>CM057453.1:273182500-278175000 GCA_016271365.2 Neoceratodus forsteri | reverse complement strand
ATATACACATGTATGCATATATATTCCAGTATAATATAGCAGTGCACTGTCTACACACACAGAGCATTGCCACACACATACACTTAACACACATACATTGCCTTTTATGGCATTTATTTACTTATGCATCTAACCCTACCTTTTATTGTACTTAAGACAAGCACTGTGTTTTACACTAACTCATTGTACTAATCTATGGCATGACTGGGTAACTAAGGTAGTGGACCCAGGGAAGTGTGGTGGATGTGGTCTATCTAGACTTCAGAATGGCCTTCAACACTGTCCCCCATAGAAGGCTGACTAACAAACTGTACAGTCTAGGGGTGGATCCTAAAATAGTTCTGTGGGCGGAGAACTGGCTGAATGGCAGGAGTCAGAGGGTTGTGGTAAACAGGGAGTACTCTAGACAGGGAGAGGTGATAAGCAGGTGCCGCATGGGTTGGTGCTGGAGCTGATCCTCTTCAATGTCTTTACTGGGGACATTGCAGAGGGACTGGAAGGGAAGGTATGTCTCTTTGCAAACAATACAAAGGTATGCAATAGGGTGGACATGCCGGGGTGTTGAAAGAATGAAGGAAAACATTAAAAAACTGGAGAAATGGTCTGAGGAATGGCAGATGGGATTCAATGCAAAGAAGTTCAGGATCATGCACATAGGGCACAAGAACCCAGGACAAAGTACAAACTAGCTGGGGAAGTACTGACAGTCATGAAGCAGGAAAGGGACCTGGGAGTTATAATCTTGGAGGACCTAAGAGAAACTAGGCAGTGCGATAAGGTGGCTGGAAAGGCTAGCCAGATGCTTGGATGCATAGGGAGGGGTATTATGAGTAGAAAGAGGGAGGTCATCTTGCCCTTGTATAAGACACTCATGAGATTGCAACTGTAAGACTGCATCCAGTTCTGGAGGCCCCATCTGAGAAAGAACATGGACAGGGTGGAGGTGATGCAGTGGAGGACAACTAAAATGGTGCATGGCCTGCAGGATAAGACCTATGAGGAAAGACTAAAGGAGTTAAATATGTATTCCCTGGAGGAAGGGGGGGGGGCATGATTGAGACATACAAATACATCTCTGGTATAAACACAGTACAGAAAGGAAGCATCTTCCAAAGTAAGAGATGCTCCAAGTCAAGGGGGCAAAAAATGAAGTTAGAGGAGGGAATGCTCTGGGAAAACGTGAGAAAAGATATTTTCATGAAGAGGGTGGAGGATGCCTGGAATAGCCTACAAAAGGGTGTGGTAGGGGTTAAAATGGTCACAGAATTTAATGAGTGGGATAAATACAAGGGTATCCTGAAGGCAATGGGGGGCTCCAGAGTTCACTTTGGGCATGGGGCCCTACACTAGATAGGGATTAATTGGGCAAACTGGGTGGGCCAAATGGTCCTTATCTGCCATTAGCTTCTATGTACTGTAGAACTAGTTATTTTCATGCAAAGTAAATCTAGAGCAAACACAAATGCAACCATAATTGCATAAATTTATTTTAGCGCTAAGTCATAATCACCACATTCACTATAATGGGAAAAACACTAAAAGTTCTGATTAGCGCAAATTTATTTTCACACAAACTAGTGCTTCAGCGAAAATAGTGAAAGTTATTTGACAGTGGAAATTTCAAGTTCTACAGTATCTATGTTTGTATCTGTGATAACCAGCAGGACTAGAATAAATTGGCACATACACACACACACACACACACACACACACGCACACGCACGCACACACACACATACACACTAACAAACATGCACTGCTTTGTGTTCTGAAGTGTTCACGGCTGACATATAACATCACAGCCATTTGCAAGCTGACTAGGAAAAGGTTAATGTACCAGGAAAGGGTTAACAGAGTGATATATATACACACACACACACACACACACACACACACACACACGCACGCACACACATACACATTAACTTTTGCAGATCTCCTAAACTGATAACAACACTCCTTTACTCCCAGGCTCAGGAAAACACAGTTGTTAGGAATGTGTTTTATCTGGACATCCAATATAACTGAAATGCCACACGGGAGGGACAGAGATTTCTAAGTAGTGCAGGTGAGAGGGGGAGCTGAGACAAAATAAGCTGCATATGCTGTTTACACTGAGCGCATCCACTGATTGTAATTTGAGCTGGCATGAGTATGTTCCATGTAAAAGGGATGTATGAATGAATCAAACAGTTTCAGATCTTCTTGGACTTTAAGTCTTCATCATTCATTCATACTGCTGGGTACTATGCTGAAGGTATTTGAACCCAGCGGGAGCCAACAATCTTCAGAAAGGTCAACACCGAGGAAGGACCATGTATGCGCAGTACTGCAAAACTGGCTCAGGTCTATGTAGGATATATCGACGTTGACCCTGCAACCTCTTCAGTCTCTTTTTCCCCTGCCATTAAGTGCGATTCAGTGACACTGTCGCTCACCCGCTGGGTGTCAAATCTTCACTTTTGTACAACAGCAGCTTATAGTCATTCAATTTCGATTATTTTTAGTTTTAGTTGTTAATATTATTTCTTATTTTATTTAAAAAAAAAAAAAGAATAGAAGAAATTCTCTTAGCCTGTCATTGACGGAGTCGACCATGGACGGTATCGGTGATGATAGGGAGACTTCACTGGAAAGCTGTTCTGGCAGTGGGGCTGTGTCCGGTCCACCACCTTTTGTGGAGTGGGGGTCCGACCACTGGCAGTCCAGTGCTCAGGAGGGAGGACAGTCCTCCCAAAAGCACAAAAAGAAGTGGGCCCATTCCTGATCCCTGTCAGTGTCCGGGCAACACTTGGCCTTGAGTTCTTCCTCTTCCTTCGAACGAAGAAGAAACGGTACCGTTCAAGGTCCCTTCCTGTAGGTCTGTGAGGGAATCTTCAAAGTGGACAGTGGTAGGCCAACCTCACCCATACAGGGTCTCTTGTGGTCCTCATTCTTAATGGCTGAGATTTCCTACACCAGAGACCCTCTCTGTCTTCTGATGGGGCTTCCAGTGAGCAGATTCATCACTGGGCTGCTCTTCTGGAGCAGTGGGTGTGGCATCTGTCCCGGTTGCCATGGCCAGGTAGACCTGGTTCCTGGGCCTTTGAGTCTTGGAGCTGCTGGGCCACAGCCGGGTCAGTAGGGTCAGGATGTACATTCAGTGCCCTCTCTGGTACCAGCACCATCTACGCCATTTCCATGTGCCTTACCCTCTCACCTTGTTTCCTCGCAGGGGCCAGCACATGTACTGCTTCCTGATCCCCTTTCTTTAGGTCTGGCGGGGGTCCGCCATTTGCACCTTGGCCTTTGACAGTTCCTGGGGTGGGGTTGGGTGCCTTGGTGCCTTGGTCGATGCTGGCTTCATCTTCAGTGTTGGCACCGTGTGCATTGTCAATGTCGGCAGCACTTGTGGCACCTGTGTCAGTGCCGCATGTGATGTTGCTGTTGGGGCCAGGTGCAGTGCTTGGGTCCTCAACGCAGATTCAAATTGCAGCATCTTCCATGTTTATGTGACCTAGACCTTCCTTCAGTGGTCTTTCAGGGTAGAAGTGGAACATAATGAGTCTGACCCTCACCTGCTTTTGTCTGAAGATGCAGAGAATGACTCATTTTATGGTGTGGAAAACAAGTCTTCTGTATCAGCTGATCCTTTGGTTAAAGACATTTCTTTCCAATCCATTCTCTGGAATATGGGGTCAACCCTAGTCCTACAAACGTCCTCTGTGGTCCCAAGCAGACTTTTACATCTCAAGTTCTTTCATGTTCCTAACATTCCTGTGGATCTTACACCGCCGCTGTCCCCTTACTTTAAGACTCTGTCTCAAGCAGTGTGGGACAGACTGGCACTGATCCATTCTATGGTCAAGTCCCTATATAGGAAGCATGCCCTCCAAGACAGACCTATCCTGGCATCATAGCCTTTTGTAGATGCTCTAATAGTGCTTGTGGAGAATGATAAAGCTGTCCTTCCTCAGGAGTCTACAGCATGGCCTATAAACAAGGAAACTCGCAAGATTGACACTTTGGGGAAATGGGCATTCGCAGACACAATCTTGGGCATGCATATTTCTAGTTACCAGGGCCATTACTCTCAGTACAAGTACAACCTGTGGTACACTCCTAAATCAATAGTTGAGAACCTCACAGAATCTGATGTTAACATAAAGCTTCTTCAGACTATTACCAGGGGCATAGAGTCCAATAATCATCAGCTGAAAACTTCTGTGAATGCCTATGACACTGCGGCCAGGGTGGCTGCCACTGGGATATGTATCAGGTGGCACTCTTGGCTCCGAACATCAAGCCTCTCACCCGATGCTCAACAGCAGGTGATGAATGTCCCCTTTGATGGTGCTTACCTGTTTGGCCCCTATGTTGAGCAAGCACTGGAGGCCGTTCAGAAAACCAGGTCTGCCATTAAAACAGCCAGGCCAGCTCCTGCAGCCCCTCAAAGGGGCAGGAACCATTGATAATTTCATAATAGGCAGTCCTTTCAAGGTAAAGGCAGAGGAGCCTTTAATAGAAACCAAACTCCTCAGCTGCAAATGAAAATGCAGCAAAAGGCACAGGGCCTGAAATCGCCCAGTGCCAAGCTCTGAAAATCTGGCCCATGTCCCACCTCAGCTGCCTGAGGTGGACACCGCTGTGGCAGTGGGAGGTCATCGGACTCAGTTTTTCAACCAGTGAAAGTCTATCTCAATGGACAAATGGGTTCTCAGGATTGTCCAAGAGTGTTATTCTCTCAATTTCTCACAGATCTCCCTGGACCTTCTGCCCAAGTGGCAGCACAGTCTGTCCAGCAGTCAGTCAGACCTTCTTACTTCCGAGATTCAGGGCCTCCTCTGGAACAGGTCAGTAGAAGTTGTTCCCTGGGCAGAGTGGAACACAGGTTTTTACTCCCATTACTTTCTGGTTCCAAAGAAGACAGGCGGCATGCACCCTAATCTCAACCTCAGAAAGTTAAACAAGTACCTGTTCAGGGAGAAGTTGAAGATGATCTCCCCTAGGAACTCTACTACCACTGCTCCATCAGTATGACTGGCTGGCATCCCTGGATATGCAGGACACCTACCAGCACATCCTAGTGCACCCGAGACACCACAAGAATCTCCGCATTGTGGCCTTGGGCCAACACTACCAGTTCCAAGTCCTACCCTTTAGGCTGTGCTTGGTGCCTCGAGTCTTTACAAAGTGTTTCGCAGTTGCCACGGCACAGCTCAGAAAATTTGGTATTTATGTCTTACCTTACCTGGATGATTGGCCCCTAACAAGCCCATCCAGGCAGAAGACACAGGAAGCAGTCAACACAGCTTCTCTGTTCCTCATATCCATGGGAGTTCTACTGAATCTGGAAAAATCCCAGCTTCAACCCTCCCAACAGCTCCTCTTCATAGGAGCCCTCTTGGGATACCTTCAGGACAAGGGCTTTCTTTCTGAAGGACAGCAGGAATAACATTCATGGAATGGCTGTCTACATCAGGAAAAACAACTCTGTACAAACCCTTTCAATGCAGTGGATGTTGGGCCTCATGGCATCATGCATGTTCACAGTACCTCTAGCCCATCTACACATGAGGACCATACAATGGGTGCTCAGCACACAGTGGTCACCGACAACACATCCGCTGTCCTTCCACATAAAAGTGACAGAGCCACTGATGAGATTACTTACATGGTGGGTTCAAGAGGACAAACTCCTTTAGGGTCTACCTTTTACCCTTCCAGAGTCTCAGATCACGGTCACCACGGATGCCTCTCTGATTGGGTGTGATGCTCACTGCCAAAATCTCCACACCCAGGTGGTATGGAGCCAGGAGGAATTTTATCTACACATAAATGTTTTAGAGATGAGAGCTGTCTTCTATTGTATCTGAGCCTTGAAGGATGTCCTCTGCTGCAAAGTAATTCTTCAGACAAACAACAAGGCTGTGATGTATTATGTCAACAAGCAGGGTAGAGCACACTCTTACCCTATGTGCAGGGAGGCCATGAGGATATGAGAGTAGTGTCTGGAGCATGATGCACTGATTCAGGCAGTCTACCTGCCAGGAACTTGGAACAATCTAGTGGATCACCTCAGCAGAATGGAGGCAGATCCACACCAATGGTCACGCCCACCAGATGTCATGCAATCACTATTCAACGAGTGTGGTAGTCTAAACCTGGACCTTTTTGCATCCTCACTCAATGCAAAACTGCCTCTATTCTGCTCCAGAAATCCAGAAACTGGCATTTTCTATCAAGATGCATTCAGACTATGGAGGACAAGATGCTTTCTGTACACATTTCCTCCTCTTCCAGTAGTTCAGAGGGTGCTTCTCAAATTGGAGGCATGGGGGGGCCAGGATGATTTTTATCACCCCAGACTGGCCTTGACAGATATGGTTTCCATTGATCAACAGATTGTCAGAAGTCCCTCTGAGGAAACTTACTCTATGAATGGACCTCCTGACACAGGGGCCTTTGGTCCATCCCAACCTGCACTCTCTTCATCACCATGCCTGGCTCCTGAGGGGAGATAGAAGTGGGTAGGTTTAAGGTTTCTTAAGGAATCTCAGAAATCCTCTTGGCAGTGCATAAGTCCTCCACTAGGAAGACTTACACAGCTAAATGGAAGCGCTTCTCGATTTGGTGTGTGTGAAGTCACTTCTGGACCAATTCTGTTGCCAACTAAATAAAGTGTTGGTGTTCCTCTTGGATCTGTCAAATGTAGGACTGCAATACTCGACAGTGAAGGTACAAATCTGTGCAATTTCTGCCTACCATGAGCCAACAGAGAGCATGAAACTGGCTCCGTTACTGCTAGTCAAGAGACTCCTCAAGGGCATCCTGCACATTAGACCCCTGGTCAGGAAACCAGTGGCCATGTGGGATATTAACTTTACGCTAGATATGCTCACTCATAAACCTTTTGAGCACCTAGCCACCTGTGACTTGAAGTTTCTGACCTGGAAGACTGTGTTCCTGGTGGCCATTACTTCCACTTGCAGGGTCTCAGAAATACATACCTTGGTAACAGACCATCTGTACACTGTCTTTCACAAGGACAAGGTGGTACTTCATACTCACCCTAAGTTCCTACATAAGGTGGTTTTGTATTTTCACCTCAATCAGCCCTTGGTTCTCCCCACTTATTTTGCTAACTTCCAGAATGAAGGCGAATGAACCCTTCACCCTCTGGATGTCAAGAGGGCATTACAATTCTACAATGACAGAACAGGGAAGATTCACAAATCCTTTGTATCATTCAGCATTGCCCAACTGGGCCAGCCAGTTGCCGTTAGATGCATTTCTGCTTCGATAATGTTATGCCTTCGCCATTGCTACTCAATGGCACAAGTCAAGTTAGAAGGCCAGGTCTACACCCACTCTACCAGAGCAGTGGCAGCATCCCTGGTGGAGATCCATAACTGCAGAGATTTGCAAAGCAGCTACTTGGAGCTCATTGCATACCTTCATGAAGCACTACACTCTAGATGTCCATGCCAGACAGCACACTTCCTTTGGCAGGACAATCCTTAATGGATTTCTGTCCTGAATGAGCTCTGTCTCCAGCCGCCCTACTAGGGGGACTGGTTTTTAGCTTGTTACTCACCCAGCAGTATGAATGAAGGGATGAAGACTCTAAGTTCAAAAAGATATGAAAATTAGGTACCTACCGTAATTCTTGATCTTCTTGGACAAATCTTCACTATTCATTCCTACGACCATCCACCATCCCCCAAGCTCACTTATCATGTTTCTGGTCTTCACTCCCTCATTGGTCTGGGCTGCGAAGCCATTTTTGAGTTGACCCGTCTTACTCGGATTAATCAGGCTATCTTATGCCTGGATTAGGTTAGGTGTTTCCTAGGTTAGTTTACGCTGCACCTCCTCAGTCAAAAAGGTACTGAGGCAGTTGGAGGGTCAATGCTGAGGTAGTCTACAGAGGTGTGAGTCAGTCTCATGGTGCCATGCATGTGCAGTCCTACTTCGATGCCAACCTTCCTGAAGATTTTTGGAGTTACAGTAATCTATGTGTGAAGTCTCAAATGTGTGGATCAGTGTAAGCAGGTCACCAGATGGAACAAGGTGCCTGATCCTGGTGATATTCCTAAGATGGTAAAATAAATACTTGATGATTGCTGACACCTGTGAATGCAGTATCAGCCCATCATTAAGAACTATCCCCAGATCATGCACCTGTTCAGAGGACGACAGCTGGGCACCTCCAAGCCAAAGACCAAAAGGTTACCCCACTACTGACCTCTCTGCCAGTGACCCAGGTCCACTACAAGCACCTCAGTCTTCCCGGAATTCAATTTCAGCCAGCTGGATTTCATCCAGTCATGGATTTCCACTAGATGGCTGTTAAAGACTGAGACTGCACTATCCTGGTCATGCGTGAAAGACAGATAGAGCTGTGTATCATCAGCATAGCAGTGAAACCTCAGCCCATATGGTCTTACAATGTCTCCAAGGGGCAGCATGTACACTGTAAACAACATAGGGGACAGCACCAAGCTCTGGAGGACCCCACAAGGCAGAGAGAATGGATCAGAGGGGGAAAAAAATGACACCACCCTCTGAAATCTGTCGGCGAGGCAAGATTGAAACCATCTGAGGACAGGACCAGCCAGGCCACAGATAACCCTCAAGCACTTGAGCAGTACCCCATGGTCCACAGTGTCAAATGCTGAAGAGAGATCAAGAAGCACCAAAATGGAATGGCGTTTCTGATCTCTCGCCATCAGAAGATCATTGAGCACCCGAACCAGAGCGGTCTTGGTACTATGTCTCTTCCGAAAACCAGACTGGAGGGGATCGTAGACATAGTGGATGGTAAGATGGTTCTCCAGTTGCAGCACAACTACTTTCTCAGTCACCTTCCCAACAAAGGTAAGGTTAGAGATAGGCCTGTAGTTAGCAAAGCAGTTCAGCTCCAAAGCAGCTTTCTTAAGGAGCGGTGTCACCACTGCCTCCTTCAGGGAGCTAGGAAACTCACCCGACTCTAAGGAGCACCACACAATCTTTGCAAGGACTGGGCTGATGGATGCAATATGCCCCAATAATAGGCATGTTAGGTCCGGGTCCAAGCTACAGCATTTTGGCCACAAACTCTGGGTAATCCGCATGATGTCCACAATCTCGAGTCGGTCAAAAGATATCCATGAAAACCGAGGATGGGTGACCGGGCACCGACCACCATCAACCCCCATGGAGAGCATTGGACAGAGCTCAGCCCTGATGTTGGTCACCTTATCTGCAAAGAACTGAGCAAACTCATCACACTTAACTTGTGAAAATGCACCTCAAACCTGCAGACAGGTTGGGTTGCACAACCTGTCCATAGTTTGAAAGAGCTGAGCTGGTCGATTCTGAGCAGCAGCAGTCTCACCAGACAGGAACTCTGCTTTTAGATGAGAGATTGCTGATTGCTAGATCATAGCTTAGTGTGCCTTTCCTGGTCAAAAATTACACAAATAAAAAAATAAAAAGTACATCACACTGTTCATCTTGGGGCTGAATCTCAATTGCTAAATCTTTGCCCTCTTCTCCAGTTTTTCCAGACCCTGCTGAAGTTCATCCACCCCTTTCTCACTGTCCACCTTGCCTCATAGTATTGTGTCACCAGCAAAGAGACACATCTAGCCCTCAATGCCTTCCCCTATGTCACTATTGAACATATTAAGTAGGAATGGTCCCTAACCTACCCTTAAAAACTTTTAGTGAAGGGGAGAAGAATTTATTGAATGTGTCTATAAACCTATAATAAATTTTACTCATAATAAGAGAATTTAAAAATGGTGAAGTCCTGGGCACAGATGGCTTTACTATAGCATTTTGCAAGCCTTTTTCAGGATATTCTGGCCCCTATAATTCTAGACCTTTTAAAAGACATAGAAAAGAGAGGAGCTTTACCCTCTACTATGAAAGAGGTGATTGTTTCACTATTGTTAAGAAAGGATAACGCTTCATTATATTGTAGCTCTTATAGGCCTATTTCATTAATAAATGTTGACTACAAAATCATAACTAAAATTTTAGCAACCAGGCTTGGAGGATTGATACATAGGGTCTGGTATGATTGCCCAACTGCGACTTTCCCGATGGACTTCTCCCCACCCCCGTTTTCCCGAATTGTGGTTGCCTGACTAGGTATGTTTACCGAGTGCTGGTTTCCCAACAGACACTTTAGCTTCTGCACTTGCACAGTAGAAGAAAGTCTAATGCCAAAAACAATGCATTTGCATTGTTGATCATGGTAGAGGTTCTGAAGCACAGCCTTAGTTAATATGCTGCTAAGCTTCAGACCTCAAAGCAATCCAAGCAATATCCACAGCTTCTATGAACTCATCTAGTCCAGAGGTTTTACACTGAACTCATCTTGTCCAGTGGATGTGCTGGGATTTTGCACCAGGAAATCCCTGAGGACACATGTCACTGTTATATTAGTACCTCTGCTAAATGAGTATAAGGTTGATGATGGGGGCTCTTAAATATACGTTATGTTGCTTCCGATTGTGCCCAATTATTTTGCTAGTTCAGTCCCAATAGATACAAATGAGCTGTTGAAATACTTTAATAATTGCAAATCTATCAAAGATCATAAATACCATGAGCACTAATAGTACGCAAGCACACAGTAATGTCTCCTAATCAGTGACAAAGCTTGGATAGTGCAAAATAAATACTTCACTGTAAAACATTTACTGACAGTCTATTCTACCTCAAAAGGACTTAAGCTACAGACAGTCTAATAACCATGTTCAGGGGGTTATACAACTTGCTGTTGTTTTTGTTACCTAGCCTACAATTGTTTGGAAGCTTCCTAGTGTATGCTCTTGTCGGCAAAGTGCATTGCAGGATTTTAATTGTTGGTAAAATGAACCTGATGGTAAACAGGAGCCGGGCAACTTTCTGTCAGGCAAATGGATGTTGGAAAACCGTATGGATCCCGATACATACTATAGTTAATCCTGACCAGACTAGGTTTATTCCAGGGCGACGCCTATCATCTAACATTAGGAAGACTCTAGATATCATAGAATTTGCTAAAGGATGAGACATTGCAATCTTATCATTAGATGCCAAAAGGCATTTGATCAAGTGCAGTCAGAACTTTTGAGAGCCTGTCTGTCCAGGATGAACATAGGGGACTGGTTCCTTAGTTGGGTTAATATGATTTATGAGACACCTTGTGCCAGAATCAAGACCAATGGTAATATAACTGATATTATACAACTGCATAGGGGCATGAGACAGGGATGTCCTCTCTCACCTCTACTCTTTGACATCTTCATTTAATCCCTGGCAGTCACAATATGGCACAAAGAGCATACAAAGGGGGTGGAACTACATGGAGAAGAGTATGTTATGATTGCATGAAGCACTTTACTACAATAAAGGAATTCATTTAAGCACAGTACATTGTGGTGCCTAAGTTTTTTGGATGTCCTTGTAGTGAAAAGATACTGGAGGCACACGGGGTGTGTGGAGCTGGAATATCTTGGCGATGTTATATCACTATATTTATTTATTTATTTGCTTTGGTAACCAGGTAAGCACACTAGACAGCCAAGTGCCTATTTTCAGGTGCGACCCGGGAGAGTTACAAGATATCCATGAAACAAATACACAGATGATGTACTGATAAACTTAAATAAACTAGAGCTTAAAAGAAAATTTGTTATTGAGTTAATTGATGTGTTCAGTAGTTTATCAGGGTACAAAGTTAACTGGGGAAAATTGGAGTTCTTATATTACAATATAGGAGAAAATGCCCCGACTATACTTGGGCACTTAACAGAAGTAAACATAATAAAAAACAAATATTTAGGAGTAACATTATCTGATGAATTAAGCAGAACTCCAGATCTAAACTATGCAAAATTAATTAATAACAATAAAATAGATTTAGATAAACTGGTTAAGTTACCAATATCAATGTTAGGGAGAGTAAACATCTTAAAGATGAATGTTTTGCCCAGACTCTTCTTCTCCATACATTACCCTTTGTCCTAGAAAAATATTTTTTCATTAAAATTGATAAGTTGATTATACAATTTTTATGGCAAGGTTAAAAAACCCAGAGTGTGCTTGGAAAAAACTATACCCTCCTTTACTGCAAGGCAGGGTAGAATTGCTAGATTTTTAACTATATTATATGGCTCCCCAGCTAGAACAAGTCCTAGACTGGTTCCCTAGATCCAACCATAAAGAACCTTTAGCTACTGCAGTTGATATCATGTAGAACAACGTTTTCTACCATTTGATATGGTAATCCATGCATTATATGTAAATTTAGATAAAAGGTGGCACAAACATGCCTTAATAACATCTAAAACTACCTCTAAAATATGAAAAGAAGCTAATTTTCTGTTAGGTATTAAAGAATACATATCAAATTTTCCCCTTTGCAAATCAATAATTATTTCAAATTCTCTGAAAAAAAGAATTTCAGACTTGGAGAAGGAAAGGATTGATCTCATTGGGCCAATGCTTTCATGAGATTACCTTAAAATATCTTGGCTCTCTTAGAGAAGGATTTGATCTACCGGCAGGAAGCTTGCTAGGCTTTTTTCAACTAAGAGATTTTGTTAAGAGAAAATTGAAAACTGGCAGTATTCTATTGACAATCCCTCTAAAATTGATACTAAGCAATATCAGAGACACATACTCGGAACTCTGTCCAAAATCTATAAACTTGTTCTGGAAGCTAAAAAGCCAAATATGTTGCAATTACAGAATTCCTGACAGAAAGACCTAACAGAAGATATCCATGAGGATAAATGGACAGAAATTTTTAGTTCTCCAGAACTGGGTTTCTAGAAATAGCAAATGAAAGCAAATTCAGTTTAATATAGTCCATGGATTATATTTCACACCCAATAAATTAAATAAATGCAACTCAAGCTATCAGAGTGCTGTCAACATTATAATAAGGAAAAAAGTACAATACTAAATATGTTTATTTCTTGTCAATTATTGCATCTCTATTGGAATACAATTAGAGGAATCTTATCAGAAAATATAGACAGGAGTGTGCCTTTTTGATCTAGGGATTCTTCTGTTGGATCTAAGCTCTACACCTCAGATTAATACTGAAACAAACATCTTTATATCATTAGCATTAGGTGTAGCTAGAAAAGTGATACTTTTACATTGGAAGGATATCTCGCCTCCAAATTATAAGGAATGGCTTAATCTACCTATAGATTGTGCTAATATGGAAAGGGTTTTTTATACGAGAAGGGAAGAATGATATTTAAAAAAAAATATGGCACCCATTTACCTTATACATGCAAAATAGTATATGACCTAAATTACATTTAAGGAGAGGGCACCGCAGTAATACTAGGAATGTGGCTAGGGACTGCTTTCCCTCATCTGTACAATGATGAAATATGATACCATGTACAGTTGCCATTCTAATGCCTGAAAGTGGGTATCAATATGAGTACAAAAAAAATAAAATAAAGAAAGTAGGAATGGTCTCAGGACTGGCATCTGTGGCACCCTGCTCATGACCCCCGTCCCCAGATTTGAACGTGTTTGCTATCATCTTCTGCTGTCTGACCCCTCAGCAAGTTTCCCTCCCTCCCACCTGACTAACCCTTCTCTACTCCTAAGTCTTCCAACTTTTTCAGCTGCCTCCCATGTGACACTGACTAGAAAGCTTTACTAAAATCAAAGTAGAGCAAAGTTAGTGCCTGCCCTCTTTCTACTGCCCTAGTGACCCAGTTGAAGGGTTCCATCAGGCTGGTCTGACACAACCTCCCTGCCACGCATCCATGATGCTTGGAATCCTGCAGCCAGTTTTCCACCAGGCTTTCCTTTACCATGGTCTCCATCAGCTTACCTAGAATGAAGGTAAGACTGACCAGCCTGTAGTTACCCAGGTCATCCCTGCTCCCCCTTTATAGAGTGGGACTACATCTGCAGTTCTCCGTGTTTATGTATGTAACCACCCTACAAATGGGAGTACCCAAAAGTCTTCTTTGGGCTTGCCTAAATGCCCACTGCCAGGCTGTCGTTCTGTGTCCTAGCCATTTAAAAGTGTTTGCATGTGAGTGCCCTGTTAGCCTCCATGCCTGTCTCTTTAAGAGCTGCCTATTTTGTAGTGTATAATTATTTATTTATTTGTCGAATTTTGATGACCGGGTAGGCCCACTGAGCCCCGAAGGTCCCTTTTTCAGGGGCGACCCGGGAGACAGAAACAGTACAATACAGTCAGGTAGTACAGGGTGCAAAGAAAGTAGACATGAAATTCAAGGTTACAATAAAGGCAATATTTTAATCTGGGTAGGGGCTGAGCAGTTTCAGGCTCGAGTCCCGCCCAGACTGCAGTATTATTGCTCCATTCTGCCATTGCTAATTGCACAGAGGGAGCCCTACAAGGATCTGTAACTGTTTGCTGATTATCTGCTTTAATAGTAAAGATATTGTAGTTTGTCTAACCTGCCTTCCTTTGCAGCATGGACATTTTTGTTAATCACCACCATCTTGGTTCTGGACTGCTAGCTTGGACCAATCAGTACCTTTGGGGACCCTACAATGGAGTCTGTCCCCAGGGGTCTCGTGGGAGTAATTTCTGAAGGAATTGTAGTTTTTGCCCTTTGGCACCTAAATGGACCTGGAGGGGGAGCTCTAGCTGTGACAGACAGATGAATCAATGAATCAAACCTTTTGGATCTCTGGGAAAGTCCCAAGCTGCCTGCAGCAGTGAGTCAGTCTGAAGTTAGAGCTGAAAGAGTGAACAGCTCAAGGATTTGAGCAGCTGCTCCTGCGTGGTGCACAGGAGAAATCTGTGGGAAGGCTGTGTTTTGGCCTGCCTGCTACCATCTTCATAACTGAAGAGACCTTGAGCCTGATAATGGACTTCTTCCGAATTTGCAGCTTTTGCAATCAGATCCTGGCTCTGTGACAAATTGAATACTCCTGAAGTGGACCGAGGATTTGCCTTGGTGCGATTGGCCTGTCAGGACTTGAGACTGCCGCAGAGTGTATGGTTTGCGAAGAGACACTGTGAATTGTAACCGGACTGTCATCTGAACTGTGGTATTTACCTTGCTTTTACTGTAAGTGTGCTGAATGCTAATGGTAGGTCGCGAATTGGTTCCCCACTGCTTGAATGTGTCATGCTTTCCGGAAGCTGTATCCAGCATTTACAGGACTGTCTCTGAACTGTTCACCTGGTCTGGGCCTTGCCACCTCGGCACAAACAGCCACTCACGCAGCAGAGAAACAACTGACGAGAGACCCACCTGGGGATTCGGCTCCCTGCTCAATACCAATGAACAGGATTGGTACCATGGCTGCTTCGTGTGGGTCCTGCTTCTCTTGGCAATGTAGCACTTCATCCTGAGGTCTCCATTTCATCCATCCTGCATCCGGTACTGGGTAGCATGAGTAAACACCAGGGTAGCTCCCTGCAACAAAGCTCAAATCAAAATGTGTCAAGTGATTTAATTGTTGTTGCTAATCATTTTGGGACCGAGCCATCCAGCTCCGGATTACAAATTGTGGGTTAAAGTGCAGGCATGTTTTCTTTCCATCACAGGGCCCCAACCAGCTGTAATGCTGGCCTACCTTGGGCAATGCTTCCGGCTAGCCTGTAGTTCCAACTGGGAACCCAGAATGTGTATGAGTGTGTTACAAGGACCTTTGAGTGCATGTGTTATAGTCTAAATTATTCAGATCTCGAATCAACCACCAGATTATGCTCCTTTCCTTGTTACTGCCCCTTAAATAAATCAGACCTAAATATTTTTGCACTGAAACTGGTTGTGGTGTACCTCTGTATGAACAGCATTGAAATAATGTTCTTTGTTTTGCTAAATCTTATTTTACAGGGGTTCTCCAGGGCCGAGCCAGCTGAAGCAGCCCTGGTGGTAAGTGCAACAAGTGTGGGGTCAAAACTGTTGTCAGGGGCAAATTTCAATTGTGTATTCTGTGAATCATTTGGGCTACTAGAGGGAAAAGAGGGGGGTAACAGTGTCCCAGAGGGCTGTACCCCAGTCAGCTATGCTACCACAAACCCCGTCCTCTGGGTGGAGGCACCCATTTCTAGTATTCAGGCCCCTCAACCTGCATCTGGTCATGCAGGCAGGGGTTGTATCCCTTTTGATAGTAACACCTAGGGGTTACATTTTGGAGGGACCGCTGGTATTTTCACCTTCTAGTGGTCAGAAGTAGGTACTACAACCCTACACTTAAAATTTGGATCAAAATGGAGATGCGTGCTACGCCTAAGTTTAAGATTGCCCCCCATAAGCTGTTAGTGCATCATATGATGGGGTGGAGCGAGGCAGAGGGGGTAGACCCCCAACAGGCCATTTTGTTAATAGACATCCCGTTAGGGACCACTAATGCAACTATTATAGAGTCTGATGAACAAAGTTAAGTGTTTGGGGAAGGTTGAGGTGAAAGTGAGGGACTCAGATCTGTTTGACCAAACCATGGTGGCCCTCCTCCTCTGTAGCCTCCCCATAGATCTTGAGAGAGTGCCCCTGTTATTTTGCCTGAAGGGTCCCAGAAAAGGTGGCAGATCATTTATCTGGATAGTGACCCGGCTGCTCCTGGGGTATCCCCAAATATAGAGGGGATTAAAGACAAATTGCTTAGACTGCTAGCCACTGAGGGACATTCCACCAAAGAGTTAGTGAAGATGTTAGATCTTTCTGAAGTCACCACTCCCTTGCAGACCCCTGTAGCATCTTCTGTCACCCCTAGAGCTTGCCCTGTGGTAAACTCCTCTATTGTGATACCCTCAGTACACCTGGACTCTTACCCACAGACTGAGACTCTTCTCAGGCATGGTCCCAGTGCCCGTGGGGAAGGACGACCTGGAAACATGGATGGACTATGCCACCCCCCTGGTCCAGGAGTGGCAGAGCTCTGAGGGAGAGAGAAAAGAAAGAGACTCATGGAGAACTTGAGGGGCCCTGCACTGGAGGCCATCCTCTTTCTTTGTTCAACCAGCCCAGAGGCCACTGCTGCCGAGTACCTCTCTGCCCTGGAGGGAGTCTTTGGTAGCACTGAGTCAGGGGATGACCTGATGTGGAAATTCAAATCTGCTAAACAATGGAAGAATGAGAAGCTATCCATGTTTGTTACCAGAATTGAGTGGGCTTTGCAGAGGGCCCATAGAAAAGGGGGAGTGCCTGCCAGTGAATTGAATCTGGTCTGATTAGAGCATGTTTTGAAATCTGCCAAGTACTCTAGTGTTATGTTGAAATTGAAGTTGCAAGATAGGAGGGCAAATCCTCCTGAATATTGCTACCTTATGAAAGAGATTTGCAAAGCGGAAAATGATGAAGAGGGGTGGGAGCCCTATGCTGGAGTTGCCCGTACCAGTCAGACCCCTGATTGAAGTGATGAGTCTGAACTACAACAGATGAGAGAACTGATTAAAGAACTGAAAGAGATGAGAGCCAGCCAACAAGCCGCTGAGGTGGCAAAAGATGTAAACTCTTGTCAAGTGCCTCTTGAACAAAAGAGCGAGATCCCACCTGGAGGGTTGGGGGTGCATGTCATTTTCTCTGAAACCTGGATGGGGAGTAATCTGATGGAAGAAGTACGAGAGTTGAGAGCCCTGGTAGGAGACCTCATTAGGGCCACTCAAGTAGCTGACTCGTGAAGAGGATCAGAAAGCAGGGAAAGCCAACCCCGGATCAGAGAGGGAAGCCGGGACTTGCCTACCATGCCTAAACAGGGGAGTGGTTCCCCTTTCCTTAGAGGCTCTAAAGAACTCATCTTTTGTTACCACTGTGGGGAAGATGGGCATACACGGCCCAACTACAGCTTGCCCGAGAATCTGAGAAAGGTTACTACAAGGCTACTGGCTTTAGTTTGGCAAAGAAATATAAGGCCTCAGACTGGGCTGTGAGAAAGACTTACTCTTCTAAGACTGCAATAAAAGACATGACTAAGTCCCCTTCACCTGATTGGTCCGAGATGGTAAGCCCATCAATGGAGACCACTATAACAGTGAATGGTGTATCTGCAAGAGCTGTGCTCAACAGCGGATCACAAGTGACCATAGTGTTTCAAGATTGGTACCAAAAACACCTGCCTGATGCTCCCCTGCAGCCCCTGGAGGGTCTGCATGTGTGGTGGTTAAGTGAAAAGTCCTACCCATACTTGGGAAATATTCAGATCTGTCTGCCTTTCCCTACTGCGGTGGCCAGAGTGGATGAACAAGTAGAGACGCTAGCTCTGGTGTGCCCTCCTACAGGATTGTATGATGGGGTTCCCTTGCTCATTGGAAACAACGCCCACATGTTTGGAAGACTAGCGCAGTTGTGTCAAGAGAAACAAGGGCAATGGACTGGGTGGGTCCTAAGAATCCCAGCCTTGATAAAGAGAGCGTATGACCTGCAGAAACAGACTACCAAAGCAGACAGAGATGAGCCATTGGGGATAGTGTTGAGGAAAGATCCTGATTCTCTGGTACTACCACCTAACACTCAGTACACCATTGATGGAGAAGTTCACCTTAGAAAGGATGTGAAAAATAAAATACTGATGCTTGATGCCCCTGGTGAAGGGAAGTTGCCAGAGGGGTTATTGGTTAAACCCAGTATCTTACCTGCCGATGCATGGTGAGTGATG
Organism: Neoceratodus forsteri; assembly: GCA_016271365.2. NCBI lineage: Eukaryota > Metazoa > Chordata > Ceratodontiformes > Ceratodontidae > Neoceratodus > Neoceratodus forsteri. Next base: position 278,156,424 of record CM057453.1, on the reverse strand, counting down.
GCCCAAATCCGGAATCTGTCTGATCGAGAAATTCGAGTGAACAGGGGGTATACATTAGCTACAGTACACTGTGCAGACAATGCAGTACTGCCCAGCAACAAATATTCCGTTGAAAAGGAGGAGGCGACCCCGGATCCATTCGACTTTGGTGATTCCCCACTGTCTGCTGAATGGCAGGCCTGAGTCAGTAGGAAGCTTGCCCAAAAGGACCAAGTATTTTCCCTGAAGGAATGGGATGTGGGGTGCATCCATGGTGCTGAGCATACTATCAGACTTCATGACTACAGACCTTTCAGGGAGTGGTCCCACTGCCTTGCCCCAGCTGACATCGATGATGTTCAGAGTCACCTACAGGAGATGCTAGCTGTTGGCATTATTCAAGAGTCAAGAAGCCCCTATGCATCTCCCATCGTAGTCGTGCACAAGAAGAATGGGTCCATGAGGATGTGTGTAGATTATTGGACCCTAAACCGATGGACTGTACCAGATCAATACACCATGCTCTGCATACAGGATGCCCTGGACTGCTTGAATGGCAGTCAGTGGTTTTCAGTAGTTGATCTACAAAGTGGGTATCATCAAATCATGATGGCCCTGGAGGACCGTGAGAAAACAGCCTTCATCTGTCCCTTGGGGTTCTAAGAATTTCTGAGGATGCCTCAGGGATTTCGGGTGCCCTTGCTGCTTTTCAGAGGTTGATGGAACGTGCAGTAGGAGACATGAATCTGTTAGAATGTCTAGTATACTTGCATGATGTCATCATCTTCGGACGCGCCATAGAAGAACATGAGACCAGATTATTCAAAGTCCTTGACTACCTGGAAGAATTCAGCCTCAAACTACCTATAGACGTGTCAGTTTTTACAAACATCTGTAAAATATGTGGGACATATAGTGTCAACCGAGGGGATACAGACAGACCCCAGTAAAGTAGAGTCCCTGACCACCTGGCACCAGCCAACTAACTTAAAAGAACTGCAGCATTTCTTGAGGTTCTACAGCTATTATCGCCAGTTCATTAAGGACTATTCAAAGGTAATCCAGCCACTCCTCAATCTCACTCAAGGCTATCCTCCTACCAACTGCAGGTACAAGAAAGGATCTCTCAAGGAAGAAGAAAAGGTGTATTTCCAAACAGGTGAACCATTTGGAGCCCGTTGGACCCCTGAGCATGAGGCGGTATTCTTTGAGATCATCTATCAGCTTACTCACACCCCTGTACTTGCCTATGCTGACCCTACCAAGCACTGTGTCCTGCATACGGATGCCAGCATGAAGGGACTCGGGGCCATGTTGTATCAAGATTATGAAGATGGCCTGAGACGTGTGGCCTTTGCCAGTCGAAGCCTGACATCCTCTTAGTGAAATTATCCCGTGCATGAGTTGAAGTTTCTCTCTCTAAAGTGGGCCATAGTCAACCAATTTCATGAGTACCTCTATGGGGCCAAAATATTGGTAAAAACTGATAACAAACCCTTAACGTATGTACAGACCTCAGCAAAGCTGGATGCCACTGGGCACCAGTGGCTTTCTGACCTGTCAGCTTATGATAATGCATTGAATACTGGCCTGTACTGAACCATATTGATGCTGACACTCCCTCATGGTGGCCAAGCCCCCAAGACAACTGGGTGAGGCTATCAGAACACTCTATTAAAGTATTGCACCAAAATTTGACAAAGACGAGCAGCCATCCACAGATACAGTGGACTGCCTGGTAGACTGTCTGGGGCCCCCCTGATACTTGCATACCTGCAGCCTATTGTCATTTTTCTGCATTGGACAGCAGTGCCTTGCCCCAGTTTGATAATGACAGCATTCAGTGGGCTCAATCCCAAGACCCCATGATCCAGCCCACACTTGATGCCCTTCATGTGGAGAAAGATGTGTCTAAACTACGTTCTACCAACTTATGAACTGCCTTATTATTCAAGGAAGGCCCCCGACTAAAGTTTCGAGACCAATTACTCTAAGTTGCGAGACCAATTACTCTATCGGGAGACAGTAGATCGGTGTGGTCAGTTGGACAAGCAGCAATTGGTACTCCTCACAGCTTTCAAGCAGCTAGTACTGAGGTCCCTACACAATCACATGGGACATCTCGGTATTGACCGGACCCTCGATTTGGTGAGGTCTCGATTCTACTGGCCCAAAATGGGGGCTGATGTTGAAAACCATAACAAAACTTGTAGTCGGGTCTTCAGAGAAAAGCTTTGCCCCAGAAAGCTGCTCCTCTTGTTAACATTTCAACCAGTGCCCCCATGGAATTGGCTTACATAGACTTCCTGTGTCTGGAGCCTGATCAACAGAACATTGGCAATATACTGGTAGTAACCGATCACTTTACCCGATATGCACAAGCTTTCCCAACCAAGGATTAGAAAGCCTCTACGGTGGCCAAGGTGGTAGTAGAAAAGTTCTTTGTCCATTATGGTGCATCCCAATGTATCCATTCCAATCAAGGAAGGGACTTTGAAAGCAGATTGATTAAGGAGATGCTCTCCCTGTTGGGGGTGCGAAAGTCTAGAACCACTCCTTACCACCCACAAGGGGACCCCCAGACTGAATGCTTTAACAGAACTCTCCTGGACATGTTGGGCACTCTTCATCCTAAAGACAAGCCTAAGTGGAGCCAGCAGATCAGCACTTTGGTACACACTTACAATTGCACCAAAAGTGATGCGACTGGGTTCTCTCCCTATCGCCTCATGTTCAAGAGGGAAGCCTGGTTGCCCATAGATGTCTGCTTTGGAGTCTCCCCGGATGGGGTCAGAGCTGAGAACTATTTACAATATGTGCAGAAACTGAAAGCTCAATTGAACCATGCGTACCAACTGGCTCAAACAATGGCTGCCAAATGAAACCTTGCTAATAAAGAGAGATATGATCGATGGGTAAAGGCTCAGGAGTTGTTGCCTGGGGATCAAGTAATATTACGTAACTTGGGATTGCATGGCAAGCATAAAATCGCAGACAGGTGGCATCATCTTCCACATGTAATAGTCAGCAAGTTGAATGATTTACCTGTGTATAGAGTGCACCCTGAGAATGATACTAAAGCTGTCAAGACCACGCACAGGAACCACCTACTGCTCATTGGCCAAGTGATCAATGATGCTGAACCATCAGACATTGCCCCTTCTGGGCCGGTGACTCGTGTTGCTGTTAAAAAGAGACAGAGTCAACCTGCCCCAGTTGTTCCAGACCTAAGGCCTTCCCCCGGCAGGCCCAAAATGATAGTGACTGTCAGTCCACCTCTAATGATAGTCAGTGTGACAGTTCTTATTACCCTTCTTATGAACTGAGTCAATTGTTTTGCGGTAACCCTATGTGTAATTGTGGGGATGAAGCAGGGCCTTCAGGACTGCATAACCCCCCAGCTTCCTCCTTAGAGCCAATGCCCCCTGAAAGTGAGGTGCAAAGTATTATGTCTGAGGTAGCAGATTCTTTGTGTCTAGTAGAACTGTTTGAATTACCCGAGTAGGAATCTGATGTGGTTAATCTCTCTGGTGACATACCAGCCCTTGAAGAACAATACGAAAATGTTGACAGCACCCCTCCAGTGCCACAGAATTCAATGGTCCCAGAGTCCCTTCAGGATGAGGAACCTGGGCCCTCTTCAGAAGATAATACTGAGCAAAGTATAGTGGAAACAGTATCTACAGAGCAAGAAGCTAACAGTGCTCCTAATCTGGACATTTCAACCAGTGCAGAGGCATCTCTCACTACAGAAGAAGAAGAAAGCAATGCCAGTGTTGACTGCACAGAGCCTGTGGCTGTTCCCCCCAGAAAATCTGGACGAGCTGTTAAGCCAGTGATGCGTCTTAGCTATGACTCCCTTGGGAGGCCTGTGGATCTGCCTCTCAAGGTTGTTCACAAGGGTGTTTACATTTCCAAGAGCTCACTGCCCAAACTGAGCCTGTCTGCCACTTCTAAGTTAATTGTACTTCCCTCAGAATATGGTGCCCCTGCCCCATCTAGCCCTAAGTTAGCTGATAGGAATGGGTCCCCGTCTGTATTATTCAAAATGCAAGAAACTATTACATGAATAAGTATAGTAATATTATTGTGTAAATCGTAGTGGAATCACTAAGGAATGTATGAAAAATGCAAAGCTGTTGTCATTATGGATATGGTATATGTGTGGAGAATACTGAATAAGTATAGAAATGTGATAAGTTTACGTTTTACTGATGCATCAGTCATTATCTTGTCTTGTGTAGTAAGGTCACGTATATTTCATATAGTATGTTGTCTTTTTCCATGCAATTGTTGTATAGACTTGATGTGGACGCCAAGTTCTTTCCAGGCGGGGAAGGGTATAACCCCCCCCCACACATGGGGGTTCCCAAAAGTCTTCTTTGGGCTTGCCTAAATGCCCACTGCCAGGCTGGTGTTCTATGTCCTAGCCATTTAAAAGTGTTTGCATATGAGTGCCCTGTTAGCCTCCGTGCCTGTCTTTTTAAGAGCTGCCTATTTCGTAGTGTATAATTAATCTGGGTAGGGGACGAGTAGTTTCAGACTTGAGTCCCGCCCGGGCTGCAGTATTATTGCTCCATTCTACTTGAACGTGTCAAGCTTGCCGGAAGCTGTATCCAGCATTTACTGGACTGTCTCCGAACCGTTCACCCGTCTGGGCCTTGCCACCTTGGCCCAGACAGCTGCTCATGCTGCAGAGAAACAACCGACGAGAGACTTGCCTGGTTATTCAGCTCCCTGATCTAAACCAGTGAACAGAATTGGTACCACAGTGCTTCATGCGGGCCCTGCTTCTCCTGGAAATCCAGCATTTCATCCTGAGGTCTCCATTTCATCCATCCTGCATCCTGTACTTGGTAGCATGAGTAAACACCAGGTTAGCTCCCTGCAACAAAGCTCAAATCAAAATGTGTCAACCGATTTAATTCTTGTTGCTAATCATTTTGGGACTGAGCCATCCGGCTCTGGATTACAAATTGTGGGTTAAAGTGCATGCATGTTTTCTTTCCATCACAGGGCCCCGACCAGCTGTAATGCCGACCTACCTTGGGCAACGCTTTTGGCTAGCCTGTAGTTCCAACTGGGTACCCTGAGTGTGTGTGACTGTGTTACAGGGACCTTTGAGTGCATGCCTTATAGCCTGAATTATTCAGATCTCGAATCAACCACCAGCTTATGTGCCCTTCCTTGTTACTGCCCCTTAAATAAATCAGGTCTAAATCTTTTTGCACTGAAACTGGTTGTGGTGTACCTCTGTATGAACAGCATTGAAATACTGTTGGTTGTTTTGCTAAATTTTATTTTACAGGGGTTCTCCAGGGCTGAGCCAACTGAACCAGCCCTGGTGGTAAGTGCAACAAGTGTGGGGTTAAAACTGTTGTCAGGGGCAAATTGCAATTGAGTATTCTGTGAATCATTTAGGCCACTAGAGGGAACAGAGGGGGGTAACAGTGTCCTGGAGGGCTGTACCCAAGTCAGCTATGCTACCACAAACTTTGTCCTCTGGGTGGAGGCACCCATTTCTAGTACTCAGGCCCCTCAGCCTGCATCTGGTCTTGCAGGCAGGGGTAGTATCCCTTAGGATAGCTCCACCTAGGGGTTAAAAGTACTGTATGCCATATTCCATATTCTGAGTTCCAGTGTCCCACATTTTCCTACATTTGAGTGTCAGTGTCCCAAGCATGATGCACATACTTCAGTGGGAGTGGGGATGGTTCAATGCATATAAACACATAAACATAGATACTGTCAGCAGATAAAGGCCTTGTGGCCCATCCAGCCTGTTTTAAGCCTGCCTAGTAGTGGAAAATGCCTCTCTTGGCCATCACTCCATCTCTCTCCCTGGCTGTCCAATCTACACTTTTTATATGTGTCTGTCCCACCCCGTTTTGACTCCCTGCCCTACTGTTTTAGTGCATACAACCTCATCTTGGAGCTTGTTCTATTTTTCTATGATGTCCTTTCTGAACCTTCCTCGTCAGCTTCATGGGGTTTCCCTTGGTGCCCGTGTTCTCACTCAGTGTGAGCAACTCGCTGCTGTCCACCTTGTTTGTCCTGTGGATGTACTTGAACATTGCAGGCATGTCCCCACTCTCCCTCCTTATCTTCAAAGTGTACATATTGAGGTCCCTCAACTACTTGCTAGTATGACTTCCCTGCTCTCCCTGGATCATCTTGGTCACCCTTCTTTGCACCATCTTCAGACTCTGTCTCTCTCTGTCCTTCTTCAAGTGTTGGCTCTAAAATGGCACACAGTACTCCAAATGTGGTTAAACCTGGGATCTATGCTAGGGTAGAATCACCTCCCTTCTTCTGCTACTGTGCACCCTCACTATGCATCCCCACATCCCATTTGCCCTGCCTACAGCCTTCGTGCACTGTGCTAATACTTTCAAGCACTTCATATTTAGGACTGTGGGTGAAGCCTACAGCACTTTTGTAATTGCTCAGTAGCTCTAAGAAATGGCCAATTGTGGAACCTTCCATTGGACTTTTGGAAGTATCCTTCTGAAAGCCCAACTGCACTTGAACTCCTCCACCATGATTGGCTGCTACGGAATAACAGCCGCACTATTTCAGCTGTTACTTCTGCATTCTAGTGGCATGAACTGAGCTTGCATGACCCGTGTGCATGTGCAGTTCTGCTGATGTCATCATGTATGGCAAAATGCAATTCCCCACAACTGTGCATGTGTGACTGCTGCGTATGCACAGTTACATCACCGCTACCTGCTCTGTGGCATTCTGTGCCCCTCTCAAAACTCATGTGGCACACTGAGGGCCCACCCCAATGTGCCCAAAGTTTTCACTTTTGCACGCCGACATCAGGGTGCCCAATCCCCTGTCAGCTGCTGCCAGCTCTGCAGCATTCTGTGCCCCCCCAAACTCATGTAGCACACTGGGAGCCCACTCCAGTGTGCCCAGAGATTTTGCTTTTACCTGCCAACATTGGGGTGCCCAATCCCTGTGTTGTCATTATGTGCATCCTCACCAGTCACGTGGCACACTGGCAGCCCACCCTAGTATGCCTAAGTTTGTTTTCCTTCCCCCACCCACCGCCACTAACATCGGGGTGCTCAATCCCCATGTCAGCATAATGTATACCTCCCAGTCATGTGGCACACTGGGAGCCGGCCCTAGTGTTCCCAAATTTATTTTTCTATAAAAAAGACAACTGTCCCTTGTCATTGCTCCAGTCTTTTTTTTCTCCCTATAAAAAATAAAATGGTCCCTCACAGTCGCTCCAGTCCCTCCCCATCCCCACCCCCCCAACTGAGCACCCACCTCCCCACACACCCCCTTACCCTGTACTTACCTCCAGAGGTTAGTGCTGTCATCTTCTCTGGACCGGGACATGTCTGCACTCTTCAAAGCCGAATCGCGGACTGAAGAATCAAAGGTAAGCATGCTATACTGCCATTCCGTGGGGTTTTCAATTTATCCTGATATCTCAGCCTTTTTTTTTATTTTTGCCCCAAATTTTCAACATGGGGTTCTTGGGACCCCAGCTCGTGAAAACTGTCACTGTCATTTTGTTACTCAGCCCCAAATTGTGATTTCGTGGTCGCTATGCAGAATGACCTTTTGAGACCGATTCACGAAATGACAGTGCCACTGTTCATGAGATGGGGTCCCAAAAGCCCATGTTGCAAATTTGGTGGAAAAATTCCAAAAAATGACTGCGTTAAGAGCGTGCATTGTGCATTTTCTACACATGCTCCTAACTTTGCTAATTGTTTATATTTTCACTCCACATTTTCAACATTGCCATTTTAGCACACCTCCTTCAAAACAGTACAGCTGTCATTTTTCACAACCTGCCCAAAATGTGTTTTCGCACCTGTGGCACAGAATAGCACGTTTGCTCTGTGAAATCACCTTTCCGGACAAGTGAACAAAATGATACTGGCACTCTTCATGAGGAGGAGTCCGAAAACAGGCATGTTGAAAATTTGGTGCAACACCTCCAAAACATGGCCAAGTTACACCAGAGCACTGAATAATTTTTACGCACATGTGTAACTTTGGTCACTTGGTAGCTCGTCACAACCCTATTGGCTCTGGCTAGAGGTTTGTTATATTGTGTGGTGTCAGTGGCTCTGCAGGTTGCACATGCATCTCTGATACTGGAAGACTATAAGGTTGTGGATTCTATCCCGAGACTTGGAAACTGGGGTAAATTCCAGTACTGACACTGGTGTGTAGCATTAGGGGGTGCTGCACTCCTGAGGTGCTCCTGCTCAGTACCACTTGCCAACCTCACTCTGCCCTGCCCTGCTATTTTCTTTGTTCCCCACACTCCATCTCTCTGCTCAGTAGCACCTGCCAACCACATTCTTCCCTGCCCTGGCATTTGTTTTCTCTCCCACCAGCTCCAACCTACTACTGCTCAATACCACCTTCCAACACATTCTGCCCTGCCCAGATGTTTTTCTCTGTTCCACCGCTGCATCTGTCTGCTCAGTACCACCTGTCAACACCATTCTGCCCTGTAGTTTTTCTTTTTATTTTTTGTTTACACCTGAAAAACAGAAAACCACCCATCAATGTCTCTTGTGGCCAACCGTAACCAATCCCCCCACCCCACCTGACCCCCCAACTCAGCCCCCACCCCACACCTCTCAATCACCTAAAAGATTCCAGTGCTGAAAATCCACTCTGCAAAGAAACACATCCTTCATCTTCAGCACTGAGTGGGAAATGAGGAAACACGTCAAGTGCAATTAATGTATTTCAATGTGTTTTGAACTTTTACTCATAACTTTTTTCACCAAATTTTCAACATGTCCCTTTCTGCACTCCACCTCATAAACAAGGTAAGTGAAATTTTCCGGATCTGGGCCAAAGGGTGATTTCACAGATTTTGCAGAGCGACTGCAAACTCACTTTTTGGGCAGGATTAGAACAATTTTGCTTTCCAGGCTGCTCATGAAGTGATGTCATGAAAAGATTATGTTGAAAATTTGATTTCAAAATCTTAAAAAGAAAACACCAAATTTATGAAGGAACATTACCCATTTTGAAGGTTCTCTCAGCTTTATTAATTTACAATCTTTTAATGCCATTTTTTTTATTATGCTTTATTCTCCCTCATGCCAGTTGGCCCACATGGGTCCTGCCCACACACTCAGCCCCCTCACCTGCCTTTTCTGGGACTTACTTCCATGTCCGTTGGACACCCAGGCTTAACCTCCCAGGGTGGGGCCATTGGAGGAGGATGCTCTTACCTCTGATAGAGATTCAGTCAGTGATCCTCTGGAGATGATTACCATGGTCAGCAGTGGGGGTCTGCAGTGAGGGGCAGATGTCCTCCTGCAGTGACTGGCAGTGTTTTCCCTGGTTGTCTGTTTTGATGCTGAGAGATCCCCTGAGTCGAGTCAGCATGTATGCACATGCGTCACATGGCATCGGCTTTCAGTCCTGTTCTGTGGCTCCACTTGCACTGTCACCCATGGTCACCCAGGTGGCAGAAGCAGATCAGAGGCCAACAACCTTCCCTACTCTGAGGTGGAGAGCGTTCATGGATGCTCTGCTCACCTCCCTCAGCTGGCCTCCTGATGGCTCGGGCTCATTCCCAAACCTGGGTTGTTGGCATCGTGAGTGGTAATGCTACTCCTGCCCCAGCTAGCTGGCCATGACCCTAAGTTTTCATCACAGCTATTATTCATACCAAATCACGAACATGGTAGATGTCATTTTTTTTTAAATCCAGCCAAGAAGGTGTATTGACAAATGTTCCGTGAAGTCACCTTTGCAGCAGGGTTTGAATAAATTCACCTACCAGGTTCATGAAATGGAGTCATAAAAAGCCTATATTAAAAATTTGGGGTAAAAATCTTAAAAAAAAAAGTTATGAAGGTATGCTGTGGCAGTGTTGTTGCACCTACAAGAGTGGTTGGTAGGGGTTGCTAAAGAGCTCCGATGTCCTGATAGCCTTGAAGCACTAATGTGCATTTCTATTGGTTGATTTTCTATAGCTACTGTACATTTTTTTGAATTACCTGGTGAGGCCTGTTAGTGAGTGAGACAGCAGGTAGTCTGACTGAGGCTTACATTTGTTGATGGTATGCTTATGGTTCAGAATATTATTTTAACTGACCACCTGTTATTTTTAAACTTTTTTGTGATGGACCATGTGGAGTGAGCAAGCGTGCTGGCCAGGTTTCATCCATGGTAGAGGAGTAAGGTACGAGTGGAGGTCCCAGGTGAAGGAAAGTACTATAGATGTTAAAGCAATAAATACCAAGCATTTGTCAATGCTGAATGTTGGCTTGCTGGCATTGGCATTGGTAGTGTAGGAGTTAGAGAGATGTATAATAGGAATGGCAGTGAAGTATTGAACTGATGCCAACCCAACCCCCACCCTGCAGAGACTTGATAGGCATTAGGGGTGTGCTTTTGGGTTATCGGCCATAATGCTCATGCCATTTCACCTCACCCTACCCTGCCCTGCAGACACTGACAAGTGTCATAGGGTACCTTGGGGTCTTCGGGCCTTATACTCACCCCATTCCATAAGGAAAAGCACTGAGATGGGTGCGGTATAGGAGAATGGGGTGAACGTTAGGGCTGAAGACCCCAAAGAACACCACAATGCCTGTCACTGGTTGCAGGGTGGGGGTGGAATGGCGTGAGCATTACGGCTAATGATCCCAAGTCACACCCCTGATGCCTGTTGGCCTCTACAGAGTAGTGTATAATGGTTGAAAACCCTAACACCCTTGCCGTTTGTTGATATTTTCACTCAAAATTAGCAAAATGGAATTTTTGTGACCCCACCTCATGAACAGTGGTACTATCATTTTGTTACTCAATCCTGAAAGGTGGTTTTACACAGCGACTGCACCATTTGGTGCCACAGGTCTGAAAACACATTTCTGGCAGGATGTGAAAAATGACAGCTGTACTGTTCCTGAGGTGGTATGAAAAAATGGCAATGTTGAAAATCTGGAGTGAAAATATGAAAAATTGGCAAAGTTAAGAACATGTGTAGAAACTGCACAATGCACGCCTGTAACGCAATAACTTTTTGGAATTTTGTTACCAGATTTTCAACATGGGCATTTTTGAACCTCTCCTCATGAACAGTGGCACTGTGATTTTGTTAATCTGTCCCAAAAGTTGATTTCCCACAGCGACCGCACCATTTTGCTCCACAGGTGTGAAAACACATTTCAGGAAGGATGTGAAAAATGACAGCTATACTGTTCATAAGGAGGTATGAGAAAATGGCAATGTTGAATATCTGGAAAGAAAATATTAAAAATTGGTGAAGTTACAACTGTGCATAGAAACTGTGCAACGCATGCTTATAACAGTAATTTTTTGGAATTGTTTCACTAAATTTGCAGCATGGGCTTTTTGGGACCTCCCCTCATGATCAGTGGCACCATTGTTTCATTAATCTGTCCCGAAAGGTGATTCTACGCAGCGACCACAAAATCACCTTTTGGGACCGCGAAACTAAATGACAGTGACATTTTTATGAGGTGGGGTCCCAAGAACCCCATGTGAAAATTTGGGTCCAAAATTCCAAAAAATGGCTGAGATATCAACTTAAGTTGAAAACTCCCATTGCTTCCCATTATAAAGCTTACCATCATTTCTTCAGTTCGCAGTTCAGCTTTGAAGAGTGCAGACATGTCCCGGCTCAAAGAAGATCGTGGCTCCCGACCTCCGTTGGGTGAGTATGGGTGAGGGGTGTGGGAGGTAGGTACACAGAGGGAGGGTAGGTATTGGGAGGGGGACAAGGGAGACAATGGTAGACCATTTTCTTGTTTGCAGGGGAAAAAAAAAAGACAGTGAGGGAAGGTTTTCTTCATTTACAGGTGACACACACAAAAAAAATAGGCATACTGGGGTGGGCTCCCAGTGTGCCACAATTTTTTTGGGGGGGATGCTGACACGGGGATTGGGAACCCTGATGTTGGCAAGGCATATAGACAGGTGGGGGGGCACGCATCCGACGCCAGGAGTGGGCATCCCGGTGTCAGAAAGGAAACTGTTTAACCAGGAAAGACACACTAAGAGGGGGGATGCCAACATAGGGATTGGGCACCCCGATGTCAGCTTTTCTGGAGTGTGTAGTGGACGGCAGGAGCTGCCATGTTACGGTGTGCCATGTAATGTGAGGGGGCCATGCTGACTTGGGGATGGGGATCCCCAATGTCAGCTTTCTGGGGATTGTGTTACAGATAGCAGGAGCCACCATATTTATTAAAATGTTTCACCAGGAAAGGCACGTAATGGAGGCATGTCATCTGCCGCTGCAATGACGAACCTTTCTCTGATTGCAGCAGCAGATTCGTTTCAACTATGTGATTCTCTCTGAAACTGCTGTCATCAGCAGCATGCTCACTGATTGGTGGCTGAGGGACGCACCCACTAAATCGTCCCCTGCATTCGCCACAACACTGACACACCTCTGAAATGTACTACTACCACAAGATGTTGCTTTCGCGTGTGCACAAGCCAACATAAAAAGGGCAAAATACAGTAGTGACTGGCTGGAGGCATTATTGGAGTGTTGTCCTTTTGTAAAAAGAAGCCGTGCTTTTAAATGGTGGAGCGTAGAGGGTAGCTGAAGAGCCTGGGTATGGGACTGTGTTAGTTGAGCAAGCAGGAGCAGGCACAGTAAGAATAGATGCTGATAGCAGTTAAAGAAAAAGGAAAGATACAAAAAAACTTAAATAGTCAGGGTTTTGAAGAAAAAGTGTGACTGTAACAATGATGTACGGAGAAGAGAAAAGTGTTTAGGGAAGGAAGATGGTGAGCTGGAAAGGAATGGGCTGCTAGGTGGGAAGGAAAATAAGCAGTGCTAATGGGCAGGTGGTAGGGTGGTGGCCCCACGTATATGATGAACTAACTGTATCAGTGTTATACGTTTAGTTGCTCAGATAACAAGATTTATCACAGTGCATTTATCTCCACCTCTATGACATAAATACGTGGTATGCAGTGGGGACATGTGTGAAAATAGAAACATAGAATCTGTCAGCAGATAAAGACCATACGGCCCACCTAGTCTGCCCATTTCCCTACTCACTGCTGCAGCACCAGATCTTATTTGATCTGTGGCTCTCCTGCTCTGCACATCTCCAGGGTACCCTTTTGTCTATTCCATGCACTCCTGAACCCCTGTATTGTTTTCACCCCCACCACTTCTGCTGGAAGGCTGTTCCATGGCTTCACCACTCTTTCAGTCAAAATGTGTTTCCTAACATTACTCCTAAGCCTTCCACCCTTCAGCCTCATATCATGCCCCGTTGTTCTTGTGCAGTTTTCTCTAACATATGCTTTTCACCTATACCCTGTTTATTCCCCTAAAGTATTTGAAAGTCTCTGTCATATCTCCCCTCTCCCCCTTTTCCTCCAGTGAATAGATATTAAGGTCCTTAACACTTTCCTCGTAGGGCTTTTGGTGCAGTCCATGTACCATGTTCATTGTCCTTCTCTGGACTGCCTCTATTTTGTCAATGTCCTTCTGGAGATGTGGTCTTCAGAAAGGGACACAGTACACCAGCTGTGGCCTCATTAGTGATCTGTACAGTGGCATTACCACCTCTTTCCTCCTGCTTGTTATGCTCCTCAGTTTTCACCTCAACATTCTGTTTGCTCTCCCCACTGCCTTTTCACACTGTTTGGTAACCTTCAGGTCATCAGATATAATAACCCTAAGAGTTCTCGCCTGACTTGTGGTGGCCAGAATTTCCCCATCCATCTTGTACTTCTCCCTTGGATTCCTGTGACCCACTTGCATGGTCTTACACTTTTTAGCGTTGCAACTCAACTACCAGACAACTGACCACTCCTCTAATAGGCTTAGGTTCTTTCTCATTTTTCCACCCCCTCTGGTGTGTCCACTCTGCTGCAGATCTTGGTGTCATCTGTGAATAGGCACACCTTTCCCTCCACATGCTCTGCAATGTCACGAATGAAGACAGGGGAGGCAGTATAGTGCAGTGGTTTAAGGCTCTGAGCTGCAAAACTGGTGACATCCAGCAGACCAGACCTGGATTTGAATCCCACAGCTTGCACTTGCATACTGTGTGACCCTGAGCAAGTCACTTAACTTCCCTGTGCTCCCAGGTTGCACCTGTAAAAAAAGCTTTCCGCTTAGTGTGCTGCTCCTGGTTAAACAACTAAAAAAAAAAAAGACATTGAATAGGACTGACCCCAGCACCGACCACTGTGGTACCCCACTGGTCATCTCCCTCTGCACAGATTGCATGCCATTTGCCACCACCTTCTGAGTCCTGTCCCTTAGCCAGTTCCCAACCCACTTTACCACTGTAGGACCCACTCCCAGGCCCCCAGTTTATTTAGCAATCTCTTGTGTGGGATGGTGTCTAAGGCCTTGCTGAAATTCAGGTAGGCCACATCCAGCACCCATCCCTGATCTACTATCCTGGTTACCCAGTCAAAGACATCTATAAGATTAGTTTGACAGGACCTTCCCACTGAGAATCCATGCTGCCTTGGATTCTGTGCCCTGCTATCCTACAGAACCTTCACAATCCTCTCCTTAAGTAAGGACTCCATTAGTTTCCCCATTACTGAGGTCAGGCTTACAGGCCTGTAATTGCCTGCCTCCTCCCTGCTTCCACTCTTGTGGAGAGGGACCACATCTGCCCCCTCCAGTCCTTAGATACCTTCCCTGTCTCTAGTGATGCATTGAAAAGTGCAGCCAGTGGTTCCGCCAGCACTTCTCTGCATTCTTTTAGTACTCTGGGGTGGATCCCATCTGGCCCCATTGCCTTATCTGCTTTTATTTTCCTGAGTTCTTCTAGGACTCTTTCTACTGTGAATGGGCTGCTGTCTACCTCCCTCCCTTCCCTGAATACCCCTCTTAAAGAGTCTCGGTCCCTCACTCTCAACTTCCCTGATGAATACTGAGCAAAAGTACTTGCTTAGTATCTCAGCCTTTTCTAGGTCATCCTCCACCCTTTCTCTTCCTTCCTTCTTCAGCCTAATGAAACAATTACAGGTTGAATTCATGCACATCGAAGAATGGTTCAGGTCACACAAACTGGTCATGAACTACAGCAAAACAAATGTTATGACCTTCTACAACGCCAGGAATAAGTACAAATCCTGTGACCTCACTATCCTAAACCAAACAGGGACCTTACTTGAACAGGTTCCTGATTTTAAATACCTAGGTGTCACATTGGACAGCTCACTCTCCTACCATTGGCTTATAGATTCTTTCACCAAAGCCACCAACATCCATATAGGCCTGCTGTACAGGCACAAACACTGCATGACTCCTGACACTCTCCAGTTGGCTAGCAAAAGCTCTGTCACCTCCCTCATCGACTACGGGCTAGCAATTTATGGCTCTGCCTCTGCCTCTGCCCTCCGCAGAATTACAGTTGCACTCAACAAAGCATGAATGCTGCTAACTGGGGCTGACCAACTTACACACACTTGTGACCTGTACACTCAGGCAGGATGGCTTCCTCTCATCAGCTAGATACAGTATCAAACCTGCCTCTTAGCCAAAAAAGTACTCCTTGGGGTCATGCCCCCAGGCGTTGAAAAGCTCCTTAGTCAGTATAGCGAAGTGGTTTAAGGCTCTGAGCTGCAAACCTGGAGACCAGGGTTTGAATTCCACAGCCCCCACTTGCATACTGTGTGACCCTGAGCAAGTCACTTAACTTCCTTGTGCTCCCAGGTCGCACCTGGAAACAAGCTTCGGCTTAGTGTGCCTCTCCTGGTTAAACAATTTCCCCTTTCCCTTTCCCTTATTGACCACCACAGCACCCAGTGAACTAGAAGTTCACAACAACTAACCATCCTTGTCCCCAGATGCATCACTACCATGGGCCACAGAGCACCACAGTGGTACAATACTCTCAACAAAGAAACTCTTACTGCTGCTGCTCTTGGCCCTATTAAGAGACAACTCCAACTTCATCTCATTTCGACTAGTCGTTGTGACTGCCTCACCTAATCTGTGGCCCACTGCTTACTGCCCTCCACTTCAGTCTTGACAGCTACCTCTCCCGGCCTTGCCCCCCTTCTATCTGCCTCACCTGCTCACCCCCTTGCCCCTCTCCCTTTCCTCCCCAGGCATTTGCTGACTTTTATCCCTCCCCTCCCTCCCTTAGAGCTCTTACCTCACCCTCTACCTTCCGACAATGGCCTTCCTGCCTGCATACCCCCCCTTACCTGCAGCAGTTATTTCTAAGATTGCCCTTGGCTGGCATGTCATGCTACCTAACATTTGGCACATTTTGAATTACTGGAATTTCCTAAGCCTCAGTCTCTTGCTTCTTTTTTTTTTTTTTTGTCATCCCGACTCAAGGGATCAGCCCAGTCATGGTCCCCGTCGCCCCTCTCCCTCATGTAGGCTGCTCTCCCTAGCCCCCGGCTTACCCTGAGGGCGGGGCCGTGGCACCGGCCAAGGTGCCCCAGACACAGTTCTGGTTGAAGGGAGCCAACCTGAGAGCTATCAAGGGGCGGCGAGGCGGCTTCATAGAGGAGCCAAGGCAGATTTTTTTTTTATATGCTCCCTCTGCACTAACACTAATGCTTATCACCTTGCCCTTCCAGCCTCTGTTAGAGGGCACTCGGGTGCTGAAGAAGAGCAGTCCATCGGATGCTCTATCCTTCCCCGCCCCTGCCAACCCCCGGTGGCCCATGCCTCTTCCCGAACACGGGTCGCCAGCGTGGTGCAAGGTGTGGCGTCCAGCACCTCAACCCTCAGCATCACCGGGCCAGCCTCTCTTGCTTCTTTTTATTGTGTAACTATGTTTTATTATGTCGACCTTTGTATTTATGTACACCCCCCATTCCTTCGATGTGGAACCTTTGTAAACAAGCAGTTCCTGCTCAAAGGTATTTGTAATCCTAGATTTCAATAAAATAAAAATAAATAAAATAAATAATGATCCCATTTCTGGTCTTCTTCCTCTCACTAATGTATCTAAAGAATGTCTTGTCACCTTTTTTAATAGCCTGGGCTATATGTTCCTCTGTCTGTGCTTTAGCCCTTCGAATTATTTTCCCAGATTCCATCTGTTTCTCCAGATGTTGCTCTCTGTCCTCATCCTTTTGTGTTTCCGTGTATCTTCTGAAGGAGCTGTTCTTTTCCCTTACTTTCTCAGCCACTACCTTCAAGAACCATAATGGCCTTTTCTTTCTTTTACTCTTGCTATGCATTTTGACAGTGACCTGTTACTTCTGTTAGGACTGTCTTGAGTCTAGACCACTGTTTTTCCACATCTCCCCTGTACCTTCCACTGCTAGGGCTCTTTGGAGATGTATCTATACAAGTGCTGTTGTGATAAATGATTTATCTATACAAGTGTTGTTTGACCTCAGAAACCTCACAATTCGCATAGCATACGTATAGATAAATCATTTATCACACAAGGTCTCCTCTGCATATTTCGGGGTGCCCCATTACTGAGGGCTATCCATCGGCACCCAGAATTCAGCAGCCACCATTATTTTGCCTCTTGCTTAGCTAGAGATGCCCCTGAACCCAGCCAAGACCAATCCAGCCATGCTCATAGCTAAAAAAGTAAACAGACCAATTTTATTGCTAGCTCCAATAGTAGGAGGTAATCTGGAAAAAAAAGACAGTATTTCTATTTCAAGTAGCAGTGGTAGCACGGCGCGTGCTAAGCGCTACTGTGGGAGTGCCCGCTGCTTCACAAAAAAACTGTCGTAACTGCTCTTCAGCCTTGTTCTCCTGATCTCAACACAGCCCTCACAGAAACTACACAGCTGAGTCAGTGTTGCTTAAATTTACCTGTTTTCGTAGGATATTTTCTTTTCTTGGCAGCTTGACCTAGCTCAACGTGTGATGCCTTGCTCTACCATCCACCCTATCATATCATGTTCATTCTAACATTCAACTGATCGCTCCCTATGCATACAAAATTCGTTTTTTATGTAAGAAAAACAAAAATGTCTAGCACTGCTGTCAATAAATTAAACTCAGTGGGGGGGCAGTGGAAATGAATCCATACAAAATAAAGAGACACTACAACATAGAAAATAAGGCTTATCATATGTAGCAGCACCCTCTAGTGGCATTTCCTAAAGGGACTATTTAACAGAAGCTCCTGTTTCTCATATGTTAATTCCTATTTTACCTGTTTTTTCTTAGAAAATCATTTTTATAAAAAAAAAAATTGAAAGCCATTTTCTAAGCACAATAATGCCCTCCAGGGTGGGTGGTAAGGACAATACCGCCCACCCTGTCGGGCATTATTACTTCCTTATCTGAGTAACTGTGTACATAAATTTTAGTTTTGGATACAGTGCTTAAGTCATCAGCCATTTATCCACACAGTGCTTATGTCATCAGCCAGTTATCTATACAGTGCTTATATCATTTAGAATGTCCAGCCTCAGTAGCAGTATTAACCATATTCAAATGCGAATACCTTTAAAACAAAAAATGAGAGCATGGTACTGTGAGCACGAAAGTTGTTCAACATGGAAATATCTACAAAATGAGTGATGTTTTATTTATTGATACCCTTTAGATTTTTTTGATAATTAGCAAAAACATAACATAAGATTCATATTTTTTTTCATTTTCTCTGCAAACAAATGTAAATTACTTTAAAATGAAAAATGATAGCATGGTACTGTGAGCACAAAGTTTATTCAGCACAGAAGTATCTACAAAATGAGTGGTGTTTCATTTATAGCTACTTTTTAGTTTTTCATAATTAGCGGAAAACAGCAGAAAATTCTTTTTTTGTGCACTTTATCATCAAACAAATGCAATTAATTTAAAAACAAAAAATGATAGTATGGTACTTTGAGCACAAAAGTTGTTCAGCATAAAAATATCTACAAAATGAGAGGTGTTTCATTTCTAGATTCCTTTTTGTTTTTCTATAATCAGCAAAAAATGGCAGACAATTCCATTTTTATTCACTTTTTTGACTAACAAATGCCCCCTACAAAAGCAAAAACAAAAGAATTGCATAAATGGAATATGCAATGGAAAACTCAAGTAATAAATGATTTATCTGCACTCAAACAGTTTGATCTTGGACACCTCATTTGTGGCTTATGCCACCTGTGTGGTTACCCAAGGTCAAACTGCTCTTGTGCAGATAAATAATTTATTATACTTGCCTCCATTGCATATCCCATATATATATATATATATATATATATATATATAAGTTTGGGGATTTATTTTGTGATCTAGTGGTATTGCGCATTCCTCCATTCTGGTTACCAAAGCCATTGTCATGGATGTGTGTCAGGATGAAGAGCTGATGTTGTGATGTAGCACTTCATTGGTGCCACAGAACTTCTGCAGAAATTACAAACCACTGCCACAGAAGTTATGTGGTAAATGGTAACCCTGCCGCAGAACTTGGGCCCAAAGTGCCACCAAAAATTGAGACCCTGGTTATTGGGTAGAAAGTGGAAGTTGATCCAATTGCCTTTTGAATATCAGTGCCTGCTCAACTGTATGTAGTATAGAATCTGGGCTCACATGTTGGGAATTGCCACACTGCGGCTTGAGGACCCAGCCATCCCAGACCCACCCGGGAGCTCTCACTGCTGCTTTGTTGTCCCCAGCCTGAGGTGAGGAGGCTGCTTACAGCAAGCAGCATGGAGTCTATCGTGGACAAACAGTGTAGAGCAGAAGCTGACCATAACTGGGAAAAACATAATTTCAACAGCTAGTTGACCCCTCTGTTCATTCTTGCCATACCTCTTCAGTTCCAGCAGTGTCCTATCAATACAAACTCATGGGCAGTGGGAAAGAGCTTCCTCCTTCCCATTTTTTAGGGTCAGGAAGTAATGCTGACAAGCTGAAGCGTGAATGTTTGTCAGAAAGCCAAATTGAGGTTTTGCTCTCTTTTCCTCTTTTTTTTTTCTGGTAGTGCTGGGCTAGGTTGATAGGTGCTGTTGTCCTCCTTACTCAAAGCTGCTCCCTCGATAATTCTACTACCATTATCAGCAAGGGAAAGCTACTGCCTTTTGCTGAGCAGTTGCCAAATGGACTGTCCAAACCTGCCATAACCAGACCAACTGGCTTGCTCTCCTAATTTCCTAGTTCTGCTACAACCCAGAATTCCATGTGTCCACACCACTGCAGGAGGGTGACGGCTACTTGTGGTCATCAGACACAGAATCTTTGGATCAGGTGTCTTGAGAGAGAGTCAGTGGGTGTGGTGGTCATTGGAAGGCAGAAGGCTGCCTTTGTTATGCTGCTGCTGGTGCTGCAGGGCCAACTCCAAGGAGGGGACTGAAAATAAATAAAAACTACTGACAGCGGTCACTAAGTCCATCAGCCAAGCCTGCCTATTCAAAAATAACTCCACGAGAGACCTGCAGCTTTCCTAAGGAGTTGAGTACTGCTGTCTATGCCCAACAACTACACAGAAAATACAAGCAAGCAAACATTTGGCATTAACCAGTGCTTGCTAATTTGTACTTTTTTTGTTACTAAAACATTCCCTGACTGTATTCTACTATCTATTAGACTGCCTGGTTATCACGTCACTACTAGTACTTGTAATGGCATTTCAGCACAAATCTACATTGGAGGGTATTAAGTTCTCTACTAATG
This sequence comes from Neoceratodus forsteri, assembly GCA_016271365.2. NCBI lineage: Eukaryota > Metazoa > Chordata > Ceratodontiformes > Ceratodontidae > Neoceratodus > Neoceratodus forsteri. The sequence continues at coordinate 278,135,885 of CM057453.1, read as the reverse complement.
CTGTCCTCTTATTCCTCTGCTCAGTTAAATTCTTTCTTTCTTTCTTCCTTCCTTCCTTCCTTCCCTCCCTACTTTCTGTCTTACTTTCTTTCTTCCTTTATTTTCATTTTATTTATTGCTAATTCAGAATTACACCTTTAAGCTAAGAGCTCATTTACAAAGGATCCTCATCAGACAAGTCAATATGGGAACAACAAGAAATATATACAGGGGTGGGGGGAAAGACAGCAGCAGCAAGAAGCATTGTCTGATAAACTTTAGGTAGTAAAAATATATAGCACATACAGATTGCATAGTACAGAATGCAGATATATTCAATATGTCAAAACATTCAGCATCTAAGAGCATGAAGAGATTATTACAGTGCATCCACCAACATATCTGGTTGAGTCTCATCAGTTGCAGCTATTAAGCATTGTCAGCTAACTTTAGTAGGTACAACGGGCTGGATTTTCAAAGCTTCAGGAATGCTGCAAGCCCCCGGTGCACCGAACATATGGCGCATGGGGTATGCGGCATTGTCTGGCAGACAATCGGGATATTACATCCCTTGCAGCACAAGCAGGACCTTAGACCACAATTTTATGGTCTAGCCTGCACCACTCCCGGGAGCCTAAGACATGAGGCTTGTGCCAGACATTTTGCACAAGCTGCCATAAAGCATGGCAACTGTCACCACTGTGCCCAGGATTGCAAACTCGGGTGCAGTTGCAGCAATGGGATTTGGCACACCACCAAAACCTAAGTCCCAAGGCACAAGGCTGGATGCACACCCTACGCCAATGTTTGAAAATCTGGCCCAATGTGTGAATACATTCATTATGAGTTGCACAAATGCTGTCACATTCAGAGCTGATAGAAGGCACCAGGTTAATATAGTACAGAATACAGCAATTCACAGGTTAATACAGAGCAAAAACAAAGGATATTGCTGGTGCAGTCAAGTCTGGGGAGAGAAGGTAAAGGTGTCCTTTCTTTCAAATTTGGTGACCAGTAAAACACACTGAGCTAAAGCTTGTTTTCAGGTGAATCCTGTGGGACAGGTAAAAGGGAGAGGTGCAAAAATAACAATCATCTACAATAACAGCAAACATCGTACAAGGTGCAATTACGTGTAATGAGATAATGTGATGCATAAAACATCAGTAAATAAGGAACATCACTCAGCAATTATACCCACAAAATGTTACACAAGGTGCAATTGTCCATGAGATATCGTGTAGTGTTGTATGTATACAACATAGTATCACAAGGTACAATATTCTCATAATAGCTGGAACAGCAGGTGACAAAAAAAGACAGCTACTGAGGATTTGCTGAAGCAGAACTGGCAAAACAACCATAACCTACACTCTGGGGGAGAGAGTTTTGGGGCAGAAGCAAGACTGGGATGTGTGGGCTTGGAGTAGGGGTTTTGGAGAGAAAAGAGAGGAGACCGAGTGAAGTAAGAGCGGGAAGTTGTTCCAGAAAGAAGGAGGTTTGAAGGAGAAAGAGGCCTGTCCAGTGGATTTCAGGGCAGCCCATCGACTACATCAACATACTGTAGTCAAGTATCTGGGGAATAAATCAGAACAATCTGATGACAAGCTGGGAGAGGGATACAGAATTTATGCCTGTACAGTGCACCCGGTTTGAGGAGGAGTTTTGAGGGTTTGGTGTCAGTGAGTCTGTTGAAGTTATGGTGAGTATCTACAGTATCTAACCAGACACTTAAGTACTTGAATGAAGGGACTACCTCAAGTAAAGAGCCATCAGAGTCTTGTATGCAGGGGTGAATGGTGCCCTCACGAGTCTTGGTCTGCTTCCAAAGGTCATTGAGACTATTTTATTGGCATTTAGGGAGATGGAGAGAGGCTAATTAATTCCCCCCATCTGAGATCTTAATGAGAATTTTCTGCACTAATTCTTTGTTGACAAGGTGTACAAGTACTGTGTCATGGACTGGCAGTGACTAGTTTGGGGGGGGAGGGTTTAGACACTTTTCCAACCTGGGTGAAGTTTCAGCTAGTTGTAAAAGAAGAGGTGCTCCTGGTGATCTCTGCGATGTACCCCAACTGCTGTATTTTACAGCCTGGGCCTAACTGACTGCTGATTGGCTGTTAGGAATCCCTGTGGGCCCATATTCACTTACACTGTCAGGTGTTCCTTAATGGAGGGGGTTTCCCCTGCAAAACTGAGAAGGGTTGTGGAAAGACCCTTTCTGGAGAAAATATCTTTGCACCCTGATTGTCTGGGGAATTACAAACCTGTTTTGAACCTCCTCTTTTTAAAAGTTATCTAAAAGGTGGTGGGATTGCAGCTTGTGGCTCACCTGGTACAATACAATATCTGAGAGCCACTCCAGTCAGGTTTTAGGCCTCATCACAGCACTGAGATTGTTCTCATCAAGGTGAATCATGATCTCCTCACTGCAAGAGACAGACAATGCCAGTCCATCTTGGTCCTTCTGGATATCTTAGCAGCATTCAACACTGTGGACCATGTGTGCTGTTGGATGACCAGAGGCACTATGTGGGACCCAATGGCTCAGTTCTGAACTGGTTTGAGTCCTAACTGACAGGGAGAGTGCAGCAGGTGGTAATAGATAATTTCATCTCTAGTACTGCTGTGCTCCACTGTGGGGTGCCTCAAGGCTCAACACCTCCTGAGGAAGAGGTTCACCCTCAAAGCACCAGGGTAAGGTGTTGATTTGTCCAGAGTTCATTAATTATGGACTAAAATGTTTTGTATGTGAACATCATCCAGTGGTATGGGAGTGCTTTCCTTATGTTTTATATCTTTGCCTCAAGGCTCAGTCCTGGCCCCATGCTGTTTACTGTCTATATGTTGCCACTGTGTGAGATCATCTTGTGGTTTGGCATTGACTTTCACTGCTATGCAGATCCTATCCTATCCTATCATATCATATCATATCATATCATATCATATCATATCATATCATATCATATCATATCATATCATATCATATCTTATCATATCATCTTTATTTTTAAAAAGCACAATTCCAAATGTGTTCATTGCACTTGTACAACTTCAATAAATACAAACATTTTAAAAACAATCAAACAGAATTAAAACAATAACAAATCTCTACAAATCCATATCCAACACTCAACTCTATATGTCCTGCACATCTGAGAATGAGAATCACATTGTCTCAGTGTTGGAGCAGTTTCTTGGTAAAATCAATGACTGAATGGCCTCCAACTGGCTCAGTCATATCCTAGGTATGACAGAGGTAATGTTTATCAAACCGCATCTCTGTGGGACAGAGATGAGAAGTGTGAATACCATGCTGCCATCTTTTAATGGTACTACACTTTAAGCTGTGGATGCAGTTAAGAATCTGGGCAACACTTCGGACTCTAAGCTGACACTTGAATGTTATGTGTCAGCCGTAGTCCAAGCAGCTTTTCTCATCTGTCTAATATTGCCTGTATCAAACCTCATTTTGTGCCGGAGGACTGGTGACTATAGTGCATGCCTTTGTCACCTCAAGACTGGATTACTGCAATGCTCTTTACTTAGGTTTATTGGGAGGTTTGATACACTGCCTGGAGTTGGTCCAGAGTGCTGCAGTCTGGCTGATAGCTGGAACATCTCAAAATGAACAAGTTATGTTGGTCTTGTACAATATGCTCTGGTTGCCTATTTGGTAACAAATCAGTCTTAAGATATGCTTGATTACATACAATTCCCTACAAGATCTGGGTCCTGTCTACCTGAAAGAGCTCTGCTTCCTCACACCCCTGTGTGTGCCCTCTCTTCACCACTGTAATGGGTCATTTAAAGAGCTGATGACACGTTCAGGAGAACTTTAACAAAACCTAATCTTTAGACACAGTCCAGCTTGCATTGCCCATTAGTACTGTATTCCTCCTCCCCATTATTTATTACTGAGGTCATTTGTATGAAAACAGAATCTTTTCACCTGAAGAGTTTATCTGTTCCCACAGCTTTCTCCCTACCTGAAGTCATAGAGCACTCCTTGTGGTATCACCATTACTCCCATAGCAACAGATTGTGATGTCACAACATAGGATTATGACTTGAAGTAGAGAGTAAGCTAGAGAGGCAGCTTGACTCTAAAGCAACTCTGAGGGATAAAGATCATACATTAATGCAAATTTTCTTAGTAATAAATACTGAGGAGGAGAAATATACAAAACATAAATGGAATGCAGGTAGAATTGTATGTAATTATTATGTTTTTTAAAGTTTTCTTTGAGACGTCTACAGTGCTTTAACAATTCCTCACTCTAGATCAAAACTTTCAGGAGATAGCAAGCAACTTTTATTTCCTGTAGTGCCCCATCTCTAAAGCTTGAGGCACTTTGCATTAAAAACAAAACAATTCACAGTTTAAAACATGTATAAAACACATGCAGTAAATCAGAGCACAGCAGCAATATTGCCCTATATGCATCACATGAAATGTATTGAAAAGAATCCTCAAATGCCAGGGAAAAGAAATGTCTTTGATGCCCCTTCAAAAACACCAACAGATGAGATCTGTTGCAGTTTGTCTGGCAAAGAGTTCCACATAAGTGAGGCTATCACAGAAAAAAGCCCTATCTCCAGAGGAATTTAGGTGAGGCCCTGGAACAACAAACATAATCTCCCCTGAAGATCAGAGTGACTGAATTGGAGCTTGCAGGAACAAGAGGTATTTTATGTAGCTGGGACCCAACCCATGCATGGCTTTGAAAACCATCAAGCAAATTTTGAAGATGATGCACCATCTAACCGCTAACCAGTGCAGTTCACGTAGCACTGGCGTGATATGATCAAAAATGCTTGTACCAGATATAAGCTGGGTTGCTTCGTTCTGTACCAGTTGGAGACAATGTATTACATCTCCAGAAAGTCCAAGATAAAGAGCATTACTGTAGTCTAGATTATAGAAACATAGAAACATAACATAGAAACATAGAAACATAGAATTTGACGGCAGGTAAGGACCGCTTGGCCCACCCAGTCTGCCCATTTCCCTACCTACTGGATAAGCTGCAGATCCTAGTTAACCAGCAGCCTACTTCTTCCTACCCCAACCCCCTAGAATTGCCTTATGACTGTCCCATGCATACTTGAATTCCACCACTGATTTTGACTCCACAACCTCCTCCGGAAGGCTGTTCCATACATCCACAACCTCTCTGTGAAAAAATACTCCTTAAATTACCTCTGAGCTGCCCCCATCTTCAAATTGTGCCTCTTGTTCTTGCACACCTCTTTTTGAAAGATGCTACCCTCTTGGACTTTGTTGATTCCTTGAGGTACTTGAAAGTTTCTATCATGTCCCCTCCTCCTCCTTTCCCTCGAGTCTATACATATTAAGCTCCTTTCGTCTCTCTTCATATGTCTTCCGGTGTAGACCCTGCACCATTTTAGTTGCCCTCCTCTGGACAGCCTCCATCCTGTCTATGTCTTTGCGGAGATTGGGTCTCCAGAACTGCACACAGTACTCCAGATGGGGTCTCACCAGCTGTCTGTACAGAGGGATAATAACTTCCTGTTTTCTACTGGTGATGCCTCTCCCTATGCATGAACCACAGTCATCAGGTCATCAAATTGTAGACAGGGCTTTACCCAGGTGATATTCTGTAAATGGAATAAAACACAACAGACAACATTTGACACATGTTGTTCAAAGATCAGTCTGTCATCAGTTATAACACCCAGGTTTATAGCCTTATCCATGGCTTTGAGGGAAGTGAAATCTAAATGTGGTAATGAGGGGGCCTCCTCTTCATTGTCAACTTCTGAGATCCTGGTTTTATAATCAGCAGTTCCATTTTCCTGGATTAAGGTTCAACCAGCTAGCAGCCATCCAATTAGGAGAGGTACAGCTGGGTATGCATAGTAGTGAAAATCCAAACTGTACCGCCTCACAATTTTTATCAGTGGAAGCATGTACACCATGAACAAGATAGGGGACACGAACGTTAAGGGTATACCACAGGAAATACCTGAGGTCTGGAAGGAAAGACTCCCAGTGTTATCTCCTGACACCTGTCAGACAAGAAAAACTCAAACCAGCACAACATGAAGTCATTGAGTACTTCATAGCACCTAAGGCAATCTATCAAACGCTATGTTCAACAATGTTAAATGCAGATGAAAGGTAAAGGAGAATAAGAAGAGAACATTCTCCTTGATCTCTCATCAGGAAGAGACTGTTCAGCACTTTCACCAGTGCAATCTTTGTGCTGTGCTGAGGTCAGAAATCTAATTGGGATGGCCTGAATATATCATATTGCATCAGATGACTCTCCAGCTGTGACGCAGCTACTTTTTCAATCATGTTCCCTTAGAAAGGGAGGTTTGAAACAGGCCTTTAGTCGGATAAAAATCTCTGGATACAAAGATGATTTCGCTACTGCATTTTTCAATGCAGAAGGAAATACATCTCACTCAGGGACCACCAGATGGTTTCATTCACCACTGGAGCCAGGGCCTCCTAACAAGCCACCACCAGATGTGTAAGCTCTGGATCAAGAGTACAGTAGGTGGGTTGCAACCCCACTACCACCTGTGATATATCCTGAACTTAGACTGGCTGAAACTTGATGTGAAGAATCTGACTGCTTTTGTTCACTACGTCCTCACCACTGTTGAAGACTATATTCCCCTGGGAGATCCCTGCCCTAATGGAGGACACCCTAAGCTCACATCTTTCTGATGAAAACTCTCTGCCAGACTGGGGACAGGAAGGGTGAAAAAGCATGTCCACAATCTGGAAAAACTGAGCTGTTTTTTTCTTCCCTGCAACAATCAGTCCTGACAGAAACTTTTTCTTCTTCTGGGAGATTGCCCTCTGCTAGACCACATTTCAATGAGGAACACTACAATCTTCACCCCATGGACTTCAGCCATCTCAGTTCTTCATTATACTAGGGTGAACAGAGATGGAGGACAAATGGGTTTATACAGACAGGTGTGAAGGTACTGGTTGCCAATGAAAGAACTATGTCATAGCCCTGTACAGCAGCGTCTGCACCCCTGACACAGGCATCCAAAATGTTCAAGATGTTAAGCTCTTCCAGGGACCTCTCAGGTACCAGGTTATGTTTAGGTTTTGGACCATCTCTGTGGGGGGGAATTTACCCAGGGGACCCAAACTGGAATGTTACCACAAAATGATACAACCAAGCTACAAAAACAATGATAATATCTAGTTTTAAAATCATTGTGCATTGACAACATTAGTCTGCAGACTGTAAGGAAAGGTTTTGAGCACAAATCAGGTACTTGTAGGAACTCACGACAACTATAAAATTAACCTCTGACTGGAGCTATATAAACCAGTCTGACCCTATGTAACACAAGTAAGAAATGAGGTGTACAAGTAAGTATAATTGAAAATGGTGTTTCAATAGAAGATGCATCATAATTGATAATAACAATAAGGATGTCTAAACAGAAGACAAGATCAATTGCAATGGTATAGAGAAAGATAAATGCATTTTTTTTAATGTATTGCAGTATCTTGACTGGGCAATCATGAAAAATCCTAATGATATGAAATCATAATTAATCACAATGATCATTTCCATACCATCATGGTTTTTGATTGGCAACCATTTAGCATTCATGTTTAATCATTGTTAGTCATGATCACATTGATGGTTTTTAAATCTTGAACATCATCTTTACACATAATTAATAATGATTATTTACAATACATCTTTATTAAATCCTCATCTTTTCAGCTGGGTGTGCAAGAACCATTAACAGTTCCAAACACAGCTGGGACCAGGTAAAAGGCTTAATAGTTGCACAGGGGAAGCAGTAAGGCAAAGCGAGGTGAGGACAATAACCCTAGCTAGACAATACGTGCTGGGGTAGGGGGCAGGCTGGATGGACCAGTGATCTCTTTCTGCCAACATTTTCTATGTATCTATGTTTTCATGTACAGTACTGTATTTCTTTACATAGAAAGTGGTGCACCAGTGCAGCAGTCTTTCCAAGGAGCTCTTAATGCTGGATCTAGTTAGTTGTGGTCCTGTGCAGGAACTGCTGACAAAGGACAGTAAGCAGCCAGATTACATCTAGAGGCATGTACTTATATTTTCTCTGCACACTTAAAGTAGCTATGTAAGTTGGTAAGTGAAAGAAAGAGATTTTTAGTCTGAGTTTTAGGGGAACTTTGAGATTTTCCTTTTAATTTCTAACAAGCTGTGTGAGGAACCCAGCTCAGGAAATTAATCTTGGGGGCTAAGTAGATGAAGTAAGTCTTGTGAATCAGGTGTGTGACTGGTGGTGGAGCTGTAAGAGGGACACCAGAAAATAGGAAGGGGAGATGAAAGGAGTAATACCCTAGAGTGTACCATCACACTCATATCCAGTCACATAAATGGGACAGTGCATGAGTAAATCATTTGTCTTAAGCTGTCTGCAGGCATCCACAGGTAGTCCACAATCTGAAGGAGACTGTGCAGGGGGCCACCAGACCAAGGCAGGAGAAAACACATAAGTGATTACAGTGTACTGGAACAACCAGCAACAGGGAAGGTAACTACAGGTTGGTAGGGTGTAACAGAGATGTAAGTACAGGTAGGAGGGTTAGACAAAGGCAAAATAGGAGGCACTCTTTCTAGGGTAGGGTAACAAATAAGTACAAGCATGTGAAAGGGTAGAGTAAGAAATAAAGATCAGGCAAGATGGTAAGGGTAGAGAACCAGAGTACGTTAGGTATAGGTAGATGTGCTAGAAAAGGGAACACAAGAGACCCCCTATTTAGGGTAGGGATAACAAATTAGTTTCAGGTGGATGAAAGGGAAAGGGAAGAATACAACAAGAAGTAGAAAGGAGGCAGTAGGGCACAGGGAAGTTTAAATAGATAGTAAAGGAAGGAAAGATCATGAGATTACTGCAGTGCAACAGGTGTGGGGCCGCTGTCTTTTGGGACACATTCTGGAGACTGAGGTGCTGTTCCACTTGTACTTGCCTCTCCAGATTGAGGGCAGAGGTTGCTGAACTCTGGGGGGAACTGGCAAGGGTGTAGATGACCTTCTGACTCACCCAGGGGCTACCATATCAGCCACTGCTCTCCAGAGGATGCCTAGACAGAGGTGGAGCAGTTGAACATTGGTGGGCTCTGTAAGGGTGGGGTGGCTGGAAGGATACATGCTCCTCAGCCTGTACCACTGCAGAATTCCTTCATCATAATGGCAGGAATGGGCAGGCAAGAGGAGGCACCCATAGCGGTGGGAAGGGAGAAAGTGGGGATCCTTAGAAAGGGAGTCCCCAAGGAAGGATGAAGATGCCCGGGGGGGGAGGAGAAAGATGTGAAGTACCTGAGAGGTGCTTTGGCTTGGAAGGATGGAGAGTGTATCTAAAGAATCACTAGGGCAGTAGAAGATGGGAGGGAGCTAGACATCAATGTCCACCTAGCAACAAATGACCTGGCAAGGGACAGGGTAAGAGTAGTGAGGGAAATTTCTTGATGCTGGGGAGGGGCCAAAAGCAGTTGGCACACAAGGTGACTTTTGTCAACCTGTTACCTGTCTACAGCCAGGGAGAGGAAAGGGCACTCCACAACAGGGTACTTAACAACTGATTGAAGGCATGGTGCATGGCAGAGGGCTTCAGCTACATTAGGGAGGGCCAGCCTGGGAGGATAAGGGCCTCTATAGGGAGATGGCCTGCATTTTTCTAGGAAGGGGACCAGTATATTTAAATGCTACTTGGAAAAACATTTAAACTAGCCAGGGGGTGGTAGGTTGTAAAATCAAGGGAGGCAGCAATTTCCCCCACCAAATGATAGAGTAGCAGGGAGGGAGGGCCTGAGGGGAGTAAAGTCCCCAAGGTCTGGGGTGCAAGAAGACAAGGGCTGGGTCAAAGCAGAGGACAAGGGGGTATAAATCAGGAAAGCAATAATAAAGTAGTACAGGAGACAGATGATGGAGAAGGTAAAAAGGAAAGAAGGGGTCAGGGGAGCTTCAAGGAACAGCATAGGCAGGAAGGATGAAGAAGGGAAGCAGACAGGGAGGGAGTAAGTTACATGGAGCCATGTGCACCAAGATAACAGGTCTGAGAAATTAAATTCTGGACCTGGAAGCCATCATGGCAAAGGCTAGCCTGCATTTGGTGGCCATAATGGAGTTGTGGTGCATTGACAGCCACAACTGGGATATGGTCATACTGGGCTACCCTCTGTTAAGGAAAAACAGGGCAGAGAGGAGGGGAGAAAGGGCTGTAGCACATGTGAGGGGCACCCAAAAGAAAAGAAAGGGCTGGAGGTGTTGTGCATCATCCTGGAGACAGGATCTGTGGTCACTATCTGAACAGGGGTGATAAACAGACCTCCAGCACAGGGAGAGGAGTTAGATAAGGCATTAGAAAAACTATCTTAAGGATGACATGTCAGGGGGAGGTGCTTCTAGGTGGTTACTTCAATCTGCCAAACATGGAGTGGAGCCTTCCAACTGTGGTTGTGGCAAGAAGCAAGGCCATTCTTGACTCCATACAAGGGTCTCTTCTCAAGCAGCTAGTCAAAGAACCCACTAGGGACAGGGTCATGTTGGACCTTGTCCTTACAAACAGGGACAGCACTGCAGACTTCACAGTGAGCAATCCCCTAAGTACCAATGAGCACTGTACAGTGTGGTTTAACATTAAGATGCACACAGAGGCTAACTACACAAAGGCAAGGATCCTGGAATTTAGAAGGGCAAATTTTAAAGAAATGGAAGACTGCCTCATGGGGGAGTAATTGCCAGGGAAGGACAGAGGCACCGTGGGGAAAAATAAGGGAGGGTGTAATTTAGGTAACCAGCCTCTGTGTGAAGGAAGTGAGTAGAAGTAGAAGAAAAAAGAGACTGTTATGGTGGTGAAGGAAAAAACTGTGGCACTCAGGAGGTGTAAGAAAACACAGAGGCAGGAGTACAGGGAGGTGTACCACGTAAAAAAGAGAGATGCAGGAATGGTTGTGAGGGGAGTAAAGGTGCAGACAGAAGAAAGAATAGTCAAAGGGGTAGCTAAAGGGGATAAGATTTTCTTCAGGTATGTAAGTGAGAAGAGGAAATCAAGGAGAGTGATACTGAGGATAAGAAGGGTGGCAGGGGAAGACGGCACAGAAGAAGATCAAGAAAAAACTGCCATCTTGACCAGGCTCTTCTGCTCAGTCTTCACAGTGGTGAATGGGGGGGAGACAGAACACCAGGGAGCAGTAGAAACAATAATGAGAGTTGTATACAGGTCCATTTTCAGAGGAAAGACTCCTGAAGAGACTTAACGCTCTTAAGGTAGATACGGCTATGGGACTGGACAGGATATAACCAAGGGTACTAAAGGAACTCAGGAAGGTGCTAACTGCCCCACTGATGGACTTAGTTAACAGTTCCCTGAAAACAGGCGTGGTTCCAGAGGACTGGATGAGAGCAGACCTGGTTCTGCTACATATGAGCGGCAACAGGGAGGAGGCTAGTAACTATAGGCTGGTCAATCTCTCTTCAGTGGTGGGAAAATGAATGGAAACCCTGCTAAAGGAAAGGTTAGAGTAGTTTGAATCCAATTACCTGCAAGACCACAGGCAACATGGATTTACAGGGGGCAGTCATGCCAGAAAAATCTGATTGTTTTTGTATTCCCTGTTTATGCACTCTTCTACGCCGCTAGCATGACTATCCCCCAGGGTCCTCCAAAGGTGGCCATAGCTAGGCCTAGTACTAGCCCCTCTCCAGGTGCCCTGCTTCCACATTGCCTCAGATTCAGTCCTCCTGGGCAGGAAAGGACAGAGGACCCCCCGACCTGCACATGCGTTTGTCAGGTTGGCTCCTGAGGGTTCTGGATTAGGTCCTCTTTGGTTCAGTGGAGGCTGTCGTCAGGATGGTTGTGGGGTTCATTTTCCATTTTCTCCTCTCTCAAGGATGCAGGCACTCACAGAGATCCGGAGAGTGTGTGCACACCTAGACGTGCTGCCACTCTGGATGCTGGCCTGCGTCCTCCTCTCCCACAGCATTCCTGACTGCACTGTTACCTGTGGTCACCCAGGTGGCAGCCTGGCAGCAGTAATGGTGACTCTCCTGGCCTAAAGGAGAACATCACCAAGGATGCTCAACCCTCCTCCTCCTCCTGGCTGGCTCCCGACGACTCAAGCTCTTTCCCGAACTTGGGTCACTGGCATCAAGAGCGGTAGTGCTACTGCCATGCTGACAGGCTGATCCAGACAAATCTGATTGATTTCTTCAAATGGGTGACCAGCATACTAGATCATGCGAGAGCAGTGGACATGGCCTTTCTGGATTTTAGTGAAGCCTTTAACACTGTGCTACACAAGAGACTGAGTAGGAAATTGAGCAGCCTGGGAGTAGGATCCAAAGTGGTGGGCTGGGTAAGGAACTAGTTAATGGATAGGTGTAAGAGGGTGAGTTAATAGCACTCCACTCACTCTAATGATTGAAGAGTGACCAGCAGTGTGCCACAGGGCTCAGTACTGGGACTGGTCCTCTTCAATGTCTTCTTAAGTAATATTGAAGAAGAACTGGAAGGGAAGGTATGCCTTTTTGCAGATGATATCAAAATCTGTAACAGAGTGGACACTCAGGAAGGGGTAAGAGAATGTGCAGGGATCTTGGAAACTCAAGGGGTTATCAAGATCATGACAATTGGAGTTGAATGCCAACAAGTGTAAAATCATGTGCCTAGGGCATAGGAACCCAGGAGCTGAGTATAGGATGGAGGGAGGTACTGACAGTCATGAAGCAAGAAAGGGATCATAGGGTTATTATAAGTGATGACCTCAAAGTGGCAGGGCAGTGGAACAAATCATTGGGTAGGGTTAATGGGATGCTGAGGTACATAGGGAGGAATCTCTCCAGCAGGAGGGAGTTAGCTTTCTCCACTGTATCACTCACTGGTGAGACCCCACTTGGAGTATAGTGACCAGTTATAGAGGCTGCACCTCAGATAGAACACAAACAGGGTGGAGGCAGTCCAGAGGAGGGCAATTAAAATGCTGCAGGGGTTACACCAAAAGCCCTATGAGGAGAGACTGAGGGATGTCAACATGTACACCCTGGAAGAGGGTATAGTGAGAAGAGACATAATAGAGGCCTACAAGCACTTCACAGGGATAAAAAGGTGCAGGAGGGGAGTCTCTTTCAAATGAGAAAGGCCACCAAGACTGGGGGCATGCGATAATCTGGAGGGGGCAAGTTTAAGAGGAATGAGAGGAAATACTACTTCACTGCAATGGTGGTAGACACCTGTAAAACACTGCCAGCATAAGTGGTGGGAGGAAAAAACAGTGGGGACTTCAAGCATGCATGGGACAGAGATAAGGGTATATTAGAAAATAGCCATGGAGGGTTGCCAGAGATCAGTTAACATCTGCTGAGACAGATTAGACAGGGAACATCTGGGCAGACTGGGTGGGCCAAGCAGTCCTTTTCTGCTGACAAATTGTATGTTTCTGTGTTTTTATCTATCCCAGACATCAAATTTAAATGGGACAGACACAAAGGGATAATTAGGAACTCATGGGATTAGACAAGCACTGATAATGCAACAGTGAAACCAGTAACTCTTTTGGAAATTGGGTTGAAACTGGGGCAGACTAGATGGATGAAAATTGTTATCTGTCCATAACTGTCTATGAAATTAACAGTATGTCTGTATCTATGGGTTCAAACTTGGAAGAAACTGCAATTTTACTTTTGTGGAGAATATATATCAGAATTCTAGTTTTTATAGCAGACATCACTGACAGACTGGAAGGGAAGGTGTGTCTGTTCGCAGATGACACCAAGATATGTAGCAAGGTGGACACCCCAGAAGGAGTGAGCAAGATGGAAGCTGACCTCAAGAAACTAGAAGAATGGTCTGGAGTGTGGCAGCTGAGATTTAATGCCAAAAAGTGCAAGGTCATGCACATAGGAAAGAAAAATCCAAGAAAGGAGTATTATCTAGGAGGTGAAAGACTGGCAGCCTCAAACCAGGAACGAGATCTGGGAATCATAATCTCAGATGACGTGAAGGTTAGTAAGCAGTTTTATAAGGCAACCATGAAGGCCAACAGAATGCTAGGCTGCACTGGAAGGAGAATCACGAGTAGGAAGAGAGAGGTGGTACTACCACTGTATAGATTGCTGGTCAGGCCTCACCTGGAATACAGAGTCCAGTTCTGGAGGCTTCACCTCAGGAAGGACACTGACCAGGTGGAAACAGTACAGAGAATGGTGACAAAAATGATTCAGGGTCTGCAGTACATGTCCTACGAGGAAAGACTTCCATCACTACTGCTAATTTTACAATATTTGAAGCCTTTTTTTAAGGCTATCTAACTAGTTTTTGGTGTTTCTGCACTAGCGCAAAACCAGAAGTTGTGCTACGATGCATTTCCGGTTCCTGGGCTTCAAAAATGCTCGCATTAGTGGCGAGCGGGTGAGCGACGCGGGGTCATACAAGACGCAGCATAGAAACACGCGCTATCTGTGCCAGATTCACTATATGTCCACCGAGGACACCAGGACCAGGCTACTATACTGTGACATACTGAAGTAAGGTAAAATTAATCTGTGTATATATAATTGTACACTGTGATGCCATCATGAAGAAAGCAAATAAAATGTGTCTGGAGTGTAGAATGTATACCACTGGTAAACAAGACTCAAAATTTCTATGCGATAAATGTATCTTAGTTAGGAACTTGCAGGAGGAAATTAAGATGTTACAGCCAAATGAAAACATAAGCTCTGATATCAAAGCACTAGACAAATATATCGATCATATGTCCCTACTAGTGGAAGCTAATACTTCATGCTCAAATAATCCAAAAAACTCTTGTTTAAACAATCCACCACCTGACTACTTACTGCCTCCTATTCTTATTGAGCAGCAAGTAACCACCTCAACTCCCGTAAATACTATTATTAAACACCAAATCAAACCGTCAACTGAAATTGGCAACTGGACTTTAGTTTCCCCAAAAAAGCAATCTAAAAGTAAACTTATTCCTGATCCCTACACGATCCCACTCTCAAACTCCTTTGAACTGCTTCCTGAATATCTGATGGATGACTGCAATGATACTCAAAAAATCATTGAACACGTACCGGAAAACCTGAACAAAGGGAATTACAAAACACAAAAAAATCATACTGCAGTTACGGTACCAGCTCCTAAATCCCCAACTAATATGTCACCGCAAAATACTATTTCTGAATTCAAACCAGTGCGCAGCCCAGAAATGCTTATTAAAAATAAAAACAAGCAGATATTTGTGTTAGGAGATTCCATAACAAAATATGTCGATAGGACAATCTGTAACCCAGACAAAGAAAACTGGACTGCCTCTAGTTATAGGGGAGCTAAAATAGCCGACATCACCCTAATGTCAAAAACAATATTGTCGGCCGCTGGTGAAAACCCACTAGTAATTATTCATGCTGGGGCAAACGACATCACAAAATCTACACTTCTGCAGATCAAACAGGATTATGTAGCACTATGTAATATTCTAGTTGACCGTGGCTGTACTATATGTCTGTCAGAGATTTTACCTATCCCAAAAGCAACCACATATATCAATAATAAAATCAAAGCTCTAAATGAATGGATCCATAAATGGACTTACAGTCAGGGCATAGGTTTTCTAACTCACTGGGAAGATTTTGAAGGAAGGCCCTCACTCTATTGTTGGGATGGCTTACACCTCAGTAGAAGGGGAAGTGCAATTTTGGGACGGAAAATGGCAAATTTCATAAATAACCATTTAAACTGACAGAGAGGGGGGAGATAGGGGAAAAACCTATCTCTAGTAATAATAGGCCATGTCTATTATATTGAGCGAACCTTAATATACTATCATTTAATGCACGATCACTAACTATTACCAAACTTGCTGAACTAGAAATCTTAATCAAAACTCTAAATTTGGCAATAATAGCAATAACCGAAACCTGGGGTAATACTGACAAAGAATGGAGAGTAAATATTCCTGGCTTCAAGCATTACTTCAAAAATAGACCGGATACAAAAATTGGTGGTGGGGTTAGTCTATATGTCTGTAATGACATTCCAACATACAACTTAACAACCACTATATATATTCTGAAAGTGTATGGGTCTGTATTCGACCCACAAATGATTTTCAAGTTATTGTAGGCACTTGTTATCGTGCCTCTTCATCTGCCACTGATTATAGCAAACAACTATGTAATGAAATTAATCAAATTGCCAGCAAAGAGCTGGTGCTCATTCTAGGGGACTTTAATTTTCCCACCATAAACTGGGGCACATTCTCAGGAATCAATAAACATGACAAATTTTTCTTGTCTACCATTACTAACACAGGGATTGGTGCAGTGTGTTAAAGCACCAACAAGGGGAAACAACATACTGGACCTAGTTATAACCAACCCTGAAGTCCACATATCAGATATCCAATATCTTAGCCCCTTGGGTAATAGTGATCACCTAACTCTCCACTTTTCCATCCAATTACCTATATTACCAAAAACTAACAAACTAAAAATCAAACAATATAAAAATGCTGACTTTAAAACCATCAACCACCAGATTAAATCCATTAACTGGGAACATATTATGAATCCAATGAACACTGAAACTGCTTGGGGCTTTCTGAAAACAAAAATCTTGGACCTTGAAAAAAACTATGTTCCAGACAAATTCAAATACAATAACAAAGGAAAAATCCCACCATGGTTTAATGGCAAAATCAAAACATTAATTAATCAAAAAAATTTTTCAGCTTTAAAAAAATGCTTACCTGAACAAAAGAACGACATTTTGCTTAAATACAGAGCGGTAGTAAGACAATTAAAAAAAAGTATAACACTGGCTAAATGTAATCTTGAATTTAAATTGGTACATACTAAGAACTGTCATAAAGCACTATATAATTACCTAAATGGTAAAAAAGGTAATAATAATACAATAGGCCCCCTAGTCTGCAACAATAAGACTATAACATCTGACATGGAAATGGCTTCCGAACGAAATAAGTATTTTGCATCTGTCTTTGCACCTGAAATTATAAATACTGTACCCATCATAACAGACTCTAATTTTGAACCATTTGAAATTCTCTTTCAAGACATACAATGGGTCTTCAACACACTAAAACAACACACTAGCTCTGGACCTGATAATATTAGTTCTAGATTTCTTATGGAAACAAAAGATACAATAATCCCCCTCCCCCCAATCATCATCTTTAAGAAATCACTTTATGAGTCTACAGTTCCAATGGACTGGCGTACTGCCATTATTACACCAATCTTTAAACAAGGTTCTCATTCTAAAATCAAAAATTACAGACCTATTAGCCTCACCTCAATACCATGTAAACTCATGGAAAAAATAATAAAAAAAACAGCTGGAAAAAGAAATGTTATCATTGAAAATAAACGGCAAGTATCAACATGGTTTTCGAACAGGTTTCTCATGCACAGCTAACCTGATCACTTTTTACAACTCCATCAGTCTTAATTTGGATAATAAAATACCCACTGATGTTATACTGTTGGACTACAGCAAAGCGTTCGACAAGGTGTCACATAGTATCTTGATCAATAAACTTACTCACTTTGGCTTTTCTGCACTCATTATATCTTGGATAGAGAGTTGGCTGAGTAACAGAACACAGAGCGTAAGGGTAAATGGCGAACTGTCGGATGTGGGAGCTGTGACCAGTGGTGTGCCGCAGGGTACTGTTCTGGGCCCGGTGCTGTTTAATTTGTTTATCAGTGATATGTGCGTTTCACCGAATAACATAATGGTCAAATTTGCGGACGATACCAAACTTGGAGGCAAGGTTAACACTCCTGATAACTGTCATAAGTTGGTACAGGATCTTGCACAAATAGAACAATGGGCTAGGGTAAACAAAATGTACTTCAATGTAGCCAAGTATGCGGTCCTCCATTTTGGAAACAATAATCCCAAACAAACATACCACTTGAACAATAACATTATTAGGATATCCTCAGTGGAAAAAGATTTAGGAATTATGATTAATGACAAATTATCTTCATCTTCTCACTGCTCAAAAATTGCGAATCAAACAAATGTGCTACTAAGAAGAATAAATAAAACATTCATCTCTAAAACAGAAGAATGTCTTCAAACTCTGTATAGGTCCCACATTAGACCATATCTGGACTACGGTTCTCCATATTGGAATCCTTATTTAAAAACAGACATAGATAAAATTGAACAAATTCAACATAGAGTTACTAAATTAATACCTCACTTAACACATTTGGACTATAACAGCAGGTTGAGGGAAACCGGATGACACTCTGTTGAACATAGGCGAGCCAGAGGAGACCTTTTACAACTGTTCAAAATTCTTAACACTCCAGAACAAATGGAACAATGTGGCATCATTTACTCTGAAAGAAAAATTGTACCAAGGCTCCATAATAGACAACTTGAAGTACAGAAAGCTAAAAATAATAAAAGGTTAAATTTCTTTACCATTAGATCACCTAGACTATGGAACAAACTGCCTCAAGAAATCATTGATTCTAAAAATATTACAGCATTTAAATACAAACTTGATAAATGGATGAACGATTGGGATACATGTAAATGATCCACAAATATAGAGGACAATCCCAATGGGCCGCTTGGCCTCCTTTTGTCCTAAAAACCAAGTAACCAAGAACTGAATATATACTCCCTGGAGCAGAGAAGAGAGAGAGGGGACATGATTGAAACATTCAAGTACATAAAAGGCATTAACAAGGTATAGGCACAGAAACTTTTTCACTTCAGGAGGAGCTCCAGGACCAAGGGACATGACCTCAGGCTGCAAGGAGGAGGTTCTCTACCAACACCAGGAAGTTTTTCTTCACAGAAAGAGTGGTGGACGCTTGGAACAGCTTGCCCCATGAGATTGTGGGGGTCAACACTGTGGGGGGATTCAAGAATGCATGGGATAGACACAAGGGAACCCTGACCTCAAAGGGCAACTAGAGTGTCAAAATAAGTCTAAAACAAATGGGCAGACTAGATGGACCTAGCGGTCTCCTACTACCATCAACTTCTATGTTTCTATGTTTTAGTATATTGTTGACGCAATGGTCTCCTAATTGTGAGTGTTTTTTGTCATTTAGCCCATCCTAGATATTTTTGTTGGTTTGATCAAACTTTTTTTCTGCTCTCTTCATGCTATATGCATAAAGAAAAGACTCATCAGGTTTGATTTAAACCTTTCATCTCAGCTAATCATATTTTTCTATCTTACTCCATGGACACAGCACAAGGGAATAAAGTGCAGGTTTTGTTGCACTATGCTTATCTTTGTTGTTTGTTTCAGACCTACAAATACGCCTTCCGACATTAACAATGAAATCATAACCAAACTAGAAGATGCCTGCACAACAGTGGAAGTAGTGCTTGTTGGAGACATGAACTTCTGTGACCTCTACTGGCAGAGTCAAAGAGCAACAACTACAAAAGGGAACCAGTTAATTACTACCACACACCAACTCCATCTTATACAGAATGTTAATGAGCCCACTTGAAAAATGAAATTTAGACGTTGTATTGCCATTAGAAAATATTCAAAGAATTGTAGACTTAAACCCCCTCTGTCAAATAGTGACCACTACACAGTGGTCTTTAACATATTTTCCAGGTTCACACTAAACATTGGAATAACCAAATTATTTCTTTGCAATAAAGCTAATATAAGGGTCAACACTCATGGAAGTCAACTGGAACACGCTTTTTGAAAATAAAAATGCTAATGAAATGTGGATGGAGTTTAAAAACATTATCCACTCTATTTGTGATAAATTCATCCCTACAAAAAAACATATATATGAGAACGCAGGTCAAAAACCTGAACGGTTGTCAAAATAAATCACACATCAAATCTACAAACAAATGCTATAAAGAAGTATATAAGAAATAAAACTGGCTTTAACCGGAAACTATATAAAAAAACAACAAAAACAATGCAGATCAGCAATAAAGAGGCAAAAATGGAAGCAGAACTTATATTATCTACAAATGCAAATATAAACAACTCAACAGAACTTTATAGTTACATTAATTCATTAAGAAATATTAACAAGAACAGAAATGGCGGATGACTTAAAAGCATATTTCTGCTCAGTCTATGCCTGAAGAACAAAATACCCCCTCTAATAGGAGAAACTCCTGTGCAGAAATTAGAGATTTAAGGGGAAGAAATCAGAGACAGAGAAAATAAATTAAATTAAATTTCCTTAGAAGGCCCCAATAATATCTTGGGAAAATTCTTAGAGATGGCCACTGATCACATCATAATCCCATTAAAACACATCTATGCAGCATCTATTAATACAGGCAGTGTTATCCTGATGTTCAAAAAGGGGGACAAATCATACTCCAGCAGTTATAGGCCAATAATCCTTATATTCATGTGCAGAAAAATATTAGACGGTATTATAAAAAAAACAAAATGTATATGTACACCACCAAAATTGATCCAGAACAGCACAGTTTCATTCACAGAGATCTTGCATGACTAAACTTCTTTGTTTTTATGACAAATTTAGAAAACTTCTAGATGAAAAGACATATGCAATATTATATATTTAGATTTTAAGAAGGCCTTTGACTTGGTGCTTCATCAGGCCATTGTAAAAAAAATGGAGTATGTGGGTGCTGACAGAAGGCTAACACATTGGATGAATGAGTGTCTGAATAAAAGAATGCAGAGTGGTGGTAACTGGTTTACATCCTGATCCAGGGTTAGTCAGTAGTGGTGTCCCACTGGGATCAGTACTAGGCCCACTAATATTTCAAATATTTACCTCCAGTCTAACAGTAAGTTCAATGGAATATGTAGCTTAGTGAAGGGTTATGCTTGTGCAATGTTGTTGATAGTCTGAAGATATTTGAATGAATATGTTGTTGACGTATATGTTAGTTACAGTGACCATTTGCACTTTCTGTCCCTTTGGGAACTACCACCCTGTTGGGATACATGAAGACAAAGAAACCTCTTGAGGGGGGTTCCACCCCTAGTGTGCCATAGGATCATAATTCCTATAGGCTAAAGGTACCTTAGGACAGAGCCTCAAGGAGAGAGGTGCACAGCTGGAGGCAGAAGGGAGGACAGCAGGGAAAAGAAACAGTCCTTCTGAGTGAGGTTGGAGAAAGCCAGCTTAAATAGTTCAGAAAGGGGGGTGAGGTTGGTTGCTCCCAGCCAATGCACTGCATGCAAAGCCTTTGAATTCAATGGGCAGATACAGCTTAGTGAGGAGTTATGCTTGTGCAGCGTAGTTGATAGTCTGAAGGTATTTGAATGAATGTATTATTAACTATCATATGTGGATACTTTGGCTGTTCATACATTCTATCCTATGGGGAACAACAACCCTGTCATGGTACCGTGAAGGCAAAGGAACCCTCTTATTGAGGGTTCCATCCCTAGAGGTGTCACTGGAACGTAATTCCTTAAGACTAAAGGTACCTTAGGAAGGAGCCCAAAAGTACTGCACAGCAGGTGGTGAACACAGAGCCTGAGTAAGAACAGATTGACAGCAACTAGTGAGACTGAATTGAGCAATGACTGACAGTAATTGATAACTGATAGCAGACAGAGGCATGACTTCCATATGGAGACAGGGAATGGCAGGATGGAAAAGAGGGCCACCTTCTAACCCCAACTCACAGTGGAAACCTACAGTACTAGGGTAAACCCTGTACTAATGTAGATATACTACATTATGGAGCAGTTCCTGTGGGGACTACCTAACATTTATGACCTTCAGCATAGAGGATAGTGTCTGGATGTTATAGGGCTAGATCCCTGAGGAACTTGGGACCAGTGATAAAACAGAGAGGACATAGACAAAAGGGATCAGATGATGAATAAAGTATTTATTCTGATTACAGATTTAAGCCCTACGTAGCCTTACCTTGACACCGAGAGCCAGATTATTCCCTATACTCCGGGGCATATGATCAGACTCAGAGTGCAAATGGTATGCAATCCCTATTATACTACAATAATAACCATAGTAATGGCTAGTCCATGAGTATATTATAATTACAGCTAACACACAAAACAAACCCTATTGACTAAAAGTTAGGTGGCTCCTGGTATGTAGAAGATATACAAAGTATAGAAATATGCCGGTTGGCATTCCAGCACTAGAACAATAGATTACTATTACAGACAGATAGCAGTCCACTAGGTGGTGCTGTTATATAAAGTAAAATCATTATAACTTTGGATAAGGCAGATCCAAATACAGTCTGAAGTAATTGTAACATAATCCATCAGATGGTGATACTGACCACACTTGGTCATACAATAATATTGTTGCAAGCAATGAAGCATAAAACAAATGCTTAATTTTTAGGAAAAATGTAATAAAATCCCATTATATTTGTGTCAGTATTCATAATCTCATAATTAGCAGCAAGCAATAATCAATAATTTGTTCCTGTAGCCACTCTTGTACTGTGGGTACGGTGCCCTGCTTCATTAGTTGTAATCAGTGTCATCATGGTTAGCAGTTACAGAATAGTGTTGTCTAAGATGCACAAGGGGGAAACCAGTACGAACTGGAGGCCCAGCCTAACAGTCCCCTTCTTGTTGCCTTTCTGCTAAGGCAACAAAGTTGGTAAAAGGATGTGGGATTACAAGCCAGATGCATGGGTCTTGTAAAGAAAATCAAGTTGTTCAAGGTGTTGTTTGAGTATGCATCTTAGACATCAAAGGGATATGGCAAATGCAAATATTAAAAATACTTGTATAACAACAAAACCTTTGAAAACAAATTCTAACCTGGTATTACCAAGGGCAACACTTACGTCTCTGTCATGGAAGAGGTCATTAAGAGATTCTCCAACTTTGAAGATGTTATTGCTAATGTGGATGAGGTGTGCATCTTTCCTTTCTAATAGAGACTTGAGCTTCAATGACAAGGGATCAGTCTTGACATTAAACATGGGTAGATATTGTGATAGGGCATTCAGATAGTCAGTGTCACTAGAAATGTAATCTGCTTCTAGGACTGAGACTGGGGTGATAATTGTATGGCCAATGACAGTTGTTTCATGAGGAATAAAACAGAAATTAGGTTCAGGAATTTCACAAGTGAGAGATTCATAGTTAAATTATTTATGGTTTGTGACAGCACAATACTGGCCATCTGCATTATAAGATAGCTTTACTTGTTGAATTCACTATTTGGTAAGCTTGATGGGACAGGTGAAGGATGAGTTCGTGAGGAGGCTGGTATAGCAAAGAACATCTTCCTTGTAATTGTCGTAAAGTTGAGGTAGTGTCCTCTTTGGTATAAGGGGCGATGATGTTGAAGTGGAGTTACCTGTGCTAGGGATAGAAGTTTTGCTAGATTGTAGGTCCATATCAAGAGAAAAAGACCAGTCAATTGCATCAGTGGAATAACCATGTACAAGTTTGATAATATCAAACACATCACAGTGACAGAGATAATGATATCCCTTTTTAGCACAACAACAGTTTGTTGATGGCACCACTCAGGCATCGAGGATGTCGTGGAATACCAGCAGTGGAGGCAAGTCAATAGGTTCCCTGAAGATGTCTTCTTGAAAATGTCCCACAGAATGGATGTTTGCAAGTTTATCAATAATGGCAGTTTTAACTTTGGCATAGAGGAGAGGAAACATCTGGGGACCCAAGGCCTTGGTTGCCTTCTCTCCAGGCTAAGAATACAATTAGTGACATCTAGGCTTCTGAAATTTAAAGATCCAATTAAAGGGGATGCTGTTTAGAGGAAGGGCTCTCACTCTAGCCCTCTCACTTTATCCCTCTCACAGGAATGCTGTGGGGGTGCAACAAGTCGATCCCTGCAGCTAAAGGAGGTTCTCCATGGAGGAGGCCCACTCCTGAAGTAGTAGTAGGAGGAGGAGGAGGAGAGCAACAACTGCTGAAAGGCATTCATCTGGCCTCCACTGAGGGAAGGCCTAAAAAGGAAGTCAAACCCTTGAGGGGTAAGGCATAGGAGTTGGCCTTTGAAGACTTGCATAATTGTATGATCTTCACCCTTAAGGGGCAGAGGAAGGGAAGTAGGTGGAGACCAGGTGAACCTTAGGCAACCATAGAGGGGAATATTATTTGAAGGTGCAGACAATGTGGTCTGCATGGCTAAAGGAGCCACTGTGGACTTTGAGGCCCCACTCTCCAGCAGCTGAAGTCTTAGATGCTACATCAAGAGGTGCCACTGAGTCAGTCTGTACAGTCAATGATTCTCCCAGAATATAGGGCATTCTTACCCAAAGTGCAAAAGTTGAAGGACCCAACCCAAGTCAAGGGACATATCCTCAAGATGCAGACTTCAAGAGAGCATAGTGAGACTGTCCGTATAGAGGGTGGTGAGCCCTGGAAGCCATGCTATGGTCATGGCTGGTATGCATCTGCGTGCAGGAGTAGTGGGAGGCTGATGGTGGAGCCTGAAGGCCATGAGCACAAGGTAGACACAATGTAGGCAAGGCTGAATGACTGAGACTTCAAATGACAACTAAGACATGATATGAGACTGAATGATATGTGCCTAGACTGTGGTCCCGAAATCCAGGGTCTTGAATGACATCAACAAAGCAATGGATTATGGACAAGATACTGAGGCCATCTTTGTTGATTTCTCCAGGGCCTTCAACATGGTTGACCACCACATCCTGCTGAATAGACTAGCCAAGGTGGGTTTAAATAGAGAGGCTTTAAATTGGTTCAGCTCCTACCTAAGTCATAGAAGTCAGAGCTCTGTGGTTAATGAAGCTGAGTCTTCCCCAACAGCCATCCTGAAAGGAGTTCCCCAATGATCAGTATTGGGCCCGCTGCTTTTCCTGATCTGATTTGAGAGGGCCGGAGGGTAGTATGGGGGGGCTGATATTTTCATCTTTACCTGGATGACACTGTAGTTTATACTTCAAATTCCTAAATTTTGGAAGTTCAACATAGTCTTCAGAACAGTTTTGATGGCCTCAGGGCTTCCTTAGCTCCTCAAACCTGAAGCTAACCTCCTCCAAAATAAACCTTCAAAAATTAAGAATTGTTTTGTCTCAATAAAAGATAAGGGTGGTATCCCATTGGAATTGGTTGATTCTTACAAATACTTGGAATTTTTACTCGATTCTTTAGGTTCAGGAAACAAATGTGGAAAAACTGGTTGGGCAAGTGGGTAAGAGGGTAAGGTTGTTGTACAGGAACCAATGCTGTCTGGACCCTGAAACTATAAAAAAAACATAGTACAGGTGCAGGTCTATCCACTATTCGATTACACTGACTATCTGTATGATTATTCTTCAAGTGACAGACTACTACAAACCTGAGGTCCTGTACAACCATTACAACCATCTTGCTAGACTAATTCTTAAGTGTCCTCAGGCCACACACACAACTGTGACCTTTATAAAAGGATGGGGAGGGTTTCCCTTACCGACAGAAGAATGCTACATAAACTAATATTAGCCTATAAGAGCATGCTGGGACAAGTGCCTGAATACCTAGGTAATAGGTTGCTAGTCAGAAAAGTTAATCTGTCATTGAGAAATTCCAATCTCCAGGAAATGATGGTCCCAAGATCCAGAACTCACAGATCTTTATATTTTTACAGCTAGTATGTTCCTACCCTCTGGAACCAACTTCCAGTCAAATTTCATGCTGTGAGTCAAATTCTTCCATCAGCCAAAGTTCTGAAACACTGTTTTTTAGATTCAATAAATGCTCTAGAGGGTTGCTGCTGCAATGCACCTCCTTCTTTAAAGTGAATTGTTGTAAGATATATGCAGATTATGCATTAATTACTGTATGTAATTATTTATGGTAACTGTCTATGTACTCCTATGTCACCATTGTAAATGAGCTGTGCTCAGTAGTTATAACCCTAATAACAAACTCTGGTCAGAGCCAATATGGCTGCAAAATTATGGTAGTGATGCAGGTGAAATAAGTGAGAGGCTGCTTCAGACCCAAGAAAAGCTGAAGATTTCATTGGTGCATGAACAGGTGCAGATGTACAGGACGCTTTGGACTGTGTGCTGAGGGAAGACTCCATCTGTCAACAGAAATACAGGACTTGCATATTCACTCTTTATACATTCACTCTGTACACAATAAGTACACATTTGCTCTTCACACATTCACTCTTCACACATTCAGCACACATTCACTCTTTACACATTCATTCTTTTCACAGTAACTGTTCAGACATTCGCTTTTGACATATTCATTTATTTTTTAATGTCGACCCCAAATGTTCAAGATAGTCATTTTATGACCGATCTTATAAACGTGACATGTAGCATTTGTAGTATATTGGCTAAAATGTAATTTTGGACCACAAGTGTGAAAAAACATCTTATCTAGAATTTAAAAAATGACACCTGTAACATTTATGAGTTGGCGTGGAAAAATGGGTATGTTAAAAGTTTGAGAGAAAATATTGAAATTCAGCAACCTAATGAGTGAACATTTAAGTACTGCAATATTGCATCATAACCTGGACATTTTACCCTACCTGTACACCGAATTTTAAGCATAGTCTGCTTATTACCCCTCCTCATGAACCCATCGGTGGAAGTTCTCAAATCCATGGCAAAATGTGGTTCCGTGCCACCGACACATCATTCCACAGCACAGGTGGGAAAACACAATTTGGTCAGGATTTGAAAAATGACAGCTGACACATTCATAAGATGGTATAAAAAATGGCTATGTTGAAAATTTGCAGTCAAAATATTAAACATTAGTAAATTTATGAGCGCATTTAGAAAGATTTCAACATGAGCTCATAATTTCATCATTTTTACATATTGTGATCCCAAATGTTCAAAATAGCCTTCTTATGACCCCACATCATGAATGAGGGTGGTGACAATTTTGAAATCCCACCCGAAAGGTGATTTTGCAACGCAACTGCAAAACCATCTTTCAGGACTGATTTGCATAATTCCACTGCCATTGGTCATGATGTGGAGTCTCAGAAAGGCCATGTTGAAACATTGCAGCCAAATTACACAAAACTGATAACGTTATGCATCAACATTCAAAACCCCATTAAAATACATTGAACTGCACTTGTCTTAATTTCTCATATTGCAGTCAGCGGTTACAGCGGCAAGATGTTTCTTTGATTAGAGAGTGGATCTTCACCATGGGACATGGTCAGGTGAGTGATGGTGTATGGGGGTGTACAGGGGTGTGGGGCAGTTGGTGGTGAGTGGGTGGTCAGAGTGTGGGGGTCAGAACAGCAAGGGACCATTTTCTTTTTTGCAGGTTAAAAAAACATTGAGGGGTAGTTTTCTTTTTTTCTGCTAACATTGGTAAAATTAATATGGGGATGGCAATTGGATAGTGGGGATACCACTAGACACCAGAGAAGCAATATTTCATAATGGGGATGGCAATTGGAGGGTGGGGGTGCCACTAGACATCAGGGAAACAGTATTACATAATGGGGATGGAAATTGGAGGGTGTGTGCCACTAGACACCAGAGAAATAGTACTACTTAATGGGGACAGCAATTGGCCAGTGGGGGGGCACTAGACACCAATGAAATGGTACTATATAACAGAGACAGTGATTGGAGGGTGGGTGTGCCACTAGACACCAGGGAAGCATTACTGTGCAACAGGGACAGCAATTATAGGGCAGGGTTGCCATGTAATACCAGGTAACAGTAGTAAATAATGAGGAGAGTGACTGAAAGGTGGGGGTGCCACCAGACACTAGGTAAACAGTACACTATAACAGGGTTGGTGATCAAAGTTTGGGGGCTGCCACTAGACACTAGAGAATCATTATTAAATAATGAGGACAGTGACTGGGGGGTGCCACTAGACACAGGGAAACTGTACTAGATAATGGGGAATGGCAATTGAAGGGTGGGAGGTGCCAGTAGACACCAGGGAAGCATTATTAAATAATGGGGACAGTGATCAGAGTGTGGGGGTGCCACTAGACACCAGGGAAACATTATTTAATAATGAGGACAGGAATTGCAGGGTGGGATGCCACTAGACACTGGGGAAACATTATTAAATAATGGGGACATTGATTGAAGGGTGGTGTGTCACTAGACACCAGAGAAACATTACTAAACAATGGGGACAGGGATCAGAGGGTGGGGGGGTACCACTAGACACCAGGGAAACATTATTAAATAATAAGGAGAACTATCAAAGGGTGGGGTGCCACTAGACACCAGGGAACCATTATTACAGATATAAGTGGAGGTAAGCAAGCACTAGCTCCAAACCCAGAAGTAAACCGGAAGTGAGCATGGAGCAGGAAGATAGTGTGCCCAATAGGAGGGGGTGGGTGAGGAACAGCACTGTAGTCAGTGGAGAGGACTGCATTTGCTTCAACTCCACTGTGGAAGGACACAGTTGAGGTATCCGGTCACATGCTTCCAGAGTCCCCTGTTCTCTACTATGTAATAATAGCAATACATTGCATAGCTCTGCTAGGCAGCCATAAAAATGAAAAAAAAAAATAATGAAATGAATGATGAACACATGTCAACCAATTCCATAACGGGGGTCAGTATTAATTGCAAATGCACTGCAGGCCAGGTAGGCTGAGGCAGTAGAGAACAACAAATGAAACTGCTAGGGAAAAACAGGAGCATATGAAAACTGAAAACTAGGAGGCAGCTTGCAGCTGGACTGAGCAAACTAATTAAACTACCAGAAAACAAATGGGAGTGACTGCCTTGTTAGGAGCCAGGTGAAAACATTTAAGGAAAAGATTTTAGTTGAACTGGGTGATTACAAATGGTTTGGAAGAAACAGCAAAGTGGGAGTCTGAAATAGCACAAATCAAAACAAGAATGACAAAGGCAGGACACTATGAAAACTAGAAGCCCACAAGAACCAAAACAGAAAAGAACACAAGAGGTACATGAGAACAGGACTGCAGCAAGAATAGTCTGACTGAGAGAAGTACAAACTGCAGCCAGGAAGGTAGAAAGCAAAATGCTAACCTAGAAAGCCAGTGGAAAACCAAACAGAAAATACCAAAACACACAGGGATGGAGAGAGAGACTAACATGGGTAGAAAAGGGGAGAGGGGAAGATCCTCTAGCTGCAATAAAAAAACAGAACTTCTGAGTGAGGCTGGGGGAAGCTGGCTTAAATGTTTCAGATGGGGTGTGTCTGGTTGCTCCCACTCAATGAACTTCAGGCATAGCCTTTGAATTTAAAAAAAAAAAAACAGTCAGTGAAATACATGGATGACACCTTGCTCGGTGGCCCATGTGAGACAAAAGAACACCATGATTCCCTACAGCAGAATTTAGATTCTATACATCAGTGAGCTTCAAGGTGGGAGATGAAATTCTTCACTGAGAAGTGCAGGGTTATGCACTTAGGGAAATAAAACCATGAAAACAATATTTATTTATTGGACATTCGAATAATACCTTTGAGCACAAGTGCTCTTTTCCAAAGATTCCACGACAATAAAGGATTACGATATATTTGAAAAACATGAACAGTGCTAGCTCAAGTAGATCCTGGTCTGGTACACACAATGGAGCAGTCTGGCAATGGAAAAAGAATCTGAAAGGCCTGACAATAAGATACTAAGGGTACTGAGTCATGTAGAAACAGCACTGTAAGGTAACTGGACATGCAAGTGAAAGCCATACAAGATAAAGCCTTGGGAAATTATAAACTTGGTGATATAACACCAATTACTAGAATGAATGAAAAAGACCTGGGAATCACTGTAACATGGGACCTGGAAAACAAAAGTCAGTGTAATATCACAATTTCAAGAGATAAGTAAGAATGAACTCACAATAGGGCATGGGTTTATTGAGAATTAATCCCCACCTGGGGTAGGGGTGGGGGTTGTGAGGCATGAGACCGCAAGCTGAGTGACTTCAACCACCAAGGTGTGGATTAGTTCTCACTAATCCCATGCCCTGTCATGGGTTAATTTGCTTATAAAATGGGCAACTTTAGTTTAGAGGTTTACCTAAATAAATACAAAAAAAAAAACTTTCTACATGCATTTGTAATATAATAGTTCTTCCACCTAATGGGTTTGTGCTACTGAGGTGCTGTAGTTGTAGTTCTTGACTAGGTGAATTTTTCCTAATGAAGTTGTCATAGTTGTAGTTTTTTAAGTTCATCATGCAAGCATGCGCAGCAAATGTCTTGTGGTAGAGTGACTTTTGGGTGGTGTGTTACTGCCTGTTCAATGCAGAATGGTCAGCAAGGGGCAGGACATTGCTATGCCAATCATCAGCAGGCTGATCATGACACTATTTTGCCTGAAATGGTCTGCACTTGAAAAGAAAAAGCTGCACCAATCATAATGCAGTTTTTTCTTGTCATCTGCAGGACACCACCCAGCAAACAGCAGTTGCGCATCCTGATCAGCCTGGCTGACATGATATCCTTCCCTCCCCCCACATTCCGTCTATCTCTTCCCTCACCGGTGCACCAAAACATGCAGCAATTTATGTGCCGCCTTTCTCCCAGCTCCAGAGTGGCCACCGAGTGCTCTTGCTGGCCCCATTATCTGTTGGCCTTGATTGGGGGTCCAGTGGAGCGTAACAGTAAAGCTGCATGCGTGTGAGCTGCTGCAGTTGGCTCCTCACATCCTCTCTCTCCCTCTCACATTGCTGAAAACTGCCTCTCATTTTTTTTTGTTATTCCCCCCACACACAAACCTCCATCTAAGTACCCACCATTCTAACATCCCCCCAGACATAAGATACTGACATTGGGGGTGCCCAATCCCCCAGTGTCCTCAATTGTACATCAAACTCTCCCTGAAAGAAAGAAAACTGTCCATCGTTGCCTGTTGAGCCATTACCCCCCACATGACCCTCACAAGGGTGACCACCAAGTGCTCCTGCTGGCCCCGTTATCTGTTGGCCTTGAATGGGGTCCAGCAGAGTGAAACAGTAAAGCCGAAACATTCCTGTCCCTAGAAAAAAGAAAATCATCCCCTGACATCTTTATTTTTTTTTTAATCCTGTAAAAACAGAGAATGGTCCTTCATCATCTCCCCCATCCATCCTGACCCTCCCTCAGCGCACCCACCTCCCCACACCCCCCTTACCCCATACTTACCACCAGAGGTCAAGCGCTGTCATCTTCTCTAGACTGGAACACGTGTGCAGTCTTCAAAGCCCAACCACAAACTGAACAATCAAGGTAAGCACTGTATAATGGCAGTCAATAGTGGTATCAAATCTCAGCCATTTTTTGAGATGTTTGCACCACATTTTCAACATGGGGTTCTTGGGACACCACCTCATGAACACGGTCACTGTCATTTCGCAACTCAGTCCCGAAAGGTGATTTCACAGTCGCTGTGCAGAATCTCCTTTCAGGACAAATTAATGAAAAGACAGTGCCACTGTTCATGAGGTGGTGTCCCAAAAAGTCCATGTTGAAATTTTGCTGTAAAAATACCAAAGAATGGCTGAGTTACATGCACTACTGAAATGTTCATGCTCACACACGTAACTTTGGTTATTTTTAATATTTTTACTCCAAATGTTCTACATGGCCATTGTTTCATACCACCTCATAAACAGTAAAGATGTCATTTTTCACATCTTGCCCGAAACATATTTTCACACCTGTGATGTGGAATGGCGCAGTTGCTCCATGAAATCACCTTTTGGGATAGAGTACTGAAATGATAGTTCCACTGTTCATGAGGCGGGGTCCCAAAAAGCCAATGTTGAAAATTTGGAGCTAAAATACCAACAAATGCCCAAGTTACGTGCGCTCATTTACATTGTCATACGCACAAGTGTAACCAGGTAGATTTTTAATATTATCACTCCAAATTTTCAACATAGCCATTTTTCCACACTACCTCATCATGAACAGTACAGCTGTCATTTCTCACATTCTGCCCAAAACATGTTCTCGCACCTGTGGCATGGAATGGAGCAGTCACTGCGTGAAACCACCTTTTGGGATTGAGTAACAAAATGATAGCCTCACTGTTCATGAGGAGGGGTCCCAAAAAGCCCAGGTTGAAAATTTGGAGCAAAATTACCAACAAAAGACAGAGTTACGTGCACTTGTTGAAATTTTTCTATGCATGTGCATAACTTTGCCAATTTTTATATTTTTACTCCAAATTTTCAGCCTAGCCATTTCATCACACAACCTCATAAACAGTACAGCTGTCATTTCACATATCCTGCCCAAAACGAGTTTTCACACCTGTGGTGCGGAATGGCGCTTTGCCATGGATTAAGACATTTTCACCTATGGGGTTTATGAGGTATGCTGATTAGAAGACTATGTTGAAAATTTGGGGTCAAAATGTGAAAGCATTACAAGGGGTGCATAGGCAAGGATGTCACCAGCAGAAGAGGGGAGGTAGTGATTCCATTATATAAAACCCTGGTCAGGCCTAACATCAAGTAAGTCATGTCAGGAAAATCTGACAGATTTCTTTGACTGGGTGATGAAGGAAGTTAATCGGGGGGGGGTGGATATCGCCAACCTCAATTTCACCAAGGTCTTCAACACCTACTCACATTATTACCACCAAAAGCTTAATCTTCTTCAATGTCAGCTGGCACCCGTCTATATACCCCTTCTCTGGGATGAGTCTGAAAATAGGCAGAATTATCTAGTCCTCCTTTCCCAGTCAACAAAAACTGAAAAAAAAAAAAATAAGAGGCTTGTTTACAAGATGGGTAGTCTGGGCATGGCAGGCAAGGTGGTAAACTGGGTTAGGAACTGGGTAACAGGCAGGATCGGAGGGTGCTGGTAAATAGGGTACAATCTGGTGGGAGGGGTGACCAGTGGGGTACCACAGGAATCAGTTCTTGGGACAGTCCTGCTCAATGTCTTCATTAGTGACATTGCAGAGGGGCTGGAAGGAAAGGTCTGCCTGTTTGCTGATGACACCGAGATCTGCAACAGGGTGGATACTCCAAAAGGGGTGGAGAAAATGAGAAAGGACCTAAGCAGGTTTGAAAAATGGTCTGAGGAGTAGCAACTGAGGTTTAAATCAAAGAAGTGCAAAATTATGCACCTGGGGCATAGAAACCCTGGGGAGAGCTACCGGGTGGGAGGGGGCAGTTGCTGACAGTTGCCAAGGAACAAAGGGACCTGGGGGTTATAATTTCATATGACTTGAAAATGCCAAAGCAAGACATTGTGGAGGTCAACACTGTGGGGTGGGGGGGATTCAAGAATGCATGGGATAGACACAGGGGGGCCTTGACTACAAAGGGCAACTAGAGTGCCAAATAGGTCCAAAACAAATGGGCAGACTAGACAGACCTAGCAGTCTCCTTCTGCTATTGACTTCTATGTTTCTATGTTTCAGACTACAAAGGCAGCGGGCAGGCCAGTGGCATCCTGGGGTGCATAAGCAGGGATATCACCAGCATAATGAGGGAGGTAGTGATGATGTTATATAAAACCCTGGTTAGGCCTCACATGGAGTACTGTGTGCAGATCTGAAGGGTGCACCTTTGAAAGGGCATAAGCAGGCTGGAGACGGTCTAGAGAAGGATGACTCAGATGGTACAGGGCTTGCACCACAAAACAAACAAGCAGAGATTAAGGGACCACAATATGTACTCGCTGGAAGAGAGGAGGAAGATAGGAGACATGATAGACACATTCACGCACCTCAAGAGTATAAACAAGGTGCAGTGGGAAGACATCTTCCAATACAGGAGGAATACAAGAATGAGTGGGCAGGACATGAAATTGGAAGGTGGCAGGCTAACAGGGAATATGTGGATGCTTTTCTTCACAGAGAGGGTGGTGAATACATGGAATGGTCTGCCACAGGAGGTGGTGAGAGTGAGTACTGTGGTGGGAGTTAAACATGTATGGGACAGGCATGGAAGAACCATAGAGGTACAGCTGAGGGAGGGTCAGAAGACGTAGTCAAGTACATGGGTTACGGTCAGACTGGATTGGCCTAGTGGTCCTTATCTGCAGACATTTCCTATGTTTTAGCCTCTGGCAGCCATGTTCACAGAGTCATTGTGGTGGCAGTGGCAATAGCAATACCAATACCAATGGCGAACATTCGGCATTGACAAATGCTTATTACATTCCTCTCTGGTGGAGTGATCTGACTAGGTCTCTTTACATTGCTGTCAATCAGGATTTTGTAATCCAGCAGCCCAACTGTAGATTTCATGGGAATTAATCCATGGTCAGGTGACCTGTTTTGATGAATCAGAATACAGGATTTTTGGAACCCATTTTATAACTGCATATTATAGGCAATAAGAAAGAACATACTTATATCTTGAGACATCAAAATTATGTTCCCTTTGTACCATGCTTAAGTTCATTCACTACCTTGACTATGCTACACAGTTATGGTGTCTGTATAAAAAGAGAGATACAAGAAATAGAAAAAATACAGAGACATGCCACTAAAATCTTTAATACACTAAATAATACTACATACTGTACTTGGAAAGTCTGACCAAATTAAACCTTATATCCTTCAAATAATGTAGACTACATGGTTATTTGCCACTTATATTCAATGTCTTCAGAAACAAATACCTGTTCAATGAAAGGAACTTCAAATTTAAAAGTGCAACTAACATCAGAGGGCACCCAAAACAATTTGTGGTAAAAGGTTTAATTCAAAGAAATGGCAATTCTTCTTGACCCAGAGAGTTGTAAACCCATGGAACTCCCTTCTAATAGAGGCTATTATAAGCAAAACCAAAATGGAGCTCAAAAACAGATTAGACAAATATCTGAGTCAGGGTAGTGCATTACATTACTACAACAAATGGAGCAAAATGAGCACCACACCTAATAACTCCTAGCTGTCTTTGTATTAATTTTTTTGTTTTGGCCCTATTTCTGTTCTTGACCAATGAGTAACTGGCTGTCTGATTGGCTGCTTCTGAATTTTACAGAATTTGTGGCTAGTGATGTGAAGTTTCAGTTCACCAGCAAAGTTCCAGCAAAGCTGCAAAATTTGCCTTCATGAATAACTTCACGAATTGCCCACTTCACCACTTCACACTGAGTTTTCCTGGGAAAATGGCACTTTTTGAGGTGAAGAAAAGGCGAAGTTGCAACTTTGCCTAAAAAAGTGCCACTTTACCTGTCAAAAACTTATTGAAGTCGGCACTTCATGAATTTAGCAAACTTTTAAAATTATTTGCACAGCTCTACAGTATTACAGACCAGCTGAAGCTTGCCACTCCTATGTTGTCACCATACACAGAGTAGAAAGAGGTAATTTCTGTTAGTTTCCTGTTTCTGCTTTATCTGTTCCATGGTGTCAGGCTTGTGGACTCAGTGGAGGGGAGGCTTTCTGTGGTCTTTAAATTACTTTTCGTGCTCTTATTGTTCATCCTGATTATTCTTATTTTGTTATTTTTGTAATTGTGACAGAGTGGGAATTTGAAAACAGAGCCCTTAAAGTGTGCAATCTCAATGCCCAAGACCAGGATTTCAAAGGTCTGGATGCAGTTGGATCTGCCAGAGGCACCTGCATCGGGTGGCACCAAATGCTATCAGTGTATATCTGAAGTGGTCCAGCAGGTGTCATTTTTTAAACTGTGACCAATTATGGCAGTCAGGTGCTGTTTATAGCAGCATATGTGACTTAATTTTGCTTCCATGAGAACAACACATATCAGACAGTAAATAGGAGACATCAGTTGTTAGGCTACACATCGTGCTGCACATTTTCAGTGTTAGCATGTTGGTCACTCCCTCTACTCCAGCATGCAGCTGTGCTGTGGTCTTCACTTGTCATGCCCTTATCCCTCTCTGGTGTGTATCTGAGATTTTAGCATTCCAGTTCTAGCAATTGTCATGCTGCTGTTCACAGCAATAGTGTACTGGGCAGAGGTGCCTCAGCTATGTAATACAAACTATTTCATGGATGATGTCTGGAATATAGTTGTGTTTTGGAAAAGCTACCTGTACTCCTGCTGTAGACTACGAGAAGATCATCCCCATGTGGGAAACTGGTCATCCTGGAACACAAAAACCTGAGGATCAAGGTAGATCTTGCTAGGTCACTACTGCAGCACAACAATGTAAAATGCCACCATGCGGCTGCTTTCTTCTATCAAATTGAACTGGAACCTTTTTTTTAAACTTGAACTTACAGAAACAGCTACAGCATACTGAATCCTTTTCCCATTAACTGTATTTCTTTATTCTGCTAACTGGGTTACAGTAGTACCTGGGCCAGAGTCAGATACAGTACACCTTCTTTGTGGACAGTAGATGAATTAGCATTGGTGGGCTGTGTGGTGTGGAAGGGGACCATATAGTGGTTCCAGATGGACTGGCAATTTTTGCCTCCCATGAATACGTAGCTGTAGCAGCTGTTGTGTTGTCCATATGAGTTGGACATGGCATGTGCTTTGTTTCACATTTATAGATGGGTCATTTCCATTTCATTTTGGAGGAATGAAAAGCACTAGAGGAGAAGTAAACTGTAGGGTGATGTCACCAGATGCACTCCAAGTACTGAGAAGGCAGCTAGGAGGAGTTGGAGTGCAACACGTGGACTCCTGTGCACTCAAAATCAAGGTTTCTTTGACTATAATATCACAATCCCAGTTCTAGTCCTTGCAGCACTATGACTCTCATATCATCCCACCTACACCATCTCCACCATAGTCAGCTGCAGAAGTTGTAATTTCATCAAGCAACATAGGATCTTTTGTTTCATTTTTATTTGTTAACTGGAAATATCTTACTTGAAAATAAATACAGTTTATGTGAGGAATCTGAGTCAAATGTACAGACAAAAAATACAAAACATGAAATACTTAGAAAATATTAAATTAAACATTAGATTTCATTTAAAAGGAGGCAAGAAGATGGCAGTAGTCAGAGGTGTTGAAAGGGACATCCAAAATGTTACAGCACAGTATATAAAAATACATTGACCAAAAGATTTGTTATTGGCAGGAATGCAAAAAGATTTTTCTCACAAGATCTATCATGGAATTTGGGTTCATAGTGTAAAGGGGTCTTCTCCCCTCTCAAAGAGGAAACTCACTCACAAGGAAATATATGAGAGAGTAGAATATGCTGACCACAGGTCACCCAGCCTGTAAACTTGGACAGCTTGTCATTGAATTAAATTTAAAGGGAAGGGAAACAGATAGAGCCAAAGTGACAAATGCAGGGAAGATTGATTTGTGAAGTGTCATTGAGTCGATATGTATGACAGAAGAGATTCCTATGAAGAAGGTCTTACTCTCAGGCAACAGAAGCCATAAATTCACCCTCTGAATGTGTAGTTGAGTCAATCTGCACTGTTAAAGGGGCCCCCACAGTGAGAATCCTACTTTCAAGATTCTGGGCAGGGGAGTTGGATTCCAAGATGTGATGACTAGGAACTGATGGTCCTTAGAAACTCATTGTTCAGGAGGAACAGATGAATGAGTAGAGGGGGGAGGAGTAGCCATTGTAGTCAAGAATGGCATTGAGGTGACAAAATATGGGTACATCAGGGACAGTAAGGGGGAAACAGAGTCACTGTTGGTGCAACTCACAGCAGCCTCAAGCAAAAAACTGTGCTTGGGGTCAATATATAGACTTCTGGGGCAAGAGGAAGAGAGGAACAGAGAGCTCAGAGAACAACTTCAAAGAGGAGTGACAAAGGGGGAAGTAGTGGTGGTGTATGATCTGAACCTGCCAGCCATTGATTGGGATGTTCTATTGGCCAGGAACACCAGAGGTCAGGTTTTGCTGGAGGCCTCCCAGGACTGTCTACTGTTACAGCTAGTTAAGGAACCCACCAGGCAGACTGCAATTCTCAGGGTGGTGATCACCAACTCAGAGGCGGTAGGAGCTGTGAGAATAGGGGAGCCACCAGAGAACAGTGGCCATAAGTTAATTTGGTACAAACTGCACTTGAGTGCAGAGAACTCCATCAAGAGCTGAAGTTCTTGGTTTTAGAAGGGCAGTTTTCAACAGGCTGAGGGAGCTGGTCAGGGAAAAGTTAGGGTAGATGACATAGATGGGGTAGAAGAGATATGGGGGCAATTAAGAGGGACATTCTCAAGGCATCTAACTTATGCGTGAGAATGGTAACCAAAAAGAACAGGCTCAAGAGATTGTTATGGTTCTCAGCAAGGGTCAGGGAAGTGATTAGGGGCAAGATAAAGGCCTTCTAATATTTACTGAAAAATAGGTATTCAAATAAGACAGGGAAGCAAAAGCAGACACACAGAGTTGTGTACTGTGGAGGGGATCAAGAGCAGAGAAAAACAGTTCTTCCAATATATTGGGGCGAAAAGGAAGGCTAACTGAGGGGATGGGGGCGAGAGGAAGATGGGCAAAAAGCTGCCATCCTCAATGATTGGTTTTGCTCAGTTTTTACTAGAGAGGATGGTGGGTCCTTGCCAGAGAGTGGCATCAAGGCAGACACTGAGGGGGTTCAGGAGATGAGGCAGCCAACATTTACAAGTGAAAGGGTCCAGAAAGTGCTGTCTGCCATAACAAACTCTGGTCAGAGCCGATATGGCTGTGGAGAGCTTTTGGGATGCTTTTACCCATTATTTCTAATGAATTTGCACAATGCAGATCTGCTGAGAGGCAGTTGCAATATGGTCTTCCTTTTACACATTCTTACAATGTGTTTTCCTAGAATATACCTCATGATTGCTATATGTTTAGCCTGGATAGTTCACAGACGACATGGCATCTTATTTTCAGTGGGGCTCTACAGCTACACAATATTATGGTGCATTGCGTAAAATCAGAACATACTGAAAACAATATTTTACATCTGGACTAGGCTATCCTGAATAAATACATTATAAAAATGATAAAATCATGACCCCACTGAAAACAAGATATTGCATCTAATCTGGGACATTCTGAGTAAATACAGTGCAAAAATGTGTAAAATGAAGATCACAATGACAATGAGATGTTGCATCTCCCCATGCTACCCAGGATACAAAATATAGGATAAGAAATATTTAAAGAGCGAGTGGACCAAAATAAGCAGACAGGAAAATAATACAAATTTTAAGTAATAGTTGTAATTTTTTTATTTCTGAAGTATTTTTCTTTTTCTTTTTGCTCATCAGAAAGTATTCTATGTGATAATGTTGTGCTGGATGTGTGGAACAGCTCTTAGCCTGGCAGCTGAAATAGCTTTCTCTACTGCCCCACACTACATCATCAGCATTGTGATCTCACTGACTGTGACATCACAGGTGAATGCCCTGGCAATCACTCACTTGCTGTTCCTAAGTAGCAGTAATGTCACAGTCACTGAGGTCACAATGCTGATAATATAGTGTGGGGCAGCAGAATAAGATATATCAGCTGTCAGGCTAAGAGCTGTTCCACACATCACACCTACTAACATCAGGTGAACAATCTTCTAATTCAACAAAGGGAAAAGAAAAAGCACCTCAGATATAAAAGGTAATGGTTGGCTGCTTTTAAAATCGAATATTAGTTTTAGGCAGTACACTAGCTCTTTAAAGGCAACGTACTGTAAACTGAACTTCACTGTGTTCACTGACATAAACAGTTTATTGTTTTAAAATATATTAGATTGCAGTATTTATTTTGAATGTTGTGGCCATGTGTGGTGATTCCTTGCGGTGTTGTCTGCTCCAGCCCTGAGCATTGTGGGAAGGTAGAGGAGCCACCTACGTTTCTCAGACAACGTGTGAATTTGCCGACTGGTAGCAGCTGGGTTGCAAAGGTAGTGCTCTCAGACTTTAAGTGCACTGCATGAGGTGGCGTTTTATTATTTTAACTACTTTTAGAGTGTAATTGCACCACTTTGACTCACCAGAAAGAATGTGGGTAATCAGCACTTCCTGGTGGATCCTTTATTTAAGTGAGGACTCATACAAGCGGGAGCGGGGCGAGTGCATTGTTATATGCAAGGAGACATGTGCAGAGTCACGCGCATCTCAGCGTGTGTTGGCTGTGTCTGCTGGGAAGGCTGGGGAAGTGGAACAAGACATCAGATACACAACAAAGGACCCTGCACACACAAACAGAGAAGGTAAAGAACTAGTGAAACATGGAGGGCCCTGTTAAAATATACAATCAATGACAGATGTTTACAACTGGGGAACTAGATGCAAACTTCAAATGTGACAAATGCTTGTTAGTTGAAGTACTGCAAGCTGAGATAACTCGTTTACTGCATAGGAATTCTGAGAATGATGAAACAGGGAATTTGGAGAAGTTTATTCACTCTGTGGTTAACCAGATCAAAGACACTAGGGAAAAACCTAGCATAACAAGAGATGAACAAGACAAAATAATAAGCACAGGACAGGAGATGGAGGAATGGGCATTGGTTACTAAACCATGAGGCAGGAAAAGGGGAGGACAGATATACCATAGTACCTCCATAACACTACAAAACAAGTTTGCTACACATTCAGAGGATGACCATGGTAATGATACAAATCAACAAACAAGGGATAACATTTTAGCACAAACACATGATGCACAGAACATAAAGAATGTTGGGCAGGCCAGAGACCTACTTGTAATAGGGGACTCATTAATCAGAGGGATTAACACCACTCTATGTGAAGGGAGAAATGAACACATCACTGTGAATATGCTTCCAGGGGCAAAAGTCCACAATATACGTTCACTCCTAGAAGGCCTAATGGAAAATACTGAAAATCCAGTAGTATTGCTCCACGCAGAAACAAACAACATTCAGAATAGGAAGTTGCATGACATATATGCAGACTAGCAAGCAATAATGGCTGATGTAAAAAGAAAGAAGAGAGACAATAATATCAAGTATATTACCTGTGTTTGGCCATCATGCATCAAAAAAATAAACACTATGAATTGCTGGCTAAGGGAACTTTGTAAGAAAGAGGGGGCTTCATTTTTGGACATCTCAGAGGCTTTTACGGATTCATGGCTATTTAGACCAGATGGCCTCCACTTAGATTCAGCTGGCACAAGATACCTAGTGAAAAAGTTTAAAGAAGGAGCTATGCTTCATTTAAACTAAACAATGGGGGGCAAGGGTGCAAAGCAAAACAAAGAATGACCAAGGAGATAAAATCCCTGACAATATAAAAATAGACAACTGGAATGGCATGTTATGAAATGCAAGAAGCTTGAATAATAAATTGGAGGAATTCAAGCACACATTGACTACAAAAAAGATACATATTTGCACTGTTACTGAGATGTGTGGGACTCAAATGACGACTGGAGTCAGAATATAGAAGGTTACACCCTTTATAAAAAATCCAGGATCTACAGGAAGGGGGGGGGGCACTTTCTGGATCAAGATAACATCTTTAAAAAAGAAAAAAAAATCTTAGGAATAATTTATAGATCCCCGTCATCTACCAAGCAAGTAAATAAACGACCAAAGTGGAGCCTTTGCAAGAGAGTCTGTGACTCAAAGGTTTGTATTTCCGATTATATCCAATAAATAAAATAAAAATAAAATTAATAAACTCCTCACAGATAAACTCCTGTCACTAAATACTGCAGATATAATATTAATACTAGGGGACCTTAACCTACCAGGCATAAACTGAGGGGCCTCCATATGTGAAACACACTTAGATAAGGATTTCCTAGATACAGGCGATCAAATCAGGCTAACACAGAGGGTAGAGGATCCAACTGGGAGTCATAACATACTCAACCTTGTCCTAACTAATGTGGGGGACACAATTAATGCATGTGTAACAACTGAACCACTGGGCACAAGTGACCAATTAAAAAATGAATTTACCATAGTGGAACCCCTATATAAAAATACAGGGACTACTGTTATACCAACAACCAACAAAGCTGACTTTAACAAAATTAAGGCAAATCTTGCACTTTGCACAATGGGAAAAGGACTTTAAAAACAAGTCTCTAATGAAATGTGGGACACCTTCACAAATATGATCCAGAAGGAAATGGCTGACAATATCCTGACCAAACAAAAATACCCAGCAAGCAAAATTAACAAACAGTGGTGATCACCCATGATAAAGAAATTAATTAACAAAAGGAACAGACTATTTAAGAAATGGAAAGGGAATAGACATGACAAAACTAAAATCCAAATACACCAAGTTATCCAACTCCATAAGAAAACAAATCCAGAGGGCAAAAGCAGCTTATGAAATAACATTAGCCCAAAGAGTAAAGGGGAACTATAAATCCTTTTACTCTTTTATAAATAACATAAAGGGCACCCCAAATAACATAGGCCCACTTAAAAACACAAACGGGGAATTGATCTTGGACAATAAAGACATGGCTAACCTAACAAATACTTATTTCCCATCGGTATTCAGTATAAATAGGGACAGTGTGGGAACAACTCTTCACAGTCATAAGCCCCTAGATGTGATTACAATCAAGGTATCTGATGTAAAAGCCAGACCTAATAAACTGGAACCAAATAACTCTCCAGAGCCTGATGGACTACACCCTAAAGTCCTTAAAGAACTTTGTAAAGCATTAGCTCCACCTCTAACTTATATATTCCAATAATTTGTAGATACTGGGGAAGTGGTTGATAGCTGGAGGAATGCAACAGTTATTCCTATATATAAAAAGGGCAATAAGTCAAATCTGGCCAATTATAGACCTGTAAGCCTCACAGTGATCCCTTCCAAAATATTGGAGGGAATATTAAAAGACGAAATCCTACAATATCTGGAACAGGAACAGTTAACAGACTATTCTCAACATGGGTTCACCAAGGGAAGATCCTGCCAGACTAATATGATGGCATTCTATGATTTGGTCAATAAGAGACTAGACCAAGGAACTCCTTTGGAGGTCCTATTTTTGAATTTCTCCAAAGCTTTTGACAAGCTTTCCCATACAGAATTAATTAGAGAAATGAGCAAAATTGGTATTCATCCATCTATAACAGCTTGGGTTCAGTTGGTTAAAAAGCAGGAGACAACAAGTATGCATTAGAGGGCAATACTCAGACTGGGTGGGGGTGTCTAGTGGAGTACCTCAGGGATTGGTGTTGGGCCCCTGTTTTTTTAATTTATATGTGACCACAATGCAAGCAAACCACTAGAAGGTCTTGATGCATAAATTTGCAGATGGCTGCAGATTGGGACCAGAGATTGATGCCAGGCAAGGGATATCACCTTTGCAGGAGATCATAAACACCATAGACAGTTGAACAGAGAAATTCAAACTCACCCTAAATTCAGAGAAGTGTGCAGTCATGCACTTGGGGAAGAATAATCCAGGTATACCTTATACCCTGGGGAGAGTACCTTTGAAAACAACAGTTGAAGAAAGAGATTGTGGAGTCATGGTATCCAAAGACTTATCATTCTCCTCTCATTGCAAGAACATAGCACAAGAGGGAAACAAAATCCTGAATTGTATACTTAGGAATATATCAGCTAGAAGTAGGGAGGGAGAGCATCTTGCCTATGTATACTTCACTGGTGAGACCAGTTATTGAATATGGTACCCAAGTATGAGCACCATACAAAAAGGGAGACGTGGCAGTCCTGGAGAGAGTACAGTGATGGGCCGCTAGGGCAATACATAATATGGCAGGGAAGAGCTATTAAACATGTCTAAGAGAACTGGACTTATAGTCATTGGAGGGAAGAAGGAAAAGGGATATGTGCTTAATGCACAGAGCATGGAACAACAGCAATGTCTGGGATCTTACTGGACTAGAGTAAAATGCTAATGCATATAGTACTAGATCCCACCCCCCTGCAGCTAACTACATGAAATCTGAGATTGGTACATACCAGTTGGTGGTTTAACCAGCGTGTAGTCCATGACTGGAATAGACTACCACCTGAGGTTGTGGCAAGTTCAACAACAGCAATATTTAAACATAGGTGGGATCAGTACATGAGAATAACTAAGAAATCTGGCATGCTTAAATAAGAATGACCTAGAAATCACTGGTGAACAATAAGGATGCAAATCCATTAGCTCTTTACATATCCTATGAATCCATGAGGATGGTGTGTACAGTGTGTGTGTGTATGTGTATGTTTGCTGTAGCTCAATATATTTTTTCATGAAAAGCATAGTAAGAAATACCTGCTGATTGCAATATAATTAGCCTGGATAGTACACAGAAGATCTGGCATATGTCTGAGACACCTCTTATAAGATAATGTCGTAAGAGGTTAAAAAAACTGAATCTTTGTTCCTGGGAAAGAGTGACATTTATGAGGTCTGAATCTTTCTTGAAAGACAATACTTGCCCAGCTGAAGCTACTAGCAAGAAAATGTTTAAATGCTAAGGATTTAAATGTGAAAGTTGTTGCATTTTGCAGGGGTAAACAAATCTCCAGTTTAATAGGCAACCAATATT
The DNA here is from genome assembly GCA_016271365.2 of Neoceratodus forsteri. Lineage (NCBI taxonomy): Eukaryota > Metazoa > Chordata > Ceratodontiformes > Ceratodontidae > Neoceratodus > Neoceratodus forsteri. Next base: position 278,091,636 of record CM057453.1, on the reverse strand, counting down.
TAACAAGCTGTTTCAGTTTCCTAATGGTCATCTGATAAGCAGCTTTAGTGCTGTCTCCAACATTATAAACAGAAAGAAGGGGGCATTTATTTTCATTTGGCATAGTGATTTATAGTTGTGGAAGGATACACTGAAATGTCCAAAATGCATTCCACGTTCCTTCATTTTTCCAGCTACAGACAGCAAGATGGCTGTAGGCTCCACCCACAGCCATAAAAATAGATATGGCACTGGGACAAGATGGATTATATCAAGGTTACTCAGGGATCTGGCAGCAGAACTAGCTGAATCCCTGGTAGGTCTACTCAACAGCTCACTGGGGACAGGGGTGGTTCCAAAGGACTGGAGAGTGGCAGACGTGGTTCTGCTCCATAAGGAGGGGAACAAGGATCAAGTAGATAACTACAGACCTCTCAGTCTTTCCTCTATCATGGGGAAGTTGATGATGTCACTGATCAAAGAGGACCTCATGGACTACTTGGAGGGCAATGAGCGCCAGGATAGTAAATAGCATGGATATGTGGCAGGGAGGTCTTGTCAGACAAACCTGATAGTTGTCTTTGACTGGGTGATAAGGGAATTGGATAGGAGCAATGCTGTGAATTCACTGCACTTTGTCTCCAGGAAGGCTTTTGACTCAGTGCCTCACAGATAGAGATGTTGAGAAATTAAATTTCGCTGGTTAAATTGCAGCAAAATCAGCAATTTCACTGCACTAAATATTTCACAAAATTGTGACAAAATGGTGACATTTCACTGCAATTTTGCACCCTACCATTACCTAAAAACCCTCCCTGGTGACTAGTAGTCCCCCACTCCCCTGGTCACACACCAGCCCAAATTATTCACTGTGGTGTCTAGTGGTCCTCCCCCAGCCAATCAATGGCCATAGTTGAATAAATCTCCCCCCAGTTACCCTGGCCCCCTAATTTCCTTTTCTTAAAAAAAAAAGAAAATAAAATAAAACCCACACTGCCTGCTGTTTAGTGGATCCCCCACCCTGTCAGCATGAGCTAGCACCCACCCCTCTTCCCCTAGTACCCCGATCAGGCCACGAGCACAGCCCTTCACTCACCTCCACAGCCAGCAGCCCAACTGAGTGTGACTCAGTGCTTGAATGAATAAGTGCATGCTTGTACAAGAATGCGCTCATTCATTCAAGCTCTCAGTCAGGCTGACAGCCATGTAGATGAGTGAAGAGCTGTGCCGGTGGCCTGATCAGGGTATTGGGGAGTAGTGGGGTGGGTGCTAGCTGATGCTGACAGGGTGCAGTGGTGGGGGTCCACTAGACACCAGATAGTGTGGATTTTGTTTTATTTATTTATTTTTTAAGAAAAGGAAATGAGGGGGCCAGGGTAACGGGGGGGGAGCTTTATTCAATTATGGCTGGTGATCAGCCGGTGGAGGCAACTAGACACCAGGGAGAATAATTTGGGCAATATGTGGCCATGAGGGGAGGGCCACTAGACACCAGGGAGTGTGGGTTTAAGTTTTTTTTGTTTTAAAAAAGGAAGGGGAAATTGTTTAACCAGGAATGGCACACTAAGCCAAAGCATGTTTCCAGGTGCAACCCGGGAGCACAAGGAAGTTAAGTGACTCAGGATCACACCTATGGGCACAGTGGGGCTGTGGAATTTAAACCCAGGTCTCCAGGTTTGCAGCTCAGAGCCCTAAAACCACAGCACTATACTGCCTCCTTAAGGAGGGGGCCAGTGTAACTGGGGGGGGGGCTTTATTCAGTTACAACCGGTAATTGGCTGGGGGGGTAACCTGAGAGGAGAACTCAACATAACTAAAATTTCACCCATGGGTGGCAAAATTTCACCTGCGGATACAAAATTTCACCTGTGGGTGCAAAATTTTGCCCGTGGGTGCAAAATGTCGCTGGTTTGTAGGCAAAATTTTACTCACTCCAGGGGTGAAATTGCGCATTTCGCCCAGCGAAATATTTTGCGTAATGTGTGAATTATGCAAAATAGTTCACTGGCAAAATGTTTCTGTTTTGCACAACTCTACTCACTGATGCTTGCTGAAGAAGATGGAGGATCTAGGTATGGCTAAGGTCATAGTAAATTGGGTAGGTAAATGGCTAAATTGGAGGCAGCAGAGGTTTGTGGTCAACAGGGTCAACTCAGAAGAGAGGGAGGTCTCAAGCGGGGTACAACAGGGATCTGTCATGGGTCCCATCCTCTTCAATATGTTCATCAGTGACATTGGTGAGGGAATCTGGGGCAGGTTGTGTCTCTTCACAGATGACACTAAGCTCTATGGGAGGGTAGATATCTGGCCAAGATTAAGGCAACTGCAGTTCATCCAAAAATAAATATGAGGGAATAAGGGAATGTATAGGGACTTACAAAAGCTAGCAGCATGTTCTAAGGTTTGGCAGCTGAAATTCAATGCCATGAAATGCAAGGTAATGCACCTATGGAACAAGAATTCCAGGGCAGAGTACTGGATGGGTAGGGTGAGACTTAACACTATGGCTGAGGAATGGAACCCTTGAGTTATCATCACAGACTCCCACAAACAATCGAGTCAGTGCAGCAAGGCATATAGGAAAGCAAGTAGGATGCTGGGTTGTACTGGGAGGGGTACTGATAGCAGAGTGGAAGAGATAATACTTCCCCTATATAAATCCTAGTGAGGCCACACCTAGAGTACTGTGCCCAGTTCTGGAACCCTCACCTAAGAAAAGACAGGGATAGGCTGGTGATAGTGCAGCACAGGTTGACAAAAATAATTCAGTACCAACAGGGCAGATCCTATGAGGAGCGACTCAAGGCACTGAACATGTAGTCACTGGAGACCAGAAGGGAGAGGGTGATACAGTATGATATATATGATGGAGATAGTCAAGTTCCTACAAAGAATTAAGAAAGTGAACTGTGTGTAACTAGTTAGCTTGAATACTAGCTTGCGGTCATATGGACATGAGTGGACACTAACAGGAGGGAGGTTCAGGAGAGACATAAGGAAGTATTATTTTACAACTGTTGGTAGTTTCAAGAATGATTGGAGCATAATGAAGGGTATAGCAGGGTGGCAGAAACTGAGAAGAGAATTTGGGGGTGGGGAGGGCTAGGACCCTGGAGGCACAGTAAGTCCCAGGCTCAAATAAGGAACTCAGGTGGACTGGATTGACCATGGGTCTTTTTCTGCCATTATTGCCTATTTTATACATTGTATGCTGAGTAGTGGTAAAAAAATATGGCTGCCACTTAGAATTGTTAGATTCCAAAGGAGTGTGTGTAGTGATTCCAAAGATGTGACGTGGCTAAAATTATCAGGAGTGTGGTCACTGGGGATTATGATACACCTGCCAGGATGTCATCAGCAAATAACACAGATGAAACCACCATGCAATCCTGGACACATTTTATGAAGTACTGTGAAGTTCCGCATACCATACCCCCAAATTTATCCCATCAACTAATACAGTATAACAAAAAGAAATACCTACTGTATTTTGATATCTTCCTGTACCTCTGGTACTTTGATTTCTGGCTGATATTAGCTCTTTCCTGACTTCACGTATTATTCCTTTCATTTTTATGACGGCTTTAAGCATTCCCTTAGTTAAAAAGAACATCATAGTGCACAAATAGTTCACATCTGCAATTTTTTTCCTCTGTATTGGAATGGGTTGTTCCTCACAGATTTCACAGTACCTGTCATCCAAATCATTATTTCAGCACTTCTTGCCCACCTCACAACACAAAGACAAATATTTTATGCTACTAAATTATGATTCATGTCTTCCATCTAAATTCATTCTGTTACTGCATGCAAACTCCTAATTGGATTTTTTGACAACCTTTACTGTTTAACATTGCTCTGCATGAGAAAAACCTATGGTCAGTTTTTTTAAGTGATTTTTTCTGTGGGTTTTCTTGTACCTCTTGCTCACTGAGATCTACAGTCTAAAAGGGCTCTATTTTCTGTTTCATAATCCAGAAGTTGCCTTCAGAGTGGGTTATTTATCAGTATTCTGCATGTTGCACTTCTGATACACAGCTGTATCTATCTCCTACTGCTAGCAACATATTTATTTTTGGATCAACTGCAGTCACCTTAATCTTGGTCTGCAAGATTCTCAGTCCCAATCTTTGGGTCAAAGTGTCTACCAATAGCATGTTGTACCATGACAATATGATCCCTGTCAAACTATGCTCAACAGGATTGCAGATGCTCTGCCAGCACTGGCAGTCATTTGGAAGCACCTGGGACAAGGAACAGGGACTGCAATATTAGTGATCTTCAGATGAGAGATCAGAAGACCACCCACTTATATTTTAGAATGGAAGGTCAACAAAGAGTATTATATCTCCTCCCATTATGCACTCATGGGGGAGAATACAAATGTTATTCTAAACTAAATAAAATCTTCAATTTATGTTTGTTATCATGGAGCAATCTGCCTTAATTAGTATAGTGTTTCAGTATTCAGCATTAAAATCCTGCTAAAGGAACTTACAAGATGATTAAGATGGAATCTATAATGACCTGCATCTATCTCTTGAGGCACATACAGCATGTATGTGGGCTTAAAATGGCAAAGCCAAAGGCTGAGTTGTTTTACAGGGCAGAGTTTGAGCACAATAATCTATAACACAGAATACAGTAGGTACGCCTTAAATCTCTTTACAAAGCTATTACACATCATTATTTAAGTTAATTATATTTATGCAGCCCAGGAGGTTTCTACATGGAATTAGTGTGTCTGTCTCATCTGGAATTAGACATCCTAATCAGTTGCTTTATCATATAATTATTTAATAATCAACACTTTCTAACTACTCAGTGCATTTTCTGTATGTACTGCAGCTTTATTGGCTTAATCATTACATTTGCTAATCTGTTCAAAAAAGTTTGCTTCTTATATGAAAAGGAGCCAAGCAACACATACTGTAACTAAATGATGATTGTTTTTTCATACACAGGACCTTGTGCCCAGCAGGGTCCATGCTCCAGATCACGTGCCTATTGCCAGGAACATTATAACACACCTATGTGACTCCAGGTTGGCATAACATGGCTGAACACCTTTACCTAGTTACCCCCTTACCAAAAGCCTACAAGCATACAGTAAAACTTAAATAACTATTGAAATGACAGATATTTAAGTTTTACTGAATGCTTGTAGGCTTGTGGTAAGGTGGGTGATGGGAGACACAAACAGTACCACATGTCAATAAGTTAATGAATGTCCAAGGACACCAAACGGGCATGATCACTATGTCACAATGGTGGTGGTGGTGGTGGTGGTGGGGTGGGAGTAGTAGTTATGTTTGCTGAGCCTGACAGGTGTAATTATATGTATCCCAATAATGCACACATTTTATTTCTAAATAGTAAATATTTCTAAATAGTAAGCCTTGTTTAACCTCTACACTCCTAAGGGCTCACTCCGATATATTATGCAAAGGTCTGAGTTGGAATATGTAATTTATCTCCATGAATGAGAGGGAAGGAGAACTACCAAGTGGGTATGCCATGGGTTAGTTATTAAGTTCTGCTCCTCTCAAGGAGAAGTGAATTGCCTATTTTTAGTCAGAACATTGCGTATTTGATCATACAAAAATTATCACAAAATATTGTTTGAAATAATAAAAAAAACAATACAATACATGATGCAACTTATTTTAGTATGGAAGGTTCTTAGCTCATCTCGTTCTTTGTATCATATTGCACCTCATCATCAGTGGGAGCTGAAGACTGTTCTAAATGTAATTATACAATGGCAAGAAAATTTCCTGGACTCTGATTGGTCAGTGTGTGCCTGAGACAGTGATGATATTACACAATAACATCACTGTGTTGATTTTTTGGATGATCATATGGAAGATATGGCTTTTATTTTTCAGAAACAAAGATATACTGCCTCACTAAAAATCTGCTAAAAACATTTTTATTTTTGTTTTGTATAATATTGAGCCATTGTATAATTGCAATAAGGCACTCCAAGGTGTGTGTTATCGTGTTATAATGTCACACATGGGGTGGTGGAAGCAGTCGGCTTTGCCTCGTGCTTCAACCCACCCCAGGAGTGACGTTATTACATGATAACACACATCTTGTTGTGCCTTATTGCTTTATTATCTGTACCTCTCAGTGTTCACTCATTAATCCTGAATCAGCTGCTCCAATCTTTAAATATCCTATTGATTAGGCAGGCACAAAAGTAACTCTGATCAGGAGAGTGGCTGTGTGTGTGTATATGTGTGTGTGTGTGTTCCGTTGTCCCCACTGGGAAAGGGGTGGAGCTGCATGGCACTAAGCAGTTCTGACAGTTTTATACTATAGTTTTCCGTCATCTGGGTAATATGGAAGGTTGCAAGGCACTGAGCAGGCCCCATGTCTTTTTCAGTCCTGCTCTCCAGGTGTGGTAGTTTAATGTTTTTTTCACTTCTTCCATCCAGGCAAGGATGTGGAGAGGGAAAAAGGCATTAAAAGGCTTACAAGACTTGGAGTGGGCCCTAGTTTTTACTGCTGCAGTGGGCGGAGCCCTGCAGACATCTTGCTTAAAAAAGGGACTCAGCATCACTTCAAAGCATTCTTTCCCTCCGAAGAACATGTTGAACTTGCAGCACATTCTCCTACACAAGATAACTATGTCAGAAAACAAAGTCCCTTCCCAAAAAACAAGAAAAAACAAAGTGTGTTTCCTTTGCAGCTGCAACACCTCTCCTACTGTATTTTGCCAGAGTCACATATCAGTCATTAGTCCAGAATGCCTTTACATAACATCCCAGTTCTGTCTGTAGGCAGTAAGGGTTAACAGTGCTGTGTTCAATCAATCACTGCCATGTTGTTTCCTCCTAGGTTTTAAATTTCACACACATACACACACACACCCACACACACACACACACACACACACACATCCACACACCACTGAGCCTTGCTTTGCTACCATGGACTGGCATAGTCCAGCATTCCTTTACAATCTAGTTCTGTCTGCCTTTTCTCCTAGCGGTATTATAAAGAAATTAGATTTTTGTCATTCGATTGATGTACATATTCTAACCTCTTTTTCCTTTTTCTATATATATGTTTGCCCTTGCATCATGACCTCAGTCTATATGTTCATTCAGGGATTGGATTTCCCACTCATGTCATTAATCTTATTTCTTCACTGAACTGAAATTTAATTACATCAATAATCAAGAGCACATGCGCAATTGCAATGGACTAGATAGGTTTTGGCAGTGAATATAATTAATCATGTTTTACTTTTACTTTTTACGTTTATCACTCTTTCTGATCTCTACCACTAAAGCTTGTAATGCTGTGTGTTAATTTTAACTGCATAATTCACATCCTCACAGTCTCCTCACACTGGGAGGTCACGGAGGACAGAGGAGGACTGATATGCTCATGTGTTTTAGAAAAGTAAATTTCACTTGATAGAATTACCATCCTGCAATTTAAGTAACCACAATTATACTATACAGTTTATATCTGTACTGATATTAACCTCAAAATGAGATATTTACAAAAGTGGTGTGAAAAACAACTACAGTATATTACACATTTCCATTCTGTGCCGTGCATTTACACTAGCCACATGGCAAAATGTTCTATGATTGTTTAAAAACTGTTTTCTAATTCCATTTCAGTGAACACTAAGGGGCAGGTGACAGCATTGGCAACCATTAATGAATAAAGAGCACAAACCTTTTCCTTCAAAAACATAGAAACTGCTGGCAGATAAGGACCGTTAGGCCCATTCAGTCTGCCTGTAGACCCTACACAGTGTATGTGATCACTGACCCTATGTGATCAATGGCTTTTCATCACTCCTTCCCTCTCCTCTCAAGGTTCTGCTGTGCCTGTCCCAGGCATGCTTAAACCCCTCCACTGTGCTTGCCCCTGCTAACTCTTGTGGCAGGCTATTCCAAGTGTCGACTAACCTCTATGTGTAGAAAAATTTCCTCACATTACCCCTTAATCTACCCCCCCTCCAATTTCATATCATCCCCCTTGTTCTAGTACTTTTTCTACCTTGGAAAAGATCCCCTACCTGCATCTTGTTTATGTCCATGCGGTACAGTATTTGAAAGTTTCTATCATGTCACCCCACTCTCTTCTCTCTCTTCCAGTGAGTACATGTTGAGATCCCATAGTCTCTTCTCATTTGTTTTGTGTTACAAGCTCTGCACCATCTTTGTCGCCCTTCTATGGATAGCCTCCACCTTGTTTATGTCCTTGCACAGGTGTGGCTTCCAGAACTGTGTGCTGTACTGCAGGTGAGATCTTACTAATGCTTTATACAATGCCATCACCACCTCCCTGCTCCTGCTAGTGATGCCCCTGCCTATGCACCCCAGCATGCCATTGGTCCACCCCGCAGCCTGTGCACATTGCTTTGATACCTTGAGGTCATCAGAGATGATAACCTATATGTCCCTTTTCTCTTTAGTGACAGTCAGCGCCTCCCCTCCATCCTTTAGCTCTCCCCTGAGTTCCCTCTACCCAGGTGCATTATTTTGCACTTCTTAGCATTGAGCCTCAGTTGCCACATCTCTGACCATCTTTCAAGCTTCTCTATGTCCCTCTTCATTTTTTGAACTCCTTCTGGAGTATCCACCCTGTTGCAGATATTGGTGTCATCCACAAATAGGCAGACCTTTCCTTCTAGCCCTTTTGCAATGTCACTAATGAAGACATTGAACAGGACTGGTCCCAGTACAGATCCATGTGGTACTCCGCTGGTCACTCCTCTCTCCCTGGATTGTATCCCATTTACCACCACCCTCTGCCTACTGTCTGTCAGCCAGTTTTTAACCCAGTGTGTATCACCTTTTGTCCCATGCCCAGACTTCCCATTTTGTTAACCAGCCTTCCATGTGGGACAGTGCCAAAGGCTTTGCTGAAATCTAGGTATCTGACATTTACCACCCCTCCCTAATTAACCTACCTAGTCACCCAATCAAATAAATTTATCAGATTTGTTTGACATGACCTCCCTGCTGTGAATCTTCCAGGTGTGCCACCATCCTTTCTTTCAGCAGTGTCTCCATGATCTTCCCCACCACTGAGGTGAGGCTGACCAGCCTATAGTTCCCGCCTCCTCCCTAATGCCACTTCTGTGCAGTGGTACTACATGTGCCCTCCTCTAATCCTCTGGAACTACTCCTGTGTTGAGTGACTTTGTGTACAGGGCTTCCAGCAGTGCTGCAAGTTCTCTTTGCAGCTCCCTTAATATCCTTGGGTGTACTCTGTCTTGCCCCATTGCCTTATCCAGCTTCAGCTTTGTGAGTTCTTCCAGAACTCTCTCCACTATGAATGGACTGGTGTCCCCTTCTCCCCCTCCACTGCCTCTGCCACCCAACCGTGGTCTTTGACCCTCCCCCTCCTTAGTGAATACTGAGCAAAAGTATTTGTTCAATATTTCTGCCTTGTCTAGATCCCCCTCCTTACACTCTCCCTCCTCCCCTTTGAGCCTCACTATCTCCCAATTTTTTTCTTCTGTCACTGATGTACCTATAGAATGTCTTGTCCCCTTTTTTCACAGTCTGTGCTAAACCCTCCCCTGTCTGTATCTTAGCTCTCCTTACAGCTTTCCCTGCTTTCTTTAGACATTCAAGGTACACCTCCCTGTCCTCCTCCCTTTGGGTCTCCTTATATTTTCTGAAACTCAGGCTTTTAGCCCTTACTTTGTCTCCAACCTCTTTAGAAAATTATAGTGGCTTCCTTCTTCTTTTCCCTTTGGTCACTAACCTAATGCATTGGTTTGTTACCTCCACTATGACTTCCTTCAGTTTCCCCACTGTTCCTCCACCCCCCCATTACCTCTCCCATCCCCAAGGCTGTTCTTATACATCTATCCATTTTCATGAAATCAGCTCTCCTAAAATCTAATACATTTGCCCTTGTGTGGCTCACTTGAGTCCCTGTCTCCATGCTGAACCACACCATGTGGTGGTCACTGGACCCCAGCTGCCCTTCTACTCATACTCTTTTGACTCTGTTCCCATTGGTCAATACCAGGTCCAGAATTGACTTGTCCCAGGTTTACTCATGCACCAGCTGCCTGAGACCAGCCCCCTGCATGTATTCCAGCATGGCTGTGCTTCAGGCTGAAGCAGCCACCTGGGTGGTCCAATCCACGTCCAGCATATTGAAATCCTCTAGTAACAGGATTTCACCTTAGGGTGCCATATCATGTTGGTCTTCCACTAGTTCCCTGTCTACCTCCTCCCTCTGTGCTGGAGGTCTGTAGATCACCCTTATGTATATTGCTGTGTCATTACCTGGTTCAAAGGTGATCCACATTGCCTCGGCCTCCCCCTGTCTTCCCTGAACTTCTGTAGCTTTTATACCATTTCTGATGTACAGGGTCCCTCCATCCTTCTTACCCTTCCTATCCCTCCTGAACAGTTTATAACCCAGTATATTGATGTCCTAGCAGAGTACCATGTCTCTGTTATTACTACTAAGTCAAGGTCTGCTTCTGCCAAAAAGGCCTCCTGGTCTGGAACCTTATTTCCCTGGCTACAGGCATTTGTTAACATGACCTTCCATTGCTTACAATCTGCCCTCCATCTGTTCCTGTTCTCTCTCTCTCTCTTGTCTCTTCCCCCCACCCCTCTTTGTTGTCATATGTGCTCTGGCCCCCTGTATCGTCCCTTATACATGCTTCGCCTTCATGCCCCTCTCTACATGAATCATCTGTTACTGTTGTCAACTTATGTTCCTGCATGTTCCCACGGGGTGGGGTTCTAAGCCTCTTGACCCTCCTGGCTCTCCCCCTTGGCCAGTTTAAATGTTCACTGTTGAAGCATTTAAACTTCTCACTAAGGACCAAGGTCCCCTTCTTGGACAGATGCAGGCCATCCTCATGTATAAACTCGCATCTTACCAGGTCGAGCCCCAGTTCCCCATGAAGATAAACCCTTCCTTCTGCATCAGTCCTTCAACCAGAAATTGAAGGTCTGGATGTAGCATGCCCTAGCCTCCCCTGTGCCCTGGACAGGTAGAACTTCTGAGAATGTGATGGGGCATGCTATCCATTTCAGGTTACCTGAAATCCTCCTGGACTCTGGCTAACTCCACCATTCTCTGCACCAGGTCACTGATCCCCAGATGGACAACGACATCCAGCTCCTCCCTCCTAGCGATCACCCTAGCAATTCTATGGATCCGCTTCCCGCCCCCCCATGCAGTGCTTCCTGAGAGGCACTTGACCGCTCTCTTCCCCATGCTAGTTATCCCTAAGTCTACCCCCTGGAAGATGGAGTCCTCCCCTAGGAGAAGCTTACCCTCATCTGGGGTCCCCTGCCCCCTCCTTGGGTCTTCATCCTGGAGGACTTGCCCATCCCCGCTGGTCCCAGCTGCTGGTGCCTGTGTTCAGGTTCATGAACTGCACTAACAGGGTCACCATCCACACTTGTTAGTAACTTATTTGTTAACCCTTGCAGGGCCATGGACTGATATATCAGTCCAAAATTCCTATACGTTCTTATGCTGTCGGCAGCCTAAGGGTTAAACTATTTTTTACAAAACTGCAGTACCCTATATATTAATAATTTGACTCCATGTCCCTGTTGCATTATCCCCACCCACCACTTTTTATTGGGTTCTGTGGACTCTGTTAGTGCAGTTCTTAAAGGAGAACTTTTGTACTCTTGTTAGTTTATGGTAACCAGTGCAGTCACATTACCAATTAGTGAAATTCACTGAAATGGATTTAGAAAATATTTTTTTAAAGAATTATAGAACATTCTGCCATGCAGTGAGTGTACATGCATGGCATGTAATGGAAATGTCTGATATAGTTGTTTCTTGTGCTACTTTTGTAAATATCTCATTTGGTGAATAAAATCAGTACAGATATAAAGGGTATAATGTAACCGGGGTTGCTTAAACTCCAGGATGATAATTCTATTAAGTGAGAAGTTTTTTTCTAAAATACGTGAGCATATCAGTCCCCCTCTGACCTCTGTGACCTTCCACTTGAAGAGGCTGTGAGGTTATGAAGAATACAGCTCAAATTAATACACAACCATATGAACTGTAGTGGTAGGGATCAGAGAGAGAACATGTAAAAAAAAAACGTGTGAAGATTAATTATATTCACTGCGTAACTTATCTAGTACATTTCAATTGCTTATGTGCTCATAATTGTTGATGCAATTAAATTACAGTTCAGCAACGAAATAACATTAGTAGCTGGCCTAGTGGTGTACAGAGCTGAGGCGCTGGACACGTTACTTCTTGTCACGCCAGTGACCCTGGTTCAGGAACAGCTCTATGATGCCAGTTTGACAACTAAGTTGTCAACTGCCATCACAGTGAAGGATTTATGTCGATCGCAGTTTGACATAAATCTGACTGGAGACCCCAACTGTGTTTTCATCATGAGGCTTCACCCCCCCAAACTCTTCATGTGGGGGGCTCTCACCTCTGCACCCCCCGATCTCTAGGATTCTAACTCCAAGTTGAAGTTGGATTGGGAAGGGGGTGCAGGACTGAGAGACAGAGTGCCGGGGTCTTGGGCGGACTATTACAGTGAAAATGTTGATGTTGTCAGCATCAATGTTTTTGCTGTTATAGTGTTGGTATACAGGGGGAATGCCATTCAGGAACTAGCCTGGGGTGCTGGGGGTTGACCAGGGAGGGAAAGGATTGAGCATCTGCTGGACTGCTCTCCTTTCCCAGGAATAGAGGACTGTCTTTCCTTCCAAGTAACTGCCACCAGGTGGAGGTGTGGTGGTAATGTGAGTCTGAGGATGGCAGGGAAAGGAGGGAACTGTGGGATTCCACAGGTGTGCACACACCTTCATGTATGCATGTCTGGCTTGCATGCCCCAGTGCTGGGATGGGGACAGAAAATGGAAAACTGGAAACAGAAGCAGGCATCATGTCGCTCCTACCATACTTTCATCCTGAGCTGTGCTTAGGTCCCAAGCCAATCTGGATTGTTGCACCATGGGGGGGGGTCAATGGCACTCCCTCATGTACATATATAAAAAAGGAAGAAAGCATCACATTGCTCACAAGTCCTATGAGGACAGGTTGAAGGAATTGAATATGTATTCCCTGGAGGAGAGGAGGGAAAGAGGGGATATGATAGAGACATACAAGTATCTTACAGGGAGGAACAGGGTGCAGGATTACACTATTTTTAGGCAAAAAAGATATTCCAGGACCAGAGGGCATGGGAGGAAGTTGGAGGGAGGACGATTCAGAGGAAACGTGAGGAAGAATTTCTTCACAGAACGGGTGGTGAACAAGTGCAACACCCTGCCAGAGGAAGTGGTGGGGGCTGAAACAATCACGGGATTTAAGAATGCATGGGATAGACATAAAGGAATTCTGGAGGTCAGGGTTAAGGGGCAACAGACTTTGAGGAAAACATAAAGTAAACTTACAAGCTCAAATGGGCAGACTGGGTGGGCCGTAGGCTCTTATCTGCTAACACTGTCTATGTATCTATGTAAAAACAGGTTGGAATGTGCAAATCAATCATATGATGAAAATCTCACCACGTTCTGATACCACTAGTTTGTGAAGAGAGGATACAATCTATATGGAGGAACTAGAGTCTCATGGATGCAAGCTTTTGACTAATGTCCAAATGCATGTGCTGCTAAAACAACACAAACAGTATGTGTTTGTTATGATACCATCTTTCTTACACATTTTTCACTACCATCAATAATATCATTTTGCAGCCATATTGACTCTGACTAAAATTTTTTTTTTTTTTTTTAGTCATGTTGATGCATACTATGTACACAAGAGGAAGGAGAGAGGGTGGCAACTCCACAGCCTTGACAGGCATTGTTGCATCCAGTCACACAAGCAGAATTACTGGCTCTAATCTAGTGTACTTTCAGTGCACTTCCAGGATCCCAAGTCTATCCAATAGTAAAAATGACTGCTGGTGTGTGTGTGTGGGGGGGTCGAATCTACAGCACTGAGTGGACCCTACAATGTAAGAACACATATATTATAGAATACTTGGGTCTGTTGTTTTCTAAGTGGGACTGAAATGGTAAATACAGTTTTAACTAAAACAGGGCATTCTGTGGGTCTACTGGGATGGACCGTAACCTCAGCACCCTCTATCCCAGCATTACTGTGTTACTATTTTACCTTATGTAACAAGACAGCGCCAAAGTTAGGGTAGCATCAACAGTATATCACATGATCATTCAAACCCAGAGGAACAGCATACCATGGATTCACTAAGGCTCCAGGGATTTTGGCCCCTGACTTTTTATTTCCATAATTTTTATGTTTTATGCATCAACAGTATAAGAGGCATTTCAATAGCTTTTTTTCCAATTTATTTCCATACTTTTTGAAAAAGATACATAACAACCAATACCTTTCCTCTCTTCAGGCAGGACCCTGTGGGCCCTATGTAGAACAGAAGACCCATCAATTACAGTGCCATACCTGTATCTTGCTTCTCACAGGGACCTGTAGCCTTACATGAAACATCAGAGCCACTGGCACAGGGTCAGACATGTATCTTGCTTGGTGCAGGGCATGCTGGTCCCTACATAAGGAAGTTCATCCAACAGGCACAGTGTTGAACCTGTGGGTTGCTGAAAACAAGGCTGTGTGGGTCCTAGGTGAAGCATCAGCTCAATATAGAACTGCAATGAATCTTTAGGATGCCTTGTGCAGGTCCCTGTGGGACCTACTCAAATGAAAAGACCCACTGGGTAGGTCTGAAAGTCTCCACTGGGAGGTCATAAGGCAGTGGGTGATAAGTAGACCATTCCCAAAACTTGTGCTTAAAATGTTTAAGTTATGGGTGACATAATACAAAATAGTGAAAAAATAAAGTCCTTGAATATGCACAATTCATGTTATAGGGACTTAGCATTTTTGAGCATCACCCATAACACCTTTTATTTTTTAATTATTTTTTCCAAATTTGAGGGTCAGGATGCTTACTCCACCCACCCCAACAAACACATAATTTGGGGGTTTGAAGCTGGCCCTAAAATACATTTTGGGGTAATCAAATTTAACCCTTTTTGTCTAGAAAACTGAGACCCTACACATGCGCAGCAGGGATTTTTTGGACTGATCTTTTTTTGCTGTTTCTTTCTTTTAAGTTACTGATCAGTGGTGTGGGACTCAAGCAGAAGATGGCAACTGGCCAAGGTGGAAGGAGGACTGTGTCTATTATCTGCCCTGGGGCCTTCAACAAAAGTAGGTACTGGGGACATGGGGAAAAGGGGTTAGCAAGGCAAGCCAATGCAATTTTATTTATATGGAACCCAATCCTGAGGTCTCTGGGAACCTTACACCTTACACCATTGATGAAAATGTTTCTGATAAAAACATAATAAAAAACCAAAATGATTAAAACTGCAGAAGACTGAAGCATTTATGAGTTATATTGTAGGGATAGGCAGCATTTGAATTTTAGGGGAAGCAGGATTCTGGGGATGAGGTTGCGACAGGAGATTGAAAATTGTTTAAACTAGTAGGAAAGGGGATGACTATGGATAGGAAGAGACCAACTATTTCTAATAAAGGAAAAACAAATGAGGTGTCATCCATAAAAGCCATGTTTTGTAATGACAGAAGTTTAAATGAAGCTAGTAAGTCAGAACTGGAAACAGTAATGTGAAGTGATAATTTTGGATATGGAAGGGGTAGTTAAAACCTGGTGGAGCAATGAGAACTCATGGGTTCAACAGATAACTGGTTATAGCTTAATTAATAAGAACAGGGTTGGAAGAAGGGGAGGGAGGTGGCCCTCTTTATTAGAGAGGGATTAGAAATTAGGGGTGTTGAAGAAAGTGCTGAGCTAGGCAGTATTGAAATTATCACTATTGAACTCCTGGGCATTAAGGGGAAAAAATGTAGGGTTTCAGTGTTTTATACCTGATACTAGTATGGAGGAGACTGAATCCTTTATTGAATATATTGTCAATTTGGCAGAAAGCACTGATATAGTGTTAATGGGGGATTTGAACATGCTTGGAATTGAGTGGGGAAAAAAAAACAGCCAGAAAATAATTTAGTGTGTAGGTTACAGGAAGAACTAATGTTGGTGGGTGTCCAACAATGTATTCATGAAGCTACAAGGGGGGAAAATATATTGGATATCATTTTTACAAATATACCTGATTTATTTATTTAGCTTTTGTTTACCAGGTAAGCACACTAGACAGTCACGTGCCTATTTTCAGGTGAGACCCGGGAGAGTTACAGAGATAGAAGCAATAACAGTACAGAGGCTAGCATCAAGTTACACAAAGATACAGTCAGAATACAAGTAAGAAGGACCAGCCGAAACAAAGTACAAAGGCTTGGGTCCATCTGTCAGGTAAGGTACAGACAGGTATAAGCAATCATCTGCAGTCAGGTAACAGGCAGAGAACAATTTTAGTGCAGTTCAGTATGAGGCAGAACAACCCAGGGAGGGCAGCCAGGAAAAATTAGAGCCAGTGTCAGCTGCAACAATATTTGTGAATATTGCTTATTTGTTATTTATTTTTGGAATAAGTGCATGCCCACAGCCAGGAATTTTTTTTTTTTATTTCAGGCACTTCATGGAGGGAGGGACTACACGGGACAGAGGCAGCTTGAGGTTTGTTTTAGGTAATCCCAAAGGGAGGACCTGAAACAACTGTGGGTGGGGGCAGTTCTTAAGTGAGGAGGTAGGAGGTTCCAGGTTTTTGGGGCAACAGCTGCAAATGCTTGATCTCCTGCAAGGGAGTGAGTCTTCAGAACCTTCAGTGCCTGGGATTCAGTGGACTTCAACTGATAGCCAGAGGGGACAGGCTGGAGGAGGTCAACAAGTGCTGGAGGAGTAGATGATCAGATGATGTTATCCGTAAAGTTGCCCATAACGGAAGAGCGATGGTTGCTTGTGGAAAGCAAACCCAGTCTAAAGTAAAGTAGACACTGATGGGTGAAACGAGGGGCTGATAGGGCGAACCGACATATGTTGTTATACGAGGTGTCTCATTTGGAGAGCCAGGCTTTGGGGGCATTCGTGAAGGAGGTAAGCCCATAACAAAGTGAGGGAAGGAAGACCCCTTTTGCCAGGGCAAGTCTGGCAGCTGGGGTGAGGCAACGTTTTGCTCTGTACACAAGTCCTAGTTTGCAGTTGGTTGCCTTACAGGAGTTAAGTATGTGCAGGGTGAGATCAATTTGTGGGTCAAGAGTCACCCCCAAGTACTTGAACGATTCCTCCACCTTCAAAGGGGTGCTGTCAGTGCCATCAGCATGGCCAGGCACGCTCTCACCTTGGGAAGGGAGTGGAATAACATTGCTTGTGTCTTCTGAAGGTTGATGACCAGCCTACTTGCCTTGAGCCAGGATTGGATGCGACCGAAATCCAAGTTGAGTCCATAGTTAATGTCAATACTTTGTGAACTGGCAAGGAGCACCATATCATTGACATATAGAGTAACAAAGGTTGGAATTGAGGGCAACTGGTTTATAAAGAGGGAAAACAGGAGGGGACCAAGGACCGACTTCTGAGGTACCCCACAGGCTACTGGTGATAGGACGGATATGGCATTTGGAACCTTGTGTACTGTTTCCTACCCGAGAGATAGTTAGAGAACCAGGCTAGGACAGGATGGGAGAGACCAAAAGACTGGAGAGCAGAGCCCAGGAGGGTGTGATTGACCAAGTCGAAGGCCTTGGACAGGTCTATGAAGACAGTCCCCGTGAGTTTGCCTTGATCAGTCACAGTTCTAATGTTGGAGATGACCTGTGCTAGGGCAGTGGATGTGCTATGTCCTTTTCGGAACACATGCTGTTCAGGGGAGAGAAGGCCATAGGTTTGGAGGAAGAGGGCAGTCTGGGAGGCAGCTACTTTCTCGAGCAGTTTGTTGACTGCGGATAGAATCGCTATGGGTCGATAGTTCTTAAGTAATTTGGGATTGCCATGCTTGAGGACAGGGGTCACACAGGCCACCTTCCAAATGGGAGGGACAGACCCCGTCGTGAGCAAGGAGTTTAGAATATGGAAGATCAGGCAGGCCAAGAAGGGGGCCCCAAGGTTTAGCAGTTTGGGCACAAGGTTGTCATGCCCAGCACTGGGGTAAGGGGAGAGACCTACTAGAAGCTTCTGGGTTTCTTTGAGGAGACAGACTTAAAGTAAAAGGGAGGGAGGGGAGGATTGGGTAGAGCACCAGGAGCAGGACCCATATCCTTAGAAATTGAAGGCATAGAGGTATAATCCGATAGGTCCGAGAACAGGTCATTGAATGTGTTAGCTATCATTTGGGGATTTTGCAACTGACTCCGTTTATTTGCAGGTCAGGGACCTGCTGGCAGGCCGGACCATTTACCGTGTGCTTTATAGTGCGCCAGAAACTCCTCGGGTTCTTGACAGACACTCCGAAGGATGCTTTGCAGAAATCACTCTTTGCCGAGCGGATTGCCCATTTGCATGAATTTCTAAGCTCCCTTTAGACCTCGAAGTCTGATCTGTTCCCAGAGGCTTTGTATGTTAGCCAACTTTTGTCCCTGAGCTTCATCAGGGCAAACATTTCCCTTTGTAACCATTTAGTAAATGTGCCCCTCGCTCTTCTTTTAATGAGTGGAGCATGTCTGTCTTGTAGTGAGGTGAATATGGTCAGGAAGCTGTCTAGAGCAAGCGAGGGGTCCGGATCTGCATATACCGGGGACCAGTCTGTCAGGCTGAGGTCGGTATGGAAGTTGTTTAGGTCAAAGTTTGAGTAATCACTCATACTAACATACTAAAATGCCAGCAGAATAGGCCTAACGGTCTTTCGTGTCTGCTTGTTTGGTCAGCCCCCACCCTGGGTGCTGACCTTACTGTCCCCCTCGCCTTCTCTGGCTTCTCCCTTCCCAGTTCTGGATATTCTTGCTGCATTGGATTTTGTTTCCAGAACCCTTCCCCTGTACCTGTCCCACCCCCTCTTGAACCCCTCCACTGTCTCTGCCTCCACCAGCCCCTTAGGTAGTGCATTCCATGGCTCCACCACCCTCTCAGTGAAGTAGCACCTCCTCCTTTCTCCCCTGAATCTTCCCCCCTCCATCCTCAATGTAAGACTTTTGGTGGAACCCTGGAATTTTGAACCTTCCAGATGCAGTATGTAGGGCAATGGTCCAAGACTGAATCGGGGAGGAGGCCTGAGGTAGTAATTCGGTCAGGCCTATTGCACAGCATCCAGTCAAGCAAAGAGCCATTTTCCCCAGAGGAGGAGGGTCTGGTGGGTTTGGCAATAAGTTGGCAGAGGGCAAGGCCAGATAGAAGGGGTTCTTAGATTTTTGCATTCCCACTCAGCCAGTTAAGGTTGAAGTCCCCAAACATTAGGAGTTCACTAGTCCTCACCTTGGGGCTAAGGCAGTCAAGTAGGTAGGACAGCCCACGAACACCACCTTTTGTATACACAGGTGAGGGTAAGCTTCTTAGTGTTACCTAATAGGAGGAGGGCATGTATAAACTCACAAGAGAGGATGTGGTTTGAAGTATGTCAGTCACTTTTAGATGAGATTTGTAATAGAGCACCAACCCACCACCACACTTTTTGCCTGCCCCGTCCTGTCTAATCGCAAGGTAGCCAGGGAGAGCACAGACAGAGTCGGGGTGCACAGGTTTGAGCCAGGTTTCGGAGACCCCAAGGATGTCAGGTTTGTAGTAGGTGACCCATGCCGTTAGATCTGAGTGATTGGCAAGGATGCTCCGTATATTGAGGTGGGCAATCTTTAGACCCTTTACCTCTTCCCAATGAGGGGGCAGCACGATGAGTTATGTATATGAGGGGGTTGGAAGTAGGTTTCAGGCTGTAACCTCAGCACCAGTCAGCTAGGTTGGGAAGCAAGTGTGCTAAGTGAGAATCACACAGCAAATTTAGCTGTAGTTGATTTGGTCGGATTACGTGCTGGGAGACTACAAGCAGAGATCAGGTTAAGAATGGGGCTAAGTATATTCAATATTGTTTGGCCACCTCTGGGGGTTCAGAGGAGAGTGAAGCAGGCTGAGCATGGTATGATTTAGGTTCAGAGCAGTTTGTTGCCATGAGTGCCCAATCTAGACAGGGCAGGGCAGCAGCGAGCTATGCTTGCTTTGCAAGAATTGTTTTGCAGGCTTTTCCTACCTCCTGGTCCGACGTGACAGAAACTGCAGCCAGAAATGTAAAGGGACAAAATGTCCTGCCTATTTAGCCAACTGATGTGGGTTAGAGCGAACAAGAGATGTGAGATGCGCCCACTAGTGGAGGAAACTGAGAACCTGCAAATGGTAAAGTGAGCTGGTAGGTTCTGCAGCTCACGTGATCTCAGCTATATAAGTAGATGTTCACCAAGGGGGGTGGTGGGGAGCAGGCACTCAGCGCCGGCGGGGCCTCCACTGGCAGCAGTCCACTGAAGTAGGTAGGCATGGCTGAGCTCCATGTGTTCGTACCTGTTCCTTTTTCCCTGCAGAGAGATGAGTCTGCAGGGGTCCGGCTGGGGGGGGGCAAAGCAACCGAGGGCCCTCATGACCACCACAGCTAAGGAAGAAAGAGAAAAGGGCACTGTATTTATATTCAGGTAAGCAGAGGGAGGAGCAGTCTGAAATTCCAGTGCAAATTAATTACAAGCACCTGGGGCACGGTGGAGACTTTTGCAGCTTAGTAAGACAGTTAACTATGATTTCTTATGCTGTGCAGTTTTCAATTAAGGCACCAGAAGCCACTGGAAGGTTTTACTGGCTGAAATTCTTGTGCAAATTAGTTACAAGCACTTGGGCACAATGGAGACTTTTGCAGCTTAGTAAGGCAGTTAACTACAATTTCTTATGCTGTGCAGTTTAAAATTAAGGCACCAGAGGCAGCCAGGAGATTCTACAGTCTGAAGTTAAAATTACACTTAAGGTTCCTGTGCAGTCAGAGAGATTTCTGCACAAGCTTAGCAGATTTTTGGTGTTAAAAAAACTATCTTCACTACTCTGGCGACTTAAAGTATAGCAGGTCTGTTTTGAAAATGGTGCCAAAGAACAGAAGCCTTTGTCCTCCACTGGCAGCAGTCCACCGAAGTAGGTAGGCGTGGCTGACATTATTCAACAGATTAGTATTCAGCCTAAAGTAGGTACAAGTGACCACAACCCTATAGCATTCTTGATGGATTGGGCAACCAATCTGGTAAAGGGTAGTACAATCCAGTTCCTTTATAAAAAGGGTGATTATGGGACTATGAGAGGAAGGTTGAGTAGTATTGACTGGGATGGAATGATGAAGGATCAGAATACTAATAAGTCATGGGAGCTTTTTCCAAATATAATGAATGAGATAAAAGAAACTTACATTCCACAAAGGAAATCCTATAATCACAAAGGTAAAAAGCCTCCATGATTAACTAGAACTATAGTTGGACTTTTTAGGAAGAAGAAAGTGATGTTTCAAAAAATAAAGAAGAATAATGTATTAGTCTATAGGGATAGGTATAAGAAGATATTAAGGAAATTGAAGAATGAAATAAAAAAATCTAAGGAACAATTCGAATTTAGATTAGCAATGAGTAAAAATAATAAAAACTTTTACGCTTATGTGAATAGCTGAAGGGGATGAAGTGGTATGGCTGGTCCATTGAACAGTAATGGGATTGTGACATCTGATCCAAAGGAAATGGTGAATGAATTTAGCAAATGCTTTGGTGATGTATATAAAAACCATGATGACCTAATAGATAGTAGTAGCTTGGGTAAGGGCCAAATAGATCCAAAAATAATAATAACAGAGGAGAAGGTGATGAATAGAATCATGAAGTTGAAGGCTGACAAAATGGCGGGACCGGATGGGATCCATCCTTACTTACAGAAGGAGCTAAAGAATGAGTTAGTACCAGTTATTACTTTGTTGGGTCAAAAATCATTGGCGGAGGGCATGGTGCCTGATAAGTGGAGGTTAGCATTTGTGGTGCCTATATATAGGAAGGGGAGAAAGTGTGAGGCAGTAATCTATCGGCTGATGAGCCTGACTTCTGTGGTGGAGAAAATTGTTGAGGGTATCCTTAGTGAAGCTTACCGGATATTATGATAAGAAGGGGTCTAATAGATAAAAATCAGCATGGATTTGTGTCAGGCAAATCTTGACTTTCCTATTCTTCCAGTATGAACTCCAGTAAGCAGACCCAAAACTCAATGTAAACAAATACGTTTTCAGTGAAACTTAAACATGGCCAAAAGGAGCAGCCCTCACCTGTGGGGGAAGGGCATTCCAGAGGATTGAGGCAGCCACTCTGAATGTGTTAGATCCCAAAGACTTTAGGCTAGATCTCAGAAGAGGCAGGAGGTCTGCCTCCACTGACTGGAGAGAGTGGCAAGAAGTGAATGGTATCAGGAGTTCTTTCAGGTGGCTCAGAACCAGACCATGCAGGGCCTTGTAGGGAAACAGCATACTGTGCCTTGAAGCTGATGTGCCACTGCACTGGCAAGTGGCAACCAGTGCAGAGCATGGAGAACTGGCATGATATGTTTGAACTGGGAGGTCCCAGCAACCAGCCAGGCTGCTGCATTCTGGACTAGCTGCATGTGATGCAACAATTTTGCTGATGCTCCAAGATATAGAGCATTACAGTTATCTAACCTTGACATGACTAAGGCACGCACCAGTGTTTCTTGGTCAGTTGGTTGAAGGAAAGGCTTGATCTGGGAGATGTTTTGAAGATGGACGAGATGTCCAGTACCACCAGGATACTCTGAGGCTTTAAATGTCTTGGGATCTTTGCTTGAGTGTGAGTAAAAGTGGAGGCTATTTTGAATGTATGGGCTGGGTGGGGAGGAAGAGGGTGAAGTGGAACTTCTTAGACAACGGCAAGGCAAGACAAGGCAAGGCAACATTTATTTAAAAGACACCCAATCAAAGAGGCTCTGGGTGCTACACAAACAAATAAACACATATTCAAAAATAAATCAATAAAAACATATAAATAAAAACATTTCATATAAACATTACCCGTAGACAGTAAACTGAAATACTACATTTTCAATAACTATAATCAGATCAAATCTTTAAGTTGCTAACTTAATTCAGAAATGCCTCAGCGAATAGGAGGACCTTAAGGCGGGCCTTGAATACCTCCAAAGTAGGGGCCCCCTTAACCCCAGAGGGTAGCAAATTCCCCAGGATGGGGTGGTGACACTAAAGGCCCTGTCGCCAGCCGATTTCAACCTCATCATGGGAATCACTAGGGGGTCTCCACAGGAGGAACAGAGGGGGTGAACTGAGTGAGTAGGTACAAGAAGGTCTAACAAATAACCAGGGCCTTGACCATGTACAGCCTTTTATGTGAGAAGACCCAACTTAAAGAGGATCCTCTACCTGACTGGCAGCCAATGCAGCTCATGCAACACCAGTGTAATATGGCAACATTTCGGCTGCCCAGTAAGTAACTGGGCAGCTGCATTCTGCCCTAGCTGCAGTCTGTGGAGGAATTCTCCTGCGACCCCGAGGTAGAGTGCATTACAGTAGTCAAGCCTTGATGTAACTAAGGCATGCATCAAAGTGGGAAGGTCCAGAGGCGAAACAAGGGGCTTTATCCTGGTGATATTTCTAAGATGGAAAAAACAGAAGCGGACAGTGGAAGATATCTGTGCCTCCATGGTCAAACTCCTATCCAGAAAAATGCCAAGACTTTGCACCCTAGAGGAGACCTTCAATGGAACAGATCCCAGAACAAGTCCAGTCTCTGATTCAGAGGCCATCCTATCACGCACTTTGTTCTACTCCACCACCAATACCTCCATCTTATCAGGGTTCTGTCGCAACCAGCTATAGGCCATCCAGTCGTTGATCTCAGCAAGGCAGCTGTTTAGCACATCTACTGCATTGGATGTTCCTGGGGCAAAGGATAAGTATAGCTGGGTATCATCAGCTTAGCAATGAAATCCCAAGCCATACTTCCTAATGATCCCTCCCAGAGGTAACATGTACACTGCGAACAACATTGGGGCCAACACCGATCCCTGAAGTACTCTGCAAAATAGGGGACTAGGAGTGGAGGAGAAATTCCCCATCATGACCTGTTGCTCCTGTTGGTTAAATAGGACTCAAACCAGCAGATGACAGTGCTGGTGAGTTCACAGAGCTCCCTAAGGTGGTCAAGCAACACACAATGATCCACAGTGTCAAATGCTGACGAGAGATCAAGGAGAACAAGAATCATTATCTCCACTGGTTTAAACTCTCCCCAACCAGGTGGAGTGCACTCAGAACACTTCTGGTGACCACTGCCAGCTATGGCATTGCTGACTGGAGGAACTCCCTGCCAGATACTGGACACTCTGTCTGAGAAGAACAGAGCAAACTCTTTGCAGTCAGCATTTGAAAAAACCTTCTTCGGCTGTAGACAAGCAGGATGAAGTAGCCTGTCCACAGTATGAAAAAGTAGAGCTGGTCGGTTCTTCTCAGCGGCAATCTCCCTGTACAGGAACACTGCCTTCTTATGGTTGATTGCCCCCTGGTATGCATTATAATACACACGCAGGGCCAGTTTGTCCTCCTCCAGGCCGGACTTTCTCTAGCAGTGCTCCAAACCTCCGACCCTTTCATCTTCATCTCCCTGAGGCCCCCATCAAACCATGGGGGCCTCAGGTAGGAAGATTCGGGTCATACACAGACAGGTGTACATCTGTGTATCTACATTCCCCATCCACAAGTGGTGATGGCAGAAGCTCTACACCCCCTCAGTTGTGACAGCAGTAGCAACAATGCAGTCCACATCCCTCAGGGGTGATGGCAGTAGTGACATCACTATGATCTCTTTCCTTCAACACCCATACCTCACATGCACAAATTACAAATTACTGGGTCTCTTTGCTTGTTAGAACTCAGATGTGAATTAATCTGAACCACCATCATTAAGGTGGACCACCTTTGTTTCTTCCCATTCAACATTTAACTGCCTGAACTGGATTTCTGCCTGCAATGCCACTGACCTGGGTTCAGGAACTGACTCTGGTATTGGAGGGTTGACTGGGAGGAGAAGGCTTGAGCATCCAATGACCACTCGCCTTCTCCTGGGTGGGAGGGTAGGTTCATGGCTCAATGTTTGCTGGCCCCTGGTGGAGGCCAGAGGCATGGCAACATGCCGGCCCTCACTGCAGAAGGGAGCTTGATGAATGTCGGCTTATGCCTTGATGTCATGTCGCATGTCACGCTGCCACGAAAATAGGAAAACACCCACTTGTACAACCTTGGATGATGGCTGCTGGTTCCTCCATATGTCTGAAGCCCCAGACATGCATGTTTGTGCTGACCCCTGCTGTGCCTGGGACACACAGGAAACCTTCAGGGTGACTCTCCTCCTCTGCTAGCCTCGCACAGGGGTACGGGCCCGCCCAACGAAGGGTTACGTCAAGTTAACCCGTAACACAGCAGTAAGGGGTGGTGGATGGTGGTCAGGACTCAGCAATGGTGGTAGAGGGCCTTGTCAGGCCTGAAGGAGTGGATTGCCAGGGGATCGAAGGAGCAAAAAAAAATTGCCTGAATTTTCTCCTTTGAAATAAAATGTCTTCACCTAAAAAATTCACAAGTGATTAGTGGAGAACCTTCTAATGGAAAATCATGCTTCTCCCAAACATGTGGATGCCTTTTTATTTTTCACTTGATCTCCATGAAATGGGTGTGTCTCAGTGTTCATGTCTGAGCTCAGATGTGACTTGAGCAACACTCTGCCCACCAGCATCATACGGCCCCTAGGGTCTTAACTTCAGTGTATCCTTAAGTATGCTTTCTGGCTTGGGCGTGTTTGCAGCAACCCTTTCATCACTAATGGCATTATGCAGTGGCAGGTACAGTGTCAACAGAAATTGGGCCATATAGCAAATTCAAGGCCATACAGATGCTACGACCACCAACTCATTTAGGGAAAACAAGAAGCAAACAGAAGTAGCCCCACTCTGCCCATGGGCATCACACAGTATCTGGCACCTTACCTACTCTGCTGCTCTGAGTGTACAGTCTGGCCAGGGTGCTGTTGAAGCACCCCACCTCCCACACTGGTGTACAGCTCTGGCAGGTAGGGTAACAACAGCACCCAGTCATGCAGCAATTCAGAGGTACTCAGAACCTAGGCCCCCCTTACTCAGGGGCAAACAAATAACAACAACAGCATGGAAAACCGCCAGCTCTTACACAGTCAGCAGCCCAGCTCGCCCACCCAACATAAAAAGAACACTCCCAAAATTAAAGACAAAATAGTGGTGCAGACTTGTGGTTTGCAACACTAGCAAGTGGGAGATCTGGGTTTGTGAGCTGATCTACTCCAGACTCTCCTGCCCTGAGCTGATGGGGTTTAGAGTGTGATGCAGAGACACTGCATGCTGACCTGATGGGGCATATTTCAGCAGGTTGCAGGAGCTGCCTTGATAATGTGGGTGACCACACAGTATTGTAAGACCCCACCAGATTGGTTGATCCCACATAAAGACACTCAAATCAGCAAGCATCCTTTGAGACTCCTAGGTCAGCAAGACTAACAGTTCAATTTCCCTGATACACATATTTAAATAAATGTAGAAGTTAAGGACTCCCAATTGAACACCACTCCCCCCACACCTGATTCTCCAAGTGTGCTGATACTAAGCTTTTGGGGGGTTTTAATCATGCAGTGAGAGAGCAATTGCATCAGCTGATCAAAGGGTTAGATGTACAGCAGTTAAACTTTAAGCCTGACACTCCCACCCATACTGCCCAGCCCAATTGGACTTAGGCTTTAATGTTGTTGTAAATCATCTAATGTGAAAAATGTTTGGGCATATATTTTTTCTAGACAAAAACATTACTTTCAGGTTGGTGAGCAGTCACACCAGCTGAGGGAATGAAGGGTTAGATGCAGGAGCAGTTAAACTGTGAATCCGATACCACCACCCCTGCTGCCTAATCCAATTCCTCATGTGCAGGGCCACTGAAAAACTGCACCCGCAAGTTTTTACTTTGAACTGTGTAAAAAGTTTTAACATTGTCAATACAATACTCTCAAATATATTGACAATTTTGCATGCAGACTTAGGTTTGTCTGAAACAATGCAGTGCATGGTGGGGGAATGGTTTTAAATTACCCTGCTTTCTTTTGAATCCTTGTCTAGTTTGGTTTCAAAATCCACTGGCCAGGCATAAGTACACTTAAACACTTAAGATCTGATTTGTGTTGAAGCAGTCTATCAGAACACTTTTGTTGTCACAGAGACTAAAACAGCAGGTGGGAGAAAATGTGCAAATTATCCCATTCACCTAAATGGGATGCCATCTATAAAGCCTTTTTAAGGCTGCAGTAGGCAAAGCCTGCAGACCTTTTGCATGTACAAAAGGAGTGATGTCATGTTTTCTGTCTATGGAACTGACTGAAGGTGTAAATAGTCTCCTCTGCCTTACCCTTCTCCAAGAAATGTTTTCTGCCCTCAAATAAATATGTTTTCATGTTAGACAATGGCTGCAGGGTACTATTTTCTTTCTTAAATGGGCAGTACAAGAACTGGAACCTGAGTAGTGGGAGGCAGCTTTAGTTTTTTGGGGGGAGTAAGAGCCACCCCCACCTCCACCTGAGAAGCTCCTAAAGATCCACCCCACCTTTTTTTTGATTCATGTGGGAGGGGCATGAGGTGGATCTATCATGTTGGAACAACTGACTATCAGAGTTACCTGGGGAAGTAATTAAGGAGTGTCTGAAACGGCATCTAGGCATATCCCCCCAAACACACACACACACACACACACACACACACACACACATATAAGCTCCTAAAGATCCACCCCCACCATTTTTGATTCACATGGGAGGGGCACGAGGTGGCTCTATCATGTTGGCACAACTGACTATCAGAGCTGCCTAGAGAAGTAATTAAAAAGTGCCTGAAACTGTATCTAGGCATATCCTGCCCCCCCAACATGCACACACATAGACATCATGATTTATTTTAACTCTAAACATGTCAATATTTGGCTCTTACAGTATGGGCAAGTATGATCAAGCAGGTGTCATTTTCTTTGTCAGACACATGCAGACAGAAGGTCACAAATCCTGTATGAGAAGTTCATTATATGGATGTTTTCCATGTAAAACAGAAATTTTGTTAATGTCATGTCTGTAGCTTTGTTTGTAGTCAGTAAACTATTATTTATGTAGGTCCTGTAAAAGCAGGTTTTAATTCAGAAATCTAGTCTTGATAAATTCGTTTTTTAGCAGTACTGTAAGATTTATGTCTCTCTGATTTAAGAGTGCTTAGCAAAGAAATGAAAGGGTTTCTGTGATTGTTGTTTGCAGGAGAAGTGGGCATGACAGTGGCATGCAACAGTGAAGTCTAAATTACTTCTTTGCCATTCTGGGATCTAAAGTTTCACACTATTGTGTGAAGAGAATAAAGTCTTGTGTTTTTGCATTTAAATAGATTTAGTGCTTTGAAGTTAAAATATATTGTGTGTATATATACTGTATGTATATATATATATATATATATATATATATATATATATATATATATATATATATATATACACACACACACACACACACACACACAGGGCCCAGATATTCAAAGGGTTGCACATGGTGCAACACCGTTACACCATGCACAGCCCACTGATGCGTCCCGTAGCGATATTCAAAAGGGAAAAGTGCACCGCACAAATCCCAATGCACCAGAGCGCATCAGTAATGTATGCAGGCACAGGTGGGGGGGCGTGCCCATGCATAACCTGCACAGCCCGATATTCAGCCCAGGATGTGCAGATTCATGCATGCACAACCCCTACCTGCACCTGCACAAAGTTACACCACAAAAAAAAGGAACAAGTGATTCCCACCCACGAGTGAGCTGCCGCATTGCATGATGCAACACAGCAGCTGCCACCTGTGGGTGTCCAACTGAGGTCCTGCCGCACCTGGTGGTGCCCCCCATGCTCCATGGCGGGCATCTGTACTCGAACCCCCCCAAGTCCAATATCCCTGGTGGCCCAGTGGACCACACTGAGCCCAATCATGGGCATCAGTACCTCATCAAAGACCCCCACTACCCTCGTGGTCTAGTGTACCCCCACCCCACCTGCCCACTGGGCTCCACTGCCACTCCCCGTCAGCGGGCGGGAGGCAACCACCGCCTGCGCCCACTGCCCACCGACTGACAGCTCCAGTGGGGCTGCCGCCCGGTGGTTTACAGCATGAGCCAATGGGCATGCAGCCACCGGACTACTCAGTCCAAATGTGTGAATGAATTCATTCACATATCTGGACTGAGTATGCGAGTATAAACTTCATGCCCATTGGCTCATGCTATGAACCAATGGGCATGCAGCCCTACTGAGCTGTCAGTCAGTGCGGGCAGCGGGCGAAGAAGGGTGCCGCCCATCGGCAGACGGGGCGACGGTGGAGCTCAATGGGCAGGTGGGTGGGGTACACTAGACCACCAGGGTAGTGGGGGTCTTTGATGAGGTACAGATGGCCGCGATCAGGCTCAGTGCAGTCCACTGGACCACCATGGATATTGGACTTGGGGGGACTGTACCGATGCCCGAGATCGGGCACATAGGGGTCCACTGGACCACCAGGGATATTGGACAGTTTTTAGTTTATATTACAGGAATGCCCGCGATCGGGCTGCAGGGGGCGTCGGTCCCCAACGGCTGCTTCCTGGCAGGGCGCTAGGCTCAAGTTGTCGGGGATTGGCACACCTGCATGCTAATGGCATGCAAATGGGGCCGTAATGAGATGCAAATGCCCCCCTGTGCACCTTGCATAAATTATGGCCTCATTTGCATGTCCCCATTTGAATATCGCAGGTGCTGTGCATGGCGCAATGGCACTTGCGCCAGTACATCTCCATGCTCCACTCTGGCCACTTGACTGGTGCAGTGCCACTGCGCCATGCACAGTGGGGGTGGCCAGGGTGCACTATTCAAAGCTGCTGCACCATAGTGCAGCTCCGTTGAATATCACCCAGGCCACTCCCCAGTGCAACAAAGTTGAGCTGCGCCCAGGCTAATGCCACAGCCTGGCACAGTTTGAATATCCGGGCCAAAGTGTCATGGGCACCTAAAAGGAAGGAGATACTACTAAAATAAATGCTATTCTGATATTTTATTTATTTATGTGTGAGATTTTAAGTGTAGTTTTGCCTAGGTCACAGACACGTTTGCTATAAATAAGGATGTATGTATTAGTCAAAGCTTGTAGTAGCAAAATAAAGCAAGAAAAATAATATATTGTGTTTTTTTTCTTTCAACTGTTTAACCAGGAGTGGCACACTAAGCTGAAAGCTTGTTTACAAGGGCAACCTGGGAGCACATAGAAGTTAAGTGACTTGCTCAGAGTCACCCAGTATGCAAGTGGGGGCTGTGGGATTCAAACCCAGATCTCCAGATTTGCAGTTAAGAGCCTTAAACCATGATACCATACTGCCTCCCTAGTTATAGCAGTCATCTGTTTTATGGTTCATGATGTTGGTGTAGTAAGCATACCAACATACTAACATACAAAAATGCCAGCAGAAAAGGCCCAGCGGGCTTTAGCGTCTGCTCATTTGGTCAATCCCCAACCTGGGAGCTGACCTTACTACCTCCCCACCCTCTCAGGCTTCTCCCTTCCCAGTCAAGGGTATTCCCACTTCATTGGAATTTGCTTCCACAACAATTCCCCTGTACCTGTTCCACCCCCTCTTGACTCCCTCAACAGTCTCTGCCTCCACCAGCCCCCCGGGCAGCACATTCCATGGTTCTATCACCCTCTCAGTGAAGTAGCACCTCCTCCTTTCTCCCCTGAGTCTCCCCCCTCCAGCTTCCACCCACGCCCTCTAGCTTCCCCCTCTCCTTCCTTCAGAGCACCGTGACTGCACCTCCCCTATTTACCCTCTTCATGTACTTGAAGACCTCTATCATGTCCCCCCTGTCCCTTCTCTCTTCCAGTGTGTACATATTTAGCACTTTGAGCCTCTCCCTGTAGGTCCTTTCCCCCAAGCCCCAGATCATTTTCATTGCCTTCCTCTGGATCCTCCCCAGGAGATCAATGTCCCTCTTTAAGTGTGGCCTCCAAAACTGCATGCAGTACTCAAGGTGTGGCCTCACCAAGCAGTTATACAGAGGGAGTATCACTTCCCTCCTCCTGGAGTGATCCCCCTAGCGATGCATCCCAGCATCATGTTGGCCTTGGCCGCTGCCCTCATACAAGTCTCCAAGTTGTTCACCTTGACATCAACCACCACCCCCAGGTCCCTCTCAGCCATACAGCCATAGCAGCAGTACATTGCATAGCAGATATAAAATGTCAATGAGCAGATCATGCAACAGATGTGCTGAGTGGTTACTGAAGCAAGAAATGTAGGGCTGTCATTTTTTACATCCTGTTCAAAATGTGTTTTTGCACCTGTGGTGCCAAATGGCACAGTCACTGTGCAAAATCTCCTTTTGGCTAATGAACCAATAGTGTCACTGTTCATGCGGAGGGGTC
Source organism: Neoceratodus forsteri (assembly GCA_016271365.2). Classification (NCBI taxonomy): domain Eukaryota; kingdom Metazoa; phylum Chordata; order Ceratodontiformes; family Ceratodontidae; genus Neoceratodus; species Neoceratodus forsteri. The sequence continues at coordinate 278,060,256 of CM057453.1, read as the reverse complement.
ACAGAAAGCCCATGCTGAAAACTTGGAGTAAAAATACCAAGAAATGCATAGGTCATTAGGGTTAATAACCATAACACCCTGTACTGCAGGGACTGACAGGCATAAGGGATGTGACTTGGGATTGTCAACAGTAATGCTCATGCCATTCCACCCCATCCCCACCCTGCAGCCAGTGACAGGTATCAAGGTGTGCCTTTGACTCTTTAGCCCCAAAGTTCATTCCATTCTCTTATACTGTACCCATTTCAGTGTATTTTCTTATGGAATGGGGTGACTGTAAAGTCTGAAAACCCCAAGGCACACCTTGACTCTTGCCTGTGTCTGCAGGGTAGGGTGAGGTGAAATGGCGTGAGTGTTATGGGCAATGACCCAAAGGCACACCTAATGCATGTCCAGGTTTATGGGTGGGGTGGGGTGGGGTTAGCATCAGTTCAATACTTCACTGCCATTCCTATTCTGCCAGTCTGTGTGTCTTTTTCTCTCTCTACATATATATATTTCTATGTAATTATCTTTCTGTTAATTGCATGTATCACTATTTTTACCTATTTCTAAAACAAACCTGCAGGTCACATTTGCCTGCACTCTGAGCACATACTTTTGAAACTGTGCATATTTGTACTCCACTTCTGTGTAGACCTCATACTTTTCTAATATTCTCATTATCACAAGCATAACTACCTTGCCCTTATCAAAAGCGACCCCCTCTGAAAGTTACTATCACATTTTCTCTAACAGTCCATCATCATTACACCTGACTTCCTGACATCAACACATTGCTTAAATATAACTTACATTACCTCACGGATAAGAACCCTTTTTCTCTTAAAAAAAAACCAAAAAACTGTGTAAATAATTCCAAGACTGAACATATGCCAGCCATTACTTTTTCATGTACTGCCACCTTCTGTACCATCATGGGGATTTACGTATGTTTTCCTTGATGCTTTGCATTATTGGGATATGTGGAATTTTGTTTTCTTTAACATTTGGCTGTCTGGCCAATATCATCTGGGACAACACATACATCATTTATATAGGGTACTTCTCACCAGGGAATTCAATGAACAGTTGAAAAACTGGTGTGGAGCTCAGGATTTTGGCTTCATTGGGGACTGGGGAGCCACCTGGAGGGATGCAGACCTATGCTGGAGCGATGGTCTGCATCTGTCTGGGGGGGAACCAGGATCCTAGGTGAGAGGTTTAAATGCTTCATTGGCAAGCATTTAAACTATCCAAGGGGGGAGGCCCTGAAAAGGAGTAGGGAAATCCCAGCCTCCCCCCACAAAACATGGTAATTAGTGAGGTAAACACCAAGGTAGAGAAGTCATTAGGAGCAGGACAGAGGTAAATGTAAAAAAAGGCAAAGACAGTAAGGACAGGAATGGAACCAAATGGGGTAAGGCCATCAAAAAGTGGTGGGTGATGAGTACCAATGCCTGTAGTCTGTGTAACAAGCTCTCTGAACTAGTGGCCTTGATGGAAGAGGGTTGCCTGGATATTGTGGCAGTCACAGAAACATGATACAGATTACCATGACTGGGATGTCAACATACCAGGATACACAGTCTACAGGAGGGACAAGGAGGGTAAAAGAGGAAGAGGAGTAGCTCTGAATGCAAAGGAAGGGATCAAAGCAACAGAACTAAAGAGTAAACAGGGAGCAGATGAGGCACTCTGGGTCACTCTGGAGAGAGGAAATGGCACCACAATCCGCATGGGGGTTGTATACAGACCCCCATCTCAGGGGAAGGGAATGGACAAGAAAATGATAGAAGGAATCCTTAGGATGGCAGAAAAAGGGGAGATATTGTTGATGGGGGACTGAATATGCCAGCTGTTAACAGGAGCACCTTTGCTGCAGGTATATCCAAGAGCAGGGTCATTCTTGATGCCCTACAAGGGTCATGCCTCAGACAGCTAGTATTGGAACCCACTCAGGAGGGAGCAATCTTAGACCTGGTACTCTCAAATGGGGACGGAGAAAGAATCTCAGATTTAGAAATGGGTAGCCATCTGGGAACAAGTGACCACCAAACAGTGTGGTTCACAATAAACACAGCCATAAAATCAAGCCACACAAAAGCAAGAGTATTGGACTTTAGGAGGGCTGACTTTGGGAAAATGAGAGAGTGCCTCAGAAAAGCACTAGCAAACAGGCAAGAAGGAGGGGTGGAGAAACAATGGGGAGTAGTCAAAACAGCCATCACAGAGGCAACAAGCCTTTGTGTAAAGCAAATCAACAAAACACAACAAAGGAAAAAACCGCTAAGGTTCTCAAAAGAGGTGGCAGGGAAGGTTAAGAATAAAAGGAAAGCATTCAGGAAATATAAGGAAACACAGAAGGAGCAGGGCAGAGAACTTTATCAATTAAAGCAGAAGGAGGCTAGGAAGGTAGTCAGAATAGCAAAGGCCCAAACCGAGGAAAGGATAGCCAACTCTGTTAAGAAGGTGGATAAGACCTTTTATAGGTACATTAGGGAGTGAAAAAAGACCAAAGGAGGGATACTGAGGCTTAATAAAGGGGAGGGAATGTGGGTAGAGGGTGACAGTGAAAAGGCAGGGATACTGAAAGAATATTTCTGCTCAGTATTTACAAAGGAAGAGGAGGGGGAGGTACCTAAACCAAACAAGAGAAACACTCTGAAGATGGGGGGGGGATCAATACCAGTCCATTTACAGAAGATAGGGTTCTGAAAAAACTAATAAAATTGAAGGTGGACAAAGCAATGGGGCCTGATGGGATTCACCCAAGAATTCTAAAGGAACTAAGGGTAGAACTAGTGACACCGCTGACTACTCTCTTTAACAAATCATGGGAAGATGGGGTGGTACTTGAGGACTGGAGGAGGGCGGATGTGATTCCTCTTCACAAAAGTGGGAGCAGAACAGAGGCAGGAAACTATAGACCAGTTAATTTTACCTCATTGGTGGGGAAAATTATGGAATCACTTCTGAAGGAATGAATTGTTGAGTACCTAGAAGCCAGTGGGGCACAGGACCCAAGGCAGCATGGATTCACAGCAGAAAGGTCATGTCAGATGGATCTGATAGATTTCTTTGACTGGGTGACCAAAGTAGTAGACCAGGGACGGGCTGTGGACATGGCCTACCTAGACTTTAGCAAGGCATTTGATACAGTCCCACACAAAAGATTAATACACAAGTTAGCCAGCCTTGGAGTGGGTCCCAAGATGGTAGCCTGAATAAAAAATTGGCTAGACAACAGGACGCAAAGGGTAGTAGTAAATGGAGTCCACACTGAAGAAAGGAGGGTTACTAGTGGGGTACCGCAGGGTTCAGTACTGGGACCAGTCTTTTTTAATGTCTTTATAAGTGACATTGCAGAGGAACTGGAAGGAAAAGTAACATAGAAACATAGAAACATAGAAGTTGACGGCAGATAAGGACCGCAAGGCCCATCCAGTCTGCCCATTTCTTTTTCTACCTTATAAATGTGCCATCGGCCTTTGCTCTGTCAGTGACCTATCTATTCATAGTCATTTGTATTGCTCCCTTATGCCTATCCCATGCCTGTTTGAAGCCCTGCACTGTATTCATAGCCACCACTTCTTGTGGTAAGCTATTCCATGCATCTACCACCCTTTCTGTGAAAAAGAATTTCCTCACATTCCTCCTTAATCGGCCTCCCTCTAATCTCATGCTGTGTCCTCTTGTCCTGCTATTTTTCTTATATTTAAACATGTTAGACTCTTTCACCTTGTTTATGCCCTTAAGGTGTTTAAATGTCTCGATCATATCACCTCTCTCCCTCCTTTGCTCAAGGGTATACATATTGAGCTCCGTTGATATGTCTCATCTATCTTCTGATGCAGTCCCTGCACCATTTTGGTTGCCCTTCTCTGGACTGCCTCAATTTGGTTAATGTCCTTGTGAAGGTGTGGCCTCAATACTGCATGCAGTACTCCAGATGGGGGCCTAACCAATGTCTTGTACAGAGGATTATTACCTCCCTCTACGACTTGTGATACCTCGACTAATACACCCTAACACCCCCTAGCCTTACCTACTGCTTTAGAGGTCTGCTTGGATGATTTTAGGTCATCAGTGATGATGATGCCCAAGTCTCTTTCTTCCTTTGTGACTGCTAGCAACTCCCTCCCAGCCTATAAGTGGCTTCAGGGTTTCTATTCCTATGTGCATGATTTTGCACTTCTTTGCATTAAATCCCAGTTGCCACTCTTCTGACCATTTTGCTAGTTTATCCAGATCTCTTCTCATTCTGCCCACCCCATCTGGATCATCTACTCTGTTGCAGATCTTGGTGTCATCTGCAAACAGACAAGCCTTACCCTCTAGTCCATCTGCGAGGTCACTAATGAAGATGTTGAATAGGACTGGCCCCAGGACTGATCCCTGAGTACCCACTTGTGACTTGCATCTCTTCTGACTGTATACCATTTACCACCACTCTCTGTTTTCTGCCAGTCAACCAGTTTGCCACCCAGTTGACCAACTTCAGCCCACCCGAGCCTACCTAGCTTATTTATCAATCTTCTATGTGGAACAGTGTCAAAAGCTTTGCTGAAGTCAAGGTGGCGACATCAACTGCTCCCCTTGGTCCACCACTCTGGTTACCCAGTCAAAGAAATCTATGAGATTAGTTTGACAGGACCTTCCTTTGAAAACCCATGCTGTCTTGGATCCTGTGCCCTATGGATTCCAGGTGTTGCACTATCCTTTCCTTAAGGAGTGCCTCCATAATCTTGCCCACTACTGAGGTAAGACTGACTGGTCTGTAGTTCCCGCCTCCTCCTGCTACCACTCTTGTGGAGCGGGATCACATGAACCCTTCTCCAGTCTTCTGGGACCTCTTCTGTGCTCAGAGACTCACTAAACAATTCTGCTAATGGCTCTGCTAGTTCCTCCTTTAGCTCCTTAAGTACCCTGGGATGTATGCCATCAGGTCCCATTGCCTTATCCACCCTGAGCTTAGCAAGCTCTTGTAGGACCCTTTCTTTTGTGAAGGGAGTAGTGCTCACCTCCTCCCCCTGTGTCCATGATGCTGAGCTGTGGGCCCTGCCCTACCTTCTCTTCAGTAAATACTGAGCAAAGTATCTATTTAGGATAGATGCCTTTACAGGGTCCTCCTCCTCCATGCTCCCTTTTCTCCATTAAGCTTAGCAATACCCCCTCTGGACTTTCTCCTTTCACTAATGTATCTATAGAAAGTCTTGTCACCTTCTTTTACTGTTCGTGCTAGTGTTTCCTCAGTTTGGGACTTTGCCTGCCTTACTGCCTTACCTGCTTCCCTTAGGGCAGTTTGGTATGTCTCTTTGCAGACGGCACAAAGATCTGCAACAGGGTTGATACACAAGATGGAGTGGAAAGGATGAGAAGGGACTTGGCAAGGTTGGAGTAATGGTCAAATGTATGGCAGCTTAGATTCAATGCAAAGAAGTGCAAGGTAATGCACCTGGGAAACAAAAACCCAGGGGAAGAGTACACAATGGGGGGTGAGATACTGACAACAGTAAAAATGGAAAGGGACCTGGGGGTAATTATATCAGATGACCTAAAGGTGGACAAGCAATGTGAGAAGGCAGTAAGGAAGGCTGGGGGGATGCTGGTATACATAGGGAGAGGCATCAATAGTAGAAAACAGGACAGTTGGTGAGACCGCACCTGGAGTACTGTGTGCAGTTCTGGAGACCCCATCTCCACAAAGACATAGACATAGTGGAGGCTGTCCAGAGGAGGGCAACCAAAATGGTGCAGGGTCTGCACCAGAAGACATACAAAGAAAGACTAAAGGAGCTTAATATGTATACCCTTGAGGAAAGAAGGGAGAGAGGGGACATGATAGAAACTTTCAGGTACCTCAAGGGAATCAACAAAGTCCAAGAGGGTAGTATCTTTCAGAAAAAGAGATGTGCAAGAACAAGGGGGCACAATTTGAAGATAGAGAGGGGACGGCTCAGAGGTAACGTGATGAAGTAATTTTTCATGGAGAGGGTTGTGGATGCATGGAACAGCCTTCCCGAGGAGGTCATGGAGTCAATAACAGTGTGGGAATTCAAGAATGCATGGGACAGACATAAGGCAGTCCTATTGGGGGGTAGGAGGAAGTAAGCTGTTAGTTAACTAGGATCTGCAGCTTATCTGTTAGGTAGGAAAATAGGCAGACTAGGTGGGCCAAGCTGTCCTTATCTGCCGTCAAATTCTATGTTTGTATGTTTCTATCACTGGCATAAAAATCGTTTATTCTGGATTTATTTCATATTAATTTTCTCTGGCTCACTAAATAGAATCTATTTAGCACTGTATGAGGCAAATGCTTTTTAAATTTTGGAAGAGAGGCAACATATCACATCCATTTATGATTCCTTTTAGGAACATAAGCTTTTCTACATATTTAAAACATATTTAAGTGTCAGTGTATTCATTTAGCAGTTTATGCCGACTAATATATGCTGCAGAAAACAGTAAAGGATTTATTGTGAAGCTCTCAGGGTTTGTAGTAGAACTCCTATAATTTCCCCGCAATTTTTAAACAAAATCTCTGCAATTTCAAGTATTTTTTCTGCAATTTTCCAGTGGCCCTGCCCATGTGTGCTGATACTTGTATTTTTTTTTGTATCATCCAGTGTAACATAAATAGTAAAAGATGTTTAGGCACATACTAAATGAAAACTGTGCTTTCAGGAAGGAATGCAGTCCTTAGCTGATGGAGAGGTTGGTGGGGAGCATGGCTGGTTACAACAAAGCAGTGTGGGTGGTTTCCATACTGTTTCTATAAGCAAAAGAGCAGAAAGAATGTGAAGCAGAGCAGCATTCATTTTAAGATGCTGAAATCTGGGCTGGCCTGCAGGTGCTGCGTTAGCGCTACTGCTTGCAATGCCAGCAACCTGGGGTCAGAAGTGAGCTCAAGTTACTGGAGGGCTGGCTGGGGAGTAGGATTAAGTGCCCAGGGGGCTGCTCTCCTCCTCCTCCAGGGAGGGTGGGCTGTGGGTCCTTCTGCTTTACTGCCACCTGGGTGACCATGGGTGGTGGTGCAACGGGGCTGCAGAGTGATTGAAAGGGGAGGACACCAGCCAGGATCTGGAGTGGTAGCATGTCTGTACGTGCTCTAACTCCTTGAATCCCCCTCGAGTGCTGGTGACCTCAGGGACAGAAACCAGACAACCAGGAGCAAACACCCTGCATTGGCCACTGGTGTAAGGGACCCGGCTGCCCCAGACTTCATAACCAGGCTCCATGGGGGGGACAACTGGGCTGCCCAATGCACACTAAGGGATTGTGGAGTAGATGACCCTGGGTCCCCTCCCTCCCTCTCTCCCTCCCTGCCTGGGGATACAACTGAGGCAGGATGGGGGAAGGCCCACAGGAGCTCCTGAGCATTACCTGGGGCAAAGCTAGGAGATACACAGCCTAGGGATCCCTGAAAAGTGGAGTCTGATGCCATGAGAAAGGGGCATAGGAAGAGAAAATAACAAAAATAAAAAAGCTGCTGAAATCTTAGTGATTCTGTTCAGTGACATGCAATTTCCATGAGGCACCGGTACAAGAATTCAAAATCTGCAAACCAAGCAGGATTCTGTGATTTTTACCAGTGTTACTGCTAAAAACAGAAAACCAGGGTCCTTGCCAAAAAGGTGTTAAGCATGAAAGAGGTGAGAAATCAGAAGGTAGCTGGACTGGAAATAAATGTGACAGACATAGATAGGAAGGACAAGAGAAGAATGATATGAGGCTAGGACTATGAATGAAAGAAAATCTGACAAGATGCAGAAGGGCGGACTTCCTAAGGAGAGAGTGAACAGCTGGGGCCACCATCCAACTCCAACCAACAGTGGAACCTAACTACAAAACCTATGAAAGCACCAACCCTGACTAATTATAATGACCATTGGCATGGAGGAGAGGAAAATCCCCCTTTGAGGAGGAAACCTCAGGGGATCCAAGGCCTAGGTCACCTTCCCTCCAGGCTGAAGGATGTTTTGATTAGTGACAGCTCAGCTTCAGCAATTTAAAGTCAAGATTGAGGAGGGAGGAAAAGTCCAAGTTAGAGGAAGCTCTCACTCCATCTTTCTAAATGGACAGTTGTTGAAGGATGTGAATGAAATCTCTGCAACTTGATGCTCAAAAGCAAGAGAGGTATTTATGATGATGGAAAGAAGCCTTGAAGGCCAGAACCGTTAAAGGTGATGAATTAAATGGATGATGTATGATTATGAAATGAGGCCTAGAAGGCCAGTACAGTTAAAGTGAAATATGAAGTGGAAGATGAACGATGATGTAGTGAAGCTGTAGAAGCTGGTACTGTTAAGGTGAGGTATGAAATGAATGATGTACGATGATGGAGAGAAGCCTGCCAGCCCAGAGCAAAGAGCAAGAGACACGAATACATGTCTCCGAATGGAGAGCAGGTTGAGTCGAAGTAGCATGGACCTGAGAGGGTTATGCTCTAGTAGTCAATGTGAAGGAGTAGACCAACAAAGAGGCTGGATGAGCGAGGGATACTCAGATGGGGTCATGAGAAGACCGATGATGATAATAACCACAGGAGTGAAGCAGTTCAATGAGGTAACATGAGACCCAGTGAGAGGTATGCTTGATTAATTGATGTGAATGAGTAGACCCTAAGGTCGGACTGAGTGAAGGAGAACCAGACTCATGTCATGAGGAAGCAACCCATTATTGGTAACTATGGGAGACCAGATATAGGCACTGGGACACCAGATGGACTAGGTTAAGAGGAGGATATGAATTGGGAAGGTGATGGCAGGATTGGGAGAACCCCAGAAGAAAACAAAGATCAGAGAAGGAGAGGAATGGAGGGTGGAAGGAACAGGGGGAGGAGGGCACTGAGTGGAGTCAAAAGGGGTAGACACCCCCGATACAGTGTATAGAGGGAGAGAGAAGGACTGAGTCAGTCAACTGATATCAATGATAGAATAGGGTAGGTGACCACAAATAGCTCCAACAGCAGGAGGAACATCAATAAATGAAAGCAGAGCAAGGGGAAATGAAAGAGGGAAAATCATAGCATTAGAGAGGAATGCAAGGGAAAAGAGAGAGGGTAAAGCAAAGTGTGAAGTGATATCCATAGCAGCTGAAAGGCAGGTGATGAACTGCCCCAGGCAGAAGCTTCAGCACTTGGGAGCATGTCCTGAGCAGCATCCCTGCACCAGCAAGGCAGGGCAAGAGATGCTCTGGTCCGAAACACAGAACAAATAGCAGACATATTATCTAGATGCCGCGGGAACCAAAACCAATGAATCAAGGAGGTAAACAAAATGTACAAGAAGGAATGGCAAAAAAGGCAGTTCAACAACTGGGTGAAGCCAATAGACAAACCGGTAGACATAGAAAAGAAGGACATGGCCCACTGGAATGGGAAATTCAAGTGAACAAAGGGATCACTGCAACCAGAGTCAGGCACCGCACCAAAGGAAGGAGGAAGAGCGATCAATATGGGGAAAAGAAGAGTAACCAAAACAATGGCTAGAAGTGAAGAGACAGAGGAACAGGTGAGGCTGAACAGGGTAGCTCAGAGGATGAGGCAGAGTTGGGACCGAGCAACTGAGAAGCACCCCAAAGAGACACAATAAGGGCATGAGAGGCGCACAAGAAGTGACAGTAGCTGCAGCAATATAGCCACAGTGCTGAGGAGGCAGGAGTGCTTGCTTGAGTTGTGGGCCAGGACCACCAAAAGATGAGAGGAGAGGAAGTCAACACAGGAAAACTGATATAGGGAGGCAGTGGCAGGCAGCAGAGATTTGAGGAGCAGGGAAACAGATTAGGAGTGGTGGAGAGGTATGAAGAGCCACTGGGACAGGATGCAATGGAGGGAAGGAGGTGGGTGACATCACACCCGGAAGCACCAGTAAATACACAGAGCCAGGGCCAGAATGCCGAAGCAGCGAGGTGACAGGAAAAAAAAGATCAAATGAGAGAAGTCCATGAGGTACAGGGAAGGAGAGCTCGAGGAAGGGGGGGGAACTGGGAGAGTGGCACGGAACAAGGACGAAAGGGAGCGGGAAGTGTGATGGAGAGGCGTAGATGACAGCAGCTGATGGCAGCAGCAGAGCAGCCCAAGAGATGTGGGTGACTGAGAGGAGCCGCAAACAAAAAGATTGAGGGAGAAAGGCAAGCAAACTGGAGAGCGAGCTGATGGCCAGAGGCGACAGCAGGCACAGGAGCAGCAGGTTGAGCTGGAAGTGAGGAAGAGCGGCGCCTCCAGCCACAACAAAGAATGAATCCTGGAACAGTCCAGGAGGAGTGGCCTTTTAAGGCCTGATGGGGGAGTGAAATTGTTGCTACACTCATTGAACCTCAGGCTTATAGCCTTCCCATTGTCTCAAACTGCGAATGCTCAAATATTGGTCAGTCATCTCTCTGCATTTGGGAGGGAGCTGTCAGAGCAGTTAGACCTGCATAGTTGCAAATTAGATCAATTGCTAACTGTTCAGAGCTGCCATGTTGGTTGTGGTTCAATGTGACAACCAAACTGCAACAGGAACACCAAGTCACAGAACTCACCCGATCAAATAACCACTGTCCACACAAAATATGCTTTGGTCTCCAGAGTTTACTTGTGAAGAAAGAGGATTTAAAAAAGGCTGAAAAACTCAGCCAGAGATGACCACACACTAACGTTTCACCCAGCTGGGCTTTTGCAAAGTGTTTTTCAGCCTTTTGTAAATCATCTTTCTTCACAGGTAAACTATGGAGACCAAAGCCTATTTTGTGTGGACAGTGGTTGTTTGGTCGGGTGAGTTCCTTGACATGGTGTTGCTGTTGCAAATTAGAACAATTGTTGAAAAAAGAAACCTGAAAATCTATTTCTCTTTTTCAATCTGCCACATATGATCTGGCAATCCATTTTGTGGCATTATTTTTGCAGGACCTTCAGTTTATAGGTAATTTAGCCACAGGGAAGGAAGGAAGGAAGGAGAGGAAGTGGCACTAGTTGGAGTTGTACAGGGAAACTGTACAAGTACTAGCTGGTGTATATTCAAAGTGAAGGCTGCTGGGTTGATGCCATGCATGGACTGAGCTCAGCACAGACATATTTTTCTTATTAAAAAAATGCAAAGAAAAGCAATCTATGTCTTCCTCTTTGGAAGCCAACATGCCACTGAAGAATAAGAGCCTGATAGATAAGTACCTTGTTGCTGCATATACCGGTCAAGGAGAAGCCATGGAGCCTGGGAGATCAGAGTAGGTGAGTGATCCCATGGTGTGGTTTGAGAGCTCAGAAACACCAGATCACATTGTCCCAAAGGTCACTACTCTAACTCTGCCACATTATGGGCCTGCCATACCACCAGACTGAAATAATTTGAGACAGTCAGATACTCATTCAGAGGTACAGTAATGCATACTCTATTATTACCCTCCCTTTCAACAGTACAGACATTAAATCTGCTGGTGGCTTCACAGTTGAAACCAAGCTCTGAATCTGAAGAGTGAATGTCTTTTGAAAAAAAGGTACTCCTTCTCTAAAGGAACCCCCCACTTTCGAGTAAAGTGCATAGCTGAATAAGTAGACTTTCAGTTAACATTTTTACTATTTTTTTTACCTTATAGGCAGCCCAGTGGTGAAGAGGACAGAGGAACCTTGCACCTCACCTTTTCCCATGCTAGCAACCCAGGTTTGAGAATGAACTTGGGTCATCGGAGGTCAGCTGGGGAGGGAGAAGACTGAGCATCCAAGGGACTGCTCTCCTCTCCCGGGAAGGGGAGACCATCTCCCCCAGAGTCCCTTAAATTTGACCCCCAAAAGGTTGCAGAACCGGGCATTGCCAAAATATGTGTGTGTGGTGGGCAACAGGCTCCCCACATCCTCTCCAACAATCTTTGGATTTAGCTTTTCCACACCTACCCTGAGTTTCTGGGGTATAAAAGAACCTTGTTCTAATTTTCCAGGCAAATTCTTGCCATAATGGCAAATAGGTTGTTTTGCTAGGTGAGTTGTATATTTTGCCCCATTCTGTTTCTGTTAGTTGGATGCCGGCCTCCTCCTCCCATCTACATCTGAGGGGTTGGGTACAAGAATGGTATAATTCTCTGAGGGCTCTGTATAATCCGGAGACATGTCCCCTCACCAACGTCTGCTTTTGTATTGCCTGAATCACCTCCACCAACCCCTTTGCCCACGGGCTCACCCGATCTGCTTCCTGGGCTTCAACTATGTGCTGTCTTAATTGCAGATAGCTAAAGAAATTTGTATTCTGTAACTGGAATTTCTCTTTTATTAGGTTGAATGGCAGGACTGAGCTCTGGTCTGTCAACTGTGCAAGGGTGTCAAGACCCCTCCTTGTCCGTTGTCTAAATGTATGATCCAGTTTGGTGGGGATAAAGGTGTCACTCCATGCAAACAACTGCAATGGACAAAGGGCTTTTGAAATGTTATATTTAGTCCAAATTCTGTATACTGCTCGCAAAGTATTCCTAACTGCCATAAGTGGTAGTTCCTTTATATATGGTTTAAGGGATATGTCTACCATCCTTTCCCACAGGGGGGCACCCCGCACTGAGCCCACCTCCATGTCCCGCCAGTGTGCATCATACCCCTCCGCTGACCACAGAGCCGCTGATCGCAGCTGAGCTGACAACTAATAATCCTCCAAGTTAGGAAGGGCTCTGCCCTCTATCATCTTGTTTAAATACATATTGAAGCTTTTATTCTAGCTTTTCTGGGGGATCATATATATTTAGTGATAATACCCTGCCAAGTTTTAAATAAAGTTTGTGGAATCCATAGGGGGTAGGCACTGGGACAAATATAAGAATCTGGGCAGAACATTCATGGTTATGGATTGTATGTGTGAGTACATGGGGAGCCTCAACAGTAACCACCTGGCAAAGTCCTGTTTGATCTGTTGAACCAAGGGTCCAAAGTTTACATCAAATAGTTTGCTCAAATTTTTGGGAATATAAATCCCCAAGTATCAAATTCTAGAAGCAGCCCAATTCAGGGGCACCGCAGCCTTAAGGTCGTCCAAGGGGTTATAATGTAGATGAAGAACCTCAGTTTTAGTTCTATTTAAACTATATCCCACATGATATCCAAACTAACATACTATTTGCCAGCAGATTAGGCCTTACGGTCTATCGAGTCTGCTTGAACCTCAGATCCCTAGTTGGGTGCCGAGGCCCTCCCCCCCTTGTGTTCCAGAAACCCCTATCATCCATCCCCACCCCTCTGGGACAGGCCATCATCTGATACATCCACTTTTTGTGTATGTCCCACCCTCTCTTGAAGCTCTCCACTGTGGATCTCTGAACCAGCTCTCCAGGCAGTGCATTCCAAGGGTCCATCACCCTCTCAGTGAAAAATCTCCTCCTCTTTTCCCCCCTCACCCTTCCACCTTCCAACTTCAAACCATGCCCTCTAGTGATACCTCCCTGCAGTAGTCTAAAGATCCCCTCCATGTTTACCTTATTTATTCCTTGAGGTACTTGAAGACCTCAATCATGTCCCCCTGTCTCCTCTCCTCCAATGAAACAGGCAGAGCCCTCAAGTCTGTCCTCATACGCCAAATCCCTAGCCCTCATATCATCTTAGTTGCCTCCCTGTACCTCTCCAGGAGCTGTATGTCCCTTTTCAAGTGTGGTCTCCAGTACTGTACATAGTACTCAAGGTGTGGTCTAACCAGTCCATTGTACAGCGCAGAATCACTTCCTTGTTCCTAGAGGTGATCCCTTACGATGTATCCCAACATCCTGTTTGCCTTGCTAGCCGCCTCCTGCACTGCTCAGAGTTATTCATACATGCATCCACCATGACCCCTAGGTCTTTTTTCCCCCATTGAGGCCTCCAGCGCCTCCTCCCAGGGTGTACCTGTGTTTAGGGTTCCGCCCAAGATGTAACACCTTGCACTTGGTGATATTGAAATTAAATTTCCATGTGTGAGCCCAGCTTCCAGGCTGTCCAGGTCCCTGCAGGGCCAGCCTCCCTCTTCTCCCTCAACTACTGCTCCCATCTTGGGGTAATCAGCTAAGAGATTCATTTCACACCCTATACCCTCCCTGATGTCCGATATGTATGCATTAAACAGGATCGGACCCAGGACCAAGTCTCCTGCGTACCCACTACCAACCTCTCTAGGGTTCGAGAACTCCCCACAGACCACTACTCTCTGGGTGTGTCCAGCTAGCCAGTTTTCAATCCATCTGACCATCAAAGGGCCTACTCCCAACCCCATCAGTTTCTCCACCAGACCATTGTGGGGGACGGAGTCAAATGCCTTGCTGAAGTCCAAGAATAATACATCCACAGGCTTTCCCCAGTCCAGTTCTGATGTTACCCATTCGTAGAACTCCACAAGATTGGTTTGACATGATCTACCTGGCACAAACCCATGTTGCCGACTATCCAGACCTCCCACCTCCTCCAAGTACACCCCCAATCTTTCCTTTAGTATACTCTACATTAATTTTCCCACCACCAAGGTCAAACTGATAGGTCTATAGTTACCTCTTCGAGGTTAACTCTTCAAGGCGCCTCCATGTCTGTGGTATGGAAGTGTCTGGCTGTGTGAGATACAGCAGGACATCATCCACACACAATAATATCTTATGTTCTGTATTCTGTATCTCCACTCCATGTATGCATTGATCATTCCTTATAATTTTTGCAAGGGGCTCAATATAAAGGGCAACTAACATAGGGGACAGAGGACAACCCTGCCTTGTACCCCTACCCAGATTAAATCTGTCCAGCACCCCTCCGTTAACCCTGACACACCCCTGCGGGCCTGTATACAGAGCCTTCGGACCTGTGATGAATTGTCTTGGGGAGCCTATTTGCTCTAACACCTGGAAGAGGAAGCTCCAGGACACTTTATCAAAGGCTTTCTCTGCATCCAGGCTCATCAGGCACGCAGACGTGTGTGTGTGCAGTTAACCTGATTGATAATGATTATGGTCCTCCTAACATTGTCAGAAGTCTGCCCTCCGGCTACAAAGCTGGTTTGATCCAGATGTATTATTTGTGGGATAAGCCATTTGAGTCTTTCAGCTACTATAGCAGTAAATTCTGCATTAAGGAGGGAGATTGGTCTATAGGACCCACAGTCTGTTGGGTCCTTCCCTGTTTTATGAATTACTGTAATAGTGGCATAATTCCACGATGGAGGTATCACTTTTCCATCTTCCCAGACTGCATTGTACACCTCTTCCAGTAGGGGGACCACTTCTTTAGAGCATATTTTGTAGAATTCCCCCCCAGATCCATCCAGCCCTGGGCACTTCCCTGATTTTATGTTCTCCCCCTCACTACAACATACCGCTCTCCTGGATCTATTATAATCTCATCCTCCTGGAAGTGTAGGTCAGACGCCATCACGATGCCCCCCCCCCGTTTTTCCCTCTATCCAAAGATGCATGATATAGCGTGGTGTATGCCCTTGTTTTAAGTGTTATTGCCTCCCCTGGGGGCAAATATGTCTCCTGTAAAAAACAGACTAAGCATCCTTGTTGTTTAAGAAATTGTTGGATCTGCTGCCTTTTCTGGGGATTGTTAATCGCATATATATTATAAGAGATAGTTGTCAGTTTAGGACTAGCCATTAGAACATGTTAAAGAAGCAAGATGAGACAGAGGAATCACTGTAACCTTTGTTCGTTCTTTTGCTTCAGTCCTTGCTGCGAATACCTGAATGTACCCCAAATAAAGCAAACAGTTTTTAAACATACAAAGTTTCTAACATGGTCAACTGTAAACATATACATCTATGGGGCGTAAGTATAATATACCCCTCTACTATGAAACACTAGTATAACTTTTAAAGAACCCTGGGGTGTCAAGCCCCCATATTGTCCACAATAGAAATTCATCTCAGTTCACACAGCAGGATAAACACACTACCTAGTGTTCTGAGTTCCTTTTTAGCTTCCTAGGATGAGCTGGGAATCCCCTGCTCGGGTGGTGCCTCCTTAGTGCCACCCAAATCCCCCAACAAAGACAGGAGAAGGCCACAGAACCAGAACTAGCAGGGATGACCCCACAGTCTGTGCGGAATAAGCCTACGTCTGCAAGGGTATGGCAGGTATTTCTCTCTTTGCCTCCCTTACACCCCCCCCCAATCCTTCCGTTAGACTATCTTCTTTTGAATGTTATTGTCTCATCTTTAACTTATTATATGAGGTTTCCTTCAGGAACTTACACATTTCAGAAAATTCTGTATAACAGATCCATCGTTTACCTATTTCTTTATCCTTATATCATTCATTCCTAGCTCCTTTCAGATGTAGGATGTATCTAAAATCCCCCCCCCCCCAGAAATACAATGTGTCTTGCTATTCCCCACCCTTTCTTTAAGTTCCCTCTATCTTTTGGTAAGTTAACTATCAGTTCAGGCATGCTGAACTACCCTCCCGCAATTAATGGCCCCCCTTGGCTTTGATGCAATTTTAGTGGGCGGATATCTCTGCGGTGATGGTCAGACCCCCTCCCCCTCCACCCCAGGCCCTACAACCTGTCAGTATTTTGTTCCCTTTCCCATGATTAAGCTTTATACTTGCAGTTGTGATGGGGGATCCCCCAAACTGAGAATGCAGGAAGAAAGCATTCGGCATCTCCATAAGTGTATGCCACCTGGAGTTAAACAGGGGTGCATCAAGTTGCAAACTATCTTGGGGTACAGGAGTACATAATCCCAGAGGCAGGGCACTTCGATGGAATCTTGTCAAGTATTGGTTTTCAAGTGTCCATTCTGTTGCTGCCATTGTGACCATCACACACTACTCCTTGTTGTTCTCTGCCATTAGTCTGCTTCAGGAGGCCCTCAATCTGTATCTGTGATCTGTAGGTTGTTAGTAGAGCCCCTAGGTCTGATTGCAGTGTGGCAGGATTATTTTCTACAGGGTAGCTTTTCATTCTTATGCCCTTATGGGCTACTGCCCAGGCCAATCACAGGAGTTTTTTCTCAAGCTGCTCTTTCACCAGGAATGGGGTATCAGTTCTGATCTCCTTCAAATAGGGAGTTGCTGCAAGTAAGTCCTGGTATGTGCATGTTCCCTGTGTTCGGTCTCCACATGAAGTCTGGCCGGATATAGGATTTGCACTTTGAGTTGCCTGGCACGGAGCTGCTTCAATATGGGTCACATGACACTACGATTCTCCTGAACCGCAGAAGTGTAACTGTTATCCAGGCTTAATCTATGTTGCTTAAATTTAAGCTCTATCTGTCTCCAGGTGTGCTGCAACAGCTCCTCCTTCACAGCGTATGAAGTCATCTTGAATACAAATGACCTCAGCCTGGCACCAACATTCTATCATGGACCCAGGGACCTGTGGGCCCGGTCTATGGCTATTTCAAAGTCGGCTGGCAGCTGCATGGTTGATCGGAGCAGTTCCTGGATGAAGCCAATAGTGCTGGTCGCTCCCTCTGGGACCCCATATAGGTGAAGGTTTTGCCTTCGGCTGCGGCCCTCCAAGTCATCCAAATGATAAGTCAAGTCCCGTTCTCTGGCCATAAGGTAGAGGAGTAAGCAGTCGTGGCAGT
This sequence comes from Neoceratodus forsteri, assembly GCA_016271365.2. Taxonomy (NCBI): domain Eukaryota; kingdom Metazoa; phylum Chordata; order Ceratodontiformes; family Ceratodontidae; genus Neoceratodus; species Neoceratodus forsteri. The sequence goes on along the minus strand of CM057453.1, from coordinate 278,042,776 downwards.
CTGCTTGTTCTGTAATTGTATTTAGCCCCAGTTCCAGTTGGTCCGTCCGGTGCTCTATGTGCTCAATGTTCGCTTTTAGATCTGAGAGCGTATGATCAATTTTGTTGACTGTTGCTGCTGTTTGTTTGATAGTCGATATCAAGTTGGACCAGTCGTTGGGGCCTGGGGCCTAAGATGCCATGTCAATCACCCCATCCGAGATGTCTTCCAATATGGACTGTCTATCTAGTTGCTGCATGTCCTTTAATCTTTGTACCGGCACATTTGAGGTCCTGGATGTTAAAGCCTTGGATCTAGTCATTTTTGCCAGTGAATTCATTCTGTTAGAGGCAGATGTGGGTTGATTTAGATTGGGGGTTTGGGCAGAGCTCGAGAGTTAGGCTGCCATTGCCCTGCCGATGTCACCGGAAGTCTCTATGAATACATATATCTAATCAAAACTTCATTTTCTCTGTATAAATGGATTTAAAAATCAATAAATAAATTATAAAAAAGTGAAACCATGCTTTTTGTGATCAGACAGTAGCAATACAAGTACCTCACTCAAGTAAGGGAAAGTGAACCAGTGTGGTGCAGGTGTGCTGCTTTGATTCACAAGCATCAGCATAGAACTGCTCCTTATAGCAAGAGTGCCAGTCGTAACTGTACAGGGAAATTGTGTTAGCACCTGTTTCCTAAATGATAAAAAGTGTTTTTCTTTGTGATCAGACCATAGCAGTACAAGTGTCATACAAATAAGGGGGCCCCTTGTTATGTGGTGCAGCATGGTACACACGCAGCACTGTACTTCCCAAGGGTCAGCACTGAAATTCATTGTACTGCAGTAGTACCAGTCATTATTATACAAGGAAATGTTGCTAGCAGTTGTGTATTAAAAGGAAAACAGTGTTTTTTTTTTTGTCATCAGTCAGTAGCAATACCAGTGGCCCACTCAAGCAGGGGTTCATGCATCCAGTGCAGTGGCATGTTCAACATACGGTGCTGACATAAACACTGGACTTGCAGAAAGCTTTGAACAGCATCATCAGTTCACTTGATAATCTAATGCTTTCACTAAACGTCAAAAAATCCAAAGTCATGATAATGAATAATATTTTTATTTTTTATTTTATTCTTTTGGTAACCAGGTAAGGCCCACTAAGCACAAGGCCTGTTTTCGGGGGTGACCTGGGAGCACCGGGGAGGTTAAATGATTTGTTTAGGGTCACACAGTATGTAATCGAAAGCTGTGGGAATCAAATCCAGATCTGCTGGATGTACCAAGCTCTTTTACAGCTCGTTACTCTAACCTCTAGGCTATACTGCCAGCCTTAAGCCATCTTATGATAATAATAAAAATACTAATTATAAATGGTTAGGGAACAGTAATACAGTAGTTCACTAGAGATTGTTGGCAACTTTACTTACCTACAGTACGTATTTTGATATAACATAAGGGAGATTGCATATTAACAAAGTGAAACAGTCAGCTAGAAAATCTACACTGGGAATTCACTGCTTCAGGAAAATGTTTGTGAAAGAATCATCCACTGCTATGGTGAGAGTCTACCAGGCTAAGATAAATTCTTATCTTCTGTATGGGGCAGAAGTGTGGGGCAATGACAAAAAGCTTGCTGCCTTAGAACCCACACAGAGTTTATATTTATATTTGCTATTTGGTTTGCCCTAGTTTATTCCTGCCATGATTGTGAGGGTTGAAACTGGTCTGATATCTCTTACAGCTCAGAAAGATCCATTAGATCCGTATGGCGCAGTGGTTTAAGGCTCTCAGCTGCAAATCTGGAGACCTGGGTTTGAATCCCATAGCCCCCACTTGCATACTGTGTGACCCTGAGCAATTCACTTAACTTCCTTGTGCTCCCAGGTTGCACCTGCAAACAAGCTTTCAGCTTAGTGTGTCTCACCTGGTAAAATATTTGGTTAAAAAAAAAAAAGTGCAGGGAAAATCCCAAACGAGATTTCCTAAAGCTGTGCTACCACCAGATCCAAGTGTCATGCTGGCTTCTTCAAGTATGCATAGTAAGTCTCTTAGTAACCCAGATATAATATGTTGACGTAGCAACCAGCATGTGGGAAAAAATTCCAGGAATACGAATTCAAGCTCATAAAGATCAGTCATTGTAGCACTGTTAGCAATAATCAATACCCAAACTCAGCAAATATTGGAAAATGAAAATTGATATGAAGGAGCTGTAATTTCCAAAGACAGAGCACATTCAGACATCAATAAATATCTCTGTTGCAAAAACAACACTTTCATCCTAACTTCAAGCTCTTGATATGAGTAGCCTTTTCTCATGTAAAATATAAGCAGTAGCTCCCTTTTAGTTGGCCTAAAATTAATTTGCAAACTTCATAGGAAGTATCAGTTCCTGATTTAGTGCAAAATAAGCAGAAGACTGGCTGGTAAGAAAATTCACTGTAAAATGAATCAGTTCTTTGAAAGAGAAAGCAGCAGCTTTATGAATTCTGCACAGCATCAAAAGACCATTCAGAAATACATGTAACCAATCAATCTTTTGCTCAGCAGGATTGACAATAGCAAACAATCCCAATGGGGAGCTACTGTATGTATTATTGTTGTGCTGGTTATGCACAGATCACACGTATCTGGCCCACTTGTTGTACACCAGCAGATAGGTACAAGGTGTGTGGTATGCAATATCATGTGCCTCTACAGGGTGTCTGTCTATGGCCCTGCTCCCCCAGTGTGCTGCTTGATGAGAGGAGGATCAAAGGACACAGACCGGCATCCAAATCTGAATTCGGACCTTGGTCCCAGAGTGGATCCCATGCACCAAGTGAGCAGGGGATTATGGGAAGGCATGGGAGGGGCAAACCAACTGTTTATGGGCAAGTTCCTGAATGGATATTCCCAGCCTTCCCTGTCTGCCCAGAGGGCTGGGACAGCATGCTAGGGAGGATGGGTTTGTCTTCTGCAGCCATTGGTCAAAATCTGTGGGGTGCACAACAGATAAAACATGGTTCCTGCTGTCATATCCTGTCCTCCCCTGTCCAGCACTCCATGTCTTTGTGAATGGCACAGAGTTCAGGCACACCCTCCAGAGATGCCTGAAGACCAGTCGCATTCATAGCTGTGTGACTGACCAGGGGATCCAGTGTGGAAGGGAAGTGTATCCCTTCCATGCACGTGCACTGGGGTCTACAGGACCACAGTGTGTGACATTGTCACTCAGGACTGCCTACACACTAGTGATGCACAGCAGATAGACAAGCTGCACGATAGTGCATAGAACCCAACATGAATAGTCTATAGAAATGTAATGTAAAATGTCTTGATATACACGTAATTGAGAAATTCAAAGAGAATGCCGCTCAGTTTTCAATGTCTGAAGATAGCACACAAGTAAAATAACTGATACAAAGTGCATAGAGCTAATCAGCTGGGGGTTCGCCAATTAATTTTTCCTGAGGATACCTCTCAGTCTGCTAGAATTTACCCAGGTCTGTGGTTTGTCAGAAAATTACTTTAGGAAATGTAAAATCTTACAGTTAGACTTATACAAAATGAAGGAGATCAGTGGTCAAAACTCAGCATACAAGTATAATAAGAGTCACAGACTAACTGAAGGGCTGGAGGATATACCTTCCATCCTGCTAGGCTATACCCAGCTCAAAAATAGCACGTCCGTGATCACTAAAAATACTGTGTGTTATTAACAATAATTACATTGGTGGAAGGTATATGTTCTTTAATGTCACTGATCCAGTTAAACAAACTGCTTTGGTGTGAAGAGCAAGGTGCAGAATCCAAAAATAGTGCAAGAAAAACACTAATTGTGGAAAAGCATGAGCCTGAGTTTATCATCAGTTACTGGCAATAGTAATTTGAATATTTGCATTACAGAGGTTGCTAAGGACCAACAGTTGTGTGATGAGAAAAACAGTTATGGATCAAATAAGAAAAAGATTTTAGTAGCCTGAAACAGCCAAACCTGTAACTAGATTGTTCGTCTGGATGTCCAAAGAAGATTTTTCAGAAGAATATTAGCACACTTAAAATGCGCTATGTAGCTACAGTAAACCAGACAGCCATCACTCAGTAAAGCAACTTCTAATCTGCATTAAACAAGACTGCCATGAGTGCTCAAGTCCACCATGCAGGTAACTCACAGGTGTGCCTTGAAAGGAGACAGCGTGGTGCATGGTGATGTTTTGGGGTGTGACACTTCTTCAGACCAACCACGTAAAGGACCTGGCACCAATATATAAAGTATAATGGGAGCCTGGGGCAAATGAAATTTACAAAACATGACTGACAGAGAAAATCTGGCAGGTGTAATGTGAGAGCATGTGCCAAGACAGAAGGACTTCAAGTGAAAACCAGGAAAAAGTGAAAAACAGAAAATACACTAAAACAGAGTATGCAAAGTAAAATAAAATACAAAAGACAGCTGGGGGGGGGGTGTTGGCCATGAAATGTACTAAATTAAATTGGGATGTAGAAAAAAATAACAAAGTATCTAAAATCAGCAATAAACTGGGATACCTAAGTGTCCAGTGGCATTGGAACAGTACTAGGTGTACCCAAGGTTAAAAATTAAACTTCAAATATCAGAAGGCCTTCAATAGAGCAGTTGCACTAGTAATTAGTGGGTACCAAACTAAAACATCATAACAATGAAAACGAATGAGGGAGAACCTATAGATGGACGATAACAAAAATGAGTGGTTCAGAAACTTTGCTCTAATGCACTTAAGTCAGAGCAAATCGAAAAAAAGGGGTGCCATCATTGAGTTCATGTGGCTGCATTGTCCCTAACGAAAAAATGCAATTGTTTTCACATCTGCACAGTAGTTGATGAAATGCCTCTTCCACAAATACCCACATCTACCTTCCCAGTCCCACAGAATCTGATATCATTTGATGTACCATGTTTAGTTTCTACCAACTGTTTGTCCATGGATTGTTCAAATTATTTGTTCTGATAGTAGTTACATGTCCACTAACCCATGTTTTAGGCATCGTCTTGCTACATGTTGCTCCACATGGCCAGGTCAACTTGAATATGACTCCCATGGTTGTACATGCAATAAAACCCTTGATTTTATGTATTGTGTTTTGTTTATGTGAATGTTGGAATTCTGTGCTCATAGTCAATCTGCAATAAGTGCTATTTCCATATTTAAAATTACAATACCATCCAGTAATGTAGGAATCCCTGTTCTGTTGAATGTTGATTTCAATGCTGAGTGTACCAAGTGATCATGTGTGTTACATTGATGTCTGTATGTAATTCTTGCCAGATTACTAAAGGCTGTTTTGTGTCTAGCATCCCTTTGTAGGAGTCTTCAATTCCTGGTTACATATGCTCCTACTTTCTTCAGCAAGCAAGCTATGTTGATTGGAAAATGTATGAATTTTGGTATTCACAACAATATTGGATACCTTTTAATTGGTTAATTCATTTCTGCATATGTCTAAGACTAGTTGTTTACTTTCATAGATATACTGATTTGGACATTGTCTGTCTCAAAATCTTCATTTCATTATTTTTGACTGTTCCATATACTCTACTGGATCTGTACAATTTCTTTTAATTCATGTAAATTGGCTTTTTACGATATTTATAATGAGTGATGGTTGGTGATAGCTATGGCTATGTAAGATTGTGGTACATACCATTGGCTTTTTGTATAGCTTTGTCATGAATGCATTGTCTTTCTTATACATTGTTACATCCACCAAAAATTAACAGAGTTCTTATTCGATTTGTGTGTGCATTTCAAGTTAGTAGTGTCTTGATATAAATGTTAAATTCACATAGTTGTTCCTCTGTTCCTATCCAAATAATTATGATGCCATCAATGTATCTTTTATACAAGTTGATGAACTTATGAAAGATGTTTGTTTTGTTGTCACGTATGAATTTCACCTCCCACTTATCTATATAAAGGCTTGCCAGGTTGGGTATGAAAATAGCCCCCATGGCTTTTCCCATTTTCTGTATTTACAATTATTTTTTCATAGAAAAAGTAATTTGATTCCAAAACAAATGCAGCTAGTTATATTGTACATTCAGATGGTGGCATTGTGAATGATGTTTTTTTGTTGTGTAAAACAGTAGAGATCACATCCAAGCCTCCTTCACGTGGAATATTGGTGTACAGGCTTTCTATGTCTATGGTCACTAAACGTTATGCTTATGTGGCTGTTGTGCCAGACATCTTCCTGATTATATCCCCTGTGTCTTTGATATTTGATGGTAGTTCTGGTACCCATTGTTTGATGAATTTGTATTAATCCTATTGGTGGGGACAGAACTTAGTCCTTTGTTTATTACTGTAAGCTGAGGGGCTGCTCTGAAATGATGGTGCACTCAGCAATAAAAGTCCAAGGTCAGAAAGCAAACAGCAGGGCTATAACACTGCACATCTCCAAGAAAAGCAGGGAAGCAGTTAATGCAGGTTGAAAATCAAGTTTATTCCAGTACAAGAACAGCAAATTGCCTTCACAGACCTGACCCGGGTAAGCAGAGGAGGCCATTCGCTCTTCTTGTACTGGAATAAATTCAATTTTTAACCTGCATTAAATGTTTTGCTGCCTTTTTTGAAGGTACATGATGTTATGGCCAGCTTTTTGTTTTCTGTCCTTTGTTTAATACCTACGGCCCGATTTTCTAAAGACTTGACACTGCTACAAGCCCCTGGTGCACTGAACATACTGTGCGGGGGGCTTGAAGCATTCACTTGGCACTGATCATGATTTTCTGTACTGTGCACCAAATGCCACAAGTTAGAAAAGTTTCCCCCTAGTCTAACTTGTGCCATATGGGGGACCCTTTTTACAGGCTTGTGCCAAATGTTTGGCGCAAGCTGCAGTAAATTGTGGAAACTGTTGCAGCTCTGTCCAATGTACTACAATTGGTCTCAGTTGTGTCAAAGGAGTTTGGCACACTTGCACCAAACATTAGGGTTGATGTAGGGCTTGCAAGCCCTGCATCAACCTTTGAAAATCAGGCCCCTGTAGTTGGGGTTTCATAAGGGGTACATTGGAGAGGTTGATGACTGCCCATTTTGGCATCTCATTTATCTCCTCTGTTGCTGTGAGTGATAATTGTTGTAATTCTGAGTTTGTTTGTATATGTCACCTCATCTTGCTCCTCTTACTTCCCTTCTTGTCTTGGTCTGTGGTCCAAAAAAGGACCTGTAGTACTAGTGCTGAGTTTCCTCTTTGTTCCCTTGACTTATCTGTTTCAGTGCTGGAGTCCAATTTCTTCACTGAGGAGAGGTCTGTCACACTCCCATCCCTTACTGGTCTAGGTTGCAGTCTGCTTAATTTATTTTCTGCTTTTCACTTTTTCCCAGTTTTCAGCACTTACAGTCTTTCTGTCTTGGTGCATGTGCTCACCTTACACTTGCCTGATTTTCTCTATCTGCCACTTTTTGTGAACTGCCCTTGCATCAGCCTCTCACTATACAGTACATAGGAGCAGGATTATTTCAACAGTTGGTCTGAAGACAGGTCACACCCTGAAACATCAATCACATACCATGCTGTCTTGTTTTAAGGCACACCTGGTGTTACCTGTATGGCAGATTTGAGCACTCATGGAAGTTTTGTTTAATGCAGATTACAGGTTGCTTTACTGAGTGATGGATGTCAGGCTCATGCAGCTTCACAGCACATTTTAAGTGTGCTAATATTCTTCTGAAAAATCTTTTTGGGCATCCTGAAGAAAAATCTAGTTACAGGTTTGGACACCTCAGACAATGAAAAACTTTTTGTTATTTGATACATAACTCTTTTTTTTTGTATACACAACTGTTGGCTCTTAGAAACCTCAGTAATGCAAATATTTTAATTACTATTGCCAGTAACTGATGATGAACTCGGGCTCATGCTTTTCCACTATTAGCACCTTTGTTGCATTGCTTTTGGATTCTGAACCTTGCTATTCACACATAAGCACTTTGTCTAACTGGAGCAGCAACATTAAAGGACTTCTAGCTTCCATGAACTTAATAATTGTTAATAGTACACAATAGTTTTAGTGATCACACACATACTATTTTTGAGCAAGGTATATCATATCAGCTTTCAACTTTAGATCAATGCGCTGTATAACAATACAGAAAATCTATAAAACAACAATGGAAATATAAGATCAGAATTTAAAACAGCTCATAAATAACAATGGAGGGGCACTAAGTGCTCAAATCAGGAAATGCCAGACAAAACAGGTGAGTTTTTAAGGTAACTTTAAATCTCTTCATAGTCAGGCACTCTCTGATCTGATGAGGTAGAGAATGCCACAGGGTAGGGGCCACAAAAGCAAAAGAACAGACCCTGGAGGTCTTTAGTCAGACCCTTAGAACATCTAGCAAGCCCTCATTGGAGGAATGGAATGAGCAGGGGAGTGGTAGGGGTAAAGAAGATCTTGCAAATAGCATAGTCCCTGTTGGTGTAGGGCTTTATAGGTCAGTAACCTGACCTTGAAGGTGATCTGCCAATAAACAGGCAGTCAGTGCAGATTGCAGAGTACAGGAGTGACATGGCATGATCTTGATAAGCCAGTCAACAACCTGGTCGTGACACTCTGCACTAGCTGCAATCAACAGATATCAACCCCTGGTAGCCCTAGGTAAAGGGCATTGTAGTAATCAAATTGAGGGATCAAGAAGGCTTGGACCAACATAGGGAGATCACCAGGTGGCACCAGGTACTTAATCTGGGTGATGTTCCTCAGATGGTTGATAGAGGTTTAAATGACAGCAGACACCTGAGATTTTAATGTCAGTCAGCTATTCAATACAATGCCCAGATTTTGCGCCGTCTGAGGTAAGAAGCTGATTCCCCCTGAGCCAAAGCCCAGATGACTGACAAGCCAGCAACCCCATGCCTTAATGACCTGGATCCACCACCAACACCTCAATATTGCCCAAGTTCAGCTTCAGCCAATTGGCACTCATCCAACCCTGGATCTCAGAGGCAGCTACTAAAAACCGAGACCACCTTACTTTGCTTGGGCACAAAGGACATGTGGAAGACTAGGTTTGCTGGCAAAAAGCACCTAGATTCAGCTGATCTCTTTTCTTCTAGGTTTGCATGAAAGGAGAGAGCAAGGATCAACATTATCAGAGCAAGGAGAAACGTTAAGGCTTCTCTAGGCCAAGTAAATTTATTGTAGTGTTACTATTTTATTTTGTGCTTACAGGTCATGCTTACTGGTTTTGTATCTGTTTTTTACTTACAGATTACTGCTTTATTGTTCTCTGATTCACATTGTTTTTTGCAGGGTATATTTTCTGCTAAATTGTTACAGGTTGTGCCTAGAGGTTTGTTATTGTTTTGTGCTTACAGGTTACTGCTTTATTTTCTCTGATTCCAAATTGGTTCTCTGCAGAGTATATTTTCTGTTAAATTGTTATAGGTTGTGCCTACAGGTTTTTGTTACTGTGTTGTGTTTACAGGCTTTGCAGTTTACTGCTTTATTTTGCTCTGATTAAAAATTGTTTTTTGCAGGGTATAATTTCTGCTAAATTGTTACAGGGTGTGCTTACAGTTTGGTACTGTTTTGTGCTTACAGATTACTGCTTTATTTTTCTCTGATTCAAAAAGTGTTTTTTTTTTAGGTATATTTTCTGTTAAATTGTTACAGGTTGTACTTACAGGTTTTAATATTTGTTGTGCTTACAGATTACTGCTTTATTTTTCTCTGATTCAAAGTGTTTCTGCAAGGTATATTTCTGTTAAATTGTTGCAGGCTGTGCTTACAGGTTTTGTTACTTTCTGTGCATACAGGTTATATAATTTGAGCTATCTTTAGGCTAAATAAAGGTATTGTTGTGCTATTATTTTGTGCTTACAGGTTTTTGTTTTGGGCTTAAAGGTGTTGCAGTCTCTTTCTCACATTGAATGAGTTAATTACTTTCCTTCCACAGCTCTTCCAGGAGATTGGGAGTGTAACTGGGGTGGAGCTGACAAAGTCTTAGTAATTTCGAACAGAAGGAAGATTTAAAAGGTTAGGTTAGTTGGTGTTTTTGAGGTGGAAGACTAGGTTTGCTGGCAAAAAGCACCTAGCATCACATAAGCTCTTTTCTTCTATGTTTGCTTGAAAGGACAGAGCAAGGAGCAACATTATCAGAGCAAGGAAAACATTAAGGCTTATTTTGGCTAAGCAGATTTACTGTTGTGTTACTATTTTATTTTGTGCTTACAGGTTGTGCTTACAGGCTTTGTTATTGTTTTTGCTTGCAAATTGCTGCTTTCTTGTACTCCAATTCAAATTGTTTCTTTGCAGGGTATATTTTCTGTTACATTGTTACAGGTTGTGCCTACAGGTTTTTGTTACTGTGTTGTGCTTAGATGCTTTACAGTTTGCTGCTTTATTTTTCTCTGATTGAAATTGTTTTTTTTGCAGAGTATATTTTCTGCTAAATTTTTACAGGTTGTGCATACAGGTTGATACTGTTTTGTACTTACAGATTGCTGCTTTATTTTTCTCTGATTCTATGTGTTTTTTTTTGCAAGGTATATTTTCTGTTAAATTATTGTGCAGGTTGTCTTGCTGAAAGGAAGGAAAACACTCACCAGGGTGGTGGGTCAGAGCTGTAGCTAATTGTTTCTGGAGGGTGTGGGCTTGGTCCCACCCACCCTGCCCCTTACCCCACCCACACAAAGTGCATAATTTCCTTTATACCAGGGGTTCTGACATCACTTCCCCGATAATGGCAAAGGACATACACCTGTCATAACCTTAATAGCCCAGCATGCTGCATAGGGGTAAATGCATGCACACATTCTTACACACTAACAAAAAAATCAGGAAGGGAGATAGACATGTGGGGAGTGGTACAATGTACTTGCTGTGGGGCATCAGTCTTCTGGGAGATGTTCTATAGGCTGTGATGCTACCCTATTTGCAGGCACCTCCTTGGTCTAATGGAGGAGGTTGGACATCTCCTGGCTGACCTGCAAGGATTCAGAAAACCTCATCCCCCAGCCAGGGACTATCAGAGTCACTGCTGCCACCTCAGAGGTTGCCAAGAAAGAAGAAAGGTTGAATATGGTGGGCTCAGGGAGGGTGAGGGTGGTGGATCAGAGGTACATCCCTGCTGTTGTACCTCTCCATAATTCATACGCCATTCTGGTGGAACATGGTTTCTGTATGGAGATACCCACAGTGGAGAACAAGGAGGATGCTGGGAACCTCCACAGTGGAGGCTCAGAGAAGGGTGGCATGAGACACCACAGAGGAAGGAAACAACTCCTGGTGGAGGACTCAGTCATTATGAGGGTAGAACTGGGGGAGGGAGGGGAGTGGGAGGTAAGATGCCAGCTCAGTGCCATGGCTGTGAGGGACAGGAAGCGAATCTTCAGGATCATGGCAGCAGCTGTTTGGGAGAAGGAGCTGGACTTCACTGTCCACCTTGGGACAAATAACCTGGCTGGGAATAGGGTCAGGGCAGTGCAGAAGAGGTTCATGGAGTTGGGGAGGGGCCTTAACAATTGACATGCACATTAACCTTTTCAGAGGTGTTGCCTGTCTATGGCATCAGTGAGGCTAGAGTACTCCACACCATGGGATTCAATGAATGGTTGAAAAAGTGGTGTGGAGCTCAGGGTTTGGCTTCATTGGGGGACTGGGGTCCACCTGGAGGGATGCAGGCCTGTACTTGCATGATGGTCTGCATCTGTCCAGGAGGGGAACCAGGATCCTAGGTGATAGGTTTAAATACTTCATTGGCAAGTATTTAAACTAGGCAAGGGGGGAGGCACTGAAAATGAGCAGGGAAATACCAGTTTTACCCACAAAACAGGGTAGTTAGTGAGGTAAACAACAAGGTAGAAAAGTCAATAAGAGCAGAGCAGGGGTAAATGGTGAAAAAGGCAATAATGACAGGGAGGGGGCTAAAATGGGTAAGGCCATAAAAAAATGGAGGGTGATGATTGCCAATGCCCATAGTCTGTGTAGCAAGCTCCCTGAACTAGTGGTCTTGATGGAAGAGGGATGCCTGGATATCATGGCAGTCACAGAAACATGGTGCACAGGGAACTATGACTGAAATGTCAACATACCAGGGTACACAATCTACAGGAGGAACAGGGAGGGTAAAAGAGGAGGAGGAGCAACTCTCTACATAAGGGAAGGGATCAAAGCAGTGGAACTAATGGGTAAACAGGGAGGAGAGGAAACACAGTGGGTCACCCTGGAGACAGGAAATGGCACCATCTGCATGGGGGTTGTATACAGACCTCTATTTCAGGGGAGGAAATGGACAAGGAAATGATAGAAGGCATCTTTAGAATGGCAGAAAAAGGGGATATATTATTGATGAGGGACACGGATGTGCCAGATGTTAACTGAAGCACCTTTGCTGCAGCCACATCCATGAGCAGGGTCATTCTTGGTGCCCTACAGGGGGCATGCCTCAGACAGCTAGTGTTGGAATCCACTCAGGAGGGAGCAATCTTAGACCTGATACTCTCAAATGATGATGGAGAGAGGATCTCAGATTTAGAAGTGGATAGCCATCTGGGGACAAGCAACCACCAAACAGTATAGTTCATGATAAACACAGCTGTAGAGTCAAGCCATAAAAAAGCAATGGCACTGGACTTTAGGAAGGCTGACTCTGGCAAAATGAGAGTGCCTCAGAAAAGCACTAGCAAATGGGCAAGAAGGAGAGGTGGAGGAACAATGGGGAAAAATATAAACTGCCATCACAGAGGCAACAAGCCTTTGAAGCAAATAAATCAAAATGAAGGAAAAAACACTATGGTTCTCAAAAGAGGTGGTGGGGAAGGTTAGGGAGAAAAAGACAGCATTCAGGAAGAATATTGCCAAAAGATCTTTCAAAGCCTTTGAAACCTTTGGATTCAGTATGACCCACTCCCCCCCTGAAAAAATTCAAATGCCACCAGCCAACCTGGAGCAGCCAAAAAAAATATTGTGAAGTCAATAAAGGAAAATCCGAATGAAGGCTGCAAAAACAAAAGTAAAAATAAGGAAAACCCCAATGCCTTTTTTCATCACCCAAAGTATCTGAACAAAGGGGATAATCTTAGATAAATCTGAGGCAAAGTCTCTAACAAAAAGCACAGTTCCAATATTCTTTTTAAAAATGCAAGTGGAGGCAATTAAGTTATCTGTTAAACATCAGAATCTGGACTCAGTAACTCTCACCCCACAAGAAGAAGATGATTTGGAAAATCTTTTTCTGACAGAAATGGAGTTGGTCCTCACAGCAGAAACCTTGGAGGAACAGCAGGAGATAGCTCAGGATGCAGAGGAATCTTCAAGGTGTAATGGCCGCTAAAATGGATGATGCCAGCTTGAATATGGACCTAATGGCTACTGCCTTGAAAGGATACTCAGAAAGTGGCAATGGTGAAGGAGAGATAAATGAGGAGACAGAGGAAGAGTCAGCTGGACAGGCTAGAACACATGGTGGTGGAGTTGAGACCAACATGTCAGCAGTAAGCTAGATCCCTCGAAATATACAGAGCAGTCAGAGCAGTCATTACAACAAGGAAATTCCCAGAATAACACAATTTCCCCAGGTATGACCACAACAGTTAATAAACTTAAGAGTACTTTGGTAATGGATAAAAACAATGACTGCATGGGAAATGTGTGTGTGGCTGGTGAAGGTTATAATGGGAGCTACATCTATTGATTTTTCCCTGAATACTAATTCAAGTCGATATGTTAAACAAGCCTCTATTCAGTATGCAAGCAGGGAGGAAACAGAAATGCTGCTACACTCTGACAACAATGGCAAGAATCCAGTTTCTTAATGTGCTGTTCTCCTCCTCTCATGGGCCTTATCCCTAATTTCAAAACTTGAGACATAGGACCTTAGCATACAAAGGTTAGGCCCTATGGAAGAGAAAATGGATCAGTTTCATGAAACAATCCAGCAATTAGTTAAAGAAAATTTAGAAATAATGTCTGAGTTAAAATCAGTGAAGCAAATAATATTGGACCTTGAAGATAAACTAAACCCTTCTGAAAGACAACTAAACTTTTTGGAACAAGAGCAGAAAGATTTAAGAGGGAAGACAGTCAACTTCAAAGCAAGATCTAGAAGGAAAAGCATTCGTATTCGCAGAGTTCCCAAATCATGGGACTCTCAGAAAGGCATAAAAGACTCCTTCAGACAAATTGTTGCAGCATATTTGGACAAGAACCCAACAGAAATTGATTTTGATCAAGATAGAATCCACCATACTTTCTAGTCAAATAGATCTCAAGGACAGGACCCTCCATGCCCTATTGTGGCAAAATGATTTTGGTCGAAGGACAAAGATTTATTAATGCAAGCAGTTGTAAAAAAAAAAAAAGGCTTAACTTGATGGAAGCAAATATCTCAATTTTTAATGATTTTCCTAATGATATTGTGCAGGAAAGAAAGAAAAATTCCTTCATAAGAAGGAAATTATGGGAAAAGAATTATAGATCTAACTTTATTTATTCTGCTAAGTTAAAAGTAACCATAAACTATACTGGTTATACATATTATAATTGTAATGAAGCTGAAAAGGATCTAAGGGTAAAAATACGAACATTGTTTGACTAAGACAGCTCACAAACGAGGGGAAGGGGAAGTAAAGCATATTCTATCATTAACGGCCCAGAAGCTCATTAGAAGAGTTTGAACACATGATTTACAGTGGCTGCTGGAAGGAGGGAGGAGGGGTATGCTCAGGTAAAAGGGCAAGAAATAGCCTATCTAGGCTGTACAATAAAGAAGAGAATGAGTAAAGAATATGAGGAAGGGGGGTTGGGTTAATGCATTGGTGGGTGAGCTATATTCTGGAGCCTTTAAGTTGAAAGGGAAAATAAAGCAAACATTTGCAGATTTAAGGGAAAGGGAAATAAAAGTGGTATAGAAAGCAAGAAAATGGATGTACTAATAATGCACAAACAAATACAGCATTTACTGGATTTTTCTTTTTTATTATTTATTACAGAAATATTACCATGTCTAATCTAAGACCAATTAGGTGTGCCACCTATAATGTTAATGGATTCAACACCCCCATTAAAGGAAAAAAAACTTCTATCTTACGTTAATAAACTAAAATTAGATATTATAGCACTGCAGGAGAAACACCTAAATGGCAAGGAAATTAACTGAAAAGAAACTGGATTGCTCTCAATTTTTTTCTCATCAGGAACAAACAAACCATCCGGGGTAACCATTTTGATAAAGAAACAATTACATTTTCAGTTACAAGACAAGTGGAAAGATCAAGAGTGGAGAATATCCATTATCAAAGGAATTAGTTTTAGCAAACTTACTATGACTGTGGGATCCCTGTATGGATCATTCATAAATTATTCCAATTTCACTGCAACAATTACTCAAGCATTAATTAACGTACAAGCAACTAATATAATCCTAATGGGGGATTTAAGCACTTTAAAAACACTTATATAGATAAAGACAAAAATGTTACATATAAAAATAAAAAAAATTCAAATATACTTAGTTTATTTTTAGAACAGAATAATCTAACAGACCAATGGAGAGAACAGAACCCCACCTGTAAGAATTTACATATTACGATAAAAAGAAATTCTCAAGATTGGATTACATTTTCATATAAAAAAACTTAATTTCTCAAATAGAAAATATTAAAATACATCCTATATATATGTATATAAAATATAGAATAATGTATGGGGTGGTGTGTATAACAAGAAGTTTACACACATCTGAGGGTTAAGATGCTATATAAACACCGAGCAAAAGATTGAGGAGTTTGTGCAACATCTTAGCCCAAGTGTGTAAACAGTTACATAATACCCATATTTTATTTTATGACTAAAGGTGAGGTTACAGTTTGCACAGATTTGCAATGTTTGCTAATATATACACTCATATATAACGTGAATATATATTACTGTTCCCTATGGGAAAAAGGGAAGCCATTAATTATATATATATATATATATATATATATATATAATATCAGATCATGCTCTAGTAGAATTACAAATAGATTTAGTCCAGGCCCCAAATCTTCACTCTAAAAAATGGTCCTGTTAATAATGAGTTACTCACTAACCAAGCTTTCATTAACAAAATTCAAACAGCAATACAAGAATATTGGTATTACAGTTATACAAGACAAGAATCTATAACAGGATTATGGGATGCTCTAAAGACCATGATTCAAGGAATCTGCATTTCTTAGCAAGCTTGGATTAACTCACAAAAAAAAGGAAGAGAGGGAAATTCAAACCAGATTAAAATAATTAGACAAATGAATACTTCAAAATTATACCAGCTATATATCTGAATGGAATAAAAGCAGATTAGAATGGCAACTAATAATAAGTAAGTAAACAGAACAAAATATAAGAAAAGTTAAACAAGCTAGATATCTACAAGGTGACAAATCAGGAAAATTGTTGGCCCATTTATTAAGAAAAGAAAAGAAAATAACACAATATCTAGCCTGATGAACTCCCAGAATCAGATTAAAACAGAATGGTTAGATCTAACAGTCATTCTTTTCAGTTTATTTCATAAATATATACAAAAATATTCCAATAAAAAAGTCAGCAAATGGAATTTTATAACAGAAAGTGGAATCCAACCCTTTACTATGCAAAATGACCCAATAAAAGAAAAATAAATTAAATGGGTCATTCAAGAACTTCCTAATAATAAAAGCCCTGAACCAGATGGTCTAACTAACACATTTTTAAAAATATTTTCTAACTTATTGGATCCATGGTTAGAACATATGATACAGGAATGAGTGGATGTCCGAGGGGAATATACCACCATCAATGCTACAAGCAAAAATAATATTAATACATAAAGAAGTTAAACCAAAAAAATCAACCAAGTAGTTATGGATCAATCACACTATTAAATACCGACAACAACATTATAGCAGAAACTATAGCCAACTGATTGCTACCATTAATTCCCCTACACTTCCACCCTGACCAACATGGATTTGTTCCTAATAGAACTGCAGCTTCAGCTATAAAAAAAAATCTAATTCTAATAGAACATGTCCAACAACTACTGAACATTTATTATGCCTTGGCACTAGATGCCAGTAAGGCATTTAATCAGCCATGCATATATGTTTTATACCCTAGAAAAATGGAAAATTCCACAGAATTTTTAATAACAATTATTCTAGCATTATATAGCAACCCATCAGCTAATATATTGATTAATGACATTCCTGACCCAGAAATACCAATGGATGCAGGGGTAAGACAAGGTAGCCCCTTGTCCCCAATACTTTTTTATTTAGTGTTTGGAACCACTTCTTAGTACAATAAGAAAATGTCCTCATATTAAAGAAATTTCATATCAAAACCTTGATATCAAGCTGTGTATTTGCAGATGATACACTTGTAGTTTTTTCAGACTTAAACAACTCAATAGAGCATTTATTAAAAATTATTAATGATTTTGCATCTTCCTCTGGCTACTAGCTTAATGAAGATAAATCTATGAATATGCAATTAACGAAAAACTGAGTTGATCCTGAATATATGTTATTAAATAAATTTAAAAAAGTTGATCAAATCAGGTATTTAGGAATTACTCTAACAAATCAGATAGAAAAAAACTATTAAAATTAATTACAAAAATGCCAGGGAGAAAATTGAGAACAAACTAGAAATATGGAATAAGCTGTCATTAACTTTACAGCGTTGGGTGCAGACTATACAAATGATGGTTTTACTTCTTATACTCTTTGTTCTGCAATCATTATTTTGTTCACCAAATCAAAAATAGTTCTCTAATTTAAAAATAACTTTTTCTAAGTTTCTATGGGGAAGGGGAGCCAAGAATAGCATGGCAAATACTGACTTTACCGGTAAAGGAGGGAGGCTTTGGCTGCCCAGATCCCCACTCTTATCTTCTAGCACAAGTACTAGCATCAATGTAGGAATGGGCATTTCACCCACAAAAGGACATGAGTTCTTTACTAGGGGGAATTCTAAACTCCAAATTTCAGAATCACTCTCAATTACAAGTTAAAAACTTGCTATTATTTTTTAATTATAAAATATTGAAAGATCAAGTTTTACTCCCCCATATATACAAGATGCCAAAAACAAACAAAAAAAATGCCAAATGAAAGTTTAAGAATGTCAATATTCATTGGCTCCATGCTCCTTGTATCCTAAATACAATGCACAGCAACTCGGATTTACTTAATATATATAAATCATTACAAAATGTGGGCTGTTATTTCATGTCGTTTCACTTGGTAGCAGGCTGCATTTTTCTTACTTGTCACAAAGGGGCTAGCAGGGAACTGTTTTGAAGCTGTTGAAACTTTGAAACCTGTTTTGGTGTGCTTTAAGTGGGGCTGTTATTTCTTTAAAATGGAGGCCTGTTTATTCTGATTTTCAACCTATTTTGGTGTGCTTTGGTGGGGCAGTTTATTTTAATTGGAAACCTATATCTTCTAATTTCAAACCTGTTTTGGTGTGTTGTTGTTGGTGAGGGTGTTGTTTTTTTGAATTGGAGACCTGTTTCTTCTGGTATCAGCCCTATTTTTTTGTGATTTTAGTGGGGTTGTGATTATTTTTGCTGTCTTCACTAGCTGAAAAGTTTAGTACATAGAGGGGGAAGGGTGTTAATTGTCTGGCCAGGGCCTCAGCTACCTGATTGTCACAGGCCTGATCCCACCCACACTGCCCCTCACCCACCCACCCTAGGTACATCATTTCCTTTACACCAGGGATTCTGACATCACTTCTCATAAGGGTAAAGGACCTGCACCTGTCATAGCAGAAGAAGACATCCAGGGAAGGAACAGCAGTGAGTGAAGAGGTGACTGCTATCTCTGGGGAAGGAAAGTAACTGCAACACAAAGTGCTTTTATTTTTACATGTTTGCATTGTGAAAAGGAGGGGTAGGAGTTAGAAGGAGGCTGTGCAATAGCTGATTACAATTTCTTTTTGGGCTTGAACAGGAGGGATAGGAACTTAAAAAGTAGCTGCTCAATCTATCTTATGTTTATGACAAAGAGAGTAAGGGAAATTGAGAAAAGGGGAAGAATATTTTGCAATGATAGAGGAGGGAGAGAGGAGGCTTGGGGGAGTGTTGGGTGTCCTTCATCTGAAAGGGTGGGGGATCACTGGTGGGTGATGAGAGCAATGGGTAGGGTAGTAGGCTGCAACAACTGTGGTGTGCCAATCTTTCTAAACATTGCATGGAGGGTGGGGTGGATGTTTATAGGATCATTAAAAAAGGAGATCAAGAGTCTGCAGGAGGAGCTAAGACAGGCAAGGCAGGCTGCAGAAGGTTATAGCCCAACACTGGAGGGATGGAGGAGGGTAGATGAGGAAGGAGGTCAGTTTGGGTCAACGGGGGAAGGAGAGGGTCAGAAGAAAGGAAACAGAGACAGGAGGAACCGGGCCAAGGGGAACAGCATTAGGGGAACCCACGTAAAGGGAAAAAAGACAACAGGAAGGAGGAGAAAGGGACTGGTGAGGGGAGAAGGAGAAGTGGCAACAGTCATTGAGTTGAAAGGAGGGAACAGGCTAGTATGAGGAGGGGGGAAGCAAACATAGGAGAAGGGTCTTCAGAAAATCATTCTGTAGAACTAGAGGAAAAGGAGGAGAAGGGAGGAGGTAATGAGATTGGAGGAGTAACTGATAGAAGTCCGGATGAAATTGGAGAGGGGGGAAGTTCTGCTGAGGGAATTACAACAGGAGCAGAAGGGGGAACTACTGTGCAGGAAGAAGAGAAGAAGCCAGGAGCAAAAGGTGGGGAGGAAGGGAAGCAAGTAGTTGGTAAGAGGGGTGGAATCTTAGTGCTAGGGGACTCAATACTAAGAGGAGTCAGGTGGGAAAGCAAGGGGGAGAGGCACAGTTGCATTTGGGTGAAGACCATGCCAGGAATGATGGGGAAAGGGTGAGACAATCTGTTCTAAATTATGATAGAAGGGGTAGGAAAAAGTGTCATTTAATTAAACATTTGGGGGCAAATGACCTGTCTGACAGGACAGTATATATAGTCCATAGGAGGTCTGAAGAACTAGGACAACTATGTGAGGGAGCAGGAAGATCAGTAACTTTCTCTAAGATACTTCCAGTTACCAGGGCAAACACAGCAAAAAAGCTAAGAATAGAAGAACTTAATGGATGGCTAAGAACCTGGTGTCATGCTAAAGGATATGGGCTGATGGAGGGTGGGCAGGGACCAGGGAGGACAGCAGTCTCTATGCCAAGGATAGACTACACTTGAGTGATGAGGGAAAGAAAGAAAGTGCTAAAACAGAGGATGGAGGAGTACATGGAGGTAGCTGGGAATTTAAACTAGGACCAGGGGGTGGCAAGTGGGCAAGGGACATGCCACGACCACAGGTTGGGAAGCCCTATGAGCTTACCCCCCATAACAGTGACAAAGGACAAAGGGCAAGTACTAGTGGCAATGCTAGTAAAGGAGGGCAGGAGGAGGGAAGGGAAGCAGTGAAAGGTGATCACCTTAAATGCTAGGAGCCTTGGGAGGAAAACTGCAGAGCTACAGACTCTCATGGCAGAGGGGAAGGAGGACATGGCAGCCATCACCAAAACATGGGCCTCTCAATACAATTACTGGGACCTGTTGATACCAGGGTACAGGATAGTTTGTAGGGATAGAGCAAATGGGAAAGGGAAGGGGGTTGGTAGTATATGTGAGGAAAAGACTGAAATGTGTATGGAAGGAAGGGGAGGAGGGTATTATGGAGTCACTATGGATGCAAATCGAGGATGCCAAAAATAGGACTCTCAGGATGGGAGTGGTGTACAGGCTGCCCTCTCAGACAGAGGATTCAGACAGGGAACTAGGAGGAGAGATCAAAAGGATCTGAGAGAAGGGTAGTGTGGTGATCGTGGGGGACTTCAACATGCCAAGAGTGGCTTGGAGTACTCCAACAACCAGGAATAGAAGGGAACAGGTACTGATGGATGCCTTCCAGGACAGCTTCCTGATGTAAATGGTCAATGAACCAACCAGGTTAGGGGAATACCCTTGACCTCGTGCTGGCAAATGGGGAGATTGTGAGGGAACTGAGTGTGGAAGAAACGCTGGCAGGGAGTGACCACCACTTGGTATGGTTCATATTGGATATGGGTAAGGAAGGAGTGGAATCCAGCACAAGGGTGCTGGCCTTCAGGATGGCCGACTTTGGGAGGATGGGGGAAGTGATAAAAGGGTACCTGGCCAGAATTCAGCCTAGTATAGGCACTAACCAGAGGTGGGAGCTCATAAAGCTGGGGATAGTAGAGGCAACCAGAACCTGCAGCAAGGCCCAGAGTAAGAAGGCTAGGGTAAAGAAACCTAGCTGGGTGAGCAAGGAGGTCATGGAAAAGGTAAGGAAGAAAAGAGCTGCCTTTAGGAGGTACAAAAAAACAGGGAGGCGTACCTGAAGGAATCGAAGGAGGCAACAAAGGCAATAAGGGCAGTCAAGGCATCTAAGGAGCTCTGGCTGGTGTGGGGCATTAACAAGGGGGAGAAGGACTTCTTCAGGTACATCAGGGAGAAAAGGAGCTGTAAGGATCACATAGTAAGTATTAGAAAGGAGGCAGGGCAGGTGGAAGCGGGGTGATAAGGCAGAAGAATTAAACAATTACTTCTGCTTGGTATTTACTAAGGAGAAGTGGGGGTGATACCCATGGGGGGAGGCAGGAATGGAAGGTGAGGTGGTGACGGACAGAGAAATCAATCATAGAGGGCAGGGTTCAGGAGGGTTTGAGGGCACTGAGGGTGAACAAGGTACCAGGCCTAGATGGCATCCACCCCAGGGTACTGAAGGAGCTGGCAGAGGTCCTGGTGGGACCTTTGGCAGACCTATTCAATGCCTCACTACACTCAGGGTGTGCATCTCAAAATTGGAGGATAGCTCATGTGATGCCCCACCACAAGAGTGGTCCCAAGGATGAACCAAGGAACTACAGATCAGTGAGCCTCACATCCATTATGGGTAAGCTGATGGTGATGAAGAATATCTTGAAAAAGAGGCTGGTGTACCTCCTGGATGCCAAAGGGCTACAGGACAGCAGACAGCATGGCTTTGTAAGTGGCCGATCCTGCCCAACCAACCTCTGGTGGCGTCTTTTTTTTAATTCAATATACTTTATTACAATTTGTGCAGCAAACAGAATACCAGATTTCACAAGCATTTGACATGAGCAAGTGTACAATACCTCAGTTGCGGTAAAAAGGAGACTGAAATAGACCTATGACCAATTTGAAAGTGGAGATTGTTTAAATTAGGTTGGGAGAGTGAATGGTGCCAGTTCTTCATCAGACAAATTTGGAGTTGATGTACTGTAGGGCTCGAAGCGGCCAACCAGTTGGGGTGTTCTTCAGGCACTTAGGGAGTTGGGAGAGGGACGGATACAAAAAAGCAGCTAGGGAATTGTGTGTTCTACCTACCAAAGCCCTTTCTATTTCTAACCAGATGGGGTGTATGTATTAGAGGCCTGTGGGTTCAGATCACTTATCCAGAATGCTAGCTTGCTGACATGCTGTGTCCCATAATAAATGAAGAAGGATGGTAGGGCTAAGCCTCCCTGCAGTTTAGGGGCTGTCAGTTTGCTGTATGCTTTTTGTACTGACTTGTTTAGCCAAAGAAATGCATTAAGTATTTTCTGGAGGCCTGTAAACAAAATCTTGGGGAAGAAGAAACCCAACATTCCTAACGGGTAGAGCAGTTGGGGCAGCACGTTCATTTTTAGGATGTTGAACCAACCCCAGAGAGAGAGAGCGGCAATGTCCCCCATCTGTGCAGGTCTGCTTTCAGGGTTTGCAGTAATTTGGCAAAATTTTCTTTGACCATGGTAGGGTTGTCCCGGGAAATTTGAATACCTAAGTAGGTCAAAAGCTTAGGTTCCCAAGATAGACTCAGATGGCTGACATCTGTATGGGTAAACCAGTTGTTGAGAGGAAAAAACTTTATCTTAGAGAGATTTAATTTATATGAGGAAACTTTGGAGAATTTGCCTAGCTCCTCCAACAGGACGGGAATGGTGTGACTAGAGTCCTCTAAATGTAAGAGGAGATCATCTGCATATGCTGAAAGTGTATACTGCTTCCCCTCAAGTTGGATAGCTGTTAAGGTGGGCAAGTCAACTAATCTATGTATTGGGGCTCCAAATAGAAATTGGAAAGGAGAGGGAAAGTGGACATCCTTGGCTCGTGCCATGATAAAGGGGGAAAGGAGCAGATGAACAGCCATTACACCAAACCCGAGCTGTGAGGAAGGTGTACAGAAGTTTCACCCATTTAATGAAGTCATTTGGGACACTAAAACTATTGAGGGATGCAAATAGGAACTCCCAGGACACCCGGTCAAATGCCTTCTCGGCATCGAAGGAGACCAGTGCCCTGGACTCCCTCAAGGCCAAGATCAGGTGCATTAACTTCCTCAAATGGTCCCCTGAGGCCCTCACTGACATAAAGCCCACTTGTTCTGGTGTTGGAAGTGCTTCCCAAAGGTGGACACTATCTCCCTGGGATTTGAGATTATATTCCCATCCAGGGTAGGGTGCAGGCCTGGTATAAATTTTCCTGCCTCAGCCTGCCTAAGCCTGAGGGCCAATAATTTACCTGCTCGCTCTCCTGACTAATTATTTCAGCCTAGTGCGGTGCAAAACAAGTTCTGCTTTTTGAGCCATTACCTCCACATACTGGGATTGTAGACGGTGTAGCTTGGCCCAGTCTGAGTCAGGGGACGAGTGGTGTAGGGAGTGTTCCAGTTGATGGATCTCCCTTAAGAGATCATCCAAATGCAGATAAAACCACCTTGGAGGGCACACTTAAGTGCTGCCCAAACTGTTCTTGTTCTGTCTACTGAACCTCTGTTTGTCTCCAGGAAGGTGGAAATAAAATTTTGGGTATAGGCCAATATGGAAGGGGCTTGTAAGAGCTGAGTGTTGAGGTCCCAGAGTGAGTCTTGCCGAATGCCCGGGCCCAGCAAGTATGACAAGCTAACTGGAGAGTGGTCCGACAAAACCCTAGAGTGAATGGAGGCATCTAGGATACCAGGTAGACAAAAAGAGCTAGCTAAGAAATAATCTATCCGTGACAGGGTTTTGTGGGGCGGCGAATAGTAGGTATATTGTCAGTCAGAAGGGTGAAGGGTACTCCAGACATCAATAGTCCCCGTACCCACCATGAGGTCTCTCAGAGTCCCGCTGGGCTGGGGATAAACCCAGTCTTCTATTATTAGAGCAATCAATATCAGATTGGTGCAGAGGTTCCAATCCCCCCTCAAAAAAATGATTATAATAGGAGGATAGTTGACTAATAAAGATAATAGGTGGGAAAAAAACAATGGTAAATCTAAGTTTGGGCCATACTCTGATCCCAGAATTATAGGAAAGGATTCGAGCATGCCATAAAGTATGATATAGCGAGCAGAGGGGTCCCACCATTCCTGCAACATGGTGAAGGGGACTGATTTGGAAATTAATATTGATGTACCCCCTCTTCTTGTGGATGTACCGGCACCAAAGGCTTGTTCCACCCAAAATAAAGGGAGTATCATCTCCACAGAGGTGGGTCTCCTGAAAGCAGACTATTTTAGCACCTATATGGTGAAGGTGACACAAAAGCATGGCTCTTTTGTGCTTGTCTTGGGATCCCTTGACACTCCAGCTCACAACTTTGTAAGGGCTACACATATATTTTAAAGGTGGTGGGAGTGTGGTATACATTAGTAGCAGCAGAATGTAACCACCGTGAACCTTCCTTTGTGATATTATTCAAAGGACCCAATATTATGGGAGCACCCCTCTGACTCATTCATCTTGCTATCTGAACATCAGCAAAGTGGAATGCACAGAACGTTTACTCCATGCTCACCAAGTCCCCCCCCCCTCCCTTCTCCCACCCTTAACATAAAAACACTCAGCAAACATTCAAAACACACACAAACCTATATAATGCTACCCTGATTCTAACAACTGCTCTACCAGTTGCTTTGAAGCATGTATTGTTACGTTCACTGCCTATTAGAGAGGCTCCCACTCTCCCCACCACAAAACAATCCTAAAACACTTTAACAATTGAACAAGTTATTTATAGTTGTAAACAGACTATGAGAATACTATCTCAGGATAGAGAAACTGAAGTAATTATCTTACACAGGCTAAATGACCTATAATAATGACTGTGATTACCCTCTCAATCTAAACAGAAGATTCCACTCAAGGAGAGCATTGACTTTAGTTACTAACCAGACTTCCCAGTCTCTGAGTACCGAAAGAAAAATTTAGTGAGGAAAATCCCTCCAGAGACCTGCTTACCTCTCCCAGATGTGCAATTGCCTCGGAACACCAGACACTGGCGGCCGTCGTGCATTGCCTGAACTTGGAAATCACATAGGACAAACATGAATCCTCCCCCCTCCGCAGCATTACCCACAATCCAGATCTAAGACAATGCCCCTTGATCTTATCTGCATAGCCACCAAAGGCTTAAACACTGCAAAATGCAGTCTCTGGTCCATTTTAAGGGGCATAGTGTAAGGTGATGCAGAGGTGAGCACTGCTGGTAGAATGCACCTCGAGAGATTGCCAGACAAGAGTCCCAAGAAGGAGATGCATTCTCTTGTGTCGGAGCCCACTGACATGGGCTGTCGCAGGAGAAGACAGTGTGTGGGGGGGTGTAACAGCGGTACATAGGAAGTCCAAGGGGATCAGGTCGAGGAAGTCCAGCAGGCCAGTCTCCCCAGAGGACAAAACGGATGAACAAATGCAGGGGTTTCTTGAGGGAAAAAGCTCAGTGCACTTCCATATTGAGGAGTAACTCTATTCAGGAGTTAAAACAGAGTAAGTAATTTCAGACCCCGATCACAGCTGCACTTCCAAAGGCAACAATGCAGAATTGGCTAGGTCTTCATTTGAAGAGCTCAGGTAGGAGAATTTTCAGTTCTGCTGCTGCCTGCACTGGAGTCTCATAGGAGGTCCATTTATCTGCATGCTTCACCTGCAGGATGGCAGTATAATGTTGCTATTAGTTTGGCAACAGTGGGGTACAATTTCTGCCACTTAGCTATTATGGTCTGTGGGAGATCTTGAGCAATTTGCAGGCTGTGACCCTCCCATTGCAACTCCTCAATATCCTTGATTTTGGTAAGGATATGTACGTTATCTTGAAAATTCAAAAGTTTAAACATCATGGGCCGAGGAGGCGATTCTGGTGGTGGTGGGGGGGTGCAGAGAATGATGGTCTCACTCTATGATATAAGTAGTATTATTTGGGGAAGGGCCTGCTATTTTTTCATGAAACTTTTGTAGAAATAGCACAGGGTTATTACCCTCTTCTTTTTCCGGCAGCCCCATGACAAGAAGGTTATTGCGAGTTCTGCTCCCCTCCAAGTTCTCTAATTTATCTTCCAGTCATTGAAGCTTAAGGTGGGTACCTGTAGAGTCTAGCTCTGACTTATCCTTCCACGTTTCCAGAGAAAACAGCAGAGCTTCTGAGTCACTGACCCTTGTAGCAAGCTAATCCATGGAGGAGTGAATCTGGTGGAGATCTGCTGAGATCGCAGATATGGTCACCTGAAGAGGCTTCATAATCTCAAGAAAAAGCTCCTCCAATAAGGCAGAGGCCCCAGGCTGTGGCTTACTAGAGATAGCAGGCTGCGATTTGGGCCTTTTTGCTGCCTTGTCCTTCTCGGGTGTAGGCAGAGGCAAGTGGCTCGACGGTGCCTTTTTCATCTCAACTTCCACGGTCTGATGCCGGGATCTGAAGCAGCAAGTTCTCCTCTGACTGGGTAAGTGAGCTAAATGGCTTTTCTTTGAAATAGGCTAGTCAAAAATGCAATTTTAATGTGGGAGAGGAGAGGAGCAGAAAAGGAAAGCAGTCATCCCTTAGACAGCCATCACGTGACTCAACCTGGTGGAGTTCTATGACTGGGTAACTAGACAATTGGATGGGGGCCATGAGGTGGATGTCCCGTAACTGGACTTCAGTAAGGCATTCAACTCAGTGATGCATGGGAGGCTGGGAAGTAAGTTAGAAGGCGAAAGTGCAAGGTGCTGCATTTTGGGGTGAAAAACCCAAGAAAAATCGAAGAAGGAGTTACCAGCTGTGGGGAGTGCAGCTAGCCAAGACAGAGGAGGAGAAGGATCTGGGGGTGCTCATTATGGGGTCAATGAACAACTGGGCACAATGTAGGAAGGCAGCTGCAAAGGCCAACAAAAGGCCAACAAAATGCTGGATTGTATTGCAATGGGTATATCCTCCAGAAGGGGGAAGTTGATTCTGCCACTGTATAGATCATTAGTTCGACCGCACCTGGAGTAATGCATGCAGTACTGGTGCCCATATCTAAGGAGGGACATTAACTTACTGGAGGGGGTGCAGTGTAGGGTGACAAAGATGGCCCAGGGGCCGGGGGACTTACCATACAAGAGGAGGCTGAAGGAGTTGAACATGTACTCACTGGATGAGAAGAGGGGCAGGGGGGATATGGATGAAACCTTCAAGTACATGAAAGGAATGAATAAGACAGGTACAGAGGGGCTGTTCAAAGTAAGGGAGGGGAGTGACACCCGGGGCTGTAATATGATACTGAAGGGAGGAAGCTTCAGGAGAGAGATGAGAAGACACTTTTTTATGGAGAGGGTGGTAGCAGGGCGGAATGCATTACTGGCAGAAGTGGTATGCAGTAGAACAGTGGGCTGCTTCAAAAGGGGCTGGGACAGGGCAAGAGGGAGGGCCAAGAGAGAGAGAGTGTGGGAGGGAGGGGCAGCTGCAGAATAATGGGTGCTAGTTACACATTCGAGCAGACTTGATAGACCACTAGGCCTTTATCTGCTGGCAAATTTCGTATGTTCATATATTTGTAAACAGAAGGACTCGTATCATGGAAACAATTGATTAGGAATGGTCAGTTCATTACTTACACTGTGTATAAAAATGTGGTTATGAATATGAAAATACAAAATCATTGATTTATTTTTTATTTATTTCATTGTTCAGAAAAATTTTTTTGAGTGAAAGCTCTTTTGCAAAGGTTCCACATCAAGTACATGGCATATACAGTACAACAGAAGGGGAATTGCCCCCTCTGTGGTTTACACTTCATGGGAAGGAGAGTACACAATAAGAACAACTCAGGGAACATTTAAACAAACAATGCAATGGCAATGCAAACAGACAGACATAATGCAGAATAAAAGTACAGAATAACAAGTAACAAGCTACTGAAGCTACTGCCAAAAACCTTAAATAGAGTACGATTATGAGCTTATGGAGGAACACAGAGGCAAGGACCTCAGCAGCCCATAGAACAGGCTTTGTCCTGGTAACTGGAATGGGGACTGCAAAAATCTGACTTGGGGGAAGGGGGATGGCTATAAAGGGGTGGTGGGAGTCAGCTACTGCCAGGCATGTCCTCCGGTAGGACAGTAAGTGCTAAAACAGAGCAGTGTGCATGCCTGTAGAGGAGATATCCAAGCCAGGCCCACCTAATTGCAGGGGCAGTTAATGTGGAGGGCAGGTGAGGAAACTCTGCCCACTGCTAACGCCAGCAACGATGGTTACGATGTGGGGCAGGTGAGGGAGGGGGCTGGGGTATCAACATTCACACATATTAGGAGATGGATAGAGAGCGAGTGATTTATTAGAGTTTAGTGATAGGAAACACAAGCTCATCCAGCACATCTGACATCAACTTGATATCGATGGTGTCACTACCAAGCCTAGTTTTTCTGAGCACCTTATTTATATAGGTTCTGGCTTCCTTAGTCATGACACGCTTAAACTGAGGTTTTGGTGGTGGACCCAGGTCATCAGGTAGAGAAGTCCTCGGAAGGGCAGTCATCTGGGCTTTTGCTCAGTGGTTGCCAGCTGATGGCCTCTGAACTGGTGCAGAGTCTGGGTATTATTTTTGACATGGGGTTGACCCTGAAATCTCAGGAGTCATCTGTTGTCAAAACTTAATTTAGCCGGCTCATCGGCACAGTGGTTGGATTTCCGTCTGTGACACCAGCAACCTGGGTTCAGGAACGGACTTGGGTCACTGGTGGGCCGGCCAGGTGAGAAGGAAAAGAGCATCCTAGGATGGCTCGCCTTCTCTGGGGAGGGGGGAGATGCATCTCGGTGCCTGCTGGCCCTTGGCGGAGGCTGGGAGCACAGCACGGCTGTCTGAGCTGGAATAGCTGGGGGAGTGGTGGAAGTCAGTGTACGCCTTGACATCAGTGGCATGCCACTTCCTGGAGAAAACCCAGGAAACTGCCTTGGTTGACCGGATGATGGTCCCTTTGGTCTCCCACTGCCGCTAGGCCTCTATATCCGGTCCTATCCCAGGCCAAAATGGAATAGTGTGCTGGCCGCCCCACTGGTGCCTTCCCTCTCAGAGGAGGGGGACCCATCCAGCAAAAGGATATGCTGTATTACCCGGGAGGCCACTATGTGAGGTAAGTGGCTGGTGAGAGGATGAGCGGGCAGATGGGGAAGACCTTGAGGGACCCAAAGGAGTGGCCAACCAAGGGTGAGGAGGAAGGGATAAACAAATAATGTAAAAGAAAACCCACCTCATTTACCATCTGAGGACTGTCACTTGGATTAAGCATCTGGTTATGCCCGGTGATCTTCCGACATTGATCCACACCTTTGTGACCTCCTGCCTTGATTACTGCATTGCCCTGCACCTAGGGCTTCAGGGGATTGCTATCCAGCACTTGCAACTGGTGTAGAACGCTGCTGCCAGGTTGTTGACTGGGCTTTCTCGATCTAGCCATGTCACACCTCTGCTGCGCAGACTTCACTGGCTGCTGGTTCAGTGGCGGATCACCTTCAAGGTTGGCTTGCTGACCTACAAGGCCCTACACGGACAGGGACCGAGTTACCTGCAAGTGCTCCTTTGTCCCTACTGCCCCCTCTGACCACTCTGCTCTGCCAATGAGGGATTGCTGGAGATTCCCAGGGTCCATTTGAAGACCTATGGAGCTCATGATTTTGTGGCTCCTACCCTGTGGAACTCTTCCTCATCGGATAAGGGGGTGCCTGACTGTGGAGAGCTCTAAATCCGCTCTCAAAAAAAATTTTTCTCTCTTGTTTATCATGATAAATAATTCATGGAATTATGTCATTTTAATGGTTTTAAATATTACTGTTTTTAGGTTTTCTGTAAAAGTACTTTGGTATTTATTTAATTGCACTTGCAATAAATAAAGCTTATTATTATTAAAATAGAAGTGTGGGTGGGAGGGGCTGACACGAGGTCTTGGCTGGGGAGGTACCGGAGAGTTTTTTATTTATTTTGATCTAGGATTCAACACCTTTGAACTGAGAGCTCTTTAACAAAGGTTCCACGTCAGTGGGAGGGAAGACAGTATAACAAAGGATTAAACAACATAGAGCATCAGACATGTACAATAATTACAGTGGTTTATTCAAGCAGATTATACATAAAAGACAAATCAATAGAGGGTAGCTACCCTTGGTTTGCATATAGAATAAGATATCAGAACAGATAGTTGAGTGTAGAGAGAAAGCTATGGAGAGAATAGTTATTGGATAGAATAGAAGGAGGTAGGTAAGAGAGGCCAAAAAAAGGATGGCGGGAGGGGTCGGAAGATGAGAGAGAGTTGCAGCAGTCATCAACCTTGTCTAGGGAGTGGGGGGGAGAGATGGAGGTGGTAAGTAGCCAAACCAGGGTTGCGAGCCACCTTGTGGAGGAAGGGAAGTGTAGAGGAGGGTAGAGGTGGCATGGCACCATGCCATTACTGGGAGCAACAAAGAGGTAGGTCAGAGTCAAATGGCAGGGGGACTAGTGGAAACAGTCACAGGTGCTGGATGTTGAAAACTGCTGGCATAGTAGACTCTTGAAGGGGCCCAGAGTAGGTTTAGTGGAGATGGCCTGACTGAGGGCATTAAACCAGAGGGGTGCTCTGTAGCCAAAGGAACGTTGACCCTGCATCGTTGGAAGCTGAGGTACATAGAAGAGGTGAGTGCTGGCACTCCTTGTCCTTTGTGAGTTGCTGCTGTGTGGCT
Organism: Neoceratodus forsteri; assembly: GCA_016271365.2. NCBI lineage: Eukaryota > Metazoa > Chordata > Ceratodontiformes > Ceratodontidae > Neoceratodus > Neoceratodus forsteri. The sequence goes on along the minus strand of CM057453.1, from coordinate 278,011,816 downwards.
GAAGTAAATTTGCTGTGCCATGGGGAAGAATACCAAGCAGACCCTTTTTGGCCAGCAAGCAGGTTTTGGTAGTGTAACCTCCCACTGAGTTGGAGCCAGCCCAATTGAGCATAGAGGTCACAGGTATGGGTGAGATGCTCAGCTCCTGTGAACAGCCTGCAGGCTTTGTTCGGTGCAAACAATATTCTGCGTAGGGTGGTGTGGCTAGCAGCACCATAGATGACCAAGCCATAGTCTATGACAGAAAGGACGGAGCTGTTGATGGCTAGTCTAAGAGCATCTGAAGTGAGACAGTGCTTGTGCCTGTGGAGCAGACCGATTTTGTAGTTTACAGTCCTAGCCACATTGCTGATCTGCTGGTCATAGGCCAGACTCCTATCAAGAGTGATCCCAAGATATTTAAAGTGCTGGGTATGTTCGAGCAGTGCTCCAGATTAGGTACTGATGTTAAGAGCATGTGACTTGTACTTGCTTCAAGTGCTACAGAACATCATAGTTTTGGTTCTTTTGCTGTTTAGGATAAGTTTGTGGTTTTGGAACCAATTGTCAACAATCCCGAAGCTATGTTGCAGCTCGCACTCAAGTCTGTCTGGGTCAGAGCAGCTTGAGAAGATTACTGCATTGTCTGCATACAGTAGCATCTGCTGTACGTAGCTTCATGATAGATTGTTGAGAAAGATGCTGAAAAGGAATGGACCCAGTATGGAGCCTTGGGGGACCCCAGATTTTACAGGCAGATGTTTGGAGAGGACATTGTTGATTTTCACTCTTTGTGTTTATTGTTCTAGGTAGTTTTTGAACCAGAGGGTTGATTTTGCAGAGAGGCCAATGGAGGTTAATTGGTTTAAGAGTAGGGAGTGGTGGAGAGTATCAAAGGCCTTTGAGAGGTCAATGAATACTGCCCTTGCTAGAGTTCCTTTGTCCAGAGACCGGTGAACAAATCCAGTGATTTCAAGCTGTGCTGTGGAGGTACTATGGCCTTTACAGAAGCCATGCTGCTCTGGGCATTGGATAGAATATTTTACAAGGCAATCGACCAGTCGGTCAGCCACTATGCATTCTTGCACTTTGGAGAGCAGTGGCAGAATCGAGATAGGACGGTAATTTGACAGCGATGCCCCGTCTCCATTTTTGTACACAGGAGTCAAGATGGCCAATTTCCACAGCAATGGGAATTGTGAGAGGCAGAGTGACATGTTCAGGATCTTGGTTATGGGAAGGAGAACTTCTTTAATAGTGAGGGCAACAAGTTTGAGGTCCAGTGTGTCTGCACTTTGTCGCAATTTCCCGAGCACTTTGAGAAGATATTTTCTGACTGGTGAGGGTCTAAGTTTCTTGAAGTAAAAGGGAAGGGCAGACTGAGGGTGAGCATCAGTAGTAGAGGTGTTGGAGTGTGGCGGGTCATTTTAAACGTCTAGAGGGAGTGTCCCAGAGAGGTTCAAGAATGCTTCATTGAAGGCATTGGCTAAAGTTAGTGGATCCTCAGGAGGCAGTAAGCGACTCCTTGTGGTGTTTTGATTTAGTCTGGCATATTTCTCAGGTGCAGGAATTTCTGGCTTGCTTGTAGGCTAGTACAGCTGAGGGTTTACCCAACTCTCTGGCAAGGTGCCAAAGGTGATTGCGCTTCTTCAGTTTACTTATGAGGTCAGATGATAACCATGGCTTAAATGACCCCCGTGCTTTGACCTTTTTGTGGGGCTTATGCATGTCACAGACTCTCGTGAACTGAGTTATAAAATAATCCAAGGCAGTACTGACGTCAATAGCACGGTCAATTTGTGACCAGTTGGTGTTGGCAAGGTCATGTTTTAGGGACTCAAGATGCCCAGGCTTTAAAACCCTACTAAAGGTGAAGCAGGGAGGTGGCTTGAGGAATTTGTTAAACCAGCTATAAGAGACCGAGGAGTGGTCACTAATAGTGTCCAGGTGCACTGTCACATTGGTGAGTCATTCTGGATTGCTTGAGAGTATCCAATCTAGGAGGATGCTGGTGCCCATTTTGTAATTAATCCTGGTAGAGGACGAGACAAGCTGGGTGAGGTGTACTGCAGAGATATCGTCCCAGTATGTGCCTGCATCTGGCGAAAGCCAGATAACACAGTCAGTAGGGAATATGGAGCTGAGGTCAGAAAATATCAGGTTAAAGGATTCAGCAATTGAAAGAGAATCAAGGGTAGGGGAGCCATTGATGCTAAGCACAGTTGGGTACCTTCAGTCCTCCTTGCCAAGCAGGTCCTTAATATTATCCCAGAAGCATTTCCCATTGCCCCAGCTATTCTCAACTTGCTCTTTATAACATTTCACTTTGGCTAGCCTTGTGAGTGTGGTGCATTTGTTCCTAGCAGTCTGGTACTTTTGAGGGTCTGCAGGGTTACCAGAGTTTCTGGCCAAACTCCATAGATTGTCCCGCTCCCTCATCTGGTTCAGAAGGTCACAGATGATCCAACCATTTTTGGCAGCCCTGATCTTTCTTTTCCTTAGATGGGCAAAGATATCACAAATACCTTTAAATGTATTCGAGAAAAATTGCTGCACATGATCAACATCAGGGAAGCTATCAAAGGGGGACGAGTCAACACTGTCCAAGGCAGTATTAAAGGCTCGTGTGATACCTCATTTGAGGACCCGACTAAATATGAAGATTGGGGTCTTTTTTTTCTTATTAATCCAAGTTCAGGCAATAGGCAAGTGATCGCTGTGGCAATTAGGTAGCACAGAGACATTTTCTTCCCTAGAGGGGGTGTTGGTAAGTATCCAATCTATCAGAGAGCCCCTGCAGGTGCTGCAATTGAGGTTGGTAAGCTCGGTGACCATCTGCGTGAGCTACAGATCAGCCATTTGGTCCTTGTGGGGGTCAGTTTCAATACTGGTCCAGTTTAGGTTAAAGTCCCCTGTGATAATGAACTCAGAGTTCTTCTTTAACTTGGTTACCAGAGTTTCTGGCCAAACCCTGCTCTATGTGGATGACGCTGTCATCTTTGCATGCCACCCAGACCCAAACCTGCTTGAGTGCAACCTGCAAAATGGATTCATGGAAGTTGAGCAATGGTTTAGTAAACATAAACTGGTACTAAACTACTGTACAAGAAGACAAAAGTTCTGTTATTTTCATCTGCCCATAATAAACACAAGGTATATGCTGTTACTATCAGAAATAACCAAGGATCCCCCCCCCCGAACAAATACAGCACTTAAAGTACCTTTGGGTAACCTTGGATAGTCACCTTACCTATGCGCATCACATCGAGAATGTTGCCAGGGCCGTCAACATTAGGATTGGGCTACTCTATCGACACAGAAAGAGTCTAACCCCCTGAAGCTCTCAAACTTGCAAGTCACAGTTTGTTGCTATCGACCATCAATTATGGCCTAGTCATATATGGACCTGCTTCCACTACTGCACTCAAAAGGCTTACAGTTGCTCTGAACAAGGTCTATAGGCTTCTAACTGGTGCTTTCCATTTCACTCACACTTGTGAGCTCTATGCTCAGTCTGGGTGGCTCCAGTTGAGTGGGAGGATTAAATACCAAATGTGCCTTTTTACAAAAAAGGTGCTTCTTGGGCTTATGTCACCGGGAGTGGGATGTCTACTTAACAAATCTCTCAAGACCCAACACACACGCACCTCAACAACTGAACTCCTACTTGTCCCGAGGTGCCAGACTACTCAATGCCAATGCTACTTTCTTTTCAGAGACCCTTTCTGGTTCAGTGGGCTGCACAGTGAACAGGCTAACCTGTCTAAACTCAGCCAAGTGAAACATAAGCTCTGACAACATCTCTTAACTGAATGCTCCTGTGATTGCATCTCTTAACTCACAGGTACCCTAATCCTCGATTTCTCCCTTCCTGTGCTGTACTCCCTTGCCTCTTGACAACTCTTCTTGTTAGCTTTGTCTTGCCTTTCTGCCCACCACCATTTCCTATGCCTGTTCCCTCTCCCATCAACTCCTTTTTCCTTTTCCCCCTACCACCTGCCTACTGTACCTTAATTTCAACTTTGACAATGCCTCTGGCTGCTACCTTCTCTTTCTTGGACTACAAACTACCCTCCCTTCCTCACATAATTCTTCTCTAACTTTCTATTTTAATGTTGCTGTTTATACATGATGTATTTTAAAAATGAAAACTGTTGTATATGATGTATTTTAGTAACTCATCTGTTAGTTCCCCCTATGCCTGCTTGTAACCCCTCCTCACTGATGTGGAACCTTTGTAAATGAGCTGCTTGGTGCTCAAAGGTACTTTGTAATCCTAGACTGAATAAATATAGAGGATAATGCCTGGTGTACAGGTGAAACCATGGTATAATCACCTCAAGTGGTTGCTAGGGCATCAGTAATCCTCGAGAGTGCAGCTCAAGGTTTACAATTGCCCTAGCAACCACGAGAGATGATTACACCATGGTTATCACCTGTACATCAGGCATTGTCATTTACAATATATGGGACTCAACATGAGAAGTTACCCTCCCCTCCCCGAACACAAGTAATTTAGCCTTACCTTATTAATGAATCTGCAGTATGGCCACATGATTGTGTAGGAAAACAATTCACTAGGACACATGGACTGAATGCCAGCAGGCCAAAATAGCACCAGAGTTAAAATCTCTATCAGACATAAAGATTGCTAGATTCAGTAACAGTAAACTGAGAAAACTGGAATGTTATTTGAATACTGTACTGAGGCTAACAATCACATTCTGGGTGTGTAGAATACTGAATAAACACTGGCATTCCATTTTGCAAACCCTCCTAACAAAGCTTCACTGAGCCGCCTATGACTTGTACTGTATAATTAACTCGCAACACAATTCCTTGACAATGCCTTTGGCTACTATTATTGTAACCTTATTTGTCTTTTTTTTTGTAAGTTCCATTGTAATGATCATGTTATGTTTTGTACCTTATTGTCCTTATTGCCTTGACGTGGAACCTTTGTAAAAGAGTCCTCGGCTCAAAGGTGTCATCCAAAATACAAATAAATAAATAAATAGATAAACCCACTGCTATGACATAGATGAGATAGGTTTATATGGTTCTGACATCACAATAGCAGGATTACAAGGTTGTAATCTGTTTGATTTCAGTGGGTAATAAGGGCTAGCCATACATTATAAATAAAATAAATAGCCACCAGGACAGAATGGAGACTCAGTTCAGCCTTGCTCGGTGGCAGATACACAGAGGTAATTGTAAGTGCCTTGTTCTGGCTTCCTATGAGTAGTTTCACAGCATGTATTTCATACTCACTGGTAAACTCAGAGATCGGGTACACGTTTCTTTTCAGTCCTTCCTTAGCATAAATAAAGCAGCTGCCGCCTCATTTCCCTGATCTATTGAGCCTAAAAGTTTCAAACCCCTGTAGCTCAATAGAGTTATCCTTAACTGATGGTTTGAGCCAGGACTCAGTCAAGCAGATGACATCGAGGGTTGTGTAACCGGGTACAGGCTTGAAAATGTTACATCATTGGGAGTAAGCTGCAGATATTCATAGCAACTATTTTTATGCCACAGACAATTTTACCCTTAGGGGGGTTGGCAGCAGGAGGCCCAGGGTTAGGATGGACATCACCAGAGAGTATCAGCAGTAAGAGGAGGGCAATCCTAGTCGCTGAGCGTAGTAACAGTTTCACCTTATGCATTTTGCTGTCCAGGCTATACCAAGAAGAATTCATCCTTCACTTGCTAAGAGGAGCAGCCAGCTGTGCCAGTACGAGGGTGCTGCTGCAGACTGAGAACAAGACCTCATGAGGTGGATGGGAGGTCAGCTGTACAGTCCAGTGTATGTGGGCGCTGGTGCCATGATGTGGCTGATCTGGGAAGAGGAAGGGGGCACTAAGTTCAGGTGCCACTGGCTCACCCAGTAGCAACTTCTGACTCACTAGCTGGATGAGGACAATCGAAAATGTGAATGAAACATAAATAGCCCAGGCCATGATAACTACACTGAGGAGCAGTATAGAGAGACAGCAGAGAAGGGCACCAAAGAATAGTGGGCCAAAAGACATAGGGAAAAGTGAAGTGCAGGACTGAAACTGTATACTAGCGGCAAGTTAAAATCAAGCAATGCTCCCTAGATGCAGCCTGGGCCTGTAAAATACATGGCAAAGTTGCAAGGACCCTTAGTGGAAGAGCCCTTAGGTGATCAGCAGGTTAGCCACCACAAGATCCCTGCCCACAAACTTACAACAGCTCTAAAAGCAGGGGCACTTTAGAAGGCAGACAACCAGTATTGTTGCTGTAACTTTATAAGGTGTATAGCTAGTAAAGTTGCTGTGACTTTAAGAGAGCAGACTTCATTTAAATGAAAGAACAAAGTCCCTCTAGTGGCGGATCTATATAATCTACTAATGGGAAACTGGACACTTGAGAGAACAGTCCTGGCATCAATTTCTTGGCAGCATTTCCTAGATGATCTGTGGCGTGCTGCATTTAGTGCAGGGGAAAACTCTGCTGGCAGACAGGAGCAAATGAGATTTCTCCTATGGTAGGAGCCAAAATTCAAAAAGTTCCAACTTGTACCTTATTTGTAGAGGAAGCTTCGGGCAGCTTTGCCTTAGGGAGGTTTTCAAACCTGCTTGAGAGGTACAGTAGCCAGAAAGGGCACAGCAATCCCCCGAGGAATAAAGGGGAGAGGATGAAATTAAGTAACAGTCTTGGAAGGGAGGGGAATCAGTAAAACAAAAGGGAGAATGAACAGGATGGGAGGGGTTGAAAATGAAACAAAGAGAGAACCAGCAGGGAGGTCCTGAAGCTAGCCGGGGGTGGGGGAGACACTGCAGAGCAGTAGCCTCTACAGGAGTTGTGGAAGCAGCTCTGATTAACCAGGGGCACAGAGCTCAAAACACAGGCCAGAAACTTACAACAGTTCTGAAAGCAGGGGCACAGAGTCCAGAATAAATAAATTAATTAAACCCTTAGAATAAATGTTACCCAATGTGAAACCCATAATGGGGGCGGGGGAGGTAAGTGTTTAGGGGTGGACTGGGAAGTTTACAATATAGCTAGTTTTCCTTCAAAGACATTTTTAATTGGTATGATTGGCAAACATGCTACATGGCAGATGTTGCTTGGTGCCATCTCCTGCTACAGACCATCTCCACACCACATGTGTGTAATGCAAATTATACAAGCTGAAGGTTGCGAAGGGGGTAGACTAAGGAGCAGCATAAGAAAGTATTTCATCACGGAAAGGGTGGTGGAGGCATGGAACAGCCTCTCAGCAGAGGTGGTAGGGGCAAAGATGGTGGGGGAATTCAGAACTGCATGGGATAGACATAAATGTTCCATAGTAGTTTAAAAAAGAAGATGAAGTCAGAGATTAAGTAGAATCTGCATCATTCTTGCTAGGTAGAGATAAAGTGCAGACTACATGGGCCTGTCGGTCCTTATCTGCAATCAGATTCTATGTTTCTATGTGTGGAGCTGCACTGTAACAGGAGATGGTGCCATACTGTGCTGCCACATTAGTAATAGTAGTAATAAATATTTTATTCTCTAATTTCAGAAAAGGATAGCCCAATTGAGCCAAGACTCAATTACAATGGGGTCCCAAGGTACATAAGACAGTTTCACAATTAAAATATAATTTCAAAACATATAATAACACAACAAATAAAACACATTACACAATACATTAGAATAGCTCAGTCACAACAAGCTTTTGGTAGCGCAGCAGCATTTACAGTCCATGTTTTTATAGAACTCCAAGATATAGCTCCTTTTTGCAATCTTAAATAGCCTTGTAAGTTGTTTCATCATTTAGGACCCATGCCAATAAAGTTAGAATTACCCTTTGAAGTTTTCATGACTGGCACCGTATATTCAATTGCCCCCGCAGCACGTAAACCTTCTTTTACATTTCTTTCCCTTACCAACTGTAATAAATAAACCAGCATTTTTTGAGGTGACATTTGTAAATCAAATGAATCGTGGAGATTTTGATGCTCTGATAATTCAATCCAATTTAAAGCTCTAGAAAGAGTACAGTGATGCATTTCCCATGGGACATCGACATTAGCTGACTGCAACTATTTCAAAAGTAATGTTCAGTAAGCCCATGCTGGAAGTTCTGTTCTCAAAAGTCCTGTTCCATAAATAACATGACATGGCCACTATCCCAGAAACTGTGGTCACTTGCTAGCTTGATGTGGTATCTAATTACTAAACATAAAGATGTATTTGAGTGACTCCATGGTGGGAGTGTCCGTATTATAAAGTGCCTTTCACTCAGGATTACTCCTCTCTCTCCACTTTCTCATGCCTTCCCTGTGTCATTAGCTCTGTGAGGTGTATGACACGCCACTGCCTGCTATACCAAGGGAACCAACAATGTATGTCCTGCTGAGAGACTGAATTCTGGTACAGTACAAGCCATACTAAACTGTTTCTCCAGCTCGCTGGTTTATCAGTTTTCAGTGGGTTGCTTATTGCACGCACTGCTCATTGCACCGAGTTAACAAACGTTTTCTAATGGTTTGTCTTTAGCTGCTATTCAGTTTCAGCAACTTTGCAACTCTCTGGACACTTTTTATTAATTCAGCGCAATGAGCAGTGCTTACGTAAAGCAACCCATTGAAAATGTTAAACCACAGAGCTAGAGCCTGATTTCACTGCAGTACCGTACACAGAGAATAATGCCTGTGCAGGTGTATGTTATGAGATAATCACACACCAAGGGGTGTGAAACATCCTCATAAAAAAAGCTTTGCTCAAGCATTATTTTTTTATAATAACTTGTGCAAGGTTTCAGAGAGAAAAACTGTAAACTGCATTTGTGCGAGCCAGCGTGTCCATCAACGGTCGCTATACTTGCACAGATACAAAACTTTCTTTTGTGCTTCAGTGAAGTGAGATCACGAGGAGAAAAACACTGTAATAACCTGCAATTGAGTTATTATGTAATTCAGTGGGTTATTACAGCATTTTATCAAGACTGGATATCCATTAATTTTGAGGGGTCACCAGTTATTATTATACAGTATTTGATTGGGAGATATGGGTCTGTCAGAACTATTGATCCTGTGGGACCTGTGTGCCACTCCCATTGTACTGAGATTCACTGTTTCATGAATGGCCCCCAATCTGCCTAACAAAGTTTATATTTGTCTTTTTTTAACAACATAATTCCAGACAGCTTGAGCTCATTGTGCAGCTAGACTCATGCATGCATGAGTTATGAATTTGCTGTGCTCCCTGATATTTTTATTGATTGCGAGACTAGGCAGACTTCTGTTGATATGTGTAGTAAATACATCTAAAGACAAGCATTCTAACCTTAGAAAGAAAGATAAGAACCTGCGAACTTGGCCCTGGCATGTGCATTGTGTGGACAGTACATTGCACATGCCCATAGCCAAGGATTCAGCAGTTTCTTATCTTTCTTTCTTTATTTCTAAGGGTTAGAATGCTTGTCTTTAGATGTAAGCAGCCTATATCAATTAAAGAGTCTTCCTAGCTTCACAATCAATTAAAATATCAGGAGGCATAAAAAATGAATAACTCGTGCATGTACAAGTCTATCTTTGGGATGACTACTATCAGTGGTCATGTCACAGGCAATGAGCTCAGGCTGTCTGGAATTACTTTGTAAAACAAAAAATGCTGAATATTATTGGTATTAGCTAAACAGAAGCTGTATGTGAACTGTGAATGTCAGTACAGTACATTGGGAATGGCATACAGGTCCCACAGGATCAGTACCACAATTCTTACAGAAATGTAAAATGATCTACTGCATTGAAAATGCATTGAAAGTGCATTGCATCAACACTAGGAAGGAGCTGAAGGGAAATTACACAATGGTTGAAAAAGCATTGCATGTGAGTTGATGGTAGGTTGAAACTGAGTTTACGAATTAAGCAGTTAGAATTGCCACTGCATTGTCTGCACACAAAAAAATGGAAGAGCAGTGAGCTGGATTTATTTATTTATTTATTTTATTTATTATAAATCGGATTTGAAACCTTTGAGCCAGGGACTCCTTTACAAAGGTACCTCGTCACAGAGAGGACAACACTACTACAGATTTACAGTATTCACACATATGGGTTCATACAATAATAATATACATACAGTATACAAATGACTTTACAAGGTTTTTTACAGAGAATTTACATACAGTTGAAATAAACAGTGTAACAGAGTTTGTACACTATAGCGTATCAGTTGAGTGCCTAAAAGTCATCTGTCAGAGAGGAGGGCAACTGGGGGGGGGGATGGAGAGGGGGGAGAGGAGGAGGAGGAGGAGGAGTCAGTCCAGTGAACCTCATCTGGTGCATTTGGAGAGCATCAGGCCACCTGTTAGAGACAGGTGCAGCAGCGGGCATTAAATTGTTGGTTCCGAACAGTAGTTTTGAAGAGGCAATTTTGTCAGCATTTGAGACAGTTGCAGGGAGAGAGTTAAACTATGAAGGGGCCCTATAGCAAAAAGACCTCTGGGCCAGGGAGGTCCTAGTTCTTGGTACCAGGGGTGTGGCCTTGTCAGAGCTGCAAGTAGAGACTGTGGGAGGGTTATGTTGGAGGGAGGCAGTAAACCCGTGGGCAGGGGAAGAGCCCAAGCAGAATTTTTTTAGCTAGCAGGCAGATTTGGTAGCAGAGATGTTCATCCAGGTTAAGGACCCTGGCCCTGGAGTAGAGTTGACAGGTATGGGTGAGTCTGGGGGCACTGGTCAGTAGTCTACATGCCTTGTTTAGAGTGAGATGGACCTTATTGAGTGCAGTATGATCAGCAGCACCATATAATGGAAGGCCATAATGTACTAGGGACAGCACTGAGGAGGTGATGGCCAGTAGAAGAGAGTCAGGTGGGAGGCAGTCCCTATGGCTGTATAGGAGTCCAGTTCAGATGTTTGTGACAGCCGTAAGGGCAGTGATGTGGTTGTGAAAGGTGAGGGCAGTGTCGAAAGTAATGCCAAGGTATTCGTAAGTGTGCACTTGTTCAAGAGAGTGTAGTGCTCTAGGGAGGATAAGGAGGGGGTTGCTTCTGTCTTTATTTTGGTGGTGGGAGAAGAGCATAGATTTGTTTTTTTTAAGGTTTATGATGAGTCTGCGTTCCTTAAACCAGCTTCTGCTTCGTTGAAAGTGTGCTGGAGGGAGTCCTGGAGGGAGGTAGAATTACAGTGGGTGGCATAGGGGATGGCATCATCTGTTTACATAAGAATTTTTCCAGAACAGGCACTGGGCAGGGTGTTTAGGTAGAGACTAAAGAGCAGGGGGCCCAGAATGGAGCCCTGGGGAACACAGGAGCAGATAGGACCAGTTTCCAAGAGTGTCCCATTAATTTTGACACACTGGGAGCAAGCTGTTAGGTAGCTCGAACACCAGGCAAGGGGGCCAACAGAGAAGCTGATTTGGTAGAGGGCGTCAGGTAGAAGGGGATGGGAGACAGTGTCAAAGGCTTTAGAGAGGTCAATGAACACTGCTCCAGCTAGGTTACCAGAGTCCAGAGAGGAGTGGAGAAAGTTGGAGAATACCAATAAGGGTGTACTTGTGCTATGGCCTGCACAGAAGCCATGCTGCTCTAGGTAGAGAATGGCATATTTAGTCAGATACTCTGTTAATTGAGTAGCCACCACTTTTTCTAAGGCTTTGGAGAGTGGAGGAAGGATGAAAATTGGGCGATAGTTGCTGGGGGAAGACCTGTCACCCCCTTTATGAATAGGCATGACAATAGCCATTTTCTAGGCGGTGGGGAATTGGAGCATGGAGAGGGAGTGATTTAGTAAGCCTGTGAGAGAGACAAGGATGACATCCAGGACCAGCCTTAATATTTTGGAGTCCGAGGAGTCGGTGCTAGGGCTGTTGCTACCTAGTGCTTTTAGGAGGAGCGGTCTGGCTTTATGGGTAGTTATTCTGCACAGGTAGAACCAGGGGCATTGGAGAGCAGGGGACCGTGGGTCAGGGGCAGGGTAGAAGCAGTTACTGGGTAGGACAGAGCTGAGGTCCATGAAGGAGGAGTTAAGGCAGTTGTCAATGCTATTGGGGTCTGTGGAAATTGAGCCATTGATGGTAAGCTGGGACGGGGATGGGGAGCAAGATTTCCCATTTAGTTCTTTAATATTGTCCCAAAAAGACTGGTTAGAGCCCCATGAGGAGGAGGTGAGGGTGGCCTGATTGTGATCCACCTTAGCTTTTTGGATAGCCTCCGTGCAACTATTTTGAGCAGCATTGTAGGCTTGTCTGTCAGAGGTCCTACCAGTCTCAATGGCTAGGTGCCAAAGGTTATCCCTATCTCTTAGTTTTTGGAGTAGGGCAGGGGTAACCCAGAGCATGTTTTGCTTTTTGGACTGAAGTCTAGTCGCTGGCGTGTAGATATCACAGGCCTTGTTAAAGGCCTGTGTGAAGAGGTCAAGGGCAGCATCAACGCTGGGTGCAAGGTTGATGGGGGACTAAGCAATCTGTGCGAGGTACTGCTTGAGTTTATTTAGACCACCCAGGTGGAGGCACCTGCAGAAGGTGGTTTTGGCTTCAGGTTTGTGAGTGGGGTAGACCAGAGGAATAGTATATGGGAATGGTCACTTAACGAATCTGGGAGGATTTGTATAGCCTAGATTTTGTGGGGGTGGTTGGTGACAATGACATCAAGGAGGGTGGAGGTTCCTTGAGTTGGCTTAAGTCTGGTGGGCTGGGAGACAAGTTGGATCAGGTCAAGGGCAGCAAAGGTGTCCCTTATTTGGGAGGTGGAGGGACTGAGCCAATTTACATTGAGGTCCTCAACTAGGACTATCTCTGCTTTGTGTGGGAGAGTGGAGAGATAATCTGTGAGTGATGAGATTGCCAGGATCTGGAGTCTTGAGGGAATATAGGAAACAGTGAGACAGAGCGATACCTTTGAGGGGTCAGGGGTGAGTTTGAGGGTGAGGGCTTGGGCACCATTATCTAGTTTGGGGGCATTGAGTGTGTGGGCAACGATGGTGTCACAAATAAAAACTGCACAGCCACCACCACATTTACCCTCTCAATCCTCCTGGAATAAGGTGTAGCCAGGAAGGGAGACAAATGAATCGTGGCCTTGGAGAGCCAGGTCTCAACTAGGGCTATTATGTCCAGCTGGTGCTGAATGACCCAGCTCTGGAGGGCAGCGAATTTCTTCAGCAGGCTGCAAATGTTTAGAGAGGCAATGCAGAGTCCTGTGGAAGGGGTCCAGAGACTGGTGGGGGTAGGGCCTGGGTTAGGATGAACATTACCAGAGAGGAGCAATAGTATAGCCATGATTCTGATGAGGGGGTGGTAGCACTAGACCTTCTTGGGAGTATGCCTAGATGAGGGGGAGGCCATAGGGGAGCAGGGAATGGGTAGGGTATGAAGGGTTGGAATGGTGGAGAGGAGGTGGATCCACATGGAACCTGGGTAGGTAGCATGGTTGGGGAGGCAGCCAGGAGGTGGGTGCTGGGGCCCAGAGCATGAGGACACAGTTGGGGGGCCTAGACCAATTGAGAAGATACATGGGTGCTGACCCCTGTGGGCAGAGGGTGTAGTCAGGCTGATGGGAGGCAAGCACCAGGATGGTTAGGAAGATGAGGCACTTAAGTAGGGGTTAGCATACATGGTTCCTAAGGTAACAGTGAAGGCAGGTGGTATAAGGATCTAGACTGCACTTCAGAGAGGGTGTAAACAACTTTGGAGTAGTGGTAGGGCCACGGACTTTGGTGCACAGGGTACCAGGTTCAAGGCCTCCGGGGTGCAGGTAACCTAGGACCAGGATGAGATGGGAGTTCAGCAGCTGGGGGGGCTGGCATAGACTGGGTTTGGGGCCAGATGGGGGTGGAAAGAGCAACTCTTAGTGGTCAGAAAGGGTATGGAAAAGGGGCATGGGGTGTCAGAGGGGCAGGTCAGAGGACTGAGTGGAGAGGAAAAAAGGGTGTGTGTGGGCAGAGGTGACTTAGACAAGGATGAGGGTGTGGGGAGGAGAGGAGAACCAGTGGTGGTAAGAAGGGCTATAAGGTAGTAGGAGGAAGTGGGATATCAGGTAGAGGTTGAGTATCAGGCAGGAGATCCCTCTAGTGGCCACTGGGTATAACCTGCAAATGTTGAAGTGGGAACTTACAAAAAAATGACAGCTGGAAGTGATGTCATAGAAAAGGGCCAATAAATTAAAGGTCGAGCTTGGGTGGGAGGGTGGTTGGGGCAGGCAGGGCAGTTGACACACAGAGTCGATGGGCTAACACCCCACAACAAGAAGCTGCTGAGGAGGGAGGTAGCCTTTAACTCTTAGGTGTTCACTGTGTCCCTGCTCCTGGAGGGAGCTTCCTGTGTTCTGCTGGCATCTGTGTGGGGATGGGGGGACTGGCTGATGCCTATAAGGGGAGAGAGAAAACAAAGGATATCAGTATGCAGTGGAAACTATTTCAGGAAGAGTAACCCTGTCTGCCCATGCGCGAACTGTTGGGCTATGTCCCAATCACAGAATCTAACTGCACATGCTTTCTCACAATCAGTGGCAAGATGGCAACATACACACAGGCCATACTACAAGTACAGGTAGGAAAAACAGCTAAAATGTACAGACTAGTCAAAAACAGTACAAATTTCCTCAGTTGTAGAATGAATAGTTGAGCACTGGCAGAACATCCCCTAAGACAGAATAAATATGCAGTAGTAAGGAATAGTTTAATGTGACTTGAGCTCTGCAACTACTGGTGCTGTGACTCTCACACAGGGTTTGTAGTAGTGAAGGATCTCCACATCAGTAAACAAGCATGAAGTACCAGCCCAACAGCCCCAACATACTGCATTATTGCCATTTTACTCTGGTTGCACACTTACTATACACACACCATCAGCTGTGATGTATTTGTTTCATTAATTTGCTGTTTAAACTGATTACACATTTCTCACTTGAATCAACATACAATTTGTGTATCTGGCAATTAATTCAGCTCTGCTTCCACTGACCTGATGAAGAAAGTATGCTGCAACTCATGAAACAAGTCTGAATAATAATTTTGTTAGTCCAACAAAAAGGTATTACCTGCAACATCTTTTAAGGTTGTTTTCCCCTGTAACATCCACTGGACTAACATGGCTACCACATTTCTTTATTCATTTACATTATATAGTGGTTTGAAATATCTTTGAGCTGCACTAATAAATTGCCATTTTATTTGCAGAAATATGCCAGATTCAGACTACGAAGAAAATTATTCAAGGAATAGCATTGGTCATTGAGGGGCTCTACTGCAGACTATCAAGGCCAGATTAGGGACACGGTCACAGCTGCAGAATATTTTAAAAGAGCAAGTACAGTAGCTTAAGTGGGCCAATGGTAAATAAATACTGAAAATGTCAAATTTTTCAATGTATTTTATTTTAAAGAAATACAAAATCACACATATCTCCATAATGCAAATCTTCTGATTTAGATTTTTTACCAGGAAGTGAACTATACACAGCACTTTTTCAGTCATGCCTGACATATAGTAACAAACCATACACAATTAATAGACATATCGGATACAAACATTATTAAAAACAAGAACATCAGCATTTAACATTTATCCTTTACAATTTCAGTATAGAGTGTTTAAAATGCATCTCACTGTACACTGTTTTGACAATGCCAGCCAGATCATTTAGAATGTTTGGACCAAGCCAAGAAAAATATTTTTTACTCAACGTTAGCTTTGTAAGGTTAATAGAAAAAAAGCTTAAATGCATTACTCCTGGTACTGTAGTGAGGGCTCCATGGGATACAAATGCAAATCACCATGAAAATTTAAACTGGTTCTGCTTTAAGCAGGAATGAATGGTGCCAATTGTACTACCATACCATCTGCAAAAGTTGAGTACAAAAGACATCGATACATGTTTCATCCTACGCAGACACGTGCTTCATCCTACAGTTTTGGGTAACCCTTGCCTCAATGCTTTTGTGTTGATGTTCTTTGTCTTTTTAGCATTTTATTTTAGTTGCTTTCTGTTTTTGAATGCATTTACTGATACTACAACCTGGGTTTAGTCAAAGCAGATTCATATAATTATTTATCACAGCTCTCCCACATCAGGAGGGATGTGCCACATTTTACCATTTAGATGCTGCTGATATCATATGGAGAAGGTACTAATTCCACATACACTGAGATTTTTAAAGCAGAAATTCATAATAACATTTGCTTCTCCATTTGTAAATAATTATATGAAAAGGAAAGCACTCATTTGGCAATGTTCTGAGCTTTCATCTATAGGATACTGCCTGATAATCTGTCTCACATTTTCACTCTTTTTCCTACATCAAGTCTTACATTTGGGTGACCACAAGTCAATCAGTACGAATTCAAGAATGGCATTAATCTATAACAGCATGCAAACCATTAGTTGTCAGTCTATGTTTTCTAAGCTTATTATTATTTTTATATAACAATCATATCAAAAGGCTATTTTTCAACAGTTGTGTTGCTAGGATACCTTATATAATGTTGTGAACCACCACCTAAAATAGAATGATATGCTACATTTCCTGAACTTACGTTGGTTTAGGTGTGTGAAAAATACAAACATGGAAACATAGACTTTGACAGCAGATAAGGACCACTTGGCCCACCCAGTCTGCCCATTTCCCTACCTACTGGATAAGCTGCAGATTCTAGTTAACTAACAGCCTACTTCCTGCCACCCCCCCCCACTACAAATGCCTTATGTCTGTCTCATGCATGTTCGAGTTCTCCCACTGTTTTAGACCCAACAACCTCCCCAGGAAGATGGTTCCATGCATCCACCACTCTCTCCATGAAAAAAAATTTCCTCACATTACCCCTGAGTCATCCCCCCTCTATCTTTAAATTGTACCCCCTTGTTCTTACACATCTCTTTTTCTGAAAGATGCTACCCTCCTGGACTTTGTTGATTCCCTTGAGGTACTTGAAAGTTTCTATCATGTCCCCTGTCCCTCCTTTCATCAAGGGTATACATATTAAGCTCTCTCAGTCTCTCTTCATATGGTTTCTGATGCAGACCCTGCACCATTTTAGTTGCTCTCCTCTGACTGCTTCCATTCTGTCTATGTCCTTGTGATGAGGTCTCCAAACTGCACACAGTACTCCAGATGGGGTCTCACCAACTGTCTGTATAGAGGGATAACCACTTCCCTTTTTCTACTTGTGATGCCCCTTCTTATGCATCCCACTATCCCCCTGGCTCTCCTTACTGACTTTTCACTTTGCTTACCCAACTTTAGGTCATCTGATTTGACTACCCCAGGTCACTTTCCATTTTTGTTGTTGTTAGTACCTCCCCTGCTATTGTGTACTCTTCTCCTGGGTTTTTGTTTCCCAGGTGGATTACTTTCCACTTCTTTGCACTGAATCTAAGATGCCATATGTCTGACCATTCCTCCAACCTTGCCAAGTCCCTTCTCATCTTTTCTACCCCCTCTTGTGTATCAACTCTGTTACAGATCTTTGTGTCATCTGCAAAGAGGCATACCTTTCCCTCCAGACCCTCTGCAATGTCACCTATAAAGATGTTAAAGAGGACTGGACCCAGAACTGAGCCCTGATGTACTCCACTAGTAATCCCCCTTTCTTCGAATGTGTTCCATTCTTACTATTACCTTCTGTGTTCTGTTGTGCAGCAAGTTTGCTATTCAGGCTACCACCCTGGGACCCACTCCCAGGCTGGCTAACTGATTATTAATCTTTTATGTGGACTGTGTCAAATGCCTTGCTAAAGTCTAGGTAGGCCATATGCACAGCCCTTCCCTGGTCTATTATTTTGGTCACCCAGTCAAAGAAATCAATTAGATTCATCTGACATGACCTTCCTGCTGTAAACCCATGCTGCTTTGGGTCCTGTGCCCCGCTGGCCTCTAGGTACTCAACAATTCTTTCTTTCAGAAGTGATTCCATCATTTTCCCTACCACTGAGGTCAAACTTACAGGTCTGTAGTTTCCTGCTTCTGCCTTGCTCCCACTTTTGTGAAGGGGAATCACATCTGCGCTCCTCCAGTCCTCAGGTGCCACCCCATCCTGCCATGATTTGTTACAAAGTGTGGTCAGTGGTGTCACTAGGTCCTCCCTTAGTTCTTTTAGGATTCTGGGGTGAATCCTGTCAGGCCCCATTGCTTTGTCCACCTTGAGTTTTAGGAGTTCTTTCAGGACTCTTTCTTCTGTGACTGGACTGTTGTCAACCCCCCTGCCCAGAGTGCTTCTATTGTCTGGTTTAGGTAACTCCTCCTCATCTTCTTTTGTGAATACTGAGCAAAAGTATTCATTCAGTATCTCTGCCTTTTCACTGTCTCCCTCTGCCCACCTCCCCTCTCCATTATTAATCTTCACTATCCCTCCCTTAACCTTTCTATGCTCCCTAATGTACCTATAAAAAGGTTTTATCCCCCTTCTAAACTGAGTTGGTTATAGTTTCCTCGGTTTGGGCCTTTGCTATTCTGACTGCCTTCCCCACTTCTTTCTGCTTTAATTGATACAGTTCCCTGTCGTGCTCCTTCTTTGATTCCTTATAGCTTTTGAATGCAGCCTTTTTCTCCTTAACCTTCCCTGCCACCTCTTTCGAGAACCATAGTGTTTTTTTACTCTGCTTTGTTTTCTTTATTTGTTTAACACAAAGGCTTGTTGCCTCTATAATGGCAGTTTTGATTTTTCTCCATTGTTCTTCCACACCTCCTTTTTGGCCATTTGCTAGAGCATTCCTCAGGTATTCTCCCATTTTACAAAAGTCAGCCCTTCTAAAGTCCAGTATCCTTGTTTTTGTATGGCTTGTCTCCATGGTTGTGCTTATCGTGAAGCACACTGTGCAGTGGTCACTTGTTGCCAGATGTCTACTGACTTTTAAATTTGTGATCCTCTCTCCATTTGAGAGTACCAGGTCTAGTATTGCTCCCTCCCAAGTGGGTTCCAACACTAGCTGTCTGAAGTCTGCTCCCTGCAGGGACATCGAGAATGTCCCTACTCTTGATGTGGCTGCAGTACATGTCATCCAGTTAACATCTGGCATATTCAGGTCCCCTTCAACAGTATCTCCTTTTTCAGCGATTTTGAGAATGTCCTCTATCATTTTCTTGTCCATTTCTCCCTTGAGAAGGGGTCTGTATATAACCCCTGTAGCCGATTGATGACATTCCCTGTCTCCAAGGTGACCCAGAGTGCCTCTTCTCCTCCCCCTTTACTTTTTAGTTCTGTAGCTTTGATTCCTTCCCTTATGTATAGAGCTACTCCACCTCCTCTTTTACCCTCCCTGTCTCTTCTGTAGACTGTGTACCCCGGTATGTTGATATCCCAGTCATGGTTCTCCATGTACCATGTTTCTGTGACTGCCACAATATCCAATTGTTCATCTTCCGTCAGGGCTACTAGCTCTGGAAGCTTGTTTCCCAGTCTACACAATGGTTTGTAGAGCACAGGAATGCTCTATATATGGTACATTACAATGTGCACATATTTGTGTCAAAACGCCCCATTTTTCACTGACACATTAGAGTCAGAGGTGACAGATAGAGGTGACCCAGAGTGCCTCTTGTTATCCCCCTTTACTTTTTAGTTCTGTAGCTTTGATCCCTTTCCTTATGTATAGAGCTACTCCACCTCCTCTTTTACCTTCCCTGTCCCTTCTGTAGACTGTATAGACTGATTGTGTAGTCTGGGAAACAAGCTTCCTGAGCTAGTAGAACAATTGGATATTGTGGCAGTCACAGAAACTACCTAGAGTCTTCAGTTTTGTAGGCTAAGTAACATATTTGCTTTAATGGTAAAATGTTTGATAATACACAAAAAGCCATCTTGCTTGCATATTTAAGTTCATAACTACTGGTGTCATTTCTTAAGGGCATAATTGATGGCTACATATATGTTGAATTTGAAGACATGCCAAAATTGGAGATAGCATTTCCTTTGTCTCTCTACCCAAAGTATTACCGAATTGATCTTTAATGAGAATGTAAGTCCTATAGTTCTGCTGTCAATGTGGTGACAACATGGAAATTAGGTTTACTTTTTAGCTTTAAATAATGTTTACTGCTGCTGTTTTAATAAAATCAGCTGCTTCAACTGTCATGGAATAATTCTTGGTGATAATTCTGCCTGTACAAGCACAATTTAGATATAGACTTTGAAGGCAAAACCGACCTGCTTTAAAGAAAAAGCAGCGATCAATATGACAGGTCTGGCAGAAAAGCAAACCAAGCAATTTCAATTAATGTTGCTCAGTTTACTAACATTTTGAACTAATGTGTCAGTGGAAAATGGGGTGTTCTGACACAAATATGTGCACATTGTAATGTACCATATATAAAGCATTCCTGTGCTCTACAAACTACTGTGTGCTTTCTTAAGCAAATCCAAGGTTGGGGTGGGGCATCAGAAATAACTTAGACATGCTAAATGTCTTTATCACTGTTCATATGGAAGGCCATAGTCTTTTGCTGTGTCTAGGGGCATATGATGGTATTTCTTGTCCAGAGGAGGTTAGCTTACACTGGAAACTGCACCTGTTACCACACCACCACTGGCCTGGGAAACAGGGACCACAGGCATCACAAACCTCAGGAGCGCCATTTAATGAGAGACCACTCTCAGACTGTAATGTCTATGCAAGAAGATGGGATCAAGCAGGCCAGCATTTATTTTCCACAGATGGTACACATTCTTTCAGGGTTTGCTCCCCTCACCAGATAATTCCCCCTACTTCATCCTGGAGAGCTTTACTACATTCCCCCAGGCCCTCCTCTTAGGATGGCACTGCTGCATCATAGATAGTCACCATTTAATTTGGGACTATCTCTCATTATGGAATTCCATGGGTGCTGCTTCCCACAAAGCAAGTGTGCAGTGGCACTCACCCCAGGCAGGATGAGAAACTACCCAGGGGGATACATATGCTTATACACAGCATTTGTGTAAGGTGCACTACAGTAAATACTGAAACCAGCAAATGGCTTTCTAGACTTTCCCACAAGTCAGTTCAGCTACAGATGCCTTCCTGCATCACTAGGTCCTGGTAACCATTTGGTCACAATGGGCTCTGTTTCCTGGCCTAGCTTCAGTGGAACTTTAAACTGATACCGATTCTTACCGGGCACCTCTTCCAGATGTATCCAGTACATCACACACTACTATAAGAGGTGAATACTACTTACTCTGGTACCATTTACTCTTTGTGCATCTTGTGGAGGTGGACTATCATCTTGCTCTCTCTCTTTGCATTCTAGGGAATGGATCCACAAGTACCCTAGCGACCTTTTTTCAAAAGATGCACACCACTTCTACTGGGTGCCTCTCGGGCTGGGTTGTATGGTGTGCCTCCACACAGTGCAAGGTTACTAGGGCTGTGCAAATTCCTTTTTTCCAAATATTCAGCCTAAAATTCAGTATCTGGCAGTTATATATTTGGGACAAGGTATTCATTATTTGGGTATTCAGGTGAAAAACATTAAAAGAAACAG
Source organism: Neoceratodus forsteri (assembly GCA_016271365.2). NCBI lineage: Eukaryota > Metazoa > Chordata > Ceratodontiformes > Ceratodontidae > Neoceratodus > Neoceratodus forsteri. The sequence goes on along the minus strand of CM057453.1, from coordinate 277,990,425 downwards.
AGAAACTGCCTCCGCCCTCCTCCCCAGTACAAATTCTATAAAATACAACCCCTGTCCCTCCACCCTCTGTCAGAAGACCAGTCCCACCCTCCTCCCCACCAGCACCCACATTTAGATAAATATAATGATCACATTTGAAAAACAAATTCCACGATGGGCGATTGGCACAAATCACATGCCTCCACAGCCGGCCACCATCTTTCTAGGGTAATTAAATAGTGCTGCTTTGTACTTTAAAATGTACTTTCTTTTGTAAGCATAGTCTTGAACTTCTTTGCATTGACCCCCAGCTGTCAGATACCTCACCACCTCTCCAGTTTTGCTAGGTCCTCCTTCAGGTCCTGCACCCCTTGGTCTGTGTTTATCCTCCCACAAAGCTTAGTGTTGTCTGCAGAGAGGCAGACCTTGCCCTTAAAGAGACACTGTCAATCAGTTTTTCATCATATTATTTCCAGTTAAAAACCTACATTTTATGATTGCTTACCTTCTATAAAATTCATTGATGTTGCTGTTTGTTTTGTCTGTCTCCTTGTTTAGAAGAACTGAAATGCATGCTAATGTATATTTATAAACAACCTTGCTTTGTTTACAATCCTGGATCTGTTCTTACTCAATACTTCCTGAACATTAGAAACACCTCTAAATAGTGCAGTCACTCATGATGCAATAGCATCCTAAACTCCCACTGCACCATGAGTGGCAAGACTGTGTTGTGGGCAGGGACCCTGGTTTTCCATTTTTACCAGTAACACCGGTAACAATCACGGAATCCTGCTTGGTTTGCGGATTTTGAATTCTTATACCGGTGCCTCATGGAAATTGCATGTCACTGCTCAGAATCTTTAAGATTTCAGCATCTTTTTAAATTTGTTTTATTTTCTCTTTCTATGTCTCCTTCTCACAGCATCAGTCTCCACTTTTCATAGATCCCTAGGCTGGGTACCACCTAGCTTCACTCCAAGGTAATGCTCAGGAACTCCTGTGGGTGTGCCCCTATTCTGCCTGGATTGTACCCCACCAGGTGGGAAGGAAGGGGGACCCCAGGTCACCCCCTCCACACTCCCTTAGTGTGTGTCGGGCAGCTCAGTGGGTCCCTCATGGAGTCTGGTTATGAAGTCTGGGGCACCTGGGTCCCTTCTGCTAGTGGCGGATGTGGGATGATTGTTCATGGTTTTCTGGTCTCTGTCCCTGAGGGCACCGGCACTAGAGGAGATCCAAGGAGGTAAGTCACATAGAGCCATGCCACTGCTCCAGATCCTGGCTAGCGTCCTCCCCTCCTGATTACTCTGCAGCACCATTGCACCATCACCCGTGGTCACACAGGTGGTGGTAAAGCAGTAGGACTTGCAGCCCACCCTCCCTGGAGGAGGAGGAGGAGGAGGAGGAGAGCATTCCCTCAGGTGCTCGATCCTACTCCCCTGGCCAGACCTCTAGCAACCTGAGTTCGCTTCTGACCCTGGGTCTCTGGCATTGCAAGAAGTAGTGCAACCGCAGCACCAGCAGGCCGACCCAGATTTCAGCATCTTAAAATGAATGCTGATGTGCTTTGCATTCTTTCTGCTTTGCTGCGTATAGAGTCAGTAAGGAAATCACCCACACTGCTTTGTTGTAATCAGCCATTCAGTTTAACCACCCATGCCTGGCGGTTAGAGTAACAAACAATGATTGAACTGGGTACATCCAGTAGACTTGGGTTTGATTCCCACAACCTCCACTTGCATACTGTGTGACTCTAAGCAAGTCACTTAACCTCCCCAGTGCTTCTAGGTAACTCCTGAAAACAGACAGTTCTGCCTAGTGGGCCTTACCTGCTTTACAAAGAATATAAAAAAAAATACCAATATATGTTACTACATCATAGAATTGTAGTCTGGGTACCATGTAATTTACCTGAGTTTTATTTGGGCTGCAATGATTTTGTATAGGTAAAGATAAATGTTCAGATACATTTTATGTGTCTTATAAGCTTGTTTATAGATTTTAGGCAGTTTTTTATTGTATTCTTTGCATATAAGCATCTAGGCTGTAGATTGCTAAATGCAGGATCACTGTTACCAACTAGCTTATTCAAATTTATAATCAGCAGGGCCATCCAAAATCCTTAGTTGTTTGAATGAAAACTAGTCTGAATGAAAGTATGTTCACAGAGAAGAAACTGCTTTACTACTTATGAAAATACTTCATAGTTAGCACCCCATTTAGGTGAATTGGATCATTTGCACATTTTCTCCCACCTGCTGTTTCAGTCTCTGTGACAACAAAACATTTTCTGATAGACTGCTTCAACAAAAAGCAAATGTTAAGTATTTAAGTGTACTTATGTTTGGCCAGTGGATTTTGAAAGCACAGTCAATGACGTACAGAAGGTAAGACCACAGGGGCTATAGATGCAGGTGGGCAGAGTAGTGCTCAATTCACATCTGAACAAAGACATGAAGACTGGGAGACACCCTTTTCATGGACACCAAGTGAAAAAAAAAAGCATCCACATGTCTGGGAGATGCATGAGTCCATTTTTTTTATTTTTTATGTATTTGCTTTTGTTAACCAGGTAAGCACACTAGACATCCAAGTGCCTATTTTCAGGTGCGACCCGGGAGGATACATACAAAGCAGCAAGCATAGTCAGGGTAACATAAAGGATCATCCAGCATGACAAGTACTGTAGCTAGGTAGATAACAGCATGTGGGAGCAAGATACATAACATATTGCCAGGTAGAGCAAACAACAAAAATATAGACAATGTCAACAAGGCTAATGATATGGGGTAAGCCACAGGGGACCACACTCAGGAATAGATAGGCAGGGATAAGTGCACTGGGCAAGTTTCAGCATATTTGAAGGTCCTCCACTAATCACTTGTGGATTTTTTAGGTGAAGACATTTTATTTCAAAGAAGCAAATTTGAGCAGTTTTTTTTCTGCTCCTCCTACCCCCTGGCCATCCACTCCTTCAGGCCTGCCAAGGCCCCCTACCACTACAGCTGAGTCCTGTCCACCGTCCACTGCCCCTTATTGCTGTGCTACCAGGTAATCCAAAGTAACCCTTCATTGAGTTGGAGGCTACCAGGAGAGGAAGATTGCCCCAAAGAGCTTCCTGTGTATCCTGGGCATGGCAGGGGTCAGAATGGACACATGTCTGGGGCTTCTGGCTTATGGAGGGACCAACAGCTGTCCTTCAGTTGGTCAGTGGGTATTTTCCCATTTTCTTGGGAGTGTGACAGGCCACATGATGTCAAGGCACAAGCCAACATCAGTCATGCTCCCTCCTGCAGTGAGGGCTGACATGTTGTTATGTCTATGTCCTCCACCAGGGGCCAGCAAATGCTGAGCCATTAACACATCCTCCCTCCCACAAGAAGGTGAGTGGTCACTGGACACTCAATCCTTCACCCACCAGCTGTCCCTCCAATACCCAGGCCTGTTCCCTAACCCTGGTCAGTGATGTCACAGGCAGAAATCCAATTCAGGCAGTTAAATTATAGATAGGAAAAAACAAAGGTAGTCCACCTTAGTGGTGATGGTTCAGATTAATTCACATCTGAGTTCTAACAAGCAAAGAGACCAAGTCATTTGTAACTTGTGCATGTGGGGTATGGGTGTTGAAGAAAGGGGATCATAGTGCTGTCACTACTGCCATCACCCCAGAGAGATATGGACTGCATTGTTGCTTCTGCCATCACTCAGAAGGGTTGGGGGCTGTAATGCTTCTGCCATCACCCCTGGTGGATGGGGAATGTAGTACTGCTGCCATTCTTACCTGAGGGATGGGGATCATAGTGCTGATACTGCCATCACACCTGAGGAATGGTGAACATAGTACTGCTGCCATCACACCTAAGGGATGTGGGCCACAGTGCTGCTGCTTTTGTCACACCTGAGGGAGGTCATAGTGCTGTTGGTGCTGCCATCGCACCTGAGGGATGGGGCCATAGCGCTGCTTCCATCACACCTTAGGGATGGGGGCTGTAGTGTTGCTGCTGCCATCACATCTTGTACCTAAAACAACTTTAAACTGGTATAAAGATGGAAGGATGTGTAATAGTGGAGGTCAAAATTGCTAAAATGCATGTTAGCAGAGTTAAAAATTGTTAAATAAAGTACACAAAACCAAACACTGGTAAAACCGGATTTTGGCTTAGTAGACACTGGTGGCAATACCATTTTTTACAATGTGCAAAATAGAATATGCCCTTTCTCAATCCCGGTAAACCAGTGTCCCTGGTTGTGGGGGTTCCCAAATCCAGGAAAGATGCAGTTGGAGATGATCAAGGAATGTAAACAAACATGTTTTGGTGTGGTAACACCAATATGGTAGACTGTCTGTTTCTCACTTTTTCAAAGAAAAAAAGAATCAGAATCAAACTACCAGCTTTATTAGCAATCTTTACAGAATGTTGGCAATCATAAAATGTCATTTTTAAACTAGGGACACTTTGAGACCTAAGGGGGTTTACAGTGTCCCTTTAATACCATCCCCAATGTTGTTAATGAAAACACTGAACAGCACTGAACTGAGTATTGACCCCTGTGGGATACCACTTGTAATTTCCCCATTCCTGAGAGGCCCCCCCCCCCACCACCACCCTCTGGGTCCTACTACTGAGCCAATTTGCCACACACCAAGTTAATTAACTCCCTGCCCCTTGGTCCTCCAAACTCCTGCACAACCTCTTCTGGGGCACTAAGTCAAAGGCCTTGCTGAAATCCAAATATTGAATGTAAACTGACTAGCCCTTGTCCACCACCTTCATTGCCCAGTAAAAGAATTTGATTAGGCTGGCTTGACTGGACTTCCTTGTCTTGAACCCATACTGTTTCTTGTCCTATAGCCTGTTGACATTCATGAACTCAACTAGCTTTTCCTTCAGAATGGCTTCCATCAGTTTACCCACAATGGAAGTCAGACTGTTGTTGCACCAGGATAATTCCTGGGTCCATTGTTGTGCAGCAATACCACATGTGCAGTTCTCCACTCCTGCGGTATCAACCCCATATCTAAAGAGCTGCTGAACAGATCTGCTAGTGGAGCTGCCAGCTCCCCTGTCAGTTTCCTCAACACTCTTGGGTGCATACCATCTGGGCTCAGGGAATTGTCTACCTTTAGGGGCATGAACCATTTCCTAACCCTGTCTTCCCATATTCTGTCCTCAGCCATGTTCCTTCCTCATCTTCTTTCTTCCCTCATCCTCCCTTGTGGCACTGTTCCATCCTTTTCATTAGTAAAGACATAGCAGAAGTATTTGTTCAGCACCTCTACTTTCTCTTTACTGCCTTGTACCCACCCCTTCTCCTTTTGCAGCTTCTCTATGTCTACTTTCATGTCTCTCTTTTCTCTGATATAATTAAAGAAGGCTTTCTCTCTCTCCCCTTAATCCTCTGTGCAGTTTAAAGCTCCTTCCTAGCACTGGCCTGCCTGACTATCTTTCTGGCATCCCTAGCTTTCTACAAGTAGACTCCCTAATCCTCATCCTTTTGGGACTTCCTATACTTCTTGGACATGGTCCTCTTATCTCTCACTGCCTGGCTCACCTCCCTACTGAACCAACTGGCCTTCCTGGCTTTGGATCAGCTGATCGGCTGGCTTTACTATAGAGTGAATAGGAACACAAACACTTTCATTCATGAGAAGGCGGTCTGCCATGAATGACAGCAGTTGTGCAGGTCACCTTCTCTTACTAAGAATTGGGTACTGGGTAGAGGAGTGTTGGAGGAAGGTGCTGACAGGGTGGGGGTACAGTATATAAGAAAGTATTATTTGAAGCTCAAATGCCACAGCACTAAACAAGTCATGTCATCTCCAAACATCTGCAAATTGCCTTACACACACCTACGAGATCTACGAACATGTAAACTGGCTCCAACTATCTGACAGAATTAAATATCAAACCAGCATCCTAGCAAAAAAGCAAACATTGGACCTACTACCCCCTGGATCACAGGCACTGCTGAGACCATGTAGTGGCCCATGACAAACCAGGAATTCAAACAAACTCTCCTTCACTGTTCCCTTTTGCAGGACTACCCAAGGCCAACGATCCTTCTTTTTCAGAGCCTCCTCCTAGTTTAACACCCTGCCAGCAGAAGTTACCAGCAAAGCAACCCTGGGTGTCTTTAAGCTCAGCCTGCATCAATATCTCATCTCCTCTGCTTCCTGCTACTGCCACACCTAAATGGTTTATCCCCACCCCCATAACCCACCCTTCCCTCTCCTACTCCTTCCTCCTCCTCCTCTACTCCCCTCCACACCTCCCTGGCTGCAGCCCCTGACTACCCCCACTCCCTCTCTTTCCCCTCTTACATCAGTTTCTGGACTCACCTCCCTCTGTCGGATGGCTACCTATACGAATCTATATTGTTTAAGTTGTTATAGAAGTGATTTGCACAATTGTGATGTTTTGGTAATTGACAAAGCCCTCCAGCTGCTATGTTTATTTCTCTTTTGCACAATACCATTGCCTGTCCTAATATTTCAAGTAACCTAATGTGGAACCTTTGTAAAAGAGCCCCTGGCACAAAGGTGTATCTGATTCCCTTAAAGAAATAAATACAATAAAATAAATAAATGAGTACTATATTTAGTTTGTTTACACTAGAAAGACAGCAGCCGGCTGTGGAAGTGGGTGGGTTGTGCTGGTCGCCCTTCATGGGATGTTATTTTTCACATGTGATGATTAGATGTGTCTAATTGTGGGTGGCGGTGGGGAGGAGGGTGGGATTGGGCTTCTGGCATGGGTGGGAGGTGGGGTTGTATTTAATAGGACTGGAGCTGGGGGAGGAGGATGTGGCTGCTTCCTCTTTCTTTCTTTAAGAAGAAAAGAATAGTATTTTCTAAATGCAAGTAGTCCCATGTTTTGGAAAGGCTCCTGAATATTGGGAAGCCTTATTATTCGCAGTATTCAGAAAATACTATTCGGCCCCTGTACACCCCTAAAAGTTACACATAACTTCTTTTCCTATGGCTGATAGCATTCAGAGGAGCCCCTCCACACCCCCAGAGTGGTAATGGAGAAGCAGGGTTCCCACAGGGCTTTCTCCCTCTGCTGTGGTTCTCCAACCCTTCTACAGCAACTCTGGAATTCTCTTGTTTTTCCTGCCTTGGACCACTAGGGCTCAGCTAGCCTCCTCCCTTTATAGGCAAAAGGGGGAAGAACAAAGCTATGAATATTCTTATCTAAGACTCACTGGTCAAGCCAGGAAGCACAGAGTGCAAATACTCAGACTATCTCCTAGCTGAGGCCAAGCAGGAAATAATTATAAGGGCCTGGTTTAACCCTTCATATGTTTACTTGTAACCTACCTTGAGCTTAAAGGAGAACACCTGTCCTCCCATCACACACCCCAAACAAAACCCAACTAGTTTAGGGGTTTAAGCCTCCCCAAATACTTTTGTCATTACCTCAGTGACTTGATATTTACTCTGATGTGCCAACACTAATGTAAGCAATCCCAAAGCAGCGCAGCACTATTTCATATGCTCAGCAAGGCTGTGGGGTAGTTTATGTTAATGTCGGTACATTGACGCAAACATTAGGACACTAAGGTAATGAAAAAATTATTCTGAGGGATTAAAAGCCTAACTGGGGTGGTGGGTTGGGGTGGGGTGGCGGTGGGGAGAAAAGGTGTTCTCCTTTAAGATATCACTCAAGACAAAGTCTCAAATAATGAAATTATGTGTGTTTGCATGTCCAGTTTATTTTATTTGGAGCTTTTCTCTCTCTCTCTCTCTCTCTGTCTCTGTCTCTGTCTCTCTCTCTCTTTATTTGCCACAGAGAAAGAAAATGACATTAGTCATCAAGCATTTATGTTTGTGAAAGAATATTGTAGCTGAAGTTCATGGACAGTTAATGAATGTAAGGTTATAATATGCCCTTTTAGATACAACAGCAGATGGCTAGATCTGGTGAATGAGGAGCTGGTTGTGGAATTCCACTGAGAAAGGCTGTGCACTGCTCCTGTAACGGAGGTACATTAATGTTTCCAGCTAAAGTGCAACCCAAGTGTATTAGAGCAATGTTCATTGTTGCTACTGTTGCTGATTTGTGTGGGTAACTGCAGTCACGTGAATCAGAACATTCTCTTCTGTTGCAATCAGACCAGCAGAGAATTAGCAGCAGTGTTCTACTGTACCACTTCATTTAACATTTTTTGTTTCAAACACATTCACTGGTGTTTCAAAAACCCACTTCAGAATCATAATCTGGTTGATGGCCATTTAACAATTTAAGTACAATGGAATAACCAATGGTTTTCCACAGCTGCTTTTCCATTACTTCAAGCTACTGTACATAATGCTGGAAAAATTGGCAAGCCATTACCGAATCTAATTATTGGATCATCATGCTCCACTTCCCACTTCCACCCCATAAAGAATTATAGCTGACTTCTCTTTGGAGTTAAACGGCCACAACCATATGTTTAGTATTCACTCAGTTTCATGACACCTTTCAGAGTGACATGTACAGCTGGGAATCTCTTCCCTGGTTAGGCTGCCTCACCCCTGCACCAAAAGGGGTAGGGGTTTTATCATCATGGGAGGTCTGATCCCCTGTATCGGGCCAGGCCCCTCTCCAAGAGATTCTAGGTAAATCCTGCAGAACCCTTCCTTCAACAGTGAAAGGGAGTCTGTTGGCCAAAAGCAGAGCCTCTCACCCCATCTGGCAGAGCTCTGCTCCTTGTGGGACATCCCAGTGGGGGTGCCAAGATCCATCCAGACTATGCATGAGTTTGTTGGTCACACCCCGCATATCAACTAAGAGGCACCTGTCTGGACTGCATGCATGTTCTCCATCTCCTCCTGTTACCATTCCCATTTACAGAGACCCCAAGCCACATCTTCAACCTGGGAAAAAGACCTCTTTTAGATAAAAAACAGAAAAAAAATTCTGCTGGATCCCTAATGCAGTCTCCTATGGTTTGATAAAGGGTCCCCTACTCTGACTTGGTCCTGCCTAATACCCAGCTTTTATGAGGGTCTGTGGGTGGGATTCTCAGGCAGGACCTGGAGAGAAAAGGGAGATCTAAACCATAGCTAACCTTTTAAATCCCTTCATTCCCTCACAGTCTAGTTCTTTCCTTCCTGGCCATCTCAGGCATTGCCTTCCCTGTTCCTTCCCCCAGCCTCACACTAGCCTGTCCTCTCAAATCCCAGCCAGGAGATTTAGGCATTTTCAGTGTGCCAGAGGTGGAGGGAAGGGACTCTGTCTTTGTGTGGAGGAGGGGTCCGTCCTCCAATACCATCTTTGCTGCAATTTGTTGCAATCTGGCAATGGGATCAACAGGCCCCACTTCCTTCTCCAACCCTAAATAACTACACCTCTCTTCTCTTTGGAATTAAGTGGCCACAGACATACTGTATGTTTATTGTTTACTCCATTTCATGACGTGCTGTTCAGAGTGATATGCACAGCTGGGAGCTTCTCACCTGGTTATGTTGTCCCTTCCCCTGCCCCAGCAGGAGCAGGGGCTTCATCCTCATGGGAACTCCAGTCCCTATCTTGGGCCCACCCCTTCACCAAGGGATTCTAAGCAGACTCTGGAGGACCCTGCCTCAAACAGTGAGAAGGAGCCTTTTGGCCAGTAGGCAAGTAGCTCAACCCCATCTGGCAGATATTTCCTTCTTGTAGGAAATCCCAGTGGGGTATACTGAGATACATCCAGATCAGGCATGAGTCTGTCAGTACTGCTCCATGCCAACTAAGTGGTACCTGTGTGGACTGGGCACAGGTTCCCCCCTCCTCTCCTGGTACCACTACAATTCCCTGAGACTCACAAGCTGCTACAGATAGGTCCTGTCTATTCCCAAGAACTTTGCTCTTGCCATTCCCTAACCATGTCCTGAATGGCTAGCCTGAACTGGTGGCATCCCACATCTGAAAGGTGCACTCAGTTTCTAACATACATCCCTGTATACATCATTGAAATGAGGTTGTGTTGTAGTACCCTCCCCTTTATTGTTTTCATAAGTGCTCCCCTCTTCATACTAGTCTGAAGCAGATTATCGTCAATGGCCTTGTGGTCCCAAGCATGGCTCCAAGTAAACCTCTAGATCACATGGCCTTCTCTTACAGGCTCCCTTCCCTTTGGAACAACATTCCCTCACCCTACCCGCCTCACTCCATCCTTTCCTGCCCTTAAGCACCTACTCAGACCAACCCCTACATCTTCCTGCACCTGTTTACATCCTTAATTACCCTCTCTCTTTCCTCTCCTCTGTCTCTTCCCTCCCTTCTCCAGTACTCCTACTCTCTGTAGCTTTCCACAGCTGAGGCAATTTGCTTCCATAGCTTATATACTCTTTTGGGCTCCAGTATTATATTGTTCCAGATCCCTTCCCAGCAAAAAGAGACGCCACACTCAATATTGTAGATTGGCTGCTCAGCCGGCAAAATCTTTTATTTTATATACATAAATATATATACACTTTTACAATGTTGAGTTCCTTTCTTTCTTCTGATCCTTTTATTCCACTCATTTTCCTTTTTCATTTTTGTTTCTTTTGTTTTTCTCCCTCGGGCGTTGAAACCCTCGGGGGTCATGTTCCACTCCTTTTTCCTGGGTGTAAACCCGAGCTGTCCTTATACTTCTTTATCTCTTGGGCAGGTCCAATTCCTGCTCCCCGTTTTTCTGTCCACTTAAACCAGGGTGTCCATAACCTTTTACTGTCCTCCAGTTTATTCATTCCCCCATTTGTTTTCCCCTTTTGCCCCCGTGCCCCTTTTCCCCTTTTTCTATCCAATCTTTAATTCCTTCCTTCCACTAGCTTGCCTCCAGCTTGCGTTGGATGGTAAGCTTCCCCAAGCTTCCTCCACTTTTGGCATCTGATTTCAACCACTGATCTATACCTCTAACTAGTTCAGATGAATATGTGATTTCCCATCTGAGCTAAATGCACCCCATCGGTCCTGTATAGGCCATATAGCCTCTCTTCAATTTCATCATGCCTGATGGCAGCTCCCCCATTTTCTTTTATAAATGTCCCTGCCTTACTATTCATCCTCCTCCTTACTTTGTCTATGGCCTTGTGCTGCCTGGCCTGTCTCCACACCCTTCGAGGAATCATTTCAGACCACATAATTGTTGTTTCTGGCCACCATGTCCTCATGACCTTGACATCCCTCTGTATGCTATAAAAAATCTCTAGCCAGGGGCCATGGCCCAAATCATTTCCCCTCAGGTGTATTATAAGGAGGTCTGGGTACTTGTTGTTCTTTCTCATTTCTATCAGTAAAGGAAGGAGCTGCCCCCATCACATTCCCCTTATGCCTTTCCACAGGATCCTGATTTTTTTATAGTCAAAACCCAGTTGTTTTCCACCATTCTTCTGCGCTGCCTCCCTTTCTGCCCAGTAAATGTGCGAGTGCCCCACCATCCATGTGTCCTTCCTTTTCCATACATCTATAACAATAATTATAAACAGTGAGGACACAAAACTTCTCTGTGTGTTTTTTTTTTCTTTCTTTCCTGTGTGGAAGACAAACACAATAAGGTAAATTTTTTGCATTTCTAATGTACTTTTTATAGCAGTCTGATGACCATCGCCCTAGGGTTTTTATGTCCTGTCCTCCTTTTCCTTGTGTGGCCACCTCCGAGGCTGCCCCAATCTGAAAGGAGTGAGATGAGAAACTGTCTGGGTTTTTTCCCAGTTCTTTTATACTCCGCTTCAATACCCCAGACACTTGACTTCCTTTTACCCCTTTTCCATTCTAATGCACGAAAAATAACCCCCCTTGTTCTGGCCTAATACTGCGATAATTTTCCATAAGCTGGCAGGGGCATCTTTCAGGGTCATCCTTGGGCTCAATCCTTACCCTGTAACCCTCCCCCATCTGGTCAGTCTTTGACCTTGAAATTTTTAGGGTTATCCCTTCCTTTTCCCACAGTATATCCCCTGCTTGGAGACTTTTTCCCGGGGAGGATGTAGAGGGTCCTACCATTTCAGACACTCTGAATGCCCCCCTGTGCAATACCATAAATAATGCCTTGAATAGCGTTACTTTGAACGGGGTATAGCAGATTTCTGTCAATTTTTCTAATACCTTTGCTAGTAAATGTTCCGATACAGGTTCTCTGGGATCCTTCTCTTTTCCTTTCACCCTGTGCCACTCCATCATCATTCTTCTTACTAAAATACCATTGCAAGGCTCCCCCCAACTCCTCATTTGGCAAACCCAACCTATTGATGCTAGGTGGACCCACATAGTAGCACAAGCTGCTCTTTCCTTCCAGCTTGCCACCACAAACCTCCCCACCTGTTCCTCCTTGACTGCCCCACTTACCTCCATGCTGTGGTGTGCTCTGAAAGCCTGGAAAATTCTCCATGAACTTTCATAAGTTTTTAGGGTGTTGTCTGCCCATGCACTTCAAAATAGATATGCTGCTCCCTCCAGCCAATCTCCCATAGCTCCTCTGGAATCCTCTCTCCCATTCGGTCTGCATTGGGAGCTAGTAACCGAAACCGTTCCATCTATAATCGGGAGATGCTGTCAGCTATAGAGTTGTTTATACCTGGAATGTGCCTAGCCCTGAAACTCATGTTGAGCCTCAGCTCCTGCAATACCAGCTGACGTAGGATGCAGAGTACCAACATTGACCTTGACCCTCTGTTGTTCAGCACATCCACAACTGCCCTGTTGTCTCACCAAAATGTAACCCGCTGGTTCTGCAACCATGCTTCCCATAATTTTGTCACCACCCAAATGGGGAAGATCTCCAAAAAAGTGGTGTCCTTTGTCAATCCCTCTTCTATCCACCTTTTTGGCCAGGGTTCCGCTATCCATTTTCCCCGGAAATAGGCCCCCACCCCATACCCCCCTGAAGCGTCCGTGTAAAGATCCAAATCCGTGTTGTATAGCCATTCCTCCTGCCAGAAAGCTATCCCTTTGTGTCTTTTAATGAATTGCTCCCAAATCTTTAGGTCTTCCCTAGTCTCTTTTCCTATACTAACCCAGTGATATGGCTTTGAACCCCTCGCCATGGCCCTAGCCAGACGTCATGTAAACGCCTGTCCCGGCCCGATGTCTCATAAGAAAATTCAATGCCCCATTAGCTGCTGGCTGTAAATTAGGGCACCCGCTTTTCTTTCCTATGTCTATCAGCATTTTCTCAGCTTAATTACTTTCTGTCCCGGCAGGTGGAACAGCCCTTGCTCCACATCCACCTCTATACCTAGGAATTCTAAGCACCTACTGGGTCCTTCCATTTTTTCGGTAGCCAATGGGACTCCTAACTCCTTGCACAACTCCTGGAAGTCCTCCAGCATCAACTGTACACTTTCTTCACCCTCTCCTATGAACAAGAAATCGTCCAGGTAATGGACTACCGTGTCATACCAGTACCGGACATTGAATACCCATTGAAGCCATGTGCTGAATTTTTCAAAGGTGGAACATGCTACCGAACACCCCATTGACATGGCTTTGTCAAAATAATACTCTTCCTTGATCTGGAAACCCAACAACTCCCAATCCTCCCTGCGGACCGGCAGTAACCAGAATGCAGACTTGATGTCTGTCTTTGCCAACCATGGGGTGCGTCTTGCCCTAATAATCTCCACTGCATCTTCCACAGTCCCGTAGGACACCCTACTATCCTCCTCTGAAATGTGGTCATTGACTGATTCTTTTTCAGGGTAGGATAGGTGGTGAATCACCCGATATTCCCCTGCTTGTTTCTTAGAGACTAAGCCTAACGTTGATACCCGCAGGTTTTTTAATGGGGGGTCTTTAAAAGGGCCTTCTATCCTACCTGCCTCTTTTTTGTTACCAATCTTCTTTTTTAGCAGTGCTTCCTTTCCTTTTATTGAAGCTAGATTCTTTGCCCATGTCTTAAACCTCTTTCCCTAGTAATGAAAACTAAAACCCTTTTGAAAACGATCTATCAGCTCTTGTACCACTTCTCTGTTTGGATATTCTTTCATCCATTGTTCTATCAATTTGGCTCTGATTGGTGTTTTTGCTAATTGGTATTGACCTTTTTTATTTTCCCCCATGTTGATACCCTCTTCCCCCCATGTACCCCCTCTCTCTTCCTGTAATATCTCTCTGGATTCCCCTGTGGCTCCCCCGAAAGGAACCGTTTCCTTGTCCTCCTCCGGAGAAGGTTTCCGCATAGGATCAGCATCGGGAAGCTGGGTGGGTTCCTCCACATTTTGAACAGGCATGCCTGAACCTGCAGAGTGGAAAGGTGCAGTGAGCCCTGTTGTACCCCCAACAGCATTTTTGGTATCGCAGGCCTCCCCTCTGTCCTTCTCCTTCCACCCCCCCCACTACCGTCATGGTCTCCCACCATAGGTCATTGTGCCTAGAATCCCATCAGCAATCCTCTCCGTAATTAGCCATACGGGTCCTGAACTTTTCATCATACTGTAGCCAATTAGTACCTCCCATCATCTTATACGCATTTCTTATGATCAATGAGTACGCTAGCAAAGGGATGCCCAAATCCAACTTCTTCTCTAGTGCTATAGCACTGTAATATGTGAAACCCAGGGTCCAAGCCTCCCAAGTCTTCCCTCTATAAGTGGGCCCCTTCTGCTCCTCTCCCTTTCTGACCAGAACTATGGCTGCTGCTAGCTTTCTTGCTGAAACTCTCTTTTTCTTCATATAGCTCAGCTGTTTTCTTGTCTACCAACGCAAAGATATCCACAAATTCTCCTTTCCAGATTTTTTCTTTAGTTGCTATTGGCACATGATCCCCTATCCGTAACCCCCAACCCCTTTTATTTTGCTCCCTCATTTCTTTCCCCCATCTCCTTGTTTTTCTTCCGCCCCTTTTCCTTCTAAGTCTCCCAGCACCTTTTTCAATTTTTTAACCCATCACCCCCCATGCCTAATATTAATTGCTCCACTTACTCCTTCATGGTACTTTCCAATGTCAACACTGTACCTGATTCTCCATGGGGGTCCTTTGCTGTTCCAATTGTTGCTTTGTCTCCTGGTTCCGCTCCCCCTCATGGTCTGGTAGATGGGGCCTGCTGGTTACTACTACCTGCAGGTTTGGCTGCCCCTCCACCCGTTGCGTCGTCTCCGGCCGGCCATCTTCGGGTGCGGGAATGTTGGGTCCCAGTCCTGGGTGAGACCTAACCTCCTCCCTTGGGCTGGGTTCTGGTTTAGGCATCAGCCCCTCTGGACTGGGCGCAGGTATTGGGTCGGGGATGGCATGGGTTATCGGTTGCTGCCCTGGAGAACTTGTTCTAGGGCGTTATGGCACCGGTGCCCCAGCTCCCCTTCCTTTTCCTCCTGCCCCACTCTGCCCCTTTTTCTTGACCCTCTCTTTCTGTCCTGGTACTTCCCTCACTGTGTATTCCATAGTATCCAGGACTTTATGTGCCCTGTCCATGAGATCCATAATCAGTTTCATCGTGTCTGCCTTCTTTGTATTGGACCCACGGGTGTTCATACTTTGTCTTTTTTCCTGCTCACACAAATATCAATGGTTACTGCTAACTTCCAGGAAAAGAACAAAAATAAAACAAAACATTTTTTTTTTGCTCCTCTATCATTATTAATCTCCCCTCTTTTTTTTTTTTGAAAACCTTAACAAGGAAAAAAATCCTTTTTAGAGAGACAACATTATTATTTTTTTTTTAAACATCCCTTTTAGCATGGCAGATTCTTTTTTTTTTGCCCTGCTATGCTGCATTCACACACTGAAACCCTCCCCGGAAAATATCTCCCCCCTCTCCCCCCGCCATGCGCCTATCTCTCTGTGGCGTGGCCTCCAGGAAGTCCTCTGACCCCCGTGCTCTGTCTTCCAGTTTCCGTTTTTTCGCCGCCCTACTCTTTGTCCTTTTGCGGCACTCCCGCTGTCCCCCTGATGCAAAACGTCTCCCTTTTTCCTCCGACCCTCCTTTTAAAAAAAAAAAAAAAAAAATCCCAATTGCATCCTGTTTTTCTCCCCCCAAATAGGTTCAGCCACTGGCCAAAATTTCCCCGTGATCGTTTTTGTATCTTGGCTGGTTCGTATATTCCAGTGCCCCACGCTGCAGCCTGTAGAAACTGTTACCTGGGGTTGTCGTCACGTGGCCTCTGGGCCCTTGTCTGCCCACTACATTTTCCTTCGCTCCAGTCGGGCGGAAAAAAGCCCCATGCCTCTACGTGGCCTCTAGGCCCTTGTCTGCCCGCTACCTTCCTTTCACTTCCGTTGGGCAGAACAAACACCCCATGCCTCCACGTGGCCTCCAGGCCCTTGTCTGCCTGCTACCTTCTTTACGCTCTGGTCGGGCAGTAACAATGCCCCATGCCTCCTCGGGTCCTTCTCCTGCCCCTGTAGTCTGCTGGGGTCCCCCCCTTTTCGACCATGTAGCGATGCACTCTCTCCCCCATCCACAAACCTAACCCCCTTTTTTTAAAATGCCATTACCTGCCATGTGCTCCCTGCTCCTCACTTCTTGCAACTGCCTCTAGGTGAGGGAGAGGCCTACCCCTTCTTTGAAAGAAAATACCAGCCTCCCCCTTTCTCCGTGCAAAATCTCTCCGGCTTCCATCGTCTTTCTCCCTTACACCTCCCTTGCAAAATCCTTTTTTTTTTGTCACCACTTTTGCTGCTCACACCCGCTGGCTCTGCACTCACCGGAACCCTCCGTTTTCTGGTCTTACGTGCCCCGTTTTCCTCGCTCATTCACCTGCTAAAAACCTTTCATTTCTACAATGAAAATGCGCCCACTCTCAGGAAAACCTTTTTCCTTTTTTTTCTGATGCCATTCCTCTCTTCGGCTTAGCATCGCAGTTTGACATTACATCTCTCTGACATTGCCTCTTAAATAAACGGACCCAGCTACCATCTTTTATACAACTTCCTGCAGGAACAAATTGCCTTGCATCTCTTCAATACCTATCACATAAATAAAAAACCTTGGATACTTTTCTAGCTGAATTCCACTAGCAACCTTATTATTACCAAAAAAATCCACTTTATCAACATATCAACCACAATTTCTTGGGTTCTCTCTTTCTTAAAACAATATCACATAAATAAAAACTTTGCATACTTTTCTTCTAGCAGGGATTTACTAACCAACACCTTATTATAACCAAAAAATTTCAACTTATCAGCATATCAACTACAATTGCTGGATTCCTTTTTTTTTTTTTCTTACTTTCCTTAGGAACTCCCGACTAATGTGTTAGGTTCTTTTCTTGAATTTCCTACTTACCTAAGAGACCTAGCAGAAACTGGCCAAGCCCTCCTGTGTTGTCCTTTTTAACCCTCTCTTAGGTCCGCCCCTCACTACCCTTTTCCTACTCTCTCATTGGTCCTTATTCCCCTCCCCTTTTCATGATGCTGCTATGACTCACGAGGGGCCTCCCCCTTCTGACCTCACTTCCCCTTCCTTACTCCTCCCTCTTCTTCCTAGGCTCCCACCCTATCCCCTTCCCCCTCTTCTCTCTGACCCCACCCCCCACCCTTGCAGCTACCATAGTCTCTTTTTCTGGTTCAGGCTGGCCTGGAACAATGAGGTGTTGCCCTTTAGGGCAACCAATTTTATATTTTGTAAATACTACTGTATCATATTATATATTACTGAAATGCTGCATCAAATTTATATATATTCTGTGTGACTAGTCAGTTTTTTTTACAAATTTCCATCTGTTGCATGTGTCTCTGTATCCCCTTTCCTGGTCGTACCTGGAAACGAGCTTTGCTCATGGTATCTTTCCCAGCTATCAAATTTTAAATAAATAAATATGCAACCATGCCAGTAATGTGCTGAGTCATCTGTGCTGCAGGAACCAAAAGTCCCCTTTCATGGCTCACTGGGCTTTGACCGAGGTCCCACATCTCAGATCAATGCTACTCAGCTGAATCACCATTAAGTCTGGGGACCCACCTTTCACTCCTTGACTGCCAGCCTGAGAAGCAGATCTCTCAATTGCATGCACTGCCAGTCAAGTCACTTGATCTGTGCTTCCTCTCGCTTCAAGAATAGGCCCCTGCTATCTTGCTGTCTGTGCTGTCCAGTGCATGTAAGAGTGCTCACATCTTCACACTTTTGGTGCCATGCATCATGGACCTGCTCCATGCAAAAGGAAAGAGAGATAGATTATGATAGGTATGGTGCAATATATCTCCTGAAGGTAATGGAGGACTCAGCGCTCAGTGCAAAAATATCTTGCAGGACACTGTTGTTCAGTTTGCAAAGTTCCAAAGCTTTAATCTCTGTAACATGAGGCAAAAATAGCTTGCCAAAACAGCTTGCCAGTGTAGCCAAGGGAGGCCACCCACAGACCAATGTTTTACACTCATCATGAGTGTTTTGTCAAGATCACCTTGATAAAGCACTCATGATGAGTGTGAAACGTTGGTCTCTGGGTGGCCTCCCTGCGCTACACCAGAAAGCTGTTTTGGAAAGCTGTTTTATTTATTTATTTTATTTATTTTTGGTAATTACCTATTGTTACAGAGATAAAAGCTTTGGAACTTTGCAAACTGAACAACTGTGTCTTGCAAGATATTGTTTAGTGGTTGTGAACTGGACTTACGATCACCGAGCCCATGAATAGCAATCCTTACAGGTGTTTCATATCTCCTGAAGGTCCACGACTTTCATCACCCCCATACTTGCATCTGGTTCTCTGTCACACCCTGTACCTTCATGGTCGTTGCTGTGCCTATCCTAAATAAATGTGCCCCATATTCCCCAGGCTTGAGCCTGCTGTCTCCAACATTCTTTCAAGTACATGATGGAACTGATACTGCATAAGGGCATATCCATCCTTATGGGTGAAGAAGGATTCGCTCTCTCAGCAGACCCTGCTGTTATGTAATCTGAAACCCCCTCTTCCACTGGCCCTTCTACCACCTCCTGGGCTTGTATCTTATACCAGTATCCCTGGCTCACCTGGCCCATCTTACTCTTGCCAAGGTACACAAACACTCCGGCTTTGGTTACCACTACCAGAGATCTGTGCAGTCCCAGTGCCCTAGTAGGAGACGTAATCTTGGCCACTGGTTCCAAAACCCATGTGTCCCCTCAGAATGTTATCAGGAAAGCAGTAGAAATCATCAAAGCCTTCATAGGGAGATCAACACACTGCTGCTAGAGTCATCCAGACTACTTCAACAGGGTCAGACATAGCAATGCCTGGCATCTATTTGCTTCTGAACTGCCTCATTTCAGCTTTCCAGTGCCTTTCTGACTCTAAATGCCTGCATAGCCTCCCTGTGCCTTAGTGTCTTTGAAAACCAGGCTATTCCCACCAAATGCTGTCCTACCACTTATGGGTCTCACTTTCCTGCTTCATGGCCAAGAGTTATTGGCACAGCTGATATTTCAGGATCGTCCACTATTTGGGCCACCCTTTTCTAGCCCTGAATTGAAGATAGTGTTAGACCTCTCTGTGATACATTGATCTGGTACTTGGTGCAGTGGAATCACCGATCAGATGCCAGGCACTTTGGTATTTGGTGTAGCCTGGTTTTCAAAGGTGTTACAGCATAAGGAGGCTGGGCAGACTATGCGGCCATCCCTCTACCATCAGTGCAAAGCTTCTGAATGTCTGCCACTGAAAATCAGATAAGGCATTACAGTCCCATTTTTCAACCATGGGGACAGTGGGTCAGAGCTTGGACGACAGTGGTCACCATGGGTGACCAGAGAGCTCTCTACCTGCTTGGGGCGAGTTTAGACTGGTGGAGGTGGCTGAGGTCATTGAGATTGCTTCCAAGCTTTGGCACACCTTTTGCGAACTGGACCCGGTGCCAACTCGTTTCTTAATGAGATGTGTTGACTCAGTTGGTCCGGTGTTTGCCTTGATTGTTCGGTGTTCCTTGTCAGAGGTGATCTTTCCCGATGTTTTGAAGGAGGCATTGGTGAGACCCCTTCTGAAAAAAACATTGTTGGAACCTGAGATCAAGACAAATTACCATCATATCTCCAATCTTCCATTTTTGGGTAAGATTGTGGAGAAAGTGGTGGCGCTTCAGCTTGAAGAGCATCTCGTGGCCCATGATCTATACGAGCCACTCCAGTCTGGGTTTCGTGAGAGGCATAGCACAAAAAACTGTGCTGGTTCAAGTGCATAATGGCCTCCTTAGGGCTAGAGATCGAGGGGAAGGGACAATTCTTGTTCTCCTCGATCTTTCTTCAGCGTTTGACACGGTGGACCATCGAGTGTTACTTGACCACCTAAGGGAATTCTGCAGACTTGCCAGCACTGTCATCTGCTGGTTTGATCCTTTTCTATCTAACAGGAGGAAGAGGGTACTGATGGGGAATTTCTTCTCCTCCCCTGGCCACCTGTTATGTAGGGTTCCCCAGGGTTCGGTCCTGTCGCCGATGCTGTTTGCCGTGTATATGCTGCCCCTGGAAGAGCTCATTAGGAAGTACAGTCTGAATTTTCATTGTTATGCCGATGATACCAAGCTGTATTTTTTCTTTGCACCTGGAACATCTCGTGCTTTGGAAGTACTTAATAGTTGCCTCGCTGAAATCAATGACTGGATGGCCTCCAGCTGGTTGCGACTGAACCCCGATAAGACAGAGGTACTGGTGGTGGAGTTGAACAGAGGGTGTGATAGGTCGGCCTCTGGTGCAGAGACGGGGCTTTTTCTTGGCTCGGTACCATTGAAGGCTTCCTCTAGGGTGCGGGATCTGGGCGTTATTCTTGACAATGGATTGACACTTGTGTTTCAGGTGTCTTCCACTGTTTGTACTAATTTTTACCATCTGAGGAATATCGCCAAGATAAAGCCCCTAGTTCCATGGCAGGACCTCCCCACCTTGGTACATGACTTCGTGATGTCCAGGCTGGACTACTGTAATGCACTCCACCTCGGGGTCTTTGAGGGTACCCTGCACCAACTGCAGCTGGTGCAGAATGTGGCAGCGAAGCTGTTGACAATACAGCCCGAGTATTGTCATATTACTCCGGTGGTGCGTCAACTGTACTGGCTGCCAGTTAGGTGAAGGGTCCTCTTCAAGGTGGGTTTATTCACCTTTAAGGCCCTACACAGCCTGGGACCTGGTTACCTGAAGGACCTTCTCAGTCATGCTGTCTCAGTCCGCTCCCTCTGCTCCTCCTCTAGGGGCCTTCTTGCGATTTCCAGGATGAGATTAAAAACAGCTGGCGACAGAGCATTTAGTGTCGCCGCTCCCATCCTGTGGAATTCGCCTACTCCAGCTGTTAGGGAGGCCCCTTCTGTGGAGGTATTTAAAGCCTGACTCAAGGCCTTCCTGTACAATCAGGCCTTCCCAGACTGTGTTTTATAGTCCTTGCTTATTTTTTAGAATCTACGTCTAGGTTAGCCTTGGCATTTTAGGCATTTGTTATTGCTGCTTAGGTTAATGTTTATATAAATTTTGTATCATCGTTGATATGTTGTGTGTTCTGCTTGATATATTGTTATGCATTTTGTTTTATAATGTATAGTATTTGTTTTTAAAATGTTCGGTGCCCAGAGCCTCCAGGATGGGCGTCACTTAAATAAAATGTGCCTTGCCTTGCCATTTGCCATGTTTGTTCAACAAGCATTTTAACATGAATACCCTTGTTACTGTAGTTCTCCAATAGGCCCATCGATCCTAACTATCCTTTAAACAAATGCACTACCCCTTTATTATTTGTCCCAAATACTACCCTCATGTCCCTAAGTTTATCTGCCCAAATGACCAGTGCTACCACTGTTTGAAATATTTTCAATATAGTGACCCTTCTGGTAATCCTGGCAGTGACCTAGGCTTCATAGGTTGCTCCAGGAAGGAAAGAGAGAGAAGAATATTCCAAAAAAGTAGAACACACCTTGGAGGAGAAGAGCTGTTTAAATCTATATCAAAAAATCAATGTAAAATAAATACAAAAAAAACTCAGAGTAACTGGCAACAAAAGGCAGTATTACGGAATATAAATCTTTATTAAATACTTAAATAGAGTATTGAATATACCTTTTAAACCCCTTCTTTGCCTCTCAGACTGCCTCCTTCTTTCTTACCTACACTTGTCTCTGTCCCCACACCAGCTCACCCTTTCTACGCCCACCTGGGAGGTGAAGGTATTGACAGCGTGCCAGAGGTGTTTTTGTGTGGAGGAGGGGGGCCTTCCTCAAATACCCACTCTGCTGCAATTTTTGCAGACCGACAGAAAAACCATGACTCATTTTGGATGTTACTGAGTGGCAAAACGAATATACATAACACAAAAATACCAAATATGGTGAATGTAGCACTTGTCATGATTTTTATTTTTAAACTTTCTCTTTGCCTCAAAGGTCTCCTGCCAGGATTCTCCTTCCACCACCACCAGGGCCGCCTACCTGACTTTTGGAGCTGCACCCTTTCAGGATCCTCTAGAGCTCTAGGCTGCCTGTGAGACATCTTGATGGGCCTCCATTTGATTTCCCCTGAGGTAAGCTCCTGCCTTCTCCTTCTTGGAAGTGATACCCATCTGTATCTGTTTTGCCATGGTGGAAGCCTACTCAGAAGCTTCCCAGAAGCTCATGAGGATTCAAAGTTGGAATGGTCATGGCAGGGTGAGTGAGGCTTCATCTACCCAACAGTTTTACTTTCACTGTGTCACTGTGCCAGCAAGCCACATTTGATATGATCTTTATTTTTCCATCAGTGTAAAAATATATTGTAAGCTACCAGTCCTTTTATACTCCATCTGTACTAAAATTACACAAAATGTTTGATATACAGTGGTCTAGATTTAAGAAAAAATACCACTGGTAATTTCAGTGCTATCTGCCCCTCAGCCAATGGGCAAACCCAGTTTGATGCAGGATGGGTGCACCCATCAGTGGTCCCTATTTAAGAACTGCCTACCGTGATAGCAGCAGTGGCAGTAGCATAGGTCGTATAAGGGACTGCAGCGCTGATTTGCACACAGTGTGCAACAGAGCGCTGCATACAGAATGGACCATTCAATGCACATACAGGTGGAAGCTGAGTCAGAAAATATTCTGATTTAGATGTCCTCTGGCCCCGTACCATCTAGAACCCACCTACAGAACACAGGAACCATATAGATGGGTACCTGGACCCAGCAATATTTGTGGCAATGGATGGAATCCACAGGCATCGGCTGTTCTGGAGGTTGCTTACCTGCCATCTCATTAGGGGGTGTTAACCATGTTATAAAGACCCCTCTGCCCCAATACATAGACTACACCACAATGTTCAGCACAGGGAGCAATGTAGTGCCTTCATATGTTCATGCATATTCATGAGATGCCTCCTGCCTGATTCAGAGACAGATTACCGCTGCTTGCTACCACTGGGATTGGGGTCCTGAATGCAGGCAGCAGTGGTTCAGTCCTTAGTTTGGGAAGTAACTTGGATTCCTGAATCCAACTCAATATATTGTTTATTGTTTATTGAAATCTAGGATTACAAATACCTTTGAGCCAAGGCTCTTTTTACAAAGGTTCCACGTCAAGAGAGTACAAACATTTTAGGCTAAGCTACATCGGTCTATACATAGGCAAAAGAAAACAACATAAAACACAGAGATTAAATAACATTATTCATTGTTCAGAATGTTGCATTGCTGAAATAAAGTAAGGAAACACATAGGTTTGGATAAGTTCAAGAGATCTATAAGGAGTTGGGAAGGAGGGGTTGGGAGTGGGGGGGCAGCAGCCGATGAGCAGTTAGAGCAGATTCACAGCATTGTCAGGGAGCAAGGAGAGGGGAGATGGGCAGCAGGGGAAGAAGAAAGTTAGGAGAGGCAGTCACAGGAGCTGGAGGAAGTGAGATGAAGATGTAGTCTTGATTTGAAAATGCCCAGTGAAGAGGTGGAAGTACTATCAGTGCTGAGGGCATTCATCCAGGTGGGAGCACGGTGTGCAAAGGATCTTTGACCCAGTGATGTGCAGCATCAAGGAACTTGTTGGAGCTGTTGTTCCGACCCTCTGGTTTTACGTAGATTGGAGATTGGGCTCAGAAGGACTTGGACACTAGGAGGGGTAATGCCCAAGATAGTTTTTTTCACCATCAGACAGGTTAGGTACTTAATTCGATTTGCGAGTTGAAGCCATCCTGATTGGGCGTAGAGTTCACATGTATGTGTGAGTCGGTGGGCTCCAACGAGTAGGCAGCAGGGCTTGTTTAGGGAGGTCATTATGTGCCTAAGGGCGGTAGTAGTGGCAGAGTCATAGACTATGAGGCCATAGTCTACAACGGAGACAACAGAGCTCTGGATGGCCATCTTTAATGCTGCCTGGGTGGGGTGTTCCTTGTTGCAGTAGAGGATTCCAATGCATGCGTTTACAACTCTGGCGACGTTATCGATGTGTGTCCCATATGACAGACCATGGTCGAGAGTGATTCCTAGATATTTAAAGGATGACACTTGTTCAAGGGTATGACCAGCACTTGTTTTAATATCAAAGGGGTAATGCCTGCATTTGTTTTGTGAGCTGCAGAAGAGCATTGATTTAGTTTTTTTGTGGTTTTGAACCAGTTTATCTGAAGAGAACCAGTTTTCAATGGAGGAGAATGCTAGTTGAAGGTTGTGAGTTAATGGTTCTGGGTCTTTATGTGGGGTGAACAGCACAGCATCGTCGGCATATAGGATAATTTGTTCAGGGCAGGATTGAGGGAGAGAATTTAGGAAAAGACTGAAAAGTAGGGAGCCCAGTATTGAGCCTGGGGGACGCCAGAACGGACTGGCTTGGAGTCAGAGAGTTGACCTGAGATTTTTACTTTTTGTGAGCGTTGGTGCAGGTAATTATTGAACCATGCAGTAGTGTCCAGGGAGAGATGGGCATTCAGTAGCTGTCTGGAAAATAGGCCGTGGTGGACAGTGTTGAATGCCTTGGTCAAGTCAATGAATATGGCTCCAGTTAGATGCCTTTGTACATAGAGTTGTGAAGGGCTCCAGTGAACTCCAGGAGGGCTTTTGAGGTGCTGTGCCCTTGCCTGAAACCGTGTTGCTGAGGACATAGGATGTTGTATTTGTCCAAGCAGACTGAAAGCTGATCCGCTACAATGCGCTCGAGGGCCTTGGAAAGGGGGGGCAGTATAGAGATCGGCCGGTAGTTTCCCAGGATTGACTTGTCGCCACTTTTGAAGACTGGACTGACAATAGCAGGTTTCCATTTGCTAGGGAATTGACTGAGGTTAAGTGAGAGGTTGAAGATTCTGCTAAGTGGATACAGCACTTCCTCTATGGTAAGGGATAGCAGTTTCAGGTCCAGTGAGTCTCCACTAGCTCTGGACTTGGAGATAGCCCTTTTTACGTATTTACAGACTTCAACTGCTTTGACTTTTTTAAAGTGGAAAGGTGGATGGCTTGAGAGGGTAGGAAGGGAAGTTGATTCGGGTGAGTCAGTTTTCGAGAATAAATCTGGGGGGAGGACACTACTGAGGTCTGTGAAAGCTGCATTAAAGGCGTTTGCTATGACCAATGGGTCAAGGGTGGTAGTACCATCAATAGTCAGTAAGGTAGGGGAGGATTTGGACGGTTTTCCTATAATCTCCCTTAAATTGTCCCAAAAAGCTCTCCCATTTCCCCAGGTGTTGGTGAGGACTTCTTTGTACTAGGTGCTCTTTGCCATTCATATTTGCTTCATGCAGTTGTTGCGAGATTGTTTGTAAGCTTGAATGTCTGGTTGGGTGCTTGTGGCCCTGGTGATTGCCCAGAGGTGGTCCCTTGCTTTTAGCTGGGTCAGTATCCCAGTAGTAAGCCAGGGACTGGATAGTGCCTTGACTTTTCGTTTTTTTACTGGGGCAAATGAGTCACAGGCGGCATTGAACATGATGATGAAATGGTCAAGAGCCGAGTCTACATCCTGCGCATTGCATATGGGAGACCAATCTTCTCACCTAAGGCAGGATTTCAGGTGGGTCAGTTTGCCGCAGGGTGGGACTCTGCTGGAAACAGTTAAAGGGGGAGGCTTGCGAAACTTATTAGACCAGTTGCAGATGACAGGAGAGTGGTCACTGAGGGAGTCAGAGAGGACAGTGATGCTGTTGATGTGGGTTGGGTGACTGGTAAGGACCCAGTCCAGGATAGTGCTGGTACCTGACTTATAGTTCTACCTCGCTGGGGAGTCGACCATCTGTGTGAGGTTAGCTGAGGAGATAGCATCCCTGTAGGTTCCAGTGTCTGGTGCAAGCCAGTTAATGTTGAAATCACCAAGAAGGAGGACCTCTGAGCCAGAGGGTTGGGAACTAATAAAGTCCAAGACAGCTCAGAGACCAGACCCTTGGTTTTTAGGTGGGATGTAGACATGGACTACAGTGAGTGCTTTATTTTGGGCACCAAGGAGTAGTTTGATGGGCAGGAATTGCACAGGACAGTTGGAGGGGGTAGTGGTGATAGGGTGTGCAGTGATGTTGTCTTTGACGTAAAGTGCACACCCTCCCCCTTTTTGGTCATCCTGTTGAGTCTGTGGATATTGTAACCTTGTAGAGAAATAACATGGTCAGGAATATTGGGAGTTAGCCAGGTTTCGACAACAGATATGAGGTCAGGATTATGCAGTTCAGCAAAAATTTGAAGGGCAGCGAGCTTAGGTTGTAGGCTGCAGATGTTGAGAGTGGAGATGGTGAGAACCCCTACTGAATTCTTGATACTGGCTGGGTTGGAGGTGACTGGGCTAGGGTTCGGGTGAACACTCCCAGACATCAAAAGAAGGAGGAGCAGGAGTTTAAGAGCAATCTGCTGTTGTTGGTAGTAAGCGAGGTTTTGCCTCCTTGTTTTACATGGCCAGATCCAGCTCAAGTGCCGTAGGTCCCAGTGTAGTGCAATAGATAGCAGCAGGGGTCTGTTAGTACAGGTTCCAGAGTTGTGTTTGTCAGCGAGAGGCCAGTTCTTGGTGTGGGGGAGCCCTGAGGGAGGGCAAGGCGAATGGGCCAGGGTGCCATAATGATGGTAGGAGATGATAAGATAGTAGGTATAGTGAGGAGAGAGGTGGAAGGCACCAGGAAGATAGCTGAGGGGTAGAAGAAAGAAGAGAGAGAACAGAAGCAGGAGTAGGTGACTTTGGAAAGGCATGGTCAGGGGTAGTAAATAAGGGGGGGCAGGATGTTAACGCGAGATGATGGGGGTGTTAGCGAAAAGGGGCTAGAGGGGGTGAGACCGGTAGGCGATACAGTAAAGTGTGCACTAGGCAGGGATGTATTGCCTAATGGATCTCAAGAATGTGGGTTTAGCAGGAGGGTGAAACTAGGATAGGAGCTGAGATAGGCAGGGGAGGGGCAAAAGAGGGTGAAAGCACAGGATAGGAGCCAAGATAGGCAGGGGAGGGACAGAAGGCAGGTGGGCGGAGCAAAGGTCTATTTAATTAAGGCTGGAGGTGGGGAAGGGGGGCGGGCGTAAAATTCCAGCCGCTTACACAGAGAGTCTATGGGCGCAATGGCCCCAAGTCAGGAGAAACAATACAGAAGGCTGTGCAACCAATGAGCATACGTGGGGAGGGCTGGGGTCCAATCAAGGCACACAGAGGAAAACGTAGGACCAATAACAGGCCTCCCCGCTACCCCTGCTCAGCAACGTAGCCTTACCCGGCTTGATGGATTCCTGTGCTAGCCTTGTGAAGAGCGGCAGTGCTGCTGGAGGTCGAGCTGTGGCCTCGCCGACGGAGAGCTCATATGGCCCTGTGGAGAGCTGGATCTAAAGGGAAAGAGATGGAGGGAGTTAGAGATCTTTATGCATGGAGAACAAAGGGGGGTGATGTGCAGGCTAAATCGAGCAGCGTGGAGCCAGCCGCTGGAGATGGCAGGCACAGCAGGGAGACAGACGGAGGGGGGCAACCAGTGAGACAAGGGCTAGTTAAGGACTTGACCTGGTGCCATGGGGGGAGGGGGAGGGAGGAAGAAAGGTGTGGGGAGACAGGAATAAAGAAAAAAAAAGAATTTAAGACAGATGGAGCTTGAGAGGTTATGGGAGGAGGGCGGTTCAAGCCCCCATGGGTAGAGAAAGGCTACAGTGAGCAGGAGGGATGGCAAAAAAGAGCAGGAAGAACACAGCTGAAATCACAGTCCTGGAGTATCAAAATACAGTGCAAATTAAATTTGGATTCAACCCCAAAAGACAAAATGGCAGTAAAAGCAAGCAATTCTGCTAACAGTCACTACATACAGGTTTAGGCTGGCAGAGCATAGACACTTTTCAAATTAATTACAGAAACAGCTACTAATGCGTAACTGCAGGTTAACAAGCCGGGAGGGATATGCAGAGTCTTAGTACTGTGAAGCGGGCGAAAAAATGTTGGCCGCTTACACAGAGAGTCTATGGGCGCAACGGCCCTGAGTCAGGAGAAACAATACAGCAGGCTGTGCAGCCAATGAGCATATGTGGGGAGGGCTGGGGTCCAATCAAGGCACACAGAGGAAAGCGTGGGACCAATGACAGGCCTCCCCACTACCCCAGCTCAGCAACGTAGCCTTACCCAGCTTGATGGATCCCTGTGCTGGCCTTGTGAAGAGTGGCAGTGTGGCTGGAGGCCGAGCCTCGGCCGCGGTGACGGAGGGCTCGTACGGCCCTGTGGAGAGCTGGATCTAAAGGGGTATGGTATATTATTACACATGAAACTTTGTAAAATTTATACCAGCTTTATAAAATTTCTTGTTAGCTATACAATAAGTTTGAAACAACACACAGAGGATAAAAAATAGGTTGCCATGATATTCTTTAAATTATCTTCTTTGAGCCTACACAGTGGCCCAGAGGACTATCTTACTGTACTGCCTTACATCTCACCATGTCGGCTACCTAAGTTTGGAATGAGCTCTGGCCAATGGGTGTCAGTGGAGGGGAGGAGGCTGGGAGAGGATCGAGTGGCTGCTGGGCAGCTCTTCTCACCCAGACTGGGGAGGTGTGTTATTCTGGCTCTTGGCTGCCACCAGGTGGTGGCCTGCTGGTAGTGCCAAGCTTAAAGAAGCAGACTTAGGTCACAGACGTGTGGATGAAACCATGGTACTGGAATGCATATGCATCTCCATGTGTATGCATCCTCCATGCCGCTGGGGGTCCAGAAATGAAGGAGAACATGGAAAAATGGTCCACCCAGGCTCCATGATATCCAGCCTGCTGAACTTCTGCTCTGACCTACTGCCTGGTTGGGCCCAGTAACTGAATGTGGGTCTCTGGGTGGGGAGGAGGTCAGCCTTCCCCCTCCTCACCCCACCACGGGGGGCAGTCGGTGGGAGTTGAAGGGCACTGGCTAGGTTAAGGTAGGAAACTGAGCAGGAGAGGACAGGGACTGATGGATAAGCCCATCTGGGCAGACTGTGGAGAAAAAGCTTGATCAAAAAATACAGTATATATCTTTTTCAACATTAGTACGTTCATTGCTCATAGTTTGCTTGCTTAACTAGTAGCAGTTTGTTTCTTGCAAAAATTTCTTTTTTTTGTGGGGGGCTTTGGAAAAACAGAAACAAAAAAAGTGACTGCAGGAAAAAGCCAAGGGTTTATCAAGTCTGGCAGTAGTTCCCTATCTTCCTGGGACCTATTGTCCATGCCGGGTTCTGTCCACCCCGTCTACCCCTGCTCACCTGATGAGTAATGGGGGGTGAGGGATAAAGGTCATGAGGGATGGTCTAGATTGGTTTTAAAACAGACCCCGAAGAAAATGTCTGAAAATCTGGAACCTAAAATGACCTCTCCTTTAAAGATCTTGTAGGTTAATATGTCCAAAATGCAAATAGGGTACTAGCATACACTTGATATATGATAACATAAGTAAATACTGTACATGCAAGTGATGATGCTTAAAAAGAGCTCCATAAACAATACAATAACTTTTAGAACCATTTTTGGTTAAATATAAAGCTGGACAAAGTCTGCACGCTGGTGATGGCAACATCAAAGATAAGTCTTTAGAAACACAATGAGACACTGTGTGACTATTAAAAGTATGATAATGTTACTTCTTGTGCTTAAAAGCACTCAAGGAGTGCAATGTATTGAGCCATAATTACACAGCCTGCAGTGTCTTATTTCTTACTTACACAATACACACTTTATGGTGTGTATAATGTTCAGATTTATGCACACCTCGGGGGAATGCAAGAATGATGCAAAGCTAAGGCATGCCTGCATGTTGCCATTTTACCCATCCTGTCACATGTACTTGCATAAAAAGGGCAGGAGATTGGTACAAAAGTGTATTTTTGGAATTTATTGATTTTATTTACTTATTTATTTGTTTTGTTAACTGGGTAGGTGCACTAGGCAAAGGCATTGCCTATTTTCAGGCACAACCTGGGAGAGCTGCAGACAGGAAAATAATACAATATATGGTGACACAGTTACAGGTAAACAGAACTCCACACAGCATGGCCAGTGGTGCATCAACAGTCTGGAGCTACAGATAATGTAAGCAATAGATATCAGGTAATACAACACACCAGAGGTTGGAGGATGCAACACAAGGCATTAACGATCAAATGGACATATTCGATAAAAAGCTTCAATCCCCTTGAATACACATCCCTGTGTCATGATTAGTTTTTCCTGAAAATATATTGCAGTTTGGTTTTGTGGTTTTCTTTAAAGCAGCATCTGTTAATGTGCTCTGCAGTAACTGAAAGCAGTGAAGAAGTAGTGAAGATGTTTCTGTCCCTGTCAGTGAGCAATGACAGCATACCTGTCCTGCCTGCTGCTTCTGCAATTAAGTCCCTAATTGACTGAATAAGCTGTTGCAGTCTCTAGTTACAGCAGTCTGTAGAGCTAATTGTTTTTCACTCAGAGTTTGTTACTAACTCATCTGGTTTGTGTTTAGAGAGAGCTATGCTTAAAATCTATCTTTCTGTTCTCATAAAAAGTTGATCACTTGGGGTTCAGTGCTGAATTTAAGTATTATGAATGAATTTGTGAGAAATAAGTATCACAGCTCTCAGTTCTCTGTCATCAAAACTCTGCATTCTATTCTGGCTGTATAATGGATATAAAACAAAGTACATTCCATCAGTTCATAGAAGCAGTGTGTATTTAATGTAGCCTCAATAAATATGTTCGTGTAATAATTTTGTTTTAATGTCAGATTGACACATGTGTGTCTGCCACACTCTGCTATTTCAGGAACATGTACTGTATGAACTCATAACATTCAGTTCTTAGAGGGTTTCTGTGTGAAAATACATCATGTATGCATATAACAAGAAATATTCTATGGCATCCTGATGGCCCTGTCTCCTACCTGACAGTTTAAGCAGAAGCTCTCTGCTTTCCCCTTCCCCTGCTCCAAAAGCCCCATCTCTTTCCCCCATTTGAGGCTGCTGCAGCTCACTGCCCACTGTCTTCTCCACACAGTCAGGGCTTCTGCACCCTGCTGCCTCCTGCACAAATAGTTGAGGCTGCTGCACCCTGCTACCCTCTACCCCCACCCTAACACAAGATGAAAGTATTTTTTTTTTCTTTCAAGTAATTTTGACAGTGTACCAAAGGATCTGACTCTAGTGGCAGGGAGCAGCACACTGCAGCAACTCTAACTGTGGAGGCAAGAGGCTCTATGGTGCAACAGGAAACAGTGGTGTCAGGAGACAGAGGACAGCATGATGCAGAAGCCTTGACTGTGGTGCAGAACACAGTGAGGAATCAAGGTACAGCAGCCCTGACTGTGTGCCAGTGTGCACGTGGTGCAGCGACCCTGCCCATTTGGGGCAATGGAAGTGGGCAGCAGGGTGCAGCAAAAGCCCTGCCTTTGATGGCTTGGGGCAGCATGGTGCAGCAGCCCAAACTGTGAAGGCAGAAGCCCTGGGACTCTAGGGCTTACCAGAGCATATCAGGCCTGTCTGTGTAGACAGAAAAAGTGGGCAACAGAATGCATTGGCCCTGACTGTGGTGGTGGCAGACAGAAGGAAACAGGGTGCAGCAGCCTCAGCTGAGAGGAGCATCAGGATGCCATATAGCATTTCTAGTTATGCATATACATAATGTATTTCCACATTAAAAACCTCAAAGAACTGAATGCTAGGAGTTCATACAGTACATGTTCCTGAAATAGCAGAGTGTGGCAGACACACATTTATCAATCTGACATGAAAACAAAATTGTTATCACAGGCACATGAACGTATTGAGGCTACATTAAATACATGCTGCTTCTATGAATTAATGGAATGTTGTTTATTTTATATCCATTAAACACCCTGTGTTATATAGCCAGACTAGAATGCAGAGTTGTGATGGCAGAGAACTGAGAGCTGTGATACAGAAAATGTTATTTTTCACAGATTCGTTCATACCACTTAAATTCAGCACTGAACCCCAAATGAGTAGTTTTTTACGAGAACAGAAAGATAGATTTTAAGCATATCTGTCTAAACACAGACCAGATGGGTTAGTAACAAACTGAGTGAAAACAATTAGCTCTACAGACTGCTGTAACTAGGGACTGCAGCAGTTTATTTAGCAATCAGAGACTTAATTGCAGCAGCAGGCAGGAAAGGTATGATATCATTGCTCACTGACAGGGACAGAAACATCTTTGCTGTTTCTTCAGTTTTCAGTTACTGCAGAGCACATTAACAGATGCTGATTTAAAGAAAACCACAAAACCAAACAGCATGATATTTTCTGGAAACACTACTCATGACACAGGGATGTGAATTCAATAGAATTCAAGCTTTTTATGAAATAGGTGTGCATTTGATCTTCAACATTGGTCAGGTCAGGATAGCTAACCTTGGACATAGTAACATAATAGCAGGTTGGATACACAAATTGGTTAAGTGCACTTAAACTTGTTGGCATATAGGTAAGGTCTGGCTAGGTAGTATTAGGCGGGAATGTGCTGCATGCACATAGATCAGTGCTCATGATGTTTACGAAGGTCACTCTTAAAGACCTGGTGAGACTGAGGGAGACTTACTGCCACAGGGACAGAGTTCCAGAGTTTGGGTGCAAACACTCAGAATGCCTGCTCGCCCATCTTTGTCATATATTAAGGGATGCCTAAGAGCGGCCTGTCTGAAGATATTAACAGGTATGCCTGTGGAGTACGTCTTAACAAATTTGCAATTGCAGGTGGTGTGCTGGATCTTACAATACTGTCAACTGTGCAGCCTGCCATGTAGGGTCTATAGGAAGATGGGGCCAGCCATCTTAGAGTGGAATATAGGAGGCAGTGATGGGTCCTCTGGGGCGCAGACAGGGCAAGGCAGCAAATGCTGTTATAACATGTGTTCCATTTGCTAAGGACCTTCTTGCTGGCTTCCAGGTAGGTGATGAGACCAAAAGTAAGGCTAGGACACAGTACACCCTGTGCAATGGCTAGTCTAGCAGATGCGGTGAGAGTGTGACTAATTTTATAGGCTAGTCCCAATTTTATATTAACCGGCTTGCAAATAGTTAAATTATGTTTGCACTTAACACATAAACTAATAATGGCATCATATGTGATTCATTTTTTACTTACATATGCAATCACTGCCTGTTCATAGAGACTCACACATCCTCAGAGAGATGTACACACTCACCCCATCACAGATGCTGCCACTCACACTCAAAGAGAAACCCACCCTCCAATCCCAGGAAACAAAGACCCTGTCCTCCCATCTGCTGATTACTGTACTCCCATCGGAATATGCATTTTCCCCAGCTACCTCCCATATGGGGACACCATTCTATCCCAACATGCAAATGCCCACTCCCTCTTCAATCTGCTGACACCCTCCAATGCCAATATGCTCATTCTTAAACCTTGTTCTGTATTCAGACATCTAATTAATCTACAAAACATATTAGTGTAAATGATGTCAGTGGAAATACTTTGACTGGACAAGAAGACAGAGGTCACAGTCAAAGATTTCAGATTTTCCCTCATTAACATGTATAATTATAATGGTTATTTGAGGTTAGGGAGGATGTTGGCAGATGAGAGGAGAGACTGGGGTAATATTTTACTTTTTTTGTGGAGATTCAGCTACTGGGAATGCAGTTTGGCAACACCAGGGAATGCCTTTAAGACATACGGCTGTTAAACATTATTAAAACTGTAATATCTCTCAATTATAACTGTTGCGGTGTTAGGGTGATTCATTACAGAGCTATAGAGCTCCATATTTAAGCAGCCTAGCTGTTTAGACCTTGCTGGTATCACTGGCTGTGACCTTGTGATTTCTGTCTTAGTATTTAAATTACGTCTCGCTCTTAATGTTTTTCTTTCTTAGTTTCCTTTATTTATATAATGCTTTGCAATGCATTTCTTATATTTTACATGCATACTATTCATGCAGATCACATGCTTGCATGGTAATGCAGGCTACCCCCATGACAATGAATAAATGGAAAATAAAGGCTGTACACTGGCACTGTTAAGCATTGTGACCCCAGCTTATTTGGAGGGGGTTTAAAAAAGAAGATAGACTTATAAATACAACCAGTCTGAGTGCTACCAGATTGTTGATTCTTTTTTCTTTTAGGCATGAATTGTGCGAGGAGGACTGGAGCGGAGACTTTTTAAATTTATATTTTTACTGTTATGCTAGTCTCCCTACTGATATAAATATACTTTCCATATATGGCAACAAATGTATTTACAATATACAAAAACTGGCCCATGTGAGCTGTATTTAAAGTATATGAAACAGTAGAAAACCATATGACATGTGGTATAGAGACAGTATGTGGGAAACAAATGCTCTGTACCATACATACAGGCCCAGATATTCAAAAGGGTTGCACATGGCGCAACAGTGTTGCACCATGCACAACCCACTGATGCACCCCGTTGCGATATTCAAACGGGAATTGCGCCTGGCACAAATCCCGATGTGCCAGAGAGCATCAGTAATGTATGCAGGTGCAGGTGGGGGGGGCGTGCCCATGCATACTCTGCACGTCCTGAAATTCAGCCCGGGATGTGCTGAGCCATGCATGTGCAACTACTAATTGTGCCACACACAGTTGATCCAAAAAAATAGGAGCAATGGCCGGCCACCCACAGGTGAGCTGCCGTATTGCAGGGCACAACATGGCAGCTGCCACCTGTGGATGGCCACCAGAGATCCAGCTGCACCTCCTGGTGGTGCACCCCCATCTTCGATTGGGGCATTGGTATGAAAAATAGAATCCTATATCCCTGGTGGTCCAGTGGACCCCTCCCCACCCACCCACTGATCCCCACCGCCCGGCTCCCCATCAGTGGCGGGCGGCAGCACCCACCCGCCTGCTGTCCCTTGCTGTTCACCGACTGACACCGTCCGGTAGGACTGCACGCCCATTGGCTCACGTAAATCCAACTTGGAACTGGGCCCCATGAGTGCCTTTTGTTATGCTTTGAAAGAGTGCCAAAGTTAGGGTAACACCAATGCTGCTTTAAACAGTTGTTTAAATCTTGGAACACCACACCACATTATCAACTAGATTTAGAACTGCTACTCTGACAGTGCATTGTCCTTCTGTGGCTTTGTGCTGCATCCCTCTTGCCGTAACATTGCTTTTGCAATTAATTTCCACTTATTTTGAAAAAAAGATATTTAATAACATGCACAAATACTTTTGTGTAGCACTCCCTGGTGTCCTGTGGAATATTCTAACTCACTCTGTTTTATGCTAGGCACTCCCAGGGGCACAATGTCATCCCTTCCCTTTGACTGTTGCATGGTATGAACTCCCTAGGTTCCAGTGGCACTAGTTCCTCTCTGTATCCTTCATCAATCACTTCCAGGTGTCCACTATCAACCTCATTCTCTCCCTATTCCACATCATGCACCTCAAAATGTGAAATGGCAGCCCTTCATTTTCCCATTCCATGGTAAGCCCCTCCTGGTGTCAGGTTGCAGCCCTTTCCCTCACCGCACTCCCTGGTGTCCAGTGGCACCCCTTTTCTCACACCATCACATGTTAAGCAATTTCTGGTATCTATTGACACTCACTTCCTCTCCCCATTCCATGGATAGCACCTCCTGGTGTCAAGTTTACCCATTCCTTCATCATCTTCCAAGCCAAGAATTCCCTGGTGTCCAGTGGCACCCTCCTCACACCATCACAGCCAAGCACTCCCTGATGTCCAGTTGTCAGAGGAGGAGGAGGAGGAGGAGTGAGATTAAGGAAGTTCACACAGATCACTGAATAAAGTACAATACACTGTTGCATAGTAATTTAGTGCAGAACTATCTCTATTCAGAAATTGCAGGATGGCTTGTAGCATTCAGTTTAATTGTTGCAGACAGTATGGTTTTCACAAAGACATATGGAAAATGATGGCAGAAAAAGACCATTGGTCCATCCAGTCTGCCTGTAATGTCCTATACTACCTCAAATGTCCTATACTACCTAGTGTCTAGATGGGGTTTTTGCCTACACTATCACCTGCAAGTTACCTACCTTACTGCTACTCCCCAGTGTCACTATGAAGCCCTTAACTCCATCCCAACCATGCATGAAGCTATTAATGGTTTGGGCACTCAGCATGTCTGCTGGCAGACTGTTCTATGGCTCAACCACTATCTGTTAAATAGAACTTTCACATGCCTTTCCGAACTCCCCCTCCCACCTTCCACTCATGACTCCATGTTCATCCTAGATTCACAATATCTGGAAAATACTTCCTCACAGCTTACCTTGTTCATTCCTTTCAGGAACTTAATGCCTCTATCATATCACCCCTCTCCTTTCTGGTCTCTAGTAAGTACACGTTCGGTGCTCCATGTTAATCCTCACAGGATTTGCTGTGCAGGTCATGAATCATTTAGTTACTTACTCTGTACCATTTTCAGCCTGTCATTTTCTTTCCTTATATGAGGATGCCAGAATTTAGCAGTACTTCAGGTGCAGCCCCACCAGTGATCTATAGAGAGGTAGTAATACCTCTTTTTCCTGTTATCAAAACCACAATACACCCCAAGATCCTAGTCACCTTGCTGTAGGGCTTCTTACATTAGCTAGCTTGTTTAAAGCAGCAGTGCAACAAAAAACATTATTCCAAAAAGCTAATTTTCTGCTATGGTTATGAAAAATATTAGCAAAACTGTTGATTTGGGTTTTCTGGATGCTTTCTATGCTGTGTACTGTACATTTGCATTTTTGTCTGAATTCTTACCCCCCTCAGGTACTCAGTATTATTTCTATGCAAAAATGAGGAGGCCATCTTTTTTTCTTGAGAAATAATTGTTTAAGAACTTTCATAAAATTCTTAAATGATAACAGAAACTGAAAATTTCACCACCAAAATAAACTGGAAGATATCCGGCGTCAATTAAGAAAAAAAAAGGTGGAGTAAAATTTTAGCCCATTTTCATTGCACTGCTGCTTTAAGGGGGTTACATATGATGATTCCTAGAATCCTTTCCTCAGTAATAGTGCTAAGCTTGTCCCCTCCCATTTGATATTCTTTCCTGGGGGTTTTGCAGACTTTAAGCAAAGTATCTTTAAAAGGCTTTTATTTTGTCTCCTATGAATTCAACTTAGATCTCTTTTCTAAGCTGTCAAGTATTTAACTGTTAACTTACAGTTCTGGGTTTAGTTGTATGCTAGAGCTGGGTCCCTCTGTGCAGCAAGCCCACACTGCTTAACTTCAGCTTTGGTTCTGAACTCACTCTACTGCCTGTCTTCTCATAATCCTGTATATGGTCTTTCCGAGGGTCATGTGACATATCATTTTCCATTAGAAGATGGGCAATTGAAATACTATATTCTGATTGACTACTGCTTTTCCATTGACATGTGTTCATGTGCCAATACTGCTCTGTACAGAAAAAGATGCAACCATGTGATTTGGAATTTTGACAACTCACATACAGGATTCATGAGCCACTTCACTCACTCTGGATTTCCATCACGAACATGACTGTCACCTTTACTTTTACACAGAAACCTTCAATTAGGCCTTAAACATAAAATCCACTTAAATTTAAGAAATACATAAATAACTGAATGTTCTTTCTACTCATGATCCCTTCCTTATTCACATAAGCAAACTAAACAAACATTAAGCACTATTCAGAGTTTTTATTTCTGATGTTTATTTGATGAAATCCACCTCATAACCAATAACCAGCTTGACAGAGCAAGCTCTGCTGCTAACCCTGCAATAGATAAAATTGAGCCTCTGATTCCATATGAGGCCTGTGTGTCTGTGTGAGTGTATGCCAGTGGAATACTGCAGAATTTTGAATTGATACATTCCATATTAACATTCCATGTTTGTGAGGGGAGAGCATTCTGTTAGAGGAATACTACAGAATGACAAGGTGTTGGTGATATTGGGTTTACCCACGTCTGGCGTGGTTCGGTCATGAGGTCAGCATCGCCAAGATCCTGGAGTGGGTTATTGCTATTATACAATCTCTATGTTTTATTTAACAGTGAAAAAAAATAGTAGGATTTTTATTTTTCTTTAAATTAATGATAATGTTGTAAATAACCTTCCACTAAAGAAAATAATCCACAATGGTTGAACAATGAAAAAATGTTTATTTAGTGATTAAGAACATGTAGAACTTGGTAATTTTGAAATAACTTTGAAGAATGTTAATAAACTTGTTGATAACTGTTAACATTGCTTTAATAAACTTTATTTATTATGAAACTTGAAGTTCCATTTCGGTAAAACTAATAAAGTTTTTTTCTATGAAACTTGAGGTTCTGTTGTCATTCTTTTCTTTTCTTCTTTTTTGCAGCTTTAACATTTCAAACTTGTATTGTTGCTTTAAGAGGTTTCTTTCTGATGCTGGCTGATTTTGGAAGCATTCCTCACCTGCAGCAGTTTTCTTTCAGCTGGGAATGGCACAACTGAGAAAGAACTGCTGCAGGTTAGGAATGCTGATTACTTAGGGAACTTCTGATTATATTTATTGTACTTGGCTATGATGTTATTGGACCTTCTCGCTGAGGTTTTTCAGGTAATTGTGGTGTGTTGCTGATATTTTCGGCTACCGGCAAATTGGCCATTTCGGAGGCCGTTAGTGCAATGCTGTGCGAGCCTTGAAGCAGTACATCTCCCCGAGTACACATCACCATGGGAGGAATGTCCGAAGGACTGTTTTGCTGGCTCGGACTCATCTCCAGTAAAGACTGAAAAATCGCATTGAGCTCCACTTCATCTATGACTTCGAAGCTTGTTTACACTAAGTATCCATCGAGTGACATTTTATAAACTGGTAACGCCGGAAATCAATATGGTGGCACTTAGGGAGTGAAATAGGGGTCTGAGGAATTCTAGTAATATGGTAGGGGTGAGGTGTTGACTGACTGGCAACTGCTTTGTTGGTAAGGCTGAATTTTATAATGATGCCAGGTTGCCAGTCAGCCAATGAGAAGAGTGTATTTTTCACTACCATTGTATAATAATTGTTATATTCCATGGTAAACAAAAGCGATCCAGGGGCAATAAACAAATGACACAGGGATAATAAACAAACCTTCTACTTCATGTATAGAAAGATAAATGACTGATAGGTAGAAACTATCTGTGGTGAGACTTTCTGACATTTTCTAAACACATTTTTTTGTCCCTTTTTATCATTTAGAAACTTTTTTTTACTTTGCCAAACCCATTTTCTAAGCACAAAAAAGACCCTTTGGAGTGTGGGGTATTGGTGGATACCCGCATTTCCAGGGATTGTAAGGCCCTCCACCTGTGGCACCAAACCTCATCACACCCCTAGCATGCAGGTATCCACCAGTACCCAACACCTTATCTTGGCTCATTGTTTACCTAACAGAGCCTTACACCATTTAGGAGACTTTGCTTACATAGATAAATATCACAAACCATATATATTAATTTCAACATTCTTAACATAAAAGTGTATTCTTAGCATATTTTTATATAGAAACATAGAATGTGTTGATAGAAAAGGACCAGTAGGGCCATCTAGTCTGCCCTATTTCCCTGCCTAACACTACACCCTGAACTCTATTTGATTGCAGGTGCCCCTCCCACATTCCCCCCTTAACTGTATTTATTATACCCATGTGCCTATCCCATGCACACTTGAAACTCTCAACTATCTTGGCCCCCACCACCTCCTCTGCCAGGCGTTTAGAAGCATCCCCCACCCTTTCTGTGAAAAAGTATTTCCTCACATCTCTCTTAAATACCCCCACCTAGCTGCACAGCATGCCCAAATGTTCTGGTACTTCTCCACCTATTAAAGAGACTCCTCTCTTGCACCTTGAATGTCCCCCTAAGTTACTTATAGGTCTCAATCACCATAGAATCATAGAGTCATAGAAATCTGTTGGCAGAAAAGGATCCCAAGGCCCATCCAGTCTGCCCGAAACTACCCCCTCTAGGAAGACCCCCGCACTCCATCCCCAGCCTGCCCTCTGTCAATTAGTCCCATGTGTGTATCCCAGGCTCTTTTGAATTTGTCCACTGTATCCACCCCCACCACCCATTCCAGCAGTCTGTTCCATGGCTGTACCACCCTCTTTGTGAAGAACTTCCCCCTGACGCCCCTTCTGAATCGTCCTCTCTCCAGTTTGTAGGTTTGCCCTCAAGTGGAATTGTTCTTACTCATTCTGAAGATGCTGTTGACCCTCACCCTGTTTATGCCCTTCAAGTACTTGAATGTCTCCACCACATCCTCCCTCTTCCTTTTCTCCTTTAGAGTGTACAGGTCCAGCTCCCCCAGTCTCTTCTTTATATGACTTCCCCTAAGCCCCTTCACCATTTTGGTTACTCTTCTCTGGACCCTTTCCAGCTTGTCCTTGTCTCCTTGATAGTATGACCTCCAGAACTGGACCCCATATTCCATGTAAAGTCTGACCATGGTTTTACATAGTGGCATGATCACCTCCCTCCTCCTGCTTGTGAATCCCCTCCCTATGCATGCCAGCATGAGTGCCTTTCCTGCTGCTCTGTCACACTGACTCCAGACTTTCTTGTTGTCTGAAATAGTGACCCCCAGGTCTCTTTCCTGTTCTGTTACCTCTAGTTCCTCCCCCCAAAGCCAGTATTCTGCCTTTGGGTTATCACACCCTATATGCATAATTCTGCATTTTTTTGTATTGAACTGCAGCTGCCACATGCCATCTCACTCTCTTCTCCTCTAGGGAGTACATGTTGAGCTGCCACAACCTCTCCTTGTATAGTTTCTCATGCAATCCCTGCACCATTTTAGTAGCTCTCCTCTGGACTGCTTCCACCCTGTCAATGTCCTTGTAGAGAGTGGCCTCCAGAACTGGACAAAGTACTCCATTTGGGTCTTACAAGTGAGTGATACAGGAGCAACACCACCTCCCTTCTCCTGTGAGAGAGCCCCTTCCCTATGCTCCCCAACATCCTTCTCACCTTGCCTGCTGCCCTGTTGCACTGCCCTGCCACATTGAGATCATCAGATAGAATCATCCCAAGGTCCTTTCCTTGATTGGCAACTGTAAGTACTCCATCTTATACACAGCCCTTGAGTTTTCACACCCTAGGTGCGTAACTTTACATTTTTAAAATTCAATGTTTGTGGGGAGCATTCTATCAGTGGAATACTGCAATATATTAAATTCTTATATTCCATGGTAAACAAGCAAACCTGTTACTAGATGTGTAGAAAGACAAATGATGGCTGGCCCAGTAGCATTGAGGGTTGAGGTCCTGGATGCCACACCTCGCGCCATGCCAGTGACCCAGGTTCGGGAATGGACTTGGGTTGTTTGGGGGTCAGCCGGGGGAGCAAATGATTGAGCATCTGGAGGACTGCTCTCCTTTCTCAGGGAGGGGTTTGGTGCTGTGCACTGTTGACTGACACTCAACAGTGGCTGGGTGTCAGTGCAGATGTAAGCACAAAGGGGTTGACCCATGC
This sequence comes from Neoceratodus forsteri, assembly GCA_016271365.2. NCBI lineage: Eukaryota > Metazoa > Chordata > Ceratodontiformes > Ceratodontidae > Neoceratodus > Neoceratodus forsteri. The sequence continues at coordinate 277,948,791 of CM057453.1, read as the reverse complement.
CTAGGATGATTGGCTACCTCTACGGAGGTAGAGGCAGCTGCCCTGCCCATTGCACAGGCAAAGGGTGTGGGAGAAACATGGAGGAAAACTGGGACCTGACAGGACGTGTGATGGCCCGAATTGCTTCTGTGTGGCTGCCCCCCAGTTCTGGATTGCTGTGTTCTGGGGAGAGGGGAGCTAGCAGGGACTTCTTGTCCTGGCCCAGCTGCGGGGAGAGGGAGCCATGAAGAAAATCTGTTGGGGGGGCAGGCAGGAGTGGTCAGTGGGGCCAGAGGTATGTACCTCTCTGAGGGAGGGATCATAGTCCCTGTTGGGTGTGCGTAGGTGTGGAAAAATGGTACAATAAAAAAAAGAAAGATCAATGACTATTACTTAGCTGAAATAAAATTATACAGTCACTGCCATCAAATACTCCAAGTCTGGTAGTCATTTTAAGTTGCTAAATCTTGTTCCTTTTTTCTAGGTTTTTCTTTAAACCATCGTAAACATTATGTAAGCAACAAAACAGAGTGTGCTTCCTTTAGCATGTACAATATAGTAACCTTTGTTGGGTCTAATCCTTCCTGCCAGATAGATCTCCATCAGTTAAGATTGGTTCCACCACCTCTTCTCCCCTACTTACCTTTGGGGTCTCCCAAGTTTTTTTGATCTGGGATCCCCTCCTATTTTCGATCTTTATTAATGACCTATCCAGCTCCTTAATCTACTGTAACATTCATGTGTATGCAGACAACACCATTATCTTTTCATCAGGACCATCTGCTTCTCCATTGAGCAGGCCCTCCAGCTCAACTTCCTTAATGTTTAAAATTAATTAATTGCTAATCAGCCATGAATCAAAAGAAAACTATATCTATGCTGCTGGATTCTATACACCAACTGAGCAATTCCCCTCCCTCTGTGAAGGTCATTTCTCAACCAGGAGTCTTTCTTGACTTGACAACCTACTGTAAATATTTCAGAGAAATCCACAAGGAAAGTTCTGTGCTCAAGTCTTCAGTAGGTTCGCTTATAGCAAGGTTGCCAAACCATATAAACATACAAAAATCCAAAAGTATAAGTGCTCCAAGGAAACACAGCCCATAAATATTCCACTTAGTTGTTGATTTATTTTGCCACAGTGGGAGCCTCTCGCACCTTGGAAACAAGCCCCCTTGAAGGCTTGCTGCCGAGGCACTAGGGGCTCCCACTGTAGCAAAATAAATCAGCAACTAAGTTGAATATTTATGGGCTGTGTTTCCTTGGAGCGCTTATACTTTTGGATATTTGTTAATATTTCAGCCTGCATCTAGGAAGTAAGTTGTTTATTTAATCAGTCTTTTTTTTTTAGTTGTTTAACCAGGAGGAGCACACTAAGCTGAAAGCTTTTTTACAGGTGCGACCAGGGAGCACAGGGAAGTTAAGTGACTTGCTTAGGGTCACACAGTATGCAAGTGTGGGAAGTATGGAAGCTGTGGGATTCAAACCCAGGTCTGGTCTGCTGGATGTCACCAGATTTGCAGCTCAGAACCTTAAACCACTGTGCTATACTCCCTCCCTGTCTTAGACCTTTACAGTATCAAAATAGGCAAGTAAAATAGCACAAATAAAAACTGTTTCTTAGCAAACATTTATACAGTCAATAAGCATAGCTATCACATACAGATACATCCAAAGTACAATATAAAAATCACAACAATTAAAAGCTCACATACATAAATACATTAGCTGCCAGTTATGAATGTCCCAGTACAGGAACGATTATACAGTGTAAATGTTATAATCCCTAAATCGAAACAAGAATAACTTCCTTTGATATCTGTCTAGAACTATGGTATTTACATATGCCTGCTTCTAATTCATGAAATAGATTCCAGCAAACCAGCCACTTTTTGTACTATGTATTCATCCTTTGTAGTAAAAAGAATGTTTAATAGGAGTATTGGATCAGTAGTAGCAATGGTGTTCAAAATAGGAGTTAGCCAGAATTCCCTAAGAGCTCTATACCAAGAACATGTCACAATGACATGATACAGATCTTCCACACTCTCATGAGTACATGAGCAATAGGAGGAACTAATTTCCCTAAGGTTATTATATTTTGCCAGCAATACATTGCTAGGAAATATTTCCAGTCTAAACTTAGTAAATAGTTTCCTTTGTTTTAAATCTGTTAGCACATCCAGATAGTCTCTATACTGGAAGAAAATATCATTGAAACATATCCAAAGTGCAGTTTTGAGCTTAGACATAGTTGCAAGATCAGAAGATTTAAAAGGATTAACAATTTTCCTTGTAATATAGGACTTACAGTATATTTTAAGCTTATAGTAATGTTTTTGTCCATATACTGTAACTCCGTAAAAAAGTTAAGCCTACTCTTTCCGAAATGGAATGTATCCCTACTAACCATTTGGACTTAGTGCAGCCAATGCTTTCCCAAAGATACTTTTCTCTCAGCGAGAGAGCTGGTAATCTATGTTGTTCCAGTGACAATAGTCTAACCCAATAGTTCACTTTCCTAGCTTGGGCATATGCTAAGGGATTAACCAGACCAATCTATGCTCATACCAGAGCAGCTGGAGTGGAGTTATTTAAACCAAGACAAGAACTTATTAATTTATTTTAAGAAATTTCAGCTGCAGGATAATTATCATAGTCCCAAACCTCTACCTGATGTAAGGCTTGGGCATAATATTTTGCCTTAAGTGCAGTCATTAATGGTTTAACAGCATGACCCCATATTTGTAGTTACAGGATCTAAGGAAATTGACCGTTTGTTTCAGTTTGGGTAGAATAGTGTCCATATGTTTAAGCCATTTGCCATCATTAGAAAGTTTAAGGCCTAAGTACTGTATACATAAGATTTCACAGTATTCAGTTTTTTGTTGCCAAGCCTCCACTTCTAAATTAATTTATTTGTACCCATAATCATTACCCGACTCTTCTTTTCATTAATAGTGAGGTTATGTTTGGTAGCAAATTCCATCAAAAGATTGTTTGCTCTGTAGACCACCCTGAGTTAATGACAATAGAACAAGATCGTCTGCATACGCCAATATGGGGCAATATTTATTAAGTATTTTAGGTGAATCAGTTGGTGAATTATCTAATAATGATAGCAGTTTATTGATATAAATACAAAATAGAGTGGGAGCCAGCACACAGCCCTGTCTGACCCCACGATTTGTTACAATTGGAAGTGAAACTTGACCATTAGTCCCTGTTTTTATTTGGGCCCAAGTATTATGATGCAGTTCTTTTATAACAGCAATAAGTTCTTCAGCTATATCCCAATCCTTTATTGTAGTCCATAATATGGAATGTGAGATAAAATCAAAGGCTGAGGAGAAGTCAATAAATGCAAGAAATAACTTCTGCTTACATAATTTGACATATTTTCCAAAAAGGTGTAACAGGGTAAAACAATTATCCATGGGACAATATCCAGTGCGAAAACCAGCTTGGAACTCAGACAGGTCACCCAAGGTTTTAATTTGCTCTAGTAGTTTAAAATGTACAATTTTAGAAAAAATGTTGCCACAATTATCTAAAAATGAGATAGGCCATAGACATCTTCAGATCCGAGTTATCCCCTTTTTTATGGATTGAGATTATTGTAGCACTCTTCCACGAGACAAGAAAATTTAAATTCTTAGCAAAGGCATTAAAAATTGGCATGAGAATAGAAGACCAACGGGAGGGTGAATCTAAAAAAAACCTCTGCTGGAATCTGATCCGGGCCAGAAGCCTTATGCTTTTCCATGGATACTATAGCAAAATACACATCAGAATAATTGCAAAGGACAAATTGTGACATGTCCTATGTCATAATGAATGGACCTTCAGAATAATTTGAGTCAAAAAGATCTCAGAATAATATTCTTGCCAGGTATCCAGGGAAATATAAGAGTCCATGCATATTTTATAGTTATTAGTCTCCTGGGCTACCATCTGCCAGTATGCATAATGATCATTATTGTCTATTATTCTCAGCATCATTTCCCATTGTGAATGGTAATAATTTAATTGTTTAGTCTTCAGTAGTTTTTTGTAAGAAAGTCTAGCCTGATTTAATAGTTTAAGTTGTTCTGTCTGGTGATTGGTTTTATTTTGTCTAATTAACTTGTTTAATTGTTTTTTGGCCTTTCAACATACTTTATCAAACCACAAATTATTAGTGGACCTATGTTTATTTGTTTTTACCACTAATACTCCTCTGATGGCATCAGAACAGTATTCCAGGTATTTAGCTAGACTAGAGCCATTTTCTGAGATAAGCAGATTCAGAAAAGAATTCGCCAAGAAAACTCCCAATCATGGGACTGCAAGAGTGATTCCATTTAATTCCAAAATTATTTCTAATTTCCAAGTTTGTATCTTGGCAAACCATAGGCTTCCCATCCCATAATTTGTGACTTAATATTAAAGGGAAATTATCACTATCGGCTCTGAAAGAAACTACAAATGAATCCTCAAAAAAGTGCTGTCATTCCAGAACATACATAGTCAATAACTGAAGGCCCAACTTTGTTAAAATGTGTAAAGTTACCCATAGTATCACCTTTTATTCTGTCATTATGTGGTGCTAAATTATAGGGTGTTAAAATATCAATTAATTTCATTCCTCTCTCATTGGTTTTTGAATCCAGTGGAAATCTAGGAAACCTGTAAGCATTATTAAATCTTCAGTTCTGAACATCACTATCAAAAACCCTTCAAATGTTCCCACTCTAGCATTAAAGTCACCACATAGAAGAATGTTTTCACATGCAGTCATTGCCCATGCTCTATGTATGATGTCATCAAGTTCCTCCCACATACTGGGGTTAAAAAATGTAGAATTACCCAGAGGGATATAAACATTGATAAGACAGAATTCAGTAGAGCACAATTTAATAAGAAAAGCTTGCTAGAAAGAGTTTGAAAATATATCAACCGAAAGACCCTTCATGATCTTGACCGCAGTGAGCAAGCCAACGGATGGTTTGCCCATTTAGAATGCTTATTGCCAGAGAGTTGAAAGGTGACATAACCATTAAGTGCGACATCATTTACTGACATCTACATCAACACCTCTGCTACTCTGAGTACATAGCTTCCACTGTGACAAACTGTTTTGCCAGGCTTGGGACTATTATGGGGTGAGAAGTTAACTGTCCCTTATTACTAAGAAACATGTAATTGAATGCATGATCCTCCCTTTGCTAGACTATGATGATGTGGTATTCTCTGGTGACTCTAATGCTAACTTATCCAAATTCACCACCTTGTTCAGTGCCTTTTATAGATTTGCCTTGGCCTGGCCACCTCTTGACAATCACTGCACTATGTACAAAGAGCTAGGGTGGGATCATCCTGCTGTTAGGCACTCTCTCCACAGTGCCCTTTTTAGTGCCAAATACTAGTCAGACAAACTAGTGGGCTACCTCAGCAACCTGATCATCCATTTCTCCAGTCCCTCCTGCTCATTAAGATCAGAGGAAGCAACAGAGTCCAACTCATCTAGTGCAGGCCAGCCATCAAGTGGATACAAACTTGAAAATATTTGGAACACCTGTCTTCTCACACTAACTTTCTCCCCCAACTTCCATGCTGTTAAGATGCAGATCAAGGAGTATTATATTACTCCCCTGACTTGGCAAAACTGCCACTAAGATGGCCGCTAGTTTTACTCAATTGACTTGAAATGCATTGTAATTTGTCTGGGCCTACTTTGTTATTGTCACTGTTGTAAATGGTCAGCTGTCTTCTGGTGTGTTCAACTTTTAATCCAGTGAGTTGTTGAGTAATGCATTGGCTCGCTTGTTTGTCAGGGACTCTGTCATTTGGCCCTTTGTATTCTTAACCTCAGTTGTTTCTGCTAATTAGATTTGATGTACATTTATTGTATTTTGCTTCTGTAAATAATATGTACTATGGGCTTAGTACTTGTGCCTCCCCTCATTTCAATGAACATTCTGCTTTCTTTTGCTGTGTATTGTGTCTCTGTTTATATTTTGTCTCTGTACATTTTTAAGTACCATGCATCCCTGTGTTTTATTCTCCTGCTGTTTCCTGTTCCTATCTTCTTAGTAGTGCAGTGGTTTAAGGCTCTGAGCTGCAAACCTGGAGACCTGGGTTTGAAGCCCACAGCCCCCACTTGCATACTTGTGCTCCCAGGTCACACCTGTAAACAAGTTTCAGCTTAGTGTGTCTCTCTCCTGGTAAAAAAAAAATAGGTCACAATAGCAAATGAGCTTGCCTGGACTCTGTTTGCTTACCTGGTAAAATATGTTTCAGATAAATAAAATATACTGTATACAAGTGTTTACAAAAGCATTCAACAAATAAATAAAAATGCTGGTTGTCTTCTGGATAGTGGCACTACCTGCCTGAGTAATCTCATGTCTGTGTAGGGCTTTTACTTTTTCAATAAGACCTTTCTGCCCTTCTACTTCCATGTCTACACAGCATGCTGGAAAGCTTTGTTGGGGCAGAACTTTCTCAAGACACTGTTACAAGGTGTATCTTGCAGGACTTTAAAAGAAAGGGAAAACACCTGTGTGGGGAACATTTTATTTTATTTTAAACCTGCTTTTTTCTTTTCTTTCTTTCTTTCCTGTTGTAAATCCCCTTTCCTTAGTTTTCTTTTACAGATTTAAAGCCCATTTTTCTCAGTAAGCCCTAAAGCTTTCTAATTTAATAATTAATCGCACAAGGATTTTCCTGGGGTGCCAAAGAGTTTGGCAACTTTTTGTCTTCACCAGACCTATTTTCGGTCTCACCTGCCATTGAATCCTATGGTGCCTGCTAAAATATTAACCAAACCATCACTCCTTTCAAATCTATGGAGTGACAACTGAGAGATCCAAAATGAACCAGGTCAGCAAGAAGGCATGCTGTGCACGCATGGCCTCAATGGTAATGTGGCCACTGTCTCATTTAGGAGTGCACAGTTTTGCCATTCAGTACTTCTGGCTCTTGTTGTGACTGGCCACCATGGAAGGGTAATTTTTTTATCAACAACAATATCCCACATGTAGGGAGCCCACTGCAGTGACAGCCACCATGTCAGTGAGACATGGGCTCCCAAAGGGCAGAAGCCTACTGCAGTAACAAATTCCCAGTATAGCAGCAAGATTAGGGGCTCTGAAGGGTAGGGAGTCCAATACAGTAACAGCCACTTGTGGTCACATGATTGGAGCTCCTGAAAAGTAGGGAGCCCACTGCAGTGACAGCTGTACATGATGCAAAATTGGGATCCCTGAATGGCAGGGAACCACTGCAGCAAAAAAATTTGCAGGTCCTGAAGGTCAGGGATCCCACTGCAGTGACAGACGCTCAGTGTGGTTGCAAGTTCAGGGCACATTGGGAGTGAGGAGTTTATCTTTATAGCATCAGGGAGTCTGAGATGGGCAGAACAGGGAGGGAGCTAGGACACAGCCGGATGGAGGAAGCGTATTCTTTGCATGAAAGGCAGTGAACAACAGTTACATGAATTTCATCAATATACAAACACTAGAGATAATAACTTGAAATTTATAATGAATTACAGTCAGCACAAGGTGGCATATTTAGATATACAAATCATTAAAGAAGGCGCACAAATTCAACCCACATTATTCAGAAAAGAAACAAACAGAAATACACTGTTACATGTATCTAGTTACCATGCTCCAAAATTCAAGCAAAGCATTCCATATTCACAGCTTATCAGGGTTCAGAGGAACTGTAGCACTGAGCAAGAATACATTAAAAGTAGTGATGAATTGGTCAATAGATTTCTCACATGGGGCTACAAGAAACATATCATATAAGAAGCAACCAGCAAGACAGATAAGTTGCATAGGACTGAGCTCCTGACACTGCAGGGACCAAAACCTTAGCTACAGATAAAGTTTTTTTTTTCAACAAAATATAATGACAAGTTCTCAAAGATCCAACACATTATCAACAAGCACTGGCACCTAGTAGGTTTGGACAGTAGTGCCCCCTGCCCCCATCATAGCAGCCACAAAAGTACCTACCATTAAAGATAAAATAATGAGGTCATAATTTCAGGCTCCCAAACCCAAAGTCACACAGTTACTGCTGGGGCCCTTACAAATGGGGATGGTACCATGTGGGCAGTGCTCAGTATGCAGTCATACTTCAAAAAAGAGTATATTTCATCACCCACATATAAATTAAGACTTCAACATACAACAACATATATCTTGTGTCATAGAAGGTGCAATTTACGTCATAGAGTGTCCTTGTGACAAACTATATGTGGGCCAAACATCAAGGGCTTTAAAAATTTGCATTCAAGAACATAAGGGGGACATTCAACGTAGGGATGAAACATCCCAAGTAGCCATACACTTCATGGAAGCAGGTCACAAATGGGCATCCGATAGGTTTGGGGGCTTAGAACAAGTTAAACCCCCTGATTTGGGGGGGGTGTAATTTTCAACAATTGTTAGAGTGAGTAGAAATGTGATGTATTTTTAACTTACAGATGTTAAACAGGAACATAGGTATGAATACAGACACCAACTGGGCAGCCTGCAGTCAAAACTAATACATAGCATAGGTTATATAACAGGTGTCCATCCTGCATAAGAGGCCACATAGCAGATATGATTTTCTTTAGCATTATTTATTGAGGCACAAAACAAAGTATTCATTAAACCATCTTGCCTCTCTCCATCATGTCCCCTTGCGGACGGGCTCATTGTCTGGATGCCCTCTTCTCCCCCCATCCCTCCTGCCCAAACTTATCTTGTTATCCCATAATTATATTTTATTTGCAGAAAGCCAGTTAAGCATATACTTCTTCAGTTTTCATATATCACTTAAAATACTAGTTAAAGCCAAACCCTATCTTAAATAGCATACAAAATCACTTAGGGCATACATATTGTGGTAGGAACCCATCTGTACTGCGTGGGGATCTTAGCCCCCCCCCCAATGAAATGAAAAAAATTGAAAAAAGTGCACACATCATTAAGTGTATACTGTACTTTATGTGTTTGAAATAAAACCTGTCCTTATACATATAGAAAAAAATACACTTATAAAAATAATTTTAAGATTTCATTTTCTTTTAATATATGCTACATACACACTATTTTCTAAGTTTAACACACACTGGCACTCTGCCCATCACAACACTGCTTTAATTCCACCACTAGCAGTGTCAAGTAGCTAGGCAACACCTAGTCTTGCTACCAAGATCTCAAGGGATTTCAGCGCTCGATCTCGACAGGCAGATCTAAGAGGAAGCAGAGTGCTCCTCTTACTTGCAATTGCCAGAAGTTCCATTTTCAAATGCCACACCTTTTTGGGAACAAGCTAAAGGTGAGCCACAAAATAAGCTTTAAAACCTAAAGAAAAGTGCTCATTCTGTGTTTTAACACAGTCCTTGTCCGAATCTGTTTACAGCTTTTAGCCAGCTAACTGGAAAGAGACTCTGCAAATACATAAATAAAGCATTTGGTGACACTTTTGTATTTCACTGACTAGGCACACATTATTCTGGTGGGGTGAAGGTTTAAATACACAGACTTGTTAAAAAAGCAATACATGAAGCACCTTTACTAAATAAATTGCAATGTTCTTTCAGGTATAATATACGTATACAAAAGCAGAAATACTTTTACAGGACAAGCAGGCAGAGGTGAGATTTGAGTGCAAGGGTGCAAACACAAATGGGCGAATGAGGAGCTGGCATAGCTTAAAATACTGACTTTAAAAATCATAATACTGAATTTAAAAATTATAACTTGAGTGTTTTACTTTTGCAGTACTTGTTTAAGGGACCAAACATAGTCCAACTCGGTCCAGAATTGGTTTGTGTGAGTTAATTCAAACAGGTGAGCCCAATTACCTGTAACAGATTGACAAAGTGTAAGGAATGATGTTGTTGTTGACAGTTCAAGATAAACATTTTTGAATTCAAGTGTTTAATGTGTATATACCAGAAAATATGAAGAAAGGATTCAAGCTGATAGCAAAGCTATTGTATTAGAATTAGCAATAATTATATAGTTGGAAGTAAAAGACTAATAGGCATTATGCAGTAAGGCTCAGTGCTTGTTTGCAATGGGGAGTTCAGGCCGCTTAGTGGCAGTATGAAATAACTGCATTTTGAAAACTAGCATATTAAGTGAAATGGCTATATGTTTGTTTATATTTCAGAGAAAATAATTCAAAGGCCCTTTGAAAAAAGGGTGAATTTTAAATATAAAAAAAAATATTTTTGGAACTGAAACATGGTTTATTCTTGCGCTTTTTGACAAAAAATGCTTCAGTCCAGACTCTATTTCTCAGCCTTATTCTTTGCATGACTATGAGAGCTCTAAAATGGGTGAGAGGTAGTGGGAAGGGAGCAAGAACACAGTGGTAAGGGGGAAGGATATCTTTTTACAGCCTTGTGGGGATCTTGAACAGGAGAATGGAGAATGGATGTAGATTGGTATGATGACCAGACAATTTTTACTGATAGTCTGCAATATTTTGTCAAATGCTACTACATCTGTAGCAGTGTGGGGGGGGGGCAGAGGATAGTGATCAAAAGTGAGAGGACTGGCCTATTTTGGACATTTTCAATAGCCCAGCACGGTTTCCTAATCAGTGTGGTTGTTCATGGTATGGGCTTACTGGAAGGGAAATAAGTTAATTAATAGTAATAGTAGCTTTATTTATATGGCTCCCTTCCCAAAAAGACTCAGGGTGCCATACATTCTGGGAAAGATTAAAATACATAAAACAAACATAACATAACTTAAACATACCTATAGAAAAAATACAGAATAACAAAAGTAATAACAATATAATTTCAGCCCCCAAAGGCCTGGGCAAATGAGGTTTTTAATCCTGTTTAAAGGTCTCAACCAAGGGGGCCTTCCTCAATCCCATAGGCAGTGAATTCCAAAGCAAAGGGCCTGTGACTTCAAATGTATGGTCACTAGCAGACTTCAGCCAGTGCCTCAGGACTAAGAGGAAGCCATGGTCAGAATAGCAGAGGGGGCGTAAGGACCCAACTCATGTAGAACTTTTTAGGTTTGAAGACCAACCTTGATGGGAACTTGCCACCCCACCTCAGTAGCAGCCAGTGCAGGTCCTGCAGTAATGGGGGCACATGATTGAACCTTAAAAGGTCAGTCAGCAACCTGGCAGCCACATTCTGTACTAGCTGCAGGTGCCATAGTGTACCCCCACTAACCTGGAGGTACAATGTGTTGCAGTAGTTGAGCCTGTATGTCATATAGGTATGTACCAAGGTTGGCACAGGGTACACAAAGGACTCCGAGGCATGCTGTCTCAGTGGCATCTGAACACATACATTCAAATGCTAAATAATCTGCAAGAGGAAGTTGGATCCCTGACATGCAAAGGACAGATAATATTGCACCCAAAATTCCAGGCCTGAAGTGGTTTCAGCCAATTGGATTAACCCAGGGTAGAGGGACGTGACATCACAGCCTCACTCGACCAAGGCATCAAAGAGAGGGCATAAATGCTTCAACCCAGTTATTTTCTCTTTGTTTTTGATGGGGTTACTGTGTGTCCAAGGAGGGGAGGGGCCAGACTGTATGTCTGCCAAAAGATGTTGAGATAACAAGGCTAGTGGATAGTGAGTTAAGAAGGCTCTGTAACTTGTTACAAAGATAGAAGCATTTACTTGCACAAGTGTGCAAGCTTTCTTTTAAAATTCTTTATTTTAATTTATATTTTTTATTTTATTGTAAAATCGGAACTACAACCTTTGCTCTAAAAGCTCATTTACAAAGGATCATAGTCAAACAAAGGGTGGGGGAACATCAAGTACATGGACAGTGGAGAAAAACAGAAGCAGCTAGTAGGCATTGCCAGTTTCACATCATTGGAAACGCTAAACAGCATTATATATGGAAGGATGGGGAGAGACAGAATACATTGCAAAAGCCATCACTTAATTACATAATACAGAGGAAAATAGTCCCATAACAGATTAGGTGAATAAAGTGCAGATTCCAACTATGTACAAAGTATGAGAATTCCCAGAATGCAGTTATAGAGCTTAGATACGTTCCCAGAGGGAACAATTAATGTGATCACCAACAAGTACAGCCATTAAGGGAGAGAAGGCTACAGGCTAGATGGGTGAGGGGGAGAGCACAATGGTGGGTGATAGCTTAAGGGTCAGGGGGGCTAAGCGGGTGTGGAGGTGGGGGGTATGGAGGGTCAGGAGGGCTAAGTGGGTGAGGGGGTGGGGGAATGGGGGACCAAGGGGTGGGTAGGTGGAGATTAGCAGGAGATTCTTAAGAGCCATGGGTCACTGCAGCCATGGCTTTTATGTGTATGTGTACTGTTGTTTTACTATGTGTAAATAGTATTATACCTGATTATTACTGTTGTATTTACACAATCAAAGTTTAATAATTTGTTATTTTGCTAAAGACTGGTGTAACTGGTTGTTTGTGACTGCACTTCTGAGGGAAGGGTACCTGGATAAAAGGGGTGCATAGTAAAAGGTCTCTGTGAGTGTAGAGTATGTCCTATGCTGTGCAGAGGCCCTCACTACGAGGAGTCTAAAGGGTAGAAGGTGGCAGAGAAGGGCCATCAGAGCACTGGTGTCTGAGCTCTTGTTAAAGAAGGGGACCATGACAGATGGTCTCAGTGGAGAGACAGGGGGAGAGAGGGAGGGAGAGAAAGGAGAGGGGAGAGAGGGAGAGGAAGAGGGAGTGAGGAGGGCTCACTGGGGACTCTGTGCTGTAACTATCACAATGGGGCACAGCAAGAAAGGGGGGTTGGTTTGTTTTATGAAATATGTGATCCAGGATCATCAGGAGGAGTTTGTTCTGTCACTAAGTGCTTGGGTGTGGTAATACAATCCTGTGTGTTCACTGTTGTTTTACTATGTGTAAATAGTGTTATATCTGATTATTACTGATGTGGTTTCACCTGGACAAGGGAAGAGGGACGCTCAAAACTAAGACAAGGGTCTTGGACTTTTGAAGGGCTGACTTTGGTAGGATGGGACAAGTTCTGAAATGACATCTTGCTGGGATCAGAGTGGGGATGGATATGGAACAGAAAGGGGCCATCATAAAGAAGGGGTTGATGGAGGCCACCACTGAGTGCACAAAAATCAAAAGTAAGCTAAGGCCAAAAGGGAAGGATACCTGAATAAAAGGAGTACATAGTAAAAGATCTCTGAGAGAGTAGCGTGAGTCCTACCCTGAGCAAAGACCCTCACTACGAGGAGTCTAAAGGGCAGAATGTGGCAGAGAAGGACCATCAGAGCACTAGAATCTGAGCTCTTGCTACAGAGGGGACCTTGACAATGTTGATGATGGTTCAAATGATCTGATTGGCAAAAGCCTGACAGAAAGAAAGAGGCTCACTGGGGACTGCAGGGTTCTCTAACCATCACATATGGTGGCAATGGAGAGGGTGAGAAAGCGAGACTTTCTTGTACAAAGCACAGTTTGGCTACCTAGTACATAAGGAGGCAGTCACAAAATTAAGCAGTATTAACAGGTATACAATAGTAAGCACTACAACGCTGTCTATCTTCTCTCACTTCTAACCTTTTTTTATTTTATTTTATATCCAGATTTACATACTTAGAGGTAAAAATGCTAAGCAAGTATATGGTGGTGAGGTTGCCTGAGTTTTAGGAGCTGTGTGAGGAGAGAAGCATACTGCATGAAGGCTTGAACCAGGAAAAGCTGATTCAGGCTCTGAACGCAGCTGACCAAGGAGCCCTGGGTGCCTCTAATGACTTCAGTGAGAATTCTAAGGCAGCTCTTCAACCTGAGGTGGAATTAGTTTGCTTTGCAGAAAGGCAGAAGGACAGGTAGACAGAAGTTAACAGGTTAAAAATGGAAACAGCTAAGCTAGATGTAGCAAAGAGAGAGAGAGAGAGAAAGCAATACAAGGCAAATGCGAAGGATAAGCAAAAGCAGCAAGAGGCTGAGGCAGCCCAAGTGGAAGCCAAGCAAGTGGCAAAGGCAACCCAATCTGAAGAAAGGGAGAAAGAACACAGACATCAGCTTGAGATGAGAGATCATGAAGTCTGGATGGCAACACTTCAGCAGAGGCAGACACTGGATTAAGTGAGTAATAGGGCAGATGGGGGAGCCAAGGCTCAAACATAGTTCTGTTTATATGGTTGATCATATGTTGTGTCTGCTGATTTCATACTGTTTGATTTACACACACTTTAGTGCTTCTGAGCTCACGTGCATGTGTGTGCGAGCACACACAGTGTCTGTTGTCCATTTTAAGGGAGTTAATTAAGCTATTGACAATTTATAGGTCTTTTGCTGTCACATTCCATCCATAGGGAGGATCTGATTTATACTCAACTAGGATTCAAGGACTGTTTTTTTTGTCTCTGAATAATATCCAGTTATCCTTCTCATCCTATCAACAGAACTGTCACATCCATGTGCAACAGTTTTTTTTTTACCAATTCTATGCTATGGACTTAACGTGAATTCTTAGTATAGCCTGCCATTTTCTAATGAAGAACTCTGTGTAGTTTGAAAGCTGAAAATTCTGTAAACCTCTTATTGGTTCAATACAAGGCATCAAACCATCCACTCTGTTCATCGTTTTGTACAAAGACCAATACTGAACAGACGATTCTTAGACTCAGAGTTAAACAGTTATGAAACCAACTGGGGGAGAATTATAAAGAACTAAGTGTGCAACTGAATACTTTGCTGGAAGATGATAAAATGGGCAGAAAGCTGTAACTGCAGAAGAGATTTGTGAAGTTATGCTCACTGAACAGTTTTTAAAATGGGTGCATGCCGATCTTAAAATACATATGGTTAGCGGATAAGAATCCTAGTACTATGGCAGAAGCTGCTGAATGGGCTGATCAGTATGCAGCCAGTCACCATGATACATACAAGAAGGTATATGGGAGAGGGTTTGTGTTAACAAAGAAATGGGTGGGACACAAGGGAGCCCTGAAACCCAGCAGTGATTTGAAACTAGAAAGAATACTCTAAAAGAGCCTAAAAGTAATGGAGTAGAAAGTCTAAAGTGTCATGAGTGCCAAATCTGTGGTGTTTGTCTTATGGTTGTCCTCAGGCAACATGGACTAAGCCACAGCAAGGGGGGGGGCACCACTCCACTATGGGACCCAGTTTGGTCAACATCATGACCACTTAGGAGGGTGAGAACCACACCTTCACAGAAGAACAGCATGTGGTAAAATGTGTCTCAAGTGCTACTCCAGGAATACTCAAAATAACCTAATACCATTCTGGGTAAACAACACCATGATACAAAGATTGAGGGACACTGGGGCCAGTGTCACAGTCATCCAGCAGGAGCTGATACAACTAGATCAGATCCTGCATGGGAAGGGTGTCTCAGTTAAATTTGGTCCTTACTGCTGGGTCACAGCTCCAAAGGTCAGAGTACTCTTGAAGTAGGAGGGTGTGAAGGTGAGAGGGAAGTTGCTGTTGCTTATGGGAAACCACAGATGATTTGCTAAGAAATAACTATGATGGGGAGGAGAGCAAGACACAATCTGTGCTGTGACTCTTAGGCAAGCTCTACAACTGGGACAGGTAGAGGCAAATGGGAAGGCTGGGAGGGAGACAAGATCTGAGTCTGTTCCAAATCTCAAGCCTGCACCAGACAGTGTGGTCACTAAGCCCAAGGGTCACAGTAGCCAGGAAAAACATCTCACACTGCTGAGGCACAGGTAGTAGCAGTGCAAAGAGCTCTGCAGTGGACAGCAGGTCATTGACACAGGAATCAGTAGAGGGAGATCTCACTGATAAGCAGCAGCTGCAGCGATCTGCAAGGAAGACAAATCTGGAAGGTTTTTCATTAGAGGAGTTGCACAAGTGTCAGCTTGCATATCCATCTTTAGCATCACTTAGGTTGTTAGCAGCTAGCAGCAGCAGTGATTCTGCAAGGGAGGAGCAGCAGAAAATATTTTGGGAAAGAGATTTTTTATATAGAGATTGGGTTCCTAAGAATGCATCTCAGGAGTGGAATGTGTGCAAGCAGATTGTGATTCCTCAGGTATACTGAGCAACTCTCCTGGATTTAGCACACTGAGTCCCTCTGTCTGGACACCAAGGTGTTAAATGGACAAAGAGGCATTTGCTCCAGAACATTTACTGGCCAATGCTGTACAAAGATGTGGCAGAGTATTGTTGCTCATGCCTAGAGTATCAGCACGTGGGGAAGAAAGGGGATTGAACAAAGGTTCCCCTGATTTCACTCCCTATTATTGAGGAACCATTTTATCAGGTCGCTGTGGACATTGTTGGCCCACTGACTATGTCTAGCTTGAGGGGTAAGAGGTACCTTCTGGTCATAGTTGATTATGCCACTTGATATTCGGAAGCTGTAGCTATGTCCTCCACAGAGGCAGAGAAGGTAGCAGACGAGTTGCTAGGTATTTTCAACAGACCTGCATTTCCCAGGGAGAGTTTTTCAGAGCAGAGAACAAACGTTATGTCTGATCTGATGACTGAGATGTGGAAGTGATGTGATGTAGAGCCACTTCATACAACACCATATCAACCCCAAATTAATGACTTAGTTGAGAGTTTTAATGCAAGTTTAAAAAATATGCTTCATACATTCACAGAACAGCACAAAAGGGACTGGGACAACTTCCTACCCAACTCTCTGTTCACATAATGGGAAGTCCCACAGGATTCATTAGGCTTTTCACCTTTTGAGATCCTGTATGACACATGGGTCAGAGGACACCTACATGTAATTAGAGAGGAGTGAGAATACTTTACTGCCACCCAGACAGAATTTGTTGTGGACTATGTCCTGAGTTTCCAAGGAGCACCTAAAGGAGTTTATGGTAGTGCTGCATGGAATTTTCAAATTTCAGCGGAACAAATTTTTGTAGAATTTTTGAAATTCCACCAAAATTCTGTCTAATTTCACAGGAAACAGAATGGTGGACTTCTGCAGCAGAAAATAGTTGCAGAATGATTTTCTGTGGAAAAAATGCTGTTCTACAGAATATAATTGAGTGGGTCTCAATATTTTCTGCCTAAATGGTTGTGGAATGATTTTCCACAGAAAAATTATATTCCATGGAATATTATTCCACTGATCACAACATGTGTAATTCCACAGAAGAATCAGTGAAATTCCTTCAAAAATTCTGCTGGCAGAATTGTCATTTCATGCTAATTTCACCAGCGGAATTCCACATTCCGCACAGCACAAGTTCATGGGCCCTGCTCAGGATCACTTAGCTGCAGCGCAAGAGAAGCAAAAACCTTGGTATGATAAAGGGTCCAGAGCTCAATCGCACACCATAGAGCAGAAGGTAATGTACTCACCCCAGTGAGGTACAACAAGCTGCAGGCAGTATGGTAAGGACACTATGAGGCCATACACCAAATGAATGATGTGGATTATATCATAGAGCTGCCCATTAGAAGGTGCATTCAGTTGGGGTTTTCCTGTACATATGCTGAAAACCTATTATTTTATTTATTTCTTTGTACATCAGAATACTGTGTTACTACTATATCATGACCATGCTGATGTTGCCCTGACAGTTTTGTAGCACAGCAGATGAAGATCAGGAGAAGCCTGCTTCAGACATGCTAGAGAAGAATAAGGGAAACACCTCCTGGAGTGCTATGATGATGTCTGAGGGGTTCACACCCAGACAAGCAGACCAGATGAAGGACGTGCTTAAAGACTTCACTCCACTTTTTACTGCCATCCCATGGTGCACTGATATCACTGTAATGAGATGAAAACCACTGCAGAAAAGCCCATAATGCAAAGAAAATATCAGGTGCCAGAGGCAGTAAAAAGAACACTGAGGGAAGAGCTACAGGAAATGTTGAGCCTAGGAGTGATCCAACCATCCAACAGTTCCTGGGCAGCCCCAGTGGTTCTAATTCCAAAGAAAGATGGAACTACCCAGTTCTGTGTTCATTACAGGTAGTTAAACAAGGTCACAGTACCTGATATATATCCATGCTTAGGACAGATGAGGTACTGGACTGATTAGGAGAGGCTAGGTACAAGATCACAATAGATCTGAAGAAGGGATACTGGAAAGTGAGGCTATCGATGGACTCCTGTGAGAAGTCTATTTATTTAATTTTGTTAACTAGGTAGACCCACTGAGCCCTCAATCAGTCCCTTTTTCAGGGGTGACCTGGAATTAATTGCAGATAATCAATCACGGATACAACAATATACAAGATGTAACAGATACAGTGATTCACAAATCAACATTCAAGGTGCAACATTTTTAATTTTTTACACTTGACAAATTTCAATGTTTGTTAATGCATTTAGTACTGCATATGGATAAGTCAGCATCTGTCAACCCATCTGGTTGGCCTGAATTCAATGTTATGCCTTTCAGCATGAGGAATTCACTTGCCACTTTCCAGAGACTAGTTAACAGGGTCCTGAATGGGACTGGGTACTTTGCTCTAGCCTACATGGGTGACATAGGCATATTTAGCCAGACGTGAGACATGCATCTCTTCCATTTGAAGGATATCCTGACCAGACTATAGGATGCAGGACTATTAAGCCAGAGAAGTACCAAATTGGGATGGCAGAGGTACTGTACTTGGGACATCATGTCAGAGTGCTTAACTTGCACAAGGTTTCACATATGCATGCTGCCTTGCACTGCCATTGAGGATTTAGAGTATGTGTATAGTTTGGAGAATTGTATTAAAGTCAAAGAAGTGGGGCAACAGTTGGAAGGGTTACTTCACAATCACTGAGGTACTGTACTTCTAATTTTATTGGCAATGCATGGTATTTGATTGTGGATCACTAGGGCATGGGAGTAGGCAGAGCTGCTTCTGAAACAGAGAAATATTTCCATTACTAAAAGCAATGTATCTGAGGGTGGTTCCAAAAATAATATCTGTTGCTAGCCCAATGGCATAGCAGTAATGCTGCCACTTGTGCTGGTGACCAGGGTTTGAGCCCCAAGCAGAGATAATTGGAGGGCCATCAGGAAACATAGAAACATAGAATTTGACAGCAGATAAGGACCGCTTGGCCCACCTAGTCTACCCATTTCCCTACCTAATGGATAAGCTGCACATCCTAGTTAACCAACAGCCTACTTCCTCCTACCCCTCCACTATAATTGCCTTATGTCTGTCCCATGCATTTTTGAATTCCCCCACTGTTTTTGACTCTACGACCTCCTCAGGAAGGCTGTTCCATGTATCCACAACTCTGTCTGTGAAGAAATACTTCCTCACATTACCTCTGAGCCGTCCCCCCTCTATCTTCAAATTGTACCCCCTTGTTTTTGCACATCTCTTTTTCTGAAAGATGCTACCCTCTTGGACTTTGTTGATTCCCTTGAGGTGTTTGAAAGTTTCTATCATGTCCTCCCCCCTCCTTTCCTCGAGGCTATACATCTTTAGTTCCTTTAATTTTTCCTCATATGTCTTCTGATGCAGACCCTGCATCATTTTGGTTGCCCTCCTCTGGACAGCCTCCACCCTGTCTATGTCTTTGCGGAGATGGGGTCTCCAGAACTGTACACAGTACTCCAGATGTGGTCTTACCAACTGTCTGTACAGAGGGCCAACAACTTCCTGTTTTCTACTGGTGATGCCTCCCTATGCATCCCAGTATCCCCCAGCCCTCCTTACTGCCTTCCACATTGCTGGCCCACCTTTAGGTTGTCTGATATGACTACCCCAGGTCCCTTTCCATTTTTGTTGTTGTCAGTATCTCATCCCCATTGTGTCCTCTTCCCCTGGGTTTTTGTTTCCCAGGTGCATTACTTTGCACTTCTTTGCATTGAATCTAAGCTGCCATACATTTGACCATTCCTCCAACCTTGCCAAGTCCCTTTTCATCCTTTCCACCCCACCTTGTGTATCAACCCTGTTGCAGATCTTTGTGTCATCTGCAAAGAGACATACTTTCCCCTTCCAGTCCCTCTGCAATGTCACTTATAAAGACATTAAAAAGGACCGGCCCCAGTACTGAACCCTGCGGTACCCCACTAGTAACCCTCCTTTCTTCACTGTGGACTCCATTTACTATTACCCGCTGTGTCCTGTTGTCCAACCAGTGTTTTACCCAGGCTACCACCCTAGGACCCACTCCCAGGCTGGCTAATCTGTTTTAATTTTTTGTGCAGGACTGTGTCAATGCCTTGCTAAAGTCTAGGTAGGCCATGTCCACAGCCCCTCCCTGGTCTAATATTTTGGTCACCCAGTCAAAGAAATCAATGAAATTTGTCTGACATGACCTTCCTGCTGTGAATCCATGCTGCCTTGGGTCCTGTGCACCACTGGCCTCTAGGTACTCAACAATTCTTTCCTTCAGAAGTGATTCCATCATTTTCCCCTACCACTGAGGTCAAACTGACAGGTCTATAGTTTCCTGCCTCTGTCTTGCTCCCACTTTTGTGAAGGGGAATCACATACACCATCCTCCAGTCCTCAGGTACCACCCCATTCTCCCATGATTTATTAAAAAGAGTAGTCAGTGGTGTTACTAGTTCTTGCCTTAGTTCTTTTAAAATTCTGGGATGAATCCCATCAGGCCCCATTGCTTTATCCACCTTCAGTTTTAAGAGTTCTTTCAGAACCCTTTCTTCTGTGAAAGGACTAATATCAACCCCCCCCTATCCAGAGTACTTCTGTTGACCAGATTAGGTATTTCCCCCTGCTTTTCCACTGTGAATACTGAGCAGAAGTATTCGTTCAGTATCCCTGCTTTTTTACTGTCACTGTCTGCCCAACCACCTTCCTCTTTGTTCAGCCTCAGTATCCCTGCCTTGTCTTTCTTTGCTCCCTAATGTACCTATAAAAAGTTTATCCCCCCTTCTTAACAGAGTTGGCTATCTTTTCCTCAGTTTGGGCCTTTGCTATTCTGACTGCCTTACCCGCTTCCTTTTGCTTTAACTGGTACAGTTCTCTGTCCTGCTCCTTCTGTGTTTCCTTATACTTCCTGAATGCTATCTTTTTTCCCTTACCTTCCTGCCACTTCTTTTGAGAACCATAGTGTTTTTTTCTTTCATTTTGATTTGTTTATTTGCTTCACACAAAGACTCGTTGCCTCTGTGATGGCGGTTTTGATGTTTCCCCATTGTTGCTTCACCCCACCTTCTTGCCTGTTTGCTAGTGCTTTTCTGAGGCACTCTCCCATTTTGACAAAATCAGCCTTCCTGAAGTCCAGTACCTTCACTTTTGTGTGGCTTGACTCTACAGCTAAGTTTATCATGAACCACACTGTTTGGTGGTTGCTTGTTCCCAGATGGCTACCCACTTCAAGATCAGAGATCCTCTCTCCATCCCCATTTGAGAGTACCAGGTCTAAGATTGCTCTCTCCCGAGTGGGTTCCAAAACTAGCTATCTGAGGCATGCCCCCTGTAGGGCATCGAGAACGGCCCTGCACTTGGATGTGGCTGCAGCAAAAGTGCTCCAGCCAACATGTGGCATATTCAAGTCCCCCATCAGCAATATCTCCCTTTTCTCTGCCATCCCAAGGATGCCTTCTATCATTTCCTTGTCCATTTCCTCCTCCTTAGATAGGGGTCTGTATACAACCACTGTGCAGATTGTGAAGCCATTTCCAGTCTCCAGGGCGACCCACAGTGCCTCCTCTCCTACCTGTTTACCCTTTAGTTCTTTAGAAGGACTAAGCATCCCAGAAGACATTCTCCTCCTGTTGGGAGAGAGTGTTTGGTCCTCACTGTAACGCTGCCACCTGGGTAACCACAGGTGGTGCTACAGCTGAGGTCCTAATGTCTCAGACTGAGGCTGCTGGGCTCAGCTCTGCATCAGAACACTCAGCATGTACATGTATGCTGTGCTCGTATGATGGTGGCCCTGAGGAGAACAGGAGGTGGTAGAATGATGCTCTGTGTACTCCCAGACCCCACACTCCCTACCAAGAGGTAGGCAAGAGTACAGTTACTCCAGTGGGTAAGGCCCCTTTTCTTCCACCCCTGCACTGATAACCTGTGTGTAGACAACCATGTTTATCTTGATGGCACAAGGGGTGTTACTGAATCTGGGAAACAAATGCTGAATGGCATGAATTTTGATTTATTCAGTACTCCAGTTTGATAATTAGTCAAGATGGAGCATTAGTCCTTTTTTGCACATAAATTCCTATGTTTTGATATTTGAAAGATGCCAATATTTGGGTGATTGACACTGTCAATGATGATGGGAGGCAGCCAATTGCAGTGAAGGAAATTGTCAAGTGATCCAGAACAGCTAATCAAGAAACTAAGGGAATGGCTAAGCTTTCAGTTTAGCTCTGCCTCTTTGTCATTTTGTCAGGGACAAAGAGAAAACAGGACTACAGCTGCTGTTCTCTCACACTTTATCCTTCTCTTGTGCTACCTCAACTTCCCTGAAAGCAAACAAAAAGTGTAACAAAACATTTAGCATCTTCTGGGCACTTCACTTGTGCTAAGCTGGTGTTATTCACTTGGTTTGTGGTTATTTTTTGTTAGTTTAGTTAGCTAACTGACTCTGCTGAGCCCTGAATGAGCTGTTATGTGTAAGACTTGGGAGTGGGGCAGGGGTGATGCTGCTGTGGGACCTGCGGCTCTGCTGCATGCTGCACTGTGCTGACTCTAATTGCTTTTATCTGGCTCTCACTGGGACTTGTGCTGTGACTGTTATCCACTTTGTTGTCCCTGATGATGCTTAGGACTGTTTTGTACAAAATGTGCAAGTAGTTATTTTTTGAAGCCAGTTTGTAAGAACTGTATGTTATTTTTGCAAATGCTTTCCTCTAAAAAGATTTTGAGACTGTTCTCTTCTACATAGCTTCCCTGTCCCTGAGTGACAGTTTTTGTGCTTTTGCCCTATGTGACTATTTGGTGGGCTGTCAGTCTTGAGACTACTGAAGTACTTACTGTATAGTCTAGAGTTCAAGTACCAACCTGTGAACCTGGAGACCCAACTGACCTGAGTTTGAAACCTACAACCACTACTTTCATACTGTGTGAACCTGAACAATCTGCTGTACCTCTCTGTGCTCCTGGGGTGCTCAGGGAAATGAGCTTTGGCTCAGTGTGCATTTCCTAGCCACAAATTCTAAAAATAAAATTAGGCCGGTGTACTGTGAGCCCTTTCCTGGGCATGTGAAATGCCTGTTGCAAAACTCAAACTGGGGACCTGCTCTATGTTGGTATTTATAGGGGATGCCACACAATTTGCTGAACTTCAGTCATGCTGTTCCCCTTCTCTTGGGCATCTGTTGTGCCCATTTCAAAATTCACATTGTGTCCTTGTACTATGTGGGCATTTTGTGGGCTGCCACTATGGTGGTTGCTACTTTAGTCTGTGTGCTCCCCTTCTATTTGGCAGCTGTCAGTGCCAATCCCCAAAACTGAACTGTACCCCTGCCCTGTGTGAGCATTTGGAGGGCTACTGCTCTAGTTTAACCACTCCAGTCAATGTGTTTTCCTTTCATGAGGTATCTGACATGCTCATCAAAATATTAACTGTGACACTGACCCATGTGGATATCTGGTGAGCTACCACAGTAGCTGTTGCCAATTCATACAGTGTGTTCCCCTTGTCTTGGGCATTTGCCATCCCAGTGAAAATATAGAGACAGTGTTCTTTCTCTGTCAAAATGCCATAGTTGCCATGAAGATTTTGGTTTGTGGGTGCCATTGTATACCAGTCAACAGTACATCATTTAAAGAATCATATGTGTACTATCAGCCTGTGTTTGACTCACTTTACTTATTTATTTAATTTACATTTTGTATAACCTGGTGAGCACACTAGGCTAAGAGCCTCTTTTAAAAGTGATCTTGGATTATAAGATACAAAAACTAGAAAACTGACATACCATAGAAATCACATTAGAAGAAATTAAAATACATAATAAAAATAAACTAATCATATTTAAAGTTTAAAACAGTATACATGTATATACACATGCTATACAGATAGCTGTAGTTCATTAGCAATATTAAATCATGCACTACCTAACCTGCAAGTTTTCTTTTCAACAAAAATTCAGTTCAATGTCCTTGCATTTTTCAAAGACTTTAAACTGGACTGATCTCTCCCAAATACAGGTGTGTGAAACTGGCAAACTTCCCTCCACAAATTAATTTGTGGAAGTTTACCAAATTCAAGTTGTGTGATGTACAAACCTCACAAAATTTTTGGGAGGTGAAATGGCAGTTTTTCAAGCAAAGTCATGCAAATTTACTGACGTCACCTGAAAAAGGGCCATTTCCCCAGAAAAATACAAGGCAAAGTGATGAAGTGGGCAATTCGCAGAGTCTTTCTTGAAGGTGATTTTGCAGCTTCACCAGAACTTTACCAGAGAAGTAAAACTTTGCAACATCTCTACTTCTCAAGCAGAAGAATTGACCTCAGCCATGGCAGCTGACAACCCACATGGGAAAAACTGTTAAAAGACAGGCACCACCTGCTCCATGGTGCTGAGCAATGGGTATTTGCTCACCACACTGGAGACTCAGAATCGCATCCTGAGCCTGGTCGTCAGGAGTGGAGACCAGGAAGGAGGGAGTTTAGAGTGTCCTATGGATGCTTCCCCCTCCTGGGGGGATGGGTCAGTGTTGGGTCACTGTTAGACAGCTCTTGGTGGTGGTTTACAGTAGGTGTTCATGACGGTGTATGGCCTTGACATGTCATTGTATGCCCCTGCTCCCAGGACACTGCCATGGCCAGACCACTACATGAGAGTTGGGTGGGCTGGGGATGAAAATGGAAAAAAATGCCCACTTGGCTGACTGGATGGCGACAGCCTGTCCCCTACTTGCCATGCAGCCTGGAAGTGTTTGAGCCTATCCCTCGATATTTGCACACCCAGTGTTGAAGGAATGCTTCTGGAAAAAATCTCCCCTTCCCAGTACCCTGCCCCTGGGGGTACGTTGTGTCAACCGGGGCCGCAGAACGGGGATAGTGGAATGGCAATGGGGGAGGTTGGTAGGATGGGAAAGTCCTATGAGGCACAAAGAAATGGCTGGCTGAGAGGATAGGGATGCATAAAGAAATAAAGCAAAAAAAAAAAAAGAAAAAAAGTCAGACACCAAAGAAAAAAGTTCATCATCTTGGCCTTGTAACAAACAATGTCTCTCTGAATTGATTGGCATTTGAAGGATATTCTGTGGAAGGGACAATCAGAAATACAGTTTACTAATGGTCACAGTTACTCAAAATGCAATCAGTTTTCTCTGATTCTTACACAGTAATTGATTTGCTGTTTTATTTCTGATAATCAGAATCACTAGCCTCTGCCTGAACCCCAGATTGTTTCTTGATTTTCTGGAGCAGGATACTGTGCCTATTTACTTGCCTCCTTGGACTATCTGTAAAGGCAACTCTTCCCAGTGTAACTGATATGAAGTTTTGCAGGCAGCTGCATGTTATGGCCACCCCTAACTCCCTTAGAGATGCTCTTTCCCCATCAAGAGCTTTTTTTCCCCGGGTCGCAAAATGCAGTTTTGAGGCGCATTAATAAGGCAATCATCTTCCAGAAATAGTCACCCATATTGCTTGACTAATTTTCCTGTCAGGTCCCAAAGTAACCAGGATCCAAGTCCATAGAGTCTCTGATTATGTAGCCTTAGTTCACAGGGTGACATGATATGCTTTAATTATCTATGGAACAGTATTCCAATTAAGCATCTGTTGCAGAAAAGTCTAAAGAAAGCATGATGGATCCATTTCCTCAGATTGTTCCAGTAAACAGGGACACTCATATAGCATTTTCGATGTACTCCAACTGGAGTCTAAGGATCTTGTTTTCTCCACCATGTTTGATGATGCAGCCATTGCTCCCTACTCAATGTCTCTGGCTTGTTTCACTTCATTCACAAATACCTCCACCCTCTATTCCACAACTGTAATGTATCGATTGAACCACTTAATTGTCCAATCACAATCATGCACAGCTTTTAAAAGTTGAGCTAGTGTTGGCCCGGGGTCTGCCACTGAAGAAAAAGAGGGGTCTGATTGCTTTTCCACTGAAGCTGAAACCATTTTTGCTTCTCTCATCTCCTTCTGCTTCTTGCTTTCTCCCTGACCTCCTCTGGTGTTTTATCCTATAACAGCAAAAGAATGGCAACATTCAGGTAATAAACCTGGGCTAAAGCTTTGCAGCAAAGTCTTTTATCAGTATCTGCTGAGCTATTGTTTATATGAGCAAGTTAAATGTGTAAAAAGTTTACAAGTACAGAGCTTGTCCTGGACACATGTGTTCTTGATGACATTTGGCTCCGCCCCTGACCCTGACAATTCTTGACAGTTCTCCACCGATGATACTAATTGACATAACTAGATTTCAGAGAACCCAGCTCTGGGCAGCACTGTACTATTGCTAGCACTGTCAGTGCTCTTTATAGTATTACTGATACTATAACAACCACCTCTGCTGCCTCAGCCGTACTAATTCTGCTACCACCACCACCTCTTCTGCTGCTGCCATTGTTTCGATTGCAGTCTCTCCCAATCACATTTACAACCACCACTACCACTTATGTTTCTGTCACCACCAAACCAGGGCATCACAGGTGTCTGTAGAGGCTGTGCTATTTAAAATACTTGAACAACATGATCCTGATCCAGAAAAATAGTATGATGATGGTGAGTATGAGAAGGGCCCTGCTTGGTTACAGGCTATTGCTCTTAAGGAGCTGCCTGGGATTTTCTATTAAATACGAAGTACAGGCCACTCTTAAGGTATAGCTGCATATATTTAATGTAAATATGGTTGGTTAAAACTATTTTGTATTCATTGACAATAAAAGTATGTATTTGCAACCCAGTGAGATAAATGCCTGCTGACATAGACACTGTGGAGATATTACCTTTACACACACAGTGTCTACATCAGCAGGTGATATTCTCACTGTCATGACGTCTCATCAAAGACCTCCCTGTCCAATCTAGTTCTGTAGAAAAATAACCTGTTCCAAAACAGTACCCCTGAAATGCTTCTTCAGGTTACTCAAGCAAACCATAAATTAAAAAAAAAAACTATACACTCATCAGTTACAATGGGCAAAGTAACATTTACCAGCTTCACAAACTGCAGTGCAGCTCTAATAAACACTGGCAATACTATTCCCCAAAGAAAAGCCTTCAGAAGTCTAATCAAGACTGCAGTCGAATTCTCACCTGAACTCCACTTTCCTAAAGGAAACAAACTTCAAAATACACAGAAAGAAAACTACCTTGCAATACTGTAATCTGAAAGACACGTTCTACGGCTCTCCAAATGAAGAATTCAGGATGAAGAAACACATCACTGCACCCGGACCGTCGGTAAAAACATCAGATACAAACGATGCAAAAACACAGCCGAACAGAACATACAGTACCAGAAACTCCAAATATGTACAGAATAAAACTATAAAAAAACAGCAACCATACCTAGCAGAGCCAAAATAAAACATTATAAATCTCACTTCCCAGTTAGTAACAAAAATCCCGCCCACAAATAGAACTTCACCAATTACAAAGCATGCAACTCAAACAACAAAGTGCACCAACCAATCAAAAAACGTACATTCATAAAATCAACCAATCAAACATCACAACCTCCCCAGTCACAACCTAACCACTCACACTTCATTCACACAACCTTGCTACTACCGAACAATCCATGGATGTATACCAGAAATAAAAATAACACATAATACTCGCCATATAAAACAACCAAAGCATGTCATAAAGAAAACAAATAAATGATGCCCTATTGTATAAATTGCACACATGATGTGCAGCTTGTGGGATATGAAAAATATTCTCACTCCTGTATCGTGAGGCATGGATATCTCACTCTGCATAAGTGAGAATATTTTCCATATCCCACTCCTGCCCATCATGTATCCTCTATATATGTTTTTAAGTATAGAACAATGCCAGTCTCCCTGAAGAATGGGGTTGTATACCCTGAAACACTGGCATTGTGTTCAAACTGGATGTCAATATCTAAATAAAACAATATCCCTGTTTTAAGCATGTGGTGAGTGAGCCTGGTAGTCCAGTCTTCTTTGTTGTTTGCCAAGCTCTGATTGGATTTGGGGTCTCCAATTTAAAAAGGTTTTTCTGTGCTTATACTGAGGTGGGCTGAGCTAGAGAGTATCTTGTGATTTTCTCAGACCATAGTACAGAATGAGTAATATCTGTTGATGATGATTCTGCTGAAAACCACAGTCATAGTTAGGCTTCTAAAAAAACAAATCAGCACCTGTGAGGAAGACTCAAAACAGAAAGCAGCAAGTGCTGACTTCCATTAACAAAAATACAAAGCAATCTGCCCTGTAGACATTTCTAGCCACCCTCAGTAAGTGGTGTGCGAAGTTGGAAAAATTCACATCATTAATTAATTTACGAATTCCTCACAAGTTGTGAAGTTAATGGTGCCAATTCACAGTATATGGATGACCTTGCCAGTGTCTGCAATGTACTATGAGACAGGAGGTCACATACTGAAATAAGCCGTATACCATGAGTAAGCAATGTTCAGTGCAGTCTTCTGAAAAGAGAGTTAGAAAGAAGTTTGTTCCTGCCTGGCTGAGCAAAAAAAAAAACCTACAGGTCTTGTGCTGAAAGATTTGTATTGGTTTCTGTTTTTGCTGATTATTTAGTTGAAAGTAGTGATTTTGTTTTGTCTTTAGTGGTGCACTGTTATGGGGAAGGGGAGGTGTCTCATTTAGCAAGGCAGCCCAGAAAGATCAGGACTTGGAGCCCTTTTAATTGAGCACTAGTCTGTGTGCAGCAGATTTCTCATGTTTGTGTTCTACAGTCTTTCTTGTTAATTATATTTGGTCTGTGACCTGTGATTTCTCATTTTATTTCCATAGCTTAGTTTGGTATGGTAGAGTGAAGTATGTTATCAGTGTTTTTCTGTATTAGTCTTAGTTATTTAGTTTATTTCTTAAAGTATTGGTGTTTAGTCACTTACACTAACATGTTAATTGCCCTTGTTAAGTGTATCTTAATTCCTGTTGTGTTAAAAAATTGAAAAAAAAAACATGTTTTATGAGGGTTTTACTGTAGCTATTAGCTTAGTGCACTTTTTTTATATCACACTGCTAATCCCTTGAAGGATGTGTTTTCTACCACTACTAGATACTGCAGTGTTTCTTTACAATTTTTCCTGACACTATTTTAAATCTAAATGCTTAAAATAACTGGGAAGAGATGCTCTACTAAAGGGGAGGTGCTAGGGAGGTGGCAAAGAAGTGCAAATGTTCTGTAGGCCAAAAGGGTGTTGCAGCTAAAGAAAACTACAGTATGTTTACAGCAACATCTGCTATGGGTTCCAGGGCTGGTTGTAATAGTAAAGGAGTAGTTAGTGGCAGTAGCATTAGTGTGGACAACATTTGTCTCTGCCACATCTGTGGCATCCATGCTGCTGGGGGCTGGAGAAGGCAGTGACACGAGGAGCAGTACAAGAAGTAGCAAAATCTCTGGCCAGGAACATTGGTATAGGGGAGGTTCTTGGTGTCACTGTGACTCCTGGTGGCGGTGCTGAGTCTGATCTTTATGATAATTTCCCATTCCCAATTGAAAGTGTGGCCAGAGCATGAGCCAGAGCCTGAGGAGGGAGAACTGACTGCTGCACAATCAGAAATGACTGTATTGAAAAACGTGCCTCTGATTGTTGATGACAAGAAGGAGGAAGGGCCTGGAGAAAGTGAAGATGATGAGGACAGAGCTCAGGAGGAAGATATCAGCAGTGGTAGGAATGATGATTTGGATACCTTATGGAAGCCAGAATAGAAGGGTGGCGCAGCTAATGATGTTGGGGTTTGCCCACCACTATCTCATACAACTATCAAAGTCCCCACCAAATACTACACTGGTTGTTCCTCTTAATGACAATGGGCCCATTACACTGCATCAGTCACCCAGTGTCGAAGTTCATAAAGCATCCCAAAATACATCCATTTCTGCCCCTACCCTGTCCCATTCCCAACACCATGTAAAAGCAAGAGGTACTAAATGCCTAGTTTGAGATTTTTATATACCTGACCCAGGGGATGAAACAGTTGTCAACCCAGGCACAGCCCCTACACCAGCTCCCACACCACTGCAAGGCACCATGGCTGTGACTGAACAACTGTGGGAGGTGATTGTGGAACTCTGCCACAAAGTGGGCCAATAGAGAACATGATGAGCCCGCTCTTGGCCAGCAAGCAGCTGCTGCTTGCTGGAATGGCAGAGCTTTGTTGTGACAGTGCAGGTGCTGCGGGTCCATCTGGCAGTGGGCATTTGGTGAAAGCAGCTGTAAATTGGGAAAAGTGTAATAACTGCACTCGACCTACTAGAATTGGGCACAGTGTGTGGCAAAGGGGTTGGCACAGGTGTGCCAATGAAAGGGTTTGGCATAGGACTTGACGCAAGCCCTGTGTCACTCTTTGAGAATCCGTCCCACTGTCTTTCTCATTCACTGTTTCTATGTTCTGCTTATCTTTTCTATATCTAAGTTTTCTTTTTATGGAGCTGTTTATATGCCATATTATTCTCACTATTATTCTCTTTCTCTCACTACTGTGGCTGTTAAATCACTGTTCACTTATATAGTGCATTTGAAAAGCACTATCTCCTAAGTTTGTTGTCCTCAATATATTATTTCAGTTCAACAGATGATGTAATATACTGTATCATTTGCACATTTGCAGTGTGTGACTTGTTCCCTCACCCAAGACAGTCTCTTTTTTCCCTGTTCTTAGTTCCATAAACTGCATCCCGAACATTTGGCCAGCTAGCCCCATGCAGCAACAGGATTTCATCACCCTAGTGATAAATACCAAATTATTGAGACTGTAGTACAATCCCGATTGTGTTTCTCTTGCACCTGTGAAGGAAAACCAAAAATTAAACAATTAAAAGAAAAAATAATTACTGGAAAGTATACTCACAATCACAATAGTGATTGCCATGCTTTGAAGTGGCACAAAGATGCCACAGAGAGAGGAGGCAGAAGAGGAGAACTGTTGGTGGATGAGCAGGCAGCATGAAACAAAACCTGTGAATACAGCAGAACATTATTTAGATTATATTGAGTCACAGTGTGCATAGTCACATGGTATATGCATTGTCCACTCGCAGTCTTGTGGCACCTGTCACCTGTGAAGCAAAAAGTCATTAGTTAGAATGTTCTGGCCACTGTGGAGGCCACACGGTATATCCATTGTCCATTCCCATTCTTACTGTACCCATCACCCGTGAAGGAAACAAATTAATTATGTTGGATGTGGCCACCCCATGTCACTGTGTACCTGTGAAAAGAAGGCTTAAAATAAAAGTGGAAAAGAAGAAAAGTCTCAAGTAATGATGTCACATTACTGATGGCTATGCTATGTACTGGCATGATGGTACCACAGAGAGGGTCGGTGGATGAAGAGGCAGCTTGACTTGTGATTGTCTACCATGCTGAATGGTCAAACCTGCTGTGAGAGAGAGACAAAAGGAAAGACAGAAAAAAATGTTTAAAGATCAAATGCACAACTATTTCATAAAAAGCTTGAATTCACTTGAATACATGTCCCTGTGTCATGATTAGTGTTTCCTAAAAATAGCATGCAGTTTGGTTTTGTGGATTTCTTTAAATCAGCATCTGTTAATGTGCTCTGCAGTAACTGAAACAGTGAAGAAACAGTGAAGATGTTTCTGTCCCTGTCAGTGAGCAATTACATCATGCCGGTCTAGCCTGCTGCTTCACCAATTAAATTCCTGATTGACTGAATAAGCTGTTACAGTCCCTATTTAGAGCAGTCTGTAAAGCTAATTGTTTTTCACTCAGAGTTTGTTACTAACCCATCTGGCTTGTGTTTAGAGAGATATGCTTAAAATCTATCTTTCTGTTCTCATAAAAAGTTGATCATTTGGGTTTCAGTGCTGAATTTTAATGGCACAAATGAATGTCTGTGAAACTCTGCATTCTCTTCTGGCTATACAACAAAGGGTTGTTTAGTGGATATAAAATTAATCTGCATTCTGTTAATTCATAGAAGCAGTATGTCTTTGATGTAGCCTCAATAAATGGATTCATATGAGAACAATTTTGTTTTTATGTCTGATTGACAAACATGTGTCTGTACACTGCTATTTCAGGAACATGTACTGTATGAACTCAAAATTCAGTTCTTTGTGTGGTTCTGTGTGAAAATACATCACGTATGTGTATAACTAGAAATACTATATGGCATGCTGATACCCCTGTCTCCTGCCTCTCAGTTGAGGCTGCTGCACCTCCCTTCCCTCTGCCCCCCACCCCCAGAGTCAGGGCCAATGCACACTGTTGCTCCCTTTCCCTGTCTCCACAGCAAGGCTGCTGTGCTTTGCTAAGCCCTAGAGTTCCAGGGCCTCTGCCTTCACAGTTTGGGCTGCTGCACCATGCTGCCCCAGGCCAGCAAAGGTGGGGCTTTTACTGCATCCTGCTACCCACTTCCATTGCCCCAAATGGGCAGGGCTGCTGCACCACGTGCACCCCATCACACAGTCAGGGCTGCTGTACCTTGATTCCCCACTGTGTCCTGCACCACAGTCAAGGCTTCTGCACCATGCTGTCCTCTGTCCCCTGACATCACTGTGCCCTGCTGCACCATAGAGCCTCTTGCCCCCACAGTTAGAGTTGCTGCACCATGCTGCTCCCTGTGACTAGAGTCAGATCCTTTGGTATACTACCCAAAACTACCCGATAGAAAATACAAAAAATGCTTTCCTCTTGTGTTACAGGGTGGGGGACAGATCATAGCAGGGTGTGGCAGTCTAAACTGTTTGTGCAGGAGGTAGCAGGGTGCAGCAGCCCTGACTGTGTGGAGAAGACAGTGGAAGGTTGCAGCAGCCTCATATGCGGGAAGGAGACAGGGCTTTTGGGGCAGGGGAAAGGGGGAAGCACAGAGCTGCTGCCTCAACTGTTGGGCAGGACAGGGGCATCAGGATGTTTAGCATATTTTAGTTATACACATACATGATGTATTTTCACACAGAACCCCTCAAAGAACTGAATTTTATGAGTTCATACAGTACATGTTCCTGAAATAGCAGAGTGTGGCAGACACAGGTTTGTCAATCTGACATGTAAACAACATTGCTATCACATGAATATATTTATTGAAGCTACATCAAAGACACGCTGTTTCTATGAATTAATGGAATGTAGATGTATGTTATATCCATTAAACAACCATGTGTTATATTGCCAGAATAGAATTCTTAGTTTTGATGACAGAGAGCTGACATCTGTGATACAGACAAGGTAATTTCTCACATTCATTCATACCACTTCAGTTCAGCACTGAACCCCAAATGATCAACTGTTCATGAGAACAGAATGGTTTTAAGCTAATCCTTCTAAACACAAACCAGATGAGTTAGTAATAAACTTTTAGTGAAAAAAATTAGCTCTACAGACTGCTCTAATTAGGAACTGCAACAGCTTATTCAGTCAATCGGGGCTTAATTGGTGAAGCAGCAGACTGGACAGGCATGATGTCATTGCTCACTGACAGGGACAGAAACCTCTTCACTGTTTCTTCACTGTTTTCAGTTACTGCAGAGCACATTAACAGATGCTGATTTAAAGAAAACCACAAAACCAAACAGCATGATATTTTCAGGAAACACTAATCATGACAAAGGGATGTGAATTCAAGGGAAGTCAAGCTTTTTATGAAATATGTGCATTTGATCTTTAATGTCTGTCAAGTAAGCTGTAAGCCCTCTGGAACAAGTAAGGACTCACTATCAACAATGAGGATAATGTCTGTGCAATACAGAAAAGATAACTACCATCAAAGCAGGCATACATGTGCCTTGATGGACATCATGTGTTGCTGCCATGATGGGCTGTCTGGCTGGAGACTCAGCTTCATGGTTAGTAGGCAGCTGGCTGGAGGTCTGCATAGCCACTGCATTTCATATTTCTCAGCCTGGATTCTGGATGCATGAGGGGGATATGGTTATGGCGCACCTTTTTGGTGGATGTGGAGTACACAGACATCCCAGTGGAGGTGGAGGAGGAGGAGGAGGCAGTGTCTTCAAGATTGTTACAGGAAACATGGTGTGCATGGCTGGAGACTCTTAGACTTAGGGGTTCTCGGTCTGGAGACTCAGTGCAGTGGATTTTAAGGTGGCCTGTATTGCTGGTGGATTTTGAGGACAGAAACATGAAGGAGGATTAAGAGGAGGTAGTGTCTTTATTTCTCAAGAGAATGCATTGTCTCATGGCAGCCAGGTGATGGCATTTACCATGGGCAGGTAATCCAGTATGGAGGATGCATTCTCTGGATGTGGCGGGGGCCAATGATATTATTGCCATGAATAGAATAGAGCAGAGGGAGGTGATAAGATGGATTTATTGAACAGCAGCTGCAAAACTTCTGAAAAATATAATGACAGGAAAACAGACTAGAATAATAAGGAAAAGTATTCAAATGAGAAGGGAAGAGTGGACAAAATAAATGTTTTTAATTCAGTAATCATCTTTAAGGTTGCATCCCTCTCATTCTTCTAGACTAGTTGCCCCCACATGGATATTCTTTTTCCATCCATGCTTTCTCTACTTCAGTAAAATGCAATTTGCCATTGCCAATTACATCAGGCTCTTCATGTTCAATGTCACCACTACTGCCACCTTCTTGTGGTACGAATGCCAATATTATTGTGTTTCATGGAATCTGCCCCACATTCATCTTAATAAAAGCCAATATTCCATTTCTAGGGGTAGATCTGTATGCCTGTCATGCACAATAGCCTCTGCTGAACTGAATACCCTCTCAAAACTGGTACTAGAGGGTGGACAGCTCAGTACTGGGTCCAGTCCTTTTTAATGTCTTTATAAGTGACATTGCAGACGGACTGGAAGGAAAAGTATGCCTCTTTGCAGATGACACAAAGATCTGCAACAGGGTTGATACACAAGGGGGGGTGGAAAGGATGAGAAGGGACTTGGCAAGGTTGGAGGAAAGATCAGAAGTATGGCAGCTTCAATGCAATGCAAAGAAGTGCAAAATAATGCACCTGGGAAATAAAAACCAAGGGGAAGATTACACAATTGGGGAGGTAGTAACAACAACAAAAATGGAAAGGGACCTGGGGGTAATCATATCAGATGACCCTAACGTTAGCAAGCAATGTGAGAAGGCAGTAGTGAGGGCTGGGGGATATTGGGATGCATAGGGAGAGGCATCACCAGCAGAAATCAGGAAATTGTTATCTCTCTGTACAGACAGTTGGTGAGACCC
Source organism: Neoceratodus forsteri (assembly GCA_016271365.2). Taxonomy (NCBI): domain Eukaryota; kingdom Metazoa; phylum Chordata; order Ceratodontiformes; family Ceratodontidae; genus Neoceratodus; species Neoceratodus forsteri. The sequence goes on along the minus strand of CM057453.1, from coordinate 277,913,629 downwards.
CATCTGGAGTACTGTGTCCAGTTCTGGAGACCCCATCTCCACAAGGACATAGACAGGATGGAGGCAGTTCAGAGGAGGGCAACTAAAATGTTGCAGGGTCTGCAAGAGAAGCCATACGAAGAGAGACTAAAGGAGCTTAATATGTATACCCTTGAGAAAAAGAGGGAGAGGAGGGACATGATAGAAAGTTTTAAGTATCTCAGTGGAATCAACAAAGTCCAAGAGGGTAGCATCTTTCAGAAAAAGAGATGTACAAGAACAAGGGGACACAATTTGAAGATAGAGGGGTGATAAGCTCAGGGGCAATGTGAGGAAGTATTTTTTCACAGAGAGGGTGGTGGACTCATGAAACCACCTTTCTGAGGAGGTTGTGGGTCTAAAACTGTGGGAGAATTCAAAATTGCATGAGACAGACATAAGGCAATTCTTGTGGGAGTAGGAAGAAATAGGCTGTTGGTTTACTAGGATGTGCAGCTTACCAGTAGGTAGGGGAATGGACAGACTAGGTGGGCCAAGCGGTCCTTAGCTGCTGTCAAAGTCTATGTTTCTGTGATATTTCACTGCCACAGGGGTCAGTCCTGGCCAATCAGTGACCTTGGTACTCCAGTACAGCAAGGGATCTTCTGAAATTTTAAGGTGCCTGGTATCCGGCAAATAAGTATCCACCATGCATTGCTTGACCTGCAATTCTGTTGCCTTATAAAACAACTCATCATTTTTTTGTTACATCTTTAATTCCCACCCATGATAAAACATCCCAAAGTAGATTTGTGCTTGTTTTCTCAGTTGACTTGCAAGTTTTATCAGTCCTCTTACAATGTGAGGTGGTAGCAACACCCAGTCTCTGATCACTTTCAGGTTGTGACTTACATAACAGAGACTTTAGCATCTGTGCCTCCTGTACACATCTTATTAGATAATCTGTTAAAATTTTTTACCTGATCACATCCACCCTCAAGTATCAGTGACTGGCCTTGTTTAAAGAATGGGTCCGGCATGTTGGCAATACCAAATTCTGCAGACTGCAGAATGTTGGAAACATGAGTGTTGCAGTCAAAAACATAGTGCATGTGTTCTAACAAGATATAGCTTCCTATATCACCACCTACCTCCAGCAGCTGCTGTACATTTAACAGTATCTACATCAGCACCCATCGAAGTGGGATGGCCTGACTGATGAAAGCAGTGTCCCTACTCTGCCTGTGTTGCATGTTTAAATGGAGTTAGGATCATTATGGTTCCACCAAGTCTCATCGACAACTTTGTTGTCAATGGACTTTACAGCAACACCAATTTGCTGATGATGATCACATCACCCAGCAAATGTGCTTGACCCAGCTGCCATGGCACAGGACACATTTAGACTGTTTGTGGGGGCTTTGCCTCCCACCGCATCTCACAGACTTGAAGATAATCAACTCGGGGGATATCAATGGGGAGAGTGGCCAACACCGGGAGTCACTGAATCCGTACAGCGCTCCGATAACCTGTTGAACAGTGTGGATGTTGAATGGGCTGTGTCACTGTTGTGGATTCACTGTGGGGGTGTCGCTCAAACAATGGTATATGGATCATTATCAGGCCATCCATTATTCACCACTGATCTGTTGTCAGCGGGATGGAGACTCCGGCACTAGAGAGGCAGCGAAATAAAATTTCGCCAGCGAAATATTTTGCAAAATTGCAGTGAAATTTCACAATTTCACCTGCATTTTGCCAGTCGCTGCCAGCCATAACCATAAATTGAACCCCCCTGACACACACACAAGTTGCCCTGGACCCCTCTCCATTTCTTTTATTAAAAAAGTATTCACCCTCCTCCACTCCCTGGTGTCTAGTAGTCCCTCTCCCCCGGCTGTCACTGTCAGTAAACATTAATAAGCACTCCACCAAGTTACCTTGCTGCCTCTGTTGTTTGTTTAAAAAAATATATATATATACTCATTCATTCAAGTGCTCAGTGGTGCACAGTCGGGCTGCTGGCCATGGAGGTAAGTGGTGGGCTGTACTGGTGGCCCGATCAGGGTACTGGGGGGGGGGACCTGGGATGGCTGCTGCTATGTACTGATGGGGTGGGGATGGGGGAGTCACTAGACACCAGGGAGTGAAGGATGTACATATATATATATATATATTTTTTTAAATGAACAACGGAGGTGGCAGGGTAACTTTGAGAGGGGGAGTGCTTATTTAATGTTTAAGGCCAGTGACAGCTGGGAAGGGGACCACTAGACACCAGGGAGTGAAGGGTACATATATATTTTTTAAAACAAACAACAGAGGTGGCAGGGTAACTGGGGGGTGCTTATTTAATGTTTACGGCCAGTGACGGCTGGGGGGGACCACTAGACACAAGGGAGAAGTTGGAGAACTCACAATTTCACTGTGGGAGGTGAAATTACTCCCGCAGGCGGTGAAATTTCACCGTGGGTGGTGAAATTTCACCCATGGGTGCGAAATTTCACCAGGGAGTGAAATTTTCCCGGTTTGGGGTGTGTGTGAAATTTTACTCCCAACCGTGGGTGAAATTTCACATTTTGCCCAGCAAAATATTTTGCGAAATGTGCTAATTATGCAAAATATTTCTCTGGCAAAGTTTGCCAATTTTGCACATCTCTAGGCACTGTTACAACTTGCATGTAGCAGCAGATATTCTGAGATTGCTTTGTACTACTCAAACAAGCACTTGATCATATACAGTACCGAATCCCACCTGGTCATAATCTTCAAGCTTCAACTGGTGCTAAGGCAATTTGTTCTGGATTTGCAGCTCCCTGAGATGGTCACAGACCTTTCCTAAATGGACAAAGTGGGCACAGATGTGATGGGCAACAGCAAATGTGGACTTGATTTCAGGATATGATAGAAACTCCTGCACTACTAGATTAAAACAGTGTGCCATGCATGGCACCCTGAGCAACCCCCATCACTAATACATTTAACTACAACTGAGTCATCATCACCCCATGAGGAAGACAGTCTACCACTGAAGCACGGGGTACAGTTAAGCGAGGTCGCTGAGCTTGCAGTCCACACATTTTGCAATTTGATTCTTTACTTTAGCACTAGTATGGTTGCACGACAGCTTGCCAGCACCATTTTGCACCTTATGTAAAAGATCAAAAAAATCTCAAAAAATGGCAGGAGTGCTATACCCTTGTGTTTTTTGTCAATCACAATGAAACCCTCTTTCAGGGAATGTGTGTGCAGTCACCTATTGATCTCAGTCAGGAGCAATTCTAACATATTATGACCCATGTGTGAGCCAATTACACATTCCATTGCCAGTGTGGTATGCAGGTGTGTTGCTACCACTGCATTTAGGCTTTCTACAAGTTGCCTACTTCCAGCGTCAAATACTACCACAGTTACCTGTGCCCTATGGGCTGTAATGCACTGCTAGGAGTTACCAGCTGTTTGGATCCTGGTCCCCATATCCATATTAAGATGTATGTATGGAGATGCTGAATGCAGCAGGGCATGTTTTACCATGCATAACACAGTTCAATAAAGTTCAGGAATGTCACAAGTGGAGAAGTTGCTTCATGGTGGAATCTGAATTTGGGACAGACACGCACCATCAACCTTCTGAATCCGACATTCTCCACAAAAAAGAATGGTAGTAGATCAATTGCCAGCATTTCAGTAGTTACTGCATACAGTTCCTGTGCAATAGCAAAATTGAATGGTTATTTTGTATTACACTCAAACTGCTATGCAGTGTAGGCTACACCTTTCAGGGTGCTGGGCAAACAAACAGCTGAACTCTGTGTGGCGGTACTGCTGGTGGGATAGCATTCGACCCATGGAGATTCACAGATGCTGCTCAAACGAAAGCAGTGATTTAAGGGTGTTTTCCTGACTGGGACTGATATATTTTGGTGCCTTTGGCTGCAAGTACTCAACCCACCACTGCCACTATAGACACTGCAATCCTGCAGACTCCTCTTTATTTCTGTTGTAGTCCTCTGCAGTCAACTCTGTATCCACCAGGGTTGTTTTTCTGTCACTTCAGGGTGCCTTTCCAACTGAAGATGATAATGGAGAGGGCCCCCATGCACTGGCTTCTCTTTGATGCTCAGTCCAGTGTATCATGTGCCTGGACTTTGTGTGTGTGTGTGTGTTAGTCACCAGTGCCTAGGTGTTTCCCTTTTTTTATACAGCTAACTCATGCTTGATACCTTGTCAGACAGCCACTGCTTCATCAGCTTGATCCAGTATATAAAAATTCCAAACTGGGGATTTTGTAGTGCTTGATTTTATTGGGACAGTGGAGGGGTAGCAATGGATGTTTTGGGGGATGATTTCAGTATTATGATAGGGGTGACTCACACAGTTTGATTGGATCAACAGCTCTAATAGAAACAACAGTTGGATGATTTGCATGGGAGGGGAGCTTTGGTAATTCTGTGAACTACTTGTGGTGGGCACATCACCACAGGTTCAGCAGCATGACCTTTGCTTTGTTCTTTTCAGATTTCCATAAGGCATCCAAATCATCATCATCATCATCCCCACCCATGCTGATAACCTCCTTCTGAGCTCTGTCCTCCTCCTCCTCCTCCTCCTCACTTTCTCTACCCTAAATTTCCTTCCCATCATCCTTACATGCAACAATCAGATCTCCCTCCTTAGACTCTGAGTTATGGTCAGTCTTAACACTATCATAATTAAATGGGAACATATGATCCTGATCAGGCTCGGCACCACCACCAGCAGTGACAGGAATAACAGCAACAACCTTCTCGACCACTGTTCCAGAGCCAGACATTTTTCAATTTCTTGGATTAACCCTCCTTTCGATGCCTTACCCTCCCCCCCAGAACCCACCAACATGGATGCCACAGATGTGGCAGATAAACATTTGACCATACTAATGCTGCTGCCACTTCTGACAACTACTTCTCTGTTACTAATACTACCAGCCCCAGAGAAAGTTGCTGGAGATGTAGTTTTCTTAGGTGCAACTTCCTCTTGACCCAAAGAACCTACACTTTTCTTGGCTACATCAATCAATCAATCAGTCAATCAAATTCTTTATTTATCCAGGCGAACACCATTGAGCAAGCTCATTTACAAAGTGGACCTGCATTACACAAGTCAAGTAACAATGCATTTATATACAGACAAATAGACAGTAGATACAAAAGTACAACAGTACAGGTAGGCCTGCAATAGATAGGATAAGTAAAAATACATTTGGGTTCAGATAAAAGACAATCGGTAAGTGTATACATAACAATAGGGTAGCAAGTCAGTAAAAATTTGTACCAGATACAACAACATACATGGTTTAGTATTCCTGTAAGATAAAGGCATTATAGTCCAACAAAGAGATTAGTTGAAGTGGATGCTACAAGCGAAGAGACATACATAGTCAGTTTAAAAAGACCCAGGCATATCAAGGGGGAGACATGTGTCGGGAGAAGTGGGCAGCCAGTTGGGGGGGGGTCTGGAACTGGGATAATACTAGGAGATAAGGAATGAGATGCTGTGGGTATACAAGGAATAGGTGGGTGAAGGAGGGTGAGATTTAGGGCGGTAGATAAGTAGGTGGCTCAGGGACAAGTTATGCATTGATACAAGAAGGAACGAGGATAGGAAAAGTAGGGAGGATGTGGAAGGAGGGAGTAAGTAAGCTAGGATCATTGGAAGCAGTTGCAGGCTTCTGTAATGTATTTTGAGTATAAGGTCTTAAACAGAGTGAGACTAAGAAGTCCTCATGTCTGGTAACTCTCACTTTACGAGTCAAGCATCTCTTTCTTGTCAGGTTGGATATTTTGGACTTATAAACACTGCAGTAAAATTAAAAACCAGCAGCAGCAACAGAGACAATACAACACCTCACCAGAGAAGTGTGATTTTAATCACAACTAAACAGGTTTCTGCGTTAACTGTGGCTACAGTAAAAACACCACAAAAACATGTTTTAAAAAGTATTATTTTGACACAACAGGGATTATCAAAACCCACAACAAGACAGAGGTCATCCTATATAAGTTACTGTAAGTATTAAAGTAGCACAGCCACTTCAGTAACTAAACAGAAGAACTACAGTGTAACAGACAGGCAAAAATATATAGAGTAATACCTGGGGTGGTGTGTTTAACAGGATTTTACACACACCCGAGGTGTTGGATGCTACATAAACCCCGAGAGTGAAGCTCAAGGGATTTATTTAAGTATCCAACTCACAGGGTGTGTGTAAAATCTTGAGTTAAACACACCACCCCAAGTTTTATTTTATGTAATTGTTGGGGAGCATTTTTTTGGTCACAGTAATTATATAAAATAAAATCACATCCCTGTGCAGCCGCCGTCCACATATTAGCAGCTGAGCCATGCCTGGCAGAGGTTGTAAATAAAGGACCATGAATTACCAGATGGAGAGGTAAAAGTCTTAGAGACACTCTAATGAAAAGCTTCTATGAAGAATCAAGTAAAATAAGACCGCCATGGATGCCTGAAGCACCGAGAGACAACTTCAGATGTGGGAATTGTACCCAATGTAATAACACTCAAAATATCAAAACATTTAACCTCCCTAGAAAGGGAAGAAGTATGATATTCATGGCTTTATTAATTGCAGATCTAAAGGGGTTGCATGTGTGCTTACCTACCCACCTGGTCAGGTCTACATTGTCAGACAAAACATGAATTAAAACTATGAATTGGAGAACTTAAGATGGTCATACAAGTAAACAACCCAATGTATGCAATGCAAGAGATTTTGCAGAAGGGGGCCATGGATCCACTGCATCTCTAAAATTCATTGGAATTGAACTAGTGTAGATACCAAAAAGAGGAGGAGATTTAAAGAAATTATTAGAACAAAGGGAAAGCTTCTGGATAGAGCAGCTGGATGATACGGTACTGAAGCTCTTAATGAAGATAATGGGCTTCATAGTTATCTGGGCTGAAAAGGGATAGAATGTATAATTCTTAGCTAGTTAGATGTCTGTATATATGCAAATATTTTAATTTATGCCCTTTAAGGAAGAAAGAAAAAAGAAAACAAATTTTTAGGGCACTGTCTGTATATCATAATCACCATCTAGGGTGATATTGCAGTAACATTTGGTCTAATCAGGAAATAATGGCACCTGAACTACATTACATTAAAAATCCCAATGTGAACTTAACATTCTGAGAGTACTGACTATGAGAAAATAAAAGATAGTTAATTTTGGATACACACAGGAACTATAAATAAAATCATTGTGGCTACAATAAGATGTAATTGGTAAGAATCAATAGCTGTGATGCATTTGGAAAATTATGCCACAAACATTTTGAAATAATGGCAGACAGCAATATGTACTGAGGCAAGAGGAAATAAGCAAATGGAAAGCAGAAAATTAATTCTGAGTACGTGTACCTGCTGTGAAATGGTCCCAGTACAGCTAGTCAAGATGAACTAATATATAGCTTAAAGAAATAGAACAACAAATTAGGAATGCTGTACAGGTTCTTAAAACTAACTGCGAGAGAGTTGTCATTTTCTATTAGGAAATGAACTGTAAAATTGACGGTTTGACACAGGGCCGGTTCTAGGATTTACTGGGCCCTGGTGCAAGACTTATGTAGTGCCCCCAGCTTTTCTTGATTTCACAAAAAAACACACCTAATAATACTTAACTGTATATATGAGAGAATAAGACTGACTGAGTAGAGTGGCAGTGAGATATATTATATTCCCATTTCCCTCCTTCCTCAGTCCCTCTGATGACACACTAACTTGCAACACAGTTTTTTTTTCCCTCAGCCTGCCTGAGTTGCTGACTATAGTAACTGTAATTAAGTAATATCCCTGATTTCTTGCAGACTCTGCCCAGTGCCCACAAGAAACTTCAGGTTAAAAAAAAAAAACCTCTCCCTCCTCTCAGGCTCAAACTCAGTACACACACACAAAAAAAAAACAACCCCCAAGGCCACCTGGGCAAGTCGGCTGACTGGATCTCTTCTCTCTCGCCCCCCACTGGGGCTTGGGCTCTAAATGTATACTCGCAAAAACCATAGCCCTTCATCATGAGTAAATGAGCGTTTTCTTTTGAATTATGAGCCTGCATTATTCATTTGTTGTTTAAATTCAACTACAATATTTCTGCCTGTACTCAAATATCCCTAGTCTATCCTCGCTACCAGACTTGTTAAACAGTAAACACCACACAGTGCGATTTTTATACGATGGATCCCGGAATTTGTCTGTTGCATCGTCCTTGCTAGATGATTTACTGTCTTACAATGAAACTGATTTTTCTGCATTGTAATTTGTTTTTCACTACACAGTTTGTACTCACTGGCGTTCTTTCCATGTCAGATTTTCATCAGCGCTGCGGTTCTGTTGTTATGTCACCCCGTCCTCAAACCCCTCCATCGTACAACTGGCAAGAAGACTTCAGAACAGCTCTTTAGTGGGCCCTGAGCATGGCCGATTGACAGCTCGCCCAACCAATAATTGACTGCAGTCGACAATGATGGCACGAAACGCTGCCCAAAGGCGGGACCTCGGGATGGGATCGCCTGTAGCATCTCCTCCTGTGAAGCGGGCTTAGTTGCAACCAGTCACCTGTTAGACTCGACTCACGCAAGCACAATTTTAGCTGTTCCTGCTCGTACGTACCCACGCACACGCACTGTGGTTTAAATGGATTTAAATGGCTCAGGGATGAGAGCTATATGCAGGGCAGAGGAGGGCCGCGGCGGGTGCTGGCCGTGCCGGGCAGTGTGCAGGCATATTACTAGCTGCTGTGATGCTTGAGAGAGGTAGGTGAGAGCACAGCAAAGCACTAGCATTTTTGCCGACTTGGCCAGCATTAAAAGTAATATTAATTTACTATTTTGACTTCTGGGGACCTGGGCCCCCCTGTACTCTGGGCCCTGGTGCAGTGGCATCCCTTGCACCCCCCCTGACGCCGGCCCTGGTTTGACACTCTTTAAATGCAGGATTTGTATTAATGTCACTAGTACACTTATGGAAGTGTGATGTAGGAAAGGTGGCCTTAGTATCAGAGATTAAAGTTAATACCGTTTTCAAAAAGCTAACTTACTGTGGCAAACCAAAACGGAACTGCAATATCTATCGAAGGGGAACACCTGCTACTGATTAAAAATTAAAAACACGAGTGATACCAACTTATAAACATACAATCTGCCAAAAATATAAATCATGCATACACTAGTTGTTTTTTAATACAAACATCCAGTACACTTATAGTACTATGCACCACACTTTTTAATCACTCACTGTTGGTGTTTTATGGATATTAAGCACAAAAATAAAATGGATGTTGATAGTCATTATGATTACCACAAAGGAACTTGAGGCCATTATTGGCCAATCACCATAGCTCTGAAGAAGACGTAAGTGTCAGAAATGTCAGCATTCTCCGTGGTAACCGCCATGTCATGGCAAAGAACTGGGACCAGGAAGCAGCAAAATGGCAAGTAACAATGGCACACAAACACAGAGGTGTTTAAGAATTGTTTGAATAACACCAGTCCATCTCTCTGCTCCACCCATAAACCTTAGGTATGGACACAGATTGAATATACTGTACCTCCCTACAGAAACAGAAAGTGGATTATCCAGTTGTGGCATGAAAATCATAACGGACAATGACACAAAGATTTACTGTAAAGGGATAGGTGAGAAAAGAATAAATATTGAACTTCCATATGAAACTGTGGTAAGATTCAATAACTGCACTAAGTGATTTAGCCTCATTTACAATATATGATCCTCACTGCGCATTTTGTCACTTTTAAAGTAAAAACATTTTTTCACCAGAAAATAGACTGTGTTAAGAGTCTTTTAAAAGTGTGAAATGCCAACCGCCTAAGTTTGCAGCTACCACGGCAGTCTGCTTGCTCCTGTTATTATGTATATGTTATTCCCTGGGTCAGGCACCACATTTGTTCATGCTGTGGGATAAAAAATTAGGTTGGTAAATTAAAACTGAAACCCATTAGAGCATGAACAATGCCCAGGAGTAACTTTCTAGTTTCACTTACTCTCTAATGCGCCATATTCTATTATAACTCAAAAGCTAGTAGAATATTTAATGATGTGCCCTGTACTTGCTCTTGACCTCCTGTTTCCAGAACAAGAGATACCAGATGGGGCCACATCTTATGTATTGAGTACCACATTGTTAAACAAGTACTCATGTTAGGGCCTATTCATGAAGGTGCAGAGTGGGCTCTGTGCCGCGCAACTCAGGTGCATAGCCCACTCCGCACCTGCCCGGCCCCTGCATGCATTCATGGCGCACATATGCCCCCCCACACACCCAATCCCCCAGCTAATTATCGAGCTCCATGTGGGGGCGGTGTTGGGGTGCGAGCCAGCACTCTGTGCATTCACTACAGTGTGGAGTGCTGTGCATGAGGCTGCCGGCTCCACGTTCAAAAGGCAGCCATAAACCACTGGGGTCAGTTATGCGCCCCCCCAGGGAAGCTGCAGCCAGATGCGGTGGACACAGTGGGGGTAATGCCCCCCAACAATGTTGCCCCTGCCATCGGGGCACACTGGGAGGTCAGGAGTCATGTGGTTGGGGTACTCCCCCACATCAGCATAGTTGGCATTCTCCATGCCGGCCAACAACATGGCACCCCAAGTGCACAAGGGATCCACTGCGGGTCCCTACCAAGGCCCGGATCTACTGCTTTGCACCCACCTTCCCCCTGTGGCCCTGCACACCAGGGGGCTGGGGACACACATGGGAGCCAGGAGAGGGCCGGTGTTCGTGAATGCAGTCCTCATGCAAAAATCCCAAAGGTGTGGAGCTGCACCCAGTTATACGCCTTCAGGGCACAGTTTTGTGAATAGGGCCCATATTATTATTATGATCAGGTAATGCAGAAATAAACCCTTGCCCCATCTCTTCCTTCACTTCCCCTTCAGAGTTTTCCACCTGTAAAGGAATTAAATTCCTGCTCCTTGATGCATGTAGCCTACTAAAAAACCTGGATGACATAAAAGTCTGGGTTCAACATACTAATCCTGATGTTCTTATTCTGACTAAATCCTGACTAGACAGGACAGTTGCTGACCCTGACATAGCCCTCCCAGCCTCTAATCTCTTCAGATTGGATAGACCTTCGAGGTGGGGTGGCATTGCCATTTATATAAACATCAAATTTAACCTTTAGGCTGCTGATAGAATTAGAGCGTACAGGAATTCAGGACTGATACATCAGTCTGTAGCACAGCAAGGGTTAATGCTCCAGAGATTAGTGCATTACTTCAACCTCAGGAATTTGAAGGTTTATTTGTTAAAATTGCTTTACCTGGCGAGAGGCCTTAAATATTATTGGATGCTACAGGCCTCCCAATAGCGGCACAGGACTCATAAACCATTTGAGTGTCCTTCTCAGCTCCTACTCAGGTGAAACCATCATACTAGGTGACTTAAACATAGGTTGAAACATACGTAAATCCAATAGTTTAAAACAACTTTGCGATGAATTGGAACTCACACAAATTGTTAGTAAAACTACATGGCCTAACTTGAAAAAAAACACCATTAACAAACAAGCCGTAAAAAATGTCACATGCGGCAGTCTTTCATAATTACGTCAGTGACTGTAATGCAGTGGTATGTGTCTGAGGATTTACCAAGCATTAGACTATCCCAAAATTTCTGATTAAAGCACAGTTTAATATATGCAATATTCATAATAATTTGTATGCTCTAAGTACAATAAATTGGCAGCAGTTTTACTTAGCTAAATCAATTCATGAAGCTGCGCCATTAATAAATCAGTTGATTCTGGACATTGTAAATAGACATGCTCCTCTAATTAAAGGGAGAGTAAAAAGTTATTCACCCCTTGGTTCACTAACGAATTAAAATAAGCCCTCTGTGCAAGAGATGCTTGTTAGGCCGCAGCTAGATACATAGATACTGTAATCAGATAAGGGCCTTTGGACCACCTAGTCTGCCCAACTGTGCATGTAATTTTGCCTCTTCAAGCTTCTTTTGAACTGGGTTGTCCCCTTCCCCCAACTGCTAGGATCCCCCGATGCCTAGCCCATGTATTCTTGAATCCTGTAATCTTTTTAGACCCTATTACCTTCTCTGGCAGGGCATTCCACTTGTCCACCACCCTTTCCATGAAGAAATATTTCCTCATGTTATCTCTGAATCTCCCTCCCTTCAATTTCATCCCATGACCCCTAGTACTGGAATATCTTTTCCTCTGAAAAATAGTGTTTTCCTGCACCTGGTTCCTCCCAGTGAGGTACTTTTATGTGTCTGTCAAATCCCATCTCTCCCTCCTCTCCTCCAGGGAGTACCTATTAAAGTCCTTCAGCCTGTCCTTGTAGGATTTGTGATATAAACCCTGTACCATCCTGGTTGCCCTCTTCTGAACTGTTTCCACCCTGTCTATATCCTTACATAGTTAAGGCCTTCAGAACTGGACACTGTACTCAAGGTGTGGCTTCACTAATGTCTTGTACAGTGGAATAGTGACCTCCCTTTCCCTGCGGGTGATGCCCCTGCCTATGCATCCCAGCATCCTATTTGCTTTACCTGCTGCCTTGTTGCACTGACTCCCAACCTTTAGGTCATCAGAGATGATAACCCCTAGATCGGTTTTCTGCTTCAAGCATGCTATACCCACCCTCCCCAGCTGATATGTTGTTACAGGGTTTTTGTGCCCATGTGTATTATTCTGCACTTTTTTGCATTAAATCTCAACTGCCACAGTCTTGACCATTCCTCAAGCTTCTGCAGGTCTCTCCTCATTCTATCCACTCCCTCTGGCATGTCTACTCTGTTAAAGAGTTTTGTGTCTTCAGCAAACAGGGAAATTCTTCCTTCTATGTTTTCCATAATGTCACTGGAAAAGATGCTGAAGAAGGCCAGACCCAGCACTGACCCCTGTGGCACTCCACTGGTCACCCTTCCCTCTACGGAATGACAACCATTTACCACCACCCACTGTGTCCTGCCATCCAGGCAATACCCCACCCACCGCACTACTGTCCTGCCCTCTCACATATTGCCCAGCTTGTTTAACAGCCTCCCATGGGGCACAGTGTCAAAGGCCTTACTGAAGTCCAGGTAGGCCACGTCCACTACTCCTCCTGATCCACCTCCCTCATCACCCAGTTGAAAAATTCAATGAGGTTAGTCTGGCATGACCTCCCCCAGTAAAACCATGCTACCTTGGGTCCCATAGACCACTGGCCACAAGGTGTTCCACTAATCTCTCCTTCAGTAGTGCTTCCATAATCTTCACCACTACTGAGGTGAGGCTGACCAGTCTGTAGTTTCCCACTTCTTCTCTGTTCCCACTCTTGTATAAGAAGACCACGTCACTGTTCTCCAGTCTTTGGGTACCTCACCTGTTTCCAGTGATCAGCTAAACAGGGTCACTAAAGATTCAGCCACCACTTTTCTGAACTCCCTCAGCACCCTGGTGTGCACCCCATCCAGGTCCAAAGCTGTATCGATTCTTATTCCTTCCAGTTCCTTTATGACCCTTTTCCATGGAAAAAGACTGAGCAGAAATATGTGTTCAGTATGTCTGCTTTACTGCTGTCATCCTCAAGACTACTCTCGCCCTCAACCTTTAGGTTCACTATCCCTCCCTGTTCCTTCCTTTTTTCACTTACTTACCTGTAAAAAGTTTTGTGCCCTCTAACCACTGTTTCTGCAATATGCTCCTCTGTCTGAACTTTGGCTTTCCTTAATGCCTTCCTTGCTTCCTTTTGCTTCTCCTGTTACCTCTCTCTATCCCCTTCTGCCTGCATCTGTTTGTATTGCTTGAATGCAGCCCTTTTGGCTTTCACTTTCTTTGCTACCTCCTTGGAATGTCATAAGGGTTTCCTCTTCCTTTTCCCCTTGCTAACCTGCTTAATGCATAATTGTGTTGCCCTTGCTATTCCTGTTTTCAATACTTCCCACTGTTCCTCCACCCCTGATTCCTTCCCCATACCAGCTAGTGCTTCTTCCAAGCATTTCCTCATTCTCCCAAATCTGCCCTCCTAAAGTCTGGGATACATGTTTTCGTGTGGCAGGGATCTGCTTGTTCAGTTGCTACGGCTCCTGGCATTGGCACACATGGCTCTCCATAATATAACTTCCCTCCCCTGTTTTGTTGTCCTACACTCTCCCCCCTTTCCCAGGTAATCTTTTCACCTGGTCCACTCTGCCTTCTGCCCTTCTTCTGTACTCTGCCCTCTGACTGTCTATCCACTCCCTGGGTACCTGGGTCCCTTCTATTCTTCCCTTCCTACATCTTTTGCACATTGCATTGCTGTGATATCCCCCCTTCCTGGTACCCTGTTCCTTTGCTAACTTCTGGGGGTGGGCAATCAGCTTCCATTCTTGCTGGCTTGCCACCTCTTGGCTAGTTTAAATGCTTGCCAATGTGCATTTAAACTTTTAATTGAGGAGCTGGGTTCCTCTCCAGGATGGATTCAGACTGTCAGACTTGAATACGCTCCCATCCCTCGGGGTGGGTCCCCAGTCACCAATGAATCTGAACCCCTCCTCACTACACTGGTCTTCAACCATGAGTTAATGTTTCTGTTGTGAGTGCCCCTAAGCTTGTTCATGCCTCTTAAAAGCAGTACTTCCAAAAAAGTGAAGGAAGTAGCTACTTGCTTGAGACCCCTCCCCAGTCTTCTAAACTCCTCCTGAACTTCATTAGGTACCCTGTTTGCCAGGTCATTAGTTCCTAGGTGGATAATGACATCCAACTCTCCTTTCTACCCTGCCTTCCCAGTGATCCCCAGGATTCTCTTACCATCTTTCCATGCCATGGTATCTGGTAGGCACCTCACCTCCCTGTCCTCCCCCTCTCCTGTTCCTAGCTAGATCCCCTTCACAGTAGAGTCCCCCACTAGGATTCACTTCCTCCTCCTCCTCTGGGGTGCACTGCTGTCCCCTTTGAGGTCATCTTGCCAGTTAGTCTCCACATCCATCCTTGCCACAACTACTGTTGCCTTGGACTGGCCATCCCCATTTGTCAGTGTGGCATATGAGTGAGTTATGTAGTGGAATAGGTTTTGGGATGTGTTTCTGCCAGACAGTCCTAACCCTTCCTGAGTTAGGAGAACCAGATTTGAATCAGATTGGTCAGATTGGTCAGCTTTCAAGTCCATGAGAAATGTTTGAACCAAATTCATAAGGGAGACTAAATCTCAGTTCTATTTGAATGTGTTGGAGGACACCAGCAATAACTCATCTACATTTTGGAAAAAAATAGTCCATTATCTCTGGGGTCTCATTCTGTCATCTTCTTTGCCCTCTAAAATAGAATCAAAAGGAGAGTTAATCACAGACAGACAGACATTTAATATTAGAGAAGTTTAATGAATATTTTGTTAGTGACGGACTTGCTTTTGATTACTCCCCAGCTGCACTTTATCCTATTCCTAATACAATGAACCTACACTTGGACCAGCCTACAACAAATCTTTTCACATTCAAAACCATAGTGTACAAACAGACTGAAGATCATCTGAAAAAAGACAGATGTAAAGAAAAGTGCAGGAGCTGATGGATTAGATCCCATAGTTCTAAAAATTGGCTACCAGTACCTAACAGCACTGATTACATACCTCTTTAATCTCTCCTTAGCATGTGGTGAAATTCCTGCTATCTGGAAAACTGCTCACATCATTCTACTATTTAAATCAGGACCCATGCTCCTGAAGTAATTATAGACCAATCTCTATCTTCCCCATCCTTGCCAAACTATTCAAAAAAATAGTCAATACACAAATTAGAAAGTATTTAGAGAGTACTAAAATTATGAACCCAATGCAATCTGGCTTCAGATCAAAACATAGCAGTGTCAGCATTATTTTTTTTGTTTATTTATTTTATTCAAGAATCAGAATTACAAACCTTTGAATCAGAGACTCTTTTGCAAAGCCTTCACTTCAGGGAGGTACAAAACAATGATACAGCGGATAACAATAATTATAGGATAAATACTATCCAAAGTCAGTTAAACACAGTTATATATATATAGACAAATAAGAACATGACAGTAGATTAAATATATAGCACCAGACAGGGCTGGGAGTAGGAGAATGTGGAAGGTATATTGTACAAATTTTGGGGGGGAGGAGGGAGGGGACGAGAGAAAGGGAGGTGGGAGAGATAAAGTAGAGGAAGTCAAGATTAGGCATGAAGAAAAGTTAAAAGCAATCGCAGGAGCTGGAAGAGAGGACGTGTTCATTAAGGAGAGTTTTAAATGGGCTAAGTTTGGGTACCGAAGAGGCAGCAGCCGGTAGGGAGTTTAACCAAAGAGGAGCCCTATAATAGAAGGCTCACTGTAGGGAGGTTCTACAGCAGGGAACCATCATGGAGGCTTTTAATGAACTTCTTGTGGATCTTTGCAAGAGGGAAGTTTGAAGGAGATTTAGAAGCCGGAGGGGGGGGCAGATGAGATCTTTTTGGCAAGCAGGCAGGTCTGATATTTTAGCTTACCACCAAAGTTTAGCCCATTAGACAGATTGTAGAGGTCACAGGTGTGGGTGCACTTATCACAGCCTGAGACTAGTCGACAGGCTTTGTTCAGTGCCGCTTTAATCCTACAGAGGGCAGTTTGATCAGCTGCTCCATAGATAGTAATCTCATAGTCCACAAGGGAGAGGACAGAAGAGGAGATAGCAGGGTGAAGCACGTCAGAGGGCAGACAGTGTCTATGGCAGTACAGGAGCCCAATTCTAGTGTTTATAGTAGAGCTAAGTAGGAGGATATGTTCATGGAAGGTGATGGCTGAATCAAGTGTGACTTTAAGATATTTAAAGGAGTTAACTTGGTCAAGGTAGGAGTTATGATGGTTGCAGATTAGCAGTGGGGCACCAATATGTTTATTCTGATGGTGAGAGAAGACCATGACCTTAGTTTTCTTGTAGTTAAGTATGAGTTTTTGGGCAGTGAACCAGGTTTCAGCCTCAGAGAATAAATTTTGGAGCCATTTTTTGAGAGGTGTGAGGTCCACGTGGCTGCTGAAGAGAACAACATCATCAGCAAAGAATAGAAGTTTTCTGGAGCAGGCCTTTGAAAGAGAGTTCACGAACAGACTGAACAGTAATGGTCCAAGCACAGAGCCTTGGGAAACCCTGGACCTAACAGGGAGGCAAGAAGAGATGGTATTGTTTAGATGGACTTGCTAGGTCCTGTTCCTTATGTAGTCAGAAAACCAGGAGGAGGCATTCTATGATAGCCCCAGTGAGACGAGGGACCTGATGGGGGGGACGTGGTTTACAGTATCAAATGCCTTAGTCAGGTTTATGTACATGACCCAACTAGCTGTCCTTTATCTAGAGCTTGGTGAATGAATGTGGTAAATTCCAGGAGAGCAAAAGTAGCACAGTGGCCTTTTCGGAAGCCATGCTGTTCAGGGTAGAGAAGGTTGTGTTTAGTTAGGTAGTCAGAGAGTTGATCGGCAACTATTTTTTCAAGGGCCTTAGAAAGTGAAGGGATGATAGAGATGGGAAAGTAATTCCCTGGAAGGGTGCAGTTACCACTTTTAAATATGGGAGAGATACTGACAGATTTCTAATGGGAGGGGAACTGATCAAGACAGAGGGACAGGTTAAAGATTTCTGTGTTAGGAGAGAAGACTGCATCAATGGTTAGATGAAGGAGCTTAAGATCTAATGAGTCACTACTATGACAAGTTTTACCTAGAACCTTGGCCAGAAACAATTTAGCTTCACGAGTAGAAATTGTTCTGAAGTGGAAGGGAGGGATGCCGGAGATGGGGGTGAGGGGTGAAGGAGGTCAAAGAATCAGGCGGGAGAATGCTGCTGACTTGTTACTGTTAGCAATAGTAACAAGTGACTGGCTAACGGCAATAGACCAAAAACAGGTGACTGCGCTGTACTTTTAGACCTTAGCAAGGCATTTGACATGGTAGACCATAGCTTAATACAGTAAAATCTGAAAAAAAAAAAAGAAAGACTTGGTACTCCCGCACTTTCCTGATTCAGGAATTGTCTAGATAGTAGGCAACAACAACTTAAAGCTGAAGGAGAATACTCATCACTCTTACCCCTAAAAAGGGGTGTACCCCAGAGACTCATCCTGGGTCCCCTACTTTTTATGGTTTATATAAACAATGTTGATAACAGCATTAGAGATGCAAAATTGCACTTCTTTGCAGATGACACTGTGCTGTATGTGTCAAAACCCACCCTAACCACTGTTCAATCTAATCTTCAGACAATGTAATACTTTACAATTAAACCTTTCAGCTGAAGTTACTATTATTTATTTATTTATTTATTTATTAGATCATCGGTTTACAGACCTTTGAGTCATAGACTCATTTACAAAGGCACCTCATCAAGAGAGCAATACATCACAGCAAACAAACAGTGCAGTACATAACGCTTAGATTAAAAATGCAACCAGTGTTACAGGCATTCACTGGTGGTATACGCTTGGTAATAGGTAGATCACAGTAATCATAATGTAGGTACACGAGTACCATGTCAGGTAGCAACCAGAGATATTTTGTTACATTAGTCAGCAGATGTTGCATGATAGCCCAGTTATATACAGCAAAAGTAGACAGGGCAGACCTAGCTTAGGGGTGAATGTAAGGGGCATGTGGGAGACTATGTGTAGTTGCAGCAGTGAGTGCTTGTCAGATGGCTTCTAAGGGAGACCTTGAAAGGACCAAGCTTAGTGGAGTCAGCTATATTGGCTGGGAGGGAATTGAAACAGCAGGGATCCCGATAGCAAAAGGATCTCTGGGCCATAGAGGTCCTCACCCTGGTGACAATAATGGAGATTTTGACAGTGCTGCGGGTGGAGACTGAGGGGGAGGCATGTTGCAGGGAGGTGGTGACCCCAGGTGGGGAGAGCCCTAGCAGGGCCTTTTTTACAAGAAGGCAGGTTTGGAAGTGGAGTCTTTCTTTAAGGTTGAGCAAGTTGGTGGTGGAGTGCAGCAGGCATGTATGGGTGCACCTAGGGGCTCCCAGCATTAGCCTGCAGGCCTTGTTTATAGAGAGCTGGATTCTTGCAAGCACAGTGTTGTCAGCTGTAGCATAGATGGGCAGCCCATAGTCGATTAGTGACAGGACAGAGAAGGTGATTGCTAATCTAAGGGCCTCTTGTGGTAGGCAGTCCCTATGGCGGTATAACAGTCCAATCCTGACATTAGTGGCAGCAGAAAGGGCATTGGTATGGGAATGGAAGGAGAGTGCCGAATCAAAGGTAATGGCCAGATACTTGTAGGAGGAAACCAGCCCAATGGGGTTTAGTGTGCTAGGCAGTATCACGAGAGGGGCACCACTGGCTTTGCTTTGGCGATGTGAAAAGAGCATAGCTTTGGTCTTCTTTAGGTTTATGACTAGCCTTCATGACGTGAACCAATGCTCAGCTCTATCAAAAGCTTGTTGGAGGGTGGCCTAGAGTGTGTTGGGGTTGGTGTCAGCGGCGAAGAGAACAGCGTCATCCGCGTAGAGTAGGATCTTACTTGGGCAGGCCAAGGGGAGGGAGTTGAGGTAGAGACTGAAGAGGAGAGGGCCTAAAATGGAGCCCTGCAGAACCCCAGAGCAGGCAGGTCGTATGTCAGATAGGGTGCTATTGATTTTTACACACTGAGTTCTGGCAGAGAGGTAGCTGGTGAGCCATGCAAGAGGGCCTGGGGAAAAACCAAGGCATCTGAGGGAGTCAAGCAGGAGAGGATGGCAAACCGTGTCAAAGGCCTTGGAGAGGTCAATGAACATGGCACCGTCAGGACTTCCGGCATCAAAAGCAGAGTTCAGGAAGTTGGAGAATTCAAGTAGCGTGGTTGTGGTGCTGTGAACTGCATGAAAGCCATGCTGTTCAGGGCACAGGATATTGTGCATGGCCAGGTGTTCGGCAAGCTGGTTGGCAACTACTTTTTCAAGGGCCTTAGAGAGTGGGGGGAGGATGGAGATAGGTCAATATTTACCCGGGATTGCTTGATGGCCGCTCTTTAGGATGGGCGTGATGATGGCGGTTTTCCATGTGGTGGGGAACTGCCCCAGACACAGAAAGCAATTGAGCAGCTCGGTAAGTGGGACCAGGATAGCATCCAACGTCAGACGAAGTAGCCTAGTGTCCAGTGGGTCAGTGCCGGGGTTGTTACTACTAATGGCTTTTTGCAGAAGGAGTCTAGCCTCCAATGGGGAGATGGTACATAGATGGAAAGGAGGTCTCTGGAGAGTGGGCAGTGGTGCTACTGGGATGGGGTCAAAGAAGTTACTGGGCAGGACTGAACTCAGGTCTGAGAAAGTGTGGTTTAGGCAGTCTGTAATGCCAAGGGGGTCAGAGCAGACAGTTCCATTAAAGGAGAGTTGAGAAGGGGGTGAGAAGCAGGATTTCCCATTCAGCTCCTTTACATTATCCCAAACATTTCTAGTCGACCCCCAGGAGGAGACAAGAGTGGATTGGTAGTACTGAGCTTTGGCCTGTTGAATGCCCCAAGTACACTTATTGCGCTCAGCATTGTGCGCTTGCATATGAGCTAGTTTGATAGATTCCATGGCAATGTGCCATAGGTTGTATTTCATTTTAAGTTTGTGAAGGAGGGAGGGGGTAACACAGGGCATGCTTTGCTTTTTGGTGTGATTTCTAATGAAGGGGGCATAGCGGTCACAGGCACTGTTAAAAATGCGAGTGAAAAAATCCAATGCCTCATCTATGGATGGTGCAAGCCAGATTGGAGACCAAAGCAGTTGTGAGAGGTACAGTTTAAGGTGACGCAGGCCACCTGAGAGTAGACGACATCATTGGGTGGTTTGTGGTGCAGGTTTGCTGTTGGCAGCAGACCAAGAGAATATGACCGGGGAGTGGTCACTAAGTGAGTTGGGAAGTACACTGATATCGTGCACCCTCTGGGGGTGGTTGGTAATGGTGATATCCAGGAGGGTGCTGGAGTCAGTAGAGGGGTTGAATCTAGTTGGGGTGGTGACAAGCTGGGACATGTCAAGGGTGGTAAAGATGTCTCTGGTTTGGAAGACTGTGGCAGAGAGACAGTTGATATTCAGGTAACCAACAGTTATCTGGACCATTTCTGGTGGCAGGCCAGAGAGGTAGTCAGCAAGTGCCTGAATGGTGAGGTATTGCTTTCTGGGGGGGGAATACAGGCAACGGTGAGAAAGAGTGGGCCCTTACCAGGGTTGGGGGAGATTTTTAACGTGAGGACTTGTGCCCCATTATCAAGCTTGGGTGGTGGAAATGCATGTCCAAGGAGGGAGTCACGCATATAGACAGCACAACCACCTCCATGCTTACCCACCCAATCTTCTCTGAAAAGGGTGTAACCAGGGAGGGAGATGAAGGATTCAGGGGTGGATTTGGATGACCAGGTTTCAATGCGTGTGACAATGTCTGGTTGGTGCTGAGTAACCCAGCATTGGAATGCAGCAGCCTTCTTAAGGTGGCTGCAAATATTCATAGAAGCTATGTGGAGTCCTTGAGCCTGGGCAGGCTTGTTCATAAGGATGGGCATGGGGCCAGGGTTTGGATGAATGTTACCTGACAGAAGCAACAGGAGGGTGATGAAGTGCACCAAAGCATGGTAGTGATTGTGGCATCTCCCCTTGTGATTGGACACTGGGCCGGGTGCTGGGGTGCAAGGGGTGGGTAGAGTACAAAGGTTGGGAAAGGCATTGAGGAAAAGAGACCAAGGTATGAGTGGGAAGTAAGAGGAAGCAGTGTTGGAAGTGTGGGGGGGTACCGAGGGGGAGAGGTGACCAAGCGTTGGGGGGGGGGTCTGGTAGAGGTGTTGCAGATAGGTGGGGGTACTATCCGTAGAGAGTGATGGTCCTAAATAAGGTGGGGCTGGTGTAGGAAGTAGGAGGAGGACCATAGTCAGTGACAATGCACTTGATCCCAGATGCATTGAGGATGATAAGTTATTTGAGCACAAGAGTGGATCACCCCTTTAAGAAGTTACAGAAAGGAGAGCCCCTTTAAGGAGTTGCTGTAATTGACTAGTGTGAGGCCTCAGGGGGAGGAGATCACTGGGGAAGTGTATTTAATAAAGGAGGCAGCAGGGGAAGGGGGGCTGGGTGAAACAAATTGTCCAGAGAGCAGTACAGCAAGGCAGTGGCCGAGCTGTGTTTTGAAAAAGGTGCCTTGTTTGCTTTCTTTCTCAATGGGGATCTGCAGCATTAAATCGGGAAGCAGCCACAGTCCCCAGGAGCCAGTCCAATTACAGGGATTGAAGCCTCATAGCTCCGAGCTAGGAGCTGACCAAATGTACTTGCTTTTCTTGGTCGGAGGGGGTGGTGGGCTGGATGGACAGGTCCGGCCTCTAGCAGGTAGCAGTGCCAGGGCCAGTCAGCTGAAGTGGAGAGCCTGGTTTGGGCTTGTGGCTGCTTTTCTTGGTCAGGGTGTGGTGGGCTTAAACTCAGATAAGACTAAAGTGATGCTAATTCTACCTCCTAATGCATCCTCCCATACAGCATCCGCAAGTACTATAATTACACACCCTGGGGAACAGCTGGAGTTGGTTGATAACATAAAGTATCTCGGGATCTGGGTCAACAAGGGCCATTGATCAATTATGCAAAAAACTCAGGTGTAGGCTTGGCTTTTTCTACAGAAACAAAAGTTGTTTACCATTGAGAGCCAGAAAAGGATTTGTTCAAGCTACCCTCCCAATCCTTTTAGACTATGTAGACTATAGTCGCTGTGCCCTTGTTTCCTTGAATAAACTAGATGTGCTCTATTATCAAGCTTTACTCTTCATTACAAATGCTGCACCTATTGTAGGACACATCACTATACTCTATATTCACTTGTGGGTTGGATATCACTCTCGAAAAGAAGATTAAAACATCTCTATCTATGGATTTAAAAGGCTTTAACAAACAACCTTCCAGAGTATATCACAGATATAGTCATATGATCTTGTAGTATGTATGCATTAAGAAAAAATAATTACATCACTCTAGACTCACCTAGCTATACTACCCTCTATGGTAAGACTGCCATTAGTAGTATTATTCCCAGGGCCTGGAATAATTTGCAGCAATCTCTTAGACTTTCAAGTCTAGTGAGTATTAATATATTTCAAACATTATTAGCCAGGATGTGCAAGGATGCATGCGCTTACAATCGACACTGAAATTTGGATGTCATAGTGTTTGTTAACCCCAGGGTCTGCTAGGGAATCAAAGTGCATTGAGTTTCATTGTGTATTCTATCTTAATATCAGTTGTATGATTTATAACTACTATGGTGCCACTGTTTTCTTAAATTAATTTCCTATCTATGGTATCACTGTATTATTATTATTGACTGTATAGTCCTACGGTATCGTGCAATGTATTATTTTTTTTACTCTGGTTAGTATCTGTAGTAGTACTATCTAGCTGACATTAGCTTGGCTGTACACTCAGATGTCTTGCTGTATTGTATTTCTGTTGTGAATGATATGTTGTCCTTCCAAGGACCTCCTTGTGAATGAGCATGGCTCAACAGAGCTTCTTCCTGGTAAAATAAAATCAATCAATAAATACATAAATGGAGTCCAGCTGCACCAGCCGGGCTTGCAGAACTCTTGTGGTGGATGCTCAGCTTCACCCTAATGGATGGAGGTTTGCTCCACGGTGGTGCTTCTACATCCACTTTTTCAGGATTCCACAACAGCCACAATCAGCACAGGGCTCACCAGGGCTTAGACCAGCCTGTGCGCCATCCCTGGAGCAGATACTTGATAGGAGGTGGACCATGTCCCTTGTTGCAGCTGGCACTGATAGAATCCAACACCCCTTCTGCACCTGGACACCTGTCCTGGCACCAGTGGAGCTGCAGTTGGTGCCCTACTGGGCCACCTCCCGAGTGACAGTCAGATGACTGCCTCTCCACACATACCAGTCCCTGGCACTTAGGAAGCCATGCCTTGTTCCTGTCCTGGGTCCATCACCACCTCCACAACCCCAGCCACCCCTCCTGCCTTCCACGGACCCTGACTACCTTCTATATGCACAGTCGTTGGGTCTCTGCCATGGCTGCTGCATGAACATCCCACAGCTTGTGTCATTCCCCTCTCATGCACCATTTGTTCCACACACAGGATGTCGTGTGGCAAACTCACGGACTATGGCATTGGGATCATGAATATTCTAAAGTCTGCTGCAGGGACCCTAGTGCACCCAAGTTTGCCACAGGCTGGGGTTCAGCGCACCATGCGCTGATCTAGGGGGCCTTTGAAAACCGTGTCCTTAGACTTGTAGTACTCATTGAGACCTTTCTTTTGATATATAGATTGTCTGCAAAGATTGATGGAATATGTTTTTTGTACCTTTTCAATACTTTTATTAGGGCTGCGGTGGGCATAGCCCTGCAGATCTATTGTTTTTAAAACAGGACTCTGCTTTTTTTTGCGACTGAACAACATGTTGAAGTGTCACCGCAGTCGCCTCTGCATCTGTAGAGCACTCTGGTTGCACTGTACTATTTTTTAATTGGAAAAAAATGGGTCCGTCCTGATCTGGACACTGGGGGATTGGGCACCCCAAGTGTCACTCTTATGTTTCTGGGGGGGATGGGGGGTTGTGCTGAGTGGGAGGGCTAGGTGGGGGTCATATTCCTAATTTTAAAGAAACAAACAAACATCAGTCACAGTGGAACATAGAACACTCTGTCATGTCCTGCACTCTACTACTCAAGCATTAGCACTGGAGCATGAGCATTGCAGTGTGACAGCCATCTTGGCCACTGCGGGGTGTGCTGCATTCCGTTATGACCACTATTTGTTTTTTTCTTTAAAATTATGCATATCCCTCCACCCGGCCCTCCATCTCAGCACCCACCACCCCTTACTCCCCCAGAAACATAAGATTGACACTGGGGGTGCCCACTCCCCCAGTGTCACGCTCGCCAATTTTTTTTTAATTATGTACTGTATACCCCCTTCCCAATCCTCCCTCTCAGCAACCACCACCCCACCCCACCCCCAGAAACATAAGAGTGACAGAGAGGATCTCCTATATCCCCCGTGTCCCGATCAGGACTTCTCCTTTTTTTCCTCCCATATTCCCCACATGACTCTCCCTCTCAGCGTCTACCCCCACCCCAGAAAACAGAAGAATGACACTGGGGATGCCCAATCCCCAGTGTCACAATTCTAATCCCTTTTTTAAATAATAAAACCCTCAAAAATCCATCAATGTGTTTTGTGGCCATTAGATCCCCACCTGACCCTCCCACTCAGTACCCACCCACCCCCAGGCCCTTACTTACTGATCAGGAGTCCGGTGCCGTAATCCTCTTTGGACTGCAGACACATCTTCGCTCTTCAAAGCTGGATCGTGAACTGAAAAAACAGGCACTGTGTGTGGTTCTATGTATTTCAACAGGGTTTTGAACTTAGTGGGTTCAATTCTCAAAGCCCAGAATTTGATGCATGGTGCCTCCGCTAAACATAAAAGGCGCAAGGGGCACCTTGTGCCAAATACTGCCCTCAGAGTTATTCTGAAAGGCAGTCTGCATCAACTGCAGGCTGCCTGCCCAAAATTGGGCTTGCGCCACCAGTGAGCCCTAAAATGGGCTGCCACTTGGTGCTAGGGGACATGTGGCACACACAAGCTGCCACATACCCAAAAATGAGATTCACTAAGCCCACCCAGAGGACAGATTTCTAAGTGCCCTTAGACCAGTCATTGCTGATCTAAGGGTACATAGAACTGTCCTCTGGGAGGGCTGTGAGGGCCACATCAATGCACTGTGTCTGCACTGATGTCATCCCTAATCCATATATGTATTGAAACCCCCTTCCCTGGTGCCACCCATTTATAATGTATTTATAACACCCCTTCCCCTCCCCTCCTGAAGCCACCCCAATTACTATTTGTATGAAAGCCCCCGTCCCATTGCCGATGCTGCCTGGTATTACTGAACAAAATCTCCCTACCTCCCACTCTGATCCCCGATGCCACTTGCATGGTGAAATATACTATTACCTGTGGTCTAGTGGCCCCCCTCCCCAATCCTGATCCACAATCTTGCCTTGTAATAAAATAACCATAGTCCCCGACTCCCCACATCCCTATAGGTCTAACGTCCCCCTCCTCCCAACCTGGAAGAGGCGCCTGTTGCTGTACAAAACAATAAAACACATTCCTGGTGGTCTGGTGGCTAACTTTGCCCACAACTACTTCAGAATTATCTACTGCTGACAACAGGGGCACAGAAAAACCACAGTGGTGAGTCACAGATGCCATTCTGATCCAAATGCTCCTTCCCCTTCCCACAGATATGCAACACAGTCACCAGCTTTTCCTGGGGTCAGAAATAAAATTAGAATTGTACAGTGGGAGCAAGTGGCATGATACAGACTATCAAGATACAGTACTGTATATCATAATATACAGCTGTGCTGGCTAGGATGCACTGCAAAACTGCAAAAATACTGCAGTAGAGTTACTGCAATAAAAATAACGCAAGTTCAATTGCAGTAAATCCCTTTTGTCATGCCTAACTCAAAGCACAGTTTGCATCCTGTCCAGCACCACTGCATAAACAGGAAGTCCCCTTTCATTTGAATTGAAGCTCTGTGATATTTCCTAATGTATCCAGATATAGAGTGAATCTTGCCATTATCTGCCTCTGTATGGCAGTACTATGGTGTTCATAAAAGTGATGTTACCCTAGCAGTATGCATACACTGCAGTGCTAAAATTTGAAATAAAGCAGGCCTGCACCACCAGACAATAGCTACAAGCTACTGGAAGAAATACAATAGTGACAGGGATGTAGTAATCTTGGAAAACATGGGCCTTCATCTTAATTGCCAAAGTTTTGAGCGCAGGCATCACTGACACTGGCAGCGGGGATAGTAGCAGTGGCAATGGTAGTAGAAGGGCTACTGACTTCCCCATTCATTTTGCCAGTACCACTACTGTGGGCAAGCCTTCAATGGTATCATCTCCTTGTATTCCATCTGCTCCATTCCATACTGAAATGTTACCCTTTTGCAACATCGTGCTGGTGCTAAACAGAATACTGACCAATATAACGGAAGCTTTGAATGCAAGCACACAATATTGTCATAATCACAAAACTTTGCAGCACATTACATTGTTCATTGTTGAGTTTTTTTTTTGCTTTAGATCTTCTGCCAAATTTCATAGTTCATCAGGTTCCAAAGACTAATGGAGTATGTCCACGCCTGTTATCATATCCCCTCAAGGCCAACATTGGCTGGGACAGTCCTGCCAAGAAAATGTCATGTTGTGAGAAGGGAGATTTCAAATTAACTGCAAAAAGCTGTTGGGGAGGAATTATTCATTGTGCATCTAATATGTGGACTTGTACAAATGCCATACAGCACATTTCATCAAGACCACACATGTGTGTAGTTTTGCAAAAAGCTGCTTCTGCACCTCTTAACCTTGCAAAAAATAATTTGTCTCACTCTGGTGACCCTATTCAAATGATGCCACCAACAGCTGCTCCAGCTATTCATAGACTGGCACTTCTTAATTTTACTGTTCTGTCCATTGCCCACACAGCTGCTAACAGCTTGAATTTCCTGCATAAAATGCTGGATTCTGGGTTTGGTGAAAGTGACACAGTTCATGTTTTAATTGTTTGCCTTGTGACTGATGATGGAATGAACATGGTAAAGGCAGGTGATGGCTCCTATCAGGGTATGCATTGCTTTGATCACAACTTGAATCATACGGTGACAAGTGCCCTGAAGACCTATTCAGAAGCAATGGCAGTTAAGTTGTTCTGAATGAACATGTGCACACATTTTCATCACTTAATCAAGTCAACAAACTACAGTACCTAAGAACTTTTCATGAACAAATTACACAGCACAGCCTCATCCAAGTTATTAGTACAAGGTTAAATTCCACATATTATATTTTGGAATAATTGCATGAACAGAAATGGTTTTCTACATTAGTTCTTACTCCAGTATGACACAGGGAAATCACTATTCTACATAAATTCATACTAGGAATCATACTAGGAAAGTAAGGAGCTAAAAGATGAAATGCCTATGGTTGCTCCTGAACTCACTCCCAATAGTAATTTATTTTATGTGATAAAAGTTGTTCATCAAGGTTATTCGTAAATACAAGTCTAGTTCTTATAACGATTCACTCTGGGAGAGAGTTCCAAAGGTTGGCAACTCTAGTAGTATAATAATATTTCCTGTTATTATGTCTGAATTTATTTCCCTTAATTTGCAATGCATGTCCTCTTGTCTCTTTACCACCAGATTTAAAAGTAATTCCCAATTCAGTTAATAAGTAAGGGTATTGCATAACATTGTACAAAAACAGAGGATCTCCATGTATTCGTTTTGTTTCTAGGGACATTAAGTTCAAAGACTGCAATTGTTCAGTGTAATTGTTGTCATCTAGGCCTTTTACTGACCTAGTAAATCTTTTCTGAACCCTTTCTAGTCTTTCTCTGTCACTTTTTTTGCAGGGGTACCAGAGTTGGGATGCAAACTCCAAATGTGGTCTTACATAAGAATGGTAGAGTGGGATCAGGATGTTTTTGCCTTTGGATGTGCTATTTCTTTCTATTGCTCATATAACTTCATTTGTTTTAGCTATGGCTATACGTGTTGACGTGAAGAGCCCAGATCATTTGAAACTTGAATTCCTAAATCTTTTTCAATATTTGTTTGCTCCAGTTTGACATCACATAATGTACAGGTATGTAGTGGATTGTTTTTTCCAAGGTGTATTATCTAGTATTTATCAGTGCTAAATGTTATTTCCCACTCAGTCACCCATCTGGATACTAAGTCTAGATCTTTTTGCAGATGTTCAATGTCAGCCAAGTTCTTACATGATCTGCCCAATTTAGGACATGATATGCAATTGTGTATTGATAGGTGAGACATGCTGTCAGCAAGTTTCTTGCACTGTTTGAGAAGAGTGCACAGAAGATAAATGCTGATTCTTCTTCACCAGTGATGCACTGTCTCTGATATATATTCTAAACAGTGCCATTCTCCCATTGTGTTTTTATAAGACAAGTGAGGATTATAATACTGGGACAGTATCTGCCAAGACTCATAATTTGATAGTTCTATTAAAGTCAGATATTAAAGGGAAAGGGAACATTGTTTAACCAGGAGTAGCACACTAAGCTGAAGCTTGTTTCCAGATGCGACCTGGTAGCACAAGCAAGTTAAGTGACTTGCTTAGGGTCACACAGTAGGCACGTAGGTGGCTGTGGGACTCAAACCCAATTCTCCAGATCTGCAACTCAGAGCCTTAACCCACTGCGCTATACTGCGCTAAAATGACTTTGTAACTGTATTTGACACAAAATGCCATCTATTTGCAACTTGGTTGGATCCATGGTTCAAGAAAGAGGCATTTTTATCAATAGTGGTCCACAGAGTTCAGCAACTTGAGGAGTACAGGCATCCACCTGGACAGCACCCTAACATTTGCACCCTATGTAGACTACTGAATAAAAAAGATTAATCAGAGACTGGGGGGTCCTTTATCGGAATCGGCATAACTTTACCCATGAGGCTAAACATCTGATAGTGGGTAGTTCTATACTGTCCCTCTTAGACTATAGAGTAATAATTTATTCATCTGCTTATGACTCTGTTTTAGACAGGCTAAAGACTGTGCTTAATAGATGCTGAAGATTTGTCTTGGGATTAGGTAGAGGCTCACACAGCTGCTACCAGAATCAGCTTACCAACTGGCTCCCAATCCAGCAAATAGTTAGCTACCAGGCCTGTTTACTAGGTAAAATGCTCTGATAGGCAACACCCCAGTTCATATAACGGAGTACTGCCAGCTCACAGACAATCAGTAAGATAGCAGAAGCATGGGCAAATATAGTCTATTGAAACCTTTCTGTAAATCCTCAATGGGACAATGCTCATTTGGATTGAAGTCCTGTGAATCCTTAAACAAACTACCCTTGGACCTTATTCAAATGAGTTACTGTGGTACATTTAAACTAGCTGCAGAGAGTTTCTACACAAACCCACCCAGTCTATATGTTGCTGGGATTATAGCGCAGGAAAATCCACACTGGAAAAATAGTGTTTGAAAACACAACTACAGGGATAGCATAGTGCAAGTAAGATAATGCTATCCCTGTATCTGTCATCACTCAAGAGAAGGAAGAAGACAATAGGTGAAGTGACACATTGTACCGTGAGACGAGCAGCGTGTTGCTCAGTATGCCTTTCCTGGTGAAATATTTAAATAAATAAAGTGCATGGTGCTTTGCTGAGCTGCTCCTGTGGTGCAAGGGTTAGGATAACAAGCAGCTAGGGTAGTGGAACATGTGAATGACCAGGGTTCGATTCCCGGTCCCCTGACTCTTTTGTTTTCTCCCCCTTGCTGACTTTTATTTTTAATTTGTCCACCCCTCCACCCTGTACTGTTGCCCCAGCACCCTCTGAACAGAAATGCAATCTCCCTTTCAAGGTTTTTCCCCAACCCAAGTTGCCTCCCCCCGACATTCCTCCCTGTGTTGCCTCTCCCCCCCGTTGGAGGTTTCTCCCAGCCCCTGAGTTGCCCCCCCCCAAGGTTGCTCCCCATCCACAAACTGCCTCCCCACCAGAGGTGATTATTTATAGTTTGGGATATGTGTGTGGGGGGTGCAGCCCCCTACAAGCATACAATGTAGCTCTTCATTCTTTTTTTGCAATTGTAGTACTCTGTGTTTTTCCTCAGTGCTACCATTCATTTTGTCATTTTTTGTGCGCGGTTTTTGACTGTGCTGTATTTCTTTTTGATGTTATAACCTAGTGCCTCACACAAAACCTCTGTGACCAACTGTGTGAAATGTATGTAAATATATTGTCCCACTTCTTTACTGTATATTTGTAAAATGGGAAGAAAAATGAAGCAACCTCATTGGTTGAGAGGCATCATCTGATCATGCATTAAATCCCTATACATGCACGATCAGGTGCTGTATCTCATTTCTATGTCCCCAAAAACTCATTGCCTGGTACTGCAACAGTAAATGACATATTAGTACTTGGCCACAGAAAATGTTGGACATGGTATGGATGCCATCTTGAAAATCCCATTCTTCACTGCCCTTCTATTTATTAATATTTACAGTATTTGTTGCACAGTACCGGTGATCCACCACATTGTTCAACATTGCCTACAATTTCAGTCTCTTTTAAAACTAATATTACTCTGCTATGACTCCATTCTTTTTGTTGCTTACTCCTTCCTGTTTCCACTTCTGCTGTTTCTCCCATAGACTTTAATCCACCACATACCAAACCCACATGAAAGACAAAGCCCACACCTGATCATGTTTTAAGGTTGCAGGAGAAGATCCCCACATTCCTCCCATTCTCGTTTGTCAGATAGACTAATGGGTCCTGCTCTATGCAACTGTAGCTCAACAGACAACTGTAAACAGTGCTATCACATTCCAAAACCTCATCCCATTACTGATCATTTTGACACTAGCACTTCCACACATACCTCATTTTTGGCAGCCACAACAGCTGAATGCAGGAACAACCACTCTGTTGGTGGTGGTGCTGTGGGGGGGGAGGTATTGAGTGAGTGTGTGGCTCCAGTGTTCACCTTACTGGTGGTGGTGCTGGGGGGGGGAGCACTGAGTAAACATATGATTTCTGCTACTAAGCTCACTGGTCCCATTTTTACAGTTTGTGGGGGTCAGGAGAGTGAGTAACTTTATGGCTCTATTGCTGATGTCTTGGAGTTGGTGGGGGAATAACTGAGTAAGCACGCGACACTTGCTACTGAGCTAAAAGGTAAAGATGTGCAAAGCTGACAAACTTTGCTCCACAGAATAATTTGTGAAGTTTGCCAAATTTGCAAAGTGTGAAGTGACGATTTTGTGAAGTTTTTGACTGGTGAAGTGTCTCTTCTTTAGGCAAAGTTATGTAGATTAGTTGGCTAAGTTGAACTTCACCTTAACTTCACCTGACTTCACCTCAGAAAGTCTCATTTCCCAAGAGAAACCAAATGTGAAGTGGCAAAGTGCCGAAGTGGGAAATTTGTGAAGGCGAATTTTGCAACTTTGCTGGAACTTTGTTGGCAATGTGAAACTTTGCAACATCTCTAAAAAAAGATGAGATGAGTAGAAACTTTAATATGCATGGGGGGTCAGTAGGATAGGTTATGGAATGATGTACCATGTGTAGAATTGAAAGCATTAACACACAAAATGATGTACGTTAAACTACGGTATATCATAACTCACTCCAGGGGAATTGTAATGCATGAGGCACAGCCAAGTGCATTCAACCTCCTGGAAAGGGCGATGAGACAGTTTAATGCATACTCTGGAGCTTGTTATTGTGCTTATAAAATGGTTCCCAAAATATGAAATATTTGTATATGCCGAAAACCATTATATTTGTGTGGAAACATCATTTTTGTTTAAATACTGTGATTCACTCTTCTACTGTTAAAATACCTCTGAAGTTGTCTTTATACACTAATCAATTTTGTTTTTGAAAATACACTTAGAAAACAAACAACATGAACACACAAGGCATACTGGAGGATCTATTCTTTAGTTTTTTTGTGGAGTGAAGGCAGTTTAATCTGTGCAGAGTTGATCAGATTGTACCTCAGCAATATGTTGATGCAGTCCAGTGTCTTGGAATGCTGCCAAGACTTTGAAATTATTGACACCATCCTTGACAATTACTGCTTGGAAAATGCCAGTGTTACTGAGTAGGATGCAAG
Source organism: Neoceratodus forsteri (assembly GCA_016271365.2). Taxonomy (NCBI): domain Eukaryota; kingdom Metazoa; phylum Chordata; order Ceratodontiformes; family Ceratodontidae; genus Neoceratodus; species Neoceratodus forsteri. The sequence goes on along the minus strand of CM057453.1, from coordinate 277,880,973 downwards.
GTTTATTTTTAAATTTGATCCAAGCTGACTGGTACACGGTGCTGAAAATTTGACGTTTGTGGACATTGCAGTCTAGGTGAAAGGTGCTTTGCCTCTCAGGAATGTGTGATGCATACAGTAGAGTTAAACTTTTGGGCAGTTAAGTGGCTGGCAATATTGTGTGTTTTAGATGAGAGACAGTTGAAATAGTGTGTTGCCCCTGAAGCAGTCCACTGAGAGGGACTTTTAAATGTACCATACATGGCATTAAAGCAACTGGCTGTTTGACAAGTGTTACTAAACGATGTCAGGTTGCAATCAATAAAAGTTGAAAAGTGAGCTAAAATGATGATGAGTCATGTGAAAATGTGTGCGTGTGCATGTGTGTGTGTTAGTGTTATGAGGAGGGGAATTTTAATGTGGTACATTATCTATTTTAAAAAAAAATTAAAAATGGGGTGCATGGATATGGAGAGGGTACTTAGGCAACACGATCCAGCTGTGTGGTGAGGGAAACTGCTGCACGTTTAGGTGATCACTGTTGTCCAATCACATTGCTCCGTTTATCCTTCCCATTTAATAAAAATGAAGAATTTATTTGTTTGCTGGGTGGGTGCCCTGGTTCTATGAACCTTTTTCAGGCACTACTCCATGCTTGAGAGACGAACATAGGCTATACATTAATACGTAGAGTGTCCTGTGTCTCTTGCATGATAAGCATGTTATCTTGTGCTGTTTTGGGTGAGAGAACGAAGAAGCAAACATGAGCAGTTTTGTTAGCCCAAAACAGCACAAGATAATTTTCTTGTCATGTAAGAGACACAGGACACTACATGAACAGTATTAGTATATTTTGAAGCAGTGTAGCTGCCTCTATTAGAGAAATGAGTCAGACACTGTAGTTTAAGTGAAGTAATTGAATTTGTTTCCATTCAGTTTTGTGCTCCCCTCTCCACTTACATGACCTAATGGTACATTTCAAAAGCAGAGGACATACTGATACCCCATACGTGGCAGTTAGTGGTGGCAGGGTACTCAGAGTGGGTGGAGCAGGATCACTCTGTTAAAACTTTGCTGTTTACAAGAAAGAAAACCACAAAGTAAAATACGAACGCTGTCTAATACTTTAGACTTTAATCACTGAATTACAAGCAGTTTAAACTGACAGCAAAACTTCCAAATTGAGCTCAGTGGGTGAAGCAGGTTCAATGTTAGTGTGGTGGGAGTCAGCTGAGTGGAGGAGCATGAGTCACTGACTGTGCACTGAATAAGAGGTACAGTAATCAAGAGCTCTGATTGGCTGAGGCAGCTAAAGTGCTTTAGAATAGAAGATCTGGACAACAAGGTTGAGAAACGGTATACTTTGTATGAGACAATACATTGCTTAGAAGAGCACATTACATAGAGCAGTACAGGGCAATATCATGAGTGCACGAGTCATTAATTCAAATCAAGCCATATTATACTAAGCTGGAAGCTGTTAATAACTAGATATAAATAGGTCAATATAACAATGATCTTGGAGTACAGAATTAATGAATGAATTCAAGAAAAAGCCAGATGGTTATAAAAGGATATGGGGAAAGTAAGGAAAATGGGATTCACATCTGAAAAAAAATCATGAGAGGGGGCTGACTATGGTGCGGTTAAAAGGGCTAAAAGGCACTCTCCTGAACTTAAATTACTATGACTCTTTGATTCTATGTTCTACTTGGCTTAATTGAGCAATTGTTGTCAAACTAAGAACCAAAACAATCCCACAAAATATGAATTTATTTGAGGGTATAGTGAGCCCTTGAGCAGGTCATTCTAAATAAATTAAACATCCAGATCAATACTGCGCAGTTTATTTAAATAATGAGTCTATATGTGCCAGAAGGCAAGGGTTTCGCTAAGCTATTTTACTTCAGAATAACTTAGCATGTATGCAGCAGTACAAAAAGCTGTATTGGCTGCTGGCACTTGAAAGTTATTGTTAATTAACTTCTGTGCTCATATTCCTGCAAGCCAAGCTACGTCTGATGGGTTATCATTTTGAAACCAATAAATCCCAGAGCAATTTAATAAACATTGTTATTTAATCTGCTGCAAATCCTCTCTAAATATAGTCAAATCAATTGTTGTAATGCAATATTACTCAAAAATCCAATAAAATTAGTTTGTATTTTGGAAAACCATTCCCCCTTCATGCCCTGTTCTCTGTTATGTGACTGGAGATTTAAACACCGAATGAGTAGTGGCCTGCAATTACTACAGCCATGAGTGTTTCAGAAAGTCATATGTATTTCATAGAATGATATCTAATTTCATTCACTGTTTCAGTCATGTAAAGGCAAAGGGTGATTTCATTTTTGTTATCCTGACTCCTGACTGGTAAATATTGCAGTTAGCAAGGACATTTTCTAGCTAGAGTATCTAGGAAAACTTGCCAAAACACAAAGGTTACTAATTCATCTGCAAGGGGGAGCTTAAATTGAATACTCGGTCTTTCAGGAATCTAATGAATAGTAAAGGAAACACATTAACATTGAAGCTGAGGCTTATCTTTTACAAAAAGGATCAGAAGACCTCTTGGACTGTTACTCCTCACACTGCAGTGCATGGTCAGCCACAGGATCCTGTTTCCAGATTACATTTGGAGTTTATATTGTTTCCTGCTTTGTAGTCAACTACTATTGTCTTTGTTTTGTTTCCCAATTGTCTTAGCACTGCAATATGCTCATTATGGGATTTAAATGCTGTTATGAACGATAATCTGGGAAACACCGATCAGAATAAATGATGCATCCATTATTTAGCACAGTGCTGGCTCTGAATGGTTTCACGTAGCAGATTGTTGCAACACAGCTGCTGGGAAATATGTATTTCATACCATACTGTAGTTGACACAGTATTCAGAAAGTCTTCTTCATAGCTCATTGTTTACTTCTGTTCTTTTCCATATTTCAGATTCTTAGTATACTGTCTCTTAAGTAGAAATCGCTTGAAATGGGAATAGTCAGCACTAAGAGACCCACCCTCAAGTGTGTGGCTGGTCCCAATTGTGTGCAAAAAATACTTTTGTTTTGCTTACTGCAGTATAGACCGATTTGTGTTAACTTCCAAGCTGACATTTTCTGTAAGTACAAATCCCAGAATACCTTGTGACTGACATCAGAGTAGGGCTGGCACAGTGGTAGAGTCAATAGCCTGCAGTGTATGTTAACGTTTTTATAAGCTTCAGTGAGAAGTTTGCCAGTCCCACTGTTCTCCTGGGGCTAGGTGCAGACCTCTGTGACTGTACATAGCTCAGAGGGGACAGCAGGATCAGCAAACAAAAGATCTGAGCTTATAAAACCACTAACATTCACTGTAGGCTATTGAATCTACCACTGCTGCAACCTTGCTGTGATGTCAGCTGCAGAAGATTCTGAAATTTGTATTTGCAGAAAATGTCAGTTTGGAAGTCAGCAGTGTCAGTTTGATACAATGTGCTATACTGCAATAAAGTGTTTTTTTGGCACACAAAGTGTAGATGGGACCAGCCTCACACTTTGGTGTGGGGCTCTTTGTGCTGACTGTTCCCCTTTAATAGAATACCAGCCAAACCCTGCTGGATAAAATGAGGATCCTTGTCCAGCCAAGTGGTAGTCCAAGCCTGACTTCAAAGTGAGCTGGATAAGTCAAAGACATGCTGTGAACACAGGGGGCTAGATTTTCAGAAGAAAAAATCTGAAGCAAGTTGTTTGGGCCAAATGTGTATGATGCAAGTGACACCATACATCAAAGATTGCGGCCATCCTGATATTCAAACTCCAGCTGTGTCAAAATTGTCAAAACCACCCTACACCACCCTTAAGCCAGAAGTGCCTGTGTGTCAGGTCGCAAGTGTGGTTGTGCCATGGCAGGACAGCTCCATCCCCTTTTTGCAATTATAGAAGCCCTGTCATAGTTGCTATAAGAGGCTGACTTTAGGCCAGCCAGAAAGTGGTCTAAGGACCCTGCACTGCTGCCTGGCAGGATAGTGATAGTGGGGGGACCTGGAAAGTGGGGACTGGGGACTGATGGAGCCCTGATGGTGCCATAGGGTGTGAGAGGGGCACAGCAGCAGTGGGAGGGATGTGTGGAAGCACCTGGGGAGAAGCCATGTGCCTTGCCACACAGACAATTGGGCCAGGTTGGGGGAATGGCTAGACCAACATGTTCTGGACCCCAGTGGACAGCAGACTTGGCACCTGCCCCACAAGACCCATGGTCCCCAGAATTGTAGTTTGGCATCCTCCGGCTGCCACATGGGGGGCTCTGGATGTGGATAATGTTGCAGTCCCTGTGGCACATCCCTGGCCACCACATGCATCCTGCAACCAGCACCCACTGTGACCCATCACTTTTAGGTGACTGTGGGTCCTGTGGTGCAGGTGCCAGGGCTGCTGAATACTGGGGTCTGGAACATACTGGTCCAACCATTCCCCCCCCACTTTGCCAGATCAGCTGTGTGGCTAGGCACATGAAATCTCCTCTGGGGGGCCTCCACACATCCCATCCACTGCTGCCATGCCCCCTACACCCTCCATGGCACCACCAGGCTCCATTGACCCCATTCCCTCTTCTGAGCATAGCAACTCCCCAACCTTCACTGGTCAGCTAGGGTTACACCGGGGCAGGGTTTGATGGATCCCTCTGTCAAAACCCACAGGTGTGCCACATATTTGTCACAACCCTGCAGCTGCAGCAACTCCCGGGTCTGTGTGTGCAGGGTGTCTGACACATCTGGGGTTTGCTGCAACCCTAGATTGCCACATACTGTGGCAATCTCAGGACTCTTTGAAAATTGAGCCCAGGGCACTCAGACTGTGGAGGGGAAGAACCATCCCCCCATTGCTTGAGCACTTCCTTTGGTTAGCATGTTGAGTGGCACCAACATTGTGTGTGATCACGCAACTTTAGAACTTCCCTATCAAGGTACAGTGCAGTACTTTACATGGGGAGCAATGAGAGCCCAGTAGTAAGTAAAAATGCAGTGAACTTGTGTCCGAATGACTGCTGCTGTCCAGCTGTACTTCAGTGTCCTATTTATTTATTTTTATAAAATGGGATATTAAAATCCTGTAACCTCATTGGCTAAAACATTTCATATGACCATTGATTATTTTCTGACAACCTCACAGATCACCTGAACTACATCTTTTTAAAACAAATAAAAGCCTATTTTATAACTTGGATAACACACTCTAAGGTGTGTATTCATAAGGAAATAATGCTCTTCTCAAGTGGTTAAGGTATTCAACTACACCTTGTGCCTAACAGCCACCCAAGATGTGCATTATTCCATTATAGCAGCACTCTTTGGAAAATTCTCAATAAAGTGAATTCAGTTAAAAAAAATGGCACTCTCTGTCATGTGTTATCCCTTACATAATTTAAAATTATTGTCCAGTAAAAGCACTTTAAGCAAGAGTTTTTCTCTAGGTATGACATGAGGAGAATGTTAACAAAGGGAAGAAATACAATAACCAGCACAAACCAAATCACATAGGCAGTGGGAAACAAAAATAGAAGTAGGGCAAATGATCAGCAAGCAGGGAGGCTTTTGGAGACTGAGGCGCTCTTCTATCTGTGTGCAGCTATCTGGGCTATGGGAGGAGGTCACTAGACTTCAGGACGAGTTGGCTAGACTTTGGGGAACCTCTTCCCCCACCCAGGGGCCATCAAGTCTACCACTGTTGCTTCAGAGGGTGTCAAGAAGGAGGGCCAACTGGACTGTTGTGGGCTCTGGGAGGGTGGGGTGAGGGGTTGAAATGTGTTCCTCCACCAAAGCCACTACACAACTCTTTTGCCACTTTGGTGAGATGGGACTGCCTAGAGGAAGCACGCAGCCATGGTAGTGGCAAGAGATGATGTGAGGGTCCCCAAAGATGAGGCCCTAAAGTGAGAGGAGAGGACCCCAATAAAAGAGAAAACAACTTTTTTTTTTTGAATATAAAGTACTTTATTAAGGAAAAGATTAAAGGTTACAAGAAGGCAGACAATAGTACATGTATATAAAGCCATACAGTCAGAGCAAAGTTAAGAGGCATGTTATCTTGTGATTTTCAGAACGCTGGTTAAGAAACTACTGTTTTAGGGTCTTCCAGATAGTACCAGCTAGGGTCTGCACTGCTATAACATCATAGACATTTGCTGAGATTTATCATGGTGGGGTGAGAGGGGGTCAGCCCAGAAGTAGAAGGGCTTCCAAAGAGACCCATCTTTTGCAGTATTGAGTCAGTCTATTGTTCTGATAGTCGATCATTTTCTCTAAGCATAGGGCCTCTAGCATGGCATTATGCCATTCCCTGTGGGTGGGGACAGAATCATCCATCCAGTGTTTAAGTATTACTTTCTTGGCGAGAGTGGCTTTAAGTGTAATATGGAACTTGCATATGCTGAAGACCTGGTCCATATGCAAGCCCAATAGGTAAATTTGGGGGGGGGGGGTGAATGCTGAGTCCAGTTGAAGGAGTGGGTCTATTCTGTGCTACATATCTTTCCACAAGGGTGTGGCCTTTGGACAGTCCCAGAGGATATGCTTGTGGTTGCCTATGGCTTGCTGGCATTTGATGCAGTTGGATGATTGGATGTGACCCATCTTGTGGAGTTTGGCCAGTGTGTAGTACATATTATGAGTTATTTTGTACTGTGTAGCTCTGAGCCCATTAAATTTGATGTGTTTGTAGAGGTTCACCCACATGGTGTGGCGTGTGTTGGGGTTCTCCATTTCAGGGAATACAGTTCCCCAGTATGGACAGAAGTCCATGTCCTTGGTGGTAGACTCTATTTGCAGGCTTTTGTGCAACAAGGAGATGGTGTGTGGGTGGGTGGCCAGCTGGGTGAGCGCCGGCCACGATGAGGTATCTGGGAAGGGTCAGGGCCTATGCCCGAGGGTGAATGTGATTGCATGATGGAGCTGTAGGAAGGAAAAGGGGAATCATTTTTGGTCGGGATATGCCTCCGCTAATGAGTTAAACCTGACAAAAGTCCTCCCCTTGTATGACCTGTTCCAGATGTGTTACTGGGAGGGGACCTAGGAAATTGTTTGGGATGGGCTTATTCTGTATGCAGAAATTGGAGTTGCCTGAGATGGGCTGGTTAAGTAGGTATAGCCACTATGTTTTGAGGAGTCTGTTTAGCTGCTTACTGACTAGGAGGGAGGTCCCTATTGGTGTATCCCTGAGAGATTTAGGTAACTGGGTGTGTGGTATGTGGATCAGCATGCTGGAGTTGAGTTGGGATTGATAGCAGAGAAAGCAACTTTTGGTGAGGACTCAGTTGTTGAGTGGTGGTTTTGGGATCAGGATGATAAGTTAATAGAAAGGTGAGGTGCCTAACTGGCCCCTTGGCACAGAAGGATGGGGAGAAGATCCTTAGGATCACTAGGACGGTGAGGCAGGAAGAGAAGCTGGATGTCATGGTCCATCTGAGGACTAATGACCTAGCAAGGAAGGCAAGAGTATAGTTTTAGCGAACTGTGGATGGGCTTGACACAAGTAGCTTGCGCAGTGGCCTTCACCGAGGTGTCACCTGAGTATGGCCAGAGGGAAGGTAGAGAATACTGCAGCAGGAACTTCAACAGCTGGTTGAGGGCATAGTGCAGGGAGAGGGGTTTGACTACATTGGAACTGGTGTCCTACCTGGGAAGATAGGGGTCTGTACAAGGGAGATGGCCTCCATCCATATAGGAGGGAAACAGCAGTCCTGGGTGGAAGGTTTAAATGCTACTTTGGGCATTTAAACTACTCAAGGGTGGGGAGGCAGAAATAAAGAGAGAGGCAGTGAATACCCCTCCCCAGAAACTGGAACATCAGAGGGGAGAAGCTGAGGGGATATAATTCCCCCTGAGGTACAGGGGCCTAGGATCAAGGATCAAGGGGGTGAAGGACTAGGAGGTGGTTCAAAGGCTGAGAGAAGAATTAAGCAGGGTGGACAGAGGGAGATGAAAGAGGGGAGGACGGTACCTGGGACAAGGGAAGGGTGAAGTATGGAGCAGGGAGGGGAAAAAAGGAGTGGAGAGCCACGTGTGGCAATGTATGGAGTCTAGGAAATAAAATTCCTGACCTTAATAAAACCATTGCAGAGCTAGACGTGGATCTGATGGCAACAACAGAATCATGGTGCAGCAGCAAACACAGCTGGGAAGTGGCCATTCTGGGTTACACCATGTTTCAAAAAGATAGGGCAGGAAGGAAAGGGCGGGGATTGTTTTTTATGTGAGGGAAGGTATAAAGGCCACAGAGTTACAAGGACACAACTCCGATGAGTTAGGGCTAGAGATTGACTTACAGACTTGGTCTGGGGCCTTTATCTGTATGGGGATGGTGAACAGACTACCAACACAAGGGAAAGAGGTAGACAGAGTTTTGGGGGAGATCACTGGCAGAATGGCAAGCAAATGGGAAGTACTGATTATAAATGACTTTAATCTACTGGATGTAGACTGTAGCACCCTGACAGCTGCTAAAAATAGAAGCAGGGCCATCCTAGACTACCTGCAAGGGACATTTCTTAGGCAGTTGGTTACAGAACCCACTAGAGGTGGGATAGTGCTGGATCTGGTGCTTACAAACAGGGACAGCATTGCAGACATTGCTGTGGGCAGATCTCTAGGTGCAAGTAATCATTGTACAGTAGAGTTTGTCTTACAGATTAGTGAGGAGAAAAAACACACTCGGACAAAGGTAGTCGACTTCAGCATGGCAGATTTTAAAGAAATGGGAGACTGCTTCAGCAAATAACTTGAAGTGGAGGATGGCCAGGGTGGGAGTGAAGGCCTAGTAGAGAAGAATAAAAGATGAAATAACTAAAACAATGGCAAGCTGTTTGAAGGAAACAAGCAAGAGTAAGAGGAGAAAGGGATGCTATGGGTAACTAGAAAGATGGATATGGTGGTAAGGGAAGAAAAATAGCTTTTAGGAAGTACAAGGAGACCCCAACAGAGGAAGACAGGAAGGTATATCTAGATAAACAAAGGGAGACATGGAGAAAGATGAAGGTAGAAAAGGATCAAACAGAAGATAAGATTGCTCAAGAGGTCAAAAAGAGGGACAGACTTTCTTCAGGTTTGTGAATGAAAAGAGGAAGGCAATGGGAGGGACAATGAGGATCAGGAGACCAGGGGGTACTGTGCAGAAGCAGAAGCAAAATAAACACTTCTGCTTAGTCTTCACAGTAGAGAGGAGAGAGGATGGGCCAGTATCCATTGGCAGGTACTGGGGGACAGTTCACTAGTCCATTTTCAGATGAAAGAGTCCACCAGGGATTGGTAATTCTAAAGGAAAAAAGGTGATGGGGCCAGACGGGATCCACCTGAGGTAACTAAAAGAACTGAGCACAGGATTAGTCACCCCTCTGGCAGCACTCTTCAGCACCTCATTAGAAATGGGGGTAGTTATAGAGCACTAGAGGAAGGCCAATGTGGTCCCTCTACATAAGTGCTGCAGTAGGGAGGAGGCTAGCAATTACAGGTAGTCAGTGTCACATTAGTGGTGGGGAAATTAATAGAAACTTAACAGTTCCACATGAATTATTCCTCACACGTCATAAGTCTGGCTATAGTACCCTCATACACCATACATGTAACAGCCAAAAAATTAGCACTTTATAAAAATATATACCACCGAGCACACATTGCAGCAATATCAGTGGAAATGTATTGACAAACATCTTGCAACAGCTTAAAAAATGTTTTCAAAACATCAGAAAAGTAAATACATCCATCCCTCCATCTATCCATATTGTGCAAAACAGCCCTATAAGGCTACAATGATGTACATGGTTGTATTCTCGACTTTTGCTATTTCCTCGGACTATACCAGCTCCCCATTGTTAAACTTGCTGACTTTTGACTTGTATTCTTGTACGCTGTACTGCATTGTAACATGTTTCTCCTTTTATCCTTTCCCCCAGGTCGCTCCTGGAAACAAGCCATGTAGTATGCCTTTCCCAGTTACCAATGTTTAAATAAATAAATAAAATAATGCTGTGCTGATGTACTAATAGTGAAGGTTGGTGGTTAAAAAGTGATTTTAGATGACTTGCTATCTAGAGTGCCTCAGAGATCAAAAGTGCAAAAGATGTCAAAAAATGACCACAGTATGCACACAGGTACTGCAAACTGATCATGGTGCCCAGTTCTCGGTGCTTCAGACCTCTTGTGCTTCCTCAGGGATAGTGACTTACTACTGACCCACCACCTGTATTTATACTGCACATATCACCAATGCAACCCCAATACTACAATATCACTTAAAGTAGTAGCCACCCAGAATTTGCAAAAAAACGTATATTATTCAGAGTGTTTTGATATGCATGTCAAGTCCTAGTGTGTCCTTCCCTCTGTCTGCTAATAGGCATTTTTCCTAAATTAGCCTGCTAGCTATATGATAGTTTTATGACCCCTGAGGATCTCCATCACAAATAGGTTTATTGGCTTTCTTTCTCCTACGATGCACCCTGTCTCATTTGACAGTGATGTAGCCAGGCCCTTAGATTTAGCAAGTGCACTGCTTTAAAATCAGTTTACAATCAGTTCACAACAGCAGAGCTTTGTAACTGTTCTTATCCAGGAGCACAAATGGCAAAAGTTACAGTTTAGCAGATACCTGACAACAAGCTAACTGGGGTTTCTGTAATACAACAGCTACAAAATAGCTCTAATTCACTATTTTTTTTTTTTAATATGCATCAGGTCTAGCTAGCAGTAGTGTTTTAATTTTAAAACTTTAAATTTTATCAAACTATGCACAGTCATAAAAGCACAGAAACTGCCCAGATCATCAATGCTATAATTAATAAAGACTCTAGCTGTTTCTTTACAGAAACCCCGCTCAGATGTCAAGTATTTGTTAAACTGTAAATGTAGGTATCAGCATTCTATTAGCAGACAGCAGGATCCCATTGCAAGTGCTCCCCTCCTGGAGCAAACAACCATGCGGGCACTAGGAGGTAATAATTCACCTACAACTGCAACACCCTTGTGAGGGGGGATAGCCCATCGACACACTGCGCGTGTCAACTGCTCCACCCACCCTGGCTCGGCATTTCCTTTATAGGCGATGTCAAGTGACATCACATCCTGTTGCTCATTTAACTAAGTCCCCACTTCTCCATTTGCAGGTAATACCTCTCAGCCACTAGAGGGACCCACAGACCCTTCCTCAGGTACAGTCAAACAAACCTCTACCCCCAAACCTCCTGGGTCCTTCTGTCAGCCTGTGCCACTTTGCTCCTCCACTACTTCTGCTTACCTCGAATCTCTGGCCACATCAATCCACTTCTACCTACTTCTAATCCCTGTCTACATCTCTGCCAGCCCCCACCTCATAGTTCACCATACATCCTGACCCCTAGCCTCACCTCCTAGCCTGCACCCTGTGACCACTAGGAGTCATTATTTCTCACCCCTGTTTCTGGCCCCAACCCAGCATGCCTCAAGCCCCAGAATGCCCAGAGCTCAGCTCCCACCCTGGTCCCTTCTCCAGCTGCCCTAGCTGAGACTTGAACCTGGTACCCTCTGCGCCAGAGTCCGGGACACTACCACTAAGCCAAAGTGGTATCTACGTTTGCTGAACAGCACCCAAAATACTTCTACCTTTCTACCCTGCTGCTACGGCAAGCACCATGTCAGCCCACCTCCTCCTAATATACCTCCCCTCATACCCCTCTGGTGCCTATAACCCAGCAACCAGGCAGCTCACCCAGTTCACTGGCCCTAGCATCAATTCCCTGGGACATAATAAGATCCCACCCTACAATGACCATGTGCCCCTACCCACAGCACCCATCCCCAGTTTACCTCCCTCCGCCTACCCTGGTGCCCACTGGCAGCTAATCACCCCTGCCCTCCCGACTGTGCTGACCCTACCCATCCCCTGCTCCCTGACGGCCTCCCCCCCACCCCGAATGTCCACCGAAAGCTCGCTAAACTTTGCCCCCTAGCTAGAGCCATGATCCTCCTACTACTCCTCACAGGCAATATACATCCCAACCCAGGCCCCACCCAGACTAGCCCCACAACTGGGACCACCAGTCTCCGTAAAGCCTCCATGAATATATGCAGCATACTCAAAAAATTTTATTCCCTCCAGTGCTGGGTCATGCTGCATAAACCAGATGTCATAGCACTGGTAGAAACCTGGCTATCAAAATCCACCTCCGGCCACTTTGTCTCACTACCAGAATACACCCTATACCGAGAGGATCGTGTTGGCAAATGTGGGGAAGGCTGTGCTATCTATACCAGGGACTCACTTACGGGACTAGCACTCCCTGCCTCAGTTCTTGTAAATGGGGCTCAGGCCCTCACCCTTAAACTTACACCTGACCCCAGCAGGGGCCCCCTATATCTCACTACGGCATACATTCCGCCAAAGCACCAAAATCTGGCGATGTTATCCTTAACCGATTATCTTGCTACCCTCCAACACAACGTTGATCACATCCTTGTGGGGGACCTAAACATGAACTGGCTCAGCGCCTCCTCTTCCACCACCCGAGATACCTTCGTGGCTAGGTATCTGAATCAACTCATTTCCCAACCCACAAGAGTAAACTCCAAGAGAGGTACCAGTACCCTTCTAGATGTAATCATCACAAACCGCCCCCAAAAAATCCAAGATATCCAGGTCCTCCTGGACACACTTAGTGATCACTCCCCGATCCTATTTTGCTGGATGACCCCCACACCCCAACTTAAAGCCCAACCCACACTTCACAGGTGCCTCAAACCTGGTGGGCTAAAAAGTCTCAAACGACTTCTTGCCCAGATAAACTTGTCACCCATACAGCATGCTCCTGACATAGACACTGCTCTCACCTTCTTTTCACAGACTTTCAACAAAGCCTGTGGCCTCTACACACCCCTTACCAGAACACGTACCAAAAATCTCAGTGCACCTGGGTTACCCCTGCCCTATGTCAACTGCTCAAGCACAGGGATAACTTATGGCACCTTGCCACTGAAACAGGCCAGGTAGCTGACAGACAGGCTTATAATGCAGCACAGAACAAGTGCACCTAGGCTATCCATAAAGCAAAGGATGACCATTACCAGTCCACGCTCACCTCCTCCTGGGGGTGTGCACAAACATTCTGGGACAATGTTAAACAATTGAATGGGAGTGCCCACGCCCCTCCTCCCAGCCCAGATCACCATGGAGGGCTCTACCTCAACTGACCCGGCCTGCATAGCCAAATTCCTAAACACTACCTTCACAGACCTTTGCTCTGTCCTCCTCAGTAATTTCTTCGACCCTCCCCCCTCCCGACTGGCCCCTGTCATCCAACGCCCTTGTTTCCACCTATGCAGGGTAACTGACCAGGAAGCCAGACCGCACCTGCTCAAAGCTGTAAAGAGCAATAGTCCCAGCTGCGACTCCTGGACCCCAGCTTTCTCCACCGGTGCTGGACCAGGTACTTGCTCCACTCACCACCCTACTCAACAAATCCCTCTGCCTGGGGCAATTCCCAACTGCATGGAAAATGGCCATAGTTATGCCCATCCACAAAGGCGGTGACAGGTCTAATGCAGGGAACTACAGACCTATCTCCATCCTCCCACCCCTCTCCAAAGCCCTTGAAAAGCTGGTGGCCTCTCAAATCACTGAGTACCTAACCAAGTACAACATCCTCTGCCCAGAACAGCACGGCTTCTGGGCAGAGCACAGTACCGGAATGGCTCTAATTGAGTTTTCAAACTTCATACACTCCTCCCTGGATGCCGGCGCCCTAGCCGGTGCAGTGTTTGTAGATCTCTCAAAGGCTTTCGACACTGTCTCCCACCCCCTCCTGCTGGAAGCCCTCTCCAATACTGGCCTATCTACTGGGCTGATCTCTTGGTGCACTAGCTACCTATCTGACCGCCTTCAACGTGTCAAAATCAATGGGACACTTTCCACAACCTGTCCCATTCACTCAGGTGTCCTCCAGGGCTCCATCCTGGGACCGCTATTCTTCTCAATCTACCTAAGCACCCTACCCAGTGCATGCATTGGTAGAATTCTGTTGTATGCAGATGATGCCATCCTTTTTGCCACCCACTGCAACCCCAACGCCCTCCAGAACACCCTACAACTTGCCTTCAATGATGCAGAAACCTGGTTCAAAGAGCACAGACTTGTCATCAACCTCAAAAAAAAACAAATCAATGCTCTTTTCCCACCCTCAAAACAAAGCCAGTAACTTCCCACTACACATCCTCCCCAGCTCCAAGCAACCCCTTGAACTAGTCCGCTCATACAAGTACCTTGGGATCAGCTTCGACATAGCCCTTTCCTTCCACACCCATATTGATGCACTTGCCTCTGCTACTAATGTGCGGCTAGGTATCCTCTACCGCTATAAAAAACTGTCTCCCCCCCATTGCCCTCTGACTAGCAGTTACATCCTCGATACTGTCCCTGGTGGACTACGGCCTACCTGTATACAGTGCGGCTGACTTGACTGCCCCCAATAAAATCTGCATTGTCCTGAATAAGGCATGTAGGCTTATTGCAGGGACCCCCAGGCTCACTCACACATGTCAGCTATATGACTTGGCAAGGCTGCTAAATCTGGACGAGCGACTTCAATACCAAACCAGCCTCATTATGAAAAAAACCCTTCTCGGGCTATCCCCCCTGGGCTGACAGCCTCCATCCGCCAAGCCCAACCCTTGGTTAATACCCGAACCTCCTGCAAGATCACCCTTCTGATCCCTAGAACCAGGACAAGCCATGGACAGAGATCTTTCTGTTATAGAGCCCCAACCTGGTTTAACGCGCTCCCACCAGCCATCTCTGACACCACTACTATCTCCACCTTCAAAACTGCACTGCGGAACCAGCTATTTAATGCACATAATTCCACCTGTCGCTAGTTGTGACTTAGTCCACCACATACTGACAAAGCTTGCATGAGTGGCACCACTGTTACTAGAATGGTTCCCTCACTCTACAAATATTTGTAAATATACATGGTTGTCAATATAAATGATTGTCATTTTATTAAAATTTGAAACTGTGTGATGTAACAATGAGCCTGTAATGTAATGTATTTGTCCTCAATGTGACGAGGTACCTTTGGAAATGAGCCTCTGGCTCAAAGGTTGTAAACTGATGTTCAAATAAATAAATAAATAAATTTTGCTCTGTAACAAGATTTTCATTTTTTTTTACAAATGAAGTGTATGGTACTGTATGAAGCTGCAGCCTAGAAACTGCAAAATACTTTAAAGTCAGCGTTTCTCCTGCCTGTGGTATGGCATGAAAGCAACAGGATGACAGTGCCTATTCTAGCTACACATTTGATTCCATTTTACAATGGATCACTGCACTACACATTAAGTGTATCACACTTTTTCAAATAATAAAACAAACATTCTCCAAACTAAATAACTCACATGTACATATTTTTATACTTTATTAAAAAGACATGTCACATTTGTAACAAAAAACAAACAAAAAAATAAATAAATGAAAGTCATGTTACAGAGGAAAATCAGCCCTAACTTCCAGTTCCTTCTAGTAGAATGATGGTACCTACATTTACTGTTTAGCAAATACTTGAGAGCTGACTAGGTGTTCAGTAAGAAAACAGCTACAGTCTTTACTAATTATAGCATTGATGATCTGGGGCAATTTCTGTGCTTTTTATTGTTGTGTGTAGTTTGATGAAATAACATTTTAAAATGAAAACACTTACTACTGCTAGCTAGACCTGACACACACCGAAAACACAAATAATGAATTAAAGCTATTTAGCAGCCATTTTCTTTCAGAAACCCCAGTTAGCTAGCTCTCAGGTACCTGCTAAACTGTAACTTTTGCAATTTGTGCTCCCTGGATAAGAACAGTTACAAAGCTCTGCTGTTGTGAAATGATTTTAAATCAGTGCATATGCTAAATCTAAGGGCCTGGCTACATCACTGTCACATGAGACATGGTGCATCGTAGGAGAAAGAAAGCCAATAGACCTATTTGTGATGGAGATCCCAGGGGTCATAAAACTACCATACAGCTAGCAGGCTAATTTAGGAAAAACTCCTAATAGCAGACAGAGGGAAGGACACACTAGGACTTAACATACACATCAAAACAGTCTGCATAACATATGTTTTTTGCAAATTCTGTGTGGACAACTGCTTTAAAGGGGCCACCAATTGTGGTTAACATTAGTTACTATAATACTCACTTCCTTATGTGTCACTTGTAAGTAAATGATTTGCAAAAATCTTTGTTAATGCACCAGTTAGGGTAAGAATGCCACAAAAGTAGAGAAACGTGGCATTTGAGTTTACAATTCTAACTCTCCACCCCAAAGCAGCAAAAGGAAAAAATGATTATGGTTTTGGCTGTCCTGACTCTTGGTGAATCAAGGGTAGGGTCTTTCTCTGGGTTTTCAACCCTTATGCTCACTCCATTCTGATATATTATTTAAACATACAGAACTGTGTCTCCCCACATGTTGCCAACATCCTGTGGACACTGCCTGAAGAAAACAGATCACATCTGACCTTACTCGATCACAGAATAGGGAGAGCATTGGGGCTGAAAACCCCAAGGAAGACCCCAGCCCTGATTCATCAAGACTCAGGACAGCTAAAACTGTGATATTGTACTTTTTCCTTTTTGCTGCTTGGTGCGTGGGGATAGGGAGTTAGGGTTAGAAACCCTAACAGCATATTTCCCTACTTCTGTGACATTCAGTTACCCTAACTGGTGCATTAACAAAGTTTTTTTTGTAAAAAATGTCCTTTCTTTTTGAGATAGTGAAAACATATCCTTATTCACGCAGGTCCCTTCAGGACCTGTTTGAATAGGTGCAGATGTGCAAGGCCCTTTTGTCCCTGCACCATGGAAAGAATTTGTCCTTCTACAGAAGTGCAGGACCTGGCACTTTTACTCTACACATTCACTTTTAACAGATTCAATCTTCACGCATTCACCCTTTATTTTTTTTACATTTGGACCCCAAATGTTTAAAATAGTAATTTTATGACTGCATTTATAAACATAACATGTAGCATTTATAGTATATTGGCTGAAATGTAAAAGTGCAGAAACACATCTCATTCAGGATTTAAAAAATAACACTTGTCGGCCCAGATATTCAAAAGAGTTGAGCCATGCGCAATAGGGTTCCGCCTGCGCAAGTCCAAAATTGCACCATTCTGTGATATTCAGCAGGAGGCAATTGCGCCCCAGAAATCATGCTGAGCAACAGTGCAATGATAATGAAGGCATGCGCAACCGAAGGGGGAGGAACCATGCATAAATGGCGCAGTGCGATATTCAACGACTTGCGCCATGCACAATAGGGGAGCAAGCAGAAGTTGCGCCACAGTAGAAGTGAGCAAAAATAAAAAGAAGAAAGGGAGAGGCTCAAGAACGCTACAGGGAAGCCACATGAGGCAGAACTCTAGCCAGACAGACAGGGCAGGAGGCACAAACAGCGCAGGCCAGGGAAAGGGCAGTCTGAGCAGCCAGGCAGAGGGAAGGTGTGGGGAGCCACACAACACAGAGGCCAGCACAGGCAGGTGTACCCGGTGCAGGTGAATTAGCAGCCAGGACAGCAGGGGGAATACAGCACAGCTGCCGGGGGGGTGAACACAAGCCAGGGACATGGCCAGTGCCACCTTCCAAATGGAGGCCGTTATGAGGGAGGCGAGAAGGCAGACAGCGGGGGGCGTGGCCATGGAAGGGTCCGTTGGTGGTATGCCCCCAACAGGCAGTACCGAGCCCACACCAGCTTTGAGCTGTACTCTGATACTGAGATTGTGGGCTGGTACCACCTGAATAGGGCAATTCTGAGGTGGCTCTGTGAGATGTGCTGTGATGTGATGCAGGCACCCACACGATGGAGCCATGCTCTGTCAATGGAGACTAAGGTAACAGCCTGCATGTGCTTGCTCACCATGGGTACCTTCCAGAGACCAGCTGGGGAAACCACAGCCATAACCCAGTCAGCCATGTCACGCCACCTCACCCAATTCCTCAGCACACTGCTGCCACATGCTGTGGAGTACATCCATTTCCCCAGCACAGCGGCGGAGCACACAGCAAACATACAGGAGTTCCACAGGGTAGCACGTATGCCTGGCATGCTAGGGGCAATAGACTGCACCCATGTGGCCATACGCATACCACCTGGCCCCGAGGGAGCCGCATACATAAATCGCAAGGTCTATGCCAGCATCAACTGCCAGGTGGTGTGCAATGCCGGGGGGCATAATCAATGTCTGTGCCATGCACCCTGGGGGAGCACATGATTCATTCATCTGGCACCAGTCGGCACTGTGTCACAGATTCGAGAGTGGGGACATCCCCACTGGACACCTACTGGGTGAGTATGCAAACCACATGGACAATCATAGGGCCTGGGGGGGGCATGGCCAGATGTGGCATGGGTAGTGGCCTACATGGCCTGGGGCAGGGCAATGCTGATCACAAAACTAACCTCTGCCCTCTACACACAGGTTACAGTGGATACCCACTCTGTCCCTGGATGCTCACATCCTACCGGCAGCCCGCGACCCCATCACAGCAATGCTACAATGAGGCACACGCCACCACATGTAATGTCATCGAGTGGGTGTTCAGGATGCTGAAGGCACATTTCCGTTGCCTGGACACCTCTGGCGGTGCCCTATAGTACAGCCCCTCAAAGGCCTGTGGGCTATTCTTGGCCTGTTGCATCTTGCTCAACATAGCCAACGAATGTGGTATAGCCGTACAGGTTGAAGAGGGAAACAGCAATGGGGACGATGGGGACGCTGGTGATGATGGTGATGTGCAGCCCCCTCTTGGCTGACAGGGCCCCCGATTGCTCCGGCTGGCACAGCAGCACCGGGACACCATCATGGAGGAGCACTTCAACCAACCCAGGTAAGTCATGGGGCCATGTGCAACCACCAGTGGCTAAGGCACAACCCACAAACACGCATGGACACACACCAGGAGTGCATGCCATCAAGGGAAGTGGCAGGGCACAGAAGCACGCACACAACCAGGGATGGGTGAGGATTAACATGCCATGCAGACGGACACACACACATGCTCACACACAACACAACAAACATGCACAGAAGGCAGGAGGCACACTGACTCAGAATGCACACCCTAGCAACACACATGGCCACAGGCCACCACACCCACTGCCTGTCCATGTGCATGTGTCAGATGCTGAGCACCATTGCACATTGGTGTACAGCACAATGCAAGCATCATCATGCACATGCAACTGCGGACAGCAGCCGGGAGGGTGTGCAGGTGAACTGTGTGTCTGCATGCAGGGCCGGGTACCCACATGTGCACTGCCCACTGAAACACACAATGCACACAGGGCAGCACCAGACAGTAGCCGCGGTGGGAGACAGATCAGTCATGCTTCACAGTGCCACGGCCGCCACAGATACATGGGGGCCCCACTGAGACCTGCCAGCACTGACAGGCTGACCACTGGCCTCATGGGTGGCACCGATGGTCCCCCAGGGGTTCCACTGGGTGAACGTGACTGTGCTCATGCAGGGGTCTGCAGCACACTGAACATGCCTGCACCAGAAGTGCTTGGGATGCCCACAGCTGAACCCGGCGTGGACAGGGTAGGAGTTGCACGATGCCAGGAACAGGGGGTGGATAGTGCACTGTGTGGTGTCCACAATGCATGGGCACCTGACTGTGTGCCCATTGTGGCCATGACAGCAATGAATGCCTGTGCATGCCTATCAATGGCAGCGGTCACATCCTCCCGCAAATGGTCCATCCCTGCCAGGATCAGTGCGGTGTCCCTGCTGCGACGGTCCTCTGCCTGCTCCAGAGCCACACGCAGTGCATCCATGGATGTTGCAAGCCGCATCTGCTGCTGGACCGATGCTTGCAGTAGGTGGGTGTGCTCGTCCAAGAGGTCATAAACCTCCTCAACATCCTGTTCCTCAGGGTGTGCATGGCCCCGATGATCAGCACCCCTTGAGGGTGGGTGCTGAGCACAAGGACCAGGTCTGGGCATGTCCACAGGTGGTGCACAGACGCCACCGCTGAACCCTGTACCCCCAAGCGCATTGGGTGACTGCTGATGCTGCCCTTCCGGTGATGCTCCCCAGGGCTCAGTGGTGCCACCACAGTGGCCGCAACAGTCCCACTGTCCTGAACAGACATCAGTGCTGCCCCACTGGTGCTGACAGGCACAGTCTGGGACTGTGCTGACATGCAGGCCTCCACGGTGGCACCACCCACAGCCATGGGCGTGAATTGCCCTGCTATGTGGCCATCCCATGGCACACATGTGTCACTGCCCATGACGGTCATGTCATCATCACTGGTGACGGACTCTGCACCAGCCACAGTCACAGCATGCTGGCATCCATGGACACCAACATGCTGGGACACAGGCAGGGCTTCTTCCACACCTGTTACAATGACATCAGTGTGGACAGCCAGGTGGCCCCACTGTCGCAGTGATCCATGTATATCTATGGAGGTGGATGGTCCCTCCTCCAACTCCAGCTGACTGTCCACAGTGGACAGGCCCACCACCTCTGACCCATGCAGATGCTCAGGAACTGTAAGGGAAAGCGAAGTCGCGTTAGTGCGTGTGACCTACCCTGCCCCCCATAGACAGACCATGACTTACCATGCAGTGATGGGCCACCACCCGTCTGGAAGCCACCACCTGGAACACCCTCAATGGCACTGCACTGCATGCTTCCAGCAGGCCTCTCCTCCTGTGGGGTCAGCTGTACCACCTCTGGCTGTCCCCCACCTGTTGCAGCACATGCTGCCCTGATGGCAGCCACCTTCTCCTTTACCCTCCTCCTGTCCGTGCCCATCTTTTTCTTGCACTGCTGCACAGAGTGCTGGTGGCTGCCATGCAGGTTCACAGCACGTGCCACCTCCTCCCATGCAGCAGCACGGGCTTGAGGTGTTCCCCAACGTCCACTGAGAAGTGGATCCTGATCCAGGTAGGCCTCGAACAGGGCCTCGGTTTCGGCCTTTGTAAAGTTAGGCCTCCTCCTCCTCCTCCCACCATTGTGTTCCTCCTCTCCAACAACCTACTAGGTCATTATGTAGCCTGTAAGAATGGCAGTTGTTACCTGTGACTGTGCAGTCACGTGCATGTCCCTGAATCCACAGTCTACACTCCCAAACAGCATGCAACTCACCAATAGACTGCAGTAACCAACTATGGCCACTGCAGCACATTGTTGTACTTTTATAGCACAATCTATGCAAATGAGATGAGGAGCAACTTTAAGTAAATGCAAATTGCAGTTCTGCGCTATTGAATGGCTGATTAGGCGATTTGCATATGACAGTTGAATATCACGCTGTTGCACTTTGTGCAATTGTGTTGAATGTGCTGAGCCAATGGGGCAGTTCGGTGACATGCGTAGTACACCTCATTGTGCCTGCCCAGGTTGCTGACACAGGCGTCTGCTGCACTGATGATGTGCTGTGTGCAGTAGGCAATGCAGGGCATGGCCAGCATTGTGCCAGTGGCACTATAGCGATGGTCATTACATGGTGCTGTGGCACTGGGCCATCATAGGCGCAATGGCCCAACTGCTCGGTAGTCTGCTATGGTGCTGGCACACAGGCAGCCAATCGTACTACATGCATTGTCTTCCAATGGCACTGTGCGTGGCCATGCGTCAGAGACCCTTGACCCTGTGCCCGACCTTTGCCCGCTAGGCTCCATGTGTCAGGCATGGGTGCACCTCTATCGTGCTGTTCGGTAACAGTGTGATAGGTAATGGTAGTGCTGTACTGCGCAGCATCTGCACATGGGGAGCCACGCTGCAGAGCACCATATTGCCTTCTATAACTGTAAGGATGGCACGCAGATGAGCAGCTCAGTGGTCAGCCATTGAGTTCGCGAATCTAGTGGCAATTGTTGAGCCACACCATTGGCCTCTCTTCAGGGAGGTGCACCTGGACAGGACCAGGACCCAGGTGTGGCAGGCGGTGGTCACTGCCCTGGAGGAGGCCACCGGATGGGGGAGGAGCACCTACCAGTGCAGGCACCGCTATGGGGACCTGCAGAGGAGGGAGCTGGAGCTACTGGCATGACTGCGGGCACGTGCCAGGAGGGGCACAGTGCCACATCCAGGTAGGGGTTCCATCAGCACACTTTCATCGTCCATATGGGTAACAGTGTTGTATGTGTCCAGCACATAGGGGAGGGACCATCTGGGGTTGGCTGTAGTGGTGTTCACAGGTGTGGGTGGGTGGGTCTGGCTGGGTGGAGGGCACACACCTTGGGGCAGGGAGACTTTGCTTCAGGATTGTTCTGATGTTCTTCTCTCCTTGTTTTCCCCACAGGCCCGGATGAACGTTGCAGGTTGAGAAAGGAGCGGTGGAGGGAGGAAGACGGTGCAGCCAGGCTGGGTGAGGGCCATCCTCGCCCACCTGACCGGCCCGATGAGGGTGAGTGCCATACATCCATGATTACTATTGCATGCTGTGTGACAGGGTGGGCAGCGGGGCATGGCCACCATTCATCGACACCACTGCTATGCATGCAACTTGTTACAGTCAACACTGTCCAGTGGCAAAGCATGTCTGGGAGTGCGTCGAAGGTGTTCCATTCATGCACCAGGTGCATGGTTGTGCCACTGCCTTTGCACCACATAGCCATGTCACTAAACGGCCACAGTGGTGCTGTGTGTGACTTGGCCAGTGGGTGTGTGCAGTGTTCCACATGGCTGTATGCACCTGGGTGGGCAGATCCTGTGGACGTGATCACTGCGGGTGGTCACACACCATCACAGTGGTATGTCCCATGGCCGTATGCCATGCACAGTTGACGGGCTGTATGGGGTTGTGCATTCACACCTATTGACTGTGCTCCCTTGTCCTAGGTACCCACCATCTACGGGACATCAGGGAGGCTGTGAGGGAACTGCTACTGCTGGCCTGGGAATCACTGGAAATCCTCAGGCAATTGGATAGCACCGGGGTACTGAGGAGGCACAGAGGCCGGAGGACTCACAGCACAGAATGGCGCTCCCACTAGGGGTCTCTCAGTCCCTGAATTCCCCTACCCCTCCTTTCCCATCCCATTTGTCCACCCTTGCCCCCTACCGACCCCCACCTTGTTTGTGGCCCCCCAACCTTGTATATAGTTTTTGTATTCTTGTAAATAGTTGAATTTTATATTTGTGCAATACATTTGATTTTGATATGAATACTGTGGTGGTCTCTGATTTGCAGCGGGCTATAAGTGTTCAGCTGCAGTGGTGTGCATGGAGTCAGGGGTGGTGCAGTCATGGGTGTGTGTGTGTCCATGTGGAGGTGACTATGGTGTGGGGGTAGCTATCAGTCAGTGTCTGTGGTGTCTGTGTTGTGCCCTGTGCACTGGATGACTGTGTGCAGTGGTCCATGGCCTGTACTCTGTGTCCATGGCACACCCATCAGCCCGTCCATGGCCTGTGCAGCTGACACACATGCATGTCTGTGACCTGCATGGTCTGCTGGCATGTCAGTGGTGGCAGTCCCTGCAGGGTGGCCACTGTACCCATCACTTTGCTGGGTTGCCCCTGTCACTGGTGTGGTGCATGCCTGGCTCGGGTGGCACTGTGGGCACCACAGTCATTGTCCCACCTCCATGCTGTGCCTTGTGTGTGTTGCAGGGGATGTGCCCCACTGTCTGTGACTTGTGCTCCGGGCAACTGCTGGTGGTGTATGGGTCCACAGTGCCTGAGCAGGGTGGCTGGCACTCCAGTGCCATGGAGGACTGTGGGTTGTGTGTACACAGCTTACATGGGCCCACAATGGGGGCCTGGTTGCTCTACCACTGTGTCCCTTTGTTGGTGTACCCTTGGGTATGGGTGGGTGACTGTCCATACACTGTGTGGCATCCAGTGTGGTGCATGTTTCCATGCACCACTGTGGGTGTCTGTGCTGGCTGTTGTGGCCAGTGGTGGGTCGGGGTGTGTCACTGGAATACTGTGCAGGGTGCTGCACCACTGGTGGTGGTGTCAAGGGCACGCCCTGTCCCGTGTGGGGTACCTCTTGTGCCGACGCATGGTCGGTCTCTCAGCAGTACCTCAGGGGGACTGTGCATGGTGGCAACATGTCTGCCATTGTTGCATTGCTGTGTGCTGCCACCCACTGATGGGTGCTCATGGTGGGGCTGGCTTGCATGGTTTTGTGGTGCGCAGGGTTGCAGTGTCACAGTGGGGGTGGTGGCATGCATGGGGTTTCCTGCAGTGGTGGTCACCGCTCATGGGGGGGTGTCTAGGGGTCACGGTGCAGGGTGTGCTCTGCACTGGGGGGGATGGTGCAGCACGGGGTGGTCTGCCCTCCTTGTGTGCCAGTCACAGCTTGCCGGTAGGTGTGATGGGGCACCATGGCCCGGCTGTGGGTTGTTTGCTTGTCTCCATGGGCCAGTGGTTATTCCAGCTCTCTCCCAGTTGTGCTGTGCTTTGGGTGTGGCGGGACAATGTCTGTTCTGCTGTGTGTTCCTGTGTCCATCTGTGGCATGGGTGGTGGGCCCCTACCTCCCTGGTTGTGCACTTACATTGCTCTGCTGCTGGGGGGGGCTCCCTGGTTGCGCTATGGCACCTCTGGACTGCTCAGCTGAACACCCCTTGTTGTGCTATGGCACATCAGATCTGCTCAGCTTTCCCTCCCTTGTTGCGCTATGGTGCAGGTGGTGTGATATTCAGTCGTTGGCTGTAGGCGCAATTTGGCCTAGTGCATTTTTGAATATCACGTCTCTTGCGCATGGGCGCAATAGACTTGCGCTTGCTCCTGCTATTGCGCACTTTTTGGGTGCAGTTTGAATATCTGGGCCATCATGTTTATGAAGTGGTGTGGAAAAATGGCTATGTTGGAATTTGGATTCAAAATATAAAGAATCAGTGAAGTTATGAGTGAACACTGAAATATTTTAATGTTCAGTAATACCTTAGTCATTTTACCATATTTATACACCAACATTTCAGCATAGCCTTTCTATTACCTCGCCTCATAGACCCACTAGGTAAAAGTTTTCAGATCCCTGATGAAATGTGATTCTGTGACATAGGCGCCACAGCAACATTTTGGCCAGGATTTGAAAAATGGCAGCTGTCACGTTCATGAGGTAGTATGAAAGAATGGCTATGTTAAAATTATGGGTCAAAATATTTAAACTTACCAAAGTTATTAAGGAGCATAGACAAATTTCAATGTACATTCATTATGTTGTCATTTTTCAATATTTTTACCCCAAATGTTCAACTTAGCCTTCTTGTGATCCCTTATAATGAACAATGGCCACGAAAATGTTCAAATCCTACCTGAAAAGTGATTTTGCCAAACAACTAAGTATTGGCATAATTCCACCACAATTGGTTATGAGGTGGGCTCCCAGAAAGGCCATGTTGAAAATCTGGGGTGAAAATATACAGAAATGACAAAGTTATGCCTTAAATTTGAAAACTCGATTGAAATACATTGGACCACACTTCCCTTAGTTTCTCATATTGCAGTCGCCAGTTCCAGCAGCAAGTCTTGTCTTTGATCGGAGAGTGGATCTAAGCCATGGGACCTGTTCAGGTGAGTGAGGTTGCATGGGGGGTGTAGTAGGGGTGTCAGGTGGTGAGTGCTGAGTGGGAAGTCAGGGTGGCAGGGTCCAATTGGAGAGGGACCATTTTATTTTTTACAGGTTTTAAAAATAATACCAATCATAGAGAGACTGTTTTCTTTATTATAGCTAACTTTTCCCCTATTAATTTGGGGACATTGATCAGAGGGTGGGGGTGCCACTAAACACTAGAAAAACAACATACATAAGTGGATGGTGATTGTAGGGCACCACTAGATATCCAAAACACATAAGGAGATGTCAATCGGTGGGTCGGGTCACCACTAGACACAAGATAACCATAAAACACATAAGGGGATGGTGGCAAGAGAGTGGGGGACAGCACTAGACACCAGGGAAGCATAACATACATAGGGAGACAGTAGCCAGATGGTGGGGTGTGCCACTAGACATTAGGTGACACATAAAACACATAAGGGGATGGTGATCAGAGGGTGGGGGTGCCACTAGACACCAGGGAAACATAAAACACATAACAGGATGGCAAACAGAAGCTGAGGGGTGCCACTAGTCACCAGGGAAACATAAAACACATAAGGGGACGGTGATCAGTGGTTGGGGGCGGCACCACTAAACAGCAGGGAAACATAAAACACACAAGGGAGCACGTAAAAAACAGCCAGTACTCCAGGCAAAGGTGTAAGATAAAAAACTTTTACTGTGCATTTTATTACTTATAAAATTTGAATTTCACAGCACAAGTGAAAAATTCACCAGAAGGTTCCCATACAGACAAACCAGTTTCAGCGCTTTGGGATACACAACCCCTTCATGTAAAACACACAAGGGGATGGCAATGTGAGGGTGGGGGTACCATTAGACACCAGGGAAATGGTTGCTCACTGCTGTCGGAGCAGCCAATAGCATGAGTTGTAGCTGTGGCTGCAGAACTCAAGAATGTCCCACTGATGTCATACAGAGAGCATGGGTCAATGGTGCTTCTTGCTAAGCTAGGCACCCAGGATTTTGGGATGCCCAGAGAAGGTATTAACTGAAAAAACAAACATCAGAATTTAACTAAATAAGTCCCATTTAGCTAGGTTCTGGTGATTTTTTTTTTTAGATGATGCAATTTTTATGTCATTTCCATGCTTCTTTGAGAAGAAAAGAAACAAGAAGGCAGGTCTCACTGCGCAAAAAAATGCTCTGTGCTATGAGGAGCAAGTGGTGAGAAGCCAAAAACAGTCTTGTGTCACAGAAGTTTTGGTGTCATATCAGAACGTTATCCCAATAACCCTACTGAGCATGCTAAGAACAGAAAAACATAAAACTTTAAAGCCTTATAACTCTGGAACCATTTAATATGTTTTCACAAAACCTTTCAAAGGCAGAACCTTAGGACATCATGCTTGTACCTTGAAAGTTTGGGGAAAAATTCCATTCCATGTAGGCTATAAGTGAGAGTAACAAAAAAAAAAAAAACAACATGTTACGTATAGGGAAAGAACAGACATCTGAAGAAAAACAACATGCTGTATTCTTATCTCAGACACTGCCAAACTGAGGTCACAGAACTTTCCATAGATTTACATCTTGCCTCCTAGACAACACATGCAAAATTTCAGCTGATTTTGTCAAACACTACCAAAGCTATTAAGGTGCAAAGTTGGCAGTTTAACATTCAACACCCTACTCAATCCTAACAATAGGGGCACTACCACACCCCTCTAATACATTGTGGTCAACTACAGCTAATGTGAAAAGTTACACGTTAAAACAGCACAGAAAGAAGACAATGAAATATCAAGTTACCCAGATAATTTCCTAGACTTTGTCTCATATTGCAATCCAATGAATACTATTTTGCAATCTCATAAAATGGAGAAAGTAAAACCAATATAGGAAAAATTATGAAGGATGCTTAAATACAGTTCACTTTTACTGTATATTCTACAAGCAAGTCAGATGATCTTTAGAATAGTATATTGTAGCTTCCAACTTCACAGTGAGCTTGCAATAAAATCCAGTCAGACTGACAACTGTATGATGATGTATCCTTCCTTGGTATAAACCGGGTACAGAGCCCCACTTTTCAATGTCAATATCAATGGCACTATCTCCACTGACCCAGCCCTTTTATCGAACTGCCTCGATACTTCTTTCACAGATCTTAGCCCAGTCCTCCCTAGTGACTTTTTTGACCCTCCCCCCCCATCTGCCCCTGTCCTCACACGCTCTTGCTTCCATCTACGCCGGGTCTCTGCTCAAGAACTCAGACCTCACCTAATCAATGTCCTAAAGAGCAGTAGTACTGGCAGTGACTCCCTGGATCCCTGTATCCTTTTCCGAGTACTGGATCTGGTCCTTGCCCCAATCACTAGTCCCCTTAACCAATTCCCTCTGTCTGGGGCAATTTCCTTCAGCTTGGAAAATTGCCACAGTCACACCCATTCACAAAGGTGGAGACAGGACCCTGGCCAGAAATTACAGACCTATCTCCATTCTCTCACCCCTCTCCAAAGCCTTAGAAAAAGTGGTGGCTACTCAAATCTCAGATTATCTAACCAAATACAATGTCCTCTGCCCTGAACAGCACAGTTTCCGTGCAGGCCATAGCACCAGCACTGCCCTCCTAGAGTTCTTAAATTTTTTTCACTCTTCATTGGACTCAGGCTCTCTGGCTGGGGCAGTGTTTGTAGACCTATCAAAAGCCTTCAACACAGTCTCCCATCCCTCCTACTAGATGCCCTCAGCCACTCTGGATTTGCTACTGAGCCTGTCTCCTGGTGCGCCAGCTATCTGTCTGCCCGCTCCCAACATGTTAAAATTAATGGGACTCTCTCCAACACCTGTCCCATCCACTCTGGTGTTCCCCAGGGCTCCATCCTTGGACCCTTACTCTTTTCACTATACCTCAACACCCTGTCAAGAACATGTACTGGAAAAATGTTGCTGTATGCAGATGATGCCGTCATCTTTGCTTCTGACCGAAACCCTATCGCCCTCCAGGACTCCTTACAAAGATCATATAATGATGCTGAAGCCTGATTCAAGGAGCATGGACTTGTAATAAATCTCAAAAAAAACAAAAACCATGATCTTGGCCCACCCACAAAACAAAGCCAGCAATTTCCAACTCCGTGTCCTCTCTAGCACCAAGTTTCCACTCAAGCAAGTCTACTCCTATAAGTACCTTGGGATCTACTTTGACCCTGCTATCTCTTTCCATGACCACATCACTGCCCTAGCCTCAGCTTTCAATATTCGGCTGGGCATCCTATACCGGTACAAAAATTGTCTCCCCCCTGAGGCCCTCCAACTCATGGTCACATCTTCTATACTGTCCCTTGTTGATTATGAGCTACCAGTTTATGGTGCTGCAGACCAGACCACCCTCAACAAATTTTGCATTACACTAAACAAGGCCTGTAGGCTAATTACAGGGGTCCCTAGGTTAACACACACTTGCCAACTATATGCAAAGGCCATGCTGCTTGACCTAGATGAACATCTCAGATATCAAACCTGTATCATAACAAAAAAAACTCTCCTTGGTCTATCCCCTCCAGGCTTGACAGCCTCCATCCACCATACAAAATCCCTAGTACAAACTCGAACCTCCTGCAGAACCACTCTGTCAATCCCCAGGGCTAAGACTACGCATGGTCAAAGGGCCTATTGCTACAGAGCCCCATCCTGGTTCAACAAGCTTCCCCCCTCTATCTCTGATGCCCCCACAATCTCCAGATTCAAAACCTCCCTTCGAAATCAACTACTTAATACACAAAGCCGTGACTGTTACTAAGTTGGTCTTGCTCAAAAGCTATGACAAAGCTCCCTGACTGGCTGCACCCAACCGACTACCAACCACCACCGTTGCTTCTTTAAACATCACCTCCACTTTTCTGAACCCCTCAGCTTGTAAGCTCATACCATTGTTTGCCTATGAAGTACTAAACATCTGTACCTATCTTTCCCTACTGATCCTAAAAACTAGCATTTCTGTAACTAGTAGACAACAGCTTGATTTACTAATTTGTTGTAAACCACATTGTTGTAACATACTTGTTGTACTAATTTGTTGTAAACCACATTGTTGTTGTACTGTATTTGTCCTCTTTGTGACAAGGTACCTTTGAAAATGAGCCCCTGGCTCAAAGGGTTGTAAACTGATGTACACATAAATAAATAAATAAATAAATAAATGTTTCTCAGGAAAGGAAGGAAAATAATATAATTAAACATCAAATACAAACTCAACTCTGTTACATGATACCACATTACAATATGAATGTGACACTTTTTCATAACACCTGATCCATTTTGTACATCTATCTAAGGGCTAATACTACTTAACAACATGTACATGAACCATCATAAGTATAGGTCAATTAATTACAAAACATTTCACAGGAACAGTTTATAATTAAGATCATCTTTATATCCACCAGGTGTGAGACTCTGCAGTCTAAATATCCACACCACCTCCCTTTGTAACAGGTGGTGCAGAGAATCCGCCCTCTGTTCCAACTTCATGTGTTCAATACCCATGCAGCACAGTTCCCTCAAATCCTTATTATGGAATCTCATTAAAAGAGCCCCCAATGATGTGTTATCTCTGTCTATGGCAATATCCCTGACATGTCACAGTAGTCTCATCTTCAATGGTCTAACTGTCCATCCAACATAAATTTTACTGCAGGAGCATGTCAAGATGTGCACCACATAAGTGGTACTGCAGGTAATAAACTGATCTATTCCAAATAGCTGTCCTGATATTGCATGTATAAACACATTTCCTTTCTTACAGTGTAGATCAATACTGCAGTTTCTGCATGGAAGGAAACCCTTGGGGTTGGGGGATAACCAATTCCTAGGCTGTACTTGGAACTTTTGATAGATTTTGAAACCCTGCTGAAACAGAGATTGGTGGTGTACCTGGAGGCAAATGGGCTGCAGGACCACTGGCAGTGTGACTTCACAGGGTGGAGGTCACTTCAAGCAAATCTCATAGATTTATTTGACTGGGTTACAAGGTTGCTGGATCAGCAAAGGGCATTTGATATTGCCTATCTAAACTTCAGTAAGACCTGTGACACTGAACCACACAGGAGGCTGATTACAAACATACAAATATATAAAGAAGTCAATAGATAAAGGCCTTATGGTCTATCTTGTCTGCTAGATTGTGAAAGTCTCCCCAGTGTCTATAGTGGGACCTGCCCCCTTCCCAAATCCCCATGATCTGCCTCAGTTTCTCCCTCCACCTTCCCCCTAGCAACTTTCAACTTCATTCTGGCCCATCATCTCTTGAAGCAACCCACCATTTTCAGGGAGACCACTACCTATGGCAACTCATTCCACTTGACCACCACTCTCTTGGTGAAAAAGTGCCTTAAGAAAATTTGGAACCTGGGGTTGGGGGAGAAGGTAGTAGGCTGGGTATCAAATTGGTTGAGAGATAGGAGACAGACAGTGGTGGCAAATGGCAGTCACTCGGGGGTTAGGAGAGTGAGTAGTGGATTACCACAGGGATGGGTATCGGTACTGGGTCCTCTCCTCTTCAGTGTCTTTATAAGTGACATTGCTGAGGAACTGGAGGGGAATGTATGTTTCTGCAAATTATACAAAAATGTGCAAAACGGTGGACACCCAGGAGGGCTTGGAGTCAATGCAAAGTGATCAGGGGCAACTGGAGGAGAGGACTAGGGTGTAGCAGTTGGATTTCAATGACTACAAGTGCAAAGTCATGCATCTGGGGCAGGGAAACTCAGTGGCAGTGTATAAGATGGGGTGAGGATACTTATAGTCACTAAGCAAGAGAGTGACCCTGTGGTAATCATATCTAATGATCTCAAGGTAGCAGGACAATGTGACAAAGCCATAGACATGGCAAGATGGATGCTGGGTTGCATAGGGAGAATGATTTCTAGTAGGAGAAGGGAAGTGGTGTTGTGACTAGTGATACCACACGCAGAGGACTGTGTCCCATCCTGAAGGCTGCGCCTCTGCAAGGACATTGACAGGGTGGAAGTGGTCCAGAGGAGGGCTACCAAACTGGTGTGTGTGCGCTGCTCAAAAAACATATGAGGAGAGGCTCAAGGAGCCCAACATGTACTCCTTGAAAGACAGGCGAGCAAGAGGGAACATGATATGAAAAAGACCTACAAGTATGTCATGGAGGTGAACAAAGTGCAGAAGGGGAGTCTCTGTGAAAGGAAGAGCACAGAACATGGGCCCACTATGAAGCTTGAGGGGGAGTTTAAGAGGAATGTGAGGAAATACTTCTTTACAGAAAGGGTGGTGTATGCCTGGAACAACCTGTCAGTAGATGTGGTTGGGGCAAAGACAGTGAGAGCTTCAAGCATGCATGGGAGAGGCACATGGGCATAATAGGCAAAGGAAAGGGGGAAGGGGGTCCCCTGTGACTGACTAAGCTCCAGGGTGTAGAAATAGGCATGGAAAATAGGGCAGACTAGATGGGCCAACTGGTCCTTTTCTGCCAACACATTCTATGAGCCTATGGCTACAGGCTTGTTAATATCACCATGCAGTAACTATAGAGAGTTACCACTGCAGAAAACTGTAGAAGAGGCAGGGTAGAAAAGATACAGTGGGACTGACTAAAAGAGGAAGGAAGCAGCAACAGTGCAACAAAGTTTGAAGGGTGCACAAGGAAAATAGCTAGATGCAGGCACAGGAGGGGAATATGATCCCTAAGAAGGACTGTGAGAGTGAGAAGGGAGGAGGAGGAGGAAATGGGAGGAAGAAGCTATTCTAAACACAACAGAGGTGGTGAAGGCAGATTACCTAGATAATGTTTTACACCCAAACACAAGAAAGAATGACAATCAGATAAGAGTAAGTTCCATGATTACGTGGGTATCCAATTTACCAGTACTAAGGAATGGAACAAGTGGTTACATCTTATGATAAGTAAACTGAAACAAAAGATTAAGGCTATTCCTAAATTAGGTATCTAGATTAAGAATAAGGTTACGTATGAAGAATATTTTATAAAAGGATCTCTTTTAGCCCTTAATGCTAACAAGTGCTTATATGGGTCTGAAATACTGACTCAGTCATTATTTATAAACTTTATTTTATGATAAATAATGGTAATTACTGATCCTTATTTTTTATATTTGGATAAGGAGACTTTTAAATCTTGTTACAACTACCCAGCTGATATTTTTTGTTACAACTGGTTGGTTATAATCAGTGCCTGTCAATCAAGCTAGTGCCATACAAAGCTCATTGGCTCATAGTTTATGTGAGGGTGGCTCCATTGCTCCATTACTGAGCACCCACACTCATCCTTTCCCTCACACTGTCATGAACATGACAGGTAACTTTTTAAATATTTTTTAATATCTATCTGGTTGATCCTGCCTTCACAACCTTAAAAATATATCTTGTTGATACTGTCGTTCGTATCCCTCGAGTAGGGTCACCACCTTTGGATGGGGAAAAAGCTGGATGCTAAACCACAGCCCAAACACCACCTCTGGCTCCACCCCTTTTTTATGACTGATGGACTGACGAGTACATCGCTCCTCCTCCAAAGTCATTTGCTATGTCATAATAGACATTAATAGTGATAGGAAATCATTTTATACTGTTATTTATTTATTTAGTTAGTTATATTCTTTGGCAACAAGGTTAACTCTCATAGATCACATAGCCCATTTTTACAGATTGACCCAGGAGCACAGTAGTGACTTGCTCAGAGTCACACAGTATCCAAGTGGAGGCTGTGTGAATCAAACCCAGGTCTACTAAATGTACCAAACTCATTCACAGCGAATTGATCAAACCTCTGTTAAACACTCTCCCATTTTCCTTTCCATGTCAATCATGTATTCTGATATGCTTTGTCCAATTTTTGTAACTTAATTATTGATGTGTGTATTACCCTCAGTATTGCATTGTGTTCCCATTACCTCAGCAGCTACTGCTGTTTCTTTTCATATCTCTAAGACATTCCACAGTTTTAGACACACCATTATATGCTGTTTATCTGAATGACCTGTAAAAGTGTAGCTAATATCGCGGAATGTTCAGGTAGTACAAGAAATGAGAGTAGCAGCTGTTGAGGACTCAGGAGAGAAGTAGTCAATGTAGTGATAAAGGCAATAAACATTAGATTATTAATTTAACAAATTTAACAATTTAACAAAAATAGGTATAAAGCACAGTCTGCCATGACCAAGATGGCTGCCGCAAAGTACTGCACATGCACTAGTGGTCACACATGTGCAATACAGTTTGGTGGTCATTTTGGACACAGCAGAGTGTGCTGTGTTCCACTGTGGCCACCCATAAACTAAAAAATGGTGCAGTGCATTTGTCTGTGCAGACAGCGAGCAGAGTGCTTCATAGATGGGGAGGTGGCTGTGTGGTAACTCCAGCATGTTGTTTGGTCAGAAGGAATATGCTGACTGCTTTTTTAAAGCAAGAGGTCTACAGGGCTATGCCCACTGCAGCCCTAACAAACAAAAAGTAAACAGAAAACAAATGAATGTCTGTGCTGGAAAGGGAGAGACAGGCTGTGTGTGTGTGTCTATAGGCAGTCCAGAGGAGGGCAACTAAAATGGTGCAGGGACTGCACCAGTAGCCATACAAAGAGAGACTAAAAGAGCTTAAAACATATACCATCAAGGAAAGGAGGTAGTGGGGGGACATGATAGAAACTTTCAAGTACCTCAAGGGAATCAACAAAGTTCAAGAGGGTAGCATCTTTCAGAAAAAGAGATGTGCAAGAACAAGGGGGCACAGTTTGAAGATGGGGGGAGACTCAGGGGCAATGTGAGGAAGTATTTTTTCATGGAGAGGGTGGTGAATGCATGGAACGGCTTTCCTGAGGAGGCCATGGGGTCAAAAACAGTGGGGGAATTTACAAATGCATGTGACAAACATAATGCAATTCTAGTGAGAGGTAGGAGGAAGTAGGCTGTTGGTAAAACTAGGATCTGCAGCTTATCTAGTAGGTAGAGAAATGGGCAGACTGGGTGGGTCAAGCGGTCCTTATCTGCTGCCAACATGTATTCTTCTATAAAACAAAGAGGACTAGTAATTAAATAAAATAATACATGTGTGGATGTGGGTAAATCCAGTATTTTACACACATCCTCGATGTGGGATGCTTTTATAAACCCCTCAAGCGTCACTTTTGGGGTTTATGTAGCATTTCACACCTTTGGTGTGTGAACAATTCTGGTTTTATACATACCTACCCACCAATGTGTTATTCTATATTTTAATGGAAACTGTTAAAATACCCCAGTCTACACTATCAGATGCTGTTAGGGCAGAGCTCAGGCAAACCCCACTTTAAGCAGTGGTAGATCTATAACTTCTCAGGTTTTGGTTAAGCTACATTTCTGGAAAAGTCTGGATACCCAAAGCTATGGTGGGAGGAATATTGCTAATATTATGATATGGGTTTTCACTCTTTTCCTTTAAGTGTATTGAAAACCTATAATATAAGCATTGTCAGGGTTTATCCATTTAAAAAGTTTTATTGGATATTAAAGAAAGTCTGGAAGATGCATATAAAAGGAAATGTTAGGATATTTTAATTCTTACAGATTGCCAACCTGGTTAGCTAAATTTAAGAAAACCATTGCTTTAGAAATATATTGAGATACTTAAAAAGTCTGAAGTTAATTGAGTAACAAGGAAAACAGTTAAATAAAAAAAAATATCCTCCCATGTATTCAGACTGTGATTGTGCACCTGAAAAAGATTTCCTTCGTCTAATTCTTCTGCTCTGATAGGGAAAGGTATAGGAGGAAATGTGGGATATTCTTTCTACACAACATTGTTCTTCTGAACAAATATTGCGTTGGCTGTTCAATAATGTTTATTTTGTAATATTGCATAAACTGGCCATGTTTCTTAAAACACTTATGTTTGATAAACAGAAACTTCCCTTCTAATGCTCATTAAAATTAGGCTCACATTCCAGTTGCTGGAATTCTCTTCAAAACTGAAACTATTTCTGACTTTAACAAGCTCTAGTCAGAGCCAATATGGCTGTGGAGAGTGTTTATGAGAGGCAAAAGTGGTGAACAGAATATGCTGTGCTCTTGCTGCACAAGAGTCAGATAAAATACTGCAGTGATTACAGTACTGCAAATGTGTGATACTCGCACATGCTCAGTTTGCCCCAAAGTCAGCCTTGCACAACATGGCAGTGCTGACATAACTAAGTGTAACAACCCAGTCCCCTCAGGTTACTAGAATCCCATTAGTATTAGCCTTAGGCAGGTAGGAAATGGCAGCTGGTGTGGAGGTTATTAGGGGCTTTCTACATAATGACATCATTGTTTACTCAGCTAGTCTGAGAGAAGGATAATTATGTCATTTAGAACTCTCACAGCAGCATAACCATTTTAGAGTCAGCTGCTCTTGGAGCTTAGAATGTTCATCAGTAAGTTCTAATGTGGCAGTTAGACGGGCAGGAGGTCTGCCATTGGGGCTCTGTCAAACGGAGCCCTGGTATTTCTCACCCTAGTTTGGTAAAATCTTTGGTTTGCCTGCAGGACTCTTTGGTTTCACTCCAGGGGGAGTGAGAGGGAATGCAGTTCTTGCAGATACAAGGAGCAATCCCTGAGGTTCCTGAAGTTCACAGCTGCCTTAAGGAAGAACAGTGAGTAGAATCTGACAGCTACCAGAGAAAGGAAAGTGCCTTTTGTTCTTTCCATGACTGGGAGGTAAGAACAACTAATCTGTGAGTCCAGAATTTGAGACTGTTCTCTGAGGAAGTTGTCTGAGGTGTGTGTGCCCAAGATAAGGTGAGATCACACCGGTCAGGACCCCTTTCAACACAACTGTGCTGAATTTAAAGTTAAAGTTGGGAGTCTTTAGCAATTAATTGGGGACTGGAGACTCATTTGGTGTAACCCTGAAAGAATGGCAGAAGCTGTTTGGGGCAAAGTATGAGGAACGCCATCTGGAGTTTCAGGCAGGACTAAGTAGTTCATGGATGGGCACCACTGTTCCCTGGGCAAAGACCATGCACCTGGAGGATTTTAAAGTGTGTGGTACATTCCATAGATATACACTTTGGAAGAGAGATAGAAATGTGTTTTGTGGAAAACAGTATTTCCTAGCAAAGTGTCCTGTAAAAGAGGGTGTGCCTGTATTGCAATGATAAACATTTGGGGGATCACCCTTGCATTAAGTAACATCTGTAAATAAAGCCATACTCCAAAATCCCAGTTACTGCTTTGGACATTCTGCTTATTGCTTCTAGTGTGAATGTTATTGTGGCTCCTCAGCAGATAAGTCTAACATATGCCTAGCATCCTTTCCCCTGGACCTGGTTGTAAATAAAATGGTTCATTTTAGTATGTACCCCAACCCCCCATCCTCTAGATAATGAGCCTGGTATACACTCCAGCACTAGAGGTGGTACCATGAGTGCAGTTCTGCCAAAAGAAAATTGCATGCCATGTAGTTATCAGTATAGATCTTTTAAGGGGGGTGCCAGCTATCCAAAGGTGGTGTGGGGGTTGCATACATACTGTATGTACGATACTCATCCATGCACAGTATAAGTCTGCACCACCATATTGCACATGGCGGCCATCACGTTTGCATTTGCAGAAAGGAAAAGTAGAGCACCAGAAGTGGGTATGTTTATGCGGCCCGCAGAGGGGAAGGGCTGCATAAAACAGAATCACTGGAAACTATGCTGGAGCACTGGGGAAGAACATCAGACAGCGGTCCAGTTATGTGCTTCCACAGTGCTTTTTTACAAATCTGATAATGGCATAACATCTGTTGAGCTTGGCCCACACAACCATAAAAATCAGACTCAGGAGGAGACTATTAACAAACTAGAGATCTGGTCTCGGGTTTGCTCATCATTACAGTCACTTTCTTATTCTTTTCTAAACAGTAATTTCTGGTAAATGTGCCTTAAACGTATTGATCTCAGTGCTGGTAGACTACTTCTGGTTGTCCCCTGACTGTAATCGGAGAAGGTAGTAGCAGTCTTGATGTGGTTGTTGCCAGTGGTGGCATGCTCTGAAAAAAGTGGTCCCCATGCTCATCTGCACATTTTAGAAATGACCCCTTGAGTGAAAGGGGACAGGAATTGATTACTTATGTGCAGCTGTTTGGAATGTCTCTATTTTCATAAATTATATTCATACCTCTAAAGGATCCCTATTTTAACTATGCCTGACTAAAAGCTGAAGCTGTCAGTTGTGTTTTGTTTTGGTTTTAGAGTTATAGAACTGTTGTTAAATACAACAGCAGATTAGGTACATATGGAAACATATTGATACACGGATATATTAGGATAACAGTATCTCATTTACAAAGGAGTCTGCATTAGGTTTGGGTTTTGAATGTATACATATACTAGTCACTTGTTAAAGAATTGCAGATATATCATGTTTAAGATAGTATAAGTTTGACTATTCATGAGTAATATGGACTTATTGTATTCAGAGTTTAAGAAAAATGTATCTGAACAGTACACTGTGTAAAATTTGATTGACACCACTGTGTGAAACAGCTGGTGAATGCTTAACTTACAGAAGGGCCGGTTGTCTTCTAACCTATTTACTTAACACATACATATTTTCATATTTATAAGACTTTTAATATTATTTACTATGTATTTTCTTTTGTGTTTTTAATCATTGGCATTTACTAATGCACAGACACACACAGAGGGTTTTAAAATGAAGCTTCACTTGGTTTATAGCTTGTGTCAGGGAGCGAACTTTCAAGTCAGTGAAATCTGACCTTGGGATTCTTTCTTTTCATGGAACTAATCCTGTCTTGGTGTAGTAATTTGCATAGCTGAAGCTGTTTGGAAGCATTATGGGAATTATGCTAAACAAATGTAAATATCCCTAAAAGTATACAGTACAGCTTACAGATAATAAATCTTTATGAAAGTTGTTCAAGACAACAAGACCTTTCAACTGAGCCTATTCATTAAGCTGCAAGAATTATATTTTTCAAACTACGGCCTTCTGATTACCTCAATTTTCATTTTTCATAGGAGTTATGCCAAAGAAATATAAATATCTCTAAAAGTATACAAGTTATGTATAATTCATCAATATGAACGTTGTTCTGGACAAAATGACATTTCAAATGAGCCTAGTCATTAAGCTGCACTAATTATATTTTTAAAACTTAAAAATTTATATATTTTTAAACTATGGCCATCTGATTACATGAATTATCATCTTTCATCACAATTTCACCTTTTGGATGGCTTTAGTTGAAAAAATCCAATAAATTCAGATTAGTGACTACCCTCACTTGAAAGGTCAATTTGTCCTGAACAACATTCGTGTTGGCTGTATATTGGTAACTTGTATACTTTACTAGATATTTACATTTGTTTGGCATGACTCTTCTGTGTTTACTCAGAGAGAAAAAAAAATGAGATTGTTTGGTAGGCAATATTTTACAAAATATAAAGAATTCAGATTAGTGACTACCTTCATGAGAAAGATCTTTTTGCCCTGAACAGTTTTAATGCTGGCTATTTTTGCACACCTTGAAGAATTTTGAAGATATTTTGATTTATTTGAAAAGTGTGCACATTTGCTGTCAGAGAAAAGCAGCTTGGAGTTCTGTGTCTATCATTCTAGTTAAACAGAAAGAAGGGAATATTTCTTTAACCGCCATGGAGATTTGCAAAATGGAAGGATACACTGCAAACTCCTAAAAGATGTATTCCTCAGAAACACCTTTTTTCAAGTGAAAGCAAGATGGCTGTAGGCTCCACCCATAGCCATAAAAATGATGGCTAGCCTTTATTGGAAATCTGTTATCCAGGGGCAGTAGAACCTTGTGGATGTGATTTTCACACTATTTCCATGAGTTTTGCCTTCTTTACCCCCTCCACCCCTAGCGATATTGGTCTTCCCTTCCTGTCGCACAGAAGGTTGATGACAAAAAAGAGTGTTTACAATTTTTTTAAATGGCCTTGTAAAGTGTTTAACCCCACATGGCTTATGGCATTCTGAAATGCCTGAACACCATCTGTTTTGCACCGCAGCACCAGTGCATGACATGTGAACAGGGGTAAAATGTATCTTTAGCCAGGCATGGGTACTAAGACAGTTTTGAATTTGGCACCATTTTATGAAGTTTTTGTCCCCCCCACCATGGGTCTACCTAAGCCCCATACAGGCTGCAGGTTGTGAGGGAGGACTATCACACACCTGACACCTGCTCATTGAGACACTGAATCACTGAGCCTTTCCATTATTTGACCACCGACCAGTGAACAACTGAGTGGCTGAACCACCAAGATGAACTCTAATTCACTTTCACTTTTGGCTTGTTTGTGGCTTACTACAGCAGCTTCAGCTGAATGTATCTAGCCTCTAGTACTGCAGTGGACACTTGGCATTGTGGCTGCAATTTAGGTATGTTTTCACATAAATTCTACCTGTATTGTGTTGCCCAAAAGGATTATTTTGGAGCCCAAGGGATTATGCTGGAGGACTGTACCTACCCTGCCTATTGCCAGGTTACTACTGCAATGCCTTGAGTACTTTCCTGCTTTCCTGTGTGCCTGCTGCCTGAGTCTGGTAAATGTCTATCTGTTAAAAGGTCTATTGTGGGGGGAAAACATTTGGGTAGATGGATTGTAAGGCATGAGAAAGGAAAGGGCAAGTGATTGAGGAGGGAGCAAGGAGGGATGCTAGGAGGGCACTGGAATATAGTATTAAAAAATGTGTATGTGAGAGTCAGAGGGAATGCAGGATAATGGTGAGACACAGAGGGAGGGTACAGGTTGGCATGGTGCATTTGTATAGAAACTATACAGGTGAGTGTTGGAGGAAGGGTACTAGCCATCATGGTGCATTTGTATAGAAACTGTACAGCTGAGTGTTGGAGGAAGGGTACTAGCCATCATGGTGCATTTGTATAGAAACTGTACAGCTGAGTGTTGGAGGAAGGGTACTAGTCATCATGGTGCATTTGTATAGAAACTGTACAGCTGAGTGTTGGAGGGAGGTACTAGTCATCATGGTGCATTTGTATAGAAACTGTACAGCTGAGTGTTGGAGGAGGTACTAGCCATCATGGTGCATTTATATAGAAACTGTACAGCTGAGTGTTGGAGGAGGTACTAGCCATCATGGTGCATTTATATAGAAACTGTACAGCTGAGTGTTGGAGGAGGTACTAGCCATCATGGTGCATTTGTATGGAAACTATACAGCTGAGTGTTGGAGGGAGGGTACTAGCCATCATGGTGCATTTGTATGGAAACTATACAGCTGAGTGTTGGAGGGAGGGTACTAGCCATCATGGTGCATTTGTATGGAAACTATACAGCTGAGTGTTGGAGGAGGTACTAGCCATCATGGTTGCATTTGTATAGAAACTATACAGCTGAGTGTTGGAGGGAGTACTAGCCATCATGGTGCATTTGTATAGAAACTATACAGCTGAGTGTTGGAGGGAGGGTACTAGCCATCATGGTGCATTTGTATAGAAACTATACAGCTGGGTGTTGGAGGAGGTACTAGCCATCATGGTGCATTTGTATAGAAACTATACAGCTGAGTGTTGGAGGGAGGGTACTAGCCATCATGGTGCATTTGTATAGAAACTATACAGCTGAGTGTTGGAGGAGGTACTAGCCATCATGGTGCATTTGTATAGAAACTATACAGCTGGTGTTGGAGGAGGGTACTAGCCATCATGGTGCATTTGTATAGAAACTATACAGCTGAGTGTTGGAGGAGGTACTAGCCATCATGGTGCATTTGTATAGAAACTATACAGCTGAGTGTTGGAGGGAGGGTACTAGCCATCATGGTGCATTTGTATAGAAACTATACAGCTGAGTGTTGGAGGGAGGGTACTAGCCATCATGGTGCATTTGTATAGAAACTATACAGCTGAGTGTTGGAGGGAGGGTACTAGCCATCATGGTGCATTTGTATAGAAACTATACAGCTGAGTGTTGGAGGGAGGGTACTAGCCATCATGGTGCATTTGTATAGAAACTATACAGCTGAGTGTTGGAGGGAGGTACTAGCCATCATGGTGCATTTGTATAGAAACTATACAGCTGAGTGTTGGAGGGAGGGTACTAGCCATCATGGTGCATCTGTATAGAAACTATACAGCTGAGTGTTGGAGGGAGGGTACTAGCCATCATGGTGCATCTGTATAGAAACTATACAGCTGAGTGTTGGAGGGAGGGTACTAGCCATCATGGTGCATCTGTATAGAAACTATACAGCTGAGTGTTGGAGGGAGGGTACTAGCTATCATGGTGCATTTGTATAGAAACTATACAGCTGAGTGTTGGAGGAGGTACTAGCCATCATGGTGCATTTGTATAGAAACTATACAGCTGAGTGTTGGAGGAGGGTACTAGCCATCATGGTGCATTTATAGAAACTATACAGCTGAGTGTTGGAGGAGGGTACTAGCCATCATGGTGCATTTGTATAGAAACTATACAGCTGAGTGTTGGAGGGAGGTACTAGCCATCATGGTGCATTTGTATAGAAACTATACAGCTGAGTGTTGGAGGAGGGTACTAGCCATCATGGTGCATTTGTATAGAAACTATACAGCTGAGTGTTGGAGGAGGGTACTAGCCATCATGGTGCATTTGTATAGAAACTATACAGCTGAGTGTTGGAGGGAGGGTACTAGCCATCATGGTGCATCTGTATAGAAACTATACAGCTGAGTGTTGGAGGGAGGTACTAGCCATCATGGTGCATCTGTATAGAAACTATACAGCTGAGTGTTGGAGGAGGTACTAGCCATCATGGTGCATTGTATAGAAACTATACAGCTGAGTGGTGGAGGGAGGGTACTAGCTATCATGGTGCATCTGTATAGAAACTATACAGCTGAGTGTTGGAGGGAGGGTACTAGCCATCATGGTGCATCTGTATAGAAACTATACAGCTGAGTGTTGGAGGAGGTACGAGCCATCATGGTGCATTTGTATAGAAACTATACAGCTGAGTGTTGGAGGAGGGTACGAGCCATCATGGTGCATCTGTATAGAAACTATACAGCTGAGTGTTGGAGGAGGTACTAGCCATCATGGTGCATCTGTATAGAAACTATACAGCTGAGTGTTGGAGGGAGGTACTAGCCATCATGGTGCATTTGTATAGAAACTATACAGCTGAGTGTTGGAGGAGGTACTAGCCATCATGGTGCATTTGTATAGAAACTATACAGCTGAGTGTTGGAGGAGGGTACTAGCCATCATGGTGCATTTGTATAGAAACTATACAGCTGAGTGTTGGAGGGAGGGTACTAGCCATCATGGTGCATTTGTATAGAAACTATACAGCTGAGTGTTGGAGGGAGGTACTAGCCATCATGGTGCATTTGTATAGAAACTATACAGCTGAGTGTTGGAGGAGGGTACTAGCCATCATGGTGCATTTGTATAGAAACCATACAGCTGAGTGTTGGAGGGAGGGTACTAGCCATCATGGTGCATTTGTATAGAAACCAACAGCTGAGTGTTGGAGGGAGGGTACTAGCCATCATGGTGCATTTGTATAGAAACTGTACAGCTGAGTGTTGGAGGGAGGGTACTAGCCATCATGGTGCATTTGTATAGAAACTGTACAGCTGAGTGTTGGAGGAGGGTACTAGCCATCATGGTGCATTTGTATAGAAACTGTACAGCTGAGTGTTGGAGGGAGGTACTAGCCATCATGGTGCATTTGTATAGAAACTGTACAGCTGGAGTGTTGGAGGAGGGTACTAGCCATCATGGTGCATTTGTATAGAAACTGTACAGCTGAGTGTT
The DNA here is from genome assembly GCA_016271365.2 of Neoceratodus forsteri. Taxonomy (NCBI): domain Eukaryota; kingdom Metazoa; phylum Chordata; order Ceratodontiformes; family Ceratodontidae; genus Neoceratodus; species Neoceratodus forsteri. Next base: position 277,837,682 of record CM057453.1, on the reverse strand, counting down.
GGAGGGAGGGTACTAGCCATCATGGTGCATTTGTATAGAAACTGTACAGCTGAGTGTTGGAGGGAGGGTACTAGCCATCATGGTGCATTTGTATAGAAACTGTACAGCTGAGTGTTGGAGGGAGGGTACTAGCCATCATGGTGCATTTGTATAGAAACTGTACAGCTGAGTGTTGGAGGGAGGGTACTAGCCATCATGGTGCATTTGTATAGAAACTGTACAGCTGAGTGTTGGAGGGAGGGTACTAGCCATCATGGTGCATTTGTATGGAAACTGTACAGCTGAGTGTTGGAGGGAGGGTACTAGCCATCATGGTGCATTTGTATGGAAACTATACAGCTGAGTGTTGGAGGGAGGGTACTAGCCATCATGGTGCATTTGTATGGAAACTATACAGCTGAGTGTTGGAGGGAGGGTACTAGCCATCATGGTGCATTTGTATGGAAACTATACAGCTGAGTGTTGGAGGGAGGGTACTAGCCATCATGGTGCATTTGTATAGAAACTATACAGCTGAGTGTTGGAGGGAGGTACTAGCCATCATGGTGCATTTGTATAGAAACTATACAGCTGAGTGTTGGAGGAGGGTACTATCATCATGGTGCATTTGTATAGAAACTATACAGCTGAGTGTTGGAGGGAGGGTACTAGCCATCATGGTGCATTTGTATAGAAACTATACAGCTGAGTGTTGGAGGGAGGGTACTAGCCATCATGGTGCATTTGTATAGAAACTATACAGCTGAGTGTTGGAGGGAGGGTACTAGCCATCATGGTGCATTTGTATAGAAACTATACAGCTGAGTGTTGGAGGGAGGGTACTAGCCATCATGGTGCATTTGTATAGAAACTATACAGCTGAGTGTTGGAGGGAGGGTACTAGCCATCATGGTGCATTTGTATAGAAACTATACAGCTGAGTGTTGGAGGAGGTACTAGCCATCATGGTGCATTTGTATAGAAACTATACAGCTGAGTGTTGGAGAGGTACTAGCCATCATGGTGCATTTGTATAGAAACTATACAGCTGAGTGTTGGAGGGAGGTACTAGCCATCATGGTGCATTTGTATAGAAACTATACAGCTGAGTGTTGGAGGGAGGTACTAGCCATCATGGTGCATTGTATAGAAACTATACAGCTGAGTGTTGGAGGAGGTACTAGCCATCATGGTGCATTTGTATAGAAACTATACAGCTGAGTGTTGGAGGGAGGTGCTAGCTATCATGGTGCATTTGTATAGAAACTATACAGCTGAGTGTTGGAGGGAGGGTACTAGCCATCATGGTGCATTTGTATAGAAACTATACAGCTGAGTGTTGGAGGGAGGGTACTAGCCATCATGGTGCATTTGTATAGAAACTATACAGCTGAGTGTTGGAGGGAGGGTACTAGCCATCATGGTGCATTTGTATAGAAACTATACAGCTGAGTGTTGGAGGGAGGGTACTAGCCATCATGGTGCATTGTATAGAAACTATACAGCTGAGTGTTGGAGGAGGGTACTAGCCATCATGGTGCATCTGTATAGAAACTATACAGCTGAGTGTTGGAGGAGGTACTAGCCATCATGGTGCATCTGTACAGAAACTATACAGCTGAGTGTTGGAGAGAGGTACTAGCCATCATGGTGCATTTGTATAGAAACTATACAGCTGAGTGTTGGAGGGAGGGTACTAGCCATCATGGTGCATTTGTATAGAAACTATACAGCTGAGTGTTGGAGGAGGGTACTAGCCATCATGGTGCATTTGTATAGAAACTATACAGCTGAGTGTTGGAGGAGGTACTAGCCATCATGGTGCATCTGTATAGAAACTATACAGCTGAGTGTTGGAGGGAGGGCACTAGCCATCATGGTGCATCTGTATAGAAACTATACAGCTGAGTGTTGGAGAGGGTACTAGCCATCATGGTGCATCTGTATAGAAACTATACAGCTGAGTGTTGGAGGAGGGTACTAGCCATCATGGTGCATTTGTATAGAAACTATACAGCTGAGTGTTGGAGGAGGGTACTAGCCATCATGGTGCATTTGTATAGAAACTATACAGCTGAGTGTTGGAGGAGGGTACTAGCCATCATGGTGCATTTGTATAGAAACTATACAGCTGAGTGTTGGAGGGAGGGTACTAGCCATCATGGTGCATTTGTATAGAAACTATACAGCTGAGTGTTGGAGGGAGGGTACTAGCCATCATGGTGATGAAGGGCAGAGGGAGGGCTGACCTGCCAGGGCAGCAGTAGTGCTACTGATCATGATGCTGATGACACAGGTTCAGGAATGAACACAAGCCATCAGGGGGCCGGCAGGGGGAGGTAAGCTGAGCATTCCAAAGGACACTATCCACCTCAGGGAGGGAGGGAAGATGGACTACGCGGTGATACTGCCACCTGAGTGACCACAGGTGGCAGAGCAAGTTCGAGTCATGGAGTTAGGGAGGACATCGATGATCTCTGATGTGCAATCCACATGCATGCGTGTATGCATATTGAGGGCACTTCTTGGCATCCTACAGAGGCTGGCACAGAAAATGGAAAAATGACAGATGATGCAGAAAGACATCTGCCCCTTCCTGCTGGCCCCCCACTGCTGACTGAGCTACTCTCCTCCAAAGCACTGACCATGTCTCCATCAGCAGTTAACCCTCTCCCAACAGCCCCACACTGGAGGAAATGCAGGGTGTCAGTAGGAGGTGTGGTAAGTATTGGGGAAAGCAGGAGAGGAGGCTGTGAGAGTGGGTAGGACCAAGGGGGCTGCTCTCAACAGTGGTCAAAACCACACTAAAGAAAATACGTAGATGAGAGAAGGAGGGAGAGCACTAGTCAGCATGCTGACAGTGAGGCCACGGCATTGGTGCTGGGTTGAGGGAGGGCATAGACTGACATGATGCATTTGTATAAAAACATTTAGTTTCGGTACAGATGAAGCGCATGAGCCAGAATTATGGTGAGGGCTGAAGAAAGGGAACAGGCTTGCATGGTTTGTTAAGTGTATTTTGCTGAAGGGAGGAGGTTGGGCACAGGCTGGTGCACTGATTAGACAAAGATTATGTTTGTGAGGGTCAGAAGGAGGACATGGGCTGACATGTTGTTTGAAAAGTGTATGTTTGGTTAGGGTTGGATGAAAGGTGCAGAACAATTCTTTTCAACATGTATAACAGTCAGAGAGGTCTATCCCTTGCTCCTGTGATCTGTCATTGATGGAGGATGGCAGGACAGGCCAGCAGACTGGCACACGCATTAAAAAAATATGATCTGGCCTCTAGTGATGGAGGAGGGACTGGTGGCCAACCTGACTGGCACAGAACAATCTTATTCAACATGTATGCTTGTTGGCTAAATCCGTCTCTGTCTCCTGTGATCTATTGTTGATGGTGGATGGAGGGATTAGCCTTGCTGGCTAGAAAACATGCTGAAACAAATTGTTCTGGCCCCTGGTTGATGTAGGATAGAGGGGTGAACAAGCCAACAGGCACAGAAAAATCTATTTCAACATCTACTATATACCAGTCAGCTAGGTCCGTCTCTCACTCCTGTGGTTTGTCATTGATGGAGAGTGGAGGGATGGGTCAAGTAGACTGTCACACATGTTGAGAAAAATTGTTGTGGTGTCTGGTGATGGAGGAGGGAGAGGTGGCTGAGCCAACAGGCAAATAACACATTTTTTTGTTTTTAACATGTATACCAGTCAGCTAGGTCTGTCTCTCACTCGTGTTTTAATTGTTGATAGAAGGTGGAGGCATGGGTCTAGCACACTGACACAGATGTTAAAAAAAATATATTGGCCTCTGGCAATGGAGAAGGGAGGTATGGCTCAGCCAACAGGCACAGAACTATTTTTTCAACGTGTATACCAGTCATCTAGGCGCATCTCTCTCTCTCTCTCTCTCTCTCCTGTGGTTTGCCATTGATGGAGGATGGAGAGATGTGCCTAACAGACTGGCACATATATTGAACAAAATTGTTCTGGCCTCTGGTGATGGAGGAGGGAGAGGTGGCCTAGTCGACTGGCATAGAACCATTTTTTCAACATGTATACTAGTCAGCTAGGTCTGTCCCTTGCTCTTCTGGTCTGTTATTGATGGAGGATGGAGGGGCAGACCCAGTAGACTTGAATGGATGTTGAAATAAATTGTTCTGGCCTCTGGTTGATGGTGGTTGGAGGGGTGGCTGAGCAATCTGGCACAGAACAATTTTTATCAGCATGTATATTTCAACATGTATACCAGCCAGCAAGGTCTGTCCTTGGCTCCTGTGGTCTATACTTGATAGTGGATGGAGGAACAAGCCTAGCCAACTAGCATGAATGCTGAAAAAATGGTCCTGGCCTCTGGTTGATGGTGGGCAGAGGGTTGACCAAGCTAACTAGCACAGAACAATTTTTTTCAACATGTGTACCAGTCAGCTAGGTCCCTCTCACTCCAGTGTTTTATCGCATATGGGGGATGGAGGAACGGGGCCTAGCAGACCAGCACACATGTTGAAATAAATTTTGTCCACTGGTGATGGAGGAGGGTGGGTTGGCCAAGTCGACTGGCACAGAACAATTTGTTTCAAAATGTATACCAGTCAACCATGTCCAACTCTCACTCCAGTCTGACAGATTCAGCTGCTCTCTTGTGGAGGAACCAGCTAGCATTCTTAACATACATTGTCATGGATTTTTTTAATAGTTTAGCAGAAACTCTGAGGCCGGGAGATCAGAGGGCTGTGGGTTCAGTTCCCACATCTGGCATTTGGGTTAATGTCCCAGTACTGACACTGTAGTGCAGCATGAGAGGGGTGCTGCACTTCTGAGGTGCCATCTTTCGGATGAGACGTTAAACCGAGGTCCCATCTGCCTGGATTGGTGGTAGTTCAGGTGGATGATAAAGATCCCATGGCACTTATCGAAAAGAGAAGGGGAATTTCCCCGGTGTCCTGGCCAAATTTCCCTCATTCACTAAAAATACCACCAACAGCTTAATCTGGTTCAAGGTCAGTTGGCATTCATCTGTATCCCCTTCCCCCGGGTCGTGCCTGAAAATAGGCAGGATTTGTCTAGTGCACTTACCCGGTCAACTAAAAAAACTAAACTAAAATAACAAACTTGCAATATAAAGCTATGTCAAGGCAGCTATTTTAAATGCAGTGCTAGCAAAGTACCACAATCACCTTGGGAGTATGTATCCCAGCACTTCACCTAAACAGGTTTTGCCAGGTGGGCTGGGTTGCAGAGCCAACTGGCACAGAATAATTTTTAATCACAGAGTGGCACCAGCTAGGATGCAGTGCAGTACCTTGCAGTATTTTGTGATGTCATTTAGTGCAAAGTGCTGCATTGCATCCTGGCTGGCACAGCAGTACATTGTTCTGTTGTGGTTGTTTGAGACGTTGGGGGTATGCTGAGCTGTCTGGCACAGAACCAGTTGGCTCCATACATCCCGCACTCTGTCAGTACCATGGTAGGTTAAAGAAATGGTCTGGTCAAGCTGTGAATCTTTTTTTTATTTTGGTTGATTTGGAATTGTATTGTGTTATATTCACTTTAGTGGATAATTTAAACATGTCCATGCCATCATCAAAGTGTCCATATATTTCCTGCAACAAAGCCAAAAATGATCACCTCTGTGGTACTGGTATTGTTCACACCATCGTTCAGGTGAAATAATGGAAGAAGCACCAAGAAGGGTATACAGGTGGGCCCCCACACTACATGACAAACTGGTACACAGTCACCAGAAAAACTATCCCTACACAGAAAACATGGCTACTGTACATCAGTTCAGCAAGGGAAGTTTCCCTTACTACAGGTGTAGGTATTGTAAGATTGTAAGTCTGTTGTTTTTTTGTAACTTTAGATTTAATAACATCATCCTGCACCATCTCTGTTCAACACATTAAATCATGCCCAGTTTCTGTCCTGCCCTGTGGACTCTTAATTGAAGAGTCATAATCCCCAAAATGCCATTACAACTCTTGTACTGCTTTTGAACTTCAAACTTTTCCAACCCCATAAGTCCCCCTTCCCACCCACCCCCACAAAATGGAACTTTTCAAACATTTACACAGTACATAGAACTTGGTCAAAATAATACGGAGCAGAAAACTGTGAAGAAACAATTTGTTAAGGATTGCTATTGTGGCATTCCAGCTGGGTTAAATACACCCAGTCACAATCCCTTGTAACGTGACGGCATATAAGTAACTGGCACATCTGAATGGTCCAACAAGCAAATACTTTAAAACAGCATTAGAAATACTTTTGCTCTGTGGTCTGGGGTTAACTGCATCAATAAGCACAATCTGGCTGGGGAACCAAATCTAATAGAACATTAGGAGTAGTAACTGATATTAGCAAACCACATTTCTTTTCTCTGATCTGAACTGTGACTCAGCAAGGAATCCATGAGAGGCTGATGTTAGCATTTCTTTTATAACAATAAATATGACCCAATGTCATTGGGGGTCAGATGGCATGCCCCCAACCCTGACATTCTCAAGTTGATCCAAACCAAGCGGGGCAATAGAGGGCACTCGTTTGTGTAAGGAACGAGAGTGGTGACCTCTCCTATATTCCTGTTCCTTGTGGTTAGCCTACAACCCTTCTTAAAAAGCCATAATCTGGTAGCCTAGGATGTCCATGATGGCCTCTGGCCAATAGAAGGTAGGGTGGCAAATGGCAAGTTTATCCGGGCCTTCTTGATTGTGCGACAGTGCAATTGTGTGAAGGTTCTGAAGGCAGACCACAGTGCATGACTGTCAGACAAGAAGCAAGTCAAGCATACTGTGTGTAAGTTCAGGAGGATTCCCCGCTAGCAAGCTCACTGTTACCATCTCCCCAGGAGAAGTCAAGCCATGCCAGTGCCATTTTCAAAATTTAAAGCAGAGTCTCCTCAATGATCAAATACACCATGGCTTACCCACATTTTCCTCCCTTTTGTACCACAACAAAAATTAGACTGCACACATCACCCCATAATTGAAGCATTATGCTCCCATGTAGTGCAAACAGCTAATGGGGTGGTTTTTGAATGATGGCTCATTAGCACAGGGGGATGGACAGTGATTGAACACCACTCATATCCCCAGCATGATAGGCCCCTTCAGTTGAATTGGCAGGGCTCGACTATGTGATGAATTAGTGCAGGTGGGTGAGAGTAAGGACACAGGGCTCCCACACCAGTCATGTAGCACTATTTGGAGATAAATCACTCACTTTTCCTTGTCATCCATGCCCAGCTTACTACCACACAGTACCCTTAGTGGCAATATTTGGGCATGAATCTGTTACTGATAACAGGTGGTCTAATCAGACAGATGGGCTCTGGGAGATGGTAGTGCCAGCACCGTTAGCATGGAGGGCCAGTCAAAGAGGGGCACTCAAAGGTGAATCCAGGTAGTTTTAATCATGCACTGGCCAGCACTATACAACTGGACTGGATTCTTCCTTCCACAGTGCCATCTTCTTCGATGAAATGCTCTGCTTCCATGGGCTCCATGAACAAGCATGGAGGAAAACCTGGATGAGAGATTCATAGCCTAAATGGAAAAAGATGAGTGAAGTCCCATCCACGGTGATGAAGCTTTGTTTTGAACTCACTGAACAGCTGTCACTGAGCCTACAGGCCTCTTCTGTAGTTTTGGCAGACCGAGACTCTACCTCCAGTTACCTGGATTGGGTCTGTGGTTTTTGCTACTTTTGGTACTTTTTCTTTATTGCCTCACCGGAGATACTTAATGAGGAAGCGGTGGGAACAATCTCCTGGCTTTGGCTGAGGAACAACACAATGAGCTCTTTCAGCTTCAGACTTGAGGGCTTCTGGTTCCATTTTCAGCTGCTTCACCAGCTAGCTGTGTACCTCCTTCCCTGGGTCTGCCTTCTTGAGACCATCTGGCAAACCAATCCCTCAAAGATTAGACTTGTGTAAGTGAGTCTCCTGGTCATTGGATTTCAGCTTTTAAGTCTTTGATTGTTGCTTTGAGGTTATTGCCCTCCTGACCCAGGTCTGCCATGAGGTCCTCCAGCTCAATGATCCTCTGCTTCTCTTCATCTAGGTGAGAGGCATGGGCAGAAGTTATTTCTGAGAGGGCAGTAACAGTTAACTGAAGGTATGAAAGTTAGGCAGTTATATTTGTAAAACCTGCCTTTGTCTTGACTTTTAAGTTCACAAGCATTGCAGGCATTCACACTAACAATTTTCCAGTTTGTTCACAGTGCAGGTCTCTGCTGCCATTGCAGTTTGCAAGTGTGTTCTGGCCTCATGGAGTGATTGTGAGCTGGTAACTGGCTGTAGCAGCTTGAAGGGCAACTTTGTCTGCTGGTTTTTGGGTTTTCATGATGCCATGAGGCTTCAGCACGTGGATGGAAGTGATTGCAGGTCCTACATGATTTGGACTGATTTTTAGTCAGTACCAAGTTAGAGCTTAACTACAAGGTGTCTGCCATCTTGCCTGATTGGCCAGGCCCCATTATAAGGTTGTTGAAAGTGGTAAAAATTTCTAGAGTCCAAAAGATAATAAAACTTATCGAACTCATAGCCTTATTACATGTGATACATCTGTCATTATCTATCTTGCTATGTGTACCTGTGGTGCTTTTTATGCGGGGAAGACTATTCAATAATTCTGACAGAGGGTGAGGGAGCACTGTAGGGTAATCCTTAAGGAGAATTTAGAATATGCCACCACACAACATGAAGCTGCCATAGCTCCAGCTCCACACATAGTTTTAAATATATGGGCATTGATAATATAATGTCCTGCTTAAAGAGAACATATTGACATATTTCTGTAAAAAGTAAAAACTTATTGTTTGGAGGGGAACTTCCTGCGCATGATGATGTCATGTGCAGGCATGCAGCTAATGTTTCAGACTACGCCTTCCTCAGAGCTTTGCCAACATGTCTCCTTTAAGGTTTTTTTTTTCCATCATTCCTGTAAACAGTGTGGCTACAGGTACTTGGAATGCCAGTGGAAACTGATATATTCCAAGGAGAGAGACCGGAAGGAAACACCATATCTAGGGTAAATATCACAAGCTCTAAATGTTAAGTGCACTCTCCTTTGTTCCGCTTTTATGGTTTTGCTGCTTGACTAAGTTAGACTTCTTAGGGTAGCAGTGTACCTGCATACTCGCTAGAAGATGGAGCCCTGGAATTGTTGTGTGTTTTCTTTGATAAGATAATGCCCAACCCTCAATGTGAGAATTTTGATGATGCTGTGTTAAAATAGAATCAGTTTGGATTTTTACACTGGGTGCCATACAATGGCCTGGCCTTAACAAAGGTTTTGATTCAACACCTTACCTGAGATAAATATGCTTTAAATTTTCTGTTCTGTTTTGATGAGTTTTATTTATTCTATATGTTTACAGCCCCCAAGCCATTTATAGCAAGTAGAACACCCCCATGAAAACTGGACACTAGTACCCACATATGGCACACCATTTACTTTTCAAAGGTTGGTAACACCCTTGGAGATAGGATGTATACCATGCTCATTTCTAGAGGAAGAGCGGGGGGGGGGGTACAAGAACATAACATATGAACCTTTTGTAAAAATTACAACCCAGGTCCAGGGTGGAGCCTGCTAGGCATATGCTAGATCTAAACTGCTGAGGGGGCCCCAGTAATTCCAACACCAGAAGCAAGAATCAGAATGTCCAGAACAGGAACTGGGATTGTACAATATGTCTTTATTTAATAAATGGTAAAGCTAAAGCAAGCAGTGGACCCCCATGGGTTGGCCAAGGCAGGACAGGTACACTTCATGAACTCTCCTTGCATGCAGTACAGTTTGAGAATACACAAAAAGTCTTCCCAATTTTCAGATGGTGCACACAGTGGACACTTGGTCACGCACCTGAACATTTTCCTCCCATGAGTGCACATTTTGTGAAACTAAGCCACACACTCAGAACTCTTCTTTGAAAATAAGTGCAATTAAGTGAAACTCGGCCACTCACCTAAACCTGCAGCACTGACCCCTGCTAAGGTAAAAATTGGTACCCTTTATGAACCTGTAGACCTGCCTTGTAAGCATCCAGATGGCGTTCCTCCCACCCTTTGCCCCAACCAACAGTCTCTGCCATTCCTTTAGGATTACACCATTGAAACCCCCATTCTCCACTGAAATGTTAAAGGTCCTGTACTTTCCATTTCTGTCACTCACTGGGGTGACCACTGTGCAACTTCACTCCTGGGTGAACATGTTGCAGAAATTCACTCTCCTGTGTGAACTAGGGGCACTGACAGGTGAGTTCTAGCCTTATCTATGGACACACACACCCCAGAAATGATTCCCTTAAATGTATGGAGAACTAGTCTCCCAAAACAATACTTACGAACTAGTTGTCCTTTTAACTGGGCATGGAACAACAAGAGACACCTCTCCTGGGTAGCACGTCAGAACAGTCTCTCAAAAAACTGTTTTCAAAGGCAGCTGAAACACACAAAGGATCTTCAGGGGATTGCCCCTGGAACCCACTGAGAAAAGCAGATCCTTCCACTTCACTGGGAGTAGAAATCAGGAAATCCTGCTGTAGAAAGGTCTCCATCACTTTACTGAAGTTGTAAATTGTACTCCACACTAGATGAGAAGTTCTGGACCCTCAACTCAGTCTACTGGCAGACCTTCTGCCACTCTCAGTCCACACTCAGCACTCACTACGGACTTAACTAACTGAACATTCTAAGCTCCCCAGAGCAGCCATATACAGGAAAGGTTTCTGCTGCTGTGAGTGTTCCAAATGACATAATCATTCTTCTCTCAGGCTAGCTGAGTAAACAATGCTGTCATTGTGTAAGAAGCCCCTAATGAGCTCCCTACCAGCTGCCTGCTGTCTGATTAGCACTAATACTGATAGGATTCTAGTAACCCTAGGGGACTGGGTGGTTACATGTTATTAACATAACATTTTCTTTTGTAATTTTTAGTGGGAACCAAACAGTTTTTCTTGTATGCTGTAGTACGATGGAATTTGCTGCAGCAACCATCAAAGGGATAGTGGAGTCTGTTCATGTGTATCCTGCATACCAGCAGTACCTTAAGTATTTAGAAAAGATAACTGATTAGTTGTAATGATTTGACAGCATTCATGAACTGATGTACTATCAAATAATATGTGTATACTGTTTTAATGATATGTATGTTTTTATTATTTAATATTGCACTTTGCACCTACTAGACTGTGGGTACTTTATGGGAGGCTAAAAGGTCATGACGCAAAGTAGTAATGTTTACTGTCTCTTTAAGAGCTGTCAGTACCACATTCACCTCCATTTCTACCTATGTGCTGTCACAAACATGAAGGTGCATCTACTACCAGACTTTATCTCTGTCTGTAGTAGTGTTGGTTCTGATGGCCTGGAGTCTAGGTTGCTCAAGATTTAGGGTTGCCACCTTTAGATGAGATGAAAACCGAATACTAAACCACACCCCCAAACTCCATCCCAACCCTACCCCTTTTATGACTAATGAGGGCATCGCTTGGACTCTGATTCACTTGATTTATTCAGAATTGCTACTGATATAACATTGTGTACAACTTCTTTAAATGACATCATGATTATTATTTTTGGTTTATTTGATTTAGATTTAAATTTTTTAAATTTCAATGTGTGTTAACATTTGGTGGGGTTAGAGAGGGGTTCAAGGGACTTTCCATCCTGTGTACACAGCTTAGCTAACAAATCGAGTGACTACAAGGATACCTCTGACAACTGGCTAGTTTGGATCAGGTGGCCTTTTCTGGTAAAACTCTTTCAATAAATAAATAAAATTACACAAGTAATGGTGGATGAGATGTAATTACAAATATCATCTGCCATTTTAAGATGTGCTACTGTCCCTCCCATTGCTCCTACTCTAAAGTTATTTGTAATGTCAGAGAAGTTTTTAAAAGTGGTAGGAACTATTCTATGCTGTTAAATACCCTATTTTGTTTTCCATGTCAGTCATACATGGCAGATAGCATGATATGGGATATGTAGTGTGAAGGCAGTATAGCGCAGTGGTTTAAAGCTCTGAGCTGCAATTCTGGAGACCAGGGTTTGATTCCTACAGCCCAAACTTGCACACTTTGTGACCCTACACAAATCACTTAATTCCCTTGTGCTCTCAGGTTGCACCAGTAAACAAGCTTTAGCTTAGTGTGTCTCTTCTGGTAAAAAAGTAATAATGTTTTGAAAAAATTTTGATAAATTGCCTAAATTTGCAGTGCCATCAAATCTAGATTGTGTTCCTGTCATCTCATCAGCTACTGCTCTCTCTCTTCCTTTTCTCATTTCTGTAGTTTAGCATGACATTAGCCACATTATTCTGTGCGTTCATCTGAAAGGCCTGGATTGGTCTTCCTGGAATATCCAAGTAGTATGAAAACTGACAACAATAACTACTGAGGAGAGAGGCATAGTATTGCTAGAAATGAAATAAAATATTAGATTATTAATTTAACAACAAAAGAGGTAACAAATATTAAAATATAAGACAAACCCTAAAAGAAAAAATGGTGAACATTTAAAGGTATAAAAATATTCCTTATCACAGCAGTCAAAGACCATACTCACAATGCAGCCTGGAAAGGATTAGTTTGATTTGCTGCTAATGGTCTTAATAGCCCTACTTTACACTTCTCAGACTGACTGGTATACAAACAAAGGTCTGCATGACATCAGAATTTGTTTGTAATCTGACCATGCAAGTAAAATGGTGAAGGATTTAACAGAATCTGTTTTACAAGCATGTGAGCATTCAAAATGACTGAAAAAGTACTACCCAACTGGATTAGCAGGTAAAGTTTCTGAAACACATTGTACAGTCTATACTGGGACAGGAAGCTACCCTAATGTGGTGCCTCTCTGGTTTCAGAAAAATGAAGGTGTTAATTAAGGTGGTATTGTTTACCCTTCCCATGAATAATCTTCCAATTTGCTGGTGTGACGTTAGAGGTGACAACTGAGCAGACAGGGACACATTTGGCTCTTTAAGTGCCCTGCTCTTGAAAGCGCTTCCTGATTAGCATGCACTGCAAGCAAGCAATCACACTGAAATGTCAAACACTTGCTTACAGTCAGATGAGAAGAAAATGAAACAGTTAGTGGGGAATCTAACAGGTGTTGCTTGACCCACAATAAAAACCGAATTTGCAATGGTGAAAACAGGAGGACCGAATCTGGGCCTAGAAAACCGAATCATTCGGTCAAAAACCGAGTAGGTGGTAACCTTATCAAGATTGCCTCCTTTTAGTTTGTTCCCCATTGGCTAGAATCTACAACCTATCCTTGTGCTCTGGGATTATACCAGACATCTGGAAAGTTGTCAACATTTTTCCTGTTTTCAAGAAAGGTGACCCCAAATGTATTACAAATTATAACTCAACTGCCATCCTCTCTGTTCTGAGCCAAATCTTTCAGAAACTTGTTGCTGTCTATGCAGTTAATTATCTCCATGATCATAATCTATTTTCTGATGCACAGCACAGCTTTAGAAAAGGCCACAGCACCACCACAACTCTGCTTCAATTCGCAAAATGATACCAAGGTAGCTATGGATAAGGGCATATTTACAGGGGCAGTGGCAGTGTTTATTGGCCTTCTTACTTGGAAAGGCTGGAGGAATGGTTAAATGTATGGCAGCTTAGATTCAGTGCTAAGAAGTGCAAAGTAATGCACCTGGGAAACAAAAACCCAGGGGAAGAGTACACAATGGGGGGTGAGATACTAACAACAAAAAAAATGGTAAGGAACCTGGGGGTAGTTATATTAGATGACCTGAAGGTGAGCAAGCAATGTGAGAAGTCAGTAAGGAGGACTGGGGGGATACCAGGATGCATAGGGAGAGGCATAACCAGTAGAAAACAAGAAGTTGTTATCCCTCTGTACAGACAGTTGGTAAGACCCCATCTGGAGTACTGCATGCAGTTATGTAGACTCCATCTCCACAAAGACATAGACAGGGTGGAGACTGTCCAGAGGAGGGCAACCAAAAATGGTGCAGAGTCTGTACCAGAAGACATACGAAGAGAGACTAAAGGAGCTTAATATGCATACCCTTGAGGAAAGGAGTGAGAGGGGGGACATGATAGAAACTTTTAAGTACCTCAAGGGAATCAATAAAGTTCAAGAGGGTTTCAGAAAAAGAGATGTTCAATAACAAGGGGGCACAATGTGAAGATAGACGGAGGACGGCTCAGAGGTAATGTGAGGAAGTACTTTTTCACAGAGAGGGTTGTGGATGCATGGAACAGCCTTCCTGAAGAGGTTGTGAAGTCAAAAACAATGGGGGAATTCAAGAATGCATGTGACAGACATAAGGTAATTCTAGTGGGGGGTAGGAGGAAGTAGGCTGTTGGTTAACTAGGATCTGCAGCTTATCTAATAGGTAGGGAAATGGGCAGACTAGGTGGGCCAAGCGGTCCTTATCTGCCATCAAATTCTATGTTTCTATGTTCTTAAGGCCTTTGATTTAGTACACTGTCATTTACTTAAGACAAAACTACAATCTCTGGGCATATCCCCAGAGGTTGTTTTCTGGTTTGATAGCTACATAAAGAACAGAACACAGTTTGTCAAATGCAATACAGCTGTTTCTGACCACACTTCTACAAACATTGATGTTTCTCAAGGCTCTGTCTTGGGTCCCCTTCTGTTCATGATCTTTGTAAGTAATCTCTCTCTCTTAGCCCTGTATCCTGCTGCTCTCTGCTTTATGCAAATGACCTGATGCTCTATTGAAGTGCAAAAAATCTGGTGAACATTAACTCCAACCTTAACTCTGATTTCTGTAATGCCCACTCCCGGCTCTCCCAAAACAAATTGGCATCAGAATGGCAGTAAATCTCATTCTATGCGATTTGGTTCTGCCCCAGGAGGAAAACAAGTGTCCTGGCTGCCTGGCAGTCTCCAGTATAGATGGTATCCTGCCTGACAAAGCTAACTCTTTTAAGTACCTTGGAATAACCCTTGACCCTTCTCTAGATTTCAAACTGCACATATCAAATACCTGTAATTCCGTGAATATCAAGCTTGGCTTATAGAACAAAATATGCCCTCAAACCCTCTGACCAAACTGCCACTGCTCACAGCATTCTTCTTTCCAGCCTTACCTATGGCTTTGTCACCTTCTCCCACACCTCCAAAGCATACCTCCAGAAATGGGACATAACCTACCATAGCATATGTTGCTTTGCCCTGGCCTCAAAGTGACTAACCACCATTGCCATCTATACCCTGGGTTAAACTGGCTATCTCCTGAGGCATGGCGTTCTCTTGCTCTAGGTGCCCTTATGGACAAAACTCTTAGGACTGGGGTTCCTTCTTCCCTAACTGTTCTGTTGAACCCTCTGTCCTGGCTTACCCCTTCTGATTAGGTGACCTGTCCCTTCTAACCACTCCAAGGCATTGTACCAGTATGGGGTTTCAGGCCTTCTCCCACTTTGCACCCAATTACTGGAACTCCCTCCTGGTTGCCATCCAGCACTCCCCCTCCCATGCCTGTTTTAAAAGGGAGCTCTACAACCAACTAATGGTCTCTGATTCTTGTACCAGTTTCTTGCCTCCCTGAGTAATATACCGATGTGCAATTTACACTATTTGTGCCAAGAAAGAGTAATACACTTATGTGCAATATACATTATATACATTATTAGGAGGGATTGGGCAGGAAAAAAGGGGGAAGAGGTAGCCATCTATGTCAGGGACACCATCAAAGCAATGGAAATTCAGGGGTCACAATGGGAAGCAGAGGCCCTGTGGATTACAAGTGAGGCCGGAAACAGGGCACCCATCCAGGTAGAGGTACTCTACAGACTCCCAAATCAGGAGGAAGCCAGGGATAAAGAAGTCCTGGAAACCATCCAGCATATGTCAGACAAAGGGAACATTGTGCTGGTGGAGGCCTTCAATGTACCAGACATTGACTGGAGTTCCCACATGGCAGCATCAGAATGAAGTAGGAGCTTCCTAGTTGCACTACAGGGGCAAGTCTGAATCAACTAGTGAAGACACTCAGAAGAGGAGAAGCAGTCTTAGTCCTGGTATTTACAAATAGTGAAAGGGTCCTAGGAGACAAATTGGGGGGCAACCTGAGAATCAGTGACCATCACACTGTATGGCACAGGGTAAACAGGATTGAGGACTCCAGTTACTCAAAGCTGAAAAACCTAGATTTCAGGAGGGACGGCTTCTCAAAAATGAAGACCTGTATGAAGGACTACCTTTGCCACGGGTCAGGAGAAAGTGTAGAAGAGTGTTGGACTGCATTGAAAGGTGTAATAACCTTGGTCACATCACAGTGCACTGGTCAGGTTAACAAGAACAAAAAGAGGAAGGACCCACTCTGGTTCTCCAAGGAGGTGGAGAACAAGATGAAGGAAAAACATAAAGCATTCAGAAAGTACAAAGAGACAAGGAAAGAGGGCGACAAAACAGAGTATAAAGAAAAACTAAAGGAGGCAGGAAAAGTAATAAGAAATGCAAAGGCTGAAACACAGTTAAGAATAGCCCAGGGAGTAAAGAAGGGTGACAAAACCGTCTACAGGTACATATGGGAAAAAAGGAAGACCAAGGGAGGAATTGTCAGAATTACAAAAAAGGATGGTCAGCACACAGAGGAAAATGGCGAAAAGGCAGAGGCACTCGGTGAGTACTTCTGCTCAGTCTTCACACATGAAGCAGACAGTGATGGACCAACACTGAGTAAAAGGGATTGTCCAGTTCAGGGAATAGACACAAGTCTCTTCATAGAGGAAAGGGTCCTGGAAGAATTCAACAGATTAAAGGTGGAGAAAGCAATAGGACCACATGGGATATACCAAAGAATACTGAAAGAACTTGGGAGAAAACTAGCAGCTCCCCCTGGCAAGATTCTTCAACAAATTGCTGATGGCAGGTAAGGTAACTGAGGATTGGAAAACGGGCAGTGGTGGTACCACTCCATAAGAGCTGGAGCAAGAAAGAACCTGGTAACTACCAAGCAGTTAGTCTCATCTCAGTCATGGGGAAACTGATGGGACTCCCTGTTGAAGGAAAGGATAGTAGCTTTCTTAGATAAGACTGCTCAGCTCGACACTAAACAGCATGGTTTCATGACAGGGAGGTGCTGCCAGCTAACCTGGTAGAGTTCTTTGACTGGGTCACCAAAGCAGTAGATTGGGGAGGCATGGATGTGGTATACCTGGACTTCAGTAAGGCCTTTGACTCAGTCCCACACAGGAGACTGGTCAACAAACTGGAGAGCATGGAAGCTGGGCACAAAGTGATATGCTGGGTTAGTAACTGGTTGGATGGGAGAACACAGAAAGTTTTAATAAATGGCGCACTGTCAGAAGAGAGTAGAGTCACTAGCAGGGTGCTGCAGGGCTCAGTTCTGAGGCAGATCCTTTTCAACATATTCATCAGTGATATCGCTGTTGGGCTAGAGGAGAAAGTGTGCCTGTTTGTGGATGACACCAAAACTGGCAATAGAGTAGACACACCACAGGAACATCAACGCATGGAATCTGATCTCCAAAAGCAGGAGGAGTGGTCAAAAAACAGGCAATTGAAATTTAATTAAAAAAAATGCCAGGTCATGCACCTAGGAAAGCATAACCCCGGGAAAACATACCCAATGGAAGGGGAGCAGCTCTCAGCTACTAGACATGAATGCTACCTGAGGGTTATCATCTCAGATGACCTGAAGGTTGGCAAACAATTTGAGAAGACAGCACTGAAGCCTAGCGACATCCTGGGTTGCATAGGGAGGGACATTAAAAACAGGAGGCAAGTAATGATCTTGCCTCTGTATCAGTCTCTGGTGAAACCTCACATGGAATACTGCATCCAGTTCTGGAGGCCACACCTCAGAAGGGACATAGATAGGCTGAAGGCAGTGCAAAGAAAGGCAACAAAAATGGTGCAGGGCTTGCATCAAAAACCGTACGAGGGAAGATTGAGTGAACTCAGCTTATACTCCCTAGAGCAGTGGCGAATCGTGGTGATATGATAGAGACATTTAAGTACCTAAAGGGAATAAGCAAGGTATAGGCGCAAAATCACTTTCAGGTGAAAGATTATAACAAGACAAGAGGGCATGACCTTCATCTTAAAGGAGTGAGGTTCAGGACCAACATGAGGAAGTTCTTCTTCTCAGAGCATGTGGTCGAACCTTGGAACAGCCTGCCTGATGGGGTGGTGGGGGCAAAGACGGTGTGAATTCAAGAGGGCATGGGACAGACACTGCGGGATATTGAAGCAGTCAAGCAGTAAGGAGAAAGCTAAATAAGGAAGGGGGAGGAAAACCACTGGCAGACTAGATCTATCACATGGTCCACATCTGCCGGCAATTTCTGTGTTTCTATTATTTGTGCTAAGAAAGCATTTGCTGAACTTGTTTAATCATTTTAATGCACCTTACTTCTGCTGTACCTTATGCTCATTTTTTGTGCAGTGCTCTGTCTCCTTGCTACCTCCATCATGTATTGTAAAGCTTCTTCTCATGTACAGTATAGTGAAACTATAATATTTCTAATGCCATTACTTCTTTATTGTATTTGTACTCCATTGTGATTGTA
This sequence comes from Neoceratodus forsteri, assembly GCA_016271365.2. Classification (NCBI taxonomy): domain Eukaryota; kingdom Metazoa; phylum Chordata; order Ceratodontiformes; family Ceratodontidae; genus Neoceratodus; species Neoceratodus forsteri. Next base: position 277,819,148 of record CM057453.1, on the reverse strand, counting down.
ACTGTACTCTCCTGTCATGACTGAAAATAAGCATATTATCATCTAGTGCACTTCCTCAGTATTTAAACATGAAATAAATGTGCCATAATCAGTTCACCTGAAGTCGCAAAAACATCTGGCACAAAAAAAGCAAAGAAAAGAAAACATGAAGGTACAGTAGTTTGCTTAATAGTTTTTGAGTTTACATGTAATTGATAGTTATATTTAAATCAGTACCATAATCATTTTTTTTTTGTCTTGGTGCCAAGCGACAGCAAGCACTGACAACATCCTTTGCTAAAGTAACCCCTTCATCCCTGGAACAGAAATAATTGGTGATAGACTTGTAGCAGGCAGACATCCCTTTGGAAAAGGCTTCAGCTTTCCAGGAGTTCCTGCGCAAGTACACAAAACATGGTAGGAGTCTTCTTGGAGCTGCACATCTTAGAAGTACCTACCTGTAAGAATGTCATCCTCAGCATGAATCCTTCCAGTTGGCACAGCTCAAGGATGATCAAGTCTTCATCTTCCTAGACAAAACTACTGACCTTTGTGGATGCAGTGTTTTAGTTGTTCTGGCACAGTCATTAAGAAATGTGCAGGAGCAATCTCTCCTAATTGATTTGGAGTTCAGAATTTCTACAATGTGTCATCAACAACATAAAAGTGGCCCAATCTCTTCTGTGCGTAATAAACAACTTTGGGGTGGACTTCAACAAAGTTCTCCCTGTTGTTATTGATAGGCAAACTACATGCACAAGGCGTTTGGCACTATTTTGGGTAGCCTGTTGCAAAATTCTGTGCATGTGACTTGTGTGGCCCATTGACTTAATCTTGTGTTGGCGATATGGGCTGACACCTTACACGATTTAAATCTTGAAGTTGCTTTTGTAAAATAAAAGTTTTCTGTCAAAGCTCAGCGCACTGACATTATTGTTGAAGGAGCTAGGGTATTGTGCCAAAGATGATAATCTATGCAGTGCAGACCCGGTGGTGTTCTTCGATCAGTGCTGTGGAATATCTGGCAGACTACTTGCCTGTAATTACAGAATTCCTTGAGATAAAAGCAAAACAAAATAGTAATATTAAATGCATACTGAAAATGAAAAATAGAGTTAAAAATCTACGTTTTGACCTTAGGTCTTCTTCAGGAACTATCTAAAAGAGAAGAAAATAAAGTGTTTTTTTTTCTTTTTTTTTCTTTTTTAGATATTTCCTGAAGAAGACCTAAGGTCGAAACATAGATTTATAATTCTATTTTCTGATTTCAGTATGCATTTAATATTATCATTTTGTTTTGCTTTCAGACCACATGCTGATGCAGCACCTTGTTTTTGGTTTTCCTTGAGATGAATACTACCTCTGATGCTGCAGTACTAAAATGTTTCAAATGCATCCTTAGAAGCAAACAGATGGGGTTGCTGACACAAGCAACTTTTGTGACTGAACATTCCCTCTTGTCAAACTCATTGAGGAGTTGTAGTCAGATTCTAAGCTGCATGGACACTGTTATTTGTGTGTTTACAAAATGTACATTTGGTTTTGGCTTTTTGTGCTACAGCAGGAGAAAATGAATACAGACCTGAGGCAGTGGCAATGCTTTCCAGACGCTTAGAGGATGAGAAACAAACCTGTGTAAATCTCTTCCAGAGCATGATGCTGGAAAGCAGTGCCAAGATGGAAAATATTGTAAGTTCACATCCCTCATGGGCTACTTCTAAAGCAGCCAGTATTCTGGATCCACAACTGGCACTGCTTAATACAGATAAAGAAAAATATGTTTATAAACTCCAAGGCCCAGCAAGTGTTTCCAGTTTTGAATGGCATGCGTACAAATCCATAGCAGAGTCTATCCTGGATTAATATAGCATTGATGAATGGTGGTGAGCTCAGCATGATGCATTGCCAAACCTTAGTGTTATGGCAAAAAGGTACATCTGGCTCCCAGTTTCCACAGCAAATGTGGAACGGATATTCTCTGTATACTAGGACCTTCTCAAAGCGAGCGACAGAAGTAATATGTGAAACTGTTGCTTATGCTAAAATGCAATAAAAAGATTTGTGGACTGCTATTTTGAAGTGCTGTTTCAGTGTTGCTTGGTATTTTCCAATGTTTTGCCAATGTTACCGCATTTGGTTTATGTATATTGTACTGTGTATATTGTGTTTATAATATGGAAATATATACTATAGGAAGGTTCTATGTGATAACGATGACAGCCAAACAGTGAGCTGTGTTATCGCGATGTCAGGGTGGCGAACACATTTTTGCCACCTGACATCAGCATGGAAGAATTTTTTTCATTTATTTATTTAGTTTTTGTTGACCGGGTAAGTGCACTAGACAAATCCTGCCTATTTTCAGGCACGACCCGGGGGAATGGGATACAGATGAATGCCAACTGACCTTGAACCAGATTAAGCTGTTGGTGGTATTTTTAGTAAATGAGGGAAATTTGGTCAGGACATTGGGGAAATTCCCCTACTGGCTGCTGGTCAGTGGCTGGTAGGGAGTCTTTCTGACGTCACGTCTCGACATGGCAGACGATTTTGCAGTTGGGATGGAGGAGGAGGTTGGAGAGAGTGTGCAGTTACATAGAGAACAGGGTCGCGTTTTGGAGAGCGACTCTCAAGCTGAAATAATTGCTAACAATTTGGAACCAGTGTCGGAAGATCGGGCTCATGAGTTTCAGCAGGATGGAAGTGTTTCAGTGGCTACTACACAACTTTCTGTCCAGGATTTGCTTACTGTTGTAGAGCCTTCATCATCTTTGCAGAATTCAGAACAGCAGGAGTGTCGCGCTCTTCCGGATCCACAGCAGGAGCCAATATTGAAGGAGGACGTTTCCGGGAGGACTGTGTGCAACGCGGGACCACGTACGTCGCATTTAGTGCGACGGCAATTCGGTTTGAAGGAAGAAGGTACTGGGAGCAGTATATCGGAATGGTCAGAAGAAGTTGCTCTATCTGAGGCTGGCTGGAAGCGCTCTGAGTCGGGGGACTGGGTACCAGATTTTTCGTGGACTCCATCTCCAGGTACATTAGGACCTGACTCAAACTCTGTACACTCAGGGCAAAAACTCTTATTTAATTCAGGGGTAGGTGGGGGAAATGTTCTCAATGAAGAGTCTCCTGGTACTTCTGTAGCTAGTACTTCAGCTGCCTGTGTGCCTGAAAAACCCTCTTTGACTCAGACCTTTAAACCCACAATGTTTGAACTGTTTAAATCTAAACTTGAACAAGCCCCTCGTCATAATGCTGTCCGTTTGAAGTACAGAGGTGGCTTAAAAGACCATCCTGATAGATATTACATTTTCAAGCAGCTTTTGAAAACTAAGATGGGATTTTGTGCAAAAGATATTTATGCTTTGATACACATCTCTGGAGAAGACTCATTTGATATTAGTTTTCAAACAAACGCTCTTATGGATACATTTTGGGATAAATATGCTAATCAAAAGACTCACCCTTTATGGTTACCTTTTTTTGCAATTCCATTAACTAGACCTTTGATTAGGTTTGTTACAATTATGTTTAGGAATGAGGGTGTCAATGTTAGCGATATATATCATTGGCTGCAGTCTAAGTGTGAAGTATTAGGTCCACCTGAGGCACTTTTGGATATAGAGGGCATTTGGACAGGGGGATGGAAATTTAAAGTGAAACTATTACAAGTCAACTCTGAAATTGTTCACCTACCAAATAGTTTTTTCCTGGGCAAGGATAGGGGGGTGTGCTTTTACGGAGGGCAGCCGAAAGCCTGTTATAAGTGTGGGGACAGAACACATATCAGCAGTGTTTGTGACATGATGAAATGTCCTTTATGTGGGGGTTTTGGACATTCAGTGGACATGTGTAGTAACATTTTCCAGTGTAATTTATGCTAAGAAAAGGACATGCCTTCCATCAATGCCTTTGCCAGCGAATTGTCCTGATGGGTTAGATCATGATGGTTTACTTCAAAGCCCAATCTAAAATTCAGAGTTTTCATGGGTCTGTTTCCCTCCTCCTCACGACAAGAATCTATTTGACCCCTTTGGCAGCAGATAAACCTAAAGAAGCACCACCTGTAGTTAATGACCCCAGACTATTGCTGAGAAGGCCTCCACCACTTAGGGGTTAAGCAGGCCCCTGTTCTTTCTATGCCACCACCCTTTGAGATTGTTAAAAGTCGAGATTTACTAGAGCTTCATTAAAACAGACTCAAGCCAGTCCTTTGGTAACAGAGAATTTTTTGCCCTTCAAGATGAAGTTAGGGATTCGGATTTAGAATCTGAAACCTCTCATCTTTCAGAAATTGTGACTGATGAGGAAGAGAGCAAGTCACAGGAGCTTGCAAAAGATAAAAAAGGAAAGAAAGGAAAAAAGAAAAGTAAGCCAAAAATAGTGTTTAAGCATTTCTATGGCTTCCTTAAAACTTGCTTCTTTTAATGTCTGCAGTTTGAAAACATTTCAGAGGCAGATATCCATTTCTCATACCTAAAATCTTTACAGCTGGATGTAATTTTTGCAGGAAACTAGGCTGTCCTCTCTTTCTGAAATAAATCGGTTAAAGAGAAAATGGACATGTGGACCTTCTTTTTGGTCTTTTGGTTCAGAAGTAGCTGATGGGGTTGCTATATTATTTGGGAACATTTCTTTTAAAATATCACGAGTTATTGATTTGTTACCTGGCAGAGCTCTCATTCTAGATTGTTTATGGGGGGATTATTTTTTTCGTTTTATCAATATCTATGGCCCATAAACTAAAACAGGGCGCATTGAATTATTCAAGGAAATAAAACCTTTTTTATTTACAAGAAAACATTTAGTATGGGGAGGAGATTTTAATGTTTCTCTTGATATCCAATTTCGGAGAATATCTGGAAAAAAGGTTTACTGTGATTCAAATGCTCTTTTGGAAATCGTGAAGGATGTTAGACTCACAGATGCCTTTAGAATTTTACATTCACAGGGTGGTGAAACCTACCATAGGTATACTTTTGCAACCAGAATTGATATGTTTTTTATTTCGTCTTATCTTCAAATTTTATCTTGCACTATATTTCCCTCAGAATTTTCGGATCATCACATTTTGCTTTGTACCCTATCATTACGAAACCTCCCACCAAGATTATATTCTTTAATACAAAGATGGAGGCTAAATATTTCCTTTTTAACGGATTCAGCCTATTTTTCTAATTTAGAATTTTTTCTAGCTGCAAAATTTTCCACTTTAGAACTTTTTTCTTCATATTTTGAGTGGTGGAGGCATGTTAAAACAGAAATTAAATGCTTATTTCAAACCTGGGGTAAGGGCAAAGTTAATGAGGATTATCGCAAATATCTGGTTCATAGAAATCAATTATATAGGTTAATGTCACTTCCCCCAAAAGACCATAAGTTATTTCTCTCTCAAATAAAAGAAATTAAACAACAAATGAAGAAGTATCAATATGATAGAGCTAAGTCTTTAGACTTAGAATTTCGTTTTAACATTAAAAATACTCCAATGGCTGATCCTTTTCAGGCCTGTAAAGCACACTTAATAGATACTCTAATGACAGGGTTGTTAAATTCAAATAACGAGACAATTACTTCTGATTTGGGCATGTTACAAATAGTTCAGAATTATGTTAAGAATTGTTTCATCCCACAAGTATTATCCACTGATTCTTTTCCGGGATCTATTTTTCTACTCTTCCTAGAGTTTCAGGTGAATCAGTACAATCCTTGATGCGACCCATTTCGTCCCAAGAGGTGATTGAAGTTATCAAACAGTTAAAAACTGGGTCCTCTCCTGGGATAGATGGAATTCCTAACGAATTTTATAAAAAATGTATAGTTTATATGGGTTTTTTTCTTCCTTTGGTGTTTAATTCTTATTTGTCTTCTGGGATCTCCTCTGCAGATTTTACTATGTCTATAATGACTTTCATTTATAAAAAAGGAGATAAGGCGGTCCTTTCAAATTGGAGGCCGATTTGTTTATTGAACAGTGATTACAAAATTCTCTCAAAAATCCTGCACAATAGGTTGGAAAAACTGGCAGAAGTGTTAATTCATCCGGCACAAACTTGTGCTATAAAAAACAGAAAAATTCAACATAATCTTTTTTTACTCCGGGATCTTTTTAATAGTCAGTCCAGCTTTTGTGCATCTGAATTAGTTGCTGCTTTAGACCAGTCCAAAGCTTTTGATGCTGTTAGTCATTCCTATTTGTATTTTGTACTATCTTCATATGGAATCCCCACTATTTTTGTTCAGTGGATCTCGCAACTGTATGATAATGCAGTCACTGTCCCAATAGTTAATGGATTAATGGGTGATAAGATCAGAATTTCTAGAGGGGTCCGGCAGGGATGTCCCTTGAGTCCTTTACTATATACTTTCACTTTGGACCCGATTATCAGACATATATATGATGACTCCATAAAGGGTATTGCCCCCTTGCCTCATTTAGAGACAGTTAAAGTAACTGCCTTTGCTGATGATGTCACGCTTCTTTTAGCAGACACATTGTCATTAAAAAAAGCATTGGAGTTTTTTTCCTCTTTAGTCAGTATTCTGGGGCTTCTCTCAACATTCAAAAAAGTTTTGTTTTACAGTTGGGAAGTATTGTTCCAGATTTATCTGATTGCTTTGGTATTTCCTTAGTAGATGGGCCTCAAAAAATCTTGGGAATCTGGTTTGGGGTAGAACACATGGAAGTATATAACTGGGAAAAGCAGCTAGGAGTTGGTGAATTTAAAATTAATCAATGGAAACATTGGAAATTTGGAAAAAAAGGGTATTAATCATTAAAAATTCTTATTACCAATTTTCTCTATTTAAGTCATCTTTTCCGCCTTTAGTCCTGGAAACTAGAATATATAGTATTTTTTCAGATGCTCTGGAAATAGGCTGAACCCAGTGAAGAGGGAATATACGTATCTTAAACAAAGAGATGGTGGGCTTAAAATGATCAACCCCTCACTTTTTCATTCCATTTTTGTTTTCTTCTTTTCCGTTTATTTGGCAGGAACCTTCTTTGCCATGGCATTTTTGGGTCAAAGCTTTATGGCACAAATATTTTTTTAGATGGTCGCTTTTCCCGCCTAGAATCTTGTTGTCGGATGACATTCCAAAATATGGCCTTTCTACTTTTAAAAAGCTATTTCAATGGCAGATTCCATTACAAAAATTACTTTCGCTAACTAGAAAAACTTTTTATGATTATATTGTCTATGATTTACAAAAGGTAATCTTACTCTTTCCATATTGTTCTCCAATAAATATGAAATATGCTCTCAGTAAGTTAACAGATATTAGGATCCCTGTTAAAACTTGGGATATTATTTGGATCTCTGCTCATGGCCGATTAGGAGTGAGAGGAAATTTGAAATATAAACCAGTAACTGATCGTTATTGTTTAAAACCTGGTTGTATTGATATGGAAGAAAGTCAATCCCATTTCTTTATAGACTGTCCAGACAGTCAGAGATTTTGGAAATTTGCAGCTTTACACTGGAATATGCCCTCTTTACGATTTATTACTTATAATACTTTGATACTGGGGGATTATTCGGGTAGATGGGAGCAGTATCATAGAAGCACATTGAATGTTTTCTTTGCTCTTTTGCAATGGTTTTTATGGCAGGCACGTTGCCATTTTGTATTACAGCAACTTCATACAGATTTTTTTACAATTGTATCTTCTGTTGATTCTGAGTTACATGTTCTGCGTTTACAAGATGGAAAAAAATACTCCAGATCTTATGTTAATCATTTATGGAACCATTTTCCAACTGTTTAAAACTCTCAGTTTTTGTGTAGTCTTTTTCCTTTTTTTGTTTGAATCTGGAAAATTTTGTTTGATGTGATGTTGTGTTTTTTGCTTAATAAAATCTCCCCTACTCTTTTCGATAAGTGCCATGGGATCTTTTAACATCCACCTGAACTACCACCAATCCAGGCAGATGGGACCTAGGTTTAACGTCTCATCTGCTGGGGACTTAACATTATTGCTTTCTGTGGGGTCCCCAAGACCCCACCTGCCAGGGAAGCTTATCCCCCATACCCGTGCTAAAGGATTCTCAACTCCAGTGGGGGTGCAAGTGGGGAGGGTAAAGCAAATAATTGCAAGTTTCAGGCGGGTGCAACAAAATTGCAATAGCGCCTGGACCCAGACCAGATCCAGTACCTCCGCACCGTAACCGGACAGCAATCCCTGATGCCATGGCGCAGCTTGGCAGCCAACCGCAGCACCACCACCTACATCCCCTCCGCCCCCCCAGCCCATGCTCTCCATGCTCGCTCCCCCCTTGTGCATGTACATATAGTGACATCCTGTCGCTGCAGTAGCCCACCCCACCTCATCTGGTCACCCTACCCTCCCTATCGCCATTTAGGCTTTAGCGCACAACCCGTCGCCGTTTCTGATGGTGCCTTAGTTCAGGCACCAACATCACAGGCTACCCTATGGACTGCATTGTTTGTTTTTGGTTTGCAGTTATTGTAATTGGTTGATTTTATTAATAGTATGTTAAACCTTTCCTTAATTGCCATTATTTCTTGGAAAACAGCATAGCAACAGTACCTAAGAACCCCTTATGTATATTGCACTGTGTATCCTCTAGTTATAATGTGGACATTACTTATATTTAGGGTCCCTCAACTTCCCTGTCTAGGCCACTTTTCCTGGAGATTTCCAATATAGGGCCTTCAATCTTTCCACTATCTCCCTCCCTCCCACCATTCCTGACACTACCTCACTCTCAATCTAGGGTATCTCCAGCCTCCACAATCTCTCTTACCCCCACCCTTGTTCTCCTCTTAGTTACCAACCCCTCTATACTCCTATCAGGCTACTATCTAGTATGATATTTCTCACCCTTTCCCCCTCCTACCCTTTCTGTTTCCTGCAATCTCTCTTCCTCTTGCTAGCTTCCCTGCTCCCCCTCATTCTCCATTACCTCTGCCTCTTCCCCTACCATTCCCTCCTTCTCCCTCCTCCCCCTCTCCCACTCCCCCTGGCTTCCATGTTGCTTCCTCCTCCTCTCTGTTTCTTCTTGGCTCCACCTGATGTCCATCATACCTCCCTCCCTGCCTTGCAGTCCCCCCCAACCTCCTCCCCTTTGCCTCGCAGATGCATCTCAATCCCCACTAAGCTCATCATATCTCTTCTGCTCCTCATAGCTAGAGATATTGAGCCTATCCCAAGCCCTGCACACTCCCTTCCCACTGATCTCTCCAAAGGTCTACTGGTGGCCCACATTAATATCTGTAGTCTTCTACCTAAAATTGATCTACTACAACCCCTCATGGTCTCCCTTTCCCCAGATGTCCTGATAGTTTCGGAATCCTGGCTGACCTCCAAGATTCCTGACTCTGCCATCACAGTTCCGGGTTACACCCTCACCTGTCAAGACCATTCTAAGAAAGGTGGTGGCATCACCATCTACCTCTCTTCCACCATACAATCTACTCTAGTGCTCTCTGTCACTTCCCCCGGTGCATGCGAGCTCCTTATCCTCAAATTCTCCTTCCCTTTCTCTGTCCCCATTTTCATGACTGGCATCTACTGCTGCCCAGGGCTATCCCCTTCCTGAGTTACTGAACTCCTAACCACTATCTCCTTTCATGCCTCATCTGGTGAACTTCTCATCCTGGGAGATTTCAATATTAACTGGCTTTCACATTCTAAATCTAAACTCAACCAAAATAGTTAATCCCTACATCTTACCAATACATTTCAATCCTAACCTAGCACAACTCGAAATCCTTAAACCACTCATTGCTGGACTGGTGACTCACAAACCCCCCGCATCACATCATTGATGCTGGCTGGCCCCCTCCCTGATACACTCAGTGACCACCATATGGTCTACCGTGTATGCAAAATTCACCTCCCCAAAGTCTCCCCTGAAATAATCCATATCAGGTCCTTCCAGTCGCTTGACCTATCCTTGCTACATGCAGATTTGCTAACCTTCGACTGGTCTCCTATCTCTAATGCTAGCAACATCAAGCAAGCACTCTACTACTTCTGTTGCAAATTTTTATTAATCTGGGATCTGCATGCCACCACCAGAAAAACAGGGTCAGAGGCTCTCACCTCCTCTGGATCTCAGATGAATTTTTGGCAAGCCTCCATGTACATGACCTGGCATGGAAGACTTACAAATCCACTGGTGCACTGGCCGAACTTAACAGGTACCATGCCCTGAGGAACACTTGTACCAGAGCCACCAGTCTTGCTAAGGCTGAATACTTTTCCTCCTCTTTCCAGAACAATCTTAATCACCCCTCAAAGTTCTGGAAAGTCATCCATGCCCTCTTCTCCCCTCCAGGCTTCAAGGTGGGTGACTCTTGTCTGGTGGCACTGAGGGTTGATGTGCTGGATGCCGAACCTTGCACCACGCTGGAGAACTTCATTCAGAAGCAGACTTGGTTCATCAGTGGTCAGCGGCAGAGTAGAGGACTGAGCATCAGGAGGACTGCTCTTCTCTCATGGGAGGGGGGAGGGGTCACAGAGTCCAGGTCTGGTGACTTCCAGAGGTGACTGGGGGGTGTGGCAGCCTTTCAGGATCACTGGCAGGAGATTGGCTGCTGCAGCATTCCTGTGAGCATGTGTGGGAATGCGCACGCTCATGCTGGAATACATTGGACATCCTAGCCAATGGGGATGGAGGAATGAAAAAGGAAAAAGCCCTGGCTGCCTGGTAGGTGAAGGTAGGGCCAGTGGATGGCACCCATGCCCATAGCCAGGTCCTTCCAGCCTGAGTCTCTTTCTGCTCCCTGGTCGCTCTTCAAGACTATAGATAGAGCGCCAGTAGGAGTCAGCAGTCCCACCCTGGGGGGCTTACAGCAGGGAGGTTGGGAGATCAGAGAAGCAAGGACTGGAGATGGGCCCAAGCCAGAGGTAATACTGGGGACTTCAGGTGGGGTGGGAGATGCTGAGCCATGAGACCACACTGGAGAGAGTCCAGGTGGCCAGTGATGGGGGAGCATAAAGAAAATGTACAACAAAACAAAGGTGGGTGACTCCATCATTTCAGACCCTCCCTCAGTGGCCTCTGCTTTCAACTCTTACTTCACCACCTGTGCCTCCTCTCTCTTATCTGCCCTTTCCTCCGCTTCTCCCCCTCATACCACCACCCCAAGCCCCTCCATCTGTCCCCTTCTCCTTTTCATCAGTTACCCCTGTTACTTTTTTTAGAGCCCTCCTGGTTCTGAACCCTCAGAAAGGTGGGAGCCCTGATGGGCTAGACCCCAAGCTCCTACACCTCTCTGCCACTGCCATGGCCTTTCCCATCTCCTCCCTTCTCAACCTCTCATTCTCTCTGGCATCAGTCCTGGGAACCTGAAAGCACACAGCCATCATTCCCCTTCCCAAGAGGGGGGAATCCTCCTCCCCCAGCAATTACCACCCTCTCTCCCTCCTACTAACCCTTTCCAAACTATAAATGCACATTGTACTGTCTCATCTCTCTCCCTTTCTCGACTCCTTCTTCACCTCCTTCCAATCTGACTTCTGCAAACACCACTCCACCACCGCCTCCCTCCTACAGCTCACTGACTCCATCCACACAGGTATGGATAAGGGCCTCCTTACCGCCAATATCTTTATTGATTTAGCCAAAGCTTTCAACACTGTTTCCCACCCGCTTCTTCTGACAAGCTAAAATCAACGTGTCACAGACTCTGCACCTAGCTGGTTCTGCTCTTACTTAGTGGGAACATCTCAATCAGTTAGAATTGGAAAGTCTCTATCCCCCCTCCCCATTTGCACTGGCATCCCCTAAGGCTCTGTCCTTGCCCTCTACCTTTCTCCATTGTCCTCAACAAATTTCTTTCTGTCTGCTCATCTGCAGCCATCCACATTAGGGTTGAGCGGACTGTTCCATAGGAGATCCAGACCCACAGATCGAACCCACAATCCACAGACCAAGATAAATATGACTTCACTTTAGAGGTTCTTCTTCTGGGTCCATGGAAGTGCCATTTGTGCCATTGTGTGGATTGCTGCCATGGGGATGCCGTTTGCATGCTCGGTCTATGTACAGGTGGCTGGCGGCATCCAATCAGACAACAGATGGTCATGTGACACACCGTACTGTATATAACCGTGCTGAGTGAACAACATGGCCCAGATGACAGGAGGACAGGTCGGAGGAGCACCTCGCTTATCACTGCAGCAACCGCCAGAGGTTGCTAAAAAGCAAAAAAAACACACAACAAATATATATATATATATATATATATACACACACACACACATTTGGGAGGGAAGGGGAGAGAAGACAAAAAGAGAGAGAAAGGACTCGATTTACTGGTGCAAGGTGGGGGAGAGAAACTGATCGTCATGGGAGGTTGATGGGTTGGGACTGGAGAAAGGAGTAATCCAGAGGGGTTCTATGTCATAATAGTGAACACAAAACAGCGATCACTATTATGGCATGTGGATACTGCTGAAAAGCAAATCAGCGATATACACATGCCAGCAACTAAACATCCAGCAACCAGACTTAGTGTCTATGTGGGGGCTGTACCCACCGCCCATCTTGGCAGGCTTTGCCCACCGCACCCCAATAAAGGATTCCTAATTCCATGGGGTGAATGTCAGGAGGGCAATGCTTGGATGAAAAAAAAATAACAATGGCAGTGACAACCAGCAGCAAAAGTTTTGCCCTGGTCCCCAGCCCATAACCCAGTACCTGTTGCATCAGCGTTAGCCACCCCATCACCACACCACATACCTAGCTTGGCTGCAGCAGACAACCCACAGAAAACCCCTTCCCTATCCCTCCCTTCCTCCCTCGCTATCCTCCTCTTCCACTTGCCTCCCCTATCCTTGCCATAGAATAGCGTCACTACCCTTGCGGCTAGCCCATGATGATAGTGCTGAATATGAGTCACTGTTTTGACAAGTCACTCACATTCACTCGCTATCATCAAAGGATACCATCCAGAGGGACTGGGGAGATAGTGGTGGCCTGGGTGCTGCCGGTGAGGTGAGGGGGGCAAAAGGCAGGCAGTGTGACTATATACATGAGCAAGGGCAGGCTGGCAAAATCTTGGGGGCCCAAGAGAAATTTTGCAGTTACAGAAAATCCCAAATTAAAGTTTTTTTCTTTTCTTGGCCTCAGACAGCATAGATGTGTACATGAGCATGGGAGGGCAGGCTGGCAAAATCTTTGACTTTGACTTGTGCCATTCCAAATCCAGAGGAAAGAGGGAGAGACTACTGGGGGCCCAAGATAAATTTTACAGTTACAGAAAATCCCAAATGAAGGCTTCAGTGTGGCTGTGTGTACAGAGTAATTGCAGCAAGCTGGCAAAATAAATCTTAACTTTTTGCTGCCCAGAGGGAAAGAGAGAGAAAGAAAGACTGGGGCACGAGAAATGCAACAGTCCCAGAAATCCCAAATAAAATGTTTTTTTTACTGACTTCAGTGTGACTGTGTGTACAGGGCAAGGGCAGCAGGCTAGCAAAATAAATCTTTGACTTGTGCTGCCCAGAAGAGAGAGAGAAAGAGACTGCGGGGGATGCATGAGAAATGTAACAGTCCCAGAAATCCCAAATACATTTTTTTCATGGCTTCAGTGTGGCTATGTGTACAGGGCAAGGGCAGCAGGCTGACAAAATAAATATTTTACTTGTGCCATCCAATCATGATCATTTGTTAACGTTTATTCACAATTTCATGTATTAAAAAAAATTACTGTTCAGACAAACAACATAGAAGTTGATGTGCCAGTGCTGCTGGCTGTGGGTGGCCCAGGGGATGAAATCTGACTTTGTGACTCATAGCAGGCTGTTTACACTATAACACAAGTAAAATACAACTACACACAAGTGTCATCATCATCGCTCATTCCCCATTATTCCTCCTTATTATGATTAGTTTTATAGTACATCGCATAACATTACGTATAAGCATTAACCAACTCCAGTGTGGGACTGCACTGCGTGCAGCTATGCACCAGCTGTGTCTGCATCTCCAATTCAAATTCTGAGGCACACTTAATAGTTGCTGAATTTGGTCACTTAACAGTAACTGCACTATAGGAGTCAGTCAGGTAATCTTGGAAGGAAGTGGTGGTGGACTGCTGTGCTGTCGGTGTGCTGTGTGCAGTCATGAGTCATGAAAGTAAATTTGCCCCGGCCTGTGGATGTGGGTGGGAGTCAGAAGGATCTTAGTTTTTTTTTACAGGTTAGAATACTAATGATATAGGTATTTGCATCTGTCTGTCTGTCTGTCTTTCTCTCCTCCCCCCCACGTCTCCCACTGTCTCTCCCAGCACACTCATGTCACAGACCCAAGCAGGATATGCCACCATTACAAGCCAGCTATGAAGGGTCTAGTAGTGAGTGATTGCTTTTTTATTTAGCAGTTTTACATTAATTTTTATACAAATAATCCATTAAATTATTTCCTTTGGGCCTCTGTGTCAAATGTGACTGACTTTGGCCACTTTTATGCATTTTTTTCATTTTTTCAAATATTTGTCAATAAATCAGAACTAATCAGAACAAATCAGAACTTCACCATATTCTGGTTCTTATTTAATAAGGGTCAGAACTTCACTGAGTTCTCCCAGCCGTGATCCACATGTACGCAAATGACATGGTCCTGTTTGCCTCTGGGCTTTCCCTGCTGAGTTAACAGCCAGGTTCCAAGCTGATCTAGAAACTGTCCAGCATTGGTTCAGATCAAATCAGCTATCCCTAATTGCAAAAAAAATGGTCTCTATGTCCTGTGGAACTCGTCAGAGACTTTCTAGTTTCCCATTCCTCCCCTCCTTCCACACCCTAGATGGGGGTCACAATTGACGATGTGACCTCACTTAAAGGGACAATGTCAACCTGTTTTTCATCATATTATTTCTAGTTGAAACCCCACATTTTATGATTGTTTACCCTCTGTAATATTCACTGATGTTGCTGTTTGTTTGGTCTGTCTCCTTGTTTAGTAGAACTGAAATGCATGGCATTGTATATTTATAAACAGTCTGGTTTTGTTTACAATCCTGGTTCTGTTCTTACTGCATACTTTCTGAGCATTAGAAACACACTCAACCAGTGCAGTTACTCACAAGAAAGAAGCCTCCTAAACTCCCATTGTATCATGAGGGGTTAGACTGTTTTGTGGGTGTTCCCAAGTCCAGGAAAGATGTGCTTGGAGTTGTTCAAGGGATGTAAACAAACTTATTTTGGTGTGATAACACCAGTATGTTGGGCAGTCTGTCTTTCACTTTTTTAAAGAAAATAAGAAACAAAATCAAACTACCAGCTACATAAGCAAACTTTACTGAGTGTTGGAAGTCACAAAATATTTTTTTTAAACTGGGGTCACTTTGAGACCTAAGGGGGTTGACAGTGTCCCTTTAAGTACCTAGGGATCTGGCTTGATAGACACCTTGGCTTTTCACAGCACATAGATGCCATTCATAAAAAAACTCCACCTCTTGCTTGGCACTCTATATAAGCATAAAAGCTGCATCCTGCTACCTGCTCGCTGAGATATAATCACTAAAATGATCCTCTCCGTTGTTGATTATGGCTACGTTGTCTATGGTGCTGCCCAAAGTCCACCCTGGTTAGACTGGACCTCCTTTTTCACTCCTTCAGCCATTTTGTCTTGGACTACCCACACCACACTCACCACTATTCCTTGTACTCTGCCCTCTCCCTCCCCTCCATGAAAGATCGTTGCACTACCCACTGTGCCTCCTTCATTTCTGAATTCTGGCTGGCATCACTCCCCTCTGCCTCAGCTCTCTCCTCTCATTCCCCCTCACTTCCTTCTCATAAATCCCTTGCTGGTCAGGCTGCCTTCTCCTTCCACTTCCCTAAACTTTGGAACTCTCTCCCCATAGCCATTCACTTTGCATCTTCCAAATGCTCTTTCTCCTCTCTACTCCATGTCCACACTGCTCCCTCCCACAATTGCCCTTAGCCATAGTCTTACCTTGCTCCACTTTCCCCCTCCTGCCTGCTTTTTCCTACTCTTTGCCCTTCCCCACTCCAACCCTTCTCCATGCCTTTGCAGGCCAGGAAACCAGGACATAGGCTGGGTGTGCACCAAGCTGTGTCTGGCCCTTCTACAGTTTGCATCCCAAAGGGATGAAGGTTTGCTTCTCCCTCTCTACCATACTCCCTCTCCCCCCTTACCTATTCCCTTCCACACTAGTTCTCTACTCCCCCACTCCACTTTCTCCCTCCTGCCTGCTTTTTCCTACTCCTTGCCCTTCCCCCACTCCTACCCTTCTCCTTGGCAGGCCAGAAAACCAGGACACAGGCTGGGCATGCTCCCAGCTGTGTCTGGCCCTTATGGGATTTGCATCCCAAAGGGATGAAAGTTTACTTCTCCTTCTCTATCATACTACCCCTTCTCCATTCCCTATTCCCTTCCACACTAGTTCTCTACCCCTTCCCCGCATGATCCCCCCGTGCACTATCCTGTACTGCCTTCACTGATATAATAGTTCTTTTTCTGTTCCTAAGGGACTCACCTCCCACCCTAGCCTTGTAATATTAATATTTATTCTCTATGCGTATGTCTAGTACACATACTTTCCTAATGTACAAAGCTTTGCACTGTTATTTATGAACATACGAACATGTTAACAGAAACAGACCACCCGGTCTATCTATGTCTGCTTGAGTGTGCAGCTAGCACCTCTAGTTTGCAGTTGCCCCATCCCCCTCCACTTTGTCATCCCACTGCCACCCCCACCTCCCCATCCTCACTCTCCCCTGCTCCCTGTCCCATGCCCTTTTAAAGCTGTTCACCAATTTACATGATGCCCGCATTCTGGTAGTGCATTCCATTTTGCTACCACCTTTTCTGTGAAATAGTGTCTCCTCATTTCCCTCCTAAATCTTCCCTCCTCTTTTCTTAGCCATGCCCCCGGTGTCCCTCCCCCTCCTTAGCTTAAAGACCGCATCTGGCCCATCCTTATTGATTCCCCTCAGATACTTGAATGTCTCTAACATGTCCCCCCCTGTTCCTTCTGTCCTCAAGGGTGTACATATTCAGGTCTCCCAG
Organism: Neoceratodus forsteri; assembly: GCA_016271365.2. NCBI lineage: Eukaryota > Metazoa > Chordata > Ceratodontiformes > Ceratodontidae > Neoceratodus > Neoceratodus forsteri. Next base: position 277,802,154 of record CM057453.1, on the reverse strand, counting down.
CCTACTCTCATAGTCTCTCCTCTCCATTCCACATATAATCTTTGTTGCCCTCTTCTGCACCCCCTCCAGTAGCCTGTTATCATGCTTTAGGTATGGCCTCCAAAACTACACACAATACTCCAAGTGCGGACCTACCAGTGATCTATTGAGGGTCAAAATCAACTCTCTTTACTTGGATGAAAACCCCCTTGATATGCACCCCAGCATTTTGTTCACTTTTGCAGCCACTCTCCTGCAGGGGGCAGTATTGTTTATGGTCCCTATTACCATTAACCCAATGTCCTTCTCCTCCTCAGTGATCCCCATCTAAACTCCACCCTGCCAGTATTCTCTCCTTGGGTTCTTCACCCCGAAGAGTATTACCTTACACATCTTTGCATTGAACCCCAGCTGCCAATTCTCTGACCACTCCTCTAGTTTGCTTAGGTTCCCCTGCAGCTGCTTCCATCCCTCCTCCCAACCACCACTGCTCCCATTTTGGTGTTGTCTGTGAACAAACATAACTTACTCACCACCCTGTGCTCAATGTCTGATATGAAGAGCCCAAATAATACTGGTCCCAGCACAGAGCCCTATGTCGCCCTGCTCGTCACCGGCTTTGGAGTTGAGAGCTCCCCTCCCACCACCACCGTTGCAGCCTTCCACTCAGCCAGCTTGTAATCCAGTTCATCATTTTTGCTCCTACCCCTGTTAGCTTCCCCCCAAGCCACCCATGAGGCACCTAATCGAAGGCCTTGCTGAAGTCCAAGTAAAGAACATCCACTGCATGACCCTTATCCAGCTCACCTGTCACCCAGTCATAATATTGTATCAGGTTGGTTTGACAGGACTTCTCTGAAATTAACCCATGCTGCCTCACATCCTGGAGGTAGCTGTCCTTCAGGTACGACACCAGTCTTTCCTTTAGTTCTGTTTCCATGAGTTTGCACACTATGGAGGTGAGACTTACCAGACAATAATTACCTGGTTCATCCCTTGGTCTGCTCTTGTGTAGCGGCACTACATGTGCCATCTTCCGGTCCAATGGCACATATCCAACTCCAGTGAGGTGCTGTACAGATTTTCCAGTGGCTCCACCAACACCTCCACCATCTCCCTCAGCATCCAGGCCTGGTGTCTTGTCTACCCTCAGTGCCCTCAGTTGCTCTAGGACTCTACCTCCCTCAATGCTTCCATCTGTCACCTCCTCTCCCCCTGTCCCATCCCTCCCAGCCGATGGTGGCAGTGGTTCCCCCTTTACTTCCATGAACACTGAGCAAAAGTATTCATTCAGTGCTTCTGCCTGTTCCTCCCCCTTTTCTGTCCACTGTCCACCCTTTTTTATCCTCACTATGGTCTCCTTGCACTTCCTTTTCTCCCTGATGTATCTGAAAAAGTCTTTCTCCCCCCCCTTAATTCCCTGCGCTAATCTCAGCTCCCTCTGTGCCTCAGCTTATCTCACTTTTCTGATCAGCTCCCTGGACCATCTTGCATACTCCTCCCTGTCCTCTTCCTTCCCCATCCTCCTATACCTTTTTTGCACCTCTCGTATTGTCCTCACCAACTCCACTACCTCGCTGTTCAACCAGTATGGTTTCCTTACTCTGCTCCTCTGACTCTATGTCTTGGTGCAGACTTCCATTGCCTTTGTAATCCCCTATTTAATAATATCCCATTTCTGCTCCACATCCATCTACTGCCTTATGCCCTCCAGTTTCCCTTTCAGTACTTCCTGCATCTTTCCAAAGTCTGATCCCCTGAAGTTTACCACCCGGGTTACTGAGTTCTCTGGCTCACTGCACATCATAATATTAAACCACACTGTTTGGTGATCGCTGTCGGCTAGTGGGTCCTCCACCCTCCTTACTGCCTCCCCATTTGACAATACTAGATCTAAAGTGTTCTTTCACCTAGTAGGTCCACTGACCAACTGTGTCAAGAGACTCTCCTGGATCACATCAGGAGCACTTGCTCCCTAGCACTGGAGGTGACCGGAACGCTCCAGTCCACCCCCAGCAAGTTGAAATCCCCCATGATGACCACCTTCCCTTTTCTACATACCTTTCTGATTTGTCCTGCTAATTTCCTGTCAAGCTCTTTAGACTGGGATGGTGGCCTGTATACCACTCCAAACTTCAGTTTCCTACCCCTTAAGTCTAGCAGCTGCAGCCAGATTGCCTCTGTTCTCCTTTCCTCCCCCTCATCCCTTGTGCATTTGATCCTGTTCCTCACATAGACTGCCACCCCCCAGTCCTTCCTGTATAATTTGTACCCTGGGATTGCCAGATCCCAGTCCTGGTGCTCAGTTGCCCATGTTTTCATGACAGCCACAATATCCACCCTCCGCACTGCCAAGAGTGCCTGTAGCTCAGCTGATTTGTTGCCTAAGCTTCTCACGTTCAGTGAGACCATCCTCCATCCTGCCCCTTCCTTTCATCACCCTCCATATCCTACTCCTTCCCCTTTCTGCCACCCCGAATCTTTCCCTGCTATACTGGGGGGTAGGCTGTGACTCCACTCTATCAGATCCCTGCCTACCTGCTGTCCACTTGCCACCCCCCTAACCAGTTTAAATCCACCTTTGTTGGAATATATCTCCCCAGTCTTTGCTTTAATGCCTCCTTCCCCTCCTCGCCCAGGTGCAGCCTATCCCTTGTAAACAGAGATTTAATCTCTTTATGATGTCTTATTTTGTAGTAACATCTGTTGTACTTATCCCTTCCTCTATCCCCAAGACACAGCTGGACATGAGCTAATTTTAGCTCAGTATATCTTTCCTGGTGAAACTTTTCAAACAAATAAATACATATGCACTATGACCTGGGGTTTTGTTTTGGGTTTGATTATTTCTGGTTTCATTTAATGCAATTAGATGATTTCTTTTAATCAAATGTAAAATCTTCCATTACCTGTTATTATTTCTTGTAAATATCCATATATGAAATGCACCACAAAAGCCCCACAATTTTTTCTGCGATTCCCTCAAACTTTCTCTGCAATTTTTGCAATATTTTCCCACAGATTTCCAGTGCCCCTGCTAATATATGCATGTAGCATTGGTGATTGATATATTTTGCTATACTTTACCAAGATTTTTATTTTTACCTTATCATAGATATTTAAATATATATTTCAAACTGGAGTTTGGAGGTGGTGAGAAGTCTTTTCATGACCTAATGTAAGTGCCCGATGCCATACCTTTAGGTATAAACTATTTAAATTATGTAAGATCTCTTCTCCCATCTGACCCCCTCTCTTCCTCAATTAGTGAAAAAAAATTAATATATTACTTCTCTTCTATTTGTTTTTACCAATATGTATAGTTTACATTTTATCTTTTTAAATACATTTGGGGATGTATATGATTATCTTCTGATTGTTAAAATGTCTGTTTATGATTGTAACAGACCATAATAGTCGAGCAAATAAAGATTCCTGCATTCATCCGATAAATGGAGGGTGTAGGAAGAAGGGAAGAATGGAGAGAAAAAGTGAGAAGTGATACAAGGAAAGAACTGAGCCAGAACTTGGCAAAGAAGGGGAAGCAGTGTGTGAGTAAATGGGGCACTTAGCCTTGACAGAAGGTTGTGAGGGGTTAGGGTAAAGAGATCAGTGGTGAGTGTAAGGGGCAGTTGAGAACAGAACAAGGGAAAGGAGGTCTTTCATGGTGGGGGTGGATTTATAGACAACACTGTCGATCACTTACTCATAGTCAAACACCAAGGATGCCCTCATGGCAGACCAAAATGTGGAGGCAGGAATTGGGATTCAGTGTACCAAACTGAGGTTGGAGTTTTGTATTTATAAAATAGGAAGGACATTGCCTGCATCCTGATTGGTTAGGACCTGTGTATGGTGGCAGTACTATTGATGGGTTAAATTTTGTGTTTTGACATTTCTTTGAAATGTTCCTCACAAACCCATTTTATAACTGCAGTAAGACAATCCAGGACATGAAAGTACTGTGACAACTGCACTTCCAGGCACTGAAGGTACTCAGCCTGTGGCCTTGTGCCTCATTACACTCCTGGCTGTGCAGTTGACACAGAACTACCAACACTCTGCCATGTTTTATTGCCTACATAAAGTGTCAATGTTGATACAGAAAACAAGGTTTTAATCCATCCAGCCACAAACCAAGGTAGCTGAAATGGATTTCTTCAATGGGGTGCCATAAATGTTCTTTAAGATCAGAGCAACAGACAAACTCAGTGGTTTTGGCCCCCCACTGGATCCTTCCAGAGGAGGAAATCTCAACAGCAGAGAAATAAAAGACTACAGGAGGGTACCTATGGTGTGTCACTATGGGAAGATAACCTGTGATAACGGTTCATGTTGAGGTGGAAGGAGTTCAGATGTGCAGAATTAAGGTTGGTTTCTTCACCAAGGGAATTATACAGAGAGTGAGAGAGACAGAGAGAGAGAGAGATAAAGAGAGAAATAAATTTATTTGGAATGTCTGACCAAGATGGACACACTGACCTGTGACCCAGCTTATTTCCATATACATGGGGAGGGAGATACATGGACATATTTTACTGACAGGGGGATGTTGACCTGTACACAAGGGTAAATCCCTACTCTTATGATTAGTGAAATGGGCAGGCCAGATTTTCAAACAGCCAGTAGACTGACTCAAGGTGCATCAAATACCAGCAAACATCACAGTCAGGTGAGGCAAAGGTTGTTCACCGTATTCTGCAAAACAAGCCTCTGTGGCAAAGTCTCCAGAAGTGATGCAAGTGGCCTGCTGTGACAGAGGTCTGCTGCATGGGATGTGACTGATAGAAGCAGTGGCAAAAATGCAGTTGGCAGATATGGTTATGAAACTGGTATGGAAAGCTGCTGACCCACTGTATACTGCTCTCAGTGGGGTATAGAACCCCATAATGATACCAGTTCTGAAGGTATTCCATCAAAACTGAACCTAGCAGACAACTTATAGTACTGCAAGTACTGTGAGGGCATGGCACTGGGCACATATATGTACAAGCCATGGTACCTGAGAATGCTGTACGGAGTAATACGTGCTGAGCCTGTGGAGTGGAATGTCATCACTGGTCACATAGACCTGGCTGCCTGCCTGCTGTTTGAAGCATTGTATGCTTTAAGGACTGTTAGACCAGCTCTGGCTGGTCTAAGCACTGACAGGTCCTCAGAGCTTTGCAAATCCCAAATAAGAGGATGCTGCATCCTACCACAGGTGCAGGCCCCTTTTCTGATCTAACACAGGCCAGTGTACAATGCAGGCATGTTGCAACCCAATTTAGCACATGTAACCCTGTTCTTGCTGCATGTAGCATTTGAAAATTTGCATTGCTGCAAGCTTTGATGTATCCTGCTCCTTGCACCTTATGTTTTTGATGCAAACCATGTGTGTCAGTCTTGGACCTTTGACGGTCTGTCCAAGGATTGTTACCTTCCAACTGGATATCCACCAGAGAGGGAAGGATGCACCTAAGTTGAACATCTCATCTAGTGAATGAATCCCCCAAAGTGCAACACCCCTAAGGTTGCACTGAAGTTTCAATATTGGCCCAAGTTCCTGGGTTGGGTCTGGAACCCATGATGTCCAGTCTTCCTTCCCAAGAGAAAAACATGCAACCTACTGAGCCACAAAAAAAAGGAAAAATAGACAGAGAAAGAAAGAGAGAGAGAGAGAAAGAAAGAAAGAAATATGGATGAGAATTTCCCTATCCCCATGATACACATACGCCAGTGTGTCTGTGTGTGTGTGTGTGTGTGTGTGTGTGTGTGTGTGTGTGTGTGTGTATATGTGTGTGTATATATCTATATATAGTCATGGAAAAAAACTCCATTTATTGCATCAGTTAGGGTTGTTCCACAGCAACAAAAGTGAGGAAATTTGATGCTAGGGTTCCAACCCCCCTTGCACCCCAGTCCCATCCCGCCCCCGCCAACAGGCATTGGGGTGTGTGTTGGGGTCATCGGTCCTAACTCTCACCCCATCGCATGTGTAAACAAGCTGAGGTGGTGCAGTATAGGAGAATGGGGTGAGAGTTAGGACTGATGACCCCAACGCATACCCCGATGCCTGTTGGTGGTGGCAGGGTGGGAAAACTAACATCGAATTTCCTCACTTTTGTTGTTGTGGAAAAACCCTAAGTGATGCATTAAATGGAATTTTTTCCATGAATTTCCGTTCTTTTTGAGAACGTGTACTATAAATAGTGAAGTAACGGCAACGCAAACGCAAGCGCAAATGCTAATGTACATGGTGACGCAAATGTAAACGATAATATAAATGGTAATACAAACACAAGCACAAATGTTAATGAAAACAGAAATGCAAACATAAGCATGTACAGAAACGCAAACTGTAACGCACACAGGCACGGTAACGTAATTAGAAATGCAGACAGTTACGGTAACAGCAACGATGACACCAAAGGAAACACAAACGCAAATGGAAGCGTGTACACAAATGCAAATGGTAATGCACATGGTGATACAAAATGAAATGCAAACAGAAACAGTAATGGAAATGCAAATGGTAACAGTAATGCAAACACAAGCGCAAACAAAAAGGCAATGGGTAGTGCACATGGTGGCGTAGACGGAAACGCTAACGCAAACTGTTACAGAAATGCATGTGGGAACACTAACTGTGACAGTAACGAAAGCACACACCCTTTTTTTCACCAACAGCTGCATAGAGAAACACAGTGAATACAAAGAATGTATGCATAATAATGGGCCTCGGAGCAGAAAATGAGCACTGGGAATACTAAATTACTTATATCTCAGGAACCGTACAATGTAGAAAAAAATTTAAATTTCATGTAAATTATGACTTTCCTGGCTAGTTTTTTCAATGAAAAGTCTGCATCTCAAAGCGTTTCCGAGATACGGGCCCCAAAAGGCACTGCAGATGCTGCAATGTTAGTCTATGGGAAAAGCGTCAACTTTGGAGCACCGTAACTTTCCTTCCATGCAATATTTTGTCACCAAACCACCAAAAGGCTCATCTGTGGGATGTTGGCTTTCTTCCCTCCAAATTTCAGCCCAAAAGACCACATCGTTGTTTTGCAGCAAGGTGGCAAAGAATTCCAGTTATTTTGGGCATAGTGTGGCAAAATAGTGTTGCAAATCACAACACTTTCGTAAATGAAATCATGAAAGTGTTGTGAGTGTGACACTACTTTGTGACACAACTTTTTACAAAAATTTCCAAAACATTTTTCTGGGGCATTTAATCCCAAACAAAAGACATGGCTAGCATCCTCAGGGTCCGACTAGGTGAATACAAAAATAATTGTGTCCCTAGAGGGTCCCAAATTTAAATGCCAAGCATTACTATGACCACTAACTGAAAAAAAATGGCTGACTCATGATACTACAGGGGTAATTTGCGACACTAATAACTGCATTTGTGACACTGTTGAACTTTTTGTTAACTTTTCCCATTGACTATAATGGGAAACTTGTTTTTTGAATAACTTTTGAACCATTTAATATTTTTTTACGAAATCTTCAAAAGACACATTGGGGACCCTGGCCACATGTTTCCTGAGGTTTTAGGACCAGTCACGCAAACCGTGCTACCTGTAGGTACGAGCAAAGAATGTGCATAAAAGTGTAACTACGCTCAGGAATGTTGCTTTATAACTCTGCAACCGTATATTTGACTGTTACAAAACTTCTCAGATCCAGAGATCTATGGTACTGCTCCATGCCTGCCAAATTTCAGGCAAGTCTGTCACACAGTGGCAATGTTATTAAGATGCAAAATTTCACACTTTAACCTTAAATGGGGTACTCCAGCCTAACTATAGTGGCACTACTGTGCCACTATAATATACATATATATGTGTGTGTATATATATATATATATATATATATATATATATATATATATATATATATATATATATATATATATATATATATATCCATAGTTTGGGTTGAGGAGAGCCTATTACGTTTAAACCTAAAATGTTGCACCTTAATAACTTTGTAACTGATTCAACAGATTTGCCTGAAAGTTAAAATATATGATCAAGAACCACACATCTTGGGATATGCCAAATTTCGTACTGTTTGGATATCGGCTGTTGAGCTATTAAGCATGATCTGCGCACCCGTTTACTCTTTTTGGAATTTTTGTTGTTTTACAGGTCGACGGTTTGTATGCGACTCTGTCCAAATCTTCAGAGAACGTGGCGGCCAGGGTCCCTGGTGCCTTTGAAGATTTCACAAAAAATATTAAATGGTTCAAAAGTTATTCAAAAAACAATTTCCCATTATGTCAATGGGAAAAGTTAACAAAAAGTTCAACAGTGTTGCAAATGCAGTTTTTACTTTCGCAAATGGCCCTTTTACTGTCGCAAATCTGCCATTTTGTTTTCAGTTGGTCATTAGGAAAATGCTTGGCATTTAAGTTTGGGACCCTCTAGCAACCTGATTCTTTTTGTATCCACCTAGTCGAACCCTGAGGATGCTAGGCATGTCAGCCCAAAAGACCAAACCGTTATTTTGCAGCAGGGCAGCAAAGGATTCCTGTAATGCGGTGGATGCTGTAATGTTATCCTATGGGAAAAAGTGTCAAATTTGGAGGTCCGTAACTTTGCCGCCCTGTAACAGTTTTTTACCAAAATGCTGAAAGGCACATCTGTGAGATGTTGGCTGCGTTCCCTCCAAATGTCAGCCCAAAAGACCAAACCGTTCTTTTGTAGCAGGGTGGCAAAAAATTGCTGTCATTTTCCCACAGCCTGGAAAAGTACTGTCGAACTTTGCGAAAGCTTTTGCAAATTCATGCGACAGTGTCGCAAATGCGAAAGTACTTTGCAAAAGTACTTTTTCCAGAAATTTGAGCAACATATTTCTGGGGTGTTTTACCCCAAAATAAAGACATTCTCCAATACCTCTGCTTCTTCACACATCTGATAGCGTGAGAGTTAGGGCCGGCAACCCCAACACACACCCCAATGCCGGTTGGAGGTGTGGGCGGGGGGCAAGGGGCTTTCAACCCTAACACCGAATTTCCTTGCTTTTGTAGCTGTGGAACAACCCTAACTAATGCATTAAATGGATTTTTTGCCTCTAACATATATATATATATATATATATATATCTCTACAAATAGGAGATACATGATGGGCAGGAACGGGATATGGAAAATATTCTCACTCCTGCAGAGTGAGCTGTGTATTCTCGAGTGCCAAAGGCAAGAGTGAAAATACACAGCTTACAAGGAAAGAGTGAGAATATTTTCCATATCCCATGATCTGCCCATCATGTGTGCAATTTATACCACTGGGGTGAGAGCTTTAGGAACATTTTTTCTGATTCTGTGTGTTTCCTACTCATTCTGTGTGCACTGTCAATGTGTGTGTGTGTGTGTTCTGAATGGACTGGGAGTCAGAAACACAGGTGAGAGTGTTTTGCAAAGCTAATTAAGTGAGTCAGAGGCTCAGTGAGAAAGACAAACTGCTGCTGGTAGCACTGAGAAACAGAACTTGCTTTGTAAAAGACTTTCATTTAGAATTCAGGTTGTTTTGAAGCTGAGATCAGCACATTAATGGGCTAGCAATGTTAGAAACACAATGGGACATAGGCGAGAGTCTTTTGCAAAGCTAGTTGAGTAGGTTGCAGCTTCAGTGAGAAAGAGAAACTTTTTTTGAAGCAGTTTCCTTTAGAATGCAAGCTGCAGTGCATTTATCCTCACTCTGGTGATATCAGCAGAGTATGGATAAATGTCGATATCCTCACTCTGCTAATGTCATCAGGATTTATCCTCACTGCAGTGGAAATAACACAGGATAATACAAAATCACACATGCCCACACAATGCAAAGCATCATGGGCTGCATATGCAAATCACCACAGAATGTTATGCTGGTTCAACTTTAAGCAGAATTGCATGGTGCCGAAAAGCCTCTCACACAGTTTGCAAAGGGTGTTAACAGATGACATAGACACCTGTTTCATCCTACCAGGACTCATCAGTATGCCTCATCTGTTTGACACCCCAGTGGAATGAACCAGCTACCCTAAGACAGTCTGTCTGGGTTATTTTGTGGTGAACCCATTAAAATAAAAAACTATATACCAGGATATCCTACTGAGAAAGCTCTCACCCCGTGGTAAATATATATATATATATATGTATATATATAATATATATATATATATATATATATATACATATATACATATAGTGAAATGTTATTATCTACTCATAAACACAGCTGTTTATCTTAATAGGAAACTAGGATTACAATAAATACTATATTTTATTTTGTAATAATATCTGGTAAACAAGATCATTACTGCAAAGATGCTCTGATAATATTTTGTGCACACTTTATGGAGTACATTCTGTAGCTCCACAAGTCCACTATACAGTAATAGGAGTTGGCAGGGGCTTGCCTGTTTGTAACATGAGTAACAGTTCATTAAAGTGACTTGTAATTGGGGCAGCATCACTACACAAAGAAATTCACTGCAGAAAGTCAGAGTTCACTAAAGGAGAATTTACATGCACAGACATCAAAACAGGTCCTTTCTTTGTTGCACGATTCCATATCCTACTGCAGATTAAATTGGGTGGAAGCCTGCTGTAGTAAACTTGTCTTTTACAAGCATTACATTTTTTCCCCTAACAGATTATACTCTCTTCCCATTGTTCCAGTGCCTGTTGTGCATTTAAGTGCGATTAGTAGTTTCTAAGGAGGGTGCATGTTTCCTGCTTACCACTTTTACCTCCATCAGCCCTCATTTCCCTAGCTATACTGGTAGTTGTCTGACCACAGTGACTATGCCTTTGAGTATTGATGGGCTCAGAAGTCCAAAATGAGTCTGCTGCAAGGGTAGCTGGTTTGAAATTAAAGCACTCTATAAATCATTGTCCTACAGTAGTCTTGCGCTCCCTCTGTAACCTCAAACTAATTTGAAGATTATCTGCTACATCTAACACACACACACACACACATATATATATATATATATATATAGAGAGAGAGATATGCATGTGTATATTCTTTACAAAAAAAACTATTTTAATGCAGACATTAGGGTTGTAAAACGCAAAGCGCACAATGACGGGAAATGAAAAATCATTCGGGATTTAGGTCTCCAGAGTATTGGAGAATCAGTCTTGGGGTCTTACTCAAGGTTGTCAAACCTAATGCCCACCCCCCTAGCCTATATATCTCTGTCCCAAGCACAAGATACAGCTCCAACCTAGTGCCTCATAGTGATACAGTATGGCAAACAGAATCTGTCAGAGTTTTCTTCATGCAGGGCCCATATCACATTTGACTTTGTCTGATTCAGGGTAGAGGTAGGCATGAGGGTTGACAACCCCAAGGGAGACCCGACGTCTGATTCACCAATACTCTGGAGATCCAAATCCCTAATGGTTTTTCATTTCCCATCTTCATGCACTTTGCATTTTACAATCATAGTGTCTGCATTAACGTAGTTTTCTGCAAAGAATTTCCCTTCTTTTTGTGATAGTGGAACTGTATCCTCATTTGCACAGGTCCCTTTGGGACCTGGACAAAATGAGATAAATACAATATTGGTCACAGTCCTGATGCAGTGCATGGGCCCAGCAGACCCCGGCACATGTGTTCCCTAACCCACCACAAGGTGTGGCGTCTGCACCAAAACACTGCTCCATCCCTACCCAGATCATGACTAGTGCTGCATGCTGCAGCACCTTCCCCATCAGCCTTGTCCCAGTAAACTGGCTCACCAAGTTCACATCTGAACTCAGCTCACTGGCCCGGTAAGGCAACGTGTTCTCCAGAAGTGCAATGGACATCCCAGTAAACAATGTTGCCTAGTAAATTCATTGCTTTGTAATATTTTGACTCCAAACTTTCAGCATAGTCTTCTTATGACCTCATCTCATAAACCCCATAGCTGAAAATCTTCAGATCCATGCTGAAATGCCATTTTGTGGCACAGGTGCGAAAACATGTTTCAGACAGGATGTGAAAAATTACAGCTGCACTGTTCATGAGGTGGTGTGAAAAAATAGGTATGCTAAAAATCTGGAGTCAAAATATTAACTTACCAAAGTTATGCACCTGTGTAGAAAACTTTCAACACACGCTCATAACTCTGCCATTTTAAGGAATATTTTTACCAAATTTTCAACATGGACTTTTTGGGACCCCATCTCATGAACACTGGCACTGTCATTTCATTAATCAGTCCTCAAAGGTGATGTTTGCACAGCGATGGTGAAATCACCTTCCAGGCCCGATTAACGAAACTTCAGTGACAGTGTTCATTAGGTGGGGTCCCAAAAAGCCCATGTTGAACATTTGGTGAAAAAATACCAAAAAAATGGCAAAGATGTCAACATAAGTTGAAAATGCAATTGAAATACTGTACATTATGTAGCATTTACCTCTATTCCTCAGTTCACAGTTCGGCTTTGAAGAGTGCAGACGTGTCCTGGTCCACAGATGATGACATCAGCCAACCTCTGCAGGTAAATATAGGGTAAGGAGGGTGTGGGGTGGTGGCTGCTCAGTGGGAGGGTCAGTTGGTGGTAGGGAGATGGCAGCGAGACGAGGGACTGTTTTCTTTCTTTTCAGGGTAAAAAAAACTAAAAATACATTGCAGGATGTTTTTTTCTTTTCAGAGCAATGTAAAAGGATTCCCTGTACTTCAGGATGCTGGGAGTGTGCTCCCCAATGTCCCACACTTCTGGGAGGGTGTAAATGCCAACACAAATGATAATACGTGAAGGGGCTTCAAAGAAGGGAAGCATCTGACACATGGGATGGTCATCCTGGTGTTGGAAAAGAATAGTAAACAATAAAAAACAAGAATTAAATAAATATTTGCACCCTTGACCCGTATTCTGATATATACTCCATTCAGCCCGCTGTTTTAAAAAGTAAAATTAACTTTTTTCAGGTGCACTGAAACCAGGAGCCAGCATTCAAAGTTTGTGTCCCATCCACTCCATCAATTATAGGGAAAGTCACATTTGCCTTTCCTTTTGTATGGTACAGTGTTTCGCTCCCTAGCACATCCTACTATAACTAGAACTGGGGAATTACAAGTGTTGACTGTTGCTCCCGATATTGTAAGTTGATTGCACATGCTGTTTACTTTGCATATCCTGGAGGACACTGTTGTTTGCATCGGACACCGCTTTTGTACGGTTATTCCATACATCCCCCCTTTACATGCTGCAGTCCCTCACTTGCAGACCGAATGCTAAAACATGGACTTGAACCCAATGTGTTGGTGTCAGTGGCTGAGGGATACAGTGATGCTCCTGCTTCAAGCATTGTTGAGTATTGCGGGGATCGGGAGACCAGTAGTGTGTGGGATGCTGGCTTACTGCTGGGTTGATAATTGTGATCATTTGCAGTGTAGAACTGTCTGCTGCTAGGGACACTTGGTATATTTACAGTACCAATGGATAAGGAGCTTCACAGCACACACTGATTGAGACTTTCTCATGTTCATACCCACTACCTTAAAAACCATGTTCTGAAAGATTTTTATAAAGCACTCAACTAAGGAGATGGTGTGGTTTGAGCTTCATGTAATTTCTTCAGTAATTTTTATTTATTTATTTATGTTTTTGGTAACCCGGTAAGAGCACTGATCCAGTGGACCATTTTCAGTCACGATCTGGGCCACAAGGTGGCAGTACAGAGAAATACGATTACAGGAGTAGATACAAATTCACATTGTAGTGTACGGTGGTTACAACAACATTAGGACAGTAAGAACAGTCATCATTTACATAATGTTTACGTGCATAGAGGTAACATAACATTTGGGATACAGGCCAAGATACAGGGAAGAAATTGTTAAGTATATGCACAGAGTAGCTAAACAGTTTCACAAGCTAGGCAAAAGGAGCAGTTAGAGCCTGTCAGACTACTATTAATCTGAACTAGGTGGAGACACTTGTCCTGGCAGGTTGCTGGGGCCGGCTGGGTAGCAGTAGCATGCAAGGTAGGCAGTGCGAGTCATCGAGAGAGTCATGTTTGTTTGTAGAGCTCCGGATAGTAGGGGGCAGGGGCCAGCAATAATGGTAGTTTAGGGTGGCTTTCGGGTTTCCTCTCTGCCCAGCAAGCATTTGCAGGTGGACTCCTTCAGAAACCAGGTGTTAAGGTTGACTTTGAAAGATGCATGGGATGGGGATGTGCGAATGGAAGTGGGAAGACTATTCCAGAGGGAGGGGGCCGTTACAGAGAAAGCCTTGCTGCCCATCATTGTAGAGACTTGAGGAACTTCGAGGTTTGGAAAAGAAAAGGTCCTAAGGGGGTCTAGTGGCTGCTCTAGGTATGAGTAGAGGGGCATAAGGGGATAGCTGGTTATTTTTGAGAGCATTGTCCACCAGGCAGCCCACAGTATAGTTCAGGTGTGCCTTGGGGAGAGCCAACCTAGGGACTGATAGAGGCTGCAGTGGTGGGTTAACAAGGGGGCTCTGAGGACAAAGCGACAGATAGCATTATATGCTGTGTATAGGCAGGAGTGTTGCTTTATGGGTGTTGGGGAGTAGATGGGGGAGCAGTAGTCCAAGAGAGGGAGAAAGTTTCCTTGAGCAATGGCGAGGTGAGCTTCAGAGGAAAGCAGGTGAATTGTGCGATATGCCGCACCTAGTTTCTGATTAATCTTTTTTACGGTCAGGCCTATATGATCATTAAATGTGAGGGAGGAGTCGAGGGTAACACCGAAGTAGGTGAAAGAGGTGACCTGCTCGAGTGGGGGACCAGCATGTGCACATATGGTGAGGGCAGTGTTGGATATGGTGGTCTTGTTTAAGTAGGGCTTGGATCCGAAGTGCATGGCCTTCATTTTTTTCTCATTTACTAGAAGTTTTCTGGATGTGAACCAGCTTTCAGCTGCCCCGTAGTTGCCTGTGAGGGTAGAGGAGATGGATTCCAAGGACTTGTCACTGTGGTACAGGACTAAGTCATCTGCGTAGAGAATCGCATTACAGTTTAGACTCTCAGCAGGTAGTGCATTGATAAACATGGAGAAGAGAAGGGGGCTGAAATTGATCCCTGGGGAACTCCAGTGCTTGTGGGAAGGGGGACTGAGGCAGCTTTGCCTATGTGCATGGATTGGGACCTTTTTGTGAGGTAGCTATGGAACCAGTCTGTGGGTCATGGGGCACAGCCAAATTGCCGAAGGGTGGAGAGAAGGAGATTGTGGTTCACTAAGTTGAACACCTTTGACAAGTCGACAAAGACTGCACCCGAAGTCTTACCCATGTCCATGTTTTTGAGGATGTCGTTTGAGAAAACTGCCAGTGCGGAGGAGGTGCTGTGATGCTTACAGAAGCCATGCTGGAGGGGACATAGGAGGTTGTACTTATTTAGGTGTTCTGATAACTGGATATGGACAACCTTCTCTAACAGTTTGCTAAGATGAGGAAGCAGGGAAATGGGTCTATAGTTTTCTGGGACTAGGGGGTCTCCTGCCTTGAAAATGGGTATTACCTTGGTGTGTTTCCAGGTGTCGGGCACTGTTGATGTGGACAGATTAAGGTTAAAGATGTGTGTTAGAGGCCTTACCAGGGCTGGGGAGATGATCCTCAGGAAGGCAGGGTAGAGTCCATCACTTCCAGGGCTGCCCCTATGGGGGAGGGTTTCCAAGAGTCTTTTAATGGTAGTAGTCCCAATGGCTTTGAAATGGATGGGGGGGTGGAGGCACGATGGCTTAGAGGAGTGAGGGGGCTACCATTTCTGTTTTGGTTTGAAGGACGGTGCATAGGAAGCTTGCTAAGGTAGGGGGCAAGGTCGGTGAACATAGCATTAAAAAGGTCTGCGATGCCCGCAGGGTCATTTATTATGCCTGCTGGGGACATAAGTTGTGTTATTTGCTTGTTTGTCTTAGGGTATAGAATAGACCCAATTGTTGCCCAGAATTTACAAGGACTTCACAGGCAGTTTTATTGAAGGTCATTAAAATATTTCTTTTTGAGTGATTTTTTCATTTGTTTACAGGCGTTACGTAGTTGCCTATAAGCATTCCATAGATGGGGGGATGGGGATGCTTTGAAAGCTTTCCATCTAGCATCCCTGTCCTTCATTTGCAGTAGCAGTTCTTTAGTTATCCAGCGCGTGCAGCCGTCTCTGACCCTCCTGGATTTGATGGGAAAATAGTTGTCCTGTAGTCTCCGGAGGGTGTTGGTGAGTAGACTGACAACAGTAGAAATATTATCAGTCAAAAGTAGGGAGGACCAGCTTAAGGACAGTGAATGCCTGGTCACGAAGTCATGGTTTGGGGTGTTGACATTTCTGAAGGACAGTATTTTAGGTGGGTGGGGGCGAACTGACTTGTTGTTCACAACTATGTAGGTGGAGTGTGGTTACTAATCATGATGGACATGGTCCCTGCTTGGAGGATTAGATTAGGCCAGTTTGTTAAGATCCAGTCAAGGATAGAGTGGTTGGTAGTGCATTGGTTGCATCTGGTTGAGGTAGAGATTACTTGATCCAAGTTATGGGACCTTAGTAGAGTTGTGTAGTCTGGGTTTGGAGTCGCAGCCCAGTTTAGGTTGAAATCCCCTAGCAGGAACAAATGCCTTGATGTGGTGGAGCATGTCAGGCTGGAGAGAAAACTAGACAACCCCTGCATAGAGGCTGGAGGGGGGTTGTAGCAGCAGCCAACATAAAGTTTTTATGCCACACTAATAGTCAGCTCAGTGATAATCCATTCACTTACAGAGTCGGTCTTTGAGCAGGCAACAATGCTAGCTGATATGTGGTCCTGGACATACAGCGCGATAAAGAACCTCTGTGCGCAAACACTGAGGCAAGGGTTACCCCAAAGGGCATTTGGCTGGGAAGCCAAGTTTCAAGAAAATACAAAAGCACACATGCCCACACAATGCAAAGCATCATGGGCTGCATATGCAAATCACCACAGAATGTTATGCTGGTCCAACTTTAAGCAGAATTGCATGGTGCGAAGGCCTCTCACACAGTTTGCAAAGGGTGCTAACAGAAGACATAGACACGTGTTTCGTCCTACCAGGACTCATCAGTATGCCTCGTCTGTTTGACACCCCAGTGGAATGGACCAGCTACCCTTAAGGCAGTGTGCCTTGGATATATTGTGGTGAACCCATTAAAATAAAAAAACTATTTAAAAGACAAAGAACCTCTGTGCGCAAACACTGAGGCAAAGGTTACCCCAAAGGGTATTTGGCTGGGAAGCCAAGTTTCAAGAAAATACAAAAGCACACATGCCCCCAAAATGCAAAGCATCATGGGCTGCATATGCAAATCACCACAGAATGTTATGCTGGTCCAACTTTAAGCAGGTAACCCTTGCTTCAGTGTTTGTGCACAGAGGTTCTTTGTCTTTTAAATAGTTTTTTATTTTAATTGGTTCACCACAATATATCCAAGGCACACTGCCTTAAGGGTAGCTGGTCCATTCCACTGGGATGTCAAACAGACGAGGCATACTGATGAGTCCTGGTAGGACGAAACACGTGTCTACGTCTTCTGTTAGCACCCTTTGCAAACTGTGTGAGAGGCCTTCCGGCACCATGCAATTCTGCTTAAAGTTGGACCAGCATAACATTCTGTGGTGATTTGCATATGCAGCCCATGATGCTTTGCATTGTGGGGGCATGTGTGCTTTTGTATTTTTTGAAACTGGCTTCCCAGCCAAATGCCCTTTGGGTAACCCTTGCCTCAGTGTTTGCGACTAGAGGTTCTTTGTCTTTAAATAGTTTTTATTTTAATGGGTTCACCACAATATATCCAAGGCACACTGCCTTAAGGGTAGCTGGTCCATTCCACTGGGGTGTCAAACAGATGAGGCATACTGATGAGTCCTGGTAGGATGAAACACGTGTCTATGTCTTCTGTTAGCACCCTTTGCAACTCATGTGAGAGGCCTTCGGCACCATGTAATTCTGCTTAAAGTTGGACCAGCATAACATTCTGTGGTGATTTGCATATGCAGCCCATGATGCTTTGCATTGTGGGGGCATGTGTGCTTTGTTTTCTTGAAACTTGGCTTCACAGCCAAATGCCCTTTGGGGTAACCCTTGCCTCAGTGTTTGCGCACAGAGGTTCTTTGTCTTTTAAATAATTTTTTATTTTAATGGGTTCACCACAATATATCCAAGGCACACTGCCTTAAGGGTAGCTGGTCCATTCCACTGGGGTGTCAAACAGACGAGGCATACTGATGAGTCCTGGTAGGATGAAACACGTGTCTATGTCTTCTGTTAGCACCCTTTGCAAACTGTGTGAGAGGCCTTTTGGCATCATGCAATTCTGCTTAAAGTTGGACCAGCATAACATTCTGTGGTGATTTGCATATGCAGCCCATGATGCTTTGCATTGTGGGGGCATGTGTGCTTTTGTATACAGCGCGATGCCTCCTCCTCTCTTCCTTCCTGGCCTATCCAGTCAGAGGAGGGACTAGCCTTGGAGCGGGTACAAGGCAGAGTCATGGTATGGTTTTAGCCAGGTCTCGGATATACCCAGCACATGGGGCTTGTAGAGGGTCACCCAGGCCTCTAACTCCACAAATTTGGAAGGGAGGCTGCGGACATTTAGGTGGGCAATCTTTATTCCATGGCATCCCACCCATGCTGCATCCATGTGGTCAATGTGTATGTTCATTGGGCCAGGGTTAGTTTCTACATCGCCTGCTAGGAGGGCTAGAAGTAGGATGGACAAGAGTGGGCAGGTGGGAGGCTGCCAGAGGTGCTTGCACAGTGTAGTGGAGTAAAGCAGATGCCCAAGCAGTCTTTGTTCCACGTATGATAGGGATGCCAGCAGTATAGACAACAGGGATGTGACTTTATTTGTAGTTACATTGGCATGTTTGCAGGGCACTGTGGCAAGTGAGTATGGGTGCAGTGGTAGAGGAATTTTTTGTTCATTTGCTAGGATATTTGCAGAGAAGTCCATGGCCAACAGCAATCCAGTTAAGGTGGATGTGGCTAGCAGGAAGAGACCTACATTCCTTAGGGGCAGAGGTGAGATCTTGTTTTTAGCGTGTGATACCAGTGATGTGAAAAACCGAAGTGCCATGGTGCACAGTACAAACTAGTAGTGATGTACAGTTTTAAGGGGGTTTGCAAGATTCTGGTGGTATAGAAAGAGTGATAAGTCAGGGTGGTGAGAGACAGCGGCCACTAGTGGTTGAAAAATATAAGCTGCAGATGGAAGAATGAGCTGATTGGTTTTGGTGGTCACGTGACTCGCCTTATATATGACAGAGCCAACCAAGGGTGGTGGTGGGGGTGGTGGGGCAGCCGGCGTTTGAGCCGGCGGGGACAAACATTCTCTGGCCACACAGCCATACTGTCTTATTGGTGTTTCAGTTGTGACGCATACTTCTTTAACTGCCCGGAGAGCTCTGCGACAAGGGGGAGGGCTCCTGTTCGGTCCCTCGTGACCACCGGGGGACAGCTGCAGAAAAGGAGGGGGAGAGAGAGGTTACATATACAGGTAGGTGGGGGAGGGGCAGAGAAAGTGGGAAGGGGGGAGCCGAAAACTGAGTGCAGAGTTAAAATTAGGTAACTCCCTGCCTAGGTACAGCTTGTAAATGCGATCCCACTCTGGATTAAAGTAAAAAAAAAAAAAATAAGGTGGACCGAGTCAGATACCGAAACAAAAATTGTTTGAGTTTAGGGTTTTGCAGGCTGAGCTCCTGAGTGCTTTGCTTGTATTTGCAGTTACCGGCTCCCCTTAACAGTGAAAACAAATACTTCCCTTACAGTAAATTGGCCAAACGGCTCACTTTTCTTTCCAATTTCAGTCTAACCCTCCCCTTAAGGTATTTCTCTGTACCCTGACGGTCTTATTTTGGGTCATTTGTTAATCAAAGACTGCTGACCTAATCATATTCTGGTATTCTGCTGACTTCAAAACATAAACTCACTCTGGTGGGAATTTCTGAAAGTTTGCATGGTTTTTCCTCTGAGATGTGGTGCCCCTATCATGACAGTTACTATTTAGAATGGAAATCTACTGACAGGACAGTCAGACGGAAACTGAGATCCACATTTCTAAGTTCATTTCTCATCCCTCCACACAGTACTGGTCAAGTCACAGCAGCTGTTCTCTATGAAACACAGCATTAGAAGGGGTTTGGGAGGGGAATCTACAAATGCGGGAGGGTGGTGTGTGTCTGACAGCCACTAATGGTCATTGCCGATCACTGTGTCATGCCTTTTGTTCTCTCCCACACTGATCCTGATCCTTTAATTCATCATTCTAGTTAAAGCTTGCCATCTGTGACCTCTGGCATCTGTAATTGTACTTTTGGCTCAACAATCATCTCATTCCCCATACTAGTTACAATGGGTCCGAGAACTTTTTTTTTCTTTCCTTTATGACAAAATGTATCATGAAATGGGACAGTTATCACAATCATTTCTCTTATTTTTAAGCCACCAGTTAAAATAAATATTGCAATAAAAGCTAAAATATTTAAAATAAAAATAAAGCTTACTGCTGTATAATGTCTTTGGTGGTTTGGAGATGGTTGCCGTATAATGTATTTGGTGGTTTTTGGACTATATGACCCAGCTGTGTCATATAGTGCAAAAAGCACCAAATACATTATATGGCAATAAAGGTTGCACTATATGACACAGCTGTCATTTGTTAAGGACAGCTGTGTTATATAGTGCAACCAGCTCCACACCGCTAAATACATCATACAGCAGCAAGCTTTATTCCTCAGTTCGTGATTCAGCTTTGATGAGTACAGACGTGTCCCAGTGCACAGAAGACGACAGCGTACAACCTCTGGAGGCAAGTATTGGGTAAGTGGGTGTGGGGGGTGTGGAGTGGTGGGTGCTCAGTGGGAGGGTCAGGATGGGGGGGGGAATGACGGTGATGACAAGGAACCTTTTTCTTTATTTCAGGTTTAAATAAAATTAAAAAAGCCGTGGGGATGCTTTTCTTTTTTGCAGGTAACCATATAAAATTTATCTATTTTTGGACACTGGGGATGGGCTTCCCAGTGTCCCATTCTGCTGGGGGTAGGGGATGAATTAGATGAAAAACAGACTGGGGAGGCAGGGGGCATCAGACACCGGGGGTGGGCATCCGGGTGTTGGAAAATTAATCAATAAATAAATACACTTCCACCAGAGATTGGGGCCTCCGGTGTGCAGATATAGTTGAAGGCACAGCACAGTCAGGATGATGGGGCTACAATGACAGTAGCCCTGTCCCTGACCTATGAGTGGTGACAGCAGCAGGGGTTGTACTATATGACACAGCTGTTGTTTATTAAAGACAGCTGTGTCATATAATGCAGCCTGCTGTTTTTGCAAAAATTTAGTTATGAAGAGAATATTGATTTTTTGAACTGCGCATGCTCAGAAATGGAACATTTTTATTAAATATTTTAAAAACTACTTAACAGTGTGACATAAAAAACACAAAAGCACACACCTTGGCCCAACCTCTATCAAACCTGAAAGTTTCAGGTTTCAAAGCCTCCTATTTTTTAGTTATCGGGTGGCAAAAAAAAGTCTTAACAAGTTTCAAAAATAGAGATTTTTGTGGTTTTGTGCACCTTTGTAACTTTGCCTGCCCTGAACCAATCTGCATGAAATTTCCAGGATCAAGTGATCCTGACACAGAAGCTGTGCTTTCCAAATGTCATGTAAATTGGGTGAGAGGGGGCAAAGTTATTAAGGTGCAAAAATTTAAGTTTGACATAGATGTGCTTAACCCCAATATACATACACTATAGTGCCTGTATAATATATATATATATATACACACACACACACACACACACACACACACACATATATGTATTATACTCATATTATATATACTATCTACTATACTATAGATAGACAAATAGGGGATACATGATGGGCAGGAGTGGAATATGGAAAATATTCTCACTTCTGCAGAGTGAGCTCTGTATTCTCACAAGTGCTGAAGGTACAGGTGAGAATGCACAGTTCACTCTGCAGGAGTGAGAATATTTCCATATTCTATGATCTGCACATCATGTGTGCTATTTATACATTGGGGTAGGAGTTTCAAACGTGCTGTTTTTTTTTTCTGCATACTCTGTCTTTTTTAGTTTAGTGTTTGGTAACTGGGTAAGTTTTTAGAGATGACTTGGGAGCATTAAGCAGTTAAGTAACTTGTTTTGCATCATGCAGTGTGGAAGGGGAGAGAATTAAACTGAGGTCTGGTGTGCTGGATGTAGCAAGTTTGTTCAAAGCTCATTACCCTAATCTCTAGGCTATACTGAGAGCACTGTTTGTGTGTGTTCTGAGTGTGTGTAAGTGTTTATGAATGGGCTGGGAGTATTACAAACACTATGAGAAACAGGTGCATGTGTTTGGCATTGCTAATTGAGTTAGTGTCAGCAAGCAGTGAGAAACAAACTGTGAGGCATTGTGATTTAGAATACACGTTTTCTTGAAAATGACTGTAGCGTAGTCATGGGCTGGGAGTTTTACACACACTCTGAGAAAGAGCTGAATGTCCTTTGCAATGTTAATTGAGTTACCTGCAAGTAGGAGTGAGAAACAGGGCCAGCCCGGTGGTGCCGAGGGTTGAGGTGCTGGACGCCACTCCTCATGCCACACTGGCGACCCTGGTTCAGGAATGAGCCCAGGCTGCCAGGGGTCAGCAGGGAAGAGGAAGGATTGAGTGTTCGGAGGACAGATCTCCTTCCTTTGCGGGGGGGTTCCAGGGACTATGCTCAGCAAAGCAGTGACCTCTGGTGGAGACCGGAGGTACTGCACTGCTTCTTGGCTTCTCTAGAGGGCTGCAAAGTCATGACAGGATGTGCCCTGGCATCATTGCACATCAGGGCTCTGCCTGGGGGTGGGGGATGAGCGCAGAACAAGAAAAATGGAAACCAAACTCCACCTCCTGATAGGTGATGGAGGGTCCGGGGGGTCAGTCCACCATGCCCAGTGTTGGGCCATCCTCTCATTCCTGTGTGCTCACCACTGTCACACCACCAGACTAGATTTGTAGATAGAGCGCCAGGAGGAGTATGTCTGGTGGTCCTGCCTCTGGGGACTCAGTTCTGGGGGGGGCTGGGTGGTAGTGAGGACTGCTGGAAGGAGCGAGAGGAGGCTTCTGATGGGTGGGATCAGGACCAGGACCCCGAGTGACCACTCCTGAAAGAGTTCAGGAAGTGTGGAGTGAAGAAAGAAAGATTTAAAAAAAAAAGGAATGAGAAACAGAAAGTATTAGGCACTGTTATTTAGAATGCAAGCGTTCTTGAAAATGACAGTAGCATAGTAATGGGTTGGGAGTTTTACACACTCTGTTGGAAACAGCTGAATGCCCTTTGCAGTGTTAACTGAGTTACTTGCAAGTAGCAGTGAGAAACAGTTTTGTGGAGAAGTTCAATTTAGTATGCAGGCTGGAGTGAGTGAGTGAGTGAGTGAGTGAGTGAGTGAGTGATGACATCAGCAGAGTAGGTATATTTGTAAGTTATTTTAAATCCAGTGATGTCATCGTAAGTTACTTCACTGCAGTGGAAATAACTGAAGTCATCCCACTCGTATTGCTCTCACCCCCACTGTATAAAGATATATATATATATTTATATTTTTTTTTTTCATGGTGGAGTGGAGGATGTGGTCTACCTGGATTTTAGTAAGGATTTCAACACCATTTCACACAGGAGACTATTAAGCAATCTGGGTAGCTTATGAGTGGGTCCAAAGGTGGTAAACTGGTTAAGAAACTGGTTAGGAGATAGATGACAGAGAGTAGATCGGACACTCGGGGGAAGGTTGAGCAGAGACCTGGGAAAATTAGAGGAGTGGTCAAGGGTAATGCAGCTGGGTTTCAATGCAAAAACATTCAAAATAATGCACCCTGGGCACAGAAACCCAAGGGAAGAGTTAAAAATTGGGGAGTGTTAATAATGACCACCAATCAGTAGGAAGACCTCAGGGTAATCATCTCCAATGACCTAAAGGTAGCCAGGCAGTGTGATTAGGCAGCTGGGATGGCTCGTGGGATGCAGGGTTGCATAGGGAGAGGTATCACCAGCAGAACGAGGGAGGTAGTGTTGCTTCCGTATAGATCACTGGTAAGACCTCACCTAGAATACTCTGTATAACTCTGGAGACCACATCTCCGGAGGGCCACAGGCAGAATGGAAGCAGTCCTGTGGAGGGCAACTAAAATGGTGAGGGTCTGCATCAAAAGCCCTATGAGGAGAGATTAAAGGAACTCAATATGTACACCCTGGAAAAGGGAGAAGGAGGATATGATAGAGACCTTTCAGTACTTCACAGAGGTAAGTAAAGTACAGGAGAAAAGTATTTTTTAGAAAACAAAGGTGCTTAGGAACAAGTGAACATGCTATGAAGCTGGGGGGGGGCGGTAAATTCCTGAGAAATGTGAGGAAGTACTTCTTCACAGAAAGAGTAGTGGATTTCTTGAATAGACTACCAGCCAAGGTGGTGAGAGTGAAAACAGTGATGGGGATCTAGAAAGCATTAGACAGGCATAAGGGGATCTTAGAGGAAAGAAATGGAGGGAAGGACAAAGAGCCGAAGAGCAAGTGGAGTCTGTGGTCATACCTCTCAACTGTCCCTGATTTTCAGGGACGTCCCTGATTTTGCCTTCAAATTTTACTCTATCCCTCCTAAAAATTGTGTTTCTGTGACCAAACAGTGGAAGTTGTAGGCACAAAATAATGTCAAACATTAAAGTTACAGACTTGTTTTTCCTTAGAAGATGTATTTTACACTAAACCCCTTATTCTACCAGCTTCCTGAGTGGATATCACCAATTTTGAATATGTGTCCCTGATGTTGGTCCTTTGTCCCTGATTTTTTTATGCCTTGTCCCTGATTTATGAGGCAGGAGGTTGCGAGGTATGTCTGTGGTGATAATGCAGGTAGGGGAAAACGGGCAGGCTGGGTGGGACAAGCAGTCCCAACAACATAGGTGCTGGAACTAGGGGTGCTGGGGGTGCGACAGCACCCCTAGCTTGAAGTACAATTCCCTATGGCTTCCTATGCAGTTTTGTTCAATGGCTTTCAGCACCCCCACTATAAAAATTGTTCCAGTGCCACTGCCCAACAAATCCTGTTTCTATGTTACTGTGGCGGAACTTTCTTTGTAACTCAGAAATATAGTATCAGTGATACAAAGGACAAATTACTAGGAAAATTAGTCTGTGTGGCACACTCACACCAAACAGAAATCCTTCAGCCAAGGCATCAAAACTAAAGTTACGGTAGTGCATGTTGGTTGGGGGTGGGGGGTGAGGTGGGGGTTCAGCATTTACCCAGTGTAAAGAATGTCTGTCATTATGATTTCCCGTCAGAATGTTCAGAAATTCTACCAAGTTATAATCATTTACTGAGGAAAGCATTTGACCTTTAATTACAGTTTTTCCTTGCATGCATTATGGCTGTTTCATGCAAGAGTATATTGAAACTGAAGGAGTGTGATGAGCCAAAGCAATCAAATGTGACATGCCATTATTTTAATCAAATGATGCTAATGCCTTTTATTTTTATATTTTGATAATACAATTAAATTGTCGTGCATGGAAAACTATTTAAAAGCTCCATTGGGAGCCCTTGCTTTTGTGAGGAACAGAAATTAATGAAAGCTTTTGATAGAAAATCTTTAAGCAATTTTGCTTCAAATTGCTTATTGTGAAATGACAGTGTGAAGTCAACTATACATCTTTAGAAAGCACTGCTGTTAACCAAATGTTTAAAAGTTTGCTTGTAAACAAGTTTGAGGTGATTCTACATATAGTATATTTCTTGTTATTTAACATAAGGGGTTTGCTGGGCTTTTGAACCCTAGTCACAGTACACATTTTCCTATAGATTTTGTGTTATACATTTTTTTCCCGGATAAGAAAATTAAGTCTAATGGTCAAAATACTAGGTTTGAGTGATAAATATAATACACGATCTCCCAGAAAACTCTATATTGTAGTTTTTAACCACCAATATTTTCTTATTGACCTTTTCTCCTTTACTGTATAACTCATGCTCTATACTGCTGCATTGCTGTGCCTACTGAGATCATCTGGTCTGAAACAATACTGCAACCTTTTCTCGGTGGTACCCTTCTCCCACCTAACAGTGTGATATTTAAATGTGATTCCGTCATAACCAGTTAGTCATATCTTTTACATTTTTAAATCAAATCAAGTAAAGCAGGGTGGTTAGGCTGTACTTTGTCAAGTCTTAAGAATTACTTACAGAGGTTTAAATTGCCTTCCAGAAATCTTTATTCTCACAACAGCTGAGCATGGCAGTAGCCCTTTCAATAACAAAAGAAATAGGATATGTGACGTACTTCATGAGAATATGGCATTTGTCATCATTAGTTGGCACTGACCTCTGTGACCTTACAAGGGAAGCAGACAGTGAAGTTCAGTGAGGTTCAGTGTCACATTACTTCTTGTGTAGTCATGTTGTGACACTGCTGTCAGGATGCCCTTAGTAATGACTAGGAATAATGAATGAAAACACATAACAATTAAATAATTAGCAGTAATGGCTCTGTGCATTCTTCCACTTCATTCACGCTGATTAACATAACTAGACTAGAAGGAACATGACACTCAGCACTGCTGTACCACTCATAGTCAAAGTCTTCATACTTCCTGAGGTTCTTTGTGAAGGGAAGTTCGTCAACTACGAATATCACAACTAAGGAATTCTGATCCTAAGGTTATTTCAGGGGTGACATCAGAAAAGACTGTACTGGGAGGGACTGCTGCTGATAAGACCTCAAAAAGGGGAGATTGTCTCTAGTTTAAAAATACCCTAGGTTGCACAGTAGAAGTCACTTAATTGGGGACACCCTGGGGGTGAGATTTTTGTCCCAAGACAGATTTTTTACAGTTTTCTTCTGTGCCTTCAGTGCTGCAGCTGCTGTGACAGCTCCATGACTGCACCCCAGTGCTTCAGACTGATGAGCTGCACACACACACACCACATAGCTAAATCAGGATTATGAAACATTGTTACAGTACATTACGCACCCCCCCAATGCTGCAGTTGACAGGCTGGTTACATGACTGTGTAAAAGTGCTTTACGTTTCTACCTGCCCCAGTGCCGCAGTTATCAAGCCGGCCCCACAAAAAGCTTAACTGAACCGCCCCGCATTGGGCTAACTGGATTAACTCAGGGCACTGTCTCCATTTTCTGTCAGTCAGACTGAGTCACTGCCAGGTCTCTGGGGGCATGGAGAAATGTAAAGCAAAAACAGTACAGACTGATAAATTAAGTGTAAAGTGGTGTTCAGTGGCATGCTCCTGCTTGTCTAGGTGGGTTATTCAGCAGCCTGAGATACCTTCATAACAATAACAGATGCACATTTGTTGTTGTCACTTCAAGTTAGGCTTATCTTTTGCAGATTGCCATTCGGCCACTGGATGGCTCTGTGCTACACTACATCTGATTCACAAATTCTACAAATGAACTAGCACACCTCTTAACCTCCCCCCTTGCAAATCAGGGACAATGCTTAACACAATCAGGGACAAATGAGCAGAATTAGGGTCACTTCTTACAAAACAGTAATATCAGCTCAAGAAGCCCTCTATATTGTGTGACTTCGTGTGAAACTGATCTGTAGCATTAATGTCTGGCAACATTTTATGCATCAAATACCTACACTACAGGGACAAAAATGCTGCAGAATATCAACTGATCACTTGCATGAATTGTTGTCACCCAGAAACTGTCCTCTGCTTAACAGTGGATTGTAGGCTGTGCTGAACAGTGGCTTATACAACAAACACTGTTCAGAGCCACTACGGCTGCTGATGCATTAACTTGATAAAGGTGTATCATGGGCTTAAATACAAATATGAATAGCTGTAGGCAGCTTTGTGTGTATATTTCATTTTTGGTAAAGTTAGATTATTTATCTGGTGGAGTCTGTGTTTTCCATGTGTTCAAAATACCAGTGGCCAGTGCATCTTGTACTATGCAGCGAAGGAGAGGGAGCTCCACACCAAGGCCTTCAAGTTATACTAGAAGAGATGGTGCAGAAAGGAGCAGTATGGCTAAAATGGGGACTGAGGGCCAACCTGGAAGGATAAGATTCTATACTGAGGTGATGGCCAGCTTCCAGTAAGGAGGGAACCATAGTCCACAGTTTAAATGTTACTTCAATGGACATTTAAAGTAGCCAAGAGGGTTGTGAACAAATGGGGAAGGCAGAAAGTGGGCCACCACAGGCTGAGATAGAGATTAGGGAGGTCCCAAGCAGGGGGTTAGGAAAGGAGGAAGAGGAGAAAGGATCAGTCAAAGGAGGAAGATGAGGAAGGAGGAACAATTGGAAAAAGGAGAAAGTGACAAGAAGAAAGCTGAGGGATGTCAAAATGGTGCAAGGTCTGCCTCAGAAGCCTTAAGAGAAGAAACTGAAAGAGTTCAATATGTACACCCTGGAGGAAAGGCGGGAGAGTTGGGATGTGATGGAGCCCATTAAATACTTCACTGGGGTTACTAAGGTACAGGAGGGAGGTATGTTTCAGAGAAAAAGATGATGTAGAACAAGGGGTCATGATATGAAGCTGGAAGGAGGTAGATTCAGGAGAGATGTGAGGAAGTACTTCTTCACAGAAAGGGTATCGGATTCCCAGAACAGCTTTCCATGGGAGGCAGTGGGGGTGAAACCAGTGGTGGGTTTCAAAACTGCCTTGGATAGGCACAAAGGAACTCTTGGAGGAAGGAAGGAAGGGAGGGAGGGAGGGAGGGGTCGAAGAGAAAGTGTTGTAAATCAAGTTCAGTCTCCAGCAAAACTGATCATAATTAAAAATGGGTAGACTAGATGGGCCCAGCGGTCATTATCTGCCATCAGTTTCTATGTTTGACAGGTTATGTGATTCAAATGGATACAGTGTAAAATTATTAATATGCACAATGTCGATACTGTAAATTGCGTGGTAGAAATAAGTCATGTGCTATGCTACACAGACATCAAATCAGTAATAATATATACTAACATACTATTTGCCAGCAGATTAGGCCTTATGGTCTATCAAGTCTGCTCGAATCTAGATCCTTAGTTGGGTGCAGAGACCCTCCCATCCCTTGTGCTCCAGAAACCCCTATCATCCATCCCCACCCCCGGACAGGCCATCATCTGATACATCCACTTTCTGTGTCTGTCCCACCCTCTCTTAAACCCTCCACTGTGGATCTCTGAACCAGCTCACCAGGCAGAGCATTCCAAGGGTCCACCACCCTCTCAGTGAAAAACCTCCTCCTCTTTTCCCCTCACCCTTCCACCTTCAAACCATGCCCTCTGGTGATACCTCCCTGCTTTAGTCTAAAGATCCCCTCCATGTTTACCCTATTTATTCCCTTGAGGTACTTGAAGACCTCAATCATGTCCCTCCTGTCTCCTCTCCTCCAATGAAAACAGGCAGAGCTCCTCAAGTCTGTCCTCGTAAGTCAAATCCCCTAGCCCTCGTGTCATCTTTGTTGCCCTCCTCTGTACCCTCTCCAGGAGCTGTATGTCCCCTCTTCAAGTGTGGTCCAGTACTGTACACAGTACTCAAGGTGTGGTCTAACCAGTCCATTGTACAGCGGCAGAATCACTTCCTTGCTCCTTGAGGTGATCCCCTTGCGATGCATCCCAACATCCTGTTTGCCTTGCTAGCTGCTCCTGCACTGCTCAGAGTTATTCTACATGTATCCACCATGACCCCTAGGTCTTTTTCCCTGTTGAGGCTTCCAGCACCTCCCTCCCAGGGTGTACCTGTGTTTAGGTTTCAACCAAGATGCAACACCTTGCACTTGGTGATATTGAAATTTAATTTCATGTGTGAGCCCAGCTTTCCAGGGTGTCCAGGTCCCTTGCAGGGCCAACCTCCCTCTTCTCCCTCAACTACTGCTCCCATCTTGGAGTCATCCATGAAGAGACTCATTTCACACCCTATACCATCCCTGATGTCTGATATGTATGCATTAAACAGGATTGGACCTAGGACCGAGCCGTGTGGTACCCCACTACCAACCTCTGTAGGGTTCGAGAGCTCCCCACAGACCACTACTCTCTGAGTGCGTCCAGCTAGCCAGTTTTCAATCCATCTGACCATCAAAGGGCCTACTCCTAACCCCATCAGTTTCTCCACCAGACCATTGTGGGGGATAGAGTCAAACGCCTTGCTGAAGTCCAAGAATAATACATCCACAGGCTTACCCCTGTCCAGTTCTGATGTTACCCATTCATAGAACTCCACAAGGTTGGTTTGACATGATCTACCTGGCACAAACCCATGCTGCCGACTATCCAGACCTCCCACCTCCCCCAAGTAAACTGATGCAAACTGATGCACTATATGCATTGAGCAAGGGAGAAAAAATCAAGGGGAACACGTGTGAAGCAATATACTACTCATAGAGTTGTGACACCTTGACAGGTACATACTGTATGAAGCTACTGTATTATGATGGTACCCAGCTGTATACCAATGTTGAGTTAGCTACAATGTGGGATTTTATTTATTTTTGTTTTTAATAATCCAGACATTGTCTACACAGTAATGAGAGATAGCCAAGGATGTTCTTTACAATTGGTAACCTTGTTTTTTTTTAATTCATTTTTGAAAAATGAGACTGCAATTCTGTTCAACCAATTAACTTTTGGTTTGTGAGACAGAAGGAGGTGGAAGAGACAATGCTGTAGAGCAGGTTGGGTCTGCAGTAAAAGTGAACATAATTAAATGTGGGCAGACTAGATGGGCCCAGTGCTCATTATCTGTCATCAGTTTCAGTTTCTATGTATGACAGGTTGTATGATTCAAATGGCTACAGTGTAAAATTATTAGTATGTGCATCGATATTGTAAACTGTGTAGCACACATAATTCATGTCGTACTATGCTGCACAGACACGATAATCAAATGGGTACTAGAGGATAGAGGAGTTGAGACCGTTAGGTGTTGCAAGCTCAGTGACAGCTGGCCACATCTACTTTCCTGTGGATAGAGTGCAGAGAGATGCCTGGATACCTGCCATCCATGTACAGTCTGATGTTGTGCCCCTACACAACACTGTAGGTATAAAAACTGATAAGAGCTTATTGTTTTCCTGTTTCCAAAGCTGTTTTTTTTAATACTTGAGAGTTATTACTAGGAATTCTGAGACAACCGGAGATGCACGTCCATATATAGTTGTCTCATAATCGTGTAAAATGATCATTTAGTTATCCCCATGCATACTGTATATGTGTCTAGTTTTCCCTAGGTTCCTTATTCCCACAAAGGGCTTTGATAAAGAGTAAGAACTAACAGAAATTGCTATTGTCCAACTCCAAAGTGTAAAAGAATATGATGTAGGGAGGGGTACAAAATATTTCCCTTACATATCCAGATCCAGCAAATGGTCCAGTGCTGCTTCATGCCAGCTGAGTAAATGCTAGGGTCTAAAAAGTAGCTGCTGACTAAAATACACCCAGTGTTTCAGCTACTTGTGAACTGAATTAGCCACTCTACAAACATGGTCTGATGCTGCTTTCCTGTCTCTGTAACCCAAACATCCTGAGGTTCTCTACTGTTTGGTGCTGGAACTGGACTGACAGATATCACGTTCTCAAGGGGCAGTGAGTGAAGCTGCACTCTCTAGCAGGCTTTGCTCATGTTTTTTGTGAAGCAAATAAAAAAATTGCTCTGCTGCATAGCCTCAATTGCCCAAACATACTGATTGATGAGACAATGTCGGCCTGCAGTGGTGTGATGTGACAGCCAGCCACATTCAGTTACATTCACCAAAATGCCTTAGCCACAGTGGTGAAAGGGAGACTAGAAATGGTAGCCACACTGATTTTACAGTAGCCATTGGTGATGGTGGTGATCCTTCATGCACACCCAGTGCCAAGAAGAATAACAAGCTCTGATGCCCAGTATGAGTAAGTGTGATCGAATGGCCATGGCAAGCAGCTCAATAGCCAGTGGAAAAAGTAGTGGTGAGAGGGGGCAACCCTGTCAGATGCCCTTCTGGAATAGAAAAGGGGATGACAACCAGCCATTGGTGGAGACCCGAGCTGTTGGGGAGTTATACTGTACTTGGACCCATCTCAAAAATTTATTATTACAGCTGAAGTATGTGAGAGAAGCACAAAGGATGGGCCAGTTAACCAAATAAAATGCTTTTTTGAACTCAGTCTTAACAGTTGCCTCTGGGAGATGCCGGGCTTGTGCTGCAGACTTGAGGTTGAGTAAAGAATGGAGATGGCTCAGCCTTAATCTGCTTGTAATAAAGCCGGCTTGAGCTAGGTGGCTCTGCCAAGGCAAGAATGTTTTATGACAAGAGGCTAGCGCTTTAGCTAAAACCTTACAATCAGCATTAATATGAGCGATGGGCTGGTAACTGGCTCAAAGGGTGGGGTCTTTATCCTTTTTGGAATCATAGTAATGACAGGTCTCTAAAAGGTGGGGAGTAATATACTGGTGGTGTAAGCCTGTTTGAATACTGTGGTCAGGTGGGGCATTGCAAAGTCTGTAAATAGCTGATAGAGGTTATGAAGTCTATCAAATCCTTGTCTTCCTTGAAGGCTCCAGGAGATGATGGAATCTCTGGAGATCTCTAAGACCATAGGGGCTTGACCCAGTTGTTGTTCATCAGTGGCAGAGAGCGGGTGGAGGTTCAACTGGGTTAGGAAGCTATGTATGTTGTTGTGAGATGGGGAGAACTGAGTTTATAGAGGGTTTTGTAAAAATGTTTCATAACTGCATTAATTTGGGCTAAGGTATGGTGAAGCTGGCACCGATGGTCACAAAGAGAACTTATCTGTCTGCTTGTCTGTTTGACATGCAGGTGGCGAGCAAGCAACTTGCAGGCTCGTTTACCGGCCTCCCAGTATCTGTGCCTAGTGTGAACAAATAGTACAAACTGATACATTTATGGCATTATAAGGAATATAGAATACACCAAAGCAGAAAGACACCTTTTTGGCCACCATGCCATAAAAAAGCAGAGTAATGAGAGCATAGGAAGACAAGAGGATAAAAACAGACTCATTGACTAGAAATAACTGGCTACTCTATACTTTTGGATACAACTGAATTTCATAATTTGGGGCCAGAGCAGATAATACAGATGCTGTGAGCTCTGCATTGTGGCAATCAAGGTTTTATTTCCTAGGCATATATTAATTGCCTCCCCACCCCACCACCACCATCAGGGAGAAGCGTCCCACATAATGGCTAGACAGTCACAGAAAATTCATTAGAATAATGATCAGGATACCAAATTACCAAACAATCTGGGCCTAAAATTGTAATCATCCAGGTTGCCTGAGCATCCTGTGTTTGGTAATGATCCCATATAAAGATAATTCTAAGATAATTTCAGAAAATCATGTGCTGTGATTAGCAGAATTTGATCAGGTGATTGCATGTTATTGTAGCACAACAGCAGAGTTCATTCTGAACCTCATCACACAATTCTACAATTAAAAATCACAAAAGTCATTTTATAATTGTAATATAGCACTCCAGAGTGTGCCTAACTGCAGGATAACAGCTGTTCTCCAGTGCATGAGGCACTTGGCTTCATCTTGTGCTTTACTTTCCAAGGTATGTCATTACAGTGACACATACCCTGTCATGCCTTATTGCTTAATTAATTCTAAAAATATTAATATTCAATTCTGGAAATTCTGGAAATTCAAAGCTTCCTCATTTTACTATATTCTTAATTTTTTGGGAAAACATTTAACACCCAGTTGGTGGATGATTCTCTGAGGGGGATTCCATCTTCTGCACTAGCGGTCTGGTGCTGAGCGCAGCCAGCTGCAGGGTGCTCCCCAGCCTGCCCTCAAGAGCAAGATTTCAGGCACGCTTCAGGAAAGCAGCTCCAGTCCATCTTGCTATCCGTGAACCCAGTTGGTGTATGGTGCCTGAAATTATAGGCAGATTCAGCACTCCGTCTCACCCTGACTGGCTTCAGCTCCTGGAGATTTGAATTGCTTGGCAACAGTCCCCTGGAGCTCATCTGTCTGCTGCTTAAATTTCTTTTTTCCCTAAGCTCTGCAACTAAATCTGTGATGTTTCTTTGTGCCCACAGCTGAATTTGAATTGTTAGTGTTGGGAACTACAACCCCTTTTTATGTTGGCTTGCCGCACTTGCGCGCAAGTCAACATCTTGGGAGAGTGCAGGTTTGGGGGTGCTGCCGCTGTTGGACGAATTCAGGGCACGCATCAGTAGGTGCATCCCTCATTCCCCAATCAGCTTGCATGCCCAGCGCCACACCATGCATACATAATGGTGTGAGCACATCTAAGAAAAGGTCCGCTGCAATCCGAACAAAGCTTGTCATATGCAGCAGTCCTTTTCTTGCCGTGCTAAATACGCCATTATGAGCATGGTCGGCGATCAGGCAACCGCCCTAACGTTGCCGACATCGAAGGTGCCTAATCCCCTGTCATTAACCCCCTGTCTTTGTGTGCCAATGGAGAGCCCACTCCCATCGGCATAAATCCCCACCCAATGTTGAATGCCGAGGGGTGCCCAATCCTCTGCTCGCCCGCTTTCTTTGTTTGCCGACGCCAATCCCTGTCGGTATTACTTTCTCCTCCACCTGTGTTGTATGCCGATGAGGGGCCCTCCCCCATCGGCATAAACCCCCCCAATGTTGAATGCCAAGGGGGTGCCCAATCCTCCTTGGCTCGCGCCCCTCCCTTTCTTTGTTTGCCGACAGGGGTGCCCAATCCCCATCGGCATTACTTTCTCCTCCTCCCCCTGTTGTGTGCCGATGAGGGTGCCCAATCCCCTGTCGGCTACTGACACCCCCCAAAAAACCAGTTAGGTGGCACACTGTGAACCCACCCCAGTGTGCCAAATGCCCTGCAAAATGAAAACTGTCCCTGATGGTTTTCCTGTTATTTCTTTTACCCTGTAAAGCGAAAACCATCCTCAATAGTCTTGATGCCCCCCTCCCCACACCCACCCACTGCGCACCCTGCCTCCCTCACCCCCCCCATACTTACCTCCGGAGTCCGGCACGACGATCTTCCATGGACCGGGAACATGTCTGCACTCTTCAAAGCCGGCCGTGAACTGAGGAAATGCCAGTAAGCTGTATAATGGAATGAATAGGGTTTTTTCAACTTTGCTGCATATCTCGGGCATTTCTTGGAATTTTGGCACCAAATTTTCAACATGGGGTTTTTGGGGTGCCTGCTCATGAATTCTATCACTGTCATAGTGTTAATCAGCCTTGAAAGGTGATTTCACAGTGACTGCACGAAATCACCTTTTGGGACCCATTAATGAAATGACAGTGCCAGTGTTCATGAGGTGGCCTCTCAAAAAGCCTATGTTCCAAATTTGGTGGAAAAAATCCAACAAATGCCTGTTTTACGAGTGTGCATTGCGCAGTTGCTACGCAGGCTCGTAACTTCGCGCATTCGCAATATTTTAACACCGGATTTTCAGCATTGTCATTTTTGTACACCTCCTTGTGAACAGTACAGCTGTCATTTTCCACATCCTGCCCGAAATGTGTTTCCGCACTTCCAGCGCACAATAGCACAGTCGCTGTGGGAAATCAGTGTTTGGGCCAGATTATGAAAAAGACAATGACACAGTTCATGAGCAGAGGTCCTAAAATGCCTATGTTGAAAATTTGGTGATGATACTCCATAAAATGACTGTGTTATGAACGTGCATTGGCAGATTGCACGCACGCTCGTACTGTCATGCATTTCTGATATTTTCACTCTGGATTTTCACCATTGCCATTTTTCCACACCACTTGATGAACAGTACAGCCGACATTTCACATATCCTGCCCAAAATGTGTTTTTGCATTCCGGTGCAGAATAGCGTGGTTGCTGTGCAAAATCACTTCTTGGGACACTTTGAGGAAATAACAGTGACACCGTAAATGAGCAGAGGTGCTAAAATGCCTATGTTGAAAATTTGGTGCCGAACATCCATAAAATTGCAGTGTTGCAAGCGTGCGTTGCATATTTCCCACACACCCTTGTAACTCCGCAAATGTGGTATATTTGCGTGCCACATTTTCAGCACTGGCATTTTTTTACACCTCTTTATGAACTGTGCAGCTGTCATTTTTCGCATCCTACCCAACATGTTTTCCCTCACTGCACTACCAAACACCCAAAGGGACACCCTAA
Source organism: Neoceratodus forsteri (assembly GCA_016271365.2). NCBI lineage: Eukaryota > Metazoa > Chordata > Ceratodontiformes > Ceratodontidae > Neoceratodus > Neoceratodus forsteri. The sequence continues at coordinate 277,766,099 of CM057453.1, read as the reverse complement.
TGCCTGTCACTCTGCAGGGTGGGGGTAGGTTGGCATCAGTTCAATACTTCACTGCCATTCCTATGATGCATCTCTAACTCCTGCACTGTCAATGCCAATGCCAGCAAGCCAACATTCGGCATTGACAAATGCTTGTTTGAATAGTTAAGAGTAGGAAACAATAGCATTTTTGGAGTGTTTCAACTGCCTTAAGCCATTTGAGTATAACAAAGTTGTAAGTTAAAAACTGCTTTGTCTAACTGCTGAATTGCTGTTTCTCCCATCTGCCCCCCCCAACCCCACTAGCCTTTTCCTTTGTATACTGGTGATACTGCTGGTGCTTTATACCAGCCACTCCCACAGCCCTTCTCTCCCTCTCTGGCTAACTTAGCACCCTTAATTTCTCACCTTGTTGCAGAATTCTTTTGTCTCCTTACTTAGCCTGCCTCCCAAACTCTGAAGCCTTTGTTCTGTTGGTACTTATAAGCTGGTTTCTCCCTTCTCTTCTTTTCTCTTCAGGATTCCCTGAGGGGGATTCCATCTTCTGCACTAGTGGTCTGGTGCTGAGCGCAGCCAGCCACAGGGTGCTTCCCAGCCTGCCCTCAAGAGCAAGATTCCAGGTACGCTTCAGGAAAGCAGCTCCAATCTAGCTTGCTAGCCGTGAACCCAGTTGGTGGATGGTGCCTGATATTATAGGCAGATTCAGCACTCCATCTCTCCCTGACTGGCTTCAGCTCCTGGAGATTTGAACTGCTTGGCACAGTCCCCTGGAGCTCATCTGTCTGCTGCCTAAATTTCTTTTTTCCTAAGCTCTGCAACTAAATCTGTGATGTGTCTTTGTGCCCACTGCTGAATTTGAATTGTTAGTGTTGGGAACTACAACCCCTTTTTATGTTGGCTTGCCGCACTTGCGTGCAAGTCAACATCTTGGGAGAGTGCAGATTTGGGGGAGCTGCCGCTGTTGGGCGAATGCAGGGCACACATCACTAAATCTGTGATGTGTCTTTGTGCCCACTGCTGAATTTGAATTGTTAGTGTAGGGAACTACAACCCCCCCCTTTTTTTTTTATTTGTTTGCCCATTTTCCCGTTTGCAGGTTATACTGATCTGCCACTAGAGACATCTTATTTTTCCTATTAATCTTCCAACCTTGCCTCTGCCTTTTCCTGTTCTTGTTTCCTGCCTTGTTCTCACTTTTAGCATATTGTACTCTGAAGAAACAAAAAACCTACTACACAACAGCAGTCACACTCACTGAAGGTCAGTTATTCCCCTTACCCCCCCAATAGAAATAGCAATGGGCACCATGGCTATCACCTCAACCTACTCATGGTTACATTTCTTGCTCTGCCCATCCCATCCTACCCCCTACCCTCAACCCTGAGCCCCACCCCCTCTACCAACCCACAGCAGCCAACCCCCACCCTGGGACACCCCTATTGTTCCATGGCACCACTCAACCAATACTTCCTCCCCGGGACACCCTGGGCTCACCCCTTCATTCCATACCTACCCTCCACACCCTTCCCATCCCTTGTACCCCCACTAGTAGGACCTCGCATCGGTACCTGACTAAGTGTCCTGGTCGCCACAGACCACTCATCAGATTAATTGCTTTACTACTTCTGCTCTCTGGGAACATACACTCCAACCCCGGGCCATTGTCAACTAGCCACCCCACACCCCACTCTAGTACTGGCCTCAGCATTCCATCCATGAATATTTGCAGCCTCCTAAAAAAATCCACCGCTGTCCAGTGCTGGGCTGTATAACACCATCCTGATGTTATAGCACTAGTCGAGACATGGCTCTCAAAAAAAATCCCGACTCGGTTATCTCCCTCCCTGGCTACACTCTGTTCAGGGAAGACCGCATAGGCAAACGTGGCAGCGGGTGTGCAGTCTTTATGTGTGACACACTTTTAGGCCATGCTCTTCCTGCCCCCAAGCTTGGTTTTAGTGCCCAAGCCCTCACCCTCAAGGTTACCCCTGACCCAGCCAGGGGCCCTCTTTTTCTCACAGTCTCTTACATACCCCCGAGGGACCAGGGACCAGCTGTCCACTCCCTCACTGATTACCTCACCACACTCCCAAACAAGGTGGAGCAGCTCATCCTAGGTTATCCTTAATATCAGTTGGCTGAGTACCACTGCCCCCCATATCAGGGACTCCTTCACTGCCCTAGATATGACCCAACTAGTTACCTCACCCACTAGATTTAACTGGTCAGGCAGCTCCAGCACCCTCCTAGATGTAATTCTGTTGAACTGCCCCCATAAAATCAGGGATATTAATTTACTACCAGACTCTCTTAGTGACTACTCTCCTGTCCTCTGCCACTAGTCATCCCCCACACCAAAACCAGTGTCCCAGGTTACCTCGCGCCGGTGCTTTTGCCCCGGGGGTCTCAGAAAGCTAAAAATGCACCTAGCCCAGCTTGACAGGTCCCCGATCCTACTCGCAATGGATATTGACTCTGCCCTAGCCTATTTCTCCAGTGCCTTCAGCAAGGCCTGCAATCTTTTCACCCCCAACCAGAATCCGTACCAAGAAACACAACACCTCATGGATCTCTCCATCCCTCATCCAAACACTGAAACAAAGAGATATTCTCTGGCATATTGCCGTTGAGACAGGCAAACTGGTTGACAGACAAGCCTATAATTCAGCACGTAACAAGTGCACCTGGGCTATAAGGCAGGCTAAGGCCAAATATTATCAAGCCACCCTTGAATCCACTTGGGGCTCATCCTGTGCTGTCTGGGAAAATATGAAAGAGCTCAATGGAAAGACCCGCTCCCCCCCCCACCATCACTACTCTCCATAGACGGTACCGTCACTACTGATCCTCCCTGCATAGCTGAATGCCTCAATATGGCTTTCTCAGATCTAAGCTCTGTCCTCCCCAACTACTTTTTCAACCCTATCCCTGCCTCCACCCCCCACCTAGGATCGCCCCCCACCTGCATGCCATATCACCCCTTGAAGCCAAGCCTCATCTGCAAAAAGCCTTAGCTAGCAACAACCCCAGCTGTGATCCCCTGGACTCCAGGATTCTCTGATTAGTCCTAGATATTGTACTAGCCCCTCTCACCAACCTTTTAAACTGGTCACTACGTCTTGGTCAATTTCCCAGTGCCTGGAAAATTGCAGAAATCACCCCTATCCATAAGAGTGGAGACAGAACCTCCCCTACCAATTTCAGGCCAATCTCCATTCTCCCCCCTCTTTCCAAAGCACTAGAAAAAATAGTTGCCATTCAGCTGTCTCAGTATCTGGCCAAATATGACCTGCTGTGTCTGGAACAACATGGATTCCGCCCTGGACACAGCACCACTACAGCCCTCCTGGAGTTCTCCCAGCACCTCCACTCTGCTCTCGAGTCTGGTCATGTTGCGGGTGCAGTGTTCATTGACCTCTCCAAGGCCTTTGACACTGTCTGTCACCCCCTCCTACTTGACTCCCTCCACCAACTTGGCTTCTCCCCTGGCCCACTGGCTTGGTTCACCAGTTACCTCTCCGCCAGATCACAGCGCGTGAAGGTAAATGGCACCCTGTCCAATACCCTGCCCATTTGCATGGGGGTCCCCCAGGGTTCCATCCTGAGCCCCATTGTGTTCAGCCTATTTCTCAATACCCTTCCCAGCTCCTGCTCAGGCAATATGGTACTCTATGTTGATGATGTGGTTCTCCTTGCCTCCCACCCTGACCCCACATCTCTACAGGAATCCCTGTAGCACACATTAACCAAGCCAAAAAGTGGTTCCTTGACCTCCGGCTGGTCATTAACCTCAAGAAAACCAAATCTATGCTTTTTTCGCATTACCAGAATAAGGCCAAAATGCCCCCCTCTGCATTCTCCCCAGTAATGCTCACCCCCTCGAGCAGGTGTCATTTTACAAGTACCTGGGCATCACCTTTGACTCAGCTCTTACATTCCACACCCACATCAATACCCTGTCCTAGGCCATAAACTCTCAGATTGGCCTTCTCTATCGCCACAGAGATTGCCTCCCCCAAACCGCTCTCTGACTGGCCATCAACTCCTCCGTCCTGTCCTTAGTGGACTACGGCCTACCTATGTATGCTGCTGCCGACAATACCACCCTCTCCAGAATCCAGACCTTGATAAACAAGGCCTGCAGGCTCCTGACCAGTACATCCTTCCACACCCATACTTGCCAGCTCTATTCCACCACCAACTTGCTCACCTTGGACGAGCACCCGGGCTACCAAACCTGCTTACTTGCCAAAAAATCTCTGCTAGGACTCTCTCCCAGGGGTCACCGCATCCCTGTGGCTTGCATCCCCATCCGTTGCCACCCATTGCTCAGTTAAGTCCACCTTTCTGGTGCCCTGTACCAAGACCTCCCTAGCCCAAAGGTCCTTTCACTACCGCGCCCCACATGGTTCAACTCCCTCCTGCTCTCTGTCACTAAGTCTACCAAAATTGGTCCCTTTAAAGCCACTCTCCATAACCACCTCTTTGGTGCCCGAAGCTGTAGTTGCCCTTGATCAACCTAATGTTGGGGTTCCTCCCCATTTCTTGCCCATAGCCTTGACAATGTCCATTGGACTGCTTCCTCCCCTTTTTTTTTCTCTTTTCCTCACCCCTGTTTCCACCCACCCTTCCACTTAGGTATTTCCCCAGTTCGACCAGGGTTGTGACTTCTACTATTGTTATAATTTACATGATTGCTATTTACTGCATGTAACTTTATCCTGTAAACCACTGTTTTATTGTGTTCGTTTTGTTATCTGTATTGCACCTGTATGTTACCACTGTTGTATCTCACACTGTAACCATGTCTACCCTACCTGCAATGAGCTGCCTTTGTAAATGAGTCCCTGACTCAACGGTTGTAAATCCGACTTTCAAAAATAAATAAAAAATAAATAAATAAAGAAGTAATACAGTAATCTAACAAGCTTTTGTCAATGCCAAATGTTGGCTTTCTGGCATTGGCACTGGTAGTGCAGGAGTTAGAGAGATGAATAATAGGAATGACAGCGAAGTATTGAACTAATGCCAACTCCACCTCCCACCCCTGCAGAGACTGAAAGGCATTGGGAGTGTGCCTTTGGGTCATCAGCCATAACGCTTAAGCCATTCCACCTCATCCCACCCTGCAGACAGCAACAGGTGTTGCGGTGTGCCTTGGGGTCTTCAGCCCTTATGCTCACTCTATTCCATAAAGAAATAAGCTGAGATGGGTGCAGTATAGGAGAATGGGGTGAACATTAGGGCTGATGACCCCAAGGCACACCTCGATGCCTGTCAATGGCTGCAGGGTGGGGTTGGAATGCCATGAGCATTATGGCCGAAGAACCCATGTCACACACCCAATGCCTGTCAGTCTGTACAGGGTGGGGTGTTACAGTTGGAAACCCTAACTCCCCTGGCATTTGTTGGTATTTCCACTCCAAATTTTCAACATAGGCTTTTTGGGACCCCACCTTATGAACAGCGGCACTATCATTTTGTTACTCAATCCTGAAAGGTGATTTCACACAGCAACTGCACGATTTGGCTCCACAGGTGCGAAAACTCATTTTGGGCAGGATGTGAAAAATGACAGCTATACTGTTCATGAGCAGGTGTGAAAAAATGGCAATGTTGAAAATCTGGAGTGAAAATATGAAAAATTGGCAAAGTTACAAGTGTGTGTAGAAACTGCACAACACAAGCCCATAATGCAATCAATTGTTGGAAGTTTTTCACCACATTTTCAACATGGGCATTTTGAGACCTCCCCTCATGAACAGTGGCACTGTGATTTTGCTAATCTGTCCCAAAAGTTGATTTCCCACAGTGACTGTGCCATTCTGCACAACAGGTGTGAAAACACGTTTCAGGCAGGATGTAAACAATGACAGCTGTACTGTTCATAAGGAAGTGTGGAAAAATGGAAAAACGGCAATGTTGAACATCTGGAGTGAAAATATTAAAAATTGGTGAAGTTATGAGCGTGCGTAGAAACTGCACAATTCAAGCTTGTAATTCAGTCATTTTCTTGAATTTTTTCACCAAATTTGCAACATGGGCTGTTTGGGACCCTACCTCGTGAACAGTGGCACTCTCATTTCGTTAATCAGTCCCAAAAGGTGATTCCGTGCAGCAGCCACAAAATCACCTTTCAGGACAGAGTAACAACATGACAGTGACATGTTCATGGAGATGGTGTCCCAAGAACCCCATGTTGAAAATTTGGGGCTAAAATTCCTAAAAATGGCTGAGATATCAACATAAGTTGAAACTCCCACTGACAGCCATTATACATGCTTACTTTTGATTCTTCAGTTTTCCAGTCGGCTTTGAAGAGTGCAGACGTGTCCTGCTCAGCAGAAAATCGCTGCTCTCAACCTATGAAGGTAAGTATGGGGTAATGGGGGGTGAGGGGAGGTGGGTGCTCAGTGGGAGGGTGGGGATGAGGCAGGAGGCAGTGGGAAGACTACGAAGGGCCGTTTTCTTTTTTGCAGATTAAAAAAATTGCCAGGGGACAGTTTTCTTAATTTACAGGTTAAAAAAACAAAACAAAAACTTTTGGGCACACTGGGGTGGGCTCCCAGTGTGCCATATGAGTTTGGGGAGAGAAACATGTTGCTGATGGAGACTGGGCACCCCCATTGGCAAAGAGAGTGAGCTTGGGGGGTGGGGGACATCCCAGTGTCGGAAAAATAAATATATAAAAAAATTATCTCAGCACACTGGGGTGGGATCCCAGTGTGCCACAATGTGGGGGGGGGTGAATACATGCCAACTCAGGGATTGGGCACCCCGATGTCGGCTTTCCGGGGAGTGTGTGGCAAGTGGCAGGAGCCACCAATGTGGAAAGGTGCACAGGGGCTAATTTATTTATTGAAATGTTTCACCAGGAAAGGAACAGTGAACAAACATGTTGCTGTCATAAAGCAAGGCCTGGGGACAGAGTGTTCAGTGCACGGCAGGAGTCAACGATGTTGCGAGGGGGGGGGGAGGTGCCACTGCAATGATGAAACTGTCTGTGATTGCAGCAGCAGATTTGTCTCAACTCCTTGGCTCTCTTTGAATCTGCTGTCATCGCCAGCGTGCTCACTGATTGGTGGCTGAGGGACGTACCCACTAAATCGTCCCCTGCATTGGCCACAACACTGACACACCTCTGAAATGGGCTACTACTACAAGATTTTGCTTGCGCATGCGCACAAGCCAACATAAAAATGGTAAGCTGATTCCTTTAAAACTGGCACATAAGCATGAAGAAATTGTAGATCCTTTTTCCAAATGGTCTGTAAAAGATTAAATGTTCTGTGAAGCTGGAAATCACTGTAAGCAATACACAATGTGTGGCGGTACTTGTAGTAGCAGACTTGTGCTCTCACGTAAACCTGAGCCAAAGAAACTCATCCCAAGTACTACTGCAAGCTTTTCTTAAAACATTTCCATCAGTACCGGTGTTTATCCAAAGCCTACTGCATGGTAGAAAAGCTCCCAAACATTTAGGGATCAAGATAGGCACAAGTCTAATGACAGAACCTGAATCCAAAGCAATCTTTCTGTCTCACTCTCTCTCTCTCTCTCTCTCTCTCTCTCTCAGCCTCAGCAACTCACCTGCTCTGCCTTTTGAAATCTTGTCTTAAAACCACATCAGTTATGTCTCCCAGTACACATCCTTTAATCACATTGTGATCAGCCTAATTTACTTTTGATTCCCTTGATAGCTCAGCCCATCTGGTGGATTTATTGATTAAACATGTGGTGACTGAGATAGGCACGCTGATCGGGAACTCGTTCCCAGGTGTGAGTCATGGGAGGGGTTACAAGAGGGAGCGATACAGCAATAACAAATATAGTACCAATAATAGGTGCACTTGCAGAAACAATGAAATGCAAGGTTCTAGTAGTACATTCCAAAAAGGTAAAAAAATTATGCAGAGAGTATGAAAATATATAAGTTACAAGGGTACCAAGGATGAGAGCTTAGTGAGTGTACATACAATGAAAGGCAATATGCTTTTACCAAGGGAGAACACAACTGCAAATTTGGAGAGTAGGCTGAACCTCAATCTATACAATAGGGTACATGGCAAAATAAGTATGAAGGGACAGAGAGTTGAAGAGGGCATGGATTGTTGTAATGCTGGACAGATGAGGAGGATGGCTAGTTACAGTAGTATATCTGATTCAGGGCAAATCAGGTATTTACTGTAAGTTTGTAAATGTCTTCTGACCAAAACTATGTCTTGTCCCATTTCCTTTCACTGGGAAACCATGTTCATTTGCCAACTGAAGTCGATCTTGTTTAATCCTTGCTGCTAATTTATCTGTAGTAAACTCTGTATGTTCATCAGACTGTGGAAATGGTAATATGCAGAATACTAGGGTCAGATATAAACAGCAAAAAATGACTGCTGCACTCTTTTTCCTTGAGTTACAACACTAAAATATGTCTCTTTGTTTTATGGCATATTTAAACTATATGAAAAGAGGGAAGTTATATGCATATATTCAGTTATTTGTTTCAAAAGATTTACGAAGAGGGGCATACTGAGTTAACAGCTCATTTCCAGATGCATGAGGTGGGGGGGTTAAATAGACAATAACAGTGCACGAAAACCTCATTACATCACTACAGAAGGTTCGCAGTTCGTGTTTGTTGATCAGAAAAGGACGGCTGTGAAATATGTCTGGTTTTAAGCCGCATCCCAGGGGAAGGGGAATGCAGATGACAACCCGTAGATATTGAACCATGTTAAGCTGTTGGTGCTTTCTTTTAGTGAATGGGGACATTTTATTTAGTTATTAAATTTTGATTACCGGGTGAGCCCACTGAGCCCCAAAGGTCCCTTTTTCAGGGGAGACCTGGGATACGGTACAATGACAAATTATTAGGTGCTGTGGGTGCACCCTGTTACAATGATATTGCAATCATAACCAAGTTACAGTGAGGGCAGAAACACAGTAATAGCGGCAAGGACATGGGGAAAATTCTCCTACTCCTTTTGAGAAGTGGCATGTTACTATTGGTCAACAACCTGGAAAATTAAGTGAACTTGGGAGCCCTGTTTCTTGGGTTAGCACATACAGATATAGAAGCATTTAGTTAAAAATAACTCACAGGTTTGTTTTCTGCTTTCTCAGAATGTAGATACGGACCCTGTCAGAAATGACTTGTTGTATTTAACATGTTCTTTTACAGTACATTTCATATGACAATACCTCAGTGGTCAGAGACAATCGCAGGCAAGGAAAGTTTAGTTAGCACTGCTTTTGAAACCAAAATAAATAGTGAACTGCTGAGGGGAAGGGGAGTGTTTATATTACTGTGGTAACAGGAGCTGAAGAAATGCATCCTCTGCACCAGAAGATTAGACTTTCTTTCTAAAGTACATTTCGGATGACAATACTTCAGTGGTCAGTGACAAGCTCGGGCAAGGAAATTTTAGTTAGCACTGCTTTTGAAACCAATATTGTGGGGTGGGTGTTTCAACTTTAAATAAATCATACCTCTTAACTGCCCTTTCCCTGAATCAGGGCTGTGCAGTAGCTAATTCTGCCTTTGAAATGTGATCTGTCCCCTAAATTGGGCATTTTTGTCACTGGAGTCTGAGATTCCTATAAAATACTGTCAGGCAGGTGTTACAGTAGAGTTCCCACCCCTCATCATTTTCTCAGGACAGTACAGACTTTGGCTTGTCTTCTGCAGCCATGGAGTTGGCACCTATTACATTCACAGTGTGTTTTAGTTGGTGGCTGGCTGGTTATTTTGTTTGTACAGTATATGGTTGCTTTCTTTTAGCAGTGTTTATCATTGTTCTAAAGCTTTTGTTAACTTTCCTTATTTTATCTTTTTGTTATTTTTTCATTGGGTAATTAAGTAGAGATTCACTGGTGTAGTTCTTAATTGCTAGAATATCCCAGCCTCTGAAGTTTTTTTTTCAGTTTAATGTTGTATTTTTTACCTAGTATTTAGTTGTTCTGACTGTCTGGTATATATTCCCTCCTTGGTAATTGTATTTCTGAGGTTGATTATATAGGTGTTATGCCTCATTCTCTGTATAGGGCTTCTGTGTTTGCTTACTTTTTTCACAGTGATCATAGTGACTTTGAAATTCTTTTATGCACGCTTTCATTCTATCACAGACTTTTTCTCTCTCTCTCTCTCTCTCTCTTTCTAGCTTCTTCTACCCATTACTGACTGACTCACTGAGTCTAGGCTGTCCTTTGAAAATAGCTTTACTCACACTCTTTTATTTTCCTCTATATGTTGTTAATGAACCACCTAAAAAAGGGCCTCACTATTCCATAGCAAATACCTCAAGGCTTGTTTAAAATGCCAAATACTGCTGTTGTTACTTATCTTGGGCAACATTCACCCTGACCCTGGCCTTCCCCAGTTTGGGTCCAGCACAGCTGGTACACTCTCTCTCTCTCTAGGATGTATAAACATCTGCAGCCTTCTCACAAAACCTGATGCACTCACCACCTGGGTCTCTCAGCATAACCCAAACATTCTGTTAGTGCTTGAGACATGGCTGCCCCCTAAGATCCCTGACTCCCCAATTACAATACCTGAATATGTTGTCTTTAGGCAAGACAGGCTATCTAAGAAAGGATGGGGCTGTGCTCTTTACCTGAAAGAGTCCTTCACGGGTCATGTTTTGACCATGCTCAAATCTGGGAACAACATCCATGTCCTTGCCGCTAAGTTACTACTTGAAGTGCACAATAATGTCCTGACTGTTGCCTCAGTCTATATACTGTGCCACCCAAGCTGACTAACCTGAGCCTTCACTCCCTCCTTGACTGTATCAGCATTCTACATCTGACCATGGAAGTCATCATGCTAGGGGATTTCAATGTAAAATGGCTGGTCCCCAGTGTGAACAGCTACGAAGATGCCCTGTTGGCTGCTAACTTCTTGCAAATGGTCCAGTCACCCATCAGGATGAACTACAGAATGGGGACCTGTACACTACTTGACTGTGTGCTTACCAATTGACCAGAGTACATCACAAAAACTGAAGTTCTCCCAAACTCCGTAAGTGACCATTCACCAGTCTTGTGCATCTGGTCAAATAAGGTCACAAATCCCCTTCCAAAAATTATTAACAGCAGAATACTGGCTCCTGGACATCCGGGGCCCCTTAAAACACTTCTCCATGAACATGACTGGTCACCAATTGACACTGCCCCTGATGTGGACATAGCTCTTAAGTATTTTATTTCTAGCGTCAACTCAGCCTGCAATGTCTATGAAATGCATGAATAAGGGTGTCAATAACCTATGGATTACTCTAAACCTCCTTAAACAAATGAAATCCCAAGACCATCTCTGGTATTGAGCTAAGGCCACAGGTACTCAAGCTGACATTTAGGCATACAAAACAGCTAGGATCTCTTGCACCAGAGCTATCCGCTCTGAGAAAGATAACTACTTCAGGAATGCCACTGCCAGCACCTGGAAAGACAGGAAGAAGTTCTGGAGCAACCTTACAGATGTTAGAGGGAAAGGCTCCAAAGTAACCCCCACAATGCTCAATGTTGATGGCTCCACTACCTTGGATCATGTAACCATAGATAATGCTTTTAACACGGCCTTCATGGACCTTAGTCACATGTTGCCCTCTGACTTTCTTGTTTCCACCTCCAACCCTGGAATTTCAGATAAAACAGGATTGGCACAAGGGCACCCACTGTTCTATTTTAAAGCAATTATCGAAGACCAAGCCAAAAAACATTTACATAAAGTTCTTGGGAGGTCCAGACATAGGGGAGATTCCCTTGATCTGAAACTTCTTGCCTTCACTATTGATGAAGCCCTATTCCCCCTAATCAAAATTCTCAGTCGCTCCCTCATGCTTTTCCAATTCCCCCCAAAATGGGAATCAGCAGTGGTCACTCTAATTCACAAAAATGGTGACAAGATTCTACTCAGCAACTACAGGCCTATCTCCATTCCCTTCCCCCCCAAAAGCTTTGGAATGGATAGTTGCTGATCAACTTGATGAATACCTGGAGAAATATAACCTGCAATATCCCCAGCAGCACAGTTTTTGAAAGGGGTATAGCACCACCACTGCTCTCCTCAAATTCATCAACTACATCCACCATGTCCTAGATCTTGGCAAACTTGTCAGTGTCACATATATTGATCTGATGAAGACGTTCAACACCATTAACCACTCCTTGCTGATTGATCAGCTTTCTCTCTCTCTCTTAGGGCTCTCAATGGACACCACTCTCTGGTTTCAAAGTTGCCTTAGTGACTGCACCCAACAGGTTAGGATTGGTGAAGCAATCTCAAGTATCCTTCCGGTCTATTCAGGAGTTCCTCAAGGATCAATTCTGGATCTCTTACTATTTAGCATCTTCATGAACAAGCTCCCTGCCTCCTACCAAGATAAGATTCTCCTGTATGTAGACGATGCAGTAATCTATATGTGCCACTCAGATCCTTCCCTCCTACAATGTCAGCTACAGAAAAACTTTGCGGATATTAAGGCTTGATTTAGATTGCATAAGCTCATCATAAACTACAAAAAAACTAAAACAATGATGTTCCATAGAACCCACAACAATCATAAAGACCAACAACTAACAATCAACAACAGCTCTGGCATTGCATTGGAGCAGGTGAACCTGTTTAAATATCTGGGAGTGACCCTTGACTGCACTCTGTCATATGCCATATGCCAAACATATTGACAAGATCGCAAAGGCTGTGCACATCCGTATAGAGCTGTTATACAAGCATAAGCAATGTCTGATGGCTGATGCCCTAAATCTTGCAATTCAGAGTTCAGGAGCTCAGTAATCTCAATAATTGATTAGGGGATTGTGATCTACAGATCGGCCACTGCCACAGCACCGCGATACATAGCCATAGCCCTAAACAAGGCTTGTAGACACCTCACATCTGCCCCATGCCTCTCTAACACCTGTGAGATTTATGAGCAGGCTAATTGGCTTCAGCTACTTGGCAGAGTAAAATACCATACCTGCATCATAACAAAAATGTCCTCGCTTGGTCTCTTGCCTCCAGGAGTTCAGCAGATACTCAAGCCTCACTGTGTACTCTGCCTAACCAGACATTTGGACAGTCAAATATTCTGTGTTCCTCACTGTCAGACTACTCAAGGTCAATGCTTCTTTAATGTTAGAGCCTCGAACTGGTTCAACTTTCTTCCATTACATTAACATTGCCACGCTTGGCACTTTTGAGCGCAACTTACATCAGCACCTAGTGGCTCATGCATCCTGTGATTGCTTCACTTAACTGCCTCATGCCTGCTCCCCTCCCTGCTCTCTCCACCCTACCTCACCTGTCCCCTTTCACCCACACCCCCTGGCACATATACGGCCATCCCTTAAACCCTGCCTGATTGCTCCCTAGTTTCTATAGCCTCCCTGTCCTTTCTATCCTCTCCATCTGTTTTCCTACCTTAATGCCACTCCCCAAACTCTCTTTTTCACTCCCAGCACCCCTTACCTCACTTAGCCACTCACCATCACTCCTCCTCTGCCCTATCCCCCTCTAACCTCCCTTTCCCTCCCTCCCCTCCCTCTCTCTCTCTCTCTCTATCCCTGCTTATTTTTCATTCTCCACCCTATCCCTTATACTCTCCTACTCCCTCCTTTCCCCTCCTTGACAATGCCTCAAGCTGCTTCTACTACCCCCTTTTACCTAGAATCCAAAGATGCCTTCTGTACCTGTAACACCTGCTCTTGCTCTAATTGTCTATTGGCACTTCCCAGGCATACATTGTACAATGCTGGGTGTACTGTTCTACTACAGCATTCAGTCACTTATAATCCTTGACAATGCCTATAGTATATTATACTGCATGTTACGTATTTGCATTATTGCTTTTTCTTCATGTCCTTGGTACTTGACATGGAACCTTTGTAAAAGAGCCATTGGCTCAATGGTGTTATCCGAATTCTTAATAAATAAATAAAATAAATATGTGTAAATAGGGTGTTAACACCAGAATTACACTGTTAACTTTCCTTTTTGTATTTCTGCCTGGTTTTACTATACTTTCCTACTCTTTTGGTTCACCTTTATCTACACTGATTTAAACAATCACAGTTTCTTTTGTTCTTCATTACATTAGTGTTCAGTCCAGGATATTAGAGATGTTACGAAGATTAAATCCTCCGGTGAAGTTCCCACAAAGTCATCAAATTCACCCTGTGAAAAACTTTGCGTAAATTGCCTCTCTGGTGCTAAAACTTTGCCTGTTAACTTCGTTGGATAATTGTAACTTTTTTTAGTAACTTTGAAGGTAATTGGCTTAATCTGGTGCCAAAACTTCGCCGGTTAACTTCGAAGGCAACTTCGACTTTCTTATTAAGTTAGAAAGTTAATGAAAAACATGGTTTGTCACATGATCCACTTACTGCATGTCACATGGGAGACTCCAGGCAGGCAGGAAGTGAATGTTTCACTTTCATTTAGGCAGTTGTAGCTGAAGGAGAGTGGAGACAGTCTGACTGACTCAGAGGAGAGCATTATATATATCTTTAAAGTTTAGAGTTGAATATTTTACACCTTTTTTAGTTTTAATCCTTATCTTTACTGTAGTTTCTGATTTTATAAATTTTGTTAGTGTATACTTCTTCTTCTGACTTCTTACTGTCTTTTTCTTTCATTTTCTTTACATTTCTTTTTGCGATGGAGGGGCAGAATCAGGACTTGGTTGAGTCCAGACCAGGTGAGGCTGGAGCACCAGTAAGGTGCCCACACCTTAGCAGGTATGTTTTTTCCAAAGGGACTGTGGCTCCCCTCAGCTTAGGAAGGGAAAAGCTCAGCAGCATGAACAGCAGCAGCAGCACCCACCAGTTTCTCCCCGCAGCAGGAGCCTACCGCCTCCTCTTTTGGTGCTCCGAGTCCCACAGCGCTCTATGGTGTGGGATTTTTTTGACATGCACCCTGCAAATGAGACAGTGACCATCTGCAAGGTGTGTGGGTGGTGTGTGAGGTGGGGTAAAAAAGGGAGCAGTCTTGGGACTGGCTGCCAGAGGATGCACCTTTGCATCCACCACCTTACTGAATGGAGAGTAAAGGAGCATGACGTGGCTGCATCCCGTGATGATGGTGGTGGTGATGGCCTGGGGGAAATGTCGAGCAGCATGAGCTCAGTGGTGCTGCTGCAGCAAGTCAACATGGCAGGCATGGGATGGACTACAGCAGTACCCTTCTGTACCTCACAGACAGCACCACCGTTATGGCAGTGGCAGTAATGATGATCCCATGGCACCTGCCACAAATGGCCATTTGGGAGTTTTGTGGGCCAAGGTGAATGATCTGTGGCAAGAATTTAACACCTTCTGGCAGGAGGTGATGGATCAGCTGGACAGTGCCATGTCCAGCCACAAGAGGATCCTCACTCTCCTATCCCAGCTGTGTGGTGGTGGTGGGGGGGGGCATGGCTTGTCTTCTGGCAGTGCTGGTGGAGTGGTCTGAGTTGTTTTGTTTCAAGAAACATTTTATTTTATATGTAGTTATTCTGTCAACTGTTTTCTTAATTTTTCCACTCTCTAGCCCCCCCATTAAAAATAAAAAAAAAATATATATATATATATTAAAAAAAAAAAGTTCTGTTGTTTTAAGGTCTTTTTTCCCTGTCCTCTTTCTTAGTATTGTTTCATTCGAGTTGATGTCCCTTGCTTGTCCAGTTCTGTTACTTCTTTAACCCTTTTTACACATGATGAACCACTTTCCTTCCTTTCATTTTTGTCACTGGTTCATCATGTGTACTCCCTCCTTCTATCCACAAATGTCAATTATTTGCCACATTACATAAATTGTTTCCCCATGGTATGTGATGGTGCGTAACTGGTAGTTGTGTTGTCTACAACCGCCAACCACCCAAAGAAGTGCAAACCATACCACAAACATGAGTTATTCTACTTAGAAGTGAAACATAAATTTGTTTTAAGCACTTAACATGTTTACTGCATTTGCTAGAAATGTGAAGTTGTGTCCCCAGACATAAATTGCTTCTCTTCACTGAAATACTATTGCTGCACACACCTGAGAAGGTGGTACAAAGCATATGTGAAGCTTGCAAGAGAACCTAAACATATTTATCGTACTGAGCATTTTTGGGCCTGCCACCCATTTCTTTCAGTCAAATACTGTTGCTGCACACACACCAGAGAAAGTGATGCAAAGCATATGTGAAGCTTGCAAGAGAACTTCAATATATTTATTGTACTAAGCATTTTTGGGCCTGCCATCCCACCACCACCAGCACCAGCACTTTGCCAGAAATGTGAAGTTGTGTCCCCAAAGCGAAAATGCATCATTTCAGTCAAATACTGCTGCAGTACACACCTGAGAAAGCGATGCAAAGCATATGTGAAGCTTGTATGAGAACTTAAACATATTTATCATACTAAGCATTTTTGGGCTAGCCACCCCACCACCACCAGCACTTTGTCAGAAATACGAAGTTGTGTCCCCAGAGAAAAAGCATCCTTTCAGTCAAATACTGTTGCTGCACACACCTGAGAAGGTGGTACAAAGCATATGTAAAGCTTGCACGAGAACCTAAACATATTTATCGTACTGAGTATTTTTGGGCCTGCCACCCATTTCTTTCAGTCAAATACTGTTGCTGCACACACACCAGAGAAAGCGATGCAAAGCATATGTGAAGCTTGCAAGAGAACTTCAATATATTTATTGTACTAAGCATTTTTGAGCCTGCCACCCCACCACCAGCAGCACTTTGCCAGAAATGTGAAGTTGTGTCCCCAGAGAGAAAATGCATCCTTTCAGTCAAATACTGTTGCTGCACACACCTGCAAAGGTGGTGCAAAGCATATGTGAAGCTTGCAAGAGAACCTAAACATATTTTTCACACCAATCATTTTTGAGCCTGCCACCCCAGTTCCTTTCAGTCAAATACTGTTGCCGCACACACCTGAGAAGGAAGTGCAAAGCATATGTGAAGTTTGCAAGATAACATGTTTATCATAGTAAGCATTTTTGGGCCTGCCACCCCACCACCACTTTGCCAGAAATGTGAAGTTGTGTCCCCAGAGAGAAAACGTTTCCTTCCAGTCAAATACTATTGCTGCATGGAGAGGGTGCTTCGATGCTGCTGCTGCGTGCTGCTGTTGTTCCGAAGTCAGAGAAACAGCCTCTTGCTCACTGTGGTCCAGGATTCATGATGGCACGTAGACATACTGCACAGGTAAGTACCTTTGTTTTCTTTTCATTGTAATGGAAGGGGGTCATTGCTACTGTTCGAAGTCTAATATATGTGTAATTCTCTTTCATTGATTTGTGAATATGATGTTATATGGAGAACAGCTGCAACATAGATGCTGTAGTCTGACTCATGCCCAACACTGGCCACCATGAAGGTAAGTATTTTTTTGTTTGGGGGGACATAGCTTGTTGGGGATTCATGATGGCACATTAACATAGTGCACAGGTAAGTACCTTTGTTTTGTTTTCATTGTAAGGGGGGGATTATTGCTACTGTTCAAAGTCCAATGTATTTGTACTTCTCTTTCATTGATTTTCAGTTATTTGTGCAGAATGCAGATAGATGACATCATACTGCTGGATGGCTACAACATAGATGCTGTTGTCTGACTCATACACAACACTGGTCAACTACGATGGTAAGTATTTTTGTTTTTTTGGGGGGGGACTTGTTTTTGTACCATAATTGATAAATTAATTTTATTTCTTAATCACCGACTCTGCTGTTCTTCGTTATCTTCACAGGCATTCCTTGTGCCTGAATTTGTTTCAACAGTGTGCTTGATGATTCACCAAGCAAATGATGTCAGTCCACAGACAGCACCTGGAAAACAAGAAAGGATTTTTGTGAATGAAAGTCCTGGAAAGAAAAGTAAAGTAAAAGAATGGAAAGCAAAAGAAAGGAGAGGAAATTAAAGCAAAGGAAAAACATTAAATCACTATTATACTTACCATTAGAGTACTACTACTGCTGGCTATGCAATTCTGTTTTGGTGTCTGTGTTCTGTAGCAGAACCAGCAAAACTTGCATGAAGAAGATATTACATGAAAACATTTTAATGCTGCAATGAGTCTCATCAATCATGGACTGATTTTCTGCCTCTAGTTGGCTTATAGAAGGGCTGCAATGTCTGAAAAACAGTGCAGGTGTCTTACCAACAGCAGATGAAGAAAGTTCTTGATGCAGTGTGGTTCCATATGATGATGCCTTGCAGACTTCAGTCAGTGGCTTTATGGAAGAGGAGGACCATGATGAATCTCTCAGGAGGAGAGTTTTGAGGAGGTACGGGAGGCACTTCTGTTTATCACATTGGTGGCGATGAATCATCACTACAGTGGTGGAAGTGGTAGCCAAGCCAATGCTGTTTCTTACTTGATGTGATTGTGAGGAGGAGGACATAGCTGAAGCAGCCCAGGGAGTACAGAGGATAGAGGAGATGGTTCTATTTATCACAATGTGCTGCCTAGTACATACCACTGAGATGGTGGAAGTGCTGTGCCATGCTGTTTTGGCCTGTGTTGGAGGAGGATCCAAGGTGTCAACACACAAGAGATAATAGGAGGAGGAGGGAAAGGTTGAGGGGTTGAGGTCACTGCTGCGCAGCTGCAGTGTGTCTTGCTGGCTAGAGTGGGTGCTCAGTAATTCATAAGTGGCATAGTGCATTGTTTACTGCTGTTCAATGTGACACAATTAAAAAGCAGCATTAATTAATAGTTGTGGATGTATATCTCAGCATTGAATGTGGTACATTGTTATTGTTATTAAGTTGACATCCAGGATTACATAGTTGTGGATGGGTGGTGACGTGGAGGGAGGAGAAAATAAATAGTAGAATTTATTATTCTTCCATGTCCTCCATGAAGCATCTCTCGCAGTCTTCAATACTGAAAGTGTCACCATACGGGAACTCCCTCTCCATCACTGCTTCATCCACTTCAATGTTGCAAGATAAGGATGAGGTACATCCCGGTCTGCCTAAAACACTGTCCTCCTCATCATCATCACTGTCAATCAGTGCTGTTACCATGGACATTACTCTTTTTTATTATATGTGAGACTCAATTATTTTGATAAATGTCAGCATGGCAACATTTTTTTGAGATAGATTTGTGCGCCTGTCATGCACAATGGCATCCACTGAACTGAACACCCATTCAGTGCTAACACTGGAGGATGGGCAGCTAAGATACCTTAGGGCCCCAGTATAGTAATGGTTCATCTCCAATGGTGAGGATCTTTGTATCTGCAAAATATGTATCTACCATACGTTTTGCCAGTCAAAGACATGCAGTGTGATCCTCCTCCTCCTCAGTTTCTTCCATGTCTGTAACTCCCACCTGACTGAGGGAGGCCCAAATGGGATTCAGCATAGGTTCCTTTAATTTGCATTGCTTTTCTGCAGTTTGACACCCTCGCTGAGATGAAGAAAAGTGGGTGGCAGTAACACCGGATCGCTGTGCGGTACCATCATCTTACTTTGACCCCTGTGCCTGTAGTAGTAATTGTGCACCTCTTGACCTCTGAGTGAGTAGTTCTGTCAGTCTCTGCAACTCATGATGCCCACCTTGTAATATGGCTGCCAGCCCATGTTTATAATGTGGGTTGAGCACTGTCGCAATTCCAAGCTCCTCAGACTGCATAATATACTTCATGTGGGTGTTGGAGTCTAATGTGGACAGCATGTGTTCCAATAATGAGCAAATTGCTCTGTCACCACCTGCCTCCAGCTGTTACTGCAGGTTCTGCCATGTCTGCCTCAACACCCATAGCAGAGGGATGGACTCAGTGATGCAGGCAGGGTCCCCACTCACTGCCTGTGTTGCATGCTTGAAGGGTCTCAGAATCGAGATAAGCCCATCCATTAGGTGCCTCTGCTCTGCTGTGAGACACATGGATGCCCCACTGTTGTCACAACTTGTATGAATTAGCAGTTACTCATATATAGCCTCGTACTGCTGATATAGAGACTCCACCATGTACAAGGTGGAGTTCCACTGGATGACAACATCAAACTTTAAATGGTGCTGAGGCAGCTTGTTCTTTACCTGCAGATCACGGAGATGGTCATGTGCTTTTGCTGAATGTGCAAAGTGGGCACAGATGCATCGAGCAAGAGTCAAAACTTCTTTTATATCTGGATGATTAATGAAAGCCTGCACAAGTAGGTTAGGGCAATGTGCCAGGCATGGCACCCTAACAAATCCCCCATCAGTGATCCATTAACACACATTTGAGCCATTACCACTGGCGATGAATCCAGCTTTAAGTACATGGGGGTGGAGCCACTGATCAATCTCGGTTAGTATGACTTCCAGCATCTTTTCTCCAGTGTGTGACCCGGGGATACTCTTCATGGTCAGTGTTGCATGCTGCCTAACACCAGGCATGTTGCTACCATCACAGTTTGTCCTAATACAATTCTTGCCTCTCCCCCAACCAGCCACTACCCCAATTACCTGTGCCTAATGTGCTGTAATGCACAGGTAAGAGCTACCAGATGTTTTTCCACTGGTCCACATGTCCATGCTCAGATGGACATACTGTGCTGAGGAATACTGCAGGGCATGATGTACCATGTCACATACAGTACTGTACAGTTCAGGGATGGCACGCTTTGAAAAGTATGTACATGATGGCACCTGCCATTTTGGCAAGGCACGGGCCATAAACTGCTTAAATCCCATGTTCTCTACAAAACAGTATGGCAACAAATCCAGAGCATTAATTTCTGCACATGCTGCATTCAACTCCTGTGCTGCACCATAATTAGGTGGGAATTTTATTTGCCTATCCAAAATGGAAAGCAGCATCAGCTGAACTTTTGTTGATAATAATAATAATTTAATTTCACAAAAGCGCCTTTCAGATTTCAAGGTGCTTTACAAAAGAATTAAATGATAGTTAGACAATGAATACAGTATAAAAACAAGAAAATGCAACAGGGTTGCACCTGGTGGTGTGCCAAACAGCTTGCCTCATCATTGTGCCAGTAAGGGGGGTAATCCTTGCCTGGGGACTGCCAATGGTACTCACAGTCTGGGGTGATGCACAACACACCTCAGTGGCTTTTTGGTTTTTCATAACTGGGGTAGCAATCACATTTTGGGTTGGGGTGGTACTCCAGATGCTAGAACCATTACTTTGCCCACTTCCATAATCTTCCTCCTCCAGTACCACAATGATGTCCTCCTCCTCCTCCTCACTTGTACCTCCATGTCCCTGTAGTGGTGCTGGGTGTATTTTGCTTACATTGCCCTCTAATTCGGATGGACCAGAACCACTGGCACTGGCTGCCTTCTGGTGTTGACACCACTGAATTAGATGCCTATTTTTAAGGTGTGTGTGTTGCCCACCTGTGCCGAGGTGACTACCCTTCTTACCCCGACTTACTGAGGTTTGACACAGTTGGCATATTGCCACTGTCTCATTATATGGGTCCAGTACATAAAAATCCCACACTAGGGATTTATGGGGCCTTGTATTTACTTGGTGCCAAGATGACTGATTGTGTTAGCAAAGGAGAAGATTTGCTCTTTGTTATGTTGTGGGGTGACTGGAACAATGTAGAAATGGGAGAAACAGTGGTTGGGGTGTCCTTCTCCTTGGTGGTTTTTGCAGTTAAGGCAATAGGAAAGACACGCTCTGTAACAACCCGTTTTGCCCTTTTCTATTCTGGCTCCCATGAGGGGTCTGTGTCATCTGACACATCATCATCATCCACATCATAGTCTGGAAAAAAGCTGGCAGTCTCATCAGCCTCAGCAAGTCTGTCTGCCTCAGTAGCAGGTGCCACAGGCTCTGTAACATGTACCTCCCCTTCATAACTGTTGTCTTCATGTTGCTCTGCATGTACCACCACCTCACCCTCACTAACTGGACACACATTATCAGAGTCCGCCTCCGACCCACCATCCCCAACAGCACTACTTTCAAATTGCACTTCAGAACCAACCATCTCCAAGCCCACAGCTGATTGTTTGGTGGTGGTGCTGCTGCTTCCTCTCACTGTGTCGCTTGACATTGACACATCCATAAACATGTCTGCCATAGATTCGGCAGAGAAAAACGTAATGGCAGGAAAGCCAACACCAGGGCCATATACATTGTTACTACTGCTACTGCCTGCCACAGAATCATCTGAATGCCGTCCCTGTGCTCTCACAGACACGTTTCTGGTTCCTGCACCACTATTAGGATTAGGAACCATAAATTGGGAAATGTTCTGTGTGGCCACTTCATGGCCTTTCTATTTAGTTGTCCTTTTCTTCACAGTCATTCTTCAGTGCACACAGTCACACAAAAATCACTCGGGTTAATTCGCTGTCTGGAGAATCTGTTTGTAATTGTTCAGCACTTTGACATCTTGAAAGGTGCTTTATAAATAAAATTATTATTTATTATTATTATTTATTTTTTCCTAAATGCTAGTATGTACACAGGGATGCAACAATCACTCGGGTTAAATCACAATCAGGAGGACAGTGATTTTTTCCTAAATACAGTTGTGCATGCAGTCACGCAAGGCACGGGGTCATAATGTCGCATGCATATATTGTGCTGCCAATACAGCACAATACATTGCATGTGCACCCCCCCATTATGGGGTATGGGGAACTGTGCCCCCAAACCCCCCCAACTAAAATATCTAACTCGGGGAGACAGTAAATATTGCACAAAGTGCGAAAAAAAAAAAGAAACTTTTCATGCATCTGGGATCGAACCTGGTCCTGAAGGCTCATCCCTTTGAGCCACAGCAGCTAGTTGGCAGGAGCCTGCCCCAACAGAGGCATTATCCTCTGCCTGCAACAGTGAGAGGGTGCAGTACAGCACACAGAACCATTCGCGGTAATGCACCCTCTCGCCATCCTATACCGCGCTGTTATTTTTCTGGGGTTTTGTTGTACGCTATTAAGTGTACGACATATTGACCTGGTAGGGTCACACAACAATCTCTCTGGCTAAATCACAGTGAGAAGGACAGTGATTTTTTCCCTAAATACAGTTGTGCAACAATCACATGGGTAAAATCGCAGTCAGAAGGACAATGATTTTTTTCCTAAATACAGTTGTGCACGCAGTCACACAACAATCACTCTGGTTAAATTGCAGTCAGGAGGACAGTGATTTTTTTTCTAAATACAGGTGTGTATGCAGGGACACAACAATCACTCTGGTTAAATCACAGTCAGGAGGACAGTGATTTTTTTCCTAAATACAGATGTGTACGCAGGGATACAACAATCACTCTGGTCAAATCGCAGTCAGGAGAACAGTGATTTTTTTTCTTAAATACAGCTGTGCACGCAGTCACACAAAAATCACTCTGGCTAAATCACTGCACAGGGATACAACAATCACTTGGGTTAAATCACGGTCAGGAGGACAGTGATTTTTTTCCTAAATACAGTTGTGCACACAGTCACACAAAAATCTCTCTGGTTAAATTGCTGTCTGGAGAACAGTGATTTTTTCCATAAATACAGGTGTATACACAGGGATACAACAATCACTCAGGTTAAATCACTATCTAGAGAACAGTGATTTTTTCCTAAATACAGGTATATACTCAGGAACACAACAATCACTCGGGCTAAATCGCAGTCAGGAGGACAGTGATTTTTTTTCCTAAATACAGGTGTGTAGGCAGGGACACAACAATCACTCAGGTTAAATCAGTGTCAGGAGGACAGTGATTTTTTTCCTAAATACAGTTGTGCACGCAGTCACACAACAAACACTCTGGTTAAATCACTGTCTGGAGCACAGTGATTTTTTTCCTAAATACAGGTGTGTACGCAGGGACACAACATTCACTCGGGTTAAATCACTGCCTGTAGAACAGTGATTTTCTTCCTAAATACAGTTGTGCACGCAGTCACACAAACATCACTCTGGTTAAATTTTATTTTAGTCTTTGGTAACCAGGTAAGGCCCACGTGCCTGTTTTCAGAGACAACCTAGGAGGTTAAGTGATTTGCTTAGAATCACACAGTATGCAAGTAGAGATTCTGAGAATCAAACCCAGGTCTGGTTTGTTGGATATACCAAGCTCCTTCACAGCTTGTTGCTTTAACCTCTAGGCTATACTTCCAGCCTGTCTAGAGACCACTAATTTATTTACCTAAATACAGGTGTGTATGCAGGGACACAACAATCACTCAGGTTAAATCACAGTATGGAGGACAGTGATTTTTTTCCTACATTCAGGTGCACACAGTCACACAACAATCACTCTGGTTATATTGCAGTCATGCTGACAGTGATTTGTTTTCGTAAATACAGTTGTGCACGCAGTCACATAATAATCACTCTGGTTAAATTGCAGGCAGAAGAACAGTGATTTTTTTTCCTAAATACAGACGTATACACGGGGACACATCAATCACTCTGGTTAAATCGCTGTCTGGAGAACAGTGATTTTGTTTCCTAAATACAGGTGTGTACGCAGGGACACAACAATCACTAGGGTTAAATCGCAGTCAGGAGGACAGTGATTTTTTTCCTGAATACAGTTGTGCTCTCAGTCACACAAAAATTGCTCTGGTTAAATTGCTACCTGGAGAACAGCGATTTTTTTCCTAACAATCACTCTGATTAAATCGCAGTCAGGAGGACAGTGAGTTCTTTTTCTAAATACAGGTGCGCACAGTCAGACAACAATCATTCTGGTTGTATCACAGTCAGGAGAACAGTGATTTTCTTCTTGAAAAAAAGACAGGGCACTTGCCCACTGATTTTGTTCAGAAGACAACTGTGCCTTGTAACCTGCTCTTCCCCTCCCCCACACAAGCCACCAAACCACAACTTCTAACAGTAAAGTAAATACTTCAAATAAACAATACAGGATGGAGAAAATCAACACAAAAAAATCACTGTGTGTGCAAAGAACACTCACAGTAACAGTTCTGAAGCAATCTGACAAAATGCTCTTTTAAATAATGATTTTAGATTTGACAGTAAGCTGCAGTACAAGCTCTGCTCTCTAAGTCTCTCTCAAACACGCTACACTCACAGAATGACAAAATTAGCTTCTCATTGGCTGTTCAGCAACATGTAACCTCATATCCCATGGTTCATTGCAAACTTCGACTCACGAAGTTCAAGCTTCACTGTTCTGGGACCCTTCTACTATTAACTGTAACAGGAATCAAAGTTTCAACTTTGAATTTCTGAAAATCCACAAAAAAAGGCTTCAAATGGGACTTTGCTGGGTGGAAAATGTCACCGAACAGTCAAAATCTGTGAAATTTTACGCAGAGCAAATTTTCCCAACTTCGCACACTGCAGGAAATGCTGGCTGCATTTAACAAAGTCAATGGCTAATGATCCATTACAGCTTTGTTTTCTGGAGCTTCTGTGTGGACAGTCTGGGGGCGGTCTTTCTGGAGGAAATAATTTGCCCACTCCATTATAAATGTCTTTGAATAGTCTGGTCTTGTATCCTTATTTTAATAAAGATTGACAGTCCATCTATCTATCTATCTATCTATCTATCTATCTATCTATCTATCTATCTGTCTATCTATCTATCTCTATCTATCTATTCATTGCAAAAAACTTACATCCTAACACCCCATCCCCACCCTGCAGGCAGCAACAGGAGAAACTAGTATGGTTTGCACTCTCCTACGTCTTCACAAATCAGGAGTGTGGCATGCCTCGAGGTTGTCAACCCTAATGCTCCCCATTCTCATTTACTCTACACATCCCAGCTTCATTAATCATGGAATACAGTGAGTGTTAGGGCTGACAACTATGATGCACATCCCACATCTGATTTGTGAAGATGTAGGTGAGGGCAAACTGTAATGGTTTCGCCTGTTACTATTTTTCTGAGACCATGTCTTTCAATTCATATTTGTGGTGGGACTTGAACCAGTAGAATTATATAATTATATAATATGACTGGCTGACTATGATTGTATATATACATTTGAATGTAGATAGTTTTGCTGTGAGAATTTGATAAATAAAAAGGTTTTTTGTTTTCCACATTTACATTGAATATAGTAGATATATAATGATTTATATCTATGTTTAAGTTTTGATGTTTTGTATGTTTCTTTCACAGATAACTGGGATAGGTGCTTCCCTCAGTTTCATCCTGTCTTTACTCTTAATGTTCTAAAGTTTCATTTTGGATAATGAAATCAAGATGGTAAAGTGAAAGTATTTATCTAACTATATTTCATTTGTGAATTTATATTTTTTGGACATATTTTTTCACTTTTATGAATCAAATTAAGTATTATGTTAGATAAATTTTGTTATACTAATAATAGTATATGTGATGGAAATAATTTGTGATTATTAGAAACTTTAGATATGATTTCTTAGGTGTAGGCATGTTACGTGGATTCGTTTTTAATTATGTGTATGTCACTTTAAATTGGTTAATTTTATCGGCTATAAAATGACCTATGTATTAGGACTGGTTATCCTCCTGATGATGCTAACTGAGCGAAACCGGTAGAGGTTACCTTGCCTTTCACACACCTGTTGTGGTCGTAGTGGCGCAGCGGTGTTATTTTATAAAATAAAGTATATATTGCCTTTATTTTGGTCTCCCGAGTGGTGCGACTTTTTGCTGTTTCCTCACATGAATTATTGGGTCTGCACACTCTCTACTGTGGAGCTGTTTTACTTGCTATTCTTTCGCCTGTTACTGCCTGCAGGGTGGGTGTGGGGTGTTAGGGTTCGAAACCCTAATGCCACATTTCCCTGTTTTTTTAAGTTTGACCTCACTAGTACATTAATGAAGTTTTTTTGCAATGAATTCCTTACTTTCTGAGATTATATAATCATATCCTCATTTGCCTAGGGGTTTAACACTGAGCACCCTACTGTGCTCTACCTATAAGGGCTCTACCAGACCCCTATAATATTATATCAGAAATATCGTATGGCTGGCAAAACAAAAATATTTCATGTTTCTTTTCATGTTATTTTACTCCTGAACTAAGAGATTTTTTGGGGGGATTTTTTTAAATACTCCTGATGGCTTGCCATGCTCACCATGAGTGAATTAAACATTCTTGTAAGCACAGTGCTATTTAACATCTGCCGTGTTTACTAGGTTACTAGCTCTATATAAATACATACAACACAGGAAGCTAGTATGTACAGTGAAAAACTAACTTTAAGGAACAAGATTGTTAAGAATTGACATCTACAGCCATCTTTATTGCCTTTAGTCATGAATTACTAAATTAGTAATAGATGTTTTTGTACACATACCTGAAGAAACCAAAACCACACTGATACTGATAAAGCTAAGGGTGTCAGAAATACATTTTTGCTAAAACATATGGCATATTTTTCTGACTAACAAATATTGCTTGAAGTACCATAATCTTCAAAAAATACCTATGTTAACTAACTTTTACAGTGCTCCTCAATTATACATAAAACTAAACAATATTGGTCTCATAGTGATTGTATAGCTTATCGGACCAATGCTGGTTGCACAGCACTTCTTTTCTCAAAGAGAAAATGCCTGCACTCAGAAATAAAGAGGGTGCTGCACCTACTCGAGTCCTGGGTATGGCTCAATATATGAATACTATATAAATACTAGATTCCTTGCAATGAAGCAATATAAGGTGAGCAACAGGGAATGGGAACTTGGATCCTCCATAAAACACCCACAAAGAATAGCCTTAAAATTGCAATTAAAAAGTTTTTTATTCACAGGCTTATATGTACAGGGTGCAAAGAAATAAGATACCAAAGTGCATCAAAACAGAATATAAAAACATACTCAAATTTGTAAATCTAATTTAAAAATACAAAAACATTTCCCACCCTCAGCCAGCCACTGACAGAAACCCCAGCGCTTCCGCTCTCACCTTCCATTTATAAGTGTGTGTGTGTGTGTGTGTGTGTGTGTTGTTAAATTAAAAACACAAGATTTGCAGTACTTTGAAGACACATAAACACTTCTCAGTTTGACGATGACTTCTAATTTGTATGCTAAAAAGATGAGAATAACTATAACCTAGTGTTTATGATGCTGACCTGTATTCAGGAACATTACCTCCAGTGTTAACACCACTTTACTTGGGGGGTTTACTGACTTGATGAGCTGGCAGTATAGCCTAGAGGTTAGAGGAATGAGGTGTGAATGAGCTTGATATATCCAGCAGACTAGACCTGAGTTTGATTCTCACAACCTCCAGTTGCATGCTGTGTGACTCTAAGTAAGTCACTTAACCACCAGGTGCTCCCAGGTCACCTCTGAAAATAGGCACTGGTGCCTAGTGGGCCTTACCTGGGTACCAAAGACTAAAATAAAAATTAAAGAAATACAATTCAGCAGGTATGTTACTGAATATGATTTGTAAAGAGATGTTATTAATATAGGAGGGAATGCTTATGAATATAGGCCCTGGGTTTTTATGTAATTCAAAGTATTAAACACTGTCAAGAATTAACTGTTTTTTCATTATTATTTTTATCTTGTTTTCAAAATTCCCTGTGTTTATCTTTATTAATTAACCAATGATAAAGAAAACATATATAAATCATCCTAACATAGAGACGTGCTGACTAATAACAAATGTACCCACCAGATGATATGCCATGCTTTATTTCAGTATAAAACCACCACCACCACCATGAGATATCACACTCTGCTGACATCACCAGTGTGATAACTTGAGTTTTCTCCAGTTATCACACTGAGATGACATCTTCACAGTGTGATAACTGGAGCTCTCTCCAGTTATCATGCCCCTATTGTATAAAACAAATACATGATGTGCACTCGTGTAGTATCACACTTATGCCCATCATGTATCCCCTCAATATCAGGAGCCACAAACTGTTAATGTGATGTGCCTGCTTAGCTTGATGGATAACAAATACATTAGAGTGGGTTTTAATATAATTAAAACCCCTCTGGACATGGTATGTGTATATTCAGCATTCAATGTGTACTCTACATCAGAGAAAAGTAATAAAAATGATCAAATTCACAGCAAACATTTCCAGGCAGGTACATCAGATTCCACTTTATTCTGCATTCTCAAAAATACATTAATAATTGCATTTTTTCTGCAAGACTTTATCTTTAAAAGAATTACATAGTCAATTTATAAATGAAAGTGTTACCGATATATAGGACAAAAAATGTTTTAATTTTGGCATGTGTGTGTGTGTGTGTGTATTGTGCTAGGCAACTAACTGCTGAAATTGTTCGAAAATAATTGCACAAATATGAAGCTTTTATATTTTGGGACTGTGATAAAAAATGTACTTGTATCTTTATGTCAGACACAAAAGATTTAACACTCAGACTGACTTTCTATTCAAATGACATTTCATTTGGTAGTCTGTTTCACACATCTGGGTTAATTCATGGCTCTTAAATTCAAGCGACTTTACTCCAGGAGTATTTACAGCATTCTGTGAGCATCCACTACCTTCCCTTTTAAAGACCCGTAATTATCTTTCAATTATTTTTGAAGACAGTTACATGAACTACAGGTGAGGTCTTCCATGTGTCAAAGGTTGTTTACCTTTCTGTTGATCCCACATTGACAACTTCACAGACACTGCAATACGGAATACTCATTACAAAAAAAAAGAGACTACCCATATGATTTTATTGAATTGTTTTTTCTCATTACCTAGACAACCAAATGTGTACTTCTTTTATCACTCTGCCTCATCCTAGGATTGGGGAAAATGTAAATGTACCATGTGGATTATAAGGAGTCATATCAGTGCAATAAAATGACCACAGTAGGTCTTACAGGGACACTTTTCTTACAGAGGATAGAATTGGTAGCCATTCTTCTTGTTTACTTTGCACTTTTATACCCACTGCATGAGTAGTAGTACACTTGTTCAAAACAGCTTTCATCATTGCCTTTTATGAAGTAATATAAACAAGCTCTACATAATTCCCAGCACCAACTTTCTACAGTGTTACTCATCACTGATACGTTTCTGTTCCTCTATAATTGTGACCTGCTAAAATCATGAATAATTGCACAACAGTGTTTAATAGTACTCTGTTACATTTAAAGGTCACGTGTTAAACGTTCAATTTGCATCATAGAGAAGATGCTTTGTACAATAAACACCCTGTACTTTATACAGTAAACACCTCATAAGAAACTGTGAAGTAACTGAATTAGAAAGAGTCCAGTGTCAGTATTAGGAATTTGGCATTAACAAAATAAATGTCCTATGGAAACTGCATGGGTATAGTTTAAAAATTCATTTTTACAGGTTATCAACAAACATGCCCCTTTAACTATAAAAAGAATTTGAACTTACCCTGCACCTTGGTTTAATGGGCAATTAAAAAAAGCAATTAATGAGAAGGGCCAACTATGGAAAATTGCTAGAGTTTCAAAAGCAGATAGGGATATGCAGATTTACAAAGCAACCAGAAATAGGTGTGCGCAGGAAGTTACATCAGCTAAAAGTAATTTTTATAATCAACAGTTCCAAAATATTTCAGGGAATAGAAGGAAAGTTTGGGATGGTATCAAGCAAATGCAAGGTAAGACTCTTACAGTAACCTTGCCCAAGTTATTACACTATAAGGATGTACAAGTTTGTAAACCCCTTGAACAAGTTAAAGCTTTTAATGAATATTTCTTGGAAGCTGGGAGTACATTTGATAAAAAATACCCAAACCAGATAGCTGATGCCATGGATAATGACTTTGATTGTTAGATCAATAGACCTTTGTTTACCTTTAGGGAAACAGATGAACAAGCTGTTCTAACAGAATTAGAAAAAATGGATGTAAGGAAAGGGACTGGCCAGGACAACATAGATCATACTTTTTATAAGATTGGAGCCCCTGTATTAGTTAAATAGATAACTTATTTGTTTCATTTTTCACTAAGCACTTCTGAGATACCCACTGACTGGAAATCAGCTTGCATTACACCCATTTTCAAGGGTGGAACTGAAACAGATCCTGGTTGTTATTGACCCATTTCCATCCTGACACCTATTTCAAAGTTGTTTGAAAAATTACCTCATATTCAATTATCAAAGTACTTGGAGAAACATAAAATATTGACTGATTATCAAGCTGGCTTTCACAAAGGTCATAATACTACATTTGCCACTTTAAGGGTTATTGATGATATCTATATTGCTTTCAACCATGGAAATTCAGTCCCTGCTCTCTTTTTGGATTTGTCAAAAGCTATTGATTCTGTTAATCGTAATATAATGTTGAACAGATTAAAGGCTTCCAGTTTGGGTCTAGGAGCGTTGCTGTGGTTTTCCTCCTATTCATCATCTAGGCTGCAATGTGTAAAAGTGGGTTAGTACTATTCTGACTTTGCAATGGTTAACAAGGGTGTGCCCCAGGAATTGATACTGAGACCCACCTTGTTTCCTATCTATGTTAATGATTTACCTATAAGCATCTCAGTTGACTCAAATATCCTGTTGTATGCTGATGATACCATTACATATACTCAAAATAAGGATCCAGCAGTAGCAGTAAACATCTTGCAAAAAGATTTTGAAATCATAAAGCATCTATTGCTCAATCTACGTCTATTACTAAATGTAGGTAAAACCCAATGGGTCCTATTTTCAGGAAGAGTTAGGGAGGAGAAAAATAGTAATAGCATAAGGGCGTTGGATGGAACAGACTTGAAAAAAGTATCCTCATATAAAGACCTTGGTATCATATGTGACAAAACTATGAAGTCTGATTTACATATTTAAATGCTGTCTACTAAATTGAAAAAAATATTATCCTTCTTTTATAGAAATAAGACATGTTGCAGCCTTGTAATTCATAATGCACAACAAACATTACAACTTGTTTCACCAGTGCCATTGTCCTCCTTTAAAAACCTCCTTTTGCATTCTTTTCAGGAGACTTGCAACTGCTTCCACCAATGACAACCCTTGAAGTCTGCCCCCCCATTTGTCTCTCTTCTTCACCTATAAGTATCTGAACAGTCTCTCCTCATTTACCTTATACTTAACCTTGCCTGTCCAGAGTTTATCTGTGTCTCTACATGTTGTTGCTTTCACCTTCCCCTTACCTCCCCGCTCAGTACTATGTCCATTTAGTAAACCTTGTTTACTCCTCTCTATTCATTGTGCACACCCTGTACCTATATTGGGCACACTATACAAAGGCTGTGCTTTACATTAGGCTAGACATCTTGGTCAGCCAGATAGTGGCCTATTATTGCTGTACGTGTATCTGCCTTATATATAAATCGCATATGGTTGTATTCTGTCTGCCTTTGCACCTTACCTGTCATTATAGTGTCATACTATTTACTTTATATGAAACTGCCATGCCGTGTCAATTGTAAATACTTGTATACTGCCTGCCAATGTACTTATGCCTGTACCTAGTTGTTATGTATATCACATCCAGGTTCATCTTGTAAATAAGTCATGCTCAGTGATGTTCCTCCTGGTTAAATAAAGATATTGATTGATTGAAATAGCTTGTAAACACATTGTTCATGTCTCAGATTGACTATGGGGATTGTATTTACATGAGGATGACAGACACCAAATTGAGACCACTTGATTCACTGTATCATAGCACCCTGAGGTTTGCCACTGGTTTTCCATGGCATACTCAGCACTGCAACCTTTATTCTTCAGTTGGATGGCAGTCACTGTGTAACTGGAGGCAAACAAATTAGCTGTTAAAGTAATAATGCCTGACAGGGTGGGTGTTTATGCTGGGATAACATCCCACCTTGGGTGGTTAGGCCCGAGGCCACCAGCCGAGGGCATCCAACACCCAAGAAGGGATGTTATCCCATCATAACACCCACCCTGGAGGGCATTATTCCTATTATACAATGGCTTGTTGTTTTATAATAAAAAAAAAATTAAAGAATGTTTTTGTTGATGTGAAAATATATTTTTGTTTCTTAAGAGAAGATGAAACAATGGGAATCCAAATGCAATAAATCAGCTGGGATGTTATGCCAGGATAACATCCCTGCTGTGGCAGCCAACTGACCAATCAGAAGCCAGGATTCTTTCTTGCCATTGTATAGTATATGTATATAAATTTGCTCAGCAAAAACTCCCCCTTTATTTGCTAAATTTGGTTTCTATTAAGCATCAAAACAAATTTTCCTTATGATCTACTGATCTCCCCAATTTTGCTTACCTAGATTTAAAACTAGACATGATAACTATAGATGTGTTGTTGCCATACCTACTACATGGGTTGCAATACAAAAAAAAAATTAAAACTGACTTCATTAGTAGCTATCTCGCGTTTTAAGCGAGGTATTTCTAAATCTATGACGCGTGAATATAATTGTTTCTCTTGAAATGTATTGTTTGTACTTGCCTGACTCTCAATAACTGAGATATTTCTTATTGCAGTGTATGTACTTACCTGTTTTTATATTGTCATCTGTCTTTGTATGTACGTTACTTTTTAGTCTTTTTTACTAAATGTTGCTTGTTGGATGCAACTGTAAAAGAGAGCTTGCTCTCAGTTTTGCTTTCCAATAAATTGAATTGAATTGAAATTGAAGATTACCATCTGCATTTTAAAATACAGATCTCAACTGGAAGGAGGGAGAGCAAGACCAAGAGAGAGACAAAGAGAGAGAGAGAGAGAGAGAGAGAGAGAGAGAGAGAGAGAGAGAGAGAGAGAGAGAGACGGGGAGAGACATTTCGACAGGACATTTGAAATGTCATGCAAACCAGTTATGTTGTCCTGTTTGTGTAGAAACATTCAAAGTGCTGCAAGCTGCCTTTCTTTCTCATCATGGATACTGCGGGAAGAAACAGCCACATCATTTCAATACTGGTACTAAGAGTCACTCAGGCTTGTGTGGCAGTTTTCATTAAATGTAGTCCACGTAATAAAGTCAGGACTCTCACCACTCCAATGAAATAAGGTTGTTCAAGTGAAAAATCTGATTTTTAACATATGTATTATACAGACCTGCAAGATATGTCCTTTGATAAAGCTGTTTTGGTGAAAGTAAGGATTTTCTGCTCCCTGCTGTGCTACCTTTGTCTGCACGTCTTTCTAATAAATAAGACAAAAATCAGACCTGCACACGAATGATCTTATATCATAGGAGTGTTGAGTGCCATGACTTTTTTACATGGACTAAGTCTAATTGTCACTGGGACCCAGTCGCTGAGTGGCTCCACTGTTATGGAAATGATGCGGCTTGTTTTCCTCTTGTCCACCCCCCCTCACCCATTAGTGACTTTCCATTATACTTCCATTCCCCCTTTTCCTCTCCCCCTTCCTCTCTCCAGGTTACACTACCATCATCACACAATCTACTCCTAGGCTATATCCCACACTAGCATCACTCAACAGTCCCTGTCCTTACCTACAGCTATCCTTTCTTTACCTTCTATCTCTACCTCCTCTTCCTGCCACCTCCATAGTGCCCTTGCCCCAGCCAACATAGTCACCTTGTTATATTCATTTTTTCCACCCCTCCACCTTGTTGTTTGCCCCCCTCCTACCTTTGTCCTACCATCCTCTGTCCCCCCTTCCCTCTGACCTTATCCCACCCTGCCTGTGCCACTATCTTTACTTTCCTTGCTGGCCTTGTAGGTTCTACTTCCCTCATGAGGTACTATCTTGTTACCCAGAGCTAACCATTTATTTAACTCCTAGCTTTAATGTGCCTATGTATATATGATGTAAATATTATTGTCCTATTTTCTTGTCATGGATTATTAGTGTGTTTAATGCATATTACTTTGTATATGCTTGTGTAATGTCCCTGTTGTTAATCAGGATCTCTTTGTAGATGAACCTGCTCAACTGAGTTTTTCCTGCCAATGAACCTGAACTTGAACAACAGTGCTGTAGTGAGAGAGAATGGCAGCACGCAGCACCATGAATGTTGCTATATAAACAGGACAACACAAGTCAATCACTGTGGGGTGTGCAGTTGGACATTTAAGTGCCACACAGTCAAACACACGCAAGACAAACTGGTAGTTTAGTAATTGGGCCACATGGATCCATCTGGGTCATAACAAGTACCCTTGCTGTCTTTTCTTTCTTTGTGGCTACTAGCAGGTGGGAGGAGAATGACTTGTCGGTTTTCCAATGGGTGACATTTTTTGATGTGCCAGGTGAGTCCTGTTGAGCTGTAGAAAGTGGCAGTATAGTACTCGCAGGGAAAGATCTGGGAAAAGTGTAGAAGGCAGAGGTGACGCACCTGGCTTTACTGGGTAAAGTCTCCCTGTACACTGGGCAGAGGTGGCACTCAGATGGACTCAGATTCAAGAGGCAAGGGCTCTGCACAGCTGGCAAATACATTTACCTAATGACTTGTTGCCCCCAGATGACCAAGGGCTTGGTTTTAGCTCAACAGGTGATGGTGCCATTTCCAATCAGTATGTAAGATAGCTAATATAGGGCTGAAAATAAAAAAAAATGAAAAAATATGTGGTCTGGTCATGATCAACTTTCCGATTATAATGGACCTATAGATACACCAAACATTATTTAGTTTGACATGAACATCCCAAAAAATTAATAGAGTTAAGTGAAATGTACACCAGCCCTTTGAGGTATGAATGTCTGCAAACTGAGCCCCTTAATTAGCACTGCCACATTTTTCCCACTCACCATTGAAACTGTGCATGCAAGATAACTCTGTAGCAAGCATTATAATGCACTTAGACAAATGCTCAAGAAAACAGACTTTTTACAATAGCACCATTTGCAGATATCCCTGAAATAGTTTACATTCAGTGCTGGATAACATTACTGCCTTGACCTCAGGATGTCTCCCCCTTCACACAGACAATGCCATTTTTTTTAATGTTTGTTTTTCTTTTTTTTTTTTGTAAATTATGGAGACCATTATAATTACTGGTCAGCTAGGTAATTTTGTAGTTGGGGAATCCGTCTCTTTGGGGAGCGGTCCTTATAATTCTAATTTAGAAATGTGATCTAGCCCCTAAATTTGGCATTTTTGTCACTGGAATCTGAGATTTCTGTAAAATGCTGTCAGGCTGGTGTTACAGTAGGGTTCCCAGTCCCACCCTTCATCATTTTGTCTGGACAGTCCAGATTTTGGGTTGTCTTTTGCAGCCATGGATTTGGCACCTATTACATGCACAATTTGTCATAAAAAATGCACAACAGTACATATCTAAAATCCTTTCTTTTTCAGCACACCAAAAATACCACTGATCATGTCACTGCAAGCTTGCAAATAGTCTCAGCAGTACCTCATTTTCAAGTAACAAAAAAAATGTACATATCCAGCAAAACTCTGTTAAATTTGTTAAACTTAACATGCTCGGTTAAATCTCCTTTTCATGCCCCCTTACATTGATCCTCACTGATCATTAAACAAGCAATGTTTAATAGAGCAACAAGAACCAAAAAGATATCACCACTACAGTTAACTAATCTTTTTCTTAACCAAGGTCTGATTATTCTGCTGCTACTCTGACAGACTGAACACTGTCTAATACACTATGCGCTGTTCCACAAACCCGCAGAATGACAGTCCCAGAAGATTGGTACAGTATCAAAGGCCTACCTCTTACCTGCTGTTTAGCTTGCATCCATGCTGAGTGCTATAGTTGGGCTACACAGCACTATGTGTAGCAGAGCTGGACTGTAATGCACACTGGGGGAGGCGATAAAGATGGAAAGTGGCCACTGGTGAATTCTGTTGCATTGAGATGTGACAGTGTCGCAACATACAATGTGGGACTATAAACTGCATTCCTGGAGTTTAGCAGGGCCAGTGGATGACTTTCCACAAGGATGTCTGTTGAAAGTGCAGACTGGGGGTCTGGAGGTCACTTGGGCAGGTGGGAGGACAACTGCAGCATGGTCGACAAATACTGTATGGTTTGTCAGCCAAGGTCCACCGGCGGATGGGTGGGGAAGTAGCATGACTTGGGCAACACTGCATAGTGTATCTGCACAAGATTGCTTGCTGGGTGGGTGGCTGGTGAAACAGTGGCTTGTGGTCCCACAGCTGAGCGGGGTGGGCGGACTCATTATGACAGCCACTTGCTGTATGACTGTGAGTTGTGCATATGGACATCACTT
Organism: Neoceratodus forsteri; assembly: GCA_016271365.2. Taxonomy (NCBI): domain Eukaryota; kingdom Metazoa; phylum Chordata; order Ceratodontiformes; family Ceratodontidae; genus Neoceratodus; species Neoceratodus forsteri. The sequence continues at coordinate 277,729,100 of CM057453.1, read as the reverse complement.
GGGCAAGTGGGTGCAACACCACAGCTGGATCAGGCAGCACTGTGTGGTGGGTCTGCTGAGGTCTGCAGAGTGGGTGTCTGGAGAATTACCATCCCAGAAGGAACACAGCCAGTCAATCAATGGCATAGAGAGTGACAGACGATCTACATGTACTGCTACCAGCTGTTATCTGTGCCTCTCAATGACATGAGGCATGCCATTTACATGGACTCCCGGTGTGGAGATACTGGTACTGGTTGCAGTATGACCTGCTTGGAGGAGATATGCTTGCCGATGACAGCCGATCTACAGATAATGCTATGGGCAGCGATTCGCGCCTCCCAGTGGCATGAGACATGCCATTTACATGGAGTGCAAATACAGGTAGTGGCTGGAGAGTGACAATACCTGGAGGGGAATATGCTTGTGGGTCACTATGGAGGGAGCAGAAACACACACTGTCTTGCTTAGCAACAGATTTAAATGGCTGCCACCCAGGAATGCACTCAGTAAGAAATAATGAGTGTTACTCTGCCCCCTGTTCTGAGATGGCTGCCTGAGTACTGGAAACTGTTAGAAAGTGTGCGGTGATAAGCAAATTGGAAACAGTTTCTGCCAAGTATGCCACTTTCTATAGGTTGAATTTCAAAGACCATCATACTGTAGTACATTGATAACTTGTGTTCTGCCAGTCCAAGTTGGGATAGGTTTGCACTTGCTGAGAACAGTCTGCATTTACTGCATATTTGGTAAGGAAAATGTAATCCTCCTTGAGACAGTCTTGTTTGCTGGAATGTGACAGCTGACAAAACAGGAAATAGTGCACCCACGGCAGACTGTTTTGGGGTTGCGGAATAATCATTCCAAAACTCCAAAATGCAAGTGTTCCACGTTAGCTGTTTTTTAGAGCTACTGCAAAATGGCTTCAGGCTCCACCCACACAACCATAAAAATTGATTGCAGGAGGATGTAATAAATAATCAGGTGTCTTGGCACTCTTTTGGGGTCAACTCCTAAACTAAGTGTTGAAAAGGGGATTTTGTTTTCTTTTCAGGATAAAACATGATTCAACTTGTGTAAAGGGAAAGGTAATCTCAGAAGGAAAGTGGGGGGAATACTGAAGAGAAAAAAAAATAAAACAACTCACATCTCAACCTTTGCATTGTTTAGGAAAGGAGTGCTAAGGTGGGAATCAGGACTGTCTGGCTTTTTAATGGGTAAAATAAAACGTGTCATCAGAGTATGAATAGAGACAGAGTCCAGTAAGCACTGAGCTAAATGTGAGTAAGACAGGGAACTCCAATAGGGTAGTACGTAATGTGGGCAACTCTGGAATGATGAAAGGAAAAGAGGATGAGGGATTACAGAAAGGACCAAACAGAGATGTAAGTAATACCACCCCCTGAGTTCCTAAGACCTCAGAGTTGGTTATTTAAGTAAGTGCGGTGTGGGGTAAGGGCCCCCCAAAATGGAAAAGTTGCTGTTTGCGTCCTTGCTGTAATTCCTTTGTGATTCTGGACTCATCATTATGGAGTTGTAGTATATGGTTAGGGTTTATTGTGGATGGAGAACAATGGTTTTCCAAATCCTGTTGTAGGACAGTTCAAAGGTTAAAAAAGTTGTTGTAGTAACGTTCTGATGTCACATCGATAGTACAACAACTTTTGCCCCTTGAGCTCCTACCTGATTGGTGGAAACAGGCAGTGCTTAAAAAATTCTAAAATGGCGCATTCAGTTGTGAGAGCAGTCAAGCGAGCAGACAGTTTGAACCACGGACTGTTAATCCGTAGCCAAACTCTCGATTTGCAGGTTTTTTTGTTAATTTGTTTTAATCTCTTGCACAGTTACGGTGAAAGTAGGGCAGGACTGCAGCGATTAGTACCCTACCTCTTTATTCGGGGACGTGACCAGAACAGCATAACTGCAGTGAGGAGGACTAGTATCTTGGGGGACTCAAGCAAGGACCAGTGCAGGAGTGTCAACGCAAGGTATGAACCATGTCTCCATTTTGGGGGAAACCATATACTATAAAAAATAGTGGATAGTTGTCTATCCACAACTAAGTCTGTGTTTCCATCTTGGGAGTTGATGATGCCATGGAGACCTCTCGAGCTTCGCTCTCGAGGTCTCTATGACATCATCAACTCCCTTGATAGAAACACAGCCTTGTTGTGGATAGTCAACCATCCACTATTCTATATGCTGTTGTCACACAAAACCCCCAAACAGTCAATTTTCCTTCCTTCCTTCCTTCCTTCCTTCCTTCCTTCCTTCCTTCCTTCCTTCCTTCCTTCCTTCCTTCCTTCCTTTTTTACCAAGGAGTCCAAGAAGACTTGTTTCCATTGGGACCTTTGGAGGGCAAGGGGTAACATGCAAAAAAGAAGTAAAAACTTAACAAAATACACTATGTAAGTACAATATACAGTAAACCAGTTACAACATAAGATTTACAGATTAGCAGGAACTCAACTCACTGAGTAACAAATCATTGAAGAAGTGCATTGATTTAAGCAATAATGACTGAGAAGACAGTCATTTCTGAGGGCTTACATAGTAACATAGTAATACAGTAGTTGACGGCAGATAAGGACTGCTAGGCCCACCTAGTCTGCCCATATTCCTTGCCTGACTAATGATCGTTTTGGGGATGGGTTGCCTGGGGCAGACAAGGGCCACCTCTCTCCAGCTGGTATAGTACGAGCCGCGAGTGCCACACAGTGTCAACTGGTAACTGGATTGGTAATTTCTCAAATGTTAATGGCCGATCCAGATCATCCAGCAGCCAAGCAGGAGCCTCGCTATGCTAATGAATAGTTAATTAGATTTGCAATACAGATTGTTATGTCTAATTAATTATTCATAAGCCTAACAAGGCTCTTGACTGGCTACTAGATTAGTCATTAACTTTAGAGAAATGAGCAATCCAGCTGCAAACTGACATGGTGTGACATGCACGGCTCATGCCACACAGCTACAGTTAAAAAACAGAAGGAAAAATGAAAGTTGCTATTGCCACAAGACTTGCAGTCTCAATAACAACCTTGAAGACAGTCATTTCCTTGGATTAACAGCCTGCTGGAGGGAGGTGGCAGGCCCCCAACTGGATGTTAATCCCTCAGCAATGACCAGCTTCTCTGTCATTATTGCTTAACTAGGGGGCACCAAACAGCCAATGTTCAAAGACCACTACATCCAATTAAGGCCAGTGGCATGTTATTTTCCATCATGACACAATGTAGCAGTGTGTTATTTCTGCAGTTCTTAGCCCTGCAGCCGAGTTGTAACAGCGGCACTCTTTGTATATTTTTTTGTTCTGTGCTGTGCATGCCATTGCATCACACTTCCAGAAAATAGCATTTTCAGTGCACTGTACTGTGCGTGTGTCTATTCAGTGATACTGCACCTGCTTGGGGGTGAAGGTTCAGGTTATCAAGTCATGTGATCTTTATTCACTGCTATTTATCACATCACAGCATTTGGGGTTCTGCAGCTCGGCAGACACCATTAATTTTGGGCACCTCGAAAATAATTTTCCCCTCAGTATTTAAACTTCAGCATCAGAGGAGGTCCTTGTTGTAAAAAATCCTGAATTTTTTTTTGGGGGGGGAATGGTTACCGGATGTTCACTTTAGTAATTACTGTTTGGCACACTGTGTTTGTGGTTTGAAAATATTGCTCATGGCCTACATCAGGCATTCACACAGCTGTGACTTTGGTCCTCAAAAACAACTTTCCCTTTTCTATTCAAATATGGGCATCCAGTGGTCATCAAAGAAATTTTCTGGCATTCTGTACCTGGAATTTGTTTGTTTGTTTATTATGCTTAATGGGTAAGCACACTAGACATGTAGTCCATTTTCAGGTGCAACCCAACAAATACAGACAAAACAGATCATGTAAATATACATAAAATGCAACAATAACCCTACATAACATAGAATACAAATAAATGAGTCCAAATCAGTCATAACACTTACATTCAGACAAAGACAAAATGTACTTGAAACAATGTTCTAGAAAACAATGCAGTCGATTCTATATTCCTGATATCAATAGGGTCAGCATTCCAATTATTAGGAGCAGCATAAGCAAATGGCCACTGCCCACAAGAAGTTTTCATAAAAGGAAGCTTAAATACATTATTAACTGACCTAGCTCCAGAGTAATATTGGGACTGATATGATTGAAAATGATTTCGCAAGCTTTGAGGAGCATTCTGGGGAACATATTTAAAGAACTAGTTTAATTCTACAAATTTAATGATTGTTTTTTATCATACTGTGTTCCTTGTTTCAAAGCAAATTGCACTCTGCAGACAGCAGTGACTTTGCACCATTGTACCTGGAGACAGGGGTATTTCAAAGGTGTCCAGCTAACCAACAAAATACCAGCACGTTGTTTTGCTTTTTTCTGACACCATCTAATTAATCATAACCATCATTAAATATGACCACCATGAATGTATTTTATAAATCTCTTACAATACCTACCTGGAATTTTCTTAATGATGGGCAATGACTACTAAACAGTACAGTACTGTATGTGTATGGTTCCCCTCTGCCAAGTAATCTAGTCACAGACTAGAGTTTAAATCAAGTACAGTAACCCATCCACAGAGGACAGGGTTTCATACTGAGGGCCCACCTGGACACGGGGATGTTTGGGCCCACCTGGTACCCAAACAAGTACATCTGCCCCCCCCCGCAAGGTATGCTCATTCACAAAATGAGAACACTAGAGCAGAATAGAACAGCGCCACCCGGTCTATAACCAGTTAGTACCATATTAAAATAAAAGGCAAGAACTGCTAGCAGAGAGTAATGCCTTAGCGAAATCGACTGGAGTTTTTCTGTTTGTCTTGCCTGGCACTTCCATGATGGAGCTGACCACTGTATATGAGCAGATTATTTTTGTATAATAAACTGTATTTGTTACTTTCCACTACTTACAGTTCTTGCATTTTTTGTTTCATATAATACTAACTGGTTCCAGATGGGGTGGTGCCATTCTAGTCTGCTGTAATGTTTAGAAGGTGGCCAACTACCCAACAAATACTGTATCAGCACATGTTGTTCTGCTGTTTTTCAGACACCCTGTAATCAATGATGACTGCCATTAAATATGGCCACCATGCACATATTTTGTAAATCCCTTGAAATCGGTACCTGGAATTTTCTTAATGACTTGCAATGGCCACTGAACTGTGCAGTATGTGATGAAATTGTTTCCCTTCTGCCAGGTAATCTGGTCATAGGATAGGGTTTCATCATGTACATTAACCCAAGCACAGAGGACAGGGTTTCACCATGCTACGGGGTCCCACCTGGACATAGGGATGTTTAAAAGGTGACCAGTTACCCAACAAATAACAAGGACAGGTTTGTTTGCTTTATTTCAAACACCTCATAGTTAATGATGCTCAGCATTAAATATGGCCTGCATGCATACACATTTTGTAAATCCCACAATCCCGACTGCACTAAAACTAAACACATCACTAAAATTACAGGCGGTCTTAATAAATTAAAAAAGACTTGGACAACAATATTATTTGTTTCAGAATTATATATATTTTTTATTTATTTCCAGTAATACAGAGTTGTTTAATTGTTTTTCATAAACAGAGACACCAGCAATAGTCTTTATGAGGCAGCAGGAGCTGTCACTAGCCTGCCAATACTGGTACTGTTCAACCTGCTTTTCCTGCTGGGTCTTGCTTGTTATCCCTGTCATCCACTCAAGGGCCCCAATCATCATTGTCTGGCCATGCAGGGGTCGCTAATAGACTGCCAACCATGCATGCCATAAAAGGCTCAATTGCAGGACACACTGGCAGTTTGACACTGCCATCATGGTAGGTGGGGAGGTCGCAGGATCAACCAGACATAAAGTATTCGCAATGTGAGTACTGAAACAAATTTGTTTCTTTATGCACACTACTTAATTGAGTCCTCTAGGTCCCTGAACGTCTGTTTATGTGATCTTAGAGTTCTCCTTTAACCACCATATTCAACTCATTAATAATCAGTTAATACACCGTACTAGTGGTTAATGAATTGGGGAAAAAATCTTGTTATTTTGGGATAAGTGTTTATTTTTATTAGAACACATGTTATTTCACTTAGAATACATATTGTTTCACTTTGAACATGATATTTCTACTTAGAATCTGGAAATAGAACACAGAGAATAATTTGCTAGATAGTTTACAATGGAAAGAAAGGCATTGTTTGAATCTAAAGATAAAACACTAATAAAAACATTACAAAAAGTGTGGTAGATATCAAAATATGCAATGGGTTGCAGTAGAAGAACACATTTATTTCCATTAATAAGTGTTAAGACTTTCATAACTAACTCAGGGGTTTGCCACTTGTGAGTTATTGGTGTTGTCACCCACAAGGGTAATACATATGTTATTCTTCTGCAGCCAGTTATGTAATATTACTTGTTTGTTTCATTGTGTTCATGTATTTAAAATCTAGTAAGTTCTTGGGCCAAAAGAACATTTACAAGGGTGACCAGAAGATATAACAAAGTAAAAAATAAATAACACAACCATAAGTATATAAGTACACAGTCCTTTTATTTATTTATTTAGACTAGGATTACAAATACCTTTGAACCATTGGTTCATTTACAAAGGTTCCACATCAACATGAGAAGTATGAAGAAACATAGGGATCAAATAAAAGAGAAATCCATACCGCTAATAACTGATCATCATAAAACACTGACAGCAACAATTACACATAACATCGGTTCAGGTGTCATGTAATGGGTAGAGAAAACATCGAGAAAACTGGCATCATATGTAAAAACAGTAGGTACAATAGGTCCAAGTAACACACAGTCATTCGGTACAGGTAGCATAGTCCTAACTTACAGGGAGAACATAATCAAGAAGATGTGCAACAAGGTGGGAGGAGGAGAGCAGAATAGCGAGGGGTTTGATGAACACCACAAAAGGTGTGCAGTGTAGAGGACAAACAAGGAGGAGGAAATGCTGCCAAGATTGTGGCATTTTCATGAAGTGCTAAGCAACAGAAGTGCCATGGCCAGGAGGGGGAGAAGCGGGAAAGGGGAAGGAATGCGGAAGAGGTCCAAGGGTAATGCAGTGAGGGTAAGCAGGTGGTATGTCACAGGGAGGGGGAGGTATGAAGGGAGAAGGGAGGAGCAGATGAGTATGGAAAATGGAGGAAGGTAGTCGGGAAAATGAAAAGTGTTTGGGCCTAGAGTAACGCAGGGAGGGTAGGCAGTAGGAAAGAAGGGTGAGAGAGGAGAGAGATAGGAGTGGAGGACCAGGTGATTAGGGGAGGGGGAAAGAGGTGGGCAGAAGGGGAGAGTGAACTAGTGGGCAGTAGGGTATGTCTATCCAGAGAAGCATGTACATTGACAATTAATAGTGGGATAGTATTTTAGAGCATGTTTAAAACTTGTAACAGTATTGCATGTACCAAATAAAGACAAAGGCAGATAACTGTAAAAAGATGGCAGTTTGTAAAACATTGTTTTTGACCAGCTGAGGTTCTTATGCTAGGGCTAGTAAATTAATAATGAAAAGATGACTGAGTGAAAACACTACTAAGAATTTTTTTATTAAAAATTGAATGAAATGATGAAGGGACAAGATCAAGAGTAACCTTTTTTGCAAAAGTACATCAATACACTAGAAACACAGAAACATAGAGTTTGACGGCAGATAAGGACTGCTTGGCACACTTAGTCTGCCCATTTTCCCTACCTATTGTAACACTGCAGATCTTACTTGATCTCTGGCTTTACCCCACTTTCCCTACCACTAAGGTTCCTTTTTGTCTATCCCATGTCTTCTTGAATCCCATTGCAGTTTTTGCCCCCACCACCTCTACTAGGAGACTGTTCCAGGCATCCACCACCCTTTCTGTGAAGAAGTACTTCCTTACATCTCCCCTGAGTCTACTCACTCCAGCTTCATAGTATGACCCCTTATTCTTGAGCATCTTTTACTCTGAATAACACTTTTTCCTTGAACGTTATTCATACACGTTTAAGAAGTACCTTTGTTCTAATGGAAGCCATCCCACGTTTATACAAGCTTCAGTGCTGAGTGTGATATGGCATTGAGTAACAAATTTTGCACCTGATTGCAGAGGGTCCTCACCCTGGCCAGCAACCCCTCTCCAGTTGAGAAATAAAATAGTACACCATAGTCAACCACTGATAAAAGGAACTCTGCATCAGGAGTAGCCTTGTTGTAGGGATGAATAGTGAGTTTAACCTGTATAGTAAACCTGTTCTTTGGTGGATTACTTTTACCACAAAGTTTATTTATTGTTCAAAGGAGATAGTGCTGTCCAAGGTGAGGCCATGGTATTTAAATTCCTTCACCTGTTCAATTTCCACCCATTTTAAGGTGCATAGAGAAAGAACTCATTCAGCGGGCAACTTCTTCCTTGAGTTGTGTCATACCATTGATTTAAGTTTTTTTTTGCATTCAAAACCAATTTGTTTTCAAGGAACCGGTTTTGTAGATCAGCAAAATCTGATGCCAGTAGATCCAAAATGGTGTGGAGGCTGGGCCTACTCTTGAGGATCACTGCATCATTGGAATAAAGGAACATCTTAGAACTTTTGCAAATGGTTGGTAATGTGTTCAGAAATAAACTAATTAAAAGGAGACCCAAAACAGAACTCTGAGGAACACCCAGTAAAATGGAAGATGGAGGGGATAGGTGGCCCTTCATTTTTGTAGCTTGGATTCGATCAAAGAGGTAATTCCGGCACCAGACAACAGCAGCATCCATGGATATGCCCAGTTTGTGCAGGGCAGCTAGCAGCAGAATATGGTTCACAAGGTTACATACGAACATACGAAATTTGCCAGCAGATAAAGGCCTAGAGGTCTATCAAGTCTGCTCGAATGTGCAGCTAGCACCCCTTATTCTGCAGCTGATTGAAGGTTGAAGGGCTTGATGAGGTCTACAAAGATGGCTGTGGCAAAGTTGCCCTTATCAAGGGCCTCATGTATCACATGCGTGAACCCTCCAAGGCCATCACTTTGCTGTGTCTGGTCAGAACCCACGTTGTGCTGGCATCAGAATCTCATACTTTTGCAGGTGCTCCATCATGTGATCAAATACTACACATTCTAGAACCTTAGATAATGGAGCCAGTAAAGAAATGGAGTTGTAGTTCTGGACATTAGCTATATCACCTGCTTTATTAATAGAAACAACAATGGCACCATTCCTCATTTCTGGAAACTGACCAGTGCAAAGTGACAAATTAAAAATTTTTGTGAGGCAATAACAAAGAATATCCACAGTGATTTTCATGAGCCTAAAATCCACCCCATCTATGCCTATAACTGGTCTGGGATGAAGTTTCAAAACGTAATTCAAGACTCCCCTGAGGAGAGTGCCTTAAAAGAAAACTCGGGGTATATAATCAAGGGGGGAATGGTTGAATTGATATCTTGTTTTTTGGGGGATCTGATTCATCACTGGGGATGTAACTAGATAAATCAGAAAAGAAAATATTAAAATTTAGAAGCTATTGCTATAAGCTCATTAAGAATCCCAGCTAGAGTATTAACATTAGAGGGGCATAATTAGATTTTTTGCCAAGTAGTTCATTAATTGAGTCCCAGATGGCTGTTACCTTTCTGCCAGCAAACTGTCTTTGTCAATAAAAATTGTTGTTTCAATTTTTTAATTATGGATTTGCATTTATTATGCTTTTGTTTGTAGGTCAAAAGGGTTGGCAATTCCCTGTTCTTTCAGGATGCCTTCCATTCTTTGTCTCTGTCTCTCATGAGCTGGAGCAACTCGGTAGTGACCCATTCTTGTTTGTTTTCTCTAATCCTCAATATTTTTAGGGAAGCAAATGTATTACATCTAGAACTGAAACAGGATCAGTGTATTTTTAATGCAGAATTCACATCTGTTGCTTGGTCCAAGTGGGCCAATCAACAGATAAGAGAACCTTGCAACATTTTACTACATCCAATTTTTTGATATTTCTATAATCAATGTATCCTGGTGGGTGGGTACTGATTTTGCTTTTATGCTCCAACAGCAATAGACAGGGCTGTGGTCACTGTCACTGTCAGGTAACACATCTGATTGCATTATTGTGGAGGTGTCAGAGATCAATATCCAGTCAACCACTGTTGAAGAGGTGGTTTTATAGGAGGTCCTAGTGGGATTGTCAGTGATCTGGGTAAGTCTATAGCTGACTAGCTCATCATCGTATTTCATAGCATTTTCCCCAACACAGTTTAAATTTAGATTTCCCATAATGATGAAGTCATGGTCTAGAGAGATGGTTTTTCTATGAGCACAAATTAAGTGTAGTCCTTCTTCATAATAACTGGGGGGGGGGACATATATTGACATTAGCGCTAAACATTACTTTTTAACCCGTATTTTGACCTATATTTTGTGGCATATATGGCTGACACAGGCAAAACCAGGAGGCTAACCATGATGTTAATGCACTGTCCAAGAAACTACAAACAATACTTCATTGAAACACAAGATTGTCTTCTTTAAGCAGCACTGTCTATGAACATGGTACATGAAAACAATAAAGCTTGTAGGGTATTAATGTACAGTACTTAGTAAAAGAGGTCTCCATTTCACCAGTATTTCACATCGCTGTTCTTTAAATCTTTAGTTTGTGATACACTATAAACTTTCTCTTACAAAAAATTTAAATCATCTTACTTCCCTTCCTTGGGCTTTTAGTAAAGAAATTGGATCTTGTCTTTGACTTTGACTATTGTTTATACTTTTTCATAGAGTGCTATATGCCACTGTCTATAATAATTAAAAAAATACAGATTGCTGATGCTGAATGGTGATTATATTTGGCACATGCTATAGCTATCAAATCCCCTTTGCTTTCTGTAACCTTCCCAGATCCATTAGCACACAGATGGTCTGTAATATTCACAGAAATATAAATTAACCAAGCTCTTTAATAGCTATCATGCAGTAAGCAGGAATGGTTGCTTTCTTGATTGACATATAGTCATACAATCATCTTGTCTTTTATACAACCTTTTTGTAGTCATTAGTATGCAGATATTCTATTACATTTACAACAAAACAATGCTGTAGTACTTGATATTTCATCTGCTCTGCAATTCATTCACACATTGATAACTTGGTCAGTATAAATAACTGAACAGCTTTCTTTTATTTCCCTGTTTCACCTTGAGTTTCTGTATTTCTGCTCAGGATTGTCAGCTAGTGTTGATTTACAAAAACATAGGTGTATATGAATGTTTTACCAATACAAATTTAAAGCTCTCCATGTTATTTAGTAGCTTGTCAACATATTTAATGATTCAGCCATGCTGCTGCTGTTGCATGATGGATCTATTATACTGTATAGGGAATAGATATTGGGTTGTCATGGAATAACACATTTACCTCCAATAGCGACTGATAAAGACCCATAACTCATGAGGAGTAAAGTCATGAGTTAGTTATGAAGGTCTTACCACTTATGTGTGCAGGTACATGACTTTTTTCACCGCAACCTAGATACACAGATACAATACATAAATACATAGGCATTGTTGGTAGACAAAGGTACACCGGCCTATCCAATCTTCCCACTCTCCCTAACTAGTCTGCTCTGATCCTAGTGACTCTGCATTGCTCCTTAGTTTCTACCCCTCTCTGAATATGCCCATATGCCTGTCCCATCCCTGCTTGAAAATGATTACTGAATTGGCCCTTATCACTTCTTCGGGTTTTGTAGCTTGTTTTACTTCTCTACCACTCTTTCTGTGAAAAAGTGTTTTACAGACATCTTTCTTAAATCCCCTGCTGAATAGTTTGTGTCCCCCCCCCTCAAATCCATGTATTTGAACTCAAGCAAAAAAGTTCCTTGGCATTCACCATTAATCCCGTGCAGGTACTTGTAAGTTCCTAGCATGTCACCCCTTCTCCTTCACTTTTGAAGGTGTGCATGTCCAAGTCCTACAGCCTCTTGAGTATGATTAGACCCCAGTCCCTGGACCATCTTAGTTGCCCTGTACTGTACTGCTTCTACTTTTTTTGCAGTCCTTCCTCAGGTGTGGACTCCAGCATCTTGCCCAGTACTTCAGATGTGGTCTCACCAGTGACCTGTACAGTGGGGGGACTACTTTCTTTCTTTTGATGATCCCCCTATGCATCTCAACATCATGTTTGCCTTTCCTACAGCTATGTTATAATGTTGCAGCAGTAGTCCTGGTGAGAGCAGTAACTGCAGGACTCACAATGGAGGCAAAATTTGTGGTGACAGTGTGGACTGTTGTGGCAGTGGTGGTATTACTGGTACAAAAAAGGATTTGCTGTGGCTGCTGAAATCACAGCACAGGTGGTGGTGTGGAGGAGCACACCGATGGGAGATGTAGCTGTTATGCTGGCAGTTGTGGGAATAGCAATACAACTGCTAGTAGGTGTGGCTTCTTCTATAACAGGTGATGTCAGCTGTACAGCTCTCCTAATTTTATAAAATGATGGTGCAGCATATGCAGTGCTCATAGTAGCAGTACTAGCAATTGTGGTTATAGTACTACTAGTATGACCTCCAGTTCTAGTGACACCAGAATCCAAAGTCTTTTTAGGGGAGAAAAACATTTTAGAGCAGTGAATATGCAGAAACCTACTATCACCCTGTCCCTCACCTCTTGGGGATGGTCATGTAGATGGCCTGCTTGGGCTGGACCAAGCATGTTTACAGGATTGCTGAGGCATGGTCTGTATGCCTGTAACTTAGGGTGTATTTTTGATTAGTGTTTATCTTGTTGCTTCTTGTAAAACACAATAATAACCACATCACTCAAGCAGCAGCTAATAAAGACAGGCCAATACTAGGGAAAGAGATGAAGTCAGCCGCCACTGTCTCAATCATACAGTACACTAAACTAAGCTTGGAACAGTTTGCCACACAATGCACACAATCCAGTGAGTCAAGCATGACAAACAGAGAAATACTACAGCAGTTTAAAAAAAAAATTACATGGACATAGCCATGCACGCACAGGAAGCAAAGACTCACAAAAAAAGTCAAAACAGGCATAGGCTACTTGTGCGCAGTAAGCTGCAGAAGGGAGGAGTCAGCTAATATCCTCCTCTTTCAGTCGTACAGGGAACTGAGCCTGGAACCAGACAGCAGTCCACAGCAATTCTACAAGTCATGCCTGACCCAATGAGAAAAACTGCAACTGTTCATAAAATGCAAAACGTATGCATGCAGTCAGCCGTGCACACACAAGACACAGCTTCTCAAAACTAAAATACAATGCATGGGGCATGGCATGGCCACCATCAAAGATGGACACCTGATCTTGAGTATTTGTTAAGCTCTGTACACCATCCACACAAAATCACTGCTTAAAGTGCCAATTAGATCTCTTGTCACCACAAAGTTTGTTGCTGCTTACCTGCTGAGCTGGTAAGTCAGTGTAGTTATAATCGCCAATGTCCGCTGATCAATCAGCGAGGAAGGAGTATGGGAAATTACAGCCATGGTGACAACTGCTGAAACCTGTCAGGATTTACCACTACAAGAAATAAAAAAACTATGTTCTAACAGCTTATGACCCAAATGAACAAGCTTGAATTAGCTACACAACAATTTAGTACAGACATTATAAGCATTTCTAACAGAGTTAATGTAACCGAGCAGCGCATTGTAGACACCAAGACCAAATCTGACAGGATCATGACTTATATCGGGGATCAAGACAGAGTTCTGTAACAGTTATGGGTACAGATGTGGGAAGTTGGGAAACTCCATGCCGTGGATTCATTTGTGGATTTTCCTCATTTTATGGAGTTAATATGCAGTGCAAAGTCCAAATTCAAGCAAAACTGATAACTCCACAAAATGCAGAGTTTTGGCAACTGTGCCGGTGGAGTCTGGCAACTCTGACAGTGGAGTTTGGCATAGAAGGAGTTGTTGAAAATGAAACTGCCCCTGGTGTCTAGTGGTCCCCGCCGTTCGCCACAGGATAATTAATCATTTTCTGGTATCTAGTGGTCTCCCCCACTGTTTGCCCATTATGATTATTCCCTGGTGTGTAGTGCCCCGGCCCCGGCTGAGTTCTGGCCAGATCTTTCCCTGGTGTCTAGTGTTCTCTCCCATCCTGATCCCCTGTAGTATATACCATTCCCTGGTGTCTAGCTGACTGCCTTTCCTATCCTTGATCTCCTATAATAAAAAGGTAGTCCATTTTCTGGTGTCTAGAGGACCCTCCCACCCCCAATAGGTAGTTACTCCCACTCCTCCCACCTCGACCCTGCACTGGCATTGGCACAGCCCTCTGCTCTCCATCACAACTGGCCACTGACTGAGCTGTCAATGAATAGCGCATACTTGTACAGCACGAATTACCATTGACATAACAGCTCAGTCAGTGGCCAGCCATGGTGGAGAGTGGAGGCTGTGCTGATCATTGACTCTAAGGAGGATAGGGGATACATTGTTGTGGCTCACTTTAGTATCCCACTATGCTGTCCCCCATCCTGACCCAACCCGAACATGGCACAGCCCTCCACTCTGTCTCCACCATAGCCGGCAAAGACTGAGCTGTCAGTGAATGAGCTTGTACTTACAAGCATACGCTCATTCATTGACAGCTCAGTTGGCATCCGGCTGTAGTGAAGAGTGGAGGGCTGTGCTGGTCACCAGTTTGGGGTTTGGAGCGGGGTGAGTGGAGTGGTGGAGTACTACCTGCCTGGGTGGGTGGGGTCCGCTAGACACCAGGCAATGGACTACCTTTTTTTATTACAGGGGACAGGGGAGAGGGAGGATGGTCCTGTAGACACCAGGGAATGGTGTATACTACAGGGGATTGGGATGCGGGGACCACTGGACACAAGGGAAACTTAATATTATGTCAGCAGGTTATCGGGTGCGGGGAGGGACCACTAGACTTGAGGGAGACAGTCCTTAAACATCGGGCCAGTGATTGGCAGGGGGACCCCCTACACACCAGGGAATGGTATACACTATGGGGGATCGGGATGGGAGGACCATTGAACATCAGGGAAATGTAACTTTATGTCAGATGGGTGATCGGGTCGGTGGAGGGACCACTGGACACCAGGGAGATTTTTCTTTAACAACATGCCAGAGATCAGCAAGGGGGGGGACTACTAGATACCAGGGAAAATTCAGGGTGGTGACCGGCTGAGAGGGGTACCACTAGACATAACATCAGGTGGTGAATGGCAGTGGAGGAACCACTAGACACCAGGGAATCTTCATTTTGCTTTGGGGTTTTCTTTGCACCTAAAAGCACCCAAAGCAAGGTGATGTTATCAATGGCAAATTTGTTAATAAACAAGTAAACTTTGCATAATGATCCACGGAGGCAGATTTGGCAACTTCACTGGGAATTCACAAGCAAATTAAAATTTTGGCCCATATCTAGTTATGGGAGTCCATCAAAGATTTGGAGACTAGAGCTTGCCTCAACAACCTAAGGATAATGGGCTTTCAGGAGGGCTGTTATGAGAACTATGTTGTTGAATTCCTGTAATGCTGCCTTCCCAAGCTCCTAGATCATGCCAGGCTGGCCCCATTGGTAATCAACCATGCTCATCAGTCTCTAGCACTGAAACCACCACCCAGGGGCCACCACTGCATTATTTTGGCCAGATTTATAAGGTTTCAGGATAAAGAGAAGATATTGCACCTATCCAGGAAAAAAGGGTGCTCTTCAATGGCAAGGCCATTCTATAAAAATTTTCACAGACTTCTCCCAGGCCCTTCTGGACAGGCAGAAGGCCTTCACCACAGCATGGAGAGCCTGCACTGACTTGGGCCTTATATACCCTTTAGGGGTCATGTCATTCCATCCCCTAACCAAGGCAACTCCTCTCAGGTCCTCACCATCAGAGTCCTCCTTGGAGCCCATAATAAGGAACTCACTGTTGTCTCAGTTTACCTACCCCCAAAGGACCAGGCCACTGGCTTTAACAGCATCATGGAATACTTAAGGGTCCAGCATCATAACTCAGAAACCATAATACTGGGTGATTTTAACATTAATTGGCTCTCGCCTGAGGCCTTTACCTATAAGGGTGCAGTCATGGTGCAGCACCTCACTCAGCTTGTCCTCGCCCCCACCAGATGTAACTATAGGACAGGTACTTTCACACTACTAGACTGGATTCTGTCTAACCACCCTAAACGTATCTCTAATGTTTCAGTACTCCCGGATGCAATATGTGACCACTCGCCTGTCATCTGCTCCTGGGCTAACAAATTCCACAAGTCCCCTCCCATGCTGATCTACACAAGGGTTATTAAACAGGGGCACCTTCAGCTGCTAAAATCCCATCTAATCAGACTGGACTGGGCAGTGATTGACACATTCAAAGACACTAACAAAGCCTTGGACCTGTTCATCAAATGCTTTTCTGAAGCCTGTGACATCTATGCACCACTGAAAAAGATGAAGGTCAAAGGACGGTCCAACCCTGGGATAACTACTGACCTTGTAACATGACTCAGCACAGGGACCACCTCTAGCACTGTGCTCGTACAACTCCGATGCAAGGAAACATACAAAAATACAAAGCAGCCAGAAATGATTGCACTCGAAAGATTCGGAATGCTAAAAGCAAATATTACAAGGAGGCTCTGACCAACTCCTGGGGTGACAGGAAAAACTTCTGGAACAACCTGAAAGAACTCACAGGCAAGGATCCTAAGACACCACCCACTATGCTCAACATTCATGGTACTTCTACGCTCGACCTCGGTACCATCACCAATAGCTTTAATAATGCATTCTCCAACCTGGACAGTGTCCCTCCTCCTAATTTCTTTGACGACTCTTCCTCCAACACATCCCACGTGACCCCCCAACATGACCATAAAACTCCACAGCTTTTCTTCAAAGAGGTTCCACCACGAGTAGCTAGTAACTATATCTGCAAGGCCATCTGCAAACAAGGGCACAGTGGACACTCCCTTGACCTGAAATTGCTGGCGCAAGTCCTGGATGAAATCCTTGAACCCCTGACAAAGATATTCAATCTGTCACTTAGACTGGGCCAATTCCCTTCACTCCGGAAATAGGCAACTGTCACACCGGTACACAAAAGTGGTGACAGGACTCTCCACACCAACTACATACCTATTTCACTCCTCCCCCCTTTATCTAAGGCACTGGAACATATAGTTTTGGACCAATTAGTTGAATTCCTGGATAGTACGAAGTCCAGTGCCCAGAACAGCATGGCTTTGGAAAAGGGCACAGCACCACCACTGCTCTGCTGGAATTTACAAGTTTCATCCACAACACGCTCGACCAAGGAAACTGTGGGGGGAGGAGCAGTATTTATAGATCTGACGAAGGCCTTCAACACCATTATTCACCCTCTACTACTGAGGCAAATGTAATCCATAGAGATCTCCAATGATGCCCTTCCATGGTTTGCTAGCTACCTTGATAATCGGGTCCAACGTGTGAGGATAGCAGGTATCTCATCTGATGAAAAGCCAGTCCTCTCTGGAGTCCCCCAGGGATCTATTTTGGGCCCACTACTCTTCTCCCTCTTCCTCAACAGACTCCCTAGTGTCTGCCAGCAAAAAATAATACTCTATGCGGATGATGCAGTCCTGTTTGCTAGCCACCATGACACTATAATCCTTGAATCGCAGCTACAGCTCGACTTCAAGCATGTTGAAGACTGGTACAGCTCACATAAACTTGTCCTGAACCACAGCAAGACCAAAGTGATGACCTTCTGTAATCCATGGAGCAGGCACAAATCTCTGCCCCACATCATCAAGAACCACTCTAGGAACTCACTTGAACATATCCTGGAGTTCAAGTACCTTGGTATCACGCTGGATAGTACCCTTTCCTATACTCGGCATACAGACACTGTTGCCAAGACTGCCAATATACCGATTGGTCTGTTACACAAACACAAGCACTGTATGTCTGCAGATGCCCTTAGACTGGCCATCTACAGCTCTGTCACCTCTATCGTTGACTACAGTCTTGCCATCTATGGCTCCGCTTCTACAACTGCCCTCCGTAGGATCTCAATTTCACTCAACAAAGCCTGCAGGCTATTAACGTGCGTGGCCTGCCAAACTCACCCCAGTGACCTCTATGACAGGGACAGTGTGCTCAGGTTCCACTAATAGCCCATCTAAGCTGTACCTGTGTGTTGCTCCTTTTAAATTCTGGCTAGAAATCTCAGTGGACTGGTCTTCCCCTAACATTCCAGCTGGCACAGTCCACAGGCCTGATACTCCGAACTCCAACCTGAGTAAGTTAACCCTCCTCTAGTTGACATTTCACTAAGAATCCCTGATGGGATTCCTACAGGTATGCTACCCTCTGTCATGCACCCATGCTTGGGTTGGGAATACCACAACTGGACATGAGTTGAGGGAGGATAAGAGGTCTGCTGTTACTGTTTAACCAAAGCAGGCTGGGGTGGGCTTAATGAGGAGAGGTGCCAGGTCAGTTGGCAATGTTCCAATGTCCTTCTCTCTTCCCTTTATGGATCTTGAGGGGCTGGCTTTAGACATAGGATCAGAATTTTCTGGTTGAGGGGGTAGGTCCCCCCCACGTAGTGCCACCGGCCTCTTATATTGTGAGGATGAGCCATAATGATCGCTCTCCCTCCGTTCACTCTCTTTAATTGAGTTGGAAGGGGGCATCACTTATGATCAGGCAATACAGCATAGTACGGAAAATTCACCAGAAGTTTCCCATGTGGCCTTCCTTAATGTTGCCTATTTAGGTTTGTTCTCCTTCCTTTGAACACACCCTCACTGGCAGGGTCTTTATGTAGTTTTTACAGACCACGGTCCACCTTCATTTTCAGGGTATGGTGGCAGCAGGGATTATATTGTGACTAGGGATGGGCGGATAGCCGATCTGATAAATAAATTCGGTCAGATTTGCACTTTCTGACCTGATCCAATCCGAATGGATACTGCACTGTACATCGGGTCAGATATTTAATTTTAAGTCCTGACTAGAGCGGCCTTCTCCTCCCGGCAAAACTCACTTTTGCACAGTTATCCAGAGGGAGAGGGGAGTTGAATATTTTTAATGTATTAATTTAATACAATATACAGAGCAGAAAACACCTCACAAAGCAAGTGGAACCATTATAAAACTTGCACACTTCTGCACATTATCGAAAAATGACAGTGATGGGGATGGGGGGACGCAGCCATTCTATTTTGTACTGACCATCATATCGTGCAAAGTCCCTGACTAAACTTCTTAGAAGTCGAGTGGCCCTCACAGTTCCTGAAATAGAGATTACTCTCTTCACATGCACAGGGCTGGCCAGACTGTCTACTGCATCTTTATGAACTTTCACCTCTGTAACACCCCTCCCGTCAGGGTTGTGCCCCTTCCCCCAGTCACTGTCTCATAGTAAGAGCATCTACCCACCCTGGTATGTTTTTTTTTTATCCTACCTCTGTGTTCAGGCTCATAATTACATATTTGTGACACACTGTTAATGGATGCCCCCAACATTTTGGCACCTCATATATACCCCTTCTATGGGGGGGGGGTGCTACTCTGCAGTTGGCAACGCTCTTATATTTGAGCTTAGCAGCTGTGGTATTGGAATACCTCACACTGTTTTTTTTCCTCCCTTGGGTTGACTGAGAGCTCATTGGCTCCATATGAGCCAATGCTTTACTCGACTAAGTCTCTTCCATTGGGTTGGGGGGAGGCGAAGAGGGTATGGGGATGTTTAATGGGTTTGTTAGATTGCTAAGTCTTTTATGCCTAGGAAGGTACATTATTTTGTTCCTAGTTAAATATTTATCTACTGTAGCTATATGCTTTGCCATAAATTTGAATGGGGGATTAGGGACAATGCGGGGGTGAAAAGGGGCGACAAGGGGGTCAATGCTTCCTGTACTAATACCACGATCTGCTCTAACGATTTTACAAATGAAGATTTGTTTTTCAACCTGGAATGTCAAGATGCTTAAGAAGACATTGTCACATGTTAAACGCCTCAAAGTGCAGATAGCTTTCCCACAGGCAAACAAATTATCCTCTGTGGAAGCTCTCAAGCTTGAAAAAGACCCAGTGGGAGAAAAATCACATAGTGTTGCTGCAGCCTCCAAATGAGGGGTATCTATTTTAATCCATAAGTCACTAGGGTGGGGGATAGAAAAAACAGAAAACATAATGAGAGTCAGCGGGTTATTTTGAAGGTATCCACCCTAACTGGGCCTCTTATTTTATGTAATGTCTACAGGCTTAACATAAATATTCATGCCTTCTTTCACATCCTTAGACAGAACCTGATGGAGATTAATGATATCAATGTCCCCATTTTGCTTGGGGGGATCTAAATGTATCTCTCAACCTTTCCCTAGCTAGGACTGGCAGAACAGGTGAGATGCATATTGGGGCTCAAAAATCTCATATTTATTTATTTAGCTTTTGTTTTTTGATGGAGGAATATGGGTTAAAAGATGCATGGAGGACGCAGCACCCCAATGTCAGTTATTATACCTACTACACTGAGGTCTCTAGCTCTGCCAGCAGAATAGACTTCTGGATGGTGAGCACACAGATTATGGCACAACTTACCGAGGTCATTATTTACCTAGTTATCATTTTTGACCATACCCACTTACAGGCCAGGGTATTGTGGGGCCCCTTCCAACAAAAATTGTCCTGCTGGAAGCTAGATTCCACTCCTTTTGGAAGACAAGGACTTTTAGGATTAGGTGAAAGCAGAGGTCTTGTCTCACTGATGGCTAAATTATATGGGGGAGGTACAGGAAGCAATGCTTGGGACATATTCAAAGCCATCCTCAGAGGTAGTATTATAACCTATGCTGCACAAAGACATAGACAAAGAGAGGTGGAGCAGCTACAATTAGGAAAAGAACTCCAAATGGCTGAGCAAGCTCTTAAATCCTCTCCCTATCCCCCACCCAGAGCGGCTATAGCCAGGGTCAACAACCTCAGAGTTAAACTGTATTCCCTCCTTACTACGAATGCAGAACTTGACCTTTGATGTCTTCACCATGCATTCTGGTAAGTGTGTGAAAAATTGGTAAACTCTTAGCCTACTGTTAGAAATGTAAACTAGCGAACAAACTGATTACTGATGTAAAGGATGCTTCTGGAATCACTAAGCAGGATCCTGCTAGTATAAACTCCATTATGTAAAAATTCTACAAAGCTTTCTAAGCTTCACCATCCCTCCTCCCACAATGTCCTCAGTGGAAAGCTTCCTAAAGACCCTGCATATACCTTCCCTACCTCCTGCACAGGTTGCCACTCTGGATAATCTTATAACCTTACAGGAGGTTTCTAAAGCCATGAAAGCACTTAACCTACATAGATCCCTGGATGGAGATGGGTTACAGGCTGACTTCTACCATCTATTAATTGAGGAATTATCACCCTATCTACTCAGAGTCTTCCAGAAATCCTTAGCATTCAGCATCCTACCACCTTCCATGTGGGAGGTGGTCATAACAGTGCTACCATAAAAGGGTAAGGACCCCACATCAACTGGGAGTTACTGCCCCATTTCACTCATCAATGCTCATGCTAAAATCCTTGTGAAAAGTCTAGTTACCCAGCTCAATAAGGTCCTATCTGGGTTCATACACCCAGCCCAGCTACTGCACATTTTATTAAAGGGAGATTAGTGTAGGGTCACTTGCGCACCTTGAGCTCACTCATCCACATGACCAAAGATCTCAAAACCCCCTCAGCGGCATTAGAGGTTGATTTTGAGAAGGCCTTCAACTCGGTCAAATGGTCCTATCTACAGACTACCCCACAGGCAATAGTTGATTCATACCTCACCTAGTGCCTCTGTTTTGACAAATGGTCTCACTCAGCACCCTTTCCTCTGCAGAAGGGGATGATACATGGTTGTCCCCTCTTGCTGTTGTTATTCATCTTAGCGATTGAACCACTGGCCGTTGCTGTCAGGCAGTACCTTTGCATCCAGGGCCTAAACATAGATGACAATGAGTATACCACCTTTCTCTGTGCGGATGATTTATTGATCACATGCAAAGAGAGGAGAGAAAGAAGTACATGCCTCAGCAGGACATGAACCCAGGCCACCTGGAATACCATTCCAGTCATGCTAACCAGCTGCACTACCAAAGCAACTGGAACCTGGGATGTCCCAGAGCACACATTACTCTCTCTCCAAAGCACAGCCTGGTGCAGCATAAATAATTGCTACATTTTCAATCACGTAAGTGTGGTGTGCATATTTATGGAACACATACAAACAGAGGAGAGAAAGAAGTGAGTGCCTGCAGCCCTTCCTCAGGTGTTAGCTCTACTTGAGACCTTTACTAAAAATTCTGGGCTTCAAATGAATCGCAGCAAAACCTGAAGCCCTTCTGTTAAACAAATTCTGTACTCCAGATATATTTACAAATAAGGGTCTCACAGGGGCACCTTACAGAACTACATACTGTGCCTGGGTATCAAACTACTCAGAGACTTTAGGACCTACTGGCCTCTATAAAACAGAGCTACAGAGGTGGAAGGCATTGCACTTACTGCTAGTGGGCAGAATAGATGCCATCAACATGATTATTGCAGGACCGGTGGTGCTGAGGGTTGAGGCATCAGCTTTACTTCGCAGGCGACCCAGGTTCGAAAGCAAGCTTGGGATGCCAGGGGTCGGATGGAGAGGAGTGGATTGAGTGTCTGATAGACTGCTCTCAGCCACTGGTAGGGAGGGGAGGACATGGTTCTGCAGCACTAGTAGCTCCCAGTGGAGGCTAGGTGCACTGCAGTTAGGAACGTGAGTTGGGGAAGACATTGACAGTCATCCTGTGCGTGGGTGTGGAAGAATGCCCATCGCACGCTGGAAAGCATTACATAGCTGCATCTCGGGGGGGGAAGGGGGACCAGGAATAAGAAAATGACCCTGGCCACCCGGGAGGTGAAGGTGGGTCCAGTGGATGGCCCCCACACTCACTGCTGGGTCTGTCCCAGATGGTTTTTGAATTTCCTCCCTGCTCTGGCCAACTTACTAGATTGTAGATAAAGCACCAGAGGAGTAGGTGGCCCACCTTGGGGGCTCAGAGTCCGGGGGGTTGGTGAGGAGAGATCCTGGGATGGATACTAGGTCTGGGAAGACCTCAGATGGAGCAGGAACAGACCAGTCTGAGTGATCACACTGGAGAGAGAGAGAGTACTAAGGGGCCAGAGTGGTAGCATAAAGAAAAGTAAAAAAAAAGATGATTATTGCATCTAGATTTCGGCATTTGCTTTCACACTTCCCTATCCATACTCTCCGGTTCTGGTTTTACAAAATCAACAAGGTATTGGGTGATTTCCTCTCATATGGGAAACCTCCAAGGTTCAGCAAAGCTGAACTTTGTTGTGATTGATGCAGGGGAGGGTGAGACCTTCCATGGTTCTATGGATACAATATCACCTTAATTTCTACACAGGTAGTTCATTGCTTCCTACTGGAGCATACTGAGGGCCACTTGTGGAGAAAGTTAGAGGTGGACATAGCTGGTGGATACTCCCCAGTTCTGGCCCTCTAGTACAAGAAGAGTCCCCAGAGAAGCCTCTCCCCCGCCATTTCACCTTCCAGAACATGCTGGAGAAAACTACATCATTGGCTTGGAGTAGAGTGTGTCCCTTGGATGTGGTCCCCCCCCATGGGTAATTCTGACATAAGGATTGAAGGTCAGACGGCACATTGGCCTACTTGGGGAAAACAAGGTATACATCTGATCAAGGATCTTCTCTCTCCCCCAATCTAACATATATTGACTCCTCTGAAGGCTTGACTCAAAGATTCCAGATCCTTCAACAGGACTTCTGGAGATTTTTGCAAATAAAGGTTGCTGTCCAAAAACTACAGCTTTGGGGAATATAAGAAGGAAGGGGGAGCAACAGATCATGTAGAGGGGAGGAGGGAAGAGGAGAGGAGGCAGAGGAGTATGCCATGTAATTAAGTGCATTGGGAGAGGGAAGGCCAGGAGGGGTGGGGTAGGATAGAAGGAAGGGAGTGGGGAGGGGGAGGATAGATAAAGCTCATGAGGAATGCAAATCCTACCTAACAGGGAGACAGATGAATATTAAGCAGTGATGCCAAAATAGAGAAGACAGGATGTGAGAGGTCTGGCTGGAGTTCTATGGCTTGCAGAAACAGTTGCAAGCTTCTTTCAACAGGTGGCAAAGTTTCATTTTGAAGGTAGCCATAGTAATAAGTTATGAAAGTTTAAGGGATTTTTGGATACTATTCCAAATTGAAAGGAGAGAGTACCTTAAAGAAGAGATGCCATGCTGAGTTCTGACTCTGGGAATATTGAATGAGAAGCAAGAATATCTTCTTAGGGAATAGGATCCCTTGGAGCAAACTAGGAGATTGGAAATATACTGGGTGAGCTTGCCTGTTATAGCTCTATAGATCTAAGTAACCACATTTTTCATTCTCATCATTTTTAGTGAATGCCAACCAAGTTGCAAATAGAGGTAGTAATGGTGTGTGTTGTATGGCACATTGGTGATGAATCTAACAGTTTTGTGGTACAGGGTATCCTGTTTGGAAAGTGTTACGACCAGGCAATGATTGTAGAGGAGATTGGCGTAGTCCAGAAAAGGAAGGAAAGTTGTTTGAACTAGCCTTGTTTTAGCCTCACTGGTAAGGAGGTGCTTGATATGGTAGAAAATGCCTAGTTTTTGTCTAAATTTTTTGGCTAATTCTTTGACATGAGAAGTAAAGGAGAGCCTAATACTATATCTAACCAGAAGCCTAGGTATTTGAATTTATCTACTGGCTCTAGTGGTTCACCAGGGATGGACTGTGATTTGGGGCCCATCCCCTTGAGAGTGAGTGGTTGCAGTTAGCTTGTGAGGAAAGGAACATGACTTTAGATTTTTTAGCATTGAGCAGCAGTTTGAGGTGCCGTAGGTTATACTGCAGCAGGCACAAGTCTTGTTGCAGGTCAGTGCAGGCTCGTTCCAGTGAAGGTTTGGCAATATAAAGTATAGTGTCATCTGGGAACAGATGTATATTTGCTGAGGAGATGTTACAGTCAACGTTGTTTATGCAGATTGCGAATAGGATTGGTCCGAGAATGGAACTCTGGGGAACTCCTCTCTCTCTCTCTCTCTTCTCTCTCGAGTTTTTAGCAGGGAGAGTTCACCCTGAGCTTTAACCTGTTGCTGTTAGCCAACTAGGTAAGAAGTAAACCATTTGAGGGAGGTGTCATTTAGGTCAATGATTCTCAGCATGCACAGGAGAAGTTCATGCTCTACTATATTGAATGCTTTACTTAGATCTAAGACTAGAGCACAAACATGTTTCTTAATGTTGACTGCTGTTTGCCAGTTGTTGGTTACTTTGGCTAATGTGGTTATGGTGCTGTGTTTGGGTCTGAAACCGAACTGCAAGGGATTCAGCATATTATGTGTTTCAAGGTAGTCTCTGATTTGGGAATTAACTAATTTTTCAAGAAGTTTGGAGAGGGTTGGAGTAGAGATATGGGCTTGTAATTATTCAGGTCACTTGGGTCACCAGATTTAAAGAGAGGGACAACGTGGGCTATTCTCCACTCCTGGGGGAGGACTCCTTCAGTGAGAGAGTTGTTAAAAAGATGTGTGATGGGGGCCGTCAGCACATGGTAGCCGAGTTTCAGGAAATAGGAATCAATTTGATCAGCCCCAGCATCTCTTAATAATGTTGAGAGCTAACAGTAGGTCTTCCACCTATTTAAAAGTGATTGGACTAAAACTGAAAGAATTTGGATGGGACGGAGCCCTGATAGGGGGAGGTGAGGTGTCTGAGTTAAGAAGAGAAACATGCAATGTACTAGCAGGCAGCTGAGTTGAAGGCAAGACCAGCCACATAGCAAAGTGGTTATTTAAGAAGTTGACAATATCCATTTTGCTAGTGGTTGTAGTGCCATTTGCAGGGAAGGTGAGGGGAGGGTTGTCGCCTTGTATTTCTCTCACAGTGTTCCAGAATTTGTTAGGATCATTGGAGTGTGAGTCCAAGGCTGACTGAAAGTATTTGACTTTTTCAGCTCTAATTAACTTTGTACAGTGGTTCCTGGAGGCTCTGAAGGCAGTTCAATGGGCTGGTAATCTAGTTTTGCATGCCCTTTTCCAAAAGGCATCTCTTTTGTGAAGGGCTGGCATAAGGGAATCATTGAACCAGGTACATTGTTTTTTCCTCGTTCTGCTTTTGACAAGTGGAACATGTTTATTAATAACCTTTAAAAGCAGAGTTTTGAATATATTGTAAACTAAATCCACTGAGGGTGCAAGGTAAAAGTCTTGCCACCTGATGTTACTTAGGTCTAACACGAAATGAGTGCAATTTAAATTGTAGTGGCTTCTTTTGAAGATATAAGTGGAAGAGAAGATGGGTTTCAGCAGATTTCACACACAAGCGATGGCATAATGATCACTTATGTCATTAAAGAAAACCCCTGTACTAGTAAAGTTGTGAGGTTTGTTAACAAGGATGTGGTCGAGTACAGTACTGTTTGCGGGGTTTTTGGAATTAATTAATGTGGCCTCCGTGATTAGCTGGGAAAGCCCGAGCGTATCACAGAGAGCTTTAAGGGGAGATGAACAGGGTGAGAACCAGTCCAGATTCAAGTCACCAATAATGATTAATTCAGAAGTTAGGGGACCCAGAAAAGCTTGTAGATGCTGTAGCAGTTGAAGGCCTCCTGAGGGCGACCTATAGCAACCAGAAATGGTTAATGATTCAGATGGGGAAATACAGACCTTAATAGTAAGGCATTCAAATTCTCTGTGTAAAAAGGCAGAATCGATGATTGAGACTGAATATTTATTTTGCACGTATATTGCAACCTTCCCCCCCTCCTCTGGAGGATCTGTCAGCCCTGAAGACATTATATGAAGGGACATTAATGAACTGATCATGAATGTGGGATTTTAACTATGTTTCAGAAATAACTAGAACATCTGGGTTAGTGAGACAGACCCAGGCTGGACTATGTCCAATTTCCTTAAAGGCTACAAGCATTAATGTGGAGAAAGCTAAAACCTTTTGCCTGGGCAAGATCAGAAGGCACTAAGATGGATGCTTGTGGGAAAGGATCTAGCTCCACATTCCCTGAGCAGAGTAAGAGTAGAAGAAAAAGTTTCTTGAAGGCACAAAGCAGAACTCTGAGGAACAGGACCCATCCTCATTTGGACTGGGAAGAAAAAGCATGTGAAGATGGCTGGTTGGCATAATTTATAAGGGGGAAGGAGGTATTTATGACCACCCTGGTGGGAAGGACAAATGGGGCATTAATATTGTTGGCAGATTTTTGATAAGTAGGAAAGGCCTTACTAACTAAAGGATCAGAGCCCGTGAGGGAGAAGTAGGGTGAAGAGATACTATGGTATGTGCAGGCTGCATTCGGTGACATAATAGTGCAATAATCCAAACTAGGGGGAATAATGATCAGCAGTGTGTGACAGCATAGAAATATAAGGCTTGCGGTTATACATATTCCAGCCCATCATGAACATGTGTTTAGTGGGAGACCAGAGGACACTAAGCAGGGTAGACGGAACAGCCTGAGGCAGGAAAAGCAGGCTAGCTAGTAGGGGGGGAAGGCCTGAGTGGGCAAGAGCCTTCTGATGGCCAGAAGTATAGGTTGCAAAGGCAGGTTTGAAGTAAAGGCTTCTTATGGGTTTGTCCTTGAAGAGAAAAACAAAACTTATAACAGGGGAGCCTTATTTTAACCTTAACTCTGCACTACTCCCCCCCCCAAGCAGCAAATGGGGCAAGGCAACATAAGTAACCAGAGACAGTCATCATCAGGCAAGACAAACAATGTTCAACTCCATGCAGATAACACAAGAGACATCCATCACCATGGTCCACCACTTCTGTAGCCATGGATATACACATGCACACTTTAACACGTACACACCCCCTTCAGGATGCAGTTTTTTTTTCTATAGTATGCAAAGATGCAATGTTGTGTACCTATGAAGTAATGTAATCATTACATCATAATTTGAATATAACATATTGTATAGCATTGTAGAAGAACTGAATGTCATTACTGACTGTATAGCAGTGTTGAAGAAATGAATGTCATTACTAAGTATGAAATTGTGCTAAACAGTTGTCTGTGTTTTTTGCTCACTGAGTCATTTATTTGTGCCTTAGGTTGCCAGAAATGGTTTCAAAATGTGTGAATATTATGAGGAAACACTTGTTTACTATCATCATAATGTAAAGCTTTTCGGTCAGGTTAGTATGCATACCTAGTGCATTTTTTTTTGGGGGGGGGAGGGATTACAAATGGAGTCATATGCACACAACAGTGAGAATTATAAGAAAATAATACACATCCTAACATATCTAGAATTTTACAGTGAACAACCATTATTAGGGATGATCTCAAATCATAATAAGATGTAATGTGTAAACTTTTTTTTTGTATTGATGGTTCCTTGAAATTATGATATGATGTGACAGTGCGGCACAGAAAATGTGACATTTAATGACATCACTAGCACACAGTAATGTTGGTCCAATTGTTGCTGTCCAATCACATTCTGTTTTCATACAGACAGGTTTTCTGCAGTGCTGTTAATGAAGTATGCTATGCAAACAGAAAGTCAACAACTGAAACATGAATAATGAGTTTCCCATAGTAATCTAGTGTTATCTAAGACACATTGTTATGTATTATTAGCAGAGCAGTAGAGATACTGCAACTTGATACAAATGCGTTTTACTTTTAATGTGTTTCTATATAAGCATAATAGCTTGCCAATGGTACTGTTTCAAGTAGTGTCATCGATAAAAGGATACACACACAAGACGCAATTGTTGTGCTGCATAAACTGAGAATACAGTAGGGTAATCATTTTGTTATCCTTATATTTTTTTTTGTTCCTTCATGTTTTATTTTACCATTTCCAAGGTGGTTTATTTCTGCAGCCTTAAGTGGATGCGTACGTGTTAAAATGTGCATGTGTATCCATGGCTACGGAAGTGGCGGACCATGATGATGGATGTCTCTTGTGTTATCTGTAGAGAGCTGTATGTTATTCACCGTACCTGATGATGGCTGTCTCTGGCTGCTTATGTTGCCTTTCCCCTTTCACTGCATGGGGGGGGGGGGGAGAGTTAGGGTTGGAAATGCTAACATTGAATTTCCCAAATTTTGTTGCTTTAACCTGAACCCTAATTGATGCATTAACAAAGTTTTTTGCAAATCATTTTCTTTTGTTTTGAGAATGTATTCACAGCACAGACTTTTTTTTGCTATGTACCTTTTCATGTCACTGTACCATTAGATACCATCTGAAATGGTTATTACAGTTCTTTGCTGAATTGCCATATGCTGCACATCTGCTGTCTCACCGTCTGAAGTGGTTTGTAACGGACTTGGTGTTGTGCCTGTCAGAATACTTTGGCAAGGACTGGTAATGAGATTGTTCTGTCTGCCTCTGACACCATCACTACCAGCAGTACAATCAATAGAATCAGAAACTGGTTTTACTTGTTTGAAATGCCACATGCAGTGGCATGAAGAGACAACTCCAGCAGGAGCTTTATCCAAGTTAGCCACCTCAGGATGCTTTCTCAGAAGATGACTTCAAAGACATGTTGTGCTCAGTTTATCAACACTTGTACCATGACTGAGACTCTGCCTACATTGTGAACACGTAGGTCTCCATTTATCATCCTCCTGCTGAGTAAAATATCAGATATAACTGGACATTGAACTTGTACCTGACATCGACCTTCTTGTATACTGCTTGTGACCACAACTGCCTGATTCAGTTTGTAGTGTTGTAGAAGATTGCTGTGAACTGACACCAAATACAGTAGGGCAACCAAAAGTTAGGATGAACTGCTTAGTTTTCTTAGCAGGAGGTTGACTGAAGGATGAGGAGGAACC
The DNA here is from genome assembly GCA_016271365.2 of Neoceratodus forsteri. Classification (NCBI taxonomy): domain Eukaryota; kingdom Metazoa; phylum Chordata; order Ceratodontiformes; family Ceratodontidae; genus Neoceratodus; species Neoceratodus forsteri. The sequence continues at coordinate 277,699,223 of CM057453.1, read as the reverse complement.
GTAGCTGGTGTTTTTTGCCTGCCTTCAGCACTTGATTTTTGGATCCCTTTTCAACATGATTGCTTCCTTGTGGAATAAGCTGAGGACTCAGATTCAGCATCCTCAGACTCACTCAAGTCATTGCTCTCAGAGGATGTGGCATTGAACACATCTTCAAGCCTTCTTCAATCTTCTGGGGTGGAGCATATTATGACCCAGATGACGTCTCACTGTCCTTATCCTGCTCAGAAGAACTGCTCGGATTTAACCGCCAAGACCATGGCTCAATGCTTCTGTCAAGAACTGTGGTCATGGTGGATTTAGCGATGGTAATGATGTCATCAGCAGCAGTAGTGGAAGTGGTGGTGATGGTGGTAGTAGCATTATCAGAGGTACAGTACAAGTCTGATTAAACTGTTCCACCAATGAGTTTGCTTTAGCATTTCTGACTGAGTTGCATAAGTGTTGCTGGATTCAGTATAAACCCTTGCACAAACTGTTTCTTAAGAGTGACGTCTCAGTTTTGCATTGCATTGTGGTTGGTTGTAAGCTGCATTCCAAATGAGTAGCAAATACATTTTATAAACGTTGCTCTAGAGCTGGTTAAGTGTTAGAAAAACAATGCAGTATGAGCTACCAGTGCATTGCCAACTATAAAAAAACAATGTTTAACTCATTGATGGGGCAGTTGTGACTTGTACTGTACTGCTGGTAGTAGCACTGGGAAAAGCAGTGGAGGTAGTGGTGATGGTAGCAGTCGATGTGGCAACAACATTGATCACTACAGAGGTTGAGACTTGCACTGGAACAGTGGTGGTGGCAGTGGTACTAGCAGTGCTAGCACTGGCTGAAATAGCAAATGGTCTAGTTGGAGTAAAGGGGACAGCAGGACAGCGAATATGTGTCCAACGTTGGCCCCTGTCTGAATCACTTTTGGAAGAGCTGGTCCACAGATGTTTTTTGACTGTACTTGACTGCTTGTGTGGCATTTTCACTCATAGTTAAATTGCCAGAAATGTGGAATAATGTTTTTTAATATTGTACTTTGTACCTTTTTACTGTTTTAACAAGTCAGAAAGTCAGACAGCTAATACTGGGCAGTGGGCACTTGGGTAACATGGGTGCCCCTGGCTCCTGCCTTCCCTGGGGCACAGACAAAGTCTGTGACAAGACAAAAGGACTTACAATATTTTTATATAGGTGTTTTATGAAATAACAGCTCAGCTAAGTGTGACAGGATCAGGTACAGGAACAAGTGTAAGCCTGAAGCCACAAGTTCAGCAAAGCAAAGAAGTTTGTGCTCCTCCCCCCCTTCTTTCAATACACTGGTGGCAAGCAGGCAACAAATGCCTAAGAACACTACCCAAGCAAAGATTGCAGCATTCCAGGAGGGCAAAAAACATGATTTTTTTAATTGCAATTTAAATAATTAAACTACAGTCAGAAACGAAACTGGCAGCAGCCAGCTTCAGAACACAGCACTGTAAGCTAAGCAGTGAGCACACACTACTGTTTTTGCCTTCCCACCCCCTACACAAATATTTGTTGCATATTGCATCACCTTGCAGCATCCCCCTGTCCATTACTTCTGGGTTACGTACACCTCATAGGCTGCAAATGCACATGTGACCAGATTTGAAATCTGATCTGCCTAAGTCCCAGCCCTTACCACAGTTCTCCAGTTCATTCATGTGCATCGCAGAGGTTGCAAGCATTTTTTGCCTAGCTCCACAACACATCAACTAAGGTAAGAACCAATTTCTCATTACAACGCTATGAGTCTTAAACCTAGAGGGTTCATAAGCAGGGTAATTGTTACAAGTAATGACTACTCTGTGATGCAACTCATAAATCTTATATATATTCAGACAAGAAAAGTAAATCTGGAAAAATATGGTTGATCAGAACATCATCCTGAAGTTAAACTGCAAGCCAGCTTATAATTAACCCTTAGTCAATATGTATTACAGGAACTCCTATGCACTGCTCAGAGCTACTTCATAGGGAATTACTAGAAAATATAATTCATATGCTAGTTTGATGAATTAAGAACTTCCAGTCTGATAGCTTCCTAGTGCCTTTGGCAACCTGACTGTAATTAACAGAAAGATTGCTCTCAGAGCCACTTGTTGCATGAAACTTAGAATATATGGTGCTACTTTTCTCCAGCATAGTTTTGCTTGCATGACTAAATGGCATTATACTCGTACAGTTAGGAAATAGCTAAAAGATCAAACACTGCTAAAGCAAGTGCCTGCTCTTACTGCTACTAAGATACAAGAACTGCTGCCCCCTCTTCTGACCACATGGCAATACCGCCTTGGTGTCAATCCACAAACTCAGGTGACCGACTATGGTCCAAGAGCCCCTTGTGAGCGGCTCCAGTTCCCTTAACGCAGGTCAGGCCCCCTTCTGAGTGGGCCAGGCTGAAGCGCTAAGATAATGCCTCCCTATTATATAGCGCCTTACCTTACGGCTCTGCATCCAGAGGTGCATGATCAGTTCAGGCTTCTGCACTTCAGTGAGCTTACCCAGATGCTACATCCCTCCATATGTTTAAACTTCCGGTGACCCAATATTGCTCGATCAGCCACAGCTACTATCGGGAATCCCCCACAACGTACAACCCCCGACCATGAGGCCTGAGCTCTGGACCATAGCTCTACAGACACAGGCGCCATCTTTGAATGGTGACTAGTGCACGGAACACCAGGAACCTCATGCATGCACTCACGATCCCTGTCAGCGCATGCGCAATGCAGGAACACACCCGCAGTCCGTACCAAAAGCCACTGTATGAAAATAAAGGCATTAGATCTAGCCACCAGAGCCAGATATACCAATTATTACTGTATTTATAGCTAATTACCTTGCCTCCCTACAAGGCACAGAGGCAGGTAGAGCACAGGCAGTAACAGACAGCCTGACAAATCCGGAAGGGGCACTATGCACAGCACCCCCCAAAATGATGCATTCTCAGCATCAAGCACATTCAAAGGGATTTAGAGGCCAACAATATCAGTCTATAGACTGCTAAATACAAAAAAAAAATAAATAAAGTAGTTATCAGCTAACTCTCCCTGCTCCAACACCTGTACCTCTTAATTATCTCCACAGAGAAAGAAAATGGGCAAGACAAAGAAGTGCCACTCTTGTCACATCACATTACTGAGCAACCAACCAGGACCCCAATGTCCCACCTGCTCACAGTCTGATCCAGGAGACACAAGTGATCCAGAAATAGAGATGGAACAGGAGCCAGGGTCACAGGGCACATCAGCAAGCAAACTCCCCTCTACAGCAGAGGAGTTCTTCAAAACTCAGCAAACAGTGTTGCTGAAAATATTGGAAAGAATGGAAGAACTAGCTCAAAACAACAAAAGAGACACACTCAATCCACACACAACTAACAGCAAAAGCTATCAAGCCCCACGGAGGCCTTCTGATGGAGTAGAACCTGACAAGATAGATGATGGGGAACCAGATGAGGAGTAAACTCAGGGGAAGGCGAGGATGACCTCATCCTCACAAAAAAGCTCACCCCTATTGAGGCTCTCCCAGAGCTCATAAGGGCAATCAAATAAACTATGGGGTTCAAAGTCCCCGAGACCCCACCCCCCCAACAACCGAAACTAAATCATCTTATCAGGGCAAAACAAAAGAGGGATGAGAACTTTCTGATTTGCGAGGCTCTAACAGAGGTCATTGACAGAGAATGGCAGTCAATTGACCCATCCAGAATTGTGGAGAAATGCACGTTTGATAGATTTTATGCAGTTCAGGAAGATGTAAACAAGACATGGTGCACCCCACCTACAGTCAACCACCAGGTCTCTGGTCTATGCAAAAAGACAGTCCTCCCCTCAGAGACCACAACACCACTCCTTGATTCAACTGACAAAAAGATGGACAAGCTCCTGAAAAGAGGATATGAAATGACGGATACAAAATGACGGGTATGGCATGCAGGGCCAACACAGCAGTGACCTATGCATCATGGGCACTAGTCACCTGGCTGGAAGAATTAGCATTATCCCTGGACCCTAACTCCAAACAGGCAGATCTAGGCGAATATGCGATCCAGGTGGCCAAATACACTGCTGATGCGTCCATTGACACTCTAAACATGTCAGCCAGACTGGCAGCCTTAATTAATAGAACACATCACCACATATGGCATATTGCATGTGCATCACCTTACAGCATCCCCGATACCACCCGGGTACATTCGGATGACAGCCCAGCTAACTATGTACCAAGAAGGGACCGCTATATGGCATCTCAGAACGTATCAGCCGACCAGCATGCCATACGGGTTGGATACGACTAGAATGTAAATAATAGGAAATAAAGGACACATCAACTGATAACCCATCATACCTACTGCCTACTTATTTAGCATTTACCATAACTTATCTAGATAATATATAATGCATTCATACTGCTATACATGTACTATAACAACTTCTTACCACAGCATAACAACAGAAGACACAGCTTTGGAAAAAATCGCACTGGAGAACTGTGGTAAAGGCTGGGACCTAGGCAGATCTGATTTCGAATCTGGTCTCATGTGCATTGGCAGCCTATGAGATGGATGTAACCCAGAAGTAATGGATGGGGGGATGCTGTAAGGTGATGCTCATGCAATCTCCTTTACCAGGTGAGTAAACTACCATTATTTGCTTTGTGCAAAATTAAAATAAAATTCTCAGCACTATAAAGAAGAACTATGAAAAAGTCACAGGAACAGTCCCTTTTCAAGCCAGACAGCAAGAAAAAGGTAGCTAGCCTTGCCTGCAACTGTGGACAGACTCCCCCAATGTTGTAGCCTGAAGATTACAACATGATCTGTTCTGCTGAAAAAGAACTTTTAGCAATCACTCTGTCACTCAAGTGAGCACCACAGTCTAAGAAAAACAGGAGTCCAAAACAGTCTGTAAAGGCTATTTTTTCCCAGTTTGCTTCAGAAAGCCATCCACAAAACCCTTTCACAGGGAGAAACAGCTTCCTCTCAGCTCTAGGGTTGCCACCTTTGGATGAGGCAAAAACCGGATCCTAAGCTCCGCCCCTAGCCCCACCCCTTTTCATGACTCATCGTGCATTGCTCCTCCTAGAAAGCCCATGGTTATATCAATAAAATACAACACTTAATGCAGTTCAACAAAAAGTCAACTGGCTGTGTTGGTGTTACAAAAGGTTGGGACAGCTTTGCTGCTATGCCACTTTAAGATACAGTGGAAAAGATTAGGTTAAGTAAGTGCTAATGGTGTTAATGGCCATACTTTACACCTCCCAGGTTGACTGCTTTCACAAACAAAAGGCAATACTGACAACAGAACTTGTTTATAACCTGGACATGTAGTTAAAACAATGAATGAGATGACAAAATATGTTTCAAAAGTATGTGAGAACTCAAAATGGCTCAAAAACCTGACCAGCACAGAGCAAAACCGGATTACCTGATAAGGACCCTGAAAACCTGACCACCAGGTAAAAAACCTGACAGGTGGCAACCCTACTCAGCTCAAGTGTCTCTGTGCTCTGACAAGGTCACATGGTAAAGCTCTGGCAAGCTCTCTGAGCAGTCTGGGGACTGGTTGAGGAGATCGCATGAGATCTCAAAGTCACATTCAATGTGCGACTGTCAAATACTTCAGATACACCCTGATATTCAGGTATTCATCAAATATGTCTGGTATTAGAGGTATTCAACAGCTGGTTCAAATTTCATGCACATCCCAAATCCTGGGACCAATGAATGGACTGCTTACCAAACTGGTGTCACTGCTCTGTCATTTAAGAAACAGTGTTTGGTAGCTAGTTTCAAATGCCGAGTCAATTCCAGCAGCAGCACACAGAGTCCAGCAGTGTGCTGGATTTGAGTCTGAGATAAATCTATTTCTATTCTAGCACCTGTGTTTTTTTGCAGAAAATTGGTCTTCAAAGCATAGCATTTTAATGGTTAAAAATATGAACAAGAAGTTAGCAAATCTATTCCGTTTAGTGAGTAGTTGTAGTGTTCTGCCATTTATGGTCTACTTACAGCATTTTACTGTTATGTTCTAACTATTGAGCATTACTGAGCACTTTTGTCTTGTGCAAAGCTTAAGTTAGAAGCATAGCAATTGTGCTTAGTGTTTTATTGACAAGAATTTGTTATTCTGTGATTCAGTCCTTTTTTGGGGGAAGTTTTGCCTGGTTTCACTCTGACCATTACAGACGCCTACTTGGGAGTTACAACAGGAGGAGAAAATACAACCAAAGACAGAGATACAGTCAGCAAAGCAGCAAGCTGCTATAATCTCAAGGAGAAAAGAACAAAAACTGAAATCTGCAGAGCCTTGTATCAGACATAGAGATGCAACGAATTTAAATTCCGCCGTCGAAGTGAACGCGAAGTGGGCACTTCGCGTTGCAACTCTGCTACGCGGAGTGGGCAATGCAAAGTGCTCACTCCGCCTTGTCATTACCACTTCGCATTAAGGCAGAATGGCAATGCGAAGTAAGGCGAAGTCATTGTTTTTAATGGACTTTGCGTTCCTCATTATGATTCTAAGTGATCCACTTGTCATTTCAGATTTGGCAGCCCTCCCACACATCACATGGCTTACAGTACTGTAAGTCACATGCTCTTTAGCTAGGCAGGAAGAAAGTGAGTCATACAAGTAGACACTTTTACTTTCTCCTGTGCAGACAGAGAGAGTAGTGTGTTTTGTGACTGCTGATACTTTCAGATCAGAGCGAGGAGGAGGAGGAGATTTAAACTTTGATTTAGACACAACAGCTTTTTTAAAAGCTACATTTTTTTGTCCTTTCTGTACTCTTTTTTACTTAATTTGTTCTTTCTGTCAATTTTATTTTTCTTACCTTTGTAAGTAGTTAGTTGTTTGTCTGTGTGACTGTGTGTGTGTGTTGTGTGACAGTGTGAGTAGTGATTGCTCGGACTGAGGGAGCTCAGTAGTAGAGCTGGACCAGGGTGAGGGAATGTCTGGGGTGGGAACTGCTCTGGGAGAGTGTGGTAGTGGTAAGCATCGTACTGTGCGCATGTGTGGAGGGCATGGGCACCCATTCCTGTTGGACCACTCAAAACTTGTGAGTGCCCCCCCCCCCAGAAGCAGGACCAGAACAACGAGAGGTTGAGTGCTGTGGAGCAGTGGCTGGATCACATAGAGGGACATCAGTTGCAAATTATGTCCATGCTGGAACTGCTGCTGGATCACCATGGGATCCCACATTAGTTTTTTTTCCTCACACCATGTGCCCCCCCCACACATTCCTTGCTGTGTTATAAAATGTATTCCTCCACCATCCCTGCCCCTTGTATGTAATTATGCCCTTTTTCTGTTGTCTTCCGTATGCGTGACACTTTGTATTCTGAGCAGTGCAAGTATACTTTGCTAAACTGCAAGTGTGCAGTCAGTCTTCTTTCCAGTCTGTGTATGTACTGCAGACACTGTCCAACTCCCTGACTTAAAAACAAACATTAATGAGTACAATGGTGGGGTGGTGAAGCATGGAGAGATACTACAAAACAGGCTTTCAATACATCCAAGTAACTATTAAAAAAAATTAATATTTTGATTCGTGACATGATCGTAAATCATGATTTGTGACTGCATTTGTGACCGTGATGATGAAGAAATGTGAATGCCTATGGCTGTACTTCCCCAGGGCCCGATGAGCTGTAACTTAAAACTCCCAGACTTAAAAACACATACCAATGAGTACAATGGTGGGGTGGTGAAGCCTGGAGAGATACTACAAAGCAGGCTTACAATACATCCAAGTAACTAGAAAAAAAATTAATGTTGTGATTCGTAAAATGAATGATTGTGAATCATGATTTGTGACTGCATTTGTGACCGTGATGATGAAGAATGCGATTTGTATCACGAGTGACTCGTGATGATGGTCCTGACTTAAAAACGGTTATTAATGAGTACAATGTTCATGCAGAATTAAACACCACACCTGTCCAGTATTCTGAAGGGAAGCCAAAGAAATAACTGTGATTTAAGTTACAGATGGAGATTGGGCCCTAAAGAGATGCAAATGCACAGACAGATTAAGATTGCACTGTGCACTGAAGAGATGCAGACACAAAGGCACAACACCTAACCAGTGCTCACCATCAGAAATTCAAATCTGGAAAGAATACCTTTGCCAGTTGGGGTGGGCACGGGGGCAGTGTACTGTACTGCTGCAGTAAGAATCACTAGTACTAGTACCAGTAAAAACCACAGAGGAGTACAAAATCACACAGCTGCAGTGGATAGCAGCTTCACATTGCTGAAATTATTATGTGGCACAGTAAAAGGTGTCTGATTTGAAGACATATGTCACACACATACTCACACACACACTAAGTAATGCATAGCAAATTGAAAACTTCAGTAATAGAACCACATTTTTTAAACAAACTAAAATTATGCACTGCTGCACCACAACAATCAGCAAAAAAATGGCAAGAAATATTGAAAATATTACTGTGTGTACATTAACACAGTTATACAAGAAAAATATCACCAAAACAGAAAGCACTGTCTTTTTCTCCAAGTTAATCTACCTATGCCACAGATATGCCCCACCCCCAAAGCACACTTCCACTGTCTCTCAGTACACAGACTGAATGTTGTACATTAACGTTCAAAATCCATACACAAACAATAAACGCTCAATGATATGAGCACAGGAAGGTTTCCTATGATCAATGAACTAAAGTTTCAGCAAGAAAAATGACTCAAAAAGGCTTTTTCAACAGCTTTTTGAAGGTTTGAATCGCAGAGAGCTCTCAGAGCAGATTGTCTCCTACAGCTTCCTACACACACTACCCCAAACTGAGGCTGTGCAGAAAAATCTAGAGCCCATGTGACCTGAAATCCCATGAATCACTGCAAAATTCGCCTTTGGAGCTTAGAAACAAGGTGAAGTGAGGCGAAGTGGAAGGCGGAGTAACGCGAAGTCATTGTTTTCAATGGACTTCGCATTACCCTGATACTCTTGCTGAAGTACTCCTCTTTGCATTGTGGAGCACGCCGCGAATTCGCCTTCATTCTGCGAATCACTTCGCAGAACGAATTGGGGCCACTTCGCCCATCACTAATCATACACTTTCTGCTGAATACAAAATACAAGCTGTATGAAATTGTGTGAACTCTCAGAAGTAAGACTGTGATTTCGATAGGTCTGGACATGTGTGGCCTGCAAGGACTCTTAACAGATTAAGGGCATAAAAGCAAGCAATTGCTTTTTTATATTCGTTGATGATTACTTATTTATTTATTTATTGTGTGTATGTTATTTAAAGATATTGCTGACCTATTTATAGAGCTAAGCGAATAGTCAACAGAAGGATAATTCTTCAACTATTGTACTGTAAGTTCATTTACTGGAACCCTGTAAATTAATCCAAATCTAAATTCTTGTTAACCTGGAATATGACAAATAAAAAGCCCAGTTAGTGGAGAACATAGCCAAAGAAGGAAAAAAAACAGAGAAGTAAATCACAAAGGTCAAGAGTTCTAGAAAAACAGACAAACAAGGAGTGAATATGGAATAGAGTTGTGTATTAAAAAAAGCTCAGGTTCCAGGAACAAATGTTCAGATTGCCAAAATAGAAGCAGATTTAGAGGCGAAACAGCGAGGGTCAACATAACAGAAGTTAAACTAAAAGTAAAAAAGAACAAGACAAGAAGAAACTGAAAAAGACAGAAGGAAACAAAATGCCAATGCTAATCTATAGATAGGTGAAACATGGAAACATAGACTTTGATGGCCGATAAAAGACTGCTTGGCCCATCCAGTCTTCTCATTTCCCTACCTAATGGATAAGCTGCAGATCCTAGTTAGCCAACAGCCTACTTCCTCCCATCCCCATTAGAATTGCCTTATGTCTGTCCCATGCATTCTTGAATTCCCCCACTGTTTATGACCCCATGACCTCCTAAGGAAGGCCGTTCTGTGTGTCCACCACCCTCTCTGTGAAAACATACTTCCTCATGTTGCCCCTGAGCTGTACCCCCCTCTGTCTTCAAACTGTGCCACCTTGTTCTTGCACATCTCTTTTTCTGAAAGATGCTACCCTCTTGGACTTTGCTGATTCCCTTGAGGTACTTGAAAGTTTCTATCATGCCCCCCCCCTTTCCCTCCTTTCCTCAAGGGTATACATATTAAGCATCTTTAGTCTCTCTTCATATGGTTTCTGGTGCAGACCATGCACCATTTTAGTTCCGTCTCTCTGGACTACCTCCATTCTGTCTATGTCCTTGCAGAGATGGGATCTCCAGAACTGCACGCAGTACTCCAGATAGGGTCTCACCAACTGTGTGTACAGAGGGATGACAACTTCCTGTTTTCTACTAGTGATGCCACTCCCTATGCATCCCACTAGCCCCCCAGCCCTCCTTATTGCCTTCTCACATTGCCTGCCTACCTTTAGGTCATCTGATATGACTACCCCCAGGTACCTTTCCCTTTTTGTTGTCGTTAGTACCCTTCCCCCATTGTGTACTCTTCCACTGGGTTCTTGTTTCCCAGGTGCATTACTTTGCACTTCTTTGCACTGAATCTAAGCAGCCATACTTTTGACCATTCATCCAACCTTGCCAAGTTCCTTCTCATCCTTTCCACCCCCTTGTGTATCAACCCTGTTGCAGATCTTTGTGTCATCTGCAAAGAGGCATACTTTTCCTTCCAGTCCCTCTGGAATGTCACTTATAAAGACATTAAAGAGGACCGTCCCCAATACTGAACCCTGCGGTACCCTGCTAGTAACCCCCCTTTCCTCGGAGTGGACTCAGTTTACTATTACCCTCTGTGTCCTGTTGTCCATCCAATTTTTTTAGCCAGGCTACCACCCTGACACCCACTCCCAGGCTGGCTAACTTATTTATTAATCTTTTGTGCAGGACTGTGTCAAATGCCTTGCTGAAGTCTAGGTTGGCCATGTCCACAGCCCCTCCCTGGTCTACTACTTTGGTCACCCACTCTAAGAAATTTACTAGATTCATCTGACATGACCTTCCCACTGTGAATCCATGCTGCCTTGGGTCCGGTGCCCCGCTGGCCTCTAGGTACTCAACAATTCTTTCTTTCAGAAGAGATTCCATCATTTTCCCTACCACTGAGGTCAAACTAACACGTCTGTATTTTTCTGCCTCTGCCTGCTCCCACTTTTGTGAAGGGGAATCACATCTGCCTTCCTCCAGCCCTCAGGTACCACACCATCCTCCCATGATTTGTTAAAAAGGGTAGTCAGTGGTGTCACTAATTCTCCCCTTAGTTCTTTCAGAATTCTGGGAGTGAATCCTGTCAGGCCACATTGCCTTGTCCACTTTTAGTTTTAGGAGTTCTTTAAGGATCTTTTCTTCTGTGAATGGACTGGTATCGAGCCCCCTATCCAGAGTGCTTCTATTGTTTGGTTTAGGTATGTCCCCCTCCTCTTCTTTTGCGAATACTGAACAAAAGTATTCATTCAGTATCTCTGCCTTTTTTACTGTCACTCTCTGCTTACTTCCACTCCCCTTTATGAAGCCTCACTATTCCTTCTTTGGTCTTTCTTCACTTACTAGTGTACCTATAAAAGGTTTTATCCCCCTTCTTAACTGAGTTGGACAACTTTTGCTTGGTTTGGGCCTTTGCTATTCTGCCTTCCCCGCTTCCTTCTACTTTAACTGATAGAGTTCTCTTTCCTGCTCCTTCTGTGATTCCTTATACTTTCCGAATGCTATCTTTTTCTCCCTAACCTACCCTTTCACCTCTTTTGAGAACCATTTCTGGAGGAACTAAGTGAGAAAAGTATTTTGGAAAATCCACTTCAAGAAAAAAAAACACATAGAGGCAAGCAAGTTAAAGATAGGGATAAAAATGAGATTTTGGTTGAAAGAGGCATGATACTTTCAACATCATACCTAAAGGGTCTTCCAAGGCTAAGAAAAGAGAATCCTACATCATTAAAACTAATGGTCTATAATACATGTAAGGGTGTGGCAGGAACTAATTTCAAATGGTCAGATATCAAGGAATTGCATAGATATTGGACAGAGCCACAAAGAGGGTTTATATGCTCGACCTTAAAAACAAAGGAACATAGAATTTGTTGGCAGATAAGGACTGCTTGGCCCACCTAGTCTGCCCATTTGCCTCTGCCTTTACTTTCACCACAGACCCTACCTGCTCTCTGCCTACCTCCCCCCAGCTTCCCAAGTAAGAAACCCTTGTGTCTATTCCATGCATGCTTGAGTCAAACCACTATTTTCACCTCCACTGTCTCCTCTGAAAGACTGTTGCAGGCATCCACTACTCTTTCAGTGAAGAAGTACTTCTTCATATCCCTTCTAAATTTTCCTTCTTCCAGCTTCATTTCATGTCCCTTGGTCTCAGTCACCTTCTCCTCTGAAAAATTCTCCCCTCCTGTACCTTTTCACCCTGTGAGGTATTTGAAGGTCTCTATCATACCCCCACCTCTCCTTCCTTTCTTCCAGTGTGTACATATTGATATCTCTCAGTTTCTTCTCATAGGGCTTTTGATGCAGCCCCTGCAACATTTTAGTTGCCATCCTCTTGACAGGCTCTGATATGTCTATGTCTTTCCTGAGATGTGGACTACAGAACTGGACACAGTATTCCATATGGGGATCTCACCAATGAGCTATACAGTGGCAATGGATTTACTACTAGAACCCAACCGATGCTTCCCTGACACACTGTTGCCCGAGCCCAGAATCCTGAACTCAAATCCTGACACTGGGATTTTGTTTGTTTCCCATGTTTCGGGGGGCTTTGCTCCCAACACCCCCCCCAATGTGGGAGGCTTTTCCCACCACACCCACCCTAGAATTATTATAACAACAAACTGCAGGGCGAAAATCCCACTGTCGGGATTTTGTGGTTCAGATTCTGGCTGGCAACAGTGTGTCAGGGAAGCACGTGTTGGGTTGTAGTAGTGATACTGTGGCAACACCACTTCCCTCCTCCTGCTGGTGATACCCCTCCCTATGCATCCCATCATCCCACTGGCCCTACCTACTGTCTTGTTGCACTGCCTCACAACCTTGAAGTCATCTGATATAATTACTCCAAGGTCCCTTTCCAGTTTAGTGACCATCAATACCTCTTCCCCCATTTTCTACTCCACTTCTGGGTTTCTGTGCCCAATGTGCAGATTTTGCACTTTTTTGCATTGAAACCCAGCTGCCCTACCCTTGATCACTCCTTGAGTCTTCTCAGGTCTCTGCATATTCTCTCTACCCACTATGAACTGTCCACCCTATTGCAGATTTTGGTGTCATCTGCAAGGAGGCATACCTTCACTTCCATAAAGGAGGTCATAGAAACATAGAAGTTGACGGCAGATAAGGACTGCAAGGCCCATCCAGTCAGCCCATTTATTTTTCTACCTTATGAATGTGCCATCGGTCTTTACTCTGTCAATGGCCTATTTATTCATACTCATCTGTATTGCTCCCTTATGCCTATTCCATGCCTGTTTGAAGCCCTGCACTGTATTCATATCCACCACTTCCTGAGGTAGGCCATTCCATGCATCCACCACCCTTTCTGTGAAGATCAGTGTTAGTTGCTGATGCACTGCAGGCCAGGTAGGCTGAGGCAGCAGAGAAGAAATGAAACTGCTAGAGGAAAAAAGGAGCATATGAGAACTGACAACTAGGAAGCTGCATGCTGCTGAACTGAGCAACTAATGAAATCAGCAAAACACAAATGGGAGTGACTGCATTGCTAGAAGCCAGGTGAAAACATGTAGAGGTTGCAGTTGAATTGGGAGATTCTAAACTGAGTTGAAGAAACAGCAGAAATGGGAGCTTGAAATAGCACAAGTCAAATGAAGGGCAACAAAGGCAGGACACTGTGAAACTAGAAGCACACAAGAACCAAAACAGAAAGAAACACAAGGTACATGTGTAATCCCCCTGCAAACTGGCGGCTTACCTGCCACCCTGTAGCTCTGTCTCCTCCTGATCTCCTGGGCATCTCCTGTATCCAGCCTGTATTTTTTTCTGTGTCCCCAGGTCTTGTCCTGCCCCTGGTGCCCCAGCCATGCAGCCCAAAGCTGTAATCCAGCCCTGCGGGACTGGAATACGCAAACCATGATCACACGCTTGTTGTTCTCGCGTAGGCGCGACTGACGCCTTTGATCTGCGACAAAGCTAAATTGTAGTCAAACTGAGGAGTGTTCCATTGGTCCCAGGATCTCCATCACCTAAGTGGGACCCGCTGACCATGGACAGGCCACTAAGAGGCTGCTCCTTAAAGAATTAAAGGAGTTCTGCAAATGTGTTTGATCAGGGCTCATTAATATTTATGAGCAGGAGCTCTGATCACATTTAAATATTCATGAGGGCCTGTCTGCCCTCAGGGTAGCTGTATCTCGGCTACGGCTGAGAAAAGGAGAAAGAAAATGTTTTAACTAAAATAATGTAACTGCATCCTGATTGGGGAATTTACTATGCAAGGGGGAAAGTTTTAAATAAATAAATGCTTTAACCTTGCTCAACCAGAAACTATTGGGACTCAGAAAAGTGTCAGCCTGTCTGCTGCTGCAAGGCATCCTTAAATATAGGCAGCAGTGACAGGAAAATGGACTGAGCAATTCCTTTATCTGTGCAGCGACAACAATGTACTCAACCTGGGCTAACGAATTGTGGGGCATTTGGGCAAATATTTGTTTATCTCTGGCTGTACCAGAATTTTAATTCAGGACTGTGCTCATTCTGCTAAAAGGACAGTGGATTAAGCAGTCATTGCAAGCAGCTACAGCCAATCGGGAAGCCAGAAAAATAAAGCCAGGACTTATGGGACATTCACTAAAGCTCATGGGTAAAAGCGAAGTGCTCATGGGGACTTACAGGGACCTAATTCTAGCCACCAAAACAGCAGAGCAACAGTGCATCGAGTGAGGTTCATGCATTATTCATTTCTGTGATTGACAGTTCCTCCAGCCAATTGGAGGCCAGTCACCCCCTCACCACAGCCAATCAGGAGCCCTGGGAAAGCCCTATAAGAGACAGAATTTTCCAGCATTTTACCAGATTCTAGCCTACAGATTCCAGAGGGAGCCCCCCACAGTGGTGGGGACTCAGGCCCCTGCTATGCCACTGGGCCTGGGCATTCCAGCTAAGCCCTTCTACCCAGGAGGGGGTGTTTAGTTTTACTTAAAATTAAAGTAATTTTAGTTCAGTTTGAAACTGTTAGACTGGAGGTTGCCAGATTGTCCTCCAGGTACAAGCCCTCCCCCCCATGTCGGGGAATGATGTGGACTCGAACCAGATGACATCAAGCAGCAGTGAGAGTGCTGACCAAATACCTCAGTTGTGAGAGGACTGAAGATGCCAGGATGCCTTCTATAGCAGGGATCGACCGTGGAGGACCTGCTTGAGTACCCTTGTACCCCCAGTGCAAGGGAGAAACACTGAAAGCTAACTTATGGGCCTGCCTGCCCTTGTGATTGTTTTATGCCAAGACAGACAGAATAAGTAATCCTGGGCCAAGATGCCCTCTATCTACCTAATTAAAAGCCAAAGTAATTATTCTGGGCCGCCTCGCCCAAGTGACTGTTATCTGAGTAGTTGTTCAATTCATACCTTGCCTGCTGCCCTGCTGGCTCAGCAAAGGTGCATCTTTAAGACTGCACTATGCCCATTGCTGCTGTTACTGGTGGTACCCAAGAGAGCCCCGACAGGGTGCAATTAGGTAAAATTATATAAATGCACTGATTTTCATCGGTACCCAGTATTCGGTCAAGATTGTCCTGTGAAGCTGCTAGCCATAGCCACCTTGCCACTTCAAGGGACATGAGACCCGAGGGTTGACTTGAGATATGCTTAGAACCTGGAAATGACAGATTTCCACCTTGTTAAATTATGTCTAAGAATAGAGACACGTTAAAGATATATTGATATATAAATGTACTGGACGTGACCACAAGATATATGTGCTGAATATTAAGGATTTGCGAATCCAAGATCTAGCCAACGTAACCTAGATAGCTGCTTGTTCTGAAGTGTTCAGTTCTGTGACATGCAGGCCAATCCATGCCCTTCTGCAACAAACAGGGCAACCCCTGCAATACTGCCAAAAGCAGGGAAACCCCTGCATACTTGATAAGGGTCAACAGTCTGTTTGTTTATTTTCCAAGTTAGCCCCTTCCTTTTAAAATCAAAGCTGGCTAACACAACCAGCTGCAATATCCACCAGGCCTGCAACCAATCCAGGACTTTGGTATCTGGGTACCCAGGGTATAGTGTGAGATTGCAAGGTTTCATCTGTATCTGGGACTGGTACCAGTGGTGGGAGGTAATTATCTGTGTAACATGTGTTATATATATATGTATATGTAAGTGATGCATGGATACTACTTTTTCCCTGGATCTCGGGTCTGGATAATTTTTGATTTTGATCTGATCGGATCCGGTTCAACATCGGGTCAGATACTACTGTCAGTAAATATAAAAAAACATGTTGTAATACTAAGCTTTTATTGCGCAGATGCATATACAACTTTTAATTATATTTAAAATCATTTTACTCATTTTACGGAGCTTTATTGCATATCACTGTACTCATAATTTCAACTTTTAACTATATTTAAAATCATTTAAGTAGTTTGTACCAGAATAACAACCAAAGGACACTTACTTTCCTGTGGCATAGCATCACACTGTGTAAAGGTGTCCCATGGGTCCTCAGCCCCAACCTCAAGCTCCTGAATGGGATCCACTTGCACATCCTTAGTGCATGTGGGCTTACAATGATCAAGTTCATCGACTAGTTCTTTTACAACTGCCTGGGCAAATGTTTTTCAGCAGTACATTCTAAAAAAAATGCAGTTTGTATTGGGGGTCAAGAAATGAAGCAGCTACCAATTCCTTGGATGCTTCATAATGCTTAAATCGAGAATCCACAGTTGCCAAAAGAGATTTGTGCATAGATAGTAAGTCGGGTATCTTTATGTTCTCAATTGCATGATAAAGTGCTGTAGAAGTGGGGATTATGTCTGACACGCAAGCTGATTACAGGCTTAATCTTCTAGCTTTGTGTTCGAAGGGCTTTAATATGCAGCATACACTTTCTGCAAGCGACCATTGTGTAGAGCTCAGAGTTCTGTTCTTAGTTTCAGAGGCATACACAATGAGAACTCACCTCTGCTCCAACAGTTTCTCTAATATGTAATAACTGCTATTCCACCTAGTTGGGACATCTTGAATGAGTCTGTGAACAGGCACTTGCAGGCTTTTCTGTAAAGCAGTTAGTTTTTCTGTAGCACTGCTTGAGTGTTTAAAATGACCCACTATAACTCTTCAAACTGCCAGCAAGTCTTCACAGCACTTTTGCTTCATAATGGCATCAAGGACATTTAGCTGCAGAGTATCCGCTAAGCACCTCTCTCTGAGAACACCACTTAACTTCATTGCTTTTGTTATATTCACTAAAAATACCATCAACAGTCTCATCTGGTTCAAGGTCAGTTGGCATTCATCTGTATTCCCCCCCCCTCCCCCCCGGGGTCCTGCTTGAAAATAGGCAGGATTTGTCTAGTGCACTTACCCGGTCAACAAAAACTAAATAAAATAAATTAAAAAAATATATATTGGACCTATTATCCCTAATGACTAAATGCCTTTGAGTGGATTGCAGACCCAATTATCAAGCACCTACAAGAATTATTTACATATATTTTCAGCAGTGTGCCTTTGAGTTAAATGTTTAAGCTCCAGCATAGAACCTCTCTCTTGTAATTAGCATCTATCCAAAGCAGAGTGATTAAGAGGTACGATTCAATGGAATGCTCTGCAGTCCACATATCAGTGGTGAAACTAATTGCTGGTACAGATTGCAATTCACTTATTAACTTTTGCCGAAGCTTCTCATGCATACATGGAAATGAGGTTTGCCAATAAAAGGCAGGCCACTTTGTCCTGGGGCCCAGCCAGGAATAGAGAGCCGTGGGTAGGGGGGTAGAGGAGGGGAGAGTGACCTCACTGCAAGGTAAAGTGACAAGGCAGGGAGAGGTCCTGGGCTATTGGCCAGGTGAGGGGCTGGGCGAGGGGTTACAGAACAAAGGGCAGCAGGGTTACTTAAGGTCAAGTAACCACAGTTTGCCCTCTCTTTGCTGCAAAATTTTTCGATGACAGCACATCACTAGGCAGGTAAGCACAGCCAACTAATTTATAAGCAAGCTGTTTTCCTTTTGCTTTACTCGAGTGAGAACTGTGGCCTGGCAGCAGCATTTATTGGTGGAGGTGAGCCATTTTGTGTGGTAAAGATTGAAGTTTTGCATAGAGTAAGCAGTGGTTTGCTCACGAGGAGCATGCGGCCGGCGAGTAGATCCACAGTGAGAGCTGTGTTCGAGCAGGTGAGAGGTTTTGGCTTGTTTTGTTTCAGTGGTGGTGGTCTTTGGAGGTCCGGTGCAGGTGGCCAGTTTGTGGCCCCGCCAACCAGTGGAGGGGCAGAGGATTGTCTCAACGAGACAGGAGCCATGGGCGCATGCAGCGTTGCGAGGGTGGTGGCTCAGATGGGCAGGCCATTTGGCCAGGCGTGGGGTATGGCTGGGAGTGTGAGATCTGTGTGGTTCCGTGGACAGGAGCGCAGCGAGCACCAGCAGGGAAGTGGGACTGGGATGACTCCTCTGGGAGGCGTGGTTCATTGCTATGAATCGGGAAGAGGGGGTGGGCCTATGTATGCGGCCGATAGCTCAGTTTAAGCTGCGAGGTGGAGAGTTGGGCCAGGTAGGCCGTAAAACCTGCCAGCAAGTGGGAGCCGGCTTGAGCAGGGAGGCACAGAGGCCTCTGATTGCAGGTGCTGTAATCAGCAAGAGCTGTAAGGGGAAAGCATGAGGAGACTGCTTGTCCGGTCCATGGAAAGGGGAGGCCTGCTTGACAACGAGGCACAGGTGTATGGGGTGTAGCCGGGGCTGCAATGGGTGGGCAGTGAATGGGCAAGTTCGAACTGGCACAGCACAGTGTTGGCATTTGTCAGGGCCACTGTGTGGGCATGGAGGGCTGAATGGGATGCTTTTGCCTCGGAGGGTCTATAGCCTGGGGAAGTCGAGAGGGTGCACAGGCCAGCCTGGGGCCACCACATGGTTGCGGGGAGGGGGGGCAAGGTGAGCCTGTTTGTTTTTCATTTCTTTAAAAAAAAAATGCAGCGGCAGGTAGCTTGGGGTGAGGAAGCCCCCACATGGGGGGGGCAGCGTGAGCCTGTTTGTTTTTCATTTCTTTAAAAAAAAAATAAAAATGCAGCGGCAGGTAGCTTGGGGTGATGAAGCCCCCACACAGTGGTTAGGGTGATTGGAGGGTACTACAGCCTATGGTGGGCCTGGAGATGGGGAAGTGTGGCTGAGGGTTTTCTGGCAAGCATTTAAGTGGAAGGCCCTGCCTGCCACGTGCCCATTGGTGGAGTGGGGGGCACGGCTGGGGTGTTATGGCCTCACCGTCGGCAGCATCTGGAAGTGGATGGCTGCAGGGGTGAAGAGTGAAGCGGGGGATGAGTCTCGGGGGCCTGATAAAGTGGCCTGCATACAAGAGCGGGCAGTGCCTCTGCGTGGCACGGGATGGCTATGGGCATCACGTATATGGTTGGCTACTGCCATGGGGGCGTGGCTGGGCAAGTGTTAAGTATGGCAGGGGAGGAGTAGTGGCAACCCGGAACCCCCCAAGCCCCAACGGAACACAGGTCAGCTGGGACAGGGGATCCGATTGACAGAGACTCTCAGGGCTTTGGGGCCTTGGGGGGAGCACGTTTTTCACGAAGCCAGTCTGATACAAGGTGCAGGTGTGCAGAAAAATGGGGTATATGAACACCAGCTAAACCCCCGGTGGTTTAATGGGGCAGAAGTTGGGGCCTTAGATGGGGGCACCTCTGGACAGAGGTGGGGGGCAGCTGCTGGAGGCCGAGCAGACTTCCCTGTTCAAGGGAGGGGAATAAGGACATGGGGGGACAAATCTGGGTATGAGGGGACAGTATTCATTTATGTCTTGTTATGCAGCTATGGAAGATATGGTGTCAAAGAGAGATACAACGTCCAGTACTACCATGCTAGCGGAGGCCACGAAGCTGATGTCCCAGATGACTGAGCTGATGGAGGCAGCGAAGCAAAGGGAAGCTGAGGAAGAAGCACAAAGGAAGTGGAAGGAGTGGGATGAGTGGACTGGCCCTGGGAGGGGCAGAAAATGGGCGAAGAAGGTGGGTACCAGCCCCCAGGCAGCACCGAAGGCTGGAGAAAACACGGACTGGGCCCAGGACGATAGACCAGACGGGGGTAAGGTTAAGGTGGATACGAGTAATGATGAGAGTTTAAGAGAATATATGGAAGGGTTGGTAGGTGACATGAGGGAGGAAGGTGTGGTGAGGATGGAGACAGCATTGCGGGCAATCAAAGAAAGAAGAAAACAGGACAAAGGGGTGGGGCGGGTGTTTTAGGAGGGGCACGGAAGTTATATGACGGTCCACCGGGTTTCATGCTGGGTGACCATGTGCTGGTGTCTATTAAAGAAAAGATTTGGAAGGGGGGGTATGTGGATATCTTTGGGCTTGTGGATGAGGAGAGAGCAAAAAGGTACGAGCAGAAAGAATCGGTAGTGAGGTCCGGGATGGCAGTGGCTCTGGCAGTGGGAGGACACAAGGCAGAGGAGGCAAGGTATAAGGGAAAGAACATAGACATGTGGCAAGTGGGATTTTTGATTTACAGTGCATTGGTACTCTACAAGCAGCCAGAGCTGGCAATCCCACTGATAACATACATGGGCAATTATTAGGGATGCATATCAGGTGAAACTGGGCTTTGGTTGGCTCAAGTACGATGAGGCGTTTCGGAGACGCACAACTGTAAAGGGTGATCTGAGGTGGGATTGCACCTACGCAGAGCTCTGGGTCAGGACGCTGTAAGGAGTAGCAGGGGGCCAGGCATCAGATATGGTAAAAAAGATGGCACTGGCGCAGGGGACCAAGGCTTGTTGGGCTTACAACAGGGCAGCATGTAGCTGGCCTAGCTGTAAGTTTAGATACATCTGTTCACAGTGTGGGGGGGGTGTCTCACCCAGCCACAAGTTGTAGGGGTGGTGGTGATAAAGGGGGCCCAGTCAGAGGGCAGGCCCCTGAGCAGCCCTTTCGGGGTGGAAGAGGGGGAGCTGGCAGGAACTGGGGGAGGCATGGGTAGGGAGGGTTACACATTCAATTACAGGTGGAATCAGGCCTGATAAGTCAGAGTGTAGGTGGGGATACCCCATGGCCTATACACCCATAAAACTGTGGGTGGTGGAGGCTTGGACCAGGGACTACCCTGACAAGGCAGGGGCAGAGTTATTAATAAGGGATTTTGAAGGGTGGTTTATGCTGGGGTTTGAAGGGAAGCGGGTGGGGATGCACGCCAAGAACTTAGGGTCGGGGCGGGGAAAGAGGACATTGCACAGAAAAAGATCCAGAAGGAGTTGAGGGCAGGTAGGGTGGAGGGGCCGTTGGCTGCACCCCCATGCTCGGAGTTCTGGGTAACGCCCCTGGGTTTGGTGCCTAAGAAACAGGTAGGTGAGTTCTGGCTCATACACCACCTGTCTTACCCGAAATATGGGTCAGTGAATGAGGGGATTCCAGACACGCTCAGCATGGTCTCCTATGCATCACTGGACCAAGCAGTAGAGTTGATACGGGCGGCAGAGTGTGCATGGTTGGCCAAGACAGATATCGAGGCTGCATTCCAATTACTGCTGGTGAGGCTGGAGGACTGGGACCTTCTCAGTTTCCAGTTCGAGGATGGGTTTTACTTCTAAAAAGCAATGCCCATGAGTTGCTTAGTTGCCTGTGCAACCTTCAAAGCGTTCAGCTCATGGGTGCAGTGGGTGTTTGGGTGGCAGTATGGACATGGTACGGTCATCCATTATTTGGACAACTTTTTGCTAATAGGGACTAGTCAAGGGGAGGCAGAAAAAAATGTTAGCCAATTTTCTGGACATGTGTGGGTCCATAGACATTCCGCTGGCAGCCGGAAAAACCGAGGGCCCGGCACGCATGCTGGAATTTCTGGGGATCGAAGTGGACACGGGGAAGGAATGTTTTTGCCTCCCAGGGGACAAAGTAGAATGGCACAGGGGGCTACTCACCGTGGTAAGGGGGGAGGAGGAGGGTGCCACTGGTACAGGTACAGCAACTACTGGGGCATCTTAATTTCACCTGTAAGGCCAATAGCCTGGGCAGGGCCTTCACTAGGAGGCTGGGGAGGGTCACAGGGAAATCAAAACTCCCACATCATTGGGTGGACATCAGCAAGGGCGTAAAAGAGGATTTAAGGGTTTGGGAGACATTCCTGGATTCCTATAATGGAGTGACCTTTTGGCAGGAAGAGTGGCTCCCAATGCAGACCTCGAGCTGTACACAGACACAGCTGGGAGCCTGGGGATGGGGGCCTATTTTCAGGGGGAGTGGATATCTGAGGCATGGCCAGACCGATGATGGGAATGGGGTTGGACAAAGGACATCACGTTCCTTGAAATCTTCCCAATATGAGTCGTTTTGGAAGTGTGGGAGGCACGGATGGCAGGGCGGTGCATAATTTTTTGGTGCGACGGCAAGGGGGAGGTCGATGTGATCAATAGACAGACGGGCCAGATGGAAGCAATTGGAATAGTGTTGAGGGGCATGATACTGTTGGGACTGAGGCTTAACCTGTCTTTCAGGGTGAGGCACATTGAGGGGGCTTGGAACGAGGTAGCTGACTGTCTTTCTCGTTTTCAGATGGAGCGATTCCGAGAGTTGGCACCGCAAGCCACTCTCACCCAGACCAGGGTACCAGAGAGGCTGTGGGAGATTGGAGAGAAAAGGCCAGGGCTTTATATAGGGGATCATGGGCAGCATGCACCCTAAGGGCTTACAAGAGGGCGTGGGCGGCTTTCCAGTTGTTCAGGACAGGAATGAGATGGAAGACAGAGGACCTGGCCAAGGAGGGAAAGTAATGCAATATATGGTTAAAAATTGGGATAAAAGTGTTGCACACACCACCATGGCAGTACAGCTGGCAGGCATTGGGTGGGTTTCCTTGGATAGGGGTTGGTCCGATGTGATGAGTGGCCAGGCCATCAAGAGGATGATGGCAGGCTGGCAGAGGGGTCAAGGAAGGTGGCAAGATGGGAGATGGCCGCTGAGGGGGCCCCTCCTCGGGAAAGTATTGCGGGCAGTGGATCATGTCTGCTATTCAGCAAATGAGGCCTGCCTGTTTAGGGCTATATTTGCAGTCATGGCGAAGGGGGCTTTCTGAGTCGGGGAAATGGTGGCGCCCAGGAAAGGAGCAACTGAAGTGGGGTGGCAGGAGCACTGTGTGAGATAGGGGAAGAGGAAGGTAACAATTTTACGTATGAAGTCGAAGACAGATCAGCAGGGGAAAGGTGCCACCGTAGAGCTGCTGAAAGAGGGGATGGCAGACACCTGTGCAGTCCAGGCGATGGAGGCCTATGCGAGAGTCAGAGGGCAGGTGGGGGAGTCCTTGGTTTGTGCAGGGGGACGGGTCCCCAGTGGTGGGTTTCCAGGTGGGGGTGGTCCTGAAAAAAGCCTTGGCATTCGTAGGTGAGAATCCCAGTGAGTTTGCTCCCACTCCTTCCAGATTGGTGCAGTTTCAGAGGCAGCTGTTTTGGGGGCAGGGGAGGACGAGGTCAAGAAGGTAGGGAGATGGACATCAAACAGTTATAAGAGATATGTAAGGTGCTGATGGTGTCTAATTGATGTCCCCATTTTCTCCCCCACAGCAGGATACAGGAGGCAAGTGTGGATCATTGGGCACTCATTTATCTACTGGGCGGAAAGATTTGCAGCGACCACTAGGTTGGGCACACAGCTGCGACTGGATATCGACCACACAAATGTGAGATGGAAGTGCCTGAGGGGCATGAGGTGGCCACAGCTGCTGCCCCTACTGGACGAACTACGGGGCCAGCCCAGACTGTATCATCATCCACCTGGGGCAATGATTTGGGGGACAAAGCTGGAGATGGGGCAGTGGAAGGATTTGTGGGGGAGCAAGAGGAAACTAGGGAGGGCAGATAGAGGGGAAGGGGGTAGAGTCCACAGGCTGGGGCAAAGGAACCCAGGCGTTGGAGTAAAGGGGGACAGGGGAAGGACATACAGCGAGGTGCTGGATCACAGTGTCCACACCTGGCGTGGGGGAGTGGTCTGGGTAACGTGGTACCCAATGGCGGTGAGTGAAAAGGAGGGGGTCTGGATCGCAGTGTCCAGGCCCTGAGAAGCAGGACAATCAGGAGGAGAGCAGGACGTAGAGAAATAAGGAAGAAGACGGAACTGTTACGTCCAAGGCCAAGGGACTGTTATGTCTTGAATTGTAAATATGAAGTGTAAATATGTGATGATTTGGGATATACAATTTGGCTGTGCCTAATGATTTAATAAACAGTGCCAGTGAGTATCCAAAGTGAGATGGTTGTGGCCTGATTTATTTCTGGCTGGGGATCGGGGGACAATGAAGTTTGCCAATAAAAGGCAGGCCAATTTGTCCTGGGGCCCAGCCAGGAATATAGAGCCGGGATGGGGGTAGGGAAGGGGACAGTGACCTCACTGCAAGGTAAAGTGTCAAGGCAGGGAGAGGTCCCGGGCTATTGGCCAGGTGAGGGGCTGGGGGAGGGGATACAGAACAAAGGGCAGCAGGGTTGCTTATGGTCAAGTAACCACAGTTTACCCTCTCTTTGCTGTAAAATGCCCACCCTTCCTCCCTAAGGGTGAACAAAGGGGTAATGTAAGGCACAGGGTACACAAATTTGGGGGGTGCATGCAAGACGTGTTTGTTTGGAGGCCCTGTGCGGGCACACAGGCTGCAGATGGCAGCTGGGGGGGGGGCCAGGGGGCTAGGTGGAGTCCCGCTGAAGGGATAATAGTTAAGGATACAAAGGGTGAATTTGGAAGGATTTGGGGGAGCAAGAGAAAACTAGGGAGGCAGATAGAGGGGGAGGGGTAGAGTCCATGGGCTGGGGCAAAGAAACCCAGGTATGGGAGTAAAGGGGGGGAAGGACATAGAGCGAGATGGTGGATTGCAATGTCCACACCTGGTGTGGGGGAGTGGTCTGGGTAACGTGGTACCTGATGGTGGTGAGTGAAAGGGGGGGGATCGCAGTATCTGGGCCCCAAGAAGCAGGATGAACAGGAGGAGAGCAGGACAAAGAGACACAAGGAAGAAGATGGGACTGTTACGTCCAAGGCCAAGGGACTGTTTTGTCTTGAACTGTAAATATGAAGTGTAAATATGTGATGATTTGGGATGTACAATTTGGCTGTGCCTAATGATTTAATAAACAATGCCAGTGAGGATCCAAAGTGAGATGGTTGTGGCCTGATTTATTTCTGGCTGGGGATCAGGGGACAATGGAATTATATTGTCAGAGAAATGCCTCCTTGAAGGTGTCACATACTTTGGCACTATCACTGAAAGGAGCCTTTTAAACCCCACATTATCAGAAATCAAATATGGCTGTTCATCCAAAGTCATCATCTCGACTGTGGTCTCTGTGATCTGTTTAGCCCTTGCATGCACAGTGGCAAAGGAAGGGTTTAGCTAAACAAGCTTCAAGTGTAAGCTACTTGTTTTTAATTCATTTTGCTGGAGGCTCACGGCATTCGTCTTTGGAAAGCTGGGCAAGCTTCACTTTCTCTGCTAACAGCTCTGCATGCTCTAATTTATGCTTATTTTTTAAATGATTAAGTGGCTTGATGTCCCATAACTTTTCACAGATGATCCCCTACTTATAAAAGTAGGTGCAGTACACAGTTTGCTTTCGCATCAGTGTCAGCATCAAGGTAAAAATATTGCCAAACTAAGCTTTTTTGAGACATTTTGTCGAAAGGCAATTAAAAAATAAATAAAAGGACAAACATGAACCAGCAGCTTGCTTGCACCCCAGCCTCCTTGCATCTAACTTACCTGAACAGGCCCCTTTATGTAGGCAGTATTCGATCGGGCTGGATACTAGAAAAAATGGAGAAATCCAACCAGGTCAGATCACCAGATCAGATATCCATGCATCATTTATATATATATATATATATATATATATATATATATATATATATATATATATATATTATACTGGCACAGTTGTGCCAGTATAGTTAGGTGAAAGTGCACTTCTATGTTAAAGTTCAAACTTTGAGGGTTAATAACTTTAGAGCTGTTAAACGGATTTGCATAAAATGTGGTATGCTTAATTTCTTGACATAGGTCTCGTGACATGCCAAATTTGGTGGGAATCTGTTGAGTGGTTTCTGAGCTATAAAGTGTTGAAAAAACAGGAAAATTGGGATTTTTTGACATTTGTTTGTCATCCTGGATCTCAGAAATGGCTTTATGCTGTGGGCTCAAATTGTCAGGGTAGGAAGCCCTTGGGACACAGATGTGCCTTTTGAAGGTTTGGTGAAAAAATGTTAATCCGTTCAAAAGTTATAACATTTTAAATATTCCCATTATTTCCTATGGGAAAATTTATACGTCAGGCATGAAAGATAGTATCTTTCGCACAATATGAGTATCGTGCGAAAAATACCAGGTTATGTTTGAACAATAGAACTACTGTGTGAAAAATACCAGCTTCTTTTCAGAAAGGATGCTGGTATTTTTTGCACTCTTCACAGTCCTACGATTGATGGAGCTGTGTTGTGGCCCCCGTCTTGTTTTGCCACTTAGCAAGGATGTTGAAGTACTGAAGGTTTTAAACACAAAAATAAATCAGACAACAGCTAAAGATAACCTCTTTAGGTGTTTTCTGATGTTTTTTTAGTGTTTTAAGCTGGACCCAAAGAAGTTTTTTTCTCGGGTGCTAGCTTATACAGAGAACGGCTTGGAGTCCATTCTCTGTATAAGAGTGGTATTTTCTTGACTTCTGCAGCCACAGCTGGAACTCATGCTACCTGCTGTAGAGTCAAGGAAGACCTGCTTTGCGCACTTTGTGTGCACAATACATAGTGTGTATATTGGGCATACTGGGAGCCCACCCCAGTGTGCCCAAATGTTTTATTTTGTTAAAAAATCTGTGAAAAGAAGAAAAACATTCCCCGAGGTCTTTTCTTCAATGTAGAATCCTGCATTGAAATTTTCAATAATTTCAATTCAGGATGCTGCATTGAAGTACTGTAATGTGCCGCACAATGCTTTCCGACAAGGGGTGCCCAATCCCCATGTTGGCACTGTGCACACATTACTGATGTATTCTCACCCCCACTGTTCTGGCTCACTGGGAGCCTACCCCAGTGTGCCCAGATAAATTAATTTGCAATTTCCAACACTGGGACACCCACTCTGTGTTGTCTGTCTCTCCCCCCCCATTTTCTTTGCTGACAGGGGGTGCCCAATCCCCCTGTCGGCATCAACCTGTGAAAAGAAGAAAATCATTCCCCGAGACCTTTTCTTCGTTGCAGAATCCTGCATCGAAATTTTCAATAATTTTGATGCAGGATCCTGCATCGAAATACTGTAATGTGCCACACGATGCTTTCCGACATGGGGTGCCCAATCCCTGTGTTCACACTGTGCGCACATTACTGATGTATTATCACCCCCACTATTCTGGCACACTAGGAGCCCACCCCAGTGTGCCCAGATAAATTAATTTTTGACTTCTGACACAAGGATGCCCACTCCCAGTGTCAGACATCTCTCTCCCCCACCATCTTTCATTGCCAGTGGGGGTGCCCAGTCCCCCTTTTGGCATAATGTATGTCCCCCAACTGAAGTGGCACACTGGGAGTCCACCCCAGTGTGCCCAAGATTTTTTTTCTTCCTGTAAATGAAGAAAACCATCCCCAAAGTATTTTACATGTTTTTGGGGGGTCCTGTAATGATGAACATGGTCCATTGTCATCTCCCCGTCCTCATCCCCCCCCCTCTCTCTGTGCACCTACTTCCCTGCACCCCCCTCACCCATACTTACCCTCTGGAGGTTGAGAGACATGATCTTTTGTGGACCGGGACACATCTGTACTCTTCGAAGCCAAACTGTGAACTCAAGATAAGCTGTATAATGGGATTCATTGGGGGGGGTCAACTCGTGTTGATATCTCAGTAAATTTTAGGAATTTTTGCACCAAATTTTTAATGTGGGGTTCTTGGAACCCCACCTCATGAACCTGTCACTGTCATTTCGTTTCCCAGTCCTGAAAGGTAATTTTGCGTTTGCTGCGTGGAATCACCTATCGGGACCAATTCATGAAACAACAGCGCCACTGTTCATGAGGTGGGGTCCCAAAAAGCCTATGTTGCAAATTTGGTGAAAAAATTCCCAAACATGACTGTTACGAGCCTGCATGGTGGAGTTTCTATGCAAGCTCATAACTTCGCTAATTTGTAATATTTTCAATTCATATTTTTGACATTGCCATTTTTTCACACCTCCTTATGAACAGTACAGCTGTCATTTTGCACATCCGATACTGAATGTGTTTTCACACCTGTGGGGCAGAATGGCACGGTTGCTGTGCAAAATCAACTTTTGGAATGGATTAACAAAATTACAGTTATACTGTTCATGAGGGTAGGTCCCTTAATGCTGATGCTGAAAATCTGGTGAAAAAAGTCCCCAAAATGGCCACGTTACAAGCGTGCATTGCACAGTTTCTATGCACACTTGTAACGTCACCGATTTTTCCAATTTTCACTCCAGATTTTTAATATTGCCATTTTTACACACCACCTCATGAACAGTACGGCTGTCATTTTTCAAATCCTACTGAAAATGTTTTGCCGCAACTGTGGCATAAAAATGGTGTTATACTTGCGCGGAATTACATTTTGACGGGGATTTGAAAGTTTGTTGTACTGGGTACATGTGGTGAGGTGCTAAGAAGGTTATGTTGAACATTTGGGGTGAAAATTATTTGAGATGGCACAGTTATGACAATTTGTTGCAATTCTACTACACCTGCTCATAACTTAATGTGAGGAAGTGAGGGGATCTGAGACCCCTGTGTTTCCACAGCTAGATACATATGTGCATCTGTTGATGGATGGGAGCGCAGGGTCCAAAGGACCCTGCGCTCCCATCATGACATATGGACACTGTTGTACTATTTTGATGTAGGGATGGGAGTTTAGGTTCAGACCCTGTGCTCCCATCATCACATATGGACACTGTTGTGCTATGTGAATGGAGGGATGGGAGCGCAGGGTCCAAAGGACCCTATGCTCTCACTGTGATGTATGGACAGTATTGAACTATCTCACTGGAGGGATGGGAGCACAGGGTCTGAAGGACCCTGCGCTCCCACTGTGAAATATGGACACTGCTGTACTATCTGAAAAAGAAGGGAAATTCTTTGTAAAAGAACTTAGTTAATGCATTAGTTAAGGTGGCTACCACAGCGACAAAAGTAGGGAAATGAGGTGTTAGGTTTTCCAGTCCACTCCAATCCCTCCATATATGCGTGTGTGTATGTAGGTGTGACAGCACAGAGGGCCTTGTGCTTCCATGTGTTGAACAATGGAGACCAAATTGTAAGCATTGCCATCTTATTACCTCACCTCATGCCCACGGTACAGAGAAATTGTAAAATGCAAGGCAAAACCTAATTATGCTCAACTGCAATGCCATTCTATGCCACAGGTGTGAAAACACATATTGGGAAGGATGTAAAAAATGATAGGTGTACTGTTTATGAGGTAATGTGAAAAAATGGCTATGTTTAAAATATGGCGGCAAAGTATTGAAAAGTACCAGTTATGTGCATGCGTATAATAAATTCAACAGATTCACATAACTTGGGCATTTTTAGGAATTTATTCACTAAATTTTCAACATGGTCTTTTTGGGACCCCACTGGCACTGTCATTTTGTTACTCTGTTCCGAAAGGTGAATTCATACAGCAAACACACCATTCTGCGCCACAGGTGCGAAAACACATTTCAGGCAGGATGTGAAAAATGACAGCTGCACAGTTCATGAGGTGGTGTGAAAAAATGACAATGTAGAAGATTTGGAATGTAAATATTAAAAATTGCTGAACTTATGAGCGTACATAGAAAAATTTCAATGACTGCACGTAACTCATACATTGTTTTGTATTTTTGTACCAAATTTTAAGCATAGGCTTTTTGGGATGCCACCTCATGAACACTGCCACTGTCATTTCATTACTCAGTCCCAAAAGGTGATTTCACGCAGTGGTCGAAAAATCACCTTACAGGTTAACAAAACAATAGTGACAGTGTTCATGAGGTGGGTTTCCAAAAATCCCATGTTGAAAATTTGGTGAAAGAATACTAAAATATGGCTGAGATATCAACATAAGTTCAAAATGCCATTTACAGCTACTATATGGCACTTACCTTGATTCTTCAATTCATGGTTCAGCTTTGAAGAGTGCAGACATGTCCCAGTCTACAGAAGATGATCTCCGGTGGTAAGTATAGGGCAAGGGGGTGGGGGATGAGGTGGAGGGTTACTCAGTGGGAGAGTCAGGATGGGGGAGGGGGACGGGGAGATGAAGAGGGACTGCTTTCTTTTTTTCAGAAAAAAAGATGTAAGGGAACTGTTTTCTTTTTTGCAGGCTTAATTTTGTCAATCTTTGGGGACACTATGGGTGGGCTCCCCAATGTTCCACACTGCTGAGGGGGCTTACAGTGCTGACAGGAGGCTTGGGCACCCCCCTGTTGTCAAATATAGTAAAAGAAATGTTTTAGGAGACTAGGAGTGGGCTTCCCAGTGTTCCACACTGGCGGGGAGATGGGTTTTCATTGCTGATGGGGGATTGGGCATCCCACTGTCAGCAAAATTCAGAAAACCGTATTTCTGGACACTGGGAATGTCACTCCTCAGTGTCCCACACTGGTGGGGGGAGGGACTTACAGTTTCAACAGTAGGACTGGGGCACCCTGCTGTCAGCAAAATATAGTTTTATAATAATTAACATTCCTCAGACCCCTTCCCCTTAAACCGAGTAAAACTGGGGAAAAAAGGGTTTTTAAGGTAATAACTAAATGGGGGTGGGGTGGGGGATCCGGTGCTGGCCTTAATTTATGTTAAAAATGGCCAGAAGAGGGTTTTTTTTTTTTACAGGGGCTGGTGTTTTTTTTTTTGTTAATGTAGTTCTGCAAATTTGCAGCAGTTTTTGCAAAAAGTGCCACAAATTTGTGGCAGTTTTCATGCAACAGTGTCATTTGTTGCGTGACAACTACTGCAAATTTGCAGCAGTTTCACAAAAGTAGTATTGCAGATTTGCAACACTACCAATGACAGAACAAAAAAAACATATTTCTGGCCAGTATTTAAAAAAAAATAATGCCAGAATCATATTCCTCAGGCCTCGATTAAGTAAACACAGCTATTGGTGTTTTCAAAGGGGCACTATTTTTTGAATGACAGTGCTTTTTACCCATCGCTAACTGAAAACAAGACGATGGCAGCACGACACTACTGAACCCATTTGCGGCAGTAAAAAGTGCTTTTGGGAAAGCAAAAAGTGATTTCATAGGGCACATCTATTTTTTCCCATAGACTGTAATGGGCAAATTTAAAGTTTAATAACTTTTGAACAGATTATTATTTTTTCACCAAACCTTTAAAAGGCACATCTGCAGCCCAGACCACATATACCCTAACAATTTCAGACCAGACCTCAAAGCCATTTCGGAGATGTGGCCAAGCAAAGAATTTGCACCTAAATGATAAATTTCACATTTTTTGGCACTCCGTAGCTCTGCAACTGCACCACCAACTGGAACAAAAGTTGCAAGATCCAGAGTTCTATGGTACCAGATGGCATATGAAAAATTGTGGGCACATCAGTCATACGGTTGCAGTTATTAAATCTTGGGTTTAACATAGAAGTGGCTGGGCAAGGTTAGGGAGAAAAGGCTAGCATTTAGGAAGTATAAGAAAACAGAGAAGGAGCAGGACAGAGAACTGTACCAGTTAAGACAGAAGGAAGCAGGGAAGGCAGTCAGAATAGCAAAGGCCCAAACTGAGGAAAAGATTGCCAACTCGGTTAAGAAGGGGGATAAAACCTTTTATAGGTACATTAGGGAGCATAGAAAGACAACGAGAGGTATAATGAGGCTGAATAGAATGGATGGTGGGTGGGCAGAGAGAGACAGTGAAAAATCAGGGATACTGAATGACTATTTCTGCTCAGTATTCACAAAAGAAGAGGAGGGGAGGTACCTAATCCAATTAACAGAAGCACTCTGGATAGGGGCTTCGATCCTAGTCCATTCACAGAAGAAAGGGTTCTGAAAGAATTCCTAAAACTAAAGATGGACAAAGCAATGGGGCCTGATGGGATTCACCCTAGAATTCTAAAAGAATTAAGGGGAGAACTAGTGACACCACTGACTACCCTTTTTAACAAATCATGAGAGGATGGTGTGATACCTGAGGACTGGAGGAGGATGGATGTGATTCCTCTTCACAAAAATGGGAGCAAGACAGAGGCAGAAAATTATAGACCTGTCAGTTTGCCCTCTGTGGCAGGGAAAATTATGGAATCACTTCAGAATGAAAGAATTGTTGAGTACCTAGAGGCCAGTGGGGCACAGGAGCCAAGGCAACATGGATTCACAGCAGGAAGGTCATGTCAGATGAATCTAATCAATTTCTTTGACTGGGTGACCAAAGTAGTAGATCAGGGAGGGGCTGTGGACATGGTCTACCTAGACTTTAGCAAGGCATTTGACACAGTCTTACACAAAAGATTAATAAACAAATTAGCCAGCCTGGGAGCGTGTCCCAAGGTGGTAGCCTGGGCAAAACACTGGTTGGACAACAGGACACAGAAGGTAATAATAAACAGAGTCCACTCTGAAGAAAGAGGGGTTACTAGTGGGGTACTGCAGGGTTCAGTACTGGGTCCAGTCCTTTTTAATGTCTTTATAAGTGAAATTGCAGAGGGACTGGAAGAAAAAGTATGACTCTTTGCAGATGACACAAAGATCTGCAACAGGGTTGATACACAAGGGGAGGTAGAAAGGATGAGAAGGTACTTGGCAAGGTTGGAGGAATGGTCAGAAGTATGGCAGCTTGGATTCAATGCAAAGAAGTGCAAAATAATGCACCTGGGAGACAAACACCCAGGGAAAGAGTACACAATGGGGGGGGAGGTAGTAACAACAACAAAAATGAAAAAGGATCTGGGGGTAATTATATCAGATGACCTTGAGATTAGCAAGCAATGTGAGAAGGCAGTAGGGAGGGCTGGGAGGATACTGGGATGTATAGGGAGAGGCATCACCAGCAGAAAACAGGAAGCTGTTATCCCTCTGTACAGACAGTTGGTGAGAACCCATCTGGAGTACTGCGTCCAGTTCTGGAGAACCCATCTCCGCAAGTACATAGACAGAATGGAGGCAGCCCAGAGGAGGGCAACTAAAATGGTGCAGGGTCTGCTGGGCAGACTACGTGGGCCAAGCGGTCCTTATCTGCCATCAAAGTCCATGTTTCTATAGTGATATATATATATATATATATATACAGTATATATATATATATATATATATATATACATATATTTATATATACACACACACACACACACACACACACACACACACACAGACATATTTATATTCATTGCAAAAACTTTGTTTATGCATCAGTTAGGCTTAAAGTGACAAAAGTGGAGAAATGAGATGTTAGGGTTGAGCCCCCAACACCAACCCACCATCCTCCACAGTCTGACAGATGCGGGGTGTGCCATGGGGTAATCAGGCCCAACTCTCACCCCATTCCATGTGTAAACAGGTTAACATGCTACAGTAAGGGAGAATGGGGTGAGGGTTGGGCCTCACGACCATGGCACCACATCTGTCAGTCTGTGGAAGATGGGGGTGGGGTGGAATTTAGGCTCAAACTCCAAACATCTTACTTTACCAGTTTTGTCACCTTAACCCTATCTGATGCATTAATGAAGTTTTTTGCAATGATTTTCCTTACTTTTTGAAAAAGTGTAAATATTAAAAATTGCTGAACTTACGAGCGTACATGGTATGTGTTGGTGGGAGCATTCGGCCCGCCACCAAGCTGCCCATTTGTGCATAATGATAAGCGTCTGTGGGAGCACAGGCCCTCTGGGCCCTGTGCTCCCACTTACACATAACTACAAAGTCATACTACAGCCCTATAGGGCAAGGAACCCTTGTAACACTAATCTGGCAATATCTCAGCAACCGTAGCAGTTATGTAAAAAATTCAAGTGTCATTGTAATCATGACAGCAAGACCTCCACATAGGACAAGTCAACAAAATCCGTATCTCGCATAGTTTCTGAGATACAGGCACCCAAATGCACTGTGGGTACTGCAATGTAATCCTATGAGAAAAATCTGAACTTCACTATGGCATATCTATGGAATCAATTACATTTCTTACACCTAAACAGCATAAGTCACATCTCTGGGACACTCCCTTTAGACCCTGCAAATTTCAAGCCAAATTACCTAACCATTTATTTACAGTGTAATGTATGTGGTAACTAGTATGTGATGGTGGAAACACAGGCACTTTAGGCCCCCCCGCTCCCACCAAACTGCTCATTTGTGCATAATGATATGCATCTGTGAGGGCATGGGCCATGTGCTCCCACTAACACATAAGTACAGAGCCATACAGCAGCTCCATAACACTCCAAAGAAACCCTTATAACATGTTTTTGCCAATATCTCGGTAATGGTAACAAGTAGGAACAAAATTTCACTGCAGCTGTAATGTATGACTTCCAAACCTTATTTTGTAGCTTATAAACATAGAAACATAGAAGCTGATGGCAGATAAGGACTGCAAGACCCATACATTCTGCCCATTTATTTTTCTACCTTATAAATGCAGACCTTTTATTTAGCTAAATCAGTAGAAACAGCATATGCCATTTTCCACTAAATTGTATCCATCGCACTTAACACCCATGCACCCTTAGTCAAAACCCGCATAAAGGCTAGAAAGTGCCATTGGTTTACAGCAGACATCAAGGCAGCACTATTAAAAAGAGACAAGCTCTGGAAGCTAGCACGCAAATCCCACAAAGCTGAAGACTGGTATCTTTTCAGAACAGCCAGAAACCACTGTACAAAGCTAATTCGGGAAACCAAGCCCAACTTCATTCGCTCTGAACTCAACACTGCCTCCAACTGCCCTACCAAGTTCTGGTCCACAATAAAAGAACTTTCTGGTAATACCACAGGAAACACTCTCCTCTAAAAAATTATTTCTGACAGTGTAACTATCAATAACAATAAAGAGATACTACAAGCCTTCAACATTCACTTTGCTACTGCAGGGCTAGCTTTTGATAACTAACCTGCATGCAACCTACGCTCCCAGCTTACCACTCAACCTTCAGAATCTAGTCCCTCAGATGCAGTCTTTTCATTCTCTCCTGCCTCACTAAAAGAGGTCAAAGATCTCCTCCTCCAGTTGGACTCCAGAAAAAGTGCTGGTGCTGACACCTTCGATCCGTACTACCTAAAGATTGCCTATCATGTCTTGGCCGTACCTATTACGCATCTACAGTATTTAACATCACCTTTCCAAGGACCCTCCCCAAACTCGTGGAAAACCGCACATGTTATTTCGTTGTTTAAATCCGGAGACCCCTGTGATCTAAACAACTGCAGGCCCATCTCCCTTTTCCAGGTACTATCAAAACGTCTGGAAAAAATCGTGAATGCCCAGCTGAAATCTTTCATAGATGATACTAACCTGCTAAACCCAATACTGTCTGGTTTCAGAACTTAACATAGTACAATCACGGCCCTGGCCAAGGTGACAAATGACTGGCAGCATGAGCTAGAGAACAAAAAATTTGTCTGCGCTGTTTTTCTAGACCTAAGTAAGGCCTTCGACACTGTCAACCACAACCTCCTTCTTTCTTCATTAAAAGCTATTGGTCTAGATTCTACCTCCTTGTGTTGGTTCCACAACTACCTTTCTGATAGGCACCAACAGGTCATGGCTGAAGGTGAACTCTCCCCCTCAAATCATTTAAAAAGAGACGTCTTGCAGGGATTCATCCTGGGGCCACTCCTATTTGCCATCTACATCAACAATATAGACTCAGGCATCAATGAGGCTAAAATTCATCTATTCGCAGATGATACACTGATCTACCTAAGCCATACAGCTCCTGAAACTGCCTGTAGCGACCTGCAAGCTGACTTCAACATACTTCAATACCAGCTCCTTAGTAAAAAATTGCTACTTACTGCCTATTAACCATGCAGCCTACCCTGCTTTCCCCCCCATCACCACCCTCCTAGGAGAAACCCTGGAATTTGTGCCGAAATTCAAATACCTGGGGGTCTGGCCAGACTTCAAACTCTCCTTTGCAGACCACCTGGAGGATTTGTTAAATAATCTGAGGCAGAGACTAGGTCTCTTCATCAGGTGAAACCGTCTACTAACTACAGAGGCCAAGAGACAGCTAGTTCAGTCTACGTTCCTTTACCTAACTGATTACGCCGACTTTATATACAGCCAATGTGCTACTTCATACCTCGTTAAATTGGGCATACTTTACCACAGAGCCCTGTGCTTCATCACTGGACTCCCTTTCTCCACCCATCACTGCTCTTCATATGCGGCTGTAGGTTGGACCTCCCTACACTACAGACAAAATAAAAATGCAGCTTTCTGGACATACAGAGCTATCACTGGCAAACTTCCACAATACATTGTTGATTGCCTGACTCTCAATATGCCTGGAACCTATGCCCTAAGAAGCTGTTCACTGATTTCTCTGAAAGTGCCCAAAGCCCTAATGCATTTTGGAAGAGCTGCTATAGGATTCGTTCTACCGTCACTCTGGAATGTGCTACAGAAATCACTGAAACTGAGGACTCCTGTTAGTATTACTGTGTTTAAGTCCTTATACTCAAAATACATTACAGAAGCCTACAGCTGCTTCCAACGATCCTAGCTCTGGAATGTGCTACAGAAATCACTGACACTGTTTAAGACCTTATACTCAAAATACATTACAGAAGCCTGCAACTGCTTCCAATGATCCTAGCTTACTTACACCCCCTTCCACATCCTCCCTGCTTTTCCCATCCTCTTTCTTTCTTGTATCAGTGCATAACTTGTCCCTGAGCCACCTACTTATCTACTGCCCTAAATCTCACCCTCCCTCACCCACCTATTCCTTGTATACCCACAGCATCTCATTCCTTCACTCCTAATATTATCCCAGTTCCAGACCCCCCCACCCCCACTGGCTGCCCACTTCTCCCGACACATGTCTCCCCCTTGATACGCCTGGGTCTTTTTAAACTGACTATGTATGTCTCTTCGCTTGTAGCATCCACTTCAACTAATCTCTTCACTGGACTATAATGCCTTTACCTCACAGGAATACTAAATCATGTATGTTGTTGTATCTGGTATAAATTTTTACTGACTTGCTACCCAATTGTTATGTATACCCTTACCGACTGTCTTTTACCTGAACCCAAATGTATTTTTACTTATGCTGTCTTTTGCAGGCCTACCTGTATTGTTGTACTCTTGCATCTACTGTCTATTTGTCTGTATATAAATGCATTGTTACTTGACTTGTGTAATGTAGGTCCACCTTGTAAATGAGCTTGCTCAATGGTGTTCACCTGGAAAAATAAAGAATTTGATTGATTGATTGATTGAAATGTGCCATCGGCCTTTGCTCTGTTGATGGCCTATCTATTCATACTCATCTGTATTGCTCCCTTATGCCTATCCCATGCCTGTTTGAAGCCCTGCACTGTATTCATATCCACACTTCCTGAGGTAGGCCTTTACATGCATCCACCACCCTTTCTGTGAAAAATAACTTCCTCACATTACCACTTAATCGGCCTCCTTCTAATCTCATGCTGTGTCCTCTTTTCCTGCTATTTTTCTTATATTGAAATATGTTAGACTCTTTCACCTTCTTAATGCCCTTGAGGTGTTTGAATGTTTCGATCATATCACTTCTCTCCCTCCTTTGCTCTAGGGTATACATATTTAGCTCCCTTAATCTGTCCTCATATGTTTTCTGATGCAGTCCCTGCACCATTTTGGTTGCCCTTCTCTGGACTGCTTCAGTTTGGTTAATGTCCTTGTGAAAGTGTGGCCTCCAGTACTGCATGCAGTATTCCAGATGGGGCCTAACCAGTGTCTTGTAAAGAGGGATTATTACCTCCCTCTTCCGACTTGTGATATCCCTACTAATACACCGTAACATCCCCCTAGCATTACCTACTTCTTTAGTGGTCTGCTTGGATGATTTCAGGTCATTGGTGATGATGATGCCCAAGACTCTTTCTTCCCTTCTGACTGCCAGCAACTCCCCTCCCAGCCTATAGCTGGCTTCAGGGTTTCTCTTCCCTATGTGCATGATCTAACACTTCTTTGCATTAAACCCCAGTTGCCACTCTTCCGACCATTTTACTAGTTTGTCCAGATCTCTCCTCAATCTGCCCACCCCATCTGTATCATCTACTCTGTTGCAGATCTTAGCGTCATCTGCAAACAGACAAACCTTACCCTCCAGTCCATCTGCAATGTCACTGATGAAGATATTGAAGAGGACTGCCCCCAGAACTGATCCCTGAGGTACCCCACTTGTGACTTGCATCTCTTCTGACTGTATACCATTTACCACCACTCTCTGTTTTCTGCCCGACAACCAGTTTGCCACCCAGTTGACCAACTTCTGACCCACCCTGAGCCTACCCAGTTTATTAATCAATCTTATATGTGGAACAGTATCGAAAGCTTTGCTGAAGTCAAGGTAGGCAACACCAATTGCTCCCCCTTGGTCCACCACTCTGGCTACCCAGTCAAAGAAATCTATGAGATTAGTTTGACAGGACCTTCCTTTTGTAAACCCATGGTGTCTTGGATCCTGTGCTCCTATGGATTCCAGGTGTTGCACTATCCTTTCCTTAAGGAGTGCCTCCATAATCTTGCCCACTACTGAGGTAAGACTGACTGGTCTGTAGTTCCCTGCCTCTTCCCTGCTATCACTCTTGTGGAGCAAGATCACATGAGCCCTTCTCCAGTCTTCTGAGATCTCTCCTGTGCTCAGAGACTCACTAAACAGTTCTGATAATGGCTCTGCTAGTTCCACCCTTAGCTCATTTAGTACCCTGTGATGTATGCCATCAGGTTCCATTGCCCTGTCCACCCTGAGCTTATCGAGCTCTTGTAGGACCCTTCCATTTGTGAAGGGACTAGTGCTCACCTCCCTTCCCCCTGTGTCCATGGTGCTGAGCTGTGGGCCCTGTCCTACCTGCTCTTCAGTAAATATTGAGCAGAAGTATCTATTTAAGATAGATGCTTTTACATGGTCCTCCTCCTCACACGCCCCCTTATCTCCTTCGATCTTAGCAATACCCCCTCTGGACTTTCTCCTTTCACTAATGTAGCTATAGAAAGCTATAGCTTAGTTCACCAAAAGTTGATCTAAGCTGAAGGTAGTGAAAAATCCATATCTTGTTTCATTTTCGAGATACAGGCGCCGAAAGTCACTATGGGTGCCGCAATGTTATCCTATGGGAAAATTCTAAACTTTGTGATAGCATATCTACAGAACTGATTAACCTTTCAATCCCTAAATAGCATAATTCACATTTCTGGGGCATCCGCTTAATACCCTGCAAATTTCAAGTCAAAAGACCAAACCATTTATTGACAATGCAGTGACAAAGTTTTTAAAATCCTAGTTCATGAGGTAGCAATATCCCCAACCGCAAGTTCAATCCCTGCTCATGAACTGTCAAAATCACCATTCACAAGAAATCCTTGACTGTCACAATTTGGTCATCTGATCCC
Organism: Neoceratodus forsteri; assembly: GCA_016271365.2. Classification (NCBI taxonomy): domain Eukaryota; kingdom Metazoa; phylum Chordata; order Ceratodontiformes; family Ceratodontidae; genus Neoceratodus; species Neoceratodus forsteri. The sequence goes on along the minus strand of CM057453.1, from coordinate 277,659,470 downwards.
TAAATGACCTTGAAGGATTTTGCTACCTTGCAAAAGGGGATTGCTCACAGATATGGATTTTGTCAGCTTGCGAATGGGGATTTTGACCGCTCATGAAATTGGATTAAAAAAAACAATCCACTTTCATGAGCTGACAAAATCCCCATCTGCGAGCCGATCCCCTTTTGTGAGGCAGCCAAATTCTTGACCGTGAGTCAATCCTCATCTGCGACAAGGGCCATCTGGTGCCTATGTGACAGTCAAGGATTTTGCTACCTCATAAAAGGGGATTGCTTCAGATAGGATTTTGTCAGACGGACAGGGATTTTGTCAGTTCACAAAGGGGATTCAGGGGTCTCTGTCTTTTCGCAAGTTGACAAATCTCCATCCATGAGCCGATCTCCTTTCGTGAGGCAGCAAAATCCTTGACCATGAGTCAGTTCTCATCTGCGAGAAGGGCCATTTGGTCCCTAAGTGACGGTCAAGGATTTTGCTACCTCACGAAAGGGGATCAGCTCGCGGATGGGAATTCTGTCAGCTCGCGAAAGGGGATCGGAAGCGAGTTAAGAATGAATAATTTCAAAATTTGAAATGGCAGTTTTTTGGCCAAAACAAAGCAAACCAAAGGTATAGGTTTGTAGAGGGTGTCACGCTGAACAAAATCCATGCCTTACTGCAACAAGAAGTCACCTGTGGAGGAAGCTATGACATTTTGTTTGGGGGAAAAATGAAAACAAGATGGTGGCTCATGAAAGGAGAATTTTGTTTATCATAGACTGGGATTTTTTAAATCCCCTTTCCTGAGCTGACAAAATCCTTGACCATGAGCTCAATCCCCTTTCACAAAAAATACATATAAATCCTGGAGTGAACTGAGCATGCTCAGAACCCCAAAATTAAAAATTAAATAACTTTGGAACAGATTAATATTTTTTAACCAAACCAATGCTGGATTCTTCTTTGACCCAACTCTTTTTACTCTGAAAGTTTCAGACCAAAGACCAAATGGTGCGGTCGCAGCACAAAGGGCAAAAAGGGGTCAAAAGTGGCAAAAACTGCATTTTTCAGTAATTTGCTGCACAAAACCTGTAAGTCCAATCAACGTGCAACTTAGCAGATCAAAAGATCTCTGATACCAGACCATGCATTCCAAATTTTGTGCAAATCCGTTGAACAGCTGCAAAATTATTAACGTGCACAATTTGGGGTTTAACATTAAACTGCCTACTCAACCCTAACTATACTGGCGAGACTGTGCCAGTATAATATATGTATATAGATATTATACTTAAACAGTCATGCCAGTATAGTTAGGGTGAAACTGCACTTCTATGTTAAAGTTGACATTTAATAACTTTGGAACCATTCAATGGATTTGCACGAAATTTGGCATGCATAAACTCTAGGGGTAGGTCTCTTGATCTACCAAATTTTGTGGGACTCTCTTTAGTGGTTTCTGAGATATAAAGTGTTGTAAAATAAATAAATCCAGGTTTTTAACATTTCATTGTCGTCTTGAATCTCAGAAATGGCTTTAGGTTTTGGTTTGAAATTTCCAGGGAAGAAAGCCCTTGGGTCACAGATGTGCCTTTTGAAGGCTCGGTGAAAAAATATTAATCTGTTCAAAAGTTATGACATTTTAAATTCTTCCATTATTTCCTATGGGAAAATTGATATGTCAGGCACAAAAAATATATTTGACGCACAATGCGAGTACTTGGCGCAAAATACCAGTTTCTTTCACAAAGAAGGCTGGTATTTTGTGTAAAGTTCAAAGTTGTTCGATCGACTGAGCTGTGTTGCGTCTGCCGTCTTGTTTGCTGCTTAGCGAGGATCTTTGAAGTACAGAACGTTTAAAAAAGAAAAAAAAAACATCAGAACACAGCTAAAGAGGACCCCTTCAGGTGTATTCTTTTTTTTTTGTTTTAAGCCTACCCCAAAACAAGTTTTTTTTTGTCGGTTGCCAGCTTACAGAAAATGGCTTGTAGTCCATTCTCTGTATGAGAAGAGTGGTATTTTTTTGACTTCTGCAGCCGCAGCTGGAACACATGCTGTTGACTGCAGAGTCAAGGAAGACCAGCTTTGTTCACACCAACACGGGGTGCCCAATCTCCATGTCAGTATGTATCCTCCCACACACACACACACATTTATTTTGCACACTGGGAGCCCACTGCAGTGTGCATTACATTATTTTTAACCCTGTAAAATAAATAAAAATGTTCCCCGACATCTTTTCTTTGATGTAGAATCCTGCATCAACATTTATGATAATTTTGATGCAGGATCCTGCATCAAACTATTCTGCCCCCCCAATTCCTATTTTTCACACTGACATCAGGGTGCCCAATCCCTGTGTTGGTGTGTATTCCCCCTCCCAGTATTGTGGCACACTAGGACCCCATCCCAGTGTGCTTAAAAATTTTTTTAAACTTTCAGACACCGGGATGCCCATTCCCAGTGTCAGCTGCCCCCAGCCCACTTTTATTGCTGATGGGGGTGATTTCCCCCAACTCATGTGGCACAGTGAGAGCCCACCCCAGTGTGCCCAAATTAATTTTTTTCAGGTTTACCTGTAAATAAAGAAAACCATCCCCCAACATTTATTTTTACACCTGGAGAAAAGTAAACAGTCCCTCATTGTCTCCCCAGTCCATCCACTCCCATCTCCACCCTCCCACTGATTGCTCACCTCCCTGCATTCCCCTTACACATACTTACCTCCAGAGGTCGGGACCAGTGATCTTCTCTGGACTGGGGACACATCTGCTCTCTTCAAAGCCGAACTGCGATCTAAAGAATCAGGTAAGCTGTACAATGGGAGTCAGTGTGGGGGGGGGTGTGTCAACTTATGTTGATATCTCAGCCAAGCTTAGGAACTGTGGCCCCAAATTTTCAACAATGGGTTCTTGGGACCCCACCTCATGAACACAGTCACTGTCATTTTGTTACTCTGTCCTGAAAGGTGATTTCGCAGTCACTGCATGGAATCACCTTTTGGGACCACTTAACAAAATGACAGTGCCATTGTTCATGAGGTGGGTTCATGAAAAGCCCATGTTCAAAATTTGGTGCAAAATTAAAAAAAATGACTGCATTATGAGCATGCATTGCGCAGCTTCTACGCACGTTCTTAACTTCACCAATTTTTAATAGTTTCACTCCCGATTTTCAGCAGTACCATTTTTTCACACCTCCTTATGAACAGTACAGCTGCCGTTTTTCATATATTCTGCCCAAAATTTGTTTTCATACCTGTGGTGCAGAATGGCACAGTCGCTGTGCTAAATCAACTTGAGGAATGGATTAACAAAATCATAGTGCCACTGTTCATGAGGGGAGGTCCCAAAAGGCCATATTGCAAATTTGGTGAAAGTTCCAAATAATGACTGTGTTACGGGCGTGCGTTGTGCTGTTTATACGCACACCAATTTTTAATATTTTCACTCCAGATTTTCAACATTGCGATTTTTTCACACTGCCTTATGAATAGTATAGCTGTCATTTTTTATATCCTGTCTGAAACATGTCTTCACACCTGTGCCACAGAATGGCACAGTAGCTGTGTGAAATCACCTTTTGGGATGGATTAATGAAATCACAGTGCCAGTGTTCATGAGGGGAGGTCCCAAAAAGCCCATGTTAAAATTTGGTTCAAAAATTCAAAACATTCACTGCGTTACATGCTTCCGTCACCCAATTTCACGCAAAATTCCCAATAGGATAACATTGCGATGCCCATGGCGCCTTTCAACACCCATATCTCGAAAACTGTTCGAGATACAGATTTTTCATTACTCGCAGCTTAAATATGGGTGGAGGTTTCAAAGTCATGAATACCCACAGGGAGATGAGAGTTCATTACAATGTCTCTACAGTTATGGATAGATGGGAGCACAGGGCCCATAAGGCCCTGCGCTCCCACAAATGGATACCATTATGAAGTGATGGAAGCATGATGGGAGTGCAGGATACCATTATGGAGTGATGGGAGCATGATGGGAGATGTGCTTCCATAAACCTACAGAGGTAAGATTACACTTTCTCAAAAAGTAAGGCAATTCATTGCAAAAAAGTTGTTAATGCATTAGTTGGGGTTGAAGCAACAAAAGTAGGAAAATGAGGTGTCAGGATTTCAAATCCATAACCCCACCCTCATTACCCCCTCCCTCCACACCAACGAGGCATCGGGGTTGCCTTGGGATCGTCAGGCTAACTCTCACACCTTTTTCCTATACTGTGCCATCTCAGCTTCCTTACACATGGAATGGGGTGACAGTTAGGACAATGACCTCAAGGCACAATTTCCATGCCTGTTACCACGTGGAGGGTGGGGGTATGGTGGGCTGGTAGGGGTGGTGGGTGTTGGGGTTTGAAACCCCAAAATTTCATTTCCTACTTTGTTGCTTCAATTTGAACTGATGTATTAACAAAGTTTTTGGCAATGACTATATATCTGTGTGTATATATATATATATATATATATATATATATATATGTAATAGATATACCACTCTAGGGTGTCGCGGTTGTGTCTCTGATATCATGCGCCTTGGTGTGCGTTGTGATGCAGGGCCGCAGGCCGAGTGCATTCAACCACCCAAGGCGTGTATATCAGAGCGATCGACACCCAGAGTGGTATATCTATCTTATAAAATGGCCACACAAGTTTTGGGGGTGGGTGGGTGGAAAATAATCCCTTTGTCTAGGTGGGAAATGATATGCTGGCAGAGTTGAAAGTAAGTCCTGTGTTTAAAAGGATGAAAAGTGTGTGCCTCCTGTTAGGTTGTGTTGGTTTATTGTAATGGCTCTTTGTATGTAGTAAATTATATGTTGGCAGAGTTTAGAAAGTAGTCCAAGCGAGAGGCAGTGATTAAGCATAGCGTGATCGAGCGTGCCATTGCAAGCTGTTATTTAATTGATAGTAGAAATGCTTTTGTTTAAAAGAAGTGCTTTCCTTCCAGTGTTTGTTTCACTCAGTATCAGCAGAGCAGAGTGTATTAGAGACGCTTGAAGTCGGTAGCTTTATTTAGATCGCAAGCCAGAGCAAGAGCTGTCATAGCAACACCCTCCTGGCTTGGCGCCTGCCTTCGTAGCTGGCCGACCCGCCTCCTCGCCTTCATCTAAATACACTCTGCACCTTGTATTACTGAAATTAAGACAAGTAACAGGAGGGAAAGGACTTTATATCTTTTTTAAACACAAAAGGACTTAACACTCGCTCTGGCTTGCTTGTAAAGCTGCCGACTCACTCGGCGTCTCCTCGCTCCGATCTAAATACACTCTGCACCTTGTATTACTGAAATTAAGAGAAAGTAACAGGAGGGAAAGGACTTTATATGTTTTTTAACACAAAAGGACTTAGTTTCAACTGGTAACAGCTTGTTACTTCTCGCAATGCGCACCGCTCGGTCACGCTATACTTCAGGTAGGAAAAGTGAAAGTGGTAAACGATCGGGCAAGTCTGTGTAGAAAGGGAGATTTTTTTAACAGAAAGTGAGAGTAGGATGTAAGAGAACTGTAGTTTCTCTTGTTTTTTTTTTTATACACAGTTAGGTTTCTGTTAAATGGACTGTATTATGTTTTTTAGAATTTAGGGTGGTGAGACAGTGTGCAGTAGTAACAGAGTGTGTGTGTGTGTGTGTGTGTGTGTGTGTGTTTGTATGTGGCTGCTTAACTGCATTAGGCGTGGGTAGTCTCACTGCTGGTGAGAAGGTTTTGAGGGCTGGAAAGTAGTTTGGGGCGTGCGGTCGTACTGGGAGGCGGCGGTCGTTGGGAAATAATGTACGGTCATGTGATGCATTCTGTCCAATCATGTTACTGGAATTTCTATGATTTTACCACACCATTTTATAAATATATATATATATATATATATATGGATATATATATATATACACACATATATAGTGATGAAAGCAGGGAAATGTGGTGTTAGTTTTCCAACCCTAACACCCCCCACCCTGCAGACAGTGAGAGGCTTCGGGGGGGTGCCTTTGGGTCATCAACCCTAACACTCACCCCATTCCATAGGTAAAAAAGCTGAGATGGGTACAGTATAGGAGAATGTGGTGAGCATTAGGGCTGATGGCCAGAAGGCATCCCCCCAAAACCTGTCACTGTCTGCAAGATGGGGGTGGGGTGGTAGGGTTGGAAACCCTAACACCACATTTCTCTGCTTTTGTTGCTTTTGTAACAACCCTAACTGATGCATTAAAGAAGTTTTTTGCAATGAGTTTCCTTACTTTTTCAGATAGCATAATCATATCTTTATTTATCTTAGGGCCCTGGCTCACATCCCTCCATAGAATCAGACATCAGGAGAGGGGGAGGAAGCAGTAGACCACCAGGATATTTATTTTATAATTTATGTTATAAACAGACAGTGATTATAGAGGGGAGAGGGACCAGTAGACCACAAGGAACTGCACAGCAGTTTTTTAAATGTAACAATATCCATTTTCACACATACCTTATTTTCACACATGAAATATACGCTTGCTACATCAAAAAATGAAAGTAAGGGAAAAAAGTGAGGAAAGGGTGGTCTTGAACCAGGATCTCAGGAACCTGTGTTTTGTCCTCTGTACCGCATAAAAACTACAGCTGAGGGAGTGTTTTTTCTTTAGAAATGAATTGTGTCAATGGAGTCCATGCCTGATTGCAAGTGAATAGTTCATGTGTCAAAATGCAGTATGTCCAAAAAATAGATATAGCTTAGTTTCACACATAACACATTTTCACGCATGAAATATTTACTTGTCGTCAAGGATGCACATCATTGATGCAATTCATTACTAAAGAAAACAGCCTCTGGCCAAAGCTGATATGGCTGTGGAGAGCTTTTGGGATGCTTTTATCCATTATTTCTAAAGAATTTGCACAATGCAGATCTGTAGAGAGGCAGTTTCAATGTGATCTTCCTTTTACATATTTTTACAATGTTTTCCTAGAATCTGCCTGCTGATTGCTATATATTTAGCCTGGATAGTTCACAGAAGAAATGGCATCTTATTTTCAGTGGCGCTCCACATCTACACAATATTATGCTGCATTGTGTGAAATCAGAATGCTCTGAAAACAATATTTTATATCTGGGGGGACATATTAAGTGCCAGACTGATGCACGAGCAGAAAGATGTGTTGCACAAAGAAGGTGCACTGGTCAGCACTGATATAATATTCAAAGAGAATGTGCCACTGGTACAGGGTGTGCATGCAATGAAGCCCACCAGCATGAAGCACAGCACTGCAGAATTCTGCAGTAGAGTTACTGCAGCAAACAATGGAATTTAAATGGGAGTTAATCCCTTTTGCCATGCAGTAAACCTGTGACACTGTTCTTCATCGTGGCGGGCTTCATTGAACCTGTTCAAAATGTGACCCTAGATGGAAGTTGCAGTGCGGGTGGCAGCCAAGTCAGGTGCATCCAGGGTGACCCCAACTGAATACCTTCCAGAGGAAATGCGTGGCACATACTGGCATGTGCTGCAGCCCCATGGGCAATATTAATCCCAGGAATGCAAATAAATGAATTGAGCATGTAGGGTGCAAAGGGGCCTTATGCATGCTCATTATCAGCCCATTTGTATGTTGGAATGGGGATAAATGCACTGGAGCAGCTCTCACCCCCAAGCACCGACCCTGATTGCTCCCATGTGGGACAGGCCCTGAAGTCTTTGGTGGTAAAGTGGCACCCCCCCACCTGTTCCACCAGCCTCTAATGTACCAGAGTCCAGGCTCTATTGTTTACATACTGTAGGGACCCAGATGCAATCCCTGATTGCACCTGAATACACCTACAGTCCATGTCCATAGTGTAGTGGCCCTCCGCACTCCCTCAACGGTGTACAGAAATCCCCCTCCTTTCTCCCCCAGCCCATCCCATTGCAACAACTATCTCTGTGATGGGATTGTACCACTGTATTGGCTGGTGGTGGAGCACTCACAGTAGGATGCTAGAATGTGCTATACATAGATATGAGCTGTGTACAGGTGATAACGCCCATGGCCATACACCTTGGGCACTCGAATGTGGATCCATCATCCTGGTGCCATTGCACTGCTCATTGGGTGAAGGCCAATGCTGTACCCAATCACACAGGTCCCAAAACAGGAATGTTACAGCCAACCTCCCATCTGTTTGTTCAATTGGGGAACTGCGGATGAACTATCCATAGCCTGAAGCGTACACTGCAAATGGTATTGCAGGATACCGCACCCCATGGCACCCAGGATACCTCAGCAGTCCAGAGGGTGGCATGTTACACAGGGGAATGGGGAGAGTGTGGACTTGCAGTGGTGTATTACAGCAGAATAGTACAGCATTAACAAGGCATGCTTTGGAGGAATGTAAATTCCCTCTTACAGTTTGCCAGGGATGTACACATGGCAGCATACACTGGTGGGTCTGCAGCTTGAGTGGTGCCCCAATGCACAGTACAGCCAGTTGGGTCATTCCAGAGTGCAGATCCCCAGCCTGGATTAAGTGCAGTTAATGGCTGGTGCCAGTCTTTGCAATGGGTCAGTATGGGGGAGTGAGGGTGTCTGCATACAGGGGTGGTGGCTGGGGGTCCTCTATGCTATGGATATGGACCATGGTTTCCTCTGGTGTGATCGGGTCTGGGTGGGCCCTACACTATGGAGCTCTTCAGGGATGGAGTTGGCTAGATCAGGGATGGAAAGGGGGTGCCTCTAGTTCACCAGGACTGCCAGGCTGCTGTGCACCTGGGTGCACATCTGCAGTCCACCTGTGGGTGGGTGGCTGGCTGGATTAAGTCAGCTATTCATGGCCTAACTCTGGGCTGTGGTACTCTGGACTGTGAGGGACTCATTCCCACTGAATATGCCACAGCACAGCATATGTATGGGAATGCACCCTCAACTTGCACAGCATACCATTTGTGTGTGCCCTGTCCCATTCTCTTATGGCCGGCACATCCTGCATGTTTGAATATCGCACTGCTGTGCATTGTTGAGTTGATTGGCATATCTCCCTTTTCTGTTGGGATGCGCTGCACATATCCTTTGAATAGGGGGGCCCTGGACTAGGTACCCTGTATAAATACATTATAAAAATAGTAAAATCATGACCCCACTGAAAACAAGATATTGTACCTAATCTGGGACAGCTTGAGTAAATACAGTGCAAAATGTGTAAATGAAGATCCTTATGACAATGAGATGTAGCATCTCCCCTTCCCTATCCAGGATACAAAATATAGGATAAAAAATATTCATTGCTTCTAGATCCAAATAACCATTTCCCCATAAGAAGCCCTTATTTTTTCTGTTTTCCGTGCAGTGGTGGAATCAAATCCCTGTATAAATCGCTGTAGATTTTTCCATAAGCCACTGGTTCCTTATTTATGACTTTGTTCTTTATTATATCAGTAGTCTTTTATCAGGAAAAGAGCTCTGTATTACATGTCAAGATGGCCTTGGAATGATTTGGATTTACATGGTATGCATAAGGCACAATGCGGAACTACATGAAATAACAAATATCACACATATTATTACATGAGCTATACTCAAAATTAGTAATCACAAGTTGGACAATCTTTCAATAGATACTGGTAATGCCTGTAAATAGATTTATCGCAAATAGAAGCATTTCTCTCTCCCTTTCTCTCTCTCTCTCTCTCTCTCTATATATATATATATATATATACACAAATGCTATTTTTGCATCTTATAGTTGTTAGTTTTCAGACAAATTCTCATAGACTTTTTTCTGTCCACCTGATGGAATCTTGAATGAGTTAAGTAAATGTTATTCTATTTTTCAAGGCCCGGATCCAGCAACTCGGTAAATACACATTCAGTACATCATATTATAAAATGACAAAAAAACAGTCTTCTGTTTCAAGTTGTTTGATCAGGAATTTTGTAAATGGTGTAGTTATATACTGGTATCTTGCAAGTTCCCCAAGTAGATCTCTGACATTCCAAGGAATAATATCAAGCCTACATTAAATTTCCAAAAAATATAAAAATAATAATAATATAGAAAAATATAAAGGGAACTTACAAGCTCAACTGGACAGACTGAGTGGGCCATAGGCTCTTATCTGCTGACAGTGTCTATGTATCTAAACAAAAATGTTCCTCCTAATAAATGGCATGATCTCTTTCATTCTCAAAAATAGCACATTATATAGCAAGTCAATATCTCCTTCATCTTGGCATCAGATAAGATCTTGCCTTGTAAAAATTGTTGAAATGCCTGAAGTTTGTCGTAATTAATTGAAAAATGTCTACATGTCTGTCATGAACAGTATTGTGTCTTTTGATACAGGTTGTTTATTGTATTTGATATGATTGTATTTATGAACATATTCTGTGTAACTATTTATTTTATACATTGGGATTCCATTGAAAATGAGCTTTGGCTCAATTAGGCTATCCTTTTCTGAATTTTCAGAATAAAATATTTACTACTACTACTATTACATGTTGTGAGAGATCAAAGCAAGTTAACACATACCCTGGCTACATTATTATCAGACCTCAAATTTATTTATAGAAATTATGCATGATTACATTACTAATACTGTAAATTACAATATTACTGTTCAGACCTTCTTACTGTTTAGATTGCTCATTCCAACCACAACAACACATTTATGTTCCAAAGCCTAGAGTTGGAGGTACAAAACACAAGAAAAAGTCAACTGTTGTCCCCTACACATTTCTATCTCAGTTGCTTTGACTTTTTATAACTCTATATGAGAACATAAGGAATCAGACTATTATACAGATGAATTTCTCAACCATGGTTTGTCAGCAATTAATTCATTAGATGAGGTCTCCCTTGCAAGGAGTTTGACTGTATCTCCACCCTTCCCCCCAACACACACACTCTAAGAGATCTCAGTAGTTCTTTTCTGTTATGTTTGAGAAGCAGGTGCAGCCCTTACTGTCAAAAAGAAATTTATATATTTAGTCTGGGTAGTTCACTGAAGACCTGGCATTTTATCAGATAGGTCTTGAGAGGCTAAAAAACAGTGTAAATCTTTATACATTTGCTGGGAAAGGGTAACATTTCTGAGGTATGAATCTTTCTTGAAAGATATTCATGCACAACCAATGTTAATAGCAAAAATGTTTAAAGGCTAGGCATTTAAATGTGCTAGCTGTTGCATTTCAAAGGGGGTAAACAAATCTCCAGTTTAATAGGCAACCAATATTTAATAAACTGTTTCAGTTTCCTAATGGCCATCTGATAAGCAGCTTGGAGTTATGTCTCCAACATTCTTAACAGAAAGAAGGGATTATTTTATTTTAATTGCCATAGTGATTTGTAGATGTGGAAGGATACATTGAAAAGTCAAAAAAATGTGTTCCACGATACTCCATTTTCAAGCTACAGATAGCAAGATGGCTGCAGGCTCCACCCACAGCCCTAAAAACATGCTCTCATCCTTAGTTTCTCTGTGGTGCAGAGGACAAAGCACAGGAACCTGAGACTCAGTTGTCCTGGATTTGATACTACCCCTTCCTTAGTTTTTTTCCCCTTTCTTTCATTCCTTGTGCTGTTGGCTAAAGTCTGTGTTGTAATCCACCCCTTTCCTTTGTGTCTACTGACATCCCCCACCCACCAATCACTGTCTGCCAGTCACATTTAAATAATACCATACATGTGTATATATACTCTCTGGTGTCTATGGCACCCCCACCCACCCATTGTCCATGTGTTCAACATCCTGGTAGTCTAGTGGTCCCTCCCCCCAATATTGGATTGCCCCATTCCCATATAAATGAAAACAGCCCTGGTAGTCTAGTGGTCTCTCTCACTCCCCTTGATGTCCTATCTCATCCCCATATAAAACAAAAGAAATTACCTTTTAATATAATGGTCCCTCCCCCTCCCCAATCACTCTCCCTGAAAATCCACTTATTTCCTGGTGGTCTAGTGGCCCCATGCCCCCACTCTGTCAGGTGATGACCACCACCCGCTCCCCCATCCCCATTCTACAGCTGCAGCTAGCACAGCCCTCCTGTCACCACCATGGTAGGCTGCAGACTCTGATAAGAATGACCAGTGTCTCAGAATGCGCTATGAATGAGCATCTGAGTATGCTCATTCATAACGCATTCTGCAGCCAGTCATGGAGGTGAGAGGAGGGTTGTGCTGGCCACAGATGTAGAATGGAAATGGGGGAGCGGGGTGGTGGGTCATTACCTGACAGGGTGGGGGTTAGGGGGCTACTAGACCACCAGGAAATAAATGGATTTTCAGGGTGAGGGGTTCAAGGAGGAGGAGAGACCACTAGACCACCAAGTAATTTATTTTATTTTATATTGGGACAGGATTGGACATCAGTGGAGGAAGGAAGGACCACTAGACCACCACGGCCATTTTCACGTATACGGGGACAGGGCAATCGAACATCAGGGAGAGGGGGAGGGACCACTATACTACCAGGAAATGAAATATAAGTGCAATCTGTGGGTAGGAGGGTACAACTAGACATCAGGGAATATGAATCCATTTGTCTGGCTTCAAGAAACCTCAGTGGCAGGCAGTTATCTGTGGGTGGGGGCTCTCAGCAGACACACAAAAAAAGGGCAGCTCCCAGCACAGACTGTAGCCAGCAGCATGTTTTCCAGCTGTGACTGCAGAAGTCAAGAAAATCCTGCTGTTTTCATACACAGAACGTGGGAAAATGTTCCTCTCGTTATTCTTGGCTCCTTGGATTTTGGGTGCCCAGAAAACATGCTTGTTGACCTAATTTTAAAAAAAAGCATCAGAATCTAACTAAACGGGTCCTGTTTAGCTAGTTTGTGATTTTTTTTAATCCATTCATTTTTACGTGTTTTCTTTCTTTTGTTTCTCTCACTAACTGAAAAACAAGATAGTAGACACAGAAGTGCTCTGCGAAAATACATTAGGCTCCCTGCAATGCTATGTGACCCTGTGTGCGAAAATACAACAGCTCCTGCGAAAACAAAAGTATCTTCATGCGGAACATCTAACTTTTCCCTTAGGAAATAATGGGAAACTTTGAAATTTAATAACTTTGGAACAGATTAAAATGTATTCACCAAACCTTTGAAAAGAACATGTGTAAGGCAAAGGCTTTCTATCCTGAAAATATCAAACCACAGCCTAAAACAGTTTTCGAGATACAGGTGGACAAAGAAACAGCAAACACATGTAAATTTAGGGATTTTTGAAACTCTATCTCAGAAACCACACACCTGATTCACACGAATTTTGCCATGACAAGACACCTATCCCAAAAGATGATGCATGAGAGATGACTAAAGCAACTTAATATGTACACCCTTGAGGAAAGGAGGGAGAGGAGGGGCATGATAGAAACTTTCAAATATCTCAAGGGAATTAACAAGGTACAAGAGGGTAGTATCTTTCAGTAGAAGACATGTGCAAGAACAAGGGGGCACAATTTTAAGATAGAGGGGTGGACGGCTCAGAGGTAATGTTAGAAAGTATTTTTTCAGAGAGAGAGTTGTGGATGCATGGAACAGCCTTCCTGAGGAGGTTGTGGAGTCAGGAACAGTGGGAGAATTCAAGAATGCATGGGACAGGCATAAGGCAATTCTAGTGGGGGGCAGGAGGAAGTAAGCTGTTGATTAACTAGGATCTGCAGCTTATCCATCAGGTAGGGAAATGGGCAGACTAGATGGGCCAAGCGGTCCTTATCTGCCATCAAATTCTATGTTTCTATGCATGCAAAATATCATGAAAATTCATTGTACAGTTCCCAAGTTATTAAAGTTCAAATATCTGGCTTTAAAATAGAAGGGAGCACTCAACCCTAACTATAGTGGTGCTACTGCACCACAATAATATTATAGGGGTGCAATAGCACCCCTGTAGTTAGGGTTGAGCAGGCTGTTTAATGTTAAACTCAATTCTTTGCACCTTAATCTCTCTCTTTCTCTCTTTGATGGAATGAGCTGAAATGTTGTATGTGTTGTCTAGCAGACAGAGTCTTTCTGTGTGGAATTTTTTGTGATGGCAGCTTGTGTGGTTTCTGAGATCTGCATGTTTCATCTGAATTAAAATACTGTATTTTTTCCTATACATAACACTGTTTGTTTTTTTTTTGCTTACAGCCTACATGAAAAGGAATTGTTGTCCCAAACTTGCAGGGTATATGTGTCATGTCCCAAAGCAGTGCCTTTGACAGGACAACTGAAAACATTTCAAGGGGTTCCAGAGTTATTAAGCTTTAAATTTTAGTGTTTTTCGATCTGCTCATGAGCGCTATGGTTTTTCGAATAACATTTTGTTGGCGAAGGTAAAATGTTGATGCCGCAAATGTTAATTCTGCTTTCAGGCCACTTGTTTGGCATGGCACCAAACATTTTTTTTTGCCATGCCTACAGCCATCTTATTGCCATTTTTCATGAACCGACAGTTTTGGAAAAAACACAAAAATATTGTGATTTTAATAATCAAACATCAGAAACTAGCGAAATGGGACCCATTCACCTAGATTCTGATGTTTGTTTTTAAGTATACTGGCCAGAAATACATTTACTGGGCACCGAGAATACTAGGTGCCCAGCTTCACAAGAGGAGCACTTCCCCCACATTCTCTGTATGAGAACAGTTGGATTTTCATTACTTCTACAGCCACAGCTGGAACTCATGCTGCCAGTTGCAGATTCATCTGTGAGCCACCATTTTCCCTGGTGTCTAGTTCCCCCAATCCACCTATCACTGTCCCCTATCCCTGGTGTCTAGTGGCACTCTCACTCCTCCCATATCTTTTCCTGGTGTCTAGTGGCACCCGCCCCACTCTCTGATTACCATTATTTATATATTTAATTTGACACTGGGATTCCCGCCCCGGTGTCAGATGTCCCCCAGCAGTTCCTTGTCTTATTTGTCAACATCAAGGGGCCCAATTTCTGTGTCGGCACTAGAAGCCCCCCCATCAATGTGGAACACTGGGGAGCCCACTCCCAGTGTTCTGAAATATTTATTCAGTTTTAACCTGTAAAGAGGAAAACTGTTCCCGACATCTTTTTTGTTTTAACCTGAAAAAAAGAAGATGGTCCTTTGTTATCCCCACCATTCCCTCCCATATCCTGACCCTCCCACTGAGCATGCACTACCCCCACAGCCCCCCCTTACCCTATACTTACCTCCAGAGTTCATAAGCTGTCATCTTTTGTGGACAGGGAGACATCTGCACTCTTCAAAGCCGAACTGCGAACTGAGGAATCAAGGTAAGTGCTGTATAATATATGTCAAAGGCATTTTGAACTTATGTTCATAACTTTGCCATTTTTAGGACTTTTTTTCATCAGATTTTCAACATGGCCTTTTTGGGATTCCACCTCATGAACACTGCAACTGTCATTTTGACTCGTCTTGTTGCTGGAACCGCCAGCTGCAATATTAGAAATGAAGGTAAGTGTGGTTCAATGTATTTCAATGGGGTTTTCAACCTTGATGCATAACTTAACCATATTTGTATATTTTGACACCAAATTTTCAACATGGCCTTTTGGGGACCCCACCTCATGAACAGTGATAGTGCAATTCTGCAAATCTGGCCCAAAAGACAATTTTGCAGTCACTTAGTAAAATCACCTTTCAGGCAGGATTTGAACATTTTCACGACTCCTGTTCATGATGTAGGATAATAAGAAGGCTATGTTGAAAATATGGAGTCAAAATATATAAAAATGGCAAAGTTATGTGCATGAGTTTAAATTTAACTACGCTCGCTTGTAACTCTGGTACTTTTAAATATTTTCACCCCAGTTTTCAGCATAGCCATTTTTTTATATCACCTCATGAATGTGACAACTGTCATTTTCAAATTCTGGCCAGAATGTGTTTTCTCACCTGTGTCACGGAATGATGTAGTGGTGCAGACATTTCAACGGGGATTTGAAATTCTCAGCATGGTGTTTTTGAGTTGGGGGTAATAACAAGGCTATGCTGACAATTTGGTTGCTGTTTTGTCTCAGATTCAAGTATGGAGGGATGGGAGTTGCACTCCCAAAGGGAAATGAGAACAAGATTGTTGTATCTCAAAAAGTAAGGAAATTCTTTGAAAAAAAAATGTTAATGCACCAGTTAGAGTAACTTAACACCATAAAAGTAGGAAAATGTGGCATTAGGGTTTCCAACCGTAATGCCCCCCCCCTCCCCCAAGCAGCAAAAGGAAATATTAAGGTTTTGGATTTCTGGAGTCTTGGCACGCATTGGTGGGGTCTTCCTTGTGGGTTATCAACCCTAATGCTCTCCCCTCACCCCCCGTGGACCCTGCGTGAAGAAAGGAGATCATGTGTGATGTTGTTTGCTCATGGAATGGGATGGGCATTAGTGTTCACAACTCCCAAGGAAGACCCCACCACTGATTCACCAAGACTCTGAATACCCAAAACCCTAATGTTTGTTCCTTTTGCTGCTTTGGGAGAGGGGCTTTAGGGTTGGAAATCCTAGCGCCACTTTTCCCTACTTATGTGGCATTAAGTTACCCTAACTGGTGCATTAATATATTTTTTGCAAAGAATATCTCAGTTCTGCTTATTTCTGTGCAGTCTCTGAACTCCCATTTTGCACAATTATTTTATGATGTAAAGCACTTTGCTCTATTGTGTACGAAAAATACTATATCATTCTCAATTTCCTTATTTCTGTGCAGTCCATTTACTCTTAGACTCCCACTGTTTTGTATATTTTAAAACACTTTGGGATACAGTGCGTATTAAAAGCACTATATAAATCTCAAGGCTTTGCATTTCTGTGCAGTCCTTGCATTCTCAGTCTTTCACTAAAGTTTATGTTGCAAAGCACTTTGGAATATGATGTGTATGAAAAGCACTATCTAGATCTGAGGCCTCTGCATTTCTGCACAGTCCCTTCCTTCTTAGTCTCCCACTGTTGTTTATATTGTAAATCATTTTGAGATACAGTGTGCATGAAAAAAAAAACACTTCATAAATCTTTATTCTCCTCAATCCTCTACTTTCCCACACAGTTCCTGGGCTACCTCGAATGCACAGACATTAAAAGCAGCAATGCATGTGGCAAGTGGAGTAAGTGGCAGTGATACATAATGATATTTCAGTGGTAGAAGTAGATGGCAGCTGAGTAGGTGGCAAGAGGCTTCATGTTTGAACTTGCTTTTTGGCTGCATGCTGATGCTGAGTAGTATTCGGCAGCTTCTTGGCGTCAACTGAGGAGGCAGAGGCAGCAATTGACTTGGAGACAACACACAGGAGGAAGTCACACCAGAAGGGCTGTGATTAACTCTGGCCATAGGGTTGAGCTGACGTGTCAGCAGCAGTTATGATAACACTTTTGTGCACATCACTGCCCATGAGATTAAGGGGGACAAGACACGGAAGACACAGCTTGCATGATGGAGGAGGAGGCAGCAGAACAAGAGAATAGACCTGTGAAGACAAGAGTGAAATTATATAGAACCAACTGGACAATGTGGTGGGCGCATGGTATATCCATTGTCCACCACCTATTATGTTGTATCTGTAAAAGACAAATAAATGAAAAGAAGAAAAAGAAATTCAGCAATAATACTCACCATTACATTAGTGATGGCCATGCCATTTACTGGCATGGCGGTGCTCAAGAGGTGGTCAAGGAGGAGGGGGCATGCTTGTTGGTGGAGGAAGAGGAGGGGGCAGCATTACATGAGAAGAGACCTGTAAAGACAAGAGTGAAATTATTGAGCCTCAAACTGGCCAATGTGGTGGCTGCACAGTATATCTATTGTCCACTCCCTGCCATGTTGTACCTGTGAGCTGTAAAGAAAACAGTGAACGTGTTTAGATTGAATTGTCCATTGTAGTGGCTACACATTATATCCATTATCCATTCCCTATTGTTTAGTACCTGTTAAAGAAAACAGAAGAAGAAAAAGAAATTCAGGAAGGATACTTACTGTCACATTAGGAGGTCCAGCATTCTTGTGGTCCCAAACTCAGCAGACTGTAGGATACTGGAAACTATGTAAATTGCAGTCCAGCACAAAGAGCAAGTGTTCCATTAGGCCAACTGCCAGAATCACCACCTGCCCCCAGCTGCTGTTGCACATGCAGAAGAGCCTGCCTCAGCACCTGTAAAAGAGGTATGGCCTGACTTACACAGGCAGTGTCCCAAGGCACTGCTTGTGTTGCATGCTCGTATGGTCTGAAAATTGTTACCGCTAGTCTGTTGTCGGAGACGTGGACACTCCAACACTGTCATGGCTTGTTTGCATAAGTAGGTATTCTGGGACAGCTTTATATTCTGCTTGTATAAGCTGTCTATCATGTACAGTTTAAAATTTTTTTTGTCATGACTTCCAACTTTATATGGTGCTGAGGCAGTGCATTCTGAATCAGTAGCTGCCACAACTGGTCCTGGGCATTTTCAGAATGGGCACAGTGGGCACTGAGTCAATGGGCCACAGTCAACATTGCCTTAACATCAGGATGAGAGAGAAACTCCTGCACAAGATTCAGACAGTGTGTTAGGCATGGCAACTTGAACAACCTTCTATTGCTGATGCACGTTCAAATATTGGAGCCATTTTCATGACTAATAAAACCCGCCTTGAGTGAAATGAGTGAAATGGGGTGAAATCACTCATCAATCTCTATAATATGTGTTTCAGTGAGACTTTTCATTGCCAGCATGGAATGCTAGTGAATACTGGAAGTGTCGCTATCACTGAAATTCAACATAGTGCGCATGCTCTCTGACCCTGAGTCTAATACTACCCCAGTGCCAGTGCCCAATGGGTTGTATTTCACATATAGGAGCTACCAGCTCTTTGTCTATAGTGCACATATGCATGTTAATGTATACAGTATGCATGGGGTTGCAGAATGCTGCAGGGCATGGATTACTGCATGTGTCACTGTCCCATACAGTTCTAATATGGAACACCTTGAGAAATATTACCATGTTGAAGGCACTCCTGCTACTTGGCAGACAGGACACCAGGCCCTGCTGCTCTGGAGAATGGGCCTATGACTATAAAGAAAATACAGAGCAACTACCAAGCTTGTGCTCTATTTAAAGCAGAAAGATTGTGAAAAGTAAATGTTTGCAAGTGTACATCTGGTTTAATATAGGTCATGGTTGCAGTGTGACAGTGCTAGCCCTGAAGAAGAGCTTCGTTCAAATTGTTGGTGACATATAAGCATTGTTTACATGCTGACAATTATAATAAGACTTGTTTAAGTTTTATTTGAAATTTAGCAACTGGGTCTATGTCCGATGCGACTATTGATAAGTCTTTATGGGATCAAACTCATCCAAGTTTCATTTGAAAAACAACATTTTTCCATTATAGACTATAACAGTTTTTTGCAATTATATCTGAGGTGCACAATCCCTAACAAAGTGTCAGTGGCTCAACAGGTTGCACACTTGCCTCTGAGGTTGAAAGATCACAAGGCTGTGGGTTCTATCCCCACACCAGGCACTTGAGTTAAATCCCAATGTTGACACTGTAGTGCAGCATGAGGGGGATGCTGAAGTCCCGTCTTTCGAATGAGATGTTAAACCGAGGTCCCACCTGTTCTGGTGGTAGTCCAGGTAGATGTTAAAGATCCCATGGCAGTTCTTGAAAAGAGTAGAGGAATTTGCCCTCTGTTCTGGCCAAATTTCCCCCATTCACTAAAAATACCACCAACAGCTTAATCTGGTTCAATGTCAGCTGGCATCCATCTGCACCCCCCCTCCCCTGGGACTAGGCTGAAAATAAGCAGAATTGTCTAGTCCTCCTTTCCCAGTCAACAAAAAATAAATAAATATTATGCAAACTCATAGAATCTTTTAACTTAAATCCTATATTCCAAAAGGATTAGTTGCAGTGGTGCAGCTCAGAGAATCTTCCATTACCTTATCCTCCCAGCTGTACTCCTGACCGCTCTTTCCACCATACTAAACACAACTTATGTGGCACAGGAACAAGAGAAGTAACAGTAGGTAATAACATTAATTTTCCATTTTCATAAGCTAGAGAGAGTGTAAGTTAATTAAGCTCTTTGGATATTGAATTACTCCAAATAAAAACTCAAAGAGCTAATGAATTCAACTGAGTAAACAATAAGCCTAAAAACATGGATAAAATAAAACACAGTGTTAACTTAATTAGTGGCATAAATATTATGCTTACAGTTAAAGAATTCATAGACACAAGAATCTGGCAGCAGATAGTGGAGTTGTGCAAACAGCAACAGTTTTTAGCAGCAATGAAGGAACTGTAAAAGCAGTTCAGTAAGGAACAATGTGGAGTAGTCTGTGATTGGATGGTAGTCTGTGGATGACTTCACTGCAGGCAGATGGTATAGCTGAGCAGAGAACTACTCTTATCGCAAACACCGGTGGAGCTGAGTGGGCCAAAATTGGTGGACACTTTCACCAAAAATGACAAGAATTCCAAGCGCTGCCATGCAGCCTGATTGCTATGTGGTGGGAGGTACCAAAGAATAAACTGCATGTATTCAATGACTGCATATATTCAACACGCAACTGGAAAAGACTTCAAGCAAAAAAAGCAAGTCTCATGATTCATGTCCAGGAATATACGCACTGAATGTGTCTTTGGCTGTTGTCGGGGTCTGCTTCCACATAATGTCCAGCACTGTTACGTTACTCTATGCATTGTATGGAAGATGACTCCTGGCTGCAGGAACAGTCATTAACTCAGTCCAAAAATATTCATACTGGAGTCTGGAAATAGCTTCTACATCTGCAGACAGATGGATTCATAAAGTAGGTAACATCTTATACTTATTTCTGTAAACATATTTTGGGCTGCTTCTCCCATGATATGTTTTTAGGATGTTAGATCATCCATTTCCAAATCTGAAGACATCTAACAATAACCTTGAATATCAGATTTGGAAATGGATTATCCTATCCATATATGCTATGGCAGATCAGATTTTGGGGTATTCCGAGCAATCCTACAACAAACTCAAAAGTAGATGAGCTGTTTTAGAGAATGTGATTTTAGACATGTAATATAATATCTTGTCCAAGAGATCAAAGAGTCAAAGGATGAGGTAAAGAAAACTGGGTCTATGTCCGATGCGACTATTGATGAGTCTTTATGGGATCAGACTCATCCTGGTTTCATTTGAAAAACAACTTTTTTTCCATTATAGACTATAACAGTTTTTTGCAATTATATCTGAGGTGCATAGTCGCTAACAAAGTGTCATAAGTGTCAGTGGCTCAACAGGTTGCACACTTGCCTCTGAGGCTGAAAGAGAAAGAGGCAAGCTGCTGAGGTCCAGTAGACTGCTGGTACTATAGATGAAAGTCCCAAAATGTGCTAAACTCCTGAAGATGAAGAACTTGTGGCCTGGGGCATATGCAGAATGTGAAAATCGTGGGCCTGACTCTCAGAGGCTAGATTGGAGCAAGCCGCGAAACAAGAAGCCAGGATTATTCAATTTCAAACAGATTCAATGACTGCCAGTGTTAGAACAGTCTCACTGGCCACTAAAACCCTGGCACTTTGGGTCCACACTGACCCAAAGCACCAGGGCATTTAGTGGCCAGTGAGACTGTTCTAAAACCGGTGGTCATTGCGTCTGTTTGAAATTGAATCCAGATCTTGGGATTTATCGAGCCAGTGTGTGGACATCAATCTGTGGAGTGTTTCTTCCTGGACCTATTTACTGAAGGTTTGGCATACCTTTGTTATGCATAGAAACATAGAATTTGACAGCAGATAAGGACCGCTTGGCCCACCCAGTCTACCCATTTCCCTACCTAATGGATAAGCTGCAGATCCTAGTTAACCAGCAGCCTACTTCTTCCTACCCCCACCCCCTAGAATTGCCTTATGACTGTCCCATGCATGCTTGAATTCCACCATTTTTGACTCCACAACCTCCTCCGGAAGGCCATTCCATGCATCCACAACCCTCTCTGTGAAAAAATACTTCCTTAAATTACCTCTGAGCTGCCCCCCTCTATCTTCAAATTGTGCCCCTTGTTCTTAGCACCTCTTTTTTGAAAGATGCTACCCTCTTGACTTTGTTGATTCCTTGAGGTACTTGAAAGTTTTATCATGTCTTCCCTCTCCCTCCTTTCCTCAAGGCTATACATATTAAGCTCCTTAAGTCTCTCTTCATATGTCTTCCGGTGCAGACCCTGCACCATTTTAGTTGCCCTCCTCTGGACAGCTTCCATCCTGTCTATGTATTTGCGGAGATTGGGTCCCCAGAACTGCACGCAGTACTCCAGATGGGGTCTCACCAGCTGTCTGTACTGTGAAAATCGTTAGCCCGACTCTCAGAAAGGGCTAGGATTGGAGCAAGCTGCATGCCTCTTTACCTTGTAGTTTGCAACAATACCTTTTGGGATTTACATGGCAGACTCTCCACTGACACCTTCAACACATCTTCTCATGCTGCAGCTACAATAAATAGAGCCAGAAGACACCTGTGGCTCAAGTTAAGACAGGCCGATCAAGCATCAAAGAACATGTTGACAAAACTACAGTCTAAGGGAAGCATGATATTTGGGCCAGGACTGGAAGTTTTTACAGCTAAACGGGGACAGAAAGGATTTCCCTGAAAGCTCAGTCTCTCTGCCATCATTTTGCAATAACCATTTTTGCAGCTTCTCACAGAAGGGCAGCTTTCTCATATTGACTCCCTAAGCTCTGGAACTCCCTCCCCTTCCCATCCGGTCAGCCTCCTCCCTTCCCTCTCTATCGTCCCTACTGCTTAACTTCAAGTTTCCCACCTGTAACTACAACTGATATCCACTATTTTTGTCCCACTGCCTTTCCCCATTCCCCACTCCCGTATTACCATCTCTGAACCTGGAAACTCTCCCCCTCTTATCATTCACTCTCCCTTCTACCTGACTCACTTTCTTCCCTGTCCCACCCCACTCCTCTTCCCCTGTCCCACCCCACTCCTCTCCCTGTCCCACCCACCTCTCCCTGTCCCACCCCACCCTCTCCCTGTCCCACCCCACTCCTCTCCCTGTCCCACCCACTCCTCTCCCTGTCCCAACCCCACCTCTCCCCTGTCCCACCCCACCCTCTTCCCTGTCCCACCCCACCCTCTCCCCTGTCCCACCCTACCTCTCCCTGTCCCACCCCACCCTCTTCCCCTGTCCCACCCCACTCCTCTCCCTGTCCCACCCCACCCCTCCCTGTCCCACCCCCCTCTTCCCTGTCCCACCCCACCTCTCCCTGTCCCACCCACCTCTTCCCCTGTCCCACCCCACTCCCTCCCCTGTCCCACCCCACCTCTTCCCTGTCCCACCCCACCTCTCTCCCTGTCCCACCCCACTCCTCTTCCCCTGTCCCACCCCTCTTCCCTGTCCCACCCTCCTCTTCCCTGTCCCACCCCACCCTCTTCCCTGTCCCACCCCTCCTCTTCCCTGTCCCACCCCACTCCTCTTCCCTGTCCCACCCCACCTCTTCCCCTGTCCCACCCCACCCTCTTCCCTGTCCCACCCCACTCCTCTCCCTGTCCCACCCCACCCTCTTCCCTGTCCCACCCCACCCTCTTCCCCTGTCCCACCCCACCTCTTCCCTGTCCCACCCACCCTCTCCCTGTCCCACCCACCCTCTTCCCTGTCCCACCCCACTCCTCTTCCCCTGTCCCACCCCACTCCTCTCCCTGTCCCACCCCACCTCTCCCTGTCCCACCCCCCTCTTCCCTGTCCCACCCCACTCCTCTTCCTGTCCCACCCCACCCTCTTCCCTGTCCCACCCCACTCCTCTTCCCCTGTCCCACCCCACTCCTCTCCCTTCCCACCCACCCTCTTCCCCGTCCCACCCCACCCTCTTCCCTGTCCCACCCCACCCTCTTCCCTGTCCCACCCCACCCTCTTCCCTGTCTACCTGCTTCTCTTTCTCCTGCCCTTCCCCATCCCCACCTCCACCCTTTCTCCAATGTAGGCCAGAAACTGGTCTGGGTGTGCACCTTGTCATGACTGGCCCTTGTGGAGCTTGCATCCCCAGAGAGACAATGGTTTGCCTCTCCATCTCTACCACACTCCTCCTCCTTCTTCTCCTATTCCTCCTTTCCTATTACATTTCACACTGTTTATCTATTTCCCCCTTTCACCTTCTTCCCTGTTTCTACCCTTCTTCAATTGTGGGCCAGGAATCTGACATGGGTTGGGTGAGCATCCAGCCATGTCCAGCCCTTATGGGGTCTGCATCCTAGAGGGCCAATGGTTAGGCTGTCCACCTCTACTTTACGCCCCCTCCTCCATTTCCTCCCCTCCTCTTTTTTTCCTATTTAATTCCTCACTATTTCCCCCCCCACACACTGTTTGCTATTGGACATGCCGTCTACACCATACCTTGTGGCTCGGTATTTATTGCTTTACACTCGTTTAGTTCACATACCTAAATATTGTTCATAGCTGTTTCAATGTTATTTAATCACTGTATGAAGTTTTATTTTGTGACTCCTTACTCTGTTGCAAAAATTAATTGTACTTACCCCTTGTCCCCTTCCCCCAGGACACATTTGGAAGCAAACTGTTTTAGCTCAGTATGCCTTTCCTGGTGAACCTTTTCAAATAACAAATAAATAATATCCACCTGCTTTCATGAATCAGAGTCTTGCAACTTTGGGTTCAAATAACATTTTTCAACCAAAGAGATGGCTATCAAAACATGGGTCGAAGTGGATGGTCAAGAACTAGGAGAAGATTCTGGCCCAATAGTGGACATGGAAAGTACCAGGCATGAGGAGGCCCAGGACTCAGACCTGGCAGCGGCAAGAATATTTCAAAAGTTTGGCAGCACCTGGGCCAAGACTGTGACAGACAAATTGCTCCTGGAGGTAATTTCCAAGGGATGTACAATAGAATTCAACTTGATCCCAAGAAATTCCAGGTTCATCTAATCCTGCATATTCCCAAACAGAACCCCATTACACAAGGTCAGGGTGCTCTTGAATCAAGTCCTGCAGGATGGTGCCATAATCCTGGTATTGAGAGATGAACAAAGCCAGGAATCTATTCAATCTTCTTTTCGGTCCCCAAAAAGTCGAGAGCTCTATGACCAATAGTAGATCTCAAGTTTGTGAACCAGTTTGCAGGTACAGGAAATTCAACATGGAGACCCTGCATACCACCATAGCAGCAGTCTGGAAGGGTGACTACCTCACTTCAATAGACCTGAAGGATGATTACCTTCATATTCCCATTAAAGCATCTCACCATGGTGACAGATTCCTGAAATTTTGCATTCTGAACTGGCACTTCCAGTACAAGTGCCTGCCATTTGGTCTGGCATTGGCTCCCTGTGTCTTCACCAAAACCTTGGTGGCTCTTGCAGTGAACTTGAGAGCAGAAGACCTTCATGTGGTCTTCTACTTGGATGACTAACTGAGCTGGGCCAGAACCAGGGAAGCAACAGAACATGCAAAGCCGAGAGCACATGAGATCCTGATCCAACACAGGTGGATCATCCACAGGATCAACAGCACACTAAAAACGTGTGCCTTTAAATTATTAAAAAAACATACATTTGTATGTCTTGTCCTTAAAATAAGCAAAATTATCTGACAATGGGGTGAGATAATTATCTTATGAAGGCTTTTAAGAAATGAGATAATAATACTTGATTTCTAGACCTTATATAAAATCTTAGTTCACGTAAAACAAGATTAAAAATTTTTTAAATATATTTTGGGAACCAAAAACAAGAGTTCTTAGACATATGGTAGTAAGTGCGAAATAATCTTAAAGAAAATCTCAGTTTGATTAAAACAAAATTATGAATCTTAAAATAGAATTGGTGATCTAAAAACAAGAATTCTTAGACGTACTGAAATAAGCCCAAAATGTCTTAAATTAAGACTGTTTGGCCAAAATCAAGCAATTTCTCAGCTGAATTTAAGTATGAACAATCTAGGAACTGTCTTAAAGTAAGACTTCACAATACAGAAACAAGATTTTCCATGTAGGTAATCGAGGCTATAAAAAAGAATATTCCCACCTACATTGTGTCCAATTAATCTAGAAGCAAGCGAATTGTTCTCAAAAAAAGTACATTTATCTAAAAACAAGATTAACTAGTAATGCGGGCACTTCCACTTCCATGTTGAGTGATACAGCTGAAAACAGTCTGAAGCTGGAAAAAGCTGGCGTAGCTGCAATAGAAGCATCTGTCAGGGAGATACCATGTGGTGGTTCAATAGGCATGGTCTCAGTCGTAGTAGTAGTAGTAGCAGCAGCAGTAGTAGTAGCAGTAGTAGTAGTAATAGTAGCATTAGTAGCAGTAACAGTAGTAGTAATAGTAGTAGTAGCAGTAGCAGTAGTAGCAGTAGTAATAGTAGCAGTAGTAGTAGCAGTAACAGTAGTAGTAGTAGTAGCAACAGTAGCAGTAGTAGCAGCAGTAGTAGTAGTAGTAATAGTAGCAGTAGTAGTAGCAAGAACAGTAGTAGTAGTAGTAATAGTAGTAGTAGCAGTAGTAGTAGTAGGTTTTATTTCTTTCAGGTGCCCTTCCCCACAGGCTCTGGGCACCCTTACAAAATATAAAATAGACCAACAGTAAAGGTACATACACAAAACCTATAACACAATAGATATAAATAACAGTCAATAAAATTCATGTTAATAAACCTTGTCAGATTAGATAAGTTTCTCAGACTCCAAAGGCCTGATGAAAAGGGAATGATTTTAGGGATGCTGTGGTGGGATGTGGGAGTAGTAGAGTAGAGTAGAGGGGATTGCAGGACAGTGGTGACCTAGAAGGTGCTCTGGGAGTTTAGCCACTAGCTGAATAACAGGAGGTTCCAGGCCATGAAGGCAGAGCTGGAGGCAGCAAAGGCTGAAATATGCCACTTGATGGCTGCAGCCAATTGGCCTTGTAGGATGTAGTTACCACAGATACTATAAAGGCCCATTTAGGCCATATATGGTCTTTGATCAGTGTTGGTGGGGAAGAAGGGAAAGGGGGATGGGTGAAGCTTACATAATCTGGGCTGTGCACTAGCAACAGGTATGCAACACTGTGGACAGAGGATACCCAGGTGATTCTCTCAGGGGAAGATGGGGTCAGCATGCCCAACAAGCAGGCGCTGTCAGATGAAGACAGGCCAAGGATGGAGGAGATCCCCAAAGGGGCTAAGAGGAAGGTGCTTGTGATAGGTGATTCTGTAATGAGGGGCACATGGAGGGAAGTGGGTCTAACACCAGATGGACAAGAGGTGGTGCACTGCTTCCCAGAAGCACCAGTGGTCCAACTTATGTCCAGGGTGCTGTAACTCATAGGAGAGGGGAGTGAGAAGTCGGATCAGATAGTGGATGTAGGGACAAACAATCTGAGCAGGAGTATCACTGAGGAAGTGAAGGCAAGTTTCCATCCACTAGGACAGGTAGTAAACAGTAGGGGTGGTGAGCTTCTCATACAATGCTAATACCCAGAACTGAATACTGCATGATAACACCATGATCCCAGCTCAGTGGTAGCACATTGAGCACTCCCACAGGGGCAGCATTAGGGTAGCAACCCCCTTCTATGCTTTATGGTGCAGCACTATGGTTGCAGAAAGTTGCAAGTAGTCACTGAACAGTGCTTGTTTTAGAATTTATTTTTGTTCATGTACAATAAAGCTTCTCACTGAGCCTCTTTTATGTATTGGTCTTTATTTTCATTGCTGCAGCCTGCCAAGTATGCAGAAATCTGACTGCCAGAAAAAAATCCTGCTTGCCCTGATGTGCCATGAAGTCACAGTCAGTGTGACATCAATTATAGAAAACGGAATTGGACGCTCTGATCTTGTATGCGACTGCATGGCTTATGTGACTGTACACACTTGTGCTGACTGTGCTTGTATGCACTGGTACTGACTGTATTTGGACACAATGCTTAAAATAGGCCACAAGGCAAGTGATCAACTGTTTGACATTGTCATAGAAACATAGAATTTGACAGCAGATAAGGACCGCTTGGCCTACCTAGTCTGCCCATTTCACTACTTAACGGATAAGATGCAGATCCTAGTTAACCAACAGCCTACTTCCTCCTATCCCCCCACTAGAATTGCCTTATGTCTGTCCCATGCATTCTTGAATTCCCTCACTGTTTCTGACTCTACAACCTTCTCAGGAAGGCTGTTCCATGCATCTACAACCCTCTATGTGAAGAAATACTTCCTCACATTACCTCTGAGCCATCCCCCCTCTATCTTCAAATTGTGCCCCCTTGTTCTCGTGCATCTCTTTTTCCTGAAAAATGGCACCCTCTTGGACTTTGTTGATTCCCTTGAGGTATTTGAAAGTTTCTATTATATCCCCCCTCTCCCTCTTTTCCTCGAGGCTATGCATCTTAAGCTCCTTTAGTCTTTCTTCATATGTTTTCTGGCGAAGACCCTGCACCATTTTGGTTGCCCTCCTCTGGACAGCCTCCACCCTGTCTATGTCTTTGTGGAGATGGGGTCTCCAGAACTCTACACAGTACTCCAGATGTGGTCTTACCAACTGTCTGTACGGAGGGCCAGCAACTTCCTGTTTTCTACTGGTGATGCCTCTCCCTATGCATCCCAGTATCCCCCCAGCCCTCCTTACTGCCTTCTCACATTGCTGGCCCACCTTTAGGTCATCTGATATGACAACCCCCAGGTCCCTTTCCATTTTTGTAGTTGTCAGTATCTCACCCCCCACTGTGTACTCTTCCCCTGGGTTTTTGTTTCCCATGTGCATTACTTTGCACTTCTTTGCATTGAATCTAAGCTGCCATACATTTGACCATTCCTCCAGCCTTGCCAACCTTGCCAAGTCCCTTTTCATCCTTCCCACTCCACCTTGCGTATCAACCCTGTTGCAGATCTTTGTGTCATCTGCAAAGAGACATACTTTCCCTTCCAGTCCCTCTGCAATGTCACTTATAAAGACATTAAAAAGGACCGGCCCCAGTACTGAACCCTGCAGTACCCCACTAGTAACTCTCCTTTCTTCACTGTGGACTCCATTTACTATTACTAGCTGTGTCCTGTTGTCCAGCCAGTGTTTTACCCAGGTTACCACACTAGGATCCACTCCCAGGCTGGCTAATTTGTTTATTAATCTTTTGTACGGGACTGTGTCAAATGCTGTGCTAAAGTCTAGGTAGGCCATGTCCACAGCCCCTCCCTGGTCACCTACTTTGGTCACCCAGTCAAAGAAATCAATTAGATTTGTCTGACATGACCTTCCTGCTGTGAATCCATGCTGCCTTGGGTCCTGTGCCCCACTGTCCTCTAGGTACTCAACAATTCTTTCCTTCGGAAGTGATTCCATCATGTTCCCTACCATTGAGGTCAAACTGACAGGTCTGTAGTTTCCTGCCTCTGTCTTGCTCCCATTTTTGTGAAGGGGAATCACATCCTCCCTCCTCCAGTCCTCAGGTACCACACCATCCTCCCATGATTTATTAAAAAGGGTAGTCGGTGGTGTTACTAGTTCTTCACTTGTCAGTGCTTTCTCTGTCTATTTCAAATGTGATCGAAAGTGTTATAACTGCTAACTGGAACCACAGTTTCAGAATTATTTGTTGCTGAAGTAGAGACAGCAGAATGATCACTCGCAGTTAGCAGAGAGATTTTACGAGTTTAGCAGCTATTAAACAGACTACTTATAGGTACTTTTATTACCATTTATAGTATATGTGACTGTCTCAAGTCTAGTCATATGTGAAGGTAGTGTGATGGAGCAATGCTTTTTATGTTTGCTTGTGTGCATGCTCAAGAAACATGTTGTGACAGCTTGCCAATGCCACCACTGCTTTTGGGGGCTTGTGTCTGTGGGACCACTAAATGAGCACGCTGTCTATGACAGCAGCTCAGAAGCGTGCTACCAACTTGAAACGATTTCACCCCTGCAATGAGGGAGCGCCCCCTCATTGCAGGGCATGCCTTGCCTGGTGTTACATTTCAATAAACAAGGCGGCGGCTGTTGCCGTTAGCCTTTCACAGTCCCAGAAAAGCCAACGTGGGGGTGCCCAATCCCTTTGTCAACATGGCTCCTCCCCAGTTCATTTGCCAATGGGGAGCCCAATCCTTTTCAGCTTCAGTCCCCCCATAATTTGTCTGCCGAGGGGGGTGACCAATCCCCCTTAGCATCATGCCCTTCCAAACACAGACCCTTTTTCTTTGCTGATGGGATGCCCAGTCCCCATCGGCTCCAGTCCCTCCTCCCCAAAAATACAGTTGGCACAATGGGAGCTCACCCCAGCATGTCAAATGTATCTGTAATAGAAGAAAACCTTCCTGCAAAGTTTTTTTTTTTTTTAAACCTGTAAACAAGAAGATGGTCCCTTGTTGTCTGCGGTGCCCCTTCCCCTAATCCGCACCCACCCTCTGTGCACCCACCTCCCCACACACACCCCTCACCCCATACTTACCTCCAGAGCCCAGTGCGATGATCTTCGGTGGAGCAGGAACACGTCTGCACTCTTCAAAGCCGACCGCAAACTGAAGAAATGCCGGTAAGCTATATAATGGCATAAATGGAGGGTTTTCAACTTAGGCAGATATCACAGCCATTTTTGCCTTTTAGCACCAAATTTTCAACATGGGGTTCTTGGGACCCCACCTCATGAACTCAGTCACTGTCATGTCATTATTCGGTCCTAAAAGGTGATTTTGAGGTCACTGCGTGGAATCACCTTCCGGGACTGATTAACAAAATGACAGTGTCACTGTTCATGAGGTGGGCTCCCAAAAAGCCTATGTTGCAAAGTTGGTGAACAAATTCCCAAAAATTACTGTGTTAAGAGCGTGCAATGCGCAGTTCCCACGCACACTCATAACTTCCATAATTTTTTATAATTTCACTCCAAATTTTCAACATTGCCATTTTTCCACACCTCCTTATGAACAGTGCAGCTGTCATTTTTCACATCCAGCCTGAAATGTCTTTTTGCACATGTGGCACAATGTTCAGGACAGATTAAGAAAATCACAGTGACAGTGTTCATAAGGAGAGGTCACAAAAAGTTCATGTTGCAAATGTGGTGAAAAAATTCCCCAAAATGACTGCATTACCAACGTGCCTGCGCAGTGTCTATGCACGCTAGTAACTTTGCCAATGTTTTATATTTTTACTCCATATTTTTGACATTGTCGTTTTTGTACACTGCCTGATGAACAGTACAGCTGTCATTTTTTGCATCCTTCCTGAAACATATTTTTACATCTGTGGCACACAATGGGCGAGGTCGCTGTGTGAAATCAATGTTCAGGACATATTAAGAAAATCACAGTGCCACTGTTCATGAGCGGAGGTCCCAAAATGCCTATGTTGAAAATCTGGTGTAAAAAAAATCCCTGAAATAATTGCATTATGGGTTACTTTGCGCAGTTTCTACAAATGCTCGTGACTTTACCAATTTTGTTACATTTTCACTCCAGATTTTCAACATTACCATTTTTTTACACCTCCTCATTAACAGTGTAGCTGTCATTTTTGAAATCCTGTTCAAAATGTGCTTTCACACTTGTGGTATCAAATGGCATAGTCGCTGAGCAAAATCACCTTTCGACTAACAAACAGATAGAGTCACTGCTCATGGAGCGGGGTCACAAAAAGCTCATGTTGAAAACTTAGAGTGAAAATGCCAAAAAATGCCCAGGGTGTTAGGGTTTCTGACCATAACGCCCTACCCTGTAGGAATTGACAGGCATCAGGGGTGTGACTTTTGATTGTCGACAGTAATGCTCACACCATTGCACCCCCACCCCCACCTTTCAGCCAGTGACAGGTATTGAGGTGTGCCTTGGACTCTTTGGCCCAAAAGTTCACCCCATTCTCCTATACTGCACCCATTTCAGCATATTTCCTTATGGAATGGGGTGAGTGTAAAGCCTGAACATCCCAAGGCACATCTTGACACTTGTCTGCAGGATAGGGTGAGGTAAAATGGCGTGAGCATTATGGGCGATGACCCAAAGGCACACCTCAATGCCTGTCCATCTCTGCAGATTGGGGTTGGGATTGGCATCACTTCAATACTACACTGCCATTCCCATTCTGCATCTGTCTAACTCCTGCACTTCCAATGCTAATGCCAACAAGCAAACATTGGGCATTGACAAATGCTTGTTCCTAGTGTAGGATCTAGCAAGAATCCGAGATCATAGACTGTTAGTGTAGCAGAGGTGAAGTTTGTGTTCTGATTTCAGGTATACACATTTACATTAAGCAAAATTATTGAGCAGACTTTATAAAAATAAGTTTCTGTCACAAATATGTCCTAATCGAATGTGTGCAACAAGAAAATATTTTGTGTGCTTCTGTAGGCTGTCTGATTGGCTATGTAAGTTTTCATATGTGCAGGCTCTCAAGCAATTAGGAGAGCTCAAATGCACAATATTAAAACAAATATTGTCTAGCTGTTGATGATTTCTTCCCAACTTTAGTGAGACTTATTCATGACTCTGTGTATATTCCTAGTATAATACACTGTATATTGTTACATTGTGTGTATTATAATACACAGACAGTCTGTGATCTCGGACTCTTGATAGATGCTTGCCCTAGAAAACAGCCCTGCTCCCTCACACTACCTTCACATATGAAAAGATCTGAGACAGCCACATAAATGGTAACTAAAAGTACCTCAAAGCAGCCCATTAAATAGCTGCCAAACTCCTAGAATCACTCTGCTAATTGTGAGTCATCGCTCTGCTGTCTCCACTCCAGCCACAAAAACTTCTTAAACCACAGGTCCAGTCAGTGACCAACTGTTGCACTCATACCATTTTCCCTAGCACTTGAACTAGAGAGAGAGATGATACTCAAACAGCTGATTGCTTGGCTGTAGCCTATTTAGAATGCACATCCAAGTACAGTCAGCATAAGCGCACACAGTCACATCAGCTGGGCAGCAGCATAGAAGAATAGCGCTGTATGAGACAGCGAGTGGTACAATACCTCGAATACTGCTGCACATGGTATTGCATCCTTGCACTATCCCAGGCAGAGGATAAGGTCTCTGCTGGGATTGGTTCTGCTGAGCAGCTGCTGTGGCTCAGTGGACTGAGCCATTGCAGCAAAGCACTCAAGTGCTGTACCTGGGGCTGGGTTTGATTCCTGGTTCCAAAACATTTCATTTTCTTTCGCACTTTAGTACAATTTCACTGAACCCCCTCCAGAGCTGAGAATTTTTATTGGGGCAGACACTGACAATTGTCAAGGTGTGCCTTGGAGTGTTCGGGCTTTATACTCACCATATTCCATAAAAAAGACTTATGCTGCATGTAAAGAATCGTACTGCATCGGCAGCGCAATTTTTGCATGTGGCATAATGTCATGTGACATTATGACCCCATGCCCAAAAGGCAAGGCTAAGCAGCAGAAAGGCACTTTACATTGAGCTGCTAAGTGAAAGACTTGTGTTCTACTATAATATCTTCTACTCAGGCTGCAAAAACAGAATACTACTGTAGATGGCATACATTCCAGAGTGTAAATGGGAGATTTGTTGCACATCACAACAGGTACTGAGAATGAAGCTGACATTCCAGCTCTTTGGATCAAATGATTTCCAGCACTGCTATCCCTGCAATGCACTATACCCTCATCATCAGTCTCCCATACCCCCAGCCAGCTGACCAAACCATGCTGTCACAATAATGTCATTACCTCCCCCCCCGCCACGAATCACGATGATGACCAGTAGTGAATGAAAATCACAAATCATATGGGACAGGAGAATTCTGCCAGAGACCATAGAAGTCAATTAAAAGACATAACCTCCTGATATTTTAGCTGGCCAAATATTTTATGGGAAAATATCCACTTTATCAGGGCCTGCTTCTTTCACCGAAGGTTCTGTCCAACTACACAAGCTCAAAGATTGACTGCAATGTAATAAATGCTCTGTACTGCAATCTTTAGGGATTTTTATATCTCTTGAAGTGATTTTTAGCCTGAATGTTTTTCTTACCTTTAATTCTTCTCCTAACCTGTATGGCTCTCAATGCAGTAGCCTTGCATGCTGCATGTCAGCATGTGGGCCCAATTGTGACCCCCTCATGCAACACCCTGATTGTTATCACCCCATGTACTGCCCTGACTGTGATTCCCTCTACATGTCTTATATGCAGTACAATGCATGGCTTAATTTGTGAGCCCCCTGTGCATGACCCCAGTTGTGATCACCCCACATGTCCTGTCTCTCAGCGCAGTAGTCTTGCATGTTGCATGTCACTGCATGACCCCAATTGTGACATCCTCGTACAAGGCCCTGACTGTGATCCCCCTGCATGTCTTGTAGCCAGTACAGATAGTGCACAGCCTCAATTGCGATCCCCATGCACTGCTCCAATTATGATCTAGCCAGATGTCCTGCACTCATTACAGTGCATAACCCTGATTGCGACCTCCTATGCACGGCTTCACTTGTTATCCCTTGCATGTCCTGCAAACTTGGCAGTGCCAAAGCACTAAAATACTACTGTGCTCATGCAAATGAGGGGGCCCCATCATGCTTACTGGCACAGCAGTATATACCAAGGTTTGCAGCAGCAGTAAACAGCCCTCAATTTGAGCTATTTACTACCACTGAAAACCAGGTCTTGGGTGCTAATCCCACACCTTCAGCACCCCCAATGGCAGGGCAGCTGCACTGCAGCTGCCAGTTCCTGTTCAAGCTCTTTACACATTTCTGGTGTCCAGTGGTTTACCCCACCCCCTGATTGCCCATTTCACCTAGTATAAGTATAGTGCCCAGTGGCTCCCCTCACCTACGGATCACCCATTTCACCTAGTCTGGGTCTGTATTTATTATTTATTATACTGGCACAATAGCCCCAGTATAGTCAGGGCTGTCCAACAGGTTCTATGTTAATCCTCTAACTTTTCATCTCAATAGTTTTGGAGTCATTCAATGAAACTGCCTGCAATTTGGCAAGCATTGTCTAGAAGACCTGTTCTAAATATGTGGAAAGTGTGATGATAGCAGTTTGTGTTGTTTCTGGGATCCACCTATGTTGTTTTCCTGTAGGTGTCTAATTTGTTTCCTATACCTAACATGTGTTTTTGGTTTTGCTATCATGTACAGCCTAGATGGTATGGAGTTTTTTCCCCAAAACTTTCAGGGTTGAAGCAAATTGTGCCAAGGTAGTGACTTTTGAAGGTTTGATGAAAAATATTAAAGTGCCAGAGATATAAGGATTTAAGATTTTTCAGCTGTTCTGATTAAGCTCAGTGGGTTTTTTATGGATAGCCCTCCAATCACCTGAATTTAAGTAATGTTATTGGGAAGAGTCCTCTCCTCTTGACAAAAACACACCTACATAAAACGTCGAGGCCTTCATGGGTGGATCGGCTTGCCATGGTTAGCTGCATAGCATGTTCCTACTGGGGTGACTGTTTCTTTTTTCTAGCTTGAAGTATTGAAATGGTACACCGTGGGTCCTGAGATGCCTTTGTTACTTTGATGTTTCTCCTGGCTAGGTTCAGACCCATGCTGCTGTCTGCTGTCAGCATGCAGGGATGGCTGCAGTATGTCAACAGCATCAGGAACATCAGCTGTAGCAGTCAATCCAATCCCCAGTCTGCCAGATACAATTTTCCGCAAACCAAACTTTGGAGACCGCAGTGCAAACAACACAGATGCTGACCTGCCTATCGAGAGTGAAGAGCCTGACACATCTTTTATTATTAAGGAGGCATTTATCTGCCACAAGTGAGTTGCACTCAAAATAAGGCATCTAGTGTAGCAGCATGTCACACTAGAAAGACACGTGGCAGCAGATCAGGTTCCAAAGGGCCTCTGAATCTTCAAGTTTTCAAGCTTTGGGAGGGAGAGAAGTGAGTTCTTCGATCCTTGGAAGGAAGAGCTGCACAGGTCATCATTGAGGTTAATCAAGCTGATTTTCAAGAACTCAGTAAAATGCAGGAGAGACTGGCCATGGGCTTGAAAGAAAAGGAAAGGAAACTTAACAATGTTTTGAGCTGTGCTGAGTTTGAACATCTGAAAGTACGGCTGAACTGCACTATCGTAAACTTTGACAAAAAAACAAAGTTTACAAAGAAAATAAATGGTTTAGGGATCAGCATGACTATTTGAATAATTGTATCTTTAACAGGAAACAATTTGAGTGCTGTCAAAATCAAGCTCAAACCCAGTCCAATTCTCATCCAGTCTTAAAGGGACAGCAAACCATTTCAAGTACACAGCCTAATACCGCTGGTCACGACTCAGATGCTGCTTTCTCAGGTTTTGTACAGGATTCTCTAAATTTAGAGGATAGTCTCCCCCCTACCCACTCACTGAGACACAGCCCTAGAATCTTGTTAGCATCCAAGTCACACATGAAGAGACAAACACAAATCAGGAAGTTCCAAGGAACCAAGTCAGGAAGTTCCAAGGAACCAAGTCAAACACCAGTACAGGCAGAAGAAGCAGCCTTAACAGCAGAAGGGGAGGAGGAATGTAACCAGTTTCGCTATTATCCTTCAATATCATTAATTTGTCATCTTATCAGCTCTCTGCACAGGAACAGGCTTCTCTCAGTAAGGGATTTTTTTTTTTTAATTGAAAAAGATTTATTGTTTTAATAAGATCATATATAGCAACAGGAACAGTATAACAAGGAAAACTGTTGGGATAAAGAAAATGGAACACAAACCTCCACCTTCCCCTCCCCCCCAGTGGAGTGGCCTATCCCATTATGACATATACAATAAAGGATGATATAGTTGAGATGTAACAGGAGAAATAGCAACAAACAATAAAAGAACTAGCGAGGTGCCAGGGATAAGGTACCGGCTACTTCAGGTATAGAGTAAATAGTTTGCCCCACTTCTTATTGAATAAGGGCATGCAATTACACATAGCAGCAATCCAGTGCTCCATTTGAAAGGGGAAAGAAAGCTCTTTCAGCCAGTCTGTATATGTAAGGGGTGATTTGTCAAGCCAATGCTGCAGGACTAGTTTTTTAACCGCTGCCGAGACAAGAGCCACATGGTAGCATCTTTCATTAACCTGAATCTGCAAAAAATCTCCGATAATGCAGACTCTGGGAGAGAAGAGGTCACATAATCCTAAAAGGGCGTCTATGTTAACCTCTATGCCCACCCATAGGGGAGAGACTTTCTCGCACAGCCAAAAGACGCGCAATAAGGTGCCATCTGCTTTACAGCATCTGGTACAGCGGGGAGAAGGAAGGCAACCCATTCTAGCTAATTTAATAGGAGTATAATACATATTATTAAGAATATGGTATTGAGTGAGTCGCAATCGATCTTGAGTTAAGTATGTGTAGAGGTTTTTCCATATATTAGGCCAGTTAAAGGTATACTCAGGAAAAAGAGATTCCCAAACTTTGGATCCACTCAAGTTAGATGGGTTAGGCAAGGTTAATAAGCACTGGTAAAGAACTGAGACCCCATGAGGCTTGAATGCTGACCATTGGATCTGTTGAAGGATATCCCCTAGACTGGAAGTTTGTGGAGTAGGTCCAAATTGTAATGCTAGAAGATGTCTTAACTGGTAAACCTTAAAACTGTGGTTGGGACTTAAATTAAACTTATTCAGTATTTCTGAATAGGTTAAAATGGAGGTTGGATTATAAAATTCTGAGATCTTAAGGTCAGATGGGATAGGAAGCCAGGTGGGAGATAGTGAAGAATTTCCCAGCTTGGTATTTGGGTTGTAAAAAACAGGTTGAGAGAAGACTTTATATAAAGGAATTTTAAAGTAAGAGCATAACTGCAAAAAAACCTTAATGGAAATACCAATCGGAGATAACCGTAATGGTTCAGACAAAGAATTCTGGGGGTAGAAAACGATGGAGGTGGGAGACAGCCTGTGGTCAGAAATTATCTGGGATTCAATTTGTAACCAAATTGGGGCGTATACACTATCAGTAAGATTGTGGGGAGCCGAAAGCCATTTGCCACATTTTTGAAGGAGACTGGCCCAATAAAATAGTAGAAAATCAGGAAGTCGTAAGCCTTCGGAGTCCTTGGGTAACCTAAGTTTGGAGTAGGATCACCTGGGATACTTGTCTGACCAGATGAAGGAGGCAACGTAAGAATGGACACGCCTAAAAAAGGAAAGGGGAAGCCAGATGTTGAGCATATTCAAAGGATAGAAAAGCCTGGGCAGTATATTCATCTTAATAATGTTATTCTTACCCCATAAAGAAATTGGGAGGCCTTTCCAGCATCTCAAGTCCTGCTGTATGGTAATTAACAAGTCCTCTAGGTTCAGCTTTTTAGTTAAAGATGGGTCGTTCATTTAGTATATACCCAGGTATTTAATATGTCAGGGGGATCATTTCATGCCAAAAGGGGAAACGTCTTGAATATAAACTAGGTTATTGAGAGAGAATACTTTAGTTTTATTGAGATTCAATTTGTAATTGGAATAATTGCCAAATTCCTCGATGACTTGTAAGGCTGCAGTAAGAGAGGGTACAGGATCTGAGAGATGGAATAAAATGTCATCTGCATAGACAGAGAGAGAAAGTGTGAGGTTACTGACTGGAATACCGTGTACATTGGGATGAGCTTTGAAGCTTCTAATGAGCGGTTCTAGATAAAGATTAAAAAGAAAAGGGGAAAGAGGGCAGCCCTGACGGGTTCCAGTATATAGAGAAAAAGAAGAGGAGAGGGTTCCATTACAGTAGATTTTGGCACTGGGAGAAGAGTAAAGAACCTGAATCCATTGTATGAAGTTAGAGGGAAAACCCATTTTTTGCAAGGCTAACTAGAGAAAGGACCAATCAACCCTATCAAAGGCCTTCTCAGCATCAAGGAAAACCAGAGCCATGGGAATAAGGGAGGAGTTAGCTGTCCGAAGGAGATGGTCTATCTTTCGAAAATGGTCAGCTGAGGATCTCCCAGAAACAAATGCTACTTGCTCTGGACTAAGAAGGCCAAGCTATACATTCTCAACACATTCAGCCAGTATTTTGGCAAGTATTTTGATGTCGCAATTCATTAGGGAAATGGGTCGATAGCTTGCCGGGTGGTTAGAAGGTTTGTCTGGTTTAAGAAAGAGAATTATAGTGGCCTCCAATAGTGAGGAATCCAGCGAGTCTGAGGAGAACATGAAGTTGAAAAGTCGAAGTAAGAAGGGAGCCAGATCAGCCCAAAAACTCTAGTAAAAATTAGAGGGAAGACCATCGGGGCCAGGAGACTTATCTGCAGCTAGATTGTTTATGGCAACCTCTATTTCAGCGATTGAAATGGGGGTTGAGAGATAGTTTTGATGTTGCTCAGTAAGACTGGGCAGGGGAATAGAGTTTAAGTATGTGAGGGCCTCAGATGTAGCCGGTGCAGGTAAGCGTTTGCTATATAGTGCTGAATAGAAGTGTTGAAAACTAATGATATATCCCTAGGAAGAAGTTTAGTAGAGCCATCTGAGGTGAGAATAGAGGGAATAAATCGTGACACCTCAAGTTTTTTCAGCCGAAGAGCGAGCAGTTGCCGTGCTTTCTCTCCTTGTTCAATATACTTGGTCTGAGTTTTAAGAATAGCATATTCTGCCTTTTCTTTTAGTAAGATGGAGTATTTGTCTCTGAGGGACATCAAGGATTGCAAGAGATCTGGACTGGAGGTGGGAGATAGAGATTGTTTCAAGGTGCAGATATGTGCAAGTAGAGAGAGGGCTTCAGTTTCTCTACAGCATTTATGGGTAGAGGCCATCCGAATAAACTCCCCTCGGAGGAAGCATTGCAGGGCACACCATTCATAGTCTACCCTAGAAACAGAATTTTGGTTAGAGTGAATGAAAGCTTGAATGAGGGAAGAAATTCTTGATTTAACATGTGAATCCTTGAGAAGCTGAGTATTTAGCTTCCATGTCATGTCTCGCTGTGAGGTGGAGTCGGGGACTAATACAGCCCAAACGGCTGCAAGATCGGAGATGACTATAGGTTCCATACCAGCATGACTAAGGCCAGGGAGGAGAGAATGGCTGATGAGAATATAGTTAATTTTTGAAGAGGTTTGGTGGACTGTGGAGAAGAAGGAGAAGGTACAAGTCAGTGGGTTAAGAGTTCTCCATGGATCACAGATCCCTAGTGTATCGATAAACTCATGTAGTGTCCTTTGAGCAGCAGACAGAGGTTTAAGTGATTGATTCGATCAGTCTAGGTCTTGGGTGGGGGGTAGATTCCAATTCCCTCCCAAAACTAGTGGGTAGGGGAGAAAGGGGGTTAACTTATCCATTAATTCCATAAAGAAAATCGAATCTCCTCCTGCTGGGCCGTAAATACTACCAAGAACCATCTTTCTTCACTCTAACTTACTTTTCACAATAATGAATCTTCCTTTAGGGTCTGAGATGATCTGATCTGCTTGCCAAGGGATCTTACGGTTTACTAGAATGGCTACATCTCTACTAGATGTTGAGTCACCTGAAGCATAGATCTGACCAATCTCCTTTCTATGAAAAAGCTGGGCTTCATAGTTTAGTAAGTGTGTTTCTTGTATAAATGTAATATGAGCGTGAAGGAGAGAGATATGTTTAAGGATCTGATATCTTTTAATCTTTTCCCTAGCACCTCTTATATTCAATGTAAGGAACTTAACTAAACTATTAGCCATTATTTTTTTTTTTGATTTAGTTGTTTAACCAGGTATAGCATACTAAGCTGAAAGCTTTTTTACAGGAGCAACCTGGGAGCACAAGGAGGTTAAGTGACTTGCTCAGGGTCATACATTATGCAAGTGGAAGCTGTGGGATTCAAACCCAGGTCTGGTCTGCTGGATGTCACCAAATTTGCAGCTCAGAGCCTTAGACCACTACGCTATACTGCCTTATCTAGCTACTAAGACATTATCCACCACCAGGCGCACAGCACCCCCACACCCCACCCAAAACCCAAACAATTGGAAGTATTCATTATCATAAAGGTATGTGCCAGAAAGAAAAATAGGGTTAATAAAGCCCACAAAACCCCCCTTCCCATACCTAGTTTAATCAAAGCATGAGCCTGTAACCCCTTTAACCAGTAACAGTGTCCAGAAAGGCTATTAAATACCAAGCGGTGTATCTTTAACAGATCAGACATAAATTCTCCTATGCCCCAAAACAGGAAGAACTTCTCATATAAGAAATACCCTCCTTCCCTCCATTCTAACCCCACTTTATAACTATTTACAATAAAATCCCCAACTAGAAAACACCAAAGAAAATCAAATCTTTATTTAACCCAACCTCCCCCTCCTATAGCTCCCCAGGGGTAGTATATCCCAAAAGATTTAAGGTGAATAACAATACACTACCCCTAGAGTCCAGATCTCCATTTAATGCCCAAGACAATAGTAAGTGCACTATGAGTAGATGGCGATAGCCAGTCCCAAATGCGATAATTCCCAAAACCCTAAGGTAGGGTTACTGTGCATTTGTGAGGTCACCCTTCCTCTGGAGAACAATATGAGGAAGCAGGCTGCCAGCATCAGGAAGGGATTTAACTTAAATGGGTACGTACTGGGGATATACCAAGCTCCTAACCATAAAGGAACTGCAGTGATGATCCAGACTCTGAGCCCCTCAATACAGTGCATGATGATCCCCAACATTCATGCTGCAGCCCAGCTCCTACCCAGCTCTCACCCCCTTGCCCATAAACATCTTTAATTTAAACTGCAAACAAAATACAAGACCTAACAAGAACAGTACAAGGAACTGCATTAAGCAAAACAAAATTGTAAGAATTTAAACCTACCACTAGAGAGATTAAGACTCCAGGGCTCAGTTCAGTTCTATGGAGAGAACACCATAGGATGCCCAGTTTTCACAACAGGAATAAACTAGATTGCAGAGATACTACCCAAAAGGGGCATCCCAAAAATCCCTCCCCCAGCACAACAATGATGACTAGAGTATAATTAAATATAGTTATACACAAAGAGAAAGTATGGAGCAATTAGAAGCATTGGCTGATATCCCACACCAGCATACAAACAGGCGCTAAAGAGGGAACTAAAGCAGCAAGGTTAATTGGAGTTATGAGTCCTGAGCTGATTCCTGGGGATTATTTTAGTGTGCCAGTTAGATGAACACTTCGGGCTAAAGTAATTGGTGCTCACAATGTTTTAAAGAGTGCTGGCAGTAGATCGGGAAGATCTCTTAAAGCAGTGTCAGCTGAGTTGAAGGAGTGCCACTTGTCATTAATTAGAAGCTGAAGGCGAGCAGGGTAATTCATCTTATAGCGGATACCGGCTGCTATTATCCTCGAAACTACAGGATGGAATTCGGCTCTCTTCTTGCGGGTCTCAAACGGAAGGTCTTGTGCAATCCTTAACGTGGATCCTTCCCAGAGGATGGAGCGGAGGTCCCGGAGTTTTTGAAGCACATGCTGCTTCTCCACATAACTTAGGAATTTAAAGATGAACGGACATGGAGGAGTACCTTCAGCCGGTCAGGGATGGAGGGACCTGTGCGCTCATTCGATTAGATAGGCTGAGTTACAAGGTGAGGGACCAGCTACTTTCTGGAGGAATTTTTATATGAATAAGATCAGTGAGGAGCCCTCAGAGGATTCAGGGAGCCCAAAAAGCACTAGATTATTACGACGGCTCCTTCCCTCTAAATCTTCCATCTTCTCCTGCGATTGGGCCACTTGATACTTTAGTTTGGTGACCTCTGAGTCAGATTTGTCCCGCCATTGTTCAAGGGAATAGGTGTGAGCTTTGGAGTCAGTCATCCGCCTGCCCAGGTCCCCAAGATCACTACGAAAAGATTTAAGTTCTGCTGTGATTTCCATCAAGGATTCTCTGAAGGGCTGGAGTTCTTGGAGGAACCGATCTTCTGTTAAGGGTATGGCTGCTGGGGTTGGAGTGACAGAATGTTCCGACTGTTAGCTGTGGCCTTTAGGATGCTTAGAATTTTTTTCTGGTGTCACCGGAGGAGTGTGTTGAGATAAGGCCTGCTTCATTTCTTCTTCCGTACAGCTTGAAGAGACTAATATAGCAGGGTTATTAGATTGAGTCCCGTTGATGCAGCACCCTTAGATGATGTTTAGGTTCAAATTCCAAAGTTGCAAGTGGTGGAAAATGTAGAGTTAGGCAGGTATAGGCAGGAGCTGGGAGGACTTGCTGCTAGCTAGGCTGAGACATCACCTGATCTCCCCCCTCAGTAAGGAATTTAAATTTGTTCCAACAAATAAGTTGGACTATTTTTCCACCTATATTGATTTCCAGAAGTTAGGCAGAAATCTTAACCTCAAGTGCATCCACCTCACCAATGATATGTGTTGTCCAACACTTACACCCCAGTTAGGGGAGAAACCTGCAACATCCCATACACAATCTTCATCTCTCTCTGGAACAAGGGATCTACCAACACA
The DNA here is from genome assembly GCA_016271365.2 of Neoceratodus forsteri. Taxonomy (NCBI): domain Eukaryota; kingdom Metazoa; phylum Chordata; order Ceratodontiformes; family Ceratodontidae; genus Neoceratodus; species Neoceratodus forsteri. Next base: position 277,616,252 of record CM057453.1, on the reverse strand, counting down.
GGAAATTCAATGTTTTCAGCCACATTCTACCTACATACCAAATGTGAACACAGCTGTTGTAGTGTTTCTGATAGCATGTGAGTGGGATCTGCAAGCTCTTGTGAGTAAAGGACATACACCTGCCTTTGTGAATAACAGTTCAGCAGAAATGGCAGCTATACAAGCCCTTAATGATAATGCCAAAAGTACCATCAAGCAGATGGACAAAGGAGGCAGTAAAGTTATCATGGACACCAGCTATTCTAATGAAAAAGTTTTACAACAACTAGGTGATACTAAGATACTACAGCCCACTTACCAGTGATCCTACCCTGATCCTTAAAAAACAATTGATGCTTGCTTAATGGGGGCACATATGGAGGGTTGAATAGACATCAATACTAGGCATTTTTTCATTCCATTCCCTCTATGACAAACTAGTTACATACTCCCAAAGGTGCACAAGTGTCTTGAAGCACCCCAGGAAGGCCCATTGTATTTAGCACTGATTCACTGACTGAACTTCTATCCATTTATGTTGATCATTTTATTATACCTTTTGTTTCTAATCCGAGGTCCCATATTAAGGACACAACAGAGGTTTAGGGTGCTTTTCAGGATATCCACATTGAGGCTAGTGACCTCCTGGTTACCATCAATGTGGAGACACTGTACACCAATATTTTCCATTCTGAGGGTTTGGAGGCTATACGCACATTCCTCAAGCCATAGGGATCCTGGGAGCCTGCCCACTACTGAAATGTTGGTGGATCTAGCTAGATTTGTACAGTACTTGAATGCAACTGCTTTTGTTTTCTGGGTGATTTCTACTGCCAAGTGATTGATTCTGGGTGCCTTTAACACCTGGATCAATGACTAACTGTCACATTTTGGTTATGACTTCCTTCAGACAATGACCTCCCTGGACCTTGCACAAGCTGTTGCCTCTGCGACCCATAGCTATGACCACAACTTGGACTTATTCTCACTGGGGTTTGAGGTTACTGAACTCAAGATTGATCTGGTCTCTTGGTCCAATCACTGCACAGTGGAATTCTTGTTTGGGCCACCCCCCCCCATTAGTCCCTCCCTGTTGAGATGGTCCAGTGCCACCCATTGAGGGGCTGTCCCCAGAGGGACTGCTGGCAGCACTGGACTTTTCTAGTGTGAGTGCTGCATGTGTGGTGGCAGCCTATAATGGTACTGTCTCCAAGGTGTTCGATGCCACAGCACCAATCCATACATGACCCAGGTTTTCTCACTTTAGATCCATGTGGTTTGATGGGACTCTCAAAGAGATGAAGATCAGGGGTTGGAAGTTGGAGCACTTATGCAGGAGGACTCGGTCTGTGGAGGACAAACTGGCTTTGAGGATTCACCACAGTGAATATCAAAGGGCAATCAACCATAAGAAGGCAGAGTTCCTGTCCAGGGAGATTGCTGTTGGGAGGAACAGATCAGCTCTGTTCTTTCAGCCTGTAGAGAGGCAGCTTCATCCGGCCTGTCTGCAGCCGAAAAGTGTATTTCAGTTGTGCAGTGTGAGGAATTCACTCAATTCTTCTCTGACAGGGTGTCCTCTGTAGGGACCAGGATCTCTCCAGTGGGGCATGATCAGCACTGCAGTGGTGGGCCTTGTGTGGTCAGGGACACTTCTAGTCTCTGGAGTGAGTTTAGCCTGGTGGGGATGGCAGAGGTCATTGAGGTAATTTTGAAGCTGGGGCCCACGTTTTGTGAACTGAACCTTGGCCCGACTCATCTTTTAATGGAATGTGTCAAGTCTGTTGGTGCACTATTCACCAAGATAGTCCGGTATTCGTTCTCAGAGGGTTTCTTCCTGAGATGCACTGAAAGAGGTGTTGGTGACGCCCCTACTGAAGAAACCATCACTCAGCCCTGATGTCTTGGAGAATTATTGACCTATCTCCAACCTCCCATTTTTGGGGAAGGTTGTTGAGAAAGCTATGCCCATGCAGCTTGAGGTGCACCTCATGGCCTATGACACCTAGAAGCTATTCCAGTCTGGCTTTCAGTCAAGGCTAGCACTGAAACTGCATTAGTCAGGGTGCAAAATGATTTCCTCAGGGCAGGAGACAGAGGAGACTTGTCAATTCTCGTGCTCGACCATCTCTCCTCAGCATTTGACACTGTGGACTATGTAGTGCTACTGGGTTGCCTTAGGGAGCATTGTGTACTCACAGGTATTGTCAACAACTGGTTTGAGCCCTTTCTCATGGGCAGGATGCAACAGGTAGTGATAGGGAACTTCTCCTCCTGCCCGAAGCCCCCTGTCTTGTGGAGTTCCCCAGGGTTCAGTCCTCTCGCCTATGTTGTTCACGTATATATGCTTCCCCTGAGTGAGGTTATTAGACATTACAGCTTGCGTTTCCACTGCTACGCAGATGATACCCAGCTATATATGTCCCTTGCTCCCTGGACAAGTGATGCTGTAGAGATGCTTGACAACTGTCTGTCCGAGATCCAAGACAGGATGTCCTCCAACTGGCTGAGACTCAACCCTGACAAGATGGAGGTACTAGTTATTGTTCCTGGTTGTCAGTGTGATGAAGTTGCTACTGGATTGGGAAAGGGGCTGTTTTTGGGTTCCACCCAGTTGGTGGCTAAAATAAGGAGCTTGGACTTGTGGCTTTTGCCCAGCTTCCAGCTGTCTGCACCACTGCTCCTCCTCCTCTTATTTTCTATTCTATGCCTTTCATAGATACATAGATACATAGATACATACACAGTGTCAGCAGATAAGGACCTATGGCCCACCAAGTCTGCCCATTGAGCTTGTAAGTTCAGATTATGTTTTCCTAGAAGTCTGTTGCCCCTTACCCCTGACCTCCAGAATTCCTTTATGTCTATCCCATGCATTCTTAAATCCTGTGATTGTTTCAGCCCCCACCACTTCCTCTGGCAGGGTGTTCCACTTGTCCACCACCCATTCTGTGAAGAAATTCTTCATCATGTTTCCTTTGAATCGTCCTCCCCCCAACTTCATCCCATGCCCTCTAGTCCTGGAACATCCTTTTTGCTTAAAAATAGTGTATTCCTGCACCCTGTTTCTCCCTGTGAGATACTTGTATGTCTCTATCATATCCCCTCTCTCCCTCCTCTCCTCCAAGGAGTACATGTTCAGTTCCTTCAACCTGTCTTCATAGGACTTGTGATGCAATCCATGCACCATCTTTGTTGCCCTCCTCTGAACCTTCTCTACCCTGTCTATGTCCTTACGTAGGTATGGTCTCCAGAACTGTACACTGTACTCCAGGTGGGGCCTCACTAGTGTCTTGTATAGCGGAATTATGACCTCCTTTTCCTGCTGGTGATGCCCTGCCTATACATCCCAGCATCCTATTTGCTTTACCTGCTGCCTTGTCACACTGTTTCCTACCTTGAGGTCATCAGAGATGATAACCCCAAGATCCCTTTCCTGCTTGGTGCATGCTATATCCTCACCCCCAAACTGATATATTGTGCCAGGGTTTTGTGTCCCATATGCATTATCTTGCACTTCTTTGCATTGAATTTCAACTGCCAAACCCTGACCATTCTTCAAGTTTCTGCAGGTCCCTTCTCATTCTGTCTACACCCTGTGGTGTGTCTACTCTGTTACAGAGCTTTGTGTCATCAGCAAACAGTGAAATTCTGCCTCTAGGTCCTGTGCAATGTCACTGATGAAGATGTTGAATAGGACCGTCCCAGCACTGATCCCTGTGGTACTCCACTGGTCACTCTTCCCTCTGTGGAGTGACAGCCATTTACCACCACCCTCTGTGTCCTGCCACCCAGCCAGTTACCTACCCACCACACTACTGTCCTGCCCACACCATATTCCCCAGTTTGTGTAATAGTCTTCTATGTGGCACAGTGTCAAAGGCCTTGCTAAAGTCCAGATAGGCCATGTCCACTGCCCTCCCTGATCCACCTCCCTAGTCACCCAGTCAAAAATTAAATGAGGTTGGTCTGACATGACCTCCCCTGGTGAAACCATGCTGCCTGGGTCCTGTAGTCCATTGACAACCAGATGTTCCACCAATCTCTCCTTCAGTAGTGCTTCCATGATCTTCCCCACTACCGAGGTGAGGCTGACTGGTCTGTAGTTCCCTGCTTCCTCTTTGTTCCCACTTTTGTATAAGGGACTACATCTGCTGTCCTCCAGTCTTTGGGTACCTCCCTGTTTCCAGTGATTGGCTAAACAGGATAGCCAGAGGTTCAGCCACCACCTCTTTAGTTCTTTAAGGACCTAGGGTGCACCCCATCTGGCCCCATTGCTTTATCAACTCTTATTACTTCCAGTTCCTTTAGGACCCTTTCGTGTAAAGGGACTTGTCCATTTCTGCACCATTCTCACCCCTTGTACTCCTTCAGACCCATTACCCTCCTCTTCCTCAGTAAAGACTGGAGCAGAAATACCTGTTCAATATGTCAGCTTTACTGTTGTCATCCTCCACGTGGCCCCCATCCTCCCCTTCAGTCTCACTATCCCTCCTTTGTCTTTCTTTTTTCACTTATGTACCTGTAAAGGTTTGTCCCTCTACCCACTGTGATTTTGCAATGTGTTCTTCTGTCTGAGCTTTGGCTTCCCTTACTGACCTCCCTGCCTCCCTTTGCTTCTCCTGGTACTTCTCCCTATCCCTTCTGCCTGTGTCTTTTGTATTGCCTGAATGCAATCTTTTGGCTTTCACTTTCTTTGCTACCTCTTTGGAAAACCATAATGGTCTCCTCTTCCTTTTCCTTTGCTAACCTGCTTAATGCATAATTCTGTTGTTCTTGTAATCCCATTTTAAATACTGCCCATTGTTCCTCAACCCTGATTCCTGTCCCATTCCCCTTAATGCCTCTTTCAAGTATCTCCCCATTTTCCCAAAGTCTGCCCCCCTAAAATCCAGGATACGTGTTTTTGTGTGGTTTGGTTCTGCTCTTTCTGTGATTTCAAACCACAATGACTGGTGGTCACTGTTCCCCAGGTGCTCCCCCACTGTTACCCCCATCACACAGTCCCTGTTTGTGAGCACAAGGTCCAGTATTGCCTTCTGCCGAGTTGGTTCCATGACCAGTTGCTTGAGGAAGGCACCCTGAAGGGAGTCCAGGATAAATCTGCTCCTAGTTGATGCTGCTGCTGGGATGCTCCAGTCCACATCTGGAATATTGAAGTCTCCAACCAGTACTACCTCACCCTTGCCTGCCATCCTTTGGATGGCTAGCATCAGCTCTCTATCTGTTTCTTCCTCCTGGGCTGGTGGTCTATAGACCACACCTGTGTGGATGGCTGTTCCCATTTTCCTTTCCAGCTTAACCCACAGTATCTCTCCCCCATTTTGTTCCTCCTGGATCTGTGTGGCCCTTATGTCATTTTTCACATACAGTGCCACTCCTCCTCCCTTCCTGCCTGCTCTGTCTCTTCTGAATATGTTATAGCCAGGTATGGCCATCTCCCAGTCGTGGTTATCATTACACCAGGTTTCAGTGATGGCCACAATGTCCAGCTCTGACTGCACCATGACAGCCTCCAGATCTTCCATCTTGTTGCTAAGGCTCCTGGCATGTGCACACATGGCTTTCCATGATTTGACCTCCCTAGACTGTTTCACTGTTCTACTCCAGCCCCTTCCTTGGTTGTCCTTTATCCCTGGTTCTCCTTGCTGTCTGCCCTTCTGCTGAATTTTGCCCCTTTTCTGCCTATCCACCTCTTGGGCACTAGTCTCCATCTTTTGCACACTGCTTTGCAGAGATAGCCACTCCTCATTTTCTTCTGCCTCCTCCATGCATTTCCATTTTGTCCTATTCCAGTTGTCCTGCTAATCTTGATCCTCAGTTCCATTTTCTTTGTCCGTACACTTTCTCTTTGATACCTGTGGCTCGGCCTTGACCTCCTTTAATCCTCCTATCTCCTTCTTCCAGCTTGGGGCTCTACCTGTCTCGGTGTTTTGTATTGTCTGCCTCCTGAACATTTCCTTTACCTCCCCTTCCGCTGTGTACATCCTATCCTTCTGCTGTTCCCTTTTTTCCCTTCCTTGCCATCCCCTGCCTTGCCTTCGGTTATCTGCCATGCCCCGTTTTTGGGTCCTGCACCTTGTCCCTGGTCTTCCTGTCTTCCACGATTCTGGACTTGGTGGCTCTGCCTGCTTTCTCATGTCCATCCTACATGCTTGTCTATTGGTGCCTATGGCTCACTTCTCGGTCTGCGTTTCCAGTGTCGTGCCTTCCGTTCCTCCTCAACCATATCGGTTTAGTTACCCAACCCTGAAAACCTCTGTTCCTGGCAATCGCAGCTCACCACTGGCCACTGGCTTCACCCAGCTTCCTTCCTCATACTTCCTTGATATTCCTGCCACACTGACTATTTCCATTGTCATCGCTGTTGCACTTCAGCATGGACTTTTGTTGGACTGCTTTCTGCTTGCTTTGCTCCTCTCAGTCTCTCATTCCCATTCATAATTCTGTCTGGCTTACTGCTGCCTGCCTTCTGCCACTGGTTTTGCCCGGCCTTCTTATCTCTGGTGCTTCATGGTCTTTGTCAAATTCATCCCTGCCATCCTCTGTCCTTCTCTTCAGTCTGCTGTGAGGAACCTGCTGCATTCCAGTGTTATGTTCTGTTTCTCTGGTTGACTATCTCCTGGGTCCCATTATTTGCCTGCCATTCCTCTCTGTTGGATCGGTCATCTCTGCTTCACTTCTTTGGCCATCATTTACCTTGTCCTATCTCCTGGTCTACTCATCGCCCCATGGTCATTCTCTGCTCCTGGCATCACTTCCTGCTCCTCAGCTTTGGTGCCTGTTTGGCATCTCTTGGCCAGACCAGTGCTTCAACTTGTTTCCTGTTCTGTATTCTTTTGGGGCTTTCCCTACTTTTGCAATGCTCAGCATGCAATCACTCATTGATTCCATCTCCAACTCCCAGCAATCAATCATCTGTTGCTCACATCTCTTCACTGCTCTTACATGCTCTCCTCCCAAGGCGGGCATTACTGCTATTGTCCAGTGTTCCAAGAATCATCAATTCCTCACATCACAATGAACATTCCTGGTCAAGTGACATCATTTAACCTCTTAGGCATCTTGGACTTCAATAGCCTGGATGCATCATTACTTACCGATACTCCTCTATGGTCCTTTTGGCATCCTGTTAACTTTGGATTACATAGAAGCTCTTACCTTTTGATTACCTCCAGAGGACCTTTGCTAAGATGACTAATTGAATATAAACCTAATGGAAGCTATCACCTCCTGATAACTCCTCAACTCCATGCTTTTGTGGTGCTGTCTTCAAACCAATCCTCCTTTTACAGAAACATGAATATTACTACTTTACCTGGATACCTCAGCTGCTCAATAACCATTATCAACAGGGTGGTCCTTCACAACCTAACTACTGGCACTGGCAAAATTGTCTATCCATATTTCTCTGTTTTCTCACTTCTTAGTTACGACAAATCAGAACCCATCTCATCATTCCACTTGACTATTTCTGATACAGCTATCAAATGTTCTTCATGGGCCCCTTCTTCTTACAATGTCTCTGACTATGCACCAGGTATCTCCATCTCATAGCTATCCAGCTATCATCCCGCAATTCTGGATTTTGTTCCTTGGCCTTCAGACATAATAATGCTCCTTGCAATTATTTCCAGCTCCAATACAAGATTTACCTGTCAAGCCAGTCACCTTCCTATGGGTCTTTTAATCCCATCTGGAAGTATCTCTTTTCTCATAGTTGTTCCAGTGAATACCATCACCAAAGGCAAGTCTTCATTCCCTTCCATCATGCTGCTAAGGCATGATAGACTTGGTTATCCCTTTATCTCAGTTTCACCTTGCAGTGGTTCCACTTCAAAACTATACAAGTTACCATCCTGGACTCACTCCATGCCTTGCACTGCTTCAACAGCAGTCACTTTGATGCCTCATTGACCCATAGACTTTGTACAGACTCAGCCAGGACTTCTCCGTTCACTTTTATTATTCTGAAAATTCTGCTTCAAGACTATGCAATTCAATTCACTCCATGCTCTTACCACTTCTGATAGCAGTCCCTTCAGTGCCCTACTGGCCTGTAGATTCAGTAAAGACTCAGCAAAAGCTCCTCATCTCTCTCTCTCTCTCTCTCTGGCATTTGTACAGTGTGTTGGACTCGAATACCCTTCCATGCTCAGTTGTCCCATCTTCCATCAATCTCCAATGAATAATTACCTCAGTACCACAGAATACTTCTGTATCTCATTCAAACCTTCCTTCAGTAGCCAAACTTAATACCTGGTAGTCTTTTAGGCATTCATCCAGAAAGGATGCTCTTCCTCAGCTCCTAGAATTGACCTTCCTGCACATCATCAAAGATTCACAAAGTCAGGCTTACTCTCCTATGCTCTTGAACCAATAGATTGGGAGTCCTGATTCCCCATTTTCCTCATTCTTCACCTCATAGTTTGTCCGCCATCAACCTGCAACTCTGTCCCAGCACTACCTTTAGGGTATTGAGAGAAAGTGGGCTTTCATCTCCTGGGAATGGGAGCCCATTCCATATCTGTTGTTTGTACTGCCCTTCCATCATTTGATCTGGTTTGTACTGCCATTCCATCCTTCTGCGGTCTTTGTTCCTAGCTCTGCCTTGTGGGGTATTGAGTGCAGGTGGGCTTCTTGTTTACCAGGGTTGGGAGTTCTGCTCCACAGTTTTTACCTTCATTTTCAAATCCCAGTTTGTCTGCCTTCCTTCTGGTGCTCTGTCTCTGGCTCTACCTGTGTGGCATTCTGGATATCCTTCTACACCAGCCTATGTCCTCACCTCGATGGGCCTCCCACTTGGACTTCTCCATTAAGATTCCTGGATCAACCCCTTCTGCATCTTCTGTGACTCAGCAGTCATGTTCTTGTCATTTGGTCCATTCCATTATTTACTTCTTTGTTGGATGCTTCCTGCCCCCTCAATCGGACTTTCATTAGTTTCCTCCTAGTGTTCCATAGTGATATTTTGCACGTGACCCTTCTCCTTCCTTGCCTCTGGCCTGGATCTGGACTGCTCCCTGTATAGTCTCCTTCTGTATTCCTTTCTGGGCCTCCAGTGCGCCACTGTATAGTACTCAACTATCCATTAATTCAGCTCCCTTGATCCATCGTCGCTCAGGCTTCCAGTAACCATTCCTCCATCCTACCAGGTCTCCTCCATCTGTTACTCACATCATCAGTAGAATTCCAGTTCCGCCATCCACATCTCAGTCCTTCACTGTAAAGTAAACTGCAAAGGTTCTCTGCACACACTTAACCCAAAAGAAGGGACGCCAAAGTAAACTACGATTATAACAAATACATTTAACATATAAAAAAAAGACACACGGTGCCTGACATGTTTCAGACAATGTCTGTCCTTTCTCAAATGCTGAATAACATCAGGCTAACAGCATACATATATAGGTGTAAACTAGGCATGCAGTCATTATGACACCCTGTGTTGAAACACTCGGTGATTGGTTAAAACATTTTTTTAAATAAATTGATCTCATTAGACTTTAATAGAAGCTGTGAAACACATGCAAGTGAAGCACCTTAAACTAAATAAGTAATCCATCCTATACATTAATTAAGTAAGGTTTAAAACTGTTACTAACAAGCCATATGTGAATAAATAAAATATGCAATGCAAAACTTTTGATTGCATAGAATTCCACAAGGAAAAGTAAACAAGAACAAAAGAAAAAAGAAAGAAAAGAGGGGAGAATGTAAACATAGGACCATTGGGGAAGGGGGAGGAAAAAGAAAGGAAAGGGAAAAAAGGGGGAGAAAACATTTTTTATATAGTAAATTACTAAAATAGATTTCTGGGGGGGCTTCAACTGAAGCTTGTGTTAGACATTAATGGCTACTAAAACAAGAACAGCAAAATTCACCCCGAAAGGGCAATTGGTACAACTCAGTTCTGGTGGGACTCAAACCTGTGTGTTGCAATAGTAAAGCTTTTATAGGTGTAGAGACTCCAAATGTTCAATTATACTTATAGGTAATGCAACATGTTAACCTAAATGATTTTCAAAAGCTCAATGCTATACAAATCAGATAAATGTTGCAGCAGTTAAATAAAGTAGCAGTATTATAAAGGGTCTGATATCAAAATTTTTCTTCTTTTGTTTTGTTTTAAACAGGGGTGGATGTCCAACTGAGTGTTGAGGTCAGGTCTTTTTTTGGCCCCTAATGTAATGATCCAAAAATTTTCTCTGATCAGGATCAAGTTGTTGAAGTCCCCCCCCCCCACAAAGGGTTCTTACAGACTCTGTCAATGGCTGTAAATTTAAAAGTGTGAGCAGCTGGGTCCAAACTGGTCATCACATGGACAGCAGTGGCATAGGTATCATCTTTTCTAGCAATGACTATCACATGTTCTCCAACCCTGGTCTTGAATGTTCTGTTCATTTTGCCTACATAGAAGGCTTGACACATACAGGTAGCTAAACAGATAACCCCCTCAGTATCTCAGGTGGTGCACTGCCTGATTTGAAATTCTTGATTAGAGTTTCAACTAATAAAGCTCTTACAGGGGGTTATAAATCCACACATAATGCATCTCCTGTATTTAAAACAACCTATTGGTTTGTTTTATTTTAGTTTATTTATTTATTTCTAGGAAGTACCTTTGAGCCAAGGGCTCTTTTACAGAGATTCCACGTTGTAGTAATACATGGGTATAACATCATTTACAATGGTTATAAGTACATAAGCAGATACAAGGAGGTTCCATGCCTAGAAAGACATGAGTACATCAGGTTACAGAGGTTACATAATTACAATAACAGGGAGTACATAAGTAAAAATATACAGAGACATAATTTAAAGCAGGCTAGGTTGACAGGTTGTTAAGTGAACAACTTGAGAATCTACAGGATATAGAGCGAATTAGGTAGGGAACAGAGGATGATATAGTCTGTAAAATAATTAACTAATATTATATGTAAGGAGGCGAGAACTTGATGGGCAGCAGTTCTTTTGTCTTACGTGCTAAAGAGTGTAGTCATAAAGTAGGGCTAGACTCACTGGGGGGGGAGTGCTGAGGTGGGGACCTGGAGCCTACTAGGGGAGCATTAGTTAGCAAGAAGAGAGGAGAGGCAGGGGTGCAGGTTACAATGAGGGTAGCAGGAAAGAGGAGTGAAGAGTGTAGGGAGTTCAGGTCTCACAATCACAGTTCCTGTTTGTGGTGAGGGCCACTCGGAGTTTATCTTTAAAGGGGCCTATTTTGTCCTCTTTTGTGATACCTAGGTCAAGTGCATTAAGCCAAAGTGGTGCCCGGTATTCGTAGGACCATTGGCCTTGTGTGGTTCTATGGAAAGGGATGCAGAGAGCTGAGTTGTTTGTACCCCTAGTGCATCTGATGGAATTAAGTCAGCTAAGGAGGCTATGCAGGCCTGGGGTGGTAAGTCCTAGCATAGACTTCTTGGTGAGCATGCATACTTGATACTGGAGGTGACTGTCAAGGTTGAGCCATTTAATCTGAGTGTACAACTCGGAGGTGTGAGTGAGATGGGGTACACCTAGAACTAAATGACACACTTTGTTTAGTGTTGTTTTGATATGTTTCAAAGCAGTTTGGGAGGCAGCCCCATACACTGCTACACCATAGTCTATCATTGAGAGGAATGAGCTATTTACAGCAGTTTTGAGTGCCTCAGAAGTCAGGCCTTTTCAGTGTCTGTACAGTAATCCTAGTTTTGCATTTGATAACTTTGCAACTGCATCTATGTGTTGGTTAAATGAGAGGGTGCAGTCCAGTGTCAGTCCTAGGTATTTAAATGTTTGAACCATCTCCTGGGAAGTATTCTGATTGATATGAATGCAAAGTTGGTGAGTGCGGTGTTTGTTATGTGATGATGCGAATTACATAGTTTTAGTTTTTTTATAATTGAGGAGCAGTTTTGGTTGAAGGAACCAGTGCTCAGGCACAGTGAAATTAGCCTGCATTTTCTTTTCCAGCATGTAGGGGTCAGAATTACATGAATATAGGACCGCATCGTCACATACAGTAGTAGCTGGGCATTTACCAATTGAGGGAGGTTGTTTAAGAACAGGCTGAACAGTAGAGTTCCAAGGACAGAGTCTGGAGGAATGCCTGTGTTAACAATAAGGTTGTCAGAGAAGGTGTCCAGGATTTTCACTTTTTTGACCCTCCCAGAGAGGTAGCTTCTGAACCATGTTACTGTTGCAGGGGAGAGGACAGTATTGGAGAGCTGATCGAGGAGCAGATTGTGATTGATGATGTCGAAGGCCTTGGTGAGATCAATATATGTTGCTCCCACCAAGAGCCTTCTGTCTAGAGCATTATGGATAAAGCTGGTAAACTCCACTAGAGTGGTTGTGGTACTATGTTGTTTTCGAAATCCATGTTGTTGCTGACATTGTAAATGATACTTGTCTAGATATTCTGTCAGTTGGTGATTTATGATTCACTCCAGGGCCTTGGAGAGTGGAGGAAGGATAGACATTGGGTGGTAATTTGTAGAGTTGGCCCTGTCACCACTTTTGTAAACAGGGGTAACCACTGCCACCTTCCAGATCTGTGGGAATTCACCTGATACCAAGGAGAGATTTAAGATTTTTGTGAGGGGTTTGAGAGTTATGTCCAGGGTGAGTCTAACTAGTTTCAGGTCAAGTTGATCAGACCTAGTTCTGTAATTGCCTAGCGCTTTTAGGATGTATTTTTTTGCTTCCATAAAGGAGATAGCTCTGAAGTAGGAAGGCAGATGGGAGTTTGATTGGGTTCCTGGGTTTCGTTCGGTGCAAGTATCTGATTGGTGTTGAAAGAAGCTAGGGGGCAACACTCTACTGAGGTCAGTAAAAGCTTTGTTGAAGACATTTGCTATGTGACTGTGATCCTTTGTAGGTTGGCCCTCAATGTTTGGGAAGGTGGGGAAGTTTTATTAGGTTTACCGGTTAGGGACTTGATGTTTACCCACAACCGTCTACTGTCACCCCATGAGTTTGTCATCTCATTTTTAAAGTGAGTGTTTTTGGCCTTGCAAATAGCCCAGGTGCATTTATTCCATACAGCTCTACAGTTCTAGTAGTCTGTCTGGGTACTGGAGTTTCTTGCTTTGTACCACAAGTCGTCTCTATTTTTCATGAGGGCTAGTAGCTGTGCCGTGATCCAGGGACTGTCATAGTCACGGATCCTTCTTTTGGTGTAGGGGGCGTAGACATTGCACACTTCATTGAATTTGCTTATAAAGCATTCTAGGGCAGTGTTGACATCTGTTTTGTGGTCAGTAGAGCTCCAATCTTGGAGGCTGAGGTGTGCTCTTAGAGCTCCCAACTTGCCTTTCTTCAGAAGTTTAGCAGTAATAGTCCTAGCTGGTGCATTTGGGGCCTTATTTTACCATTTATAGATTACTGGGGAGTGGTCACTGAGGGAGTCAGGGAGAACCGTGATGGAGGATATTCTTTCTGGCTTATTTTTGACCACCCAGTCGATTACTGACCCCGTACCTGTTCTGCTGTTATACCGAGTGGAGGAGTCTACCAATTGCACAAGGTTGAGAGTGGCTAATGAGTCCTTGCAGTGTACAGCTTCAGCAGAGGACCAGTTGATATTAAAGTCTCTGTCCATTATCAGCTCTATGTTTGGTTCCCCTTCACAGAGGTAGTTGATGACAGAATTGAAACCGTTCGCTTGTTCCTTGGGAGGGATATAGGCTGAGACTATTGTTAGGGTTTTCCCATTCTTGCCAAGTATTACTTTTATGGCTATCAGTTGAGCCCCACATTTGATGTCACATGGCTTAAGCATTTGGCCCTGAATGTGATCTTTAACATATATAATACAACCATCTCCTCTTTTACCGAGTCTGTCTAGTCTGAATGCAACATATCCAGAGAGTTGTATAGCAGAGTCTGGCACCCTAGGTGATAGCCAGGTCTCTGCTATCGCAAGAATGTTGGGTTGGTGCTGCTGGACACAGACTTGGAGAGTGTCCATTTTTGCTAGCAGGCTGAAGATATTTATTGATGCTATTGTAAGTCCATTCTGTTTCTTATGAACTGTTGCAGTGTAGGTCATCAGGCCTGGGTTGGGATGAATATTCCCTGAGATCAGTAGGAGCTGCCATGTGATCCTTATAGCTTGCCATTTTAGATATGTTAGGGCCTGCGACTGTGTAATGCGAAGTGATTTTTTTTGGCATGGTACATGGGTGGGTTAGGGGTATATCACTACCAGGTGGAGGGAGGGGATAGCCAGCCTGTTCACTGATAGACCCATGTAGTAGGGGGTATGATGTGCCATGTTACTGACAGCTGCGCATTTGTGGTTTTTGTGTTATCCAGGTGGTGATATTGTGGCACTACAGTCTGGGGGTGGAGAATTAATGTCCTCCTCATATTCTGCAATACATCCTTGATGGAGTCATATTCGTATATTGGCAAGCGTTTTGTGTGGTCCTATCCTGTAGAGGGGGCTAGTATCAGAACTGATAGAAATAGAAAGAGGGCTCTAAAGAGGAACATATTGTGGGCTACAGCAGGGAAAGAATTCCCTAGGTGTGTTTACAGATGGTGGGAGAGCATCTGTGTTTAACCCCTGTAGGTAGATTGGAGCTAGAAGCACTAGTGGTTAGAGGTGAGAGTGGATGGCAGGCTTATCTAGAGTGAGAGAGGAAAAGGAGAGCCATGAGGATAACCATGTACTATTTTTTCTGTCCACAAAATGGCTCTGAACCAGTAAATATCTGAGGACTGGAGCTTTTTTATAGCACATCCTAACTGCTAAGCAGGACAGTTTTTTGAGACTAGGTTCTATAGACAAAACATGCCAGTGTCTTTTAATGATTATCTCCAGTGCTTTAGCTTGTGCGGAGAATTCAGTCACAAAACTAAACCTATTGTCTTTTGCTTGTGAGCTGTCTCTTTCTGTTAGCAGGGACTGTCTTGTTGTGTTCTTGGTTCTGCCTTTAGCCTTCATAATGTTTGTGTGTCTATAGCCCCTTTGTAATAGTCTTTGAGTAAGTTCTTCAGCTCCTTGTTCAAAAGTAGATTCTGTGGAGCAATTTTGTCTTGTCCTGAGAAATTGTCCTGTATGTATATTGTATGCCACATGTGGTGGATGGCAACTATTTGCCCTCAGAAGTGTGTTGCCATCCATAGTTTTCCTGTAAACGTTACTTTCAAGCCCACCCTCAGTATTCCTAGTTATTCTTATATCAAGGTAAGCAATTTCATTTGGACTGCTCACAGAGGTGAACCTAAGAATGTGGGTTAGTGCCATGCAGAAAATCCTAGAAATTGTCAAAATTGTCTGCTGTACCCTGCCAAACAATAAAAACATCACCTATATAACACTTCCACACTATTAAATTAGAGGAAAACACATTCACAGAATTGTTAAATATCACGTCCTCTTCCCACTTGCCAACATAGAACACTTGGCCCCCAAAGCTGTGCCTTTGATTTGCTGATACAGAGAAGTGCTGAACAAAAAAATGTCTTTTAATACATGCTCTAACATCTTTAAAAGTAACTCAACAGGGGGTGTATTGGAGGCTGTTTTATTCATAAAATGCTCTGCAGCATCAAATGCCCCTTCATGCAGCACATTGGTATACAGTGATTCGATCTCACATGTAACCAAGAGCATGTCAGATGTCAACTTTATCATGGGCAGCAGATTCAGTACCTCTTTGATATCTTTAAGATAAGAGGGTAGATGCATAACAAGGGGCTTCAGAAAAGAATCACAATACTGAGATGAAGGCTCTGTGAGAGAGCCTATACCACTGACTATGAGTTGTCCTGGTGGATTAATCAGGGTTTTATGTTTTTTGGGGGCGGATATAGAATGTTGCTCTTACAGGGTATGTGGTAGTTAAAAAGCCCTTAGTTTTTGTATCCAGGTCCCCTTTTGACCAAGCAGATAGAATTAGTTCATCTATGCTGAACTTGAAATCATATGTTGGATCAACTACGCGTTTCTTGTAAAATTCTCTATTGTTAAGCTGTCTCTCAACTTCTTGCTAATACAAGGCCTTATTGAAGTACCACCACGCCCCCTTTGTCTGCTTGCTTGATATTTAAATAGTGTCAGCTTTAAGAGTTGTGATGGCATCTTTCTCCCATTTACCCAGGTTATTAAAATAAATTTAAAAAACATTTTCAAATCATTTTCAACTAAGTCCTTAAAGACTGACACTGCCGCATTGGGGGACAACATAGGAAAGGATTGCTAAACTGTGGTGTAGTGGTAGAATTCTGTTCTTCTTCTTCCCTTTCCCTTTCTTCCTCATCTCCTTTACTATACATAGCTTGCAAGTTTAATTTACGGCAGTTAATGTTAAGGTCTACTAAAGTTCCTGTCCAATCCGTCATCTTAGTGGGTGCAAAACCAAGGCCTTTACTTAAAAGTTCAGTTACAGCATCTGTTAAAATATGTTTGGACAAATTAACAACTTGCACAGTTGAAGGGTGCACGCTTACCTCCTGTGCCGGCCCTGGCCCCTGTATGGCTTCTTCTAAAAGGATCTGACCCGGTTTTGGTAATAGCGTTGGTTCTCCATGTAATCCTGATATCGGTGGTCTTCATCATCCCTTCCCACGTCTCGTCCTCTTCCTCTGAATTCTCTAGAGCATTTCTGAAACCTGGGCTCCTCCTGGGTTGTGGGAGTGGGGATAGGTGATAGTGATCCTGTGACTGGTTGTAGGTTTCTGGTTGTGGGTGTAATGTAAAATTGTCCCTGTGAAAATAATGCTCCCTCCAGGTTTCTTCTCTGTCTGAATCACTAATGTCCATTACATATTCAAAAGATACATTTTTTGGTACTTTGAGGATCCCGTTTGGATTATTCTTCTTCCACTGGAAGATAGTGCCTCTTTCCCAATTTCCTTGTCCCGTGTGAACTTGGTTTTCTTAAGTTGCCATAGGTCATTATCTAATTTTTGAATAGAGTCTTTAAGTTTTTTATTTTGTGCATCAAAGTCAGCATGGCTTTTAAATTTTAAAACCTCAATTTGTTTTTTAACTTCCTCTTTAAATGTAATTTCTTTTTCTTTCCCATATTTAATGATGAGTTGTATCAATTTTAAGCTTGCGTCAATTAAAATATTGTTCCATTCTTTAAGAAAAGCTTCACTCTCTGCTCCACAAGCTGGAATTTTAATCAAACAGAAGCCCCTTGGCACCTGTTTTACCTCTACATATACTTCCAAATTGGTGTTGTTCCAATACAGCTGTCGCAGCTGGTGTGTCAGCCTTTCTAAATTTCTGAAGGCTGAAAGTAACAATTGTGCTTCTGGTTGTAGAGGTATCGGTTCAGTATCATCCACTAAAAATGGATTAGCTGCTGCTGCTGCTGTTGCATGAAGGATATTGTCCACATAGTCCAAGGAGTTTGTGGAGTTTGAAGGTCCTTTATTTGTAGTTCTTGGAAAGACCAAATTTGATGTACTTTCGTAGGACATGATTCAAGTCCTTTATAGCCTGATGTAATGTGGTCTGGTAAATCCGTAATCATGATGGGCGTATACCCTCAAGGTTTTATACAGCAAAGTGAAGCATTACTGCTGAGAAAATATTTACTTAAAATCAGTATTCTCATGCAAGCAAGGGTGTAAAAACCTCCTACACTTCTTATGCTGTAACCAGTGCTACCACTCTTACTCTAGAAATGTGTATCCCAAAAGAGTGTGCACTAGGATGTGGTGCTAGAAAACGCACTACACAGTAAGCTGCAAAGGTTCTCTGCATACACTTAACCCAAAAGAAGGGATGCCAAAGTAAATTATGATTGTAACAAGTACATTTAATACATAAAACACAGACACTCAGCGCCTGATATGTTTTGGACAATGTCTGTCCTTTCTCAAAGGCTGAATAACATCAGGCTAACAGCATACATAGGGAATCCTAATGTATACTATTTAAAACAACAAAAGAAGAAAAAAACGTTGATATCAGACCCTTTATAATACTGCTGTTTTATTTAAGTGCCACAACATTTATCTGATTTATATAGCATTGAGCTTTCGAAAATTATTTAGGTTAACATGTTGCATTACCTGAAAGTACAATTGAACATTAAGGATTCCCTACACCTATACAATTCTGTACTATTGGAACATGCAGGTTTGAGTCCCACCAGAATTGAGTTGTACCAATTGTCCTTTTGGGGTGAACTTTGCAGTTTTTGTTTTAGCAGTCATTAATATCTAACACAAGCTTCAGTTGAAGCCCCCCCAGAAATCTATTTTAGTAATTTACTATTTAAAAGTTTTTTTCTTCCCCCTTCCCCCTTTCCTTTCTTTTTTACTCCCCCCCACCCCAACGGTTCTTCTATGTTTACAATCTCCCCTCCTGTCTTTCTTTCTTTTTTCCTTTTTTTTTTGTTTACTTTTCCCTGTGGTGTTCTATGCAATCAAAAGTTTTGCATTGCATAGTTTATTTATTCACATATGGTCAGTTAGTAACAGTTTTAAACCTTAATTAATGTATAGGATGGATTACTTATTTAGTTTAAGGTGCTTCACTTGTGTGTGTGTTTCACAGCTTCTATTAAAGTCTAATGACATCAATTTATTTAAAAAAAAAAATGTTTAACCGGTCACAGAGTGTTTCAACACAAAGTGTCATAATGACTGCATGCCTAGTTTAGACCTATATATGTATGCTGTTAGGCTGATGTTATTCAGCCTTTGAGAAAGGACAGACATTGTCCAAAACATGTCAGGCGCTGTGTGTCTGTGTTTTATATATCAAATGTACATGTTATAATTTACTTTGGTGTCCCTTCTTTTGGGTTAAGTGTGTGCAGAGAACCTTTGCAGTTTACTGTTTAGTGAGTTTTCCAGCATCACATCCCAGTACACACTCTTTTGGGATACTCAATCCTCCACTATTTCATCGATCAACTCCAGCACTCCAGTTCTACCTTAATTACATCTCCGGCATTCAATCAAGACTTTTCCAGTCTACCAACATTCCTTGACCTGCCTGCCATCTTAAAACATCAGCTGTTCCAAAGCACTTTTACTTTCCCTTTTTCACTACCCATTGACTACGAACCCCTTATATCATTATTTTCAAGTACTGAATGCCAGCACCCAGATATAAAGCTCTTACTTATAGATATGTTCAAATCTATCTAATCGTATATATACCTCCAAGACTTTAATATTAAATACCATAAAGACATCCCGGACATCATTTAACCACCAATCTTCCTTCATCTGGACATCCTTCTGACTTGGATTCTTCTTCATCTTTCAGAACTGACTTTCCTGCTCACATCATCGATGATTCAGGGGATATGGCTCGCTGGCCTAACAACAGTTCAGAGCCATCAAGGATTCAGAGGCTATAACTCATCAGCCAAACCAGAACAAACCTCAGTTTGATCATTTAGGATTATCTCCTTCTAGATTGCCTGTAAGATGGGCACGTCAGTAGCCATGGGTTCTCAGAGGTTTTCTCCACAGGGGATTTTTCATGTCCTGCGTGCTGCTGGCCACACTCTCCGGAGTTGGAGGAGGTAATCTCAAGCTGTTAACAATCTTTTGGGGCTTTCTATTCCCTACACCTACCCAACATTCCTACCAAGGGTGGGAATAGAGAAAAGCCAAATTGCAAATTCATAACTTCAAGTTCATAAGTATACACAAGCACTGCACTATGCACCACACTTTGAGTGGGAAGGCTAAAAACCTGTGATTCAATGAGGGGAAATAGCTCATCCCACATGCCCTACTTAACCTAGCTACTTCCATTTGCTCTGATTGGAGCACTTCAAAATCCCCCACCATCCTCCCCAGACTCCTCCTCATCTGGCATTCTTCTCTCACCATTGACGCTGGGCTTTCTGTTCCCTACACCTACCCAGATTTCCTACCAAGGATGGAAACAGAGAAAAGACAAATTACAAATTCATAACTTCAAGTTCATAAGTATACACAAGCACTACACTGTGCACCACACATTGAACTTAAGTGTGAAATTATTTTTCTGTCAGTAAAAGTGATCCATGCAGACCAATTTGTTCCCTATGTACAGTACAAGCCACAGAAAACATCTGATTGCACACCTCTGGTAGTAACCTACAACCCAGAATGGAAAAACTACAGAAAATAATTAAAGATCTACAGTCATTACCATCTGAAGACGAAATGCTAAAAAACGTATTTCCCACTCCACCAGTGCTTGCCTTCCGCCAACCACCAAACCTGAAGCAGAAACTGGTGTGAAGCAAACTTCCCTCTGAGCTACAACTAGGTGACAAAGGTACTAAACCATGCAAAGCACCTCACTGCAAACTAAATACACATATCTCTCCTGAGACATGTGTCAGTCATAATGGAAAAACATTTACAATCCAAAACTCATATACCTGTTCTTCTAGCAATGTAGTATACATGATACAATGTAGAAAATGTGAAGAAGGCTGCTATATTGGTGAAACTGAACAGGAGCTCAAAACAAGAATGAATCACCACAGATTCACAGTTACCCATAAAAATTAAAATACGCCAGTAGGGGAACATTTTTCTAGACCAGATCACTCCACCAGTGATTTTACTGTCAGAGTGTTAAAAGGTAACTTCAAAAACAGCCAGGATCAGCAAACATTTGAAATAAAAATGATACAGTATTTTGACACCAAAGAAAAAGGACTTAATAAAGATGTTGCTTTTTTAATACACTACCAGTGATTATGCTTAAAGCAATGCTTCAAAGTTTCTTTTTAAACCCTCACATCAGCACCCTCTGGCTCTTTTAACAGGTACCTTCTTAAGACAATGGTATGTATTATTTTCTCTCTTGACTTTTTAGAAATGTTAATTGATGGTCCAGAGTCAGAGTAAAATTAAGCAGCCCTTTGATCTTACAAGTTGATCTCTCCAACAGACACACTCCAGTGAAAATTAGTCTTCCTGTTTGTAAGAGGTGCAAATTGACTGTAATGTTTTGATCTGTAAACTGCTAGTCTGTTTTGAATCCACATCCAACCTTTGTATCTGTCATACTGCTCAGCTGTCTCCACTTTGACCTGAGAAAGAGAGTCTTATCTCTCGAAAGCTAGTCTTACAAATAATTTTGTTAGTCCAATAAAAGGTATCACCTGCAGCATACTTGCTGTTTTTTTTCTCTACATTGTTGACTGGACTAACACAGCTACCACATTTCTTTAGTTCCTTATGTAAACAAAGTGTAAGCTGTGGTGAAGTTGTGTCATGTCTCAGCACTGCAGCTCTTAAACCCCATCTGAAAAAAACAATAAGTATTGTTTGATTTGCCAAAAAACATGTCCTCCACCTTCCAGATCACAGATGAGAAGGGTTATGAATCTGTAGAAATGCACAGTGAATTTTAAAAGATGCAGACAGAACCAGTGCCAGCCCTAGGACCACCATTACCACCAATGCCATAACAACATCATTAGCATCAGCTGCACATCCAGTGATGGCAATGAATGTATAAGTCCACCACCCAAACGTCCATCTGGTAAATGAAGAACAGTGTCCAATAAACCAACAGGGACATTTTTTTTTTTTGTTTTTATCATAGAATAATTTGTATTTTTATTCTAATCCACACACAGTTATAATGTCACATACTTATATGGTCATAAGTAAGTAAGTAACATATTCCATATGCAGCTATGTTCAGCCAACAGCTATTACATTGCCGTGCAAATACGAAAAAGTATTTGCCAAAACCCAACTACAAGGTATTCACATATAGATTATCCTAAAGTACAGCTTAATCCAAAGTGGCTACCCAATATACTAGGATAGCGTTCCACTATATTTAAATGTTAAAGACAAATAGAAATCAGACTAATAGTGCAATGTAATAAGATATCACCTATTCAAAAGGGAGAGTTATCACCCAAGTTTGAAGTTTTATAGAGAGAAGACCGAAGATAGGCTTCCCATCTGGCAGTATAGTGGTCCATACAACCTAGTTGAGCACAGGAGAGGCCTTCTAGTGTGGCTAATCTAGCTAGTGCCTCGTGTCATTGTGTGCGAGTCGGAGGAGTAACTTTGTGTCAGCACATAAGTATAAGTCATTTAGCCTCGATGAGTGCCAGTGCAACCCACTCTTTCTGGGGTCGAGTTAAAATATCCAGGGAGGTGGTATCACCCAAAAGAAGTTTGGGATCAGAGAGGTTAACCCGGAGGCCCAGCACTATAGAGCAGTCCTGAGTTACAAATGCCCAGAACTGTGAAAGCAGCGGGCACACCCATAAAATATGGAGTAAGTGTGCCCCTGGCTTTTGGCATCGCCTGCAGTCAGAATTTTTTTATAAGGCCGTGGGAATATAAGGATGCGGGTGTCCGATACCAAAGCAGCAAAATCTTCATCTGCAACAACCGACTCTTGGTGTCCATATAGGAATGGTGACACTCTCGGAAGTAACACTTCCAGGAATCCTCGGCTATATGAGTATTCAGTATAGCCATCCATTTTAGCCGGCAAACATCTGACGGATCTGTCTGGGTATCTCACCATGTCTTATAAAATCTACCAATGAGCCCTCCGGATGCAGGGGACTTGTGCCTAAGAGTTAGCCAGTTCCATTTGGAATCTGCATGCATATGAGCCTTGTTGGTTAATATAACACTGTGTATTTGGAGAAATTTCCAAAGGTAATTTCTCGGAAGGTGAAATTTATGCCGGACTTGTTCAAATGACATCAATACTGATGAGCCAGGAATGCAAAGATCCTGTATGTGTTGGATGCCTTGGGATTCCCACATGGGCCAGTGTATGGGAGTTTTGCCGATTGTCAGGGCCTGATTATGCCACAAAGGAGTATAGAGCCATGGAGGTGCTTGGGCATCCCGGGGTGTGTGGGCTAGAGTCATAAGCGAATGCCACACCCATTTGGTTTCTGTTATTAAGGAAGGAAATGTAAGCCGGTTCCGACTCTGAGGGTGTAATAGCAGATGCAAGTTTGTATCAACCACTAGATCAGATTCTAGTTGGACCCAAAGTGGGAGAGGTGTTGGACTGGGGACAAACCACTTAGTAGCCATAGCAGTGGTACAAGCCAAGTGATACCCTTGGAACCAGGGAGAGTCCAGCCCTCCTTTGGACCAATGTGCTCTCAATTTGCTCTTATTCCATCTAGGGGATTTCTCATCCCACAAATACCGAGACACCTGAGCTTCAACTGAAGCAAAGAGTTTAGGTGACAGGTGTATTGGGAGATTCTTAAAAATGTACATGAATCATGGCAATTAAAGCATACGGACTGCTGCTATCTTACCAGGTAGTGATAACTGAAGCCTTTTCCATCTCTCTATTTCTGCAGACATTTGGGACAAAAGCAGTGAGACATTGGCTGGCTCTAGGTCAGACCATTTGAAAGGGATCATTATGCCAAGTTATGAAAAGCCTTTCATTGCCCAGAGAAGCTCAGTTCCCTGTAAGCAGTTTTTAGTGCATACTGAATTTAGCGGGGCCAGGAGTGTTTTCCTCTGATTTACACAGAGTCCTGATAGTGTTGAAAATGTCTGTAATAAGGGCAGGATATGCCATATTGCCTGCTCTGGATGAGTCAAGGTTAGCAATAAATCATTGGCATACGCCGCTACCAAGTAAGATTTCCCCGCTACCTCAATATCCGTGATTTCTTTCAACGTGATAAATGACCGAATGAGGGGGTCTAACGCTACCAAAAATAGAAGAGGGGATGTGGGCATCCCTGCTGGGTACCACTGTGTAGTGGAAAAGGCCTAGAAATGGTCATGTTGGTCAAAATCCTAGCCATCAGAGATCCATAGAGTGTTGACACCCACTGGCAAAACACCGGACCAAAGCCATATCTTCTTAATATTTGATGCAAGTATTACCACTCTACAGAGTCAAAGGCTTTAGTAAAATCTATTGCCAATGCAGCCATTGAGACCAGAGCACTGGAGGCTATCCATTTTAAATTAAGGAGAAGCCTAGTATTGTCTGACCCCGATTTGCCCTTCATGAACAGGGTGGGCAGGGTGGATGATGGTCGGGAGTACCTCAAGCATCCTGGTGGCTAGGATCTTGGCCAAGATCTTTGTATCTACCAAAAGTAATGATATCGGCCAGAAATTTGCACAATCTAGAGGGTCATTAGACCTCTTCAGCAAAGGCGTAATGAGGGCCTCTCTCATAGACGGGGGGAATATACCTTTTAAATGCGCCTCCTGAAGAGCAAGAAGTAACGGTTGAGGTATATCCTGTGTCAATGCTTGATATAGCTCAACCATCATGCCATACAGTCTGGGGGTCTTTTCTTTGGCCATTTGAAACAAAGCTTGTTGTATCTTGGTTGGAGCTGGGGGGAATCTAGTGCAGATACCTGTGTCAGGGTATGACCCGGTACTTCAAATTGTTAGCAAAATTTATCCAACTCCTGTTCAATGGATGACGAGGAGAGATTGGACTGTGACTTATATAATAACTGGTAATATGCCTTCATGGTGTCATTAATATCTTGAGGGGTATGTACAGTCTTGCCGGCTGTGTTGCGGAGAGCATGGATATGCTTGGCAGCCTGTTGTTTCCGAAGACAAAATGCCAGCAGTCTGCCACACTTTTGGCCCCCATCCCAGTATGCATGTTTTGATTGCAGTAAAAGCCACTCGGACTTTTGATTAAGCATGACATTAATTTGGTACTTAAGGCCCACTATACGTCGAATAAGGGAACTGTCCCTCTGCCAGACATGAGAAGCTTTAAAACAGGACTTTAGGCCTTCCAGCTCTGCTTGCCATTCAGCTAACTTAGCTTTGCATGTTTTATTTTTAGCAGCCAAGAAGGCAATTATGCGGCCTCTGAGGACTGCTTTAAACGCTTCCCAGACCGTGCCAGCACTGACTCTGCAATTTGCATTGATGGTGAAGTACTCCTTGGTAGTTTGGGAAATTGTTTTGAGAAACTCCAGATCCTTTAATAACACAGGATTACATCGCCACCGAGTGCCTTTTTTGGACTGACCCCCTACTGTATAAGACGTAATCACTGGGGCATGATCAGATATCAAAATATTCCCAATTGTGGTTTTAAGGACATTTTGGGTAGCTGCTGAGTTGGCCAGAAAGAGGTCTATCTGACTATATGTGGAATGTACCTGAGAATAAAAGGTATAATCCCGTCTGGCCTTAGACCCAGCCTGAGGAGTGGGCCTCGACTTGTCCAGAAAAACATCAAGTACCATATTGTAGTCTCCACCCATTATTGGAGGAAGGGCGCCATTGACCCCAAATGCCAATGAGATAACCTGACTAACTGAAGGAAAAAATTCTGTGTGATCAGTGTTAGGGGCATACAGGTTGCAAATAATCAATTTCTCCCCGGGGAGGATAATTTGGCAACGACGCATCTGCCTTGTGGATCGTGTTTGGATTCCTCCACCATCCAGCTCGATGCATGCCTGATAAGGATGGCTACCCCTCTAGTCTTGGAGGTAGCCAAGTTGGCACAGACAGTACCCACCCAAGACTTCTTTAATCATGGAACTGCCTTCTTTAAAAGATTGGTTTCTTGGAGCAGGGCAATATCTGTGTGCAACGACCGGAAGTGCTGGAGCACCTTGGTTCATTTAATGGGATGATTCAATCCATTAACATTCCAATATACCACCATGGTTGGGGAATTAGTGTGATTGATCAAAGCTATAGTGGGGTCCGAGGACATTATAATAACAGAAGGGGTGTACTTACTGAGACTTCAAAGTTTGCACCTTGGATATAACTCACCACCCAAACCAACCTGAGAGTCCCTGTATTAACCTTGACTGCCAGATGAGAAGGAGAAGAAACTCAGGAGATAGAGGGAGATACACGTCTCACTGGAGAAGCTGCAGTCGAACAAACACACAACAGAGATTATGACCAAGTACAAACAGTGTATACAATAACACTTACTTAAGGAGCAGATGCGGAAATATATCACAGCTAACTATAAAACCACTCTGCTAACTAAATCTACCCAATAGTAGTGTAAACCTGCACAGCAGCACTATTGGATCGAGGCTACCAGTGAAAGAGGCTAGCCTAAAGCTTTAGCCTCGCCTTAACAAACTCTCAGATCCTGATGTTTAGGAGGGATTGGAACCACATGGATTTGAGTCCTCTGAGGCTCTAGCATACTTGAGGTTGGGCATCTGACCCACGGGGAAGGAAGGGTGCAGGGAGGGTGAGGGGGCCCTGAGAGGAACCCCAGGGGTAAGGGGTAGGGGCTCAGGGAAAAGGAAAAGTGAAGGCAACTGCCTTGCCTACAATATAGAGGTTCCATCACCAACCCAGCATTTATATCCTGGAATGCAGAAGCTACCACATGCTGCCCCCCTGTACACTAGCTTTTATAAAACTGCTAGTGAAGGTCTAACCAGCACTAACAAAAAATATATATGCTGGAATGTGGACATGGCTACTTATGCTACCTGGATTAGGGTAACAGAGACTTTAGAAAACCTCCACCCAGTTACTTTCCTGGGTATAGGCGCATGAAAAAGACTACCTAAGCCCACCAAATAGCTAAATTATAGTAACCAGCCACCATAACTTAAACCAATACGTAGTATAGATTCATCCAGGAACATTTTCCACATGATCTGCTCTCAAAACAGGAGCAGTCCCAGCCTCGACAGTATCCCTGGTCACCGCAGCAGCATATGAGATCAGCCCAGGCCTAACTGGCATCGAAATGTCCACTGCTTCAACTAGAGAGTCCTCCAAGATGTCAGCCCAGTCAGAGACTGTGCAAGTGTCCATTTCCAGAGACTCCACACCTACAGAATGAGCACTTGGAGGAGGAGACGTTCTGTCTTCCCTAGACATTTTTGCTGGAGTGGCTATCATGGATGCATCCTGAGGCAGACGGTTCCCACTTCTAGCTCTCTGACGCTGTCTGATATAAGGCGACATGGCCCACGGAGGCAGAGAGGGATTATCTTTGGCTTAGGAGGGTGAAGCCATACCAGATCGCAGCCTAGAGCAGTCGGGAGGGCCCTTGGTTACAGGGGGAACATTTTGGGGTCCCAGACATCCGTATTCAATGCTGCACTCCAGCTGTCTGCTCCTACCCTCAAGGTTCCCTTTCAGCATATATGGGATCCCAGAGCCTCCTGGGATATGTAGTAGGGAGAGGTAAATCAGGCCAAAATTTCACTACCCATTTCTCCACAGCCGTCGGATGTTCAGCTAGCAATTCCCTGCCATCCTTAGCCACGAGTAATCTGGTGAGCCCTTTGAATGTAAAGTTAAAGTTGAAATTGTAAAAGAATTTCTTGAGTGGGGTGAAGGCCCTTCTCTTATTGGCTGTCTCGTGGGCAAAGTCCCTGTAGAATGAGACCGGGGCCCCCTGCCATCATATTTCCCCTATGTCCTGTGCTGCTCTTTGTATTTTTTCCTTGGTAGTATACCAAAGAAAGTAGGTCATGATAGGCCTGGGCTGAGAAGGATTCCTGTGCCTCCTGGTTGTTATCCTGTGTGCTCTCTCCACATCCATTTGTCCAGTTCACCTCTTCCCCAACTTTACTGGCAGGGAATCATTTAGAAATCTTTCCATATTCTGACCTTCAACCCCCTCTGGCTAGCCAATAATGCGCAAGTTATTGCGCTAGCTAGCTCTGTTTTCTTGGTCTTCTAGTCTTTCCCAAAGCACTGCTGACTTTTCCTCCTGTGCTTGCAGCCAGAGTAGTAGTTTCGATTGCTGCTGTTCATATTCCTCTAAACATTGTTCAGAAACATTCATTCGATATAGTAGGTTGCAAACCTCAACCTCTGTGCCTGAAAGAGTAACTGTAATATCTTCAACTTTATTCAACACATCTCCAACATCCAAGTAATATACTGTAGTGACTCGTTTACTGAGGGCTCCTTCATAGGTGGTTGAGACAGGGGGTCTGGCTGGGTGTTATCGCCTGGAGAAGCCTTGTGAAAGTCAGGTAAGCTGGCAAAGTTAGGCAGGTTCCTGGCAGCTCCAAATAACTGATGTGGGGGGCAAGGATCACTGATTCTGTTTACCTGTTCGGGCCGCTAGTTATTGTTGCGTCACAGTGTTGGTGGGGCTTGTACAGCCAAATGCTCATTTCTCCACTTGGGATCAGTGCACGATCTCGACATGAAACAACTGCATCTACATGTTTTCTACCGAGCACCGGTAGGCAAGGGAGGGTTACCGCATCAGAAACAACAATTGTAGAGTGGACCGACCCTTGAGTCTCGACGTCGGAGCATCAAATTCACCGAACCCAGAGCGAGCTCAAGAGATTACACTTCCATCTTGTTGGTGGCCAAACCATGCCCCTCAGCAGGGACATTTTGTAAGCAGCTAATATTGTCTCAGGCATTTATGAGGAAAAATACGTTTATCAAAATTCATCCAAAGAGTCTTTATCTTAATCACAAAATTAGGGGACTGCTAGCTGGAGCCTTCCCCATACTCTTTAGTAGATCATGAGGATTTTAGGTAAGTCATGAAACTTGCAGAGCCTCATTACAATGTTCTTCATCCAAGGTACTTTGCCTATGCTGAACTACCAAACATTTATGAGGCATTAAAAATGACAGTGATGCTTGCATTTAAAAATGCAGAGGGTGAGGTTATTCATGTCACAACAGATATGTAGACAAGCAGTCAGAATATAGATTATATGTCCCTTATCGCTCATTGGGTCAGTTATTCTTGTGCTTCTTCAAAAACAAACACACCCCAAAAGATGGCACTGCTGCATATAAAGAAGTTTGGGCAAAGTCATAAAGTCGCAAATATCTTGCAAGAACTAATGAGCTCCTTATCGACTGGATTTATTTATGTCTCAAATGTGACTTTATAATAAGTGACAATGCAGCTAACATGTTAAAAGCAGTACAGGATGGAGGGTTCATGCAGGCTTCTTGCTTTACACAATGCTTACATTTAATTGTCACTAGGTTCCTGAACAAGGAAACACAAGTTGAAGGTATGATTGCTGTTTGCAAAAAAATTGTGACTCACTTTTCACATTCAACCAAGGCTATACGGATATTATCTGAACTGCAAAAGAAACAAGATGATTAAAAATGTTTCCACTCAGTATAACGCAACTCTTTATATGCTGCAGCGCTTCTTGGAACAAAAGCAAGCTGTACTTGAATATTGCTCCAATTACATTATTGGTGATAGCATTATGCTTTCTGTGCTGCAGTGGAAGTTAATGGAGACAGTATGTTGCATTATAGCTCCTTTTGAGACAGCAATAAGGGAAGTCTTCAGAAGGTGCATCGCTGAGTCAGGTTATCTGACTTATAATGCTGATTTCACATCATCTTGAGTGTTCTGACTCTACAGATAGAAAGAGACAAATCTGAAGATGAGACAACATGTCAGCAGTATCATGGAAATCTTTTAAAAGGAATGTGCAAGCGCTTACAAAATTGATGACAGATTAGTTACAATGATGAAATCAAAACACTCTATACTTGCAACTCTCTTAGGTCCCAGGTTCAAGGATCTAGTTCTTCCAAAAACAGATGATGCATAGCACTACAAATTTCTGTTGCTAGATGAGTTGCATCACTCACAGGAGTGAAACACAGACACTCAGTAGCTTCAACTTGCCATCTTCACAATGTGCAGATCCATCTTCATGAAGAGATACATGTAAACCCCCTACCAATTTGGGGGTTTACCTTTAGCTCAGTAGCTCCTGTTTTGCTCTTCTCTATGGTGCCTCCTGAATGCCTGCATTTTTTTTCTGGTCCCTGCTCTGGTTCAAGCCCTGGTGTGCCTCTGGTAGCCCCAGAACAGCCACATGTGTGAATTCAGCCCATTTGGGCTTGAGAAGCCATCTGTGATCCCCTGCTGCTTATTTTTCCACTCCAGTGCCAGTGGGGATCGTGCACGTGCCTCAGTGCCTTTGATCACCTGACTGCTTGTCTTGTGGTCAAGTGGCAGAGGAGTTTTGCAGTCCTGGTGTCCCCATTTATTCAGTGGGACCCGGTGACCATGGACAGGGCCATGAGAGCCTGTGTTCTGAAAAATTTAAAGAAATTCATGAGGTGTACACGATTGGAGCTCATGCATATTAATGAGCCCAGAGTCCCGATCACTGAATATTCATGAGGTTATGGCCTCGGGGAAGCTGTGTTTTTGGCTGCAGATGATGAAAGGGGTAAAGTAAATATTTAAATAAACAAATGTAAGTGCTGTATGTTTACGTGGGGAACACCTCATTAAGCCATTTGACACACTCAAAACTTAATGCCCTGGTAGGATTTAGCACCTGGTTGACAGTGGGAGGATACCCACTGTCATTATCCCTGATGAGTATCTTGTGGTTTGGAAGGTAGTCACCATGCATAGTGTAATGGCCACACCCGAGGGGTCCCCTAAATCTGAAGGACTGAAAGACAACCTTGACAAACTGTTACAAGCTGAGGGTCAAACCCTTGAGGATTTGAAAAATCTTTTTGAGACTTCAGGGGTACCCTTCCCTCACATTCTTCTCCAGTTCCCTCAAGGCCTGCACCTGTACCTATACCTACTCCTGCACCCGCACCAGTACCTGTGCTGGCACCAGTATCAGCACTTGTTTATGTATCTTCTGTCAGTTATGACTCATACTGCAGGCTGTGAGTGTTCTCTGGCACCCTAACCATGCCTAATGGGGAGGACAACCTGCAAACATGGATGGAATATGCATCCCCCTGGTCTAAGAGTGGCAGTGTACAAAAGCAGAAAAATGAAAAAGGCTCATGGAGAGCTTAAGGGGTCATGTACTTGAAGCAATTAGATTTTTACGGTCTTTCAACCCTGACACCTCTGCACAAGAATATTTGTCTGCTTTAGGTGTTTTTGGCAGCACTGAATCTGGGGAAGACTTAATGTGGAAATTTGAGTCCACAAAACAGTGGAAAGGTGAATCATTGTCTGCTTTTGTTATTCAGCTGGAGACAACCCTGCAGAAAGCTCACAGGAAAGGTGGGGTGTTGGCAAGTGATCTGAATTGTGTGAGACTAGACCAGATTCTCAAATTTGCCAGATTTTCTACCATGCTAATGCTCAGGTTAAAATTCCAAGACAGAAGGGGTGATTTCCCTGCTTATTGTGGGCTGATGAAAGAAATCAGGGAGGCTGAAAGTGAAGAGGAAGTTTGGGATCCTTATGCAGGCACTGCCAGGGTAGCTCCGACACCTGAACAGCCAGTGAGAAAGAGACTGTTAATGACTCTCAGCAGTTAACAGAGATACTTAAAGATATATGAACACTGAAAATGGCTGTAACCACTCAGACTGGCTCCAGTAATGGCCAAGGTACCAGTCAGAATCTGTCTGTTAATGGCATGGGAATATACGCCCAGGTGCCAACTGAGCATGGAGGGTTAGAGACTTGAATAAATGAACTGCCTGGTATGGTAAAAGAATTGATGGGACATAATGTAAAGCCTCTAGCTTGGCAAGGAGGGAGGGAGAGAGACTGAACAAAGGCCCACTTTTGCCAGTGCCCCTACCCAAGCTTCAAATGTGTATTCTCCACGACCCCCTAACCATGAATATAGGCCAACTCATGATGTGTCATTAGAGCCCAAGCAGCCTAGAGAAGGTGTGTTCTGCTACAATTGTGGGAAGGATGGCCATATGACGAGGGAGTGTTGATCCTCAGAGGATATGCAGAAAGTGGCTGACAAATTATGAAACAAGCTTCAATGAGTGAAGAGACTTCAGAGGGATGCAACCAATTAGAGCAGTGGAGTTTCTGGAAAACCCAAATCCAACTTTTTGATAGCCAAGTCATCTGTTACAGTTCCTGCTAACACCCCTACAGACTGGTCAGAGTTAATAGACCTTTCCATGGAGACTACGGTACACATAGATTTCATCCTGGCCTGAACCATACTAGACAGCAGATCTCAGGTTGTGATAATATTCAAAGATTGGTATGATCAGCATCTACCTGACCTTACCCTACAACCTCTTGATGGACTGCATGTGTGGGGGTTAAGCGTCAAGTCTTACCCTTATCTTGGTGTTCTTCAAGTGTGGCTTTTCTTGTCCTCATCAGTTGCAGGAGCCGGATAGCCAGTGGAGACTTTAGCTCTTGTGTGTCCCTCATCTGGCCTGTATGATGGAATTCCAATACTGATTGGCACTAATGCCCATATATGTTCGGCAACATTGCACAAATGTGTCAGGAAAGACAGACCAAAAGACAGAGAGAACTCTACACATCCAAGCCATGGTATAGAAGGCATATGAGATGCAGATGCACCCAGATGAAGGTGACTAAGATGAGCCCATGATTTGTATGGAAAAAAGATTCTTCGCCACTTGTTCTTCCTCCTAATGCTCAGTGTAGTGTCAGTGGAGAGGTCCGTCTGCGCAAAGGTGTGACTAATAAGATATTAATCCTGGACATCCCAGAAGAAGGAAAATTGTCTGAAGGACTTCTGGTTAAACTCAGTGGGCTGCCTGTTCACGCTCACACCTATGCTCAGAGTGTAGCTGTCCAAATCCAGAATGTTGCCAATCAGGACATTAAGGTTAACCAAGATTGCACCCTGGCCAAGGTCTACTGTGCTGATACTGCTGTGTTGCTATCTAAGTGCCAAAGTGGAACAGAGTGTGAAGTATCACCGGATATGTTTGATTTTGGAGAGTCCCCCATCCCTGATAGCTAGAGGGATAGAATCAGTCAAAAACTGTCTCGCTGCACCAAAGTGTTCTCTCTTAAAGAATGGGAAGTTGGTTGTGTTACTGGTGCTGAACATCATATTCTCCTGCATGACAAGAGGCCTTTTAGAGAACGATCTCAATAGCTAGCTCCTGCTGACAATGAAGAAGTCAGGTGCCACCTGTAGGAAATTTTAGCAGCTGCCATTATCCAGGAATCACACAATCCTTACACTTCTCTGGATTGTTGTAATCCGGAAAAAGAATGGATCCACCCAAATTTGTGTAGACTACAGAAGTTTTAATAAAAGAACTGTTCCTGACCAATATACTCTGCCACGCATTCAAGACGCATTGGACTGCCTTTACAGGAGTAAATGGTTTTCAGTCCTTGATCTCTGCAATGGGTATTATCAAACCCCCATGGCACCAGAGGACAGGGAAAAGACTGCATTAATTTGTCCCTTAGGCTTCTATGAGTTCCTTCGCATGCCCCAAGGCATATCAGGTACATCAGTGACTTTTCAATGACTCATGGAATGTGCTTAAGGAGACAGGAACCTTCTTGAGTGTTTGGTCTGCCTTGATGATGTCATTGTCTTTGGCAAAACCCTTGAAGAACATGAAGATCACCTATTCAAGGTGTTGGACAGACCTGAAGAGTTTGGGATAAAGTTATCAATTGACAAATTCCAGTTTTTTCAAAGCTCCATAAAATATGTAGACCACTTTGTGTCATCATAAGGCATCTGAGCTGATCCAAGCAAGGTAGAAGCACTAATTGACTGGCCAAAGCCAAATACCTTAAAAGAGCTGCAACAATTTCTGGGTTTTTGCAGATGCTATCACCTTTTTCTCAAAGACTACACCAAAGTAGCGTGTCCACTGCTGAATTTAATGCAAGGGTACCCTCCTACTCAAAAAAAGTACAAGAAAGGCACTGAGAAAGAGGCTGAAAAAACCTACTCCAGACCTAATGAACCCTTTGGCTGAAGATGAACTCTTGAATGTGATACAGCTTTTCACAAAATCATTTATCAGCTAACTCATACACCTGTTCATGCATATGCAGACCCATCCAAACCCTATGTGTTGCATACTGATGCTAGCTTGAGTGGCCTCAGGGCAGTGCTCTACCGAGAGTATACAGATGGATTGCACCCAGTGGTGTATGCCAGCAGAAATTTGACCCCTTACAAAAAGAACTATCTCATGCATAAATTGAAATTTCTTGATCTCGAGTGGGCAATTGTAGAACAATTCCGCGAATACTTGTATGGCGCTAAAATATTGGTTAAAACAGATAACAATCCCCTAATGTATGTCCAAACTTCTGCAAAACTTGATGCTACTGGACACCAATAGCTCTCAGCATTATTCACATATGATTATGCGGTGGAATACTGACCTGGCTTCAACCACATCAGTGCTGATGCCTTATCATGAAGACCTGCTTCCAACTAAGAATAGGTATGAATGTCAGAGCATTCCATGAAAGCATTGTGCCATAAGTTTGATAGAGATGAAACCCTATCTGCTGAAATGGTAAACTGCTTGGCTGATTGCCTGGGGTCTCCTGATACTTGCTTGCCAGCAGCATATTGTAATTTTGCAGCTTTGGATTTGAGTACCTTACAACAGCTGACTCCAGCTGACATCCAAAGGGAGCAGTATTATGACCCAATGATCAGACCCAATCTAAATGCCCTCACAAGGGGAGAAGACATCTCAAAACTGAGGTCCAATGACCTTAAATCTGCTCTGTTGTTTCAAGAAGGGCCTAAACTTAAGCTGAAAGAGAACTTGCTGTATAGAGAGCTGACTGATAATCAAGGAGAGGTTGTGAAAAGACAACCAGTGTTGCCCATGAAGTTCAAGTCTGTTGTGCTATAAGCTCTGCATGCCCAAATGGGACATTTGGGTAGTGAAAAAACTCTGAACTTGGCCTGTGAGCATTTCTACTGGCCTAAAATGGGCCTAGATGTTGATCTGTATATAAAGACTTGTAGTCGATGCTTTCAGTGAAAAGCACAACCACAGAAAGCAGCCCCCTTGGTCAACATAACAACCAGAGTGCCAATGGAGCTAGTATGTATAGATTTCCTGACCCTAGATCTGGATTCCAAGAACATTAGTAATGTGCTTGTAGTGACGGATCATTTTAATCAATATGTGCAGGCATACCCAACCAAGGACCAGAAGGCAGCCACAGTAGCAAAAGATCTTGTGGAAAAGTTCTTTGTTCTGTATGGTACCCCACAAAGGTTTCAGATCAAGGCCAGGACTCTGAGTGCAGATTTATTAAAGAGCTATCATTTGTCTGGGGTGTGAGAAAATCTAGAACAACTCCCTACCATCTGCAAGGAGATCAGCAGCCAGAGAGGTTTAATAGAACCTTACTAGACATGTTTGGCACTCTGCATCCCAAAGATAAACCCAGGTGGAGTCAACAGATAAGCTTGCTCATGCATGCTTACAATTGCCCTAAAAATGATAAAACTGGTTTTTCACCTTACCATCTCATGTTTGGCAGAGAGGCACACCTCCCTGTTTATTTCTGTTTCCGAGTCTCACCGGATGGAGTTCAGTCCGATAATTATCTGCAGTATGTCAAGAAATTGAAAGCTCAACTAAACCATGCTTACCAACTGGCCAACACCATGGCTGCAAAGAAAAATCTAGCTAACAAGGCACGTCATGACAAGCGAGTAAAGGCCCATGAATTAAAGTTTGGAGATCATGTGTTAATGTAAAATCTTGGTTTCCAGGGGAAACATAAAATAGCCGACTGCTGGAGTCACACACCATACATTGTAATCAGCAAGCTGGATGATTTGCCAGTGTACAATGTACACCCAGAAGGGGATCCATGTGCTGTAAAGGCCATACACAGAAATCTCCTTCTGACTATTGGGCAAATAGTTTTGCACACAGCACCTTCAGATACTGTTCCAACAGGGCCTATCATCCGATCTGCTGCTCGTAAGAGACAGTCAAGTGAGCCTCCTGCTGCTCAACAGCCAGAGCTTTCAACCAGTAATGCCATGCATAATAATGATGCTAACTCTGAAGATAATAATAGTGAATGTGGTGTTGCTTACTATCCCTCCCTTGAGCTAAACCAATTGTTCCAAGGAGCCTATCATCCTACATTTGTTGATTACTCTAACAGCCCAGTGACCTCTGACAATCCTGCTCTACTAATGGCACTTGAACCTCCTGAGAGTTATGCACAGAGTGTGACTTCTGACATAGCAGATTCACTTTGCTTAGTAGAACTGTTTGATATTGAAGAGCTTGATTCTGACTGAGAAACTGGGGGACCAGCAAATGAATCACAATGTGATGGTGAGCTTGTAAGTGAACACAAAATTGATGCTGGATTAAGTGTACTAAACGAGCTATTTC
The DNA here is from genome assembly GCA_016271365.2 of Neoceratodus forsteri. Lineage (NCBI taxonomy): Eukaryota > Metazoa > Chordata > Ceratodontiformes > Ceratodontidae > Neoceratodus > Neoceratodus forsteri. The sequence continues at coordinate 277,580,270 of CM057453.1, read as the reverse complement.
GTGACCAACCAGCCAGGCATCCACCTAATCAGCTCCATTCTGCCATCAATTACAGAGCAGAGGGCAAATTGCTAAAATCTGTAAATATTTATGTCTAAATCCTTACAAAGTTGTTTGTACTGCCAGTATGTCCAGTACTGTTTTCTCCAATGGGAGCCGCCATCTTTAATCCTGGACTTCCACTTTGGACCAATCGGAACGAAGGGGTCCTAATTACAATGTCTTATGGGTGAAACTGTGGACTTACTAGTTGGTGCCTACATTAACCAATGGGAATAGTCACACTATGATTGACAGTGCAGGCAGTCAAGTGGAATACAGAGGTCCCTGTCCTTCAGTAGAACTGTGTTGAAAAATGCAGTTGAGTTCAGCTCGAGGCACCAAAAAGGAGATCCTGTGAGAGCTGAGGAACAGTGCAGGGAAACAACCTGTACTTGCCACCTATGAACCCTTTCTGATCCCAAAAGGGGATCAATTGTCCTGAGACTACCAGTTAAGCAGCCTGAGAGGTTTCTTCCACAGGAAAAGCTGAAGGAAAACCTGCCAGATACCGAAAGGAGAAAGTTTGCTGTTTCTTCAGCCACCGAGACTGTGGCCTACCAAGTGCGTGGAGACATTGATCCAGGGACTTCTGTGTCAAGACAGGAGCTACTGCAGTGCAGGAAAGACTTTGCCAAAGCCCAGCTGCAGGGGTCATCAGCACACAGACTAAACTTTAAAAGATATTTCCTCAGCATGGCCTACAGTATGTCAGCAACTGCCCAGCCAGACTGTTCCTGTGCCCTCATCAGCATCCTGGTGAGAGACAAGCCTTGGGGAGTCAGCCCCTGTGAAGCCATCAAACACAGGTTGTAGCCACCTGCAGGGAAAGGCCATGAAGCGGAGGTGAGTTGTGTTGGCCCCAGTCCCCACCAACTACTAAAGCAAGCAACATGTCTTGATGTCGCCAGCGACTTTTTCCATTCATCTGGATACAGTGAGTAAAACCAGGGTAGCTCCCTTCAACAGGTACCAGATACCGAAAGGAGAAAGTTTGCTGTTTCTTCAGCCACCGAGACTGTGGCCTACCAAGTGCGTGGAGACATTGATCCAGGGACTTCTGTGTCAAGACAGGAGCTACTGCAGTGCAGGAAAGACTTTGCCAAAGCCCAGCTGCAGGGGTCATCAGCACACAGACTAAACTTTAAAAGATATTTCCTCAGCATGGCCTACAGTATGTCAGCAACTGCCCAGCCAGACTGTTCCTGTGCCCTCATCAGCATCCTGGTGAGAGACAAGCCTTGGGGAGTCAGCCCCTGTGAAGCCATCAAACACAGGTTGTAGCCACCTGCAGGGAAAGGCCATGAAGCGGAGGTGAGTTGTGTTGGCCCCAGTCCCCACCAACTACTAAAGCAAGCAACATGTCTTGATGTCGCCAGCGACTTTTTCCATTCATCTGGATACAGTGAGTAAAACCAGGGTAGCTCCCTTCAACAAAGCCTCAATTGTTTAATGGTACCTTCTGATTCAATTTGCCATTTAATGTGCTTTACTATGACTGGGCCATCTGTCCAGGATTACAAATGGTTTTACAAATGTGTTGCTCAACTTTAATCACTGTTCTTTCCATCAAGGGCTCCAACATCAGCTGCAGTGCTGGCCAACCCATGGCACCACCTCAGGCATGCCTGATTTCCATTCTGGGTACCCAGTAGTTGCAAAGACTGATAAAGTCGGGGACTAAAGTAATTAACAAGCAACTAAGCCTGCTTCAGAACAGTAAAGTAACCATTTGCCTAGATTCTCACCCCCTCCTTGTTCACAACCCCAAAATAAACCTGATTTTTTGTTACTGTTAACCTGGCTTGTGAGCTTATCATTACCTGGTACAAAGTTGCTGAAACATTAATAAAGTATTTGAAAGTGCATGTTTATATTTTTGAAGCTGTGTGTTACTAGTGGTTGCAGGGTGAATGCCAAGAGACCGAACCCTGCTGGTAAGTGGATGCTGCATGAGCATATCATTAATGCTGGTATTAACCTGTACTCCAAGTGTTAAGTGTTGCAGTTGTGAAACTAAGTGTATAAGGTCACTAGGTGGGATTGTGGGTGGTTATAGCTTCCCAGAGGGCTGTACCAATTCTGTTAACAACCCACTTAAGCATTACTCTGGGTGGAGTCATCATAATTGTTTGTATACTGAGGATAGGGAGGCTACAGTAGCAGTTAATTCCGAACCCAGGCCCCTCAACCTGTTGTTAGGGAAGCAGGCAGGGGTAGTAGCCCTCAGTATAATAGCACCAGGGTTACATATTATTTAAATTTGCCAACCAGAATGATTGGTATATTTTTTTAATTCAAATGCCTTGACTGACTGCACTTATGACATAATATGTGGTGCACCAGTTCCACGTGCTGCAGCTGCAGTACCCTGCCTTTCTTATACAAAGTTTATTTTGAACATAGCAACTTTCAATTTAGTTATTTAAAAGTGATAGTGGCAAATAGTAAATAGCTTAGGTTAGCTAATGTCAGTTAAATTTTTTTCATACTTCATGATGATGAGGATATATAACTGAGTACATAAGTGTACCAGTTATTTTTTGTTTGTTTATTTATTTGTTTTTTACACTCAGGAACTGTAATGCAGCTGCAGCAGGAAATATTTTAATATATGTGGGTGGCCCTGTTAGCCCCTTTAAGTTGTTGCCTTTAGCAAACAGAAGAAACCATAGATAAACCTAGCTGTGGTCATATCACTGATGCACATGATCATTTCTCTCTCTCCCTATAGTGAACAGATTTTATTTCTTGTTGTCCTCAATTCCATGATATGTATTTCACTATTATCTTAATTATTGACAGCACAATTACAAAATAGGGTTTGAGTTCTAAAAAGTTCTAAAAAAGATTAGAACTCTAGAACTTTTCCAAAAGTTCTAGACTAGAACTAGAACCCAGAACCTCAGAGGGTCTGACAACCCTAAATGGGAGTACAGACATAAAGGCAGTACAAACAACAGAAGTGCAAAATATATAGGCAGCCCAGGTGAGGAGATTAAAGTGGTTGTGGGAGTTTATTATATTGGATTATACCATGGACATAAGTGAACAGCCAATGAAATCGTCAGACTGGCAGTTTACCACCGGTGTAAATCCTCTGATAATCAACAGCTGTTGATGAGTATCTCCTAATCCTAATCCAAATAATCTGCAGCATAGGAATAAATACAATAAAAATAAACAAAGCAACCTCTTTAAAAGTTGCATTTTTTCACAGTAAAAAAAAAAAATTGAACCTTGATATAATCGCAATAAACTACTCAGAGGATGTGGGTTATCGGGAGATTAACCATGGCTGGCGAAGATTTACCAACTCGGCTGTGCCTCGTGGGCAAACCACTCCAGCCGTGGTTAAATCCCTTGATAATCCACACACCCTCATTGCTTGTTGCTTAAGTAACACTTACATTCCCTGGAAGTCCACATTGGGAAATTCTTTTGAGGTATAGTTTATCTTTTATTCCACTCTTGTATGAAAGTGGAAGGGATCATAATTTGGCCCCTACAAGGTAGCCAGCCAATCCTTTCACTTCCCAATTGCTCAGAGCCACCCCCATGCTCAAGCACGTAATGACGTGTGCTCATGGAGAGCATGTGAGCATGCCCTTTAATGTTAATGGGGGTCACTTTTAAGTCTGTCTTTTTACATACAAATGGGCAGTTTGAGATCAATGAAGGGCAACTCTCAAGTAACACAGCCCTTGTTAGTCATGGCCATGGCCATGGGTGACTAACACCATCCCCACACTCTTTCCCCCCACTGAATGGATGTTGCTTCCCCCCATCCTCCCAGATACAGCACTTGCACAATGTCCATGTCCTCATTGGTAGTATGGGATGCACCCAGGGTGCCTATTTCCCCCCAGCCCTAAAGACAATGTGCCATCTTATGCTCCCCTCAAATACCCATGTTTCCCCACCTGTCTGCATGTCCTGTCATTTTGTTCACCACCCACCTCATTTAAAGCCCCCTGCCTGGATGGTATATTAATTGTTTTCAGCCCCCTTTAAACCCCTTCTTCCTGGATGGCATCTTATTTGTTTTCAGCCTCCTTTAACCCCCCCAATCACATCTCATTTGTTTTCAACCCTTTTAACCCCTCGTGCCTGGATGGCATCTTACTTATGCCATCCCCTCATCCCCCAGCTGGCTTGTTATTCGATTACATCCCTGGTATTTCCTGCACATTAATTTTTCTTTAATACATTTTGTGAGAACATCAAGTTTCCTGTGTGCTCTGTACTCAATGTGTGGGTCCAAAGAGGTCTGCAATGAGGCAAGCTCTATACTCCTGTGACCTCCTGGCCATCCTGAGCTCATGCCTGTCAAGCTGCTCTGGCATCCTGTGGTCTGATAGCTCTGCATCTGCATCTGTTGCAGTGTTTCTGTCTGGGGGAGGCAAGCATATCTCAGGGTTGAGTGCCATGTTGTGTAGTATGCAACAGGCAGGGAATATGGCACAGACCTTCTGAGGGGTGTACTGTAGGGCACCACCAGAATGGTCAAGGCAGCTTAACCAGATCTTGAGCATGCCACAAAGACCTACTTAATTACATTGTGTGTAGCGATGTGTGCCACATTGTGCCTGTCCTCTACACAGATACAGGGAGTAAAACAGGTGTTAGGAGCCAGGGATGCAGGGGATATGCACTGTTATCTGTATAGGTAAAGGACATTGGTTAGTGATATCATTGGCAGCTGGGGGAATGTACTTGAGCATATACTCACAGACGAGGTGCCCACTAGGTATATCCCTACCTTCAAACCTCTGGAGCAGAATGGAACTGTGTCAGATTACGTCATCGTTGGAACTACTGGAGTACTGTGCCAGGACATTGATGATGCACCCTGTTGCATCACTCACCACTTTGTAGGTGATGGAGTGAAAACCCTTTCTGTTCACATATGCCTTCACCACATAGCATGTGGGTGCATGGATGGCAACATGAGTGCAGTCAATGGCACCCAGTACAGCTGGTAGGTGGGCAGCTCAGAAGAATTACTACATGGTTGTTATTCACTCTGCTGGTGTGGTGGGAAATATGATGAACTCCATAGCATGGGCCACCAGGAAATCTAGGAAATATCCCAACAGACATGAGGTAGCAGACTGTGAGATGTTGGTGGTTTTCCCCACCAGTATCTGGAGTGTTACGGTGGCCAGAAAGCACAGTTCTGCTATCACATTGAGCTCTATGGACACTGCATGACTGCAGTGGATGTGTCTGTCTGGAGCTGGCCATGCAGTAGCTCACACAGCTGCATGAGCATGGGCCTGTTGACCTTCGCCACCTATGATCTGTTCATCACTGACGACTTTGAATGTAACTTGTGGACCATACTGTCTGTTTGCAGCATAGCACCTCTGATGACTGCACTAGGGTCCAGGAAACATTGGCCTGCTTCTCATTCAGGTACACAATGTGTGTCATCTTGTTTCCTGGTGGGTAGGTGTGTGTGCTGCAGTGCCTTTCCCCACCTCTGGGGTTTGCTCTGCATTAAGACCGGCTCTGTTTAGTCCTTATTTTGTGCTGCACTATGCCGTGCAAAATGCCAGTATTGAATATAGCACTGTGCTGAACATGCATATCACTGCCCCTCTTTTCCAGTGCTGCATATATCAATTTTGTGAACAGGTGTTATTGCTAATAACAGGCACAGCGCTACTAGCTGAATATGGCAAACATGCAAATTTCAAATATCACAAGCAAAAGTTATTTGTGCCAGTTGCAAACCTTTGATTATTATGCATATAATGTCTACTGATTCTGTTTGCCATTATAGTGAAGGCTGACCTGTCTGGACTGAAGGTGACTACCCACGATACTATGATTATGTTTATTTACTAAAGGAAGGACTACTAGACTCTAGGGTTGGTGAGGACATTGCCATTATTGAATCTGTATTTTTGGTGCCTGATGTACTCTCACTCAATGTCCTTAAATTATATGTTTCCTGTTAATAACCCTGGCCATCCCTTCCAACTGATAGGAAGGCCCTGCATGTCACTGCTGACCTTCAGGGGTGCATTTGCAACTATCTCTGTCAAAAGACTTTTTCTGCAGAAAACAACACACACACACACACACACACACACACATCTCAAAACCATATTAAACCACATGCAAATTTTGATTGTTTTACCATGTATGTTACTATAAATAGTAGCCTACTGTGCACTGCACTTATTAACAGGCATCTGCAAATAAGGAAATATTTTAAAAGTTCAAAATATTATGCCAATCCAAAAAAAATTATTTGTTAAAAGCAACAACAATCATTTCAAAATTCAGACAGTTAAAAACTGTTTCACCATGAAGTTTCAATTTTAGGATGATTTCTCTCTACTGCTCGTTTACAAAATAGTAAATGCAGTCCAGCAGCCTCTGAACAATTGAAGAGAGGTAGGAAAATATGCCACTGCAATACATTGAGGCCAGCAGTGTGGCGGCTGCAAGTGTCTTCTTCCTATAGCGTAGAGTAGCTGCATGTTGTTCATTAACCCCTTTTCCAGTTTTGAGGGGCCACGTAGCACAATGTGACAGACTGCCTCTTTGTACAGAATTTAACTGTAGATCTAAAACTGCCCCCATTCAAAATCTCTACATCAATCCTCCCATGCCTCTGTTAGTGTTGAGAAGTACCACCAGTGTATTCAACATGTCTTTAGAAATTGAGGAGGACATGGCATTACATAGAAACACAGAATTTGACAGCAGATAAGGACCGCTTGGCCCACTCAGTCTGCCCATTTCCCTACCTAATGGATAAGCTGCAGATCCTAGTTAACCAGCAGCCTACTTCTTCCTACCCCCACCCCCTAGAATTGCCTTGCGACTGTCCCATGCATGCTTGAATTCCACCACTGTTTTTGACTCCACAACCTCCTCCGGAAGGCCATTCCATGCATCCACAACCCTCTCTGTGAAAAAATACTTCCTTAAATTACCTCTGAGCCGCCACCCCCAATCTTCAAATTGTGCCCCCTTGTTCTTGCACACCTCTTTTTTTGAAAGATGCTACCCTCTTGGACTTTGTTGATTCCCTTGAGGTACTTGAAAGTTTCTATCATGTCCCCCCTCTCCCTCCTTTCCTCAAGGTTAAACAAATTAAGCTCCTTAAGTCTCTCTTCATATGTCTTCCGGTGCAGACCCTGCACCATTTTAGTTGCCCTCCTCTGGACAGCTTCCATCCTGTCTATGTCTCAGCGGAGACTGGGTCTCCAGAACTACACGCAGTACTCCAGATGGGGTCTCACCAGCTGTCTGTACAGAGGGATAATAACTTCCTGTTTTCTACTGGTGATGCCTCTCCCGATGCATCCCAGTATCCCCCCAGCCCTCCTTGCTGCCCTCTCACATTGCCTTCACCTTTAGGTCATCTGATATGACTACCCCAGGTCCCTTTCCATTTTTGTTGTTGTTAGTATCTCACCCCATTGTGTACTCTTCCCCTGGGTTTTTGTTTCCCAGGTGCATTACCTTGCACTTCTTAGCATTGAATCTAAGCTGCCATACATTTGACCATTCCTCTAACCTTGCCAAGTCCCTTCTCATCCCTTCCACCCCACCTCGTGCATCAACTCTGTTGCAGATCTTTGTGTCATCTGCAAAGAGACATACTTTTCCTTCCAGTCCCTCTGCAATGTCACTTATAAAGACATTGAAGAGGACCGGCTAATACTGAACCCTGCTGTACCCCACTAGTAACCCCCTTTCTTCAGAGTGGACTCCATTTACTATTACTCTCTGTGTCCTATTCTCCAGCCAATTCTTTACCCAGGCTGTCATCTTGAGACCACTCCCAGGCTGGCTAACTTGTATAATAGTATTTTGTGTGGGACTGTGTCAAATGCCTTGCTAAAGTCTAGGTGAGGCCATGTCACAGCCCTCCTGATCTACTACTTTGGTCACCCAGTCAAAGAAATCTATCAGATTCGTCTGGCATGACCTTCCTGCTGTGAATCCATGCTGCCTTGGGTCCTGTGCCCCTCTGGCCTCTAGATACTCAACAATTCTTTCCTTCAGAAGTGATTCCATCATTTTCCCTATCACTGAAGTTAAACTAACAGGTCTGTAGTTTCCTGCTTCTGCTTTGCTCCCACTTTTGTGAAGGGGAATTACATTTGCCCTCCTCCAGTCCTCGGGTACCACCCCATCCTCCCATGATTTGTTAAAGAGGGTAGTCAGTGGTGTCACTAGTTCTACCATTAGTTCTTTTAGAATTCTGGGATAAATCCCATCAGGCCCCATTGCTTTGTCCACCTTCAGTTTTAAAGTTCTTTCAGAACCCTTTCTTCTGTAAATGGGCTGCTATCAACTTCTGTATCCAGAGTGTTTCTACTGTTTATTTTAGGTACCTCCCCACTTCATTTGTAAATACTGAGCAAAAATATTTGTTTAATATCTCTGCCTTTTCACAGTCACCCTCTGCCCACCCTCCTCCCTTTATTAAGCCTCACTATCCCTCCTTGGTCTTCCTCCGCTCCTGATGTACCTATAAAGGTTTTATCCCCCTTCTTAACTGAGTTGGCTGTCTTTTCCTCGGTTTGCGCCTTTGCTGTTCTGACTGCCTTCCCAGCTTCTTTTTGCTTTAACTGATACAGTTCTCTGTCCTGCTCCTTCTGCGATTCCTTGTACTTCCTGAATGCTTTATTTTTCTCTTGAACCTTCACTGCCACTTCCTTTGAGAACCATTGTGGTTTCTTACATTGTTTCATTTTATTTATTTGCTTCACACAAAGGCTTGTTACCTCTGTGGTGGCAGTTTTTATTATTCCCCATTGTTCTTCCACCCCTCCTTCCTGCCCATTTGCTAGTGCATTCCTTAGGCACTCACCCATTTTGGCAAAGCCAGCCCTCCTAAAGTCCAGTACTTTTGCCTTTGTATGACTTGACTCTATTGCTATGTTTATTATGAACTATACTGTTCGATGGTCGCTAGTTCCCAGATGGCTACCCACTTCTACATCTGTGATCCTCTCTTCATTTCCATTTGAGAGAACCAGGTCTAAGATTGCTCCCTCTCGAGTGGGCTCCAATACTAGTTGTCTAAGGCATGCCCTGTGTAGGGCATCTAGAATAACCCCACTCTTCGAAGTGGCTGCTGCAACTTCACTCCAGTTAACATCTGGCATATTCAGATCACCCATCAGCAATATCTCCCCTTTTCTGCCATTCTAAGTATGCTTTCTATCATTTCCTTGTCCATTTCCTCCCCTGAGAGAGGTCTGTCTCTAACCCTGTCGGATTATGGTGCCATTGCCAGTCTCCAAATTTACCCACAGTGCTTCTTCTCCTCCCTGTTTACCCTTTTGTTCTGTTGCTTTGATTCCTTCCCTTATGTAAAGAGCTACTCCTCCTCCTCTTTTACCCTCCCTGTCCCTCCTGTACATAGTGTATCCTGGTATGTTTACGTCCCAGTCATGGTTTTGTGTGTACCATGTTTCTGTGACTGCCACGATATCCAGATGTTCCTCCTCCATCAAGGCCATTAATTCAGGAAGCTTGTTACTCAGACTACAGGCATTGGTACTCATTGCTCTCCATTTTTTGATGGCTTTACCTTCTGTTGCAGCATCCCCCACTGACCTTTCTACCTCAGTCTTTTTCTCATTTAGTACCCTGTTTTGCAGGGAGAGGCTGGGCTTTTCCTGCTGCTTATCAGTGCCTCCCCCCTTGACTAGTTTAAAAGCTTGCCAATGAAGCATTTAAACCGATTGCTCAAAAGACTTGTTCCCTTCCTGGACAGATGCAGACCATCTTGCCAGTATAGGCTGGTATCCCTCCAGGTGGAACCCCAGTCCCCAATGAAGCCAAACCCCTGTGCTCCACACCATTTTTTTAACCATTCAACCATTCATTAAACTGCATGGTGCAAAGTACCCTCGCCTCACCCATGCCATTGACAGGCAGCACCTCTGAGAAGGATACTGTGTGTGCTACTTGTCTTAGGCCCCTCCCCAACTCTACAAAGTCCTTCTGCACTGCTCTAATCTCATGATGAGCCAAGTCATTTGTCCCTAGGTGGACATTGATGTCAGCTCAGACTCCCATGCAGCTGTTCTCGTGATCCTGAGGATCGCTTCCTGTCCCTCAAGCCATGGCACCAGGCAGGCTGCCACTCAGTTTTCCCTGCTCCCCAGTTCTATCCCCTAATAATTGAGTCCCCACCAGGAGCTGCTTCCTTTCCCTGTGGTGTCCTCTGCCTCCTTCCTGTGGGCCTCCCTTGTGACAGTTGTCCTCAGCCTCCTTAGTCTCCTCTGCGAGTGCATCCATAGGGGAGCTATGCTTCCCCAGAATGGTGTATGGATTGTGGAGTGGAACAACTGACTGGGTGTGCCTCTGTTCCACCATCCTCACCTTCCCAGAGCCCACTGTGGTCCAACTGCTGTGCTTTCTTCACAACCTCTGAGGTAGTGGTGGTGGCTCTGGTGCTCCCTGGATGGGGGAGGTTTCCTTCCTACTGTCCAGTGTGACCTGGGGGAAGGTTCCCTTAGTACTGTCCAGTGTGGCCTGAAGATGGGCAACTTCCTCCCTCAGGGCAGAGAGTTGTCTGCAAATAGGGCAGCATCTCAGCCTCCAGAAAGACTCCTGGAAGACTGCTGCCCCACAGCCATTACATTGCACTACTCCCCACATGTTTATCTACTTTTTTTGTGTGTGTATGTGTGTGTGTGATTGGTTTGTTATATAGAAATATATATATTATACAATGTGTATGCTTATATTGTCAGTGCAGTGTGCTAGAGAGGATATGACAGTGATATGCACCTTGCATTCTTGAGGGAATGATGTCAGAACCCCAGGTATAAAGGAACTAGTTCCATGAGTGGGAAGGGGTTGGGCCTAAACTGTGCCCTCAAGAAACAATCAGCTAAAAGCTCTGACCCACTGCTGCGGTGAGTGCCCTCCTGTCAGCAAGATGCCCTACACAACAATTTGAGAGAGAAAATACCCTGCTAATCAAACAGAGAAAAATCCAGAAATCCAAGTCAGACACAGGTAAACATCCCCAGCCCCAAAACAGCCTGATGGTTTGTGCTCTGAAAGCAGTCAGCCCCAAAATAAGTCAGCTGTGCTTTAAACTCTTCCTGCACTGAAAATATTATAAATAGTAACAAAAGTAAAGCTAGATCCACCTCCCTCTGTTGCTTGAAAGACTGTCTTTTCCTGATAATTCTAAGTTCCTTATTTCACCTTTCAGTTAGAAGTAGCCTCCACCTGCAGAATATCTGCTACAAACCAAAGACAATTGTAAGGTTCACCTCCCTCTGTTGTGAGCACAACTTGCTTTCTTGCAAATCCTATGCTCAGTATTGCAGCTTCCAGCCAGAGGTAGCTTCACCTGAAGAATATTACTGGGACATACAAGTCCAAATGCTAAGAATCCTCATCTTTTGCTTACTTAATTTCAGAAACAAGACACATATTTTATCTAAGGTGCATGAGAAGAAGCAGTTGTGGTGGGAAGGGCAAGGATCCACATCTTTAGAGACCAACAGTGAGCATACTGAGAGATAAAAATCAAACTCCTTGCTGTAGGCATTACATTTTTTATACAATATCTTGCTACCCTTCATGTTAATGCACCTGCCGGGGAGCTCCGTTTTAAGACAGCTGCAGAGGCACAGTTGAAGCTACCCTAACATTTCCCTAACTTGTTCCAAGTAGCATGTACCCCAGCCTGTTGATCAGCCTGCAGGTTTAAAACTTGGGAAGTAGGAGTTCTTTACTGTTTGTAATGCTAAGTCATTTTGATAAATCCTTGGTGCTGGATTCTCAGCTAGAGTCAGAGGTGTTACTTGGCGGACTGCCCTGACTGGACTTTTGTTTCCACCTGCTTGTTTTTCCTATGCAACAGCATGATTGACTAGACTTGAACTATTTATGGTATTCCCTTCAATGTTAGACTAGGATCCTTACTGAGAAGATGACTTGCTGGAATAATTTACTTCCCTTATGGTTTTGTTTCGTTTGAATTAAATTCCCCACAATAGACTGATTTGGACATTTACAATGCATGCTACATGAAAGAACATTCTTTTGTATCTATCCTTCCCACCCCTTTTTTTCTTTTTTTCTAAGTTCATTGACCTGATCTCTGATGGATACGGAAATGCTCCTGTCGAGGCTGACTGCTTATTTATTTATTTATTTATTTATTTATGAATTTATTGACCTGCTAAGTACACTGGTCCAGTGGACCTTTTTCAGGTATGACCCGGTCCATCAAGATGGCACGCATATGCACAATACAATAACAAAAGATATCAGAAGTGGTACAACACATTAGAAATTACTGTTCTACACTGTATAGACAGAGAGAGCACAGAAAAATAACAACCATCAACCTTCAAACTTTTAACTCCTGTAGAGAGACCCCAAAAAAGAGCACCCCAACCCCATCAGACAGTTCCAGGCTATGCACATACTTTTAACCATAGACAGTTGGTCCACATTTTTCCTGCGTCAGCAGTGACTTGGACCAGAGAAGTGTATCTTAATTTACTGCAAAGGTACTTTAATGTTCACACTAGGCAGGCAGTATGTATCTTGTACTTGTATATCTAGGGGTACCGTTCTTCCTTTTTTACTGTTATGTTTTCTTTTCTTCTAGTCATGCATTTTCACAAATTATTTTATGACTGCTTTATCTTATTTTTTTACTCCGTGTCACCCCCTTATTCCTAATGATAATTCTAGACTTCTCATCCTGCTGTTAGCCTTATAATCATGTCTATCGGCCTTTTCTTTTCTTTTTTTTCTTTCTTACCCCCTTTTTTTGCATTGTTCCATGTGTCTCTTTCTATTAGACTTTCTTTTTAGTTCTAAATGGCTGTCCTAGGATTGCTATTTTGTGTATAATAGCCATGTCCATGCACCCATGTAACTGTGCCTTCTCATTTTATGTTATTCTCATTATTGGTATTGAATTGAGGGGGACCAGCAGAATCTAGCAGAACATATTTGAATACTTAATTTTGCCTAGTGCTGTAGGGGCATTACACTTAGAATTGACTTCTTTTTTTTTTTAACCGGGAGAGACACATTAAGCTGAAGCCTGTTTACAGGTGCGACATGGGAGCACAGGGAAGTTAAGTGACATGTTTAGGATTACACAGTATGCAAGTAGGGGCTGTGGGATTCAAACCCAGGTCTCCAGGTTTGCAGCTCAGAGCCTTAAACCACTGTGCTATACTTCTTTTTTCTGCCTTTTTGTCATTTGGGTTCAGGCATTAGAAAATGCATGGGATGCAGCATTTTTTTCCTGTTATTTATAAGGCTACATTTTGCCTAGGGAGAAGAGTTAAGTAATTCCTGGTACCTTCACGGACCTGGCTGCGGAGTGCAGCCAGAGGACCGGGGTTGGTCAGGATGCTATGGTGGGCTACTGTTGAACATAGTTATTTGAGGTTTTGGTGTTTAGCTAATTCTTTTGGTTATTTGGTATGGGGGTGGGTGGGGGTTCAGCAAGTGTTTTCGTATTGATGTTTTTCTCTACCTTGGTCTAAGACAGGGTGTGATTTTTTTCCGTTTTCTTGATTAAATGTCAAACTGTCATAAATTTGCTACGTTGAATATTAAGGAAGCAAACTAAAAGGTATTAGCTTATTAAACATTTAGCCCATTATAATATTCAAATAGCCTTTATACAGGAAACTCATTTATCAACGGAGAGTACTTTGTTTTGCTGAAATTATATAGGACAGTCTTATTGAGCGGGAGACAGCACCAGAAGTAAAGGCGTTGCAGTACTTAGTGCCTTTTTCTTTAATTACTGAAATCAGTGACCCTGTGGGTTATTATGTTTTGGTATATGGGAGGCTAGGACTTGCAGCGGTCCTTCTGGGTGTGATTTATGGGCTTAATACGGACACACCTTCATTCTTCGTGGAGCTCTCTCTCCACTGCGCTAGCCCCTTTTTCATATTTACCCATATTGTTGGGAGATGGTTGGAATGCTACCCTAACCCAAGACCTAGATCGTACCTACAACTCACTTCAACCCCTTTCTTTTGCACAATGCACATTACATGGGCTAATAGAATCTCTTGGGCTGTGTGACCTACACCAGATTTTAAATCCCACTAATAAGAAATATACTTTTTTTCCATTGGCTCATCATTCTTTTTCTAGAATAGAACTTTTCTTGATCAGTAGCACCCTTCTGTCTGGCCTTCACTCCTGTGATATTACTCCCAGAGTGTTATCAGGCCACTCAATGGTCTGGCTATCTCAGTCATGTTTTTCAACCTTGGAGAAGGATACTATATGTAAACTAAATAATCAGTTATTAAAGGATGAATGAGTGGTCTCTCATATCAAATAACTTTTTAATCAATATATTAAGAAGAACTGGGGAACACTGGATAAGCGAGATAAGGAGTGGGCAGCCTATAAAGCTGTCATGTGGGGAGAATTCATTAGACTGGCAACTAAAAGGAAACAACTCCAAAAAGAAAAAACATGTTTTTATATGAGTGCTATTCATAGTCTGGAAAACCTTGCTTCGCCCATGGTAGAGCAACAGGAAGAACTGGAAATTTATGGAGATAAATATGCAGAAATACTAAGAGAAAGGTCAGAGTATGCAATATATAAAACAAAATCTAAATTTGTAGATCAGGGGGAGAAGGCAGGCAAACTAATGGCACTTAGACTTCAAAAACAAGAGAGTTCCAGGTTGATCCCCCATGTCACAGCACATGGGAATAAACTTCAGACAAGTGTAACCCCTCACCCCTGCCTTTTTGCCAAAATGACAGGTGGCATGCTGTTGAAGCTGACAGCAGTACCTGGTGGGGACCTGGGTTCAGGGAGGATGAGGTTACTCTGCACAGGGGGACATAGGTTTGGCTACTCTGCACAGGGGCGCCCAAGTAAATCCGAACACAGGAAGCAATAACTGTAATGTCCAGAACCAGGAATGGGATTCTTCAGTGTGGCTTTTATTCACAAACTAGCTGAACAAAACAAAGCATAGACGGACCCCCATGGGGCTACATTTCCTGGTAATGCAGATTAGAGACTGCAACACGGTCCATTGGAAGAATGAACCAATTATACTGTTTTCAGGCTGTGGACCCACCAGGCACACAGCCCGGACTTGCACGCAGCTTTGGGTACACAGCCTGACTGGCCTGGCTCCCCCGCCGGCCACTTGATTCACGGTCCATTGGAAGAATGAACCAATTATCCTGTCGTGGATCCCCACACCACTTAGATTCTGTGACTCCTAGAGAGATTTATTCCTTACTTGTTATGACTCCCATCTCACAAAGAGAATTCTTCTTTACACTTGTTGTGGCTCCCCACACCACTTAGAGTCTGTGACTCCTAGAGAGATTTTCCAGTTTGCAACCCCACGTCTGGGTACTTACCCCATCACTGGCCAAGTGCATGAGGCAAAGTAGCAACCACAGCAGAAATCCGTAGAGGTGGACCTGGTTACCAAAGATGGGGGGTTTGCCTACCTCCTGCTCCCACAGCCCATACCTGGCCATTTCCCTGGGAAAACTGAAACTTCTGAGTGTAGATTAAATGGTAGATGAACTGGCGCATCTCCTCTACATATTAGTTGAAATCACACAGCACTCTAGCATTTGACACTACTCCACTTGTTTGGCCTAGTCCTATAGGCTTCCCAAAATGTAGCTCAATTCCTAGATTCCCACACATGTCCCAGGGTGAAGGAAACATTTTGCCCTTTTTGTCAGAGCAGACACTCACCCTTTAGTTGCAGGTGCCCCACAGGCGAATCACAAATCTTCCAACTTTCCAAAACAAAGGCTGAACTGAATAGGCAGCTTTTCTTCCTCTTGGCAGAATTAAGGGGATTGCCCCAGGAATCTGCATGGGGATCTTTACATCCCCCCCCAGAGGAAGGGGGCACTGAGACCCAGACAGTGGTTTCCACCACTTGCGCACACCTTCACTTACTCAAGACAAACTGGACACCGATTCCTTCTTACTGAAGGCAAACTGGAACTGAACACTACTCTTTGAAAACTCCCAACGTTCTATCTAACTCCCTCTGCTGCAGATTCCAATGTGGCTTATGCAGCTGTGAAAGTTCTATTGGTGATGTCATCCCTCAGTCTCAGCTGAGACTGAGAACAGAGTGAGACAGTATGAAACCCATTTAACTGGAGTTTCACAAGCTGCCTTCCCTGCCTACCACTAGGTCTTACTGGGATTCTAGTAACCCCGGATAACAAGGGGTTACACTCACCCTTGACCAGGAAAATGACTGTCCACAGACATTATTTACCCAGCCTTAGGCCATCCCACCCTATGTGCTACCTGCAGAGGGGGGTGATCAGGCCCCCTCCTACCATGTGCAAGCACAGGCAGGTAACACTAAAGGCCTAGAGGCCTGTAGCTGACATGTCAGTCTCTACTCTATCCACTTACTATGGACACCTAGTGGCTCTGATAGAACTATCCAGAGCATAGCCCTGATAGATCAGCACTGCAGACCCCATGGCCACTGAGGACCACAGCCTGTCTATCCCCCTAACCCTCTAGGGAAAACCTATCTGCCTCTAACATAATATTCCAAAACAAAAACACAAACAACCTGGGGACCTCCCTGACCTTGTGCAAACTGCAACCACACCATTAAAATACCACATTACTGCCTCCTCCCTACCCCTACAACCACACCTGTGGAAGGAAAGGGTTAATACAGCAATAACCATAACAATAACACCACAGTACTTTAAATTTCTACACAATAAAGCACTGATGAGGAACTCCGATGAGCCCCTCCTCCTCTTCTTGTCTTGTCTTCTGTCTTCCCAGGAACACCTGTAAGAAAAAGAAAGACAAACACACTCCTAATCTGTATACTCAGTCTACCTAAACCCCTACCATCAAAACACTGCAGAATCCCAAAAAGATTTTTTTTTTAGAAAAAAAAAGGTAGAAAAAACAGTATTTACATTAGATAACAACAACATTATTTACAATACACATTTGGGGGGATGGAGTGCCCTAAAAGTCCCAACTAATTACCACAAGGCCGGAAGGCTAGTCCAATAAAGAGTCTCTCCTGGGCAGGAGCCCGGCGAAGCACAGTTCTAACAGGCCCAAAGTCCCGAAGGAGGTCTTTGCAGACAGTTCACACATTTTGAAGTCTGTTAGTGTAGGGTGTGTACTGCAATGTCATAAAGACAGAAAAGTTTGGACTTACCAGCCACTTGTAGTACGAGACTCGGCACTAACCTGCACCTCTGACGAAGACTCTCCCTGGCAGAATTTCTTCTGATACAGCTGGGAGGACATCTTCCAGGAACCACAGGAGGGCACATCTGGAAACAGCTGGGCTGATGTCATCTCAGGAGACGGAACCTTAGAACAGGAACAAAAAGAAAACAGCTGGTCCGACGTCATCCGATTACCAGGCGATGAACAGGATACAGCTGGGCTGGTGTCCTCTCTGGATCTGAAGATATCTGGTGGGCCAGTTGATGGTTGCTGGACAGGACAGTACATTGTAGACTGATGAATGTGGGGCACCTGAGTCCTGGATGTTCATATTGGCGGATCAATAAGGCACTTCACAGTCTGGTGTGGCAGTATTGACTACCACTGCTCAGCTCTCCATTTTGTAGGCACGGGCTTATTTGCTGGGAGGTCCTTGCACTGAGGCCAATAGTACCGGGGGTCAGGGGCTTGAATTATTACCCCATCTGGGCGCACATAATTCACACAGTGGGAGATTTCATGTCCCTCTCTGTCCACTATTCTCACTCTGTCCATAAACAGTGTCCTGCCTCTCTTCCACTGGGTATACTTTTAGTGGAACAGTCTATTCTTTACATGCTGGTTGGCCCCAGGATGCACATTTTTCATTGCTTCATCCCAGATCCAGGATTTCCTGCAGTTCTCAATCTCTTCCCAGACTTTTCGAGGAAAGGTAGAAAAGGTCATACCATAGATTTCATTTGCCTTCCTACGAACCGGTCTCTCCTCTTTACTTGCTTTGGTCAATCTGAGACTGCTGGCCTGGCTTGGGGGTGGCCAGTCCTGGTTCTGCCAGCTACGCATCCTTAAGGAAATTAGAAAAGGATCCCTGAATTCTTCCTCCTGTAAAGCTAGGGCAGTGGCATCACCAGTTTCTTCCATACATTCCTCTAAGGCAAGATCTTGAGGCTGTGTACCCGTTCCTTTTCACGAGACCACATAGGTTCCCCCTCATCTTCCACTTCATTGAGGATCTGAGCCCAGGAGTGAGCAGTCATTCTCACCTCTGAGACTATCCACTCATCACTAGGTGCGGAGGTCGACACCTCTCATTCAAAGGCCTCCCGCATCTCATCTTCACCTAAGAGATTCAGGCTAGGCCCCCCCACCCTGGGGTCTATTGATGCTTTATCTGAACTTTCCTTCTGGGATCCAGCATCCAAAACTTCAACTTCAGATTCTGTCTCCAACTCTGCACCCTCTAGCTTTGTGCCACTCTCCCCCGAGGAGCCTTCCTCCACAGGCTCCACCTGGTGCTGTGTGCTGCCAACTGCAGATTCCTGAATTTTTGTCCATGTGGGGGCCAAACAAATTGGAGGCGCTTTATACAAGCCATATTTTTGTAGGCATCCAGCACAGTGAGGAATCATGAAGACGTCCCTTCCAGCACTCAAGCATATTTGACATACACGCACTGGATAATTAGGAATCGCCACATCAGGAGGCAGTTGCCCTCCATAGCACCATTTTTCAATATCTCTCAGTCTATTTACTGCTGCTGTTACTGCAACCTGGGCGTGATCTGGGTAACGTGCTGGTCCTGAGGCCATAACTGCAGAAAAATAAACAAAGTTCACTGTAACTGAAAGTCCCACTTTATTGAACACACTCTGTAGCTGTAAAATGGCTCCTCTGCTGCTGTGTTTACTTTACTACCCCACCCTGTAATGGCGCAACACTCCTGTGCATCAACATTTAGAATCTGGGTCAAACCACTGCGCACCCAATTTACACAAAGCTATTGATAACTTTGCTCAAACTGCACAACTTGCTCTGATCTGGCTTTAAACACATTTACAGGATTTTTCATGGACTTTTTACATGCTGGTATCATTTATTTTATTCACAGTCCCTTAAAGCTTCAGGTTTTTAGCACAGGATTGCCTGTATTACTAGTGCTGCATTTTGCTACAACCCACAGTCTCTCTCTGGCTGCAAACTTTAAACTGAGGCTAATTTCATTACTATGCACACAGTCAATGGCTTAACAGACTTGCACTTGCTGGCAGGACTTAACACAGTCATTACTTGCAAAGCGACTACACTGCTGCACACACATTTTATATGGCATAAACTGAAAATCACTGAGCAGTTTCTTGGTTGTTTACTTACCGTTATCAGTAGCAGCTTGCTGCGATGGTGAAAAACAGTCTGCAGCCAGTTCTTGAAGGCCTTGGAACACAAACAGGCGGGCAGTCCTAGCGATCATCGTTTTAAACACCAAACTTGCAATTCTGATGATCAATTAGCGGGTTGAGCCCAATTTCAAGCAAAAAAGTCAACTTTTAAACTGTTTACAACGCTTTGAACACTCAGCGACGCTCCTCCACTGCCAGTACACGACTCCTCTCACTCCCTCTCGAATGCTGGGGCAGTCTCTGTAGAGCTGGCTGAGGGGTGGGACTGATTGCAGCCTGACCAGCCACGACGCCATGCATAGGCCCTTCTTCCTGTGAGGCTCTTCTCCTCCGCAGCGATCGTCGAGCAGAGCAAATTTAAACTGCAGAATGCAACTTTTTCTTTTCCAACTGACTCCACGGCAGGAGCCCATTTCAGCCATTTAACATAGCCATTTACTCTGCAGTCTCTCAATTCACTCAGAAAGCATTTCCAATGTCCAGGGCATAATTTTCCTTTTGCTACCCCTAGTCTTCCACACTTTCCTTCACAACAGTTCATTTTAAAAGCATTTCAAAAGTCCAGGGCACAATTTTCCTGTTGCTACCCCTAGTCTTCCACACTTTCTTTACCACAGTTCATTTTAATAGCATTTCCAACGTCCAGGGCATAATTTTGCTATTGCTACCCCTAGTCTTCCACACTTTTCTTTACCACAGTTCATTTTAAAAGCATTTCCAACATCCAGGGCAGAATTTTCCTGTTGCTACCCCTAGTCCTCCACACTTTTATTTACCACAGTTCATTTTTAAAGCAGGCAAAAACACTGTAAACAATTTTGATGCAGGACAAGGGCACACTCTTTGGCTTTACAGCCCCTTGGTAAACGGTTGGCATTTTTAAACAGCAGCACAAGATTCACAGCACACAGCAACACACATTAGGGAAATTGCTTCAGCTTTTTATCTAATGCCAGATAGCCAAAATACTAGCCCCCTTGTCGAAAGCACCTTCCTCCCAGAACAAAATCCTAGCGGTGCCTCCATTTTGTAATCCCTCACCCCTGCCTTTTTGCCAAAATGACAAATGGCATGCTGTTGAAGCTGACAGCAGTACCTGGTGGGGACCTGGGTTCAGGGAGGATGAGGTTACTCGGCACAGGGGGACATAGGTTTGGCTACTCTGCACAGGGGCACCCAAGTAAATCCGAACACAGGAAGCAATAACTGTAACGTCCAGAACCAGGAATGGGATTCTTCAGTGTGGCTTTTATTCACAAACTAGCTGAACAAAACAAAGCATAGATGGACCCCCATGGGGCTACATTTCCTGGTAATGCAGATTAGAGACT
This sequence comes from Neoceratodus forsteri, assembly GCA_016271365.2. Lineage (NCBI taxonomy): Eukaryota > Metazoa > Chordata > Ceratodontiformes > Ceratodontidae > Neoceratodus > Neoceratodus forsteri. The sequence goes on along the minus strand of CM057453.1, from coordinate 277,559,509 downwards.
ACAACACGGTCTATTGGAAGAATGAACCAATTATACTGTTTTCAGGCTTTGGACCCACCAGGCACACAGCCCAGACTTGCACGCAGCTTTGGGTACACAGCCTGACCGGCCCGGCTCCCCCGCCAGCCACTTGATTCACAGTCCATTGGAAGAATGAACCAATTATCCTGTCATGGCTCCCCACACCACTTAGAGTCTGCGACTCCTAGAGAGATTTCTTCCTTACTTGTTATGACTCCCATCTCACAAAGAGAATTCTTCTTTACACTTGTTGTGGTTCCCCACACCACTTAGAGTCTGTGACTCCTAGAGTGAGTTTCCCTTTTGCAACCCCATGTCTGGGTACTTCCCCCATCACTGGCCAAGTGCATGAGGCAAAGTAGCAACCACAGCAGAAATCCGTAGAGGTGGACCTGGTTACCAAAGATGGGGGGTTTGCCCACCTCCAGCTCCCACAGCCCATACCCAGCCATTTCCCTGGGAAAACTGAAACTTCTGAGTGTAGATTAAATGGTAGATGAACTAGCGCATCTCCTCTACATATTAGTTGAAATCACACAGCACTCTAGCATTTGACACTACTCCACTTGTTTGGCCTAGTCCTATAGGCTTCCCAAAATGCAGCTCAATTCCTAGATTCCCACATATGTCCCAGGGTGAAGGAAACATTTTGCCCTTTTTGTCAGAGCAGACACTCACCCTTTAGTTGCAGGTGCCCCACAGGCGAATCACAAATCTTCCAACTTTCCAAAACAAAGGCTGAACTGAATAGGCAGCTTTTCTTCCTCTTGACAGAATTAAGGGGATTGCCCCAGGAATCTGCATGGGGATCTTTACATCCCCCCCGGAGGGAGGGGGCACTGAGACTCAGACAGCGGTCTCCACCACTTGAGCACACCTTCACTTACTCAAGACAAACTGGACACCGACTCCTTCTTACTGAAGGCAAACTGGTACTGAACACTACTCTTTGAAAACTCCCAATGTTCTATCTAACTCCCTCTGCTGCAGATTCCAATGTGGCTTATGCAGCTGCGAAAGTTCTATTGGTGATGTCATCCCTCAGTCTCAGCTGAGACTGAGAACAGAGTGAGACAGTGTAAAACCCATTTAACTGGAGTTTCACAAGCTGCCTTGCCTGCCTACCACTAGGTCTTACTAGGATTCTAGTAACCCCGGGTAACAAGGAGTTACACAAGACAAATTTGCAGGTTTAAAAAACACTGTGGTGTGAGATTTATTTTTCAAAAGTTTGAAAAATAATAAATGAAAACAGAAAAATTGCAAAGAAAATCACTACTTAACATCAGTAGTTTCTCACATAATACAGTCCTGGATCTTAGAGCTCTTAAGACCCTTCTCATCTGCATTCAGCAGCTTGTTTACAGTAGCAGCAGAATCTCTCTCCTTCTCTTTCAGGGCTGAGCCCCACTGGACTGAACTGAAGTGAACTCAGTGAAGAGGTTTTTATATCTTTTGGGTGGGGTCACCTGACTGAGCCCTTTTCTATTTACATGTCTGGACATGTTGTTTCAAAACCAAGGGGAAGGGGGACTTCCTGGTTCAGTTAAAGGAACAGTATATATCGTCACAGATATTGAATCTCCATATCTCTGATCCACAGTGACTAAGCACTTTTATACATAGAACCTTATATAGTAACAGGTTTATAGTGTGAATTTATGAAAATACCTTAAGGATTTCTTATAACTGTACTAATCATGGAATTATTATTGTTTTATATGGCTTCTAATCATTTTTCTTTAAAAAGGCTTTATTAACTGTATTCATTTCTGTATCTAAAATAGCCTTCATGCTTTTTGTACACAAAATGCACTTATGCACTTTACACAGCACCTCTCCGGGTGTTTGGCATCAATCCAGGGACTGGATGGATGCGAATGGAAAAAGAATGAAAAGAGAGAACTAGTAGGAAATTTAGTAGGGATAGTAAAGAGCTATGCTAGGTGGCCAACCTGGGGTGGGGTTGGGGGGGAGAAGAAAAGCAAAGAGAAAAGCATTAACTGTTGCTAGAAAATAAGGAGATAGAAAAGTGGTCCATCAGTCATAGCTGAGGGTGTAGCATAACTCCGCCACACTCCATATACGTTCTTTAACAGGCCATCAGCTTTTCACTTACCGTAGGGATATTGTGCAGGAATTCTATATGTATTATAAATCTTTTAATAAAATGGCTAGGGAGAATCCTTCACCTGAATTGGTTGTTACCTGTGCATTAGATCCATCTAATGCACAGGTAAAAACAAGTACAGTGAGACAGGACCCAGTGCATTATAAATCAAGGTGACAAACAGAACTTTCATTTTTTAAATGCTGCAATTTTTTTCTCTCATTTAGCAACGCAGACTTCCACTGAAATCATCAAACAGAAAATAAATGATCAGTCCCCACTAAGCAATCTGATCAATTTAGTAGACAAACTTCAAGTCATAAACATAATTTAAAGCAAGAAAGTTTCATCTCACAGTGCTGCTGCCTGATATGTCTGAGTTGGCCACCACCCGCCCCCCCTCAGAAAATCAATAGCCATCATAAGTTGGGACCATTTGGTGAATATAAGTGATGAAAATAGTGAAGATGGCTGGAGTGGTGTTATCAGATACAGACACTCACTGCCAGCACTTTATGACAGTCAACTCTACACACTTGCTCTAAACACAGACATTCACTTGCTCAAGTCAAACGCTAAGTGATCTTGCTGATGATGTAGTCCTGGAGACAGTCACTACTCTCAGCCTCACTTCTCCTCCCAAAGTTTTTTGGGAAAAAGTACTTGCTTCTAGCTTCCCCTGCCCCTAAACAGCTAGCATTTGATCACTGTTAGTGCTGCCAATCCCAACTGACATCCTCACAGTCCCGGCCCCCCTACCACCACCATGATCACTCATTTGTCTGCTGCCTGATACTGCAGACCACAGCACATATTGCACAAGAATCACTAGAATTAGGATGCAGACCGAAAAACAGCAGACACTTCATTTTTGATCACATTTTTGTGTTTGTTTTAAAAATACCTTCCAGTGCTCTTCATGTGGCTCTCATGCCTTTCCTCCTAACTGGCCATGGACTCCCTCTGTCTGCTCACTTGCCACTTGGCTGCCCACTAGCTTGAACCACAATCAGCAAGTGTTGCTAGCATATTAAAACTATGGCTATACTATGCTGTGCTTCAATGAACACTATATGTGTGTGTGTGTGTGTGTGTGTGTGTGTGTGTGTGTGTGTGTGTGTGGAGGGGGTGCTAGGGAGCTACAGTTACGGTGGCCACTTTAGGACAGATGTCCTGAGGGCAAAAAAGAATTCAGCTATCCACTGGAGGTGGAGGAACTGTTTCACTACAAAGTACATTAAATATTTAAATGTTTCTGTATATACACATACAAATTTAGATTAGTATATATATGTAAAATACAGAGGCCCATTTTATAAGTGCAATAAGAGACTCTGGGGGTGTGTATTAGACATTCCTAACACACAGCCAGGGGCTGAAGGCACTCGGCTTGCGCCTTCATACCTCATTATTCCCCCTGGCCATGCATTAGAAATGACTAATGCACAAACCCTCATGTCTTATTGCTTACATATGGCCCCCTTCAATCTCGGTGTCCTCAGTGATTATTAAGGACTATTTAGCACAGATTCCACTACCAACTCTTACGCATGATCAGCAAAGTGGTCTAACCTGCCCCATTTCAGAAGTGGAAGTTACTATAGCCATTTCTGAAATGTCTCTAGATAAAGCCCCAGGCCCAGACGGGTATTCACCCAACTTTTACAAGACGGTTGCCCAAGATTTAACCTCGGTCATAGCACAAGTTTTTAATGATATTTTAGCTAAAGGTATATCTGATCCATCTTTAGTAGAGACACTGATAGTACTCATCCCTAAACCTGGGAAAGATCTGGAACAAATCCCCAATTACAGAACTATTTCTCTCATGAATCAGGATTTAAAATTACTGAGTAAGATTTTAGCAACTCATATTAATCATGTTTGGGGCCATTTGATTGGCCCTGAACAAATAGGTTTAATGCCCTCAAGGTCTGCTTCAGACTATCTTTGTAAATTGGCACATATATTTTCAGCATCAAGGGATCTTCAATGTCCTGCGGCCTAGATATCTCTGGACTCCAAAAAAACATTTGATAGAATAGCGTGGCCCTTTCTGTTTATAGTCCTTAGTAAATTTGACTTTTCTGTCACCTTTATCAGCTGGATTCAAACCCTCTATGATAGTCCTTCAGGCAAAATATATTGCAATGGGGTTTATCCCCCTCTTTTATACTACATAGTGACACTAGGCAGGGGTGTCCTCTTTCCACGATTTTATTTAACTTATATCTGGAACCTCTGATATCTAAACTTCAGCTCCATCCCTCAATTCCTGGTATTATTGTGGGTCATACAGAATGTAAACTGTCTGTATATGCAGACAACATATTATTACATATTACCCACCCTGTTCAGAGCATCCCGATTATTCTGGAAATTATTTGTAACTTTGGGGCACTTTCTAACTATAAACTTAATATCACTAAAACAGTTGTTATGCCTCTCACTAAATACCTTCATCAGGCAGACATAAACATTTATGGTTTGTTATAAGTGCCACACTCTCTGATGTATTTGGGAGTTTACCTCTCTTTGGATCTTAAATAGTTCAAGAAACTAAATTTGGACAACTTAGTAAACACTATCAAGTTAGATTTGGAATGGTGGGAGCACCTATCCTAGATGATGTAGTTACGCCTTAACATCATGAAACTGAATATCCTTTCTAGGATATTTTACCCTCTTCGGATGGTTAATTTGTATTTCCCTTTGAATTGATTCAAAAGTTTGCAGTCTCTAATTGCCAATTTCATTTGAGCTGGAAAGCTGGCACGTTGGGCCTATTCCAAATTAGTAGCCCCCAAATCACTTGGAGGTCTGCAAGTGCCATATTTTAAGCTTTACTACTTGGCCATCCATTTAACCTATATACTCCGGTGGCTCCGTCCTACAGATATGGACTCCTTAAGTCCTTATACCCCACTATGACTTACCATAAAGAGGGATAAAATACAAGATTGAGGCCTGACGCTACTCTCGATCATTTAAACTAAATTCTCACATATTCTCAGCAACATTCATCGAATGGTAATTGGTTCTTCCCTTTCAGTATTGAAGCAATTTTTAGCCTGCTTGCCACTTCAACATTTTATGAACATTTCACAACTCATTACTAAAAATCTTAACTTTTGAATTGGTGGTGCTCTGATCATCTCAAGTTGGATGTTGAATCTGGATACTGTCTCCCTCTCTGACCTATTGTTAGGAGGTATCTTTCTGTCCTTTACTGAGGCTGAAATAGGTTTGAATGGACTGGCAACTCGGCTTTTAAATATTTTCAACTCCAGCATGCAGTCAAGTATCACATGGGTGTGTGCCCATGGGAACATTCTTGTGAATCCTTTCTTTCCTCTTTGAAATCCCTAGCTTCATCACCCCTTGGTATTTCCAAAATGTACCATGCTCTGCTTCCTAGACTCATATAAAACATTTGGCATAAAATGTAAGCACTGGTAGGAGGTTCTCCAGAACACAGATCTTTATTGGACTGGAATATGGAAGTCAGTGTTTAAATGCTTAACACAAGATAGATTTAAGTTGACTCAGTCCTTAATTTTGCACAGTTTATATTACAACCTTTATAAACTACAAAAGATGGCGATAATGGAATCTAACATATGTATTAGGTGTGGCTCTGATGAGGCTACCACTCTAAATATATTTTGGGAATGCCCTTCTGTTCGCTTTCTTTGGAATGAAATCAAAACCAGAACAGATCCCCTGTTAGGTATTCTGAATTACTTTACCCCTGAAATTTGTTTGGTGGGTGATCTGCCTTCAGTCTTGTATAGGGAACAAAAATTCCAAATAATGATGATTGCCAAGTCAGTTAAAAAAACAGTTCTTTGACATTGGAAAAATCAACATAAATTTGTTTACATAGAATGGTTTAATGAGTTGTTTTCTAATCTGCATATGGAGAAGCTAATTGCCAGTACTCAGAATACACTAAGTGTTTGTAATTAAAGATGGTCAAAATTGCATACTCCGTATACCCTGTCTTAAATGGTATTGCTCCCTTTTTATGTTGGCACACTTGCACAGCCAACATCTTGCAGCAGTGGGGATTTGAAGGTGCAGTCGCTGTTGGGCAAATGCAGGGCACGCATCAGTATGTGTGTCCCTCATTCTCCAATCAGCCTGCATGCCGGCGCCACACCATGCATATTAATGTGGTGAGCACAACTAAGGAAAGGTCAGCTGCAATCCGAGCAAAGCTCATCAGACACAGCGGACCCTTCCTACGTGCTCGTCACATTGTCAGCATGGTGGGTGGCCACCCAACTGCCGACTTTGAGGGTGCTCAATTCCCCAGTCAGCTTACCCTGCCCCTCTTATATGTTGCCGATGGGAGCCCTCCCCATCGGCATAAATATCCCCTGTCACCTTTTTTTGGTTGCCGGTGCCCAATCCCCTCAGCTCATGCACCACCCGCTTTCATTATTTGCCAGCGGGCTGCCCAATCCCCATCAGCATCTGTCCCCCACTCCCTAAGTGCCGATGGGGGTGCCCAATCCCCCGTCGGCTATTGTACCCCCCAAAAAAACAAAACACCTGTAAAAACAGAAAACCATCCACAATGTTTTTTTTACACACCTGTAAATGGAAAACGGTTCCTCGTAGTCTCCCTACCCACCCGCACCCACTCACTGCACACCCTGCCTCCCCACACCCCCCCCCATACTTACCTCTGGAGTTTGGCACGATGATCTTCAGTGGACCAGGAACACGTCTGCACTCTTCAAAGCTGACCGTGAATTGAGGAAATGCCGGTAAGCTGTGAAATGGAATAAATGGAGGTTTTGTCAACTTTGATGCATATCGGGGCATTTTTTTGAATTTTTGCACCAAATTTTCAGCATGGGGTTTTTGGGACCCCTCCTCATGAATTCTGTTACAGTTATGACGTTAATCAGCCCTGAAAAGTGATTTCGCCATCACTGCATGGAGTCACCTTTCGGGACTGATTAATGCAAGGACAGTGGCAATGTTCATGAGGTGGGCTGTCAAAAATCCTATGTTGCAAATTTGGTGGAAAAAATCCAAAAAATGGCTGTTTTACGAGCGTGCGTTATGCAGTTGCTATGCACACTCATAACTTCATGAATTCACAATATTTTCATGCCAGATTTTCAACATTGTCATTTTTCTACACCTCCTTGTGAACAGTACCACAGTCATTTTTCACATGCTGGCTGAAATGTGTTTCCGCACTTCCAGCACACAGTACAGCAGTTGCTGTGGGAAATCAGTGTTCTGGGCAGATTACGAAAATGACAATTACACTGTTCATGAGCAGAGGTCCTACAATGCCTGTGCTGACAATTTGGTGATGATGCACCATAACATGACTGTGTTACGAGCGTGCATTGCGCAGTTTGCACGCACGCTCATAAGTTCGCGAATTTATATTTTCACTCCAGATTTTCAACATTGCCATTGTTCTGCACCTTCTTATGAACAGTACAGCTGTCATTTTTCACATCCTGACCAAAATGTGTTTTTGCACTTCCAGTGCAGAATAGCGAGGTCGCTGTAGGACGTCCGTGTTCGAGACACTTTATAGAAATGACAGTGACACTGTTCATTAGCAGAGGTCCTAAAATGTCTATGTTGAAAATTTAGGTCCGAAAATCCATACAATGTGTGTTTTACGAGCGTGCATTGCGCAGTTTGCACGCACGCTTGTGATTTCTTGCATTTGTAATATTTTCACTCCACATGTTCAAAATTGGCATTTTCCATACCGCCTTATGAACAGTAGAGCTGTTATTTTACATATCCTGGCTGAAATGTGTTTTTGTACGTCCGGCGCAGAATCTCATGGTTGCTGTGCAAAATCAGATTTTGGGGCAGTTTGAGGAAATGACGATGGCACTGTTCACGAGCAGAGGTCCTAAAATGCCTATGTTGAAAATTTGGTGCCGAAAGTCCAGAAAATGACTGTGCTGCAAGCGTGCGTTGCACAGTTTCCACCCAGCCTTGTAACTTCGTACATTTGCAATATTTTCATGCCACATTTTCACCACTGGCATTTGTGCACACCTCCTTATCAACAGTACAGCTGCCATTTTTCACAACCTGCCCAAAACATGTTCCCGCAACTGTGGTGCACAATGGTGTGCTCGCTGTGGGAAATCACCTTTTGGGACACATTAACAAAATCACAGCACCACTGTTCATGAGGGGAGGTACCAAAATACCTATGTTGAAAATGTGCCTGTACAACTCCCACAAGTAATTGGGTTGCAGACATCTACTGAGCAGTTTGTATGCATGTTCATTGCTTCACCAATATTTCATATTGCCACCCAGATTTTCAATGTTGCCATTTTTTATACCTCCTCACGAACAATACAGTTGTCATTCTCCACATCCTGCCCCAAACTGTGTTTCCCTCCCCCTCTGTCACCAAATGCCACAGCCGCTGTGCAAAACCACCTTTCAGCTTACAAAGTGATTGTGCCGCTTTTCATGAGGTGGCCTGACAAGCAGCCCATGTTGAACAGGTAGGGTGAAACTACCACTACACGCCTACAGTGCTAGGGTTTCCAACTGCAGCACCCCACCCGGTACGAACTGACATGTGTCAAGCTGTGACTTGGGATCATCGGATGTAATGCTCACACCATTCCACCCCCCCACGCCCACCCTGCAGCCACTGACAGGCATCGTGGTGTGTCTTGCACTGTTCAGCCACAAACTTCACCCCACACTCCTTTACTGCACCTACATCAGCATATTACCTTATGGAATGGGGTAAGTATAATGCCCAAAGACTTCAAAGCACACCATGACACTTGTCAGTGTCTACAGGGTAGGGTGATGTACAATAGAATGAGCATTATACCTGACGACCCAAAGGCACACCCCACTGCCTGTCACTCTGTACAGGGTGGGGGTAGGGTTGGTGCCACTTCAGTACTTCACTGACATTCCTATTATGCGCCTCTAGCTCCGCCACTGCCAATGCCAATGCCAGCATGACAACATTCGGCATTGACAAATGTTTGTTTCTATTTTCCTTCTTCTTTACTTTTCCGAGATTGATTGTGTAATAAGATATCTAATGGAAAGAACTTTCTAGAAACATAGAAACATAGAAACATAGAATTTGACGGCAGATAAGGACCGCTTGGCCCATCTAGTCTGCCCATTTTCCTACCTAACCGATAAGCTGCAGATCCTAGTTAACCAACAGCTTACTTCCTCTTACCCACCCCTAGGACTGCCTTATGCCTGTCCCATGCATTCTTGAAGTCCACCACTGTTCTTGACTCCACGACCTCCTCAGGGAGGCTGTTCCATGCATCCACAACCCTTTCTGTGAAAAAATACTTCCTCACATTACCCCTGAGCCGTCCCCCCTCTATCTTCAAATTGTGTCCCCTTGTTCTTGCACATCTCTTTTTCGGGAAGATGCTACCCTCTTGGACTTTGTTAATTCCCTTGAGGTACTTGAAAGTTTCTATCATGTCCCCTCTCCTTCTTTCCTCAAGAGTATACATATTAAGCTCCTTTAGTCTTTCTTCGTATGTCTTTTGGTGCAGACCCTGCACCATTTTGAATTGCCCTCCTCTGGACAGCCTCCACTCTGTCTATGTCTTTGCAGAGATGAGGTCTCAGAACTACACATACTCAGATGGGGTCTCACCAACTGTCTGTACAGAGGGATAACAACTTTCTGTTTTCTACTATTGATGCCTCTTCCTATGCATCCCAGTATCCCCCAGCCTTCCTTACTGCCTTCTCACATTGCTTGCCCACCTTTAGGTCATCTGATATAATTACCCCCAGGTCTCTTTCTATTTTACTGTTGTCAGTATCTCACCCCCATTTGTACGCTTCCCTGGTTTTGTTTCCATGTGCATTACCTTGCACTTCTTTGCATTGAATCTGAGCTGCCATACATTTGACCATTCCTCCAACCTTGCCAAGTCCCTTCTCATCCTTTCCCTCCATCTTGTGTATCAACCCTGTTGCAGATCTTTGTGTCATCTGCAAAGAGACATACTTTTCCTTCCAGTTCCTCTGCAATGTCACTTATAAAGACATTAAAAAGGACCGGTCCCAGTACTGAACCCTGCGGTACCCCGCTAGTAACCCTCCTTTCTTCACTGAGTACTCCATTTACTACTACCCTTTGCATTCTGTTGTCTAGCCAATTTTTTATCCAGGCTACCACCTTGGGACCCATTCCAAGGTTAGCTATCTTGTGTATTTATCTTTTGTGTGCGACTGTATCAAATGCCTTGCTAAAATCTAGGTGGACCATGTCCACAGCCCCTCCCTGGTCTACTACTTTGGTCACCCAGTCAAAGAAATCTATTAGATTCATCTGACACGACCTTCCCATCATGAATCCATGCTGCCTTGGGTCCTGTGCCCCACTGGCCTCTAGGTACTCAACAATTCTTTCCTTCAGAAGTGATTCCATCATTTTCCCTACCACTGAGGTCAAACTAACTGGTCTGTAGTTTCCTGCCTCTGTCCTGCTCCCACTTTTGTGAAGAGGGATCACATCTGCCCTCCTCCAGTCCTCGGGTACCACCCCATCCTCCCATGATTTGTTAAAGAGAGTAGTCAGCGATGTCACTAGTTCTACCCTTAGTTCTTTCAGAATTCTTGGGTGAATCCCATCAGACCCCATTGCTTTATCCACCTTCAATTTTATTAGTTCTTTCAGAACCCTTTCTTCTGTAAATGGACTGGTATCGACCCCCGTCTTCAGAGTGTTTCGCTTGTTTGGTTTAGGTAACTCCCCCTCATCTTCCTTTGTGAATACTGAGCAGAAATATTCGTTCAGTATCCTGATTTTCACTGTCACCCTCTACCCACATTCCCTCCCCTTTATTAAGCTTCAGTATCCCTCCTTTGGTCTTTCTTCGCTCCCTAATGTACCTATAAAAGGTCATATCCCCCTTCTTAACAGAATTGGCTATCCTTTCCTCAGTTTGGGCCTTTGCTATTCTGACTGCCTTTCCAGCCTTTTTCTGCTTTAACTGATAAAGTTCTCTGTCCTGCTCCTTCTGTGTTTCCTTATATTCCTGAATGCTGTCCTTTTCTCCTTAACTTTCCCTGCCACCTCTTTTGTGAACCATAGCGGTTTTTTCCTTCGTTGTGTTTTATTGATTTGCTTTACACAAAGGCTTGTTGCCTCTGTGATGGCTGTTTGATCACTCCCCTTTGTTCCTCCACCCCTCCTTCTTGCCTGTTTGCTAGTGCTTTTCTGAGGCACTCTCTCATTTTCCCAAAGTCAGCCCTCCTAAAGTCTAGTACTCTTGCTTTTGTATGGCTTGATTGTATGGCTGTGTTTATTGTGAACCACACTGTTTGGTGGTTGCTTGTTCCCAGATGGCTTCCCACTTCTAAATCTGAGATTCTTTCTCCATCCCCATTTGAAAGTACCAGGTCTAAGATTACTCCCTCCCGAGTGGGTTCCGATACTAGCTGTCTGAGGCATGCCCCCTGTAGGGCATCAAGAATGACCCTGCACTTGGATGTGCCTGCAGCAAAGGTGCTCCAGTTAACATCTGGCATATTCAGGTCCCCCATCAACAATATCGCCCCTTTTTCTGCCATTCTAAGAAAGCCTTCTATCATTTCCTTGTCCATTCCCTCCCCCTGAGATGAGGGTCTGTATACAACCCCCATGTGGATTGTGGTGCCATTTTCTGTCTCCAGGGTGACCCATAGTGCCTCATCTGTTCCCTGTTTACTCTTTAGTTCTGTTGCTTTGATCTCTTCCTTTACATAGAGAGCTACTCCTCCTCCTCTTTTACCCTCCCTGTCCCTCCTGTAGATTGTGTATCCTGGTATGTTGACATCCCAGTCATGGTTTTCTGTGTACCATGTTTCTGTGACTGCCACAATATCCAGACAACCCTCTTCCATCAAGGCCACTAGTTCAGGGAGCTTGTTACACAGACTGCGGGCATTGGTACTCATCACCTCCACTTTTGATAGCCTTACCCCTTTTAGCCCCATTTCTGTCCTTACTGCCTTTACCTTTTTTTACATTTAAATCTGTTCTGCTCCAATAACTTCTGTACCTTGGTGTTTACCTCACTAATCACCATGTTTTTCGGGGGGAGGCTCGGATTTCCTGCTTCTTTTCAGTGCCTCCCCTTGGCTAGTTTAAATGCTTGCCAATGAAGCATTTAAACCTCTCACTAGGATCCTGGTTCCCCCTGGACAGATGCAGACCATTGCACCAGTATAGGTCTGCATCCTCCAGGTGGCTCCCCAGTCCCAGTGAAGCCAAAACCCTGAGGCTCCACACCAGTTTTTCAACCACTCATTGAATTCCCTGGTGAGAAGTGCCCTAGCATCTCCTTGCCATGAACAGGCAGCACCTCCGAGAAGGTTACCATATCGCTACTTGTCTAAGGCCCTTCCCAACTCTACAAACTCCTCTTGCACTGCTCTGAGTCCCATTCCTAGCCAGGTCATTTGTCCCTAGGTGGACAATGACATCCAGCTCCCTCCCTCGTGCAGCTTCTCCCACAATCCTGAGGATTCGCTTCCTGTCCCTCCAAGCCGTGGCGCCAGGAAGGCACCTTACCTCCCTCTCCCCTTCCTCCCCATTTCTACCCCCCTAATGATTGGAGTCCCCACCAGGAGTTGTTTCCTTCCCCTGTGGGGTCCCATGCCACCCTCCTGTGGGTCTCCTTTGTGAAGGTTCCCAGCATCCTCCTTGGTCTCCACTGCAGGTGCCTCCATGGAGGAACCACTATCCACCAGAAGAGCGAATGAATTGTGGAGAGGTACAGCTGTAGGGATGCAACTCTGTTCCACCACCCTCTCCCTCCTTGAGCCCACCCTGGTCCTGCCTCTCTTCTTTCTTGGCAACCTCTGAGGTAGTGGCATTGGCCCTGGTAGTCCCTGGGTAGGGGAGGAGGTTTCACGAATCCTAGCCAGGTCAGCCTGGAGACGGGCAACCTCCTCTCTCAGACCAGAGAGGTGCCTGCAAATAGGGCAGCATCGCAGCCTCCAGAATGTCTCCCGGAACACTGCCGCCCCACAGCCATTGCACTGCACCACTCCTATCATATCTTATTTTGTGTCCCTCTACTGTTTCTCTGGATGCTTACTCTCTCCTCTCCTTATAACTCTCACCCTTCCTGTTCTGGGACAGCAACTTCCTATCTTCTGCAGTAGCCTCCTTCTTCCTTGCTCAATATCAGACCACCAGCAGCTGGGGGGGGGGAGTGAGCTACTTTTTCTACTTTAGGGTTGACAAAACCAATGCTTCTCTATGATTCTTTCCTTCCTACTGCCAAACAGGAAGTTCCTTATTTTGTACCTTATCTCATCCTTGGTATTTTACTTACAATGGAACCATTTTTATTATATTTTCTTTGTTTGGTTTGGCACTCGCTATGTTGTACATAGTTAAATGGGATTCTTTTTTTTTTCTCTCCTTGTTGTAATCTTGAAAATTAATAAAATAAACTTAATTTACACCCAAAAAACTGTGTCAATGTCCTTTGACTCCAGACTCCCAACTCTTCCTATCTTCTCCATCATGGATGGCAACCCTCTAGAAATGGTTCAGTCCTTTAAGTATCTTGGTGTATGGCTAGACAGCAAACTTGACTTGTCTGCCCACATCAAAGCCATCCATACAAAGATCCACCCTAAACTTGGTGCTTTGCACTGCAATACAATCTGTCTCTGCAGTTCTGACGTGAACTTGTCACCAAAATGGTGCTCCCAGTCTTTGACGATGTGGACAAGGTCTATGGTTCTGCTCCTTCAACCTCCCTGCCAGACTGGACACCATCTGCAACTCCTTCTGCCACTTTATGAACAACTTCCTCTCTCTTACTCATCATTTCTCACTATATTCCTCTTTAGCTATTCTCCCTCTACCTTCATATCACCAGATCCACTGTGCCTCATTCATGCTGAAATACTGGTTTGGGTCCCTTCCTGCTTACTTCTCATCACTCCTCTTCCTCACTCTCCCTCATCCCCTCTACCTCCTGTGCCCACTGCTCTTGGGATCCTCATACTATTGTCATTCCCCATCCCTCTCCTCTGCTGGATAATCAGCCTTTCATATTGTCTCCCATCACTTTGGAACCAACTGCAGGTGGTCAATAGTCCGGCAGCTCCCACTCATCTGACCCAGGCTGTGCTTTGCAATGCCAGGTCGATGAGGAACAAGACCGCTACAATGGTGGACTTGGCTTCCTCGTTCGGCCTAGCTTGCATCACAGAGACTTGGCTGGATGCAAATGCTGGCCCTGTATTAGAGGCAGTGATTCTGGCTGGGTACTCTGTGATACACAGCCCAAGGAAGGTTCACAGAGGTGGGAGAGTGGCCATTGGTTTTAAATCTAACATGAACCTCCCAGAGCTCCCAGTGGGACCTGCCAGGTTCTTTGAGTGTGTGGCCATGCAGGGGGGGTCCTGGTGCAGGCTGCAGGACCCTGCTTATCTACCGCTTGCCTGATGGGGAGAGGGAATTCCTGCAGGAGATTGGAGACTTCATTGCCGGCCTGGTGTTGGAGTCCCCCAGATGGTTGATTTTGCAGGACTTTAACAGGTGGGTTGACAATGAACTCTGGTCATTTTGACACAATCTCCTACAAGATATGAAAGCACTGGGTCTGTCACAGGTAATTACCTCAGTGACCCACTCACATGGGTACACATTGGACCTGGTGTTCTCACTGGAGCTTGAGATCGTTGATCTCAGGATTGATCCAGAGGTATGGTAAGATCATAGCTCCATGAGGTTTGTGTTTGAGGCCCCTCTTGAGAGTCTTTCTTCTATGGAGATGGTCAAGTACTGCTCTTTATGAGGCTTATCCCGAATGAGACTATAAGTGGTACTGGACCTATCGAGTGTGGAAGCTGCATGCGTGATGGGTGTGGAGGGGTGGTGGCTGCCTATAATAAAGTTGCCACCTCCACCTTCGACACTATCATGCCTGTCCATGTATGGCATTTATCTACTCACTGGAGTCTCCCCCCAGTTCGATGGGAAGCTCAGGGATTTAAAGATTAAGGGCCAGAGGTTAAAGCATCACTGGAGGAAGTCCGGGCTGATGGAGGACAAATTGGCCTTGAGGTCACACTAAAGTGACTGTCAATGGGCAATCTCCCAAAAGAAGGTAGATTTTTTTTGTCTGGGGAGATTGCTGAGCAAGGAACAGACCGGCTCAGCTCTTCTATATAGTGGACAGGTTATTACACCCTGTCTGCCTCCATTCCAGGGAGTCATTTCAGTCACTAGGTGTGATGAGTTTGCTCTGTTCTTTGCTGACAAAGTACCCTCTGTCAGATCCAATATCTCCTCCAGGGTCACTCAACTGGCTTGCGGGGTCGGGGTGTCAGAGTGGGAGGGCACCCGTCCTGTGTGGATTGAGTTTGATCCAGTTGAAGTGGAGGAGGTGAGTGAGATAATCTCAAAGCTGTGACCCACCTGCTGTGATTTAGACCGAGGCCCTAGCTGACTTTTAGCCGGATATATGGACCTGGTTGGTCCTGTGGTTGCTTTGATTGTCCGGTGTTCAATGAGGAGAGTGTCTCCTTGGTAGCCTTAATAAAGGCAAGGAAGAGACCACTTTTGAAGAAGCCCTCACTGGACTCAGACTGCTACACCAACTACAAACCAGTCTTAAACTTCCCATTTTTAGGGAAGGTTTTAGAAAAAGTAGTGGCTGCACAGCTTGAGAACCATCTCATTTCCTCTGCCATTTTTGAGTCATTCCAGTCCGGGTTTAGGCCGGGGCACAGCATGGAGACCACCTTGGTAAGGGTGTCTAAGGATCTCCTGAGAGCGAGGGATAGAGGAGAATTATCTATTCTTGATCTCTCTACGCTGTTTGATACAGTGGATTATGAGGTGTTGCTGGACTGCTTTCAGAACTGGTGTGGACTGTCTTAAAGTCATAAGCTGGTTTAAGTCCTACATCATGGACAGAGTTCAGATGGTTGTGATGGGGTTATCCTCATCTGACCCAATGCCCCTGCACTGTGGAATTCTGCAGGGTTGGGTCCTTTCACCTCTTTTGTTCATGGCGTATACAGGCATGCTGCCCTTGAGAGATGTTATCAGGTGGCATGGTTTGGGTTTTCATTGCTATGCTGATGACACCCAGTTATATCAGTCCTGCGCACCCAGTAATCAGATGGTGGTCTGTGTGATTCAGGGCTGGATGACACAAAACTGGTTATGACCCAACCCAGACAAGACGGAGGTCTTGGTAGTAGAGCTGGGTCATCTGCAAGGTGGAAGGATACAATGTAGAGACCTTGGTTTAAAACTAGGTGGTTTATCCTTGATTCCCTCGACTCAGGTCAGGGATCTGGGCATTGTTCTCCATGATAGCTTGACACATGATGCTCAGGTGTCAGCCATCATCCAACGTGGCTTTTACCGTACGAGAATCATTACCTGGATCTGTGCCTTGATACCGCCTGATGACCTGACCATGCTAATACATGTCTTTGTCATGACAAGGCTAGACTACTGCAATGCCTTATACCTGGGACTTTCTGGAGGCAACCTCTGCTGTCTGCAGCTGGTGCAGAACATGGTGGCAAGGTTTTAATGGGTGTTCCTAGATTTGAGCATATCATGTTGGTTCTCCGTGGGCTGTACTGGCTGCCGGTAAGGTGGAGGATTGCCTTTGTGGTCTGTTTGCTGACCTATAAAGCCCTACATGGTCAGTGACCTGGCTACCTGCAAGATCTCCTGGTTCTTCACTGTCCATCTCATGCCATTTGTTCTTCCAAGAATGATGGTTCCTAGGACAAGGTTGCAGCTGTCAGGTGACCAGGCTTTTTCAGTTGCTGCACCTGTCCTGTGGAATTTTTAACCATTTCATCTTAGAGAGGCCCCCTCGGTGGAAACATTTAAGAAGGTGCTCAAGACACTCCTGTTTGAACAGGCATATAGCCTTATATTATTTTATATATTAGGATTTAATGTTACTGCAAATCATATGATTGTAATATTTTAATTGATGATCTGTTGGGGGGTCAGGGTTGGATATGTGCTCTGGAAATATGGTTTTAAATGTTTTATGAATAGTTTTTTTTGTGTATGTTATTTGTGCGTATTATTGTACAGTGCTCTGACCCTCTGGGACGGGGCATTATATAAATATAAATAAAGTGTTTATTGATTGATTGAACTGCCTTCCTTCCTCTGCTTCACTGCTTTCCTTGGCTCCCTCAGGTATCAGCTGAAACTCCTTCCCTCCCCTTGGCTCCTATTTTCCCTCTACTTGACTATTTCCCTTTTATTTGTCTCTTACCCCTGTATAGGGGGGCTGAAATAACTTGGTTTGTTGTTTCTGCCTTGATTGTTCATTTTTGCACTTACTTCTGTAATTAATTTGTGTTATTTGATTGCTGTTCACTGCAACTGTGAATTGTGTTTGTGCTGTGTATTTTGTATCACCAATTCCCTTCTCCTAGGTCACACCTGAAAATGTGTGCCTTTTCCAGTCATAAATTTTCAAATAAATGAAGCACATGGAGGCTCTCAGCAGCAAGTCATACACTTTGATACCGGAGTCAGCATGTGCTACCTGCTTTGCAGGATAGTGAATTTGGGCTTCAACCCCTGGTCTTTTAGTTTCTTTATGGCCACATGGACCTTATTCTAGTTAAGGTACTGGTGGGGAAATCATGGTCCACGAAGACCCTCTGTCCATCCAAGTTCAAGTCCTCCCCCCCAATTCATTTTTATAACAGTTCCTCCACCAAATACCTTAAGAACTTAACAGTTGTTCGGGAGGGGGGCCTCATCTTTAGGCTTGGGGCCCAGTGCCCTATGCTCTTGTTCAGTTCCTACAGTATGTCAAACACTTCTGGCAGTACTAGTTCCTGTGTAAGCCTGCTGATCAAGACGCCATCCAAGTTATTTTATTCAGCTCCAGGAAGCTGAACAGCTGGACATTTTTCCTCCTGGCTTTAGCTTCTGCATCTTCTGCTGTGTTGGTGAGGGCTCACTCCCACTGGCACAGACAGATACGTGTGCAGCCCAGGCATCAGCTTTCATCCTGTAACTAACTCACTCACACACTGCTTGACCTCTGTAGTTCTCTGTTCCAGCTTTCGGAACTCTTTTTTAAATCAGTAACTTTAGTGTCTAATTTTTGCAACATTTTCATAATGCATGCCACATTCACCTTTCAGACACAGAGCTATCCCCAAGTCATGTCTGACTCTTGTACACTGGCCCCAAGTATGCATTCTGAGGTTTGCGATGGGGAGTTTCTGGGGCTGCATTGATTCATCTCTGGGTGCTGCTGCATGCCTTTCAGTGGTGTCGGATCTGACAGTTTTTTGGATTGCCTCATGGTCAGAGTAATGTTCTGCTAGTAATTTAAAGAATGCACCCAGATTAGTGGAGGATGACACTGGATTCTTTTTCGTGGTGAGCAGGTACTCTTGCTCTCCCTAAAGCATCCATGTTGTGTGGTGATATCACCAGTAATGATAATATGGAATTTTGTTATCTTTGCAGTTCTACAGAAATATGGGTTGGAAACTATATATTATGAAAGTTACAGCTTTCCTTTGCATTCAGCCTGTGCTACGTTATTTCTGTTACCAGATTTTAGATTTTAAGAAATCACAGTGATGTTGAATGAACTGTTAATGGTCAAACAGTGAGTAAAAGGCTTTGGTGGGATTTGTGTCTTGATCTCCAGTTCAACAGCTCTCTGCTCTAGCCATTCAGATATGCTGTTTTCTCAAAGTGGCCTTATAGTGTCTTCAGATTCATTCTGTAGTTCATGTGCTACACTGTTTCAGCAGATACCAGTTTATATTCCCATTGAAACTACTGTGCATTTGAAAAGGAAGTGTGGTTTAGTAGTTGGTGACTAGGAGGGCTTCTCAAAGCATATGCCCAGATGCAATTTTCTATTGTATAATTTTGTACATAAGCAAATTGCCCATGTCCAGTTTTCAAAGCTAGGATATAACTAATTCCAGTTTTCAAAACTCTGACTTACTTATGTCTGGCTTGCAAAGATATACTGTAAGTGTGCCTGTACACAGTTTTGTAAAAAGAGATTTCAGCTGTATTGGTCCTTGTAAAACAGGAGAAGATGGAAGGTTTGATACCTTTTATTGGACCAACAAGTGTCTTGTACAAAGATGTGTACTAAATCATATCTCTATTCATCACACTTTGGTTCTGTGTCTTTCTATTATATTTTTTCCTCTGAGTTCTGCCTGTTCTGTTTTTTCCTCCCTGCCTCTCCTATTAACTCCTGAGCTCAGTCCCACCTACTCCCTCTTGTTTTCACACCTCTGTTTATCTAGGCCTTTGTTCTTTTGTTTCTACTAATTTCTTGATTTACTTGCATCTATTAGGCATCTCCTGTTCATTCTATTCTTTCAGCCAGCCTCTGATCTCAAATCCTATCTGCATGCTTTTGTTTTTCCTTTAGCTTCCTTTGATCTCCTACTGACCTGCTCCTACTATGCCCCCTCCCCATTTCTTCTCATGTTTTTATTTTTTGCATCTTATACTTTCATCTCTAGTCCACTTTATCACCTTCTTACTTCACTTCCTGATTTTTAATTGCTCCACAGTGGATATAAATACTGTTTGTTGCTCAGTTTTGCTATTCACCTGAAGAAGGGACCTGTGTGGCCCCGAAAGCTTGTGTATAATTCCATCTTTGTACAAGACACTGGTTGGTCCAATAAAAGGTATCAAACCTTCCATCTTCTCCTGTACATAGTTTTCAGATCAAATGAAACTGGATCTGCCATTTACAGCTATGTCTAGCATTTTTTTTATCAAAAACTGGATGCATAGGGACTTCCGGTATGCCTGGGTAAAAATGCAGAATGAGTGACTCCTGCCTGAAATCATTATAAAGAGCACTAAACAAGCTTAAAAAACTAAATTTAATGGCTCTTTATTCATTAATTATTTTCATCTAGTGCTCCTGCAACAAAATATGGCGAAACAGAATCGCGACTGGTTCCAGCCTATTGCAGAATTGACTGAAGCGGAGGATCAAATGTCTGACAAGGGCGAACTACAATTTAGGCCTACACTGAGCTCAGAAAAAATCAACTGCATCCCATAAAACAAAGTGCCTTAAAAAACCTTCGGAGCCAAATTCTGAAACAATTTTGCAAGTGATCACGGACTTCAGAGGTGAGGTCTGTGACTCGCTAAAGGACATCAGAAATGAAATAGGTACCATACAGAGCAGAGTTACAGAGGCAGACCACCAGATTTCTTTGAACTCCATCAGACTCAGTGAACTTGAGGAAACAGTCAGGTCTCTTGCTGCTGAACAGTTGGCCTTGTCCATTAGGCAGGAGCATATGGAAAATAGGGGAAGAAGGAGAAATATCCGGATTTTGGGCTTCCTGAAGAGGAAGAGGGAAATGATCCCAAAGCCTTTGTTGACTACTTTCTGTGCCTAGTCCTAGAGTTAGATCCAGATTTTCAATTGGCTGTAGAGAGGGCCCACAGAGCTTTAGGCCCTAAACCCTCCCTATCCAAGGCAAGACCTTGTGCCTTCGTTATTCACCTATTAAGCTATCAAGGAAAAGAGACCCTCCTAAGAAAGGCCTGGCAGAAGGGCAGAGTCATGTGGGGTCAGCAATGATTGCTGTTCAATAATGATTATCCCTCCTGCACCCAGAAACAATGTTGGGACTATAGCCTATTGTTTCCTATCCTACGCACACAGAAAATAAGGTTCTGCACCCCTTACCCCGCTAAATTGGTGGTTTTCCTTCCATCAGGCCAGCAAACCTACATTTCAGCATCAGAAGCCACGGCAGACCTTCTGCACAGAGGAATTACCACCGAGAAGATTGCAGAGTCAATGAGATTGTGCCAGGGGCTAGGGAATCAAATGGATCATCCTAACTGGTTCCAAACATCTATACTGCCACTCGATGTCATATTGAAGTGTCTACAGCAATATCAAAGTCCAACAATGCCTCCCTGAACTGTCCCGAGGTACTGACTGCTTTCTTTTTCATTATTACAAATTTAGGGCCTGATCTCCTCGGGTTGGTGGGGGGGAGGTGGGGCGATAGCGGAGGTGGTTCGCCACGGGGGAATGGGGGCGTCTTCCTTGCATCCAGGCAACACATTAAATTTAAACATTAAAACTATTTCCTGCCTAAAATTTGGTCACAGGTTGCCATTTGGACCATAGCTTGCACTCTGATGCAGGGATTTTCCCAGGCTAGAGGGTTTCTATTTTTGGAAACTATTGCCCTTTTCCCTCTACTGCTTCTGTTGGTGTCCCAGACCTTCTGGAGCTCCTCTGCCCTTTCCATAGCCCGTAAAATAAAAAGGCTGGGCTTCCTCCTGCTGGAGGGGGGGCAGTCCATATGGAAAATACCCTTTTTGTAAGGGTTGTGATGAAGGGTCAATGGGATAAGAGTAATAGAAACACATCCGGTTTGGACTGCCTTCATATTACCGCCCTAGCCCCACAACATTGGACATCATTATATAAATCCTCTGCAGGAAAAGATCCAGATTAACTACAACAACATGAGGAGGTTCTCTCAAACTTTTAAATTCCACTGGCTCCAACCAGTGCTTGTTATCAGAATCAGACTCCACTACTATGCTAAAACTGAAACATTCTGGGCATGGTTCCTAAAAAATTGAACCGGGGGAGGGAAGGGATTTTCTAAGGGTGCTGGGAATATTATTCATACTAGATTAACAGTTGGTAACGTATCCTTTATTTATATAATCCCTTATTGACAGTGAGAGAATTCTAATTTTCCACAGGAAATGTTATTTACTGTTGCAATTCCCTTTTTGCCCATATCTTATATATCCCTCCCATCTGAACCCTCAGATCTTATTTTGTCTGCCTACTGTTAAAGTTACAAGACAGTTAGCCTCTTCTGAAGTTGACTAAGCATGTTTTATTATGTTGTCTGTTAATTTGTAGTCAGTGGATGGCTCTTCCTAGATAGCTGGATTGGGACCCATGGAGGGGTGTGGTCTGGTCTGTAGCCCTTACATTCGCCCTAGGGAAAAAAAAAAGAGTTAAAATTACAACCTTAAACATCTAAAATGATGTCAGTTAACCCAGTTAAAATTATATCACACAATATTAATGGTCTCCATGACCCTGTTTAAAGAGCTCGCCTTATGCAACACCACTCTAAACACACTTCAGATCTTATTTTTCTCCAGGAGACTCATCTCTCTGAGGCTGAGCATCTTAAACTAAACTGGGGAAAGAGATACCGGGTTGTTGCTTCATCGCACCCAAGGGGTAGAAAAAGAGGGGCGGCTATTTTAATCCCCCAAAATACTCCCATGGAAATATTACAAATGCATATCATTGCTCAAGGACGATATGTAATTATTAAGGGCCTCTTGTATGGTCAGCAGGTTACATTGGCCAGTGTTTATTTTCATCCACAGACAAAATTTCCCATTTTCCGGGGTTTCATATCCACATTGTTAGACCTTCTTCATGGCCAGCTGATCTTGGAAGGAGATCTTAATTTAACCTTGTCTCCACACATCAACTGTTCGAACCAGCAGAAACATAGGAACTGTACCACTACAAAACAGTTCAAAAATACCATTGACCATTTAGGTTTTGTAGATGTGTGGCGACACCTGTTCCCTAGCACACCTGGCTATACCTATTATTCCCCAAAGTTTAAGTCCTATTCTAGATTGGACTATTTCATGACAGCTTGTGAACTCCTGTCTCTGGTCCAAGGCATTTCAATAGGCCCAAAACTACTATCTGACCATCATCCCTTGATTCTGAAGTTAGATATGGGCAGAGAGAAGAAGTGGACCCTTTGGAGATTGAATCAGTTAATTATAGCGGACAGGGAATTTCAGGAAGCAATTAAAACCAGACTCCCTCTTTTTTTCTCAGTGAATACCTATCCAGATGTCTCTGAGGCAATGCAATGGGATGCGATGAAGGTAACAATCTGGGGAGAAATAATAACACTTACGACCAAAAAAAAATATGGAAAGAGAGGCTAAATACTGAATGCTTTCAAACCACTTACTAAATTACCAGCTGATTTATAGAGAGGGTGACTCCGATCTCCAGAAACAAATAAGCGAGTCAAAGGCTGCATTGCAGAAGATTATGGATAATAAAATACAACAGCCTTTACTTTATCTTCAACAATCTGTTCATAAGGGGAGTCCCAGGGGTATTAAGAAACTAGCATATAAACTAAGAGCCTGAAAGTGCTCTTCCATTATTCTGAAGCTTAAAAATGTATCAACGGGGAAATCACATCATTCCGATAGTCATATCTTATAGGCTTTTTTAGACTACTATGGAAGGTTGTATTCCCCAGACTTGCCCTGCCAAAGGGAATCCTTACAATTTTTAAAACAAGCTAACCTTCCTACCTTGTCCCCCCTCAAAATTAGTACATTAGAATCCCCTATTTCGTGCTTGGAGAGTATGGCGACAATAAAAAAAACTTCAGTTAGGCCAGTGTCCGGGTCCAGATGGCTATACATTGGAGTGGTATAAGATGTTCATAAAGGAGCTAACCCCTAAATTACATTCCATATTTAATGACATTTCCCAGGGTGGTCTGCTCCTCCCATCCTGGGAATTTGCAACAGTTGCCTCAATACCCAAACCACATAAGGATCCCTCAGATCTGGGATCCTATCACCCTATCTCTAGTCTAAATGTTGACTATAAAATCTATATGGCCATTTTGGCCTCCTGACTGGAATTCATCGTCCCACAAATAATACATCCTGATTGATCAGGCTTTATTAAAAATAGAAGTATCACAGATAACATCCGTAGAGCACTGGTCCTGCAGGAATTTGTACGCTCCAGAAAGATCCCATCAGTATTTATTAGCCTTGATGCCGAAAAAGCCTTCGATTGTGTTTTGTGGCCTTTTCTTTGGGACTCCCTCAAGGCCTTCCATTTTCCCACTTCATTTATTACCTGTCTAGCTAATCTTTATAAATCTCCACGGGCCTGTGTCCAAGTTAATGGTGCACTGTCTCCCCCTCTCCCACTGGGTAGAGGGACACGACAGGGTTGTCCCCTGTCTCCCTACCTTTTTGCACTATACCTTGAACCTTTGGTGTCTGTACTGCGGAATACGACTCAGGTCGAAGGCATACCAATTGGCCAACAGGAACATAAAATCAGCATGTTTGCAGATGACATATTGTTAACTTTATTGTCTCCCACAGTGTCCATCCCAGCAACGTGGGAAATATTGACCCCATTTGAAAGAATAGCAGGCTTTAAGCTAAATGTGGCCAAAATGGAAATCTTAGCATTTAATTTTACTCCCCCCAACAACTGCAGAGGGCTTACCCTTTCAGGTGGATGTCTACAAAAATAAAGTACTTAGGCCTCCAGGTTCCATTAGACCTGGGGGTCATGGAGACAATAAATTATGAACCTCTCACACTACTAATCCAGTCTGACCTAGGCAGGTGGGCCACAGGTGTCTTTCCTTTCCATCAACGAATAGAGATTGTTCGCACTAACATTCTCCCACGGATTCTATACTTGCTTCAGAATATTCCCTTTTTCCCCTCAAAGTATTACTTTAAATCTTGGAATAGATTGATATCTGGTTTTGTTTGGAGCAAATGCCGTCCTAGAATAAGGCTCTCAATTTTAAAATTATCATTGGCTCAGAGGGGTTTTAACCTCCCCAATTTTAGCTTATATGCTAAATCAACGTTTTTGAAAACAGTGGTACTGTGGCTGACGGAGTCTTATAAGTCTCCTTGGAAAACCATAGAATTTCACTTTTATTTTTAATTTTTTTATTTTATTGAAATCTAGGATTACAAATACCTTTGAGGAGGAACTGCTAGTTTACAAAGGTTCCACGTCGAAGGAATGGGGGGGTATTCATACATACAAAGGTCGACATAATAATACACAGTTGCACAATAAAAAGAAGCAAGAGACTGAGGCTTAGGAAATTCCAGAAATTCAAAATGTGCCAAATGTTAGGTAGCATGACATACCAGCCAAGGGCAATCTTAGCAGTAGCGCTGCAGATGGGGGCTATGCAGGCAGGAAGGCTGTTGTTGGAGGGTAGAGGTGAGGTAAGAGCTCTAAAGGTGAGGGAGGGAAGGGATAAAAGTCAGGAAATACCCAGGGGGGAGGAAAGGGAGAGGGGGCAAGGGGGTGGGCAGGTGAGGCAGGTAGAAGGAGGGCAAGGTGGGAGAGGTAGCTGTCAAGACTGAAGTGGAGGGCAGTGAGCAGTGGGTCCCTGATTAGGCGAGGCAGTCACAATGACTAGTTGAAATGAGATGAAGTCGGAGTTGTCTCTTAAAAGGGCCAAGAGCAGCAGCAGTGAGAGTTTCTTTGTTAAGAGTATTGTACCACTGTGGTGCTCTGTGGGCAAGGGCCCTCTGGCCCATGGTAGTCTGGCATCTGGGGACAAGGAAGGTTAGCTGTTGTGAACTTCTAGTTCGCTGGATGCTGTGGTGGTCAATGAGGAGCTTTTCAATGCCCGGGGGCATGACCCAAGGTGGACTTAAATGATCTCTTTGATATTTCGAGAATTTTGTTTTCCTCGGAGGAGAGATCTGTGTCAGTCTCAGACCTTACGAACATTACATCCCAAAGCTATAAATTATGGAAACATATGAGAAGATCTGGCCCTATTCATACAGTATATGAATATTGTAAGTTAATTTCAGAAGATGAGACCTTTGTCCCTCTTCATATGGACCATGCCTTCTCTATCTGGCGAGAGATGGGACTCTCACGTCTTTCAATTCCTCTCCCCGCAGGGTATTCTCCCCTTTGAAAAGCTACAGTCCCAGTTCATACTTCACAACTCTGACCTGTTTCATTATTTTCAAGTTTGTAATCACATATTATGAAATAGAATCATCCAGGTTAAAATACCCTCCCCCCAGACCTATTAAAAATCTTTATAGAAGACACTAAAGGGAACTTGATGGCTTATGTTATAGTTCTTATTCATAAAGAGTCGAGGAATGAACAATCAGAGTTCACTGCCTCTATTCTGCAGGAATGGAGCAGAGACCTTTCTCTGGAAATTTCCATGGAGACATGGTTGGGGTCTGCTTTAATAGTAGTAAACACTACGTCATCCGTCCTTTGGAGGGAATTTGCATGGAAGTGCCATTCCCGATATTTTTGGGCTCCAGCGGTCCTTCTTAAATTTCTCTCAGATGAACATGGGATATGCTGTAGAAGTTGTGGATGCCCTAGGGCTACCCTGGGGCATGTGTTCTGGCTCTGTTTCAATCTTATGCCATTCTGGCTTTGTTTTCAGAGGGAGCATACAGCCTTATTCAGTGAACCAATTGAACTTACAGCTGAGCAGTTTCTGCTGGGGGTCTTTCCGGACCACACCCCTCCATGATACAGTACAATACTCTCCTCCCAGTTTGTCTCCTAGCAGCTAAAAAAATTATAACCCGACATTCAATGTCATTACAGATACCATCAGTCCAAGAATGGGGAGCTATTATGTCTGACATATACCAATTAGAGTGTTTTAATGCTAAAATACAAAACAAAGGTCCATCTCACATATTGAAATGGCAGTGATGGGTTCTCTACCATTCCTCAGTGGATCCCCAACTTCTGTCCATGATCCTATAAGTGAGAGAGATAATTATTTGTAATTAGAGCCAAATAAAACATATCATGTTATTGGAATCGGGAGTGTCATGACAGAAAATAACACATATATTTAGGGATCTTACCTTATTTATATTATAATTGGCTATTTTACAATATTATGAGTGAACTCCCCTTCTTAACTCATGAAAAAAGGGGTATCTCATGGAGATGGACTTCCATTAACAATAAATAAGTAGTGAGTTAAACCGCTTTTACACTACTTCTAACCTTGGAACAACAGTATTCTGCTGACTATTTTGTAAATGCTATTAACTAGTTTCTCTACTCCAAGGCCCAGATATTCAGAAATGCGCCAAAGGCCTGCACAAGTCCTGTGCAGCACAAATCCAATGTGCCGTGGTGCAACAGAAGCCATGTTTAGAGGTTGCACTGGCTGCACTGCGTAGCGCAACCCAGCTGAGTATGGCACAGTTGTGCCACAACGCAAACACAGTTGCACCATGGCACAGAAAGAGATGCCCCAGCGCAACCATGGGAGCAGAGCAGCAGAGCAACAGAGGGGGGCATGGCACAGAGAAGTGACCCCGGGACAGAGCCAGAAAAGTACAGTGACAGGCCACAGGAGGCCACCACCAGCTGGGCACAGCAGGGCGCACACAGGCACGCAGACCCCCAACCCAGAACACAACAGTGGCACAAATAGTAGGCAACAGGAGGTGCCAATGGCCAATGGAGGGACACCAAGGGGTCTCCCCCTGCAGGCTACAGGCCGTGCCCCCTCACACACCCAGACCAGAGCAGAGCAGGCCACACCCAGGACCATGCAGACAAGCACACACACATGCCACACAGGCACACAGGCGGACCACACAGTAGGCACAGAATGCGCCAAGAGGCACATAGTGTGGCAGACCACATGGGACAGGCCACACATAGCCAAGCAGGGGCCCCAAAACAGTGTGTGGCTAGTAACCGACCGAAGACCATGGCCATGTGCCATCACCACTCACACACCCACCACATATCCCTAACAGCCACACCATGGGCACCCCAATACACAGCCACCGTCCAAGGGGAACAACTCCACCACAGTGGGACACACCACAGCACACAGCAGTGACCCACAGAAGCACAACACATGCCCTGACACATGTACACCACACAGACAGGTGCTGGGCCATTGCAGCATGGCTCCTCATGCCCCCTGCAAAGCAAACACAGACAAAGGCAGGTAAGTCAAAAGATAGATATATTAAAGAACTGAACTATGAACAAAACAAGGGTTTGAGAAATGGTAGGAAAGTGAGGGAAGGAGACAGGGAACAGGGACTGTACCATGGGAAGGGGGACTGTAGGGGGAAGTACAGACGGGAAAACAGGGGATTGCAGTGTCCCAGCTAGCGGTGGCCATGTCCTGCCACCCCTTGCAGTCTTCACTGCCTTGGGTCAGCAAGCAGCATCCTCCGCACCTGCAGCACTGCCTCCATGGTGGTTGAGGTGATTAAGATAAGCTGCTGGCGCAGCCGGCAATAAAGGGGCATCCTGTGCCACTGCCAGATACCTATGACAAGGGACAGAACAGGTGATCAGTGCACTGTCCCAAGGAACCATGGCCACCCACAGCATGCAAAAGGCAGCGGGATCACATCCCCAGGAGGGCTGTAATGGCCACCCACAGGGGGTGAGCCAATGTCTGCTAGCAACGCGGCTCACCATGACAGTGCACAGCAGTGGTCCCCACCACACAGTGGCTACCCAACTGTGCAATGGCAGTCGCATGGCACAGTGCCCCGGCAGCACCACAACAATGTCAGTGGTAGCCGGGCACACACACCCACCCCACCAGCAGCTGGCACACGCGTCCAATGGCTGGCACCACACACAGTGTGACACACACAGCTGCCATGGCACATGGCACAGGTGGCCATGCCCGCACCCATGCCACCACCACCCCCCATGTACAGTGTGAAGGACCATAACAGTGCCTGCATGCCCTCTGTGGCCCTGCTGGTGCTGGAGCCACTCCTGTGCCATCACCCTGGCCAGCTTTGGCCTGCCGTCCTGCCACTGCCCCACCGCTGCTGATGGTTTCCTTGATTTTTGGGCCCTGGGAATGGAACATTGACAGGTACACATCAGTAAACATCCTCGGCAGCTGCCCACCACCCCCACAACACTGCTTAGCACAGGATGAGCCGCTGCCCGACATGACCCACACAGCTGCACTGCAACATAAGCGGTAGCTGGTGATGCCACCCTGTGATGCGCACGATGGCAGTGCACTGCTTTGCAGGGCATGCCAGGCAGCCTAGCCAACACTACAGTACAGCACCAGGGCACACATGCAATATGGGCCGACTCACCTGGCTGTGGTACAAAGTTCATTTGCATGCGATGTGCTATATAAGCACCATGGAACAGCACAGGCCATTGCATCCTTTGAGGTGGGTTACGCATGCACTGCAGCTCCCTGGGAGCTGATGGCACAGCAGGTTAGGACGCTACAGGGGGATGCTGCCATGAACATACTGTGTTGTCTATGTCCACATGAGGTGACATGTCCAAATGTGAGGAGGGTGAGGAGCGTGGGCCTGCCCACAAGCACAGGCCAAATTTCACTGAGGATGAAAACAGAGGCCCTGTTTGATGCCTATCTTGACAGGGAGCCACTGTTGAGTGGTGCCACGGGCACACCACAGGCCAGGGCTGGGGCCTGGGAGGAGGTGGCAGGCTACGTCAACCAGCAAGGCATCCACCAGCGGTCGCCACAGGAGTGCAGTAAAAAGGTGGGCACAGACAGGCAGTGCATAAAGGAGAAGGTGGCAGTCATCCATGCATCCTGGAAGGCCACTAGAGGGGGCCTTCTAATGTGCCACTGCTCACGGCACAGGAGGAGTTGGTGGCAGCCATCATGCACCACAGCACAGTGGAGGGTGTGCCTGGAGGAGGATTCCAGACAGGTGGCAGCCCATCACTGCATGGTAAGTTTGTCAGCAATGCACAGCTGGTGGCAGGAAGGGTGCATACACGGGCATGCTGGGGTGCATGCTGCTGGCATGCATGTCCTGTGCATATGTGCACACCCACACACATGCCATGCTGCCAGAAACATGCAGTGGCAGTGTGGGGGGGCCGATCTGGGCATTGCATCACTGACACACCTTTCTTCTCTTTCAGCACCAGCACTCCTGCGTGTGGAGGATGGGGTGCCGGCAGCGGCCATGGATGCAGGACTGGCCCCAGAGGACCAGCCTTCCATCTCCACTGGCATCCGGGGGCCTGACAGCTGCAGCACACCACCACAGTCCAGGTGGATGTCCTGGACATGAGGTCAGATGAGGGCCTGGATGTGTTCCTGTGGGATACCAGTCTCGGTGTCCTCTGCATGAAGACACAGATCAGGGCAGGGTCCAATGCCGATGATGACATCACCATCATCCTGGATAGTATGGGTGATGCTGTGGGGGAGACGACCATGCCAGCCACCAACACAGGCAGCATGACCAGCCATTGTCTGCAGCATTTTTTAACAAATGAAAAAGTTGTTTTTTGAACTTTAAAGTAGGGTCTGTTTGAAGTTTGCAATAATTCCTGTCATCATTTAGAACTTTGAAAACAATTTCAGAATAATGTTCAATATCCAGCACCTCAATGTCCCCCCCTTTGTCTGCTGGTTTAATTACAACAGACATATTTGCAGAGAGGCTTCCTAATGCAGTTCTTTCATTTCTAGTTAGGTTGAAGTACTTAGGGACTGCATGTTTATCTAGAACTTCCTTAACATGTTTACACACTGTTTTTTCAAATACCTGTATGGTGAGGTTGTATATATTTGAACAAAAGGCAGAAACACCAGCAAAACTTCCTTTCCTAAGGCTAGAGATATGGTGACTAGTATTTAGTACAGAGTTACCTGTAGGCCGAGACTGGGATGTCAAAGGGTCATTCTCCACCTGATCAGGAGCAAATAAATTTTCAGACCTTACTGAATTCAAATTAACATTTTGTGACCTCAAATCAATATTCAGATTAGATTGTGAATTACCTGTAGGTTGAGACTGGGAAGTCAAAAGGCCATTCCCCACCTGGTCTGTTGCAAATACATTTCAAACATTTCTAAATTTAAATTAACATTTTCTGACCCTAAATCCATAGTCTCATAATATTCAGTGGCCCAAATATTCAAACTGCGCCACAAAGTAGCGTAATAGCAGGAGCAGGTGCAAGTCCATTGTGCCCATGCGCAACTTGCGCACTATTCAAACACTGCACAGGTCAAGATGCACCTGCGGCACATGACTGAATATCACGCCAACTGCGCCATTGTGCAACCAGGGATGCGTAGTGGCACAGGTCTGATGTGCAATAGCACAACCAGGGGTGCTCAGTGGAGAAGGGTAGCAGCGCAACAGCACAACCAGGGATGCGCAGGGACAGGATGCAGGGGCCCACCATCCATGGTAGAGATGGGCAGAGGAGCACACAGCAGAACAGACATTGCCCCCCACACCCCATGCACTGCACAACCTGAGGAGAGCTGGAAGAACTGCCAGCCCATGGACATCAGCAACAAACCCACAGCCGCACATCCCCTGGCAAGCTATGACCGGCACACAAGGATGTCTGGCCACCCTGTGTCACACCATCCTACCAATGCAGAGCACACCCTGAACCACGATCCCCATACACCCTGCCCAGGAGTATCGCCCAACAGTGCAGGACACCCCATGCATGCCACCACCCCCACTGTGACAATGCAACCCTGTGCACCACAGATCCATGCAAGGCAGCCCCACCATGAGCATCCTGCAGCAGGTGGCAGAAGACAGCGATGCAATGACTGCATACACAGTGCCGCCCTGCATGTCCCCCACCAAGGTACAGCTGAGAGACCTACCATGTGTCGGCACACGAGGTAACCCACATGTGACAGAGCATGCCCCGGACCCCACCACCAGCAGTACAGCACCCTGCATACCCTCCCAAGGACACACCCCATCCCAGCACTGGCCACAACAGCCAGGGCATACACCCACAGTGTTACATGGAAGCATGCACCACACAGGATGCAGCACAGTGCATGGACAAACACCCACCCACACCCAAGGGCACACCAACACAGGGACACAGTAGCGGATCAACCAAGCCACTGGCATGTGGCCATGGCAGCCATGTACACACAGCCAGCACCCCTCCATGGCACAGGTGTGCTAGCCACCCTGCGCATGCACCACGAAGCTGTATGCCACCAGCATGCGGCTGGAGCACAAGTGACAGACAGTGGAGCACATCCCCTGCAACAGACACAAGTGACAGCATGGAGGTGGGACAACAACAGCAGAGGCCACAGTGCCACCCGAAGGCAGCCATGCACCACACCAGTGACAGGAGGCAACCCGGCATTGTGCTGGGTACAGTGGTTGTCCAGCATGGACAGCCACCACTGACGTGCCAGCAGACCGTGCAGGTCACAGACATGCAAGGGTGTCAGCTGCACAGGCCATAGGCGGTCTGACAGGGGTGCCATGGACACAGTGCATGCACCGTGGACCACTGCACACAGTCATGCAGTGCACAGGGAACAACACGCAAACCATAGACAGTGACTGATAGCTACACCCACACCATAATTGCTTCCCCTACGGACACACACACGCCCATGACTGCACCACCCCTGACGCCATGCACGCCACTGCAGCTGAGCACCTGTAGCCCACTGCAAATCAGAGACAACCACAGTAGGCATAACAAAACAAATGTATATTAAAAAGGTAGAATATAACTATTTACAAATATATACAAAACAGTAGGGGGTGAGGGCCACAGACCAGGTGGGGGTGGGTAAGGGGCAGGGGTGAACAAATGGGAGAGGGAAGGAGGGGTGTGAGGGTGGGTCCAGGGGGGTAGGGTTGATCTCGGGGCATGGATTCTTCAGCGGGCACCCCGCTCCTGTGGCACCTCCTACTATGTCGCCTCCGGACGCCGTGCTGGTCCAAGCATCGCAGGATCTCAAGAGATGCACGTGCCACCTGTAGCAGCTCCTGCATGGCCCTGTCCATCTGCATCATCCTCTGTCCACCTAGGACAAGGGAGCAGAGTCAATAGGTGTGAATGCCCATCCCCCTGCAGCCCGCCCATTGTGCATGGCATACAGCTGTGGGACATGCCCCTGTGATGGTGTGCGACCACCCATAGTGATCGTGTCCACATAACATGGCCCACCCAGGCACACACAGCTATGTGGACTGTTGCACACACCCACTGCCCAAGTCCCACACAGCACCACCGTGGCTGTACAGTGACATGGCTATGCGGTGCGAAGGCAGTGGCACAGCCATGTACCTGGTGCACGCATGGACCACCAGCAATGCACACCCACACATGCAGTGCCACTGGACAGTGCTGACTGTACCGTGTGGCGTGCATGGCAGTGGTGTCAATGGATGGTGGCCATGCCCCGCCACCTGTCCTGCAACACAGCATGCACAGAATATCTTGGAAGAAAGGCATTCAACCTCATCATCCTGGTCCTGGCGCTGTTCTACATTTGGACCAGCGGCTCATGGCTGTTGCTTAGCTCCCCTCTCCTCATGTCAGTGGCGGTCATCACATGCTCGGCACCGCTCATCAGGGCCTAGGGTGCAAACATGGAGAGGGGAACATCAGTACAATCCAGTAGCAAAGGTCCCCAACCCCTGGGTGTGTGCAATCCCGCACAGCCCATCCATGCCGCAACCCCCACAACACCACCACCACCACTCACACTGGACGGCCCACCCCCCCGTGTGGTGGACACATGCCCACCGCGATAGCCATACGGAAGCAACCAGTGTATGGATGGGGCACCTACCTGGTTGTGGCACTGCGCCTTGCCTGGCACATGCCCGCAGGTGGGCAAACCTGTCCGGGTCCCTCCGCTGGAGGTCCCCGTATCGGTGGCGACACCGCTTCGTGGTACGGGCGAGTTCTGCAGCCTCCTCCAGTGCCACCGCCACCTCCTCCCATATGGCACTCCTAGCCTTGTCCAGGGGTGCATTGCCAAACAGGGCCCCAGCATGGGTCTCCACTATGGCCACCAAATTGGCCAGCTCCACCTGGCTCCACACAGCAGCCTTCCGTCTCACCATCTCGGAATCTGGTTGGAGTCAAAATGGCACACCGTAAGCGAACGTCTGCCACGTGCAGATGCTGCGCGGTACAGCGCTGCCATTCCCCATCGTGCTGTCACCGAACAGTGTGATGGGGTGCACCCATGCGGACGCATGGAAACTAGGGGCAAAGGTCAGGCACAGGGTCAAGGGTCTCTTGCGCACTGACCGCCACAGCGTAATTGGTACTCCCTGAATGTAGTGCGGTTGGGTGCCTGTGTGAGATGCCCTGTAGTGGCCTACCTCGCTGTGGCACCACGGCGCCTACGGCACTCCAGGGCAAGAGTGCCATACATGTGAACAGCACACTAGCACCACTGGCACAGTGGTGGCCGTGCCCTGCACTGCCTCCCACACTCAGCACATCAGCAGCATGGCAGGCGTCGGGGTCTGCACCCCAGGCATGCGCCGTGCAGTGCCTACTGTGCACGTCACAGAGCTGTGCCTGTGCCTGAGCACGCTCAACACAATTGCGCAAGGTGCAACAGCACGATATTCAGCCAGCATATGCAAATCAGCTCATCAGCAATTCCATGGCGCAGCTACTGCATTAGCATCCACTTAAATTTGAGCCTCGCCTCATTTGCATGCCTTGCGCGATATAAATGCAACATGGGGCTGCAGAGGCCATAGTCTGGTATTGCAGTCTATTGTGGTGGGTTGCATGCTGTTTGGAAGTGTGGACTGTGGTGTGTGGGAGATGCATGGGACTGCACAGAGAAAGGTAACAGTTGTCATTCCCACAGGCTCTATAATGACCGAACGTGAGGAAGAGGAGGAACAGGAATGTTGGAGGAAGACGAGGCCCAACTTCACACGGGCGGAAACAGACTCCCTGTTCGAGGCATACCTCGACAGGGAACCGCTGCTCAGCGGACAGCGGGGAACACTACTGGCCCATGCTGCGGCATGGGGTGAGGTTGCAAGTGCCGTGAACCAGCATGGCAGCTACCAGCTGTCCGTGCAGGAATGTAGAAAGAAGGTTGGCATGGACAGAAGGAGAATTAAAGACAAGGTGGCTGTCATCAGGGCAACATGTGCTGCAACCGGTAGTGGGCAGCCAGATGTGCCTCGCCTGACACCACAGGAGGAGCAGATAGCCGGCAGCAGGTGGCATTGTGCCATAGAGGGCGTGCCAGGTGGTGGCTTCCAGATGGATGGCAGCCCATCACTGCATGGTAGATCCTGTGCTGTCACTGTGTGGGAGGTGGGGGGAGTGCCACAGGGTAGGGCGGAGACATTAACGCTACTGTGTTCCCTTACAGTTCCTGAGCATCTACATGGGTCAGCGGTGGTGAGTGTGTCCACCGTAGGCGAGGCCCTGGACACAGAGGAGCACCCATCCACCTCCACAGGTGTCCGAGGGTCAGTACCACCGCATACCTGCCTGTCTGTCTGGACTGAAGATGGTGGTGCTGGTGCGGACGAGGCCCTGCCTGTGTCCCAGTGTGAAAGTTTCCACGGACTCCAGCATGCTGGAACATGGACTGGTGCCAGATCAGGCACCGATGATGATGGATCACACATCCCAGACAGTGATACGTGTGGGAAGCAGGATGGTTCCACAGCAGGGAACGGCATGGGCATAGCCGTGGGTGGTGCCGCCGTGGAGGCCTGCATGACATCACAGTCCCAGCCTGTGCCTGTATGCCCCAGTGGGGCAGCACGGGTTTGCATCCAGGCCGGTGGGGCTGTTGCGGCCGATGCATCAGCACCGGTGAGCCCTGGTGATTGGTGGCTGGAGGGGCAGTGCCAGCTGTTGGACAATGGGGATGGGGGGACAGTGTCAGGGGTGGCGTCAGTGTACCACGTGTGGACATGCCCAGGCATGGCTCTGGTGTGCAGTGCCTGACTTCAAGGGGTGCTGCCCAGCAAGGCCACAAACACCATGAGGGATAGCATGCCGATCAGGCGGATGACCTCTTAGATGAGCACACCCGCGTACTCCATGATTCAGTGGACCAGCAGTTGCGGCTTGTGACGGTGGTGAATACACTCAGTGTGGTCCTGCACCAGGCAGAGGAGCAGCACAGCAGGGATACCGGTCTGCTCCTGGCAGGGTTGGACCGGCCGTGGGAGGATGTGACCGCTGCCACTGACAGACAGACACATGCATTCATAGCTGTCATGGCTACAATGGGCACCCAGTTATTTGCCCATGCGCCGAAGACACCATGCAGTGCCATGTCCACCCCCCATTCCCATCGTCATGCGACACCTCCCATGTCGACACTGAGTTCGGCTGTGGGCATACCGAGCACGCCAGACACAGGCATGTTCAGTGAGCTGCAGACTCCTGAGCGAACACAGTCATGTTCCCGCAGCATCACCCCTGGTGGTACATCTGTGCCACCCCATGAGGCCAATGGTCAGCCTGGCATGGCTGGCAGGTCTTAGCGGGGCTGCCCACACATCCGTGGTGGCCGTGGCACTGTGCCGCGTGACTTGACCTGTCTCCCACCATGGCCACTGTCTGCTGCTGCCCTGTGTGTGGTGTGTTGTGCACCATAAGATGCATGGGTGGGGTACTGGGCCCTGCACACACCCAGTCCATGTGCACACCCTCCCAGCTGCTGGCCACTGTGGCGTGTGCATGATGATGCCTGCGTTGCGCTGTCTGCCAGTGTGCAATGGTGCCCAGCATCCGACACATGCACAGTGATGGCCACTTGGCGTTGCCGTGTGTGGGCCTGTGTGTGGCTAGGTTTTGCGGTCAAGGTCGGCGTGCCCTCTACCTCTTGTACATGTCTTGTGGTGTGGGGTTGGGAGTGGGGGTATGTGCGTGTGTGTGTATATGTGTGCACATGTCATGTTTGGCCATGCCCATCCCTGATGGTATGTGCGGATCCACGCTCAGTCCCATTCACTTGCCTCCATCCACCCCTGGGGTTCATCCGTGCCTGTGTGTGGGTTGTGCCCTTGCCATTGATGGTTGCACATGGCCCCGTGACCTACCTGTGTTGGTTGAAATGCTCCTCTGTGATGGCGTCCCGGTGTAGCTGAGCCATCCTAAGCAGGCAGGGATCCCTTCATCCAGGGGGTGGCTGCACATCGCTGTCTGGACCAGCGTTCTCATTGTCCCCATCGTTATCCCCCTCTTCGACCTCTACGGCTATCCCACAGTTGTTGGCCATGTTGTGCAGGATACAACAGGCCAAGAATAGCCCACAGACCTTTGAGGGGCTGCATTGTAGGGCACCACCAGACATGTCCAGGCACTGGAACCATGACTTCAGCATCCCAAACACACGCTCGATGATATTACGTGTGGTGGCATGTGCCTCATTGTATCGTTGCTGTGATGGGGTCAAGGGGCACCGGTATGGTGTCAGCAGCCAGGGACAGAGTGGGTATCCACTGTCACCTGTGTATAAAGGGTGTATGTTAGTATGGTGGTCCACATCGCTCTGCCATGGACCGTCATGGCCGGTACCATGGCACCTTTGACTATGCCCCCCCACAGCTGCCCATGTCATCCTGTGTGTTGTGCATACTCACCCACTAAATGGCCAGTGGGGATATCCCCACTCTCAAACCTGTGGCACAGTGCAGACTGGTGCCAGATGAAGGCGTCATGTGCTCCCCCAGGGTGCATGGCACAGACATTGGTTATGCGCCCCCTGGCATCGTGCACGACCTGGCAGTTGATGCTGGAGTATCCCTTGCAGTTTCTATAGGCAATGCCATCTGGGCCAGGTGGTGTGCAGATGGCCACATGGGTGCAGTCAATGGTCCCGAGCATGCCAGGCATACATGCTACCCTGTGGAACTGTTGTATGTGTGCTGTGCACTCCACCTGTGTGCTGGGGAAATGGATGTACTCTGCAGCATGTGGCAGCAGTTTGCTGAGGAATTGGGTGAGTAGGCGTGACGCGGCCGACGGAGTTATGCCTGTTGCGTCCCCTGTTGGTCTTTGGAAGGTGCCCATGGTGAGCAGGCACATGACAGCTGTCACCTTAGTCTCCACTGACAGAGCATGGTTCCGTCGTGTGGGTGCCTGCATCTCATCACTGCACAGCTCACAGAGCCGCCTCAGGATCACCCAGTTCAGGTGGTACTGGCCTACAATCTCTGTCTCTGTATCACTATACTGCTCGAAGGTGATGCGGGCTCGGTACTGCCTGTTGGGGGCATACCGCTGATGGGCCCTTCCATGGCTGCACCCCCTCCTTCTGCCTGCCTTCTCACACCCCTCATTACTGTCTCCATCTGTATGGTGGCCCTGGCCATGTCCCTGGCTGTTGTTCCCCCCCAGCAGATGTTGTCCCGTTCCCCCTGCTGTCCTCTGTGCTCCTCCCCCTGCACTGGGTACACCTCCGGCCTTCTGCTGTCCTGCCTTCTACCACTGCCCTGACTGCTCTGCAGCACTGTCCTGTTAGTCCTGCTCACTGTCACTGTCTCCCCACATCTGTCCTGCGTGGCACAGGTGTGCCCTGTCCTGCTCCTTCTCTGTCCCTCTCTCTGGTCCTCTCTCTCCTGTTACTGCTAGCTCACCCCCACTGCAGGCCTTTCTGTAGTGTTCTTGTGCCTCTCTCTTGCTCTTTTTTATTTTGGCTCACTTCTGCTATCGCGCAACTTCCGCTACCTCCCCTATCGCGCATGGCGCATGTCATTGAATATCGCACTGCACCATTTATTCATGGTTCCTCCCTCTACAGTTGCGCATGCATTCATTACCTTTGCACTCTTGCGCATTGCAACTTAAGTGGCGCAGCTGCCTCCTGCTGAATATTGCACAATGGCGCATTTTAGGACTTGTGCTGGCGCATCTCGGTTGAGCATGGCGCAACCCTTTTGAATATCTAGCTCAGTGTTTTCAGTACTCATGGCTAATGCAGCATCGTCTTATAGGACAGATATCAATAAATCCAAGTCCTCAGAGTCCCCAGATTCCTCTGGTAAAGTACCACCATAGTTGCAGTATTCTGCTGTTGTTGAAAGAAAGTTCTTAATTTTATTTTGCGGAAGAATTTATGCAAGTCCACAAACATGTTAAAGTTGTTAATAAAAGGAGTAGGCAGTCCCTTTTGTAGTACTGCAATTTCAGTATTTGTGAGAGAATGGCTAGAAAGATTCACAACTTGTTATTTATGTCCTTGTTCAGGGCCCTCAATGCTCTTTCTATTCTTGACGACTCTCTGTCCACCCCTCCTGCCTCTCCTTGTCTTTCTGGCCCTTGTGTTTGAGTTTCTGCTGCAGCGCCTTGGTTCTTGTCTAAAAAAGGCCTCCTATTAGCCCCACATTGTTCTGTATTATTTGTCTTTCCACTACCATGATTTTTATTCCTTCTGTTAGATTGAAAATGAACTCTGGAGCGTCCACTACTGATGGAACGTTTTCTGGTCCATTCAATTATGTTGCCCTTTCATAATCAGTCTTACAGTATCCCTGAGCAATTTAGTTGTCTTCCTCTCAATTATATCAAGTTCATACTTCTTAATTTTATTTCTAAGTTTAGAGTCCAACTCTTTAAATTCAGGGTTACTTCTGAAGGTGGCTATTGTCAATTTAGCCTCCTGCAGTTTTTTAATCAGAGTATTGTATTTGATTTTATCAAATTTAATCAAAAGCTCAAGGAAAACATTTGAACACTCACTTGCTGCATGAATCCAGTCCTCTTTAAACAGAAACTCATCTATGCCACTTGAGGGAGAGATTTGAATATGTACTCCACTCGGTGCAAGACATCTCTCAATATATTTTTCCAAAGTTGAAATATTATAGGTTATATCAATTTCTTTTTGTAATAGTTTTTTTGAAATTGATAAATGTTGACCTTATAGTTTGTGCAGTTGATGCAGTGTTCCACTCTGTTGTGGATTTGCTTTCTCCCCTTTGTAGTCTCTCTCTCTCTCTCTCTCTCTCTCTCACTCTTCTCCAGCGTACATCCAGGTCATCCAATTCCTCCCAGGAATATTATATCCGTGCTGCCAATTCCTACTTGTTGCATCTTAGGTAAGAAGAAAAAAATCTATCTTCTGTGTATTTCACCTCCAGTAATATTGCAGAAATGAGCCGTGGGTTAGAAAACAATGTAAGCTCAGTGGTTCTGTGATGGAAGTCGATGCATTTCCGATTCAGACGCCCACCGTTTGCAGCACAAGAAGGCATGAAGTTCAAACAAAGCAAAAAAAGGTAGTGCTGTGATCGGTGAATGCAGGCGGTGCTAGTGAGAAGGGCTGTCAGCTCACAAAAGCTCAATCAAAAGGGTAAACACCAGGGGCCTGATTCCAAGACGAATGTCGCAACTCATGGGCATATGTGAGTTGCAACATGCGCCACTATGCCAGGGATCCTGCGTCCTATTCCAAGACAGGCAGGGTCCTCTGCACTTATGTCATATGACTTGCAGAAGCCGCAGGGTTGCATCACAGGAATGGTGTGACAGACCTGTGTGCTGCAAGCCACTGACTGGGAAAAAACAGCCCACTGAATCCCCCAGCCACAAAAACTACCCACAAGCCCCCATGGGCCATGGGGGGGGGGTTGGCAGTGAGGCAGAGGTGCAAGGGTGGTGCCAGCAGAAACAGAACTGGTTGCCAGCAGGTGGCACCCCGGTATTGGATTGGGGGGGCATCACAGAGATGGGAGCGGTCCATGGGGCACAACTGTTTGTGTGTTGTGGCACTGTGGGGAGCAACCATCCTTTTGCCAGGACAGATGCACCTTAGTTCAGCTAATTGCTGGTCATACCCTGCAGTGCTGCAGTGGGACTTGGAATCACATAAGGGTGTTACGACAGATGCCCTTTCAGAATATGATGCAGTTGCTGCTGTAACCCCCCTTCCACCATACTGTAGGGATTGCAGCTGGTGGAAGTCCCCTTGGGCAAAGGCTGCCCACCCCATGGTGCAGGCCACCTCTTGTAATCGCAAATGGAGTGACGCATGTCATAAGGTGTAACTTGCTCCACTGGGTTTGGCACACGTTGCCTTGTAACGTGCGTAACTGATTTAGAAATCGGGCCCCAGCACTCTTGTACCTCTATGTGGAAACATCCTGGTCCAGCCTCAAAGTAATAATCAAAAATATATATTTTATTGAACACAGAGTCAGTCCAGAGATCCACAGAAACAGGAGCTCACTTGCCCCAGTGCTTCAACTCAAAGTGAGTCTTCATCAGGGGGTGAAAAATAACTGGTTAGAGATGACCCTATATAATGGGTCCAATCAATTTAATTACAAACACATGTTACAAATAAAAAAAGTAATTTCATTTAAAGGAAAATGTATTTCTCCACATCTGACACTAAGTGGTACTACTATAATAAGCATTATTACCCTTCAATATGAAACAGTGTCACATAAGTAACTCCATTAAAATTCATAGAGAGAAAATACCAAACCTCCAGCAAGTCAAGGCAACATTCTAAAATAGTAACACCAAGGCAACTTTGTTACAAGACCTCCATGTAATTGAGGACCTTAAAGCTGGAGGACAGCCATGTGAAGTGGAGAAAGACCTAAAGGAGGGAGCAAAAAAAGAGAGAGACTGAGAAGGCACTACACAATATAAATTCAGAATTAATTACAATCTAAAGTACATACAACAGCACCAACAATGCACATAATTCCTCAGCATATTAGAATTCATATCTTTTTAAGATCTTTTTAACATTATTTTTAACGTGTTTGTAATTAAATTGACTGGACCCATTATATAGGGTCATCTCTTATATTTCACTCCCTGATAAAGACTCACTTTGAGTCAAAGCGTTGGAGCAAGTGAGCTCCTGTTTCTGTGGACCTCTGATCTGACTCTGTGTTCAATAAAATGTATATTTTGTATTATACCATAGACATAAGTGAACAGCCAATGAAATGGTCAGACGGGCAGTTTACCTCTGGTGTAAATTCTCTGATAACCAACTGCTGTTGAGCAAATAATAATGGTACAAAAGGTCATCTACATCCTATTCCTCTGCAGCACAGAAATAAATACAATAAAATAAATAAACAAAGCTACCTCTTTAAAAGTTGTATTTTTTTATAGTAAAAAAATTAACCTTGGTATAATCACAATAAGCCAATCGGAGGATGTGAGTTATCGGGGGATTTACCATGGCTGGTGAGGATTTAGCCACTTGGCTGTGCCTTATGGGCAAATCACTCCAGCCGTGGTAAATCCCCTGATAACCTACACCCTCTCGTGGCTTATTGCTTAATTATTACTTTGAACCTGGACCTGGATGTTTCCACATAGAGGTACCAGAGTTCTGGTGTGTACCCTTTTGATTGGGGGTGGATAGTGCCAGGTTTAGGGAGTTTGTGACAAAGTATTGGCACATTTTGTCCACAGAACCAGCCCTCTCAGAAATCACTAAGGAACCCCATGCACTGTATACAAGAGGGGTAAAAATCTGAGAGATTCGCTGGCTCACAGCTTTTTACCATTACCAAAAACATTGACACCTAGCTAGCTTCCTCCCCCGCCCTGGGGAAGCTTCAAATGTGGAAGGCGTACAAACTGTAAGGTCATGACCAAAACAAAAACCTTCCACTCTAACAACAAGATAGGTCCCTTTGAGATCTGACATTTTATTAATTGTAATACTTCCAATGTAGTATATCTAGCCGTCATGTACATGTGGCTCATTTTATGTTGGAAAAACTGGCAGACCAATGAAGACCAAAGTGTGGGAGCACCTGAGCTCAATCTGATTGAGGGACTCCAAAAGTGCTCTAAGCTTTCATATATTACATGTGAGAGACATACAGAACCATCATTTTATGTTCTATGGAATAGACCATGCATTTTTTTGGCCCTAGAGGTGGTGATGTCACAACAATCCTATCCAAAAAAGGAATCTTTTTGAATATATATGCTGAGAGCCCCGAAATACTCATGACTTAACAATGGTATTGACTTGACATTGCACCTTAGAAAATGAAATAGTATACATGTTCATAGTACCTTCTGTTGAGTGTTTGTAAGTTATCCTGACATGTGCATATGCTATTATATATACATGCTGTACAAATGTTGGGTATAAATGTCCACTATTGTGACTAATATTGCCCTATGTGAATAGGCATTACAATGTAAATACATACATTTTTTTACCGTCGTTACACAGTTTTCTAGTGATAAGTATGTACTTTCTACTTGACTACCTGTTAATAAGATTCCAGTTATCAGGGTAAGTTGTTATTTGGACTAACATGCCTAAAAAATGCTTTCACATTTTTACATGTTCAATATTAACTGTGCATGATATGCTTAAATAGGGCATTAATTAATTTCTGGTGTCTATTAAATGCATAAATGTGGGGTTAAATGCTAACTGCATTTACAATAATAGATAATGGGGATGTACATAAATACAGCATCACACACACACACAGATTAAGTACTGTAGAACTGTTTATTCTCACGCAAGTTACATTTAGCTCATTGCACTAATCCGCAACAATTGCACAAATTAAATTTTATGCTCTGCTCTGCAGTTAGCTTCTAATTTATGACCATTTAAAATGTGCAATTTTGTTCAATTAGCGCTATTTTACTTTAGCTCAATTATTACTTAAGCGAATATAGCTA
This sequence comes from Neoceratodus forsteri, assembly GCA_016271365.2. Lineage (NCBI taxonomy): Eukaryota > Metazoa > Chordata > Ceratodontiformes > Ceratodontidae > Neoceratodus > Neoceratodus forsteri. Next base: position 277,516,102 of record CM057453.1, on the reverse strand, counting down.
TAATTATTTTACATAAAATATAACCTGTTCTACAGTATGCTGTAAGGTTTTTTCATGTCCTATGAGAATAAGCATTACATATTATAGATATATTTTTAATACCATCTCACGATACATGTTTTTTTATGGATGGATGTTCACTTTTCTACTTGGTGACATTAATTAAGCCACCAGAGGTTACTGCCACTGGTCCATATGCAGAAGTGTATGGTATGCTTAAATAGGGCATTAAATATGTTTATTTATTGCTTTTGTTATGTACCTATGATTTAAACTGTATAGCATTTAGAGCTATATGATAAGTTTTATTTATAACAATGGCTTGCAGAGATGTACCCTTCTGTATTTATTTACCACTTAGAGTCTAAGTCCTTTCTGGTTTGTGTGAGGAGAGCAACCATGTTTTCCCTTATTGTATACCCTTTAAATCATGAAATATATCATTTTCATGTTTTGGGTGTTGACACTGTAATAACTGTTTTTGTTAATCACAAAATATTTACACATAGCACTTAAACTCTTGCCAATTAGAGCACTATATTAAGATTGTTTGACGTTAGACACAATCTCTTTAAGCAGGAGATTTAAATGCACCTGTGTACATCTGTGACATTACTTCCTGATGACACCTTAAGCAAAACTGGTAGGAGTTTATCTACCTGATTCTCCCGTGGTTTGTGTTTTGGCACAGTTAGGGAAAGTACTTGAGATTTTTGCCCGAATAAACTGAGGTTGGTTACTTACAGTATATTGCAACTGCGTTGTCTTTTTCTGTGGTGAGTAGTGCTGGACTTGTCCGCTTGGTTCAGCCCACAGGTAGTACCAGTCAAGGCAGGCCACTTCAGATTTGAATTAGGAGGGGTCCAGACAAGAAATTACACAATAGTGAATCAGGCGAGGCGGGACTTTAGCATGATACACACAGAAAACAGTAATGGTCACTAAGTGAGTCAGGGAGGACACCAGAGCAAATTATTATGTTGGCATTAGGGACTAACACCCGGTCAAGAAGTGTGGCACTTTGTCTGTTATTGGAAAGCCTAGTAGAATGGGAGATTAACTGGGTGAGGAGCAGCTTAGTTACGGAATGGTTCTACTGTATGTCTTTTACATTTTGGCCAGCCTATGTTGAAATCACCAAGGATTATGAATTCGTTACTATTCACAAGAGAACCTATAGTGTTGATTAGGGTGGGGAGACCTTGCAGGCTATTAGCAGGTGGCAGGTAAACATAAAAGATGTGGGGCTCGATTCTCCAAGTTGACGCAAGGCTTGCACAAGCCCTGCATCAAACTCTGCACTGCTCCAACTGCATTGGCACACCTTGCACCCGATCCTACGAGGTCACATGCATTTGTGAAACTTTATCCTTTTTACGGCAGCTTGCACTAAATATTTGGCGCAAACCCTGTAAAAAGATCTACAAAGTTAGACCAGCAAAAGCTGATCTAATTCGTGGCATGTGGCACATGGTGGGGGGGCTAGGAGACTGACAATCCTGAGTGATGGACAGAGAATGCCACAAGCCCCATGCACAGTGCATTTGGCACACCTGGGCATGCAGCATTCAAAACCCTTTAAGAATCAAGCCCATGGGATTTCTTGATATCACCTAGGGTAGGATGCCATGACACAGTTCTAGAGCTGTTTCAGAGGGGGATAGAAAAAGTTAATGGCAGAGAGATTAAGGTAGGACTTACAGTAAATCATTGTGCCCCCACTTCATATTGGGGAGGCCCTGTCACATCAAATAAAGCTATACCCTGCAATATCACAGAGACTGTTGGGTACTGTGGGCCTAAGCCAGGTTTCCAAGAGACAGAGTATGTCAGTCTGCTAGTGGCAAGCCCAGGTGGTAAGCTCATTCATGTTATGTAGGAGACTTCTGACACTGAGGTGGGCTAATTTGAGTCCTTATACCCCTTACCATGGGAGACAAATGTATACACAGCCCAGGATTGGGTTCAGTATCTCCAGCAGTCAGTAACAGTAAACATGTCAGGAGGAAAAGGACAATGACTTTTGAGTGAACATTTAATGATGGAAAATACCAACTGAATTTGCTAAGATAGCACGATATGAGGCACCAGTATAGCACAGAGGCTAAGATTATTTGTAATCTGCTGTGTACATCCAAGGCCAGTAGACATGGCAAAGTCTGAGGTGATAGTGTGATTACAAGTGATAGGAACTGAGGCAGACATAGTGTCTGCAATATAGAGGGAGATTGTGAAGACTAAAAGGGAGACTAACAACCAGTAATGCTGTGCCTTAATTCTAGAGGGTAAGGATGAAGGCTCCTTAGCTTACAATATTAATTGCTAACCACTGATTGCATAAAGAATATTCAGCAATAAGGTTAGCAAGAGGTATAATGATTACAACAGTGGTTAAAAATATTGAAGGAGGGTTCTAATCTAAGACCTCTGGGTAGTCCTGCCCCAGAAACACTAGGGGCCTGATTCCAAGATGTATGGCACAACTCACTGGCAGATGTGAGTTGTGATATATGTCGCTATGCCAGGGACCCTGTGCCAGATTCCAGAACAGGCAGGGTCCCCGGCACCTATGCACTGTGACTTGAGGCAGCTCCAGGGTTAAGTCACAGGAAGGGTGCACCCAACCTGGGTGCCGCAAGCCACAGTGATGCCCTTCCACAGGGCACAAGCAGCATATGGCATGGCCCCCCTGAAGCCCTGCACCCCAACACCATGGCAATGTCCCACAGGGCAGGGGAGGGGTTGAGGGGCCACAGGACTACCATAGAAAGACTGGCAAGAAGGGGATGGGTACTGACCCACGGGGCACTGCTTGGGGATGGAGGTGAGGAGGTGCCAGCTGCCCACAGAGGGCTGCCTTGCCACAAGGGGTGAGTTGGGGTGGGAACTTATGTGGGACCATGGAGGCGGGTCAGCTGTAAGGGTGCCAGGCATGATGGTGCAACCCCGGTGGATGTAGGGTATGGTTAGATCAGCTAATAGCTGGTCTAACTGTACTTACACCATTGTCTGCCAGGGTCCCACTGGGAATCACGATGTGCCATTCCATCAGCTGCCCACCTGGAATATGGGTGTAACTTATGCCAGAAACCCCCTTGCACTATGTCACAAGGGTTCTGGCATAGCCAGTGGCATAGCCCACCTTTGGCACAGGTGGCCTGTGCCATGTCACAGGCCACCTTTTGGAATTGCAGATGGTGTAACACATGGCGCAAGGTGCGACTTGCACCATTGGCTTTGGTGCAAGTCACCTTGCAACATGCATTACCCATCTTGGAATCGGGCCCCAAGAGTGCAAGTACTTATAAATGCAGTTCAGGTCCCCAATAGGTAACCGCAAGTGAAGTAGACTGCAGTTCACAGGTAGCAACATTATCAACAGCATTAGAACTTACAATCATGAAGGAAATGGAGTAGGGTAACTTCAGGTTTTAGCAGGAAACAACACTGTTTGTAGGCAGAGACTCCAGCTAATGGCCATTGCCATGGTTGATGCCCATGGTAGATGCCCTTATTCTGTGGCCCTTAGCACATTGACCCACTATGTGGAGGCCCACTTGTGGTACAATGTTGCTCTTTATAGGAGGGAGAAGAGCCACCCATGCCCTAATTGGTTGGCTGGATGGTGGGAGAGCAGCTGCAGTATTCTGGACCAGGGCTTGGTGAGGGCTCTATCCCTCCTCACAACCACTTACAGGATGGTCCATGGCTGGAAGGGGCTCTGGTACAGAGTTGATCGTTCCTGGGCTGCTGCAGGTGCACTCTGCTGAGAAAGGGCTCAGTGGTTTTAAATCCCATGCCAAAGCTTTTCTGTCCACTGCCCATGCCCTGATTGGTTGCCTGGATGGTGGAGGAGTGGCAGCAGTGTCCTGGAGTGGCGATCGGTGGGGGCTGCCACTATCCCACGTCACGACCCCTTGTAGGATGGTCTGTGGCTGGAGGGGATTCTGATATGGAGGCGATTGTTCCTGAGTTGCTGCTGGTGGATGTGGAAAGTCTCACAGCAGAGCACTAGCTAATAGCAGTGATACCGACATATAAGACTTCTGGGAGCAAATCTGGTTCAGGGGTGTTTGGGGCAGTTACACACTGCGAAATATTGTATGGAAGCATGTAGCAGCCTGTAAAAGTTTTAAGCTGACACCAGAAAAAGAGTTGGAGAAGATAATTTATGCAAATTGTGATTTTTATGCCTAGTAACAGAGCCACAACAATAGTGTTGGAGGCAGTAAAAACAGCGCAGCACCATATATCACTACCTGTAAAAGCCTGAAATATTTTTTCTGTGGTGATGCTGGGGGACTGAATCATGGTGCTAAACCTTGTAGCAGAAAGCAGCAGTACAAGATATTTATTCTGGAATTTGGGAAAAATTCTGGGAGTACAGTATCTATGGATATTGTGCTTTTCTTGCAATTTCCCTGAAAGTGCATAACAAGAACCGTGGTGGGAGAATTAATCATATTGCACCACCTTGTAGCAGAAATTAGTAAAATTATATATTTTATTCTGGCAGTTGAGAAACATTCTGAGAGAAGAAGACAGTGATAGCCTTAGGGAGTGTGCGATTGCTCAAAAGTGAGAACAATACAGAGAGGAAATCAGAATGATTTTCTTTTATTAAGCAGCAGGAGGAGGATAGCTGATAGAATATTTGAGAAAGAAGGGAGCAGTATCAGAAATCAGGACAGAGAGAAATTAAGATGTAAAAATCTTTGAGTTTTTTTAATTTTGTTTTTAAGTTTTTGTATTTTTTTAGCTATAGCAGGTAAAGATAAGGATAAAGAAGACAGTAAGACAGACAAGAGCTGTAATAAAGAAGAATAAAGACAGAATCAAGCTATAGCATGGGAACAGAGGGTGCAGTGCCACCACAATGTTCTGCAAGTCCCTCGAGAATGCTCCATTGGTTTTGGAACAACACTTCAATACTTGCTTTTATGATAACTTCCCAGGAGAGCCTCCCTATCTCCCTACTCAGCTGTTCCACTTCTCTACGGAGGGATATAGTAGGGAATCTGAGGCCAGTCTCTCTTGGGTGACCCCTGCAGCACCTGAGTCCACCTACAGCTTCCTCCCCTACTCTTCACCAGCCCTTGTGTCTCTCTCTGGAACTTCTCCACCATGTGATGACCTCCATGAAACCTCCTTTTATTCTGACCACTGCATGGCACAGAAGGGACAGTAGGGGTGCCACCCCTCCACCCCTCTCATCTGTACCATTCTTTGAGTCTTCACATGAGCCTCCCACTCCTGTCAGTGCCATGCCTTAAGGTGGGTGTGCTGGCCACCTGTGCCCAAACTGCTGCTATGTTTCCCATGCAAAACAAGCATGTCACACAATGCTCATCTTGTCACACTGTTGTTGGTGGGGTCAATTACAAAAAAGTCCCAGACAAAGGACTTTTGCTTTGGCTGCTGCCAAGTGGAGGAGCCAGCTGGTCCAGGGTGGGACTCCTTCTTCTCATGGGGCTCAGGTGGTGACACAACCATGGGGGGCACAGGGGCAGGTGCTGTAGCAGGTGCAGGACCTGCAGGAGCAGGTCAACCGGTGATGGTTGTACCTCCACTGCATCCTGCTGCTGGTGCTGTACTGTGTGTGTGGGGGGGGGGAGGGGGTTCCAACACTCAGTGCTCCTGCTCCAAAAAATCACCTATGCAGTTGGATGGGGCAGCGTGTCCCATCTGTTGACTGCATGACCATCTCTCTCTCTCTCTCTCTCTCTCCTTCTCCTCACTCTGACTCCCACTCCTCCCACTCTCATCCCAATCTCCACTCATTTTTATTTAAAATAAAAACATATGTAAAGTAAAAATAACACAAAGAACATGAACAGTAAATGCAGAAAAACAGGAAGAAAATGATAAATAATAACTACAGAATTCACAGAACCAGAGTATCTGTACAGAGAAGTAAAAGGAAAATACAGATTGAAGGCTGTAGAAAAAAGTACAGAAATATAAAGAAAATAAGACCTAAACTACAGAAAGACCTTCCTAGCAATGAGAAGATGTAGAAAACAAACACACAAAAAAGCTGAAAAAGGTTATTTGTAAATGTTTTTTCAATGATCAAAATGCAGCAGATCTGCACCCTTTCACTCACTCACACGTACAGACTGCAGAGTGAAACTGAAGGATGCTGTGTGTGCATAGAGCTGTATCATGTGATCTACAGCCTCTATTTAAAGAAACTTTGCCTAAATTCACCACAGAGCAACGTCGCATGAAGTTTGTGTTCAAAGTAAAACTTTGCTGCATCTCTAGCCATGAGTTCTGTTTTGTTGCCTATTTACAGACTCAACTTACTGTAGCTATCAAAACGTTTTTAAGGTTACCCAATTTTCACATTATGGGTCACAAAACTATTATTAAAAACTAAGGAGACATGTCTTTGTATAGTTGGGGAACCGAATGAGTAAAAACTTGATTAGTGCTTAGTGAAAGAATTTATGGTGAAACAAGCATTTGTCAATGCCAAATGTTGCTTGCTTGTATGTGCTGTTTAGGTATTTGAAAGTGATAGTTCAATGCCTTTCTCCCAAGACATGCACTGTGTCTTTCCGTTCAGTATTCACAGAAGAGTGGGAGGGGCAAGGCCACAGCAGTACAGCAGTTGCCACGGGGGGTGAATAGATGGACAATAGTCCATTCAAAGGCAAAAGAGTCCTGCAGGAGCTCACTAAATTGAAGGTGGACAAAGCGATGGAACCAGATGGCATACACCCAAGGATATTAAGAGAACTGCGAAGGAAGGTAGCAGTACCTCTGGCAGTCATGTTCACTGAGTCATTCAACATTAGTGAATTGGAGGAGGGCACATCTAGTCCCTCTACACAAGTCCTGCAGCAGGGAGGAGGTGGGGAACAATAGGCCGTTCAGCCTCACCTGAGAGTAGTGGGGAAGATCATGGAGACATTGCTTAAAGAAAGGATAGTGGGGCATGTAGAAGCCATCAAAGCCCAGGACCATAGACAACATGGATTCACAGTGGGGACATCATGTCAGACAAATCTGGTTGATTTCTTTGACTGGGTGACAAAGGAAGTGAATCAGGGTGGGGCAGTGGACAATGCTTACCTTGATTTCAGCAAAGCCTTTGACATTATCCCACATAGGAGGCTGATAAACTAGCTGGGTAGGCTGGGCATGGGGGAAATGGTGGTAAACTGCGTTAGAAACTGGCTAACAGACAGGAGGCAGAAAGTGGTGGTAAATAGGGTGCAGTCTAGGGAGAGGGGGTGACCAGTGGGGTGCTGCAGGGATCTGTCCAGGGGCCAGTCCTGTCAAATATCTTCATTAGTAACATTGCCGAATGGCTGAATGGAATTTTTTCACCAAATTTTTAACATAACCATTTTAGGACCTCTGCTCATGAACAGTGTCACTGTGATTTTCTTAATCTGTCCCAAACATTGATTGCCCACACCGACTGCGCCATTGTGCGCTACATGCACAGAAACACATTTTGGGTGACATATGAAAAATAACAGCTGTACTGCTCATAAGGAGGTGTGGTAAAATGACAATGTTGAAAATCTGGAGTGCAGATATTAAAAATTCGTGAAATTACGAGCGTGCGTAGGAACTGCGCAATGTACACTCGTAAAACAGTCATTTTTAGGAATTTTTTCACCAAATTTTCAACATGGCCATTATAAGACCTCTGCTCATGAACAGTATCACTGTGATTTTCTTAATGTGTCCCATACATAAGTTCGAACAGCAACTGCGCCATTGTGCACTACATGCACGAAAACATATTTTGGGCAAGATGTTAGAAATGACAGCTGTACCACTCATAAGGAGGTGAGGTAAAATGGCAATGTTGAAAATCTGGAGTGAAAATATTGAAAATTCGCAAACTTATAAGCATGCGTAAGGAACAGCGCAACGCATGCTCGGAAAACAGTCATTTTGGGGAATTTTTTCACCAAATTTTTAACATAGCCATTTTAACACCTCTGCTCATGAACAGTGTCACTGTGATTTTCTTAATCTGTCCCAAACATTGATTTCACACAATAACTGCGCCATTGAGCGTTACATGAGCGCAAACACATTTTGAGTGAGATGTGAGAAATGACAGCTATACTGCTCATAAGGAGGTGTGGTAAAATGGCAATGTTGAAAATCTGGAGTGAACATATTGAAAATTCGTGAACTTATGAGCATGCGTAGGAACAGCGCAATGCATGGTCGTAAAACAGTCATTTTTGGGAATTTTTTCACCAAATTTTCAACATAGAGTTTTTTGGGGGCCTACCTCATGAACTGTGACACTGTCATTTCATAAATCAGTCCTGAAAGGTGGTTCCATGCAGCGACCATGAAAATCAACTTTTGGGGTCGATTAACACCATGACAGTGACAGAATTCATGAGGTAGGGTCCCAAAAACCCCATGTTGAACATTTGGTGAAAAAATTCTCCAAAATGCCTGAGATATGTGGTAAAGTTGAAAAAGCCCTATTTATTCCATTATACAGCTTACCGGCATTTCCTCAGTTCGAGGTTGGCTTTGAAGAGTGCAGACATGTTCCTGGTCCACCGAAGATCATCGCCCCTTACTCTGGAGGTAAGTATGGGGTGAGGAGGGGGTGTTGGGAGGCAGATGCACAGAGTGGGGAAGGGGGGCCAGGACAGTCTGCGAAGGAAGGTTTTTTTCTTTTAGGTGTTTTTTTTTTTTTTTACTTGGACGACACTGGACTTGTGCCACGCTGGGGTGGGCTCCCAGCGGGCAGCTGGAAGGCTGTTTGGGGGTGGGGGCAGTGGAACCAATGGGGATTGGGCACCCCCATTGACCATAGGACCTGTTGCCATGCTGGGGTGGGCTCCCAGCGTGGCACCCGATAGTCTCAGGGGGGAACAGTAGAGCCGACAGGGGATTGGGCACCCCCATCAGCCATACAGACTGCTGCCACACTGGGGTGGGCTTCCAACGTGGCACCTGGAACTCTGTTGGGGGGAAGGGCAGCACAGCTGACAGGGGGTTGGGCACTCCCATTGGCTATACAGTGTGTGCATGGGGAGAAGCACAAGCACGCAGTATGCGTGTGCGTGTGTGTGGTGGGGGGATCTCGCATGAGCACATGATCTTATTGCTGCTCACTGAAGCATAGCTCTCCCTTTCAACTGCATGGCAACTGCATTTTCAACTGCTGTCATAGACAGCTGCAGCGTGGATTGGAGAGCTGCGGCCGCACCTGCAAACACACTGAATTGGAAGAGGGCTGCCACACCTCCGAAAACTCGGATGATGGCACTATTTTCTTGCACATGTGTGCAAGCAACATAAAAATGATTGCTGTTTGTTTTCAGCCTCTGGGTTTACATATTAATATGTTATCAGGTTTTGGAATGGAAGTCCAGGATGAGCATGCATTTTGCTCTGTTAATACACAGTCATATCGCTGCTTTTCAGCAGTCACAGCTCTCTGTTTTCACTTCCCGTTCTGTAAGTACTATTATACTATGGCAAGAAAATTCCCTGGACTCTGATTGGTCAGTGTGTGCCGGAGACAGTGATGATATTACACAATAACATCACTGTGTTGATTTTATGGACCCTAAGCTTGAGCTTGAGCTTTTTTTTTCAGAAACAAAGATATACTGCCTCACTAAAAATCTACTAAAAACATTTTTATTTTTATTTTTGTTTTGTGTAATATCGAGCCATTGTATAATTGCAATAAGGCACTCCAAGGTGTGTGTTATTGTGTAATAATCTCACTCCTGTGGTGGTGAAAGCACTCGGCTTCGCCTCGTTCTTCAACCCACCTCAGGAGTGACATTATTACACGATAACACACACCTTGTCATGTCTTATTGCTTAAATATCTCATACAATTCAGTCAGGATGATCAAGTCACTGACTTTTTTTTACTAGAAAACTAAGTAACATTCTGGAATTTGGACTGCCTGCACTCCAGTAAAAAACACAGAATTTCACAGAATTTGGCATTTTATACCAGATCAGGAAATTTGCAGAATTTACATTTTTCTTATAATTGCTTCCTGTACTATTTTCAGTTTGTTTCATTTAATGTTCTGTATAGTAAGTCTTCTTTTATTCTAATTATTTATACACATGCTAAAAGAATGACAGTAGAATCCAGGTAAAATATGGAAATCAGACTTACAATCACCAGTACAATCCCTGGAAATTCATGCCATGAAAATGGAATTTCATTACTTTAATCACCATAAATCAGTGGCCTTGACTGTGAAGGCATGGATAAGAGAAGAAGAGCTCTGGTGGGAAGGTATTAAGATGGATGCTTGAGCTGCACTAACAGCAGCCTTCAGACTGTGGGAATGTTAAGGGTTTGTTGAAAGATGTGGGTGATGGGGGGCTAGTAGGCTGTTCTATCCTTTATTTCATTTAGTTTGCTTTGATATTGGGGTAAATACACTGGTGCCAAAATCATCTTTTTCAGGTACAACCTGATGTGCCACTAGGTAGCTATTCTACCAAAACTGAAGTGCACTCATACCACTATAATGAAGGTTGAGAAGGCATTTACTTGTTAAACCATAAAATTTGGTATGTGTATTCCCTAGCCCAGAATCTCTGAGTCCCCAAAATTTGGTAAGGATCGGTGTTGCAACTGAAAAATTCTAGACAATTAAAAATATGAAACAATATGTTTTTCAAGTCTTCTTTGCTTATCAAAAGCTAAAACAATGACTTGGAGTTGAAAGCTGAAACTTTCAGTCTCATTATTTAGGACAACCTTAAGGCAGCAAACCAGTGCAACAAAGCAGTTGGAAAGGCAAGCAGTGTGCTGGCATGCATAGGGAGGGGTATGACAAGCAGGAGAAGGGAGATGATATTACCCCTATACAAGTCAATGGTCCAGCCCCACTTAGAATATGGTGTACAGTTCTAGAGACCTCACCTACAGAGGGTTATTGATAGGGTGGAGAGAGTCCAAAGGAGGACAACCAAAATGGTGCATGATATGAATCAGAGGACATATGAGGAGAGGATAGAGGAGCTTGAACTAGATCCACTGGAAACCAGGAGAGAGAGAGGAGGATATGACTGAAACTTTTAAATACCTGAAGGGAATTAACAAGGTGAGGGAAGGGAATATATTCAAGATGAAAAACAATCCAAAAACTAGGGGGCACAGCTTGAAACTGGAGGGTGGCCACTTTTGAGGTAATAAGAGAGGACACTACTTCACTGAGAGGGTGGTGGGCCCCTGGAATGGGCTACCAGAGAGAGTGGTTGAGGCATCAACAGTCGGGGGTTTCAAGAGTGCATGGGATGACTACATGGGTTTAAAAATTGGGGTATTTTTCTGCTGACAAATGTCTATGATTCTATGATTAAAGGTAGTGCTAACAGTCACTTTGAATTTTTCTTTTTTGTTGAGAACTTTGCCATTTTAAAATGATTAGAGAAATAAAAATGAAATATTCACATGCACAGTTCCATCTTTATAAGGTATTAATTTGTAGCAATGATGTGAGATGCTGTTGTAAAATAAACTTTTGAGGCTGTTGTCATGAGATAAGAATGCTGTCATGAGAACTGGAAGGTCCTTTTGTGTTAAACACAGGCACTTTTTTTGCTCATCAGTAACTAAAAAGCTGCAGAGAGGTGACACTTGGAATGTTTATATTAATTTCATTCCAGTCCAAGAGGGACACTATCATTTTTTGCTGCTGTGAAAAAAAAAATTAACATTTTGAATCTTCTATCAGGTGTTTTTTTGGCAGCAGCATGTCATATGCTTTTCATAAAATGAACATGTTTTGTGACTGTTGCTGTGGGACTAGTATACTGTTTGGAAAACTGGAAGACCCTCCTCGATTAAACCCCATAACTTCATTTGCTCATCAATAACTATATTGACAATCCAGCCAAAATTCAGCATTATCAATCCAAGAACTGTTTGTCATTAAAAGTATTGAACAATGCCAGTAAAAGACCAGCACTGCCAATCCAGGGACCAGCTGCCATTAAAACTATTGACAATGCTGGCCATAGGCTTATTCTTAATACAAAATTGTTTGCAGTGGCTGTTATAAATATATATATTTTTTAAAGTAAGGAAATTAACAGCAAAAAACAATGTTACTGCATTAGTTAGGGTTTAAGTACAAAACATCAAAAGTAGGGAAAGGAGGGGGGAGCATGCATAACCATGGACAAGGTGGCTGTTTGAAAAGGAGCTCTGATGGTTGAGGCACTGGATGCTGCATCTCGTGCTATGCCGGTGACCTGGGATCGGGAACAAGCATAGGTCATCGGGGGTCAGCTGGGGAGGAGGGAGTGGTATTGAGCAGCCAAAAGGCAGCTGTCCTTTCCCGGGGAGGGACCTTGTTGCCCCCACATAGTACAGCTGCCCTCAGGTGGAGGCCTGAGGGTAGTGAAACATAGAAACATAGACTTTGACAGCAGATAAGGACCGCTTGGCCCATCTAGTCTGCCCATTTCCCTACCTACAGGATAGGCCGCAGATCCTAGTTAACCAACAGCCTATTTCTTCCTACCCCCCACAAGAATTGTCTTATGCCTGTCCCATGCATTCTTGAATTCTCCCACAGTTTTAGACCCCACAATCTTCTCAGGAAGGCTGTTCCATGCATCCACTACCCTCTCTGTGAAATAATACTTCTTCACATTGCCCCTGAACCGCCCTCCTTCTATCTTTAAATTGTGTCCCCTTGTTCTTGCATATCTCTTTTTCTGAAAGATGCTACCCTTTGACTTTGTTATTCCACTGAGGTACTTAAAAGTTTCTATCATGTCCCACCTCTCCCTTCTTTCCTCAAGGGTATACATATAAACTCCTTTAGTCTCCTCATATGGCTTCTCTTGCAGACCCTGCACCATTTTAGTTGCCCTCCTCTGGACTACCTCTATCCTGTCTATGTCCTTGCGGAGATGGGGTCTCCAGAACTGGACACAGTACTCAGATGGGGTCTCACCAACTGTCTGTACAGAGGGATAACAACTTCCTGTTTACTGCTGCTGATGCCTCCCTATGCATCCCAGTATACCCCAGTCCTCCTACTGCCTTCTCACATTGCTTGCTAACCTTAAGGTCATCTGATATGATTACCCCCAGGTACCTTTCTTTTTGTTGTTGTTACTACCTCCCCACCCATTGTGTATTCTTCCCCTGGGTTCTTGTTTCCCAGGTGCATTATTTTGCACTTCTTTGCATTGAATCCTAGCTGCCATACTTCTGACCATTCCTCCAACCTTGCCAAGTCCCTTTTCATCCTTTCCACGCCTTCTTGTGTATCAACCCTGTTGCAGATCTTTGTGTCATCTGCAAAAAAGGCACACTTTTCCTTCCAGTCCCTCTGCAATGTCACTGATGAAGACATTAAAAAGGACTGGACCCAATACTGAACCCTGCGGTACCCCACTAGTAACCCCTCTTTCTTCAGAGTGGACTCCATTTACAATTGCCTTCTGTGTCCTGTTGTGCAGCCAATGTTTTACCCAGGCTACCACCCTGGGACCCACTCCCAGGCTGGTTAATTTGACTATTAATCTTTTGTGTGGGACTGTGTCAAATGCCTTGCTAAAGTCTAGGTAGGCCATGTCCACAGCCCCTCCCTGGTCTTCTACTTTGGTCACCCAGTCAAAGAAATCTATTAGATTCATCTGACATGACCTTCCCACTGTGAACCCATGCTGCTTTGGGTCCTGTGCTACACTGGCCTCTAGGTACTCAACTATTCTTTCCTTCAGAAGTGACTCCATCACTTTCCCTACCACAGAGGTCAGACTGACAGGTCTGTAGTTTTTCTGCCTCTGTCTTGGTCCCACTTTTGTGAATGGGAATCGCATCCGCCTTCCTCCAGTCCTCGGGTACCACACCATCCTCCCATGATTTATTAAAAAGAGTAACCAGTGGTTTCACTAGTTCCTCCCTTAATTCTTTTAGAATTCTGGGATGAATTCCATCAGGACCCATTGCTTTGTCCACCTTCAATTTTAGGAGTTCATGCAGAACCATTTCTTCTGTGAAAGGACTGGGATCGACCCCCCTATCAAGAGTGCTTCTGTTAATTGGATTAGGCACTTCCTCCTCCTCTTTTGTGAATACTGAGCAGAAATATTCATTCAGTATCCCTGCTTTTTCACTGTCCCCTCTGCCCACCACTGTTCCTTCTATTCAGCCTCACTATCCCTCCTTTGTCTTTCTACACTGCTGATGTACCTATAAAGGTTTTATCCCCTTCTTAACTGAGTTGGCTATCTTTTCCTAGTTTGGGCCTTTGCTATTCTGACTTCCTCCCTGCTTCCTTCTGCCTTAACTGGTACAGATCTCTGTCCTGCTCCTTCTGTGTTTTCTTATACTTCCGAATGCTATCTTTTTCTTCCTGACTTTCACAGCCACCTCTTTTGAGAACCATAGTGGCTTTTTCTTTCATTTTGATTTGTTTATTTGCTTCACACAAAGGCTTGTTGCTTCTGTGATGGCAGTTTTGATGATTCCCATTGTTGCTCCACACCTCCTTCTAGCCTGTTTGCTAGTGCTTTTCTGAGGCACTCTCCCATCTTGCCAAAGTCAGCCCTTCTAAAGTCCAGTACCCTCACTCTTTGTATGGCTTGACTCTGTAGCTGAGTTTAACATGAACCACACTGTTTGATGGTCACTTGTCCCCAGATGGCAACCCACTTCTAGATCTGAGATCCTCTCACTGCCCCGTTTGAGAGTATGAGGTCTAAGATTGCTCCCTCATGAGTGGGTTCGAAACTAGCTGTCTGAGGCCTGCCACCTGTAGGGCATCAAGAATGGCCCTGCTCCTGGATGTGGCTGCAGCAAATGTGCTCCAGTTAACATCTGGCATATTCAGGTCTCCCATCAACAGTATCTCCCCTTTCTCTGCCATTCTAAGAATGCCTTCTATCATATCTTTGTCCATTCCCTCCCCCTGACATGGGGGTCTGTACACAACCCCTGTGTGGATTGTGGTGTCTTTCCAGTCTCCAAGGTGACCCACAGTGCCTCCTCCTCCCTGTTTACTCTTTTGTTCAGTTGCTTTTATCCCTTTCTTTACATAGAGACTTCTCCTCCCCCTCTTCTCCCCTGCCTGTCTCTTCTGAGATTTATGTACCCTGGTATGTTAACATCCCAGTCATGGTTCTCTTGTACCATGTTTCTGTGACTGCTCGATATCCAGGCATCCCTCTTCCATCAAGGCCACCAGCTCAGGGGGCTTGTTGCCCAGACTATGGGCATTGGTACTCATTACCCCTCCATTTCCTGATGGCTACTCCCTTTTCCCCATCCCTGTCCTTCTTGCCTTTGTCACTTTCTCCATTTACCCCAGCCCCTTCTCCCTATCGACACCTCTATGTTGGTGTTTGCCGTACTTACTACCATGATTATTTGGGGGCTAGGATTTCCTGCTCTCTTTCCAGTGCTCCCCCTTGGCTAGTTTAAATGCTTGCCAATGAAGCATTTAAACCTGTCACCTAGGATCCTGGTTCCCTCCCGGACAGATGCAGACCATCATGCCAGTATAGGCACATACCCAGGTGGACCCCAGTCCTCAATGAAGCCAAATCCTGAGCTCCACACCAGTTTTTCAACCACTGATTGAATCCCATGGTGCGGAACACCCTAGCCTCTCCTATGCCATAGATGGGCAGCACCTCCGAGAAGGTTACCGTGCGTGCTTCTTGACTAAGGCCCCTCCCCAATTCCACAAACTCTTCCTGCACTTCTCTAATCCCTTTCTTAGCCAGGTCATTTGTCCCTAGGTGGACAATGACATCCAGCTCCCTCCCCTGTGCAGCTGCTCTGGCAATCCTGAGGATTCGCTCCCTGTCCCTCCAAGCCATGGCGCCAGGCAGGCACCTTACCTCCCTCTCCCCTTCCTCCCCCAGTTCTAACTTCCTAACAATGGAGTCCCCCACCAGGAGTTGTTTCCTTCCCCTGCAGGGTCCCCTGCCAGTCTCCTGTGGGTCTCCTTTGTGAAGGTTCCCAGCATCCTCCTTGGTCTCCACTGCGGGTGCCTCCATAGAGGAACCACACTTTGCCAGAATGGCATAGGAATTATGGAGAGGTACAACTGGAGGGATGCACCTCTGTTCCACCACCCTCACCCTCCCTGAGCCCACTGTGGTCCAACTGCTCCCCTTTCTTGGCAATCTCTGAAGCAACGGCAGTGGCACTGGTGGTCCCTGGATGGAAGGGGAGGTCCTACAAATCCTGGCCAACTCAGCCTGGAGGTGAGCAACCTCCTCCCTCAGCCCAGAGAGGTGCCTGCAGATGGGACAACATTGCATCCTCCAGAACGTCTCCTGGAAGACTGCTGCTCCACAGCCACTGCACTGCACCACTCCAATCATGTCTTATTTATGGCCCCTTAACTGTTTGCAATTCTTACTCTTTCCTCTGTTTTTTTTCTCTCTCTCTCCTTACTTTCTACCTGTGTGCCCTTTAAGCTCCTGATTGTCCTGTTCTGAGACAAGAATATCCTATATTTCTCAGTAGACCACTTACTTGCTCAGAGGCAGACCTCCAGCAGCTAGAGGGGGCCGGAGAGCTACTCTTGCCCTTCTAGGATGGTGGGTCTTTGGTGGTTCTGTGATTACTCACTTCCTGCTCCCAAACAGGAAGTTCCTGTTGTCAGTCAAATCCTGTGCCTATAAAAATAGAACTAGCTTTGGGTGGAGGGGAGGGAAGGAGGGCAATATAGTCCCAGTAGAGAAGTTTAGTCACACAGCAGTCCTTTCTCCTGGTGTCTTCTGCCAAGCTATTAGCAGAATCTTTCTAAGACAGTCTTTAAATGTTGCTTCCTTCTAGCTAAGCCACTCCCCTACTTACTAGATCTTTCTACAAGTAATTTAAACCTCACAGCTATTAAGTCCTTTCAATCACCTGAGATTTACACTTATATAACTGTTCAGATACCCATTCAGTTCAGTTAACTCAGATAAACACACACTTTTTTTTGTTTTGTTTGTTAGTTTTTTTTTTACCTAAATTAAAGGTTCAAGTACAAAAGTTCTTCTTCTTTAGTCCCAGCAGAGAAGTCCAGTCACACAGCAGTCCTTTCTCCTGGTGTCTTCTGCCAAGCTAGTGCAGGTGGGTGGGCAGCATGAATAGACAGGGTGCTGTGGATCCATGGCATGTGCATGCCTCCACATGCATATGCATGGCCGTGACAGGGGTGGGTGAAAACTGGAGGAAAATGGTGCTGACCAGCAGGCTGATGCCAGTCACCCACAGGCTCTGCACCCAGCCATTTGGGCACCTCTGTGCCATCGAGGTGAGTCCTGGTGTACATCGAGGTGACGGGTTAGAGGGCCCAGTGGGTTTGGTAGAAGGGGATCGGCTGGTGTGGGTCAGCAATAAAATGTGGACTAAAAAAAAAGGGAGATCTGAGGCACTGGAGAGTAATCCAAACAAATCTGTCATTACAGTGAGCTTTTTGAGACCAAAACCATATACAGATAGCTTGTTGCTTCTGGGTACAACAAAACACCATTTTCCATTTTTAAATTAGCCATTCTTGATGGGAGTTATCATCAGCAAAGATGCTCACCTCACTGACTAGTGAAAAAAGCAGGAATGGCAACCACCTCAACCCCGGCAATCACAGTCAATGCAACTGACTTGGCAGATATCAAGAATATGCTGCGAACATTAATATCGGACATACCTCACCTAAGAGCCAGTGTCCAGGACCTTAGCCAAAGGGGTAGAAGCCATGGAATTTCGTGTGGCAGATAATGAGTTAAGCCACAGCTGAATGGATGCTTAGGTCTCCATTCTAATAGGACTGAAAATCTTGAGCAGCAGATGCATCTCCTCTGGACCAAGCTGGATGACCTGGAAATAGGGAGCACCATAATAATATCTGTATTGTGGGCCACTCTGAAGGCACTGAAGTTAATGATGTTTTTTTCCCCACGAAATGATGCTGCCAAATCTGCATGACCATGACTGGGACACACCATTAGAAACTGAAAGGGCCCATGTGTTCCTCTGCCTTTGCCCAGCAAGAGATGCCACCCAATCTATATTGGCTTATTTCTTATGTTACAGCGTAAAGGAACACATTCTCAAACTGGCCAGAGAAAAAGAGATGCTATCCTGGAATGGGAACTGGATTTATATTTTCCAGGATTTCTCCAAAAATTTAGCAGACCAGTGGAAAGCTTACAGCCCCATCAAAAAAGTGTTGGCCAGGAGATAATCTGATGACCTAAAGGTGTCCGAACAACATGACAAGGCAGTGTGGAGAGCTGATGGGATGCTAGGGTGCATAAGGAGGGGTATGACCAACCAAAAGAGGGGGGGTGGTGATACCTCTGTATCAATCTTTGGTGAGACCCCACCTAGTGTACTGTGTCCAGTTCTGGAGTCCTCACCTCTGAAAGGACATAGACAGAGTTGAGGCAGTCCAGAGGAGGGCAACTAAATTGGTGTGGGATCTGCATCAAAAGTCCCATGAGGAGAGACTGAAGGACCTCAATATGTATAGACTGGAGGAAAGGAGGGAGAGGGCAGATATAATAGAGACTTTCAAATACCTCAGGGGTATAAATAAGGTTTAAGAGAGAAGCCTTTTTTCGGAGAAAATGATGCACAAGAACAACGGTCATGTGATGAAGCTGGAGGGGGTTAGAATGAGGGGAGATGTAAGGAAACACTTCTTCACAAAAAGGGTGGTGGATGTCTGGAACAGCCTCCCCGAGGAGATGTTGGGAGCAAAAACTGTAATGGGATTTAAGAAGGCATGGGATAGGTATACAGGAATCTTAGAAGCAAGAAAAGGGGGGAAGCCAGATATCAAGTAGGGTCTATGGTGTGACAGTAAGTAGGGAACATGGGCAGACTATGTGGGCCAAGCATTCCTTATATGCCATCAAATTCTATGTTTCTGTGTTTCTATGAGAAACGTTCCCTATTCTCTAAAATATTCTGTGACACAACCCAACTGCGCGGATAAAATGTAATGGAGTTCTGTCTCATACTTTTTCCCTTCAACATGGCATAAGGCAGGGCTGCCCACTTTCCTCATTGTTGTTAAACCTTTATTATATCGACTACAACATAATTCGGATATTAAAGGTATTTCAGTGGGCCCCATGAGATATGTTCTTTTAGCATTCGCGGACAACCTTCTTCTTAACTTAGATGAACCCCTGAATTTTATACCAGTAGCACTAAAGAAAATTACTAACTTCTGTCTAATATCGGGATATAAATTAAATCTACAAAAAACCAAGGTCTTATCTCTCAATCATTTGTTAAACAAACAGGGCATTATTTTGTTAGGCTTGTCATGGGAATCACAGCATGTTACATACTTAGGGGTCCTCTTAGGTCGAGCGCCTTCGAGTCTTGTGAAAGACAATATTACCTCCCTTCTCTCTATCCAGCAAGAACTCAACAGATGGACTTCGCTTCCGTTAACATTCTGAGGCTGGACCAATGTGATTAAAATGAATGTTCTTCCTCAGTTATTATACTAGTTGAGTATGTTTAACGTCTATCTTCCTAAATCATGGTTTGTGTGACTGCAAGCAATAATTAATTCATTTCTATGGCACAGTGGCCCTGTTTGCTGATCCTATTTCAAATTTATACTACCTAAAATCAATGGCGGTTTGCAAATTCCAAATTTTTTCTTTTACTTCGCAGTGCAACATTATAGTAAACTTCCCTGGTACCTCGTATAGCAGCGAGAGCAATGATAGGGTTATATTCCCGTTTGAGTTGACATAGAACACATTTTATGCAGACAACAAGGTATAAGTCTTAATAGTCTGCCTTATATAAAGCTGTTGCTGCTACCTCATTGTCTCAGATATACACCTCTATATTGGTCCTTAAAAGCAATTGGTCAACTAAATAATTATATGGGCAGGAGATGGCATAGAAAGATCTCTCAACCAATTGTTAATAATCCCAACATATTGATTGTAGGTCACCCAGTCCCTCAGTCATTCTGTCCCCAACTCCGACTCTCGATTAAATCTGTTTTGGCAGAGGATGGGTTGCTTCCTTTTGCCACAGAATGTATGAAACTTCATTTTACCTTCAACATGTGCTTCAAATATTCCCAAATAACACACTCTCTTCATCAATTTCTGGATCCTAAACAATGGGAGATTTGATCATCATAAGTATCTAGCCTCTTTTTTTCCCTTATATCTCAGCCTCATATAGTTTCGTAAATTTACATAATCCTCCAGTCCAAGGATCCAGATACTCTGTCTGATATATGTTTTTACTGGAGCCAGGCTTGACCTTTTCTAGAGGACACAGCCAATTGGCAAAAAGTTTGGTGCCAGCTATATAACTTTCTTAAACAAGATGGGTTGTGTATTACTTAGTTCTGTATTTTACATAATTTGTATAATACACTGGCAAAATTGTTTAAAATGTGTATGGCCTCTTCAGCTGTCTGCCTGTGTTGCGGACGAGGGGACGGCTCTGTAAAACATATGTTATGGGACTGTCCGGTTATGCTTCCCTTTTGGGAGGGCATTAAGCATTCCTTGGATCCCATGTTAGGTTTATGGGAGTTATTTATTCCTAGTATCTGTCTTGTTGTCTTCTATGCACCTGACATACCTAGAGTCCAGAACAATGCATACAGCAATGATAAGTATTATTGTGAAACTGATTATATTGGGACATTGGAGGGATACCTCCACCCCACACATTAAGGGATGGCACCAGGAAATTTTGTCTGTGCTAATGGTTGAAAAACAAATAGTTTTCATGCGACGTAAGTCACATTATAAGAAGTATTGGGAACCATTAGTGGCATTGTTGTCTCTGTCCTCATAATGACTGTTATACTACGATTCCTAATAGTCCTCACTTCTTACTACAGGAATGGTAGATGCTTTCAGTATCTAATTACAAACTAAATGTAAACAAAACAACTGTTTTCCCCCTTAATCACAAGCTCCATAAGGCAGATATCCTAGAAATGATATAATGATATAATGAAACTACAGACCAGTGAGCCTCACATCCATCATGGGTAAGCTAATGGAGACTATCCTGAAGGAGAAGCTGGTGGCCCTCCTTGAGGCCAAAGGACTACAGGACAGCAGACAGCATGGCTTCATATGTGGCAGATCCTGCCAAACCAACCTGGTCGAGTTCTATGACTGGGTAACTAGGCAACTGGACAGGGTCCATGCAGTGGATGTCCTGTATCTGGACTTCAGTAAGGCATTCAACTCAGTGCACATGGAAGGATGGAAGGAAGTTAGTAGGCACAGGGGGGTGCAAAGCTGGTGAGATGGGTAGGAAACTGGCTGCAGGGAAGGCAACAGAGGGTGGTGGTGGGTGGGGAGCTCTACACCCAAGGGCAGTGATGAGTGGTGTTCCACAGGGCTTGGTGTTGGGACCAGTGTTGTTGGGATATTCATTGCAGACATATCATGGGACATCAAGAGCAAGATCAGTCTGTTTGCTGATGATACCAAGGTAGGCGCGGTGGTGGATGACCTAGGGGATGGCAGGGGTTGCAGGATGATCTGGCAAAGCTTGAAACCTGGTCAGACACCTGGCAACTGGGCTTTAATGCCAAAAAGTGCAAGGTGCTGCATTTTGGGATGAAGAACCCAAGGAGGAGTTACCAGCTGGGGAGTGCAGCTAGCCCAGACAGAGGAGGAGAAGGATCTGGGTGTGCTCATTACAGGGTCAATGAACAACTCGGCACAATGTAGGAAGGCAGCTGCAAAGGCCAACAAAATGCTGGGTTGTATTGCAAGGGTTATATCCTCGAGGAGGGAGGAGGTGATTTTGCCACTGTATAGGCCATTAGTTAGACCACACCTGGAGTACTGCATGCAGTACTAGCGTCCGTATCTGAAGAGGGACATTAAGTTACTGGAGGGGGTACAGCGCAGAGCGACAAAGATGATCAAGGGCTGGTGGACTTATCATAATGAGAGGAGTGTCGAAGGAGTTGAACATGTACTCACTGGAGGAGAGGAGAGACAGGGGTGACATGATTGAAACCTTTAAATACATGAAAGGAATAAACAAGACAAGTACAGAGGGCTGTTCAAAGTAAGGAGAGGAGGGATACCAGGGGCCATGATATGAGACTGGAGCGAGGAAGGTTCAGGAGGGAGATGAGAGACACTTTTACAGAGAGGGTGGAGGCTGGGTGGAATGCTACCTCCTGAAGTGGTATGCAGTAGAACAGTGGACTGCTTCAAATGAGGATGGGACAGGACAAGGGAGGTTAATGAAGGGGAAGGGTGGAAGGGAGGGGCAGCTGCAGAATAAGGGGTGCTAGCTGCACATTCGAGCAGACTTGATAGACCTCTAGGCCTTTATCTGCTGGCAAATTTTGTATGTTCGTATGTTCGTAAATGGGACTAGCCTGGAAGCAGGACTCCCTCCGATATTTAGGTATCGAATTATCCAGACTTACGGGAAGCACTATAAAACTGAACTTGGATTCCCTGCTGCATGTGATCAAACAGGATCTCAGGAGATGGGCCTCCTTCCCAATTTCTATCTGGGGAACAATTAACCTGCTTAAAATGAATGTATTTCCACGGCTTTTCTATCCCCTGTCAATGCTTAATATTTGGCTCCCAGTATCATGGTTCAAGAAGGCAAATAGTTTGTTTTTAGAGTTTGTCTGGGCTTACAAGACTCCTAGGATTGCTTTCCATAAATTAAGTGCACCTAAATTGAGAGGTGGTTTGAGCTTGCCCCACCTAGGGCTTTATTTTTAGGCGAGCCACATTAATAAATACCTGAGATGGACACTACCTGTATCAACGAGTTACACCCCGCCATGGCTCAAAATAGAGCAGGCTCAGATTAACACATGTGGCTTAGCACCAGAATCCCTACTGTATATCAAAGAGAATCTCCTCCCCAGCAGGTTAAAAAATACCCCCATAGCATTATCACTTAGAGTTCACTCTCAACTGTGTCGTTTTCTTAAATATGATAATAAAAGGGACACAAACCAACCCCTGTTTGGAAACCCTAATTTTAAGATCAGTGATAAATGTATCCCTTCTAATTGGTTACCTCAACTGAAGGATACCCCTCTGAACTCTTTAATAGGGGATGATGATGCTTGGTTATCAGGCCAATGCATAATGCAAAAGTTTAAGATCCCTACTAAACATTTTTTTAGAGTCATTCAACTCAGACACCTGTTAATTAAAGTGTTTGGGCAAAAGCCATGTCCTTGTGCAGACTCTCCCTTAGTGCCCAACTTGGCTCAATTGGTGGACCAGCAAAAAGCGGTCTCCAAGATTTACAGTATTTTGTTTGATACAGCGTACCCAGACTGCTATGGTCCAACTCGTTACTGGTCTTCTTACTTCCCTGGCTACAACATTAACTGGGCAGACCTTTGGTTTAATTGTCAGAAATTCATAACGCAAGACAGATTGAGGATGATGCAAATGTTTATTTTATACAATGTATATCTCTCTCCTGAGAAAATGTTTAAGTATGGGTTAACATCCTCTTCTCTATGTGTGAGATGCTCTAAACACGAGGGCTCTTTACTTCATATTTTTTGGACTTGTCCCAAAATAATGCCTCTCTGGACCACCATTCGAAATAAGATTGATCTTATTTTGGGAATAGAGAATTTATTTAATCCTGAAATATGTATCTTAGGTGACTTTTCAGGTATTAGTTTCCCTAATAAAAAATATTATATGGCCTTGATATCCCTGTCACTTAAGAAGGTAGTTTTAAGACACTGGAAAGACCAATCTGAAATAAAGTATGGGGAATGGCTATCTGAGCTCCTTGCAAATCTCAGAATGGAGAAGGCTATTGCAAGTTAAAATAATAGGTTGGATAGGTTCAAGAAAATATGAGACACCTTATACACGTTACTCTTGATTTAGAGCTTCTCAGACTGAGGACTTTTCTATCAGAGGTATTTTATTATCCTTGTGTTGTTTGTGCTGTGGGAATAGTAGGGAACAGGTTTTAATTCAAGACTGTACCAGTGGGCGGGAATGGGGATGTGGGTGGGGGGAGGGGGGAGGGACAGGTCTAGACTAATGTACATTGTCTATGTGAAGTGTATCTGTACTGGAAGATCTGTCATGTATGGTAAAACTTTCAATAAACTTTAAATAGATAAAAAAAGGAATGGTAGATGCGCAATACTTGGGAACGCTGGTTCAAGTTAAAGTTTATCTTTGGTCTATGATAATAGGACCAGGCAGTTCAGGTTATGGAGGATGTTTTGGGGGTAGAGGGGGGAGAGTTTCCTTTTATATAGTTGTTTGTGCCTATACTGTCCTTTTTATTGTCTAAATTTTATAATGTATCGTTGATGTTGTTTGGTTTTGTGTTATGGTTCTTATAAAAACCTCAATAAAATTTACTTGATTAAAAAAAAAGTATTCTGTGACACTCCAGGTCCAGGTAGATGGGAAATGGTTTCTTTTGCCACACCACAGGAGGCAGAGAGTCTGTTTCAGGCAACATCTAAGAGGACTGAATCGTGACCCCATCAGCAGCCCAAACCACTGGAAACACAATGCCACAACAAAGGTGGCAAGCTGCACTAAGGTGCACATGGTCATCATACTGACAGGACCTTCCCAGGACAGGACATGACTCCCCAAGAACCTTGGCAAGTGGTAAAGTCAAAAAGCCACAGACCCAGGGGTAGGGATTGAACTCCAAGATCTGAGGTAACTGAGCAGCCACAGAGGTCCAGAAGCAGGGGCTCTTGGCATTCAACACTAAAATTCAGCCTCCTTCATTGGACATTGAACTCCCAAGCAAAGTCCGAAGGGAGCCGGATGAGAAACAGGGCAAGACCTCTGCACAAGTCATAACACACTGGATCCAGTTAACTGCCATGGACATTATGCTTTCTGTTTCACCAATGGAGGATATCTCCTTGTGGCCGAGCTGGGAAAACATACTGTAGTTGAAGGACTGGTCTCTCTTCCCAAATAGGCACAACATGCCTCTCCACATCCTGCAGAAGGCTGGGGAAAGCTGTGCTGACAGGACTTGTATTAATGTATGCACCTGAGACTTATGGCCAAATGGTTTGAAACATTGTTTTCCACATCTACCCTTAAGTGCTTCTTGCACCTTTCTATTCTTGCTTGTGATCCCTCCTGAGAAGGGGACTGAATCAGGCCAGGAGGAGCAAACTGCAGAACTGGAAGGTGACTTCTTTAACAGGTATGGGGTGATAGGGAGGGGGGTATTGAACGACGACTGTGGCTACATGGCAAAATTGCTGTGTTTAATCATCATTTGGTGTTATTTTTTTTCTTACTGCCGGGGGGGGGTGGTCTCCAGTGGAAGGAAGGGCTATGTAGAGAATGAGCAGGGTAATCTGCATGGTCGTGGTCATCCCTGCCAAAATGTATGCTATGTAGTGTATGATCTGTTCTCCTGTTTATTACTTTTTCAGCCTTCTCCTGCACCGCCGAGGTTGTGAGAGAGTAGAATGTTATAGTACTTGTCCCAGTCATTTTCTCTGACCTCCTCTCAGAAGTTGTGGAAGCCTGTCTTTTTTCCCATGCTTTTACAGCAACAGACAATCACCTCCTCTTTCAAATGTTCCTTTGAGAGGGTGGGTGACACTGGCAGTGTGGCTGTGTGAATGTGAATGTTCTAAAGTGGAGTTCACATAGTTGTGCTGCAGGACTCTGCAACCTGGGGGAGGGCAGGTAACCAGTTCAGGTGGATCTGGGCAGACCGCTCTAAGACAGGCAACTAAACCACAGCAGTTCTGAACTAATAACTGGCTAATTCCATGAAAAGGGGGTCCCAATGTGCCCAATACTTTGTATGTTGATTTAAAACAAATTTACAACAGCCACTGCAGTCATGAGAAGTAAATTTAAAAGGTAGCCACAAGAACAGATACATTTCATAGTTTGAGAAACCTAGGTGCATCCATTTTATTTTTATTCCATGTCTAGCTCCAAAATGTCACAGATTTTCCCTAGCAAACTGTGACATGCAAAACCACAGTACAATCCATTGCTTCTGTGAAGACTTTATTTTAGTTGCACTTCAGTAAATTTATGTTGAAAACTGCCTCAGGTGTTGTCTTTTGTTAATGAAAACATTTTCACCCTAGTTTTTAAATGCATCTAAAATTTCTGGTTCACTTAAAGTTTTGTGTCGTACGTGCAACTGTGGTGTCTAAGCAAACTGCATTTTTTACATGTTCCTAAATTTTCAGCAAAAGCATCCAGCTTATTTTTGAGTGGGTGATTTTCTTTTGGGATAGGGTCTTAAAAGCACTGCAGGACATTCGTGAGAGAGGGGTGCAGGCAATGCTTTTTTTAACTTAGACAGTTGTGTGGTGTCCACTGTTGCATGTGTACCGTTTGGTGTCCCCATTGCACTTGCAGCACTGAAGGTGCTTTTCTGTCGTCTGATGTGGAGTTATCCCACAACATAGTCCCTTTTTCACTCTTGGGTCATAGTGTCTTGAAATGCTTAGTAAAATAAAGTAAAAAGAAAAGTAAGATTTTTTTTTCCAAGCTAAACACCTGTTGTGTCCACTGTTGCATGTGCAATGTTTGGTGTCCCCATTGCACGTGCAACACTGAAGGTGGTGTCCCCATTCCACATGCAACACTGAAGGTGATTTTTCTCAAATCCCTGTTAGGGAGTTCTCATAATCTGGTTCTTTTTTGACTCTCAGTCACAGTGTCTTGACAAGCTTATTAAAATTGATCCATTGTGGATTTGAAAAATTGACCCTCATGTCATCCTTTGTAACCCCTTTTCATGAACTTACCCAACTACAGAACTGGATGGAATTTCTTAGAGGCTTAGGGCCTGATTTTAAAATGGGGATGCAGGGCTTGTGGCAAAGCCCATCATCCCCACAACATTTGATGCATCTGCGACCAAGGGTTTGCTGCAACTTGCTCCCAATTTAGACAACTGGACAGGGGCCATGCAGTGGATGTCCTGTATCTGGACTTCAGTAAGGCATTCAACTCTGTGCCGCATGGAAGGCTGGGAAGGAAGTTAGTAGGCACAGGGGCAGGTGCAAAGCTGGTGAGATGGGTAGGAAACTGGCTTCAGGGAAGGCAACAGAGGGTGGTGGTGGGTGGGGAGCTCTCACATCCAAGGGCAGTGAAGAGCGGTGTTCCACAGGGCTCGGTGTTGGGACCAGTGTTGTTTGGGATATTCATTGCAGACATATCATGGGACATCAAGAGCAAGATCAGTCTGTTTGCTGATGATACCAAGGTAGGCACAGTGGTGGATGACCTAGGGGGATGGCAGGGGTTGCAGGATGATCTGGCAAAGCTTGAAACCTGGTCAGACACCTGGCAACTGGGCTTTAATGCCAAAAAGTGCAAGGTGCTGCATTTTGGGATGAAGAACCCAAGGAGGAGTTACCAGCTAGGGGGAGTACAGCTAGCCCAGACAGAGGAGGAGAAGGATCTGAGTGTGCTCATTACAGGGTCAATGAACAACTCGGCACAATGTAGGAAGACAGCTGCAAAGGCCAACAAAGTGCTGGGTTGTATTGCAAGGGGTATATCCTTGAGGAGGGAGGAGGTGATTCTGCCACTATATAGGTCATTAGTTAGACCACACCTGGAGTACTGCATGCAGTACTGGCACCCGTATCTGAAGAGGGACATTATGTTACTGGAGGGGGTGCAGCGCAGGGTGACAAAGATGATCAAGGGGCTGGGGGACTTATCATATGAGAGGAGGTTGAAGGAGTTGAACATGTACTCACTGGAGGAGAGGAGGGACAGGTGACATGATTGAAACCTTTAAATACATGAAAGGAATAAACAAGATGGGTACAGAGGGGCTGTTCAAAGTAAGGAGGGAGGGCCACTGGGGGCCATGATATGAGACTGAGGGAGGAAGGTTCAGAGGGAGATGAGGAGACACTTTTTACAGAGAGGGTGGTGGCTGGGTGGAATGCATTACCTGCAGAAGTGGTATGCAGAACAGTGGACTGCTTCAAAAGGGGATGGGACAGGACAAGGGGAGGGTTAATGAAGGGAAGGGTGGAAGGGAGGCAGCTGCAGAGATAAGGTGCTAGCTGCACATTGAACAGACTTGATAGACCTCTGGGCCTTTATCTGATGGCAAATTTGATGTTCAGATGTTCACATTTCAGTTATAAGCTTGTGCCTAAGCTGTGGCGCAAGCCCCATTAACTGGCTTCCCCATGGAGCCTGCAGAACTGAGCTGCATTACCACACAGGACTTATGGAAGAGGGGTTGCGGCACGGTTCTTCGAAAATCCCACTTTCAGGTTGGTTTGACGTAAGTCTGCACTTGAGTCAAACTCCCTGCCTAAAGTCCCTTGTGGCGGTCTATCTAGTTTTGAAAATCAGGCCCTTAATGTGCTTGCAATTTAATGGCTCTTTAAAATTAAAATTTAAATCGATAGCCTATTAATGCTTGGGATTTTGGTAAGCCCTCACTTCAAGCGCATCTGATCAGGTTGCAGACTGTTGATGGCTGAGGGGCCTTTACACTTGGTGAACCATAGGATGATTATGATACATTCCTCACTTGCTTCCTCAGGCCATGAGCTGCAGAATATGCTACCCTGCATTTTAAGGCTTCCCCATTGTCTAGTCATCCAGAGTTTACAGAAAAAAAGGCACAAGGGGCCCTAGTCAGGCACTTCCACATCTGTTTTTGTATACAAGAGTGTACTGGGTAAGGTCCCTGATTTCTCAAAAGCCAGATTATATGAAAGGAAGGTAAATTCCTCTTAAAAGAATTCTGTCTACTGGGAATTAGTAGTACCCATAACTAAAACCCAAAGGTCAATGCATTTTTACTGTCGAATGGTTCCTTTTTATTGGAATCAATTGCCACACGTGTTTCAATTTTTTGATGCTAAACCTTTTTCAACTTAGGCAATATAACAATGGTTATTGGATTCTAATTTTGCACAGAAAAAATATGTTGTTGTGGAAACTCTAATGTTTGCTTGCATAGTTTTTCTTTGTGTTTACGATTTTATTTACTATGTACAGCATTTGTAAATATCTTTGTCCGATTGCTTGTATGTTGCACATGAAGGGTCACCATTTCAAATGAGCTTTGCTCAATGGTTTTAACCCTAATAAAACTGAAATGAAATGAAAAGTGATTCACTCCCAACTGCATGAGGGGACAGCAGTGCCTCCGGCTCACAGCAGTAGGGTGCTGCCATTAAATTCGCAGGCCAAGATCTAGGAAACAGCTGCACTCATGTGAAGGTTTTTAAATTAGCTTGTCAGCTCACATTTTCCTTCACTGCTAGGTTCTTTATCTCACAAATTTTAAGGTAACATGCAAAGTAATGTGTAAGTCAAACATAGAGCCTACAGAGAGTTTTGAACAAAGGCAGCTTAATAAAAGTCATGTGCAAACCAGTGCCACATTCACCGCAAAAGGATTTTGTTTTTTGTGGTGAATGTGGCACTGGTTTGCACGTTACGTTTATTAAGCTGCCTTCAGTCAAAAATGTGCTGTATGCTGTTCACTTTGAAATTTGTGGAATAAAGAACCTAGTAGCTGAGGTCAATGTGTGCTGACCAATTAATTTAGAAACCTTCACAAGAGTACAGCTGTTTGCTGGATGTTAGAGCTTTTCAGGCTTCATCCAACCCTGCTTGCTTTCTGGCAGTATAGCCTAGTGGTTAGAGTAATGAGCGGTGAATAAGCTTGATACATACAGCAGACCTGGGTTTTATTCCCACAACCTCCACTTGCATACTGTGTGACTATGAGGAAGTCTCTTAACCAGCCCGGTGCTCCTGGGTCGCCACTGAAAACAGGCATGTGGGCCTTACCTGGTTAACAAAGAATAAATAAACAAAACCCTTAGCAGCGCTCTTCCAGCTACACTGAGTGTGATTGGAGTTTCTTCTTTTCAAATTTGCAGGTCAACATATACAGAAGGCTTAAGCATCACATAAGGGGAGAGGGGGGAGCTGGCCAGCATGGCTACCCGTGCTTGGGAAACAGCTCCAGCTCAGATTGGTCTCAGTGGACTTTGTGGTAACATGTTCTCCTGGGCTACAATGAGTTTGCCCCTGCAGTTTGGATGGTCAGCTCTTTAATTAGGCTACTGTACTGACAGCTGGTACTACTGGGGGATGTGCTGCTGGTGGCGGTGGGGGGGATCACTTCACCATTCAATAGAACTTCTGCTGTGACTCTTGCTGCCTTACTGGGATGACCCGAGGGCTCTTCAACTTCCATTTGTAGGTTGCCACAGGTGAGAAGTGTACAAGAAGATAGCTGACCCTCGGGGAGGGACGTAGTATAGTCCACCCACACCTCACACACACACACACACAGACACACACACACACACACACATATACACATACAGCAGTTATCTTCCATATTTATGTTTTCTCTTGTATATTTTATGGGTTTTCTCATCACCATGTCAGATACCTCCCTGATCGGAAGCCTGTGGGCAGATTCACTACAACTCATACCTCTTCAGTGTTCTTTTTTTCAAAGGATTATCTAAAAGGGTATGAAGAAAAGGTAGAAGGATTGGAACCATGGGTTGGGAGGAGTAGGTGGCTGGGAAGCCACCCTCCAGATGCAACAACCCGCTGGACTGAACAAGACTTTCATTAAAAACTACATATTTAAAATGACAGTCACAGTTTATCTGACTAAATATCATTGCATGCCAATGGCCTTGTTACAATAGTTGTCAAACTTTGTGGAGCTAGTATCTTGCTGCTGTAATAAGTATGTTAATGTTTTCCCTATGTATGGATTCCCCTTTCTTCTTATGTCTGCACTTTGCCTCTCTACCTTATTTATATGCCTGTGTGCACTCTGTTTATCTTCTCGAGGACCTCCCTCTGGAACTGGATCACACTATGATACCATGGGACAGGTAAGGGGCTCTGGTAGGCAACTTTTCTGACAGACATCCTCTATTTGCTAGGGTGACAGGGAAATGACTGAGATAAAGTGCATGACCTGGAATTACCCCATTAAGTGGAAAAAGTACTGGCCACCCTTAAACACCTGAAATGTGACATAGCTTTTCTCCAAGAAACGTACTGTGCCCTCTCAAGCCAGAAGCCTCTAAGTTATGGAGTGGAAGGCTCCAGTTGTTTCTCTAAAAATAAAAGGAGTGGTCCCCATATTAATTAAGTGAGGGTGCCTTTTTTAGATAAGTTCTACAAAAGCAATTAAAGACGGAAAATGGGTGGTGGTGAAGGGTCGAGTACAGGTCAGGCGGGTAGTACTGGCAAATATTTATGCCCATAACTTAGATGAGACTGAATTTTTTCTACAACTTGGCTCAAACCATCCTAGAGGAGGGCTTTTCTGAGGATGGTGGCTTTCTAGGATGGTGCTTTAATATGGTTGGGACCCACTCCTGAACAGGGCTCCCAGGGAAAAAGTATGCCATATCATGGGAAAGCTAAGTAAGCTATATCCCAAATGTGTACTGATCTGGCCCTGCTAGATATTTGGAGACTCTTGCACCCTACAGCAAGAGACTATACATATAGATCCCCACATTATGGTAAAATGAGCAGGCTCGATTACTTTCTAATCAGTGCTCCCATAGTGAATAAAGCACTGAACACAGACATTCAGTCCATTGTGGTCTTGGACCATGATCCTATAACACTCTTATCACTTGCCCATACAGCAGCACAGACCCCTCAGTGGAGAGTTAATCTTCTCCTGCTCCAGTCACATGATTTTATAAACTGGTTGCAGAAAGAGATTCAGATGTAAATGACCTAAATAGTTAGCCGGACATGAAGTAACAGTTTGTGTATGATGCTTTCAAAGATTTATAATGGAGCATATCATGAGACTTGATAGAGCTGCATCCAAAAGGGGAGGTGGTACAGCTGTCTACTTTAATGATCATCTACATGTCACTGCTGTCAAATCATCTACCCTAGCACATTATGAGGCATTTCCATGCCCTTCTCACCCTCGGCACCAAAAAGTTACATATTGTATGTGGCTACAACCATCCCTCCAATGGTCTAAAAGGTCTGGATGAGATGCTGGATCAAGTATCTTACCTGGCAGGGAGAAACGAGGTCCTTATACTAAGGGATCTAAACATAAATTGGCTGTGCAGCACTCAACCCATGCTGCTGACCAGATTACAAAGCTTTAACTTGCACCAGCTGATATCTGATCCTACCAGAACCACCCCCCTCACTCAAATATGAACACACTGCTGGACTGGTTAATGACCAACCACCCTGAAAACATAATTGCCTCTGGCGTGCTGCCTAGTACCATCACTGACCACTCCCCAACCTACTGTGTCTGGGGTAAAAGCAGGCCCACACCATTGAAGCCTCGCTTCATTACCTTCCACAGCTATGAGAAGTTCAACTCACAGTTTTTCTATATGACGTTGCCGCCACTGATTGGTCTTCCCTTCTTATATCCAATAGTGCTCAGACTGCTACTAATTTATTCCTGACCCACTTCCTAGCACTTCAGAATAGGCACTGCAAACTTGTAACTTGCCGGGTTAAAAATAGGCAAACATGCTGGCTAAAATCTGACCTTCTCTGTAAACTAAAACAAAGGGACAAATTCTGGCTCTGCTACAAGAACTCAGGGTTATCCTCCAACTTAAATACCTATAGGGCTCTGTGAAATTCCTGTAAAAAGGACATCAAAAAGGCCAAAAGCTCTTATTGCAAAGAAGTATTAACAAACTCCTACAGTGACTATAAAAAAACTGGTCTCTCATTAAATTCTTTCTTGGCTCAAATCTGTCATCCACACCCAACGATATGTCACTAAATGACATTGACTGCAATAATCCCTGAACCACTGACAATTTTTTAAATTACAAATTCTCTGACTTAACTAATTACACCTCCTCGATCCCTAACCAATCATATTCATCCACCCCGTCAGCTGCCCATGGTCCTCATTTCTTTTTCAAAGCGGTTTCGAGATGTAATGTGCTTAGATTATTAAACAATATCTCTGACTACACTTGAGCTGACTCAGACAATCTAGAACCCAAGCTCCTAAAGCTTGCTTCCCCATTCATTGCTGCTCCCTTAGCCAGAATTTTCACACTCTCCTTGTGCCAGAGCTATATCCCTGACATATGAAAGGTAGCTAGGATTACCCCTGTTTTCGAAAAAGGATATCAAAGTGATCCCTCTAATTACAGGCCCATTGCTATCCTGTCAGTTCTCAATAAAATCCTTGAGAAACTTGTAGCCACTCAAATAATTGATTTCCTCCAGAAATATGACCTTCTCACCTCTGCCCAGCATGGCTTTCGCAAGGGTCATAGCACTACTACCGCCCTCCTTAAATTTACGTTGGATACCTTAGTGGCCATGGACTCTGGTCTTCTCACTGGGGACATTTTCATTGACATGACAAAGGAGTTCAACCTAGTTGATCACGCCATCCTCTTAGCCTCCCTTAGATCACTAGGCTTCTCACCTAACATTGTAAGATGGTTTGGTTGCTACCTATCAGACAAGGCTCAAATCGTGAAATACAACTCTACCCTCTCAGACAAGACGACTGTAAACATCAAGATGCCTCAAGGGTCCATCCTCAGGCCACTGCTGTTCTCAATCTTCATTAATAACATCACCAACCTTCATATGACAGCCTCCCTGCTATATGGAGATGACCCTGTTCTAAATACTAGTGCTAAAAGCATTAGCGACATCAATCTACAACTCTCTCTTGACTTTCAACTAATCCAATAGTGTCTATCTAGTCACAGACTTGTTCTTAATGAATCCAAAACCCAAGCTATGCTATTTGGATCAAATGCCAAACTTAAGCACTCCCATCCAAAATTCAAAGTCTCCTCCGCCAACAGTTGGGGTGGTAAACTTGTTTAAATACATGGGTGTCACACTTGATCCTTCGCTAACCTTTCATCTACACATCCAACAGACCTGCAAGCTGGTCAACACTAAACTTGGACTTGCCTACCACACCTGCTATGTGCTTGCCCCCTCAGCTAGGCTTGCCATTGCCCGTGGCATACTCCTACCTTCTCTTACTTATGGTGTTGCCACATATACCTCTGCATGCAAATCTAGCCTTCAGAAGTGGGATGTCATATACAACAATATATGCCGCTATCCATCCTCCTCCTCTCATGGACTGAAACACCACTGTCTCCTTTATTCTGACCTGGGATGGCTTCCTCTTCCTGAGCTAAGGCTTTATGCCTACAGCTCTGTTATTGACAATATTGTCTGACTACAAATGCCCAAACCCCTGGTGGGCCTCTTCCAAAACATAACACCTTGCTATGGGTTACAATTGGCAGACAAAGCCCCTGTCTTCATCCCTAGACATAACATCTCCAAAGGCACAAGTGCTTTTGCCTGTCATGCCCCATAGTACTGGAACTCCTTCCCACTAGCCTTACATAAGTCCCCATCTCATGCCTCTTTTAAGATTGGGTTGCATAAGCATCTCGTCAATTCCTGCAAGTGCTCCTGTTTCAAACCCCCCCAGCTCATTTTTCCCTTCCAGCCTTGTCTATCCATGCTACTTCTGTGAAGCCCTACAAAATGCATAGCACTTCCTCTACTTGTCTTGTCCCACCACACACCCTCCCTTATCCTTAACCCTTTCCTTGCTGCTTATTTCTATCTCCTTTACTCTCTTCTCTCCCTTATTCTTCCCTATACCAATGAATACAATAGTATTTACAATCTTTCTTTGCTTTTCCTTAAATCGAGCAATGTTATATAGCCTTGTTTATTTGAACTGTTTCTGTATATTTTTGACACTGTTTTGCATATACCTTGTCTGTAGCTACTTTTATATACTTGCTCTGTATACTGTTGTTAACTATGTCTAACATGCATTGTGATGTTTGCCTGCTTTGTTTGTACTGTACCCTCCCGGGTCATGCCTGAAAATAGTCATTGCTAGGGCTAGTGCACTTACCCAGTAAACAAAAACTAAATAAAAAAATTAGATAACAAACCAAAGGAGCCAAGCACTCAGGTAGCTGCACTGAATAGTTAATTCACCACGCTTAGAACTAATACCCAGTTCAGTGCTTAAGTACTTTATTTAATACAAAACAAAGTGGTTGGCTCCTGTACTAGTCACTGATCATTGGTTAGTACATGACCCAACCACTTTGTTTTGTGTTAATAAAGCACTGAAGTATTGAACTGGATATTAGTTCTAAGCATGATGATTTAACTATTCAGGGCACTACTTGAGTGCTTGGCTCCTTTGGTTTGTTTGAAGCATTTTACAGGGTTAGGAGCTCCAGCCCAGCACCAGACTTCTACTCCCACCTGAGCACACTCTGTTCTGGACCATATCATTAGATGCTCTGTGAAAATGAATAGTCAAAGGGAAGTTGAGCTGACATCCTTGCAAAAGCAGCTTAAGGATGTGGAAACAGTGCTGTATTCCAACCGTGACTATGGGGGCCAGAAGGAGCACAGGATCCTGCAGATGAATTATAATTTGAACACCATCCTCCACAGCAGGCAGAGAGATCAGTATTTTTTACAAAGCTACACTACTGGGAAGGGGCTGATAGGGCCTCCAAGCTACTAGCATATAGACTAAAAAGAGGGCCACTGAAACCCATATCCCACAGATCGGTTATATGGATGGGCAGCTCAACATTAACCTGGTTCAAATAAATAGATCCTTAAAGAAATGCTATGAGCAGCTGTATGCGTTTGCACCCCTGATCACCCAGACAGGTACTCTCTGACTTTCTTCAGGAGTTGTATCCCAAGTAGGTCCCAGCCACTGTCATGCAAGACTTACAAGTCCCCATCAATACGGAGGAAGTAACTAGGGCCATATGCATGATGGTGAAAGGCAAAGCCCAAGGCTTGGATGGGCTCAGTACAGACTGTTACCAATCATTCATTAATGAGCTGACCTCTCACATCTATAGACTGGCCTAACAAGTTGTCAAAGGAGGAGTTCTTTAATCTTCCATGAGCGAATCTATGATTGCAGTGCTACCAAAACCACATAATGACCACACTTGTTGCTCTAACTAAAAGTTCATCTCCTTAATTAACTTGGATGTTAAGATTATACGAACATACGAAAATTGCCACCAGAAGAAGGCTTCAGTGGTCTATCAAGTCTGCTCAGTTGTGCTGCTCAGTCTATTTTACTGGAGATGCCCCACCCTCCTCTTGCCTCCCAGAGTGATCCTCCCTCCTCTTCCCCATCTCCCTCCTAACTCCCATTGCCATTCTCATGTTTGCCTGTCCTCCCCTCTTTAAAACTTCCCACTGTTTTTAAAGATACCACCTCCTCAGGCAGTTCATTATACTTTGACACCACCCTTTCCGTGAAAAAGTACCACCTCATTTCCTTTTTAAATCTACCCCCACAAGTTTCAGACCGTGGCCTCTGGTGGTCTCTTCCCTTTTAAGTGAAAATGCCCTCCACACCAACCCTGTTTATACCCTTTAGATACTTAAAGGTTTCTATCATATCCCCCCTTTTCCTTATGTCTTCCAAGGAATACATACTGAGCTCCCTTAAACTCTCATCAAATGGTGTGTCTCCCATGCCCTGGATCATCTTAGTCACCCTACGCTGGACCCCCTCAAAAAGCTTGATGTCCTTCTTCAAATAAGGTCACCAGAAGTGCACACAGTACTCCAAGTGTGGTCCAACCAATGATCTGTAGAAGGGCAAAATGACTTCCTCCCTCCTGGAGGATATTCTTCTGGAGATGCATCCCAGCATTTTATTTGCTTTGGTTGCTGCTTTACAACACTGCACAGAGTGCTTCAAGTCACCCCTCACTATCACCCCTAGATCCTTTTCCTCCTTATGGCCAGGATTATGGCATTCCAGCTGCAGAAAGCATTACTGTACATCATTAACCCCTGGCAAGCTGGCTTCTTGAAAGGACAACGGGGGCAAGACAATGTCAGGGCTCTTGCAAACATCATCTCCACAGCACAATTTTCTGATCACTCATCGGCACTGGTGGCCATCAATACCAAAAAAGCCTTTGACTCGGTGGAGTGGGATTATCTCATGAAAGCCCTGAGAGATTTTGAAATAGGCCCATATTTTCTCAATTGGATCCAGCAAATGTAAGCAACCACTTCAGTGGTGGTATTGACCAACAGGTTGTTCCAATTCCACTAGGGCAGAAGGCAGAGATATCCTCTCTCCACCTTGTTGATCTTAATGGCTATGGAATCACTAGCAGAAGCAATTGACAGGCATCCTCATATTCAGGGCATAAAGGTGGGAAACATTAGCTGTAAATCCTTGCTTTATGCAAATGACTTGATCCTTTCCCTTTCTGATGTGGAGCTGTTCCTGGATGTATCACTTTTTCTCCTTTCCACTGTAGGCAGCTTTAGAGACTGCAGGTTAACTGGGCAAAGACTGAGGTTCTGCCTATAAAGGGTGTACCAAGCAACTGGAACCAATAAGCCATCACAAGCTTAAGTGGTCACCTCAGTGCATTAGGTATTTAGGGATGTTAATCCCCTAAAAGGTTGAGGCGTGGATCATGATAAACTTCCATCCCCTTATCACGGAGCTATGAGGGGGCCTTGAAAGATGACAGCATCTACACCTCACCCCTCCCAGCAAAATTGTCACACTGAAAATGAAGACTCACCCTAAAATTAACTGTGTACTAATAACCTACCTGTCTGAATCCCTGGGAAATGGTGGCACTAACTAGACTGCTTCATTTCAAAGTTCCTCTGGGGTCAACTCAGGCTGAGGTTCAGTAGACAAATAGCGAAGGCGCTTCCCACCTGGGGGGGTGGAATGCCCCCCCAACCTAAGGCAAATCACAATGCCAGTGGAGTCAGGGTGCCTTCATCTGGATTCTGAGACCTTCTGACAGCCCATTCTGGCTTTAGCTGGAGCATGAATTGTCAGGGGATATCCCTCTATAATGTCGATGTCTAGCATCTGAAGCATCACTGAGGGATATACCCCACCCCATTCAAGTATACTACTAGTAGTTAAGTTTATTTTTTCAACTTTTTTTAAGTCATTACAAAATTGTCAAAAGAAACCATAAAACCAAGACATTAAAGTACAGTAAAAGGCCCCTAATTACATAGATCTTAAATTTATGCAGTCAACCTTCAATCTTACATCAGATAAAACAGTTAATAAATACCAGTAACATAGATCCATTCTATTACTGGGGATTTTAAATAATAAATTTTATCAGCATCCTGGGCTACTTACAACCACTAACCTTTAATTCCCTTACTTATGTCATCATTCTGAGGTCACCTTGTATTTCTGACTGCTAAAGACCCACCCTTGTACTATAACCAACCCACCAGACTGATAATCCGCCTTTAGAGAAATCACTGCAATAAATGCCCAATTCAGGTATACATTTTGTTAGACATACGTTTGCTACCCTGACACAATTTGTTCTCCTACTACTCTTTCAAGGCACCTTTGTGTCCTAGGAGTACTAAGTACAATGCCTTTGGTTCCTACTTGGAGACCCCCTGGCATCCCAGAAGAGCTAACTCCTATTATTCACCTCCCCTGTACAATAATATACCTACTAAGGTCCTAACTCACTAAACTTTAGGGACAGACATCTAGAGTAGCCCAAGGGCTTACTAGGCATAAGACTTTGTCCTTTTCCCGGTGTGTACATTTCATACCTAAAAACACTAGTTATCCCAGTATTGTAGGCCTGACAAATCATGCTAGTAACTTGCACTGTCTAGCAGAAACTTTCCACCTTCTTAAACAGATTCACAGCATGACCTTAGTTGGCATGAGTCGCTCCTGTGGAAATAGCCACACCACAGTCAAGTCCCTTGCAAGCCTGACATTTAGTGGTCCCAGAGAAAACCTAACTAAGACAATTGAACAGCATGAACTGTACTTAATTATACTCTACTCTCTAAGTTGTATCCCCTTAAAGTTAGAAACTCTACATCCTCCTACATTCTCCTACTTGGAATCATTCTAACTTGTACAGTTATTATAACACAATGCAAAATAACTATAAAACACATCTCTTTTGTTGAACACATTAAATAATACTAAAACATTTTAATCACTTTCTCCCCTTTAAAAAGGTATCTTAAAAATTGAAGTTAAATTACTAAAAGTTAAATAAATGGAGCCCAGATGAATACCTCAGACCAATTATATAAATGTAAAAATATTAATGCAGTAACCAGCAGTTCGGACTCTGTGAGAAAGTTCCAATTAGTAACCATTTTTGGGTTGCTGCATAAAGTACGAATCCAAATATCTTTCAGACAAACTTTTCACTTAGGTGTTTAATCTCAGTCTCCAGTCATACAGCTTAATAATATTTAAAATGGTACCTTTTCAGGGATAATATCTCATGGAGTTGTTTTCTGCTGTCTCTATCTCAGTGTTTCTTCTTAGGGTAGCAAAAGGAACCACAGCCGGCAATGCACAGGCTCACAGATCTCCTCTCTTTGAAACTGGGGTTTAAGCACTGCCACAGTTTAAACTTTAAACTCCACACTCCCCTGTAGCCATGTTCCAATTACTTGACACCAATTTACCACTCATCTCCTTTTTGGATAAGTTCAAGTTCATCACACTTTCTCACCAAGTTAAAGTTGGCATGAATCCTACTTTCTCCTACTTCTCATTCGGGCTGGAATCCGAGCCACCACATTATTCATCATGCTGGCAGGTGCCTAGGGAAACAAAAAAATATCACTCTACTGAGTGTAGTGACTTTTAACCTTTTCTTTTAAACAGGAATCTACCCTCCTTTCCCCAGGCAATAACAGCATACCTGTTATAAAAGGAACAGGGCTTATCGGCAGATAATGTGCCTTTCCCATAAATTTCTAGTAGTATCCTCCTTCACTCTGAGCATCCCAGGCTGAGATACTCCTCACCAAATCGCTGTCCTCCATTCTTGTCCATGAATTCTCCACAAATTTTGGTTCAGTTCCTCTGCTCATGACTCATGATTGAACAATGCCTAGCACCAGTTAGCAAAGGCTAACAAAAAACAGTCATGCACTAGAACAGCTTTCTTTAACCTTTCAGGTCTCGTTCTAGCAATGGCACAAAATGTATAAGCTTAAAGCCTCAAACAAATGAAATTCTAGTTCACAAAAAGCTGTTAAAAGGAGTATATTTTGGTGTGGTTGGGAGCCAAGCAGCATTGCGGCCATCTTGCCACTCTGCCCACCCCCCTGTGCAGTCCGTATACTAGGAAATCCATGAAAATAGTCAAGAAGGAACTCAAGATGGCCACTGTCATCAGTGGGCCGGTATAAAAACCTAGGGAATAATCTTAGTTTGAAGATAGAAGGTAAGAGCCCCCACTGGCTTCAGTGGGAAAAACAGTGGATATCAAAGCTGACACATTTGATCACTCCCCATATTAGGATTTTAAAATCTTTTGGATGCCTTCAGAAGGAATTCCACTTGTCAGAATTGGATTATTGGATGTATCTGCTGATATGATATGCACTTATGGCCTGGCTCGGGCTGTGCTATACATACCAACCTACAGAGATAGACAAGGCCATAGATGCATGGACAGCAATAGAGAAGATTGGGGTAGGGGCTGATCTATATGTATATGAAGCAGCTAGACAAGTCAAACTGGGATCCCCACAGGGTCAGATGGGAGGATGAGTTAAATCAGCAGATCCCTCAAAGCACATGGAAGGGGGTGAAGGCTAGCACACCAAGCCACTGCCAACCTTCACACCCAGCTCATACAGAAGCAGTTTTAGGATGCTAGCATTGGACCCCAGGCCAATTTGTTAACATGGGTATTGCCACTTCAAATAAATGGTGGAGAGATGCAGCAATTACCCTGAGCACATAGGGCACATTATTTGGTCCTGCCTGGCTATACTTGACTTCTGGAAAGGGGTGTGACAGGAGGTGGAGGAATTATCTAAGACACCAATTTCCAACTCACCATTACTTTGGGTACCTGGAGATACCTTTCTTCTGCAGGGGCCTCTGTTAGATGGAAGAATAGGTTTGCCTGCCAAGGCACCTATTATTACAGGGTGTACCTACAGGTGTGTGCTAACAGATTACTGCTGTAATCTTCTGATTCAAATTGTCTTTTGCAAGGTATTGCTTCTGTTACTGCTTTATTTTTCTCTGTAGCAAAGTGGTTCTTACAGGGTATCTCTTCTGTGAAATTATTACAGGTGGTGCTTATATTTTTGTGACTTTTTATCATTAGGCTAAGCAAAATTACTGTTTACCACTATTTTATTTATTTTTTTTATTTTTTGCTGAAAGGTGTTTTGTCTCAGAGGTGTTGCAGTTTCTTTCTCACATTGAAGGAGCTAATTGCTTTCCTCCCACAGCTCTTCCAGGGGATTAGGTGTGTATCTGGGGGGTGGAGTTGACAAACTATCAGTAACTTCCAACAGAAATAAGGGTTAAAAAGCCAGGATAGTTGATATCTCGGAGGTGGAAGACTAGGTTTGCTGGCCACGGCACCTAGCTTCACCTGAGCTCTTTACTTCTAGGTTGCTTGAAAGGACGGAGCAAAGAACCTTACCAGAGCAAGGGAAAGGATTAAGGTTTCTTTTGGCTAGGCAGATTTACTGTGTGTTGTTATTTTTATTTTTTGATCACAGGGATTGTTACTGTTTGTTGCTGACTTTTTATTACTTTATTTTTCTCTGATTCAAATTGTTGTTGCTGGATATAACTTCTGCTGCATTATTACAGGGCATGCCTACAGGTGTATGCTAACAGATTACTGCTATAATCTTCTGATTCAAATTGTCTTTTGCAAGGTATATCTTCTGTTACTGCTTTATTTTTCTCTGTAGCAAAGTGTTTCTTACAGGGTATATCTTCTGTGAAATTATTACAGGTGGTGCTTTACAGGTTTTACAGTTTTATCTATCATTAGGATAAGCTATCAGGGCTACTGCATTTGTTGCTGGCTGATTGTTTCTACTCTTACCTCCTTGTTTCTTTCATCTGTGGTTCTTCTTTTTCGGCAGGGGAAGGGCCCAGCCACCCACCCCATCCCCAACCACCCCACACTACACTCCTTTTATAGGGTAGCACAGTCATGACATTTCCTGTGGCAAAGCAGGAAGGGGTGGATCAGTGGGGTATCCATACGGTGACCTCATTTACAGGGCACTAGTAATTTAACTTGTTATAACAAGTAATACAAAAACAAACAAAACACAAAATCAAACTTTTGCTTTCATTTTCTTCCTTCTGATTACTCTGACCAGGTTATAAACCCAGCAACTTATCTGGAATGGATATCATTAACTGCAGGTACTGTGGAACACTTTTCAGAAGGGCAGTTTTATGGGATTTAGGACACTGTCCTACATGCTGGGCCATTGGAGGTCTAAGAGCTCAGCTCCAGGCAGCAAGGGCTGAGATGGTGCATCTCAAATTGCATATTCAAGAGGAAATATATCATAAGAATCACCCGCCATTTCCCCAACATCCAACAGAAGCACCTCGACTGCAGAGGGTAGTTGGTCCGGGATGCTGGCAGGTGGCTAGGAGGCGCAAATCGGGTACCGCATCACTCGGTGCTCTCCAACATATTACCTCAAAAATCATAAAAAAACTACAAACAGGTATCTGCCTCTAT
This sequence comes from Neoceratodus forsteri, assembly GCA_016271365.2. Lineage (NCBI taxonomy): Eukaryota > Metazoa > Chordata > Ceratodontiformes > Ceratodontidae > Neoceratodus > Neoceratodus forsteri. Next base: position 277,473,560 of record CM057453.1, on the reverse strand, counting down.
CTCCGAAATCAAACAAAGGGGCAGAGGATACGGCAGAGCAGGACACACAGCACAGGAGCTAGCACAACAAAACTCACCCAAAACAGGAACCAAAACAAAAAAGCAAAAAGGAAATCCAAAAAACGTCTGATCATAGGAGACTCCATGATTCAGGGAGTTGATACGTATCTCCAGCCAGGGGTAGTAGGTAGATGTCTCCCAGGTACATCAGCGTGGAGAGACACTGACCACATTGCTAAAATTGTTCGGGAAGCAGGAGAAAACATTGATATCCAGGTACACACAGGGACTAATGATCTCGCCAGCCAGTCAGTTATGGAGACCAAGGAACACCTGACCAGGCTGGGTGACAAACTATCATCCAGTTCATCAGGCATCTCCTTCTCTGAGATCCTGCCAGTCTGGGAGAAGGGAGCAGATAGATGGAAGTTCAGAGAAGGAGCAATAGGGGAGCTAAACATGTGGCTTAAGGGCTGGTGCCAGGAGAAAGGACACAAATTTGTAGGGAACTGGCAACAGTTTGGGGAGTAAAAGTTATTTAAATCTGATGGACTGCATCAGTCTAAGGAGGGAGTCAGTGCATTGGGGCAGAAGTCTGATGTCTTTGCAGAATATTTAAACTAGCAAATGGGAAGAGGGTGCAGCACCCCATACATCAAATGGGAAGAACACCCCTCCCCCCTCAGCTAGTGGTCAAACAGGAGTTCAGCATGCTTGCAGTTCATTTGCATCATCAGGTAAGGAAAAAGGTCTGGCTCCCCATATGACACACACATGGGAAATGCCAGACCTCACCCAACAACTAACACACTGAAATCTGGCCAATGGAAAATCATGTACACAGATGCTCGCAGTCTGGGAAACAAGATCTCAGACCTGCTGGCAGTAATGACAGAGGCTAAACTGGACATAGTAGCAATTAGCGAGACATGCTTTACCAGTAACCACACTTGGGAGACTTCAGTACCTGGCTATGTACTGTTCAGAAGAGACTGAGGTGCAAAAAGTGGGGGGTGGAGTGGCCCTGTATGTCAATGAAAATATCAAAGCTACAGAAATTCAGAATACACATGAGGAGCCAGAAGAACTGTGGTTCACCCTGGAAACAGGAAATGGGACAGCCATACAAATGGGAGTTGTCTACAGGCCCCCAGACCAGGGGGAGGACATTGACACATTACTGTTAGAAGATCTACAAAACCTGACAGCTAAAGGGGAGGTTCTGATAATGGGAGACTTCAACATGCCTGATAAAGATTGGCAATACCAGCAGGAACATCTTCCAGAACTAGACACATGGTGGATTCCCTGCAGGGGGAGGGCCTCAAACATCTGGTACAACAACCCACAAGAGACAGGGCTATCCTAGATCTAGTACTGACTAACAGGGAAAGGATCACAAATCTCCAGGTAGAAGGTCACCTGGAGGCCAGTGACCATCACATGGTATGGTTCAATTTGGCCACTAAAGCTAAATCATCCCATTCCAAGGCAAAAATATGGGACTTCAGAGGAGCTGACTTTGATAAGATGGCCAACAGAGTTAAGCTAGCCCTGACAAAAAGAAACACAGGTGAAGGGATACAGGCAAAGTGGGCAAGCATTAAGGATGCAATACTTGAAGCAACATCCCACTGTGTTAGAGAGAAAAGGAAGTGCAAAAGGTTCTCAAATACCGTAGTGGAAAAGGTCAAAGCCAAAAGGCTGGACTTCAGGAAATATAAGGGAACACAGTGGGATGAAGACAGGGAGGCATACCAAACTTCCCTAAGGGAAGCAGGGAAGGCAGTAAGGCAGGCAAAGGCCCAAACCAAGAAAACACTAGCACAAACAGTAAAAGAAGGTGACAAGATTTTCTATAGATACATTAGTGAAAGGAGACAGTCCAGAGGGGGTATCGCTAAGATCAAAGGAGATAAGGATGTGTGTGAGGAGGAGGACAATGTAAAAGCATCTGTTCTAAATAGATACTTCAGCTCAGTTTTTACTGAAGAGAAGGTATGGCAGGGCCCACAGCTTAGCACCATGGACACAGGGGGGATGGAGGTGTGCACTAGTCCCTTCACAAAAGAAAGGGCCCTACAAGAGCTCGATAAGCTCAGGGTGGACAAGGCAATGGGACCTGATGGCATACATCGCAGGGTACTAAAGGAGCTAAGGGTGGAACTAGCAGAGCCATTATCAGAACTGTTTAGTGAGTCTCTGAGCACAGGAGAGGTCCCAGAAGATTGGAGAAGGGTCTCATGTGATCCCACTCCACAAGAGTGGTAGCAGGGATGAGGCAGGGAACTACAGACCAGTCAGTCTTACCTCAGTAGTGGGCAAGATTATGGAGGCACTCCTTAAGGAAAGGATAGTGCAACACCTGGAATCCATAGGAGCACAGGATTTACAAAAGGAAGGTCCTGTCAAATTAATCTCATAGATTTCTTTGACTGGGTAACCACAGTGGTGGACCAATGGGGAGCAGTTGATGTCACCTACCTTGACTTCAGCAAAACTTTTGATACTGTACCACATAGAAGATTGATTAATAAGCTGGGTAGGTTCAGGTGGGTCAGAAGTCAGTCAACTGGGTGGCAAACTGGTTGACGGGCAGAAAACAGAGAGTGGTGGTAAACGGTATACAGTCAGAAGAGATGCAAGTCACAAGTGGGGTACCACAGGGATCAGTCCTCTTCAATATCTTCATCAGTGACATTGCAGATGGACTGAAGGGTAAGGTTTGTCTGTTTGCAGATGACACCAAGAATAAGATCTGCAACAGAGTAGATGATCCAGATGGGGTGGGCAGAATGAGAAGAGATCTGGGTAAACTAGCAAAATGGTCAGAAGAGTGGCAACTGGGGTTTAATGCAAAGAAGTGCAAGATCATGTAATATAGGGAAGAGAACCCCTGAAGCTACCTATAGGCTGGGAAGGGAGTTGTTGGTAGTCACAAGGGAAGAAAGAGACTTAGGCATCATCATCACCGATGACCTGAAATCATCCAAGCAGACCACTAAAGCAGTAGGTAAGGCTAGGGGGGATGTTGGGGTGTATTTGTAGGGGTATCACAAGTTGGAAGAGGGATATAATAATCCCTCTTTACAAGGCACTGGTTAGGCCCCATCTGGAGTACTGTATGCAGTTTTGGAGGCCACACCTTCACAAGGACATTAACCAAATTGAGGCAGTCCAGAGAAGGGCAACCAAAATGGTGCAGGGACTGCATCAGAAAACGTATGAGGACAGATTAATGGAGCTCAATATGTATACCCTAGAGCAAAGGAGGGAGAGAGGTGATATGATCAAAACATTCAAACACCTTAAGGGCATTAACAAGGTGAAAGAGTCTAACATGTTTAAATATAAGAAAAATAGCAGGACAAGAGGACGCAGCATGAGATTAGAGGGAGGCCGATTAAGGGGTAATGTGAGGAAGTTCTTTTTCACAGAAAGGGTGGTAAATGCATGGAACAGCCTACCTAAGGAAGTGGTGCATATCAATACAGTGCAGGGCTTCAAGCAGGCATGGGATAGGCATAAGGGAGCAATACAGATGAGTATGAATAGATAGGCCATTGACAGAGCAAAGGCTGATGGCACATTTATAAGGTAGAAAAAGAAATGGGCAGACTGGATGGACCTTGCGGTCCTTATCTGCTGTCAGCTTCTATGTTTCTGTGTTTCTATTCCTTGATATACACGATGGCAATGGAAGCAAAGAAACAATTTCTAATGAAATGGCAGCATCTAGTCCCACACACTGTAATGGAATGGGAGGCAGGGGTTACACGTACTGCATCTTTCCTAAGGGTGCAATATAAAGTGAGGGGTTGCCAAGCTAAATTCAGCATGGCATCATCTATCTGGTTATTTGGTACTGTAATAAATGACAGAGCAGGAATAGCATAGGTTGAAGGTCTGAGATGGGGTGGGGTGGACAAGGGCATCATGTGAATTCTTCTCTGCAGAGGGCATTCCATTTCTAATGAATGCACTTCACTCCTTTCCTTCCCCTTCTGTTGCTCCCTTCCACCTCTTTCTTCTCTACATAGGTCTTTCCCTTCCTTCCAGGTGATTGTTTCAGTGGTTCTCTCACTGATACCTTTCTTGCCTTGTGCCTAATACAGTTCTGATAATATGTTTGTGACCAGGTTGTATTTACTCTCCTTTGTGTTTCCTTTTCCATGAAGCAGGTACCAGCCCAATATACAAGATATTCTTACACCGTATGAATGTCCAGCTACATCTAATGGTGATAATGAGTGTTATAATTACATTTGATTGTTAACGATTGTCTCTTTATTTTACTTTTACTTATTTCTTAGGTATAGTTGCAATGGTATGGCTCGATTTGTTAGCTCATTGCTAGTTTGCTAAAATAGACCATGGATTTCTAGTTTTTGCTTGCCACAGTGAACAACATAGAGTTTCATTCATTCTCTGTTACTAGTTCAGATTGTACTCACATACTATTGCAAACCACATGGTTTACTTCCACTCTTAGATTAACCAAAAATGAATGTTTCCTTCGATGATCATATTGTCTTCTTTAAGGTTTCTTCTGTGTTTCCTTCTTCTTTCCGTGTGGCTTGACCCCGTCAGAATGCTAAGCATGCAAATGTCACACCCCTGTGCTGCTGTTTGATTGAGAAAAGTTGGAAAATTATAACAATTTTTCTTATTAAAAAAAAAAACTAGGGAAATGCTGTGTTATGGTAAAGGTCTCCTGGGGACTAATGAATGTGTGACATGGTCATCTGTAGGATTAAAATGATCATGCAATGCAGAGGTGGCATTTCACTGACTTCAGCACTCTCTGTACAGGCACAGAAAAAAGTCACACACCAATACTTGGAGAGAGGGTGCCAAAGTTTGGGCAATGCCAGTGCTACATTTTATGAGGGATCAAACCATGAGGACCACCATGCCACAAATATATCAATACTTAGGGGACTTCTTACCCTAACATTGCCTACTTTCAACACTTTGTGCTCGAACCCTAACTGATGCAGTAACATACATTTTGCAATTAAAATATATTATATATCCCAATCCAGTCTTAGATTTACATTACCATGTAAAAATAAGCTCTTGCTATACTTATAGGGCATGAGCATGTATGGCTGGAATATAAAACTTCACTGCAAAGTCTGCTTGCTCCCTGCGTAAAGAAACAGCCCATGGTAAATATTGTGCCAAATGTAATGTAATAATTATAAAATAAAAAAGTTTTCCTGGTACAGTCAGTGTATTTATTTTACTTTGAAAGGCAATGTGGCCTAGTATTTCAAGCACATACAGTAGCTATGGACCTAGAAACCCAGGATTTAATCCCACCACTGACACTGACTGTGCAACGTTGAACAAGTCACTTAAAAGTCCTTCTGCTTAACCTATTTTATCCCTCTATGCTTTACCTCCCTTTTCTTTCCCAAAGCTCCCTCAGTCTAACTGTGTGTGTGTGTGTGTGTGTGTGTGTTGGTTATGACTAGAGGATTCCTCTCCCATCTCAAACAAAGGTGCCCACCCAGTTCATGCTTAATTCATTATATAACTCAAACCTGCAGCTAGTGACTACTTTTTTAACTGTAAAACAGCAGTCTTAGTCGTCCTGATTTTGGAAGAGGGTATACAAATCCTTCCTACTCCTGCCTTTTTACTTTTTCAAAATTGTAACCTTTACTGGATTTAACGCTAAAACTGCTTGGAGCACACTAGCCAGGGGCAGCACTGGAGACCTGAGTGTAACATCAAGTTGCCTTTGCCTCTTTGTTAATGCTACAACCCTCCTATGGTCTAATAATGCAACTCTTTCCAACAATGGCTTTTTGATATGCTACCTGCTGGCAAATTCCTCTCTCAGGCTTGGATGGAGCCATGTACTGAAACCTACTTCTTGAGACTGGTTATTTGATCTCAGACCAGGGACTCTGTTCACCATCTGCAAGAGTGCAAATCTTGGTAGTTTGTGTCTTCTATAAAACAAGTACTTACTACAATTAGAAATTGTCTCTTCATGCAGCAAACATTTAAGTATGAAGGCATGATCAGTGGGTGGGTTGCCTTCTGTTAATCTAACCCTCATGAGAAATGAGGTGCAGTCAAGTGTCTTATGCCCCAAGGATTAGATGAACAAAGGTTACACAATCCCTGGGGTGCCTCAATACTATTAAATAAACTAAATTGTTTTCATCTTTTTAAACAGAATGTTTTATTTGTAAAAATACTAATTCTTTTATTGTACATGAGGGTTTCCAGCCACTAACATAACTCTCTTAGAATGCTATCAGCCAATCAGAATTCTCAATTTCCAGCTGTTGTTTTATAATGTTTTATCATTTAAAAATAACCCTTTTTTTTAAATTTAAGATCTTTATTGTTTTATCATAATACAATAAACCACTGTGAAATGTACAAGCAATACAGTTTGGATAAACCAAAATACAAGTAACTACCCCCGGAGTGTGTGCCACTATGGTTGTAAATACTATATAGAGGAGTTAGAAAAGTCAGCTGGGGAATCAGTATTAATACCTAGACCTAATGCAGGTACAAAGCATAAAGTTTGCCCCATTTTTTTATCAAAAAGGTGAAGCTTGTTACTTGAACCTGCAATTAGACATTCAGTCCTAAGATACGCTGTGATCTCATTTAACTATTCATTATGTGATATGAGCAATTGATCATAATCCATTTTGTTAATAAAAATGATATATATGGGTAACACAAATTATTGGCCAGATTTTGTCTTTTTTTTGGGTTGATTTGTTTGACCTAGGCTCTCATTCACTCAGCTCCATCAGATACAGAGTATCTTTTTGGCTGGCTGAGCTTCTTGGACTGAACTTATAAATTACTTAGATCAGCATTTCCTTCTGCAATTACTTTACTTATCTAGTGATGTGGTATAACAAAACATCCTTGCTGCCTGGGCTTCCCTTTTGCTTACACAGACATGCAAGGCATTATGTGTGTTCTTACAGTCACTTCACACTGCATCCACCTTAATAAGGATTCACAGAGATGTTGTTTTTCCAGCTAGCTACCAAGCCAGATGTCTTGCAGAAACCAGTGTGAGTGAGATGGTGCTGAATACTGGGAAAATCTGGAGACTGAGGAGCCAGTCAGCAAAGGTCGACCTCATGATGATGACATGGATAAGAAATGCCAGGGAAAAGTCAAGCGTTTAATAATTTAGCTTACAAACATGCCATGATCATAAGTAATTAATAATAAATATCCACCCACTCAATTTCTTTAATTAACTTACTTTTTTATTAATAAATTACCAGTGCTCTGTTTCAGTGTATACATGAATTAGTCTTACCTCTCTTCCAGGTTTTACCACATGCTATTACTGTGGAATGTACCTCTCCAGATGATTACCAAGCCTTTCCCACCTGCCCCAGCCAACCCATTTGACTTTAAGACTGCATCTGCCCCAGCTACAGTATGGATTAATTCAGAACTATGTTCTTTATACTCTGTACTGATGGTACTTGTGACAGAGAAGAGCTGGACTTACCTAAAAAGAGACAATGGTGGTTTCAGGAAAAACAGGGCAGATGGTGCAGCACACCATATAAAGGAAAGGTAAGTACATGGGGCAAACAAGTGTGAATAAGGTGAGATACAGATCCAATGCTGCTCAAAGGCTACAAGGTGAGCACTCTGCATCCAGCTGAAGGATTTATTTATGGGATTCTGTTTGATGGACCCACTGGAATTTCACTTAGAACCCCCTCCTAAGTAGATACTGAAATGCAATTACTGAACAGCTTTCTTTTCTTCATGGTTAGATCCTGGCACTAAGAAACCAACTCAAACTATAGCCACTCTATGGGGATATTACAGCAGGGGAGGATGGGGAGGAAGAAAGGGAAGGTATTAAGTAGAAGCTGATAGCTGAGTATTGATGGAGTGGGACTGAAATTAGAAGGTGGGAAATGGAAACCACTCACCTGATTTTGGCAATTTCTCCATTCTGCTGAAAAGGTTGAAAAGATGTAGTGAGATACTTGACGGACATTACTCAATCAAAAGTTCAAAAAAAGGATTAGGGAGTGTAACTTCATGGTACTTGAGTTGCCACCCAATGAGGAACACTGTCTCCTTAACAAAAACCACAGCATAGCTGCTTGATCATTCTTGATCAGGCATAACAGCCCCCACTTGCATACTGTGTGACCCTGAGCAAGTCACTTAACTTCTTTGTGCTCCCAGATTGCACCTGTAAATATGCTTTGAGCTTAGCATGTTTCTCCTGGTAAAACAAAGGTAAGAAAAAAAAAAAGTGCACACCACGTTGTGTTTGGAAGTCCACTAGATTACCAGGGAATAACTTCAATCACTTCACGGTGCTCTATGAACCTTTGTGTGTAAGACAAGAAAATTCACTGAAAGGACTACCATCTACTAAAGAAGGCCAAACAGGTAAAATATTGGCCTCCAATGGCAATAAGAGACCAGATAAAAGCGTACTAAGTTTTTGAACTTGTACTTTGTGAAGTGGCCACTAATTTTTCTCTGGATCACTGCTATCCCTACTGTCACCCCCACAGTTGTACTAAGTACTGTATTACGTACTCTGTGGATCAAGGAGGGGACTGCCCAGAGACCTGCATTTCCAGTCTAAAAAAGTTGCAAAACCAGCTTTAATGCTCAGAGGCAGTCTCTAAACGCATTTCAAACAGGCATGGGCAGGTAGTAAAATACTGTACCTTACCCTAAACACTACCTGTGGGTACCTCCAAACTACCCTAAATTACCCTAAAAATACCCTAATGAAAAAAGGGTAGTTGGTTAAGGTAGGGTAATTACTACCCTGATCTTTCTAGTACCCCGTTACCCTACCTTGACTAAAACAAAATGTGAAAGACTTTGTTTTTAACTGCCCTAAACAGAGAAAAAAATTCAGAAGGGTCTGTCTTGAGTCCAGTAAGATAGCCATGGCTGATCTGAGCAAGCCTGCCTCTGTTTTCAAAATACAGTCTTTAGTATTATGGCTGTATAAGGCATTCTTCTATAGGGTCACTGTGATATGCCCCAACTTCTCTTTATTAATGTGACATTGCAAGCCGGATTGTCCACAGTAGTTAGTGAAACAGAGAGCGGTTTATGATTAAATAAGTAATTCCTCTGTTGAGCCATTGGGTGAGACGGGCAATTACAAGAAGTGCAGATTTTATGAGTGAGCCTGCTGCTATTTCCAAAAATTAAACCATGAGAAGAGTTTAACTAGTACCTCAGACATTGCAAGCTATTTCCAGATATTTCACAAAATTTCTGAAGAGTTTCTCTCTGCTGCCCGTACTGTTTAAATGCCAAAAGCATAAGATATTTCTGGAAATATCACAGAAATTTCAGGAAATAGCTTGCAGTGTCTGTGGCTACTACTGTATGTCAAATTTTTTAATGTTGGGACAAACAGTGGCCCTAAGACACACGCCTTATATAGCCGTAAAAGGGTATCTAGGGGCAGGGTTACACAGAGGAGCTTCTTCTGGCTTCATCAAGGGCATCAACAATTTAGTGGGGTGAGTATGATTTTATTAATGAATCACAGCCGACCACTGGTGATGTTGCTGCAGCTTGCTAGGTAATGTTAGTAAAACAAATACAAACACACCACATATTGTTGTTCATCCAAATTCAGGAAGAACACTGGTGTAATTTCCAAAGGGTTTTCTTAATGCCTGCTACTGTCTGTCTGTCACACTCTCTCTCTCTCTGTCTCTCTGTCTCTCTCTCTCTCACTCTCTCAAATAATTATTGAAGCAAATGCACACACACACACACACACACACATAAACACACACACACAAATGCAGTTAAACTTAAGCTGAATGCTTATTAGTATGCACAGTGAATTATGTAATAAAGAAACCTGCAATCCTTTGGTGTCTGGGAAGAGTTATGAAGTCCTCTAAAAAAATAACACATTTTTTTTAATTAACAATTCATTTTCTTTCTCTGTCTCTTCTCTCTTGAGAGAGTAGTTGGACTAACACACTAGTCTCCTCTCAGATTCAGCACAACATCAGCAGCACTTCTATATTCTGTATATATAGATATGGTATGTATGTATGTATGTATGTATCTATCTAGCTATCTATCTATACCTACTGTGTCTATGTATCTATTATAGGGGTGCAGTCGCACCCCTATAGTTAAGGTTGAGCAGGCACTTCAATGTTAAACTTGAAATTTAACACTTTAATAACTTTGCAACGGTTCAATGGATTTGAATGGAAATTCGAATGCACCATTGCCCAGGGTAGCTCTCTGGATGTGTAAAGGGTTTGGCAAGCTCAACCCCTACATTTACAATGCAACTTAATAAAATTGGTGGGGAGGCACCTAGTGTGTGACCAGACAGAAGCATATAGTTAAAGTACCAGAGCTCTGCCCCCAACATTTTGCTACTTTAAAGCCTGCAGTTGTTTTAAAGTAACTCCAATGTTCTTACTTGTTCATACATTTTGGATGGGTTCTTGGTCTCATTATTCAGCTGAACCATAATTAAGTCTGACCACTTTGGCAAAATGACCACCTCCATCGGTCAGATAAAAAGCATCACATTTTAACTTGCCATTTCAGAGATGAGGTCTCCCTGCTTTCTCTATTTTTTATGAAGAGACCACTCTCCTGGTTTTATTATATAGTGTGCTCTGGCCAATGAGAGGCTCACAGGTGTTTAATGGGGAGCTCACCAATTAGAAGAAGGCCACAATTCTCCTACATTCAAATCAGTATAAAGGGCTGTACTAACTTTTTGAACTTGTTCTTTATGTGGTTTCCAATAATTTTTCTGTAGATTACTGCTATCCCTACTGTCACCCCCACACTTATACTAAGTACTGTATTACATACTCTAGGGGTCAAGGAGGGGACTGCCCAAAGACCTGCATTTCCAGTCTAAATAGTTGCAAAACCAGCTTTAATGCTGGGACAGTCTCTAAACGCATTTCAAACAGGCATGGGCAGGTAGTAAAATACCTTACCCCAAGCACTACCTGTGGGTACATCCAAACTACCATAAATTACCCTAAAATACCCTAATTAAAAATGGGTAGTTGGTTAGGGTAGGGTAGTTAATACCCTGATCTTTCTACTACCCCACTACCCTACCTTGACTAAAACAATATGTGAAAGACTTTGGGCCTGATTCCAAGACAGCTTACGCTGGTGCAAGCCAAGTTATACCAATCCCCATGGCGTAACTTGCAACCTGTGCCATGCATTACGCCGGTTGCAATTCTGAAAGGCACCTTGCACCATGCCCTCTGCAGGTTATGCCAAATGTGGGATACGCCACCCACTACACTGCAACATGCAATGACATGGTGCAAGGGTGGGTTACGGCAGCAACTGCACCATATTCCAAAAGGGCAGCTGCCATAACCCACTTACAGTATTCCAGGAGACGCAATGGTGCAGCAGAGTAAGAACATCTCAGAGATGCTCAGAGATGTTCTAAGTGGCATCCATCAGTGCCATCCGATGGATGCCCACTCTACAGCACTGTGGCAAAGGTCCTGCTGTGCTCCCTGTACCCCCACAAACACGTCCATGCCCCCCACCCCTGAATGTCAGGGACCCCCGGGGGTCCATTTTCTAATTTTCCCCCGCGAACTCCTGTGCCACCTGTCCAGCCCCCCATGTCCTCTGGTGCTTGCCATGGTGTTCCAGGGTGGGGGGGCTCCAGGGGGGGCAGGTTGCAGTGGGCCGTGACTTGTGGCATGCAGGGCTATTATGCCATGCCCGTGGCATTAGCTTACACATGCCACAAGTCCCAGGTTATAAGTGCAGGGACCCTACCACTCTTTAAATATGGCACAGGGTTCCCAGTGTAGCTGCAAATTTCGCAACTTGCATACGCCTATGAGTTGTGACATTCATCTTGGAATCACCCCCCTTGTTTTTAACTGTCCTAAACAGAGAAAACTATTCAAATGGGTCTGTCTTGAGTCAGGTAAGATAGGCAAAGATACTCTGAGCAAGCCTGCTGCTATTTTCAAAATACAGTCTTTAGTATTATGGCTGTATAAGGCATTCTTCTACATGGCCACTGTGATATGACCCAACTTCTCTTTATTAATGTGACATTGCAAGCCGGATTGTCCACAGTAGTTAGTGAAACAGAGAGTGGTTTATGATTAAATAAGTAATAACTCTGTTGAGCCATTGGGTGAGACAGGCAATTACAAGTGGCACAGCTGCTCTGAGTGAGCCTGCTGCTATTTCGAAAAATTAAACCATGAGAAGCCTTGAGCTACTATGTCAAATTTTTTTAATGTTGGGACAAACAGTGTCCCTAAGACAAATGCCTTATACAGCCGTAAAAGGCTATCTAGGGGCAGGGTTACACAGTGGAGCTTCTTCTGGCTCCACCAAGGGCCTCAACAATTTAGTGGGGTGAGTATGAGTTTATTAATGAATCACAGCTGACCTCTTGTGATATTGCTGCAGCTTGCCGGGTAATATTAGTACAACAAATGCAAACACACCACATATTGTTGTTCATCCAAATTGAAGGAAGGGCACTGATGTAATTTCCAAAGGGTTTTCTTAATGCCTGCTACTGTCTGTCTGTCTCTCTCTCTCTCTCTCTCTCTCTCACTCTCTCAAACAATTATTGCAACAAAGGCACACACATACACACACACGCGCGCGCACACGCACACACACACACACATGAATGCAGTTTAACTTAAGCTGAGTGCTTATTAGTATGCACAGTGAATTATGTAATAAAGAAACCTGCAATCCTTTGGTGTCAGGGAAGGGTTATGAAGTCCTTTAAAAAAAGTAACACATTTTGTTTAATTAACAATTCATTTTCTTTCTCTGTCCTTTGAGAGAGAAGTTGGACCATCACACTAGTCTCCTCTCAGATTCAGCATAACATCAGCAGCACTTCTATATACTGTATATATAGATACTGTATGGTATGTGTGTGTGTATCTATCTATCTATCTATCTATCTATCTATCTATCTATCTATCTATCTATCTATCTATCTATCTATCTATCATAGGGGCACGGTCGCACGCCTATAGTTAAGGTTGAGTAGGCACTTCAATGTTAAACTTGCAATTTTGCACTTTAATAACTTTGCAACTGTTCAATAGATTTGCATGGAATTTTGTATGCACCATTGCCCAGGATAGACCTCTGGATGTGGCAAGTTAATGTTTTGGTTGGATGTGTAGTTTCTGAGTTCTGGAGAGGTGACAAAAAGCATTGTTTCACTTATTGACTTTGCTGGGATTTTTCTTTGAACTTGCCTACAGCCCAGACAGTTTGGGATCTTGGTCTGAAATTTTCAGGGCGGAAAAGGACTATCCTACAGATGTGACTTTTACTAGTCTGGTGAAAAAATAGTAAGCCATTTTTAAGTTTTTGCATTTCAAAAATTTGAAAAAATCATTTCTGAGCATGCTCAGTAAGCACTAAAAGATACCTGTATTAAATGAAAAAAATAATTTTATTTTTGTATACATCATCCTTTTTCATTTGAAGAAAATCCTTTTTCATATCTTGTTTTCAGTTTTGCCTGAGAAATTCAAATTTGGAAACCCTCAAAAATGATATTCTAGGGAGGAACCAACACATGTAGCTTGCTTATCAGGACCCCCTTAGCTGCATTCTGCACTTTACTGCTTGAGAAATGCCCATAAATGTTTTTTTTTTTTTAACATTTAAATTATTTTTTCATATCTGCGTCATATGAAAAAGATCTTGTTTCATATGATGATGAGTCATGAAAAAAAATATTTTTTCATATGGGAAATCAATGTATTTTAATGGGTTTTTTTAACTTTGGTGCATGACATTGCCATTTTTGCATATTTTGACATCAAGAGCAAGATTTCCAAAGCAATATGAATGCCCCAGGGTGCATGCGGCAAAGGGTAAGGATGCTTCTTGCACCTTGTGGCAAAGGATGCAGTGGTCCCAATTCAGAAATACAGCCTGTGTCCAAATCGGGACCTGTTGTTGCAAACCGCCACATCACCCCCTTGCAACATGAATGAGAGTGTGCCACATTTCAAGGGGGTTTGTACCTTGGTGGGGCTGTAACATCCCCTTTTCTGGGATTCCAAAAGCCCCACTGTGGCTGCTCAAGGGGCTCCAAATACACCAGCAATGAGCTGATCTGAGCCCCTTACACCACTGGCAGTCATTCTGGCCACTTGTGCTGGGGGGGCCCTGACAAAGGAATATGGGGTGGCATGGGCAGGGTGTGCCATGGTGGGGATGGGGAGGAGCTGGGCATGCATAATAGTGCAGTTGCATCTGGCAGGGGTGCCAATATGTGAGCAATACTTTAATTGGCATGGAATGGGGAGGGAGTATGGAGACACACAGTACTATGGCCTCACGTGGCACGGCCTAAGGTGCTACTGCCAGGGCTATGCCCATGTGGGGCCATGGCACTGTGTGTCTCTGCCCCTCTCCCTAATGCTTACCCCATTCTCCTATTCTGTGCCCACTCAGCTTATTTTCTAATGGAATAGGGTGAGCATTAGGGTTGAAGACCCCAGTGCCACCATTCAATCCCTCTTCGTCTATGCAAGGTGGGGGTGAGGTGTTAGGGTTGGCCACATTTCCCTACTTTTGTCACTTTAACCCTAAGTGATGCATTAACAAAGTTTTTTGCAATACACACACACACATATATATATATATATATATATATATATATTATTTTAACTAGGAGAGATACACTAAGCCCAAGCTTGTTTACAGGTGTGATCTGGGAGCACAAGGAAGTTAAGTGACTTGCTCAGGGTCACACAGTATGTAAGTGTGGGTTGTGGGATTCAAACCCAGGTCTACAGGTTTGCAGCTCAGAGCCTTAAACCACGGAGGTATACTGCATGCATATATATATATATATATATATATATATATAATAAAGTACTGTAGTAGTACTACACACACACAGTCATCTCAGCTCTTAGTGCCAGCTGAGCAAATCAAGTTTCATTTTTTGAATTTATTTTTATTTGTAGGTACTGCAGCTGGTAGCTGTTGCATGCTGGTATTCTCTTTTTTTACATTTTCTGTTTTTCCACTCCCACTGATTTTTTTATTTATTCAGCCAGATAATAAAATTACCCCCATTTGAGTATTTGTTTTTTCCCGCAAAAATGGAAAACTAAGCCTGCAAGCTCAGTGGTTGCCCAAGAGCACACTCCCTCCTTACTCTCTCACTCCTGGTTCCTACTTGTTGCCTTCCTACTTTCATTTTCTTTCTTGCAAGTGAATTACTTTTTTAATATAATAATAAAAGTTATTTTTTAGTTTGGTTAGCTTAGCCTTGCTCTGAGGCTATCTGACTCCAGTCTTCCAGCCTGAGTCATTCCGCGTGGTGGGAATGGGCCACATGTGTGTTAACAGAGATAACAAACTCACTCTGTTCTTCACGACTTCTCAATCTAGCTGCATCCCTCTCACACCACAACAGCTCCTTTGCGCAGCAGACGTGCATGTCCATTGAAGCATGCAGACCACATACTGCCCTGCAAAGATGATCACATGATGAATGAGCTTGCCACAGCCTGCTACACTGTAAGTATAATACATTACTTGACCTGATACCCATTACCCTTCTTAAACTACTTGACCCAAGACTTACACTGTTATGTTAGGTAGGGTAGTACTTTACCTGAACTACCCTACCCGGCCAAAAATAGGTGATACCCATACTACCCCACCTAGCTATCCGTTGGGTAGACCATGCCTAATTTCAACCACATTCAGATATTGTATGGAACTAGTTATGGAGCTAATGCAGCTGTTCATGGCTTGTAGAGCATTTTGATATACAGTACAAGAAATGTGCGATATACAGCCATTTTTTTGTTTGTTTTACTGTACTTTCCTTTCTGTTATACAGCAAGTTTCATAGACAGTATAATCAAAAGTGCTTGATGAACTATGAAGAGTGGCAACAGCATCCTTTAGGTATGCACAAGAAGCACGAGATAGAGAGAGGTTAAAGATATTGGCTAGTTTCCACCAAAGAAATTACTTCTGGCATTGGCAGGACTCAAATCTCAAAACATTCCCAAATATTTGAATTCTGGGATGTTTCATTTTTTTTATTACTACAGACATTTAAATGAAACCAAGTTATTTTTCTTTCATATTTTTATCTGAGTATGTTGTGTATTCTTGCTGTGTAATTGAAATTGTGCTTATGACATCACAGCCTGTTATCATGCATACAATTCTGATGTCACAGTCACAGTACAGTAGATGATTATGGTTTGGGGACAGGAAAAGCAACAGGAACATATGAAGTCTAAGGACCAACGTGCCTGCAATGCACAGAGATTGTCAGGCACATGGACATTAAGTGACTTGTACAAGATCATACAATAAGTGGTGGGGAAATGGCTGACATTCCGTCCTGTGCCTCCAGATGCAGTTCTTTGCTTTGTCCTCTGCACTGCATACCCATAGTTAGATGTTATTCTAAATGTTGTTTACATGACTGTGGGCAGACAAATATTTAGTATTTTCTTGAACAGTTCGTGTTAAAACTTGTGCCTAGAGAGGAACGGCATAGTGCACAAATATTGGAAAACGTTGTCAGCAACTGAACATACAGTATATGACTGCTACCAACAAGGGTAATTCTAAACTCAGCATGCTTTATTCACAACTGAGAATTAAAGTCTACAGGAAAGAGATTAAGAGGATGTGGCATCTTTGCTCTTTTTTTTTGTTTATTTTTCCTTAGAGAAAAATAATAATCAAGGAAACCATGGTTACTGGTTTCCTTGGTTATCTAGAGGCATTGCTGAGAATAACCAGAAAATGTAATTTCAGTTTAATGATACATAAAGGGCTGCTGATGTCCCATAGAAAACCTTGAACAACATAATGTTTCAACACAATTCAGTTTAAATGAAATAGCTAAAATATATTTACTGTTTGCCATTTATTTATCATTTATTCTTTATTAACAGGAGTATTGGCATGAAAAAAGCCCCTTGTTATGCATTATTTTATTTATTTATTTATTTTTAATTTTTGATCAGAAATGGCACACTAAGCTGTAATAGCTTGCTTCAATGTGCATCCTGAGGTTAGGGTTGCACGGACCTGTTTTACTGACAGGGAGAATGTTGGTCATGACACTGGTGAAATTCCTCTACTCATCTTCACTAAAATGCAATGCTAGTAGTCGTATGGTGTGTTTTCACTACCAGATCTGCACTGTTGGCAGCAGTGCAGATGATTTGCACCAGTGAAAATCAGGTTGTGTAAACAGCTGTCAGAGCACTGTAAGCCACTCTGTTGTGCTGCAGAGCATTTCCTGTTTTGGTGGGAACGTGTACAGGTGTGTGCCAGTGCATGTGTTTTTTGCAAGTGTGGAACCACTCTGCTTTACCTGTACTGGCGCAACCCCATGATACACCGTGCAACTCCTGCCCATTAATCCCTCTGTCAATCAGTGCCAGAAATGCACCTAAAACACAAGACGGATATTAGGAGTGCTGCACAGCTGCAGTGAGTAAACACAAGAAGGATATTAGGAGTGCTGCACAGTTGCAGTGTGTAAACACAAGAAGGATATTAGCAGTGCTGCACAGCTGCAGTGAGTAAACACAAGAAGGATATTAGGAGTGCTGCACAGCTGCAGTGAGTAAACACAAGAAGGATATTAGGAGTGCTGCACAGCTGCAGTGTGTAAACACAAGAAGGATATTAGGAGTGCTGCACAGCTGCAGTGTATAAACACAAGGAGGCAGCGATGCAACTGGAGCAGAGAGAGCTGATTCAGATGGCAATGCTGCAGGAAAGCTGTGCATAAATGCAGCTTTAGAGTAATTTTCCTTGTTTGAAATATTAGATATGGCTCATACGATGCAGGTCAGTGTTACAGCAACAATATATCTCACAATCTGAATTATTGACAATTGTTTCCAATAAACTTAAACAGATCTGGGATTCTGATTTTAGGAAATTAAGCTTTACTCAGTTTACTACTTCATGGGGAAATGACTAAGAAGGACAAGGCATTTGGCTTTGGGTTTTGTAGTCTCTTTCTGTTTTACTTGATATTTTTTTTTCTGATTCTACGTTTATTTAGCATTTTTCATTTGATTGTATAACACTGGTGTTTCTGTTTGATGTATATATAGATTTATTTTAATAAAAATTCCTCTACTCTTCAATAAGTGCCATGGGATCTTTTACTTCCAAATGGACAGTGACCAGAGATTGGCAGAAGGGACCTGGTACAACATCTCATCCACAGAATGGCACATCATCAGTGCAGTAACCCCCCCTCATCATGCACTACAATGTCAGTTAGGAGTATTACCCCAAGTGCCTGCTGTGAGACTAGAACCCACAACCATCTTGTCTTCCAGCTCCAGGGAGGAGTATGCCACTGACACTGCTTCAGCTGCATGTCTACACCAGAAGCTATAATCCAGTGTTTGTGATATCATTATCAGGACTTTGCAGATATAATAATTAAGCAATAAGGCACAACAAGGTGTGTGTTATCGTGTAATAACATCACTCCTGGGGTGGGTTGAAGCACGAGGCAAAGCTGAGTGCTTCCGCCACCCCAGGAGTGACATAATTGCACATTATACAATGGCAAGAAAGAATCCTGGCTTCTGATTGGTCAGTTGGCTGTCACAGCAGGGATGTTATCCTGGCATAACATCCCTGCTGATGATATGGATGATATGGATGACTACCAGCATGATGATCTCCTCTTTCTCTTAAGAAACAAAAATAACAAAAACATTCTTTAAAATTATTTTTTTATTATAAAACAACAAGACATTGTATAATAGGAATAATGCCCTCCAGGGTGGGAGCTGTGCTGGGATAACATCCCTTCTCGGGTGTTGGATGCCCTCGGCCGGTGGCCTCAGGCCCAACCACCCGAGGTGGGATGTTATCCCAGCATAACTCCCACCCTGTCAGGCATTATTCCTTTAATAACACACGCTTTTGAGTGCCTTATTGCAGTTATACATTGGCTCAATGTTTTACAAAATAAAAAGAAAATGTTAATGTTTTTAGTAGATTTTTAGCGAGGCAGTATATCTTTGTTTCTTAAGAGAAGATGTGACAAAGAGAATATCATCAATACAGTGATGTTATTGTGTAATAACATCACTGTCTCAGGCACACACTGACCAATCAGAATACAGGAAATGTCCTTGCCATTGTATAATAATAATCATGTTGCAAGTAGAAGATTATGACTTAACATGTAGAAAAGAAGCATACATAAATAGATTCTAAGGAGATGCAGTTCTGTGTTTATATTGTAAAACTGTAATTTAAAAGGAACATAAGCCTTGCTGTTTAAAGTTTTTCTTAAAATTGTAAATTTGGGCATATATGAAGTCTGTTTGATATCCTCAGAATATCATTTTGTGTGTTTGATTTGAAATGATGCCATTGTGTCCTTAGTATCTCTTTTGAAAGTAGCCTTTCCCACCTAGTATTCATTTTTTAATTACTTAGCATTCCCATAACCCAGTGACAGCAGTAAAGCGGTAGACCTGCATGGACAGCTTAATTATAAGCTTCCACTCAACAGATGTCACTATTTCCAGAATTGCATAATAATTAAAAATAAGTACTAGGTGAGAAACATAGGTAGCACAAACAAGAGACCCTACATAAGGACAAATAAGACTGTTTAAAAACAAACACACAAAACAATGCACTGGAGTTATGAAACAGACTTTACAAGATGCTCAGTTTTCCAGTTCTTTCACAAATAAAATGTAAACAACAGGGCTTATGTTCCTTTTAAGGCTGGAAAGGCCTCTAGATCCATCATGTGCACCACACTAATGTAAAAGCAGGTACAAATGCTGTAAGCACTCTGTGCTAACATGTACTAACTTAAAAGAGGTTCTCTACCTAATGTGTCACCCAGGATGTCCAGTGATTCCCTTGGTAAGCAGAAATGTGTCTGGTCTTATCTTTAAGGTCTATACTGTCTTCATGCCTTCTGTTTCCACTGGTAGGCTGTTGCATAAATTTACTGCCCTCTGGGAGAAAGAGTTCTTGCTAACATTAGCCCTGAAATTACCACATTTGTATCTTCAAGCTTCAGGGAGTGTCCCAGTGTACTGCTCAAGGACACAAGATCAAACATGTCTGTCTGCTTGATCGGATCAGTATCCTTAGTATGCAGAAAACTGTTCTCATGTCCCCTTTCAGCCTGCTTTTCTTCAGCGTGAACATATTACACCAGCCATTACTCATAACTTTCATCTTTCATACCCATTACTAATTTGTTGGTCCTGCATTGCACCCTCTTGACTGCCACAATATAATTTTCATATTGAGGAGCCCAGAACTACATGCAGCACCTCCTCACTTTCAGACTGGGATTTAAAGGGGCACTGTCAGCCTTGCCCCATTGTTTTTTTCCAAATGTAAAATGTGTGCCTCTTGGCACACACACCTCTCACACATCTATGGCAGAATGCCCAGTATGTAAGAAACATAAGCATTAGTACTTGTTTTTGTATTTTTTTGAGTAATATTGTTTCACTTGGGCTGACAGTAATTGACCCATATCCCGGAAGCACATCCAAGTCGGGGACGTGGGTCTGCCACAGGCGCATTCCTGATGTGCCATTTTCTCTCAAGGTGGCATTAAAACCATGTAAATCCTTGCACTTCTGGAATAGCCAAATGCTCCTGGCATCTCTGACTACAAACCTGACAGGTTGAAGGAACTGAACATGTACTCCCTGGAGGAGAGGAGGAAGAGAGGGGATATGATAGAGACATACAAGTATCTTACAGGGAGGAACAGGGTGCAGGAAAACACTATTTTTAAGCGAAAAAGATGTTCCAGGACTAGAGGGCATGGGATGAAGTTGGATGGAGGACGATTCAGAGGAAACATGAGAAAGAATTTCTTCATAGAACGGGTGGTGGACAAGTGGAACATCCTGCCAGAGGAAGTGGTGGGGGCTGAAACAATCACGGGATTTAAGAATGCATGGGATAGACATAAAGGAATTCTGGAGGTCAGGGGTAAGGGGGCAACAGACTTCTAGGAAAACAAACTGAACTTACAAGCTCAAATGGGCAGACTGGGTGGGCCATAGGCCCTTATCTGCTGACACTGTCTATGTATCTATGTATCTATGTAAACTGAGCACTGGAAGAAGTACAAGTTACATTTTGAAATCGGCGCCCAGATCCCCTACATGCACGCGAGAGGCATGAACAAAGATCCCACACATGCACACTCGGGATCTTTGTTCAAGGAAGGACTGAAGGTGCTGCAGGCCACCCTGGAAACAGAATCTGGGACAACTAATTGCGGATGTTTTTTTAAACCAATGCTAATTCTGTGTTTAGTTTTTTAAATTATTATGATATTTTTTGTATGTGCAGTGCTTTGAAATAGGAATTGCACTATATAAATAAAAATATTATTATTATTAACTATTCATACTGGGGTGAAATACAGACCTCCAACACAATGGTAGGGGTTGAATAAGTCTCTAGAGGGAACCATTAACATGATGGCAAAAAAGAGGGAGGTGCTGCTGGTTGGGGACTTCAATCTGCCAGATGTGGACTGGAGCCTTCCAGCTGCAGTTTCAGCTAGAAGCAGGGCCATCTTTGACTCCCTGCAGGGGGTGTTTCTCAGGCTGCTAGTCATTGAGCTCACAAGAGATGGGGCTATTCTGGACCAGCTGCTTGCTAACAGGGACAGTGTTGCAGACGTCACAATAGGTTGTCTCCTGGGGACCAGTGCTCACCATATCGTGTGGTTCAACACTGACACGGCAGCAGAGACAAACCACACAAATATGAGGGCCCTGGACTTCTTAAGGGAAGATTTTAAAGAAAAGGCAGACTGTCTCAGAAGCAGCTTAGAAGTGGAGGCTTGCCAGGGAGGGGTAGACGAACAGTGGAGAACATTAAGAGAAAGCATAGTGAGAACTACCACAATCTATGTGAAGGAAGGGAGCAAGAGCAGGGGAAAAAAGACCACCATGGTACTCTAGGAAGTGATCATGAAGGTGAAGATAAAAAGGGTGGCATTCAGGAGGTACAAAGAAACACATAGGGAGGAGGGAAGGGAGGTGTACCAGGTAAAACAGAGGAAGCAGGTAAGGCAGTGAGGAAAATGAAGGCACAAACAGAGAAAATGATAGCTAAAGGGGACAAGACTTTCTGCAGGTACATAAGCAAAAAGAGGAAGGCAAGGTGGGGGGGGCAGTGAGGATAAGACTGGCAGCAGAGGGAGATTGCATAGAGGAAGATCAGGAAAAAGCAGACGTCCTAAACAGGTGCTTCTGCTCAGTTCTCACAATGGAGGGAGAGAGGATGGACCACCAAGAAGCAGCAGGAACACTTGAGGGTGGTGGTAGACACAAGTCCATTTTTAGAGGAAAATGTTCTGAACGGACTTGCTTATCTGAAAGTAGACAAGGCCATGGGACTGGATGGGATACACCCAAGGGTCCTGAGGGAGCTCAGGGAGGTGATTGGTACACCACTGACATCCTCATTCAATTACTCATTGGAAAATGAAGTGGTTCTAGAGGATTGGAGAGCTGCTGTAGTCCCATTCCATAAGAGTGGCAGCAGGGAGGAGGATAGCAACTACAGTCACAGCCAATGACATGGCCAGATGTTTCCTGAAATTTCTCTGATATTTCTAAAGACATCTCCTGCCTTCTGCATTTCCACGGTAGGGGTAGCAGGAGAAACTCCAGTCAGTCTCTCATCAGTGGTGGGGAAATTGATGAAAGTCCTGTTAAAAGAAAGGCTAGTGGAACATCTTGAAACCAGCAGGTTACAAGACCCGAGACAGCAAGGATTCACGGAGGGAGATCATGCCTGATGAATCTGATTGAGTTCTTTGACTGGGTAAACAGGGAACTAGATCAAAGAAGGACAGTGGGCATGGCCTACTTAGACTCCAGTAAGGCCTTTGACACTGTGCCACATAGGAAACTGGTAAGGAAATTGGGTAGTCTAGGGGTGGGATCCAAGGTGATAAACTGGGAAAGAAATTTTCTAATGGCTAGATGACAGATGGTGGTGGTAAATGGCACTCCATAGTAATGTGGGGAAAGTGACCAGCAGGGATCCACAGGGCTCAGTATTGGGACCGGTCCTCTTCAATGGCTTCATAAGTGACACAAGTGACACTGCAGAAGAGCTGGAAGGGAAGGTCTGCCTTTTTGCATATGACATCAACATTTGCAATATAGTGGATACTCAGGAGGTGGTGGAGAGAAAGAGTAGAGACCTGGGAAAACTTCAAGAGTGGTCAAGGGTATGTCAGCTAGGCTACAATGTGAAAAAAATGCAACATCATGCACCTAGAGAGTAGGGGGTGGGGATACTGACAGTCACTAAGTAGAAAAGGGAACTTGCGATTGTCATATGAGATGACCTCGAGGTGGGGGGGGGACAGTGTGATAAGCCATGGGGCAAGGCCAGTAGGTTGCTGGGGTGCACAGGAGAGGTATCACTAGCAGGAGGAGGATGGTGGTGTTACCACTGAATCAGTCTCCAGTGACACCCACCTGGAGTACTGTGTCCCGTTTTGGAGGTCGCACTTCAGAAAGGACATAAGTAGGGTGGAGGCAGTTCAGAGGAGGGCAACTAAAATGGTGCAAGGGTTGCATCAGAAGTTCTACAAGGAGAGACTGAGAGATTTCAGTATGTACACCCTAGAAGAGAGGAAGGGGATGAGGAAAATGATGGTGACCTACATGTACCTCACAGGAGTAAGCAGGATACAGGAGTGGAGTATATACCAAATGAGCAAGTGCACCAGGAAAGAGGGCATGCAATAAAGATGGGTAGGGGAGTTTAGGCAGGATGTGTAGAAGTACTGCTTCACTGAAAGAGTGGTGGATACCTTGAACACCAGTAGAGGTAGCAGAAGGGAAAATAGTTGGGGGCTTCAAGCATGCATACAGTAGACATAGGGAACATTGGTAGACAGGCAAGGAGGGGGAGGGTCACTGGATGCCAGGTAGGGTCTATGGAGACATAATAGGCAGGAACATCTGAGCAGACTGGATGGGCCAAGCAGCCATTTTCTACAAATGAATTCTATGTTTCTATGTTTCCAGATGGGACCTGACCATGGCCTTGCAAAGGATAACTTCCTCTGCTCTGCTGTTCAACTCCATTTTGATGTAGTCCCAGCATTCTGCCGGCCTTATTTGACAGCAGCCACAAAACTGCTTGCCATCCCCTTGTCTGTTATGATCCCAGATCCTTTTGCTGTTCCACTGCAACAGGAAAAGCCCAACACAGTTTGTACAGTAGATCATGCATCGTTTTTTCCTCCCCTTATGTAACACCTTGCATTTGACTACAATGAATCCGAGATTCCAGAAGTCTGACCAGTCACCCAGCTGGTTGAAGTCCTTTGGAAGTTTACCACATTATCAATGGAGTCCACCATCCTGACCAGCTTAGAGTCACCCACAAACTGAAGCAGCTTGCTAGGGACCCCAGCTTGGGAATAATTAATGAAAATGTTGATCAGCAGTGGCCCCAGTACTGATCCCTGAGGGATGCCACCGAGTACCCATCTCCTCTGGTAGTAGTGCCCATCCACACAACACTCTGCTTCCTGCACCCAAGCCAGTTAACAGTTCACATTGTGCATGCCTTATGTAAGCCATACTTGTTTACTTTACCTGGAAGTTTGTTGTGCCAGAGCGTCAATGGGACTGCTGAAGTTCAGATACTGCAGTATTTGTCTGTTGCCCTGCCCCGTCCACATATTCACCACAACCTCCAAGAAGGTGATTAGGTTGGGTTGACATGACTGGCCCCTCCCAAAGCAATGCTGAGGTGGACAAGAACCTTGGCCTCAACCAAGTACTTAGTTATTCTGCCCTTTCAGGACCTTGCCCAGCACTGACTTCAGACTGACTGGCCTGCGGTTACTGGGGTCTGACCTTGCTCCATTCTTGATGATGGGGACCACATTGGTCACTTTCTAGTCCTGTGGCACCACACCTGTCCTGATAGACTCCTGGAAGATTACTGCAAGTGGCTCTATCCATTGTTTCTCAGCACCACTATGATCCTTGGGTGTCTTCCATCCACCTTTTGGAACATACCAGGCTTGATCGTTGCCTGGTGGTCAGCTATACATAGATGTTAACAGACAGAAAAAGAGTCACGATTCCACCAGTCTGTTTGGTTACTACTTAGGCCTTAACCTGTCAAGCACTGGCTAGGCCTCTAGCAGATCAATCATCCTATAGTTCCACAAGAACAACCCCCCCCTTCCAAATTTACTCTAGCCTCCTGATCCTGTAAACCTCACCTGTCCCATGCATCTATGTCACCCCTCTTACAGTTAGCCACCATGTTAACACTGAGCAGCTGCACTTGCAGACATTTCCACTTTCCTCCACCTTCTGCACGAAGAAGTATTTTTTGATGCCCCTCCTAAATTTCCTCTCCTGTTGTGGCCCTTTGTAGTGAACCCCTTTGTAAGATTAAACAGTTGCTGGCTCTCCACCCTGTTTATACGCTTTAGGTACTTAAACATTTCAATAATGTCTCCCCCCTTCTATCTTTTGGCCTCCAGTGAATACATATTGAGGTCGGCAATTCTTTCCCCATACGTCCTCCCTTCCTATGAATCAGTTGAGCCACTCTTTTTTGGATCAACTTGAGGTAGCGCTTGTCCATGTTTAGCTGAGGGTTCTAGAACTATGCACAGTACACCAGCTGCAGCGTCACCAAGGACCTGTAAAGGGGTAGGATCGCGTTCTTCTAGCTACTTGAGAAGGCCCTACCTATCAAGCCCAGCATCCCGCTAGCTTTCCTATATGCCTCACTACACTGGACTGAAATTTTGAGGTTGTCACTAATTATAACCCCTTGATTCTCCTGGCATGAGGTCTGCTCCAGTTGTACCCTCTCCATCCAATATTTGGTCCTCCCTCCACAAGTAAGTAACCTCTCACTTCTTGGCAATGAATTTCAGTTTCCAGCCTATGGACCACTTTCCAATTAGCCCAGGTCACTTTTTAAGTTCTTCCTACCCTACCCACTATCCACCTGCCACATAACTTTATGTCCTTCTCAGATAAACACATCTTGAAATGAAGCCATTCTCCAGTGTTGCAAATAAACATATTGAAGCATTCCAGACACAGGACCAGTTCCTGAGGGACCATGCTCATTATCCCCCCCCTATTATTTTGTACCACCAATTGGATTCTCCCCTAGCCAATATCCATCTGAGTCAGTGACTTATGTGTTATGTGTTATAATCCTTTGATGTCAGTTAAACACCTGGACCAGATATTATATCATTAGACCTTTATGAAAACAATCAGGAAAGGTGGATCCCAATATTGACCATATATTTCAATCGGATTATAACAAATGTCTTATACATTCATACCCTGATACTTGAAGGGGACTGTTCCATTTTTCCGTGTTTAAAAAATTAGACAGGAAAACACGTGCCATGTACAGACAAATCACATTTCTTGATTCAACTGCAAGATTTGCGTAGGGAAAATAATATAATTTTGGAGCTCAAATTGGGCTTCATAAAGGATATTCCACAACTGATCATGTTTATAAACTTCATCCCTTAGTGGAAAAGTATGGTCAGATTAGAAATCAAGTCTTCTGTGTGGGCTTTATTGACAACAAGAGTACCTTCTATAATTTATTGGGGGACATTTTATGGTCAAAACTTTACAACTTTGGAAAGGATCTTGGGTTGCTTCATATTTACATAAGCTTATTTTCTGAGAATGGTTCACCCATGTTAGGGCAAAAACAAATGTGGCATGGGAAAGCTGGGTACAGTCAAAGGACCGCAAGTAATGACAGCACCTGGCAACCATGCCACAGACACAGAGTATGCAACTGATTTAGTGTGCGCTTATGCGCCCCCCACAAAATATATATCATGACCTCCACCACGGGTATATTGGTGAGTGAGAGGCAGAGAGATGACCCCAGTGCACCATGTTCACAAGTCTCAGATGCCCACATTATGGAGCCCTTGTTCCTGCATCCTATTGATGGTATACCTCTGAGGTTCACCCACACCCACATGAGGTGCACACTGTTGCCGGCACCCTTATTCCCATGTCCTGTTGACAGTACACCTCTGAGGAACTAGCTTAAAAAATAAAGTATTATGTACAAGGCGCATGGACCAAAAAAAAATTCAGTAGAGGCATCAAACAGGGTTGTCAGGGAACCCTTTTTTAATTATTTTAGTGATGTTTTAAAAAGACTGAATAACAAGAATAGTAGAGTCCTAAACTTAGTGCTGCTTGTGGTATGGTTGCTTTTGCTTAGTGGCTTTGACTGCAAATGGATTAAAAAGTCAGTTAAATAGTTTAGTTATTGCAATTAAAACATGAAAACTGGAACTCATTAAAAAGAATAACAAGTTCATGGTATTTAGAAAGCAATATAGGAAGTATAAACATGTTTGGAACTTGGAAGATATGAAACTGGAGGTTGTTTGTAGTATACTTACCAACTGTAGGTGTAACGTCTTCATATAATTTTAAATGGACTAATCCTATATCCTTTAATAAAATGAAATTGATACAGACATTAAAAGGAATGGAACTTTTTTTTATAAACTGTAGTGGAAATACAGTATTAACTCCCATCAAGGCACACATTCATAATAATAAATTGGATTCTGAATCTCTCTTTGGTTTAATAATTTCTTAGTGCTGATCCTCATCCCTTTCCTGAAGCAGTGATCCTCTGGTCTCTCCTCGTTCACACCAACTTCCATCCCCTGTTGTGAACCCTTGGAAGATGCTGAGGGAGAGGTGCAACAGTGGCGGACACCCATAACACCAATCTAACCTGCTCTGTATCAGCCATATTACTGCATGGCTCACACTTCACCCACTTCATAGTGGAGTGCTATGAGCCTCTGGCAGATTGGGTAACCCCCACACTTCCACAGTGTACTCAGAATAATGAGGGTCCACAAGTTTTGCAGTTTACTAACTCCACTTCCCAATGGTTCCTCCTCTGCTTGCTGCCCTTGACAACTCTTGGTCCCCTCTATGAGTTCTTATCAGTCCTTCAGTTTATGCTGTTCCTCAGATAGGGTTGTGCTGCTAGGCTATTCTGAATACCAATCACAATCCTGTGTACAAACCAATGCCACACTCTACCCTTAATAGGTTTTAGCTGGACCCTCCATTAACACTAGATTATAGACACAGGTTACTCTCTAAAGCTCCCTGGATTAACAAGTTCTAGCCAGAGCTGATACGGCTGTGGTGAGCTTCCGAAGCTCCAGAGAGCTTGCATCACCAGCGCCGTCGAGTGCCATCTGCAAGATGGTGGTGGATATGCAACTGTGCATGTGCAGCATTCACACTTGGGCAGTTGCAGTGAATGGCAATACGCCATTGCAAGATGGTGGCACCAGCGCCAACTAAATGGCCGCCAGATGTAACAGCCGAAATAGTGCAGCTGTTATACGTAGTAGCTGATTGTGGCAGAGTGTTACAAGCTCCATTGGACTTTCGGAAGGATGCTTCCAAATGTCCAATGGAAGGTGCCACGATTGGTCATTTTGAACCACAGAAAGCAAAACATCTGTAGGCTCTGCCCACAGCAGTAAAAACAGAGTCCCACTCCAGAAAGGATTTTCCTACATTTTCCTAACTACTGTACCTAGTAACAGCCTGAATGCAGCCAAGCTCATAGCATAAACATAAACAACAGGCAATTAACATTCTGTATACAATATATTACACATGGTTCAATTGGAGCACCCCTGGTGGGTGAATTAGCTGTTTCCTACTTATGCTGGATGAAGATATGAACAGAGCATCTTGCATATCTATGGAATCCCCAGCAGACACACTGCAGACTCTGTTCTCCTGCTTCATGTTCCTCACACTTCAGGGTCTCTCATGCTGTTGGGTCACTTGGTACTACTGGTGTTGTATAGCACAGGAAGCCTAAGTCTATGACATGCCTTTCTAAGTTTAGGTGGAGCATTTCAGCACATGATAACAGACTGACTGTATGATCTTTTACTCTGTAGAATAGCTAAGTGTGAGATTCATAAGCTAACTTCTCCATTGCTTCTATTTTATTGGAACTCTCTTCTTCTGGTATTGCATAATGTCTCCTCTCATTTGTCTTTAGGAATGAACTAGGAAAGTATCTACCATATAGGCATTAAATACCTGTTTCTGCACATAATTTTATCATTCATTTTTATGTTGGCGTGCTTGCGCAGCCAACATCTTGCAGTAGTGCAGCTTTGGAGGCGCGGTCACTGTTGGGTGAATGCAGGGCACGCACCACTAGGTGTGTCCCTCATTCCCCAATCAGCCTGCATGCCAGCGCCACACCATTCATACATAATGTGGTGAGCACATCTAAGAAAAGGTTCACTGCAATCTGAGCAAAGCTCATCAGATGCAGCGGACCTTCCCTGGACATGCTCGCCAACATTATGAGCATGGCTGCACAGTGGCCACCAAACTGCTGACTTCGGGGGTGCCCAATCCCCCTGTCGGTTAACTCTGCCCCTCTGTATGTGCCGATGGGGGCCCACCCCCGTCGGGCATAAAGAACCCCTCCATTGTTAAATGCTGAGGGGTGCTCTATCCTCTCAGCTTGGCCCCCACTTTCTTTGTGTGCCGGTGGGGGAGCCCATTCCCAGTCGGCATAAAATCCTCCCCGTGCAGTGGGCCGCTGAGGGTGCCCAACCTTCTGTCAGCTACAGACCCCAAACATGAGCGGCATGCTGGGAGCCCACCCCAGCATGCCAAATCCCCAAAACAAAAAACTGTCCCAAGAATGTTATTTTTTGTCACCTGTAAACAAAACGGTCCCTGGTAGTCTCCATGCCCCCCCCACTCACCATCTATGCACCCTACCTCCCCACACACCCCCACCCCATACTTACCTGCAGAGTCTGGCACGATGATCTTTGGTGGACCGGGAACACGTCTGCACTCTTCAAAGGTGACCGCAAACTGAGGAAATGCCGGTAAGCCCTATAATGGAATAAATAGGGCTTTTTCAACTTTAATGCATATCTCAGACATTTTTGGGAATTTTGGCCCCAAATTTTCAACATGGGGTTTTTGGGACCCCTCCTCATGAATTCTTGCACTGTCATGGCATTATTCTGTCCCAAAAGGTGATTTTGCAGTCACTACATGGAATCACCTTTTGGGACAGAGTAATGATATGACAGTGCCACTGTTCATGAGGGGGGCTCTCAAAAGCCTATGCTGCAAATTTGTGGGAAAAATTCAAAATGACTGTTTTACTGAGCCGCATATCAGTTGCTACGCTGCCGTCAGAAGGCTTAATTCACAATATTTTCATGCCAGATTCTCAGCATTGGCATTTTACCACCCCTTCTTGTGAACTGTACAGCTGTCATTTTCCACATCCTGGCCAAAATTGTTTTCGCACTTATGGCGCAGAATAGCGCAGTTGCTGTTGAAATCAGTGTTTGGGACATATTATGAAAATGACAGTGACACTGTTCATGAGCTAGAGGTCCTAAAATGCATGTGTTGAAAATTTGGTGACAATACTCCATAAAATGACTGTGTTATAAGCGTGTATTGCGCAGTTTGCACGCACGCTCGTATGTTTGCAAACTTTTAATATTTTCATTACAGAATTTCAACAGTGCCATTGTTCTGCATCTCCTAATGAACAGTACAGCTGTCATTTTTCACATTCTGACCAAAATCTGTTTTCCCAGTCCTGGCAGTTCTGTGGAAAGTCTGTATTCAAGACACATTATGAAAATGGCAGTGACACTGTTCATTAGCAGATGTCTTAAAATGCCTATGCTGAAAATTTGGGGACGAAAATCAATAAAATTAGTGTTTTATGAGTGTGCATTGTGAGTTTGCACGCACGTTCGTGACTTTGTGAATTTGTAATAGTTTCACTCCAGCTGTTCATCACTGGCATTTTTCCATACCTCCTTATGAACAGTACAGCTGGCTGAAATGTGTTTTCACACGTCCGGCGCAGAATTGCATGGTTGCTGTGTGAAATCAGTTTTCGGGACAGTTTGAGGAAATGATGGTGATGCTATTCATGAGCAGAGGTCCTAAAATGCCTATGTTGAAAATTTAATGTCAAAAGTCCATACAATGACTGTGTTGCAAGCGTGCATTGCACAGTTTCCACACACCCTTGTAACTTCATCAATCTGCAATATTGTCATGCCGCATTTTCACCACTGGCATTTCTGCACACCTCCTTATCAACAGTCCAGCTGCCATTTTTCACAGCCTGACCAAACACGCTTCTCGCAGCTGTGGTGCACAATGGCATGCTCACTGTGCAAAATCACCTTTTGGGACACATTAACAGAATCACAGCACTATGCGTCTCTAGCTCCGCCACTGCCAATGCCAGCACGACAACATTCGGCATTGACAAATGCTTATTTCGTAAGGAATTGCTTTGCTGTTATTTAAAATGCTGTATCCTTGATTCTTTTTCTGTAGTTCTCTTTATTGTGCATTTGTGCTGCAGTTGTTGTATTTTACAAGCCTGTGTTTTCTGTGCAGTCAGTACTCTTCAGGGTTGTGCAGAAAATAGGCATTGTATGTCTAGTGCACTTGACCGGTTAACAAAAACTAACAAAATAAAAATAAATAAATAAACTTCTTCTAGCTCAGTGGCATAAGCAAGTAGAACATTAAGAGAGGATATTTCTAAAATAAAAAAATCAGGACTTTCAATGTAAAAATAGAACCAACTCTGATTATTGTGGCACCATTAGCCCTCTTGGATCATGTATCTGTAACAATTTAGTTGTGTAATTCTACAACTTTTATACAGACAATCCTCTATTATTACTGTTATTATTATGTTGCAATAACTGGGGATTGTTTTTTTGGATTGGAGAAGCTGGTTATAATTCGCCATTAAAATTAATGATATGAGGCACATCTGCAGGGCCGTGTAACTGCATATACAGTGCAGAGCCATTCACAGAGCAAAATGAATGGGCAGATATGGAGCATTCACAGTGCAAGCACCAAATGTACCATGTAGAGATAAGTACAAAAGAAGTAGGCTTAAGTGCAAGCCCCCAGCAGGCTGACCGCAGGATAACAGCAGCAAGTAGGAGGAGAGCAGCAGCCGAACAGAGCTACGGATGGGGCACCATTCCTGATGGTGGGAATGTTAATGGAGATGAGGAGATGGACAAACCAGCAACGTGGTGGCGGAAGGCACCGTAGGCAGCCAGTCCTGTGGTGTTATCATGCTAGACTGATGTTTGAACAGCTGACAGACACTGAAACAGTCGGCCATTACCACCTCAACAGGGCTTTTCTGAGGCAGCTCTGTGAGCTGTGCCATGATGAAATGCAGGCACCCACTGGATGAGGTCATGCCATAGCTGTGAAGACCAAGGTGACAACAGGTATGTGCCTGCTCACCACGGGAACTTTCCAGAGGCCAGCTGGTGACACCACTGGCATATTTATTTATTTATTTAGGAAATTGGAATTACAACACTTTGAGTCATAGACTCATTTCCAAAGGCTCCATGTCAGAATAAAACATAGAAATTCATAGACATTCATACATTACATACATAGAATAAATGTGGGTGAGCAGTCATACAGAGTATAAGTACAATGAGCACTGGTTAATGCCTATACATTTGGTAGCTAAAACAGGGCAGAGCTATCAACATATTTACCTAATGAGCGGTTAAGACCTATACAATTGGTAGCTAAAGCAATGCATGATATGAGTTGGTAGTAAGCCGTCTCATGGAGGCCTTGTCTTATACATAATACAATGCATTCATAGTCCAGTGCAACTATATGGTAACGAGGGAGGTGAGGAGCCTGTAGGCTAGAAATAGTGAGGGCTCTCCACTGCCAGACCAAGGGCAGGTGAATGGTCTAGCGGCGTGGTGCAGGATCCACAGGTTACAGGTTACACTGGCTTTGACGTGAGGAGAGGATATGGGCCCTTAAGGTAGCTTTAAAAGGACCTAGATTGATGATTGCTGTGATGGTCGGA
Source organism: Neoceratodus forsteri (assembly GCA_016271365.2). Taxonomy (NCBI): domain Eukaryota; kingdom Metazoa; phylum Chordata; order Ceratodontiformes; family Ceratodontidae; genus Neoceratodus; species Neoceratodus forsteri. The sequence goes on along the minus strand of CM057453.1, from coordinate 277,440,509 downwards.
GGGAGGGCATTGTACCAGGATGGAGCTCTAAGAGGGAAGGATCGCTGGGCCAGGGTGGTCCAGCCATCCATGTCCCATCTTCTCACACAATTCCTCATTGCACTGCTCCCAAGTGCTTCAGAACTCATCCACTTCCCAAGCACACAGGCAGAGTGGATAGAAGCCATGCAGCAGTTCTACAGAGTGGCACACATGCCAGGCATCATAGGGGCCATTGACTGCACCCCTGTGGCAATCCATGCACCACTTGGTAATGATGCCATGACATATGTCAACTGCAAGGACTACTACTCTGTCAACTACTAGGTGGTGTGCATTGTCACTGGGCACATCAGCAATGTCTGTGCACACACCCTGGGAGTACACAAAATGCCTTTCTTATGGCACTAGTCCACCCTTTGCCACTGGTTTGAGACTGGGAACATACCCAGCAGCTACCTAGTAGGTGGGTGGGGCATGCAGAAATGCCCATGAACGGGGCACCATGGTGTAACAAATGAAGGGAGATGGAGCAGGTGTGCGAGGGCCATGGCAGAGAATGCATAGGGGGATATACACAGGTGAGACAGTGGAGGTGGGCAGACCGATGGAACTGCACACACAAGGGGAACAGTGCAGCAGAACAGCAAAGCACAGGAGGTGGGATGCAGCGCAACAGCTGGCACGAGTGGCAGGGCAGAACACACCACATGCAGCCATGCATGGGAGACAGCTGGACATTGGTGGGCACACAATGGTGACAGGGGCATGTGCAGGCAGCCATGGCTGTGAGCACAGGCAGAAACAGGCAGACATGTGCAGCCAGGGCAGGCCACAGCAGGTGTGAGGGGGATGTAGCAGGCCAGAGAGTGTCACCACAGGGACCTGGGTGGACAGTTGGCAGACACACCATTATGCCATGGTGTGGGGAGGGAAAGGTGGGAGGACACAATACACAGGTATGCAATGATGTAACAGATTGCTCTTGCCCCCCACAGGTGATGCAGTGTACACCCTCCAACCCTGGCTACTAACACCATTCTGCCGAGGCAGAAGAGGAGTACAACGAAGCACACATCGCTACACATGCCATCATCAAGCGTGTCTTTGGCATGCTGAAGATGTGCTTTCGCTATCTGTATAGGCTGAGTGGTGCATTACAGTATAGCCCAGAGAAGGCCTGTGGCATATTCCTGGCCTGTTGTATGTTGCACAATATGGCCATGGCCATGGAATAGCTGTCCAGGCCAAGAAGGGTGACAATTCTGGGGAGGAGGAGGAGGAGAGGGAGGAGGGGGATGAGGATGCAACAGGCCAAGGGCAGCATGATGGACCACCACTGGCATGAAGAGACCCACGCCTGGTCGTCAGGTCCCAGCCACACACTGACACCATCATCAAAGAGCACTTTGGGGTCCACAGGTGAGTAACAAAGGTGGGTAATACACAGTTGCCACTCCTCCACACACACACACACACACACACACACACACGAACACCCACAACCACACCACAAGGCACTCGACTGCAACACTGCTGCTGTGTAGCACACTCGTGAGGGTGACAATGCTACATGCACACACACATGCATGCACAGCAGGATCCATATGTCCAGGGGGCACAGTGTCTGTGCTGAGGATGGCATGGATCAGTGTACTGCTGCTGGCACATGTACACAGCAGGCACAGGACCACACTCATCATGCCCATGCCACACGGCACAACAAAGGCGCACCTGGACACACATGCAGCACTACACAGGTGACCCACACAGGCAACGCACTGGGGCAGATGCATGCCACCCATGTCACCCCAGGCACAGGTAGCCCGATGAGTGGGCCGCAAAGGGTGCAGGTAACAGGGAGCCATGTGAGCTGTCACCCAGGCACCAGTGGGAGGCACCACAGCTGCAACAGACATGTGGGTGGCCATGCCCATGACTGGTGGCTGCTGATGCAGCAGCAATGGCCACAGGGGGGTAGCCAACACCCCTGGAGGGGTACTGCAGCAAGACCGTGAATGGGTGCTCACTGGTGTGTTGGCCTTACAATCCATGTTGGATACAGGGTTGATGGGGATGGAAAGGTGTGATGATGGTGTCAGCAGCAATGGGTCCACCTGATGCTGCTGCCACCTGGGGCATGCCTGAAGCACTCCAGGGGGTTCGGCTGGGGGCCCGGCAGCCATGTGGTGCACTGGTTGCACACGCCGCTGCCTCAACAGGATGTGCAATTTGCTCCAGAACTGCGGTCATGCCCACCGTAGTAGGCGAACCTCTGCCATCATCTGGGCATGCCACATGGCTGACAACTCTAGTTCAATGGACAGCAGCATCTGAATGCCTCTGAGATCCTCTTGTAGGGACACCTGCCCCTCTATGGTGGCCTGCAGAAGGCGTGTGTAGCCCTCAATCTCGTCTGCAGGTGATGGCTTACAGGAACGATGCTGATGGGCAGGTGGTGTGCCAGCCTGCTCTGTGCATCCATCATAGGTGGATGAATCACAGCAGTCTGCAGTATGGGTGGGGATTGGGCTTTTGCAGTCACTGCGCATCCAGAGACAACTGCATCATGGGCCTCCGCTGCCTGCAGCATAATTACAGCACCATGCTGACCCATGATAGCTGTCCCTGGCACCACAGCAGCACCAGGCACAGAGCCCACAGCAACTGCCACTGTTGGTGACTGAGCAGGCCCTGTGGGTGTGCCAGGGGCTGCAGGACCACCAATGCCTTCTGGCACCTCCTGTGCATGCACCTATGCATCTTTCACTCCACTGTTGGCCATGTCCCCCCAAAGTTGTGTGGCATCTGGATCATCATCAACATCACTGTACACCCCTGTGTACTGGATGCCAGCACCAGCAGGGCATCTGTGATGTTCACTGTGTTCCCTGGGCCATCATCAGCCATACCCAGGAACCTTTCCAGCCATGTGCCGTCATGCTCACCAGCCATGGCACTGCTTGCTGCTGTGTTGGAAGGCCCTGCCACCACTGGAGATATGTTCGGGGCAGCTGTGGTATTTGACAGGCCCAGGACAGCATTGTCCCCAGACCTGGCTGCTGCCCAGTGAGACAGACTGGCATCATCCTCTGCAGTGCCAGTCTGCTGTGCGCCAGGCACGGCTGCATCCATACAGTGCAATGGAGCTGTAACAGAAAGAATGGAGATACATGGTTACAAACATGTGTAACAGTTGCGTTCAGACTGGCATGTACATGTGGTCATACTTGTGTGCCAGTGCAGTGTCTGACATGCCATGCGAGTGACAGTCAACAATGGTTCTGATGATGCAGCCAGGCACCAGCTACAGCTGGGAAGGTCTAGTGTCTCTACATGCCCCCTTGTACTTGTGTGAGACCGGGACAACACCCTGGCCACCACCCACAGAGATGACAGCAATGGTGTGCAGTGGAACACCACACTATGGGTGTCCCCACCCCCCAGCACATGCCTGGCCTGTCATGCGACTGCACAAGATGGTCCATGGATGGGGTGTACAGAACCATGGTTGGTGCACACAGGCACATGGTCCAATAGTCACACACAGTGGGGCTGTCAATGCACACATGGCACACACACACACATGGACAAGCACATGTCCCAGTCATGTAAACTCACAGTGCTGCGATGGACAGCTGACCATCTGGAAGTCCCCTCCAGGAACACCCTGCACAGTCACCTGGCCCATGCTGGCCACCAGCAGCTCCTCTGTGGGTGTAAGGTGCACATCCGTCTGCAGCCCAACCCTGTCCCACTCAGGGAGGCTTCAATGTGTGCCACTTTCTTCTTGGCTCTCCTCTTCTCTTCACTCAGGTGCTTTCTACACTTCTGGGGTGTCCTGTTAAACTTCCCAACGGCATTGCCATGCCATGCCACAGCCTCCCAGCCCTCATCCCGCAGCTTTCTGCTTTTTGGCAGGACACAGCTTCCCAAACCAGGACCATCCTGACAAAAATAGGGAGAGGTGGTAACCCTAGAGTGCATTACAACTAATAAAATTACATTTAATCAATCTTACACTAGAAATGCATGGTAAAACAAATGTCAACTTGTCCCTACAAGGTAGGTCTTGTGATAACAATGCAGTTACATATGAAGTCCACACAAATGTGTTATAAATTTAGTTCTAAAAAATCTAAACAAGTAAAAGTTTGAAGAAAATAACATGGACAGCATTAAGCCTTATAATCAATACTGTGGATATAGCTAAATGTTTACAAAACAGATTACTGTGTATAAAGTGATAGTAAATCCAGACTCATGGGTTAACATGCTTTAATATACGGATTGTGAAATTAATACTATCGTAAAGCATACAATTTTATTTCAGTAATACTATCACTCCCGAAGTGATAATACCACACTTCGTGAGTGATAATACTATCCTTCACTGTAAATGTCAATCAACTATTGACGCTCACAACGCAGCTACTCATTGGTCACTCTCTGTCTGTGGGTGGCCAAAATGCTTTTCACAACATGGCGGTCATCTCTCGCTTAGCGAGACTGCATACTCTCCATGGTATGTCTCGTTTTTATTTAATTTTCACACTGACTTATCTGGCTGAGCCTGCGCCCCCCCCAAAAGAAGACAAGGTATGAAAAAAAAAACTATTTTTTTTACTGTCCCATGTATGCGAGCAGGCAGGGTAGAAAGAAATGGAGATCACACAAACGTGCTGCAACCGGCTGACCGAAATCTGAAAGGTGCTGTGTTTAGGGTAGCTAACCCACAAGCGAACAAAGTCTGAAGAAAAACAGCACTCAAGCCTGATGAAAAGTTCAAAATCAAGGTCAGAACGAAAATAAATGGCTTTCTCATACCATTTTATTGCAGTGCACAATACACAATGACCAGCAGGCAATCCAACACTGAATTTGCAACACCCAGCACTTCGACTCACACAAGAGTCTTCCTAAGGGGAAATGGAGGAAGGCAGTGTCCTGTGTGTGCGTGAGCAGGAGAGAACGAGATGAACTGAGACAGAGCGGCTGTCAGCCAGGACTAACGGAATCACTCATGTCAGCAGCCAACCACCCACAAAAAAAAGTTGGATCCATATATTAAAAAAAACAATCCATAGTTCAGGGTGTATTACCGGTCAGAATACCATCTCGAGTTTTAGGACATGTAGGAACCTCTCAAGCTTCGCTGTCAAGGTTCTGACATGTCCTAAACCTCTCAATGGTATTACTGACCGGTAATACACCGTAAAGTATCCAGTATTCTCTTTTTCTTTGAGAGTTGAAGAAACTTGGCAAGGTAACTGTTTGAGAATGTACACTGCACCTTTAAACAACTGTACTTTAACACCAAATGCATATGGGGCCTACCACTGGGAATCAATACAATATGCTTCCTTACCAATTACCATAAAACCTGCACCACTTCACCTACGCATAATAGTTACAGCTGCAGCCAAGAGAAATATTTTGAGAGCACGTTTTAAGATCTTGAGATTAAAAGGAAGAAAAAATTCAAATGCCAGGAGGAAAAGTGTTGTCATTGCAGAGAAGAGAACCACATACTCATAGTATAACCACCCTCCCTGGATTGCAGAACTCAATAAAAAGGGGCGCAGGCTGGCACGTGAGCAGCAGCTAGCACAGCTCAGTTCCCAGCGGGAGGGAGCAGTCTGTCAGATGAGAGGTTGGCATGGTAGTCTAATCCATTTCTTCTACTGCGGCAACACCACCACCAAATCCATGTAAACCCAAATGGGGATTTACCTCGGAGCTCTTTACAAAAGCACCTGCAAATAAGCTACTTGAAGGGGCTCTTGCATGAAAGGGTACATTAAAGTTATCAAAACTCTATGCATGTACAGTACTACAAGAGGTAGGTGTCCAAAACATTGGTAATGACTTATGCAGGAAGGTTCATTCAGACATTACCCCCCCCCCACAAAAAAAAAGAAAAGAAAATGCATAAAACAGGACCCCCTCCTGACCCGGATTCATGATGGTTGGGGGGTAGTACATATGTTATGGTAACCCAGTTGTCCCTGTCCCATTTCTACAGCATACCTTTGGACTATTAGTCACTAATCTGACTAAATATGAGGTGCACAGAGCTGAGAGGGAGGGGGAGGAGTGGTCAACAGTATGTTATTGATGACACTAGGAATATTGATTGGGGATTGATTTTAAAGATGTTGTTGGCTGTTGGCAAGTGTAGTGGTTAAAATGGGCAATTGAGTTATAGAGACAGACAGCTGAATAGAGATGGAAATGTGCATGCTAAATGCTACAAGTCTAAATATTAATATGGAAATAAACAACTGGGACTGCTGCACCACTTCGACCAGCAGTGTACCAAGAAACCATAACATCTACAAAGCAATCACTGTCTGGTGCACCTACCTTTCAAATGGCTAAAGTGTAATTTCCATATGAGTAGATTAAAAAAATATATTCTGGTGTCAGACATACAGACAACTGGATAAGAATGGAAACTACTTATCTAATCCCAGATACTTAGTTTATAGTTGGAGGCTTTTGCCATGAAATGGAAGACCAGGGGCCAGATATTCAAAAAAGTACAAAACAGAAAGCACAAACATTTGCACTCTGTCTTGCAATAGCACTGGTGGGCAAAAATGCTATATTAAGATGACTAGCATAGGGCATTAGTCTTCTGAATATAGGTCCTGTTTTGCCCAGGGATAATCTACTTAGCCCCGCCAGATAGCACCCCTGAAATAGGGCTCTGGCAATTGCTAGGGCCAGGACAAACATTGCAATATTCAAAAGTCCCCAAGCAAATGAGCCATTGGTGAATGCAAGGTGCTAAGGAGCCATTTGCATGCCCATTATGGGCTCATTTGCATGGGGAGGAAGGCCCTTTAGTGCCACAAATAGCCCAGCCCTGGGAACAATCCATGGTGCTACTGGCCTCCCCCACCCTCTGTTCGAAGTTCCTATAGAAATATTATGTTCCTGGTGTCTAGTGGTGCCCTCCACCCTCCAATTCTAAATTCTAATCCTAGTAGTGTAAATATACATCCCTGGTTTCCAGTGATCTCTCCCCCCTCCCAACACCCGTCCCTGGATCAGTATAATACATTCCTGGTGTCCAGTGGTCCCTCCCCCCATCCCCATTCTTTAAATGCTATCCCTCTATCAAATAATATATTCCCTGGTAGTCCAGTGGTCCTCCCTCCCCGATCATGGATTGCCATCCATTATTTAATTTCTTAATATTTCCCACCACCCTGCTCCCCCATTCTGATCCCAGCTGGTGACCAGCACAGTCCTCCTCTACCCACTATGGCTGGCAGCCAACTGAGCTGTCACTGAGTGCATACTGTATAAAGTATGCATTCATTGATTGGCAGCTCAGTGACAGCTCAGTCAGTGGCTGGCCATGTTGAGGAGAGGAGGGCAGCTAGTTGTTGGGATGGGGGGGGAGCAGGGTGGTGTGTCACTACCTGCCAGAGTGGAGGGGTGGGGGGCGTGCTCTAGATCACCTGGGCTTTGTTACTTACTATTTAATGGAACAGCGGTCAGGGACAGGGAGGGACCACTACACTACCAGGGAAATATTAAGAAATTAAATAACTGGACAGCGATCGATGATCGGGGAGGGAATACCACTGCACTACCAGGGAATATATTATTTTATATGGGGTTGGCATTCACAGAATGGGGAAGGGACCACTGGACTACCAAGGAATATAGTATTTTACACAGGGACAGTGAAAGAGGGGCTATAGTATTTTATATGGGATGGCAACTGGCGAATGAGGGAGGGGGAGGGACAACTGGACATGGGGACTGGGATTGGAGGGAGGGGCTGCCACTAGATACTGATGCCCACTGCATTGGGGGGCACTGATACACTAGCTTCAGCAGCCACTATGGTTGTGCCAGGTTAAGACCTGGTTTTGTTCAGCGGTATTTACTCCATGCAAGGGGGCCACGCTAGGTGCCCTTGCTTAGGGCAAATACTTACAATATTGGACAGTGCCAATATTCAGGTCCCCTATCTCACATTTGCATAGTGTTGCTTTGTGCTCCCCTCCACTCTTTGCCCTGGCACAAGCTCAGTGTGCTCGCACTATCTTGGCTTTTGAATATGGCACCTTTGAGCAAAACCTAGTTTGCATGGGCAAACTGGGTTTTGTGCTGGGGCATCCAAGAATGGGGCTTCATTAGAATTCTGAGTATCTGGGATTAGCTCAGGCAAGCAGTCTCCCTTTTTATCCAATTGTCTGTGTATCTGATACCAGAATATTATTTTTTTTATCTACTCATGTGGAAATGGCACAATAATTCTGATAAGGGAAATATCTGTGAAAGAGCTGATTTGTAAACCATACACATAATGCAGATTAACAGCTGGAGAGGGGGATACACCAGACAGCAGTTGCTTTGCAAATGATAAAATGGCAGTGCCAGATGGATTTCTAGTGAGGGAAAAGCCAGACGTTGTGAGGATAAATGCGACTTTGTAGGCAGAGGCAACAACTAGGGGAACAGCACTGCCCAGCAGAGGAGCTTGAACTTGGGGATTGCTGAGAGCCTTTAAAAGGTAAAGCCTCCTGCACTACAGCCTGCTTGTGGTGTGGCTCCATTTATTGCTGCTGGCAGGTCACGTGTCACATCACATGACCTACCCATCATTTTACTTTCCCATTTGCAGCTTATACACTCCGACCACTAGGGGTTGCTGCACTTTCCACTCTCCACTCCTTTCCTAGCAACTATTGCAATCCCTGTCCACTAGAGGTCTCTGCAGTTCCCTCCTAATCCTTTCTGCTGTCTTCTTTCCTCACTCCTTCCCTTCAGCCCACCACTAGGCCCCTTGCAAGCCTCAAACCTTGTACCCCTTACTCCAAAGTCTGCAGCCCAACCGCCAAGCCAACGACCCAGGCCAATATCTACCTCTAATTTCAAGGTTTTAACTCTTCCTTCTTAGAAACAAAAATACCTATCCGCTGTCCTGCTACTGTTCTCAAACCCAATATCCTTGCTACCAGAGTCAGCAGCTTTACCACTTAACCATTGTACCTGGCTATCTTATCCTTACTTTCTAAGACTTTCATAGTCTCTGACCCCCCTAGTCTGCCAAAATATTCCACCATTTCTTTCTTGGTACCACTGCAGGCATTGAACCCTGCACCTTTTTTTTTTTTTTTTTTTTGGGGGGGTATTATTTTCTCTCCTCCAGAGCTCTGGCTACGACCCCCGCCCTCCGTTGTTCCCCCAGCGCCATCCCCGGACATCAGACCCCCTCCCTTATGCACCCCGCGACTTACCCTTCGCAGCAGGGTGGTGGGGAACGACTCAACCCACCCCAACGGATCCATGCCAGGGAGGTGCCCTTCCAGGAATGGCACCGCGGGGGAACAACTTCTTGCTGCCGGGCTCGCTTTTCGGTGTTTTCCTCCCGGCGGGTCATGGCGTGCAATGACGCTAGTGACTGACTGCATGCCCCAATCAAGCGTCTGCCACGTCCTGCCCCCCCCAAGCTTGCAGCTACGTGCTGTCAACCCCCCAGCCTCCGCTAGGGGTCAGGCAAGCCCTGGCTGCCCAAATCCCCCTCCCGGAGATGGAGAGCAGTCCCTTGGATGCTCAATCCATCTCCTCCCCGCCGACCCACGGCAACCCATGCCCGTTCCAGAACACGGGACGCCAGCGTGGCGACCAGCGCCTCAACCCTCAGCGCCACCGGGCCGGCCGAACCCTGCACCTTTGCTGTTTCACTCAGCAGCTCCACCACTCAGCTATCACATCAGACTATTGTTTGTGATAGGTTTTAAGACTCTAAAGGCCTCTTACCCCCATAGTCTGCTAAAATACTTTCTGGGTGGTGCTGCAGGCTTTGAACCCTGCACCCTGCTGCTGCAGCCACTGTCCTGGGACCTTTTCTATCACCCTAGGGTGGCCTTGAAGCTGGTACCCTGTGCACTTGAGGCAGGGGCTCTACCACTATACCAAAGTGGCGACTATGCTTATGGGTAGACCATTCACCCTCTTCTACCCATCTCATTACTGCTATCTGCAGACCCATTCTAAGATGACTGCCCACCTTCTCTTGTCATGCCTTTCCCTCCTCCTTCTCACGCGGCCTCCATCTAACCCAGGTGTCCCCATGGCTCCACAGGTCCCCTACTCTGGGGCCCAGAGTCGCCTCCCTCCTTCTCTACTATCTCCTTGCACCCCAACGTATCATACCCTCCCCCCAGTCCCCACCTAGCTTCCCCCCTTTGCGCCTACGGGCAACTTATTGTACTAACCTGTCCATCCTGTCCTTGCCCACCCCTTGTGTCTCTAAGCTCTCCCACTCCTACTATCTCACTCAACGCAAAAATGCCTTCCACACCCCCCTGATCAGGGCTGTACTTCTCCTCCTACTCTTGTCAGGGAACATTCATCCCAACCCTGGCCAAACCCACAATAACTCCTTGACTAGATCCCCTGGGCTTCTTATTGCTTCTATGAATATCTGCAGTCTCCTGAAGAAATTTGACTCGCTCCAATGTTGGGTCACTGTCCACAAACCTGACATCATCTCCCTAGTCGAAACCTGGCTATCTGACTCTACCCCTGACTCCCTTGTCTCACTCCCTGGTTACTCCCTCTTTTGAGAAGACAGTGTAGGGAGACGAGGTGGAGGCTGTGCTATTTATATCAAAGACTCCCTTCCTGGAGTAGCCCTCCCAGCCCCTGTCCTTAACCTCAGGGCCCAGGTCCTTACCCTAAAACTTACCCCCGACCCCTCTAAAGGCCCCCTCTTTCTAACCTCCGCCTATATTCCCCCAAAAAATCAAACTCAGGCCCTGGTCCCTCTAATAGAGTATCTCACCTCTCTACCACATTCCCCTGAGCATATTCTCATCGGTGATCTAAACATCAACTGGCTTAGCCCCACATCTTCCTCCACCTGCGACTCCTTTACTGCTATTGACCTAACGCAACTTGTTACCCAGCCAACAAGAGTGAACCCCACAATGGGGTCGAGCACTCTTCTGGATGTAGTCCTCACCATCCAACCTAACCAAGTTTGCAATCTACAAGTCCTCCCGGATGGAATCAGTGACCACTCCACTATTCTTTTCCATTGGATTACGTCCCTAACCAAACCCACTGCACAGGCCACCCTGCAGCGGGGATTGCGACCAGGTGGGCTGAGAGGTCTGAAGCAACTTCTAGCCCAAGTTGACTGGTCTCCCATTGAGACCACCCCCAACCTTGATTCGGCCCTGGCCTTCTTCACCTTAATGTTTAACAAAGCTTGTGATATCTTCGCATCCATAACCAAACTTCGTTCCAAGGTACAGCACACTCCCTGGGTCACTCCTTCCCTACTCCAACTCCTTAGGCACAGGGATAACCTGTGGCACCTAGCCACAGAAACTGGCCACCCTGCCGACAGACAGTAGTATATGCTGGTGCCCGAAATAAATGTACCTGGGCCATACGCAAAGCAAAGGCCGATCACTATCGGGCCTCACTCACCTCATCCTGAGGGAATGCTAGAACCTTCTGGGATATCATCAAACAACTAAATGGTGGTACACGCTCTCCTCTGCCTTCCCAAATCAATATTGAGGGTATTATCTCTACTGATCCTATCCTCATTGCTAACCATCTCAATAAATCCTTTACTGACCTTAGCTCTGTACTCCCTAGCAACTTTTTTGACCCCCCCCCACTCTCCTGACCCTGCTCCCTCACACGCATCTTTCCACTTCCACCGGGTTACTGTCAATAAAGTCAGACTGTATCTGACCAAGGCCCTAAGAAGCAACACCACTGGCAGTGACTCCTTGGACCCCAGACTCCTCAGCCTGGCATTGGATCAGGTCATCGCCCCAATCACTAGCCTCTTCAACAAATCACTCTGTCTAGGGCAATTTCCATCTGCCTGGAAAATTGCCACTGTCACTCACATACATAAGGGTGGAGATAGGGCCCTTTCTGGTAATTATCGTCCCATCTCAATCCTCTCACCACTCTCAAAAGCCTTAGAGAAAGTAGTATCCTCCCAAATATCTGAGTTTCTTACCAAATACAGTATTCTCTGCCCTGAACAACACGGCTTCTGTGCTGGGCACAGCACCAATACCGCCCTCATCGAGTTTTCTAACTTCCTCCATTCCTCCCTGGACTCGGGCTCTCTTGCTGGTGCAGTGTTCATCGATCTGTCATAAGCCTTTGACACTGTATCCCATCCTCTCCTGCTGGATGCACTCAGCCATGCTGGCTTTGCTGCAGGACCTGTCTCATGCTGCTCCAGCTATCTGTCTGCCCGGTCCCAGCATGTAAAAACCAATGGCACCCTCTCTGACCTCTGCCCTATCCAATCTGGGGCTCCCCAGGGCTCTATTCTTGGGCCCCTGCTCTTTTCCCTTTATCTCAACACCCTGCCAGGTACCTGTACTGGTAAACTCCTCCATTATGCTGATGATGCTGTTATCTTCGCTTCTGACCGTAACCCCATCACCCTCCAAGATTCCGTGCAATTATCCTATAAAGATGTGGAAGCCTGGTTTAAAGAACATAGACTGTTATCAATCTCAAAAAGACCAAATCTATGTTCTTCTCCCACCCCCAAAACAAAGCTAGTAATTTCCAACTTCAAGTCTTCGCCAGCTCTATGTTCCCATTCGAACAAGTTTACACATACAAATACCTTGGGATAACCTTTGTCCCTGCCCTCACGTTCCATTCCCATATCTCCGCCTTAGCCTCCACCACCAATATTAGGTTGGGAATCCTTTACCGCCACAAGCACTGTCTCCCTCCCGATGCCCTCCAACTTGCAGTTATGTCCTCCATTCTGTCACTTGTTGACTATGGCTTACCAGTTCTACGGGGCTGCTGACCTGACCTTGCTAAACAAAATCTGCCTCACCTTAAATAAGGCCTGTCGACTAATCTTAGGTGCTCCCAGACTTACACATACCTGCCATCTTTATTCCCAGGCAAATCTGCTCAATCTTGATGAATGTCTTAGGTATCAAACCTGCATCCTTACAAAAAAACTCTCCTTGTGCTCTCTCCTCCTGGTTTGACTGCCGTTATCCACCATGTAAACTCACTAGCTTCAACATGGTCCTCCTGTAAAACCAAGTTGAAGGTACCTAGGGCAAGGACCTCTCATGGACAACGGTCTTTCCTCTACCATGCCCCTTCCTGGTACAATTCCCTCCCTGCCAGTATCTCAGACACCCCCACAATCTCTTGCTTTAAAACTACCCTCCGGAACCACCTTCTCACTACTCACAGCTGTTGCTGTTGCTGTTTCTAAGCTATCTTGCTCACTCTCTGACAAAGCCCCTGTTGGCTGCTCAAATCCTCTACTTTCTCTACCCTTGGTTCCTGTTACCTCCCTGTTGACTCCGCTAAAACACACTGTATTGATATCCTATGTTTTTCGGATGTTATTTCCCTGAACAATGTTAACTTCTCCAATCCTGTATGTTGTAAATTGTTGATCTCATTTGTCCTCCTGTATCCTTAAAAAAACTGTACACTGTGTCTCTATACCAAGTTGTTATCACTGTATTGTCCTCTTTGTGATGAGGTACCTTTGTAAACAAGCCTCTGGCTCGAAGATTGTAAACTGATGCTTAATAAATAAATAAATAAACATCTACAGGGCTACAGGCTCTTTAGACGGTATAGGAAAAATTAGAGGTGAGGGGAAATGGCTGTTTATGCTAACAAGAGACTTAAAACAAGGGAGGTTTTAGATATAAAAGGACATGGCAGTTAGACAGCATCACTGTGGGACAGTGCAGAAGGACACAGTAAGAAGGCAATATTGACTGGAGTGTGCTACAGCTCACTAGTCTGGGACTACTTGGGGGATCAAGCACTAGCTTAAGCAATTTAAAATCAACAATGGTGGAAGACGTTATCCTAATGTGGGTCTTTAACTATAGGGACATCAATTGGCAAACAGGGTGGGCTGGAAGAAGAGCAGGAAATATGTTTGCAGAGCCAGCGTATAATAGCAACCCAAACCAATATGTGAACCAAAAAACCAGGGTGGGGGAAATACTAGAATTCCAAGAATGTTTGACTGCAAATACCTGGCATGGTGATGGTGGTGCAAAAAAAGGCTAGCCAAGCCAAAAAATGTACAAACATCCTCCAAAAGATATAAGGGGACATGGCAGTTAGACGGCATCACTGTGGGACAGTGCAGAAGGAAACAGTAAGAAGGCGATACTGACTGGGGTGTGCTACAGAACACCAGTCTGGGACTACTTGGGGCATCAAGCACTAGCTTAAGCAATTTAAAATCAACAATGGTGGAAGACATTATCCTAATGCGGGTCTTTAACTATGGAGACATCAATTGGCAAACAGGGTGGGCTGGAAGAAGAGCAGGAAATATGTTTGCAGAGCCAGCGTATAATAGCAACCTACACCAATATGTGAACCAAAAAACCAGGGTGGGGGAAATACTAGAATTCCAAGAATGTTTGACTACGAATACTTGGCATGGTGGTGGTGCAAAAAGGGGCTAGCCAAGCCCCAAAATGTACAAACAGCCTCCAAACGATCTTGCACTCTGCAGAATGATGAAGGTTTTGAGTACCAGACATGCTGGGGCCAGAGTGGATGACTGTCTGGCTGGATTTGTACCATTTGAGTTATTTTACAAGGTTATCATATTTGGGGCAAGTTATTCTACAGAGTGCAAGATCTTTTGGGGGAAAAAGTATACCTGTTTTTAAGTAACATGGGGAGTAATGTAATTGGGTGGCACACCATGGAGCCATTGGCAGGGCATGATCACAGTGTGATCAAAATTGAGATACGTAGTACATTGATAGCAGAAAATGAAAGGGGGATATAGTACAGTGACAGAGCAGATACAGTAGATACCATTATATAGGGGGAGATTTTAAGGACTGAGATTGGCATAGAGAGATGATGGGGAAAAGTGTAGATGTACAGTCAAGAGTGCTGGGGGGATGCTCTCAAAGCTGAGAGATACAGTAAGTATATCCCGAAAAGGTTAAAACAAAATAAGAAAGGTGTAGGATCAGTGTGGCAGAAGGAAAAATAAGGAGACTGGTGAAGCAAAACAAAAGTTCTGTATTAAAGCAGCTTAAAGTGAAAGGAAAAGAGAAGCAAGAGATACAGTTCAAACCAGTGACACATTGCAGTACATCCAGATATATCACAATATAGTGCAGAAGATCCAGTCGAAAAGAATATAATGTTCTATGATGCAGTATATCACAATGTAGCACAATATCTGGATTTATGCAGTGTCTGAAAATAAATTTAATTAAATCACCCTAATATTTCTGCTTGTCATGAACCTACATTGAGAATATTGTGATATTCTCACTGTAGGTGGATGACAAAGCCAATATACTCACTGTAGTTCCTTCAAAATAGAAGCCTGGTATCTTTTCTTTCTGAGACTTGATTTAATCATTTCATCATTTCAGTTTTATTTTATACTGGAAACCTGACCCATTGTGTCTGTGTTCTCCTGTTTGGAGAATACACCACAGTAGACTCATTTTAGCATGCCTGAATATTTATGCATACTGAAAGCATTTAGACATTTACTGTTCTCAGTCTGTTTATTGTGCTAATAAATAGTGCGCACATGTTCCCATGGCTTACCTGCTCTAAGAAGAGCTTTCTCCTACATCCAGCTTGCAGCAAGTGGCCTGTTTTCTTTTACTGTTTTATGAAGTTTGGCAGTAAACTGGTGCATGCTGGCATAATGACATCAGTGCAGCATTTAAATGAACCCTGCTGCACTTGAGCAGGGCCCCCCCATCATTCAACCTGAGATGATACCCAATTTCTGCAAATGTTGTTGCAAATTATGGAAAGTACTCACGTGTCTACATTATGTTGCATGTTCTATTGACCAAGGCTGCAAAGCAACCCTAAAGAAACTATTCAATATATGTATTTGTATTTTGTCATTTTGTAATCACCCCTGTAAATCACTATGTAATGACACGTTGTTATCTTGCGTAACCTGTTTGTCTGCCCAGACGTGGAGCCTTTGTAAAGGAATCTCTGACTCAAAGGTTGTAATTCTGAAACTTTAAATAAATAAATAAATAAATCATAATGAAATAGATAAGGATCTGCAATTTCCTGGTAGTCTAGTGGCTCCCCCAATGTGTATTTCATTAAATATTACGTTTTGATATCCCTGGTAGTCTAGTGGCACCCCTGATCTGTATGAAATTATTATTGTTCATATCCCTCGTAGTCTAGAGGCCCCTTCCCCTCCACCATAATGAAATGGATAAGGATGCACAATTTCCTGGTAGTCTAGTGTCTCTCACCCTGCCATGCTTCACCAGCACCCTCCACCCTTCCCCAGCCAGTGGCTGGCACAGCTCACCTCTCACCTCCGCCAGCCACTGATTGTGTGTATTAGCAGCGGTAGTCCAAAGAGGCACTCAAAAATTATTTCTGAGCACCTCTTTGCATTAGCTCTACTAATACACACAGTCGGCGGCTGGCCGTGGAGGTGAGAGGTGGGCTGTGCCAGTCTCTGGCTTGGGAAGGGTGGGGGGTGCTGGGTGAGCTGGCACCGCTGGGTGGAGGGGTGGGGGGCCACTAGACTACCAGGAAATTGTAAATCCTTATGTATTTCATTATGATGGAGGTGGGGCCACTGGACTACCAGGGATATGAACAATAATAATAATTTCATAGAGATCGGGGGTGCCATTAGACTACCAGGGATATCAAAAAGCAATATTTAATGAAATACACATTGGGGGGCCACTAGACTACCAGGAAATTGCAGATTCTTGTCTATTTCATTATGATGGGGGGGCGCTAGACTACCAGGGACATGAACAACAATGATAATTTTATACACATCAGGGGGCCACTAGACTACCAGGATATAAAAAAAATAATATTTATGAAATACACATTGAGGGGGTCACTAGACTACCAGGGAATTAGAGATCGTTATGTATTTGATTATGATCGGGGTAAGGCACTAGACTACCAGGGATATTGAAAATATGATTTTTTTATTTAGATGGGGCAGAACGAAGCCCCCTGAGCAAAATCCAGCCTCATCTAACTTTCTAGGGCACCCCATGGCTCAGAAAATAGATTTTTAAATCTGGCCATCTCGTCCCTCACTCTTTGTTTGCGAGCGAGCAACTTCTTTGATCGCGAGCCTGCAAATTCTTTGATCGCGAGATTCTTTGATCGCGATCGTGCATCGTGAGCGAGGGACAAGATGGCCAGATTAAAAAATCTATTATTTCAGCCCAGGGGTGCCCTAGGAAGCCAAATGAGGGTGGATTTTGCTCAGGGGGCTTCGTTATGTTGAACCATGGCGGTGGTTTACCGCGATTACTTCATATTTTTGATTTATGTAATTCTTTATTCTTTGTTCATGAGCCTGCAAATTCTTTGATTGCTAGCCTGCAAATTCTTTGATCATGATATTCTTTGATCGCCATCTTTGATCGCGAGGGGGGGACAAAATGGCCAGATTTTTTATAATGGAATAGATAGGGAAATTTTACCAATCTTTAAGATTGAATATGTCGGAAACGGTTTGGTCTTTTTACTTGAAATTTGGAGGGTGTTTACGGCATGTCCTGTACATGTGAATTATGGTGTTTATGTGCCAGAAACAATTTTGTTTGCAGAGATTTTATGTGACGCTCTTTACGTGCTGTGGACAGTGTTTTGGATTGTGCTGGTGGCTTGACATTGATAGGGTGCCTAGCTTTAGTGTCATGGACCTAGTTTTCAGTTGTTGTGTGTGTTAAATGTCAACAGGTGTGGAACTGTGCCACTCTGACAAGTGAAAATTTCAAATTTTTACATGTTATATCTCAGACATGGTTTGGTCTTTTTATTTGAAGTTTGAAGAGTGTTGACGGCATGCCCTGTAGACGTCAGTAGCAGTGTTTATGTCTCAGACAATATATTTTTTGTGGAGATATTGTGTGGCGCAGTTTATGTTTTGTGTCAGCGTTTTCTATTGCTCTACTACATTAACATTTGTTTGGTGGCTGACCTTGCTGTTGTCAATGTAATTTTTAGTCATTGGGTGTGTAATGTGGCCCTACACTTACAAGTTGGTGGGAGGGGCCCCACGCTCCCACAAGCTTGTGTAACTTTATACTTTTCTATTCTTTCTTAAAAAGTAAGGAAACTTTATGCAAAAAAATTCATTAATGCATCAGTTAGGGTTCTTCTACAGTGAAAAAAGTGAGGAAAAGTGACATTAGGGTTCCCATTTCTTGTGCGCCACCCCCACCTACAGGTATTGGGGTGTGCATTGGGGTCATCGGTCCTAACTCTCACCCCATTCTCCTACACTGCACCACCTCAGCTTGTTTATACATGGGATGGGGTGAGAGTTAGGACTGATGACCCCAACACACACCCTGATGCCTGTTGGTGGGGGCGGGTGGTGGGGCATAAGGGTGG
Source organism: Neoceratodus forsteri (assembly GCA_016271365.2). Classification (NCBI taxonomy): domain Eukaryota; kingdom Metazoa; phylum Chordata; order Ceratodontiformes; family Ceratodontidae; genus Neoceratodus; species Neoceratodus forsteri. The sequence continues at coordinate 277,422,113 of CM057453.1, read as the reverse complement.
GAACCCTAATGTCAAATTTCCTTACTTTGTTCCCTGTAGAGAACCCTAACTGATGCATTAACAAAGTTTTTGCATATATATACAGTATGTGTGTGTACATATATATATATATATATAAATATATATATATATATATTTATCATTACTAAAAACCCTGTTAATGCATCAGTTAGTATTGATTCCCCTCCAACAAAAGTTAGGAAATTCAATGTTAGGGTTATCAAGCCTACCCCCCACACCCCTCCACCATCCACAGATCAACAGGCACTGGGGTGTGCCTTGGGATCATTGGGAATAACTCTCACCCCATTCTCCTATACTGTACCATCTCAGCTTGTTTACATATGAAATGGGATGAGAGTTAAGGCCAATGACCTCAAGGCACACCCATGACACCTGTTGGTCTGTGGATGGTGGGTGTGTGTGTGGGGGGTAGGGTTGGTAACCCTAACATTGAATTTCCAGACTTTTGTTGATGTGGAATCAGCCCTAACTGATTCATTAACAGAGTTTTTTTTGCAATGAATGTACCTTCTTTTTGAGAAAGTGAAATATTACTCATATGATATTTATAGGTGGGAGCATGGGCCCTTCTGACCCTACTCTCCCACTCACCCACCCATCAGTGTAGAAGCATAGCACAGGAGGGCCCTGTGCTCCCAGTTTTTCATAATGGGATGCATATTTGGGATTGCAGTCCTTCTGGGCCCTGTGCTCCAACCCAACGATAAGTGTAGAGATATAGCAACTAAGATCCCTGTGCTGCCAGTTTTGCAAGATAGTATCCATGGGTGGGAGTTCAGGGCCCACCTACCTATAAGTACAGAAACATAGCACAGGAGGGCCCTGTGCTTTTAGTTTGCATAATCATGTCCCCATGTGGGAGCGCAGGCTCTCTGGGCCCTGTGCTCTCACCCACTCATGACTGTAGAGGCATAGCATAGGAGGGCCCTGTGCTCCTAGTTTATCAGAAATAGTATGCATAAGTGGGATCACATGGCCAAGCTTACACATAAGTACAGACACGTAGCACAGGCCTAGAAGCATTCCAAGTAACCCTTGTAACACATATTTGGCAACATCTCAGTAACCATATCAACTGTGGAAATATTATTTTGCAGTTGTATTCATAACCTAGCCACCTCCACGCAGAGGCAAAGAAATCTTAATTTTGGGGGCAGTACTGTCACAAAGTGCGACAGTTTTGTGCAAGTTTGTGACAGTACAAGCACAAAACTTTCACAAATTTGCAAAGGTTCCGTGCTTGTATTGTCGCAAATTGCAACAGTACGAACAGCCCAATCAAAATAAACATATTTATGAGTACTATTTTCAAATTCTGATACATGGATGCTGTTCCTAGAACTCTGTTTTGGTAAACACAACAATTGGTGTTTACCTAGGGGCAGTAGTTTTTAAACTATAACTTTTTTCTTCACCGCTAACTGAAAATAAGATGGCCACCATACGACAGTACTGAGGGCATTTGAGACAGAAAAAGGTGCTTTACTATAGGATATAATGGGAAACTTTAGACTTTAATAACGATTGAACGAATTAATTTGTTTTCACCAAACATTCAAAAGGCACTTCCCTGACCCAGTCCCCATATACTGTGAAAATTTTGGACAAGACAGACAAACTATTCGGGTTGTGGAGATGAGCAAAGAATTTACAAAACATGAGGATTTTTCACACTTTTCGATGTTCTGCAGCTCAGGAACTGCAAAACCAACTGGAACAAAAATTTCCAGATCCAGAGATCTATGGTATGACAATGTGCATGCCAGATGTCAGGTGAATCAGATGAATAGTTGCAAAGTTATTAAAGTGCAAAATTTGGGGTTTAATATAGAAGTGGGCATGCAACCCTAACTGCACCTGCCCTACCAGGTAGGTATAACATTTTTCTCATGGGATAATATTACAGCATCTGCCGCGCCTTTTGGGTCCCTTATCTCGAAAACGGTTAAAGATACGGACTTTTTGTTGCAAAAAGCTAAGTACAGAACTAGCCTGGAAAGCCATAAATAGCAAGACATTTTGATTTTTTTCTACCTCGTACAGTTCATGAGATATTAGCAATTTACTCTTCCAATTGCTCATTTTCATGTCTGAGGCCCACTATTATGGCCACATTCTTTATGTTCGCTGAACTTTTTGATGCCCCTGTCTCAGAGACAATGTATGTTACAGATTCACATTTGAGTTAGCATTTGCATTATTAACATTTGCTTTACACTTACCGTTGGTGTTCCCATTAGCATTTGTGTTTGCATTACCCTTTTCATTACTGTTTGCATTTGCATTTGCGTTACCATTTCCACTTGCGTTTGTGTTACCATTATCGTTTGTGTTTGCGTTTTCATGTCTGTTCTAATTACCATTACCATTTGCATTACCGTTACAGTTAGCGTTAGCATTACCATTTTTGTTTTCATTAGCCTTAGCATTTGCATTTGCATTTGCATTTACGTTACTGTTTGCACTTGCATATGTGTTTGTGTTACCGTTAATGTTACCATTAGCATTAGCGTTTGCATTTACATTACCATTAACATTACCGTTAGCACTGGCATTTGCGTTTGCATTTGCATTTGCTTTTGCGTTTGCATTTATGTTACCATTAGCGTTAGTGCTAGCGTTACCATTCCTTTTAGCATTAGCGTTTGTGTCTGCTGTACCATTACCATTATTGTTAGCATTACTATCATCGTTACTGTTGTTGTTAACATTTGTGCTACCATTAACATTAGCATTAGCTTTAGTGTTATTGTTAACGTTTCCCTAGGCATTTGCGGTATTGTTACAGTTATCATTAGCATTAGGGTTATTATGAAGAAATGGGCAGCTTGGTGGAAGTGCAGGGCCCAAAGAGCCCCGCTGTCCCAACCAACACATACCATTCACTATTTGTATTGCACAGTCTCAAAAAGAAGGGAAATTGGCAAATCACTGTTACAAGGTGTCCTTACACTACAGGGCTGCAGTATGGCTTCCTGCTTCTGTGAACATGGGAGTGCAGGGCATGGAGGGCCCACACTCCCACAAACAAATGTGATTATGAAGAAATGGGCAGCTTGGTGGAAGCATGGGGCCCTTCACATATAATTTGCTATTTATATTACACTTTCTCAAAAAGAAGGGAAATTCATTGCAAAAAAAATCTGTTAATGCATCACTTAGGGTTTTTACAGAGTGAAAAACATGTGGAAATGCGGTGTTAGAGTTACCACACCAACATCCCACCCACATGCTCCCATGTTCTACACACCAACAGATGGGGTGTGGCATGGGGTCATCAGTCCTATCTCTCATCCCAGGGGGTCCACATTCCCACAAACACATATCATTATGGACAACTGGGCAGCCTCAGGCCCCCACGCTCCCACCAACACATAAAATTTACTATGGGGTCGTCAGTCCTAACACACAACACATACTAGACGTATGTCTTTTGAGGGTTTAGAAGCCCCAGAAATCCATTTTTAATATTTTCTGAAAAATAGTTTTGCTAAATACTTTTGCAAATGAGAAAGTGCTGTGTCTTGCATTTGCAAAACGTTCTCATTTGCAAAAGCATTTTGCAAAACTTTTCACAATATAGTTAAATCTTTGCCATCCTCTTGCAACCAAATGGTTAAGTCTTTTGACATATGTTTTTCTTGCTTTAAACTCCCCAAGAAATGCATTTTTGACATTTTCTGAGAAATAGTTTCACAAAATACTTTCACAAATGCAAAAGTGTTGTGTTTTGTGTTTGTGAAACCTTCGTGTTTGCAAAAGCATTTTGTGAAACTATGCTCAAGAGAACTGCAAATCTTTGCAATCCTCCTGCAACCAAATGATTGGGTCATTTGGGCTGAAATTTGCAGGGTGCCAAGCACTGCTCCCACAGATGTGCCTTTTGCTGGTTTGGTGCAAAAATAGTTAAGGGTCACAAACTGACAGCATTCCAAAGTTGAGCAATTTTCCATAGGATAACATTGCGGCGTCCATTACGCCTTTTGGCACCGATATCTTGAAAACAAAGTGAGGTATGAAGTTTTCATTACTGGCAGTTTGGTTCACTTTTAAGTGAACCAATCTGCTAAAAAGAGTTTGGAAATACTGCATGATACCTGAAGTTGAATTGTTTTCCTCCTTGCTACGGTTACAGAGATATAGACAAAAACATATTCCAAGGATTCCAAGGGTGCCTTCCCACTGAATTTCTGTGACCGTATCTCAGAAACAATGCAAGATACGGGTTCGGTTGTCAATTGCTCTGTGAAGTATTCACTCTCATAATTACAAGCACATGTTTATTTTTTTTTCACCTGCTATGGTTCCTGACATGCAGTATTGTCAAATTAGTGGTACAAGGGTTACTGGCCTCATATGGCTCCTGTATGGCTCCATACTTATGTGTAACTGGGAGCACAGGGCCCAAAGGGCCTGCGTTCCCACAGACAAATATCATCATGAAGAAATGGCAGCCTCTACATAATGTTTTACCTTTGTTGTTGTCACACTCAAACAATCTTAAAAAATTAACAATTTACTTTTTAAAAAAGAAGGGAACCTCATTGCAAAAAACTCCGCTAATGCATCAGTTAGGGTTGTTTCACAGTGACAACAGCAAGGAAATTCAGCGTGAGGGTTTAAAACCCTAACTCCACATTCCCCTCCACCCCACCCCCAACCCCCTCCACACACACACACATGCAAGTAGGGGAAGGACCAAGGTTACACAACCAATCACAGACAACCAGCAGCAGGTAACAGAAATAAAATACAACTATCTAAATGTACTACAAGACATCCATCATCATGGTCCACTGACTGTATGAGTTTTGTTGCCATCCGAGTGCCTTGGGGTACACAGGCATGCTGGGCAACAATGGTTGATGTACCACACTAAGGTTTTTCCTCTTACAAAAACAGTTAGTAATTATCTCTTACTAATTAGTATGTGTAGGTAATCCATCAACATAACAACATGATAATCTCAGACGGGCATTTTCACCACCCTTTGTTGTGTGTAATGCCTACTGATGTTACCCCGACAAAACCAAGTGATGTATCAGTACACTGCAATATTCAGACTTCTGCTGTACTGTTAACTTACCCTGGACATCTGGCCAACTGTGTGGGTGCATGAGACCCAAAGGGTACCACACTACCACTTCACTATATTTGCTTTTGGGACGATTACTTGGTTTAAACAGATGTGTCTGTTTCTGTACAAATTCATACGTTGTTGCTAGAATGGGTGTTGAAGGGGCCCATGTTCCCACTTCTGTGGGTGTGACCAGATAATATCAGACAACATTTTCACCACCCTTTTGTGTGTGTTCCTGCTTCCTGATGTTGCCCTGGCATAAACTAATGATGTATCACAACACTACAATGGCGTAGTACTGCTGCACTGGTATCTTATCCTCTATACCTGGGCATCAGTGTGGCACCATAGGATCCGACATGTGAATGGTGTTGTGCACCCTGATTTAAATTAATGGACAAATAGTTTCAGATATTTAAAACATTAAATGAGTATGTGGTTATAGTCGCATAATATCAGGCAGCATTTATACCACTCTCTGTTGTGTTCTAATGCCTCTTGATGTTACCCTGAAATAACCAAATACTATTTTGGTGTACTATTATGAAGAGAAAGCTATACTGCCATCATTAAACAGTTTAGCATTGCATATATGCATTCAGTTCTGGGAAGAGGTTGTTGTGAAGAGGCATATGTCTATCATTATGTACACATGCCCATTTTGGTCTGACCATAGTCCCCATGCTCCCACTTCTGTGGTTATGACCAGATAATATCACACAGCAATTTCTCCACCCTTTGTTGTGTGTTACTGCATTGTTATGTTACCCTGACATAAGGAAATTATGTCTCAATAGACTGTTATGTGCAGAGGCCTGCTACTCCATTATCATACCCTGGACATCTGCACAGGATGCCTGTGTACCCCCAAGGCACTGGGATGGCAGCAGAACTCATACAGTTGGTGGACCATGATGATGGATGTGTCTTGTAGTACGTTTACATAGTTGTATATTATTTCTGTTACCTGCTGCTGGTTGTCTGTGATTGGTTGTGTTGCCTGGGTCCTTCCCCTACTTGCATATGTTCGTGTGTGTGTATATGTGGGGCTGGGGGTGGGGGGAATGTGGAGTTAGGGTTTTAAACTCTTAAATTCTAACACTGAATTTCCTTGCTTTTGTCACTGTGAAGCAACCCTAACTGATGCATTGATGGAGTTTTTTGCAATGCATATATATATATATATATATATATATATATATGTGTATGAAAATCCTAGCTTTCCTATTGGCTAGGACACTGATCTTAGCAGGTGGGTATTTTTGAATAAAGCCCACCAAAAAACAAGTTCCTATTCAAGGTACCCCATTACTTGCAATATTCTTGGGCACCTGGCATTTCCAACAGAGCAGCCACCGTGTTTTCTGCCTCACTAAAAGGCAACTAAGCAAGGCAGCCCCCCTCCCCACTCTGTTAAGAATAGCCACCTCCCTCACAGACCCTATAAAAAACAATCACAAAGGCAGTAGTATTTTAAAAAAAGTCTTTCATTTTAACCCCTCCAAAAAACTTCCTTTTCTGTGACCACGAGTAATACCGCTCCAGTGCACAACAATATAGGGCAGTGGTTTAAGGCTCTGAGCTGCAAACCTAAACACCTGAGATTGAATCCCACAGCCCCCAATTCATAGTGCGTGACCCTGAGCAAGTCACTTAACTTCCTTATGCTCCCAGGTCACATCTGTAAACCAGCTTCAACTTAGTGTTTCTCTCCTGGTTAAAAAAAAAAGTCATCAGTCTCGTTATGAAGCATGTTGGGATAACAATGCCTTCACTTCCCACTTGCCACACCAAAAAATTAAACCCTCATTTCTTTTCTACCTCTGTTTCTTCTTTTTTGCTGCTGGCTTTGCTGGACATCTTCCCAAACATAATGTCTGACATTTCAGTCTGGTCCTGCTACATCCAGTAACCACATACGGCATCAAATTAAAACTGAAAGTGTTAAAAATAAAAGTAAAATAAAACTACTATTCAGTTTTATGCCACCAGGAAATAAACTGTAAAAGAGTGTTTTCCCCACCCGTGCCCACATGTGTGTGTGTGTGTGTGTGGGGGGGCCTCCAGTGGTAACTATGACAGCGAACTAAACAATTAGAGCTATGGAGCTATGGAGGCTCCACTGGGACAAGAATACCTACTAAAAAACAAACAAAAAAAAACAACAGGATTCAAATCAAATGAGGTGGAGGAACTATTTTTTTGCTTACATAAAGCAAACATTGAAGATGTTAAACATTAAGTAATAAACAAGGCCCCGATTTTTCTGTGGCACTTGGAGCAAAGTTCTGTAGTAGGGTTCCCTTTTGCCACAGAGCTTCTGTGGCAATGGAAGGTTATTTCTGCTGCAATTCTGTGGTAGAAAACTGTCACACTATTTCCCCTATTTTCATACTTTTTGTTGGTCGGGGTCCCAGCAAGGGTGAGGGACAATAGTTTACTGTGGCCAGGTGCCAGCCAGGACAGGGATACAAGAAATCTTCACACTGTCTGTATAACCAAAATTAATGCAGGTACTACAAGTTTTAGAAAACTCACAAAGAAAATTCCTGATAGCCCCGATTCAACTGGTAGTCATATGAAGCCAGCTTCAAATGCCGATTTATAGCAGTTTGTGACAAGATCATGTGGGCATTCTATATTTATGTACACTGCCATTCACTTTAACAAAGGTTAATATTTGAAGTATTTGGAGCCTGAGTGAAACATAATTGCTAGGATCTTGTCACAATCTACTATGTAAATTGGCATTCTTAAGCTATCCTCAAAATGTTGAACACTGCTTTCAACGGTGTTCAGCCCAGTACATAGTCAAGGAACAAAAGACATGGTATGAGCAAATAGCCTTTTCAGCTCCATCTATTTTTGTGAAGCTTTGAGGTTATCCAACTTCTCTCCTTAGTGTTCAGCATGCATGAACTTTAAATGATTGCCCATTTGCACAGATAATTTTATTACCTGCCCACCAGCTACCTACTGCAAGGCCCGGCCCGCTCACCTTGTGCCCTGAGTGGTATGGTACCTCCAGTCCTGTCCATCCTGACTGCTTGTCCCTTCATGAAATCACTGGCATCCTGCTCAGTCACCAATGCTGCCCATCCAAACTGTTGGCAATTTAAAATAATTTCAGTGTGCTCTGCTGGCTGCTGCTGGTTCAGGTGTAAGTTGTGGGACCTCGGGGAGCCATGGGTCATACTGGGGAGCCAAACTGGAACCACCTCAGAGTCAGAGCAGGAGAGGAGACTGGGACATGATCGATGGCTGACTGTCACACATGGATATGGCCTAGTAGTACTCGGTCGGTGGTCACAGTGGTCAGGTGGGGACTTGGAATTGACCACAGCTTTTCCCTTGCCTTCTGCCTTTCCTTCCACAGTCAGACCATCATGATCCTGATTCCCGTGTCCCGAACTCTGTCTCTCTGCCCAACAACCAACGCATGCGTGCTGCTGGGGGATGGAAAGGAGAACATATGTGTGGGCGGCTCTCAGGGTAAATGGTGAGGGAGAAACAAATCCCTGAGTGTTTGAAGAAAAAAATGTTTCTGCGTTTCCACTCAGGTCAGGAAAAGATGCCCTTTCTCTGCAGGACTTGCTGTGTGGGGTGGGACGCAGATAGGCTGGATATAACTTTCACTGTTGGCTGGACCTTGCAAAGGTGAACTGTCTGCACTGAAAAAAAAAAAGCTTATTATCAGCACTTTAGGAAAATTACCAATTCTGTGGTCCATTTTTGTCCTTTGTTCTGACCCGACTCTTTGTCATTAAAACTTCACTACCGCTGCCAGCAATTTCTGCAGTCAGGTGCAATTAATGCAATTGGAAGCAATTTCCGCAGCAGGGTGCAATTTCCATGGTCAACTGTGAATTCTGTGGATATTTTCGTGGTCATCCATGGCCATGGAATCGTGGACAACCCAGGGACATGCATATAAATACAGTAGCCCATTTTCTAAGCACAATATTACCCTCCAGGGTGGGCGGTATTGGGAAATACTAGACCTTCCAGGGTATAAGACCCTCTGCCTGTGGTGTTGGGCCTCATTACACCCCTGGGTGGTCCAGCATTTCGCAATACTGCCCAATGTACATGTATATTATACTGGCATGGTCATACCAGTATAGTTAGGGTTGAGTAATGTTAAACCCCAAATTGTCCACATTAATAACTTTGCAACCATTCAACGGATTCACAAACAGTTTGGAATGCATGGTCTCGTATGATAGGTCTCTTGATTTTCCAAGTTGTGTTATGGTCAGACGTGTGGTTTCCAGGCAGCGAAGTGCTGAATAAAGCATTTTTTGCCCTTTTTGGCACTTTTTTGCTGATTTCTGCCCATCACACTGCAGCCACACCATTTGGTATTCTGGTCTGAAATTTATTTTCAGGGTAGAAAGATGTTTGGTCAAAGAACAATTCAGCATTAGTTTGGTGAACAAATATGAATCTGTTCCAAAGTAATTTAATTTTGAATTTTTGGGTTCTGAGCATGCTCAGTTCACTCCAAGAGTTATATGTATGTTTTGCGAAAGGGGATTGGGCTCATGATCAAGGATTTTGTCACCTCGCAAACGGGGATTTATTAAATTCCCATTCATGAGGAAAAATTCCTCATTCGCAAGCTGCCATTTTGTTTTCATTTTTTCCCCCAAACAAAATGTTGTAGCTTGCCCCACAGGTGACTTGTTTTACAAATAAGGCATGGGTTTTGTTCAGGGCGACGCCCTCTTCAAACCCATGCCTTTGGTTTCCTGTATTTTAGTCAAAAAATGGCCATTTTAAAGTTTTAAATTCTTCCTTCGTCACTCGCTTCCAGTCCTCATTCATGAGGTGACAAAATCCCGGTTCGTAACCGATCCCCTTTCGCGAGGTAACAAAATCCTTGTTCGTGACTTCAGGACCAGATGGCCCTATCTCACAAACAAGGATCGGCTCACGAATGAGGGATTTTGTCATCGGCCGTAAAGGATTGCTTGAACTCTTCACTAGCTGACAAAACCCCATTCATGAGGTGTCAAAATCCCCTTTTGTGAGCTGATCCCCTTTCACAAGCTGACAAAACCCTTGATCGTCATTTCACGACCAGATGGCCCTTCTCGTGAATGAGGATTGGCTTGTGAATGGGGATTTTGACACCTCACGAAAGGGGATTGACTCACGAAAGGAGATTTTGTCAGCTTGAGAAAAGGGATCGTTTTTTTAATTACTCGTTCGCGAGCTGACAAAATCCCCGTTTGTTACTGTAGCTGTCAAAATCCCCTTTTGCAAGAAAATCCCTTTTTGTGAGCTGACAAAATCCTTGATTGCGACTTCCAGACCAGATGGACAAAATTTGACGATCAAGGATTTCTTGTGAATGGCGATTTTGACAGCTCGTAAATGGGGATTGACCTTGTGAACAGGGATTTTGCCACCTCACAAACTAGGAATTTAAAAACTTTGCCAGTGCACTGTAAATAAATGATTTGGTCTTTTGTTTTGAAATTTGCAGGGTATAAGGGGGTGTCCCACAGATGTGAATTATGCTGTTTAGGGGTAAAAAATGTTATTTGTTCCATAGATATGCCATAACGAAATTGAGATTTTTTGCCATAGGATAACATTGCGGTGCCCATTGCGACTTTCGATTCACATATCTCAGAAATGATGTGAGATACGGATTTTTCACTTCAGACAGCTTGGCGAACTAAGCATGTGTGGAGGTTTCAAAGTCACATTTACAACTGCAGTGGAATTTTTACCGTACCTTGTACGGTTACTGAGATATTGGCAAATTAATGTTTCAAGGGTTCCTTTTCAGCCCTGTAGAGCTCCTATATGGGTCTGTTGCTATGTGTAAGTGGGAGCACAGAGCCTAGAGGGCCTGCACTCTCACACACACATATCGTTATGCACAAATGGGCAGCTTGGTGGGAGCACGGGGCCCAGAAGGCCCACACTCCCACCAACACATACCAGTCAGATATATAGTACTATGGTATGGTTCCATTGTTATGTGTAAATGGGAGTGCAGGGTCTGAATGGCCTGCACTCCCATGCATACATATTGTTATGCAGAAATGGGGCAGCTTGGTGGGAATGCAGGGGCAAGAGGACCCACGCTCCCAACACATACCAGTCAGCCTTATAGGGCTATTGTACTGCTCTGTTGTTATGTGTAAGTGGGAGCGTGGGACATGAGGGCCCATGCTCTCACACATGCATATCATTATGCAGAAATGGGGCAGCTTGGTGAGAGCACAGGCATGGAGGGCCCGCGTTCCCACCAACACATACCAGTCAGTCCTACACGGCTATTGTATGGTTCTGTTGTTATGTGTAAGTGGGAGCATGGGGCATGGAGTGCTCACGCTCCTATCAATGCACATCGTTACATACAGATGGGCAGCTTGGTAGGAGCATGGGGTCCGAAGGGCCCACACTCCCACCAACACATACCAGTTAGACCTATAAAGCTTTTGTATGGCTCTGTTGTTATGTGAAAGTGGGAGCATGGGGCCCAGAGGGACCACACTCCCACATACGCATATTATTACACAGAAATGGGGCAGCATGGTGTGAGGATGGGGCCTGGAGGGCCCTTGCTCCCATCAATACGTACCAGTCAGCCCTATAGGACTATTGTATGGTTCTGTTGTTATGTGTAAGTCATATCGTGGGGCACAGAGAGCCTGCGCTCCCACCCACGCACATTGTTATACACAGATGGCTAGCTTGGTGGGAGCATGGGGCCTGGAGGGCCCACGCTGCCATGGACACATACCAGTCTGCCCTACAGGGCTATTGTATGGCTCTGTTGTTATGTGTAAGCAGGAGCGTGGGGCCCGGAGAGCTCACTCTCCCACACACGCATATTATTATGCATAAATGAGCACTTTTGTGGGAGCACTAGGCCCAGAGGTCCTGCTCTTCCACCAACACATACTGGTCAACCTTATAGGGCTATTGTATGGTGCATTGTTATGTGTACTGTAAGTGGGAGAGTGGGACCCAGAGTATGCAGATAAGGTGTTAGGGTTGCACCACTGACAACCAACCTCTGTACCCTCTTTTCACACACCCCTTCCCCCACCACCACCACCATTACCCCTGTGACACACACACACACACATGTCTTAGGACCACACTGTCATTGTACACAGTTTGATAGGTGATGGTGGTGTCCCTGTGGTCATTTGCACTGTTACTTTATTCTTAAATAATGTGTCTTGTTAGTTGTCTTGCAGATGGAATTTGGTAACACTTAGGCCTAATAATGCAAGAGGTATGTCTTGTTGACTACTGCATGGCAGTGTTTGCTTGTTACTTTCTGTTTCATGGGTTCCTTTTGAGTCCCATAGGGCTTTTGTATGGCTGTTTACTTTTGTGTAAGTGGTAGTGCAGGGTCCAGAGGGTTGTGCTCCCACAGACACATGTTGTCATGGGGAAAGTAAAAAATTACAACTTGAGGGGAGCATGGGGCCCGGAGGGGATGCGGTCCTACTGTCAGATACAACTTATTACTTACATTACACCTTGTAAAACAGTAAGGAAATTAATTGCTAGATCTTTGTTGACACATCACTTAGGGTACATGTTTCAGGAAAAATGTGGAGATGGGGTGTTAGGGTTGGACCACTGATAACCTATCTTCCCTCCCACACCACACACTGCCGCACATGGACACACACGGCTTAGCATACCACTGCATGCATTGGCTAAATTTAATCCCTAAACTTGTGACTGTTTCATGATTTCATCTAGTTTACATTATTTGTTAACATTTTAAAAAAAGAGATGTGAGACATTTTTTGTATGTTAAAATATATTTTTCTTTCATTTCACAAAAATAAATATACATATTGTTTTAAACATAAATTCTCAAATTTGTTGTATGAAAAAAGATAAATAATATCACAAGCCATTTTAAAAATATTCATAAATTAAGTAGGGAACTATGTTTTTTTCACACAGGGGTGCGGGATGAAAAACACACACACAAAAAATCTGGGTAGAATTTTAATAGAAATTAACAATAAAAAAACATGCTGTGCATGACAACAGTGTGCTAGCCCCCTCATCATGTGATGAGGGCACCTTGGGGGAGTCAGAGGAAGTGGAAGAGTCCATGGGAGAATTATGTGAGGTCAGGAGTTGATACCCCTCCTCTTCAGATGTTCCGGTGGGAGTGGCATTTTCTGGAGGTTACTGCTGCTGAGGAAGCTTGAGGGCCAGGTCCTTTTCTTGGAGACGCTGCAGGTCATAGCAGTTGAGTTGGTGCATGCCTTCTGTGGTCTCCAATTGGCTCTCAGCCAGCTGCAACATGAGGCAATGGGTGGTCTCTTGAACAGCAACATTGGCCTCTTCTTGTTCTCGCAATTGGTTGATTGCATGAGAGGCCTCTGTTGCTGTTCACGGGACCATGGACAGCAACCATAGCTGCCTGCCCAACGTGGCCCCGGTGCTGGAGCAGGTCAATAATTTCATCTTGCTTTGAAAGCATTTTTTCTTGGTTCTGCACCAGCACCTGGCCACTTTGGGCTGCAGCATAGTTGCCCTTCTCCTCCATGGCATCGAGCAGCCAGCCGAGGCTCTGCTGTGTGTTCTTTGACTGTTCCAGCAATGCTGAAAGAGAACAAAGATTATGTAAATAAGCATGAAAATTGTTAGTTTTTAGTTTCTGTGAACTGTGTTTTTAAAAAAAGTCCACATTTCTTTGTTATTTATTACTTCTGCTGTTGAAGAGCAGCAAGCTATGCTGTTCAGGAAGGTCATGGTGATGATGTTGCTATGTTAAGAAGTTGTGATACAATGTATGGGTAGCAAAGAGCATGCAAGAGGTCTACAACTTTGTGGTTTACCGGCACAGACTGGATTCTTTTTTATAATGTATGGGGGAGTTTTTGTTGCTGATGGACAGTATTGCAACATTTTTATTCTAGAAATATGATAGCACTCTGTTGTTCAATGTTCTTAAGCATGCCATAGCAATGTCATACGAAAATGGAATATTGAAAATAATTTTCTTTGTGAAGTAATTTGGTGAAGTAAGTTTATTTAATTTGGTATTATATAATCTTTGTTGCCATGCAGTATAAAATATCTATGGTTATTGGTTTAACAAATGAGCTGAAAAATGCTTCTTGAGGGTTTCTTGTCATGTGAAAACATTTTGAGCTGAGCTGTTGAGGTTTACTATTAATTCATGGTATCCTCTTGAAGTGTTAGCAGTGTGATTATTGACCAAACACCATGCATCATGTTTTATGTTGTTTGAATAGTGCAGTTTGGGAGTTATATGCAGAAGCATATAGCTTATGTTGTGATTTTGAATGGTTGCCATCAAGCGACAGCGTAGATATGTGACTATAGAATATTGCCATTCAAGCTGTATGGTGCATGCAATGATGCAGGTGCACAGATTATAAAGTAGGAGAGAGGAGAAGAAATGAGAACCAGCTGAACATGCAGTTGTGACATTCAATCACATACTGCAGGTCACCAGTAAGCATTGAAAAGTGCTATTGCATAAGTAATGCACCCTTTTTCGTAGTGTGAGTTACATATGGCTTACTGTGTTTTTTTTCTTGACACTCAGTGGCATGATGGAAAGAAACAAACAAAACATGGTTATGTTACTACAGTGATAAATTTTCAAGTATAGAGTTTTATGGTATCATACCAAAGGAGCTGAGAAATACTGATGTCTGACTATTTGTGTTACGACAACATTTCATTGATCACTGTTACACAACTATGAGAAATGGTCAGTGTTGGTTGTACTGATATACCTGCACACTCAGAGGTGTAGTTAGACACAAGACCACAGGTTGAGTGCCTTCAGCACCTGGGTGTGAGGGCATCTCAGCAGTACCAACACCGAGCCATGTCATATTGGTTATATAAAATGGACCCACAGGGAACTTTGAAAAAAAAAAGAGCATTCTAAGGGTTTTTCTAGTCACGGAAAATATAGTTTGATATTACTAAATAATATTGAATAGTACTTCCACAGATGTTTTCACCTGTCAGTTATCTGTCTTTTATGACACTCAGTGTGTTGTGTGATTGTTTACCATGTGATGCAAGAATTTAAAAGTCTGCATTCTTTCAGAAGTAGAAGGCCCCTGCCTCCCCAGTCCCACCACACACAGACACACAATCAGAATGGTAACATGTTATCCATGAATTCAACATTTTTAAGAGCTGAACTGACATAAAAACATAATAAGAACAATGAGTGATTTGAGGCTGCGGTGTCATTTTACATTATGGAATGGGCACAAAAAGAATGGTGGCTGTTAATTACCGAAGAACATTTACCAGCTGCTCTGTTTTTCACACACAACAGGTAAGTGGTGAGCAAAATATTTACAAAATGTACCACTTTGCTTATCATGAAAAGGCAGTCCAGGAGCAACAACATGGTGGTGCAAGATTCATACTCTGTACCTGAAAGTAATTGCCATGTATCAAATGACAGCATATCTAATGTATGGTATTGGTCAACCGTGATGTAATTCTTGTCATGCATTGTTTCTTATTTGATATCTCACCAAAAAGTGGGCACCCTGTTGTGATACTATGACATTTTATGAAAACCAGGACTACAGTAGTAGCCACAGATATGGGCAGACATTTCCAGAAATTTTTTGCAAAATTTCTAAAGACTTACTCTCGGCTGCCCCTGCTGTGGAAATGCAGAAAGCAGGAGATTTCTCTAGAAATATCACACACATTTTGGGAAATATCTGACTATATCTTTGGCTGTCACTGTAATATGCTGTGTAGCTCTGATTAACTAATACCAGTGTAGTTCCCTGTCTTATTTTAGGAGCCATTTGAAGTGAGACTTTTTCTGTGTGGGGAGTGGGGGGTGGGGAGAATCATGTACTAAACAGAATGGCTACTGCCAGTACCAGCACTGTGTAGTGCAGGGACTATTTAACATAATCAGGATGTTTTTTGCAGTTTTTTAAAAAACAGCTTTTTCAAGCATTTCATTTAACTCTACCCAAACCCATTTGTTAAATGCAATAATACCCTCCCTGGGTGGGCGGTATGGGCTATACTAGACATTCCAGGAGCTATAAGACCTTCCGTCTGTGGCATCAGGCCTCATTACACCCCTTGGTGGTATGGCATAGTGCAATAACATCCACCCTAAAGGGTATTATTGCTTACTTTACCTACCCAGAATAATTTGAAACCATACTTCTTACCTTCTAGAACAGTCAACATTTTCGTCCACACAGCAGAGTGTTCTGTTGAAAGAAAAGATAACGTTTTAATTTACCACTTTACAAAGCACATAATGATATAGTTTTTGGGTTATTCAGTGAAGATTTGCCATGGCATGCAAAGTCACTGCTTATTTTTTAGAAAAAATGTTCTCTAATACAATTCTCTTCCCACTCCCCTCCCCATCGCAGCCTTTGCTGTTGTGCCTCTGTTTGCTTTTGCTGCATTTTAATATTCTGAGGTTACACTGATGGCATGCTTTTGATAACCTTATGTATTTAGAGCTGCAGGTTATTATACTAGATGTGACTGTATCTTAATACTTTGTCATGGACACATACCGTGTTTAGTTCATGTGCTAGCCTGTGACTCCACCCCCCCGTCCCATAGCACACGCTTGCATTTATTGTGTTATACATATTTTGACACATTGTTTTTGAGCTGTTCCCTATAATTAATATTTCTATGTCACATCAACAATTTAGATAACATTCATAGTCAAACACATGGTCAGAAATTTAATGTGATTTCTGTGTCACAAATGTCTTGTTTTTGATTCACTGTGGGTCGTATGCAGCAATGTTGTACTCTGTGCGGTACCTTTATGTAGCGCCATAGCTAATGCATGCAAAATGTGTAGTGATGATTGGGTGTGGAGTGGAGGGTACAGATATCTGTCCAATCTGCTGCATGCCCGAGTCCCTGCAGTCTATCATTTCTGCACATGGTGCATCATGTTTGCAGCTGGTGTGCAGCGTGGTTACCGAATTGGAGAGGGCATGTGGCCTGCTCCCTGCAACCTCTCTAGCCTTGCTTAAAGGTGTGCTCTGATTCTATTGAAACATCTATTTCAATTCCCTGTATGGACACTGTCACTGCCATGACTGGTGATTGCAATGGTGGGGGGGGGGCAGGTGTGTGTCGTGACTACAATGTTTGGGACCTGGCATAGCTAGTGGGTATCATTGCACTGAGGAGTGCACATTTCTACATCCCACTGAGTGCCACCCCTCCCCCTCCCACTCACCTCTCACACTCAACTGTTGTGTGATATGCCCATGTGTCCAGTTCTGTGATAGGCTGAATGATTGGATGCCTGTGGTGGGGGGGTGCAGAGTGTGTCCTGGGCATGGAATGAGCTATGCAACAGTGTCATGCAATGTATACCCAGTTTGTATATTTGTAGATATAGAACACTGAGTGGATAGGAAACTAAAGGTGTTATAAAATCTTTGACTGCATCCTTCAAATGTTTAACCATTTGTGTGGCTGGCAGAGCAGAAATGAGTCACATTTCAGTTTGCTATGGAAAATAATGTTAGAAGTACAGTTTTAAAAACATAAAACATACAAAAAAATGTGGAGTATGCTAAGAAAATAATGTATGATTTCATATAATTAATCAATAATTGCCAAAGAGCTGGTCATTTCCTAGAGATTAATGACTGGCTTGGGGAAATGGTGGCCTGAGGTGCAGCTGAGGACCCCACCCTCCCAGTTGGTCATTAATCAAGAGGAAATGACTGACTCTGAAGTCATTATTGTGATCATAAGTCTAATCACAATAATGATGTATTTTCTTTTATTATTTAAATCATTTCTCTGGTGCTGTGTATGCTGCTGTAATGGGAACAGCTGAGTGGCTGCCGTGCTGGTCACTTCAAAGAGATTTTAGACTGGCACAACAGTCAATCAGTGAACTACAGCAGTCCATGAATAATTAATTAAAGTTATAATGGTATTTACGTTGCTCAATTGGAGGCCTTCCATGGCCTGCAGCATTCTCTGTATGGGATGGACCTGGGCTCCTCAAATGTTCTACATTGGCCCTCGGCCACTGTTGGGGTAGGTTTCTGGACGACAGAGGGCTCAACTATCATGCCATCTCCACTCTCACCCTCTGTGGCCTGTTGTGTGCACCCAACAGCACCCTCTAGCTGATCTTCCTCCTCTGAAAAATAGAAAATAGTGCAAATCTTATCAAGATTGATCCTGTTTTGACATAGAGACAAATTACTACAGCTATGGGGGACTATGTGGCATCTCTCATATTCTATTCCTTGTGATATTTCTGATTCTTTTTTTAAACATTAGGGGCCTGATTCTCAAAGCCCTGCATCTGATGCAAGGTGCTTGCACCGAACAGATATGGTGCAAGGGGCACCTTGCATCCAGGACTGCCTCCACGCAATTCACAATGGTGGTCTGCATCGACCGCAGGCCACCTGCCCCAAACAGGGCTTGCACCATCCCTGTGCCCATAGATGGGCTGCAACAAGGTGCAAGAGGCACTGCTGCAGACCCAAGCTGCCATAGCCCATAGCCCGAGCACAGGATTCACAAACTGCGCCCTGATGGAAGAATTCTAAGTACCCTTAGATCAGCCAGGGCTGGTCTAAGGGGACTTAGAATATGCTCTGCTGGGTGCAAACCCTGTATGTGGCACTGTGCCGCAGTCCCTCAGTGGTGCCAGGGCCCATGGCATGCCTATGGTATTGTACACCCCCCATCCCCTATGCAGCCCATGGTACATTTGGTAGTACTGTCCCCTCCCCACCCCAAACCCTGATGCTGCCCCAGTACTTTTACTGTGAGTGCAACCCACATGGTGGAATAGTCCCCCCCACCCCAATGGATAGTGCCCTCCCCATCCCCAGATAGAGCAGGGGGAGTACCAGCATAGCCCTCCACACACCTCTGCGCAGGGCCCTGACTGCCTGGAATGTGCAGTGGACTGTACAGTGTACATGCTAATATTAGTGTGTACACCTGACAGTCCGCTGCACATTCCGGACATTCAGGGACCTCTGTGGAGGTGTGTAGAGGGCTATGCCAGTCCTCTGCTCTATCTGGGAATGGGGTGGGCACTATCTGTATGGGTGGTGGGGCTGGACCACCACTGGGAGGGTCATTGGCCTGCATTGGGGTCATCGGGATGGGGTACCAGCTGGGCATTGTCACAGGGGCTTATGGCACACCCCGTCCATGTGCCATGTGTTAGATGCATGGGGGTTGCTGCCGCACATAAAGGGACTTAGGCTCTGGGAAGCGTCCCGCACCTGAATCTGGTGCAGGGGTCTTTGGTGCAAGCTGCAGTTTGCTGCAGCTTCTGCTGAATGCAGCCCCCTTTGAGAATCAGGCCCTATATGCCTCAGCTGTTTCTGCTCCACTTAAGGCACAAGTTCTTTTTTTCCCAAAACGTGGCACACAGCAGTGATCTTGCTGTTTGTTGTGGCACTGGTGCCAAGTGACTAATGTAGTACTAGAACATATACATGTCTTCCCTAGACACTCTCTATGGAAACGAGAAAGAAATCAGGAATGTACTGTATACAGTCATTAAACCAGTTAATAATACAATGGGTAGAGAAATACTGGCTTGTGATTAGCTGCCTGGCATGATTTGCAACGTGTAAATCCTGCCATCACCCCATGCTACAGGATGTATGTGATAACGGTGATCACCGATGGGCGATCGCTGTTAGGGTGATGGCACATTGCTGAGAAAATATTTCGGCTATGTATTCCCCAGCGCACAGCAAAACAGCTCCGGTGAGTTGGGATTTGTTGTTTTATGCAGGGGGCTTTTCCCCCACACACCCCTACTTATAGATTCTCAACTCCAGTGGGGTGCATGTCAGGAAGGGTGCAAACATGGCATAAATAACTTTTTGGGCTGGGCCCCACAAAACGTACCTGTGCCCGGACCCAGCACCATTCCCACCGCAGCTCTGAACCCACTACTTCTTCCTACCCTCACCCCCTTGAATTGCCTTATGACTGTCCCATGCATGCTTGAATTCTACCACTGTTTTTTACTCTACAACCTCCTCTGGAAGGCCATCCCATGCTTCCACAACCCTCTCTGTGAAAAAATACTTCCTTACATTACCTCTGAGCCACCCCCATCTTCAAATTGTGCCCCCTTGTTCTTGCACACCTCTTTTTCTGAAAGATGCTACCCTCTTGGACTTTGTTGATTCCCTTGAGGTACTGGAAAGTTTCTATCATGTCCCCCCTCTCCCTCCTTTCCTCGAGGCTATACATATTAAGCTCCTTAAGTCTCTCTTCATATGTCTTCCAGTGCAGATCCTGCACCATTTTAGTTGCTCTCCTCTGGACTGCCTCCATCCTGCCTATGTCTTTGCGGAGATTGGGTCTCCAGAACTGCACACAGTACTCCAGATGGGGTCTCACCAGCTGTCTGTACAGAGGGATAATAACTTCCTGTGTTCTACTGATGATGCCTCTCCCTATGCATCCAAGTATCCCCCAGCCCTCCTTACTGCCCTCTCACATTGATTGCCCATCTTTAGGTCATCTGATATAACTACCTCCAGGTCCCTTTCCATTTTTGTTGTTGTTAGTATCTCACCCCCCATTGTGTACTCTTCCCCTGGGTTTTTGTTTCCCAGGTGCATTACTTTGCACGTCTTAGCATTGAATCTAAGCTGCCATAAATTTGACCATTCCTCCAACCTTGCCAAGTCTCTTCTCATTCCTTCTATCCCACCTTGTGTATCAACTCTGTTGCTGATCTGCAGATCTTTGTGTTGTCTGCAAAGAGACAGACTTTTCTTTCCAGTCCCTCTGCAATGTCGCTTATAAAGACATTGAGGACCGGTCCTAATACTGAATCCTGCGGTACCCCACTAGTAACCCCCCTTTCTTCAGAGTGGACTCCATTTACTATTACCCTCTGCGTCCTGTTCTCCAACCAATTCTTTACCCAGGCTACCATCTTGGGACCCACTCCCAGGCTGGCTAACTTGTATATTAATCTTTTGTGTGGGACTGTGTCAAATGCCTTGCTAAAGTCTGGGTAGGCCATGTCCACAGCCCCTCCCTGATCTACTACTTTGGTCACCCAGTCAAAACAATCTATTAGATTCGTCTGACATGACCTTCCTGCTGTGAATCCATGCTGCCTTGGGTCCTGTGCCCTTCTGGCCTCTAGGTACTCGACAATTCTTTCCTTCAGAAGTGATTCCATAATTTTCCCCATCACTGAGGTTAAACTAACAGGTCTGTAGTTTCCTGCTTCTGCCCTGCTCCCACTTTTGTGAAGTGAAATCACATCTGCTCTCCTCCAGTCCTCAGGTACCACCCCATCCTCCCATGATTTGTTAAAGAGAGTAGGCAGTGATGTCACTAGTTCTACCCTTAGTTCTTTTAGAATTCTGGATGAATCCATCAGGCCCCATTGCTTTGTCCACCTTCAGTTTTAAGAGTTCTTTCAGAACCCTTTCTTCTGTAAATGGGCTAGTATCAACTTCTGTATCCAGAGTGTTTCTATTGTTTGGTTTAGGTACCTCCCTCTTCATTTGTGAATACTAGAGCAAAATATTTGTTTAGTATCTCTGCCTTTTCACAGTCACCTCTGCCCACCTCCTCCTCCCTTTATTAAGCCTCACTATCCCTCCCTTGGTCTTCCCTTCATGCCCTGATGTACCTATAAAGGTTTTATCTCCTTCTTTACTGGAGTTGGCTATCTTTTCCTCAGTTTGGGCCTTTGCTGTTCTGACTGCCTTCCAGCTTCCTTTGCTTTAACTGATACAATTCTCTGTCCTGCTCTTTCTGTGATTCCTTGTACTTCCTGAATGCTTTCTTTTTCTCTCGAACCTTCCCTGCCACCTCCTTTGAGAACCATAGTGGTTTCTTACATTGTTTTGTTTTGTTTATTTGCTTCACACAAAGGCTTGTTACCTCTGTGATGGCAGTTTTTATTATTCCTCATTGTTCTTCTACCCCTCCTTCCTGCCCATTTGCTAGTGCATTCCTATGGCACTCACCCATTTTGGCAAAGTCAGCCCTCCTAAAGTCTTTGTATGGCTTGACTCTACTGCTGTGTTTATCATGAACCATACTGTTCGATGGTCACTAGTTCCTAGATGGCTACCTACTTCTACATCTGTGATCCTCTCTCCATCTCCATTTGAGAGTACCAGGTCTAAGATTGCTCCCTCTCAAGTGGGTTCCAATACTAATTGTCTAAGGCATGCCCCCTGTAGGGTATCTAGAATAACCCCACTCTTAGAAGTGGCTACTGAAACTGCACTCCAGTTAACATCTGGCATATTCAGATCCCCCATCAACAATATCTCCCCTTTTTCTGCCATTCTAAGTATACTTTCTATCATTTCCTTGTCCATTTCCTCCCCTGAGAGGGGGGTCTGTATACAACCCCTGTGCAGATTGTGGTGCCATTGCCTGTCTCCAAACTGACCCACAGTGCTTCTTCTCCTCCCTGTTTACCCTTTTGTTCTGTTGCTTTGATTCCTTCCCTTATGTAGAGAGCTACTCCTCCTCCTCCTCCTCTTTTACCCTCCATGTGCCTCCTGTAGATATTATATCCTGGTATGTTTACATCCAAGTCATGGTTCTGTGTGTACCATGTTTCTGTGACTGCCACGATATCTAGATGTTCCTCCTCCATCAAGGCCACTAATTCAGGAAGCTTGTTACCCAGACTATGGACATTGGTACTCATTGCTCTCCATTTTTTGATGGCTTTATCTCTTGTAGCAGTATCCCAGCCTGACCTTTCTACCTTGGTCTTTTCCTCATTTAGTACCCTGGTTAGCAGGGGGAGGCTGGGAATTTCCTGCTGCTTATCAGTGCCTCCCCCCCTTAACTAGTTTAAAAGGTTGCCAATGAAGCATTTAAAGCGATTACCCAAAATACTTGTTCCCTTCCTGGACAGATGCAGACCATCCTGCCACTATAGGCTGGTATCCCTCCAGGTGGAACCCCAGTCCCCAGTGAAGCCAAACCCCTGTGCTCCACACCATTTTTTCAGCCATTCATTGAATCATATGGTGCGAAGTACCCTTGCCTCAGCCATGCCATAGACAGGCAGCACCTCTGAGAAGGATACTGTGTGTGCTACTTGCCTTAGGTCCCTCCCCAACTCTACAAGGTCCTTCTGCACTGCTCTAATCTCAAGATGAGCCAAGTCATTCATCCTTAGGTGGACAATGACATCCAGCTCAGTCTCCCTTGCAGTTGTTCTCGTGATCCTCAGGATGCTGTTCCTGTCCCTCCAAGCCATGGCACCAAGCAGGGACCTTACTTCAGTTTTCCCTGCTCCTCCTGGTTCTACCCCCCTAATAATTGAGTTCCCCACCAGGAGCTGCTTCCTTTCACTGTGGTGTCCTCTGCCTCCTTCCTGTGGTCCTCCCTTGTGACCATTGTCCACAACCTCCTTAGTCTCCTCTGTGGGTGCATCCATAGGGGAACTATGCTCCCCCAGAATGGTGTATGGATTGTGGAGTGGTACAACTGACTAGGTGTGCCTCTGTTCTACCACCCTCACCCTTTCTGAGCCACTGTGGTCCACCTGCTGTGCTTTCTTGGCATTCTCTGAGGCAGTGGTGGTGGCCCTAGTGCTCCCTGGGTGGGAGAGGTTCCCTTACTACTGTCCAGTGTGGCCTGAAGATGAGAAATCTCCTCCCCCAGGGCAGAGAGTTGCCTGCAAATGGGGCAGCATCTCAGCCTCCAGAAAGACTCCCGGAAGACTGCTGCCCCACAGTCAGTACATTGCACTACTCCCCACATGACTGTCTATCTTCCTGTTTATCCTGTGCAAGTTTTTTTGTTATCTTTGTATCTTGTCTTTTTCTCTCTCTCCTTCCAGTTATTGTTATGTTATATATAAATATGCATATATTATATAATGTGTTCACTTATATTGTCAGTGCAGTGTTCAGGAACAGATATGACAGTGGGATGCACCTTTCCCATTTGAGGAAATGATGTCAGAACCCCTGGTATAAAGGAAACAGTGCCATGGGGTGGATGGGGTGAGGGGAAGGGGGAATTTGGGCTCCAACTGTGCCCACTTGAAACAATCAGCTGAAAGCTCTGAACCACCATTACGATAAGTGTTGACCTTCCTGTCAGCAAGACAACCTACACAACAGTTTAACAGAGAAATTACTCTGCTAAACAAACAAAGAAAAATCTAACAGCTAAGTCAAACACAGGTAAACCTCCCCAGCCTCAGTACAGCCTGGTGATTTGTGCTCTGAAAACAATCAGACCCTAAAAAAATCAGCTGTGCACCAGGAAAGAAACAGTAAACAGTTTTTCAATCCCTCTGAGTTTAAACTCCCAATCTCTAAAGCAGTACTGAAAAACTTCACCCAGAAACCCTTGACTGACTAGTGTCACACCTCTGATGTAAGCAGGCCTTTTTGTGAAGATAGTCTGCTCTATCTGGGTTGAATACACAATCCCTCCACTGAACCCAGGAATAATAATTAAATCAAACCTCAGCCAAAGTACAATTCTCGCGCAAGATTTCGGCACCAAGATTAAAAACTACTTTACGGCTCAACGAGTGCCCGGTATTGCTTCATAGATGGCTTGGCCATTTTATTTTAACATGCTGTAGTGGATTATGTCTTTTGTTTCATGGGGAAGCTAAAATATGCATTTTGGGACTGCGCTCCCGGTAGATGTGCTCTCTGGGTGTGAATCTGCTTCTGGAGGTCAGGGAATTTACGGGCGGACCGTAGGTGAGGCAAATAATGCAAAATTTTCAAAAAGCAGTAACTAGATTGTGTTTTACTTTATGCAGGGGCATTGCACAGTACTCTTTATTCAAGTGCATTCCTAGAGACCCACTCTTGAAAATTAGAAGAAAAACAAGGGACAAGGCTGACAGTGTCCCTTTAAATCAAACCTCAACCAAAGTACAATTCTAAAAGGTGCAAAAATATCCTTTCAAATACTAGGTCTCTACTCCAGTGACCTAACACAGTGAAAAGCAACTTCAGTAGTAGTTTACTCCCTCTGCTTATAAAATTAACACTCCTGAAATTGAATCCTGCAAGCCTCTTCTTAATTCAAATAAACAACAATGACAGTATCAGTAAATCCATTTCAAACCTTCCTCACAGGTCCCAATCAATATTATGCTTTTCCAGGCTCCCAGTTCTGAAAAATGAGTATGATTAGGTTCTCTACAGTACAGCAAAGTCTTCCAGCCTTTTCCACCAAAGAGTCAAGGCTTGTAAATCATTTATTTAAGTAAAATTACAATTATTTTTTCCCAGGAGGAAAGTATGCCATTATAATATCTAGTTAAAAATATTGCTTTGAAAATAATGGAAGTTGAGCATACTAACAT
Organism: Neoceratodus forsteri; assembly: GCA_016271365.2. Lineage (NCBI taxonomy): Eukaryota > Metazoa > Chordata > Ceratodontiformes > Ceratodontidae > Neoceratodus > Neoceratodus forsteri. Next base: position 277,396,656 of record CM057453.1, on the reverse strand, counting down.
TTGTGGGAAAAAAATACAATTTTTCACACACACAGCATATTTTTTATATACTGTATGATGCTTGTTACTGAAAAAATACCAGCAAAGCAGAATGTGCTATGGAAGAATCACTTTTCTGATCAGTTCGATAAAATAAAATCATAGACCCAGAGTGTCAATGTACTAACGCTTACTTTGGCTTTTTCTGAAGTTTGCATATTTTACTACTGCTAAACAATAAGTAAGAACTTTCCTATACGGAACGTTTACTGTAAAGATATCTATGTTTTTTAACCTTTGTCCAAGTATGGGCCAGGGTGAGGTTGGTCACCCTCATCACTATTTGTGGATTTGCATGTTTCTCGACAGCTTGGACGAGCGCTAGCACATCGTTATCAGTCCAATTGTTTTGGCATTGTTGCAAAATGTTTAAGAATCTGTGAGATGAATGAAGAGAAAGGTGACATAACTAATGTAACCCTTTTTAAGACTGGATGGTAAATCCAAATAATATAGCTCTTAAAAACCTTTGCATTAACTTGTCATTATATACAGTAGGTGCCACACATTATGTTCTCACTCATAGCCCCTTCCCCCCACCACTGCAGCACCTCTGTCCTCAGCACACGTGACACACTGGATTCTGACATTGTATTATGGCAAAACTGTAGAGGTTGACTTTTGAGTTTGACATACACAGCAAGTGTGCAGAGGATATACATTTGGGAGCCTGAATGGATGTACTCTGACAATGTCTTTTCCTGTCTGAAAAGCAACCTGTGTATTGATAAGTTACAGATTGAATCCAAATGTACAGTTTGCCATAGCTGTATGGCTTTCCTAATACAAAACACACATACTTAATGTTTGAAATGTTGCACAGTTACACCATGGAACTATCTCACCTTCCCCCCACCCCCGATGCCATGAGATAGTGAAGTCAAAGGCTACAGTATATTTCAAGCTAATGCTGTAATATGTTTGCTTAATCTTATTGACAACAATCAGACACAATTTTTACCTGTTGCTATGTGTATAAATGCACTGTGGCAGTGTGGCAGTGTGTGCATGCATCAAACTGTGTATTCTACAGTGACACAACCAGACGAACTGAGTACTTTTCAATTAATAGGCAACATATTTAACTGGAAGCAGACATTCCATTCTAGAATGTGACACTGAATGGCACCGCCATAGCACTACCTCAACCCTCCCTTTGTCTCCCCCAGGGAAAAAAAGGCAGTGTGTGCTGAGGTCACATAGTTTCAATAATGACACATTAACATTCATGATTAATGTCTCTGACAGGCACTACACGGAGGACAAAAGTCTTTGGGTTTGTACAAATTTCCTTTATTAATGCTGCATCCTGCCCACATTGGAAGTGGTTTATCTGAAGCTCACAACTGTAGTCTAACTGCACACTTTTTTTTCATTCTCATGCAAGTTCTCTGTCTGTAATAAAAGACATTATTGAACTATGCGATGTTGCACAGTACTAGTGAAATGCTGCCCCCCACCTCTACTCTGTCACCAGTGAAGACGATGCAGTGACTGATAAGCTCAGACTAAGTGTAAAATAAATACTTTCATGTTTCCAATTCACCTTCCTGACAAGCGTGCAAAATATGCAACTCAGAGCAGTAGCAAAAATGTACTATGCCAATATCCTTTGCAACTGTGGCTGCAACATGTGTGTGTTCTAAAGACAGAGACAGAGCCCAAGATCACACTTTCCAGCCTGATATAACCAGCAGGACAGAAAACATGAACATGATCAACCTCTAAGATGCTGCATGGTCACAGTATGGCACTGGAACCATATCTCCCCCCCCTCCACCCATGCCCACCCATGCATGCCCCATTTAGACATGAGGAACTATATGATAAGGTTATATCATGTTCCAATATGGATATATAAACATTGATGTTTGATGTCTTCAACAATAACTAGGCAATGGATTCAAGTGCATAACATTACAGAACTCAACTCTGACACTATACTTTTACCACATGAACTGTAACTTAAAACCACATGCTAGCTGAATACTTTACTCTTTATGGTAAGCCTGTGTGGCAATAAGTAGTCCCTTGAAACTTGTAACTGTTGGACTTTGCACAGATTCTGTTATGAGCTGCCAAGTCCTCAGCAAAAGTCTGACTGTAATTCTACAGTAACAGTTACAGCACAACCAAACACATTACTATCTAACATGCAACCACGGTGACAACAACAGATAGACCATTCTTTCACCAAAAAAATGTTGGGGCTGATTCTAGAAGAATGGCACAAGTCGCCGCCAAAGGTGAATGGCTGCAAAGTCAGTTGCAGCAAGGACCCTGTGCCCAGTTCTAGATGGGGCAGGGTCCCCGCGGCTAAGTCCTGTGACTTGCAACATTTAGCCAGGTAAGCCAAACAGAGGGCATACCTGGAGAGTTCGCCGCAAGCCACAACCACTGTCCAGCAGGGCACAAGTGCCCCCCCATGCTCTGATCCCCCAGAAAAAGCTGACAGAGCCCTGCAGGGCTAAAGGACTCCCCCACTGTAAGTGTCCCAAGGATCCCCCCACCTTGAATACCGACCCACACCCCAAGTCATCTATATACTGTACAGTACATACAGTTCACATACCGGACATTCCCTGGTAGTCTAGTGGCCCACCACCCAACAGTGCAATACCACCCAGCTCTCCCCTACAACCCATGCCCTATTGGTGACTGCCAAACCCACTTACACCATTGCAGCCAGCTGCTGATTGAGCTCCCCCGAGGAGCACGTACTGTAATAAGTATGCGCTCAGAGAATGAAAAACTGCTGCACAGTACAAACTTGCAAAAAAACACATGAGAGAGTACAACAAAACAGTATGATATTTGATGTTATCAAAATTCATCGAAGAGTGATATGCTTAGCAAGTGATGTTTTATGTGGCTTCTGTGTGAAATTAATAAAATAAGTCACAGTGGAAGCATTTAACATAACAACATTTAACTGCTTCTTACTTCAGATTGGCAGATGTTACAAAACTGTGAGTAACTGCACACTAAACTATGGAAATTCTGATTTTGAAATATGTAACTTGTATGTAATTTGATCAACTATAAAGTGATTAAAAACTTGATTTTTTTTAAGGGTTACTTACTGTTTCTGTGTAGTGACAGCTCAAATATGCAAGCAGTAATCCAAGATGACCAACTTCCTGTTGTTTCCTGTGTTTTCATTTTTGTAGAAAGCTCATTTCCTATTTTCTTTCAAATCCTTGTTCACGACTTGTGCGATCGGCGATCCCCTTTTGACGAGCTGACAAAAATCCTTGTTCACAAGATAATACCAAGGGACATGAATACAGCATTGATACACTGAAACAAAAATACATTTTTTTTTAATTGTTGTAATTTAGTGGATGTGCCTATGTATGCCTTTAGGTGTCATTTCAGCAACTACTAAGCATCTTTGTAACTGTTTTCATTCGAAAAACAATCTGTGTGATCCCTGTTCATGACCATGCAAAATCTTTGATCGCAACTCATGGCGAACAGGAATCCCCATTCGTGAGGTTGAGAAATCCTTGTCCACAAGAGTCTCGTGAGAAACATGAATAGAATACTATTTGCTAAAACCAAAAAAATACATTTTTAGAGTTAATGTTATTAGGTGACTGTTGTCCAGTGTCTTTGGATACTCTTTAGGTCATTGCTAGCTATACTGAGTACATTTTTTACCTAAAAAATGCAATCTCGGTGATCCTGTTTTGTGAGTATGCAAAATCCTTGATCATGACTCATGGCGAACGGGGATCCCCTTTCTTGAGGTTACGAAATCCTTGTTTGAGAGAGTCTCACTAGAAACGGGAGTAGAATACTATTTGCTTAGAAGTAAAAAACTAATTTATTGAGTTAATTTTATCAGGTGAATGTTGTTCTGTGTGTGTTTAGATGCCATTTAGGTAATTGTTAGCAATGTTGAGTAAATGTTTAGCCTGAAAAATGCAATCTCGGTGATCCCATTTCGTGACTATGCAAAATCCTTGATCGCGACTCATAGTGAATGGGGATCCAGATTCATGAGCTGGCAAAATCCTTGTTCATGAGAATATCGTAAAGTACGTGAATATAACAGTGTTACTTTAAAATAAAAAAAAAGAGTTTTTTGGGTTGATTTTATTAACCAAGTGTTGTATTATTCACCTTTGCATGCTATTTAGTACATTAGTTACCATCCTAGGTACATTTTTATTATCAAAATGTAATCTAGATGATCCATGTTTGCAAGCATGCAAAATCTTTGATTGCGAGTGAGTTGCAATCAAAGATCGGTGTTGTGAGCATGCAAAATTCTCGTTCATGATAACTATAAATATATACATATATATTATATATATATATATATATATATATATATATATATATATATATAAAGGCTACACAGGCATTAGAATGTATCATGCATAACTTCATTACTAGGTCAAGAAAAATGATAGCTTCACTATACAGGGCCTATGTGAGGGAAACTATGGATTATTGCTGTCAGTTTTGGGCACCTTATCAGTGAAAAGATGTGAACAGACAGGAGAGGGTACAAAGAAGAATGGCAAGGATGTTGATGATGGGAGGAGAAAATCTGGCATATGAAGATAGTTTGGTAGGTTTGGGCATGTTCAGTGTGCAACAACAAAGGAAGCAAAGGATCAGATTACACTGTATGGGTTGCTAAGAGATCATGGACTGTGGCGTAGGATAAGTAAAACCCTAAAGGAACATAGTGTTATCACTGGAGGGCATGAAAACTGGCTGCACAGGAAACAGTTTAGGAGGGAGAGGGGAAGTAATGTTGCTTACAGAGACTAGTGGTGGTGTGGAACTCACTTCCAAGCAGTGTAAACTCCAGAAAGTCAGATGAGTTAAGGAGTAGTATAGATTAATATTTAAATGTAGCTGTAATAACAAGGTATTACTACTGAATAAGTGTAAAACATTCTCAATGAGTCACAGGTCTCTTGTCTTATATTCGTATGTTCATATAACCTCAGGGATCCGTGTTGGGCCCAACTTTGTTTAATATTTATGTTTCATCATTAAAAATAGATGTACTTAATGTTTGGATGTCCAAATTTGTGGATGACTGTAGACTAGGTGCAGCTGTGAGCACTACAGACAACAATATTAATTTACAGAATGCTCTGAATCACATTTCTTTCTGGATTATGCAGAACAAATTAGAGCTTAATGTTAATAAGTGCAAGATAATGCACTTGGGCACCAAGAACAGACAATACAAATATGCTTTAAATAACAATCCCTTAATGGAAACCACAAACGAGAGAGACTTGGGAATAACAGTTACACTCAATTTGAAATTTAGTTCTCACTGTAGGAGACAAGTAAAAAAAGGCAATCAGTTACTGAAGTGCATCACCAGGCATATATCAAGTAGAGCTAGTGAGGTGTTGCTTCCCCTATATGTAGCACTGGTCAGGCCACATTTAGAATATTGCATCCAAGTATGGTCACCATTTAAAAAGGAAGATATCAAAAAGGTGGAAGCTGTACAACACAGATTTACAAGGCTTATACCAGGACTTAAATTAATACCTTATAAACAAAGGTTGAAATTTCTTAATCTATATACTCTACATTATAGAAGAATAAGGGGAGATTTGTGTTTGTTACACAAAGGAATCAGAGATAATACTTTAATGAGAGAACTAGGACTTAGTTTCAATATGGATAGGGTCAGTAATAGGAAGCACTCAAAACAAATACGATTGAATAAATGAAACACTCTATCTAGAAGATATTGGTATAGCCAAAGGGTTGTTACTCTCTGTAATAGTCTCCCCCAAGAAGTGATAGATAGTGAGGATGTAAATATCTTCAAAATAAGTTTAGATAATGTAATGGACGATGAGATAAAATTTGGTCCATAATATTTATTAATGGCAAGCAAAAAGGACAAAAGTCTACCACAGCTTGTATTATCTATGAGATCTATGAAATATGCCTTTGCCTTAGACAAGCTGTTCTGAACTGAAACAAGTGCAATGGACAGACCTTGGATTGTGAGATATACTGTATATTGCCTTGTAGAAAGGTTTGGATACAAGTGAAGTATACCATACTCTCTGGAATGTTCCTTGCTTGCTCAAGGAATTTAATGAATTGATATCCAGCCCATGCAACTGGAGTATTTTGTTAAACAGATAGAAAGGAGGGCATTGGAAGCCCATGGTCTGAACTGAGCTGTTATTATTAGGAGGACCAGGCTGCCTTAGGCATTTTGTGTTGTGTGTTCCATTTTCATTATAAATAGTGATCACTTTAACAATTTGTTTTTGAAGTGCATTCCAACAAACCACATCAAGTGCTACTAACATCTGGTATGCAGTGTACCCACTTGTGTGGTACTCATCTAAGTTTATTAAAAGGAGCTGCCACTAGCCTTTTGGGGGAGGGAATTACAATCTGGTGCACCAGCTATGACACATACTGTGGGGCTGCTGGTGGGCGGTGGTTCTGATTTGGGACTGTACAGCATATGTATTACTGAGAATTTTCTATTCTTTCCTTCCCCTCTCCTTACCCACCCCTGTAAAAATATGCTGTCTATTTGCATTTTTAGTCTGGTTAGCAGCAACTATCGGCTGTTTATTGTGTCACTGCATTGTATGGGGAGGATTGTCTGGTCCAGGGGATCTATTATTTCCTAGGGGTGTGGGGGGGGGATGGTCATATCCTGAGTTCCAAAAGGCATTTCCTGTGGAGTACCCTAAGTGGAGTACTGCACCATTTCATGTCAGTTTCCCCGAGTACTCAATGTTAAGAACCCAGGACAGCCCCCTAAGAATGTTGAGAGCAGTCCCATAAAAGGAACTAGGCTTAAACTTATAGACATGTAAAAGTTGACTCCTCATATAAGTTGCCCCCACCCTGTTTACCTTTTCAATTTAAAAACATTTTGAGGCATAGATTTGTGTCTCAGATTGGATGCCAGAATCTGTTTTATTTGTCTACATTGGACACAAAGACTGATTTTTGTGATTAGAACAAGACATAAAATTCAGTTCTGTGGTTCCAAAATAGTGATCTCTACAGAGAGGATGACCTCACATATAATATAATTCACATTAAACTGTTACACCAATGAGTTGCTTTTGCATTTCTCAATGAGTTGTAAATGTATTGCTGGATTTAACACAAAGACTTACCAGAACTCTTGTCTAAGAGTTGGAACTCAGTTTTACATTGCATTGTGAAAGAATTGGAAATGGGTTCCAGCTGAGTTGCAAAAACATTTATTAATAGTTGCTCTTGAGCTGGTTATGTGTTGAAAAATGATGCAATATCAGTTGTCAATGTATTGCTAACTTTAATAGACAATGTTAAAGAAACTCATCAGCAAAGTAGCTTAATGTAAACTGTACTGAATGTTGAACTCTCTTCTTAAAGACTCATACAGAAGTACTGTGTATGCAGTATAGTAAATGTGGTTAAAGCATACTGTATGTTTTAAATTCTCGAGGGAAGATGGTACCTTCCTGATGCCACTGGGATGCCAATTTCAGAGCCTACAGAAAACTAAAAAAGATTTCTTAAATTAAAATGGGGTGCTACCAGATGTTCTCCCCTTACACCTCACTGTTCAACAGGTGCACCAAATACCAGCAGACAAGCCAGGTAGGCTTGTCTCAAACCTAGCAGCGCAAAAAAAATCAATTCAACAACCTTAAATTCAATTTGTCATGTTCATGGTAGCCAGTGCTGTATCAGCTCTCATGTGACATGAATAATATGACTGCAGCATTATAGTTGTGATACTGCACATGCCCTGCATTATCTGCCAATTGCAAATGGTTCATATAATGTAGGTACAGTGGAGCTGGCCAGGATGAAACACATTACTGCAGCATACTTTTTTTTTTAATATTTATTCATTCTCAGATTACAATATTTTTGAGCACGGAACAGCTCATTTACAAAGGTTCCATGTCATTATGGGAGGGGTAGTACAAAGACACGGGGAAAATCAGATTATTTAGAATGTACAGTAAATGTCATTAATACAAGTTGTTCATAGTCAGAGTTTAGGGAGGAAGACAAGTAGTTACTGGGAGGGAAAAAGTTGCAGCCAGGTGGCAATTGTCATGTGAGAAACAAGGAAAAACATGTGTAAGAAAAGGAGCGAGGGAGTACAGGGAGGGAGAGGATGGTGAAAAAAGTGGTGAAGGAACAGAGAGAGGGGGTACAGGGAAGGAGAGGATGGTGGGATGGGGTAGTGGAGCCAGGGAAAGGGTGTGGAGAGGACAGTGGGGCAGGGGGAAGTCAGTAGCCAATGAATGCAGTATAAGTGGTGGCTAAGGGAGAGGGAAGTACTATCCGGAAGGGGAGGTGCTAGCAAGGAAAGGGGGGAGGAGAAGAGGCAGCCAGAGGCCTTGTCATAGAACCAGTCATTCTCAGGGCACAAGAGTGCTGGTAGTTTGATTATATGAGGCCATCACAAGTGTTTTCAGTCATAATATAGTGATGTAGGAGATGTTTGAACTGAGTAGGATGAGGAACATCAGTAAGGTCATGGCCCAGACAATTCAGCCACATAGGGGCTTTGTACAGGAAGGCTTGTTGGCACTGGGTGGTTCTGAACCTTGGTACAAGTAAGAGGTCTGAGTCAGAGGTCCGAGTATGGTGAGCCTTTAGTGATCTGGGTAGAAGACTGGGGAGGCCAGTTGGCAGAGTTCCTTGTAGCACCTTATTTGCGAGTATATATGAATTGTACTTGATTCTACCTTGTAGATTGAGCCAGCCTGTTTGCAAGTAGAGACTACAAGTGTGGGTGCGGGGCTCAGCACAAGTGAGTAGTCTACAGGCTTTGTTCAGTGTTGTATTTAGCCTCTTTAGAGATGTGACAGAGACAGTGCCATAGATAACTAATCCATAATCTATAATCGATAGAACTGAGCTGTTGATAGCAGGTTTAAGTGCTTCAGGGGTCAGACTTTTTCGATGCTTGAATAACAGACCTAATTTTGCATTTGCTCTTTTGGCGACAGTCTCAATATGTGTTATGTAAGAGAGGTGATTGTCCAAAGTAACACCAAGGTATTTGAACTGTTGTAGTTGTTCAAGAGGGACTCCAAGGTTATTTTTGACTGACAAGGCAAACACCTTATGCTTATGACGGGAGGCTGAGAATAGTAAGAGTTTAGTTTTTTTTATAGTTGAGTACAAGTTTGTGCAAATTGAACCATTTTTCAATTTCAAAGAAGCCAAGCTGGAGGTTGTGTTCCAGAACAGAGGGATCAGAGTGGTTAGTAAAGATGATGGCATCATCAGCATATAGGAGTGTCCTTTGCTGACATGCATTTGGTAAATTGTTTAGGAAGATGCTAAGCAGGAGAGGTAAATCGATCCTTGTGGTACACCTGACCAGACAACTTGTAGTTCTGAGACACTGCTTGCTATCTTTACTCGTTGGGACCTATCTGACAGGTAGTTCCCGAACCACTTTTGAGTGTCAGATGAGAGACCAATTTTCGTGAGTTGTTCAAGGAGGGGTCGATGATTAACAGTATTGAAGGCCTTCAAGAGGTCGATGAAGGCCGCTCCAACGAGGTTGTTTTTGTCTAAAGATTTTTGTATGAAGCTAGTAAATTCTAGCAGGGCTGTGGTCATGCTGTGATTTTTCCTGAAGCCATGCTGTTGAGGGCATTGAAGTGAGTACTTCTCTAGGTAGTCAACAAGTTGGTTTGCTTCTATACATTCCAGAACGTTCGATATAGGGGAGAGGATTGATATTGGTCTGTAATTGGAAGGTAGAGTATGGCCACCGGCTTTATGCACTGGGGTGACCAGTGCAGTCTTCCAGATGTCAGGGATCTGTGATAGAGAGAGAGGGATAGATTAAGTATCTTGGTAATAGAAAGAAGAGCTTCATCTAGGGTGAGTGAGATGAGTTTGAGGTCAAGGGAGTCCCCACTATGTCTAGATTTCCCCAAGACTTTAGTTAGGAATTTTCTGACCATGGCTGTGGAGACTCACTTGAAGTATAGTGGTGGGTGGTCAGGACTTTTGTTATCAGTGGTCCCAGTTGTCATAGAAGGAACATCATCAAAGAAGTCTTTAAGGAGGACATCGGATAGATTGGTGAAAGCTGTGTTAAAAGTATTGGTGATAGTGAACGGGTCAGTGATGGTATTGTCATTGTGGCTTAACATTGTTGGAGAGATCTTTTCTTCTTTGCCAGTTATGTCTTTTATATTTGACCAAAATTTCCTACTGTTTCCCTAGGAGTCAGATAGTAGTTCTCTGTGATGCTTTCTTTTTGATTGGCGGATTTCCATCATACAGGCATTCCTAGCTGCTTTGTACACCTGTAGATCACATTGTTTCCCAGAGGCTTTGGCTAGCTGCCAAAAATGGTCCCACTGTTTCATACTGTTTATTAGATCCGGCGTGATCCAGGAGTTGACTGTCACACGGACTTTCGTTTTTCTCAGTGGTGCATGGGTATTGCAGGCCAGGTTGAAAATGCTGATGAAGTGTTCCAGGGCCACATTAACGTCATCTACAGAGTCAAGAAAGGTCCAGTCTTGCGATCTGAGTTGTTGCTTTAGGAGATCTAGGTGACCATACGTTAGCATTCTGTTGTAGATTATAATAGGTTTAGGGGTGGGGAACCTATCTTTTTTTTTTTAGTTGTTTAACCAGGAGTAGCACACTAAGCTGAAAGCTTTTTTACAGGTGCATCCTGGGAGCACAGGGAAGTTAAGTGACTTGCTCAGGGTCACATAGTATGTAAGTGGAAGCTGTGGGATTCAAACCCATGTCTGGTCTGCTGGATGTCACCAGATTTGCAGCTCAGCCTTAAACTACTGCGCTATACTGCCTCCTGGTCACTGATAGAGTCTGAGTGGACAGTAACATTAGAGATGTGGTTTGGGTGGTTAGATAAAATCCAGTCAATAGTGGTGCTTTTCCTGGTTTTGTCATTTGTTCTAGTTGGCAGGTTGTCAAGTTGGGAGAATTGCAATGATGCTAAGGAGTCCTTTATAGTCCCATTTGCTGAAGATTGCCAATTTATGTTAAAGTCGCTCATTATAATGCATTAAAGTTGCTGCAGTAAACAATGCAATTTCAGTGGCAGTTAATCCTTTTTGTCATGCAGTAACTCAAGATACAGTGTTGCAGACTGGCCAATAAGTTCACATATTTTAATTTTTATTTTATATTTTGTTACCATTAGGAAAACCTCTGAGCATAGTTGCTCTTTTCAAAGGTGCTGTGTCAGGAACATATAGGGCACGGTAATACTATTCCAGTCCTAACATTATGAAATCATGTACAATAATGGCTAAATGGTCCCTAGGCTGAAAGAGAAGGTACAGTTTCAAAATATTTCTGAATTGTCAACAACTTTTTCTGTCCAAAGAATGTAATCAAATCATTAAACAACAAGATCTGGTTGAAAAAAAAACTCCTAGGCTGAAAATAAATGTGCTTCTTCACAGACTCGCCTCATGAAAGAATGGGAACTCACAACATCATTCAAAGTCCTTCACACAATGACCAGACCGAGCCAGCATTATTTAGATTACCAGATGGAATCTAAGCAAACTGGGAAATATCCAGTTCTGATTATTGGCCAGGCAACTAGACAAATGCTAAACAGACAGACAGGGCTCACCAGGGTGGGAAAGGTGTAAACACGTATCATTGGAATAACAGTGATAATTAATATTGCACCTCTTAGTAATCTCCCATAGTAGAGGAACATACTGAAGAAATCTACATCTAAGACCAGGTCCTTCAGAGCCCCACATCTGATTGTAGATTGAGAAGTGGAATTCTCCAATTGTATACACTGTAAAGTGCATAAAAATGAAGTTCCATTGTGCCCCACCCCTCAAGTTTTGTGCATCTCCGAATCATCTATGGCAAGGTGACCGGAATCTCTTGTTTCATATTTTTAGTAATTGTGAACTGTGTGTGTGTTAGATGGGGTTTCACCATTTTTTTAAATTGTTTTTACTTATTTATTGATTTTATCAATTTTCTGTTTTTCTGTATGTTCTAGCCGATTTTCGTTGTTTTGCCGAGTCTTGAGTCACTGAATTTATGAATACATCATTTCACTATGTAACGACATTCTAGATCTGTCTGTGCATGATCTGTGTACACACTGTCATCATGGGCGATACTGAACTATTATGGTACTTACTGAGTTGAGTTTATATATAAAGTGTTGGTAGTGTAGTATTTATATATTTTTTTTGTAGTGGCTGTTAGTTCTGTATGGTTGTGTCACACCCGGTCTCGATTGCCATTCAGATTGTATCTGTTTTGCATACTTTGACTGCTGTCCCACCCAGTTTCCTTGTTCACAAGTCTTCTCTTGAATAGTTTTTTTTATGCACTACATGAACAGGCCAATCGCTATCATCACCGTTGAAGAAACCAAACCCCAAACTTAGTTTCTCTCTGTCTTTAGTTGTCTAGTGGGCACCCACTACACACCCACTCAGATCACTTCCTATCTGCTCCTCAAGAATTCCCATCTGCTAGCAGCTCTGCCATCCTATCCCGTTGCAGCCGCCAACTGATTGAAACATGAATGTGCGTAAGTAATTCAAAAATTCAAAATTCATGTCTCAGTCGGCAAGCAGTCTTGTATGCGGTAGGAAGGCTGTGCTGCACAATGAGGTGCAGTCTAATTATGCTGGAGATGAAATGGGGGGATGATTAACTTTTTGGTGGATGTAGGGTTAGCACTGCACTTCTTATGGGGGTGTGGTCAGTATTGTTGGGTGAATGTGATTATTGTTGGTGGGTTGAATGTTGGGTCCTGGTCTATGGTATGATTCAGCAAGCATTTCAATTTTTGCATATTCTGTTTACTTTCTTTTTAGTAATTTGATTCTAAATGTTCTTCATATCTTCATTATGTTCCTGTCCATGGTATATTAGAAAACTTCAGTAGATAAACCCCTCAGATGACTGCTGCATCATCTTATAAATGTATTTTGTACACAGCTCACAATACACATATCAGTATGAATTACCCCGGAAAAAAAGATTAAAAAAAAAATTGAACATTTAATTTCCACCTCAAGTGACTGAATCCAGAGTTTGGGAGGTTGGTGCACTATCCTCTGAGCCATCAGCTCCATGTGCAAAGACAGAGTTTTTTTTACTTCCGCTCATCTAAGCATGTTGCAGATGAGCTTGAAAACACTTGGATGATTTTGCTTGCCGATAGTTATATTTGAACATTTGGAAAAAAATGCAAGTCATTTTCTCAGTCAGACTTGATGGTTTATGGAAGTGTGCAATTGCCCCCGGTGGCAATCGGTCCTCGGCTATAATAAATGCAGTGGAGTGTTTAAATAATAAATTTTTATTTATCAATTCATTTAGTTAATTTGTGTGGTTATAAAGCAAACAGTATCATCATATATTTTCAGTTTTGATTCTTTATTTGCACGTTCAGTTTGCCACTCTATTGAATATGTGCCTGTCCATTGTCTAGTTTGTTCTACAACGATAACACCACTAAAATATGTGCAGCATTAAGAGATGAGTACATTTGTACACTACACATAATCCTGAGTAATAATTTGTGCTGATAATGAAATTTGTTGTTACCATGATAAAAAAAAAATAGAATGTATGCACAGAAAAATCATTGTTTCCCATCAATGGAATCACACTCACAACCATTTAATTCAGAGGTACAGTATGTGCACAATCCACTGTGCCATTAGCTGTGCAGCATTGATGTATACTTTTGTTTTTTACTTATATTCATAAATGAATACTGTGGATACGCTTGAAAAAACTTGTGTGCTTATTCTGTTTGCTGTAAATAAACCCCGGGTAATTCATCAGGAAAATGTGATGGCATGTAAGCATATGTCCCCTGACACAAATGTTCCTCGGCTAGATAAAATGCAGTTGAGTGTCAAAATTCTCTTTTTCTTTCCTTTTTCAAAGGGATACCAATAATACAGCATCATAATATATTTTCAATGTAGATTATAAACATAGAAACATAAACTTTGATGGCAGATGAGGACCACTTAGCCAACCCAGTCTGCCCATTTCCCTACCTATTAGATAAGGTCCAGATTCTAATTAACCAACAGCCTACTTCCTCCTACCCCCCACTATAATTGTCTTATGGCTGTCCCATGCATTCTTGAATTCCCCCACAGTTTGTGACCCCACAACCTCCTCAGGAAGGCAGTTCCATGTGTCCAACACTCTCTCCATGAAAACATATTTTCTCACATTGCTCCCGAGCCGTCCCCTCCATCTTCAAATTGTGCCCCCTAGTTCTTTCACATCTCTTTTTCTGAAAGATGCTCCCCTCTTGGACTTTGTTGATTCCCTTGAGGTACTTGAAAGTTTCTATCATGTCCCCTCTCTCCCTCCTTTCCACAAGGGTATACATATTAAGCTCTTTTAGTCTCACTTGGTTTGGTTTCTGTTGCAGACCCTGCACCATTTTAGTTGCCCTCCTCTGTACTACCTCCATCCTGTCTATGTCCTTGTTCAGATGGGGTCTCCAGAACTCTGTGCAGTTCTCCAGGTTGGATCTCAGCAACTGTCTGTACAGAGGGATAACAACTTCCTGTTTTCTACTTGTGATGCCTCTCCCTATGCATCCCAGTACCCCTTCCCAACTCTCCTTACTGCCTTCTAACATTGCTTGCCCACTTTTAGGTAGTCTGATATGATTACCCCAGGTCCCTTTCAATTTTTGTTGTTGTTAGTACCCCCCCACTGTGTACTCTTCACCTAGGTTTTTGTTTCCCAGGTGCATTACTTTGCACTTCTTTGCATTGAATCTAGGCTGCCATACTTTTGACCATTCCTCCATCCTTGCCAAGTCCCTTCTCATCCTTTCCACTACCCCCTTGTGTATCAACCCTGTTGTAGATATTTGTGTAGCCTGCAAAGAGGCATACTTTTCCTTCCATCCCCTCTGCAATGTCCCCTATAAAGACATTAAAGAGGACCAGTCCCAGTACTGAACCCTGTGGTACCCCACTAGAAACCTCTCTTTTCTCAGAGTATACTCCGTTTACTATTACCCTCTGCATTCTGTTGTGCAGCCAGTTTGTTACCCAGGCTACCACCCTGGGACCCACTCCCAGGCTGGCTAACTTGATTATTAATCTTTTATGTGGGACTGTCTCAAATGTCTTGCTAAAATCTAGGTAGGCCATATCCAAAGCCCCTCCCTGATCTACTACTTTGGTCACCTAGTCAAGAAAATCAATTAGATTCATCAGACATGACCTTCCCATGTTTAATTTGCTTGTGTGGACAGTACTTCATTCATTCTGATCATAGCTGCCACCCCCATACCTATTGATATTGACATGTGTCTTACACTCTCGGTACATTCCACCTCATTATCAGCTGCTCATGCCTTGTTTGAGCCCTATCCACTCCCGGTTACAGCTGTCAATTCTCCACAGTTATATCATCTCCCAATACACCCTGTAATGTCTATTAGGTTCCATTCTGAATGTGTCACATTCCAACTTCATAATGTGTCCCATTGTTTCCCTTCTGCCTATTAATCACATAGAAAGATAGACTTTGACAGCAGTTAAGGACCACTTTGCTTATCCTGTATGCCCATTTCACTACCTATTGGATAAGCTGCAGATCCTAGTTAACTAACATCCTGAGTCCTTTTATCCCCCACTATAATTTACTTATGTGAGTCCTATGTACTTCTGAATTCCCCCAACTGTTTTTGACCGCACAACCTCCTTAGTGAGGCTGTTAAATGCATACACAGCCTTCTATTTTAAAAAAATATATCCTCATGTTGTCCCTGAGCCATCCCCCCACTGTCTTCAAACTGTGCTCCCTTGTTCTAGCACACATATTTATCTGAAACATGATACCCCTTGGAATTTGTTGATACTTGAAAGTATATATCATGCCCCCTTCTCCCTCCTTCCTTCGGAGTTATATACAGTATATCTATATATATATATATATATATATATATATATATATATATATATATATATATCTAAATATGTCTATATATATATATATATATATACACATAAAGCTTATGTAGTCTTTCCTGGTACAGTTTCTGGTGCATACACTG
This sequence comes from Neoceratodus forsteri, assembly GCA_016271365.2. Taxonomy (NCBI): domain Eukaryota; kingdom Metazoa; phylum Chordata; order Ceratodontiformes; family Ceratodontidae; genus Neoceratodus; species Neoceratodus forsteri. Next base: position 277,380,548 of record CM057453.1, on the reverse strand, counting down.
CAATATTTTAGTTGCCATCCTCTGAACTGCATCCGTACGGTCTATGTCATTGCAGATAAATGGCCTCCAGAACTGCACGCAGTACTCTAGAAGGTGTCTTACCAACTGTCTGTACAGATAGATGGCAACTTCCTGTTTTATTCTGGTGATGTCTATCTCTATGCATCCCATTATCACCTCAATCCCCCTTACTGACTTATCACCTAGCTTCCCCATCTTTAGGTAGTTTGTTATGACCATCCCAACATGTCCCCTTCAATTTATTGCTGATGTTACTACTCCCCACCACTCCCCAGTAGGTGCTCTTCCCTTGTTTTTTGTTGTTGTTTCCAATGTACATTTCTTTGCACTTCTTTGCATTGCATCTAAGCTGCCATGCTTTTGACCGTTCCTTCAACTTTGCCAAGTCCCTTAAAATTATTTCATCCCCATTGTATATAAACACTGTTGCAGATATTTACGTCATCTGCACAGTCATACTTTTCTTTTCAGACCATTTTCAATGTCGGATCAGTCCATATACATAGCCTTAAGGTACTCTGATAGTAATCACCCTTTTGTTGTGGTGGACTCCGTTTAACATTAACCTCTGCATCCTGTTGTCCAGATAGTTTTTTACTTTGGATATGACCCTATGACACAGTCCCAGACTGGCTAACTTGTTTTTTATTTATTTTTTGTGTTGGTCTGTGTCAAATGCCTTACTAAAGTCTTGGTATGCCATGTCCACAGCCCCATCCCAGGTCTAATACTTTTGGTCACCTAATCAAGGAAATCTATTTGATTCATCTGACATGACCTTCACTTTGTGAAACCATTCTGTCTATGGTCCTGTGCCCCACTTGCCTCTAGATATTCAACTATTTCTTTCAGTAGTGATTCCATCATTTACACTACCACTGTGGTCAAACTTAAAGGACTGTAGTTTCCTGAAACATTCTTGCTCCCACTGTTCTGAAGGGGAATCACATCTGCCCTCATCCAGTCTTCAGGAACAACACAGTCCTCCTGTTAGTTATTAAAAAGGGTAGTCAGTGGTGTCATAAGTTCTTCATTTAGACCTTTTATAATTATGTGGTGAATTCCACCAGGCCACTTTGTCTTGTCTGCCTTTAGTTTTAAGAGTTTTTTTATGACCCTTTATTCTGTGAATGGACTGGTATTGATCCCCCTATTATGAGTGATTATATTATGGTGTACGGTGGAATGCTGTTATGCATGGAATTCCATGCCTGGAATATGCTTGTTCGGCTGCAGTAGTAACATCATTATGCTGTTCTGCTGCAGTAGTGATGTCACTACCACAGCAGAACAACTTGGAATGCTGCCACATACTTGATTTCCCCAATCCAATTAAGCTGGAAGTTGTTTTTTAAACTTGAACTTTCAGAAACATTTGCAGCACACTGTGTCAGTAATGTGAGCCTACAACCAACCCTTAAGTGCACCCCACCAACCACCAGTTCACTGAAACAAAGTGCAACGTCCAAAATAGGCATGGATGCCCATACACTATATAGATTAGCTGATGGGCAACTCTATGCAGAACCAGTGTGTTGTGCCACCTCGGGATCTAATTCCCATGGACCTCTTGAGCTTCGCTTTTGAGGTCACAGGGAATCCGAACCCCTCTGTGGCACAACACACTGGTTGTGCATAATTGCCCATCCACTATCCTATATTTTTGGTTTATGTACATCCACTACCTCTTCTTGTTGTGAATTATGAACAAAAGTATTTGTTCAGTATCTCTGCTTTTTCTCTGTCACCCTACCCATCCCCATCACCCCACACACACTTTATCAAGCCTCACTATCCTCCCTGGGTCATTCTTCATTCCATGATGTACCTACAAAATATTTTCTCCCACCTCTTAACTGAGTGGGCTACCTATTTCTCAGTTTGTGCCTATTTTATTCTGACTGCCTTCCCCGCTTCCTTCTGCTTTACCTGATAGAGCACTCTGTAATGATTTTTCTGTGATTCCTTATACTCTCTGAATGTTATGTTTTTCTCCCTAACCTGTCGCCTGCCACCTCTTTGGAGAACCATGGTGGTGTTTTCCTTAATTTTTTTTATTTTGTTTAGTTGTCTCACACAAAGTCCTGTTGTCTCTGTGATGGGAGTTTTGATTTTCCCCAATTGTCTCTCCACCCATCCAATATTAGAGATGAGGTACAACCAGTGATCCTTTGATAATGTGAACCACTCATTCCTTTTCTACTCACTCCAGTCCATCAGACTCAGGTTGATAGCCCCTTCCTGGCTCAACAACCTTTCCACTGAGATAAACAATTAACCTACCCTAAATCCCTTTAAAACATACATTACTCCAGCATCTCTGTTAAAAAAAATTGTTGCGACTACGCTTAAACCTACAGATCATGCCCTGTTCTCACCCTTTTGCCAAACTGAAAACCTGCCTCTCATATTCAATCCTCCTTACAAGGCCTGTATAGACTGCCATCCCCTGTAAATACCCTCACATGTCAGGACAAATTCATTCCTCTGATTTCCTTAACACTGCATTCTTATCTCAGCCTTCTCTCATCCCCACCCTCTCTCCTATACCAGAATCCCAATCCCCATTCCCTCTCATTTTAATATTTCATCTCTACTTTATCTATGCCTGTGTGGCAACTGAGGTTCAATGCAAAGAAGTGCAAAATAATGAACCTGGGTAGAGGGAATCTTGGGAGAGCTACAGGTTGAGGGAGGAGCAGCTGACTGTCACCAAAGAGGAAAAGGACCTAGGGGTTATCAAAGCAGTGCACAAAAGTGGCAGAGAGGGCCAGTGGACATGCTGGGGTACATAGACAGGGTGTCACTAACAGGAGGTGTGAGGTTGTGATGCCATTGCATAAAACATTTATTAGGCCTCACCTGGAGTACTGCGAGCAGTTCTGGATGCAACATCTGTGCAAGGACATGGATAAGGTGGAGACGATATAGAATAGGGCAAAAAATATGGTGCAGGGTTTGAACCACAAAACATATGAGGACAGACTAAGAGACCTCAATATGTACTCACTGGAGGAGAGGAGACAGCAGGGGGACATGATTGAAACTTTCAGTTACCTCAAGGGCATAAACAAGGTGCAAGTGGGGGACCTTTTCCAGTGTAGAAAAGTACTAGAACAAGGGGGCACAATATCAAAATGGAAGGGGTAGATTAAGAAGTAATGTAAGGAAGTTGTTCTACTCAGAAAGGGTGTTCGATGCTCAGAATAGTCTGACAATAGAGGTAGTGGGGGCAAGCACAACGGAGGGGCTTAAGAATGCCTGGAACAGGTGCAAGGGATCTTGAGAGGGGAGGAAGTGATGGAAAGTCATTGATTACATACGGTCAGTGGCCACACACAATGTATAGGGTCTATGGGCAAACTGGATGGTCCTAGCGGTCCTTATCTGATGACATTTTCTGTGTTTCTATGGTGAATGCCATCTGTTCTCTGTGCCTTGTCCATCCTCAGCACCCTCAGTCCTTCCAGCAACCTGTCCTATGTAATTCTGATGTCAGTCAGACCCCCACTCCACCTCTCCAATGGGGTATCTACCTGCACATATAAACTTAGGAAGATATAATGAATTACCTCAATATTTACTTGTTGGTGAATGGATGTATAGGGAGGACATGATAAGTGTATAAGCTATGTGTAAGGTGAACACATATTCAAATAAAGGAGTAATAAAAAACAAGATTGTGCGATACGAAAATTCATTTCAGCATAATTTATATGTAGTTTTGTTACATTTATTTATCTCTGTTTATGTATGCAGTTAGGATTATGCATCACTTGACAGAGCTTAATTCACTGTTTTACTCTACAGGTTTTGATATCATTACTACATAACTTGGTAATTTTTTTGCAGGACTAACAGATATCTAACACTATACATTATGGAGATGAATGTCCCCAACAAAAGGATAACATTTGGACCTACATGTACTGCTCATGGGTGTGCAAGTGCATACACGCGGACTCCATGGCTAAATTTCCACCAAATGCCATCTAACAATTTTGAGCTATATCACAAATGGTTGAGTTCATTTCAGTTGAGAAATCATGACTCCATCATACCTAGTTTCATATGCAGCCTTCATTTTAGTGAGACTGATTATATTACTAAAGGCCATTTTGATAGTAATGGCATTTTTTCATTAGTGAAGAGCAATCGACTGAAAAAAAAATGTAGTGTCTCATGACATTGGTGTTGCAGGAACCTGTTCAAATTTATACGATCCTGAGTCTTCTATCAACACATCGGTGAAAACAATAACGCCTGAAATTATGGTGGTTCAAGGCACATTTGAAAGCTTGAAACGTATACAGGTACATCATAATTTTTTTTCATATTTTTATCTTTTTTATTACGTAAGTACCTCAACATTGAGATCTGTTAACTAATACATCCAATTATTTTTCTGCCCAGGATGATATATACATCCACAATACATCACATCGGATACTGAAATCAAATGGTGAAGTACGTCATAGGTCGATCGGTCATGATAAACAAACAAAATCTGGAACATTCCCAACTATCGGCACTGAAGATGGTGTATCTAATAGCAGCAGCATGACACTATTTCAAGAGGCACAATTGCATCTATTTAAACTGTAGGAATGATAACTTATATTAATAAATTCATAGACATGTGATGGTAGTAAATGACATTTCATGTACTTTGAAACTGTTCATTTCAACTCCCCCCTTCTACTTTACCACCCCCCCCCATTCCAGGATTTCCTCCTTCCACCCCCATTATATAGAGGATAATGTATGGTCTTTGGTTAATAACCATGCTGTAAACACTTCAAAAGGTTGCCATGACATCATTGTAAATCTCAAGAGCGCAGCTCGAGAGGTTTTCAGATGTCATGGCAACCTCAAGAAGTGTTTTCAGTGCGGTTGTTAACCAAAGACCATACATTATATTTTATAGTGTATGGGCTACCAAGACTGTGTAATTGCAGACTGAATTACTTTACTGAATTACTTTACAGAACATTGATTGTTGTGAGCATTCTGTTTTGTTAGAACATTGATTGTTGTGAGCATTCCATTTTTTGTTATACCATTGATATGACATACTCATGAAGGGTTAACAACAAAGTGATGTCATAACAATAGCATAACAAGGTTGTAATCTGCTTGATTTCAGTTAATAATAAGGGCTCCCCATACATTATAACTCATTATGTTTGTCTCTGGCCTCTTGAAACCCTCCACCGTACTGGCCCTCACAACCTCTTCTGACAGTCCTTCCAAGGCCCAACCACTCTCTCTGTGAAGTAATACTTCATAATGTTTCTCTTAAACATTCACTTATCAAAATTTAGTCCACCACTTAGTTCTAGTTTCTACCTCCCCTGAAAAAAAGCTGTATCACACTTTGTTGATCCCTTTCACATACTTACATTTTTGATTATGACCCCTCTCTCCATTCTTGACTCTTGATGACACCAATGCAGTGCCTTCAACATATCCTCATACAGACTTAACCCATGCACCATCTCAGTGGTCCTTCTCTACACCCTTTCCATGTCATTTATTCAATTTCATGTTTCTCACTTCTCTGTTCCCTTCTACCTCTCTTGCATTGAACACTATCCACTCCCTTTACCCTGCTGTTATCTTCTCTTGCTCTCACCTCAAGTTGGAAACCCTCACATTAATCTCATCTATTTCGCCCTCTAGGTACTTGCTAACTTGATTCTCTCTTTTACCACATGACTTCTTTTCAGTTTCCCCACTCCTTTATCTTCCTTTATGGTAGCACCCAATAGGAATGCGTATTATTGAGTGCTGAAAGAATGAGCGACTCAATAATACCACTGGTATGTAGAGCGAGTAGGAAAAAAGGGCTATGGGGTTGTATAGCGAGTGTAGTGTAGAGGGATGCATGTTACACTCACTATTGACAGAGTGAAAAATATAATTTGGCCAGATTCCAATGAGCTGGCCTTGTATTGTAGTGGCATGAGCCACTGCCTCAAGAGCCTGTGGTGCTGGGTTTGGACCCCAGTGCAGGTGATACATTTTTGCTTCAAGGGGGAGTATCTATTACTCCTAAGTCCACTCTCCTTGGAGTTGAGAATCTTTACTTTGGGGGTGTGGGGCTTGCCACAAAGGATGTGTGGGGTGCAAAGCCCTGCATTAATAAAAGAGTTGTGGTGTGTTTTAGAGGACTGTTGCTGTTTGTGGTGGTCTCTCTATAGATCAGTCACTCTTTTGGCAGGGGTGATTCCTTTGTCACTCTAATGCATGGCGCTGTAAGGGAATCACCCTTATCACATAAAACCTTGATTTATACTGCATCGCTCCTCATCTTGCAAACACAGAAGCCCTTCCATTTCAAGTTCTAACTCTTCTCCTGTTAATGCTGTCCTCCAAGTGTTTCTTTATTGCACTTCTCTTCAGCTTAACCCCATTTTTCATTGTGCCATACCTGTATACAATGACTCTCTATGTTTATTAGTAACAAAAACAAGTGATTACTGGATGCTGGGTGGAGATCAAAACAAGTGAGTGTTAAGAGGCTCTGACATCCTGTAGCAATATGGCACTAGGGGCTTATACTTCCTATTGAACAGGAAATATTTATTCTGTGGCAACAATAATTTTAATAAAAATGATGTAAAGTACTAATAAAACCTATTACTGGTTTATTTTTTATATAAATTTTGTAAACATTGTATAATCATCATAAACCACTCCATGGTGTGGGTTATGCTAGGATTTGACAACAGCTGACCAAAACCACGTCAGTCATGGATAAATCCCATAATAACCCACATCATGTCGAGGTTTATTTCTTATGTTTACTGCAAAACCACATAATTAAAATGTCAGTCACTCTAAATTTACAGGACTGCACATGCAGATTTCACAATTATCTTCTTGCTCCTTTAAGGTCAATAAGAAAACTTTCAGTTTGTACACAAACTATTCCGGTTACAGTATTACCATGCATCAAAACGTGGAATAAGGGAACTCAAACTGATATTGTTAATGAAATGCAACAGATAAAAAAAAGTACTAGCTACACAATGACAGTTGACCTACTAGCAAAACATGGTGTTATTAATGATCATATATACACAACAGTAAAAAGCTTGCATCCAGATAAGAATGGATTAATTAAAAGTTCAAACAATGCATCACACATCATCAGTGAATGTTTCATAGGAAAAGAGAATGAAGACAGCAACATGGTTCAGTTCAAAGATACTGTTAGTGTTGGAAGTGACATAACTCATCATTATGAATCTGACAGCGAATCTGATGTGCTAGATGATTATATAAAAGACCCTGACTACATTCCAGAATCATCAGAAAGTGACGAATCCAGCGAATCAGGATCTGACACTGAAATATGTAATGATTCAGAATGCTTCTATATAATTTCAAAGCAGAAATTTTTTTATTGTTTAGAAAATTTAATGCTCCTTCCTGTGACAGCCTGCTAGTCACACATCCCAGTATTATTACAAAAGTAACAATAATAACTGTGAAAATAGAATGCCTGAAAGGACATTCATGGTCATGGGATTCACAGGAGAAGCTGAACAGTGTACCAGAAGTAAACATTATTTTGCCTGCATCAACATTTTTATGTGGGGGCCCCATACAATGACTGTTGAGGTGCTAACAACTATTGGAATTAGATGCATAACTGTATGAAACTGCAATGATATTCAAAGGAAATTGATTCTGCCTACAGTTCATAAGGTATGGGGAACCCACATGACTGTAATCCATTAGGAAATTGCAAGGAAAAAACGAATAGTTTCTGGTGACGCATGTTGCAATATTCCGGGTCACTGTGCTACACTTGGGATATACACCATAACTGACTACGAAACATGACTCATAATAGATCAACAGTCAGTAAAGGTTATGGAGGTTAAAAACAGTTTCTTTTTAGAACCTGAAGGGCTGAGCAGGAGTTTAACTAAACTTCTGAATAAAGACCTCATTGTGTCAATATTGGCAACCGATAGGCATGTGTCAGTGCAGAGGATTATCAGAGAGAAATTCCCAACCGACAAACATGAGTTTGACTTATGGCGCATTGCAAAAGGAATAAAGAAGAAGATTCTCATATCAAGTAAGAAAAGGAATTGTGCAATAATTTCTGATTGGAGTAACACAATACGTAACCATCTTTGGTGGGCAGTTGACACCTGTGATAAAGATTTCAATCAACTCAAAGAGAGCTTTACTTCTGTGATGTTCCATATTTTAAACATACACAGTTGAATAGGAAATGAAAACTTCAACAGGTGTGAGCATCTACCATATGACCAAGACTCTGAATTACATAAATCATGGATATCAAGCGAATCTGAGGCTCATGAAGAACTAGAGAAGATTCTGATGGACAAAAAGTTGTTATCTGATTTAGAGAAAGTAATAACAAATTTGACTTTCCCCATTAACAATGAGTACCAGATTACTTGAGGGGGTGCAGCTTAAGGCAACTAAGATGATCTAGAAGCTGTATGGCAAAACATATTAGGACAGGCTGACTGAGTTGTATATGTACACGCTGGATGAGAGGATGGATCAGGGGGGTATGACTGAGGCCTTCAAATATTTGAAGGAGATTAACAATATGGGCACAGAAGGGATATTTAAACTGAGAAGAGGAAGGGATGCCAGAGGCCATTGTCTCAGGTTGGAGGGTGGAAGATATTGGACAGGGATGAGGATGCATTTATTTTGTCACATAGAGCAAGGTGAAGAAATGGAATACTCTACCAGAGGATGTGGTATCCTGTAGCAAAGTGAACAGTTTTAAAAGTACATGGAACAGGGTGCAAGGGGGTAAAGGTGAGGGGGGATAGGATGGTGGGGCAGCTGCAAAATAAGGGTGATAGCTTTGAATTTAACAGACTAAATTGATAGACAGTAAGGCCTGTTTCTGCAGGCAGATTTGTATGCTCGTATGTTTGTATGTATAACCAAAGTCACAATTCCAATCAGACTGTCTGATTATACTTAACTTATTTTACCAAAAGGTGTCAGAGGGAATTCACACTGGTGACCTGAAGAGCATCCATTTATTATGCCTTAAATATGCTCCCAAAAGAATCAAGTACAATTTTGATCCATATTCATGCAGACTACATGTTGCAGCCTTAGATCACAATGAAATTGTGCTACAACCTCAAGCCTATAATAAAGGTGGTAAATCGCAGTACAAATATCAATTTTCAAAACCTGCTGGGAGATATGTTGTTAAGACCAGAAGATCCAAAAAGACATTAAACTTCAGAGACAATATGATAAGATGTGTATGTGACAGGCAGATCGCCGGTACATCAGAACTATTCTACTATATTTCTATCAATAATGTATGTATACTTGTCTCATTAACAACAATGCTGTATAAAACATTATGAACTCATTACTTTTCGGTATTGCAGGTGGCAATGGGACAGAAAATAATTTCCAAACAACAGATGTCATAAAACGATGTCTTGGTGAACATCGTGGGGCGTCAAAGCTTCCTATTGAAGAGGCAGTGAAGGCCCACCATATCCGATTCTCAAACAAGAAATTTAAAAGCAAATAGCATTTCAACTTACATCTGATAAATGTGTACTAATGGAGACAGGAAACATTGTTTAGCATCACAATTTGAACACAGTGGTCATTATGGTATTGTCTATTCACTTTTCAGACTTGTTTCTTTTTTTTTGTGGGGGAGGGGTTAAAACAAACTATTCTTGTTGCATCTTACAATAGTTAAGCAATATACCATGTCAGGGTCATCAGATAGTGCTCAATCACTTCATAATGTCATTACATCCTAAGGAAATCTTAAATTCAAAATACTGACAAATGTACATATGTGGTAAAATGACAAACGTAGCTGGTTGTCAGCCCACAAATCTCATAATGCTGCCTATTTTGTTCCATATAATCATTCCTATATTATGCTACTTTTTTAATTGAATGTTGTTGATTTTATATTGATTGAAAACATATACAATTTTATTTGGTTCTGGAGCCACATCACTCTGTCGTATTTTAATTATTCTTGCCATGCCTTTGTTGTGAGCAATTCGTCATTCTAATGTTTTTAAATTTTTCCTGTCATGCCTTTGTTTTGCATGACCCATGTTCAATTTACTGTGAGAACTTTTACCCACTCTCTCCATGAAGTAATACTGCCTAATGTTTCTCTTAAACATCACCACACACAATTTCATTCCATGACCACCTAATTTTCATATCTACATCTCCTGAGGACAAGCACTCAGCCACTGTATTGATCCTCTTCACATACTTGAATGTATTGATCATGTCCCTTCTATCCATTCTTGTCCAGATTATATAAATGTAGATCCCTCAACCTCTCCTCAAATGTCTTCCAACTTAACCCATGCACCATTTTAGTAACCCTTATCATCACTCTTTCCATACCATCTATATCTTTTCGTATATGGGTCCTCCAGAACTGTACACCATACTCCTGGTGTGGCCTAACCATGTAACTGTATAGTGGCATCAGCACCCCTACTCTTTCTGCTGGTTATTCCTATTCCTATGCATGCCAGCATCCTGTCAGATTTGCCCACTGTTAGCAACAATGGGTTTCTTTATCCTTCTACTACCTGGTTGCAGCAATTATCCCCCCCCAGCACCCCCACCCACCATAGAGTGCATGATGTATTTTGACTCCTACTCCCCAATATAATAACTTGCCATTTACTAGCATTGAATTTTAACTGCAATGTTTCCAATCACTCTTCCAATAGTATTAGATCATTTTTAAAATTCCCCATCACCACCTTCCCAAGCCCAATTACGGGGTGTCCAGACAGTTGTTAACTCTTCCACACTGATTGGCACATGCTCCACCTACCGTAGTATTATAGTTATTGGTACCTAACTTAAATTGTAACTTCAGGATATGTATGTATAGGCTCAGCTGTTATTAACGATTATATATAGTATACAATGAATAAAAATGCAAAAAAAAAGTTCAATGTGAAATATGTGGACAATTATTATTCAACTCATATTTTACATTAACATAGAAGTGGTAGTAGCAATGCTTTATTTTTTCTGGGTTTTATTGTAGTGCTTACATAAAGGTGAAATGAAAACCTTCATAATCAAAATCAGGATAGTTCTGCCTAAATAACTTCACACAGCATGTATTTATTTATTTCAGATTAGGATTAATACCTTTGAGTCATGGGCTTCTTTACAAAGGCTCCAAATCATAAGAGATTACATGACATAAACAGGTAATAGACAGTAGATACAACTGAAAACCAATTAACATGAGGGTAATAAGTGTGGTAACAACACAAACCAGGAATAAAGGACAGCAAGTGAACAAGACAAGTCTACACTTGTGGAATAACCAACTGAAGCAGCACTATGTGAATGCGATACAGTGCTTTGTAGATATCAGGGAGAAGTCTAAGACAGGGGAGACCCCAGTCAGTTGGAGGGCAATTAGATGCAGCCAGGCATGGTTTTGTTGGGGGGAAGGGGGAATGGGTAAGGTGAAGGGGAGAAGGCAAGGGGAGGGGGGAGATAATGGGAGGAGGGTGGGCAGTCCAATGACAGGTGAAGGAGAGAAAAGAAAGAGTAAGTAGGACTGGGGCAGGACCAGCTGGAGGCAGCCGTGGGCTAGCAGAAACACTGACAGTCAGATCTGCTGGCAAGGAGAGATCATAGCCCTACTTTAAATTGGCTAAGACTGGAAGATTCAGCAAGGACAGCTGGCAGATCATTGAACCACTTGGGCCAACAGTAGGAGAGGGATCTCTGGCCAAGGGTAGTTCATTTAAATGACTTTCTGTTTCTCAATTTTTCCAAAGCTTTTGACAAGCTCCCCTATCCGGAATTAATACAACAAATGGGTAAATTGTCCATTCATCCGACCATGATAAACTGGGTTCATAATTGGCTGCAAAACATGAAACAATGGGTGTCCATTAGAGGGGAATCTTCTGAATGGTCTGAGGTGACAAGCTGGGTCACCCAGTGTTCAGTATTGGGTCCCTGTCTCTTTAATTTATATGTATCATTTCTACAGTTAAACCACGACTCAATTCAGCTTTAAAAATTTGCAGATGATTGCGGGGTAGGGGCAGAAATTAATATTAACTCAAACTCATCTAATCTGCAACTTACAACTGACAACATAGTCTCATGGACAGAGCAAACCAAGCTGGTACTAAACCAAGACAAATGCTATATTATGCATATGGGAAAAAAGAACCCAAGAATATTATACAAACTTGGCAACATAGCCCTTAAAACAATCGAAGAGGAAAGGGACCTGGGTATCATAGTATCCAGCGATATGTCTTTCATGCCCCACTGCCATAAGATAGCCCAGAGGGGAAACAAAATTCTAAACTGTATATTAAGACACATACCAGCAAGGAGCAAAGAGGTTGTGTTGCCATTGTATACATCCCTGGTAAGACCCATAATGGAGTGTGGTGCCCAGGTGTGGGCACCATACAGAAAGGGAGACATAGCACTATTAGAAAGAGTCCAAAAATGAACTACCAGGGCAATCCAGGGCATGAAAGGGAAGGACTATGAAGCCCGTTTGCTATAACTTAACATGTACTCCTTGGAGGCAAGGAGGAAGGGGGGGTATGTGCCTCATGCACAGGGCATGGAATAATGAAGATCTCTGGGACATCACTGGTCTGGTAATGAACACAAATATACACAATACTAGGTCCCACCCACTTCAGCTTATAGCACCAAACAAAAGAAAGGTACGTAGCACATGATAGTTTAGTCAGCGAGTGGTCCATGATTGGAACAGACTTTCTCTGGAGGTCATGGCCAGCTCTTCAACCCTATCATTTAAAAGTAGATGGGACACTCATAAAAACCTAACCAGAATCTAGGAATTAGTTGATGAGCATTAAGGATGCAAATCCATTAGCTCTATACCTATCCTATGTATCCTATCTATCCTAGGTAAATGGAATGATCAGACATCCCCGGAAGCACTTCTAGTGCTGATGGTGGGTTGTGCATTTTCAAAGAGGACAGAAGAAGAGTTTGGCATGAGCCGCACAAGTGAGTTTTTTGCTAGTAGGCAGGCCTGGTATTGGAATCTGAGATGGAGTGGGAACCAACCTGTTTCCTTGTATAGGACACATGAGTGAGTCTGCTTGTGCACACCCAGGACCAGTCGGCAGGCCTTGTTAAGAAGAGTTTTGATCCTCCTCAGTGCTGTGTTGGTGCCAACCCCTTAGATGACAAGACTGCAGTCCACTGAGGAGAGTACTGAGCAGCAAGTATCTAGTTTAAGGGTGTCCAGTGTCATGGAAGTACGGTGTCTGTAGAGGATACCAAGTTTCATGTTGGTGGATTTTATTAGTTCTCGATGTGAACAGAGAAGGTGAGGGTGTCATCTACATGAATCCCTAGGTATTTGAAAGTGTCTACTTGATCAAGTGTTTCTCCTTTGCTGCTGAGTATACGCAGAGGTGACCCTTGTATCTTGCTCTGTGGTGTGCTGAATAGCATGCACTTGGTCTTTTTATAATTCAGCAGCAGTTTATTCCCGGAGAACTAGGATTCCAGTGCTTGGAAGTTATCCTGTAATTCAGTGCTAATGGCTGTCACATCTTTGCCAGGGATGGAGATGACAGCATCATCAGCATAAAGTACAATGTGTGCAGGCAGGCAGTCAGAAGGGTGTTTATGAATGGACTGAAAATGAGAGGGCCTAGGATAGATCCTTATAGGATGCCTAGGTTCACCTCCCTACACTCAGAGATAGCACTGCCGAACCTAACACATTGAGTCCTATGAGACAGGTAACTGTTAAACCAGGCAACAGTGTCAGTTGACAAACTGATGGAGAGGACTTTGCACAAGCAGTTGGTGATTGACTGTGTTAAATGCCTTAGTGAGGTCTATAAAGATAGACCCCACTGCCATCCCTTTATCCAGGGCCCCATAGAGCTGTGTGATGTATTTCACCTATCGTGGTGAGGGTGGAGTGGTTTTGCCAGAAGCCATGTTGTTGCATGCAGAGAAGGTTATTCTTTTTCTAGGTACTCAGTAAGCTGTTCGGAGACCACCCTTTCAAGGGCTTTGGAAAGGGGGGGTAGTATCAAGATAGGCCAGAAGTTTGCCAGGTTAGTTCTATCCCCAGATTTCAAAACAGGTGTGGTGAGAGCTGCCTTCCACCTGTCAGAGAAGACTCCAGAGCTCAGGAAGGTGTTGAAGACCTAAGTGAGTGGTGCTGCAAGTTCATTTAAAGTAAAAAACAACCAACTTCATATCAACCTGATTGCTTCCCATCCTGGTCTTACTGAGGACCCGTTTGATACATTTGATAGCCTCAGTCATAGAGATCTGCCTGAAATAGAAAGGAAGGTGGTCATTATAAGGCTGGGAGGCAGAATTCAGATTGTGATGCTGGCCGGCTGGGGTATGATTCAGATTGCAAGATGGCAGCATGTTGTTTACATCCATGATTGCTACATTAAATGCATTTACTATCTCCTTAGGGTCTTGCAGGGTACCGGTGGTGATTTCTATAAGGTCCAGGGGTGCTCTCAATGTTCTTCCCATGAATGCTTTTACTGAGTCCCAAAACCCCCTTCCGTGGCCCCGTGTTCTTCCTAGTAGGTCATTATAGTATGTTGCTTTTGCAAGACAAATGAGTTTTGTACAGATACTCCTGGCTGCCTTGTAAGCTAGGATGTCAACCAGCTTCCTGGTTGCTTTGGCCCTATGCCACAGGTGGTCTATGAGGTGCATGCACTCAATTAGAGGGCCTGATAGCCAGGGATTAGTGATTCCTCTGACTTTCTTAGTTTTGTATGGTGAGAAGATGTCTCAGGTTTTAGTGAAGACACTACAGAAGTAGCCCAAAGCTTCATTTCTGTCCTTGACACTGTCCAGTGGGGACCAGTCGACCTCCTTTAGATAATGTCTAAAGGTATCCAGTTGTCCAGTTCTTAGGGATCTGCTCCTGGTGTCTTCAGCCTGCACTTGGTGAACTTGTTCGTCCAAGTGAATAGAACTGGGGAGTGATCACTGATAGAGTCAGGTAGGACTGTTACCTCAGTGATGTATTCTGGACAGGAGGAGAGTAGCCAGTTGATGAGGGAGCTGGTGCCTGTATGATAGTTTTGTCTGGTGACTTGTGTAACTAACTGGGTAAGGTAGAGGCCAGCTATTTGGTCTCTAGCTGTGGCAGCATCCTGGGACTGCCAATTAATGTTGAAATCCCCTAAGATGACTTGTTCCCAGTTTAGCTTGTTCTGTTCGAGATTACTGAAGAGTTGTTGGAAACCAGTGGGTAGCGAGCCAGGGGGCAGATACACGGTGGAGAGCACTAATGCTTTGTTTTGTTGGCCAATATTGAGTTTTAGTGTTAGGACTTGTGCCTCCTTGGTAAGAAAGCTACAGGACAGTATTTGCCCTTTGATGTCACACCTGAGGTAAACCAGGCAGCCACCCCTTCTTTTAGTCATTCAATCCTGTCAAAACAAGTTATATCCTGCCAGGGCAATGATTTCACCTGGAATCTCTGGGGATAGCCAAGTTTTGATTAGTGAGATGACGTCAGGTTTAATTTGTGCCACCCAAGCCTGGAATTGTGGCAGTTTGGAGAGAGGGCTATGTATATTCAAGGAGACAATTTTAAGATGGCCCAGGCTCGGGTGTGGTTGGAGGAGGTAGGACCAGGATTAAGGTGCATGTTACCAGATAGTAGGAGCATTAGCAGAATGATATTTCTTAGGAAGCAAGACCAGGTCACCTTGGTGGGGCCTTTGAATTTGGACTCATCCTCTTTTTTAATGTGATGGTGTAGCTGAGTAGCCTGCCAATCAGCAAGTCAGCCACTGGAATTTTGCTAGGCTGCAGGGGCTTGAGGTACATGTGGCAAAGCTTTAGAGCAGCGGATCTGTAGGGATCATGGAATGTCCCTCTGAGATTGTGTAGCAAGGGCAGGATAGGGATGGTAAGGGCAGGTGATATTAACACAGGAGGTGGAGTCCCTATATCTTGGGAGACCAGGGGGCATAGGGACAGGGTAATTAGTAGCACAATTTTAGTGATTGGCTGCATACTTAAGGAGGGGGTCGATAGGTATGAGAAGCAGAGCAGGCTGAAGTTGGAGGTTGGCTCCCAAGGGCAAAAAACTGGAGTTATCGAGAGGTATCAGGCTGGGGAGAGATAAGTGGCCAATGACTGATGGAGAGGGAGGAGCTTGGCTGTATTTAATAGAGGCCGGGGTTGGGGAAGGTGGGAGGGAAAAATTATAGGATTCAAAATTAGTCCAATCCCACCGATAAGTCACTGAGAGAGGCCATTTATTAGGCCGAAAGCCTTAAACCTTTGGCCAAGATCAGCAATTCCCCAGGCAGCATGGGGAAGTCTCCTTGCTCCTGGAAACAGTCAACCAGTCAGAGGCGGTTCTCTGAGCAGACTAGCCAATTGCAGGGCAGGTCTGTGCTCCACTATCCAATCAGGTTAGCAAGCTTGAACTCTGTGTTCCGTACCTGAATCATGAGGTCTTGGTGAGCGGGGAGTGGCGGCATGGCTGGCAGTCAGGAAAGTCGTGCCCTGGCCACAAAATGGCCTGATCAAGGACTTCATATGAATCCTGAGGTCTTGGCAAGTGGGGAGTGGTGGCTTAGCCAGCAGTTAGGAAAGCTATGCCCTGGCCATAAGATGGCCCAATCAAGGGCTTCACCTGTAAGGGGAACAGAGAGGGGAGTAAGTAATTTAAGAAGCGGAGTTGCTGACTGGGTGGAGTGTTAGCTAAATTGGGGGGCAGGCTTCAGACTATTGTTGAGGGGGATAGCAGAGGGACTTAGCAATTTAGCAGGGGGGTGAAGTGAAGGAGGGGGAGGGATAGCAGTAGACAAAGTAGGAATTAAATCTGTATCATGGTCAATGACACCAGGGAGGTCAGGGCACAGAGCAGGAAAGAGCAGGAGAAATTAGCAAGACAAAGGAGATATGTGCAAGGGGGTCAGCAGTGAGAGAGTTTGGAGGAATGGGCTAAACCTGAGGAAAAGCACAGACCTACACTCTTCCGTAGCCTATTCTAACTATCTTGGTCAGTCATGCCCCAGTAAAACACATTTCTAGAAATCTAGTTAGAAAAACATTTTAAGCCTTTTGCCGTGTCCTTTTCTGCCTTTCTAAATTCAGTGCCCCAGAGGAACAACACAACAGTGTTACACAGTTAAACAGTTGGAAGCACGAGCAGGTACAATTTACAACATTCCTGGCTAAACACAGAAATTATAGGATTCAAAATTAGTCCAATACTAGTGAGAAGTCACTGAGAGAAGGGCTGTTTATTAGGCCAAAAGCTGTAAACCTATGGCTGAGATAAGCAATTCCCCAGGCGGCATGGGGAAGTCCCCTTGCTCTGGGAAACAGTCAGCCAATCAGAGGCAGCTCTCTGAGCAGACTGGCCAATGGCAGGGCAGGTCTGTGTTCTGCTAACCAATTGGCTTAGCAAGCTTGAGCTCTGTGTTCTGTATCTGAATCCTGAGGTCTTGGTGAGAGGGGAGCGCTAGCATGGCCGGCAGTTAGGAAAGCCGTGCCCTGGCCATGGGATGGCCTGATCAAGGGCTTCACCTGAATCCTGAGGTTTTGGTGAGTGAGAAGTGGTGGCACAGCTGGCAGTTAGGAAAGCCATGCCCTGGCTGTGAAATGGCCTGATCAAGGGCTTCACCTGAATCCTGAGGTCTTAGTGAGTGGGGAGCAGTGGCACAGAATAATGGAATGCAGGAATAACATGCCTAATATGTTTTCCAAGAGGACCATGTGTCCACAGAGTGAACTGTCAGTATGCGGCAAGATGATACGTCCTAAGAAAGAAAAATTATGCTGTCATTTAGAATAGATGCACACATTATGTTGCTGACCAGTGTAACATCCTTATGTTACTAATTTATAATCATAGCCACTTGCAGTTCATTTAAGCTTACATATAATGTTGCATGAGTCAATGTAACATGAGGTACATGAATGGTTGGACTTACATATACAGTAGTCATTTTATAAAGTTATATGAATATTCAATTACCATTTGCAAAGATTTCTCAACATATAAATAACAGTAAATGGACAGTTCATAAAGGTTTCAGACATATTAGTAACCAAATATGTGAAAAATCAAATTTTCTGAAATATGAGTTTCTAAAGACAACCATTATTTAAGAAATAAGGCATGACAGAGTGTGTGTCGTGGCTGAATAACATCACGCATATGGTGGGTCAAAGTATGAGACCGCAGGCTGAGTGCTTCTGCCACCCTAGGTGCGACATTATTCAGGGACGACACACACCTTGGAGTGCCTTATAGCTATTATAATTAAGCAATAAGGCATGACAGGATGTGTATCATCACTGAATGTCATCACTGAATAACATCACACCTAGGGTGGATTGAAGCACAAGGCCACAGGCTGAGTGCTTCCACCACCCTAGGTGTGACATTATTCAGTGGCAATGCATACCCAGGATTGACTTATTGCTATTATAATATGGCTATAAAAAATCCAACAAGACTTTAATGATTAATCAATTCTAAGTACTGTAGTACTTCATTTTTTAAGTTATGTATGTGTGTGTAACGAGAATATTATGAGGACAAATAAAATGTAATTCATATGTTTATAAATTTAAGTCAGTTTTATTTTTAGGGCCTAGATGAAGATTTTTAGTAAGTAAAGGTGACAGCCACATTTGTGATGGTAGTCAGGAATGGTTGGTACAAGTGATTTTATTGCGAATAGACTACTGGATCGACTTCCGGTGCTGTCATCATGGGATAGCAGCACTGGGTTCTGAGCTCCTGAGCCAATCAGATTACTGGATTTTGTATAGTCATATCATACTTAAATAGCATTACCTGATATGGAAATCCTAGAATATAGTGTTGAAGGGGGAAGGAAATGGAAATTGTTTAATCAGAAAAGGCAAAATGAGCCACAACATGCTTCCAGGTGCAACCTGGGTGCATAAGAAAATTGAGTTACTTGATCAGGTTCACATAGTATACAATTTGAGGATGTGAGCTTCAAACCCAGGTCTCCAGGGTTACAGTTCAGTGTCCTTAACCCCCTAACCACTGTGACATACTGCTATTTAATTTGAAATTATACAGCAAAGAACAGATAAAAAGGAAAAGTTCCCAACTTGGTTTATAGTTAATATATGAAGTACTACCTGCTAGAAACTGGACAGACTAAAGATCCTCCATGTAGATATCTGCTTGCCATTAGGCTTACATCAAGTGCTTCCATGTCAGTGCATATATTATTTATATGTGGATTACTAGTTATGCAGCTAAGACCATCCATCCTATGTTTAATTCCATTGATCTCAGTGCAACACACACTTTCAATAGCAGTTGGCATTTGCATGCAATTCCCACAAGCATACCAGTTGAGATCCAATAATCTGGCTGGTGTTGCATTAGCTAATATCTCTTCAACACAGGGTTCCTCATCAGCTTGTGAGCCATGATTTGAAAGTGGGATAGGTGCAATCTTGGGTTCGTAAGCATACCCTATGACTCCAAAATTACGAATCAGACCAGTTACATTTTCAATTTGATTGTTATACTCATTAGTACTGTTCACAGAGTTATTCATTTTGGATTATCCTGATCCCTGTGTTCAATGACATAGATGTAATTAATGATCAAGTTAGGTTTCACTTACAGTCACATTGCTAAGAAGCATGACTAATACATATTTGTTAAAAAAGAATGGTTGTAAATAGAATAATCTGACCGACCATCTAACATTATAAAGTACTAAATATTCATTTTTTAACATTACTTTAAATCCCTCGTGGATCCCGGTCAGCACATACTGTACTTTGTCCAGGCATCCACTCTTCCACTGGCTGCTGTCCATGCATGCCCATATCCCATTTGTGCGACCACAACCCTATCACCTCCACTGATTCTGCATTACTATATACGTCAATCTGAACAGTACACAAATTGCTCAAACAAATGGTGCTAGCTACTGTATGAATGAATACTTATTCCAATTTCACTACAACAGACAAAAAGACAATTATAACAAGCATTTGTCAATGCCAAATGTTGGCTTGCTGGCATTGGCATTGGTAGTGCAGGAGCTAGAAATGCAAAATAGGAATGGCAGTGAAGTATTGAACTAATGCCAACACCCCCCCAGAGACTGAAAGGCATTGGGAGTGTGGCTTTGAGTCGGCCATAATGCTTACACCATTCCACCTCACCCCACCCTGCAGACAGTGACAGCTGTCAGGGTGTGCACTGAGGTCTTAGGCCCTTATGCTCACCCCATTCCATAAGGAAATAAGCTGAGATGGGTGCAATATAGGAGAATGGGGTGAATGTTAGGGTGACAGAACCCAATGCACACCTCAGCACTGGGCTGGCAGTATAGCCTAGAGGTTAGAGGAACGAGGTGTGAACAATCTTGGTACATCATGCAGACCAGACATGAGTCTGATTCTCACAACCTCCACTTGCATACTGTGTGACTCTGAGCAAGCCACTTAACCGCCCAGTGCTCCCAGGTCACACCTGAAAACAGTCACTTGTGCCTAGTGAGCCTTACTCGGTTACCTAAGACTAAAATTAAAAAAAAAATTAAAAAAATAAAATGCCTGTCAGTGGCTGTAGGGTGGGGGCTGGGGGTAGAATGCTGCGAACATTATGGCCGATAAATCCAAGTTACGTCCCCGACACCTATCAGTCTCTACAGGGTTAGTGTATAGTTGGAAACCTTAATGCCCCGGGTGTTTGTTAGTATTTTCACTCTAAATTTTCAACATTGGCTTTTTGGGACCCCACCTCATGAACAGTGGCACTGTGATTTTGTTACTGTATCCCAAAAGTTGATTTCATACAGCAACCGCGCCCATTGTGCACCACAGGTGCGAAAACATGTTTTGGGCAGGATGTGAAAAATGACAGCTGTACTGTTCATAAGGAGGTGTGCAAAAATGGCAATGTTGAAAATCTGGAGTGAAAACATTAAAAATTGGTGAAGTTATGAGCATGCATAGAAACTTCCTTTTTAGTTGATTAACCAGGATTAGCACACTAAGCTGAAAGCTTTTTTACAGGAGTGACCTGGGAGCACAGGGAAGTTAAGTGACTTGCTCAGGGTCACACAGTATGTAAGTGGAAGCTGTGGGATTCAAACCCAGGTCTGGTCTGCTGAATGTCACCAGATTTGCAGCTCAGAGCCTTAAACCACTGTGCTATACTGCTCTCTGCACAATGCACGCTGGTAGAGCAGTCATGTTTTGGAATTTTTTCACCAAATTTGCAACATGGGCTTTTTGGGACCTCTCCTCATGAACACTGGCACTGTTGTTTTGTTAATCAGTCCCAAAAGGTGATTCCACACAGCAATGGCGAAATCACCTTTCAGGGCTGAGAAACAAAATGACAGTTACATGTTAACCAGGTGGGGTCCCAAGAACCCCATGTTGAAAATTTGGAGCCAAGAGTCCTAAAAATGGCTGAGATATCAACCTAAGTTGAAACCCCCCCATTATAAAACTTACCGTCATTTCTTCAGTTCGCAGTTCAGCTTTGAAGAGTGCAGACATGTCCGCCAGAGAAGATCGCGAGCTCCTGACCTCCAGAGGGCAAGTATGGGTGAGAGGAGGTGCAGAGAGGTGGTGTGCAGAGGGAGGGAGGGTGGGGACGAGGGAGGGGATGAGGAGACAATGGTGAACCATTTTCTTCTTTGCAGGTAAAAAAAACTGACCTCGAGGGAAGGTTTTCTTTTTTTTAAACAGGTTACAAAAGCAAAACAAAAAAATGGCCCATTGGGGTGGGCTCCCAGTGTGCCATGATTAAGGGAGGGGGGATGCCGACATGGGGACTGAGCACCCAGATGTCGGCAAGCCAAATAGATGGGTTGGGGGTGCCTTAGTCAATACTGGGAGTGGGCATCCTGGTGTCAGAAAGGGGATATTGTTTAACCAGGAAAAGCACACTAACAGGGGGGATGCCGACATGGGGATTGGGCACTCCAATGTTGGGATTGTGTAATGGAGGACAGGAGCCACCAAATGTATTTCAATGTTTCACCAGGAATGGCATGTAATGGAGGCGTGTCAGATCTGCCACTGCAATGAAAAGCCTGTCTCTCATTGCAGCGGCAGATTCATTTCAAATTGGTGGCACTCTCTGAAACTGCTGTCATCGGCAGCATGTTCACTGGTTGGTGGTGAGGGACACACTGACTAAAGTATCCCCTGGATTCTCCACAACACTGACACACCTTTGAAAGTGCTACTACCCTGCTACTACCGTAATATGTTGTTTGCGCATGTGTGCAAGCCAGCATAAAAAGGGTATGAGAAATAGAGATTGCTGCTTGGTTGTAAATAGTCTATAAGACCTATGTTAATCTTTGATTAACATACATGTACAGCCTAATCATATGCTGAACAAGGTTTAACACTATTTAAAAACATTTTTATTATAATAGCAATGAGGAACTCCCAGGGGTTATGATAATGGACAGTTAATCACCCTCTAGGGGCATGTAACATTCAGCCATGCCTTGTGCCACATTACACCCCTAGAGGATGATTAACAGACCATTAACATAACTCCTGTTCATGCCCTATTGCTTAATTAATTAATTAATTAATTAATTAATAGGAATAACAGTTATACTAGTTTCTTTCATTCTTGTATTCAATATGATACAAAACACTGACTGCTTTAGTGCTCTGAAAAAATATATATTGCATAGAATTCAAGCATAAAAAATACAGTATCATTATTAATCTAATAAGTTAAGTAATTGCATTATTGTCAGTTACTGATGCTCTCCTCATATCTCCACCATCTACAATCTAACTTGATGTCTATGTATATTTAAAATCAGACCCTCTTCAGTAGCTGCATATTGCAGCAAGCCATCCATCAGTAACTTTTTTTTAAATAAACTAATGAAACGGTGAAGGAGGGGAACAAATAAATAAAGGGGTGGAGATGAGTCAGTGAACTAGGGCAACCTTTTTTTTAAATTAAACTAGAGAGATAAAAGTAAAGGTGAAGTAATGGATCTGGCTATTGCTATTACACACTGTCAATACTGAATTAAAATGTGATAATATCTATTCATCTGAGGTCTCATCACTGCCTCTGCTTCACTGCTTGATATAAGGTCAGTCTCTGCTATCTGAATGAGAGCCCAGAAAATAGTCACAGCATACCAGGGTCGCTGGAATATAATAAAGGTAAGTGGTCTGAATATATGAAGGACACGTAGCACAGTACAAAGTTCACAGAAAATGTAAGTCATGGCACTCACCCTGGAGTTTGGACTACTTCTTTTGAATAAAATGCTTTGGTTCTGGAAACATATTTCCCATTTGGACATCATTCTTTACAAAAGAGAGAGAATGACATGACTTACATTTGCTGTGCCTATTTGTTTTTTGTTTTTTCACTGGACATCCAGTCCTACCAGGGTTAATCTGTTTAGCACCACTGATACAGAAAAAATGGCACTTCCTCTAAACAAGTTCTTGCTATACATAAATAAAACAAATGCATATTTATGATGAGGATAGTAATGTTGAGAATGCATGTATACCAAATAAGAATATTTAACACAAAATACTGACAGCTTGTATAACAGCTCTAAAAAAACAATTTTTCTGTATATCTTATAGGACAATGGAAATGACCCTGTATAATTAAATCTGAGAAAATACTAATAACTTCACATTGACAAGAAGGGCACAATAAATAGGTTATCCTGCAACATGTATTAAACAAAACCAGAACATTAGGCTGTCATGGTGGCACTGAGGGTTGAGGCACTGGACACCACACCTCATGCTACGCCAGCGACCTGGGTTCTGAAGCAGACTCAGGTCACCGAGGGTCAGCCTGGGGAGTTAGAAATGAGCATCCAATGGATGGTCTACTCCTCAATGGGGGAGGAAGTTCACAGGGCTGCGATGCCCACATCCGTTGCCACTTGTGGAAGCACGGTTGGTAAGGTACAACAGCTCATTGTGGGGGAGTTGGGGTGGGGAGGGCACTGTTGATGCTTGATCATGGAGTTCGTCAGCATGCCATCTGTCTGGACATAATTCTTCTGAGTCAATGCCCTCAGGGGATAGGGACTAGGAGAAAAACCAAAGGCAAAAAAAACTCCTGGTCTCATGCAGAATGATGCTAGGATCCACGTTATGTTGGAGAACCAGCTGAAAAATCAGAGGAAAGGATTCTTTGGGGCAGAGACCAGGAGGCAGTAAAAAAACAAACAAACAAAAAAAAACAGAACATTAAGAATCAATCAAGGACAAGATCTCACAGAGTTCCCAAAAAACAACAATTTAAACCCAGATGGCTCTGTCATAACAGAGCAGGATAAAAATGTATGGGTTCTTACAAAATTAAAGGATTACTCTAGCCCAAAAGGTCCTCTGTTGTAACAGAATTAGACCAGAACCTGTTGGTGCTTACATAACTACATTACCAGCACAGAGTGTCACAGGTACAACTGAATTTTATTAGAACCCTACTCAGAACCACAATATTAGAACAGTGGCTCTGACATGTAACAAACCAGATCAGAATCATTTTTGGTACATACAAAACAAAAAATGCCAAATAGTATAACAAGATCATAATTATTATGGGGTAAACAGAATGGGTTAGCGTGAGTAACAAGATGCAAATGAGCTAGGCACATCAAATAGACATGGGTTTGAATTCCACAAATTCCAGTTGCATAATGTGTGAGTATGAGCAAGTCACTTAACCTAATTAGTACTTCTGAGTCAACCATGAGAAAATAAATTTGTGCAAAGTGATGAACAAATTTCATCCATGTGTACCCCACCCCAACCTCCACCACCACCACTTTGTAAATCTTTTAAGCAAAACCTACCTTTGCAAATTTAAATTTGCCATTATAAGCTTTAGCTGCACATTCAACCCAACCCTCTCCACACACACACGTGTTTTTCAGTTTTCTTACACTTTTCATTCTGGAGTTAAATTGAACCATTACTGAAAATCTGAGATAGGTGTTTTAAGCTTTGTGTCCGCACATCAAGAAAATGACCTCAGAGGGGGTAAGAAACACACTTTTACTAATGTATTTGCTCCAACTACTGTCAGCATTAATAAATAAAGCTCACTTGTGTCAAGAAAATCAAAGAAAACACTTGAAACAGAGGCTATTTGTATTGTAAATGGAAGTTTCCATAAAATGATGAAACAGCTGCTGTGTATACATTGTTTATGGAAACTTCTATTTACACTATAGAATTTGAAACACTTAAATGCATTTTTTGAAACAGACATTAAAATAAATATAATAAGAACCCTTATGGCTTCTGCAATGACAGACTCTTTGTTTGCTAAACTATATCACACACTATCTCAACATATACTTCACTCCTTCCCTAAAGAACAGTAAGTGCTTAAGTAAAGAGGCTGGGAGGGGGACATGCACAGAACAGTTTTCTGAGGGAGAAGTGAAGCAGTTGCAGTCGAACCCCCCACCATTCCAGCACGTTTTTATAAGCATGCAGTGAGCGTCCTCCTCTATGTTGAGTGGTTAATGTTTCGGAATAGTTTTCAGTTTTTTAGTAAGTTCCTGATGGAAATTTGTGGTTGATAAACCATAGAACAAAGGGGTACATGTGTTGGATTAAAGCTAAAATGACTAGAACAGTGTTTGGGAACACAATAAAATAAAGTGGCATGCTTCCAGCAAGTAAAAAATGCTCCTGATTAAACACACCGGTACATGGACTCTACAGCTGCTGTTAGTCCGCACAATGGAGGTCCATATGGGAACAGTGAGTAGCCCTGAAGACGATGCTGGCAAGCAATGATTTAAAACTCTTTTTTCTTTCTTTGCTATTATCTCATGGTCTTTTCTATCTATCTATCTGAAGTTATATGTGAGAGGCAAAGAAACAAGGAAACGCAGCTGATGTGAGTTCTTAGGGATGGAGATCTGAACTGGAGCATGGCATTATGTTAAAAAAGTTGTTTGCTTTCATTTAGTTCAGTAATTTCTCTGTCTTGACTTTTAAATCCTCCCAAGATTCTGTATCTTCACACTATATTTAACATCTACACTGGGCAGCATTAAAAACAATGAAAATAGTGTGAAAGAAGTTTGTGATAGATATAACAAAATGAAAACAGGAGCACATGGATTTAATCTGCTTGAATGAATCATGTACTGTTGCAATTTATATTACTTATAACTTTTCAGTGTGCTGATTTGAGAAATCCTTTAATAAAGAAACTGGGTTGGGTGCAGAGTCAATTCCACATGTATGGTTTGCGCATCTCTAAATGAATACACCGTGAAGCACCTGAAAATGGGAAAACAGTCCAGAATGGGTTTGCATATGATGAAATGATTGAAACAAACATGTAAACAAGACTGCATGAATTTAAAAGGTCTGTGAGCTGCTGCAATCTATACCGTTAACGAACTTAAAAGTGCTGGTTTTTGAAATTAATTATTAAACCTTTGGGATGGTTCTGAATCTCTCCCAAGTGCAAGACTTGTGTGTTTGTTACATTTGGTCCTCAGATTATAAAAGTGGGTCTGATGAGTACTGTGTTCCTTTCCATATCTTATTAAGCAAAAGAGTGATTTAACAATACAAAGCTCTGATATGTCTTCTAGAAAGGAAAGAAGGGGAAAAAGTTCAATGGATCTTTCAGAAAGAAAACAAGAGAAATTTCACAGGGAAGCTAAAATTAAAGGGAAACTACAGCCTAAAGTACCTATTGAACAGGATTTACTGAACTTTTTTGGTAAAGTACCCACCCTTAATATCACTAACCCTCTGAGCCCAATTGCATCTCCTTTTGAAACTCGAAACTTGACAAAAGATACGATGGAAAGTAAAGGGAAGGTTCTGGAAAGTTCAACTCCATCAATATACTTTAAGATTTCAGAGAAAAAAGAGAAAGGGGGTGTCAGAGGCTATAGCTTCAAACAGCCAAGAAAACATCTATCTGTCTGCTGAATTGGATGTGGAGACTATAAATGAAGCAGAAGCAAATCATGTTACATCTAATGAAATAAATGTGACAATAATACCAAAAGAAAACCTTTCCAAAGTAAAACATCAAGAGAAACAGGATGCAGGGGAAAAACAATCTATGGCTTTTTGGGCAAAATCATTGATGGGGAACATTAATGAAATAAAAGAGGATATGATCTTTCTTAAAGCTCAAGCCGAAAGTATGGATCAACTTATTTCAGAAATAGAAGTAATCAGGTCTACTATACTGCAATTGGAGACATCTGTGGAATCTATCAAAAATAAAATACCTCAAATAGAAAAATGTTTCTCAGAAATGGAGGAAAACAATGTTTTAATGGGACGGCAATTAAATAATCATGAGAATCAACTAATTGATATGATAACAAAAATGACAGCTATGGAGTTAAGATCAAGGAGGAAAAATATTTGTTTAATTGGAATAACCGAAAGCTAGGAACAATCTCAAACATTAAAAGAAATTGTCTTGAAAGTCTTTGCTACTTATTTGGACCTCTCTGCTGAGGATTGCAAAATTGAAATTGATAGAGTGCACTGCTCTTTAAAGTCTAGACCAGAGGATGGCTTACCACCTTGTTCAGTTATTGTGAAATTGCTTAGGTCTGAAGACAAAAATAGAATCACGAATATGGTATATCAAAAATAAGAGTTATGTTTGAAGGGGTTAATGTGGCTATTTACCAAGATTTGCCTTATGATATTATAGTAGAAAGAAAGAAATGTGCTCCTTTAAGGAAATTGTTATGGCAGAAAAGTTATAAAACCGCATTACTGATACCAGCAAAATTAAGAGTAATTATTAATTATAAACCCTATTTTTTATATCAAGTGATCAAGCTAATGAAGAATTATCTAAGCTCATACCTAATCTTTTCACCTGAATAAAGTTAAGAGATGTTAAGTAGTGTTGAGGGTTGGGGTTTGACTGCTTCTGGATAAAGGAGAACGCTATGTATCCATACAGGAATGGATACCATCTCTTTTCTTTTTTGTTTATTTAAGCAAAGGGAACATGAGTATGTCACAAGATGGTGTGGTTCTCTCCAGATTAGACTAATAGGTAAAGAAGAATAAGGTTATGTTTCATGACCAAGTGGATATGAGGATTGCCTCCTTAAATAGTAATGGCCTAAATAGATATAGTAAAAGGAACAAAATTTTACAATATGCAAAGATGAATGATATAAAGATCTTTTGTTTACGGGAAACCTATTTATTGGAAAGTAAAATTAATAGATTAAAAAAAATCCTGGGTAGGCCAGGTTTTCTGCTCTTCGGCTACAAATAACAGCAGAGGGGTAGCAATCCTCATAGCTAAGGATGTGAATTTTAAGAGCATTCAAGTAATTATGGATTTTGAAGGTCACTATGTATTAGTGAAAGGTATACTTATGGGTATAGAAGTTGTAATTGGCTCGATTCATGGACCTTTTCTTAAGAATGTTTTTTTTTACAAGAATTAGAACAACACTTGATAAATCTCGCATGTCAAGATACAATTTTAGCCAGAGATTGGAATCCTTTATTGAATCCAAATCTTGATGAAACTTCAAAATCACTCAATAATGATGTTCATAGTTCTAAAATATTAAATTAGTTCATTAATAGGAATTATTTGGTAGATATCTGGAGAGAAAGGAAGCCATCAGAATTAGAGTTTACTTATAAATCTATTCTTTTAAAGAAGTACAGTAGATTAGATTTATTTTTGGTAAACTGAAATTTGGTAACCAGGATTAAATCTATTTTTATAGATAGCATTCTAGTCTCTGACCATGCTATGATTTCTATGCAGTATATTCCATCATATGATAGAGTTTTTGTGCCCCAGTGGAGATTTGATAATTCCACTTAATGACAAAAGAAGGTGGCCACTTGTCCCACAACTGGTGCCACTACAAACTTCACAAATAGCACAACCCCAAAAGTAGGGCTACCCAGTAAACCGAGTGTAAGAAGAAAACCTATACTCTTTTGGCCATGAAAAAAGCATTTATTCCTTTAAAAAACTGCCCGTGTCCAATACTGACATAGCACCCCTCATGCGCAGAAGCATGTTTCACGACTTAACAACGCTTGTCAATGCATTGACAAAGCATCATTAAGATGTGAAATGTACGCCTCATGATGCATGAGGGATGCTGCTGTTGTATTTGTATCCAAAGCAGATTTTTTATTGGAATAAATGCTTTTTTCATGACCAAAAGGGTGCAGGTCTTCTTCTTACACTTGGTTTACTGGGTAGCCTTACTTTTGGGGTTGTGAGATTTGATAATGCATTATTAAATAGTTCTGAATTTGTGAAGCATATAAAGTTTCACCTGGAGGAGTATTGGAGGTTTAAAAAGAACACAGAGGTTACAATGGCTATAAAATGGGATGCTTGGAAAGCAGTGATAAGAAGCTATTATTATGTCATTTGTGATTAAAAGTAAAAAGAACAGAAGAAGTCAACTTCAGAAATTAGAAGAAGACATTAAAAAATTAGAAAAAAGAGTAAGAGAACTAAATGTAGCAGAAGACTTGCTTAAATTAGCAGAGTATAAATATGAAAAGACTGATCTAATACTCCTCCAGATGGAAAAGGATATTTGGAAAGTGAAAAATAAATTGTATTTCCAAGGTGATAAGACCAGTAGATTATTATTGTATGCTCTTAAGCAGCACAGTGAACGTAATGTTATTTTGAGCATAGATAGTGGCCTAGAGGTAGTATATACAGATAAATTAATAACGAAAGAATTTGTGTCATATTTTTCCAAAGTATATAATAAAAATTATAATTCAAGTTCAGAAGAAATGGAGGCTTATGTAGAGAGATCTATAGTCAATAAATTTAATATAAATAATAACCCTTTTTCTTTACATGAAATAGATTTAGCTATAACACAGCAAAAAAAAAGGCTCATCTCCTGGGCCAGATGGCTACACAGCTGAGTTTCATTTAGTTTTTAAAGAACAGTTAAAACCTTGGCTTAAAATTTTGATTAATGAGATTATTACATCAGATAATATTGCATCCTCTTTAAAGTAATGTATTATAATATTGCTATTAAAAGATAATAAAGATAAAAAAAAAGTGGGTAGTCATCGCACGATATCGTTATTTAACTTGGATTATAAGATTTTTATGAGATTAATAGTTAACTGAATAGAAGAACAAATTGGTGCACTTATTGGGGAAGAACAAAGGGGATTTATTAAAGGAAGAAATATTTTTCAAGGACTGGAACAATTTCAAACTTTATTATCTATGGAGGTCAAAAATAGGAAGGTAAATATAGAAGAAGAAAAAATAATGATTGCGTTAGATGCTACTAAAGTGTTTGACTTGATTTCTAGGGAATTTATATTTGCAGTTTGGAAAAAATTGGGGTTTCCTGACTTAACTATTCAACTGTTGTATAAAGTATATGCTAAGGCCACTGCTAGACTGAAAATCAACTCTTGTCTTTCTGATCCAATTAGGATCTTAAATGGAGTAAGACAATGATGTCCTTTGTCCCCGATTTGTTTATATTATGTTTAAAGCCTTTATTAAATTGTATAAGGACAAACAAGAACATTAAAGGAATTGGGACAAAAAAAGGCAGGGTTAAGATGAATGTTTATGCTGACGATATGATGCTTCTTTTGTCAAATCCATTGATATAATGGCCAAACACACGTAAGGAAATTCAGGAGTTTGCATTATATTCAGGTTATGAATTAAATCAAGTTAAATCCCTGGCTGTTCCTATTACAACATTATCAGGGAAAACTAAGCAGTGCTTGATTCCTGTTAATATTGCAAACAATATGAAATATTTAGGTATAATTCTCACTAATAATATCAAGGAAATGGTAAAAATCAATATTAACAAAACATACAATAAAGTTAAGACATTACTTGAAAAGTGGGAAAATTTGGCTTTTCACTTTGGGGAAAAATTGAAACAGTTAAAATAGCTATACTTCCACATTTAATTTTTCTTTTTCAAGCATTACAAGGGGAAATTCCAGATCAGTGGTTTTCAGTGGTAAAGCATGCTTTGATTAAGTTCTTATGGAAAGGAGCTTCCCCTAGAATTGCATGGTCTAAGTTAACATTATTGAGACTGTACTCTGGTATGAGCTGTCCAGATCCATATCTCTATTATATAGCTACTAGGGTTAAAACGGCTCTTTCCTGGTTGGATAAAAATTAAAAAAGAGATTGACAAAAAGGTTAACTATATTAGTATTGTTCAGGAGATTTTAGATAGGGAACATCTGGATTTGGGTATTCAGGATATAATGAGAAAAAATAAATTATTTATTGGATCAGAAATTAACTTGATAATTAAAGGGGTAGTACTAGCATGTAAAGAATGGAAAAAAAAGTAAGGATAAAAATGATTTGATATACAGCTCTATAATATATAATAGTGGTCCCTCCTTTAAATATAGAGTTGGAGACAGCCATTAATAGAAGGAAAAATTATTAATTGCACAGATTTATTGGAGGATGCAAATTTTATATCACATAAATCTTTTAAAAAGATACCCTCCAAACAATATCTTAAAGATAACTGGTGGTTATATTCTTTGTTGAAATCACAATTTAAAGACTTGGAAAAGAAAACAGATTCATTTTATAATACCGGTATATACTTAAATAGTGGATTAAATAAACAACACAGTATTATTGCACAAATATACAGATCTTTTTTTTGATCTGGAAAATAAATTAAGAGTTAAAAACAAATGAATCTTGACACAGAAGAAGTGGCAACTAGATATGAATCAAACTTTCTCTTATACAGAATAGATTAAGATTAGGATAGATGCAAATAAAATTTACACATATGCTAAGAATAAGAGTATTCAATTTAAAATAATAGAACATGCCTATTTTATACCATCAAGAATGGGTGCTATCTAGAGAAGAACATGTGGCTCTTGTTGCCTTTTATGTGGTGGTAATGGTAGTCATGGGAATAATATGTTTTGGTCCTGCCCAAAAATTTGAATATGGTGGCAACAGTTACATGTGCAATTAGAGACTATATTCAACAAAAAACTGTTGTTTGCTCCAGATTTGTATATATTGAATAGATATGATTTAAATACATTATCTAGAGAGGAAATTAAGATATGTGCGCTGGCTGCAATAGTGCTTAAAATACAAATTTTAGAGAAACATAACTGGACAGAAGTAGGGGAATGGAACCATAATCAATGGATTTATAAATTTAAAGAGATCCTAAGATTAGAAAAAATTAGTATGGAAATTAAAGGAATGGAAAACAGTATAGAGGAATATTATATTAATTGGTCTGAAATTATTTGTATCCTTCCTCCTGTTTTAAGGTTAGAAGAATAATTCTGAAATGTCATTTTGCTATGTTTATGTCTCATTGTAACTGGAGAGAATATACACGTGGTGTAATATGTACCATTAGAAAATAATAAAGAAATATTTATAAAAAAAAGTGCTTAAGTAAAGATAAATGACTACAGCTCTCTTCTACCTTTATTTTTTTAAAGAGATAAGAACTAGCTTAAGAGCAGTTGTGAAGGTGCCAGTCAGATAATCTAAGCCTGTTCATGATAATTCATTAAACTAGCCCCCAAAAAGTTAAGATGTGTGATCGGGCTGCACAAATTTAAGAGACAAGTGTGTTGGAAGTAGTCATTATGTTAATGACTTTACTCCAGAGTAATCAATCACCACATTGGGAGCTCTTGGGATTGCTTAATAGCGAGTACATCAGCAGGCATATTAGCACTTGTCATCTCCAGATATATCAAGAGCACACTTTTGTTTTATGTGCAGCAGAGTTAAAGGGACACAAGTAACTCTCAATCACTGACACACCTGTCCCACTCTGCTACACACTTGGAACACTCAGTTTGTCAGACTTTGATTGCTTGCCTGTTAAAAAAATAAATGTATTAAATGCAGCAACTGAAAGGACAGTCTCATTCAGCACCAAATAATTGATGTGGCTGCTGCCCCCCCAATCACCCTGCAGTTCAGACATCTGTGCCATATACAATGTGCCAAAGCGGCAAATCCATGCTGATGTTGCTTGATGTGGCATGCGGAAGGGGGGGGTTAGATGATGATCCTCCAGGTCAGGACTAAGATTATGATACACAGAGACTCTCGATGGGTCTGACTCTGTGCCAGCAGCATCAGAGAGCAAGCAGGAAAAAAAATAAAACAGTCACAGAAGCACTCATGGCCAGTATCATGCTCACTCACTCAGTCTGCCTCTTCAGTCACACATGGGGCATTAGATGCTGTGCTGCCTCATGGCATGCTTCTATCTGTCATGCTCATGACAATCGATAGCGCTGTAATGGAATATTCATTCCTTTTAAGGACTCTTTTTTTTTTTGTTACCCCCCCATGCCCCATGTGGCCCTTTTGGGTGTCAGGGTACCTGGCAGTTGCCTATGTGGCCCAGATGATGTCTCTGACCATATTTGAATCAACATGGCTCATCTCATAAACACCAAAAAGAATACCAATTTAAAATTAAAACTACATTGGCACTTGTGAAACTCAGTGCCTTGTGTGTATGTAATATATTGTGATTCTTGAAGTAAACAAATAATTAATGCCTGCAATAGCAATACTCTATTTCCTGGGTGACAGGAATATATTACAGCTTCACGCAGAAGAGTGAGTCATGATTCGCGCAAGCTGCAGTTACCATGAAATGCTTGAACTGAAACATCACTGTTTAGCAGGCTCGCTGCAAATACCATAGATCAAACAGGAAGACAGAAATGGACAGATCCAATACCAACCATTTCTATATTTGTAAAAGGATGAAAAAAAAATAATAATAAATTGACTGCCTAAGTGACCAGTACTGAAAAAAAAAATAACTGTTTTACTTACATTTCAACACACTCCCATAAGGAAGATTTATTTTTTTATTTAATTTCCTATCTTCTTTAACCATTGAATTTCAGCTCTATTCTAAGGTGGTGGTAACTGGCTGCCTTAGTAACCAATGCCAGTTTGCTTAAAGGGACACTGTCAACCCTTTTTTGCATCTTATTATTTCTAGTTGAAAACCCACATTTTATGATTGCATACCTTCTCTAAAATTCCATGATGTTGCTGGTTGTTTTATCTGCTTCCCTTCTTAGTAGAACTGGAATGCATGTCGATGGTGTAATTATACCCAACCTTGTTTTGTTGCAAATCCTTGATCTACTCTTATTGCATACTTCCTGAAAATGACAAACATCCCCAAACAGTGCAGTCACTCTGGATGTGATAGTTTTCTCTTGCCCATTACTTCTTGAGTGTCTGGATTGTGTTGGGGGTGTTCCCAAGTCCTGAAAAGAGGCAGTGGGAGTAAATCAGAAAAGGAAACAAACACATTTTTTGTGTGGTAGCACTAGTATGGTAGGCGGTCTATTTTTCACTTTTTAAAAGAAAAAAAAATCAGAATTAAACAACCAGCTACATCAGCAATCTCTTCAGAATGTGAGCAATCATAACATGTGCTGTTTAAATGTGGGAACATTTGAGGCCTAATGGGGTAGATAGTGTCCCTTTAAGTGACAGTACACACTTAGAGTACCCTTTCCCAGAAACATAGAAACATAGACTTTGATGGCAGATAAGGACTGCTTGGCCCATCTAGTCTGCCCATTTTCCTACCTACAGGGTAGGCCGCAGATCCTAGTTAACCAACAGCCTATTTCTTCCTACCCCCCCACTAGAATTGCCTTATGTCTGTCCAATGCATTCTTGAATTCTCCCACATTTTTAGACCCCACAACCTCCTCAGGAAGGCTGTTCCATGCATCCACTACCCTGTCTGTGAAAAAATACTTCCTCACATTGCCCCTGAACTGCCCCCCATCTTTAAATTGTGTCCCCTTGTTCTTGCACATCTCTTTTTCTGAAAGATGCTACCCTCTTGGACTTTGTTGATTCCACTGAGGTACTTAAAAGTTTCTATCATGTCCCCCCTCACCTTTCTTTCCTCAAGGGTATACATATTAAGCTCCTTAAGTCTCTCCTTGTATGGCTTCTCTTGCAGACCCTGCACCATTTTAGTTGCCTTCCTCTGGACTGCCTCTATCCTGTCTATATCCTTGTGGAGATGGGGTCTCCAGAACTGGGCACAGTACTCCAGATGGGGTCTCACCAACTGTCTGTACAGCAGGATAACAACTTCCTGTTTTCTGCTGGTGATGCCTCTCCCTATGCATCCCAGTATACCCCCAGCCTTCCCTACTGCCTTCTCACATTGCTTGCTAACCTTAAGGTCATCTGATATGATTATCCCCAGGTCCCTTTCCTTTTTTTGGTGTTATTACTACCTCCCCACCCCATTGTGTATTCTTCCCTTGGGTTCTTGTTTCCCAGGTGCATTATTTTGCACTTCTTTGCTTTGAATCCTAGCTGCCATACTTCTGACCATTCCTCCAACCTTGCCAAGTCCCTTCTCATACTTTCCACGCCTCCTTGTGTATCAACCCTGTTGCAGATCTTTGTGTCATCTGCAAAGAGGCATACTTTTCCTTCCAGTCCCTCTGCAATGTCACTTTTAAAGACATTAAAAAGGACTGGACCCAGCACTGAACCCTGCGGTGCCCCACTAGTAACCCCTCTTTCTTCAAAGTGGACTCCGTTTACAATTACCTTCTGTGTCCTGTTGTCCAGCCAACGTTTTATCCAGGCTACCAAGGCCCAACAATCACAATATGTCTGGTATTAAATACATTCATGTCTGTGAGGATTTTCTGGGTCACTGATGCCATGGGTTTGTCTATTTCTCTTAGGTTAAGGGTCCCTCAGTGGGTGGTAGATATGCTGAAAAACAAGCGGGTGGCCTAAGTATGGTGCAGCAAATGCATAACTGAGTGGCAGTTGTTCTGAACTTGGAAATGAGGGTACACAGGCCTGTGATGGAAAGTGAAGAAAATAACAAGAACAAAGGTAAAAAGACTTTTAGGGTTACTGTTGATATTTCTGTACTTGTGTTGTGAAGGTGGGAGGGTAGGAGTTAAGGAAAAGTTTCCAGGTTAGTATTTTTGAAGGGATGGCAAGTGGGAGTACAGATGGGTGAAGTTGGAAAAATTCACTCCGCAAATTAATCTGCAAATTTTGCACAATTCACAGAGTGCAAATTGATCCATGAAGTATGAAGTACCACCTGCAAAGTGTGAGGAACCACCAGCAAAGTTCCACCTGCTAAGAGCAGAACTTCATACTTTGTGTGTGAAATTTTACCATTTGTGGGTGAAAACTTCATGATTTTGGGTGAAGTCGAGGTTGCTGAGGGTCAGAAAATCTTCAAGAAGTTCAGTTAAGTGCAAATGTTATCCGCTTTGCTGCAACTTGGCCCACAAATTTAAACTTCACCCCATCTCAAAGTGGGAGTATGTGAGATGTGCTTTACAAACATGGCTGCCAAACTCATTTGATGTAGATATGGTTATTTAATTGCACTGTGTTCTGGCTACCAGTAGGGTTCCCAGGGTTGTGATTGTCACCTTATAAAGCATGCAGTTTGGCCAGTCAGGACACAGCATTTAAAAAAATAGGGTAGGTTCCCTGCTGTGCCAGGGTAATGAAACCAGATTGTTTGCATCCTGCAGCTCAAATGATAAGTACATATACTGTATTCTGCACAATTAGTGTTAGATTTAACTTCTTTATATAGCATTGTCAGAAAACAGTTAACAGTTTAGACATGTAAGTGTACCTGACATATAGCCACCAACTCTACAGGATGTTAAATTTGCTCAGGTGCACTGCAAATTGATGTTAAAGACTAGTACACATCTAAACCGCATGTAGGCTAATGCACTGGAAAAGGCTTGCATATGCAGACTTTAATACAGACAGTTTGGAAATCATTCACATTCTATCCTAATAACTTTCTTCATTTTAATTGAGGTGTTTTATTTTAAGTACTAGGAGTTTGGTAAGGAGCAAATTATTGTTGTGAGCCTGAAGTAATCGTATCTACTAAGAATCTCTTCTATATGGCATATTAGGCATTTGTAAGTGGGCTGTAATTATTGTAATCAAAAGGGCTTTAATGCTGTTGCTAATTGCTGTATTTTGTTGCATAATCTTAAGAAAATCTGTAAAATAAAAAAAAAATAATTGAAGATGATTAACAAGTAACCTAGTGTTATGTGAGCATCATGTACCATGTTACAATTTTAGTATAAAATCTGTGTGAACTTTTTTCAAGATATTGATGTCTGCTTTATAATCTTTCTAAATGTTCTTAATTTACTGTATATTCAATGCAGGATTTAAATTCACTCTTTTTATTTATTAGAAGTAGCTGTCATGACAGTGTGGCTGACAGTATAGCCTAGAAGTTAGAGTAATGAGCTGTAAATGAACTTGATATAATCAGCAGAACAGACAGATCTGGGTTTGATTCCCACAACCTCCACCTGCATACTGAATTGTGTGCTTCTGAGCAAGTCACTCAACCTCCTCAGTGTTCCTGGGCTGCCCTTGAAAACAGGCACCTGTAATTAGTGGGCCTTACCTATTTACCAAAAAAGTAAATGAAACCTTACATTTAATACAATAAATAATAGGAAAAAAACACATGCAGACTATTTAAGCTGTAATAAAACAGCACTTGGACATATTTCAGTATTATGAGTACAGTAATAAAGTGATAAGGCCAAAGTCTGAGGGCCTTCCTCGGAGAATGATGCCCTGTGGTAGGAGTTAAAGAGCAACTCTGCACTTCAGCATGTGCTTCCATAAATGTTTCAGCTGTTAACATTTACTAGAGAACACATATTTTAATTTTCAATGATCCCTTCTAAACTTTACAGCACATCTTGGTAGTCCATCTAAGAAGTCTGTACAGAAAACATCTGAAAACACTTGGCTCTCCCCTGTTAAGCTCACATTGCCTTTGTTTATGACATCATAGTGCTCACCATGATGACAACAGCCTGTGATGTCATAAACAACAATTATGCAGTTAGCAAGGGAAAGTCAAACGCATTTTGAAAGACTCAGTAAAATAATTGCTGCATTATCTACAATATTTAGTAGACCAACAGCAGGGGAAAATAAAACATGATAGAAACATTTAAGTACCTCAGTGGAAACAACAAAGACCAAGAGGGTAGCATCTTTCAGAAAAAAAGATGTACAAGAACAAGGGGACACAATTTGAAGATAGAGGGGGGATGGCTCAGGGTCAATGTGAGAAAGTATTTTTTCACAGAGAGGGTGGTGGATGCATGGAACAGCCGTTCTGAGGAGGTTGTGGGCTTTAAGACTGTGGGAGAATTCAAGAATGCATGGGACAGACATAAGGTAATTTTTGTGGGGGGGGTAGGAAGAAATAGGCTGTTGGTTAAATAGGATCTGCAGCTTATCCTGTAGGTAGGAAAATGGGCAGACTAGGTGGGCCAAGCGGTCCTTATCTGCTGTCAAAGTCTATGTTTCTATGTAAATAAATAACAAAACTAAAAAGCAATAAAGTTAAAACATAACTGGTGTAAATCTAGTGTTGTTAAGCTTTTTCTATAATAGATAGTTGCTCTTTAAGGTTTGAAGCACTGCTAAGGGTTTTAAACCTTCAAAATGTCATTATTCTTCTAGAAATGTTAAAGAATGAGGTCCTTACAACTACTATAAACTTTTTTTTTATTTCTACAACATCTAAAACTGTTAAAATGGTTTTAGATGTTAATCGGTTCTCTCTAAAGACAATAACAACTTACCGAACTAGATCCCCAGTAAAAAAAAATGAAGATTAAATAATTAAAAAAAAGTATATATAAAAACAGAAAAAAATGTATTTTCAAAAGGTTTTTTTTAGTAAAAGTAAGGAAATAGTCCCTGTTCTGGATTTGCTCTACAATGTGGTACTGTCGTAGACAAGCTGTATCATATGTTTTGTTTCGAACAGTGGCTCTTTTGTTTCACATACTTTTTCCCTAAAAAGAGTGATTCATTTGGCTTTATTTGCTGTGTAGGAATAAAACAGTGATGCAAGTGTTTTGGTAGCAGTTGGAGGCCGTTTTGGCAGCAGTCAGAGAGCCAGTGCTGGAAGTAGAGTGAAAAGCCAGTAACCATTTTGGTAGCAGTCAGATTGTCAGCGCTAGAGGTGTATATATATATATATATATATATATATATAAATATATACAGAGAGAGAGAGAGAGAGAGAGAGAGAGAGAGTGTGATTGTGTGAGAATGTGAAACAGAGAGGCATTTCTTTTCTGCGCTGCTTTTAACAGTGCTTGGGGAGCGGCTGTATTTAAAATGGCTATGGGAAGCAGCTACATTAATTCTGATCATGTCTAGGAGGATTTTCTGAGTCACTATTGCCTGGGTTTGTCTGTGTCTCACAAGTTATGGGTCTCTCAATGGCTTGTAAAAGTGCTGAAGAACAAGTGACAGCCTGAGTGAGAGTGTGGGTGCATGGTTGATCAAGTAGCAGTTGCTCTGAACTCAGAAATGGAGGTACACTGGCCTGTGATGGAAAGTTAAGAAAAATGGTAACAAAGATATTTAGGGTTACTGTTGATATTTCTGCACTTGTGTTGTGAGGGTGGCAGGGCAGGAATTAATGAAACGTTTCCAGGTTATTGTTTTTGAAGGGATGACAAGTTGGAGTAGTTGGAATTTTGTGCTTTACAAACATGGTTGTCAGAGGTTTTTTATCGAACAGATTTGTCAAAGGCATAGATACTTCAATGCATTACATTCTAGTTGCCACAAGGGTTCCTGGGGTGGTGCTTGTCACTCCATAAATCAAGGGGTTTGGCCAATCAGGACACAGCATATTTCCTACCCTTTTTATAATTAATAACAATTGTCTGTGTTGCTCTAAATTGACCATCCTATAATTATATTGAAAATCACTCCTGTTTTAGTAAAGAAAATGCTTTAAGTTCATGACCAGTAAAAGTTCATGATAGAATGTTAACCGTGAAGAGTACATTGTGGGTGTTAGCCAGTCAAAATGCTAGGATTAACATCTACTGTCAAATGATGACAGAAAAACAGGACAGTAGCTTTGCAGTGTAATTAATTGAGGGAAAACTTTCTTAGTATAATTTTATTAAGCTGTATACTGGACAACTATCAGATACATATGAACTGGAATTTATTATGCATTTCACAGTTTGAATGTTGGAAACATCCTTGGTAAGACAGGAATGACATATACAAAAACTTCTTATGCTTGTTTGATACTTGTAATTTTTAGAAGAGGCTCTGTGTGTATTTAGCTGAGTGTGGGAGAACTGACCCTCTTGAGAGACACATTGTTTTTCAAGCATTTTCTTTACGTTTCTGTTAATTTCATCTTCCAACAGTGAAAGAAAAGATTATTTTAGGTTACTCAGGGTAATGAGACATTTACAATGAGATTTAAAACATACGGTATGAGAAGGTGAAAAATTGATATTTTTGGTGCAGTATTAGCCATTGCTGAGCAATTTAAATCACAAATTGTAATGAGAAAGAAATAATACAACCTGCTGGGAATGGAACCCAGCCCCCAGAATACTGTTCCGATGCCCTAACTGCTAAGCTACAGGCTCACATGGTTGAACCTGGGGTTCTTGCACACACTTCCTTTTTCTGATATTGAGTAACCCAAAAAAATCCGCTCCAAACCTCAAAGTAACCTGTGCCAAAGTTCAAAACAAAACTCAATGAACTCATGCAAAAACAAACTGGCACCAGGCAATCAGCTTACAAAAATGATTTAATTATAGATCGTAACATAGTACATAAAAAACTTCCATACGAACATCTCTAAAGTACTCCCGACCAGGTTTCACCCAAAATTGGCTTTCTCAAGGGATACTAGTCTGTTGGAGGAGTCAAACTTTTATACATGACTTGAACCAATCACCACATAGAAACCATTTTTTAAAAAAGTGACATCACTTATTTATATAGTCTGTGTATACTAAAGTGCATTACAACATATCTCAATAACTTATAACTTTATATAAAAAACTTATCCAGACAGTTAGATAGGTTCACTCTTAGTTCCTACTGATAGATCTCACTATGGTAATCGGAAATTATACTAATATTATCATTTATTATTATAAAGGTATATTTATAGCAGAAATTCAAAATTAAAGAGCCTGCTTTAATATTTATAACCAACAAAAGGCAGTAATACAGCATAGTTTTCTCTATATGCACCTGTGTACATGCACATGCAATGCCAATACATATACACATGTGCACATATATCCAAAACTCCTAACTTTCAATATTACACGTAAATTTATCCATCCTCACATGTTTATCCACGTCAAACTCATTAATATAGTTGAACACATTTTTAAGGGGATTAACATAGTCTGACTGACCCCCAAGGGGCCCACATCCAGTAATATATAATATATTATATTATGGTTCCTTCTTCTCTCTATGAATGGAATAATGCCCACCCTATCATTCAT
Source organism: Neoceratodus forsteri (assembly GCA_016271365.2). Classification (NCBI taxonomy): domain Eukaryota; kingdom Metazoa; phylum Chordata; order Ceratodontiformes; family Ceratodontidae; genus Neoceratodus; species Neoceratodus forsteri. Next base: position 277,339,043 of record CM057453.1, on the reverse strand, counting down.
ACCTGGTGGATAATGACCACCTAATAGAAAAATCCACATGGCTTCTTTTTCTAATAGCAGAGAATCAATATTTCCCCATGTGAATTTAAATATGCCTTTGCTATTCCTGGGCGAAACCTGGTCTGGAGTACTTTAGAGATGTTCATATGCAAGGTTTTTATGTGCTATGTTACGATCTATAATTAAATCAATTTTGTAAGCTGATTACCTGGTGCCAGTTCATTTTTGCATGAGTTGGTTGAGTTTTGTTTTGAACTTTGGCACAGGTTACTTTGAGGTTTGGAGCAGATGTTTTTTGGCTAATCTATGTTAAGTTCTTACATCTGCTCACCTCACAGCTGTTTGCTATTTTAATGTGGTGTGCGTGAAGCTTGTGCAAGCACCTGCAGTAAACTCTTTGAAAGCATTTCTGCATTTTGTTTGAGCACAGTTAAGCCATGGTTCGGCCAGTTACAAATGGAAATGAAGAATAAATGTTTGTAAGAAAATAGTTTGAACACCAGTGAGTTTTACAAGGAATTGGCCTAGTACCTGTCTGACATTTTGATTTTTAAAGAAAACAGTAGAACAAAGCGTTTATTTTCCTTGGCAGATCAGAGGCGCTGTAAATGCTGAAACCATGCTTACTACTCATTACATGGCGGTCCCTCTGAAAATTAAATAGAATTTCAGAAGATCTGAAGCACCGTGAATTTCTTGGCCCTGGAGGTGAAGAAATAAAGAAATAAAGTACTACAAATAGAAGTTACAAGCCTAAATTAGTGGTGAAATAAATTACCAACAGAGAATAACATGGCACAAGAAACAGGAGGTGTGTTTTCAATTGGAACCGCGAGTGGACTTCAGAGCTGGCTGTTAAACGAATGGGGTGAGTCAGGACTTTTTTCTGTCCTGTCCATAGCCTTGTGTTTTTTAATAAATGATAATATTAGTACAATTTCTGATTACCGTAGTGAGATCTATCAGTGGGAACTAAGAGTGATCCTATCTAGCTGTCTGGATAAGTTTTTTATAGAAAGTTATAAGTTTTTGGGATACGTCGTAATGCACTTTAGTATACACAGACTATACATAAATAAGCAATGTCATTTTTTTTAAATGGTTTCTATGTGGTGATTGGTTCAAGTCATGTATAAAAGTTTGACTCCTCCAACAGACCAGTATCCCTTGAGAAAGCCAATTTTGGGTGAAATCTGGTCGGGAGTACTTTAGAGATGTTCGTATGCACAGTTTTTATGTACTATGTTATGATCTATAATCAAAGCATTTTTGTAAGCTGATTAACTGGTGCCAGTTCTTTTTCTGATATTGCATATCCTAGTAATAATAATAATAATAATCTTTATTTATATAGTGCTCTTCACAAAGTATCAAAGCGCGCACAGCAAACAATTAAAACCATAAAATATTAAAATACAATTCAATAATTTAGTAATCACAATTCAATAATAATAATCCATTACAAAGCAGCACTGAATGCCAACTGAAATAAATAAGTCTTTAAGGCAGTCTTGAAGCTGCAATGAGGAATGATGAAAATCACAATTAGATGTTATTTATTGCATTATTAGCCACTGCTGAATGGTTGTTAGAACAACAGGGTGGTGTTCTGATGGCCTGGGTTCAGTTCCCAGTAGGTCACATTATTTCTTTCTCGCTACAATTTGTGATTTAAATTGCTTAGCAGTGACTAATACTGCATCCAGAATATCTAAATGTCATCTTTATTATTCCTAGTTAAAGGATATACAGTACCAGAGAAAGGAAGTGTGTCTGGGAACCCAAAGTCTAACAATATGAGCCTGTAGCTTAGTGGTTAGAGCAGTGGGGCACAGTATTCTGACATCCTGGGTTCAGTTCCCAGTAGGTCACATTATTTCTTTCTCAATACAATTTGTGAATTAAATTGCTTAGCAGTGACTAACACTGCACCAAAAACATCTAATTGCCATCTTGATTATTCCTAGTTGATGGATATGCAATACCAGTGAAAGGGTGTGTCTGGGAACCTCAGGTCCAACCATGTGAGCCTGCAGCTCAGTGGTTAAGAGCACCAGGGTGGCACTCTGGGGAAACAACAGAATACAAGAAGTTCCTGCTCTCAGGTAATGAAATCCAAAACACTCTGTATAACATTTTCAAATTTCCACTTTATTAGGCTTCCTACAGAGTTAGGGGAACAGGCTTGCTGCACACCACAAATTCCACAGTGGTTCGAGATTACTCTCTTTGACAGGGGGTATGGTAACAGGAGTCAGACAACCAGTAAGCATACAAAGCTTTTGAATACATTTAAATATTCATGAATAAACAGCAATTACAAAATATGTGAATTACAAACTTAACATCAATCAAAAGGCAGTGTGTCTATCAGAAGCACAGATATTAGAACTGCACATTTTCTTTAAAGGAGCCACACATGCATGTACTCCACTTAAACAAGCATTTGTCAATGCCGAATGTTTCTTGCTGGCATTGGCACTGGTAATGCAGGAGTTAGAAAGATGCATAATAGGAATGGCAGTGAAGTATTGAAGTAATGCCAATCCCCACCCCCACCCTGTAGAGACTGACAAGCATTGGGGGTGTGTCTTTGTGTCATGGCATCACTCAAGCCATTCCACCTCACTCCACACTGCAGACACTGGCAGGTGTTGCCGTGTGCCTTGGGGTCTTCAGCCCTTACAGTCACCCCATTTCATAAGGAAAGAAGCTGAAATGGGTGCAGTATGGAAGAATGGGGTGAACATTAGGGCCGAAGACCTGAAGGAACACCTTGATACCTGTCGATGGCTGTAGGGTGGCAGCAGAAAAGCATGAGCATTACAGTCGACGACCCCAAGTCACCCCCCTGATGTCTGTCAGTCTCTACAGGGGGGCATTATGGTTGGAAACCCTAATGCCCCAGGTGGTTGTTGGTATTTTTGCTCCACATTTCAACATGGGTTTTTTGGGACCCCACCTCATGAACAGTGGCACTATCATTTAGTTACTCTATCCCAAAAGGTGATTTTCCTAAGCGACTATGCCATTCAGCGCCACAGGTGGGAAAACACATTTCAGGCTGGATGTGAAAAATGACTGCTGTACTGTTCATGAGGAGATGTGCAAAATGGCAATGTTGAAAATCTGGTGTGAAAATATAAAAAATTGGTGAAGTTACAAATGTGCGTAGAAACTGTGCAATGCACACACGTAATGCAATCATTTTGGGTAATTTCTTCACCAAATTTTCAACATGGGCATTTTGGGACCTCCACACATGAACTGTGGCACTGTGATTTTGTTAATCTGTCCTGAAAGTTGATTTCCCACAGCAACTGCACCGTTCTGTGCCACAGGTGCAACAACACATTTTGGGCAGGATGTGAAAAATGACAGCTGTACTGTTCATAAGGAGGTGTGAAAAAATGGCAATGTTGAAAATCTGGAGTGAAAATATGAAAAATTGTTGAAGTTACGAGCGTGCATAGAAGCTGCGCAATGCATGCTCATACCGCAGTCATTTCTTGGAATTTTTTCACCAAATTTGCAACATGGTTTTTTTGGGATGCCACCTCATGAACAGTCACACTGTCATTTCATTAATTGGTCCAAAAAGGTGATTCTGTGCAGTGACCATGAAATAACCTTTCGGGATTGAGAAACAAAATACAGTGACATGTTCATGAGGTGGCGTCCTAAGAATCCCATGCTGAAAATTTGGGGCCACAACTTCTAAAAATGGCTGAGATATCAACCTAAGTTGAAACCCCCCATTGACTCCCATTATACAGCGCTTACCCGATTCCTTAGTTCGGCTTTGAAGAGTGCAGACGCGTCCCAGTCCAGAGAACAATGCTGCTCCCAACATCCAGAGGGTAAGTATGGGTGAGCATGGGTACAGGGGTGGGTGCTCAGTAGGAGGGGGAAGGGGACTGGGGAGACACCAGTGGATCTTTTCTTTTGCAGGTAAAAAACAAACAAAACAAAAAGATACCAGGGCATGGTTTCTTTCTTTTACAGGTTTAAAAAGAACATTTTGGCACACTGGGGTGGGCTCCCAGTGTGCCACAATAGTAGTGGTGAGGGGGGCATGCTGACACAGGATCTGGCACCCTGATGTTGGCAGATTACAGACGGGCTTTGGGGGGGCACATCCAACACCAAGAGTGGGCATCCCAGTATCGGAAATATTTTGGCACACTGGAGTGGGCTCCCAGTGTGCCACATTAATGGAGGGGGGGTACATGCTGACATGGGGATTGGGAACCCTGCTGTTGGCATTCCTTGAAGTGGGTGGAGGGTGGCTGGAGCTGCAGCTCATTATTTGTTTCACCAGGAAAGGCACACAGAACAAACAAGTTGTTGGCAGAGCAAGGGGCAGGGACCAATTGCTGGCTGGCAGGAGCCAACAAAGTTGTGAGGGAGGGGGGAGGTGCCACTGCACTGATGAAACTGTTAATGATTGCAGCGGCAGATTCGTTTCAACTCCTTGGCTTTATTTGAAGTTGCTGTCATCGGCAGCTTCCCCCTTGATTGGTGACTGAGGGTCACACCCAGTAAAGTGTCAACTGCATGGGCCAGAACACTGATACACCTCTGAAATGTCATACTGTCATAAGATGTTTCTTGCACATGCACTGTGTGCATGCACACGTGCACAAGCAAACATAAAAAGGAATTCATAGCTAGTAACTCTACCATCAAAATAACACAACTATTGGTCTGCAAAAAGATAGAATGGAACATGGTACCTGTGAGCTAAACAACTCAGTTCCAATTTGCCTAACATTGTGCCATGGAATAGGAGCAAATGAAAGAATATAGAGAAAGTCATGGAAAAAAGACCAAGTGGGGATTGTGGGGGCTGGTTTGGGAAAAACATACAGAGAGAAAAGATCTGCCAAGTACCACACTCCTCAAGATGCTGAGAGAAAGAAAGTACAACCCTGAAAAGAAGATGAAGAAAAAACATTATTAATAACATTGTATTATATACACAACTGTATGAATCAAAAAAGAAGGCATAGAGCAAAATGCCTTGATCTCAGCACCACAAATAAACTTACTTAAAATTCTTGAGACAAAGTGTAAACAGAACAAAAATAGTGAAATGCTTGACTTATAATACTGCACTAAAAAGCATCTAATTGTCCTTTTTTTTTCATATAACCTTTATTAATTTTTGTAGGTCAATGAGGTACACATTTTACTGCAGTAAAGATATAAATTTCAGGTAGAGAAGACAAATATTATTACAGCACTCACACAGAAACATCCCCAGAAAGTTCAGTAGACCTCACCTCCCCCTTTAGTGCAGCATGGGGGTGGGCAACTCGGCTTGCAGGAGAAAATTACGTGCAAAATTATCTTGGTTGCTGTTGGGTACGATCTCATTATGTGTTGTCAATCAGACTCTGAGGTGCAGTGCATAGGGGGAAAACCCATCCCAGGGGGAGGGGAGGGATGGGCAGAGAGCTGTACACCTCAGACTAGTCCAACTGGGAATATTACACAGGGATGATTCCCATGTTGTTTAAAAAAAAAGGGTGAGGGGTTAATCGGTACTAGTCTGTCTGGGTGAGTTCTATATATCCAAGGAACAAAACTGGGGTCTCTGCTCATGGCATGAAGGAGCCTGCCAGTCCAGCATGAGATACATAGTTCTGAACAATCATTTAAAGAATGGTCAGTTCTTTCCATGTAGTAAATATTGCTTACCATCCCTCTCAAAGAATCTACAGTGGGGATCGTAGGAGTAAGCCAGCACTTTATTATTGCCTTTTTGACTACTGTTAATAAAATTGCCAGACTGTATCATGAGATACAATCTCATAAATTCCCTGGATACTGCAAAAGAAATACATTTCAGGGATAAGCTGAAGCAGTCCCCGAAAGTAATCACCTAGATCTGACACCATGTCATCTAATTGTCATCTTTATTCCTAGTTGCAGGATATGCAATACCAGAAAAAGGAAGTGCAAGCAGGGACCTCAGTTCCAACCATATGAGCCGCAGCACAGTATTGTTACCTCCTGTCCCTATTTTCGCAGGATAGTCCTGATTTGGGCAGCTGTGTCCTACAGAAAAACATGAAAAATACTACATGTCCTGACTTTGTAGTAGTACAAATATTTTCTAATTTTCCAGTAAATGTTGCAGAAAACTATCATATCTTAACTAAAATACCTTAAAATGATAAGAAAAAATAGAAGCAACTAAGAAACTACAATACTTAGCCTTAATTCTGATTATATAGAGAAAACACGTCTGATGTATTGGTCGAAGTTACGTACTGTCCTGAGAAAAATCTTGTTTCAGTAAGAAATGTCCCACTTTGGGCTTCTTAAAAGGTGGCAACCCTACAGAACAGTGGTTAAGAGCACCAGGATGGTATACAGTTTGTAATTATTCTAAAGTTTGGCCAGGAAAGCATCCTGTGCTAAAAACAACTGATTTCTAGGAGTATCCCGGGAGGAGGTGGATTACAAGTTGGAAAAAAGGCCCTAACACTAGCTCCTTCCCATTGTTTTTCTAATACAGTATGTAATTACAAAAGGTATGTTTAAGTATATTTTTATAATAAAATCTTTAGAATGTTTTAAAGAGCAAATAACAAAGAAATCACAGTGGGCATAAGCAGAACTGTTACAAATATTTCAAGATATTTTGAGTTGGGAACCATTGATCTCTTTGATAATAAGGTTTCTACATGAAGCTGGATGTTTGTTCCTTATAGTTCCCTTGCAGCTGAGACAGTGTCAGGATCTAAAGTCATGTTGGTGACATCACAGTCTGTTGTTGTCAGAATTCTTCTGATGTCACAGGCGGGTCTCTGATGTGACAGGCAGGGCATTATGACTAGCGCTCCAGACTCTGTCTCAGCTGTAGATGAACGGTGTAGGGCAAAGCTCATGCTTTATGGCCCATAGTAATAAAGCATGTACAGTAAGGATACAAAATGCAAGACTTTTATGGAATGCAGGACAACTGGGTTCTGCTGATGGCAGCTGTGATTATTTTGCTTCTGACTGGCACCACCCTTTTTTAATTCTAATTTCATCGCCTACCTAACTGTCTTCCTATCCACCACATCAGTCACATCCCCCATCCTTACCCTCCTGCCTCACAGTTTCCTGCCTTAAGCTTGCACCACCCTTGGGAAATCCCCATCATGGCAGTCCCTGGGATGTGGCAGGCCCAGGCCTACCCCAGTTTAGTGCAGGAGGGGAAGGAACCAGGGAGGAACACTGGGGAAGAGCATGGGGTCAGAAGCTGTGTCCTATGCCAAACATGTTTTTTTCAACTTTAGCATATAGCATGCTAAACTCTTGTACATTTACATAGTTTTTCTGTTTTCTGCTTTGTCCCATTTAGCTTTGGAACTGCCCACATCACTCCCTGGCAACCTCACAGCCTCATCACCCAATACCTGTGGGCACTCCTCTTTGATGCATACGACTCTCCCATGGAGAGGTCAGAGGGTTACCCACTGTACCCGATCATCTCTACATGGGTTGGCAGCAAGAGGAGACTTATGCAGTGAAGGAGTGTATGAGGCTTTCATTCTTCAATGCTGGGGTCTTTTCCAGTACTCCTTCCCAAACCTCAGGGCATTGGGATTCAAGGAACTCAGTGTGTGCTCTGCACATTTCCACACCAACACCAAGTCTGGCAGATGTCCTCTTTCCTACATTATCTCTGCTATGTTGCCCTCTTCTGTCACCCAGGTGTCAATGTTGTATCAGAGGCAGTGACCCTCCCTTCCTCCCCAGAGGAGAACATCTCCTGGAATTTTATTTATTTATTTATTTTGCTTTTGGTAACCGGGTAGGAGCATTAGACATTAGTCCTGCCTATTTTCAAACACAACGCGGGAGAATACAGTAAACAGACATTACATATGCAAGTACATAGCAACCGTCATGACAATCCTCAGTGGTTGTCCACGAAGGGATAGCCAGGTCTAACTCATGAGTGAAGGACAATCCACACATGGATGAATGGAGGTAGATTAAAACACTTTAGCAAACAATAAACACCAAGTTTAAGAACAGTAAGGTCAAGTGTGACAGGTACAGTTACATGTATCAAGTACATAGAGGTGAGAGAAAAGTGCAGGCTTGAAGGCAAGGTGGGATAAGTGACCCTTTAATCTAGGGGGAAAGGAATTCCAGAATTTGGGGGCAAAATGAGAAAATGCTTGTTCACCCATTTTAGATGAGCAGTGAGGCACTAAAAACTGTGGAGTGGATGAGGACGTAAGAGTTCGGGAGAGACACATAAGTTTAAACATGTTAGCCAGAGAACTCGGGCGAGGGCATCTTGTCATGGAGTCAATGAAACATGCCAGAAAGTAACGTCAACGTGACTTAGGAGATAGCCAGCAAAGGGTTGAGTAGAGAAGACAGTGTTGCGTGAGGGGAGGGGAGGGGCTGATCATGCAAATCTACAAATGTTGTTGTAAGTGGTGTCCCACTTCCATAGAATACTATCCTTCAATTGAGTGGGGAGAGGGAGGGAATAAAGTAACCTGGGCAGCAACACGCCTCTAGCCACAGAGATCCTAGCTTCAGGAGTTAGGAAGTGGCGCACATGGTAGGCAGCTCCAATCCTCATGTTAACAGATTTGCAAACATCATTTATGTGAGCAGAGAAGTCAAGTGAAGGGTCCAGCATAACCCCATGGCATATGAAGTTATCCATGGACAGGACAGCTGTCCCATCATGACACAGCACTTGCAGTTTGGTGAACTCAACCTGGACTTTTCTAGTGGACCCAAAGAGCATTGCCTGAGTTTTGGAGAGGTTAAGAATTAGCTGGTTAGAGGAGAACCAGGACTGAAGTTGTTGGAAGGCCAAAGATAGACAGCCATTAAGCTTTGAGACGGATGGGGAGGCCGAATAGAGTACCAAGTCATCTGCATACATGATAGAGTGACAGTGGCATAGAGAAGCAGGAATGTCATTAACAAAGATAGAGAAGAGCAAGGGTCCAAGAATAGACCCTTGCAAAATGCCACAGGTGATAAGGGCAGAGGCTGAAAGTGATTTGCAGAAAGAGACTGATTGGGAACGGTTATCAGGGTAACTATGGATCCATGATACAGTCGAATCAGTGGCTCCAAGAGAATGCAGCTTATCCAAGAGCAAGGTATGATTAACGAGGTCATATGCCTTGGCCAGATCAAAGAACACTGAGCCAGTAAGCAGACCTTTGTCCATGTTGGACTTAATGTCACTGGAGAATAGGGCGAGAGCCGTAGTGGTACTATGACCAGCCCTGAACCCGTGCTGAACAGGGGACTGAAGATTGAAGTTAAGTAGGTGGTCAGCTATCTGCCAGTGGATAAATTTTTCCAGTCTCTTGCAGAGGGTAGGCAGAAGTGCAATCAGACGATAGTTGGATAGGAGTTTGGGGTCACCTTTCTTAAACACAGGAATAGTCCTAGCCGACTTCCATACTGATGGTACTGTGGAGGTACTGATGGATAGGTTAAAGAGCCGAGTGACTGGGGTGGCCAGAAGTGGTGCAGTGAGTTTGAGGAATCTGGGTTCCAGACCATCCAGACCAGCACTGCCATGAGAGGGAATGGTTCTTAATAACCTCAGAACATCCAGCCTCGTGACTTGGGAAAATTCCAGTGAAGAAGATCCATCCTGATGAGCTGTAGATGGGGGGGTGATGGCCACAGGTTGCAGGAGGGTGTATATGAGGAATCGTGGTAAAGAGGGTGTTAAAGGCATTGGCAGTAGTGTAAGGGTTATTGCATAGTGTGTCATTAATAAGCATATCATTCAGTGCTTGTGGCTTGGTGTTCCCTAAGAATGAATTTATCTGGGTCCAGTAAGTCTTGGGGTTAGAGACAGAGAAGTTAAGGAGTTCCCGATAATAGGTACTCTTAGCAGTCCAAACCTTCTTCTTACAGGCATTGCGCGCCACCTGATACCCCTCAAAGTCTGCTTGAAGAGAGGAGGATTTCATTTGGACCAAAGTTTGTCCCATCTCTTGAGTTGTTGCAGGAGTGGACGTTTAAGCCACTTGGTCACTTTCCCTCTGCCCTATGTGTCAAGGATGGAATGTGCTTGTTCTGCAAGGCTAGTAGAGTTGTGTTGAAATAATTGGTAGCCTTGTTGATGTCAGAGGTAGTAAAGAGGGGTGACCAGTCTACCTGTTTTAGGTCAACAAAGAATGCGGCTGTGTCAAGTTTGGAAAAGTCAGCAAAGGTAAGCACTTTGGGAGTAAACAAGGAGGTAGATGTACTCTGCACATTGTGGACTGGGCAGTGATCACTGATAGAATCAGTAAAACCCCAGATGAAGAATAACAGTCCTTCCGATTGGTGAGGATCCAGTCAATCAGCGAACAACTGGTACCATTCAGCGAGATCCTAGTGTGAGACGAGATCAGTTGAAAAAGTTTGGCCTTACTGATCATGGATGCCAGAAGAGAGGAGTTGGGACCTAGCCAGTCCAGGTTAAAAGCTCCCAAGCAGAGCACTTAATTTTTCTTTGACAATGCCGGGATTAGTTCAACCAACTTCTGAAGGCCAGGTTTGCTATTACAAGGTGGCAAATGTGTAGTTTCTTGGCACCACCAAGTGTCAGGAGAGAGTGTATTACCTCACCATTCTTTAGAGGTGGCGTTGGCAGAAGAGAAACATTAAAATGAGACTTATAGTACAAGTCCCCCACCTCTTTTTGATGAGGGTCTGTCAGCCCGGTACACGCTGTAGCCAGGTAGTGTGCAATTTAGGTCAGAGACACCTGGCCTCAACCAGGTTTCAGACAGGACAAGTATATCTGGATTATTAACCTGCTCCCAAGATTCAAACTATGCAGGATTGGCCATGAGACTTCTAATATTGAGATGGGCAAAGGTTAAGCCCAGGACATGTGGCAGAAGCTCTGCTGTGCAAGAATCACTTAGGTTTGGTTTCCCCAATGGTCCAGGATTGGATTCAGTGTCCCCAGCTAAGGAAAGAGATAACATGGTGACCTATAATGTGGCAAGCACAAATGAGCAAGACAGGTTCCTGTGGGAGGTAATCTTTCTGACTACCATGAATTTTAGAAGTGTTTCAACTGGCTTATAGCTGATGTGTACCGGAGGAAATGGTGTGAGGAAACAATTCACAAGTAAGTTGGAGTAGGTGAAGTCACTGAGTGGCCCTTCAGCTAAGCAGGTGTTGGCGCCTGTAGCTAGAGAGAGGGAGTCAAGTGTAAGTAGGGAAACAAGTATGCAGGGTGCAATAAACATAGTCCACCCAAACATCTTTTAGAAGACTCAGAGCAATGTCTGGTAATAAAATTAGCAATTAGAGACCATGATTCAGGAATAATGGGATTGCATTAAATATTTCCTCCAAGAGGGAATTAGGGTTGAGTAATTGGCAGCATAATTAGGTAGTGCCCTTGATCAGCACTTAGTAATTGAAGAGAAACCAGATAGGTAGAGTGAATTAGAAGAGTCAAATACTCAAAAACTCAAATAGAAAAAAGAGTAGGGTTTGTTAAATTTACCACAACATCTAGTGGTGACATAAAATAATTTGCAGATGGAAAACTAGGCAGATGAAAAAAGTCCACCACGACGTGGTATCAGATCCTATAAGAATAAAGCCAGCTAAGGGTGGGATGGTATTGGGGGGTGGGCAGGGAGCAGTTGCATAGCAACTGCGGGGAATCCCTACGTCTGCAGCTGATGTAAAAGTGAAGGATTTATTTCATTTTACCACGCTACAGCAGCTGCAGTCTCAGGTCAGCAAAATCATTAAATTGCTCTAAAATCACTCCCGCTCCTACGAATCACCAAGCAGTTCTAGCTTAAAAGACGGCATTCAGTTAATTTAACAAAAAAACAGTCGTAATTTCCTTAACCTAAGGATGAATCTAATAGATTTCTTTGACTGGGTGACCAAAGTAGTAGACCAGGAAGGGGCTGTGGACATGGCCTACCTAGACTTTAGCAAGGCATTTGACACAGTCCCACACAAAAGATTATTAGTCAAATTAACCAGCCTGGGAGTGGGTCCCAGGGTGGTAGCCTGAGTAAAACATTGGCTGGACAACAGGATACAGAAGGTAATTGTAAATGGAGTCCACTCTGAAGAAAGGAGCCGGTTACTAGTGGGGTGCCCATGAGGGTTCAGTATTGGGTCCAGTCCTTTTTAATGTCTTCATCAGTGGCATTGCAGAGGACTGGAAGGAAAAGTATGCCTTTTGCAGATGACACAAAGATCTGCAACAGGGTTGATACACAAGGAGGCGTGGAAAGGATGAAAAGGGACTTGCAAGGTTGGAGGAATGGTCAGACGATATGGCAGCTAGGATTCAATGCAAAAAGTGCAAAATAATGCACCTGGGAAACAAGAACCCAGGGGAAGAATACACAATGGGTGGGGAGGTAGTAACAACAACAAAACAGGAAAGGGACCTGGGGGTAATCATATCAGATGACCTTAAGGTTAGCAAACAATGTGAGAAGGCAGTAGGGAGGGCCGGGGGTATACTGGGATATATAGGGAGAGGCATCAGCAGCAGCAAACAGGAAGTTGTTATCCCTCTGTACAGACAGTTGGTGAGACCCCATCTGGAATACTGTGTCCAGTTCTGGAGACCCCATCTCATCAAGGACATAGACAGGATAGAGGCAGTCCAGAGGAGGGCAACTAAAATGGTGCAGGGTCTGCAAGAGAAGCCATATGAGGAGAGACTAAAGGAGCTTAATATGTATACCCTTGAGGAAAGAAGGAAGAGGGGACATGATAAAAACTTTCAAGTACCTCAGGAGAATCAACAAAGTCCAAGAGGGTAGCATCTTTCAGAAAAAGAGACTTGCAAGAACAAAGGGACACAATTTAAAGATAGAAGGAGGGGCGGTTCAGGGGCAATGAGGAAGTATTATTTCACAGAGAGGTAGTGGATGCATGGAACAGCCTTCCTGAGGAAGTTGTGGAGTCTAAAACTGTGGGAGAATTCAAGAATGCATGGGACAGACATAAGGCAATTCTTGTGGGGGGCAGGAAGATATAGGCTGTTGGTTAAATAGGATCTGCGGCCTATCCTGTAGGTAGGGAAATGGGCAGACTAGATGGGCCTAGCGGTCCTTATCTGCCGTCAAAGTCTATGTTTCTATGTTCTATGTTTCTAACTGCACTTAGACAAGCACATAAGATACTACTGCTGCAGATTAATTTGGTAAACTTAATTCACTTAAATAGTTCAGAGTAAAGAAGTTAATAGTTTAGGGCACTGCAAGTCCAAACAAAATTGAGAGTGAAGCTGGAGAGGCATTAGAAAAGGCGCCAAGTTTGAATCTTGCGCAATGCAGGGTGTTTTCACAGTCTGCAGTAAAGTTCCGTACCTTAAAATGGTGATTCGGACCCCACAAATACTCAGTCAGCGTCTCTGCACTGGCCCTTTGACATGCCAAACTCAGGCCACCAGTAGTCTGGATAGTGACATTGCTCCAACAAAATGGGCCAACCAATTCACTTTGTTTTAATCGTGTTTCTTATAAATTTCTATGTTTTGCCAAGGTTACTATAGATGTGTGGCCAATATAAGTTCGCAAACACAATATAGTGCACCCCCCCACTGATCAATATAGCCTGCAAACCTAGGGAAGAGGTAGCTGGTTATCAGAAGGAACTCTGCTCTCAACCAACAATATCTCAGAGCATCAGCAGCCCACTTTGCCACCAGACAATCTTTGTATAGAAACATGGAGACGTAGACTTTGACGGCAGATAAGGACCACTTGGCCCACCCAGCCTGCCCATTTCATTACCTATTGGATAAGCTGCAGATTCTTGTTAACCAACAGCCTACTTCCTGCAACCCCCCACTATAATTGCCTTATGTCTGTCCCATGCGGTGTGGTGGCACAGTTTTGTTCCCTTTCATGGAGATTCCAACTGATACATAAGATTGGGTGTGTTCAATCCCATGAATAAATTGGCACACTATGAGTCCAGTTCCATGCTCTAATGCTAAAGAAAAATAGAAAAGACAGTACACACAAAACTACTACTTTACAGTATAAGTTTATTTGCAATAAATTAAAACTGAACCATGATGCAAAAAAAAAAAAAACTCAAAGGAAACACAGGTGTCGAACAGGTCCCTGACCCTGAGGCATCTGTCTGTATCATAAACAGCTGGAAAAATCATGACCTACTAGGATAGGCACAAAACAGAATCCTGCCTTCATAGCACAAAAGGATTCATTGCATTTTTCTGACCAAACAATTTAATTTGCTGTGCCTTTTTATAAGGTCAGCCAAGGGGTCTGCAATTTCAAACAAATTAGGAACAAGACATATATGATAGCCAGCTAAACCCAAGGAAGTTCTCTTATGCTTCTTATTTATCTATATTGGGCTATTTGCTTTTGCTTGAGTTTTTGAAACCCCTGGTTTGACTTGACTATTTCCTAAGATGAACCCAGATATTTGGTCTCTTGCATTTCCCAGTGTGCAATTAGCTGGGTTAATAGAAAGCCTGGCTTCCTTGATGTCTCCCACCACAACCAGTAAATGCTTTAGATGGGTAGGTCAGTCTGGGCTGTGAATTACTACATGGTCCAGGCATCTGCTGAGTACAGACCAAGGACCTGGTCCATGAGACACTGCACAGTGACTGGTGCCCCTTGTAGACCAAAGGTTGTGGTCCAAAACTGATTAAGAAAAAAATATTGGTGTGACAAACTGCTGATTTTCCAAAGGGATCTGCCAATAATATTTTTTAAGGTCAAGGGTAGCGATGAACCGTGCACACCCAAACCTGTCAATTAAGTTATCTACCCAAGGCATTAGGTATCTGACAAACTCTGGCACTTAGTTTACTTTTCTGAAATCAATACAAATCTCAACCCCCCTTTGATTTTTATGTTTGCTTGCTCGCATGCGCAAGAAACTTGTGACAGCTTGCTGGAGTAGCCGGTTGTGGATGTGCGGCAGTGTTGTGACCAATGCTGCCACTACTTTTTGGGACTTATCTGTGCAGCACAAATGAATGAGCATGCTGTCTATGAAAGCAGCTCAGAAGCATGCCACCAATTTGAAAGAAATTCACTGCTGCAATGAGGGAGCACCTCCTTATTGCAGGGTATGCCTGGTGTAAAATTTCAATAAACATGGTGGCGGCTGTCACTGTCTAACTCTCAAAGCTGACGTCTAGGGTGCCAAATCCCCCTGTTGGCATGCCCCTTCCCCCATTCATTTGCTGATGTGGGAGCCCAATCCCCATCGGTTTCATGTCCCCCTTGTTGGAATTTATCTGCTGGGGGGTGCCCAATCCCCCTCAGCATCATTGCATCCCCAACACAGACACGATTTCTTGCCGATGGGAGGGCCCAATCCCCGTCAGCCTCAGTCCCCCCTCCCCAAAAACACAGGTGGCACACTTGGAGCCCACCCCAGTGTGCACATTTGTCAGAATTCACCTGTAATAAAAAAAATGGTCCCGCGAGGTCTGGTGTTTTTTTTTTAATATCTGAAACAAGAAAATGGTCCCTCATTGTCTGCTATGCTCCCCCCCTAACCACCCACCCTCTGTGCACCCAACCTCCCCACACCCCCTTACCCCATACTTCCCTCCAGAGCCTGGCACGATGATCTTGGTGGAACGCAGGAACACATCTGCACTCTTCAAAGCTGACCACGAACTGAAGAAATGCCAGTAAGCTGTATAATAGCACAAATGGGGGGGGTTCAACTTAGGTGGATATCTCAACCATTTTTGTGACTTTTGGCTCCAGATTTTCAACATGGGGTTCTT
This sequence comes from Neoceratodus forsteri, assembly GCA_016271365.2. Taxonomy (NCBI): domain Eukaryota; kingdom Metazoa; phylum Chordata; order Ceratodontiformes; family Ceratodontidae; genus Neoceratodus; species Neoceratodus forsteri. The sequence continues at coordinate 277,323,277 of CM057453.1, read as the reverse complement.
AGGACCCCACCCCACCTCATAAACCCAATCACTGTCATTTCATTGTTCAGTCCAGAAAGGTGATTTTGCAATCACTGCATGGAATCACCTTACAGGACTGATTAATGAAACAACAGTGTCACTGTTCATTAGGTGGGCTCCCAAAAAGCCTATGCTGCAAATTTGGTAAAAAAATTCCAAAAAATGACTGTGTTATGAGCGTGCATTGCGCAGTTCCCATGCACACTGGTAAGTTCGAGAATTTTTAATATATTCACTCTAGATTTTCAACATTGCCATTTTTTCCACACCTCCTTATGAACAGTACAGCTGTTATTTTTCACATCCTGCCCAAAATGTGTTTTCGCACATCTGGTGCACAATGGCGTGGTCGCTGTACAAAATCAATATTTAGGACACATTAAGAAAATCACAGTGACAGTGTTCAAGAGGGGAGGTCCTAAAAAGCCCATGCTGCAAATTTGGTGAAAAAAGCCTGAAAAATGACTGCATTACCAGTGTGCGTTGTGCAGTTTCTATGCACGCTCGTAACTTCACCAATTTTTTTATAGTTTTACTCAGATTTTCAACACTGTCATTTTGCACACACATATATAGAACAGTACAGCTGCCATTTTCACATGCTACCTGAAACATGTTTTCACACCTGTGGCACACAGTGGGCATGGTCGCTGTGTGAAAATCAACGCTCGGGACAAATTAAGAAAATCACAGTGCCACTGTTCATGAGGAGAGGTCCCAAAATGCCTGTGCTGAAAATGTGGTGTAAAAAAATCCCCCAAATAATTCCATTACAGGTGTGCATTGAGCAGTTTCTACACATGCTCATGACTTCATCAACTTTTTATATTTTTACTCCAGATTTTCAACATTACCATTTTTTTTGCACCTCCTCATGAACAGTATAGCTGTCATTTTTCACATTCTGTTTGAAATGTGTTTTTGCACCTGTGGTGCCAAATGGTGCAGTCACTGTGCAAAATCACCTTTTGGCTAACGAAGTGATAGTGTCACTGTTCATGCGGTGGGGTCACAAAAAGCCCATGTTAAAAACTTGGAGTGAAAGTATCAAGAAACACCCAGGCTGTTAGGGTTTCTGACCATAACTCCCTATTGTGTAGGAACTAATAGTCATCAGTGGTGTGGTGTGATGTGGGATTGTTGACAGTAATGCTCATGCTATTACACCCACACCCCCACCCTGCAACCTGTGACAGGCATTGAGGTGTGCCTTGGACTCTTCTGCCCCAATGTTCACCCCATTCACCTATACTGTACCCATTTCAGTGTATTTCCTTATAGAATAGGGTAAGTGTAAAGCCCAAACACCCCAAGGCACACCTCAACACTGCAGGGTAGGGTGAGGTGAAATGGCATGAGCGTTATGGGCTATGACCCAAAGGCACACCCCAATGCCTGTCCATCTCTGCAGGTTAGGGATGGGGTTGGCGTCAGTTCAATACTTCACTGCCATTCCTATTCTGCATCTATCTAACTCCTGCACTTCCAATGCTAATGCCAGTAAGCAAACATTCGGCATTGACAAATGCTTGTTTTTTTTGTTACAACAGTCCCTATGAGTGAGCTCAAGGTGCTTTTAGAAAGTTCTATGATACCAAATGTTATTCATGTTGTCAATGTCCTTGCTGTTCTCTGGCTTGATGTATTCTGTCAGTCTGTAGAGCTTTTGCCTAATTGGAGCACTGTCTCCTGTACTGTATCTATCTGTTGCTCTATCTCTTTCACTCTCCCTGGTACCACTGCAAAGGTATGATACTCAGAGAGCAGCACTTTTATTTTTTTATCATTAGACAGGAAAGAACTGACATGCACACTGTCCTTTTTTCCAGCTCTGCTCTCTGGTGCAGTAAGTGACATCCAGTTCCTCTTTATACCTGTTGGGATGGATGGAAAATGTGGGACTGAGTGCCTTTGTTTTCTCAACCAACACTTTTAGCAAGCTCTCATGATATACCTTGCAACTGAACTTCTTAGTAGGTGTGTCAGTATCAAATGTGCAAGACCAGTGTGCTTAACAACCTTATTTAGTTTGTTTACTGATTTTTCTTTTCACGTTGAGTATTACTTTTTTAATATTTATTATATTTGTATCCAGCTTTATCTTTTTCTGTATCATTTGTCTTTAAAGTATATGGAGTAATACGCTGGTTCTGTTTCACTACAGAGTGATGGTACAGTAATTAAATGAACCAATAGATAACTACAGTGTTGAACTAAAATGTTTTGGACTTGAGATAATATATTTGAAATGAACAAGAAACAATTTTTAGCATAAAACATACAAGAATCACCCTTGTGTTTCATTACAATTTAAAATTAAAATTAAAAATAAACTTAGATAGGATTTTTCTTACATTTTTTTCCCATAAAAGATACTGGCCTAGATTTTCAAAGACTTGCATCCATATTTTTGCCACAGTTGTGCATTTGCAACATAACTGTTAGACAACAAGAAATTTGATCTATCTTTATGTTGCAATTACCTCAATTTGTGTGCAACATTTGTTACACATGTATCATTGGGTAGCTCCTCTCTGCTGGCCAGTATTTGCCCCCAAATGTTCATAACTGCCTTAGGCATTGCAAAGTTAAAAGAGACCCAATTGTGTACAACTCTTACAATGGTGGGGTTGTGCATAGTAAAGGAAGTCCCTTTCTGTGCATAATGTGGCAAGCCTCCATAAAAGTCTGCCTCCTGTTAGCTAGGTACCTGGAGAAATTGTGGTAAATATGAATACTGTGCCCTTGACAGTCCAGAATCCTCATCTCTCTTGACCTTTTTAGGATGGCTTCTTTCACAGTGAACTGCAGATAGCAGGCTAGTACAGTATGGGCAATAGCCGCTCACCCTGTTTAGGTGCTGGATTAAGGATCCTGTCACTGCTGAACCTTTGATCCCCCTAAAGTTTCAGAATTGCTTGCTGAGTGTGCTATAGGAAGGGTACTGTGTTTATCAGATCCACACCCTTCAGAAAACCAATAAATTGCAAAATGTTACTGTGGCTGCAGTTCTCCAGGTCATCAGCTTTGTTTTGGAGCAAGTGGATGAGGTGGATCTGTTCATGTGGTTAGATCTGTAGCTCTTGCAGTGTGGCATCCTGGCTGTTGACATGGAACTCAGTTTGTAGGTGCTGGCAGTTGATTTTTAATAATCCTTGGGTCATGCTGACCCTGGGTGCCTCCACCTTGCCCATTTCTTGGAGTAGTCTTGTGAACATAGCTTGTATGGAGCTGATATCCAGCTGTCCAGGAAGACTCACCAATACTGCGCTTACTTAGCAGGCCTCCCATTCGACACAGGATTCTCACAGCTATTAGGTGCAAATGGCGAGGACAAGAGGCTACATTTTCACTAATACAGATATATGGGACTAAGAACTCAATGCTGGTGAAGTTATTTCTGCTGGATCAGTGGTTATTGAGGAAGATGTAAATTAATAGGGTTCTGAGGGGTGGAGAGCAGAACATTTAAGCAGACATCTTGTAGTGGTTCAGCCATGCCCTCCATTTGTGGTATTTTTAAATTGTAGATCCTGAATTGTGGCATGTATTGCTTTAACCATGTGGTATAAATACAGGTGTTATGTGAATGTAGTGCCACTCCACTTGAGGAAGTGGCAAGGAGCTACAAAGCACCGAGTAGCTACAGTAATTTATATCCTGTGGTTCACATTTTGTAATTCACATAAATGTTGCACTTGCATTTGGCATACATCTTTGAATCCAGTATGCTATGACTTTCTGGTTTTTCATTTAACCACCTTAAACACTCCTGGCCACTTGGCTAGCAGTTTGTTTTCACATGTTAGTAGCAGTAACAAACACTTGGTCACCCTCACTGAATTCTTTACATTCCTTAAACTTGTCAAACAATATCCTCTGTTGTACTTGGGCCTGTAAACAACTATCTTGAACCACCTATACATTATCATAAACCAACTGCATAATTAGCTACATCTTTGGGTGTCACTCCCAATATTTCCCAATAATATCTAAGTGGCACCTAAGATGTCTCCCATATAATACATTCAGTGGTGAATAACCTTTGAATCTTTGATGCACCTCTTGTATCCAAACAGAAGCCATGAGGCAATATAGTGTGGGGGGGGCGAGGTGGGAATAGATGCTTTTCTTGTTTTACAGTATATATGTTGCTCGGTTCATGTATGTTGTAGATATATTCTCTGTATAGTAAAATCTTTAATAATTTTTAAGTTGAAAAACAAAAACAAAAAAACAAACAGAAGGCATGAGATTTAAAGATAGACATTCCAGGTATTCTCTTCGGCCTTCACATACTTGTTTAGCATTTGTTTTAGTATCTGATTATAGTGTCCTACTTGCCCATCCATTTGTGGATGGTAAGAAGAGGTACACAAGGTCACCAATCCAAGCAGTGAATAGAGTTCCTTTCAGAGGGCAGCATTAAAGTTGCTTCTTTTCTTGGTAAGTATTCATGGGAGGGTCAACTCTCCTGAATGTCAATGACAGTTATTCTGCAAATTTGTCCAGGGGATCCGTCATATCCACGGCAATCCTTTCAAAATTACTGTCTAACAAGAACAGCGGCATTAATAACACTTTAGACCATTTTATGGCTGTAGGGGGGTGGTCAGAGCCCAGCAGACATCTTGCTATCACTTGGGAAAAGGGCACTTTAGACTCCCACCAAAGTACAATTTTGGAGCTGGAGTATGATACTGCCACTGTCTGAAATCATTATGCTGGAGGGTGGGGGTGGGGGAGAAAAAGTTTCTTTTGTATGTTCTTATGAGGGAGTGGAATGTAATTAAGTCCAGATTTTCTGCAATTGCTAAACTGTGTTTTCCTCTCCCCTCCCCCTTCCCCACAGCTAGTTGTTAGGAAAAAAATGGAATCCCTCCACACTGCAATGTATTTGGAATGTGCAATAGTAAGTTCTCTGGTTCTACAGTTCATAGCAGCTGTCTGTGGCAAGGTTATTCAACCACAGGATGTCTTTGTTTATTGGCTTCCTTTTTCAAAAAAGTTCAATATAGTTTGCTATTTAAAATTAAAAAAACCTTGCCAAATAAATGTTGCTATATTTTCTGGGAGTTAGCCACTAATAGATTTATTTTACAGTGAATATTCCTTATCTTGGTTCAGTATCGTAGGACACACACACGCACACACACACACATCTGTCTTCCTCTCTTCCTTCCTTCCTCTCTCTCTCTCTCTGTATGTCTCACTTGCTCTCGCTGACAAAAGTTAATAAAGCAATTTATATACCATAAACATATTCTACCCAAGCCATTTTATACGCTTACCAGGGTGTGCAGTGAGACATGAGGCAGATGCATGTGTATTAATGTAACAAAGGTGAGTGTATATTGGGTCGATCACACAAAAGTTATCTATCCAAATACAACATACTGTGCCCAGAGCAGCATGGCTTCCACCCGGGTCACAGCACCACTACAGCCCTATTGGAGTTCTCCCAATAAATACACTCTGCACTTGATGCTGGGGAGATTGCCGGGGCAGTGTTCATTGACCTGTCCAAGGCCTTTGACATTGTGTGTCACCCACTAATGCTTGAATCCCTCCGTCAGCTAGTCTTCTCATCTGGCCCTCTGGCCTGGTTCTCCAGCTACCTCAGGGATAGATCCCAATGGGTCATATTAAATGGTATCCTATCAACAGCCCTACCTGTACGCTCTGGGGTCCCTCAGGGCTCATTCCTGGGCCCCACATTGTTCAGCCTCTTTTTAAACACCCTTCCCAGCTCCTGCACAGGCAAAATGCTTCTATACGCCAACAATGCAGTCCTCATCACCTCACACCCCGACCCACTCACACTCCAGAGCTCCCTGCAACTCACCTTCAGCCAAGCTGAAAAATGGTTCCTCGACCATCGTCTGGTTCTGAACCTCAAGAAGATGAAATCTATGATTTTTGCACACTGCCAAAGTAGCTCCAGAAATGCTCCCCTTTGCATCATTCCCAGTACCCTCCACCCCCTTGAACAGGTATCAACATACAAATACCTGGGCATCACCTTCCACTTGGCTTTCTCCTTCCATGCCCATCTCAACTCTTTGTCCTCTGCCATGAATGCCCGGATTGGACTCCTGTACCGCCACAAAGACTGCCTCCCTGAGTTTTCCCTATGGCTGGCTATCACTTCCTCCATCCTGTCTTTGGTTGATTATGGACTCTCTACCTATGCAGCTGCTGACCCCACTGCCCTCACCAAAGTCCAGCCCTCTATCAACAAAGCCTGAAGGCTCCTCACTGATGCCCCCAGCAGAACTCACACATGCCAGCTCTACTCCACCTCAAACATGCTCACTTTTGAAGAACGTCTGCAATACCACACCTGTATACTGGCAAAAAAGGCTGTACTTGAGCTTTGCCCCCCAGGAGTCACTACACCCCTTCAACTGGCCTCCCACTTAGTCACCACCTGCAATACTACCAAAGCCACTTTCCAGGTGCCCAGAGCTAGGACCTCACTCGCCCAAAGGTCATTTCACTACAGAGCACCTTTCTGGTATAACTCCCTCCCATCGCACATTACAAACATCTCCAAAATCGGCCCCTTCAAAGTCACCCTACGCAAACACCTGACTGACACTTGGAGCTGTAAATGCCCATTATAAGGCTTTCTGAGTACACCATTCTGAACTACTCTGCCTCTTATATCATGACATATGTACTAGTTCACTTAAAATAGCTTGTTATAGTCTGTACACCATGCACTGTAACCTGAATGCTCCACTGGGGTACTAAATAGCTTAATTTTGTATGCTTGTCTGTATGTTGCCTATTTTTGCTCTCTGAAATGCCTTGCTCTGTATACTCTTCTGTATCTCACCTGCATTGTTCTCCACTGTCTTGATTCACAAATATGTTGTCTCCCCTCCCTGTGACGAGGTGGCTTTGTAAATGAGTCTTTGACTCAAAGGTTTGTAAATCCGATTTTTGAAAATAAATAAAAAATAAATAAATAAATAAATATCCTCTGCAATGTGCTTCTAGTCTGGGGACAATCCAAACATCAACTTTACAGAACATTTATGTTGTAACTTGTAGTACGGGGGGGTGTTCTACTGTAGGTTCCAAAGCGCATATCAGAATGTCAAGCTTCCTGTCCTCAAAAGGTGGTGTAGTAATATCATTTTTATTGGAAAAGTAGGGAAATGAAAAAATATTAGTGTTTTTGTCTCCAGAGTATTGGCAAATCAGTAGTGGGTCTTCCCTGGGGTTGTCAGTCCTAATGCCCACCATTTTCCCCAGTCCATGACCTCCTGTCCAAAGCACAAGGTACAGCTCCAAGTCAATGCCTAATTTTGATATACTCTTCGGAGGTACAGAAGTATGTCTCACCACATTTTAGCCACAGAATTAGCCCTGGTTTCTTGTTTACTTAGGGGAGGGGTACCCATTAGAGTTATTTTTATATAAACAATGCCCTGTTGGTCAAAACTGAGTTTGCAATGAGACTGCATTGCTCCAGCAGAGATTCAAATTACATTTATCTCCCAAGTGTGTGTGTGTGTGTGTGTGTGTGTGTGTGTGTACAATGATTTGCTGCTGTCAGTAGGGTTTGTTAACTCTTTCAGGACTGATCTATTCCCATCCTTTTACAAATAAAACTTACTATGTGCACTGAATGGAGGCTAATGTGTTGGATAAAAAAATACGTATTTCTGAAACCACTGACTGTAACCTACAGCATGCGTATATAATGTTAATGAATGCTGGGCTTGATGGAGTGCACAGAATTATAAGGGACAGGAATTTAGTTTGTTTTGGATTGCTCCCCGGATTCCAGCACTAAAGCACTTCCTAACATAGTATAAGGCTGCGAAGGATTTCTGTCATTGTGATCAGTGTGTGAGCTTGTGTGTGTGTTTTCTCCATGGATGAGAGGAGATTCCCAAGAAAATGTCTGTCCTTCACACAGGAATGTCCAGTGAACAGTAACTTAGTATGCCTATGTCAAAATAAAAGCCTGTGACAAAATAAAATCTTTGCTTGCACTTTCTGGCTGGGAAAATCTCTGCTCTCCTGAGTTCCCTAATGTGTTGTCATGATGTTTGAGAAGACATAAGAATGTGTCTAACTGGCCCAGCATGTGCAACACATTCTTGTGGATAAATCAGAACTGGAGCTACTGATGTGGCTAGAGCTGAACTTTAGAAAGAATGAGTAACTTTTGTTACATTGCAGTAAGTGATTGTTGTGTCTTTTAATGCAAAGAAGTTTGTTGTCCAAGACTAGCATAGTGTAGAAGTGATGTGATATGTACATACCTGGGTATGCACTGTTGCACATGGATCAAGCCATTTTATATGCTTACCAGGGTATGCAGTGAGACATGAGGCAGAGGCATGTGTGTTAATGTAACAAAGATGGGTGTATATTGGGTCGATCACAAAAAAGTGACACAAGGTTTTCAGAATAACTGCACTCAAAATTGTGCATAGTGATTGAGTAAAGGTATGCAGTAACCTGGGTAGATGCTAAGGCACAGTGCAGAGCCCAGTGTGTTCATGAAATGAAGGTGAGTGTATATCAAAAGCCGATCACACCAAGTGACTAGGTTTACAGAATAAATCCATTCAGAAATGTACGTTATAATGGAGCCATGGTGTGTGCTTACAAGGATATGCAGCATGGCACAAGGCAGTGCAAAGTGTAACGTAACAAACAGAGACGCTACTCGGTATGTGGTGCACAGAGTACTTGGTCGATGCAGAAAAACATAAACTCTGGCACACACTCACACCAAGACAGACACATTTACTAAAAAGCAGATTGCCTTTATTTTAAATCCAGCACACCCTCACAGCAAAACATGAGCAAAGTGTGTTCACATAACCCAGGTGAGTGTATATCAGAGGCAGATCACACAAAGTGACAGAAGGTTTTCAGAATAAGTCCAACTCCACACCACCAAAGAATCACCACTCAAGTGAGTTTCCATTTAAAAAAAATTAAACAAATGAGCCACTAGACATGACACACTAGAGGCCACCATGACAGATGCAGACATGGATTTAGTTGCCATTACAGAGACCTGGTGAAGTGAAAATCAGGGCTGGGATACGGCCATACCAGGTTATGGTCTGTTCAGAAGGGACAGGGCAGGTAGAAAAGGGGGAGGAGTAGCTCTTTATTTAAGGGACAACATAAAGGCTACAGAAATACAAGAGGAGCAGGAGGAAGCAGAGGTACTGTGGGTCACCCTGGAGAAAAGGAGCTGAGCTGTTATTCATATAGGAGTGACCTACAGACCTCCAGCACAGGGTGAAGAAGTGGATGGGAAAATGATGGAAACAATCCATAGGGTGACTCACAAAGGAGAGGTGATACTAGTAGAGGACTTCAATCTACCAGATGTGGATTGGAATCACCCAGCTCCAGTAACAGCCAGGAGTAGGGATATACTGGACTCACTGCAGAGGGTGTTCCTCAGGCAACTTTTAATGGAACCCACTCATGGGGAGTGTTGCTGGACCTGGTACTGACAAACGGGGAGAGTATTGTTGATGTCACAGTGGGGGACTACCTGGGGACCAGTGACTATTATACTGTGGTGTTTAATGTTAGAACTGGGATAGAACTGAACCACACAAGGATGAGGGTCATGGACTTCAGGAGGGTCAGTTTTAAGAAACTGGGAGAATGCCTCAGAGAGGTCTTGGCAGAGATAGGGAAACTAGGGGGAGTCGAGGACCAGTGAGTGAAAATAAGAGGCATCGAGAAAGCCACAAATCTCTGTGTTAGACAGTTTAGCTGTAAGAGAAAAAAGAAACCACTATGGTTCTCTAATGAGGTAGCGAAAAAAGTCAGAGCAAATGAAATGGCGTTCCCTTTTTTTCTCCCGGACCCTGTCCCAGCCATGTGCACGCATGTGGATATATAGCATATACACTCCTCCAGCTACTTGCCACTCCCTCCCACCTATGCTGACCATTGGACCTCCACCCAATGGCAGCAGAACTAGAGGGGAGCAACAGGCTCCTGGGAAAGGAGAGCTGCCTTTTGGCTGCTCAGTCCTGTTCCCTCCCTCCCTCCATCCCCACCCATACCAACTCTCTGATGACCCAAGTCCATTCCCAAACCCAGGTCACTGGCATGTTGTGAGGTAGGGCATCCAGCACCTCAGCCCTCTGCATCACTGAGCTGGCAAAAACAGCTTTCCTTAAAGTATAAAAAAACACAGAAAAAGGAGGATAGGGAGACTTATCAGGAGAAACGAAGGAAGGCAGTGAAGGCAGTTAGGAGTGAAAAAGCACAAGCAGAAGAGAATATTGCCAAATCAGTAAAAAAGGGGGCAAGACATTTTTTAAATACATATGCAAAAAGAGAAAGACCAAGGGAGGGATGGTATGGCTGAAAGGGGTAGGAGGGATGTGTGCATGTAGAGGAGGACCACCAAAAAGTGAACATATTGAACAAATACTTCTGCTCAGTATTTATAGAGATGGGGTAGGCAGTGGGCCAATGATAAAAGACAAGTGCATTAAGAGAAGGGAGGTGGACACTAGCTCTTTCACAGTCAAAACAGTCCTAAGGGAATTGTCACAGTTAAAAGTAGACAAGGCAATGGGACCAGATGGGGTACACCCCAGGTTACTGAGGGAACTCAAAGAGGTTTTGGCTGCACCTCTGACAGCCCTGTTCAACCTGTCACTAGAAATGGGAGAGGCCCCAGGAGACTGTAGGAGTGCTAATGTAGTACCACTCCACAAAAACAGAAACAGTGAGAAGACTGGAAATGACAGGCCTGTCAGTCTGACTTCAGTAGTGGGCAAAGTAATGGAATCACTGTTAAAGGAAACAATTGTGTAATACCTTGTTTCCAATGGTCTTCAGGATACAAGGCAACATGGATTCATGAGGGGAGGTCTTGCCAGACAAATCTAATTGAGCTCTTCAACTGGGTAACCAAGGAAGTGGATCATGATGGACTGGACTTCAGTAAGGCCTTTGACACCATTTTACATAGAAGACTGGTGAGCAAGCTCAGAAGCCTGGGATTGAGGCCTAAAGTAATAAAATGGGTAGAGAGCTTGCTGGATAATAGTAGTCAGAGGATGGTGGTAAATGGCTTCCACTTTGGAGAGGGCAACATGACCAGTGGGATGCCGCAGGGGTCAGTACTGGGACCAGTCCGCTTCAACGTATTTATAAGTGACATTACAGAAGAACTGGAAGAGAAGGCATGCTTATTTGCAGTTGACACAAAAATCTGCAGCAGAGTAGACACACCAGGGCTTGGTGGAAAGAATGAGAGAAGATCTAAAAAAGCTGTAAGAATGGTCATGGGTTTGGCAGCCGGGCTTCAATGCAAAAAAGTACAAAATCATGCAGTTGGGGCACAGAATCAACTGAGAGGAGAAGTACTACCAGTCACAAAACAGGAACGGGACCTGGGAGTAATCATTTCTGATGGCCTGAAGGTAGCTAAACAGTGTGACATGGTGCTTGGATGCATAGGCATAGATGTTTAGTGAGACCACACCTTGAGTATGGTGTCCAGTTCAGGAGGCCCCACATCTGAAAAAACATGGACAGGGTGGAGGCGGTACAGGGATAGGGCAACCAAAATGGTGCAGGGCCTGCATCAGAAGCCCAACGAAGAAAGGCTTAAGGAATTAAATATGTATTCTCTGGAAGAAAGGAGGGAAAGGGGGGATATGATATAAACATGCAAACACTTCACAGGCATAAACAAGGTATAGCAAGGGAGCATTTTCCAGAGAAAAAATGCTCGATGACAAGGAGTCACACCATGAAGCTGGAGGAGGTAGGCTGAGAGGAAATGTGTGAAAGTACCTTTTCACAGAAAGGGTAGTGGATGCTTGGAACAGCCTCCCAGCTGAGATGGTTGGGGCTAAAATGGTTATGGGATTCAAGAAAACATGGGATAGACACAAGAGGATTTTAGAAGTGAGGCAAGGTGGGGTGCCAAGAGGAGACTGAGCAGGGTCTGCATTGGCACTATAGAGAGGGAAAACAGGGCAGACTAGGTGGGCCAAGAGATCCTTATCTGCCAACAACTTTTATGTTTCTGTTTCTAAATGTTTAAGTCCCTGCCAGGATCGGAACTCTTGATTCTTTGCCTGCTAAGCAAGCAAAGACTCAGCGTGCCCTTCAGCTGCAGCTAAGCAGGTGGGCAGTTCCAATGGCTTAGAATTTATGCCTTAACTGTGTTATCCATGGTCCAGAACACCTGATTGCACCCCTACCTCGTGGACAGCAATATATATGTAAATACAGGTAGTAAACTTAGGGCAGAGACACTTATCGTATAAGCATAAGCATCAGGATCTGTGTTCTACTGTATTTTACTAATGCATACTATGCTCCATTATGTTTTACCAATATATCTTAGCCCTGAGAGATCAGTAAGGCAACAGTGCCATCTTTAGTGCTTGTGCATCACTGTAATTACAACTGACCTTGGGACTTATAGAGAGCCCATTGTGTTACTATTTATACAAGCTAAGCAACTTCTTATGTTAGGACAGTTACTCAGGTCACCTGTTTTTGGCCAATTATACACTTTTTATGCATCTTCCTTAGCTGTTGCTATAGTGATTATCAGGGTATAAGACCCTGTGTAGCACGTATCTTCTCTGAGGCAAGAGACTGCATTTACCTAGATAAGAAAAACTGGAAGTTCTCACAGTGTTTTCACTGTTGGTAGTAAGCCTATATTATTTGCCTGTAATAAATGTCATTTTGTTACATGAGTACCATTTGTCTGTTGTCTCTTCCTTTGTGCCACTCCACCAAGAACCTGAGAAAGGTAATTTATTACCATTTTACAACTGGCAACAGGCAACTGGGGATCTAATCCCAGCAGGAGATCTATCCTCAAAAACTGTTATTCTTAGCTACAGTAATTTTACTTCTCATATAGTTTACGAATCCAATTCAACATCACCATGAATTGCCACTCAAGTGAGTTTCCATCTTACAAAAAAAAATGTTTAAGTCCTTCCTCAGCCTCGAATCTCTGATCCTTTTTCTGCTAAGCAAGCACACATTAATTGTGCCACTGAACTGCAGGTAAGAGAGTAGCAGTTCCTATGATATAGAGGTTATGTCACACCTGCAAAACAGGCAACTGAGGCTCTAACTACAGCAGGCAATTTAACTTCACAAAAATTCTTAGCAAAATGTGCTTCTCATATAATTTACTGTTCCACTCCACATCACCATGAATCTCTATTCAGCTAACCTTAAAACAAAATTGAAAAAAGTGTTTAAGTCCTTTCTAGGTTTCAAGCTATGTCTAAATGATTTGAAAGCACTGATTCTTTGCCTTTTAAGCAAAAACACATTCAGCGTGCCACTGAGCTGCAGGTAAGTAAGTTGCATTTCCTCTGGCGTAGACGTTATGTCAAAACCTGTACAAAAGGTGACTTTGGATCTAATTTCAACAAGCAATTTACCTTCACAAATTGTTGCTCTTAGCTTAATTTTCTTCTCATATAATTTGCTATGCCAACTCCACACCACCATGAATCTCCACTCAGGTGAGTTTCCATCTTACAAAGAAGAGTTTGCATCCCTGCCAGGATCTGAACCAGTGATCCTTTGCCTGCTAAACAAATACACATTCAATATGCCACTGAGCTTCAGGCAAGTGAGCTGCAGTTCCTCTGATGGAGAGATTATGTAACAACCTGCAAAACAGGTGACTCGAATTGTATTTAAACCTAGACAAGACTCAGCCAGGACTAATTTAATTGACTAAAACATAGTGTTGAACTAAGTAAAATTATCTGATTTTAGCTCTGCTGAAACCATTCACTGCATCAACAATGACATCTAACAATTTATGTTATACAATAAAAGTTATATTGAGAAAGAAAAAAAATGTACAATACAGGGGATCATACCCAGACTTGTGTAGGTCTGAAACCCTAAGCCTCGACCTAAAAGCCCTATCACTGACATCATCAGTGACATCACACAGCTGAATCACTCATGCTGAATGTAACCTTAAACTTGCCTAAATACACAGAAGAGTACACATGACCACAGTAGGAGCTAACAGCTATGCTGTTAGCACCTAAAAGATCTGGTTTTTGCTCTTGGGGTACCATATCCTACTCAATGGTTTCATTTGTCTGGAGTGTACACATACTGTGCACAGAATATTAATTTCAAGTTTGTTGCTTGTTGTATGGTTTCCCTCTTTTTCTGATTGACTTTTAACAGCACATACATTGGTTTCCATGTCTCATCCTCACTTTTCACACTAGCAGAAACACTATTTTGATTCACAGCATGATACAGTATTTATTTATTTATTTATTTAAAAGAGAGAGGTTCCAGCACTCAGTCCATGAAAGAAACTCCAACAAGCTGTGAGTTCTTCAGACAATGCTTTTATTTCAGGTCTATTACAAGTGCAGTCACACTGCACAGCCCATACAACATCCAAGAGGACCCACTGGAGCCCCAATGTTTTACACCCACAGATTCCTGGTGTTTTGTCAAGGCACATCTTAAAGATATGTAGCAGCAAAAATTACTGTAAAGCAACTTTTATTTATTTATAATACCTGGCCATCAATTTTTTTTCAGAGGTGATGGGCAGTTATTATTTGCTGTAAAAATGGCTGGTTATTACAGCAAACACAAGATCACTGAAAAGCACCTGCTGTCTCAAGACACTCTTGAGTGCTGCATTTAGTGAAACTGCACTGTTAAACAAATTAGGGAGCAGTAACAATTTTTGCCTACAAATTAGAAAAAAGTAAACTCACAAACAAACCATGCTGTATAATCCCTCTCAGTAATGTAAAATGGCATTTGTAATCCCGCCAACCTGGAAGTGGCTCCTCTGCAGGCTGTGGGGGGTAGATGAAATGACAGTGTAGTTTGAGTTTGTGAAATGACAAGACCACCAGTCAGCTGCCAATGCCTTAATTACAAAACATGCTGGCAAACTTAATCTATTGCAAGACTGCAGGCTCTGAATACAAGCCACAGACAGTGAGTGAGTGAGGCTCTTACAATATCAAGGAACCAGCATGATTAACATGGGGGAAGGGAATGATGGCCAGAAATTTTAAACATTAAATCATGGGGTGGTATGAACACTCAGTTTAATGTACACCCTCAGTATGTGATGCTTTCATAACCCCCTAGAGTTTGGGTTTATGTAGCATCGCACACCTTGGGTGTACATTAAAATCTCATAATGCACACCATTCCTTGCTTTATTCTCTATTAAATTATTTTTCAGGAAAGGCACATTGAACAAGAGCTTTTTTCCTAGGTGTGAATTGAGGAAAAAGGATTATATGAGGTAGAAAACAGACAACAAAATACAATTTACATGAACAGTGCAAACTAATAGCAAACTGTAAAATACAGAAATACAATTAGAATAGCAGAAGCTAACAGCAAGTTGTAAAACACAAAAATACAATTTACAATGATGGTGCAAACAATGAAGTGCACAATACAAAAATAGAAAATAATGCTGCCAACAGCAGTATTGAGCAAGCAGCAGCACCCAGTTGTACATATGAACAAATGGAAAAGCCAGCAGAGAAAGACCTTATGGTCTATTGAGTCTGCTCAATGCAAACCTTGTGTACTTTTGTTACATGGTGCTCCATCCCTCCCCTGTTACTCTTAACCTCCCTTCACCTTATCCCACCTCCTTTTAAACCCCCAGCTGTTTTCTGGCTCACTACCTGCTTTGGTAGTCTGTTCCACCCTGCATCCACTTTCTTTGTGAATAATGGGCTCATGGCCTTCTTCCTGAACCCTCCACCTGCCAGCTTGTAACTGTTTCCCCTTGTATTTTTCTTTCGTTGAAACCTAAAGAGATCCCAAAGGTTGACCATGTTTATACCCTTGAGGTATTTTAAGTTCTCTATTATGTCCCTGCATTCCTGTCTCTCCTGAAGTGAGTACATGTTCAGCTTCTCCAGTCTTTGGTCATTCAAGAGCCCTTGCTGGCCTTGAATTATCTTAGTAACTCTCCTCCGGGTTGCCTCTAGCTTTTTGTAGTAGGGGATCCAGTATTACACATAGTACTCTAGGTGCAGGTGCTTCATTGAGATATACAGTGGATGTATGACCTCTTTCCTCCAACTGGTGAAGCTCCTACTTATGCAACCCAGCATCCTATTTGCCATTGCCAATGTTTTGACACATTGCGTTGATGGTTCTTGATTGTTCGTGATTGCGATCCCTAGGTCTTTCTTTTTCTCGGACACCATTATCATGATAGTTCCCAGCCTGCACTTAGTGCTGAGGTTTCACACTGAACACCAGCTGCAAGATTCCAGATCATCTTTCTAATTTTGCTGGTTTCTCTTTCAGATCACTGATCCTCTCCATGTCCACCCTCCCGCAGAGCTTGGTGTCATCCTCAGAGAGGCATATTTTTCCTTTTATGCCATCCCCTATGCCATTTATGGACACATTGAACAGTGTGTGGCTGAGCACTGATCCCTGTGGGACCCTGCTGGGAACCACCTTATTCATGAGTACTCCCCCCCAACCACCACACTGTGGATCCTCTCTCCTACCCATTTTAACCACTCCTCATCAACTTGTTTCTGACCACCAAGGTCTCCATTTTCTTGATTAGATTCATGTGGGGGACTGAGTCAAAGGCATTGCTGATGTCCAAATACAGTACATCCACTGCCAGAATCCTGCTCATTGACCTTGTTGACCAGTAGAGGAAATCAATCAAGTTTGTTTAGCATGACCTCCCTTCCATAAACCCATGCTGCCTAATGTTCTGGAATCCATTTACCTCAAGAAACTCAACCAACCATTCCTTGAGAATTGTCTTCATCAACTTTTCAACTATCAGTGTCACACTGGCTGGTCTGTAGTTCTGAAGATCATCCCTTAACACAGTCATATGCAGAGGCATTACATCTGCTGTCCTCCATTTTTGAGGCACCACTCCTGTGTATATGGAGCTGTTGAACAGGTCAGATAGAGGGGCTGCCAGAATGTCAGCCAGTTCCCTCAGTACCCTAGGGTGCCTACAATCTGGCCTCAGAGATTTGTTTACCTTAAGGGTCCTAAGCCCCTCATGAACCCTAGCTACTGTAATTATTTTCTCACGTTTTCATCCTGCCCCCTTCCCAATTCATATCTTTCCTTGTACGACTGCCCGATCTTTTTCCTTAATTAATACGGAGCATACATATTCATCAGTACCTCTACTTTTCCTTTACTGTCCTCCACCCACTCAGGCCCTTTCTTCAACTTGACAGTACCTTTCTACACCATCCCTTTATCCCAGACATAATGAAAAGAGGCCTCGTTACCTAACTCAACCCTCTATGCTATTCTAAACTCTGTCAGTACTTTGGCCTACCATACCACTCTGCTAGTTGTTTTTAGCTTGTTCAGGTAGCCATCCCTGTCCTCCTTCCTCTGGGTCCCCCTAAATAACTTAAAGAAAGCTTCTTTTTTTTCTCATTATGACTCAATCTACCTCTTCTAAAAACCAGAGTGATATCCTAATGTTCTTTTTCACCTTCAGCATAAGGCATGTATTTTCACCTTCCTGGACTCCATCCAGAATTAATGACCAATTTTCTTCCACCCCCATGGTTGCCCCAAGTTTGGCCATATGCTCCCCCAAATTTGTCCTCATGTTGGCAAAACTGGACCTCCTGAAGTCCAGGACATGAGTCCTCATTTTGAGTACTTTTTCTCCATGTCAAAGTGAAACTACACTGACCAGTGATCACTGCTTCCCAGGGGCTCAGCTACGCTTATTCCTCTAACAAGGTTGCAGTTTGTCAACACCACGTCCAAAATGGTGTGGTCCCTAGTCAGATTCATTATCCCCTTGGTTAAGAACCCATCTTGGACTGCATCTAGAAACACTTGACTCCTACTACTGCTTGCATGTGGGATACTCCAATCCACATCAGGCAAATCATTATCTACCACAATCATACCTCCCCTTGTTCTGCCACCACCCTGATCTCCTTCCCTTTCTCCAGATCAGTGACTTCATCTTGCCTTGGTAACCTATACAGTACCCCCAGCCTTACTTTTCTTACTGATCTCTTCTGAAGCTGCAACAAAATTGACTCAGTGCCTATACCCAAAGTCTTCCGATGTGGTCTTAATCCCTTCCTTAATGTGAAGCACCACCCCTTGCAGCTTCCCTCCTGCCCTGTTATTGTTGTAGAGGGTGAACCCCAGAAGAGATAGATACCAGCTATGACTCAGGGTTGCCTTGGTCTCGTGACTGTCACCAGATCCACTTGCCATCCGTTACCATGATCTGGAGGTCATCCATCTTGTTTCCCAGGTTCCTGGTGTTGAAAGACACCATTTTCTAAGACATCTGCCTTTCCCTACCTCCCAGCTTCCCTTCAGTCCATCGCCCACTCATTTGTTTCAGAGAACTAACTCCTTGACCCCTATCTCGTCCTTCTCTCGAGCATCAGTTTATCCCCTCCTCTTCCATTTCCCCTCACATTTTTTCATATTACCCCTTACATTTTCTCCATCCTTCTCTCCCCGTCCTTCTCTATTAAAACCATCCTTTTCTGCTATGCCCATAACTTGGAGGGAGGCCTGCAAGCCCCTTTTATGGGTACACTTCTGGTCCTGAGTCCCACAATAGCCCCCCCAAATTTATATAAATGCAGGTTCCCATCTATATATTCCCCAAGCTTGTCCATAAGTTTGTTGGTGGTCCCCTACTATGGTGTAAACTCTCTCCCAAGTATAATGATTTCTTATTCCAAATGCTTCCCCAGTTTCCCATACAGCTGAAGTCCTCCTTACTGCACCACTCCCTGAGCCAGCTTCTCTATGCTTCCTGGTTGAACTGGCTCTAGGCACTGGCAGCACTTCTCAGAATGTTACTGATTTTACCTCCCGCTAAATGGTCTTCCAAGCACCTTGAAACTATCATTGACCAGCTCAACCTACTCCATGCCAGGTCATTGGTATCCAGATGTATGATTACATGTGGCTTACCTTCTTCCCCCAGACTGGGGGAGTGTACCATTGGGATGATTCTTTCAGCTGTCATACCTGGGGAGGCACACAACCCTCCTTTTATGTGGATCCAACTTGCCTATTGGCCAACTTACTTTTTTTTTTTTTTTACTATGGAGTCCCCAAGACAAGAACTCTGCTACACCCCTCCTTTTTTATTCCCCTCTCCCTGTTTCTCAATAGCAAGCTTCTGGCTCCTTCTCCCTTGTTTCTTTACTCCTAGCTACGCTGCCAATTTTTCTTATTTTTCTCCCTCAGTGCACCTCCATGTGCCATTGAGGACCATGTTCCCAGTTCCCAAATGTTTACCATTGCTTTGACCCCTGTCTTATGTGAGGTGTGGTCCTGCCTATTTCCTTTCCCCTTGACTACTCCCACTTTGTGATTTAGCTATTCTTCCCCTCAGTCTCTATCCCCAAAGTTGAGATCCTGGCTAACCTGATCACCCCCATTTTCTTTTCCATTACCTCAGCATCCCACCCTGACCAGTCTTTGTACCATCCCTTTTCTTTCCTCCTATGAATAGTTATACATTTCACCATGTCACCCTTCCTTATCACTTTTGACTCTCCAGATCCATCTCCTCCCCGGCCTGTGAGACACAATTTTTTCTCGTTACCCTCCTTATCTTAACAAGCTTTACTTTCACCTACTCTAACTGCATCTCTGTAAACCTTCTAGCTCCCTGCCATCCACCAACCTTCTTTACATCACTTGTCCTGCAGTGTACTTTATTTTGTTTTCATTTTGTAATACATGTGGATATCCAGTTCTGTTATTAATTTGCCCCATAGTATGTTATTGTTCTTAGTGAAGCCCAGTAAGTTTTGCATTTTCTACTTCTGTCTGGTTGCATTCTTCATGCCATTAATACCCTACATTACCTACTTTTCCTTCCCCTATCACCTTTACATGATTTTTCTTTTATTTTTTTATTTGTATAGACATGGATTTTACATATTTTCACTGTCATTTCAATGCACATTTTGTATGTTTCTTAGAATTCCTCTGTAATGCACATGGACATTGTAGTGTGGCATTCTATCACTTTACATTATGTAACCATCCAGTCCTTGGGGTTACTAGAATTCCATCAGTTTTAGAGCAGGCAGCTAGGCTGGGCAGTAATCAGAGGGATTAAATGCTGTCTGAGAAAGCATTACTGTACATCATCATTTGCCTGGTTATGCTGGACAGAGGATGAGATAATGCTGCTCGGAACTCTCGCAGCATCATAAGCCACACTTGGCTCAGCTGTGTGGGAGAGCTGTCAGAACCTTGTAGTTCTGAGTTGGAGTTTGAAGGAGTGGGTGCTCTCTATGAGTTCTGAGGGAAAGAGTGGGCCTGCATCCTCTCTTGTTTGGGGGAAGGACCCCAGTTCGTTATTTTCTCACCCTAGTCTGGTAATTAACAAGTGTTTGCCTGGAAGTGGTGAAGACCTGATCCAGTGGCGCTTTTGTGTGGTTGAGCTTTCACTCAGAGAAATGGAAAGGGATTGAGAATTCAGTGATTCCTAGGGGAATCCCCTGAAAGACTGAACAATTGTCATAGCTGCCCAGAACAAAGCGACTGTGTGAGTTTTCTTCAAAAGCTATGGACTTGTGAGAGAACTGTGGACTTAAGTGTTATTTCAAATGCCTGTAACAAGTGAATACCAAACCATGAGTACAATGTTCATTTGAAAATAGACTGTGGGTTGTCTGGTGCTGTATATGTCCTATGCTGGCTAGATTATTGGCACTCAGAACCCCTTTTCACCACAAAAATGTTCTGATAATGTGCTGCATGTAAGAATGTCTTTAGCAGCCCATTGGGGCTGGAGAATCCAGTTTGTTTCCTGAGATAATGACAGAGTGTGACTTTGGGTAGACTGAGCAGAACCTCAATCATGGTTGTAGAGTAGATCTAACTGGTCACAAGAGAGGAACAGTTTTCCTGCAGATGTTAACAATGGTCCGTCTCTTCTGGTGTGTTCAAGTTTTAGTGCGTGGTAGCCCCCACAATATATACACTAATTACAGATTCAGAGATCCCTCAGCACAGGGATGGATAAGTTCATTGGGAAAAGTGTTCATGTGGAATTTACAGTACTGCCAGAATGTAAAGTGTTTCTGCCTACAAAACGTTGTCATCTGTTCAGAACAGTACAAACTTGGGGAACCACCCTTTTTGTTTACCATCTTGTCAGAAATAGAGCCATACAATACAATCCCAAGTTTATGGTTGTAGACAATCCATCTTTGAGTCTCTGAGTGAAATGTTTTGGGGCTCCTCAGATAGGAGACACAGCATAGTCCTGGCACCCCTCTCCCAGACTCGGATTAAATAGAAATGTTAATTTTGTGCACTTCCCCCCCAACCTCTGAGATTCGCAAGCCAAGTATTTACCTTAATATATGTATGTATGTATGTATTTATTTATTTATGTTTTTGGTAACTGGGTAAGTGCACTGATCCAAAAACCATTTTCAGTCATGTCTCAGGCCACAATGTGGCAGACAACAAGCAACAGTAATACAAATACATGGATAGCAATAACAACAGTGAATACAATACATATGCAGGTAAACAATACATATACAGGTAAATTTACAATAAGTACATAGTCCAGTGTGGGAATACACAACTCGGTATGGGGTATATTTACAGTAAGTACATAGCTCAGTGTGGGAAGTACACAAATTCAGCATGAGGTCAGAGCCCATTACATTCATTCACTGTGGGATACACACCCACCTCAATGTGAGGTCAGAGTACCTTATAAGTAGTTCAGTCAGCACAATTAGATAGATAAAATCAGGATATCAGAAATTGGCAGCTGTAGGACGTTTCAAGCAGTGGATTGTGTACATAAAGACTGCAAAGAAAGATATGAGGCAAGCAAACATAACAAAGAGACAAATGGTAGTGATACTGACACAGAAGCAGTTGGTGCAGCGGACAGTTGCAATAGTAGCAGTTCCAGGTAGCCATATTACATAGTCACTGAGGGATTCAACACAGGAAGGGAGAGCATTCAGGAACTGGAGGCAAGGCAGGCAGCTACCATATGTCCAAGGAACTAGGGTGGTTTACAGACACAAATATTATCTAGGGAACAGCTACGAGTAGACTCAGTCAGAAGCCAGGATTTTAGGTTAGTTTTGAAGGACAAGAGGGAGGGGGATTGCAGAATGGACATTGTGAGCTGGTTCCAAAAGGAGGGGGAAGTGACAGAGAAAGCTTTGTCACCTATATTGGTATAGATGCAAAGGACTTCGAGTGGAGTAATGAAGGAAACCCTGAGACTCCCAGAAGTCATCCTTTCAGTAAGTAGTGAAACATAGGGGTAGTACCTAAGTGATTTGTTTAGGAAACATCCCATGGTGTAGTCAAAATGACCCTGGAGTGGGAGCCACCCTAGTGACTGGTAGAGTGTGCAGTGATGGGTAGCACAGGGGACTTGAAGAGTGAATCGACATGGAATTATATGTAATGTTTAGATGAGAGCGAAATGAGAAGGACACGAAAGAGTAGATGGGGAGCAGTAGTCTGCAAGGGGCAGTAAGTTACCTTGCACAATTGCTTTGTGAGCTTCGGGGGAGAGAAATTACTTAAGGTGGTAGGCAGCTCCTAGCTTTTGGTGAACTTTCCTCACAGTGAGATTTATATGGTCATTGAAGGTAAGGGAGGGGTCTAGGGTCAGTTTACCTACGCCGAATCGACAACACTGTTGTTGAGGTTTGGCATAGTGACATCCCCAATGTCGACAGGCAAAATTTTGCCTGTCCGACATTGGTATCTTTCATTTGGGGGTCTGTGCTCCCCCAACCTCCCATGCAGGGGGATGCACCCTCTGCGTCCCCCTACTAAAGATTATCAACTTCAAGTCGGAGTTGATTTTGGGGGGTGAAACATGGCGAAAGTATGAATTTTCACCCTCAGGTTCCTCACAGCGACAATCTTGAAACCTGTTGAGATTGTTGCTGTGATGGATTTCACCATTGGGGTTTCAATGTGTGGTCGGCACACCTCTAGGGTCATACCTAGGTACTTAAAAGATGTGACAGTTTTAGTGGTGAGGCTGGCTGGCGTGAGTACAGTGAGGGAGAAGTTAGCTTTAGTAACCTTTGCAAGGAAAGGCTTTGAACTGAAGAGCATGGCTTTCGTCTTTTTCTCATTTTCGAGGAGTTTCTTGGAAAGGAACCAGTTTTGAGCTGCACCATAGTTTAGAGTGAGGGTGGAGGAGATGGATTCCAGGAATCTATTGCTGTGGAAAAGGACTAGATCGTCAGCATAGGGAAATACCTTGCAGTTAAGACTATTAGCAGGGAGCGCATTAATGAACATAGAAAAGTGTAGGGGATCCAGAACTGAGCCCTGGGGAACACCAGTGCATACAGGTAAGGTAGCAGAAAGATCTTTACCTATAAGCACAGACCGGGATCTATTGGAGAGTAACTGTGGAACCCATCAGCAGTAGCAGGGGAGCATCCAAAGTTCAGTCGGATGGTGTGAAGAAGTTGGTGGTCCACAAGGTTGAAGGTCTTTGGCAAGTTTACAAAGACTGCACCCGTTGCCTTGCCCAAGTCCATGTTTCTAAGGACATGGTTGGTGAACAGAGCCAGAGCAGAGGTGGTACTATGGTGTTTGTGGAAGCCATGCTGAAGGGTACACACGAGACTGTATTTATCAAGATGTTCCGACAACTGATAATGCACTATTTTTTCCAATAGAGAGGAAATGGGTATGTAGTTCTCTGGGGTGAGGGGATCGCCGGCTTTAAAAATGGGCACCACAAGTGCATGCTTCCAGGGGTCAGGCACTGTGGATGACATGAGGGCAAGATGTAATTCCAGTGGTGATACTTATTTTCTGCCAACTTGTGGTGTCTTGTCTTGTCTGCATAACAAGTAAGGGGTGGGGGGTCCAGGTTGTAAGATGCTGCTCTTGGCCAGGGGTAAGTGTTACAATTATTTTATGTCTACTATTCCCCCCTTTATTTTTTCCATATTCTCTCTTCATTTTCTCCACATTTGACCCTTTATTCTCTTGCTGGTTTTTGGGAGTAGAGTATTTTCTCTCAAGTCTCTTTATTTGCTAGTTTTCTCTCTTTATAGAGCAACATGTTTGTAAATGTTGATATTTATGTACTTGTTAATAGTACCCACTGAAAATTAACTTCTTGCTCAATTGGGGTCGCCCATGTTCATGGTATTTTGTAAATCATGAATAAATTTTACTACTACTACTACTTTACTACTACTACATATTAATCGGTATGTTTGCTGAGTCCATTTCTTACATTTCACTCATGGTACAAATCTTTTTTTTTAATTTTGTGCTCTTCTTTTTTTCTAACATTCTGTTTCTTTTGGTTATCTTCTTTTATTGCGTTACATTTGTGTATGTTTCTCTGTGTGGGGCAATACTTTATTGATTGGTTTGATTGAACTAATTTTAACCATGCTTTAAGTTGGAGGCAGTTTTTTGCTGTATAAATTAATCAGCGCCTGCTTGCATTTAAATTTAAATTGCTACTACTATTTAAGCAGGCTTTGTTTCTTGATACCCTGCCCTACGATGAAGAGGTGTTTGTAGATCTTAAAGCAGTGGGGTGTTTGTCCAGGTCCCGATGTTCGGACTATGTTTGTTAATTTTGTATTTCAACATATTTAAACATGCAGTAAAAATACTGAGCAAATCAGAAGTGGCTGAGTGCTTCATTCCTGTGTTATTTGTGACCTCCCTCATCTGTCCTGTTCCCACCTTTCCATGTGCTATCCTGCTCTTCCTCTGGTTCCCTTTTCTGTGTTTTCCACTCTCTCCCTTTTTCCCTTAGTGCTATCCTGCTCTGTCAAGCAGCACGGGGTCATCTCACTGCGAGCAAAAAAACACGCAGCAATGAATGCTGCAAGCATAAGGGCTTGCACTGAAATAACATCATGTAAAACACAGACGACCACAGAAACAGTGCACGCCCTTAGAAAACATGGCTTGCTTGTTTTTTGAGGGGGGGCCTTGCCTCCTACACCCCCCACACCATCCCGGAGTTTAGATAACAAACTCTGGGGGTGGAATTTCGAGATGAGGAGAAACTCGAGAGGGGGGAGACATTGTTTTTTTTTTTTTAAAGCCTCAAAATGTTGTAGCATGGGGAGCCCAGGGGGAAACCGAACCACGATCCCAGGTCTACCATTCTGCCATGTGCTGGTGCCTTCGCTGCTCCACCATGCGAGCGGTTCGACCAGGCACCCAGCACACGATAACTTGATCCCTCACAAGAAAAGCATACAGTGACAGGGGTAGCAGTAATTCCCTACCGCTATTATACCCCTGTGGCTGAAAATCCATGTGCTGTCTTCACAGCACGGTGAATACCACACTGTCTTTCTTGCATGGTATTGATCTGGTACCCTGTCAAGCATAGGATCTGGTAGGGATTTTGCACTGGTACCTTTAGGGTTTGTATGATACTGGCTCCCCTCTTCCCCTACTGCCTCTGTTTTAATCTTGCTCTAGTCTTTCTCCCTTATCCTCTTTCTCTTTGTGGCAGAGGTGACCATAATACTTGGGCTTCCTGAGTCTCTAACTTCCTATGAGGATCATACTCTACCTTCCCAACAAAATGTTGATTTCTGACCTGAGTAGCTGTACTTCCAGAATCATTGGTCCTAGTCTCCTGTGCACAATGCAGCCCCCAGCCTCCCAGAGAGTGCCTAGGAAGACTGTCACCCTGTAACCCACACAGCTAAGAATCCTCCCCCTTCCTGCTTCTTATTAGAACATTATCTCTGGCTACATACAGAACTCTGAAATGTACCATGTACCATGAGGCAGAATGCAGAGGGTGTTGGTCAACGAGATGCCCACAGGGCTGACAGAGGTCACCAGTGGAGTTCCTCAGGATTCAGTGTTGGGACCACTGATGTTTAACATCTTTATTAGAGACATAGCAAAAGGTCTGGATGGGAGAGTGAGTCTATTTGTGGATGATGTGAAGGTTTGAAATAGAGTCGACAAGCAGGTGGGGGTTGAAAGAATGCGCAGGGACCTGAGAAAATTAGAGTGGTCCAAGGTATGGCAGTTATCATTCAACATGGCAAAATGCAAAATCATGCACATGGGTAGGAAAAACATGAAAGTAGAGTACAGTTTGGGGACAGGCTGATGGAGGTATCTGAGGAGGAAAGAGACCTGGGCATCCTCATATCACAGGACCTGAAGATGGCAGGGCAGTGTGGTAGGGCAGTGGCAAAAGCAAACAGAATGTTGGGTGTATAATAAGAGGGATCACCAGCAACAGGAGGGAGGTCATAGCTCCCTTGTACACCCAGGTGATCAGGCCACATCTGGAGTATGGGATCCAGTTCTGGATGCCTTGTCTAAAAAAAGATGTGGAGAGGCTGGTGCGAATCCAGAGGAGAGCAACCAAGATGGTGAGGGGTCTAGACCAGTTGCCATATGAGGAGAAGTTGTGAGACCTAAACATGTACTAATTGGAACAGAGGAGGGAGCGAGGGGACATGATTAAGATATTTAAATACTTAAAGGGGATCAACAAGGTGCCTATAGGTCACCTCTTCCAGCTAAAAGAGTGCCCTAGGATAAAGGGCCATGATTTCCAAATTAAGGGGGGATGGTTTAAGGGGAATGTTAGGAAGTACTTCTTCACCGAGAGGGTGGTGGACTCCTGGAATGGCCTGCCTAAAGAGGTGGTGGGGGAGGAGACAGTGGGGGTCTTCAAGAAGGCTTGGAACATACACAAAGGGCTGCTGAGGGAGGGGTAGAGACCTCAGTGAAGGCCTAGTGGATAACTAGGCAAATGGGCAGACTAGGTGGGCCAGGTGGGCCTTTTCTGCCATCACATTCTTATATTCCTATGTTCCAACACCTGGTACGTGGTTCTGGACTACAACATTCAAAGTTCTCTGATGGTCTACCCCAGATAATTTATTTTAGTCTCCCTCCTTTGCATTGTACCTATAGACCTACTGTAGGTAGAGTGATTTAGCCCCCTCCTTCCACACTGCCCCTGGAAGCCTACCTCAGATAGGGTGTTTTAGCCTTCTCCTTCTGCACTGCTCCTGTAAGCCTACTCAAGATAGGGTGTTTTAGCCTCCTCCCTCTCTGCTGTCCCTGTAGGCCTACCTTAGATAGAATGTTTTAGCCTCATCCTTCTGCACTATCCCTGTAGGCCTACCCAAGATGGGATGGAGCTTGGGATGCACAAGTAATAAACAGTATTTTCTGAATACCATAAATAATGCACTATTTATTATTTGGATTGAGATAATGAATAGTGGAACTATTTTTCCCCTGCCTATTTGGGAATTACTATTAAAAAAGAAAAAGAAACAGTCCCCAACCCTCCTCCCCAGCCCAAATCATGAAATCCAAGCCCCTGTCCACCCAACCTCTGTTAGTAACCCAATACCACCCCACTAGCACCCACAATTTGATATTTAAGTCGGAAAAACTCCCACCATGGGCAACCGGCACAACCTGCCCATCTCCACTACTGGCCTCCATTTAAGTGCTCATTTGTGCTTAAAAGAAAAGTATTTTCACCTTCTCACTGATAGCACCCACCAGCTATCTTCCTCTGCATAGCACCCAGCACCCAGTTCTTGCAAGGCATCAAGTGGACTAGCACAAACCCACCCTCCTCCACAGCCAGCTGCCTGCAGAATAAAAGCACTCCTGTACTTGCTCGCTCTGAGTCTGTAGTGAAATGATCAGCTAATGACTTCACCATACAGAGTGGGCAAGCCTGGGAATGCTTTCATTTTGTAGCAGGCAGCTGCCCATGGAGGAGGGTGGGTCTGTGATGGTTGCCTTGATGCATGGCAAGAATTGGGTGATGAGTGTTGGGGGGGAGCAGGGTGGTTGATGGGTGCTGCCAGCCAGGGGAGAATTAGTTTTCTTTCAGCGCGAACAAGTGCTTAGATGGCAACCAGGGGTGGAGGTGGGTGAGTTGTGCTGGTTGCCCATCATGGGAATTTTTAATTATCAAATTGTGGGTGCTGGGGGAAGGAGGGTGGGATTGGGTTACTAAGAGAGGGTGGGGGATGGGGGATGGATCTAATGATTTGGGCTGGGGAGGAGTGTAGTGGACTGTATCTTTTTTTTTAAATTGCATCCTCAAAAATACCTAAATAAGAATACGGAATACTCAGTATTTGGGGCCCAACTAGAATATTCAGTCCAAATATTTGGGATACAGTATTCACACCCCACTAGGTGGAGCACCCCATCAGTGTGCTTTGCTTTTTCCTCTTATTGGTCTCCCCTTATAAAGTTTGCCCTGCTACTAGTCCCTTACCATCATGCCTTTCCTTATTTTGAGCAGTGTTCTCTGTGGACCTGTGGCCTGCCCTGTGAAATAACTACAGATTCCTGTAGGTCAAATGTCACACTCCTGCTTCGTGGCACTCATGCTTTGTGGTTGCTCATGCAAGGGGATGCTTTGCTCTCTGGAAATTAAATACAAGACTACAGCCACATGATTGGCTAGCTGAGTCACAGTGAGCCCTCCCAGCAATGACACCACTTGTGGCAGCCTTCCTTCCTCTCTCTCTCCCCACCCACACTGTAGTCATTACCTTCCACACCACTTAACACAATCCCAGAGAAAACCAGTCAATACATTTCAGCCCTAACACTGAAAATACAAAAAATGCAGTAAATCTTGCAGCACAGTGCCTGTTCTGTACTCTCTGGCCCAATGAGCTGTAGAAGGGAAAGAATTAGGCAGAGCTCCCAATACAGGGTTTGCTAGAGATTCCCAGGGTGCGATCGAAGACATCTGGTTCCCATGCCTTTTCTTTTTCGGTTCCAACCCTGTGGAATTCTCTACCTCATCGGTTAAGAGAATACCTGACCATCAATAGGTTTAACAAACTGAGCTAAAAACTTATTTATTTAATTTAGCCTTCCCTAATTATGGATACTTTGTTTTACTGTTCCTGTTTTAACTTTATTTATATTTGTTGCATTTGGTTTTATGTACAGTGCCTTGATTCTGAAAGGCGCTATAAAAAATAAAGCTTGACTTGATTTGATTATAGTAGTTTCAGCAGCTATTTGTGGACTACAGCAGTGCAATTGGCCAGCTGAATCATGGGCTTCTGCAGTGAGCTCTCCTAGCAATGCAGCCATGTTTGGCTGCCTTCCTCCTACTTCTCCATCCATGCCACAGTCTCTACCTTCCCCACCACTCAAAACAACTACAGAAATCAATTAATTTCAGCCCTACAAAGTACAACATACAGATAAAGAAATAAAAATGTATGGAAATTAGTTATTTGCCAGCTCTATGTTGTCAAGTGATCTGTAATTGCTCTGAGACACTGGTGACCCAGGTTTGAGCTGTGGGCCCTGAATGTCAGGGACAGAGACCAGCAGAGAGGATTTAGAGCAACTGATTGACACTTTCCTCTTTGTAGTGGCTCCTGCTGGTGATATGGTGTAATGGAGATGCTATTGAAAGTGTGGGTGAACTTGTGCCATCAGGCACCCCCAGGCCAACTGTAAGCAAGTACTAGTCAGTGGGAGAGGTGGGGACAAATGTGGTTGCAATGCTGCAGAGGCATGCCTGAAGACAGCCTGGTTTGCCCCCCACACCTACAGACCATTGCAGCATATCACTCAGGGCCTGTTCTGCTGGCATTGGATGCTAATGTACACAGCTTCTCCTCTAGGCCAGGGGAGGGCCCTGGCAGGGACAAGCCAGCTATGAGGGAGAATGGAGAGAGGAACATGTTCCTCCACAAAGCCAGAGGAGGCTCCTGGCAAGGCAAAAACAATTGGAGGTCTGGATGGCTCCTCTGGTTTAAGTGAAGGGTAAGTATGGTGGGCAGAGAGGGCTGTTGTAGGTCCCAAATGAGTCAGATGCCATTGGGCAAGTGAGGAGCCCATTTCCTCCCCCTGAGATGGGGTCTGTATACAACCCCTCTATGGATTGTGGTGCCATTTCCAGTCTCCAGGGTGACCCACAGTGCCTCCTCTCCTCCCTGTTTACCCTTTAGTTCCATTGCTTTGATCCCTTCCCTTACATAGAGAGCTACTCCTCCTCCTCTTCTACCCTTCCTTTCCTTCCTGTAGATTCTGTACCCTGGGATGTTGACATCCCAGTCATGGTTCTCTGTGAACCATGTTTCTGTGACTGCAACGATATACAGGCATCCCTCTTCCATCAAGGCCACCAGTTCAGGGATCTTGTTACCTAAACTATTCATTGCCCTCCATTTGTTGATGGCCTTACCCCCTTTTTGCCCCATCCCTGTCCTTACTGCCTTTGTCTTTTTCTCCATTTACCCCTGCCCTTCTACCTATCAACTTCTCTTTCTTTGTGTTTACCTCACTAACTACCCTGATTTTTTTGGGGGGTGGCTAGGATTTCCCTTCTCTTTTTCAGTGCCTCCCCCCTTGGCTAGTTTAAATGCCTGCCAATGAAGCATTTAAACCTATCACCTAGGATCCTGGTTCCCTTCATGGACGGATGCAGACCATCGTGCCACTATAGGCCTGCATCCCTCCAGGTGGACCACCAGTAACTAATGAAGCCAAACGCCTGAGCTCTGCACCAGTTTTACAACCATTGATTGAATCCCGTGGTGTGGAGCACCCTAGCCTCACCCATACCATAGACAGGCAGCAACTCTGAGAAGGTTACCATGCGTACTACTTGTCTAAGGACTCTCCCCAACTCCACAAACTCCTCCTGCACTGCTCTGATCCCTTTCCCAGCCAGGTCATTTGTTCCTAGGTGGACAATGACATCCAGCTCCCTCTCCTGTGCAGCTGCTCCCATGATCCTGAGGATTCCACCTCTGTCCCTCCAAGCCATGGGACCAGGCAGGCACCTTACCTCCCTCTCCCCTCCCTCCCCCAGTTCTACCCTCCTAACAATGGAGTACCCCCACCAGGAGTTGTTTCCTTCCCCTGTGGGGTCCCATGCCACCGTCCTGTGGGTCTCCTTTGTAGAGGTTCCCAGCATCCTCCTTGGTCTCCACTGTGGGTGCCTCCATGCAGGAACCACACTCCACCAGAACAGCAGATGAACTGTGGAGATGTATAATGGGAGGGATGTGCCTCCGTTCCACCATCCTCACCCTCCCTGAGCCCACTGTGGTCCAACCGCTCCTCTTTCTTGGCAACCTCTGAGGCAGCGGTGGTGGCCCTCGTGGTCTCTGGGTGGGAAAAGAGATCCCCTGAATGCTGGCCAACTCAGTCTAGAGATGAGCAACCTCCTCTCTCAGCCCAAAGAGGTGGGACAACACTGCATCCTCCATGAATGTCTCCCGGAAGACTGCCACTCCACAGCCACTGCACTGCTCCACTCCCATCATGTCTTATTTGTGGTCCCTTAACTGCTGTTTTGTAAACTTTCTCTTTCCTCGCTCTCTTTATTTATTTTTTTTGTTTATATATAATTTTTTTTCTCCCTTCTTCCTACTGCCTCCGTGCCCTTAAAGCTCCTGATTTTCCTGTTCTGGGACAGTAAGTTCCTATATTCCTCAGTAGTCTCCTTCTTACTTGCTCAGAGTCAGACCTCCATCAGCTGGGGAGGATGGAGAGCTACTCTTTTCCTTCTAGCATGGTGAGTCTTTTGTGCCTCTGTGATCACTCCCTTCCTGCTCCCAAACAGGAAGTTCCTGTTGTCAGTCACATCCTGTGCCAATAAAAGTAGAACTGGGTAATGGTGGAGGGGAGGGATGGAGGGCAATATAGTCACAGTAAAGTTCTAACAGCAGCTCCTTCCTCTTGCTGTTCTCTGCCACAAGCTATCTAGGTCAGTCTTTAAATGCAAACACCCGGCTTCCTTACCTCTAAGCCACTCCCCCTAATTCACAGTTTCTTTTTCACCTAGCTAACTGCACAGATAACAATTCCTTTACCCAACTCAGACAAACACACTCTTTTTTGTTTGTTTTTTGTTTGTTTTTACCCTAAATTGAAGTTCCCAGTAGTAGATTTCTAGTTCTTTAGTCCATTAGAGTAGTAAAGTTCTAACAGCAGCTCCTTCCTCTTGCTGTTCTCTGCCACAAGCTATCTAGGTCAGTTTTTAAATGCAAACACCTGGCTTCCTTATCTCTAAGCCACTCCCCCTAATTCACAGTTCTTTTTCACCTAGCTAACTGCAGAGATAACAATTCCTTCACCCAACTCAGACAAACACACTTTTTTGTTTGTTTTTTTGTTTGTTTTGACCCTAAATTGAAGTTCACAGTAGTAGAGTTCTAGTTCTTTAGTCAAGTAGAGTAGTAAAGTTCTAACAGCAGCTCCTTCCTCTTGCTATTTTGTGAAATATCTGGAAATATCTGACCATGTCATGGTTACCACTGTAGACCGGTGTGACAGAATTCTGCATCGAGGTGACAGCCCAATTATAGGCCACCACTGCTTCACTCAAGCTGACCGCCCAGGCAGCACTCACTGCCAAGAGGTCCATTACCATCATTAGGCCCGCTAGGCTTCAATCCCCTTAAAGGGTGGTAGTGTACCAACTCCACAGGGGAAGGGATCATAGGGGGTCCCAAATGAGAACCACTCTGTCCAGTGATCTGACCAAGTGACTGGATCAATTTTGAGATCACAAATCTCAGGCCCCAGTGAGCATACTAGGTCTAAGGCATGACCATTGCTGTGGGTCACAGAAGCAACTGCTTGCACAAATCCCAGCAATGTCATAAGCTGTAGGATGTCCAAATTGCAATGATTTATGGTTGATCCAAGCATTGAAGTCACCCAGGACCAATCACCTGGGTGACTCCAATGCTCTCTTGGTGATGAATTCAATGACTTTAAGTAGAAATTCTTTCTCATGCCCCAGAGACTGGTACACAAGAAAGATTCCGCAGCCTGCACCTGGACACTTGTGCATGGCCATGCATTCAAATGACAAAGTAGATCCCACTGGATGCACAGAGAAATTCAGGTCAGATCTAAAAGTAATGGCCATGAAATCACGTGATGCCTAGGTCTAGGTAGCAGTGTCTCGGCTCAGCTCCTGCCCATTTCAGCTATTAAACTGTTAATTTTCCTAATCTCTACCTTTCTCCCTGGACTTTCTGCTCAGAAAGAATAGTGGAAGCTGTCCTAACTGCATTGAGCTGAACATGGGACAAATTCCAGCGCTATTATGGAGGAAGAAATGTAGCAGGTGCCTACCAAACACACGCTGCCTGCGACTCTGAACAAGAAGGAGGAAGGAAGAGGAGGGGAAAGATGGAGAAGATGGAGAGGGGAAGAAGGGAGGTGTCTTGGTGTTGGGGGATTCAATACTATGAGGGGTCAGGTGGGAAAGCAAAGGGGAGAGGCACAGTAGAATATGGGTGGAAGCCATGCCAGGAATGGAGGCAAAAGGGTGGTGCAATCCATGCTAAGGTATGCAAGCAGGGGAAGGGAAAGGCCTCACCTAATAATACACCTGGGGATGAATGACCTGGCTGATGGGACAGTAGGGGAGGTAAAGAGGAGGTTTGAGGAACTGGGACCTCTGTGTGAGGGAATGGGAAGATCTGTCACCTTCTTGGAGGTACGTCCCTTTCCCATGGCAAGTATCGCAAGAAAAGGGAGAATTCAAGAGTTTCATGAATGGCTAGGGGCCTGGTGTTGGAAAAAGGGGTATGGGCTGGTAGGAGGATGGGGGGGGTGCCTGTGAGAATAGCAATCTAGAAACATAGAAACATAGACTTTGATGGCAGATAAGGACTGCTTGGCCCACCTAGTCTGCCCATTTCCCTACCTATTGGATAAGGTGCAGATCCTAGTTAACCAACAGTCTACTTCTTCCTACCCCCCCACCAGAATTGCCTTATGTCTGTTCCATGCATTCTTGAATTCCACCATTGTTTTTGACCCCATGACCTCCTCAGGAAGGCCATTCCATGTGTCCATCATCCTCTCTGTGAAAAAATACTTCCTCACATTGCCCCTGAGCCGTCCCCCCTCTATCTTCAAATTGTGTCCCCTTGTTCTTGCACATCTCTTTTTCTGAAAGATGCTACCCTCTTGGACTTTGTTGATTCCCTTGAGGTACTTGAAAGTTTCTATCATGTCCCCTCTCTCCCTACTTTCCTCAAGGGTATACTTATTAAGCTCCATTGGTCTCTCTTCATATGTCTTCTGTTGCAGACACTGCACCATTTTAGTTGCCCTTCGCTGGACTACCTCCATCCTGTCTATGTCCTTGCGGAGAAGGGGTCTCCAGAACTGCATGCAGTACTCTGGATGGGGTCTCCCAATTGTCTGTACAGAGGGATAACAACTTCTTGTTTTCTACTGTTGTTACCTCTCCCTATGCATCCCAGTATCCCCCCAGCCATCCTTACTGCCTTCTCACATTGCTTGCATACCTTTAGGTCATCTGATATGACTACCTCCAGGTTTCTTTCCATTTTTGTTATTGTTACTACCTCCCATCCATTGTGTACTCTTCCCCTGGGTTTTTGTTTCCCAAGTGCATTACTTTGCACTTCTTTGCATTGAATCTAAGCTGCCATACATTTCACCGTTCCTCCAACCTTGCCAAGTCCCTTCTCATCCTTTCCACTCCCCCTTGTGTATGAACTCTGTAGCAGATCTTTGTGTCATCTGCAAAGAGGCATCCTTTTCCTTCCAGTCCCTCTGCAATGTCACTTATAAAGACATTAAAAAGGACCAGATCCAGTACTGAACCCTGTGGTACCCCACTGGTAAACCCCCTTTCTTCAAAGTGGATTCAGTTTACTATTACCCTCTGGGCCCTGTTGTCCAGCCTCTATTTACCAAGGCTACACCCTGGGACCCACTCCCAGGCTGGCTAATTTGTTTATTAATCTTTTGTGTGAGACTGTGTCAAATGCTTTGCTAAAGTCTACGTAGGCCATGTCTACAGCCCCTCCCTTGTCTACTACTTTGATCACCCAGTCAAAGAAATTTATTGGATTCATCTGACATGGCCTTCCCACTATGAATTCATGTTGCCTTGGGTCCTGTGCCCTGCTGGCCTCTAGGTAGTCAACATTTTTTTCTTTCAGAAGTGATTCCGTCATTTTCCCTGCCACTGGGGTCAAGCTAACAGGTCTGTAGTCTCCTGCCTCTGCTTTTCTTCCACTTTTGTGAAGCAGAATCACATCCACCCTCCTCCAGTCCTTA
This sequence comes from Neoceratodus forsteri, assembly GCA_016271365.2. Lineage (NCBI taxonomy): Eukaryota > Metazoa > Chordata > Ceratodontiformes > Ceratodontidae > Neoceratodus > Neoceratodus forsteri. The sequence goes on along the minus strand of CM057453.1, from coordinate 277,288,132 downwards.
GGTACCACACCATCCTCCCATGATTTGTTAAAAAGGGTAGTAAGTGGTGTCACTAGTTCTCCCCTTAGTTCTTTTAGAATTCTGGGGTGAACTGTCAGGCCCAATTGATTTGTCCACCTTCAGTTTTAGGGGTTCTTTCAGAACCCTATCTTCTGTGAAAGGACTGGTATCAACCCCCCTATCCAAAGTGCTTCTATTGATTAGATTAGGTTCCTCCCCAACTCTTCTTTTGTGAATACTGAGCAGAAGTATTCATTCAGTATCCCTGCTTTTTCACTGTCCCTCTCTGCCCACCCACCCTCCCCTTTATTAAGCCCACTATCCCTCCCTTTTTCTTTCTTTGCTCCCTAATGTATAAAAGGTTGTATCCTCCTTTTTTACCGAGTTGGCTATTTTTTCCTCAGTTTGGGCCTTTGCTATTCTGACTGCCTTCCCCGCTTCCTTCTGCTTTAACTGGTACAGTTCTCTGTCCTGCTCCTTCTGTGTTTCCTTATACTTCCTGAATGCTATCTTTTTCTCCCTAACCTTTCCCACCACCTCTTTTGAGAACCACAGTGTTTTTTTCTTTCATTTTGATTTGTTTATTTACTTCACACAAAGGCTTGTTGCCTCTGTGATGGCAGTTTTGATGTTTTCCCATTGTTCCTCTACCCCTCCTTCTTGCCTGTTTGCTAGTGCTTTTTTGAGGCACTCTCCCATTTTGACAAAGTCAGCCCTCCTAAAGTCCAGTACCCTCACTTTTGTATGGCTTGACTCTGAGGCTGTGTTTATCATGAACTACACTGTTTGATGGTCTCTTGTTCCCAGATGGCTACCCACTTCTAAATCTGAGATCCTTTTTCTTTCCCCATTTGAGAGTACCAGGTCTAAGATTGCTCCCTCCCAAATGGGTTCCAGCACTAGCTGTCTGAGACATGCCCCCTGTAAGGCATCAAGCATGGCCCTGTTCTTGGATGTGGCTGCAGCAAAGGTGCTCCAGTTAACATCTGGCATATTCTGGTCCCCCATCAACAATATCTCCCCTTTTTCTGCCATCCTAAGGATGCATTCTATCATTTTCTTGTCCATTTCCTCCCCCTGAGACAGGGGTCTGTATACAACCCCTGTGTGAATTGTGGTGTCATTTCCTGTCTCCAGGGTGACGCACAGTGCCTCCTCTCCTCCCTGTTTACCCTTTAGTTCCATTGCTTTGCTCCCTTCCCTTATATAGTGAGCTACTCTTCCTTCTCCTCCTCTTCTTCTACCCTCCCTGTCCCTCCTGTAGATTGTGTTCTCTGGTATGTTGACATCCCAGTCATGGTTCCCTGTGTACCATATTTCTGTGACTGCCACAATATCCAGGCATCCCTCTTCCATCCAGGCCACCAGTTCAGGGAGCTCGTTACCTAGAATATGGGCATTGGTACTCATTACGCTCCATTTTATGATGTCCTCACCCCTTTTTGACCCATCCCTGTCCTTACTGCCTTTGTCTTTTTCTCCATTTACCGCTGCCCTTCACCCTATTGACTTCGCTATTTTAGTGTTTACCTCACTAACTACCCTGATTTTTTGGATGGGGCTAGGATTTCCCTGCTCCTTTTCAGTGCCTCCCCCCTTGGCTAGTTTAAATGCCTGCCAACAAAGCATTTAAATGTATCACTTAGATCCTGGTTCCCCTCCTGGACAGATGCAGACCATCGCGCCAGTATAGGCCTGCTTCCCTTCAGGTGGACCCCAATCCCCAATGAATCCAAAACCCTGAGCAGTTTTTCAACCATTGATTAAATTCCATGGTGCGGAGTGCCCTAGCCTCAACCATGCCATAGACAGGTAGCACCTCTGAGAAGGTTAACATGCATGCTACTTGTCTAAGGCCCTCCTCAACTCCACAAACTCCTCCTGCACTGCTCTGATCCCTTTCCCAGTCAGGTCATGTGTCCCTAGGTGGACAATGATATCCAGCTCCTTCCCCGTGCAGCTACTCCTGCGATCCTGAGGATTCACTCCCTGTCCCTCCAAGCCATGGTATCAGGTAGACACCTTGCCTCCCTCTCCCCCTTCCCCGAGTTCTACCCTCCTAACAATGGAGTACCCCAACCAGAAGCTGTTGTTTTCCCCTCTGGTGTCCCATGCCACCCTCCTGTGGGTCTCCTTTGTGGAGGTTCCCAGATTCCTCCTTGTTCTCCACTGTGGGTGCCTCCATAGAGGAACCATACTCTGCCAGAATGGCATACAAATTGTAGAGAGGTACAACTGGAGGGATGCGCCTCTGTTCCATCACCCTTATCCTCCCTGAACCACTCCTCTTTCTTGGAAACCTCTGAAGCAGTGGACCTAGTGATCCCTGGGGGAAGAGGAGGTCCCCCAAATCCTGGCCAACTCAGCCTGGAGATGAGCAACCTCCTCCCTCAGTACAGACAGGTGCCTGTGGATGGGACAACACTGCATCCTCCAGAATGTCTCCCAGAAGACTGCTGCTCCACAGTCACTGCACTGCTCCACTCCCATCATGTCTTGTTTGTGGCCCCTCAACTGTTGTTTTGTATGCTTATTCTTTCCTCTCTCTGTTTATTTTATTTATTTTTATTTCTTTTTTCTCCCTGCTTTCCTACTGCCTCCATTCCCTTAAGCTCCTGCTCTTCTTGTTCTGGGACAGGAAGTTCCTATATTTCTCATTAGTCTCCTTCTTACTTGCTCAGAGTCAGACCTCCAGCAGCTGGGGGGATGGAGAGCTGCTCTTTTCCTTCTAGGATGGTGAGTCTTTAGTGCCTCTGTGATCACTCCCTTCCTGTTCCCAAACAGGAAGTTCTTGTTGTCAGTCAAATCCTGTGCCTATAAAAGTGGAACTGGCTAAGGGTGAGAGAGGGTGGTCTGTATGCAAAAGATAGACTGCACCTATATGAGGAGGGAAAAATGCACTGAAGGCAAGGATAGGGAAGCACACTGAGAAGCATTTAAACTAGGAGGGGGTAGCCGGATGGATAGAGGAGTTCTGAGGCCTAGTGATGTGAAACCAAAGGTGCTTACCCCCTGTGCTAACAAGGTAAGGAGGAAGGCAACTACTAAGGGAGCAGGCATAAGGGGAGCGAGGCGAGGGAGGGAGGGTAGAGACAAGGGTTGGAGGGTGGTAACACTAATGCTAGGAGTCCAGGGAATAAGGGGGCAGAACTATAGGCTCTCCTGGAGGAGGGGGAGTGGACTTAGTGGCTATAACTGAGACATGGGCCACCCAAATCCATGACTGGGACATGACGGTTCCAGGGTACAGATTACAATGGAAGCATAGGGAAAAAGGGAAGAGGAAGGGGGGTGGCACTGTATGTAAAGGAGGGATTAAAATGTGTAAGGGAGGAGGGAGATGAGGGAGATACAGAAGCACTGTGGGTGCAACTACAGGATCCCAAAAATAGATCACTAAGACTGGAGGTGGTGTACAGGCCACCCTCTTAATCTGAAGGGATGGATACAGTACTGGCAGAACAGATCTGAAGGAACTGCAAGAATGGGGGGATGGTGATAGTAGGGGACTTTAACCTGCCAGGGGGTGGAGTGGGACACACGTACCACAAAGAACAGAAAGGAGCAGGTAATGCTGGATGCCTTCCAGGAAAGCTTCCTAGTATAGTTGGTCAAGGAACCAACTAGGGAAAGGAACACCCTTGACCTTGTACTTATGAATGGGGAGTGGGTGAGAGATGTGAGGGTGGAGGAACCACTGGGGGGAGTGACCACCAGACAGTATGGTTCCAGTTACAGATGACTGAAGAGAGGGGGGCATCTGGCACAAGGGTGCTGGATTTCAGGAACGCCAACTTTAAGATGATGAGGGAAGTGGTACAGTGGTTTCTGTGCAAAATTCAACCGGGTACGGACTATCAACAAAGGTGGGAAGTGATAAGACAGGGGATAGTAGAGACAACAGATACTTGCTGTCATGCTCAGAATAAGAAGGCTAGGGGAAAGAAACCCACCTGGATAATCAAAGGGGTGTTAGACAGGGTCAGAAGGAAAAGAGCAACTTTTAGGAGATACAGAAAATTGAAGAGGGAGGAGGATAGGGAGGAATATCTGCAAGAAGCAAAGGAAGTGACCAGGGGAGTAAGGGCAGCCAAGGTGGCAAGAGAACTCAAGCTGGTGCAGTGCATAGAAAAAGGGGAAAAAGACTTCTTTTGGTATATCAGAGAGAAAAGAAGCTGTAAGGACCAAATTGTAAGAATTAAGAAGGAAGGGAGATGGGTGGAAGGGGGGGTTGAAAAGGCAGAAGTACTCACGACTACTTCTGTTCAGTCTTTACCAAAAAAGGGAGGAGGCACTACCCATAGTAGGAAGGAGGATAGAAACAGATGGGTGGGAAAAACGGATGGAGAAATCATAGTGGGGAGGGTGTTGGAGGGGTTAAGGGCATTGAGGGTGGACAAGGCACCAGGACTGGATGGAGCACATTCAAGAGTGCTGAAGGAGCTGGCCGATGTCCTGGCAGGACCCTTGGCAGAATTATTTAATTCATTTCTAGACACAGGATGCATACCCCATAACTGGAGACTGGCTCACATGGTTCCTCTCCACAAGAGTGGACCCAAGAATGAACTGGGGAACTATAGGCCAGTAAATCTAACATCCATAGTGGGGAAGCTAATGGAGGGCAACCTAACGGAGAGGCTAGTGACACTACTGGAGATGAACAGGGTGCAGGATGGGAGGCAGCATGGCTTCATCAAGGGCAGGTCATGCCAGACCAACCTGGTGAAATACTATGACTGGATGACTAGGCAAATTGATGGGAGCCATGCAGTGGATGTTCTGTACTTAGATTTCAGTAAGGCCTTTAATTCAGTATCGCATGGGAGACTTGGAAGCAAGCTACAGGGCATGGGGTAGGAGCAAAACTGGTGGGGTGGGTGGAGAACTGACTAAAAGATAGGCAGCAGAGGGTGGTGATAGGTGGGGAATACTCACCCCTTAAGCCTGTGACAAGTGGTGTCCACAGGTATCGGTGTTGGGCTCAGTGCTGTTTGACATATTCATTGCAGACATCTCGGAGGGCATCAGCAGCAAAAGCAACTTATTTGCGGATGACACCAAGATAGGAGTGGTGGTGGGGGATGACCAGGTTGGGTGGCAGGGGCTACAGAAGGATCTGGCAAGGCTAGAGGCATGGTCTGACAGATGGCAGCTGGGGTCAATGCAAAAAATGCAAGCTATTACACTTTGGAACAAAAGATCTGAGGAGAAGCTACCATCTGGGGGGACGGGGTGTGGCTGGAGGTAACTGAAGAGGAGAAGGATCTGGGGTGCTCATCATGGGAGCAATGAACAATTGCATGCAATGCAGAATGGCAGCAGCAATGGCCAACAAAATGCTGGGGTGCATTGCGAGGGGCATTACCTTGAGAAGAAGGGAGGTTATTCTACCATTATGCAGATTGTTGGTTAGACCCCACCTCAAATACTGCATGCAGTACTGGCACCCGTACCTACAAAAGGACATGAGGCTGCTGGACGGGGTGCAGCATAGGGCAATGAATATGATTCAGGGCCTGTGGGAATTGCCACATGAGGTCAGACTAAGACAGTTAAACATGTACACACCAGGGGAGAGGATTGACAGGGAGGACATGATTGAGTCTTTCAAATACATGAAAGGGATAAGCAAAACAGACACAGAGGGTCTATTCAGGAGGAGGGTGGGAAAAGACACTAGGGACAATGACATGAGATTGGAGGGGGATAAATTCAGGATGGAGGTGAGGAGGCATTTCTTTATGGCGAGGGTGGTGTCAAAGTGGATGCACTACTGGCTGAGGTGGTGGCATGTAACACAGTGGAATGCATCAAGAAGGGGTGGGACAGGGCAAAGGGGAGGGTTAAGGGGGAAGGGGGCAGCTGCTGAATAGGGAGCTAGCAGCAATCTTGAGCAGCCTAGATAAACCAGAATGGCCATTTGCTGCTGGCATCTTTCATATGTTTGTATGTTCGTAAGACTGCAAAATGTTCCAAGGCCCATGGCACTGCAATCAGCTGTCAAACTACTCCCACTTTGCCACCTGCTCTGCTCCTGAAGGAGTGGTTTCTGGTGGAGTTTCAATCATTCAAAGACTAACTTTATGAACTTACACAAGGGCTAAAATTACTACAAACAGATCTGCGGGAGATTATTCACCAGGTTGGTGATGCATTGGCCTGCACACTTTCCCTGGAGAAGTGAAGAGATCACACCGATCCTGAACTTTGTGTCTTGAAACAGAAATTGGTGAAGATAGAAGGTAAACTTGAAGATCTTGAAGGGAGAAGCCGGCAAAACAATGTTCTTATATTTGGTCTCCCTGAGGCTGCGGAGGTGATAGCTCCCATCCTGTTTGCACAAAAATTGCTTACAAAACTAGCAGAGCCATCTCTGAACAGCCCACCCTACATTATAGAACAAGTGCATCATTCTTTGTGCCCTAAACCACCTACTGTCTTATTCCCTCGGTCTCTCATTCTAACATTTTTGAATTATTTGGACAAGCAGCATGTTCTCCAGTTGGTTTAAGAACTGCAAGACATATCTTGGAAAGGGACAATGCTGCACATTACCCAAGACCTGCCTGCCCCTACCTGGCAAGACAGCCGCCTATCACCCCCTTGTTTCTAAGCTAATTGCTGCAGAAATTCACTTTTGGGTGGCGTACCCAGCTCGGCTGCAAATCCTGATAAGAGGGGTCTGGCACTGTTTCAACTCTGCAGATCAGGCTACCCAAGAACCCAAATTGCTTCTGCCTGATTTGTTTAATGCATGCTGATCATAGAATTCTACTGGACTGACTTAATCTTTTTATCTGGCAATTGAACCATATAATACGTACTGAGGTTTTTCTGTTTTGGATCGCTTTCCTAGATTGATTCAAGATGTTCACTATGGCAAACCCATTTACAAGCTTTGATTATGCATTTCGGTCTGATCTTGGATGAAGCATAGTTAACTGCCTGTGTCATAAATCTCCCGACTGCTTTTGGACTTATTTTGGCGGGCCTAGCAGTGCTGGTTCTTTTATTAACCCGCATTTACTGTAGTGAAATCTTTGCAGGCAGCTTTTCATCCTGCTTTGAACTTTGTTATATCAACGATCTGGCTTCCAGACTGTAGCAGGATTCTACTTTGGACTTTGTCGCTATGCTTCTGTTTTATGTTCTTCGATGACACAGGTGTTGAAACTGTGGTGGTACAATTTAGAGAGCATAATTATCCCAGAGCTTCACAGATATTTCATAGATAAACACCCTTATTTGTCTAATTTTTCAAGGACTTCTTTAATGATGCACTTTAGAATTACTGATGTTTCAACCCAGGATCAAACTGGAATCTTGAACTGAACCTACACTCGTCAGAAGCTTCGTTCTAGAAGGTGAAACCAGAATGTTAACTTGGGCACTGGAAGTGTTCCTACTTCTCTTTGTTTAGTATGCTATGCCTTTAGATTTGTTAACCTGCTGACTCGGCACTGTCTCTTCAGTGTCTCCCTTAATATAATGTAGTGGTTTTACCATTTCACTGCTAGATCGACATGCTTTCATAGGAGAAGGCTACTTTTGGTGTTTTCTTTTCAATTGATCAAGAATTCTACTTTGAAGTGAGATGTTGCTCTGCTGGTTGGTAGAATGACTGCATTTCATGCTATGGACATTTTTGTAGCTACATACAGTATTTCAGTTCTGGCTACAGAGTTTGGTAACACTGTATTGAATCATAAGGGGAGATCACCCTTATCGGTGTCTGTTTTTTTTGGGGGGGGGCATGTATTAAGTATTAAGTTATGTTGCATTGTGTGATGCCCATATGATTGGAAAATCAAACAGATGGATGATCACAGTGATGTTTTTATTTTATTCCCCTGCTTTTGTTTCAGGGTTCGTATTTGTAATTTCTGTATGCAGAACTATTATATAATTTATTGTTCAAACCCAAATGCCCTTCTGGATATTTCCAGGGCAGTTAGTTGCTTAAATGGGGAGGGATCTAAGACTTCAGTTATATTGCAGTTTAGATATGTTAGTAACCCTACTTTGCTATAAGAGGGTGGGAGAAGGGCAAGAGATCCGGTGCCTACTAAGAGCTGATGGATGTCATGCACTGGATTATGGGGGGAGGGGGGTTCTCTACATGTGTAGTAAGGAAGGAACTCTCGGGGATCTTGTTCTTGGGGCATACGCCTTCTTTTTCTTGAAGATGGTTCTGGGCTGGAATGATTTGTTTCTTGGCAATAAAATATAATTGTTGGTTATAGGGTATAGAAGGGTTTCCTTCCTCATTCATAGTTTTATTCTGACAGTTGTAAAAGGGGACTTAAGCAATGAGGGTAGAACTGGGGAGGCTGGCTTTTAATTTTTTTTGGAGGGAGGATTTTTGGTGAGGCTGGTTTTTCTTATCATGGAGGGCCAAGCAGGTATTTCAGTCAATTACTATTTACATTGTTTATCTACTGGAGGGTATATTTTTGTGATAGCAGTTTTAAAGTTATGCTCATGACCTGTTACTCTATTTGGGTGAGGATGATTATTGCTTATTAGAGTGTAGTCTGTTTAAATGGCAAATTCTCTTAAATTTGTTTCTTGGAATGTAAAGTGAGCTTGTTTGAAGGTGAAACATTATCAGATTACTAAGCATCTAAGCACATCAGGTGTAACATAGGTTTCTTGCAGGAGACCCATTTAGTCTCCTTGGAGAGTCTTTTACTCCATCGGTCTTCTGTGTCACAAGTATTTGCTGTGGGTGTTAATACTAATAAAGGTGGAGTTGACATTGTCATCTTCAGGAGAACAACTTTCCAATCTGTTCACTGTATAGAGAACCCCCACGGCCGGTATATAATGGTTCATGGAACACTAGACCATACTGATGTACTTTTGGGAAATGTGCATGACCCTAATGATGGTAATCCTGCATTCTTTATGGGTTTAGCCTCAGTTTTAGTTCCATTGATCAAAATTCCCCTGGTTATCGGAGGAGACAAGAACATCCCATTTACCCAAGACTTAAATTGATCTAGGAGAACCTTGACAGGTTTCTCCCCAGCCCAGCACTCCATCAGAGAGTAAATTGATTTGGTTGGATTGTGCGATCCCTGGCACCTTTTCCATCCTGATGTCCATGAATTTACCTTTTACTCAGCTGTGGACGGGACTCAGTTCCAAACAGATTATATCTTAAAATAGTCAAAGTCTATTGAGTGGGGTGCAGGGCTCAGAGATAGATCCTTGAATCCTCTCGGATCATTTGCCTGTTTGGGTCCAGCTCACATTGGTATCTTCTGCACAGCAGGACTCCACCTGAAAATTGAATAACCAACTTCTAAAGGACCAATTTATTATAGACAGAATTAAAGATCAAATTCATATGTTCATATCTCAAAATGAGGGCTCTGTAGACTGGGTAAATGTGAAATGGTGTTCCTTTAAGAATTTTGTAAGAGGGGAATTTATCCATTTGGTTTCCAAATGGAAACAAAAGAGGGAGGAGGTCAATACTTTTCTACAGCACATAAGAGAGCTAGAGAAAACTCTGAGCCCTACCACAACTGAATCTGAATCATTAAAGAGGGAACTTGTAACACTTAGGGATAAATATGCTGATTTATTAAGGGACAAAACTGAATATGCTGTATTCAAAATCCATTGCACATATATCGATCAAGGAGAGAAGGCTGGTCACCTGATAGCATTATGTCTTCAAAAACAAGAGACCTTGAGGTTAAACTCCTTTATTCATTCTGTGTGGGATAATACCATTAAAGTCTCACCAAGGGATATTATCCAAGAATTTGAGATATATTGTATTTTAGCTCACAATATGGTCCTATGGTACAGCCCCAAACTTCCCAGAGATTTGTCAGTATTTAGCAGACATCCCACTTCCTTTGTTAACTGTTACGCAGCAGACCTGTCTCCTAGAACCCATTTCTGATCAGGAGATACTAGTGGTGATTCAATCTTTAGCCTCTGATAAAGCCCCCGGCCCTGATGGTCTCTCCTCCAATTTTTACAAAGTCTTTGCTGTCGAGCTGGTTCCCTTTTTGCGTTGTCTGTTTCTTTTTGTATATGAGTCAGGTATTTTTGACCACATGCTTTTAGAAGCCTTAATTATATTTCTATTAAAGCCTGGAAAATCCCCTTCTGCATTCTCTAGTTACTGTCCGATCTCCTTGTTAAATCATGACATAGAAATCTTATCTAAAGTATTGGCTTTAAGGATGTGAGCAATTTGGTCTCCTCTCATAAGTGGTGAGCAAGTTGGATTTATGTCCACTCAATCCTTAGTAGACCATTGGCGTAAACTCTCTCATATTTTCTCCATGTCCAGGGGCTCAGATATACTGTCTGCTTTGGTTTCCCTAGATGCAGAGAAGGCCTTTGATAGAGTTAATTGGATATTTATTTTAGTCGCTCTTGAAGTGTTCGGCTTCCCCCTGCTTTTCTCCACTGGATTGAAGTGTTACACTCCTTCACTAGCACTAAAATCTATTGTAATGGGTCTTTTTCCACTTCCTTTACCCTATATTCTGGTACCAGACAATGTTGTCCCCTTTTTCCCTTGTTATTGTAACTTTTATTTGGAACCCTTACTCCTTTAGCTTAAGAATACTCCTGGTTTGTGTGGTGTGCAGGTGGGAACTCAAAGCCTTAAACTGTCTGCATATGCAGATGATATTCTTCTACATATCGTTAACCTCCAAGTATTGATTCCAATAGCGTGGTCGATCATTAAAGATTTTAGTAGCCTCTTGGACTATAAGCTCAACAAAGAAAAGATGTTGGTCATGCCCCTTAATCCCAAAGTCCTTAAGTCTGACATTACAGCTCTCGGGCTATCCTAGGAACCCAAGCAGCTTAAGTACTTGGGTATTTTTCTTTCAAGATCTCTGTCTTGTGTTAAAAAACTTAACCTAGAGGATTTATTAGGTGTTATAAAGCAATATCTAACCAGATGGTTGTGTCTCCCTTTGACTCTCTAGGGTAGAATAAGAAGTATCAAAATGAATATACTGCCCTGCCTTTTTTATCCCCTTAATATGCTGGACATTAGGCTTCCTCTTTCTTGGTTCTGGGACGTGCATGACATGGTAGCTGAGTTCATTTGGAAAGATAAAAAGCCTAGGAGGGCATATCACAAATTAGTGGCTCCTAAGCAAAATGGTGGCATTTTTCTCCCCCATTTTTTGGTCTATTATTTCGCTAGCCATGAAAGCAAATATTTGAGGTGGATGGACCCTACTGAGGTTGATAATTCTTCTGTTTATTACCCCATCTGGCTTCAGTTAGAGAAGAAACTGATTAAGGGAACTAGTCTTTCCCCGCTGACACTTCTTTTTTCCCTCTGAAAGCTCTCCCATCAGTTCTTCAGGATTAAGTAACTGGAATCTCACTCCTTGTACACTTGCAAATGTACTCTGCTATGCATTATAAACCCCTCTATGATATTACTCAGCCTATCCTATGAAACCCTAATCTTAAGATTGGGGGAAAGGTGATAGACAAGCCTTGGATACCTCAGTTAATAGGTATCAGGGAATGCAATTTGCTCCACAATGAGGAAATGTTAATTTGCCAAGCTATGCTCACTGTTTTACAACTGGATGCTAGAGCTATATTCAAGGTGTGTCAACTCCATCATTGTTTACTGCAGCATTTCGGATTAACTTTGGGAACTGTTCCTTCTGATGACTTCTTACAATCTGTTATAGCCATAGCCCAGCAACCACATGCAGTTTCTAAATTATATTTACATTTCTTCTCTAAGATATACTCAGAATTAACCTGTGAATCTCCTTATTGGATTGCAACCTTCCCTCTGCTTAACTTTGATTGACCTAAAATTTGGTCAGATGTGTATACATATATCACACAAGATAGGCTCCATCTTACCCAATTTTAAATTTTGAATAATCTCTATTTCACACCTTCTAAGTTATTCAAAATGGGACGGTTGCAATCTTCGATGTACATGCATCGTGGTCAAATGGAGGGTATGCTGTATCATATTTTTTAGGAGTGCCCTCTGGTGACTTGATTGTGGGAATCAATTAAGTCCAAGGCCAACCCATTACTTGGGATAGAAGAGCTTTTCAAGCCAGAGATTTGTTTAGTAGGCGATTATAGTCAGATCTCAGTAAAAGAGTGAAGATAAGCTATGGCTATGATTTCAATGTCGGTTAAAAGAGTGATTCTGTGCGATTGGTTGGATCAGTCCTTACTTTCTTATACTGAATGGTTGCAGGAGCTACTTAATAACTTTTGTATTGAAAAACTCATAGCTAGCATCTATAATAGGATGCCCAGTTACAATAAAATGTGGAGCAGGTTGCATGCTCTTTATATAACATAAGTTCCTCGGAGGGCCCCCCCTTTTCTCTTATTGTAATGATATTAGTTGTCGGTTCCTCCTAGTATATAAGATTTTCTGAATATTTCTCACTCACTTCTGAGTAATTTTGGACTTTTCTTGTTACTGCTGCCATAGGGTGGGAGGGAAGGTTGGTTGGGTTGGGGGATGGTATGTTTTGTTATTTTGTTTTGTAGGGAGCGTTTTGTATACAGTTTTATTGTACTGTTGAGTTTCTGGTTGTTGTGTGTTGTTACAAACTCAATAAAGTATATTCAATTTCAAACCTGCACCCCCTGTGTTCCCACCTTGGGCAGTGTACCACAGAGAACCCAGCCAGGATGGATGCTTCCAAAACTGGACTGGCATCACCTTCCAGCCAGGTCTCTTTAAAGCAAGCCAAACTGACTGAGGAATTCAGGGGGCCAATTCCAGGATGAATGTAGCAACTCACAGGCTTATGTGAGTTGTGACATTCACCGCTATGACGGGGACCCTGCACCATATTCTAAGAGCGGCAGGGTCCCGGCACTTATGACGTGTGACTTGCAACATGTGTAGGCTAACGCCACTGGCATGGTGAAATATCCCCACATGTCGCAAGTCACAGCCCACTGTAGACTGCCCCCCCAGAGCCCCTCCGGAATACCATGGCACACACCAGGGGGTATGGGGGCTGGACAGGTGGCACAGGATTCTGTGGGGGGCACAGTGGAGAATGGACCCTTGGGGGTCCCTGACATTCAGGGGTTGGGGGTATGGTCATGTTCATGGGGGCAAGGGGAGCACAGCAGAACCTTTGCCACAGCACTGTGGAGTGGGCATCCATTGTTTGGCACTGACAGATGCCCCTTAGAGTATCTCTGAGATGCTCTATGTTAGCTCCACCAGTGTGGCTCCTGGAATTGTGGTAATGGGTTACGGCAGCCGCCTTCTGAAATAGGGTGCAATTGCTGCCATAACCCACCCTTATGCTATGTTGTAGTGGGTTGTGGCATAGTGGGTGGCATATCCCATGCTTGACATAGCCCACAGCCAACATGGTGCAAGGAGCCTTTTGAATTAGGGAATGACATAATACATGGCGCATGTGGCGGGTTACGCCATGGGGTGTGGCACAACTCAGCTTGCACCGGTGTATGCTGTCTTGGAATCAGGCCCCAAGTCTGTTGTAAATGGAGTCTTTTTCCTGATCAATCTCAAATTACACAACACTATCCTTAGGGGACCAGCAGAGGCTGCTGGTCCGATGACTACCTGTCCACTCGGTCCTGCAGAAACCTTGAGAATGGGCACATAACATGTCTGGCCTCTCCCATGGGCTACCCCAAATCATGACAGAGATATCTTGATCCCTAGGTACAAACTGTACAGAAGGGACAGTGGGTAGAAAAAGGGTGGGTTAGCAGTTTATATAAAAGATGATATAACATGCAAAATGGAAGAGTCAGAAGAGGGGAAGGCAGGGTTGATTTGGGTGCAGTTACTGTCCAATAAAGTGAGGAAGGTAATATTTGGGATGGTTTATAGACTGCCCAACCAGGAGGAAAAAGGGACAGGTAAACATAGAAACATAGAATTTGATGCCAGATATGGACTGCTTGGCCCACCCAGTCTGCCCATTTCCCTACCTGATAGATAAGCTGCAGATCCTAGCCAACCAACAGTTTACTTCTTCCTACCCACCACTAGAATTGCCTTATGTCTTTCTCATGTATTCTTAAATTCTCCCACTGTTCTTGACTCCACAGTCTCCTCAGGAAGGCTGTCTCACGCATCCACAACCCTCTCCATGAGAAAATACTTTCTAACATTACCTCTGAGCTGCCCCCCCTTTCTTCAAATTGTGCCCCCTTGTTCTTGCACATCTCTTTTTCTGAAAGATGCAATGCTCTTGGACTTTGTTAATTCCCTTGAGGTACTTAAAAGTTTCTTTCATGCACCCCTCCTTTCCTTGAGAGTATACATATTAAGTTGCTTTAGTCTCCCTTTGTATGTCTTCTGGTGCAGACCCTGCACCATTTTGGTTGCCCTCCTCTGAACAGCCTCTACTCTGTCTATGTCTTTATGGAGATGGGGTCTCCAGAACTGCACGTAGTACTCCAGGTGGGGTCTCACTAACTGTCTGTACTGAGGGATAACAACATCCTGTTTTCTACTGTTGATGCCTCTCCCTATGCATCCCAGTATCCTCCCAGCCCTCCTTTCTGCCTTCTCACAATTGCTTGCCCTTTTTAGGTTATCCGATATAATTACTCCCAGGTTCCTTTCCATTTTTGTTGTTGTTAGTATCTCACCCCCCACTGTGTACTCTTCTCCTGGGTTTTTGTTTCCCAGGTGCATTACCTTGCACTTCTTTGCATTGAATCTGAGCTGTCATACATTTGACCATTCCTCCAACCTTGCAAAGTCCCTTTTCATCTTTTCCACCCACCTAGTGTATCAACCCTGTTGCAGATCTTTATATCATCTGCAAAGAGACATACTTTTCCTTCCTAGTGCTCTCCAACTTCACTTATAAAGACATTAAAGAGGACTAGTCCCAGTATTGAACCCTGTGGAACCCTGCTAGTTACCCTCCTTTCTTCACTATGGACTCTGTTTACTATTACCCTTTGCATCCTGTTGTCCAGACAATTTTTTATCCAGGCTACCACCTTGGGACCCACTCCAAGGCTGGCTAACTTGTATATTACTCTTTTGTGTGGGACTGTATCAAATGCCTTGCTAAAATCTTGGTAGGCCATATCCACAGCCTCTCCCTGGTCTACTACTTTGGTTACCCAGTCAAAGAAATCTATTAGATTTGTCTGACATGACCTTCCCACAGTAAATCCATACTGCCTTGGGTCCTATACCCCACTGCCCTCTAGGTACTCAACAATTCTTTCCTTTAGAAGTGATTCCATCATTTTCTCTACCACTGGGGTCAAACTAACTGGTCTGTAGTTTCCCGCCTTTGCCCTGCTTCCACTTTTGTGAAGTGGAATCACATCCACCCTCCTCCAGTCCTCAGGTACCACCCCATCCTCCCATGATTTGTTAAAGAAAGTAGTCAGTAGTCGAACTAGTTCTACCCTTACAGTAGTTCTTTTAGAATTCTGGGGTGAATCCCATCAGGCCCCATTGCTTTGTCATACCCTCAGTTTCAAAAGTTCTTTCAAAATCCTTCCTTCTTTGAATGGACTGGTAACAACCCCCCTATCCAGAGTGTTCCTCTTGTTTGGTTTAGGTACCTCCCCATCTCTTCCGGTGTGAATACTGAGCAGAAATATTTGTTCAGTATCCCTGCTTTTTCACTGCCACCCTCTGCCCACATTCCCTCCCCTTTATTAAGCCTCAGTATCCCTCCCTTTGTCTTTCTTTGCTCCCTAATGTACCTATAAAAGGTTTTATCCCCCTTTCTAACAGAGTTGGCTATCTTTTCCTCAGTTTTTGGCCTGGCAAGGGAACTGGGTTTGGTGATAGGGGTGATGCAGAAAAGGGAGTGCTGATAATTGAGGGAGACTTTAACCTGCCTAAGGTGGCTTAGAAGATCACCGCCACAATGTGTGCCAGGAGTCAAATAATACTGGATGCCATGCTGAGTGAATTTCCGACCCTGAGTGTCACTGTACCCACCAGTGAGGGGGAAATCCTTGATCTAGTAATCACAAGTGGAGACCATATCCCTGACATCCAGGTTGAGGAGCCCTTGGGTGAGAATGACCATGACACACTGTGGTTGAGGTTGTACCCACAAGTATCAAAGTCCTGGACTTCAGAAAGGTGGACTTAAGAAGGATGGCGAGCTGCTAAGTGGGCACCTGGAGGGCACCACAGTAGAGATGGGGGTGGTCCATCATTGAGGAGGGAATAGTGACAACCACAAAGACGTGTGTTAGGCTAAAGGGGAGAAACTCATGGCCAAAGCACCAAGCTGGTTGAGTCACAAGGTTGCCAAAGCAGTCAGGGATAAGAGGAACACCTATAGGAAGTTCAAGAGGACTTTGTGGAGGATGACAGGGAAGATTATCAGAGGAAGGCTAGTGAGGCAGGAGAGGTACTCAGGGAGACCAAAGATCAGAAAGAACTTCAGCTTGCTGAAGGGATTAAAAAAGTAGAAAATGACTATTTTGGTACATTAGTGAGAAAAGGGATAACAAGGATGGAATAGTATGGTTCAGGTAGGGCGAGAGGAGGGTGGAAATGAATGGGGACATGGCAGAGGCACTGAATAAGTACTTCTGGTTGGCTTTCATAAAGGAGAGGGATGGTCTGGTGCCACAAGGGGGGGAGGGGAGGAAAGGAGGAGGGAGAGAGGAGGGAAGCACAGATGGAATAATAGAGATGGAAAGGGTGAGGAAAGGTTTATTGACCCTGAAGATGGACAAATCCCTGGGTCCTAGTGACATCCATCAAAGAGTGCTGAGGGAACTAGCAGAGGTATTTGCAGGCCTCTGGCTGACCTGTTCAATAGTCTGGTTGTGTCAGGGTGCTACCTTGAGACTGGAGAACAACACAAGTATTGCAGCTCCATAAGAGTGGACCCATGGATGACCTGGGCAATAACAGTCTGGTCATCCTGACTGCAATCATGTGTAAGCTCATGGAAGCCATAGTTAAGGAGAGGCTGTTGGATACTTGGAAAAGAATGGCCTCCAGGATCAATGGCAAAATGGATTTATGGCAGGGAGATCATGCAAGATAAACTTGATCGACTTCTTTGACTGGGTCACTGAATCAGTGGATAAGGGTCAAACAGTGAATATCTTGGACTTTAACAAAGCCTTTGTTTCTATGTTCTACAAGAGATTGATCAAAAAGCTGGTGTATCTGGGACTAAGAGGGAAACTACCTCGGTGGGTAGCTAGTTGGCTGAAAGCAGAACCCAGGAAGTGGTGGTGGTGGAAAAGGGAGGTCTGAGGTGCACTAGATGTCATTGACAGGATTCCATGGGGTTCAGTGCTTGGTCCAGTGCTTTTTAATGTCTTCATCAATGACATTAAAGGGGGTGTAAAGGCAATGGGCCCAATTCATGAAGGTGCGGAGTGACTACGTGCCACATAATTATGGTGTATAGCCACCTCACATCTGCCCGTGCTCACTGCGCCCCCTGCGCTGGAGTCACCAACCACTTGCAGCCCTCCATGCACCCACTCCCTCAGGCCAATTGTGGTGCTCTGCACTGGGGCAGGCTGGGGGCAGTGCGGGGAGCATGCCAGCACTCCACAGCATTCCCCAAGGTGCAGGGTGCTGTGCATTGGGTGCAGACAGCTACGCCAGATCAAGGCAGCCGTAAACCTGCTACGTGCCCCCCCAGGTAGTGGCCATGGCAGTGACAGCAGGGATTCATAGACCCTCCAAACAGATGACCCTGCCATTAGGGCACTCCTCAGTGGGCCGTGGGCAGCAAACCAGGCACATCCCCCTGGTGCAGGCAGTGCACTGCATGCCAGCTGCTTACATGGCATCCCATGGGCACAAGTGATCCACTGTTGGGACTCAAGTCAGGCAGCTAGTTGGCTGCCTGCCCGGGTACACTGCTCTGCCCCCCAACCACCCCCAGGGATCCTGCATGCCAGGGGGATGGGGCTGTGGAAGGGAGCTTTGTGGAGGCTGGTGTTGGTGAATGCTGACCCTGCATGGGTCTCCTACAGGTGTGGAGCTGCCTTTGGTGCATAGTTCCTTCCCCTTTGTGAATAGCCCCATTATTTGTTTATTTGTGGACAACACCAAGACCTGTGGAAGGGTGGATACAGCACAGGGGGGACACAATACCTAGAAGATAGGACTAAATAAAATTTACCTTCCACCAGCAAATTTCTGGCAAAATTCTGATTTCACTTTGCGAAATGTTGTGAAATTTTCACAAACATTTCATGAAATTTTGCCAAGATTGTGATTTCATTTTTTTCCGTCTAATTTAAAATGTTGTTGTCCAAATGGTACCAAATTTGGTAAGGTGACATTGCCAAAGTCCATATAGAACTGTACTAAGTGTCAGATCTCTGTCTTTTAAAGTTAACTGAGTTACAAGCCTCCAAATCTTTGGAAATTTTAAAATTACATTTCACAGTTATGCCAAGCTCCATACAGAAGTGTGCCAAATTTCAGACCTGTCTTTAAAGGTGACTGAGTTGTAAGTCTCCAAATATTTGGAAAATTTAAAATAACATTTTGCAATTATGTAAACTGCAAAATGTTGATCTCCTATAACTTTAAAACTGAGAACAGAATATTACCAGTTTTGTTAGGTTTATTGACCTTAAATATTAGGCTTGAGTTCACCCTGGTGGCCCACTAGCTAAGTGCATGCTGCCATGCTGACAACCCGGGTTCAGAAGCAAGCCTGGGAAGTCACATCGGGAGGCAAGCCATGGCTGAGACAGCTGCCGCTCAGCATTCATCTTAGTCAGGGAGAGCTGGCAGTGGATTCCACCAACACAGCGACCCCAGCAGCAGGATCAGGGAGTTTGCTCCTGCCACAGGGCTAATTGTGGCTGTACAAGGCTGACAGAGGCACTGTCCCCACCAGGGAAGATGGGAGGGAAACAATGCTGGAGGAAAACTGGGTAGTTAACTTAATGATGGCTGAGTGCAGCCTGATCGGGGTATATCCCTGACAGACAGGCTAACCACAGATGGGGTGAATTTTTGAGCAGATATTGCCAATTAGTAATTTCTAATGTATACACAATCAATGTTAACCTACAAAACCACATTAATGCAGCTTAATTAGATTCCAAGACATATTTACTTTGGTATGCATGCCAAATCCTGAGTGCTTATCTTTAAAAGTAGTAGAGCTATAAACATCCAAATATTTTGAAAATATTCACATAATTTAACAAATTCTGAAAATTTGAACTCCTGTAAGGTTGTGCTGCTCCTCCTCCTGCTGCTATCAGGAAACATCCATCCTAACCCTGGCCCAATCACCTCCAGCTCTATCTACCAGGAAAAACCCTCAGCAGCACTCTCCATAGCATCTCTCTCAACATCGGTAGTCTACTCCCTAAGTTGGATGCCCTAACAATCTTTACCAATCAGCACAGCCCAGATATCCTGGCAGTTGTAGAAACCTGGCTTACACCCCAAACCCCCGACCTGTCTATCACTCTTCCAGGCTGGACCGGAAGACCAAAAGAGGTGGTGGATGTGCAATTTACCTTATAGATTCGCTATTGGGACACCCCATCACTACCCCCCTCCCAGCCACTGCTGTGCATATTCCCCGTATCAGAATCTTATTAGGTGCCCATAACAAATCCCTCACAGTTGCCTCAGTGTCTATCCCCTGAAAGAACAAGGGAATTGCCATAACGCTGTCTTGGAATTCACCAGGTCCCAACCTCCTGACACTGAAATGATTCTGCTTGGAGACTTTAATATAAACTGGCTCGCATCTGATGCAGGGGCCCATAAGGATGCCATATCATTGGCCAGTCTCACCCAGATGGTCAGCTCTCTGAACAAGAAAAACTACAAATCTGGCACCAGCACCCTTCTGGATTGGATTCTTACCAACCACCCAACTCGTATCACAAATACCTCAGTCCTCCCTGACTCGCTTAGCAACCATTCCCCTGTCATCTGTGAATGGTTAAACAAATTCTGCAAGCCCCATCTAATATCATCATTAGTAGAGTCCTACCACGTGGGCAGTTGTCACACCTCAAAACATGCCTCAACCTCCAAGACTGGTCCCCTATCTACAAAGCAACATATGTAAATACTGCACTTTCAATGCAGCTGGTGACAGCTACGCTCCTTTTAAAAAGTGTAGAGTTAAAGCCCTTTGCAACCCTGGCTCTCAGCTGATGTCTTACATCAATAAACATCTAGAGATCACCTCTGGGATCTGGCCAGAACCACTGGTAAAGAAACTGACATCCAAAACTATAAACGTGCACAGAATGACTGTACCAAATCTATCTGGCAAAAGAAATCTATCTACTTCAAGAACGCTCTCACGAATACCTGGGGTAATGGTAGGGCATTTTGGAAAAATATTAAAGAGGTCACTGGGAAGAAGCCAAAAACCTCCCCTACCTTGCTCAATATAAATGGGTCTACTACGCTTGACCCTAAAATCATAGCAAATACCTTCAACACTGCATTCACCGATCTCAGCAGTGTTCTCCCTTCTGTCGTTTTCAAGGACTATGACTCTCCCTCTCTCCCCGGTGTCTCCTCCTCCTCCTCTAGCTACATGCCTTTTTATTTAAAGATGCATGATGCCAGCAAATACATTACCAAAGCCATCACCAAATCCAGATCCAGCAGTGATACACTTGACCTTAAACTGCTGTCCCTCACCCTTGATGAAGTGTTACAGCCACTGACATATATTTTCATACTCTCACTTAGGCTCAGCCAGTTCCCCAACAAATGGAAATCTGCCACTGTTACCCCTGTCCATAAAGGTGGTGACAGGGCCACTCATAGAAACTACCATCTGATCTCTATATTGACACCCATCTCCAAGGCCCTTGAACGTATTGCAGAAGATCAACTCACAGACGAATACAATATCCTGTGCTCTCAACAACATGGCTTCAGGAAGGGACATAGCACCTCATCTGCCCTACTGGAATTCTCTGGCATTCTTCACAGCACACTGGACAATGATCAGCTAATTGGGTCCATCTTTATTGATCTGACTAAGGTGTTCGACACTGTCCATCACCGCCCACTGCTTGTGAAACTTCTGAAAGCTGGATTCTCTCCCGACTCCACTGCCTATTTCAAAAGCTACTTGCAGAACTGGTTTCAAAGAGTAAAAATTGCAGATGTCCTCTCTGATACCAGGCCTGTTCATTCAGGTGTCCCCCAGGGATCCATTCTGGGCCCCCGCTATTCAGCTTGTTCCTGAACTCCTTTCCAAATTCTTGCTGTGAAACAATCATCCTCTATGCAGATGATGCTGTAATTCTTGCCTCCCACAAGGATCCTAAGCCTTTACAAGAAAACCTTCAGCTTGGCTTCACATCTGTTGAAAATTGGTTCTCAAATCACAATCTGGCCCTCAATAATAAGAAAACAAAGTCTATGATGTTCAGCAGCTCTCATAACAAGTATAAGCTGCACCCCCTATCCATCAAAACCAGTCATGGAGTCACTCTGGAACAGGTTCAAGCCTTTAAGTACCTTGGGATCACTCTAGACCCTCATCTAACTTACAGTGCCCACATTGACTCTGTAGCCAAAGCAGCAAATACTCGCCTTGGCCTTCTCTTCCAGCATAGGTAACATCTTACCCCAGAAGCCCTGACTGTCGCCATTCAGAGCTCTGTTGTCTCCATTATTGACTATGGGTTTATCATCTATGGCTCTACCCTGACTACCACTCTTAGATGCATATTCACCTCCCTCAATAAGGCCTGATGACTTCTCACTGGATCCCACCACCTCACACATATGTGCAACCTCTATGCACATACTGGATGGCTGCAGCTCACCAGCTGGATAAAGTACCTAACCTGCACCATGGTGAAGAAAATAACTATGGGCCATGTGCCCCCTGGTGTGTGTGTACTCCTGAACCCTAGCAATAACCCTTGCTCAACCAGGAGGTCTGAATCACAGCTCCAGCAGGTTCCATGTTGTTATATCTCACAAGGTCCAAAGATCTTTTGCCTACAGGGCTCCCAGCTGGCTAAATGGTCTAAACAGTTACATCTCCTCCACTTCTACCCTTGGTGCATTTAAATCAAGGCTACACCTCTCTCTCACTGCCTCTAGCTCCTGTGACTGACTCCACTAGCTGACCCCATGAATATTTTCCTAATCTTATGCAGTTCTCTCTCCTATTAGCACTTGGTTACCCCCTTAACATGCACTTCCCCATGTTATGTCTACGACAATGCCTCTGAATGCACTCCTTCTCCTCTATAGCTCTCTGCCCCCTGTACTCTTCCTCTCTCTCATCCTCTATCCTCTCTGCACCTCATCTGCTATCTCCTTGTAACCTAGCCTTCAAAACTTGTTTTGTTTCTCAGATGTTTTGTAACTCTGTTTAGCTTACACTTTTGTAACCTTGTCCTATGTATTGAATTTGTAATCTGACTTACGTGTCTTATGTTTTGAATTGTAACCTGATGTGGACCCTTTGTAAAGGAGCCCTGGCTCAAAGGTATTGTAATTCTAGACCTAATAAATAAATAAACTTAGTATTAATGCCAAAACTCCAGAATGTAGCACTCTGCTGGATATAATACTTGTAAATAAACCTTAGCTATATGATCATTCTGGTGTTTTCTTTGATGATCTTATTGATAATTCTCCTATTGCCTGTGTCAGGTCACTTCCCAAATCTACCTCGATCTCTGGGTATGCCTACAAAAGAAGCCACAGGAACTTTAATGTAGCCGCCTTCCTCTCCAAATTACAGCATGACAACTGGCAAAACTTTTATTTAGCCATTACAGTTGAGTAGGCCTATGAGATTTTCATTGCATCCTGCTTGATACCATTAACAGGTGTGCTGCTCTGATTAAAACCCACGCAAAAAATAGGTCTTGTCATGGTTCATTTTTGAGCTAAAGGAGGCCGTACTTAATAGAGATAACTTATGGAAAAAAGCAAGAAAAACCAAGAATCCAGGTGACTGAGCCACCTTCAGAGCAATGAGAAAGCTTAGCACCAGTCTAGTCAGAACTAAAAAGGCTAGTTATTTTCTGTGTCAATTAGAAGACTCTTTTAAATCCTCCTTCAAATTCTGGAGAACACTCAAGGACCTGGATGGACATAGCCCTGCCAACTCACTACCATCTAAAATGTGTTCAGAGGGGGTTGGCTTTACAGAAAAACATAACATTCTCAACCTACTTAACAACCACTTTGCCACAGCAGAACTGGCCTTTGACACATCACGAGCCAGTGCTCTTCGGGATCAGTTACATAATCTGAATCTACCTTGCTCCACTGCGGAATCAGCCTTAAACCATGAAGCCCTTTCCATTTCTTTTTCCTTTAACCAGGTGTCCATAAAAAATGTGGAAGACCTTCTCCTGGAATTGGATGTAAGGAAAAGTGCAGGTGCAGATCTCATAGAGCCTTATTTTTTAAAACTTGGCTATTTTGTCCTGTCCCTTCCAATTTCTTATCTATTCAACTTATCCCTGTCCCAGGGTGCCCTACCCACTAATTGGAAGATGGTGCATGTTATTCCCTTGTTTAGATCTGGTAGTAGAAGCGATTTAAATAATTATCGCCCTATTTCACTGCTTCCCATCCTATCCAAACTACTGCAAAAAGTGGTCAACACACAGTTTAGGAGTTTCCTTGAAAGCAATAATCTCCACAATCCAATCCAATCTGGATTTAGGCATAGACATGGTACTATCTCAACACTGGCCAATGTCTCCAATGATTGGTTAACATCCCTGGATGCGAAAATGTATGTCTGCACTTTATTCTTAGACCTGAGCAAAACGTTTGACACAGTTGACCATGATCTGCTCCTTACTACTCTCGGGAACCTCGGTCTAGACCACCTGGCACTGTCCTGGTTTACAGGCTATCTTACTGATTGACAGCAGTGTGTCAAGGTGGGCAGGAACTTCTCCCCTCCAAAACCTCTATTAAGGGGTGTACCACAAGGGTCGATCCTAGGCCCCTTGCTATTCGCCATCTACATAAACAACATCGATATAGGGATCAAATCAGCTAACATACATCTCTTTAATCATGATACAGTCCTGGACCTAGAAAGGCCCACCCCTGAATTAGCAAGCATGGACTTGCAAGCTGACTTTAATACCTTACAGATTAACCTCCTGTCCTTAAAGTTATTACTGAATGCCAAGAAAACCAAGCCAATAGTACTCTATGTCCTGAAAAACATGGCTTCCACCAGAACCATAGCACCACCACCACCACCACTGCCCATTTGGGATTTACAAATGCCCTCCATACATCCCTGGACACTGGTAACACTACTGGCACTGTCTTTATAGACCTCTCAAAGGCTTTCGATACCATGCACCACTCGCTTCTCCTGGACTCCCTCACTCAGTTAGGCCTCTCCCATGAGACCATTGACTGGTTTGCCAGCTATCTGTCTGAGAGAACCCAGACAGCCTGGATTTCCCACTCCCTGTCATCCACCACACCATGTCAGGTCTGGGGTCCCTCAAGGCTCTATCCTTGGCCCACTTCTCTTCTCCTTATACCTCAACACCCTGCCCAATGCCTGCTCTGGGAAAATGCTATTGAATGCAGACAATGCAGTCCTCTACAACTCTCACACTGATCCCACAGCCCTGCACTAGGCACTCTAGAAATCCTTCTCTGAAGCTGAATCCTGGTTCTTTCAGCATAGGGTAGTACTAAATTAGAAAAAAACTAAATCCATGATGTTTGCACACCACCAAAATAAGAACCTAGTACAACCTTTGCACATTCTGAACTCACTAAATGACCCCCTTGAACAGGTTAACACTTTCAAATACCTTGGCATCACCCTAGACACAGGTCTCACTTTCCATGACCATATCTGATTACTAAGCACCACCATCACGTACGTATTGGTCTCCTTCACCGCTATAAGCACTGCCTGCCTCCTGAATCTCTTTGCCTAGCCATCTCTATATCTATTCTATCCCTAATTGACTATGGTATCATCATCTATGGTACGGCTGACACCACCCACCTACACAAGATTAGACTGGCCCTCAATAAGGCCTGCAGACTTGCTACAGGCTGCCCTAGACTCACTCATACATGCACCCTCTACGCCTCAACAAACTGGCTCAACTTCGATGGGAGGCCAAAGTACCAGGCCTGCCTCTTCACAAAGAAAATCACCTCAGGATTACTCCCTCCAGCCCTCACCCCACTACTTCAGACACCACTGTCCAGTCGCCTCACATGGCAGTCAGCAACTACCCACTTTAGGGTACCTTGCTGCAAAACCACCTCTGGCCAAAGAACATTTCACTATCTGGCTCCAACCTGGCTCAACTCACTCCCAAACTCCCTTCTCACTGAACCCAAACTTAATCAGTTCAAGTACCAACTAAGGGACCTTATTACCCAAGGATCAGTATGTGATTGCCCCTAAACCTGACCTTCAATTTTTCTACCACCTCCCATCTACCACATCTACGGACCTAACTCTGGTCTGCTGCCCCTGAGCTTGCCTATACCATGACAATGGACATCTCTGTCCAGCCTTGGCCAACAAATAACATGTGGGCATGGCTAGTGCCATCGCCCTGAAATGCTATGCATATACCTGCAACCTTTATTCCCAGCTGCTATTTTTTGTATTCTTTGTATTTTCTGTAATCATTTGCAACCATTCTGTAACTGCTGTGTTTAACTACTATGTTACCTGTTACTCTGTACACTGTTGTCTCTTCTTATGTATGACGTGGAACCTTTGTAAAAGAGTCTTTTACTCAAAGGTGTTATCCGATATTTATCAATAAATAAAATAAATAAAAAAAAAAAATTTGCACCTCCAGCCAGCATGCTAAAAGCGCATACCCCTTCAATGGCCCCTCAGATCCTCACCTTACTAGGGAAATCTCTGGCGTTCATGACAAAGTTTAGGTATTTGGGCATGTGGTTTGACCACAAATTTTCCTTCAGGGATCATGTGGATGAACTGGCAAAGAAACTGAATATGAAACTCGGTCTATTTTTTAGAATAAAGAACCTACTTACATATGAAGCTAAGGTTAGGCTAGTCCTAACAACGTTCTTACCTCTATTGGATTATGCTGACCTTATCTACGGGCTGTGCTCTGCTTCCACCCTATCCAAATTGGACACAGTGTATCATCGGGTGATCAGATTCATCACGGGAGCACCATACCGCACTCACCACTGCACACTATACTTCATTCTGGGGTGGCCTTCTCTCAGTCTCACATGACATATGATTGCAGTGCTTTGGACATACAGAGCTATAACCAAAAAAACTCCATCAGTACATTTCCAACTGCTTGCCTGTCTCCCCAGTAAGCTGCTATGCACTGACAAGTCTCTCCTATATTTCCTTGGTCATCCCAAAGGTCAGGACATGCTTTGGGGCCACAGCCATAAATCATGCTCTTCCTGTAATTTGGAACAATATTCTAAAACTCATATCACCTGTAAGCATGACCTTATTTAAGGCATTGATCCAGCGTAAACTCTCTGAATCATGTGATTGCCGAACTTTAGTGTGTTCTGCCTTGAACCCTGAAAGCTCTGTGCAGAGGGGCCATCCCCCACTGTAACTCCCACTCATCTTCCCTAAGAATCCTTCCGGGGTCTATCTCTATAGCATTCCTAATCCTCTTTATTCTCTACAACATTTTTTTTTGCCACAGGTGAATATTATGTTATATTGTCCTGAACTATTGCTTTGTATAGTCTTGTAAATTTATTATTTATTAACTGTCCAGAACAAAAGATATTGATGATCACTGTACTTGCTTATTGTTATTCAACTGAGTTTTATTTTCCTTGTGTACTATATGTACTATCCTTGTTGACCATTTCAAGTCCACCTTGTAAATGAGCTTGTCTCAATGGTGCTTCACCTGGTAAAATAAAGATGATTGATTGATTGATTAATTGATTAACACAACCAATTACCTCACTGTTAAGGAGTTTCTATGACTCTTTCAAGAAAGTATGCATGACTATTACCTAGCTCCAAAGGTGGCTAGGGTTGTAAGCATAGAAATTGTTTCAGAAATTTGCACATGAATAACTTCTCCACCCCTCATTCGAATATCATAAAATTTGGCACCCTTTTTGGGTGCCTTCTGATTTGAACAATATGCATTCCAAATAGCAGATCTCTAGCTATAACACCTACTGAGTTATAACTAGGGTTGCCAGGATTCGATTTTAATTGATAAATAGCAGTAAACCTTGATTTTCCAGCTCATACTCATACCAATGAAAAAACATTTCAATTGATAATCATCTATATGTTGGCATCCCAATCTCTGAAACTGTCTCATTGGTGGACAAAACTAAGTAAAATATAGACTATATCTGACTTTACTTTGGCCAACAGCGAGACAGTTTCAAGGATCATGATGCCAGCATACAGCTGCTTCCTAAAGCCACTTCATCATTAGTAACTTCATAAATTAGGAAGATATATGCTCCTCCCTCCCAGCCAGAGACAGAACCCTAATTATGAAAATGGGGAGAGGGGGTGAAAAAAGGGCAAACCAGCACAACAAAATAATATTAATTAAAAAAATGCTTACCAGTTCACTATCATGCTGTCACTTGGAAGTGTGGTTCCCTGCACTACAATAACAGGCACACACTGCAAAGTGTCAAATAAGCTAAAAGGTAGCAGAGGTTACGATGAACAAAAACTGTAAACTACAAGCAGGCACCTCCCATTATTACTGTGTCAAAATCGATACTAATTGAAATAAAAGTATAAAAGCCCAAAATGTCACATATATTTAATTGTTTTATTTATTTAATTTATTTATTGAACTCTAGGATTACATTACCTTTGAACAATAACAGCTCATTTACAAAGGTTCCATGTCATGATCGTGTTAATTTCAACCTATAAAAACTGGAAAGAGGTGTGGAAAATAACACTTGATTTTAACTATCGAAATTGGAGGTAAATAATAATGTAATCCTGGCAACCCTACTGTAGTTATAGCCAATTAAATAATTTCAGAAAATGTAGGACAATTTCAGAAATTTCATGAACTCCACAGAATTTCATGAAAATTCCACACAATCGGAATTTACTAATTTTGCCCAGCTCAACTAAAAGAAGATCTGGCAAAGCTTGAGTGGTGGTCCAGAATTTGGTAGCTTGGCTTTAATGCCCATAAATATAAGGTTGTGTACACTGGAGTCAAGAACCTGAAAATGAAGTACTGCTTGGGAGAGGGTAACCAAATCCAAATAGGAAAAAAAAACTGGGGGTGATGATCACTAGCGACCAAAAGCACTCCACACAACATGAAGGCAGGAACAAAGGCCAATGGAATGTTGGTCTGCATAGCAAGCAGCATCAGAAGCAGGCAGGAGGAGGTACTGTAATACTGCCACTGTACATGCCACTGGTGCAGCCGCACCTGGAATACAGTGTGCAGTACCTCTGTCCTTATCTAATGAAGGACATAAGCATGCTGGAGGTGGTCCAAAGGATGGCAACAAAGATGGTAAAGGGTCTACAGAGCAGAATATATGAGGAGATGCTGGAAGCCCAGAAAATTCACTTCCTGGAGAAGAGGAGGGGGGCATGATTGAGATCTTCAAGTACTTGAATGGTATTAACAGGGAGGACAATGAGTGCCTCTTCAGGCTCAGTGTTAACAAAAACATGAGGGAACATTGTCTTAAGTTGGATAAGGAGGTTCAGGGGGAGACCAAGAGGCATTTCTTCATGAAAATGGTGGTGGTGGGCTGGAATGGGATCCCAGAGGAAGTGCTAGCACCTGAAACAGTGGATGGCTTCAAAAGAGGTTGGGACAGGGTAAGGGGAAATTCTCGGTCAAAGGGGGTGTAGTCAGAAGGAGGGGGTATTGATTGTGGTGAAGGGCGGAGTCCTTCACTAGCATTGGGGACTCCACAACATAAGCAGACATGATAGAATGCAAGGCCTTATTCTGCTGGCACCTTCATATGGTCATATGTTTGTATACTCTTAGGGTCTGTTTGTGCTGTCAATGTCAATGTTGCTATGTTTTTTGAGAACTCAAGAGTATGACCAAGCTGCACACCAAGGTATTTGAAGTGTGATTATTCTTCAAGGGGGAAGGGTGACATCAGGAGTTGGGATGACTAGAGTATTAGGGATCCTTGCAAGCCTCTTCTTGGAGCCAAAAGTCATAGAGCTTTTACGTTAAGAGAGAGTTGGTTTAAGTGGAACTAGTGCTGGATATTGTCAATGTCCTAATGAAGGAGCAATTTCAACTAATGAACTGAGCCACCTGAAGCATTAAGTACATTGTCATCTGCATACATGTAAATGTTCAAGGAGACAGACTAGAAGGAGGCATTCAGGAAGATGGAGAATAGGATAGAGCACAGAATGCAGCCCTGGAGGACTCCTGATCAGATTCGGGGGGGGGGCATCACTGACCTGGACTGACTGGTGATGGTCAAAGGAATGGAACCAGCTGACAATGAGGTCAAAATGTCCAACCCCCACTAGCTTGTCAAGCACAATGTAATGGATCACATTGCTGAAGGTCAAAACAAAGTTGACAAATATGGCAGCAGTGAATTGGCCCAGCAGTGAATTTTCCCCTTACAAGATAGAGTTAGTGACACATAGGAGGAATCTCTTTGACCATCACCATCAGTCCAGGTCAGTGATGCCCCCGAATCTGATCAGGAGTCCTCCAGTGACAACACAGCTTGATGTCCCATTTCATAGAACTTCCCTAGGATAAAGATCCTTTATGTACCAAGCTCCAGTATGGCTAAATGAGATCCCTGCTGCAGTTCTTAATACAACAAATGTTTGCTCCTTTAAAAGAGAACTGAAGCAATATCTGATGAACTCAAATGCCTGTGACTGCCTTATCCGAATCTATATCTTCAACCTTGGTACCACCATCTTAAACACCTCTGACTCCCTTTCCTAAGTCCATATCCTCAACATGGATACCCCCCCATCTGTCTGAGCTTTCCTCCTGTTTTACCTACCCTGGACCCCCATCTGCCATCCCTTGCCACCCCCCACCAGCTCACTCCAACACCCTCCCCTCCATAGTCTCCCAACACCTCCCTTTCCACCCTCTTCCCTAAATATTCTCCTTCTCCCAAACCCTCTCTCTCTCTCCTCCCTCTCTGTCTCCTCCTATCCTTCTCTGCTCTCTGTAATCTACCCCTCATTCACTCTCTCCCCTTTCTTTCTCCTACCTTTCAATACTCTACTTGTGACAGGCCCCTGGAGCAGCTATACAATACATTGCTAATTGGAATCTCTCCCACTATTTAATTTCAGTTGTCTAGAATTACTCAAATGTATTATTTATTTATTTTCTGTATACATAGAGAATAATGGATGGGGAAGGGTTTGATATGAAAATTTTAATACACACCTGAGTTGTGGGATGCTACATAAACCCCAAGAAGCGAAGCCCAAAGGATTATCAAAGCATCCCACAACAAGGTAATGATAAGTCTCATATGCCTCCCATCTTTTATTTTATAATAAGCCAGCAATTTTTCTCCAGCAGTTTGTGAGACTGTTTGGCCCTGCCCACATACAGAATGTTGGCCAGTAAGGCAGCAGCATAGTTTGACTGGCATGGCTCATGAATGTCATAACAACCAGCCGGTTGTTATGGAAAATATCAACCTGGTCAGTACATTGAGATAAATTGCTGACCAGTTGTTATATAGCAATTTTAAGTTTTGTGTTAACTGTCAAGTTTTTGTTATGTCTCTGCTGTTTTAATCCTGACGTGGAACCTTTGTAAAAGAGTGTATACTCAATGGTTGTATCTGAATTACCAAATAAATAAAATAAAGTAAATAAATGCTGTGAAGTGGAATTCATGAAAAACAGGCTGGAAGGGGAAAGGAAAGAAGAGGAGTAGAGGAAGAAAAACAATTAATACAAGACAAGCTTTTCTTGCACTTTTGCTAGTGCAGGGAGAAAGGAGAAGTGAGACAGGACATTAGTTCACTGTCCTATGCAGCCAGTGTAGTGTTATGCTTGTGCAACTGTGTTAGTTTGGTTTTGGCCATTCACACTCTCTAGTCCAGAGGAATTACCACCCTGTAGGGGTATAAAAGGCAAGGAACCCTCGGAGAGGGTTTCACCCCTAGAGGTACCATGGTATGATTCCCATGGCTAAAGGTATCTTAGGAATCCCACTAAGGAGAGAAGTGCTGCCGCTGAAGGAGGAGGGGAGAATGGTTGGTTAAAGAAAAAATGCTTCATAATGAAGCTGAGAGGAACTGCTTATATAGCTCAGGAAGTGGGAGTGACTGGCTGCTTGGCCACCAAACTCCAGGCAAAGCCTTTCCAATTCACTGTCCTACACAGCCAGGATAGTGTTATGCTTATGCAACTGTGTTAGTTTGGTTTTGGCCAGTCTCACTTTCTATTCTAGAGGAATTACCACCCTGTAGGGGTACAAAAGACAAGGAACCCTCAGAGAAGGCTCCACCCCAGAGGTACCATGGGATGATTCACATGGCTAAAGGTACATTAGGAATCCCCAAAAGAAATGTAATAGAAGCATTTCCCAAAGGAATGAGGTGACACAAAGCATATGAGCAAGCAGTAACTGTGACATAGTAGCAGCAACTGTGACTCAGTAGTAAAGAAGCATGGACAGGTTGATAAAGTAATGAGATGCTCAATTTGATAATATCATGAAATGTCCAGAGTGTGTGTAGCAGGATACTGATGGTTTACATTGAGAAGTAGGGGGATCCTCCAAGGAGAGAGGAAATGGCAGGGGACACTATCCACCTCCATCCAACAGCGGAACCCACCTAAAGAAACTAGGGGACACTACTATGCTAACTAACAGTTATGACCTGAGGCAATGGAGGAGAGAAAACAAACCCTTTGAGGAGGAAATCCCTGGGGATCCAAGGCCTAGGTTGCTTTCCCTCCTGGCTTGGGATATTTTATTTAGTGATGGCTCTGCAGCTGCAATTTGAAAAACCCAATTAAACAGAGGTAGAAAATATTCCAATTTGGAGGAAGGCTCTCACTCAAATCCTCCAGTGGGAACGCCATGGAAACTTGCAAGAAAACTCTGCAACAATATGTGCAACCAAGGTGGAAGGAGGAGAGCAAAAACTGCTGAGGCACTCACCAGGCCTACCCTCCCTAAACTCAAAGCAGGTGAACCAGAGGCAGTGTTAGGGAGAATGCAGTGAAGGTGCCTTGCTAGGGAAACCACTAAAGCCAATGGATAACCATTATAGTGGAACACTAGAGCCATAGGAGGTAACTTTTTCCACCCTTCACCACTAGTCTTAAATTCTACAACATGAGTTCCTGTCACATAGCAGACAGCTAAAGCCAAGCCCAGGGCAAGGACATTCCCAGGTATGGGCCAGGTGAGAAGGATCCTACTTAAAGCTGGACACACTTGAGATGCTGACTAAATGCAGAGCAAAACCATCAGCTGCAGAAACCCTGTACCAGAATAGAATGGCTGGCATGCCCCTGAAATGGAATGAGAACTGAAAAGCTGGAGAAGCTGAGTGAGCAAGGTGTGCTGAGATCGTAATGAGCATTGAGTGCTAAGACCTTGGAAGGTCAAATGCAGAATTGAGTGCAGCAGAATCCCAGAGGCTGAAGCCAAGGGGATGGCAGTAGGCATGAAGCAATGACTTGTGTAGGCAATGAGCAATGATTGCTTAAGCAAGCATGGACCTGCACGTAGGTCAGTAAAAAGAGTAGTAATAAGTGGACCTGCATGTAGGTCTGCATAACATAGTAGCAATGAAACAGCACTGAATAGTGGGGCAAGCCAGCCAGCATTTAAAAGCCAAATAAAGGTGACAAATACTCTGAAGATTTTCGGCAGCAAAGGCAGGATTTAGAACAGAAATAATTAGCCACACAGGGCCATGACTCCCCAGACACTTCCAATTCCCCGCCATAGGACAAACAAGAAAGTGATGGAAGGCTGAGAACCACATGCAGACATTAATGTTAGTTTAACAGCCTCAGCAGGAGCTTTTTTGCCTGACCTCAGAGTAGAACAGGTTGAATAAACATAGAAGTAACATCTGTATGGAGTACACTGAGTTGTAAAACTGCAATAAACATAAATAAGGAGACACAATGCTCTGAAAGCAGGTGTAGCCAAGCAGTGCAATGAAGCTGCTATAATGAGGCAAGTAGAATGAGAGAGCATGATTGAGCTGCATAGCTAGAATCAGAGTAAGCCTGAGTCAGGTGAAATCAATTGAGTATGCAACATGGAGCCGCTATGGTTGAGCTGAAATGCACAAATAATGATTACAGTTGCATTGCACTACTTTGAGAGTTGTGAGTTACTGAAAGCAAGCAGTAGCATGAGCTCTGGAGTAGCGGTATGCTAGGAATGTAGGAAACAAAGCCACAAAAGCCAAAACCAAAACACAGCAACACAGAAAACAGGGAACAAGGCCCCAAAACAAAAACAAGACACACAAAGCACAAAGAAGCACACAGCTGGAGGAAAGTCCAGCAGAGACACACAGAAACAACAAGGGGGTAGGGGGTTAGGCCCAACCCAGCTCAGAGGACAGACCAACAGAGCCTCTGGCTGCAAAGAAAAAATGCTTCACAATGAGGCTGAGAGGAACTGCTTATATAGCTCAAAAAGTGGGAGTGGCTGGCTGCTTGGCCACCAAACTCCAGGCAAAGCCTTTCCAGTTCTCCAGAGTGATGGAGTAGCCCCCGTTGAGAAGTTTCTTTGGGTTAACTTAGTCTACGACTAGGGCAGTGGGTGTACCACATAGATTGGAATTGGAAATATTTCTTTACCCAGTGGGTGGCAAGTATTTGGAATAGCCTTCCTCAATACATTATCAAAAGTCCTAACAAATGTTTCTTTAAAAATAGACAGTATAAATTAATCAATGATGGGATACTTCTAAAGTACAACCACTGAGTAGTGGTGGGGGGGGCGGCTCGATGCTCATTCCTTCTTCTGCCTTATAGACCCAGTATAGACCTGAGTACAGATGAAAACCTAAGATGGTGAATTATGTGCTAATGGTTGTTACCTTGAAATGCAGTGGGCTTAAAACTGAAACCTGTTTCAATTAACTTCTAGTCATAGTGATGTACTGTTAGCTCAATCCCTCCACCACCCATGACTTGCCTACTGTTACTGTACTTACCTATATTCAAAATCTCCTTCAGTGGGCTTGCTGTGAGTGTGCTGGATAGTCTTCATTCAGTTACCTATAAATATATTGCTTTATATGTAAAGAACTAAAACCAAAAAAAATGCAAACCACTGTTAGTAAGCGAATGGTCGGAAACCCTTTTAAAAAAACACTTATCTGCAAATTAGTCTTGTAATTTATTTGCATATTGCATGTTGTAATTTACAATGCTTTAAATGGAAGTTGCCTGAGTAACTGTATAGCATCTCAAGTAGATTCTTATTCAAAACAGCCTCTTTGGCATAATAGGCTAGCTTATGAAAAGATTTGCCCAATTAAATAAAAAAAGGTGACAAATTGATGTTATTGATTTACACCTGGAAGCACTTCAAGGCAATTAAGAAAATCATCTTTGAAACTCTGAAACTAAAGAGCTGTCTCTAAAACATTATTTCTTATTGCTGACCACCTTCTATAATTTCAAGAATCCACGTGTTAGACCTGCGGTACAACTAGTAGTCATTTATTCTGGTGAACACCATCACAATTCCAACAGCTGTACTACCATATGTATTTACTTAAGAATTTTACTGCTAGGACTAGGCATGTCATTTTACCATGCCATGCCATACTGCACCCTACCACACTGTGCCACACTGTGCCACACCATGCCACGCCATGCCATGTCACACTACACCACACACCATGCCACGCCACGCCACCCACACCAGATCACATCACACCACACCATACCGTTGCATTTATGTAGCACCTTTAATACAAGCACTTAGAAGTGCTTTACAGTTACAAATTCTACAGTTGTATAAAGTCCTAGACAATTTCTGGAGTGCCACATTCAGTTCTTGTCACTGCACTTGTTTGAGGATATACAGGTGTTAGAAATGACATGGAGGATAGCCCCTAATATGATCAGATGTTAGCGGAAATCAGCTATGAGGATACATTATGTGGCCCAGAACTGTTTACATTGGAAAGGAGAAGGCTGAGGGAGATATGATAACAGTTAATGAAATTATGAATGGTGAAGTCAGTAAAGGGGATATGATCAATATCATTTAGGATAAGTAAATCAGGGGTCACGCTGAAAAACGTTAGCATTGTATTGAATGTTCACAATGGACCATCAAAACAATACTTGTTCAGAAGGTTGTCAGACTGTGGAAGAGATTGCCATATTCTGTGCTCCATGCAGTGGTGGTGGTGCTGAAATTTAAGACTGGGCTGGACATATCCATGAACAAATACAAAATCTCTGGGTACAGTACATCTGTTGAACTGCCTGGGGCTGGAACCATACCTGATGGACAGCATTGCCCTTAGGGGCCCTTAGTGACCACTACAATTTTTATGTTCATACAGTATATTCATGACATTCACATTTAACCAGCACTTCCAGTTTTATAGTTGGAACATACAGAGACATACTTGCAGAGCATCTTACAGCAGCATTTAGTCAGCTCCAGTCCAGCTCCCCGAGGGCACCAATGGTTACCCTGGACAGCTGAATCTAGAGGTAGAAAACCACGTTGATATTTCCCTTTGTCTGTTGGGAAGGGCAGACACCAATCAATTAACCTCTCCAAACCAAAGGGCAGCAGGACAGGAGTTGGACTTCTGGGAATTGCATGTTTTTTTAACAAGTCCCTGCTTCCCTGTGTGCCAGCCCAGACTCCCATGAATGCAAGAGGGACCCCAGAGAGTCAGGCCTAATGGATGAAAGGCATATGGCCCTGTCTGTTTTTTGGCCCAGGATGGCAGACGTCAAGTGCTCAATTCCTCAAATCAAGAGACTGGAAGTACAGCAGATCATTTTCTGGGAGCTTCATGGTGTTCTTAAAGTACCTTGGCACCTTCTGTACCAACCCAGAACCTTGAGAATCCCAGTGGGACCCCAAGCCAGTTGGGCCAGGGGTCAGAAACTAGAGTATGTGGCTATTTCTTTTGTCCACCCAGGAGGGCAGATGCCAGTTACTCAGACCCTAAAATCAGTAGGCCATAAAGAAAGCAGTGAAACTTCAGGGGCTACAATATTTCTTACTATACTGATAAGCAGCCCCCAGAATAAGGACAATCAGCTGGGGGTGTCATCAGGATGACTGCAGTCTCCAGCTCACTATGTTCATTTCTTCCCAGCCTTCTACTGCCTGCTGTAAGTACTGTCGACCTGCTTCTGGGATCCTCACTATGTAGTTTAATAGCAGAGTAAATTGCCAATTGTCTCAAATACTCTGTATCATACTAATGTTCTGTAATCCATCCACTTTAACTATTTCCCACTCTTTCCCTTTATTATTTCTATATACTGTATAGAAATCCAACCACATGGAGCATATTAGCTTAATCAAACTGAAAGAATGTATACTAAATGACTTATTAGATATTATTGCTACACTGTCAGTGAGACCTAACTCAAAAATATTGCACAATGCTTGCATTAATATACTGTAGAAGATCAGATGGTCAACTGGTGCTTTTCAAGCATGTATACACCTCCAAATCAAACGTTATCTGACCTTCAGATATCAGATGAAAAAACATCTGTACATCCCCAAGGCAAAGAAAATATTATAACAATAGATATCAATCT
Source organism: Neoceratodus forsteri (assembly GCA_016271365.2). Lineage (NCBI taxonomy): Eukaryota > Metazoa > Chordata > Ceratodontiformes > Ceratodontidae > Neoceratodus > Neoceratodus forsteri. Next base: position 277,251,413 of record CM057453.1, on the reverse strand, counting down.
GATCTAGCATTATAAGGAAATTCCAAAGAATGGAACAAATATATAATGTATAAAACTATATAGTGTATAGCTGGTCCTTTCTAGGCATGGATTTCCATTCTTGCAGAAATGTTGCTGTATGCCACATTTGAAAAGCTATGGAACATCGTTGTACCCTTCTGTGGGAAAACAACTTATCAGCTGATTAGAAATCCTCAGGCCACCAGGACTGAGAACCGCCATGTGCATAATTACTTTTAAAAAAAAGCAATGCTACCAAGCCACAGGGAAAGGAGATGAAAGCGGAACTCAAACTTAGTCACTACAAAATGAAAACAAAAAGACACAGATAAGTCTAGTTGTAAATTTTTAATTCCATTTTTGTAACCCGCCTTTTTAATAGATGACCTTGAAAAGAAATAGTACTTTTAGCATGACTCTCCTGATGGCTCCACTTTCACTTTTACTGCTCACCTACCACTGAAACATACCGCCTGTCCCTGGATTGCGTCCTAATTGAAAAATAACTGAAACAAACATAATCTGGTCAGAGCCACAACAGCTGGTAATGCATTAACTTGATAAGGATATTTCATGGGCTTAAACATAAAGATAAATTGCCGTAGTCATCTCTGTGTGTAAATTTCATTTTTTGTAAAGTTAGATCATTTATCTGGTTGAGCTTGTGTTTCCCATGTGTTTAAAATGCGAACAGCAAGTGTGTCTTGTACTATGTGGGGAAGGAGAGGCAGCCTGCACCAAGGCCTTCAAGTAATGGTAGAAGGTATGATGCAGAGAGGAGAGGGATTGCTACACTGGGGACTGTGGGCCAACCTGGAAGGATAAGAGCCTATACCAAGGTGATGGCCTGCTTCCATTCAGGAGGAAACAACAGTCATCAGTGGATGGCTTAAATGTTACTTCAATGGACATTTAAAGTGGCTGAAGGGGGTAATGGAAGAAATAGGGGAGTAGAAAGTGGGCCTCCACAGACTGAAATAGAGAGTAGGAGATCCTGAGGGGAGAGAGTTCCACCAGAATGCAAGTTATTCAAGGAAGCTGGGAGTTAGCAAAGGAGGAAGGGGGGGAAGGAGCAGTCAAAAGAGAAAGGTGAGGAAGGAGGAACAATTAGAAAAAGGAGAAAGCGACAAGAACAGAAGCCCTATGAGGAGAGACATAAGAGTTCAATATGTACACCCTGGAGGAGAGGAGGGAGAGTGGGGATATGATGGAGACCTTTAAATATCCCACAGGGGTTAATAAGGTACAGGAGTGAGATATGTTTCAGATAAAAGGGTGCTGTAGAATAAGGGGTCATGATATGAAGCTGGAAGCAAGTAGATTCAGGTGAGATGTGAGGAAGTACTTCTTCACAGAAAGGGTGGTAAATTCCTGGAACAGCTTTCCATGGGTGGCAGTGGGAGTGAAACCAGTGGTGGGTTTCAAAAATACCTGGGATAGGTACAAAGGAATCCTAGTAGGAAGGAAGGAAGAGGGTGGAAGAGGCAATGATGTAGATCAAGGGCCAGATATTCAAAACTTTGCTCTGGGTGCAAACCATTTGTGCTGGGTTTGTTCCTGGTTTGTGCGCATCCCCCATATTCAAAAGACCAAATAGCATGGGCAAACTGCATTAGCACTGAGCAAAATTATAATGAAAGTAAAAAGGACTTTAGGTTATCAAAACTAAATTACCATAAATCTAAATGTAAACCCAGCCAAAGGCACACCAGGTTGCCAGTACCCATGTAATGAGTGCCAGTCTTTGAGGCTATGCTACAGTAGATGAAAAGTAAATGAAATAAGCTACCAGTATGAGTGAACTTATAGGGCTCAGATTAGCCCTGCTTTCAAGATTCTGAAATGTGTGTTGCAGTGTTAACTGTATATCCTGATTATCTTTTATGCAATATGTTTTTCTTATTAACAGTGGGCTCAATTCTCAAAGTCAGCACTAGAGAGCAATGTAAGCTGCAGCACACAGCAGCTTGTCTCCAGTGCCAGTTCACCAGGAACCCTGTGCCCAATTCTCATACAGGCAGGGTCCCAGCACCAAACTCCTGTGGTTTGCCGCACCCGCTCCCATGCATCAAACAAATGGTGCACAGGAAGGGATTACCGCAAGCTGTGGGAGGGTCATGTGACATTTCAATTGATGCCACAGACCCATTGGCTGTGTGCCTGGGGGTTCAATCCTCAAACAGATGCCATGGTCGACTGCGAATTGGGGGAGTGCTGCATCATAGTGGAGTTCTGCTGTGCATGGTGGAGGGGCATGGCAGGGCATACCCCACTGGTTGCTATGGTACTTATGCAAGTGATGGTCTGTTCAAGATGGACTAGAAGTGGCACTGTCAGCACATGTTACTGTATGGGAGATGTGTCCCAGATTGTCTTAGTCACACTGCCCTCTTGCAACACTTACTAACCAGTGTCCCATCTCGCTGCTTTAAGTAGTTGTGGCACACAGGGAATTAGACGTAGCACTGATTGGTCTAAGGCCTGCCAGGTCTTACCAACTTAGGGAATCCCAAAAATTGGGATAATGCTGTTTGCGTCCACAGAAAACCCCCAACTGCTTTGGCACATCCAAACAGATGATGCATGCCTGGCACAGGCCACAGTGGCACAGGCAGTCCCCCTTCTGGTGCAAGCTGGATGGAAAATTGAGAATGATGCAAGGTGTTGTGCAGTAGGCCCCTTGTGTCATTTCTCTTTGATGAAGGCACCTTGTGTCATTCACAACACTTTGAGAATCGAGCGCAGTATATGTAGGTGCCAGCAATGCACCTGAAATTGTGTGTTGGTGAGGTTTTGGAAGGCCCCTAGTTGTGCTCGAGGAGGTGAGTGGGGTACCTAATGTAACTGCTGTTATCCAAAACGACTGTAGTGTAAAAAGAAAAATGTGTTACCAGTGTAAAGTACAATAATGGGTTGGGAAGAACAGAGTCTGAACTGTAAGTATTTTAGAGTAACTCATGTTGCTAATCAGATTCAAATCTGTAGCTATCTGGAATTTGGGAAATTTACAGTAACTGCGATAAGTGCCCAAAACCAGGAGCTGTGGAGGCAGTTTACCCGCTACCTCTGACTATGTGCACCTGCTACTGTAAGTAAATGTTTGCTGTTTTTCAAGCAACGTCTGCCTAAAGTATTGCACTCTGTGCCTGTGTGTTTCCTGCCTGATGGTATAGTGTTAACCTGCTATACGACTGCAAATGCAATCAAGATGAAGTTATGGGCTTACAGTAGAAATGAGTTATGGCCTCCCACAGCTTGCAGTACAGGGACAGTATGTATAGCAAGTAGTATGAGACAAATCTATTTTTGACCAACAACAGCGACTCTGGTGTCCCCATGGAACCTAAAGGGGTTCATTACGCTGATAATGGTGAAGAACAGGAGAGAGAGGAAAATGGGCGCTTATAAAACTGACTGTATTTGTTTGAATGTGTCTTGAAGTAAATAAATGTGCTTAGATGGGAAGAAATAGCTAGAATTAGCTGAACTCATTGTAAAATAACCATTCTACCTAGAGGAATTTTCTGCCTCAAGGGCATTTATCCTGTTGTGGTATCCAAAGCCATGACTGAGCGGCAGTCCCCCCCCAACACTGTCCCCCCCCACACACAGACACGCAGACAGACAGACTGACAGACACACACACATTGGGCCCTATGCATGAATGGAGCTACGCGTGCATATCTGGGGTGCATAGCCACTCCGCACTCATTGTGCCACCCACACGTAGCAGGCCGTGGTATTCATCTATGGGGTGCACACCCTCCTCCACTAGACTGCGTGGAGGTCAATCCATTTGGGGTGGGCAGGGGCCATGCTGGGGGGGAATGCTCCCACTCTGTGACATTCACAGAGTAGCAGAGCACTAGGTGGGGGAAACCCCTACTGAAAGGTCTGTGCACTCCCCAGGATGCCTCCCCCCTCCAGTTGCCGAATGTCAGGTGGGGCATGCCTTCCCCAACACCATGCTGCCACAGACCATGGACAATGACTGGTAGTCTGGGGACTGCCAACTGGACATCAGCCCACTTCTTGATTGCCATGCATGGAGGCAGCCATTTCTCCGCGCCCGCAGGCACAAGGGATCCACTGGTAGACCAGGTCTGGCATCCCATTGGATGCCTACCCAGTCCGTGCATCTGCCCTCCATGCTCCTACGTGCTGGGGAGTGGGGCCACAGACAGGTGTGTCCACAGGTGCAGCCTTGCGCAGGTGGGATTCACACCTCCAGTGTATACTTCCTGCCCCTATTTGCATAGGACCCATTGTATAGTTCTACTGTGTGTGGAAAATGTTTTGTACACATTTTACTTTTACTTTTCGGTTTCAGTGCAGTTTGAATTGTCTGGAACTGCCGCTGATAACTGCTGTTATATTGTGAAAAAGAGAGTCATGCATGTGGGGGACAGAGGATGGAAGATGGCATATCAGGATAGATGGTGAACAAAATGGATGTGTCTGGTATGAATTAACACAAAAAAAACTATTTTTGGTGCTTTTTTATGTTCTGTGGGGATTACAGTGAAAACAGACAGTGAGACTACTGTTCAGGAAGAAGAGAGCAAGCCAGTGGTCAGGAGTGGCGACATGGGAGAGTGTGGACATGGGAGAGTGGGGAACACAGTTGATAAAACAGGCAAAAATGTTATAAAATAAAGAAAAACAGTAGTAGGACTTTTGTTGTTTTGCACTTTAAATGGTTTTAAAGCAGCAGTACTATGAAAAAAAACCACTACGTTTTTTGACAGTTTATTCCCTGTGACCTGCTAATCATATACCCGGTACTCTTTCTTGCTGACATTGTACTATCGCCGAGTAATTTGCTCAGTTATTCTCCACTTTTGTTCACATTTCTGCCACTCAGCCAGTTGCACTGGAACCCCCTCTGCTGCCAACTGCACATATGAATGACTTGCAGGGGCACCGGGAATGGTCAGCAGAGGGACCCTCTGCTGTTTTCAAAAGACATGATGTAACCTGTAGAAAAAGCTCACGGAAAATTAGTCAGCCGCCATATTTGTTGTAGCGCTACAACCATTCAAATAAATTGCAAATATCTAAAAAATTAAAAATGACTGGAAAAAAACATTTACAGGTATGGAAACTGGAACTTTGTCTGCATGCTTACAGCTAAAAAACTGAATTTTGATGACTCACTTCCTGATTTGGAAGTACTGCTGCTGTAATTGTGCTGAGGTTGGCTATTCACTTTTCTGTTTTTCCTCACTAAGAGGGGCAAATATGATGGCATTTCAGAATGTGGCTGTTTTGATGTCACAGTGATTTTCGTTTTTTTGGTAATGTGGTCCTGCATTTCAGTATTTGTTTTTACCTGTGCATTGAATGGATTCAATGCACAGGTACCAACCAATCAGGATGCTTGAATTTCCCTGCCCATTTTATTAGTGAAACTGTACATCTGCACAGCAGTCTATACAAACAGTTGAGAACAGTAGAAACCAATCTACTGTATGCAAATAAGAGTAGCAGTGCAAGTCACAAGAACTAATCCACGCATTAATAAGGTGACAAGAAAGTGCAGAAAACATAACCATGGAATAGACATTCACTATTGCAGTGAAAAACAGGGTTGCAAGACTAAATTTAATTAAAATAAAATACAAGTGTACAAAACAAAGCATTGTGCAAGGTAAACAGTAACAGCAGTGCGTAGCACTTTGTGAGAAATGAGTTAAGTCAAAGCTTATAGTAAGATGGGAGATCAGGTAAATTCAGAAGCAGAGTAGGAAAGGTTCTGTCCCACAGTACAACGTTACCCACTGGTGAACTGTAAGGATACATAAAGGGGGACAACCTTTTTAAAGGGATCCTTAGGTTCTAACTTGTGCTCTGGGTCAGAATAAAAGCCTATTTTGCAGTGCTCACAAGGAGAGTAATTTGTGGGGCCATGTTCACAAGTGTGAACTGTAAATGTGTTAGTAAACATGACAACAACTCATGATCAGAGGGTTTTATGTATAACCTGACAGAAGGGGCACCAATCAAAGCTCACCAAGGAGTGAATGGAGTGGAAAGGAATTTGAAATAGCTAGAGCCTGAGTGTATTTAAAACAGGGGATGCCTCTGGTGAGCAGTTAACTACCCACCCCTGACATGGAGGGTATCCCCTAGAGCTATGCTACCCCTAGTCTCTGCCAAATCCCAAGAGAGGGTTATCATACTGAGGCAAGGCCAAGCTGAAATAAAAAGCAGCGGCAGCAGCTGCAGCTGAGTGGGATACTTGGGCTATACACCATTTAGTCTGGGAAGTGAGGGGATCAGAGGGAGACCTAGAGTAAAGGGAAACATCCATGTCCCATCGGGCCCCACCTCCATGTGAAGCAGGGCCTGATTAGCAAATGTATAAATGGTAATAAATGTGGCACTTACTGCTGAGCGTTTTATTTAAATTCATATCTGGTTGATCCTGTACCCTCCCTGCCAGCATTTTAAGTTCAAACGCCCCTCTCTGCTGTGCCCACAAGCACCCATGGCTGTCCCCAGGATGACGTGGCAGGCAGGGAGGAGTCGGGGTGTCTCCATATGCTTGTTATATTACTTGATTTTTAAACAGCTCCAGTTTGGAGCCAGTGTACTGCTGCAACATATGGAGACCAGGTACAGACAGCTAGTGTGCCTGTTAGTCTGTACCTGGTCTCGATGTTACAAGGATACCGATAGACTTCAAACCACAGCTATCTGAAGTTATCACAATACATATAATCTGTATTGCGGTAGCTTCAGATAGGTCTGTTTTGGAGACTATCAGTGTCCTTGTAATACCGAGACCAGGTACAGACTAACAGGCACACTAGCTGTCTGTACCTGGTCTCCATATGTCATGGCGGTACACTGACTCCAAACCCGTGTGAACATTTTGTTTCATTAAAGACACTTCATTACATATTAATTAAAAAAAAACACTTTGGCCACTGTACTCAATCATGGCCATTTGTGCCACACTAACCCAATGCTGCACTAAAAATAGCACTTGGCTGCCAGGGAGTAATATTCATTTAGTGAGCACACCATGTCTATTCTGTGCTCCCTGTCTGACTATTAGACTGTGATAGCATGTATGAAAATTTAATTTTATACAACGCATCATCTTGAGGGCTTGAAATGCTGTACGTACAATTTAATTTAAGCAACTATAAAATATGTGTAAAATCAAATAACAACACAGTGAAATCACCGTATGCATAAAATATTTACAATGAAGTATCAAACAACAGGGAAAAAAGATGGTTGTTAAGAGGCCTTTTAAAAAATGTCAGCAGAAGATATTTGATTAAGCTGAGTTGGTAGGGCATTTCACATGTGTAGGGAAGCCCAAACAAGGCATTTCCCCCAAGGATATCAAATTGGAGTGGGGAACCACTGGCAGATTGCCCCCTGCTTAGCAGAGCAGTTGTTCTGGAGTATATGGGAGCAAGAGGTTTTCAGGTTGTCCAGACCCAACTGTTATAAGCCTCATGCATACTGCTTATGTGCATCTTTACTACAGACTCTACTGACAACAGGCTCCCTGGAGCAATGGGAGACAGAATGTCTGAAACAGTATAGTGCTGTGATTTCTGGGAGCCATATTCAGCAGCTGGCATGCTAATGACCACATACTGTATGACATGCATAATGCCATTGTGCCATTTGCATGTCAATATACTATAGCCATAAGTGTCTTTACACAATGCAGCCATTCACAAATGTTGCAAACATTGTACAAAGCCTTGGCAGTCCCCGACATAGGAGCCCTTCCTACTTTTGCTATCCTTGGCAGACTAGCAGACCTGGTAGCACTGTGGAACTGTACTAAAGTCAGTCCCTGGAAGTCTAGTGGACCCCACCTCGCACGATCCCTGCTGTTATTGTTCAGCTGTACTAATGCCCTTCCTTGCAGTTTAGTGAACCACAGTTCCTCATCTGATCTCTGTTGGTATTGTGAAACTGTACTAATGCTCTTTTCTGGCAGTCTAGGTGACCCTCCTCCTCCTCTCACTCAGTCCAATATTGTGGAAATGTACTTAAGACCATCTGCTGCAGTTTAATGTTACCCACCCAGACAAATCACTGCCAAGGCCCCCCTCCCCAGTCCACCCACTGTTCACTCACCATGCTCACCTCCTGTCTGCCCCTGACTAATGCATCCATCATTACATGAGTCACCATCAGGTCCCCAGACATTGATCAGCACAGACACATCACTCACCACCTCTGCCAGCTGCCGTCTGACTGACAGGGAGCGAACGCACAACTAGTGTGTGTGTACCTTCACTCTCTGTTTGTCAGATAGTAGACAGCCAAGGTGATGAGCAGAGAGTTTGTGCCATTTGTCGTCTGAGAACCTAATGGTGGATAGTCTATGGATGGATGGATGAGGCAAGAGAAAGCGGGGTGGTGGGGGTGGTGGGTGCTCAGTGGGTGAGCCAGGGATGGGAAGGCTTTGACAGCGATCCAGTTGGAGGGTAATACTATGCTGCCAGTGATGGGCTTCAGTACATTTCCACAATGCCAGACTGGGTGAGGGAGAGAGGTCCACTACACTGCCAAGGAAGGGTTTTAGTACAGTTTCACAGTGTTGAAAGGGATCAGCTGTGGGATAGTGGTTCACTAGGCTGCCAGAGAATGGCATTAGTGCAGTGCCACTATACTGGCAGGATTGAGTTGAATGAGAGTGGTCCACTAAACTGCCAGGCAAGGACTATAGCACAGTTCCACAATAATTTTAGGGACTGGGTGAGAGAGGGGTGTCTGCTAAACTGTCAGGACTGGGCTCTTTAATATTGTACAGTAAAATTATTGCACAGTACCAACATTAATTTGGGTTTATGAGGACCACGAGACTGCCAGGACTGGGACTTGCAATATAGTTTTATGAAGATGGGGATGTGGTTGATATAAGCAGGTATCACTCCTTCCAGTGCAGATGGGAGGTGGGGGTCATGCACCACTGTGCATGTTGATAAAAGCAGGATTTCACAAGCATTAATTAACACTGCCTCACAGGCCTGTTGGCACCTACAAACCCATTTGAATATACTATAGCATCCTGTATGCAAGACAGCACGCTCTATTTGCATGAGCACATTAGTGTATTCTGTGTGTCAGAGATATCCATGTTGTGTGGTGCCGGGTGACCTTTTGGATATGGTTCCAGCTCCATCCAGATGTGTTTAGTCCAGGCAGCACACTACTATACTATGCCTTCTAGCATTGTGCTAACCTTTTATAATATAGGAGTTCTTGTGTGTCATTCTAACCCTCACTCACAAACACTAACGTAGCACCCTTAACAGTTAAGTATTTAATAAATGATTGTACCTCAAAGTTTTGGTTTTTTTATGTGGAACTTAAACACTAGCTAGAAACCTTCATGCATAGATTTTGAGAGCCATCATGCAGCATGTAGCGTAGGAAAAAGTTACACAGTAGATAGATTTTCAAAATCTCCATGAAGGATTTCTGTGTTAATGTTTTGTGAAAAGCACTTTTCGTCATGTAGATTTTAAAAACGTATGCAGCATGTAGATTTAGAAAATATATAAATTTTCAGAATATTCCTGCAACAGCGTAGATTTAAAAAAAAATGTGAGGTATTCCCGTGTGAACATTTTGGATTTTAATCAAAGATATTTAATTGCTACCTTGCATGACTTCTATTAAAATGCTGTATTTTACCTGCATCTTGTACTCATGGGTGGTTTATGTTTAAGGGCAGCTTGTGTTGCAAAATCAATTTTTTAAAGTGTTAACAACAAAACTTCACACATTCTGAATTTGATCAAGTTTATTGTTTTGGTCTGTGTTACATCAAAATATGCATAACAAACTTCAACTAACATATTTGAAAAAAATTAATAGCATATTTACAGAGATAAACTCTCAGATAGTGACATCTACAGTGTTATATATGACATGATTTCAGTCCTGAGTAGAAGCTGCAGTTTGAATTTGAGGATGGCTTTCATTAAAAGTACAGGTATTCTTTATGACAGGTGACTTCTGTTTAAGGGTGCATTCAATTTGAGGGCAGCTTCTATTTGATGAAAAAGGATTTAGTAGTTTTTTTGTGAACTGAGCATATGTGAAAAATAAACTGTTAACAACTTCAAAATGAAGTAACATTTTTTTCACCAAATATCCTAAAGTATCTATTGCTCCATAACATCTAAGAAACCTGAAACTTCAAAACATAACTCTTTCTAGTTTTTTTTTGTTAGCTTTCATTTTGGCGAAATGAGCATGTGTGAGTAATCATGAATAACTTCAAAATGCATCAACAGTTTTTCACCAAAACACAAAAAGGACCTATTTCTCTATAACATCTAAAAAACCTGTAAGTTTCATAATCAAAATCTTTGTTGTTGTTTTTAGCCAGTGGCAAAACTTTTGGCTCCAAAACAAGAAAAAATAGACTGGCTGGAATTTCAAATGTGCTGTAGACTGGCGCACGATGTGCCAAAGGGCCACCCTGCATCAAACAAGCTGTGTCAAACCCCGTGGGCCATAATTTGCAAGAAATGTGCCTGCAGTCACAAAGACCAGGAGAATGACGCAAGGGCCGGCCTCCCCATAAATATGACAAATGGCGTGGAATGACGCAAGTGATCCAGAAGGCCTACGGCAAGGAGAATGGTGCAGGCTACCAGACGGAGAGAGGAACCACGCCATACCCAGAAACATAACTTCACAGATAGAGAAACAGATATCCTAATCGAGGAGGTGCACAAACAGCATGAACTACTGCCATCCCAGGGGTGGGGACAAGCAACACAGGGACAAGAATCAGCAGGCATGGACACAGGGGCAACAAATGTAAACGTCGTTGCACCAGCAAAGCGGACCATCAGGGAACTGCAGAAACTGTACCATGACCTCAAGATGCATTCCAAGGAGAAGATGGCACACAATGCACACTGTGCAACAGCCACAGGAGGTGGTCCATCAGAGGCCCATATGCTATCCCTATAGGAGGAGAGTGTCACCAGCCACCTGAGACGCTGCACCATTGAAGGAGACAGTGAGCTCGACCTCTTCAGGCAGCAGACTGCCACGCAAGGTACAAGCCAACAGAGGCAACTGTCATATACACCATGCAGTGACAGGACAGCACTGGAAGGGGGCGCAGCACAAGCACTGACAGCTCCTACATGCAAGGGTGTAGGCAGGTACATGCACTGTACCCAGATGTGCACAGCACCGCTGACTGCATGTCCCCAGGCATATGCTAGCCTGAGGACATGTCCAGGCAAAACAGTAGGTGATGGGCAGTGGAGGTAGCCGAGCAGTGTGTCAATGGAAACCCCCCCCAGTACAGAGACAGGGACATGTCCGACCCCAGTAGCCATGACAGGAAGCACATGTGAACATACCTATGTGAATAGAAGAGGGATACCATGTGGTAGGGATGTGCACATGTAACAATGGAGGGGGGCAACTGCTGGAGACTGTGTACACAACACCCCTGCCAGCACACAGAAATGTGATGGCAAACAACATGCCTGTCACCAAAGGCACCATGTGCTGCACCAATAGGGAACCGTGAGACCCTGCCAACCACAATGTGTGGAGGCAGACAGCCTGTTGTTGCATCATGTGCCGGCCAGGGGGACAGAAGCTGTTGCAGATACAAGCATGGAGCAACAAATGGAACAGCAGTGTGATGTGATAGGAACCATGCCCACATGCAGCAAGCAGGCTGGAGACTGAAAGGTGGGATACCAGGACACAGCAGAGGGTACACAGTCATCATAATGGGTGGTGTGCAGACAATGAAGGCCCCCCCCTACAGCCGTAAGAGCAGGACAGTGGTGGGAACCAGGTAGTAGGCACATCATTGAGCAGAAGCACACAACATGAGGCCGGGCACTGCCACACCACAGGCACACGCACCAACCGCTGCATGGTATCCCCCTCACCACCAGTAGAAACAGCACACCTGCAATGTGGGTCCGCATCAGCCACATGTGACACACCGACAATGGGCAGCCCATGCCAGCGATGTGGACAGGACTGGAGAACAGCACAGCCACTGCACACAAGGCACACTGGCAGGCAGCAATTGAGTCTGTGGGAGCATGGGTGCAGGCAAGGTGTGCCACACAGATGCACAGAACAGCGAACCAGCAGCATGGTACACGTGACAGTGCCATGGACAATGCTGACGGAGGAACACACAGCCCCAACCAGGTGGCCCAGGCCACAATTGTCAATGGTATGTGGCAAGTTGCCACGGACCCAACACACACCAGAGCCCCCCAACATGCACACATAACCAGTATCCCCCAGTACACTCCATGCCCCCCAGCATGGCCCATGCCTGCTGAATGCACAGTCCAGACATGCACACAACACTGCAGCACACAGACTAGGGCATGGTTCCAAGCCCCCTCTGTACAGCACCACACCCCCACTGCACCCATGACACCACCCCTCCTATCAGTACCCAGTCATGGCACTGTGAATGCGTACAGGAACACAGGCCACATAGCACCCTGAAGACCATGTCAAGAAGGGACACTGTATGACACAAGCATAATCCCCTGCACCCATCCAGACCACACAGTGTGCACATGCAATACCCCGTGGCACACCACATGGTACCAACCATGCTAGCCCCACAACATGTGCATAACACAGCACTGATATCCAGCAGCCATGCAACAGCAACACCACAATGCCGGAAAGCAATGCGAGGGTGTGTGGACAGGCTGGACCCAGTGGCACCATGCAACACACATGTATTGTGGACTGCACACAGGCAGGTGTACACATGACACTAACAGAACTGCACCCACACAGCACAACATGGGGACAGCAATGGGGATTGCATGATGAGAACACAGCCACATAATGTATGTGCTTTATACCCACAGATGACGCCACAGAGATTCGAAGCACCATGACAGGCAGCAAGACAAGCAGCACGACAACACCACCACATGCAGCCCAGGCATACATACAGATGCAGTGTCACAGGAGGTGGAGGCTGAAGAGGAGGTGCAGCAGCACCACAGTGATCCAAACACAAGGCCCAGGGAGGGTGAGGAAGAATGGTACACAGGCAAATTGCCAGACACAGACAGCCCTGTGACAGCAACCACAACAGGGGATGTGGGGGATTCAGTGGAGGACCCTGCAGTGTCAGCTGATGAGGAAGATGACACCACTCAGGGTGCGCATGGACAAGCAGGGGAGGCAGATGGTGATGGCATGTCTTCCGTGGACATGCATGTGGACACCCCACAACAGACAGAGGATGGTGATGGAGGACAGACACACAGTGACAATGGGCTGAGACAGTACTTCCAGGAGGTGGAGAACACCGAGGAGTCCATGGCTGGTAGCATGAGTGGGGTGCATGCAGCGCTGGAGGTGCACACCATTGCCACCACAGCAAGCATGGCCCACATTGAGGGGACCATAGCTGCGATGCATGTAACGGTGAAGACCAGTGTGGACAATACACGGGGCCAACAGGCACACATGGAGGCCATACTGCTGGGCATACAGGCAAGCATCCAGCAGCAGGCAAACAGCCAGGAGTTGATGACAGCATTACTGCAGCAACTGGTGCAGTCACAGTGGGAGCAAACACAGGCCGCACATGCCTTGACCACAGCATTGCAGGTGATGGCCCAGGTCACAGTCACTGGTCATGCACAGGGCCATGCCATGCATGGTGGTGGTAGCCAATGCCACAATGCAGCACGTGGCACAGGGCCACAGGACACATACCACAACATGAACCAGGCAGCAAGTGCACCACATGCACAATACACCATCCCATATATGGCACCACTCAGCAATGTGCTGTCGGCATCAGCAATAGAGGGAGGGTACCAGCAGTATGGACCACACAGCAGCAACATCCACAGTGATGTGTATCCTGCTGCACATGCCCAACATACTGATCCATGCCCAGTGCCAATGCTGGCCAGCCCATACATGTCACAGGCCATGGCACCATACGGAGATAGCACTACACATGTCCATGGGGAGGGACATCCACCTGTGTATGGAGGAATACAATGCACACTGCATGGACCATACATTAACAGTGGACATGGGCACAGCAGTGGATATGTCAAGCGACAGGCAGGGCACCCACAGACGCAGGATGTAATGGCACCCAGTGCCACAGACCAGCAAACCATCCACCAGACATATGTGTATCTTGTGGCTGGTGCACAACATCAGCAGGAGCAACACAAAGGTGGCATAGTGGCAACACAGACTGGAGAGTATGGCAACATACAGAATGCCACTGAACCAACCGACACCGTGGCGGATGACAACAGCAGAGGTGGGATATACAGACCCATGGAAGGGACAATGGTCCACAGACACACTGAGGCCTGCAGCAGCACAGTAGAACATGACCTGCCCAACATGGCACAACAGTCCCACAGCGCAATGGCACCACAGGCAACATGTGGCCAGGGTGCTCAGCCAACCACTATGCATGATAGCACAACCAGCATGGATGGACAGATGCATGCTACCACTGCACACTGCACTGGCCAACTGAGCATGGCAGACACACAGTCAGATGACACATGTCCACACACAGCAACAGGGCAGACACAGGTATGGCACAGCAGCATGGACCACACCACAGGTCCGCAAACAGCACTGGCTTCCATGGGCAGCAGTGATGGTGCAGGGTTCACCACGGCACACAGTGTGCAACACAGCGAAGCTGCACAGGGGTCTGCACGACAGCCCGTGTGCACCAGGGGAAGGCCGCGAAAGGTATCTAACACACCTGGTGTGACTTCAGCAGTGAACACAGCAGTGGCATGTGAGACAACCCATGCTGGACAACATGGGGACCCAGAGGTCAACAGGGCAAGGGCGAGTACAGTGCAGGTGACAGCTATGGAAGCATGTGCAGTATCCAGTGCAGCTGCAGCTGTGACCATGGACAACACACAGAGTGGAATGGCAGATGTGCAGCAGTGCAGGGCCAGTGTGTCAGGGTGTCGATGCTCCAAAAGGGCGGCAGCGGCAGTCCAGACACAGGTGACCACTGCACAGCAAGGGAAGATGCCAAAGACAGACATGGAATGACATGCCCCACCACACTGCACATGCACAGAGCCAGGACAGCACACACTCACAGCACATGGCATGGGACAGCCGTGCTGATGGGACTGTCACATACATCACTGAATAGTGGCAGGGATGGTGGAAATTGCACATAGCACCCCATAGCCCTAGACACATATCACTGTGGACCCTGAACTCACATGCCCATCCACAGCACACATCCTGTGCAGGTGTAGCACTGCATGGCAATGCACACACACAAATGCATGCACATGATGTAGGACCCACGCATGGACCACTGGTGGCAACCCATGATGCATCACCATCCAACATGACAGGTGTACAGTGCACCACTGTAGGGATGGAAACATAAGACTGTAGAGGGTGTGGCGCAGGGGTTCTGCATTGCACAGCCAGACAGCCCATGTCCATGTGTTACCAATGAACATGATACCTGTCAATGCACTGTCACTGGCCTGGTGACATACACACAGCTGTATTGCCCCCACATGCTGGTGCCATGCCTGTGCGATGGCCTGCACAGTCTGCAGAATGGACACACCCTGGGGTAGACCGTACCATGCAGCCACCACCCATGCTGTACATCACACACTCACACAGTACCCTGTATTCAGCTGCCTCCAAACACATGCGGTACACCTGTCATGCTATGTGGCCAGCATACCAACCTATGAGGCCCTCCCAACATGGCACTGTCCTGCAAGTGACCGTGTGCATCAAGCAGTACACCACATTCCCTCAAGTGCACTAGGGTACATGCATCTGCAGACGACACATGCACGTATCTGTGGCCACGTCTGCACAGAGTGCAGTATGCAGTATGCAGCTGACCATGCAATGGCAGTGCACACAGGACACACCTGGAGGTGTCCCTGCATAATGCAGTGGCCACCGAGGCACACCACCCACACCAGTCACAGGACTGCGTGGACCCGGGTGGTGTCCACACAAGGGCATGTACCACACAATAGAATGGTGCCCAGATGGCTGACAGTGACACGGATGGTCCTGTGTGCAACAGACGATGGCAGTGGATGACGGCCATGTGGCCGAACAGGCACAGCATGTGGTGAGGAGCCAGCTCCTACAAGTAGGATAACCATCCTGGAAGCATGGTTCCCGCACCCACACCCCATTGCAGCCATACCGTGACCTGACCACTGTCCGGCAGTAGTGTCTCCCCCATGGCCGAGCATGCCAGGACCCCAATGGCAACGCCGCATAGCTCTGTGTCATGGTCACACAGTAGCACCCACCATCTGCTCACCACAGACAGTGCCTCCTCGCACTGAGGCTGCCACAAAGCAGGATGAAGACATCCATGTCCACCATGATGATCCCTATCATGGACCTGTGGAGTCCACACAAGGCCCCCATCCTGGCATCTAGGGTGTACAGGTGCACGGCACACATGCCCCATTGGAGGCCAAGTGCCGTGGTCCTGCCATCAGTAGTGCATCACCTATGTGGACCCACTGTGGTAGGGCACAGTCCATGATGTGTTGTGGGCAGGGGGCCAGCCAACTGGCATGTGCCACTGACCAGGCAGTGACCAGTGAAAGGGTGGCCACACAGCTCCACACCCATTACTGAGCCACCTGGCCAAGCTGCAATACAGTGGTGGTGGTGCTGGTATACCAACCAGTGTGCATGCAGTGTGGTCTGGCCCAGCGCACCCTCCCACCTGGCCCTTTGGCATGTGTGCCACCACATACGCTACCACCAGGGCCTCAATGGAGCTGGGGGCATAGACCTGAACAGGTGCAGGTGCCTATCCCGACAGCTGGCTGGGACCCATAATGCAGATGTGACATACACCGCCACTGTGTAGTGTACTGTCCACATGCACTCTGCAGCATGACCCATGTGACTGGATATGGGCACCCGCAGCAGGTCCGTACCATGCCATCCATGATCTGATCCATGCACAGTCCTGTGACCTTCCCCTGGTTCCATGCTCAGTGGTCCACATGTGTGCCCTGCCATGTGCTGTGGCTCCTGTACACCAATGATGTGCGCCTGTCACCACTGGCCGATGGTGTGTGTGCCACCAGTGTCCCAGCACGGGCACCTCTGAACAGTCGCCTGTCCAAAACCCATTGAGATGGTCCATACACATCATGGCAGACACTGTGTGCACAGGGTGTTGCCTGTAGACCAGTGGCAACCAGCCACACCCTACATGGCTGGACGGGTGTTCACCCACCACCGGGGCACACATCCATGGTGATATGGCAGTGCACCTTCCCTGTCCCTGCCCCATGAGGGTGCACACCCCCTCTTTCACACATGGGCCCCTGTAGACATATCATGGTGCCCACACACCCAGACCCACAGCAGTTGCATGGACATCAGCTGGACAACACACCGTACCTACATCATCCAGTACAACTGGCCATTTGGGCATGGCCGCTGTGTGTGGCCTGTGAGGGACCCATGGTGCCAACACACCCAGTTGTCAGGCACCCATCCAGGGCTACATGAGCCTGTGACGGGTCTGCTGACAGGTGTTTGCGGACACTATGTGTGGATAATGGTGTGGCCAGGTGAACCCACCCTACACACGTGCCTCCCGTACCAGCCTGAGTGCAGCCCTGTATGTGTCATGCCTGGCAACATGCACTGTGCGCTGCTGCACCTGCTGTTACATACATTACTATGTGGCTGTCACACTGTGCACATATTCTGTCCATCACCCATACAGGCAGAGCCCAGCCCATGTGGTGCATGGTGTGTAGCGGTGTCACGGATGTCTGTATCAGCCATGTAGCTGTGTATGAGATGGTGACGTTGCAGCATGCCTTGATACACCGCCACCAGGGAAACAGCCATGTGTGATGATGTGAGCTATTGGTCATAGGGCATCTGCTGCAGGGTGTGCATTCAGCAACTGTAGCCACTGTGAATGGGATGTGCTGTGAGGCCAACTGGTTTGTCCATCAGTGGTCGGGTGTGCATACCACACATGTGGTGGGCTGCTATGCGTGTATGACTACTGCCCCACCGACATTCACCTGTGCCCAGGGGCATGCATGCCATGACAGTGGGACACCACACAGATGTACGCCACTGTAGCCATCTCCAGTGGGTGCATGACATTCAGGAACAGACGTGTGACCTTGGCCACCCACGATGTCTACTATCACATAGCAGCATAGCACTCTTGGTACCCCCAGTCAGCACATCATCACAGACATGCCCACCATCCATGCCACTCACTGTCATGCCAGGCTCTACATGGCCACAGACTGTTGGCCATGGTGGCCAGCATAGCGGCCCCACTGGCCATACCATGTGACATGTCCCTGTGCATGTACATGGCCTGTGCCCGGTCCATGACATGGCGTGCATGTGATGGCACATACTGTAGCTGTACATCGCACTATGCCTGACAATACATGACTGTGTCAGCATCTACCCCCGCTGCAACATATGGCACCCCACAGTATAGAAATGACACAGACAACAATGGGTAAGGCTAATCAACAGTGCATATATTGTGTATGAACAGTAACAACATCAACATCAACAGGTACAAACAACAACTGTACAATCACTCTGCTACAGGTGTGGTGCATTCAGAAAACTATGTATCAACAATGGCATGGCTGTACAGCAACAGTGAATATTGCAATGGTGCCGCCATGTGCCACAGCCCAGCTGTGTGCACAGCAGCATGACCCTGAACACACATATATGCAAAACCAAACACTGGTGACTGTGACATCTCTATTGTTTGGAACATGCTAAACCAAGGACCAAGGGAGGGCCAACAACTACAATATAACATGCACCCAGTCCCTCAGGCAATGCAGTACACACAGTCCGCACTGCCAGTAATGTGTGTCATGGCACACCACAGAAGTGTTCAACCCAACCGGAGTGCCGCATGCATGCATAGCGGCACCACACTATCGTTCAAGCTCCCCAAGTGTGTCCATGGCTGTCCTTATGGACCCCAGTAGGCTACCCAACAGCTTTACCATATCCTGTAGCTGTTGCCTGGCAGTGGCAGCGGCACACTGCACATGGGCATCATGACTATCAATGCCCACAGCCCCCCGAGCCTCATCATGGCCATGGCCATCACCAGCAGGGACAGCAGGCTGTGTGACCTGGTCCACATGAGCTCCACTGTCCACATTGTCCTGTTCCACGTGTCCTGCAGTTACATTGGGTCCCACCACTGTGGAGGAGGCAGCGGCCAGCTGTTGAGTACATTATTGGGGCACACGGTCCATAGCATCTGACTCTGTGCCCTGAGCTGTACCACCCCCAGGATGGGCCACAAATGACGGCTCACCACCATGTCCTGTACCTGCTGCCGTACAGGCACGGGCCTGCATCTGCCATGTGAGCTCTTCATAGCCCTGTGCCTCCTGCCACTTCAGGTTCCTCATTGCCATTATGAGGGCTCTTAGATCCTGTGTGGGCATGTCCTCATCCACCCCATCCGCATTGTCCTCATCATCCTCACTGTCTCCTGCAATGACAATAGAGGTTGGCCATGAGTAGCATCCAGCTGCACATGCACACACACAATGTCACTCATCCTGTTTGTGGACACACACCACATGTCACAGTTGTTAGCCATACCTGGCAGTGTGGGCTGTAGCCATGGTGCCGTGTTGCATGGACAGTGTGGCATGTACCCCTGCACCCTGTGTAGCATGCATATGGTGCCCATTCGGGGTCACACACCCCATGGCCATGCAGGCGGGGTACATGTCAGTTGCCAACCACCACGTCTGTGTACAGCATGCCCACTGTTGGTGCTGGATGTGTGCACAAGCTACATACAGCCATCCCTGTTGCCACTCCAGCACTGCCGTCCCCCACCATAACCTGGGTGACACACCCGCCGATGCCCTGGTGTTGTGCACCTACATGTGGCAGACCCCTCCCCCCATGTTCCTGCGGCCACTGTACATGGTCAATTGTGCTATAGCCATAGGGAGCAGTGGTGCCTGCAGCAGGGTGCAATGGCTCTGCACAGTGGTGGGGCTGGGTTGGCACACACTGTGCCTGACTGTGTCCATGCCATGATATCTGTGTGCACTGTTCGACAGTGTCCTGCTGTCGGGTGTCCATTGCACCCATGTGGCTGTACCATGTTGCATGTGGTGTCAGCTGCCCCTGTCCACATACACCTTGTCCAGTGTCACACTGTGGCATGGCACTGTCCATGTGCATGACCATGTGCTGGCAGCAGCACAGTCATGCTTGCCCAGGCACATGTGTACAGGCATACATGTCTTGCATGCCAGTGGGACAGTGGTGTCACATCTGTGCCCTGCCAGCCATTCAACATGCCATGCCTGCATTATTCACACAGCACCACGTGTACCCTGACGTACCCCCATGAGCTCCTGTTGCCTGGGTGCTATGGGCTCACTGTGCTGGGTGGTCTGGTTATGTCTCCGCCTTCTACAGTACTGTGCTGTGTGTGCATTGGAATGCAATGCTGTGGGGCACAGTGGCACACAGTACCTGCACATGCTGTGCATATCTTTCCAGGTACCCTGTGATCCCCCCACACACATTGCATTGATGCCTTGCTGCCCCTGTTACCTTATGGGCTGTACAGCTTTACACAGCCATGGCTGTCTGCCCCAGCCCTCATCTGTGCATCCATCATGTTGCCCATGCCCACATCACACACATGACATGTGTCACTTACCCTCCTCGCTCATACTCAAGCCATCCTCACATTGCCTGGTCCTCTCAGTGTCCTGCGGTGTGGCCCCGTGTTCCTCTGCAGTCGCACACACCTCTGGATCTGTGGAGACAGTGACATCACATGGGTTAGATATGCGGTTGTTACAGGCCCTGTAGTGGGCTATGTCTCTGCCACTATGTGCATGTGGTGTGCCACCCACCTGTCTGTCTATGATGGCCACCACGCATCCGTATGTCTGCCTCCCTGGCCTGGTCTGTGAGGCTCTTCAGGATCCCTGGCTCCCTGCGGGACATATCATTAATTTTGTGCTTCAGTTGGTGGACCATGTGCTTGATACCCATCAGCGTCTGCAGCCTCCTGGCTATTCTGCGTCACACCCTGTCCCTCTCCCTCACAGGGTGCCTTGCTGAGCCTGGTGGTATTAGCAGTCTTGATCACTTTGTCACACAACTGACCAGCATAGCAGTCTCCTTATTGGTGCAGTTTGGTTTCTGAGTCCCTGGACCTGCCATGCTATGCAGTACTGGGTCAGCCACACCTATTGCTCCTGCTGAGGATGAGGTATCTTTGTGTACCACACCAGCAGGAGTGTGCTGTGCCTGCTACATACAGTTCTCCCTAGACCTGCCTGCACATGCTGCCAGCTGTGGGTGGGCCCTGCAGTGCCTACCAAAGGAATTGTGGCACAGTAGGATGGGGAGGTGTTTTTATACCCTTGTGTGTGCTGTCGTGGGCTACGTGTGCTATGGCAGTTGTCCACATGCAGGCTCCTGACACAGTGTAACTCCACTGTCTGTCCTCTGTTCAGCATGATGCACTCCAGCCACACGTACATCGGATGCTCCCACACAGTGGTACGCAGGCCTGTGGTACTGACGCCAATATGGCTGCATCGCTTGCCATGATGCACTGTGAAGCAGGGCCGTGGCTGTCACGCAGTGGGCTCTGCATCACCTGCAATGACGCATCATGATGCAGTGAGGGGGTTCTGATGCAATGAGGTGGTTGTGCCACACCTGTCTCTGCGTCACCTGCCATGACACACTGTGATGCTGCAAGGGGGTTCTGACGCAGTGAAGGGGTTGTGCCACACTCGTCTCTGCATCACCTGCCATGCCACACTGTGATACAGGGTCCTGCAGGTCAGTGGTGGCTGTGATGCAATGGTGCCTGCATTGCACATGCATGCACACACCCACCCACTACATCACCGTGCAGGGCATGGGGTGGTGCACACACAGGGTGTACTTGGATGGCTGGGGCAGTGGTCCATGTATGGCTGCTTAGCTTCAATGCCATGGGATGTGAGGTTATGCATGGGGTGGGTTGACACCCAAGACAGTGTAATACCTGGGTGCAGACCGTCGCCCTGCATCAGAGGGGGAGGGAGCTATGGGTGTGATGCACACTAGGAACATGACGCACACATGCCGCTGTGATGCATTGCTAGGTGGATCGGTAGTAGGGGTGTGGAGGATGTGGTACCCTCACACAGTTCACTGGTAGGGATGCAACTATGGTACAGTTTACAGTACCGATGCCCAAACCTCTGCAGGGGTATTCCCCTTCTGGTGACAGTGCAGGGGAGGGATACATAGCTAGCAGCCAATCAGCGGGGACAGACATACATGGGTGGGGTACTCCCTGGGTGACAGGTGGGTGTGGGGGGTCATGGGTAGGATGTACAGGTATTTGCCAGGAATGCATGTGGTCCATGGGGGTGTCACCTGGGGCCAAGTGGCACACATGTCACATGGGGGCACAGACATTGGAGGGGGGGTTTGTGTGGGTGGTCGGATGGCACCCTATCACTACGTGGGTGTTGGCCATCTCTCTGCTCTGCCAGGTGTGGGCATCCCATCATTGTCAGTGGGCAGCAGTAGGGAAGCCTGAGTTAGGCATAGGGGATGGTGGGAGCCAAGGGTAGGTGGGATGGGAGGGTGGGGCGGAGGGCAGGGACATTTGCTCAGGCTGTGGACCCTGTGATATGAGCAGGCATGTTGGTCCAGTTGTCCATCCTCTGCTGGCTGCTCCATCTGTTTGTGTGTTCGTTTGGGCCACTGGTGGCATCAGCAGCACACATTGCACCGCACCATCACAGTGACTGGCATTGCACTACGTGGCATCTGTCCTATGCCGGCAACCTGCATCGCACTGTGTCATCTACGTCATGTGGCATGCTGCGAAACATCACTGTGGTGGACCCAGTCAGTGATGGGTCTGTTGCTGGCTGTAGAGTGCGCGGTGGCCTGTACCAGTGTGTGGCACACAGCAGGGATAGTGTGGCACTGTGTGTGGGCATTGTGGTACATGTGGTAGCATGGCTGTTAGCCATGCATTCCTGTGAATGCCTTGCCAGCAATGCCACACCCCACAGTGGTGTCCAGACACCACGCCTCATGGGTGGTGGGGACCTATTATGGTGTCCACAGCCACGTGCCATGGCTGCATTGGTGCAGTTCCATCAGAGCATTGCACCCCACATCCAGCATGTCTGGACCATGCACTCCCTATCCCTGTGCTGCATGGGATTCCATTGTGGTGTTGGTGTTTGTTGCCCCTTCCCCATGGGTGTGTCTTCTGGGGGGGTGTGGGCAATCACCACTGCCTGTGCCACCCCAAGTGCGGTGCCACTCGGGTGCTGGTGCCCTTCCTCCACACTGGCCATGTGTGTCCAGGTACATCTTCCATGTGGTGCACATGGTCCAGGGACCCAGGCCACATATCTGTGCACTGCCTGGCTGGCAGTCATTTGTGGTATCCATTCTACATGGCAGTGGTGTGGTCCTTGGCAGCAGGGCAAATTGTCCCTGGGGTGCTGTGCCATTGTACTGGTACATCCATCTGCGCACCTGTGTGGACATGTGGCAGCACACATGACCTGCCTGGGTATGGGTCAGTGCCATGCCACCACACCACTACCCATGGTGTCTATGCCCATCTGTGGCCATGTGCCTCTGTATGTCTGTGTCTGGTCATACCTGTTGCCATGGTGTCCTTCAGTAGCACCCGGGCCCATCCTCACAGTGGCCATGCCGCGGTCACCTCAGCATGTGCCTGGCATGTTTCTCCAGGCATGTGCTCCACCATGTACACAGCCACACATCCATACTGTGCAGTGCACATTGCCTGTTACTGTGGTTGTGTGTGCCTTCTCCTGTTGGCATGGTCCTTCCCTGGTTGTTGCTGTGTACTGCTGCCATGGGCTGTCAGTCATTCGGCAGACAGTGTCTGTGTATCATCACTAATCTCCATCTGACAGGCACCCTATGGCACAGCATGCATGTCCTGGGATATTGTTCCAGCATCTGTGTTCCATAGGTGTCCAGCCTGGTTTGTTCTGCACATCCGTATGGCACCATGGTGTTGTGCTACACAGTTGGCGTGTGCACATTGTGTGGCATGTGTTACTACTGTGGCCATTGGCTGTTCTGTCCTGCTCATGGTGCTGCTTGCTGTGGCATGGTGCTATGCATGGTGGTTCCATACCAGCTGTGCCCTGGCCCTGTATCCAGCTGCCACTGTACCTCTTGGGTGTTGGGCCTGGTTGTTATCCTGTGCTGCATTGTCTTCTTCATTGTCACTCACCTCATCATCACTGTCATCCATGCCATCCTCATCTGGCATGCTCACTCTGTTGTCAATGGCAATGTTGTGGAGGATGCAGCAGGCCACAGCAATCTTGCATGCCATACTGGGTGTGTACTGCAGTGCGCCTCCAGAGTGGTCCAGGCACTGGAACCGCATTTTCAGGAGTCTGAATGTTCGCTCGATCACAGCCCTTGTGGATACATGTGCTTCATTGTATTGTGCTTCTGCTGCACTCTGTGGTCTTCTGATTGGTGTCAGTAGCCATGGCAGTAGGGGGTATCCACTCTCACCTGTGGACATGATGGCACTGGTTAGTTGTTGTGCTTGCATTGTTGCTGCTGCATGCATCACCACTGGGCATCCCACTGTGTCCTCCACCTACCATGCATGCTCTGTGTTGCAGTTACCACGATGGCTGTTGCTCCCTACTCGCACTGTCTTCCCCTTCATGCATGTCCAGGTCTGTACCATGTGTGTTCCCTGTGTCTGCTGTGTTACTGTCACCTGCATGGCCAGTGTGCCTCCCTATAGCCGCATGCTGTGTTGCACATCATGGCTGTGTTGCTGTGTGGTACTGGTTTGGGGTGTTTGTATGGTGGCAGGGGGGACATCCTGTATGCCACACATGCCCGTGCTTGTACACTTGAGCCCAGGGTTGCACTTCCATGGGCACTGCCATCCTGGCCTTGGTCATGGTTGCTTGTTGTGCTGTGCTCCCCATGGCACCGTGGCTTCTGGGGCACCCCCAGCACCATTTCTGTGTCACCTGTCACTGTGTCATGTGTGCATGTGTGTTACCTGGGGGGGGGGTTCTGTTCCTAGCCAGTCCGCTGCCCCCACATTGTCGTGTGCACCTGCGTGTATGATTGTGTGTCAACAGTGTTTTCCCCTTTCTCATAGGACACCATGCCTGGCCTGGGTTCAGTGCTGGCTTTGTTCAGCATTACCTGTGTGTCACATTGCATAGTGTTGCACATGCACCTACCTATTAGCCAGCCATCCTGTATTGCTCCACGTTCAAATCCATCATGCAGGTCACTGTGTCTATAGATGTAGGCATCATCGCATGACCCTGGGTACCATGCCACTATGTCCAGGATCCTACAGTGACTGTCACATACCACCTGGATATTCATTGACTGGTATCCCTTTCTGTTCACATATGCATCCCCATCCACTGATGGTGCCTTTATGGTGATGTGGGTGCAGTCTATTGCACCCAGTACCCTTGGTAATTGGGCAACACTGTAGAAGCCCTGCTGGGTGGCCTGCTGCTCATGGACGTCCCATGGGAATCTGATGTACTGTGCTGTCCTGTGCAGTAGTGCCTCCAGGAACTGCCGTAGGCTTGTTGAGACTGCTGATTGTGAGATTCCCAGTGTGTCTCCTGTTGGCATCTGGAAGGTGCCTGTTGCAAGGACCCTGAGCACGGCTGTGACCTTTTTCTCCACCGGTATATGGTTGCCTCTGCCTGTCCTGCTTTGTAGGTCTTCCCTCAGCTCATTGCACAGCTGCATGATGGTGTCCTTGTTCAGCCTGTACCTTGCCAGGCCCTGTTCATTTGTCATGTCTGTGTACATGATTCTTCGGCGGAGCTACCTTGGCTTATATGGGCACCGTGCTGGGGATTGCTGCTGTTGTCTGGCCAGTGCTAGTCTCCTGGCAGCCTTCAGTTGCTGCTGCCTGGCACGTCGTCACCTCCTGACCACCTTTGCTGCCATGTGGAGGAGAATTGCAGCTGATCCTGGCATTCCTCTGTATTGTCTTCCACCTCTTTGCATCTCAGAGTGGCAGTCGTGTCCAGCTTTCAGCATTGTCTGTTGTGCTGTGTGCCTTTATGTATGCTCTAAGGCTGCTTGGACCAGCTCTGGCTGGTCTAGTGGCTGACAGTACTTTGACCTGTTGGTTGTCAGGGGTGCATGTTTGAAATTCCTGTGGGTACAATCTTGCACCATTTCTGTGGTGCAGGCTATCTTGCATCGTGACACTGCCATTATTTTGGTGCAGGGCTGACGCAGTAACCTTTGGTGCAGGGTTGTCTGACTTTGATGCAGAGTGCCTTTGAAAATCGGGTCTGGTGCAGTGTTTGATGCAGGGCTGTCTTGCGCCACTGCTGTTTGGCACAGGCTCCTTGCGTCATGCCTGGGACTTTGAAAATCTGGCCCCACATATTCAATACACTACAACTGAAAAACTGGAACAACATATTTCTATAAAACGTTCTACAGTAGTAGACCCTAGGATTGAGATTTTGCATGTTAAATTTCATAGTGCTAGGGCTTAAGACAGACAAGTCAAACGCTATTGAAAAGAGGAGTGTAAACAGAAAACCACAGCACAACCCTATTATAGGGCACTATGTGCTGATATGCATGTATATAAATTGCAAAAGACTGCATTAATGCTCTAATTAGGGTTAAGCCACAAAAGTAGGGAAATGTGACAATAGGGTTTCCAAACTTAACACCACACCTCTGCTCTGTACACACTAACAGGTGTCAGGGCTGTGTCTTGGGGTTGTCAGGCCTAATGCTCACCTCATTCTCCAATACTGCACCCATCTCAGCTTATTTACTTATGGAATGGGGTGAGTGGTAGGACTGACAACCTCAAGGCACCCCCCTGATACCTGTTGGTGTGTGCAGGGTGGGGGTGGGGTGTTACGTTTGGAAACCCTAATGGCACATTTCCCTACTTTATTGGCTTTAACCCTAATTAGAGCATTAATGCAATTTTTTGCAATGTATTTTCTTACTTTTTGAGATAGCATAATTGTATCCTTATTTGCCTGTGGGAGTGCATGGCCCTTCTGGTCCTACACTTCCATTTATAGGACAGCAGTGACCAGCTTGTCAGCATAGCCATGTTATTACCCCACCTCGTGAACCCTGTACAGAAAAGTTTCAAATCCCTACCAAAACATAATTCTGTGCAACTGCAACACCATTCCACACCACAGTTGCAAAAACATATCTTGGCTAGGATTTGAAAAATGACAGCCATGACATACACAAGGTGGGGTAATAAGAAGGCTATGTTGAAAATATGGGGTCAAAATATTTAAAATGTTCAAAGTTACAAGCTTGTGTAGCGAAATTGCAATGAATGGATTAACGTTGCCATTTTTACATATTTTCACCCAGAACCCACCTCATGAACAAGGGGAGGAAATATTTTCAAATCCTGCCCAAAAGGTAAATTCTCCAAGCAACTGTGAAATCACCTTTCAGGTGGGAGTTGCATAATGACAGTTATAGTGTTCATGAGGTGGGGTCCCCAAAAGACCATGTTGAAAATGTGGAATTGCAATCTCAAAAAATGGCTAAGTTATGGATAAAATTTGAACCCCCCCATTGAAATACATTGAGAGTGGGTTTTGAACATTGGACCTGTCCAGGTGAGTGGGGGTAGGGTGCACTGGGGGTGTGGGGTGGTTGGTACTGAGTGGGAGGTGGGGGTGGTCTGATCAGCTAGGGACCATTTTCTTCTATTTCAGGTTTTGAAAACAAAAATATCGAGGGGTTATTTTCTTTGTTTCCAGACTTCTGGCTCAGTAGAGAAGACTCTGTCTTCTGGGAAGAAAATTAAAAATGTATCTCCATATTGTGTCAGGCAGATGTGTCCTAGGGAATAATCTCCTCTGCACCAGCTGGTTGAAGAACCATTAATGTGCTGCCAATGTCTTATAAAGTGGCCAGAGCACTGAGGTATGATGTTGACGTAGTGTGCCCTTCCTCCATATTGACCTCAGTGTCCCATTTAATAAATGAAGCTATGTCTAACATGGGATATGGTGGCCGACAGTCAGGAAAAATGAAAATACAATGTCCAGCAAAATCTGTTTGTAGTTTGCAAGTCTGGGTCTAGAAATCGCATGTTGAGACTAATGGGCATTTGGACTGTCCTGTTTGTAATAGGCGAGCACCCAATTTATGCACTGAGCACCATGAAATCACTGTAGTAAAAATAAAGAAAATGCATGATGCTGGTGTAGTCTGTCCTTTCTCTGCATTGATCTCCATGCCTCGGATAATAAGTGAAGGCAGTCTTACATAGGACCTGATGACTGACATTCAGGAAAAATAAAAATGCAATGTCCAGCATGATATGTTTTTAGTGTGCAAGTCTGGGTCTAGAAATTACATGGTGAAACAAACAGGCATTCAAACTCTCCCACTTCTAACCAGTGAGTACTCAACTTGTGCACTGAGCACCATTAAATCATTGTAGTAAAAATAAAGTAAAGGTGCATGTCAAAGTGAATAAATAAGAATAAATTATATTACAATCAGCATCCTGCCTCCAATCAAGTTAAGATCCAGATGCCTGCAGTTTAAATAACCAGGTCATGGCCATATAGAGGGGTCTCATCACATTATTTCAGGCTGATACCTCCTGGGTGCTATTCTTCTCTGTGCCAGCTGGTCAGAGATTCTTTAAGATGTTACTTGTTCCAACTTTTTTTTTGATTGAAGTTTACTTTGAATATTTTTTTTTTTATAATACAATCTTTTTTTTATCATTCAATCTGTTTTTTTCTGTCATACTTCGATGCTATCACAAAAACATGTTACAATTCAAATACCATCCAATATGTTTTAACCAAACCATCTGAAAACACACCTTTGTCATAGACCTCATTATCCCTGAAAAATTCATACAAGAAGTCCATACTATCTAGGCTGTAGGTGAGAGCAAAATTCCCCATGTTAAGTATTGGAAAAAAAAGGTTTTTTTTTTTTCTCTTTTTAGACACTCCATATATAGAAATATGGACATAGAAACATAGACTTTGATGGCAGATAAGGACTGCTTGGCCCACCCAGACTGCCCATTCCCCTATCTACTGGATAAGCTGCAGATCCTAGTTAACCAACAGCTTACTTCTTCCTAACCCCCACCAGAATTGCCTTATGTCTGTCCCATGCATTCTTGACCCCACAACCTCCTCAGAAAGGCTATTCCATGTGTCCACTGCCCTCTATATGAAAAAATAATTCCTCACATTGCCCTTGAGCCATTCCCACTCTATTTTCAAGTTGTGCCCCCTTGTTCTTGTGCATCTCTTTTTCTGAAAGATGCTACCCTCTAGGACTTTGTTGATTCCCTTGAGGTACTTGAAAGTTTCTATCATGCCCCCCCCCCTCTCCTCGAGGGTATACATGTTAAGTTCCTTTAGTCTCTCTTCATATGACTTCTGGTACAGACCCTGCACCACTTTTTTGCCCTCCTCTGGACTGCCCCCACCCAGTCTATGTCCTTGCAGAGATGAGGTCTCCAGAACTGCAGGCAGTACTCCAGATGAGGTCTCAACAACTGTCTGTACAGAGGGATAACAACTTCCTGTTTTCTACTGATGATGCCTCTCCCTATACATCCCAATATCTCGCCAGCCCTCCTTACTGCCTTCTCACATTGCTTGCTTACCTTTAGGTCATCTGATATGGCTACCCCCAGGTCCCTTTCCATTTTTGTTGTTGTTAGTACCCACTCCATTGTGTACTGTTCCCCTGGGTTTTTGTTTCCCTGGTGCATTACTTTTCACTTCTTTGCATTGAATCTAAGCTGCAAAAACTGTTCAAGATGTCCTCAGGAAACTTTCCACATCTTGAGACTCTGACAACCTGACCATGCATCCCAAATTTTGTGCTAATTCTTTAAATGACAAAAAGGTAAGGTGCAAACAATTGGGTTTAACATTAAAGAACCTGCCGAACCCTAACTATAGTGGCACTACCATGCCACTAAAATATATGTATTATAGTGGTGTGATAGTACCACTATAGTTAGGATTAAGTAGGCTTTTTAATCTTAAACCCCTAACTTTGCACATTAACATCTTTGGTACCATTTGACAATAGGAGCTGAAATTTTGTATGTGTTGTCTTGTAGGCAAGATATTGAAATGTGGAAATTTTAGTGACAGCAGTTTGTGTAGTTTCTTTGTAAAGTCTAACTTTTTCTTATATTTAACATGCAATTTTTTTGCTCTTACCTACAGCCTACATGGAATGGATTTTTCCACAAACTTGTAGGGGACATGTGTAATGTCCTAAGGTAGTGCCTTTGATAGGTATGGTGACAAAATATTAAATGGTTCCAGATCTATAAAGTTTTAATGTTTAGTGTTCTCCTGTCTCACCATGTGCAGTAGAGTTTTTGAGATACCGTATTGGTGAGAAATGAAACATTTGATGTCCTGAAATGAAACATTTGATGTCATGAAATTAAAAATGTGATGTTGAGAAAATATGATGTTGTGAAATGAAAAATGTTATCTCTTGAAATGAAAAATCTGATGTCCCGAAATGAAAAATATGATGTGAAATGAATAATTTGATGTTACAAAATAAAAATTTTGATGTCGCGTAATAAAAAATTTGATGTTGTGAAATACAAAATATGATGTCCTAAAATGAAACATTTGATGTTGTGAAATGAAAAATGTGATGTCCTGAAATGAAAGATTTGATGTTGCAAAATGAACAAATTCTAGCCAGAGCCAATAGTGCTGTGAAGAGCTACCAAATGACCAAAGTTACAAATGTGCTTAGAAATTATGCAATGGCTGGGTGTAACTTACCCATTTTTTGGAGGTATTGCACCAGATTTTCAACATGGCCTTTTTGGAACCCCTCCTCATGAAGAGTGCCAGTGTCATTTTTTCACTTGTCCCAAAAGGTGATTTTGCAGAGTGAATGTGCTGTTTTTTAATATTCAGAAATTGGTAGCGCATTTGATATGAAGTTGGGGAACTTTACAAAGCTTCCTTGAAGTGTAACATTCCCAGATTTTTACCAACATCACTGACAAGCTATAAATTTACAATATCTCTATCTTCAGTACAAACACATTCCCTTTTGGGTTTTTATTTTGAAAGATATTGCAGGTTTTAAAAAGTGCTTAAAATAGGCATAGAGGATTACTGGTAGTTGGGGAAGGGGTACAACTGAATTCCAACAGATCATGACAGAGTTCTGTTGTTAGGGGTAATGGGGCAGACTTGGTGAGCCGAAGGCCCTTACCTGCTGACAATTTCTATGTTTCTATGTTTCCTAAACTGAGTGTGAGTGACAATGGATTCCAACTTATATCCAAAGAATTTCAGCACTTCTTACAGCTCAATGGCAATGCTCACTGATGGGTAACACCCTATTGTCCACAAGCCAGAGTAGAAGTAGTAAGCCAGAATTAAACACTGCTTAAATCTATCCAGAGTGCACATATGGAGGGGAATGACTGGAAAAAGCAATGCTGCAGTTTCTGTTGGCATTTGAGTCAATGTTACTGCAGGAGTGAGCCCAGCAGAGCTTCTGTTTGGAAGTAAACTTTGGAGTAAGTTACCTTACATTTATACATACTATGCGGCATATGAGAAAATCAGAGTGATTCTGTGGATAAACAGAGGTGTTGTAAGTCCACACCTTTCACTAGCACTGGATAGCAAATGTACAAAGGTTGAACAGAAAAATATAAAAAAAAGAAGAAAATAGGTGCAGCTGTACTATCTGTAATCTGACACTGTAGTCTGCCTGACTGTTTCAAAGCTTCATTAAATTCCAGTACAACATATAATCAGTTAAGCCCTAGGTTGCTGAAGTCTATAGCCCTGCAAAGGTTCAATTGAGGGGCTAGAAACAGCAGTCTCAAAAGTTTTTTTTTCTTAATATCCTGAGTAGTTCAGAGCTACAATACAGTAGCAACCCCTTCCCTTCAGATACCTTTAACATAGAGCAGCAAATAGCTAAAATCAGAGGAGGAGTGCACTATTTTGCAGCTATGGAGGAATACTTCCAACTGTTCAAAAAGGGAGTTCCACAATCAGCCATTTCTAGAGCTACAATTTGATCCCAATAGGGCTGTAGGCTCCACCCACAGCCCTAAAAATTTGATATGCTGAAATAAGAAATGACAAATTTGATGTTTTAGAGGTACGTCATGAAATGAAACATTTGATGTTGTGAAATGAAACATTTGATGTTGTAAAATGAAACATCTGATGTCCGGAAATGAAAAAATTGATGTCACAAAGTGAAAAATTTGATGACCCGAAATGAAACATTTGGTGTTGCTGATGCCTGTCACAAAATGAAAAAATTTGATATCTTGAAATGAAAAATTAAATGTTGCAAAATATAAAATTTGGTATCCCAAAATGGAAAACTTGATTTCACAAAATGAAAAATGTGATGTCTCAAAATGAAAACTCTAATGTCCCAAAATGACAGATTTGATGTTGTGGATGCATATTGTGAAATGAAAAATCTGATGTCCTTAAATGAAAAGTCTGATGTGAAATGAAACATTTGATGTCCTGAAATGAAAAATTTGATGTTGCAGATACCTGTCAAAAAATGAAAAATTTGATGGCTTGAAATGAAAAATTTGATGTCGTGGATACCCTTTTTGATTTCTCACCACTTCCTAGGTATTTTTTTGTTCCGTGACAACTGACATCTTTTTCTTGCTTCTTTGGATTCCCAAAACTCTGGTCTACTCTCCATCCTTGCTATTTAGTCTGCCTCATTTGCACTCCTCTCTCAAAACCCTCCTATGGGACTTCTCAGCTAATTCCTGAAATTGCCTTTGACCCCTCCTAACCCTACCCTTCTTTCAATTGTCGCTCATATTATCCACTGCCCTTTTGTCTCCCCTTCCATAACTATTCCGTACCTGTTATTTAATTGGACAGCTGCATTGGCATCATTGTTACTGTTCTTATCACATGGAGTGGTTATAAAAATTATATAATTTTTATAATTAGTTATACCATTTTACCTCTGCATAGTTCTATGCTTCTTATTATACTGTATGTGAACTCTTCCCAATGTACTGCATTGGTGTTTTGCACTGTTTATTTGCTTGTCCTCCGCATAATGTAAAGGGGTAGTACAGATCTATTGATGGACGGGAGTGCAGGTGCTATGAGCTCCATCAGGCAAATGAGGATTCAAAAGTAAGGAAATTCATTGTAAAAAATGTCATTAATGTACCAGCTAAGGTTCAAGCCACAAACGTAGGGAAATGTGGCATTAGGGTTTCCAACCCTAAAATCCCATTCCCACTCATCCTGTAGGCAGCAATGGGAGAAATCATTACAGTTTGCACTCTCCTGCATCTTCACAAATCATGTACGGGATGTGCCTCAGGGTTGTCAGCCTTAACATAACTTTTAAGTACACAACAGCTATATACAATTGCAACACAAAAAAATATGTGTTGCTCATGATTCTAAAGCAGAATGCAGCAAGAAAACTAAGTAGCCAGCAGTGTGGTATGACACAAAAGTATTATATATTTTTTACTAGAGCAAAATGAAAAAACTTCTACAAAAGTATGTATATAAACTACAGAAATGTTTTAAACATGTAAAAGCAATAAATGACCACATATACTAACACATGTTTTTGTTATTAACTTCACATATCCCACAGTCTGAAAATCAAAAGAAATAAGAAAGATTTTCAACATGAAGTACTAAGGAATAAAATGGTATAAAATTAAAACACACAAAGAAATGCTTAAACTTTAAGCTGTTTTTATGTAATCTGCAACTGAAAGATAAACAGATACACATTATAATTTTATAAGGTAAAAACTAAATTAAGGAAAGTGATTAATGGACAGAGCTGACCAGAGGAAGCCCAAGGGCCAATAAAGTGACAATCAGTATCTTATACACGAAAATAAGAACAGGAGGCTGTTCAAAGTATGTTGAATCTAATGTAGTATGAATATAAAAATAAACATGTACAATAAATAAAAAAAAAACTTTAAATTTGGATTACACTGGGTATTGGACAGAAGAAGGTCATAAGACCCATTATTACCATCCACCCAATTAACAGGTCCAATCATTCCCATTTCCTAGTAGCCATTGATTTAAGTACATTTTAAACATCTGATCATTTCTACCAATAACCTGTTCCATAATCTAGCTGTCCTATTTGTAAAAAAGTGAAATCTAGCATTTTTATTAGATTTTTCCGCCATGATCTGTAGTTTATATCCCCTCAAACCATCAGGTTTTTCCTGGATCTTTATCCCTAACTGTTGCCTTAAATCTTTATCGTGTATAATATTAAACATACAGTAGTCAATAAGCCTTCTCTAACTCTCCTCTGTTCCAAACTAAATAGCCCTAGCCTACATCTTTTTTCATCATAATTCAAATCTGTTATGCCTTTCATCTTTTTCATCACCCTATGCTGCACCCTCTCCAATCTCTCCACCTCCCTCCTCAGATAAGGACTCCACAAAGGGGTATCATAATCCATGTGTAGCCTGATGTAAGCTCTATATAGTGACAATAAGCATGCAGTTGTATCATTTAGAAAGGTCTGTTTTACATTTTTAATCATATAATTTGTTTTCTGGATTACTTTTGTGCTATGCTCCGCAAAATTCATACCTTGATCAATATAGATCCCAAAGTCTTTTTCCAAACATTTTTTTACCAGTGAACTGTTGTTTATCACATATTCATTTCTCATATTATTCCTTTCCATATTTAGCACTGCACACAATTTACACAAAAATCTACAGTATTGTTTATAGCCCATTCTTCTACTTATCTCAAATCTGATTTTAATTTATTGATATTCTCTAATGTATCAACAGGGCTACCCAGCTTGATATTGTCTGCAGACTTTAACATCCAGTTTTCCACTCCTTGTTGTATATCACTGATAAACAGATCAAACAACACTGGTCCCAAAATGGACCCCTGTGACACACGGCTAGTGTCTCCTCCAACCTCTGAATATCTCCCTCTCACCCTAACCCTCTGACCTTTATCCCTCAACCAGTCCTCTATCCAACTCACTAATCTTGTATCCACTCCCATCTTTCCCAGCTTACCAATCAATACTCTATATGGAACCTTATCAAATGCCTTTTGCATATCCAAAAACAGTGCATCAACTGCTATGTTGTTATTTATGCTTTTGTTTACCTGTTCATAAAAGCATAGCTGGTTGGTAACACAGTATCTATTTTTACAGAATCCATGTTGTTTATCATCTTTATAGACAATTTTACTAACATTTTCTTCTAATTTATTTTTAATAAGGGTTTCTATCATGCTGCATATTATCGACGTACGGTTGATTGGTCTATAGTTAGATTTATCATTTTTATTCTCTTTTTTGTACAACAGTACAATTGTGGCTATTCTCCAGTCATCTGGCACTTTTATGATAGCAAATGAGGTATTAAATGGCAAGGCTAGTGGTTTAAAGATTTGATTTTTCAATTATTTCAATAATCTGGGGTGCAATGAATCTGGGCCAGCTGATTTGTTAATTTTTAATTTATCTATTACATTTTCCACCTCCTCCTCACCAATGTCTAACTTCAAATCTGTATAATTTTTTTTAACAGCTGAATTCTGTGTAGTCTTTTTATTAAACACTGTGTAAAAGTAATCATTTAGCACATTTGAAATTGTTATTGGTGCTTTTATTTCCATACCATTTTCTATTAATTGTACCAATTGACCTCTACTCTGTCTGTTTCTATTTATATAGGCATAGAAACTCATGTCATTATCCTTACAATGTGAGATGTTAAATTTCAAACTATTCCTCTCCTGAAGTATAATTTTTTTCAGTTTCTTAAGTTCTTTTTTCTAGTTCAAGACACTATCATCTGTATTATATTTCTTCATTTTTTGAAAGGCCTTTCTTTTTTATTACATTGCTGTAAAATCATTTTTGTGATGCACACTGGTAGTTTTCCTCTTTTATTATATACCTTTCTATCTGGTACCCATTTCTCTTCTAATTTTAACAGTTTGTGCTTTAGACAATTCCATATTTCTTGTATATTCTTATTATAAAGAACTTTTTCCCATTTCCGTTTTGATAGATCTTGTCTAATCTTAGAGAAATTTGCCTTATTATAATCTTTTGTACTATATATCCCTTTATTCTTACCTTTTCTACCCCTATCCTGAATTCTACTATTTTATAATTGCTATCTAGCAAACATTATCAAGTTGTTACCTCTTGTACCAATGTTTCTTCATTTGTTAATACCAAATCCAAAATGTTTGTTCCCCTTGTAGGCTCCCTAACCATCTGGTACAAATTTGCTCATGTTATAGTTTCTAAAAACTGTTTTCCACACTAGTGTGGGATACCGTTGTTTCCCAATCGATGTTAGAGTAGTTGAAATCACCTGTTAGTGTAATGTTGCCCTTGTCTGCCATTTGTTTTTTTATCATAATTTTTCTTTATTAATAAATAAAATCCATATAATATACATATAGACAAAGTATATGCATAACTTTTTGCACAATAAGTGTTTACACAACACATGGTGATCTAATGCTGTAGAGTAAATATTGCAATAAGAAACATATGTAATTCTATTACAACAACAGCAACTCACAAACATTTTATCTTAGATTTATAATTTGTTCTAGTTTTTTTTTAAATATAATTACTAAATCCATTTTGTATTAATATGTTAACTGAAGGAAGGGTCCCCCGATCTCCCCAAATTTCTCATTTTTTTCCCATAATGATGTAACTAATTCTCTCATTATTGGCTACAAAAGCCTTCATGCTGTACCATTCTTTTATTGTTGGGGCTGTTGGATCCTTCCAGTGTTTCAGTATACCGTGTCTGCCATTTGTAATGTTTGCTCATTATATATTTTATTTATTTCTAATTGTGTGTTAGGTGCCCTATAAATAACCCCCGATATAATTTTTGCATTACCTTTATCTCAACTGAAACCCAAATTTATTCTATACCTTCTACATTTTCTCCCGCATCATATTTGCTACACTTTAACATATCTTTTGCATAGATAGCCACCCCCCTCCTTTTTTATCACTTCTATTTAAACTATATAATGTATATCCATCTATACTTTTGTTCCACATTGCATCGTCATCCCACCAGGTCTCAGTAATTGCTCAAATATCTATATTTTCTTTCTGTAAAAGGACACCTAACTCTGATTTTTTTATTTCCATTTAAACTCCTTGGGTGGTATATTCAGAAGGGTTGTGCATGGTGCAACACAGTTGCACCATGCTTAACCCACTGATGCACCCCGGTTCTATATTCAAAAGGGGAATGTGCATGGCACAAATCCTGATGCACCGGAGTTCATCAGTAATGTATGTGGTGCAAGCAGGGGGTGCGTGCCCATGCATACTCCACACATCCCGATATTCAGCCTGGGATGTGCTGAACAGATGCAGGTGTAACCCGTACCTGCGCTACACACAGTTGAGCAAAAACTAAAAGGAGAAACAGCTGGCCACCCACAGGTGAGCTGCCATATTGCAGGGTGCAACACGGAAGCTGCCAGCTGTAGGTGGCCACCCGAGCTCCGGTGGCACCTTCATGGTAGCGCCTCCCATGCCTGATCATGGGCATTAGTATTGAAATAAAGGTCGAATATCCCTGCTGGTCCAGTGGACCACATCCAGCCCATTCGTAGGCATCAGTTATAAAATATTAAAAACCAATCCATCCCTGGTGGTCCAGCAGTACCCTCCCACCTGCCCGCTAGGCCTCCACCCTGCTCCCCAGTCAGCAGCGGGCAGCAGCTCCCACCTGCAAGCCGCTGCACGCCCTCTCAACTGACTGCGTGCAGTAGAGCTGTATGCCGTTGGTCCACAGTGTGGCGGCCAATGGGCATGCAGCCCATACTGTAATACACAGTCAGAAATGTGAATGGAATCCATTCACATTTCTGGACTGTGTATTATAGGTAGAAGGTGCCCATTGGCCCACGCTAGGACCAATGGGCGTACAGCCCTACTGTATGCAGTCAGTTGGCAGGCAGCGAAGCAGCTTGTGGGTGGGGAGCTGCTACTGACCGGGGTGAGTGGGGGTGGGGCTCAGTGGGCGGTGGGGAGGGGGTACCGCTGGACCACCAGGGATGGATTGGTTTTAATATTTTATAACTGACACCCGTGATTGGCTGACACGGTCCACTGGACCACCAGGGATATTGGACCTTTAATTTAATACATATGCCCATGATTGGGCAGTGGGGCACTTTGCCACTTGTGCAGGGGGCATCAGTCCCCGACGGCTGCAGCCTGGCAGTGCGCCAGGTGCAAGTCGCTAGGGATCAGTGCACCTGCATGCAAATGGGGCCATAATGACATGCAAATGGCCCCATTTGCACCTTGCATGCATTATGGATCCATTTGCATGTGCACTTTTGAATATCATGGGTGATGTGCCTAGCGCAATGGCACTTGTGCTAGCGCATCCCCCTGCCCCTTTCTTGCCATTTGCACTGGTGCAGTGCCACTGCACCATGCACATTGCAGGTGGCCACAACACGATATTCAATGGTGCTGAGCCATGGCACGGCACTGTTGAATATCACCCTATCAGCGCCCTGGCACATCCCAGTTGCACTGCACCCAGGCTTGCGCCACAGTCTGGTGCAGTCTGACTATCCCACCCCTAGTGTTTAATGCCCATACTGTCATTCCATTTTTTATTATTTTATTTTCCATCTTCTCTCTTTGAGCCTTTTTGTTATTAGATCTAATTTCCAATCTCATGTCCCTGAAGCACACCCCATCTTGCCCCTTCTGTTTCAGTTTAAAAGACCATCAATTACTTGCTTGATTCTATTTCCTAACTTCCTGCTCCCTATTTTGTTCAAATGCAACCCATCCATACTGTACAATGCCTCCTTCTCTACATATTCTTCCCAAAATGGAATGCATTTTACATTCTGTAGTATAGACCAATGTCTCAACTAGTTGTTTATTGTTTTTATTTTTTTTATTCTTGCTTCCATTGCTCTCAGAACTGGTAGTATTTCTGAAATTATTAACTTGCATTTCAATTTTTCTGCTTCTTCCTTAATTCCTTCATATTCCCTCATAACCTCCAAAACACTTTGATTCCCCACATTATTAGTACCTAAGTGAATTATTAGTACAGAGGTGTTATCTTTCTCTTTTATTATTGTTGGTAACATTTTCTTCACATCCTGTATTCTGGCTCCTGGGAAATAACATGTGGTAATATTCTCTTTGTTTCCCCTGGCTGTATATCTGTCAGTATACTACAAAATAGAATCTTCTAATTCATATATTTGCTTTACTCTATCTGATGTATCCATTTCATCTTCCCCTGTTGATTTCTCCTCAATATCAATATTCTATTCTATTATGGAACATAATAGAAGATGGATGTGCATATTTGTTGGAAATTGATGACATTGATAAAAACCTGAATATATGTAGATATATGAAGAACTCTAAGAAAACTGTGCTAATTATTTATGTATAAACTGTAAAATTATATGTTTGATTTTTCTTTATAACACCCTTAAGAAGCTTGTTGGAGAAACATTGGGGCTGGCCACATATACTGAATTAATCAGAAAATAAAGACTTTAAAGAAACACTGGTGTAGAACACAATTCGTTCTGCATCAGAGCGACTGCTACCTCTTTACTTTTCATGACGTATTCCAGAAGCTGGTACACTCCACCACAAAATGACATTGAGACAGAAAAAAGTGATTACCATCAAGATCCCTCCTTTACTTTATAGGAGGCCAATATACTATGGAAACCTCACTGGACCAAAGCTGGACAGCCCCACAAATGC
Organism: Neoceratodus forsteri; assembly: GCA_016271365.2. Classification (NCBI taxonomy): domain Eukaryota; kingdom Metazoa; phylum Chordata; order Ceratodontiformes; family Ceratodontidae; genus Neoceratodus; species Neoceratodus forsteri. The sequence goes on along the minus strand of CM057453.1, from coordinate 277,211,465 downwards.
CACTAAATTATAGAAAAACAGTAAGGGATTACAATGAGAAGAACAATGCTACAATACACAAACACACTACACTAGACACATACGGTACACTACACTAGCTACAGAAAAACAGCACAACTAATTTAAAGCAAAACAGATTAACCCAATGTAATATTTAAAACATCAGATGGGTATGTCCCAGATATTTATGAAATATCATCATCTTGGAGTCAAACAAGATCATGAACTCCACTTGTGCCTTTATACCTTGCATGACCCCTCGATAGTGAGATTTTCTCATATCTAATACTTACCTATCAGATATTATCTCTCTTTTTTGGGATTGTAGCAGCAGAAATCCTACTGTATGTTTCAGTGACCACTGCATAACGTTCTGAATCAGGAAGATCCAGCATCCACCCTCCTTTGCCAAATACATCTGACCTGGTCCCTTCACACACTCAACACCTCTGCTCTCTTCAGTAATCTTGTTGCTGCAGATTGAACAGCCATAACACCCCCCCAGATATTAGCATTGCCCTCATCTTGTTTCATTCCAAATTCTCCTCTGTATGGGACAAGCATGCCCTGCTCATAAAATTCAGGTTCAAAAATCACCATCGTCCCTGGTTTACCTGCGCCAGCCCCTGGCCTGCCCTGGTGCAGAGCTGCGTGTTCAGCTGGGGACCAGACCATGTAGTGGGTCATATCTTGGGTCTGCACAGGAGGTGCAGTGAGCACAGCCAGGTTCCAGTAGGTGTGGAGAGGGTTATGCACCAGGCTTACACAGTGCATAGCCCTTCCACATCATTTGTGAATAGGGCCCTTTATGCTTATAAGGTAAAGGATTGGATCTAGTTGTACTTTGTGCTTTGGGTAGGAGACTATGGGCTGGTGTTAAAGTTGTGGGCATTAGGCAGCAAAAAAGTATCTTTATATATATATATATATATATATATATATATATATATATACAGCACAGAAGTGCAGCTATAGTTAGGGTTGCCTGGCCACTTCCAGGTTAAACACAGACGTTTGCATGTTAATAACTTTGCAGCCATTTAATTGATTTGCCTGAAACTTTGCATGCATGGTCTGGTATCATAGAGCTCTAGATCTGGTAAATTGCATTATGGTTGGATGTGTAGTTGTAGAGCTGTGGAGCACCAAAAAACACAGAAAAAAATGACTTTTTGGCTATTTCTTTGCTTGGGACTACAGCCCAAATAGTTTGTCCATCTGGTCTGAAATTCTCAGGGAGTATGTAGTCTTGGTCACTGATGTGCCTTTTGAAGATTTGGTGAACAAATATTAAGCCGTTCAAAAGTTATTCAAATTTCAATTTTCCCATTATAGTCAATGGAATAAAATAGCTGTGCCTCTCAAAAGCTGCCTCCAGTACATTTTACTGTCACGAGTGCCCTTGGTACTGCTGTGCCACTGCCATTTTGTTTTCAGTTAGTGGCAGAGAAAAACAGACACAACTCAAAATTTACTGCCCCTAGGTAAACACTGACAGTTGTGTTTACCTAACTGAGGCCTGAGGAACACAATGTTGGCATCAGAATTGAAACATTTGAGCTGGAAATAGGTTTTCCAGCATCAGACCCCTCAGTACTGTCACAAATAATGAAAGAACGTATAGGGCACTTTTGCAATTTGCGACACTTTCGCACCCATTCTTTCACAAATTTTGCAAAAGTGTCACAATTTGTGACACTACTGCCCAAAGCCCACCATTTCTTTGCCACCTAACTGCACCTAAATAGTTGGGGTTTTGGGGCTGAAACTTGCAGGGTGACAAGGCCTGTCCCCACAGATGTGCCTTTTCATGGGTTTGTGAAAAAATATACAATGTTTCCATATTTACGACATTGGAAGTTGAGAAATTTCCCATAGGATAACATTGTGGCACCCATTGGACCTTTCAGTGCCCATATCTTGAAAACGATTCCAGATATGGATTTTTCATTCTGAGTAGCTTAATCCACCTTTATGGACTAGGCATGCATGGAGGTTTCCAAGTCATGATTACAACTGCAGTGGATTTTTTCATAATTGCTATGGTTACTGACATATTGCCAAATTAGTGTTACAAGGGTTCCTTTTCAGGACTATAGGGCTGCAGTATGTCTCCATACTTATGTGTAAGTGGAAGAACAGGGTCCAGAGGGCCCATGCTCCCACATATGCATACCATTATGCAAAAATTGGCAGGTGTGAAGGGAGTGCAGGGCCCCCACAACCACATACCAGTTACCGGTTACATTACATTTTCTCAAAAAGAAGGGACATTTATTGCAAAAGAAATCTCCATTAATGCATCAGTTAGGGTTGATAGCAAATCAACAAAAGTTTGGAAATTCAGTGTTAGGGTTCCCCCCTACCACCACATCATCCACACACAATCAGAAGACAGGGTGTGCCATGGGGTCATCAGGCCTAACACTCACCCTATTCTCCTAAACTGTAGCATGTCATCTTGTTTACACATGGAATGGAGTGAGAGTTAGGCCTGATGACCCCATGGCACACCCCGATGTCTGTTGGTGTGAGGAGGGTGGGGATGGTGGGGGGGTGGGAAACCTAACATCGAATTTCCAAACTTTTGTCAAAGTGCTAACAACCCTAACTGATGCATTAACTAAGTATTTTGCAATGAATGAATATATATATATATATATGGCAAAAACTCTGTTAAACCATCAGTTAGGGTTGTTCCACAGCAACAAAGAGCAGGGAAATTCGATTGTTAGGGTGACCACCATTGAACCCCACCCCACCCCCACTGTAGGCTATCGGGTGCTGCTAATGTTGCCCAACTCTCACCCTCATCCCATGTAAAGAAGCTGAGGTGGTGCAGTGCAGGAGAATGGGTGAGAGTTAGGCTCGACCCCAACGCATATCCCATACCTGCTCAGTGGGGGCAGGGTGGGTGTGGGGCTAAATGGATGGTAACCCTAATACCAAATTTTACTGCTTTTGTCACTGTGGAACAACCCTAACTGATGCATTAAAGGATTTTTTTTGCCATGAATTTCCCTTCTTTTTGATAAGGCACTATAAATTGTCAGTGGACACTAACTGTTATGGTAACACAAATTGAAATGCAAATGGTAACGCAAATGGCAACGCAAATGCTAATGGTAAAGGTAACGGTGACAGAAACGTAAACACAAATGCAACTGGTAATGCCAATGGTGATGCAAAGGAAACAGTAATGCAAAAGCAAGAGCAAACACAAACAGAAATGGTAACACAAATGGTAACGTAAATGCAAGCGCAAACATAAACGCAGACACAAATGGTAATGCAAATATTAATGAAAATGCAAATGGTAAAGGTAAAGTAAATGGAAACACAAATGCAAATGCAAATGGTAATGGTAACGCCAGTGTTGATGCACAAGGAAACAGTAATGCAAGCGTTAATGGAAATGCAAGTGCAAATGCTGGCAGTATAGCCTAGAGGTTAGAGGAATGAGGTGTGAATGAGTTTAGTACATCCAGCAGACCAGACCTGAGTTTGATTCTCACAACCTCCACTTGCATACTGTGTGACTCTGAGCAAGTCACTTAACCGCCCAGTGCTCCCAGGTCACCCTAAAAACAAGCACTTGTGTCTAGTGGGCCTTACCCAGTTACCAAAAGACTTTAAAAAAATAATAATAAATGCAAACTCTAACGGTAATGGAAACTCAAACAGAAATGGTAACACAAACAGTAATGAAAATGCAAGTGGTAACGGTCATGAAACGGAAATGCAAACGATAATGGTAATGCCAATGGTGACACAAAAGGAAACAGTAATGAAAAAGAAAACACAAACACAAGCAAACGCAAACACAAACAGTAACGCCAACAGTGATGCAAAAGTTAACAGTCATGTAAACAGTAATGCAAATGCCAGCACAAACACAAACAGTAATGCACATGGTGACGCAAACAGAAACGCTAACGCAAATAGTAACGGAGACACAAGTGAAAATGTAAACACAAACACTAATGGTAACAGTAACGCAAACGCACACGTTTTGTGTCCCAAAAAGGTTCATTCAGAAGCACAGTGAATACAAAGAATATGGGCATAATAATGGCCCTTGGACCAGAAAATAAGCACTTAGAATACTAAATTGCTTATATCTCAAGAATCGTACGACATGGAACAAAAATTTAAATCTCATATTATTTATGACTTTCCAGGCTAGTTTTGTACTTAGCCCCCAAGTGGGGCATTAAGCATTTTTGCTATGAAAAGTCCATATCTCAAACTGTTTTTGAAATATGGGACCCAAATGGCGCGGCGGATGCCGTAATGTTATTCTATGGAAAAAATAATCAACTTCAGAGTGCCATAACATTGCAGCCCAGTAATATTTTGGCACAAAACCACCCAAAGACATATCTGTGTGATGTTGGCTTTCTTTCCTGAAAATTTGAGCCCAAAAGACTAAACTGTTGTTTTGCAGCATGGTGGCAAATATTTCCTGTTATTTTGGCCATACTTTTGCAAATTACTTTCGTAAATCAAGACACTTTCACACAAAAAAAATCATGAAAGTGTCACATTTGCAAAAGTACTTTGCGACATTACTTTTTACAAAAATTTTAAAAACAGATTTCTGGGGGGGGGGGGTTTAACCCCCACAAAGACAAAGCTAGCATCCTTAGGACTCGACTAGGTGAACACAAGAATTGTGTCCCTAGAGGGTCCCAAATTTAAATGCCAAGCATTTTTCTGAGCTGTAACTGAAAAATAATGGCTGACTCATGAAAGTAAAAGGCTCATTTGCAACACTAAATATGGCATTTGTGACACTGTCACAATTGTTAACTTTTCCCATAGACTATAATGGGATTCCATTTTTTTGAATAACTTTTGAACTATTTAATATTTTTTCACAAAATCTTTGAAAGGCACATCGAAGAGCTTAGCTGCATGTTCCCTGTTTTCGAACTGATTACACAAACTGTGTGGGCTGTAGGCATGAGCAAAGAAACACACAACCATCTGTAATTCATGTGTTATTTGGTGGGCTGTAGCTCCACAACCGTATCTCCAACTGTAACGCAACTTACCAGATCCAGAGATCCTTGGTACCAGACCATGAATTCCAAATTTCAAGCAAATCTGTTGTATGGTTGCAAAGTTATTAAGGTGCAGAATTTGAGATTTAACCTTAAATGGGGTACTCAGCCCTAACTGTAGTGCCACTATAATAACAAGCATTTGTCAATGCTGAACGTTTGCTTGAAGGTATTTGCAGTGGTATTTGGCACGTATGGTGCTTTACCCTAATGCCCTGTGCGATTGCTGGTATTTGCACAATAAATTTTCAGCATGACCTTTTTGTTACCCCCATTGTGCACTACATAGGCGGAAACATGTTTTGGGCAGGATGTGAAAAATGACAGCTGTACTGCTCATAAGGAAGTGTGGTAAAATGGCAATGTTGAAAATCTGGAGTGGAAATATTGAAAATTCGCAAACCTACGAGCATGCGTGGGAACTGTGTAATGCACGCTCGTAAAACAGTCATTGTTAGGAATTTTTTCACCAAATTTTCAACATTGACATTTTAAAACCTCTGCTAATGAACAGTGTCACTGTGATTTTCTTACTGTGTCCCATACATTGATTTCGCACACCGACTGCTCCATTGTGCACTACATGGTCGGAAACATGTTTTGGGCAGGATGTGAAAAATGACAGCTGTACTGCTCATAAGGAGGTGTGGTAAAATGACAATGTTGAAAATCTGTAGTGAAAATATTGAAAATTCGCAAACTTACAGGCGTGCGTGGGGAACTGTGCAACGCGCCTCATAAACAGTTATTTTAGGAATTTGTTCACCAAATTTTCAACATAGCCATTTTAAGATCTCTGCTCATGAACAGTGTCACTGTGATTTTCTTAATGTGTCCCATACATTGATTTCGCACACCGACTGCTCCATTGTGCACTACATGGGTGGAAACATGTTTTGGGCAGGATGTGAAAAATGACAGCTGTACTGCTCATAAGGAGGTGTGGTAAAATGGCAATGTTGAAAATCTGAGTGAAATATTGAAAATTCAAGAACCTACAAGCGTGCATGGTTGTGCGGAACGACCATAAAACAGTTATTTTTAGGAATTTGTTCACCAAATTTTCAACATACCATTTTAAGACCTCTGCTCATGAACAGTGTCACTGTGATTTTCTTAATGTGTCCCATACATTGAGTTCACACATCGACCGCGCCTTGTAGCGCCGATGTATGAAACACGCTTTGGGCAGGATGAAAAATGACAGCCGTACTGCTCATAAGAGGTGTGGTAAAATGGCAATGTTGAAAATCTGTAGTAAAAATATTGAAAATTCACAAACTTATGAGCCTGCGTAGGAACTGCACAATGCACACTCGTAAAACAGTAATTTTGGACTTTTGGCACCAAATTTTCAACATGGGGTTTTGGGACCCCTTCTCATGAATGATATCACTGTCATGGTGTTATTCAAGCCCGAAGGGTGATTTCATGCAGTGACTGTGAAATCACCCTTCACGCCCAAATAACGCCATGACAGTGACATCATTCATGAGAAGGGGTCCCAAAAACCCCATGTTGAAAATTTGGTGCACAAATTCCAAAAAATGCCTGAGATATGCAATAAAGTTGAAACCCCCCTATCTAGCCCATTATACAGCTTACCGGCATTTCCTCAGTTCGTGGTCGGCTTTGAAGAGTGCAGAGATGTTCCCGGTCCACCAAGATCGAAGTGCTGAGCTCCGGAGGTAAGTATGGGGTGAGGGGGGGTGTGGGGGGGCTAGGAGCACAGTGGCTGGGTGTGGGTTGTGGGAGGGGGGACTGGGAGAAGTGCCGTGGGACCATTTTTGCTTTACAGGTGAAAAACAAACAAAAAAATGACTACATGGGATGTTTGCCATGCTGGGGTGGCTCCCAGTGTGGCAGAAGGATGGCTGGGGGCTGAGGAGTTGATGAGGGACTGGGCACCCTGTCGCAAACAACGCTGGATGTTTGCCACGCTGGGGTGGGCTCCCAGTGTGGCAGAAGGATGGTTTGAGGGGCCATGGAGCTGATGGGGATTGGGCACCCCATTGGTAAACAATGCAGGATGTTTTCCATGCTGGGGTGGGCTCCCAGCGTGGCAGCAAAGATTTGGGGGGGCGGTGTGACACGGGGTGGTGTGACATGGGGGGTGGCATGACGTGGTGCTCTGTATGACAGCAGTGGTTTTTTTTGAAGGGAAGACCACCGCTGTCATACACAGCTCCTACACCCATTGGTGCAGGACTGCCATGCCTGCTCAATGGAGCAGGGGATTGAAAGGGAGAAGCACACCTCCAAAGTGTGCTACTCTCCCAAAATGTTCCTTGCGCATGTGCACAAGTGAACGTAAAAATGAATATACTGTATCATAAGGGCACAGTCACACCTCTATATTTTAAGTTCTATGGGCACTTTCATGTTAACCCCCAAAATTAGCATTTTAATAACTTTGCAACTCTTCAATGGATTTGCTTGAAAGTGATGTAAAACTCTTGACTTGCCAAGTTTCATTCCAGTCAGATGTGTTGATTCTGAGATACAGATCATGCAAAATGTGAATTTTTTGGAATTTGTTCCCATTGGTTTGAATGGGTTTTCTGTTAACTTGGCTAGCTCCCAGATGGTTTTAAATTTTTGCATGAAATTTTCTAGGTGGAAAGGGGCTGTCTCACAAATGTGCATTTTGCTTATTTGGTGAAAAAAATATTAATCTGTTCCAAAGTTATTTAATTTTGAAATTGTTAATACTTGGTTCTGAGCATGCTCAGTAAGCACTGAAAAATAGCTGTATGAAACTAAAAAAAAAACATCTTTTTTTTTGTATGGGTCCGATCTTTTTTTATGAGGGGGAAATCATTGTTTTGTTTGCCACTGTCTTGTTTTTCCTTTTTACATAAAAATTCACCTCTGAAAACCCACAAAAATGACATTCTTGAGAGCAACCAACACATGTAGCTTCTTATTGGGTCCCCCTTAGCTAGATTCTGCACTTACATGGGATGAAGCTCAATTCAGCAGAATTCTGCAGTAAAGTTACCTCAGCAAACAATGCAGTTTCAATGGGAGTTAATCCCTTTTGTCATGCAGGAAACCTGTGACACTGTGCTTCATCCTGGCGGGCTTCACTGTAACTATTGCAGAAATGCCCTTAAAATCTTGTTTTTTAAAAATTATAAATCATGTTTCATGACTCGTGATATGAAACAAGATTCTTGTTTCATATGATGACTCACAAAAAAAGATCTTTATTCATTTTTGGAATAAATGTATTTCAATGGGATTTTCAACTTTGGTGAATAAATGTCATGTTTCAAGATGTTGGCACCAAATTTCCAGCATACCCTTTTTGTTATCCCACCTCTTGAACAATGTTGGGATCATTTCACAAATCCTGCCTGAAAGGCGATTTTGCAGTCGATTGGTAAAATTACCTTTTGGTTGGGATTTCAAAATTTTCATCATATTTGTTCATGAGGTGGGATCATAAGAAGGATCAAAATATGCTAAAACAGCAACGTAGTATGCATCTGTTGACATTTCACTACACTCACTCGTAACTTTCTTAATTTTTAATATTTTAACCCAAATTATCAACATAGCCATTTCTTTACACCACCTCAAGAATGTGACAGATGTCATTTTTCACATCTTGCCCAAAATGTCTTTTCATGCCCCTGCTGTGAAATTATGCTGCAGTGCAAGGAATAATGTTTTGGTGGGGATTTGGCAATTTTTACTATCAGGTTGATGAGGTGAGGTAATAGGAATGTTATGTTGATAATATGGTAGCTGTTGTCCTACAGATGGAAGCACAGGTCCCAGAGGGGCCTGTGCTTACCCATAAACACACACACATACACACATATAAATATATATATATATATATATATATATATATATATATACATACACATACACACACATACTCATCTGTGGAAGGATGGGAGCGCAGGGCACTCTGGGATCTACGCTCCATCACACAAATTAGGATATGATTACATTTTCTCAAAAAGTACAGATGCTTGGGAGCACAGGGCTCTGAAAATAAGGATATCATTGTACTATTTCAAAAAGTAAGAACATTCTTTGCAAAAAAAAAGCTACATTAATACAACATTTAGATTTCAACCTAAAGCAACAAAAGTAGGGAAATGTGGCTTTAGGGCTGACAACCCCAGCAAGACTCCACTGCTGATTTGCTTTAGGGATGGCATTGGGGTTTTAGGGTTGGAAACCCTAAAGCCACATTTCCCTACTTTTGTTGCTTTAGCATGAACCTTAAACATTGTATGAATGCAGTTTTTTGCAAAGAATATAAAACACACACACACACACACACATATACTATACATATTGTACACACACACACACACGCACACACATATACATACACATATCTATATATTCATTGCAAAAAAACTTCCTTAATGCATCAATTAGAGTTGAGGAGACAAAAGTAGGGAAATGAGATGTTAGATATGAGACCCTGACCTCTATCCTACCACTCCCCACCCCACCTCCACAGACCAACAGTCAATGAAGTGTGCCTGGGGTCTTCGGCCTAACTCTCACCCCATTCCATGTGTAAGAAAGCTGATATGGTATGGTATAGAAAAATGGGGTTAGAGTTAGGCCCGAAGACCCCAAGGCACACCCCATTGACTGTTGGTCTGTGGAGGGTGGGGGTGGGGTGGTAGGGTGAGTGGGTTAGGGACTGAACCCTAATGCCTCATTTCCCTACTTTTGTCACTTCAACTGTAACTGATGCATTAACAAAGTTCTGGGGAATGAATTTCCTTACTTTTTGATAAAGATAGCCCTGCAGTCCCATTACTGCATAATGGTATCCGTATGTGGGAGTGCAGGTCTTGCTGGGTCCTATGCTCTCACCTATCTATAATTGTAGAGATGCAGCACAGGCCTAGACACATTCCAAGTAACCCTTGTGCTGCAAATGGTGTAATATCTCAGTAACTGTAGCAACCTTGGAAAAAATTCCACTGCAGTTGCCACGATGGACTGGCAGCTTGCATGCATGCTCAGTACACCTAAAGCTGTGCATAGCAAGACATCCATATCTCAAACCATTTTCGAGATATAGCCACTAAAAGGAGCTGTATTTGCCACAGTGTTATCCTATGGGAAATTTATCAGATTCTGAATGCTATAACTATGGAACTGATGCCAATGTTTACACCAAACCAGCATAGGTCACAGCTGTGGGGCAACCTCTTTGTACACAGCAAATTTCAAGCCAAAGTCCTAATTGTTTCTTTGCTCTGAACAGGCAAAGAAACAGCAATCTTTAAAAATCCTTGTTCCTGAGGTGTTAAATTCCTTGTTCATGAGAAATTATTGTTCGTGAGATAGGGCCATCTGGTCGTTCCCTCATGAACAAGGATTTTGACATCCCATGAACAAGGATTTTAACACCTCACAAATGAGGATTCCTTTTTATAATCCTTGTTCATAAAGTATCAACATCCTTGTTCACAAGCTGAATCCTTGTTCATGAGATGTCATAATCCTTGTTCATGAGAAATCGTTGTTTGTGAGATAGGGGCCATCTGGTCTTGATCTCATGAACAAAGATTTTGACACCTCACAAACAAGGATTTCTCATGAATAAGGATTTTGACACCCCACGAACAAGGATTTTGACATCTCACAAACAAAGATTCCTTTTTATAATCCATGTTCGTGAGATGTCAAAATCCTTGTTCGCGAACCAAATCCTTGTTCGTGAGGTGCCAAAATCCTTGTTTGTGAGAAGTCCTTGCTTATGAGATAGGGGGCCATCTGGCCCTAATCTCACAAACAAAGATTTTAACAACTCATAAACAAGGATCATCTCTCGAACAAGGATTTTGACACCTCACGAACAAAGATAGGAAGTGAGTGGCAAACAAGGATTTTAACATATTAAAATGGCAGTTTGTTGACAAAACTAAAGAAAACCAAAGCCATGGGTTTGTAAAGGGCATCACCCTGAATAAAACCCATACTTTAATGTCCACAGAAGACACCCCTAGGGCAAGTTACAAGATTTTGTTTGTCAGTAAAGTTGTTAAAATCCTTGTTCATGAGGCAAATCCTTGTTAGCAAAAAATACCCCAGCCAAAAGACTGATTTGAGCATGCTCAGAACCCAAAATCTCAAAATTGATTAACTTTGAAACAGATTAATTTTGTTTCACTACATCAATGCTGGCCTGTTTCTTTGGGCACTCTCTTTCTACCCTGAAAAGTTCAGGCCAAAATTCTAAATGATGTGGCCGCAGTGTGATGGGCAAAAATCAGCAAAAACTGGCAAAAAGCAAAAAACACACTTTTTTCACTATGTGCTGCATGAAAACCGTACATCTGAGTTCAATACAACTTAGCGCATCAGGTGATCTACTGTTCAGGATCACACAAGCCAAATGTTGTGCAAATCTGCTGAACTTTTGCAAAGTTATTAAAATGCAAAATTTGGGGGTCAACATTAAACTGCTTACTCAACCCTAACCATGTACTCTGTGCAAAAAACTACATTAATGCACTAGTTAGGGTTCAGATTAAACTGACAAAAGTAGGGAATGTGGTGTTAGGGTTTCCAACCCTAACTCCCTACCACCAAGCAGGAAAAGGAAATAACATTATGTTTTTTTGCTGTCCTGACTGTGAATCAGAGTTGGGGTCTTCCTTGGGGTTCTCAACCCTAACCCTCACTGTGATGTAGCCTTTAAACATACAGCACTATGTCTCCCCATATGTTGCCAACAACCTGTAGGCCCTGCCTGAAGAAAGCATATCACATGTCACCTTATTTGGTCATTGAATGGGTTGAGCATTAGGGTTGAGAACCCCAAGGAAGACCCTACCACAGATTAACCAACAGTCAGGACAATGAAATCTGTAATTTTTTTCCCTTTTCTGCTTGGGGTTGGGGGTGGGGATTAGGACTAGAAACCCTAAAACCACATTCCCCACTTTTTCACTTTAATCTGAACCCTAATTGCTGCATTAGTGCAGTTTTCTGTAAAGGATTTCCCTACTTTTTGAGACAGTAGAATTGTATCCTCATTTACACAGGTCTCTTCAGGATCTGTATGAACACATCAATCTGGATAGAGAAGCACAGAGACCTCTGGGTACTGCACTTCAATCCCTCCATAGATGCATGCATCCATCTGGCTGTGGTAGCACATGGTCCTCTGAGCCCTGCACTTCCATGCCTCCAGAAAATCATTTTATGTACTTGGTTGTAATTAGTTTTGTGGGGCTCACTTCAAAGGAAAAAATATATTAAGTGTCCCTCTTACGTGCCAGTGGTTGATTGTATATGGGTAAAAATGTATTTTTTTGTTTTTTACTCATAGGTCAATAAACTTTTGTTGCTTTGCTCAGACATTTGCTATGGATGTAGTGGGAGACTAGATTCACCTTTGGTGCATTTTTGCTGATGATTGGCCTTTCATTGTGGAGTTGGCACCATGGTTAAGACTGGAGGTAATTTGGGGGTGTAGTGTGGACCCCATAAAAGTTTAGTGGGGATTATATATTAGTGATGTAGTACTCATTGACACCTTTTTTCAATACATACATGATCCCTTAACTTCAATTACTGATAGACTTAGGCTTGATAAAGTTGGAATTTTATCCTGTGGAAAATTTCATTTTTAAATTTTTTGGGTTTTATGTGGCCTATAACATTTTTGTGGGTATTATGTGTTAGTATTGTAGTACTCATTAAAATCTTTCTTTTTATAAATAGATTGTCCCTTAACTGCAAATATTGATGAAGTTATGGCTTGTTAAAGTTGAAATGTGGTAAAAAAAAGTCCAATTCTTTTTTCATATAAAGGAATCCTTTTTTGTGAGATTGTGTCGTTCTCACACAAAAAAAGATTTCTTCATAAAAAAAAGAGTGTGAAAAAAATAAGTCCAATATCTTTTTTTTGTGTAACGATAATATTGTTTTATATGGCACTATTCTTGTTTTGTATGACCATACTAAAAAAGAAAATCGTGTGCCAAGAAATTATTTTAAAATGTGTTAAAATGCAGTTATGGGTCATTTTCACAAAAACTAACTGCACAATCCACCTAATGGGGTCCTGATTAACAAGATATAAGTGTTGATGTGTTTCCAGAGTAGGATTTGTATTGGTTTTCAAAAAAATTTGTTTTGAAAAAAATGGAAACAAGATGGCAGCCATACAAAAAATAATTTTTTATCATGAAAAAGGATTATCACCACAAAAATGAAATCCTTTTTCATATGGCCAGATTCTTTTTTGTATGATAAGCTAGCTGGCTAACATCTTGTCTTGAACTAGGAACTTGCCATTGCTTGCACAGTGTCTGCTGGTTACCGTCCACCCCTCCACCATGCCCACCCTTGGCTGCTCTGCCTTTTATAGCCACAGGAATCATGTGATTAAGTGTCAACTTTGCCCTTAGCAAATTATACTGAATTTCCTTTACAAGGCACCATGTTGTTTTAAATTAAGCCAAGGCAATTTTAGCCACAAATTAACCTAGTTGCCTAGCCTGTTCACCTTTCCCTGCTGTACTGGTTTAGCCCGTATGCCCACCACAGTAGCAGTCAACTTTCTCCCCTTTAATACCATATAGACCTCTTCTTGTCTCCCCAGTCAACAGACAAAACCACTAGGCTAAATAGCTTACTATCATTTTCTGCATCCCTAAATGCTAGACACCTGCAATGAACTCGTCTTTCCTCCCTCTACTAGTAGTCTCACTGCTATTCACCATTTGGTTGGTAGACTCATGTGCATTAGTGCTAGCACATGATCATGCTAATCTATCCTTTTTCTCAGTCAGTAGACAACAAATGTTCTAACCCCAAGGAATTATCAGGTGGGAGCACACCCCATATGGTCCACTCACCCTCACATTTCTCTCTAACCTTGAGTGATGCCTTTTAGGCTTTTTCCTGTACTTCCTCTCTCTCAGCCACCTTGCTGACTTGTCCTTGCAGCCTCTTACTCTCCCTGCTTTTATTGGTCAGAGACATTGAGGGTAACCCTGACCCAATAAATACCACCATCTCTTCTAATAGCATCTCGATCAGCCCCGCAGGTTTAAAAATCACCCATACAAACATCTGCAGCCTCCCTTCTAAATACCCCAATATTGAAGCATGGGTGTCACTCCATAACCTACATGTCCTTGGTCTCTCTGAAACCTGGTTAAAGCCACTTCTCCCTGTTGCCTTGTTTAAGCTGCCTGGCTACTCCATGCTACACCATGATAGGCCTGGGGAAAAAAAGGTGGCTGTGTTGCTATATACCTTAGAGAACCCCTCTCTGCCACCATCTACCTCCACTCTGATCCTGCTTCCCCTAGCGAGTGGCTCATCTCAGAGATGACCCTGGGTTTCACTAAGAAACTCTTCCTGGGTGCTGTTACAACCCTCCATTGGGGGGGCACTGATGGCTTTCAAAACCTACTGTCTTGTTTCTGCTCTCTCTCCTCTCTCAGGGAAACTATCCTCCTTGGTGACTATAACCTAAACAGGTTAAGTTTCCAGGAAACAGACTATGCCAACCTACTGAAAATGTATAATCTGGTGCAGACCATCACTTTACCCACCAGACATAACTCACATACCCCTACACTAACCCTGTTGGACTGGGTGGTCACTAACTGAGAGGGCAGAGTAATCCAGGCTGGAACCCTAGTGGACTCTGTAAGTGACCACTCTCCAATGTACTGTACATCATTTGGTCCTGTAAGACTAAGCACCCCCGCAAGCTCCTTTCTTTCTTTCTGTAATTTTAACTGTCACAACACCTCCTACCTCCTGGATTATGTTAGGCCTGTAAACAAGTTGGTCCTCTACGCCCTAATTGATGTGACATCAGCTGTTACTTTTTTCATGAATGCCCTCCTGGTTATCCAGAATTGCCACTTCCCTCTCATGATGAGGAGAGTGAGAAGTGGGTGTACCCATTGGATTACTAAAAAACTCCTGACACGTATGAAAGCTAGGGACCGTAAGTGGGCAGTCCACAAATTGTCCCCTCCCCTGCCTTGTGTAACGAGTATAGGCACCGATACTACTCTATTTGCTTATTTAAGGGGGCAGTGAGAGTGCCTCCTTTTGTTTTGTTTTATGTTTAATCAGTTGGCATGTGGCAGTGAGAGGGCCACATTGCACACAGACCTTTTTGCAATGGGGATGGTGAGAGCACCTCCGTTTTTGCAATGTGAATATTTTCTGGAATTTTTGACTAATTTCCTGTACTGAACTTTGTAGTTTATATTTGGACCACTATCTGGACAAGAAACTTTTGATAAACTCTGTTGATTGAATTGGATGCAGTGTGTTGCTGCTGTTTGCTATTGATGTGTTATAATGAAATATTTTAGTAATTTCAAGGTTCACAAGTGAGAGTTTTGGGGTGGGGTTTATTTTTGGGTGTGTATTATTTTGGTTTGTTTGTTTAATTCTTCTGCTGTGTGTAGTTAGTTTGTGTTAGAATGTGTAAGGAGGGTCAACGGATGGTGAGGCAGTATTCCCCCACTAGGCTCAGGGAGTTGTGCCCCTTTGACTGCCCCTTTCTACCAACTGAAACATACAAGTGTTGTCAATCCCTCTGGATTGCTAAGAGGCATAGGAAGAGGGGCAGGACTGGGCCTAATGGTGGAATGGAAAAAGGTGGACAAATTGGGGTGGTGGGGACCATGTGATGCCCTGGGGTGAAATGGTGTCAAGACAGGGGTAATTCCTGTCTTGTTCCCATACCCAATGGCTGAGAATTTAGTGCTGGACAGGAATCGAGGTCTTCCTCAGCATCTCATCCAACACAGGCAGAGTTATGTAAAGCTAGGTCCATCAAGAACAAGATAGCTATTATAGCTGATCTTGCTGAAATGGTGGACCTGGCATGCATCACCAAGACTTGGCGGGATGAAAATGCAGGCCCAGTTTTGGCTTCTGCAGTTCCAGCTGGGTTCACAGTGATTTAATGCCTGAGGTTGGATTGTAGGGGTGGGGTTGTAGTCATCTTTTTTAAGACCAAACTGGGCCTTATGGATGTTCCAGTGGGGACCACCAGATCCTTTGAGTGTGTTATGGGTGAGGGTGTAGGTTGTAGGATATTCCTCATCTACCGTCCACCAGGTGATAGGGGTTTATTCCTGCAGGAGATTGTGGATTTCATCATCGATATGGTATTGGAGTTTCCTAGCTGAATAATTCTAGGGGATTTCAATGCCTGCGTTGATGATGAACTCTTGCAGTTTGGTCAAAATCTCCTCCAGCTAATGACAATGCTGGGCCTCACACAGGTTGTTACATCCTCTACCCAAGTAGGAGGCCAATCATTGGATCTACTGTTCCTCCGGGGGATAGAGATCACTGACTTGGTGGTGGAACCAGTCAGTTGGTCTGACCATCACACTATTGGGTTCAGTTTCAGGGCTCCCCCAAATGTACCTTCCCCTGTGGAGATGGTCCAGTACTGCCCTTTGAGGGGAGTTACCGCAGATGGTCTATCAGCAGTGCTGGACCTATTGGGATTTCTGGGCGAAAGCATAAGTCCAGGGGACCTTGTACTAACCTATAATAAGGCAGTGGGAGATGCTCTGGACTTGATTGCTCCTGTTCATGTTCGACCACTCACTCTTCACCCAAGGTCCCCGTGGTATGATGGGTCCTTGAAGGAGTTTCGGTAGAGTGGTCGAAGGCTGGAGAGAGCATGGCAGAAACCCATCCTGGATGCTGACAGGTATAGATTGATGGAACACTATAATGGTTATCAATCAGAAATCTCCCATAAGAAGCCAGAGTTCCTGTCCAGGGAGATTTCTGCTGCTCAGAACTGACTGGCACAACTCTTTCATACTGTCGACAGATTGTGCAATCCAATCTGTCTGCAATTCGAAAGAGCTTTTTCACAAATTAAGTGTGATGAGCTTGCTCGGTTCTTCACAGATACGGTTGCCAGAATCAGACAGACTCTGTCCATGAGGGGTTGTGGAGGTCGACGGGAGGTGATGAGTGCTTGGTCTGTCTGGACAGATTTCAGCCAATCAGAATTCATGGACATTGTGAAGATTGTCCAAACCTTGCGTCCAACCTGTTGTAGTTTGGATCCGGGCCCTACCTTCATGTTCTCAGGATGTGTAGATGTTATCTGCCTAATCCTAGCTGAAATTGTATGGAGATCTTTGGAGAAGAGAACCTTTCTGGACACCTTAAAGGAGGTGGTCATTTGACTACTCTTAAAAAAACCTTTCTTTGATCCTGACAATCCAGCCAACTACTGACCTGTCTCTAACCTGCCCGTTGTTGGGAAGGTTATTTAGAATATGGTTGCGGTGCAATTGGACAATCATTTGGTAACTCATGGTGTCTATGAGGCTCTCCAGTCTGGTTTTAGGAAGAGGCATAGCATGGAGACTGCCCTTGTTCGGGTATTAAAT
Organism: Neoceratodus forsteri; assembly: GCA_016271365.2. Taxonomy (NCBI): domain Eukaryota; kingdom Metazoa; phylum Chordata; order Ceratodontiformes; family Ceratodontidae; genus Neoceratodus; species Neoceratodus forsteri. The sequence goes on along the minus strand of CM057453.1, from coordinate 277,193,998 downwards.
GACCTCCTAATGGCGAGAGATCGAAAGGCTTGTATGATCTTGGTCCTTCTCAATCTCTCAGCAGCTTTTGACACTGTGGACCATAAGGTGCTTTTGGAGTCCCTGTGGCTTCTTTGAGGACTGTCAGGTACAGTCCTCAAATGGTTTCGATCTTTTCTGATAGTCAGGTCTCAGAGGGTGGTCACAGGAATTTATTTCTCTGATGTCCTCCCCTGCCTTGTGGGGTGCCCCAGGGCTCCATATTGGCACCCATGTAGTTTGCAGTGTATATGCTGCCCTTAGGGGATATCATCAGGTGATACAGCTTGAGTTTTCACTGCAATGCAGATGATACTCAGCCATATATGTCCTTTGTGCCCAGATAGGTTGATGCGGTCTCTGTGCTAAACAGTTGTCTCTCTGAGATCAAAGACTGGACGAGCTCTAACTGGCTGAGACTGAATCTGGATAAGACCGAGGTGCTGGTTGTGGAACTGGGTCACCTGGTGGTGCGTGTTGGTGCTGGTCAAATGCCGGGCCTTTGGCTTGATGGTGCTCAGCTTGCTACCTCAGATCAGATGCGAAACCTGGGCATTATTTTTGACAATGGTTTGACCCTGAAGCCTCAGGTGTCAGCTGTGGTCAAATCCTCATTTTTCCATCTGAGGAATATTACCCGGGTGAAACACCTGATTCCCCCAGGTGATCTTCCAACATTGGTCCACGCCTTCATTACTACCCGTCTTGACTACTGCGATGCCCTCTACCTAGGGCTGTCAGGGGTGATATCCCCTGACTGCAGCTGGTGCAGAATGCTGAGGCCAGGTTGTTGACTGGTACCTCTAGGTCCAGTCATATTACACCTGTTCTGCATGAACTACACTGGCTGCCAGTTCAGTGGCAGATCACCTATCAGGTAGGCTTGCTTCCCTTTAAAGCCCTACACAAACAGGGACCTGACTACCTTAAAGATCTCCTGACTCTCTACTACCACAATCGTTCACTCCGATCCACTGATGAGTGATTGCTGGAGATTCCAAGGGTTCATCTAAAAACATCTGGCGCTCGAACTTTTTCATTTGCAGCACCGACCCTGTGGAATTCTCTACCTCATTGTTTAAGAGAATGCTTGACCATCAGCAGTTTCAAAACAATGTTAAAAACATATTTATTTTCATTGGCCTTCCCAGAATAATTGACTTGGATTATAATGTTTATATTGTCTATTTTTATTGTATTTTATTGCATTTATAATTTGTACAGCACCTTGGTTTTGAAAGGCACTATAGAAATAAAGACTGATTTGATGATTTGATTTGACCTGTGAAATCAGTGCAAGCACATGGCCAAATCCCTGAAACAGAGCTACTACATCAGCCTCCAGAGGGAGAGACTTGGTAATCCCAGGAAATTCTGGGGCTCCATTAGCTCCCTTCTCAATCTCCGCACTAATAATCCTGTTATGAACCTCAATTCATCTAGTGGCCCTCTGATGGAGCCAGCTGAGGTAGCCCCGGCTTTCAATATGAAATTCTCTGATCTCTCATCTCACCTCAGCAAGCTACCTGGCAGCCTGCCTTCAAACCTGAGAGTCTGCACAAGCAGTACAGAGTATCACACTCAGCCCTCCTCCAAGTCTCACCTCTCCACTCCCCTCCCCCCACCTTCTACTTTAGGGCCATCTCCCTCAAGGACACCTCTAAACTTTTAAAGCGTCTCCCCAACTGAGGTAGCCCTGTTTCAGATGGCCTCTCCCCTGTTCTGCTCAAGCTCATATCCTCTGCTATCTCCAAACCCCTCACTTTTAGCTTCAACATGGCCCTGTCCACCTCTTCCATTCCTGACCCCTGGAAATTTGCTAAGGTGGTGCCTATTTTTCAAAGTTGGTGATCCCCACTCTTCTGACAATTATAGACCAATTTATATCCTCCGCACCTTAGCAAGCTCCTAGAAACAATTGTCCATCAACTGCTGGAACACATTGAGAAGTACAACCTCATGTGCAGCCAGCAGAATGGCTTTCACAAAAATCACAGCAGCACCTCTGCCCTGGCACTCTTTACTGACTATGTCCTTACAAACATGGACCGTGGGTGTGCAACCAGCACTGTCTTTGTGGACCTGACCATGGCCTTTGGCATGGTCAACAACACCCTCCTCTAATCCAAACTGCACCAGTTTGGTTGCTCTCCTGAGACCTCAAACTAGTTTAGGAGCTACCTCTTGGGCTGCTCCCAATCCATGTGTATCAGTTTGGACATTTCCCCCACCATGCCAGTATCCACAGACATTTCCCATGGCTCCATTCCGGCCCCCCTACTTTTTTCTATCTTTGTCAATTCCCTCCCCTCTGACAACCTAAACTGTACTTCCCTCCTGTATGCGGAAGATCTTGTCATCTTCCATAGTGACAAGGCCCTCACTTACATATCCTCTGTCCTCACCCGGAATTATGACAGCATCCACAGTTGGTTCACATCTAAACTCCTTTTGGTTAATGAAAAAAAAAATCAAGACCATGCTATTTGAGCCTAGACCCTACCTGGCTAAAACTCTTGAATCTTGTACTTCTCTCCAAATACTCTCTCCTGATGGCTTGGTCCTTGAGAATGTCTCCACCTTTAAATGCCTGGGGGAATGCTCAACCCCTCCCTCTCCTTCTCTGACCACATCAACCTTGTTGTTCACAGGGTAAATAAAAAATTAGTGGCTGCCTTTTGTCTATGTCACCTCCTGACCCCAGAGGCTCACCTAGCTATCGTCCAAGGCAATCTGCCCCCATTATAGATTACTGTTCCCCCATCTATTCACATGTGTCCTCCACCCTTCAAGCTGGGCTCTCATCAATCAGCACTTGCCACTTTGCTCTTTTGGCTCCATTCTTAACCCATCACTGTGACCTCTATAGGTCACTCGGCTGGCTTCCTCACCAAGGCTTCTTTGATTTTGTCCTTGGCTACACTGTGTATAACTCCATTAGGTGCAGGAATATCTCCCCTTTCTCATCACTTCTTACTATCAGAACACTACCCAGGAGTCTCTGATCTTCCTCTGTACCACCCCTCAAGGTCTCAAGAATTGGTACCAACATGAGTGGGAAAGCCCTATCAGTAGCTGCCCCGTCTCTGTGGAATGGTATTCCTGCCCCCCTCTGCTTATTAAACAAGCATCTCATCTTCAAATCCCACTACAAAGCCTGGCTGCCAGCAGAGACTAGTCACCGCTGCTCACCAGGGTAGCCACACACCCCAGTCCTCTGTGTACCTTCCTGCCCCTAAACTATCCACTTTCTGGATGTTGCTCCCATTCCCCATTGCCTCTTGCTCTTAATGTTTTTCCTTTTCTTTTTTCTTGTTCAACTGTCCTTTCCAGGAACCATGACAGAATGTTGGAGGTGAGAAGGACCTGCTGAATCACCATTGTCAAAATAATTGTATTCCATTCCTTTATATGCCTGCAACTCCCATTTGTTACAGTGTTTTGATTTTCATTGGATGTTTCAATGCTATTCCTGTTCCTCATGCTTGTATAGTATGCTATCAGTGCCATCTACATGGCCCAGGTCATGCCTGAAAATGGTAGCACAGATCAGTGTACTTATCTGGTAAACAAAGACATAAATACATATTGTTTGCAAAAAACTTGTTAATACACCAGTTAGGGTTCACATTTAAGAGACAAAAGTAGGGAAATGCTCACCCCATTCTGATATACTCTTGAAACATACAAAACTGTCTCCCTACATGTTGCCAACAACCTGTGGGCCCTTGCTAAAGAAAACATATCACATCTGACCTTGTTTACTCAGGGAATGGGGTGAGCATTGTGGTTGAAAACCCAAGGGAAAACCCCACCACTGGTTCGCCAAGACTCAGGACAACCAAAACTAATATTTTTCCTTTTGCTGCTTGGGGGCTGTGGTGGGGTGGTGAGTTAGGATTGGAAACCCAACACCACATTTCCTTACTTTTGTCACTTTAATGTGAACCCTAACCAGTGCAATAACACAGCATTAAGAGTTTCCTTTCTTTTTGAGATAGTAGATGTGTATCCTCATTCACACAGGTTTTTTCAGGTAGTGCAGAGCCCTCTGGGCCCTGCACTTACATGTCTGCATTGTTGAGGGATATTTTATGTTCATCTCATAATACTCATTGAGACCTTTTGGTTGATATATAGTGTGTCTATTAACTCCAAAGACTGATGGAGTTACAGCTTGTTAAAGTTGCAATGTTATCCAAATGTGTTTTGGTGTTTTTAGGTGTAAATCAGTAAATTTTGTTGGTTTGCTCTGAAACTTGGCATGGTTGTAGTCCAAGATGAGATATACATTTGTTTCATTTTTGATGATTATCATACTGTATTGTGGATGTGTCTCTGTACTGAAGTTGGGATATCATTTTGGAGTGCTTTGCATATCCCATACATTTGAGGGGGGTATTATCCGTTAGTCTTGTAGTACTGATTGAGACATTTTATTAATATAAAGATTATCCCTTAACTCCAAAGATTAATGGAGCTATGGCTTGTTGAAGTTGCAATGTTATGATATGGGAATTTTGATTGGGTACTCTGTATACCTTATAAATTTGTGTGTAGGAGGGTATTATGTGTTAGTTCTGTACTACTCATCAAAACCCTCTTTCTTGAGAAATCATCTTCTTTCATGAGATTTTCATGAGAGTAATTTTCTAAGAGGATGACCCCCTCATGAAAGAGAAATCCTCTTTCATAAGGTCATATTCAGCTTTTGTGTCAAACATTTATCCAAAAGTGCCTTCTGAGCATGCTCAGAACTGAAATTTCAAATGCTTATAACTTGGGAACAGATTAATATTTTTCTATCAAACAATGAATGGCACACTTCTAGGGCAAGCCCTTTCTACCCTGAAATGTCCATAGCAAATTTCTAAACTGTTTGGGCTGTAGATGATGAGAAAAAAAACAAAAACCCAATTGTTCTAAAAGCACACTATCTGGATCTCAGAATCCGCACATCTGACCAAAATGAAACTTGACAAATCAAGAGACCTTGCCTCCAGACCATGTATGCTACTATCGACACACCTCAACTCCTCTGTAGTTTGTTAAGTGCACATATCCTGGGAGGCCAATGTTTGTTGATGCCAGCATGTGCTCTGGCATCTGACAGTGAAGAACTATGCATCCTAGATACATGTGATTCATGTGTATCTAGGGTGCCTTTGTGGATCGAGCCCTAACTGTGTCTGTGACTGGATTTAAACTGAGAGTTGACACTAGTGTGACCAGCAGACACACTGGTCCCTTTTCCTTGTCCTTGTGACCAGTCTCACCCCACCCAGTCAAGCACTTCCTGTCATCCAACAAGCCATCTTTTTCCCCCACTTTATTTGCTTGTTTTATTGATTATACTGGTAAGCATAGTTTGAAAAATAATACCCATTTTCACTAGTGACCAGAATAAGTTAAACAACAGATTTTAAACTGACAATAAGAGATCACGTGATGTGCCTAGCGTGATAACAGGGTTCTTTCAGTGCTCTCGCCCTACCTCCATTAATTTTCTCCTTTTTGGCTTATTAAAAGCCCAATCCGTGGTTCTTGTGTCCTTTCCTGTCATACTAATTGCCTGGAGGAGTGGTAAAAAGATTTGGATGGTGTTATATGCACTGATTCTGCCGAAATGGACGCCGAAATGAAGTCAGCTCTTCCCAAATGCACCCCGCCGGTTTCCCCCTGAGAAGCAGGCCAAGAAGACCAAACAGCAAGCCCAATCCTCCTCAACAAGCCAAACTTCAATTTTTACTGCCTCCAACCCGTTATCGGAGGATCGCTTTATGGAAGAAATGCACCCGCTTAAGGAGGCCCTTTCCGAATTAACTCTTGAATTAAGAAACATACGAGGAGAGGTTTCCACCACGATAAAGAATTCTGATAACGTAGTGCCCACCTCGTCGAATCCTGGCAAACCAAAATAGATCCAGAATTGGTGAAATGAAACAACTAATTAACAAATTACAGCAGAAAATGGAGATTAGAAGGCCGTTGTCGGCGGAACAATGTGCTGGTCCACGGCTTGCCAGAGGAGAGGAAGGCCCTTCCTGCATCACATTTATCCAGGCCCTGCTAACTAAAGTGGTAGGCCCATCCCACACAACCCAGTCTATATCATCAAAAGGGCTCATAGGTCGCTACGACCAAAACCCGAACCTTCAGCCCCTCCCAGGCCTATAATCATTAAAATGCTTAGCTACCTGGATCGCCAACATATCCTGGCAAAAGCAAAGGAACTGCAGTCTATCTCTTGGGAAGGAAAGAAGTTGCATATAACTCAGGACCTACCACTAGAAACGAGACAACGCAGAGCCACTTTTCACTCCATAGTATCAAAACTAATAGCTGCGGGTATCAGATTCAGGATGGCCTACCCTGCCCGGTTACAAGTCCTACTTGAAGGCAAATGGCACAGCTATGAAGCAGCTTCTCAGGCCCACGATGATCTAGCCCAGTTGTTGTATTCCTTATTTAAGGCTGCTTGAGGCACTGAAGTTATAAAAGCTACTAGTCCCTGTGGTGGGATCTCTTCTATGAAGTGAATGGCAGCATTGTTATAATCACCAATCAAAGATCGGCTGCCTCATTATATCTTCCCCCTTTTTTTTTCTTTCTTTCTGGGGCTGATAAACTTTGTCACTTCTTACTTACCAGTGAGTGAATGCCTGGTAGTGTGCTTCCTTCTGGTTGTGCTTGATCCTTCCCGAGAGAGGGAGTTTGGTCTCGAGCTTCAGGGTTCGGGTTTGTGGTGGAAGGTGGTCTGTTGGGCCTGAGGGTAGTTTTGAAATGAGCCCGCATTTCGGAGGACATATAACTGGAATGCACAGCAGTTTGGTACTCCACATATCTGGTCCCTGAGGAAACAAAAGTCGGAATGCAGCTTCCTCTCACGGGTATTCGATGAGCATGATGCCTTAATCTGTTTTCCCAACAAAATGACATAGATGGGGCTAGTGCACTCTAAAGGATAGTAAATTTTACACCTTGATGGAAGAGGAGGATGAAGGATCATAGAAGAATACGGCAACTCAGCGAAGACCTATACATTTTAGACTGCATTTTGTTCATTCCCCCATCCCTTTTCCCACCCCATCACCCTATTTTTTGACTTCCCCATTCCCTCCTTACCCCCTCTCCCCCTCCCCCCTTCCCCCCATTATAAAATTTTTTTTTTCCTCCAGAATGTGAAGCGGCTTGATGACTAGGGAGTGGGGGGAGGGGTACTGGAAGTGGACCCAAACATGCCTGGCAACGCCAGACTGGAGAATAGGGGTTTCTCCTGGCCTTCCTCGTAGAAAACATCAATATGTTACTTTGGGCAGGTTCTGTTGTACTGTTATGTAGAGGGTATTATGGGAGCGATTCCAGCTTTAGGCAACATTGGATCATTTTCTTTTTCAACCTAATATATAGGATACTGCTTTTCTTTTCTATGGGGGAGATGAATGCTAGGGTTCTGGGAAAGGGAATAATAGAATCATTTACTGGGAATTTTGTCTCTTTTGGTGGGGGGAGGGAGGGTTTGACTGTATATAGTTCTGCATGGGTGAATTATGTAAGGGAGGGGGCAGTTATTTCTACTCAAATTTGATAAGAGGAGATTTCACTATTGTTAAAGGATATATTAGGGGTGGGAGATATCACCTTTGGGGTATCACATTATTCAATTTTATATCTGGGATTTGTCCAATTTATATCTTATGGAAGAGTTATAGTTCAGGGAAGGGGATCATGGTGCATGTCTTGAATGATACCAGGGCAACTGCATTAGAAGGGTTTAAAGAAAATGGTGGTTAACTGTGTTAAATTTGTCACATGAAATGTGAGAGGGGCCCGCAGCACTGTTAAAAAAAGGCAGATACTAAAACATCTGGAACATTTGCAGGCGAAGGTTTCCTTCATTCAGGAAACTCACTTACTCCCGGGTGAAGCTGTTAGCTTGCGAAGAAGCAATATAGGGCAGGTTTTTGCTTCAGGTGAATCACCAAAGGCAGGGGTACAGTGATCCTCATTCATCGATCAGTAACTTTTCAACCTATGACAATCATATCGGATCCTGCAGGGAGATACGTCTTAGTCAGGGGTATTCTAAATTATTCGGAGGTTTTACTAGGGAGTGTCTATGGCCCAGTTGGAGGGATCAGTCTTCTTTGCCAATCTATTAGGGAAGTTGCAAGATTTCATATCTCTCCCGATGATACTTGGGGGGGGGGATTGGAATCTTCCTCCCACACAAGATTTAGACTGAACTAGTTATATGCTTAAACCCTTTTCAGCTGCCCAAAGGGCGCTCGTGGACTTTATGGAAACCCTCGGTCTCTGTGACCCATGGAGGTCACTGAATCCAGTCACTCAGAGCTTTACATTTTACTCCGCAGTTCACAATACGTGGACTAGGCTCGATTATATCTTAGTTAGTAACTCACTTTTGCAAACCACGAGTGATACAGGTATAGATGCTATTGCAGTATCAGACCATGCTCCAGTGTGGACGACCACGGTGTTAGATGTTCGTATCACTAGGGACCCTTTATGGAGATTAAATAATCAACTTTTAAAGGAGGAGTATGTCACTACTAGGATAGCGACGATGATTCAGTACTTCTTTCTCAATAACCAAGGTTCAGTTTTTAGAGTTGACCACGAATGGTGTGCACTGAAATGCTGTCTGAGGGTCGAATTTATTTGCCTAGCCTCTATACGTAAGAGGAGGAATGAAGCACAGGCCCTATCACTTCTCACTCAAATTAAAATGTTAGAGCAATCTCTTACGGCAACTTCCACAACCGATACATTGGAAACCCTTCTATCCTTATGGACTCAATACTCTATGCTACTGCAGGAAAAGGCTGAGTTTGCTATATTGCGAACTCGAGCAAAATATGTAGAGTGTGAGGAAAAAGCCAGCCATTTGTTAGCTCTGAGATTAAGGAAACTGGAATCTTCCAGGGCAATTAATTCAATTCAGGATCTTAATGGGGAGATCAAAACCAATCCCAGGGAGATAATTTTGGTACTTAGAACCTATTTCTCCTCGCTCTATAATAAAGAAACCCCCTCTCCCCCTATGGACGAGATGCTCAGTTACTTAGCAACTCTTCCTTTGCCTTCTATAGGACAGAGCAACAAGCACTGTTGATCTCCCCTATATCCACTCAAGAGATTTTAGTGGCAATAAATGACCTGACTCCGGACAAGGCCCTTGGACCGGATGGATTCTTCCCGAATTTCTACAAATCATTCGCTAAGGTTCTAATACCCGGCCTACTCCATCTATATCAATACTTACTGGATGGGAGTACCCAGGATCCTACCCTTTTAGAAGCCCTAATTATTCTTCTTCTTAAACCAGGTAAACCTGTTCACCTCCCTTCGAGTTATCGGCCTATTTCATTACTCAATTACGATATCAAGCTCTTAGCAAAAATTTTGGCCAAAAGGATTGAACAGGTATGGTTATCCTTAATAAGTCCTGAGCAGATTGGTTTTGTCACTAATAGGTCCCCGGCCGACCACCACAGCAAATTACAATATCTTATCAGTGTGGCCAAATCTTCCCCAACCCCAATGATTCTGGCATCCCTAGATGCAGAAAAGGCATTCGATAGGGTTGACTGGACTTTTCTTTGGGCCACATTACAAGTTATGGGCTTTCCCTTACTGTTTATTACATGGATACAGGCATTATATACCTCGCCTAGTGCCAGATTGTATTGTAATGGGATCAGGTCTGACTCCTTCCCGCTCACTTCAGGTACACGACAAGGTTGTCCTTTATCTCCCTTTTTATTCAATCTATACCTTGAGCCTCTTCTCAGATATTTAAACTCTTCTCCACTAATATCCGGTATTCCCGTCTCAAATAGTGTTGCGAAAATTTCAGTCTTTGCTGACGACCTGCTTTTGCATCTGTCTAACCCAGTCTCATCATTGAGAGTGGCGCTAGGTATGATTGAGGTTTTCAGTAAGTACTCTAATTATAAACTTAATATTAGTAAAACCGAGCTCTTCCCTCTCAACCATTTTACTCACAGGTCGGGCTTTGTCGAATTTGGGATGACGTGGACTACATGTTCTATTCGATACCTGGGGATACATATTTCTCTTAGCTCATCAACGATGAGGAAACTGAACTTGGATGATCTGTGGCGGGATATTCAACAAGATTTAGTTAGGTGGTCCAAACTCCCCTTATCGCTGTGGGGCAGAATCAACACTATTAAAATGAATGTGTTACCCAGAATTTTCTATTCTGAACATGTTAAACCTATGGATTCCTCTGTCCTACTTTAAAGATATTCATTCTGGTATAAATTCTTTTCTCTGGAATAACAAGTCTGTTAGAAAATCTTATGTAAACTATCCCAACCCAAAGAACAGGGGACTTCCATGCCCAATTTCCTTTTATTATTATTGGGCCTCACATCTAAGTAAGTGTGGGAAATGGCTTTCCGCATCGGACCTCAACACAAGTAATGTATAAGCCATTGTGGCTCCAAGTGGAACAGGATCTCATGAAAGTTCACAATACCGATCCAAAGGCTCTCTTTTACAGGTCCAATAAAAATATTCCTGTACCATTTCGTTCTCTACCTCTTGGAATCTCTCTGAGGGTCGTGTTTCAGTTATTCAGGTACTTCAGGATCTCTCAGACAGGGGACTTCTCTCAACCTATTTGTCTAAACCCAAATATCCATATAGGCAAATCTACTATAACTGAAAAGTGGCTGCCATGTCTTTCTGGTTGTAATGTAAGTGATTTTTACTCATCTAATTGCATTTTGGATATGAGAGAGATTCTGGATAAATTTCAATGGCCAGCAAAGATGGCCTTTAGGGTGTACCAATTAAGACATCTCTTGTACAAAAAATTTGGGAATGTTAATAAAAATTCCTATCTCACACACTTTTTCTCTCAAGTCACGGTAACCGTTAATAAATCACACAGCATTTCTGGGTTGTATAGGTTACTACAGAGTTTTCCCGAAACCCCGTTGAGTGTCGGCCCTAATATCTGGAAAGATTTATATCCCGATGGAGATATGGACTGGCAGACCATTTGGAAGGAGCTATACATTTACCATACTCAGGATAGATATAGGATCACACAATATTGTATATTAAATAATCTCTATTATACCCCGATTAGATTGGCAAAGATGAAACGGGTTACTTCAACAAAGTGCATTAGGTGTAACAAGGAGGAGGGCTCTCCATAACATATTTTCTGGTTTGGTGGAACAGTATCCCCCCTCTGGGGCCAAATAGAAGCTTCACTCGATCCTTTACTTGGCCTACAGGGTCTCTTCTCCCCTAAAGCTTGCATCCTGGGTGATTACTCTGAAATACAGGTAAAGGAAAGGAGATATCATTTGGCATTAATATCTATGGCAGTTAAAAAATTAGTGCTTAGACATTGGAAAGACCAATCCGTGCTAACTTACACGGAATGGTTACATGAAATGACCTTTGCTCTTCGAGTTGAGAACTTGATAGCCCAGGTGAACCGACACCTACCTTCCTTTACAAAGAAATGGGGTAGATTATATGCCTTGTTATTGAAAAACCACTAGGAGACTTAATAGGCTGCGGGCCCTCCGTACTCTGTACTCTGTACTCAGTACTTTGTATTTTGCATTCTTTTTCCTATCTAGTCTGTTGTTCACTTATTCAACACAAATTATGTGTATATCTCTGCTGTTCTGAGGTCCCTTTCTTTTCCTTTCCCTATGTTGTTTACTTAGTCCCTGGTATCTGGTTATTTGGCGTATAGATTAGTATGCACCACCTGATGGGGAAGGGGGGAGGTGGGTATGGGAGGGAAAATCTGGTTATTCATACTTCATAGTTTTAGGATTTGAATAATGGATATTTATTTTAGTTTATAGGTTCTTTGTCATTAGTTCTTGATGTTCTAGGTAATCTCGGAACAGTGATTTTACCAATATAATATTGTTATGTCTAAAACTTAATAAAGTATATTGAATTACAAAAAAAAACTGACAATAAAAACAGTATAAATAAAACAATATAAACACAGCACATTTCATGGTTTGTCATTACAGTCACATGAAGACATCAAACTATAGCAAGCACTAAGACTTTGTCTGAAAGCAGAAACAGTGTTATACTGAGTAATGGTTGCTGCAAGTTTGTTGTGCAGCTTGACTGCATTATATGACAACACTCTCTGGCCCTATTGAATGTTCCAAAGGAACAACAAATGAAAATGACTGAGATTCCACTGACGGGCATCTAATCTTTTTTAAAGGAGTAAAATGGCTAGTTATTCATGTTGGGTAGTTACCCAGAGCAACCTTATGCAAAAATGTATCAAGTTTAACTTTTGTATGATCTTCAAAAGGCCCCTGAGGAGATAAACAATTTCTTACATGCAATGTTCCCAGCTCACCATGTGATCCTTACCCAGAGTTTAGTGCTCCCATATATTTATTAACCCCCCTTCCCTGCACTGCCATTGATCTTGAGGAGTCAGTGAAGTACTTTCAGGTATGAACTGCTTCCTCATGCCTGTGCTGCACAGACTTTGGAATCATTTAAGGTGTTCCCTGGTGTCATCAAAAGTCCTCATCACCCTGTGCTGCCCTGAATCCCCATTATGTTCCAATCAAGGGTACAGTAGTAGACTAAAATCACCTGTCCTCTGTGTGTCACACCACCCCTTCCTCATGAGGTGCTCTAATAGAAATTGATTGTCTTAGGCTGGGCTATTGACTTAGTGGTAGCACTCCTGTTCACAGTGCTGGTGACTCAGGTTAGGAAGCAAGCCTGGATCATTGAGAAGTACTGAGAATCCCAGAAGATACTGTTCTCCTCCAGGGAAGGAGAGCAGTGGGCTATGCACTATAATGCCACCTGGGTGACCACAGGTTGGAGTGCACCTGTAGTAGCTTTATGAGGGGGATGCTAACATGTTCAGCATGCTTAGTGTACTGCAAGCTTGTGGATGCCCTCACAATGATGTCCCACAGAGAGAAAAAACCTAGGAGTAAAAACTCTGACAGACCCAAATGAGGGTCCAACCCCTCACAGGCCCTGTACTGGTGACGTTGCCCACCCTAAAGAAATAGATCCTATATCCCATAGTTTGTAGACCTGCCATCAACATCTTTGACCCTGCCACAGAGAGGTGGTAGACTATGAGGGAAGACATGGGATGAAGATGCTCATTAAGTCCATGGGAAGCTGGGTGACAGCAGAGCGGGGGGAGGGGGGCAGACAGATAGGGGCTTCATTGGTGGACCTAAAATTGAATCATTAAAAAACATGGTTTGTTTCCATTGTTTCATTTTGAGCTGGTCTAGAGTGTAAAAAGTTTAAATTTGTAAACCTCAGAATGGTACCTGTAAAGTGTGGAATTACATGTCATAGTTACTGTATTGTGAATTATTGACACAATATCAGTGTGTTAGAATAGCCTTTTGTAGTTTAAAAACAGTATACTATGTAAACTGTGAAATGCATTGTGAAGCACAGTAATATGTTTTACCATTTACAGAATAACACATTATTAAATCACTGCACTGAAATATACTTTTGTGATTTGTAAACATGAGTCCAATGTAAACTGTGAAATCTTATATGAATTGTGGAATTTGATTTCACCATTTCTCCACACGAAACCCATAGTTTTAAATGAGGTTTGTGTTAGAGGAGAGAGACAGTGAGCAGAAGAACTTGGAAGAATAGTTGTAGGAGTGAATTAAAAAATGTCAGTGGCAGGGAGTGGAAAACAGCAGGCGGGGTAGCTGCAGAGGGATAGGGAGACCAGCAGCTCCACACAGTCACAGATGTTAGCATCCTCTTTCCAGAGCATGGAGATCACTGTTCTGGTGTGCAAGGTCACCAAAAATGTACCATGAGAGAGTTAAGGTGTGCAGGAAAATAAAGGCTATGCTGGATGCACAAGAGGGCAGCAACTCCTGCACAATCAAACAAATAAAAGACACAGTAAGTGGGTCAACTTGCAACAGAGGGAGCAACATGTCATGGAGGCTGTTGGTGGTGCCATTACAATGCCTGAAAATAGCACCAAGAAATGCATGTGGAAGGATCCTATGGAGGGCTGTAGCAGCAGCACAAGTGAGTATAATTATCTCATATTAAATGAAACCTATCAAAATGCTGCAATCTCATTGGCTGTCAGCAGTCTGAGACCATTACATTAATCTCTGTTAATAAATCGGGTAGCCTGCGACATAGGCTACTGAGGCAGGGCCACTCACAGAATGGCTCCGTGTACAAGACAACTGTGAATTGAGCGCCTGGAGCATAAGGGCGACTGGGGAATAAGGGCGACTGGCTGAAATGGTGTCCCCAATTTTCACGCGCATGCGCACTCACGCACCTGACGATGATGGCTATACATCCAAGTGGGCATAAAGCCCACTGCATAGGCCCCCCCAGCAATGCCAGGGAGTTGCTATGGTGCACCCCCCAGCATACACTGTGATGGACAGATGAAGTGCATGGGAGGGCATGCTGCAGGCAAGCCACTCTCGTGGTGAGCACTGGCACAGTGCCATCGTCGGTGTCTCCTAGGACAGCTGCCGTGGGATCGAATCCCATGGCTGGCACATACAGCTAAATAGTCAGGCAAAGTAGGGCAGTAGACCAGGAAAATATGTGAACGCTCACCTTAGCAGCACAGTCCTGCCATCGATACAGGAGCCTCATGCCACAATGCTATTGCAGCATGGATGCAGTGAGGATATTGCTGGAAACGCCAGGTCTGTGACCATACGACGCATCCATGGTCGCAGGTGCACACACACACACACACACTTTTTTTTCCCAGACCACCATGAAGGTTGACGAGCAAAGGGGGTAGAACTGCTGGCGGCACATCCTTATGCCAGCACTGGGGTGGGCCGTAGGCATGGTGGATGGCCACAGGATCACACAGCAAGCCCTTAAGGGGGCATGGGGGTGCATCACACACCCATCACACTAGACCAGCCTTTAAGGGATGGAAGTAGCAGCCTACCTCACAAGCCAGAAAGGGAGACCACTCCTATCCCACTGTGGGTATGTGTGCTGCAGGGATAAGGAGAAGATAGGGAAGGTGTACTGGAGGTGTGTGCAGGGCCACAGGCATGCATGACCAGTGTGGGCACTCACCATTGCCGACCTAGTGGTGTACACTGGCTGGCCACACAACCACGCTCCGGATCCAGGGGAGGTCAGTGTCAGGGGCATGATGGTGGGTGTGCGGGAATGTGCACAGATGAGCCTGGAGACCATCACCCAGGTCATAGTGCAGGCCACCAGTGGGTTGACCAATGCCATTGCCGGCAGACTGCCTACTGTGCCCCTGATGTGCCACATGGTGCAGCATGTGTGGCAAGCTGCATGAGGCTGTCCCACTATGCCTGGCAGCATGGCCAACTTCGCCCTGCCCCCAGCATACACCATTACACCCGGCAGGTCACTGTTCCTACAATATGACAGTGGCCCTACAGGGGGCCACACACTGATATTCTCCATGCAGTAGGGGACCACACACTGAGATTCACCATGCAGCATGACCTGAAGTTCCTGTCTGGGTGCCAGGACTGGTTCCTGGATGGCACCTTTCATGCTACACCACCAATCTTTGGGCAGCTCTATTTGGTCCATGGACTGCTGTCTGTATCGGTCCTGCCAGCCATGTACATCCTGATGTGTACATGGACTGATTGCGCCTACACAAGGGCATTCACTGAACTGTGTCGGCTACTGTGTGGTGCCCAGTCACAGTCAGGCCTCATGGACTTAGAGCAGGCTGCCTGGTGTGCCTTTTCACCACTGTCTTCAAGGACACCATCCCACATGGCTGTTTCTACCACTTCTGCCAGGCAGTGAGGCAGCGGGTGAAGGGTAATGCGGCACTGCTTGAGCACTGTTCCTTGGATGCAGAGTGTGCCTTGCAGATCTGCATGCTCCTTACAATTGCCTTTGTGCCACCAGATGATGTGGCGACAGTGTATGGGGAGTTGGTGGACACACCCTATTATCAGGTGCATGACGCACTCCTGCGTCCGCTGCTGGACTACATGGAGGACACCTTGGTCGGTTGCCCAGTGGCGTGTATGGCACAGCACTGGCCACTGTTCCAAATGGCCATGTGGAACATGTATGAGCTGGCTTGGTGCCTGCCACCTTAACATCTGGCAGTTCCTGGACTGCCTCATGGAGGAGCAGAGGCTTGCTACTGTGCACATGGAGCAGCTCATCTCCAGTACTGGTGTCACCACATCAAAGAGGCAGTACAGGGATCTCTCATGCCTCATTGAGGTCATCGTAGCAGAGTACGAGGTTCACAGTATGGTGAACTACCTCCGGGGACTTGCACACAACTTCCAGATGCAAGTGTAGTCCACCTGGGTACTCCCACCTCACCTGACTACCCCTCCATCTGGTCATTGCTGCATGCCCTGTCCACTGCTTTGCTGTCCACCAATCATGCTAGCCTGTGCTCCCTTCCACTGTATGCTTCCCACCCATGCACTGCCCCAGTGGTCAGCCCTGTGTCCACGGGCCCCTGGTGCCTATCGCCATGGTGGTCTGGCCACCAGGCCTGCACTGTGTACAGCCTTCAGTACCACCTGCATGCATATCACAGGCCACCCTGCTCATGGCCTCCTGGGCCTTAGGTGCCTCACGTATGCACCAGCCCACTAGCTCACTGCTGTGCCATGCCCCCCCAACTTTGCCGTGGACAGCCACAGCTGTCATTGTCCTGCTGGCCTCACAGCCCCACCAAGTGTGCCCATCCATGTCCCTGCCCCACACCGTTGGTGTCTCCCATGTCCGCTGTTCTGCTATGTGTGTGGACTACCACCTGCCCCCATCCCTCACCATGCCTGCCATGTGCCATCCCATCTGTGTCCATGTCCTGTCACCCTTGGTGCATCCTCCATTGTTCCTCCTCCCCCATGATGGTGTGGTACCATTTTTTAAATCTCCCTGGTCGCCATTCTGATGCATGCTGCACTTGCGTGGGCACCATCCTCGCTATCACCTGGTTGCCATTGCCCTTCTGCAGGTCGCCCTTCTGCAGTTGCCCATATCACATAGAACCATAAAGTGCCATGTACAGACTTATTACAATGGTGAGTTACATTTTTTAAAGTAATTAACTATAGAACATGTACACATTCCATCTCTCCACACTGGACATCCACCTGTAATGTTGTATTCTGACAGTCTGAACTTGAATCCTTGGGCAGATGGTGTATGAACTGTTTTATTGGGAAATGACAAACACTGAAAATGCACACCAACAATAACACTTATTTTTTCTACAGGTCTCCAGACCAGGGGAGGACATAGACATATAACTGACAGAAGATATACCAAACATGACAGCTAAAAGGGAGGTTCTGATAATGGGAGAGTTCAACATGCCAGATACAGATTGGTCAATACCAGCAGGAAAATCCACCAGACTAGGCACATAGTGGATTCCCTGCAGGGGGAGGGCCTCAAACAATTGGTACAACAACCCACAGGAGACAGGGCTATCCTGGATCTAGTACTGATTAATGGGGAAAGAATCACAGATCTCCAGGTAGAAGGTCACCTGGGGACCAGTGAACATCACATGGTATGGTTCAATGTGGCCACTAGAACTAAATCATCCCATTCCAAAACAACAATATGGGACTTCAGAGGAGCTGACTTTAATAAGATGGGCAGCAGAGATAAGCTAATCCTGGCAAGAAGAAATACAGGTGAGGGGGTACAGGCAAAGTGGGCAAGCATTAAGGATGCAATACTTGAAGCAACATCCCATTGTGTTAAGGAGAAAGGCAAAAGTAAAAGGAGGAAACCACTTTGGTTTTCAAAAACAGTAGCAGAAAATGTCAGAGCCAAAAGGTTGGCCTTCAGGAAATATAAGGGAACACAGCTAGATGAAGATAGGGAGTCATACTGAACTTCCCTAAGGAAAGCAGGGAAGGCAGTAAGGCAGACAAAGGCCCAAACCAAGGAAACACTAGCACAAATAATAAAAGAAGGAGACAAGACTTTCAATAGATACATTAATGGAGGGAGAAAGTCCAGAGGGGGTATTGCTAAGATCAAAGGGGATAAGGGGGAGTGTGTGGAGGAGGACAAAGGAAAAGCACCTATCCTAAATAGATACTTCTGCTCAGTATTTACTGAGGAGAAGATAGGGCAGGACCCACCGCTCAGCACCATGGACACAGGGGGGAGGGAGGTGAGCAAAAGTCCCTTCACAAAAGAAAGGGTCCTACAACAGCTCACTAAGCTCAGGGTGGACAAGGCAATGGGACCTGATGGCATACATCTCAGGGTACTAAAGAAGCTAAGGGTAGAACTAGCAGAGCCATTAGCAGAACTGTTTAGTGAGTCTCTGAGCAAAGCAGAGGTCCCAAAAGACTGGAGAAGGGCTCATGTGATCCCACTCCACAAGAGTGGCAGCAGGGAGGAGGCAGGGAATTACAGATGAGTCAGTCTTACCTCAGTAGTGAGTAAGATTATGGAGGCAATACCTGCAATCCATAGGAGCACAGAATCCAAGACAGCATGGGTTTGCAACAGGATTGTCCTGTCAAACTAATCTCATAGATTTCTTTGACTGTGTAACCAGAGTGGTGGACCAAGGAGGTGCAGTTGATGTCACCTACCTTGACAAAGCTTTGGACATTGTTCAACATAGAAGATTGATTAATAAGTGGGGTAGGCTCAGGCTGGGTCAGACATTGGTAAACTGGGTGGCAAACTGGTTGGCGTGCAGAAAACGGAGAGTGGTGGTAAATGGTGTACTGTCAGAAGAGAAACAAGTCACAAGTTTGGTACCTCAGGGATCAGTCCTGGTGCGAGTCCTCTTTAGTATCTTCATCAGTAACATTGCAGATGCACTGGAGGGTAAGGTTTTCCTGTTTGCAGATGACACCAAGAACTGCAACAGAGTAGATGATCCAGATGGGGTGGGCAGAATGAGAAGTGATCTGAAAAACTGGCAAAATGGTCTGAAGAGTAGCAACTGGGATTTAACACAAAGAAGTGCAAGATCATGCACATAAGGAAGAGAAACCCTGAAGCTACCCATAGGTTAGGAGAGAAGTTGCTGGCAATCACAAGGGAAGAAAGAGACTTTGGCATCATCATCACAGATGACCTGAAATCATCCAAACAGACCACTAAAGCAGTAGGTAAGGCTAGAGGGATATTGGGGTGTGTTAGTATGGGCATCACAAGTCATAAGAGGGAGGTAATAATCCCTCTTTACAAGACACTGGTTAGGCCCCATCTGGAGTACTGCATGCAGTATTGGAGACTGCACCTGCACAAGAACATTAACAACATGGAGGTAGTCCAGAAAAGGGCAACCAAAATGGTGCAGGGACTGCATCAGAAAACATATGAGAACAGATTAATGGAGCTCAACATGTATACCCTCGAGCAAAGGAGGGAGAGAGGTGATATGATTGAAACATTCAACTGTCTTAAGGGCATTAACAAGGTGAAAGAGTCTAATATGTTTCACTATAAGAAAAATAGCAGGACAAAAGGACACAGCATGAGATTAGAGGGAGTCTGATTAAGGGGTAATGTGAGGAAGTTCTTCTTCACAGAAAGGACGGTGAATGCATGGAACAGCCTATCTCAGGAAGTGGTGGATACAAATACAGTGCAGGGCTTCAAACAGACATGGGATAGGCATAAGGGAGCAATACAGATGAGTATGAATAAATAGGCCATTGACAGAGTAAAGGCCTATGGCTTATTCATAAGGTAGAACAAACGGGCAGACTGGATGGGCCTTGCGGTCCTTATCTGCTATTGACTTCTATGTTTCTATGTAAAATGTGTTTTATAGTTGCAATAAGACATGAGTCTGACCAGGGGTGTCAGTTAATCTGTCATCCTCTAAGGGAGTGATGTGTCATGAGGCACAGAGAGATGGGCAGCAGGGCAGGAGGGTGAGATTTATGTCATTGTTTATCTG
This sequence comes from Neoceratodus forsteri, assembly GCA_016271365.2. NCBI lineage: Eukaryota > Metazoa > Chordata > Ceratodontiformes > Ceratodontidae > Neoceratodus > Neoceratodus forsteri. The sequence goes on along the minus strand of CM057453.1, from coordinate 277,174,005 downwards.
TAGACTAATGACCTAGCAAGTGATGAAGGAAGGATGGTGCAGTATATATTAAAAGAACTGGGAAGGGGCCTGAAGCAGGTTGCTAAGACAGTGGCCTTCACTGAGGTGCTACTTATATATGGCCAGGGGAGACTTGGGAACAATGCTCCAAGGCTTTCAGAAAGTGCTTGAAGGCATGATGTAGGAAGGTGAATTTTGGATACGTCAGGGACTGGGGTCCTACCTGGAGGAATAGAGGCCTGTACAAAGAAAAGGGCCTCCATCTATACAGGAGGGAAATGGCAGTCCCAGGTGGAAGGTTTAGATTCTACTTTGATGGGAATTTAAACTAGCAAAGAGGGAGGCAGAAAAAAAACACAGGGAGTCAGAGTTTGCTCCCATGAGAATAGAGTAGAAAAGAGGAGAATCCCAAGGGAATGAATTCCCCTGGGACAGAAGTGAGGGCAGGTTGTATGAGTCAGGAGGTTGACCTAAAGCTGAGAGAAGGGATAAGGAGGGTAGGCAGGAGGATAATGAAAAAGGGGAGGACAGTACTGAGGAAACAGGATGGGTGAAGAATGCAGGAAGTGTAGGCAGAATGGGGGGCGGGACAAAGGGACTGTAGAGCCATGTGTGCCAGTGCAAGGAGCATAGGAAGCAAAATTCCTGACCTTGAAGCAATCATTGTTGAGGCAGACTGGACCTGGTGGCCATAATGGAGGCATGGAGGTGCACTGACAACTACAGCTGGAAGTGGACAAATCAGGCTACTCCATGCTCCAGAAGGACAGGACAAGGAAGGAAAGTATGGGAGTTGTTTGAGGAGAGGTATAAAGGCCAAAGAGTTACAGGGACACCAGTATAATAAGGAAGGGCTGGAGCTATATTGCCAAGTGGTACTGACCATGTGATGCAGGAAAGGTTTAAGAGTAGCAGGCTTCGTCCTACAAAGCTGTGGCATCTCCTACATCCTATTTGGGGCAATGCATTTGCCTGTCATCATTGACATTGTCAGAGCTATCCGGTATGGTCAAACAGTGCTTCCACTAATCGATGACACAAGGTGGTTGTGGGTGGGCCATTGCTAGGCTGATATACTGTATCTGATTTGTCAGTGTGTAAAGTAATTTTCTTTATGGTCAGATCTGTAACAATGCTTAGGGGTGTTAGTTACCATTTTACTTTGCCCTCTGTATGATGTAATGTTACATCAATAATGTTGAATTGTATGTTGTTTCTAAGATTCTTATTTCTTCTTTTTTGACAGAGGAGAAATCTCATAAGGGATAAGGAAACTGAGAGGGGGAGAGAGAGAGAGAGAGACTGACACTGGTGGAGAGGTGTCTGGTACATCCTGCAGACCCAGCAGCAGCACCACAAATGCCAATTCTGGTATGCTAATTATTGTTTTGCACATGCTGAAGCTATAGATATTCTGTATTTAAATGTCTGAACAAAACAGTGTTTCTGCTTTATTAGTCCAAAATATTAGTAATATCATTATGTGATACCTTTTCTCAATGTGTTGTTCAACAGAGATGCAACATGGTGTGCAAGTTGCAACTTACATGCCTGTCTGTGCAGTGTTATTGTTATTGAGTGGCCACCATAACATCCTGGATACATTCTTCACCACATGTAAGTCCATTTACTCACCCACCCAAACTCAAGAGAATGACACATGTCTGCAGTATAGCACAACGGTGAAACCAGGTTTGGGGGCCACGGGGCACAAGAGTCAGCCAGGGCACCAAGATGACAGCAACTGAGTGCCAAACTGAGAATGTGGTGTGGTCTACTGCATAATCAGTGTTTTTTTTTTATCTATAATGAGTAATAATAAACAACCTTCTGAAAACTTGTAAGAACTGGATTTTACAAATACAGCTAGTGCTGACCGGACTGTTACACTCGAAATCCAAACTCCCATATCGAATCTATAATCCATGTACCTGCATATATAAGGACTATGCTGCAGAAGTCAGGTTCTGAGTCCTCATTTATTTAATTATTGATTGTTCAAATTGGAATTACAATCCTTTGAGTCATGGATTCATTTCCAAAGGCTACTCGTCAGACAAGTACAGTTTACACTAAACAGAACATCACATAGTAACAGCGGAATATAATAACAAATCTTCATACAGTTTTGTAGGTACATGAGTAGGTGTAACAGAGGTATAACATAGAATAACTTCATATAACAGAGATATTACATGGAACAATTTCATATAGATATGGGGTACATGAGTGGGCATTGCCTTGGTGGGAAGACAATTGCCCTAAATAGTGAATGAGGGGAAAAGTGGGGATTTTAAGGCTGGAATATAGAGCAGTAATGCTGACAGAGATGCTCTTCATGGTGGATTATTTGTCCAAGGGACATTGTCAGGGGGGCTGTATGTGGCTGGAGAATCGAGCCGGGGGGCCATGGGTCTATTAGCAGTTGTAGCAGTGTGAGGCAAAGAGGTGTTTTCTGAGTGCAACTTTGAAGGGGCCTATTCTAGGAAGGCTGGTAATAGTATCAGGGATGGAGTTGTACCATAGATGGGCCCTATATGGGAAGGACCATTGTGCATGTGAGGTTTTGACTCTGGGTACTGTGAGGATGGGTTTGCAAGTACTGCAGATCAATACTATGGGGAAGGTGAGACTGAGGGAAGAGATCGCCCCTGGAGGTGAGAGACCCAGGAGTATTTTCTTTGCCAACAGACAAGATTGGTAAAGGAGCCTGTCTTCAAAATTGAGAATGTTGGTGAGCAAGTAGAGAGATCAGGTGTGGGTGCACCTTTCAGCACCTGACAGGAGCCTGCAGACCTTTTTAATGGACAGTTGTACTTTATTGAGGGCAGTTTTGTCAGCAGCAGCATAGATAGGGAGGCCATAGTCTACCAGGGATAGGACTATGAGTTGACTGCAGTACGGAGAGCCTTGAGGGGTAGGCAGTCCCTGTGGTGGTAAAGGAGACCCATCTGTATGTTAATGGCTGATGAGAGTGCGGCAATATGGTGGTGGAAGGTGAGGGCAGGGTCAAAGGTGACACCCGGGTATTTCTACTAAGTCACCTATTCAAGGGAGACTTGGGTTCTGGGGATCTGGAGGGGGGTGTTTTTGGTTTTATTCTGATGGTGAGCAAAGAGCATAGATTTAGTTTTTTTTAGGTTGATGACCAACCTGTGATCAATGAACCATTGTTCTACCTTGGTGAAGGAGTGCTGGAGGGTGTTCAGTAGAGCGGTAGGGTGGGGGTGCGAGATGAGGAGGACTGCATCATCCACATAGAGAATGATTTTTTCAGAGCAGAGGGTGGGGAGCATATTTAGGGTCATTGTCGCAGTTGCAGGTGGTGCAAGTTGCATTCAGTGGCAACTTGTTCCGCCCTTCTAGAATCGGGGCCATGGTATATAACCACGCTGAGTGTGCAACGTGAGCCCAGACAAGTTGGAGGATGGTTGGAGGTACTTCTGCAGCAGAGTCACCAGAAGATGTGCACTGCAGAAAAGAAAAACTAAATAAAACATAAAAAAATTATTTTTGAAGAGGATGGGAGGAAAGAAAGAGAGGAGAGAGAAAGGAGACTTACTTGGGTCAGGGGGAAGAGAAAGTTATTGTTGGGGAGGGTGAGGAGTCGGGACTGGAGAGGAATCTGGAGGGACTAGGAGAGAGATAATGGTGGCCTCGGTGGCTGCCAGGGGAGGCAAGGCAAATAAAAGGCAGGCAGTGTGGAAGTGTGTGTACTACAGGGCATGGGCAGGCTGGCAAAATAAATCTTTGACTTGTGCCATCCAGAAATAGAATCCAGAGGAGATCATCCAGAAGAGAGAGAGAGAGAGAGAGAGTGAGATACTACAAGGGTCACTAGAGAAATTTTACAGTTACAGAAAATCCCAAATAAAAGTTGTTTTCTTTTCTTGACTTCAGACAGTGTGGCTGTGTGCACATAAGCAAGGGCAGGCTGGCAAAATATCTGACTTGTGCCATTCCAGATCCAGAGGAGAGAGGGAGAGACTACTGGGGAGCCAAGATATATTTTACAGTACAGAAATCCATTAATGTATTTTTCTATTCTTGGCCTCAATGTGGCTGTGCAGTACAGCGTATGGGCAAGCTGGAAAAATAAATCTTTGACTCCAGCCATCCAGATCCAGAGGGAGAGAGAGAGAGAGAGAGACTACGGGGGGCACAAGAAATTTAACAGTCCCAGAAATCCAAAATAAAGTTTTTTTTCTTGCTTCAGTGTGGCTGTGAGTAAGGGCAAGATCAGGCTGACAAAATAAATATTTGAATTGTGCCATCCAGATCCTGGAGGAGAGAGAGAGAGAGAGAGAGAGAGAGAGAGAGAGAGAGAGAGACTATGGGGTGGGGTGGGGGCATGATAAAGTTAACAGTCCCAGAAATCCCAAACAAAAGTTTTTCCTGGCTTCAGTGTGGCTGTGTGTACAGAGCAAGGGCAGGCTGGCAAACTACATTTTTGACTTGTGCCATTAAGATCCAGAGCAGAAAGAGAGACTAATGGGGGGGAGAAATTTAACAGTCCCAGAAATCCCAAATAAAAGTTGTTTTTTTCCTGGATTCAATGTGGCTATGTGTGAGGGCAAGGGCATGCTAGCAAAATAAATCTTTGAGTTGTGACATCCAGATCCAGAAGAGAGACAGAGAGAAACTACTGGAGGGGTGGGACATGAGAAAGTTAATAGTCCCAGAAATCCCAAACAAAACTTTTTTTCCTGGCTTCAGTGAGGCTGTGTATACAGGGCAAGGGCAGACTGGCAAAATAAATCTTTGCCTTGTGCCATCCAGATCCACAGCAGAGAAAGAGAAACTGGGGGCACGAGAAATTTAACAGTCCCAAAAATCCCAAATTAAAGTTTTTTTCCTGGCTTCAGTATGGCTGTGTGTACAGGGCAGGGGTAGGTTGGCAAAAGAAATCTTTGACTTGTGCCATCCAGAGGAGAGAGAGATGGGGGGGCACACGAAATATAACAGTCCCAGAAATCTCCAGTTATAGTTTTTTTCCTGGTTTCAGTGTGACTGTGTGTACAGGGCAAGGACAGGCTAGCAAATTAAATCTTTGACTTGTGCCATCCAGATCCAGAGAAAAGAGAGAAAGAGAAAGAGGCTATGGGGGGTGCATGAGAAATATAACAGTCCCACTTAGAAATCACAAATAAAAGTTATTGTTTTTTCCTAGCTTCAGTGTGGCTGTCTGTAAGGGCAAGGGCAGGCAGGCAAAATAAATCTTTGACTTGTGCTATCCAGATCTGGGGGGAGAGAGAGAGAGTATGGGGGAGGGGGGCACGAGTAATTTAACAGTCCCACAAATCCCAGATAAAAGATTTTTCCTGTCTTTTGTGTAGAAGTGTGTACAGGGCAAGGGCAGGCTGGCAAAATAAATCTTATTTTTTTAAATACAAGAAGCTTTATTGAACTTGGTTAGAAGAAAACACAAAGAACATGGAGGATACATGAACACATAAACACAGAGCATATCAATAAACAGCAAAATAGCATAACATTGGTCACATCTGGATATGCAAGAACTATATAAAGAATTTATCCAAAAACCATGCAGACTTCTCAACCAAGTTATAATCATAGCAATACAACCTCCCCATCCCCTTACTCCCCCCCACCAACACCCACACCCCCCCCAGTCTCTAGAAGCTAAGCTGTCATGGATAGAGCCCAATTGATAACAGGAACATTGCTCAGGAGGTGCAGGTTCAAAACACAATGTGGTCTTGACCCTTCCCAGGAATGTAGGGCATGAGAGCCATGAATAATGAACATAAATGGTGAATAGTAAGTAGCAAATAGTGAATAGTCGACAATCACCCAGGGTTCAGAGTCAACAATTTAAAAAGGGGTGCCCAGACTGGATTGTATTTTGTATAGGAGTGTGACATATTTGCAATAATATGTTCAGCCTGCAGCACAAAAAGAATTTCTCAGTACCATTCCACATAAGTAGGAGTAGCCTGATAACACCAGTGTTGAAGAATAACCTTCTTGACACAGGCTGTTATTAAAGCCATATGTGGTTTCTGGTTACCAAGTAAAGCCTTAATGAAATCTCTCAAAATACAAATTTCAGGGGTAAAAGCCTGTTCAAGCCCCAAAAGGTGGTCTAACCGATGGCTAATATAGTAACAAAAAGGCCTGACCTTTTCACAGGTCCAGAGGATGTGAAACAATGACCTCATTCCTTCTGAAATCTAATGCATACGTCCGAGGCCAACCTACCTATTCTGTTAAGTTTAATTGGGGCATAGAACATATTGTGCAGCATCTGAAACTGCATAAAGTGGTACCTATCCAATTTGATATATTTGTAGACCCCCTTTCAGATGTGGGACCAATCTTGAGAGTTCCCTGGGGGGGGGAGAACCTGATCCCAAGAGTAAAAGAATGCATTCTCCCTTTTAGCAAGGAGGTCCCACAGCAATGTGTGAAAGAAGGCTATAGTATGAGAGGTAGGGGTGGCCAACAACAAGGGAAGTAAAACATTGCCATACACTCCAGACCAGACACCCGCACCAAAATATTGAAACAACATGTGCCTCAGTTGTAGATATTTGAAACACATGGATGTGGGCTAGCCAAATTTCTGTTGAGTTTCTTTAAAAGTAATAAGTTTGCTGGCAGACAGTAATTGATCAACTGAAAGGAGTTCTAAAGAGGGCCAAAATAAATCTTTGACTTGTACCATCCAGATCAAGAGGAGGGAGAGAGAGAGAGCCACTATGGGGAGGCCCACAAGAAATTTAACAGTCCCAGAAATCAAAAACAAAAGGTTTTTTTCCTGGCTTCAGTGTGACTGTGTGTACAGGCAAGGGCAGGCTAGCAACATAAATATTTGACTTGTGCCATCCAGATCCAGAGTGGGGGAGAGACAGAGAGAGAGAGAGAGAGACACTATGGGGGTGGAGGGAGCATGAGATATTTAATAGTCCCAGGAATCTCAAATAAAAGTTTTTTTTCTGCTTTCAGTGTGCCTGTGTGTTCATGGCAAGGCAGGCTGGCAAAATAAATCTTTGACTTGTGCCATCCAGATCCAGAGGAGAGAGAGAGACTACCGGGGGTTGGGGGGGCATGAGAAATTTAACAGTCCCTGAAATCCCAAATAAAAGTTTTTTTCATGGCTTCATTGTCACTGTGTATACAGAGCAAGGGCAGGCTAGCAAAATAAATCTTTGACATGTGCCATCCAGATCCAGAGGACAGAGATATATATATATAAAGAGAGAGAGACTATGGGGGGGGAACCATGAGAAATTTACCAGTCCCAGAAATCCCAAATAAAAGTTTTTTTCCTGGCTTCAGTGTGGCAGTGTGGCTGTGTGTACAAGGCAAGGGCAGGCTGGAAAAATAAATATTTGACTTGTGTTATCTAGATCCAGAGGAGATGGAGAGAGACTATGGGGGGGGGATGAGAAATGTAACAGTCCCAGAATTGGCAAATAAAAGTTTTTTTCCTTGCTTTAGTGTGGTAGTGTGTGCAGAGCAAAGGCAGGCTGGCAAAACAAATATTTGACATGTGCCATCCAATCACGATCACTTGTTAACATTTATTCACAATTTTGTGTATTAAAAAAATACCATTCAGACAAGCAACGTACATTGATAAGCCTGTGCTGCTGGCTGTGGGTGGCCCAGGTGATAATCTGACATTGTGACTCATAGCAAACTGTTTACACTACAACGCAAGTAAAGTACAGTAGTAGCCACAGACACTGCAAGCTATTTCCTGAAATTTATGTGATATTTCCAGAAATATCTGATGCTTTTTTGCATTTAAACAGTAGGGGCAGCAGAGAGAAACTCTTCAGAAATTTTGTGAAATATTTGGAAATAGCTTGCAATGTCTGTGGCTACCATTGTACACACAGGTGTCATCATCATCGTCATCATCATCACTCATTCCCCATTATTCCTGCTTATCCTTAGTTTTATTATAGTATATTGCATTGCATTATGTATAAGCTTAACCAACCCCAGTGTGGGACTGTACTGTTTGCGTCTATGTACCAGATGTGTCTGCATCTCCAGTTCAAATTCTGAGGCGTATTTAACAGTTGCTGAATCTGGTCATTTGACAGTAACTGTAGAAATCAGTCAGGTAATCTTGCAAGGAAGTGGTGGTGGACTGCTGTGCTGTTGGTGTGCCATGTGCAGTCATGAGTCACAACAGTTAACTTGTCCCTGGCCTGTGGGTGTGGGTGGGAGTCATCAGAAGGACATCATGTTAGTTAGAGGGATCTTAGTTTTTTTACGGGTTAGAATACTAAGAAAAATTGGATCAAAGTGTCGATGAGGTGCATTCTATTTCTCAGGTAAGCAGTGGCACTGCAAAAGACAGCAATCATCCTGAAAAGGGCAAACAAAATCAAACCCCAAAAAGTGATTTTTCCAAGTCTAAGGTTTTGTCTTTAAAGCGAATGCTTGAAGCCAAAAAAAGGTGAATGTCTTGGATCATCATCAGTCCTAAGTAAAAAAGAATTAGGAACTTCAGCACTGAAAAGGCACCTAGACAGATGTCATAACATTACTGAGAATTCCAGTTGTGAGTCTCAAAGAGAAAGTGGCAGTGATAGTTCACTACACTCAGGGGTAACTCCCATAGATGAGAGCATTGGCAACCCCACGAGCACTACAGAAACATCTCCTCCACCACTTCCTCCTAATCGAAATACTCCTTCTACTGTTACTGAAAGTGACTATGTATTCAAAAATCCTTCTTCTTCAAGGAGACAACTTACCATCTCCGAAATGTATGAGTGTAAAGCCAAATATGCCTTTACTCACCCTGTTGCTGTTTCAATAACTCAAAACATTTCCAAAATGATAGCTGTTGATTTACTATCATATAATGTGGTTGAACATATAGGATTCAGACGTCTGCTTGTGTACCTCAAACCTCAATATAGTATACCATCATGGAAATACTTCTCGACAACAGGGATTCCAGATCTTTATGATGTCATGTAGAAAATTAAGATGCGTTTTGGAGTGTGGTGCATCTCACAACAGACATCTGGACAAGTTGTCAGCCTGTGCCCTTCATGTCTGTCATGGTACATTGCATGTTTCGATAATTCACTTGGGACTGGGAACAGTGAAGCTTCACAGTTTGCTGTTCAATGAATGTTTAATTTTCTGTCTAAACAGATCTCGTACAACATCAGTTAAGAGCTCCAAAAACCAATACTTCAATGGCTCACTTCACAGGGACTGTAAAATGACTTTATAGTTGCAGATAATGGGTCCAACATAAGGAAGGCCTTGGAGGAGGGGGGCTTTGTTTGCATCCATTGCTTTGTGCAATGCTTAAATTTAATAGTTCACAGTTTTCTCAATGATGCTAGGGAGATAAGGCTCTCGTTAGTGCTGCTAAAAGAATATGCGCTCATTTCAGTCACTCAAGCAAGGCCCGTCACTTGTTTGAAAAAATACAGAAGGAGCACAGTTTACCTTTGCACAGACTGATCAAAGACATTTCTGCTTAACGGACTTCAACCTTTTATATGTTCCAAAGGCTGCTGAAACAAAAGAAAGCTGTCAGGCAATACATCTTGGAAAATAAAATTGTTGATGTAGACATCTATATTACTCCACCACAGTGGGTCATGCAGGAGTTTCTCATTGTACTGCTCCAGCCATTTGAGGACATCCCCAGAGAGGTTAGTGAAAACACTGCAACTCTCAGCCAGGTGATACCCCTAATGAAAATGTTAAAATTCATATTGAAATTGAATAGGTAAAAGTTAGAGAAGCAAGATAGTTCCATAATCACACAGGTTGCCAGTGGTTCTGCTGACACATGCAGGTTGCCCCCAGAATACAATAACATCTAATGAGACGTATGATCAAAAAAGTTGAAGAAGAAGGCTAACTATGTAAAATGCTTCATTCTGAATACTACATTAAAGCAACAATCTTGGACCCATGATACAAATCGAAGTAACAATTTTTTTTCAATACTTTATTAATTTTCCAATTTATTACAGACATCTTTATCAATAGGGTACAGGTATGGATCACATTACAATATAGTCAATACATATTTTATCACATATTAAATTACATAATAAATAGCATGATAAATAAGAAGGGGTTCTACATTGTGCAAATGGATTTATTGAGATAGTTTTTTAACCTCCCAAGATAGGTTAGGTTAAACTCGTAAACTTATATCCAGAAATTGTCTGATTTCCAAAGATCTACTTCTTTATTGTATAAATTTAACACTGGCTGAAAATCCTTAAAGTTGCTGCAATTGTAAAGTGCTGTTAAAAATAGCTGCTTCCATTTATATTTGGGAAAAAAACAATCTATATCATCCTGTTTCCAATATTTTAAAATAAGCCTCTTAACCGCGATAATGTTTGCCTGGAGGAAAGACTACTCATTTCCCTTTAAACCTTTTATACTATACATTTCCAATACAAATTGAAGCAACTATTGAGTAATGATGATGACACTTGTTTTGAGATAAACGAACAAGAAATAATTGACAATGTGTGTGGTATCATGAAACAGAGTACAACAGCAGCACCACATTCAGAATCTTCTTCACGACATGACACAGCACAGCATCAGGTTGCCCATCCTCTACTGTTGCAGCATTTTCTCCCTCTTTCTCCTCAGCCACTGCAGCTGAATCTTCTTCTTCACCACCAGCCAAACATAGCACTGTCCCACAGTCACTTGGTTCAGCTTAATGTGCCTGGAGTCACTTAGAAGATGTAATTGTAACATCTTCTTCATCTATCTCTTGTAACACAGCCTCTGCACACACCATTGTTGAAATGTACTATACCTGGCAGGGCCCAATATTAACTGAAATGCTAATCCTTTGAAATACTGGAAATCCAAACAAAATATGTGACCTGCTTTAATAAACATTGTAATGAAGTACATGAATTGTCCTCCGACTAGTGTCTGTTCAGAACAATTGTTTAGTTCAGCTGGTAATGTCATTACTGACACATGATCCGATTCAACACCAGAAAATGCTGAGCGCCTCACATTTCTCAAAGTCAGCATTACTCATTTTAATTTCAAATATGATACCTGAATAAAACATACACTGACTGCTCTGAGCAGGTCCTATCCACAAAACACTTTCAAGAATGTGTGCCTGGGGTGAAAATCTTTTGTGAATTGGGTCTACTACATGAGGCAGCAATTAATTGCAACAAATCAGGTCAGGACAGACTAGACCAGGCCACTATTACATGAATGATCACATGAGCAGCACAGAATAGAAAAAAATAACATCAGTGGGTTCAGAGTCCAAATACAGCAATTAACTGCATTTCATGTCACAAACTTACTTGGTGGTATCTGGTACCACTGTCTAATCTGAAAGTTATGGTACTGTTGTCTTCTATTACTATTACTACTATCACTTTTTGTTCTCATGAGCCATGACTACTACTTGTCACTTTTTGTCCTTACTCCAGTCCTTACTGCTACTACTTGTCACTTTGTTTGCCCTCAGCAACTGATCCTGACTGTACTGTTTTAATTTTTGTACAGAACATGGTTTAGCAGATGCCTGAAACACAGAAACTGAATACTCTTTGTATATTTCTCTCATCCTCCATATTTGCCTGCAATTACTTCACAGAAAACAAAGCTGTTAAATTCATATAATTTCTTTACTGTTTGTGTGTACATGGTATGCTATCCTGGTTACATCTCTTTTATAGTAACTGGGCTGAGATTATTACTATAGTTTATTTTTGATACTTAAATTATTTGGCAATGGCTGGCAGCAATTGTGGGACTAAGAAGGATGTAATTGTGTTATGTGTCATCAGGTTTTTGGGTGGCAGTGGCAAACTTTTTTAAAACTGCACTGCACTTGACCAATGCAATGTGTGATGACTGCCTGCCTGGGTGGTGGTGATCACTATGTCTTTCATTTTCTTCTGTAAGGATTCAGCGTGTTGTTCAGATTCAGTAGAGGTAGTCATAGTACTAGAAAACTTTACCACCTCCTGGACCAAGTAGTGTACCATATATTACAGTACACTGGGCTTGCGAAGCAGTTGCATCATTCACATGGGTAAGGTGGGTGGACTCTCTTAGTACTGCTCATTTAATCATTCATATCCATTTCTTTGGCCTGTTCTGCTCTGACTGGAACATCCATCAAAATAATACCCACACAGCACCATTAATAAAGAAAAATCTCAGCTGTCTGCCAGTGCTGCAATGCTTGGTGGTGATATGATATAGGTATTTGCATCTGTCTGTCTGTCTGTCTGTCTCTCTCTCTTTCTCTTGGACTCTCTTTGTCTCTCCCAGCACACTCATGTCATGGACCCGGGCAGGATATGCCACCATTACAGGCCAACCATGAAAGGGCTAGTAATGAGTGATTGCTTTTTTATTTAGTAGTTTTACATTAATTTTTATACAAATAATCCATTAAATTATTTCCTTTGGGCTTCTTTGTCAAATGTGACCGACTTTGGCTATTTTTATGCATTTTTTCACATTTTTAAAAATATTTGTCAATAAATCAGAACTAATCAGAACTTCACTGTGTTCTAGTTCTTATTTAATAAGGGTCAGAACTTCATTGAATTCTCCCAGCCCTATATACAACTTAACTAATGATCCCACCAGTAGTGGCACATAACATGCATATTAAGAGAGTGCTGGTAAGATTTTAAAGTTTTTTGTATATTTGGACTAAGAGGAGAAGGAATTGTGTTCCACTCCCAGTGTAAAAAGTGAGTCCCAAGTTTGACAAGTAGGCTGGAGCTGAAGCTAACTGTGACAGTCTAGGGAGAGCTTCACATTTTTGAGTAATGAAGTTGTAGACAGAGGTTGAGAGTGGTGTTTACCCCACTTCAGTGGGCACCCAGCCTAAGCCTCTTCATTTCAAACATGGTGTATTATGAAAATGCATGTGAGTGTGTGTGTGTGTGTGTACGTGTGTGTATACAGTATGAAACAGTGCATGTGTCATAGACCCTGACCAGTGCACTAACAGACATTATAGCCCCAGCCAAATGTTGCTTTAGTCTAAAACATATATATTGCTAGAATTCAGACTTCTGTAGTTTACAGTGAGAAATATATTTTCTGGGTTCCCATCAGAGGGTCCCGAGAGACCCTTTGTAGTTTAGACAGGTATAAATAATGAACTTTAGGGGTTAAGGGATCACCACAACATCACTGATTATATAAGAATTTCTAACAAATGCACTGACAAGGCATTATTGACTCCAGCAAATTCAGTCCATAAAGCTCCTTCTCTGCCTCCACAACTGGTAAGGGCCTGAGAATATTTCACCTTAGTCTTGGAACCTTCTTCCAAAACTTGATCTCTTATCAGTCTGAATTTTGCAATATTCCCCCATCATCCTCGGTATCCCTGAATCCTGGCTCTCCTCCAGGATCTCAGACTCTGGCATGTCCTTTCCTGACTACCATTTCTTAAGGCAAGACAGAGTGGTGTTGCCAGCTATGCTCATCAGAGCCTCTCTTGCACCATGGCTTTCAGAGAGGTTGTATGTTCCTCCCACAAATTCTTCCTTGTCAGACTATTATTCCCCTCCTTGGCACCCATCTTCACTACAGCTTTCTATGTCTCACCAAAAATATCCTCCTCCTCCTCCCCCCTGGTTGATACTCTCTCTACCATCACTTTTCAGTTTTCTGCCAGTGAACTCATCTTGATAGGGGATTTACATATCAACTGGATCTCGTTGGCCTCCAGGCCAACCATCCACAAGGTTGAGATCCTGAATATCACCCAGATTATCACTTAACCCACCAGGCTTGATCCCCACTCTCACAACCATTCCCTTCTGGACTGGGTTCTCTCCTCCCACCCCCATCGTAGTGTTACAGCAGGAATCCTGCTGGATGTTTTCAGTGACCACTGCATGACATTCTGTGTCAGGAAGATCCAGCATCCACCTTCCTCCTCTAAACACATCTGGACCCAGTTTGTCTGGTCACTCAACACCTCTGCTCACTTGAGTGACCTTGCTGCTGCAGATTGAACAGCCATACTCTCTGCCACTGACATTGCCCTCTCCATCTTTCATTCCAAATTCTCCCCTGTCTGAGACAAGCATGCCCACTCAGAAAATCCAGGGTCAAAACTCACCATCACCCCTGGAGTACCCCCAAAATCATTGATCAGTGCAAGTCCCATTATCTTGCCTGGTCATGTTTCATATTATCTCATTCTCTTCCTGATCTCCTCTCACACAGAACTATTAAAAACTCCTGTACAAAAGCTGTCTGGGTTGCAAAATCACAAAATTTCATGGCCAACCTTCAGAACAACCTTAACACCACCTCAAAGTTCTGGAGGGTAATTCACACCCTCTTTGACCCATGCAAACAGTCTGTTTCCCCCGCCACTCCAGTCCTTGTGCTAAATCCCCCTCCTGTTGCTGTTAACTTAAATGCATGCTTCATCACTTGTACTCGCCCTCCCACTTTCCATCCAGTCTCCTCTATTTCTCTTCATATTCCCTCTCCTCTACCCTCCACTGGTTTATTCTTTCTCCCTGTTACTACCCAGGAAACATTGACTGTTCTCTTCTCTGTCAACCTGTGCAAATCCAGCCCTGATGGACTGGATCCTAACTACTACGTATCTCTTCTCCTGCCATAGAATATCCTCTGATTCACCTACTCAATCTCTCCTACTCCCTCAGTGCTGTGCTCTTAGTCCTGGAAGCTTGACAAAGTTCTTCCACTCCACAATAAGGGGGCCTTTCTCCTCGGGTAACTTCTGGCAAGTCTCCTTCTTCCCTTCCCTTGCTAAACTTCAAGAGAAGCTTGTCTTCACTAGACTCTCAAATTTCCTATCCTCCACCAAGTTCCTCTTCCTGTTCCAGTCTTCCTTCTGGAATCATCACTCCACTGTCTCCTCCCTTCTGCATGTAATTGACCCTATATTCTCAGGGATGGATCAGGGGCACATCACAGCTGTCATTTTCATCGATCTGGACAAGGCCTTTGAGTTGGTGTCCCACTCACTCTACCTGGATACGCTGAGTTCTGCTAGCCTCTAAGCTTCTGCTGTTGACTGGTTCTGTTCCTACCTCTTAGACTGTCTGTAGTCAGTATAGGTTGGTAGTGCCCTGTCACCTCCACTTCCCATCCAGCCCAGCATTCCACAGGGCTCCATCCTGGGCAACATACTCTTCTTCATCTTCCTTAAGGACCTTCCTTCTGGCTTGTGCTAATTAGCATATCTACATGTATGCAGATGACACAGTCATTTACACCTCTGGATCCTCCACTACTGTCATGGAAAGTCTGCTCCAGCAAGAATTCCACAATATTCTGCACTGGTTCCAATCAAACTAACTCCAGGCCAATGCACAAAAAACTGTGTATGACATTTGGCAGCAGCTAAAATAGGTCAGAATCCCAACTCTGACTATGTTCTCCACCTTGGATAGCACCCTCTAAAAGTGGTTTATTCATTCAAATACCTTGGTGTGTGGCTGGACAGCAAACTTGACTTCTCTGCCCATATTGACTCTATCCATACTAAGCTCTACCATAAACTTGGTGCCTTACACCACAATAAAGATTGTCTGTCTCTGCAGGTATGCTATGAGCTTGTCATTAAAATGGTGCTCCCAGTCTTTGACTATGTGGATGTGGTCAATGGCAGTGCTCCCTCCACCTCTGTGGCCAGATTGGACACCCTCTGCAACTCCTTCTATTGCTTTGCTACTAAGTGCACCTCTTGTACTAAGCATTGCTTACTCTTTTCCACCTTATCCATTCTTTCCCTACACTCATGTCACCAGATCCACTGTGCCTCATTCATATCCAAATACTGATTTGGGTCCCTTCTCTTTTTCTTCTCTTCACTTCTCTCCCTATCCACTCTGCCTCCTGCTCCCTCTGCTCCAGGAATCCTCACACCTTCACCAGTCTCCATCCTTGCTCCTCTGCTGGGCAGTCAGACTTTTCTATCATCTTCCTTCACTCTGGAACCAACTCCCCTCCTGCCTATGCTTTACTGCTTCCCATGCTTCCCTTGGGTACCAGCAGAAACTCCTTCCCTCTGCTTCTGTTTTTTCCCTACCTGACTGCTTCCCTTGCATTTGTCTCCTACCCCAATGTAGGTATGGTTAAAATGCCTTATTTTGTTACTAGCTCATTTTTATACTTACTCCTGTTTGGAATCATGTTCGCTGATTGCACTTGTAACTGTGAACTGTGTCAGTACAATGTATTTTGCATCCACCACTTCCTTCCCCCATGTCACACCTGAGGCGCTTTTACACAAAGGTTTTTAAAATGAAATGAGCATTACCTGAGGTGCCATTGTACTCTGTCACGTTTTTAGGACCCCTTTACACTCCATGAGTTTTCCGGCAGCTCCCACCTCCATTTGTGTTTCAGCACCCCCACAGAGCTTGCTACTCTATTGCTCTTTGTGCACTGCTTCAGAATGGCTGTTTTACACAGCCCGATGAAACGGAACACAAAGGTGCAAACCGTGAAAAGCAGAGATTGTGGTTTGGACGAATGTTTGCCTATGGAATGAAACAGATGCACTTTACACACAAGGGATGTAACGGAATACTGTTTCTGTAACAGTTATTCTGTTACATAAACCTGTGTGCAAAAGTGCCTCTGGAAACAAACCTCAGCTTAGTGTGCCTTTCCCAGTTACCAGTTTTAAAATAAACAAAAAAAGCACATAAATAAATGAAACTAATTAGGAATTTAGACATTTTTAACACAAAGTTTAATATATATTTTAATAATGTAATTGTTAAGGAACAATCAAATTATTGTGAGACTTGACCTCTCAGTCTTCTACTCTTCTGCTGGAGATTCCCAGGGTCCGTTTGAAAACGTCTGGGGCTAGATCATTTAGTTTTATGGCCTCGACCCTGTGGAATTCTCTACCTCGTCAGGTGAGAAATAGTCCTACTGTCCTGAGTTTTAAAGGAGCCTTGAAGACCCATCTTTTTAACATAGCTTTTATTGATTTATAATAGTTTTAGATTCGTTTATTTACTGCTCTATTGAATTGTACAGGCGCTTTGGTTTTAAGAAAAGTGCCTTCTTAAAAATAAAGTTTGATTGATTGATTGATTGATTCAGCAAGGAGAACCAGAATGAGAACTACTGTAGAATGAGAATAATAACAATATCTCCCACTTTTTGCCTATATTAGAAATACAGAAACATGGAATCTGTCTGCAGAAAATGGCCCACAGGCTCATCATGTGTCAATTACTACTTAACTAATGTTGAATGAGAGAGCACTAGAGGCTGTTAACCCTCCACCCTTCAGGTATGGACTTTACCAAACCCTTGTATCTGTTCCACCTGCATTTGGTTCCCCCCCTCACTTTACACACACCACCTCCTCTGGAAGCTTATTCCACCCCCTCCTCCAATTTCATTATGAAATGTACTTTCTGGTATCTCTCTTACACTTGCCCTCAACCCAACCAGCTTTATGGAGCTTTATGATGCGGGGCTGCATCAAAACCCTACTAGAAGAGACTGAGGGATCTCAATAGGTACACCCTGGAAGAGAAGAGGGAAAGGGGGGGCAGGATAGAGACCTATAAATACCTCACAGTGGTAAATAAGGTACAGGATTGAAATCTTTTCCAGAGGAAATCCATCCTGTAACATTTCTTCTAATGAGATGAGCTTACCAGAACATAACAGAAAAATGAGGGGGCATACAATGAAACTTGAAGAGGGGAAATATAGCAGAGATGTCATAAAGTATTTTTTCCTGACAGAGTGGTGGATGCCTGGAACAGTCTCCCAGCGGAGGTGGTGGGGGTGAAAACAGTGGTGGGCTTCAAACATACATGGGATAGGAACATAGGAGTCTTGGTAGGAAAATGGGGGGAGGGTGGAGGTAGACAGAGATCAGGTAGGGTCTGCTTTGATAGTATAGGCAAAGAAAAACTGGCACACTGGCAGGGCCAAGTAGTCTTTATCTGCCAACAAATTATATTTTCTATATAAATTAAACTAAAAAGTACATACTGTACATTATTTACCAGTGATTGCATTTTTGTTTCAAAAGTATCTCTAAAACTTGTTTCAGTACTGCTGAGGGTCTTTCACACTGAAAAACAAGACTGAGCTTGATAACACCTGCCTCCTAAAAATATTTTTAAAAGTGGCAGCGAGTGGGGTTTTACTGTTCTGCATAACTGACAGAGTAAGTGTTGAAATAGATCAGTCCCTTTACTGCAATTGGGTGAGTCCTTCATTGCATACAAAATGGGATTATGCACATACACAGACAACTGCCTTTTATGCATTTTCAGATACCCCCCCCAAAAAAAAAAATTCATCCTATAACATTTCTTCTAATGAGATAAGCCTACTAGGACATAACAGAAAAATATAAAACTGAATATCCCAGCTAAGAGAATAGCAAGAAATATTTGCCAGTGAATTGCTCAGGAGAATTGGATAATAAAGAAAATAGCTAGAAAATGCAGGTGCAATCATTTTAACTGAAAAAGTAGCTGACAAAAGCAAATTACATTAGGTAACTGAAATCAGTGGAATTATTTTTCATCTGAACCTGTCTTCAGCAATAAAATGGGAAAAAATCAAAACCGGAGCCCCAGTGTAGCTCTTAAGGTTTAATAGCTTAAATTATTAGTAAGAAAAAAAACAATGGGCTGCTAGTCCTTCAGGAATGAACAGCAGAGGTAGCTAGAGGCAAACCAAACAGTTGATCAATCTGAAGCTTAATCACTGTATTTGCTACAACTCATTAAAGACATGTGGTTGGATTTTCAGATGACTAGGTGCAGGTACAATCTCTGATGTTTGGCTGCATCTACATCGAAATAAAAGCACCAGAATGTTGAACTGCTATTTTCAAAC
This sequence comes from Neoceratodus forsteri, assembly GCA_016271365.2. Lineage (NCBI taxonomy): Eukaryota > Metazoa > Chordata > Ceratodontiformes > Ceratodontidae > Neoceratodus > Neoceratodus forsteri. The sequence continues at coordinate 277,155,144 of CM057453.1, read as the reverse complement.
ATTGTGGTGCATCTGTGATAGTTTAACTGCTTTTCTGTTAAAAAATGATGCGTGGTTCATTATTTTGATACATACATGATTTTCTGACTGCAACTTAAAGCACTTATGACAAGAAGTTAGATCATGTTTCATGTGGTCTGTCTGTTTTAAGTAGCGTGATTGCACTAAACAGGTGACACACTTCATCACATGTAACCAGAGGGCTTTTGAAAATACAGCCCATTGGCTCCAAATACTTAGAAGTTTCTATACAGTCCTTCCCTTCATGCACCATAGCTTCTGTCATGAAAAGACAAACAGTACTTCAATAGCAAGAACCTATGTTCAGATATAATGCAGCAGATGAAGACATCCTGATAGGCTGGCCCCAAAACAAGATAAGGGAATAGGAGGTTAGAATTGGCTTTACCTTTCCAAACACAGAACAGTAGTCTTGATTTCTTGTTCACCCTTTTTTGCATTTTATGTAAAAGAAGCTGTAAATCACCTTAGGCTTTTTTCAGACCTAAACTTGGATTAGAATTCCATGTGATAAAGAATTCATGTCTATGAGCACTAGTAGTAGTAGGAAAAGTTTTATTCTGAAAAATTTCAGAAAGGGATAGCCCAGTTTAGCCAAAGCTTGTTTTCAATGGGATCCCATATTACAAGAAAATCAGTTCCACAATAATATTACAATATTGTTTGAATATTGAATGTTTATTTGTTTTGCATAAGCAACATACTTTTAGCCAAGAACTGTATTTAACAAGCAAAGTCAAATTTAAGTATTACAGTAATTTTGTAAACAAATGCTCTGTCTCGATTGAGATGCGGTCAGTAAAATCAGTAAGGGCTGTTGAATCTGACTGCGGGTCATGTCTCATATGCAGTGCAATGTCTAAACAGTTATGTGTATTCAGTCCATAAGTAATAACATGCAGTGCTTATTACCAGTGTTGTTTTTGATGGATGGGGACTCTAGAGATCATGGACTCTGATATCAGTTGCTAAGGGTGACAGCACAAAATGGCTAAAATGGGTCACCAAATGGTCACCATTTGGCTCAGCAGAAGCACACCACACTTTTGTGCTGCTCTGCTAGGGAGGGGATGATGCTGCACCCAGGGAGCTTAATCTCCCTAGACCCTAAGTTTAGCTGTGATGTCCGGGGCCACGAGGAAGGGGAGGCACTGGAGAGGAGCAGGGAAATCCTAGCCCCCCCCAAAAAAATCAGGGTGCTAAGTGAGGTAGACACCAACATAGAGATGTCGATAGGGAGAAGCACAGGGGTAAATAGAGAAAATGACAAAGGCAATAAGGACAGGGATGGGCAAAAAGGGTTAAGGCCATCAAGAAATGGAGGGTAATGAGTACCAATGCCCATAGTCTGGGCAACAATCTCCCTGAACTGGTGGCCTTGATGGAAGAGGGATGCCTGGATATCATAGCAGTCACAGAAACATGGTACACAGAGAACCATGAATGGGATGGTAACTTACCAGGGTATACAACCTACAGGAGAGACAGGGAGGGGAGAAGAGGGGGCAGAGTAGCTCTCTATGTATGGGAAAGGATAAAAGCAACTGAACAAAAGAGTAAACAGGGAGGAGAGGAGGCACTGTGGGTCACCTTAGAGACTGGAAATGGCACCACAATCCGCACAGGGGTTGTATACAGACCCCCATGTTGGGGGAGGGAATGGACAAGGATATGATAGAAGGCATAGTCAGGATGGCAGAGAAAGGGGAGATATTGTTGATGGGGGACCTTAATTTGCCGGATGTCAACTGAAGCACCTTTGCTGCAGCCACATCCAAAAGCAGGGCCATTCTTGATGCCCTTCAGGTGGCATGCCTCAGACAGCTAGTTTTTGGAACCTACTCATGAGGGAGCAATCTTAGACCTCTCAAATGGGGACAGTGAGAGGATCTCAGATCTAGAAGTGGGTAGCCATTTGGGAACAAGTGACCACCAAGCAGTGTGGTTCACGATAAACTCAGCTACAGAATCAAGCCATACAAAAGTGAGGGTTCTGGACTTCAGGAGAGCTGACTTTGGCAAGATGGGAGAGTGCCTTAGAAAAGCACTAACAAACAGGCTAGAAGGAGGGGTGGAACAACAATGGGCAAATATCAGAACTGCCATCACAGAGGCAACAAGCAGTTGTATGATGCAAATAAACAAATCAAAATGAAAGAAAAAGCTGCTATGGTTCTCAAAAGAGGTGGATATGAAGGTTAGGGAGAAAAAGATAGCATTTAGAAAGTATAAGGAAACAGAAGCAGTATGACATACCCAGGCCTGAACTGAAGTGATTTTTTTAATAGGCTACATACATTAACATGCAAGAATGTAAGCCCCTTGAGGCTTTGTAGCTCTGCTGGGGGTTCCATGGGTGCCAGAGGGCCTGGATTAAGCTCAACATTTCCTGAGCATAGTAAAAGCAGGAACAAGAGTTTCCTGCAGAGTCCTAGGAGAAGTGTGGGTGGCTGGGTCTTCTTTTAGTTATGTGATTTGTCTGTGGCAGTATAGGGAGTTCTGAGGCTAGTTCCCAGTTTTCCTGATGCTGCATACAGTAATACCCTGACTGAGAGAGTCAATGGGAGTAGGGGGGAGTATGCAGAAGGTGATGTAGCCCTGTGGGCAGGTTTTAGGAGAGTTCCTGTATGCCGGTGCAGGTGAAGGACCAACAGCGGGCTAGGGGAAGTTAGAGCACATATAAGTTCTTCTACTTGATAGGAAAAGTCCCGGTCAGACAATGTAAAAAGAGAGTCATTCTCCACTGTAGGAGTTATTTTTTGATTCACGTTCAGGTCCATTACATGGAAGATGAGCAAAGGCAAGCATAGAAGCAGATAGATATGCCCTCATTATGAGACTATCACCTAATGGGCACTACAAGTGCGGGTAAGAGAAGGGATTCTCAATGGAGGAGAATTTGTTAATCCCTGCAGAATACTACTATAGGCAGTGGAGCCTGAAGCAGTAATCCATAAGTAGAGCTCCTAGTCAGGCTAATAAGAAAAGAGTTCACCTGACTGTAGAGTAACACTGTGGGGCAGAGAGGCTTTAAAGCAAATTTCTTAGCTAGTACTCTGGAGCAGACTAAGGACTAGAGAGATCACCTGACCTAATTCAACTGCCTTAGCAAGACAGGATATGCTAGTGAGCAGTAAGCAAACCTAAAGTACCAAAATGGTATGCCTCAGCAAGAAAGAATGAGATAAAGCTGCAAGAAGGCTTAGTTGCATAAAAGGATGGGGGAATTGCAGTTATTGACAGTAAGTAACCAATAAATTGAAACATCAGATAGGAGTGGGCGGAGACTGTGTGCATTTAAAGGAGGCCTGGGAGGGGGAGGGGGCTGGAACGAAAAATCAAGGAGAAGTTTGCAGAGCTAGCACTGAATCAGTGCACATATACTTGGAGAGAAACTGCAGCGGGGGGGAATGGTAAGTTACTTTACACAGGCCGAGCAGAACAGGCTAAATTAAAATATATAAATTAGAAGCCGAGTACAGGGATGCAGGCTTACATTAAGACACACGCCCTCGGGTGCTCCTGTCTCAGGTGAGTGAGACCAGCCAATCAGGGAGCTCTAGACAGGCGTGGAGCCAATAGCACTACCCTGAGAAGGCGCTGAAATTGAAAACAGCAAATTGTAAGTGATGATCTGGTTCAGCGTTCACACAGCCCAGAGAAATTGTGGCAATTTTTCAAGCGTCATACCTTACATATCTCTTTGGGGGTGGGTGGATCAGGCTCCTTACACCATAGAGGTGCTATGGCTGGATCGTGACTGCTGCCCGTGGGGGCAAGTGGCACCTGTAAGGAAGGAGACAGCAGATTAAATAGGAGCAGATGGGGGGTGTGTGTGTCTAAACAGAGACACACAAAGAGAGCGCTGAGCACCAACTTGAAAGACAAGTCAGGGGGCAGTCTCAGACAGAGGCAAGGTGCCGGCTAACTCGGGAATCCATAACAAGCGCAAAAGAACAGACTGATGGGGGAGAGCAGGAGGGACTGAACAGAGACAGAGGAGGACTAGTGTTACGCTTGAATTGCTTCATCTTGCACTCTTGCTGTTTCTTTTAATATGTACAGTGCTCTGAGCCCTTGGGAAACAGCACTTTATAAATACAAGTGCCTTGCCCTTGCCTTAAAGAATTTGTTTACTAGCCCATCACAAAATGTACCAAAAGCTAGTGGACTGGTGCCAATTTCTGGCCATAAAACAACCAGTCATAGGTCAGACAGGGCTAGAACTGCCTGTCGTTTTACTGCACCCCCATCACGGGAGGGGAGGAATGTTAAAAACATAAGGCAACAAATTTGGGAGAGGGGTCAAAACCACAAGGCAATAAGTGGAGGAAGGCTAGAGGGGGTCAGAGGCTGCTACAAAAATTCTATAAAGGCAGTAAAGCACCACGGCCAATCACTATCAGGACACATGGAAAATGCTCTTTCTGGAAACACATGAAATTCACTGAGACCTGACTAATTCATTAGGATGGCAGACTTACATTTCACTCCATTATATTTACTGAATTATTTGTTTCACAATTTAAAAAAACACATAATTTTAAACCAACAGTAATCAGATAACAAGGTCACATTTTCAATGTTATGAATGAACTTGGGATTCGGATCTTCCTCACTGTGATAGTGTCTAAACCAGTGATACTCAGTCCTGGCCAGCTCAGTAGCCACACGGGCAGTCAGTGTGTGTGTGCCAAGGAGCCACAACATACACATCATACTTAATTTTGGCAAACACATGTCAAACGCACTGCAGTGTAAACAAAAGAGTACTTAATTTAAGTAAATTAATTTAAGTAATGAATTTAATAAACATTTATTTAATTGACTAAAAACAATTGCAAGTCTCACAGTGGACATACTTTAAGTAACCCTCTGACTCTGTTATTACACAATGACAAGAAAGACTGTTGGGCTCTGTTATATCCTTGGGGCTAAACCCCTGATGTTATCCCACTGAACATGACAAGTCAATGTAGCCCACATCTGACATGACACATCTCAAATTTGCCAGTAGTGAATCCTCAGAGTAAAACTGGGAAAAAACATAAATCCCTCATTCTCACAATATGCAAACCAAAAAAAATCAATCCCCAAATCCTTTTTCTTTTATTTACTCCCCCCTCTACACACACATACAAAAAAAGGGAGAAACGAAAAGCTGTCCTTGCATTCTGCTTCATAGCACTCCATGCAGCACTAGCAGTGCAAGAAAATAAATGCTCTCACCACTTGATTTGCAGTAATGTCTGGGAGCATTATCCAGTCCAGGTTTTCAGTAGGTCCACAGGAAAGAAAAGCAGTAACTCCATGGGCGTCAGCAGTGGGCTTTGTCCTTCAGCTCCCAGACTGATCACATACAAAAAAAAGAGAGAGAAAAGTGAAAAGCCATCTTTGCGATCGGCTTCACAGCACTTCTTGTAGTACTAGCAGTGCGAGAGAAATAAACGCTCTTTTCACTTGTTTTGCAGTAATGGCTGGGACTTAAGCAGAGTCCAGTTCAGGTTTTCCAGCTGGTCCACAGAAAAGCAAACCAGAAGCTCCGTGGCCGTCAGCAGTTAGCTCTGTTTTTTGGCTCCAAGACACCGTGGCTGCAAGTTACAGTTTGCTGATTAATAATTACATTAAAGTTTTAACTCTCAACATAAACAGTTTGCAACTTAAAATAAAACTATCTAACTGCTGGTTTAACTCCTAGTCATTGTCTCGACCCTAGCTTGGCTTTGCAGACCACTTTCTCCTTCAAACACTGCAGGGGAACAAAGTCACATTTACAGGAGCTGCAGTTTACAGGGAGTTACTGAATTGTTAAAGAGCCGCAAGTGTTATCTTGAAGAGCCACTAGCGGCTCGCGAGCCACAGAGTGAGTATCGCTGGCCTAAACTCATTTGAGGCCAGAGGCTTAGGGGGGATTTTCCTGCAACTACAGCCGAGTTGAGTACCACCCCTTCAGGTTGGAGTCAGGCAGTCGCATATAGAACCATACACACTGCACTCGCGAGTGAGGTCTCTAGCTGCCGAGGCTTCTGAAATCCCACTTACCTGAACCACTTTTGAGAACTCCTCGTAAACTTGCTTCTTCAGGTGTGCTGCCATATCTGCAACTCTTTAGATGCCAGTCTCTCTCTCACGCCTCCAGCAGCCGGCATAGGGATAATAAAGCTACCGGTGTCTTACCTTCAACCAGTTGCATTTGATAATTTGGGCACAGTCTCAGAATGGGTCTACGGTGGGGGGGGGCAGAATTGTTGGAGACAAAATTGCCATGGCAACTGCAGTGCTGGCAACCTATCCACAGGATAGAAAAAAAAGGTTTAAAGATGTGACGTTCACACAATGAAAAATGGACGTCACTGTTAGCAAGTGAAGTGATGTGTGGACGTCAGTGACTCCAGACACTACATTTTTGGATGTTTTGAGTGAATTCTTGGACATAAAATATGTCCAAAATAGACTTATCTGATGCACTGGTTATATCAGGGAGTGTAGAACGACAAAGGGAGGGATAGTGAGGCTGAATAGAATGGACGGTGGGTGGGCAGAGAGGGACAGTGAAAAAGCAGTGATACTGAATGAATACTTGTGTTCAGTATTCATAAAAGAGGAGGTGGGGGAGATGCCTAATCCAATTAGCAGAAGCACTCTGGATAGGGGGGTCGATCCCAGTCCTTTTACAGAAGAATGGTTTCTGAAAGAACTCCTAAAACTGAAAGTGGACAAAGCAATGGGGTCAAATGGAATTAACCCCAGAATTCTAAAAGAATTAAGCAGAGAACTAGTGACACCACTGACTACCCTTTTTAAAAAATCATGGGAGGATGGTGTGGTACCTGAAGACTGGAGGAAGGCAGATGTGATTCCCCTTCACAAAAGTGGGACCAAGACAGCGGCAGGAAACTACAGACCTGTCAGTTTGACCTATGTGGTAGGGAAAGTGATGGAATCACTTCTGAAGGAAAGAACTGTTGAGTACCTAGAGGCCAGTGGGGCACAGGACCCAAGGCAGCATGGGTTCACAGTGGAAAGGTCATGTCAGATGAATCTAATTGATTTCTTTGACTGGGTGACCAAAGTAGTAGACCAGGGAGGGGCTGTGGACATGGCCTACCTAGACTTTAGCAAGGCATTTGACACAGTCCCACACAAAAGATTAATAGTCAAATTAACCAGCCTGGGAGTGGGAGAAAGGATGAGAAGGGACTTGGCAAGGTTGGAGGAATGGTCAAAGGTATGGCAGATTGAATTCAATGCAAAGAAGTGCAAAATAATGCACCTGGGAAACAAAAACCAAGGGGATGTTTACACAATGGGGGGGGGGAGGTAGTAACAACAACAACAAAATGGAAAGGTACCTGGGGTAATCATATCAGGTGACCTTAAGGTTGGCAAGCAATGTGAGAAGGCGGTAGGAGGGCTGGGGGGATACTGGGATGTATAGGGAGAGGCATCACCAGCAGAAAACAGGAAGTTGTTATCCCCCTGTACAGTCAGTTGGTGAGACCCCATCTGGAGTACTGCGTCCAGTTCTGGAGATCCCATCTCCGCAAGGACATAGACAGGATGGAGACAGTTAAGAGGAGGGCAACTAAAATGGTGCAGGGTCTGCAAGAGAAGCCATACGAGGAGAAACTAAAGGAGCATAATATGTATACCCTTGAGGAAAGGAGGGAGGGGGGACATGATAGAAACATTTAAGTACCTCAGTGGAATCAACAAAGTCCAAGAGGGTAGCATCTTTCAGAAAAAAGAGATGTGCAAGAACAAGGGGATACAATTTGAAGATAAAGGGTGGATGGCTTAGGGGCAATGTGAGGAAGTATTTTTTCACAGAGAGGGTGGTGGATGCTTGGAACAGCCTTCCTGAGGAGGTTGTGGGGTCTAAAACTGTGGGAGAATTCAAGAATGCATGGGACAGACATAAGGCAATTTTTGTGGGGGGGTAGGAAGAAATAGGCTGTTGGTTAAATAGGATCTGCAGCTTATCCTCTAGGTAGGGAAATGAGCAGACTTGGTGGGCCAAGTGGACCTTATCTGCCATCAAAGTCTATGTTTCTATGTTTCTATGAAGGCAGGGAGCACCGTTGTGTGAGTGGAGGTAGGGAAGAACAAACTGATGCAAAACCATGCTGCTTTTGCGATTACAACCAGAAGCTCTCTCAGGTCTCATGCCTTGAAAACCATCCAGAGAGATGGTGTGGACAGTGGAGGATAGGGCTGGGGTTGTTGTTATGGGGTACTGTACATTCCCAGCCTGAAGATGGGAAAACAGCAGCTTGGACAAAACTTTATGGAAATAAATGGGTCACCCAGTTGCATCACCACCTGCTACCACTATGCATATAGCTTGGCAAATATCTCAGGAGATCGAAGAGACACCTGTGACAGAGGGTACAAATGAGGCTTGCAGCTAGAAACACGCTGAGTTGCTACTGCAACTGGGTTGCTGCATGGAACTGTGCCAAGCACAAAGAAACTGAATACCACCCTTTACTTGGAATATTCTTACTCAACAGAAACAAATTATAACTCTCTGAACTAACATCCCTACAACCAGGGGACAGACAGCAGTCTGCCTATCTGCTCCTACATGTTAGAATAGTCTACCATGTGACCCGACTCTGGTCTCCAGTCACACAACTTTCCTACATGGACTAAGGAAATGTTTAAAGGCCAGTCTATGTGCCTTCGCTGCTAATTTAAAATCATATTTCTCCACCTTGTTCTTCCCCCACCCATCTCTATGTGTAACTCTTATTACTGGTACCTTTTTACGTTCGCTTGCGCGCATGTGCAAGGAATGTCTTGCAACAGTATGAGGTTTGGAAGTGTGTGACCCTCCTCCCCAATGCAGTGATCAGTGTAGCAGGCACGACCCTAGCAGACCAATACATGCCGAGCTGTGTATGGCAGCAGTTCAGCTGTGTTGGTCATCACATCAAAGAAAAGGTCCGCTACAATCAGCGGTGGTAGCCTGTATGCAGTTAGCATACAAAGCCAAACTGCTGTCATGCACAGCTTGGCAATCTCTCCCACTTCCTCCCTCTGCTAATATCCTCCCTCTCCCTCCTTTTGTTCCCCACCTTGTGTGCCTAGGGGGGTGCCCAATCCCCCTCTGCTCACGACCCCCCCAGCACACTGTGTGGCTGATGGGGGTGTCCAATCCCCCGTCAGCTGCAGCCTCCCCCAAAACAAAACCAGTCAGCATGCTGGGAGCCCACCCCAGCATGTTCATGCTTCCCACACACACACTGTATGGCTGGCAGGGTGCCAGTCCCCACTGGCTCCAGTCCCCTCCCAGCAAACACCTAGGTGGCATGCTGGGAGCTCACCCCAGCGTACCAGCAGCAGCATCTGTTTTGTCCCTCACCCCTCCGCCAACCTGTACCCACCCTCTGCGCTCCCACCTCCCACACACCCCTCACCTTGGTATGTTCTGAGACCCCCCAGTGTACTAAAAGCATCAGGTTTCCTTTTTAAAAACATGTAAAACAAAAACGGTCCCTCGGTGAGTCCTTGCCCCCAGACAACTCACGCCCACCCTCTACATCTACCTACACCCCTGACCCTATTACTTATCTCCGGAGCCCAGTGCGATGATCTTCAGTGGACTGGGAACACATCTGCACTCTTCAAAGCCGACCGTGAACAGAAGAAATGCTGGTAAGGTGTATAATGGCATAAACAGGGTTTTCTCAACTTTGATGCATACAGTATCTTGGCCATTTTGGGGAATTTTGGCACCAAATTTTCAACATGTGGTTATTGGAACCCCTCCTCATGAATTCAGTCACTGTCATAGCATTATTCAGTCCCGAAAGGTGATTTTGTGGTCACTGCACAGAATCACCTTTCGTGACCGATTAACGAAATGACAGTGTTGGTGTTCATAAGATGGGCTCTCAGAAAGCCTATGTTGCAAATTTGGTGAACAAATTCCCAAAAAATCACTGTTTTATGAGCGTGCATTGTGCAGTTTCCATGCACACTTGTAAATTCACGAATTTGTAATATTTTCACTCCAGATTTTCAACATAGGCATATTTCCACACCTCCTTATGAACAGTGCAGCTGTCATTTTTTCCATACTGCCCAAAATGTGTTTTTGTACTTCCAGTGCAAAATAGCATGGTCACTGTTGGAAATCAGTATTCACTACAGAGTAAGACAGTCACAGTGACACTGTTCATGAGCAGAGGTCCTAAAATGCCTATGTTGAAAATGTTGTGGCAAAAGTCCATAAAATGGCTATGTTAAGAGTGTGTGTTGCATAGTTTCTATGCACACTCATAAGTTTGTGAATCTGTAATATTTCCACTTCAGATTTTCAGCATTGCCATTTTCCCGTATCTCCTTATGACCAGTACAGCTGTCATTTTTCACCTCCTGGACAAAATGTGTTTTCGCACTTCCAGCGTACAATAGCACGGCGGCTGTGGGAAATCATGTTCGGTACAGAGTAAGAAAATCACAGTGACACTGTTCATGAACAGACATCCTAAAATGCCTATGCTGAAAGTTTGGTGCAAGAATTCCAAACAAAGACTGTTTTATGAGCGCATTATGTGCAATTTCCACGCAGTAACTGTGAATTTCTACGAATTTGTCATTTTCTCACTCCACATTTCCAACATTTGCATTTTCCCACACCTCCTTATGAACAGTTCAGCTGTCATTTTTTCACATCCTGGCTGAAATGTGTTTTCACACTTCCGACACAGCGTAGCGTGGTCACTGTGGGAAATCAGTGTTCAGTGCACAGTAAGAAAATCATAGTGAAGGTGTGCATGACCAGAGGTGCCAAAATGCCTATGTTGAAAATTTGGTGAAATAATTCCACTGAATGACTGTGTTACAAGCGCGAGTTGTGCAGTTTCCACACAGGCTCGTTCCCTTGAGCAGGCCCAGGGCATTAGGGTTCCTAAGACAGACACTTAAGAAGTATGAGGGTGAAATGTTGATCAGATGCAAGAGGAGTTGCAGAGAGGTACACTGTTGGGATGTGGATGCTAAAGGGACATGGATACAACTGGGGGGCCTGCATAAATGCCAAATGCCAATGCAAATACTTGTAAGTGAATGTTCGGCATTGACAAATGCTTGTTATGTATTGTTTCTGCTATCTTCTGTAACTTAGTCCCTTTGTTATTTAAAACTGCTTTTAAGGACCTAGTCCTCTACTCCTCACTGTGAACCAATCAATTCCATTTGAACTGCATTGTAATTTCTATCTGCATACATATTGCTTCCAATTCACTATCTAGTTGTACTGCATACACGTGTAAACTTACTGTATCTCAAACTGTCATTGCCATATGGCTCGGTCTGTGCCTGAAAATGGGTGAACTCTTGGCAGACAGAACAGAGAAATAAATAGGTGTCATAACTGAGATTTGAACCCAGACCACTTAGAATACTGTTCCATTGCACTACCAGCTGTACCACCAAGGGAACTGGAAACATGGAACTCCCAGAAGCGCTCTACTGTTCCTTAAATGCATAATCTGGTGCTGCACAACTTAATTAAATTTGTATTCACAAGGGTACAGTGAGAATATGGGACACACAGACAGATGAGAAAAAGAAATACAGGCCTAGATATTCAAAAGTCCCCTATAAACTTGCGCAAGTGCCTGTGCCACGCATCTGAGATGAGACGGTCCAAAATAATGAGATATTCAGAAGATGCACCATGAGATGTGCTCGGGCATGTCCAGCTGAATATCATGAAGTTGCACAATTGTGCTGTGGGAGATGCGCGGAGCAGCAGGTGACCCAAGCCTTATGCAGAGCATGGGGAAATGCATGATGCAAAGCCACTTGTGTGGAGCACAAAACTACAGTATTCAGCCAGGATATGTAAATGACCTCACTGCACATTCCAAACCCATCTCCCACATTTGCAACACAGTACTGGAATGTATTTAGGCCATTTGCATAAACCCGGGCATGCTCAGTTCCAGCTTTGCAGGGCTGACCCACCACTCCACAAAGATGAACAGGAGGTATTGCAGCCTATCAGGCAGGTGTGATGGAAGGTATGTGTGTGGGTGAGTGTACTGCATTGGCCTGGATACAGTGTTAATACCCATAGCCATGCACAGTAAAGCACAAAGAACTGTCACTGACCACCAACTGTAGTACACTCCTCTTGTAATGTTTTATGTCACCAAAACCTGGCAACACAGCATAGCACAGCTACATATGGAGGGATACTCACACCTGGTCGACTAGCTCCCCATACCCATGCACAGGGTCAGACAGGGGTACAGGGGACCCACCTGGGCTGTGGCCACAGGGACTACCTGAACATACAACAGGGGTGGGCACAGGGTTACACAGGATGCTAGGACTACCACATGCATGTGAAACACCAGCTCCATATGCTGCATGCCATCACCTGCAGTGCCCCACACACCCCAGTATGGGAGGTACCTGGTGGGCACTGCAAGGGATGGCAGTGTGCAGATAGTGACCAGCTGCTGGGTGGCTACATCCGGGGAGCAGTGCTAGGTGTTGCTCCCTGGATGGTGTCAGTGACACAGGGTTCATCCATCCTGGCATGTCTGCTATGTGTGGGTGCCTGAAGCATATCCTGCTGCATCTCCAAGGGCTATATTCAGACAGCCTGCTTGCAGTTCTGTGGCCTGCCTGTGGGTGGCTGGCCATTTAGGTATACTTTTTCTATGCCTAACTTTGGGCAGCTTATCTCTAAGATGCACTGCAGATGCACCGCACATTTTGGCTGAATATAGGGGTGCGCGGCACATTCATGGGAATGCCCCCTCTACATGCGCTGCATACATTATAGATGCATGATGGTGCATTCGGAGATGCGCAATGTAGCTTTTCTTTTTGGATATCATGGTTTTGCCCATCTTCTGGGATGTGTGGAGCACCTCCACTTTGTACCACGCATCTGCTTTAAATAGCTAGGTCACATACTTTAGCTGTAGAACTGTAATCTGAGCAGCCCAGGTTCAAATCTCAGCTAAGGCACTTTTGTTTCTTTCTTCTGTTTGCATACCATATGCACACTGCACCATTGTGAATAAAAATGCAAACTCTTAACTCAGTGTATTTACTTGGTTGCCAAAGAAATAAATGGTGCAGTACTATGCAGCCAGCAAGTCTGACTGGAGCTAACATGAATGTGCTGTCTGGAAGAGTCCCCTCTGAACTTCCTGTCCTTCAGGGTCCAGGTAGACTGTTATTTCCCTCATCTGCGGCCAGATGGCCACTATAGTGGTGGTACTTTGGTCCCCCATCCATTACCAAGGCAATGTTGTGTCACTAGATTACAGTCCCCCACCCCAGCCCTGGTGTGCCACCAACCCAGTGGCTCGCTCCATGTTCAACCAGCCCTGTTACAGTTATCCCTCTGCTTTGCCTGGTTGTAGCACTACCCCTTTACTCTCTTCTAACAAGTGGTAACCTTTGGGGAGGCACATGTGGCCATGACTAGGATTTTGAGGACATTTGCATGGTGGCCCTGCCCCTTTCCTGCTCAATTTCAGTGCTATGTGTGACCATAACAGGAAGAGGTTACAACCCCTAATGAGCATAGCTTGATAGTACAGCAAGGTAACTGGTGGCACTAGGTGCATGCAGTGCTCTGTGTGGAAACTATGAATGGGAGCTCATAGAGTGAGGGTGGGGCTGATTCAGACCAAAGGTCCATTATACAATGGCAAGAAAGAACCTTGGACTGATTGGTCAGTCTGAGGCTGGACCTATGGTGTTATCCCAGCATAACATCATGGGTCTAGTCTCAGCACTATGAACCTCTTGACTGATTGTTTGCATCTGCATCAGCATTTGCATTGTTTGCATCTTCTCTTAAGAAACAAAAATATTTTTCCACACTAACAAAAACATTCTTTAAAATTATTTTTCTTATTCTGTATATAACAAGCCATTGTATGATAGGAATAATGCACTCCAGGGTGTGTGTCATGCTATGATAATGCCACACCTGGGGCATTGGACGCACTCAGCCTGCAGCCTCATGCCCAACCCCCCCCAGGTGTGGAGTTATCCAAGTACAACACACATCCTGTCGTGCATTATTCCTTTATTCTTCATCCCCAGCAGTAGAGGCAGGACAGTTTCATGACAAAGTAACATTGGAGGGTACATCAAGCCTCGCCATTCCCCTCTCTCTTGAATCCATTCTGGGTGGTGGTATACATTGACATTAATTCTTAAAGGGACACTGCCATCAAATAGTTTAGAAAAGATCATAGAATCATAGAATCATGACGGCAGAAAAGGACCCCAACGGCCCATCGAGTCTGCATCTTCCCTTTATGATTGCTCATCTTCTGTAGATTTGCTTGATTGAAAACGATGACATGTACCTGCCGCCTTGTTTGTACTAAAATTGAAAAACTGACTCCACTGTATTGATGTCACTATACAGAAACCTCTTTGTTTACATTCTTTGAAAAATGCCCATTGTATCCTTTCTGAAACTTGCAGACATCCCCAACCTAGTTTTAACTTGCCACCCATGATGCCATGGGAGAAGAATATGCCAGCATGATTGGCTGGACTGTGGGAGTATTCTTAAAAACAAAGGAACACAGAAATATAGAATGTAACAGCAGATAAGAGCTGCTGGGGCTGTTATGGCACCATTTCTTCTTCTCTCTTCCTTACCCCCAAAATTCCCTTGTGCCTGTCCCAAGCAATTGTTAAACCCCACCACTGTTTTTGTCTGACTACCTCCATTGGAAGGCTGCCCCAGGCATCCACCACCCTTTCTGTGAAGAATTACTTCCTCACATCCCTTCTGAATTTACACCTGTTCAGCTTCATAGCATGCCCCCTTATTCTAGAACACCTTTTTCTCGGACAAATACTCCTCTCCTGCACATCAGTAATCCCTGTGAGGTATTTAAAGGTCTCTATCATATCCCCCTCTCCTTCCTCCCCTCCAAGTTGCACATATTTAGCTCCTTAAGCCTCTCCTCATAGGGAGTTTAATGTAGACCTTGTACCTTTTTGGCAACCTTCCACTGGACTGCCTCAACCCTATGTCCTTTTTGAGATGTGACCTCCAAAACTGGACACAGTACTCAAGCTAAGGTCTTGCTGGAGATCTATATAGGGGCAGCACCACCACCCTCTTCCTGCTGGTGATACCTCTTCCTATGCACCCCAACATTGCACTTGCCCTTCTGACTGCATTGTCACACTGCCTGACCACCTTTCGGTCATCTGATATGATTACCCCTTTGTCCCTTTCCTGCTTGGTCTGTGTCAGTATCACGCCACCCATTCTGTACTCCGCTGCCTGGTTTCTCTGGCCCAAGTGCATTATTTTGCACTTTTTTGCATTAAAACCCAGCTGCCATACCCTTGAGCACTTCTCCAGTCTTTTCAGATTCCTAACCATCCTTTCCAACACCCCCCACCCCCGAGTATCAACTCTGTTGCAGATCTTGGTGTCATTTGCAAAGAGGCAGATCTTTCCTTCTAGTTCCCTTGCTATGGTATGTCACTTATAAAGACATTGAAGAGGACTGGTCCCAACACTGATCCCTTAGGTACCTCGCTGATCACCCTCCCTTCCTTGGTGCAAACTCTGCTTATCACTTCCCTCTTTGTCCTATCCTCTAACCAGTTTATTGCCCAGGTTACCATCTTATTACCCACCTCCGAGTTCTGCAACTTGCTTACCAGTCTTCTATGTGGAATGGTGTCAAAAGCCTTGCTGAACTCCAGGTCGGCCACATCCACCACTCCTCCCTGATCTAACTCCTTGGTCGCCCAGTCAAGGAAATATATCAGATTTGTTGAGTATGACTTTCGCCCTACAAAACCATGCTACCTTAGGTGCTATAATTCACTGGATGCAAGATATTCCATAATCCTTTCATTTAGTAGGGTTTCCATTATTTTCCCACCACCGATGTCAGTCTGATGGCCTATATACTTGCCAGCCTCTTTCTTGCTACCAAGTTTTTGAAGTGGGACTACTTATGCCATTCTCCAGCCTCCCAGGACCACGCTGATCTCCAGTAATCTGTTATATACAGTAGGTCTGTCTGTCAGAGGTGCAGTCAACACCTCCCTGAGCTCCCTCGGCACCCTGGGATATACTGTGTCTGGCCCCATTGCTTTATCCACCTCCAGGTTAATGAGTGCTTTCTGGACATTCTCCTTAGAAAATGGACTAGAGTCCATTTCCCTTCCCTCAAAGCTCCTGATACCTTTTCCTGGTCCCTCCCCTTCACCTTCTACTGTGAATACTGAGCAGAATTATTTGTTCATGATGTTTGCCTTCTCTTGATATATCTCTGTACAGTCACCCCCTCCCTCTTTAGCCATATAATCCCCCCTTGTCTTCCTTTTCTTGCTAACATAGCTATAAAATATCTTGTCCCCTTTTGATACTCTCTGAGCTATTCTTTTCTCAGTTTGCAAACTGCAGTTTTCAATACAGTACAGGTTCTGGTATAGTATGATACATCAATAATAAATGTTTTTGTTTGAATATGAAAGGAAGCCAACAAAAGCTGCCAGCAATATCAACACATGTTACACAAGTAAACAATTAAAAATGCACTGTTTCAATTAGTAAAACTAGGATACTAAAAAGATTGTTGATCGTGTCCATTTAAGCAATTTCTAGCTTTTTGTAAACTTTTATAGAGGTGAGCTACTTGCCTGGTAGAGAAATCACAAGATACGTCAGTGGAGAGATAGAGTGCAGTATAATGATAACCAAGCTATACCAGCTTAGGAGAGGCCATTCCACTAGCCATGCTTATTTGATCAACCTTTGCCTTTTGTCAGTAAGGAAAACTGGGCCATTCCTTTTGACATATCCAACAACTATTTATTTTGTTCCTGCAGGGTAAAGACATAATGCTTTACTGTGGAATCCAACAATTAAAATCTATGTAATTGCTTCTCAAAGGTCATGTACCCCCTTTATCTTTGTGTAGTTCCCATCTCTTTAAAAGTAAAGCTAATTACATTGTACTAGGTTAATATATTACAAGACAAGCAACAGTTCTTATTTAGAACAGAACATGTTCAGTTTTAATACACTTTTGTGCCAGTGCATGGAACAAAGCAAGACATTTGTAACATACAAGTATCTTTATGCCTGCTGTAGTGCAGTAGATATTTTTGAATTTTGAAGGGTATCACATGGTAGTCCTAGTCCAGTCTTTAGGCAAATCCCATTGGGAAATGGTCATTGTCACATGATCTTAGTATTACATTTTAGATGAGCAGGGTAAACCTTTCTGGCAAGACGCAAGGAAAGGTAATTATCAATGTAACATATATATGGAAGGATTATATGTTCTGAGAGAAGGATTATAAGGATTATATGTCTGAGAAATGACAACTGCAAAGCTATAGCCTTGGGTTCAGTGGGGCAAAGAGTGGCTCTAACCCCACAACACCCCCTCAGTGCTATTTCAGTGAGCATGCTGAAGCCTCAACTTCAGGCCCATTTTCTTTGCTGCAGTTCTTTTGTAGGGGCTCCCTGCTACCCTCCTGCCAGCTCCCTTCCCCATTTGCTCCTCTTGAATTCTGATGTGTCTGTCCATGTTTCTCTGCCTTTTGGGGATTTTAAGAAGTGTTTTGATGTAAAATGGTAGTTGCACAAAAGTTGACCAGTAGCATGGTAAAGCATGGTATGTGTGGTAGCACAGTACATGTTAATCAAATGCTGCCACTACGCTGCATTGTGTGCTATACAGCACTATTGGTCAACTTTTGAGTAACTGCCACTGTATGTTGTTTCCCTTTATTTACTTCTACCTGCACTCAGTTGTGGCTGCAGCAATTTGACACCTTCTGTGTTTCCATCATTCAAGCTCTTTTTGTCCTGTGCAACTTATAACCACGTCTATCCAGTTTTCTCTTGTTCTATTTAGCTCCTGTGGTTTCCCATGACTTTTGAACAGTACCTCTGCTCAGTATTCTAAATATGTTGTGTTTTGCACAGGTTCAGAAAAATATAAAGTTTGCCTGTCTATTTATATTCAGCATTCTTTAATCAGATCCACAGCCGGTGTTCCTTTCTGCAGTCAGCTTAAGGTGCATTTCATTCTTTTAATCTGGATTCTGTGTTTGTCCATTAATTCCTGCTGCTTTTGGCTCAAATTCTTTGTCTCCTGGGCTCCGCCCTTCTATAGCCTCCTATCAGATACAGTGGTAGTTGCAAAAAGTTAACCAGTAACATGCTATTTGCATTAGTGCAATGCATTGTATTCAGTTGCTAACACTGCGCCACACTGGCCAGCCCAAGTGGCACAGAGGATTGAGACACTGGAAAACACACCTGCCACCACACCAGTGACCCTGGTTTGGGAGTGCACCAGGATTGCTGTGTTTGGCCAGGGAGGGAGAGGACTGAGCATTGAGGGACAGCTCTCCTCTTCTGGGGAGGGGGATACTGTGCCTGGTTCAAGCTTGGCCTCTTGTACTGGCTGGGGGTAAGACTGTCAGGGACCATTACATAGGGGTAAGGTGAATGGTGGCCAGTGATGTCCTGCACAGGGCCATGTTGGGTGGCGCTGCATGCCCATTCCCCTAAGGGGAGAAAACAGAGGAAAAAAGATGACAGTTCCCAGTTTGGTCGGTTGTTCTGGCCACTTACAGGCCCTGCACCCAGTGATTACCTGGGCAACACTGCAGAACATGTGACTGTGAGTCCTGGAAGAAAGACAGGGTGTTGGGGTGGTGGCTGGGGGCATTCAGCCATCCCAGGTACTGCTGGTGGGGCAAAACCTAATGGCAAAAAAACTCCACTGAGCCACACTCCATATTATACCATGCTACTGATCATATCTTATGTAACAACTACTGTTCATTTTCATTCTCAGCTTCCTATCAGGTACATCCTTCTACTAGGCTGCTTTATGGTTACAGCTTGGTTCAAAAGTTCTGGAGCACTCAGAGTAGGGGGAGGCAGTTACTTCACTCTGTGTTAAACAAGCTGCACTATGGGGCACACAAGTAAGTTTGGTGTATTACACCATTTATTTCAACCAAGACCTCACCACACCAAACATTCACAAACCACAACACCCCTTAGTGCTTAGCTCTCACCAGCCTCGGCAGGGGGCAGAGTCATGGTGAGTCACAACCTTATTTAACCTGGACATAAACCAATAGCTATTTGAAATGTCATCCATTACAGTGAATACCACATGCTGTAATTTTAAAGTTAATGTATGAAATGTTCAGTGCGAAACAACAACATGTCCCCTTTATGTTTCTTAAATGATTAAATTCCTAAATTTAAATAAACTAAATTAAACTGATGGTAAAAATTCAGCAAAATGTCTCTTCCTAATAGCAAGGGCAAAGGTGTCACACAACTCATATATTATGATAATTTTCATCATTCTGGTGCATACCTAAATTGAACAGCCTGAGTATCATAACAATAATTTTACTCTTGTTATATTTTAAACAGGTTAAATCTCTCAAATGGAGAAAAAAAGGAAAGACGTGACAAAGAAAAGATGGGGGATTAGGGAAAGGGGAGGGGGGTTGGGGGAAGGATTAGGTGAAGTGAAAGGCAGGGGGGAGAATATACTGGCAACCAATTTTCAACCTATAAATGAATTTCAGTAGGCCCAGTATAGCATAACATTCATATTTTAAACTTATGGTTGCATTAAAGAGACTTTGCCTACCTAGAGTTTCATTACAGCAGACAAGCGCACAACCAGTCCTGGGTTACCTTTACTCCAGCAGTTGCACAAACTGGAGACAGATAGAAGAAAGGTCCAGGAAAAACCATGGACATGAATACAGATCTTCACCTGTAAATAAAATCAGAAAAAATTATAATTAATGTTCACAAAATTAAAGACAAATGCATATTGTTTCTGCCTACACATTCGAATAACAGTTTCAACTTCAGAGGCTGCAAAAAAGGTTTGAGGTCAAGCTGTCATTGAGTCCATAGGGTTTCTGTGTTTGGAATCTATAAACCCAACTGCTCTCTTTCTGTCAGAGCATTTTCAGAGTACCACCTCCCCTGTTTCTAGGTAGGACACTTCTGAGTCCCATAAATGTGAGTTCTTTGGGGTTTGAACCATTAAATCTGTGGAAGTGGTGTCACATCATGGATTCATTGATGAGCTGGCCCTTAAAACGTTTTTGTAGCCTAAGAAAAAACAGTTATTCAAATGTGTATGCTGAACCAACATGCATATGTTTATAATTTTATGAATATTAATTCACTATGGGGACATTTTAAAGGAGTTATTAGGAATGAGAGATTGGTGGGAGACAGGGAAAACTCTGAGGAAGACACTAAATCAGAGTACTACATTGTAGTTTGCCACAACAGACTTGATGGACTTATGGGGCTTGATTCTCAAAGGTCAGTGCAAGCTGCACCAATAGCAGCTTGTGCTGACTGCCGGTATGCCAGGGACACTGCGCCCGATTCTCTATCGGGTAGGGTCCTGGCAACAAAGTCCAGCAGCTTTTGGTGAAGGTAGCTGTGAGCCAAAGAGAGGGAGAACCTGAGAGGTTTGCCACAAGCTGCTGGCTCAGTCGCATGGCACTTAGACCAGTGTAATAGTCCTTGGTGGTCTAGTGGGCCCCCCAAGTCCTGATCGTCTTTTAATATAAGTATTCCCAACCCTGGTAGCTAGTGGTCCCCCCATCCTCGATCCCTGTTCAATGCTCATATAATTATGTGTATTTCGTGCTTGTTTTATGTATTTATGTATCCCTTTGAGCTCAACAGACCTTCATCTGCTTGCTCTACCTAAACTCAAGACTAACCTTGGCGTTGTGGTTTTTCAGAACTTTGCAGCACAGGTGTGGAACAATATCCCTTTTGAGATCTGGACCAGTTCTACTCCTGGGGGTTTTCGGCATGCCCTCCATAAACAGTTACTCATTATCTCCAAGTGCACCTGCTCATCAGTGTAATGCTTACTGTTCCTTGTATAATTGCATACTGTATGTGTACAGTTTATCTCTTGTTTTGACACTTACAGTTGTTCTATTGTTGTTTTTTATACTGGTGCTATCCCTGTAGTTCTTAGCTCTGACTTAATCACTGATATGTTGCCTCCCAATCCCTTGCACCTATTGTATGCTAATGTATTTCTTTGTGTTGTGCTGTTCTCTTCTCCTGTAACCTCCTGGGTCGTGCCTGAAAAAAGACAGTTCCTGTCTAGCACACCCACCCAGTTAACAAAAACTAAATAAATAATAATGCTTGTTCTTATTCTTATATTTTGTCCTTCAGATACTTTAACACCAGTCCCTGGTGGCTACTGATCCCTCCATCTCCAACCCTCCGTTTAATGTCCATTGTATGTTTTGATTTTTAATGCTCATTTCTAGTCTTATTTATGTTGTTCCTAAGATAATTTACTTCCAATCTGTGGTGGCTAACGCACCCCCAGCCCCGATCCCCTTTTTAGTAAGTGACTCAGCCCTGAGCTGCCTGTAATAATAAGGTATAGTAATATATTACCCTGGTGGTCTAGCAGACCCCTCCCAATTCCTGTTTGTGCTCATATAATACATAGTTATTTTACCCTGGTGGTCTAGTGGAGTCCACCCCCCACATCTGAAGGTAGTGCCCACCACCCTGCTCCCCCACATCCCAGACTGGAGCCAGTGACCAACATAGCCCTCCTCACACCACCATGTCTGGCAGCAAACTGCACTGTAAAGGAGTGTACTGAATATACATAACACGCTCCTTAACAGTTCAGTCATTGCTGAGATGAAGGCTTTAAAGTCTCTGCTCTACTTCCATGCCTATAGTCACCCTTGCCTCATATACAATCATATTGTGTAATAACACCCACCCCAAAAAAGAAATATGCATCAGTAAAAATGCAAAAAGAAACAAAACCAAAAAACACATTACATTGCCCTTCACAATATTGTACAATCCATTGATAGTGATTTTTTTTTTGTTTTTGTCTTTTTCTCTCTTTTCTGTACTTCATAATTTGAGTTTTTCATTAAATTGAATGTTGAGCACAACAACTGCCTGCTGCAGGTGAAAGTTATAATCAGTTGACCACATGAAGTAGGACTGAATGAGAAGCGGTCACTTATTTTGTCATCGTCCCATTCACAGTGGGTGTTTTGGGGTGATGGCAGGACTTACTCATCTGATAGTGACACTGTGGGAGTTACATACATGATCAAATTGAGCTTGTTGGTGATGACAATGTAAAAATTGTCATATTGTCATAAGGAGGAGGACCTGCATGGGTGATGTGCACCTGAGTAGAATCTTCAACTATTGCTGCAGAGGCTACAGTGCCAGTGCCAGTGGGAGTCCACTGAGACTTGCCACTGAGAGCTGTTGGAGTGGGAATAGTAGTAGATGTCACTTGCTGAGCATGTGAATAACCAAATGCGTAGTTAAAAAGTAAGTGCACTGCCTGAAATGAATATAACATTTTAAAAGTAGCCAACTATCACTCTTTATATCTGAAGTGCATTTCCTTTTACCGTTGGTTAATTACAATATTTTTACCAGACAGTACCAGGTGGGAATCTATGGATGGACTAGCATGCTTCCTGGAGACAGACATATTACCTGGGATATTCAAACATTGTTAGCATTTGCAAAAGAGGTTAGCAAGTTGCTAGCAACATTTTGCGACACTAAGGCAGGGAAGTGGTGCAAAATACCATATTAGATGGCGTACTTAGTGAGTCAGTAACCCATTTGTGATCAGCCCTAAAAAATGCTGGTGAGCCCATGCAAGGCAGCTGATTGCACCTTGCATATAGGTACACCAGCATATTAGTAGGTTTTGGGAGGTAGTAAGTAGCCATCAGTGATGCACTAATTACCATCTCCCCAAACCTGGCCTTACTGACTGCACCCCCTAACAGTGCCACCCCACGTGCTGACTGAACACTCCCTCCTGTAATTTATCAGCAATCTCTGGTGTCCAGTGGTGCTCCCCACCCCTTTGAGTACCTCCCCAATAGGTATTTATTTATTTAGTTTTTGTTGACCAGGTAAGTGCTCTAGACAAATTTTGCCTGTTTTCAGGCATGAACTGGGGAAGGGGGATACAGATGAATGCCAACTGGCCTTGAACCAGATTAAGCTGTGGATGGTATTTTTAGTGAATGGAGGGAAATTAGGCCCGGGCACCAGGGAAATTCACCTACTCTGACAGTAGGGGGGTTGCTGGTCAGTTTGTTGCTCAGGCAAGATGGCTACCTCCCTGGCTGGAGAGGAGCAGCAGATGGTTGTTGAGAATGTCTCTGTCTTGATTTCACCACAGGCTATGTCAAATTTGAGTATGGTGGATCCTGCTATTGGAAATATCCTAAATGCTACAGACTTCAATGTGGTGGAGATGAAGAACCTTGCAGTGCCTATATAGGATACTACTGTTGAGGAAAGTCCTTAGGATGCAGAGGAGGTGGAGGAAGAACACTCTACTGAGTGTGGTGTACCCGCGGTGTCTTGTCCCCAGGTACAGGCTTTATCAGAGCAACTGCTGGCTGTAGAACATCAGTATTTTCTTATGAATTCCCACCTTCAGAAGCAGATTAGGGATTTTCAACTTGATGTAGAAATCTCTGCTGTCAACGGGGCTCGGATGGACATTTCTGATGTAGCGGTATCAAAGTAGGCCAACATCAGCTGGGTGGATTGTGTGGAACTGACCAAGACGCGCTCTCCAGGTAATACTGTTCTTACTGCTGTTGCTGAGTCAGGGGAATTGCCTGAAAAGGTTGCAGTTTGTCCTGTTGTGAGTAGCCCTAAATGTCCTGGCTCAGAAACTGTTTTACACTCTAAGGACTGGTTGGTCCATAATGTCTTGCAAGATGCTGGGTGGGTGTATGACTCAGAGTCAAAACATTGGGAATCGGGACCTTCTCCTATATTGACTGTCCCTGATGTTTTGACTCAGAATCAGACTTTGCCCCCTAGTTCTGGCCTTACTCTTGATCTTCCGTCACAATTTGAACTGACACAAAACCCGGTTCTGAATCTGTCTAAAGACACATTGCAGTCTCATGGCACTGCTACTCCTGCCGCTGTGAATGTTGTCAACAGGCCTTTGAATTGAATTAATCGCTCTACTGCCAGACCTTATGCTTCCCTTTTTAAGTCTCCTATTTTATCTGCTAAGTGTCACAATGCTGTGTGATTGTTATATACTGGGGGTTTGCAGGAAGTACCTGATAGAGTGTTTGTTGCACAACAGCTTCTCAAGAACTCTATGAAGTTTTTTTGCACATGAACTTCATGCATTGATTCACATTTCTGGAGAAACAACTTTCAACATCAGCTTTAAAACAGCTGGTGGACTGCAAAATTTTGGGGCGCAATATCATTCTCTCAAGAAAACACTTTTGTGGTCACCTTTTATGGCTACACCCCTTTCCAAACCTAAACACGAAATTGCTACAGTTCTCTTTTGTAATGAAGGTGTGCGTGTCCATGACTTAAATAAAATAACTGGCTAAAATAAAACGGTACTGTTTTGGAAGACCCTGAAGCTATCTTTGACACTGGAAATATTTGGACTGGGGGTTGGAGGGTCAAGATTTTGTTGACCAGGAATGAACAGGGAGTGTTGCATCTACCTAACTCTTTTTTTCTAGGCCAAGACAGGAGCATCCTTTTTTATCCTGGGCAACCTAAAACATGCTATAAATGTGGCTCAGAAGGGCATTTGAGCAGTGTTTGTGACTAAATGAGGTGTACAGTTTGTGGGGAATTGGGGCATGTGGGTTCCCAGTGCTTAAATGAATGTTTATATATAACTTGAAATATGTAAAGCCTAGGCATTTACACACATTGAAGTGCACACAGAACGCAAGCAACAGCTTTGTGAAAAAATCAGTTTTATATATTTGCTGTCACAACACACTGCAATAGTCACCGCATATATATGGACTGATGTTTTAAACTTTTAAATAAGTTATCCGGTTGGCACCACATTCAAAAAATAAAGCTTTTAACTAATAAATGTTCAAGTCTCTGTTTGTTCAAATAGCTGATATATTCAAAAGGAATTTAACTTAGCTTTATATAGTTTCCTTCATGTAGTTGTCAACAATCTTCTGGCTCAATTGCCTAGGTCCAAGCAATACGAACAGAATATTCGTCAAACCATAACAGGGAAGAAAGAAAGCTCTGATGAACACGTCATACGTCGGATACGTCAGCTCGTTTACCTGTGGTTTCACCACTTAGGTGTATGTCCTTCATGCCAACAAGGAAGCAGTAATGGCGATTGAGTGATTTTTTTGTTGGCGTTCTTTCTTCCCTGTTATGGTTTGGTGAATACTCTGTTCGTATTGCTTGGACCTAGGCAATCGGTGGATCGGTGCGATTTATAAGACGGCTACAGTTATTCCTTTTGTTCATGGCAGGAAAGGCCCAATGATTCATATTCAGTGGGGGGTGAGACAGGGCTGTACCCTCAACCCTATTCTCTATGTCTTTTTTTTGGACCCCCTTCTTAGGAAAATTGTGGCTAATATGGATAGTAGACCCTTGCATGTTAACACTTCTAGAATACAGCACTCTATAGTAGCTTATGCGGATGATATGAATTTATTAGTGGCGAATGAAAAATCAATTTGGCTTGCTGTTTCTGTATGT
This sequence comes from Neoceratodus forsteri, assembly GCA_016271365.2. NCBI lineage: Eukaryota > Metazoa > Chordata > Ceratodontiformes > Ceratodontidae > Neoceratodus > Neoceratodus forsteri. Next base: position 277,129,520 of record CM057453.1, on the reverse strand, counting down.
AGCGATTTTGGCCAATGTTCTGGTGCATCCCTGAATATTCCAAAATGCTCTGGATATAAGTTGGGTTTTATCCTCACACCCATAACCTGTTTATCTGGTATCACTATTAGTCTGGATTCTATTTTTATTTTGGGTATACGTTTTGGACTGGGGAATTTGGATGAGTTGAATTGAGAACCTAAATTGGAGCTGGGTAAACAGAAAGTTGTTCATTAGAATAAATGGAAACCAACCAAGAAAAAAAGGGTTTATTTAATTAAAACCTTTCTGATCCTAGTTTTTTTATACGTTAGTTATATTTTTCCACTGCCAAAAAAATAGTATACAACTTTGTGGAGTATTTTTGTTTTCAGGCTCTTTGGGGCAGCTGCCTTAACCCAATTAAACAGAATGTTACCTATTTACCTCAAAACCATGGGGGTCTAAACATGGTTAATCCTATTTTGTTTTTTGATAGTATTTTTTTTCACTGTAATGTTAAACCTGTCTTGCTTTTTAAAACTTCTGGTTGAGAAACTTTATTATATAAAAGATGTCAGATCTGGTTTGACCAGTGGACTGTAGGATGACTGGGTGTGCTTCAGAAATCCCAATGCCATATCACATTATCTTAGAGAAAGATTTCTTAGACTGAAGCAATGGCATCTTACGATGGAACATATCAAATCCTTATGTAGAAAACAACTATATACCCATCTCTTACATTCTCTTTGTTCCGTAGATCATGTTTTGATAAATGCCCAGCTGATAAATTGTCTGCATTACAGAAATTAATGACTAATCATAGGATTCCAGTTGTCATGTGGGATGTGCATTGGTTGGCACGCCATGAGAGGATTAATGTTGGTGCTAATCATAAACATAAGCAACAGACAGAAAGACTATATCATAGATTACAACGTATTAATCAGGAGGAAACCATTGTACATTTATTTTTTGCTTGTTCATTCATTTATGATTTTTGGGATTTTGTGGCTCAGGAATGGGGGAGTGTCCGTCCTTTCCACAATTGCATATGATATTATTATGTATGGTGCCTTTCTGCAAGCTTGGAAGATCTGGCATATCAGTAACTTAAGAGTCCTAATTATGAGTTTTAAATGGCAGATTTGGCTGGCTAGATGTGGTTTTACATTACAGCAAAAAGTGGGATCAAATGCGGAGATTTTGAAAAAGGTAGAGCTTGATTTGAAACAGCTATAGTTTAAAGAAAAAAACATCTTTCAGAAGGACAAATTGTTATCGTTGTAGAAAGGCCTTCTTTGGATTGCGACCTCAGATGTGCCAATAACCTGAAGTTTGTATTTTCTCCCCTTTTGGGGATGGTTTATTGCAATCTCCTGTTCTGATTGTTTTGCTTACTGATGTTATTTGATTGACTTTGTATTATTTGACGTTATATTTCCGGGGTTTTTTCTGGATGGGATATTTCTTCTCCTTTTCAATTGGGGTACTGTACCACTTATTTTTCTGGTTGAAGTATGAATTTCAATACTCTTTTATGTTTTTTTCCACTTTGATGTTTTCAGGTGGGACCATTTTAATTTTTGCTTTTACTTTTTTTTGCTCTACAGGTATGCTGTGATTTATGATTTTTGTTGATTTTTCTGTTTTATTGATTTTTAATGCATTTACACTGTTTCTTTGTATCTTACTTTTATGTTTTCTCAATAAAAAAATTCCCCTACTGTTTTAGATAAGTGCCATGGGATCTCTAACATCCACCTGAACTACCACCAGAACAGGCAAATGGGACATTGTTTTAATGTCTCATCCGAAAGACGGCACCTCAGGAGTGCAGCACCCCCCTCATGCTGCACTACAGTGTCAGAATTGGGATTTTACCCCAAGTGCCTGGTGTGGGGACATTTAACATCACCCTCATGGCTACTGGTCCCCCCCACCCTGAACACCCTCCTCATATGTTTTTAACATTACCCTGGTGGATAAAAGTCCCCATACCCAGAGCATTCTCTTGATATATATATTTAACATTACCCTGGTGAGGATAGTGGTCCCCCATCCCTGTAAGTTAAAATCCCCCACTATTAAATATCCATTCATTCCCTGGTGTCCAGTGTGTCCCCTCCCAGATAGATTCAAATCCCCCAACTTCTCTGATGTGCATCCCCCCAGGTTAGACCTCCTGATCATCTTGGCCCCAGCATGACCCCCCCGGTGACTGGCGCAGAGCCTCCATTCACCTCCATGACTGACTGCAGACTGACATTTTGTTATCACGTGCCAACTGTAATCAACGATGAGTATAGCAGGCATGTGATTATGACCCATAAAGTGGCAGCCAGCTGTGGAAGTGAGTAGAAGGTCTGTGCTTGTCACCAACATGGGGGCTTTCATTTGGTCAAGGAGGTAAGGGAGGTCTGACACAGGGGGCCTGAGTATGTGTGGGGAGATTTGAGCCAGTATGGATGGAGGAGACAAACACACACTTATTTACTCAACCATTACTCATTCACAAACTTTAAATTACTTTTTCATTAGTGGTGCTGCTGCTTTATGTCACACATCAAATAATACATAGAACTCAGTGCACACCCTCATCCCATGGAAAATCTTATAAATGTATTATTTGTTCTGCTTGAACTGGCCACTTACATATTTTATCTTTAGTGGTAGTGGGGGTGTCTTGGTGTTCACATCAGGGCCCTGTTGTGAAGTTGCCCAGTTACCAGATATCAAGGTAGACCATCCATGAGCTGGGTCCCTATTCTAAAATGTAACTGCCTGAATTGATTTCCTTTATATAAGGTGCACTGCCTAAACTGGCAGGTATAGAACAGTGGCAGAGTAGAAATGTACTGTCACTGTGTTCACCCTGAGTACTGAGGATTTTCTTGAAAACCTCCACCCCAAGCAATTGGTGACTCCTGCAAAATTGTTCTAGTTGTTCATGTATTAGTAATTGCAGATATCACCAGCCTGTGATTGTAGTAGTAGTAAGTAATAATTTATGTATAAGGTTCCCTTCCCCAAAGGCTCAAAATGCCATGCAGAAATGAGAGGCAATTCAAGCAATAAAATTAGTTAATAAAACAATCTATCAATCAACCAAATAAACATTTTAAAATAAACACACATTAAAATCAGAACAGTAGCTGAGTTACAGGGAAACTAAAAACTAACACTAGTTCCTGAAGATCTGACTAAATAAGTAGGTTTTTAACCTCATTTAAAGGTCTCCAGAGAAGGGGCCTCCCTCAGTCCCCAAGGCAAGACATTCAATAAAACAAGGCTGACCAGTTCAAATGAACAATTGCCAGAATACTTAAGCCAGGCCCTTGGACAGAAAGGAGACCCTCCGTGGAGGAGTGAAAGGGGTGCAGGGACTGGATAGGGTGTAGGAGCTCTGCCAGGTAGTCACAAGTAATCACAAATAACACAGACTTGTGACTGTAGTCAAAACCTGGAAAAGAAATTGGTAAAGAGCAGTCAGATCTTGTTTACATATGTAGTATCACTGTCTTTGTTAATGCAAGTCATTTATTTTTAGTATTACTTCTGAGCAACTGGTGGCTCCTGCAAAAGTGTCCTGCTTGTTCACATTTTGGTAACCACAAGTAAGACTTGTCTGTAGCTGTATTCAAAACGGGGGAATTGGTAGAGCTCGGTAAAGACCATGTGTAGAGATGTTGAGAAGCACCTCTACTGTAACCTACTCAGCAGTTAGAAAGTGCTTTTTCATCTTGGGCTCTACCACAGAGCTGCATGATATGGTTTTCATCTTGCAATTATCATTGAAGCTAACAACAGCTTACTTCGGGAAAAGCAGTCATTTCTCTTTTCATAAAATCCATATTGCCAAGCCCATGATGGAAAAGAACTTTCCCAGTACTGATTGAATTATGACAGAGATGCTTTAATCAAAAATAAAGAAAATAAAAGACTTAAAGGCTACTGATGAATGAAATCCTAATTGAAAATACAGTATTTAATAATCTGAAATAATGTAATCATCTGAGAGTTAGAACAGCTGATCTGTGTTTGCAGATGTTTAGAGCACATCAGTCCAGAAATGACATCAGGAAGACCTTGATCAAGGGGGATACTGGAAAAACCGGTAACTGCCTAAAGAGTGAATGTGCAATAAATTAAAACAAAGCAGACTGTGACTGTAGTCAAAAACTGGAGAGGGAACTGATAAACATCTTTTAAGGTATTGTTTAGAGATGTTGTGTCACTGTCATTGCTAATGCAAGTTGTTTATTTTTTTTTTGGTTCTGATTCACAAAGCCCCAGGAATGATTCAAGGTGCCTGCATCAAACATGAATGAAGCAAGTGGCAGCATGCACCCAAAGATGCCCCAGGAGCTATTGAGAAAGACAGCCTACATCAAACACAGGCTGCATGCGCCAAAGGGGGCATGCACCAGCCTGGCCCCCAAAAATGGGCTGTGGCATGGCACTAGGGGGCTTGTGGCAGATACAGGCTGCCATGTCCTCTATTTCAGTATTCTCAAAACCCTCCCAGAAGGTGACATTCTAAGTACGCTTAGACCAGTGTGGGCTGGCCTAAGGGTACTTAGAATGGGTTCTGGGAGGGTTTGACAGTAGCAGCAATGTGCCATGCCCCCCCCAGCCCCAATCCCTGTAAAAAATAGACCAAACATCCCTGGTGGTCTAGCGGACCATGGATCATCTCCTGTCCCTGTTATGAAAAGAAAAATAATACCCTGGTGATTTAGTGGCCCCCTCACACCCCCAACCAGCAGGCAGTGTCCTATCACCCCACTGTACCTCCGACCGGAAACAGAGCTGGCAGCTGACACAACCCTCCTCACACCACTGCATCTGGCCACCGACTGAGCTGTCAAGAAGTGTGTACTGTATACATTATGCGTTCCTTATTGAGAGCACAGTTGGTGGCTGGATGTAGTAGTGTGAGGAGGGCTGTGCTGGTCACTGGCTCTATTTCAGGTTGGGGGATCAGGGAAGTGGGATACTGCCTGCGAGGATGGAGTGGTGGGGGACCACTAGATCACCAGGGCTGTTTATTTCTACATAATGGAGGAGTAGGACTGGGTGGGCCACTAGACCACAAGGGTGTTTGTTTTATTAATCCTAAAAGGGATCAGGGATACTTGGGGTTCCACTAGACCACCAGGTATTTTTTTAATACTTCACTGGGATCAGGGCTGGTGGGAGATAGCCATCAGGAAAGGCTGTCTATGGTGCAATTACTGTATGGCTGCCTCGTGACTTGTAGGACACCTTCAGAATGTCATATCTGTTTGGCACAGTGTCAGGGTTGGCACAAGCTATGGGACTTGCTGCTGGGACCCTACCCAGTAGTGAATTGGGCACAGGGTCCCTAGCACACCAGCAGTTGGTGCAAGCTGCCTTTGGCACAGGTTGCACCAGCCTTTGTGAATCGGGCCTCCTGTCATTCTGTTTCTTTGCAAATGTTTTTGTTTGTTTGTTTTATTATCATGTTACTCTATTCTACTTTTTAGTATGTGTTTTATACTTGATTAACAAATGAAAAGTGAAAAATGATCCCACAGTTCTACTGCTGCTCTGTTATGAAAGCTGTTTCTCACCATACGGATCATTTTAAATCAGACACAATGGCTATTGTTTGCACTCACTTCAAAACTGCCTGACGTTTTGACAGATAAGCTTTGGTAATTACTTCTTTTTTTTTTATTTTTTTAACACAGTCGTACACTCAAGGGTTTTAAATGATTTGTTGAGCTAGCTGGCACCAACTGCGGGAGCAGTCACAACTGTGAGAGACAGCACTCACTTAGTATCTACGGTTATGGCACAATAGTCTCAGTTTAAATCTCATCCTTTTTATGTTGCTTGCATGCATGTGCAAAAAACATAGTGCCATCATCCGAGTTTTCAGAGGTGTGGCAGCCCTGTTCCAATTCAGTCAGTGTGTTTGCAGGCACGGCCGCAGTTCTCCAGTGGCTGCTGGAGCTGTCTATGACAGCAGTCGAAAATGCAGTGGAGTACAGTTGAAAGGGAGAGCTACGCTTCCGTGAGCAGCGATAAGATATCACCTGCTTATGCGCGCTCCCCTTCCAGACACACACACACACACACGCATACTGCGTGCTCGCCCCACACACACACACTGTATAGCCGATGGGGGTGCCCAATCCCTTGTCGGCTGTGCTGCGCTCCCCCCAAACAGAGTTCCACATGCCACGGTGGGTGCCCACCCAGTGTGGCTACCCATCGATATAGCTGCAGGGGTGCCCAATCCCCATCTGCTCCACTGCCCCCAGAGGTACAGTGGCTGGCTGGGGCCCACCCAACATGGCAACGATGCTATTGCCGACGGGGTGCCCAATCCCCTGTTGTCTCCACGCCCCAAACAGCTATCTCAGCTAACGCTGGGGAGCCCACCCCATGGCAAACGCCCCATGCCATCGCCTCTTTAAAAAAACAAACCCTGAAACACAAAAACGGTCCTCGCTGTCTCTGCCCCCACCCAGCGCCCACCACTGTGCACCCTGCCTCCCACACCCCCTCACCCCATACTTACTCCGGACTCTGGCGCGATGATCTTGATAGACCGGGAACATGTCTGCACTCTTCAAAGCTGACCGCGAACTGAGAAAATGCAGGTTAGCTGTATTATGTAATAAATAGGTTTTTTTAAACTTTGCTGCATATCTCAGGCATTTTTTGGAATTTTTGCACCAAATTTTCAACATGGGGTTTTTGGGACCCCTTCTCATGAATGCTCTTACTGTCATGGCGTTAATCAGGCCCGAAGGGTGATTTCGCAGTCACTGCATGAAATCACCTTTCGGCACCAATTAAAAAAATGACACTGCCAGTGTTCATAAGGTGGGCTCTCAAAAAGCCTATGTTGAAAATTTGGTGGAAAAATTCCTAAAAATGACTGTTTTACGAGTGTGCATTGTGCAGTTCCTACGCACGCTCATACGTTCATGAATTTTCAATATTTTCACTCCAGATTTTCAACATCATCATTTTACCACACCTCCTTATGAGCAGTACAGCTGTCATTTTTCACATCTTGCCCAAGACGTGTTTCTGCCCATGTAACGCACAATGGCACAGTCGGTGTGTGAAATCACTGTATGGGACACATTAAGAAAATCACAGTGACACTGTTCATGAGCAGAGGACTTAAAATGGCTATGTTGAAAATTTGGTGAAAAATCCTAAACTGACTGTTTTACTAGCCTGCGTTCGCCCAGTTCCTTCCATGCGCTCGTAAGTTCTGTAATTTTCAATATTTTCTCTCCAGATTTTCACATTTGTCATTTTACACACCTCCTTATGAGCAGTACAGCTGTCATTTTTCACATCTCACCAAAATGAGTTTCCGCCTATAGCACACAATGGCACAGGCGGTGTACGAAATCACTGTATGGGACACATTAAGAAAATCACAGTGACACTGTTCATGAGCAGAGGTCTTAAAATGGCTATGTTGAAAATTTGGTGACAAACTTCCTAAAAATTACTGTTTTACGAGCGTGCATTGCGCAGTTCCTATGCACGCTTGTAAGTTTGCCAATTTTCAATATTTGCACTCCACTGACTTCCAAATACCTACACAGCACAAGCAAGCAAGCAACATTTGGCATTGACAAATGCTTGTTTATGTTTGCCTTTGTGCTTGTGCAAAGTGAGCATGTTGGTTTGATAGTGGATTTTGAGAAGGGTGTCACTGTTCATCCAATTCAGGGCAGTCTGCTAGGGGCTCGACAGTGTCAGACCACTCATTAGCTGGGCTGATCATGACACTCTTCTGGTCTTGCTGGGCAGAAACTTCATGTAGTTTAAAAGAAAGCAGCCATCTAATTCATAGGGTAGCTCTTTCCTTTAATCTGCATAAGACTGCCCAGCAAACAGAGATGATCAGCTTCATGATCAGCCTGCTGTGGCCCTCCCCACCAAGGTAAAAATAGTCCCTCACACCTTCTGCCAAGTTTCACTACCACCTCCCCTTGCTCCCCTTTCCTTCTTAATTTTCTGACACTGGGGTGCCCAACCCCCAGTGCCAACTAGTACCTGCCACTCTGCCCATTTTCATTGTGCGATACTGGGTACCACCCCAGGGGTGACAAACATAACACTGACCATCTCTTATAGTCTTTTTTCATTTTCTTAAAGCCCTGCAGTCCTGTCTTCTGCCAAGTATTCCTCCCACTTCCCCATTGCTTCTTGTGAACTTAGACATTTAATCAACACTGGGGTGTCCAATCCCCACTGTTGGTACCTGAAATAAAGAAAACCATCCCAATAGTCTTTTTTTTATTATTTTTGTTTACTTCCTGTAATCCCACTGTCTGCCAAGCATCCCTCCCACCACCCTGCCTCTTCCCCTGGAGGTTAAACCGATACAGTGGTGGCCAATCACCAGTGTATCAGTTTCTGAAATAAAGAAAACTGTCCTTTGTAGTTTGTCTTCTGCTCTTCTCTTTACCTACTCCCTCCACTCTCATGATGCCCAAACTTTCTCCTTCCCCCCCTTACTCTACAGCAGGACAGTCCAACTTTTCCTGCTGCTTCCCATTGGAACCAACTCCCAAGGACTGTTTGCCACTCCCCTTCACTCACGTCCTTAAAAAACAACCTATCTCTCCTCCCTAGCACCACTTGCTGCTGTCCCACCTCCTTTCCTTCTCCTCCCACCTAATCCTACTAATCCTCGTATCTCCCTTCCCCACACCTCTCCTCTGCCTCTCTACATCTCCTTTTGCACCCTCATCCCTTTTGGTCATTTTAATTTTGCACAGTTGCTCCACTTGCACTTTGTGGTTCCTTCCCAGTTGTTGTCCTGCTTGTACTATATCTGTATCCCCACCCTAATTGTAAGATATGCACTTCTTTGCTCCAAGGTATGTTTTTTTGCACTGAATCACAATGACTGTATTTCTGACCTACATGTATTTGCAATTTCTTGCAGTGTTGTCATTGTATTATATTATGCCTATATTATTTTGTACAACTGTTTTGTTGCTTTGCACCCCTTGTCTGTATTGTTTCCCTGTTACCCCCAGGTCACACCTGAAAACTAGTCTTGTCTCAGTGTGCTTTTCATGGTTACCAAGTTTTAAATAAATAAATAAAATGATGAAGACAGTCTAATTGAACTAAATCTAATGAATCTGGAGTTACGTAGGAAAAGAAAGATTTGCTACTGATGCATAACTTAATAAATGATCTGTATTTTTTTAATAAGTGAACCTTGAATTTAAGGATAATAAAACACTCACTCTTGGTCATCCACTACTTTTGAAACCAACTAGATTCCAAATAACCAAGAGAAAATATTTTTATTTACAAAGTGTCATAAATCTATGGAACAATCTGCCTGAAAGCATTGTTATAAGTGACACCAAAAGGAAATTTAAAAAATAAACTTGATTCATACATTATGACTGGTGCAAACATTAACTACTATTTAACGCAGGAGCTATTTATGGGTATACACATCTTCAGTTCCTTATTTCATTAGTGAACATAGTGATTAGACTGCATAGCTCATTTATACAAAAAAATGTCAGTGGAGGGCAAGTGAATATGATGGCTCTGGACAACAATTGAAAGAAGTATTTAGGTGTTAACAAAATGTTATTCTTTAACATTTATTTATGTTTTTGATAACCATGTAAGTGAACTGATCCAAAGGATCATTTTCAGCCGTGACCTGGCCCACAGAGTGATAACAAGAGTCAACAACAAAATACATAACATAGATAAAATACAATATAGTTCCATTAGGACAGTTTTTAGAAGTACATGAAAATACGTGAAAGAGCATCAATACGCCATGAGGTCAGGAACATAAGACATTATGTTCCATGATAAACACAAATAATACAGACAGTAATTGTTGCAGGAGTGCAGGATATCCAACATGCAATGAGCTGTCTAACACATGATTGGCTGACTAGTATAGAGCAATAATGTAGTACAAAAAAAAGACATGATAATACATTAATTCCTATTCATTGTGGAAGCTAGGGTGGTTGTAGTGCTCAAGGGTTGTCAGATGAGCATTTGCACATAGACTCAGTGAGAAGCCAGTCCTTCAAGTTTGTTTTGAAAGACAGGTGAGAGAGTGATAAGCGATGGTTCCAGAGGGAAGGGGCTGAGGCAGAGAAGGCCTTACTGCCCATCTTTGTTGAAATACACAGTACTTCTAAAGGGGTAATAGCGGAGTCCCTGAGATTTGTAGACGCTGTCCTTTCAGTCACAAGTGGAGCATAGGGGGACTGCAGATAATTTCTGCGAATGCAGTTGACCAGGCAACCCACAGCAGAGTCAAATTGGCCTTGGAGAGGGAGCCAGCTGGCAGACTGATAGAGCACACAGAGGTGGGTGTTATAAGGAGCTAGAAGGACAAAGTGACATATGGAGTTAAAAGTGGTGTTAAGTTGGGAGAGAAGAGAAACAGGCATGACAGAGTAAATGGGGGACCAGGAGTCCAAAATGGGCAGGAGGTTATCTTGCACAATTGCCAGATGAGTGTCAGAGGACAGGAGATGTTTAATGCGGTAGTCAGCACCTAGTTTTTGGTGTATTTTCCTCACCATGAGATTTTTGTGCTTATTGAAGGTAAAAGAGGGATCAAGCATCACCCCCAGGTATTTAAATGTGGAGACAGTTTCAAGGGGAGAGCCTGCAAAAGTGAGCACAGTAAGTGATGTATTGGATTTGGTGACCTTGGTGATGAAAGTTTTGGAGCGGAAGAGCATAGCCTTCATTTTTTTCTTATTTACAAGTAGTTTGCTAGAGAGGAACCAATTGTGTGCAGCGCTGTAATTGTGTGTGACAGTGGAGGAGATGGATTGCAGGGAGTTGTCACTGTTGTATATAACAAGGTAATTAGCATACAACAGAACATTGCAACGCAGACTAGATGCTCGGAGAGCGTTGATAAACATAGAGAACAGTAGAGGGCCAAGGATTGAGCCTTGAGGTACCCCAGTATGAATGGGCAGTGAGGCAGAGGAGTCTTTCTCAATTAGCACAGACTGGGACCTGTTGGAAAGGTAGCTGCGAAACCAACCAGCAGCATGTGGGGAGCAGCCAAAGTGAGACAATGTTGTGGAGGAGCTCGTGATCAACAAGGTTGAATGCCTTTGACATGTCCGCAAACACCACACCTGTTGCCTTACCTGAGTCCATGTTCTTGAGGACATGGTCAGTGAAGAGCATCAAGGCTGAGGAGGTGCTGTGGTTTTTGCAGAACCCATGCTGTAGGGGACATAAGAGGTTATGTTTATGTCAGTGTTCTGACAATTGGAAGTGCACGATTTTTTCCAACATTTTGCTAAAGTGTGGGAGGAGGGTAATTGGCCTGTAGTTTTCTGGTGCAAGGGGGTCACCAGATTTATGAATCGGCACAACAAGTGCATGTTTCCAGGAGTCAGGAACCATTGCTGATGAGAGTGCAAGGTTGAATATGTAGATTAAAGGTCTGACAAGAGCTGGGGAGGTAATCTGCCTGGGCTCCCCCTACTAGGGAATGCGTTCAACAGCTTAGTGGTGACCTTGTGACCAATGGTCCTAAAATAGAAGGGAGGAGCAGAGGTGTAAGTTGCTGAGGAGCAGGGGTTGGCACCATGGGTGCCTCTATAGGGTGCGATAGAGGACTGGGGGAAGCATGCTTAGGTATGCGCTTAGGTCAGTAAACACAGAGTAGAAGGTATTGGCGATCTCAATGGGGTCATTGATTAGGCCAGTGGGGGATACCAGCGGCGTAATTCTCTTATTTGACTTCAGATTTATAAGGGAGTTACTAGAGGCCCAGAAGCTTTGGGAGTTCCCAATGGAGCTTTATTGTATGTTAGTGAAGTATGTGCATTTCAACATTTTGACTGCTTTTTTACAAGTGTTACGCAGGTGCCTGTAAGTCTCCCAGAGTTGTGGAGAAGGCGAGGATTTGTAGGCCCTCCATTTGGAGTCCCTAGCTTTTATTAGAGCCAGTAGCTCTTTAGATAGCCATTTGGTGCAGCTCCCTCTGACCCTCCTGGTGGTGATGGGGAAGTGTTTGTCTTGTAGCCTCTGCAGGACATCAGTGAGGAAGGTAACTGCAGAGGAGACATTGTTAAGGAGAGTGTACCATCACCGCAGTGACTCCCTGACGGCGAACACCACCACAACGACAGGAATTGGGCAAAATCCGGCCAGCACTGTGGTGGTCTGTGTGCCGATTGGGACTGCCTCGCTGGGTGATTGCCCCCCCGGTCCAACTCTGACTTGGAGTTAGAATCCTAGAGACTGGAGGTGTGGGGCGGTGGAGCCCCCCACAAGGGGGAGTTTGGGGGCACAGCCCCCCAATTATGAGTGTCAACATCCCCATCGATACAATGCCAACAGTCTGCATTGTAGCTGTCACTGTAGGGGATGTCAGCGCTAGCGCTGTCAAAGCGCTATAGGTAAACCGTTAAGGAAGTAGAGGGCAGCCCAGTTTATGTTACTGGCATCAACCAGGGCAGCATTAGAGTCTTGGTTGTTAAACTTTCTGGTGGACAGGAGTTTAGGAGGTGGATGGCTGGCCTTTGTGGTCAACATAATATAGGTGAGGGAATGGTCTCTAAGTGAACCGGCCATTGTGCCTGTCTGGAGCACTAGGTCATCCCGGTTTGCAATAATCCAGTCTAGGATAGTATGATTTAGGGAGCAGTGGTTGTATCTGCTGGGTGAGGAAATAACTTGCTCCATGGTGTGGGATTTCAAAAGCATTGAATAGTCAGCGTCGGGCACACCTGACCAGTTGATGTTGAGGTCCCCAAAAAGGATGATGTCTCACTGAGGTGAGACAGAGGCAAGACCCTTTAGGAGGTTTGATAGGCCCTGTATCTGCCCCAGTGGGGGATTATAGCAGCAGTCTATATGCAGCATCCTTGATACCCCCAGGATTAACTCAGCTATGATCCATTTGCTTGGGGAGTTGGGGGTAAAGTTATTGATGATGGATGCAGAGATATGCTCCTGCACAAAAAGTGCAACACCCCTTCCCCTTCTCCTGCCTGACCTCTCCAAGTGGAGTGGCAAGTACCCAGGAAGTTGGTATGAGGCAGCATCATGGTATGACTTTAGTCATGTCTCCAAGAGACCGAGCACATTAGGTTTATATAAGGCCACCCATGCCTCCAATTTGGCGAACTTTGAAGGCAAGTTGCATATGTTCAAGTGTGCAACTCTAAGGCCACCTTTCTTGGCCCAGGTGATGTTGGTATGATCGATTGGAACATTAGTTGGGCCTGGTTAGCATTCCACATCACCCGCAAGGAGGAGGAGGGAGAGGAGCGGACAAGAGGAAGGGAGCGAACAAGGGGGGATGGTATAGAGGGAATGGATAAAAAGGCCAAGCAAATGGTGTTCATAGCTGGTTAACTCATTGCCTCCCCAGGCTCACTCTGAGATTACACCACTTGCCTCCTGAATCTCCTGTATACTTTTAACAGTGAATCCTGGGCCTTTCTAAGAAAAATCAAGCCATAGTCAGCATGTTGCAAACAAATGCTAATAGCTCAATAACTGTACATGCTAGACACAAAGTATGAGTGGCAGACTTATTCAGCACAAAATTGCCTTTCCAATGGTGGCATGCATGTAATAATAAGTAATTTTGTTTTTTTTCTATGCTGGTCGAAAGAGCAAACTAAATATTTTTTTCACTAAAAAAGGGCAACATAAGCCATTTTTTGTTGGAAAATATGTAAAATATCAACACCAAATTAAGCATACAGACATTAGATGATGTTTTAATATTATGTTAGTTAAAAAAATATGTCTTTTTACTATAAAACATAATTTTTCCCCATTCAAGGTGCTTTGGTGAGATTTGAGGGATGAATCTCAACCACACACACCATATCATAAACAAATGCGTATAACTCCAAAAGTATACATGATACACACAAAGTATCAGCATGAAAGTTGATTAGCACAGAAATGCCTTTCCAGTGGTGCTATGCAACCAGTTGTAATCAATACGGTTTTTATTTTATACCTGCTGAAGTGCCAAAAAAGTTAATTTTATTCAAGCTACTTAGGTGAATCTTGATGGAAAACATGTCAGCCATAAACACCATACCATAAACAAATGTGAATAACTTCTAAAGTATACATGATATACACAAAATATCAGTGGCAAAGTTGATCAGCACAAAATTACCTTCCCAATGGTGGTATGCAAATAATAATATGTAATTTTGTTTGTTTTTTTAAGCTGGTTGAAACAGCAAAAAAAATATTTTTTTTGACTAAAACAGGCAACATAAGCCATACACACCATACCATAAATAAATGCAAATAACTCCTAAAGTATACATAATATGCACAAAATATCAGTGACAGAGTTGTTCAGCATAAAATTACCTTTTCAACGGTGCTATGTAGTCAAATATATATTATATTCTGTTACACTATATATCAAAATATATGTGACTTCTCCAGATGTTGCAAGGGCACACTGGGAGTCAGTAGCCTACTTCTGCAGACGTCCTCAGGACACACCAGTGTTTTTTTTACTGATGACTACAGGCGTCTGCCAGGAGACAATGAGTTAATAGAACTAGCATTGCTGAAACTATGGGAATAAGATCATCCCTAGGTCCAAACAATGGGGTAGCAGGTAGAGAGTGTGATGAGTAGCCTGGGTAGAGGCATTACTGTCCAAGCACAAGTATGCTTGCACAGTAATCAGTGACCAGAAATAGGCCACTCATGGAGATTGGCACCAGAAATAGCAGGCAGAGGTTCATAGTGGTCAATCAGGAGGGGCAATTGGATGTGCTGGTTTTAAGCTAAGTTTAGACTGTGCTGCTTTAAGAGGTGGACTGCTAACTTAGGAGGTGGGAAAAAATGTGAAATGTACACAACAGGGAAGAGCATTTAAAGAGTGGCGGAGTGGGGGAGGGTGGGTGGAATGAAAAACAGCCCCAGGTGCAGTACAGAAACAATTCAGATGAAGAATTAAGCCAAAAAGCGCTCTGAATTTCAAAGTGGAGTTCCGGCGGGGCTGATTGGCAACTCTAAAAATCACAGCCAATTAGGTGCAAAGGCACTCCAGTGGAAGGTAAGGAAGCAGCCCCGATTGTTTACCTTATGTAGTGGGGAGGGGATCACTCTTCCTGGGTGGGATCGCGGTGGCCACAGCCTTCAGTTGAAGTTTTTGGCCATGCCACCTCTTCAGCCACTGAATGCCCAGTCAAGGGCCAACAGGATCTGCCTGGGGACAAAACAGAGGAAGCAGGAGGTTAAGAGAGTAAGGAGGCAAAGATGAGGGGCAGAGGTAGACTGGAACACAGCAGAGGAGACAGACAGGTAGAGAGAAAATCGGGGGCAGTTTGCTTCTCAAAAGCGAGGGCAATTTACAGGACAATGGGACAGGGTTATCTTGGCAGGGCTCTCATTAACAGTTAGATTGTGACTCTTTAATAACAGACTGTCTGCATTAGAAATTACATAGAATACTAATTATCTTGTTTGCTCTGACGAATTAACTAAAGTGCAACAAAGTACAGTGGCATACTAAAGATCTATGCACAGGCTAAAACCAGAAGTCTAACATAATTAAATTTCCCTGAAGAATAGCCCCATGTGCAGTACAGAAACAATTTAGGTAAAGAATTAAGTCAACAAGTGCTCTGGATTTCAAAGTGGAAGCTCCGGCGGGGCTGATTGGCAATTCTAAAAATCACAGCCAATTATGTGCAAAGGCACTCTGGTGAAAGGTAAGGAAGAAGCCCCGATTGTTTACCTTATGCAGCAGGTAGGGGATCACTTTTCCTGGATGGGAGCAAGGTGGCCACGGCCTTCAACTGAATTTATTGGCCATGCAGCCTCTTCAGCAGTTGAATGCCTGGTCAAGGGCCAACAGGATCCACCTTATGCAGCAGGGAGGGGGTCACTCTTCCTGGGTGGGAGCACAGTGGCCACGGCATTCAGCTGAAGTTTTTGGCCATGCCACCTCCTAAGCAGCTGAATGCCCAGTCAAGGGCCAACAGGATCTGCCTTATGCAGCAGGAAGGGGGTCACTCTTCCTGGTGGGCATGCGGTGACCATGGCCTTCAGCTGAAGTTTTCAGCCATGCCACCTCCTCGGCAGCTGAATGCCTGGTCAAGGGCTGACAGGGTCCGCATTATGCAGTGGGAAGGGGATCACTCTTCCTGGGTGGGCGTGCGGTGGCCTCGGCCTTCAGCTTAAGTTTTTGTCCATACCGCCTCCTCAGCAGCTGAATACCTGGTCAAGGGCTGACAGGATCTGCCTAGTGTCTAACTCTGCAGTATTTTTTCAAACAGCAGTGCTGATCCTGCTCTGATCATTTGATCATGTTAATAAAATGGTATATGCAATGGTCTTTAAATGTTACTGTTCACAGTTTATGCCTTTTAGCAAAACAAAGCTTACAAGAAACTGCAGACTCTAATCATGAGACAAAAAACTTTTCAATAAATGAACTGCATGATATTCAAAACAGAAACACACACTTTGAGCACTTCACAATGTTTACATTTTGGCTGGCAATGGTGCCAACATATAGAACAGCATACGCTAACACACATTTTATCTGATGGCAGTATATCTTGTCTGGTGAGCTCCTGATGAAAAAAGAATGATCACCATGAATGGCTGCAAACATAAAAAAACACATTACATTAATACTAGAGACAGACAATTGTTTCAAAAAATTTTTTTTTATAAACCTGACATCTGGAAACAGAATAAACAATTTAAATTAATTTCTGTCCCTGTTAATAAAGTTGGCTGGGGGAAGAGCTAAGTGTGGACTGGGGAAGGGGTTCAAGTTAAACATATGTGGCAAGGTGGGATGGATGGCAAAAGATATAGAGGGTAGTCATGAGGGGTCATAAAAACTTTTTAATGGCCCCCACCACTACCCTATAATTCTGCCACCCCCTTCCATCATGTCGCATGTGGAGAAATGGATATCCTTCAACTGTTCCCTGATCCCTTACTTCTCTACTCTGCCTTGTTTCCTGCCAAGTTTATTAATCCCCACAAACAGCACTATATCACTTCCCATTGTCACAGAAGCAAATTCCCCCAACCTCCCCACCCATCCCTCTTATTGTTTACTAAAAGCCTCTCCCTTTACCACCAGCTTGCACAAAAACACCCTCTGAGTGTCCCAAAGTGTCCAAGTCATAGTTTTAATTTGCTAGAACCTGCAAAAGAAAAAATGTCTCCCTTCTGAACATGTGTGTGGTCCCTCTTCAAAGTCTGTGATCAGAATGAATGAGAAGTGATGTATATCCAAGTAGTAATGACTGATTGGCTGATTCTTAACATCAGCTAGGTGTTATGACTTCATTCCGATCTCAGATTTTGAAGAGCATGGATGCCCTCACTCCAACTGGGTACAGTTTAATTTTTTACGGCTTCTAGATATTTAAATTTGGATTTGGGGGAGTTGGGGCATTTCTTTACAAGCTATAAGAGGTATCGGTGGGGGAGGAGGGGTTTCATCTGTTTGCACTAGTTAATATGCTGATGACCTTGTTATCCTCACTCATTCAAACGATGTTGGGGTCATTAACCACCAACTGAGTGAGGGTTTCAGGAGTGTCCATTCCTGAATATCATCCCATAAGCTGGTCCTAAATCTTAAAAAGACCCAGACCATGCTGTTCGGTTCCCTGGCCAAGTTAAAGGCCTTCTCTATTCCTATGTGCATCTCGGGTATTGATGACACTCCTGTTCTCACCACCGATTCCGTACAATACCGTGGGGTGACACTTGACCAGCAGCTCGATCTTGGTCAGCATATCCAAAATGTGTGTAGAGCTATTAACTGGAAATTGGGTCTGGCTTACAGGCAAAGAATAACCTTACTCTGGCTGCTCGCCTAGCACTGTCTAGAGGGGGTGTTTCTACCATCCCTCTGTTATGGGCTCCTTTTGTTTGCCAGTACCTCCAAGATCCACCTCTCTAGATGGACCGTTGCCTATAATAACATCTGCTGTTTTGCTCTTGAAGTCCCTTGTTTCACTCACCACTGTGATCTGTACAGTAAGCTCAACTGGCTCTCCCCGCCCAATTATTTGAATTTTGTTGTGGGCAGTTTCACTGGTAAGGTACTGGATACTGGCACCCCCCCGGATTGGTGGAGCTCCTTGTGCCAGCAGCCCCCACTACCTACCCACTAAGGTCACTGGGCCCTGGTATCCTTAAGGTCCCTCCTACTCATACCAAAATGGGGGACAGGGACTTTGCGTCATGTGCCCCTAGACTGTGGAACTCCTTTCCTGTCCAGGTCCAGACCTCCCCCCAGTCAGGTCTATGCACCTCCCTGTGGAACCACTCAAAGCACGCATCAGTATGTGACTGTCTTAACCCTCCCTGATTAGCCTGGTCCTCTGCACAGTATACTTGAGTGTATTTATTCCATGTATCTTGCAAATGTGTAAATTTTGTTTATATCTGTATATTTATTGCTGGTGACGTTGTGTCAGTGATGCTGTACCTTAGCATATTGACTATGATTACTGTCGTGATCTGAGATATCTTACTATGTATGTTATGCTTCTCCTGACATCTGTGTATCTGCCCTACTTGCTTCAAATTGTACTCTGTATGTTCTTTGATTTCCTGTACTCTCCCGGGTCATACCTGAAAATAGGCATGTGTTTGTCTAGTGTACTTACCTGGTTAACAAAAGCTAAATAAATAAATAAATAAATAATAAGCCTGGATGGATTCAAAGAGAGGAGAGAAGTGGGGCTTTGCAGAAGGTGGGAGATTATATTTATAAATGTGTGGTGTGGTGGGAGGGAGTGGCAAAATAAATATTTGATAGTGTTGGGGTCATGCAAGATTGGTTCAACTAGGTTGAGACTGCAGTTGCTGAATGTGTGTGTTAGAAATATATCATCTGTATCACTAACTAATGCAGCCACATATATTGTAGTAGCACACCAGAGTGGAACCAATTTTTTTATGACTCCTTCCTAACAAAAATGCAGTCTGTGTGCAGAAGTGCCAATGTGCTGCTTAGTAAAACACCACAACAGCATGTATGCAATTTATGTAAATAATAGCCTCATGTTTCTTCATTCCCTATTCAGTTAGCCTACAGCAGTGTTAAACACTGTATGAGGTAGTCATGCTAGAAACAAGGCAGATTCTAGCAGATCACATGGGACACACATATGCGTGCCTTTAAATCATTTACAGATTGATTTCTGCATTTAGTTTCAGTGGGGTGAATTAAATAGATGCTGCAATAGCAAAACCAGACAGCAAGAAAGAGAAGGAATGGAAGATCACTGTTAATTATTGCACTGTGTTCTTCTTCCACTCTAACTATGGGCTAATAACAATATTTGATCCTGCATTGGATGGATGAGAACTGAGGTGGTTTTGTTGCCTGCAATGGTTTAATGTTGCATATTAAATCTAATGAGGTTTAGCCTCCCTTCCATTAACTAGAAACCCCAATAGGTTTTACAATTATTTCTTAAAGATAATACATTCAAGATTGAATTACTAGACTGAAGAAAAGTCACAAAGGCAAGAAGGTAAGCCTTTAATATATCTTGAGAGTCAGACATGTTTATTGCCTAAGGTTGACAATGTATAATTTCTACAAATCCAAATTGCCCTCTACATATGATATTAATGTGCAAATCAATATTTCAAGGATTACATTTCCTCAAATTCCTTAACAATAAAAAGGTGATATCAAGCTACATAAGACAATGTAATAAATTATCTTTTGTTAAATTTCCATTTTAAAAGTAAGAACAGATCCAGAAGCAAATGGTTTGATACCTTGTTTTGGGCCAACATAGATGTTATAAAAAGAACAAAGTCCCTAAGCTTTCCAAACAACCAAGTCCTTCTTTAGAAGCTTATGACCATATGGTCCGAAATAGGACTTGGTTGGTCCGAAAGCTTAGGCACTCGGTTCTTTTTGTAACATCAATATTGGTCCAATAAAAGCTATCAAACTATTTGCTTCTGGTTCTGTTCTTACAAAGACCAACACAGCAACTAAAGTAAATATTTTTAAAAGTAAGGAAATTCTTTAAAAACAACTATGTTAAAACAATGTTAGGGTTATAGACAAACTGCAAAATGTAAGGAAATGGGGAGTTAGGGTCAGAAATGGCACTAACTCTGCATATTCCTTGTAAACAAGATGGTAAGATTTTATTTTTCTGGTATCTGGATTATTGACACTTCAGCTCTATGCAGAACCATCCACAACTAACAACACTATGAATCCCAAGAACCCTTGTTTACATAGACAAAGTGTGCATTTGTATAATAACTGTTAATCTGACAAACCATATTAAATTATTATTATTAAGACAGATAAACTCCTTACACAGAACATTTTTGAAAGTACAAAAGCAAATGTTTGCTAATCTTTATTAAACCGATGCATTTTTATTAGCACACATGTCAACATGTTTGAGATTAACTTAGAAGCATTCTCTGTGTGTTGATTTATGTGTTGATTAATTCTTGGAGCCACTCATTGCAGTATAACATTGGTTTCTTGTGCATATTCATTTGGATGAGACAGTAGAAAAGTGACTGTTATGTGAAATCACTCACATACTGCAAGTGGCTATAAATGATGGATATAATGTAATTTTAGCATTTATTAATCTCATTTAGGCATTACACCATTTGCTAAATTATTGGATAATGATGTTTCTCAGCCATTAATGCACTTACTTTGTTACTCACTGGATGACATATCATTAGACACAACAATAGACCCTGCCATATGTTACTGATTAAAAATATATTTATTGCCTCTGCACCCTCCACTTTCTGGTGACTAGTGGACCCTCCACCCCATCCCATCAATAGATAGCAGCACCCACCCAGCACCCCCGTAACCTGATCAGGCCACCGGCACAGCCCTCCACTCACCTCCATGGCAGGCAGCCCAACTGAGGCACCACTGAGCACTTGAATGAATTAATGAATGAGGCGCGGTGCTCAGTGGCATAGTTGAGCTGCTGGCCATGGAGAGGTGAGTGGAAGACTGTGTTAAGGGTCTGATCAGGTTACTGGGAGCTGGGTGGGTGCTGCTATCTATTGATGGTGTGGGGGTGGAGGGTCCACTCAGACACCAGGGAGTGGAGGTTTTTTTTTGTTTTTCTAATAAAACAAACAGAAGGAGCAGGGTAACTGGGGGGAGTGCTTATTTTATGTTATTATGGCCAGTGATTGGCCAAGGGGACCACTAGACACCAAGGAGTGGAGGGTGAATTTTATTTATTTTTTCAAATAAAACAAATAGGGAGGTGGGCAGGGTAAACTTGTGTGTGGGGGGTGCTTATTTAATGTAATTGCAGCCCATGATCAGCTTGGGGGATCACTGGACACCAGGGAAAAAAGATTTTGGCCAGTGAGCGGCCAGGGGGCTGGGAGACCACTAGAAACCAAAGAGGACTTTGGTCAGTGGCCACAATATTTTGCTGTGGAAGGAGAAATTACTCCCGCAGGTGGCGAAATTTAATCCGCGGGTGTGAGATTTCACCTGCAAGCAAAATTTCACTGGCTTGGGGGTGAAATTTTGCATCCAACTATGGGCAAAATATTTCATTTCACCCAGCAAAATATTTTGCGAAATGTGCTAATTACGCAAAATATTTCACTGGGTGAAATTTTCCAGTTTCGTACATCCCTAGTTATAAATAATGCTAAAGCAAAGGCAAGCAGAATAATATAGGCAGTAACATCAGCAAGCAGTAAAACATGCACATTCATGAATAAAGTGCTGCTTAATCAGTCATTTGAAGGTATAAATGTTTGAGAACCAGGTAATGGACAGGAACAGAATATTCCAGAATTTGAGTAGTCAAAACCAATGGCAGCTTACTCAGTCCATAAGGCATACAAATGGAGGCCTATTAACTTATGAAATTAGGACATGACAAAGAGACAAGGAATCTACCTGTAGAGGGATCCAGGGACAAAAGTCATAGATGAGTGTCTTAAACTTGCAAGTTTAGATTAACAAATTTAACGTAACACAATCCTAGAGTCCCTTAATTCTGTTATAATACAAATGCTCTCTTAGTCAGTATAAACAAGGTAGTCAGGTAAAGGTTTTATAGTGTTGTTAGCTGGGTTGGTTATGCATAGAACTGAGGAGTCAGTGATACCAGTAAACAGAGAGAGAAAATCTTACCATCTTGTTTACAAAGAACATGCAGAGTTAAGATAATTTCAAATCCTAACTCCCAATTTCCTTACATTTGGTGGTTTTTCTATGACCCTTAACACAGTTTTTTAGAATACCTTTTTAAATAGGAGGAAAGCTGTGATGAGACAATAATGAAAATATGCTGTTGCCCCTTGAATGTTGTGGCTCTAAAAAGTCAGGGCAAAGACAGCAGATAGATAAAATAACAATTGTCATATATCAAAATTATTCTTTGTAATAAAGATTATTTTCTATAAGCACACTTGCAGTGAAAACAGCACAAAGAAAGCATCATCTTTCCACTTATTTTTAAATGTAATGGGACCATAACCCTTGTTTCCTTTAACTTTTTTTTAAATATAACTAGAAATGCAAGCGTGTTTGAAATCTGTTTAAATAATATCCCCCACTTTATTTTTTCCTTTGTTTTGAAATAGTCTCATTTTCCCTTGTTAAGGGTCCCTTGGTAATGCTGTCCATGTCCTGTCCAATACTCATTTTTTTATTTACAGTACTTATGTATCCCAAAACCCAGGAACATTAGTTGAGCAGAAGCCTTTACTGAAGCTTACAATGCATGGCTTTCTCTTAGCTTATGCCATATCTATTATGTACTGTATATGCTGTATCTACAGCATGTGCTTAGCACCTTGTATATTTTACTACTTGGCATACAGGTTAAATATTCTGTATCTTGCTATATGATGTGCAGCTTTTTGAACAATTTATACTCAGTACCATGCCTGAAATGTATTTTGGTACTGATTTATTCCTATTCTGTAGTTTTTGCCATATGTTCACTTTACCCAGTGGAACCTAGAAAGAAGCATGTCTCAGTGGGCTTTTCCTGACCAAAATGTCTAACTAAATTTTACAAAATAAAATAAATATGAAACAGATTTCAGACATGCCCAAATGTTTTACTGATATTAACAAATGTACAAAATAAGGTTTGTGCTCCTTTTTAACACATGTCTCCCAAGTAAAGCTTTGCATAATTTTCAAATTACATTTTTGCCAGAATTCTGTGGAATTTTAAAAATTCAGCAGAATTCGGTTGGAAGTGGAATTCTGAAACTATGAAAGGAGAATGCTAACTGCAAATTCATATTCTGCAATTGGGACTGAAGGAATGGCAGCTGCACGCTAATCTTCTGAGGAGTAGCAGGAGACTGGGAAGGCTTTTAATTTTTTTAAATAAGGTAAACAACCATTGCCATAAAATTTGTTTTCATTTTTCAGTCTCTTTCCAGTCAGGCTTGTGCTGACAGTAACCAAGAGGAAAAAAGAAAGCAGTAACTTTAGCTTAATGCTCAACTATCTGGGTAAAACAACCCTGAAACAGCACCAAAGTTGACTACAGTACCTTTAATCAATCAGTCTTCACGTTTACTAAAAGCATGCATCTTGTGGCAGTTTATAGTTAAAAATGAGACTGTTATAAGAATTCTTGGAATATATCTAAAACAAGGGGGGGACTGCTGCCTCATTGAAAGACCTGACCACATATCTGATACAAACTGAATTAGGGGTAAATAAAGCTGAAGAAAACATATTGGCTATTTAGAGACAGGAGTAACCCCCCTCGTCCTGTATACATAATGGTGTCAAGCATGGGTTACACCAAACAAGTATGGTCTAAACAGCAAAGATTGCAATATCTAGGCTGAGAAATACCTGCTCCTGTAACTTGGAGAACAATAGACAAGATAGCATTTGGAACAAAACAACTTAGAACAGCTTTGAAGATAGAAACTTTTCAATCTGCCTTCACTTTCTTAAAATGGAATTTTTTTTCTCCAGCTACCTACATAGCTGAGGAGGCAATTGATGAGAATCCAAAAATCATATAAATCTTTGGAGAAGAAAGATTGTATAGAGAAAATAATCCCCTTTTGGTTTCATTTATTGACCCACTTTTAACAGGGATTTTAGATAGTGACAGTAATAAAAATGGCTTTCATTACATCAAGAGAGTACATGAAAAAGGAACTGGGGATCAGATTGACGTACAGCACATGTCAAATCTTCTGAGCTAGTAAAGTAAATAATGGAAAAAGCTCACAGACTTGAGCATGCTAATATCCTAATTGTAGACATGAACAATATTTGTGCTAATCCCGAGACACTTCATATTCAAACATGACTGCCAGAACACCTGGGGTTGATGCATTATATGCCAATAATTCAGACTTGCTGGTTAAGGAATCAAACTTTTTGTCATGGAATGTGGCAGGTATGGCAGGCAAAGTAATAGATGGAGAATGGCATTTGTTTGCCACTGCTTTCATGATTATTGCTTTTCAAGAACCCTGGACACTGGAAGCAATAGATTTAAATGGATATGCAGCAGTTAGTTCACCAGCAATAAAATTAAAAAAATGTAGTCAAGGAATGGAGGGTTTGGTTATTTACATCATAATCAAAAAAGGGTTAAAACTTATTGAAATCTTTAAAACCCAGAAAAAATATATCTTAGTGGTGGTAAACTGGGAAAATCTCCTTTTAATCATCATAAACACTTATATCCCCCCCCAAAAAAATAGTATATATGACTCCAGTGAAATCTGATCTAGTCACCTACACCTACACCTACACCTACAGAAACTTGAAGAATGGTCAGGGGTTTGGCAGTTGAAATTCAATGCAAAGAAGTGCAAGATAATGCACATGGGGCACAAAAACCCTGGCACAATATATAAGTTGGGGGGTGAGGATATAGCATGCACCAAGCAGGAAAGGGATCTTGGGGTTATCATCTCTGATGACCTCAAGGTAGGGAAACAGTGTGACAAGGCAGCAGGTAAAGCAAATAGGATGCTGGGATGTATAGGCAGGGCATCACCAGCAGGAAAAGGAGGTCATAATTCCACTATACAAGACACTAGTGAGGCCCCACCTGGAGTACAGTGTACAATTCTGGAGACCATACCTATGTAAGGACATAGACAGGGTAGAGAAGGTTCAGAGGAGGGCAACAAAGATGGTGCATGGATTGCATCACAAGTCCTATGAAGGCAGGTTGAAGGAACTGAACATGTACTCCCTGGAGGAGAGGAGGGAGAGAGGGGATATGATAGAGACATACAAGTATCTTACAGGGAGGAACAGGGTGCAGGAAAACACTATTTTTAAGCGAAAAAGATGTTCCAGGACTAGAGGGCATGGGATGAAGTTGGAGGGAGGACGATTCAGAGGAAACATGAGAAAGAATTTCTTCACAGAACGGGTGGTGGACAAGTGGAACACCCTGCCAGAGGAAGTGGTGGGGGCTGAAACAATTATGGGATTTAAGAATGCATGGGATAGACATAAAGGAATTCTGGAGGTCAGGAGTAAGGTGCAACAGACTTCTAGGAAAACAAACTGAACTTACAAGCTCAAATGGGCAGACTGGGTGGGCCATAGGCCCTTATCTGCCGACACTGTCTGTGTATCTATGTATGTATCTATATAGTCTAAATACTGAGCTAGACATCATCTTACATAAATACCCTAACACAGCATTATTGATTGCTAGTGATTTTAATGCTAGAATTGCAGATTTTGATAATATAGAATTATTAGACATGTACAGTATATGGAATTTTGAGATATCTGCAAACACAAAAGCAAAAATAAGAACATAAATGATAATGGAAAAAAATACAGAATTTTATAAATGAAAATTCATTATTGATTCTGAATGGTAGATTGAAGGGGAGATGAAGAAGGAAAATACACGTACTTTGGTACACATGGCCAAAGTACAATAGATTATTTAATTTGTAACTCAGAAACTAATATATATATATATATATGTATGTATATGTATAATATGAGAGCTGAAAGTGACCATGCCCCCTCGGCTCTAAAAGTAATTACAAAGGAGATGAACCCTCCCGAAGATGTCTGTATAGATCCATTGTCATCTGCCACTATAACTGAGAAACAAAAACTATGTATATCTGGCCCAATTATGGAGGAGGTAGATAACATCTTGTATATCTTAGAAATTAAAAATCTAATCTAAAAACCTAATGAAGAGACACCAATTGCAGAGCTAGATAGTAAGATGCCATCCTTATTTACCTTAATATGAACTAACATTTATGTAAGAAAAAAAAAACAATAAAATAGAACCAGGTTTAATGAATCATGCATTAGAAAAAAAAAGAAACTCATGGCTACAGATAGACGGTGAAAAAACATCTTACCAAGACAAATTTTAAATATTTAAACAAAGTAAGAAAACAATATAAGGCTTATCTAGAAGCAAACAAATTAGAACACCACAATAACCAATGGATGGAAATGTATCAAATAATAGACAAAAAAGCATTTTGTACAATGGTAGCAAAGTACACAGTTACGCCTTATACATTATTAACTGCCTGAATAACAAAAGAAACTTGGATATTACACTATAAAACAATTTTTACTAAGACAAACCCCTTGGAGCAAACTGAATAAATTCCAAAATGGCTTACAGATATTTCAGCATCATCTGTAATAATTACACCTGTAGAAGTGGAAGATGCAATTTATAAATTAGCAAATAAGAAGGTCTCTGGGCCGGATTCAGTCCCAGGTGAACTTTTTAAAGAACATAGGAATTTTTGGATAACTATATTAACAAATTATTTCAACACTTTAAAAAAAAATATATACTCCAAGCTCATGGAAAACAAATATTATCATTCCAATACATCAAAAAGGTTTGGCCCATGATCCTGGCAACTACAACCCCATTAGCTTACTACTGTATATATTGAGTCTAAAGTTTTTTACAAGTATACTATTAGAGTCATGAAATGGGTGGACAATTAAAATCTTCTTTCCACCTTTCAAGCAGGTTTTAGATCTGGATTTTCTACGATAGACATTTTCTGCTTTGCATTTTTAATGGAATACATGTATTTAAAAAAAAAATGAAACTATACACATTATTTGTGTATTTTAGTACCACATGTGACTCTATTAATAGGAACCTACTATGGGAGATTTTAATCCAGAAAGGACTAGACTACTCATTACTTGTTCCAATATATCAATTATATACAGGTACAAATACAAGGGTTAGATATGACAGCAAAGGTATCCTAATGGATCCTTTTCCTACTAACTGAGGAGTCAAGCAGGGCTGCTTATTGGCCTGATATTATTCTATATTTAAAATGACTTATTACAATTTGATAATGAAACTCAGTATGACTAACCTAAGATAAATCAAATACTATCTCATGCACTTGCTTATGCAGATGACATTGTTCTATTCTCACTATCTCAACATGTATTACAGAATAAGATCACCAGGTTTAAGAAACAATGCAATAAATTAGAACTGAAGATAAATCTAAATAAAACAAAAGTAATGATCCTTGGCTCCAATAAATGCAACATCTCTTTTTTCCTTGATAAAGAAAAAAATTGAGATTGTAAAAGAATATGTTTATCTAGGAATGTAAGTCATCCCTAATACAAAATGGACACAACATATTACCAACAGATAACAAAAACTAAACAAGTTGTTAAAACGCTTCTCTAATTTAACTATGGTCATGGAGGAAAAACTTTGGGATGCTGCTCTTATAGAAGGGAAATGAAAATCAATCCAGTGTTACTATATGGAGCAGAAATCTGGGCCTAGATTTCTCAAATACCTTAGAAACACCTCTTCAACACTTTTATAAAGCTTTTTTGAAAGTACCGACTTCCACATCTACAGTCATGGTAAGGGCTGGGCTAGGCAGAATCTCAATTAAAGCATTTACAGAGCTAAGGATTATCAAATACTGGTTAAAGATAATTATTAATAAACAAAACCAACCCCCAGTGAAATGCCTGTATGAAAAAATAAAGCAGACAAACAATAACTTAAAATCAAAATGTCTTAACTCGTTAAAATCTGTTTTAAACAATATACATCTCCTACATTTATGGAATGATTATCAGAGAAAGATTAACATTTCTATCAACTACAAAACTATTGTTAAAAAAACTATTTGAAAGAGCACAAACACAGATATGGACATGATAAAAAACTAAAAATGTGTATTATTGTTTAAAACAAATAAAATAATGCATAATATAGAATATTATTTACTACTACCTCTCATCCCAGAATGCAGAAAAATGATCACCTGGGCAAGATTTGAAATAATAAATTCCATTTTTTTTTACCTTAACAAAAATGCAACATCTGGGAAAGTATCCACCATTAACCAACACCCATGTAAAAAAGGATTTAAAAAATTGATTTCCTACATAATTGCACAATGCCCATTTACAGAGAACCAAGAAATAAGTTCCTTAAAGCAATATTAACTTGCTATGCTGACCTTAACTGCAATGTTATATTTATTCTCCTCCATCCCACTACTATCATTAGAAATGAGTGTTGTTCTGGAAGACTGGAAGAGAGTGAATGCTGTTGCTCTCCATGAGATTGTGAGCAAGGACGAGGCTGGTAACTATAGGCCAGTCAGCCTAACCTCAGTGGTAGGAAAACTGATGGAAACATTACTCAAGGAAAGGATTGTGACATACCTTGAATCCAGTGGACAGCAGGATCTGAAACAGCATGGTTTCATGGCAGGCAGGTTTTGCCAAACAAACCTGATAGATTTCTTCAACTGGGTGACAAGGGAGATTGAGATTGATCAGGGAGAGGCGGTAGATATTGCTTACCTGGATATAAGCAAAGCCTTTGATATGTCCCACATAAAAGGCTAATAAACAAATTGAGAAGCTTGGGAGTCTGTTCTAGGGTGGTTAGATGTGTTAGAAATTGGTTAGGCTTTAGGACACAAAGGGTGGTAGAAAATGGAGTTCAGTCAGTAGAAAAGGAGATGACCAGTGCGGTGCCTCAGGGATTGGTGCTAAGCCCAGTCATCTTTAATGTCTTCATAAGCAACATTGCAGAGGGGCTTGAGGGGAAGGTGTGCCTCTTTGCAGATGACACAAAGATCTGCAATAGGGTAGACATACTGGGGTGTGTGTGGAAAGAATGAGAAGGGACCTTAGCAAGCTGGAGGACTGGTCAAATGTGTGGCAGTTGAGATTCAATGTGAAGAAGTGCAAAATTATGCACTTAGGTAATGGGAATCCAAGAGAGGAGTACTCAATGGGGAGGAGGTACTGTAAGCCACCAAGCAGGAGAGGGATCTAGGAAAAATTATATCCAAGGACCTAAAGGTGGCTGGACAGTGTAAGAAGGCAGTTAGAAGGACCAGTGGGATGTTGGGGTGCATAGAGAGAGGCATCACAAGCAGAAAGAAAGGTGGTCATGCCACTATACAGATCATTAGTGAGACCTCATCTGGAGTACAGTGTCCAGTTTGGAGGCCGCATCTCAGGAAGGACATAGTGTAGAGGCAGTTCAAAGAAGGGCTACAAAAATGGTACAGGGGCTGCACCAGAAGTCATGTGAGGAGATGCTGAAACACCTCAATATTAGAGGTGTGCAAAAAAAAGCTGCCAGTGGAATTTCTGCGAACGGTGAATTTTCACTTCCGTGAAAGTGCAGAAATCAAATTAGCAACTTTCATGGAAATTCCAACTTTGAATGGCAGAAAAAAATTATAAATTGTGGGTTATTGCATTTAACTGTGGAGAAAAAATTCCACAGAACTGATCACCGATCTAAAGAATAATTACATGTACTGAGGAATAATTCAGTAACCTGTGGAAAAAAAATTCCTCAGAACAGGGTGAAAACCCACAAAACACATTTGGAAGATTCCAATCTCGCCAATGGTGGAAGTTCAGAAAATTCTGTGAAATTTCCAAATTTCAGTGAAAGTTCCTCAAAAGCAGTATCCGCAACTTTCGCCCACCTCTACTAAATATGTATTCTCTAGAGATGCGAAAAGAGGGGGGGGCATGATAGAGATGTATAAATACCTTAAAGGGATCAATAAAGTACAGGACGGTAGTATCTTTCAGAAAAGAAGATGAATGAAAACTAAGGGACGTGAGATGAAGTTGAAGAAAGAAAGAATCAGGGGTAATGTGAGGAAGTATTTCTTTACAGAGAGGGTGGTGGATGCTTGGAACAGCCTCCATGCAGAGGTAGTTGGGACAAAAATGGTGGAGGAATTCAAAAATGCATGGGACACACACAAGTGAACCCTAGAAAAACGGAAAAGTAGGAAAGTCGCAGATCAACTACAGTCTGCAGCATAACTTAAAGGTAAAAAAAATGGTCAGACTAGATGGGCCAGGCTGTCCTTATCTTCCTATAAATTCTGTGTATCTGTGTATCTGTATACTACTGAGGACACTGAAATTACACTTAGCTTTTTGGTATCAGCAGTTAAGATAAAGAAGAAAATAAGGAATAACTGACAATCGGTTGATTTGACCTATTAGAATCTTGATGCAATAAATAAACTACAATTCTGATAAAGGCCACCACTTAGAAGAAATGAGGTGGGCATTGCTGCTTTAAAATAAATAATTTCCTTGCCTTATTCTTGAACTCACTTCCTCTGTGCAATAAGAAATGCACTGTATCTAAAGATAAGTGTGGGTGTTTGTTTTATCATAAACAATAATCTGTTTTTATGATTTATTTACTCTTTCACATATTATAATAATGTGTATTGTTTTAGCATTTTGTAATGACTATGATTTTACTGTTATAGTCGACCAAATAAATTTGATTGATTGATATTCTGCAGTTCATGTAAACAGTAGATCCATTTCCTGCAAAACGTGGAATAATATTCCACAGATTCTGTACAGTTGTTTATATAGAGATGCTGTTCTGCTGTTGGTGGAATTATAAAATACATTCTGAAAAGCATTTCAAATGCAGAATTGCCATTAAACATACAGTAAATCTGCAAATGGAATTCTTCATTTTTCATAGCTCTTCCCCTGAGATTTTTTTTCATTTAAGTACAAAAACGGAACTATAAAAATACAAGAAACAAACGTACAGGCATTTGACCATGCTTACGATTTTATGGAGGTAGCAGCCATTAACATTCCCTCCCTCATTGTTCCCCAACCTATAATGATATCTTTATGCAGGGAGGACAGACAGGTGGTTGTTTTCACAAACAATGGCAATTATGCTTAGTGATACGTCAATATGTATCTAGTGTTCATCCCAGGAACTGAGTATCTGCTCTTCACAATGTACTCAGCTCTCGCTGGTCATAGGGCAGGAAACTTGAGTCCTGGCATTAATGAACTTGAGCCAGCCTTTTGGTTTGTTATGTTTTGAACTGAAAAGGTAAATAGGTTTCCCCACTCTTACGATCACAGATAAACTATTGTTGTTCTCTACATGGTTAGGCAATGGTGATACATGATCAATGGCAATGGTCATTAGTCATTCATCTATGATTTTAGTCACATTTATCCATGAAAACCATTGATTTTAAATGGCCCAGAGACAGACAATAGATAACTATGGCCAAATTAGTTTGAAAAGTATTCAAAATGGACCAGAGTCACAAATGGTCATCCATGACTCGTAATATTAAGATGTTCCTGACATTCTAAAAATAAATTCCTATACTGATCAGGTAATTTAATTTTTCCCAATAACTTTAATATTCTGTAATGCATTTATTTTATCGACACATACTTTTTAGGGCAGGGTGAAATTTATCTTTAGCTGGCTGAATTCTGGTGAAATTATGATTTTGTTTCTGTGAAAATGTTTGAAATATCCATGAAAATTTTGTGAAATGTTGTCAAAATTGTGATTTCAATTATTTCCATGTAATTTAAAGAGTATTTGCCCACACTGCACCAAATTTGATAAAATGAATTTACCTTTGTCCATACATAGCTTTTGTAAAAATTGTGGAATTCTGTGATACTTTGGTGAAAGTCATAGCCATACATTTTGTCCAGCCATACACTTGAGCCATTTTTGTAGAGGAAGATAAAGACTGGGTAAAGTGGCAATCAGATAGCATTCATAGAAGGTTCCATTGTAAAAGTATAGTGGTGCCAAGCATCATGTTACTGTCTTGAGTGATGAACCATGAAGAATAGTCATGGAAATCTCTGCACTAGTCTGTCTTCTTGCAATATGCCAATTAACCACTAAAGCTCACTGACTAAATTACTTTTGCAAGCACATGCACCTGCAGCACTGTTTCTGTACAATGCCACCTGTTGACTCTTTAAAAACCCTATAGATAACAATGCATATTTTTGTTATTTGAAAACAGTAGCACCAAGTGACACCAAGCATTGCAACTAGTTGTGACTTTTAGACCATTGTAACAGAAGTATCTGGATATCTTTAGTCACGATGGAGCACAATGCTACAGTAGGCATAAGTGTAGCAGGGGTGTTGGAGGAGCATTGAGATATATGATGCTAGTGCAGGTAAGGTGATTCAGTGGTGATAAGTGCTTTGTGAAAGTTACATTCTAAAATTGGATTTGTAGTGGAATTACCAATTATGAATTTTGCAGCACTTTTTTTTGCCAATTAGTAATTTCTAAAGTTTCATCAACAAAGTTTAACCTATTAAACCACATTTATCCAGTTTAATTAGATTGTAGGACACATTTACATTGTATATGCATGACAAAAAGTGAATGTATGCAGTGAAGCTCACCAGGATTAAACCCAATTCTGCAGCATTCTGCAGCATGCTGCAACAGAGTTACTGCAGTAAACAATGTAATTTAAATGGGAAGTACTGTAGCCCCTTTTGTCATGCAGGAAATTATGACACTGTGCTTCATACTGGCAGTGTCACAGTTTCCTGCTTGACAAAAGAGACTAATTACCATTGAAATTACATTATTTACTGCAGTAACTCTGCTGTTGCATGCTGCAGAATGCTGCAGAATACGGTTTAATCCTGGTGAGCTTCACTGTGCCTGCCATAGCAGTGCTGCTATAAGCATACAAATATTTTGAAAAATTTCACACAAGTTAATAAATAATTACACTTTGAAATGTTGTGCTCCTGTAACTTACATTTTACATAACCAACTACTTCTCTATTTAGCAGTTTCTAAGACTCTTCCAAGAATGTATGCATATCAATTTTCAATTATCTAGCTCCAAAGGTAGCTAAATTGTAAACATAGAAATATTTTCAGAAATGTTCACATAAATAATACATTGCTAGATTTCAAACAACTTCCACAGCCTTATCAAAATGCTACAGAATCTGGCATCTTTATACAGCCTTTTGGGGAAAGTAAGTATGCCAAATCTGAGATCTTTAACTGTAATACTGACCGCGTTATGATCAATTAAAGCATTTCAGAAAAGGTTCTCAAAATCAGAATTTGGTAATTTTGTGCAGCCCTAATACTTTTATGTAGTTCTTAACCACTGCTGCTGTTGTTTCTCTTTCTCATGGAATTGCCCCACATTCAAAATGAACAAAATCATTGGTTTGAAATCTATTCCACCATAAATATCAATTCTTTTAAGATGTGGTGAGTTCACACATTAATTGTTTTGTATGTAAAATAATTTTGTGGTGTAAGCATTACTCTGTCTTCATAAATGTGCACAATGAATACGCATGTGATTATTAATATTTCATAAAGTTTCTAATTCTGCATCATGATATGCAAATAAATTATACAACTGAAGTTGCTATGCCATGCTTTAATGGCAATGCACCCTGTAAATAGGGAACTCAAGCAGACTGAATGAACCTTAGGGACCAGATATTCAAAGAGGTTGCACCTGGTGCAACCCCAGTAATGTGCCCCCGTGCAATATTGAACAGGGTGACTGTCACAACACAAGTCCCGATGCACCGGGGTGCAAAGTTAATGTATGTGGCACAAATGCTGGGGGCATGCCCATTCATATGCGGCACATCTCAATTTTCAGCCCAGGATGTGCAGTGCATATGTTGGCACAACCCTGAGTTGCACTGCATATGGGGGCTCAAAGTTGAGCTGGAACAAAAAGGCTCAAAGCCAGGCCATCAACAAGTGGGCTGCTGTATTGCAGGGCACAACACAGCACCCATTAGCAGTGGGTGGCCATCCACCCAGAAGGGACACCATCCACAAGCACCCACACCCACCCAGGTGGTCCAGTGTTCCCACCTCCCTCCCGCATGCCTGATCATGGGCATTAGTATACAGTAAAGAACCCTGGTTGTCTCGCAGTTCCCCTTCCCCTCTGTTATGCCTGCTGGTGGGCATTTGACAACCATTACCTGACCTGGTGGTCTAGTGGTACCCCCCTCCCTCCCATATGCCTGATCACAGGCAGTGGTATTAATTAAGTTAAACCTGGTGGTCTAGTGGATCCCTCCTCCCTCCCATATGCCTGATCGCGGGCAGTAGTAGTGCTAATAATATTAAATCTGGTGGTCTAGTGGTTCCCCCTTCCCCTCCCACCTACAGAGGCCCCCGGCCACCCAGCTGCCCCCCCATCATTGGTGGGTGGCAGCACCCTGCCCACCACCCAGCCACCCACCAAATGACAGCTTACAGTATGATCTGCAAGCCCATTAGATCCACAATGCGTACCAGTGGGCTTGCAGGCTATATGCTTTACAGAGCACAAATATGTGAATGAATGCATTCATTCACATATTTGTGCTTAGTAATACATATGGTCTGAAGCCCATTGGTCCACACTGTCGACCAATAGGTCAGATCATACAGTCATTTGGCAGGTGGACAGGCAGTATGTGGGCGGGTGCTGCCGCCCGCCAAGATGAGGGGAAAGCTGGGTGGCCGGGGCCTCTGTGGGTGGGAGGGAGGGGAACCACTAGACCACCAGGTTTAATTTCATTAATACCACTGCCCATGATCGGGCATATGGGAGGGAGGGGGTACCACTAGACCACCAAGTTGGGTAATAATTGTCAAACACCCATGAGTGAGCATACCGGAGGTGAAGGGGAACCACTAGTCCACCAGGGTTCTTTACTGTATACAAATGCCCACAATCAGCCATATGGGAGTTGGGGGGGCACTGGACCCCCATGGAGATTTCTTTTCTACAAGTGCCCATGATCGGGCATTACAGAGGGGATGGACCACTAGACCACCAGGTAGGGGTTGTTATTGTACTACTGCCCCTGATAGGGCATATGAGGAGGGGGCATTGACTGCTAGGTGTCCAGCCACTGCTGCTGGCAACTCTGGAGGGTGCCAGGTGGATTTTTCCAGGCTGCCCTGCTCATCGCATGGAAATGGGGCCATAAAGGCATGCTAATGGCCCCATGTGCACCATGCATATATTGTGGCCCCATTTGCATGCCCAACTCTAAATATTGTGGGTGATGATCACAGTGCAACTGCATTTGCGCTGGAGCATTCCTGGTCCTCCCTGTCTGGGGAATGCACCGGTGCATTGTTCTTGCTCCAGGGGCATTCTGTGCCATATTCAATGGAGATGCGCCTTTGCACGTCGCCTTTGATTATCGCCCCATCCTGGCCCCAGTGCATCTCAGTTGTACTGCACCCCTACTTGTGCCACTGCCTGGTGCAGTCTGAATATCCTGCCCCTGAGTATTTTTCTGCCATCTTTGTCTATGTTTCTTTGTTTCTATGTAACAAACCATCATTAAGCATGGATGAGCAATGACTACTAATTGTTATCCATGGTGCATCCAAAAGATTTAGATAACAGGTTGAAAAACATCAAGATTCATGGAAATGCTTGAAGAATTCTACAGCAACTTTGACTAAGAACACTAGCCAAATGGAACCACAGCACTCTATTGATAAACATGGTTTACTGATAAATAATATATTAGGAATACAGCTACAGTTTGTATAGATTTTGAAGAACTTGTTTTAACTTTGGGAAACAAAACACCCCCCCCCCCAAAATAAAAAAAGAGGATATTCTAGGTAACTGTCATTTACAGTAATTTCCAGGAATAAGAACCCCGATAAAGGCTTTGTTTTGTTGAATTTTGTTGACCGGTAGAGCCCACTGGGACTAGAAGTCCCTTTTCCAGGAGGCAACTGGGGGAGGGTGGGATACAGATGGTAAGCAACTGAAATTGAACCAGATTAAGCTGTTGGAGGCATTTTAGTGAATGAGGAAATTTGGCCAGGACACTGGGGAAATTCCCCTACTCTTTTCGATAAGTGCCATGGGATCTTTAACATCCACCTGAACTACCACCGATCCAGGCAGGTGGGACCTCGGTTTAACATCTCATCCGAAAGACGGCACCTCAGAAGTGCAGCACCCCTCTCATGCTGCACTGCTGTGTCAGTATTGGGATATTAATCCAAGTGCCAGATGTGGGAACTGAGCCCACAGCCCTCTGATCTCCCGGCCTCAGGGGCGAGTGTGCTACCTATTGAGCCACTGACACTGGCTTTAAGTGGATTCATCTTAAAATAAAGCTAAATTAGAAACTGAAATATCTTATACTTGTTTACAATCTACATCACATGTAGTTTGAATGATAGAACTAGCAGTGTGATAAATATAATGCTTATATTTAACCATGATATCATTCATTGTCATATCTTAGACAGGACACAACATAGAATAAGTCTGAATAATATCTTAATAGAAAACCAAACTATTGAAGCCATTATCATGAATGAACACTGAAAATCATAGTCAGATCAGGGACAATCATGACTACTACAGTACCTGAAGTAATTAAAAATTCTATTTCATCAGCATATTTCCCTGTCATTGATCACATTGGCAACAAATTTAGTTCCCTTGTTTAGTTTATCTTGATTGTCTAGTTTTCCAGGCATTGTTGCTTGTTCATCAGCCATGAACAATCTTGTTCATGAAGCATAGACAAACCATTGATGGAGTTATGATGTATAAAGATCAGTGACTAAACAGGGATGACTAGATGTCCATGGGCAACCCTGTTTGTCAGTGAAAATGTGGACAACAATCAGTGACCAAACAGGGATGACTGCGGATACCCATGGACACTCCTGTTCATTCATGAAAATGTGGATAACGGGAGGACAGGGATATTCTTATCAAAGGCTACAGCACAGTTTGCATTAAATTTATTGTACAGCCAGTAGGGGTGGACGAAAGTTGCGAATTCTGCTTTCGCGGAGCTTCCGCGAAAGTAGGATTTTCCACAGATGTTCACAGAGTTCTGTGGACTTTTTTTGTGAACTGTGGAAAAATGCATTAAAACTGCAGAATTTATTCTTTCCACAGTTTAATAAACTGTCAGTGAATGAGCACCTGCTTGTACAACCATGCGGTTATTCACTGACAATTCAGTGGGCCACTGGTAGTGGAGGAGAGAGGAGTGCTGTGCTGGTGGCCTGCTCATGCGCAGGGTGGGGAGAGGAGTTGGGTGGTGGCAGATGAACTGTCAGGGTGGTGTTTGTCGGGGTCTAATAGACACCAGGGAATTGAGTTTATTTTTTTTTAAAAGGGATCTGGGATGGGGAGGTCCACTAGGCACTAAGGAATACTGGGAATAGAGGAGGATGAGTTGGTGTACAGCCAGCTGTTTATCTGTGGACTAAGGAATCCAGGATAGGAAGGGGGTCTGCTAGACATCAGGGAAATAAAATGTTTTAGGAGACATGATTGGTGGGTGGGGGGCCCACTAGATACCAAGAGGGTCCAAGGAAGGAATTGGAGGTATTTACTGGGACCCCTGATCAGTGGGGTAGTGGATTAATGAGTTAAACTGCAGTTAAAAAAAAGCCTCCAAAATTACCACTGGCAGTGATCCTTTCTGCAGATTTTTTTTCCACGGTTTAATAAATTATCCCACAGTTTTTTATATTTTTTTCCACAGTTTTAAGGTGGAATTTCCGTGAAAGTTTCAAAAATGATTTCCGAACTTTCGCGGAAGCGCAATTTGCACTTTTGCCAAAATTCCTCCGGCAGAAATTAATTTTTGCACATCCCTAGTAGCCAGTTTGCAACCCATTCATTTTATGTGACTGCAATGAGTTGCTAGCTAGTTGTTTTTTCCCCCTTCAGCTCTAGAATGTGGCTTTTAACTGAAAGTGTATTTGGGCAAATTATTCAGAGCTCACCAGAAACTAGCTAACAACCAACTATCAGTGATTAAGAGATTTCCTACACAGAACCTTATCAGGTGAAATATAGACTGAATGGTAACTGATTGCACAATAAGTTTAATGTGAACTGTACAGTAGTTAGGTGCAACTGGAGTGCATTGCCTACGGAGGGGTGAGACTGTGCACAATTTACAATACAAAGAAATTTGCACCAGCTTGCTTGCCTTTGACTACAAAAGCATAATTTGTTATAGACCAAGTATAAGCCACATGATGGGTTAAAACTAAAAGGATAGTACTGCCTATAACAGCAAAATGCCAGTCTTTACAGTTGCATTGCAGAAGCAGACTTTGTAGAGCAAGTCACAATATTTAGCTAAGTGTAAATGTATCAGCTTCGTAATGTGTTTATTGGCCTCTTGCTTCAGACAGTGCTGTAACCAGGAGACTTGTCACTCCCATGTGGTTGGCATATTTTAGAGATATGTCTAACCACATTTCCTGGTATTTGCATAGTTTTAGTTGTGTAGTCATTAATTTAGAATGAGGATAATTATCATTGAGCCAGACTAACTTATAATGATAGTCTCAGCAAAGAATGGTCCCATTAAATGATGCAGGCAAGAACAAATACTCATTGCACTTATTTTTTTCATCACCATTTATTTATTTATTTATTCATTTGTTAACAGGGTTGGTGCACTGGTCCAAGGACCTTTTTTAGGCATGGCCCAGACAAGAAATTGATGCAAACAATGGGAGATACAGTGAGAATGAACAGCAGTGAATGCACATAAGCAATAACTAGAAGCTAGTGCAAATCAGGATAACATACAGTGGTGAGGTAAACATCATACAGGTAACAATGCCAGATACAACAATCAAGGTGTGCATATTAAAATATATATATAAAATACATACATGCAGTGCTTAGGTAACAACATCCTCTACCAATAGGTCTGAAATACATTGGCAGAGCCAGCAGCTTCAAATAATTCACAGAATACAAAAAGTAACTTAATAGGTAGGAACACAGCTGGCATCAAGATAAGATGAAACCAGTGAGCCAGTTACTAGGTGGGAGAAAAAGGCAACTAGTGGAGGGTGGAGGCAAGGGAGGGATACGTAGAAGGCACAGCAGTTCTAGTGGCCTGAAGATAGTCGCAGATCAAGGAGGACAGAAAGTGGGATCTTAGTAGGGTATTTAGATTTAGAGGGGGTCAAAGGAACATAGTAAAGGGGGGAAGATTGTTCCATAGAGGGGGCCCAGCAGTGAAGAAGGATCTTTGACCTATCCTGGAGGTTATGCTTGGATGGACAAGTTGGATGTTGGATCACTGGCTATGTTTGCATCTGTAAGTTCTGTGCCAGATCAGAAGAGATAGGACAGAGTAGAGTAAGAGGGATTATGAATGGCATCCCTAAAGGACTGGGCCAGCAGTTAGAAGCATCTGGCTTGAGGGGGGAGCCAGATAAGGTACTGGTAGAGAGAGAGCAATGGTGAGCAGAGAGAGAGAGAGGTGTAAAGGGCAAAGTGGTAAATCGGGTTGTAGGTTGTATCCAGCCAGTGCTGGTTGGCAGTGGATGCAAGGGAGTACACTGGACACCCATAATCTAGGAGAGGTAGGAGATTGCTGCAGGCTACAGCAAGGTGAGCTTCTGGTGTGAGATGGTCAGTTAGACAGTAGCACAGCCCCAGCTTCTGGTTAATCTGATGGATTAGTGAAGTAATGTGGTTAGAGTAGGTAAGGGATGGGTCTAGGATTACCCCCAGATGCTTGAAAGTGGGAACAGTATCTGGAGAGAGCCATCCAGGAGCGGATAGTGAGAAGGTAGTCAGAGTGGCCAAGGGTGGAGAGTTTGGGTTTAGAGCCTAAAAGAATAGCCTTTGTTTTGGAAGCATTAAGCAGTAGTTTGTTAGAGGAGAACCAACAGTGGGCCTTACAGAAATCAGTGGTGAGGGTGGAGGACACTGAATATGGGGAAGGGTTGCTTTGGAAGAGTATTAGGTTGTTGGCAGAGAGGAGGAAGTGACATGAAAGGCCTTCTGATGGGAGGGAGTTAATGAAGAGGGGAAAGAGGAGGGGGCCAAGTATGGAACATTGGGGGACACCCACTGAGACAGGCAAAAGGTGGGAGGTGGCACCACCAAGACAGACTATTTGGGTTCTACCAGAAAGGTAGTTTGTAAGCCAGGTTATGGAGAAAGAGGAGAAGCCAAGGGTGCCAAGTTTTGTTAATAGAATGTTATGATTGACTAGGTCAAATGCCTTGGATAAATCAGCAAAAACTGCATCAGCCAACTTACCTTCATCAATATTCCTAAGCACATTGTTGGTGCTGAGGGCCAGGGCAGTGGTAGTGCTGTGTTCGTTCCTGAAAACATGTTGCTGAGGGAAAAGGAGGTTGTATTTGGTGATATGGTCACTGATTTGGTAGTTGACAGCCTTCTCAACCGTGTGACAAGGAAGTAAATCAGGATGGGGCAGTGGACGTCACTTACCTTGATATCAGCAAAGCCTTGGACACCATCCCATATAGGAGGCTGATAAACAAGCTGGGTAAGCTGGGCATGGGGGCAGGGTGGAAACTGGCTAATAGACAGGAGGCAGAGGGTGGTGGTAAATGGGGTGCAGTCTGGGGAGAGGGGGTGACCAGTGGCGTGCCTCAGGAAACTGTCCTGGGACCAGTCCTGTTCAATGTCTTCATTAGCAATATTGCAGAAGGGCTGGAGGGAAAGGTTTGCATGTTTGTAGATGACACCAAGATCTGTAACAGAGTGGATACTCCAGAGGGGGTGGATAAAATGAGAAGGGATCTGAGGAAGCTTGAAAAATGGTCTAAGGACTGGTAACTGAAGTTGAATTCAAAAAAGTGCAAAATGATGCACCTGGGACACAGAAACCCTGTGGAAAGCTACAGGATGGGGGGGATGCTGACAGTCACAAAGGAGAAAAGGGACCTGGGGTTATTATTTCAGACAACCTGAAAATGTCAAAACAAAGTGCTAAGGCAGCTGGAAGGGACAATGGCATGCTGGGGTGCCTAGACAGGGGTATCACCAGCAGAAGAAGGGAGGTAGTGATGCCATTATATAAAAATCATGGTCAGGCCTCACATGGAGTACTGTGTGCAGTTTTGGAGGCTGCACCTCTGTAAGGATATTAACAGGTTGGAGATGGTCCAGAGGATGATGACTAAGATGGTACATGGCTTGCAACACAAGACTTATGAAGGGAAATAAAGAGACCTCAATATGTACTCGCTTGAAGAGAGGAGGGAAAGAGGAGACATGATAGAAACATTTAAGTACCCCAAGCATATAAACAAGGTGAAGGGGGAAGACATTTCCCAATACAGGAGAAGCACAAGAATGAGGGTGAATGACATGAAATTGGAAGGTGGGAGATCAAGAGGGAATGTGAGGAAGTTCTTCTTCATAGAGAGGGTGATGGATGAATGGAATGGTCTGCCTCAGGAGGTGGTGGGAGTGAGCACTGGATGGATTTAAGCATGCTTGGGATAGACATAGGGAAATCATAGAGGTACAGCAGTGGGTGGGCTGGAAGCAGTAATCCAGTACAAGGGCTTATGGGCAGACTAGATGGGCCAAGCAGTCCTCATCTGCCGGTAATTTTTATGTATGTACTATGTTCTCAAGGAGCTTCCCAAGATGGGGCAGTATGGAGATGGTTCGGTACTTATCCAAAATACTAGGGTCACCTGATTTGTGAATGGGGACAATTTTGGCTTGCTTCCAGGCAGGCGGACAGAGGTCATAGTAAGGGAAAGATGAAAGATAAAGGTAAGTGGATACGTAATGTCATGGGCCACTAATTATAGGAAGCGGGGGCTAAGCCATCACTACCAGCATTCCCTCTTGATAGAAGACTGATGAGGAGTTTAAGTGTCCCAGGAGGTGAAATGGTCTTGAAGCAAAAAGGGGGCTGCTGGAAGTGGCAGAAGGGGGTGTGGACAAGGGGGTGGAAAGAAACATAGAAACATAGAATCTGATGGCAGATAAGGACTGCTTGGCCCACCAAGTCTGCCCATTTTCCTACCTGATGGATAAGCTGCAAATCCTAGTTAACCAACTGCCTACTTCCTCCTACCATCCACTAGAATTGCCTTATGTCTGTCCCATGAATTTTTGTATTCCACCACTGTTCTTCACTCCACAACCTCCTCAGAAAGGCTGTTACATGCATCCACCACCCTTTCCATGAAAAAATAATTCTTCACATTATCTCTGAGCCGTTCCCCCTCCATCTTCAAATTGTGCCCCCTTGTTCTTGCGCATCTATTTTTCTGAAAGATGCTATCCTCTTGGACTTTGTTGATTCCCATGAGGTACTTGAAAGTTTCTATCATGTCCCCCCTCTCCCTCCTTTCCTTGAGGGTATATATATTAACCTCCTTTAGTTTCTCTTCATATGTCTTCTGGTGCAGACCCTGCACCATTTTGGTTGCCCTCCTCTGGACAGCCTCTTTGCGGAGATGGGGTCTCCAGAACTGCACACAGTACTCTAGATGTGGTCTTACCAACTGTCTGTACAGAGGGCCAACAACTTTTTGTTTTCTACTGGTGATGCCTCTCCCTATGCATCTCAGTATTCCCCCAGCTCTCCTTACTGCCTTCTCACATTGCTGGCCCACCTTTAGGTAGTCTGATATGACTACCCCCAGGTCTCTTTCCATTTTTGTTGTTCTCAATATCTCACCCCCCGTTGTGCACTCTTGCGCTGAGTTTTTGTTTCCCAGATGCATTACCTTGTTCTTCTTTACGTTGAATCTGAGCTGCCATACATTTGACCATTCCTCCAACCTTACCAAGTCCCTTCTTATCTGTTCCACCCCACTTTGTGTATCAAACCTGTTACAGATCTTTGTGTCATCTGCAAAAAGACATGCTTTTCCTTCCAGTTCCTCTGCAATGTCACTTAAAAAGACATTAAAGAGGACTGGTCCCAGTACTCAACCCTGCTGTACCCCACTAGTAACAACCCTTTCTTCACTGTGGACTCCGTTGACTAATACTCTTTGGTCCTGTTGTCCAGCCAACTTTTTATCCAGGCTACCACCTTGGGACCCACTCCAAGGCTTGGTAACTTGTATATTAATCTTTTGTGTGGTACTGTACCAAATGCCTTGCTAAAATCTAGATAGGCCATGTCCATAACCCCTCCCTGGTCTACTACTTTGATCACCCAGTCAAAGAAATCTATTAGATTCATCTGACATGAACTTCCCGCTGTGAATCCATGCTGCCTTTGGTCTGGTGCCCCACTGGCCTCTAGGTACTCAACAATTCTTTCCTTCAGAAGTGATTCCATCATTTTCCCTACCACTGAAGCCAAACTAACAGGTCTGTAGTTTCTTGCCTCTACCCTGCTCCCACTTTTGTGAAGTGGAATCACATCTGCTGGCCTCCAGTCCTCAGGTACAACCTCATCCTGCCATAATTTGTTAAAGAGAGTAGTCACTGGTGTCACTAGTTCTACCCTTAGTTCTTTTAGAATTCTGGGGTGAATCCCATCAGGCCCCATTGCTTTGTCCACCTTCAGTTTTAAGGGTAGCACATGAGGTGGGCACCTGAATCACAGTGCTGTCCAAAATGGCGATGTGATATGGGTGAAAGTCGGAAAGGCGAGGGGGCAGGGAGGGTGACCAGATGTGGTGGGGTGGGCGACCCTAGCGACAGGATGTCACTACATGTACATGTGCATGGGGGGGAGCAAGCATGGCGAGCATGGCCTGGGAAGGGGCTGAGATGATGTAGGGGGTAGCGCTGCAGTCGGCTGACAAGCTGCGCCATGGCATCGGGTGCTGGCCTCCGCTTGCGGTGCTAGGATTCCAGTT
This sequence comes from Neoceratodus forsteri, assembly GCA_016271365.2. NCBI lineage: Eukaryota > Metazoa > Chordata > Ceratodontiformes > Ceratodontidae > Neoceratodus > Neoceratodus forsteri. Next base: position 277,085,570 of record CM057453.1, on the reverse strand, counting down.
TGGGTCTGGGTCCAGGCTCTACTGTGCTTTTCTTGTGCCCAGACCAAAATCTTTTTTTTTTTACTTTCGCACCCCTCAACATGCACCCCCCTGGAGTTGAAAATCCTTAAGTGGCCGTGTTCGGGGGGCAAAGCCCCCCACATGGGGGTGTGTGGGCCTCCTACAGAAAGCAAATATTTTTAGTCCCCAGCGCCATTTTTCCATGAGCCAGGGCTGTGAGGGTGGCAAAATTGTTTTTGTCACCCTGATGTCGCTCTTCTGCGGGTCGCACTTTCGCAGTCACCGAGATCACATAGAATCATTTTAAGAGTTCTTTCAGAACCTTTTCTTCTGTGAATGGACTGGTATCAACCCCCCTATCCAGAGTGTTTCTCTTATTTGGTTTAGGTACCTCCCACTTCTCTTCCTTTGTGAATTCTGAGCAGAAATATTCATTCAGTATCCCTGCTATTTCACTGTCACCCTCTGCCCACATTCCCTCCCCTTTATTAAGCCTCAGTATCCCTCCCTTGGTCTTTCTTCACTCCCTAATGCACCTATAAAAGGTTTTATCCCCTTTCTTAACAGAGTTGGCTATCTTTTCCTTGGTTTGTGCCTTTGCTTTTCTGACTGCCTTCCTTACCTCCTTCTGCTTTAACTGATACATTTCTCTGTCCTGCTTCTACTGTGTTTTCTTATATTTCCGAGTGCTATCCTTTTCTCCTTAACCTTCTCTGCCACCTCTTTTGAGACCCATAGTGTTTTTTTCCTTCATTTTGTTTTGTTGATTTGCTTCACACAAAGGCTTGTTGCCTCTGTGATGGCTGTTTTGATTATTCCCCATTGTTACTCCACCCCTCCTTCTTGCCCATTTTCTAGTGCTTTTCTGAGGCACTCTTTCATTTTCCCTAAGTCAGCCCTCCTAAAGTCCAATACTCTTGCCTTTGTATGGCTTGACTCTATGGCTGTGTTTATCATGAACCACACTGTTTGGTGGTTGCTTGTTCCCAGATGGCTACTCACCTCTAAATCTGAAATCCTTTCTCCATCCCCATTTGAGAGTACCAGGTCTAAGACTGCTCCCTCTTGAGTGGGCTCCAATACTAGCTGTCTGAGGCATGCCCCTTGTAGGTCATCAAAAATGACTCTGCTCTTGGATGTGCCTGCAGTAAAGGTGCTCCAGTTAACATCTGGTATAGTCAGGTCCCCTATCAGCAATATCTCCCCTTTTTCTGCCATTCTAATGATGCCTTCTATCATTTCCTTGTCCATTCCTTCCCCCTGAGATGGGGGTCTGTATACAACCCCCATGCAGATTGTGGTGCCATTTCCTGTCTCCAGGGTGACCCACAGTGCCTCATCTACTCCCTGTTTATTCTTTATTTCTGTTGCTTTGGTCCCTTCCCTTACATAGAGAGCTACTCCTCCTCCTCCTCCTCCTCTTCTACCCTTCCTGTCCCTCTTGTAGATTGTGTTTCCTGGTATGTTGTCATATCAGTCATGGTTCTCTGTGTGCCATGTTTCTGTGACTGCCACCATATCTGGGCATCCTTCTTTTCCATCAAGACAACTAGCTCAGGAAGCTTGTTACACAGACTATGGGCACTGGTACTCATCACCCTCCATTTTTTGATGACCTTACCTCTTTTAGCCCCATCCCTGTCCTTACTGCCGTTGTCTTTTTTTGCATTTATCCCTGTCCTGCTCCCTAATGACTTCTCTACCTTGGTGTTTACCTCACTAATTACCATGTTTTGGGGGGGCTGGGATTTTCCTGCTCCTTTTCAGTGCCTCCCCCTTGGCTAGTTTAAATGCTTGCCAATGAAGCATTTAAAGCTATCACCTGGGATTTTGGTTTCCCCCCTGGGCAGATGCAGAGAGGGAGGAAGTTTAGCCAGATAGCTGCTAAGATTGTATAAATGGGCTTTGAGTGCATTTGCAGTATCAGTGGGGTCTGTCTGGGAGCCATGCTGGGTGTTAAGGGGGTAGGGGACTACTTGGTAAAGGGGAAGAGCAAGGCATGAATGGAGGACCAGAAACACCTGGGGTTTCCTAGGTGTTTGGACTGGAGTGATTGAAAATAGACTGACTTACTGGAGTGGATGAAGCTCTTGCAAAGATTCCGCAGGTGATGGTAATCGTTCCAATTGGGAGGGGATGGCATGGCTTTATAGGCTGACTACTTGGTTCCTGCTCCTTCATCAGCTTGAGGAGGTCAGATGAGAGCCAGCGAGTGTCACCCCTATGCACTCTATGGGTAGTGAGCTGAAAGTGTATATTTTGGATGAGTAAGAGGGCGGATACAAATCTGTCCAGAGCTAGGGCAGCATCAGTGGCATTATAGAGGGTTGTCCAATCAAAGGCTTTGAGGTTGTCCTGGTGCCTGAGGGGGTCATAACTGGAAAAGCTGAGGAAAGTCAGATAGCTGGGTGGAGGGCAAGTGGGTTTGGTGTGCCAGACAAAGCAGATGGGGGAGTGATCACTAATGGCTTCAGACAGTGTGCCAGCATGGGCGACTTTGTCAGCTTGAGTCATCAGGATCCAGTCAAGAGAAGTGTGTTTATTGGCCAGATTATTTAGGCACGTGTGGGAGATAATTAGCTGGGTAAGATTATTGTTGTTGTATAATGGAGTTGCAGTCAAAGAGAGGATTAGTGTCACAGTTTATATTAAAGTCACCTAATAGAAAGGTGTCTCTTAAGAGGGAGAGAGGGGCAAGGATGTTCAGGAGTGATGCAAGACCAGAGACACCACTCTTCATGGGCTTATAGTAGCACACAATGAGCAGCTTCTTATTGGTGGCAACTGTTAGTTCTGCTGCAAGCCACATGATAGGGAGGTCACTTGTGGGCTGGCAAAAAAGCATGGCAGTAAAGGAGTTAAGGTAGTACAAGAGTACACCCCCACCATGGCGGGAGGTAGTGCAATCACAGCATAGGATGGTGCAACCAGGTAGGGAACAGCTGTGATCTTGGGTAGAGCTTTTTAGCCAGGACTCCGAGATGACCAGGATGTCAGGCTTGTACAATGAGACCCAGGCTTCCAGTGAGGCCATTTTAGATAGTAGGCTCTGCACATTCAGATGGACTATTTTGAGGCAATGTTTAACACCCCATAATGGGTGATTGTGGTACAGAGGAGTTTTTAAGGGTGGTGTGGTTAAGGAGCCAGGGTTGCTTTCAATGTCCCTAGAGAGTAGGAGGAGGAGTGTGGTGTGGAAGTTGAATTGTAGGAGGATAGAGGGAGACAGACATGGAGGGAGAGGGAAGAATGGTGTAGGAATATGGGGTGCCGGTCATGAGAGCTGATGAAAGCCAGGGTGGCAGTCAGGCAGGAGTGAAACAAGTCTTATTCTAGACTTGACAGAATGGGAGCAGGGCAAAAGGTGGGTCAGGCATGCTTCACATAAACAATAAATGGAGAAAAAAGCAACATATTATACATTACTCTAGCCAGATTTATGGTGCTAAATATTACTGCTGTAATAATAATGGGTGAGTGTTGATAACAGCCCAAAATACATGAGTGTAATTTTCTGTTATACACATCCATGTTTAACAAGGTGTGCATTTATTTATTTTTTTCATTCTAGGATTACACCACCTTTGAACCACAGGTTCTTTTACAAAGGCTCCACGTCATTAGGGAACAGTCAGCTGGCATAATACAGACAAAAAAACATAAGGCAATGTGGGAGAAGAAAAGATATAATTCAATAACAATACAAGTAGGGTAACACGTATGGCACTGAACTTCTTCTAGAAATTCATAACAGGTAATAGAGCAGTCAGCAAAGTGACTTTGTCAGCTTAGGTTGTGTGGCAGAGGGCTTGAGGATGGGAAGGTATCAGTACGGTATCATATAAGGCACTAAAATCAAGAAATCTGTAACAAGTAGGATTGCAGTCAGTAAACTGACTTTGTCAGCTTAACATTGTGTGGGGAAAGGTTTTGATGATGGGAGATGGAGAAGGGTGATGGGGAAACAGACAGAGGGAGATGGGATAGGGTGTGGGGAGGGGGTTAAGGAAAGTCATTGAGGAGTTCAATGAGGGAACGAGGTTATTGGAGAGAAGGTGGGGGTTAAGGCTTGAGGAGGGAGTATGTGGTGATTCTGGGAGCAAGGTTGGTGTTAGAAGAGGAGTTTTTAGGAGATGGGGGCAGGTGAAGTGTAAGGTACATATTTCTGTCTTTTTCTTTGTTCCATACATATCTATTCATTGCAAAAACCTTCATTAATGCATCAGTTAGGGCTGCCACTAAAGTGACAAAAGTAGGGAAATATGTTATTAGGGTTTCCAAACCTAACTCCTCATCCCCCACCACACACACACACACACACGCACACACGCACACACATGCACACACATGCAAGCAGGGGAAAGGGGCAAGTCAACACAACCAAAAACAGACAGCCATCATCAGGTAAGAAAATTACATATAACTCTCTGAACATACCACAAGAGACATCTATAATCATGGTCCACAAACTGTATGAGGTCTGCTGTCATGCTAGTGTCTTAGGGGTACACCTACATGTTGTGCACCATGGGGGATTTCTCACAGGGTGCACTGCACTCCAAAGTACTCCCTAGAGAGGTAAAGAATTTTATTTTTATTAAGACATATATGGATGCATAGAAAAATTATGTATGGGTGGGAACGTAGGGTCCAGAGGATGCTGGGCTCCCACCCTTTTATAATCTTTATATGCTGAAGTAGTGTAGCGTCCTCCAGAGCCTACACTGCCACCCTTACATAATTTTCTATGGTATAGGAATATACCATCCTCTGGACCCTGTGGTACCTCTGTTACATATTTTTTCTATGCTGTGGGAGTAGAGGCTTCCCTGGACCCTTCACTGCCACCCTTACATAATTTTTAGATGCTCTGGAACCACAGGGTCCTCTGCACCCTGTGTTCCCACCTATACATAATGTTTGTATTCTGTGTGGGTGCACAGTCCTTCAGACCCTGGACTACCACACAAACATAATTTTTCTATGCTTTGGAAGTGCATGCTCCATAAGACCCTGCAACACCACGCCAACATAATTTTTGCACTCCCACCCAAACATAATCATTCTATGCTGTGGGAGCACAGGGTCCTCCAGACTCTGCACTCCCACACAAGCATAATTTTTCCATACTATGTGAAGAAAGGTCAGGAGGACCCTGCACTCCCACACAAACATAATTTTTCTATGCTCTGGGAGCACAAGGTCCTTCAGACCCTGTGCTCCCATGCCAACATAATTTTGCAAAGCTGTGGGACTGCATGGTCATTTGGACCCTGTACTCTCTCCAAAACATAATAGTTCTATGCTGTGAGAGCACACAGTCCTCCAGAACCTGCACTTCAACACAGATGCAAATATTTCATGTTATGGAAGGCCCTACACTCTCACACCAACATAGTGTTTGGATGCTGTGAGAGCACATTGTCCTCCGAAACCTGCAATCCCAACCATACATAATTTTTTTATACGTCTGTATACATCTTAGCAATAATACATTTCTCTACATCTCTAAGGAGCACTTTGGGGTGCAATGCATGCAGTGGCCATTGTCCAAGGTGCCCAGCATGCAGATGTACCAGCTAGATACTGTCACGGTAGCAGACCTCATACAGGTGGTGGACCATGATGATGGATGTCTCTTGTGGTATGTTCAGAGAGCTGTATGTTCTTTCTCTTACCTGGTGATGGCTATCTGTGTTTGGTCATGTTGTCTTGCTCCTTTCCCCTGCTGGCATGTGTATAAGTGTGTGTGTGTGTGTGTGTGTGTGTGTGTGTGTGTGTGTGTGTGTGTCGGAAGGAGGGGGATGCAGAGTTAGGGGTGGAAAACCTAAAAATGTGTTTCCCTACTTTGTCACTTTAATGGCAACCCTAACTGATGCATTAACAGAGATTTTTGCAATGAATTTCCCTCCTTATTTGGAAATCAAAGAAAACAAAACAAGAACCTTCTGGCAGTTCTACTGTGAAAATTAAAAAAAAATGTTTATTTAGTATTGTGACTAGCAGTCATTAATGTCATGGCTGAGAACCTGCAAAGAATTAGTACTCTGATTCCCTTTCTCAAATAATGCCAAATGTATACTGTACAGTATATGTTTAAACCAACATAAGTACCCCAGTACTGGACACAACAGTACATTATCAGACAGTGATTGTTTCTCAAGATACAGTGCATTGCAGGTAACAACATATCGAGCAATAGTTACCTGGAGAAAGGAAAAATAGAGATAATACCTTAACATCTCCAACTGTTTTACACTGAAATAAAGAAACACACATAAAACCAGGCATTGGTTTGGGTAGGAACCTATATATCTGAAAAAAGCCAATTGTAATTGTACCAAATTTAAATGAGTTCCTGGAGGGGACGAAAAATCAGCTACTATAAAAAACAGATAAAAAAATGCTGCAACAGGAACAGCAAGCACAGCAATCATATATACGTCTCTTGCTGCTTATAAGAAACCAATAATGTCATATTGGAAAAGCCTGCATAGAAGTGCATTTATATAAACATATGCATACAATTATAGTTGGAAAATTCCACACTTAACCTCTTAATCAAGGCAATCCTGCTAAGAAACATGAACTCAAGCTGAGCAATATAGTAGGTGAGTGTCTTTTTATACAGCACTACTAATACATTTATAACCAGACAAAGTCTAGTATTACAGTATATAATACACTTTTAAATAACATTTCAAAAGCAAATGTACAGCAAACATAAAGCTAGTACAATAAACTTTATAGTGTACACAACAATTACTTAAGTAACATATGTAAACCAGAGAAGCAATATACATATAGTAATGAAACACAACAGCACAACAATCAATGAATAATCCCATACAAATTCTATTGTTTTGCTATTCAAAACATTAACTGTGATATATATATATATATATATATATATATATATACGCATACATCAGACTATATAAAGTATTTGAACTCTACTCTTCATGTCTTCTTTTTTCACTACAGTACAACTGTAACAGAACTATGTACAAATCAGGTATAGAAATCTTCATATATGTTTGTACTGTATAAATATTTTACACTAAGCTGTAAGGCGCTATTAAGAAAAGTACCATCATGCACAGAACATAATCTGACACCATGTAATAACCTCTCTCATAATAAGACCCAACAGCTGATGGCAAATGTTTTAATGGGAAATACATTGCCATTGCACAAGCCTCACATAAACCATGTGAATTTTACATACAGTTTAAAACATTTAGCACACTATCTGTATGCTATCATGAATGTAATCACTTGGTACAACATGTAACGAAGTATATCCTCTAAAGTCTTCACATATACAGTTTGTGCCATTGTTCAGGCCCACTCAAACTGGTCTAGAAAGGTAAATCACAGATACACTTAAGTTCTAACATGCTGATAAGGCATAATCTGCTGCTGAGATGAAATTCATAATCTTGATCACATCTTTTTTCTTTTGTGTCTCTTAGTCTTCAACCATCTCCATAACTGAAATAGTACTCCAATTTTCATACAGTTCTTTGGATGTCATACTAACTCTCAGACATAAGTGTCATGCCTTAAAACTACTCATCCAGGCCCTGTAGTTCATTGTGGTTCTTCAAGACCAAAACATATGTATCCTTTAGGTTCTTTGGTTACCTCTGCTTGAAGGTGCATATGGAGTCATTGCACTCCACCCAACCAGTACTTTATCTCAGCCAAGTAATATAATGGTCAGAATGTACAGACACTCCATGGTGGAAAATGAGAGCATGTGTGTCATAGTGACTCTGTCCAAACACAACTCTACCTGCAATGTAGTTTGGGATTGGCATAACCACTCTTACCCCATTTTCATCAAACTGTTGCAGTACAATGATAAGGTACTGGGAAAAATTCCTCAGCCATATAGACAGTTAATTTACTACCACACATTCTGCACTCCCAACCACATTGATCATGGCTAAACAGCTGTCTGAATTTAACAGATGTAGCATGCAGAACATACAAAGAAATCCAGAGCATAACCGTAATGATTTTTCTGTCAGAATGACCACGTGAAATGTAAATGTATGGAGATACATAACTTACAGTGAAGTACTGCAGTAATGGTATCCCCTCATCCTGCAGAGTATTAATGATCACCATCTTAAACTCTTGTTGCATGTTCTGTGAAAATGTTACTGGTCAGGATAAATTCCTAGAGCAAGCCTAAAAGAGTCAAGCAAACAGTATTATTGTCATGCTTTTCTGTCTGAAAGACAACTTCCTTGACTGCCATAGACAGAGCTGTATTCTGTGAAGCTCTAATCCTCTGAACGAAGTGTGGCATGTGAAGGAACACCGGCATCATAGAGTTTGCATAGCAGTTAATCCCAGTACTGTTATCAAACATTGGCACAGTGTTCAAACCTAGAGCTCTCTTAGCCTGGGGGTGACTTTGTGACAACACTTCTAGTCTGTGCCTTCATTCATGTCTGTTTGCTGTTTCCTCTTTTGTGTGGCATGTGGCTGCACAGATATTTGACGTGTCTCAGTGTCCACTGGCAGAGGAATTAGAGGCATTTGTGGCTGATACAGTCCACAAATTGTTGTACTCAATAATAAATGTTTTATTTGCATGCAACATTTCTGTTGCAATGCTTATGATATAGAATCCATCTAGACTCCTCACATGTGACAATGCAACATAGCTCAAGCCATCTTTAAAGATGCCATTATCTATGTCAAGCATTTCTGTATCCAGACTTAAGCCTTGAGACTTGTGTATAGACAGCGCATATGCAACACAGAGGGCAAATTGTGTTCATCAACTGAAACTTCATAGTAGATCTGTGAATGGACTATGCAATCTCGGCATTGTAAAACTTGACAAGAGCTTCCACAATATTTTCTCAACATTATACTGAAAGTTAACAATGTGTTTATGGCACCAATTACTACACCATGGCCAACATAAAGATTCCTTCACAGCATCACAAGTGCGGTTTTGCAAATAGTCAAAACTTCCTCTAGACCAGCTCTATATGACACATCTGATGTAAGTTTACTCAGCCATTCGGTCACTTTTGAAACCATGTTCCAACTAAAGTAAATGCCATCTACAGAGACAACACAATGCAGAGTCAGAACTTCTTTTCCTTCTGTTTGCAACATGATAGCACTGAACTCAGGACATTGCTTAAGATATGGCATTAAACACACAATGCATGTTGTACTGCAATTGATTTTGCAGAACACATCACATGAAGCAGACATGGAATCTCCAGCTATGCTAATCACGTGACTGTTCAACAGAGAAGCATTAGAATGTGTCACATTTCCAATGCAAGCCTCATCAGATAGTACCTTTTAGGCAGCAGCATCACTCTGTCTCATGTTTTCAAACAATTCAACATAAGTGAACAACTCCCATAAATTGATACCACCAATGCATCCACTGTTAGTTTTTATTTTGGCTTGTTGAACAGATAATGTAGAGAATACATGTTCACCATTCACAGAGCAAGCTGTGGAAGATCTCCAAAGACATCAACATTCTTACCTCAGAATGGAATGTCATTGTCTGTCCCCATAATTTCTTGTAGACAAAGACACCATACTGATTTCATCAATAATGAGAAGATGCATTTTCTTTTTGTATTCTTCACTAGTGCCATGCTGTACTGGCAACATAAACAACCAGTGCAGAGTGATACCACCAATGTTGCATGCAGCAAGACCAGTTGGAGCAGTAACTGCAACAGAAATAGTCTCATCAATATGTTTCCTAATATCAGCTGTTATGGCTTCAATTAGAAAACTCTTTCCAGCACCAGCCAAGCCACTTACAAATATCAGCAGTGATTGATAGCTTGTAGAATTACACTGCTTTTGTGCATGGAGTATGCCATGCTTGACAGCATCAATCACTGCTGAATAAATGACATTTTGCTGTGAGTTCCGCTATCTTTGCATTTCAGATGCATCAACACAACAGTGAAGCCCATGCTCCATAGCACTTTGCACCTCAACCATCAGCACTTCAAGGTCATTTATAAGGAGTGGTGCTCCCAGAGCTCAATCTTCTGCAGGGTAAACATTCTCTTGAGAGTACTCAGGAATAGCCTTCTCAAGTTATTGTCTAGCCATCTATAGTTGTTCTTTCTCCAACTCCAAATCAAGCATGTATGCATTACACACATCAGTTCTGAATGTTTTATAGGTCAGATTAAATTGTTCTTCATAAGTATTGTGCCCACCTTTAAGTGAGCTTTCATCCCTCCATGGTTTAAAGAAAGAAAGTAGAGCAAAATAGTTATGCTCTCTTTTCTCATCATTAGACAGACTGAGCGTGCAATGGTCAATTAGCCATGGTTTTCATCTCTTCACAAGACTACCTGCCAAGCTCAGAACTTGAAAGGTGTGTCTCTCTGCATTGGTTGGAAGGCCAGGCATGTAACTGTACCATTTAGCACTTGTTGAATATCGTTGTGTGGTGTGGGGATCCATAGTGGAAGCTGGATATTCATTTATCTTTTCTACAGGCATTGTGAGCAGCTTTCTGGAAGTTTCTGTCCTTCTCAGCCAGGATCAATTTATAGCTCATTGGGCTTAAATATAAGGGCTTCTCACATAGCAGCACTGCAGAAACAGTTGGGGTCTGTTAGAGGTTGTCTGAACCTTCTTTTGCTGAGCAGTTGGGGAAAGTATTCAGTTGCTGGATAAGCTTTAAATTCTTTTTCAGTCTGTGGACTTTAGAGCAGTAGTGCTGTCTTGTTTAATGTGTGGTGTGGTGTGGGGGAGCCATAGTGGAAGCTGGATATTCATTTATCTTTTCTACAGGCATTGTGAGCAGCTTTCTGGAAGTTTCTTTCCTTCTAAGCCAAGATCAATTTACAGCCCATTGGGGCTTAAATGCCAGGGCTTCTCACATAGCAGTACTGCAGAAACAGTTGAGGTCTGGCAGAGGATGTCTGAACCTTCTTTTGCTGAGCAGTTGGAGAAAGGATTTAGTTGCTGGATAAGCTTTAAATTATTTTTCAGTCTGTGGAACTTAGGGCAGTAGTGCTGAATTGTTTAAAACAGTGTTTGTGTGTGTGTGTGTGGGACCTTCCTTTGGAGGAGGTTGCAGTGCTTGGAGGTGCAGTGAGGGGCAGACAAAGGGCTGATACACTCTCATGAGAGTCTGGTGTGGGCCCTAATCCCACCCTCTCCACCCCTCCCTCCCAGAGCACAGCTCATTTATAGGGGAACACATGCCCTGCAATTGGGAGAAGGGGCTTCAGGTGCAGCTCATGTAGTTCTATCCAATACTGCAGCCACAGGGCAGGGAAAAAGCATAGTTAGGTCTCAAATAGAAGTACAACATCCACAATAAATTGATGATTAGTGTGATAGGTGGATATTGTGGAGGGCCTTCAACTGGAATATATCAGGTAAAATTTATGTTAGAGGCTGGGCTAGGATTAGTTAATGCTACTTGCTGTAGGCATAGTTAGTGTGGAGGCTGTATAGGTAGTGTGGACCATAGGTAGGATTGTTGGGTGCAATGGTGTGGGACAGTAATGCGGATGAATATACTGTGGAGGCTGGGAGGGTGCCCAATATGCCACAGGCTAAGAAGGCTCAAGGAAGAGGATCAGTGGATTGCAGGGAGTTGGGGAGGCTGAGGGATGAGGGGAAGATTGATTCGGTTGGAGGGCTGACATCTGAGAGTATTGAGGGGCACCACAGAGAAGGAACAATGGGTCAAGGGAGGGGCAAACTAGACAGGAAGCCAGCCGATGAAGGGTTGACTCTTGTAGGACCAAGAAAGAGAGGAGCAGCAGCAGGCAGAAGGGAGGAGAAAGCACATAGTAAGGCAAAGGGGATAGGAAACATGTTTACTTTACTAGCAACACATGGGAAAGAGGAAGCAGGAGGTGATTAAACAAGGGATAACACTCACAAAGAAGAAGGACTGAGGGGCATTACAAGTGGAGAGATTGAGCATGGTGTGACGGGGAGGGATAATATTCAGAGAGGTGAGGAGGGAGAGGGAGGTTGGCAGTCAAACAGGAGAAGGGGGACGGGTCTTAATTGGGAGGAATGGGGGGAAGACACTGGGGAACATGGTAAAAACACAGTCTTGAGTGGCTCCAAAAATGAGAACCTGGGAAGGGGATGGCGACAGGCACTAGGAAGAGGAGGGGGTGTACTGTGGTGTTGGGGGACTCCATACTCAAGGGGGTCAGATGGGGCAGTAAGGGGGAGAGACACAGTCAGAGATGGGTGAATTCCATACCAGGAATAATGGCAGACATCGTAGGACAGGCAATCCTAATTTGCATAAAGAGGGGTAGGAGGAAACCACACATTGTGGTTCATGTGGGGAAAAATGACCTGGGGGGGAAACGGTGGAGGTAACAAGGGAGAGGACTGAGGAAGTGGGAAGGTTGTGCGAGGAGACTGGGGAGTCTGTGGCCTTCTCCAAAGTGCTCCCAATACCCTGCACAATCACAGTGAGAAAGGAGAGGATTAGAGAGTTGAACACGATTGGTAGAATGATGTCGAACTAAGGGGTACAGGGTTGTGGACGGCTGGGGCAGTATCTGGGATAATAACAATCTGTTTGCAAGAGATAGGCTGCACCTGAGTGGTGAGGGGAAAGAGGTATTAAAGCAAAGACTGGAGAGGTATATTGCAACAAAGGTGGATTTAAACTAGATAGGGGGTGGCAAGTGGACAGCTGGGGATTGACTGGAGCATTCCAGTCACCTCCAGTGCTAGGGAGCAAGTGCTCCTGGACACAATCCAGGAGGGTCTCCTGACATAGTTGATTACTGTACCTACTAGGCTAAAGAACACTTTAGATCTGGTATTATCAAATGGGGAGGCAGTGAGGGAAGAAGAAGGTAGAGGACCCACTAGTTGACAGTGATCACCAAACAGTGTGGTGTAATATCACGATGTGCAGGGAGCCAGATAAATCAGTTACTCGGGTGGTAAACTTTAAGGGGTTGGACTTTAGGAGGATGCAGGAAGTACTGAAAGGGAAAATGGAGGGCATTAGGCAGGAGATGGACATGGAGCAGAAATGGGATATTATTAAATGGGGGGTTAGAGAGGCAACACAAGCCTGCACCAAGGCACAGAGTAAGAGGATCAGAGCAAGAAAACTATGCTGGTTGAACAGTGAGGTTGTGGAGGTGGTGAGGGCAAAATGAGTGGAGCACCAGAGGTTTAGGAAGACTGGGAAGGAAGTGGACAGGGAGGAATATTGAACAGGTATTTCTGCTCAATCTTTACTGAGGAAGAGGAGGCTAATGGGTCTGAAGGGAGTACAAGGGGTGAGAATGGTGCAGAAATGGACATAAGTCCCTTTACTCGAGAAAGGGTCCTGAAGGAACTGGAAGTAATAAGAGTTGATAAAGCAATGGGGCCAGATGGGGTGCACCCCAGGGTCCCTAAAGAGCTAAGAGAGGTGATGGCTGAACCTCTGGCTATCCTGTTTAGCCGATCACTGGAAACAGGGGAGGTACCCAAAGACTGGAGGACAGCAGATGTAGTCCCCTTATACAAAAGTGGGAACAAAGAGGAAGCGGGAAACTACAGACCAGTTAGCCTCACCTCGGTAGTGGGGAAGATCATGGAAGCACTACTGAAGGAGAGACTGGTGGAACATCTGGTTGTCAATGGACTACAGGTCCCAAGGCAGCATGGTTTCACACGGGGTGGTCATGTCAGACCAACCTCATTGAATTTTTGACTGGGTGACTAGGAGGTAGATCAGGGAGAGCAGTGGACATGGCCTATCTGGACTTCAGCAAGGCCTTTGACACTGTGCCACATAGGAGACTATTACACAAACTGGGGAATATGGGTGTGGGCAGGACAGTAGTGTGGTGGGTAGGTAACTGGCTGGGCAGCAGGACACAGAGGGTAGTGATAAATGGCTGTCACTCCACAGAGGGAAGAGTGACCAGTGGAGTACCACAGGGATCAGTGCTGGGACTGGTCCTATTCAACATCTTCATCAGTGACATTGCGCAGGACCTAGAAGGCAGAATTTCACTGTTCGCTGATGACACAAAGCTCTGTAACAGAGTAGACACATCAGAGGGTGTAGACAGAATGAGAAGGGACCTGCAGAAACTTGAAGAATGGTCAGGGGTTTGGAAGTTGAAATTCAATGCAAAGAAGTGCAAGATAATGCATATGGGGCACAAAAACCCTGGCACAATATATCAGTTGGGGGTTGAGGATATAGCATGCACCAAGCAGGAAAGGGATCTTGGGGTTATCATCTCTGATGACCTCAAGGTAGGGAAACAGTGTGACAAGGCAGCAGGTAAAGCAAATAGGATGCTGGGATGCATAGGCAGGGGCATCACCAGCTGGAAAAGGGAGGTCATAATTCCACTATACAAGACAGTAGTGAGGCCCCACCTGGAGTACAGTGTACAGTTCTGGAGACCTTACCTACATAAGGAAATAGACAGGGTAGAGAAGGTTCAGAGGAGGGCAACAAAGATGGTACATGGATTGCATCACAAGTCCTATGAGGACATGTTGCAGGAACTGAATATGTACTCCCTGGAGGAGAGGAGGGAGAGAGGGGATATAATAGAGACATACAAGTATCTTACAGGGAGGAACAGGGTGCAGGAATACACTATTTTTAAGAGAAAAAGATGTTCCAGGACTAGAGGGCATGGGATGAAGTTGGAGGGAGGACGATTCAGAGGAAACGTGAGGAAGAATTTCTTCACAGAACAGGTGGTGGACAAGTGGAACACCCTGCCAGAGGAATTGGTGGGGGATGAAACAATCACGGGATTTAAGAATACATGGGATTGACATAAAGGAATTCTGGAGGTCAGGGGTAAGGGGCAACAGACTTCTAGGAAAACATAAACTGAACTTACAAGCTCAAATGGGCAGACTGGGTGGGCCACAGGCCCTTATCTGTCGACACTGTCTTTGTATCTATGTATGTATCTATGAATATGCATGATGGTCCAGGGAGCTAACCAGAAAAGTGAGAGAAGCCAAGGTACAGAGGGAGCTGAGATTAGCACAGGGAATTAATGGGGGAGAAAGACTTTTTCAGATACATCAGGGAGAAAGGAAGTGCAAGGAGACAATAGTGAGGATAAAAAGGGGTGGGGAGTGGATGGAAAAGGGGGAGGAGCAGGCAGCAGCACTGAATGAATACTTTTGCTCAGTGTTCATGGAAGAAAGGGGGGTACGCTACCAGCATGGGCTGGGAGAGTAGGGACAGGGGGAGAGGAGGAGGTGACAGATGGAAGAACTGAGGCAAGTAGAGTCCTAGAGGGACTGAGGACACTGAAGATAGACAAGGCACCAGGGCCAGATGGTATCCACCAAAAGGTGCTGTGGGAGATGGCGGAGGTTTTGAAGGAGCCACTGGCAGATCTGTACAGCACCTCACTGGAGTCAGGATGTGTGCCACTGGACTGGAGGATGGCACATGTAGTACCAATATACAAGAGCAGGCCATGGGATGAACCAGGTAATTATCATCCAGTAAGTCTCACCTCCATAGTGTGCAAACTCATGGAAACGATACTAAAGGAAGGACTGGTGTCCTACCTGGAGGACAATGGCCTCCAAGATGTGAGGCAGCATGGGTTTGTTTCAGGGAAGTCTAGTCAAACCAACCTCATACAATATTATGACTGAGCGACAGGTGAGCTGTATAAGGGTCATGCAGTTGATGTTCCTTACTTGGACTTCAGCAAGGCCTTCGATTCAGTGCCTCATGGGCGGCTTGGGGAGAAGCCAACTGGTGTATGGGGAGGGGCAAAAATGTTGAACTGGATTACAAGCTGGCTGAGTGGCAGGCTGCAATGGGTGGTGGAGAGAGGGAAGCTCTCAACTGTGAGACCGGTGATGAGTGGGGTGCCACAGGGCTCTGTGCTGAGGCAAGTATAGCTTGGGCTCTTCATATCAGACATTGCACTCGGGGTGGTGAGCAAGGTAAATCTGTTCGCTGATGACACCAACATTGGAGCAGTGGTGGATGGAGAGGAGGGATGGAAGTAGCTGCAGGGGGACCTACTCAAGCTAGAGGAGTGGACAGAGGTGGCAACTGGGGTTCAATGCAAAGAAGTGTATGGTTATGCACTTTGGGGTGAAGAACCCAAGGAGAGAATACTGGCTGGGGGGTTAAGCTGGGTATCATTGAGGAGTAGAAAGATCTAGGGGTAATGATAACAGGGACCATGAACAACACTGCCCAGTGCAGGACAGCAGCTGAAAAACTGAACAAAATGCTGGGGTGCATAGTTAGGGGGTTTTCATCCTGGCAAAGAGAGGTGATCTTGCCCCTCTACAGGTCACTGGTAAGGCTGAACTTAGAGTATTGTGTGCAGTTTTGGAGGCCATACCTAAAGCATGATATCAGGCTACTGGAGGGGTTGCAGAGGAGGGTAACAAAGATGATATGTGGAATGGAGGGGGGAGAGACTATGATAGCAGGCTGGGAGTTCTGAATATGTACACCCTGGAGGATAAAAGGGACAGGAGGGACATTATAGAGACATTCAAGTATCTGAGGTGACTCAATAAGGATGGGGCAGCTGGGATCTTTAAGCTAAGGAGGGGGAGGTTCACCAGGGGGCACTGGCTAAGAATAGAGGGGGGAAGATTTAGGAAGGAAATGAGGAGACACTATTTCACAGAGAGGGTGGTAGCAAAATGGAACACCCTACCAGAATGGGTGGTATCATGTAAATGTGTGAACAGCTTCAAAAGGGTATGGGACAGGGAACAGGGGAGAGTGAGGGTCGGGGAGGTGGGGGGTGGCAGTGGGATGACAAAGGGAAGGGGGTGGGGCAGCTGCAAACTAGGGGCATTGGTTGCACACTCGAGCAGACTTAGATAGACTGGGTGGTCTGTTTCTGCTGGCACATTTGTATGTTCATATGTTTGTATGTAACTTCATACAAACACATCTCTTCCATGGTAGTGTGCCACTGAGGATAGTATGTATCAATTAGGTTATCCTTCACAATGTTGGTTGATGAAGGTCTAATAGATGCCAATTCTTCTATCTGCTCCATTGACCATAGGACACACCTGCAGTTCTGCTTATAGTTCATATTAAAGAACAGTATTGGGTCTGACTTTCCATACAGATGAGTGCCAATGAGCCTATTACTTGCCTTATATGCACCGCACTCTCTGTGTGACAGTTTTCAAACCCAAAGACCACAGATGTGGTGATAGATCTGTTTGTGTTTGACAGCTCCTCATAAAGCTCTTGTTGACAGGTTTGCTCATGTTTGCCATAGAGCTGCCAAGCACAAACTGAACATCTATGTTTGCCTGCCACATTAACAGAAGAACAGGTTTGCAGTCATGGATAAACACTGCATTCCTCTTTCTGGGTAGCTCATACACCCTTTTTGTTGATTTTGTTTTGAGATGATGCTGCATTACAGAGAAAACCCATGTGACCCTGCTCACACACATGTTTGGAAATCCAAAGTGACACCTGGTATGCCACTGAAACTGACTTGACAGGACAGCAACAGTACTTGCCACATAAGTGACGCTTCCACAGCATCCAGCTTTCACAATGTTGGGCTTTCACACTTGTCTGGCATTTGGCAAGTAATGTACTACATAATGAATTTTAGAACTTCTGCATCACAACTGTCACCAATACGTGGAGCATCCTTAACCCACAACAGCATGTGAATGTGCAGAGCTTCACACTGATATTCTACTCTCCAGAAATGGTGCTCAACCAGTCCAAGAAGTGGATTCCTCTTTGATTGAATAAATGTCAACAATTCATGGAAACAGTAGTGAAAATTCCAAGATACAGACACTGGGTCAAGACAGCACATCTCTCCAAGTGTCATGGATGAATTGCCTTCAGCATCTGTATTTGCCCACTTTAGCAAATCAGCCAACTCATGCCAGGTGCATTCAGTGCAGCTCAGAGTCACAAACAAAGTAGCAGGAATAAACTCTCAAAGTATGCACATACCTTCTGAGTGCATTCAGTACCAGTACTCTTTTTTTCCTCTCATACTAGAGAGAGAATTGAACTCAAGTTCATGAGGCAATATGCCAGCTACAAACTGGGAAACCATGACTTCTAATGTGGCCAAGGAGCAGAGACTGCTGGATGGCTTTCAGGATGTGTTCTTCACTCAACATGTGTTGGAGCCTACAAGGAAGGGGCATGTCCTGGACGTGGTTCTGGCAGAAGGGGAACTAGTGAGGGATCTGACAGCAGGGGTTCCCCTGGCCTGGCTATGGGAAAGATAGTCAAGAACCATTTGAAGATGATTAAAACTTGGACAGATGTTGAAGTGAGATGGGAGGTCATCAAACGGGGACTGTAGGAGGCAGTTAGGAACTGTGCAAAGGTGAAGTGTAAGGGGGAGAGGTCACGTAAACCATGTTGGTGGTCTAGGGAGGTTCAGGACACAGTCAGGGAAAAGAAGGCTGCATACAGAGATTACAAAAAAATGAGAGGGTAAAGGAAGCTTACCGTATTTCAGCCAGACAAGTCACCCAGATGGTAAGGGAGGCTAAGTCCAGTAAGGAGCAGTGGCTGGCACAGGGATATGGGGAAGGGTTCTTTAGGTATATCAGGGAGCAGAGAAAGACCAAGGGCCAGATCGGCAGATTGATAACAGAAGGCGGGGTGGGTGAAGGAGGAGGTGAGGGACCAGGCGGAGGTCCTAAATGAGTACTTTGCCTCTGTGTTCACTAGGGAGGGAGATGGGAAACTTACAAAGTGGGATCAGTTGGAGTTAGAAGGGACAGGGGATAGAAACAGTGGAGCAAAAGACAAAGATATGCCGGGAGGGATGGATACCTCAAGGGTTTCACATTGGGATAAATCAGCAAGTAGGGGGGAGGGAACTGATGATGAAATCCCCACTGAATGGGTGTGGAATGCCCTTAGGACCCTGGAAAAGGAACAAATCTCCAGGGCCAGATAGCAGACATCCAAGAGTTCTATGGGAATTGGTGGATGTACTAGCTGAACCCCTGGCAGAGCTCTACAATAGGTCACTTGAGACAGGGATAATGCCTAGGGATTGGAGAAGAAAGAAAGAGGCTGTTGGTTAACTAGGACCTGTAGCTTATCCAGTAGGTAGGGAAATGGGCAGACTAGGTGGGCCAAGTGGTTCTTATCTGCCATCAAAGTCTATGTTTCTATGAGAGAGGCACATATGGTGCCAATCCATAAAGGGGGTTGAGGGAAGTGATGAGTAATTATAGACCTGTCAGTCTGACAACGGTGGTGGGTAAAATAATGGAGGGAATACTGAAGGAACATTTGGGGAGGTTCTTGGAGGTGACATGATGCCAGAATAGTCACCAGTATGGGTTTGTGCCGGGTAGATCATGTCAAACTAACCATGTGCAGTTCTATGAATGGGTAACATCAGAACTGTATAGGGGAAAACCTGTGGATGTGCTATTCTTGGACTTCAGCAAGGCGTTTGACTTGGTCCCACACAAAGACCTATTGGAGAAACTGAGGGGGTTGGGAGTGGGTCCATTGATGGTCAGATGGATAGGTAACTGGCTGGCTGAGTGCACCCAGAGTGTAGTGGTTGGTGGGGAGATCTCAACCCCTCGAGGGATCATAAGTGGGGTAACACAAGGCTTGGTCCTGGGGTCAATCTTGTTTAATGCATACAAATCAGATATCAGGGAGGGTATAGGGTGTGAAATTAGTCTCTTTGCTGACGACTCCAAGCTGGGGACAGTGGTTGGAGGAGAGGAGGGGAGGATGGCCCTGTAAGGGGACCTGGAGACCCTGGATAGGTGGGCTCACATCTGGAAATTAAATTGCAACCCCTCGAAGTGCAAGGTGTTACATCTTGGGAGAGGGAACCCCAAACATGAGTACACCCTGGGTGGGGAGCTGTTGGATGTCACAGCAGGGGAAAAAGATCCAGGGGTCCTAGTGGATCCAAGTATGAACAACTGAGCAATGCAGGAGGGTGGCAGTCAAGGCAAATAGGATGTTGGGATGCATCACAAGGGTGATCACCTGAAGGAGTGGTGAAGTGATTCCGCCACTGTACAGCGGTCTGGCTAGACCACACCTTGAGTACTGTGTGCAGTTCTGGAGACTGCACTTGAGAAGGGACATACAGCTCCTGGTAAGGGTCCAGAGGAGGGCAACTAAGGTGATACGGGGTCTAGGGGATTTGATGTATGAGGAGAGAGACTGGATGAGCTCGACCTGTCTCATTGGAGGACAGAAGGGACTGGGGGGACATGATTGAGGTCTTCATGTACCTCAAGGGAATTAATAGGGTAAACAAGGAAGGAATTTTTAGATTGAGACGGGGTACCACCAGAGGGCATGGTTTGAAGTTGGAAGGAGGAAGGATGAGGGGGGAAAAGAGGAGGAAGTATTTCACTGAGAGGGTGGTGGAACCTTGGAATGCACTGCCTGGTGAGCTGGTTCTGGCTTCTACAGTGGAGGGATTCAAGAGAGGGTGGGACAGGTACAGAATGGGGAGGAAGCAGGGGTGGGCCTGGCCCAGTGGGCCCAGGATGGATGGCAGGAGAAACAGAAAAGTGATGGAGGGGAAGACCTCAACACTCAAATGGGGTCCTGAGGCATGAGCAGACTCAACAGACCAAAAGGCCTATTCTGCTGGCAATTAGTATGTTAGGTTAACTTGCAGAGATTCATCTTTCTTTCAACTTCTGCAAGAACTCTGCAGCTGTCATACCCTGCAGAGATGTTGCCATCCATAAAATATGAGCTATTGATGCAGACAGTATACTCAACTCACTATCTCACAACAGGTGGAACAAGTATTGAATGTTCTTCCTGAACTTTCCTTCGGGATGTAGCACTCTTGATACTCGATACTCAGCACCAGGGACTTGCACCTCTTGTGCATCCAGATGTCCCCCTGTCCCATGTGGGAAGAGATCAGGAAAGCAACGCACTTCCAAAGTGCTTTCCCAGATACTGACAGTATTGTCTTCAACTTGCTTCATCTGGTACAGTTCAAAATTATCAGTTACAGAACCTCTTCCATGGAGAGGATGAATAGTGTACTGCTCATACACATTTCATTTAGTACTCTTCCTGACCTTCTCAAACAATCCCTCTCTTGCCTCTCAAGAAGATTGAACTGTCCATTTATGTCAGAAAGCTGATCAGTGTTGAGGTCCTAATAGAAAGGATTTCTATGCTTTAAGTACGTACCTCAAAGCCTTTTTCACTTTTTCAACACTGACAAGGGGTGAAAATATTATGGATTTGGTTTTAAACAATCTGGGTAGTAATATTATAAACTGCATGGTTACCCCCTTGGGTCTAGCGATCACTCTATGATCAGCTTTACTTATAAAGTAAATTTAGGATATGATACTGGCAGTATGATTATTTATAATTTTAATAAGGCCAATTTTTTGGATTTTGTAAATGAAATGGCAATTTGGGATTGGAACTCGGATTTCAAAAACAAATCCCTTCTGGATATGTGGCAGATTTTAAATGCCAAACTTTCTATAACTATCAAGAAATAACATCCTCCAAATAAAGAAAACTTGAAAATGTGAAACCCAAATTGCCTTGGATGAATGTAATAGTAAAGAAACATATAAAAAATAGGAATAAAGCATTCAAGAAGGCCAAATTAAGTGGTACCCAAGAAAATTGGGCAAAATATAAAGATCAGTTAAGGATGACAAAAAATAGTACTAGAAAAGCCAAGCAAGATTATGAATTTAGATTAGCAGGTAGAGCAAAAGACGATTATAAAACCTTTTATAAATATATAAATAAAAAAGGGGGAGGTACACCTATCATAGGCCCATTCAAAAATCAGACAGGTGACTTAATTACTGATTAATCCTAAATGGCTATAGTATGTAACACATATTTTTCCTCAGTTTTTAATAGTAAAACCATGCCCAATAAAAGTCATAGTGATCAGCTAACAAATGGGCAATTTACTGTGGGAAAAGCTGAAGTTGGAAAACTACTACAGGGACTGGACCCTAATTAATCAGCTGGTCCTGATGTACTTCATCCATGTATTCTTAAGGAACTAGCCATCCCCCTATCAGGCCCAGTCACTGCCCTTTTCACACAATCTATTATAGAGGGACAAGTTATTGATGTATGGAGACAAGTCACAGTGGTTCCTATTTTTAAAAAGGGATCTAAGCAGGATGTAACAAATTACAGACCTATTAGTTTAATGTCTGCCCTGGGTAAGATTCCTGAGGGCATAGTAAAAAATTATACTGGGGTAGTTATGCAGACTGATACCACCAAGCATGGGTTTGTGAAATCAAGATCATGCATGACTAACTTGTTGGAGTTTTATGGTGGTATCAGTGAGGCACTGGATAAAGAAGAAGCTGTGGATGTCATCTTTCTTGATTTTTCTAAGGCCTTTGACAAGGTCCCCCCATGGTGAATTAATTGATGCGACCATAAATATGGGCTTAGAGGGAAACATTACTAGATGGATAGAATCCTGGTTGACTGGGAGAACTCAGTAAGTCTGCATAAAGGGTTTCGACTCTGGATATGAGCAAGTGACTATTGGGGTCCCTCAGGGATCAGTGTTGGGCCCGTCTTTTCAACATCTATATTTCTTCCCTAAATACTACCACAGAAGTTTGGTTAACCAAATTCACTGATGATACTCGCATAGGTCATATAGTTAATAATCCAGAAGCCATCAATACTCTACAATATGCCTTGGGTGAATTAGAAAGTTGAGCCAATGTAAAGAAACTTACGTTTAATGTAAAAAAGTGTACAGTGATGTACTTTGGGAGGAACAATCCACAAGAAAATTACATGCTGGGTGGTAGAGTACTAGAAGTTGTCAAGGATGAATGTGACCTGGGTGTAAGGGTCAAAAATTACCTAAGTTTTGGACTGCACTGCCAACAGACAATCAAGAAGGCTGGGGGCATACTCCATTGTATAAACAAACACATAAAAAGTACAAGTAGTAAGGTTTTGTTGCCACTACATTCCTCCTTGGATAGGCCCCACCTGGAGTATTGTGCTCAGTTTTGGGCACCAGGAGATAAGGGTTCTATAAATGCCCTTGAGAGAGTTCAGAGGAGGGCAACTAGAAGGATGGATGAAGTGAGGGGAATGGAGTATGATGATGGATTACAGAAACTTGGGCTTTACACTCTGGAGTTTTGTAGAATGAGGGGGGTTCTGTGTATGGTCTACAGAGCCTTACATGATGATCAGTTATGGGAATGGGAACTACTGGGTCTAGTACTCAGAAAGGTAGTTTATGATACCAGAGCTCATCCACTACAGATAAAGGTGAAATGTTGTAGAACTAAACAGAGAAGCTCTTGGTTCTCAGTTAGAGTTTCTAAAATATGGAATGGTCTACCCTTGGAGGTGGTTGCAAGCAAGAGTATGGATCTATTTAAAAATTGGTTGGACGTCTATTTGAGTTTAAATTCCATCAAGGGTTATAATTAACGTATGGCGAGCAATATGGACTTTAATCTTTTCAGCTCTGATTAACGTATGACCTATGACCTATGACAACATGCTGCTAAATCACATTTGACTTTGTTGGAACCCAATTTACTAGGATAATGAGGCTACTCTCACAAGAAATGGTATCAACATTTTCCTGTAGATGAAATGGTAGGTACAGGATAGTACCTTTTAGAAATTTGACAAGTTCTTTCTGTTGCATGTTCTTCATCTTAGTGTTAAGGCATAAAATTGTCTGAAATGGTTTCATGGTTTGTATGAGAACCCATGCAAACAAATTAAGTGTAGCAATCTCTGGGGGTATAACATCTGGCTCCATGTTATTAAGCACAGATCTTGGTGGCAGGACATTTGCCTTAATCTTACTGCAGCAATAGTCACACAGAACTACTTTTCCTGGCATTTCAAAGTCTGACCACAATAAGAGGTAAGCCACCAAATGACCCCACACCGCATTGAATATGCTAATGTTGTTTACATCAACACCCACAACATTTGTTTTGTAGAACACATTTTGGCAAGAAACACAAGTATGTTCAAATTTCTGTCTCTTGGCCAACTCAAACTTTGCAATTTAATTACCAAATGTTCTAATCACTTCAGATTCATCAACAGGAACATACCCACCAACTGAATCTGTGTACAGCTATGATATCACTTGAGAAGGTGTTTTGCATGTACTTTTTTGGTCAATACAGATGAACCTTCTATACCACCTTCTGTTACCGATTTAACTCAGTAAACATATGAACAGCACGCCTGATGTGGTAGATTCTGGCAACAAATTTACCCATTGCTGTATTGTGCACAGCAATCATCCACATATGATGAAGAACACTGCCAGAGGCACCAGTACACAAACAGGTAATAGAATGACCCATCAGTCCTGTATACAGACTAATGTCATAGAGGTTAATGTTTTAAAATAATTCATACCTTTCTGATGTCTTTGTGATGACAAAATGGTTAATAAATGCCTTAACCTCTTCAAAAGATGATTGCTGTATGTTATACAACTAATCACAAGGGCACACAAGACATTTCTGCCTGTATTACACAACTGGGGCATCACTGTCCTCCTCTAAGTCTTGCACAGTATGAGCAGTTTGTAATGTCAAAACATTGCATGCTTTCCAACTCATATCAATTGAACCACTGTTCTTGATAAGAGTGGTTTGTATGTCTCTTCATAGATGTATGGCTCCGTGTACTGTGTGTGTAGCCAACGGCCATTGAAAATGTAGCAGAAGTTGTCTCTATTCAGTTGCTCAACTTCCTGCAATTTCATCTTAATATGATACACAACTTTTTGAAATGAATCAAGTTGAGACATCATTTCTCACCACAAATGAGCTCTAACATGCACCACCATTGAAACAAACTGTCTAACATGGAGCCAGAGTTTCATCAAAGAAAGATTTCTTTTTATTTTCCTCCCAGCACATCTCATAATTTCAGATATTGTCTATTCATTCTTCATTTTACAAGCTGTTGCATGGAAATATCTGACTTTTACCATACAACTACTAACTATACCAGTACCCCTTTTACTTTTTTTTCTGTTGCTTTTTTTTCATGGCACATTTTGACTACTTGCTTTCTTACCAGACTGTTTATTCTGAGTAGTAACATTTCCATTGTTAACTGTGAGACTGACATGCCTCACCTTTAATACATGTAAATGGCTGTCTGCTGCTACCTTTTATGGTTGTGGGCGGAGCCTACAGCCATATCGCTTTAGTTTGAAAAGGGGTTCTGTGGAACACATTTTTTAGTAGTTTTCAGTGTATCCTTCCATAACACTGCAAATTCCTATGGCAATTAAACAATACTCCCTTCTTTCTGTTTAGAACGATGGACACAGAACTCAAAGCTACTTTTCTCTGAGAGCTAATGTGCACACCTTCCAAACAAATCAAAAT
Organism: Neoceratodus forsteri; assembly: GCA_016271365.2. Classification (NCBI taxonomy): domain Eukaryota; kingdom Metazoa; phylum Chordata; order Ceratodontiformes; family Ceratodontidae; genus Neoceratodus; species Neoceratodus forsteri. The sequence continues at coordinate 277,060,181 of CM057453.1, read as the reverse complement.
ATCTTTAAAACTATTCAACGTGTGCAAAAACAACCATATGGAAGTTGTTCAGGGCAAAAAGATCTTTCACATGAGGGTAGTTACTAATCTGAATTCTTTATATTTTGTAAAATATGGTCTTCCAAACAACCTCCTTTTTTTCTCTCTGAGTGAACACAGTAAGAGTCATGCCAAACAAATGTAAATATCTTGGAAAGTATACAAGTTACCAATATATGACCACATGAAAGTTGTTCAGGACGAAATGACCTTTCAAATGAGGGTAGTCACTAATCTGAATTGATTAGATTTTTTTAAATATAGCCATCCAAAAAATGAAAATTGTGAAGAAAAATGAAAATTCAGGTAATCAAATGGCCATAGTTTAAAAAATATAATTAGGTAAGCAATAATAGCTGACAGGGTGGGCGGTATTGGGCAATACCAGACCACCAAGGGGTGTAATGAAGCCCAATGCTGCAGGCAGATGGCCTTATAGCTCCTGAAAGGTCCAGTATTGCCAAATACTGCACACCCTGGAGGGGATTATTGCGCTTAGAAAATGGGCTATTAAAAAAAAGGAAAAGAGTAAAACAAAATATGTTTTAAAAGTTTTTACTTTAATTTGTGCTGTGTGTAAGTATGTGTTTTAAAAAAAATCTACTTTCTGTTTTTCCCACTAGGAGGTGCTGCATGTATGATGTTCTGTTTCTCTTCCTGCTGCTGTCTTTCTTTTCTGAGACAGAGCTCTGTTTGTCCCAGAGTTCTACTGACCCCTACCCCCACCACCATCAGCAGAAGAAGCATTTCTTTTTTAAATCATTTTCATTCATTTTATTTTTAATTTAAAATGAACGGAGGGTTGACAGTGACTGGGCAGCTAGCCAGAGCAGGGGGCACGAGAGCACAACTGGCTCTGCAAGGGTTGCGCTACCGAGGCAAAAACCCAAGTAAGTTTGTTTTTTTTTACATAAATGCTAAACTGCTTGATTGTAAACTGTTGCTTTAACAGCAACCATTTTTAAAAAGGACAGTAACTGTGGTCAGCTGCAGTGCAATATTTGGAAGATACTGTGTTAGGGAGCAGTCAGCAGCATTTAAGATGTGACAGAGACGCGTTGCCTGCTACCAGCAGTAGTGAGAACAGGCACAGTATTGGGAGTGGTGGTAACGCCGGAGTAAGTTCTAGCTTTGTAAAGTGGAAAAAAAAAACAACCTTTACATTCCTTGTTTTATTTGCATGCTGCCCTAATTTGTTTTCGGTTTGTGACTGGAGTGGTCTATGGACTGGGGTGGGGGGCTGTAGCTCGCTGTCTCGCTAAAGCAGAGTGAAAAAAATGGTGGCAAGAAATTGGAAAATTCAGGGTGCCCAATGATATTGTAAATAATGGGGCACCCTGAATTGATACTTGTTTTTCCCAGAGCTCTATTCAGAAATATCTGCCCACTAATCCTAGTGTCCTAGCCAATTAGAATGCTAGGATTTACTTGCCCATTTTCTAATGCAGCTTAATGAATAGGCTTATGTGAAAGGTATTTTTGTCCAGAACAACTTTCATACTAATGGGTTATTAGTAACTCCTATAATTTTAGAGATATTTACATTTGTTTGGCATAACTCCTATCACATTTCTGACAGCCTGATTTCTGAAATCACTACACTGAGACCAGAACATATGGTTTATATCTTGTCATGCCTAAATTAACTGCAGACCCTGAAGTTATTCTAGCAATGTAGAACACTTCGATGGAATTGTTTAGTTCTTAATATGAAGACGAAAAACAGCTTGAAACAAAATGATCTGCTTATTGGGGGCACATTAGATATTTTCAGACTGGATCATGTTAAATCTTTTCAGGAAAAAAAGCAACAGATTAATTGTAGTAATTACTAGCCAGCAATATCTATATGTGAAGCTGACACTGACCAGATAGGATGAAGAAGGAAGACACAGAAGAAAACAATGCTCACACACATAAAGAATACTTGACTGTCTGTGAAACTTTTAGAAGCAAATGGTTTGATACTTTTTAGGCATCTATACTGCACCACTGATTTTTTTCTTTTATTATGTCCTCTTTGGCAACTTCGACTATTAAAATGCATTAAATGTATAGTTTACAAAATCTTGACCTTGGGATAACTCTTAAATGACTCCTAAATAAGTTTTAAGCCATTCCCTTTACAGGAGGCCAAGACCTGTGCAAAAGGTTACTTGGTTACTTGGTCAGAGGGACAAAAGAGGGCTAAAAGCCCATAAACATTGTCCTCCACATATGTGGATCATTAGTAATGGCCCCTATCTAATTAACCATTTGTCCAGTTTGAGTTTAAAATTAATAAAGGAAGGGGCATCAACAACATCCTGTGGAAGTGTATTCCAAAGTCTTGGTGTTCGTATTGTAAAGAAGTTTTGTCTTTTTTTTGTTTTACATTTTGCTATATCTAACTGTTTGTTATTTAGTCTTGATCCAGTTTTCCTAATAGCAAAGGAAATACCACACTGCCTCATTAATGTTGGATTTTGAATAATCTTAAAAAGTTGAAGTAAGTCCCCTCGCTGTCGTCTCAGTTTAAGAGAATGCAGCCCCGTTTTGTGTAATCTGGTTTCGTAATCCAACTGCGACAGGTGAGGTATAGATTTGGTAACTTTTTTTTGTATCCTTTCTAACCTATCCACATCTCCACAAAGGCAGGGACTCCAAAATGGTGAACCATAATCAAGATATGGTCAGATGTATGATCTATACAATGGTATAATACATTGCTCGATTCTGGAGACAAAAGTACCATTGATTCTATGAAAAACTGAGTTTGTTAGATTTGCTATCTTATTGCAATGCGAGACGTATGTAAGTTTATTATTTATTAAAATCCCTAGGTCTTTTTCAAGGCATGAAGCCTTAATTATGCTATTGTTCAATGTATATGCCTGTTTGGGGTTGTTTTTCCCAAAGTGCATAACGGCACATTTGGTTGTATTAAACTCCATTTTATTAATAAAGGCCCAGTGTTCAATAGATATAAGATCATTAAGTAGGATTTGTTTGTTTTCAGCAGTGTTAACAGCACCACCCAGTTTGGTGTCATCACCGAATTTAGTGAGTATATTAGGAGAATGAATTTTCATGTCACTAATGAAGATGTTGAACAGTGTGGGCCCCAGGACAGAGCCCTGTGGCACCCCACTTGTAACCCATCCTGTGTCTGATAACATGCCGTTTACCCTAACCCTCTGTGATCTATTTGTTAACCAGCTTTTTATCCATGAAACTAGAATCTCAGAAAAACCTAAGTGAGTAAGTTTGGAAATGAGGATGCTATGAGACACTTTATCGAAGGCCTTACTATAATCCAATAAGATAACATCAGAAGGGATATTTAAATCTAAATTTAAGCTAATAAAGTTGTAAAAAGTCAATAAATTGGTGGTACATGACAAACCCGATCTAAACCCCTGTTGGGTAATATCTGTGAGTTTTAGGGATAAAATCTCCTTGTCCAAGAGTGATTTGATAATTTTTTCAAGTAGTTTGCACGGGATAGATGTTAAACTAATGGGATGATAATTATTTACTTGTGATTGGGAGCCCTGCTTACGTATGGGAGTAATTATTGCAGCTTTCCAATCAGGAGGAACTACAGATTCATGAAGAGATTTGTTAAAAATCATTGTTAGTGGCTTTACAATTGTTTTTTGTGTACCTAAAAGAAATTTATGGCATATACCATCCGGACCCAGGCTAGTAGTTTTCTTCAAAGCTGTGAGAAGATTGTAGACATCATTTTATTGAACTAATTGTTTATTGGTAATTATTGATGGTCTAACTGGAGTGGGTTGTGGGGGATCTTGAGTAAATACCAAAGTAAAATAATTATTTAATGTAGATGCTATAGCCAAATCAGAATTTATTGTTTTATTATCAAGCATAAGGGGACCAATTATTTTTTGTTACCTTTTTTACTGTTTAGATAGGCATATAAGGATTTATGTGAGTCCTTTGTATGTGCTATATGAAACTCAAGATTTCTTTTTGCTGCTAATATAGATTTTTTAAGAATTTTTACTGATTCTCCATACTGTATTAATAACTTATTGTTACCTGTCAAAGTATTGTTGCTGCTCTTTTTTAAACGTGTAAATAATTTCTGTTTACGCCGTATTTGTTTTTTAATGGAAGCATTAAACCGTGGAGGTATCTTACCTTTACAGTTATGAGTACATTTATTTGGGACATATTTGTGTTCAATAGAGGCTATTTGTGACTTAAGAAGGTCCCATGCCTCAATAGTATTTAGGGGAGTTAAAGTGTAGTCCCAATTGATTTTACCTAAGTATTCATTTATTTTTTGAAAGTCTGCCCTCTCATAGTGTTTAATTATTTTTTTACTGGGGGCTAAACAATAAGGTGAAATTATGGAGAAGAATATTGAATTGTGGTCGCTATTACCAAGAGAATCAGTTATATGTAAATTATTTATGTGTACATCTTGACTAGCTATAACGAGGTCAAGAATGTTTTTACCCCTAGTGGGTTCTTTGACTAGTTGGTGTAAACCCAAGTCGATAATAGTTGTGAGGAAGTTATTTTCAATATTATTTGAGCCCGTCAGAGTATCCCAGTTAATATTTGGGAGATTAAAGTCTCCCAAGAGAAGAAATGGGCTCTTACTGGAGAACTGAGAAATATCCTCGAGTAGTTTAAGATTTTGAGTACTATCTAATGATGGGGAACGATAGCAGGTACCTACCAAAATTTGGGGGAGACCTTTTGGTTGGATATATACCCATACGCTCTCTGAATTTAGTTCAATAGGAGATTGGTATGAGGGGATACTGTCCTTAGCATAGAGACTGACTCCTCCCCCTGATTTTGTATCTGGCCTATTTTTAAAGAAATGTTTATAGCCTAGAATCTCCGATGACCAGTTCCTATAGGAATTTCCCCAGGTTTCAGAGACAGCAATCAGTGACAGATCTGGAAGATGGGCTTTTAATTCCAGTTCTGCTTTTTTAGTAATATTCAGTGATCGTGCATTAAGAGATAAAGTGTTTAGATGTAAGTTAACAAGTTCAGACCCTTTTTCAAGAGTTTTGGGCGACCGTCCAAACTCCCCCTTATCGGTTGGTTTAAATGGGACTTTATATGAGTAACAATCTTTTTCCCAAGTATGACACTTCCTCTTCTGCTGAGGTGTAGGCCATCCCAACAATAAAGGGACGGATTAAGATGAAAGTCTTCCCAGTGGGTTAGACAGTGAATACCCTGTCTGAGGCACCATTTCCTCAACCATTCATTTATGATTTTGACTTGAGTTAATGGTGTCACTTGCTCTTGGGATAGGAAGTATTTCTGAAAGGCAGATCTCACAGCCCCTTTCAACCAATAGATTACAAAGGGAGACAAAGTCCTGTTTTATCCCTTGCATGGGTTGCTTTGTAATATCGTTAGTTTCCACGTGGACAACAACTAGTGGATTTTTTCCCGCAGAGTTTAAAATGGGTTTGAGCATAGCTGTAATATCAGAAATCCTAGCACTGCGATAGCTCAAACTAGAACGATGTTCTTTATCCTGGTTACAAACAATGTGGTCAATATATTTTGTTATGGAATCACCAAGTATGTAGACTTCTTTGTGGATGGTTAATGTACACAAGGAGAGTGTATGGGGGGAGAGGTGGGGCTCCGTTGGATAAATTTTTAGATGATGTATGTTGCATGGGACTATTCTCAATAGTATGTCTAAGTTTGGGACTAATTACTACAGTTTCCTCAATGAGGTTGGTTAAATGCTCAAATGAGTTATGGGTGGAAATTGCATAGGTGTCTGAGGGAGATAAGTCATTAACCACTGACTTGGGCTTAGCTGTACATTTTTTTGGTAACCAGAGATTTGCTTTGTCAACTATAGACCATTGTTGAGTTGATGTAGAGGGAGTAGAGGTGGAGGTAGGTTGTTCAAACATTGAAGAGTGAATAACATTTAGTTGGGACTGAGGGTTAGATTCATTGCCTACTTTTGCTAAAGTTGGAGTATTAACCTCCACCCTGTTTGTTGTAATAGAGGTGTTGGCTTCCACTAATATTGACATTTGGTCAATATAATCCTCCAAAGCCTTAATTTCTGGATTGACAGACAGTTTAGGCTGAAGTCTAGAGACTTCGTTTTGTAACTCAGTGATTAGAATACACTTGTCACACTTAAAATCAACAATATGTTTACCCATGGCATACATTTTACATGTAATGCAATATTTGTTGGCTTTCTTCATAATGAAACTTGGGACTGACACAGACAAACTCTGAGAACTTTGTGGTTATTGATATTTTACAAGTATTACCTTGTTGTCCCCTTGGTCCAAGATGGACACGATGAACCGCATGAAGACAGCGTGTCTCTCTGTGTCTCCGCGCGCGGCCCCGCACCTCGCCCCACTCGCTAGAGCTGCTTTTTAGGGCGAAACGGAAGTGCTATTGCCCTTACTTCCGGTTTCGCGATATTCAATTTTGATGTCAAACTTCAAATAAAGCCTTTAAAAAGGCTCTCTTAAGTGTTATGTGCTGTTTTTAAGTCAAAAGTCTCACTGGATTTACAAATAACACTTGGAATAACAGAATTACTGGGAGGGAGCAGAGAAGGTGTAGCACAGTCCTCCAACACCCCACAATCCCTTGCAACAGCCACTAAAGCTGTCAGAGAAGGGAAGGTACTCCAGTAAACAAACAGTCACAAAGGTGTATTTAGGTGTTAAAAATATTCAGATTAGCATTCAAGTTCCATATAATGAGTATAAACCTCTCTCCAGAGGTAAGCTGTGTGGTCACAGAGTGTCTATATCGCCCCGCTCGCTAGAGCTGCTGTTTTTAAGGGCCGAAACCGGAAGTGCTATTGCACCTTACTTCCGGTTTCGTGATGTTCAATTTTGATGTCAAACTTCAAATAAAGCCTTTAAAAAGGCTCTCTTAAGTGCTATGTGCTGTTTTTAAGTCAAAAGTCTCACTGGATTTACAAATAACACTTGGAATAACAGAATTACTGGGAGGGAGGAGAGAAGGTGTAGCACAGTCCTCCAACACCCCACAATCCCTTGCAATAGCCACTAACAAGCTGGCAGAGAAGGGAAGGTACTCCAGTAAACAAACAGTCACAAAGGTATATTTAGGTGTTAAAAGTATTCAGATTAGCATTCAAGTTCCATATAATGAGTATAAACCTCTCTCCAGAGGTAAGCTGTGTGGTCTCAGAGTGTCTATCGAGGTTGTGTTATGTTTTTATATTTTTTTTAATTTCCAAAGTAAAGCTTTAGAGAAATAGAAATGTATGTACAACTAATCTCCTATGCATTTTCAAATCAGAGAGAAGTTAATATTTGTGTAAAATCAAACCCAAAGTTTATACAGTTTTGTTCTAAAGTTATTTTATTCTAAATCTTATTGGACTGTTGAGTGTTATTTTTTCATATTTTTTTACATATTTCTGAAATAAAAGTGTGGAGAAATACAAAAGTATTTACAACTAATCTCGTATGTATTTTCAACTTGGAGAGAAGTTAATATTTGCACAAAATCAAACCCAAAGTTTATACAGTTTTTGTTCTAAAATAATTAAGATTTATTCTAAATCTTATTGGACTATTTGATGAACAGAGGAAAGAAATGTTTAGATTAAACAAATTGATGACTCCAGGATTGAGAGGTCATTAAAATTGTAAAAGATCAAATTATGAAGCCTTAAATATATTCATTAAGACCATTCTTCATAGTGTATATTTATAATGAATTAAAGACATTTGAATATAGACCTACAATTATACTACCATTGTAATACATATTTTTAGGATCAGAGGAATGTTGCAAAGGTTGCCAGAATCATGGTGATCTCACTGCTTCAACACTTCAGTGTGTGTGTGGATCAAACCAAAAAGCTCCATAATAAAAGCTTCTATCTTCTCAAGACAACAATTATATTGTATTATATTTGATTTAAACTGAAAATACAAAATAGCAATAAGGAAGTAAAACAATCACGATGAGATTTCAGCGTTCTCCAACCATACATTGAAGCCGAGCCATAATAAAGGTTTCTTTCATCTCAAAAGCAATTACATTTTATTTTGATATATTTAATATTCTTTATCTAAGAAAACAGTAGCAAAAAAAGTTTATTGGGTGTTTGAAAACAGGCAAATGCAACCAGACACAGAAGGAAGTCAAAAGAGAGTATCAGTTGCAGGGGCTAGTAACAAGTTGGGGAGCTCATTTGACCACTCCAACAGGGACTACCCACCGACACTACTGACCACTGATGGGCACTGGTAGCAGAGGAGGAGCTTGGCAAGTGCTGCAAGCAGTCAGTGTAGGAGGAGGAGGAGGAGGAGGCGGATGGCAGGCTGCCTGCCAAAGTCCAGCTCTTGTTTTAAATGCCTGTTGGTGCCTGAGTGGCTGTAGCAATCATGTGTGTGGCAGCCCTCCATCTGTAGGGATTAAGGGGACTCAGTATAGCTGTCTTGTTGTATTCAGGCAAGGTCAAGCTCCATTACAGCAACAGGTCCAACTGCAGCCCTGGATCCCCAACTCTGCTACTTGTACAGGACTGACTGCTTGAGAGTCAGAGACCCTCACTGCTTTCAAAGGAAGTGGGAGGGGTAGCAGTTGGCGTTCATTTGTGTGCTCAGGCAGGCAGAGGTGCTAGTTGGGCTAGGAGGAGTGCCTTTAAGTGTAAGGACTGCATGTGTCTGAACTGTTGTGGATTGCATTGGCATAGGCAGGGGGGTGCTCAGGGTGTTCAACCTTCCCCCCTGAAATTATCTCAGAAATTTTCAAATTCCTGTATTTTATTTTCAGGTTGGCTCAGGCTCAGCTGCTAAAATACTCAATGCCTCAGCAGTCTCCATAGCGGCTGGAGCTAGCTGCAACACAATGTGCATGTACGGGACCGTTGATAGCTAGGGATGATAGATACATCATCCACAGAGAGAGCGGGAGAAGCCTGGTGAGACAGACTAGTGAGCATACTGCTGTGCTGCATTCGCTGTACAGTACCAAGCAAGTTGTGGTGTCCCACCGACTGTCATGGTGGTAGAGAGAGACTGTGTGCTGCTCTTCTCTAGCCTCAGTTGAACTGTGGGAGAACTTGAAGTATGGTTTACCACATAAAGAACAGACACATCTGGGACCGAGCTGCAAGAAACACATGGCGCATCTTCTTGACTGTGCTGGATGCTGACTGGACTGATGGTGTGGTCCAAAGAGAAGACATGAGAGGTCAAAGAACAATCTGCTCTGGCCTAATGGCCTGTAGTCCTGTCTTGGGAGAGGAGTGACTGTTAAGACAAGCCAACAGAAAGATAATCAGCAGAAAAGTGGTGAGTGGAGAAAAGAATAAAGATTGATTCAGGAGAGGGAACTTCTCTCATTCAGAGATGTGGTGAGGGGTATTGGCACCATCTCCCAGGGCAACCCATTCATTCCATCTCAACCCCACTGATGTTCTGCCCAACTTGGAGCTTATCATGTGGAGTGGAAGTAGCTGTGGAAAGGCAGATGCCTAACTGGCATCTTTGTTTCTGGCTGTTACAGAGTGCTTCCATGTGCAAAGGTGGAATGGGGTTAGGAGTACTCTCTATATGCAGAGATGGGATGGTGGTAGAGGAAGAGTGATGCAAATGTGTGGAGGTATCCCCATGTGTAGGAGTGAGATGGATAGGGAGCAATGCTCCCCATGTTGGGGCAGTGGATGAAGAGGTGGATTGTTCCCCATGTACAGAGCTGATATGAAGTGGGAGGAAAGCTCCCCATGTGTGGAGGTTAAATGGAGGGGGAGGAGTGCTCCTTATGTGCTGGAGATGGTATGCAGTGGGAGAAGTGCTCTCCACGTTGGGGAGGTGAAATATAGTGGGAGAAGTACTGGGGGTGGGGTCAGGGGATCAGTGCTCACAATGTATGGAGGTGGAATGGAGGTGGAGCAATGATACCTATGCGTGGAGATGGAATGGAGAGAAGAGTGCTCTCCGTGTTCAAGTTTATTGGGAAGGGATAACATCCATTGAGCAAGCTCATTTGCTAGGAGGTTCCTTGTACAAGCAATGATAAAGACAATACATGGTGTGAGATACAAAAGGTAAGGACACAAAGTATAAATTAAAATAAAGCAATTTTCTTTACATAAGTATATACAATAGATAGATATGATAGATAGATAGATATTGTATTTATAAATGTGTCCATTTTCTGGGATTCTGGGCACTGTACAATACAAAAGGCAAACAACAATATAAAATCATATGCCAAAAATGTATGTAAAATTCAACTAGGAGCAAGTTTAAAATGCATCTATCTATCCCACTAAAATCAAACAATCAATCAATAAAAGTTTACTGGAACAGGTAAGTTTTTAGGCCCTTCATACAGTCTTCTACTGAGGAAACCTCCTTTAAATAGATAGGAAAGGAGTTCCACAGGGTAGGCATGGCCACCGAGAATGCCCTGTCCCCAGAATGCCTCAAGCTAACCCTGGGAACTCCAAGGAGGCCTCCTCCAGCAGAACATGTACAATGTTGAATTCACCAATGATTGAAACCAAATATGATTACATAAGACACTATGTGCACCATGTGAAAGAGGGCTGGAGAAGGAGAATTGCTCCCCATATGCAAAGAAAGCATGGAGGGAGAGGAGTACTCTCTATGTGCAAATGTGTAATGGAGGGGGAAGAGTGCATCCCATGTGTGGAAGTGGGATGGAGTGGAAGAACAGTCACTTAGGGGCCACCATCCTAGACCCCACTCCAGCCTGTGTGTGAAAACTGTTTGAAATGGGGACAGTTTATGTTGGTGCAGATGTGCAACCCACATTTCTTCTATTGCTGCTGTAAAGTATTGGGTTGATAGATAGGGATGCAATAGGGGGTACCAGTCACGCAGGAGCACCTACTGTATCCTGCCCCCACCCACCCAGCAGAGTGGGAGCAGTTGTGGAGGGCAGATACAGGATCCACATTTTATTTCTCAGTACCTCAGAGTGATCTCCATGGGCAGAGCATGTTAGGTGGGAGAACCTATGGCTGAAGCAGAGTGTTCTGCAAGTACTGTATAGAGGTGTGGTATAGGTTGAAGAAGTGCCAGTCATCTAAAGCTCACTTCAACCTTCATGCTAGCCCTGGTGGAGCAGGGATGGATATGAAGGGGCAGATGTGCAACTTGCATCTCTATCCATGGCTGCTGCAGGGTGCTACCCTTTTGTGGAGGTGGGATGGGGGGATGGGGCTTCATTCTCCCAAAGCCACCTGCCTGGAGCCCACCCAATGCCAGTTCCAGCTTTCATTGAACTCAGCTGAGTGAAAATGGACATGAACCACAACTGTCATTGGCTCCTGCAGAGTGCTTCTCATGTGCAGGAGTTGGCATAGAAGGAGAAAATGCTTCACATGTGCAGAGATGCCGAATAGTGTTTTGGGTGCCCATGGCCTTGGGTCATCCAGTGGATCTGGACCACAGCCTCATTTCCACCCACCTGGAGCCCACCAGGCTCAAAAGAAACAGGTGTGGTGTGGCAAATGTGCAACTCACATTTCTGTCTCTGACTGGGGCAGCCAATGTGCAGTGGTGGGATGGTTGTGGAGGGGGCACCAATCATCAAATTCTGCCAGGCCACAGTCCACTATTTGCTTTGATCTGCCCACCTGGAGGTCACCTTGTCACTGTGCCAACCTGTGTAGAGTGGGATGGTTGTGGAGTGGAAGATGAGTAACCTACATCTGTCTCTGGCTACTGCAGATTGCTCCATACAGTATTCAGTGATGTGAGCTGGATGTGTAGTGGGCAGCAACTGCAAAGGGGTGCCCATCCAGTGTTCATCCTACACTGTGCCAATCAATGTGAGGGGGCAGATATGTGACCCACATATTTGTCTCTGTCTTTGTCTGGGTGCTTCTCTTGTGCAGTGGTGAAATAGATGCACCAAGTTTGTTTTTACACTGTGTCTCTCCTGATCTCTCTCTCTCTCTCTCTCTCTCCTCCCCTCCCCCTCTCTGACCTCCACTCCCCCACGGCAAAAGGAAAACTCTGCAGCACTGTTCTCTGTCCCAGTCACAGCACTCTTGCTGCCACTTTTTCTGCCTCTCTGTATGTGCCATCCACTTCCACTGGGCTTCAGAAAGACAAACAGAGAGTCAGACAGACATGATGCCAGAAGAGTGAGTAACAATAAAATGGATGACAACTGAGCTCGGGCACACACTGTACTCCACGTCTCTGTTTTAAGGGATGGGGTTGATACCATCTCTGACTGGAAAGGATTGGACCCGCACATATATGCCACACTGGAAGCGGCTCTCACTGTTGTGTCTGTCACGGGGGCTGGTGGTGGTGGTGGTGGTGGGGTGGGGAGGAGGGAGTAGACACCGCTAGGGGAGGGGCCACCTACTGAAATGAACATTTGTTCAGTTGCAGGTTTGGGATCCACCAATCATCGTGGTTATGGTCACTACATTGCACTGCCCCCCAATTTCACACTACCAAGGTGGTGCTGCAATAGTGACAGCCTGCCGCCTGGTGATCACTCATTCCACTTACTTGCCACATCTCAGTATATTGCTGTCAGTGTTTGGGGTCTCTCTCTCTCTCTCTCTCTCTCTGCCCCTGACACTGGTGCCACTGACCACCTCTTTCAATCCTGCTCTCTCTTTTGGGAGGGGGGTACTGCTGCTTCTCCTTCTCAGTGTTTGTCCCTGCAGCTCATGTCTCTATCTCCCCACAAGCCAGGATTAAGCTACATCTCTGCAGGCAATGCTGCCTCAGTTCTCAGCACTTTTGTTCTATTCTGCGGGGCAGGTCAGTGGGTGCCATCACAGAGAGCAATACTCAGGCTGGGCATTGTGGTACAGATGAAGCACCGGAGAGAGAGAGAGAGAGAGAAAGAGAGGAGCTCAGGGACAAGAACACACACTCTCATTCACACAGAGACACAAACAAGTTCAATGCGGACATCTGTCAGGGGAAGGATTAATTATATTTATTTGTTCTTTACTGCTATGACTGCTTACTGCTTATGGCACACAGAGAAGGGGGATGCAGTGTATGGCTGGGTACCCAGACATCTGCAGGGTGGGGGGGGGAATGGTAAGATCAGTAAGGCATGAATGAAAGGAATGAAGCGCTCTCATTGAAGCACTTCATTTCTTTCAACTAGAGAATGGCTTCCAGCTGTGAAACTGTGACTAGTGTCAGTCTGGTTGTATGCTCATTGGTCTGTCAGGGACAAGCCTACTGTAGATTACTGTGCATTTGACTCATCCCTGACACATCTCTGAAATGTCATGCTACCACAAGATGTTTCTTGTGCACATGCAAGGAAACATAAAAAAATATAAAGAATTTAGATTAGTGACTATGCTCATTTGAAAGACCTTTTTTTCCTCAACACAAAAATGTAAAATAATGCACTTGGGGCATAGACATTCAGAAGCAGAGAACTAATGGACGGAGTGGTACTGACAACATTAAGAAAGCACACATTACAAAAAAATAGCTTTTACATACAGTTGATTACTGTTTAAGAATATTATGCATCTACTGCTGCCACTGTACATCTAATCAAACCCATAATCACGTTTCTCTCTTGAAGACAAAAGGGGGGGGTGTACAGTCCATAACTGACTCCTCGTTTTTGTGTTAAAGGGGTCAGTTTCTTTACAGCAAAATCAAGGAAAGGCATTATTTCCAAAATGTGCTGACAAGCATGGGGAGCACTTTTTTTACAAAGCATGCCACCACCGGCAGCTACCACTTCAAGATTGCTACTACCACTGCCAAATACAATCAGAAGAAAACCAAGTCAATATGGTTAAGGCACATTTGCCAGAAATTACTGCTTAGAAAAGAATAAGAAAGTGACTGCAATGATGAGCAAGCCCCAGCCCAGATCTCTAGTTGGCTAACAAACTCCTCTTGAGTCTGACTTGTACAGCTGTGCAGGTCAGGCTCCGTGGATGTTATGCCATCATCAGATTTATGTAAGAGCATTGTGGAAGTGTGCAACCAGACCACTGTCTGATATGCTGCCACAATGCTCTGACATAGTTTCCAGTGATTCTGTTTATGCAGGCCTTCCCCTCATCAGGCTGCATAAACATACCCACTTCCTGGCACACTACATTTCCATTCCACAACTGCAGCAGTGACAGCCACCATGTGCAACATGGTGACATTGATGTAAACTGTGCATGCATGACTATCATGCATACATAGTTATGTCAGTACTACCATGTTGAGTAGGGCTGACTACAGGGCAAACTGCAAATGGGTGAGTGTCACGCAGGGAGGTAATGCATCTGAAATTCCCACTATAACAACAGAACAGGTATATAACAGTCTCATAAACCTGAATAAATATAAATCGGTAGGGCCAGATAGCATCAGCCCAGAATTCCTAATAAATACAGCAGAAGAACTCACAGAACATATAGCCACCCTGTTTAATAGGTCACTGAAGGAGGGTAAAGTGATAGAAGAATGGAAGTTAGCTAACATCACTCCTATTTTTAAAAAAAGAGGTAGATCCCTAGTAGAGAACTACAGGCCCATCAGCATTACATCCATTCTAGGGAAGCTATTAGAGGATTATGTCAAGATGTACCTAGAGGACAATCTAAAGCAATTAGATCTGATAGACATAACCCAACATGGTTTTACTGGAGGGAGATCATGCAATAGTAATTTAATGCACTTTTTTGAACCAGTGAGCTTGGCCTTGGACCAGGGTCTTCCAGTGGATGTGGTCTATCTTGATTATGCCAAGGCCTTTGATTCTATTTCCCATGGGATATTGATACAGGTTCTGCAGGAATATGGAATAAACCAGAACCTGTGTTATTGGATAGGCTCCTGGTTGGAGAATAGGGTACAGAGAGTCCAGATTAGGGGTTACCTGTCAGACTGGGGTGGTATAATAAGTGGGGTTCCTGAAGGGTTGGTTCTTGGGCCCCTTCTGTTTAACATACTAGTTCATGCAATGCAGGTGGCAGATGATGCCTTGATATGTAAATATGCTGAAAATATGAAAATAAGGGTGATAGTAAATGATGTGGAGTCAACTAGGATATTGCAGAGTCAACTACTGGCACTGGAATCAAGAGCTAAGATACACAAACCAAAGTTTAATGAATTAAAATGTAGGGTGATGCACTTTGGTGGAAACAACAAAATGCACCAAGTGATAAACTTATACAAAAAACACATAGTGAATTAGATTTGGGAGTATACATATCCAGTACCCTCAGTTTTGACAAACACAGTGCAGAGGCAGTAAATAAAAGTAACAAGGTCATGTGGAATATACTTAGGAATATAAAAAGCAGAAGGGAAGAAGTACTGGTGCAACTATATACAGCCTTGATTAAACCCATACTTGAATATGGGGCCCCTTTTTCAGCGCACAGACAGTAGGTATATCAAATAGGGTGGAGCAGGTACAAAGGAGATTTACATGAAAATTAAAAAATATCCAGCATCTCAGTCATAAGGACAGGTTGGAAAGGGTCAATCTTTACTCAATGGCCTACTGTAAATTAAGGGGGATCTGTGTTTTGCTTATAAAGCCTTCAATGATGCAGTTATATTGGAGACAGGGGCACTAAACAGGAAAGAAAAAAGCAGCACATGCAACAAGATCACATACAAAGCAATTATTAGGAGAAAGGTATAACACCACAGGGAGAGCAAATTGGTACAGCCAACGGGTTTTAAATGCGTGGAACGCACTCCCCTTGGAGGTGGTCGATGCGGGCAGTATAGCCAATTTTAAAAAGCTACTGGACTCGTATATGGGCCCAAAATAATGGGTTAATTGACCACTACGGTGGCCGGTCCTATTTTGGGGTTTGCTAGCTAACTGGACCTAAAAACATTACCTATGTACCTATGTGCAGTACTGTAATTACTGCAGTATTACTTAAGGCTGCAGAAAAAGCACTGCATATTCTTTTCCTTGCTCTTGCCACTCCTAAAAGCTCTCCACAGTCATATAAACTCTGACCAGCATTTGTCTCTTAAGTGAGACATTGAGTCCCTGGTATCGGATTCTACTTTGTGGTGTTACAGTTTTACATTTGTGCAACTCAAAACTCTTAGTATACTTAGCCCTTCTTCTCATACTTCTAATTCTATCTGTTGTCAACATTTCTCACTTTCCTAAACAAGTGAACAGCACTGTGTTTAACAATAGCAAATACCCACAAAACAGCAATTTAGAATGAAAAAATTAGAAAAGAAAATATGTATGGTAGTCAAATAAATTATGCATGTAGAAATACAATTACAATGCTACAAAAACTATACAGTCCCAACTTTTATTTTTGTTGTTTTTAATAATGAAAAAATACACAATTTTTTTCAACGTAGCATATCAAAAGAAGCAATATAAGAAAAAAAGTTGCTTTGAAAACTATTACTTTTATATGCAAGTATTTTACCAAGTAAATGAAAACTTTCTGACGATACTAAACCATATTACAAAATTGCAATGACATACTGTATTTAGCTTATAAAAATACACTTCCAGTTTAAAAACATGTAAGCATAAGATGATGAAAAACACTTTAGTCCTTCTCCCTTTTACTACCCAAGCATGCCTTTACTAAAACAAAAAGTGTTTCTGCAGCAAAAAAATACATAATTTTACTATTCATACAGTATGTATTGGTAGAAATCCAACTGCATACATAATCGTGTTTCGCAAATGATTTCATTTTTGAAACCCATTCCCTGGGCACAAGCTCAAAACTGCTCAATATTTAACACATCGGTATTTAGGAAAATTTATTGAACATGGAAACCAATAGGCATTGTGAAAAAGCATCCATTTTTGAAAGAAAAAACATGATTGGCAATGCAGAGGCAGTACATAAGCCATGAACACACTGGCCTAGCCAATCATAAAGCAGCATTATTCAGCTTTCACAAACAAAACAAATTGACATGCGAAAGAAGATTCAAATAAAAAAAAGTTTTGAAATACATTACCTATGCACTCAAAAATTCAATTTTTGAACTTGAGAGCAACAGCATTTGTGAAAAAAATGCAGCATAACAAATAATACCCACTCGGCACAAAAAAAAAATCTACTTTTGAAATTAGGACATGATTGACAAAGCAGAGGGTGGAACATAATCTGGAAATACACACTGTAAGCCAATCAAAAGATATCATTATTTGTATTACGAAACATTTTCACCTGACTTTCGAAAGTGCTTTAAATCAAAAAAAGAAGAAATCAAAAGAAAATATCAAACAGTGAGCATACATTTTTTATTTACAGGGCTACATTTACATTGTAATAAAACAGCATGCAGACAAGTGTTTCGTATATACTATTTTCACAAAAAAATCTGCTTTGTTTGGTTCACCTGTAGTCTCTGTTCCACACGTCCACCACTTTTTATTGCCTAGACTTGATGGGAAACTTGATCATAAAAGAATCACTCATGTTTTGGTTGGAATATGTGTGAAAAGTGTATACATTTTTTCCACAGTCACAAACAAGCCCTGTGACTTTTTTTTTTTGAATGAAAAAACTGAAGTTGCATTTCTGAGAACATATATCATGCACATGCATTCCCATCACAGACATACTGATGGAGACAGTGGTAGTTTGCAAATGAACAAACAACCCAAGTACATGCTTGCTCAAGCTGCCACTTGTGAAAGCAATTATATTCTTACTGTATGTGTGAGCACCAATCGTTACAGCTGTCTGTGAAAGGCATCTGTTTCAACAGGTCAAAACTCTCATTTATTAGCTGTTCAAACTTAGGTGAGGTTTTATGAATCACATATACAGTACCTTCTATGTTGCTGCAAAAAATATGAATATCCATGGTCAGATTTTTTTATATTTAGGGGATTAGGTAGAAAGCGTATTCTTTGTGACTGAAAATGAATGGCAGTCCAGTAATGGCACCTTAGTGGGTTACAAAATCAGCTCACTTTCTGTTAACTTCATTCCTTCCAATACCAGCTTTTTCCAGTGTTCCATTTATCATTTGTGGGAGCAATGGGTGACCAAACTAATGAACTAGATATACTGTACAAGGACATCATTCCATCAGCCCCTCAACCAAACCCAAGTACAGTACTCACATTGATCACCAAAAAAATAATAATAATGCAATGTACATGCTTAGTTCACAGTGTGACATTTGCTTATATTACATTACAGCACAGAACATCACATAAATCTCACACTCACAAATTGCTCTCACATGATTAACTGAATACTGGAAATTGCTGGCATGGAAAGGAGTGAGGTTTACAGAAACTGAGCTGATTTTATAATCTCACTACTGCTGTGTTATGGGACTGTCATTCATTTTAATTCACAGAGAATCCTCTCACTACCTAATCCTCCAAATATTTAAAACATCTGATAATGAACATTCATATGTTGTGCAACAACATAAAAGGTTTTTGTGATCTATGAAACCTCACCTAAGTAGAACAGCTTATAAATGAACATTTTGCCCAGGTGAAACAGATACCTTTCACAGAGAACTAAAAAGTAAGATTGGGGCTCACACATACAGTGAGACAGTAACTGTGTTCATGAGTGGAACCTCGAGCAAGCATGTACTTGTCTTGCTTGTTCATTTTACAATCTGCCACCCTCTCTGTCAGTGTGTCTGCAATGGGAATGTGCATACCAGTGGGACAAGAGGGATTACCGATGGCACATTCCAAATCAAGTTTGCAATAAAAAAAACCTTTTTGGATGGCTTTCAATGAAAATGACTAACTCACTATAAAGAAATAACAGTCACATTTTGTGTCTACACTCACTTTATTGCAACAAAAAAAAAACCATGGCACAGTGCAGCTGACAGTGTTCCTTTAGAGGCTGTAGACACGTAGAGCCCACATTTTGGGTGGAACAAGCAAAAAAAACATGTTTTTTCTAGAGCAATAATAAATACCAATAACTTCTGTATTCACATGTTTTACATACCTACTTTACATCATGGAAGCTTCCTGCAGTCATCTACTGTTGCACTATTTAAAATAACTCTCCAAACCCAACAGTGTTTCTTTAACTCTCTTCTTATTACTAGCTTCAGAATTACATATGCCTCTGTTTATAGAAGACATGCTCATACAATCATTTTTATTGTAACAGTTTGTTTATTTTTTTCCTATTGTTTTTCAGACACACTCAAGTTCAATTAAAAAATACATCATTTTTAATTCATTAGTCACTGCAGTATCTCACTTAACTAAATTACATTTTGCCATACATTTACCAATTCATCTGAGTCTACCTCATATTTTACACTACTAGCAAAACCACTTAAGAACCTTCAAGTATTTATTTTCTTTGATTGTCAAACTGTCGTATACAAAAATAACTGTTTTAATAAACCACACAGCAATACTCACATTTAAAACTACAATACTGTACAAATATCACAATTAATAATTACTCATTATAAAGCAATCAAGCACACAATAATTCTCATACAAATACATGAATTACCACCTACAATGTCAGCAGGGAAAAGAGGGAAGAGTTGTTTGACTCTTCTAGACATAACAATAAACAGCCAATAGACATTCTCAGTATTATGCAGTCCTGCACTCTTAGCCAATAACACATTAATAAATTCCGTCCAAATTTCAACAGCACTGTTTACAGTTGTAAACCAATCAAAAATACCACAGTACACAGTTTGCATCGTGTTATCTTTTGACATGTCTGCTAATTTCATTATTTGCCAATCAAAGATATTTGAAAACTTGTTGCCAAGGCACATGGCTCAGACTCCCTTACAACATCAAAACTGATAGACTCAATAACTCATTTCTACAAGACTGGTCACTGAAGAAGACATATTTCTGAGATTAATGGCATCTACTCTTTCTAAGAAAGGATGGAGTATGGCAGGACACTCCACAACAACTGTATGGGTCATTGGCAGTTCGATCGGGCATGTAGCTAGCCAGTTTGCAAGAATAAGTCATTTTGGAAAAGATTTGTGTCTTCCAAACCATCTGTTTATTGGTTTGGTAAGGGAGGCATGAGGTGGGAGCAACTCATGCCAACCATATACAAACTTTTAGACAAACACCCTACACCAGACATATTGCTAATCTATCTTGGAGGGAATGATTTTTTCTGACAAAAAGTGGATAGATTTAGTAGCAGAAGTCAAATCAGATCTGGCTTCTATAGTCAGAATGTTATCTGCCTGTAAAATTTGCTTTTTGGATATTACAGAAAAGATGATCTGGAGAGCAAAGGAACATAGTTACATGCTAGATAAATCACAAAAAAGGTAAACATTCACATTCCTGGTTTACTTCATGATCTGGGAATGCACTCTATATGTCACCCTTAATTAAGTACTGCAAGAATTGGCTATACCAAAAAGATGGTATGCATCTCTCAGACACTGGCAATTCAATTTTCCTGGGGGACCTCCGGTATGGGATTCAAACAGTGTTGTGATGTGCCTGCTAACCAACAATCAGATACTGCATAGCACGCAAACACAAAGGCTTTTTTCAGAGTTACACAATTTTGGTCAGAAAATTTAATTGAAACTCATGCACACCTAACAAATATATACAGTAACACAGACAGTGTAAATCAACCTTATAATTTAAACATTCTGTTTCTTGCTTTATTTTTTCTGTTTTTCAGTATTTTGTCTCTTTCTGTTTCATTTTCCTATTATTTATTTCTTTAACTCTGTTTTTCTTTTCTTATATTTACACCATAAATACACACACTCAACAACTCATTACACCATACTGCACCTCAAATGATACACACATTACACCCCTCTCTCTAACAAGAGAACTCATGCATAATCTGGATGTCATGTTATTTAATATATTTTTTACATCAGTTACTAATGAATAACACAGTATACATTGTCCCGGATTCCCCCCTTCCCCCCCCTCACAAAAGACAGAGACCATTGCATGACAATTAATTTATTATATATTACAATTCCAATTTTCCATCTCATCATCATTTTTCATAGTTTCTTTCACAATTGCATTTTTATTGCATCCATATATCAATTTCCAATCATCCCTCTTTCTTCCTCTTCTCACACCCCCAGGTGAAAACCTGGGTGCCTTCTTCTTCTCTTTTTCTGCTAGGTAATGGTAAGAACCGATACTGCTTTTTCTTCTTCAGCTTTTTCTTCTTTTCATCCTATTTATAACCCCCTCCCCTCCTTCCCCCCTTTTTTCCTATTAGCCAGTCTCCAGCTTGTGTTGGATGACTGGCTTCCCCCACCTTCTTTTCTTTTTTTTTATTCTCTTGCCCGTCACCTCCATGCTTCTATAAAACCCATGGTTTCTGTATTAAACATATCTATGGCTAGATCTGACAGGTGCACTCCATCCAACCTGCAGAAATCCTCAACCCACACTTCCACCCCTCGCAGTATTACATGCCCCCCATTTTCCTTATCAGCGTTCCTACCCCCCATTTCATTTTCCTTCTAGCCCTATCTACGGCTCTATGACTGTGTTCGTACCTCCATACCCTCCTTGGGATAATATCTGACCATGCAAGGCATAGCCCTGGCCACCACTGCTGTATATTCTCCAAGTCCCTCCTAATCTGCATGTATGTGTCCACCCACAGCTTCCCTCCCAATGTTGTTGCCCCCTAGATGTACAATAATTAAGTCTGTAGCTGGTTGCCACTCCTTCATCTCTTTCTGGGTAGGAGACAGTTGCACCCATCTCATCCCTCTGATGCCAAGCCACACCAACCTACATTTTATCATATCCTGGTAAAGCTGTCTTCCCCCAATCTTTTTCTCAGCTCTCTTTTCTGTCCAATAAATATAGGAGTGGCCACAGATCCATACTTCCGTTATCCTCCTTCTTCCTATAGGATTTAAGTAAAATAAAAGTCTTATATCTAGTCATTGACTCTTTTCCATATCCCCATCACTATGCCCCTTCCCTCCCACTGGTGGCTCCATGTCTGCAAAAGAAAACACAAATGATATGTTAATCTCCATACTGCAGTGTTCGAATGTACCTCTTGTAACTGGCAGACCGCCAATGTCCCTTCACCAACATATTAGTCACAGTTTCACCTGCTGCTGCACTGTGAAGCAGCCCCTATTCATAGAGAATGAGACAAGTAATTGCATGGGTCCTCCCCCAGGAATTGCATGCTCTTCTTGAGCATGGCCATGACCTGATAACTTGTGACCTTTTTGCCATCTCCAAGCACAAATAACCTCCTTGTCCTACCTCTACACTCTGCAGCGTAAGCCCACAAAGCCTTCACTGAGCACACTGTGCTATCTACCTGAGCCTTCAGGGTTACCAAACAATCCTTCCCCCCTTGATCCATCTTTGATTTCTTGATCATGATTTAAATCTCATTCGTCCCCCAGCTTATGTCCTCCAATTCCAACCCCCCTTCTTCATCCTTTCTGCCATGACCCACTGCCTTACTCACTCTCATGGCCCCTGCAAACATTATCAGATAAATCATATGGAATAGCTGGGCTTTGTCTTTCGATCTGCAGATTGCCGGTAATACCCCTCTTAGTCTTGCCAGCCATTGTCCCCTATTGGTCGTCTATTATCTGTAGCTCTTTGTTTTATCCTCTCCCATCCTTGCATCATTCTTCTAATTAACATTGACCTCGTCAGGTCCTTCCAACCCTTCAGGCTGCAGACCAAACTAATCCCTGCTAAATAGACTCCCATCGTTATGTGGGCTGTTCCTTTCTCCCATTGCTCCACTGTAAACTTCCCTAACTGTTTCTCCATAAGTGGCCTACTTACTTCCATGTGGTGTGTTGCCCTGAATGTCTGAAACACCTGTCAGGACCCCTTGTAGGCCCTCAGAGTCCTTGGTGCCCATGAGCTACAAAACAACAGTTCTGCTCCCTCTTGCCAAAGTCCCAGATGTTCATTGGTATGGGTGTTTTTTTGTTCCTCTGCTGTTGGTGCAGCCTCCGGGAACAATCCAGCTGCAGACGGGAAAGGCTGTCAGTCAGGGTATTGTGTACCCCTTCAATGTGATTGGCTCTGAATGACATACTCAATTTCAAGGCCCTTAGCACCAACTGTCATAGGACCTGCATGACCATGTCTGACCTGGCTCCCCTTTTGTTTAAAACATCTACCACTGCCCTGTTGTCACACCAGAATGTCACCTTCTGATTCTGCAGCTCTTTTCCCCACACCAAGGTGCAGGCCCAAATAGGCATAATCTCCAACAGTTATCAATATCTTTATATATGTTGGGGGTAAACCCTTTATGTAACAAAATAAATCACTTCCAATGCAGTTTTCACTTCTTTTTCTTTTCTTTTATTCACCCCTATGTTTTGCTCCTCAGAGCTTGTTCACGGGGCATATTTCATATAACAATTTCCATCTGTTTAAAACAGAAATAACATCTTTAGTTTTTACATCTTTAAATTCATGTATATAACAAATAAACATGTTGTTTTTGCAGAATGTAATGTATCAATTACCATTCAAACTTTGGTTGTTTGAAGTTCCTTTTAAAAGCTCAACAATTTCTATATGGCTATGCTCATCAGCTCCTATAACATATCAAACAACCATCATTAGCGCATAATGTCTCTCACCAAATGCTCAACAGAAAAAAACATTTATATCTGCACCAGCCTGTTTTCCCCATAACTTTTTATCCCCACCTCTTCTTCTATGCTTTAAATTTACTATCTACTTGATTATCACTTTATGTTTAATTAAATTTTGTAAACTTCCACATTGTTTACTAAAACTGATTAATATTTTCACTTACTGTTCCCTTACTTCAATAAGCCAGAAACTGCCTTTAATTTTGTCTATCACATTCAACAACAGTATCACTTTCCATGTCTGTCCGTGCCTCTTATGCAGCGTCTACATATTATCAAAATAACATTCATTAATGTTTATTTTAAAATCTTTGAAGTTTGCATTTTCTTAAATCTTATTTTATGAATTAGGTTTACCGTGAGATTCTTTATTCCCCACAAGAAATGAATCCTTTTCTGGGTGACTAAACTTTTTGCTTGGCGTCCTGCTTGTTGAATCCAAACCGTCTCTCACTCTAAGAGGTGCGGTATCCTCTTGAGCCTGTTCGTTGTTCTTCGGCGGTAAAAACAAATGGAAAGCATAACTTATTTAGAACTAGTGACAGTGCTAGAATATCATTTTAACAATTAATATTTCACAATAATAGGTTGTGGACTGACATAGAAAAATAGGTTAAAAGCATAAATGAGAAGGGGGAATAAAAATGTTCTCTGTTGGGAAAACAGCGCGACATGTCTGTTCTTTGAAGGTTATTTACTTGGATCTTGTATAATATGGAATGATGTATGAATAATTAGCCCTCTCTAGCTACTTTATAAAAACGATGGTGAAGTGCATTTGTTTCTCATTAACGCACAACAGGGGATATATGGGCCTGTTCGTTGTAACCGATTCTCTCCCTCATAAGGAGAGAATGTATGGTTGCTTAGCAACAACTTCGGAAATTTCCGAGGATACACGAAGTGATACGTCACTTTGGCGGGGAACAACGAACAGGCTCAAGAGGATACCGCACCTCTTAGAGTGAGAGACGGTTTGGATTCAACAAGTAGGATGCCAAGCAAAAAGTTTAGTCACCCAGAAAAGGATTCATTTCTCGTGGGGAATAAAGAATCTCACGGTAAACCTAATTCATAAAATAAGATTTAAGAAAATGAAAACTTCAAAGATTTTAAAATAAACATTAATGAATGTTATTTTGATAATATGTAGATGCTGCATAAGAGGCATGGACAGACATGGAAAGTGATACCGTTGTTGAATGTGATAGATAAAATTAAAGGCAGTTTCTGGCTTATTGAGGTAAGGGAACAGTAAGTGAAAATATTAATCAGTTTTAGTAAACAATGTGGAAGTTTACAAAATTTAATTAAACATAAAGTGATAATCAAGTAGATAGTAAATTTAAAGCATAGAAGAGGTGGGGATAAAAGTTATGGGGAAAACAGGCTGGTGCAGATATAAATGTTTTTTTCTGTTGAGCATTTGGTGAGAGACATTATGCGCTAATGATGGTTGTTTGATATGTTATAGGAGCTGATGAGCATAGCCATATAGAAATTGTTGAGCTTTTAAAAGGAACTTCAAACAACCAAAGTTTGAATGGTAATTGATACATTACATTCTGCAAAAACAATATGTTTATTTGTTATATACATGAATTTAAAGATGTAAAAACTAAAGATGTTATTTCTGTTTTAAACAGATGGAAATTGTTATATGAAATATGCCCCGTGAACAAGTTCTGAGGAGCAAAACGTAGGGGTGAATAAAAGAAAGGAAAAAGAAGTGAAAACTGTATTGGAAGTGATTTATTTTGTTACATAAAGGGTTTACCCCCAACATATATAAAATATTGATATTAGTTTATACCTTCATTTAAGGGGGTTTTGAAAAGATAACCATTACCCAGTTGGTGCAATGTTTAATAATCTCCAACAGTGTTATGTCCTTTACTTTCCCATCCCTCACCCATTCTGTGAGCCATGGTTCTGCAAACCATCTGCCCCTCAAATAACTCCCGATGCCTAGGCCCCCTGCTGCATCCGTGTAGAGGTCAAGGTCAGTGTTATAAACCCAGTCCTCCTGCCAAAAGGAGCACCCATTATAGCTACTGAGGAACTCCTCCCACACCTGAAAATCTTCCTTAACTCATTTTGTCATGTCTACCCAGTGGTGTGGTCTGGTTATTCCCTCCATAGCCCTTGCTAGCCATTTTGTGAAGGCCCTTCCTGGGCCAATTGCCCTGCATGCAAAGTTCAGGTGCCCCAAGACCTGCTGCACCTGCTTTAGCTGCACTGTCCTCCTACTTGTGTGTATTTGAATCAGCTCCTTCAATTTAGCCACCTTTTTGTCTGGCAACCTAAAAATCTCCCTCTGGGCATCTATTTCAATACCCAAAAATTCTAAGACCTTGCTGGGACCTTTGGTTTTTTTCTGGTGCCAGAGGAACCCCTAATATTTTGCACAGGTCTTGGAAACTGGACAACTTTTGTTCCATATCCTCCATCCCACTGTCTTTCAGAAGGAAATCATCCAAATAGTGAATGACCACCTTGTAACCCCTTTTTCCTGAAATATCCACTGTAAGCAGGTGCTGAATGCTTCAAATGTAGCACATGCTATTGATCATCCCCTAGGCATTGCCTTGTCAAAATAGTAATACCCCCCCATTTTAAAACCCAAAAGGTCCCTATCCTCTCTCCTGATTGGAAGCAATCTGAAAGCAGACTATATATCCATTTTTGCCATCCATACATCTGCTGTTGCTCTGATGAGCTGGACTGCTTCTTCCAGTGTGGCATATGTCACCTTGCTATGCTCCTCACTGATAAAATCATTCACTGAGTCCCCTTCTGGAAATGAGAGGTGATGGATCACCCTGTATTCTCCCTGTTGTTTTTGGGGACCAGACCCAATGGGGAAATTCTCATATTCTGAAGTGGGGGGGGGGTGTCAAATGGCCCTTCTATCCTACCAGCTGCCTTCTCCTTATCTATTTTCCATCTTAAAATGTCCTCTTTTCCTTTTATTGATCCCAGATTGCTCACCTTTGTCGCTTGCCTCGAGCCCCCATACTGTAATGAAAAACCTGTCTGAAAACCTTTTTTGATCTTCTGTGCTGCCTTTCTATTCGGGTACTTCTCCAACCAATCTTCCTATGCATCTATCCTGATGGGAGTTCTTGCATTCTCAAATTGATCTCAGGTCCTGTTCCCTCCCTCTCCCCCAGAAAGCCCCACCTTGTCCCTCCACTGGCCTTGCCGTTCAATAAGCCTGACCCCCCCTCTACCTGTATGCCCTTTGCCTCTCCCCCCTTATTCCATGCCTGTCCCCTACACCATTGCCCTTCCCGAAAAAAACTGTTGGCTTGTACCTTGTGTCCCTGCTCCTTGGGCCCATGCCATCCTGCATCTGCTCGCTGGGTGTGATCCCCCACATTTTGAGCATGCATGCCAAAAGCAGCATTGTGGCCAGGAACATAAGGTCCTCCTGTAACCTCAACAATTTCTCTGTGGTATCATCCCCTTCTTACCCATCTCTCCTTCTGGCGTGGACTGATTGGTTACATAATCTGTCCACAAATCTAACTGTTTTTTGTTCCATCTTACATCACCACATGTCACCATTCTTTGTCTAAAGAATTCATCTTAGTATATCCATCCCACCCCTCCCTTTGCCTTCGCCTACCTTATTATCAGGGAGTATGTGATGAGTGGGATGCCCAGCTCTGGCTTCTTCTCCAGCACTATCACTGAGTAAGTGGCAAAACCTACAAACCATCCATCCCAAGTCTGCCCTTTTGTAAATTTATCCTTCTCTTTCTTCCCCAACAAAACAACGGCTGCTGCCATTTCACTCTTTCCTATATTCTCTGTTTTGTTGCATTTTGCTGCCACTCCTCAGCTCACTAAGGCAAATATGTCCACATACTCCCCTTTCCATATTTTCTCTTTTGTGGCCAGCAGGACATGTTCCCCTACTCTCATTCCTGGAGTTCCTATTTCTCTTGTTCCTTTTCCCTCGCTCTCCATCCTCTTATCCCCTTCCTTCCCCACCTCTTTATCTGACCTGACTTCCACCAGTGCTGACTCCATCTGCCCCAAACCTCCAGTCCCGAGCGCCGAAAAAATTTGGCTTATATATTCCTTTATGCTTTCATCCACTGAACTAGGTACATTACCTGTGATCGATCAATCAATCAATCAATCAATCAAATCTTTATTTCTCTAGGCAAACACCATTGAGCAAGAGTATTTACAAGGTGGACCTGCATCACACAAAGTCAAAAACAAAGCAATTAAGTACAGACAATGAAGATATATGTACACAATAATTGGTAAAAGGTTATATACATAGTTTTCATATTCATAGCATATATATGTATAATCATAACATTTTCAGGGCAAGGATTGAGGTAGATAATAAGGAGACTGATAAGTGGATCAAATACAGTTTCAATTATAGGTGTCAGTTGAACAGGGACATTTGCAATATCCTGTCTATTCCTTGTGGCCTGCTGTCCTCTTGATGCCCTGGGATGTGGGATCCCAAGGATCCCTTGTGGCTGGATGGCTGTTTGTAGTACTAGCAGCTGAGCAGGAACTACTGTACTCAGAGGATCCAGTCTGGGCTCTACTGGGGGTACCCCTACCTGGTTCTGGGGAGGTACTAACGGTACCGGGTCATCGGGTTGCAGAGGTACTGGAGTAACTGCCCTGGGAGGTACCACCATTGGTGGCTACACCCTAGCTGGGCTGTGTGGCCTTCCTTCCAGCCATTTACCTCTGCCTCCTTTTACCTTCTCCACTTTCCACTTCTCCCCAGATCACCCTGGTTCCTTCCCTTCCACCATCCTGTTGGCTTTATCAGCCAGCAACACAATAGCCCTGTAGGCATCCTCTTTCAAAGGCCTGTTTTTCTTTGGAGCCATGTCTCCTTTCTTCTTGCAAAAACTGTAAAGACAACTGAAAAAAGTCTCTTATTAAACCCCTGCTGTGACCAGCCCTTTGAATGGTTAGGCCTCCTTTCTCCATTAGCTCCTATCCCTGCAAGTCAGGGACCAGCCCCAATATATTCTGCAGATTCCTCTAGATATTACCCCTTCCTTTTTGTGATTTTTTTTTATAAAAAATACACCTCCCTGGCAGCCGCCTAGGCCTCCTGCTCAAGTCTTGCAGCCTCAGACGTTCACTTGCAGCTTCTCTGGCCTAAATGACCCCCTGTTCTGTGGTGCTTTGTGCCCTGGCTTGTACTGTCACCACCTCCTCATGGCCTATCTGCCACCCCCCCTGGGATCGTGCTCCCAATCTGCTATTGTCCCCTCAGGCTTTGCTGCCCTTCTTGTTTTCTCTTCTGTTTCTCTTTTTTTTTTTTTTAATGAAAGCCACCAGGCTTCCCTGGAGCTGCAAAGCCTATTCCCGGGCTTAATCAAAGATCACTGAAAATGATGTGAGACTTACTGGGGTCCCCAGCACAAGGTAAATACTCTGAATGCAATACTCTTAAAGCTTAAAATGTGGTCATTAACATGCAGAGGAAGTGATCTGTACCTGTTGGTCTTGAGATCGGAGTCCCTACTTTCATAGAAATGACATTCTAATTGTCCTCATGGGACTGTATAACCCATATTCGCTTGGCTCCAAATAGAGATGTCTCCTGCATAGATTTCTCCTGCTGGACTGGTGTCACCTTTGTTTTCTTATTCTAAGCTGCAGCTGATGCTGGGAGTGGTCATACAAATGTCATTACACTTTTTCCACCGAATGTGCACACTGAGAAGCTAATGCACAATGACAGCTCAAATGTGAACAGAGGACCATCGGTGGACAAGATGGACTGGTGGATACCTTAATTTCCAGCTTTAGGAGAGAATCTATCAGACTGTTGTCATCTTTATAACCTGACTCATCTTTATATCCTGATTTACCAGTCATGTTAATTTAATTTAAGTTTCAGGTTTAAAAGCTTAATACTCAAATTCTGGGACCCAGAACTTCTTTCTACTGTACGACAAATGTTTTCCTTTTTCCTTTACTGGGGGCCTGAATTTAAAATACGTGCTCTAGTGGAAAATACACAGCTCCTTCTTAAGTTTGCCTTTCTATATAGCCCCACCAGGCTCTTTTATTACACTGGGCCTTTCATCAGCAAAATGTTATTGTTATCCTTGCTCTAAGGCTTGCTGAATAGGCCATGGCTTATGCTGTTTACTCTCCTCGGAACTGCCTGAAAGTTAAAATGTTATATTGCAGAAAGTATCAATTAAACTGATCAGTGTATGAGGCCTACTCATCTAAGTCCAGAATATTTTAGCACTTAATTACTTTGTATTAGTTGCTGTGCACATATCTTGTGTAGTTCTTTGAAGGATTTAGTAGTTCAGGGCTCCCGCTAGCAATAGACTATGGACTATAAGGTATTTTGGCTTGAATAGCCCTGCCTTCAGTTATATTTCATAAATGGACATTAATTGCATGTTTTACAGTTTAGTTATATGCGTAGTCACTGGTACAACAAACTTACCATTTTGTTTTGTCTTGGGAGCAGGGTAAGGTGAGCTACCTAAGGATAGTAGTTGCGCACCAGTTTTGGGAAGGGGAGCCCCTTGCTCACCAGCAAGGTGATATTGGGAATTTTTGTTTAATGGGCCTGATGGTAATATCCATTACAAGGGGTTCTGGGATCTCATTGGGATGGTTTGTTATTAACAACATGGGGAGAAGGGCAGCAAGGGCTTGGGGGGTGGGCTGGGGTGGTAGGTGGATGCCACAGGAGGGGGGTTTCTAGAACTACATGTCTGCATCCAAGGTTTGCCTAGTATCAAGTGTCTTACACTAGTTATTAGTCCCTTTATAATAGGTCACTATGGCGGCTTTTAATTTCTGTATATGGAATATAAAGGGCACACAATCTCCTGTTAAAAGATTCTTAATTTTACTCCATTTATAGAAGTTACAAACTGACATTGCTTTCCTTCAAGAAACTTACCAGCCTTCCTCCCAGGTTCTCCTGTTAAGGTGATCCTGGGTTGGACAGGCCTTTGGTGCTGGTTCTGATTCCAGCAAAAGGGGTGTGGCCATTGTTATAGCCTGTAGAGTATCATTCCATCTCCTTCAAGAAATAGCTGACCCTCAGGGCCACTATATTATCCTATGTGTACTGCTTGGTCACTTAGAGGTCATCCTGGGGTCTATTTATGGGCCTAACAAGGATGACCCCTCATTTTTCACCACCTTGATTTTACATTTAGCCCCATGGAGTTCCCTTCCCATCATTCTTGGAGGGGACTGGAATCTGGTCTTGTGTAATGACTTGGATAGGACTGGCCATACCCGACAGGTTTTAACACCTGGACAACTGGGTAGCCATCTAGGAACAAGCGACCACCAAACAGTGTGGTTCACAATAAACTTAACTGTAGAGTCAAGCCACACAAAAGTGAAGGTACTGGACTTCAGAAGGGCTGATTTTGTCAAAATGGGAGAGTGCCTCAGAAAAGCACTAGCAAAGAGGCAAAAAGGTGGGGTGGAGCAACAATGGGGAAACATCAAAACCACCATCACAGAGGCAACAAGCCTTTGTGAGAAGCAAATAAACAAATAAAAACGAAAGAAAAAAACACTATGGTTCTCAAAAGAAGTGGTGGGGAAGGT
Source organism: Neoceratodus forsteri (assembly GCA_016271365.2). Lineage (NCBI taxonomy): Eukaryota > Metazoa > Chordata > Ceratodontiformes > Ceratodontidae > Neoceratodus > Neoceratodus forsteri. Next base: position 277,028,958 of record CM057453.1, on the reverse strand, counting down.
AAGGGAAAAAAAGATAGCATTCAGGAAGTATAAGGAAACATAGAAGGAGCAGGACAAAGAACTGTACCAGCTAAAGCAGAAGGAAGCAGGTAAGGCAGTCAGAATAGCAAAGGCCCAAACTGAGGAAAAGATAGCCAACTAGGTTAAGAAGGGGGATAAAACCCTTTATAGGTACATTAGGGAGCAAAAAAAGACTAAGGCAGGGATACTGAGGCTGAACAAAGAGGAAGGTGGTTGGGCAGAGAGCAACAGTGAAAAAGCAGGGATACTGAATGAATACTTCTGCTCAGTATTCACAGGAGAAAAGCAGGGGGAAATACCTAATCCGGTCAATAGAAGCACTCTGGAAAGGGGGGGTTGATATTAGTCCTTTCACAGAAGAAAGGGTTCTGAAAGAACTCTTAAAACTGAAGGTGGATAAAGCAATGGGGCCTGATGGGATTCACCCCAGAATTTTAAAAGAACTAAGGGAAGAACTAGTAACACCACTGACTACCCTTTTTAATAAATCATGGGAGGATGGGGTGGTACCTGAGGACTGGAGGAGGGCAGATGTGATTCCCCTTCACAAAAGTGGGAGCAAGACAGAGGCAGGAAACTACGTACCTGTCAGTTTGACCTCAGTGGTAGGAAAAATGATAGAATCACTTCTGAAGGAAAGAATTGTTGAGTACCTCAAGGTCAGTGGGGCACAGTACCCAAGGCAGCATGGATTCACAGTGGGAAGGTCATGTCAGACAAATCTAACTGATTTCTTTGACTGGATGACCAAAGCAGTAGACCAGAGAGGGGCTGTGGACATGGCCTACCTAGACTTTAGCAAGACATTTGACACAGTCCCACACAAAAGATTAATAAACAAATTAGCCAGCCTTGGAGTGGGTCCTAGGGTAGTAGCCTGGGTAAAACAACTGGTTGGACAACAGGACACAGTGGGTAATAGTAGATGGAGTCCACAGTGAAGAAAAGAGGGTTACTATTGGGGTACCACAGGGTTCAGTGCTGGGGCCGGTCCTTTTTAATGTCTTTATAAGTGACATTGCAGAGGGACTGGAAGGGAAAGTATGTCTCTTTGCAGATGACACAAAGATCTGCAACAGGGTTGATACACAAGGTTGGGTGGAAAGGATGAAAAGGGACTTGGCAAGGTTGGAGGAATGGTCAAATGTATGGCAGCTTAGATTCAATGCAAAGAAGTTCAAAGTAATGCACCTGGGAAACAAAAACCCTGGGGAAGAGTACACAATGGGGGTGAGATACTGACAACAACAGCAATGGAAAGGGACCTGGGGTAGTTATATCCAAGGCCACTGATTTACGGTGATTAAAACAATTAAATTCCATTTTCAAGACTTAAGATTCCGGAATTTTACTGGTGATTGTCACAATAATTTCTGGATTTTACCGGGATTCTGTTATCATTCTTTTAGTATGTGCATAGATAATCAGAATTAAAGAAAGCTTAATATACAGAGCATTAAATAAAGCAAACTGAAAATAGTACAGGAAGGAATTAAAAGAAAAACAGACTTTTTATAGATTTACTGATCTGATAGAAAATGCCAGATTCCATGAAATCTTCGTTTTACCGGTTTTCAGGCAGCCCTAATTCCGGAATTTTACCGGATTTTCTGGTAAAAACCGAAAAACAGTGGCCTTGGCTTGTATCAGACGACCTAAAGGTGGGCCAGCAATGTGAGAAGGCAGTAAGGAGGGCTGGGGGGATACTGGGATGTGTAGGGAGAGGCATCACCAGTAGAAAACAGGAAGTTGTTGTCCCTCTGTACAGACAGTTGGTAAGACCACATCTGGAGTACTGTGTACAGTTCTGGAGACCCCATCTCCGCAAAGACATAGACAGGGTGGAGGCTGTCCAGAGGAGGGCAACCAAAATGATGCAGGGTCTGCATCAGAAGACATATGATGAAAGACTAAAGGAACTAATGATGCATAACCTTGAGGAAAGGAGGGAGAGGGGGGGACATGATAGAAACTTTCAAATACCTCAAGGGAATCAACAAAGTCCATGAGGGTAGCATCTTTCAGAAAAAGAGATGTGCAAAAACAAGGGGGCACAATTTGAAGATAGAGGGGGTCGGCTCAGAGGTAATGTGAGGAAGTATTTCTTCACAGAGAGGGTTGTGGATACATGGAACAGCCTTCCTGAGGCAGTCATAGAGTCAAAAATAGTGGGGAAATTCAAGAATGCATGGGACAGACATAAGGCAATTCTAGTGGGGGGTTGAAGGAAGTAGGCTGTTGGTTAACTAGGATCTGCAGCTTATCCGTTAGGTAGGGGAAATGGGCAGACTAGGTGGGCCAAGCGGTCCTTATCTGCCATCAAATTCTATGTTTCTATGTTTCTATGTAACTGGCCATCTGAGATCTTTGCACTCTTTGGGTCTGATAGACCCCTGGTAGACACTGAACCTGGACCGTTGTGAATACTCTTTTCACTCTTTACCACATCACTCCTTTTCCAGAATTGATTATTTCTTGTTAGGAGTGAACTACCTCTCTGGGATTGGTTTATGCCATTATTCCACTAAAGTATATAAGATCACCTCCCTGCTTTCATTCAGTTTAATTTCTCACCATTGTTGAACAGATACAAAGTCTGGTGCTTCAATAACCAGTTACGTAAGTCGGATGAGCTGTCACAGCAGCTCAGATCTGTTATTAACAACTTCATGGAATCAAACTCTCCTTCCATGTCCAAATTGGATGTCCTGTGGGGAACCTCGAAATGCATTCTTCAAGGGAAGCTAATCTGACTGGCCACTAAATGTAAGAAACAAATGTCGGCTGCCCTCTCCGCCTTGTTATCCCATATACAAACTGCTGAGGAACACATTTCCCTAGCTTCCCCTCCAGCAGAGTGGGAACAACTAGAATCTCTTAGATCCCAATATAACAGAATACTTGGAGAGAAGGCTGAGCACCTTATCTTACGTTCAAAAATGTATAATGTTGATCAAGGGGAAAGAGCAGGAAAGTTGCTGGCCCTTCGCCAAGGTTCCCAAGCAATGGATAGAATTGTCCCCTCAATCTATTCAGATTCTGGACAGCTCCTCACCTCACCCAGGGTCTTTGTGGAAACATTTAAAATTTGTTATCAACAATTATATACTCTCCCTTTTCTTTCCCTTTGTCTGCTGCAGTTTAAATCTTTCCTTCAAGATTTCAGTCTCCCTCAATTGACTGATTCTCAGGTATCTATTTTAAAAGACCCACTGACCCTTTCTGAAATTTTCCAAGAGATCGATTCTTTGTCTGTGGATAAATCTCCTGGTCCATATGGGTTTACCACCAACTTTTATAAAGCATTTAAGGATCAAGTGTCTCCCATTCTCCTGAACACCTATAACTACATCTTTAAGGAGGGTTTATCCGATCCCTCTATGACTATGGCCACTATTGTTGTGCTACCTAAACCCAGTTGGGGCCCCTTGATGGTTTCCAACTACAGGCCTATATCACTTATTAATGTGGATCTTAAAATCTTGGCCAAGGCATTGGCCTGTAGATTGGGCCTGATGTGGGACTCTCTGATCAGCAAGGAACAGGTAGGGTTTGTAAGAGGCAGACTTTCTGCTGACCATCTCAGGAAATTGTCCTACCTTTTCTCGGCACCCAGGGAGTCCTCTACCCCAGCAATATTGGTATCTCTGGACACCAAAAAGGCATTTGATAGGGTCTCACAGGAATACCTATTTTCCCTGTTACCCAAATATCGCATTCCCCCAGAATTTATACATTGAGTCAAGGTGCTGTATTCTCTCCCATCAGCACGTGTACTTTACAATGGTATGTTATCCTCATCATTTCCCCTTCCTCAGGGCACCAGGCAGGGATGTCCCCTCTCGCCATATTTGTTCACTCTATTTTAAGAACCTCTAACCCATAAACTCAACTCTTCTCCTCATATCTCTGGCATCTCGATTGGTGACATGGACTATAAGTTATCAGTATACACAGATGACATATTGTTACATGTCTCCTCCCCAGCTACATCCCTGCCTGTGGCCCTTCATATTATCTACCAATCTGGAGTTATCTCTAACTACAAACTAAACCTTAATAAAACCAAACTAATGCCCCTTAACAGTGCTACCCTCAGGGCCTATGTTGAACATCTCGGTTTACTATGGAGGAAGTATAAACTGAAATATCTGGGAATCTATCTTAGTACCTCTCCCTGCAAGATGAAACAGTTTAACTTTGACTCTATGGTATCCCATCTTAAAATGGACCTGAACCATTGGCCCTTGTTACCCCTTTCCATGTGGGGCCGACTGAGCATCATAAAAATGAATGTTCTGCCCCAGTTATTATATTCCATGCAGATACATAACTGGGCCCTTCCCCAGTCATGGTTTGCTCAAATTCATAGGATTCTTACATCCTTTTTGTGTCAAGGCAAAAAGGCCCAACGGGCTTTCTCCAAATGAATGTGTCATGAGCAAGATGGGGGGTTACAAGCTCCCAACTTTTTTCCTGTATTATCTGGTATTACATCTAATACGGCTCTCCTATTAGTTGAAGCCATATGGGGATAGTCCCTCTAGCTCATAAACTCCCCTTTGGGCAGAAATTGAATGCTCCTTGTGTTCTACAAATGGGCTTGAGAGTAGGTCACTCCCTTTTCTTTCCAAGAAGAAACTTCCCCAGCAATTGCATGATACACTGTTGGGAGCTTCCCTTCAAATTCACTCACAACTTAGTTTTTTGCTCAAGATTTGTCCATACCAAGATATTTTTCAACCACTGTTTGGGAACCCTGACCTCTTGATATCTGGATGGATGCTCTCTAAAAAAATACATTCTGGCCTGTTATGGGAGTCGACATAGTTTGAGACCTTATATCCCATCAGAAACTCATGTCCTTTCAGAAAGCAAGCACTATGTATGGCTGACCCACTACCTCAGTTTTCTGATTTTTTTTAATTTCTCATATGCTGTTAAAATACTTTGGTAATGGACCATGGCATAGCCCTTTCAGTACGTCAGTCCTCCCCTTTCTCAGTTCAGTACCTGACACCCACTTAATCTCCTACCATTACTGATCCTTGCAATCTTATTTGGTTGCCAAAGATGGTCCATGACATTATTGGTGGGACCAGGCTCTTCCACCTTCTTCCCCTTCTAGGAACTGGCCAACTATCTGGAAACACATATCAGCAGATACAATGGGACTGATACCGTTTTATGCAATTTCAGATCATTCATGACCATTATGAGCTTTGTGGTCATTACTACTGGACCTCTCCCACAGCTAAAAATGAAAGCCTCATAGCACATGAGTTGGTAAAGCATGGTTCCTACTACGTGGTGATCCACAATGCACACAAAAGGTTCCACAGCCTCTCAAAACCTTCAATTAGGCAAGTGTTGGCTCGACTACTTGCACTTCTTCTGCTCCATGGAGGAGACGTTCAGCCTGACCCAGGGCCCCCTCTTGACAATTTCCTTGCATCCACCCCCCAGGATCCTCACTGGGTATCATCAAAAGGCTTAAGGATAGTGCACATGAATGTATGCAGCCTTAGACCTACAATTGATGAGGTCCAAGCCTGGCTTAACCTCTACAAGCCAGATGTCCTTGCAATCTCAGAGACCTGGCTCAAGACCCATATTCATAACCATGAGATCATGATCCTTGGGTACAATACCTTCAGACAGGACAGGGCAGAAAAGAGAGGGGAAGGGGTCCAAATCTATACAAAAGACATTCTAAATGTGAGTTTACTAAAGCCCAACCTTGGTAGCTGCCAGGACAGGGAGTCTATCTTCATCCATCTAACCCATGGTAATGCTAAGCATCTCACTATTGGCTGTGCCTGTAACCCTCCTAAGAATGCCCAACTTGCTCTTGAGGGCGTCACCAAATTGGTTGGCAGTGAATTAACCAATGAACTCCTAATAATGGGAGATTTCAACCTGAACTGGGCCACTGGCCCCAACAAGGTCCTCAAGGGTGTGATCCAAGATGTAAACCTGGAACAGGTCATCTCTTTACCTACCAGGCTTAATTATAAAACAAGGAACCATACTATTTTTGACTGGGCTCTGGTATCTAACTCCCTCAACATACAGAAAGCAGGTATATTGGCTGACACTATTAGTGATCACTCCCCAATATTCTGTATTTGGAAGAACAGAGCACCAAAGATTCCCCCCAGGATACTCACAGTACGTAACTTCTCCAATTTCATGCCAGCAAAATTTAATGACTACCTAGGTAGCCAGGACTGGAGCCTGATTAGGCTCCTCCCGACATTGGATGAGGTCCTTGCCTACTTCCAAAGCTCACTCCTCAATGCGGCATCTCTCTTTGCCCCCTTCAAAAAACTTCATACAAAAGGAGGCTACCATAAATGGATCTCCCACTCTGTGAAATCTCAGCTGAAAAGAAGGGACAAAGCTTGGAAGAAATTCTGGCTCTCCCACCTTCCCACAGACCTGGTTACTTACAAAACCCTAAGAAATAAATGTAAGCTAGACATCAAACTTGCCAAAAAGGCTTATGTAACTCGCCTCCAACGATCCATGCTGGGGAACCCTAAGCTTTTCTGGGCACAAATCAATGAACTGCTTAAGGGAAACTTCAAGGAGGCACAAGGTCAAACTGATGTACAAGGACAGTGTCTCAGTGATTGCCAGCTTATACCCTCAGTGATCAACCACCACTTTACCAACCTTGATGCATACAAGGTAGGGCTACCAACACCCATGCCTGCACAGACCTTTAATGAATCCCCCTGTCTGAACAGACCCTAATTTCACCTGAGAATGGTCAAGGTGAACAAGGTTTGTAATCTTCTGATAGCCCTCAAACACAAAGGCTCTGGTGGCCCAGATAGAATCAGCCTGAGGCTACTCCAGGAAGGTGCACTGTCACTGGCCAAACCTCTGACCTGGATCATCAACAGATCTTTACTTGAAGGGTATGTTCCATACCAGTGGAAGGCTGCCAACGTGGTCCCCATTTACAAGGGTGGCTCTCATGAACAAATTGGCAATTACAGGCCCATCTTCCTGCTGTGTACCCTGGCCAAATTGCAAGAAAAGCTAGTTTATGGGCAACTGAGAGACTACTTGGAGCTCCACCAAATCCTAGCCCCTTCACAGCATGGCTTTTGGGCAAACCATGGAAAAGACACGGCACTCATCAAACTCGCAGTGGACCTATTCAGGGCAATGGATGAGGGCATGTCGACGGGTGCTATCTTCAAGACCTGTCCAAGGCATTTGACCTTGTGGACCTCAACCTTCTTCTTACTAAGCTTCAAGGCATTGCACTTGATGCCCAGGCCTTAAACTGGTTCAAGAGCTACCTCTCAGGTCAATCCCAGAGGGTCATTTGGAAGGAGAACTTTCCGCCCCTTTACCCATCAAGGAGGGTGTGCCTCTGGGCTCAATTCATGGCCCCCTCTTGTTCTCTCTCTTCACAAATGATCTAAACCAGCACTGTGGGGATAGCTCAGTAGTTCAATATGCAGACAATACTGTCATCTTCTGAGCCAGGTCCACACCACATGATCTGGGCCCTCTCCTACAAGGAGACCTAAACACACTCAAGACTTGGCTCACATCAAACAGAATGATCCTCAATGCAGCAAAAACTAAAGCCTTGCTGTTTGGTTCTAGATCCCTTGGCCAGGATTGGACCAGTTCCCTAAAACTTACTACCCTTGGGGATAAACGAATAGACGTAGTTGACAACATAAAATACCTAGGGCTAACTATTGACCAGGGTTTCACCTTTAAGCCCCACATTGACCAGGTAGCAAGGTCTATCCATATCAAACTTGGCACCATATACAGGCTAAAGAAACAACTTATCCCAGAGGCTAGAAGAGCAATTGCATCCAGTGTTCTCCTACCCACACTAACCTATGCTGCCCCAGTAATCCAGGGCATGGCAAAGGGTGAGATTAGCAGGCTTCAGGTCCTGCACAACAAGATCACGAGGTTTGTGACAATGTGTCAACCAAGAAGCCACCCCTGCATCTCATTAGCCTAGCTGCAATGGCCTTCTTTCAAGGCTTTTCTACAGTATCCCCTGCTCTGCCATGCATACAAATTGCAGAGCCCGGTGGCCTCACCAAGCCTAACAGGAATAATCATGATTAAGCCTAACCCTCGAATGTTCAGGACCTCAGGTCGGTCCCTACTGGCAATCCCCAGAATCAAGACTCACAAGGAGGCAATTCCTTCACTCTCATAGACCCTAAACTGTGGAACACTCTCCCACCTCTAGTGCAGGAAGTCCCCTCGCTACCAATCTTTCACACTAGGCTTAAGTCCCATTTGCACGGGACAAGCTCATACCACTGTGAGGGTATAGGATAATCACCCTGATCCTAATCACAACACCCATCCTGCCTCTCTTCTCACCTTAACCTACATTAAATCATGACTTAAATCCTTAAATCTTTCAAGTGTTGCACTTATGGTCTACAATTTGAATAATTGCCTATACTGTTATCCTCATTATCTTGTCTACTTCTCGTAACCCTGTATCACCTGACTGTATGTATTGTATTGCTTCTGGATCACCTGATTGTAGGTATTGTATTGCTTCTGTTCCCCGGGTCACCCCTGAAAAAGGGACCTTTGGGGCCCAGTGGGTCAACCCGGTCATCAAAATTCAATAAATAAATAAATTATTATACTCCAGCCAAATTGCATAGCATGGGCCGATTACCCACAGATATGTGTTCTAGATGTGGCAAACAGCCTGGGACCCTGTTGCATATTTTGTGGTTATGTGAAATGGTGACCCCTTTCTGGACTTCAGTTCAAACTAGTCTTAACACCCTGTTGGGTCTATCTGATAAATTCACTCCTGACATATGTATCATGGGTGACTACACAGACAGAGTGATTGGCAACCAAAGGTCATATATCGCTTTGATCTCAGCTTGTGCGAAGAAGGTTATTCTTTGGCATTGGCTAGATCAAAGCATTCCATGTTACTTAGAATGGTATAAAGAAATATCTCAATTCTAGAAAAGTTATGCCTGGTGTAACAGCACTTGTGCCAAGTAGAATGGCACAAGTAGCAACTTATGCCAGCAGTTGCAACTTGCACTATTCTACAAAGTAGCCTGCGACATGTCGCAGGCCACTTGTGCCAAACAGATGTTATGCTGGCAGTTGTGCCATAAATGCAAGGGGGTGGCACTAGGAGGTTTACAGCAGCAGTTGTACCCCATTCCAGAAGGGCGGCAACAAAGTCCCCAATGTCGGGATTCTACAGGAACCCCCAGAGGAGAACCGGCAACATAAGTTACACCTGCATTTCGCTGGTGTAACTTACATCTGTCCTCCGAGGGTTCTGTAGAACCAGGTCTATGTGCCCCATGCCCAGACCACCCCCACTGTTGCCCCACTGGGCATCACGAAAATTTCCGCCCGATCCCCGTACTGTACTTGCCCTCCCTTACCCCCATATAGTAAAGGCCCCGCAGGGCTGCCCACACCAACTGCCCCCCAACTCCCTGTGTAATTAATGCCCCTTGGTTCTCCACCCCCAGCTCCCTGAATCCCCCCTTGTGAAATGCCCCACAGGCAGCACTGTCATCCCCCCACCCATGCCCCGACTCTCGAGTCTCCGGCAGCAAAAGTGGCAAATACCCTGGCAAGCCCTGATTTGCAATGCCAAAAGGTGATCACCAGTCTCTAATGGGAGAGAAACTGCAAGTATGTCAGGATCATCCGGCTAAGATAAGAAAATGGATTTATATCCTTAGACTGGTAACAGTTCAGTATCTGGTGCCAATTTAAACATCTTTCTAGCAGACTGTTCTCTTGCTGCCACACCATGTGTGAGATTTGGTATCGTTGGCCTTGGTAGTCTAGAGGCCCCCCACCCCGCTGTGCTAGCTCACCCAGCACCCCCCCACCTGTCACCAGCCAGTGACTGGCACAGCCCACCTCTCACCTCCACGGCCACCTGCCGACTGAGTTCCGTAGGAGTGCTTACTGGAAAGACACAGTCAGAAATGTATTTCTGAGCATGTCTTTACAGTAGCGCTCCTACAGCACTCAGTCGGTGGCTGGCCATGGAGGTGAGAGGTGGCTGTGCCAGTCACCATCTGGGGATGGATGGGGGTTGCTGGGTGGCTGGCATGGCTGGGAGGGTGGGAAACACTAGACTACCATGGATGTCAGGGAATTTGCTGCATTTGCGGCCGGCATCTCGGGGTTGGGGCACGGTGGGGATGACAGCGTCACCCTGTGGGGCATTTACAATGGGGATTCAGGGGGGCTGAAGGTGTAGGTAGCCCTGTGGGGCACTAATTACACAGGGATCTGGGGTCAAGGGGATGGGCAGTCATGTGGGGCAGTACATGTATACTACGGGGGTCAGTTGATGTGGGCAGCCCTGCAGGGTGCCTAATGTGGCTAGCTTGGCATGGGGGGGCACTTGCATTCTGCGTTGTGGCTTGTGACATGCTCGCCAGGTGTGCCCTCTGTTCAGCGTACCTGGCCACATGTTGCAAATCGCAGGACTTTGCTGTGGAGACCCGGCCCCTTCTAGAATAGGGCACAGGGTGAATGTCACAGTTGCGGGTGGTGCAAGTTGCGTTTGGCAGTGACTTGCACCACCCTTCTAGAATCGGGCCCTAAAATGTTTGCATTACAGGCCGAGCGCCTTATAGCGAGTATGTCTAAAAAATTGTCTAAATATAACCATATCTGAGACCCTTTGTATACTTTGTTATCAGTTAACTAGATAATTCATACTCCCTATAATTCCTTAGAATCATTTAGTGTAACCTATGTTCAGTAATCAGATGCATTTTTTTTCCGGGTACCTCCGGTGGCAGCACGGGAGGGGGGGTTCTTTTTTGATAAACCTAAAATAATTGTTCTTTGCTTAAATGATTTCCTTTTTTTGAACCTCTGTATCATCGAATAAGGTTTGATCTGGTTATTTTATTTGTTTGTACTACTGAGGTCTTTGGATTTAATAATGTGTAGTCAATGTGAAAAAAATAAATAAATAATAAAGAGGTAAAATAAAAAGCTAATGTGAAATATAAGCTAGAGTGTTGTTCCCCCTGGGACAACAATGTAAATCCCTCACTCTCCTCTCAATATACATCCCCTCTCATGACCAAGCCAAAGGTTTCAGCTCAGTCTTTGACTACCTATCTATCCTACCCCCACATAATGAAGTTTTACTTCTTGGGGACTTTAATATTAACTGCCTCACTCCAGAAGCCAGTCCCTTCAGGGATACTGCTGCTGCCCTCAGCTTCCTGCAGGTAGTGACTACCCCAACAAGAATCAATCACTAGACCAGACATAGCACCCTGATCGACCTGATCTTCACAAATCATGCTGAGAAGATTACATCCATGGAAGTTCTCCCGGACTCCTCTGTCCTCTGTTTCAGGTTAAACAAGTCCCTCTAACAACCCTGCAAATGGTCCCACCAGCACATCCTCAATAGGGGGAAGCTTAAACAATTCCAAGCACATCTCCTAAATTACAATTGGTCACCTCTTGATGCTGCTGTAAGTGTCGACCATGCCCTGGATTACTTTATCTCCAAATTCAACACTGCCTGTGACCTCTTTCCCCCCCTTAGAAGGCAAAAAGTTAAAATCTCCAGTAACCCCTGGATCACTGCTCCACTACTAAAACAATTGTCCTCTAGAGACGAACTCTGGCATAAGGCCCATGCTTCTGGTAAGGCTACTCACTAGCAGTAGTACAAGGCAGCCAGAAATGCCTGTACCCATGCAATCTGCATAGCTAAAGCAGAGTTTTTCAATGACACCCTCTCGAGCTCCTGGGGTGACAGTGAGAAATTCTGGGACAACCTCAAGGAACTCATTGGTAAAGCCAGTAAACCCCCCCATCATGATTAATATAAATGGGGAAACCATTCTTGACACAAAGCTCATCATCGACACCTTCAACTCTGTGTTCACCAACTTAAGCAGAATTCTCCCTCCCAACTTCTTCAATGCTCATTCCAATATGAACGCTCCCGAGAGACCCAGCCAGCCACTGCTCAACTTCCCTTGTACTTTAGAAAAGTTACACTTATAGAGTCCAAAATATATCTCCTTAGAGTGCTTGGCAAATCTCGCTTCAGTAATGACTCTCATCCAACCTTGCCAAGTCCCTTCTCATCCATTCCACCCCACCTTGTGTATCAACTCTGTTGCAGATCTTTGTGTCGTCTGCAAAGAGACATACTTTTCCTTCCAGTCCCTCTGCAATGTCACTTATAAAGACATTAAAGAGGACTGGTCCTAGTACTGAACCCTGCAGTACCCCACTAGTAATCCCCCTTTCTTCAGAGTGGACTCTGTTTACTATTACCCTCTGTGTCCTGTTATCCAGCCAATTCTTTACCTAGGCTACCATCTTGGGACCCACTCCCAGGCTGGCCAACTTATATATTAATCTTTTGTGTGGGACTGTGTCAAATGCCTTGCTAAAGTCTAGGTAGGCCGTGTCTACAGCCCCTCCCTGACCTACTACTTTGGTCACCCAGTCAAATAAATCTATTAGAGTCATCTGACATGACCTTCCTGCTGTAAATTCATGCTGCGTTGTGCTCTGTACTCATCAGGCCTCTAGGTACTCAACAATTCTTTCCTTCAGAAGTGATTCCATCATTTTCCCAATCACTGAGGTTAAACTAAAGAGGGTAGTCAGTGGTGTCACTAGTTCTACACTCAGTTCTTTTAGAATTCTGGGATAAATCCCATCAGGCCCCATTGCTTTGTCCACCTTCAGTTTTAAGAGTTCCTTCAGAACCCTTTCTTCTGTGAAAGGGCTATATCAACCCCTGTATCCAGCGTGTTTCTATTGTTTGGTTTAGGTACCTCCACCTCTTCATTTGTGAATACTGAGCAAAAGTATTTGTTTAGTATCTCAGCCTTTTCACAGTCACCCTCTGCCCACCCCCATCCCCTTTATTAAGCCTCACTATCCCTCCCTTTGTCTTCCTTCGCTGTCTGATGTACCTATAAAAGGTTTTATCCCCCTCTTAACTGAGTTGGCTATCTTTTCCTCAGTTTGGACCTTTGCTGTTCTGACTGCCTTTCTAGCTTCCTTTCGCTTTAACTGGTGCAATTCTCTGTCCTGCTCCTTCTGTGATTCCTTGTACTTCCTGAATGCTCTCTTGTTCTCCCTAACCTTCCCTGCCACCTCCTTTGAGAACCATAGTGGTTTCTTACATTGTTTTCGTTTGTTTATTTGCTTCACACAAAAGGCTTGTGACCTCTGTGATGGCAGTTTTGATTATTCCCCATTGTTCTTCGACCCCTCCTTCCTGCCCATTTGTTAGTGCATTCCTTAGTCACTCACCCATTTTGGCTATGTCCGCTCTCCTGAAGTCCAGTGTCTTTGCCTTGTATGGCTTGACTCTACTGCTGTGTTTATCGTGAACCATACTGTTCGATGGTCACTAGTTCCCAGATGGCTACCCACTTCTAAATCTTTGATCCTCTCGCCATCTCTATTTGAAAGTACCAGGTCTAAGATTGCTCCCTCTCGAGTGGGTTTCGATACTAGTTGTCTAAAACATGCCCCCTGTAGGGCATCTAAAATGATCTAAAACAAGACAACCATTGTAATTGCAGTTTATCCTATACTGAATGATGTTTATGTCAATGCAATCTGCACAGCATGATGAAACCACCCAGTTGTACAAATATTCTTAGTATTAGCAGCCTAATTCTGTTTTTGTGTCAGTAAATAAATCAATTTCTATGTGTATGTTATTTTGAAACCATAGTGTGTAGATAGCAAAAGTTAATCTAGTTGAGTACACATCTAATACCAACAGTCCTAGTTATGGCATCAAGAAGCTTATCAGTTGGGTGAAAGGTTATAAGGCAGTCTGCATTTTGTGTAACTGAGGCTGACGTGAAAGATTTGCTGTGCAGGAGGAATATAATGCAGTATGTGAAGTTCTCTGAAGTGTTGCTTCATATCATTCTAGAGGCTAGGTAAAATAAATCTGATCCATTTCAGTGGTGCTACTGGACATGCATTGCAATTTGCTATATCTTGTCTGAGTTTTTTTTATGTTGATTTACATATACTGCACATGATGCTTTATGTTATTGGTAATGTGTCATTTTGTATGCCCAAAGCCTGACCAAAGATAAATATATATATACTGTATGTTCATTGCAAAAAACTTAGTTAATACTTCAGTTAGGGTTGATACTGCATCAACAAAAGTCTGGAAATTTGGTGTTATGGTTCTCAACCCTACCACCCCACCCCCACACACCCACCCTCCACACACGGAAAGGCATCAGGGTGTGTCTTGAGTCACTGGGCCTAACTCGCACTCCATTCTCCTATACTGTAGCATCTCAGATTTCTTACACATGAAATGGGGTTAGCGTTAGGGCCGATGACCCCTAAGCACTTCCTGATGCCTGTTGGTATGTGAAGGGTAGGTGGGTGGGGGTAGGGTGGCAGGGTTGGAAACCCTAACACTGAATTTCTAGATGCATTAATTGAGTTTTTTTTGCAATGAATATATATATATCCAAAAGACTGAACTGAGCATGCTCAGAACCCAAATATTCAAAATTGAATAACTTTGGATCAGTATAATATTTCTTCACCAACCTAATGCTGGCTTGTTCCTGGGGTAAGCTCTTTCTACCCTGAACATTTCAGGCTAAAATTCAAAACAGTGTGGGTGCAGGGTGATGAGGAAAATTTAGGAAAAATTGGCAAAAAAAAGCAAAAAACACATTTTTTCCCGATGTACTGCACAAAATCCGTATATATGATCAAAATAAAACTTGGCAGATCAAGAGATCTACCCCACAGGACAGCACATACGAAATGTCATGCAAATCCATTGAATGGTTGCAAAGTTATTAAGGTGCACAATTTGGGGTTTAACATTAGACAGCTTACTCAACCCTAACAATAGATACACAACCACGCCTCTATAATATATATATATATATATATATATATATATATATATATATATATAAAACTAAGCTAGGAAACAGGTTAACCATCTGTTGATGAGCACAGTAATTGCAGCGTACCATAAACTGTGCTTATGTTAATTTGACTCCCAAGGAATGGTGAAACCACCTAATTGTACAAATACTCTTACTCAGCCTAGTTCCTCCTTTTCAAGTCAGAATAAATCAGTATTTCTACATACCTGTTCTTTTGAAACCCTACTCTGCAAATGGAGAAAGCTAGTCAAGTCTGGCATCCTCAACTAAAAGGAATGGGGCTAGTTGTGGTATAAATGAATTAATGATTTTGAGAAAGATTATTTTACTAGCCAAGCTGGCGTATGTGCATCTGAGTCTGAAGTAATTTATTAACATGATGAACAACTTTGTGTTCCATAAGGATAATGTTTATTGTGGGGGAATTCAATGTATTGGGAAGTTTTCTTGGCATGCTGCTTGTTATGATTCCAGAGGTTGGGTATAATCAATCTGATGTATGCTCCTTTGTATGTGGTGCAGCTGAGTATGCAGTGATATAACTTTATTTTTCAGCAAGGCTTTCATTCATTCCTGCCAGGATGTTTTAATTTAGAACTGGGGTCATTGTATGCACAGCCCAAAATGAAAAGCAATTCATTGCTTTGTCTGTTTGGCATTAGTAGAGTTTTTTGAGATATTGCTATTATCTTCTCACCTTAAGTGTTAAGGGGCCAAAATGGATAACCTTGAGCTGGATATTGGGAGCTTAGATTGTAAGGCCTGTGCTGCTTTCTCATGTTCTATCTCCAGCAATTGAAATGTTGTCTGGTCAAGAAAGAACAGTAACGTTTCAGTACCACCAACAGCAATCATTAACTGCACTATTATACAATGGTGTGTGAAAATCCTGTAACCTCATTTGTCAAAACATGTCACATGACCATGGGTAAATCCTGCATAACCCACAGCTGAGGAATGATATTTATAAAAAAAGATAATTAAACACATTTTAAATTAATGTTACAGATGGATCCATTGTATAATCGCAATAAGGCACTCCAGGGTGTGAGTTATTGGGTGATTTACCCACTTCTTGTGTGGTTAAGTCACTCGCCTGCACCTCGTGACACACCACATAAGGAATGGATAAATCCCTAATAACCTGCACCCTGCTGTGCCTTATTGCTTAAATAGCACTTTCAGAGTCTGTGCACAGGATTTTTAAAAGAATGATCTTAAGATGTGTCTGCTGCTATATTCAGAGCAGAAATGCATCCAGACTTGTTAGACCATCTATTAGATGGTCTAACAACATGCAAAGTTCACATTCAAAAGCAATCATAATTATGTCCTCAACTCTGTTTTTTTGCCACAAATTGTTTTTGTCATAAGTGGATGCATCTTCTGAAAATAGCAGCAGTCTAAATGAAATATGGTAGATGCAGATGTAGCATGCATTTATGTCCTTGTTCCATCCTTTTGAAATTTCCCCCATTAGCTGTTCCCACATTGTTTGGGGGGGAAGCATTTATAATAAAATGAGGCTTTTATTGTAAATAATAAATTAATTAGGGGTTAACACATGACAGGCTGTGAAATATGAAAAGATAGTATATAATCCAGGGATTAAATGCACCCTCCTGGTGCTAAGAAGGAATGAGGAATTGTTGGATCAGGAAAAATGTATGATCCCTTTCTCTTCAATAACTATCCACACTCCAGTCTGGAATTAAATGGCCACGGATGTATATTTATTGATAGTATCACCAAGAGCTACATTCAGGTGTGATGTGCAGAACTAGTGAATCTCTGATCCATCCACCTAACCAGGGAAGCCAGGATACAGCAACTGTTGCCTCCTCACCCGTGGGGGGGGGGGAGGCGGGACCATGCTCTCACCCCTTGCCTGAGGGAGGAATACTCCCTGGAAAAAAAGTGAACAGGGAGAAAGGACAACCCCCTTCTTATTGTCTATTTTCCTATTCTCCCAGCCAAGCCCAAAACTGCAGGAGGATTGGCATTGACTAAAAGGGGGCTCAGCTGGTAGAGGGCAGATCCAAAGCTCTCCCCTTTCCTGCGTACCACATGATAGAGACTCTTATGCTACCAAAGAGCAGACCCATTGTCCTTTCCCCAAGCTCATTATGCAGCCATTCAACAACCAGAACCTAAACGCTCCTCACAAACTTTATGTTTCTTACATCAGACAAGTACACCCCATTGTATGATGTATCATCCTGTTTTCAGATCCTCCCTTGGATAGATACTATATATACCCCAGTTTTACTGTTTATATGTCTTCTGGATTTACCATTTGCTCTGACTTTCTAAACATTATGTAGTAAATTAGGTGATCCACTATGTGTCTTTTCTTCAAAAAGCCATGCACCCTTTAAACCATATCTTCCAAGTAAGCAAGCAGACATAGTGCACCAGCTTAAGACCTTTTCAGAATTGTGTGCTCTAACGTACCATTTTCAAAATAATAGTACTAAAAATGCAATGACAACATTTAAAGTACTCACTCATTTTATTCCATTTCCACTTTTTTCAGTTGCATTGTAGACAGAGACTTTTCTGTAAAAACATACGTTCAAAAAATACAGCAAGACATTAAGAACCATCCAGTGAAAAGGGAATAGAGATAGACCCAATGCTACAGCATAGTCACTTTCTAAACATGTTGACATCTTTTATGCTGGACTATGTGTGACCACAGGGATACTGTGGCCTGCCACCAACATCTGAGCATCTGCAACTCCTCCTTCATCTGTTTCTGCAATTCAAGTGACTTTATTCAAGTGACTTCATAACCCTCATATTATTAATACAATAGAGGTACAACTGACAGGTCTTTATTAACCCAGTTGCTCCTTGTCCCCCACCCTTATGGGGCAGGACTATGGCCACTATTCTCCATTGTATTGGAACTACCCCTGTCTCAACTGAGCTATTGAATATTTAAACTTGGAATTATCTGCTCCAATGCATCCCTTGTTAACTCAGTCAAAACACATGGGCCAATGTCACCTGAAGGCTGAGGCTGCTCTCCAGCCAAGCTGCCCACTATAATGCCCAATGTATGTAGGAGTAGCTGCAGATCCAGATTTCAGCTGCTGTGGCTTGTACTTTCTGAAACTGGAAAGACTATAGGAAGGATGTTATAGTGTGGGTGAACATAATATTTAAACGCCTGTGATTGCCATCTCCCCCATGGCTTGTATGTATGTGACTGCCTGAAAACCCTTGAACCCTGGCAGTGAGATGGCAGACCAAGTCCAGAAGGAAGGGATCTAAAATTCACTGAGATTAAAACCCACTGCCTCAAGGGTCCATCGCAATATCCATCCATCAAACTGATATTGTGTCAGCAGGGTACCATCTCCATGCCTAAGCTGTACCAGACCTCATGTATTCACTACCCATCTAGGATATCTCTGGAAACAATCAGAAGGTCCTTACTAAAGACCAAGACCAGTTATTGCAACACATCTATTAAGTCTTTCATGTCAAGTCTTGGAAGACAGAGGGCCTTTGCCTTTGGTATTAAGGCAGTTGTAAGGGGCATCCCTGATATGGGGGAGCAAGTATTTTCTAATGAAAGGATTCCAAAAGGGCTGGCAGCCCAAACATAGATAAGGCTCCATGGCCACTGAGGATGCATCTAAGGGTGCTCAAGCAAATGCCAAAAGAACTAACTCAACCTTTTGTAGGGCTGTCCAACAGCTTGGTTGGGACATGGGTAACTAAAAAGACTGGAGGGTAGTGGATGTAGTCCTGCTCCATAAGGGGGGAGGCGACAAGTAGCAACTGGGTAACTATAGGCCTGTCAGTCTTACCTCCATTATAGTAAACTGTTGTAGACAATAGTCAAACAAGACCTCATGGACTACCTGGATTGCAGTGGACTTCAGGATTGTAAACAGCATGAGTTTGTGGTCAGGAGGGCTTGTCAGACCAACCTTATAGTATTCACTGACTGTGTAATGAGGGTAGTGGATAAAAGCCACACAATGGATTTACTCTATTTTGATTTCAGCAAGACATTCAATTCAATGCCTGACAGAAGGCTGCTGAAGAAGCTAGAGGATCTGGGTGTAGTGAAGGACACAGTTATATGGGTGAGAAACTGACTGGAAGGGAGACATCAAAGGGTTGTTCTTGACAGAGTCAAATCAGAAGAGAGGGAGGTCACCAGTGGGGTGCCAAAGGATCAGTCCTGGGTCCAATCCTTTTCAATATGTTCATCAGTGACATGGGAGAAGGAATCCAAGGCAAGATGTGTCCCTTTGCAGATGACACTAAGCTGTATGGCAGGTTAGAAAGTGAGGAGGAGGTTACGGAGATGCAAAGAGACTTGCAAAGGCTAGAGAAGTGGTCAAAGGTTTAGCAGTTGAAATTCAGTGCCAAAACGAGCAAGATGATGCATATAAGGAACAAGAACCCCAGGACAGGGCACTGGATCGGGGGGAGGGGAGCAAAGCTGGGCATGACCTCTGAGGCGAGATACCTAGGGGATATCATCAGTGACTTTCTAAAACAATCAAGCCAGTATAACAAATCTACAGTAAGGCAACCAGGATGATTGGGTGTGTAGGAAGGGGTAGTGACAGCAGAAGAAAGGCGGCATTACTACCTCTCTATAGATCACTGGTAAGGCCCCACCTTGAGTACTATGCCTAGTTTTGGAGTTTTCACCTAAGGAAAGATAAGGACAGGCTGAAGGTTGTAGGGGAGCCAAAATAATTAAGGGCCAGCAGGGCAGATCCTATGAGGATCATCTAAAAACACTGAACATGTCCTTGCTGGAGGCCAGACGAGAGAAGGGAGATATAATTGAGACTTTCAAGTTGCGAGGAAGTATTTAGCATAAGTAGCGGGTCAAAAACATGACGGCACATGTGCAAACTGATGGGGAAAGTGGTCCAAGAGGGAAGCAAGAAAGTTTTATTTTACAGAATGGGTGGTGTAGCTGTGGAACAATCTGCCAGCTGATGTGGCAGGCACCAAAACTATCAATGGGTTCAAACACAGCTGGGACAGAGTGAAGGGCTTAGTGATTGCTCTTGGTGGTAGTACATGGAGCATTGGGGTAGATAGTGTATGATGGAACCCTGTGTGGACAATAGGTCCTGGGTTTTGTTAGGGTTTTATTGCCAGATTGGATTGACCAACTGTCTTTTTCTTCTGTCATTTTCTACATTTCTATGTTTCTATGACTGCACATAAAGCAGCTCACCTTAGTCTTAGATGATCTCATCACCCTTCCTGAAGCTTCCCCCTCCTATTTGGGTCTTTGACCTGGCAACTACCTCAGAGACCTGAAAGTCACTGCAGAATGCCAAGTCATAGGTCATTCAAAAGAACAGGAGCTCTCAGCTAGAATTACAGATACCTGATTGGACTCCTCAAACCTTCTCTAGGTGACAGGGCTCAGAGACTGCTGGCCATCCACTGGCTTCAGAGACAGTCTTGGAAAGCCATCTAAGACCCACTTAACCTGAAGGTCTGCATAGGTTCTGGCTACCCTAATGCCTTAATCTTTAACTGTCAGACTATTCCCACCAAGTACTTGCCCACCACCAGCTGGTGACATACTCTTCTCTTCTCATTCTCAATAATTATGAAGCTACACAGCTATTCTGGATAGGACCAAAGCTTGGGCACCCCATCTCTGCCCTAACTCATGAAAAGTGCAGTAGCCTCATCCAGTCATGGGGTTTATGACTCTGGCTCCTACTTTTGTCAAACCATGCATGAAAGATCTACCAATGAAAATCACTTTGCATACAAAATTCAGGTGCAGCAGTTGTTACAACATTTTTCAGCGTCACCTTCATGGTCTCTTTAGTTCTAGACACTAAGGTACATAAGGTGGCCACCTTCTCTACCAGAAGCTTGGAAATAAGTTCACTGTGTTGATTACAATACCCAGGAATGATACAATCTCCCTAGGGATTCAGTTCTGGCCGCCCCCAAGGGAACACCAAACCACATTTAATCATTTGAGCAACTGACCACATACTTAACTGTCCCTCTGATCCATGAACAAGAAATGAACCCAGTAATGAAAAACCTCTTGATATCTTCAGCACTCAGGGCAGCAATGTGCTGAAGGTCTCAAAGACAAACCAAGTCATTGACCAATATAGTACCATGGACTTATCCATATATTCTCCATCAACTTTCATCTTCAAGAGATCCTGATCATCCTTGTGTACCAGAAACTGGCAAAATGCCAATTCTATATCTGCCTTTGCTAGCTGGGCACTTGGGCTGCAGTTGCTTGTATGACACCAACACTAACATACTCCCTAACTTCCCTTGTGGGTACAATAAATTACTGATTATAAAAAAAACTCTCCAAGGTTTTTTATTTTAGGAATTAAACCTATTTGTGACACCCACAAATGGTCCGGGGATAAGTGAAAGGACCCATCACCTTCCTCAGGCTCAACTCCTTAGCTGTTGGCTCCTGTAGCAACCTGAGATGCTGTCTGATGCATTTTAAATTGTCAGCATTGAAGCTGATGTTGCCTGTGCCTTGCCTGTGTACTTCTTCCCTGCCTCAGGTGGTGGTCTGCTCAGCCCTGGATTGTCGTGTGGAAGGTTAGAGAGATAGGCCTCATGCCAAGCCTTCCCTTTCTGTGTGACCATCTCCTGCAGGTAGTTGCAAGGGCCTGTGCCACTACAAATGCTTAATCCTTTCAATCTTTTCAGTCATTACTGAAAGCTATAACTGTATACTATTCCTTGCTATCACTGCCTGCCAGCATTAAATTTGAACCTGTACACTTTCCCCACTGTAACAAGACAGCTTATGTGCTTCTCTTTCAGCTGAAGTGGGCAGTAATTACCACAACCTCATACGGAAGTCAGGCTTAGGCCTGTTCTGTTCTGTACAAGAACAAAACAGAATTAACTGTGGCGTTTTCAATATGTAGTAAAAGAACTTCATACGTCTCCCCCCAGCATCCAATTTTATATTCAAAAACCTTTCACTCATGTAAACAGTTTCACAATCTGTGTGCATGGTAATTCTAAAAAATAAAAGTCTGCCTGAAAACTTTTAGGTTAATGTAGTGCCTGAGTTCTCGTATCACCCCTTGTGGTTGACACCTCGATGGCGAAACACAGGAAAAAGACCACTACAGCGACATTCGTGGTAATGGTCCTTTTTCTGTGTTTCGCCTTCCCCCAGTGTTCCGACCCCTCCCTGAACCAATTCTGACCTGGAGTTGGAATCCTAGAGTCTGGAGGGCATGGGGGCAGAGTCCCCTGCATGGGGGTGTGGGTGACACAGCCCCCCACAGAAAACAGTGAAGTAAGAGGCGGCACAATACCTGCGCCGGTATTATGCTGTCGCTGTGGGGGAGGTGGGCATTCTTGCCAATGAAATATCTTGGTGCTTCCCTGAGTTCTTTATCCTCAGCTTGTAATAAATCAATTAATCTTTCTTGTACATATTTCCATATTAGCAGTCCTGTCAATGTGAAACCTAAACCCATCCACTTCCCCTGCTATAGTCAGACAGTTTACATGGCATCTTCTTGCTGAATTGGCCAGTAATTATCAGCACTCTGTATGATAGTTAGGCTTACACCCTCTCCATATGAGATCCAAAAAGGATTATAGTCTATGGTTACCCTTTGTTATGTATAAAAATCAGCCTGCTCAAAATCCTTATTACCACATTCTAATCTGTTACGAGCCTTCTAAAGTGTTGTTATGCACATTCTGAACAGTTGTTATGCACAGTTCAAATGTCATGCAATTTTAAATTTCTCATTTATGCTATATCTAGCTACTTACTAACCACCCAGTGCCCAAAGTTATACATTTTACCTTTCAAAAGTCTGGAAATTTGATTTTGATATGGGAGTAAAACAAAGAAATGGCAAGATTTTTTGTTTTCACTTCAGTGAGGGTCTGTCACTCTAGTGTAAAAAAACATATACTCTAAAAAATAAAATATGGTCAACCACACACAACTCGGCATGTGTTTCAATCTCAGGGTTGAGATGACAGCATGGACCTCTAGAGCTTCACTCTCGAGGTTCATATGCTGTCATCTCAACCCCTCGATGGAAACACAGCCTTGTTGTGTATGGTTGCCCATACATTATTCTCTATGTTTGTGACATGTTTATTCTGGCAAAAGCTATTAATACATTCCCCCAAGCATCATATTCACAATGCCAAAAAAAAAAGACAAAAAAAACTTTTATTGTTGAAACAATTGGCAAGCTTTCTTTACCTGTACAAATGTGTATGTTAACTCCACAGACCAATTCAGTTACCTGTCTCCCAGATCCTGCACAATATGAGATATATAAACAATGGGGGGGGGGGGTGTATATTTGTATATATGTGTGTGTGTGAGGTTTCAACTCAGTAGATTACAGCAAACTATGTAATCGCCTCCTGGTGGTGGAGGGACTATTTCATTAAAACATTTTTTTTTGGGGGGGTCTGTTTCTCCCCCCCTCTCTCTGGCAGCCCATGTTCTGGAGGGTGCCCCAGTCCCATCCCCCAGTCATTTACCGGATTCACTGACTGTCTTCTTCCAGGTCTTGCCCCCCTGGTGGGGTTGGCAGGGGGTCCCCAGGCCCCCACTGAAGACTGGATCCAGTTCTGTTCAGCGTTCAGCTGGTTGGGGAGTGGGACCTGCGAGGGCCTCCTTCATCCAGCCATTGGAGACATTTCTTTCTTTTCTTACCCGGGGGGGAGTGTGTGCAATGATGCCAGTGGTGGTGTCATGCATGCTCCTGTATGTAGCATGCTGGGCATCTGCCCTGCCTCAGCTCACCATGTAGTACCTCATTGGTTGCCAGCTCCTAGCCTCTGTTAGGGGCCAGGCAAGCACCAATCACTGATCCCCTCCCTCCCCGGAGGAGAGCTGTCCTTGGAATGCTCGATCCTCCTCCTCCTCCTTCCCGGCTAACCCCCAGCAACTTGCTCACACTGCAAACATGGGTCACTGGCGTGGCAAGAGATAAGACATGATGCATCAGTCCTCCACGCCACTGGGCCAGCTTTCATTTTAAGTTTTAAATAATATTTTTTTTTTTATTTTACAATTAATTTATTCTTTCTGTTTTTTGTAATTGAAATCTATTTTCTAAGTGTAAAAAGACAGTCTGAGGTGTGCACTGTATTGAGATAAATCCACTTCCAGGAGTAAAAAGCACTCAACCTGTAGTCTCATGCCTTACTACACCTCTGGGCATTCATTTATTATGTCTGCCGTTGCGCAAGTGCAATGAAGAATATATTGTCATGAGAGTGGGTTCTGAGAGGAGTGTCACTGTCTGTCCAGTGCAGGCCAGTCTGCAAGAGGCTTGTCATCATTTGCCAGGCTGATCAAGACACTTGTCTGGTCTTGCTGGGTGGCAACATTGTGTAATTCAAAGGAAAGAACTGGTCCATCATAGGGCTGCTCTTTCCACTGATCTGCATAATGCCACTAAGCAAGCAGGGCTGATCATGTTATGATCAGCCTGCTGTGCTCCTCCTCCCAATGTTTAAACAATCCCCCCCTCTTCCAAATACCTCTCCAACCCCCCATTGCTTCCCCTTCTTAAGTTTCTGACACCAGGGTGCACAGTCTCGGTGCTGGCTAGTATCCCCCATCCTGCCTGGTTTTAGTGTGGGACACTGGGGGGCCCACCGCCATTGCTGCCAAACATAACAGCAACACTGGGGTGCCCAATTCCATGTGTCAGGGTGGTACCTGATATAAAGAAAACCATCCCTCATAGCCATTTTTTTTTTATTTTTATAGATCTAATAAAAAAGAAAACCATCCATCGATGTTTATTGCCACTGTTGGCACACTGCTATCATTTCTCTCCCTACCCAGCCCTCCCACTCAGCACCCACCCCCACAACCCCCACCTTTTAATATTCTGATACTGGGGTGCCCAATCCCCGAGTCAGCTAGTAAACCCCACCCTGCCTGTTTCAGTGTACAACACCAGGAAGTTCATTCCTGCTGCCATCAAACATAACACTAACACTGTTGTGTCCAGTCCCCAGTGTCGGTTATTGAAATTAAGAAAACTTTTCTGTGTAGTCATTATATATATATATATCTTGTAAGGAAGAAAACTATCCATCAATGTCTGTTACTGCCACCAGCCCACCACCGCTGTTACCACCCCAGCTGACCTTCCCATTCAGCATCTCCCCCACAACTTACTTTCCTTCTGGGGGGGCTCCAAAGTCATAATCCTCTCTGAGCTGGAGACATGTCATCACTCTTCAATGTTGGACCGTGAACTGACAACATAAGGTATGCAGTCCAATGGGTTTTGAATTTATCTTTATAACTTGGTCATTTTTGAATAATTTTCCCCAAATATTCTATATGACCTTTTTGGGACCCCTCCTCATGAAAAATGGTGTTGAATTTATGCAAATCCTTCCCAAAGGGTGATTTCATGGTCACTTCATAAATTCATCTTTCAGGCAGGATCTGAACATTTTCTCTGCCCTTGTTAATGAAGAGGGGTCATAAGAAGATTATGCTCAAAATTTGGGGTAAAAATATTAAAAAAAAACAAAGTTATGAGTGTACATTGAACATTTTCAATGCATGCTTTGTAACTTTGGTAATTTTCAACATTTTGAACCCCAAATGTTCAACATAGCCATTTTTTTACATAACCTCATGAATGTGACAGCTGCCATTTTTCAGATCCAGGCCAAATTGTGTTTTTTGCACTTGTGGTGCAAAAATCACATTTTGGGAAGGATTTGAAAATGTTCTTTGCCCTTGTTCATGAGATGGAGCCTTTTGAATGCTTTGTAAGGTCATAAGAAAGCTATGTTGAAAATTTGGGGTAAAAATATATAAAAAAAAAACCAACAAAGTTATGCACGTAGGTTGAAAATTTTCAACACACTCTCATAGCTTTGCTAATTTACAATATTTTGAGCTCAGATTTTCAACACAGTTGTTTTTTTCATACCATCTCATGAATGTGGCAGCTGTCATTTTCAGATCCTAGCCAAAATGTGTTTTCACATTGGTGGCACAAAATTACATTTCGGCCACTATGGTCATAAAAACACTATGCTGAAAGTCTGGGGTCAAAATGTAAAACAACAACTAAGTTATCAGGAAACATTGAATTGTTCCAGTGTTTTCTCATAACTTTATTTTTGCAGATTTTGGCTCGTAATGCTCAACATATCCCCTGTGTTATCCCACCTCCTGAACATGGCCGGTGTCATTTTTCTAATCCCCAGTGAAACTTGTTTTCAGAGTCCCGCTGGGAAATCACCTTTGGATGGGATTTAACTCATTATTACCTGGGTGGCCATTTTGTGTCAGGTAAACAATGGATAGTTTAGACTTCATATGAAGCTATCAGAAGTAAAAAGTCCACCTTTCTCGATCATAATGTCAGGTCATAAAAAGACTGTTGGAAATTTGGGATCAAAATGTGGGTGCCCACGGAAAATTAAATATTGCCCCTCAGCTGACTTATTCTGGGTAAATACAATCTAAAAATGCGTAAATGCAGGGCACCACTGAAAATGAGATATTGCATCTAATCTGGTCTATCCTGGGTAAATATGTAGTAAAATGTTTTACAAGCAAGACGCGATACAACAGCAATGCAAGCAGCGAACATGCAGCACAGACAAATGCTTGTCTTGGTACAGTGTACACCTTGTTGTATTTTGTTGCTTACATAATCTTATGCATTATAAAATATCATAGAAACATTTTTGGAAAGAAGTCAGAGATATTACTGTTTTTTTTCTGTTTATGAATGAACACATTCTTTTATATTTTTTTCTCAACTGAGAAAGGAACGTTAGGAAACATAGAAGCATGGAAACAGACTTTGATGGCAGATAAGGACTGCTTGGCCCACCCATTCAGCCCATTTCCCTACCTATTGATCAAGCTGCAGATCCTAGTTAACCAGCAGCCTACTTCTTCCTACCCCCCACCAGAATTGCCTTATGTCTGTTCCATGCATTCTTGAATTCCCCCACTGTTTTTGACCCCACAACCTCCTGTTTTCAGCCTCGTCTCAGGAGGGCACTACAGGAATTATTGACTGAGATACAGCAGAACCAGATTAAGTTGCTGATGGTATTATTGAGAGTGGCAAATTTTGAAAAGTACTATGGCTTGCTTAAGATCAACCTGAACAACCACCAGAACAGCAAAACCTCAGTTTAACATCTCATCCAAAATATGCCACCCTCATGACAGCTCAATGTTCCCCTAACACCATGGCAAAAATAGGTGGAAGCATTATGCACACGCACTAGTGTTGGAGGAAGGAAAGATTTATTTTAAACTTCCAGCTATGCTGTATATCACTGTGTCAGGCCACACAAAAACAGCCACACCTACATTTGCCAAAAGGGCTTCATCAGGGGCTCCAGCATTTTATCTGGCTCCACCAGATTTAGTGGTAGCACTTCTATCAGGCACAAGTGAGCATTTAATCTCTTGATTTTCCCTAACATCATGCTGGTGCAGAGGTATGGTTATTAATATCCACAGGGAGAATGCCCTCCCTGCAGACCTAACATGACACTTTCTGTAGCACCTCCCTTATGACTATAGACCAAGCCCAACCCTGCTTAGCTTCTGAAATGTGAAGGACCTACAACAAGGTGGTATGGCTGCAGGCAGCCTTGTAAACATATGTTGTTATTTAGGATTCATCTGTAGTTAAAATAAATAATTTTATCTGAGAGGTTTCACTCTCACCTACATTTCATAAATTATCTATCAATCTATCTATCTATCTATCTCTCTGTCTGTCTGTCTGTCTATCTACAGTATCTATCTGTCTATCTCTTTCGCTCTCTCCATCTATTTATCATCTATTTAAGATTTACTGTATTTAGGTATAGGTTTTTAAAGATGGGATTGTGTGGGTGTAATTGTAAGCAACTGGACCCATCTCTGGTTCAGGGAGGATTACATTTTCACAACTTAAGTACCTAGTATCAGTGCTCCAGGTGATATTGGCATCCAAGAGTAATGTACTCACTATTTTTGACATTAAGTGAGTAAAATATAATTTTGATGAGTACAAGTGCTTTAAACTTGTGAAAGTGGTTCCATTTAAAGTATCTATGGAGCATTTTCAAGGGTTGGGATGACAAGCAGCACTAATCAACATTTTTTTAAAGAGTATTTCTTAAAATAAGTTGAGTAACATAGGCTAGTATCCATTTTATCAGGGGTGCTGCCTACTGTCATTCAAATGAGTGCAGTATCTTGTTGTTAGATATATTTTATGCCAGTATAATTACATATCAATTATATCAAGCAAATCATATGCTTTGGCAACTACAAGACATTTAGTACTTTGGTATAATCATGTTTGTATAATCTGAGTTACATCTCTTACTTAAAATCCTTTTTCAAGACTGCCACTAAGATTATATTTAGGTGATACTATTTTATGCTACACCATATGACATTACTTAATAATGTATGGTAGAACGTTGTTACGCATAAAAATCCATACCAGCTAAAAAGTTGTTATGCTGCAGTAGCTTGTTGTTATGTTGCACCAGGTACGTAGCTACTGCAGCATAACAACTTGGAACCTTTCAAATAATGCTGTAAGTGCTGCGCAAGCCACATTCTCTTTAAACAGCTGTCATAACTGTACACAGTTGTGAATGGCGATTTTAAAAATGCAGGCACCAGATTAAAGCATGTCGACCACTATTTTCTCCCGGGAGCTATCCGATTGTTTTTGGTTTTTTTTCTAGTCTACCACAATCGCTCTTGCCATCCAATGTGAGCTTATGAAATGTAAGTACAGTACTGTAAAATTCAAGAAAAACTGTTGCCGTCTTCGTGTTTCTGTCTCATTATGTGGGGTACAGTAACAATTTTCTAATTTGTCATCACAGATAGGTGACCATACACTATAAAAGATAATGTATAGTCCTCTATCTGTGACAAGTTTGAAAACGTCTTCTCAAGGTAGTCCTGGTGACTGAACCTCTCGAGCTTCGCTCTCGAGGTTCTGAACGTCGTCACGACGACCTCTCGAAGAGTTTACAAACTTGTTACAGATAGAGGAATATACATTATCCTCTACTTAGCTTATAGTTGTCACAGTAAGTACCTATTAAGGTGAGCTATCCTTAGAACATCAATGAAAAGCTTGGTTTGGTCTCACCCCAGAATTTTAGTAGTTGATTATCCTTAAATTCTGAAAGGAAGACAAACTTAGAAAATCTATGAAGGTATTGGTACCTGGATTCTGTCGATAAAGGTTGGCTCATTTGTTAGTCTCAGACTAGGCTTGCCAAGCTTTAGTAGTAGACTATTTCAAAAACATTTCTGCAGCTAACATTACCCTAGATTTCCTTAGACACAATGGTTTGTGTTCTAAGCAGAACTGAACATGCAATCTATTGATTTGTAAGCCTGTTCTCTTACCCTCTGCACAATCCAACCAGAGCTGTTTATAACAGCACAATTATGACATACAAACTGTTCATCCCAGTTTCAATCAGCTTTCCCATTGACAGCTTCAGTTCTTCTGGAATGGTTTTAAATAAGTTACTTTACCTATAGTAGCATCAGCTGTAAGCTTCTGCCCCCATACATTAAAACTAAAGTTACAACACAACGTTTAATGAGACAAGCAATGTAACCTGTGATGTGTTATTTGTGTGAGGTAAAAAGCAGTGTTCAAGACAGTTAGAAAAAGGTTTAGGTGCATTATCTAATGCACAGCATAATGGATGCCCAAGAGGTAGTACACATGTTAAAACCTCAACCCATCTTAAACAATATGTGACACCTTTTTTTATAAAGAACTGTTTTTAAATGAGTCCTATACCTTAAAATACCTGCAACAAATTCATTAAGGTTTAGAATTTTGATAATAGGTAGATATGAAACCAAGCAGAAGACAAACTGATGCACTCAGATATGTATAATGCAGGATCCTGAGACCGACTGAATAAAAAAGATGTTCTTAACCAATCACACTTGGGGGTATTTTCAAAGGGGTTGCACACAGATGTAAATGAATGCTGCAGCTGCATCACTGTCCATCCACTTGTGTTCTAGCAGCCCTGCTGCTGTTTTCAGAAATTGCATCTGTTTATGACAAAAAGTCACAATATGTGACAGAAAACGGATGCAATTGTGTCCATTTTGGATGCAGCTGAGTCTGGTTTTGCATGCAAATTTTGGCTGCTGTTAGGCTTCTAACAGATAACCTAATGGGTTTGGATGCATTTGGCTTTGAAAACAGCAGTGGACACTTCTTGGACAGATCTTTTTGAAAAACCTGCCCATAGTGTTTACACTTTACCTCTCATTGCCTATGAATGCTGCAAATCTTTTATTCTTGTAGTTTTGTTTTTCTCTTTTCAGCATTTTGCACTAAATAGAGCACAGGCTGTTGAAGTGTAAAATAAAGGAATAATGCATGACAGGGTAGGTTTTATGCTGGGGTAACATCCTGTTTTGGGTGATTGGGCCCAAGGCTGCAGACCAAGGGCATCCAACACCCGAGAAAGGATGTTATTCCAGCATAACACTCACCCTGAAATGCATTATTCCTATTATACAATGGTTCCTATGCAAAAAAAAAAAGATGAAAAAGTTCATTTAGATGTGTTATGTTTTGTGTTTTTTTGAAAGTGTAAGAATACATTTAAAAAAATAGTTCTGCTGGACTGTTGTGGCCAATGGGTGTAGGTGGGTGCTGCAGTGTTACTGTGGCAGTGCTTCCCATTTTCTATGTCAGAAGCTGCTCCCTGTCTCCACTCCCCCATGTTCCTCCACCAGCCACTGTCGCAGGGTTTCTTTTTCTGAGATGGTCAGAGTTGTAATATTTTTTTTTTTATCAGAGAAGACAATCCCCCCCACCCCTGCTCCTCAATCAGCCGCCATTGCGGGCTTTCTTTTGTTGATGTTCAAGGTACAGTTGGAATACTTGTGCAGAATGTGGAAGAAGAGAAAAAATTGTAAATACTGTAGCTAAGTGTGCTTTTTAACATATGTGCTCACTAATGACAGAGTGTGTTCGGGACGGGCAGGAGAATGGAAGCACTGTGTCTCGTGCTGAGTGTCTGTAGCCAGGACACGAGCAGAAGATTGGTGAAGATGATCCTCATAGAGGGACATTGTTTAGCAGTGTGCAAAATAGTACTTTATTACTGAAAGTGTACTGGGGATTTACATAAAAACTGAGTTGTGGAGATGTCCCATGATGTGGAGCTGATTGGTACCGTGACTTTGCCTTCCAGCGAGACAGAGTGATAAAGCTGCAGTTATGAAGAAAATAAACCTGTTTTTTTATTTTGATAAAAAAGCCTATTTCTAGAGTGTTCAAATAAATAATTTTAATTTTTGGACCCTTAAAAGGGTCCTCTATTGAGTATTCCCAATATCACTTATACCAGTTATCTTCCCTATCACACACCAGCACAAAACAATAACTGATTTATTAGAGGCAGCCTAGTTGAGATGTAACATCTTGTTTCCAGTGGGGTCCTATTTCTACCAATTTGCACAGCTGAGGGGAATGGAGCACAGGGAGGTCAAGTCACTTGCTGAAGGTCACACTGTTCGTATTTGGCTATACTGAGGTTTGAATCTGTGACCTCCCAGGTGCAAAGCTGATGTTCAAACCAATGGACCACACTGCTTTTCATTACACAAAATGGTGCTAGTGAAACAAAATGTGTTCACAACTGCTTCAGTACAAAGAAATGTAAAATTGCACTGGTGCAAACATTGTTTAGAGTGGTATTAGCAGGACTCTTTGCAAACCACACAAGTGCAAAGCATTTCACTCAACTTAAATGTTTTTATTTATTTATTTATTGAAATGTTTCACCAGGAATGCACACTGAACAACACGTTGCTCGTCTCCCGGTGTGACCTGGGGGAAGGGGAACATGAGGACTGAGTACAGTGAATTTATACAAAACATATAGCAGTGACACGATTTTATACAGTGAATTGTATACAGTGAATTGGTGCAAAACATAAAACATACATAGCATAAAGTATACATAAGAATATATGCAATAGAAATGCGTCAGGTATACAGAGAATAATAAGCAGAATGCTAGCAGTTTTGTGTTAAGGCCTATATGGAAAAATACACTTGAGAACTTACATAACTCCTAATTACAAATGAATGCTAGGGTTAGGTAGGCCTAGCTGTAAAGGGAGTGACTGAGTGGGATAGCTATTAATATTATGTAAGGCAGGAGTGTTAGGAGAGATTCAGAAAGTGCTATATTACAAGGTAAAATCTGAGGGGCAAGTGATCAAAAAGGGCAGTGAGTTGGGGCATCCATAGAGGTGATTGGTGAAAGGCAGGAGGATAGTGGATGAGGGAGGAGAAAAGAGGGGAGAGGAGGGTGGAAGAAGGGTAGTAATGTCCAGCCCATTGCTGGAGGCGAGCACACAAACTAGGCTGGAGAAGGGGAGTGGATGAATACAGGGAGGAAATGGAGAAGGGAGGGGGGCACTAAAGAAGAAGGAGAATACAAGTATGGGGAAGTGGGAGGCTTTGCTAGCCCAAACCCTTTTAGGATGCTGAGAACCCTGCCAGAGGATGATCAGGCAAGGGAGAAGGAGGGTTTTGAGAATATTAGAGGTAGTAAGTTGAGGGTGTGAAGAGGGCAGCAGAGAATGAAGGACACCACCGGGCGCTAGAACTGGCAGATGTAGGAGAGGGAAGTGGGATTGTAGGAGGAGAGAGGACTGCCAGGGTATGTCCCACCGAGCTGGTAGGTACCCTGCCTGCACAAGGTAGGAGAAGAGCTCATCAGGAGGGTGTCGGGTAGCAGGCAGAGAGGAGAAGGGGTAGGTGGGGAATGGGTGCAGAGATCCCTGCCAGGGAGTGAGGTAGGCATGGGAGAAAGTAGCTTAGAGATCTAATTGTGGGGAGACATAGGGGAGGAGTAGAATGTAGTAGAGGGTAGTGTAGATGGTGAGGGGGGATAGGCTTTCAAATGCGGAGTATCATAGGAGGAGAGCCCAGTCTAGAGAAGGGAAGGTACAAAGGAGGAGAGGGGATTTCCATGGTCTAACCCCACCAGGAAGGTGTATACCCTGCCTGCACAAGGCAGAGGTATGCTCACCATAGGAGGGTATCAGGTAGGAGGCTAGGGTGGCGTGGTCATAGACAGCCCAAGATGCACAGGTAGGAGGCAGTGAAGTGGAGAGGATTCAAAGAGGAAGAGAGGCAGGTAGTAGATGGTGGCAGGGGGAGGAGGGAGGTGAATTGGGAGGGAGTAGGGTTAGGTGGGGGTGAAGGGACGGTATGTTAGGGAGATTGGGAGGGAAGGGGGAAGGATAGTAGAGGTAGGAGAGGGAATCAGAGTATGGGGGAGAAGTTGGGGACAGTTAAGGTGGATTATAACAGGAGCAGTTAGAGGAGAGGAAGTTATGTAAGGCTGTGCCGAGGGAGTAAGAGGAGGAGTAGCACATGTGAGGGGGGAGGGAATTCCATGATTTAGGGAAGTGATAAGAGAAGGCAGGCTGACCAATAAGTGTTGACCATCGAGGGACCGCTACAGTACGAGAGTTGGAGGATCTGAGGGAGTGGGGATGTGGGGGAGGTGTTGATAAAGAGAAGAAGAGGTAAGGCGGAAGTTTGTCCAACCAGAATTTTGAGTTGAATTTGGTGCAGGGGGAAAGGCATCTATTTGCTAGTGGGGAAAAGGACAGGGCATGATAGAGCTTGCAGTGATGGGTCTGAGGGGAAGCATCAAGAGCAAAACGGCAGAAAGTGTTGAAGAGAATGCCCAGTCTGGCCAGGGAAGACTTAGGGGCAGCACCATAAGCTATGTCACAGTAGTCAAAAATTGGGAGTATCATCCTCTGGACAAGTTCATGCCTGGCCGTAGGAGGGATTCCTGTATAAAGCACCAAGCTTGGGGTGCAGTTTTTTCAGGATGGCGTAAATATGTCCAGAGACGTTGAGGTGTTGGTCCAGCCAGACCCCAAGGTATCTGAAAGAGGTATTGTCCTCTAAGGTAGTCCCATGCAGGGTGTGGAAAGAGGGTAGACTTGGCAGCCTAGAAAGTCTCTACCTAGTGCCAAAGGTCATGGAGACTGTCTTCCTGGCATTGAGAAAGAGCTGATGAGAGGAAAACCAGAGCTGAACTTGGTGGAAGTCATGTTGCAGAGTGGTTGCAACAATAGCAGAGCATTTGCCAGAGGTGTACAGGACCGTATCGTCAGCATACATGTGGATGGAGGAGTGAGGGGAGCAAACTGAAGGGAGGTCATTTAGAAATATGGAGAAGAGAATGGGACCAAGCACTGAGCCCTGGGGAACTCCAGGAAATGTCCAAAACATTGTACAAATCAACAGAACCCCAAAGGAGCTCAGAAACTGTTAGCACTGGTAGCACACATAGAAACATAGAAACATAGAACTTGTCAGCTGAAAAGGACTGCCAGGCCCACCCAATCTGCCCAGAATGCCTAGCAAACCACTAGGACTTCCCTTCCACCTGCCCCCTTCCTGGAATTACCAGTCCCTTGTGTCTGTCCCACACTCTCTTGAAACCCCCCACAGTTCCTGCCTCCACCACCTCTCCTGGGAGTCTGTTCCAACTTTCCACCACCCTTTCTGTAAAGTAGAATTTTCTGATGGTCCCCTGAATCTCCCCCATACTATCTGCATATCGTGTCCCCTTGTTTTTGATTTTTCCTTTAGCTGGAAGATATCCCCTGCTGGTACCTTGTTTAAACCCTTGATATATGTGAAGGTCTCAATCATGTCATCCCTTTCCCTCCTCTGTTTGAGGGAGTACATGTTGAGGTCCTTCAGCTGTTCCTCATATGACAGATGCCTGAGCCCCCCTACCATTTTTGTCACCCATCTCTAGTCTTGCTCCACCCTCTCCACATCCTTCCTAAGGTATGACCTCCAGAACTGGACTCCGTACTCAAGGTGTGGCCTGAGAAGCTACATGTACAAGGGCATTATGACCTCCCTCCTCCTGCTAGTTATTCCCCTGCTGATACAACCCAGCAACCTACTGGCCCTTGCCACCGCCTTCTCACATTGCTTTGCCACTTTCAGTTCCCGTGAAATGTATATGCCAAGGTCTCTTTCCAGCTCGGTAACCTTTAGGGCTTGCCCTCACATACTGTATTTCATGCCCTGATTATTTTTGCCTCAATGCATGAGTTTGCATTTTTTAGTGTTGAAGATCAATTGCCATTCCCTGGACCATTCCTCAGCTTCTCCAGATCCCTGCGCATGCTCTCAACCCCCTCAGGCATGTCTGCTCTATTGCAGACCTTTGTATCATCCACTAATAGACACACTCTTCCCTCTAGCCTCTCTGCTAAGTCCCTTATAAATATATTGAAAAGGAGTGGCCCCAGTACTGACCCCTGAGGTACCCCACTGGTGACCATACCTTCCCTTGACAGTACCCCATTAACAATTACCCTCTGCCTTCTGTCCCCCAGCCAGTTTTGCACCCACCTAACCACTAGCAGCCCTAGCCCAAGATATCTCATTTTGTGCAGTAGTCTCCTGTGCAGCATAGAATCAAGCACCTTATTGAAGTCAAGATACACAATGTCTATAGATCACCCTTGA
Source organism: Neoceratodus forsteri (assembly GCA_016271365.2). Lineage (NCBI taxonomy): Eukaryota > Metazoa > Chordata > Ceratodontiformes > Ceratodontidae > Neoceratodus > Neoceratodus forsteri. The sequence goes on along the minus strand of CM057453.1, from coordinate 276,993,401 downwards.
TCCAGTACCCTGGTGACCCAGTCAAAGAACTCTATCAAGTTTGTTTGACACAATCTTCCCTCAGTTAAACCATGTTGCACCAGTCCAGAAGACCATTGGTCTCCAGGTAGCTTGAGATTCTCTTCTTGGGCAGTTTGTCCATGAGCTTACCCGCCAGCAATGTTAAGCTCACCGGCCTATAGTTGCCTGGCTCCTCCTTGTCTCCCCCATGAAGGGGGACCACATCTGCCCTTCTCAAGTCATCAGGGATCTCCCCCATCTCCAAGGACCTGTTAAAGGGGCTGGTCAGAGGTTCCACTAGCACTTTACTGAGCTCCCTCAGTACCCTGGGGTGCACCCCATCTGGCCCCATTACCTTATCCACCTTCAAACCCTCAGGCTCCCTCAGGACCTCCTCAACCTGGAATGGGCTAGAGTCAACCTCCCCATCACCTCATGTTCCCTGATTTTCTTGCTCTCCCCCTCCATTTCTTTTGCAGTTAATCTTTTTATTGTAATTATTGTGATTATACATACAAATACACTACATTCTCCAATATACACTTACATAAATTCTTAATGGGAGAAGGAAAAACATGTCATCTGAAGTATTATACAGTGATATTAAAGGGGAAAACAAATGTTAAGCAAACAATATGTAGCAGTACAATCTGTATTATAGAGAGAAAATATGGCAATTTATCGTTCAAGGGGTAAAAGGAGTAGATAAAAACAAGAAATATGAGCAGCCATGATTGTACTTCTATTATGCTGTAATTTATTACAAGTATGTGTAAGACTGTATAAAGGAAGAACATAAAAAAGAGAAAAATATCTAAGAAAGTAAACAAGAATGAAGAGGGAAAGGGAAGAAGAAAAGGAGATAAAAGGAAAGAGAGGTGATGAAAAAGGAACGAAAGAGCTAGAAGAGAGATTCCAATGTGAATATTTAACAACCGAAGGATTAAGTGACGCTATGTGTAGACATGTTTAAATATTTAAAATAGTCCTGCCAGCATTTATTATATAAATTAAGTCGGTCAGAGGCTAAGTGTGACATACAATCAAGGATGGCGTATTGAGATAGTTGTTTGAGAATATCCGGGAGGGTGGGAATGATGTTGGATCTCCAATGCATTAGTATAAGGCATTTAACTTGAAGGAATAGTAGGGATAACCACCTGTTCTGAGAATGGTATATTTTGTCTGAATGAGCATTGAAAATACCAAGTATGCAATGTTTTGGATCTAATGCAAAGGATAGACCAATCACTTTCATTGCAAAGAAATGAATATGATGCCAAAGATTGTGTATGGGAGGACAATGCCATAAAATATGTAGCAAATTGCCATTGGGGTAGTTACAGGGCCAACATTTATTGTTGTTCATTAAGTCCATTTTTTGCAAAATCTCTGGAGTTCTGTACCATAGATGTAGAATTTTGATTTGTCTGAGTGAACTGCAATTATCCTTGAAAGATTTATGGCAGGATAGCCAGCAGGTAGCCATTGTGAATTGGTTATGTTATAATTTAAAAGGGTACTCCATTTATTTTTTGCAATGATAGATTGATCTGGAATTGTATTTCTGATATGTTTATAAATTATACTATTTAATTTAGAGGTTGTTTTGATCCATTTAGAAATAAAAGTATCATATATAGATTGATGAGGAATAGTAGGAAGATAAAGGTTCCATGCTGTGCGTAACTCTAAATATTTCCAGAAATCGTGCTGGGGAAGATTCCATTCTTTGCACAGGTCAGAAAAGGATTTTAATTTGAGAGTCTGAGGTATAAATATATCCTCCAAGAAAAAAATGTCCCTGTTTTTCCAATTACAACAAAAAATTGGGTGATCATCAAGAGTGATGTTGCGGTTCCCCCAAACAGGGGCATATATGAGAGGGGTTGGGTTGAATTTAAGGCGTTTATGAATTATTTTCCAGTAGTATATGGATGATGCTATAGAAGGGTGAGATTTTAAATTGGGGGGGAAAGGGTTATAAATGAAGGAAGTGGTGACATTGACCAGACATAGAGATGTTTCCATATTGACCCACAACGGTGAATTATTGCTGGGTTTATTAAACCATTTGACAGTTTGAGCAGTGCGGAAGGCCCAAAAATATGCTTGGAACTAGGGGAGCCCGAAGCCCCTTTTGGACAAGTGGGAAAGCAGTTTGTTATGACTAAATCTGGGAATTTTGTCTTCCCATAAAAAATTGCCAATTATATCATCAATTCTGACAAAAAAAATAGGGAGGGTTAAAGAAATATTAGAAAATAGATGCAGTATTTTGGGAGCTATTGCCTTCTTGATAGCAGAGATTTTCCCATTAAAAGAGAGGTTAAGCAGTCTCCATCTGTTGAGAGTGTTTTTAATATTTGCTAATAATGGGGAAAGTTTGGCATCCCTTATGTTGTCTAATTTAGAGGTGATCTGTCTTCCAAGGTAAGAGATACCTTGAGGGGCCCAATGAAAACCTAATATTGTATTCATAGAAGGGTTACAAAAATTGTTCAATGGCATTGTTTCTGATTTGTTTAGTTTCAGAGCGAGCCCAGAAAGTGAAGTAAAGTTGCTAAGTAACTTAATTAAGGGTGGTCCCGAAATTTCAAGATTTTCAAGTAGACTGAGGAGGTAATCAGCATCGGATACTGAAGTATAGTGGGAATTAATGATAGGGATACCTTGGATCATGAAGGATTGACAAAGAGCAGCTGATAGGGGTTTCATAGCTAGAATAAAAAGAGAGGGGGATAAAGGGCACTCTTGCCTGGTACCTCTTGCCAGATCAAAGGATGAGGACAGAGTAGAGTTAGTAAGAACCCGGGCGGGGGGTATATAATAACCCCCCTCCTTTTCAACTGTGAACACTGAGCAAAAGTAGCTATTGAGTATTTCCGCCTTGCCATGGTCATCTTCCACCAACTTCCCTTTCCCATTTTTCAGCCTGATTATCCCTGCCCTTGACCTTCTCCTTTTGCTCACATTCTGGAAGGTTTTATTCCCCACTTTGACTGTGTTGGCTATTTTTCTCTTCCATTCTTGCCTTTGCCCTCCTGACCTCCCTACCTGCTTCCTTCTGCTTCTCCTAGTATAAAGCCCTATCCTCCTTGCTCTGTGTCTCCTTATACCTCCTAAACACCTTTCCCTTTCCCCTGACCTTCTCTGCTACCTCTTTATTGAACCAAAGGGGCTTCCTCCTTTTCCTATTTTTAGTTACCATCATGACATACAAGCTCGTGGCCTCCACTATTGCCCCCTTTATTTTACCCCACATTTTCTCCACCCCCTTAGTTTTCCCACCCCAGCTAGTGTTTGATGAACACATTCCCCCATTTTCTGAAAGTCTGCATGCCTGTAGTCTAGCACCTTCACTCTTGGCTGATGTACCTCAGCAGCAGACTTTTTAACAGTGAACCAGACAGTGCTATGGTCACTTGTGCTCCAGCTACCTTATCCCTTTCTGTGCCCTCCTCTGTGTTCTCTCCTGAGGGGACATCCCCCATCTCCTGAGTTTTCCATTTTGTCTGACACTCCTGTCCCCCCAGAGTCCTCTACTGCCCCAAGTTCTTCAGTCTCATCCCCATTCGGTGTAACTAGTGGTGCAAATCTGTTTTCATGTTCTATGCCTGCTGCCCTAGTTGCTCCTACTGGTGCCCCCCTTCTCTTAATTTGCAGGCTTGGGATGCATGTACCTTACCTCTTTCCAGTACCCTCTGCCCTTCTCGCTGCCTCTACCTGAGTCCCCAAGAGTCCCCCTATTGCCCACTTTCCTGTTAGCTTCCTGATTCCTGTCCATTTCAGCTTCTGCTCCTAGACCCCCCTACAACTCTTCCATTCCATCCTCTACTGCCCCTGCCCCATCTTACTACCTCTGTGGATCTCCTATTCTCCCCCCACCCCTACTCATCCCATCATTCACCTCAACCACCTGAACTCATCCCTTATTTGTGCCAGCTGCCTACACACCATGCAGCCTTCCATCTTCCAAGCCATATCCAGCACTATGGCTGACCCATACCCAGTACACCCAACCACCTGTCCAAATATACCTCCTGCCTTTGCAGTCTAGGTACCTTGCCCTAGCCCTGTCCCTGGTCCTCCCCAATTTCCCTGCCAAATTGGTTTCTGCTTCATTCTCTACAGCCTTACTACAAGTACAGCAACAACTCTATATGTTTTTACTCTTAAACTGACAACGTGGATGCCTGTTACCCAATCACCTATCAAAGATGCACAAAGCTCCTTTACCAATATTACTCCTGCTAAGATGAAAAAAAATATTTACAAATCCCACCTAATCTTAACAGATTCTCATTACAAATCACACAGCTTTAAAGGCCCCTACAAGTCCCTCTTGGAACTTTTTCCCCTCATTATTTGACAGCTGTCAGTACAGATCATACAGCAGTAATGGCCTCTCCAGAGACCTCTCAGTACTTTGCCCCTCCCACTATTTAACAGTTTCCAGTACAGGTCACACAACATTTATGCCCCCTACAAGTCCCATTCAGTTCAATGTCCCCACACTTTTTAACCATTTCACAATTTAACAGTTCCCAGTAGAGATCACACTGATTTAACAGTTCTCAGTACAGATCACACAGCATTAGTGCCCCTTCCAAATGTATCTCAGTACTTTGTCCCCTTACCCTTAAACAGTTTCCAGCCTAAATACTACTGGCAGATGCAATTAGCTTAAATGCTAATGAGCAGCACCGTAATTATAACAACGGAGGTTTGAGAGGCACCAATAATCATTAGGATGTTTGGTTGCTGCGATGGTGTAGTGGTTAGGGTAACCACTTCTGGTGTATAAGGTAGGGGGCTTGATACTGACCAAGGGCAGGGAATAGAGGTGCAGTTGACAGTAGATGAAGAGAGTGGTGTGGAAGGGGGGAGTAGAGATAAGCAGGTAGGACGAGTGGTAGGGAGTGAGCAGGAAGTAGTGTGGAGGAGGGAGGCAACAGCAACTCTTAGTAGTGGCAAAGTATAACTTTTTTTTGCATGCTTGTTTATGCTCCTGATCCTGCAGCCCTCTCAGTCTGCAGGAACCCCAGCCTCATCATCCCGGCATCCACCAGTCAGCACAGTAGTAGCCCCAGGGCTTACCCCCCAGAGGGGTTGGAGATGAGGCCTTCCCCTCCAAGACTGAATCCAATGTTCCTGTGCTGTGGCTATCCAGGTACAAGGCCTGTGAGTTCCCCATCATCATCTGCAGGCAATTTTCTTGTTTCCTGTGTTTCCGGGGTGACACATGCAATGATGCCTGCCGCGGTGCCATGCAAGCTCCCATGTGAGCTACTGTCAAGTGTCTGCACTGCTCTTGACCCCCCCATCATGTGGCATCAGTGTGCCAGTCCCCAACCACCACTAGGGGCCAGACTGGCACCGATTGCCGAGATCCCCTTCCCTGGAGAAAGAGAGCTGTCCTATGGATGCTCAATCCTTCTCCTCCCTGCTGACCCCCAGCAACCCATGCTCATTCCGGAATGTGGGTCACCGGCATGGCACGAGGTGTGGCATATAGTGCCTCAACCGTCAGCACCACTGGGACAGCTGGCAAAGTATAACTTGCTAATGGGAAACTGGGATGTTAGAAGGCAGGATGAATGAGGTCACATGACCAATGTGACCTATAAAGTAAGAGTCAGAGCAGAGTGAATGAGGTCACATGACCAATGTGACCTATAAATTAAGAGCCAGAAGGCAGGGTGAATGAGGTCATATGACCAATGTGACCTATATATTAAGACCCAGACCAGAGTGAATGAGGTCACATGACCAATGTGACCTATAAATTAAGAGCCAGACCAGGGTGGAGAGTCGACGCAAAGCCTCGACAGACTAGCACAGTCCAGATGCACAGCCCAACTTCTAGTTCACAGAAGAGTTTTCAAATGGTCCTGTTCAGCTACCTGTAGCCAGTCATACCGGGCCATAATGTCACATGCATAATGGCGTACGACATTATGGCAAGCCTGGACCTGTGCACTCTCTGAGTTGGCCCCCCCAGAGTTGAGAATCTTTAGTGAGGAGGTCCAGGGGGCAAAGCCCCCAATAACGGGGGGCTGAGCCCCCCACAGAACAAAAACTGCAAGAAATCACACAATGCGATTGTGCCGCATGGCATTCTGCCATGCGACATAATGACACCGTGCCGTAGTCTGTTGCTCTGTGAAGCTCTGCCAGTGTTTCTGTGTGTGGGGAGAGTTCAGAAAAACTGCAAACTGGAGCCTGTGAAAGGAGAGAGATCAAATCATTAACTGGCCAAACTGGAAATGCAGAAAGGATTATAAAGGAACAATGTGGGGTAGGGTTATTCTGCATATGTGTGGAAACAGAATCAGGAAAGCAGTGGAACTAAGAAAAAGTAAGGAACATGAGAAACTAAATAAAACTAAAATGCTAGCTACATAAAACCCCTAGAGCTGAAATACAGCGTCTTAAATCGCAAACAGAATCATTAAGGAATGCAGTAGACAACCCTCAGCAGTAGATAAAAAACAATCTATAACAGTGTAGGGATTAAAAAAAAATACCCCCAGTACAATGCACTACCGAAACTCTTAAATTATTTTAGCACAGTCCAGATGCACAGCCCAACTTCAGTTCACAGAAGAGTTTTCAAATGGTCCTGTTCAGCTTCCTGCAGCCTGTTGCTCTGTGAAGCTCTGCCAGTGTTTCTGTGTGTTGGGAGAGTTCAGGTAAACTGCAAAATGGAGCCTGCAGCCTGTTGCTCTGTGAAGCTCTGCCAGTGTTTCTGTGACACAACATTTTTTTTTTTTACAAAAGGGCAATATACTTGTAGCTCCATGACACAGTGGCTTTACAAATTTGTAAGATGGCATAGATGCTGATGAATAAAAATGCCATCAGCACAACTGACCACAAATGTCACTGAGAGTTGAGGGGATCAAAAAATATTTGTTGTAAATTACTGACAGCACTGTATTTTCATTCTGTTTTCCCCTGATGTGATGTCATTTCCTGTGCCTGTGATATAGAAGGTGGATGCCTGCAGTTATAAAGGGAAGGGCAACTAAATGGGTTACAATTCTGACCCTAAAAGTGTTAACAGGTTCAGCCAATAGCTTATGTAAAGCAGATTTCCATTGGTAATAATATTGATACATTTTATAATTCATGTTTGTTTCCCTTTAAAGGTCCAACAGTTTCCCAGAATATATATATATATATATATATATATATATATATATATATATATATATTTTTTTCCATGGACACCCACATTCAAAAAAGCTGATAAAAGCTAGGAGTCTAAGGATTTCTCTGATCTGACAAAAATCTAAACTTTTCTAGTTTTAACATTGGACAGATTTAAGAAATTGTCAGGCTTCCTATGATTATTAACCTTTTTAAGAAAAGCTGAGGGCAACATTCTGCACAGGTACCACTACCAAGTATACAAAGTTTTGTAAACTAGTTTCATGATGACATTCTGAGTAGAGGTGCATCTAAAGAGTGATTTTTATAACCCTGAAAAAAGTTCCATATCTAAAAGCAACATGTAAAAATCATGTTGTTTGGATTTGTTAATTCACCTAGAGTCTCCCAGCTAAGAGACGGCCTAACACAGGGCCACCAGCACCAGGCAGACTATAACCTCAACTGCAGAAGCAGGTGTTAATCCATCATCTTCTTTGATCTCTCTGAGGTGGGGGCAACAAAACTGACTTCGGCAGCAGAGGAAAGGTTCATCCTCACATAAATATAAAGCTTGAGGGATGCATGTTTAAACATTGAATGTTTGAGCTCAAGTGGAGGAAATCTGGACTAGAGTCTAATAGTCTTGGCCTGATGGCTCACTACGGTGAGTATCAGGAGATGATGATAACTGCTAGAGTGATTGTCTTTTCTTTGTGTCATCACAGCTGGAAGAAATAGACCCTTGTCTCTCTTTAATGTGGTGATGGCATCCTCCCTTCTGACTGTCTCTCCTAGAATGTTGGGGATCATTAATCACGCGAGATATGAAAAGGTTTTCTTGTTTCTTTTCAGACAGGACTGCAGAAATTAGGGCTGAGATCTCCTCAATGCTGAGTAGTCATGATTATTTTCATATTTTGACCATGTCTTTTTCTTACAGTTTGCACCTATCTGACTCCAAGGACATCTGCCAGGTGCTGTCTAACCTGCACCCAAGTCACTGTCTGCTTGACCTTGCTCGTGACACCCTAATGAAGGTTGGAGTGGCAGTACTCATTCTGGCACTCATGGAAATTGCCAATGCCTCGCCGAGGGAAGGAACTGATCCAGCAGCTTTAAAAGAGGCTGGGGTGAGGCCCCTTCTTAAGAAGGCATATTTAGAGCTGGACAATTTAACAGGTTTTAGACCTATCTCTAACTAACCTTTTTTGGGAAAAGGTTTTTTCAGATTCTTTTTCTTTCTGGTTACTGACCTCAGGGGCATCCCTCAGATGTCTCAGCCAGCTGCTCCCACCTGGCCTGAGACCCCTCAAACCGTAGGTCCCCCAGAACTGGAGCTATCACCCCAGCCTGCAGGAGACCCCCTGGATTGTACTTTCCGGGATGGAGCCACCATCTGCTTTCATGGCTGTGGTAGGGTGTAGGTGTAAGATAACTCATTCAAAGGCACAGCAGATACAGGACACAGGTTTGTCAGGTATGGCATACAATAACTTATAATGAGCCCTTTATTAAGTAACCAAATTAAACTTCAGACTTTACTTTTAAACTGAGGAAAACAATAAAACAAATAAAATGTTCTTTTAGCTCTAAATAGCCATCTAAATCATTAGGACATAGCGTGGAAGAAATCAGAGACAACTATCTTCTATGTTCCACAGAGAAGAGCTTGATCCACTCTCTACTGTACTTCAACTGAGCACTGCATGTTCTTATATATGCTTAGAACCACGATGCAATAGTCATGTGAGCTAGTTTGATCCACCCCTATTTCTAATAACATTCAATTTCTACACTAATACAGGCTTGTGGTGGATCAAACAGCCTTATTATCAAAATAAATGTTATTCAACATGAGTCTAGCTTTAAAACAACAAGTTTCATTATGAGATTATAAAGATATTCTGTCTGAATAACTAACAATCTCATTATCAAGAAGAAGCTCCTCCCCTTTATGTGAGGTCACTCTTTTCTCTATCCATAAATAAGCCTCTTTCTGGGCCGCCTGCCTCCCAATAGGAACCAAAATCCCAGCCTAGCAACAGGGTCCAGGTAAAGCCTTCTCTAATACAGCTTTAAAATGAACTATTTTTGTAGCTTTTTAAACTTTTCTCTTTACTAGGACAGCTGTAACTTTGTGTTAAAAAACATTTTGGGGCATTTTAAATAACAGCATTGCTGCTCAACTGCTGTATTACTACAAAAGCTGGTGGAAATGAACAAACAAGTCCTGTTTTATTTTCATTAGAAAATGCTACAGAAAAGAGACAGTTTTCACTCTTAGTGCTTTTAAACAATTGTGTAAGAGAACTAGCTTTGCAAAGCAACTTTGTTTTAATGTTCTGGGTCTTTCTTACTTTCTTTTTTCAGGTTCTTGCTTTTGGCTCGACTCACACTGCATTCAAGCTGTAGTTTCTCACCATGCCCTTTCAGTTACTGCTGCTAAAGTCATTCCAAGGCTACAGGGAACATTTTGAGACAGAAAAGAGGGGTTTTGTTGTAAACTGTGCTGGTAGCTATGCTGATACAACAGCAAACCAATTAGCTAACCAGTGCCCAGAAAAACAGAAGATCTGCAATAATGAATTAGTGCTACAAGTGCTTTACATTTACTCTTACCTACTTACCAAGCATCTAGCAGGCTTTGGGGCCTTTTTATCCCACAAACAATATTTCTTACAGACACAAAAGGGGGGTTCTAGGCACATATTGCCAAATGGAACACAAGAAGGGCACTCAAGGCAAAGAGGAATTTAAAAGAGGGGCAGTGATAGAAGTGAGATACCAAAGTAGGAGGCCACCCTACTGCAGCAGAGATGTGAAAATTAAAGAAAAGGATAGATTTATAGTTGCTGCAGCAGACTTTGGAAAAGGGGACAGATAAGAAGGAAGCCTTGAGTTACCCTTATTTGAAAAATTGGGGGGGGTAACTAAACCTATCACAATGGCGCTCCCTTAATCTAATTTCCTTGCAGGTATGATGAAGGCCAGAGGATATCAGAATCCAGGGAGGGCGAGATCCGACATTGTGGGTCTGGTAGCACATTGTCATCTCCTCCTGACCCCAGGGTGTTTCCTTGTTCATGAGAGTGATTTCCTTGGAGGCATAGACATGCAATGATATCAAGCATGTGATGAGTGCATTGCCACCCCCTACCCACTGGCATCCGCCATTGCCTCCTCCCTGTCCCTGATGTGGCATTAGCTGTTGTACACCCAGCCTCCTCTGGGAGTCACTGAAAGCCAGGAAGAACATCCCACCGTGCCCTGGGAGAGGAGAGCTGTCCTCAGATGCTCAGTCCTCTCCCCCCCCGGCCAACCCTACTAACTTAAACTCCTGACCCCAGGTTGCTGGCATGGTAAGAGGTAAGATGCTAGGTTTCTCAGCCCTTTACACTACTGGACTGTCTCATTTCTTGGGCAAGGTTATTGAGAAAGTGGTGGTGGAGCAGTTAAAAGAGCACCTGTGGGAGTTTTCCATCTATGATCCTTTTCAGTTGGGACTTTATCCTCAGCACAGCACTGAGACAGCTCTGGTAAAGTTTTTCATTGATTTGCTACTAGTGCAAGACCATGAAGAGGTTTCTTCCCTGGCTTATTCAGATTTATTCTCTGCATTTAACGCTGTTGAACATGTTGAACTTGTCGAAGTGATGTGGGGGATCATTTGGGTGGCTGGGACCGTGCTTGCTTGGCTCTGGTATTTCTGCAGTGTCCACTGACAGTCAAGGTCTGGGGGGAATTTTCAGTCTTCTCCAGTTAACATTGACTGTGGTATCTGTCAGGGTTCTGTCTTGTTGCCACTATCATTTGCAGTGCTTATGCTTCCTCTATGAGAGGTGGTCCTGAAGTATGGCTTGAGTTTTCATTGTTATGCTGATGATACCAGGATACATCTTTCATTCAGACCTGGGCAGGGCTCCCCAGTAGTTGTTCTTGACAATGTATTATCCTAGATCAGTTAGTGGATGCCATACAGTGGGTTACGGCTGAATCCCAGCAAAACCAAGTTGCAACTAGTGGGTTCACATCATCTGAGCTCCTCCACTGTGGAGAGTCTGGGCTTCACTATGTTTGGTGGTGAGAGACTCCAGGCTAGGTAGGCAGTGCACAACCTAGGGTTCAATCCTGTCCTAAATTGTCTCTTGTCTTGCAGGTGTCAGTGCTGGTCAGGAGTGGCTTTTACTATCTGAGAAATATTGGGTTATGCTACTAACTGGGCCTTTTAACACTAATGCATACTTTTGTAATTTCTCTTCATGATTACTGTAATGTACTCTACAGGGCCTTCATGCAGGTTATATCTGCCAGCTGCAGCACATGCAGAATACAACAGCTAGACTCACTAGCACCACTAGAAATAGCAGCATATTACTCTTGTGCCTTATTCTTTGCACTGGCTGCCTGTTTGGTGTCAGATCGACTTTACAATCTTACTTTTGAAATATAAGGTCCCCTTTTGGATAACGGACTGGATCCCCATTACCTTAGGGAGCTGCTTGCATTCTGCAATGGTATCCATGAGTTACACTGTTGAGGCACAGGCCTGTTGGTCATTCCAAAATCCAGCTTATAGTCAGTGGGATACAGAGATTTTTAGGTTGATTCCCCACTTCTTTGGAATAAAGAAACAAAGAAAGATAGAAATGGGTCTGCCTTAATGGCAGGAAACTAGGAAATAAAATTAATGAGCTTCAGGCATGCACTGAGATGGACTAAGTAGCCATCACAGAAACATTAGCTACAAAGAATAATGATTGGGACCTGACAGTCCTAAGCTATACCATGTTTATATGGGATAGAGAAAAAGGTAAAGGAGGAAACATAGCCCTATATATTAGAGAAGACACAGGGGTAGTGGAGGATGGAAACAGCAGTGAAGGTTATGGGGAAACAGAATCATTGTGGGTTCAGCTCACAGCCATCTTGGGCAAGAAACTACAGATGGGGGTGATCTATAGACCTAAAGGACAGGGAAAGAGAGAGGTAAGGAGCAAGAGGTAGAGCTAGAAAAGGGGAGGAGGTTGTAGTTATAGGAGATCTAAACCTGCAGGATACTGATTAGGACATGCCAGTGGTTAGGAGCTCCAGAAATCATGGCCTGTTGGATAGATTGCAGGACTGCCTGGTGGTGCAGCTGGTTAAGGAACACACTAGTCAGGCTTTCATTCTTGATGTAGTGCTCACCAACTCAGAAGTGGTAGGAGGAGTGAGGGTAGGGAAGATACTAAGTCCAGTGAGCACAACTCTGAATAGTTTGACATGGTCCTTGGGACCAGTAAGCCCTCATCAAAGGCTGAAGTCTGAGATTTCAGAAGGATGGAGGAAAAAGCTAATCTGGAACAAGTTGGTTGGAGACGACAGCATCATGAATGTGGCGGAAAGATGGGGGGCAATCAAAGGGGGCCATTGTTGAGGCAACAAAGTATTGCATGAATAAGGTAATCAAAAGAAACAGAACAAGAGACTAATATGGTTCTCTGGAAAGATCAGGGAAGCAGTGAGCGTTAACAAGACGGTTTTCACCAGGTACAAGGAAAAATAAGGAAAGGAAAAATGAGTAGAGTACCAAGTCAGAACAAGAGAAACTAAGAGGGTGGTCAGAGAAGAAAAGGCAGACACAAAGCAACATATTGTGGGGGGGGGGCGGTCAAGGGAGGGAAAACAGTTCTGTACACATATTAGGGGAAAAAAGAAAGAAAATAATAGTAGGAATTATTAGACTAACAGAGGGATGTAGGGTAATTGAGAAGAATGGACAGAAAGCAGCCATTCCTAATGACTACTTCTGTTCCATATTCACAATGGAAGACAGAGTGCCTCTACCAGAAGGTGGCATTAAGGTGGCTGTAATGGGGATCCCAAAGAGGAAGCAGCAAGTATTTACCAGTAGAAGGGTCCAGAAAGGACTAGCAGCTCTAAAGATATATACGGCCCCTTGTCCAGATGGGATGCATGCAAGAGTGCTCAAGGAATTGGAAACTGGATTAACTGAATCCCTGGTAGGGTTATTCAATAGCTCAATTCAGATGGGGTAGTTCTAAAAGACTGGAGAGTAGCGGACAAATAAGCACTCCAAAAGGTGCGGGGGGGACAAGGTGCAACTGGGTAAGTACAGACCTGTCAGTCTTACTGCTATTGTGGGTTAACTCATGATGACAATAGTCAATGAGGACCTCCTAGACTACCTGGAGAGCAGTGGACTCCAGGATAGTAAGCAGCATGGGTTTGTGACAGGGAGGTCTTATCAGACCAACCAGATAGTGTTCTTTGAATTGGTAATGAAGGTAGTGGATAAGGGCCATGCTGTGGATTTACTCAACTTTGTTTTCAGCAAGGCTTTTGACTTGGTGCCTCACAGAAGGTTGCTAAAGAAGCTACAGGTTCTTGGTGTAGTGAAGGACACAGTTAGATATGTGAGAAACTGGTTGAAAGGGAGATTGCAGAGGGTTGTGCTTAATGGAGTCAATCAGAAGAGAGGGAGGTTACCAGTGTGATCCCACAAGGATCAGTCCAAGGTCCAGTTCTTTTCAGAATATATTCATCAGTGACATGGGAGAAGGAATCCAGGGTAAGATATGTCTCTTCACAGATGATATTAAGCTCTGTGGCAATGTGGACAGAAGAAGGGGTTAGGGAGACGCAGAGAAAATCGGAAAGGCTAGAGGGTGATCAAAGGTTTGGCAGTTGAAATTCAACGTCAAAAAGTGCAAGGTGATGCACATAGGGAACAAGAACCCCACAACAGGGTACTTGATGGGGGGAAGGTGGAAAACTGAGCATTACTTCTGAGGAATGAGACCCAGGGGTCATTGTCAGTGACTCCCTAAAACAATCAAGCTAGTGTAACAAGGCCTATAGAAAGGTAAATAGGATTCTGGGGTGTATGGGAAGGGGTATTGACAGCAGGAGGAAGGAGGCATTACTACTTCTCTATAGATTACTGGCTAGGCCCCACCTGTAGTACTCTGTCCAGTTCTGGAGTCCTCACCTGAGGAAAGATAAGGACAGATTGTAGACAATGCAACATAAGGTGGCCAAAATGATTCTGGGCCAGCAGGGCAGATTTTATGAGGATCTGCTGAAGGCATTGAACATGTACTGGCTGGAGGCCAGATGAGAGAGGGGAGATAGGATAGAGACCTTTAAGGTCCTGAAAAAAATGAGCAAGATAAACTGCAAGTAACTATTTAGTATTTAGTAAGAGTAGTGGATCAAGAACATGGGAGCATAAGTGGAAACTGTTTGGGGAGAGGTTCCAAAGGGACATGAGAAAGTTTTGTTTCACCGATAGGGTGGTGGAGCAGTGGGATAAACTGCCAGCTGATGTGGTTGGTGCTACAACCATCAGTGTTTCAGATATGGCTGGGACAGAGTGAAGGGCTTAGATGTTGCTCAGGGTGGTAGCCATATCGTGGGAACATAGTGGTGAATCGTGTTGATTCAAACCATGCATGGACAATACATTTTGGGTTTGATAGGGTTTTATGAGCAGACAGGAGGGGCCAATGGACCTTTTCTGCCATCATTGACTATGTTGTTTTATGTAATAACGTTCCATTGGATACTCAATCTTCCCTTTCGGTCCACATGTTTAAATGCACGTTAAAAACCTGGCTTTTCAGACAGGCTGTTGAAAGCCACTGAAAAAGTCTGACTTTGCTGCACTGCTCAGATTTTATGTCAAACGTTTTTTGTTTCTTGATTAACATTTGTATAATGTATTAATTATGCTAGTGTTTGCATAATGTTTTCTTTTATTTTGGTTGATATTGTATTTGTTTCATGATTTGATTTTTATGATGCACCTGGGTTATGATAAAGGTATATTTTAATATTCTGTGCAAAAAAATGTTGTTAATGCATCAGTTATGGTAACTTAACACCACAAAAGTAGGAAAATGTGGTGTTAGGCTTTCTACCCCTAACTCCCCATCCCAACCCCCCAAGCAGAAAAAGGAAAAATCATTAGGGTTTTGGGTCTCCAGAGTCTTGGCAAATCAGTGGTGGAGTCTTACTTAGGGGTTGTTAACCCTAATGCACAACCTGTTCCACGAGCAAACAACATCACACATGATCACCTTTCTTCATGTAGGGCCCGGGCCCTACATGAAGAAAGGTATAACAAACTGTGTTGGCAACCTGTGGCAAGACATACTTCTCTACCATTAAAGAGTGCATTATTATGAGACAGTGGCTTGGAGCTGTACCATGTGCTTTGGATTGGAGGCTATGGGCTGGGGGAGGGATGAGCATCAGTGTTAACAGCCCCCAAGGAAGACCCCACCACTGATTAGCCAAGATGCCAGAGACCCAAAACTCTAATGTTTTTTCCTTTTGTTGCTTGAGAGGTGGGGGTGGGGCATTAGGTTGTAAACGCTTACACCACATTTCCCTACTTTTGTGGCATTAAGTTACCATAACTGGTGCACTAACACAGTTTTGTGTGAAGAATTTCCCTCGCTTTTTGAGATAGTGGAATTATATCCTCATTCATGTAGGTCCCTTTGGGACCTGTGTGAACAGATGCAGATGCCCTATGTGAAAAGAAGACTCCATCCATCTGCAGAAGTACAGGGACAACAACTTGTGGGCTCTGCTGTTTGGTGCCATGACAGATGTGAAGAATTCATGGGGCTGTCTGGTCGACTGTGGGAGTGCAGGACCCACAGGGCCTTGCACTTATGAGTGGCCAAAGCTACAGATGCATAGGGCAAAGAGTGCATCTGTCAACAAATGCACAGAGCCCTCTGCCACCCAAGGGGGGGAGGTGCAGGGTCCTATGCCAAGAGGACATTTGTTTTCACTATATGGTACCCAGTCCCATGCGGACTACCCTGCACCTTTCATTCCCTGGGTGGGGCATTGTTGCATAACAGCACCATCCCCCACCTTCAGCCCATCCAGCTGGGTCACTGAGCTCACCCTAAAACTCAGCTCACCAGCATGGGATCACAAAGCATACCCACTTGGGTCAAGAGTGGCACTACGCACAAAGTTTAAGTATTATATATTGTTTTTTTCAATTTTGACCCCACATTTTCAAAATAGTTATTGTATGATCTGCCTTATAAACATAACATGTACCATTTATAGTATACTGGCCAAAATGTCATTTCACACCAGAAGTGCAAAAACACATCTTATTCAAGATTTAAAAAAAGACACATTGTGTTTATGAGGTGGTGAGGAAAAATGGTTATGTTGAAAGTTTGGAGTCAAAACAGTGAAAATTAATGAAGTAATGAGTGAACATTAAAATACTGCAACATTCACTCATAACCTGGACACAACTTACAGGACAGACAGGGAGGGCAGAAGGGGTGGGAGTAGCTCTCTATGTAAGGGAAGGGATAAAAGCAACTGAACAAAAGAGTAAACAGGGAGGAGAGGAGGCACTGTGGGTCACCTTAGAGACTGTAAATGGCACCACAATCCGCACAGGGGTTGTATATAGACCCCCATGTCAGGTGGGGGGGAGGGAATGGACAAGGATATGATAGAAGGCATGCTTAGAACAGCAGAGAAAGGGGAGATATTGCTGATGGGGGACCTTAACATGCCAGATGTTAACTGGAGCACCTTTGCGGCAGCCACATCCAAAAGCAGGGCCATTCTTGATGCCCTTCAGGTGGCATGCCTCAAACAGCTAGTTTTGGAACCCACTCATGAGGGAGCTATCTTAGACCTCATACTCTCAAATGGGCACAGTGAGAGGATCTCAGATCTAGAAGTGGGTAGCCATTTGGGAACAAGTGACCACCAAACAGTGTGGTTCAAGATAAACTGTGCTACAGAGTCAAGCCATACAAAACTAAGGGCTCTGGACTTCAGGAGGGCTGACTTTGGCAAGATGGGAGAGTGCCTTAGAAAAGCACTAGCAAACAGGCTAGAAGGAGGGGTGGAGCAACAATGGGCAAATATCAAAACTGCCATCACAGAGGCAACAAGCCTTTGTGTGAAGTAAATAAACAAATCAAAATGAAAGAAAAACCCACTATGGTTCTCAAAAGAGGTGGAGGTGAAGGTTAGGGAGAAAAAGATAGCATTTAGGAAGTATAAGGAAACACAGAAGGAGCAGGACAGAGAACTGTACCAGTTAAGACAGAAGGAAGCAGGGGAGGGTAGTCAGAATAGCAAAGGCACAAACTGAGGAAAAGATAGCTAACTAGGTTAAGAAGGGGGATAAAACCTTTTATAGGTATATCAGGGAGCGTAGAAAGACAAAGGGAGGGATAGTTAGGCTGAATGGAATGGATGGTGGGTGGGCAGAGAGTGACAGTGATAAAGCAGGGATACTGAATGAATACTTCTGTTCAGTATTCACAAAAGAGGAAGTGGGGGGAGGTGCCTAATCCAATTAACAGAAGCACTCTGGAGAAGGGGGTTGATCCCAGTCCTTTCACAGAAGAAAGAGTTCTGAAAGAACTTCTAAAACTGAAGGTGGACAAAGCAATGGGGTCAGTTGGAATTGACCCCAGATTTCTAAAAGAATTAAGCAGAGAACTAGTGACACCACTGACTACGCTTTTTAACAAATCATTGGAGGATGGTGTAGTACCTGAGGACTGGAAGAAGGCAGATGTGATTCCCCTTCACAAAAGTGGGACCAAGATGGAGGCAGGAAACTACAGACCTGTCAGTTTGACCTCTGTGTTAGGGAAAGTGATGGAATCACTTCTGAAGGAAAGAATTGTTTAAGTACCTAGAGGCCAGTGGGGCACAGGACCCAAGACAGCATGGGTTCACAGCGGGAAGGTCATGTCAGACAAATCTAATTGATTTCTTTGACTGGGTGCCCAAAGTAGTAGACCAGGGAGGGGCTGTGGACATGGCCTACCTAGACTTAGCAAGGCTTTTGACACAGTCCCACACAAAAGATTAGTAGTCAAATTAACCAACCTGGGAGTGGGTCCCAAGGTGGTAGCCTGGGTAAAACATTGGCTGAACAAAAGGACACAGAAGGTAATTGTAAATGGAGTCCACTCTGAAGAAAGAGGGTTACTAGTGGGTACACTTGAGGGTTCGTGGTGGGTCCAGTCTTTTAATGTCTTTATAAGTGACATTGCAGAGGGACTGGAAGGAAAAGTATGCCTCTTTGCAGATGACACAAAGATCTTCAACAGGGTTGATACACAAGGAGGCGTGGAAAGGATGAGAAGGGACTTAGCAAGGTTGGAGGAATGGTCAGAAGTATGGCAGCTTGGAGTCAATGCAAAGAAGTGCAAAGTAATGCACCTGGGAAACAAAAACCCAGGAAAGATTACACAATGGGGGGAGGTAGTAACAACAACAGAAATGGAAAGAGACCTAGAGGTAATCATATCAGATGACCTTAAGGTTGGCAAGCAATGCAAGAAGGCAGTAGGGAGGGCTGGGGGGATACTGGGATGTATAGGGAGAGGTATCACCAGCAGAAAACAGTAAGTTGTTATCCCCCTGTACAGACAGTTGGTGAGACCCCATCTGGAGTACTGCGTCCAGTTCTGGAGACCCCATCTCCGCAAGGACATAGACAGGATGGAGGCAGTTCAGAGGAGGGCAACTAAAATGGTGCAGGGTCTGCAAGAGAAGCCATACAAGGAGAGACTAAAGGAGCTTAATATGTATACCCTTGAGGAAAGGAGGGAGAGTGGGAACATGATAGAAATGTTTAAGTACCTCAGTGGAATCAACAAAGTCCAAGAGGATAGCATCTTTCAGAAAAAGAGATGTGCAAGAACAAGGGACACAATTTGAAGATAGAGGGAGAGCTCCAGGGAAATGTGAGGAAGTATTTTTTCACAGAGAGGGTGGTGGACACATGGAACAGCCTTCCTGAGGAGGTTGTGGGGTCTGAAACTGTGGGAGAATTCAAGAATGCATGGGAGAGACAGCAATTTTTGTGGGGGTAGGAAGAAATAGGCTGTTGGTTAAATAGGATCTGCAGCTTATCTTCTAGGTAGGGAAATGGGCAGACTAGGTGGGCCAAGTGGTCCTTATCTTCTGTCAAAGTCTATGTTTCTATGTTTACTGTATTTGTACACCAAATTTTCTGTATAGCCTTCTTGCTTCCCCACCTCATGAACCCGGTAGTGAAAATTTTCAAATCCCCGCCAAAGTGTCATTCTGCGGCATTGAAATGTCATTCCACACCACAGGTGTGAAAACACATTTTGGTCAGGATTTGAAAAATGACAGCTGTCACGTTCATGAGATGGAGTAAAAAAATGGTTATGTTGAAAATTTGGGGTCAAAATATTTAAAATTACCAAAGTTGCAAGCGAGCATAGTAAAATTTCAGTATGTGTGCATAACTTTGCCATTTTTACATTTTGACCCCAAATTTTCAACACAGCCTTCTTATTACCCCACCTCATGAACAAGGGTGGTGAAAATGTTCAAATCCCACCCAAAAGGAGACTTTGCCAAGCAACCACAAAATTGCCATTCAGGCTTGATTTGCATAATTCCACCACCATTGGTCATGAGGTATGCTCCCAAAAAGGCCATGTTGAAAATCTGGGGTAAAATATGCAAAAATTACAAAGTTATGCATCAAGGTTCAAAACCCCATTGAAATACAGTGCAGCCCGCTTTTATCAGACCCAGCCGTGCATACGGATTTTATGCGGTTTAACCGAGTTCCGATGTATCCTTTTTGCAGTTTGGAACCATTTTTATTTTTTTTTTGTTTCATTATTTTTTTTGTGATGCTTTTTGTATGCTTCAGTGACACAGTAACATGGTGCTTGTGTTTGGTGCTTATCACATTGTGAGTGGGATTGGGATTATTTATTATGTGGAGATAATCTGTTATTGTGGCTTGATGTGATCGGGTACGTGTTTACAGTGCCCATTCCCTCTCCGTTCTCTGGATGAGGTTCCAATCTGGGGGCAAGTCCGATTCTGGTTTGTATGCCACAACACAAGCACTTTCTCTTTGTCCCTCTGTAGGTCAGATAGGGTAGATTTTGCTATTCCAAAATGCAAGGAAAGCTTCCGAAGAGTACACCCAGGCATTGAGTCTGTCTGTGTAAGGATTTCAACCTTACAAGCAAGGGAAAGCACGGTTCGCTTAGCGGCCATTGTGAGCAATCTGCTAAGCATCATCTGATCTTCGGCAACAATTGCTGGCTTATTAAGTGCAACTTAAGCTCCATGAAGGAATGTAGTCATGACAGAGCAATGAACAATAATCTGCTAATTGGTGTGAGTTGCGAAACTGGGAGTAAACCAAAGGTGTGAATGGGCGATAATTGGTGCTAATGGTCTATATGCATGGGAAGGATGACCGCTAAATATGAGCTGCTTAGTTCACTATAAACGAATGGAATTGTATTGCATTACATGCAAATGGGTTTTGGCAACCGTGAATGATCTGGTAAAAATGAAATTCTGGGGTAAACAGATCTGATATACGTGGGCTGCACTGTGCATTGAACCGCTCTTACCTTCATTTCTCATATTGCAGTCAGCGGTTCCAGCAGCAAGATATGTCTTTGATTGGAGACTGGATCTTTGCCCCGTGATCTGTTCAGGTGAGTGAGGGTGTGTGGGGGTTGTATGTGGGGGCTGAGTGGGAGGTGGGGAAGGGGGCAGATCAGCAAGGGACTGTTTTGTTTTTGCAGGTTTTAAAAAAAACATTGAGGGAATATTTTCTTTATTTC
Organism: Neoceratodus forsteri; assembly: GCA_016271365.2. Lineage (NCBI taxonomy): Eukaryota > Metazoa > Chordata > Ceratodontiformes > Ceratodontidae > Neoceratodus > Neoceratodus forsteri. The sequence continues at coordinate 276,972,594 of CM057453.1, read as the reverse complement.
AGACTGGGATGATGATCGGAAGGGGTGCCACTAGACACCAGAGAAGACCAAAACATTACAGGGATGGTGATCAGAGGTTGGGGTGCCACTAGATAGCAGGAAAAGGAAAAAAACATTACGGGGATGGCAATCGGAGGGTGGGGATGCCATTAGACACCATGGAAAGAAAACACATTACAATCAGAAGGTGGGGGGTGCCACTAGAGACCAGGAAAAGACAAACATATTATGAGTACGGCAATCAGAGGGTGGGGGGTGCCACTAGACACCAGGGAAAGACAAACATATTGCATGTAAGTAAGTAAAGTAAGTAAAAGTTTATTTTTAAGCGCTTTTCAAAATCAACGCACTTTACAATAATTAAATACATATAAAACATACATACAGCATAACAAACAACAATAAAAATAATTTCAATGCAGTACAATAACTACTCCCCATAAGCCTTTTGAAATAAATAGGTTTTCAGTTCTGATTTAAAGCTTTCAACGGTCAGGCAGCTTCATATCCGCCGAGGTAGAGAATTCCACAGGGTAGGGGCAGCATAAGAAAACGCTCGTGCCCCAGATGTTTAAACAAACCCTGGGAACCTCTAGCAATCCTCGTCAGTGGATCGGAGTGAGCGGAGGACGGTGAGGAACAAGCAGATCTTGCAGATATCGCGGTCCTGTTCGGTAGGGCTTTATAGGTCGGTAACTGACCTTAAAGGTGATCCGCCACTGAACCAGCAGCCAGTGCAGTTTGCGCAGCACAGGCGTAATATGATTCCTCATTGATGTCCCCGTCAAAAGCCTGGCTGCAGCGTTCTGCACCAGCTGCAAGTGGCGGATATCAACCCCCGGCATCCCTAGGTACAGGGCATTGCAGTAGTCAAGGCGAGAAGTAACAAAGGCATGGACTAATGTCGGAAGGTCAGCCGGAGGAACAAGGTGTTTCACCCAAGCGATATTCCTCAGATGGTAAAAAGAGGATTTGACGGCAGATGACACCTGAAATTTCAGCGTCAAACTGTCATCAATAATGCCCAGGTTACGCACCCTGTCTGAGGTCAAGAGCTGGGCCCCATCGATCCATATGCCCAAGGGAAGACCAGCCCTACAACCCGCCTCACGACGACCTGGGTCCACTACCAACACCTCAGTCTTATCCGGTTTAACCTTAGCCAGCTGGCACTCAATCCCACTGATCTCGGATAGACAGTTGTTAAGTTTAGAGACTGCATCTTCTTGCCCGGACTAAAGGAAAAATATAGCTGGGTGTCATCTGCATAGCAGTGAAAACCCAAGCCCATTGCCTAATAATGTCTCCCAATGGCAGCATATAGACAGCGAACAACATGGGTGCCAAATGGAACCCTCATGGAACCCACAAGGCAAGGAGATGGCATCAGAGGAATAAATTCCAGTGATAACCCTATGTCTCCGCCCTGTGAGAAAAGATTGAAACCACTGTAGGACCATGCAAGACAGTCCACAATGGAACCGCAGGCGTTCCAGAGAAGCACACCATGGTCCACAGTGTCAAAAGCTGCAGAGAGATCGAAGGACTAGAATAGTACAAGCCTTTTGATCCCTACTATCAGGAGATCATTTAGAACCCGGACAAGAGCAGTCTCAGTACTATGTCTTTTCCTAAATCCTGATTGAAGAGTATCATAGACATTATGATTTATAAGATGGTCGTCCAGTTGCAGTGCAACCACCTTTTCAATAACCTTCCCAAGAAGGGAGGTTAGAGATAGGTCTGTAGTTAGCTGGACAGTCCGGATTCAGTGAAGGTTTTTAGGAGTGGTCAACAACCGCCTCCTTTAGGGGTTCAGGAAAGATCCCCTGCTTCAAAGATTTCCAGACGATTTCAGCAATGATCGGACAGATAATATCTACGCAACCTAATAAACGTGGCGTAGGGCCTGGATCCAAACTACAGCTGGTTGGACGTACAGTCTGGACAATCCTCATAATGTCCATGAATTCCGGCCTACCAAAGTCAGACCAGGTGACACAGGTGTTTGCTTCCCCTCGCCGACCACTGCAAGCCCTTGTAGATTGAACCTGGCTGAGATCTGCCCTAATGCCGGCAATCTTATCAGCGAAAAATCAAGCAAGCTCATCACACTTTATTTGGGAAAAATCTCTTCCAGACTGTAGACAGAGTGGATTGCACAATCTGTCAACAGTCCGAAAGAGTTGAGCCTGTTGGTTTCTCGCAGCAGCAATCTCCCTGGACAGGAATTCTGACTTCTTACGGGATATTGCCGAATGATAGATAACATAATGATCCATCAATCTAAGTTTGTCGGCATACAGGCAGGATTTCCGCCATGCTCTCTCTAGCCTTCGCCCCACTCTCCTCAGCTCCTTCAAAGACTCATCAAACCAGGGAGTCTTTGGGCGCTGAGTGAGTGGGCGAACGCGAACAGGAGCAATTCGATCCAGGGCCCCGATCACCGCCTTATTATAGGCAATAACCATGTCCCCTGGACCCATGCTCTCGTCCGAAATACCCGATAGGTCCAGTACCGCCATTAGGCCCTCTGGATTTACTCCCCTTAAAGGGCGATACTGGACCATCTCCGTAGGGATAGGCCTATTAGGGGGTGCCCCAAAACTGAATCTTATGGTGTGATGGTCTGTCCATGCATTTGGTTCCACCTCCAAATGCGAGACATCCAAATCCAGTAGGAACACCAGGTCCAATGAGTGTCCACCTATATGGGTAGCAGAGGTAACTACCTGCGACAGGCCCAACATAGACATAAGTTGGAGGAAGTTCTTTCCAAAGTGCGAGAGTTCATCATCGACCCAGGCATTGAAGTCACCCAGAATTAACCATCTAGGTGACTCCAGTGCCATGTCAACGATGAAGTCTGCGAACTCCTTCAGGAATTCACCACCATCACCGGGTGGACGGTAAATGAGGAGAATCCTGAGCTCTGCACCTGCTGCCAGGATACACTCAAAGGATCTGGTGTTACCCACTGGCACCTCCACAAGACTCAGCTCTGCTCTAAAAGATGGCCACCCCTCACCCCTCCAGTCCAATCTCGGACGGTTGCATTACCAGAACCCAGCTGGAGCAGCAGAGTCTAAAATAGGACCTGCATTTTCATCCAGCCAAGTCTCGTATACATGCCAGGTCAGATGTTGCAACAAGATCTGCAATAATAGCAGTCTTGTTCCTAATCGACCTGGCATTACATAACACCGTTCGAGTTGGATGAGTTTTCGGAGAGGATGCAGTACCTGCCCACAATCTGGAGCCCTTGGGTGTGAAATCAGGCAAGGAGAACCCTCTCCTGACTCCATTTCACCCCAGGGCGCCTCCTTGTCCCAACTATCCCTATCCCCACTGTCTCCATTCTCCCACTCTGCCCAGTCCATCGATTCCCTAAATGCCTTCTCAATATCCCAGCTCTCCGGCAGTTGTTAAAGGCAATATTGGGTAATCAAGGACAATAAAAGGGACAGAGGTCCCGGAGCAGAGCGGGAGAATAGATCCCTGACCGTCGTAAGCCCCATAAAAACATTATTGACGGCAAAACAACCTATCTTAAATAACAATAGAATAAAATAAAATCATATAATCAAATCAAGACCCATACAAGATCATATACTTATAAGTAAAATAAAATAATAAACAAAGTATGGATGGTGACTGGAGGGTGGGGGTTGCCACTAGACACCAGGGAAAGGCAAATACATTATGGAATCAGTGATCAGAGGGTACAGTTGCCAGTAGACACCAGTGAAACAAATACAATATGGGGACAGCAATCAGAGGATGGGGGGGTGCCACTAGACTCCTGGGAAAGACAAGTAAATTACAGGGTTGGCAAATGGAGGGTGGGGGGAATGCAACTAGACACAAGAGAAAGAAAAATATATTACTGAGACAGCAATTGGATGGTGAGGGGGAGTACTACTAGACACCAGGACAATATTACATACATAACGGGATGGTAATGGGAGGGTCACTAGACACAGGGGACAAGACAGCTCACTCCTGTTACTGCAGCCCACAACTCAAGTTCCAGCTGCCATTGCAGATGTCAAGAAAGTCTGCTGTTCTCATGCAGAGAATGCAGGTAAGGGGCTCCTCTCACTAAGCTGGGCACCCTGGATTTTGTGTACCAAGAAAATATATTTCTGCCAACTTTAAAAAAACAAAACAAACAAAAACACACCAGAATCTAGCTAAATGGGTCCCATTTAGTTTTTTTTTTTTTAGGTGTTTTTTTGTTTGCTTTTTTATAAAGACATGGGGCCTGATTCTAGAAGGGTGGAGCAAGTCACTGCCAAATGCAACTTGCACCACCCACACCTGTGACATTGACCCTGTGCCCTATTCTAGAAGGGGCAGGATCATCACAGCTAAGTCCTGCAACTTGCGACATGTGGCCAGGTATGCCAAATTGCGGGCGCACCTGGCGAGCATGTCGCAAGTCGCAACAGCAAGGCGGCACGGTCAACACCCCAACCCGTGCCCGACCTCAAGTCGTCAGCCACAAATGTGGAATATAGCTGCAAAGCCCTGGTAGTCTAGTGGCCCCCCCATCAATGTAACAACAATACATAACACCATTGCCCTGGTAGTCCAGTGGCCCCCCCAGCATCATAAAATAAATAAAGTCCCCCAAACCCTGGTAGTCTTGTGGCCCCCCAATCATCATAGAATACATAAGCATCTCCTATTCCCTGGTAGTCTAGTGCCCCACCCGATCATTGTAATTGAAATAAATAGCACCCCATTTCCCTGGAAGTCTAGTGGCCCCCCGATCATTGTACAATCATTAAATAGCACCCCATTTCCCTGGTAGTCTAGTGGCTCCCACCCAGCTGTGCCAGACCACCCAGAACCCCTCACCTGTCCCCAGCCGGTGACTGGAACAGCCCACCTCTCACCTCCATGGCCAGCCACTGACTGAGTGCAGTATGAGCACTACTGGAAAGACACACTCAGGAAATTAATATCTGAGTGCATCTTTACAGTAAGCACTCCTACGGAACTCAGTCGGTGGCTGGATGTGGAGGTGAGAGTTGGGCTGTGCCAGTCGCCTGCTGGGGATGGATGAGGGGGTGCTGGGTGGTCTGGCATGGCTGGGTGGGAGGCCACTAGGCTTTTAGGGAAATGGGGGTGCTATTTATTTCAATTACAATGATCAGGGGGGCACTTGACTACAAGGGAAATGGGGGTGCTATTTATTTCAATTAAAATGATTAGGGGGGTACTAGACTACCAGGGCATCGCTGGGGTGTATGCTGCATTTGCGGCTGACTACTCTGGTTTGGGGCACAGGTGGGGGAGTTGACTACACAGCTTTGTGGGGCACTTTGCAAGGGGGATTTGGGAGATGGGGGTGTGGGTAGCCCTGCAGGGCTATTACTGTAGGACTCGGGGCAGTTGGTGTGGCCAGGCCTGTGGGGCTATTAATGATGGATTCAGGGGGCAGGGGGGTGGGCAGCCCTGCAGGGCACCCACAGGAGTATGCTGGGCATGGGGGAGGGATGCTGTGCACAGACTGCCTGACTGCTGATGGGTCTACATGAGCCCCGTGGGCATCCGTAAGTTATACCAGCTAACTGCTGGTGTAACTTATATTGCCGGTTCTCCTCAGGGGGTTCTTGAAGAATCCCAACATTGGGGACTTTGTTGCTTCCCTTCTAGAATGGGGTGCAACTGCTGCCGTAAACACCCTAGCGCCATGTCACTCGGGGTTTATGGCACTTCTGGGAGCATAAATGCTGTTTGGTGCAAGTGGCCTGTGCCATATCACAGGCCACTTTGTAGAATCGGTGCATGTCGTAACTGCTGGTGTAAGTTGCTACATGCACCATTCTACATGGCGCAAGTGCTGTTATGCCAGGTGTAACTGTACTAGAACCAGGTCCTACTTGTATGTACTTTAAATGTTTGTAAGTTTAAACAGCAAAAAGAAAATGATGGCCATATGAAAAATAATTTTTTCCTTACAAAAAAGGATTAGCCCCATATTGAAAAGGATCCTTTTTCATATAGCCAAATTCTTTTTTCGTTTCAGACATCCATCCTAAAGTACCTACTGAGCATGCTCAGAAACAAACTTTCAAACCTTTATAACTCTGTAATGAAGTATTATTTTTTTCACCAAACCAGTTAAGGACACTAATCTGGGCCATGCCTTTTCTACCCAGAATATTTCAGACCAAAATGTCAAACCATTTGGGCACTAGGAGCCAACAAAAACAGCAAAAAAATGCAAATTTTTACACATTTTGCACTGTATGTATCTCAGGATTTGCACTTCCGATCAGAATGAATCATGGCATATCAAGAGTCCTTGGCATTCTGACAGAGAATGCAGAATTTTGTACAAATCCCTTTAACAGCTACAAAGTTATTAAAGTGCACAACTTGGGGTTTAACATTAAACAGCCTACTCAACACTAACTACTGTATACTGGCGCAACCTCACCACTATATCTGTTTTAATATGTCTGTCTTTCTGTCTTTCTATGTACTCTATCATTAAACCATTGTGTACTGCAGTGAAATAAAAAAAATGATGCTTTATTAACAAAATATTTGTAAGTAGAGATTGAGGCTGCTGGAGTAAAAGCTGAGATCATGCAGAGGAAGGAGAAAAAGGCAAAACTAAGATGACATTGCAATGCTAGATGTATTAAGAAAAAATACTGGTCAAAGCCGATATGGTTGTAAAGTGATGGTACTGATGCAGCTGAAAAAAGTGAGAGGCTGTTTCACCCCATTGCATGAACCACACAGCTGAAAGTTTTCAAATCCCTGCTGAAATGTGATTCCATGTCACTAAAACAGCTGTCACATTCATTATGAGATGTGAAAAAATGGCTATGTTGAAAATTTGGGGTCAAAATATTGAAAATTACTGAAATTATGAGCGACCATAGAAAAAATTTCAATGTGCACTCATAACTTTTTCATTTTACATTTCTGACTTCAAATTTTCAGCATAGCCTTCTTATGACCCCATCTCATGAACAAGGGTGGTGACAGTTTTCATATCCTGCCCAAAAGGTCATTTCACAATATGAACACAAAATCACCTTTTGGGACTGATTTGCGTAATTCCACTGATATTAGTTATGAGGTGGGGTCCCAAAAAGTCCATGTTGAAAATGTGGGGCCAACATATGCGAAAACGACAACATTATATATCAAAGTTCAAAACCCCATTGACATACATTGAACCACACTTACCTTAGTTTCTCATATTGCAATCGACGGTTCCAGCAGCAAGACGTATCTTTGATCGGAGAGTGGATCTTTGCCATGGGGCATGTTTGGGTGAGTGAGGGTGTGTGGGTGTTGTGGGTTGGTGGATGCTGAGTGGGAGTTCAGGGTGGGGGGTTAGATTGTTGAGGGACCGTTTTTCTTTTTTGCAGGTTTAAAAAAAATATCGAGGGACAATTTTCTTTATTTCAGTTGACATTGAGACACTATGGAGATGGCAATCTAAAGATGAGGGGTGCCACTAGACACAAGGGAAGCAATACTACCTAATGGGGACAGTGACCACAGGATGAAGGGTGCCACTAGAGAAGCAATACTACGTAATAGGGACAGTGATCAAAGGGTGGGAGATGCCAGTAGACACCAGTGAAGCAACACTACATAACAGGAATGGCAATCGGAGGGAAAAGACATGCCACTAGACACCAGGGAAAGAGTATTACATTATGGGGACAGTGATCAGAGGGTGGTGGGTGCTACTAGACACCCAGAAAACAGTACTAGACAGTGGGGACAGAGATCAGAGGGTGGTGGGTGCTACTAGACACCCATAAAACAGTACTAGACAGTGGGGACAGAGATCAGAGGGTGGGGGTACCACTAGACACCAGGGGAAACATTATTACATATGTAAGGGGAGGAAAACAAGTGCTAGCTCTGAACTGGAAGTGAACCAGAAGTGAGTGCAGAGCAGAAAAATAGTGCATGGGGAGGGAGGAACAGTACTGTAGTAAATGGAGAGGCCCACATGTGCTTCAACTCCACTGTGGAAGGACACAATCGATGTATCTGGTCAGATGCTTCCAGAGTCCCCTCTCTCTATTATGTCATAGAAGTAAGTTGAATAGCTCTGCTATGCAGCTGTAACAAAAAAATATAAGATCTTTGGTGGCCATGGGGAGAGAACTAGACTGCCTTAAAATATTGGAACATATGGAATGTTGGACTATGAAATTCTCTAGAGAAGGGCTATCCTTCTGTATACAATTTGAATGAACAGCTTTGTGTTGAATGCCTAAAACTTTCAGGTGTTCATGTTTCCTTTGATAGTTGGAAAAATGCTTGTGTAGAAAATATTTAACACCCTCTCAAACAGTCTCTGGTCAGAGCCAATACAGCTGCAAAATGATGGTATTGATGCAGTCATAAAAAGTGAAAGCCTACTTCAGACCCGAGGAAAACTGAAGATTTCATTGATGCGTGAACAGAAATGGATATGCAGGGTCCTTTGAGCAGTGCACTATGAAAACTCTGCCTACAAAAGTGCAGGGCCTAGCACATTTACTCTTTACATATTCAGTGTCCCATATTCAAAAGTGGCTGGCCACATCGCGCAACTCCCTGGGACGCACATTTCAGATGCCCCGGTACAAAACATTGGTATATTCAGACGATGCGCCATAGAATGTGATCATATAAGTCTGGCTGAATATCCTGTACATGCACGATCATGCAGTGGGAGGTGCATGGCGCAGTAGGTGTCCTGAGACCTGTGTGGGGCATATGGAAATTCACAATGGGTAGCCACTTGCGTAGTGCGCAGAATTGCAATATTCAGACAGGATATACAAATAGCCTCATTGCACAGTCCGAGCCCAGTCCCCACATTAGCATCTCATTACTGGAATGTATTCAGGGCATTTGCATACCTGTGGCATGTGCAGATCCAGCTTTGCAAGGCAGCCCCACCATTCCACAAAGGTGAACAGAAGGTACTGCAGCCCAACAGCCTGGTGTGAAGGTATATGCATGCTGGTTTACTGCAGTGGCCTGTATTCAGTGCTGTCACCCATGGCCACATACATGGTCTGACTGGGGTACAGGGAGCCCACCTGGACAGTGGCCACAGGAAACCACTTGGATGAGCAATAGGGGAGGGCTCAGGGTGACACTCTGATCAGTATTCCACAGGAATGTGATACACTAGCCCTGTATACATCTTCCATTCCCCTACAGTGCCATATATACCCCAGTATAATGGATAAGGGATGAGAAAGGCAAGGGATATCAGGGTTTAGACAGTGACCAGGCACTCAAGTGAGTGGGGCCCTCCTGGAACTGTCCTGGTAATCTCGGTGGCCACCACAACACTGGCCAAATATGTGCCTATGGTGGCCACATGACCAACACCACAAGGGTCCGATGTCTATCAGGCATGCCCATGTCACCTCCAGGCCACAGATGGTGTCACCCCTGCCCCACGCTTCCCACAGTTGTGCGATGTCCACCACTGGAACACCACACCAACCCACTACAGTGCCCCTGTCGTAATGTCACACAACATGGGTGACATTGGTGTCATGTCTGGTGCTCCAGGTGGAATGGGACAGGCACGGGCATGTGGTGTGCACCTGTGGTGTACAACCATAGGTGTGTGTCACTGGTCACACCCTGGACCATGCCATGCTGCCACCAGTACCACCAGGCCACCTGGGCACTGTTGCCCCAGACATCACCATGGGTGCATGCCACCACTGGGTGGTGCCCTGAAGGCCACATGGGTGCTGGCCATGGCCCCTGGTACATGTACTGAATTGTGGCTATTTGCACCACCGGTGTGCCGGGGTGCACCCAACAGCACCTGCATGTGGCAGCTGGGTATCTATGTCTTTGGTGTAGTGTGGGGGGTGGCTGTCTGGGTGGTGCCAGGGGTGTCACAATACCTGTGGCTTTGGGTGCTGCCTTCCTGGTAGAACTGCTATATGTGGGTGCCTGGATCATATCCAGGTGCGCCTCCAAGGGCTGTCTCAGCAGCCCCTGTCTCAAGTTCTGCAGTCTGCCTGTGGGTGGCTGGATGATTTAGGACATCCTTTTGTCATCCTATCTTTGCACAGCACATCTCTGGGATGCACAGCACATGCGCCACACATTTTGGCTGAATATTTCCATGCATGGCACATTCACATCCCTGCCCCCTGTTTTTGCAATTCATACATTTTATATGCATGATCACACATTCCAGCATGCATGACTCATCTCTACCATTTGAATATTGTGCTTCAGTGCAATTCCCAGGATGCACAGCACATCTCCATTTGGGGCTGTGCATCTCTTTTGAATATGTGGGCCTCACTCTTTAAGCTTTCACTTTTCACACATTCAGTACACATTCATTCTTCACAAATTCAGTCTTCATACATTCAGTCCACATTGATTCACTCTTCACAAAATCAGTCTTCATACATTCACTCTTTACACATTCAATCTTGACACATTTTCAAGATAGTCATTTTATGACTGGTCTTATGACATGTACTGTATATTGGTAGAAATGTCAGTTTGCACCAAAAGTGTGAAAGATACCTCATCCGGGATTTAAAAAATGACAAGTTAAAAAATTGTCAGGTTTATGAGGAGGTGTGGAAAAATGGGTGTGTTGAACGTTTGGAGTCAAAATACTGAAAATTAGCAAAGTTATGAGTGAATGTTGAATTTCTGCAATGTTCAGTCATAACCTGGACATTTTACTGTATTTGTACACCAAATTTCCAGCATACTTTTCTTATTACACCTCCTCATGAACCCGTGGGTGAACATTTTCAAATCCTCACTAAAATGTGATTCCACGCCACCAAAATGTAATTCCATGCCACAAGTGCAAAAACACATTTAGGCCATGATATGAATAACAACAGCTGTCACATTCATGAGGTGATGTGAAAAAAGGGCTATGTTGAAAATTTGGTGTCAGAATATGTAAAATTACTGAAGTTATGAGCGAGCATAGAAGTCATTTTACAAATTTTGACCTCAGATTTTCTACACAATCTTATGACCACACCTCATAAACAATGGTGGTGAAAACTGTCAAATCCCACCCAAAGGTGGTGTCACCAAGTGACTGTGAAATTGCCTTTCAGGCCTGATTTGCATAAGTCCATCAACATTGGTCATGAGGTGGAGTCTCAAAAAGGCCAAAAGGCCATGTGGAAAATTTGGGGTGAAAATATGTAAAAACGATAAAGTTATGCCTCAAAGTTAAAAACCCAAATGAAATACATTAAACTGCACTTACTTTAGTTTCTCATATTGTAGTTGCTGTTTCCAGCAGCAAGACATGTCTTCAATTGGAGAGTGTATCTTCACCCTGTGACCTGTTCAAGAGAGTGAGGTTGCGTGGGGGTGTACTCTTGGAAAAATGGTGGGTGCTGTGTGGGTGGCTGGGGTGGCAGGGGTCAGATCGGTGAGGGACCGTTTTCTTTTTCACAGGCCTAAAGACAGAAAAAACATTGAGGGATGATTTTCTTTACTACAGTTCACAGGATCACAATTGGAGTTTGGGACTGCCACTAAGCACCAGGGAAACATATAGGGGGATGCGTATCAGAGGGTGTGGGTGCCACTAGACACCAGGAAAACATATAATGGGTCAGGGTTTGGAGGGCAAGGGTGCCACTAGACACCAGGGAAAATAATATAAATACAGGGATGGGGATCAGAGGGTGGGGGGGTGCCACTGGACACCAAGGGAAATTATATACTGTAAATATGGGAACAAGGTTCAGAGGTTTAGGGGTGCCAATACACAACAGGAAAAATTACGTAAGTACAGGGACGGGGATCAGAGGGGCTGGTGCATGCCACTAGACACCAGGGAAACATTGTACAAATACAGCGACAGTGACTGCAGGGTAGGGGGTGCTACTAGACACCAGGGAAGCATTATGCAAATAGTGAGATGGCAATTGGAGGGTGGGTGTGTGCCAGTGAAAATTATACAAATACAGGGATGGCAATCGAGTGTGGGGGATGCCACTAGACACCAGGGAAACATTATATAAATACGGGGATGGCACTTGGATGGTGGGGTCCCCTAGACACTAGGGAAACATTACATATATAATAGAGACAGTGATTGGATGGTGGGAGGTTGGGGTGGCAGGAGTCAGATCAGCAAGGGACTATTTTCTTGTTTACAGGCTTAAAGAAGAGAAAAAAAGGGGGCAATTTTTTTATTACAGTTCACATTTCTAAAATTAATATGGTGATGGCAATTGGAGGCTGAGGCGGTGCCACTAGAAACCAGGAAAACATTACAGAAAGATGAGGATGGCAATCAGAAGAGGCAGGTGCCACTACACACCAGGGGAACATACAGAAACATGGGGACAGTGATCAGAGGGCAGGGGGTGTCACTAGACACCAGGGAAACATATGTAAATAAGAGAATGGTGATTGGAGGGTGGAAGGTGGGAGGTGCCACTAGATAAGAGGAAAACACTACTCTCATAATGGGTATAGTGATGGGAGGGTACAGATGGCACCCAACTCTGAACCTGGAAGTGAACCAGAAGTGAGCATGGAGCAGGAAAATAGTGCACCCAGTGGGGGGGGGGGGCAGTGCTGTGGTTGATGGCGAGGACTACACGTGCTTCAACTCCACCGTGAAAGGACATAGTCTAGATACCCAGTCATGTGCTTCTCACTTTCCTCTCTCTCTATTACGTAATAGGAATACATCAGTATAGCTCTGCCATGCAGTAATAAAAATTAAATGTAATCTAATAATAAGTGAAACTGGTGAAGCACAATCTTTATTTGGCCAATATTTGAGATCTATCTTAGCATGGCTGTAAATTTAACTCATGTAAAATATAAACTTTTCATAAAGTCTTGCTATTAACACATATTTCTTTTAGCAACTACAGCAGTAATTAACCAGGGGGGGAATAGATTCTTGCTATATAGGGAAGATGTTTTAGAATTAGATGGGAGATTCTCAAGACTGTTTATCACAAAATGTTTATTCACAATGGGGAGGTGGCAAAAGTTAAGGGAATTTATTGTACAGTCAGACCTCTCTAATCCAAGCCTCATTAACATGCATTTCAGTTTATTCATGCAGTTAAGTATAAGAGGCTAAACTGAATGAATCTGCTGCAATATTCTTGTTTACTCAGCAAATCCTTGTTTCTGAAGTTGTGGCCATTGACATGTCTGGATATTTACTGACATTTCTGTGATATCTCTAGAGAAAGTCCTTGCCTACCTCCATTAATGTACCTCGGTATGGCCACCAGAAAGATTTCCTTTATAAATGTTGCAAAATACCTAGAAATATCCAGAACTGTATGTTCATCCATTCCATGCATGATTCTCTTTCATCCTGTTTAGTTTTGCCTCATTAGTATGTAAATGAGGTACTAAATTGTCTAACAACTCCACCCCCCCCCCCAATATTCATTGTACTTCCCATCTAGGCTTCGGAGGAGGCAGGACAGTTCAAACAAGAACACACAGTGGATCATTTTAAATAAAAGGTCAAAGTTAGGTTACTGTATAAACTATCAAATAAATAAGTTGTGCAATTTATACTATATTAATATAGAGCACTGTAGTATAGTGTACATGAAATGCTTCATATGCATGGAAAACTATAAAGACTAAATATTCCTGCATTATTAATATGTAGATTTTTATTATGTGATATTGTGAGATCACAGTTGCATACTGTATTAAAAATATTTGATTGTACTTACAAAAGTGAAGTAGTCTTTAGGCCCATATTCAGATCCTGACAGATGCGTTCACAAATCGATGCACCACACTAAAAAAATTGGGCTGACCGGCTCTGATGCGATATTCAAACAGAGTGCGTGATTTGAACAAATTGCACATTCTGTTTGAATATCGGACCATGGATGCACGGTGCACAGCAGGTGGCTGTAATGTATGGCACGGTGCATCTTGGGTACTGGGCTGAAGACTGCCAGTGGGGGAATGCGTGTCACACACCTGGATGTGCCATGTCCACCATGGAAGATATTCAGCTGGGGATAATATTTTCTTTTTCGGTGATCGGGGCTAGAGAGGGGGGACCCTACACTATAGAAATGGGCAGGGGACAGTACATTTTTTCACAGTGATTGGGGCTGAGAGGGGGGATCACGTGACTGACCCTGCCCTGTGCATAGTTAAGGTAGGGTTTTGGGAACTTATCTTTGTGCTGGCACAGTCGGCTGTGTCTTCACCAGGGGGCATTTGAATACTGCGATGCATGGCAAATGCATGAGGGACCCCTCATTTGCATTCACACATCACAATATTCTGTGTGGCAGTGCAGTCAAGTTTGTGGGGTGCATCAGGGGCTTCTGAAAATTGCCACACCCCCGATTACCTTCACAAGTCCGTAGATGCATGGGTGTATCTAGGGATGCACTGCACATCTCTTTTGAATATGTGGGCCTTTGACTTTAGATTAATAAACTGCCTCAGTTAATCTCTTCCATCTGGCAATTTGATTTATTTGATCTTGGTCAAGATAAAAAGTTAAATAACCCAAAGGAAAAGACAGTCCAGTAACAATGAGTGAGTGAACAACTTGTTATTTTTTTGCTTACTTTAGAAAGAAAAGAAAAGTGCAGTGCAAATTCTGAGCTGAAATCATGTTTACTAGAAGTAGGTAGATCAAATCATTATGATTTGTACAAATAGGTTAGAAGTTCATTTATATTTTTTTATTATTAGTGGCCCAATGTGTTTATAAGGTAGACGGCTTCTTACATAAGTTTTTTTTATTTAAGTTAAAATAAAATATATATGGTGACGCGGTTAACATGTATGTCTTCTATTTTGAATGATGCAGCTGACTGACTAAGAGTATTGGCTCATACCTAACAGGTGTGACTGTATTTAAATGTAAATGCATGTTCAGGGTCAATACTGAAAAACAAATTTAGCATGGCCTATCCTAAATATGAAACCATGTAATTTGGGATTTTGAGGACTTGTTCAAGTTGATGCATGTTGCCACAGCTTCTTTATAAATTGATGAATAGGCTCTGATTAACACTAGCACTTGTGTCTATCTCAACTAGGAATTTAAATAATAATATGTAAGTGGAAAACAGGGTCATATTTGATTATACAGTGTAATATCCATATGAACGCGCCAGCTTTTTTTGAAGATGTGGACTTAATTTATACCTATGGATTTGCTCATGAATTTTGAACATCTGAATTGGTGGTCTATTGTAGATGTCTTTCATGGGCTGGATTTTGAAAAGTGATAACCCAGATTCAGTTTTCAATGTTGGGCTACACCTACATCATCTGGAATGTGCCAAAATATTGGAATGCTATTTTCAAATCTTTTAATGCATTTATGACCGTTGCCCTGTTTTATAACTGCTTTTGTAAAAAAAAAAATCAAATTGCAACAACTAAGACTAAATGTTGGATCACATTTTATGGGGTCCAACTTTTTTGATGCAAGTTACACAATTGCACTAAATTAGTGTTGCAACTCCCAGATGCCCCTTTGAAAAATTCAGCTCAGTGTTTCTTTCCTGTTGCATAAATTTGGGGGAAGTCAAAAAAAAAAACTCTAAAAACTGGTTGCTTCTTACTTGTTATGTTCATACTGATAATAGGTTGTTGTGGAGTCATGTTTCATAATTTTGCTTGTTTTCTTTGCTATTTTTTGTTAGAAAAACATTAATTGCAGTTGCTTGTGATGTTAGCCTCTTACTGTGTAAACCAATTCCTGTCAGTGGTTTACATGTTGTTGACAATCAATAATAACTGGGATTACTATTTTTCTAAAGAATGGTGATGTATACTTCAATAAACATTAAATGTGATTCTGCTTGTCATTACACCTATTCCTTCTACTTAGGTAGAGGCAGTTACAACCGTTGCTGGAAATCAAACCTTGAACCCTGAGACCCTGAGTCTTGAAGGCAACAGCTGCAACTATTTAGCTAAGCCACCAGGTTAGAGAGTTGTTTTGACTTTCATATGCTTGCTATCCCAGGGACCACCAC
Organism: Neoceratodus forsteri; assembly: GCA_016271365.2. Classification (NCBI taxonomy): domain Eukaryota; kingdom Metazoa; phylum Chordata; order Ceratodontiformes; family Ceratodontidae; genus Neoceratodus; species Neoceratodus forsteri. Next base: position 276,956,581 of record CM057453.1, on the reverse strand, counting down.
TAGCAGTTATTAACCATTACTATTACAAATGCTCACCACTGCTTTGTCTGTTATTCACTGCTTCACTATTTAGTGTCACCGCTTTGCACAGATGGGCTTTTCTAACATATAGCATTTGTAAACCTGTAGCAATATGAACAAACTGAAGTGAGAAAGGAAGTCATTTTTGAGTTCGTCATGGTGTGCAGGCACAGACAAACTCATTGACATGAGAGTTGCTTTACAGAGTTGTGAGGGGGGGTGCGCCCAATGGAGAGCTCAGTTCCAAGGGGCAGGTCAGTGGCAGGTGAATCAGTCTGCAGGCTGGTGATTACTCACTTTCTGTTGTTGGGGCAGAGTTGGCCAACTTTTGAAAGGACAGAGCCGCACCAATAGTGGCACAGCTCGGTCCTTTGATGTGTAAATCCCTGCCCATTGACTTCCTGGTTGCGCGTTCACATTGCCGTAGTGCTTACAGTGTGAATGCGGTGAGCCTGCCTACTGCTCTTGTGTTCCCATTCGAGCCCCTCCCCCGGGACATTGGTAGGCGTATGCAGTGTACTCATCTGCATACACTTTTTCCAGAGAGGGGCAGCATTTTTGCTTTTCACTTGCTAACTCTGTTTTTGTGCCAGGATTTTTTTTTCCTCTCAGGGAGGACAAAACCATTATGGCTCTTTTCCGGGCTGAAAGGGAAGGGGGCCTGCTTCCCTGAGTTGCTAGTGCTCCCTTCCCCATGGCGCCTCCCACACTATTAAATTCTAGAGCCGGAGCTGCCCTCAACAATCAATGGGTATTTGTTACCAAAATATTTAAACTTTGACTGGAGGATGGTAATCCATTCAAATTGTTGCAAGCTGGCTGCCTGTGCCCCTCCCCCCGGCCCCAATCCCACTGTTGTGATTAGTCGGACTCTGACTGCGGATGGCTGGTCAAGGGGTGGAGTATGGAGGCACCAACGTGCGGATCAGCAGGTGGGCTTTTCAAAAATCCTCCATGCTCCTTTCACCTTTGGGTCGGGGCCGGTCCAGTAAGAAGAAATCCCCATGGTGTTTTAGGTCGTGTCTGGCAGCAGCTCAGTCTGAGTGCACTGCAGTGCAGAGAGAACAGTAGAAGAGGATGAGAGAGCAAGGAGGAATCCTCTGCTGAGGCATCACCGTCGCCCTCTCCATTGAGCAGAAGTGAGCAATTCGTGGAGTCGTCAGCCAAGCCAAGACAAACCTCCTGCCTCCCGGTTGTCTCAATCTCTCAAGCCGGCCTTCAGTGTCGGTGAAGTGTGGGTCTAGACAAGTGGTCTACTAGTCCTTGCTCGTTCCTGTGAAGATCAGCATCACCCCAAAACCAACCATACCAGGTGGGTACACTGAATCTGTCCACTTACTGACTAAGTAATACAATGCAGTACAAGTACAGTACATGTGACAAGCAGCAACATTCTGATTTAAATTATTTATGTGATTTCAGGGGGCACTTTATATACTTGGACTGTTTGTGGATTTTGGTGGGGGAAGAGACTACACAATAGTGTGCCATTATTCAGGGTGAGTGGGTTATACTATAGGAATCTGATTCCAGGATGAATTTTCTCAGTACCCTTACCTGTACTTAAGAAGCTTTAGAAAGGGCTCCCTAATTTGATAAAAGCCCTCCAGCTTATTAAATGTATAAAAGGACAGGCTTTCATTGGTCACTAATTTGGTCATGTTCTTGTCCAATTGCTCACAGGTGTGGGGATGGGATCGTCTCCACTCAGATAATATCAGCCATTTCCCATATAATAGAGCTTCTTGCAACCATTTTAATGGTTTATGCCCCAGCTTTTTAGCTTTGCTATTCTCTCCTAGAAAATCAAGTTGATGGCTTCAGGGTATTGTTTCCTGCAAAGTTTCTTTCTAAAACTCCTGAAGTCTTCCATATAACCACAGAATGTGATAACAGGTCTGCACCCTCTGACTGACATATCCATCATTTTGTGTGGGGGAACAACCCCATCTTGTGCAAGATCACTGGGGTACGGTACCAATTGTGCATTATTTTATACTGGATATATCTCCTCTGTATTTCACTGCAGCTCTTGTAGCTTGCCAGTAGACCTGCCAGATTTTTTTCACTAATCTCACAGCCCATGTGTGTGTTCCCATTTCTTTTTCAGGTTATCTGGGGTGGGGTACAGTTTTCCTCTAAGCATAGTAGCATATCATATGTTCTGGATGTACTAGTTACACTGTTATGTAGGAGAGTCTGGTCTCTCTTACTGGGGCCTGGGCATTCACACTCTGTGGATGCAGTTCATTTTCCCATCTTAAATTAATGGTCCTCACTCACTCCTGTGCGAGTGCTATTTTGCATTATCTGCACTGGTAGTGTAACTGTTTCAGACACAGAACTGTATTTCAGTTAAATGATGCAGATATCAACATCATAAGTATTAACTTTAAATACTTTAAAGCTGCACAGAAGCATAAAACATTTCTCAAAGCACCAGGGCTCATCTATTTTTGGTCTCACTGCATTCTATTTATCATTTCCTATTAGATGCTCTCTACGCTTTCACTCAAAAATTATTCCAGTTACAAGGAGTGCTTGACATTTTGTGTGTTTTCCCTGGATCCGATATTTGCTCAGCACCCAGTCCTTGCTGTAAGTGCTGCTGAGTTTTGTGCCTAAGACCTGCTATCTGGGACTGCAATCTAGCATTGCTCAGACTGACATTTGTGAGAGGGGAGTTCTGGGTTCACACAGTGCCTTGCTGCCTTTTTTTTTACCCATGAATGGGATGGCTATTCCTTTGAGTTGACAACAAGACATCAGCGTTAGTTAGAAAAAATCGCTAGCTAGATAGATAGATACTGTAGATAGTCAACTTGACTGACTGTGTGAAGTTCTTGATTGAATTTAATGGGGGACCAGGCCAGCCAGCCAGCCAGGTGGGTTTACTAGAGAGAAAAGTAAAATCAACCTGGCTGGGGTCCTGACTCCTGACTCCTGACCTGGGCTTGCTTCATTTTGGGGGGGATGATGGAGTGGATGAAGTGATGTGGCAATTGGGATTATTAATCATTCAGGACATGGGGCCGGGGGGGGGGAGGATGATGGAGGGGATGAGGTGATGTGGCAGTTGAGATTATTAATCATTCAGGACACATCACATGCAGGACTTCCTTGTGAAGGAGCCTGCTTAATGGAATATTCCTGTAATAAGCTTGAATGGAATTGCTGGTGTATTGTATAATTGTTGTACATCTAAAGGCAATCAATAAATGTATGCTGTTAGGTGCTTTGTGGCATGGCACCACATAGTTTGGTTTATGTTTACGTAACAGGGGCCTCCGGGGGGGGACATTGCCCTTGGGGGGGGCAACAGCCATCAGTTTTGAGTACAAATTTAAAATTCCTGGCTGCACCCCTGCTTCCCCACCAGCAAATCACTCCCTCCCGCTTCCTCCCACTGCTGCTATCCTCCTCACACCCACATTCTGTTGGAGGACCCCTGCCATCAAATCCTCCCTCCCTCCCTCCCTCTTCCTCCCACTGCTGCTATCCTCTCCATACCCATGTTCTGTTGGAGGCCCCCCACCAGTAAATCCCTCCTCCCACTTCCTACCACTGCTACTATCCTCCCCACACCCACGTTCTGTTGGAGCCACGCTGCCAGCAAATCACTTCCTCCCACTGCTGCTGTCCTCCCCACACCTGCATTCTGTTTGAGCCCACACACACACACAAAAATAAAACCATCTGGTGTCTTTCTTTAAACCTGAAATAAAAAAAACGGTCCATCATTGTCTCCCCGTCCCCCTTTCCCAATCCTGACCCTCCCACTTTGTACTCACCTCCCCACACACACCCCACACCCCCCTTACCCATACTTACCTCCAAATGTCAGGAGCAACGATCTTCTGTGGACTGGGAACATGTCTGCACTCTTCAAAGCTGACCGGCAAAGTGAAGATTTCAAGATAATCTGTATAATGGGAATCAATGGGGGGGTTCAATTTAGGCTGTTATCTCAGCCATTTATAGGAATTTTGGCCCCAAATTGTCAACACAGGGTTCTTGTGACCCCACCTCCTGAACACTGTCACTGTCATTTTGTTACTCAGTCCCAAAATGTGATTTCACAGTCACTGTGAGGAATCACCTTTCGGGACTGATTAATGAAAGGACAGTGCCACTGGTCATGAGGTGGGGTCCCAAAAAGCCTATGTTGCAAATCTGGTGAAAAAATTTCAAAAAATTACTGCATTACGAACATGTATTGCACAGTTTCTACACACGCTCCTAACTTCGCCGGGTTTTAATATTTTCACTCTAGATTTTCAACATTGCCATTATTTCACACCTCCTTATGAACAGTATACCTGTTATTTTTCATATCCTGCCTGAAACATGTTTTCACACCTGTGGTGCAAAATGGTATGGTGGCTCTGCAAAATCACTTTTTGGGATAAGTGAACAAAATGACACTGGCACTTTTCACAAGGTGGGGTCATAAGAATGCTACACTGAAAATTTGGTGTGAAAGTAATAACAAATAACAAAGTTACGAGCACAAACTTAAATTAACAAATGCAGGCTCGTACTTTTGATACTTTTCAATATTTTGACCCCAAATTTTCATCATAGCCATCTCTTCATTGCACCTCATGAATGTGACAGCTGTCATTTTCCAGATCCTGGGCAAAATTTTTTTTTGCATCCTGAAAGGTGATTTCGCAGCCACTGCGTGAAAGTACCTTTTGGACAGGAGTTGAAATTGTACTCTTCCTTTCTTCATGAGGTGGCGTAATAAGACAGCAATGTTGTAAATGTGGTGTAAAAATATTAAAAAGCAATGAAGTTATGAACACATGTTGAAATGTGTCAAAACCGGCTCGTAACCCCCCATGGCACCAGTGCACATGATGAACATTCAGCATTGAAAAATGCTTGTTTTTTTTAATGCATGTTTATTAAATAATCAGGCATCATTTACTCAGTACATATCTGAATTCACCAAGTACAGATCAAAGTTTATATTGTACATATCTTTTCAAACTCTCTTTCATCCCTACTCATGCTAGTAATCTATCTACCCTTAACTGGATAGCCCCCCTTTCCATCTCCCCTGTTCCCCAGTCTCTGAGAGACACAACAAAAAGATCCCGGTCCGTAGCCTTCTAAGTGGGGGGTTTGTTTTTATTTATCCTTGTTATACAGGTTCTCTCTCCTGTGGACTCTCTAATTCTCTCCACTCTGAGTATTCTTTACCGCTTCCCCTTCTGGGGCATCTCCTCTGTACCTAATCCATCTGGTCCATCTGTTCACAAATAGAGGGAGTCTAGCATTGATCTCATGTGTCAATTCCTCCATTTCTTGTAGCTCACCTATTATCTCATGCCAGTGTCTCATTATGTGTAATTCTGGTGAAAGCCACCGCCTCTTGACAGCTTTGTGGGTGGCCTTCACCAGAATATTCCAGAGGCATACCTGGTCTCTTCCTCGCACCCCTATCGGGACCAGACCCAGCACCAGATGTTTTACTGTTAGTGTTTCTGTAAGAGAGAAAACTGTCCCAACAGCCTCTATGAATCCCTGCCAAAATCTGGTGAGGGAGGGACAGCTTCCTAGTATGTGCAGGTGACCCGCCTGTGCTTCCCCACACTCCCTCCAGCATTTTGCCGGATGCGCCTTATCCCATTTGTTTTTTTACCACCGGGATAATGAAAAACCTTATTGGGATCTTCCACTCAAATTTGTCCATTTCTGGGAGTAACTAGTTTTGTGGGCTTGTGTGTAGACATTTTCCCATTCTTTTTCAGTGAGGGATTCCCACAATTCTCTTTACCATCTGCTCTTGATGGGGGTAGTATGTTCCCTACCTAAATCTCTGAGGGCCCCATAGATAGCTGATATGAGGCCTTTATTCTTCTAGAGTGTCACTATATCCCTTATGGTATCTTGGATTGTTAGGGTTCCTGTTCCCGACCATACTGTCTTTGTAATTCCTGAATATGGGTGTGAATTTGAAAATATCTGAAGTGATCTGTTTGCCTTAATTGGAATGATGTTTTAAAGTCTGCAAAGTCCCTAATCACTGCCCCATCTAAAAATTAACCATAAGTCTTCAGGCCCAGTCTGCCCCATCTCTGAAAAGTAAGATCCTGGCTAGCCAGGCCAAACTTCCCATCCCAGGCAAACCAACTATGAGTCCACATATGTCCCTGAATTTTGTGCTTAACCCAGATTCTTTGTACAGCTTCTATAGTGTTTTTAACTGATTTCAAGGTAGATCCCTTGTACTTAGGCCCTATAATGGGGGTGAATACTCTGGCTAACAATGGGAGCCCCCTCTGTGTCCTCTTTTTCAATGGCCTTCCAAAGTGCCTGGTGACTCGGTATTCCCCACAGCAAAGCATTCTTTAATTGTGCAGCTAGGTAATAGTCCTCTAGATTTGGGACTGCTCTGCCCTTCCCCCCGTGATTTGTTAGTTTGCATTATTTGGCTTTTTATTCTTGTTTTTTTGTTTTCCCAGATAAATGTCATCATCATCTATTGCCAGATCTTAAATTGTACTGGGTAAATTTTGATAGGGAGGCAATGAAATAGGTAAAGAAACCTAGGTAAAATATTTATGGTAGTTGCCTCTATCCTGGAATAGAGGAGCTCCCGTTTTGTAATATCTCGCTTAATTTGCCCCAGGAAAGGATCAAAGTTATCTTTAATTTTTGGGCATTCCACTTTAAAGGAAGTAGCTATTTTATCTTAGGGCTGGGGATGTAATAAAACTTTAGAATTTCTGTTTTATTTTTATTTAGGGCATACCCTGATAGACGTCCAAATTTGTTTAGTAGATCCCACACCTTAGGCTAGGATTCTTCTGGCTTTGTTATGTAGAGCAGTATATCATCTGCATATAGGAAAATTTTTTGTTCATCCCTCCCTGTTAGTAGGCCCTTAATTTCCTGATTTTCTCTTACTGCCTGTGCAAGGAGCTCAATATATACGGCAAATAACAGTGGTGATAGGGGGCATCCCTGCCTGGTACTTCTCCCCAGTGCAAACCTTTGTGAGACCTCCCCCATTTATTCTAACATAAGCTTGTGGTGCCGCATACATGGCTTTAACTGCAGCCAGAAAGTTCTGCAGGAAGTCCAACCTCTGCAGCACTGTGAACAAAAAGTTCCAATCAACCCTGTCCAATGCCTTCTCGGCATCTAGCCCAAGAAGGCATGTAGGGGTACAATGTCTGTGAATAAGGTCAATAACATTTATTGTTCTCCTAACCCCCTCCTGAGCCTGTCTCTCCTCCGCGAAACCTGTTTGATCTAATTTTATGATCTGGGACAGGAGTGGATTAACCCTTGTTGCCAAAATGGCCATAAAGATCTTATAGACTATGTTCAATAAAGATATGGGTCTACATGAACTGCATTATGTGGGATGCTTCCCTTCCTTAGGTATAACTGTTATAGTGGTGTAGTTCCAGGAGGGGGGGGCAGGGTATCCCTCTGACCAAATCAGGTTATAGACATTCCCCAGCAGTGGGGCCATCTCCAGAGCAAAGTTTTTGTAGACCTCTCCACGAATCCGTCAGGTCCCAGGCATTTACCTGGTTTAAGGCTTTTTATTGTGGTCTGTATCTCCAGGTTGAAGATTGGGGCCATCAAGATCTGCTTCTGGGTCTCACTTAATCTAGGTAACCCCAGGCCATTCAGGAAGGCCGATGTCTGTCCATGGGTGCCCCATCTCCTATTCGGTATAGGGTCTTGTAATAGGTGACAAATAATTGAGTTATTTGGTCCCATTTCTGCCTCAGGACACCTGATCATGGGTCCCTAATCTCAGTTATCATGGCCAAAGCGGCCCTTTGTCTAAGGTGCTATGCTAAATGTTTAGCTGCTCTAGCTCCCCCCCACATAATATAGAGAATACTGGATGGACAACTGTGCACAACCAGTGTGTTCTGCCACAGAGGGGTTCTGATTCCCTCTGACCTCGAAAGTGAAGCTCAAGAGGTCCATGGGAATCAGAACCCTGAGGTGACAGAACACACAGGTTGTGAATAAAGTTGCTCATCCTGTATTTTTTATAGTGTATAGTAGTACTGTGTGAAATGTGTGCTTTGTGTTTTTTTCTCTCTTTTTCATAATGAAACTGACTTGAAAAGTCTCTAGAGGTTCTAGAATACTGTCACCACAGAATTAAACAGAGGAAAGCAACAATGTGCCAGGATTCCAAGTGGTCCTGCTGCAGTTGTGACATCACTACTGCAGCAGAACAAAAATAATTTCATGCATAACAGCATTCCACTATACACTGTAAGTTGGTTTTAGGTAGTGCAGGGCTCTTTCAGTTTCTATTTTACTCAATTTTTGCATTTTGCTTTTGATAGCCTTAATTTCTACGTCCCTTTCTCTGTTCCAGAGTTCTTTCTGTTGTGTTTCCTGCACACTCAGATGTTCTGTGAGGCTTTGCATCTGCTTTATTCTTTCTCTCTTTCTGTATGAGGCCAGGGACATTAACTTTCCTCTGACCATGGTTTTTATTGTGTCCCATAAAATCTGGGGGGTTGTTTCTGGTCTATCATTGAATTCTATAGTTTGTTTTATCACCTGCTGTATCTCCTCTTTTGCTGCCTCTTCCCTTAGTAGGCTTATGTTCAGCCTCCAGTGAGTGGGTTTGTTTGGGAGGTACAGATCAAGCTCCCAAAAAATTGGTTGATGGTCTGATATTGTGGTCGTACCTACCCACATTGATTGAATAAGGGAGAGATCCCTACCGTATGTCCAAAATCTATCTAATCTGGAGTATATCTTGTATCTACTCAAGTAGAATGTGCACTTCTTTGCTGTGGGATACTTCTCCCTCCAGACGTCTACCAGTCCAGTATCTTCCATCAGTTCAGCAAAGTGAGCTGCTGCTCTTCTCTCTTGAGTGGATATATTTGAAGTGGAGTCTAGTCTCCTGTTTAATATTAAATTCCAGCCCCCCCACCACCACTAGCACTCCCTTGACCTTCTGGGCCACTAGCTGAACTAGGTTTGAGAAGGAGGATGGGGACCCAGGCAGTGCATATACATTAAGCAATGTGGTCCAGCTATCCTGGACCTTCCCCACGATTATTAGATAATGAGCCTCTGGGTCGGCCACCACCTCCTCTTCCTCAAAGGGGAGATTCCTTGACAACAAGGTCACCACACTTCTTTTCCTCCCTTTCACTAGGGAGGCCTGGTAAAGGACTGGGAAGCCCCTTGTTTTAAGCTTGACTGCTTCAGTATGGGACAAATGTGTTTCCTGCATGAAACTGATTTCACATTTTTAGTCTCTAATAAACTTTTGTATTTGCTTCCTTTTAATGGGATGGGTAACATTGTAAGACAGAATTTTCATTGTGCTTGTAGCCATTTTGGTCATTAAGTGACACTATTAATTGTAAGAGACTTCCCGGCCCCAATCCTACTCTGAATACCATCACGTCTCTTTGTAGCAGATCTGTACCTGTTTCTGTGCCCTTGATTCCATCCAAACAGTACCGTGCCTCTTCGTTTCACTATACAAAGATGCCTGTAATTTTCTTGTAACAACTTATACAAAGTCCAGGGTTCAACCTGGCATTCCTTACATTTTAAGTCAATATAACAATACCAACTATCTCCATAAGAGGGGAGTATAATCATGCAAAACTTGGTAGCCTGTTGTCCAGCTTATAGAACTCGAGCTGTATCACTAAACTGAGTGCAGCCTTTTATTGCTGCACTATGGGGCCCCCTTCATTATTTCCTTCAGCTTGGTTGAGGGGTGGATCAAGCACCACCAGCACCAACAGAGTCAGAAAAAACTTCCAACCCCATCGGAGGAACAGCAGAATTTAAAAAAGTAACACCAACTGTATCCCACCCCAGTACCAACCGTTATTATTCTGTTGAGGGAGAGCCAAGTTTGTTGGGTTCTGACTTCTTTGGTCAGCAGGGAGATCAGATTTCCTACTGAGCATAGTCCCATCTGGGACATTTAACCCTTTTTTGGAGTCTGGGTCTAAACCATCTGTTGGGGAATGTATTGGGACATAGCCCAGCCCCATGGCACAAGGCCAACATTAGCAACATCAGTAAGGCCCATTTCCACATCAGATATTCGTTTTAACAACTGCCTTCATCTTGACACTCTAAATATTTGCCTAGAGGGAGGGAGAAATAAACAATTATATAATTCTGCTGTTCAGATTTGGTCATCAACCCTCCCCTCTGTACATTACTGCATCCACTCTATACATTACTCCTTTTGGTTTCTTGTAAAGCGCCCTATCCTTTTACATGCTATCATTTGTGATTAAAGGATATTGATTTATGTTCCCCCCTTCCAACCTCCCAATCAGTCCACTTATTGGCAGCACATTTATTCTCTTTCAGGTTAGGAGTCATTCTTCAGTTGACTCTTTTCAGCCGATTCAGCCAACGTTCAGTTGTTAGGTGTCTTTAGGCTTCTGTTGGATGTTCAGTGAATACTCACGGGTGAGAGCAGGAAAATTCACCTCCAGAGACCCAAGCTGTCAGTTTTCAATGCCCTTCCGAGGTGCATCACCTTAGTGACTTCAGGGGCCGGGGTGGAATACACATCGGGAACTGAGTTGCTCCTGTTTTGGTGTTCTTGGGCCTTTCTGACCCCCTCTACCCCCAGATCACCCTCCCCAACCCCCACCTTTCACCTCCCTTTTTACAGTACCTTATGTGGATGTAGAAATGTTCCTTTGGGGGTGGGGTTCCAGTTAGCCTCTAGGCAGCACGAAATCCTGGGTTGTTCAGGTGGATGAAGAATTTGTAGACTGTCCCTGGTTGTTTCTCACTCTTGCTAGGATGGTGTTAATTTGGACCATTGAGCTATAAGGTTTGAGAGTTAAGCAGATATCGGCTTGCAGAGTTGAGGTGCAGGGACCATCTTGCTGTTGAGAGAGAGGGGAGCCCTTTCGAGCCACTGCCCACACTGAATGAATGAGTTCTTTCTCCAGTCTCTCTTTTACCAGATGTGGGACAGTGATGCCAGTACTTTCTAGACACTGCAATGCAGCTACTAAGTCCTCAAAAATGTTGGTGCCTCCCTCCCTCCTTCTCTATGTCCAGTCAGGCTGGATAATGTATTTGGGCTTCAGGTTTTTGTCATGAAGGTGTTTCATGATGGCTGGGCCACAGAGCTTTTCTGTCCTCCTGCACCAGGTTAGTGTAGTCGTTATCTATCTGAAACCAATGTTCTCCATATTTAATAGCACTCCTTCTCCAGGCAAGCCTTAATATTTCTTCTTTGGCTGAGTACGAGGTGTGCTTTGCCACAAAAGGATTGTGGCCTAGCCCCTGGGTTGGTCGGCCTGTGAACTAGCGAGCAGTGAGCTCTGTCCATAGCTAGATTGAAGTCCCTGGGGAGATTCAGGGCCTCCCTGAGCACAGTTTGTAGGAAAGAGATCAGATCTATAGCATTATCCTCAGAGCCCTCTGGAATTCCGTATACACGGATGTTTTGACAATGACTCCTGCCCTCTAAATCATCTAGTTTGTTGGTTAATTCTCATTCTCTGGCCAGAAGGAACAAGAGAAGTCAGTCGTGGTGATCTGCCTGCTCTGTGACATTCGTCAGGCCAATTTGAATCTGGTCCACCCTATGCTCTATTTTTTGTATATCAGCTTTAAGCTCAGTTAAGGTAGTGTCTATTTTCTGAACTGTCTTAGCTGTTTGCATGATAGAGGACACCAGCTGTGAGCAATCATCCCCCATCGTGATGGCTGTCTCTATCCCCAATTCCTCTCCCAAAGCATCCGATGTAGAGCCCCTTTTTTCTTGCTGGAGCATGTTGTAGAGTTTTTGTACAGGGGTCTACTAGTTCCTACTGAAGAGTGCCTCTAATCGAATCCTTTTAGCAGGGGATTGCATGCTGATTTTTTGTGGATGGTGATAGATTTCTGTGAGGGCAAGGCCAAGCTCTTAAATTAAGCTGCCATGTTGCTGCTGATGTCACCAGAAGTCAAAAAATGCTTGTTAATTCTTTTTTTTCAGTTTTCTAAAAAAAAGTGACACAGACAATAACAGCCCATTCACTCTTCTACATTATAAACCACTGAGATGCTACATCTGTAAACAGTATAAATAACATATGCAGGTTAACAACTTCTCACAAATACATACACAGCTGTTATATATCGTATTCCGTGGTGATATGCCATCCAAACATTACTTAATTTATAAGGGCATTGTAGTACAGCTACTGTACGTAAGGGCTATATTAATTAAAGCAGACATGCAACACAAAATGTTTTTTTCAAAAAGATAGTTTCAGTATCAAATAATAAAATCAGTATTGCAATGAAATTAGGCAGAACATTTGATCCTACAATTTCTTATTATAAAAGACTCCTGGTATCTTCTAGTTTTATTTGGTGGTAAAATGTGGTACAGTAGTTCCACCACATTTAAGAATATATAAATATTTTAATTTAGGTACTTTAAGAAAAAAGGATGGGCACCACATTTGGCTTGGAAACAGCATTGTAAACTTGTCAAGGTTTAGGATCGAGAATGTAAAAATCACTCATGGTGTGCCACATAGGAGGTACCTAGAAAAGTAGATTTGATACATATGCTGATATTTATATTGTAGCTGAAACTAGCTTTCTGGGGGGAAAAACATTTTTCATTGCACTGCTGCTTTAAAATATAAGAATTCCTGCCAAATCTACTTTTCTCAGTACCTCTTATGCTGTTTACCACGACTTTGTTCTTCTCATTTCTAATCCTCACCAGGTCTTCAATGCTAGTTCTTAGCCAGATAAGTAGGCCATCTGTTTCTTGAAAAAAATATTTATAAAATATTCGAACTCTCATAGAACTAGACAATTTTACCACCAAGTAAAACAGGAAGATGTCTGGAATGTTTTACAGTGAAAAAAGGTAGGGTTAATTATTTTGCTCAGTTTCGTTGCACTGCTACTTTAATATTGCCAAAGCGAATCAACAAGGATTCCCCAGTGGGGTGTGAGTAAAGATAAGGGTCCCACTGTGCTTCAAAGCTTCCAGTTCTTTCTATAAGTTATACATTGTTCTTTCTAGTGGAAGTGCTTTGATCAAGATAGCATGCCTCGTACAGTATTTATATTAGTTTGCATTTAGGGGTCTGAATAGACTTTCTTGCCATTTTATTTATTTATTTATTGAAATTTCAGATAACACCTTTGAGAACAAACTCATTTCATAGGTTCCACGTCAGATGAACAATACATATTGGAAAAGTATGAGACGGAGAACAAACAAAACAAGGAATTATACAAGACATTACAAGAGTGTATAACTACGGAAGTTCCAGTACATGTGGCATTGTACAGTTTATGCCATGGTGCATGTTTGATTAAAATCTGGAATTCAAAGGGTCATATTAGAGGGGGTGGTGTCTTATGAAATGACCCTTTACAGGAAAATGAGAACAGACTCAGCCTAATATGTAATACTCAACAAGGTAAGGGATGGCATCAGCTCAGGGGACCCATCAGAGGAGAGAAGGTATGGGACAAAGCTATTTAAAGTGAGCAAGGGAGCTCAAGAGATATAACAGGGGGAAGGGGGATGGGGGAAAGAGTGGAAGGGATCAAGAGGAAATGTGAAAGGAGAATGATTAGCAACTTAGAATAGTTATTTACATGCTGACAACAGTTATGCATAAGGTCAGGCTAGTATAAGGTTAGAATAAGTGCTGGTCACAAGAAGGAAGGTTATTGGAAGCAGTCACAACTGGCATCAACAACTAGCTATTGCTTAAGTTTAACCTTGAAGGAGCCCAAGGTGGATGCTGAAGTGATGTCATGGTGCAGCCATGAGTGCCATAATTGTGAAGAGCCTTCCATACGGTGTGATTTGGTGTCAAGTCCTCACCCATGCTATCGTCAATGCCAAATAATAGAGAAATAGCATTATCTGCAACTGGGACCCCCACCCCATTACATGACTAAATCTGTTGTGCATCTTGAGACCAAAACGGCAGTAGAATTGTGCATTCCCACAAATAATGTAAGTAATTACCCCTCACAAGCTGACATCTACCACATATCAAAAACACTTCTTTTATTTATATTCTGTATGAGGCAGGATGTGCAATAAAGGTAGCCCATAGGATTCACACATATTATGGCCCATTCCACTTCAGATACAGATGTTCCAAGGTCCCTTTCCCACAGTTTGTTAATTTTCAGGAACTGATCAGCCCAGTAATTGTGAAGGATGCAATATCAATTTTAGAGCTTTTCTGAAATATCTGGTTGCAGTTTTGTGATGCATATCATTTACATGTGTAACCCCCCCACTGGCCCCCTTATTTAACTAGAAGGGCACACCTCTCACCACCAACACAGGTCTAGGGGTAGCAACAGAGAGGGTGGGGGTTACAACTAATTAACCAGTTACACAACAACTAGAAAACTGTGTCCCATTGCCCACCATAAACAAGATGGGACCAATGCAGAACACAACCAGGTGTGGCACTAAATGCCTGGCACACACCTAGTGGGATCAATGCATGTCCAACAACCCAGGTCCCGGGGAGAAAACATTTGCTCAGGACTATGCTAGGTTTGTACTTCTGGACAGGGGTAACCAAAGGAATTCCACGTGGGAAGCAATAACAAGAATGTCCATACTAGGCTGGGATTCTAGAGTGTGGCTTTATTCCAGAACACATGTAGGAACAACAAAAGTGAAGATGGACCCCCAAGGGTTACACACACTGTAAATGCAGACATCTAAGATACAGACCTCTAAGAATTCCCATTTAGCACTGGATAACTGTAGAACTTGTGGACTAGCCACCAGTAGATCACACTCTCCCTCAACTAGGCACATCCGGCCAGTACTTGGACACTTTCCATTGGTTAGGCACATCTGGCCAGTACTTGGACACTTCCCAAATTACATAGGATGGACATGGTATATGGACCACACAGAACACAAGAAGCTCATAACTGTAGGACCCACATACTAGGGGTAACTGGAGGGAAATCCCACTCACTGGGGTAAAACTGTTTCTTCAGACATTGGCCACATGCACGGAGAAGTAACACAGGTGCCCTTCAGAATCTGGAGAGCTAAACTGGTCACTCCAGATGGGGGGGTCTCCCACCTTTTATTTCCTAGTTCATACTTGGCCATTCATCTGGTAAATACACCTCACACACTGTAAAAACTGTAGATGCTATCTTGAAATGTATATCACATTTAACATCATACAAAGGACACCACAGGGGTGTCAAGAGGTAAAAGTCCTGTACATGGATGGTCACTACTGGACTCCACTGTAGGCAGACAACTTTTAATGAAAAGTCTAAGGTGACAGGGTTCCTTTGTCAGAGAATCCACCTTTAAAATCTGCAGGCACTCCTGGGCAAACTCCAAACAAACAATGTACTCACAGAAATCGTCATACAAAGGTAGCTTCCAAAGTCCTGGGAAGATCAGGGGATTGCCTTTGAAATCCTGACATCCTGCTTCATCCCTCCTGGGGTGAAGCACAGGAAAAGCACAATCTGGAGACGGTTTCCACCACTTCAGCAATCTAGCAAACTGGTTGTTCTCCACTAGGGTGAGAAAAGACAGTGAACAGGAACTATGCAGCTCTATGTCCGAGCTTGTACAGGAGCTGCAGCTACACTCTGCAGCCTCCCATTCGAACTCCACTACCAGACTCCCTCAAACATTCTATCTCCCTCACTCACAGCTACTGGAGTGTGGCTTATGCAGCTGTGAGAGTTCCAAATGACATCACCTCCCCAACTCTCAGCTGTGACTGACAGCAGAGAGGGAGACAGAGTGAAATCCATTTAACTGCCATTTTACTAGCTGCCTTCCTTGCCTACCACTAATTCTAACTGGGATTCTAGTAACCCCTGGGAACAAGGGGGTTACATATGTAAACTCAGTAATGTAATATGTCACAGCTTAGTATGGTGTCAACTACATTCACACTCCCTCATTTTACTACAGTCTCATATCGCCTTCAGTTTAGACTACCACAATGTTCTTTAGTTTGGTCTTCCCTTAAATCAGTTGCAATACCCTCAGTTAGCTAAACACATTGCTGTAAGGCTGCCAAATTCAACAAGCTCTTATGAACAGGCAAATCAGACAAGGATGAGGGTCCTGCACTTTAGGAGGGTAGATTTTAAAGAAATGGGAGGCTGCCTTAGAAACTGTCTCATGGGGGGAGGATTTGCAGTGAGGGGTAGAGGCACAGTGGGGAAAAATATGGGAGGAGATAATTAAGGCAACTGCCACTGCATGAAGAAAGTGAGTAAAAGTAGATGAAACAAGTTCTAGCCTGAGCTAGTATGGCTGCAGTCAAGCTGATGGAGGAACATATCACTTTCTGTCGTGTTGAAGTTGGCCACAGGAGTTCTCTGTGCATTTGCAATGACTCGCACATGCACACTGAACTCTGTTGGCATGCTGGCCTGGTGGTGCTGAGGGCTGAAGCCCAGGATGCCTTACCTCGCACTGCACCAGCGACCCATGTTCAGGAATGAGCACAGGCTGCCAGGGGTCAGCAGTGGAGGAGAAGTATTTAACGCCCGATGGCTGCTGTCATTCTCCGGGAGGGGGGGATCTGCAAGACCCAGCCACAATACCACCACCTGGGGGAGCTTGGGTGGTAGGTGCAGTAAAGGGGGAAGCAGCTCTGGGAGGGGCCAGATGTCAGCACAGGGCAGAAGCAGGAGGCACTTCTCAGCACGTCTCCTGGCTCATTGGCCCTCATTGCATGCAGACATTCATGGGGCGGAAGAAAAGAGTGGAAAACTCTTGCACTGGTGCCATTAGATGCATCTTGGGGGGGATGGCTCTTGGAGGAATCCGGTCCGAAGTGTAAGGTGCATGCTCTGATCAGTGCTGGAAGGAGTTAGGGTGTGTGGCTCCTCCACCCCACCGGGAGGCAATCTGGAGATCTAGGTTTTACAGAGTGGGGCACCCATATGCACAGACAGCCCCCAGAGGGGTCCGAGGCAGGTCATCAATGAGACCCTGAAGAGTGGGGCCAGCACAGGCAAGGTAGGAGGAGAAAAAATAGAGTAAAAAAAACCTCTGTTGGCACAATGGTACACTCCGTGGTGTCCAAGATGGCCACTGGAGTTCAGTGCGTATGCGTGAGTCATCGTGCATGTTCAGAAAACTCTGGTGGCCATCTTGAACATGGCGGACAGTGTCATGTTCTACCGACTAGTCTTTTAAATAGTGCGGTGAATATGCAGTGATTGCTGTTCACCTCCACTATTTAAAAGTTCAGTTAGTATCTGATAAGCTTCCTTATCTACTGTGCTCACAAGATATCTGCAGGGCTAAGCCCACGGTGGCCTTAAAAAAAAGACTGTTATAGTTCTGTAATGAAATGGCCAAGGTGGTGAAGGAAAAAAGGGTAGCATTCAGGAGGTATAAGGAAATGCAGAAGAAGGAGGACAGGGAAGTATTCAAAGTAAAACAGAGGGAAGCTGGAAAGGCAGAGAGGGAGCAAAGATGTAGGCAGAGGAAAGGAAAACCAAAGGGATATCTAGTAGGGATAAGACTTTCTTCAGATATATACAGTCAGTGAGAAGAGGAGATTAAGGGGAGGAATAGTGAGGAGTAGGAGGGCGGCAGGGGGAGATTGCACAGAAGATGACTAAGAAAATGTCACCAACCTGAGCAGCTATGTCTGCTCAATCTTCATTGTTGGGGTGGGGGTGGGGCAGACCACCAGAGAGTAGAAGGAATAAAGGAAGAGGGCGAGGTGGATACAAGTCTATTTTGAGAGGAAAACATCTTGAAGCGATTTGCAGCCATGAAGGCGGACAAGTCTATGGGACCAGACACAATATACCCAAGGGTACTAAAGGAACTCAGGAAGGTGCTAGCTGCTCCACTGCTGGCCTCATTTAACAGTTCACTGAAAACAGGCATGGTTTTTGAGGACTGGAGAACAGCAGACGATTCACCTCTACATAAAAGTGGCAGCAAGGAGGAGACTAGCAAGTATAGGTCAGTCAGTTTCATTTTAGTGTGGGGAAGGTTCCATGTGATAACGGTGATCATGGAAAGGCAATCGCCGTTAAGGCGAATGTACATCACTGAAAATCAATTTTGGCAATGTACACTCCCAATGCACAGCAGAAAGGTGCCAGAGACTTGGCTTTTTTATTATGTGGGGGGCTGCACCCCTCTACTAAAGGATTCTCAACTCCAGGGGGGCAAATGTTGGGGGGTGCAAAACATGAAAAAAAATTCCTGGAACAGCGCCACAAATGAGCATGCACCCAGAACCGAACCTGGCACCCTCGCAACCCTAGCCTGCCACCAACTCACATGGCCAGCTCCGCAGCCCATTGCAGCACTACACCCCACAAACCCTCCCTCCCCTTCTGCCCATCGCATGGCATGGTTCCTCCCCCTGTGCATGTACATAGCTATGTTTGCCAACCCCCCCAATCCGGTCACCATCCCTGCCCAGTAGTCCTGTGCACAGGCGCCATGATTGAGTCACCCTTTTTGAAAGTGTGCAATTGCAGTCACCATCATCACAGGCTACTGTGGGGGAAATCTATGGAAACACCACTTAAGAAAAGGCTGGTAGAGTATCTTTAATCCAGTGTGTTGCTAGACCACAGACAGCAAGGATTCATGAGGTGGGGGGGGGAGATTGGGAGTCATGCCAGATGTATCTGATTGATTTCATTGATTAGGTGACCAAGGAACTAGATTGGTGAGGGCAGTGGACATGGCCTATCTGGACATTGTGCCACACAGGAGAATGATAAAGAAATTGAGCAACCTAGGGGTGGATTGGGTTAGAAACTGGTTAACAGATAGGCAACAGAGGGTGGTTGTTAATGGCTCTCACTCTAATTATGACAGAGTGACCAGTGGGGCATGGTTGGGTGCAGTACTGGGACTGGTCATTTTCAATGTCTTCATAAGTGACAGTGCAGAAGAAATGGAAGGGAAGATATGCCTTTTTGTTGATGATTCCAAAATCTGTAATAGATGTACACTCAGGAGGGGTAGAGAGAGAATGTGGAGAGATTTTTGGAAACTTGAGGTGTGATCAATAACATGGCAGTTGGTTTTCAATGCCAAAAAATCCAAAATCATGCACCCACAGCACTGGAATCCAGGAGATGAGTATAAGATTGGGGGGGGGGTACTGATATGCATTAAGCAGGAAAGGGACCTTGGGGTTACTATATCTGACAACCTCAAGATAGCAGAGCAGTGTGACAAAGAAGTGGGTAGGGCTAGTGTGATGCCGGAGTGCATAAGGAGAGATAACATCCAGCAGCAGGAGGAAGGTGATGTTGCCACTGTATTGTAGAAATGGAAATGATCTCTCAGATTAATTTTTGAATCCCCAAATAGATCAAAATTAAAATTTACTTTTACATCATGGAATCTATGACTGCTGATTTACAGAAACTTACAAACAGCTCGGGAAAAGAATTGCAACTTAGCATCTCTCTGGAAAAATGGGAATATATTTGTTCCTTATGGAAAATATCTATGAACAATAAAATGAATCAAATACGATATTACGTGTTGCATAAAACATTACACTCCATATCTCTTGAACAAATTTAATGTATCAATATCACCTTTCTGTCATAGATGTAAAAATAAAGTAGCAACCTTATCTCGTATCATGGTATCCTATACAAAGCTAGTCCAGTTTTGGGATAATGTATTTTATATAATCTTAAAAATGAGACAGAGTTGTGCCTGTTGGGCACTACATCATAGAGCATAAACTGTTTCATCATGCTCCTTTTAGTGCATGATGTGGTATTGTTAGACTATGGAAAGATCCTATCCCTCCATCTTGGGAATTACAGAAAAGTTTGTTATTGGAATTAATGCGTATAGAAGCTGATGTGCATGTGTAGGATATTGGCTCAATTTTTCAAACTTATTTATTAGTATTAATGCTCATTATCCTTCGAGAATCACACCTCTTATTCAGCATCAAATTCTCTGTCAGATATCATCCCTTGTTAGATAGAACTGGAAAACATTTTGAAGCATGATGCACAAGTTTAGGTTCAATGGACGATGCCATTAGAATTATAGGTTTGCAAAAGAGAGTTGCTTCCAGCAGCCGAATTTGTACAGACCACTCAGTCCAAACATGATAAGGAAAAATGGCTAAAAGATAATAATACACTATTATTTTAATATTGGTGCATTCTACAGAGTTAGTATTGTGCCTAGAGACAAACTGGTCACAGATGACCAGAAATTACACTGCTAAGCTGACAGTGCCCCACACATTTGTTCCCATAGATGCCGTATGGCATCGGAACCATCCATTGCTAGATCCGACCTAAAATGACTATCGGGATCAAATGAGTTAGGTATATTCCAATATGAAACTAATGCCGTAAAGAGGAACCACTCCACAGGTTCCTTCAAACAAGGTTAAAACAAATGATGCTAGGACATTTTCTGTTTGTGCACACAACTGCTGGAATGGCATACAGTACCTCTGCCAATATGTCGAACCTCCTATCCTACCTGAATTAATCATGAAAGTATGAAAAGGGGTTGAGTTACCATCAGTCTAATCCTATGGGTGTCAAAGACGTGAGGCAGAGCTGAGTATCTCATGTCCCTATGGTTACGGTAACAAAGGCAGGAACTTCGGGTTGTACCTTCTCTCCATGCAGTTGTGAGTAGATTGAGTTCTCTCTCTCTCCCCCTAGAAATAAACTACTGCCATCCCTTCTTCACAACTCTACTTTTCAACAACTAACTAGCTACTATTACAGCATTCACCATGCTGAACAAACCAAATCGAAAACAGCTGCCAATGGCTCTGTAAAAGACACTTTTTCATACTGTGGATGGCAACGATACATGGACCCACAGCCACAGCTGCTCTGCCTCCATTACTTTGGAGTCAGCTAGCCACCACAATGATGACAACACAGTAATAAATATACCATTACTTCTACACAGCTTTTCTATGAACTGCAAAAGCTATGACCTAAAAAAAGAAAGGCTGGAGCAAGTTGTGAAAGATACTAAGCCAGGCCTGCAGAAGGTGACCCAGAGAACCACAGAGCTGGAAGGTGGACTTGTGGAGGTCTGTACAATAGTGTACCAACAATGCACTGCCCTGTACTCTCTGTGCATTCTGGAGTAGGAGCAGACTGAGAAAACTGATGTTCTTGAGTTCCACTCTAGGTGAGACAATATTCATATTCACAATCTTCTAGAGGACACTGAGCAAGGACTCATGGAGACCTTTTTGGAGTCTCTGACCAGAGCACTTCTTGACTGTCTGCAGGATGATGCTCTTAACAGCATTAGGGATCACAGGGCATTGGGACCAAAACCAAAACCCCTGAATGCCAGATCCCATTCTATCATCCTTAGATTCCTGGACTATGAAAAATGAACTAGTTCTGCGGGTACCATGGGCAAAGAAAGACATAACATTTGGGTACACATGTCTCTTCTTTGAGCAGAATATTATGCCAATTACCTTACATTAATGAAGAGACAGACCCTGCCAGTAAGCTGGAAGGAACTCCTGGCAAAAAAATCAAACTACAAATAATTGAACTGGTGCAATTTGAGATTTATACAGACAAGAAGCCAGTGTTTTTTCACATCCTTGCAGACGCCAGTTGCTTGTTTGAAAAATTAAGAGGCCCATCTAAACTGTTTTTGTTGCCAGATTCAGCTGACAAGGTTCTTCCAGAGGCCTACTCCTAAACAACAGTAATGCCTGAAAGTGCAACAGACAATGACAGACCCCAAATAATCCATCTTAATGCCACCAACAGGATAAAGAATGGCCAGCTTCTGTTGCTCCCCAGATGACAATAGAGAATCCAAACTGAGTGGCATAGCTGAGCTTTTCTGCTTTTGTTGCATAGCTTTCTGTTTTGAGGGGGTTGGCCATTTGAGACTTGGCTGTACTACGCACGCTGCCTCATGAAGCAATGGGCACAGCACAAATTGGCTCAGGCCCTTGTTAGCCTCTTATAATATCCTTTACTGTTATGTTCTGTGGCATGAGTTGCTGGTTATGCTTATAGATACCCTATATGGTACTTACTTTTTTTTTTTTAATACAACATGGATGGAGGGATGTGAAAAAAAATTACTGGGCTTGTGAAAAGTTGCATGGGACAAGTGTGGGGGGGTGCAGGTGGGCAGTTCATTGGCAGTGGAGGCTGGCTACCTCATCATACCCACATTGGTTTCTCTATAATACTTTCCTGATAGGAGCCTCTCCCACCCGGGCATGGCATGGCATATGCAAAGCCAAATAGAAAGTGATCCATCAGTCTTTAGGCAGGATTGGGGAATTGACAAAGGGGATTCCCCCCTTTTCTGTACATAGCGAACATATCCTACTTCACCTATGAGTTCCCCCCAATGAGGGATGCCCACATTTTGAATGTTAGCGAGTTGGGCCACAAACAGGTGATGACTCTGCACTTGTAGAGTATGCAGACCACTCCTGCTAGGCCGAGTAGTGGTCAGGGTTTTTTCCCACCTTGTGCCTGCTCCATTTCAGACCACCACTGTTATTACCTACAGTATGAGCAGTCAAACTATCTTGTGTTTCAGCATCAATGACGGAAAAAAACAAGTAATGGGCCCTCTAGTGGAACTAAGGTGTGGAGTGGTTTGGCAACCACTGCCTCCTTTGGAACAACAAGAATATTCCTGCCATACATAGTGCATAGCACTACAGTAACTGTGGTAAACTTGCAAAGCAGAATCATGATGACTACTGCAAAGTTGTACTAGCACCATGGCTTCCTAGTGGTTGGTCTGGGATTGTAGGTGGGAGACCAGCTGACATACCCATCATATCTCTAAGAAACGGCATTACAGCACAAGGGAAGCTAGCCATCATGGGGGAGGGACTGCCGGATGAGCTATGCTTAACTTTTGACCATATCCCAGGCATCCAGCTCAGGAAGTCAGGGTAATGACCAAAGCTGTAAAGAAGTTTCTCCACAGGTAGCAAGACCATAGGACTCCCTGCCTATCTTAACATGGCCATAGTCTCTGGCTGTTTAGATAGACTAGGGGGGGAGTTAAACATAATCTGCTCAAGCAATGGCATAGTCCCACGACAGGGAGGGGTGCAGGCTGGGCTACCATTCAGTGTCCTCACTGATCTCCACTATATGTATTGGCCACGGAGGTGGGGAGGGGGAGGTTTTGATGTCACATAATAGAGGGAAGGGATTTCTTATTTAGCCTTCAACAAACAGTTACGGTCAATGTCTCTACATTGCCAGAGGAGTGCTGTGCCAGCCTGGTGCCAGCACCCCCTTGCAGACCTCTTGCCATCTCAAGTTCTGACAAGGTGAGTTACTGACCCATTGAAGTTCTTAATCTCTAGTTTATTGCTGTTCTGTATATAGTTTTGTGCAAAAGTTCTGTTTTTTGTTCCTGTTTTGGTCTGATGCAGGGGAAGGGGGATGGGCATCGCTTTTGGAGATCACTAGGCTGCTTCACTTATCATTTGTTAATGAATAGCCAGATATTCACATACAACATCAGAGGTCTTAATAGCCCTGTGAAATGGACTAGGGTGTTCCAGGAGCTGCACAGGCAAGAAGCCATGGTGGCCTTTGTGTTGGAAATGCACCTCATGGTGACTGAGCACAATAAACTGAAACAAGTTGAGGAGGGAGCAGTGTACCCCTCCATCTATGAGGAACACATACATTGCCACAGGGTGACTATCCTGGTGCATATGTCCTGCCTATTGTAGATCATGGAGATGCAGAGTGACAGTGAGGGGTGCTTCATCCGTGTGAAAGGAATATGGCCAATGGTACCCTGTGTCTGTTTAAATGTTTCTGCTCCAAATTCAGAGGGAGAGAACATTTGCATTTCTTAAAAAAAATGTTGTTGCCCCATGCACCAGTACATACAACTGTAGCTAGTATGGTTGATTTTAATGGAGTGATAAATCTAGCATTGGATAACTCAGGGTGTGGGATTGCTCATAGCTCTAGAGTGGGAAACTGTGTTTTCAGACTCATACATGAACTAACAATGGTGGAAATATGGTACTTCCTATGCCCAAGGATGTGTCAGGATTACACTTGCTGTTCCCCTCCACACCAAGCCTAAACATCAAGCCTACTCCTACCTGGACTTTTTCCTTCTGTCAACCGCCTTGATACATGCCACCAACCACTGTGGGATTAAATGTATAACCTTGTTGGACTATGCCCTGGTTATACTGGACCTGACTCTGGCAAGAGTGACCAAAACCACCAGTTGGAGGATCAATTTCTCACTCCTGATGAATCCTGAGTATAAAATCATGGTTGAATTCTGTGTAGAGGAGTACCAGATGCTGAACTCCCAAAAAGAAACCTCAACAATATCATGATGGGATGGTCTGAGGCCATGATAACAGAGTATACTATTAGCTTTGCCTGCCTGAAAAAAGAGAGACAAAAAGAACAATTGGAGCTAAAATCTAAAATGTTTGATTTAGAAGGAGAGGATACATTTGTACTAAATGATGCAGTTAAAGAACCCCTTGAATGCTGCAAAGTCACCCTCAATAGGCTGCTAGATGCCAAGGTGGAAGGAGTGCTGTGATACTCTCGGAAGCATTTTTATGAATCAGGGAATAGAGCTGGCCAGCTACTGGCTTGGCAACTCTTCCATGAAGCAATGAGTCATGGAATACTCCATCTATACAAACCCCAGCAGTATACTGTAACTACAGTAACAACTTTGGACACTTTTTTTTTTGTTATACACCCAAGACCACTTGAAGGAATACCAAGCAAAACTGAATGCTTTCTTCCAGAGGTCCATGAACTTTCAGGAGAGGTTTGTAAGGAGTAAGGCTGCAAGTTCAGTTCAACCATGTTGGGGACAAGGTTGAACACCCGCTGTTCAGGCTAGTCCACCCAGTGTGAACATTTTACCCCAAACTGTGAACTTTGCTTCACCTGGTTCACTCTATGTAATTAAATAAAAAAGCAACATACCAGTGGCTTTTCATTGTTGTTCTGCTACCGTGCATGGTCTGCTAGGTCTTCTCTTCCATGGTTTCTGATGCAGCACACATGATGCTGCTTAGTGCTGCTGCTGCAGCTGCTGGTCACCCAGGGGTGGAAGTGCAGGGACTTTGTCCGAAATGAAAAAAAAAAATGGCTAGTGATTGGCTGATGAACTCCTGCCATCCTGTCTTAAACGAATGACTATTGGACCAGGTTAGAAGAGATCCATGTGGGTGGCCAGCAGCAGCACTTACCCACAGTGTATTTACCATTTTCTGGCAGTGGGATCATCTGAGAAGAAGCAGAACTGCAATGCTATTGGCGCACAGACGAAAGAGCACCAAGAACCCCCACTAGCTGAACTTGGCTGCCACAGGCAACAGCAACCAGATAGGGGCTAAAGGCAGCACAAAACAAAACTGAAATGATGAAACTATATTTGGGACCCAGAAGGAGGCAAAAAATGAATGGGTGCACTGTGGGTGATCCAGTCTCTCACTCAAACCGCTACTCCCTCCACCGTCGTCAGACACAGGAAGGAACTGGGATAGGCAGGCACAAGTAGTTACTAGATAAGGGAGTGAAAAAGGTAACATAGATGTAATATGAATAATATTGTACCTGCAAAGCGGGGAAAACGAGTGAGTACACCTTGTGGGTGGTCTGCTCACTCAGATGGCTCCTCTGTCATCTCATTTCACTAAGTGATTGATCAGCCTGACTTGAGGATAGGATGCTGATTGTGTTGCTGCCTTACAATAGATTATTGGAAAATATTGGAAAAGCAATCCCTTACACTGTCCCTTCAGGTTCTAGCCACACGTGAATGAAAAATCAAATAAAAACTTTAATGAATAATCTATCTTACCTAAGGAAAAAAAACATTAGTGTCACTGTAGAGTGGGGTGTTACTTGTTAGCATGTCACTGAAGAGGCTGAGTGATTGTGTCTTTGTTGCTACAGCAAAAAAAAAAAACTTTTTTAAATGTTCCTGTGTTTCAGTAGTACTCAACATACCTGCTAATGCTTTACTGACCTGTTTGGGAATACATTTCACTGTGTATTCA
Organism: Neoceratodus forsteri; assembly: GCA_016271365.2. Taxonomy (NCBI): domain Eukaryota; kingdom Metazoa; phylum Chordata; order Ceratodontiformes; family Ceratodontidae; genus Neoceratodus; species Neoceratodus forsteri. Next base: position 276,930,512 of record CM057453.1, on the reverse strand, counting down.
GTACTCTAACTCTATGCACCCACTAGTACTTTACTGACCTATTTGGGAATAAATGTCTCTGTGTTTATAGTATTGAGTGCACCTCATCATGCTTTACTGATCTGTTTGATTGGTATTGCAGTAGTTAACAGGAATGATTTACCCACTGCTGTATTGTATAGTATGTTTATGCACCAAACCTTTGCAAAACATACCTTACTTAGTACTACATGTACTTTCCCAAACACGCAAAATACTTTTCTGGTTTTTAAAGAAAACCTGTCATTTACTGAAACTTCGCATCCCACAAAGCCTTACCCCCAGATTAGGCTTTTGACAAGGAAAAACAATTTTCGTGTTTTAACTTAGTTTCTTTTATTGTTGTAAACTCTCTGTTCAAGCAGCATGGCAGGTGCTGCACAGTGCCATTTCATCATGTGAAAGTGCAGCGCCGCACTGCACCACTCACTTGTATGCTTTTTAATACAAGTGAGCTGTGTGGTGCCACACTGTCACATGAAATGGCACTGCACAGTATCTGCCTTATTGCCTGATTATAGAGTCTGCAGCAGTAAAATACAGTACCAGATACAAACAGGTTCTACCAGATACAACCAGATCCTACCTGTTACAGCCAGGTTTTACCATATATAACAGGTTCTTCAATTTAGGTACTATGACAGCAGAGGAGATGCAGGAGGCTGTGAGACACCTCCAAACAGGTAAATCACCAGGTTGTGGCTGAATTTCACAAACCTTCATGGAGCTGCTTACATCATTTCTCAGTGATATCTGTAGGGCAGTTCAGAGGGTAGAGGGGCTCCACCATCCTGGCAATATGCCAAGATCACTGTCATACCTAAACCAGGTAAGGATGCAACTGTGTGCGACTCATACCTGTCCATTTCCTTCCTCAGCCTTAAACTGAAGATCTGTATAGCAGCTTTGGCCACGAGACTGCAGTGGTGGGTTGGAGCCCTAGTTCACAGTGGCCAGACAGGATTTATAAATTGACGTGTGAGCCACAATGTCAGATGGCTTTTAAATATTGTATCTGATCAGTGCCAGTCCCCACATTTTACCATGGTGGTGCTTATAAATGCTGAAAAGGCATTTCATAAGGTGAACTGGGGTTTTAGCCACCACATCCTAGAAGAGATGGGACTGTGCTCCAAATTTACAGTCAACATTGGGACACTTTGTCTCCCCAAAAGTCACAGCTAAAGTCAATGGCATACAATCAGACCATTTTTTCCTCATTAGAGGAACAACAAGGCCAGATTGCCTACTCTAGGTGCAATAATTACAGTGCTCATAGGTCAGGGGTGGTGCATGTTGAGGGCTGCTAACCCAAATTACTTAGACAAGGAAGGAACCAACCGCACTCACCAGTCCACAGACTACAGCCCGATTCAAAAGCACAGATGCCACTGGAGACAGTAGTGTTGCAAAGATACTTTGTTAATATAAGAAATCAGGTAACATCTATTCAACAGAGAGCTCGGGACCACTCTCCCAAATGCCCTGACAATTTGCTTTTTTGAGGTTCCTTTGGGGGGGGCGCCCGTCTGGGATCCAAACACTGTTTATATAGTGATGACACCTTATTATGATGTCATATATAGTTGACATTTAAACAAAATTCACTAATACAAACTCCTTCATAATAAACAGTGTTTAAGCAAAGAACAACACAAAACAAACAAAAAACAGCAGTGTGTACCTGGCGCGAAAAGTCCACAAAAAAATATTTATCAATCAACAATTAGAAAAACTTATTCCTGTAATCGATGAGTCCATCATTATACAGCTAATAATGAAAAGGTCTGACCAGAATTGGGAGCTAAATGCTGAGGCAAGTTGTGACAGGAAATACTGTGCTCCACCACATACCTTTCAACCTCTCAGCATTACAATCATAGCACTGGCCTTCAAAAATCATAGCAAAGAGCCAGAATGTGTAGCACTTTCTTATTTTAAACAATATTATGTCTACAAATAGTGGGCCCCATAAAGTTAGTGATAAGAACTATTTCTATTAACTTAATTCAATGATTTAATAGTTTGTGTGTCCAGAAATACCTCTAACATTATGAGTAGAGATGCAGCGAATTTAAATTTCGCTGGCAAAGTGAATGCGAAGTGGGCACTTTGCGGAGTGGCCAGCATGAAATGCCCACTTTGCCTTGTTATTATTACTTTGCATTGTCATTCCGCCTTAACGTGAAGTAAGGTGGAGTGACAACAATATTGGCAGCCCCCCACACACACAGGCACTAGAATTAAGGTGCATCCCCAAAATGCTGTTGTCTTGTCTCCAGAAAATTCCCCAATGTTGATGAAGTGAAATGAGAGTGTAACAGGAAATGCAAAGTCTCCGAGAATTAATGGCACACTCAGTCATCCAGGCAGTGGTCAGACATAGTCACCAGAATTAATGTTAATTCCCAAAATGCTACTGTCTTGTATCCAGAAAATTTCCCAGTGCTGATCAAGTGAAATTAGAGTGTAACAAGACATGCAAAGTCTCCCATCTTAGAGATGAAGCAAATTTAAATTCAGCCAGTGAAGTGCCCACGAAGTGGGCACTTTATGTTGTACTTCGCTACGCAGAGTGGCCAGCAAGAAATACTCACTCCCCTTGCGATTGTGATTGTGACTTCTTATTGTCATTCTGCCTTAACCCGAAGTACTGTAAGGCAGAGTGACAACCATATTGGCAGCCCCCGGGCCCCGACACATCACATGGCTTACAATACTGTAACCCACATTCTGTACAAGAATGCGAATGCCTACAGCTGTAGTTCCCCAATGGCAATGACCCATATCACAAATAGAGATGCCTCAAATTTAAATTCCGCCCTCAAAGTGGGCACTTCACATTGTCGCTCTGTGGCCAATGTACAAAGTTCACTTCGCCTAGTAATTATTACTTCGTGTTGTCATTCTGCCTTAACTCGAAGTAAGGTGAAGTGACAACAATATTTGGAGGCCCTTCACACACACAGTCACCAAAATTAATATGCATCCCCAAAATGCTACTGTCTTGTATCCAGAAAATTCCCCAATGCTGCTGAAGTGAAATGAAAGCATAACATGAAATGCAAAGTCTCCCATAATTAATGGCACACTCAGTCATGTGCACAGTGGTTACACACAGCCACCAGAATTAATGTGCATCCCCAAAATGCCCATGTCTTGTATCCAGAAAACTCCATAGTGCTGATGAAGTGTAATGAGAGCACAAGAAATGCAAAGTCTCCCAAAATAAATAGCGCACTCAGACGTCATGCATGCAGTAGTCACACACAGTCACACGAATTAACGTGCATCCCCAAAATGCTACTGAGAGTATAACAAGAAATGTGAAGTCTCCCAGAATTAATGGTGCACTCTGCCATGTGTGCAGTGGTCACACACAGTCACCAGAATTAATTTAATTCCCAAAAATGCTACTGTCTTGTGTCCAGAAAATTACCCAGTGCTAATGAAGTGAAATGAGATGGTAACAAAAAAAGCAAAGTCTGCCAGAATTAATGATGTACTTCAAATGCACAGACAGATTAAGATTATGCACACACAAGACGCAGATGCAAAGGCACAACAACACCTAACCAGTGCTCATAAGTCACAAATCCAAATCTGGAAAGGAATACCTTTTGCCGGTTTGGGGGGGGGGGGTAGTGCACAGCTGTAACAGACAGTCCACTACCAGTAAAGATACCACAAATCAGTATAAAAAATTAATGCAGGTGTGGTGGATAGCAGATTCACACTGCTGCAGTTACTCTGTGGCACAATAAAAGGTGTCTTATTTAATGGCACACATCACACACACACACAAACAAACACACACACACACACTACAAGCAATGCATAGCAAATTGAAAACATTTAGTAATATAAACAAATGTTTTAAACAAACTGAAATTATACACTGCTGCATCTCAACAATCAGAAAAAAAATGTCAAGAATTACTAAAAATATTACTGTACGTACATTAACACAGCTGTACAAGAAAAATATAACCAAAACAGAAAGACTGCCTTTTCTCCCAGTTAATCTACCTACACCACAGATACGCCCCTCCTCCAAAGCACACGTCACAGTACACAGACTGACTGTTCTAAATTAACATTCAAAATCCACACACAAACAATAAATACTCAATAATATGAGCACAGGACAGTTTTCTATACTGGATGTAGTAAATTGTGAACAAAAAAAATAGCTCAAAAATACTTTAACAGCTTTTAGAGGATTTGAATTGCAGAGCTCTGAGAGGAAACTCTCTCCATCTTCCACTACACACACACTACACAGAACTGAGGCTATGCAGAACAATCTAGAGCCCATGTGACCTGCAATCCCTTAAAGCACTGCACAATTCTCCTTTGGAGCTCAAGAACAAGGCAAAGTGAGGGGAAGGACATTGATTTCAATGTACTTCGCCTTACAATTGGTGGAGAAGTGGCTCGGGGAAGGTAGAATAAGGCAAAATCATTGTTTCCAATGGACTTCGCCTTCCCCATTATAACGCTGATACTCACTTCACATTGGCTGTAGACAGTTGCGAACTCTCGTTACTCCATGATTCCTTGGCGGAGCGAATTTTGGCCACCTCGCCCACCACTAATTATGAGGAACATCAGTAAACCTGTGAGGAGCAAGGGTAAGTTTAAGTGTGAAAATCATAGTGCTCTGCGGAATTCATAGCAGTTGAGAGGTATGCTCTACCACCACAAAGTGCCTGTAAAAGAGAAGAAAATATACAAATATCTAATTAATGATATACTCATCAGCAGTTACTGGATTTGTTTTACTAAACAAAGTTTCTTTGCAACACTACCATCTCCAGTGGCATTTGTGCTTTTGAATCCAGCTATATTTTATGGACTGGTGAGTGTGGTTGGTTCTTTCCTTGTCAAGGTTGTCCCCTCTTCCCACTTCTCTTCACCCTCTATTTTGAGCCCCCTTCTGCTCACCCTCTATATTGACCACTTGCAGAAGCAGTACAAAACAATCCAGCTACAACTGGGATACATCCAGGGGGCTGAAATCACAGGAACTCTCTCTACATGGATGACACCCTGTTCTTTCTGTCCTCCCCCAAAACGTCAGTACTGGCCCTCCTGATGGAGCTCTCAGACTATGGCCTTATGTCCAGCTATAAAATTAATTAATACATCCAAGGCAGTCTGTGTGGGGGAGTATGTCCCCCACAGTTTAAGGCCTCCAGTCCCTTTAAGTCGGTGGCAAATTCAGTGGTTTGTTACTTGGAAATTTGTATCTCACTCAACCTTTCATCCCTATTGACCCCTAATTACATTAAACTCCTTCAAGAAGTGTCAGCAGATATTGAGCACGGGAAACTCATCCCTTTGAGCACTGGAAGGTGCATTACCACACTGAAAATGAACCTGCTTCAGAGATTTTTATTTCTCTTCCAGACACATCCACTTCACATACCAGAGAGATTTTGGAGATACATCAATAACCTTTTGCTGACTTTTATCCGGGCATCAGGGAGGCATGGAGTCAATAAGCAACTCCTTAGCCTATCTTGTGAACAAGGAGGACTAGCTATGCTTGACTTCAGGATGCACTACCTTGTGGCCCAGGTAGTCCCCGTGATGACCTGCACAAATCATGGGACAGCTCAAAATTGAAGTAGTACAACCTCTGCCTGCCATATTTGACACTATCCCATATATCCCCCTTTCCTAAGCCTGTTTGGGAATATCAGATCCTTGGGTGAATCACATACTTCAGATGCTTCTACAGGTTAAGAAATTGATGGTCACATCCAATGATATCGTTCCTTTCACTGTTCTCATAGGGTACCCAATTGTTTTTTCCACTCTGTACTGATACAGGCTTTTGATATTGGAACAGGTTTGCTTTTACCAGATATAAATCTTTTGTACACAGAGGGACATCCCAGACATGTGTCTCTTTCATGAGCTGCAGCAAAACTATTGGATTCCTGCTCAAGATTTTTTCAACATTGCAGAACAAGGCATTATCTTACTTCCAGCAACTTAGTGGCCGAGTTGATAGGGACCTGACACCACTGGTGGATTTCCTGTACTGGGTGACCATGCTGTCAGGCAGATGGGTGACCATTTCTAGAGCCTAAAAAGTCCTGCTTGGAGGGACTCACACAGAACTGGCAAAAATCTGCTCCCAATGAGATAAGGAATCATATATTTGAATATCTGATGAAGAGTGGGTGAAGATGCTAGACTTTGGATGGAAAATTAAGATGGGAATTGCTCATTCACTTTTTCCATACACCCACAATAACCCAACACTTCAGGGTGGGTTCTACAAATCTCTGCGGGAGAGGGTGCAGACAGGTGGGGTCCAATTTCCAAATTTTCTGGGACTGCTGACTTATCACACAATATCTGACTCAGGACCATGGGGTACAGCAGCATCTTTAGAATAATGAGATCTTTTTTACCTTCCAGCACCTAATACTGGGACTACCATTCCCCAGAGTAGGCAATAGAATGCAACATGGGTAGTTCAGAGCCTTATGTGTGATAGCACTTAAGGGTATCACTGCCCAATGGCTGCAATGACTGCCCCCACCCTAGAGACATGGGACATCCGGGTGAGTGAGACACACCAATTGGAAAGAATTATAGTCACCCTCAGATTGACATTAGAAAACATGAAAACCTATGGTGTTGCTGGGATACATATAAGGCAGTTTCCTATTCGTGAAAAATAGTTGCAGAAATTAAAGGTGTCCATGAGTCTTTGAGGGGTGGGGTACTCAGCTATACAACTCTGATGCTGTATATTGCCCACTGGTTGCCCTGATTCCCTTCACACTGAATCCACAAATAGTATTCTGTTTAACTTCTTATGCGATATTTTCCACCGATGCAGGAGCATGCCATTATTTTTCTTGCTTGGGGTGTGTTGACCTCCACTTCTCAAATGGAATACACAAAAGTCACTTCTTGGGTGGTCTTCCTTTATTCTAAAAGTACTTGGCAACTTTCTTGCAATGGCTCCCTGCATCAGCTTTCACAGTAGGAAGTATAAAGTCTTGAAGCTGATATTTCTATTATTACAGGACTTAGGTGACAGTATACTACCTGTAACAATCTTGGTCCTGTTACATCATAAGAGAAGCACAACCACAACCAGACATAAAAATAAAAGACTTGAGTCAGAGTATACTGTTGAAAAAATGTAATTAGATATGCCACGTGCAAAGTAATTTATAAACAAACCCCCAAGCAGAGATGATGGGTGTGACACTTTCACACAAAACCAGTCAGGTTTTTATGAAGTGTTACACCCAGTGTTTCCTCATTGGGTTTTGTTTGTAAGTTAGATTACAATTGGTGTGTTTAATTAAGCAATAAATTATGACAGGGTGTGGGTTATGCTGGGATTTCCCTACACCTAGTATGGTCGGTCTCGTGACCAAACCACACCAGAATCGGGTACATCCCAGCTTTACCCACACCCTGGAGTGGTTTATTGTGATTATACAATACCCCCCCTCTTTTTTAGGTAGAAAACAAATCAATAAAAAGGAATGTTTTTGGTATTTTAATTTATTTTATGAAATTTGTTACTCTGCCAGAAAAAATAGTCCTTGGTTGCTAGGGCTGTTGCTATAGCTACAGTGTTGTTTGTGTGCATCATAACTCAGCCCCATATACAGACAGTCATGGGCTGTCATGTTTTTTTTTCCCTCTTAAAGAGAAGACTGTGAGTTGTGGGCCAGTTATTTCTGTTTTGTTTTTTTTGTTTTACAGACAGCCTGGTAGTACCTAGCAGCTGTCACTTTGTGGTGCAACAGGCTGCCGTCAGAGAGTGAGTAATGGGAGTACCGAGCAGCTGTCACTGTGTGGTGCAACAGGCTGCTGTCAGAGAGTGAGTAATGGGAGTACCAAGCAGCTGTCACTGTGTGGTGCAATAAGCTACCGTCAGAGAGCGAGTAATGGGAGTACCGAGCAGCTGTCACTGTGTGGTGCAAATGGACTGCCGTCAGAGAGAGAATAATGGTGTCACTTGGGGGAATTTCTTTTGTGCTTTTTAATTTTTGTTAATTTCAGTTTTTTAATTACAAGCAATGGAGTCAGACAACGAGAGCAGGACTGCATGTGTGAGAGAGACAGGGAATGAGTGGCGAGAGAGCAGGAATGCAGCAGAGGCTGAGCGAGAGGTGAGGTGGGTGAGGTCTGGACACTAACGGAGAAGGAGTTTTTAAATGCTGTAGGCCTGTATTTTTCTTGCTGGATTCTCTCATGACCTGCGTTCTTTGTGAATGTTGAGTTTTTCTGTTATTTACAGAGTTACACAGTGGCAGTTGGTAGACCACTGTTTACTGGGGATCCAACATGGAGGATTTTGGGTTTCTGTTCAGGGAAAGGGGGGGGACTGATTTTACAGTGGGAGACAGTAGATGTAGCTGACTGGCATGTTTTCCGTGGGTAATATCAGGATTTACCAAGGCTGGAAGGTGCCAGTCGGCCAATCAGAGTCAGTGTTTCTCAGATGCCAATGTATAATTACATTTTTTGAACAGTGTGCCCTGAATCAAGCTTTATTTTTGGCTGGTTGCGGCGGTGCTTTTCTTATAATTTCCAAGTTGCTGCAAGCCTGGTTGTGGCAGTGTTTCTCTTATAATTTCCAAGTTGCTGCAATAAGAAAGCACACTGGGGAGCTGAGCAAATTTTACTGCTTCCCTGTTATTTTATGTCTGAAATGTACATGTATTACTTAACCTTGCAATAAAGTTGAGTTAAAAAAAAAGAGTAACAAAGATAACTCAATCCCTGGAGTGCCTTAATGCTATTATTTAGCCAAAACATTTTAGTTTTCTTTTAAATATGTTTTTATAGTTAAAATAAATTCTAATTACCCTAACCTTTTTGAATGCAGTCAGTAATCAGAATGTTCCATTTCCAGCCATTGTTTAAAATGCTTTCAAATTTGGGGTTCTTCCGTAAGTTTGTGCTGAGTAATTTTACTTTCTGCATCTGTATGGCCTAGTGTAATCATCCCTGGATTAGTATTATACTATAAACACTTTAAGTTTTCTAAAAAGACAATGAACCTCGGCACAAAAGCCCTGCGGGAAGGGGTACCCAGAAAGGGCATTGTCAACTAAGCCAGGTTTCAAAGAAATGCGAAATCACGCATACCTCAGTAATGCAAACCATCATGGGATGTATATGCAAGTCATCATGAAAAAGTAGACAGATCATGCTTTAAACAGAAGTCTGTGATGCCATAAGGCCTCTCATATAATCTGCAAAGGCTGAGAACGGAAGACACAGGCATGTGTTTTGTCTTTCTCTGGACACATCAGTGTGCCTCATCTGATATTAGTCTAGGAGAAAATGAACCAGGCTTCATAGAATCATGTCAGAAGAAAAGGACCCATTGAACCATCTAGTCTGCCCCTGCCCTCTCCTTGCTCATACTCCATCACTGACCCTCCCCTTAACTCCCTTCCCAACCCAATATGTCTGTCCCATGCCTTCTTGAATCCTTCTACCATATGAGCCATCACCACCTCTTCAGGCAGTTTGTTCCAGGCCTCCACCACCCTCTCAGTGAAGAACTTTCCCCTTAGAATCCCTTTGTATCTTTCACCCTCTAACCTCAGACTATGCCCTTTTGTTTTTGCCCCCACTTTCCTTTTAAGTAGACTCCCTTCCTTTACCCTGTTGATCCCTTTTACGTATTTAAAAGTTTCAGTCATGTTCCCCCTCTCCCTCCTTGTCTCCAGCATGTACAGATCCAGCTCCTTGCACCTTTGCTCATACGGTCTCCCCTGCATTCCCACACCATGTTGGTTGCTTTTCTCTGAACTATCTCTAAGCCCTCTATGTCCATGCGTAAGTGTGGTCTCCAGAACTGTGCACCCCGTACTCTAAGTGCGGTCTCACCATGGCTTTGTAGAGAGGCATCAGTACCTCCCCCTTCTGCTAGTGATGTCTCTTCCTATGCATGACAGCATTCTGTTTGCCTTTCCCACTGCTTTATTGCATTGGTTCCCTACCTTGAGGATGCTGGAAATTATGATCTCTAGATCCCTCTCCTGCTCTGTTTTCTTGATACCCCAGTGTATACTGTTCATGGATATTTATGTCCCAAATGCATCACCACACTCTTTTTGGCATTGAACTTTAGCTGCCAAGTCTCCTACCATCCCTCCAGTCTCTTCAGGTCCTGCCTCATGTCCTCTAGCCCTGCTGGGTTGTCCACCCTATTACAGATTTTCATATCATCTACAAACAGGCTCACCCTACCTTCCAGACCCTCTGTTAAGTCACTAATGAAAATATTAAAAGGAGGGGCCTGAGAACTGACCCCTTTGGCACCCCACTCATCACCCCCTTCCGCTGGCATACACCCCATTCTCTACAACTCTCTGACTTCCACCCTACAGCCAGCTTTCCACCCACCTAGTTATTTTACTATCCACCCCATAGCTATCCAGCTTACTTACTAGCCTTCTCTGAGGGATGTGTCAAAGGCCTTACTGAAGCCCAGATAGGACACGTCCACCGCCCCCTCTGATCAATCTCCTGCGTCACCCCATCAAAGAATTCAATCAGGTTGGTCTGGCATGACCTCCCATTTGTGAATCCGTGTTGGTGCTCAGCTTGCAGACCACTTCTTACCAGGTATTCCTCTACCCTTTCCTTTACTAATGCCTCTGTCACCTTCCCCACCACTGAGGTGAGGCTGACCGGGCAGTAATTTTCCTCAACCTCCCTACTGCCTCCCTTGTGCAACAATGCTACATTTGCCCTCCTCCAGTCCCCAGGCATCCCTCCAGTGTCCAGTGATAAGTTAAAAAGCCTCGTAAGTAGGGCTGCCAGCTCTTCCCTCAGTTCACTTAGTACTCTTGGGTGCAAGCCATCTGGCCCCATTGCCTTGTCCACTCTTAACCTAGCTAGCTCCAACTGGATCCTGCCTACGCTGAATTCGCTAGAATCTACTGTCATGTCCCCATTTCCCCTGTCCCTCAAATTAGGCCCCACTCTGTGAAGACTGAGCAAAAATATTTATTCAATAGTTCAGCCTTCTCAAGGTCCCCCTCCAGTTTCACCCTTCCCTCCCCCCTCAGTCTCACTACCCCCCAGCCTTACCTTCTTTTTCTCTCCCACATATTGAAACAAAGTTTTGTCACCCCTTTGTGCCCGCTTTACTAGCTTCTCTTCTGTGGCAGCTTTATCCCTCCTTATCTTCTGCCCTGCTAATTGCCTCTTTTCTCTGTAAGCCTCCCTGTCCTCCTCCTGTTATGTCTTTTTATATTTCCTAAAAGCCCATTTCCTTTCCCTGATTGCTTCTGCTACCTCTCTTATAAACCAGAGTGGCCTTCTCCATTTTTTCTTCTTACTCTCCTTCCTTATGCAAATTTTTGTGGCTTTTAGTACCCTGCCATTGAAGGCCTCCCATAACTCTTCCACATTTTCCAACTCATCAGATCCTGCCTGCTCCTCCCTAACTATTCTCTTCATTTTGTTGAAGTCCATCCCTCTGAAGTCCAAGACCTGCATGTTGGTCTATTTTGCCACCCTCCCTGTCCTTACCCTGAACTGTATGGTTTTGTGATCACTAGTACCAAGCCCTTCGCCACCACCACCTCTTCCATGCTCTCTTCATTTGTGAGGACTACATCCAACAGGTTGTTGCCCCTTGTGACCTCCCTGACCAACTACTGCATGAATACACTCTGCAGTGCTTCAAGGATCCCTCTGCTCCTATCTGAGGCTGCAGCTGGGATCTTCCAGTCTATGTCTGGGAGGTTTAGGTCCCCCACTATCAGGAGCTCCCCCTTACAGGCCATCTGTGTAACTGCCTGTACCAGCTTCTTATCCCCTGCTTCCCCCTGTGTTGGAGGCCTGTATACTATCCCTAGTCTTAGAGATTCCCCCATCCTTTTGTCCAGTGTAACCCACAGACGTTCTGTCTCCCCGTCCTCTGCCTGTCCTTCCGTTGCCTTTATGTCCTCCCTCATGTATAAAGCAACCTCCCCCACCCTTCCATCCTGGCCTGTTCCTCCAAAACAGTCTGTAGCCTGGGATAACCATATCCCAGGTATATTTCTCTGTCCAAACCTGGCTTTGTGATGGTATTATGGGTTTGGGTCATAAAGAGCCTGAATTAAGAAAGCAACATAAAAAGACAAAAAATCTTAGTGCAAAAACATTGAGTCATGGATTACCTAAACTTTAATTATTCTCCTGTTTGTTCCAATTCATAAAAAGTTGACTTTAAATTTGAATAGTAATTTTAGTGTACTGTACAACACTTTGAATCAAAGAAAGGTACGCTATCAGAACAAATTACTTACCTTCCTGCTGACCCTTCATGACCCCCATGGCTCTTTTTATAGGTGTTGTAAACTAATCAGAATTTTTGAAATATATATTCACACACACACATGACATTGAACCTGTGGCACCTGGTTACACACCCCTCTCTGTTTCAAGCACCCACTGGCCATCAATGGTCCCATTCACAAATGGGGTAGGATTTTCAAAATTCAAACAATGGGCACACTGTCTTATTATGTCAATGTGAGGAACTGCCCTGGTATATGTCTAGTCCCCATTGATGCTATATCAAGACCGCATGGTTAAAAACAGTGCGGTCAGTAACCATTCCACATAGTCAGTGTGACACTTGGACAGCTGGTTCTGATTAACCTATGCTTTTTGTAATATAAAAATGTGTTGTTGATTGTCTCTCATGAGAGATGCTGACAGTCTGTGGAATGGCAAACCCCCCTCCCAGGTTTTAGCTAATAGGTGTTACTTGGAAGGCCAAGAGATAATTACAGGCTAGAAGAGGCCATCATAAACTTTTAAAACATTCAGAGGAAACACAGTTAAAATTCACATGGTGATACAAAGCATGTTGCACCTCCGTGAGATCTGGCAGAGAGACATAACCAGTCCTTTGATGTCTTGGAAAGGGGAAGCTGCTCATAAGATCAAAGAAAGTCATATGAGAAAATGAGTAGTGCTGAGATCACAGAATTTTCCTTTGATAAAACATCCTGGGTGTATGATTTTTAATAAACAGAGGAGGAGCTAGGTGACCTCATGCAAAGGGGTTGGCAAAGACAGTTTTTTAAACAGCATTCTGTTTTCCTTCAGACACACATTTCTATCTACACTCCGAGAAAGACACATCTTTGAGCACTTTAAGCAGGTATTTAGAGAGAGAGAGAGAGAGACATCTAAGTACTGTAGTAGGAACTGCACTGTTAAAACCTTGTTCTTTTAAAAGATTGTATGGTTCTTGTGATATATGGTTCTGTATTTTATGTTTTACATATTTTTACCTAGTTTAGTAAAACTCTATTTTTAGAGCCTACTTGGTCTGTCTTTGAATTTTCTTTCTTTAACAAGTTAAGTAAATATGGTTAAAGCTGACACTATGTATAAGCTTGAATGGTGATACCAAACTGGAAAAAGGTAGAGTTAAATCTGAGGTCGTTTATTGGAGTTTTTAAGCATTCATTTTTGTACACCTGGTTAGGTGTCCGTAGGCAAAGATATCTGGCCCCCCAAAGACAGAATTATCAGAGCCTGTGCATTGGGTACACTAACAAGAGGTTCACAGTTTGAATCCCTCCAGAACTGAAGACCAAAGGTTGACTCGAACCCACAAAACAGACAGGAGGGTTACCCTGTTTCTGTTAACTGTTCACAAGACTGCGCTCAGAGGTTGGCACTTTGGGAGTACAGGGCTGACCTGCTGAGTGGGTTTGTGACAGCCAGTACAAAACCCCATGGTCCAAAACCATGCTAGATTGTAAATATTAATTCTGAAACCAAGCAGCTCTGTTATGACCACGCAGTTTTTGATTGCACGTATTTGCTGTCACAATTTTGACCGGACATCGACCACATTCTATATTATTGGATCTATTTTCAAATGGTGGAATTATCTGCAGCATTTCCAGCTGTTGTATAGTACTTTACATCCAGTTTGTATACAAAATGCTAGACATAGATGTAACTTTTAGACCAGGTTACAGCACACACTTGAAGCACTCCTCCCTTCTGGCACAAGTCCTCCCTGCATACTTAATGCAGTCTCCACCCTGGCTCCTTCATGCACTCTTCTCTATCTCCTAATATATGTCTCCACTTAATTTCCCAATTTAATAGTCATCATCTTCCAATACAGGTCCCCATCCCATTACTGATGCAAGTCTGCCTCCCATTGTTAGCATAAGTCTGGTGCAATCCACCTCATCTGTGTAATCCATGGCATCCAGTGGCATCTGCGTCACTCTCCACAGTCTACCCATAGCTTACTAACACAGTTTCACTGAGTCATTACCTGCTGGAACCTGTGACCATGTTACTAAGACTGCAGTTCAATGGGAATGGTGGGGTGGTTACCATTTTGGTTCCTGCCAATATTTCTCAGTTCTCACAAGTGACTTTGCAAGTGCCTGGGATGGGTTTGTCACCTGAAAGAGCATGGCATGACTGGGATGCAAACATAGGGACCAGTCCTTAGCTAACATACATGCACAGGGGCCCTATTCATGAATGGGCCAGGGTGGCTATGAGCCACGTAACTCGGGTATGTAGCCACTCCACACCTGTTCACACCCATTGAGCTCCCTCAGCAGCATTCACTGTCCACTTACACCCCCCTTCCACACTGGATCCCTGGCTGAGTGTGGAGCTCCATGCGTGGGTGGGCCGGGGTCTCCGGGGGGGGTGCCAGTATTCCACACCATTCACAAAAATGCAGAGTGCCATACATGAGGGCTGGTGGCTATGCATCTGGAGGGCAGCAAAAACAGATATGTGCCCCCTCTAGATGCCACCACCTGACCCACTGGTGCTGGTGGGGGGGTCATCGGACCTGCTTGTGAAGGTGCCACACATGTCTGGGACAGTGGTCGGGCCAAGGGCGGGTGGTCAACAAATGTTCCCCCCCAGCAGCATTACCAGTGTTCTACGTGCCCCCTACAAAATGGTGCCATACCGGCGCAAGTGATCCACTGAGGACCAGGGTAGGGCAGCTGATTAGCTGCCAGTCCGGGTCCTCAACCCCACCTCCATGAACCTCCATGGCAGGGGGACAGGGATGTAGGAGGGAGCCAGGCAGGGACAGCTGCTTCGTGAATGCAGTCCCTGACTGGATCTCCTGGGGTGAGGAGCTGTATGTGCCTTTATGTGCCATCTCCACACATCTTTGTGAATGGGGGGTATGTGCATAGACTTCCCCTGCCCATGTAACCTCTTTCACATCTAAATAACCAAAGCCAAGTGTACCAGGGTGGGTGTGAAGTTGTCTTAGTCACCTCTTTGTACCCACCCATGAAACTGAAAACTAGACCCCAAAGATGTTGTTGTTTTTACTATGAATATGTTATCTAAACTGTCCAATACTTTTGACATAGTACTCTGCATTGTATTAAGTGTACATAATGCTAAAATGCACCGCTCCATAGTGTTTTACCACTTCTTTCTCTCCCCCAAGTTCTTAGCATGGCAACTTTTTATGCACTGGCACTACATCAGCCATTCCTTACATCTGCATTGTTCCCAGCAGCAGGATTTGCAGAAGGATGGAAGGAAGGAAGGAAGGAAGGAAGGAAGGAAGGTAGATCTGTCTGTCGGTCTGTCTATCACAGGGAACTCGAGAAATCTATTTTATCCAGTTATTCTAATAGCTAAGCTGGCACCACACTGGCGGATGGGTTTTATTCATTGGTTGGGTCCCAATCTTTAATTTTCATTACAGTTTGCGTTTACATCACATGTATGAATGGTCGCTTGCATGAGGTTGTGGGGAATTGTGGAGAAGGGGTGGTAGACAGTGGATCGAATTTGAGTTAAAGAAGTGTTTTTTTTTTCTCATTTCCATTCATTTGGAGAATTAGTGAAACAAAATTTAATGATCCTTTGCAGATACCTAAAATATGTTGGAGATGAAAACTTTCAAATGTTTTATTCTTTAATAGTTCAAAATGACAATATCATTTGCCATTTGAAGACAGCAATGCAATGAAATTTTGCAACAAATTTGAGCCTACCTATTCTTCATTATAAAAGGTTCTAGGTGTCTTCCAGTTTTATTTTGGTGGTACATTTTCTAGTCCCACTAAAATGTAAGTATTTTATAAATGTTCCAATTTATTTGTTCTTTTCTAAAAAAAAAAGATGGACTCCAAATCTGACTTAGAATAAACATTGTAGACCTGGCAAGTGTTGGAATAAAAAAATCTCATGGTGCTGCATAGCAGGTATCTAGAAAATTAGATTTGACAAGTATGTTAATATTCTTATTGGCTATAACTGAAACTATCTTTTTGGAAGAAACATTTTTCATTTGCTGCTTTAAGACAGAATGTAACCTTTCAGACGTTTCAACAATTACTCATCTAAGAACTTTTTTTTTCAAAAGGGTTTCTCCCATTATCTGCTGGTGGCACAAACATTCCTTTGAGACTAAAGGATGTGAAGAGGGAGCCCCTGTGGCTGATGAAATAAAAGACAAGCAAGTTGACATGCATGCTATTAGAATGGTTTCCAGTAACTTTGATCCAGGCTGGATTTAAGGACATGTTTCATAAAGGTTAAAGTTCTGTGTATTAAGAGCAACATAGAAAAATGCATTATGTAATCACACCCTTTTTCCTGGAATTTTGAAGTGACTAGAAACAAAGTAAAACATGTACAGAGACACGTGAATCAATCCTTTTGTCACTTTGCTCACTAAATCACTTGCTGCATCACTATTTAAATGTATTTTGATTAATGGCAGCAAGGCTGTTGATAAAGTTATTTTGCTGACAGTCTGTAAAAGCTGTCTATTGCAGATCAGGGGAAAATGGAAATTGCCTAATTAAACCAATTACAGTTTCTTGTTGTGCTCAGATAGCATTAACCCTCCCAGCTGACATGCAATGAAGTCTGTGCCTAAATTGTTGGTAATGGATGCTATGACAATAAAAAGCACTGCTGTGAAAATCCCCCCGAGACTTGCAGCAACACATGTCAATGGAGGATTTATTCTTAGCTACAGTGGCATAAGGTGCTGTATGAAGGGCTTGGTGCCCTCTGATTTTTTTTTCGGTAAAACATGTTGCTAGTCATTGTTTCCTTTCTTATTTAGTCTTTGTTAACAGGATAAGGCCCACTAGGCACAAGTGCCTGTTTTCAGAGGCAACCAGCGAGCTTTGGGCTGGTCAAGTGACATGCTCAGAGTCACACAATATGCAAGTGGAGGTTGTGGGAATCAAACCCATGTCTGCAGGTATCAAGTTCATTCACAGCTCGTTACTCTAACCTTTCAGCTATACTGCCAGCCCATGTTTTTGAGGATTAACAGTTTATTTTTTAAATGGATAAAAAATTGGCATGGAATGCTCATTATAAAATGGGTAAAAAAATAAGGTTATCTGATTGGCTAATAGGCCCTCCAATGTGTGCAACTATGTCACCCTTTTTCTTTCTCTGGGTTGTTTTGACACAGGATGTATTGAAGCTACTCAGCAGCCTCTCTCCATACACAAATGCTGGATGTGATGGTCTAGAACCCAACCTTCCAAAAATTGGTGCCCCCATCATAGCCCCTCTGGTCAAGCATATTTTTAACTTGTCACTTCCATCTGGTACCAGTCCAGACAGCTGCAAGCTGGTCAGAGTTGTCCCTGTCCCAAAGGCTGGAAACACCAAATGTCATGAAAACTGACAACTATTGAAATACTTTCTACCCTCAGTAAGCAGCTTGAGCAGGCAGTAGCTGACCAGTGTACTGAGTACCTTTACTCTTACATCGTAAACACCAGAGCAGCATGGTGTTTGCAGGGCACTTGGTACCACCATTGCCCTCACACAAGTGGTGACTGGGGTCCAATTGTCAATGACTAGGGACAGCTCACCAGAGGAATTTTTGTTGACCTATCCAAGGCCTGTGACCTGGTTGAACAGCACACATTTGGCCTGTCTGAGCATGCTGCGTCCAGGTTCAGATACTGCCTTTCTAATCGCTGACAGGTCATTAAGTTCAGTAGGTCCATTTCAAAACCAGCATCTGTCAAGCTTGGGGTTCCTCAGGTCTCGATCCTCGGCCCTATTTTTTTTCACTGTTCATAAATAACCTCCCTGCTGTCATCACCTCCTGTGAAAGCAATCTGTATGCAGATGATCAGGTGCTCCTTTACAGCCCCAGGAGCACTGACTCATCAATTCCCAACTTAAGGATGACTTCTGCAAGCTTGAAGCCTGGCTTATTTAAAACAAACTGTTAATGAATGCCAAGAATACACAAATTATGCTTTTTGGGTCCTCTGCCAAACTCAGAGCCCCCTTCCCCATTTAATAGGTGCACTGATAGGATTCCACTGAATGCAGCATTGTTCTTTAAATATGTAGGAGTTCCACTTGATCCACAGCTTGACTTCTTCCACAGTCGACATGTTTGTAAACTATTAAATGCTAAGCTTGGACTAGCTTAACAAGTAAAACACCAAAAGTTCGCCTGGCCCTCTCTAGACTTACAGTATGTCCCTCCCTCAGCTATGGGCTCATATTCTTTGCCAATGCCTTCAAGTCACTGCTCTCCAAGGAGGAGACCATTTATAATAATATTTGTAGATTTACTCTCTCCCTGAATTGCGCAGCTCATCATTGTGAACTCCATAGCTGCTTATTATTAACCAGGGGAGGCACACTAGACAAACATTTGCCTATTTTCAGGCAAGACCTGGGAGACTTACAACCAAAAACAATACAGTTAGTGACAATGACAGATAGATTCAATTAATGACAGATTCCATGGTACTAAATCAAGCATACAGTGAGACAATAGGAAAAAAGAATTTTAGGTACAGTATGCATTCTACATAACTGGTTCCAAGGGACAAGTCAAGCATACAGTGAAAATACTTAACAATTGAGAGATAAGAAGTTTAGGTATACATTCTACATAACAGGTAAATTTGATGATAAGTGCAAAGGTGACCAGTGACATGAACAAAAGCTAATTCAAAATTTGGCAGCTAGAAACAGGTGCATACAGTCATTTGGTAGGGTGAGAATGATAGCTATTTTGAAAGGTCAGAATGGTAAGACATTACCTGATGTGAGATGGAACAGCATTTCATAGTTTAGGGGCAGAAACTGAGAATGCCATACCCCTGTATTTCATTATTGTCTGTGGTATAGCTAAAGGGTCATGGTCCATAGATCTGAAAGTGTTGCTGTAGGGCATCAGGAGTGAGGTAAGTGACTGTGGCACCTGATTCTGCACAATGTTGTATAAGACTTCTTCCATGGAGAGGTCTTAAATTACTGATGGGGAGCCAACCTAGCTTCGAGTACAGTGTACAATGCTGGGTGTGTCAATTTAAAGCCACTGAAATATGACAAATACTGTTGTACAGTATATGACATCCCATTTTTGTAATGTGGTTTTAGAGGCTGATGAAAAGACATGCAAACTGTAGGTGAGTTTAGGTAGCAGAATGCTCCTGGCTATATCAAAATGGGCTCTTGGAGATAGGTTGTGGCAAGCCATGTTAGGACAGCCCTCATCTGGTAATCTGGTGTACCATCATCACATACAACTAGTAGCAGAGCTGGGTTGTTCTTTAGATGAGGGGGCAGATCCAAATAGCATGGCCTGAGTCTTTGTGGTATTCATTAAAAGTCTGTTTTCATGTAGCCATTGATGAACAGCCTGTAAGTCTGACGACAGTTTCATATTGATGTCAGACACATTCTGTTCACTAGAGAAGAACATTAGGTCATTTGCATATATGATAGACATGCTATATAAGAGACAGTGATGGGCTGTGTTGATATGTAGGGAGAAAAGGAGAGGCCCAAGTACTGAGCCCTGTGGGACCCAAATTGTGACAGGGGCAGAGTCCGAGAGAGAGGGTTCAAACCTAACTGATTGTTGTCATTGGCCTATTAGTTGTTGCCTACTAGTATTTGCTCTAAGCTGTTTCACCAACAAAACAATTAAGACAGGAACTTCCCCACTGCATCCCTGCTTAATTTCTCTTACCTGTCCTATCCCCTACATTCAAGTGATAAATCCCTTCTTGTTGTCCCCAGGACTTTCCTTTATGGGGGACCAGTACATTTGCATTGCTATGTCCAAACTTTCCAACTCTCTCCCACTCTCACACTGTTGCTCCTCCTCCCACTCTCAGTTTTGAAGCTCCCTTTGGGCTAATCTTCATGCCAACTCACATGTCTGCACACACCTGTAATCCTTGCAGGTTGTCCTTATGTTTCCCTGCCATAGGCTGATAATCTTACTGTCAGCACTGCTTCAGCTGAATCATCTGGCATGTACTTTATCCACGGCATACTGCATTTGATTATGTACTGCTTGGTATTGTTTGTATCTATTCTATGTTAATATTTCTGCTCAATATATACACTGTTTTATCTCCTATACTGTATTATATTGTTTTATATTGTACTGCCTGTCTTGTAACCTCCTGGTATTATATTGTTTGTGTTGTCACCTCCTACGTCATATCTAACAAGCATTTGTCAATGCCGAATGTTGGCTTGCTGGCATTGGCATTGGTAGTGCAGGAGTTAGACAGATGCATCATAGGAATGGCAGTGAAGTTTTGAACTGATGCCAACCCACCCCAACCCTGCAGAGAGTGACAAGCATTAGGGTGTCCCTTTGGGTGTTTGGTAGTGCAGTGCGGGAAAACATGTCGGGCAGGATGTGAGAAATGACAGCTGCATAGTTCATAAGGAGGTGTAAAAAAATGCCAGTGTTGAAAATGTGGCATGTAAATATACCAGGTTTGTGAAGCTAGTAGGGTGTGTGGGAAATATACAATGCACGCTTGCAACACTGCCATTTTATGGGCGTTCAGCACCAAATTTTCAACACAGCCATTTTAGCACCTCTGCTCATGTACAGTGTCACTGTTATTTCCTCAAAGTGTCCCAAGAAGTGATTTCGCACAGCGACCACGCTATTCTGCGCCGGAAGTGCAAAAACACATTTTGGGCAAGATATGTCAAATGATGGCTGTACTGTTCATCAAGAGGTGTGGAAAAATGGCAGTGGTGAAAATCCAGACTGAAAATATCACAAATGCATGACGGTACGAGTGTGATTGCAATCTGCCAACGCATGCTCTTAACACAGTTATTTTATGGAGTATCATCACCAAATTTTTAACATAGGCATTTTAGGTCCTCTGCTCATGAACTGTGTCACTGTCCTTTTCATAATCTGGCCCAAACACTGATTTCCCACAGCTACTGCGCTATTGTGTGCCGGAAGTGCGGAAACACATTTCGGGCAGGATGTGGAAAATGACAGCAGTACTGTTCACAAGGAGGTGTACAAAAATGACAATGCTGAAAATCCGGCAGTAAAATATTGTGAATGCGCGAAGTTATGAGCCTGTGTAGCACCAACACTCGCAATGCACGCTCGTAAAACAGGTATTTGTTGGATTTTTTTCCACCAAATTTGGAAAGTAGGCTTTTTAAGAGGGCACCTCATGAACACCACCACTGTCATTTCGTTAATGAGCCCTGAAAGGTGATTCCGCGCAGTGACTGCGAAATCACCTTTTGAGGTCGATAAATGCCATGACAGTGACAGAATTCATGAGAAGGGGCCCCAAAAACCCCATGTTGAAAATTTGGTGCAAAAATTCCAAAAAATGCCTGAGATATGCAACAAAGTTGAAAAAACCCTATCTAGCCCATTATACAGCTTACCAGCATTTCCTCAGTTCGCAGTCGGTTTTGAAGAGCGCAGATGTGTTCCGGTCACGAAGATCATCACGCTGGACTCCGGAGGTAAGTATGGGGTGAGGGGGTGTGGGAGGCAGGGTGCGGGTTGTGGGGGGGGCAGGGAGAAGCGCCGTGGGACCGCTTTTAATTTGCAGGTTTTAAAACAAAAAAAAGATGATGCGGGACATTTGCCACACTGGAGTGGGCTCCCAGCATGGCAGAAGGATGGCTGGGGGGCATGGAGCTGACAGGGATTGGGCACCCCCGTCGGCCATGGCATCAGTTGCTACACTAAGGTGGGCTCCCAGCGTTGCACCCTGTACAGGGGGGGACAGTGGAGTTGACGGGGCAGTGGGCACCCCCATCAGCCATGGCATCAGTTGCCACGCTGGGGTGGGCTCCCAGCGTGGCACCATGTACTGGGGGGGGAACGGCACATAGTAAAGTGGACATAACGTCTAAACAAAGTGACGCTGCATGACGAGCTTGTCTCTGATTGCAGCGGCACTTTGTTTAGAAGTTTGGTCCACTTTACATAATGTTGGTGTCAGTGCTAGCATGCTGGCTTATTGGGGAATGAGGGACACACCTACTGATGCGTGCCCTGCATTCGCCCAATAGCAGCCGCGCCCCCAAAGCTTCACTCTCCCAATATGTTGACTGCCTCACAAGCGCGGCAAGCCAACACAAAAATAGGTGCATTCTATGTCTTGTGTACTTATCTGGTCAGTAATAGCTAATAAATAAATAAATAATTGCACACCTTAGAACTGGGACTTGTCAGTAGTGACATCACACAAGTTGCATAGCAATGCCCACTACTCCCAGAACAAACCCCATATCTTGAATCGAGCAGATCATAGGATCCTAGGCAGCATGGATCCATCCAAATATGGCTGACCAAATTTGCTGACAATTGCAGAATTGGGGCAATCATAAATAATATCAACCACCATACTTTATTTCGGGAGGTGTTAGAAAATATTCACAACTGGACTTTACAAAAAAAATTGGAACTAAATTTGGGGACATGCTTGGTTATACATATGGGCAAAGAAAATATAAACGGTAGCTACCAAATGGGGAATCATAAACTGGTGGCATCATCTGAAGAATGTGATTTGGGGGTGACAGTAAGCGAGGATCTAACTTTTAGCACCCACTGGGAAAAGTTGGTAAGGAAAGCAAATCACACCTTAAACTGTATATTAAGATATATAGGAAGCAGAAGTAGAGAAGTCTTATTGCCTCTGTACGGCTCACTGGTGAGGTCACAACTGGACTATTGCTCACAAGTTTGGGCTCCATATAAGAAAAGGACATCCTAAAAGTGAAGGCTATACAGAGAAGAACCACTAGGGCAGTTAAAGGTCTAAATGAATGTCCATATGAAGAAAGACTGCACAAATTGGATCTATAATCACTAAGCTACAGAAGAACTTGAGGTGACATGTGTATGCTCTACAGAGCATTACATGATGAGACCCTATGGGAATACCTGGGTTTATCTCTTAAATATTGTAAATATGAACAATGGGGCCGCCCCATTCAATTGGAATTGGGGAACTGGAAGCTACAACTGAGAAAACATTGGTTCAGCCAAAGAATGCTGCCATTATGGAACAGTCTCCCAATAGAAGTGGTAACCAGTAAAACAATGGACACTTTTAAATTAGAGGGTACCTAAACAAGCAGTTATTTTAAACTGCAAACTCCAAAATCTGGCTTCATAGCAAGGTAAAGTAAATGCTGCTGTTTACATTTATGCCAAAACTGCATTTATGTAAATAACATAAATGCAGTTTCATAGCTTTGGAAAAATGTAAACATCAGCCTTTCACTTTCAAAAAACAGCCTTGCCTTCTCCTTAAGATGTCTGCCAAGTGTGTTAAGTGATGAGTCATGATGACATCATCCGAGCCAGAGACAGAGTTCCACATATATTTCTATAGTGCTAACTAGTTCTTCTTTCCCTCTTTATTTTCAGTTGTTGTACCAGAATGATCAACACCATGTATTAACTCATGGATTATTTTGATCAATACACGTTAGGCTATGATTTTGTTCGTTTTGTTTACTTTAACTTGCGGAAAATGTTTTGCAATCCAGCTGACTTTTTCTTTGGCAAACTGCATTACAGTACAACACTTCAAATACCTGATGATCTAGTGGTTATATGATGCACTGAATTTTGCTTTTTGTTAACCAGGAGAGACACACTAAGCTGAACACTTGTTTACAGGTGTGGCCTCGGAGCACAAGGAAGTTTAGTGACTTGCTCAGGGTCACACAGCAAAGTACCAGTCTTGTTCAGTTCCAAAGCTCATGCTCTCTTGTTAATCCACAAATAAGGCTTTCTTTTTCCATGTGAACCCCCTGCACCTAGCCTGCCTTCTGTTGGACACCCCACCATCCATACCCTGTCCTTAGTACTGCCTGGGGCCGCATATGAGCCTGCGGTCTCATGAAGAGAATTATCACACCTCAGATTGTAATCTTGAACCTCAGAGAGTTGTGCACACCTATTCTGATATACATCATCAGCTGCAACTGTTAAAAAATGCCTCCCAAATCACTCTCCAGTCCACATTCTCAATGTTTGACTTCTGCACCCACAGTAAACATTGAATGGAGCATCACCCTTCTGCACAGTGAAGGTAGTATGTACAGTTCCCTGTTGTGTTTTTTCCCACCTCATTAACCATCAATTAGGTCTTCCTGGAGGGCCAAGCAATAAGCATCATGACCCACCAGAAAAACTGCTGTTCATGCCCTCATAAGGTCTGCACTTACAATGGAGAACAATATTATTAGCAGGAGAGGCAAACTAAAACATTGAGCGAATCCACCTGGCTTCCAGTGTCAGTCTACTCCTTTACCTGTGATCTGCAGAACCCTGCAGGACAGTTCCCAGCAATTCTTCTCCAGTATTTTTCTGTGCTCTACTCCATAATGTGAGCTGGCCAGCTACCACCCTTCCAAATCTTGAATGAGCTTACACAACTCCCTCAGTACTGTCCTAACAAACATCAACCCCCCACCCAAGAGTAATCTCCCTACACTGAATTCAAGTAACAGTTAAGGTGCAGCCCTGCCACTCTGAGTATTTGTCATTGCTGGCCACTCTCATCCACAGTCAGATAGTGATCACGATGCTGGCAGCCCTACATTTTAGATCTCACAGTGATCTGCTCAGCTTCCTTCTTCATGTCTTCAATTAACCTGAATATAGCTGTATCCTGCTGGAATGGCCTCTTCAGTCCCTCTCTGGCATTCATTCTTCTCACCTGCTCCCCACACCAAAAACTGGTGAGTTCACTACCCTTCTGCATCATGAATGTGTTTAGTACAGTCTCCCGTGTTATATTTACATACCAATAATAAACATGATCTTCTGATAAGCCAGGCTGATAGCAGCATGGCACAAGTGGAAAAATAGGCATTCCTACCAATATAAGATCTAAGCCACCTATGATTAGGCACTATTATATGATGTGCATAATGATGTACACACCCATCATTTAATAGTGCCTAATCAAAGGTAGCCTAGATCTTTTAAGTTTAGGAAAGTCCATCATTCCCCTTGTTCCCTGCTGCTATGAGCCTGACTTACTGGAAAGATATGTTTAAATTTGATATGCCAAAATTAAATGGGGACTGCACTACTTGCATTCATGAGGCAGAAACATAGAAGTTGACGGCAGATAAGGACCGCAAGGCCCATCCAGTCTGCCCATTCCTTTTTTCTACCTTATAAATGTGCCATCGGCCTTTGCTCTGTCAGTGGCCTATCTATTCATAGTCATTTGTATTGCTCCCTTATGCCTATCCCATGCCTGTTTGAAGCCCTGCACTGTATTCATAGCCACCACTTCTTGTGGTAAGCCATTCCATGCATCCACCACCTTTCTGTGAAAAGAATTTCCTCACATTCCCTTTAATCGGCCCCCTCTAATCTCATGCTGTGTCCTCTTGTCCTGCTATTTTCTTATATTTAAACATGTTAGACTCTTTCACCTTGTTAATGCCCTTAAGGTGTTTGAATGCCTCGATCCTATCACCTCTCTCCCTCCTTTGCTCAAGGGTATACATATTGAGCTCTGTTAATCTGTCCTCATATGTCTTCTGATGCAGTCCCTGCACCATTTTGGTTGCCCTTCTCTGGACTGCCTCAATTTGGTTAATGTCCTTGTGAAGGTGTGGCCTCCAATACTGCACGCAGTACTGCAGATGGGGCCTAACCGGTGTCTGGTAAAGAGGGATTATTACCTCCCTCTTATGACTTGTGATACCCCTACTAATTCACCCTAACACCCCCCTAGCCTTACCTACTGCTTTAGAGGTCTGCTTGGATGATTTCAGGTCATCAGTGATGATGATGCCCAAGTCTCTTTCTTCCTTTGTGACTGCTAGCAACTCCCCTCCCAGCCTATAGGTGGCTTCAGGGTTTCTCTTCCCTATGTGCATGATCTTGCACTTCTTTGCATTAAATCGAGGTTGCCACTCTTCTGACCATTTTGCTAGTTTATCCAGATCTCTTCTCATTCTGCCCACCCCATCTGGATCATCTACTCTGTTGCAAATCTTGGTGTCATCTGCAAACAGACAAGCCTTACCCTCTAGTTCATCTGCAAGATCACTAATGAAGATGTTGAAGAGGACTGGCCCCAGGACTGATCCCTGAGGTACCCCACTTGTGACTTGCATCTCTTCTGACTGTATACCATTTACCACCACTCTCTATTTTCTGCCTGTCAACCAGTTTGCCACCCAGTTGACCAACTTCTGACCCACCCCGAGCCTACCCAGCTTATTTATCAATCTTCTATGTGGAACAGTGTCAAAAGCTTTGCTGAAGTCAAGGTAGGCAACAGAAGGGTGATGAGCTCACCAGTTTTTGGTGTGAGGAGGAATAGTGAAGAATGAATACCAGAGGGGGACTGAGAAGGCCACTCTTGCAAGGTACTGCTATATTCAGGGAAGGGGGAAGACAGAAAATGAGAAATATGAGCAGATTACTGTGAGAAATAAGATGTAGGACTGCTAGCACCTTGATCACTGCCTGATCCCGTTGTCCTGGCCAACATCCTCTTCCCATAAAACCAGTTCATGCAATTGTCCAAGGCTGTGTGTGGATATTAATGTAAGAAATGGCTGCCACTACATGTTCAGTCACTTCACTATCAGTCTAGTATTGCTTATAAAGCACTTTGGGATACAATGTATATGAAAACTACTATATAAATGCTAATTCTTATAATTATTATTATTTCCCATGGAAAAAGAAGACAAGACAAGCATATGTTTGAGTTTTGAGAAAGTATGAACTCTAACATTAGACTGCACAAGAACTTTACTACAAAAAAGTGGTGGCTCTAGGGGATGGAGAAGGGTGTGGCTGCATCCCCCCATATAGTAACATGCTTGCTGTTGCATTTCACTTTGTTGAAGAAGTCTGAGTTATTGATTGTACAAATATTTATATTCAAACTATGGATTACATTTGTAGGTTCTGTCAAAAATGTACTAGAAAAGAATAATAGCAGAACATATAAAGGTTTAATAAAAATGTTTTAAAGTGCATATGTGTAAAAGTCCATGCACACCACCCCAGCACCCCCATTGTAGCATTCTGGAGCCACCATAACCACTAGACCACCAGGTTATTGAAGATTTGTACTGCACCGTGGTTTTCCACAGAGAAAGTCGGTTGGATTAAAACACATTTTCAGCATGTTAAAGTAAACAAAATGAACAGAACCATAGCCTGACATGAGCATTATGCATAATAATGCACATGGTTTTGACCATTTAGGTGAAACAATTCCATACAAAGGGAAAAAAGAACTAGTTTGCACTATAGAGAGCGCCATATATCTCACTGACTTTGTCTCAAATGATGTCATAACATAACACATTTGGTGGCCATTTTAGGAAGCAGGTAAGACAGTTTTTTTTTAAATTGGCAGGCTGATTTTACAATTTTCAAATGCTCTGGAACAACATTTAGGTCAATTATGTAAATCTAGTTTTAGCGTTAATGAATACAGCAGCCTTTCCTTTAGTCACTTACAGAGTCAGATTTTTGAATAGTTTGTTGTCAAAATGTTGTTTAGGTATCCTTTAAGATTAGATGAAACCCTTAGGCACAAAACATTTACAATTTAATCTAATATAAAACAAATCTAGATAGAACTCCTTTAGGCATATATATATATATATATATATATATATATATATGTATATGTATATGTATATGTGTGTATTTGATACTGGAGAGACAAAGTGTGAAATTCATGTCCTAATTTTTTTTTTTACTTAAATCCCATAACTATATCATTGTTACATCCGGTGCATATGGAGATAATCTAATACCAAATATAAAGATAGTTCATCATCTGGAAGTATAAGAAAATGAGTCTTTAAGTTAGCACATGAATCAGGTAATAAACGTAACACGGTATCCCTTCTGTTGAATTTTCAGTTTAAATTTCTTTTAGTTTTTTTCCAAATTAGTATGGTTATTGAAACTATTTAGGTACCATAGTATGCAACATTTCACTATTGTATTCTAAGCATTACCTGATTGTAATTACACCACAATTTATCTTTGGACACCATTGCTGTGAAAACAGGACATGTCAAAGTTTTGCTGCTGATTGTATCCATTTGTTTTTACTGATCCCTCTTTTTTTTAATCTGCTATGTGAACCTTGGTGGATAAGTTAGACACCACTGAGTTTCCTAATTATTCAGTGCAATTTATTCAAAAACAGTTTTTTCATAAGAATTCATGTATGTAACAGTGACACCACAACAAGTCATGTACGTAACAGTGACACCACAACAAGTCATGTACGTAACAGTGACACCACATAAAATCATGTGGTTAACAGGGACCCAGCAAAAGCAACAATGTAAGTGTAACTATCCAACAAAGTCCTACTATAAGAACTACTTATGTTAATGTACATAAAGCATCCATAGTTATCTTTAAACATTTACTTTTGACTGCATTTTCACTGGGCATGTCAAAATTTGCATGCCGTTTGCATCTGTTTGTTTTTACAGTACTTTTTTTCTTAATCAGCCATATGAACCTTTGTGCGTATGTTAGACACCACTGAGTCTCCTAATTATTCAGTGTAATTTATTCAAAAAACGTTTTTTCATAAGAAGTCATGCACTTAACAGTGACACCAAAAGTCATGTATGTAACAGTGACACCACATCAAGTCAAGTGGTTAACAGGGACCCAACAAAAGCAACAATATAAGTGTAACTATCTGATATAGTCCTGCAACAAGAAACGCTTGTGTTAATGTACATAATGCAACCATAGTTATGTTTAAACATTTACTTCTGAATGCATTTTCTCCAGAGGTGTCAAACTTTACCTGCTGACCATATATGTTTGTTTGACAGCTCTTTTTTTCTTACTCAGCAATTTAAACCTTGGCTGAAATGTTAGACAACACTTATTATCCTAATTATTTGGTGTAATTTATTTAAAAGCATTTTTTTTTCATAAAAAGTCATGTACGTAACAGTGACACCATCACAAGTCATGTACATAACAGTAAGAGGAATGGAGACACCAAGAAAAACATTCACCGGGACGAGAAGTAGAAAGGAAGTTTCTTGGGCAGGTGTGGGGCTTTTATGACCTTCAAAGGTTCAGCAACAATACAGACAAGTGCTTTTAGTTCTGCAGATGGGCCACTGGTGTTGTGGTGAATTTTTGGACCCATAGTCTAGTACATAACAGGGGGATGCCAAGGGAGGAGGAGTCAAATAGTTAATTAAAACATCATGAATACCGCAAAGTAAAGAAAAGAAAATTAGAAATGATTTTAAGGAGAGTCAGAGGCACTGCAATTGGGGGTATTAGAAAAAAAGCTATTTGAAAACCAGGGTTGTACAAGTCCTGAAAGTACTGTGGGGGACACCACTGGTTCGTACGTTACCAGGGGGAAAAAAGGCATATAAAACTACATAAATTATAAATTTAGAAATAAGAAAGTTGTAAGAATCACAAGAGCTAACTATGAGATACTAGCATACAACTTTTTTTTCTTTAAAATGTAAATGTTGATACTGAAATGAGGCACTCTATGAGTGACATGGAACAATGTCACAAAATGGCATCTTTCTTAAGGGGGAATGTGGCACTCCAGGTTTTTTAACTAAAGGAAATAAGGCAAGCATAATGGACGCAAGTCTTTCTAGCTTAAAATGACCTATGAGACATCAGGAAGGTCATGTTAAAGAAATCTGATAGATTTCTTTGGCTGGGTAACCAGGTAATTAGATCATGGAGGGGCAGTGGATGTGGCCTACCTAGATTTCAGCAAGACCTTCAACACCATCCCACATAGGAGTCTTGTAAACCAGCTGGGCAGCCTAGGAGTGGGTCTCAATGTGGTAAACTGGATCAGAAATTGAGTAATGGATACCACACAAGGGTGGTGGTAAGCAGAGTTCATTCCTAGTAGAGGAGGGTGACCAGTGGTGTGTCACAAGGATCAGTTCCGGTACTAGTCCTCTTTAATGTCTTCATAAGTGACATTGCAGAAGGGCTGGAAGGGGTGGTATACCTCTTTGCAGACAACATTAAGGTCTGCAACAGGATGAACACTTGGTAGGGTAGAAAAAAATGAGGAGGGACCTAAGCAGGCTTGAGAAGTGGTCAAGAGTATGGTAGCTAAGATTCAGTGCAAAGACGTATAACATCATGCACTTGGTGCACAGAAACCCAGAGGAGGAGTACATGATGGGGGGTTACTGATGACCACCAAACAGGAAAGGGACCTGGGGTAATCATATCTGATAACTTAAAGCTGACCAAGCATTGAGAAAAGGATGTGGGGAGAGCCAGTGGGATGCTAGGGTGCATAGGGCGAGGTATCACCAGCAGAAAAAAGGAAAGGTGATACCACTGTATAAATAATTGGTGAGACTTCATCTGGAGTACTGTGTCCAGTCCTGGAGGTCACATCTCCAGAAGGACATAGACAGAGTAGTGACAGTTCAGAGAAAGGCAACAAAAATGATGCAGGGTCTGCACCAAAAGCCATATAAGCAGAGACTATAGGACCTCAATATGTACACCCCGGAAGAGAGGAGAGTGAAGAGGTTATGATGGAGACCTTCAAATATCTCAAGGGCATAAGTAAGGTACAAGAGGGTAGCATTTTTCAGAAAAAAAGATGTTCAGGAGCAAGGGGGGCATGACATGAAGCTGGAGGGGGGTAGACTTAGGGGTAATATGAGGAAGTATTTTTTCACAGAAAATGCAGTGGATACATGGAACAGCCTCTCAGCAGAGGTGGTTGGGGTGCAAATGGTAGGTAGAGGTGCTCAGATACCATTCTGATGGACCTGAGTACCCTCTGACAGATAGCCATGCTATCCAGCTGTGTGAGCCAGTCCCCCTCTGACCATGATTGAATACTGGATCCCAGGCAAGATGGGGTTGCACAGAGTCAGATTCTTGGATCGGACCCTTGGGTTGTTGTGGACCAATCAATGGATCCCTGATGTGACTGTCAGATCCAGCAGGTTATTGGGTATGCCCTCACAGAGTGCTGCGATCCAATGGCCGGATCCCTGATCTGACCATCGGATCCAGCAGATCATTTGTGTCATGAACTGATCCACTTGGGATCTGAGGAGACTGGACTCATTGTCGGATGTCATCAATAACCGATGACACCTGACATCCAGTCAAAACAGTAGTATCTGCCAGTATCCTATACCAGCAGATACGTATCCGAGCAACGTTAATGGTAGTGGAATTCAGTAATGCACAGGATAGGTACAAGAGAACCCTAGAAATAGGAAAGACAGGGTAAAATCTGGGGATCAAGTAGGATCTGTGGTATTTCAGTAGGTAGGGAAAATGGGCAGACCAGGTAGGACAAGCAGTCCTTATCTGTCATCAGTTTCTGTGTTTCTATGCAACCCGCTGTCACAGACATGGCTGCCACCTTTAATCACAAAAAAAACAAACTTTAACGAGGTCATCAAAAATAAAACTATGAATCATAAATTAGAAACAAAATAAAGTAATTAATTATTGCCTTTATCATCACCTTGTCCTTGCACATATATAGAGGATAATGTATGGGCAGCGGTGTGTAACAACGCTATGTTTGCCTTCGAGTGGTTCTCTTGGCAACTATGTTAAACCTCGAGACCGAAGCTTGAGAGGTTTATAGGGTTGCCAAGGGAACCACGAGAAGGCAAACAGCGTTGTTGCACACCGCTGACCATATGTTGTCTTTTATAGTGTATGGTCAGCGGAGAAACAAAAAAATGATGCCAGTGTTGAAAACAATAATCTACTACTACCACCTCCACCTCTACTTCTGGTGCAGCTTCTGACTGCATGGTAGCATTCTGACAGAGCTCCGCGATTCTCTCGCCAGTTACCTGATAAACTTTTTAAACATAGGCATATTCGGCTGTTATGGGGGCCATGGCAACAGCATCACGTGGTGGTTCAAATCTGTTACACTATCGATGTGACGCATCGTTGATCGTATAACAAGAGCGTGACGTCACATCGATAGTGTAACAATGCTGTAAAAAGATGATTTTTGGGCCATAACAGCGTTCTACCATACATTATATACAAATTAAAAAAAATGAAGCACTGCTCATAGTTTTCATTACTTGTGTTTTTTTGCTAGCCATGAACATTCTCTTCCTGTCTTTACCTGCTTACCAGGAAAATCCTTGCTGCTTAATACACATCAAGTGAGGCTCCATATGAGGAATTTTTGTTAGTGTGTGTGTGTGTGTGTTTGTGTGTTTGGAGAAGAACATTCTACCAGTGGAATTGTGCAGAATAATGAATTGGAGTCTATGGATAGCCTGTGATGTGGGCAAAAACATAACAGCGACCATGAAAACAGCAAGTGTTTCACAGCGACCGGAAAGAGGGTGATATTCGTATTCCCTCCTCCCTGAGATGTTACGATCTCTGAGTTAGTATCAATAGAAAGGGGGCATGGGGGGCCAATGGGGGAGACTAGGTAGGACAAGAAGTCTTTGTCTGTCATCAATTTCTGTGCTTCTATGCAACCCGCTGTCACAAACATGGCTGCCACCTTTACTCACAAAAAAAAACAACCTTTAACTAGGCCATCAAAAATAATACCGGAGGGCATAGCCCCAATAAATATACCTATTGCCCTCTTTCCAGTAGCTGAGAAACAGTCACTCTTTTCATGGTCGCCATTAAAAATAAATAAACGGGGTGAGAATGGGAGGGAGGCAATAATAAGAGCAAAGAGTGGGAAATGTCTGAAAACTCAATTAAATGGGGAGAAGCAGACCCAAGCTGCTTAAAAATAGTCTGGGGCTAGATATTCAAATCTGCACAAAAGCAGCTCACAAAGGTTTGTGCTACACTTGCGCCTGACCTGGAGGTTGCCATATTCAGTCGGATAATGCACCAGCACTATCTGACTGAATGTAAAGCCATGTCAGTGCAGCACTAAGGCAGGTTGCACTGTCTTGACATGGACCTGGGCTGTATGCAGAACCAAAGGGTTTTGCACCCCCCTGACCAGATAGCACCAGGAGCTGTAGCACAATATTCAGCAGTAGAATGCAAATGAGCCTGTTGGGCATGAAAGGTACTAAGGAGCCGTATGCATGCCCATTATTGGTTCATTTGCATGGGAAGCAGCAGCAGGTTTGCACCTATTCCATGGTTGCCTGTCATGTCAGTTATGGTGGTGACCAGCCCCACACCCTGAACACCTGAACACCCATCTCCTCTATGCTAATATACTCCCTGGTGTCTAGTGGCACCCCCACCCTCCGATCGATCACACCGGTAATGGAAAAATCCACCCTGGTGTCTAGTGGCACCCCTCACCTTCTGATCACCAGCCGTACTATTGAACAAGGTCTCCTTGGTGTCCAGTTGCACCCTTTGCTTTCCAGTCACCTGTTGCAGTCTGGTGTCCTGGTGCCCTGGTGTATTGGGGCCCTCCCCATCCTCCAATCCCCTCACCCAAAATGCATATGTAGTTCTTCTTGCCTAGTGGTACTCTACACCCCCTGAATGCCCATCCCTGAAATGCTTAGGTGGCACCCCCCACTAAGTACCTGACTGGTGCTACCTCTGAGTTCCCAGTGGCTAGCAGCCACCTCCACTGGCCCACAGACTGTACAGCACCATGCCAACTCAGGGTCTAGTGGCACCCACCCCAGGTGCCATCCTATGTTTCAGAGCACCCCCTGGTGTTCAGTGGTCCCCCCAACTGTCTCCCCAACCTCGATCAATACCAGGACTGGTGTCTGAAGAGTGTGGGGTGTGACTTGACACCAAGGGGACCTCAATCAATACTGAGGCAGGTGATTGGAGGATGGGAGAGGTACCACTAGACACCAGAGAGACTTTGATCAATACCAGAGTGGGTGAGCAGATGGTTGGGGATGCACTAGATACCATGGAGACCATGATCAATACTGAGACAGATGACGGGATGGTGGGGAAGGGGTGCCACTAGACATCAGGTAGCCATCAATCAATAGCAGTTGGGTGATCAGAGGGTGGGGTTGCGTTTAGACACCAGGAAGAATACGATCAATACCAGGGTGGTTGATTGGAGGGTGGGAGTGCTACTAGACACAAGGGCATCCATTGTTTCACTGAAACAGGATTCAGGGTTGGGGGGCTGGTGGCTGCAGTACTGCTATACCACCACCAGGTCTTTGCATCTCATTAAGACTAGATATGCAAAGACAGTAACTAGCAGCCCATTTGGGTGGCATTTACCATCAGTATAAACAGCTGAATTTGCTGCTGCACCTGTATACAGGGTGTGACCCCTTCATTTGTATGGGCACAGCTGTATGTTAATGCTCGGGCACTAATGGGTTTTGCCCATGCTGTGGGGATCTCTGAATATAGACCCTACCCATGAATCGGATACAAAACCCAGTTAGTGCAGGAAAACACCCCTTACCATCCACACTAAGTTTTGAATAACTGGCCCCTGAAATTAATAACAACGTGCATTTCTTCAAAGATGAAATAGAAGCATATTTCAATGAAAGATCTTGATTTCTTTTGATCTTTTTAAAACAGTTCTTCCTATTTTCATTCATTTAAAGAGCTGCCGACACCTCCAAGATAACTTTGAAAAATATAATAATTAGGTACTATTCAGCTTGCATCCCACATATGTATATATATATATATATATATATATATATATCCTACAGATTTCTCCTCCCATTAAATTACTGAGGAAAGTTGCATGAATACATGATTTTTATCTTTTATCCCTTACAGTTCATCTGCCTCTATAACTTACTCCCTGCTTCAAGTCACAAGCCTCTGTTGTTACAGTACATCATAATCTGTTGCCATGGGAGTAATTGTGATGTCTCAAGTAGTGCATTATGACCTCAGGTAGGGAGAAAGCAACTGGAACAGATTAAATGTTTAGGAGCAGAGATCCTGTTTTCATGCAAATGTCCTCAATAATAAATAATGGGGAGGAGACATACAGAACTAACTTAAAATACAAGCTGAAGGGTGGCACTAGGGGGCCAAGATGGGAAACAGCTTAGACTACAGAGCTCCATACCACCACCAGTTATCCCACAAAATCCTTTGCTGAACTGGCCACCAAACCTAGCATAATCTGGACAGTCCGAGCACTACCTGGAGGAGATAAATAAGAAAATTACTTATCTCAGCACTGATTGCAGTCCTACAGCAGGCAGTTAAAAATCTGGGCTGTCAGGCTTCAACACAGCAAGGTAGCTGGCAGCATGGCATCAGCTCAGGAATCCCCCTCAGCTAAAGGGCTTGCCAGTGGGGGAGCTGCAAGAAATAAGGGACATGTTTGCAACTTTATTAGCCACACATGGAGCTCTTACCAAACAAGTGCAAGAGACAAAACAGGACATTATACAGATTTCCCAGTTTGTGGATGGTAATGAACATCATATTGCACAGCAAAGGGACTGTACTGATAGAATAAGCTGCAGGCTTGATGAGCAGGACAGAATAATACAACAGTTATTAGACAGGCTTGAGGACCTTGAAAACAGAGGGAAGAGCAACAGCCTGCACTTTGTGGGCTTCCCTGAAGGGACGGAGGGCCATGATGTTTCTTTCCTCTTACAACAAGTGGTACCGGAGTTCCTGCAATACCAATGGCCTGCCCCCCTCAAGGTACAGAGAGCACATCACTCCCTTCCTCCTCACCCAAAGCCAGGGCAGAGATCCAGGCCAATCCTGGCAAGGATTTTATGATTCCCAGTTAAAGAAAGAATTCTTGGATTTGCGAGGGAGTGAGGGCCCTTAACATGGCGTGGACAGAATATTCCTTGATTTTTCCCCTGCGCTGTCCGAGCGTTGCAGGGAATTCACTAGGGCCAAGCACGACCTCATGGCACTTCAAATTCCCTTCAGTCTAAGGTACCCAGCCATCCTAAGAATTGAAAGGAATGGGGTTCTCAGAGCCTACAGCAGCTGAGGAATTCATCCTTTGATCCTGGCCGGAGGCCTGACTGGATCACAGGGGCCTGGACTGGGGAGCTTGCACTATGGATACATCCCCAGATAAAGCGCTATCCTGGCCAGCTTGGCCTCTCCAAACTGCTACCGCAAGGCCCCAGCCCAGAGAGCATACTGAGGAGTGGCAGCCGGGGGGGGGGGCAGGCTGGAAAGGAAAAGTTGATCACAGCCCGACCTTGCCAGCAGTCTCCCAGAGGGACCAGAGGTGCTCGATAGAAGAAGGCCTAGAAATCAGTGATGAGTAGGGGGAGACCTTTGCCAGTAGGTTATCCCCCCTCCTACAGGATCCACAGACCACTCTGAACCAGGATCCCAAGGCCCAGCGGATCCGAGACAATGTCTCGCCAAAACTTCACTGGGCTCAAAAGATAGAGGAGCCCCTGATACCACCCACAACAGTAGCCATACAACAAGAGCTCACCTACGTGGCAGCAACCGCGGCACCACCAAACTGAGACACAGCACCTGGATTGGGCCTCCTGATTGTTCCAGCAGTGCCTCCTCCGTCACTCCAACAAAAACCTCAGAATGGAGCGCTGATGCTTGCAGGCTGTAATGTTTACACGATGGCCTGATCTTAGCCCCACTCACCTGGAACTCTTAAAGGGGCAAAGCCCTGACATACAGCTTGAGTGGCCACCCTGCGAGCGAGAGCCCTTAACTCAGACATACTGGATGCTGGACAATGCAGGGCATAGCTCAGCTATCATGGGGCCCCCCTTTTCCGTACTGTACTCCCCGGTGAACTGCTGGGACCATCCCTCCCCCTTCCCTAGCCAGATAAAGGCATTGAGTTAGTTATTTAAGCAGGGCAGATCAGCCCTGAACTATTAATAGGCTCTTGGAAGCACCTGAATGCAGGATCTTACACAAGGGCCCGCAGAGCTCAAATGTATCCTCAAGTGGGAGGTTCTTTATAATTAAGTTTTTTGGAGGGGAGTGTATTGTAATGTCAGCAGCATACAGAGGCCTCTCGCATTTCACTGGCCCCATGCTACACCCGGATGGTACCCCCCAGTGGAAGGACTTTCAGGCTCCATATGCCTCCCCCACCCCAGGAGGGAAGCAAAAATATAGCACTAAATGTAGAGGTGTGCACATCCCACCCTGGCCTGAAGGATTTCACAGAGCACATGCTGCAGGGACCCTAGGGGATACTGGATGGGATCCCCGGATACCAAGGGTGGTTTTATTTTACGCTGACCTAAGGCATTACCCCTCTGTGAACTTGGCTGTGGGGACGGCAACCTAAACATGTAAGTACCTGGTGTCAGATAAACATATGGCACGTGATAAGGTTGGGAGGTTCGGAGAGTCACCTGAACTAGTATCTATGCTTGGTAACTGTAAGGCTACCGCTGAAGTGAAAACTAGCTCAAAAACTGTAAAGGTTTGAGTACAATACAACATTTGGATACAGACTGTTATAGTTTTTTATGTATATAGTTGCCCCGGTTGGGCTGTTAGATATTGGAGAGAAGTAATACAGACTGGTATAAACTACAGACATGCTATCCATCTAAGGCAACAGTGCTGAGACTGTGGTCTCCTGGAGCTCCCCACTGACTGGCACCCTCATCAATCAGACCCCACCATGATATACTAAATCTAATGGATGACACCAAATTCATTACTTGGAACGTGAACGGAGTAAACTCACCCATTAAACGCAAACAAGTCCTGTCCCATTTTAAAAAACAAGGTGCAAAAGTGGCTTTCTTCCAGGAAACTAAGCTGTCACACACAAAGGACTGCAAACTGGAAAGGGATTGGGTAGGACTGGAAGCACATAGCACTCACTCATCTGTGAAGAGAGGGGTCTCCATACTCATACTGATACACAAGTCCCTTCAGTGGCCCCAAACCCACACCCTGAAAGACAAAGAAGGGAGATGGGTCCTTATTTAGGTAGCAACCCCAGAGGCCCCCCTTGTTATGCTAAACTTGTACATATTTAAAGAAAACAACCCTGACTTCAATGCTCACCTCTGAGAAATATTGGCCCAGTTTACTTCCAAGCACATGCCAAACATCATGGAGGGGGATTTCAATCTCACCTTAGCCCCGGCCATGGACAGATCAGCTAATACCAGAGAGCCTCGCATCAAAGCAAGGATGGTATTATTGCAGTTGATGTCAGAACATAGCCTGGCTGATATATGGAGGTTACACCATGTCAAAGTCAGAGATTACTCTTTTTATTCCACCCCCCACCAGTCCTACAGCAGGCTTGACCTATGGCTCATGAATCCTTTAGTCACCCCATTGGTTATGGGCTCTAATATGCTACCCAGGGTAATCTTGGACCATGCACCAGTCGAATTGACAATAACACGGAGCCCACCTCCACCCAAGACAGCTAGTTGGCACCTGGACCCTCTCCTGTTAAAGGATCCTGATTTCCTCCCTTGAGCTTAGGTCCAAATAGAAGAATATATGGGGGATAATGACAATGGTAGTGTCAATGATAGTACCTTATGGGAAGCCTTGAAGGTATACCTTAGGGGTAGAATTATCAGATTCACCTCTCATAGAAGGCAGCAGAGAGAAAGAGGTAGCTCAAAGCATCAGAGATCAGACATAAAAGAAATTCCAAGGCAGATCTTAAAGACATTTAATTATTTACGAGATTTACCAGGAAGGCATACTGAGCTAAGAGCTCAATTCCAGATGCGACCTGGGTGCCGAGACCCAATTACATACATGAAATATATACATATGCAGTACATTTTGGAAAGCCAAGGCTTTCCTATAAACATTTGGTTGAAAGAATACAGACAGGGGTGGATACATACAGTGTAAAGAATAAGTGGGTAATATACATTTCATATACATTTATAGTACAACAAGCATAGTAGTAAGTTGTTAGTTATAACAGGAGCACCTGGAGGAGAAATGGACTCTAAGTAGAAGGTTGCGATGGTAGGGGTTCTATGCATGTCTTATGCATGCTGGCCATCAGAGCCAAGCTTAATGTATATTATGCCAGAAAGGCAGAACTTACACTTACACGCCTTGCACATACCTTTTGGGAGGAAGGGGAAAAAGCAAGGAAAATCCTGGCCTACAGACTAAGAAAGCAGAGAACTGAAAGGCACATTCCTGGTCTCACATATAGGCAGGGAATAACACATACTACTCCCAAAGAAATCTCAGAAGTGATGCCTAAGTTCTGTGCTGAGCTGAATGCCTCTTCCCATCCCCCAAATGCCAAACAGGTGCACTACTTCCTAGCCTCTTTAAATATCTCAAAGGTAACACCCCAGCAAGCTCAAGAACTAGATGCACCTGTGCAAGCCGAGGAAGTAGCACAAGCAGTTAGTGCCTTGAATAAAAATAAATTCCTGGGAGGAGATGGTTTCCTGGTGGACTTTTACCAGGGAACCATCGAGAAAATAACCCTGATATTGCAAAGAGCTTACACATACGCACTATCCAACGGTACACTCCCACCTACACTGAAGGAAGTGACAATCACAGTATTACACAAAAAAGGGAAGGATCCCCATCTCCTGACCAGTTACACCCAATATCCCCTCATAAATGCGGATGCAAAACTTCTAGCCAAAGTCCTAACCACCAGACTCAAAAAAATTATCCTGGATCTAGTTCATGTCACCCAGGTTGGCTTTACAAAAGGAAGGCTGAGCTCTGACCACCTGCGGACCTTCCTTAATCTAAAAATCATAGCAGCACTCTCAACACCCCTGCAGCTGCCCTCACCATAGACTTCGAGAAGGCTTTCGATTCTGTGGAATGGGAGTACCTATTCAAAGTAATTAGGGACAGGGGAATAGGGCCGTACAACCTCGAATGCATACAAACCCTTTACTTCTCACCCACAGCCCATATTCTAATGAACAGTACATTATCCAACCCTTCCCCCTGCCCCGTTACTATTCCTACTAGCCATGGAGCCACTCACGGCAGCCCTAAGGGCCAATGCAGATATTCCAGGGCTGCATGTAGGAAGGGAGGAATACAAGTCATTGTCTTATGTGGATGGCCTCTTAATACTTCTGAGAGATGCTCCCAAGGCTGCTAGCATCACTTGTCCAGCTGTTGGACAGTTACACTAATATATCAGGCCTGAAGGTGAATCATAGCCAATCAGAAGTCTTACCGCTAAACTACAAGTGCACACCAGATATATTCCAGGACAATAACTGGAAATGGGCAACTACTGGCATCACGTACCTAAGTATATATATCACCCTTAAAACTCCTGACATATGCAAAGCCAACTTATCTACACTAATAACAACACCCACAGCAGATTTACTTAGATGGCGCCAGCTAAATTTATCCATCATGGGAAAGATAGCGGCCATTAAGACGATGATGGCACCAAGGGTTTTATACCTGTTAGACCACATCCCCATCAGCATACCAGAGATATGGTTCAACCACCTTAACAGGCTGATGGGAAGATTTCAGTGGGAAGGAAAGCCCCCTCAGCTCAGCCATTCCAAGCTATGGAAGCATTGGAATGACGGAGGATGGGGCCTACCTAACTTCACACAATACCATCTCACCTTTATTTCAGCACAAACATTACAATGGTGCCCAAAACCAGGGAGAATACCACCGCAATGGGTAGGCTTGGAAGGCACTCTCACTGGGGCACAAACTCCCTGTTTCCTATTGTATATCTAACCCCCCCAAAAAGAACTAACCCATCCCACAATAGCCATATCCATGCAATACTGGAAAAAACTATGCGGAGCTATGTCCATCCACCAGATGCCTATCCAATGGGCCCCACTATGGGAAAACCCGACCATTACTATTGACCGCAAACCTGTGTATTGGCCCACCTGACTACAGGCCAGATTTGAGATGGTACAGGACCTGTGCATCCCCAAATCCTTGGTAATAAACACATACCAAGGCCTAAAGGATGCCTACGGGGTACCACAAGCAGATTTCTGGGGGTATCTACAACTCCGGGCAGCAGTCACGACTGCAATAAAAATGCA
This sequence comes from Neoceratodus forsteri, assembly GCA_016271365.2. Taxonomy (NCBI): domain Eukaryota; kingdom Metazoa; phylum Chordata; order Ceratodontiformes; family Ceratodontidae; genus Neoceratodus; species Neoceratodus forsteri. The sequence goes on along the minus strand of CM057453.1, from coordinate 276,889,244 downwards.
GCACAAAACACTTGCGAGTTCAGGAGTCACTTATCCACACATGGCTCACCAAAGACAGGGAATTTATTTATTTTAGTCTTTGGTAACCGGGTAAGGCCCACTAGGCACAAGTGCCTGTTTTCAGGGGCGACCTGGGAGCACTGGGCGGTTAAGTGACTTGCTCAGAGTCACACAGTATGCAAGTGGAGGTTGTGAGAATCAAACTCAGGTCTGGTCTGCTGGATGTATCAAGTTCATTCACATCTTGTTCCTCTAACCTCTAGGCTATACTGCCAGCCAATATAAGAATATATATGAACAAATGTGAGATGCAAGCTCCTCAGTCATGGACCAATGCAGGATATAGTGAGAACACGAGCTGGGCATCCATATTCCAGAGACCGCCTGGGGATCTTGCTGGGGTAGGGCTCACACTGCCAGCAGAGACACAAAAGCACAACTCATTCAGCTAAAGATTCTGTATAGGTGGTATAGAACACCTGCATACTTACACAAAGTGGGTGTCCTGCAGGAGGACAAGTGCTGGAAGTGTCATAAGGATACTGGGACCCTTACGCACATTCTATGGGATTGTCCTAGGATCAGACCAATATGGGACCAAGTCATAACATACTGTACCTTACCTACATACTATACCATTAATGGGCCATTTGCAGTCATAGGACTCTCCACACCCAACTGGAATGGGAACAAACACCTGACACAATGGGGCATAGCCACTAGGATTGCACTGAAAAGATTACTCCTAAGAAACTGGAGAACACCTAAAGTTCCCACCTTCAATGAATGGCAGCAGGCACTCAGCCAGTTAGCATCCCAGGAGTGCATGTCTTATGTTGTCATAGGTTATCTGCCTAGATACACAGACATTTGGTAAACATACCTCCAAATGCAGGGCAATGATGGATAGCTACCTGGGTTCCCCAATATCTAAGAGGAGAGTACAAATGCAAGAAACAACCTCTCCAAGGCAGACGGGGGGATCGAATCAGTAAGAGATATGTCAAGGTTAAAGTCAAGGTGAGGTTAATGACACCCACTAATAATATAGCACAATATTTGTATAATATGTCTATATATAAGTCTGAAAAAACAGTTATGTATACATATAACACCATGTGTCTCTCTGTATTTGTCATCATGACTCTATTTGTCTCTGTGTTTTGTTCTATTGTAACATTGGAAAATTTTCAATAAAAAATGTAACGTTAAAAAAAGAAACAAGCAAACTGTCTAAACATTATGTTTTGTGAAAGTTCTGTTGAAGGTGTCAGCTGCTCTTTAAGTCACACATAATTAAAAGCTATTTTATAAGCACACTAAGATACTTCAGAGTATGTAATTATGACATTATATTTCTCAGGTGCACTTAACACTCGGCTAAGCCAAGTGCCTAACAATGCAACTGAGGCATGTGATTATAGTACCATAATGCACACCCTATCATGTATAATTGCTTACATAACACCTACATACTCCATTCAGTACTGCCATTAAATCCCATGATGTTGCACTTACAGTACCTTGGGTCTTTGCATGAATGGGCTGGAAAATATGCACCAGAGGCACGTATCCTGCTCTCAGAGCTCTGCACCTGTAGACAGGTGGCACCATCATCTGCCACCTGTCCACAGCTCTACCTCCCCAGTATGCAGGTCCATGCAGGATGGCCGGGGTGGAGTAGTGGACCCAGCCAGGCATCCAATCAGATGCCCATCCTGGGTATCAAGTGGATCCCTTGTGTGACAGAGCATGGGTTAGAGTGGGTGACTAGCACCAGCGGACACCTAGACCTGCACGGCAATGCCATGTCTGGCAGTGAACCCCATGGCTGAGCCCCTGGAACACAGGTGCCACCCTTCACAATGCCGCATCTCCCCACCAACACATGGCAGCCCTGTCACCTGTGCAGCAAGGCCCCCAACACACATGCCACCCCATCCCTCTGGCAGTGGAAGCACCCCCCACCCCCACACATGGATGCCCCTGTCCCTGGTGTGAGACGTGACAGCCCCCCTCCACCCACTGCTGCCCCATTCTGGTGTTTATCAAGGGCCCCCCCATGCACACAAGTGCTCCATTCTCACAAACCCGACCCACGGTCCCATTTCCCCAACTCTCATTGGCAGTCAGTGGCTCCCCCATCCCCCATGGCACTGACATCCCCACCGTACCTGCATAGCCAGTGCCACAGCTGGATGGTCAGCAGCACAGCCCTCTGCACATCTCCTCTGCCTCTGGCCATCCAAGTGATGCTGGGAATGCACCCTTATAAATTGGCTGCATGCTCAGACCCTCACCTAACAGCATTTCATCTAGACAAGTGTGCATATATGTGTGTGTGTGTGTGTGTCTGTGTCTGTATTTGTGCTGGGGGCTAGCCTGAATTTGGCAGAAGATAACAGATATCAAATGAAATATCAAGTAGCTTCATGATCCTTCACCCTAAGTCTAAACTGATGTCTCTTAAGGAATCAAACTTCTTGACAAATGGTGATTATGTCAGTCTAAATCATACATTTATCATATTTAGCTTTGGATACTTTAATGTGCACTATGTGGCTTACCAGCTAATCAGGCTCACTGCCTGTAGATGGTATAGATTGCATCAGCTAGACTTTTCACATATACTGTAGGAACATATAGGAAAGGATAGACAAACAAGACCCGGAGTCTATCTTGTTCATTCTCTGCCATCTAGGTAGTGGTAATATTCAGTTTTATGTAAAACAGTGGAAACTTCTTGCAACCATTCTTTCCCCAATAAATTATAGCAATAATACCATAGTGGTTTAGATTTACAAGGTATTAACTGAACCAGAAATAATGAACACCGAGGTCAAAGGCAGAAGCAAACTGGGCATCCTCTCTGATTGGTTAAGTAAGCACACAGCAGCTCATCATAAAGAAGATCTACTGAGCCATTATTGTTCTTAGCCAATCAGAATGCAGAGCCTCTGTCCCATTATTCAGTCTATGGTCCAGTTATTGCAGAATAACCAAACAGTAACTCTGCATTCTCACTAGCTAAGAGGGATCCAGTCCAATATAATAAATGCTGTACCCAGTGGTGTTACTTTCCATGACGAACTGATCTAACTTGAATTTAAAAGATTCAGCACTCCCCCATTTGCACCACTTTTTTTGGGAATGAATATGTGCTAGATTATCAGAGCATCCAACTATTGCTCTCTATGATATGTACTAGCCAGCAGTATGCTGGATAATCAATGTTCAGAACTGTATAAAGTCATGAGAGGATTGGGTCCCCTTTATTATTGCATTTTTTTGTGTTCCAATGTCCATTATTTGATACCTACTTTCACCTGGTACAGTACTTTGTTTTTCCTTACATTTAGACTAGACTAGAATTTCACAGTAGGTAGACCTGTTTTGTGGAATGTGTTATTTATTTATTTATTAGAGGTGTGGTGAACCTGTGGGGGTGAAACTGAACCATCCCAAACATATATGGCTTGGTTTCCATGAGATCATGAAATCCAAGCCAAACCTTGCCGGCTTGGCTCAGATCGACTCAGATCTCTGAGAATTTTTGTTTGGCTGTTTTTTAGCTCCTGCCTGTAATGTGACTGGTCAGAAGAGAGCTGGTAAGTCAGTGGTTCAACATGAGCAAACTGGAGTATAGCTGGATGCACAGCTCTCCTTGGCATCATTTGAGCTGAGCCACCGAGGAGAGATGATCTCACAGTCTGGAATCATTCAACAAACAAAAGGTTGGGAGGAAAGGGAAGGATCTCCATTGAGTGCGTGGAGTCAGACCACCACTTAACTTCCTGGCACCCAAAAACAAACAAAAAAAGCAGAGCATAAAAAAACTAACTGAGAGGGTGAGGTGGAGACTCGGGAGTGACATGGGCCAGGGACTGGGGAGTGGGGCATTGAGCGGCCATGCGGTAAGGGAAACAATGGGTCTCCATGAACCAGTTACTTCTTCCACCCACACCACCAACAAGAGTAACAGAAAAAGTAAGAAAATAAAACATAAACTGAGAGGATCGTGACTCAGGAGGTACGTGGGCCAGGGACTGACTGTGTTAGTGTGTTGGGGGGGGTGCAGAGGGCACCTCATCCCTGATGGCAGAAACTGGCTACCAAACAAAGGGCAAGACACTAGTAGAGGGAGACCGTGTGTGTGTGTGTGTGTGTGTGTGTGTGTGTGTGTGTGTGTGTGTGTGTGTGTGTGTGTGTGAGTGTGGGGGGGGCAGAGGGCAGTGGGATGCTGCATTATTTAGCCCCAAAGCACAGCAGTGACATAGTGCAGCACCAGACAGAAACAGAAAAGCACAAGTGCTGCAGTGCAAACTGCCACTTAGTTATCCTGGCAATCGAAGCTGGCTGCCTGGCAGTGTAACCTAGAGGTTGCAGTAATTTGCTGTGAATGAACTTGGTGGGACATCCAGCAGACAGAACTGGGTGTGATAGTGATTCCCAGTCCCACGACCTCCACTTGCATACTGTGTGAATCTGAACAAGTCATTAACCTCCCCACTGCTCCTGTGTTGCCCCTGAAAACAGGCACCTGTGCCTAGTGTCCTAAGCCGAAGGTAGAGCAGTGACTGAGCTTATTCAGTACAGTAGGAATACTGGCATACTGTGAGACACTGAGGAGGTCACTTGTGTAACCACTCCAAAGCTCTGTCAAAGCAGTGTCAACAGCCATTTCCCACACAAGCAGGAGTCAGACAGGACCATATTTGTTTGTGTAGTCCTGTCAAATAAAGGCTTACATGTTGCATCATGTGTGAAATGTTTTGGAGAGAGGGGGCAGCCTGGCAGTTGAGTAAGCAGTTTCTGCACAGTGTCACCAGCCATTTTCCCCACAAGGAGGAATCAGGACTGGGACAGGCGGATCATATTTACTTTTGTGTAGTCCTGTCAAATAAAGGCATCACGTGTTAAACTTTTTAGGGAGGGAGCAGCCTGGCAGTTGAGTAGCCTCTGTCTGCACAGTGTCACCAGCCATTTTCCACACAAGCAGTAGTCAGGACAGGGACATGAGGGCAATATTTTTTTTGTGTAGTCCTGTTAAATAAAGGATTGTATCACATGTGAAACATTTTGGAGGGAGAAGGCAGCTCAGCATTTGAGTAGCCTCTGTCTGCTCAGTGTCACCAGCCATTTCCCACAAAAGCAGGAGTCGGGACAGGTATAGGACCATATTTTATTTTGTGTAGTCCTGTCAAATAAAGGCTTGCATCACATGAGAAATGTTGTAGAGTGAAGGGGCAACAGTTGGCACATGCATTGTAGCCCCAAATATAGCAGTAGCCTTGCTAGTTAGCCAGTTTATATTCATACCTTGCCTTGAGACTCAGCATCATTGCCACCTGTTTCCCCAAGGTGACCGAGGAAGGTAGTATGGTCAGGTACTGTTTTTTTTTTCTTGGACATGAGCTGGCATCTTTACTGATCGGCAAATGTTATTAAAATAAGGTTCCATGTCAGAATATCGACAACAATGTTGTTGACATCCCGACAGAGACATGAACAATGATGACTGTCGGCACTGTTCCTGTTAGGAACGGAGTATTTTTTTGCTGGGAGCTGTGCCCCCTGCACCCCCCCAATGGGGCTGTGCCCCACTTCCCCATCTAAATAACCAACTCTGAGTCAGAGTTGGTTCGGGGTGGGGAGTTACACTTGGAGACAGAGCGCCAGTGTACCAGCGGAACCATCACAGCAACCTGGCGAGATATGTCGCTGTGATGGTCTTCGCTGTAAAAAGTCGATGTCCTGATGGTACACCTTAAAATAATGATGGAAAGTACTAAGCCTGTGAAACAAGTTCCCAAGGCAAAGAAAGCAATTCAGAAGAAAAAAAGTCACAAAACCAAAAAGTGCTTCTTCTACTGTAGTAGGTGCATCCTCTTCTTTACCGATAGAAGCTTCCTTATGCTCTGAGTCCTTGTCTTCTGAGATCCCATCATGTTTGTTTGCTGCTGCAGGTGATACCCAGTTAACAAATACAGTTCAAGTAAAAGGCAACAAGAAAGCCTGGATGCTGAACCAGCTACTAAGAGAAGTAGATCTGCAAAAGGTACAGTTATTAAAAAAAACAAAGGCAGTTGCAGGCACTACATTTAGTGGAAAGGAAAGAATAAGCATACATGCATACTTTCTGCCACTTTCTCAAGATTCTACCACTTCTCATTCTTCAGAGTCAGACCATGTGGATAGCAGTGGCAGTGAATATGTTACTGAGAGACAGTGCATGATGGGAACTCTGATGGTGAGGGCTCAGAGCCAGAGGAACCTGTGAGATGCCAGACCAAAACACCTGGGTAAGATCATCAAAAGAAAGGTCATTAGGGGCCAGTGAAACTGAAAAGGGAGTTATGCCTGGCTTGCATGTTTCCTCTGCTGAGGGCAAGCCTCACAACCAGTCATCCAGTGGACACTGAGGGAAATAATCAGAATACGAAAATTAACATAGACATGCTGGGTGATGATTCAGAAGTTGCAATGCCAGGGACAAAAATGAGAAAGACATCTTCCATTTGGATTTTTTTTCACTTTGACCCAAAGAACATTATACATGCAATATGCTGCTTATGTAAGGCCTCCTTCAGCAAAGGAAGACAGACAAGCTGCCTTGGCACATCAGCCTTAATAAGATCATTCAATCAATTACTTTTTATTTATAACAAGTGCAATTCCAAATGATCAAAGCAGTTGCACAAAAACAATACTTAAAAACAATACAATATAATTAAAACTGTAGTTAAAATTCAGCAATTTTAGAACTGGTCAGTAAATTCAATCAAATTCAGGAAAAGCTAATCCGAACAAGTATGTCTTTCGAACAGATTTAAAGCTCTCAACGGTCAGGCACTGTCTAATCCGATACTTGCAGTGGATACATCCACTTCAGTGGGCCAGGAATAAGTCACATGGTGACATGGCAGAGGATTTTGTACAGATCAATACTTGTACTCACACTGGTGGTATAGCTACATTTTTCCATATACAATGAACACCTCAGACACTGAGCAGGACTTTGACTGCATCACTCCCTTTATCTGCTAGGTCTTTATCAGAATCAGAAAGCCCCCCAGTTGACTAGAGAATTAGTTCTTCTGTCTCCTCCAGCCTATTTTATTGTGCCAGTGGCACCTCAGAAACAGTTAACGATACGGCAGGCTTTTGTACGGAGAACTAAATATGACTAAAGCCATCCAGCTGCCCAGCACTTAAATAACGCAGTATCTGCAGTGATTGCACTGGACATGCTCCCATTTTCTATTGCTGACTCTGCTGGGTTTTGGGAGGTGATGAAACTTGCTGCCCCTCTAAATCAGCTGCCATCATGGACATATTTCTCCAGAAAGACTGTGCCAGCTCTTTTTAAGGAACTGCACCTGAAGGTAAACAGTGCCTTGCAGTCATCGGCTGCTGAAGAATTACATATAACAACAGATACTGTATGTGAACAAGTGGTCAAACAGTAGACTACATGACTGTCACCGCTCACTGGGTGTCATTTTCGTCTGCAACATCCTCAGGCACCACCAGGGACCAACAAAATCCTCACAAATAGACTGCCCTCTGTATTCCAAGGTTTGACAAAGAAAATCACACTGGTGTGAACATCTTACAGGAGCTAAAGAAACAGTTCTTTGAATGGCTTTCCCATAATGGCCTTTCACCAGGATTTGTGATTGCAGATAATGGAATTAACACTGTAAAAGCATTAAAAGATGGTGGGTTTCTGCATTTACCATGTTTTGCAAACACACGCAATCTAGTGGTGCAGAACATCCTCAATGAGGACAGGAATGTGCAGAATATGCTGGGTGCTGCACGTAAGATATGTGATCACTTTAGGCACTCTGCAAAAGCTTATAAAATGTTGTAGGAACTGCAAAAACAATAACTTACCAATCCACCAACTAAAGCAAAAAGTTGCCATGAGGTGGAACTCCACCTTTTACATGTTACAGAGGTTCCAAAAATAATGCAAAGCGGTACACCAACACACCATGGATTATGCACTGTGGAAAGGGAATGTTACACTCACCTCAGGGCAGGGGAAGCTTTTATCAGTTGCCACAGCCATTTGAGGAAGCCACATGTGAAGTGAGTGCTGACAGCACAACAATAAGTTGAGTCATTCCAATGATATGTCTTCTCATGCAGAGACTGGAAAGAGTCCAGAAACATTTTAAGAGTAAGGTGCAAGCACAGATGTCACTTTTGCTGAAAAGCTATCTTTGTGTTTGGAAATGGACCACAGGATTGCCATGATTTTGGAACCTGAACATTATGTAATAGCAAAAATGTTGGATCGATGTTTCAAAACCAGTTTGCCAGGTCTTCTCCAATCTGGTAGCGTAGACCAAAACCAGTATAAAGAATTGCTCAATAATAAAGTTGGTCTGAAAATGTCAAAATAAACTCCAACTAGAAGCGCTGCAGCTGCTGATCATGATAGCGATGCTTCCTTCCAAGAAACAGGTACAAGTGAAGGCAGGAAAATAAGAAAAGCCTTGTGTTATGAGTTGAAACCCAGGGGCAATTTGTGTAGTGCCGCAAAAGACAACATTTGGGCAGGACAGGATGACACAGAGAAAGACAGTGCTGTTACTTCTCCCATCATAAGCTACTCAGCAAGCAGTATGGTGGATGACTTCTTACAGGATCCCAGAAAGTTAAATGTTCAAGATGATCCACTTCAGAATTGGCATGAAATGGTTGCTGTCTGGCCAGCATTACAAAAGGTTTCCCTTTATTATTTAAGTTGCTGAGCAACAAGTGTCTATTCAGAAAGAATATTTAGCACTGTTGGCTATGTTCCTAGTACTGAGAGGAGAAAACCCCTTCCAGAAAACATTGAAATTCTAACTTTTATTAAACTATAGTGCATTTGCAGGATACTCAGGGGGCACTTCCAAAATGCGACTCTGGCAGTAGTGATGATAAGCCTATTGGCAGTGATGTTAAAGAAGAATAGTACTACTGGCCCGGTACTGGAGGAAAGGGAATATTGCTTCAGTCTGTCTCTCATGTTATTCATGTTCTGTCTCATGCCAGTCACCATTTTGTTTCTTCCACTTAACTGCTGTCTAGCAAGACTACAAGAGCTAGGGGCTACTCTCTGACTCTGGAACATATGAAAGAATTTCACACTCACACATTTTTTCTTCAGTCTTTTATTTGTAAGATTAACCTAAATTTGTAAATGCCTGTATTGATTTCTGGTAGATGTTTTCCAGTTATGTACCCTATACACCAAGTCTCTGTCTTGCATAACATCTAACCCCAGTCTGTCTTCTGACTGATCTGCTGCTCTTGAATCGATAGCCATCTATGAAAGAAAAAAAATCACAAACACTACACAAAAGTGCGTATTCTCTTTCACAAATCACAATGCTACCTCAGTCTGACTACATAATTACCTTTGGTTTTCTTTTCATGGCATTGTGCTACAAAATAAATAAATAAATTAAAAAGTGTAGCATGCATGCACATCCTAACTGAGTAAAAACAAATGTCAAAACTGTGGGGCCCATTGCTGTCAATGCAAAAAACAAAGTTGGCTTATCAAAAAAAAGCAGTTCAAAGGGTGGGTTGTAGGGGCCAATATATTCTGTGCGTGCGTGCTGCTACCTTTCTTTAAATAATATCTCCTCTCAAACCATCACTGTGTCCTCCTGTCCTGTTACCCTCCTTCAGTCACTGAGTCACTTTTGTTAGCAGTGTACACCTTGCTTAACAGACTAAATAAGGTAGCAAGGGGAAACTTTTCTGTGTGTGTGTGTGTGTGTGTGTGTGTGTCTTTGATAGTCAGGTAAGGCACAAGTGCCTGTTTTCAGGGATGACCTGGGAGCACTGGGCTGGTTAAGTAGTGACTTGTTCAGATAGTCACACAGCATGTAAGTGGAGGTTGTGGGAAACCAAACCCAGGTCTGCTGGATCGCAAGCTCCTCAACAGCTCATTACTCTAACTTCTAGGCTATACTACTACACTCAGTTGTTACATTGTCTAAGCCTGTGTCCCAGTATTCAAAGCATCTTGTTTCCTATCATTTGTTGCTAGGAATTTAGACGGCAAACAAATGAAATTATGTGGTTATTCAACTTTAGCACAGGCTCAAAATACCTTGCAAGACACATTTCCTGTGAACTTACTAACAGCTGGGTGTTGCTAGCTGCCATGCTATTAAACTGTTTTTCAAACAGAATTTAACCTGTTTTCCTTTATATTACACTATAAAATGAAGGTACAGGCCATTGTTTATGTTGAATGTATACTGGCCGTGATTCCAAAACCAAAACCAAAACCAAAACTAGCGATGATCTTGCAAAACCAAAACCAAAACCTCCCCAGTTTTGCGCATTGCTATTATTTACAATACATTTTCAGAAAAGACCTTTGAGCTGCAGCAGCCCTGATGTCAATGTACTGTATGCATCTTCCTGTGCCTGAAACTGATTAGCATAATGTGTCTCTGTTGTTTTACATTGACTGTCCATTATGATGTTGTGTCCATTATGATTTTTGTACCTCCTATTTACACTTTATTGTACCGTACTTTACTGTCCTGTTTAATCTGTCCTTCTTTCTAATGATGTGAAACCTTTGTAAAAGAGCTCTTAGCTCAAAGGTATATGTAATCCAAAACTTCAATAAATAAAAATTAAAAAAATGTATGGAGTGGTGTGTGTAAGGAGAATTTTACACACACCCGAGGAATTGGATGCCACATAAACCCAGAGAGCAAAGCTCAAGAGTTTTTATTTAGGTACCCAAACCCAAGGATATGTGTAAAATTCGAGTTTTACACACTACCCCATATTTTATTGTACATGATTGCTGGGTTTTGCTTTCTGGCCACAGCAATTATATAAAATAAAAGTCGGCACAATGTGGATGTGGGTCTGCTTGGTTGTTAGCATGGTCTGCAGTTTGGTTGGTTGCTTGCTTAATTAATTTTTTTGTTTTATTGTGTGAGGTTGCATTTTTGAGATGGCAGCAGCTACTCCTGTATTTAAAAAAAAGAAATAACTTACAACCCAGTCAGAGTGGCTGTGCAGTGTTGAGAAGGCAGAGTGGCGAGTCAGTGCGGCTAGAGCGAAGAACATGGAAGAACTGCAGCAGGTGCATGCACACAGCGAGGGAAACCTGGTGTGTGTTTGCCATTATAAACACTCCTTTATAACGACAAATTATGCGATGGGTTTCTGTATGGTAGAAAGCGAAACCCCGTTATTATATATACAATAATGCATGGGAGTGAGTGCATAATTAAGCAATGAGGCACGACAGGGTGTGGTATATCATGGGATTTCATCACGCCTCGGGTGGTTGGGCATGTGGCCACAGGCCAAGTGCATCCAACGGTCCGTGAAGTGACGATTTCCCATGATATGCCACACCCTAGAGTGACTTATTGCTATTATGAACTGGATGACACATATATGTCAATAAAATATAAAAAAAAATGTTTTTTAATTGTTTTAGTAATACATTTTCCAATGTGTAGGGATACCCTGATAAAATATAGTTCATTTAATTTTTGCTGTGGGCAGAAGGTCTCCTCCTTGTAATGCTTTGGTAGTTGAATTCGTTTTTTCTTTCATTTGTTTTGTGTAAAGTTGTAGTTGCTTTCTTTTGAGAGTGAAAAGGTTTTGCATCCCCAAGTAAGAAGCGGCACCGGCAACCCAGCGCAGTCATGCATGCTGCGAAATTTATTTTTTAATGGCTGTTATCCCAGCATAAAAATCAGTTTCTAAGTCCACGTTAATGTTGAAAAACTAGTTTATTGTGTGAAATGAGGCTTATTTTAGCTGGAAACCGCTTTTGAAAACTACAGCCATGATTGTGAGCATGTGCATTAGCGTCTGCCACAGATGTGGATGTTCGGAGTCGCGGCTTTAGTTTTTGAATGGCAGTTTCCAAGTTAAAAAAAGCCTTGTTTCAAGTAATAAACTAGCTTTTCAACATCAACATGAACATAGAAACTGATTTTTATGTTCAGGTTATGGCCGGTAAAAAAGTGATTTCACTGTCAGAGATGAACAGGAGCTACTGAGCCCACCAAACTAAGGTGTAAACAAAATGAGCGGCCGAGTGAGTCAGCCGTGATGGGTTGGGACCTATCCTAACTGATTTTTGTTTAGATCCTAACTAATTTTGGGTTAGGTTACATGGATGTTTGCGGGGAAATGAAGAGAGTTGATTTTTTTTTGAAGATGCACTCGCTCGTTGTTTCTGTCAGCAGCTTTTGTTCTGCTGCCTTCTATTGTGGGCACAGTTGAAAGGAACAGTGCACAGAGAGTGAGGAGGCTGGTGGCCAGAGGTTTTTTGAAGCTGTGATGATGTAGCTAGATATCAACATGGCTTCAAAGAGCTGTCGGAAAATCAGCTTCCTAGATTTTCGATCCCCAGTTCATAATAAGAAATTAATGTTCCCTTCTAGGTGTGGGATGCTACATAAACCACTGAAGGTGAAGCCTGAGGGGTTTATTCAAGCATTCCACACCAAGGGTGGGCATTAATTTCTCTGTTATGCATTCACCTCCTTGCATTGTTAGATGTAATTGCTGCCTTGTCTTTTTTCGCCACAAAAGAGGAAGAAATATTGTGTGATATATGCTTGCTGAGAACAAAACTTTTTTATTGTACAGTACTTCAAACTGTGGCAGAATAAAGCAGAATAAATTTAACTTAATCGATTGTTTTAGAGCAAAACTTTTTGTTTGCAGAGAACGTCTTTTATTTGTTGTTCAAAGTTCAGTTCTTGCAGAAGTGAAATGAGAACATGGAAGGTGAAAACTCGGGTTAACTGTTGAACTCTTTTTTTGAAAGGAATTGTATTTTACTTTACTGTACCTTTGTGGAAGGTCGCAGTAAAGTGTCTGTTAAAGTCTGGTTTTGCTGATTTTCTTGGTGTTGTCAAGGGTTACCTATCGTTTCTTCTCCGTGTCAGTTCAGTCGTGGTTATGTAAATTAGGTTGATTATGTAAGCATACTTTTGCTGCGTTGCCTCAGAGATATTATAATTTGCATCATGATGTTAGAGATCCTTGTGGTTTCTAGGTTTTTTAGGTGAAACCTGCCTGATATGTTGGTAAGTACCTCTATGAGATTTGGTACCATACGGTGGAATGTTTTTGGATGAAAAAAAAATGCTTATTTCCCATTCATTTAGAAGTGCACTGGAGCTGTCAGTGTTGTTTCCACTGTGAATTTGGCATCGTGACTGTGCGAGAAATTGTAGCACAAGGCAGTAGAATGAGCAGGTGGTGCGTGCTTGCCGTTATAACCCACGAGTTATAATGGCAAATTATAACCTGCTCCTTCTATGGTAAAAAAGACAAGCCAGTTATTGCAATATGATAACAATATATAAACCAAAGAACAATTAATCACCTTAAAACCACAAAAATAAATAACTCTATAGAACTTATACTACAACATTAATAAAATCAGGCTAACAATGTAGGATGTGCTCAAGTAAAAAGTTGTTAATATTCTCCAAATGCTTTACGGAATAGACATATTTTGAAGCGCCTCTTAAAGGCCTCCACCGAAGGGGCATTCCTCAAGGCTCTGGGTAGAGAATTCCAAAGGACTGGGCCTGCTACCTTGAAAGCCCTGTCCCCAGAGGTCTTCAGTCTAGCCCTAGGAACCACCAGAAAGCCCTCCTCAGTGGATTGAAGTGGGCAAATGGGGATGTATGGGTGCAGGAGCTGAGCCAGGTAAGTCTGAGCCCAGCTCCTATAGGACTTTGTAGGTTAACAAACTTACATTAAATGACATACACCACCTCACCAGGAACCAGTGCAGATCTTGCAGTGCCAGTGAAATATGACACAATCTAAAAAGACCCATAAGTAACCAGGCAGCTTTGTTCTGTAGCAGCTGCAGGCATCACAGCATACCCACACTAACCCCAAGGTACAGATCATTACAGTTGCCTACCCTGGAGGTCACAACCACATGTATCAGTGTAGCCAGGTTATCAGGCGGGATGAGGGATCTGATATGGTGGATATTCAGCAGATGGAAAAAGCCATTCTGGACTATGGCTGACACCTGAGCCTCCACTATCAAGCACTTGTCTAGTATGACTCCCTGATTCTTCATCCTAGAGGCAGCTAAAAGCACAGAGGGACCAAACTGAAACCAAGTCTCTCTCCTAGCAGCTGCCAACCCCCATACAGCCTGGCTCAATCACTAAAACTTCAGTTTTCTCTGGGTTGAGTCTCAGTCAGCTTGATGACATCCAGTCTTGGATCCCGGCCAAACATTTATTAAACATGTTAACATCACCTTGTGTCCCGGGGGCAAAAGACATATAGAGCTGGGTATCCTCTGCTCATGACTGTGTTTATATCTTGTATTCTTTATCTTCTGTACCCTCCCCCCAGGCCGCCCCTGAAAAAGGGGCTGCATGGTCTCAGTGGGCCTATCCAGTCACCAAAATTCAAATAAATAAATCTGCTTAAAATGAAACCCAAGCCCAAAACATTGAATAACCTTCCTGAGTGGAAACATGTACACTATGAATAACATGGGCAACAGAACAGAACCCTGGGGTATGTGACAGGACAGAACCTCCAGGTGAGAGGAAAATTTTCCTAACACTGCCCTCTGTGTTCTATCCTGGAGATAGGACTCAAATCAGCTGATGACTTTGCCAGTGAGTCCAGTGTAGTCCCAGAGTCGTTCCAGAAGCAATCCTTAGTCCATAGTGTCAAATGCAGATGAGAAATCCAGGAAGACAAGAATTTACCATTCTACTTTATCTCTCACCCTGAGCAGGTCATTATGCACCCTGACTAGTGTCATCTCCATGCTATGCCTGGCTCTAAATCCAGACTGGAGAGGATCAAAGATTTCGATGGTTACAAGATGTGCCTCAAGCTGAAGCGCAACAACTTTCTCAATAACCTTTCACAAAAAGAGTAGGTTAGAGACTGGTTGTTAGTTTGCCAGGACATCCAGGTTCAGTGATGTTTTTTCAGAAGAGGTTTAGCCAATGTGCACTTCAGCACTTCCAGGAACAACCCCTCTGACAGGGAGCACTTGACAGTTTAAGTGAACACCGGGCTAAGATGCCTGACAACTCACTAGTAGTCACTTCGGGCCTGGGTCCAGGTTACAAAATGTTGGCCACAGTTCTGAAATCACCCTGCATATCTTCCCCATTGTCACTGGCTTAAACTTCCCCTAAGATCTCTGCATGCATTCCCGACCCACTGCTGGGCTTGTGGGGCCCAACTGGAGTAATTCCGGTCCAGATGGAGGACACACTATCTGAGAAGAACCGAGCAAACACATATTTTGTGGGTGTAACTGCTCTCATGGGCTCCAGACAGGCAGTGTGAAGGCCCAACTGAAAAGATGATGATTTTTCAATTATGTATCATGAATTATCATTATCCAGTTATGTTCAGAGACCATGTTTAAGCTTCAAAAACCATCAAAGCAGTCATCATTAATAATTAACCATCAACATTAAATGGCCGCCAATCACAAACCATGAAGTTATAGAGATGGTAATTAAGATTAATGATGATCTCATATCATCATGATTTTTCATGACTGCCCATGGTCAAGATTACAAAAATAAATTTAAAAATTCAGTTTATCTCTATAAATTTAGAATATATCATGTATTTAGATATCTTTAAGAAAAGGGTCAGTTATGATACCCTTCTGTTTAGCAACTCACTGCTTTCAGTCTTTCTTACTCTGATACCTTACATCTTACTGAGATCAGAAAGGCTGATATTGGATTATATATCCCCATTACGCAATTCCTTTTATGGTTGTGGTGAGTTCCTAAAGGTACTTGGTTTGTGCTCAGAATATTCCTAGTAGTCTGTAAACTAATACTGTCAATGCAAAATTAATTTAAAAATAGAAATTACCATTATTTTGTTCAATAAACTATGTTGCTGAAATATGCAAATTAGGTATGCAAATCTGTATCCTAAAGCAGACATTGCATGTACTTGTCCTAATGCGATTAAAACTTGACTTCACATGATTTACATTAGAATTCATAATTAATTTGTCTTTGCTGATATGTGACATTTATATTTTCATAATTAATGAATAAAACTTTAAGTATTACTTCTGTAACCTGCAATCTTATAATACTGAACTAATATAATCATCAATGATCATCACTTGATCATCCACAGATCATCAGCAACCATCATGCTGATTTAAGCTTACAAAAATAATCAATAATCTTTAGTTGGTGATTTGAAAGTTCATGTTTAATGATTAAATCATTATCTAGATGATGATTTTAGATCATTATCTCCTTTGATGATCTTATGATAACGTTTGATGATTAACAATTATCAGTCATGACTGACCTTCAAAAATCATGACTGATGATTTACCAATTCGCCTGGGTAAGCCTGTCTACAGTCCAAAAGAGCTGAGCCAGTCGGTTGATCCCAGCAGCAATCTCTCTCAACAAAAATCTGCCTTTTTCAAAATGATTGCATTTTGATATTCTTCATAATGAGAAATCAGAACTAGTTTGGCCTCCCAAGCCTTGGACCTCCTCCAACAATGCTCCAACCTCTGTTTCTGCTTTTTAATACCCTCAGCTCACCGTCAAACCATGTTGAGCTGAGGCACAACACCAGGGGATGTAAATGGACTGGCACTAAGTAGTCAAAGGCCCTAGTGACCACCTTATTGTAGGCTGCCACTGCTGCCTCTAGGAACACAGAAACATAGACTTTGACAGCAGATAAGGACTGCTTGGCCCACCCAGTCTGCACATTTCTCTACCTAGTAGATAAGCTGCAGATCCTAGTTAACCACCATCTGACTTCCTCCTATCCGCCACTATAATTGCCTTATGTCTATCCCATGCATTCTTGAATTACTCCACTGTTTTTGACCCCACAACCTCCTCAGGAAGGCTGTTCCATGCGTCCACCACCCTCTATGTGAAAAAATACTTCCTCACATTGCCCCTGAGCCATCCCCCCCTTCTATCTTCAAATCGTGCCCTCTTGTTCATTATACATCTCTTTTTCTGAAAGATGCTACCCTCTTGGACTTTGTTGATTCAACTGAGGTACTTGAAAGTTTCTATCATGTCCCCCCCTCCATCCCTTCCTTGAGGGTATACATATTAAGCTCTTTTAGTCTCTCTTCGTATGATTTCTGGTGCAGACCTTGCACCATTTTAGTTGCCTTCCTCTGGACTGCTTCCATCCTGTCTATGTGCTTGCGGAGATGGGGTCTCCAGAACTGCATGCAGTATTCCAGATGTGATCTCTCTAACTGTCTGTACAGAGGGATGACAACTTCCTGTTTTCTACTGGTGAAGTCACTCCCTATGCATCTCAGTATTCCCTCAGCCCTCCTTAATGTCTTTTTACATTGCTTGCCTATCTTTAGGTCTTATGATATGGCTACCCCCTGGTCCCTTTACATTATTGCTGTTGTTAGTACCCCCATTGTGTACTCTTCCCCTGGGTTTTTGTTTCCCAGGTGCATTACTTTGCACTTCTTTGCATTGAACCTAAACTGCCATACTTTTGACCATTCCTCCAACCTTACCAAGTTCCTTCTCATCCTTTCCACCCCTCTTTGTGTATCAACCCAGTTGCAGATCTTTGTGTCATCTGCAAAGAGGCATACTTTCCCTCCAGCCCCCTGCAATGTCACTTATAAAGACATTGAAGAGGACTGGCCCCAGTAGTTCTGAACCATGTGGTACCCTGCTAGTAACCCCCCCTTTCTTAGGCATGGATTCTGTTTACTAATACCCTCTGCTTCCTGTTGTCCAGCCAATTGTTTAACTAGGCCACCACCCTGGGACCCACTCCCAGGCTGTCTAACCTGTTTATTAATCTTTTGTGTAATACTGTGTCAAATGCATTGCTAAAGTCAAGGTAGGCCATGTCCACATCCTCTCCCTGGTCTATTACTTTGGTCACCCATTCAAAGAAATCTATTAGATTCATCTGACATGACTTCCCACTGTGAATCCATACTGCCTTGAGTCCTATACCCCGCTGGCCTCTAGGTACTCAACAATTCTTTCTTTTATAAGTGATTCCATCACTTTTCCCTACCACTGAGGTCAAACTAGCATGCCTGTCATTTCCTGCCTTTGCCTTGCTCCCACTTTTATGAAGGGGAATCACATCCACCCTCTCCAGTCCTCAGGTACCACACCATCCTTCCATGATTTGTTAAAAAGTAGTCAGTGGTGTCACTAGTTCTCCCCTTAGTTCTTTTAGAATTCTGGGTTGAATCACATCAGGCTGCATTGCCTTATACACCTTGAGTATTCGGAGTTCTTTCAGGACACTTTCTTCTGTGACTGGACTGGTATCGACCCCCCTATCCAGAGTGCTTCTATTATTTGGTTTAGGCACCTCCGCCTCCTCTTCTTTTGTGAATACTGAAGAAAAGTATTTGTTCAGTATGCCTGCCTTTTCACTGTCTCCCTCTGCCTATCCCCTCTTTCCTTTATAAAGCCTCACAATCCCTCCCTTGGTCATTCTTTGCTCCCTAATGTACCTAGAAAAGGTTTTATCCCCCTTCTTAACTGAGTCAGCTAGCTTTTCCTTGGTTTGGACCTTTGCTATTCTGACTGCCTTTCCCGCTTCCTTTTCCTTTAACTGATACAGTTCTCTGTCCTGTTCCTTCTGTGATTCCTTATACTTCCTGAATGTTATATTTTTTCTTTTACCTTCCCTGCCACCTCTTTTGAGAACCATAGTGTTTTTTTTTCCTTTTTTTTGTTTATTTGCTTCACACAAAGGCTTGTTGCCTCTGTGATGGCATTTTTGATATTTTCCCATTGTTCCTCCACCGCTCCTTCCTGCCCATTTGCTAGTGCAGTCCCTAGACACTCTCCCATTTTGCCAATGTCAGCCCTCCTAAAGTCCATTACCCTCACTTTTGTATGGCTTGACTCCATTGTGAACCACACTGTTTGGTGGTCACTTGTTCCCAGATGGCTATCCACTTCAAAATACAAGATCCTCTCACTGTCCCTGTTTGAGAGTACCAAGTCTAAGATTTCTCCTTCCCGAGTGGGTTCTGACACTAGCTGTCTGAAGCATGCCCCCTGAAGGGCATTGAGAAGTTCATGTTACCAACATTTCTGAGGTATCCAGAACCGACATCAGTCCTTCCAGTCCAAGCCCTCTCAAAGGTCAGTACTGGACTACCTCCACAGGGGATGGACTACAAGGGAGGGCCTTAAAACTGAACCAGGTCACACAATGATCTGACCAACTGACCGGATCAATGTCAAGCCTATGAACTTTGAGTCCCATTGAGAATACCTGGTCCAAGGTGTGACCATGTAGGTGGGTCATGAAAATAATAATCTAGGCAAGGACCAGAGCTTCCATACTTGTTTGTCATCTAGCCAGGCATTGAAATCACCAAGATGAGTCATCTTTTTGATTCCAATACAAGGTTGGTGATGAGGGATGTGATTTGCTGCATAAACTCCCCCTAGTCAGGACCTTCAGGCCAGTATATAAGGAGGATTCTACAGCCGCATCTGGACTACCTTGCATGGCCATGCATTCAAATGGCCCAGTATCCCCTGCTGGGTGTTCCACCAGGTTCAGATCAGATCTAAAACAGATGGCCACTTCCCTCTCCTACGATCCCTCCTTGGGAAGTGCACAACTGAGAATACAGCTGGGACTGATGCCCCCAGAATTGGCCAGAGTCCTCTCCCAGACAGGTCTCACTAATGCAAGTCAGATCAGCAGAAGAAATAAGATCTGCCATACAGTAATTTCGCCCTTATTCCCCATGGATTGAGCATTGCATAGCATTGCCCGGAGTGGGTGGAAAGAGGCAGTAGTCCTCTCAGCTGCCTGCCCACACTGTATGTGGTGGGATATCTGGGAATGGGGACCAAACATGACTGGCCTCTCTCTAATCCCTGTCTAGCCCCTGGGAATCTCCTGGGCATCTCCTGGTCTATACCACCAGACAGGTACTGTTCCCTCAGTCCTCCCCAATCCACATACCCTTCCTCATGATTCCTTCCTCCCTGCACCAACAGTACACTTCAGCTGATGGGGGAGGAGGGAGTTGGAAGGGATGCAGATCATTGCATTAGGATGGGGAGTAGCTGAGCCTCAGGGGCTAATGCAAGCAGCACATTCTAATACCGTCATAAAAAACACACTAAAATAACCAGTTCCCCAACCATGCACCCCCACTCCACTATCAAATCCAGATAGTAATCTCAACCCTTGACCCCAATACCCAATATCCTACCACCCACCCTCACAAATTCCCATCACAAGCTAGACAGCTACTAACAAAATAAGCAAATTAAACAAGAATAGGAGAATCTGAAACTGAGTCCTGAAGTGCAGATTATCACCAAGCAATGTCACAGAAGCTACTCCAGCTGCAAAACTAATTAAATGAATTCCAGTCACTGCTCTTACCAGAGAAACTAAGAAAACCAAGTAAAGTAGAGGGCAGTGCTCTCACTATTGCTCAAATAACAAAGAAGTGTTTAACAGCCCATAAAAAATCATATTTAACCCAAAGGTTGTCTCATCACCCACAGCCATTCCAATATTTATGATCATGTGATAACATTTAACACCCCTTCTCTTGAAAATAATAAAATAAATAAACACAGTAAGGTCTGTTAGGTGGAAGAACAATTTCTTGTGCCACTTTTTGGTTTTCTGAATGAATTGGTAGTTCTTCAGCATTTGATCACTGACATCTTCCCTTCCCATCTTATAGAGTAGTGTAGTAGCACATCAGGTTTGATCTTGGAAGGTCTGTCATTTTTGTTACCACACGATACCATGCCACCCTTATGCACAGTAGTTAGCAAGTACTGTATACACTCTGTGTTTCCTTGGGCCTTGCTTGCCACATGGTTGCTCTTATTTGTGGACAATCCTCTGCAACAAGCAAAATATTCTGTCCAACATCGAGCTGAGCATCATGGAAAGGTAGTGGTAGTACTAATTGAGATTTCTGATTGTGCCGCAGAATTCTGTTTTCACTTCCTACAAGTTCCTCACTAGTTTGTAGCTGGAGTCAAAGTGGTCTGTGAAAAGAATGTGCCCTTGTCCTGTGAATGGACCTAACAATTGATTTACAGTGTTGTGAGTTGTTTACCCTGTCTTTGGTGCTGAGGCATCATTCACAACCTCTACAGTTACTTCAAGATTATCTTCTCTGTCTGGGTGAGCATTTTGTTCCATATTGTCCTCCCCATTGTCTGTGAAGGTCCAGTCCAGCATTATATTTGGTACATAGATGGCCTTTAAATAGCAGAAGAGAGTCATCTATACTGATGTATCTGGCAGATTATATATTGTCATAAACTTGTTCTGCAGAAAATGTAAGGCAGTTCTGATTTCACAATGTTTGTCAGAGGATGCTACAACATTCTCATTATCCACAAAATGTAGGGATTTTAGAACATTCATGAACCTGTCCTAGCTCATGAGTAAGTGCATAATAGTCGTGGAAAGAAATGGGTTTGTGGACTAGTAATCTGAAAGTTTTTTTTTACTAACCCAGTCAACAGGAAAATACTAATGAACACATACATTTCAGAGGAACACACCAGTTTCCACGAAGATGTATGTGAACATTCGGTTTGTGTACCGCTAGACAAAAATTGTTTGGAGTATCGTTTATTTTCCATACAAATATAATTTTTTTTAAATAATAACTTTATTAAAGAGTTTTTTTTATATAGTCCATACAGTGCGGCATCTGATCATAATCATTCTAAAGCCATTTTCATATACAGGGTTATAGAACTTCCATATAGGAATAGTAAACAAATCTTCCTATGTCCATAGTCGTATTGTTATTCAATCATCCTTAAACAAATCATCTACAACGTATATCCTTTGTTTTATATTCCACAATTACATGTACAAACTTAATTTTCGGTATAAACTAGTACCCAAAATTACTCTATGTTTATATAATGAGATTATTGAGGCTGCAGAACAAGAAAAGGATGCAGCAAAGAAAAAAGAGAAATATAACAAGAAACATGACAGCAAGTAAGGAGAAAGAACAGAGAAAAAAAGAGTGTAAAAATGTAAAGAGAGAAGAGACAGGAAAAGAATTAGAGTATAAGCTAATACATAGCCAAGTGAGCGGGGGGGGGGTGGACCCAACTAGGCCCCTGCATCAAACACGGATCTGTAACTTACTAGTTTTGTTGGCATTCAACCTTTATGATTTACAATATGTGTTAAGATAAGTCAGTCAGGATTTGCAAAATATCTTTATGCTCTCTGAGGGCTCTAAAATGCAAAAAAGGCAACCATCTGGCTTTAAATCTATCCAAGCTTGATCTCAGTTTTGCTGTAAGATGTTCCATCTGCATGATACGCAGGGCAGATGGAATACCACAAATGCTCTGTGGGTATAGATGGGGATAACCAGCACTTAGTAAGAGCCTTCAAGGCTGCCACCGGTAACATATGAAATAGGAGAGTTTGTGATTTTGTCAAGGTTATATGAGATGTTAAGCCAAATAACCAAATTTCTGGTGACATGGGGAACAATACCGTCAAAATTTGATTAACGTTTAGTCTCTTCTGGTCCCAGTAAGGCCTGATCTTATTGCAGGACCAGAAAATGTGTACGTGTGATCCCACCCCACCACATTGTCTCCAACATAGATTGGTAGTAGATGATTTAAGGTGTTGTGTGACAGTGGGTGTCTGAAAAATCTTGGCACCACCTTCCATCTAAATTCTCTTGGACATAATGCTGCTGAAGTACTATGTATTCCCATCCAAATTCGGACCCACTCCACATCCTGCAGTTTAATATTTGCCTCTTTCTCTCACTAAGCCACCAAATCCAACAAGAGGAGTCTTGAGCTGCCAGACCCTGTACTAATCCAGAAAATAATCCCATACCAGCTCTCCCTGCTACTAAATCTCTTAAAAGGTCCACCATACAATCTGTGTTGTTATCAGTCTGGGATCCTAACCTTTTGTTTAACAAATAATGTCTGTTTTGTAGAAATTGAAAGAAATCTTGCCTAATGAGACCATAATCTTTACTCAGTTGCTGAAATTATTTAAATGTTCCTTCAATGAAAAATTGCCCTACCTTTTTTAACCCTTTACTATACCACCTAGAGAAATCTGTGTCCGATTGAAGTGGGCTGAAATCTAAACAAGCATATACAGGAGTGGAGGGGCCCAACCCCAATGTGAGCCTCAACTTTTTGGCAATATCCAACCAAACCTGATTAATCACCCCGACCAGGGATTATTAAAGGATATTTTGGTGAGTCCACTCATATCCATGTGTAATAAATCCAGAATCTGTACCAAGGGGATAGAAGTTCTCTCCAGAAAAGTCCATTGGGGTGGGTCCTCGACTCATGAAATTTAGCTACCGCTGCAAGCTGGGCTGCCAAATAGTATTTCTGAAAATCCAGCATACCCATTCCCCGTGACCTTAGCCCTTTGGAGAATGGACCATTTAATTCGGGGTGGATGATGATTCTGTATGAAATGCGAAGTGGCTGACCTTAAAGATCTTAGGGAGTGTCAGAAGCAGAGCAGAGAAAAGAAATAGAAATATGGGTAAGACATTCATACGTATAGATTCCAATCTACCTGACAGGGAAAGAGGTAGAAGGTTCCATCTATTATTATCTTCTTGTACTTTGTGCCTTAGTTTTCTACAGTTCACCTGATCGAGTCTATATATATCTCAAGGTATCTGGATACCAAGATATTGGAAACAGTCTTTTACCCATTTATAGTTGCCACATTTAGGGAGAGGTAAGGAGTCCTTTGCCAGGATTGGAAACATCTCTGTTTCCTCTTCCTTAACCCTAAATGCTGAAATCTTCCCAAACTTCCCCAACATGGTTCCCAATAAAGGAATGGTGTGTTCCACGTCTGAAATGTATAAAAGCTCATCATCTGCATAAAGGGAAATATGAATGTCTGTTCCCTCCATCCCGATTCCCTTGTATTCTGGAGACTGCTGAACTAGGGCCACAAATGGATCCATGCTCAGAGCAAACAGGAGGGAAGAGAGCAGGCAGCCCTGCTGAATTCCTCTTTTAATTAAAAAAGTTTCTGATAAAACTCTGTTGACTTTTACGCAAGCTTCTGGAGCATTGTACAAACTGGCCATCCATTTAAGACATTTTTCTCCAAAACTACATTTTACTAATGTGTTTTCCAGCTATTGCCAGTCTAGCCTATCAAAGGCTTTTTCTGCATCTAAAGCTATGACTGCCTATAAAATACCTGGGGGAAGGGAATCAGCAAGTGAAATGATATTAAGGAGGAGGCATATATGGTCATGGATATGACAACCGGGTATGAACCCCATCTGGTCTACATGAACTAGGGATGAGATAACAGCCTGTAATCTATTACTAATTCATTTGGTAAAGATTTTTGCATCTTGGTTGAGAAGGGAGATCGGCCTGTATCCTCCACATTCAGCTGGATACTTGCCAGGCTTAGGGATCAAGGAAATGTGAGCTTTGCTCCACGAATCTGGGGCAGCCCCCAGCTCATGTGCAGCATTACACACTTTGGTTAGTAATGGTGTGATCTCATGGGTGAAGCATTTAAAAAATTCTACTGGGAATACATCTGGCCTTGGAGATCTCCCAGTTGGTAATGATTTAATTACTTCCAGGACTTCAGATTCTGTAAAAGGAACTTTGAGGACACTCCTCTGAGCTTCACTCAGTGTGGGTAATTCTACTCATTCCAGGAATCTAGTAATATCTTGTATATGACCAGGGCCTCTTTCCATTTTATATAAAGAAGTGTAATACCTTGAAAATTCCATGGCTATATCTTGAGGTTCAGTGGCCTTGTAGCCAGGTTAATTTGTGTGCTATAACATTCGGCTTGCTCTTTTTAGAGTCTCATAGCTAGTAATCTGCCTGCTCTCTCCCCCCTTTGTAATATTTTTGATTCATATCTCTCAAAGTGTTCAAAGCTCTGTGAGTCAATAGCTGATCCAAAGCGTCCCCAGCTCAGTTTAAATCATCCAAGTTCTGCACATGCCAAAGTTTTTTATGCTGTGCCTCAAGGAATCCAATCTCCTCCATATTTTTCTTAATCTTACTCTGATGTAATTTATGTAAATATGCTGAGTGACTAATGAATTTGCCTCGAAGCACAGCCTTTAATCCATCCCAGATAAACTTCAAAGCTGACTCTGTTTCTTTGTTTTCTGCTATATAATAATTTATAGTATCCTTTATGGATTGCTGAATGGTTTGGTTATTTACCAATTCCTGGGTCATATCTCCAAACCCCTCCTCCTCTTCCTCCCTGATCCCAACAAACCATCGCTTTAACCATTGAATGGTCAGAAAAGGTAACAGGGATAATATCAACTTTTTTGAAGCAATGAACCCCCTGCCTACAGGTATAAATTCGATCTAATCTAGAATATGATTGTGAGACAGGTGCAAAAAAAGGTAAAATCTCTGGTAGTCATGTGTAACCACTTCCATACATCCAACATCCCCCCCCCCAACAGAGTCCGGAGATGCCTGGGTGTACTAGTAACCCCCTCTCTCCACGGTGGGTCTTTATCCATGCAGTTTTACACCACATTCCAGTCTCCCAATAAACATAAATCTGCAGGAGGTAACTGTGCCACGTGGTGAAATAGGGAGGTGAAGAGGGAGCCAGAGGAAGGATTAGGGGCGTATACCAATACTATGTTAATTAGTCGACCTCTGAGTTCCCCTGAGAGGATGACCCATCTGCCCGTACCCTCTGTCTGGACTCCCGTCACCTTAAAGGGTAAACCCCTTCTGATTAATATGTCCGTTCCCACCCTCGTTAAAAAGGGATGCAAATCCATGTATACCACTCCAACCCACATACGGCACAGCTTCTCAAGCTCTATTTTTCATCATTTGGTTTCCTGAAGACACCCCACATCACATCCCACTCTCCGAAGCTCTTGAAGAATCTTGGTGCATTTTATCATATTGTTTATGCCTTTTACATTTATCGTACATATGTTAAGAGAACCCATTGTGCCATTGTATAGTACATTTCCCTTTCCGTGTCTCTCCCCAACCAACCCTCACCCTGGTTCGCAGAGAATAAGAGAAAAACCTTCAGAAGAATAAAGAGAAGAAATTAAAGATATTATTAAACTTGCCCTGCTACACCCTGTAGGGGAAACAAC
Organism: Neoceratodus forsteri; assembly: GCA_016271365.2. Lineage (NCBI taxonomy): Eukaryota > Metazoa > Chordata > Ceratodontiformes > Ceratodontidae > Neoceratodus > Neoceratodus forsteri. Next base: position 276,863,059 of record CM057453.1, on the reverse strand, counting down.
ATGATTGGCACATAAACATCTGGGAGGGGGATAAGATATCCTCCAGGCAGAAACAGGTACATCAGAGAACTTTATGAGCTCCTCTGCCAAAGGGCAGATGGTGCTCAAACAGGTGATCTCTCCTCTAGCGGGCAAGATGAGGAGTAGAGCACTATTGTGCTGGGAGAGATCCCCAACCTACTCTGAAGCTTCTAAGTCCGCTCCTCTGTGAAGCAGTTAAGGATTACGTGTCAGGCCACACATTCACCACCAGGTCTGCTGTGGATAATGAGAGAAAAAGAAAACCCGTTGAAATCCTTGCCATTCATTTATATATTGCTCTCTTGATCTGAGCCAAAAACTAAGATATGTGACCATAAGCACAAATTATGCTGCATTCAGCACATATGCAAATTTCTCAAAACAACAAAAAGGTTCAAGTCCAGCTCCATGAGGAGAGAAGAAAGGACTATATTTTGGCTGGGGGAGCTTGTCTTGCTCTGTGCCAGTTCCAAGAAGAAATGTGAAAATAATAATAAACCTCCCATTCCAGCTGCGCCAGCTTATTGTCCTTATAGGTAGACCACGACAATCCTCCTTATGGGTGAATGTTCCTTCAAAACTCTTAGAATGCCTGACAAACACAAGATCACCCCTGAGGATTGTACAGTCAGAAAAAAAAAGGAAAAAAAAAAAGCGCAAATAAATTGTTCCCTGCAGGTAATGTTGAATGTTGTCTGGAATCAGAGGAGACAGTCCCATTGTTGCAAATCCATTACCCAATTATGTTGTGAGTGGGGGAACAGACAAATGAGCCGGACCTTCTTAGGAGCACTCGGGGGAAATCTCTCCCCCGGGACTCATCGACACCAATTTTGTCCCCTCCAAGTCATCAGGCTCTGCACATGTAAATATTGCTCCTGTAGAAATGAGTATGAAGCAGAGGGGGAGAAGACCCCTCAAGGAGCCCTCCTCTGACCTCCGATCCCCCCGGAGGTCTCCCGCTCACCCACCAAAGTCCACAGTAAGCGCAGAGAACATCAGGTATACATATTCTTCCTGAATCTTCATTTGTTTATCTGTTTAGGAAGCAACCATATTGTAATGTCCGCGTGTAGGGGGAATAGTGTATCAATTCTTCATCTGCCAACATTCCTTGTACCCGGAGCTAGCTGCCACAGCCTCTCTTCAATTTCTTGATCTGCTAACTCCTCGCTGATATCTGGGACAGGAATATTCAAGGCATTCAGTTTAGGTGCTGCCTGCATTAACGATTCGAATACTTAGATCCCTTCTGTGTCTTACAGCCAAAGACGAGCTGGATAACGCAAGAATGTCTTGTAGCCCTTTTCCCGAAGAGCTTTTACCATTGTAAGAACCTTCTTGCATTTGACCATCATGTGAGGAGGGGAGACTTGATCAATATACACACATTGACCATCTATGTTTAGATTTTTTTTTTGTCCCATGCTCATCTAATGATTTTCTCCTTTGTAGTATATTTCAGAAATCTCACCAGTATAGGCCGTGGGGGAGCCCCAGATTTTGGTTTTGGCACTAGAGTGCGATGGGCCCTCTCAATCTCCAAATCAAAATCATCTGGCAAATCCAGTTCTTGATGCAGCCAGGAATAGAAAAAAGCCACCATATCCACCTGTTCTGAACCCTCAGCCACCCCTGAGATACAGATATTCTGCCTGCGGGCTCTAGCCTCAGCATCTTCTGCTTGAAGAGTAAGCTCTTTTTCCCGTAAGTGGAGATAGGCAAGTGAGCACCCGTAAGTCATATGCTCATTTTGGATAAGCTCTAGATGAGACTCCACTGCAGTCGTACCGGCTTCAAGTTTTTTAAAATCGGTCTGTAGACCCAAGATCTTTGCATCTATTCTGTGGAGGATCTTTTACATATGATTACCAACTGCTTTAGTAAAGGAAGAAGTTGAGTTAGAGTTCCGGTCAGAGCATGAGTCATCTTCATACACTGAGGCCGTCATCATCGAGGAGTGTGACATAGCAGGGCTCCCCGGCCTGGAAGGCAGTTGTCTTGTAGAGGTATGATTTAGAGTGCTCATATCTTTTTCTCCTAGTTTTTCCGATCTCTTATGTATTTCTTGAGTTTGAGGCTACATGCTGGAGTCCCTTAATGCATCAGATGGCTATGGAAGCACTAAATCAATCAACCTGTTATGGAGAGTAGCAGAGTTAAGCCACCATTCGGATTGTACTGGAACCAGAAGTCATGCAAATAATTTTTATAATGCTCTCCCTACCATAGGTTTTTGTCTCTGAAAAGAATATTTGGAAACATTGAAGTGGTGTTGGGTCTGGCATAGGGGCACTAATCCCATGAATTCCTGTGAACTCAAATGGTTCTACCTGCTGCTCATTTCCATGCCACAGAATTTCAAACACACTTTTCTGGTTTATGCTAGTACTGCCTCTAGAGGCATTGTGAGAGACTTGTGCACTTACTCTGACACTTCCAAGGGCTCTTCCTCTCCCTCTTGTACTTATTATACCCCTAGACTTTTTGCATCCTTTGCCATGATCCTTCCTCTCTACTGAGACTGATTCTGTGTCATTTGAGGAGCCCTTTACCCTTTCACTTACTGAGCTTTGTTTCTTATCCCTGTCTGTGCTTCCTTCCCTTTCAGTTGGTCTGTCAAGATCTATTTCTATTACTTGCTCTGCTTCACTTGTGCTGATTTGCTCTCCTTTGGTAGATGTGGATGGACCACTTTCACTTGCCGTTCTCTGTCTTTTTGCAGATACTGTGCCTCATCACCTTTTATTGTTTTGTCTGCCTAGCCCCATGCCACTTTTGGTAACTTTGTCATTTTTTATTTGCTCTAGCTTACCCCATGCAACTTTTGGTGCCTTCATTATTTTTATGTGCCCTACCTCACCCCATGCAACTTTTGGTGCCTTCTTCATTTTTATTTGCCCTGCCTTGCCTCATGCCACTTTAGGAACCTTCATAATTCTTATTTGCCCTACCTCACCCCATGCAACTTTCTGTGTTGTCATCATTTTTTTGTTTTGTTTTTTTCCCGGCCACCCGATCCTCCATTCGGAGGTCAGCCCTGCCCTGCCTGCTGTCTCCACATGCCCAGGCTTGCCCCCCTGGGGCGGGGCTACTGGGCAGGCTCCCCCCATGGCCACTGTTGGCAAGCCCTGGCTTACCACCCAGGTTGGGGATATAGGAGTGGGACCCCCCTGGTGGGCATTGATGGCAGTGGAGACAGCAGCAGAGCTGGGCGTCATACCCGGATGGGTGGATTTTCAAATGCTGGATCCCTGGGGGCAGTGATGTGCAATGATGTCTAGTGTCTGCCCTGCCCCTCCGGTAATGACGCTGGCCACAGCAGTACCCACAGCCTCCACAAGGGGTCTGTAAAGCATGAGCACTCTTCTCCCTTCCCCAGGAGGACAGCAGTCCCCAGGATGCTCAATCCTTCTCCCCTCAGCCAGCCCTCCAACTCCAGAGTCCATCACCGAACCCGGGATGCCGACACCGCAAGTGATGCCATGCCGCTGAGCTGGCGGGCCAGCCTTCTTCATCATTTTTATTTGCCCTGCCCTTGCCCTATGCCACTTTTGATGCCTTTGTCATTTATATTTGCCCTGCCTTGCCTCATTCCACTTTCTGTGCCTTCATCATTTTTATTTGCCCTGCCTCACCCCATGCCATGTTTGGTACCTATGTCACTTTTACTTGCCCTACCTCACCCCATGCCACTTTTCTTCTCTTTGTAATTTTTATTTCCCTTACTTTTTCCCGTGCCACTTTCAGTGCCTTTATCATTTGTATGTTCCCTGCCTCTCCCCATGCCACTTTTCTTGCCTTTGTTATTTTTATTTGCCGTGCCTTGCCCCATTACATGTTTGGTGCCTTCATTATTTTTATTTGCCCTTCCTTGCCTTGTTATACTTGGGGAGCCTTCATTATTTTCATCTTGCCAACCTTCCCCAGTTCCACTTGTGGCACCTTCATCATTTTCAATAGCTCTGCATTGCCCCCTTCCACTTGTATTGCCTTTACTATTTTTATTTATTCTGCCTTGCCCCCTTCCACTGTAACATGCTGTGTGCATGTTGTCTGATCTTTTATTCATCTGCATTTTGCTCCTTCTGTAATATTCTGCAAATAGGCTGTACTCAGGTAACACACCTTCCATGTCTCATTCTGATTCTAATGAGTAGGAGTCTGAATCAAAACTTGTGCCCTAAACTGACTCACTGCCCACAAATATTTCATCAAGAGCATGATTCCTAGTAAACGTTTTTTTGACATGGCAAAATCAGTTTCACAGTGCCAGTATAAAAGTAAGCTATGCTATTGTAGAACCTTTTCTCCTTCTACAGTATGTTAATGCACACCTGGGGAACTACACTCTCTAAATAACAAGCTACAAATGTCTCTCCCTTTACTGCCAATAGCTACAAATTATTGTCAAATTAACATTCTCCTGATTAGTAATGCTGCATTCCCTTATTCAACAACAACAGGCCCTGTTGTTTAGCTGGTTTTTACAGTCACCATCCCCCCAAAGCAGTTCAAACTTAGAAGGACAAAATGTTTTTCTCTTTTCTTTTTTAAAGATGGTTGTAAATGAAACTGTCTATGTCTCTGTGTGTTATCACATGCTATGTTCTGTTTTGCCCTGAAATTATTGTTTTTCAGCTTAGAGATGGAGTTCCCACAAAATGCCCCTTCCTTCTTGCTGCCCCACTGCCAAATGATTAAACTGTGTCAGACATATGCTTTTTGCAGAGGTTCCTCCAGAGGCAAGGTCACCATCCATCATCAAGCCAACTCCCAACAAGTCCCCTGTGCACCAGTATAGATGTTCATGTGGAAACACGCTCCATTTCCACACTATTACATGGTTCCAAACATACTCAGCACCCACGGTAGCATGACCACAACCGTGCAATGAATATACTTGGTACCCACAGATAAAGGATTAAGAGATTACATCACACCCTTGAGTATTCAAACAGCACCAACAATGGGTATTTAGGGAGAAGAAAATAGTGATTGAACTACCATGTTACCAGTTATAGGCTCCAAACCAGAAAATGTCAACAGAGCCAATAGACTTATAGGTTGCATTAAAAGGAGTTTCACCTCCCGTGATAGGGAATGTGTCCCGCCATTATACAGGGCATATGTGAGACCACACCTTGACTACTGCTCTCCTCTTTGGAGCCCATACCTAAAGAGAGATATTGGTAGATCAGAGGGAGTACAAAGGAGAGTAACTAAGCTGGTTACCAACATGCATGAAAAGAGTTATGAGATGAGGTTGCAGGAACTGGTAGTGTATTCTTTGGAGTTGAGAAGAAAGAGAGGAGATCTCTTACTTATGCACAAGATATATACAGATACTAAGCTAATGAATCAGTTAGACATGACCTATAATAGACGAGAATGTCATTTAAGAAGTCACAACTATCAACTGGCACTAACATATCCCAGAACTAATAAAAGGAGATCATATTATACCCAGAGAATAATTCCATTATGGAATACTATTCCTAGTTCATTATTAGAAAGGAATAATCATGTTACATTTAAACAAATTTTGATAAATTTCTGTTGTAAATTTAGGGATGTTATACCAGCATGGCTGGAGACATACCTATATGGGCCATGGCCTTCTGTATGCCTATTCTTTCCTAGTATGAAATACTAGTATGAAATGTAACATAAACATGAACATAAATTCCCACATGCCGGTATGGATCGGCACCTACTAGGTGGCAAGGGGATGAAGGGAGGGAGGATACCAATCTCCTTATGACAAATACCATCTTAAGTGCCTGACTATAACTATTGAAATGTTGAACAGAACTGTAAATCATGCATTAATACACTGTAAAATGTAATGATATAAATCATCAGCTCAAGGCATAAAGGCTGCTATTCAGGTGCTTCCAACTGGCCACAGAAGACTCCCAGCCTCCCACAACCCCATCCTCACTTACTATACACAGAGAAGCTAGAAATTATGCCAGTTCAACTTCCTTCCTCTTCTTTGGCCAGTTCCTGGGATCCAAAATCCCACTGGATTTTGTCCAGCATTTATTTTAGCATCAGCTGGCTCACCAAAGATGTGCTGTTTCCCTGCGTGTACCACACAGAGTTTAGCCAGGAACTGCATTGAGTGGGCCACACCATAAGTCCAAATCTGTACTCTATTAACATCTCCCAGGTTGCAAAGCTGAGGTCTGGATATATGTAAAGTGTCTCTCCTGCAACAGTTTTCAGGGGACCTATTTGCCTTGCAGCCCCATCACCCAGTCTTTTTCTCTGGCATGCCCCCAGCACAATAAGGAAAGTCCTCAGGGCTGAATTTGGTTTAGTTCTCTTTTGAGAAGTAATCCTGTAAGCTCTTTGGACCTCTAGTGCCAGCTCCAACTTCAAACTGTGCCCAGCCAAATCTGAGCAATGTCTTTTAGGTTGTCTCCCTCTACTGTCTCCAGGAGACAAAGCAGCCCAATATTACTGGCTCTTCTGTCATTCTATAGGGCTTCAACAAGACATTGTAAAGCCCTGTTCTCTTTAATGAGCCCGGTGATGGATGAGGCAGGCCTGTGTGTTTCATTTGTCACTTCCTTGGCTTCCTGGACTGCTGTGGCCAACACAGACTCATATTGTTGAAGTCTCTCTTGAAAGCCAGAAACATTTTGATGAGGGCTACTATATGCTGTTCCATGGCCTGTACCACCTGCAGAACATTGTCATGGGAGATATCTTGTCATTCATGTCTAGCGTTGCTTGCTGGTGACCCTTTTCCCTCCTTCATCCAATTTCCTCTGATTCCTCATCAGCTCTGCACTCAAAAATCACTTTTCACAGGTAGAGTGGTTCCCAATATGCTATGCTACAAAATGAGGTGAGAAACGCAACTAGAAAGTAATAAAAATAGCAGTGTGAAACAGCAGATTAAAAATGTGTGTCCATTCATACTAGTGGAAAGCTCACCCCAGTCTTTGACTTTTTATTGTCTTACTAGTCCCCATACTCTTTTTCCCTGGAAGAATGCACACAACACAGGTCCTGGAGAAATGGCCACAGCCATATGTCTTATAAAAGATTTACACAATGCTGGAGTGGATGTGCAGCTGGGAGATCTAATCAGTTGCCTTGGGCTTCTGCACCCTTTCCAGAGAAGGGTCAAGAAAATGATGTACCTTTCTGAGTTGCTACCCAAACTTCAGGAATGGAGAGGTCATGTGGCCGGGTGGCAACTGACCACCCCTGTGTGGTGGCACTGGCCCCACAGACAAATCCAATGAGGTTGGACCCCAATCCTTGCAAGCAGGACCCAGGTCTTGCAGCCCCACATACCCAGGTCAACCAGGGAAAAAGAGTTCCTTAGAAGAATTTGACACATTCCCCTTTTTCCCTAGTACCATCACTCCAAGAGACTCACAAGCCACCACAGGGTGGACACAGTCTGCCCCCAAAGCTGCTCACAGTAATTGTTGGTCCAAGACTTGATGGAAGACGTCAACATGAATGTTTGTATTAAGGACCTTGCTGGAAATGAGCTTGTCTCAGTAGAGTTTCCTATTCTTTTGCTTCTCAATTGAATAAAAATGTTTTACTACTACTGCTACTGTAGCAAAAAGTTCCAACCATTGTCGCATAAATGGACACCATCCCTGGCAGTTCCTGGAAGGAGGTGTCAATACCACAATGACGAACCATGGCTCCCCCAATGGAGTCTATAAATGACTGCATCTCTTTATTAATGCATATGCATTCCAAAGAAGGGAAAGGGTGGGCATGATACAGACCTTCAAGTACCTCAAGGATATTAACAGGGTGCAGACAGCAGTATTTTCCAGAATAAAAGATACTTGAAAACAAGGGGTCATGACATGAAGCTATAAGGGGTAGATTCAAGGAAAACATTAGGAAATTTTATTTCACAGAAATGGTGGTGGATGGGTGGAATGGACTACCAGAGGAGGCAGTGGGGGCCAAAACTGTGATGGGATTCAAAAATGCATGGGACAGGTAAAGAGGAATTCTAGAGAGGGGTAAGGGGAGTCACAAGATGCTCCCAGCCGAGTCGTTTCTCTTCCTCAGCTCTCCCTTCCACTATGCTATTTATTTATTAAAACCTACCATTTCTAAAAAGTCTCTGCCTTCTTTGAGTGGGAAATCCTATTGTGTAACCTGCCTGGAGTGTTTTGCAGAAGTTTCAGGCAGATTCCAGCGAAGATGTCTGAAGCGGAGATGAAACAAGTTGGTCCGCTCCACACTCCCCCACAGACACCGAACAAGAATGCTAAGCGGCTGAAGGCCCAAGGTTCAGGATCAGGCAAATCTACTACTCCTACCATGTCTCCTGCTCCACTCTCAGAGGAGTGCTTTTAAAGGAGTTTGAGTGATTTAAAGATTCACTCAGAGAGCTCACAGAGGAGCTGAAATCACTAAGGTCCAATATGGGCAGAAGTGTGGGCGATTTGGAGACAAAATGGAAGGATTATAGTGAATCAGAACCTACTCTTCTGTGGCAAAGAATTACCAAGCTGAAGGCCAAAATGGAGGATTTAGAGGGGAGAAGCCACCTTAACAACTTAACTGTTTTTGGGCTTCCTGAAGGTGTGGAAAGGGCCACACCAATTCAATTTGTACAGAAATTCCTTGAGAGAATTGCGGGCCCCTTTCCAAATGATTCTGTATATGTGGTTTAGCAGGTTCACCACTCACTTCACCTGAAACCTCCAACAGGCTCCCCCTGTCCTCTTACGTTTAAACTACTTAATTTTCTTAATAAACAGTATGTTTTACAGAAGACCCAGGACCTAAAAGAAATTCTGTGGGAGGATTCAAAGTGAGAGTGACCCAGGATCTCCCAGTGGGGACCAGCCAGAAACGTGCAGCCTTTCATCCCGTGGTGGCTAAGCTTATAGCTGTGGGGATTAAATTTAGGATGTTGTACCCGGCTTACCTTCAGGTGATGCTAAAAAGTACCTGGCACTCCTTTGAGATGGTTGACTCTGCCACTCGGGCTCGCAAGAAGCTACAGCTAGAGCTCTTCAAGGAACGGTGAATTCCAGGGTCACTGAAAGGTGCTGCACCTCTAGACTTTTAGCCACACTTCTTTGGTGCTGACTGGTTTGTATCCCTTGTGCTAGACTTTATCTTTGTTACCCTCCCTATCTCTTGGATTTCTGGATGGACTACTCCTATGGGGCTATGGCTTCCTTCCTCCAATTCATCTGCTTTGTTCCATGAGGAGGGAACTCCATGGACTTTTTCATCTTTCTTCTGGAAGGTTTTACATGTCCCCCTTCCGCAAGAATGATCCTTCCTTTCCAATGACTGGTCTACGCATTCCACGCTCTTCTGGCTAAATTCTCCTGTCTGCCCCAGCTTGTGTGATCTCCTGCATATCAGACTTGTACTGTTGTTGTGATCCCTTTGTCTGATACATCGATGGACTCTCCAAAGTTATTACTACCGCATGACATGTTTGTGGTAATTTTTTATTGGCAACCGTTTTTTTGTCTGATTGACTGATTTATTTCCTGCACTCAGCCTGCTTCTGGACTAATGCTCTTGTTTTTTTTTTTTATGTTATAACTCCAACTCCATGGGCAGGCTCTTTCTTGGTGGACACCTGGTTTGGGCAGTATATCCGGGTTTCCAGTTGATTTTGTTAACCACCAGGAGTTAAGTAGCTTAGCAGCTTTTACTGCCTTGCCTGCAGTCACAAACTGAAAAGGATTTCCTGTATGGGACTGATAGTGTCACTCGTCCCCACATCTGCTACTTGCAGCCTGCATAATATTCAGCAATGGTCCAGAGTACTGCACTGGGTCTTCTGCACAGGACATCATCTGGGTTCGCTTTGGTGAGTTATGCCTCTTGGATCTTGCACAGGTGGATTCTCTTCTCTGTGTTTTTTTTTTATTGGAGGGAGGATACCACCTATGCTCTGGGCCTGGGGCTGTTCAACAACTGACTCACCAGAACTGTTATTTTTGTGGGGGCTATCTGATTGCTATTTTAGGCTGCAGAGGACTCTGGGGTTACAGCAGCACCATTTATTATCCCTTTGTTTCCAGTTTATTTCATATAATAGGCTTTGTTACAACACCTTAGGGGGCTGCATCTAGCAGTGGGTTGCTTTGTCCCAGGGGCTCCAGTTACAGTTTTGTAATGTATGGTAGAATGTTGTTATAGGTAGAAATCTACCTTTTTATAACAATGTTTTACCATTGATGTGACGTCATGATGTTGTTAACCCATCAATGGTACCTCACATCAATGGGTTAAAAACCGGGAACAGTCTGGGCATGCACGTAGCTGGATCAGGACGGCCTTGAAATGGCCGCAGCGGTAAGGGCAGAGCAGTGGGGACATAAAAAAACAGCAGAAGCCGGGCCGCCGTGCAGTGGTGGGATTGCCATGCACGCCGCGACCCAGGTTCGGAATGACTTGGTCGCTGAGGGATTGGCCGGGGAGAAGGGATAGAGCATCCTACGGACTGCTCTCCTTCTCCGGGGAGGGATGGGGAAGTGTTCGGGTTCTGCCGACTCCTGGTGGAGACCAGGTGTAGCGCGACTGCCGACCCAACAGGAGGTCGGAGGCGGGGCAGGACGCCGCGCTGATTGCACGCCCCCGCCTCCCGGGGAGAATGCGCGGAGCCCTTGATGAAGCCCGCCACAGCTTCAATCAGCCCTCAGGCCAGCCTCCGACCTAGTCCGACGCCTGCGGCATGTGGCCCCAGTGCTGCAGCCTCACCATGGGGGTAAGCCACGGGCATCGGAAGGGAAGAGGCCGATGTGGGGGTGGGAAGCGTGACCGCTGAAAAATTGGCTACCGCGCGTGCAGGGTTTTAAAGAATAAATAGAAAAAATAAAAACAGCAGTAAGGAACTGCTTTCCTTTCTTAAAAAACAAAATAGTACCATGCACTATAAATGCTAATGTATAGTACATCGATGGGTAACTGGTTTTGTTAACCAATCTCGAGGTTGCCATGGCGACGTAAACCTCTCAAGCTTCGCTCTTGAGGTTTACATGGTTGCCCTGGCAACCTCTCGATGGTTAACAAACCAGTTAACCATCTATGACCATACATTATCCTCTATGTATATGTATACTGTACCTGTACTATATTCCTTTTTTGTCTTTTTCTGTGACAATATTATTGTTGTTTTTAACATTGGTTTATACTCTCCTCATGATTATTTTATGTTTTTCGAATTTGTCCTTAAACTGTTTCTCATTTTTGGGATGTGGAAGAGGTTTTGCAAAATTTGTTACCGTTTAATGAGTTAATGAGGTAGTTTATATAGTTCAGTATAGGTTAGTATGTGGGGTGGGGGAGAGCTGGGTGGGTTGGGCACAGGGCTATGCCAGGTTGGAGCTTCATGCGCCAGTTGAAGAAGGAGTATGGGGTTGTTTTCTGTTGGTCAGAGGGTTGCAGTGGGGGAGTGAGAGGGGGCTTCTGCTGTTTTCTGTTTCTGGTACTTTTTTGGGGGGCATAGAGGTGTGGTGGTGGGGTGGGTTTGATCTGAGTTGATTACCCTGGTCTTTGTACGTCACTTAGTTATATGGGGATTTTTGTGGGATATAGGGGTAGAGGGTTGGGAATGGGGGGTGGGGGCTTTTCTCCGGAAGCTGGCTAATATCATACCCATGTTCATGGGTTTTTGGAGTGGGGCTTGCTCATCTTCCCGACTCTATCTATATCTTACCGCATACCATGGCCCATAACTTTAGATATTGTTCATGGGCTATTAAAGGGGCCCAGTCTCTGATGATGCATATTAAAGTATTGTTACATCTTCATAAGTTGCAGGTTGATGTGTCCTTTCTTCAAGAATCCCACCTCCCCACCTCAGGTTCAGTTGTTATGACATTCCTGGGTTGGACAGATGCTTGGCTCAGAAACAGACTCTCGTAAGAAAGGTGTGGCTATTTTGGTGTCCAGGTTTGTCCCATTCCATCTCCAGGAAGTGACTGACCCTAAGGGCAGATACAGCTTTGTGAGAGCTCTATTGGGACATCTGGAAGTGATTCTGGAATGCGTTTATGGGCCTAATATGGAGGACCCCTCCTTTTTTTCCCCCAACTCATCTCCATATTGTCCCCATGGGCCTTTCTCCCCATGATTCTTGCTGGGGACTGGAAAGTGATTCTAGATAATGATCTGGACAAGACCACGAGATGTGGTCAAGCTCTCACCCCGAGCCAACTTGCCCTGCAGGACATTATAGATTCTTTAGGGCTTGTGGACCCCTGGAGGATCTTACACCCAGTCACAAAAGAATATTCATTCCACTCCTTTCTACATAATTCTTTTTTCTGCATTGATTATTTTCTACTGAGTATCGAAGCACTGCCAGGTGTAGTTTTGAGCCATTATGGTGTCCGACCATCCCCCAGCTGTATTACAGGTTAACCTAGTTTCTTCTCTGGTGTGAGATAAGACATGGTGCCTTAACAATAAGTTATTAGGACTCCCTGAGGTGTTTGACCTGCTACAACACTTTATATCTGAATTGTTCACTCTCAATTCACCCATGATGCCAAAGCTGGACACCCATTGGGCTAGTTTAAATGCACCCTTTGGGACAAAATTATTCAGCTGGCTACCAGACATAAGAAAGAGCTATCCCAGGCCACTTCTTCTCTTTTGTCGCAGATTAGGGCAGCCGAGTGAAAACTCTCTGATGCCTCTCTGCAGCCAGAATGGGAGCACGTTGAGGCCCTTCAGGCATAGTATAATACTTTGCTTGGAGGAAGAGCGGAACATCTCCTTTTGAAGATGAGAGCCAAATATTTTGACCAAGGAGAGAGGGCTGAAAAGCTCCTTGCCCTGTGCCTGGGTACTCAACAAGTGAACAGGATTATTCTGTCTCTCTGGTCAGATTCTGGTCACCTTGTCACCTCACCTAGAGATATAGTCTCACAATTTCAGGTGCTTTACCACTCTTTATATGCTGCTCCTCTGGATCATTTTGACTCCTCCCACTTTGACACCTTCCTTCAGGATCTGGACCTGCCTTCATCGAAGGAGGCACAGGTCGAGCTTTTAAAAGCTCCCTTAATACTCTTTGAGGTTTACAGGGTGATAGTCTCTTTAGCCCCTTATAAGCCCCCTAGTCTGGATGGCTTTTCTTCAAACTTCTATAAGAAATTCAAAAGAGCTGTTAGCACTGCACCTTCTAGAAACGTTCCAGAATGTCTTTTCACAAGGTCTTTCAGACTTCTCACTTACAGCAGCTATTATATTGTTCCTGCCTAAACCAGGCCAGGATCACCTACTGGTCTCTAATTATAGACCCATATCTTTAATCAATGTTGATTTAAAAATCCTGGCCACTAGGTTAAATTCTGTCTGGGATTGTCTCCTCAGTAGAAAGCAGGTGGGATTTGTGTCAGGTAGATGGTCTGCTGACCATCCCACCTTTGGAAACTACTGCATCTTATCTCCGCATCCAGGAATTCTCCCATCCTATTGGTTCTGGCTACTCTGGATGAAGAGAAAGCCTTTGATAGAGTCTCTTGGCACTCATTTTTCCACCAGCTCCCTTGATATGGTTTTCCCCCTGAATTTATTTGTTGGCTCAAGGTGCTGTACACTAACCCGTCAGCATGCAGTCTTTGTAATAGGGTATTATTTGACTCATTCCCCTTGCAGCAAGGAACACATCAGGATCGTCCTCTATCACCATTTTCATTTAACTGATACCTTGAGCCATTGATTAGAAAAATGAATCTGTCCCATCAAGTTCATGGTATTCCCTTAGGCCCATCGCACTATAAATTGGCAGTTTATGCAGATGATATTCTTCTGCATGGTATGTCTCCTTCCATTTCATTACCAGCTGTTTTGGATATTATAACCCAATTTGGTGTCATTTCCAATTACAAGCTAAACTGTTCTAAAACAGGGATTATGCCCTTGAATGTTGCTGCTGCTCTTGCTAGTGTGGAACACCTGGGTCTTCTTTGAGTTAAGGACAAACTTAAATATTTGGGAACTTATCTTAGTACTGATCCGCTCAAACTGAAACAATATAATCTGGACCATGTTCTTACTCAAATTCAGGTTGACCTAGATCACTGATCCTTATTGCCTTTATCTCTGTGGGGCCAGTTGAATATCCTTAAAATGAATGTTCTCCCGTGGCTTTTATATCCTCTCATAATGCTTAATCCGGCTCTGCCCAAGACATGGTTTCTCCATATCAATAGAATTTTCTCCAAATTTCTCTGGTGGGTGAATCCTCCTCGGAGGGCTCTGGTTAAATGTATGAGCTCAAGAGAGGCTGCTGATTTAAAGGTCCCTAATGTCTACCTTTATTGCTTGGTTATACACTGCTCCCACTATTTTTCCTGGTTTCGCCCAGCCTTAGGGGAGTTGGACCCTGATTATATTCCCCACTGACTGGACATTGAACACTCACTGTGTTCCCATTTAGGCCAGAACCTTTGCACCCTGCTGTATGCTATCTCTAAAAAGATTCCTAAATCTCTAAAAGGCACTCCTACAAGACATTCTCTTCACACACACATAAATAAATATGTCTCCTGTTAAATCTGGACCACTATCTAGACACTACTCAACCCATTTTGGGAAATCCTAACTTGAAAATTGCTGGGAAGGTGCTGACCCAGATGGCCTGGCCCTTTCTGGTGTTTTTCTTTGTTGATCATCTGGTGCATGCAGGCAAGCTTATTATCTTTTCCAAGGCTCAACAGAGATTTGGTTGGCCCCTGTCTATGTGTTTCAAATATCTCCAACTCAGGCACATGTTGCTTCATCATTTTGGTGCAGATGTCAGGCCTAGAATGTATGGGAACAAATTGCTTCCCTTGGTGTCGGTTTCCCCTACATGTCATGCTATAGCCTTTAATCATGCACGGTTGTGGGAGATTTTTGCTGAGAGAGAGCCTAGTATTTTTTTACTTCGGGGATCAAGCTCTTCCCTCTCGAGGCCCTCATGACTGGCCCCACATTTGGAAGACTATTTATAGACACATTAAATGGGATATTTTTTATGCAATTTAAAATTCTACACGTTTTATTCCCCGATTAAACTCTACAGAATGGGTAAGCTGGCTTTGGACTTATGTACCAGGTGCCAGAGGGAGCAAGGTTCACTGCTTCACATTTTCTGGAGCTGTGAAAGGGTTGTGCTGTTTTGGGAGGATATTAGACAGCACCTGGATCCTTTATTGGGGCTTGACTAGGAATTCACATTTGAAATCTGCATTCTTGGGGATTTTGCTGGGGTCCTAATTGGTAATCAGAAACCAAATATTGCTCTAATATCAGCCTGTGCCAAGAAAGTTATTTTTCAGTATTGGTATGATCAGACCTTCCCTACTTATGTGAAATGGTATCAGGAAATGCTTTTTGCCTTGCAGTCCAAACGTATTATCACAAATACTGTAAGTCAGACTCCAAGAAGAAATACACTCATGTATGGGAACCCCTTTAAACCCTGTTGAGCCTTGGTGCTGGGTAGTGGTCCATTACTTAGGGCTCCAATGACTTATTTACCCTGGGGAGGCCTGGGATTGGTTGTGCCTGGAATGGCTCATTAGCTTGATATCCCTCTCTCTTTCAGGAATAAGATATATCCCTTCTGTTATGCCCCATCTGCTACTGTCTTTGCCACTTTTGGGATTAGCTCAGTCTCTGGAGAAAAGGGAAGGGGAGGGAGTGGGGGGTTCTTTTTCTTTTGGGTTTTTGGTGGGAGGGGGAAGGTGGGGTTGTTGCCTTTATAGCTTGATTGGAATGACTCCTGGTTCTGGATTATCTTGTTGCAATTATTATAAGCCCATGTATAATTAGCTTAGTGCCCATTTTATTTGTTATAGACCTGCATATTATGTACCACTTGCATTTTTTTGCAATTATTGCTTGCTTCTTTCTAATCAAGTTTAATAAAGTTTATTAAATTTGAAAAAAAAAAGAGGAGAAAGGGTGGGAAAATCACCGGGGACGTCTAGATTCTTTGGGTAACATGTAGTCAGTATACTTGGACAGATTTGGTGGGCCTGAAGGTTCTTTTCTGCCATCAGTTTCTGTTTCTATGTATGTTTCATCCATAACATTTGAGACCATGGCATGCTGCCAGTTAAGCCTTTGAATAATATGGGAGCAAATACATTTGATCCCCCACCACTATTCTCAAATTTATCACAAGTCCTCCTTCATCCTGAGGAGCACATTGACAGGTTTCCAAGATTGTTCCCACCCAGGTGAATTGGCAAGATGTCCTTTAACTCCCATGCCATGCCATGCCTCAGTCACCAGCCTAGTGAGACGGTCCTCCTAACACATGCCTTTCTTTCTCAACCAACGGATATGCTCCTTCTGACTTGGATTCACAAGATTTTCCCCCCAGGCTAACATCCTATTTTCTCCACTGCCCAATGGATGAAGGAGCATCCGCTGATCCACATATGCTTGACACCATTAGGGAAACCTGGAAAAAAGCAAGACAATGTAAGCATAAGTGTGGACATACTGTACATATCATAAAAACACTTAGGACCTCCACTGATGCAGAGCCTGGATTTGTCCATCTGTGAGTCCCCCCAAGACCCAAGTTGCCAAAGGGCAATGTTTACTGCCACCATGGTCTTTATGTCCCTTGCTGACTCAGCAAGGGCTTTCCAGTGCACCAGCAGCTGATATCCCTTTCATTAGTATTTTGCTCTTGTGGAGCCAGACATAAACTCCCTCTGGCATCACCATCATCATCCTAAAAGCTTGCCGCAGTTCCAGACTTTACAGGTTGCAACAGCTTGGAGACCTAGAATACACCAAAGTGTGCCAGCAAAAAGGATATCTTGAATAAACTGTCCTCACACTGGCCCAGCAAACTGCTGGAAGGGAATCCCACCATTTCTTAAGGGTAGATGGGCTAATAGGGTGCCGGTGACCCACCCATTTTGGGAGTCCTTTACTTCAACCTTCAAGAACCTTCTGGATCTTGAATCTCTGAGTAGCATCAGTGAAGCCCTACACAGGAGAGAGCCATGATAAGTCTGCCAGGTGTTGTCCCACAATCCCTGATGTCAGTCCATGGCAGTTCAAGTCTATGATAGAGCTGCATAATTATATGGACAGACCAGCTATTAGGCCACCATGCCTCTGCATGGATGGAGTGATAATACTCAACACTGTGGCAATACCTGCTCTGGTCCAGGGATCAGTAGCATCACCTATACATTCCAAAGCCTCAGGATTAATGCCCTCCGTCAAAATGGTGGACTGGTCATGGATCTCAATCAACTGCTAGAGCTAATTCACTAAACTTCTGCCACTGTGAATGGAATAAAGCATCAGCAATGCCAATTTCAATGCTGGAAACATGTACAGCCTTAAAGTGGACATTAAAATGCATGTATTTTAGGAATATTTTATTATAGGATCACTCAGTAGGTTCTTGGCCTCCAGTTGCCTGTTTATAGTGTGGGCCACACTCTTCCATGAAGTCCTCTGTCACCCAGCTCTGATGATGCAGCTTCCAGGCTCCAGATCTCAATATCACCATGCACCACAAGAACATCCTCCCCATGAGGATGACATGGCAAGTGAAGTTTAGATGATGCACTATCTGTTGGAGCTTCTGCAAGGTAGTCTTCCTAGTCACTACAGCACAGCTCAAAAGGTTCCTTAGGGTCTCAGTCTGATCATGGGGCAGGCAGGTGGCATTCTCTGATGTCATTGATCTCTGCCTATGCAACATTGGATTTCATGGCCCAATTTTGCCCCGGTCTAAGGGTTAACCAAAGAGCTCACACAAGTGTAAAAAGCTGTCCAGTGTTTTCCTATAGGCCGGGGAGTGATCTGGCCTCACAAACAGGAAATTGTCTAGGTAGTAAACGATCCTCTGGTTCCCCAACATCTGAGCTATTGCCCAATGCAGGAAGGTGCTGAAACTCTCCAGCATTGTGCAGGCCACAGAGAAAAAATGGGCATGCTATTGTAGACATAATATAGCCCATTGAATTTCATCCCTAACAGGTCTCAGTTGGCAGGATGAACTGTAAGCCCTGTGGACCTGCAGCCTGCACTGCCTCAACCACCATGTCAAATGATGCATATTGAACTGCAGTGTAGCACGGATCAATGTGGTAATTCACTGTGACACCCTCAGGGTACAACAGGTGGTGGGCTATGTGAAATTCCCCAAGGCCTTCTTGGGGACTATTTCAATAGGTGACATCCTGAGATTTGATGGGGGTGAGGGGTAAAGATCACTCATCCTCCCCAGCCCACTCTACTTATTAAGTTTCTCCCACACCACCTGCAGCCTATCTCTGGTGGATTTGGAACCTTTTAAGCTGTGCGGTAGTGACTAGGAAGACTACCTTGCAGAAGCTCCAACAGATAGTGCATCATCTAAACTTCACTTGCCATGTCATCCGCATGGGGAGGATGTTCTTGTGGTGCATGGTGATATCCAGGTAGTCCAGGTAGTGAACGATCCTCTGGTTTCCCAACGTCTGAGCTATTGCCCAATGGTCGGCACCTGAAGACATATGAAGAGAGACTAAAGGAGCTTAATATGTATAGCCTCGAAGAAAGGAGGGAGGGGGGGACATGATAGAAACTTTCAAGTACCTCAAGGGAATCAGCAAAGTCCAAGAGGGTAGCACCTTTCAAAAAAAGAGGTGCGCAAGAACAAGCGGGCACAATTTGAAGATGGGGGGGAGGGCTCAGAGGTAATGTAAGGAAGTATTTTTTCACAGAGAGGGTTGTGGATGCATGGAACGGCCTTCTGGAGGAGGTTGTGGAGTCAAAAACAGTGGTTGAATTCAAGCATGCATGGGACAATCATAAGGCAATTCTAGGCGGTGGGGTTAGAAAGAAGTAGGCTGCTGGTTAACTAGGATCTGCAGCGTATCAATTAGGTAGGGAAATGGGCAGACTGGGTGGGCCAAGCGGTCCTTATCTGCTGTCAAATTCTATGTTTCTATGTAACCTCACTGTAGACCATAGTATGGAACTCTGAAAACCACTGAGGAGCTGTCCACTAGCAGGCAGGCCACATTGTGGTTGCGCTGTAGCCATGGTCTAAGCAGTTGCACCTCTACTGGAGTGGGCAGACTCACCCATTTAGTGCTTTTTGAATGTCTCCCCAAAGTGCTGATTGCCCTCCTGTGGTGGTTTGTTAGGTTTGCACAAAACGAAGGGGTGCTGCTGACCACAAGCAATGCATTTATGTCAAAACCTGCAGTGAGTCTCATTGCAACTCCCCTTGTCAAACCTGAAGTAGATTTGGGCTGTGGACCCAAAGGGTTCCAGCCTCTGTGGCTGTGGTGCCCTTATGGGCAAACCACAGTCCATGTGCAGAACTCCACTCCTGTGCATGACCTCTGTGAGTAGGAGCATGTCCAAGGTGCCCCAGCCCAGTGTCAGGTCATATTGCATATGGTGCCTGAATTCCTTGTTGTATTGCAACCAAGCTGACCCCACTTTTCACGTGTTGGTGAACATAATCTTGTTCCAGTAGCTGAGGAGGTAAACAACCTTTCCGGAGGCCATCTGGCCAGTTGTGCTGGCAAAAAGTAAGAAGCCCACTAGCCAATTTTCAAATGTGTGTTGTACCTTGACTTTCTTTTATCCTGGTCCTCTTTTTTTATCTTTGTAATCACTTTGCTCACTTAAGAAGTTTAGTAGCAAGAACATGTCAATGTACTGCCATCGCTGGATATATTGTATGACCTTACCCATCAAGTGGGAACCCACAGACTGTTCCACACTGACATAGTACCCCAGAGGTAGTGGCAAAACCACTTACACTGCTTCACTACTGCTAACTGCTCCTGTGGCCACCTGGTCCAAGCCTCCCCCCATTGCTGCTGAGCTTGTACAGAATCTACCAACCCTACAATCGACTCCATATGCCTGTCCATCTTCTCATTGGCAGTAGGGGGCTTCACAACATCTGACTGCTTTTGTAGAGAAGCCGGCAGGGCCTGGCCTGTTGGCACTGGGCCTGATTTGGGGGATTGAGATACCAAAACCTCTGAGTCTGTGCCTTTTGGGTCAGTTTTTTGGTCCTAGTGTTAGGGTCAACTGGAGGAGGCACCCGTCAGGGTGCTCCATCAAAAACTAGTATCACCATCTATTTAAAGTCTTCATCTAATAACTCAGAAACCTCTGACTTGGTCTCACCTTCCTGGTTTGTTTTGGGTACCTTAGCTGGAGGGGCTGCAGCTTCAGTTCCTGGCCTCTTCAGCTTCCCCAGTGTCTGATTTCCTTAGGCATGCCTCCAGCTAATGGTGTCCCTTCATTGCATACATGGTCCTCAGCTGTGCTTTGAGCACTGCGGTTGCTGCCACATTTCTGGAGGTAGACTTGCTCATTTTACTGGGCATCTTGTCTGGTACTGTGGATCTAAAAAGACAAAACTACTACTACCGAAAGGAAACTAATGTTAATAGCCAAATCAAGCTAATGCCATCTGGGCTTCTGGGGGGAAGGGCCTTGCCATGATGACTCAGCTTTCCACTAACTCTCCCCTCAGTCACCAGGTCCCAGGTCACCTGTCTGGAATTAAACTTTCTTTTATCCCCAGAAGAAAAGTGGGGCAAGGCGACCAGTAGTGTTGAATGCTGTGCATATGCTCGGACTCAAAATAGGTAGTGTAGTGGTAATGGTTCCCCTACATCACTGGTAAGATCATGCTGGCAGGTAATACAGTACATGATTTAGGATAAAGGCAGCATAAACAGTCATATAGAAACATAGAAGTTGTTGGCAGAAAAGAACTGTCAGGCCCATCCAGTCTGTCCATTTGCCCTAGCTGTACTAGCTGCCTGTAACCCTAGTTGGTCATTGGCTTAGCTATTCCTTCTCTTAGCTATTCCTTCCCATTACTATGGTTCTCTTATTCCTATCCCATGCATGTTTGAATCCAGCCACAGTGCATGCTCCCACCACTTCCTGGGGTGGTCGAGCCTATGCATCCACCACCCTCTCAATGAAATAGAACTTCATCCCATTTCCCATTTATGGCCCCGTCCAATCTCATGTTGTATCCCCTTGCTCTAGTACTCTTTTTGTACTGGAAGATGTTTTCCCCTCTCACCTTATTTGTGCCCTTGAGGTACTTGAACATCTCAATCATACCCCCCCATTCCCTCCTCTTCTCCAGTGTATACATATTGAGGTCCTTCAACCTTTCCTCATACGACTTATGCTGTAAACCCTGCATCATCTTAGTCACTTTCCTCTTCACCATCTCCACCCTGTTAATGTCCTTATGAAGGTGCGGCCCCCAGAACTGCATAGCATACTCCAAATGAGGCCTCACCAGTGTTTTGTACAGTGGGACCAGTATCTCCCTTCTTTGGCTTGTGATACCCCTTCCTATACAACCCCAAACCCCACTGGCCTTCCCCACTGCCGTTGACAACTTCTAGAAGGCCTTTAGCTCATCTGTGATAATAACCCCCAGATCTCTTTCCTCTTTGGTGACTGCCAGCAGCACCCCCCATCCTATAGCTCTCACTCTAGTTCCTACTCCCCACGTGCATGATTTTGTACTTCTTTGTGTTAAACCTCAGCTGCCACATCTCCAACAATCTTTCCAACCTTTCTAGGTTTGATCTCATCCTTATCACTCCTTCTGGAGTGTCTACTCTATTGCAGATCTTGGTGTCATCTGCAAACAGGCAAACCTTCTCCTCCATCCCCTTCACTATGTCACTGATAAAGACACTGAATAGGACTGGTCCCAGAACTGATTCCTGAGGTACCCCACTGGTCACCTTCATGTCTCCTAACTGGGCTTCATTTACTACTACCCTTTGCCTCTTGTCCCTCAGCCAATTACTAACCCAGTGCGCCACTTTGCAGCCCATCCCCAGACTACCCATCTTGTTGACCAGCCTTCTATATGGAACAGTATCGAAGGCTTTGCTGAAATCTAGGTAGGTGACATCTACTGCTCCTGCTTGATTGACCACCTTTGTCACCCAGTCAAAGAACTTGATCAGGTTTATTTGATAGGACCTTACTGCTGTGAAACCATGTTTCCTCAGATCCTGTGCCCCTCTGGATTCCAGGTATTCTACAATCTGTTCCTTAAGGAGTGTCTCCATGATCTTACCCACTACTGATGTGAGGCTTACTGGCCTGGAGTTTCCTGCTTCCTCTTTGCTGCCACTCTTGTGCAGATGGACCACTTGTGCCCTTCTCCAGTCCTCTGAGACTTTGCCTTTATTTAGGGAGTCAGTGAAGAGGACCACCAGTGGGGCTGCCAGCACCCTCTTTAGTTCCTTCAGAATCCTGGGGTGTATGCCATCTGAACCCATAGCTTTGTCCACTTTTAGCTTTGTAAGCTCCTTCAACACTCTCTCTGTAAAAGGACTGGTGTCCACCTCCCTCCACTCAGTGTCTAAGATGTTTAACTGTGGTCCATGTCCCTCCCCTTCCACTGTGAAGACTGAGCAGAAATATTTGTTTAGGACTGACACCTTGTAGTGATCATCCTCTATGCATTCTCCACTGTACCTTCTGATCTTAGCAACCCCCCCAAGACTTTCTTCCCTCACTAATGTACCTGTAGAATGTCTTATCCCCTGTTTTCATTAATTGAGCTAATGTTTCTTCAGTTTGTGCCTTTGTGTTCCTTACAGCTTTTCCTGTCTCTCCCAGGCACTTCTGGTACTCCTCCCTATCTTCTTCCCTTTGTGTCTCCTAGTATTTTCTGAAGGCCGCCTTCTAGGCTCTTACCTTTTCTGCCACAGCCTTGGAGAACCAAAGTGGTTTCCTCCTCCTTCTCCCTTTGCTTCTCATCTTAACACATTGTTCTGTGACCCCAATAATGGTTTCTTTAATGTATGCCCATTGCTCCTTTATCCTCCTCCTGCCTTTTTGTGTTACAGGGCTTGTTAAACACTTTTTCCCATCTTGTAGTAGTACTCCCTTCCTCTGTCTTACTTCTCATCTCCTATATTATGGGCATATAATGTTTGTGCAATTATGTAGGCCTAAACTCAATGATGAATGCAATTTTGTACATACTGTATATACCATTTAGAAATAGCTATTCTATTTTGTTCCATATATTGTCTTTATCACTGCTTGTACAAGGGATCTGCTTGCAAATGAGCTTGCTCAATGGATCTTATCCCTTCATAATAAACTTGAACTTGAACTGTGTTGAATTTGAACTGTACCATGTAGTGGTCACTGGTCCCCAGGTGCCCCTCCATTTGGAGGTCCTCTATTCTGTCCACATTGGACGGCACCCATTGCCCCTCATGTCCCTGCCAAATACTTAAAAACTGTAGCAAGTAAATCTTGATTGAATAATTATAAAAGTATTCCTCTGCCCTTATGAAAACTGGAAGGGATAAATTTAAAGCAGCAGGGAGGTGGATTTCCTTTGGTTAAGCAGGGATACAATTAATTCATTCACACATCTTCCCAAAGCTTTTGATTATAACTAGGTGTTCCCATTGCAATGCAAAAAAAATGAGCAAGATAAATGCAAAGATGGTCCCACTACTGCAAATGTGAGAAGTCTATTTCTGTTTAGTATCAGGCATCTCGCACACCAGGGCAACTTCCGCCACGTGGGTTATGTTAATAATGGATCCCAGCTAATAGCAGAGAGTTGGTAGCCCTCATTAGCATAACCCACATGGCAGAAGCTGCCCTGGTGTGCAAGATGACCATGGGCGGCTCTCCCGACAAAATGGACAGCATGAGTCTTTAAAAGTAAACGCTAGATGCAGCAGGTAAAAAAATACAGTTTTAATGGTAAAACCCTAATTGGACATTTCTGCAACAGCTGCTGCACTTTCTCAGCATATTGGAGTTTCCCTTTAAAACATGTAGTGCACATTTCTCGTTCTGGCAAGAAAATCTAAATTATTGATCTTAGCATGGCATACCCAGAGGACTATGTGAAACTGATTCTGTAGACACAGCATGCTTTTTTTTAACAGCAAGCCAAACAAGAAGAAATGGGAACTTTAAATCATTGAATGCAGCATGTCAAGCACAGACCAAAACCCACCTTTCATACCACAGGCAAAATAATAAGCAAAATAAATGGTAGAATCCCATGCAGTAGCTCAGCATTAGTGGTGAGGGTCACACCAAACCACTGCAAGGCCTGTTGTGATGTGGTTGCCCCTTACTTTATATCAAATGTGTCCCATACCAAGTTGGGAAATCCTGGGAACCTTTCTGATATCTGTGTGCTGGGGAACAGCAGCGAAATGGAGGCCAAGGGCTCTATTTAAAAGTTTTAAGAGTATTCACTCACTTTTTTAATTAATCAGAATTTTAGTAGGATCTATGTAGCTAAACCATCAGGTACATGGCATTAAATGTATTCACTGGGAGAACTACTGAATTTCAAACTGCAGTATGAAATGAATTTAAAGAAGTCTAGTTTTCATCTCACTTCATGTGTCAAAATTAATAGTGATTGCTCCCAAATTGCTACATAAGTTATAAAGTTATCTCCAAAAGATTCCAAAATGAAAAGAGGGGCTTGATAGACTTGACATCCACCACATGGTGCAATCTGACAGCCTGAACCAAATGCCCAGCTATGATTCCCTTTCAGCTGGTGTGGCAGTCAGTGTTCTGAGCGACCTCACCTGCCTCAGCAGGAGACGGCTGTAACAAACAAAAATATTACTTGCTAGTCCCAGAACCCTGTTTAATGGCCTCCCTTCTCAGACTAAAACTGAGCCTATGAACCTTCCCAGCAGACCTAGGTCCCCTCATTGACCACACCATGACTGAATGGCTGTTTCCTTCTTGAGGATCCTAGCCAAACATGTTGATGGCATCTGTTTCATGGGCCCCTACATTTTGCTCATTCCCCTCTGTGCAAAGCTTCAGTTGACTGGCTTACAAGCAGCAAAGTTTAGCACCAGCACTCAGTACCTCAAAGGCAAAGATATAGGTCGAGGCAAAAGTGATAATCCGAAAAATATATTTATTCATTCAAGACCAGACCTAAGGTCTACAGGAGAAGGAGTTTACTTGCCCCAGCACTTCGACTCTACCCGAGTCTTCATCAGGGGTGAAAATAACTGGTTACTGATGACCCTTTATACTGGGTCCAGTTAAGAAAAATTCAAGTCACATGTTATACAAAACATGAATCAATTAAGCAATAACATTAAAGCAATGCGTTACACTACTCCATTTATGTCACTAGATGGTGCTGCTACAGTGCACGCTTAACCAATCATGTAAGAATACTGGCATATTTAATCACTAACTCTGTATCTCTATTAAACACATATAGAGAAAAGGGGGTAAAACAGATCAAACCTTCAACATGTGAAGGCATCATTATTAGTATGAACCTTATGGCAAAAAGGTTACAGGACCTCCATGTAACTAAGGATCCAAGGTGAAGGTTTGAATCTGAAGTGGAGAGACATGTAAGAGAGCACAGAGAGAAAATGAAAAGGCAAATAAATAAATTAATAATTGAATAATACAGTACAGAGATAGCTACATATTTACATTACATAATCAATATTTATCTTGTCACAAATTTACAAAATTATTTCTTTTTTAGAATGGGTTTCAGGTCCCACTTATCATTCAGACCAGTGGGTTTAACACTTTGGAGTGTGTAGATCCACATATTCTCCTTCTGTAGCAACAAATTTGATCTATCACCCCCATTCTTGAGAGGTGGAACATGTTCTAGCCCCAAAAACTTGAGGTCGTCAGGTTTAGACCCATGTGCTTGAGTAAAGTGTACCCCAACTGGAGTATCCTGTTTGTCATTCAAAATAGAACAAATATGTTCTTGAATCCTCTGTTTAAGAGGTCTGACTGTCTTGCCCGCATACACCAGTTTACAAGTGCACCACAGTGTACATACAACGTATGAGGTATTACAAGTAATGAGCTCCCTGATCTCAATTTTAGTATCTTCAAATCTGTGGTGGGTAAACATCTTAGTAAGCATGCCATATATATAAATTTTGCAATAGCTACACTTGTAGTAGCCATTTGATCTTTGTGGCAGCCATGTAGTGTTAGTTCTGATGGATTTGGGGGCCCTGCTGTGAACTAGTTTATCCCGTAGATTGTTCCCCCTACTAAATGTGACCCTTGGTTTAACCCCTACTGACATGCCTACCTCTGAGTCTCCCAAAAGTATCTGCCAGTTCCTGTGTAATATATTTCCAGTCTTGCCAGCAACATGATTGAACTCAGTTACAAAGGTACATGGTTGTTCACCATGGGCCGGATATTCAGAAATGCGCCAAAGTCCGGCGCAAGTCTGGTGCATTGCAAATCTGATGCGCCATGGCACAATGGGTGCCATATTCAGAGGTTTTGCAGGCCAAACAGTGCCAGTGCAATGCACCTGAATATGGCAGAGTTGCATCATAGCACAAACAGAGGTGTGCTATGGTGCAAACAGAGGTGTGCCATGGCGCAAAACAGAGATGCGCCACGGCACTAACAGAGATGTGCTGGCACAATCGTGGCAGTGCAGAACAGCACAGCAACAGAGGGGAGCAGGGCACAGAGAACAGACCCGGGGCAGAGCCAAGGAAGCACAGTGACAGTAGCCACAGGAGCCCCCCACCAGCAGAGCACAGCAGGGCACACACAGACACCCAGGTATCAGACCCCAGAACACAACAGTGACATGGAAAAGTAGTTGACAGGAGGGGCCAACAGCCAATGGAAGTCTGCCAAGGGTGCCCCCCCCACAGGCAGGCTGCTGGCCATGCCCGTGCCATGTGACCATGGCAGGCCACACCCAGGACCATGCAGCCAAGCACACACACACACCACACAGGCACACAGGGAGCCCACACACCGGGCACTGAATGGGCCAGGATGCAGGCAGCGTGGTAGACCACATGAGCCAGGTGCCCAACACCAAGCACAGGACCCAAAAACAGTGTGCGGACAGGACTGGAACAATGACCATGGCCGTGTACCACCACCACTCACACACCTGCCACACACCCTGGACTGCTGCTCCATGGATGCCCCAAAGCACAGCCACCAAACCAGGGGATGGACACCACCACAGAGGGACACACCACAGTACACAGCAGGTAACCACTGAAGCACAACATGCGCCCCCTGATGCACACACCATGGACAGACACTGGGCCACTGCAGCATTGCTCCACACACCACCTGCAAAGCAGACATGGACACAGGCAGTTATCTGAGAAATGCTTTATAAAATGGTAAGTGTGAACAACAGATAACAGGGGCAGGGAAAGGGTAGGTACAGCGAGGGAAGGGGACAGGAAAAGGGACTGTACTGCAGGAGGGGGGACTGTAGGGGACAGCGTAACAGGGAAAACAGGGCCTTGTACTGCAACATCAAAAGTGGCCCCATCTGACCACCCCAGCAAGCTGCCTCTCTCATCTGTCTGCCATCACCATCCGCCAGATGGTGACCACCACCTCCTCCAGAATACTGGACATGACCAGGAGCATCTGTCACATCATCCTTGACAGCATCCATTGAGGCGGTCTCCACACTAGACATCTGACACCTATGGCAAAGGACAGGACAAGTGATCAGTGCAATGGCCCAAGAAACCATGCCCACCCACAGTGCACAATGGGCAGTGGGACCATACACCCCTGGAGGTTCTGGAATGGACACCTGCATGGGGGTGGGCCAACACCAGCCAGCAACACGGCACACCAGGGCATTGCAAATAGGTGGTCCCCACCACACAACGGCCACACAACTGCACAGTGACAGTCATATGGCACACTGCACTGGCAGCACCGCAACAACAATGGTGGCAGCCAGGCACATGCCCACCCCACCAACAGCCAGCACACGGGTCCAATGAACGTGCCACAGTGGCATGCATGACACACAGTGCGACACACACAGCTGTCATGGCACATGGCAGAGGCAGCCATGCCCATACCCACTCCCCACTGCCACCCCCATGTACAGTGAGAATGACCATAACAGTGCTTACCTGCCCCTGTGGTGCAGTTTGTGCAGGTTGGCCCCCATCAGGGTACACCGCCAGATTGTGCTCAGCCTCTGCCCTGGCCCGCCTGCAGTCCTCTGGCCCTGGGAATGGAAAGGAAACAGGTGCACATCAGTACCCGGCCACACTAGCAGCCCCCCAACCACACAGCCATCTGTGCACAGGGCATGCCCATGCCCACCATGTCCCACACGCCAGCACAGCTGCATCTCAACACAAGCAGCAGCTGGCCATGACAGTCAGTGATGTGCACACCGACAGTGCACCCCACTGCAGGACGTGCCAGGCAGTGATGACACCACCACAGTACAGCGCCAGGCAGACATGCAACAAGTGTACACCTACCTAGCTGTGGCACTGCACCATGTCTGATGTGTGACTGGAGTCTCTGGAGCTGTTCTGGGTCTCTCCTTCGCTGGTTACCATACCAGTGCCTGCACTGCTCTGCCGACCGGGGAACCCCTGTCCTCCTCTCCAGATGGATGGCTATGGTGTGCCACACCCTGCCCTGGCCTGCTGCAGGGGCACCTGGCCGAACAGCTGGTCACTGTAGGGCTGCACACAGGCCACTAGGTTCCAGTTAGTGGAACGGCATCCCCTACCCTGCACCATCTTTTCCTCATGGTGTGGCAGTGAAAATGGTGGGGACAGGCACACATGGATAAGAAAGGTGCAGAATGCGCAATGCATGGGAGAATGCGCAGTGCTTGACCATCGCACAATGATGGGCATGTGAACTGCATGTGGCCAAGTGGGGTCACAGGGTCACGTTGGCATATCAGGGTTCAGAGGTAGCTGGCCAGTGCACATGTTGTGCAAGTGCATGATACATGATACTACGACAGCATGCGTGATCATGCGCATAGTCCCCACGCACTGTATGCACAGTGCCGATGCATTGTGCATTCCACACGAGGTGCGTGATTGGAGCTATGAAAGCATAGCACAGATGTGCACTGCAGGCTTGTGCACCGCGCATGCGCGGGTATTGTGCCTGGCCTGCTCCAGCGCAACACCATTGCGCTCAGCACATGTCTGCGATATTCAGACACCACATGCAAATGAGCTCATCAGCCAATGTGCAGTGCAGTGGGGTACATTAGCATATCATTACCATTGCGCGCATCCTCATTTGCATGCATTGCACCTCATAAGCGGCACAGAATCGCACAGGCCATGGACCAGTATTGCAACCTTGACAGGTAAGTGGAGGATGCCACAGCAGCAGATTGGGAGCAGACAGCACTGCAAGGTGGGATGGACCAGACGGATGCTGCCGCTGACACACACAGGAGGCAACATGTCAGGACAGGAGGAGGGCGAGGAGCTTGAGCCTGCACGGAAGCACAGGTCCAACTTCACTAAGGGAGTCGGATGCCCTGTTTGAGGCCTACCTCGATGGGGGCAACCTGTTGAGCGGTGCCACGGGCACACCACAGCACAAGGCCAGTAGATGGGAGGAGGTGGGGACCTATGTCAACCAGCACGGCAGCCACCAGTGGTCAGCACAGGAGTGCAGCAAGAAGGTCAGGACTGACAGGTGGTGCATTAAGGAGAAGGTGGTGGCCATCAGAGCATCCCGCAATGTCACAGATGGGAGAGCCAGCAGATGCACCCACACTAACACCATCAGAGGTGTTGGTGGCAGCCACCATCCACCGCACCTTGGTGGAGTAGGTGTGCCTGGAGGGGGCTTCCAGATGGGTGGCAGCCCATCACTGCATTGCATGTATGTCAGCCACGCACAGGTGGTGGCCAGGAGGTTGTATACATGGGTGTGCTGATCTGTGTGCTGCTGACCTGCATGTCATGCGCACGTGTGCACACTCACATGCATGACATGCCACTGGACACCTGTGGCAGCAGCGTGCAGGGGGGCACATGTGGGCAATGCATCACTGACACTCTATTCTTCCCTTGCAGCACCAGCATGCCTCCATGCAGAGGATGGGGCACTGGCAGTGGCCGTGGCACCCGTGGACACTGGCACGGCCCCGGAGAATGCACTGTCAATGGCCACCGGCATCTGAGAGCCCAACAGGTCATGGATGAGCACCACGGTGCCTGTGGGTGTTCTTGGCCTAGAGTCGGAGGAGGACCTGGATGTGTTCCTGCAGGATGCCAGCCTTGGTGTCCTGTGTGCAGAGACACAGAGCGGGGCTGGGTCCAGCTCCGATGATGACATCACACTGATCCTGGACAGCATGGGTGACGTTGTGGGTGAGTCACCCCTGCCAGCATCACAGGCGGTGTCAGGGCCCAGTGCCATGCCAGAGGTGGTGCCACCGCCTGCCAGCACGGTGGGTGCAGAGGTGTGCATTGCCACTGCTGTGCCTTGTGTTGGTGGTGGTGTGGCCATGCAGGCACAGGGTGGCATACAGCTTCCAGACAGGTGAAAGCAGCAGGCTGTGGTTGCCACTGGGCAGCCAGACACAGGGTCCACCCCTGGTGTGCCTGCTGTACCCATTCCCCCAGCCGACCCCACTGTTCAGTATCTACCAGAGAGGGGGGCTGTACAATATGACAGGTCACCCACTGTTGATCGGCTGGCCCACCCGGGAGTCCCAGGATGTAGACCATCTGGCAGAGCACACCGGCTGCTGTGGGTGTCCATTGAGCAACACGTGCTGCTCGCCACTGAGGTGCATGCACTGTGGGTGGAGGTGCACCAGTTAGCCAAGCAGCAGGACAGGGGCACTGTGCAGATCCTGGAGGGGATGCAATGCATGCAGGAGGCCACGATTGTGGCCTTGGATCTCATTGCCAGTGCAATTGCAGATGGTGTTGTGTTGCTGGCTGCCACAGGGTGTGGCCATGCACCGGAGCCCCCCCCTGCAGTGTGCTGTCCACCCCATGGAGCTGGTGTTGGGTGGCCCCAACACAGTGGACACCAGGCTCAGATGTAAGCATCCCGGGCATGCCTGGGGCTGGGCTGTTCGGCTGCCTACACCCCCCAATGAGGACATGATTGCGGTCCTGCACTTCCACCCTTGGGGGGCTGTTGGACACCACCAGTGGCTGATGTGCAGCCTGCGCCTGCCGATCTGCCCCAGCTGGCCTCCCCTGTGGTCATGATGGCTGTGGTACAGCGTGGCAGCCCTGAGCTGTGTGCTGCCCTGATCATAGTCTGCTGCTGATGCCCTGTGCACACCTGGGCAGTGTGTGTGCGCCATACCTGTGGTGGCATGCATGTGTGTTGTGCAGAATGCTGCCTGCACGTGTGCATGACCGGCTGCTAGACCATGTGGCATGGGCGCAATGAGGGCAATCTAGCACTGGTTGCATCTGTGTACCAGTGCCATGCATCTGATCCACACCACGTTCAACCACCTGTGTGGTTGGGTGTGTGTGTGCGTGTATATGTGTGTTGCTGTGTGTGGTTGTGTGCCACTGCCCCCCCACCCCTGCGTTGCACCTCAGTGTGTGCACGCCCCTTGCCATGTCCTTCCCTGCATGTGTGCTGTACTTGTCTGTGAAGCCCATGCATGTGTACAGCACCACCTATCTGGGGCAAGGGACTGGTGGCAGTAGACTGCAGCTGCCTCAACTGTGGGGCAGAGACATGGTGCATCAGAATGTCACATAGTGTTTTTAGTTATACACATACATGATGTATTTTCACACAGACACCACCAAATAACCTATATTTGTGAGTTCTGACAGTACATGTGCTTGAAATCCTGTAGCAGAGTGTGACAAGCACCTGTTTTTTAATCTGACATGGAAAAAAAAATGTTCTTACATGATTATGTTTATGAAGGCTAAGTCAAAAACAAATTTTCTGGGAATGAACAAAATTTAGATTAATTTTATATTCATTAAACAGCCCTGTGTTAAATAGTTAGAAAAAAATTGAGGTTTGATTAGAAAGAACAGAACTGTGATACAGACAAGCTAATTTACCACAGAAAAATATTTCCACTACTTCAATTCAGCATTGAAAGTGAAATGATCAGCTTTTTAAAGGAAGGGAATGAAATATTTTAAGCTGATCTATCTAAACACAAACCAGAGACTGGGTTTGTAAGAAACCTGGAGAGCTCAGCAAACCATTAACTCTACAGAGTGCTGTTCTGATTGGGAATCTGAAACTGCAAGCTACTCCAAAATGATGTCATCGCACTCTAAGCTTGACTGAGAGGGCAAAAATAACTCCACTGTTTTCAGCCACTACAGAGCAAGTTAACAAATGCTAATTTAAAGAAAACCACAAAACCAAACAGCATGAAATTTTCAGGAAACACTAATCATGACACAAGGACTTGAACTGCGACTTTTTAAGCTTTTATTAAAAATATGTAAAAACCGTTGCACATGATCTTTAAGTAAAGTCTCCCTGTTCAAATTGGAAACTTTTTCTTTACTTTGTAGTGGTATTTCTTTGGTGTATCCCCTCTCCTCAAATCTGGCAATTAGTTCTTCAGATTTTCTGCTATACTCAATATTAGAGCTGCAATTCCTTCTAAGTCTCAAGAATTTACCATTTGGTATGGAACTCTTGAGGCTGTGTGAGTGGGCACTTGAGGCAAGTAGAAGGGAATTAGTCGCTGTAGATTTTCTAAAACAGGATGTTTCTATCCTGTTCTGGTTCACTGTAAGGGAAAGATCAAAAAAGATAGGACTTGTAAGGTCAGTGGTGTATGTAAATTTAAGGTTAGTCATTTATGTTAAGGCATCTCATAAATTCTATAACACTTTCATCATCTCCATCCTAGATGCATAACACATCATCAATAAAATGATGCCAGTGCTTAATATTTTTATAATAGGAATTATTTTCAGATAGTACCACATTTTTCTCCCATAGGCCAAGAAAGAAGTTAGCAAAACTGGGTGCCATTGCGGCACCCATAGCTGTGCCACATTTTTGTAAGTAGAAGTTCCCCTGAAACTCAAAGTAATTATGTGTCAGTAGGAATTCTGTAGCTTCTAGGATAAATTCATGTGGCATATTATCCATTTTGGAGAGTTTCTCCATCCAAAATTTGACTACTTCAAAGCCCATGTGGTGCTGGATGGAGGTATAGAGTGACTCAACATCTATACCTAGCCATCTGAAGTTGCTGTCCCATTTAAAATCCTTTACTATATTCAAAATATCCTTACTGTCTTTAATGTATGATGGTAGTTCCAGAACTTTAAACTGTAAGAAGAAATCAATTAATTTACCTAGGTTGTGTGTGAGTTCCAGCCAGAGACAATGGGTCTGCCTGGTGGATCCGTTAGGTTTTTGTGGATTTTTCGTAAGCTATAGAAACTGGGAGTAGTGGGGTTCTCCTGCCAAATGTAGTCATATTGTTTTTCAGTAAAGATGCCATTATTTACTACATTTTTTAGTAAGATAAAGAGTTCTTTCTTAAACTTCAGGCTATGGTCAGTTAGAAGTTTACAATAATTATTTTCATCATGTAAAAAATTATTAACAATGTCACAGTAATGGTCAGAATTCAAAATCACAATGTTCCCCCTTTGTCTGCTGATTTAATTACACCAGACAGATTTTTAGATAAACTATCTAAAGCCATTCTTTGAGTTCTAGTTAGGTTGTAATACCTTGGGGTGGGATTCTTCTCTAACATTTCTTTAAGCTGTTTACATACAGTTCTTTCAAACACTTGTATTGTGGGGTTTCAAATATTAGGGCAAAAGGTGAAACTTCCTGCAAATTTACCCTTTTCTAAACCTGGAAATATGGTAACCTTCATTTAAAAAAGTGTTTCTTGTTAGTTGTGACTGGAAGGTCAAAAGGTCACCTTTCACCTGATTCATTGTGTGCATGTTCTCAAACATTTCTAAGTATAAATCAGCATTTTCTGGCTCCAAAGTAATATCCCCATAATGTTCAAAATCACCAGTTGCTATTTCAGGGATTGTTTCATCACCACTCTGTATAGCAGAAATCAAAAAGTCCAAGTCTTCCGGGTGTCCTGATTCTTCAATTAATGTGCCCCATGGCTGTAGTGTTTTTTTGTTTGAAAAATTTTCCAAGTTTTATTTTTCTAAAGAACTTGTGTAAATCCACAAATATTTCTGAAGTAATTTACCAGTGGAGTCGGAACAAAGTTAAGTCCTTTTTGTAATACTGCAATTTCAGTGCTGCTGAGAGTGTAGTTAGAGAGATTTACAACATGTAATTTATGTTCTTGTTTCTGGTCCTCAAGGTCCTCTCTATTCTTGTTAGTTCCTCGGCCTCCCCTCCTACCTCTTCTTGTCTTCCTGGACCTTGTGTTTGAATATCTTGATTCCAGTCTAAAAAAGGTCTCATATTGCCCCTTCTCCTTTGTTGGTATTTCTTTTACAATCATGGTTTTTATTTAATTTGTTGGACGGGAAACAAACTCTTGAGTGTCCCCTGCTAATTGAACATTTCCTTGCCCATTCTATAATATGACTTTTTTCATAGTCAGTTTTATCTCTAAGCAGTTTGGAGGTCCTTTTTATGTTGGCTTGCCGCACTTGCGTGCAAGCTAACATGTAGGGAGAGTGCAGATTTGGGGGCACGGCCGCTGTTGGGCAAATGCAGGGCACGCATCAGTAGGTGCGTCCCTCATTCCCAAATCAGCCTGCATGCTGGCGCCACACCATGCATACATAATGGGGCGAGCACATCTAAGCAAAGGTCCGCTGTAATCCGAGCAAAGCTCGTTATATGCAGCGATCCTTTGCTTGCATGCTCGCTGCCATTATGAGCATGGTCGGCGAGCGGCTTATGGCTGCCGACATCTGGGATACCCAATCCCCCTGTTGGTAACCCCCCCACTGTTTTACTGTGCCGACGGGGAGCCCACTCCTGTCGGCATACCCCCATGTGGAATGCCGAGGGGTGCCCAATCCCCTCAGCTGGCGGCCCTCACTGTCTTTGCACACTGACAGGGGAGCCCACTCCCATCGGCATCACCTCTCCCCAATTGTTGAATGCCGAGGGTTGCCCAACTCCCTTAGTTCGTGCCCCCACCACTTTCTTTGTTTGCGAAGTGGGTACCCAATCCCGTCGGCATTATTCCCCCGTGTTGTGAGCCAAAGAGGTGCCCCAACTCTCTGCCTGCTACTGACACCCCCCCCAAAAACGTAGTTAGGGTGGCATGCTGGAGCCCACCCAGCATGCCAAAATGCCCTGCAACACAAAACTGTCCCTGATGGTTTCTTTTTTTTCCATGTAAAACTAAAACCGTCCCTCGTAGTCTCGATGCCCCTCCCCACCGCACCCACCCACTGCGCAGCCTGCCTCCCTCACCCCCCACCCCATACTTACCTCTGGAGTCTGGCGTGACTATCTTCAGTGGACCGGGAACACGTCTGCACTCTTCAAAGCCGACCACGAACTGAGGAAATGCCGGTAAGCTGTATAATGGAGTGAATAGGGTTTTTTCAACTTTGCTGCATATCTCAGGCATTTCTTGGAATTTTGGCACCAAATTTTCAACATGTGGTTTTTGGGGCCCCTCCTCATGAATTCTATCACTGTCATGGCGTTAATCGGCCTCGAAAGGTGATTTCACAGTCACTGCACGAAATCACCTTTTGGGACCCATTAAAGAAATGACAGTGTTCATGAGGTGGCCTCTTAAAAAGCCTATATTCCAAATTTGGTGGAAAAAAATCCAACAAATGCCTGTTTTACAAGTGTGCGTTGCGCAGTGGCTACACAGGCTCGTAACTTCATGCATTCACAATATTTTAATGCCAGATTTTCATCATTGTCATTTTTGTACACCTCCTTGTGAACAGTACAGCTGTCATTTTCCATCCTGCCGAATGTGTTTCCTTCCGCGCACAATAAGCGCGAGTCGCTGTGGAAATCAGTGTTTGGGCCAGATTATGAAAATGACAGTGACACAGTTCATGAGCAGAGGGCCTAAAATGCCTATGTTGAAAATTTGGTGATGATACTCCATAAAATGACTGTGTTACGGAGCGATGCTAGCTGATTGCACGCTACACTCGCACTGTCGTATACTTTGTGATATTTTCAGTCTGGATTTTCACCATTGCCATTTTCCACACCTCTTGATGAACAGTACAGCCGTCATTTCACATATCCTGCCCAAAATGTGTTTTCGCACTTCCGGCTCAGAATAGCGTGGTTGCTGTGCGAAATCACTTCTTGGGACACTTTGAGGAAATAACAGTGACACTGTACATGAGCAGAGGTGCGAAAATGCCTATGTTGAAAATTTGGTGCTGAACACCCATAAAACGGCAGTGTTGCAAGCGTGCGTTGCACATTTCCCATGCACCCTTGTAGCTTTGCAAATTTGGTATATTTACATGCCACATTTTCAACACTGGCATTTTTTTACACCTCCTTATGAACTGTACAGCTGTCATTTCTCACATCCTGCCCGACATGTTTTCCCGCACTGCACTACCAAACACCCAAAGGGACACCCTAATGCCTGTCACTCTCTGCAGGGTGGGGGTGGGTTGGCATCAGTTCAATACTTCACTGCCATTCCTATGATGCATCTGTCTAACTCCTGCACTACCAATGCCAATGCCAGCAAGCCAACATTCGGCATTGACAAGTGCTTGTTTATTTAAGTCAAGTTCATGTTTCTTTACTTTATTTCTTAATTTATTAT
Organism: Neoceratodus forsteri; assembly: GCA_016271365.2. Classification (NCBI taxonomy): domain Eukaryota; kingdom Metazoa; phylum Chordata; order Ceratodontiformes; family Ceratodontidae; genus Neoceratodus; species Neoceratodus forsteri. Next base: position 276,826,509 of record CM057453.1, on the reverse strand, counting down.
CAAGCTTATTAAATTCAAGGTGGTTTCTGAAGGAGGATACTTTTAGTTTTGGCTCTTGTAGTTCTTTAATCAATTCATCGTATTTTAATTTTGTCGTGTTTGATTAATAATTCAAGAAAAATCTTAGAGCACTCACACACAGCACAAATCCAGTCTTCTTTAAATGGGAAGTCATCTATGCCACTAGAGAGTCAGACCTGGATCCGCAGTCCCCTTGGTGCAATCCCTCTATCAATGTATTCTTCCAAAGTTGAAATATTGCATGTTAGATCAATTTCCTTAAACAGTAGCTTTTCAAAGCTGTTAAAAGCTGACCTTATTGTTGGTGCAGTGTCTGAAGCTGTAGCTGTAATGCCTTCTCCCCCTTGAAGTTTCTCTCTCGGTCTCCTCTGTCGCATATCCGGGTCATCTGATTCCTCCCAGGAATAACCAATGGCAGCACTAGAAACAGTAGAGCTTGTTCCTGCTTGCTGCATAGTAAGTAATGAGGAACCTAATATCTTCTTTCTTGAGCAATACTTGCAGAGAATGCCGCTGGTTAAAAGAACAAGACCTTCGCTTCTGTGGTAAAAACCTGATGCATCCATATGTAACAGATGCCCACTGTCTGCAGCACAATAAGGCAAAGTACAAGCAACACAGGAAGAGTAGTGCTGTGATCAGCGAAAATAGGTGGTACTGATGTGGAAGGGCAGCAAGCCCACACATGCAACAAACAACAAAGTTAAAGCATCAGGACTCGTGCCTCTAAGGCAAGATGTCGGTACAAATAAATATATTTTGGGATTATCACTTTTGCGTGGACCTACACCTTTGCCTTAGAGGTACTGAGCATACCTCTCAACTGTCCCTGATTTTGCCTCAAAATTTTCCTCTGTTGCTAATAAAATTTGTGTTTTTGTGACAGAACCGTGGGACTAAAATCACAAAATAATGTCAAACATTAAAGTTATAGACTTGTTCTTCTTCAAAAAATGCATCTTAATACATATCCTTTTATTTTATCAGCTTTCTGAGTGAATAGTACCAATTTTTAAGATGTGTCCCTGATTTGGGATCTTTGTCCCTGATTTTTTTAAGCCTTGTCCCTGATTCATGAGGCAAGAGGTTGAGAGGTATGGTACTGAGTGCTGGTGCTAAACTTTGTTGCTTTGTTCTACGTGTGGGCTTGCTGCCCTTCCACACCAGCACCACCTATTTTCACACATCGCAGCACTAGCCTTCTTGTGTTGCTTGACTGGCTTACAAGACCTGCACTGCAGCTCCCTCTACAAAGGTAATAGAGAAAGCTAGCAATGGGGAAAGGTCAACATTATTACAATGATGTTGGTTGATGTGACACAGAATACCACACAGAATGTCGTGCAACGTTGCACTCTAAAAAACTAGAAGGGCAGCGTGGGCTCCAACAGCATTGAGAAAATCAGTAAATTACTCCTGCAGCATACTTGAAGTGCAGTCCAAGCCCTACTAAATGCTACCAAAACAAATGCCATGTACTTTGCCTCACGCACCACAGCTTATCAGTGTGTATCTGCCCCAGACATCACTACTTCACTAGGTGATGCTCTTAGTAGTAGAGAAATTCAAGTACCTCAGAATCTGATTCAATAATACGTTAGTTTTCACTATCCATATTGAAAAGCTTTGCAAAAAGTTGTGGATCAGACTGAGTTGCTACATTAGAAACAAATGCTGCTTCCCGCAAGACATCTGAAAATATCTGGTCATGGCCAACTTCCTACCAATTATTGATTATGCTGACCTAATATACTGTCACCATTCAGTCACTTGCCTTGCTATATTATATGTACTCTATCATAGGGCACTCGGGTGTATAACACATTTAGGGCCCAGGACTCATCATTGTGCTTTGTATGCTGCAGTTGGATGGCTGTCACTAACTACAGGAGACTTCTGAATCTCTATACATGGGCATATCAGGTACTTCTAATGGATCTTCCAGGTTACATCATTGAATTATTCCATATATCCTACAGTAGCTACTCACTCAGAAACAATAACTGCATACTCCTGGATATTTCAAAATTTGCTATGCAGATATGAAAATCCACAATTAGTTGTTTCATCCACATATCATGGAACTCACTGCAAACCTCTTTGAAACTTACCTTATTAGTCAGACTCTTTACCTTCATGGTGCTCATCAAAAAATTACACACTGTAACCTGCTCTTGTGTCTAGCAAACTCTTATTTTTTCCATGCTCACCTGAGTGGTATCCAGTCATATGACTGAGTCTATCACTGTGATTTAGACCCCAACTGAACTTATTATTTTATACTTTCTGCAACACCCTGCACACTTCACAGTATATACAGTACCATCGTTTGAGAAATTACTTGTGTGTTTGCTTGTATGTGGACACTGCTATGTCCTAACGTTAACCCCATTCTCATATACTGTACCCATCTCAGCTTATTTACTGATGGAATGGGATGAGCCTGATTTGGGAAGAGGCAACAGAGGTGAAACCATACTGTTTCTTCCTGTTGCTGTCTGCAGGGTGGGGAGTTAGGATTAGAAACCCTATTGCCACATTTTCCTGCTTTTGTCAATTTAACCCAAACTAGTGCATTATAGACGTTTTCTGCAATGGAAATATATATATATATATATATAAACATTATGGGCAGGAGTGTGGTATGGAAAATAGTCCCACTCCTGCAGAGTGAGCTCCGGATACTCATGAGTGAGAATATTTTCCATAGCACACAATCTGCTATTTATACAATGGGGTAGGAGCTTCAGAAGTGTTATGTTTTGCTGTGTTTTTCCCCCTCTATACTTTATGTGTTTATTTTAGTCTTTGGTAACCAAGTAAGTTTTCAGGGGTGACCTTGGAGCACTGGGCAGCTTAGTGACTTGTTCAGAATTACACAGTATGCAAGTGGAGGCTATGAGAATCAAACCCAGGCCTGGTCTGCTGAATGTACCAAGCTTGTTCACAGTTCATTACTCTAACCTCTAGGCTATACTGACAGCACTGTTTGTGTGTGGTCTGAGTGTGTATGAGTGTTTCTGAATGAGCTGGGCATGTTAGAAACATTATGGGAAACTGGTGAGTGTGTTTTGCAATGCTAATTGAGTTAGCTGCAGCTTGCAGTGAGAAAGAGAAACTATGTGGTGAAGCACTGACTTTTAGAATGCAGGCTTTCTTGAAGCTGAAAGTAGCATAGTAATGGGCTGGGAGTTTTAGAAACACTATGGGAAACAACTGAGTGTCCTTTGCAATGTTAATGGAGTTACTTGCAAGTTGCAGAGAGAAACAAACTTGTGAAGCAGTTCAATTTAGAATGCAGGCCATAGTGAGTGAGTAGTGACATCAGCACAGTATGGATAAATGGCATCTATCATCACAGTAGTAATGTCATCATTATTTATCACACTCCAGTGAAAATAGCTCCATTTATCACATTCTAGAAGCTCCCACCCCTGTTGTGAGTGTGAGTGTATATCTATATCTATATATATATATATATATATATATATATATACAGTATATATATTAAAGTACCATAAGGGTTCCAGCATCAAAAGTAGGGAAACGCTGGGCCAGCCCACTGGCACAGTGGTAGGGCTACCCCTCGTGACACCAGCAACCTGGGTTTGGGAATGGACTCGGATGGCTGGAGGGCCAGCCAGGGAGAGGAGGATTCAGCACCCAGGGGCTGCTGTTCTCCTCTGGAGAGGGGTGGGATGCATGTCCCACTGCTCTACCACCACCTGGGTGACCACAGGTGGAGGTGCAACAAGACAGCATGCAGCAGGGTGGGAGGACATCAGCCAGGAGCTGGAGTGCTTGCACATTGTGATGTGCTCCACCCCTTTGCTTCTCTAGTATGCCAGCATCCTGAGGGGTGGTACCAGAAAATGAGAAAAGCCCTGCAACGGATGCCTGGAGATGGGGCCCAGCTGCCCATGAAAATCCATAACCAGGCTCAGGTTGGGGCCTGTGCAGCATACCTGATGCAGACTCATAGACTCGGGGACTAATGGGGGAGTCCCCTCCTCCCCACCCAGGGGGCAAACCAAGTCCTGATGGGGGAAGTGCTGCTGGGACCTGAAGGAGATTCCTGGGGAGGACCTATGGGAGCACACACAGCCTAAGGATCCCTGAAGATAGAGTCCTGAATGGTAAGAGGGCATAAATAGAAAATATAAGAAAAAAATAGGGAAATGCCAACCCTAAGACCCCAACCCCACCCTGCATGCAGGAAGAGGGGTGAGGGGTGTGCCTTGTGGTTGTGAACCCTAACGCTCACCCCATTCCATGAGTAAGTAAGCTAAGATGGGTACAGTATAAGAGACTAGGGTGAGCATTAGGGTTTGCAACCCCAAGGCACACCCCTCAGTCCTGTTCCTTCATGCAGGGAGGGTTGGGATCTTAGGGGTGGGAACCCCAAGATGACATTTCCCTACTTTTGACACTGGAACCCTAATGACACATTAACAATGTTTTTTTTTGCAGACAATTTCCTTACTTTTTGAGAAAGTATAATTGTAGCCTTATTTGCTGGTGGGAGCGCAGGGTCCTATCAAGATATCTTTGGTCCATGATTGTGCATGCAACATTTCATGTGAATCAGTTGAATGGTTGAGAAGTTATTAAAGTCCAAAATTTTCAGTTTAACATAGAACTGGCCACTGAACCATAATATAGGGCAAAACTATATATATATATATATATATATATATATATGTGTATGTATGTATATATGTTTGATTTGGTATACTCCGGGTACCACATAAAATTCTTCAACTGGGGCAGACTACCTTGTTGTATAATAACAATGTCATCAATAAACCTGTAATATAATTCCAAACATGGAAAAAAGTATCAGTGTCTAGATTTCTCACTAACTCATTCTTCCATACTCCTAGGTAAATATTTTCATTATTGGGGGCAAAGGATTCCTCCCATAGAAATTTCATTTTTTTATGGTAATAATTACCTAGAAATGAAAAAGTGTTGCATTTCAGTAGTTCTAAAGCAAACTGCAAGGGCCTAATTCTCAAAATACTTCAACTTACACAAGGCACTTGCATCAGAAGATACTTACACGAGGCACTTGCATCAGAAGATATTGACGCAAGAAGTGACTTGCATCCCAACTTGCATCAATTATGATTTTCTAACACAGCCATGTAAAATTCTAATGTGGCTACACCAAAGCCCCTTGCACCAAGGTTGCATCCAACAACCAGGTGCATCAGGTTGCAAGGGGGGCTTGCATCATGGCAGGGCTGCCACATCCACTTCTTTTTGGATTCTTCAAGCCCCACCATGGACACAGAAAGGGGCACCACTTAAACCAGCCAAGAGGTGGTCTAAGTGACTTGTGCCAGTGGGACAGGGTCAGACAATAGGCTGCTGGGGACTGAAAGGGATGGGAGGTGACATAGGGTAGTTGCAGTACAGCAGAGCATTACAGGGAGTACTGTGGCATCCAGCAGTGTGCATTTGCATATGTAAACATTTGCGCATTGCACTATATTATACATTACACTGTAGGGGAGTGTCCAGGTACAGAACCTGATATGGCACCAGGAGGGCACAGCTCTGGCTGTTGCACATTCTGTCCATGGACCCTCCATGCAGTATAATGTATATTACAGTACCATATGCAAATATGTACACTTGCAAATGCACGCTGCTGGGTGCCACATCACTCCCATTAATGCACTGCTGTTTCCCCGACTCCTCCTGCCACTTTCTGTGTCCCTTCTGTTCTCAGCCCCCTCCTGTCCAAACCAGTTACCATCCCCATTCTGTCCACTTTAGTGTTGTGCCAGGCAAGTGGGGCCAGATCCCTGCTGCACTTCCTGCAGGTGTGTCAACTGTTTGGCACAGCTGTCAACATGCAGCAAACCCAGAGAGGCTGGCCCTGGGACCTTGATTTTTATAAAATGGGCGCAAGGTCCCTTGTGCACCTGGAGTTTTCCACATCCCTGGAGAGATGCAACTTGCATTGCTGTTAGTGACCTTTGAGAATTGGGCCCCACATGTGCAGGCTTCAGTTGTTCCTCATTTCTCAGTGTTTGTTGCAATGCTCTGAGACCACTACTATGTGGAATATATGTGTACAGTGCACTAACATCAATGGTAACTCAAAACCAATCTGGATCTACTGCTATATTTTCTAGTACTTCTGACCCTTGAATGATGCATCAAATGTATGACCTGAAGGGACATTCACATAATTGGCCAAATGTTTAGTGACTGAGCCATTGCTCACCACTATTGGCCTACCTAGTGGATGATTATGTTCTTTGTGTACTTTAGGTAAGTAATATATAGTTGGCCACACAAGGAAATCTACTGTCAAAGCATTCAAACTGATTTTTAGTAATGATCTTACTTGCAAAAAAGCATCCTGCAACAAACTATCAATCTCTTTCTTGAAAATCATGGTCGAATCACACTCCAACTTACAATCTGTTTGTACCATGAACTATTCAAAATCACTATAGAGACCCCTTTTATCAACAGGCTTGTCAGAGATTTGTTCATTCCCCCTTAAACTCTCAAGGGCCCTCTTTTCTTCTACTGCACAGTTAACATACTGTAACTCAGTCTAATGTGTTCCTTCAACAAAGCATTTAGGTAATTCTCACATAATCTGTTAATTACCATGAGTGCCGAATTCATCGGTAGAACAAAAACAATTTTTTCGTAACATTTGTTACCACTCCTTCATTTAACGCATTTTCAGTTTCAGCAGTGCTTGGCGCATCTTCAGAGATTTGATGAGATGATAGAGAGGACTGGACCTTAAAAATAGGGATGATGGTGGAAACTAGAAGCAAGCCAGCAGTGACAACTGAGGTGATTAATAAATATTTTGCATCAGTGTTCACAAAAGGGCCATTGGTGGGGAGTGGTGATACATTGGGAGGGCCAATAACCTCAGGGGTACCCACAAGCAGCCATCTCTTACAGAAATAATTATATGAAATGTTTTCATGCTGCACACATAAAACTACGCAAGTGATATGCATGCTGCAAGTATGATTTCAATGTTAATTTGGAACCAATTGTGTACATATGGCATGCTTGCAGCAAGCAAGTGTGGAATGCATAATTTTTATGTTAAATTGGAAAAGACTGCATGCATGTAGCATGGGTGAAAAAAGTAAGTGGTCATTGATAACTGCACACATAAATGTTAAGTGACTTACTCAGGATCACACCATACACAAGTGGAGGTTGTTGAGACTCAAATCCAAATCTTCATGCCTCCAAGTCTCCTGACTTGCAGTTCAGTGCTTTTAACCACTAAGCCATACTCTCTGTACACATGACTCGCTTGTACTTCAATACATATCTGAATACATCTGCACGTAAGTGGCGAGCTTGTAGCCACTGTTATACTTTCCAGTTTTCTTCTCTCCCTCATCTCAGTTTCACAGTTGAACTGTAGAACACATACCAATGGAAACACATGTGGTTCTTCCAACCCCCAATTCACACACTCACTCACAAAACCACGTCATTGCTTCTGTCAGGCCTGTACTCCTACTATTTTCTCTCCATAGTTTTGAATGCTTCCTCACAAATGTACTTTAAGGTGCAAACACAAAAGTAGCAATAACTTGACATATACACACATGGCCAGTCCCCCCCCCATGCACACACACTGTAGTGGATATGGCCATGCTGCTACAGACAACTCACCAAGTATAGATATAAGTAAAAGGTCTCTTACTTGAGAACTGGAGAGCCAGGGACAGGAGTCTTTAAGAGATGATGTCCATGGGTCAGAGGTCAGAGTGCTGGGGTGTACCCTCTTGAAATGAATGGAGTTATTTTTTTACTACTATTTTATATATTATAATGGTGAGTTGGAGAATAATGAAGGCCCACTGTTCTACTAATGAGGCCCTTGTTAGCTGAGTAGTGGGCTTCAATAAACTCCAACTCTCCATCAATAATGTATAAAATGATAATAAAAATATCCCCATTCATTTCAATGGTGCACATCACTGCAGTCTCCTTTGCCCTTTGCCATAATGTGCCTGAGCATGGGAATGTGGTGATCAGCTTCACTGGGGGAGAGGTGTAAGCTTGACTATAGTGGGGCTCCAATAGTCTGTACATACAATACTGCTCAACTGTCCGTGAATGCAAGGGACAGCTCTAGAATGTCTGTAACACCTCTAAAAGGTAAAATTTATTTGTTTTGACTGAAAAGTGATATGCAAATCAGGAAAAATTAAAATGTATAAGATTCATCTGCATATACCCCAGAGCAGTGTATCAGATTTGAGCTTATAAACTCAACCAGTTACTAACCAATTTTTTTTCCTGGCTGAAGTTCTGCCCCCCCCCCAAAAAGAACTTTATCCTGATTTTTCTCCCCGACTCCATTCCATTTAATACTCATCCCCTATGGGTTATGAAGCTGCCCAAAGGTGTAGAAACATGAAAAAATGCATCAATATTTCAGTCCTTCCTCCTTCCCCAATCCCCCTCTAAGAACATTATTTGCTTTTACTTACCCAGCCATATGGCCAGAACCTGCAGCCTGGCACAGTGTGCCACCAGACCAGTTTTCAGACTGCTCCCTCTCTCTCCTTCTTCCAGAAGCTGGATGCTAGAACTGACCATCACAGGTCCCCAGTGTGGTCTGTGACCAAGTCACCTAACCAACCAAACCTACCCAACCTGGGATGCTTGCTTCTTGCTTGGTTGCTGCTGTACTACACTGATCAATGCCTAAGAAGGCTGCCCACACTGTGCTGTCACCGATGCTGATAAGCCTAGCTTGCTGCCATGGGGGTCTGTGCTATTTTTTATTGCAAGGCGAGCCTAGTAGAGTAAGTAGGTAGCCTAGTCTTGAGTTCGCTCCTAGCTCACCTTCTGCTCCTTCAGCCACCAGGGGAGATGGAGACTCACTAAGAGTAGACCAACAAAAATATGCTGCCACAACACTGCTATTGAGAGTTCAGTGCTCACCGACTCCTCCAAGCTGTAGAATGCAGCCTGTCTACTCTGTGGTATAAAAGACAGTGACCCACTCATGTGACTCATGTGCTCTTGCTTTGCTGGATCTTCTCCATGTTGCATGTGATGGTGCTGTTGCCAATAGGTGGAGAGAGTGGACAACACAATACAGACACAGTCGAGTCAGGAGTGCACCTACAACATGAGCACAGCACAGGCCAGGGGCCAGTTATTGTGCAAAAGATTAAATCAAAATTTAAAGCCATTAGTGCCATACCATAAGAACAACCCAGGCAAAATATGGGGGGGGGTGGACTGCACCCCTCTGCCCTACCTAAATGGCACCCTGCTTTAAGATAGAAATTCATTCTCAGGTGCTAATGCAATGGTTTCCACTATGTTCTAAGATACTGTATCTTCATGTTTCATCATGTGTCCTGATCATCATGTGGGTTAGTGTCCCTCATTGTCCCTGATTTTGAATGTCCATATCCCTCATTTCAGTGACAAAATGTGAGGTATGGTGCATGCTTTCAAGACCTGACTCAGCACAAACAGTGCTGAGCATGGGCATAGTGTATATGCTCAGTGCAAAATGACAATGGGAAAGTACTGTAAGTGAGCTGAAACGGTCATGAAGAAACATATTTGTAGCACTAAATATGCATAAGAGATCTGCATTGTCCAAAACAAAAAGGATAGGCTTCACAACGCAGAGGCCTCTCTTCGTACATCTGGAATGGGGGATGTTGGCTGGCTATATACTAGGCATCTAATGTAGTAAGAAACAATACTTTACAAATTAATGGCTATTTAATGAGAAAAATATCATTAATGCAATTTAATGACCTAGAGGCCAACAGAGCACAGGACCCAAGGGAGCATGGATTCATGGTGGGAAGGTCATGTCAGATGAATCTAATAGATTTCTTTGACTGGGTGACCAAGTAGTAGACCAGGGAGGGGCTGTGGACATGGCCTACCTAGACTTTAGCAAGGCATTTGACATAGTCCCACACAAAAAATTAATAAACAAATTAGCCAGCCTGGGAGTGGGTCCCAGGGTGGTAGTCTGGGTAAAAAAATTGGCTGGACAACAGGACACAGAGAGTAATAGTAAAGGGACTGGGGACGGTGGTGGATGGGGAGGAGGGGAGGGTGGCCCTACAGGGGGACCTGGAGGCTCTGGAAAGATGGTCTAGAAAGTGGAAGCTGAGGTTCAATGCAGGGAAATGCAAGGTACTCCACCTGGGGGCCAGAAACCCAGGCCAAGTGTACACCCTGGGGGGGAAATGCTACAAGTCTCGATGGCTGAGAAGGACCTGGGGCTGGTGGTGGATGTCAAGATGAACAACTCTGAGACTTGTAGGAGGGCAGCAGCCAAGGCCAACAGGATGCTGGGATGCATCGCTAGGGGGATCACCTCCAGAAGGAGGGAAGTGATACTCCCTCTGTATAACTGCTTGGTGAGGCCGCATCTTGAGTACTGCGTGCAGTTTTGGAGGCCACACTTAAAGAGGGACATTAACCTCCTGGAGAGGGTCCAGAGGAGGGCAACCAAAATGATTTGGGGCTTGGGGGACAGGACCTATGAGGAGAGGCTCGAAGAGCTAAATATGTACACATTGGAAGAGAGAAGGGACCGGGGGACATGATAGAGGTCTTCAGGTACATGAAGAGGGTAAATAGGGAGGAACAGTCAGGGTGCTCAAGGAAGGAGGAGAGGGCCACTAGAGGGCATGGGTGGAAGCTGGAGGGGAAGATTCAGGGAGAAAGGAGGAGGTGCTACTTCACTGAGAGGGTGGTGGAGCTATGGAATCGCTGCCTAGGGGCTGGTGGAGGCAGAGACAGTGGAGGGGTTCAAGAGGGGGTGGGACAGGTACAGGGGAAGGGTTCTGGAAGCAAAATCCAATGCAGCAAGAATATCCGGAACTGGGAAGGGAGAAGCCAGAGAAGGCGAGGAGGGCAGCAAGGTCAGTACCCAGGGTGGGGGCTGACCAAACGAGCAGACACGAAAGACCATTAGGCCTATTCTGCTGGCATTTTAGTATGTTAGTATGAGTCCATTCTGAAGAAAGGGGAGTTACTAGCGGGGTACCACAGGGTTCAGTACTGGGTCTGGTCCTTTTTAAGGTCTTTATAAATGACATTGCAGAGGGACTGGAAGGAAAAGTATGCCTCTTTGCAGATGACACAAAGATTAGTGATCTTGAAGCTGGAGTCTCCAGCAGGCTGCCTTAAATCACAGATGACCCTAGGCTAGCTAGGGTGTTGGTACAGACTTCAGGAAGACCTGAACAAGCTGGGTGATTGGTCTGACTCCTGGAGCCTCAGCTTAAGTGTATCTGACTGCACGGTGGTGCTCTAGAAGATAAAACTGAAGCTAGGACCTACACATGGTGTGGGGCTCCTGTTGCTGCAGTCAAGGACACGGACCTTAGGGTCATGATAGATAACGGGCTCAAGCAGGACAAGCAGTGCACAGCCTCGGTAAGGGGGCCAGAAGAATTCTGGAGTGCATCGTGGGGAGGTGATCAGTTGAGTTGGAGTAATTCTATCACTTTACAAGGCCCTGGTCAGGCCCCACCTGAAATATTACATGCACCTTTGATCTCCCCAATACACAAAGCACATTGAGGCAATGGCAATTGAGAAGCACTGGTCCAACAAAATGATTAGCGACATGGGGACAAAAAGTATGAGGAGAGGCTGCAGACCCTTTACTGTACATGGTAACAAGAGAGAAAAGGAGGCAGAAAGGGGACATAAGCTCAGTGTTTTGCATTGTCAAAGGTTTTTGCAAGATCAAATGGTCTGAGATGATTGATCTGGTGTCCTGCAGTATTAGGCAGGAACTTGCTCTGATGTTCAAGTGTGGTAAATACAGGGGCAACATTCAGAGGCGCACTATCTCCCACAGTGTGGTGATCCTATTGAGGGTTTCATCAGTGTTATTAGCCGTTTTGTACTCTTATTGTCCCATATGGTCAAGGAGCAATCTCTACTGCATGCTAGTTCATTTTAGTAACAAAAAAGTGATTTTAAACAATGAGTGTTCAAAAACAGCAGAGAAAGCTGATGAAAACCTTTATCAAGCCATATTAAAGAATTCTCATTTTAAAATTTCAGACATGAAAAAGTACTACAGAAGACTCAGAATGGAGAAAAAAGGCTATCATACAAGACAGGAGATAAGGGGCAATCTATGCTAGACTAGATTAAATGAGTATACAGTAGGTCAAAATGTTCACCGCTAACAAGCACTGCTGCTTTTACTGAAATAATTGCACTGTCAACCACTGCTTCAAAGAAAATGCAGTACTTCATCAGTACTGAAAAATAATCACTTTCTTCCACTCGATGCACAACTTTGTAATTGTTTTTTGTGCATCTTTCCAAACCATGTTAATACCCTAGTCTAAAGCCTCATTGCCAGTGTCAGGCATCATGGGCATGCCCACGTACAGTATATGCACAACATTTGTTACTTCTTTAACATGGATTGCTTCTTCATAAGGTCTTTCCATTTAAATTAATTCAATTAATTTTATTTAGGATAAAAATCATTGAGCAGAGCTCATATACAATGGTGTCCTGTTGAGCCAAAACTTCTGATCACAAGTGAACATGTTATAAACATACATAGTGCTAGATGCAGTGCAGTGCAGAATTTTCAAAGCCTTGCATGCTTATATGGACATAATAACGTTTCAAGTGCAAGGTAAAGCCCTGTACAGTGGACTGGGGCACAGAGGCTCACAGCTGGTGCTACCTGTGATATGCCTCTAAAATAATGGCAGCAGTTTTTATGCCCAGAGGATACTGAAAGAACCATTCAGTGACTTTTGTACTGGAGGACAATAATAGTAACACATGCAATTTTTAAAGTGCCTTTAAAGATTTAGAAGGCACTGTAGAAACAATCTGATATAGACAGGATGCACAATGATCAGGAGGTGATGAATGCTACTTGCAAGGTTTGGTTTATCAGGCATAGGGATTCTGGCGGAAAGTTACTCACAACTGGACATCTGTGACTGAAGGCGAGGGACCTGTGAGTCATATTTAAGTGCAAGACTATCCACTTGACTGATCCAGTGGAGCACAAGGATCTAGGACAGGACTTGTGGGTAAGCCTACAGTGCAAATAAGAGGGGACAGTGCCTTTGCCAGGATGAAGTGCAATTCCCCCTGTCTCCAAGGGACAGTCAGTTTAATGTCCTGCAGAGTTTACAATTTGATTTGATTTTTGTTTATAAATGGATAAGCACTTTCCACATTCCATTTCGCCATACCTCTCAAGCACAGTGATCTTTTGAATACCGGGCCCCCCCTCTGGCTTAATTCCCTCAGCACTGAACTGGTCTCTGAACCAAAACTTGACCCCTTCATATCCAAGCTGCTAACGCATATAGCCTCCTTCAGTAAATGCAACTGTAATACCAATGCCTCATTGCTCACTGATAACACCTTATGCAGCACTTTTTTCCTTCCCTCCTTCCCTCCCACAGTTTCACCTCCTTTCCTTCTCAGATCTTCCCTTCCTCTGGTCCCCCTACCCTTGATACCCACCAGTTGGCCCCACTTCACATCTCTCTTGCCCAACTGCTCTAAAACCACATCTACTCCTGTCTCACTCCAATCCTATACTAACAAAACCCAATTTGGGTGAATCCCCTCCAATTTCTAACCACCCTACCTATGCAGCCCCTTGCTCTCCCTCTCCATCAAATCTATTCAACCCCCCACCCCATGCCCTCCAAACCTACTCTCCTCTCCCTCCTTGTCCTCCTTCAACCTGTCCCTTTTGTTCACCCCATCCAAGTGCTACTTAAGCATTGCACCTCTGTTTGTTTGTTCAGTATTGCACAGTTGCTGGAAGTTTTAGCCTCCGTTTGTATTCTTGTTGCACGTATGATATTAAACGCTATTATATTATTATAGCGTTTGTCTGTGCTGCTTAAGCTGTGTGGGTGCTTATTTGTATGCAGTGATTGTTTTGAATATACAGCACCACACAATCCTGGTGCTCCTATCCTTTTCAGTTTGTATTTGTAATTGGATCTTTATTATGTTTCCAACCTGTTTATTTTAAATGTCCCTGTGTAATGTTTTAATCCTTTCTTTGATGTGGAACCTTTATAAACGAGCCTTCAAGCTCAAAGGTATAAATCCAAGATATCAATAAATAAATAAATAAAGTACACTGACATACAATTCCATTTAGAGGTGCGACCCCAGGTCATAAATACATACAACAATACCAAGATGACATTACAGAAAACATATAGGAAAAATAATTTCCACATCTTGTAGATAAATATACACTTAAAAATAACCACGTCATTTGATTCTTGTAATGCATCATTTAAGTGCTAGAAAAGTTTTATAACAGTTTACATTCCATATGTTTGCAGGAATATCATTCCATATTATTGGTGCAGCATATGCAAAAGTACGCTGTCCACTTTGTGTTCATTTGTATGGAACATCTAAAAGAGTCTGATCATAAGCTGACCTTGTTTTAACATTAATGTTGTGTTCCTTTAACTGGTCATATAAACCTATTGGGGTACCAGTACTTCTAATCCTATGGCTAAATCTAGCCATTAATAGTTAAAAAAATAAGTTGGTAGATAGCCATCCCAGACTATTCATTATTTCACAATGATGTGTTCTATGTGGTTTGAGAAGTGCAAACCTACCTCATTTGTTCAATAATACAGACTTCCACTGCAAAGTACTCACAGGAGCATTGTCGACTACTACAGATGCATAGCTGATTATTGGTAGCAACCCTTGGTTTACAATTGCTAATCATTTGATTATTGGTAACAACCCTTGGTTTGCAACTGCTAATCTAGTTTCTTCATCAAGAAAACACAAAGGACCAGATATTCAAAACTTTGCCCCGGGGCTAAATTAGCACTGACCGGCGGGAAAACTTAGCCCGGAGCACAAAGCAAGCCATATTCAAAAGGAATAGCTTGGGGCAAGCAGCTTCTGAATATAGCATGGGAATGAGGCCGGGCAAACTGGGCTGGGAGTGCAGGGCAAACTTAGCCCTGGGATAAGACAGCTCTGAATATGGCAACCAGGAAATGCAAACCACAACAGCAAAACAGTGCACAGCGATGTGAAGGTAGGTAGAGGTGAACTATGTGGCCAATGTGTGTACCAGCAAATGTGTGGACCCAGTACAGCTGCAGACAGCAGCGTATGTGAAAGTACAGTGTTCAAAACTGTAAAATATTCCCCAAACTGTTTGCGCCCAGTGCTAACATATTTACAGGGTTTAGCGAAGCGCTAAACTATTAACCCGTGCAAACATCGCTTGCCCGGTGCTAAACTTTACAGTTTCAAAAGAGTATGCAATGAGCCTACTTACATAGTCTCTGGGCAAACATCCAGATTAGCATCTTGTTATGCCCTGATTTGCATGCTGTTTGTGCCGGCTAACGGTTTAGCCCTGCCAAAACTCCGCAAGAACAGTAGTTAGCGCCATGCTAAACAGCTTGGGGAACATTATACAGTTTTGAACACTACTTCCATGTGCTGATGCCTGCAGCTGTACTGGGACAACACGGCATAGGCACAGATGGTGGTGGTGCTGCATGCAACTGTCACACTGTAGGTCATGCTACAATGCACAGTAGACACTACAGTAGCAAGGGGGCCAGTAATGTGTGGACGCAGCAATGCCTATGGTGTGTAGGGCAAGGATGATGATTGCACTATACACAGTGAGAGGCCCAACCTTCAGGTGTTTACTGACAGTGGACATTGCTGTTACACTGTTGTGTGACCCACA
This sequence comes from Neoceratodus forsteri, assembly GCA_016271365.2. Classification (NCBI taxonomy): domain Eukaryota; kingdom Metazoa; phylum Chordata; order Ceratodontiformes; family Ceratodontidae; genus Neoceratodus; species Neoceratodus forsteri. The sequence goes on along the minus strand of CM057453.1, from coordinate 276,810,731 downwards.
GATGCTGCACTTCTGGCATGGGATGCTCACAGTGACATATACATGTTCGGCTTTGTGTGCTGTCACAGTTGTACAGCTGTGCGGTATGTGGCCGGGGGGGGGCATATATTATCAGAAAGGCACACTGGTCTTGGTGTATGCCCAGTACTGGCCCATACGCACTACATAGAAACATAGAAACATAGACTTTGATGGCAGATAAGGACCGCTTGGCCCACCTAGTCTGCCCATTTCCCTACCTACAGGATAAGCTGCAGATCCTATTTAACCAACAGCCCATTTCTTCCTACCCCCCCACAAAAATTGCCTTATGTCTGTCCCATGCATTCTCGAATTCTCCCACAGTTTTAGACCTCACAACCTCCTCAGGAAGGCTGTTCCATGCGTCCACCACCCTCTCTGTGAAAAAATACTTCTTGCATTGCCCCTGAGCCGTCCCCCCTCTATCTTCAAATTGTGTCCCCTTGTTCTTGCACATCTCTTTTTCTGAAAGATGCTACCCTCTTGGACTTTGTTGATTCCACTGAGGTACTTAAATGTTTCTATCATGTCCCCCCCTCTCCCTCCTTTCCTCAAGGGTATACATATTAAGCTCCTTTAGCCTCTCCTCGTATGGCTTCTCTTGCAGACCCTGCACAATTTTAGTTGCCCTCCTCTGAACTGCCTCCATCCTGTCTATATCCTTGTGATGATGGGGTCTCCAGAACTGGACGCAGTACTCCAGATGGGGTTTTACCAGCTGTCTGTACAGGGGGATAACAACTTCCTGTTTTCTGCTGGTGATGCCTCTCCCTATACATCCCACTATCTTCCCAGCCCTCCCTACCACCTTCTCACATTGCTTGCCAACCTTAAGGTCATCTGATATGATTACCCCAAGGTCCCTTTCTATTTTTGTTGTTGTTACTACCTCCCCCCCAATGTGTAATCTTCCTCGGGGTTTTTGTTTCCCAGGTGCATTATTTTGCACTTCTTTGCATTAAATCCAAGCTGCTATACTTCTGAGCATTCCTCTAACCTTGCCAAGTCCCTTCTCATCCTTTCCACGCCTCCTTGTGTATCAACCCTGTTGCAAATCTTTGTGTCATCTGCAAAGAGGCATACTTTTCCTTCCAGTCCCTCTGCAATGTCACTTATAAAGACATTAAAAAGAACTGGACCCAGTACTGAACCCTGCGGTACCCCACTAGTAACCCCTCTTTCTTCAGAGTGGACTCCATTTACAATTATCTTCTGTGTCCTGTTGTTCAGCCAGTGTTTTACCCAGGCTACCACCCTGGGACCCACTCCAAGGCTAGTTAATTTGACTACTAATCTTTTGTGTGGGACTGTGTCAAATGCCTTTCTAAAGTCTAGGTAGGCCATGTCCACAGCCCCTCCCTGGTCTACTACTTTGGTCACCCAGTCAAAGAAATCAATTTGATTCATCTGACATGACCTTCTCACTGTGAACCCATGCTGCCTTGGGTCCTGTGCCCCACTGGCCTCTAGGTACTCAACACTTCTTTCCTTCAGAAGTGATTCCATCACTTTCCCTACCACAGAGGTCAAACTGATGGGTCTGTAGTTTCCTGCCTCTGTCTTGCTCCCACTTTTGTGAAGGGAAATCTCATCAGCCTTCTTCCAGTCCTCAGGTGCTACACCATCCTCCCATGATTTTTTATAAAGAGTAGTCAGTGGTGTCACTAGTTCTCTGCTTAATTCTTTTAGAATTCTGGGGTGAATTCCATCTGGCCTCATTGCTTTGTCCACCTTCAGTTTTAGGAGTTCTTGCAGAACCCTTTCTTCTGTGACAGGACTGGGATCGATCCCCGTCTCCAGAGTGCTTCTGTTAATTGGATTAGGCACCTCCCCCACTTCCTCTTTTGTGAATACTGAACAGAAGTATTTATTCAGTATCCCTGCTTTTTCACTGTCACTCTCTGCCCACCCACCATCCATTCTATTCAGCCTCACTATCCCTCCCTTTGTCTTTCTACGCTCCCTGATATACCTATAAAAGATTTTATCCCTCTTTTTAACTGCATGCATGATGTATCCCAGCCTTGTGGCCACACCTGGTCTGTGGCATAGCCTCACCAACCATACACTCTCCCCTCAACATCCTCCATGCCCACAGTGCTGCATGTGTGTGCTGGCATCTGTTGGTGTCCACAGAAGAGTGGTCCACAGGTGTGTGCTGTATGACCACACTGCCATGCTGTCCACTGGCAGAAGGGTCACCACTTACTGCCTGGCATGGCTGGGACTGGTGGCAGATGAGGGCATCATTATGATGCCATCAGTTAGCAGCATGTTTCCTCTGTGTTTGGCGTTGTCTATGTGCCATATTTATTTGATAATGACTAGTGACCCTATTTAACAACCAGATTATGAGTACTGTCAAATGTCATAATAACCTGAAGTCGGGTTATTACGGCTTTCTCATCATTTAATACTCCATGCAAAGCCACGTTAAGCTGCTCAAACCTGTGCCAAAAACCAGCAATTATAAAAATTAAAAGATAAGCAAGTTGTTTTTATGGATTTATTTTACAAACCTTTGGTGTGTGATGACTGTATAAACCTCTCACACTTCACTCTCGAGGTTTATCGGTCATTACACACCTCGGGTGTGTAAAAAAAATCCATAACACACACTTGCCTATCCATTATTCTCTATTTAGGGTAGCGTAAAACCCACGCAAAACCTACACAAACACCGTGAAAAGCTATAGTGTCACGCAAAGCTGATTGCCCAGGGTTAAGACAAACTTTTTCTGGGCAGTACTGTGCACCATGCTAAGTGTCGTGTTAAGTCACGCAAAACCACTTTTCGTGGTGCTAGTTGCTCAATATAGAATTGCGCCTGTATTCATGTCAGTTTGCCCCTTGCATACATTATGATTTTGCCCGGTGCTAATGTAGTTTGCCCGCACTATTTGGCCTTTTGAATATAGCAGACCCGCGCTAATCCCGTGCTAAACCTGCACAAACAGTTTTTGCCCGACGCAAAGTTTTGAATATCTGGCCCAAAGTCTGTATAATAAGGCTAATTTTGCAAGAATTTTTGCTGTCACGATTTGAGTGTGTAAAGTGTTATTCAAAGTTGAATCTAATGTCACTCCTAAACATTTTATACAATGGTGAGTGTCATAAGCATAGCTGAGCATCAGCAGGGCTAGCCTGTTGTAAAGAACATATAATTTGGTCAATCTGTACTGGAAGGCACCATGGAGGAAGATGTCCATGTGGCCGCAAGAAGGGAGCATCATCAATTGGATTATTCTCTCTCTGCACTCCTGGGGGAGCAAGGATTTGTTTCTGAACAGAAGGCCAGTCTTTGGGCATAGACTTTTGACAAGTTTGTCAATGTGGGTGTTCCCTTCGAGAAGTGAGTTAACCCAGAAATCTACATTTTTGTATTCACTAACTACTTCCATGGGGATCCATCTGTGGTAGCAATGAGCAGAGGGGCAGAGCTGGTGTAACTCTTCAGTCATGGAGCAGACTCAAATAACATGTATTTGGTCTTTAGTCTTTGAAAGACAGAGTCAAGCAGCAAGGCTTGTAGATCATGAAATCCCCATTTAGAGAATGGTCTTCACAGCAGGGATGTTGGCTGTGGAGGCACAAAGCATAGTATAATCTGTGTACGGCTGGAAGTCCCCCCTCCCCAACATTCACAAGGGATTTGCTGTATCTCAGGGATATGTACCGTATAAATCCTGCACAATAATATTATTCATTTGGCAAGCTTAGCCTTGTATGAGCTATTGTAAGTGGACTCCACTATAATACTTTAAACTATAACTAGTTGTTCTAAAAGTGGCATGCCCAAATGCAATGCTTTTTGCAGATCACTCTCACGAAGTTCAGTTCATTAGTCAGTGAACAGTGGATGATGATGATCGTTCAACATTAGCAAGCACACAACTATTCGGCTCTGACATTTATTAGATTTGTTTCTAAATTATTACACCCCAGTTACTATTCAGGCAATGGAGAGAGGGCTGCTTTTTCAGGCAACATATAAATGCTTAATTTAATGTTATTCATAGAAGATAATAATCTTTGAGTAAGCCTTGCACATACACCCCCAGCAAGGGCTGGGATTTAGCATGCACTCAGAGAAATTGTAATTACAGAAACTCACGGTATGATGCCTTATGAGATGATGTCTTTACTGTGAAGTAGTCTATGTTGTCAATAACTTACTTCAATACTCAGCCTGGCATGTTCAGCCATTTAAATTTACAGAATATTAAATAGATGCAGTTCTTAAAAATCAAAGTGGGTGAACTAGTCTGCATTTGCAAGACACAAATCTCTTATTATACAGTATGTTTTCCAGTACAGAAACATGAGCAGGAAGATCAAGTATCTGCCTTTATTTATTTATTTTTCTAATGCTCTAATAATGAAGTCTTTTATCTAATCTTTCCTTAATTTAACTGACACTGATTTTATGTAATCCTTCCCCATTCCAGTTCCACCTCACTTGGCTGATAGTTGTACATGATTAACAACTCAATAAAGAATGTCTTTTTTAAAGCTGTAGGTGGCATCACGCCACACAGAGAAGACAATCTTCATAAAATACAACACAGTGCTGAGAAGCAGCTGGAGAACAGTAACCTATCCCTGTACACATGTGAAACACATACATATAGTACGTATTATACAGTAATATACTACTGAACTCTTTTCTAAAAATGTCTGGTGACAAGTGAATCACAGAGGCTACATGAACCTTGGAAATTGCAACACACTTTCATTTTCCTGTGAGCTGTAAAGTTTCTGTTTGCTTTCTTAATTAGCTTAACGGCTTAAATGACTGTTTTGTATGTTTGGAATATGAATGATTCATCAGGAGTTCATTAGTCTGTTAAACTAGTGCATTTCAAATTGCCTTTCCAGCTTTTATGAATAAGTAAAAAAAAAAAAATTAATTGAGTTGCTTATCTAAAAACCAAAAAACTAACCTTAAGTCTGTCTGAGGCAAATATTGTTTTTTCTTCCTGCGTGAAACTTAGGGCACTCCAAGTTTTACAATTTTTGTGTTTTAAAGAATCAACATTAAAAATGATTATTATCAGGTCAGCGATGAATATATACAATGCTGATATAGCATAATGTGCAGCTGTGTTAATTAATTGCTTATTTATTTATGTTTTGTTTACTGGATAAGTGCACTTGATTGGCACAACCAATAGGCAGGCATGACTCAGACACATTAACATAAAATGAGATACATTTTTTTTTCTGTGGGCTGCAGACAGGGAGCTCCAGTCCCTCCCTCAGAGGGATTTATCCTCTGATCCAATAGTCAGGTCATCATAGACCCTGTCGGCTCCTGATTTTGCTGTTTTTGCCCCTGGGCCCACAACCGTATAATGGGCAGAGCAGCTGGCTCTACCTCCGTAGAGGCAACCTAATGCCCTGGATGTGGGCCCTCCCGGTTCTTGGCGGCTTGCCTGTGCTGACACCCAGCCATCGCTGGGTGTCAGTCTACAGCACACCACACAATCCCGCCTCCCCTGAGGAAGGAGAGCTGTCTATGGACACTTAATCCTTCCTCACCCCGCTAACCCCCCAAGCAACCCAAGTCCATTCACAAACTTGGGTCACCAGCGTGGCATCATGTGTGGCATCCTGTTCCTCAACCCTCTGCACCTCTGGGCAGGCACAATATACATACAGAGTACATATGATACTTGCAAGTAGTAAAGGACAGCAATGTTAAACATATGGGCCCACATATTGAAGGGAGATGTGCAGCCCAAAATGGAGATACACAGTGCATCTCAGAAAATGCACAGAAGTGCAATATTCAAAAGGCAGTGATGTGTTGCACACTTCCAAATGCATGAACATGCAGAAGTAATGTCTGTGGCGCAAAAAAAGGGGGCATGTACATGAATATGCCATGTATCTGTATATTCAGCCAAAATATGCAGCACATCTGCCGCACACCTCAGAAGTGTGCCATTGAAAGTTAGGCAGACAAAATGATGGCCTAAATTGGCCAGCCACTCACAGGCAGGCCAAAGAACTGCAGGCAGGCCATCCTGAGAGAGCCCTTGGGGGTGCCCCAGGCACCCACACACAGCAGTTATGCCAGGACAGAAGTACCCAAAGCCATAGGTGCCAGAACACTACCAGCACCACCCAGAGAGCCACCCCCACACTGCACCCATGATGTAGACCCACAGCAGCACCATGCCAGTGCTGTTGGGTGCTCCCCAGCACACCGGCAGAAACAGACAGCCACAGTGCAGTACACATACTAGGGTCCATGGCCTGCACCCATGTGACCTGCAGGGCACCACCTGGTGGTGGTATATGCCCTTGGTGATGACTGAGGTAATGGTGCCCAGATAGCCTGGTGGTACTAGTGGCAGCATAGCACATGTGAGGGACTGACCTATGGCACACACTTACAGTGGTATACCATAGATGCACACAGCACGCCCATGCTGCCCACACAACAGGGAGCCACAGACATGTCACCAAAGCCTGCCGTGTGGTGTGACATCACCACAGAGGCACTGTGGTGGGTCTGTGTGGTGTTCCTGTGGTGAACATGGCACATCAGTGGGCGACAAAGGGTGGAGTGGCACAACCTGTGGCCTGGGTGTGACATGGGCATGCCTCATGGACACTCGACCCCTCCAGTGTTGGGTGTGTGGCCACCATGGGCACATACATGGCCAATGTCAGAATGGCCCACTGGGTTACCTGGAGTGGTCCATGTGGGACCCACACACTCTGGTACCTGGTTACCTTCTGAACACTGACATTCCTTGTGTGTATCACCATATTTCTATAATGTGGTGGTGTGTGGGGCACTGCAGGTGACTGTAAGCTGCAAACATAGCTAGTGTGTAATGAACAACAACTTACCAACTAGATATATGAAACCCATATAACTACTGCTATGTGTAAACAGCTGAATACTATATACCCATTATAACCTGTATATGCATATGTTTCAACTTTTTATAATATCATGTACTGTTATTCTCAGGTCGCCCCTGAAAAAGGAACCTTCAAGGCCCAGTGGGCCTACCCGGTCTTCAAAATTCAATAAATAAATAATATCACATTCCTGTGGTATCCTGATCAAAGTGTGTCACCCTGTGCCCTTCCCTGTTGCTTGGCCACATGGGGTCCCTGTACCCCTGTCCAACCCTGTACATAGCCATGGGTAATAGCACTATTCTCAGGCCAATGCAGAGAGAACTACTTGTGGTCAGCTGTCTTTCACATATGTAGCTCCTAAGATTTTTAATGAAGTTCCCATAGTAATAAGAAACCTAACCATAGTTAGTTCATTTTCTACGTCTCTTTACCAGCACTTTGAGACATCATCTAAATGCCAAAGTTTTAAATAACTATATTTGTACCTAATAACATGGAATTTATATTCCTAATTTTTATGAATATGTATGTAATGTTTATTATACTGTATTGTTTTGTATTGTGATGTTTTGTACTTTGTTTTCTGTAAGTTGCACCTGAAAATGGAACGTGTTTCCAGGGTGATTACCCATAAAGCAAATAAACAAACAAACAAACAGCCACCCACCCATGCACAAACATTCCATCACACCTGCCTGCTAGGCTGCAGTATCACCTGTTCATCTTTGTGGAGCAGTGGGGCAGCCCTGCAATCTGGGACTGGGCATGCCTTGTGTATGCAAATGGCCTGAAAACATTCTAGTAATGAGCTACGCCTGTGGGAAATGGGCTTGTAATGTGCAGTGAGGCCATTTGCATATCCTGGGTGAACATTGCAATTCTGCATGCCACATATGTGGCTGCCTATTGCGCATTTCCCTATGCCCCACACAGGTCTCAGGGCACCTATTGGGCTGTGCATCTCCCACTGCAGGATTGCGCATATTCAGAATATTCAGCTGGACATGCACTATTGCATCTTATGGCGCATCTTCTGAATATACCATTATTTTGTGCTGGCACATCTCAGTTGCATGGCGTGAGCACTTTCATGATGCAGCCTGGGACTTTTGAATATGGGGCAAATGGTATATACAAGCAGTAAAATACAGTGATGTTAAACATACAATACATTTTGTACATTACAAACAGTAAAGGGCAGCAATGTTAAACGTGATACCTACAAGTCATAAAGGACAGAAATATAAACATGTGGTACATACAAGTAGTAAAGGAAAATGATATCAAACATACAATATGTACTGTACAGTACAACTAGTAAAGGACAGAAATGTTAAACATATGGTACATGCAAGTAGTAAAGGAAAATGATATCAAACATACAATATGTACTGTACAGTACAACTAGTAAAGGACAGAAATGTTAAACATATGGTACATGCAAGTAGTAAAGGAAAATGATATCAAACATGCAATATGTACTGTACAGTACAACTAGTAAAGGACAGAAATGTTAAACATATGGTACATACAAGTAGTAAAGGAAAATGATATCAAACATGCAATATGTACTGTACAGTACAACTAGTAAAGGACAGAAATGATAAACATATGGTACATGCAAGTAGTAAAGGAAAATGATATCAAACATGCAATATGTACTGTACAGTACAACTAGTAAAAGACAGAAATGATAAACATATGGTACATGCAAGTAGTAAAGGAAAATGATATCAAACATACAATATGTACTGTACAGTACAACTAGTAAAGGACAGAAATGTTAAACATATGGTACATGCAAGTAGTAAAGGAAAATGATAAACATACAATATATACTGTACAGTACAACTAATAAAGGACAGAAATGTTAAACATATGGTACATGCAAGTAGTAAAGGGAAGTAATGTTAAACATTTGGTACATACATGTAGTAAAGGACAGCAATGGTAAACATATAATATATACTATAGGTAAAAGATTGCAGTCTTTAATATAAAGGGCTCCTTATTCACAAGTTTAGCATGAGGCTAGTAGGTATAACACCATGGCCACTGGACTTAGCATATTCAAATGGGATGGGGGCCATATTTAATCAAAGGCTTCCTTTTCATTGGGCACAATGGATAGCATGCTCACACTGAATACCCCACTGCACCCATGTAAATGAGGGAGTCCTCTTGCATACAGGTTGCAGTGGAATATACTGAGGTTTCTGGAAGTGCTAACAGGCTGCCAAGGCACTGCTATTAATCACTTCCAGAGTCTTGCTATTATTAAGGCACAGAGTCATTCATGACCCACTACCTCCCCGCTATCACTGATAATTCCCTCTTTTCAACCACCGAATGCAATAAGAAATGTTTTTCTTGGTAGTCTAGTAGTATCTTCCCCTCCTCATCTGTGAGTAAAATTTGAAGTTTTACCCTGATAGTTTTGATGTATCATCTCCTGCCCATCCTTGAATAAGATATGAAGTTATTTGCTGGTAGTTTTTGTTGGATTTACAATGCCGATTCAACAACAATTTTGTGAATCGATCTTACACCAACAGTTTTATGTCGACCACAAATTGTGGTTGCCATAAATCCATCAGGTAAACTCTTTGATTTTTTCGGGGGGCTTTGCCTAAGACTGTGTGTGTTTTTTATTTTAATAAATATGTTGTAAACTATAGCGGTGATTAGTGCACTCTTATTTCGAGAGGGTGTGTGCCTGACTTTTGGTGCTTGCATAGATGGTGACCAGTACAGACACTCTGCTGACTCACAATTTTTACTAGCTGTTATTTAAATGAAAGGAAGCAAGCAAGCACATACTGTAGAAATAGCTGTTTCCATAGTACACATGCCCTCACTCCCAGCCCCTCTCATACAGATAGTGTCTGGCTGAGGTGGTATGAAGAGGTTCTGTGCTGGTTGCCTTCTTCAGCACTGCTGGAGGGACTTGTATAGTGATGGATGGATGGATGAGTCAGGGTGGATGGGGCCAGGGAGACATGGTGGGTGCTGAGTGGATGGGCAGGATTGTGGTCACTCCACTGTACCTTGCGCCATCCCCATCTCTTCAATGACTAGGATCCACTACCAGTACCTCCATCTTGTCTGGGTTAAGTCATAGCCAGTTCTGAGCCATCCAGTTCTGTATCTCATCCAGGCAGGTGTTAAACAAGGAGGCCGCCATCTGGTTTCCAGGTGCACAGGACAAGTATAGCAGGATATCATCAGCATAACAATGAAAACCCAGCTCATACAGCCTGATAACATCTCCTATTGGCAGCATGTACACCGTGAACAATAGAGGTGACAGAACTGATCCTTGCAGAACTCCACAGTGTAGGGGTATCATGCTAGATGAGAATAACCACATCATCACCCTCTGCAGCTTACCCATGAGGTAGGACCTAAACCAGCTGATGACAATACCAGTTTGTCCACACCAGTTCCACAGTTGGTCCAGTAACACCTCATGATCTATGGTGTCAAATGCCACAGAGAGTGCCAACAGAACAAGGATGGTACGCTCTCCCTTATCTCACACTATAAGGAGATCATTCGGGCACCTTCACCATGGCAGTCTCCGTGCTGTGCCCAGGTCTAAATCCAGACTGCAAATGCTCAAAAGTGGCAGATGAGGTGAGGCGGGTTTCAGGCCACCACTTTTTCTAAAACCTTCCCTTAGAAACATAGAAACATAGAAGGTGACAGCAGATAAGGACCGCAAGGCCCATACAATCTGCCCATTTCTTTTTCTACCTTATGAATGTGCCATTGGCCTTTGCTCTGTCAATGGCCTATCTATTCATACTCATCTGTATTGCTTCCTTATGCCTATCCCATGCCTGTTTGAAGCCCTGTACTGTATTCATATCCACCACTTCCTAAGGTAGGCTGTTCCATGCATCCACCACCTTTTCTGTGAAAAAAAACTTCCTCGCATTACCCCTTAATCGGCCTCCCTCTAATCTCATGCTGTGTCCTCTTGTCCTGCTATTTTCTTATATTGAAACATGTTAGACTCATTCACCTTGTTAATGCCCTTAAGGTGTTTGAATGTTTCAATCATATCACCTCTCTCCCTCCTTTGCTCTATGGCATTCATATTGAGCTCAGTTAATCTGTTCTCATATGTTTTCTGATGCAGTCCCTGCAGCATTTTGGTTGCCCTTCTCTGGACTGCCTCAATTTGGTTAATGTCCTTGTGAAGGTGTGGCCTCCAGTACTGCATGCAGTACTCCAGATGGGGCCTAACCAGTGTCTTCGAAAGAAGGATTATTACCTCCCACTTCTGACTTGTAATACCCCTACTAATACTCCACAATATCCCTCTAGCCTTACCTACTGCTTTAGTGGTCTGCTTAGATGATTTCAAGTCATCGGTGATGATGAAGCCCAAGTCTCTTTCTTCCCTTGTGACTGCCAGCAACTCCCCTCCCAGCCTATAGGTGGCTTAAGGGTTTCTCTTCCCTATGTGTATGATCTTGCACTTCTTTGTGTTAAACCCCAGATGCCACTTTTCCGACCATTTTGCTAATTTATCCAGATCTCTTCTTATTTTGCCAACCCAATCTGGACCATCTACTCTGTTGCACATCTTGGTGTCATCTGCAACAGACAAACCTTACCTTCCAGTCCATCTGCAATGTCACTGATGAAGATATAGAAGAGGACTGGCCCCAGGACTGAACCCTGAGGTACCCCACTTGTGACTTGCATCTCTTCTGACTGTATACCATTTACCACCACTCTCGGTTTTCTGCCCATCAACCAGTTTGTCACCCAGTTGACCAACATCTGACCCACTCTGAGCTTACCCAGCTTATTAATCAATCTTCTATGTGGAAGAGTATAGAAAGCTTTGCTGAAGTCAAGGTAGACAACATCAACTGCTACCCCTTGGTCCACCACTCTGGTTACCCAGTCAAATAAATTGTGAGATTAGTTTGACAGGATCTTCCTTTTGTAAACTCATGCTGTCTTGGATCCTGTGGATTCCAGGTGTTGCACTATCCTTTCCTTAAGGAGTTCTTCCATAATCTTGCCCACTACTGAGGTAAGACTGACTGGTCTGTAGTTCCCTGCCTCCTCCCTGCTACCACTCTTGTGGAGCGGGATTGCATGAGCCCTTCTCCAGTCTTCTGGGACCTCTTCTGTGCTCAGAGACTCACTAAACAGTTCTGATAATGGCTCTGCTAGTTTCACCCTTAGCTCCTTTAGTACCTTGGGATGTATGCCATCAGGTCCCATTGCCTTGTCCACCCTGAGCTTATCGAGCTCTTGTAGGACCCTTTCTTTTGTGAAGGGACTAGTGCACACCTCCCCCCCCCGTGTCCATTGTGCTGAGCTGTGGGCCCTGCCCTGCCTTCTCTTCAGTAAATACTTAGCAGAAGTATCTATTTAGAATAGATGCTTTTACATGGTCCTCCTCCTCACACACACCCTTATTCCCTTTGATCTTAGCAATACCCCTCTGGACATTCTCCTTTCACTAATGTATCTATAGAAAGTCTTACAAAATCACACATGCCCCCACAATGCAAAGCATCATGGGCTGCATATGCAAATCACCACAAAATAGATAATAGAAAGTCTTGTCACCTTCTTTTTACTGTTTGTGCTAGTGTTTCCTCGGTTTGGGCCTTTGACTGGCTTACTGCCTTCCCTGCTTCCTTTAGGGATCTTTGGTATGCCTCCCTATCGTCATCCTGCTGTGTTCCCTTATATTTCGTGAAGGCTAGCCATTTGGCTCTGATCTTTTCTGCTACTGTGTTTGAGAACCAAAGTGGTTTCCTTCTTCTTTCACACTTCCTTTTCTCACTAACACAATGGGATATTGCTTCAAGTATTGCATCTTTAATGCTTGCCCACTTTGCCTGTACCCCCTCACCTGCATTTCTTTTTTGCTAGGGCTAGCTTAACTCTGTTGGCCATCTTATCAAAGTCAGCTCCTCTGAAGTCCCATATTTTTGCCTTGGAATGGGATGATTTTGTTCTAGTGGCCAAATTGAACCATACCATTTGATGGTCACTGGCACCTAGGTGATCTTCTACCTGGAGATCTGTGATCCTTTCCCTGTTAGTCAGTACTAAATCCATGATAGCCCTGTCTCTTGTGGGTTGTTGTACCAGTTGTTTGAGGCATTCTCCCTGCAGGGAATCCACCATGTGTCTAGTTCTGGCAGATGTCCCTGCTGGTATTGACAAATCTGTATCTGGTAAGTTGAAGGCTCCCATTATTAGAACCTCCCCTTTAGCTGTCATGTTTTGTATATCTTCTAACAGTAACGTGTCTATGTCCTCTCCCTGGTCTGGAGACCTGTACACAACCCCATTTCATATGGCTGTCCCATTTCTTGTTTTCAAGGTGACCCATAGTTCTTCTGGCTCCTTATGTGCATTCTGAATTTCTGTTGCTTTGATATTTTCATTACCATAAAGGGCCACTCCACCCCCCCCCTTTTTGAACCTCGGTCTCTTCTGAACAGCACATAGCCAGGTACTGAAGTCTCCCAAGTGTGGTTACTGTTAAACCATGTCTCACTAATGGCTACTATGTCCAGTTTAGTCTCTATCATTATTGCCTGCGGGTCTGGGATCTTGTTTTCCAGACTATGAGCATTTGTGTACAGGATTTTCCATCGGCCAGATTTCAGTGTGTTAGTTGTTGGGCGAGGCCCGGCATTTTCCCTGTGCATCGTATGGGGAGCCAGACCTTTTTCTTTACCTGGTGATGCAAATGAACTAAAAACTTGCGGAACTCCTGTTTGACCACTAACTGAGGGGGGAGGGGTGTTCTTCCCATTCGACATATGGGGTGCTGCACCACACTCCCCATTTGTTAGTTCAAATATTCTGCAAAGATGTCAAACTTCTGCCCCAATGCACTGACTCTCTACTTAGTCAGATGCAGCCCATCAAATTTAAAGAACTTTCACTCCCAAAACTGTTGCCAGTTCCCCACAAATTTATGTTCTTTTTCCTGGCACCAGCCCTTGAGCCACACGATTAGCTCCACTATCTCCCCTTCTCTAACCTTCCGTCCATCTGTGCCCCTCTCCCAGACTGGCAGGATCTCAGAGAAGGAGATGCCGGACGAAATGGATGATAGTTTGTCACCCAGCCTGGTCAGGTGTTCCTTGGTCTCCACAATTGACTGGCTGGTGAGATAGTTAGTCCCTATGTGTACCAGGACATCAATGTTTTCTCCTGCTTCCTGAACAATTTTAGCAATGCGGTCAGTGTCTCTCCAAGCTGATGTACCTGGGAGACATCTGACCATTACCCCTGGCTGGAGATACGTATCAACTCCCTAAATCATTTAGTATCCTATGATCAGAAGTTTTTTGGATTTCCTTTTGCTTTTTTTGTTTTGGTTCCTGTTTTGGGTGAGTTTTGTTGTGCTAGGTCCTGTGCTGCAGTGTCCTACTCTGCAGTGTCCTCTGCCCCTTTGTTTGATTTCAGAGACAGAGGCAGATACCTGTTTGTAATTTTTATATGGCTTGTGGAGGTGATATGTTGGAGAGCACCGAGTGATGGTGCACCCGATTTGCCCCTCCTAACCACCTGCCAACCTCCTGAACCAACTACCCTCTGCGGTCAAGGTGCTTCTGTTGGATGTTGGGGAAATGGCAGGTGGTTCTTATAATATATTTCCTCTTGAATATGCAATTTGAGGTGTGAAATTTCTGCCCATGCTGCCTGGAGCCGAGCCCTTAGAGCTCCAATGGCCCAGCATTGTAGGACAGTGTCCTAAATCCTGTAAAACTGCCCTTCTGAAAAGTGTTCCACAGTACCTGCAGTTAATGATATCCATTCCAGATAAGTTGCTGGGTTTTTAACCTGATCAGAGTAATTAGAACAAAGAAAATGAAAGCAAAAGTTTGATTTTGTGTTTTGTTTGTTTGTTTTTGTATTACTTGTTATAACAAGTTAAAGTACTAGTGCCCCTGTAAATGAGGTCACTGTGTGGATACCCCTCTGATCTTCCCCTTCCTGCTTTGCTACAGGAAATGTTATGACTGTGCTACCCTATAAAAAGAATGTAGTGTGCGGTGGTTGGGGATAGGGGCGGGTGGCTGGGCCTTTCCCCTGCCGAAAAAGAAGAACCACAGATGAAAGAAGCAAGGAGATAAGAGCAGAAACAATCAGCCAGCAACAAATGCAGTAGCCCTGAAAGCTTATCCTAATGATAGATAAAACTGTAAAACCTGTAAAGCACCACCTGTAATAATTTCACAGAAGATATACCCTGTAAGAAACACTTTGCTACAGTGAATACTAAAGCAGTAACAGAAGATATACCTTGCAAAAGACAATTTGAATCAGAAGATTACAGCAGTAATCTGTAAGCACACACCTGTAGGCACACCCTGTAATCATGCAGCAGATGGTATACCCAGCAACAACAATTTGAATCAGAGAAAATAAAGCAATAAAATGTTAGCAACAAACAGTAACAATCCCTGTGAGTACAAAATAAAAATAACAACACACAGTAAATCTGCCTGGCCAAAAGAAGAAGTAATCCTTATCCTTGCTCTGGTAAGGTTCTTTGCTCTGTCCTTTCAAGCAACCTAGAAGAAAAGAGCTCAGGTGAAGCTAGGTGCCCTGGCCAGCAAACCTAGTCTTGGAGGTTTGAGACCGGTCTGTAGTTATTGAGATACTCTGTGTCCAATTAGGGTTTCTTCAGAAAAGGTATCACTAAATCCTCTTTCAAGGCCATAAGAAAGACCCCACTCCCCAAGGAACAACGGATGATCTCAGCAACCACAGATTCAATCAGGCCAATGTAACCAACCAAAAGTTGAGTTGGACCTGAGTCTAGGTCACAATAGGTTGGTTGCAGCCTCAAGTCTATCTCCACTACCTCATCCACTCCAACTGGATCAAACTCACCCCAGCACATCATCAGTCTGATCCTGCATGCTCTTTGAGTGGCACTGGAGGAGATCTCAGTCCTGACAGAGGACACTTTGCTGGCAAAGAACAGAACAAACTCATCACACCTCATGCTTGGACTTGCTCCTCCAGTGGGGAGACAGGCTGGATGCAACAGCCCAGCCACCTTACAGAACAGCTGAGCTGGTCTGATCCTTGCCACAGCAATCCCCCTTAACTGACAATCTGCCTTTTTTTGGGAGATTGCCCTTTGATATTCACCATAATGTAATCTCAAAGCCAATTTTTCCTCCATCAGTCCCGATCTCCTCTAGCTGTGCTCTAACCTCCAGCCCTTTATCTTTAACTCCCTGAGTTTCCCTTCAAATCAGAGGGCCTCCAGCAAGTAAAAAAAGGCAGGACACAAAAGGGCACAATAGAGTCGAAGGCCACAGTGACAGCCCTGTTATAGGCCACCACTGCCTCCTCCACACCCACTGCACACACAGTCTCCATACTCAATAGGTCCAGCACTGCCTGTAGTCCTTTGGGGGACAGTACCCACAAAGGGTGGTACTGGACCATCTCCACAGAAGATGGACCCTAAAGGGGGGCCCCAAATGTGAACCTCACAGTTCTATGATCTGACTAAATGACCAGATCAATCATGAGGTCATCGACCTCAAGACCCAGTGTGAACACCAGGTCCAATGTGTGGCTATGTGAGTGAGTCACTGAGATGACAATCTGCAACAGGCCCAGGGTTTCCATGCTCTGCAGGAGGTCATGACCAAATGACAAGAGTTTATCATTGACCCAGGCATTGAAATCCCACAAAACTAACCATCTGGGGGATTCCAACACCAGGCTGGCAACAAAGTCCCCAACCTCCTACAGGAATTCCTTCTCACAGCCTGGTAGGAAGTATATTAAAAGGATCCTGTAACCTGCGCCAGGACCCCCCACATGGAAACACTCTCAAATGACCTGGTAGAACCCACCAGTAGCACCGTGAGACCCAGGCTGGCTTTAAGAAAAATGTCCACTCCCCCACCTCTGTAACCCTTCCTCGGGGTATGTATTATAGAGTACCTGGCCAGAATTGCTGCCTCCAAAATGACGGCAACATTATCATCCAGCCAGGTCTCTGATTCAAGCTAGGTCTACTGAGGAAACCAAGTCCACTATTATAGCAGTCTTGTTCCTCATCGACCTGGCATAGCAAAGTACAGGTAGGGTCAGATGAGTGGGAGCTTCTGGACCAACAGCCACCTGCCCACTATCAAAAGTGGAGCCCTTGGGTATGGGAATCAGACAGGAAGGACCCCTCTCCAGTACCCATTTCACCCCAGAATGCCCCATGGGTCTAACCACCCTAATCGCTGACTCCCGGGCAGTTACTCACATGACTCACAGCCCTGGCCTCCACCTGTGTGAAATCTACAAAGCCCTGCATCTTGCATATGTCTGTGCAGGTAAAGAGGAAGCTCAAAAGGCTGGAGGTGGAATAGGTGGGCCGCTGTTTGGCTGCACCTTATGGGCTTATATCTCCAACACATCCTGACTGTAGAATAAACTTAAGTAACCCAACTTCTGTATTCCAACCCCCAAAATAAATAACCAACCCTCCCAACACTCAATTAATGCAATTTATCCTTCAATAACATACACCCAGGTACCACATAGCCACATTCACCACTCACACACACACACACCACAAACAGCAAAAAATGTCCCCTCCCTCCCAGTCCCAAACTTAAATATTAATATCCAGGCAGTCCTATAAAATACACTGGCAGAGTCCACTGTGCACCAATTTGTCCAGCAGCAGAAAAAAATGTAAGTTCTTGAAAGATTTTTTGAGGCTCTTACTTCCCAATGCAATATAAAAGTCCAAATAGACTGAGGAACTCTCACTTCCTTGATCAGATCAACAGAACAATTGTTAGTAAAATAATACTTCCTTTAAAACAGGCTCTCTCACAGCCTCAATATAAAAACGTTATAGTTAATAAATTCAACCCCTTAGGCAATTCACTTCCTTCAGGGAACCATTGTTAACCAAGGCTTAGTTAACTGTACCTTTAGTGGAGTGCTGGGTTACTTATCTCAGGCTCAGGTCATACAGTCCAGTTAGTAATATAGAGCAAATCATGTTCCAGCAGATGTTCCCTTGAATGTTATTCTTCTACCCGGTAACCAACCAGGTTTTACAGCTCCAATCCGTGGCCAGCAGTCGACTCCCCTGCTGCTTCTACTCAGGTGTTAGAGGGACACTTTCAACCTGTTTTCCATCATATTATTTCTAGCTAAATCCCCACATTTTATGATTGCTTACCTTCTCTAGAATTCATTAATGTTGCTGTTGGTTTTGTCTCTCTCCTTGTTTAGTACAACTGAAATGCATGCTAATGTATATTTATAAACAACCTTGTTTTGGTTACAATCCTGGATCTGTTTTTACTGCATAACTTCCTGAGCATTATAAACACCTCTTAATAGTGCAGTGTAAACTCCCACTGTATCATGAGTTGCTAGACTGTGTTGTGGGTGTTCCCAAATCCAGGAAAGAGGCAGTCGGAGCTGATCAAGGAATGTAAACAAACCTGTTTTATTGTGGTAACATCTGTATGTTTGGCAGTCTGTTTTTCACTTTTTTAAAGAAAAAAAGAATGAGAATCAAACTACCAGCTACATCAGCAATATTTACAGATTGCTGGCAATCATAAAATGTGTTTTATAAACTAGGGACACTTTGAGACCTAAGGGGATTGACAGTGTCCCTTTAACCAGGATCCATATCCAGTCTGTGGTAAGAGTCAACAGGAGGCTTTTATCTCTCCCCTCCACCAACAGCTAACAAGCCATCAGCTGCAAGTCACAGCAAAACCACTGCAGACACACGTACTGTCTGGCTACTTCATTGCTCAATTGCAAACTCTGCCACCACTGTGGCAATGCTCAGCTGGCCAACACTGCCAGCACCACCAAGCAGCACAAGTGCCCAGAACACGCCACTCTTCCTTTGGGGACTGTGAAGCCTCTCATCTTGACCCTCTAGGAAATTCAGCCAGGAGTCAAAACTTTGCCCTCCAAATCCTCCAGCAGGAGCAATTACCACTGGAATGCCAACTCAAAGAACACACCACCAATGTCAGGTCAGTCAATTGAAACAAGGATGGATGTATACCAAAGGTGCACCACGTTACTGCCCTAGCTAAAAAAAAAACTCAACTACACTTAATGTCCCTAAACTCAGCTTGCTAACTAAACAAATTAAACAACTTGTTAATGATATAAAAACACTTAAAAACTCTGCAGCGTAAGCTGCTGATACAGCCGATCAACCCAGCATGGCCACCATCTTTCACTCCTGGGACTCATCTTCCATGTTCATTTTTCACTGCAAAGCCCCAAATGACTTGCACACACATGACTGGATTCACACACATTTTTTGAACGAAGTCCCACACTACAACTCCAGTTGCAGATCAAAATCTCGGCAGCTGCGAGATTGCTATTCACGACCGCAGCAGCTGCAGAAGATGTTATGGCTAGTCCCTCTGGCTGTAACATTTTTCCGCAGCTGTGGGGATTTCTATGGCACCACCACCTGAGAGCTATCATAAATGTGGAGCCAGTCATAAATTGTCTCCACTTTTGAAAATACCAAAGCTGCAGGAGAAATTGCAGTTCCACAAGAGGCAACCAACTTGCGCCAAGTTTTTCCTGCAACTGCTGGATTTTCAAGAGTTTTGTGAATCCAGCCTGCTGTTTCCTATAAATGTCATGTGATGGTTGACACGCAGGATAGACAAGAACAACAGTCAAATTATTTTATTGCTGTTGGCGGCTTGCTGACCTAGAAAAATGACATGAAAATACAGACACAAAAATTTATTTCAAAAGGTTAAATTTCATTTTATTTATTTTTTAACAGAAGGATCTAAAAGAAAACTACTGATGCATTTCTCATACTTGAATAGGCTAAAATAGGTAAAAAAACAAAAACAGGGCACTGCATCAGCATGTGATCTAAAAGCAAAACAAAATGGCTATATTAAATGCACGCTGACAATAGAAAATAGAGTTAAAAATCTACGTTTCGACCTTAGGTCTTCTTCAGGAAATATCTAAAGGAGAAAAAAAAAAAGTTAGTGTAGAGGGGAGGTAAAATGATATATATATATATATATATATGTATGGGGAAAGAAGAAAGGGGAGGCTCAGGGAGAAGATGTGATAAATGGTAAGACTAAGAGAGAATCTGTGAAACAAAAAGGTGATGATGGGGAAGATAAAGCATAATAGGAGTGAAAGAGCTAGGGAAGTTCCCAGGTGGGGACTAATTAACAGGGGCCTAGTAAGAAGGCTGAAAGGTGACAAACGTGTGGGAAGGAGACAGAGATGGAGACTTATGGTGAAAATGAAAAATAAATTAAATGAGTACAAAAACAAATAGACTTTAGGGAAAAAAAAGAGATGGCTGAAAGATGTTAGGGGAAGATAAGTCTATCATTTAAACCAGAGGGCTGCTGGGATCCAAGGCGGATGATCAGCTTGGCTTCCATGTTTTTTCTATGGTCAGGATCCCAGAAGTCCTGCTGAAGGACACAAACAGAAAGGTCGTTGACATTGTGGTCCCTGGAGATAAAGTGGGATAAGAAGGGTTTAGCAGTTTCATCATTTCTGACTGCTCTGTGATGTTCCCTGAAATGGTCAGCAAGACGCCTACCAGTTTCTCCGATGTAAATAGTTGTACACTTCCTGCAAATAATACAATACACCACATTAGTGGAGGTGCATGAGAACTCCTTGGTGATGTGAAAAACACCTGTAGGCCCCCGAATTTCAGTCACACTGGAAATAAATTTGCAGGTGTAGCAGCGAGTCCCGTTGCAAGGTTTGGTACCTGGGAGGGAGGAACTGTTAGAAGTGGGTAGGCTGCTTTTAACCAGGAGATTCTGCAGGTTAGGTGGCCAGTGGTAGGAGGCAATAGGTGGTTCTGTAAAGGAAGCACTAATGTTAAGGTCAGTTTAAAAAATGGGAAAGTTACTGGCGATGATCCTGTGAAGAGAAGGTGTGCTCTGATGGAAAGGAAGCACGAGTGGAATTTACCAGTGTTCTTGTGTGACAGTATCCTTCCTGCGGGGGTCAAGGTTACGGGGCATGTTACTGACCCAGAAGAGTGGTCTGTCCACTGTGCTTTTAGGGTATCCCCTGTTGATAAAAAAACTATGCATTATTTGGGTCTGCTCAGCAAAATCATCCTCTTCACTGCATAACCTGCGAAGTCTAAGAAACTGTGAATAAGGCAGGCCATTCTTGACATGTTTAAGATGGAAGGAGCTGTGGAGGAGGAAACTGTGAGAGTCAGTGGGTTTGTAATAAACTGATGTCTTTAGACCAATGTTCTGTACTGACAGCTGGATATCCAGAAAAGGCAGTGTAGAGGAGCATACTTCAACAGTGTATTGAAGAGAAGGATGGGCCATGGTAAACTTGTCAAGGAAGACTTGGAGGGTCTCCCTGGATCAGGAGATGGCCCCACACAGTCATCAATGTAGCGTTTGTAGAGTTCAGGCACAGTCCCTGTGAATGAGAGAAAAAAACGTTCCTCCACTCAACCCACAAACAGATTAGCAAAGCTGGGACCCATCTTGGTACCCATGGCAACTCCACTGACCTGCTGTAAAGAACTGTTATTAAAAGAAAAAGCATTGAGTATAAGAACCAGTTCTGCCAGAAAAGTTAGAGTGTGGGGGGGGTGGCTGCTGGACTTCCCGCTTATTCAAGAAATGCTACGAAGCTGTCAGACTGTCATCATGGGAGATCACTCTGTAAAGAGATTTGATGTCCATGGTGAAGATGAGCTGATGAGAGTCACTGAATCTGAACCTGTCAAATAACTGGAGAGCATGGGTAGTGTCTTTAACATAGGAGGTCAGGGACTCAACAAGGGGTCTCATGAGGCTGTCCAAAAATGCAGAGATGTGGGATGTGGGGCAGGAGAAGACAGACACTATGGGACGACCCGGGTTACCTGTTTTGTGGATTTTGGGAAGGAGATAAAACCTGGATGTCTGGGGATACTGAACTATAAGTCTGTTAGCAGAAGCAGGGAGCTCTTTGTTTTCAACAGCAGAGGTGATGGTGGTGGTCACCTCAGTCTGATAGTCAGCAGTGGGGTCCTGTGGAAGAGAAGAATAAAAGAATAAAATAGGTATACAGTTCATCAGAGTAAATCAGAACCTTTTGGAAAAAATCTGAGTTGGAATCAGAATCAAGTCACAGCCCATTGACCCATCCCTACTACAAATGCTATGTCTGAGATTTATAAGGGCAGTCACAAAATGACTATCTTGAACATTTGAAGTCAAAATTTAAAACAATAAAGAGTGAATGTGTGAAAAGTAAATGTGCAAAGAGTGAATTTGTGAAGAGTGATTGTGTAAAGAGTGAATGTGCCAGGCCCTGTACTTCTGTAGGCAGACAGATTCATCCTGTGGTGAAGGGACAAAAGGGCCCTGCACAACTGCACCAGTTCACATATGTCCCAAAGAGATCTGCATGAATGAGGATACAATTTCACTATCTCAAAAAGAAAGGAAATGCTTTATAAAAAAGCTTTGTTAATGCACCAGCTAGGGTAACTTAACATCCCAAAAGTAGGGACATGTGGCATTAGATTCCAACTCCAACTTCCCACCCCCAACCCCCAAGCAGCAAAAGAAAAAAAATCATTACACTTCTGGCTGTCCTGAGTCTTGCAAAACAGGGCTGGGGTCCTCCTTGGGGTTTTCAACCCTAATGCTCACTCCATTCAGTGAGCAGATAAGGTCAGATGTGATCGGTTTTCTTCAGGCAGGGCTCACAGGTTGTTGGCAACATGGGGGAGACACAATTCTGTATGTTTAAATACTATATCAGAATGGGATGAGTGCTATGGTTGAAAATCCCAAGGAAGACCCCATCCCTGATTCACCAAGACTGAGGACAGCCAAAGGTGTAATGATTGTTTTCCTTTTGCTGCTCGGCGGAGGGGGGGTGATAAGGTTGGAAACTCTAATGCCACATTTCCCTACTTTTTGTGGCATTAAGTTACCCTAACTGGTGCATTAAAAACATTTTAGCAAAGAATTTTAGGATATAACAGACACCCCTTATAAGAGAAAAAAAAAACTGCTTACACAAATATGTCCATTATAAGAGGATTCCATTCTGTTAATAAAAAACAGATTTTTATATTATTATCATATAGATATTTTTCATCTAAAATATAGAAACAAATAACAGAAAAATAAAAATAATAGAGGACATGATACTATAAAATAATAATCAACAGAAAAATATGATTGTAAAGTCTATGGTGCCACAAGGAGAATGTAATAATTGACATGAGGTAAATTGTAGAGTTGGAGATTGGTGGGGGGTGGTGGGAGGCAGTATTCTCCTTGAGGCCAGGAATGAATAGTAACCACAGTATTACTGTAGCTCACACTGAAGCATGGCAGTTTTAATGAGTTTTGAAGTCTGTCACAACACCACAAATAATAATTCACTGTAGATCCATGCCAACAGCACCTGCCACCATTAAATTACTTTAATTTGCATTCATTGCTGCCCTTAAGGCTTTTTCCTACATTGCTTGCCAAAGTGCTTTGGCCAAATTGGCAAAGTCAAACTGAATATTCAGGCCCAAAGTTGAGGATGAAGCAAATCTGGCTTTGGCTCTCTTCTTTCGCCCTTGGTCAGCTGTTCAGGATGCATACTTCCCTTTTCAGTTTTTGGATTAGAGAGTGTCTTCCCCTATGCCATGATAGGTTTTCTAAGGAAGTCAGTACATGGTAAAGGTAAGTATTAGGTTTTTGACATTTGAATGCAGTTAATTTCTGGAATACCTGAATTAGGAGATAACTCCTTTACTACACTACTATGATAGGATCTTGGTCAGAAACCCTGGTAAAGGGACAGTAACTTCCTGCAGGTTTCTTAACAGTCTTTTTTTGCTTGGGTTATGTGTTAGGTAAGCAATAAGACATGAGGGATGTGTGTTAGAAATGTTTAATGTACACCCCTGGAGTGTCTTATTGTGCTTATAAGATGGGTCCCTGTACTTTGGATATGAGGAAACATATACTGACAGATTTAAGTATTTTAAAACTTAAATACTTAATTGAATTTTACCTAACATAGTTCCTACACCTGCTTGTACTGTATTTTTTTTTGGTCTAGGATGATTGTCTTAATTAGGCTTCCATAACTGTAGTCCCACCCTGCCCCTTCATTATTTATTGTTATTTTATTAGGTACAGTTCTGCCTTCTGACGGACATTACATTTCCTAATCAGGATCTGAGGAAGGAAGTGGTGCAAGTAAGTTGGCAGGCAGGGAACCCAGCAAAGTGTGTGCAGAATGAGTGAGTGGATGGCTGGGCTGGTGGGTGGGAGGAATACACAAGCACAAGCGTTCTGACAGCTGGTAAGCAATTTTTAAAATGCAGAAAAAATGGAACCAGCTTCTTAACAGCAATGGCTGTGAAATGTGCAGTATTCTAAGCCCATCTCCATCTTTTCTGGTCAGTGTGAAGTGAGAGGTCATTTTTTAAACTGAAGAGACATGCGTCAGTGGCTGTGGGGAGGGGCAGTTGCGGAGATCGTGTGTAAACTTACAAACACTCTGGAAGACAGGAAGCGGAAGGGATTTTGAGTACTGAGAAAACTGATTTACATTTCAGAAGTGCCCAATTACAGTGCACTGCCTCTGTGTATCAGGCTGTTCCTGGAGACTGAAGCTGTTCAGATTTAAAAAAAAATGGTGGCCATCGAAACTTGGTCAAAGCTAAACCTTCTAATCTGCTACTTGATTTTCTTTTTTTGTGCTGTGTCCAGGTTGTCAGCACTTGTTTTCATATGTGTATTAGACAGATCTAATGCACAGGTAACAACCAATCAGCTTTCAGAATTATCCCTTCCCATTTTACAAACTGAGTTACAGTATTGCTTGCAGAGACTGTACAAAATCTTGCTAGTCCCCAAGGCTGCAATTACATTATAAGGGCATGTATTGTTTTCTCCTGGGGGGGGATACTGGGTTGTATAGGGAGAGGCATCATCAGTAGAAAACAGGAAGTTGTTATCCCTCTGTACAGGCAGCTGGTGAGACCCCATCTGGAGTACTGCGTGCAGTTCTGGAGACCCAATCTCCGCAAGGACATAGACAGGATGGAAGCTGTCCAGAGGAGGGCAACTAAAATGGTGCAGGGTCTGCACCAGAAGACATATGAAGAGAGACTAAAGGAGCTTAATATGTACACCCTCGAGGAAAGGAGGGAGAGGGGGGACATGATAGAAACTTTCAAGTAATTCAAGGGAATCAACAAAGTCCAAGAGGGTAGCATCTTTCAAAAAAAGAGGTGTGCAAGAACAAGTGGGCACAATTTGAAGATGGGGGGGCAGTTCAGAGGTAATCTAAGGAAGTAGTTTTTCACAGAGAGGGTTGTGGATGCATGGAATGGCCTTACGGAGGAGGTTGTGGAGTCAAAAACAATGGTTGAATTCAAACATGCATGGGACAGTCATAAGGCTATTCTAGGGGGGTGAGGGTAGAAAGACATAGGCTGCTGGTTAACTAGGATCTGCAGCTTATCCATTAGGTAGGGAAATGGGTAGACTGCGTGGGCCAAGCGGTCCTTATCTGCCATCAAATTTTATGTTTCTATGTTTCTGCAGTCTGGGCTCTGACTTTGTTAATGTAGTCTATTTATTGTCCAACTTGTCCTGAATTCTGACATCAATATCTCTTCCCCGTGGCTTTCTTGCTACTTGGTCAGGAGCTGCTAAATATAAGTGTGTAAGGCTGTCAAAATGTGCTCCACGAAACAATTTATGAATATTAGCAAATTTGCTTCACCAGTGATTGCAATTTGCATATTTATTCACCTGGTGAATTGCCTAAATCTGTGTGGTGGAACTGTGAAAACTGCCAATTTGTGGGTGAATTAGCAATTTGTGTAGTTCCGCTGTGTGAATTTAGGCAATTCACCAGCAACCCCCCCCCCCATACTTTGGTATAATTCTATCCCCTAAGCACTTTTTAATCTCAGGTCCCCTCCCATGCCCCCGCTAGCACTCTCCTCTCTCACTCCATTTCCCTTGCGAATTATACAGGTGCAATAGCACCTGTATGTTATGGTTGAGTAAACACTTTAATGTTAAACTCCAGTTTTTGTACCTTTATAACTTTGCTCCTATTTAGCTGATTTCTTTTAAATTTTGAAATCAGAGAGATGGTGCCAGGATTTCTGGGTCCTGCAAATGTCATTGTAATCTGTTCGCTGAGGGACAAAGTTATAGAGGGCCAAAAAAAAAATCACCAAAATTAAGATCTTTTTTTGCTCAAGAATAACAAAAAATGAGGATTTAAAACCTGAAAGTTGCAGGTTTGAAAGAATTTGGCCTAGGGTGTGTGCTTTTGTGGTTTTTATCTCTCAAACTTTAGAAGTTTTTAAAATATTTAAGAAAAACAGTTCCATTACTGAGCAGGCACAGTTAAAAACAAGCATTTGTCAATGCCGAACGTTCACTTGCTGTTATTTGCATTGGTGTTTGGCATTTATGCAGCCCCCCCTCATTGTATCCATGTCCCTTCAGCATCCATATCCCATCAGAGTACCTCTCTGCAACCCTCTTGCATCTGATTAACAGTCCATCTTCATGCTTCTTAAGTGTCTGTCTTAGGAACCCTAACACCCTGGTTGTGCTCAAGGGTACAAGCTTGTGTGGAAACTGCACAGCCCACACTTGTAACACAGTCATTCAATGGAATTATTTCACCATATTTTCAACATAGGCATTTTGTCACCTCTGGTCATGAACACTGTCACTATGATTTTCTTACTGTGTACTGAACACTGATTTCCCACAGCGACCACACTATTCTGCGATGGAAGCGTGAAAACACATTTCAGTCAGGATGTGAAAAATGACAGCTGTACTGTTCATAAGGAGGTGTGGGAAAATGCAAATGCTGAAAATCTGGAGTGAAAATATGACAAATTTGCAAAGTTATGAGTGCATGTGGAAACTGCGCAATGCACGCTAGTAAAACATGTTTTGGAATTTTTGCACTGAATTTTCAACATAGGCATTTTAGGATGTCTGCTCAAGAACAGTGTCTCTGTGATTTTCTTACTCTGTACCGAACATGATTTCCCACAGCTGCCGCGCTATTGCATGCCGGAAGTGCAAAAACACATTTTGGCCAGGATGTGAAAAATGACAGCTGTACTAGTCATAAGGAGTTGTGGGAAAATGGCAATGTTGAAAATCTGAAGTGGAAATATTACAAATTCACAAACTTAAGAGTGTACATAGAAACTGCACAATGCACGCTCGTAACAGCCATTTTATTGACTTTTGCCACCAAATTTTCAACATAGACATTTTAGGACCTCTGCTCATGAACAGCACCACTGTGATTGTCTTACTCTGTAGCGAACACTGATTTCCAGCAGCTACCATGCTATTTTGCACTGGAAGTGCAAAAACACATTTTGGGCAGGATGTGAAAAGGAGGTGTGGAAATATACCTATGTTGAAGATCTGGAGTTAAAATATTACAAATTTGCAAACTTATGAGTGTACGTTGAAACTGCGCAATGCACGCTTCTAAAACAGTCATTTTTTTGGAATTTTTTCACCAAATTGGTAACATAGGCTTTTTGAGAGGCCACCTCATGAAAACCAACACTGTCGTTTCATTAATTGGTCCCAAAAGGTGATTTCGCTCAGTGACTGCAAAATCACCTTCTGGGACCAAATAATGCCATGACAGTGACTGAATTCATGAGAAGGGGTGTCAAGAACCCCATGTTGAAAATTTGGTGCCAAAAGTCAAAAAAATTACCCAGATATCCATCTAAGTTGGAAGAACCCTATTTATGCTGTTAAACAGCTTATCAGCATTTCTTCAGTTCGCGGTCAGCTTTGAAGAGTGCAGACAAGTTCCTTGTCCACCAAAGATCATCACATCGGGATCTGGAGGTAAGTATGGGGTGAGGGGAAGGGGGAGGTGGATGCACAGAGGGTGGGCATGGGTTAGGGTTGGCGGGGCAGGGACTCACCGAGGGACCAATTTTTCTTCCACTGGACTTAAAAAAAAAAAAATGGACACTTTTGGCACACTGGGGTGGGCTCCTAGAATGCCACCTACATGTTTGTTGTGGGAGGCTGGAGTCAGTGGGGATTGGGTGCCCCTGCCAGCATCACAGTGTGTGTGGGGGGAGGCATGAGCATGCTGGGGTGGGCTCCCAGCGTGCCAACTGGTTGTTTGTTGGGGGGGCTGCAGCCGACAGCAGATTGGGCACCCCGTTGGCCACACAGTGTGCTGGGGGGCACATTATCAGAGGGAGAATTGTGCCCCCCTTTGGTACACAATGTGGGACCGGGGAGAACAATAATGAAGGAGGGAGAGGAGATTAGCAGAGGGAGGAAGCAGGAGGGATTCCATGCCGAGCTGTGCTTGACAGCAGTTCGGCTGACGCAGGTTTGCAAATTGCATACAAGCTACCACCGCTGATTGCAGCAGACCTTTTCTTAGAAGTGAAGACCAACACAGCCGAACTGCTGTCACCCGTAACTGGCATGTGGTCCCTATGGTCGTGCCTGCTACACTGAGCACTGCATTGGCAAGGAGGGTTACACACCTCCAAAAGTCCTGCTGTTGAAAGACGTTCCTTGCGCATGCATACAAGTGAACGTAAAAATCAGCTCTCTAAAAATAACTGAATATTTCCAATTGTATGAAATCATGTGGTCATATTATGAAAATGCTCTCATTTATCAGGTGGCAGGTCAGTTTCCTGTCTGAGTATACATTCCTGCTGTTTTCATTCAGCAGGGACAAGTCTGTGTGTCAGTGTGAAGCCCCGCCCCTGCTGAGCATGCTGTGTGTGTGTATGTTTTTCTGTGTGTCTGCAATTGGCCACATAAGCAGCTTTATTTATTTGAACTTGATACCGAGGTGCCCAGTCCCTAATGCCAGTTTTTTATTAATAATATAGTCCAACACCGATGTGCCCACCCCAGGTCCTGGTTCATTCGTTCCTTCCTCCCCCTCCATAATGTCCCTTCCCAAGGCCTGTAATTTATATCTGCAGTCATGGGGGGGCAATCCCCAGTGTCAGCATAGACCACCTTTTTTCCTTAACCCAGCAGTCTGGGACACTGAGGTACCCACCCCCTGTACCCCAAGTGTCATGCCAACACTGGGGTGCCCAATCTCCACTGTTGGAGCTACTTGTAAAAAAGAAAACCATCCCATGACATCTTTTGCTTTTTTTGCTATTCCTGAAATAAAGACAGTATTCCTTTGTTGTCTGTCACCACTCCCATCCCCACCTCAACCCCACCACACAGCACCCAGCACCCCATACCCCCCCTCACCACATACTTAGCCAGACGAGGTCCAACACCATAATCCTCTCTGGATTGAAGACACATATTCACTTGTCAATGCTGGACTGGGAACTGAGGAAAACAGATAAGTGCCATATAATGTATTTCAGTGCATTTTGAACTTTTCTTCTTAACTTGGGCATTATTTTCTTTTGTGGCATGCATGTAAAGCAGAGACTGTATGGGAGTATACAGTATGTCTTGAGGTCAGCAATGAATAGTTATTACTGTAGCTGACACTGGGCTGTGGCTGTCTTGGTGGGATTTACAGGCTCTGTCACAATATCACAAACAACAATCCACAGCAGATGCATGCCAACAGCACCTGCAACTAGTAAGCGATAACAATTCATATTTATTGCTGGCCTTAAGACTTTCTTATCCTCTATCTGTGGTCAGCTTGCACCATGACAATTACTGTATTTGTAGATTAAATAGTTTTGCTGAATTCTGGAAGCCGAACCAAATGTATAGGTTTAAAGCAAAATGAAAGTTGCCAATGGCCTATTTCTCTAACCCTTAGTGATAAGCAGGGTCACTGGAAAATTGTGGAACATGTTACCCGAAAATGTGGGGACTTTTTTACAAAAATTGCGGGAAAATTGCAGGGTTCACTATACATCCCACTGCCCCCTAATAAATATTTTATTGTTTGCTGCAGCATGTATTGGTCACATAAATTGTTTAGATAAATGTATTGCCTCTTGTAAATGCTTTTGATGTGAAGAAAGGTGTGTGTTTTTGAAATGCACTGCAAATTAATCATTATGTAGCATATCTTCTAAAAATCAAGACATCTAAGTCATGCAGTGCTAACTAGATTTTATTCAGTAATTTACAATTAGTCTATACTGAATGCATCTGGAAACAACATATTTTACCAGTTTCTAGATGTTAAATAATGAAGCCTGTTTAAATTACTTGCTTTGGTGCAAGAAAAAAAATAAACAGATAACCAGGGTGCCTAATAAAGGTCTAGTAAGAAAAATGTTTATTTTGTTAAAATAGCTACTGTTCTTAATCAGCACTGTAAGTACATTTTAAAATCACAAGATAAAAGTATCAAATCATAAGAGTAGCTTTTCATTACATCATACAATAGTTTTCAATACATTGTACTTTTGTTCTACTCGGTTTGCAGTGATTGTACTTGGGTTGCAATTATTTTGTCTGTTTGAAGGTAAATGTTTAACTGTACTTAACCTGTTCAGCATGTTTTCAGAAATGTTCGCTTTTTGTAGGTTTTGTATGCGAGTATGAAGTTGCGGCAGACTGACATGTAAGGAATCACTGTCACCAACCCCCTCAGAAGCACATTCAAGTTTATAATTAGCAAGGCCATCTAAACACCTGACACATTTGAATCAAAATCCTTTCAGATTGAAAGTATTTATACAAGGAAAATCTACCCTACCATTCCAAAACAAGCATTGTGGTCAAGGCTTCGTTTAGGTGAATGGGGCACTTTGCACCTCTTCTCACAACTATTGTTTTAGTCTCTGAGTCAGCAAAAAGTTCTCTGATAGTCTGCTTTAACACAGATTTTAAGTGTTCCAGTCTACATGTGCATGACCAGAGGATTTTGAAACCAAAGCAGGGAAGTGAATCACATGAAAGCAGAGTCACATTTGACCCCTTCTCACCTCACACTATACTGTTTTGGTCAAGTCCAAGTCTGTGTACTAAATTGTTAGCATATTTGAGTAGATTTCCTTGAGAATTTAA
The DNA here is from genome assembly GCA_016271365.2 of Neoceratodus forsteri. Lineage (NCBI taxonomy): Eukaryota > Metazoa > Chordata > Ceratodontiformes > Ceratodontidae > Neoceratodus > Neoceratodus forsteri. The sequence goes on along the minus strand of CM057453.1, from coordinate 276,779,769 downwards.
ATATTTGTATACAATTTTAGTCAAAAATTCCATAAATGTATGAAATTGCAAATTTTGTGTGGAGAAGGGTGAAAATTGCAGAAATTGCGGAAAAATTGTGCCCGCAATTTTCCAGTGGCCCTGGTGATAAGACTGTTTATAATACAGTATGACCATACTTGTGTAACACCAGTTAAATGTGTTGGCTGGCTGCAGCGAATTATTTGATTTACTAAATACTATTAACGTTATTTTTCTATCAGGGTCTGTAGGATGATTCAGTTTTAAACTTTGCCCAGTGGCAGTGAGTAGAGTAGAAAACCATATTTCTCAGTTACCTGGAGGAAGTGGGAATTTGGAAGAAAGGTCCTTGAATTTGTAGCATCATATACAACATGCACTTTGCATACTTGTCTTTGTGGTGGGAAGTGCATATGTGTGTGTGTGTGTGTGTGTCTGTGTGTGTGTGTGTGTGTGTCTGTCTCACAGGAGCTCCGTCTGTGTCTATGTGGCCCACCTACATACAAACATACGAAGAAGCCAGCAGAAGAAGGCCATTTGGTCTATCTGGTGTGCTTATATTGCAGGGTACACAGCTTGAGCTACTGTCCCTGCCCTCACTCCCCCCTCCTCCCATCCTCCCTTCCCATGATCCTTACCTTCCCCAATGCTTATCCCAGCCTCTCTTAAAGCTGCCCACTGTCTTCAATGAGATGACCTCTTCTGGCAGTGCATTCCAAATGTCCACTATTCTCTGTGAAGAAGTGCTTCCTGACCTCACTCTTTAATCTTCCACCCTCCAGCTTAAGACTATGCCCCCTCTTGTTATGGTTGCCAGTCAGCTTAAAGATACTCTCCTTATCTACCTTATTTATCTATTTAAAGTACTTGAAGGTCCCAATCATGTCCCCCCTCTCTCTCTCTCTCTCTCTCTCCTGTCTTCAAGGGAGTACATGTTCAGTGCCCTCAACCTTTCCTCATATGCCTTACCCTGCTGACCAGCTATCATCTTTGTGAGCCTCCTCTGGACCTTCTCTAGCAGGCTAATGTCCTTTTTGACATGTGGGCACTAGTACTGAACCCCATACTCTAGATGAGGCCTTACCAGGGTCCTGTACAAAGGCAGTATAACCTCCTCTATCCTACTACTGATTCCCCTAGATATGCATCCCAGCATCTTGTTTGCCTTTGCTGCTGCTTTCTTGCACTGCGTATTTATAATTATTATTTATTAGACAGAGCCACATCCACACAGAGCCACAGCCACACAGACATTGCTTGCAACATTTCAGTGACATTGACTTTCCTGAGCGGTGTTGCTATAGGGGAAGAAAGAGAGAGAGAGAGAGACACACACATACACACTTCATTTCTTCAAAGCAAGCAACAGCTGAGTCTGTGTGTGTGTGTGTGTGTGTGTGTGTGTGTGTGTCTCTCTCTCTCTCTTGCTCTCTGTCTCACTCTCTCCCTCAGCCAGTGGAAGCTTTTGCCCTGCTGGGGCCCCATGCATATTACAATGGTAGGGTCCCCAACAGACAGTGTTGCCAGGAAGGGGGTTGCAGCAAGCCATTCCCTCCCAGCCTCAAGGGTAAATCACCACCACTATCCTTTATTTTCTTCATCTCCCTTGTCCCTAAGAGCTCCCCTGTATTCTGCTGGGTGCCACAGTTGTTGAATCATCACAGGGCTACAAGCCACTCCTGTGACTATGTCTGCTGTGATACGGTAAAGAGCCACAGGATGGAACCTGCAGCTATTGCACCCCAGAGAGACCAACATTATACATCTGTAACCTTTCGGGGTCTGATTTGATCTGCATACCATGAGTACTAAATGAGACCTTCGTCCCAATACTTTTAGTTACATAGTTAAGGCAGGACTGGACTGTCTCTTTTGGGAGTGCCCAGGCAGAAGACTTGCATTTTTGCCATTTGGCCTTGTTTTGGATTACAAATAGTCATCCCTTTAATTTCAGACCTAATAACTGTGCAGGTTAAATAACTGCATCTACATCAAACATTGGGCCTATGATGATTCAACAACTGTGTTACCCAGTAGAATACAGGGGGCTCTTAGGGACTGTGAGGATAGTATAATTGCAGTGCCTGTTAGTTGGGACTGACAGGGATGATGGGAGAGGGGATTGCAGGGATAGTCAATTATTTGTTCATTTTTTAACCATTCCCTTTCCTTCCCCAGAGCTTTGTTCTTGTCTTCCATAATAAACATTATCCCATATCCCTTGTTTGTGTTTTACTCCTGTGTGCTGTTTTCTATTGCTTGGCCATTGTGTTATTGCATTGTGTAGTGGGACTGTGTGGGCTGTCAAATCACAGCATAGGGCTGGCAGAACAGCCTAGATATTCAAGTAATGAGCTTTGAATGAGCTTGATACATCCAGCAGAATAGGGTTTGATACCCACAACCTCCTCTTGCATACTATGTGACCTTTAGTAAGTCACTTAACCTTCCTAGTGTCCTTGAGTTGCCCCTGAAAACAGGCCCTGTGCATAGTAGGACTTACCTTGTTACCAAAACAATAACTAGTTACAGAAGAGACTGACTTGATAACATTGTTCTAGTACTGACATTTGGAGCTGCATAGCATAGCAGCACATTCATTTATCAAACAGGTCTCATACACTTATAAACGGATACTTATTTTGGACCAGTAATAGAAAGCAAACAGAAACAAACACACAAACAAAAAAACAAAAAAACCCAGAAAACTATTCAAGTCATTATACCCTCTGTATGACAGGTTTTTTAGTTCTAATTTATTTTTGAACTACGTAACTTAGACATGTGGGAGTGTTGACAGTAGAACTTCCTACACGATGACTCCCAGCTTCAAGACTGAAATAAGCATATGTAAGGATTCTAAAGGGGGAGTCCGGGTCTACTTCTTACATTGATCTGTCTCCCACATAACACATGTGCCTAATTAGCCATGTGCTACTGTGTCAGTATTCAGTCAAAGTAAGGAGATAATGAGTTAACCCTTAGGCTGCTGAAAGAACTGGAAATAATCTATTTGACTGAGCTGGACAGATGCTCATTCTGCAGCCCTGCAAGGGTTAAATTACAGCAGCTTCAAAAGCTTTTTTTTTTTTATATATATCCCGAGAAGTTTGGAGGCACATTAGCATCCCTCCTGCCTTTAAGGCAGAGCAGCCAATAGCAAAAATCAGAGGGGGAGCACACTATTTTGCAGCTGTGGATATATACTTCAAAAAGTTCAAAAAGGAAGTTCCACGATAAGATGTTTTTAGAGCTAATGCAACAGGACTGCAGGCTACGCCTGCCTGCAGCCCTAAAATTAATATTTTGAAAACTCAAGGTCACAATCTAAGAAAACAACAACGTTATGTGTGAACCTCTTCATTTCCCAATCATTAGAATATCACTATTGAAACTTGTGTTATTAATTTAATTGCTGCCTCTATATTATCAAAGTAAAACACCTACACTGCAAACATAGGCAAGCAAACATTGGGCATTGATAAATGCTTGTTTATCTTTGTTATCCTCTGGCTTCTTGGGCTGGTTCAGCAATAAGGACATACTCTATCTACATACTCATACATTGTGTTAGTATATATCCCACCTAAGCTGACTAATCAGGATCTTACCTCCCTCCCTCCCTCCTAAACTGAATCAGCTCCTGTCAGCGAAATTCAGAAGTGATTCTGCTTGGTGATGTCAATGTCAACTGGCTGGCCCCCTGTGCAAGCACCTTTAAGGATGCCTTGGCAGCTGCTAACCTGGCACAAATAGTACAGTCACCCACCAGGATAAACTACAGGCTGGGGACCTCCTCTCTGCTGGACTGGTCCTCACTAATCGACCTGAACACATCACTGAAACAGAAGTACTCCTGGACACCATAAGTGACCATTCTCCAGTCACTTCCCTCTGGTCTAAAAAATTCAATAAACCCCCACCAAAATTCATTGTCAGTAGAATACTTCTACCTGGTCGACTAGGTCAATTAAAAATGCACCTGCGATCACTCAACTGGTCTTCAATTGATGATGCTCAGGACGTGGACTTATCACTACCTTTAATGCAGCTTGTGATGTTCATGCTCCATACAAGAAATGAAAGGTTAGATGATCAATAAACCCATGGGTGATTCATGACCTCCCTGAACTGATGAAATCCCATGAGCAACTATGGTACCATGCTAAAGCATCCAACACCCTAGGAAATACTCAGACCTACAAATCAGCATGGAATGCTTGCACAAGAGTTATCCACCAGGTGAAAGCCTTCTACCATGGGAATGCCCTTGCAAACACCTGGAATGATGGGAGGAAGTTCTGGGACAATCTCTCCAAAGTAAACGGAAAAAAAACAAAGGTTCTCCTGCAATGCTCAACACTGGAGGAACTATCACCCTGGATAAAGTAACCATTACTAACACTTTCAACTCAACATTTTGTGACCTCAGTTATGTGTTCCCATCTAACTTCTTTGATCCCACACCAACAGTAACCCATCCCACAATCCCTCAGGCAGCCCAGCCATGCCTCCCATTTTATTTTAAGGCTATCACTGAAGGGCTAGCCAGGAAACATCTACTCAAAGTACTCAGGAAGTCTAGGCATAGTGCTGACTCCCTTGATTTGAAATTCATCATCTTCACCTTTGATGAAGTTCTGTCACCCCTTACAAAAATTCTCAACCGCTCTCTTATGCTCTCACAATTCCCAAGCAAATGGAAGTCGGCTGTGGTGACTCCTATCCACAAAAGAGGTGACAAGACTCTCACAAGTAACTACAGGCCTATATCCATCCTTCCCACACTCTCCAAGGCTTTGGAAAGGATAGTTGCTGAACAACTTGTAGACTACCTGGAAAAATATAACCTCCAATGTTCCCAGCAACATGTTTTTTGAAAAGGTCACAGCACACCACTGCACTACTAGACTTCACCTCCTTCATCCACCAGGCACTAGACCAGAACCAATTGACCGGTGCCACCTTTATTGATCTGACTAAGGCATTTGATACAGTTAATCACTCCCTATTAGCTGGAGAACTGTCTCATCTTGGCCTTTCACTGGATGCCACTTGCTGGTTCCAAAGCTACCTTAGAGACCACTCTCAGCAAGTCAGAATTGAAGACACCATCTCCCCCCCCCGCCAGTCTGTTCAGATGTACCACAAGGTTCCATTCTTGGCCCCCTACTCTTCAGCATCTTCATGAATAACCTGCCTGCCAATTTCCATGACTGAATTCTACTCTATGCAGATGATGCAGTGATTTTTTCTAGCCACTCTGATCCCCATCATCTCCAACAATAGCTACAGCATAGTTTTTCAGAAGTTGAAATCTGGTTCAGGTCATGTAAACTCATCCTAAACTACTCAAAAACCAAATTAATGCTGTTTCATGGTACTCACAACAAACACAAACTCCAACAACTGCTAATCTACAATAGTGATGGCACTGTGCTGGAACAGGTAGACCAGTTCAAATACCTGGGAGTTACCCTTGACTCCACTCTTTCATACTCCGCACATATAAATAACCTAGCTAAATCTGTGAATACACGCATAGGCCTGTTATATAAACATAGGCACTGTCTGACAGATGAAGCATTAAAACTTGCCATCCAGAGCTCAATCACCTCTTTAATTGACTATGGCCTCATAGTTTATGGATCAGCTACTGACACTGTCCTCCAGCATATAGCCATAGCCTTAAACAAGGCCTGCCGGCTCCTCACCACAGCCTCTAGACTTACACACATATGTGATCTCTATGAACAGGCTAATTGGCTACAACTATAAGGCAGAATTAAGTATCAGATCTGCTTACTTGTTAAGAAGACAGTGCTAGGCCTCTTTCCACCAGGGGTTCAGTCTGTACTTTCCCCTCACTGTGCCACCCGCCTTACCAGGAGTTCTGGAACACTAATCTTTGCAGTTCCCTGCTTCTGGACCACTCAAGGGCAGCACTCCTACAAAGTTAGGGCTTCTAACCTGTTCAACACACTCCCAGTGGATATCACCAATGCACCGAATCTCAGCTCCTTTAAGCACAAACTACGACAGCACTTGGTGGCCAGTGCCTACTGTGACTGCTACACTTAAATTCCCTGCTCGCCCTCCTGGCCTCTCCATTACTTATGCACTCTCATCACACTTCACTCCCTCCTTATTAACTCCTTGCAATATCTCACATCAGCCACCTCAGCCTTCTCCCTTGCCCCTAGATTTCACCACTCCCTCTCTCCATTCCCTCTCACTCCCTTGTCCTTCTCCTCACCCATTACCCCCTGCACCTCCTAGCTTTTATGTTCTCTCTCTCCTTTCTCCTCCTTGCCCATACTAACTCTTCTCTCCTTCCCCCTGTTACCTCACTTACATCTCCCATCCCTTCCATCACCACCTACTTCTCTCATTCACCACCTACCTTATCCCTCCAATCCCCAACCCCCTCTGTTCTTGCCTGTCCCCTACTACCTTATCCTCTCACCAACTACCTCTGGCCCTCTCATGCACTTGTTAGATCACCTGACAAAGCCTTTGGCAGCTCATGCATTCTGTAATGATTTACCTATTACTTATTCTTTTGTCTTATCTTGCAAAGCCACTGGCAGCTCATGTACTGTAATTGTATTAACTGTTATCTACATGCTTGTTCTTGTCTATTCTTGTCCATTGTCCAAGACGTGAAGCCTTTGTAAAAGAGCACTGTTTGCTCAAAGGTGTTATCCGAACTTGGCATAAATTAGTAAACAAACAAATAAATAAATACTCACACGCACAAATCTGCTGGTGGACCTTGTATGGCAGATGCATTCCCACTGGCTCAATGATGCTGATGTAGTACTCTGGGACAGGAGTTGCTGTCATTGGTGCTGCCCCACTGGCACCTGCTCCTGGCACTGTTTGGACCCCAGCCACGTCCTGCTGCTGAACCTGAAGGGCCACCATGAGTTCCACCACTGCCTCAGGTAGCTTGTCCAGCTTCTGGTCCAGAGTAGAAAGCCCATCTACAGGTTTTGCCAGCTTTAGGTGGAAGGGGGGCTTTACAGGCTCAACTCTTGTGGGATTGGCCAGGTGGCTGAGAATCCCCTACCACTACCACATCAAGCTCAGTTGCCTTGTGTTTGGAGATGCTCTTCACCCTTGTGCTGGGTAAGGGCCAAGCTGGGGGGAGTCACTGGGGTGCTCTCCTGAACACTCTTACCATCATCTTCCTGAATTCTTCATCTGACAACCCATTATTCCCAATACATGCCTCAGTTTTCTCCTTAGGTGTCTTGGCTTGGGGGGCGGGCAGCAGGCTCTTATGCTGGTGGCTTTCATTTTGCAGGTGCCAGGTTCTTTTAGCACTGGGGTCCCTATTAAACAGGCATCAAACCTGGCTTGACTTTTTTCTGCATATAAGACCAGCTGGACATCCAGTGCTGTGATTCGGACACTTTGCCAGTTGAAGCATTTTTCTGTTTTCTGGCCAGTCTCACACAGAAAACCACTAAAATGACAACAAGCTACTGTACCCCCCCAAAAAAAGACACCATTATTATACCATTATCATGACCTTTACTTGAAAACCAATCTGTCTTGAACCTGAGCTCCTGAGGAGAGGATCTTGTTCCTTGCCATGCACTGTTGTGTTTCCCTTTTCCTTTTTTTTTTTTACACCTAAACATATCTACCCCCTTGAATGTGTGACCTATTCCTGGTGGCCCATAACCTGTGCATAATGCATAATATCTGCCTACCAATAGGCCAGTATATATAGTTACAGTCTTGCCCCTATAAAGAGAGAGAGAGAGATAGATAGATAGATAGATAGATAAGATAGATAGATAGATAGATAGAAATATTCATTGCAAAAAATGTCATTAATGCATCAGTTAGTGGTGTTACTAAAGTGACAAAAAATGTGGTCTTAGGGTTTCCAATCATATCACCCCACCCTGCAGACACTGACAGGTGTCAGGGGTGTGCCTTGGGGTTGTCAACCTATCGCTCATCCAATTCTATAAATAAATAAGCTGAGATGGGTACAATATAGGAGAATGGGGTGAGCTTTAGGGCTGTCGACCCCAAGGCACACCACTGACATCTGTCAGAGTCTGCAGGGTGGCGGTGTGGTGTTAAGGTTGGAAATCCTAACACCACATTTCCCTGGTTTTGTCACTTTAGTAACAACCCTAACTAATGCATTAATAAGTTGTTTGCAATGAATTTCCTTACTTTTGCAGATAGTATAATATCCTTATTTGACTGCCCTGCTCTCCCATTCCTTGCATAGATGTGTGTATATGTACTGTATGTAGCCATGGAACCACAGGACAGCAGTGACCAAATTGTCAGCATAGCCATCTTATTACCCCACCTCACGTACCCCGGTACAGAAAATGTTTCAGTCCACACCAAAACATAATTCTGCACAACTGCAATGCCATTCTGTGCCACAGATGCGAAAACACATTTTGGCAGGATTTGAAAAATGACAGCTGTGACATACATGAGGTTGAACAATAAGAAGGCTATGTTGAAAATCTGGGATCAAAATATTTAAAATGTCCAATGTTACGAAAAGGCATACCGAAATTGCAACAAATGGTTATAACGTTGGCATTTTTTCATATTTTGACCCCAAATTTTCAACTTAGTCTTCTTATGACCCTACATCATACACCCAATAGGTAAAAACTTTCAAATCCATGCTAAAACGCCATTCTGCACCAGAGGTGAGAAAACACATTTTGGGCAGGATATGAAAAATGACAGCTGTACTGTTCATGAAGTGGTGTGAAAAAATGGCTATGTTGAAAACTTGGACTCAGAATATTGAAAATTACCAAAGTTACACATGTGCATAGAAACATTTCAATGAATGCTCATAACTCTGCCATTTCTAGGAATCTTTTCACTAAATTTTCAAAATGGTCTTTTTGGGACCCCACCACATGAACACAGGTTGTGAAATTTCATTATTCGGTCCTGAAAGGTTATTTCACACAGCGACCATGAAATCATCTTCTGGGTCAGATTAACAAAATGACAGTTGCAGTGTTCATGAGGCAGGGTCCCAAAAAGTCCATGTTGAAAATTTAGTGAAAAAGTTGCTAAAAATGGCAAAGTTATGAACATAAGTTCAAAACACCACTGAAATACATTATATGTGCCATTACATTGATTCCTCAGTTCACGGTTTGGTCTTGAAGAGTGCAGATGTGTCCAGGTCCACAGAAGATGACAGCCAATGACCTATGGTAGTAGGTATAGGGCAAGGGGGGTGTGGAATGGTGGGTGCTCAGTGGGAGGGTCAGGATGGTGGAGGGGGATACTAGGGATGACAAGGGACCATTTTCTTTATATCAGGTTAAAAAAATGTTGGGGGACATTTTCTACTTTACAGATTAAAAGTAAATAAATATTTCAGGATGCTGGGAGTGGGCTCCCAAGTGTCTGACACTGCTGGGGGGCTTCTAATGGTGACATGGGGATTGGGCCTCCTGATGTCAGCAAATAACACAAGGGACTGGGTGGGACACCTGACATCAGGAAAGGGCAATGTGGTGTCAGATTATATAAATAAATAAATAAATAAACAACAGGAATCAGAGGGTGGGGGTGCACCTAGACATCAGGGAAAGATATGGGAGGGGATGTCACTAGGGACAGTGATTGACAGGTGGGGGTTGCCACTAGACAAGAGGGAAAAGAGAGGGTCAAAGATGAACTTGCAGCCGGTGTCACAAGTTCCAGATGTGGCTGCAGAAGTCAAGAAAATCACACTGTTCTCATACAGAAAATGCTGCCGAAGTGGTCCTCTCACAAACCTCAGCACCCGGGATTTCAGGTGTCCACAAAAGGTGTTTCTAGCCACAACCCCCCCCAAAACATCAGAATGTAGCTAAACAGTTCCATTTAGCTAAGTTCAGATGCTTCTTTTTATGTCTGCTTGCACGCATGTGCAAGAAACATAGTGCCATCATCTGAGTTTTCATAGGTGTGGCACCCATCTTCAAATGCAGTCAGTGTGTTTGCAGGCACTGCCACAGTTCGTCAATGAATGCTGCAGCTGTCTATGACAGCAGTTGAAAATGCAGTGCCATACAGTTGAAAGGTAGAGCTCCACTTCAGTGAGCAGCGAGAAGCTATTGCCTGCGCATGCACTCCCCCTACACACACACATGCATATTGCATGCTAATGTGCTCCCCCCACACACACTGTATGGCTGACGGGGATGCCCAATCCCCAGTTGGCTCCAATGCCCCCCCAACAGACAACCAGGTGCCACGCTGGGGGCCCACCCCAGCATGGCAACAGTCCATACGGCTGACAGGGGTGCCCAATCCCCCATCGGCTCCACTGCCCCCCACCCCAAACAGCCTTCCAGCTGCCATGCTGGGAGCTTACCCCAGCATGGCACAAATCCCATGTCGTCCAAGAAAAAAAAAGAAACCTGAAAGACAAAACCTTCCCTCGCTGACTGTCCTGACCCCCGCTCCCCCAACATTGCCCACCCTCTGTGCACCCTGCCTCCCCACCCCCACCCCTACTTACCTCCGAGTCCGTGTGATGATCTTCAGTGGACTCAGGAACACGTCTGCACTCTTCAAAGCCGACCACAAACTGAGGAAATGCCAGTAAGCTGTATAATGTAACAAATAGGGTTTTTCAACTTTGATGCATATCTCAGGCATTTTGAGAATTTTTCACCAAATTTTCAACATGGGGTTTTGGGACCACCTCAAAATTCTGTCACTGTCATTTTGTTAATCGGCCGCGAAAGGTGATTTCACGGTCACTGCATGGAACCACCTTTTGGGACCAATTTATGAAATGACAGTGTCACAGTTCATGAGGTAAGCCCCCAAAACCCTATGTTGAAAATTTGGTGAAATAATTCCCAAAATGACTGTTTTGCGCTGTTCCTACACACGCTCGTAAGTTCGTGAAGTTTCAATATTTTCACTCCAGATTTTCAACATTGCCATTTTACCACACCTCCTTATGAGCAGTACAGCTGTCATCTTTCACATTTCACCCAAAATGTGTTTCCGTTCATGTAGTGCACAATGGCACAGTCGGTGTGCAAAATCAATGTCCGGGACAGATTAATAAAATCACAGTGACACTGTTCATGAGCACAAGTGTTAAACTGGCTATGTTAAAATTTTGGGAAAAAATTCCCCCAAATGACTGTTTTATGAGCATGCGTTGCACTGTTCCTATGCACGCTCGTAAGTTCATGAATTTACACTATTTTCACTCCAGAATTTCAACATTGCCATTTTACCACACACAATAGCTATGTTAAAAATTTGGTGAAAAAAGTCCATAAAATGACTGTGTTGCAAGTGACCATTGCGCAGTTTCCATGCACCCTCGTAAGTTCATGGATTTCTAATATTTTCAGTCCATATTTTCACCACTGGCACTTTTTCATACTTTCTTATGAACAGTACAGCTGTCATTTTTCACACCATGGCCGAAATGTGTTTTCGCACTTCCAGCGCAGAAATGCGTGGTCGCTGTGGGAAATCACTGTTCGGGACATATTAAGAAAATCACAGTGACACTGTTCATGAGTGGAGGTTACAAAATGCCTGTGTTGACAAGCTGCTGTAAAAAAAATCCCCAAACTAATTGCATTATGGGTGTGCATTGTGCAGTTTCTACACATACTCGTGACTTCACCAGTTTTTTTAATATTTTCACTGCAGATTTTCAACATTTTCAACATTGCCATTTCTCACCTCCCCATGAACAGTACAGTGATCATTTTTCACAACCTGTTCAAAATGTGTTTTCACACCTGTGGTGCCAAATGGTGTAGTCGCTGTGCAAAATCAGCTTTCGGCTAACGAACTGATATTGTCACTGTTCATAAGGTGGGGGTCACAAAAAAACCATGTTGAAAATTTGGAATGAAAATGCCAATGAATGCCTGAGACGTTAGGGTTTCTGAACATAATTCCCCACCCTGCAGAGATTGACAGGCATCAGGGGTGGGACTTGGGATTCTCACCTGTAATGCTCATACCATTCCACACCCTGCAGCCAGTGAGAGGCATCGAGGTGTGCCTTGGACTCTTCGGCACCAAAGGTAACCCCATTCTCCTATACAGCACCCATCTCACCATATTTCCTGATGGAACGGGGTGAGCATAAGGGTCAAAGACCCCAAGGCACACCGTGACACTTGTCGGTGTCTGCAGGGTAGGGTGTGGTGAAATGGCATGGCCGTTATGTCTGATGACCTAAAGGCACACCCCAATGCCTGTCAGTCTCTGCAGGGTGGTGGCGGGGTTGGCTTCAGTTCAATAGTTCACTGCCATTCCTATTAGGCAGCTCTCTAACTTCTACAGTACCAATGCCAATGCCAGCAAGCAAACATTCGGCATTGACAAATGCTTGTTTGTATTACATTGATATTTACATGTTTTCTTCATTTTCTGTCTCTCACTAAGTGGAAAACAAGATGGCTGACACAACAGAGCTCTGCGAAAATACACTAGACTCTCTGCGTCACTATGTGACCCTGTCTGCAAAAGATATAGCAGTCCCTGTGAAAACAGACCACACTATGTGAGCCTCTATGCAATAATGCAACTGCTTCTGAGAAAACAAAAGTATTTTCTTGTGGAACATCAAACTTTTCACATAGGAAACAAAGGGAAACTTTGAATTTTAATAACTGGAATGGATTAATATTTTTTCACCAAATCTTCAAAAGGCATGTTTTTGAGGCAAATTCTTTTTACCTTGAAAATGTCAGACCACAACCTAAAACAGTTTCCGAGATACAGGTGGTCAAAGAAATGGCATAAAATACATACATTTAGGGATTTGTGACACTCTGTATCTCAGAACCCACACAATGGATTTACACGACATGTGCCACATCAAGAGACCTAGTCCTGGAGATTACACGTGCCAAATGTTGTGTAAATCTGTTAAATAGTTCTAAAGTTATTAAAGTTCAAAAATTTGGATTTAACATAGAAGTGTACACTCAATCCTAACTATAGTGGCACAGCTGCACCACTATAATATGTGTATAAATATGTACTTTGTGAAAAACTGCATTAATACACCAGTTACAGCTCAACATAATGCCACAAAAGTAAGGAAATGTGACCTTAGGGTTTCCAACCTAACTCCCTGCTCCCTCAGCAGCAAAAGGACAATACCACACAAGCAGCCACAGACAGCCATTGTCAGGTAAGACAAACAATATACAACTGTTTTCAGATGATGCAAATGCAGTAGCACCAATGTCCTACCTTCATGGATTTTTGTCTGTGGTAATCACATTGCAAGGCATGCACACTCACTTCTGGCTGCAGATAGAAATCCATAATACTGAAATCACAACATTGCTTCTGTGTGCAGAAGCACTGGCACCTGCAGCCAGAAGTACAAATCCACAATACTCAAATGACAAGAGTTCTTTTATATTCATAAGACAGGCCCCTATGGGGCCAGTGCTTCTGTAACCACCGGTACTCAACCATGCTGTAAGACATACACACAGTTTTGTCTGCAGAAGCACAGGCCCCTGAGGGACCTGTACATTTGCAGCTGCTGGTGTAAAACATACATACACTAAGTAGGAACGTATCCTTAGCCTAGCCTTCGCCGTGCTTGAAGTCTGTCAATTCTTGTCAACGTTTGTATGTATGTTTACCCTCCATCCTCTGACGTAGGACCTATGTAAATGAGCAGTTTCTGCTCAAAGGTATTTGTAATCCTAGAGTTTAATAAATAAAAAAATAAATACAAAATACTTCCTTCAGGCTACAGAAATGCAGGTCCCTGTGGGGCCCATACTTACACAGCTGCATACAGAAAACCGCTCACTTGCAGATCCAACTTTGTACTGAGGTAGCACCTGCTACCCCTTTGGCCAGCACAAAGTAACTGTTTTAACCTAACCTGAGCTTTAAAAGGTAACATTTTACTTTTTGAGACAAACTGCTACTCCCCTAGACAAAACCGCTAACCCCAATTTTTAGATCCACCGCTAAAGCCATGATACCCACATTGCAACAGTATTTTTATCTGCAGAATTGCTGCAGCCACAGGTACTCATGCATGCTGTATGACATACACACACAGGTATGGCTGCAGAAGTACAGGCCCCTGTCAAGCCTGTGCTTCTGCAAATGTCAATAAAAATCCATAAAGTAGCACATCAGTGCTACTGCATTTATGTAATCTGGAAACAATCATATGTTGTCTTACCTGATGATGGCTTTTTGTGGTTGTTTGTGTGGTCTTCTCCTTTTGCTGCTTCGGGGGGGGGAGTTAGATTTGGAAACCCTAACGCCACATTTCCCTACTTTTGAAAGTATTAAGCTGAAGCTAACTGGTGACTTAACATCGTTTTTTTTGCAAAGAACTCCTTTCTTTTTGAGATAGTGGAATCATACACTCTGTCACACAGTTCCCACAGATGCAGATGCACAAGGCCCTCTGAGCCCTGCCTCAAGGGAAGAGTGCATCTGTCTGCAGAAGGGCAGGATCCTCTGGGCCCTGCAGGTCCATGTGGTGATGGTTGTCAAGCACTTTTGGGGGCTGTTTGGCTAGCTGCAGAAGCTACAGATACAGACATGCAGGGCAAAGAGTTCACCTGTTAGCTGAAGCATAGGGTCCTCTGCCAGCCAGTGTGCTGAGTTGCAGGGCTGTATGACAAGAGAAGATTTCTCTTCACTATATGGTACTTGGGCCCAGGCAAGGACTCTTGCATATTTCCATCCCAGGGTGGGGGTTGGTGCCACATAACAGCAGTATCCACCCAGCCTTGGCCTTTCCAGCTGACTCACTGAGCTCACCACTGAACTCAGCTCACCAGTACAGGATTACAAAACACTACCCACTGATGTAAAGGCTGGCACTTCACACATTGTGTCTTTCTTTTTTTTAAGTTTGACCCCAAATTTTGAAGATAGTCATAATATGACTCCCCCTTCTAAACATGACACGTAGCATTCATATAGTAATGTCAGTAATTTTGTTTGGCACCGTAAGTGTGAAAACACATCTCATCCAGGATCTGAAAAATGACAACTGTCACATTTATGAGGTGGCGTGAAAAAATGGCTATGTTGAAAGTTTGGAGTTAAAGTATTGATAATTACCAAAGTTGTTAGTAAGCATGGAAAGATTTCAGTGTACATTCATAACTTTATTGTTTTTTAATATTTTGACCACTAATTGTGAACAAAGTCTTATGACCCCATATCACGAACCTGGTAGGTGAAAATGTTCAAATCCCACCCAAAAAGTTATTTCACAGAATGTCTACAAAATCACCTTCCATACTGGAATTGAAAAATTTCACCTCCTCTTTCATGAAGTAGGGTCCTAAAAAGGCCAAGTTGAAAGTTTTGTGGGAAACTATTGAAAATTAGAGAAGGTATGAGTGAACATTGAACTATTTCAATGTTCACACATAACTTGGACATTTTACCATATTTTTTTACCAAATTTTCAACATAATCTTCTCATGACCCTACCTCATGAACCCAGTAGGTGTAAATTTTCAAACTCCATCACATGTATTTTTGCAGATTGACTGTGAAATCACCTTTTGAGATGAAATTGAAAAGGTTTACCTACATTATTCATTAGGTTGTGTTACAAAAAGGCGATGTGGAAAATTTGGTGTAAATATATTGAAAAATGACAATGTTATGAGTAAAAGTTCAAAATGCATCGAAAGACATCAACCAAACTTACTTTACTTTCTCTTATCACAGTCATGGTTTCAGCAGAAGGATGACTTTTGATCAGAGAGTAGATCTACCTCACAGGACCATTTCAGGTGATTGTGGGTGTCCGGGGGTGTGTGGAGTGGTGGGTGCTGAGTTAAGTATTGGGGTGGGGTGGGTGGCTCATACAGTATTAGCGAGGGACCATTTTCTTCATTTCAGAAAAAAAAAGATCTTTGTAAGATAGTTTTCTTCAAGAGTTCCGACACTAGGGACTGAGCACCCAAGTGTCAGAGGATACTTTTGCAGCACCAGGGTGAGCACGCTGATGTTGCCAAGTATTGAGGGAGGACAACTAATTAATCAATACAGTGGCACCCTGGTGTCACTATCCCCTAGTCGAGGAGAGGAACTGTTAGCCGGCACCAGGGGGTTGGACACCACTGTGTCGGTAATTAACAAAAACATAAAATAAAGAATTGCAGGGCATTAAGCACCCACCATCCTTTATAAAAACTTATTTGGGGAAAGAAACAGGTGGCAGGATAGAAAACCAACCATCCAATTCTGATTCAATTTGCAATGTGGTTCTGGAGGGAAGGTGGGAGGGGTGATCAGTTGAGACTCTGGGCATGCACATCAGTGCTAGATGAATGGCTTCCCTCACTAAGCTAGGTACTTAAGAGTTTTGGGTGCCTCAAAAATGGATTTCTGGTCATATGTTTTAAAAACAAACACCAAAATCTAGCTAAATGGGTCCTGTTTTGCTAGGTGCAGGTGTTCGTTTCTTTAGAAATAATCAGTTTATGTGTTTTCTATGATTTGAGTAAAAAAAAAAACAATATAGCAACTATCACAGCCTGTGTTTTTTTGTCTCCTGAAAGATAAATCGCTAATTTTGTGGAAGGTAAACTCTGCAAAAGACAAATTTATGTTTCATGTCAGAAGGTTATCCTGAAACCCTGCAATAAATGCCCAAAAATAGGATACTGTCAAGATCTCAAAAAAATAAACTCCCAATCAAAAGCTGCATGGTTTAAACAGTGTGCACAGTTTGGAGTTAATTTACTTATATTAGCATGGCCTTTGACCATGTGCTTTTGGGGTGTCCCCGCTGCACGCCTTATGACCGCATGGGTTTGACACAGATTTATCTGGCAACTCCTCAGGGAAAAACTTTAAATCCTTATAACTCAGGAACTAATTAATCATTTTCAATGAAACCTTTGAAAGGCACTACCTTAGTACAGGCCACTTCTACCCTAAAAGTTTCAGAAATAAATTGCGTACCATCGAGGCTGTAGTTGAAAGAAATAAATACATGTAATAAGAACAGGAAAAAACACTGCATATTTCAATTAGAATCAACAGTCTGTATCTCAGAAACCACACAAACCGCATCACAATCCTTCTCACATCTTGAGAACTTGCCTCGAGGACAATGCATGCCAAGTTTTGGGGAATTGCATAGAACACCACCAAAGTTATTAAGGTGCAAACATTGGGATTTAATATTAAACACCTCGCTTAGCCCTAACTATACTGGTGCTACCGTGTCAGTATACATATATATGTATGTATATATGTGTATATATATATATATATATATATATATATGCATATATACATATATATCAGAAGGAACTAGAAGGGGACAGGGTCAGATCTGTTAAGTACAGTAGTTTCTTTGTGTTGTTTTTACATTGTTTCTTGTGGATTCTACTTGGTAGAAGGTTATTTCTTTTCATTCTTACTACTTCTAAGGGGCTAGCAGGGTACTGTTTGGGGCTGTTGGAATTCTGAAACCTGTTTTGGTAGCTATAAGTGGGCTCATTTGTTTGATGTTCCACTGTGTAGCGGGCTGCATTTGTAGAGGCCTATTTCTTCTGATTTAAAACCTATTTGGTGTGATTTAACTGGGGCTGTTTCTTTGAATTGGAGACCTATATCTTCCAATTTCAAGCCTATTTTGATGTGTTGTTGGTGAAGCTGTTTGAATTGGAGTCCTGTTTCTTTTGGTAGCAACCCTATTTTGCTGGCTTTGAGTAGAATTGTGATTCATTTTTGCTGGCTTGACTAGCTGCAAAGTTTAGTGCAGAGTGGGGGAAGGGTGCTAATAGTCTGACCAGGGGCCTCAGCTACCTGATTGTTTCTGGAAGACTTGAGCTGGTCCCCAACCCCTCATCCCAGCCACCCCAGTCCATTATTTCCTTAATACCAGGGGTTCTGACATCACTTCCTCAAACGGGCAAAGGATATGCACCTGTCATATCAGAAGCAGACATCCAGGAAAGGAACAGCAACAAGTGAAGAGGTGACTGCCATTGCAG
Source organism: Neoceratodus forsteri (assembly GCA_016271365.2). Taxonomy (NCBI): domain Eukaryota; kingdom Metazoa; phylum Chordata; order Ceratodontiformes; family Ceratodontidae; genus Neoceratodus; species Neoceratodus forsteri. Next base: position 276,761,761 of record CM057453.1, on the reverse strand, counting down.
TGGAAGGGAAGTAACTGCAAATCTAGGAGCTTTCATTGTTACTTCTTTGCATTACTATTGCATTGGAGAAAGGAGGAGTAGGAGTTTGAAGAAGGTTGTGCAATAGCTAATTAAAGTCTCTTTCTGAGTGTGGATAGGAAGAATAGGAATATAAAAAGCAGTTGCTCAATCTATCTAAACATGTACAACAAAGGGGGTAAGGGAAATAAAGCAAAGAATGTTTTGCACTGATAGAGGTGGGAGAGAGGAGACTTGGGGAGTGTTTGGTATCCTGCATCTGGAAGCGTGGGGGGGCGCCAGGGCAATCTATGTAATGGGTAGGTGGTAGGCTGCAACATGTGTGCACCAATCTTCTAAAGATTGCCTGGAGTGTAGGAGGATGTTTAGTGTGCTACCACATAGAGAAACTTAGAAAGGAGATTGAGGGTCTGCAGGAGGAACTAAGACAGGCAAGGCAGATTGGGGTTGGGTTTAACCCAATACTGGAGGGAGGAAGAAGGGGAGATGAAGGAGGGAGATTTAAGCCAACAGTGGTGAGGAGAGGGTCAGAAGAAGGGAAGCAGAGACAAAGGGGCCCAGGCCAGGAAGAACAATTGCCGGGGAATCCAGGTCAGGAGACAGAAGACAAATGGAAGAAGGAGATAGGGACTTGTGAGGGGAGGCAAAGAAGTGGCAAAAGTCATGGAGTGGAAAGGAGAGAACAGGTTACTATGCAGAGAGAGGGAGCAGGCATTTGTGAAGGGTCTTCAGAAAATAGTTTTGCACTGCTAGAGAGGAGGAAGGTGGAGGAGGGAAATGATGAAATTAGAGGAGTAATTGATAAATGCCTGGACCAAATTGGAGCGGGGGGGAGAGTTCTGCTGGGAGAATTGCAACAGGGGCAAAAGGGGAAATAATGTACAGGAGGAAAAAGAGTAGCTGGAAATGAGAGAGGGAGATGAATGGAAGCAAGCAGGGAGTAAGAGTGGTGGAATCTTAGTGCTGGGGGACTCAATACTAAGAGGAGTCAGGTGGGGTAGCAAGGGGGAGAGGCATAGTCGTATTTGTGTGGAGGCCATGCCAGGAATGACAGCAGAAAGGGTGGGACAATCTGTTCTGAAATATGCTAGAAGAGATAGGGACAAGCCTCATTTAATTATACATCTTTGGACAAATGACCTGGCTGACAAGACAGTAGATATAGTCCAGAGGAGGTTTGAGGAACTAGCACAATTATGTGAGGGGGCAGGAAGATCAGTAACTTTTTCAGAGATACTTCCAGTGCCCAAGGCAACACAACAAGAAAGCTGAGAATAGAGGAATTTAATGGATGGCTAAGAACCTGGTGTTGTGCTAAAGGGTATGGGCTGTTGACGGGGTGGGGAGAGACCTGGGAGGACAGTAGTCTCTATGCCAAGAACAGACTACACTTGAGTGAGGAGGGAAAGAAGGTGTTGAAACTGAGGATGGAGGAGTACATAGAGGAAGTTGGGAATTTAAACTAGGAGTGGGGGAGGGTGGAAATTAGGCAAGAGATATGCAGAGACCACAGGTTGGGAAACCATATGAGCTTGCCCCCCATAACAATGACAAAGGACAAATGGCAAGTACTATTGGTGATGCTAGTAAAGGAGGGCAGGATGGCGGGGGGAAGGGTGGAAGGTGGTTACCCTTAATGCTAGGAGCCTTGGGAGGAAAACTGCAGAGTTACAGGTGCTCATGGCAGAGGGAGAGGTGGACATTGCAGCCATCACAGAAACATGGGCCACCCAATACAATGACTGGGACCTGTCTGTACCAGGGTACAGGTTATTTTGTAGGGACAGGGTGATTGGGAAAGGGGGGTGTGGCACTCTATGTGAAGGAAGGACTGAAGTGTGTAAGGGAGGAAGGGGAGGAGGGTAGTACAGAGTCACTTTGGATGCAAATCCAGGATTCCAAGAATAAGATTCTTAGAATGGGAGTGGTGTACAGCCCACCATCTCAGATGGAGGAGTTAAACAGGGAACTAGCGGGACAGATCAGGAGGACCTGCGAGAAGGGTAGTGTGGTGATTGTGGGGGACTTCAACATGCCAGGAGTGGATTGGAGTACCCAAACAACCAGGAACAGAAGGGAGCAGATACTGCTGAATGCCTTCCAGGACAGCTTCCTACTGCAAATGGTCAGTGAACCAACCAGATTAGGGAATACCCTTGACCTTGTACTGGAAAATGGGGACTTTGTGAGAGAACATACAGTGGAGGAAACGCTGTCAGGGAGTGACCACTACTCAATATGGCTCACATTGGATATGGGCAAGGAAGGAATGGAATCTGGCACAAGAGTGCTGGACTTCAGGAGGGCCGACTGTGGGAGGATGGGGGATGTGGTAAAAGGGTACCTGGCCAGAATTCAATCTAGTATGGACACTAACCAGTGGTGGGAACTCATAAAGCTGGGGATAGTGGAGGCAACCAAAACCTGCTGTAAGGCCCACAGCAAGAAGGCTAGGGCTAAGAAACTGAGCTGGTTGAGCAAGGAGGTCATGGAAAAGGTAAGAAGGAAAAGATCTGCCTTTAGGAAGTGCAAGAAAACAGGGAGAAGGGAGGACAGGGAGGAGTACTTGACAGAATCGAAGGAGGTGACAAGGGCAGTAAGGGGAGCCAAAGCATCTACAGAACTCAGGCTGGCACAAGGCACTAAGAAGGGGGAGAAGGACTTCTTTAGGTACATCACTGAGAAAAGGAGCTGTAAGGACCACATAGTAAGGATTAGGAAGAAGGGGGGTTAGGTGGAAGCAGGGTGCAATAAGGCAAAAGCACTAAATGAGTACTTCTGCTCAGTATTTACTAAAGAGAAGAGGGGGGGGCTACACCCAAGGGGAGAAATGGCAGAAACAGGGGAAGGGGTGACAGATGTGAAATCATGGAGGCAGAGTTCGAGAGGGTTTGAAGGCACTGAGGGTGGACAAGGCACCAGGCCAAGATGGCATCCACCCCAGGGTACTGAAGGAGCTGGCAGAGGTCCTTGCAGGACCTTTGGCAGACCTATTTAATGCCTCACTACATTCAGGGTGTGTACCTCAGGACTGGAGGATGGCACATGTGCCCCTTCACAAGAGTGGCCCCAAAGATGAACTGGGAAACTACAGACCAGTGAGCCTCACATCCATCATGGGTAAGCTAATGGAGACTATCCTGAAGGTGAGGCTGGTGGCCCTCCTAGAGGCCAAAGGACTACAGGACAGCAGACAGTATGGCTTCATATGGGGCAGATCCTGCCAAACCAACCTGGTGGAGTTCTATGACTGGGTAACTAGGCAACTGGACAGGGGCCAGGCAGTAGATGTCCTGTATCTGGACTTCAGTAAGGCATTCGACTCTGTGCTGCATGGAAGGCTGGGAAGTAAGTTAGTAGGCAGAAGGGCAGGTGCGAAGCTGTTGACATGGGTAGGAAACTGGCTTCAGGGAAGGCAACAGAGGGGGGTGGTGGTGGGTGGGAAGCTCTCACACCCAAGGGTAGTGACAAGTGGTGTTCCACAGGGCTCGCTGTTGGGACCAGTGTTGTTTGGGATATTCATTGCAGACATATCATGGGACATCAAGAGCAAGATCAGTCTGTTTGCTGATGATACCAAGGTACGAGTGGGGGTGGATGACCTAGGGGGATGGCAGGGTTTGCAGGATGATCTGACAAAGCTTGAAACCTGGTCAGACACCTGGCAACTGGGGTTTAATGCCAAAAAGTGCAAGGTGCTGCATTTTGGGATGAAGAACCCAAGGAGGAGTTACCAGCTTGGGGGGGGAGTACAGCTAACCCAGAGAGAGGAGGAGAAGGATCTGGGGGTGCTCATTACAGGGTCAATGAACAACTCGGCACAATGTAGGAAGGCAGCTGCAAAGGCCAACAAATTGCTGGGTTGTATTGCAAGGGGTATATCCTTGAGGAGGGAGGAGGTGATTCTGCCACTGTATAGGTCATTAGTTAGACTGCACCTGGAGTACTGCGTGCAGTACTGGTGCCCATACCTGAATAGGGACATTAAGTTACTGGAGGGGGTGCAGCGCAGTGCGACAAAGATGATCAAGGGGCTGGAGGACTTATCATACGAGAGGAGGCTGAGGGAGTTGAACATGTACTCAATGGAGGAGAGGAGGGACAGGTGGGACATGATTGAAACCTTTAAGTACATGAAAGGAATAAACAAGACAGGTACAGAGGGGCTGTTCAAAGTAAGGGAGGGGAGGGACACCAGGGGCAATGATATGAGACTAGAGGGAGGAAGGTTCAGGAGGGAGATGAGGAGACACTTTTTTACAGAGAGGGTGGTGGCCGGGTGGAATGCTTACCTGCAGAAGTGGTATCCAGTAGAACAGTGAACTGCTTCAAAAGGGGATGGGACAGGACAAGGGGAAGGGTTAATGAAGGGGAAGGGGAAGGGTGGAAGGAAGGGAGGGGCAGCTGCAGAATAAGGGGTGCTAGCTGCACATTCAAGCAGAGTTCATAGACCTCTAGGCCTTTATCTGCTGGCAAATTTCATATGTTCATACATTCGTATACATACATACATACACATAAATATATATACGGTATATATATGTGTATATGTATATATATATACATATGTTATGGTAGCACGGTAGTGCTATCATAATTAGGGTTAAGGAGCCCTTTTAAGGTTAAAGGGTCAAACTTTGCACCTTAATAACTTTGACACCGTTCAACGAATTTGCCTGAAATTTGGAAAGCGTAATCAAGAATCATACTTCGGGATCTGCTAACTTTGTACTGGTCAGATATACAGCTGTGGGAGTTATTAAATGTGATCTGCAAGCACGCTTACTTTCTGGTGACTTTTGTCATAGCTTACAGGTCGCACAGTTTATGCAATCGTCTGAAAACTTCAGGGAACATACGGCCGGGTTCCCTGATGTGCCTTTTGAAGATTTCGTGAAACAATATTACACAGTTCAAAAGTATTTATTTATTTATTAAATTTTGGTGACCTGGTAGGCCCACTGAGCCCCGAAGGTCCCTTTTTCAGGGGTGACCCAGGATAACAATACAAGTTATAAGAATGAACAACGACATAAGGAACATTTGAGGCATTGTGAGTTACATCATGAGGTGGTTACAGTAAAGAAAAATAGTGGATACAGGCATGGTTAGAGGCATGGTAAAAGAAAAGCAGTGGATACAGGCATGGCTTACAGGCATGGTAAAAGAAAAGCAGTGGATGCAGGCATGGGTACAGGCATGGTTCTCATCATGACATGTAAGCAATTGGTAGTACTTTGCATGTAGTTTATTCAGGGGTTACACGTGGCCTCTGGCAAGCAGTCTGTATAAGGCAGGTAGTAGGAAGGTTAAGCTAGGAGACAGGAGTTGGAGGGGAGGGGAGTACCTTAGGAGCTTTAAGTGCCATGACAGTGGCATGCACTTGAGGTCAGCAGATGGGACTTAATCCTGGTGCGTAAGTTCATGAGTGAGGAGGAGGTCTGGACCTGGGGAGGGAGCTTGTTCCATTGGCAGGCTGCTTGGGAGGAAAAGAATCTTCCGCCAGCGTTTGTCCTTACCCTAGGGACTTCTAATAGTGTTCTATCTGAGGTCCTTAGGTGCCTTGGGTTGTGTTTAAGGGTTATGGTCCCAGCAATGCTTGGCGGAGTGTGGGGTTTGAGAAGCTTGTAGGCCTGGACAAACAAGGGGTGTTGGAGGAGGGTAACCAATGTGGGCCAACGAAGATTGGACAAAGTGTCACAGTGGTGACGTCACAGGTGGTCTAAGGTTGCGGAAACAAGCTATTTTATTATATAGGGTTTGCATCCTGGTAGTCTCTTGTTTAGCCATGCCCTGTATAATAGGGGCTGCAAAGGTCAGGTTGAGTAGAAGGACGATGGTGGCTATGGAGATCCTGGCTTCAGGGATGAGTTGGTCCCTGAGTCGGTACAGGGTGCCAAGTTTCCGATGTAGGGTCCTGGTGGCCTGGTCCACGTGTTCCTTGTATGTGATATTCTGATCCAACGGAAAGCCTAAGTATTTAAGGAAGGGGACTACGTTCATGACTTTACCAGAGAGTGAGGTTAAGGAGAGGGATGAGGACCTGTCAAATCCCAGGGGATCTTGGCCCGAATAGCATTGCCTTGGTCTTGTTGGCATTTAGTACCATTCTGTTCTTACATAGCCAAGTCTCTAGTAAGGTGAGATCCTTTTGGAGTAGAGGGCCTAGGGCAACCACATCACGCAGGGGTTGGAAGATGACAGTATCATCAGCGTACTGCACAACTGAGCTCTCCCCGCAGTGGCTACGCAGGTCATTGGTAAAACAAGGAAAACAGGAGGGGCCTAGAGTTGAGCCCTGAGGTACACCCTGGTTTAGGGGTAGTGGGTCAGACATGGTCCTTTCCATGAGACCTCTGTGCCCTGCCTGATAAGTAGCTCCCAAACCACTTCAGGGCATGATTGTCAAGGCCTATATTTTGCAGCTTCTGTAGCAGCAAGTTGTGGTCGACGAGGTCAAACACCTTGGATAAGTCTATAAAGACTGCACCAGTGGGTATCCCTTTGTCCATTGCCCTGAGAACTTCATCCGTGAAGTTAATGAGGGCAGTGTTAGTACCATGGTTTGTTCTAAATCCATGTTTGAAGGGGGCAAGGAGCTGATGAGCTTCCAGGTAGTCCCTGAGTTGATTGTAGATGACTCTTTCTAGCACCTTAGCAAGTGAGCAGAGGAGGGAGATGGGCCTGTAGTTGTTGAGTTTTTCCCTGAGCCCCCCTTTGTTAATAGGGACAACACTGGCATGTTGCCATGGGTCATGGACTGCTCCTTCCCTCAGTGATGGATTGAGGAGTATGGTTATAGGCCAGGCTAAGGAGGTAGCTCCTGCCTTGAGTAGCTGAGGGTTGATACCGTCGGGTCCCCCTGACCCTTTGGGTTTCAGGTTCCTTAGGAGGTTTAGTACTTCAGTGCATTTAGCCAGTCTCAGGTGAAATGAGGGTCTTTCCATGTGAGGTGGTTCATCTGAGGTAGGGGGGAGAGTCTGGGGAGACAGGCAGGTCTTGTAGGCCTTGAGGTCTGAGAAGTGCCTGTTAAGGGCAGCCGATATTTGAGAAGGGTCAGTTGTGAGCTGACCGTTAATCTCCATGGGACAGAACTCAGGCTTTTTGCTGCCCTTGATCAGGTCGTTGATATGATTCCAGAATTGCTTGGGGTTGCCCAGGCTGGTTTTCTGGAGGTGTGTTAAGTAATCTCTGTTAGCAAGTTTTATGGCTCTCTTGGCTTTGTTCCTCAGGGCTTTGTATTCAGCAAGATCTGCTGGGAGGGAGGAGAGCCTAAACTTTTTCCAGGCTTTTTCTCTAGTAGCCATTAGGGCTTTGACGGAGGGAGAGATCCACTTGTAGCAGCTGCCTTTAACCCTCATTCTCTTCATTGGAGCAAAGAGGTTGGCCACTGTGGTTAGTTTGTCCTGGAAGTATTACACAGCCTCAGTAAGAGTAGGGAGAAGATTTATGGGGTTCCAGTCCAGACTACCTAGGTAGTGATTGTATTATAGTTTAGAAAACTTGGAGAAGTCACGGGTGGAAAGAATTCTAGGTTGGACCTTGGGTGGTTTGTTTTTCCATATACAGAAGATTGGGGAATGGTCACTCAGGGAGTCTGCCATTGTGCCCATACTCTGTATATTAGTGGGGTTAGACACCAGAGCCCAGTCAAGGGTGGTGTGGTTCCAGTTTTGTAATTAAGTCTGGTCAGTTCAGAGATGACCTGTGTCAGATCTGCTTCATGGGTAAGTGACTTCGAGGCATGACCAAGGTCCTGCGCCCAGTTAATGTTGAAGTCGCCCAGGATTAGTTGCTCTACTGTTACCTTGATAGCCGTATCGTTTGTGATGGCTTCAAGGGATTTGAGGGCCGATTTTGGTGGGTGGTAGATGCAGCCAATTGTTAGTTGTTTGGTGTACCCTAGGGTTATCCAGCTGTATATATGCTCTCTCCCTCAGCAGTAGGATTAGTCTGCAGGGGTAGAGGTGACACGGAGAGGTCATCCTTAGCATAGATTAGGACTCCACCCCCATTCAAAAAACAAGTTCCCATTATAAGTCAATGGGAAAAGTTAACAAAAAGTTCGAAAGTGTCGCAAATGCAGTTTTTACTTTAGCAAATGACCCTTTTACTTTCGCAAATCCCCCATTTTGTTTTCAGTTGGTGATCAGAAAAATGCTTGGCATTTAAATTTGGGACCCTCTAGCAACACAATTATTTTTGTGTTTACCTAGTCGGACCCTGAGGATGCTAGGCATGTCTTTATTTTGAGGTTAAATGCCCTAGAAATATGTATTTCAAATTTCTGGAACAAGTAGTGTTGCAAAGTAGTGTCGCAGTCATGAAAGTGTCATAAATTTTTGCAAAAGCTTTCGCAAATCACGACACTACTTTTCCAGGCTATGGCAAAATTACAGCAATTCTTTGCCACTCTGCTGCAAAAGAATGGTTCGGTCTTTTGTGCTGAAATTTGAAGAGAACATAGCCAACATCTCACAGATGTACCTTTCAGTGCTTTGGTGAAAAAATATTACAGGGCAGCAAAGTTACGGCACTCCAAAGTTGACACTTTTTCCCATAAGATAACATTACGGCGTCTGCCACATTACAGGAATCCTTTGCCGCCCTGCAGCAAAATAACGGTTTGGTCTTTTGGGCTGAAATTTGGAGGGAAGAAAGCCAACATCCCACTGATGTGCCTTGTGGTGGTTTGGTGAAAAAATATTACAGGTTGGCACAGTGACGGCACTCCGAAGTTAACACTTTTTCCCATTGGATAACATTACAGCATCTGTCGCACCTTTTGGGGCCCGTATCTCGGAAATGGTGCGAGATATGGACTTTTCATTGCAAAAATGCTTAGCCCCCAGAAGGGAGCTAAGTACAAAACTAGCCAGGAAAGTCATAATTCATATGAAATTTACTTTTCTTTTCTACGTTGTACGGTTCCTGAGAAATAAGCAATTTAATAGAGGTAGAAGACTTGGTTTGCTGGCCAAGGCACCTAGCTTCACCTGAGCTCTTTCCTTCTAAGACTGCTTGAAAGGCAGAGTAGAGAAACTTACCAGAGCAAGGGAGAAGGATTAAGACTTAGTTTGGCTAAGCAGATTTACTGTGTGGTGGTGTTTTTATTTTTTACTCACAGGGATTGCTACTGTTTGTTGCTAACATTTCATTGCTTTATTTTTCTCTGATTCAAATTGTTGTTGCTGGTATACCTTCTTCTGCATTATTACAAGGTGTGCCTACAGGTGTGCTAACAGATTACTGCTGTAATCTTCTGATTCAAATTGTCTTTTGCAAGGTATATCTTCTGTTACTGCTTTATTTTTCTATGGAGCAAAGTGTTTCTTACAGGGTATATATTCTCTGAAATTATTACAGGTGGTGCTTTACAGGTTTTACAGTTTTATCTAACAGTAGGATAAGCTTTCAGGGTTACTGCATTTGTTGTTGACTGATTGTTTCTGCTCTTACCTCCTTGTTCTTTCGTCCGTGGTTCTTTTTAGGTAGGGGAAGGGCCCAGCCACCCACCCCCATCCCCAACCACCCCACGCTACACTCCTTTTATAGGGTACCACAGTTGTGACATTTCCTGTGGCAGAGCAGGAAGGGCGGATCAGTGGGCCTCCACAAGGTGATCTTATTTACAGGGCACTAGTAATTTAACTTGTTATAACAAGTTAAACAAAGCACAATTAAACCATTACTTGCATTTTTTTTCCTTCTAATTACTCTGACTAGGTTACAAACCCAGCAACTTATTTGGAATGGATTTCATTAACTGCAGGTACTGTGGAACAATTTTCAGAAGGACAGTCTTACAGGATTTAGGACACTGTCCTACATGCTGGGCCTTTGGAGATCTTAGGTCTCAGCTCCAGGCAGCATGGGCAGAGATTGCATGCCTCAAATTTCATATTGAAGAGGAAATACATTATAAGAACCACCCACCATTTCCCCAGCATCCAACAGAAAAACCTCGACCGCAGAGGGTAGTTGGTCCAGGAGGTTGGTAGGTGGTTAGGAGGAGTAAATCAGGTGCCCCATCACTCTCTGCTCTCCAACACATTACCTCCAAAAACCATATAAACACTATAAACAGGTATCTGCCTCTATCTCTGAAATCAAATAAAGAGGCAGAAGACACTGCAGAGCAGGACACTGCGCACAGAAGCTAGCACAACAATACTCACCCAAATCAGGAACCAAAACTAAACAAGCACAAAGGAAATCCAAAACTTCTGATCATAGGAGACTCCATGATTCGGGAGTTGATACCCATCTCCAGCCAGGTGATGGTCAGATGTCTCCCAGGTACATCAGCATGGAGAGACACTGACCGCATTGCTAAAATTGTTCACAAAGCAGGAGAAAACATTGATGTCCTAGTACACATAGGGACTATCGATCTCGCCAGCCGGGTCAGTTGTGGAGACCAAGGAACACCTGACTAGGCTGGGTGACAAACTATCATCTATTTCGTCCGGCATCTCCTTCTCTGAGATCTTGCCAGTCTGGGAGAAGGAGCAGATGGACGGAAGGTCAGAGAAGAGGAGATAGGGAGCTAAACACGTGGCTCAAGGACTGGTGCCAGGAAAAGGACACAGATTTGTAGGAACCGCAACAGTTCTGGGAGCGAAAGTTCTTTAAATTTGATGGACTGCATCTGACTAAAGAGGAGTCAGTGCATTGGGGCAGAAGTTTGATGTCTTTGCAGAATATTTAAACTAGCAAATGGGAGAGGGTGCAGCACCCCATCGTGCGAATGGGAAGAACACCTCCCCTCAGCTAGTGGTCAAACAGGAATTCAGCGTGTTTGCCGCTCATTTGCATCACCAGGTAAGAAAAAGGTTTGTCTCCCCATACGATGCACAGGGGTAATGTCAAACTTCACCCAACAACTAACACACCAAAATCTGGCCAATGGAAAATCATGTACACAATGCTCACAGCCTGGGAAATAAGATCCCAGACCTGCAGGCATAATGTCAGAGGCTAAACTGGACATAGTAGCAATTAGTGAGACGTGGTTTACCAGTAACCACACTTGGGAGACTTCAGTACCTGGCTATGTATTGTTCAGAAGAGACCGAGGTGCAAAAGGGGGGAGGTGGCCCTGTATGTTAATGAAAATATCAAAGCTACAGAAATTCAGAATACACATAAGGAGCCAGAAGAACTGTGGGTCACCCTGGAAACAGGAAATGGGACAGCCATAAGAACTGGGGTTGTCTACAGGACCCCAGACCAGAGGGAAGACATAGACACATTACTGTTAGAAGATATACAAAACATGACAGCTAAAGGGGAGGTTCTGATAATGGGAGACTTCAACATGCCAGATACAGATTGGTCAATACCAGCAGGAACATCTGCCAGAACTAGACTCATAGTGGATTCCCTGCAGGGGGAGGGCCTCAAACAACTGGTACAGCAACCCACAAGAGACAGGGCTATCCTAGATCTAGTACTGACTAACAAAGAAGGGATCACAGATCTCCAGGTAGAAGGTCACCGGGGCCAGTGACCATCACATGGTATGGTTCAATTTGGCTACATACATCTAAATCATCCCATTCCAAAGCAAAATATGGGACTTCAGAGGAGCTGACTTTGATAAGATGGCCAACAGAGTTAAGCTAGCCCTGGCAAAAAGAAACACAGGTGAGGAGGTACAGGCAAAGTGGGCTAGCATTAAGGATACAATACTTGAAGCAACATCCCATTGTGTTAGACAGAAAAGGAAGTGCAAAAGAAGAAGGAAACCACTTGGTTCTCAAATACAGTAGCAGAAAAGGTCAGAGCCAAAAGGGGCCTTCATAAAATATAAGGAACACAGCAGGATGAAGATAGGAGGCATACCAAACTGCCCTAAGGGAAGCAGGTAAGGCAGTAAGGCAGGCAAAGTCCCAAACTGAGGAAACACTAGCACGAACAGTAAAAGAAGGTGACAAGACTTTCTATAGATACATTAGTGAAAGGAGAAAGTCCAGAGGGGTATTGCTGTTTAATGGAGAAAAGGGAGCATGTGAGGAGGAGGACCCTGTAAAGGCATCTATCCTAAATAGATACTTTTGCTCAGTATTTACTGAAGAGAAGGTAGGGCAGGGCCCACAGCTCAGCATCTTGGACACAGGGGAGGGAGGTGGAGCACTACTCCCTTCACAAAGAAAGGGTCCTACAAGAGCTTGCTAAGCTCAGGGTGATAAGGCAATGGGACCTGATGGCATACATCCCAGGGTACTTAAGGAGCTAAAGGAGGAACTAGCAGAGCCATTAGCAGAATTGTTTAGTGAGTCTCTGAGCACAGGAGAGGTCCCAGAAGACTGGAGAAGGGCTTATGTGATCCCCGCCCACAAGAGTGGTAGCAGGGAGGAGGCGGGGAACTACAGACCAGTCAGTCTTACCTCAGTAGTGGGCAAGATTATGGAGGCACTCCTTAAGGAAAGGATAGTGCAACACCTGGAATCCATAGGGGCACAGGCTCCAAGACAGCATGGGTTTACAAAAGGAAGGTCCTGTCAAACTAATCTCATAGATTTCTTTGACTGGGTAACCAGAGTGGTGGACCAAGGGGGAGCAGTTGATGTCGCCTACCTTGACTTCAGCAAAGCTTTGACACTGTTCCACATAGAAGATTGATAAATAAGCTAGGTAGGCTCGGGGTGGGTCAGAAGTTGGTCAACTGGGTGGCAAACTGGTTGACTGGCAGAAAACAGAGAGTGGTGGTAAATGGTATACAGTCAGAAGAGATGCAAGTCACAAGTGGGGTACCTCAGGGATCAGTCCTGGGGCCAGTCCTATTCAACATCTTCATTAGTGACCTCGCAGATGGACTAGAGGTAAGGCTTGTCTGTTTGCAGATGACACCAAGATCTGCAACAGAGTAGATGATCCAGATGGGGTGGGCAGAATGAGAAGAGATCTGGATAAACTAGCAGAATGGTCAGAAGAGTGGCAACTGATTGATGCAAAGAAGTGCAAAATCATGCACATAGGGAAGAGAAACCCTGAAGCCACTTATAGGCTGGGAGGGAGTTGCTAGCAGTCACAAAGGAAGAAAGAGACTTAGGCATCATCATCACTGATGACCTAAAATCATCCAAGCAGACCTCTAAAGCAGTAGGTAAGGCTAGGGGGGTGTTAGGTGTATTAGTAGGGGTATCACAAGTCGTAAGAGGGAGGTAATAATCCTCTGTACAAGACATTGGTTAGGCCCCATCTGGAGTACTGGTGCAGTATTGGAGGCCACACCTTCACAGGACATTAACCAAATTGAGGCAGTCCAGAGAAGGGCAGCAAAATGGTGCAGGGACTGCATCAGAAGACATATGAGGACAGATTAACGGAGCTCAATATGTATACCCTTGAGCAAAGGGAGGAGAGAGGTGATAGATCGAGACATTTAAACACCTTAAGGGCATAAACAAGGTGAAAGAGTCTAACATGTTTAAATATAAGAAAATAGCAGGACAAGAGGACACAGCAGGAGATTAGAGGAGGCCGATTAAGGGGAATGTAGGAAATTCTTTTTCACAGAAAGGGTGGTAGATGCATGGAATGGCTTACCACAAGAAGTGGTGGCTATGAATACAGTGCAGGGCTTCAAACAGGCATGGGATAGGCATAAGGGAGCAATACAAATGACTATGAATAGATAGGTCACTGACAGAGCAAAGGCCGATGGCACATTTATAAGGTAGAAAAAGAAATGGGCAGACTGGATGGGCCTTGCGGTCCTTATCTGCCGTCAACTTCTATGTTTCTATGTAATATTCCAAGTCCTCATTTTTTGCTCCGAGGCCCATAGTTATGTATACATTCTTTGTTTTCACTGTGTTTTCCAATGCATTTTTTTGGGGAAAAGAAGGGTTTGCCCTTCCGTTACTGCGCCAGTTAGCATTTCCAGTTGCATTTCCATTACAGTTTGCGGCAGCATTACCGTCTATGCCACCGTGTGCGCTACGGTTTGTGTTTTCACTTGCGCTTGTGTTTCTGTGACATTTGGCATTATTGCTGCTGTTACCATTACCAGTTTCATTTGCAATTGCGGTACCATCCACATGCGTTATGGTTTGCGTTTCCTTACGCGCTTGCATTTCTGTTTCGTTTCTGTTTCCTTTGGCGTTATTGTTGCTGTTACCATTACCATTTGCATTAACAATTGCAGTTCCATGACCATGCACGTTACGGTTTGCATTTCTGTATGCACCTCCATTCCCATTTCAGTTTCTGTTTCCTTTGGCATTATTCTTCATGTTAACTTTACCATTTGCATTTACTATTGTGGTACCATGGCTGTGCGCATTACGGTCTGCGTTTACATGTGCGCTTGCATTCGCATTTCCGTTTCTGTTCCTTTTCGCTTTCTTTTTGCTGTGACACTTAACATTTCCATTTAAAATACCACTGCCATCACTGTTCTCATTACCAGTTGTGTTTTTGTACTTGCTTCAATGTCCGTTCGCGTCACTGTTTGCTTCAGTGTCACTTTTCGCTTGCATTTCTATTAATGTTTCCTTTACCATTTACGTTTCCCTTACCATGTGTGCCACTGTTGGCACTTCTGTTTGCATTGCTGTTCCTGCTACTATGTCACAAGACATCACATGTCGGGAGCGGTCCCGCCGCTGCATTACTTTCACTATTTGTCGTCAGCATTCTCAAAAAGAAGGGAAATTAGTGGCAAAAAAATCCATTTAATACACCAGTTAGGGTTGTTCCACAGTGACCAAAGCGAGGACATTTGGTGTTAGAGTTGAAAACCCTAACTCCACATTCACCCCCCAGCACCACACACATATGCAAGTAGGGAGGAGGACCAAGGCAACATGACCAATCACAGACAACCAACAGTAGCTGACAGAAATAAAATACAACTGTCTAAATGTTCTACAAGACATCCCCACCACCCCAGACCAAGTACTGCATGCTCACTGGAGATCCACAGGAAAACTGGAGCCATGTATACCAACAGTAGATGTCCCTGATTGCAGGTGCACACAAGTTACCACATTTAGGACTTGCATGGCCTTAGCTAGCAATGCCCATGCCCTGGCACACCATGTACTGCACCCTGAGTGGAGAGCCACAGCAACAGTAATGCCATGGACATGTATGGTATATCTTCCTCACTGAAGGTGCACACAAGTTAACACAGTTAGGAATTGGAGGACCTCTGCCAGACAATGCCCCACCCCCAGAACAGGTACTGCATACTGAGTGGAGAGCCACAGCAACACTAAGCCCATGGACATCTGTGGTATATCTCCCTGATTGCAGGTACACACAAGTTAGCACACTTAGGAATTGGAGGACCCTCCTACAGGCAATGCCCCACCCCCCAGACCAGGTATTGCATACTGACTGGAGAGCCACAGCAAAAATAAGCCAATGGACATCAATAGTGCAACTCCCTCATTGCAGCTGTACAGAAGTTAGCACACTTAGGAGTTGCACAGTCTCAGGCAGGCACTGCACCCTGGAGAGCACTTACTGCATCCTGAGTGGACAGCCACAGGAAAACAATGGCCATTGACATCAATAGTACATCTCCCTGACTACAGGTACATGCCAGTTAGCACAGTTATGAGTTGCATGGCCTCAGCCAGGCAATGCCCCCCCAAACCCCGAGACCAGGTACTGCATCCTGAGTGGAGACCCACAGCAAACCTGAGAATATGGACATCAATGGTTCACCTCATTGATTGCAAGGACACTCAAATTAGCACAGTTAGGATTTGCATGGCCTCAGACAGGCAATGCCCCCCTGACCAGGTACTGCATCCTGAATGGACAGCTACAGATGGCCATGCTTATATCAGAGCATGACTGCGTACCTGCTGCTGGTTGTCTGTGATTGGTCATGTTGCCTTGGTCCTCCCCCTACTTTCGTGCGTGTGTGTGTGTATGTGTGTGTGTGTGTGTGTGTGTGTGTGTGTGTGTGTGTGGTGCTGGAGGGTTGGGGGGTGAATGCGGAGTTAGGGTTTTCAACCCTAACACTGAATTTCCTCGCTTTTGTCACTGTGGAACAACCCTAACTGATGTATTAAATGGATTTTTTTGGCTGTAATATACAGTATATATATATATATATATATATATATATATATTTATTTATTTATTTTAATATAGCCTAAGGCCTGCAATGCCCTGGCTATGCCTACCCTGGTCAGCCACATGGTTTGGGTAGCATTTAAAAGCCCTGTTTTGTTTATTTTATTTATAGATTCAGCTCCCACTTGAAATTTGCTTGATGGGAGAATGGGGCATGCTTTGCATATGCAGATTGCCATGCTGTCCAGAGGCAGTCTGTGAGCACAGTCCTCATTTGGACTACTGCACATGCATGTCGCCATCATGCCAGCCTTGCCAGACCATGTGGTTGATCATGAATGCCAAGCAAGCAGTCCTGCAAAAACTGATTATTTATAACACACAACAAAAATGAGGAAACTGGAATAATGGTCCACTCACCCAAAATATATATTTTTTGTTTGTATTTAATGTTTTTTTTATTTTCTATATTAAATCCAGAACAAATTAATCCTTATGTTTCGGGTTAGAACCGTTCATCAGAGTTTCTGTTTAATATTCTGTAATGCATAAAAATATCATGCTCTAAGTTTCTGACAATCACTTTTAAAATGTAACTATGAACAATAAGTAAGCCACTATATTTCACTTACTCAATATTTCATCACTGTTCCTATTATAAGTAAGTTTTCAGTTTCATATTCAACACGGCTGTCCCCTAAACAAAAATAACCATCTTTTTATACATCCAGTAACAGGTTAAAACTTTCATGTCACATTTTTGTAACTTATTTAACTATTACAAACTAACCTAAGCAACTGATGCATTGCATTTCATACATATCTTATTTCAGTGTGTCCAGTTTTCAGTTCTATTCTGGTTCCAACTCTAAACAATAAAACTGTCAAACTTCAGTCTTTGTTTTTTACCTTTTTAAACTGTGTTATGCACTTCGGGTGTTGCCCTCTAGAGGAAAGCGTTTGGCCTATCTGAAAGTGGCTCCTATTGTAGTGGAGCAATACATCGGAATCTGACACATGATGCTGCCTGTTCACAACAATAACTGCAGTGTGCTAGTGAGCAAATCTGCCTACCTGTGTGCTGGACTCACACTCTAGTGGCACCTCATGTAATAGGTGTCCAATGTGGATTTTTTAAAAAGTTGCATTTTATTTTCACTATTGTCCTAATTATAACCAACTAAGTAAATGCATGGGACATGTCTATTTCTCAGTCTAGGTCCCTATAGAGTCAGGGTCACTACACATGTTGCACATGGCAGCACATGAATTAGTTCAAGAAAAGAGGTCTAAAGTATGTATAAAAAGGTTTTATTTCTTTTATGCTACATTAGATGTAAATCAAATACTGTCATAAAATCCTTTTTCTTAATTTATTTTTATCGTATCTTTCTCTAACTCTGATATTCTCTAACTCTGATATTTTACCTGTAGTTATACTTGTGATATTTGGGGAGGGGGGTGGAAACCATTCTATCAGTCGAAAGAGACTTATAGTATGGGTTGCCATTCTATGCACTCATTCAATCCATACTTTGGATTTGTGACTTGAAAGTAATCAATATAAAAAGCTTCTCTTAGTAACAGTTTGTCATTTAAGTTTCCACCTCTTTTGACGTTTCTGACTTTCTCAATTCCAAAAAATCTTAAGAACAGAAGTTGATGTCCTTGTTCAGAAAAATGTGGGTAGGTTTGCTCACTAGCACGCTTCAGTTCTTGTTGGGTGCAGGCAGCATCATGTGCCAGATTCTGTTGTGTTGTTCCACTAAATAGGAACCTCTTTCAGATAGTTCAAATGCTTTCCCCAAGAGGGGAACACCTGAAGTGCATGACGCAATTTAAAAAGGTAAAGAAACACTATTTATACAAAGATATTAGCATAACTAGAGATTTCTTTGAGTTAAAGGATGAAGTTTGAATTCTAAGTATAAACTGTTTTACTCTAGAGTTGGAACCAGACAAGAATTGAAAACTGGACACTGACATAAGATATGTTTGAAACACAATGCATCAATTGTTTAGGTTAGTTTGAAATGGTTAAATAAGTTACAGAAATGGGACATGAAAGTTTTAACCTGTTACTGGATGTATAAAAAGATGGTTATTTTTGTTTAGGGGGAAGCCGTGTTCAAAATCAAAATGAAAATTTACTTATAATAGGAGCAGTGATGAAATATTGAGTAAGTGAAATATAGTGGCTTACTTTTTGTTCATATTTACATTTTAAAAGTGATTGTTGGAAACTTAGAACATGATGTTTTTATGCATTACAAAATATTAACCAGAAACTCTGATGAAGGGTTCTAACCCAAAATGTAAGGATTAATTTGTTCTGGATGTGGTATAGAAAATAAAAAAATGGGGAGTCATATGATGGTAGTAGCAGCTCCACGGACTAGCTCCAGCTCCACCTGTTCAATTTCTTCTTAAAAAACAGTAAACCACAGGCTTCAATAATTTTGAAATTCAGTCACAACTTCTTACTGAAGTTGTGATTGACCGAGGAGGGAAGAAAGTAGAAAATGTTGTTTCTTCAGACTCAATACAGTATGGAGTCGGAGATGCGCCAGGCCCCGCCGCACCACATGCAGCCACAGACTCCTGAAAAGTCCTCGAAATGTACAAAAGGCCAGTCGAACAATCCTACTAAATCTGTGGCAATCTCTCCACAATCTACATTGCTCACTGAACAAAAATTCCTAGAGGAGCTGCAACCTTTCAAATCAGCCCTTCAAGATTTGACAGCAGAGCTGAAATCGCTGCGGGGAGACCTGACAGAAGCCACGAGAGCCATTACTTATGTGGCTGCCCGCAAAACCTCCCTATAAGGGTAGTGAGACAAAGTGGACCCTGAGATGGTCTCACTCAGACAGAAACTCCACAAAATGGAATCCAAACTGGAAGATCTGGAAGGCTGAAGTTGGAACAACATTGTCATCTTCAGCCTTCCAGAAGAGGCAGAGGGGGCAACTCCCATTCTATTTCTTCAAAAAATGCTCACCAAAATCATGGGGCCCTCTCCCAACAACACAACATATATTATTGAGAGGGTGCACAGTTCTCTAAAACCCAAGCCGGCGGCCATTCTCCCTCCCAGGCCTCTGATTCTTAAGTTCCTGAATATCCTTGATAAGATCCACATCCTCAACAAAGTGAGAGAGCTCAAAGAAGTCCTCTGGGAGGGTCAGAAATGATAGTTTGCCCAAGATCTCCCTGTAGCCACAAGACAGAAGTGGGTGGTGTACCATCCTATGGTCACCTAACTAATTGCAGCCAGAATTAAGTTTAAGGTGGTCTACCCCTTCTGCCTCTCAATTCTGCACAAAGGCTCCTGGCACAACTTCAAGACTGCAGAACAGGCCCTTCCAGCATTGCAGATCATGCTCCTGGAGCTGTTTAGTGCATGCTGAGACCTGCCACTAGAGGGCCACCTTCAGCCATTCTCTGAAGCATGAATGTATGCATCACCGTCTACACGATGGATGTAATTATTTTTTCTTCCACTAGAAGTCAAGAATGCTTCATGGAACCACCGTGCTCTGGACTCTCCAACTTTTCCTCCTCAGTCTCCACTGGACTGTCCCTAGTTTATACACGAAACGGCATGCCAGCATCGATAGCGCCAACATCAACACTGTCTTAGCAATATCCCACAGTCTACATATTGTCCTACCAAGCATCTCTACTCATCAGGATGTAGTTTGAGAATGCACTATGGCTGTGTTTGGGGGACATTTATCTACCTACAGTCTTCTCTCATTACACATTGCCATCCTCAGGTAACTTTTTTTTTTCTTCTTTCTCTTTCTCCTTTTCTCCCCATTGGGATGGACATAGCAGCTGTTTCATGTTTCCACTATAAAATGATGCTAGTGTCAGGACCTGACACCTTAAAGGGTACCTAAACAAGCAGTTTTTTTAAAACTGCAAACTCCAAAATCTGGCTTCATAGCAAGTTAAGTAAATGCTGCTGTTTACATTTATGCTAAAACTTCATTTATGTAAATAACATAAATGCAGTTTCATATCTTTTGAAAAATGTAAACATCAGCCTTTCACTTTCAAAAAAACAGCCTTGCCTTCTCCATAAGATGTCTGCCAAGTGTGTTAAGTGATGAGTCATGATGACATCATCTAAACCAGAGACAGAGATCCACATATATTTCTATAGTGCTAACTAGTTCTTCTTTCCCTCTTTATTTTGAATTGTTGCACCAGAATGATCAACACCATCTATTAACTCGTAGATTATTTTGATCAGTACACGTTAGGCTATGATTTTGTTCATTTTGTTTACTTTAACTTGCAGAAAATGTTTTGCAATCCAGCTGACTTTTTCTTTGGCAAACTGCATTACAGTACAACACTTCAAATACCTGATGATCTAGTGGTTATATGATGCACTGAATTTTGCTTTTTGTTAACCAGAGAGACACACTAGTTGAAAGCTTGTTTACAGGTGTGGTCCGGGGAGCACAAGGAAGTTTAGTGACTTGCTCAGGGTCACACAGCAAAGTACCAGTCTTGTTCAGTTCCAAAGCTCATGCTCTCTTGTTAATCCACAAATAAGGCTTTCTTTTTCCATGTGAACCCCTGCACCTAGCCTGCCTTCTGTTGAACACCCCACCATCCATACCCTGTCCTTAGTACTGCCTGGGGCCGCATATGAGCCTGCGGTCTCATGAGGAGAATTATCACACCTCAGATTGTAATCTTGTACCTCAGAGAGTTGTGCATACCTATTCTGATATGCATCATAAGCTGGCACTGTTAAAAAATGCCTCCCAAATCACTACCCAGTCCACATTCTCAACGTTTGACTTCTGCTCCCACAGTAAACATTGAATGGATCACCACCCTTCTGCACAGTGAAGGTGGTATGTACAGTCCCCTGTTGTGTTTTTTCCCACCTCATTAACCAACAACTAGGTCTTTCTGGAGGGGCAAGCAATAAATATCATGACCCACCAGAAAAACTGCTGTTCATGCCTTCATAAGGTCTGCACTTACAATAGATAACAATATTATTAGCAGAAGAGGCATATTAATATGTTGAGTGAATCTACCTGACTTCCAGTGTCAATCTTTTTTTTTTTTTTGAAATTCAAGTTTATTAAATTTCCAAAAAGAGAAACAACATTTACATAGGATGCAATGACCTAATTATCCATACTTGGTACAAAGTAAAAAAAAAAAAAGACACAACCCCCAACCCTCCCCCACCCTCCATTGCAGTGTCAATCTACTCTTTACCTGTGATCTGCAGAACCTCGCAGGACAGTTCCCAGCAATTCTTCTCCAGTACTTTTCTATGCTGTACTCCATAATGTGAGTTGGCTGGCTACCACCCTTCCAAATCTTGAATGAGCTATACACAACTCCCTCAATACTGTCCTAACAAACATCAGCACCACCACCCCATCTGAGAGTAATCTCCCTACACTGAATTCAAGTAACAGTTTAGGTGCAGCCCTGCCACTCTGAGTATTTGTCATCACTGGCTGCTCTCATCCTCAGTCAGGTAGTGTTCATGATGCTGGCAGCCCCACATTTCAGATCTCACAGTGATCTGCTCAGCATCCTCCTTCATGTCTTCAACTAACCTGAATATAACTGTACCCGGCTGGAATGGCCTCTTCAGTCCTGCTCTGGCATTCATTCTTCTCACCAGCTTCCAACACCAAAAACTGATGTTAACTACCCTTCTGCATCATGAATGTGTTTAGTACAGTCTCCCATGTTATATTTACATATTAATAACAAACATGATCTTCTGATAAGCTAGGCTGATAGCATCATAGCACAAGTGGAAAAATAGGTGTTCCTACCCATAGAAGATCTAAGTCACCTATGATTAGGCACTAGTATATGACGTACACAATGATGTGCACACCCATCATTTAATAGTGCCTAATCAAAGGTAGCCTAGATCTTTTAAGAATAGGAAAGCCCATAATTTCTCTTGTTCCTTGCTGCTATCAGCCTGACTTACTGGAAAGATATTTTTATATTTGATATGTCAAAATATAGCGGGGACTGTACTACTTGCATTCATGATGCAGAAGGGTGATGAGTTCACCAGTTTTTGGTGTGAGGAGGAATAGTGAAGAATGAATACCAAAGTGGGACTGAGAAGGCCACTCTTGCACGGTACTGCTATATTCAGGGAAGGGGAAAGACGGAAGAAGAGAAATATGAGCAGATTACTGTAAGAAACAAGATGTGGGACTGCCAGCACCTTGATCACTACCTGACCCCGTTGACCTCTTCCCATAAAACCAGTTCATGCAATTGTCCAAGGCTATGTGTTGATATTAATGTATGAAATGGCTGCCACTACATGTTCAGTCACTTCACTACCAGTCTAGTATTGCTTGTAAAGCACTTTAGGATACAATGTGTATGAAAACCACTATATAAATGCTAATTCTTATTATTACTATTTCCCATGGAAAAAGAAGACAAGACAAGCATATATTTGAGTTTTGAGAATGTATGAACTCTAACATTAGACTGCACAAGAACTTTACTACAAAAAAAGTGGGGGCTCTAGGGGGTGGTGAAGGGTGTGGCTGCACCCCTTCATATAGTATTGTACTTGCTTGCTGTTGCATTTCACTTTGTTGATGAAGTCTGATTTATTGATTGTACAAATATTTGCATTCAAACTATGGATTACATTTGTAGATTCTGTCAAAAACATACTAGAAAAGAATAATAGCAGAAAATATAAAGGTTTAATAAAAATGTTAAAAAGTGCATATTAAGCATGCACACCACCCCAGCACCCCCATTGTAGCATTCTGGATCCACCATAACCACTAGGCCATCAGGTTATTCAAGATTTGTACTGCACTGTGGTTTGCCACAGAGAAAGTAGGTTGGATTAAAACACATTTTCAGCATGTTAAAGTAAACAAAATGAACAGAACCATAGCCTGACATGTGCATTATACAAAATAATGCACATGGTTTTGACCATTTAGGTGAAACAATTCTATACAAAGGGAAAAAATAACTAGTTTGCACTATAGAGAGCCATATATCTCACTGACTTTGGCTCAAATGATATCATCACATAACACATTTGGCGGCCATTTTAGGAAGCAGGTAAGACAGTTTTTTTTGAAATTGGAAGGCTGATTTTACAATTTTCAAATGCTCCGGAACAACATTTCAGTCAATTATGTAAATGTAGTTTTAGCATTAATGAATAAGCAGCCTTTCCTTTAGTCACTTACAGAGTCATATTTTTAAATGGTTTGTTGTCAAAATGTTGTTTAGGTATCCTTTAAGGGGAAGATCAATCTGTATTATGATTGTCCCTTTTTCTTCCCTTCTCATATAAGTGCAACATTGCTTTATTATTTTTCTGGGTTTAGCACTGTTCTTGGATATTTTAATCCAAGGTTGGGGCTGGGGGAGGTGAGTGGTTAATACTGCCTACTTGGCAGCCAATTGCATATCATAAATGGGGGTGGGGCACTCACAACTCTAATGTGGATATTAGGTTTTGTTTGGACTGGAGCATTTATTACTACAGGGCTACCTATAGCCCCTTGGGACTATTTGGATGTTTTCATTACATGCGTTACCATGTCTCCAAGGGAGACTTTCCATATGTTGTGGGCCTGGGTCAGTTTTGGGGGACTTATTGTTGAATATGTTGGGTTTTTCTCTTATATCACTTCTAGTTGCAAGTTGAATGTTGTTGTTTGGCATAATTATAGGAATGGGTATAGGGGATCAATAGAACACAAAATGGGATGTATACTAACCCCATTTTTTTTTGCAGGATTATGTTATTCTTTAAACGCCTCAACTATAGACTGGGTATATCTAATAGGGGTTTGGGGTTCTGGGATTAGCTCTGTTTGAAGCCTGAACTAACCATGGGAAGACCATTTTGTCTAGGCAGAGTAGTTAAACATCACCTTAAAGTATGGCGCTAAGTCTCAGATTTTGTTCATGGAATGTAAAGGGTGCCCAATCTCCCACCAAGAGGGCCAAAATTATTTTACATCTTCACAAATTAAACATAGATGTCACTGTTCTACAAGAAACCCACCTACCCTCCTCCCAGGTCCTCCAGTTCAGGAAGTCCTGGGTGAGTCAGGTGCTGGGGATAGGGCTGGACACATGCAAAAAGGGTGTCACCATTTTGGTGGCCCACAAGGTACCTTTTAGACTGTTGGAACCCATCACGGATCCTCAGGGGAGGTACATTCTCCTAAAGTCACTTCTAGGACACTACGAAGTTGTGCTTGGCTCAGTCTATGGACCAACCATTGAGGACCCCCAATTTTTCACTTCTCTCATGACACATTTAGCCCCTTGGTCCGCCCTTCCCATTCTAATAGGTGGCAACTGGAATCTGGTGTACTGTACTGCTCTGGATAAATCTAGGTCCCATAACCACTCCCTTATGCCAGCCCAACTAGCCCTCAGAGAGGTGATGGACTCAGTGGGGCTTATTGATCCCTGGAGGGTGCTCTTTCCCCTCTTAAAGAGATTACTCCTTTCACTTAATCCCCCATAATTCATTCTCCAGAATCGACTATTTCTTGCTGGGTATTGGGCACCTTCCTGCTGTCTTATCTTATAATTACCTATCCAAAGTAATTTCAGACCACCATCCCATGCTACTTCACTGGAACTTGGGTCCTCCCACAAATAGGATAAGGTCTAGAGGTTCAGTACTCAATTACTAAAATCAGACTACTTTGTTTCTCACATCCACACCTTTATTTCCAACTTTCTCACCAATAACTCTCTGACTATGCCCAAGCTGGATCTATTATGGGGGGCATTGAAATGCAGTATAAGAGGGGAAATTATCCACCTCACTTCTGTTTTAAAAAAAAATCACTATCCAGGTCTCCTCTACCCTCCTGCAACAAATCCAGCAGTTGGAGCTGTCCCTCTCCTCACAACCCACCCCCACCAACCTTAGCCAACTAGAAATTCTCTGCTCTCACTATAACGCCTTATTAACTGATAAAGCTGAACACCTTATTTTGCAATCTAAAGTCTATTACCTCGATCAAGGCAACAATGCCGGTAAATAACTGGTGCTACACCTCTGGGCTCAAGCTACAGACAAAATTGTATCCTCTCTTCATAATTCTGCTGGCAATATAGTCACCTCACCCTGAAAGATAGTATTCTGCTTTCGGGAATACTACCAAACATTATATTCCCAGCCTTCCAGCACTTTTAGTCCTGACCTTTTAGATTACTTTATTCAGGATATCCAGCTCTCACACTTAGAGCAACAACAGGTTGGCTTTTTACAAGTTCCCCTGACATTCACAGAAATCAAACTAGCCATAGATGTACTTCCAGTGACAAAGCACCAGGCTCGGATGGCTGCACTATGGACTTTTATAAAAACCTTTAAGTCTCAATTAGTGCCCATTCTCCTAAACACCTGTAATTATATATACGAACAAGGCCTGTCAGATCTCTCCCTCACTGAGGCCATGATAGTAGTTCTCCCCAAACCGGGCAGAGGCTCACTCCTTGTTTCTAATTACCATCCCACATCTCTGATTAATATAGATCTCAAAATCCACGCAAAGGTTCTGGACAATCCACTAGCAATGGTCTGGCATGCACTTATAAGTCCAGAGCAAGTCGGCTTCATAGCCAACAGACTTGCTGCAGACCACTTGTGTAAATTAACTTACCTGATCTCTGCATCCGGGGACGCCTGCATTTCCGCTGCACTGGTGTCCCTGGATGCAGAGAAAGCTTTTGACAGGGTGTCCTGGGACTATCGTTTCCACCTGCTGCCTAAATATAGATTCCCCCCTCAATTTATTCGATGGATCAAGGTTCTATATACATACCCCATGGCCCGCATACTTTGCAACAGAGTACTCTCACATACTATCACTTTCCAACAGAGCACCAGACAAGGATGCCCGCTATCCCTTTTTCTATTTAACCTGTACCTGGAACCCCTTATCCGATGGATTAATACTTCCCCATTAGTATCTGGGATAGCTATTGGACCAAATCAGTACAAATTATCAGTTTATGCTGATGATATACTTCTACATATAACACGTTCCTCCATCTCTCTTACTGCTACCCTAGTGATTATTGAGGAATTTGGAGGGTTCTCCAACTACAGGCTGAATCTCTCCAAAATGGAGGTTATGCCCCTCAATGTTTTCACTTTGTATGCAGACATTCAACACCTGGGACTCACATGGGTTAAAGATAAAATGAAATATCTAGGAGTTTACCTCTCAATCAAGTTCCAGAATGAAGCAATGCACAAATCAAAATTGATTTAAATCGATGGGCCCTGCTTCCTATCTCCCTTTGGGGGTGGATAAATGTGGTGAAAATGAACATTCTTCCTCATCTCTTATACCCTCTACAGATGTACAACTATTCTCTTCCAAAAGCCTGCTTTAGCGAAGTGCATGGTGGCATTTCCAACTTTATTTGGCTGGGCAAATCCCCTCACAGAGCACTCTCCAAGTTACAGCGTACAAGGACAAGAGGTGGCCTCCAACTACCTAATCTCTTCCTCTACTACCTTTCCATTAATTGCTCTGTTTTTCTCCACTGGTTAAGACCATCGGTGAAGACACACTAGGCAGTTTATTCCCCACTATGGTTACAAACAGAAAAAAACATATGCACTCAACACAGTGTTGATTTAGGATCCCTGCTGTATGTCCCTCTTAAGCATGTCCCCAAACAGTTGCAAAGTGCCCCTATTATGGCAGTACTCCGAGTGAACTTACAGCTTTGTGCCCTTACCCTTACCTCTCTCATACAAGATGCCTCGCAACCTATACTGCACAATCCTAACTTTAAAATTGCAGGGCAAATTCTTAGCTCATCCTTCTAGCTGCACAATACAAGAATAACAGTCAGAGATTTATTAAAAGATCACAAATGATTGTCTTTCCAGGAAGCTCAACTCAAATTTGGCCTCCCCATCTCCTACTGTTTTAAATATATCCAGCTTTCCCACATGCTTCTTCACCATTTCGGCTTAGAGCCTTGGGACCAAAATCTGGCTGGCCCTATCCTCCCTGTTATCTCGACCTCTCCTTCCTCCCATCTCACCTCCTTCTTCTACAGTACTATCATCTGTATGATTTTCTGGGGGACTTGGAAGGACATCCCCACTATATGTGGGACCATGTTCTGCCTCCTGCCCCTTCCACTACACATTCCTGGTCACAGATCTGGACCATTCATATAAAGATGTAAAGATGTAAAATGGGACTGCTATCATCTGCTCCAGTTTCAGGTACTTCATGATCTGTATTACACCCCAGTCAAGCTCCATAAAATTTTGAAGGCTGTCAACCAGTCTTTGCTCCCGATATGGTGAATAACACGACACACTCCTCCACATATTATGGGAATGCAGTAAGTCCTCCCTACTTTGGTCAGCTATTAAATCCAAATTGGACCCCATCTTAGGCCTATATGACACCTTCCAACCTGAGATATGTATACAGGGGGACTATGGTGATGTCTTAATTGTCAACCCACGCAGACACATGGCCATAGTGTCCCTATGTGCCAAAAAAAGGGATATTACACCATTGGTTAGATCAGTGTACCCCCAAACTTACGGAATGGCTACATGAAGTTCTTTTTGCCTTACAAGTAGAAAATCTCTTGGCCAGCCTCTCAAAAAGAGTAAGTTACTACCAAAGAGTGTGGGCACCCCTACACGCATTACTGACTCTTTAATGTAAAGATGATATTATTATTCTCTAGTTAATTCCTCTCCTAACCATGCTCCCATGAGGCTCAGTGTTTGCAACATTCCCTATTGCTGCCTTGTGGTACCTAGTCTTTTTACATTGTTATTAGTGGTGTAGGGTGCGGGAGGAGGGAGGGAGGGGTGGTTAGGGAGGAGAGGGAGGAGGGAGTTTGTATGTTTATGAATGTTCTTACTCATTATATGCTTCATCAGTGAACGTTTGCCTATAATGTATGTAACACTGGGGGCTAACAAGGACTGTGTCTTAAGACTTACTGTATAAGCTGTCATGCTCCTGACTACCAGTATAAGTTCCCTCTGTAACTTTTAAACGTGAATAAAGTATACTAAATTTGAAAAAAAAAAATAAAACATTATATATAAACAAAAAAAATAAAAAATTGGGGAGTGAGTGAGCCGTTATTCCAGTTTCCTCATTTTTGCTGTCAAGCTTAGCTTTAACTAGTCTTAGCCTCTCCCCACATTTACTGCTGTTATTTCTCTTTTATTTGAGGTTGGCTGAGCTGGGAATTTGTTATTCTTATTTATAACACAATCATGCAATTTAGGCTCTTGAGGACTCGGGCAAAACTGTCCCACACCACCTCTCTGTACTAAACTATTCCCAACAAAACAACGTAAATGCGGAATTGCTGCTACACTCTGAGGCTTGCTGTCACCTGCCAGCATGTGCCCCCCACAGCTCCAAGGACTGCCACTGCCCATCCGGCATTCACCACATGGCTCAGTGATGTCCTAGGCCTACTTCTGTCCCATCAGGTTTTTTTTCCCTATAAAATACTCAAAAAGGCAATTCTGTACTCTGCAGGGGGGAGAGGTGGTGGGAGGCAGCTCAAGGAATGAGAAACCAGGGCCCTCATAATCAGTGGAACTGGAGGAACTCTGACACTGATGGAGAGGCAGGTAACTTAAGCTTGGTTCCTGTAAAAGGAACTCACTTGCATGTGATATCTGGCAATGTTGTGTAGCGGGCGGGAGGGGGGTTGGGAGCCATCAAGATCAACAGGATGAGAGGGGGGAGTTGCAGACCCCAAGCTACATGGTTTGGTTTCCTGCTATGCCCCAGCCATTTTCCCTCCCTCTGTCCCTGAGAAAGGAGATGTTGCTAGCCAATAGGGAGCATTCCATTTGAGGGAAGGAAGACATTTTTTTGTTATCACAGGTGCTGATGCTGATGGCACTCACCCCCCCCCCGGTCCACACACCAAGGCCACAAGGTCTGGCAATTGCCAAATGCCAATGGGCCATTCATGATTGGACAGGCTCACCACGAGGCTGCTCAGCATGCATGTATGCATGTTCAGACTAGTTTGCACATTTTTGTTATTGCACTTTATGACATGTACTGCACTGCATGCATGTATGCACGTTCAGACTAGTTTGCACATTTTTGTTATTGCACTTTATGACATGTACTGCACTGCATGCATGTATGCACGTTCAGACTAGTTTGCACGTTTTTGTTATTGCACTTTATGACATGTATTGCACTGCATGCACTGTAAGGCTGTGAGCACTGTATTGTTAAGTCAGGTTGGTCTGCCAGCTCCTGAGTATTAACATAAATACATTAACTATGTAAATGATTAAAATACCTTGCACTTGTTCCTTTGAGGACTATAAAGACCATAAGGATCAAGGGAGCCAGCACCTTAGCGAAAGCATAGAGGTGACTATGTGAAATGTTAGGTTCACCTAAGGTGTTCCGCCAGCACGTCCTGCTGTATTGCACTGTTGCACTTTCGGCCACAAAAAATGTACCTCTTTTTGCACCAGCCTGACCCAAGTAAAATTTCTTCAGCTGGGAAGAGAGAAACAAGGTGCAGTGTGTGGTGGTACCACAGTGGGCTTGACAGCATGGAGGGGTGAGTTTCAGTTTATTTGTTTTTTGCTGTGATTGCCTTAACTGTGCACCCCCACCCTTGTGTGGCCACTTCCTGTTCCTGGTTTCACTTACAGTAAACAGAAAAAATCAACTGCATAAATCCCAGCTCTTTTACAAGTAGAGCAATCAGGTGAATTTCTACCCAGGGATAACAGAAAAGAGCAGTATCTCAATCCAACTAACGATATTCTTTAAGTCAATAAAGAAATTCCCACACTTGATTCCAGTGACCATTCCCTTACGTAATATATTGTACTTTTCAACCAAAAGTCAAAAGACATCTTGTTATCACAGTACTGCATATTGTATACTGTACAGTGCATATAAATCAGCATAGACCAGAGTCGTCTTTAATCTCATTATTTTTTAAAACTGTTTTGTTATTCATTGTACCGTATTGTCACCATATGGATTTATCAACAATACATTAAAAATAAATTCATTTAACAGTCTTAGTCAAACATAGGAAAGAATGCAAATAAGGATGGACTTCTTTTACAGTCCCAATCTAGGCAAGATTCAATTAGGATACACTTTATAACACATAAAAAATATTGTCCATGAAAACAGTTAATGCAAGTTGTCTGTTATTGCAAAGGAGCTGCATATTAAATTTCATGAAAAGAGGTTTAATGAAATTACACACCAAGGATACATACTGCAGAATATTTAAAGGAAATTAATACTTTAATTTATATAAAGCATTCTCCTCACATGAAAAAGAAATAGAATAAATCTAGCATCCTACAAGTTAGAAGTGTCTTCCTGAAAGAAAAACTGATACTTGATTTGAATCCAGTAAACACAGTAACAACTGGCCAAGGTCAGATGAAGTACAGTACAAAGGTCTAAAACATAAAAACATATAAAAAAATATATTCATACTTTTCAGCCATTTCAAAATGTCATAGCCTCAAATTTCATCTAAAAGTACAGTAATGTACAATCATAAACAATTACACGAGAAGTGCCATTACCCCAGAACAAAGAAAACCCTGGAATGCCTTATTGCGATTATGAAATGGGTTCATTAGGATTAGTAAAGAAATATTTGTTTTTTAATTATTTTTAAATTTATTTAAGTTCAAATAAGAAACAATGGTAAAACAAGCATTTGTCAACACCGAATGTTCACTGCTTGCATCTTTGTTCAGCCTGTCCCAGCAGCCCACACTCAGTGTGTTTCAAGCACCTGAGCTGCTGCGTGGTCCTTGACTGTGTTCCTTCCTTCTTTCCCCTTTTCATTTCTTCTGCCTTGCTTCCTTTCCCTTCCTTGTTCTTTCTCTCTTCTGCTGCTTTTCACCACTCTTGCAGCCCTTCCTTGGCGGCCCTCACCACCTGCCCCCTTCTCCTGCCTTCTCATGCCTGCATTCTTTTCAGTTCTTTTCCTTTTTCCTTTGCGTGCCCCTTTTCCCATCCTCTCCCCCTTCCATCTCTGCTGCTTTGTTAGCCCAGCACCATTTTTGGTTTGTGGTTTTAACACCGCCACCCCCCCACACCACTGTCCTCCTCCGGACTCCCCACGTTAACTCCTCTGGTCTGTGCTCCTGTTGGTGCTGGCTCTCCTGTTTTCTGTCTGGGGGTTATCTCCATTTTGTTATGTCCTAGGAGCTATCTCATTCTTCCAGATTTGTGATACGGCCAATGTCACCAACTGGTTTAAAGTTCCAAACATTGAATTTTCTTTTGCTTGTAGGCACAGAGGTCAGCGAAGTTAAGAGAGAGAAACAGAGCTCAGCTTTTCTCTTCTCAACAAAGGTCGAGGCAGTGAGGGGAAGAATTTGTGAGGTCCCACTTCCTGCTCCACCCCCAATCAACTTTTAAAGCTGTACAAATTGCTTTACAGGATGGCTTCTGTTTTCAAGCAAACAAAACAAAGCACTCTGATTCCTATTCTGATCTGTTTCTGATTGCACTTCTGCCACAGTCCCTGATCAGCTGTCAGTTTTGAGCAGCAACTTTTTCAAGCACTGGTGAGTAAACACCATCAACAGAAATTGCTATCCCTGTTGTAGTGATTATTACGATCACTGACCTGAATCATAAGTGAGCACACTACAAACCTTGAACAACAAACTAAATGAAAAATAATACAGAAGTGTATAGAGGGGCATGTAGGGTACTATTACAGTACAGTAGAGTACAATGCAGTAGTTTACTTTATAAAACAATTAATGGATACCCTTACTGGCCAAAAACAGCTCACAATGTATCCATATTAGTGTGTTCTGCTATACTTAAATTAACTGAGCACTTAGCTTTCCGAACGCTTAATTATAACTGATATATCAGTAGCAGAAGAGTGTCGTCCTCTGTCCCATTTATTCTCAGTGCAAACAGCTGAGGCTGCTGGTTCACTGTATTTGCAACTAATCATCTAGCTATACAACAATCACTTCAGCAAAATGACAAAGCTGGGAAACACCCATAAGTAGTGGTCCTATGCCCCCTCACTTACACTAACCTACCAATTCATAGAACAACTAAGAGCATTTAACCCTGCTATACCATGCACCTCAGAGAAAGGGGGGCGAGGGCAGTCCATGCCATCCCAGTTACTGATCCTCCTCCGTAGCATTCATTCTCTTCTACTGTTCTACTCCTCACCCATTTTGCTGTTGAGTCTGCTGTTCCAGCTTCCTAGCCTAACAAATCAGACCTACATGTTCTTATTCCTCTGTCTCTGTTTCACCTCCTAAAGCAGCCAGTCTGCTGCCTCTCTGGTTCTTACACAGTCCTCACCAGCAGCCCTACTGGACTCCATCTCTCTAATTCATTCCTTTAGGAGGTCTATGAGTGTAGGTAGGGCTTGACTTTGTCTGCCAGAGGCAGAATCTGCAACTTTCTTTTTTTTTTTTCATTATTTTATTTATCCGTTTTAACCCCCGCTCACCTGTGCATCCCTGGCATGAGCGTGCACATGTGGAGGCACGTGCATGCTGTGCACTGTGGAATACCCCACCTTACCAGTCACCTGTACCTGCCTGTGCTGCCACCAGACCTTCACCCAGTGATGGCAGGACTACAGCTAATCTACAACTTTCAATACATCTGCAACATAATGGACTCACACCTCACTTACTCATTCCAGATGTTGTTCAACTGATACATGTATTAAGGCTTGAGTTCCTCCACCAGAGGTGTGATTCTGCAACCTGTAAAGCTTCAACATGAATGCAGCTCCATTTGGAGCTGTTTTGTCCATGACAATGTCCAGTAACTGGCCCTAGCTATCTGGGGTTCATTCCCCTTTTCACCACTGCCAGTGATAATGCTTTCCCATGAACTTGTGAGAGAGTACATTGTTCCCCTGTTCTTCAAATGTTTGTAAAAGGCTTGAGTTCCTGTGCTGGTGTTCATTCCTCTGAAGTGCAGTATGAAGTGGCTTTTTGGCACTATGGCCACTACCACTCCTACTGGCCTTCTATTTCCAGATCCAAAGAAAGTCCTCAGGGTATCCTCAGACTTCTTCAGACATGCAACCATCTCACAAAGACCTTCACAATCAGTATTTCATAAAAGGACGGGTCTGTCCCATACTTTATGTCTGAATTGACAAAACCTTGGTATTCTCCCTTTAGCAGCAGCCTAGAAGAAGGAACTGTTCAATTTATTCATAGCTAATACATAGCACCTTGCCAGAGACCCTGCACATAGCCTGCTCATTTCCCAGCCAGTTCCTGCTGCTTTATCTGAAATTCAAGAATTTATGGCTCAGCTCATGACATTCATATCAGAACTACACTCTTGTATCACTTCTCTTGAAGCTTGCCTTTCCTCACAACCTACTACAGACTCCAGCTTTGCAGCACCTGCTGTCCTTCCATCCACCAGCCATATACAGTATATACATAGAAACACAGAAACATAGAAGCTGTTTGCAGAAAAGGACCTACTGTCCCACCCCGTCTACCCTAAAGTCCCTACCTACTGTGCTACTGTAGACCTTAATTGATCTCAACCCCCCACCCCCATCTTGTTTCTAAGGTTCCTCTGTGTCTATCACATGCATGTTTGAATCCTACTAATGTTTTGGTACCCACCACCTCTACTGGGAGGCTGTTCCAGGTGACCACTACCCTTTCTGTGAAGAAATATTTCCTCACATCTCCTCTAGGTCTCCCCCTTCCAGCTTCATATCATGCCTCCTTGTCCTTGAGCATCTCTTTCTGTGCAGTATACCTCCTTTCTGTACCTTATTGATACCCTTGAATTATCTGAATATTTCTATCATGTCTCCCCTTTCTCTTCTTTCCTTCAGTGAGTACATATTTAGTTCTCTGGGTCTTTCCTCATAGGGCTTCTGGTGCAGGACATGCACCATTTTGATTGCCCTTCTCTGTACCACCTCCACCAGATCTATGTCTTTCCTCAGATGGGACCTCCAGAACTGGACACAGTACTCCAGATATGGCCTCACCATTGATCTATAGAGGGGTAACATTACCACCCTTTTTCTGCTGGTGATACCCCTCCCTATGTACCCCAGCATACTACTGGTCTTTCCCACTGCCTTATCACACTGCTTTAACACCCTCAGATCATCAGGTATGAAGACCCCAGAACCTTTTCCTATTTTGTGGCGGATAACACCTTCCTCCCAACTGATATGTTGCCCTTGGGTTTCTGAGCACATCATGCATAATTTAACATTTTTGGGCATTGAAGTCCAGTTGCCAAACCCTTGACTAGATTTCCAGCTTTTTAAGATCATCTTTCATTTATTCAACCCCCCCAGTGTGTCCACTCTGTTGATGATTTATGTGTCATCCATGAACAGGCATACCTTTCCTTCCAACCCATCAGCAATGCTGCCAATAAAGACATTGAAGAGGACTTGTCCCAGTAGTGACCCCCTGAGACACCCTGTTGGTCACCCAACCTTCCGTTCCATTTACCATTACCCTCTGAGTTCTGTTACCTAGCTAACTTCGTATCCATTTTACTATCTTTGGACCCACTCCCAGGCTGCTTAACTTGCTCACCACTCTTCTGTGTGGAACAGAATTGAATATTCAAGAGAATGCTGCTTCTACAACTGCTATGCCAACCACAATCCACTTCAGAACTGCCAACTCGACAGAATTCAGGCACTTCTTCCTCCTCTGCCATTCTTCCTCAGTTTACCTATCCTGAACAACTTATCCCAGTCACCTCCACAGGGATATCATAGATAGAAAGGAAGTAAACCTAATGTCCCTTCTCAGCTCATCCTTTGATGCCATTGAAAACAGAATAGCATCTTGAGGAGATGTTTCTGTCATTTTGAAATCAAAAGATCCTAGACTAGGGAAGAAACTGTCTATACCGGAATGCATTCTCGCTTTTAGCTTGTATTGTGATGACTTTATTCTGCATTGCCATCTAGACATGAGGAACTGGACTTATTTATATCTCTTGGTCTATATAGGTATCGATATGGAGGGAAGTAATTCTATGATTATCATCGGTCCTTCTCTGCAAAGCTGCAACTACATTAACTTCTTTTAATACAAACTAAACTGGGCCATCCTCGATAAGGAGCCATTTTGTTGTCACTGTGCTTGGCAACAAGCATACTCATGCTCACTATATGGATCCTTTGCTCATTCACTTCCCTTTGTTCTTTAACTATGTTAGATGTCTCACCATCTACCATTTCAGTCAAGAGTGACAGATCCGCTGGAGCAACTTCTGCCTCCTTTTCCTCTTCGAGGGTGATCCGTATGATTGCTAGTCCTAATGCCTCTGCCCATCCCAACCTGGATAAAAAAGGCAAACTCATTAAATATGCAGAAAGCAAACCAATTTGCAATGTCTTTATTGATGATGGTTGTCCACTTTTCATACCTGCAGTTTTTTGCAGTGCTGCTCATGCTCAGTTCATTTGTCAGAAAGTGTCCCATTCTACACAACGACATTCACGTCATCTCATTGTCCTGCCTAATGAAATGCATGTTTTATGTTTTACAAGACCCATCTCCTGACTTAGTTTATTTCATTTATTTATTTATTTATTGAAATCTTGGATTGCAACCTTTGAACTGGAAGCTTATTTACAAAGCTTCCATGTCATGACAAAACAGGGATACAGTAGTTAAATTATACAAGTCAAAACAATGTTAACAAAGAAAACAAACAGGCAATTCAGATACAGCCATTTAACATGTAGGATTACAAAAGTACAGATATTATGGTACAGTATATGCAGAAACAAAATCACATGTAACATAAGTGCACTAATAATGCAAAACAGGAGAACGGAAAGATGACCATACATGGGAAGAGACTGGTAGCAGGGGGTGAGGGGAGGAGAGGGATAGTGAAGGAAGGACTAGGAGAGGGGATGAGGGGAGGACTGGAGCAGCCAAGTGGGCCTTGTCAAAATTTAGTGGATGAGGGGAGCAGATGGGGGGGGGAGAGGGGGGATGGGCATGTAGTTCTGGGTGGGGAGGTGAAGGAACATGGCTCGGGAAACTGAAGAAGGCATTGAGAGAAATGTGAAGGGGGATGTGGGAAGGGGAAGTGGAGGTGTTGATAGGGGCTTGTGCAGGTTAAAGGCAGCAGTCACAACAGCTTAGGTCTGTGAGATAGTCACGAAGCTTAGCTCTGAATGGGACAAGTTTAGTACTGGATAGCATGTCCTTGCTGAGAGAGTTCAGCCAGAGGGGAATATGATATGAAAAGGAGCGCTGTCCCAGGGTGGTGCAGCAGAAAGAGACTTTTAAGGTCAGGATGTTGGACTCCCCTAGTGGTGCTGCTATTGTCGATGGGGGAGAGAAGGCTTTGAACACCAGGAGATGCAAGCCCTAGCATAGACTTTTTAGTTAGAAGGCATACCTGGTACCGCATTCTACAGTCCAAGTTTAGCCACCCTGACTGAGAATAGAGGTCACAGGTATGTGTTAGGTGGGGAATATCAAGAACAAGCTGGCAGGCTTTGTTGAGGGCTACTTTGACCCTCTTGAGGGTTGTATCAGCAACAGCACCGTATACTACCATTCCATAATCAATCACAGATAGAACAGAACTAGTAACGGCTAGGTTTAGGGCACCATCTGTAAGGCAGTGCTTGTGCCTAAATAGTTGGCCAATCCTAGCATTGGCTGCTTTAGCTACTAGGTTAATGTGATGAGTGAAAGAAAGGGAACTATCCAAGGTAACACCGAGGTATTTAGAACTCTGAACAATCTATAGGGGGGCATTTTGAGAGCTCACTATGCAATCGGTAGAATTTGTGCTGGTTATGGGGGGAGGCAAACAGCATGCATTTTTTTTCCTTTTTCGTAGTTTAATAGGAGCTTAGAGTTTATGAACCAGGACTCAGTGGCAGCACAATTAAGTTGTATCTGTTTTTCCAGCATTACTGGGTCTGATTGGCTGGAAGAAAGCATTTCATCATCAGCATAGAGGAGGACCTTGTCCAGACATGCTCAAGGGAGGTGGTTCAAGAACAGGCTGAAAAGCAGGGGGTCCAGAATTGGCCCCTGGGGTACCCCTGTAATTACAGCCCAGCTTTCGGAGAGGACGTCAGCCATTTTGACTTGTGTTCTCTCAGAAAGGTAACTTCTAAACCAATATACAGTTTCAGAAGAGAGTCCCAAGTGGGTTAACTGGTCCAATAGAAGTTCATGGTTGACTGTGTCGAATGCCTTGGTGAGGTTGATATAAGTCACCCTCATCAACTGACCCTGATCAAGAGCAATGTGGATGTAGCCTGTGAACTCCACCAAGGCAGTGGTGGTGCTGTGTTGTTTTCAGAAGCCATGCTGCTCTGGGAATAGCAGCTGATATTTGTCAAGGTGGTCAATGAGCTGGTCATAGACAATTTGTTCTAGTGCTTTTGAGAGAGGAGTGAGAATAGAGGTCAGCCTATAATTGGCGTGGCTTGCTCTATCCCCACTTTTGAAGGCAGGGGTGACCACAGCTTTCTTCCATGCCTGAGAGAATTTGCTGTTAATGAGTGAGAGGTTCTGGATTCTGGTAAGGGTTGGTAGTACCTCAGCTAGGGTTAAGGCAACGGGCTTGAGATCAAACGCATTACTGCCCACTCTGCTTTTCCCGAAGACTTGTGAGAGGTATTTTTTTGCTTTGGCCCGGGAGATAATTTTAAAGTGGAAAGGTGGGGCAGGGCCAGCCAGGAGACTTCCGGGTTGAGGGGGTTGGAGACATCTGGAGGCAGAGAGAAATCTGGATGGAGTACACTACTTAGGTCTGTAAAAGCCCTGTTAAATGTGTTAGCTATAGTTACAGGGTCCTGGATTATTGTACCATTTAAATTGAATAGGGTTGGGGAGGATTTGTTGGGTTTACCAGTGAGAGTCTTCATATGATCCCAGAATTTGTGACTATCTCCCCAGTTGCTAGACAACTCGTTCTTAAAGGAGGCAGTATAGTGCAGTGGTTTAAGGCTCTGAGCTGCAAATCTGAAGACCTGGGTTTGAATCCCACAGCCCCCACTTACATACTGTGTGACCCTTAGCAAGTCACTTAACTTCCCTGAGCTCCCAGATTGCAACTGTAAACAAGCTTTCAGCTTAGTGTCTCACCTGGTTAAACAATTGGAAAAAAATAAATAAATAAAGTAGTGACTCTTTGCTAAGCAAATGGCCCTTGTGCAGTTACTGTATTTTGAGCAGTTTTGTAGCTCTTAAAGTCTATGGAGGAGTCAGTAGTTCTGGCTTTGTTCCTGAGATTGCCCCTAAGTTTCATCTGCTCGAGGATGGCCGAGGTGATCCAAGACTTACTACATCCCTTGGTTTTACGCTTGATGGGAGGGGCATAAATATCACAGACCATATTGAAGGTCTGGATGAAGTGATCTAGTGTGGAATCGACGTCATTAGTTGCGAAAAGCTATGACCAGTCCAGCTGCAAAAGGTGCGCTCTGAAAGAGGCCAGATGCCCTTTTTTTAGTACTCCGGAAGTGTGTGTTATAGCAGGGATTCTGGGGGATTTATTCAACCAGGTACAGATTAAAGGTGAAAGATCACTGATAGAATCAGGGAGGACAACTGAGTGGGTAACTGTATTGGGCTGATTTGTAATCAGCCAGTCCAGCAGTGAACTGGAACCAGTTCGATAATTCCTTCTTGTGGGAGAGTCTACTAGCTGCAACACGTGTGGGGAGAAGATAGCATCTTTGTACAGTGTTGCATCAGGCGAATGCCAGTTGAAGTTGAAGTCACCTAAGACAAGAACCTTTGAGTTCTGGTCCAGGTTGGAGAGGTAGTTGAGGATTTCAGCGAAACCTGTTGATTGCTCTTTGGAGGGCATGTATACCATAACAATTGTTAGACCTTTGCTGAGAGTGCCTAGCATAAGTTTAATTGTCAGCATTTGTACATTTCTGTTGGTGGAAGGGCATGGAAGGATGCATCCTAGTAGAGTGTCCTTGGCATAAATGACACAACCCCCACCCCACTTCCCAATCCTATTCTCCCTAAAGGAGGTATACCCCCTCCAGCTGAATGGCCATGTCTGGAATTCTTGGTGAGAGCTACATTTCTACAATGGAAAGCACATTAGGTTTATGTTGTGATACCCAGACTTGTAAATTTACCCATGGTCTTACAGCCCAGGATACTGTATATACTGACACATGACTAACTCATGGATCTGCTGCTATTTTTGAGCATTCCTGAATCACTGCTCCCTGTCCTTCTGATATATCCAGCCTTCGATACTTTTCAACAACATCCCCTTTCTGAGAAATGCTCCTCATTGAAGCTGCTATATTTATATGGGAACATCTCTGATCAGCAGACCATCTCAGTCTTTTTAGACATCAGTTAACAGAGGACATTATCAGTAAGGGCAGGTCTTCATCCCATTCCATCATGTTGTTTATATGGAGGCTGACTTGGTTATCTTTATAGCCAAATTTCACTCTGAAATGCTTTCATTTACCTGGCTACATGAATAAAGCAGCTGATTCTTTATCTCGATATCAATTCCAGGACTTTTGCTGTATCTATCCCTCAACAGGCTCAATCATGACTAATCCTCCTCCATTTGCTGACCTCATCATGATTTAGCATATGACTGTCAGTAAGCCGAAGATTTTATGTGGTACACCTTAGTGTCTGCTACCCAAGCAATTCATATCATTGCCATGGAAAAATGATTCCTCATAGTGTGCCTTCCAGTCAATTCATAGGAGTTCTTCCTCTATCAGTCATGAACTTGCATTCCTAACCTACTGCCATCAAACCTTTAAATTATCACATGGGACCATAATGCAATGCTTATTCAGAATCCAGTTCTTCTTATCTTAGTCAAATCCATCCCTGTCTTCAATTTTATCTCATGCCTCAGTTAAACTCCTCCTGCTTGGATTCATATAGCATCATCTGCAGAAGTTCCTAAACAACTTCCTGTTGATGGGCTTTTATTCCAAAACATGTTGGACTTGCTGTGTACTGTCCCCTTTGACTCTGTACGGAACATTCTGTTCTCATCAGCTAATATCCTTTCTGCACCCCAGAGATCTGCCTATTTTATAAGCCTCTTCTGTTGAAATCCTCACAGTTGCCAATGTAAGAAAACACGTACATCATTACATTTTGTTGCTTCAAACTTCAAAGACTGACAGACTTCTGAAAGAAGCTCAGATTTCATATTACCCCATTCATAATAACTGGTGCCCAGTAGCTCCTTTCGACCAACTCATATAATACCTCGTTTGTTCCGAGTCTTCTCAACCTCTTCTGACTTTCGACAGTCATGTAACAATAACAACTAAATGATGCATGGAACATGTGAGAACTTTCCCACAATGGGTCAGACATAATTCTTATGCTTTCTCATGACAGTCTCTTGGATCGAAGCAGCATCATCAACATCCAAACCAACATTCCTGCTCATATCCTCAAGGGTCTTGGAAGATGGACCTCTTCATGCCTAGAAGCATACATCTTCAATCCAGAAGAATAAATCAGACATGCATTTAGGACCATCTCCTCTTAGTATGCCCAGAGGATGGACAGTTCAGTAGCTATGGTTCCTCAGAGTTTTTTTGGTGGGGAGTTCCTCTATTGTGCACTACTGTTCACACTCTGTGCGTTGGAGGAGGTAGTCTCACTTTTTGGGTCTTCTATTTCCCTAATGCTGCCCAGCTCCTTTATTGAGGGTGGGAATAAAGAAAGGCCAAAGTTTAAGTTTACACAAGCACTATGCACAACTTACCAAACATTGAATGGAAGGGCTACACCCGAGGTGCAGTATGGGGGAATAACTTCTCCCATATACCAAATAAATTCCAGCCTCTCCCAACAGCCCATGCTCAGCTTGTATAAAGCACCCACCATCCTCCCTGCATCCTCCTCCTCCTCTGGCACTCTTCTCACCTTTTGTGATAGTCCTTCTGTTTTAATAATGGTTGGTTCCTGGCTCCTCTACTGAGGGTGGGAATAGAGAATGGCCCAAGTTAAAGCTTACACAAGCACTACATACAATTCACCAAACATCGAACTATATTTTTACTCTGGATAGACCAGATGAGCTGCAATATCTAATTTCCAGTGGGCTCCTACATTTTGATACCAAATTTCCAAGTTTTTTTATGATCTGACCATTTGATCAGTACAGGTGGAATTTTTAAAATCCTATCCAAAAGATGATTTTGCTGTACAACTTTGAAAAAATGTTTCGGAGGGATTTGAAAAGTGGCACCTGTCATGTTCAGGAGGTGGGGTTACACAAGGGATATGTTGAACATTAGGGGCCCAAATCTACAATAATAAAGTTATGAGAAAACATTGAAACAATTCAATGTTTCTTCATAACTTAGTTGCTTTTTCTTTTCACATTTTGACCACAAATTTTCAACAGTCTTTTTATGACCACTTCTGATGAACATGTCATTCCATGCCACAAGTGTAAAAACTCATTTTAGCTGGGATTTGAAAAATGGCAGTTGTCATGTTCATGAAGTTGTGTAAAAAAATGGCTATGTTGAAAATTTGGAGTCAGAACACGGAAAATTATCAGTGTTGCGAGAGTGCATTGTAAAATGTCAATGTACACTCATAACTTTGTTGTTTTTTAATATTTTTACCCCAAATTTTTAACATAGTCTTTTAATGACCACACCTCATGAACAAGGGTGGGGGAATGTTCAAATCCTGCCCAAAAGGTGATTTCTTGCAATGACTGTGAAATTACCTTTTGGGTTGGATTTGCATAATTTTATCACCATTACTCATGAGGTGAGGTCCCAAAAAGGCCATGTTGAAAATTTTGGGAAAAAATATAAAAAAAATGACCAAGTTCTGAGGACAAGTTCAAAACCCATTGAAATATATTGAACTGCTACCTGATTTCCTCAGTCCTCAGTCCAGTGTTGAGGAGTGAAGATATGTCTCTGGTCTACAGAGGATTATTTATTTATTTCAATCTAGGATTACAATACCTTTGAGCCAAGGCTCTTTTACAAAGGTTCCATGTCAGTGTGTGCAACAGTAATCATTTTTAGTTACAAACATATAGTCATTGACTTACAGACATGTAATACCCAGTACAAAGACTTGAGCTATGAGCAAGATAAGGGAAGGGGGAGTGAGGGGGGAGTTAGGGTAGGAGATCGAGGGGAGGGAGGTGCAGAGGGTAAGGGGGAGTACAGGAGGTGGTTGGGGTTGGGGGCAGGAGTGGAGATATGGGGGGGAGGTGGGCAAGGGTGGGAGACAGTGCAGCCAGGGGGCCTTGTCGAGGGAATATGACAGGTAAGGTGCTAGGGGTGCAAAGACTGATTGAAGTGCTGGGTGCTGGGGCATGTGCAGCTGGAACGGTGGAAATTATTTCATTGGACCCCGCTCCTAGGTAAATAAGACGTGGGAGAGTTTTGGGTGGTGAGTGATGGGGGAGGGTGGGGTGGGGGAGGGTAATGATGGCAGTAAGCTGGGGGCGGCAAGAGACACTGATGGACAGTTTTCTTATTTTTACAGGGTGTATAAAAACAAGAGTACAAGGGACAGCTTTCTTTATTTCAGGTAGTGCCATTATAGACTGAGCACCCAAGTGTTGGTTTAACCTCTAGGGGCACGGTACGTGAGGGGGCAGTGGAAAGGACACTTGGCAGAGGTTGGGGGGGATTGTTTTGACATTGGTGAAGGAAGACCACAGCAGGCTGATCATGATGCTAATCAGCTCTGCTTGCTGGGTGGCATTAGGCAGATCAAAGGAAAAAGTTGCCATATGATTTGGGTGGCTCTTTTATTTGAACTACAGGAAGTTTCCACCCAGCAAGACCAGAAGGGTGTCATGATCAGTTTGATTAATGATTAGTCTGACACTGCTGAGCCCGTTGCTGACTGTCATGCATTTGACTGACAGTGACACATCTCTTAAAATCCACTAACATACCAATATGTTTGCTTTGTGCAAGTTCAGGGGTGAACATAAAAAGCAAAATTATGCATTCTTATTTGTTCCCGCTTTATGTCTCTTGAGCAGCTACCACCAGTAGCCTGAAAGCTGCTATAGCACCCCCCTAATAAAATAGGTATATTGCATTTTCAACAGCAAAACATTAAATTATAAACAACAGGTTCTTAATACCAAAATCATACTATAATGTATTTAGCCTGAAAGAGATGTTGTGATGTACCACTTTGGGCTTCATAGCCCAGTACCCTGGGGCGGCGATAGCCCCTCTGTGTAAACATTTTTATTTTTTATTCATTCAGTAAAGTGTGGAAAGGGATAGTAATTCAGTCCAAACTGTGAGCCAGCCAATCTCTTCCCACTTCCTGGTATGCCTGCTCTGCCCCCGCGCTCCCCCGTTTTGTGATGTTTTACCAGGAAGAGCACGGGGACGTGCTCCATACAAGTATATGGGGCTTAAATTCAAAACATTTTCATAGCACTTCAGTGTACCTTTGGATAAAACTGAAAGCCACTGCTCAATAATAGGACTCTATTAGTTGAACTTATTATACAGTGGTAACCCCAGCTCTAGCAGAATAGAAACACAGAAACATAGAAGTTGATGGCAGATAAGGACCGTGTGGCCCCCCTCGTCTGCCCATTTTCCCTATTGATTGCAAATAAACATGAACCCTAGTTGATCCTTGACTTACCCTATCTTACACCTCTCTGCCCCCCCCCAAAATTAGAACTGTGTAAACAGTACATGGGGCCCAGAGTAATCCTCGACTCCCCTCCCCCAGCTTAGAAGTGATGCAACAGCAGCAGCCCCTAACCGAAGCTTCCCACTGAAGATATCCTTCTCCCACCTCAGCCTGCCAACCACCTTCTAGTGCCATTTACTGCCACCCAGTACCCCAGTTCATCAACATCCTCCTTCCCCATACAAACACCTTCACTGCCCCCCTCCAATACCCGCAACCACAGAACTAGAAGGGGAGACTGGAAAGGCAATGCTCACAGTGGTACCTTGGGTGTGCCACCATCTTTTATAAAGAACAGTTAGCTGGAAGTGCCTCTGTGAGTGAAACTTGCGTATAAAGTCACAGTATATGCATCCTCAACATCTAAGCTTGCACTTAGAAAGTGGGATATTACCTATAACA
This sequence comes from Neoceratodus forsteri, assembly GCA_016271365.2. Taxonomy (NCBI): domain Eukaryota; kingdom Metazoa; phylum Chordata; order Ceratodontiformes; family Ceratodontidae; genus Neoceratodus; species Neoceratodus forsteri. The sequence goes on along the minus strand of CM057453.1, from coordinate 276,717,543 downwards.
ACATCTGCCGTTTTGCACTTTCTTCCAACAGACTTGTTTACCACTGCAAATTATAAGCCAATTTAGAATGCTCCCTCCCAAATGCTTTGCATGACTGACTACTAGAAGATATTATTTACAAAGTTGTCAAAAATTAACAATCTCAACAACTCACAGAGTGGATTATGTCATATTTTAATCCATATCCCGTAAGTTCCTCAGACCTTCGTTTACTTGCTGAACCTAAGATAAGGACTAATATGAGAATAGTAGCTTTTCAAAACTTTGCCCTAGACTGTGGAATAATATACCATCTGGCATCTGCGCTAATGCTACATATGTGGGTTTAAAAAAAAAGCTATTGTGAGCACCTCTTAATTACCAGTACATGTAAATGCTGTCCCAACAGGTAGCTGAGTAACTATGGTGTGGATACTGTGCTCATCTTGCTGTGAACTTCATTACATGACATAATGTTGTATTGCTGTACTTGCTGCTGTAAATAGGACATCATTTATATGTTTAATGTATATCCTTTCCCCTACGCTATCTTACTTTTGAATGTTAGACTCCTGTACATGTATCTGTTTTTACACTGTAATAAGTCATCTATTACATTCCTTGGGCCTGATTCCAGAATGGGTTACGCATGGCGCGAGGTGACTTGCGACAAACACAATGGCACAAGTCGCACCTTGCAACATGCATTACGCCGCCCACTATTCTGAAAGGTGGCCTGCAAAATGGCGCAGGCTGCCTGCACCAAAGGCGGGCTATGTCACTGGCTATGCCAGAAACTCCCTGTGACATGGCGCAAGGGGGTTTCCAGCAGCAGTTATGGCTCTATTCCAGGAGTGTGGACAATGGAACGGCAAATCGCTATTCCAAGAGGGACCCTGGCAGACATTGGTCTAAGTATGGTTAGACCAGCTATTAGCTGGTCTAACTGTACCCTACGTCCACTGGGGTTGCACCTCTGTGCCTGGTGCCCCTACAGCTGACCCCCCCATGGTCCCACATAGGTCCCTACCCATGCCACTGGCAGGGCAGCCCTCTGTTAGCAGCTGGCACCCGCACACCCCCATCTCCCGAGTAATGCCCCAAAGGGCAGTACATGTCCCTACCTTGCCAATCTACCCATGGTAGGCCAGTGGCCTCCCCAGCCCTGTGGGGCATTGCCATGGTATCGGGGAGTGGGGCTTTGGGGGTGCCATGCCATGCGAGGCTTGTGCCTTGTGAGAGGGCATTGCTGCGGCTTGCAGCACCTGGGTCAGGTGCGCCCTTCCTGTGGCACAAGGCTGGAGGTGCTGCAAGTCACAAGACATAGTCACTGGGGAGTCTGCCTGTTCAGGAATCTGGTGCAGGATCCCCAGTGTAGTGGCATATGTCGCAACTCGCAGGCACCAGTGAGTTGCAACATATGTCTTGGAATCAGGCCCTTATTGTTGTACTTTCCAGTGTCATACATGAAAACAGGCAGTTTCTGTCTAGTGTACCTACTCAGTTAACAAAAACTAACTAAATAAATAAATAAATAAGGCTTTGAGCAAGGGCACAATTATGCATTCTCATTTGCTCGCACTCTCTCTGTCCTGAGTAGCTACTACAAATAGTAGCCTAAAAACACTGCTATAGCACCCCCATAATAAAACAGATATATTGCAATTTCAACAACAAAAAACAAAATTATAAATAACAGGTACTTTATAATAATATCGTACTGTAATGTATTTAGCCTTAAATTGAAGAGGGGTATACCAAATAATTGAAAAAAAATTCAAAAGGATATTAATCACCATTTTCACCGAAGAAAAACAACCACCACACTTCATAGAAACATAGAATTTGACAGCAGATAAGGACCGCTTGGTCCACCTATACTGCCCATTTCCCTACCTAATGGATAAGCTGCAGATCCTAGTTAATCAACAGCCTACTTCCTCCTACCTCCCACTAGAATTGTCTTATGTCTGTCCCATGCATTCTTAAATTCCCCCACTGTTTTTGACTCTATGACCTCCTCAGGAGGGCCGTTCTGCGCATCTACAGCCCTATCTGTGAAGAAATACTTCCTCACATTACCTCTGAGTCGCCCCCCTCTATCTTCAAATTGTGCCCACTTGTTCTTGCACATCTTTTTTTCTGAAAGATTCTAACCTCTTGCATTTTGTTGATTCCCTCGAGGTACTTGAAAGTTTCTATCATGTCGCCCTCTCCCTCCTTTCCTCGAGTGTATACATATTAAGCCACTTTAGTCTCTCTTTGCATGTCTTCTGGTGAAGACCTTGCACCATTTTAGTTGCCCTCCTCTGAACAGCCTCCATCCTGTCTATGTCCTTGCAGAGATGGGGTCTCCAGAACAGCACGCAGTACTCCAGATGGGGTCTCACCAACTGTCTGTACAGAGGGATAACAACTTCTTGTTTTCTACTGGTGATGCCTCTCCCTATGCATCCCAGTATCTTCCCAGCTCTCCTTATTGCCTTCTCACATTGCTTGCCCACCTTTAGGTTGTCTGATATGACTACTCCCAGGTCCCTTTCCATTTTTGTTGTTGTTAGTATCTCACCCCCCATTGTGTGCTTTTCTCCTGGGTTTTTGTTTCCCAGGTGCATTACTTTGCCCTTCTTTGCATTGAGTCTAAGCTGCCACATATTTGACCATTCCTCCAACCTTGCCAAGTTCCTTCTCATCCTTTCCACCCCACCTTGTGTATCAACCCTGTTGCAGATCTTTGTGTCGTCTGCAAAGAGACATACTTTTCCTTCTAGTCCCTCTGCAATGTCACGCATAAAGACATTAAAGAGGACCAATCCCAGTACTGAGCCCTGCGGTACCCCGCTAGTAACCACCCTTTCTTCAGAGTGGACTCCGTTTATTATTACCCTCTGCGTCCTGTTGTTCAGCCAATTTTTTACCCAGGCTACCACCTTGGGACCCACTCCAAGGCTTGTATATTACTTAAGGCTTGTATAAACTTGTATATTAATCTTTTGTGTGGGACCGTGTCAAATGCCTTTGTAAAGTCTAGGCAGGCTATGTCCACATCCCCTCCCTGGTCTACTAATTTGGTCACCCAGTCAAAGAAATCTATTAGATTCAACTGACATGACCTTCCCACTATGAATCCATGCTGACGTGGGTCCTGTGCCCTGCTGGCCTCTAGGTACTCAACAATTCTTTCCTTCATAAGTGCTTTCATCATTTTCCCTACCACTGAGGTCAAACTAACAGGTCTGTAGTTTCCTGTCTCTGTCCTGCTCCCACTTTTTTTTTTTTTTATAATTTAAAGTTTATTGATACATTTTCCACCATAAAAGGCAGCATACAATGAAAATGACAGAGACTCATTTATACATTGTCAAAAAGGAAGCTGCCCACCTCCCCAAACCTCCCCTTACTGCAGTCACCCATCCCGATACCCGTGGATGCCGGGTGCTTAACCTAAAACTGTGCCAGAATAATAACCCTAGAATAGGTTTAGCTAGGAACCAGAGAGATTAGTCAGTGAAGGGGATCCCAAATTCTAGTATACACTGCCAGACTATTGTGAAGGCTGGCTATTGCTTTTTCTGTGCGCAAGTTAGATAATACTTCTCTTACCCATTCCTGAAGAGAAGAGGAGGACCTGTCTTTCCAATGCCGAAGAATTATTTTCTTAGCCAAAAAAGGCAACCGTGGAAATATGGAATTTGTGTACCCTAACTCTAATAGAAGACAGGTCCCCTAACAAGCAAATCTCTGGAGTAAAATATTCATGGAGGTTTGGATTGAAACCCATAAAGGGGAAATTTTCAGACAAGACCAAAGCATGTGAAAAAGTGTGCCCTCTTCCTGTAAGCATTTATTGCACTTGTTTGAGTCTAGGTAGCCCCACCTGTGGAGTTTGGCCAGGGTATAGTATAGGTTGTGCAATACGTGATATTGCATGAGGCGCAGTCTATCTTGAGAAATGAATTTATGACATGACTTCCAGAAAGAGTGCCAATCCAACTGAAGGTGAGGGAGAAAATTACTCCAAAATCTTGATGGCCCAAATGGACCCCCAAACTTTTTATGAAACAAAACCTGATATAGTTTAGAGATTGCACCAGGAGAGCCAGAAAGTGGGGATGCCTCGGATATCAGAGAAGAGATATTCTGGGAAGGGAGAGCACTGCCAGGGTAATTACAAGTAAATGTTTCAGTTGCAGGGCTTTAAAGTAGGAAGAAGCTGGGATGAGACATTTCCTAACCATCTCTTCCACTGATAACCAATGTCCCCCACCATCAGTAAAAGCCAGGAGCTTCCCCTCCCCCAGTTGAGGCAACCAAAAACGGGAAATCTGAGTCTTGTTAATAGTAAATGATGGAGAGTTCCAGATAGACTGGGCCAGGTCCAGCTGGGGAGAATACCGTAAAAAGGAACACATCTGGGAGTAAACCTTTAGAGAGGTCCTTATCGTGGGACACTCTACAGTTACACATACTTGGGATAACCTGAGGAAAAATAACGTTAGAGGGTCCAGGTTTTTTTCCTTGATTGCATCCAATTCTATTTTTGAGCCAAGTAGGTTGTGCTTCTTCTGGGCTGGGAGATACCCATCTCAAGCATTTTGCAAGGTGACTAGCCCAGTGATATATAGCCAGATGGGGAATTCACAACCCCTCCAATTTTGGGGCTGCAAGCTTATGATAAGCCAAACGGGGATACCTATCAGCCCAGATGAATCTAGTGAAGACACCATGTGCCTTTTTAAACCAGATTAAAGGAATAAAGGTGTTGAGAAGGGACAATGGGTAGAAGATCCTAGGAAATATATTAATCTTAATTATTTTGATCTTGCCCCATAGAGAAATAGGAAGTTTAGACCACCTCTCAAGGTCATGTGTAATCACCTGTAATAGGGAATCCAGATTCTCCTTAAACCATACTAGGGGGTTACGGGAAAGCTTGATACCCAGTTATTTGAATGACCTAGGGGTCCAACATAAACCAAGAGGGCTGATATCACTTTTGAAAACTTTGTGATTTAAGGGGAAAAATAGGGACTTACTGGCATTCAATTTGTAATTGGACAGACCACTAAACCTTGCTACTTCCCTTAACAAGGCCGGGACGGAGGATACCGGATGGGACAGATGTATTAACAAATCATCTGCATATGCAGTGACTTTAATTTCATGCCGCCCAATTCTCATCCCTTGTATGGAATCATTATTGAGAATATTTTGAATAAGAGGTTCCAGATATAAATGAAATAATAGAGGAGAAAGGGGGGCACCCCTGCCTCATACCTGAGTGGAGCGAGAAGGGATGGGAAAAGGCCCCATTCGCGGAAATTCTTGCCGTGGGATTTTTATAAAGGGCGGAAATCCAGGAGATAAACAGAGAAGGAAAGTGGAAGGCCTCCAGAGTGCGGAACAAGAAATTCCAGTTCACACGGTCGAATGCCTTCTCGGCATCCAGGGAAACCAAGCCCGCAGGGAACTCCACATCCCTGATAGCCAAGAAGACATGCGACAAGGTGCGTAAGTGATCGGGAAGATGAGTGCTCTTTCATAAATCCAACCTGATTTGTACCTATTAACCCAGGAAGAGCCACTGCCAGCCTATTAGCCAGAATTTTAGAGAGGATTTTAATATCCTGATTTAAAAGCAAGATAGGTCTGTAACTTTGAACCATTTCGAGATCTTTGTCAGGTTTAGGAAGCAGGACGATCAGGGCCTCATAGAGATGCGGATCTGTCTCCACCCCAGATAGGATTTGCTGAAATAAATGACCAAGTATTGGCAAGAGGAGGTCTCAAAAGACCTTATAAAATAAAGAGGAAAATCCATCTGGACCAGGGACCTTGTCAGCTGGCAGTTCACTAATAACCTTAGCAATTTCCTCCTGGGAAATAGGGGGCAACCAGAATGTCTCTGCACCGACCAGCGAGCGGGGGCAAATGGGAATCCCTTAAATAACTCTCTATGTCTTCAGGACAAGGAGGGTGCTCCATGTCGCTATACAAATTTGTGTAATAAGTAGCAAATTCTTGAGCTATCTCAGTGGGAGACACCTTAAGATATCCATCTGCCATTGACCTGATGGGAGGGATAAATCTCATTGATTCCTGTTGTTTAATATGCAATGCCAGTAAACATCCCACTTTTTCCCCCTGATCAGTTTATCTAGCCCTGGTACGAATAATGGCTAGTTCTTCTTTGTCTCGAAGTAGCTCCAAGTATTTATCCTTTAGCTCCAGGAGTTTTCGTGTATCCTCCTCTAGAGGATTAGCTGGAAGGTTAACTTCCAGGGATCTAATCTGGGTTACTAAGGATTTTAGCTCCTTCTCCCGTGCTCTTTTCCTACCAGCCGCCATGCTAATAAGTATTCCTCTCATGAAGGTTTTGAAGGCCCCCCACAAGATATCAGGCTTTGCACTATCTAAAGGGTTTAATGAAAAAAAGAATTCTATTTGCTCCCTTATGAGTTTACAATATTTAACATCCTTGAGGAGTTGGTCATTAAGTTTCCATCTAGTTTCCCTGTTGGGTAGATTAAGCAGCACCAAACTGATACTACTAATGAGTGATCGGAAATTGGGCCAGGTTGAATCAAGGAGGTCTTCACCTCAGGCAGGAGGCACTGAGAAATCAGTAAGTCGTCAATGCTGGACTGCGAGCCATGTACCATAGACCTGAAGGTAAACTCCCTAGAATCCGGGTGTAAAACACGCCAGGTGTCACAGAGCCCACATTCATCTAATAAATCCTTGAATGCCTTCTTCCCGGGGGTGGTCCCTCCCAGACTGCCGCCCAATCTGTCTAAATTAGGATCAAGGACTTGATTGAAATCTCCCCCTAGAATAATTCTAATGGGAAGCATTAGGAGAATGATAGATATAAGCCTCATGAAGAATCCTGGATCATCCAGATTAGGGCGGTAGATACAGCCCAATAATATTGGGACAGACCAGAGGGTACCTTTAACAAGGATAAACCTTCCCTCGGTATCATTAATAACTTGTGTGGAAACAAAAGGAGTACTCCTGTTAATCATGAGCATGACCCCGCAACTATTTGTGGTGCCCTGGGCATTGTAGATCGATCCCACCTGTTGCCTCCTTAATTGCAAAGCTTCCGCTTCTAATAAATGGGTTTCTTGCAAAAAAGTTATCTGCGAACTGAATAAACTTAAATGTTTGAGAACCTGGTATTGCTTGTGTTTCTTTCTGATCCCCTTAACATTCCAAGTCACAAATGTTATCTCATTAGCCATCTAGAAAAGGTAGTTGGATTGAAACAATTACACTCAGCACACAGGATATATATCTCCTGCAAATGCATCCCCAGGGTTACTGCAGTAACACCCACCATCCTCCCTAACCCCCCCAAGGAAAAAATCCACCCATCCCTCCACCCCCACCCCTCAAACCATACCCCAAACCCACCCACACCTTCCAAACTGTCACAAGCAACGCTCAGCACAGTACTGGTTCTATCCTCTACTTCTGCCCCGATAATAACCCCTGATAGTTAACACTGTTACACTCAGATAACAATCTATGGAAAACAAACACTGCTAGTTATACCCCAAATGAGAGAGAACAGTCCTGGGCTTTCACCTCGATCTCACCAGAACATAAACATAAGGGAATTTGTTTTAGAGGGACTGCAGAGAGACTCATATATCACCCAAGTGTTCGTGGTAACCAAGACAGAGTCGAGATGGAAACAGAAACCCTGTTTGCCATGCAAGGTGAGCCACATATAACCAAACCCAGACCAGAAACCCCTAAAGCGGGAAATAGCTACAGCACATATTGTGAGCGGGAGTAGAGAAAGGAGAAATTGGGATCACTCCATCGGAGGGGAAGGCATAGCAAACGCCTCTACCCACAACAACCCGCCTTCCAGTGCACAGAACCTCCCTGCAAGAATGAGAGTACTGCGCGTCAACAAAGTGGTTAAGCGCCGTTAAATCCTCCTCGAGTTGTGCTACCTCGCGAGTCCCCTATATCTGGATGCCCTCTAGTGGCCGATTTCCTGTCCTAGCTAAATGAGATTCAGGAATGGAGAAAGCCCAGGACTATCCTAGTGCCAATACAAATGAGAAAAGTGAAAAACTAGTCCGCAACCAATCTAATTACACTCTTTCTGCCCCCAACAAATGTAACTGCCAAGACTTGGCATGCAATTCCCCCCTTAGGAAGGCCCCAAACCCAAGTGTCCACTGCTTCAGACCAGCGTGGGCCCTTTGTGAGGTGAAAAAAAGAGAAAATCGATGATCCCCCCAGTCCAAATCAGCAGATGCAATTTCCCCAGGTCTTCACGCTTAGAAGATTTCCCTAAGAGGAAAAACTAAAGTTCAAGCTCTCAACTCCGTGTAGTACTCCGTACTGCGAGACATCCATTCAAGAGCCCTTGAAAAGATCTGGCAACATGGACTTAAGACTCATCAAAGCTGCTTCGGGGTCCTCGTAGCTTTTCCAGGATCCATTGATTGAGATCTGTAATCTGGCCGGGTAACCCATCCTGAACTTCAAACCTGCTGCGATTAACTTAGAAACAATAGGGTGGAACACTTTGCGTTTCAAGCGAACCGAGGCAGGTAGATCTTGTGAGATTCTCAACTTTGTATTTTCCCAGCGAACCTCTTGCAAAGCTCGCACTTTTTGGAGGAAATGTTGTCTCTCCAAATAGTTCAAAAACCGGCACACAATGGGGCGGGGGGGATCCTCCGGGGAAGGTTTAGGCCGTAAAGCCCCGTGAGCACACACTATAATGTAGCTGGGGACGAATGAAGATGGGCCAGCCACTCGCTCAACCAGCTTCTGAACAAATGCCAGAACATATTGGCCTTCTTCTCCCTCCGGTAATCTGAGGATCACAAAGTTATTTCTACGACTCCGACCCTCTAGATCCTCGAGCTTAGCTTCAAAATGAGACAATTTCTGGCGCATCGAGACAAGGTCAGGGTTGAGACTATTAAGCTTTTTCTCAATGGAAACAATTCAAACTGTATTATCAGACACAGATAGCGAAATTTCATCCAGCTTTCTAGATAGCGATTTCAAATCCATTGCCATATCCTTCATTTCCTCTCGAAAGGGTTTAAATTCCTCAATGAACCTGGAAAGCGTTAAAGGCTCCTGTTCACCAGTTTGGCTCGGAGGGTCAGGCCCAGAGCCACCTGAGGCCCTGGATTTCTTAGAGGCCTTCTCAGGAGTTGCTGGAGGGGTATGCTTCTGTGGGGCTTTCTTCATGTAAGCCTCCATCCGCCCGAGAAATAGCCAGTCCAGAGTGCAACAGCTATTACACAGCATTGGATCTCAAAAACAAGAGAAAGTAGTAGATTAGAACGTCAGAACGAGATGAATTAATAATCGGAAGGCAGGAGCTTCTTGAGGGAGCTGCTACTCAGCACTCTGCATCACGTGATCTCCTGCTCCCACTTTTGTGAAATGGAATCATGTCTGCCCTCCTCCAGTCCTCAGGTACAACCCCATCCTCCCATGATTTGTTAAAGAGGGTAGTCAGTGGTGTCACTAATTCTACCCTTAGTTCTTTTAGAATTCTGGGGTGAATCCTGTCAGGCCCCATTGTTTTGTCCACCTTCAGTTTTAAGAGTTCTTACAGAACCCTTTATTCTGTGAATGGACTGGTATTGACCCCCCTATCCAGAGTGTTTCTATTGTTTGGATTAGGTACCTCACCTTCCTCTTCTTTTGTGAATATAGAGCAGAAGTATTCATTCCATATCCCTGCTTTTTCACTGTCACCCTCTGCCCACATTCCTTCCCCTTTATTAAGCCTCAGTATCCCTCCCTTGGCCTTTCTTCACTCCCTAATGTACCTATAAAAGGTTGTATCCCCTTTCTTAACAGAGTTGGCTATCTTTTCCTCAGTTTGGGCCTTTTTTATTCTGACTGTCTTCCCTGCCTGCTTCTGCTTTAACTGATATAGTTCTCTGTCCTGCCCTTTCTGTGTTTCCTTATATTTCCAGAATGCTAGTATTTTCTCCTTAATCTTCCCTCCCACCTATTTTGAGAACCATAGTGGCTTTTTTCTTCATTTTGTTTTGTTGATATGCTTTACACAAAGGCTTGTTGCCTCTGTGATGGCAGTTTAGATTTTTCACCATTGTTACCCCATCCCTCCTTCTTGCCTGTTTGCTAGTGCTTTTCTGAGGCACTCTCCCATTTTGCCAAAGTCAGTCCTCCTAAAGTCCAACACCCTTGCTTTTGTATGGCTTGACTCTACAGCTGTGTTTCCTGTGAACCACACTGTTTGGTGGTTCCTTTTTCCCAGATGGCTACCCACTTCTAAATCTGAGATCCTCTTTCCATCCCCATTTGAAAGTACCAGGTCTAAGACTGCTCCCTCCCAAGTGGGTTCTAACACTAGCTGTCTGAGGCATGCCGCCTGTAGGGCATCGAGAAAGACCCTGCTCTTGGATGTGGCTGCAGTAAAGGTGCTGCAGTTAACATCTGGCATATTTAGGTCCCCCATCAACAATATCTCTCCTTTTTCTGCCATTCTAAGGATTCCTTCTAGCATTTCCTTGTCCACTGCCTCCCCCTGAGATGGGGTTCTGTAAACAACCCCTCTGCAGATTGTGGAGCCATTTCCTGTCTCCAGGGTGACCCACAGTGCCTCCTCCCCTCCCTGTTTACCCTTTAGTTCTGTTGCTTTGATTCCTTCCCTTATGAAGAGAGCTACTCCTCCTCCTCTTTTACCCTCCCTGTCCCTCCTGTAGATTGTGTACCCTGCTATGTTGACATCCCAGTTATGGTTCTCTGTGTACCATGTTTCCATGACTGCCACGATATCCAGGCATCCCTCTTCCATCAAGGCCACTAGTTCAGGGAGCTTGTTACCCAGACTACGGGCATTGGTACTCATTGCTTCCATTTTTTGATGACCTTACCTCTTTTAGGCCCATCCCTGTCCTTATTGCCTTTGCCTTCACACACAATATGTTACTGAAGGCACCAGTTGTTGTTCCCCATACCTCAACACTTCAGCACAAATACACCACCACACACTGATACAAAAGGGGACATTGATAGAGGATTTTAAATATTCAAAGTATGTCACATATTCTAAGGAAACAGAGCATTAGAAATAATTTTCAGCCACCCAGTATACATTCCCAGTTCCCCTGCAACATCATTCATACATGAAGTAGTGGTAGTAGCAGTAGTTCCCTTCCCCCAAAAGAAGTGTTATCAGTCCACAACAGTCAAGCTACTTTTAACAACAGAAAATTTAGAAAGAGATAGAGACTGCACACACACACACCACATCCCACCATCAGTCCACAACAGGGCTGAGAGAGATGATGTGGAGCAGAGACAGTCTGTGCCCAACTTCCTTCCTGTATGTTCCGAGACAACAGTGGCAAACCCAGATCTAGCAGCAGCCACCTCTCTGCCTCCCTCACCCCCCCCAGATTAGAACTGTGTAAAAGGTATATGGGGCCCAGCGTAATCCATGACTCCCCTTCCCCAGATCAGGCGTGACACATAAGCAGCAGTCCACTATCTGAGGCTTCCCACTGAAGATATCCTTCTTCAACCTTAGCCGGCCTGGCCACCTTCTAGTGCCATCCCCTGCCACCCAGAACCCCATTTTGTCAACATCCTCCTTCCCTCATACACACCTTTATTGTGCCCCCATGTACCTGCAACCACAGAACTAGAAGGGGAGACTAGAAAGGCAATGCTAACTTGTGTATCCTGTCAGTGGTACATCAGATGTGCTGCCATTTTGTATACTGACAGTCAGCTGGAAGTGCCTGGGTAAGTGTAAGGGGGCAAGATTTGAACTTGGGAGAAAGTTTTTTCCTATTATTCTCATCTATGTTTTATAGCAACTAGACATATCCTTTCATAGCTGAGGTCTCTGGCTATCTAGGGAGATGGTGCCTGTTGGGTAAGGTATTGTGTGGTTAAGTCAGAGAGAGGATTGGGGAGCCCATCCTTCTAGCCATGCTGAGGGCACAAGAGGTAGGAATTTTTTTGTTGTTGTTGGGTCGGAGGACCACAGCAGCCCGATCATGAGCTGGTCAGCTCTGCTTGCTGGGCAGTGCTATGCAGGTCAAAGGAAAGAGCTGCTATATGGTTCAGGTGGCTCTTTTCTTTGAACTACACAAAGTTTCCACTCAGTAAGACCAGAAGAGTGTCATGATCAGCCTGGCTGATGATTGATCTGATCCTGTTGAGCCCCTTGCAGACTGACCTGCATTGGATGACATTCTCCAATGACTGTAAGTTTTGGCTCTCTTCTTACTGCACTAGCCTTCTTAGCTTAATGGGCAAACCTGACTGTTCAGCTGCTACCACCTAATTGTATTTGCCTCCTAGTCTCCTTGTCATTTGCTAAATTCTTTCATTATTCAGGTATCCTAGCTACACCCTATATGGGTATACCCTTATTTCCAGTTATTTTATTTTTTTTTAATTCTCTTTATACACCCATACCTCCGGGCATCCTTCAGGAGTGCCCACTTGGAATTCACCCCAACTCCCAGCTTGAACCCACTACATCTCCCAGGAACTCCTCCCCCCGAATGACCACAGGCAGGCTCGACCCCCCGGTAACACCTCCAGGGCTGGTTCCTTCCTCCATTGGCGGTTAGCTCTTAAGTGTGAAGTGCCTTACATGCGGTCGGTGGGTCGGCCATTGAGAGAGATCCGGGCATGTCTGGGCCGGTGTTAGGATGTTGGAAATTCCCCTGGGGCCACCGTCTTCTCACTGGTGGTGTAGGAGGAATTTTTCCTCTTTTTCTTTCTCCACTAGTGCAGCGTGCAATGGCGTCAGTATGCAGGCTGCCCTCATAGACGCCTGCCACACTCATCCCCTTTGAATTTGATCCTGTGCATGTAGTACCGCCAGTCTCCACCGGGGGCCACTAATGCACCGGGAAACCCTGGATCCCTCCCTGGGAGAGGAGAGCAGTCCTCTGGATGCTCGATCCAACTCCCTCCCCTGCAGACCCCCAGCTCCCGGGCTCGCTCCCAAACCCGGGTTGCCGGTGTGGCGCGAGGTGTGGCGTCCAGCGCCTCAACCCTCAGCGCCACAGGGCTGGCTAGTTCCAGTTACTTTACTTCACATTTTTGCAATATCACACTTTTGTCAGTCGTTTTCACCATTGTTTGATTATTACTAGGTGTTGCTCATTTTTTAGGATAGGCTCTTCTGCTTCTCTGGGTCTCTCAAGCTGGGCCTCCCTTTTATTATAGTGTCTATTTTACATTTTATGTGCTAAGCTGTCCTAATTCTGCTTGTGTTGTTAAGTAGCCTTGTTAGCCAGCTTTTCCTAGTCAGTCTATACTATTGTTGCCATGCAAATTATTGGTGATTTTCATCCCTTCTACCTGACAAATATGCTCCTTATCCTCTTCCTCTGTCTTCTCCTCCTCCCCATTCTATCCCTGTCCCTATCCCTACTCTCTTCCATCCCCTCCTACCCCTCCATACCCTCTCCTTCCCCCTCCATTCACCTATCTCCCAGCCACCTACTCTTTATCCTTCCTATTCCCCCTATTAGTCTCTTTCCTTCCCCCCCCTTTGAATCTGGAGTTCCTCTACTGACCTATTATGTCCCTTCCCCGTCATCCCCCTTCCCTGGCCAAGGGGACACAAGACCTACTCCATCCTCCTTCTCCTTCTCCTTCTCCACTTCCTTTCTGGTGACATGGAAACTAGCCCTGGTTGCTATCTTCCTCTCCAACTCCAAAGGCATTTGCATCTTCCACCTCAACCCTTGGAGCCTTCTCCCTACAATTGATCTTCTTAATGTCTGGGTTTCCCCAATACTCTCCTGACCTCCTTTGCATTTCTGAATTCTGGCTCTCATCCAGAATTCCTTACTCTAGCCTGGCCCTTCTTGATTTCCACTTCTTCAGCCAGGACAGTGGCAAATGTGTCAGTGGTGCTGCCCTCTATGTCAGCCAGAGCATCTCCTGCAGCATTGCTCTCAGGGACTCTGTGCCTTCCCCTATGAGTTTCTCATTCTCAGGCTTTCTTCTCCCTCCACTCTATCCATCTTTGTTGGGGAGTTTTCTGCTACACCCCAAATCTCACCCTCTCACTGGTTGACTCTCTCACTCTGCTAGCACCTCACACTCCTTCTCAGGTGAACTCATCTTCTTTGGGGACTTTAATATTAACTGGCTGTCCCCAGCCTCCAGACCAACCTTTCTTAGGACTCAGTCCCTTAATATTTCCCAACTCATTACTGACCCCATCCAGTTCAAGCCCCACTCCCCTAATCACACCCTTCTGAACTAGATTATTTCCTCCCACCTCAACCGCATCATTGCAGCGAGTATTCGGCAGGACACCTTCAGTGACCACTGCATGACTTTCTGTGCTAGAAATGTCCTTTGCCATCCCTCCTCCCCAAAGTACATTTAGTCTAGATCCCTCTAGTTGCTAAATATCAATGCTCTGCAACTGACTGCTCAGCCATCCTCTCTGCTCCAGACAGTGACGTGTCCCTCTCCCTGTTCCATTCCAAACTTTTTCTCATCTGGTGACAAGCATGCCCCCCTCAGAAAGTCCAGGGTTAAGTTTTCCCACATCCTCTGGATTGCTCCCACACTCACTGATCAGTATAAGTCTTGTGATCATGCATCAGCTTGTTACAAATTATCCCGATACCTGCTTGACCTCTTCTCTTACAGGGTGCTTAGAAATTCATGCATCATGGCTACCTATGGCGCTGAATCCCTCTACTGTATTTTAAGGCCAACCTCCTGAACAGTCTTAATTCACCAGATAAATTCTTGAAGGTGATTCACTCTCTTTTTGACCCCACTGCTCAGTCTACTCCCCTAGTACTCCTCATGGTTAGTGGTTCCCCTGTCTCTGATCTTCCCTCTGCAGCTGCTCACTTTATTGAGTTTTTCACTACTTGTGCTTTCCTCTCTACCCCTCCAGGCTTCTCTACTCTCCTATCCTATCCTCTCCTCTCCTCTCCTCTGTGCTTCATCCTGCTTTCTGCTCCACCCTTCCCTGGGGTTTCTTTTCCCACTTGTTACTACCCAGGAAACCTTGTTTTCCCTTTCCTCTCTCAAGCTGTAGAAATCTAACCTTGACAGGCTGGATCTAAAACATCTCCATCTTTCAGCTCCTGCCATCGCCTTCCCCCTTAGTCACCTCCTCAACCTCTCTTTCTTCTTCTGTGCTGTTTTCCAGTCATGGAATATTGCCAAAGTTCTCCCACTTCATAAAGGGAGTGACCCCTCCTCTTCTGGCAACCTCCATCTTATTTCCCACCTCCCTTCTCCTGCAAAGCTGTAAGAGACATTTGTCTACTCTAGGCTTGCTGACTTCCTCTACTCTTCCAACCTACTTTCCCCTTTCCAGTCTGGTTTTCAGAAGCACCACTCCATCATCTCTACACACATTGATGCCATACACTTTGAGCTCCACCCTAAACATGGTGTCTTGTACCTCAACAAAGACTGCTTGTCTCCTAAGGTCCGCCAGGAGCTTGCTGCCAAAATGTTGCTCCTGGTCTTTGACCATGCAGATGTGGTCTACAACACCATCCACTCCACTTCCCTCACCAGACTGGATATCCTCTGCAGTGCCTTTTGTCACTTTGCTAAACTCCCCTCCCACCCCATACACACCACTGCTCCCTCTACTCCTCCCTATCCATCCTTCCCCTACCATCATGTCGCCTGTCCCACTGCATCTCCAAATACTTGTTTGGGTCCCTGCCCTCTTACCTATCCTCAGTCCTCTCTCCCTTTCCCTCTGCCTCATACTCCATCCACTCCAGGGACCCTCATACCTTCTCCCTTCCCTGCTTGCACTCTGCTGCTGGGCAGTCTGCCTTCTCCTATCACCTTCACTCCCTCTGGAACCTGCTCCCTTCAACTCTCTGGCTGCCCCCCCCAGCTCCCGTAGACACCATCTAAAACTTCTCCTAGTCCTCATCTGCTCCTGTCAGCCCTCTCCCTGATCCTCCTCCATTGAAGCCCCTACCACCCCTGATGGTAGACCTCCTCCTGGGTTCTACCTAAGCCTGTACCAGGCTCCTCACAATCTACAAGTGCATTGCATTCTTTTCATTGGATCTATGCCACCCTCTTTTAAACCCCAAAAATGTACCATGATTTACTACCCCCCTGGCAATACATTCCATCCTGCCACCACCCTTTCAGTGAAGAAGTACCTTAAGGGCTCTTTCCTGTACCCTTCCTGCTAATTTGTAGTTCTGTCCTCTGGTGGTTCTGTTCTTACTTTTGTAAAAAAGATTCCCTGCTTTATGTCAACCTTTAGCATATTTGAAGGTCTCTATCATGTCCTCTCTCTCTCTCTCTCTTTCTCTCACCTCTCCTCAAGTGAGTACATATTCAGGTTCACCATTCTGCTGCTCCTGAATCATCTTAGTAGTGGTCCTCTGTGCTTCCACAGTTTGGTTTATGTCTTTCATAAGATATCTCCATCATCTTGTTTTTTTGACCAACTCCTAATTAACCTCCCTTTCTGACTCTCAAACAGAATCATATTATAAGCAGGTTCCTGCTCTAGTGCAGTGTGGTAGCCCCCGGCATAGGGACTTCTTCTTTCTTCTCCCATGCTAATGCTATTCAAATTCACTGTAAATAATTATGACTCTGGGCCTATTTTTAAGACCCTCCCAAACTATGTACTATCATATGTACATAATGTTGACCCAGGACCTTCTTTTAAGATCCCTGCTGATGTAACCTTACGATGTATACTGTGCCGAATGTTTTGATTTGTAATATTTAAGTGATGCTTGAGTATTTTCTTTTTTCTTTCCTACTGATGTAGAGCCTTTGCAAAGGAGTCTATGACTCAAAGGATTGTAATTCCGATTCTTTCAATAATAAATAAATAAACCTTTTTATTCTCTCTCATTTTTGTTAGATTTCTAACCTGGAAAGCTCAAATCAGGAACCAGTGTGGCCATTTAAACACTAACAAAATTGAGAGTGCTAGTCACTTCCTTGGCAAAAGTTCTGTGTCTCAGTGTTTCCCAGGACATGTCGGGAGGTGAAGCTAATTTTGATGGTAGATCCAGAGTCAAATCCGTTGGAGGAGTCACAGAGAAGGTAGGATTTAAACTCCTTAGTTCAATCAATCAATCAATCTTTATTTATAAGTTTTCAACTGTTGGTCTCTCTCTGATCAGCCGTGGTAAAGAATTCCACAGGGTGGATGCCATGTAAGCAAATGAGTGCACCCCAAAGGACTCAAGACGGACCCTGGGAACCTCTAGTTAATCCTTTGTCAGAAGATCGGAGTGAATGGGGGGGAAGGGGTTATGATGACGGAGCACATCTTGGAGTTAGCATGGTACATGTTCATGTATGACTTTATAGGTAAGTAACCCAACCTTGAAGGAGATCTGCCAATATACAGTATAGGCAACCAGTGTAGGTGCAGAGCACTGATGTGATGTGACACGATCTTGGTAAACCAGTCAATAGCCTGACTGTAGCATTCTGAACCAGCTGTAATTGATGGATCTCACCACCTGGTAGCCCTAGGTATAGGACACTGTAGTAGTGAAGGCGTGAGGTCACAAAAGCATGAACTAGTGTAGGAAGGTCATCCAGTGGGATCAGGTGTTTAACCTGGGTGATGTTCTTCAGATGGTATAGAGAGGACTTGACGACAGCAGAAACCTGTAGTTTTAATGTTAGGCCACTGTCAAACATTACAACTGGATTTCGCACCCAATCTGAGGTCAGCAGCTGGTCCCCTCCAAGAAAAAACCCAGATGGCTGGTCCGCCGGCATCCTCATGCTCTGGCAACCTGGCCCCACTACCATCACCTCAGATTTTCCAGAATTTACTGTAGCTTCAGCCAGTTGGAACTCATCCAAAATTGGATTTCTGAAAGACAATGATTAAAATATGAAATAGCATCATTTGCCCTGTATTTGTTGAAACTGGCTACACTGTGTGCTTGGGTGTTCATATGTTGAAAAAAGTCATTAGGGGTACCCTCTCTGACACCAAAGCTATTTTGAAGGGCATTTTACCTGGGCTTAGTGTACCTTGCTTCATATGCTTATCCTTTAGACTGTTCTTAACAGATGAGAACTCTCCCTCCTGATTAGCAGGAGTCTATTTTATTCCTTTTCATCTGTATCTAGCTGTGCTGCCATACTTGTTTTAAACAAGCATTGTTGGTTTTACCAAAGTTGGCCAAGAGCTGCAAGCCAATGCTGTTAACTGCTAGTGGTTATATTGAATCTCCCCCATCTATTTCACTCTGTTAAGGAATCTTGCATTCTGGGCTTAGAATGCATGTAGTACTACAGTATATGTGCAGTCTAATAACCCAGATATTAGATGTGTCTGTATGCCCTGTTATCTTACTTTCTACATCTCAGTATTCAGTTAGACAGCCTAATGCCCTCTAAGCTTACTATTCCAGGTGTTTTTTCTACTTACTAATTCAGTTAAGCAGAGGGAAGCATTTTCATAATCCCAGCACTTCTTCCAGGAAAACAATTAGGTGACTCTCCAGTAGGGATAACAGAAAGCAGTAGTATCTCTGTCTATCTGATATTGTTCTCACAGTCAGTAACAAATCAACACACTTGTCTTCAGTGATCGTTCCCTTATGTTCTTTAATTTACCTTACACTTCCTAACCAAATTACTTCTTGCTACTACTGTATACTGTATGTCTCAAATATTCAGCGCACACACCCAATTCTGCTTTGATACCTTTCTGAGCAACCTTGTTGCATCAAAAATTAATAAGAAATTGAATTAAAAGAGCAATTCTTGGGACTAAACCTAATTAATTTACTGTACATAGCAACATATCATTTGTCAGCAAAAAAGGACTGCTTGGCCCACCCAATCTGTCCAGATGGTCTCTGCCTAGTCTGTCTCTGCAGACCCTAACTAGTCTCTGGCCACCCTCCTTCCTTCTTGCCTATTTACTAATATTCCCTTGTGACTATCTCACACATACTTGAAACCCTCTAGTGTTGTTCACCCCGTAGGTCTCTCGCTCTCGTCTCATCCAGGGTATAAATGCTGAGAGCCCTCAATGTCTCCTTGCAGGGCTTTTAATGCAACCACAGCACCATTTTAGTTGTCTTCCTCTGGACTGCCTCCACCCTGTCTATGTTCTTTCTGAGTTGTGGCATCCAGAACTGGACATAATACTCCGGGGTGGGGTCTCACAGGTGAGCAATACAGTGACAACACCACCTCCCTTCTCCTGCTGAAGATACTATGGCTATCCCTTTTTGTGTATGAATATCCACCCTAACTAAAACAGCTGCTTTACTACAGTTCAATGGTTCTAGAACACTGTGTACTCCTTTGTGGCACAACACAACACAACACAACACAACACAACACACACACACACACACCATTTTAAAGTACAGAAACTCACCCCTCACCTGGGAGGGATTTTGATAGCTAAATGAGTGTGGATTTCTGTTTTTTGAAACTTAAACTGAAAATGTTTTATCAAGAAAAAAAAAACAGCAGTTTTTTTATTATTTTTTGCTTCAAATCATATACTGTAGAAAAGAACAAAGGGTCAACTATGCACATCTTGGGGCTCTGATGACATTAGGGACCTCTTGAGCTTTGCTCTTGAGGGCCCTATGATGTCATCAGAACCCCCAGATGGAAACACAGCCTGGTTGTACATGGATGTCCATGCGTTATTTCTACTTTATGTTGTAATAAATGACAAAAATCCAATCTATGCAAAGCTGTGTCACTTAGGAGTAAAAGCAGGCAATATAATGGTGATGAGGGTATGGATTCTTCACCCTTAGAAAAAGAACATACAAACATATGAAAATGCAGCAGCAACGGTCTAGTGAATCTGTGTGAGTGTGCAGCTAGCACCCTACATTGCTGCTGCACCTCCCTCCCCCATCCCATTACCCCTTCCCCTATCCCAACCCCTCTTGAAGCTGTCTACCATCTTGCAGGCCACTACCTCACCTGTCAAGGTGTTCCACTTGTACACCACTCTTCCCGTGAAGAAATGTCTCCTCATCTCTCTCCTGAACCTACCCCCCTCCAATCTCAGTTGGTGTCCTCTCGTGTATCTCCTCTTTTTCCTCTGGAAAATCCCCTCTGTTTTAGTCTTATTTATTCCCTTCAGGTACTTAAAGGTCTCAATAATATCCCCCCTGTCCCTCCTCTCTTCCAGAGAGTACATATACAACTCACCCTGCCTTTCCTCATAGGCCTTACCCTCCAATCCCTGGATCATCTTTGTAGCTCTATGCTGTACCCCCTCCAACAATCTGATGTCCTTCTTCAGGAACAGGCACCAGTACTGCACACAGTACTCCAGGTGTGGCCTGACCAGCAACCTATACGGGGGCAGGATAACCTCCCTTCTTCTGGAGGAGATCCCTCTAGCTATACACCCCAACATTTTGTTGTCTTTTGCTGCCGCCTTTCTGCATTGAGCAGAGTTGTTTATGCTCCCTGTTATGATCACCCCTAGGTCCTTCTCTTCAGTGGAACAACCCAACTGTACCCCATTTAAGTAATAGTCCCTCCCCCGGTTCTGGGCTCAGAAGTGCAGGACCTTGTACTTCTTGGCATTGAACCCCAGCTGCCATTTATCTGCACACTCCTGCTGTTTATTCAGGGCCTCCATCAACCCCATCCCCCCTCCGTGTCATCTACCACAGCTCCCATCTTGGTATAGTCTGCTAATAGACTGATTTTGCTCCAGATCCCATTCGAGATATCTGCAATGAAAATTCCAAATGCTACTGGTCCCAGCACTGATCCCTGTGGTACCCTGCTCGTCACTGCTCTTGGTGATGAGAGTTCCCTCCCTACCACCACCACCCTCTGCTGTCTTCCCCTCAGCCAGTTCCTGATCCAGGTCACTGTTTTTGGTCCCACCCCCACACTCTCCAGCTTCCCCCCCAATCTCCCATGCAGCACTGAATTAAAGGCCTTACTGAAGTCCAAGTACAGGACATCTACAGCATGGTCCATGTTACCCAATCATAGAACTCTACCAGGTTTGTCTTGCATGATCTGCCCTCAACAAACCCATGTTGCCAGTCGTCCTGGACACCATTTGCCTCCAAGAAACTCACAAGCCTCTCCTTTAGGATGGTCTCCATGAGTTTGCCCATGATCGAGGTGAGGCTCACTGGCCTGTAGTTCCCTGGTTCATCCTTTGGCCCACTCTTAAGGATAGGCATCACATGGGCCATTCTCCAGTCCTGTGGTACACATCCTGTGTCCAGGGAGGTATTGAACAGGTCTGCCAGTGGCCCCACCAGGACCTCTGCCAGCTCCCTCAGTACTCTAGGGTGGATGCCATCTGGTCCAGGTACTTGTCCACTCTTATTGCCTTCAACCCCTCCAGCACCCTGCCCCCTGTAATCCCTACATCAGTTGCCACCTCTCCCTTACCCACCCCCCACTTGCCTGAGGTCTTTGCCCTCCTTCTCCTGGTGTGAACACAGAGCAGAAGTATTCATTCAGTACTTCTGCCTGCCCCCCCCTTCTCCACCCACCCTGCCATCCTTCTTGATCCTCACTAGTTAGTCCTTGCTTCTCCTTTTCTCTCCTATGTAGTGGAAGAAGTCTTTTTCTCCTCTTTTGATCCCCTGCACCAGTCTCAGCTCTTTAGATGCTTTTCCCCCCTCGACCTGTGTGGTGACCTCCATAGAGTTCTCCCTGTATATATCTTTATCTTCTCCACTCCCCATTCTTCCGTACTTCCGAAATGCCACCCTCTTGGCTTTCACCCCTTTCCTGTCCTTCGGTGTCAGTCAACTGGGTTTCTTTGCCCTGCCCTTCTTTTTTTTTTTTCCTAGTACAGGTCTCTGTTGCCTCCACCAGCCCTCCCCTTATTATATTCCATTTCAGATCTGCATTCATGTGTTGTTGGATGTCTGCCAGGGGCTTGCTCAGAATTTCCCCCATCATCCTAAAGTCTGCCCCCCTAAACTCAACCAACCTTGTACCAATGTCCCCTGTGTCCCTCCCCATGTTCAGCGTGAACCACATCAAGTAGTGGTCACTACCAGCAAGCCGTTCCTTCACTTTGGCATAGGGCATAATGTCGCAAGACATTATGTCGCAGCAATATACCATGCTGCCAGTACAGCACGATATATTATGAATGGCATATGTCTTATTTTTGTGGGGGGCTCTGCCCTCCCACATCCCCTATTATGGGGTGCTGCACCCCAGAACCCCCCAACTAAATTATCTAACTCTGGGGGGGAGTTATTAGTAAAAATTTTCACAAGGTGTGAAAAAAGTAAAATTCCATGCGTCTGGGACCAGGAATCAAAACCCGGTCCCAAACGCTTTGCCTGCCTCCCTTGCTGCCAGTGGCTCATCCTGTTGAGCCACGGCAATTGCTCAGTGGACCCCTGTCCCAACAGGATTCTTATCCTGCACTGGTAAGAGTGAGAGGGTGCACTACTGTGTACACTTCCTTTCATGGATTTGTACCCTCTCGCCCTTACCTACCGCACTGTTCCTACCTCGTGGTTATGTTGTGCACTGTAGAGCGTACAACATATTGACCTAGTAGGCTTCATTTCTAGGTTCCTTGTAGCATCCCCATTATCCAGTACAAGGTCCAAAGTCCTTTCCAGCTGTGTTGGCCCCTGTACCAGCTGTGTTAAGAAGATGTCCTGAAAAGCTTCCAATAGGACCCCCTCTCTTGCACTCATGGTGGCAGGTGTGCTCCAATCCACCCCTGGTAAGTTGAAATCCCCCACCACACTGTGCTTCCATTCATGCTTACTCTTCAAATTTGATCTTCTAGTTCATGGTCCAGGTCACACCCCTGTGATGGTGGCCTGTACACTACCCCCATCCTCAGTGTCCTATTCCTCGCATCCTGGAACTGCATCCACAGAGCTTCTGTTCTCCCTCCTCCCATTCCTCCCTTGTGCACTCAATCCCTTCCCTTGCATAGATCACCACCCCCACCATTCCCCTTGGCTCTATCCTTCCTGAATAGCCTGTACCCTGGGATCATCATATCCCAGTCCTGGTATTGGATGGCCCATGTTTCCGTGATGGTCATTATGTCCACCAATTCCACTGCCAAGTGAGCCTGTAACTCAGCTGTTCTGCACCTTAGGCTTCTTGCATTTAGTGAGACCACCTTCCATCCTGTTACCATTCCTCTTCCCCCCCTTGACTGTTTCTGTGCCCCCTCCCCACTGCCTTCACCTATAACTAGGTGGGTGAGCACCCATTGCTCCCCTTTCCAGACACTGTTTCTAACAGCAGTCCCCTCACCACCCCCCCTTCCTAGTTTAAATCCACCCTTGTGGAAATACACCCCTCCATTCCTGTTTAAGTATACCCTTCCCCTCCTTGCTCAAATGTAACCTGTCCCCTGCATATAGGTCACTGTTGTTCCATGTCCTGCCCCAGTCTGACACCAGTCCATACTCCCTGGTTCGGAACTAATCACTCAACCACCCGTTAAACTCCACTATCCTTTTCTCCTCCCTGTACTTGCACATGGTACCGGTAGCACCGCAGAGAATGCCATGGATCCCCCTCACCTCCTCATATTGCTTCTCCAATTCCTCGAACCTCCCCTTTACCACCTCCACTGTTTCCCCCTACTAAGTTGTTTGTACCCACGTGCATTACCATGTGTGGTTTCATCCTCCCTCTGCTTACGCACTTTAGAAGTGCCTGCCCTGCCCCGCCATGCCCGCGGACAACCACAGAATAGCCTCAACCCAGACATGACTGTGCCCCCCCGCCTCCCCATCTGATCCCTTTCAGTATGGAATCCCCCAGCACCAGTACCCCACCATCATTCTGATCCTGACCTCTCCCTTCCACTGTGATCCCTGTCCACTCCAAGGTACCTGCTGCTTACCTCCTTACATCCCTCATCTGCATCTTTTGTGCTCCTTGCATCATCCCCCTCCGCTGCCTCCCCTCCTTTTACCACCTCTTCCTCCTTCTCTACTCTACCCTTCCTCCCCATCTCCTTCTTCCATTGTGATTCCTGCCTCTTGGACCTTCCCCACTCCTCTTCCCCCCTCTCAGCTCCAATACTGCCCCTTCCCCTTCCTCCGCCAACACTGCAAACCTGTTGCTTGATATCCCCGCAGTGGTGCTCATCACCTCCTTTCTCATTCCCTGATCCCTTCCTCCTAGTGCACCTCTGCTCACCTCCCCCCATCCTCCTTACATCCCTAATTTTAGCTCTGCTGTTCTCTCTCTCTCTGCATCTCCCAGTCACCCCTTGCTGGGGTCTCTCCAGCCTCACCCCCCGATCTCCTTAGTTCCCTCCATAACCCCCTTACTTCATCCTCCAACTTCCTTAGCCTGCAGCAAACCAGACAGCCTCTCAGTTTCCATAATAAATTCACCCAAACAGCTGCCCCACATCCATTACAACTCACTATCCTCCCTGTGCCTGCCACCCTCCTTCCATGGCACCCATCATTCCATCCTCTATTCTGCTGCCTCCCCCCGCCCTTATCCATTTCCTTCCACTTCCACTGCCCCTCACATTCCCCCCCTTGCTGCCCTTCACTCCCACTCCCCATTATTCTCTTTTTGGCTTAAGTGTATCCCCACACCTTACTCTCGGCCTGATGTGCTTTATTACTTGTCTGATATTAGTTCTTCTTTAACCCACTGGTCCTCAGTTTGCTGGCCTTTACTCAGTAACACCTAATACAATCCCCTCAGTGTCTAACATTAATACAGTAACACATTAATACAATCCCCACAGTGTATTACAGCTCTTTTGATCCCTAGTTACCTATCACAGTCCCATGTAAGATCTAGAACTGTGGCTTAGTAATACTTTATCACCTTAGTATATATCAAATCCAAATTATGGCATCACATAACAAAGAAACAAAAAAAGGAAGAAGAACTATGACATAATATGGTTTAAATGATTGTTAATGTCATTGTGAAAAATGTGCGTACAGGTGACATAAAGTCTGTTTTTAATGGGTTAACTGATAAGTTTAAGAAGATTCATAATTAAGTAATTCATAATTGTTATCTATGCAACTTATTTGGATCACAAATAAACCCAATAAATGTGTTATTTTGAATTGCTTGGAAACCATTATGGAATGCATGTATTTATTTATTTGAAAATTGGTAACCGAGAAAGGTACACTAAGTCAGTGCTTGTTTCTGGATGGGACATGTGGGAGAGAGAATAAGGGGGTACAAGGTAACAATGAATGAGTAGCAAAATACAGTAGTGAGATACTTAAGTGACACAATCTTGAAGCAGATTCTACACAAGAATTAATGGGTACAATATACAGGAATACTAAACAATAGTGCAGCCCTATGGTAATTCAAAATATATACAATATTGAGGAATGAGAAGGCCAGAACTCGGCCCAGCAGCAGAGACTGAAATCGGGGATTGCCAGAGCCTGTAAGAGGTAAAGTGTCCTGCACTACAGCCTGACTGTTGTGAGCCCCTCCCACCCAGGGTCGGCGCTCCATATATTGCTGCTGGCAGGTCACGTGTCACATCACGTGACCTACCCTCCTTTTTACTAAGTGTCCACTTTCCCATTTGCAGGTTATAGGCACCAACCACTAGGGGTCACTGCACTTTCCACTCTAGCTCCTCTGTCCTCTCTATATCCCTCCTAGCTACTACCTCACAGCTGTCCCACTAGAGGTCACTGCAGTTCCCTTGGATTCCTTCTACTACCTACTTTCTGCACTCATCCTCCAGCCTATCTCTAAGCAACTGCTAGTATCAAACCTGGTACCCTTCTCTCTAAATTCTATTGACTATCCTCTGAGCCACTGAACCAGGCCAACAACTTCCTCTATTTTTATGCTCTTAACCATACCTCACTCCCTCCTGCCCAGATTTAAAATATTGGCCCTGTCTACACTCTGTTCAAACCCAGTACCCTTGCAGTCAGAGTCAGCTGCTCTACCTCTGCACCACAGTGCCTACCTACTTTATTACTACTTTCTAAGCCTCTTAATCACTTCCCTACCCAATCTGCCAAAATATAAGTTTATCTCTTCTTTCTGCTGCCTTGCAGGATTTTAACCCTGCACCCTTGTTTCTAAAGTCCACAGTTCCACCACTCACCTAGAACACCTGCATATTTTTACTGCAGGATTTCATAACTATAAAGAACGCACTAACCCTGTGACACTACTAAAGTGTTATCTAAGTGCTTCTACAAACCCTGAACCCAACTCCTGCTGCTACAGCCACTAGTCTAGCTCTCTCCTATTACCTGATCAAGACTTGAACCTGGTACTCTATGCACTTCAGGCACATACACTACACCACACCATAGCAAACTAGACTCAGAGGTGATCTCTCACTACTATCTCCCTCTTTCATCCTAGTCCCCATTCTTTCCACTTCAGCTCCACCAGCCTTCCCAACTATGCACATGCATCCCTGCTCGCCAGTCCTCTTCTCCTCCTCCTCCCTTTGCCTTCCACATACCCTAGTGTCCCTATTAACCCTCGGCCTCACTACTCCAGTGTTCCTACCTACCCTCCTGTCCTCCCCTCCTCCTTTACCACTGCTCCTACCCCTCCCTCCTCCTCCACACATCCCATATGCTCCTTTCCACCTCACCCCTTCCAGACATCACCTGTCCTCCCCACAGCCCCCTTGCACTTCTGATCACTCAGGCCTCTCTGCCTGTGCTACTCCCACCACCCTTGTGCAACCAAACCCCATTCCTTATTCTATCGCCTCCCATGAAACTCTCCATCTGCCTCCCTCTGACCAGAGCACTCTCCTCCTTCTGCTCCTAACAGGAACATACCCCAACCCAGACCCTGCCCTCCCATCCACCCACCTCAGCCCACTGGTCTTCGAGTAGCCTCCATGAACATATGCAGCCTGCTGAAGAAATTTGACGCTGTACAGTGCTGGGCCATGGCTCACCAACCAGACATCATAGCCCTGGTTGAAACCTGGCTGTCTAAATCAACTCCTGACTCATTTGTCTCCTCCCAGGCTATACCTTATACCGGAGGACCGAGTGTAAACGAGGGAGGCTGTGCACTCTACACCAGGGACACAATACCTGGACATGCACTCCCCACCCTACCCTCATAAATGGGCCCAGGCCCTTACCCAGACTCACCCCAGACCCCTCTAGGAGCCCTCTATCTCACCACAGCCCACCGTTCCCCAAAGAACCAGCACCCAGCCCTGATATCTTAACGGACTACCTAGCCACCCTCCACCATAAGGCAGAACAAGTCCTAGTGGGGACCTTAATGTAAATCGGCTCAGCACCTCCTCATCCACCACCAGAGACTCATTTGCCGCCCATGATCTGACACAACTCGTCACCCAGCCCACGAGACTTAACCCTAAGAGTGGTACCAGCACCCTGCTGGATGTTATTATAACTAACCGACCCCATAAAATCCAAAACATCCAGGTCCTCCCAGACTCCCTGAGTGACCACTCCCCTATCCTATTCCACTGGGTAGCCCCCAATCCCAAGCCCAAAGCCCAGAGCACCCTCCGCAGGTGCCTCAGCCCTGGTGGGCTGAAGAAACTTAAGGCACTCCTCACCCAGATAGACTGGTCCCCCATTCAGCAGGCAACCAACATTGATACTGCCCTCACCTTTTTCACCCACACCTTCAACATGGCCTGTGATCTCTTTGCACCCTTAACCAAAACCCGGTCCAAAAAACAGAACGCACCCTGGGTTAGCCCGGCCCTCCTACAATTACTTAGAAACCGGGATAACCTCTGGCACCTTGCCACTGAAACAGGTCGTCTGTCTGATAGGCAAGCATACAATGCAGCCCGAAATAAATGCTCATGGGCCATCAGGAAAGCCAAGGCAGACCATTACCAGGCCTCCCTTACCTCCTCCTGGGGCTCAGCCCGGACCTTCTGGGATAATATTAAGCAACTCAGTGGTAAAGCTTGCTCCCCTGCCCCATCCCAGCTCACTAGAAATGGCACAACCTCCACCAAGCCTGCCACCATAGCTAACTGGTTCAACATCACTTTCACTGACCTTAGCTCAGTCCTCCCTAGTAATTTCTTTGACCCTCCCCCCAGCCAAACTCCCCCTGTCCTCCAGCACCCCAGCTTCCTCCTGCGAAAGATTTCCACCCAGGAAGCCAGACCCATCCTAATCAAAGCTCTCAATGGCAACAATCCCGGCAGTGACTCACTGACCCCAGCATCCCTTAGGCTGGTGCTAGATGAAGTCCTTGCACCTCTCACAAGCCTAATTAACCAGTCACTCTGCCTGGGACAATTCCCCACAGCTTGAAAACAGCCATTATCACACCTATTCATAAAGGAGGCGACAGGTCATCGGCCAACAACTACCTGCCAATCTCCATCCTCCCTCCCTCCCCTCTCTAAAGCCCTGGAGAAAGTGGTGGCCATTCAAATCACTGATTATCTGGCTAAGCATAACATCTTATGCCCAGAGCAACATGGCTTCCGTGCGGGTCACAGTACCAGCACTGCCCTTATTGAATTCTCCAACTTCCTACACTCCACCTTGGATACCAGCTCCCTAGCTGGTGCAGTGTTCATTGACCTCTCAAAGGCTTTTCGACACTGTCTCCCATCCACTGCTGCTGAATGCACTCTGCCTCACTGGTCTCGGCTGGCCCCTGGCATGGTGTGCTAGCTATCTTGACACTCGATCCCAGTGTGTCAAGATTAATAGCACACTCCGACACCGTCCCATTCTCTTTGGGGTCCCCCAAGGCTCCATCCTGGGCCCCCTTCTCTTCTCGCTGTATCTGAACACCCTGCTCAGTGCATGCTCTGGCAAAATTCTGCTGTATGAAGACGATGCTGTCCTTTTTGCCATCCACTGTAATCCCATCTCCCTACAGGACTCCCTACAGCAGTCTTTCAACAGTGCCGAGGCTTGGTTTAAGGAGCGCAGACTCATCAACAATCTTAAGAAAACCAAAACTATGCTCTTTTCACACCCCCAAAACAAAGCTAGCAACCACCCACTCTATATCCTTCCAAGCACCAACCAACCACTGGAACAAGTCTGCTCCTACAAATACCTTGCGGTTACCTTCGATTCAGCCCTCACATTTCACAACCACATCGACGCCCTAACATCCGCCACCAACACACGGCTTGGCATCCTATTCCACCATAAAACCTGCCTTCCACCAAATGCTCTCCGGCTAGCTGTTACATCGTCCGTTCTGTCCCTTGTAGACTATGGTCTACCAGTATACGGTGCTGCCGACACCACTGCACTCAACAAAATTCACCTAACCCTGAATAAAGCATGCAGATTGATTACTGGTGCCCCCAGGCTCACACACACCTGTCAGCTATATGTTGATGCTAACCTGCTTACTCTGGATGAACGGCTCGATACCAGACCTGTCTCCTCACTAAAAAACCTACTCGGCCTCCTCTGGGGTAACTGCACCATCCACAGAGCCTCCCACCATTGCAACATGGTCTTCCCACAAGACCACTCTAAAGGTCCCCGAGACGAGAACCAGCCGTGGCCAGAGGTCCTTCAGCTATAGAGCCCCAACCTGGTTTAACTCTCTCCTGCCACCATCACCAATGCCATCACCATCTCCACATTCAAACCGCACTGAACCACATCTTCAGCACTCTGAACTGCTCCTGTCTCGGAACATAGCCTCCACCTCTTTCTCTTGACAATGCCTCCCGGGCAGCTCTCCACCCAACCATCCCCTCCACCACTTCCCTGTACACCATGCCTAGGTTTAACCTGGCCAGTGCCAGCTGTTTTCAATGTTTATCTACCAGAATGCTCACTTGATACTGACTTGTGTAATACCTGTTATCAATTACATGTACCCTGTACCCAACTGTATTTGTCTGACCACAATGTGACGTGGCACCTCTGGTGAATGCCTATTGATTTTTTGCAAATCTTTGCTATGTAACGGAAACGCAATGTATGTCTTAATGTGACGAAGTACCTTTGGAAACGAGCCTCTGGCTCAAAGGTTGTAAACTGATTCTTAAATAAATAAATAAATAAAAATAAATAAATAAAACAGAGGACTGTACATAAGGTGCGTGTCTCAAAGCAAAGACAGTTGAATTCCATAATTATGGGGTCAAAGGCACGAATAGGAGGAGGGGTAAAAGAAGGTAAGGAACAGACCGACACTAGGGGCAAGAACACAGGAACAGGAGGGGAGAAAAATTTCAACAGCGAAGATATGAGAGACAGATATGAGGGGGTGAGGAAAAGGGAGGCAGAAAAATTGTTCAAAAGTGCTGGGAGTCAGAATGAGAAGGCATATTGGTGAGAAGAAGTCTGGCAGGCAGGAACAGGGAAGCTCCAAGAGTCAGAAGGACAGAGGGAGTAGTTAGAGGGAGATAGAGGGGATAGGAGGTATCTGAGGTAAGAAGGAAGAGAGGAAAAACAGAATTTGGACAAGAATGAGGCATAAGGAAGCCAAATGACAGTATTCCAAAGATGGCAAGGTGAGAGATTGGTAGAGGAAATAGTGGTGAGTGAGTAGAAGGGAGATGGAATTAAAGAGGCAGAAAGAGCAGAAGAGAGGGTCTGCCTGGCCAGGATAGTTTTGGGAACAGCCACATAAACAATATCAGAGTGGTCAAGTACCAGCAAGTTCATTTTAAGAATGTTCTCATGGTGTACAGGAGTGGGAGGCAGTCTTTTTTGCACTATAGGCACTGCGTTTGGGATGTAATTTCTTGTGGACGGTGTTGATATGCAGAACAAAATCAAGGTCTCAATCATTCCACACACCAAAGCACTTAAAGGAGGAGACATCATCCAGTGGGGAGTCATCGAGAGTGGTGAAAGAGGGGTTGAAGCCTATTTAGCTGTTACCTGGTGTCAAAGGACATGGAGACAGTCTTTTTGACATTTAACAGAAGCCAGTTTGTGGTGTTGGATGTCAAGGCAGTTAGAATGCCCAGATGGATGTGTGACACTGACGGACACTCTGTGTCATGGCACTTCAATGTCCCAAGTGCAGAAATATGGAGGAAAATCCCTCACCAGGTGGGATGAAATACAGGCTCCTTAAGGCCTTGGAGCACCGATTAGGAGGCTGATCTGATTCTGCTTGGGAGGGGCATGTTCAGGCCCCCTAACCCCTAAATGAGCGCTAAGTCATTGGTAAATGGAGGTACGTCCCAGAGATGGTGGAAGACTATGCTTGGGTGGGGGGGACCATTCATATGTGGTCAGGAAACATGTCAGAAGGAATAAACACAATAAGGGAGAAAATTGAGTGTTTCTAAGCCTAACAGTTCAAAGAGTAAAGCTTTTGAAATATAATTTCAAGCATTATACATGATAATACAAATTATTTTTGGAAATGTTCTGAAGATATTAGTAGACGTGCTCTGTTTAAGAAAAAAACACATTCTTTTCTAGTTAATAATTTTGGCCAGGAGCACATGCTGAGCATTTCTAGGTGTGATCTCAGGTGAAGGGATTACATACAGGATCAGTATGGGCATCCATACACAACATGTCTGTGTCTGAATCAAGAGGTGTCCACGGCAACCAGGAACATCAAGAGCAAAGCTTGCGAGGTCTCCTGGTTGCCATGAAAACCTTAAGATTGAGACATAGGCTTGTCTGTGTATGGATGCTCATACACAGTCTTTTCTAGAGTATAGGCATCCATATTCAGTTCTGTACATGTATAAGTCAGTACAAATGTGTAAAATAAGGCACATCACATTCTGTAGAATTTCTGAAATTGATGTATTTTGCCAGCTACTATAGTGCTGAAGAGCCAGTGCTTTACTTAGAATTCAATCACTTAACACAAAAATGAAAACACTAACCACCAGCTAAATAATAGCCTTACTTTGTGCATCTGCCTAATGACCCTATGAGAATCTACAAAAAAAAGATACTGCATGACTGTAACTGAAATTGACCACAATGTGAGCAATGGCTCGAGGCAGGTTTTCCGTATGGTTGCATTTGATAATGTTATGCTGCAGAAGTGACATTCTCAGCGCAGCACAACAACATAGCGATGTCACTACTGAAGCCCAAGAAAGGTATTCTAGGTGTAGATTTCTATTAAGAGCAACATTCCACCATACACTATACAGAGAATAATGGATGGGTAGGGGGTTATAAGGAGGATTTTACACCCCCCCCGAGGGGTGGGATACCACATAAACCCTGAGAGCGAAGCTCAAGGGGTTTATTCAGGCATCCCACCCCGAGGGTGTGTGTAAAATCTGAGTTTTAAACCCTCTATCCATCCTTTGTTTAGTATAATTGCTGGGGGCCATTTTTTCGCCACAGCAATTATTCAAAATAAATGGATTTGTTTCGAGCCACGGACCACTGGGATTTCAGCACGGTCAGTGGCGGCTCATAAACTACTGTTAGTTTTTTTTTTATTATTATTTATTTTATTCCACCCTATCTAGGTTTTCTGTGCCCAATGATCTTTTTTTTTCTTTAAATAACTTACCGCCAACTGTGTGTCAGGGGACTGGAGCGGTGCTGAGGAGGCGAGGGGCAGTGCAGGGAACAGGAAGGTCGTGGCAGACGATAAAGCAAATTAGGGAAACCGGCACGTTTTGTCATTATAACCAGCTGGTTATAATGATACAATTACAACCCAGTTTCCCTATGGGAAAAAATGGGCACCAGTTATTATAGAGTAATTATAGATGGAGGGAGCACTCTGACCAATCAGAACACACCTTTCATCTGTGTGTGAGACAATCTTATTCTGTGAAGAGTGTCTCATGTGCAGCTGCCCTGGAAATGGGCACGTTCAGGTGAGGTGTTTACAAAAGTTAATAATACAAGCTCAATCAATAATATCTTAATACTGCCACCAAACACCACTCTAAGGGGTGTAAGCGTGGTCTCACTTACAGTCTCAGGGTATCAGGAAAGCTCATGTTTGGGTCACAGTTCTCACACCCTAAAGATGCATGTGAGACCACTCTTACTGCCACAAGAGTGGTCTTGGCGGAGGTATTAACATACATAATGGTACAGTTAACACATAAAATACAATAGAATACAGCTACACTATAACACTACATAACATAAACAGTAATGGATTTAATAAATACTTGCATAAGTGCAAGAATGCATAAGCAGTGCAGTAACTATCCTGCTGTTGATATCACCACATGATTCCAACACCACCAAGGGCTCAAATTCTGTTATGACCTACAGCACAGTTTAATGTGAGTGTGCCCATGACTAGGCCAGTGCATAAGACACATATGAAGAGCTGTTCTCACAGAGGTCCACTCACAGTGCCTGCCACAAAAGTCATTAGTGTTACAATTGCTGGACCCTCTCAGTCATTCACATTTATCAGCAGTTCTTTTCCAGTTTCAGTTGATTTCCGGGGCTTATCCAGATAAACAGACAGAAATGAGCTGAAAAAAAGTGGAAAAATTTGCAGTACTGTATGGATACAAACAATAGTCCCAATTCACAAAGCTTATGTGCCACATATGCCACATATATGTGGCGCGTAAGGTTGCAAAAATGCCCTTTCCTTGCAACAGGGATGCCACTGGACGACTGCTCTTGCACAGAAGCTACACTGATCCCCACTGCACCCACACACTTGTCTAGCTATAGGGCCACCTTCACAGACCAAAGGGGAGAGTGGCTGGTGTACCACATGGCTATTTGCCATGCATTTTGCTGGACCTACGGCATGCAGCTCCAATAGAGGGGGTGCTGGCTATGTGGGCAGAGCTCCCTCTGTAATCTGTATGTGCACCCCCCCCCACTCGCTGTAGGGACAGGTGGCCATGCTGCCATTCAGCTCACCCTGCAACCCCAGCCTTCTTACCATACTATGAGGGCCAGGGGCATAGTGGGCACAATATCAGACCAGTAGGTCCCAAGATGGGATGCATTGGTCCATATGAAATCGCCAGCAGATACAGGCCTTATGGTCTATCTAGTCTGCTCGAGTGTGCAGCACTTCAGCCTTTTAGACTGCAGCTGCCCTCCCTTCCCTCAACCCCCCACTGTTTTTGCCCGTGTTTCCTTCACACCCACCCACTGCCCTCCCACAGTTTTAACCCTCCCTTTGATTCTGTCCCACCCCCTCTTGAAACTGCCCACTGTCTGCAGTGATACCACATCCTCTGGCAGTGCGGTCCACCCTGTAACCACCCTTTCATGAAATAGTGCATCTTCATTTCCCTCCTGAATCTGCCACCTTCCAGCTTCAGACTGTGTACCCTGGATTCGCATCCACCTTTTAATTTGAAAATACTCCAGATGCTTACTCTGTTCATACCTTTCAGTAACATGAAGGTCTCACTTATACCCTACAAGGTTCTACAAGGATGGTCCATATCCCACAATGTCCTAATCCAAATGGAGGCGGGGATACAGTCTGCCAGTTGGCAGGCCAACTTATTGGATGGCTGCCATTGAATTCCAGGCCACCCATGCCATGTTCCCTGGTACCTTGCACTACTACGTGGGTGAGGGGCAACACCAGGGACATGCAGTCCGGCATTGTGAAATGCACTTGTGTGCTGCACAGCTGGTGTGGTGCTCCACAGCTTAGGAACGCACCTTTGGAGTGTACCTGGGCCACCTTTATGAACAGAGCCCAATATGTTTTGCAATTTATATGGGCAGACTTGATTGGCCATCGGTCTCCTTCTGCTGTCAGATTCTGTTTCCATGTTTCTATATACAGTACTTATGATGACAGCCCAAATGAGATGCAACATTTCATTTGCAGTGGGGCCATACTGTATTTGTAGCTTATATATATATTTTTTTCAAACTCTGTTTTTTGGCACCACTCACCACGGAACTCTTTCTGGCGACCTCCTTGTTCCACAGTCTCTACCTCCCAACGTGGCTCGGGGGTCACAGTCTCCTCTCCGGCACCAGGCATCCCCTGGGTCTACCCTCCGGGGAAGGGCTGCCCCCACCCAGGGCGCTCTTTCTCCAAGTATTGAGACACTGGGCCGGAGAGGAGGAGGATAGCCTGAGAGCCGAGCCTGTATCTGGGAGTGTGGTCCGTGGAGGGAGGCGCCATTGCCTATCAGTGGTGAGGGTGTTTTTTTGTTCTTTTTGTGTGTTACACCCCCTGTGGAGCCTGGCTACCAAGGCAGTGCATGCCATGGTCCACCCCTGGCAGCACGACGTTGGCTGCTCGGGTTACCCCGCCTCCCGCTGAGGGAGCTCATTGAGGATTGGTTCCCAGCCACCCCTGGGAAGAGAGCAGTCCTCCGGACGCTCAATCTCTCCCCCCCCACCAACTCTCAGCCATCCAGGTCCATTCCCGGACCCTGGTCGCCGGTGTGACGTGAGGTGTGGTGTCCAGCACCTCAGCTCTCTTCGCACTGGGCCGGCATTTGCAGCTTATATTACAGAATTGGGATCACTAAAGTACAGTAAGGCCAAAGGACTGACTTAGCATCATGCAGAGTGTCAACTGCTTTGGTGGGATTTGAACCTCAGTTTATCTATTTTGCAGTTCACAGATCAGCGATCCATTCACCAGATCTTGCTGCCTTGCTGTCTTTTTAAATTAACTTTGTTTTTATCAATGTGACTACATGTAGGAAACACTAAAATACTCTACCCAACACATTAGGGTTTACACGTGCAGTACATAACTGATAGTTGCTACTAAAAGGACAGTTTAATAGCTATCACCACTTGCCACTGTTTTATTTTCATATCAATAAAGGTTTTCAAGTGGAATCATGGCTAACTTTTTTGTACATTTACTTCACTTTTTAGAATTAAATACTAATTGCAGCTGTCAATGAATTTCAATGACATACTGTATAAATGGATGTTTGCCAGCAGTTTACATGTTAACTTTCGGAGATGCAGTAACTAGGCTTCCAATTGTTCTAAAAAATAATGAAATATACTTCAGAAACACATTGAACTGGATTCTTGCTTGCAAACCTGTATCAATTTGAACAGGCACTATTGACAAATGAAATCAGTTTTTAAATCTTTTCTCAAATGCCTGGCAATGGCATCCGTGTTGTGACTCATATCAGAAACATGTAATTTCTGTAGTGTAGCATGGTGACAACTATATGTTAACTCCACCAGTGATTGTTTTCTGACACTGCTGAAATAAAACTGTAAAACTATAGATACCGTATGTGCAAAAATGTCAACAATGCAATTTTCCTTGCATTAAAGAATTCAAGGGCTAGAAACCTCTGACCTACCACTTATCTGACTCTGAGTACTCAAGGCAAAGGGTAAATTGTAGCATATTAACCTGAGAATAACTCTTGAGCTAGCACAGGCAGTCCACAGTATGCTTGAAGGGTGCAAGCTGCAGTACTTGTTTTCATACGCATTACATAATTTGTGAGATTTTAATTAATTCCATTACACTGTCTCACTTTAGGGTTTCAAATATTTTCTTCTTCTGCTTTAGTTTCTGTGAAATATAAATTCAATTAGCTAATTCAGTTAATAGGAAACATGGCTTGCCTTAACCAAGGCTACAGTAATTCTGTAAACTTTGAGGAAAGGAGATTGGTGTGTTGTCCTGCTAACATTTGCACCCCCATATTTTCATTCATTCATTTATTCAATCATTCATTTGTTAATTAATTTATTTTGAGTTTCACCTGGAAAAATATTCTGAACTAACATCTTATTTACAGAAGGTGTCCTGGGGGAAGGAGATGTGGATAGTGCAGTAATAAGTTACAACAGTAATGTTACAATTATAAAACAATAATAATAATTACAAAAAGTAAAAAAGAAAAAATTAGGCAGTAGACAATTGAGAGGAAGCACAAAGTAAGTAGTGCAACATACAGCATATCAATAGCATATTAATAGCAACAATTCAGCAAAGTGTAACTGACAACAAAATGAGGGAGGGAGGGAAGAGAGATTGAGAGTATAGTGGGGGATTATTCAGAGGGAACAAAGGACCAATTAACCAGGGCAGTAGGGCAAGTCAAATCACACTTTGGTAGATCATCCATTAGCTACGCACTACCCTTACTATGGAACAAGCTGCAAAAATACTTGAAACTTGTCTGCCCTATAAACTTCTCAATGCTCAAAATGCTGTATGTATGCTCTGTCAAGGAGTCATGTAACTGTTTCCCCTGATCAGTGCCGTGTCACCATGCTCCAGAATCTCTGAGCACCCTGGCATCTGCTATCCACCAAACCCCCTTACTTCCTCCCTCCGTATAGGTACCCAAAACATACAAGAAGTGTCTCACCATGGAGTTGATGAACATTCCCCCTATGGTCACACTTGTCCATTACTTTCAGCGGTTTGTTATACTGCTTCCCTTCCTCTTCAAGTATCCTTGATTTGCCTTCCCTCTCCCCTCTTTACATACGCTCCAAGCATACCCCCACATTATTATCCTTTGTTCTTACCATCTGTTCCTCTCTCCAAGGGATCCCATCAAACTCCATGTTAATGTACATGCCTTTCTAGGTACCTGCCTGTGTTACTTCAGCACTATTTTGACTGCCTGTGTTAGTCTAGTATATTGACCCCTGTCATATTCCCAAGTTGGAGCCTGTCCCTCCGTATACTGATGTGGGCATTACTTAACATGTGTTCTCTCATGTATAAAGTGTGTACGAGTTACAATATGAACTGAACTTGAAAATACTAACATACTAACATACTATTTGCCAGCAGATTAGGCCTTACGGTCTATCGAGTCTGCTCGAACCTTAGATCCTTAATTGGGTGCCAAGACCCTCCCATCCCTTGTGCTCCAGAGACCCGTATCATCCATCCCCACCCCCCTGGGACAGGCCATCATCTGATACATCCACTTTCTGTGTCTGTCCCACCTTCTCTTGAAGCCCTCCACTGTGGATCTCTGAACCAGCTCACCAGGCAGTGCATTCCAAGGGTCCACCACCCTCTCAGTGAAAACCTCCTCCTCTTTCCCCCTCACCCTTCCACCTTCCAACTTCAAACCATGCCCTCTGGTGATACCTCCCTGCTTTAGTCTAAAGATCCCTCCATGTTTACCTATTTATTCTCTTGAGGTACTTGAAGCCTCAATCATGTCCTCCTGTCTCTCCTCTCCAATG
Organism: Neoceratodus forsteri; assembly: GCA_016271365.2. NCBI lineage: Eukaryota > Metazoa > Chordata > Ceratodontiformes > Ceratodontidae > Neoceratodus > Neoceratodus forsteri. The sequence continues at coordinate 276,679,549 of CM057453.1, read as the reverse complement.
AAAACAGGCAGAGCTCCTTAAGTCTGTCCTCATCGTCAAATCCCCTAGCCCCTCGTATCATCTTTGTTGCCCTCCTCTTACCCTCTCCAGGAGTTGTATGTCCCTCTTCAAGTGTGGTCTCAGTACTGTACACAGTACTCAAGGTGTGGTCTAACCAGTCCATTGTACAGCGCAGAATCACTTCCTTGCTCCTAAAGGTGATCCCCTTACGATGCATCCCAACATCCTGTTTGCCTTGCTAGCCGCTCTCCTGCAATGCTCAGAGTTATTCATACATGCATCCACCATGACCCCTAGGTCTTTTTCCCCTATTGAGGCCTCCAGCGCCTCCCCTCCCAGGGTGTACCTGTGTTTAGGGTTTCCCCCGACCAAGATGCAACACCTTGCACTTGGTGATATTGAAATTTAATTTCCATGTGTGAGCCCAGCTTTCCAGGGTGTCCAGGTCCCCTTGCAGGGCCAACCTCCCCTCTTCTCCCTCAACTACTGCTCCCTTGTATACTCTATTTAAATTAAACATGTATACTCTATTTAAATTTTTTACTATGAGTACAGAATTTGTATAATTTTGAATGTATGCATGTGTAAGTCCACCTCAAAAATGAGGTTTTTCTCAATGGTATTCTACCTGGTTAAATAAAGATTTGATTGATTGATTGATTGATTGATTGAGTAGTACAGAGGGAGAAGCAGTGGGACTAGCCAAGGATCAGCAGCAATTGCAGGAGTGAGTAGTGAAGTCAAGGAGGAGGGATACTAGTTATAGGGAAGAGGGAGCATTGCAAATGGCAACAGGGAGGGTGCTACAAAGTTTGGGGAAGCAGAAGGAAAGAGCCACTTGACCTGCAGAGGATTTAATGGGGGGTGAGACAGTGGGTGTCAGAGCTGCAAAAATAATAGGAAACATAGAAACACAGCAACAAAGAATGTGTCAGCAGAAAAGGACCAGTAGTCCTATCTAGTCTGCCCTATTTTCCCTGCTTATTGCTACACTCAGGGCATTATTTGGTCACAGGTGTCCCTCCCTCCTCCCTTACCTCTACTTATTAAGTGTCTATCCCATGCATGTTTGAAGCTTCCACCTGTCTTCACCCCCCTACCTCATCTTCAAGGTGTCCATTACTCTTTCCGTGAAGAAGTACAGTATTTCCTCACATCCCTCTTAAACTGCCCTTAAAAAAAGACATGCCATTTATGTTGAAGATTTGTGTCCTATTTCAATCCTGAATCCTATTAGTAAACTATTAGAAAAAATTGTAGCTAAACAAATTAACAATTATTTGGAAACATATAATATTTTTTGTCTACAGCAGCATGGATTTCGAAAGGGTTTTGAATATACTGGGACAGCACTGGTCAGGTTTGTGAACATGGTCCTGAGTGGTATGGATAATAGTTTCCTCACCAGGACTGTGTTCATGGACCTTACAAAGGCCTTCGATCCTATTGATCATAAATTGCTTTGTTCGAAGTTAAAATTCTTGGTTTTTTCATCTAACATTGTTGACTGTGTAGAAGACTATTTAATGGATCGTTCTCAATACGTTGGAGTTTCTAATGTAATGTCTAGTGTTAGTAAAACTGACAGTGGTGTACCCCAGGGTTAAATTTCAGGGCCACTTATATTTATTTTGTTTGTTAATGTCTTCCATCTGTTATTACTGTCATTCTTTACTTTATGCTGTGATGATCTTGTTCTTTTTTCTTCAGCTAGGGAATTATTCAAGTTGGCTAATGATCTTTAGACAGAGTTTCTGCTCACAACTGATTTTCTAAGAATTTACTTATTCTTAACTTAAAGAAAACTAAATCAATGATTTTTGGATCACGTTTTGTGTTAAATAATTGCCCTGCTCTTGAGCTTTATGGCACTTTTGGTAAATTAATTGAGCGAGTATTTCAATTTCAGTACCGGGGAGATACTGTGGATCCCTTGCTCACTTTTTCTGACTGTAATAAGCTTGTCTATCATAATACTAATCAAAAAGTTGGAGCTCTTTATAAATTGAAATGTTTTTTTCTTTTGAATCATGTAGAGCCATTATTGTTGGCTTTCTTTTACCTCGTTTTGATTATGTATCTAGTTTTTTTCTTAATTGGGTTCTAATAAGTTACAGAATATTTATGTTGTCTACAATAACATTTGTCGTTTTGTTTTACTAGCTACTTCTTGCACCCACCAATGTCATTTATATTCACAGATTGGTTGGTTATCCCTGGTACAATGTATACAATATTTTTTGGTTGTATAGTTTTCAAAAATGTTTTTCAGTCCGCCCCTACACCACTCTCTGATCTTCTCTTAATCAGGGATATGCTGCTTAGTTTGAGGTCATCAGTTGGGTCTGTTCTTAATGTTGGATCATCTAAAACTAGAGCTGGCTTATGTGCTTTAACTGCAGCTGCTCCTCGATTCTGGAATAGTTTACAGTACCAGAATGTTTATGAATAAACTGTTCTCTTCAAGTTTTTAAAAAGCAACTAAGATTGTATTTGTTTGATTTGTGCATTTGTAACTGTAATTGAATGTTCTTACTGTATGTTAGACATGTTTTGTATTGCATAATTTCCCAGGGTCGAACCTGAGAAAGGACCCTTGGTCCAGTGCTGTCACCCGGTTAACAAATAAAAAAAAAAAACTCTCCCTCCCTCAGACTTCATAGCATACCACTATGTTCTCATACTCCTCCTGTGAAAGGATGCCCCTTCTCTACCTTGTTAATCCCTGTGAGGTACTTACTGTATAGGTCTCAGTCATGTTCTCTTTCATGCTCCTTTCCTCCAGGGAGTGCATGTTGTGCTCCTGCAGCCTCTCCTCATATGGTCTCTTGTGTAACCCCTGCATCATTTTGGTAGCCCTCCTCTGGACCACTTCCATGCTGTCAATGTTCTTGCAGAGGCACAGCCTCCAGAACTGGACAGAGTACTCCAGGTGAACTCTAACAAGTGAGTGATACAGAGGCAACAGCACCTCCCTTCTACTGCTAGAGATCCCCCTTCTTGTGTGTCCCAGCATCCATCTCATCTTGCCTTCTGCCCTGCCACCTTGAGGACATCAGATATGATCACCCCAAGGTCCCTGTCTTGCCTGGTAACTGTATGTACTTCCCCCATTTTATACACAGCCCTCACATTTCCCTGCCCCAGGTGCATGACTTTGCATATTTTGGCATTGAAACTCAGCTGCCACTTCCTAGACCACTTTTCAAGTTTCCCCAGATCCGTTTGCATTCTCTCCACACCCTCCTGGGTGTCCACCCTGTTGCAGATTTTTGTGTCATCTGAAAGGAGACACACCTTCCCTTCCCTTCCCTTCCATTTCCTCACCAATGTCTCTTCTGAAGACATTGACGAGGATAGGACCCAGTACTGATCCCTCTGATACTCCACTGGCCATTTACCATCACCTTCTGCTTCTTATCCTTCAGCCAGTTAGATACCCAGTTCACCACCTTCTCCCCCACCCCAAGGCTGCTAAGTTTTTTTCTTTTTTTTATCTTTCTTTTTCCATCCAGTCGCTGAATCTTGAGGCATCCCTCAGGAGACACCTGCTTGTCCCGCCCTGTTTGATACCTCCCCTCAACCCAGATCCCCCTGGAACCTTGACCTAGCATCCTGAGTCCCCCACCAGTAGACCCCCTGACCTGTGCCCCTCAAGGCCACCTTCACCTAGCTTGGGTGCTCCTTAAGTTTAGTCTGGTGGGTGAGCTCTGGTTCAGGCCAAGGGATATTGAGATCAAGCGAAGGCAGGGTCTGGTAGTGGGCATGGGACAGGCGCTTCATCATCTCCTCAGGCACTGGGGTGCTTCCTTGTATGTGTTCATGACCCCAGAGGCATGGACATGCAATGACATACAACACGAGCTAGCATGCTCCCGCACCCCTCTCACGGATGTCTGCCAACACCTCCACCCCTGCATGCGCACCCCACAGCTGTTTCACCCCCAGTCTCCACTGGGAGTTGCTGCTGCTAGAGAGCCATCAACCCACCCTCCCAAGGAGAGGACAGATGTCCTCTGAATGCTCAATCTTCTCCTCCCCGGCTGACCCCTGGGTACCCGAGCTCGCTCCCAAGCCTGGGTCACCAGCATGGTGCATGCAAGGTGTGGAGTCCAGCACCTCAACTCTCAGCACCACCTGGCAGGCTTTGCTGCTAAGTTTTGTTTATTAGTCTCCTGTGTGTTACAGTGTCAAAGGTCTTACTGAAATCCATATAGGCCACTTCCACTGCTCTCCATTGATACACCTCCCTAGTTACCCAATCAAAGAAGTCTATGAGATTTGTTGGACATGACCCCACCTGTGAAGCCATGCTGCTAGTGATCCTGCAGCCCATTTGTGTCTAGGTACTCCATCAGTCTCTCCTTCAACAGGGACTCCATTAATTTCCCCACCACTGATGTGAGACTGACTAGTCTGTAATTGCTAGTCTCCTGCCTGCTGCTGTTCTTGTGCAGACGGACCATAATGGCCCCCTCCAGTCCTCTGGAACTACCCCCTATCTCCAAAGAGGTGCTAAATGGTGTTGACAGAGGGGCAGCTAACACCATGCTCAGCTCCTTTAGTACCCTTGGGTGGACCCCCATCCGGCCCCATTGCCTTGTTTTCCTCTAGGGCTTCCAACTCCCGGCAGATTGTCTCTTCCATAAATGGACTTGTGTTCTTACCCCCCAGTGCCTGTTAATGCATATTATAATAATAATTTTATTTAAGTGCAATTCACAATGTACCAAAATGCTGTACAAGGAATAAAATAAACAATTTAAAATTGGTAGGAATTCTAAAAACGTAAGAAAACATTTGAATTCCAATACTGTCCCTTCTGCTCACCCCTTCCACTGTGAAGACAAAGCAGAAGTATTTGTTTAAAATGTTAGCTTTCTCATGGTCTTCCTCTGCACAGTCCCCACCTCCAGGTCTCCTGATTGCCACTATACCAACCCTCGCCTTCCTCTTTTCATTCACATACTTGAAGAAAATCTTATGCCCATTCTTGACCTTCTGGGTGATCCTCTTCTCACTTTGAGCCTTTGCTGTCCTTACCCTACTTCTTCCATCCCTTTATTTCTCCAGATATACCTCCCTGTCTGCCTCCATTTGTGTTTCCTTGTACTTACTGAAATATGTGTTTGTTTTTTTCCCTTACCAGCTTGGCTACATTATTTGAGAACCACGGTGGCCTCTTTCTCCTGTTACCCTTGCTTACTACCTTTAAACAGCTTATCGTTACCTTAGTTCTTCCCTCCTTTATTCTTTTCCATTGTGCCTCCACCCCTACCAGATATCTCCCACTTCATGGTATTTTCTAATGCGGTCCCCCATTTATTTAAAATCTGCTGTCCTGATGTCCAGGACCCTAGTCCAATCTGTATGCCATACCACACTGTACGATGATCACTTGTACCCAGGGGGCTATCCACTGTGATGTCTGCAATGCTCTTTGTTTGTTAGTACCACATCCAGCAGTGTCCCATCTCTAGTGGGATCTGTTACCAGCTGCATAAGAAATGCCCATTTCAGGGAGCCTAGGATGACCCTGCTCCTAGTTGTAGCTGTGGCCAGGATGTTCCAGTCTACATCTGGCAGACTAAAGTCCCCCATAATTGCTACTTCCCCTCTGCTTGCCATTTTGCTTATGGCTTCCCACAAAATCCTGTCCAATTCCGCCCCATGTGTTGGTGGCCTGTACACAAACCCACATGTATAAAGGCCTTGGACCCTGACTCCGAGCCAACCCAAAGAACCTCCAACCCCTCTTTTTTCCTGTGGTGTCATTGTATTTCCATGGCCTTTATACCTTCCCTTATATATAAACCAACACTTCCTCTTTTCTCTGCATATCCTTTTGAAACATGCTGTAACCCAGTGTGGACATCTCCCAGCTGTGGTTGTTGGTGCACTTTGATTCTGTTATGGTCACCAGATCCACGTCTTCCTCCACAGTGGTAGCCTTAGAGTCAGAAATTTTGTTTCCTATGCTCCTTGGTTCAGCACACATGGCTCCCCACTCCTTTTGTCCCTCTCTACCTCTAGTTTGCCCTCCCTTCTCGAGTCCTTCCTTTACCCTTCCCTGTTCCCTGGTTCTATCGTTCCCTTTTTTCATCCTCCCTCTACTCACCCTCCCTAGTATTTTTCTCAGTCTTAGATCCACCACTCAACCCTCCAATCCCTTCCCCCCTTCCACCTACTCCCCACTACCCCAGGGGAATTTATTTCCCCTGGGTTTATAGTCACTGCTGCTCCATTTTCTGGGGGTGGGGGACATTTACTTCTGTCATTGTTTCTTCTGTCTCCCCACTTGGCTAATTTAAATGCCCATCAAAGGTGCATTGAAACCTTCCATCCAGGGCTGCCATTCCCCTCCTGGATGGATGGAGGCACTCAAATTGTACAGGGCTTTATCCCTCCAAGGTGGACCCAAGTCCCCAATGTTGCCAAACCCCTCCTCCCTGCACCATGCCTTCAACCAGTTTTAGAAGACTGTGGCACAGTGTTCCCTCTTGCCCTCCTGGTTGAGCACAGGTAGCACCACAGTGAAGATCACCATGTTTGCTACCTGCTTCAGACCCCTCCCCAGCTCCATAATCCTAGTCTGTACCACCCTATCTGCATCCTCTGCCAGGTCACTTGTCCCTAGATGGATAATGACATCCAGCTCCCACTCCTGTAGTGCTGACCTAGGGATCCCAAGGATTCACTCACCATCCCTCCATGCTGAGGCACCAGATAGGCGCTAGGAAGCAAGTTGAAGGAGGGGTGGAGAGGAGGAAGGAAAGGTAGTGAGGAAGGAGCCCCGCAAGAATTTGGAGAAAAAGGTGTCACAATGAGTTATGCACCTGTCATCAAGGGAGGGAAAGTAGAGGGAGGAATACAGGGAAGAGTGGTGGGTTCTGAGGAGGCAATCCATGGCAAAGTGGCAGAAGGAGTGAAAGAAGGGATCCAGCCTGGCAAGGGTAAAATGTACTCAGGGTTTTAAGTCCTGGGAGGGTGACAAGCTGTTAAAGTTTGCAGTTGCCTCAGGCAGACTGCTGATCCAGCCTCCTACCCCATACACTACGGTCAGCTTTTTCCTGGCCTCCATGTGCCATCCACCACTACCCCCCCCCATCAAACCAATGGAGAGCCACATGGGGGGGGTTACACAGTAGTACTGGTGTCATCATAAATGCAGATGGTGAGCATTGGGATTTTGTTGGGTTTTGCCCTGACTGCACCCACCACCTGCACGGTGACAGATAGCACCCATTCTGGTCACACCAGCACGTAGCATAATCCTGCAGAGCAGACAAACTACCTGGCCCACCACAGCGGTCACTAGTGCAGCAGAACCTGGCACCTTCTCTCCTTGAGTGGGAGAACTACTGTGTGGCAGTGCCTCCCCAGTGAAATCAGGCTTCCCTACTGGCTCCAGGGTCCACCCCTGAACTCAGGTCAACAGAGTGGGAGCACAACATGCCACCTACTGGGGCATCAGGCAGCCTAATCATACTTATTTAAAAGGCCTCCATCAACCTCAAAATGCATCTGTTATGGTACAGTCTGAGTGCCATCTCATGCAAGTTTTAGTACAAAGACCACAAAGTAAAACTGAGCAGTTCTAGCTGCCCACACTTACAAGGAAGTAATGTCATGTCATAGCATATTGTATCGTATCATATAATATCATATCATATCATGGTGCCAGTTCTACCTCCCCTTATAGTGTTGTTACCCTCAGCCCCCAGTCTGTGTCCCCTGTGCTGTGCTCATGTTATTGGTTTGATTTCTAGACACAGGTATTAGGCATCATACAGTATACAGTGTTTTGCACCCTTCCCCTCTGGATTTGTTCCATCCCTCCCCTTTATACTACTGCTGTCTTCTGTAGATTAATAGTCATATTTGCATACTATAACTTTCCCACTGCACACGGTCTGTATTATGAATCATGATCACCCATTGTTTACTGGCCATTTGAATTAGTCCCCTGTCTTCCATCTAGTGACCATGAGAAAGTAACTATATTCTCATTATTCACTTCTCCCTCTTTTACTTTTCAGTCTTCCTCTGCCCCTTACTGTTTCCCTCCCTCTACTACCCTACATCTAAAAATAGTCATCCTCCCTGCTACTCCCCTCTCTCTCCCATAGCAGTGCCTTCCCATTATTTTCTTCCCCCACTCCAAATGCCCGCCCCCTTTTGATGCTTTGCCTCCTCCTTTTTTAGCTCTTTCCCCTTTCTTCTTAACAATGCCCCTTCCTCCCCTCCATTCCTTCACCCCCTTCACCCCTTGTACCCTCTCAATTCCCCCTCCTACTTACCAACCACTGGTCAGTTGGTAAAGGTTTGCTCCCTTGTGCTTGACTCCAGTTCAAGGCTCTCTGGGAGACCTCTCATTTCTCACCCCACCCCACATTCTGCCTTCTTTCTATAAATTCTCTTTCTCTGCTGATAGCAGGCAAAATCATTTAAGTTCATCTTCACTTTACTTCTTTCATTGTTATGTGATATTAAGCTTAACCTTGGTACCCCTTTATCACCTCTCTCTTCCTCCTCCTCCTCCCCAGGGACTGAAGGTCATCTACCTTAATGCCTTGAGCCTACTCTTAAAGATTGATCAGCATAGGTTGTCTGATATGTGCTTCAAGCCTGATGTCCTTGTCATGCTGAATCCTGGCTCTCCTCCAGCATGTCAGCTGCATCAATTTCCTTACCTGGCTATGTTGTCTTTAAACATGTCTGAAGCAAGAGGAGAATAACAAAGTGTTAGTAATGTGACTGCAAATCACACAAAGGGAACTAGCATAATAACACAATGATGCATCAATATAGTAATAATACATACTTACCTTATAATAAAGACAATAGTGCTCTACTTAGGAAGTTAATGTCACCAAAGTCTGCAGCTCACAATAGAACGGAGTTTACTTACAAAAACCTGAGGTTCACCAACAGCCATCATTGTTATTTATGTATTTACTTATTTATTTAATTAATTAATTCAAAAGTTTCACCAGGAGAGACATACTGATCTGCAAACATCTCGCTTCCTGTTTCATCCTGGGGAGAGGGTAGAAGGGAATATATACATATGCATTCAGAATAAAAATATTTTACAGTGTAAAAAACAAATCATATATATTATATCATGAATTAACATCGATAATATACACTGAAAGGCACTGAGCATTTACAAAAGATTACATACAGAACTGAAGCAACAGCAGAAAATAACAGCAGCCTTCAAGAATGGGGGAGAGTGCAACCAAGGAAGGACATAATAGTCAAAAGGGTCAACCTTCTAGGGGAGAAGAGTTAGAGAGGAGGAGGAAGGAGAAGGTAGAGCAGAAGGAGGGGATGCAGGGTACCTGGAAGAGACCGGGGGGGGGAGGGTTAAGGTAAAGAAAATGGTGGAGGAACAGGCAAAGGGATGGAGGGGGAAAAGGGAGATCTGTAAATGAGAAACAGGAAGGAGATGGGAGAGTAGGAGAGGTAGAGGTGAGGAAAAAGGGAGAATGCACAGGGTCAGTTACAGGAGGCAGCGGAGTTAGAGGCTGTTATACTAGGGAGCAGAGTATTCGTGTAGAAGACTGGAGAAGGGGCCCAAACTAAGGCCCGACTAACTCGCAACTCCAAAAACACATTTCAGATGGGATGTAGAATTTGCCATTTACTGTAAACATGACAGGGGGTTGTAGCTTGCAGATTACTGAAACTGTGGAGAAAAATATAAAACAAGTTAAAGTTATGAATAAAATCTAAGTGATGTGGAAAAAAGTTTAATCTGTGTGCATGTACAGTGCGCATTTTTGAGACTTGGTGCTTTTTTTCAGGTTCAAACAGGTGGTTTCTTGCAGTAGACAGTAGCCAGCCAATGTAGAGGGAAGGCTGTGCATCACCTGCCGAGGGACCAGTTGTCCTTTTCTTTTGCAGGGTAAGTGGGGGGATGGTGGGGGTACTAGAGGGTGGTTAGGTGGGGGATTATGTTTACTGAGGGTGAGGGGTAGAGACTACATGGCAGCAGCAGGAACAATGACACTGACTAAGGGGATGGGATACTGACCATCAGTCATGTGAGTGAAGCAATGGTGACTTCGCGGTTAGTTCCAGAACTCTGACAGGAACAACTCACATGCCTTAGACTGATCTGCACATGTCAGATGCAGTGGCACATGAATTACCATTATTTTTCCAAAACGATGGTAATTTTCATATTTTTGCCCATTTCAATGCAGAAAACCATTGAACCAAGCCAGCCTGCTGGTGCAGTGGTGATACTACCTCTTGTGGCGCCATCGACCTGGGTTTTGATGCAAACTCAGACAGCCAGAGAGCCAGTGGGGGGAGGAGGATCGAGCATCAAAAGGACTGCTCTCCTCCTGCAAGGGGAGGGATTACAGAGCCCAGTGATGGCCTGACCCCTAGTAGAAGCTGAGAAAAGGCACCTGGGACTGCCTAGAAGGCATGGAGAGCATTTGAGATGCTGATGTGCAGTGGATGGGAGTGCATGGCACACGTTATAGCATCATTGTACACCATGCCTCTTGGGGGATCCAAATGGAGGAAAAGACTACCCACTGGTACTAGGCACCTGCAGACCCTGCACCTAACCAGCTGGGCTCACCAGTTCAAACCAGGCCAGGAACTGGATCCATCTCCAAGGGGGTTGGAGAACCACATCAACCCCTCCTGGGGGGGCAAGCCCTGGGGAACTACCACTGAAGCAGATTTCACCTAAATTAGCAGCTCAACACATCCTGTGCCAGAATACATGCTTTTTAAAATTTCATGAAACTGCATCAAAGGTTAGTTGAGATATCAGTGGCTGAAAATTGCAATTTAACAATAATGGCCCCTATGCACAAAGGGGCGGGTAATATGTACCTGAGGTGTGTACCCCACCTGTGCAGCTATGCACCCACGGGAGATCTGTGAGTGGCCACATGCATGAACAGTGGCCAATGCATGACTCCTGTATGTGGTCCCACCCCCCGGCGCACATGGCCATGTGGGAGGTTGGGGTCAGAGCCTCGGACCCGGGCAGCAGCCAATCAGCCATCCGTACTGGGTCCCTGAGTGGACCTCTTGCACCCTTGCAGAGGGCACAGGGTGTTGGAGGGGTGCCGCATATAATGGTAGTGCTGCCATATGAATGGGAAGGCACCCATGCCACTGCCCCAGCCCTCTCCTGCAGCATTGTGGGCTGGGGCAGCACAAAGGTCTGATTTGTGTTGCCACCACACCTGGCAGTCAGAGAACATGGGGGTGCGTACCAGGGCATGCCTGGTCTCGGCAGGTGTACCCAGTGGTCCTTCCGCCTGGCACTACGCAGCTTTGTGAATGCTGCATAGTGCAGGCATGCCCCAACATGCCCCCTGCAAATACATCCCTGAGGGGCATTGGAGGTGGGTGCATTTGTACCTTGTGCTGCACCTACGTGCCCTTTTTGACTGTTTCCGGGGGGGTCCACGGGACCTGCGCTGTGTGGCATTTACCCATGCGGTTGCCTATGCGCCCTGGATCTGCGGCACTTAGGCAGTGCAGTTTTTTGTGCATAGGGCCCAAAGCACTTACCCAACCCTCCTAACTATAGTGTCAGTTTAATACAGAGCTGGTCCATGATAAGTTCCTTTCTTCTGTGTAGTGTATCCCATCAGATGCCATTGCGCTGTAGTATTGTGCAATAAGGAAAACATTATCCAAACAATTAGAATTACTGTTTGAAATTAGTTTGCCGAACTGACTGACAGACAGCAATGGTGATGAGCATTATCATGACACTGAATGGTAGAACTGAACATATTGTACTGTGGGTCCATCAAGTATGTTTGCATATAGCTTCTCCTTTCTTTATAACTATAGTACCATAGGAAAACACATTCCAGTGAAAACACACTCACTATACTTGATTTGTTTTGGAATAATGCCACACATTTTATAACTCGGCGTTTAAATCAGGGCCCACACATGGATCCTTGATGCAACTTACCTATGGCAGAAATAAAAAACAACACACATAAGTACAAAGCATCATGGACTATATATGCAAATCACCATGACATTTTAGGCTGATTCAGCTTTAAGCCGGAATGCATGGTGCCATAGGGACTCTCACTTAATCTGCAAAGGGAGCAAATAGAAGACACAGACACATGTTTCGTCCTACCCAGGACTCATCAGTGTGTCTCATCTGTATGACACCTCAGGGGAAATGAACCAGCTGCACTACATTGGTCTTATGGGATTGAGGCATTGTGAGCCCATCGTGATTTTGTATTTCTTTGAAAAGATTTTGTATTTCTTTGAAACTTGACTTTATGGCCAGTGCCCTTTGAGAAAACCCTTGCCTAAGTGCTTTAGCAATGAGGTTCTTTGTCTTTTAGGTTTTTTTTTTTTTGCTTTTTGTTTTTTGTATTTTGGGCTTACCATGAACCAAACCCATAAGACCAACTTAGGGCAGCTGGTTCATTACCCCTGGGGTGTCATACAGATGAGGCACCTGATGAGTCCTAGGTAGGACAAAACATGTGTCTGTGCCTTCTGTTTACACCCTTTGCAGATTGTGTGAGAGGTCCTTTGGCACCATGCATTCCTGCTTAAAGCTGAACCAGCCTAAAATTTCATGGTGATTTGCTTATACATCACATGATGCTTTCCATTATGGAGGTATGAGTGATTTTGTATTTCTTTGAAATGGCCTTATGGACAATGATCTTTGGGGTAACCCTTGCCTCAGTGCTTTAGCACTGAAGTTCTTTGGCTTTTACCTATGACAGTATGCTATGTGTTCAGATTAAGTTTCCAGTGTGATACTTTTCAAAGCGCTAGTGGTTTGTTCCTATTGGTGTTGAAGGCCTTGCGATTGACACAAGGAGAAATCAGGGTACAGTTAAGGGACCTCACCAGGCTCCCAATAAGAATTTCCTGCTCCTCCAACAGTAGATTCCAAATCTGCTAGTCCTGAGTGCACCACCATCCCTTGCTCTAGGGAATTTTAAGCCATGGTGGGCCAGCTGCTATATTTATTTGTCGGTGCAAAGAGTGTTTATCTTAGAAAAAATGTTTTGAGAAAATAAATGAATGCTGTCCATGGTGAGACGAAATAGCAGTAGAGGTTATTTTACTTTTCATAAAGATAGACTTCTACGGGTCCATCCTGACTGCCCTTCTGCAACATGTCAGTGAATATATCCAATTTGAGTATGGGACAGACATCCAAGCTTATTAAAGCTTGTCATCTGGTATGCTACCCTACTTATGTCTAGTACCCCTAAATGCTATTTCCACTCAGGAATCTGTCTAGTCTTGTTTTGACAGCCAGAACAGTACTAGTTTCCAGAACCTCACTGACTAGACTATACCACACATGTTAACCACCAACTCAGCCTGGTCCATACTGTGGAGTTCTCATTATTGTGAATAACCTGCCTACTCCACCAAGCATGAAAAAATGCAGTAAATACAATCAATCTGCCATGTTAGTGGTATCCAACATTGTAACTGTATGGTTCTTGGCAGACAGTCCGTAGTACATCATTTAGAGAGCTAGTACACTACCTTAAATTAAAAGTAGCTTGTAAAAGCACTTAATTGCTAAATTTTATATCTGAAGTGCATTTTCTTTTTTTGTTTGACTAATTAGATGATTTTCAAGCACTGAGTTTTAGGTGTGATGTGTAAAACAGCACTCTACCTAGAAGCTGACATAAATGCTCTATATCATGTCTAATCTGGTTCAATTTCAGTTGCTTACCATCTGTATCCCCCTTCCCCCTGGTCACCCCTGAAAAAGGGACTTCTAGGCCCAGTAGGCTTACTGGGTCAACTCAATTCAATAAATAATCAGTATTTTGCCTCACAGATTATGACATCATGGCTGACAACAAATAGTCAGCCCCCTGTTGGTGAATTGGTCACTACTGATATCACAGTCAGTATGGTCAAAATGCTGATAAGGTATGAGGGGCAATAGTACTAGAGATGCTAGCCTCCAGGTAAAGCATTGCTCTTCATATCACACGAGACACTGTATATTCTCAGGATCTATCTTAAGAGGATGAGAACTGTCTCAGTGGCAAAATTAAAAAAAGAAAAACATTACAAAAAGTAATAACTGGCTACTTTTAAAAATTAATACAATTTTCTGTCTGCCTCAGTATTTCTGGCACTACTTCTGTAGCTCTTATAACGTACTGTACACAAATCTAGCTATTCTCTTCTCTACTCAGAGATCAGTCCAGGCAGGGAGCAGTAATTATACCCTCCATCTACAGTAAAAGACAACAATAGTTTTCTATTACAAGCACTTAAAAAATGAAATAACATGCATATCTGGTACTGTATTCACCAGCCTAATGTTAAGGATCATTAAAACTCAGTATGCTAACAGCCTCATTCAGTGAATCTGTTCTCCCCTGTAATAAAACATGCTGCTGTGACAGGTTCGATTAAAGTTCTAGCAAGCAAACAAAATGCCTTTTAATTAAACACCACACTAGCATTGGCTAGCAGAGTGCCACAGCTAAAAAGGCAGTCAGAGAAAATTGTTCTCCGATTATGCTGTGTAATAACTATGCAGGCAAGACTTTTGAGGCTTTCCTCCTGTATTATTTATTAGTTCTGGTTCAGGCCCCAATTCCATTCCAAAACACAGACTTAATAACATTTAAGCTATTATGTACTTGAGGAAAATTGAATCACTGTATTCATTAGATTCCTGTTTAAACAGAAATGCAAGCTCTTTATAGCAGTATGCATAGTACTCTGTGCTGGATACTGACTCCATGTTTTAGGACTGGAAACAAATGCCCCATTGCTTTAATTTCTTTCATAACATAATACCATGCTCAGTAGGTAACACTGTAATACAAGTTCGATTGCAATGCTACTGGTAATACATTGTTTTATAAGTTCCTTGCATTTGCTTTTACCACAGCCATATCTATGTTAGAGCTTATGTTGTGCAGCCTGGCAGTAGTTCTAGAACCCAGTACAGAGTCAAAGCTGGCAGGTTTGGGGGTACACAGAGTATACCCATACCACTACCCCCAAAACTGCCATACACAAAGACTCTTGTTAGCTATGGGGGGAGGAGATTCCCCCGGCAGCTAAGTTACAATGGAAATGTGGCCCACCAGATGCTTGTGGTTGCAAATTTGGTCTGGGACCACAAACACTGGACTTTGCATCACTCACAGATATTAAGGCCTTGTAGGCACTTGAGAACTTATTTAAAAAAACATTTTATAAAACAGGTTAATGCCTACTGTGTTGGAGCATTCACACAGGTAATCAACTTATTCTTTAGTTTGTTGTTAAACTGTCCTGGTGTATACACTGCAAATCAATGGCGGACACTGTGCTTAGCTGTTTACATCTATGTATCCCACAATTACTCTATCTTGAAGAGGGGTGAAGCACGGAAGCACATACACATTATCAGAGGTAAGTATGTTACAATTAAAACATTTTTGAAACCAAAGTCTAGACTAGATAGACAGCAGGGTTAAAGTATGGTTGTCAAAAACAGTTTAATTATGGCTAAAATGTGTCTCTGAACCATGTTATGTTGGTCTTAAACCATGTTAAGCACTCTAACATGGTTTAAGTACCTAAGTGTGTACAGGGCCTTAGGCAGTGGTGAGGCAGTAGAGCGTAGTGGTTAAGAGCACTGAGCTGAAAACCTGGAGAAATGGGTTTGAATCCCAAGAGCTATCACTTGTAAACTGTGTGACCATAAGCAAGTCACTTAACTTCCTTGTGCTCCCAAGAAACAACTTGAAACAAGCTTTGGCTTAGTGGGTCTTTCCTGGCCAACAATTGTGAAATAAAAAAAATAAATACATGAATAAAAATGCTGCCATACCCAAATATCTCCCCCAACCTAACACTTTATGGCCCTGATAGTATAGTGTAGTGCTTAAGGGCACTGAGCTACAAACCTGGAGACCTGGGTTTGAATCCCAAGAGCTCCTACTTGCATACTATATAACCCTGAACAAGTCACTTAACTTCCTTGTCCTCCAGGTCACACCTGGAAACAAGGCTTAGTGTGCCTCTTCTGGTTAAAAAATTTCCCCTTCCCCCGAGGTGATAGTTACATTGTTGCTCGCTTTTCTCCTCTTGTGGTCCAGAGGCCCTCCAACCATCTAGACAGGCTCATTCCTTTCCTGGTCCCCAGTGGAATCCCCTCCTTATCCCCAGTTCCCCAAGTATTGGGAAAATAAACATCTTCCCTTGCTTCCCTTCCCTTCCTCAGTCACATGTTGCCACCACGCTGGTATCTTTCTTCCTGTCACACACCTGTAGTAGCCCTTGAAACTGCTTTCAGCAATAGCTATAATGAATGCTATACTGAAAATAAGACAGAAGAAGACATCATGCCCATTGTATCCGTCTCCCAACTAGTGGGTCCACGCTTTTTCTCTCTTACCAAGGATATAATTGCCAAGTTTCTTTTTGAATGTAAGCATATCTGTTGCTTCAATAAGTTCGCAAGACAAGTTTTTCCAAAACCTTCCTACTTGTTGAGTGAAAAATCCTCTCCTATTATTTTTGATATTCTGATCCAATTTTATTTGTTTACCAAGAGAAAGTGGGTTAAAATATTCTGAAAAAAATAATGGCCATTGCTTTTTTAAGTTCACTGTCATTAACAATTTTAAACATTTTGGTAACATATCTCCCTTAATGCGTCTTTCTTCAGGGAGAAAGTAGATTTAGTTTACTTAACTTGTTTTCATAGTTATAGTTTCTTAATATGGGTAACATTTTGGTAATTCTGTGTTGTACTGTACCTTTTCTAATACCTGTATTAACCATTGTGATATGGAATTCATATATGTGACCCATAATCTAAGTATGGTCATCTGTATGTTTTAGATGTTGGTATAATGCATAATTAGTTTCTGCTAATAAACAACCATTTTAAATTTGATATTAATCTGTTTGCTTTCTCTGCTATTTTACCATAGTGTTTGGTAAATTTCAAAGCCTCATTTAAAATCAAGCCAAGGTCTCTTTCAGTTTGTATTTTTGTTTATTGGTTCACCACTTTAAACATAATTTTATAGTATATGGTTAGGGCTTATTGTAGATTAAAATCGGTGGCTTTCTAAATCTTGTTGTAGGACAGTTCAAAGGTCAGAAAAGTTGTTGTACTATTGTTCTGATGTCACGTCAATAGTACAACAACTTTTCAGCCTTGTCCTACCTCCTGATTGGCTGACTCCACTGGCTGTAACGGCGAAAATAAATTAAAACATGGCAGTGGGATTAGGCGGTCACGGAGAGGTGGATCTTCTGGGGGAATCTTCCTTCTACCACATGGCTTTGTGGCGCATAAGCATTTTTTTATTTAAAACCAAAAAACTGCTGCTGAAAGAGTGCGAGCAGGTGTGGATAGACTCAGCCAACGGCGGGAGTGCAGTGAAGCCTAAACGAGCTAGCGGGACGTGGTAAAGCTGAACTGAGAGTGGGACAAGTTGGAGCAGGAGCAGCTCAACAAAATAAAGGTAATGATCAACTTGGGGGCCGGGGGTGCAAAAAGAAAGACAAAAGCCAGGAACCATGTACTGTATAAAATAGTAGATGGTTCACCATCCACAACCAAGGCAGTTTTCCATCTCGGGAGTTGATGACATCAGGGAGACCTCTCGAGCTTCACTCTCAAGGTCTCTATGATGTCATCAACTCCCTCAATGGAAAACAGCCTTGTTGTGGATGGTCACCCAGCTACTATTCTATATGTCTTGCATTGTTTTTCCTCATGTGAATAACCAAGCATTTGCTACAATTGAATGTAATTTTGTTAAGTTTGGCCCATTTGTCAATTTCTTCTAGGTCATTACTAATACTATCTATATACTATCTGGCACTTGAGTTAATATCCCAGTACTGACACTGTAGTGCAGCATGAGAGGGGTGCTGTATTTCTGAGGTACCGTCTTTCGGATGAGATGTTAAACCGAGGTCCCATCTGCCTGGATTGGTGGTAGTAGTTCAGGTGAATGTTAAAAATCCCATGGCACTTATCGAAAAAGAGTAGGGAAATTTCCCCGGTGTCCTGGCCAAATTTCCCTCATTCACTAAAAACACCACCAACAGCTTAATCTGGTTCAAGGTCAGTTGGCATTCATCTGTATCCCCCTCCACCAGGTCGGCCTGAAAATAGGCAGGATTTGTCTAGTGCACTTACCCGGTCAACAAAACTAAATAAATAAATAAATAAAATAATATGTAGTTTTGTATCCACTCTGCCTGCTCATTTGGTGTCATCAGCAAAAATATTACCAGATGACTTTGCACATTTTTATTTAAATCTGAAATGAAGAATGAAAATAGGACTGGTCCTAGAGCTAAACTATATGACACACCTCTTGGCACACCTCTTCAAACTTCCTTTTTTGTTGAAAATTCCACAGGAATGCCACTATTTGTGGTGTGTTTCTGTGAATCTGGGGGCTGGAAAGTGACTGTGCATAGCACAGTGTTTGATTAGCATACTGGACTATGCCCCTTTCCCTGTGTTGGCACACGAGAAGCCTTATGACCCATTTGTGCATTGCACAAAGGAGCACAAGATTAAACTGTGCTCCAAAGTGCCCTTGCAACTATTTGGCCGCACACAGTTTTGCTACTGTGGCTGGAGCCCATGAGCTACATTCAGGAATCCAGACCATACCATCGCAGTTGCCAGAAGAAACACTGCTGCCTGCCTACTGTGGTATGCAAGGCCTAATGTCCTGTCAGTTGCAGACAGTGGTCGTTTGTACTGGGCTGGTAACCACTCATGAATATTAACGAGCTTATGAAGTGTATGCTGAGGTCACCTGGCCAACACTACAGGTATGGTGGATACTGCTTTGGCTGGTTCTACGTCATAATAGCGAATGCCTTACGGCGATCACTATTATGGCGAGTGTATATTATCAAAAAAGCAATTCGCCAATATACACTTGCAGGCAACTGGGCATACACAATTAATAGCCCCTTCCCCACACCTTCCTGATTATTGATTGTCAGCTCCGGGGGGGGGGTGCACGTCAGGAGGGGGCAATGCCCAGTTTTAAATAAAATTGTAAGTCCCACAGCCGCGGGAACAAAAAAATCTTCCTGGTCCCCAGTCCCGAACTCAGGACCTGTTCCGTCACAGCCAGCCTCCCTACGCCCACACCATATGGTTGGCTCAGCAGAGCAGGCACACTAGAGGGTAATAACCCTCTTCCCTATCCCTTAGTTCCCCATGCTATTGTCCTTTTCCACTTGCCCTCCCCGCTCCTCGCAGTCACAGTCCTCGCTACCCTGGCAGATCGCTCATGATAATAGTACCGTACCATGGGTTGCCATTTTGATGGTCACCCATATGCGATCACTATTATCACTGGGTGCCACTCTGGCCACACCCAGAAGCAATGCACTCAGCACAGAGCTGTGCACCAAGGAGGGGACAATGCAGGTAAAACCAAAACCACTCCTTAGTGCACTATCTACAGGGAGCAATAGCATCTAGCCATCTTCCTGCACCATACTCTGTGCTCTGCATGTGCATCTGGGTGATTCTGGTGGTGGTGGTCAGCTGAGTCTGAAATAATTCCAACTCGGACTTCTGGTGAGGCTCTCTCATAGATGGCTGAGTAGAGGAGAAGCTCTGCTACCTGACCAGCAAACCATTCTGTCACAATCTCACATTTATTTTCAAAGTTGATTATTTTTTTACATCAAGAGGTATGGCTTCCACCAGACATAAAGGGGGCTTAAATAAATATGAACTGTTACCTGTAGGAGATGTCTCAGTGCCGGAGCAATCAGACATGGGGGGGGGGCTCTAAAAACCAACAGGCAACCCGTGCTTCTACTGCTATGCCGCCAAAGTCCTCCAAGAAAAGCACAGCAAACAAATTGGTTACAATCTTGACAGAATTAAAAGAAATGAAAACTGAAATCAGTTCATTTATGGAGTCGATATTGGTGGTGAAAGTGGACATTGCAGAGCTCGATTCCAAGGTATCAGCTTTGGAAACTACCATCGAAATTCAGTCAGCCTGTGTGATGCAGTTACAGACTGCAGATTAAACAGGTACAACAGCAGACAACTGAACTGCAAGAAGATGCTGAAAACCACCATTGTAGGAAAAATCTGTGAATTTTTTCTGTACCAGAAAATAGCATGGGATCAGACATTCAAGATTTTATTGAAACCCTCCTCTGTACTTCATTGATCCTGGACACAGATTTTCAATTTGAGATAGATCGTGTCCACAATGCTCCTGGACCCCAGCCCAGTGATCCATCTGTCCATCCCAGGTCAATTATATATAGAATAGTGGATGGGTGACCATCCACAACAAGGCTGTATTCCATCAAGGGAGTTGATGACATCATAGAGACCTCAACAGCGAAGCTCGAGAGGTCTCCCTGATGTCATCAACTCCCGAGATGGAAAACTGCCTTGGTTATGGATGGTGAACCATCTACTATTTTATATAGCATATGGTTCCTGGCTTTTGTCTTTTTTTTTGCACCCCCCCAAGTTGATCGTTACCTTTGTTATGTCGAGCTGCTCCTGCTCCAACTCGTCCCGCTCTCAGTTCAGCTTTACCCCGTCCCGCTAGCTCATTTCAGCTTCACTGCACTCCCGCCATTGGCTGCTTCTACCCACACCCGCTCGCACTCTTTCAGCAGCAGTTTTTGGTTTTTAAATAAAAAAATGCTTATGCGCCACAAAGCCATGTGGTAGAAGGAAGGTTCCACGGGGAGATCCACCTCTCCATGACCACCTAATCCCGCCGCCATGTTTTAATTTATTTTCACCGTTACAGCCAGTGGAGTCAGCTAATCAGGAGGTAGGTCAAGGCTGAAAAGTTGTTGTACTATCGACGTGACGTCAGAACGATAGTACAACAACTTTTTTTACCTTTGAACTGTCCTACAACAAGATTTAGAAAGCCACCGATTTTAATCTACAGTAAGCCCTAACCATATACTATAATATATTTTCTGCGCTTTTCAACAAAAGAACTGTTGCTAAAAAAAGCTTCGGCACAGAGCAAGGTATTCTATGGAAATACACAAATCTTTATTGATAATGACTATGTCTCCTTAACTATGCAGATGCGCAGGGCATATATCCCTATTTTTTTCTACCCTTCATCAGTAACAACTGAAATTTAGAACCCCATACCCTGCCAAGATGATTATTCAATTTGCCAATGGTCAGAAAAGTTATGACGTGGCCGTTGAAGCCACGGCAGATCTGAAAAGATGAGGATTTGCTTTGCCACCACTGGTGGGACTTCCCAAGGGCTCAACAGGCCTGAGAACTGTAGAATGCTCACAGCTTTCTGAACAAACTACATTATCCCTCAGTTCAGAGACACTACAGTAGCTCCTCCAGCAGATTGTGACTCAGGAAACCTGAACGGGAGAACCTGTTGCAGTGGACTGCCATGCAGGATACCTATAGAACTCTGCTGGATTCTCTAATATCTGCTAACTGTGAGTGGCTCTGAAGTTGTGGGGTTTCTTTCTGTGCTTCTCAGGGGTTGGGATGTTAGGGGGATGTGCTTGGATTCTGGCTCTGGTGGTGAACTGGCTTCAGTTGGGCAGGGCAGGTTTGGGGGGGCATTCAGGACCTGGACAGCCAGCCTTGTTTTGATCATTTATAGATGTGTCAAAGGTAGTACTTTAGGCTGAAATCCTGCCATAAAGTTTGAGCAAGGTATGTGGGGGTTTGCTGATTTGTGATGTGGACTCAACTATGTGAATCAAGCGAGTTGGGAGCAGAGCGGTGTGCAGCGATACAATAGCATGGCTGTAGCCTGGACTCTCACTCAATTAGAACAAAACTTCCCTTTCTTTTTTGTTTTGTTCATATATATATATATATATATATATATACTTTTCCACTCCACCATAAAGAATATAGTATAGTGAGCTGACATGACAGTTGAGACAGTGGTGTGTGGGGTTGCCTGGAGGCACTGCCTCTACATGGATCTCAATTTATTTGCCAAGCAGATGTCATCTTTGCTAAAACTGGGCCTTAATAATGTGAATACTTTGGGTGGAGAGGTCCCCAGGACACAATGATTGGGATGATCCCACTCTCACAGAGCCTCCTGGGACTGGCAGTGGGGATAGATTTGGCCCTAAGGAATGAGACTGATACTTCACGATAATACAAAGAGGGACTGAAGTGGCATCAGGTTTTTCCTGGGTGAGCATGCTTCCTGACTGCCAGTTCTGACTTGGGAGCTGGGTTTGCCCAAGGGGGGGTCTAGGTGCAGTCTCTGTAGTCCCTCTTCCCTTCTGTGGAGCTGGGTAGAAGCCTCCTGAGCCTCAGATTGCTGCTAGACGAATCTCCAACGACATGTTGGGACTCCATTTTCTTTGGACACAGACACCCTTTTCTACATGTTTTCTATAACATTCATTGAATAAATGGGAGATGTTTATCTTCATTTAAGGTTCTGATTTCCTCATATTTACATTTGGTATATGCAGTGAGATTTCTTTGAGGGAGTAACTAGATAATTATGCTCTTCCTAAGGGCAATTTTTTCTATATGATTTATTATTGGCAGATGCACCAACTGGTGGAGTTAGGTGAGGCTAGTAGATTATTAAATATAGTTTACTGTGGTCCACAGAATACTTTTGTATTTCAGTTGGATACCTGCTTGCCTCCCTTTCACATATGACCTTACTTTTACTTTCTTAAAGCAGGACTTGAACTTTTCCCTCCTACCTCCTCTGGTTATAGTGAGGAGAGAGGGGAGGACAGCACATTGACTGTAGTTTTCTCTATACTATTGCTGAGACATTTAATGCAAAAAAACTTTGTTGTCTGAGTTATATTCTAGATGGAAATTGTAATAGTCTTTATAGTTAAGGGTATTTCTTGCTCCCTAAGCAACATTCAAGATTTATAGGTCAGGGGAGGGGGTTCTCCTTTTTAAGAGGGGATCACTTCTGTGCTGCTAGGATGTGAGATGTCACATTTTATATTCCCTTTCTTTTTTGTGCCCTTTTTCCCTAATCCCCAGATGTTAATTTTTCTTTTGTTCTACTCATCCTTCTTCCTTACCCAGTTATGAGGTCATGGGTACCTCCAGATAGTACGGTCTCATATAGGGACCAGTCTGCTCACTAGATAGATGTTTCCTCTGTCCCTTTTAGGGAATCTTGTTTTAGCAACCCTAATTTTGGAAGTCCAAGTTTCACTTTGAAGGAGATGTGGAGAGGAGGACTATCAGGCAGTCTCCTCCATGCCATTGTTTTTTTCAGACCAAGTTGGTCCTTTTTATTGCTGGGACAAATTCTACTGTCTCACAGTTATTCTAAGTTTTTCTTTGTTATAACATTAATGTTGCAAAGTTTACAGTTTTTTATTTTCTATCAAAATGAGTGGTACCTTCAAATGAGAATGTCATGGTTACCTGCATGGTTCTTTCCTAAATTATAATTGTTTTCAAATTCGCCTCTGTGGGAATGTGACCAGGGGGCGAGGTGTGGGGATAAGGAGTGGCTATATGTTTTCAATATAGATAGGGGCAGAAAGGTCTGGGGGATTTTATTTAGCTTTTGTTAACCAGGTAAGGAAACTAGACAAACCAATGTCCATTTTCAGGTACAACCCAGGAGGTTACAAAGCTAAAATACAGAAAAACATGGAAGTGCAACAATAACAAGGATAAGCTGAGAAACATGAACATAATAACAAAGATGATAATACAACAAAAGGCATGGTGCATTGCATAGAGGAAATCAGCATTTAAGACAAGTCATAATACAGTGGAATTTTTATATACAATGAAATTCATAAGTGCATGAGCATAACAAAAAATGTAGGACATCATTCATTACCCAAGTATAAAGGACAAAAAAGGAGACCAAGTAGGGGCATGGCACAACCAGGTACACTAGGGGCAGCGACAGTCAGAGGCAGATTTCAGGTGACACCATAGGGATCTCTTTAAAGAAAGATGGGAAGTGGCACACCTAGTGAGCACTGGGAGGAAGTTCAGAAACTAGGGGCACAGACTGCAAATGCTCAGTCCCCAGACAGAGTGCATGACTACAGAAAAAGAAAGGACTGCGTGTCAGCTGGCCTGAGGAGGTAGGATGATTGGACAGGTGTAAATAGGCTGGACAGGGTGGAGGGAGTGATGGTATGGACAGTTTTGTCAATGAAGCAGCCAAAAGCAAAGGAGTGGTAGTTGAACAGGGACAGCCAGTGAAGTTTGCCATACAGTTTACAATGATGGGTGAGGCAGGGGACAGTGAGGGCAAAGTGGCAGACATTATTGTAGGTCATGTCCTACTTGGCAAGACTAGCTTTTGTAGCAAGGAGGAAGGTTGTGAGTCCATAGCTAAGTCTGGGAAGAAGAATTCCTTTGGCACGAACAAGGCGCGCAATAGTGGTTAGGTTCCCTCAGGCCTGGTAGGATAGGCCCAATTTGATATTTGTAGCCCGGCAGACATTTTGGATGTGCAAGGAGAGTTCAAGCTGAGGGTCAAGTGTGACATCCAAGTGTTTGAAGGATGAGGTAACAGTGATCGGGGATCCATCAGAGTTCAGAATCATCAGAGGGGTAGAGTTTTTCCTAAGCTTAGCAGTGGATCCAAGGAGTATGGTCTGAGTTTTCTTTAAATTAAGAACAAGCTTATTTGTAAGGAGCCAGGATTGAAGCTTAAGGAAGTCAGCTTGTAGATGACTGGTAATGATATTGATGTCATGCAAGCTGGCCAGGAGGACCGAGTCATCTGCATAGAGGGTCGAACTACAATGGGTAGGAACCAGTGGGAAGTCATTTATAAATAGGGGAGAATAATATATGGCCTAGGATGGACCCCCTGTGGGACATCAACCTTAAAAGAAATTGTCTCAGAAAGGATTTGACTATATTTCACTAGCTGTTTTCTACCGGCATGGTAATTTGAGAACCAGGCTAGGGCTGGGCCAGACATGCCAAACATGCAAAGTTTCATACACAAGAGGGGGTGATCCTGCTAAATCAAAGGCCTTTGAAAGGTCAGTGCAGACTGTACCCGTTAACATGCCATGGTCAGTTGGGGTCCGAACTTCAGATGTGATCTTAGCAAGGGCTGTTCCAATACTATAACACTTTCTGAATCATGCTGCTTAGGGGTTAGTAAGTTGTATTTGAGCAGGAACTCAGATAGCTGCACCTCAACTACTTTCTCCAGCAACTTACTAACAGTTGAAAAAATGGCTATAAGCTGGTAATTTTCAGTGTACTTGTGGTTGCCCTGTTTGAAAACAGGTACAACCCTAACAACTGTAGCTTCCAGAGTTAAGGGACCTCTCCCGAGGCAAGAGTCAGATTGATAATATGGGAGATTTGAAGTGCAAGTTTGGGGGCCCCTAATTTTAAGAGTTTGGGTTCAAGATTATGATGACCAGGGCTAGAGAAGGAAGAAAGTCCAGCGAGGAGTTTGTATAACTCCTTCACAAAGACCAATTTTAGATAGAAGGGTTGGTGGGAGGAAGGTGTCTCCAGCAGGTAGGGAGCTGTGAGGGAGCAGTTTTGGTTGTCATCAGTAGCAAACAGGGCAGTGAAGGCAGCCAGATCTGAGAATTAATTATTAAAGGCATCTGCAATGGTAGTTGCATTATTACAATTTTTACCTCCAATAATTATGTCAGTGATATCACACCCACTGGAGCCACCAACTACGGTTTTAATGGTGCGCAAATAGTTCTGCAGATCACTGGTGGAAGACAACAGGGCAGTTGTGCAATATCCACTCTTGGCAACATGCATAGCCTCTTTGCAGATGTTTTGGAGCTGATGGTATTCATGATAGTCGGATGGCTCATTTGTGGTCTTGAATTTATGCCAATGTTTGTCTCTAGTCTTCATGAGAGACAGCAGATCACCAAGCAGCCATTTTGTGGCCATCCCTCTAACTCTCTTCCTGATAAAGGGGAGATGGAAGCCCTGTAAAGGGGAATGAATGCTCAGGAAATTGTTAAGAGCAGCTGAAGGATCAGAGGCAGAGAGTACTGGGGACCAATCAATGATTTCCAGATCCTGAAGAAAAAGTTCAGGATTAAAGTGGGAAAAATCTCTCACTTGGATAACTTTGTGAGGCACTTTGAGGGTAGGGATTTTCCAAACACAGAAAGTGGGTGAGTGGTCAGATATAGCATCTGGTAATATCCTGAAAGCTAAGATTCTATCGGCCTTATTGGTCATGACCCAGTCGAGGAGCAAACATTTGCCCCCAGGGGGGTCATGTAGGTTCATTAATAAGTTGGGTAAGGCCAACAGCAGCTAACAGGGGTTCATACTGTTTGATATTAACCCCAGCCCAATCCAGGTTGAGGTCCCCAGATGTAAGAATTTCATTAGTGAAGACCTTAGGACCAATTCCATCAAGCAGGTAGGAAATATATTTTATACCCTGCTTAGGAGGGTTATAGACACAAAGTTTATGGATCTTTTTGGCAAAGCAGGCTATAATTAGGGAGTACACAGGCCAAGTCAGGAATGGTAGGTTTGAGCCATGTCCACAAAACATGACAGGTAGTGAGGTAAACACTGAGGTACAGTGCTCAACAGAGGGCAGGACAGGGATAAATGGAAAAATAGACTAGGGCAAAAAGAGCAGGGATGGGGGGAAAGATAAAGCCAACATTAAATGGAGGGCAATGAGTACCAATGCCTGTAGTCTGGGAAACAAGCCTCCTGAGCTAGTAGCTTTGATGGAAGATGAACACTGAG
Organism: Neoceratodus forsteri; assembly: GCA_016271365.2. Taxonomy (NCBI): domain Eukaryota; kingdom Metazoa; phylum Chordata; order Ceratodontiformes; family Ceratodontidae; genus Neoceratodus; species Neoceratodus forsteri. The sequence goes on along the minus strand of CM057453.1, from coordinate 276,652,821 downwards.
GTACAGTGCTCAACAGAGGGCAGGACAGGGGTAAATGGAAAAATAGACAAGGGCAAAAAGAGCAGGGATGGGGGAAAAAGGGATAAAGCCAACATTAAATATAGGGCAATGAGTACCAATGCCCATAGTCTGGGAAACAAGCTTCCTGAGCTAGTAGCTTTGCTGGAAGATGAACAATTGGATATTGTGGCAGTCACGGAAACATGGTACATGGAGAACCATGACTGGGATGTCAACATACCTGGGTACACAGTCTACAGAAGGGACAGGAAGGGGAAAAGAGGAGGTGGAATAGCTCTATACAGTACATAAGGGAAGGGATCAAAGCTACAGAACTAAAAAGTAAAAGGAGATGACAAGAGGCACTCTGGGTCACCTTGGAGACAGGGAATGGCATCACAATCCGCACAGTGGTTGTATATAGACCCTCATCTCAAGGGGAGGAAATTGACAAGAAAATGATAGAGGACATTCTCAAAATGGCTGAAAAAGGGGAGATACTGTTGATGGGGGACCTGAATAAGCCAGATGTTAACTGAATGACATGTACTACAGCCACATCCAAGAGCAGGGTCATTCTCGATGCCCTGCTGGGGGCAGGCCTTAGACAGGTAGTGCTGAAACCCACTCAGGAGGGAGCAATACTAGACCTAGTACTCTCAAATGGAGAGAGGATCACAAATTTAGAAGTCAATAGACATCTGGGAACAAGTGACCACTGCACAGTGTGCTCCACAATAAGCACAACCATGGAGATGAGCCATACAAAAACAAGCATACTGAACTTTAGAAGGGCTGACTTTGGCAAAATGGGTGAATACCTGAGGAATACACTAGCAAATGGCCAGAAAGGAGGGGTGGAAGAACAATGGAGAAAAATTAAAACTGCCATCACAGAGGCAACAAGCCTTTGTGTGAAACAGATACATTTTTATTTATTTATTTTATTTATCAAGTCTAGGATTACAAATACCTTTGAACCATGGCTCTTTTACAACGGTTCCACGTCAGAGAAATACAAATTATGGGGAACATCAAGACAGGCATTACAACAATGTGGACATTGCAAACAGAGTACAGATTAATACAGTTCAAGGGTAGCATTGTAACAAGCCAGCCAGCGGCATTTGTCAGAGAAATAGACAACAGATAAGAAGTGCCAGAGTCATAGGGAGAGAGAAGAGGGTAGGGGGAGAAGGATGTAAGAAGGGTGGGCAAGAAGGTGAAAAGTAAGCACTGGGTATACCAATATGAGGGTAGAACCAGTGAGGAGGGATGGGGACAACTAGAGCAGAAAGGGAAGTGGAGAAACAAGGTTAAGTTGGGCAGTCACAGGAGCTGTTGGTAGTGAGATAGTCCTGGAGCCTAGTTTTAAACATACCAATAGTTGGGGCAGAGGAGATGGTTGGGCTGAGGCCCAACAAGGATAAAGAAAACAAAGCGGAGTAAAAAACCACTATGGTTCTCAAAAGAGGTGGCAGGGAAGGCTAAGGAGAAAAAGGCTGCATTCAAAAAGTATAAGGAATCACAGAAGGAGCACAACAGGGAACTGTATCAATTAAAGTAGAAAGAAGTGGGGAAGACAGTCAGAATAGCAAAAGACCAAACTGAGGAAAATATAGCCAATTCAGTTAAGAAGGGGGATAAAACCTTTTATAGGTACATTAGGGAGCATAGAAAGGTTAAGGGAGGAATAGTGAAGATTAATAAGGGAGAGGGGAGGTGGGCAGAGGGAGACAGTGAAAAGGCAGAGTTACTGAATGAATACTTTTGCTCAGTATTCACAAAAGAATGAGGAGGAGTTACCTAAACCAGACAATAGAAGCACTCTGGGTAGAGGGTTGACCAGTCAATTTACAGAAGAAAGAGTCCTAAAGAACTCCTAAAACTCAAGGTGGGCAAAGCAATGGGGCCTGACAGGATTCACCCCAGAATCCTAAAAGAACTAAGGAGGACCTAGTGACACCACTGACCACACTTTTAACAAATCATGGGAGGATGGAGTGGTACCTGAGGACTGGAGGAGGCAGATGTGATTCCCTTCACAAAAGTGGGAGCAAGGCAGAAGCAGAAAACTACAGACCTGTAAGTTTGACCTCAGTGGTAGGGAAAATGATGGAATCACTTCTGAAAGAAAGAATTGTTGAGTACCTAGAGGCCAGCAGGGCATAGGACCAAAAGCAGCATGGATTTACAGCAGGGAGGTCATGTCAGACGAATCTGATAGATTTTGTTGACTGGGTGACCAAAGTAATAGACCAGGGAGGGGCTGTGGATATGGCCTACCTAGACTTTAGCAAGGCATTTGACACAGTCCCACACAAAAGATTGATAATCAAGTTAGCCAGCCTGGGAGTGGGTCCCAGGGTGGTAGCCTGGCTAGCAAACTGGCTGTACAACAGGACACAGAAGGTAATAGTGAATGGAACACATTCTGAAGAAAGGGGGGGTCACTAGTGGAGTACCTCAGGGCTCAGTACTAGGTCCAGTCCTCTTTAACATCTTTATAGGTGACATTGCAGAGGGTCTGAAGGGAAAGGTATGCCTCTTTGCAGATAACACAAAGATCTGTAACAGAGTTGATACATGGGGGGGTGGTAGAAAGGATGAGAAGGAACATGAAGGTTGGAGGAATAGTCAGACATATGGCAACTTAGATTCAATGCAAAGAAGTGCAAAGTAATGCACCTGGGAAACAAAACCCAGGAGAAGAGTACACAATAGCAGGGAGGTACTAACAACAACAAAAATGGAAAGGGACCTGGGGGTAGTCATATCAGATGATCTAAGGAGGGGTAAGCAATGTGAGAAGTCAGTAAGGAGAGCCAGGGGGATACTGGGATGCACAGGAAGGGCATCACAAGTAGAAAAAGGAAGTGGTTATCCTTCTGTACAGACAGTTGGTGAGACCCATCTGGAGTACTGTGTGCAGTTTTGGAGACCTCATCCCAAGGACATAGACGGATGGAAGCAGTCCAGAGGAGGCAACTAAAATGGTGCAGGGTCTGCATCAGAAACCATATGAAGAGAGACTGAGAGAGCTTAATATGTATACCCTTGATGAAAGGAGGGACGGGGGACATGATAGAAACGTTCAGTACCTCAAGGGAATCAACAAAGTCCAGGAGGGTAGCATCTTTCAGAAAAAGAGATGTGTAAGAACAAGGGGGCACAATTTAAAGATAGGGGGGGACAGTTCAGGGGTAATGTGAGGAAATTATTTTTCACAGACAGAGTGGTGGACGCATGGAACCGCCTTCTGGAGAGGCTGTGGAGTCTAAAACAGTGGAGGAATTCAAACATGCATGGGACAGACATAAGGCAATTATAGTGGGGGGTGGCAGGAAGTAGGCTGTTGGTTAACTAAAATCTGCAGCATATCCAGTAGGTAGGGAAATGGGCAGACTGAGTGGGCCAAGTGGTCCATATCTGCCGTCAAAGTCTATGTTTCTATGTTTCTATGTCTCCTTAAGGCACAGGACATCAGGATTATAAAGGTTAACCCAAGTAGTAAGTTCAACATGATTATGCAGGAGGCTTCGGATATTTACAAATTTGACACCCTTTGAGGAGAACTAGGAGGGGGGACTTAAGGGTGAGGTGGCAACTGGTCCTGGATTTTGCTCAATGTCTCCCACAAGGAGTAATAAGAGTATGAGGAAAAAAAGTAGGTTCCACAACCAGACTTTCTTTCGATGTGCTTTGGGGGGGTGCCTACATATTAGTGATCGATGGACCAGTTTCAGTGGTTTACAGGGGGAAACACCATACAGGACAACGATAAATCTGATGAGTAGTGATATAATTAGAGTAGGTAAAGTCACAGCATGACTGCAGCTCCAGAGAACCAATTGATATAGGGAGGCAGACAGATGCAACATGCAAGGTAAGGTGAGAGAGGGTATGACCGGCAAGGATATGTATTTTAGGACTTGGTCCGGATAGGGGGTAGAGGAAGAAGAGAGAGAAAACAGTTAAAACATGTTGGGGACAGGGAGACAGCACAGAGATAAAAAGGGGAAACACAAGGAGTAACAAGATAAGAGGGTTATAGTGACATCTAGTGGGCAGGTCTGATAAGGAATAAATGAGGAAACGAGGAGATAGAATTTCACACCTTCACATGACCACAAGACCTTATAAAAGCAGCTAGCCAAGGGGTGGGTGGGTAGGGCCACTGTGCAACCTGTGGTGGGGTTTAAGTCAGGAGATCAGCGCACCTTGTTGCTGGTAGGTGGCGGGCAGGCTCCGGCAGCAAACAGCCACCTAGTAGAAGAGCCCCAAGGGAGGCAGATGATCAGTGGGCTCGGGGAGATCTGTAGAGATAAGAGGAGGAACAGGGGTTAAGTAGGAGTTGGCAGGGGAAAAGGGGGAAGAATGCAAATGAACCTTAACAGAGGAAAGTAATAGGCAGATACTCAAGTTACAGAGAGAAAGCGAGAGGTGAGAGAATTAGTTTCAACTGCAATTAATTGTGCTGTTCAGTCAAATTCACCTCAACAGAAGAAATAGTTCAGGCAGAGATAAATTGCAGGTTGAGATAAAATTGTACTGAATTAATTGTACTGGAAAAAATTAAACTGGAAAAGATTGCTGCAAGCTTATTGACTCTTACTTATAAACTTCTATAAACCTCTGCAGCTCTATGCTGTAACAGAAAGGGTTCAGGCAGAGACAATAGTAATGAATTCACTGTACTGGAAAAAGATTGCTGTTAGCTTATTGACTGATACTTATAAACTTCTAAGATTGTGCAGCTTTGAGCTGTAAACTTAAAAACTTTCATAAGTATTACAGAGGTACAGCTGAAATTGATTCAAAGCTAAAACAGCATTTCAGCTGAAATTTTACCAGTTGTATGCTTTGCAGTATTTTTACAAAAACATCTTCCAGTTCCTGTGAACTGTAAAGTTCCTAGTCCAGGTAGCAGTGGCAGTTTAAGATATAAATGAGCCAAGTTCAAATCTTAATTCCAGTCCTGTAGCAGTGGTAGATACTGAGAGGTAAAAAGGTGCCAATTTCATATCTTATTCAGGCACCACATCATGTGAAGTCCGGGAGATCGGCGTGCAACTGTCTGTTACTGGTGTGTGGCGGGCGGGCTCTGAATAGCAAAGAACCAGCTAGCAGATGAGCCCTGAGGGAAGTAGATGATAAGTGGGCTCAGGGAGATCTGTGTGTTGCAGGTGGGTGGTGGGCTCTGAGCAGCAAATGGCCACCTAGTAAATGAGCCCCGAGGGAAGTAGATGATCAGCTAGCTCGGGGAGATCTGTGTGTTGCTGGTGGGTGGTGGGCAGGCTCCGAACAGCAAACAGCCACCTAGCAGATGAGCTCCAAGGGAGGTAGATGATCAGTGGGCTCGGGGAGATCAGTGTGTTACTGGTGTGTGGTGGGCGGGCTCCAAGTGGCAAATGGCTGCCTAGCAGATGAGCCACAAGGGAGGTAAATGATCAGCGGTCTTGGGATAGTGGAAATGACAAAACGAATGATTTCAACTGTATGATTACTACAGTTAAAATTATTTCACATAATGTAAATGATTTGACCGGACCGATTAAATGTTACAGAATATTATCTGCCCTTATAAACTGAAACCAGATCTCTTGCTAATACAAGAGACCCATCTATCCTCTGAGGAACATCAGAAATTATTAAAATTTGGTTTCTCACAGATAGTGGAATCGACCTACAGACAAGGGAGATGTAGAGGAGCAGTGATTTTGGTGCCTAAAACATCCCCCTTTGTGTTGACACATCAGTTTGTGGATGGAGAGGGATTATTGGCTTTGGCCTCAGGTACTATGTATGGTCAACAGCTGACAGTTTGTAGTACCTACATCCCCCTGGCCAGTGATGCCTTCTTCATTCAGCAGTTGCTGGATATGATTATCTTCCATAAACAGGGAATGCTCATTGTGGGAGGGGACTTGAACTGCCTTCTAAATCCAGCTCTGGACATGTCAGCTTCTCAGGCCTCCCCACCTACATCAGGGCAAAAACATCTTGGAAGATTGCTTCGGAAGCTGGGATTGATTGACACATGGCGTCATCTACACCCATCTAACTGACAATTTACCTTTTATTCTCATGCGCACAAACATTATTCTAGACTAGACAATTTTTGGGTTAATATTGAACATGTAGAGTAGATTCATAGTTCAGATATTAATATTTACCTTTCTGGCCACACTCCGATTAGTCTAGATTTAAATGTAGCCCAGGAATACAAGAATACTTTATGGTGTTTTAATGATTCTCTCTTACGAGATCCAGCCTTCCAAGACTTCCTAAAAGACTTGATCCCAGGAATTCTGAGGGATAATACTTGTCCTCAGGTTCCCCCTCCAGCTTTTATGGGATACTTCAAAATTGGTCCTTCGGAGACACATTATCACCTGTGCCACCCGCAAGAAGAGACAGAGTGAGGCTAAACTAAAAGAAACTGCAAAAAAAAATGTAAATTTCTCCAGCTTGCACATATGGAAGGAGACCATACTCTCGCTCCATTAGTTAATCAAACTCAAGATGAGATTCAAAAACTTCTTACAGATAAGACAGAGAGAGTCTTAATTTGGCTTTGTCAGAAATATTATGAAGGCGGGGCCCGGGCCTCAAGGATATTAACATATCGCCTCATGAAATAAACCCAAATGGCTACCACTATGAAAATTCAAGATCTGCACACAGGGAGGATAGTAACAATCACTGCACAAGTCCTTCAGGTTTTTCGAAAAAAGTATACTGAGCTATATGCAGACCCATCCTCCCATCTGCAGAGGTCATAGGGAAATTCTTTAAAAAGGTGCAGCTTCCATCATTGGGGGCTTCCCAGAAAACAGCTCTCTTTGGGCTCAAAACAAACTGAGAGCTTTATACCACCATTCAAAGCTTTAAAAAAGGGAAGACTCCTGGGTCTGATGGCTATGGGGCTGAATTTTATAAAGCCACCTTTAAACTAATAAGGGATCCCCTTCTGGGTGCCCTACGAGAGAGTCATAAAATGGTGCAATATCTGATCTCTTGGAGGCAGGTGGCGATTTCAGCCATCCTGAAGCCTTATAAACCCCCTCACTTATGTGATTCATATTGCTCCATTTCTGTTTTAAATCTAGATTATAAAATTTACGCTAGCATATTGGCCCATCGATTCGGTAATATCCTTCCTACTCTTGTTCACCCTGATCAATCTGGCTTCATTAAAATCAGACAAACTATAGACAACATCAAAAGGACCCTATATTTAATTGACCATGCCCATACTACAAAAAAACCCTTATTAATACTCAGTGTAGATGTCCAAAAGGCTTTTGAAAGGGTCTTTTGGACATTCCTGCACTCCACTCTTTCAAAATTTGGATTTCCTCAAGAATTCCTTCAAAACATTAAAGGCATATATACTAACCCTGAGGCTACAGTATAGGTCAATGACTCACATTTGTCCTGCTTCCCCTTGTAAAGGGGGACTAGGCAAGGCTACCCCCTGTACCCATATTTATTTGCCCTTTACATTGAACCGATTGCCCAGTTTCTTCGTCAGTCACAGCAGATACAAAGTTACAAGGTTGCTGACGATTGCCCCTATGCACTATTGGGGTGGGGGGTATGCAGAATCCGTGGATACCCTGTCCACGTAGCTGCACACCCGAGAATGAATGCACACCGGCAGCTTTCACAACTGCCAGTCACCTATCTGTGGCCCTGCCCCCCGGTGCACAGGACTCTGCAGGGTAGTCGGAGGCATGGACGCAGAACCCGACTGGGGATCCAATCTGATGCCCAGACCAGGGCACACAGTGGATCACCTCTGCAACAGGGCATGCATTGGCAGTGCACCTTGTGGAAGACCAACAGCCAGCGGCTGAGGTGGTGAGAGGAGGGTAATGCCACCAGCCCTTCCGCGATGTGGCCCTAGAGCAGGTTGCAGGAATGGGGGAGTTTGTTGGTGGTGTGGGGGGGCACTGTTCTCCACAACTTGCCTGGGTGGCCCGGGGTGGGGGTTGACCAGTTTGAGGGACAACATCCATGGGCCAGTGCCCATATGGGTATGGTTGGGGGGTGCCAAGTAGATGCTATGCACTGATGTGTGCTGGATGGCGCTGGTGGCCATAGGGTGGTCTGGCAGCAGTGGTCCTGTAGCCACAGTAGGCAAACCACCCCATCCAGGCGGTGCACAGTGGTGTGCATGGGGCACGTAGGGGGCTTATGGCAGGGTTCTCCCTGTCATACTCTGTGCCCTCCTCCTCACCTCCGCGTCCAGCACTATGCACCTTAGTGCATTGAGCATAGTGCCGGCCCGCATCCTCGCCTGCCCTCAATGCATTGTTCTTCACATGACCAGGAGATCGGGTACATAGGTGCTGTGTGCCCCCCTTAGCACATCCTGCGTGGGGGGCACATAGAGTGCGGAGTGGTTGCACGCTCCAGATACGCACGCGTGGCCACTCCACCCCAGTAGTGCATAGATCCCCATATGCATAAAGTAGCATATTATGCATGTGACCTTTTATTGTACATAACTAATCTGGACTCCTCATTGACAGCCTTAGAGAGCAGTTTACAGATGTAGGACAAGTATCGGGATAGAAGATAAATCCCCACAAAACAGAGGTGTTAATGATATCTGACACCCCTTAATTTCTTCTCCAGAGGAAATACCCTTGTAAATGGAATAAATCCTCCATTCCATATTTGGGTATACAGTTAATGGCAGAACCATCAACTATATTAGCTCAGAACTATAACCCCTTTTTTCAAGGGGTAAATGCAGACCTTCAGTTCTGGATGCACTTACCTATATCCCTAATAAATATAGTGCAGGCCATTCAAATGAATATTCTGCCAAGACTCTTATACTTATTTCAAATTATACAATGGCAAGAACATTTCTTGTGCTCTGATTGGTCACTGGCCACCTCATACAGTGAAGTTATCTGAGTATAACATCACTGTATGAAGACCCAGCACCAACAGGACATCACAAAAAAAATGTAGTCTGTGCACCACTGTATCTGGAAGCCACTGTCTCCCCAATTCCAGATATTACACGAAAAGCTCCCTCTCACCATGTCAAAGGCTGCCCCCATGCCAGAAAACAACAACATAAAATGGAAACAGATTCTTGCTCCTGAAATGTATCATTTAATGCTGATACAGCATTGCTTCCTGTAACTTGCGTTTTGAAGTCAATGTGTACGTCAGCACTCTCCTGCTCTCGCCAGCTCCTCTGTGCTGTACCACGCTCCACTTTGACATTACAGTGTCACACTCCTACACCGCTCCACTTAGGGTTCTTCTGTTTAATGAAATAAATCACTGTCATCAGTACTTTCGCCTTAGCCCGGCTAACATTTCTGTAAAAGGCCGAAACTGCAGATCTCATTCTTGTTATCCTGCGAGCATGGGGACAGTTCAGGATGGATGCTTTCACTCTTAAGAGCTGCAGTTAAAAACAGCCACAGTGTTTAAATGTATGCCACCTCCGCATATACTGGTGCGGGGTGGGGGGGCTGATCTTGGGCTCTAAAATGCACAGCTGGATATACAGTGTGTGTGTGTGTGTGTGTGTGTGTGTGTGTGCCTGTGTTTGGGGGGGGCACCATAATGAAGAGACAGCTTAGAAAGAGACAGAGCACAGAGGGTGAGAGCTTCTGACAGGTAGAAATTAGGTACCATGTAGCAGCAGCATCACCTAATGGACAAATGAGAAATTGTAGACTTTTTTTAACAGGTATACTTGCACTTCAGAAAATTAAAGAAAAAATTAATTTAAAACTTTTTTTAAAATATTTTTTTCTTTGTTAATAAACAAGCCATTGTATAAAAGCAATAAGGCACTCCAGGGTTGTGTTATTTTGTAATAATGTCACTTCTCGAGTGTTGAACGCACTCGGCCTGCGGCCTCGTTCTTCAACCACCTGAGGCGTGACGTTATTACACAATAACACACACCCTGTCATGCCTTATTGCTTAAATATCTCACTGTTACCTTCCAAAAAATAATTTAGTAGATGGCATAAAATTATTTATTTCTTCCTTTGGCAAGGGCAGAAACCCTGGGTAGCATTAAAAAAACTACAATTGCCTAAAACTAGAGTGGGGCTGGCTTTTCACAATTTTCAAAACTATGCTTTGACAGCTATGCTTAACCACATGATAAATTGGTTCACTCCACAAACTCAAGCTTTGCTGTGGGTACGATTAGAAAGATCCTTAACCTCAAATCCCCTGGAATATACCACAATATTTTAACCTACTAGTTATTATTAATTGAGGGATTAGTCCCCTTGCACAGTGGCATGGATGTGCTGTTGGACAGACCTTCTAAAAAAATGGTATGCTGTCACCAGGGTGACAATTTTACCGTGACCGACAGTACAGCGACAAAAGTTATGGGTTGCTATAGTGTCGGCGTGGGACCCAGGCACTGCTTTCTGGGGGGTCTTGCACTCCTCCCCAAATAAACTCCAGCTTGGAGTGGATTTTTCTAGTTACGGGGGGTGCTGGGGCAGAGCTCCCCGCATAGGGGGTTCTGGGGGCAAAGTTCCCTGAAGAAAACACAGTCTCAAGTGACCGGCTTTATGACGACCACAATTGTGGTTGACATAAAGGTGTCGATGTAATGCTGGTCAACAATGAATTTGTTGACCAACTGTCATGGATCCAAAAAACAAACAAACAACATTCCGGGGGCTAGCTGGGTGGGGATCCTAGTTGTAGACCCTAGGTTTCTACGAGGAAGAATGGATCAAAGATTTCGGGGATGGTTTCAGGAGGGTCTTGTTCACATCCATCAGTTTTACTCCAATGGAATTTTTAAATCCTTCACACAGTTACAAGTTGAATTTCACCTTACCCAGCCAGATTTCTTTTAATACTTACAGATCTGCCACTTTCTCAGAGCTGTAGTGGGTCTTAATGTTGACCCCCAACCCTTACCTTCACTTCTTGCCCTCCTCCAACAAATTCAATTGGACTCTTCCCTAGCACACTTAATGTCTCAATATTATTGGGCCCTTCCTGATCTCTCATCTACCCTGATGGATGGGGTACAGGTGGCATGGGAGGCAGAACTCTCAGTAGAATTAACCCCTGAGGATTGGCACTGAATTTGGAGAAGGCAGCATCAGACCACAGGCTCCTATAGTTGGAGAGAATATGGCTAGAAGGTGGTTGTGTGATACTTTCATACACCACAAATTACAGGCAAATATCTACCTTCACAAGACTCCTCTTGTTGGAGACAGTGTGGGAGTGAAATGTAGACCCGTACTCATGTTTTTTGGTTCTGTCCATTTATCACCCAATTCTCGAGAGAAATGGGACTGACCCTGGGGGAGTTGTTCCCTGCGTTGGGACCTAAGACACCAGAACTTGCCATATTATCACATTTCCCTTCTCAGTTTAAATGGGGAGAAGGCAGAGGCACTCAATGAGTACTTCTGCTCAGTCCTCACACAAGAAGCAGATGAAAATGGAGCAACAATAGGCATAAAGAAGTGTCCGATTGAAGGAATAGACATGGGTCCCTTCGTAGAGGAAAAGGTCCTAAAGGATATAGACAGGTTAAAGGTAGATAAAGCTATGGGGCCAGATGGGATACACCCAAGAATACTTAACTTTAGGAGAGAACTGGCAGCCCCCTTAGCAGTGCTCTTCAACAAATCGTTGAGGAGTGGGGAGGTGCTGGAGGATTGGAAGAGAGCAGCAGTAGTACCACTCTACAAGAATGGAAGCAAGGAACAGCCAGGAAACTACCACCTGGTTAGTCTAATGTCAGTCAAGGGAAAACTGATGGCGTCCCTGCTGAAGGAAAGAATTGTAGCTTTTTTGGAGCAAACTGGTCAGCTCTACAAAAATCAACATGGTTTCATGGCAGGGAGGTCCTGCCAGACAAACCTGGTTGATTTTTTCAGTTGGGTCACCATAACAGTGGATGAGGTTTACCTGGACTTCAGCAAAGCTTTAGACTCTGTTCCGCACAGGAAACTAGTCAAAAAACTGGAACACATGGGAGTAGTGTCCTAGGTAACACACTGGGTCAGAAACTGGTTACGTGGGAGAACTCAGGTAGTATTAGTGAATGGCACTCTGTCAGAAGGGGGGGGTGACTAGTGGGGTCCCACAGGGCTCGGTTCTGGGGCCGATCCTCTTCAACATATTCATCAGCAACATTGCAGATGGACTTAAGGGAAAGGTGTGCCTGTTTGCAGATGACACCAAAATCAGTACCAGGGTGGACACACCAGAGGGACAGCATGGCATGGAAGCTGATCTCTGAAAACTGGAGGAGTGGTCTAGGACCTGGCAATTGAAATTCAATGCCAAAAATTGCAAGGTCATGCACCTGGGAAAACGTAACCCAGGGAAACTGTACTCAATGGGAGAAGAGCAGCTGGTGGCTACTAGGCAGGTGCAAGACCTGGGGGTGATCATATCAGATGACCTCAAGATCAGTAAACAATGTGAAAAGGCAGCACTAAAAGCTAGTGGCATCCTGGGATGCATAGGAAGGGGCATCACAAGCAGAAGGCATGAAGTAGTCATGCCCATGTATCAGTCTCTGGTAAGGCCTCACCTGGAGTACTGTGTCCAGTTCTGGAGGCCACAACGTAGGAAGGACATAGATAGGTTGGAGACGGTACAGAGAAAAGCAACAAAGATGGTGCAGGGCTTGCATCAGAAACCGTGCAAGGCAAGACTAGATGACCTCAAATTATACTCCCTAGAGCAATGCAAGAATCGTGGGGACATGATTGAAACATTTAAATACCTTAAAGGCAACAACAGGGTGCACATGCAGAACCTCTTTCAGGTAAAACTACAACAGGACTAGAGGGCATGACCTTAGACTTAAGGGAGGAAAGTTCAGGAGCAATATGAGGAAATTCTTCTTCACAGAGCGCATTGTGGAACTGTGGAATACGCAGCCGGAGGGGGTGGTGGGAGTCAAGACAGTGGGGCAATTGAAGCGGGCATGGGACAGACAATATGGGATACTCAAGCAGGCAGCTCATTGGGGGGTTGGAAACCAAGGGCAGACTTGATAGATTATACAGTCCCCATCTGCCGACAACTTTTATGTTTCTATGAGAAGTGATTCTAAGAGAGGCACCAGATTTATCTCGTAAATATACTTGTAATTGCAACTAAAAAAGTGCTAACTAGGTTATGGCTACAACCTACACCACCAACAATTAAACAGTGGAAAGATACTACTTATGCCATATATCGAATGGAAAGTATGATGGCCAAATCACAGAATAAGACCCCTATACTTATGAACAGGTGGACCATTTGGTTCCTTTATATAGCCATACAGACCTGAAATCATCACTTGAAGCAGGTGACATTGTTGACAGTTAAACATTGGTCCAGTCGGATCATCTCTATTGATTTGTGAATATTACTTTAAGATGATTACCAGAATCCCCATGTCACCCAGACTACTCTTTAACTGTGACTGTCCCTTCCCCTCTTTACACTGGCTTACAGTCAGCTATCTATAAAATGTATAGACTTTATATTACCTATGAACTGCTACATCTATTTCAATAACTATGTATGTGATATTTGAAGATATTGTACATGTATCACTGTAAACTTTCATACATTTAAATTAAAAAAAAAAGAAAGAATTCTGACACCAGTCCCACTCCTGGACTGCCATCCAGCCCATCCTACATGACAAAGAGGGACTGTAGTGGAGATGCAAATTGTGCTGGTGGTCCCCCAGCTACAGAGCTCTTACACTGCTATTCTGCATCACAGACTATAGCTTAACAGCAGTTCTGTGGCAGTGCAGGGTGATGGGCTAACTATATATTGAACAGGAGTTACCAACAGTCAGTGTGCCATCACTCTGCGTTACATTGCTGGTGTTAGTTTTCCTGCGTACAAACCACTGTACCATGTCTAGACTAATAAGAATGGTAGAAAAAGGCCCACAGGCCCATCCAGTCTGCCTACCCTGCCAAACTAATCTGCACTGGCCATAGTAGCCACCCCCTTTGTTTCTGCCACCCCTTTTCTAATTACATATGCCTCTCCCATCCCTGTTTGAAGCTGCTCACTGATTTGACTTGTACCACAACCTCTGGCAGCTTGCTCCACTTGTCCACCACTTTTTCTGTGAAAACTTGCTTGTAAATGCCCCTTTTCAATTTGCCCTCTGCAAGTTTCAAAGAGTCTCCCTTTGCCCCTGTATTTGAGTTCAAGAAGAAAAGCACCGTAGTATTGATCCTATTTATCCCATACAGGTACTTGTGTGTTTTGATCATGTTACCCCTTTTTTTCCTTATTTCAAGAACATATATATTCAAGTCCAGTGGCCTTTCCAGACCTGTCTTGCTTCGTAGTCCATGTACCATCCTGGTCACCCTGCATTGTACTGCTTACACCTTGTTGCGGTCTTTCCTTGGGTGTGGACTCCAGCACCTTGCGCTGTATTCCAGATGTGATTGCATGAGTGACCTGTACAATGAGAGGATCACTTTGCAGCTTTTGCTGCTTATCCCCTCCTTATGCATCCAGCATCTTGTTTGCCCTACTTGCAACTCTATTGCAGTGTGCTGTTACTTTCATACCCTCTGATATTGTGACACCTACGTTCTTTTCTTCCATGATGCTTTCCAGTATCACCACCCCCATTTCATATTGCACTTTTGGGTTCCTTTTTCTCTGTGTTCATCACCTTGCATTTTTCAGTGTTGAAGCCCAGCTACCATATCTATGACCAGCTCTCCAACTTGCTCAGATCCTCTGTGAGTTCCCTTATCACTTTCTTTGTGTCCAACCTTGTGCAGATCTTCTTGTTGACTGCAAAAATGCAGATTTTGCCCTTGATGCCATTCCCCATATCACAAACAAGCACATTAAAAAGGACCGGGCCCAACACAGACCCCTGAGGTAATCTTCTTGTAATATCCCTTACATCTGGAAACTCCCCATTTACTACTACCTTATGTGTTCTTCCCTTCAGCCAGTTCTCTACCCAGGTCATCAATTTAACCGCTGCCATTAAGTCCCTTACAATTTTGATCAGCCTCGTGTGGGGAACTGAGTCAAAGGCCTTGCTGAAATCCCTGTACACTACATTAACTGCCGGTCCTGTTGTTCTCAGGGAACTGTGTCTGTTGCATGTTACCTCATCTTAGTTGAAAGAAAAGTGAAGCTTAACAATTGTTGTATACAACTTCCTCAGTGCAGACACAATGTTGGTCAAGCCTCTATCAGATATAGACCTGCCACACATGGAATATCCTTCTCCCTCACTATCAGGCATAGATAGACCTGCCACACATGGAATATCCTTCCCCCTCACAATCAGGTATAGACCTGCCACACATGGAATATCCTTCCCCCTCACTCACTACCATCTCCATTTTCCAGTCTGTGAAGGTCATGCTCAAGGAGTACTTCAATTCCTCTCTGACGTGTCACAATTGCCCTAGAGGTGGCCCATAATTCTTTAACAGGGGTCCCCGAGAGTGTTAGTTAGGTCTTGGGTGTAATTCTGATTTTACCCTGTCTCAGAGATGGGTTCCTACCGAAGCAATAAAACTACCTATGTATTGTAGTATGTTCGAACTTGCTCTGTTCAGGGTAATTGAAGCACTGTTGTTTCATTATCACGTTGCCCCTTCAGGGTCAGGTATATAGTCCCGTTGTATTATTGCAGGGCATTTATGTTCTTTCCACTGTATATTGTGATGTCTGTATGTAATTATGACTTTGTTCCTTTTGTTGAAAAGTGGGGAATGCATTTTCAGGACCCTCCAGGGACTTTGTATTTAGATTCCTCTGTACCATTCCACGGAAGTTTTTCTTATACCCACTGTACTTTGTGACTCTTTACATATGTTGACTGTGTAGTTTGTTTTTCCTCTGCCTGTTAGGATTGCTTGGAATCCGCCGAATAGAATCAGAATCATCAGATTTTGATCCTTTTTTAGGAATTAGGATTTTCAGATTTGGCATGCACAATCTTAAAACCTAAAGCGGGTTTTGGATTCAGATTTCAGAATCTGATTCCAAAATCTGAATCTGAAATCCGAGCTCGCTATAATCATCCTGCAGGCAAGAATAGGAAGCCTGCACTTTCTGCCTGCTAGCCTTGCTGTTGTAGTTCTCTGTGATCTTCATGTGGTGAAACTGATTGGAGAGCCAGCTATGCTACTCCTTGCTGCAAGAAGTATTCTTTTAGTCTTTTTTTCAGGAATTAAAAAAAACAAACCTTACTCTGTCCTTGTGGATGTATACTTTTGTGAATATTTCTGCTGTACAAAACAAAGCATTGCTTTTTTCCTCCTTTGAAGTGATGGTCATGGTACAATTCATTTCACTGGGCTTGTTAATGTGCAAGAAGTTGCTGCCATCTAAGCCCAGCTACCATATCTATGACCAGCTCTCCAACTTACTCAGATCCTCTGTGAGTTCCCTTATCACTTTCTTTGTGTCCATCCTTGTGCAGATCTTCTTGTTGCCTGCAAAAATGCAGATTTTGCCCTTGATGCCATTCCCCATGTCACAAACAAACACATTAAAAGGACTGAGCCCAACACAGACCCCTGAGGTAATCTTCTTGTAATATCCCTTACATCTGGAAACTCCCCATTTACTACTACTTTATGTGTTCTTCCCTTCAGCCAGTTCTCTACCCAGGTCATCAAGCAAGATATTGGTAGTGGTGGTACATCTGATGAAGACGTTGCTGGTGATGGCAGAACTATTACTTCTGGTGAGGTAACTAGTGGTGTTAGAGGAAGAAGCAGAAGATGACCAGGAAATCTCCTTCTGTTCCAGAGAATGTTGGTCTAGGGAGTGGTAAAAAGATTGCCAAAGAGAGTGCGCCTGCTGCCTCAAAATGTAAAACTGGTGCTGGCAGGCCTTTCAACCAGAGTGGTGGTGGATGTGGTAAAGGGGAGAGTCCACCTCCTGAACCTGTTGTTCCTACCAAAAAAGTTAAAGGGTCTGGGGCATGAGCATATTTTGAAATATGCCCAGGTGACTGCACCCACAGATGGTGTCTGGTATGTTTGGTGAAGATTATCAGGTGTTGGCCAGCAGCTCTGGGCACCTTTGGTGTGTGCACCCACTTGCACACAAATAATAATCATGAGTGGGTGGAAATTATTGACTGAGCTGCCCTGGAGAAACAGTCTGATTGGGGGAGAGACACCTAGGAGGTGTAGAATTTCATCTCAGCTTAAAGGGTCTACTTCTTCATCATCCCTAGATGTGCCACCCATTCTCATAAGGTGGCAGTTGACCTTGCAGCAATATTCAGAATGCATGGGATATATGCATAGAGGCATGCTAAGGCTTAGGAGATAAACAGGACTGTGGTAGAGCTGCTGGTGGAAAACTCACTGCCGTTCCCCTTTGTCTATGGTCCTACATTCCTCAGATTAATGCATGTGGTTGAGCCTTGGTACTGTGTGCCATCAAGACATTTCTTCACTCAAGTAGCACTGCCTGTGTTGTACAAAAATGTATGTTCTGACATTTGCGATAGCCTGCAGCAGTCTAGTGCCCCACAGGTTCATCGGACAACAGACATGTGGAGTAATGATCAAGTAATGAACTACATGGCAGTGATAGCACATTGGGTGTGCCTTACTGAAACAGAAGGTAAAAGGCTGGAAAGTGTTGGCAGCAGTGTAAGGTCTGGTCATCATGAGCTACACATAGATGTCATGCAGCACTGTGTATTGCTGGGTTTGACAACACCCATACTTCAGGCCATTTGCTGGACATGCTGGAGGGGGTCACAGATAACTAGCTGAGAAGCAATGGTCTGCAGGCTGGGATGCTTGTAACCAACAATGCTGCCAATGTGTTGAAATCCATGGATGATGTTAGGTACACCCATGCGCTGTGTCTCGCCAACTGCCTACACTTGGTTGTGCATAATTTGCACAGCAGCAAAAAAAAAAGAGGTTTCTGAAGATATAGTGGGTACTGCTCAAAACATATATGTTCCCACATTTCACACTCTGTTAAAGTCAAAGGGAACTGCATGGGCTACAGTGAGAAAAATATCTTCCAGAACACACTCTGACACAGGACTGCATGACAAGGGGGAACTCAATATATCACATGTTGGAATGGATCCAAGAACCAAGGCCAGCCATCCGTGACCATCTGTTCCTAAATAAAATCAGTAAAGCAGACGTCATACTCTTTCCAGCAGCTCGCATATGGTGAAGACACTGGTGGAGGTCCTGGAACCGTCCCATGCTGTTATGAGTGAAGTTGGTTTTACCTCATCATGCATGTGCATGATTCTGCCTCAGCTCAGATTCTTACGTGTATTCTTGAAGTTGAAGAATTCCCAATACTAAGCAGGTCATGATGATGAATCACAAGTTGGAAAGGGTGTCATAGACTCATTGCTGAATTTCCTGCATGACAACCAAAGAGTTTGGCAGATGTTCTCAAAGGATCAGTATGCCCTTGCAGCTATGTCAGACTCATGGTTCAAGGATCAACTTGGTAATATCCTGCAACGGTGAGATGTTCTGCATGACTGCTTGGCAAAGATGGCTGATTCCTGTCCACCCAATGACTCTGAGGCTGAGGAACATCAAAGATAAGAAGAACATGAGATAAATGGTGTGAAGTCTGATAATTATGTGTCTCTTCCTGCACTAGGGTCATCATTAGTAAGTAAAGTAAAGCAAAAATGTATTTGTTTAAAGTGCCCTTTCCATGCTCCGGGTGATTTTACAATAATTCAAACAGTTTTAATACAAACCATACAAAAACAATAAATACAATAACCACAAATAACCCTTAGTTATCAAATCCCCAAGACTGCTTGGTTAAAGAGAAATGTTTTTAACTGTTTTTTAAAACTTTCCACAGTCAGGCAATCTCATATCTGACGAGGTAGAGAATTCCACAGGGTAGGTGCCATATAGACAAACAATCTTCCTCCAGATGTCTTTAAATATACCCAGGGTCTCTCTAGCAATCCTTCGTCAGAGGATCGGAGTGAGCAGAAGGGGTAGTAAGGAACCAGGAGTTCTTTCAGATAGTGGAGCAGATGTCATCAGTGAATCTGATGATGAGGACCCAGAAGAAATCAACCATCAATAAATCTGTTAACATTGATCGTCAGCTGAAGGACTATTGGAAAGACTGCACAATTATTTTTATTTATTTATTTATCTTATTTGAATGATTCAGATTATTACCTTTGAGCTAAGGGTTTGGGTCCACTGGAATACTGGTGCATGAAGAAACATGTGTAGCTTGAGCTATTTTGGCTGGCTGAGTTTTCTTGTCATGCCCATGCAGCTGTGTGTATTCAAAGCATATTTTTATTGCCGCTGGAGCAATTGTCAGTGACAGCAGAATCAGACTGAACATGGGGACTGTGGAGGTGCTCACATTTGTTAAAATTAATAAGGAGGTTGGCCAAAATCCTGTTCACCCACCACATATCAGTTTTCTGACAGCTCTTCTTTTGATGCTCCTAGGAGTGGTGTTGCTGCTGACACTGGATGAGAAGATGAAGAGGATAAGACAGTGTGATAAAGTGCTTGGCACTAGCTGGTATACTGTTATTACTTTGCCAAAAATGATCACCATGTCTCATCTTCAACCATAATCAACTATCTTGTGTGTCCGGTTTGTAATGCTGGCAGACTGCACACACAATCAACAAATGTATACAACTAGTGCCTCTGTAAATGCATCTCTGTCCCCTATCCTCTTGTCCATGACCACTCGTTGCTTGCTTTCTCTGTGTGCACCATAGCAGCTGGATTTTAGACTGCATCACTCAGTGAATATTGGTATTGAACCTGAGCAAGACATCACTCCCTAGAGTCCAGTCCCTGCTCCCAACTTAGCACCCTCATCCTTATTCCAGATTTCCACCCTTCTTTTTTTGCCCACCCACAGCTAGTTGTATGAAGTAAGGATATGCAGTGTCACTTCAATACATACCATATAAGTATATCTTTATTTTATTGATGCCTGTTTGTTTCTCAATATACTGTAATTACAAACTCTCTGGTGGGTGTTTGTCAGTTGTGTAAAATCAATTGAAGGTTGGTCTACCATGGTTGCTGCCAGCCAGTATTTTGGTGTGCTGTGTGTCATTCACCACATGCATTATGTTCTGTGTTTCATTACTGAAGCCACTGCATGATACTGTATGTTGTATTATGTATATTTTCTTTGTTTATAATGACCAGCACTGTCAGTTGTGAATATTCTAAATATAGTAACCTGATGTGCTGTTTATTTTTACAATTGGTGATGTGCACTTAGCGACATCAAGTCAACACTTATGTTATTACATAACAGATACTGTACAGTAGTAATTTATTTTTCATTAGTCACACTGCCATATGCAATGATGGGCACAGGAAGGATTATTTTTTTGCCTCCCCTTAAAAAAACAAAATAATATTTACAAAAACTAAAAAATGACCAAATCAGCTAAAACACATAAAAAAAGGTTTTGTGATATAAAAAATGAAAAAAAAGTCATTGACAGTGAATGTTTGTCAACATATTATACTTGCATATTATTTGTAATAGTGACTTTATGTGTGTGTAGTATTTGTGTCTTTTTCTGTTGATGCAAGATGCCATCATATTTAGATCAGAATAACATATTAAGTGCAGGCTGGCTTGGTTTTCTGTCTTGTAGACATGAATTATATTTAAAACAGCAGAGCAACTATCTAGGAGCTGTAAACAAAGACTCAGAAGCCCACTTACCTCCATGGGAGTTCAGTTCCTGTTTGACAGCACTTTTTGATTAGTTTTTAATATGGCCCCCCTAATGAAGTGAAGGAATTGTTAGTTGCCTCTGAAGGACTAGCCATGTAATCGCTTCCAGTTCTTGATGACTGATGTTGCCCATGTGCTGCAGTGTTTTGTTATGTAAATGTGGATGGCACAGTGGCATGCTCTATGCATGTCTATGGTGCATCATGGTTTAAATACTTTCTTTTTTGCCCATTGAACTGGACATTTTCTTGAGTAGAATCAGAGCCAGGGTTCAGCTAACAAGAGCTCTGTTAGCTGAACCCTGGTACTGATTTCATTTATGGTATGAGCCAACAAAGCATTTTAATTTTAAGCAAGCTGCTAATGGCAAACAGTGACATTTGCTCTGGGTAACTGTGTCTTCCAGTTGGCAGATATTCTCTTTTGGAGATTTTGTGTTTGGTTTAGAAAGATTAGGAACCATAGATATATTTGTGTTTTTTTTTAATTGAACATTTTCTACACCAGTACAAAAAGAACAATAGGCACCCATCAAATGTCGACAGAAAATCAAAGATAAATACTTAACTCTGCATCACAACGAAGAACCACCATTTTCAATTTAGGCTGGACAAATATCTATAAAAGAATTAACCCCACGGTATGGTGGCAATCCTCCAGAAGCGATACAAAGTGAAAAGTTACAACCAGAGAGTTGTTGTGCCTTGACTAAATTGTTACATCAAAATAGAAATCCAGTAACTGTAATTTATAATATCCTCAATTGACAAAGAAAAAATTGGTAAGAAGAACAAGAAACTGGGGCCAGAGCCTTGGTGCTCCCTCCTAGAATATATAAAAAGTAACCCTGAATTCCACTGAGCTGTAATTGACAACATTTCAAATGAAATCAACTCTAAAACTAAAACACATTCAAAGGCTCACATAAGTTGTCACCATTCATCCCTCCATGCTAGCTGATCTGTTACTGAAGTACCCTCCACTGTTTCAATAAGAGCAGTAAAGGGGTACCATCGAGAATAAAACTTCTCAGGTCAGAAATGTATGTGAGCTGTAAGAGCTTCCATAGATCTTATCTGCTTACAGTTGAATTACCAAATGGCAAGAGATTCGGGAGATGACTGTAACCAAAATTAAGTAATCGACTTGAGGGATGCCACAGAAAGTATGAGGAAAAGATAACGTTTGTCAACTGAGCCTACTTCCCTAGGAGGAAGCCCAAGAACAACTTGAGCAAACCCTAAAGGAGAGATAACTCGTAAAGCTATAGAAATCAGATGACAAACTTCCTGCCAGAAGGAAGATAACTGGGGACAATCCCAAAAGACATGAAAAGGGATACCCTTCTGACCGCAGTTCTGCCAACAACGATTGGAGACTGCAGAGCCTGTATGAAAAGTTCTGTCAGGAGTATAAAAATATTGAACCAAGACTTTCCATTTAAATTCTCGCCAGACAGTGGACCCAGACATTTTACAGGTCAGACACCATATTATCCCCCATTGCTTTCCCAACAAGGAAATACCAGCCTCTGACTCCCAGAGGGTCTAGACCCAACTCACCCAAGAGAGGCCCAAGCCCTCATTCAAGAAAGTGTAAAACTGAGAAATAAGATGAGAGCAACTGGGATGCTTGGAAGCCTCCTTCAGCAAAATAAAGAAAGGGACAGGCATTTGAGACAGAGCCTCCAACTGGCTTTGTGTGGTGATAAAATGCCGAACCTGCAGGAATCGAAAAAAATCAGAGGAAGGTAAGTGGAACTTTGCAGCTGTTGGAAAGACAGGATGTTCCATCCTCAACCAGCTGAGAAAAAAGGACAAGACCCTGTTGAGCCCAGTGATTCAACCCAGCATCTAGTTTTGCAGGGTAAAACTAGGGATGCCATTGAATAGGGATCAAAGACAACTGCTTAAATGAAGTGGCAAAAGTCCTTTTCAATAACAGCTACTGGGAAAATGTATGACTGGTCCATCTGTGGTAGACCTGCATTCTACCTGATGAAATGAATGGACAAAGGGACAACTTTCATATATCTTTTTTTTTTCCTGCTATTAAATCTGTTGCATAACAGTATCTCTAAAAACCTATCCTTTCTTAACACTGAAGTAGGTTGGCCACCTACAACAGTTTTTTTTATTATTCTCCCTAAATCTCTTTCTATCATTCTTTGTTTCTATTTCACCATTCTGTCCTACAGCATTAGCTATATGCCTTGCCAAAGAAAGAACACCATGGCTATGTATATAAATAGTGCCAAGCTTGCTTGCAGTGCTTGATTAAATGAAAGCTGATATGCACATGTTTAAAGTGCTGCTAAGGCCAAGAAAACTGATGTTGATTTAAAAAAAAAACTCATCAGAAAGTACTTGAATAAAATATAGGTTAAGATAGATAGATAGGTAAAGTGCAGAGTGCATAAATAAAGACTTGATTCAAAAATTGGTTGTTAGCCAGAAGAACCTTGCTGGTAAGGTAGGCAACTATTGGTGCTATTCCCCTCTGAATATCTGTTTATACAAAAAGTATCCATGGAAATTTATTGATATTATGCTGCATTAAGAATTATTTATAAAACAAAGCAGAATTTTAGATGCCAAGATAGAAAGAACATCAGTTGGTAAAACAGAGCGGCTCAAACTTTCACTTTCTTCCTGAGAAACCCCTCCATGAGTGAA
Organism: Neoceratodus forsteri; assembly: GCA_016271365.2. NCBI lineage: Eukaryota > Metazoa > Chordata > Ceratodontiformes > Ceratodontidae > Neoceratodus > Neoceratodus forsteri. The sequence goes on along the minus strand of CM057453.1, from coordinate 276,629,398 downwards.
AGTGTCCCTGTTTGCCTCTATGTCAAAATATAGGGAAGAGAGGATTGTTTTTAGGAAGGGAAGCTGTTGATTCTCTTTATTAAATTTCCTGAAATAAACATGTTTTTCTTAAGAGGAACCTTTCAGAGAGGCAGGTTAAGAATGAAATTGTGCTGCCGCTGAAAAACCGTACCCTGTATGACATGCTCCAGTGATAGGCTAAAGACAGAAACTAAGGCTGTGGAGCCCTGCATCTCTAAAGAACAGACTCAGAACAGAGTATGTAGAAACAGAGAGAGAGCAAAAGGCTCTGTCTCGGAGCGGCTTCACTTTTACTATCACTTCTAATGCAGAAGCCGGTCCTATAAGGAATGACCTGCCACTTTGAGATTCCTTTACTTTTACCAGCTGACTTGCTGTACTGGCATGCTTAATGGTGCCACAATGTCAGGGAGTAATAAAACCTCAAAGTAAAACAGAAAGAAACAGAGCAGTCTTGCAAAGCTTTAATGAGACCAGTGTCTCTGTTGTATCTTGCTCCAAGAGGAAAGAACTGCTGAAAAATGGCAATATACATGAAGCAGGGCTGCTACCTGCAAAAGTGTGCTCTCCTTCATGTTCTATAAGAAAGACTGTTTTAGTTCAAAGAAAATAACTTGCATGCCCATTTTCTTCTGAGAGAGAAAGCTTGTAAATCTTGCAAGCATGAGCGCACTCGCTTCTCACCCTCTCTCTCTCTCTCATCAGAGAGTTCTATGGAGCAGTAAAGTTAGATTGCAAACACTGCAGTAACTGTAAATGAGGAAAACATCCTCTAAAGATAATGTCAACTATGTTGCAACTAAGTATAATATATGACTAGAATAACCACGGGCAAAATACTGTAAAACAAAATATTAAAGAATAGGTATGACTCAGAATGTCTCCAAAAGGTTCTTTCTCATTTCCCCTTCCCATGGAAGGCCTTACATTTTACATTGGGCATTATATTATAAAATAAGTACTGTCCTTGGTTCTCTAAAAAAGGAGACTGTTTGATAGGTTTGTGCACCTTGTTCCCCTGAATAAAATGAAACAAAGCTACTAACCTGAGATAAAAAAAATGAAACCACACGTTTAAATAAAAAATAATTTAGAGACATGTTATGTCTCTAAGGTTCCCCCCTCTTATTGTTAAGCCCTGACAAAAGTGTAGAGGGCTGCACATAATGAAAGTATAGAAATACTGTAGAGCTACATGTTATAAATATGCATAGGCTGGCTGGTAAGTAAATAGGAGCTTACCTGAAAAAAGTTTTATACAGACTGTTCCTTTTAGGGAGACAGTGGCCTCTAGTGGCCATTTTTATAGTAAAAAGAATGCAAGTCATGCTGAGAAAGGGGAGGAGCTATATGGCATTAATGCCAATTATGTATGTACCAGGATTTTACAGTGAAATATACATGTTTCATTTTTCTTGTATTAAAGAAAAAAGATAGTTTAATTGAAGAGGCTTCAAACAACTTTTTCTTTCTGTATAATTTTTGTTGTTCAGCCCATAAATGCCTAATTGAGATAGGTGGGCAGATCACATGTCCGGCGGAGGGGTATATAAACCACTCTGGAAGGGCTGGCCTGCTGAAGCAGTGGTTGGATTTCCACTTGAGATGCCAATGACCCTGGTGGGAACAGATCCAGGAGTCCGAGGGATGGCCAGGGGGGAGAATGGATTGAGTGTCCTAGGGACTGCTCTCCTTCTCTGGGGGGAGGGGGGAAGAGTGTCTTATGCTTTATGGACCCCTGGTGGAAGCTAGGGATTACCGCCGTGACTGGCATCATAATGTTAGGGGGCGGGGCAGACACTGGGCATCATTGCACGTCCCCACCCCCAGGGAAGCAAGCATCCACAAAAATACCAGTCCCCTGACTGGATGACCTGCTTCAGCACCCACTGCCTCTGACGTCCACTGGGAGGTTCCTGCTTCCATGGCTCTGACCTGGGGGGTAAGCCGGGGCTTGCAAATAGTGTCCGTTGGGAGGGGGAGCCCCTCAGCAGCCCCACCCGGGGGGCAAGCGAGGGCATGGGGGTGACATGCAGGGGTGGGTTTGAGAATAAGGGGGGGTTCCAGACTCCCTCAAAATAAAAAATAAATCCCCCTGAACAGTGAGCATGTTAAATTTGCTGTGGTTAGTCTCACTTACCTGAAGCCAAGGTAAGAGGAGGCCCTAAAGAGAGTAGGCTTCTGGGAAATGCAGAGGGAAGAATCAAAAGCATTTGCTTAACATCAGGATTGTGTATACTACTGGAAGTAGTGATTTCTGCTGAAAATATTTATTATTTTTTCCTTATTTTTCTATAAAATAAAGCCACACTGTGGTGTGTTGTGCCTGATTTATATTGTCGTGTGTTATCCTTTACCACACCCTACGACACCACCTATTAGAGAATTGAGCTGCTCAAGAGCCACAGTTGAATAGACAAGGGGCCTGCCAGAAACACAGCAGTTTCTATGTTTAACCAGGCAAGATCGGGGGTGTTTCAAAATATCTACTACACAAATAAACTGGGCAGCCTGAAAATAAAGTGGGGGAAACCACATACCCCCTTGCAAATGGTACCTTTGCAGGGTCTCCTATTGGGTCCTAGGGTGTTGGCTCTTCCAGATAAATGTTTTAATGGTCTGGTCAAGCAACTGCCAATTGGATCTGGGTACTAAAAGAGTAAAGTCTGATACAAAAAAAGTAACCAGAGCAAACTGTTAATTTTAATAACTTCAATTCTATTGGTTAATGAAAGAGGAAGAAGAGACCAACATTGAAGATCAGCAAAAATGGTCCAGCAAAGTTTGTCATAATTGTCGTGGTATAAAAAGGTCATACCCCTAAATACCAGACTGAGGTCTTACCCCAACTGTACTGTGAGCGCAGTTGAAAATCCAAAGGGATTGTACCACTAATTACTAAGACCTCAGATTTTGATGTATTTACTTTAAAACCAGAGAACAAACCATATTGACATAGCAAAGTCTCAAGTTTAGATAGTTTAGTTAAGGGATCCTGGAGAAAAAACATAGTGTCTTTTACGTAAAGCATCACCCGATTATTTACATCCCCCACTGTCAGTTAGAAGACTAACTGCTAAAGTAATAAATCAGATTTGTTCTATGTCTGCAATGTTAGCCAGAGATAACACTCACAAGTAGTCGTAAATAAAGTATTTTTATTATACTCGCAGCCAAGCAGCATAATAACTCACAGATAAGGGTGACTTGTCAGTCTATTTGTATGTACAAAGCTTCTAGAGAGTGAGAAACTGGCAAGACAGTGTTTTATATACTAAGATAAGAACTAGCTTACTGATACACAAAACTGTATGTATTGGTTCTGAACTATAAACAGCGTTACACAATACATTCTCTATTGGATAATTACTTAGGAGACAGAATACTAATGAGTATAAGAAATAATGCTTCTAGAGCATAAACCTTAGACAGAGAAATGCTGACACTTCCAATCTACATGTGCTTAGATGACAGACTAAACAGGGGATCTGTCTCTTGTTAGTAGAAATTGAGAATTGCTTACAAAGCTATATTACACATGGCATATATGCCTGAGTGTACATACATATAATTACATGAGAGTATAAATACATAATAATCACTGATGATCCTTCAAAGACATCTAAGCAGTGATTAGATCAACTATATATGGAATATATATGAAAAATAAACATAATCTAGATAAATGTTATATAATGAGGTATAAATGAACCATGCATAGTACATTAGCATATATTAGCAGCAAAGCACACTCCTAGTACTCATGCTTATACGATGTGTGCTAAATCTATAATGTTAGTGCAAAATAGCAATATCACAGTATAATAGACCAGAGATATAGTGTAAGACATATATGGGGTAATAAGGGCATAACCCAGGCGCAACACCACCTTTACCCCCCAATTGATTGAGAAAGACTGCATTGCCTCCACCAGTGGTTCATTATTTAATGCAAAAAGAAGCGGTGAAAGAGGGCAACCCTGTCTGGTGCCCCTTGCTATAGAAAACATAGAAGAGAGGGTGCCATTTACCCGAACCGCAGCCCTGGGGGACTCATACAACATTTACATCCATATAAAAATGTTTTCCTCGAAACCCTATTTTATGGAGGGTTTCTTGTAGGAATACCCAATTAAGCCTATCAGAGGCTTTCTTGCATCAATGAGAAGAGCTCTCTGTGGAACAGCCATTTTAGCTCCCTCAGAAAGGATATTTAATATCCGCCTAATGTTGTCTTGTAAGTGCCATCCTGGAATGAACTCAGTTTAGTTCAAGTGAATCTTAGAGGGTATCACCCTCTGCAATCTAGAGGCCAAAATTGTAGTAAATAGTTTAAAATCTTGATTTAGTAAAAAGATAGGCTGATAGGATTTTCATAATGTGATATTCATACCGGGTTTGGGGAGTACAGAGATAATTGCATCATTCTAAGAAACAGTGGTTTGACAATCCTGACATAATGCACAAAGAACAGGGGCTAATTGAATCTTAAAATGTTTGTAAAATCAACATTATAACCATCCAGGACAGGGGCCTTATGTTTGTTTAAGGAGTTTATAGCACTGAGTATTTTATTGAGGGTAACTGGACTATCTAGCATTTCCCATGCCTCTGGTCTAAGAACTGTTAAATGTAAGGGCTGCAGAAATATTTTGGTATCATGCCGTACTTGGTCGAGATCCTTATCTTTGGAATAGAGGGTGGCATAATAAGTATGGAAGCATTCAGCTATCTCTTGTGGCAGTTTTTGTTTTCTATTATGCATTTTTGACTTCTCTGAAAGTCTGAAATATGTGCTTTTTACGTTTGCTTGCTTGCAGTGCACAAGAAACATTTTGAGGTTAGTAGAGCACTGCAGAGGTGTAGCAGTGTTGTGGCCAATGAAGGGAATGCTTTAATGGACACATCCCTCAGCCACCAATCAACAGAGAAGCTGCCGATGATGGCAGTTTCAGAGCGAGTGCTGCACTTGAAAGAAATCTGCCGCTTCAATTAGGGACAGTTTTTTTTCATTACAGCGACAGATTTCCACCCCCCTTTCTGGCAACCAAGCACATTCCAGCCAAATGCATTACATTGCACAGTAATGAGTATGGTTGGAGTTATGAGCAACTCATTTGCTCAGTGTGCCTTTCCCAGTGAAACATATTAATAAATAAACAAGCTAATAGATAATAAATGAGCCATGCTGTGGCTTTGCATAATTGGCGGCTCCTGCCACCCACCACACTCTCCCCCCAAAGCTGACACTGGGGTGCCCAGTCCCCGTGTCAGCATGTAGCCCCCCCACTAATGTGGCACACTGGGAGCCCACCCCAGTGTGCCAAACTAATTATATTTCTGACACCGGTATGCCCACTCCCAGTGTAGGATGACTCTCCCCAAAGCCCAAACATATCTTTTGCTGACAATGGGATCCCCAATCCCTGTGTTGGCATGCCCCTCATCCCCACTATTGAGGTACACTGGGAGCCCATCCCAATGTGCCAAAGTAATTCTTTATCTTTTTCCTACAACGGGATGCCCACTCCTGGTGTTGGATGCACCCCTCATGCCCACTTTTTTTCAGTCAACCTCAGGGTGCCCAATCACCGGGTCGGCATTGACCCCCCCTCCACTAGTCTGGCATACTGGGAGCCCACCCCAGTGTGCGGAAATGTATTTTTCATACTACTTCACCTGTAAAAAAGAAAAAACGCCCCCCAAGGTCTTTTTTAATAACCTACAGAAAAGAAAATGGCCCCTCGTCATCCTCTCCGCCCCTCCCATCCCGCCCCTCCCTCTGTGCACCCCACCTCCTCGCACTACCCGCCCTCACCCATATTTACCTTTTGGAGCTCCAGCCGCAATCTTCTGTGGACTGGGAACACCTCTGAACTCTTCAAAAACCAACCACAAACTGAAGAAAATCACTGTAAGCCCTATAATGGCAATCAATGGGGGTTTCAACTTAGGTTGATATCTCAGCCATTTTTGGGAGTTTTGGTCTCAAATTTTCAACATGGTGTTCTTGGGACCCCACCTCATGAATGCTGGCACTGTCATTTCATTTCTCAGTCCTGACACATGATTTCACAGTTGATGCATGCAATCACCTTTTGGGACCAATTAATAAAATGAAAGTACCACTGTTCACGAGGTGGGGTCCCAAAAAGCCCATGTTGAAAGTTTGGGGAAAAAACTCCAAAAAGTGACTACATTTCGAGCGTGGATTGTGCAGTTTGTACACATACTCGTAACTTCACCAATTTTTAATATTTTCACTCCAAATTTCCAACATTGCTATTTTTTCACACCTCCTACTGAACAGTGCAGCTGTCATGTTTTGCATCCTACCCAAAATGTGTTTTCGCACCTGTGGCAGAGAATGGTGAAGTTGCTGTGCAAAAGATTAATGAAATCACAGTGCCACTATTCATGAGGGGAAGTCCCAAAAAGGCCATGTTGAAAATTTGGTGAAATTCCCAAAATGACTGAATGCGAGCATGTGTTACCAATTTCAACGCATGCTCGTAACTTTGCCAGTTTTTCATATTTTCACTCCAGATTTTCAACATTGTCATTTTTTCACACCTCCTTGTGAACAGTACAGATGTAATTTTTCACATCCTGCCCAAAATGTCTTCTTGCACCTGTTGCATTGAATTTAGCATTCGCTTTGTGAAATCACCTTTCCGGATTGAATAACAAAATGATAGTGCCACTGTTCATGAGGTGGGGTCCCAAAAAGCATATGTTGACAATTTGGAGTGCAAATACCAACAAACACCCAGGGTGTTAGGGTTTCCTACCATAACACCCCACCCTATACAGACTGACAGACATTGGGGGTGTGACTTGGGGTCATTGGCCATAATGCTCATGCCATTCCACCCCCACCCCCACCCTGCAGCCACTGACCAGCATTGAGGTGTGCCTTGGGGTCTTTAGTGCTAATGTTCACCCCATTCTCCTATACTGCACCCATCTCAGCTTATTTCCTTATGAAATGGGGTGAGCGTAAAGGCTGATGATCCCAAGGCACACCCTGACAACTGTCAGTGTCTGCAGGGTGGGGTGAGGTAGAATGGTGTGAGTGTTATGGCTGATGACCCAAAGGCACACCCAATGCCTGTCAGTCTCTGCAGGGTGGGGGTGGAGGTTGGCATTAGTTCAATACGTCGCTGCCATTCCTGTTATGCATCTCTCTAACTCCTGCAGTACCAATGCCAACACCAGCAAGAAACATTTGGCATTGACAAATGCTTGTTGTTATTGTTGCACTTCTCAACTTTTGCAACTTCAGCGGTGCTTCCCATGGGTCACCATCCATTACCCAACATTTCTTCTCCCAACAGCAAGTTACAAACTTGCATTGTTGTCATAAATGTTTCATCGCTATAAAATATGTCTTCTTAAATTCACTTTCTATCAAGAACCTTGCAGTGAAAGGATGGCTGCCAAGCAAGCATCCTACAAGGTCATTTGCATGCAGGTCCATCTGCGACCGTAAAACTGACCAATACCATTTTACATCATCTACCACAAAGGTGAGTAACAAACAATTGTAAAAATCAATTGTTTATAAATAACTTTTGAACTAGGCCAAGTTATCATTTTATCTGACTTCTTATTTCTTTATTGATCATACAGCTAGATGTTGGCAACATTGTCATTTTGCATTATGAATATGTATTGTGATGCAGACACTAGACACAGAGGCACACAGAAATAAGTCATCAGCACCAGCAACCTGGTCTCTGGCATCGTTGTAGGACCTGTGTCCACACGGACATCAGCAGTCAGACTCCTCTGCATCTGCACCACTAATGCCAACTCTCAAGTCACCAGCCACCAGCCAGCCTCAACCCAAACTCTTGGGCCAAGTAGCACCTTGCCAATGGTGAACAGCAACAATCCAACAGCAAACAACCTCAAACCAGGCCCCTGGGCCAACATAGCACCTGGTAAATGTCAGGCACCAATAAACAGCCTCCAGGTATCCACTAGCCAGCCTCAACATGACTCTTGGGTTGGCATACACCCAGTAAATTCCAGACACCGACAACTAACCAGAAGCCAGCCACCAGCCATCTTCAACTCAGATTCTTGGACCAGTGTAGTACATGGTAAGTGGTGGACACCAGCAACCAGCCACGGGTCAGCCAACCAAAAAAGAACTTCCTTCCAGCAACGTGGTCTGTTGGTCCAGCATAAGATCCATTACCTTAGCACAGTTGCACTCCATGGGAAAACTTTCAATAACAAGGCATATAGCCAACAGCTTCTGATTAGTACTTCTCTTTTTATTAGTTTTTTTTAGTTTCAATGACTCCATGTTATGTTGCACAAAAAGGTAGTCTCTGCACATAAATTCATAGCAGTTTGCATTGTTCTAACATACAGAAGTCCTTGGCTAAGTGCTTTTTACATGTGCAAAGCATCACAACTTCAGTGCAAATAACTTTACAGGCAATGTGCAAAAATAGCAGTTTTTCAAGCTAGCAGCAGTACAAAATACTTGCGAATTGCTGACCCATTTTACCAGGTATCAAGTTTATGGCTGGCAACCAAAAAACCTTGGCACTTCACCCCACAAAGGTTCCATCAGGAGCTGTGGCCAGTAAGTTGCTGCTATAGTCTTTTATACAGCCTAGTTCATAGTCATTGTCAGGAACAGAATAAACAAGAAAATCAGAAATGAACATTTCTGCCACCAAAACCAGGCTTTAGGGGTGCAAGACATGTAACATCTGTAAATATGTGACTGCAGTTGATGTATTTGAGAACCCCATGAACGGTAATAAATGTATTATCAGAGAGTTTTTTTTTCCAAACTTTGTTTATTCACCAACTCAGTGAGGCATCTCTCAGAGGTGCCTTCTTGATGCTAGCCCTGCTGCTCCCCACTGTGACAGACCACTCTGGTTCTCCCTTCCCTCAAGGGACTTCCCAGCACCCTGGATCACCCCCAGAGGCAGGGCCCGCCCTCCCTTGGGGGTGTCTTTCTGGAATTAGAGGGTCCATCCCTCTCAGGAAGTCAGCCGTGGATCCCCAGGGTGATCTGCCTGAAACTGGGGATGTGAGGGAGGTCCCTGAGGCCCTCATCGCCTCCTCGGCAAGCCAGGGTATTTCTTTGTTTATGCCTCAGACGTGGGATGTGCAATGCCACCCAGCCCGTGACGTGGATGCTCCCACCCACGTCTGGAAGGCAGCCACCCGACATCCTCCCCCTGCATGCTAGCCCTAAGCATTGCAGTGCCTCTGGTCTCCACTGGGGGCCACTGCAATGCCAGGCTGCCCCTGGATCCCTCCCCAAGAGAGGAGACCAGTCCTCCGGATGCTCAATCCTCTTTCTACCCTGTCAACCCTCGGTGGTCCGGGCTCATTCCCGAACCCAGTTCGCTGACGTGGCGTGAGGTGTGACATCCAGTGCCTCAACCCTCAGTGCCACCAGGCCGTGTCATTATCAAAGAGTTTATTACGTGCAACACAGCATATGTTATTTATTGTATTATTTGCCCCTGTACAAAGTATGTTGATTGGACAATCCGACAAGTAACAGAACTGATCCAAGATCATACACAAGATATTATTAGGGGAAATGAAAACAAATCATTGGGTGTACACTTTAGGACAGTCCACAATAGTTCAGTGGAAGGCATATGATGGATGCCACTGGAACATATGGGGGTACCTGCAAGAGGTGGGGATCATTTACACAGGCTCCTTCAGAAAGAAGCCATGTGGATCCTTAAATTGCAAAGTCTTACACCTAAAGGCCATAATGACTTCTTCAATTTGAAACCATTCTTAGGATGATGTAAATATACTTGTGTAATACGTTTTACCAGAAAGATTAGACAACATAGGTATTATTTTCATATTAGTGTCTTTATATGACAGCTGTCCATCTTGCAGTGTAATTCATTGCTGTTAAACAGGGACATTAGTCAAACATACAACCATTCAGTTGTAATAGGAAGTAACACAAAAATATTTTATATAACAAAAATGCATAAAAAATAAGTTCAAATTAGAAGAACTGTTGCAGCAGGGAATAGGTGTGCCAGGTTAAATCAAATTAGTCACAGAGCAAATAGTTGAAATCAACGAGGAAACCGGCACCACACTAAGACCAAAATCAGCATATGCTGATACTCAGGGCAGAACTCACATAAGTAGTGTTAATAAACACTCACCACACATGAAGGGCAAAGGTTCTCTATTTGTAGAATTTGGAAACACTCCACCAGGGGCAATATCAAAAGTTCGTTTTTATTTGTAAATTCACAGAAGTAAAAAACGAAAAAGGTGAGTAAAAACAGCCCGAGCTCGTTCCTCCCGCTTCACAAGTAAATTACCACGCTACAGCACCTGACATGTTTCACTCAAAATGAGCTTTCTCAGAGGTGATGAGCTATCCTAATTAGACCACTTAAATACACAGCAGCATTAAAGAGACAGTGCAATAAAAATATAAAATTCACCATTTACATCCCACATATGGATATATACAATTCACCATGTTAAATCCCACACAGTGTAATAAGAAAAATTACAATAATAAAAGCTTTTAATTCCAGTTAAACATTGTAATGTAAAAAGTATGTTTGAGTCTCACTACTACATTACAAGACTGCTGATATATTTTTTATACAAAGGGAACAAAAAGTCCTCCTTATTCTTAAAAGTTCGTCATCTTCATTTAGTGCATCCGATAAAGCATCCTGGACACATAATCTATAATGAATGTACCAATGTATCTTTCATAGTGTTCCCTCTTCTATATACCATCCTGGGACCATCTTTTGGAAGATTAAGGGCATGGAAGGTAAAGGACTAAACAGAAGGTTAGAAATAAAACCCTTCCTTAAATATAAATAACTCTGCCTGTGTTTGAACCCTTTTTATAGTACATTTGGCTAGGATAATATTGTAAGATGGTATTGATGGTTTTTAGGAACTTTTGGGTGTCTCTGTACACTTTTTCTGTTTTAATGTTCGTTACCGTATTTAGGCTGTAATTATTCTTGTTTCGTTATAGATTATGTGCCCAGGATGCTTTATCAGATGCACTAAATGAAGATGATGAAATTTTAAGAATAAGGAGGACTTTTTGTTCCGTTTGTATAAAAAAATGTATCAGCAGTCCTGTAATGTAATAGTGGGACTCGAACATGCTTTTTGCATTACAGGGTCTAAATGGAATTAAAAGCTTTTTATTATTGTAATTGTTCTTATTGCACTGTGCGGGATTTAACATGGTGAACTGTATATGTCCATATGTGGGATGTAAATGGTGAATTTTATATTTTTATTGCACTGTCTCTTTAATGCTGCTGTGTATTTAAGGGGTCTAATTAGGATAGCTCATCGCCTTTGAGAAAGCTCATTTTGAGCGAAACATGTCAGGTGCTGTAGCATGGTAATTTACTTTTGAAGCGGGAGGAACGGGCTGGGGCTGTTTTAACTCACCTTTTTTTTTTTTACTTCTGTGGATTTACAAATAAAAACAGACTTTTGATATTGCCACTGGTGGAGTGTTTCTAATTTCTACAAGAAAAAAACCTTTGCCCTTCATGTGTGGTGAGTGTTTAGTAACACTACTTATGTGAGTTCTGCTCTGAGTATCAGCATATGCCGGTTTTGGTCTTAGTGTGGTGCCGGTTTCCTCATTGATTTCAGTGATTTGCTCTGTGCTTAAAAAATAATAGCCTGAAAGTAAAGGATGAGATAATCATTTTTTTATGTGACACGTAGAATGTATATTATGGCATAGCAGCATAATTACAGAACTGACTTTAACAAGAGGAAAGTTCCTTACAGCACTGAATTACTGTGTCTGACAAACTGTAAACTATATTATGTTGGTCAAATTGGATGGATATTTATTCATTATATTTATGTTTTTCCTTTGTCTTTCTGATGTATTCATGTAGACACAATGTCTACGCAGTGATGATCAGAAAAATAACCCTGAAATAGGAGAAAGAAGTATCCAATCAGAAGTTGAATTTGAAGAAATAAATGTAACCCCCTACAAATGGGGGTTCCTGAAAAGTCTTCCTAGAGCTTGCCTAAATGCTCACTGCCAGGCTGGGGTCCTGCGGTTTAGCAATTTAAATGTATTGCCAGAGAGCACCTGTGTAGCCTCTATGTACTGTCACTTTAAGGGCTGCTTGTTTGAAGTAGTAGTCAATCTGGAAAGGGGGCTGAGTTTTTCCATGCTCGAGTCCCGCCCGGGTGGCTGATAAATAGCTCCATTTCTGCCATCGCTAATTGTGCAGAGGGAGCTCTGCTGAAGGATGTAACTATTGGCTGAAATTGATTTAGAATAATATTGATAACGTAGTTTGTTCTAAGCTGCCTTCTTTGCAGCAAGGACTGTTCTGATTATCTCCACCATTTTGGTCCCGAACTGCCAAATTGGACCAATCAGTACCTGGGACTCTAAACTGGAGCCTGTCTGAAAGGACTGTGTGGAGTACAGGCTTGGGAATTGTAGTTTTAGGCTGTTGGCACCATTTTGTAACTGAAGGGGGAGCTATTGCTTTGACTGACAACTGAATGAGCCAACCAAACCTTCTGGATCTGAAGGAAATCCTCGAGCTGCCTGCTGTTTAGGCAGATCTAAGTTGGAAGCTGAGAGAGGAGAAGCTCAAGATATTCAAGCAAGCGGCTGCGTAGTTTCGAACGGGAGAACTGTGGGTAGGCCTGAATTGAGGCCTGCAAGTCTGCCTGTTGCCCTGAGAGGGAAGAGAGAATTTCTTTAGGACTAAATCTGAGGTGGTGAGACTAAAGTAAGCCACTGAAGTGTAATCAGGCTCAACCTGTAGAAGACTGAAGATTTTGCTGCATGCGATTGGCCTGTCAGGGACTCTAGCTATTTCTGAACTCCTGGTCTGAGCAGGGACTTTGCGATCATGACCGGGTAGCATGTTGCCTGGAACAGTAAGCTTTCCTTGCATACAAATGTGCTGTGTATTGAAAGGGGGTCGCGAGTCGGTTCCCCACATTGTGGACTGTGTTCTGCTTGCTGAAAACTGTAGCCCGATCAAATGGACTGAATCCGTGGTTAACTCCATGCAGCTGGGCCTTGCCATTCTACCCTACTGCACAGAGAAGAGCCATTGACAAGAGATCTGCCTGGGAATCAGTCCCCTGCTCTACGCTTGAACAGGAATGACGCCTCAGCGAATCATGTGGGCCCTGCTTCTCCTGGCACTCCAGAGAGTTCACCTACTGTCTCAATTTTCGTCCATCCTGTGTCCAGTCCTGGGTATTGTGAGTAACCACCAGGGTAGGTTCCTGCAACTACAGTTTAATTTAAGTGTGTTATCTGATTGCTTTGTTATTTCTTTTTTCCTTCATGAACTGAGCCATCTGGCTCTGGATTACAAATAGTGTGTTGTGCAAGTTGTTTTTTCCATCACAGGGCCCCGACCAGCTGCAACACCGGCCTTCCCCGGGTAACGGTCCTGGCTAGCCCACCTTTCTTCCAACTGGGTACCCAGAGAGTGTGACTGTGTTAGGGACTCTGACTGCATGCACAGCTGTGTGATTGATAGAGACATTAAGCTAATTAACCTGATTACCCCCCTTCCTTGTTCAAATCCCCTGAATAAATCAGATCTACTTGTTTCTGCATTCAATCAGACCGTGGTTCCAATTTGTGCTCGAAGTATTGTATTGTTGCCATTTGCTCTACCTAACCTTGTTTTACAGTGGGTCCCCAGGGTTGAACCAGAGAAACCAGCCTTGGTGGTAAGTGCAAACTGTGTGGGTACTTGTAAAGCACATCAGGGGTATTGTGAAAGTAATTATTGTGTACTGTTTTGGCCATAGCAAGGAAAGAGGGGGGGGTTACAGTGTCCCGGGGGGCTGTGCTCAGGCTAGTTTGACCACTACCATCCCTGACCTCTGGGTGGAGGCACCCGTTTCAGAACTCAGGCCCCTTAACCTGCTACTAGCCAAGAAGGCAGGGGTAGTAGTCCTTGGGATAGCGCCACTTAGAGGTTTCATAAATAAAGGGATTGCTCTCTCCATAGTGCAAGAAGAGGGAATTATATTGGTTTTAAGTAAATGATATAATGCTGTGAATTGTAATGTAAAGGAATTGTGTTCAGTTCTGCTGTAGTACATTTGCATGAAAAATAGATCTCATATACCAGGGCACATGTGATGTTTTTTTGTATTTTGTTTATGGTATCCTTAATGTATAATGAAAAACTTTGCACGAATGATTAGAGGTTGTCAGTAGTACTTAATATTGAGAATTATAAAGTAGTTTTAAATAATAAATGGTTGTGATTTAATATAGTCACTATTAAAAAAATGGGACCAATGTGAATGTACTATGTATATATATATATATATATATATATAGATATATATAGATATCTTTGATGCTGTAATGGGATATTATATAGCAAATGTTTGTTCACTTTAAAAAACTGAAGGTTCCCCTCATTGATGGGTCAAATGTTGGGCTTGGTAGCTTATAAAAAGCCGTAGCATTAACTTACTGGCTGCACCTCCTGACGTAGACATTGTGGAGCAAACAGCTGAGGCATTTTTTTTTTGAGTTGCTGTCCATAATACAGATGTCTGCTATAGTGGAATAAGCAATTCACAAGAATGTTGTGCTTAAATAATTGCGGCATCAACCAGAAGACCCCAACTGAGATGCACCCCAGTTATAGTGGAGTCCTACAGCTGCACAATTGTACAGCAGTGAGCACTGATACGCATGCAGGGGAAATGTCTAGCTGAGGGATATGCGGTAGACCAGTGGTGGTGGTGGTGGGATTCAAACCTTAAATCTGCCAATAGTATATCTGTGATACATTAAATGGAAACATAGCATTTGTTGGCAGAAAAGGACTGCTTGTCCCACTCAATATGCTCAGATGGTCGCTGCTTAGTCTACCTCCATGGACTGTAACTAGTCTCTGGCGACCCTCCTTCCTCCCTGCCTATCTGGTGATATTCCACTATGTCTATCCTATGGATGCTTGAAGCTTCCTACTGTTTGTGCTCTAAATCATCCAGTGGCAGTCTGTTCCAGGCATCTACCACTCTTCCAGGTAAATAGTATTTTCTCACATCCCTCTTAAACTCCCCCCCCCACAGCTTCAATTGCATGTCCTCTGGTTATGGTGTTTTTTCTCATTTGAAGGAGACCCCCTCCTGCACCCTGTTCACCCCTGTGAGAGCTTGTAAGTCTTGATCAAGTCCCCTTCACACTATTTTCACTTCCAGGGTGTACATGTTGAAATCCCTCAGTCTTTCCTCATAGGGCCTTTGGTGCAACCCCTACACCATTTCGATTGCCATTATCTGGAGTACCTCCATCCTGCCTATGTCCTTTCTGAGATTCTTTCTCCAGAACCGGACACAATACTCCAAGTGAGGTCTCTCCAGTGAGTAATACAGTGGCATCATCAGCTTCCTCCCTCCCTCCTCCTGCTGGAGATACCTCTCCCTATGCATCCTAATATTTCACTGGCCCCACCCCTTGGTATGTCACACTGCCCTGCCACTTTGATGTCATTAGATATGATAACCCCAAGGTCCAGTTCCTGTTTAGGGACTGTCAGTAACCCCCCCACAGTCTGTACTCTGGTCCAGGGCTCCAGTGTTCAAAGTGCATGATTTTGTACTTTTTGGCATAAAACCCAAACTGCCATGCTCTTGACCACTTCTTGGGTTTTCCAAGATCCCTATGCATTTCTCCACCTCCTCTTAAATATCCATACTATTACAGACTTGGTGTTATTTGGAAAATGTCTTCCCGTCCCTTCCAGTTCTTCTAAAATGTCACTTATGAAGAAATTGAAGAGGACTAATCTCAGTACTGAGCCTGCTGCCCCCTAGTGGTCACTCTCCCTTCATCAGAATGGGTGCCATTAACTACCACCCTCTGTCTCCAGTCCATATCACAGGAATGTTCTTGGGCTGCTCATTATACATGATTACAATAAGAAAAATAGCTTTATTATTTTTAACGTACTGTTTTTTTTTCCTCCATACTTATGCCATGGACAGGTGACTCCTTCCATCACAGCCAACGACTATTCCCCACCCCATGATCTTTATCTAGACTATCCCCCAAGCCCCCTGAATGCCTCTAGTGAACAAGATAGGTGTGGTCAGTACTGCAGAGGGTGCACCTCACAGAATGACTAACAATACAAACAGGAAAGGGTAGAGAGCACTCCAAATCAGATAGTAAATATTCACTACACCATCACAGACATACCACATCCAGACATTTATTGCAGCCACTGTGAGTTACATTTTCCCCCTGTGTGGTAGTTGGACAGGCAGGCACCTAAGAAGATTAAGTGCTAATAACATGCTCATAGTCATATGGTAAGGCAATTACTTTTGTAAGGTTCAAACCTGCAGTCTTCTGATTCACAGTTCTGCAGTACAATCACTGGACAGACCTCTTTATGAAGAACCTCTAGGTTTGATGCACTAGGAGACTTTCTTTTTGTACTGTAATCCATCACTAAATAAATGAGTGAGCTTTTGCCGCTTATGGATGGATTTTTGCCTTTTTCTCTGTTGCGGTGCCACAGCTTCTGTTTCTAAAAACTCCCTGGATTACCTTGTCCTCCTGCCATGGACATGACAATAAGACGAATGATTTGCTAAAGGTGCTTAGTTTTACTGGCAGTGACCTGCCAGATTCTCTACCTGGACAGTATCTAGTACTTTACAACAATCCTAAACCACATTTTTATAATGGTGCTGCAGATTCTACCCTTCCCACTTAAATTATTAGAATGATTAACAATGTGGCTTCTAATGTGCATTCTGTTTTTTCTGTTCAGAGGGCTATGACATCTGAGGTAAGGGCCTGTGTGGTCCCATACGTTTGTTTGCTATACCATCTTTGTACAAAACATATGTTTTTCCGCTAAAACGTATCCAAATATCTCATGGTTTGGGTTTCAGATGTTCAGCATGGCTACACACCTTTACTCCTTGCCTTAAAAAGTTAGCTCTGTCAATTTTCTTTTTGCCAGAACTCAGTCTATAGGCAGTGGCTATTAGAGATTTCAAGACTGATATAATTTCTTGTTCTGAAAATTTCTAAAATGTCAACAAATGTTATGAGAGTCCCCATCCAGATTTATTGCCATATGGCCAGTAAGGAAAGTTAGACTGGCAGTTCCGGTTACAGCTGTTGGCCAATTCTGATGCCAAAAGGCATGGAGATGAAGTCCCATTTGTAAAAAAAAAACACTAGTCATTTTAACTATGAATGCATCATATTCTCTGTGTTAACCATTATCACTTACAATTTAGGCAACTAAAAAGTCCTTGTTGCCCCAATAAGATCCTGAATAACATGGACTCAAAGAATAAAGTACAGTAAATAAAGTAAATAATGTTCACTGGCCTAACATTCGTTATACAAATGGTGGCAATTGCAGCAAATTAAAATGAACTTGAAGGCAATCAGCATTGATACACATTGTGGCCTGCCATCAATACAACGCTAATCAGTATTGACAGGGTTGTCTCTTGCTCATCACAAGGAATATTGGCTTGTCCGCAGGGGCATGGGATGATGATATCAAAGTGAACAGTCAGCTATTACCCAGGAAAACTTGCTGCCAAGAGCAAGCACTCACTTTCCTAGACTGTGTAGAGGATTACAAGAAAGGACAGGGAGAAAATTAAAGAGAGTGCAAAGAGCCCTAAGGCAATATACAGTCATTATATTTTGTAGATAACCAATGCAATGAGGGGTCATTTATCTTTTTTTCCTGTTCAGTGCACAGCTTGAGCCATAGACATTTAATATACTGTATTTAATGAAAATGTAACCTGATCACCACAACTAGTACTAAGACATAGAAGTGTTTGGATTTACTTACCAATGATTCTTCTTGGGGGGTGCATAGTTTAGAGATTAACCATTTCAGTGATAGAGCAGAATAAATCCGGCATTTAATAATGTAATTAAATGAAGGGTGTACTGGAATCCAGCAGTAGAAAAGATTACAGGAGTGCCAAAGTACCTTTCTTATCTATTAATAACCTTGGCACTCAGTACTGAATGTCCTTTTATGACTCTGGCCATATTCTACAACACAGATTAATTCAGGGCTGGGATTGTATGAAAATGAATCCTTTGTTTTTGATAGAACTAGTGTCTGAAGCTAAACACTTTTCTTAAACAATTTTTACAGCATTGTTATGTTACTAAGTATTTTATATCTAGGAAAAATGCACTTTATTGTACAGAGTCCTTTTCCAACTTAACAAAGTTCACTTGTAGGAAAGGGAGGCAAGGGATTCAAAACCCCAGTCAAAAGGAACTACGGCAATTAAGGAGAAAGTCTATAGGAAACAGTTAGGAGTGGAGGCAAAATCAGGATAAGTTTTAATTTGTATTTTTAAAATGTTCTCATGAACTTAAACATGTTAAACTGGAGTTATTTAGCACCAATAAAGGAAGACATTCTATCAGAGTTACTGTGCAGCACCATAATATTTTTCTGTTAGCTCCACCTATGTCTATAAGTCTTAACAGGCCATATGAGAAAAATGCACCCCTGCTAGGGGCTCTGGCACAGCTCAAAGCTGTGACAGCAGCAGCATGAAATGTTGCTGGCATAAGAATACCACAACCTTTAATGTATCAGTCCACATTTCTTGCCAGGCAACAACAAAGCAATAATAATTGTATCCTCACTTATGCAATAATTATAACACTCATGTAAATATTCTATGTGACATAAGGAATTAAACATTTACTGCACCTTAGTAGAAGAATAAAAATGCCTTGTTTGGCTTGGATCTCTGGAAAAAAACATAAGTCTCCTGTCAAACATCACGGAGACATGGACAATCTGGAGTCAAAGAACTCTGCACAACCAGTATGTTGCTAAACAGGAACTCTCCAAACTGAACAATCAAACTGTGCAGAATTGCAGGGGAATAGAAATATTATACATGTGTCAGACAAAAACTACTTATTGTTAGTGTAAAATTCCAAACACAGTGTCATATAATGCCAATCCTACTGAATGACATTGACACTATTCTGCATGAGAGTTGAAAACAAGTCTCAGTTATGGCCCCAGTGGCAATGGTGGAGCTTACAGAAAAATAAATTCTGGTAAGTCTGATAGAATTTCTTCCCCCTGTAGCACTCCATATTATTGCCAGGAACTCTTAACATATGAGGGTTGATTTTCAAAGAACCCTTAGATTGCCTCATGTTGTGGTGATCCAGGGCTGCAGCAAACTTTGGCTACGTAAGGGTCCCTGCACCCACTTTAACAACAATGGGGGATCCTGCACCAAAGACCTCATTGATGCCACAGCCACAGGGTTGTGACACACATGTGGTGCACCAGTGGGTTTTGATGAAGAGATCCATCAGCGCCAGCCCTGTGTAAGCCTAGACAAGCTGCAGAGATGGGGGGTAATGTGGGAGGAAGGTGGGGGCCCCTGGGGCAGCAAGGTGCCACAGGGAATGACAGGGACACAGCACCACTGAGAGGGCATGGAGAAGGCACCTGGCAAAGGTGTCATATGGAGTAGTGGACTGCCGTTCGGACTGGGTAGGGGGGATAGGCATGGTGACAGCATCCTGACATGGATCCCAGGTGGAAGCAGCCCTTGCACCTTCCCCAACAGGATCCACAGCTCCCTACATGGGGTGGGTGGCAATGGGTGCAGGTTGCAGTGTTCCTGCAGTGCAGGAAAATGTGCCCCGGGCACAGCAACATTCCTGTGGTACATAGCTCCCCTGCGTGGCAGCTGACAGATGCCTGACTACACAGCCAGGGACTGTGGGTCCTGTGGGGTAGGTGCCAGGTCTGCTTCCACCTGACGTCCATGTCAGGATGCTGTCACCATTGCAACCCCCCCCACCTGGTCTGAGCAGCTGTCTGCTGCTCCATATGACACCTCTGCCAAGTGTCTCCTCCATACCTTCTCAGTGCCATTTGCCCCTGTCATTCCCTAAGGCACCCCTTCTGCTCCAGGGGCCCCTGGTTCCTGCCTTCCAGGTCTAGCACCCCACTCACCACCTTGCCAAGCAGTGGTGTAGGGCCCATAGACCAGCTCCAGGCTAGTCTAAACTGAATGCCCTCTTGCAACCATGGCAGGGCTTCTGGAATTGCTGGAAAAGGAAATGGTGCAGCCCTGCCATGGTGCAACCACCTTTGTGACCTGGTGCATGGGCGCATTTACCAGATGGGTGGTGCAGGGGGGCTTTGCCACATGGCATCCCAATTTTGACACAGCCGGCATTCAAAATCAGGATTGCCACAAACTATAATGCAAGGTGCCACTTGCATCATATCCTTTTGGTGCAGGCACCTTGTGTCATGGTTTTTCTTTTGAAAATCAAGTCCATGGGTTCTAATAAGCAGTATGCATCCAACTTAAGAGTCTTCCAGTGATAGTCCTACTTTTCTGATCATTACCTGCAGCCCATAGCACCTAAAAGCTGCATCAGTTGAACTCTGAGTTTCAAGTCTGTAATGTTTGGCGAAGGTGTATAGGGGAAACTATTTGATTGCCTTGCATAGTGCTAAAACCAGAAGGCTCTGCTTTTTCTGGCCCAGAATGCAGTCATGATCTGTGACAATGGTACCCTTATCAAAGCTGGAAGTTTCAGTATTGAAAGGTTTAGGCACCAAGGGGAACCTTCCTCCCAGTAACTCTGCAACGGCCTAGAAGGCTTTGCTTCTTGGATCTTATAAGCCTATCAACTCAGGAACCATCCTTTACTAGACAATCTGTGATGTGACCCAGATAGCCAAGGTGACATTGGAAGGCATTTGCTCCTTTTTCTGTAGCTGAGGAGAGCATGAAAATACTGTTATACTAACAAAAAGTTAGTGTTGTTATGAAATACATTTTGTCCTCTCTGCCCACAAGATTTTGAAAATTTCTTTGGCATTCATCAACTTTCGGCAAAATAAATGGATGGTGGACCTCTTAGTCTTCTGAAAGCAGTGGGTACTTTTGAGAGACAAAGACATAGTCCTAACAAGCATTTATCAATACCAAACATTTCATGCTTGGAAAACAGTGAGTGTTTTGCAATTTTTAGCCCACATTTTGAAGATACTTGTTTTAGGATTCTCCTTATAGACATGATATGTGCCATTTATTGTATATTGGCCAAAATGGCATTTCGCACCAGAGGTGCTAAAACACATCTCATCCAGGATTTTAAAAATGACACATGTCATGTTTATGAGGTGGTGTGGAAAATGGCTATGTTGAAAGTCTGGAGTCAAAATATTGAAAATTAGCAAAGTTATGAGTGAACGCTGAAATAGTGTAACGTTCAGTGTGTGTGTGGGGTAGTGGGTGCTGAGTGGGAGATTCGGGTGGGGTAACAGTTACAGAGGCACCAGCAATGGACACTGGGGGATTGGGCACCCCCCAGTGTCAGTGTTAGAAATGGGGGGGGGGGTGGTTGGTGGCTGCTGCAATAGACATCGATGGACCATTTTCTTTTTTACAGGTATTTAAAAATAATTAAATGGGGGGGTTGAAGTTGCAGTGGTGACTGCAACAGACATCGATGGACTGTTTTCTTTTTTGCAGGGTATTTAAAAAAAAACACTGAGGGAGGGTTTTCTTTATTTCAGGTTTTGACACTGGGGATTGGGCACCGAAGTGTCAGTGTTATGTTGGTTGGGGGTGGGTGGGGTGGTGGGTGCTGAGAGAGAGAGGGTCAGGTGGGGTGAGAACAGTTAGGGGGCACTAGCAACAGATGGATGGATGGTTTCTTCATTACAGGCAGTATATTTAATAAAAACAACAATGGGCGATTGGGCACCGCCCAGTGTCAGTGTTATGTTTGCTGGGTGTGGGTAGGGGTGGGTGCTGCTGAGAGAGAGGGTCAGATGGGGGTGAACAGTTTCAGGATGCCAGCAACAGACATCAATGGATGGTTTTCTTTATTACAGGCCATATATTTAATGAAAATGACACTGGGGGATTGGGCACCCCAGTGTCAGTGTTATGTTTGCTGGGAGTGGGTAGAGGGTGGGTGCTGCTGAGAGAGAAGGGTTGGGTGGGGGAAGAACAGTTACAGGGTGCCAGCAACAGACATCCATTGATGGTTTTCTTTATCACAGGCCATATATTTAATGAAAATGACACTGGGGGATTGGGCACCCCCAGTGTCAGTGTTATTTTGGTAAGGATGAGAGTGTGGGGTGGTGGGTGCTGAGAAGGATGGTCGAGTGGGGGAAGAACAGTTATGAAGCACCAGCATCAGACATCGATGGATGGTTTTCTTTGTTGGATTATTAGGAATGGCCATGACTTTGGGCATGTGCATTAGCATGGATGCTAATGCGCATGCCAGAGTCACGGATCCAAACACTGGCTCCTGAAGTTGAAAGCCGCTCAGCTGTTTGTCGATGTGGCTTCATGCAGATAAAAGGACTGAAGCCCTCTCTGATTGGAGTGGCTTCTGTCCTTTGAAGTACAAGAAGTTTCTACCCACAAAGCTTAGAGCTGCATCAGACCACAGTGTGTGATCATTGGTGTAGACTGCCGAGCCCCTGGTATTGTGAACTGCATTGGGCTTGGCAGTGCCACACTTCCCAGGTCCCCTTGTACTTGTCACAAAACATTTTTGCTGCTTATGCATCAAATGTAAAAATGACTTTGGCATCAGGAAAAAAGAGGCAAGTCTCCTCATGCTGTAGGACAGATCCCGAAGCTGACTAAACCATCTAGTGGAATAGAGAGGCATCCAAACATCACACTTTGATGGAGAAAATTCATTTGCAAAAAAACTGACCAAAGGCTCAAAAAATGGTTTGCAAAGAGTTCTGGGAATCAAAATAGAGATCCCATGGAGTCACAGGTGGCCAGAGTGAGGGCCTGGCAATACAGAGTGCTTGAAAAACTCTGCTCACATCTGAGAGTGTTACAAGTGAGGAACCATCCACTGGGCCCAAAACAATCTCCACAGCTAAAAAAAACAATGTCCCAAATGAAGGCTTGGGGCTAAGCCTATCTAATCCAGCCAAAATGGGATCTAAAATCTAAGCCTAGAGAACTTTGACCTTCCACCCAATTGGTGAAGGAGTTCCACACCTCTTGTAAGCAGAGGATGGAGAAATTTTCCTGGAGAATATAACTGTGTCCATATCTAGATAAATAAGCAATCTTAATTTGCCTCCTCTTATCATAAGCCAGCCTAGCAATGACATATTTTATGGATCCATGCAAAAAAATAGGGGCCCTGCCACAGGACAACCACACGAGGAGGAAATCAAAATGATTCCTGAGTTGACAGGTTTATCAGATCTGAGAAGTAAGACCTTTTTGGCCACTTCTGGTCTATTAAGATTAAGTCTTCTCTTGATACCTAATCTGTTCTTAGTACCATTGGAACCAATGAAAGTGGAAGAAAACAGGTGAGCTACCTTGGAGTCCCAAATCCAAGATTATGCATCCAGCTCCTCTGTCTGTAGACACCTGAAGTGTCTGAAGAACCTGAGAGCTTGGGTATTCTCTCTGGAGGTGAAAGACTGATCTATGGCACTCAAAAATGTGGTCACAAGAGATTAAACCCATCTGGGTTCAGAGACCACTCTCCAGGATGTACTACCGAGCAACATAGCCAGACTGCATAGATATTAAGTTCTCCCACTAGATAAGTGACTGACAAAGATTGAAAATTCTCTGCCACCCATGGAAACCCTCTGATTGCTACCATGAGCAATTTTATGTTGTTTGTACTTCCTTGATAGATAATGTACATGACTGTCACTGCACTGCCCCTCATTTAAGGAATATCTATTTGGATAATCTTCACCTCCAAGCAATAGACACATGAAATGGGATCTGATGGAGAAAATTCATTTGCAAAAAAACTGACCAAAGGCTCAAAAAATGGTTTGCAAAGAGTTCTGGGAATCAAAATAGAGATCCCATGGAGTCACAGGTGGCCAGAGTGAGGGCCTGGCAATACAGAGTGCTTGAAAAACTCTGCTCACATCTGAGAGTGTTACAAGTGAGGAACCATCCACTGGGCCCAAAACAATCTCCACAGCTAAAAAAAACAATGTCCCAAATGAAGGCTTGGGGCTAAGCCCTTATCTAATCCAGCCAAAACGGGATCTAAAATCTAAGCCACAGAGAACTTTGACCCTTCCACCCAATTGGTGAAGGAGTTCCACACCTCTTGTAAGCAGAGGATGGAGAAATTTTCCTGGAGAATATAACTGTGTCCATATCTAGATAAATAAGCAATCTTAATTTGCCTCCTCTTATCATAAGCCAGCCTAGCAATGACATATTTTATGGATCCATGCAAAAAAATAGGGGCCCTGCCACAGGACAACCACACGAGGAGGAAATCAAAATGATTCCTGAGTTGACAGGTTTATCAGATCTGAGAAGTAAGACCTTTTTGGCCACTTCTGGTCTATTAAGATTAAGTCTTCTCTTGATACCTAATCTGTTCTTAGTACCATTGGAACCAATGAAAGTGGAAGAAAACAGGTGAGCTACCTTGGAGTCCCAAATCCAAGATTATGCATCCAGCTCCTCTGTCTGTAGACACCTGAAGTGTTTGAAGAACCTGAGAGCTTGGGTATTCTCTCTGGAGGTGAAAGACTGATCTATGGCACTCAAAAACATGGTCACAAGAGATTAAACCCATCTGGGTTCAGAGACCACTCTCCAGGATGTACTACCGAGCAACATAGCCAGACTGCATAGATATTAAGTTCTCCCACTAGATAAGTGACTGACAAAGATTGAAAATTCTCTGCCACCCATGGAAGCCCTCTGATTGCTACCATGAGCAATTTTATGTTGTTTGTACTTCCTTGATAGATAATGTACATGACTGTCACTGCACTGCCCCTCATTTAAGGAATATCTATTTGGATAATCTTCACCTCCAAGCAATAGACACATGAAATGGGATCTGATTTGATACTCTTTAATGAAGTAGTCTAGCATCCATTATAAAAAAAATCAGTACTTTGTCCTTATGAAGTATTCAAGAATCCATCATTAAAACAAAAAAAATCATCTCTGATGGAAAACACAGAGGAGCATTATTTAAGAGTGCACCAACATTAGAATCTATGACTGTTCTGAAGCTTGGAGCCAACAGGAGAGAAGATGCACTTGGAGAAAATGCAGACACTATAAATTAGACCAAAGGACCAATTGTATCGTTGTCTACATCAACCCCAAAGGCTGAAGGCATCGGTGGGTTAACCCTATCATCTGCTGTTTGACATGTCGACGGAATTCTCTACCCTGGGTAGGAAAAGGAAAAACTAACTGTAAAGCTGTCCAAAAATTCCAGGATCAGGGACAACTAGGGCAAACACTGCTCCCTATTTACTATGCAGCTAATTTGCTTTGCGACATGAGCTGTTAAAAGAACCAAAGTTCTGTCTGACTGTTTTGATGATGCCCTGATCAGGAGATTATCCAAAAACAGCAACCCAAGGGGAGCCCTGATCTCAAGGTGACCAAAATCATTGACAGTACTTTGGCCAAAATCATTTTCAAGTTCCAATGAAAACCAAAGAGAAAGGCTGGTACTGGAAATGCATGATTTCAACTAGTCAGGCTTGGAAAATCTGAGTCAGTGATGGATCAGAAAGTGGAGATAAGCATCCAACAAGGCAAATGAGGCAAGAGAAGCCCTTCAACCCCATGCAAACAACTCTGATTATCAATAGGAATCACTCCATCTTCCACTTGATTTGTTTCTCAGACATGCTCAGGTATTGAAAAAATGAATACTGGTCAGAAACTCCTTGCCCCTTCTTAAGAGGGTATAGGTCATATTGCTCTAATCTGGGTTAAGTGTGCCAGGGACTGGAACACTATCTCTCATTTTTCTTGGGTTCTTCAACATTGAAGACAGGAAATAATGACACAGCGTAAGCAAAGTAGAGAACTGAATTGCACAGCCTCTTAAAATGATCTCTGGAATCTCAGAATCTGTCATCATATGGATGAATCTTCCATAAACAAAATCTGATGATGTCCTTCTAGAATCTGGGGCAGAAGAAGAACCTATGAGTTCTTTGCAGGCAATCTGACTCTTCTGTTTGTGTGCTCCTCTGTTACTCTGATTGCCATATCCTCAACAGGAATGAAAATGTCAGGGTTGGAAACACGGATAAAAAGGAAGGGTAGTGAAAATGAATATCCGGCAGAGACAATAGGCCCTGGGGTACGATACTGTAATATGGGCAGCCTGGGTGGACCATCAGTCTTTTTCTGCTATCTTCATTTATGTTTGCAGGGTTCTCAGCATCCTGAAGTGGTCCTTCAGGGACTAGGCTTCTCCCTTCCTCCTAAATCAACCCTCTCCTCCTCCTCGGATCTGCACTTCGATGCTTACCTCTTTTTCTCCAAATTAACATTTTGTTTTGCCTACGCTCTTAGATCCACCCATCCCTCTTGCACTAATTGTACCTTTATACTGTTACCTGTAAGAGCTCCAACTTGATGCCTCTCTCTGCTCTGTCTTTCCACCCTTTTTCATAATAGCTAAACTCCCTTTGCTTACTTTTCCACGTCTGTCTGTGTTGACCCTCCCTCCCCCTATCTCCCCCTGCACTTATGTTTGTTCTCTCAAATTAACTTTATTGTACAGTACACTGTATATATCACATGTATTACACAAATGCCTGCTCCATCAATGCACCTATTGTACAATACACTGCATATTCACCTGTCTTATGCAAATGTATGTAAATGTTGACTTATGTAACCTGAATGCATGTATTACTGCTCCATCCTCATTGTACCTCTTCCCCCAAGGTTGCACCAAGAGACGAGCAACTTGTTGCTCAGTGTGCCTTCCTGGTGAAACATTTCAATAAATAAATAAATAAAATGTTTCTATGAAAAATTGTTTTGGGAAATGAATGTAGTTAGAGTCTATCTCCCTAGATGCAAAATTAGAGTTCTGCTCATGCCTTGACATGGGCAGCTAATCTTTTCTTATCCTTCATCAGATAAGCCTTAATAGGGAATGGAGTCCCTATTCACACTTGAGTGATGTACAAACCTCCAGCACAGGGGGAGGGATGAGATAAGTTACTGGTGGAAGCCACTGGCAAAAGGCCAAATAAGGGGGGTGTACTGCTGGTGGGGGGCTTCAACTTGCCAGATGTAGATTGGAGCCTCACAACAGTGGCTTCAGCTAGATGCAGAGACATCCTGGACTCTCTACATGGGGAATTCCTCAGGCAACCAGTTAGTGAAACCACTTGTGATGGGGCAATACTGAACCTAGTACTCACTAACAGGGACAGTATTGCCGATATCAAGGTGGGAGGCCACCTGGGAACCAGTGGTCACCATACAGTGTGGTTTAATATAAGGATGACCATGGAATCGAACCACACAAGGGCAAGGTTCCTGAACTTCAGGCAGATTTTATGAAGATGGGTGAATACCTCTGGGATGACATGGCAGGTCAGGATGGCCTGGGTGGGGTGGAGGAACAATGGGTGAAGTTAAAAGGGAGCATAGTAAAGGCAGCAAGCCTCTGTGTAAAACAAGTGAGGAAAAAAAAAAG
This sequence comes from Neoceratodus forsteri, assembly GCA_016271365.2. Lineage (NCBI taxonomy): Eukaryota > Metazoa > Chordata > Ceratodontiformes > Ceratodontidae > Neoceratodus > Neoceratodus forsteri. The sequence goes on along the minus strand of CM057453.1, from coordinate 276,601,821 downwards.
TGCAAAAGAGACCACCATGATTCTTGAAAGAGGTGGCTAAAAAGGTACAAGAAGATGCAGAGGGAGGAGGAGGATAGGGATGTATAGTAGGGGAAACAGGGAAATTAGGGAAAGCAGTAATGCGCGCAAAGGCGCAGGCTGAAGAGATAATAGTCCAGGAGGTAATGAAAAGGGACAACACATTCTTTACATAAGTAAGTGAAAAGAGGAAGACCGGGGGTAGGATTGTATAGTTAAAATGGGAAGGGGGGGCTGTACAGAGGGAGACCTGGCAAAAACAGACATCCTGAACAAACACTTTTGTTTAGTGTTCACAGAGGAAGGAGAGGGGAGGAGCCATAAAAAGCAACAGAAACATTGGAGGGAGGGAGGTGGACAAGAGTCCTTTTTTTGAGGAGCGAGCTCTAGAGGGACTTGCTAATCTGAAAGTGGACAAAGCAATGGGACCAGATGGGTACATCCAAGAGAATAGAGGGAGCTCAGGGAAATACTGGCTGCACCTCTGATGGTTCTGTTTAACAGCACACTGGAAACAGAAGTGGTTCTGGAGGATTGGAGGAGGGTGAATATAGTCCCACTACACAAAAGTGGTAGCAGGGCGGAGGCTGGTAATTATAGGCCAGTCAGCCTGACATCAGTGATGGGAATGTTAATGGAATCACTGCTGAAGGAAAGGATCATGGAATATCTTGAATCCAGTGGGCTACAAGATGTGAGGCAGCATGGGTTTGGGGGGGGGGGTTATGTCAAATGAATCTGATATATTTCTTTGACTTGTTGACAAAGGATTTACATCAGGGTCGAGCAGTGGACATGGCCTACCAAGATTTCAGTAAGGCTTTCTACACCATTCCACATAGGAGACTAGTAAGTAGGCTGGGTAACTTAGAAGTGGGTCCAAAGGTGATAAACTGGATAAGAAAGTGGTAGAGGATAGGCAACAGAGGCTGGTGGTAAATGGAGTTCAATCCAAGGAATGGAAGGTGACCAGTGGGGTGCCTCAGGGATCAGTGCTTGGAATAGTCATCTTTAATGTCTTTGTAAGTGGCATTGCAAAGGATGGGAAGGTCTCCCTCTTTGTGGATGACACCAAAATCAACAATAGGGTGGACACTATGGGGTGTGTGTGTGTGGAAAGGATGAGCAGAGACCTGAGAAAACTAGATCAGTGGTCAAGGGTATGGCAGCTGAGTTTCAATGCAAAAAAGTTCAAAATAATGCACTTAGGGCACAGAAACCCAAGGGTGGAGTACAAAATGGGTGCAGTGGTATCAACGACCACCAAGTAGGAAAGAGACCTAAAGGTGACCAGGCAGTGTGACATGTGAGTCAGGAGGACCAGAGGGAAGTTGGGGTGCATAGGGAGGGGTATCACCAGCAGAAAAAGGAATGTGGTGTTTCCTCTGTATAGATCATTGGTTAAACCCCACCTAGAATACTGTGTCCAGTGCTAGAGGCCAAGGGCCCAGTTTTCAAAGGGGTTAGAATGACGCAAGGGACTTGTGTCACAAACTGCGGCAATTGCAATTTTCTAATGTAGTTTGTGTCAAATCCTGATGTAGCTGTGCCAAAGCCCCCTTGCATCATGGTTGCATCAAACAATCTGATGCTTCAGGTTGGAAGGTGGGTTGCACCACAGTGGGGCTGCAACAACCCCTTTTTTGTGATTTTGCAAGCCCTGCCATGGACACAGCAAGAGGCACCACTTAGACTAGCCAGAAGGTGGTCTAAGTGGTATGTGCCAGTGGAGTGGGTCTGACACTGAGCTTTCAGGGGCATTAGGAACACAGGAGGAGGCAAAGGAGGAGTCAGGGAGGCAGCCGGGCATTAATGGGAGTGCTGTGGCACCTGGTGGGGTGAGTTTGCTTTTGTATGTATTTTCATATGGACTATCAATACTTATTAGAGTACTGCAAAGTACTGTACCTGTGAATTATACTGTATGAGGTGGGGGGGTGCAGGGCCAGCTGTTACCCCAACTCCTCCTATACCACCTCCTGTGCAGCTTCTCATTCCGGACCCCCTCTTGTCCAGCATGGTCACCCCTCTCCACCCATCTCAGTCCCTCTAGTGTTATGCTGGGTGGGGGGGCTGGCGGATCCCTGTGGCAATTCCTGCAGGTGCACCAACTGTTTTGTGCAGCTGTCGGCTTGCAGCAAGCACAGGGAGTTTGGTGTCGAAGCCTAATTTTTCTAAAATCGCGCATGGGTTCCTGGCATACCCGAAGTTTGCTGCAGCCCTGGAGTGACGCAACTTGTGTCGCTCTAAGGGTTCTTTGAAAATTGAGCCCCACATCTCTGGGAGGACATAGGTGAGTATTCTTGTTATGTAAGGCACCCAGAACCTGCAGAATAGGGCACCTAAGAAATAGATATACTATTACTACTAGAGTGGAGGAGGTCCAGAGGCAGGCAACTAAAATGTTGCATGGTCCACATCAAAAGCATTATGAGCAGAGACTAAAGACCTCAATATGTACACCCTAGAATAGGAAGGAGAGAGAGGGGATATGATAGAAACCTCTAAGTACCTCATGGGGGTAAATAAGGTATAAGAGGGAAGTATTTTTCAGAGCAAAAAGTGTTAAAGAAAAAGGGGACGTGCTATAATGTTGGAGGGTAAATTCAGGAGAGATGTGAAGAAGTACTTCTTCACAGGAAGAGTGGTGGATTTCTGGAACAGCCTTCCGGCAGAAGTAGTGGGGTTCAAGAATGCATGGGATAAGCACAAGGAAATCATGGTGGAAAGGAAATGGAGGCGGGAGAAAGAGCTATCTATTGAGGTATGGTTTGTGTAATAGTGCAGGTTAGGACAAATGCACAGACTGGATGGTCCAAGTGCTCCTTTTCTGTTGACAAATTCTATGTTTCTGTGTTTATGTTTAACATCCTTTTAAAATTTCTGTCAGTTTTGGACCAAATAGCATGTTGCCAGAGAAGAGAACTCTAAAGCAGTACATCTTGGAAGCCTGATCCACAGACTAGCGACGCACAGTAACTGGATTGCCCTCAGTGAGGCAACACCTATAGCAGAGCTCCTGGCAGATAGCTGAACCAGATCTAAGTCAGAGTCTCCCAAGAAAGAGGATGTTAGATAGTTTAGGGTAATTAAATCAAGTTTTCTTACCTTAGAGTCCTCTGGAAAACCATGCAACAGCTTGGTTATCCGCTCCCTGAGTCCTGGACCCACCAAAGGAGAAGGCAATGTGGCCTTAATAGTTTACTTCTCAGTGAAGTAAGCTCACTGCTGACAGGCACTATTTATACTTTTCATTCCCATCTGAATGAGTGGCAGCTGCCTCCACTGGGATAGTTGTATGTTCTTCTATAATGGAGATTACTCTATCTGTGATCAACAGAGTCTTCTAGTTTATAAGCAATTTTTTTAGATAAAAATAGCACTTGTCCCACTTCTTTGAAATTTGCTCCTTTTTGTTAAGGTCTACGACTACTGGCTGAATCCTTGTGCAATATATTGAAAAACTGGACCACATATTTGGTGTGTTTCTGGAGATTGGTAGGATTGAGTTTATGGGCAGCATGGTGGCAAACAGAACTTCTAGTAACAGCAGAGCTCTGAATGTTTCTTCAGTGAGGAAGGGAGTAGACTGTGTATCAAATAAAAATGGTACCAAGGGGGACTGTGTGCTCTGTGACAATACTCATTCCTCTTCAAATACTCTTTCCCCTTCCACCTGTGGAACCTTTGGAGCTGCAGGGGTTTTGATAGCAAGATAATCACTATAATTTTGTGGCTAAGGATAGAATTGAGCGCTGACACAATAATCTGGAGTGATTTAGATCTGGAAGAATATACTTAACATTCTCTGCTACATTTGCTTGGGATCTACCACTGGTTGTCAACAAAATTTTTGTCAAACGACCAGACAGCGAAACCAGCAGGTCGACTGCATTTTGCAGTCGGCTGCCGGTTTCATATTTAAACAAGTGTTTTCTTGGGGGTGGCTTTGTCCCTGAACCCGCCACGCGAGCGGCTGTGCCCCCCGCACCTCCTCACTTAGGATTATCAACTCCGAATTAGAGCTGATTCAGGGGGGTGCAGGACCCCTGACAGACAGTGCTGGGTTCCAGCGGGTTCCCTACAGCGATGTGGCACTGTTGTCACTGTAGGGGATCACACTGTCGAAATGTCACTGACCGTGTGGTTTACCATTTGCTTGTGCCTATCATGAACCTTCATGGCTGGAGGGGCCCACCTGATGCAAGTGGACTCTGTGATCATTCATTGAGATATAGGATCTTATTAGGTGATGAAGTTGTGGATGATGTAAATCAGATATACCACTGAGTGCCACACAGAATAGGATCTTCCTTATAACCTAAGGTGTTTGCAAGCATGCTTAAACACAGTACTGGCTAGGTTAAGTCAGGCTGGTGGGAGGAAACTGGCTTTTAATCATAAACAGCAACTGACAATGCACTCACGGTCGGCTGGTTTTGATGTTATTAGGATGGACAAAAACCAATGGGGGAGCCAAGCCTCCTCAGCAGTGTGCACGCATGTAACTCCTTTGCAAGCCAACACAACACAAGAAGACTCTCACATGCTGGCTGGCACTCTTGTCAGTGCTCAGGAGTTGGCACCCTGATGTGAGTTTGTGAAATAAGGCTGCAAAGTAAGCAACACTTCCTCTCATTAATCACAGTACTATAGTCAAAAAAATCTTGCTCAGTCAAGAATTAGTCTAGTTTGTAAGACTTTGAAATTGAGCATTTTAGGGGTGAAAGATGAAGTAAGACAGATAACAGGAACAGTAGAGTGAAAATAAAATAGTGAGAAGCGACGTCTGGTGACGCAGCTCTCTAACATGGTAGCTTAACTTAGGAGCTTCATTAGTGCTGATCTTTATTTTCCTCCTTTCATCAAGACTTCTTCATTGTATTGCAGGGTCTGCAACAGAAACCATATGAGGAGAGACTAAAGAAGCTTAACAGGTATACCCTTGAGGAAAGGAGGGAGAGGGGGGGGACATAATAGAAACTTTTAAGTACCTCAATGGAATCAACAAAGTCCAAGAGGGTAGCATCTTTCATAAAAAGAGATGTGCAAGAACAAGGGGGCACAATTTGAAGATAGAGGGGTGACGGCTCAGGGGCAATGTGTGGAAGTATTTTTTCACAGAGAGGGTAGTGGACACATGGAACTGCCTTTCTGAGGAGGTTGTGGGATCTAAAACTGTGGGAGAATTCAAGAATGCATGGGACAGACATAAGGCAAATCTTGTGGGGGGTAGGACGAAATAGGCTGTTGTTTAATTAGGATCTACAGCTTATCCAGTAAGTAGGGAAATGGGCAGACTAGGTGGGCCAAGCAGTCCTTATCTGCCATCAAAGTCTATGTTTCTATTTATTCATTCATTTTTGTGTTAAAGGAGGTTACAGTGATGAGGGCAGCATTTAAAAGTTTTTGTATTTGGGGAACAAAGTATTTAAACATTAGATTTACTTGCTGCGTAACATTGGCTGGTCTTAGAAATGGCGACCTACAAACCTGGAGGTTCTTCTCAATCCACACATGCAACACTGCTTCAAGAAATTCTAGATTTTTTGAGATGAAACCTGAAATCAGTATTTGAAACCAAGACCTTTCATAAACCAGACAGAATCCAGAACTCAAGCTTTAGAATAAACAAATGACTGACACAGATAGTCGGATCGACAGGCTGGAATGACTTTTTGCCCGATTGTTACAAGATACACAGCTACATAATGACAAATGTGATGAGCTTGAAAATAGATGTCACCTAAATAATATTTGGCTTTATAGACTTCCAGAGAGCGCAGAAGGAAAAGGATATTTCATTACATTTCTGCAAGATTTTCTGAGCTCACTTATTGACATCTCTGACTTGCAGCCTTTACCCACTGAGAGAGCCCATCATGCCCTGGAAGCTCCAGCTCATGGCCCTGGTACCCAAACTCAATCCATTATTATACAATGGGTCTCACAAATCCTAATTCCTGATTGGTTGACTGGCATGATTTACAACATTGTAAATCGTGGCATCACCCAACAGGAAAAGGTGCCAAACGCCAGTCAGCCACTTCAGGAAGTGCACCTCAAATCACTCCAACAATGACGAACTCAAGAGTCACAAAGACCATGAAATGCCCCTGCTTCTTATTGACTGGGAAACCACATCTACAAATACACACTATCCCCCACCAGCTTCATGACTTCCCGGGCTAGCTCCTGTAACAGTTCCTTGAGGCCCCCATAAAGCCTCCCCAAAGAAGTTAAAGAAAACAAAATGCTCGCTAACACTGTCTGACTCCTAGTTAGTTCTGCCTCCATGGACCAGAAAGTACCACATTGTATTCCCGACCCAAAGCTCTGCAGCAGCTTGTACATACCTCCACAATCCCTGTTCAGTTAAAGACTCCTTTTAAAACTGACATGAATGCTGAAGCAGGAAAATGGTTTCTAAATAAAGAATGAGAGCTAAAAGTTACAAAAATCCAGTCCGAAAAAGCCAAGCCCTAATACTGAGCACACGACTGTGCATTTGCATAGCCTCATGCCCAGTAGCACGGCTCAGCTTTTTGTGACATAATGTTTATAACTTTCAGCCCTTGTTTTTTATTTAGAAACACTTTCCCTGGTTCAGCATTCATGACAGTCTTAAAAGATATCTTTAGCTGAATAAGGATGGTGGAAAGTGCACAGCACCCTTAGCGTTTCAGTGCCCTATCCAGCAGCAGCAGTGCCAACAAGATATACACTAGACAACCAAATGATGAATAGCAATGGCACAACCTCTGGTTAGGGACTTTAACTGCTATATAGAAGGTGCTGCAGATGGTTGCAACAGACAAGAAAATAGCAGGGGGGGTTGATATAGCATTCAATACTTGCAGAAAGAAAAAAGCTAGACACACTCCCCTAACAACAAGTAAAAAATGTTTTTGTGGTGGAGCAATAGAATCAATAAAAATAGAGTAACAGTAAATAAAAACAACCTTTTTTTTTTCTTTTTTTTTTCTCACAAAAAAAGGACATTGTATAATTGCAATATATCACTCCAGGATGTGGGTTAATGCTAGGATTCACAATGCCTGGTGTGTTTTGCTCACTCGACCTGTGGCCTCGTGACCAAACAACACACCAGGCATTGTAAATCCTAACATAACCCGCACCCTGTCGTGGTATATTGCTTAATTATGTGATTCTACAATTATGCTATTAAACAAGCAGTTTTGGTTCGGGCATGGAGGAAAGGTCAATTACTTTACATGGGGCATAGAATCTCATTGGGCAATGACTATTCACCACTCATCCAGCATTGCTGGAAAGCCTATGTCTCTGTTTTCAAATTGCTGCATTACCATAACTTAAAGTTTAGTACACCCTACCCGACGAAGTTAAAAGTTTTTTTTTCGGGGTGCTGGCTCGGTGGCGCTGAGAGTTGAAGTGCTGGATGCCACACCTCACCAGCTACCTGGGTTCAGAAATGAGCCTGGGCTGCTGAGGGTTGGCAGGAGAGAGAGAGAGAGAGAGAGGATCAAGCATCCGGAGGACTGATCTCCTCTCTCGGGGGGGGGGGTCCAGGGTTTGCCTGGCATCGCAGTGGCCCCTCATGGTGACTGGAAGCACTGCACCACTCCAGAGCATGCTTAGAGGGCACGCAGAGTTGTGATGGACATCCCTGGTGTCATTGCATGTTTGGGCTCTGTGCAGGGGATGGGGGAGGGAGGGTGTAACCACAAAGCAAGAAAATCCCCATCCCGGGGATAGGCAATGGCACCACCTCCCACAGCTACACTCCACTAGCCAAACTCTCTCTCCGCTCCTGGGCTGAGCCCAGCCAGGCCTGAATTGTAGATAGAGTGCCCTGGGAAGATAGGGTGGCCCTTCCTGGGGGGGAGCTCGGAGTCAGTGGGATAGCCAGGCTGGAGCCAGGAAGTGGAGGAATTTCAGGCTTGGAGGTAGAGCTGGGGATCAGTGGATGCCTGAGAGAGTTTCCCTGGTGACGGTGCTGTAAAAAAGAGTTTAAAAAAAGAGTTTTTTTTTCAGATGGTCCTCTCATATTTGAGGATTGGTCTGAGCAGCATTACAAGAAAGACAACTTATTCCAGTGGATGATATGGAGGTTCAGGAGAGCCGAGAGAAAAGAGCCCTCCAAAAAGAACAAGCATTTGTCAATGCCAAATGTTTGCTTGCTGGTATTAGCATTGGAAGTGCAGGAGTTAGATGCAGAATAGGAATGGCAGTGAAGTATTGAAATGATGCCAACCCCACCCCCACCCTGCAAAGATGGACAGGCATTGGGGTGTACCTTTGGGTCATTGCCCATAACGCTCACACCATTTCACCTCACCCTACCTTGCTGACACCAACAAGCATTGAGGTGTGCCTTGGGGTGTTCAGTTTTATAGTCACCCCATTCCATAAGGAAATATGCTAAAATGGGTGCAGTGTAGGAGAATGGGGTGAACTTTGGGGCTGAAAGGTCAAAGGCATACTGCGATGCCTGTCACTGGCTGCAGGGTGGGGGTGGGGTGGAATGGCTTGAGCATTACTGTTGACAATCCCAAGTCACACCCCTGACACTTGTCAGTCCCTACAGGGCAGGGTGTTATGGTCAGAAACCCTAATGCCCTGGGCATTTCTTGGTATTTTCACTCCAAGTTTTCAGCATGGGCTTTTTGTGACCCCACCGCATAAATAGTGACACTATCAGTTTGTTAGCCGAAAGGTGATTTTGCACAGTGACTGCCATTTGGCGGCACAGGTGTGAAAACACATTTCAAACAGGATGTAAAAAATGACAGCTGTACTGTTCATGAGGAGGTGTAAAGAAATAGTAATGTTGAAAATCTGGAGTGAAAATATAAAAAAATTAATGTAGTCACAAGCTTGTGTAGAAACTGCTCAACACAAACCCGTAATTCAATTATTTTGGGGATTTTTTACACCAGATTTTCAACATAGGCATTTTGGGACTTCTGCTCATGAACAGTGGCACTGTGATTGTTTTAATCTGTTCTGAATGTTGATTTCACACAGCGACCACACCCATTGTGTGCCAGATGTGCGAAACCACATTTTGGGCAGGATGTGAAACATGACAGCTGTACTGTTCATAAGGAGGTGTGAGGAAATGGCAATGTTAAAAATCTGGACTGAAAAAATAAAAAATTCTCGAAGTTACGAGTGTGCGTGGAAACTGCACAACACACGCTCGTAACATAGTCATTTTGTGGAATTTTGTCACCAAACTTTTAACATAGACATTTTGGGACTTCCACTCATGAACAGTGACACTGTGATTTTCATAATCTGTCCCAAACATTGATTTTCCACAGCAATCATACCATTGTGCACTGGATGTGCGAAAACACATTTTGGGCGAGATGTGAAAATTGACAGCTGTACCATTCATAAAGAGGAGTAAAAAAATGGCAATATTGAAAATCTGGAGTGAAGATATTAAAAATTCTCAAAGTTATGAGTGTGCATGAAAACTGCGCAACACACGCTCATAACATAGTCATTTTTTGGAATTTTTCCACCAAATTTGTAACATAAGTTTTTTGGGAGCCCTCCTCATGAACAGTAACACTGTCATTTCATTAATCAGTCCTGAAAGGTGATTCCGTGCAGTGACCATGAAATCACCTTTCCAGACGGAATAACGACACAACAGTGACTGAATTCATGAGGTGGGGTCCCAAGAACCCCATGTTGAAAATTTGGTGCCAAAAGTCACAGAAATGGCTGAGATATCCACCTAAGTTAAAAAAAAAAACATTATGCCATTATACAGCTTACCGGCATTTCTTCAGTTTGTGGTCGGCTTTGAAGAGTGCAGACGTGTTCCCGCTCCACCGAAGATCGTTGTTTCAAGCTCCAGAGGTAAGTATGGGGTGAAGGGGTCTGTGGGGAGGTGCTGTGCACAGAGGGTGGGTTGGGTTGTAGGAGAGGTCCACCGCAAACAATGAGGGAACGTTTTTTCTGTTACAGGTAAAATAAATTAAAAAAAACACACTGCAGGAAGGTTTTCTTAATTACATGGACATTTGGCATGCTGGGGTGGGCTCCCAGTGTGCCACCTGGGTGTTTTTTTTTTGTGGGGGGGGGATGGGAGCCAATGGGGATTAGGCACCCTGTCAGCAAAAAAGAAAACATCGCCAACCGGAGGATGAGCTGAAGAATGAGGGAGTGGGGAGGACAGCACCAGAAGGAGGAAGCAGGAGGGATTTCTTTGCAGCTGGTGGATGAGTGGGGAATGAGGGAATGGGGAGGACAGCAGCAAAGGGAGCAAGCGGGAGGGATTTCATTGGCAGTGACATGCAGGAGGGCCGGATAAATTGCGTGACGTCAATATGCTAAATACACACGTCTTTGAACTGAAGACCACTGCAGCTGAACTGCTGTTATAGACAGCTTGTTCATCCATTGGTGTGGTATGTTTGTGCCTGCTAAACGGAGCACTGCATTGAACAGAAGGGTCACAAACGTCCAAAAAGTCATATGGTCACAATATGTTTCTTGCACATGCACACAAGCAAACATAAAATGGACCAAAGTATCTCCAGAGTGGAAGAAGAAGCAAAAAGAGCAAACTCTGGATAAGATCTGCTCACTGCTACAGTCATTCAGGAGAGATCCAACTACCTGAAATGTTCTCTAAGCGAGCCGGGCAGGTCTCTACCTATGAACTGGTTATATGGTTACTGTCACTTGGATGAGCTACTAATTGAATATTGGGGCATTCATTGCCTGGGTTGCTACACTATTAGTCTAACCCCTTAGCCTATGTTGCTTGGGTTCTGCATCTCATTCTTACAAGCAGAGTGATCTGTCTGCACTTTTTTGGCATTCCTCGAGCCCTCAGAGATTCCGTCAGTCTGCTCAAGATTCCTCCACTGCTGAGATGATCGGCATTCATTTTTACTGATAGTTTTGCCGTATAGTCCTATTAATCAACAGTTTTTATCTGTTATAGCCTGGAAGTATTAAGTTGGATGGTCCTGCCTTGTCCTTCCAAGCTATAGCTTGAAACCGACTACTGTGCTTAATATGGACATACCTTCTGGATCGATCCTGTTTTCCTGCTTCGGAGGAGGTTTTGCACACACTTGTTAGATAGAAGTGCATTCTCATATCAATGTTTTTTTTTTTTTCATGCACCTCCATGGCTGTAGACTACATCAGCTGGGCTTTTTTCTTTTCCTCCTATTTATGGGAAGTGGAGGGACAAGACAGACAGCATTTTAAGTTGTATTGATGCTCTGTACCCCACTAAGTCTGAGGTTCTTTGTTTGGACCCTGGAATCTCTCTTTCTTTTGGAAGCTTAGTACGGTTTTCCTTCCTGACTTGGTCTGCTTTATTTGCCCTGGGATTACAGTATATATCGAACTTACTTCTTGGTTCAGATATAAATTTAAGTCAGATCTTCCTTATGGGCTCATTTTGTTGACTTGATTCGATCTGGCTTAAATGTGTAGGGTTATATTACCCACTCTTGACTGGTTACCGAACCTCTCCTTATAGATTACTTAGTTCTTCACCTTGATGTTTTAGGAGCCTGGTTATGACTTCCCTAGTTAGAGGGGATAATCTCAGGTGAAATGAACTTTGACTTGAGACAAGGCTCCATAACATATACTGGTCTTTGAATCTATTTCTAATTGTAGTAGCTAAATATATTGGCTGGTAAACTTGTAATATATAGTCTAGGTTTTGGTTAAGCCAGCCTATCTTACCAATATATGACTTTATTTGTGTCTTTCATGATGTGTAGGTTAGATATTACTTTTTTTTTTAATTATTTTATGTTCATATATTGCATAGAAATATGTGCCTATATTACACATTCTAATTATTGTTTGCAGCAGTGCTGGGTACTATTACATAAAAGTGAGGCTTAGCACTAACCCTGGTTTCATAAGATAGAGATTCGGTATGGACTTAGTCTAACTTTGGCATTAGAAAGGTTATTTCTTCTTTATATTGTTTTGATTTTCTTAGCCTTATCAGAGTTTACCATTCTTTTTAGGCTGGCTGGGTAGTAAGATGGGATACGGTTTAGAGTTTGACAGTTTAAAGGGGGGGGAGCATTAGAGTGGAGGCATGTATTCTTACTGACTGATGGAGATTATTTCCTTTTTTATTTAAGCTCTCCCCTTAATGGCTATAGTTTTTTCATGTCTCTCTGGCAAAACTCCACCCCCTTCCCTTTTTCTTCTTTGCAAATTGGAATTTTTGCAGTTTTTCTTCTTAAGGTCAGTTAATGGTTTTTATCATATACATGTGGCACTTAGAGGAGTAGATGGCTGTTTTTGGGTTCTGCATTAGTTTTTTACTAGGGGTTTGTATTACCCCAGGGGACCTCTGGTCAGTCCAAATTGTTTCCCCTGTGGTGCCTGGCATGATTGGGGCACTGCTTTGGAGCCATTGGGATTTTTTGGTTCCATACCTTGGAGGTCAATCTATAGTTGTTCAGTTTTTGTGCTCTTTGGGGGTGGTTTGCTTGTTACTGACTCTGCTTTGTTGGCAGGGTTTTTTTGTTTGACTGTATAGATTCATCTAGGTACCTTGTTAGTTTTACCAAGGTAGGTTTGTTTGGGTCCCCTATATTTTTTTTTTTGTTACATCAACGATTGATACTTTAATGGATAGCACTACACAGTATACTGTTTTAGTAATTTCCCAAAGGCATGAGTACACCTTATATATTATAATTTCTATTATTCTTTAGTTTATGTAGTTGTTTTTACTTATAGTTTTTCTAAGTCAGACACTGTTCTTTTACAGTGGCTTGAAGTGGAGCTCTTTTACTTGATCAGGATATTATACCTGTGGTTCTTTTTAGTCTGTGAACAATGAAAGTCTGGATTCCCTTTTTTTAGGCACCTTTCTGAAATCTGGCAAGTGGAGCTGGGTGATCGTGTTTTTTTTTTTTTTTTAATGGGAGCGTGACTCTTTGGTTGGGCATTGTCATGCTGGGTTTTTATTCTCTCTGGTTTTAATGGTACAACCTTTGAAAGTTAAGATATGTTCACAAAATGTTAGTGGATTGAATAATCCTGTTAAATGATATAAGGTGCTTGCCCAACTAAAGAGATGCTGTCCGCCTTTATTTTACTACAGAAAACACAGCTATCTCAATCAGAACAGCACAAATTAGTGAAATTTGGCTTTTCTCAAGTCATTGCTTCAATTTATAAGAGGGGTAAGCAGTGAGGGATGGCAATTTTAATACCACATAACACCCAGTTTAATTTAGAAACTAGTTATGCTGACTCTGAAGGGTGCCTCTCTATAGCATCTGGTAGTTTTGAAGGCCTCAATATTACCCTTGTTAGCCTCTATATACCCCCAGAAACTGGCCCAGATAATGTACAGGCATTATGCCCAAAAAATTGTTGAACATCAGCAAGGGGAGTTAGTCTTGGGAGGAGATCATAACAAGATGTATGATAACAAAGATACTAAACATGTCCATCCCCCCAGATGATCTCCCTCTCAAAGACTGGCACATACTTTTTTCCAGGAAATGGAATAGGTTGATATTTGGCGCTGACTTAATCCTAGCCAATGACTTTATTTTCACTATTCCGTGCCACATAAAATTTACACCAGGATAGATTTTTTTATATCTCTGAGGAGCATCTGTATTTGGAAAGGGAATGTGAGATGCTTCCAATCTCAGTCTGATCATTCTCTGCTGGTGTTGACCCTTGATTGGGCAGTGGACAGGTAGTAGACTCCTTGGCAGTTTAAATTTTTTTTTCTCAACCTTCCCACATTTCGGGACATGGTTCAACGTTGTTTCCCACAAATCATTCTTGATAACATTAAGGACAAAGTCTGTCCTGGTATTCCATGGGACAAGGTGAAAATGGTCCTATGGGGGGAGATTATAAAATTCTCAACACAGTATAAAAAGAGGCAGGAAGTCCAGCTGGACGGTCTACAGCACCAGTTACAGGAGTTGCAGAAACAACATGCAGAGGCTGATGATGCTGTCTTTCCTTTGTTAGAGGCCACTAGACAACAGGTCCAGCAGTTTTTAGATATCAAAACTGAGTGTGCCCTTCAGTTATTGAGACAGAAGTATTATGGGTGAGGGGTTCAAAAGCCATGTGGCTCTTGGCCTACCATTTGAGACGGAGAGTAACACGTAACAGTATTACCCAAATAAGATCTCCAACTACTGGCTGGCTTACTAGCGCCCCATGGCAGATTAGGGCAGCCTTTAAGGTGTTCTGTGAAAATGTATACACACTTGAGTCCCCCTTGGACTCTCAAGGCACCTTGGCTTTTTTAGACTCTCTTAATTTACCTAAGGTCCTATCGCAGTATACAACTCGGCTAGAAGCACAGATTTTGTAATTAGAAATAGAGCAAGCCATCAAGAATTTGCAATCAGCCAAGAGCCCTGGCCTGGATGGCTACATGGGTGAATTTTATACAGCATTTACAAGTTTAGTCACACCTCATTTGCTGAGCGTCTGTAATGGTATTCTAAATGAGGATTCAATTCCCCCTACTTGGTGGCTTGCTACTATCTCTAGCATACTGAAGCTGGGAAAAAATCTGTCTTCCTGTGCGTCATATCGACCGGTCTCTGTTCTTAATATAGATTACAAGATATTCACAGGCATTAAAGTGAAACATTTGGAGGAGGTTTTACCACATTTAATTAATCTTGATCAATGCAGTTTTATCATTGAAAGACAGACACAGGATAATATTAAGTGAACCCTTCATCTTCTTTGCCATGCCTCCCGGTCAAAGGTGACTTTTTATTATTGAGTTTAGATGCTGAAAAGGCCTTTGACTGAGTGTCTTGGCTGTTTTTAGAAGCTATTTTGAGGAGGATGAGATTCTCAGACATCTTCTGTCATATTATTCTGAGTCTTTATGACAAATCCTTAGTTTATATTTAGAGTAACGGTTCAATAACTGATCTTATCCCAATACGTAGTGGTACTTGGCAGGGTTGCCGCTTATCCCCATTACTATTCACTCTATATTTAGAACCATTGGCTCAAGCCATACGGCAAGAAGGTAACATTCTTGGTTTACATGTAGTTGGTGAGCAACATAAGCTAACGCTGTATGCGGATGATTTATAACTAGTGTATCTATCATCCCCTGAAAGTTCTCTACCCTCATTGTGGAGTCTGCTTGAGAGGTACAGACATTTAGCAGGCCATAAAGTCAACTTAATGAAAAATGAAGTGCTTCAGCTAAATTACAACCCTTCTGCCTTTATAGCACAACGTTAGCCATTCAAATGGCATTTGCCATGTTTGAAATATCTGGGAGTTAATTTATCTTCAGATCCATCTAAGTTGTATGGTTATAAGTATCTGCCTCTCTTACAACAATTTTGTTTGGACCTGGAATGATGGAACTTATTACCACTTCCCCTTATACAGCGAGTAGATGTGTTCAATATGAATTTATTACCTAAGCTGTTATCCTCGGCCCAAACTCTACCCATTTGCCCTCAGATACATTTTTTATGGACTTAAATAAAAAAGTCTCTATGTTCCTTTGGGATTCCAAGCCACCAAGGGTACATTTATTTATTTAGTTTTTGTTGACCGGGTAAGTGCACTAGACAAATCCTGCCTATTTTCAGGCACGACCCGGGGGAGGGGGATACAGATGAATGCCAACTGACCTTGAACCAGATTAAGCTGTTGGTGGTATTTTTTTTTTTTTAGCAAATGAGGGAAATTTGGCCAGGGCACCGGGGAAATTCCCCTACTCTTTTCGATAAGTGCCATGGGATCTTTAACATCCACCTGAACTACCACCAATCCAGGCAGATCCAAACATCTTTCAATTTTGCAAGTGCCAAAAAATCGGGGTGGTCTGGCATGCTCAATTTTTTTTTTTTTCATTTTTGGGCAGCCAATTTGTGAACAATATTCCTCTGGCTTCATACACACCATGTGGCCAAGTGGAAGGAGCTGGAGATGCGGGAGGAAGACTGTCTAAATATTTATTGCATTCTTCTTTCATACCCTGCTCTTTCGGTGGATGATATTACTAGAATCCCTATACAGGAAACACCCTGAAATTTTGGTGGTGACTTTTAAATTGTAGGCAATTTCAAAGATTTAGACCTTTTGTTTTCTCCCTCCCGCACCACCAGTCTTTTAGTCCTGCTCAATTAGATCATGCTTTTTTTGAGATGGGAGTGTCTGGGTAAATAAACACTATCACATCTTCTAAGAGATGGTCTCCCTAGAACATTTGAAGATTTAAGAAACACCTATCAGTTGCACCCACATGATAATTTTTGGTATTTGCAGGCTCTTAACTTTATTACATTTTTTTCTCCAAGTGTTTTGTTGGAAGGGCAAGGATCTCCAGTAGCATTCTTTCTGCAAAGGATCCTGGAAGAAACTGTCCCTCTGTAGCATATCATATCTCACACCTATAAATTACTAGTGGATCTGAAGGGGGATTTGTTGCAAAAGGCAAAATCTAAGTGGGAGGTGTATTTGGGTATTATCTTGCCAATACCACTTGGGAACACTATTTGGCAACCTTAGATCTCCATACTTGCTCACAATCTTGGAAGGAGTTTTCCTGGAAGATAGCCACTCATTTTTTTAGAACTACAGCAATACAGGAGAAGTTCCTCCCAGGAAGAGGAGCTCCGTGTTGGAGGGGATGTGGTTTCTCCCCAGGCACACATGGTCATATTTTTTAGAATTGCACTGTACTTCGACCTTTTTTTTGATTCTTTGCAGGTTGCTGTGACTGGGATTGTTGCCACTCCAATAGAGCTTAAGGTAAAGCTTTTCCTTTTTTCAGCTTACATGACAGACTTCTGAAATTGGCCCTTTCATGTGTTTTTTAAGATTTGTTCTCTTGTTGCAGCAAAAGCAATAACCAAGAAATGGTTGTGCTGTGCACCTCCCACCATCGAGGATTGGCAGAATATTATGATACAACTGTATAATATGAAGAGGCTCACTGATTTTCTAACACATAATTCAGAGTACTTTGAATTAATGTGGCAGAGTTGGGTCCTTTACATGGCACATCAGAGGCCAGACTTTGTGTCTTAAGGTTCTAGAAATATCTTCCTGGGTTTAATAGTGACTGACAGTGTATGGTGGTCATTAGTATATGTTTTTTTTTTCTTTTTATGCTGTGTGTTTGATTTATTGTAGCAGGTATCACTATGTATGAATGTGTGGTGGTCTGTTTATGGATATCTTGCAAATGTCATTTACATGTTGTAATCTTTCAGTGTATTCAGTGTTTTTGAACATGTCTTTTTTGAACTTTAGAAATAAAGAGTTAAAAAAATAGGAGCAGCATCATTGTGCTGTTCACTGCTCCATTTTGGGGATTACTTGGGTAAAACAGGGTTGTAAGCCAGAGGGGCCCTTGCTTATAAAATAAATACAAAAAAATGTATGTGAGATGCTAGCTGATCCAGACAGGTACACTGGTGGCTACACACTGTGGTATTAGACTCTTAGCAGCAAAATAACACAGTTATAAAGGTATTTAGCTTTTTAGTCCACATTCTAATAGGGGCTTTATTATTTAATTTTATAACCTGCATGATGGTGCATACAGAAATCTTCCGGAAGGGTTTAGTAAGACCCAACATAATATAAGGTATAAATGTGCATTTGGTATTGTATACAAATTCACTTTAAACAAGCATTTATCAATGATGAATGTTGTCTTCCTGGCATTGCCATTGGTAGTGCAGGAGTTAGAGAGAGATGCATAATAGGCATGGCAGTGAAGTATGGAACTGACGCCAGCCCCATCCCACCCTGCAGAGACTGACAGGCATTGAGGAGTGCTTTTGGGTCATCGGCCATAACGCTCATGCCATTTCACCTCAACCTAACCTGCAGACTCTGACAAGTGTCACGTTGTGCCTTGGAGTCATCAGGCCTTACGCTCACCCCATTCCATAAGGAAATATGTTCAGATGGGTGCAGTATAGGAGAATGGGGTGAACTTTGGTGTCGAAGAGTCCAAGGCACACCTTGATGCCTGTCACTGGCTGCAGGGTGGGGGTGGGGGTGGAATGGCATGAGCATTACAGCCGACAATCCAAAATCACACCCCTGACACCTGTCAGTCTCTACAGGGTGGGACGTTATGGTTAGAAACCCTAAAGCCCCAGGCATTTGTTGGTATTTGCACTCCAACTTTTCAACATGGGCTTTTTTGTGACCCCACCTCATGAAAGCATTTGGGGCCTCCACTCATGAACAGTGGCAGTGTGATTTGGCACGGGGTCAAAATGTTGCATGGCAGAATGCTGTGTGGCTTAATCTCGTTGCGTGATTTTCATTATATCTTTTGTTCTGTGAAGGGCTCTGCCCCCACAACCCTCGTTATGGGGGCTGCACTCCTGGACCCCCCACTAAGGATTCTAACTCCAGGGAGTCCAACACAGAGGTGCACATGTCCACGGTTAGCACATAATGCCGTATGCTATTGAGCGTACAACATTATGACCCAGTACGCTGTGATTTTGTTAATCTGTCCCGAATATTGATTTCCCACAGTGACCGTGCCATTCAGCGCCAGATGTACGAAAATACATTTTGGGCAGGATGTGAAAAATTACAGCTGTTTCGTTTATAAGGAGGTGTGAAGAAATGGCAATGTTGAAAATTTGGAGTGAAAATATTAAACATTTTCGAAGTTACGAACGTATGTGGAAACTGTAAAAGGCACGCTTGTAACACAGTAATTTTTTGGAATTTTTTCACCAAATTCACATCATGAACAGTGGCACTGTTGTTTTATTAATCAATTCCAAAAGGTGATTCCATGCAGTGACCATGAAATCACCTTTCGGGACTGAATAATGAAATGACAGTAACTGATTTCATGAGGTGGGGTCCCAAGAACCCCATGTTGAAAATTTTGAGCCAAAAGTCAAAACAATGGCCAAGATATCCGCCTAAGTTTAAACTCCCCCATTGATGCCATTATACAACTTACCGGCATTTCTTCAGTTCACGGTCGGCTTTGAAGACTGCAGATGTATTCCTGCTCCAGCAAAGATTGTGGTGCTGGACCTCCAGAGAGTAGTATGGGGTGAGGGGGTCTGGGGAGGTGTGGTGTGCAGAGGTGGGTGGGTGTGGGTTGGGAGGGTGCTCTGGACTCAGGACAGACAGTTTTCTTTTTGGAATGGACATCACAGGAAGGTTTTCTGTATTTACAGGTGAAATAAAACAACTGTTGGGCACACTGGGATGGGCTCGGTGTGCTCCATGACTCTGAGGTAATGTTGGCCACACTGAGTGGGTTCCCAGTGTGGCACACAATGGGTGTTGGGTGGGGTGGGGGCAGGAACATGCCGACGTGGTCAGCTTTGGAACACATGAAGCACACTGGGGTGGGCTCCCAGTGTGCCAAACAATCTTGAGAGGGGGTTATAAATATGTTGACAGGGGGACTGGGCACCCTTGGAGTCAGCTTTCTAAGGATTGTGAGAGATGGATGGCGACAGCCACTGCCATATTTATTGAAATTTTTCAGCAGACAAGGCATGCCCTGCAATGACAGGGCACTCCCTCATTGCGGCTATGAATTTCTTTCAAGTTGGTGGCACACTTCTCAACTGCTGTCATAGACAGGGTGCTCATTCATTGGTGCCACAGAGACAAACCCAGAAAAGCAGTGGCGGCATTGGCCACAACACTGCCACACCTCCAAAACCTGCCACTCCAGCAAGCTGCTACAAAATGTTGCTTGCACTGCACCTGCAAGACAACATAAAAAGGAATACACTTCATTAGTATAAAGCCATTTTCTGCATGTACAGTAAACAAGGGCTGAATTAGGTAGATACAATAGAATTTTTATTCTACATGATATAGATAGAGAAACTGAGGAATTGATTATTGTCTAAATGAAACATATTATAGGAGGAGGTAAAATGCACAATTATATTGATGTAACTGCTGGACTGTTACTGATCATGGCTTGTTGATTTTTGGGACAGTATTACGTGTTTTTGATTGTTTCTATATCACCTAATATCATGGCTGAGGTAGCCCCTAAAATAGGGACATTTATTGTATTATTGGAGGATGGAGTTGGTAACATGGTTAATAGAAATTTAGGTATCCATTTATCTCCAGTAGTTTCCCAAATACTGTGGATGCCAGTCACGAATGGTGACTATGATCATAAGCATTTTACTGTAATAGTAAAATTATGAATTTAGTGAGCTGTGTTGTTTCTACCCCTATCTAGGACTATCATGAAAAGAAAGAGTCTGGTGCATCCACCTCCCCACTATTCCACAGGCACAATCGGCCTTAGTGGAAAATAAGGCCATTTCACTTATTATGTGGTAGTGAAAATATTTACTAGAAATACTCCACTATGTAAATTAAAGGCAACCTACAAACAGATAGTGGCAATAAACACAAGTAGGTAAACTTATCAATCAAGACATGGCATGTCTCGGATACAACCACCATCACTGGTAGACTGGAACTGATGCAGTCAATGGCTTTCCTCATACTGAGACACATTGTACCTGTGGAGAAGTGGGGAGCTGGATGCATCAGTTTCCTGACTTTTTATGACAGATTCTTTTTGTAGAACCGCTGTTGTCCCATAGCAGAGCAGACCGCCTTAGCTGGTTTGGGTTATCTACAACAATGCATATTTTTGGAGCTCGTATACAACTGTATAGTGCCTAGATAAAGTGAGGTGGATCCTCACAAAATGGCAGCTGAAATGGCTGGGGGATGTTACTAGAATAAAAAAAATATTGAAATATTTTAGAAATTGAACTCCTTTTCTGTCATCTGCAGCAATTCCAGCCCATAGAGTTTCCCTGCCCTATAATTTATTTTGTTCACTCGAGTGCCTGGGCTTTCTGGTACCTTTCTCAAGAGGGAGGCACATATACTATTTACCCTTCTTACTGACCATGCAGCTATGCAGCTATTTTCCTTAAGTTAGCACAGGGCCCTTAATATCCCATATGGAGCTGACACCCTTCTCATGCAGGAGAAGTTTATCTCCTGGATTAGGGAGGAAGCTAAGTCATACTTCCTGCAAAATAACAATCAAAAAGTCTTGCATGCCACCCTGTAGGAGGCCTTTAAGGCTGCACTGTGGGGCAAGATAACTGGTTATGCTGTGCATCAGGGGAAGGCTAAGGAGGCAGAACTGTGGAACACAGAGGCCCATTTGGAGGAAAAAGAAGATGTTATGAAGCAAAGCAATGGCAGCCAGGAGATAGGAGGTTGTTGTCTAAATTGACTGGTATCCAGGTCCAACTCAAAACCCTTCTCATTAGGAAAATGAAATAGGCATTCCTCCATCTCCATCACACATATTAGGAAAAGGGTGAGAAGACAAGTAAGATGTTCTCATATATGCTCATGAAACAAAAGACTGAGACACACATAACGACTCTCCCAGATGTCTTAGGAGTAGCTCAAATACCCAAAGGTAGTTAACAAAGTTAAAATGGTGTTTTAGAAAGTATAATTCTTTGCAAAACCTTCTTTAATGCACTAGTTAGGGCAGAAGTGAAGAAAGTTGGGAAATGTGACATTAGGGTTTCCAATCCTAACACCCACCCCCACCCTGTATCCAGCAACAGGAGCAGCCCTAACACTCACCCCATTCCATGACTAAGTACATTGAGATGGTTATAGCATGTGAGAATGGGGTGAGCAATAGGACTGAAAACCCCAACACACACACCCCAACACCAGTTGCTGCCTACAGGGTGAGGGTGGGGTGATAGGGTTGGAAACCCTAATGCCACATTTCCCAGCTTTTGTCACTTCAGCCCTAACTAGTGCATTAATGAAGTTTCACAAAGAATTTCCTTACTTTTTGAGATAATGTAATTGTATTCTTATTTATCTGTGGGAGTGCAGAGGCCTCTGGGCTCTGTTCTCTCATCCCTCCTTAGATGCATACACATATGTTTCCCTAATTAAATTGTCAGCATAGCCTTCTTAGTACCCCACCTCATGAATAATAATAATCATAATAATAATTTTTTATTTATAGAGCACAATTCGTATATATCAAAGCACTTTAACAATATAAACATGTAAAAATATTAAAATCACAAATAGATAATAGTGTAATAGTGAACCCAGTAATGAAAAATCTAACCCCCCCCCAAAAGTTATTGCATGCCACTGCAGTGCAATTGTGTGAGACAGGTCTGAAAACACTCTTTGGCCAGGGTTTGAAAAATGACAGCTGTCACATTCATGAGGTGGTGTAAAAAGATCATTATGTTGAAAACTTCTAGTCAAAATATTTCAAATTGTCAGAGTTACAATGGAGAGTATCAAAATTTTAATGTATGCTTATAACCGTGGCATTTTTATATACTTTGACACCAAAATTTCAACATGTCCTTCTTATGACCCCATGGCAGTATCACCTTTGCAGCTGGATTTGCCTAATGCCAGTGACATTGTTTATGAAATGGGGTCCAAAAAATGCCATGTTGAAAATTTGGGGGGAAAATATGAAAAAATGCCTAAGTTATGCATCAAAGTTGAAAATCTCATTGAAAATACATTGAACCGCATTTACCTTAGTTTCACATATTGCAGTTGATGGTTCCAGCAGCAAGAAATGTCTTCCATGGGAGATGAGATCTTCTTCCTGGCACCTCTTCAGGTGAGTGAGAATGTGGAGGGAGGGTGTACTGGGAGGTATGGGATGGTGGGTGCTGAATAGGAGGTGGGGTTGGGGGGGCAGACCGGTGAGGGACCTTTTTCTTTGTTGTAGGTAAAAAAAAAAGAAAGAGATGGTTTTCTTAATTGCAGCTCTACAAGGATTGGGGAGGGTGCCACTAGCCACCAGGGATACAAAATATATGGGGGACATGAATCAGAGAGTGGGGGTGCCACTAGACACCAGAGATTACAATAGATAAAAACAGGAACATGATCAGAGGATGGAGGGTGCCACTAGAGACCAGGGATTACAACAGGGATGGGATCGGAGGTTAGGGGGTGCCACTATACACAAGGGATTAAAATGAAATAAGAATGGGGAGCAGATAGGAAGGTGGGGGGTGCCACAAGACACCAGGGATTAAAATTAAATAAGAACTTGGTTGGAATCAGAGCATGGGGAGTGCCTCTACACACAAGGGAAACATAAAAGCTTATTAAGGGGATATGTCTCAGAGGGTGGGGTGTGCCACTAGACACCAGGGAAAATTAAATATAAGCATGGTGGTGGAGTGCCACTACATATCATGGGAAAACATGCCATGGTGGGGAAAAACAATATTTCCCTAAGCCAAAAAAATCCAATGTTTTTCTGAAAGTCGTCATATGATAAAGAATCTTTTTTTGTATCATGACTCATGAAAAAAGATTTAAAAGTTAAAAGAAAGATGAATAACTGGAGAAAGGAGAAATATTTTTCACCAAACCAGCAAAAGGCACATCTGTGCCCCAGGTCCTTTTTATCATGAAAATTTCAAGCCAAAAATTCCAAAGAGTCTGTCCACTAGGCCAGTTGACATAAACGAAATAGGGCCCAGGAACCATCGAACAAATAGAGGAATCTTTTTTCGTATTAAGCAAGTGATGAAAAGAGATTTGTAATATAAAAAAAAACAACATTTCAAGCCATTTACCAAACAGTTAACTGCAGAATCTAGCTATTGGAGCCCAGAACATGTGATGCTTGCACTGCAGAATGTCATTTTACAGGCCTTTTAAATTTGAATTTTATGTAAAAACTGAAAACAAGATGGCAGCCAAACCAAAAAATATTTTCCCCAGATGAAAAAGGATGATGTCAATGCAAAAAAAATAATTCTTTTTTTGTTTCCTACAGCTATTTTTTGGTGCTTACTGAGCATGCTCAGAACCACTTATTCAAAATTTCAAAATTTAATAACTTTGGAATGGATTCATATTTTTTCATGAAACAATAAAATGCACATCTGTGGGCTAACCCCTTTCTACCTAGAAAATTTCAGAGCAAAATGCTAAGCCATCTGGGCGCTAGATAAGTTGACAGAAATCTCTTTCAAACCAATGGGAAAAAATCCTGAAAACTTCACTTTGTGCATTATCTGTATCTCAGAATATGCACATCTGAACAGAACAAAACATGGTACATCCAGAAATCTACCACACGAGACTGTGCATGCAAAAGTTTGTGCAAATCGGTTGAACGGCTTTGAAGTTATTACAGTGCAAAAATTGGAGTTTGTTTATTGAATAGAATCGTAATTACAATCCTTTAACACTGAAGTGCTGAACGGCTAACTATAGGGTTGCAACTGCACCCCTATAATTTATATTATTTACCTTCACTCCTGATCTAGATAAGATTGCTTTGTTTCTTAATAAACACCCTCCCCCAAACTATCCCCTCAACACATTGCTGAATTGGTGGCCACACTTGATCAAATGAACAGGTCTAAAACTCCTGAGGGGGAAGGTCTGCTAGTAGATTTGCACCATCACCTAACTAGCACAATCTGTCCGATGCTTCAGAAGGTTCATCTGAAGGCTCATGTACATACCTGCTCCCACCATCTATGCATGGGGTAGTCATCTCTGTGCTCCAGAAAAAGTGCAAGGATACAATTTCCCTAGCCAGCCACAGACTGATCTCCTTAATAAATGTGGATACCAAAGTACTAATTAAGGCTCTGACCCTGAGTTTGGAAAGCGTCCTTCCATTGCTTATTCATTTTTCCCAAAATGGCTTCTTGTGAGGCCACTTGAGTGTAGACCATTTAAGATCACACCTCAGTAGAGCCCATGCCTCCCAGGATTCCCCTACTCCATCTGGGTTGACTTCAAAAAAGCTTTTGATTCAGTAGAGTGAGGGTACCTCCTTTGGGTACTAGTCTCCCTGAGATTTGGCCCTTCTTTCCTTGCTTGGTTACATGCCTAACAAAAGCAAAAACAGCTCAGCTGAAAAGGAGTGTGCTAGGTTGACAGAGAACAAATGAATTAGAACAGCAAAACCAGCACAATTGTTGCTGAGCTGTGGATGTTATGCTGCAGGCATTTGCCTTTCTTACTTTTGAAATTAAAGCCTTTTAACTTCAAGTCTGGAGTGGTTACACACCTAACCTAAGACTAAAATGCTCACACATAGTTTTTTTTTCTTCCCTCTCCAATTTCCACTCCAAAAAGGCATAAGACAGGGGTGCCGCTTTTCCCCTCTGCTTTTTGTGCTGGAGATAGAGTGTTTGGTGATCACTATCAGGGAAAATTCCAAACTCCATGGAATCTGGGTTGGCTTCTGCAAGTATTGTACAAACCTTCATGCTGATGAACTTCTGATTCTCCTCTTGGATGGGCCAAAGTCAGTCAACCCCTTGATGGACTGCTTCCAATGATTTTCTAAGGTCCACAGTCTATGGTCTTTGGGTGAATCCCAATAAGATTGAAGTCTTCCTTCTAAAAAAAGCTTGGCCTCCCAAGCCTTTTCACCTCCAGAAGGCTTAGATGGTCCCCTAAAACTATAATCTACCTTGGGATTGTTATTACTGCAGATCTATGCAACACTTGTTCAGCAAATTTCTCTCCTTTAATCTTAGCCTTTCAGGTCAATTGTGACCCCTGCAAGCAGCTGCAACTCTCCATTGCTGAGAAGATGGCTGCATTAAGAACGATATTGGTATCAAAGGTTTTTTATTGCTTATTCCATTTTCTGTTAGGTATCCCTATGCAGTGGTTCTCCACACAGAATTGCCTGCTGGGGAATTTCGTTTGGAAAGATAAACCCTTTGTCTATAGCCACACCAAACATTGTCTCCAGTGGAAATGGGGGGTTGGGAACTGCTATGGTTCTATGGCTACTATCTGGCTTATATGAGAAATCAGCTTATTGAATGGTTTTACAGCTACTACCTGGCTTATATACGTGACCACACTATTGAATGTTTTTCTGCTTCAGATACTAGTCGTCCCATATGCATTTGTATGGAAACAGAAACATGGGGGGGGATGTCCTTGTCTAGCATCTACCTGTACTCATCTCCCTCATGGGATATTTGTTCCCACCCAGCCACCCCAACAGTGGTGCTAGCCTGTGGGAATCTGGCCAAACTGTTGAAACTGCATCTGTTGCCTGTGCTGTATGCTTCCCTGTGGGGCAGCCCCCCCCCCCCCCGTTTTCATCAGCCAGGCTACTGTACAATGGCCTAGTTGGTGACAAAGAATAATTTTCTTGATAAATGACCTCATTTTCCCAGGGTCTGGACAAGTAGAGTCCTAAGAAAATCTTTCTCACAAGTTTTACCACCTAAGAAGGACTTTTGAAGAGATATTGTCGACTTCAGAGTGTGTTCATGGCTCATCTCTCAACTAAATCATGCCCCCCTCCAGTTCCTGCCCTCTCCAAAGGTGACTTGCACTGGTAAGATGTAAGGCTGTGCAGATCTATAAACAGATTCATGAGTCTCTTCCTGATCAATCCCTGTAGGCCAAATGACCTTGGAGTTTGGCTGGCCCTTCAGCTCATCAAGGATGTATGGCCACAGTGTTGGGTGAACTCCCACAAAGCATGTAGTGAGTTGAGGTTTACTAAAGCAAAACAAAGTGTTATACTCCTGATGCCAGATTTTCAAAGGGCCAAAAATGGCACAGGACTGAGTTCTGTGTCGCAGCCTGCCAGTGCAGAAAAAAATCTGCACTGGTGGACATTCTTATTTTTGGCCCATGGTGCGCACCGGCAGTGGGGACAGCTGTGAAGAATGTTATGCCTGGTACTACTAGGCATAGCATCCCAACACAGTAATGCATGGAAAACATCCACAAACTGCCATAATTCATGGAACCAATTGCACACCAGCTCTGCCTATGAAAATATGGTGCATGCAGCAACACCTGTGGGTGTGCAAGTGAAGCACCCCCCTTGCACACAGATTTTGCTGCACTTACACAAATATCCCATTTTTTGAAAATCCAGCACCGCGTATTGTTCCCCAGTTGTCCTCAACTCTTTAAAATGAATGTCTCATAATCACCATTGAAGATGTTAAAATCCCAGGGATCACCTGGCACATTTCCCAAGGGTCTATCACTCGCTGAAAGGCTTTTGGTTTGAGGCACAGAGGACTTGTTCAGAAGTGTTACAGACACAATGTGTCCTGACTGTTGAGGTTGGTCTACTGGGTTTGACACCTATCAACATCCACCGTAACACCCCCAAAAAATATTGGCTACTAGTAGCCTGCCTAGAGGCAAAGTGACTTATGTTAAGGAATTGATGGTCCCAAGTTGTCCCCACTCTTGAAATGGCAGAATTTGGTGAGACAGATTTCCAGCTTAGCGTGCCTCTCCTTCATGGCCTGAAGAGACCTCCATACTTACTACCAGGCATGGGAACCATACTTCAATTCCTCCTTATGCATGTGTATATGCCATGAATTTGTACACCTCCTCTGTAACAAAGAAGGACAACTTTGTAAACAGGGCTGCAAAGATCTAATAGTTCTATCCCGTTTAGAAATAAAGATGTATTTTGTCTTATCTTATCCGACACATCTGGTCCACCCCAATGTTTTGGACCCCAGGGTACCTAGAGAGCTAGCACCATGTCTTCTACCACAGATCCTAAGTGGGGGTGAATGGAGGTGAATGTTATGGGTGGGAGGGTGTATTCATCCATTATTGCCCCATTTGGTATTTTGTGTTCAATCAATCCACTTGGTTGGAGGGTGAGAGTGGGTGTGTTGTCCTCTCCCTCCCATACTTGCTGCCTTCCGATGGCTTGTTCTGCATGGCAGCAAGCATATTAATGTGGTGTAAATTGCTTTACTATATAAGTATAGCAAGGTTCCCTGCGATGTCCG
The DNA here is from genome assembly GCA_016271365.2 of Neoceratodus forsteri. Taxonomy (NCBI): domain Eukaryota; kingdom Metazoa; phylum Chordata; order Ceratodontiformes; family Ceratodontidae; genus Neoceratodus; species Neoceratodus forsteri. The sequence continues at coordinate 276,574,006 of CM057453.1, read as the reverse complement.
GACAGTGAGCTCTGCTTCCATATATTTTACTGTTAGATGCCAATGGTGCTACTTTAAAATTCATGCTTTTCAAGTCAATGTGTGTGCTGGATGCAATTAGTTGTATAAATTTTTTTATTTATTTATATTAGTTTGACAGCTATATGACAACTGTACGTACCCTACAAATCTGTATGACAGTCCATGTTGCGGTTAGTTAAAGTAAAAAAAAATTCTAGGGATGCCCTCTTCATGAAAGAAAACACATACAGTACATCTGGCATATATTGATAGATCATTGGAGGGTAAGCTGAATGTGTACTCTTCTCAGCAGGTACAGGTAGTGAGCTGCCAAAATACTAATATGGGCAGTGCTGAGGGACAGGGCCAGCTAATTTCGCTAATGTATCAAACCTCTCCAAAACTACACCTTTGCACTCAAGCAGAATGTGTGAAAGCTATAACTCCATGAAATTGCTAAATTAATGGATTCCATGAGCAGCATGACTAATTCAAAAAATATCTAAAGCCCAAACAAATTCCCGGTTTCTGTAGACACACCCTATACTAAGTAGGGCCTAACTGTCATGATTCAACTTGAGGTATTATTAGTATATTAGAAAAAACAGAATTGAATACTTTATAATTGAGCTAAACTGTATACAGCATTACCAGCCTGAACCCAGGAGAAATTGCAATTGTTCATAAAGAATGGCCTTAAAAAGTAAAGTTATAATACCAAACTGGACCAGTCAGAGGAATCACCCCTATAACCAGCTCTGAATAGATTTCATGTCTCATGAAATGGTGGCATATATGTGGAAATGGCAGACTCCTGCACCAAGGACAAGAGATGGAGAAAACAAATAAAATGTCCATACCAGAGGCTTTAACTATAACTGCAGTCCATTACTCCCCTTGCCACAATTCAACGCAAGGTACTCGGTGCAGTGAATGAAATCAATATCTTAGCCGATGACAAAAAAGTCCCAAAAGAGATGATTCTCAAATGAGAGAAAAAGGAGGATTTAAATGTTTTAGTTGCCAGTGAACAAGACCCACTCATGTTTCTTTGTTCTCAGAAGTATGCTCGCTGCCCTCCCCATGCTCTGCTCTCATACCTGCTATGTTTTTTATAGCTTACTTTCATGCTTCTGTAGGATCCAAGAAGGCCTGTACTTTATTTTATGAACTAGGCAGAGGTGGGATGGGTAGATCGTAGAATGCATTATGGAGACCCATCACAGTTGGTGTTTCACATAATCAAATTTCTTCCAGCATTATGGCACTGAATAACTGATGTCTGGAAATAAATATATACAACATTTGTACTGCATGATGGGTCCTGTTTTTCTCACCAACTGTAGTAAGCTGTCTTTCTCTTCAGTACCATCAGTAACCAAAAGTAATGTGTGTGACTTGTTAGGATTCTTCTGCCCACCACAAGGAGTGGTCCTATAGGCTTTTTGAAGTCTGGTAGTGCATGTCTCCCCCTCAGACATTAGTTTTCCTGCAGTCCACTCTGTCAGAAAGCTCAGAGGGTGGTTTCCCTGCAATATCCACAGGCAGGCCCAAAATGTGGAGGTTTTCAGGGTGCCTGGGCTCTCAAGGTCTCCAGGTGGGCTTGTCATCGAGGCACAGATTAGGAAGCGAAGGAAAACCAGGAGCAGTTTCAAAATTCACAAATAGCATTTTATTATTAATAACAGCAAAATAAAAAAAATAAAATTCTTCAGTATAACTATTTACAAAGGCAGTACAAGCAGAGAAAACTAAGTCATTCTTCTAAGTGTATTTCTTAATTCCAAGTTTCAGTATTTCAGTCTCTCACTCTCCCTGTCTCTTTAGCAAAAGTATTGCTGCTCTTTTTATAAGTATGTGCCTGGGAAACTCGTTAAGAAAACAGCATGCTTCTCACACAATGTTCTTGTAAGTTTCCAATGTTCTTGCAGATGCAGCAAAAAAAAATATAATGACCAAGAACTGGCTTCTTGTTGACAGCTCTGCACAGATTGCACACCAGCATCTCAGTTTAATCCCCTGAATTCCAAATAGCTTTTTGCAATCATTTCAACATTATAACCATATCGTTTTAAACAAAGGGATCCCAGTATCAGTGACATTTCCACATAAAGATTCACGTATATTTTTATAACTGCAGATATGCATGGGGGAAGAAAAGACAGAACAGCAAGGGAAGGCAGAGAGATAGTGAGACGTGAAGAAATGCAAAACCATTGGAGTGATCAGTTCCTAGGTCTCACAAGAAAATTTGGATGCACAACCAGACAGACAAGAGACAGAAAAGAAGAGAGAACAAATTCTTGCATTTAACTCTTTCTGCATAACAAAAGGGGCAGGGCCTTATTCAGCCCTGTCACAGGGCTCTCAGGTGGATGTCTGCCTTAACTAGCAAGGCTGTTACACTGCTGAAAGTAGCCACCTGCCACTGCATGTCCTCATTTGAAGTTTCATGGCATCCAGGGTAGTCTCGACTATAGTAACTCTAGTGTTCAAACTGCCCACTCTGTTGTTAAGCTCTGTCGCTGAGGAAATTAGTATTTGTAATTTTAGTCCCAAGGATGGCATTGTCTTTTCTGAGCCCTGTTTGACCATGACTTGGGCCGCTGACCCAGAGCATGAGGGCAGATTTCCAGTTACAGATTTTCCTTTGGTGCTGTCTGTTCATCTAGTTTGCTTCCTAGGATTTTCCATCTTGATAAAAAAAAGTAAATCTTTCCAATGGTGCTGGTTAAAAGTGATGATTTCAAGTATAAATAACTTTTATATTGCAATTCTCTTAGCCCAGATCACAGCTGCTATAAAATGCTGCCTCACAGCTGGGCCTCCTTGCCCCCTCCAATATTAACTGTTTTGAATGTCACATGATGTTTATGATTGTTTGCGAGTAAATCTGTAATAACAGATTTTTTTACCTGCAGCAGGTGCAGCATGACCCTTTTACCTCACTGAAGTTACTGCCATATTTGCTGCCTGCCTTGCACCTCTCCCTTCAACAGAGCACCTAGTGTTCCCACTCATTTTAATATAAGTCATGCAGATGTGCTCACATTTAAAATCACAGCTAGGTAGTTCAAATTATTCCCATTGGGTCACTCTCATTGTAGATCAAATATATAAAAATGACTGACCTACAAGAATACACCTAATGTAATTAAACAGAAAATAAAGCTAAAGAGAAAAAATGCACCCAATGAAAAAATATATATATATATCTTCTTCGAGGATATCTCTTGCAGCAGGTCACACCTTAGGAACTATAGCTGTCAGGCACCAGGACCACATGGAAACATTTTTGCTAGCAGTCTGACTGCGATGTCATCACATCAATACCCTCCCTATTTAGCCGTGCATGGCCCCGTGCCCTCCTCAATTTTTTTTCCACTGCAAACCATCGAACTTCAGATTCTGTGGAGCACTGTCACTTCAGTCAACTGCTATTTTTCTAGAATTTTCAGTTTTTTTATTTTCTCACTCTAGTTATTTAATCACTTTATTTCCTAAAGTGATTCGCCTATTCCTTTTTTTATGTCTGGCACTGATAATCTTTTTCATCACTGCAGCTGTGGACAGAAGATCTATAATAATGACGGCACAGGGCCTGCATCAGCCGCCTCAGCACCAACTATGACGTTAAAGCCTGTAAGATCTGCTACGGCTTCAATCAAGCTTCCCATCATCATCATCAAAAAGATCTAAAGTCCTTCCTAATGGAGTAGAAGGTCACCACCTTGGAAAAGGAGTTTCAGGTTAGGAGCTCCTCTGCTTTTCTGGCCCTGTCCTTGAGCTTTCATGCCATCAATGCCCTGGACAAGGTGTCAAGGAAGCATCAACACTGGGAGAAAGACAGGACCTCCCAGGAATGTTCTCAGTTGCTGCTTCCAGCACTGACCGGACTGGCAATGGCCCCCCAGTGTCACCCTCACCCTCTCTGCTACAGGGTTGGCCTTGTCAGCCTTCTTCACCGGAGCTCCTCCACCCAGCATATCCGGGAGATATTCTGGAGGATGTGGTGTTGTCCCATCTGCAGGCACCTCTCTGGGCTGAGGGAGGAGGTTGCTCATCTCCAGGCTGAGTTGGTCAGGATTTGTGGGACCTCCTCTTCCATCCAGGGACCACCAGTGCCACTGCCGTTGCCTCAGAGGTTGCCAAGAAAGAGGAGTGGTTGGACCACAGTGGGCTCAGGGAGGGTGAGGGTGGTGGAACAGAGGCACATCCCTCCAGTTGTACCTCTCCACAATTCCTATGCCATTCTGGCAAAGTGTGGTTCCTCTATGGAGGCACCTACAGTGGAGACCAAGGAGGATGCTGGGAACCTCCACAAAGGAGACCCATAGGAGGGTGGCAGGGGACCCTGCAGGGGAAGGAAACAACTCCTGGTGGGGGACTCCATTGTTAGGAAGGTAGAACTGGGCAAGGAAGGGGGGAGAGGGAGGTAAGGTGCCTGCCTGGCGCCATGGCTTGGAGGGACAGGAAGCGAATCCTCAGGATTGCCGGAGCAGCTGCACAGGGGAGGGAGCTGGATGTCATTGTCCACCTAGGGACAAATGACCTGGCTAAGAAAGGGATTAGAGAAGTGCAAGAAGAGTTTGTGGAATTGGGGACGGGCCTTAGTCAAGTAGCACGCATGGTAACCTTCTCGGAGGTGCTACCCATCTATGGCATAGGAGAGGCTAGGGTGTTCCGTACCATGGGATTCAATCAGTGGTTGAAAAACTGGTGTGGAGCTCAGGGATTTGGCTTCATTGGGGACTGGGGGTCCACCTGGAGTGATGCAAGCCTATACTGGCATGATGGGCTGCATCTGTCCAGGAGGGGAACCAGGATCCTAGGTGATAGGTTTAAATGCTTCATTGGCAAGCTTTTAAACTAGCCAAGGGGGGAGGCACTGGAAAGGAGCAGGAAAATCTTAGCCTCCCCCAAACAATCACGGTAGTAAGTGTGGCAAACACCAACATGGAGGTGTCGATAGGAGAAGGGCAGGGATAAATGGAGAAAGTGACAAAGGCAAGAAGGACAGGGATGGGGCAAAGGGGTAAGACCATCAGGAAATGGAGGTAATGAGTACCAATGCCGTAGTCTGGGCAACAAGCTCCTGAGCTGGTGGCCTTAATGGAAGAGGAAGCCTGGATATCGTAGCAGTCACCGAAACATGGTACACAGAGAACCATGACTGGGATGTTAACATACCAGAGTACATAACCTACAGGAGAGACAAGCAGGGAGAAGAGGGGAGGAGCAGCTCTATGTAAAGGAAGGGATAAAGCAACTGAACAAAAGAGTAAACAGGGAGGAGAGGAGGCACTGTGGGTCACCTTGGAGACTGGAAAGGCACCACAATCCACACAGGGTTGTGTACAGACCCCCATGTCAGGGGAAGGAATGGACAAGGATATGATGGAAGGCATTCTTAGAATGGCAGAGAAAGGGAGATGCTGTTGATGGAGACCTGAATATGCCAGATGTTAACTGGAGCACATTTGCTGCAGCCACATCCAAGAGCAGGGCCATTCTTGATGCCCTACAGGTGGCAGGCATTAGACAGCTAGTTTGAACCCACTCATGAGGGAGCAATCTTAGACCTCGTACTCTCAAACGGGGGCAGTGAGAGGATCTCAGATCTAGAAGTAGGTTGCCATCTGGGGACAAGTGACCATCAAACAGTGCGGTTCACGTTAAACTCAGCCACAGAGTCAAGCCATACAAAAGTGAGGGTACTGGACTTTAGGATGGATGACTTTGGCAAGATGGGAGAGTGCCTCAGAAAAGCACTAGCAAACAGGCTAGAAGGAGGTGTGGAGCAACAATGGGGAATTATCAAAACTGCCATCACAGATGCAACAAGCCTTTGTGTGAAGCAAATAAACAAATCAAAACAAAAGAAAAAGCCACTATGGTTCTCAAGAGAGGTGGCTGTGAAAGTCAGGAAGAAAAAGATAGCATTCCGGAAGTATAAGGAAACACAGAAGGAGCAGGACAGAGATCTGTACCAGTTAAGGCAGAAAGAAGCAGGGAGTGAAGTCAGAATAGCAAATGCCCAAACTGAGGAAAAGATAGCCAACTCAGTTAAGAAGGGGGATAAAACCTTTTATAGGTACATCAGCGAGCGTAGAAAGACAAAGGGAGGGATAGTGAGGCTGAATAGAATGAACAGTGGGTGGGCAGAGGGGGACAGTGAAAAAGCAGGAATACTGAATGAATATTTCTGCTCAGTATTCACAAAAGAGGAGGGGGAAGTGCCTAATCCAATTAACAGAAGCACTCTTGATAGGGGGGTCAATCCCAGTCCTTTCACAGAAGAAAGGGTTCTGCAAGAACTCCTAAAACTGAAGGTGAAGAAGAAGAAGAAGAATCTGTATTTATATAGCACTTTTCATACATCCAAAGCGCTTTACAAGCAATGCTAGACTGGTAGTGAAGTGACTGAATGTGTGGTGGCGGCCATATCGCACATCATCACCCACACACAGCCTGGATAATTGCATGAACCGGTTTATGGGAAGGGGAATGTTGGCCAGGACACCGGGAATGTTCCCTACTCTTTGCAAAGAGTGCCCCAGGTTCTTTACTTCCACCTGGACACCCACCAGGACAACACCAGGATGGGCAGAAGGGACCTCGGTTTAACGTCTCATCCGAAGGACGGCACACCCCAGCAGTACAGCAGCCCCCAATACTGCACTCAGATGCCAGCGATTTTTAGGTGCAAGTCCAATCCCAATGTGGGATGAGAACCCACGACCTTCTGGTCCAGAGGCGGATGTGCTACCAACTGAGCCACGCTGACACCTAAGGTGGACAAAGCAATGGGTCCTGATGGAATTCACCCCAGAATTCTAAAAGAATTAAGGAAGGAACTAGTGAAACCACTGGCTACTCTTTTTAATAAATCATGGGAGGATGGTGTGGTACCCGAGGACTGGAGGAAGGCGGATGTGATTCCCCTTCCCAAAAGTGGGACCAAAACAGAGGCAGGAAACTACAAACCAGTCAGTCTGACCTCTGTGGTAGGAAAGTGATGGAGTCACTTCTGAAGGAAAGAATAGTTGAGTACCTAGAGGTCAGTGGAGCACAGGATCCAAGGCAGCATGGGTTCACAGCGGGAAGGTCTTGTCAGGCAGATCTAATAGATTTCTTGACTGGGTGACCAAAGTAGTAGACCAGGGAGGGCTGTGGACATGGCCTACCTAGACTTTAGCAAGGCATTTGACACAGTCCCACACAAAGATTGATAGTCAAATTAACCACCCTGGGAGTGGGTCCCAGGGTGGTAGCCTGGTAAAGCATTGGCTGGACAACAGGACACAGAAGGTAATTGTAAATGGAGTCCACTCTGAAGAAAGAGGCGGTTACTAGTGGAGTACCGAGGGTTCAGTATTGGGTCCAGTCCTTTTAATGTCTTCATCAGTGACATTGCAGAGGGACTGGAAGGAAAAGTATGCCTTTTGCAGATGACACAAAGATCTGCAACAGGGTTGATCTGCGAGGAGGCATGGAAAGGATGAAAAGGGACTTGGCAAGGTTGGAGGAATGGTCAGATGTATGGCAGCTAGGATTCAATGCAAAAGTGCAAAATAATGCACCTGGGAAACAAGAACTCAGGGGAAGAATACACAATGGGTGGGGAGGTAGTAACAGCAACAAAACAGGAAAGGACCTGGGGTAATCATATCAGATGACCTTAAGGTTAGCAAGTAATGTGAGAAGGCAGTAGGGAGGGCCGGGGTATACTGGGATGTATAGGGAGAGGCATCAGCAGCAGAAAACAGGAAGTTGTTATCCCTCTGTACAGACAGTTGGTGAGACCCCATCTGGAATACTGTGTCCAGTTCTGGAGACCCCATCTCCCACGGACATAGACAGGATAGAGGCAGTCAGAGGAGGGCAACTAAAATGGTGCAGGGTTTGCAAGAGAAGCCGTATGAGGAGAGACTAAAGGAGCTTAATATGTATACCCTTGAGGAAAGAAGGAGAGGGGGACATGATAGAAACTTTCAAGTACCTCAAGGAATCAACAAAGTCCAAGAGGGTAGCATCTTTCAGAAAAGAGACTTGCAAGAACAAGGGACACAATTTAAAGATAGAAGGAGGCGGTTCAGGGGCAATGTGAGGAAGTATTTCACAGAGAGGGTAGTGGATGCATGGAACAGCCTTCCTGAGGAAGTTGTGGGGTCTAAAACTGTGGAGAATTCAAGAATGCATGGGACAGACATAAGGCAATTCTTGTGGGGGGCAGGAAGATAAAGGCTGTTGGTTAACTAGGATCTGCGGCCTATCCTGTAGGTAGGGAAATGGGCAGACTAGATGGGCCTAGCGGTCCTTATCTGCCGTCAAAGTCTATGTTTCTATGTTTCTATGTTTCTATTGGTTGATCAGCGGTGAGCCTCCACCATCTCCCGGTGATGATTCCTACTACTTCCCGTACCCTTTCTTCTATGGGAAGGGGCTCTTGCAGTGCAGCCCATTGGTTTCTCTTATACTGGTGCTGGCTCAATTTCTTCAGGGTTTTCTTTACCCCCGTTGTCACATCCACCCCTGCTCGGTAGATGGTCTCTGGCAGGGAACTAAGGAGCATGTGAGACTGATCACGGCTATATTGAGAGGTCGTTGATGTGATGATGTCACCATTTGTGGCCCTAGTTAGACTGTTAACAAAAATGTTTCTGTGTGTTCATGGCGCCTGACAGCTATAGTTCCTAAGGCATGACCTACTGCAAGAGATACTCTCAAAGATCTAATGTTACAGTAAGTTCATATGTAGCTGTTCTATTTTTAAACTGGTTGTGAAATTGCTAATAGACTGCTGTCACATCATCAGACCACACCTCTCCAAAAAGATCAGCAATGCTGCCTGAAATGGAAGGAATGAAAACTAACTTATTGAACTAATGTTAGCTCTCAGCAGTTGCATGACAGAGCACTGCCACTTTATGAACTCAACAGGAGTTGAAAAAAAATAAGAGATACAAAATTACTTTAACACTCTGAAGTCACTATAATTCACAACAATTAAGTTCACTTAACAGTATGACAAAGCCCTGTAAATTTAACAGAAAACCCTGCAGAGAAAAATAATGTCAAACTGAACAAACTGAAGCTACAGCGAGCCTTCTGCTGCACTAGATAGCCTTAAACCTTCCTCCTGAGATCAGTAGTTCTAGTCTGGCTGAAAAATAACAACAACAAAAAAATACCTTTTTAAAGTAATGTTTTAAAACACAAAAAAAACCAAAACACACAAGATGTGCAATGCACAGGAAATCACTTATGCAATCAATTTAAGCCAAACAAAGCACTATACAGTGATTTATCTAAGTGGCTAAAAGGGCACCGAGAAGGCAAAATACTGATTCTTTCAATGAAAGTTGCTTCCACAACCTTGAGGCAGGGCTGCCTTGGAGGCAGACAGTATGGATAGGGCTTCCTCCCAGGCAGGGCTGCCTTGGAGGCAGACAGTATGGATAGGGCTTCCTCCCAGGCAGGGCTGCCTTGGAGGCAGACAGTATGGATAGGGCTTCCTCCCAGGCAGGGCTGCCTTGGAGGCAGACAGTATGGATAGGGCTTCCTCCCAGGCAGGGTTTAACCTCAAGCTAAAGAGCTGAGCTTCACTGCTGTGCCAGCTTGGTGGTATGGTGGAAAGGTCTGCGAGCTGATAAACAAGAGACTTGAGTTCAAATCCAGAGAAGAGCCCCTCTGTTTTCTTTTGTCAGAATTTTGCTACAGTGCTGCTGATCCATGGTGGTGTGGAGTTTCAATAGTAAGTAGGAAAGGGGACTTAAATGTGAGAAAGAATAAATGCAGTTGCAAAGTGCTGCCTCAGAGACAGCGCTGCCCTGGAGGCAGCTTTCATTGCAAGAATCTGTCCCTTGCCCCAGAAGGATAAACTTAATGCCTTCTCTCTCTCTTTCTCTACCTACAACTGCATTGAACACAGTCTACACATTGTCTCCATGTAGTTCCAGTACCATGTGACTTGCAGCCTCGTGGTACATTGTTTACTTCTCTAGCCTTATGCTGGCTAGTTGCCTAAGAACTTAACCAAGGGCCATCAGTTTGCTACTTAGCTAAGCAGGCATCTCTGTAAGAAGTGTTACTTCACCATTTGCATTAACTTTGTGAAGTGGCAGATCTTGATGAATTAGTTTGTGCAGGAAATTGTATGAACTTTACACACCTCTACCCATTAAGTGGGGTGAGTAGTAGAATGAATGCATTCAGTCATTCATGCATGAACAGATAAGATGGGCATGTGATCATCATGTAGTCAGTGACATTGTCATGGGACAGGATCCATCCAAGAATGTCCTTTTTTATTAGATTAGATTATAGTGAACTTGGGCAGACTGGATGGATCTGTGGTCTTTTTCTGCTGTCATTGTGTATGTTTCAATAATACTCTTATACAAGTCCCATATCCAGGGCCAGATCCATGATGGCATGCCAGACTATTGGCCTCCTGCATGTCCTCCTTGTGCACAAATGGTCAAATTGTTTTCATCCTTTTGCTCCCCCATTTAGTGGGGCATCAGGGGAGCAATTTATGGACTTGAGTGCTATGGTGACACACAGAGCTGTCTCCCTGAAGATCAGACTCAGGCTTTGTTTAGTGATGCTATTTGGTGAGGTGAACAGCTGCTTAGTTTTAATTCTACAGCACTCAACCCTAAGGTGGCATTAAAGGAGAAGCTTATGGATTGAGAATGGATTTTAGAGGATGGGGCAGATAGTTCTGCCTCCTAAAATTATTGTGGAGGATGAAAATAACACCATTAACAATACTAATAATATTTTCAACTTTTACAGTACATTAGAAGAAAAATAACCAAAGAAGTGTGTTTTGAAGTAAAAAAAAAACAATGCTAAAAAATCTTGTGGTCTGGACAATATGGAAATCAGATTTATAAAAATTGTTCCTGTTATACCCAAATTGTTTAATCATAGTATTCTTGAAGGTATTTTTCCCAAAAGTTGGAAATGTGCTAAGGTGGTGCCCATTTTCAAGGGGGAACAGCCAGGTGTGTTATCAAACTATAGACATATTGCCCTCTTGTCAATTTTGTCTAAGTTAATGGAATGGATGGTGTGCACTCAATGGTATGAGTACTTGGAGAAGAATTAAAAGTTGATTGTCTGCCAGTCAGGCTTTAGGATAGGTTTTGTGATGGGCACCATGCAGGTGGGCTTTGCAGTCTTGGTGGCAAGTACGCTACAGTAGATGGGGAGAGTCCACGGGAGCAGTGTTCATCGACTACAAGGCCTTTGACAAAGTAAATAATGGATGACAATTAGGTCCCATGGACAGACAGGGAACTAGGTATGGACGGAATGGACCACTGGACTTTTTCTGCCAAGATTGTCTATGTTTCTATGGTATCTTAATAGCTAGGCTGAGGAAAATGGGCCTGGCTGCTGGTCCTATTACCTGGTTCTCCTCATATTTAAATAATAGGAAACAGTATGTTGTTGTGGATGGACACTTGTCAAAGATGGGTGATCCTTGGACCACTGTAGTTCTTAACTTATGTTAATGACCTGCCACAGTTTATAAAGAATTCAACAATTAGGTTGTACAGTATGCAGACAATACTATTATTCTCATAACAGCAAAAAGTCATTTGGAAATGGAGGCTGGACTCCCAACTGATTTTACAGTTCATCTAGACTAGTTTGGTGAATCTAAATTAGTTTGGGGTATTAAAAAAGCTCAAATAATATCTTTCCAAAGCAAATACACTAAATGTAAAAGTAATAATGAAATAAACATATTAAAGAGCAACTCTCTATTATAATAAAAAGCTTAACAACACTAGAGTTATATAAATTATATTTAACTTTATTGTTTTCTAGTTCTTTATTTTTTTTATATTCCTCTGCTGTTGATTTACTAAATGTTGATGATAATGCAGCAATAATTTTAGAGTCTTTCAAAATGCATCTGACTCTGCCCTGCTAACCACACAATTGCTGTTTGTGACAACATAGAAACATAGAATGTGACAGCAGATAAAGACCACTTGGCCCACTTAGTCTGCCCATTTTCCTACCTAACAGATAAGCTGCAGATCCTAGTTAACCAACAGCCTACTTCCTCCTACCCCAACAGTCTGTTGTCATGGTAAGCACTATGATGTCACAAAAAAAGGCACTGTGAGGTTGACAGGGGAGAGGCAAAGGTTTTCAAATATTTTATATACAGACATTTTAGATGGATTACCAAGATGTTTTGTAAATAATGGAAAGGTACATTGAAAATGAAAAAAAAATGTATTTTCTATTATTTCTATTAAGTTATAACATCTGAAACCTCTTATTTATGAAATTACATGCAGAAGTGCAGAGATGCTCTCTGACTTCAGAAGAACAGAAATTGGTTGTAGCTGAACAATACTTGGCTGTAACCTTGGACATTTCGCTATCTTTTGATGTCCACATCAATAATGTAGCTAGAACAGTAAATTCTAGAATGGGGCAATGTGAAAATGTACATCCTTCTTATAATACATGATGCAAACTACAACTGCTACTCACTTAATTTTGCCTGTTCTTGAATATGGTAATATGATTTATAGATATTCAAATCAACAGAATTTAGAAAAACTAAATGTTTCTTATAACTGATTGGCCTGATTTGTCTTAAGATGTCACTTCACCACCCATCACTGTGTAATGTTACAGCAGTTAGAGTGGGACACGCTTGAATTAAGATGAAGGAAACAATGGTTAATAATATCCAAAATAAAACATGGCCTGATGAAGGGAAATCTGAGATTCAATACTGTTGGACCAGAACATAATTATCCCTTAAGGGATGCTGTTTGTAGAAGAGCAACAGCTCCTAAAATTCATAATAAATATTGAGAAATGACCATACAGTACAACATATTTCAGTTTTGGAATGAGGTTACACCTAGGACCAGTAATATTGTGAAGCTAGATTCATTTGCATAGGCAATATCAGCTGAATTTACAGAATGGTGTGCCTGTGAGTTATAAAATGGTAATGGCTTTTACAGCTTACTCCCTATATGTTAATTCTCTATTTTGTTTTATGTCCATGTTTTCAATTATGTTTTGACATACACCCTTTTGTGTACATGGAACAAGGTTGTTTCTGTTCATATAAACTCAGATTTAGGTTACTAGAACTAATATTAGTATGTAAGGTGCTAGATAGCAGGGGCATAAGTACAAGAAAACCATACACTTCATCAGCATTTCTGGCTATGAATTTGTTAAATCTATCAGCACATCTCACACAAATGTAAAATGGAGACAGTTTATATTCTTAAATGTTCTTTAACTAACCTTGTGACATTCCACACAGTGCATTTAGTATAAATACAGATGCATATTACAAAGGTCCATAAAGCAGCATTTTGTTTGTTTATTCTTGGGTCCATTGCCTAATCCTGAAGCTCTTCACAATGCTTACTATTTTGTATAAGATTGTTTAAACAGGCTTTACTTTACATCCTGTCCCTACACGAGACTTCTGAATGCTTTGGGGTTTATGTACTTTCAACTGGATTTTACTTTTGTGTTTACTTTTATATTATTGTATTTCTGTATTTTGTAACCACAACAGGACAACTTTAAAAATAATGACAAACAGGAATATACAAGTCGCTGCTGTATTCAATGAACTGTATGCTAAGTACGAATACTACTGTTATTGCTCTGTAAATGTGACATGGAACCTTAGTAAATGAGCCCCTCTCAAAGGTGTATCTGACCATCAATAAATAAATAAATTAAATAATTGAATGAAAAATAGGTCAGATCTGGCCTAAAGTTTCTTATCCTATCAGAAAATGAAAGGTTTACTACTACTCCTTATGATCAGGACCCGACTTTAAAAAAAGAAATAAAACAAACATAACAACTGTGAGGGACTTAAGGGGGAGGAGAAGAGGAAATTTTACGCAGAGGCAAGATTCAGTGAAGGACTTTGAGTACTCTCACAGTGCAAGTGACTGCACATTGCAGGTATGTGAATCCTCCTTCACTGAATCCTGCACATAAAAGTAAATATTATTCATGCTCGAGACAGGTTCATTGTTACTGCACAGCTCTGTCATGTACTGTCAGCCTGGCAAATGATTGTTACTACAGAGGTTATGGAAAACAGAAGCAACAAACAAATATACAGCCACAGTTCCACCAAGTCGGTTCGACAACAAATACATCCACTTCCCCTACAGTGATACAATTGCCCCATCATCACATCTCAACAACAAGACACCAACAAACACCAATTTAGTTCAAAACAATACAAAATGCCTATCAATGAGGGGGGCTCTGCCCACCCCCGTATTTAATATAATCAACTCCTCGTTGCACAGACAGAGAAGAAAAGGGCAGTTCTGCTGGCAGCACTAATACCAGTAAAGCCGACAATGGAACAAGACTCACAATGTATGCTGATGGTTAGTTTATTCAAAATGAGACAGACACCATTCACTACACACATGGCTGTATTAACATCCCACCACCACCTCCACATAGTGCACCACATACTGAAACACTACCATTACAGACAGCCCCTCTCACCATGGCCATCACACCTGCAGCATTATATTTAGATCATTTCCATCAAGTAATCTTTCATGCAGTGCAATTTGTACTGTTGCACTATGTTCATTAATCCCTGTGTACTGACACGGTAACGTCATCCTCACCAGTAGTCTTAGCTCTCCCTATGCATCTGCCTGCATGACACTCCACACACTTCCAATATACAATGGTTTTCCAACTGCACTCCCTCTGATACAAAAGCCACAGAAAACAAGCGGATTCTCACTTGTCGACACTTCCACCTGTCGGTTTGACATCCCTGTCACTCACATAGCCTTCACTCTATAACATTTGCTGTAACTGTGTTGCTGTGTTGCTCTGTTAGCATTGCTGCTGCTACAGTATACTGATGCCCATTATAGTACACTCACTCCTTTCTGGACATAAAACTCAAACATCTCTCACACCCATAATTGTTTTGCAATGGGAAAGAGTCAGTCCACTTCTTTTTTTGTGATCAAAATAGGATTTGGCCCAGGTTAGGTGGACCAGCTCAAACAAACAAGGCATGTCACACAGAACACATAGTGCAGTTACCTGGTTTAAGTTGTTGCTGTAAATGAAACATGTTGAACGCTAGACCTTCCAGGTGAAAGACAAGTAGACTTGTCCTAAATGTACAAACAGCTCAATTTTGAAAGTGTTCATGCACCCACAGGAGTCATGAAATCCCCAGTGAACATATACGATTAGACATCAGTGATAAAACCTAGATCACTGTTAGCCAGAGTGACTACTAAGTGTCCCTGTTGCTTTTTTCAAAGACAAGAGAAGAGCACGGGAGAGGTGGCAGGGGGTGCAGAAGCTGAAATTTAATGCAAAAAGTGGAAGGTGTAATGCACATTTGGGCCAAAAATGCTGGCTCAACCACTCCTAGGGTACTGTGTGTGGTTTTTGGAACCTACAGTTAAGGAAGGGCACGAATTTGTTTATTTAGTTTTTGTTGACTGGAAAAAGAGGGCTAGGCAGTTCTACCTATTTTTATCCTCATCTCAATTGGGGGGGGGGTATAAATGCAAACTGACATATTAAATCAAATTAAACTGTTTGTGGTATTTTTAATGAATGGGGAAATTTGGCCAGGACACCATGGACATTTTCCTATTCTTTCTGCAGGGAGTGCAGTCTGCTTCCTGTGGGGGGAGATGGACAGCCCTGGTGAGGCGCCTGATGGTGATGGAGGTGCTGCTGTATTGGGGACTGGGAATGTGGATGCTGCCCCAGCTCCTACTATGACTTTTGTTGCTGACGTTGATCTCTAGAAGGTTTTGGACACTGCTTTTCTATAGTGGAGAACGAGCTACAGGACATTCTGGTGGACAGAAAACACCAAATCTTAGACATGATGTCTGAGGCTGAGTTGCATTTCCTTGCAGAAAAATCTGCTACCAAAAGACATAGGAAGCAAATATTATGTAGTCCCACAAGTTTGTTGGGCATGGCCTTTCCCCAAGGTACCTCGTTCTGGCCTGTGTGGCATTTCTTTAGAGCATGGATGTTTTGCACCCTAGGGCTACAGTATGCCTGGCACTACCATGACTGCTGCTCCATGGCCACCACATCGACTTGTAGACCCTTTGTTTCTGTACCTGGTTGTGGTCCTGCTGTTTCTTCTGCATCAGACACCACTACCTGTCCTGTTGCACAGTCTGTGCTCTCCGGCCTGCTGCTGACTGCTGCTTCTACTGTGGGGAGCTCTGAGTGTTGCATTGTGGAGCATGCCTCTGCTGCTGTGCATATCCCATCTGTTTCTGCTCTTCTCTAGAATGGAAATCCCATCATTTGGGATCTGGATGACTCTGCTGCTACTCAGGGCTCTTGGCCTTGGGTTTTCTGTTTGGGCCCAGTTGCTGTGGATACAGACAGGGCTTTGGCACCTCTATCACCTGCTGCGGACCCATCCACTGATTCTGATTGTCCTCCCTCCATTTTGAACTATGCTGCAGTTGCTGGCAAATCTCTCCATCCTAGTTTGACTAGCCTGTTCCATCAACCTGTGGAACCAGCTAAATGGCAACATGATGTTCGTGTCCATTTACAATGGGGGCTTGGGCTCTCTTTAACCGCTTTTATGTTAGGAAACAGTGGATGAAACAGTCTTCATGCACCTAGAGACCAGTCTTTTGATGTCAATTTTCCATGTGCTGTGTTACTAGACCGTTTTTGGGCTCTGTATCTTAAGTTGAAGGACACACCCCTGTCGACTCCCTTCTCACTTACTTCCCTGTCTAAACCCTCCTTTAAAACTGTGACTGTTCTGTTTTGCAATGAGGGGGTGAACGTGACTAGCATTATTTATTGGCTGGAGAAAAGGTGCGAGATTCAGGGTTCCCCTGATCCGATTAAGGATAGTAAACACTTTTGGGGGGGGGGGCACTTTTGTGTTAAACTATGTTATACTGCTTCTGAATTGCAACATTTTACTAGTAGTTTCTTTCTGGGAAGGGGCAGAGGCATCTTGTTTTACCCTGGCCAATCCAAGTCATTTTATAGATGTGGGTCTCGCCAGCACCTCAGCAATGCCTGTGACTATGTGAGATGCTCATTGTGTAGAGCTCTTGGCCATTCTAGCTTCCATTGCACCTTTGTCCCGAGGTGTAATTTGTGTGAGGAGGAGGGGCACACTTTTCGATCCTGCCCCTGGGCTGCTTACAATATGGCCACTTCTGATGTTAGGGACAGGACATTTATATTCATGAGGCAATGAAGCAGATGACATCTGTCTGACTTCCTGAGTACAGGCTGCCTACAAGTACTCCTTCTGGTGTGACCCCATGGCCTTCGTTGGTAATGGTTGCTGTCCTCATGATTCCTCAGGATTCTTTCTTGCTTTCTTCCTTTTCTGCTAACCCCATAGTACCACTGCCTAAGTCTTCTGTCACCCAAACTTCTGTTTCTTCTTCAGCAGTTGTACCAACCCTGATGGTTGTTGCTCCTTCTATGCTGCCCCTGCTGGGTCCTGCTGCTGATCCATTCTTGCTCGTGGGGAAGGGCTAGGAGAAGAGGAAAAAGTCAGTGGCTCTATGTGATTCCATCCCTAACGAGAGTAAGTACAGGTATGCCGCATTACAATGGCATGATACTGAGAAGGATGAGGAGTCTGATGCATCCTCGGTACACTCTTCACAGAGAGACCTTTCTTTAGATATTGCAGAGTCTTCTTTGCTACCTTCTCGGCCTCCAGGAACAAAATAGGGCACCAGATCTGGAACTAATACTTTGAACAGTACATTATTTTTTTTTAATGCTTTCTGGCTGCTAATCCATTCTAATGCCCATGGCTTACTGCTGTTGTTTCACATTCTTTTCATGGACATTTTCTGTATTCAGGAGATAGAACAAAGCCTTGCCTCTTCTCTGCAGTTTCCTGCTTGATAGGGGCATTTTGCTTGGCTTAAAGTGACTGTTTTTATCTACAGTACACCTGGTCAACTTTTTCTTTTTGTTTTCTTTTTGCACAATGCTGATATTACCCTTTCTTACAGTTAGTTTTTTGAGCCTTTTGTAGTTGAAGTTTTCCTTTGGCTGCCTTTTAGTTGTTTTTTTTTTTTTTTTCCTTCCTCTGTATTTGAGCTGGAATAATGTTTCATAAATAATTCTTTAATTTACAGTGGCAATGTACTGTACTGTTTGTGTAATTATATGCTGTATTTGTCTTCTCCCCAATTTTTGTGTCAATATATGCGTGTTCCCAATATTTTTCTGTTTTGATGTTTATTAAAAAAATTCCCCTATTCTTTTTGAGAAGTGCCATGGGATCTTTAACATCTACCTGAACAACCACCAGAAAGGCAGATCGTACCTTGGTGTAATGTCTCATCTGAGAGACAGCACCTCAGTAGTGCAGCACCCACCTCATGCTGCATTACAGTGTCAGTATTGGGTTTACACCAGGGCCCTTGTGTGGGGTTGAATCCACAGCCATGTGATCTTCCAACCTTACAGGCACGTGTGCAACCTAGTGAGCCACTGATACTGCTGGTATAGACAGAAGGTGGTTCAGAGAAAGGCTACCAAAATGATATAGGGGCAATCAAGGACCTCTTATGGTGAGCACTTGGAGGATTTCAACATGTAGATGACAAAGTACAGAAGGAAGAGAGGAGACATGACTGACATGTTCAGATATCTCTGAGGTTAGGTGGACAACAATGAGCTGTTCACAGTGCGTGGTAGCAGAAGCAATGGGTGAACTCCGTGAAACTGGAGTGGAGGAGAGGAGCTTAGGAAGGATTTCAGGAAGTACTTCTTTATATAAAAAATGGTGGCAGACTGGAGCAATCTTCTGGAAGAGGTTATCTGTGATGTGACAGTAGTGGGATTCAAAGGCAGTTGGGACAGGTAAATGAAAATAGTGCATACATACTGAAGGGAGCTAAAGGAGACAGTAGGGAGAAAGAAGTAAGTGCCTTAGCTGGGACTTAAACCCAGGCCACCAAGAATACTGTTCTGATTACGCTAACCAGCTGCACCACTGAGACAACTGGAACCTGGGCTGTCCCCAAGCACATTACTCTTTCTCAAATGCTCAATCCAATGGCAACACAAATATTTACTTGTAACAATCACGGAGGAGTGTGGTGTGCAAATTTATGGAACACATACAAACAGAGGTGAGAAAGAAGTAAGTGCTGCAGCTGGGACTTAAACCCAAGCTGCCTGAAATACCGTTCTGATTGCACTAACCAGCTGCACTACTAGGCATTGAATTGGTCTTGATCGCATTACTCTTTCTCAAATGCACAACCAATTGGCAACACAAATATTTACTTGTACCAATCACACAGGAGAGTGGTGTGCATATTTATGGAACACATACAAACATTTGAGAAAGAGTAATGTGCTTGGGGACAGCCCAGGTTCCAGTTCTCCCTTCCATGTGGAGGTAGGATGTATTTCTGACCTTGTGTATTTTTTTCAGAAATAAATTTGCTGCTATAAGTACTAATTGAAATTTGGTGTGCCAGTTTGCCTCACTTTTGTAAGCAGGATGGTGATTGAACTTTTTTGTTGTGGATTAAAGTCTAAGTAGGCCATATCTACAGCCCCTCCCTGGTCTACTACTTTGGTCACCCAGTCAAAGAAATCTATTAGATTCATCTGACTTGACCTTCCTGCTTTGAATGCATGCTGCCTTGGGTCCTGTGTCCCGCTGGCCTCTAGGCCCTTGACAGTTCTTTCTTTCAGAAGTGATTCCATCATTTTCCCTACCACTGAGGTCAAACTAACCAGTCTGTAGTTTCCTGCCTCTGCTTTGCTCCTACTTTTGTGAAGTGGGATCACATCTGACTTCCTCCATTCCTCATGTACCACACCATCCTCCCATGATCTGTTAAAAAGGGTAGTCAGTGGTGTCACTAAGTCTCCCCTTAGTTCTTTTAGAATTCTGGGGTGAATTCCATCAGGTCCCATTGCTTTGTCCTCCTTGAGTTTTAAAAATTCTTTCAGGACCCTTTCTTCTGTGAATGGACTGGTATCGACCCCCCTGCCCAGAGTGCTTCTATTGTTTGGTTTAGGTACTTCCCCCTCCTCTTCTTTTGTGAATACTGAGCAAAGGTATTCATTCAGTACCTTTGCTTTTTCATTTTCACTCTGTACTCACCTCCCCTCCCTTTTATTAAGCCTCACTATCCCTCCCTTGGTCTTTCTACTCTCCCTAATGTATGTAAAAAAGGTTTTATCCCCCCCCCTTATTGAGATGGCTATCTTTTTCTTGGTTTGTGCCCTTTGCTGTCCTGACTGCCTTCCCTGGTTCTTTCTGCTTTAACTGATACAGTTATCTGTCCTGCTCCTTCTGTGTTTCCTTGTACTGTACTTCCTGAATGATATAGTTTTCTCCCTAACCTTCCTTGCCACCACTTTTGAGAACCATAGTGATTTTTTACTTTGTTTTGTTTTCTTTATTTGCTTCACACAAAGGCTTGTTGCCTCTAAGATGGCAGTTTTGAGTTTTCCCCATTGTTCTTACTTCCCTGTTTCCTGCCCATTTGCTAGTGCATTCATTAGGCACTTCCCCATTTTGCCAGAGTCAGCCCTTTTGAAGTAAAGTACCCTTGCTTTTGTATGGCTTGACTTCATAGTTGTGTTTTTCGTGAACCACACTGTGTAGTGGTCGCCTCTTTCTCAGATGGCTACCCACTTCTAAATCTGTGATTCTCTTTTCATCCCCATTTGAGAGTACCAGGTCCAAGATTGCTCCCTCCTAAGTGGGTTCCAACACTAGCTGTCTGAGGCATGCCCCCTGTAGGGTATTAAAAATTACCCTTCTCTTGAATGTGGCTGCAGTAAATGTGATCCGGTTAACATCTGGCATATTCAAGTCCCCCATCAACACTATCTCCCCTTTTTCTGCCATTCAGAGGATGCCTTCTATCATTTTCTTGTCCATTTCTTCCCCCTGAGATGGGGGTCTGTATACAACCCCATTGTGGATTTTGGTGTCATTACCTGTCTCCAAGGTGACCCACAGTGCCTCCTCTCCTCCCCGTTTACCCTTTAGTTCCATTGCTTTGATCTCTTCCTTTACTTAGAAAGTTACTCCTCCTCCTCCTTCTCCTCCTCTTTTATATACATTTACTGTACCTGTGCTATATACAGTTGTAGCCAACACTGCTGCTTTTTCATGTGCTCTCAGTCTCTCACTTATCATGAGCACAATTTAGCATAAAAAAGACAATGAATACAGAAGACAGGTATTTTTTCCTGGACCTTATGAGAAAATTTTATATATGATTTACAGTCTCATTAGGGAGATTAGGAAATTGTGTTTAAAAATGTCTTCATTCAGAAATACCCAGGAATAGGCAAACCTATATGGGGATATGAAGTCAGGGTTAGATGATAACATGTTTGTCATATATATGTGTAACCCCCTTGTTCCCTGGGGTTACTAGAATCCCAATTAGAATCAGTGGCAGGCAGGGAAAGGCAGCTTGTGAGATGCCTGTTAAATGGGTTTCACACTGTCTCACTCTGTTCTCAGTTTCAACTGAGCTGGAGTGATGATGTCACCATAGAATTCTCGCAGCAGCATAAGCAACAATGGAATGCTGACTGCAGGGGTTAGCTGTAAAACATTGCAGAATTCAAGTCAGTCTTCTGAAGGCAGTCTGGTTGGAGACTCGAGAGAGAGAGAGAGAGAGAGAGAGAGAGGACTGTGGCAGCCCCTCAGAGCCTAGGTCTGATATAGAGATACTTCAGACAAGTGGGATGTGTTCTCACCCTAGAGAGGAGCACAGACGAGACCAGAAGAAAGTGGTAGAGACCATTCCTAGTGTTGTTCCAGTGCCCCATCCCAGGAGTGATGGGGGGGAATTCCAGGAAGTCAGAGGCAATCCCCTGTGCCAGCTTAGACAGGGAGAAGCTGCCTGAGAATTGAGTTGTTTGTGAGTACCTGAGACATTTGTGAGAAGAAGCCCTGGGGCACCTGCATACCTTGGATGAGTTCTACTCTGATAAAGAGACAATGTTCACTGAGACAGAGTTTAGTGTAAAAGTATCTGCCTACTGTGGAGTCACAGGAAGACTTGCCAAGTACAGAACTTTTAATTTCTGTATGGCTTAGAGGCATCTGCAACAGTGGGGGTCTAGGTTAAAGACAAAGCCACTTACAGTACTTTTAAAGTCAGGACACTGCCAGAGATGTAGAATGTTAAATGTGCTAAACATTTCAAGATAGCATCTACAGCCAGTAGTTCAAAGAAAGGTGTTGTATCCAAATGAATGACTGAGTATAGATTTGGGAGCAAAAGGTGGGAGATCCCCATCTGAAGTAACCAGGTTTACCCCTCTGGATTCAGTTTAGGCACCTATGGTTTTCTCTCAGGCACTTGGCCAGTGTCTGAAGAAAGCACCCAGATGTGGAATTGTGGATTTTTCCTTAGAGCTACAGAATGCTCATGGGTGGTTCAGGGAGCCACCGTCACCCTCCATGCCATATGGAAAAGTGTCCTAGTACTGGCTTGGGTGCCAAGTCAAGGAAACCAAGATAAATGTACCAGTTCGTGTCATGTGTGCCCAGAGTAATTCAGAACCTGAGGGTTCGATTGTGAGGAAGTGTGCTCTGTACCTCTGTAATCTGCATTACCTGCGAGTGTAGCCCTGTGGGGGTCCATCTTTGCTTTGTCATTCTCTGTGTTATGTGAATAAAAGCCACATTCTAGAATCCCATTCCCGGTTTGGACATTTCAGTTATTGCTTCCTGTGTCCAGATTTACTTGGGTGCCCCTGACCAGAAGTACAAACCTAGCACAATGCTGAGCAACCGCTTTCTCCCAAGGACCCAGGTTTGTGGCCATGCTAAATGGTCCCGCCAGGTGTGAGCTAGGTAGTTGCCACACTGGGTTTTGCCTGTCTGAGGTATGGCAGGCTCCATAGTAGAAGTAATGGGTCCACACAGTTTCTGCAAAAGATAAATTTAATAGTGACTTCCCCCATCCCTTTCGGTGGCACCTAGATGTGAGAGGAGCAGCCCCGCTGACAGAGATAAAAGGGGGGCCGGTGGGAGGAGGTTACATATGCCTATCTAAATGAGATGTTTTTATTTTAAAAAATACCTAAATATACTAATTTAATTTATTTTACAGACACCTGTCCATCCCAAGGAAGGGGCACCACCGAAATGGTGGGCAGCAGGTACTGTAGCTCAGGACTTTCAATATAATAAATCTGCATTACAGTATATGCAAACATTTTCTTTCTGGGTGAGTGGGCATTATTTCCAATGCTTTTGTGGACAGGTTAAAAGGAGGCAAATTTGGTGGTGCCCACCACAGTGCCTATATACAAATGAGTTTACAGTTTAAAAAAATTCAGCTAATTTATTACAACAAGCAGATTACATTCAAAGAGGTTACAGAACTAAAGATCACTGGAGACTCCTCTCTGTCAGTATTGCATTTCATAAGCAGAGCAGTACTGAAATGCATGCACTGCACCTGGACTATACGCTGCATATGTCAGGTAGAAACGTACACAGTGATGACAGAAGGAGACCAAATGTCAGCTACTCTGCCCAGAGTTCCCTATCTGCCCCAGGAACTATTGTCCATATGGGGTTTTATAACTCCCAGTCCACCCCCGATCCCCTCCCTACTGCTACTGACCTCAGCAACCACCAAACTGTTCACTCTGTCCAAGCCATTGAAATCATTTATGATCTTTGTACCCACCTCCGCTGGCAAACTGTTCCATGGCTCCACCACTTTTTCCATAAAGTAGAGCTTTCTCACATCCCTCTTAAAACTTCCCCTGCCAGTTTCCACTCATGACCTCGGGTTTTTAACTCTGTACTCCTGCTAAATAATTCCTCACAGTACACATTTTGCATTCCTTCAGGAACTTGAAGGTTTTTATCATATCCCCCGTCTTTCACCTGGTCTTGCGTGAGTACATGTTCAGTGCCTTGAAATGATTTTCATAACATCTACCCTGCTGGCACTGAATCATCTTGGTCACCCTATGCTTCACTGTCTCCAGTCTGTCCATGTCCTTGCTTAGGTGAGGGCCCCGGAACTGAGTAGATTATTCTTGGTGCATCCTCATCAATGACCTACAGTGTGACCCTAGGATGAAACCCACTTTTAAGGCATTCTGCAGTATACTACAGCAGACATATAGAATAAAACAATATAATTTCAATGTCAATTAGTCCCTTTTGTCATGCAGGAAACTATGGCATTCACTTAATCCTGGCATTGTCACATTTTCCTAAATGACAAAAGGGACTAACTGCCATTGAAATTACATTGCTTTATTCAGTAGGTCTGCTGCAGCATTCTGCAGAGTGCTGCAAAATGCTGCAGAATTGGGTCTCATCCTGTGGGACACCACTGTATATGGAGGCAGTAGTGCTTCCTTTTCCCTGCTGTCAATACCCCTTCAAATATACCCCAGCATCCTATTAGCCTTACTATAGGCCGTGTTACACTGGCTTGATTGTTTGATGGAGTCACAAATGATGTCTCCCAGGTCCCTTTCCTCTATTGCAGTGCTCATTTTAACCATTGCTATCCATTACTCTTTCCTGTGATTTTCCCTAGGTGCATAGCCTTGAATATTTTGGTAATAAATTTCAACTGCCAACTCTTAGACCACCTATCTAGCCTTTGTAAATTCCTCTGCATCTCCCTGATCTACTTGTCTTTATCTATCATTCTACAGAGTTTCATGTCATCTGTGAAGATACACAACTTGCCCCAGATGCCCTTTCCAATGTCACTAATAAACATATTGAAGAGGAAAGGGAGGACACTGCTGCACCCCCACTTGTGACCTCCCTCTCTTCCAGTTTGGCCCCATTTACCATCACCCTCAGCTGTCTCTCTTCAACCAGTTTCCTTCCCATCTAACTATGTCCATAGCTGTGGCCAGGACATCCAATTTCTACAGTCTTCTGTGTGGCATCGAGCTGAAAGCTTTGCTGAATTCAAACCATTAGGTTGATCCGAAAAGCCTTCCTGGCTCAAACCCATGCTGTTTACAATCCTGTAGACTGTTGCTGTTTAGTTAGTCCACAAAATCCTCTTTGATCAGTGACTCTATCAGTTTACACATTACAGAGGTAAGGCTAACAGGTCTGGAATTGCCCAGTTGCTCCTTGTATAACAGCATTATGCGTGCTACCCTCCAGCCTTTCACAGCTACTCCTGTCTGAACTGTGCTGTTGAATAGCCCCACTAGTAGTTCATCTAGTTCTGCAACTAATTCCTTGAGCACCCTTGGATACACCCCATCTGGGCCTGGGGCTTTATCTACCTTTAGGGCTTCAGCCCCCTTCTGGACCATTTCTCTGGTAAATACTGGCTGCCTCATTTCAGAAATGCCTCTGACATCCACCATGATGCCACTTTCAGGCAGGGGCTTGCTGTCTTCCCTTGTAAAGAAAGAGCAGAACTAATCATTAGGGCTGGGTGCTTTTTGTTCATCTTCCTCGAGTACCCTTCTTGTAACAATACCCCCTACCTGCTTCCTTTTTTCCTTAATATGTCTTTAGAATTGTTTTTCCCACCCCTGTCCCCCTCTGTAATATGCAGCTCCATGTCTGCCTTTGCTTCCCTAACCACCCTCTTTGCTTCCGTAGTTTTTATTTGGTACTCTCCCCATTTCTCCTCCTCCTGCTTTTCCTTGTACCTGGAGAAAGTCTTTTCCTTGGACCTCACTGCTTCTCTGATATTTTTAAAGAATCATATTGGTCTCTTGTACCTGTTTCATTTTTTGACAGTTTTCATGCATGACTGTGTTTTCTTCAGCATAGTTCACTTGAATGCCCTCCATCTTTCCTCTACATTGCTGATGCTCTCCACCCTGTCAACTTGTCTCAAACCAGCTATGTTATCCGGTTGAAGTCTGCGCTTCTAAAATATAGGACTTCAG
This sequence comes from Neoceratodus forsteri, assembly GCA_016271365.2. NCBI lineage: Eukaryota > Metazoa > Chordata > Ceratodontiformes > Ceratodontidae > Neoceratodus > Neoceratodus forsteri. The sequence continues at coordinate 276,548,059 of CM057453.1, read as the reverse complement.
TTTTTGATAGAGGTATTCTGGTCCTGAGGACCAGCCTGAACCAAATGGAGTTATGGTCGTTGGACCACAGTGGCTCACCTACCCTCACTCCAATCAGCATACCCAAGTTGGATAGCACCAGTCAAGAATGGCTAACTGTCTAGTGGGTTCCTTAACCTACTGCACCACAGTAAAAACAGGCAATCCTACAATGTATCCAACAGGGCCTGACTTCTGGTCAAACTGGCCACTGAAATGTCTCAGTTGCTATCTGACAGGTTCAGATCACCCGCCACCACCACTTTCCCTTTTTTCACTCCACTCACCAGTTTTTTTCCTGAGCTCCCTATCTCTCTTTTCTTCTTCTCCTGGTGGTCTATAGATTACCCCCAACAGATTTTCTTTTGTGAGGGCACTATGAGGTGAACCCATAATGACTCTTTTTCCCCTGTACTTCTCCTGATGTGTCCATCCTTCAGACCCTCTATTCCCTCCCTGACAAATAGGGCTATACCCCTTTCCTTTGCCTGTCTTTCTATCCTGTCTAAACATTGTGTAACCTGGGACTGACAAGTCCCACTCATTATTGTATATGGCCCATGTATCTGTGATGGCAATGAGGTCCCCTTCAGTGTCTACCACCAATGCCAGGAGCTCACTGATTTTATTACTCAGACTCCTGACACTAAGGGAAACCCTCTTCCAACTAGCTCTAGATCCTCTTTTGCTGTTTTGTGATCCTACACCTACATTCTTCCCCGTTCTTGTTACCATCTTATTTTTCATATTGCAGATCCTGAGAGCCTTCGTCTCTTCCACTGCTCCTTTTTGAACCTCAACCTTATTTTTACCCACCTTATTGCTACTAGTCCCCAGTATAGGGGAAACACTAGCTAGTTTCCTTCCCTCACTCCATTTACCATGGTTCCCCTAGCATCAGTGTCCCCACAGTCAGTTTAACTGTCTGAAATAGACATCAAGATTTTGCCCCAGCATGCTGGTCCCCTCTCTTGCCAGGTGAAGGCCATCACCTGTGAAGAGCCTCCTATCCCAGAAGTCCCCCGAGTCACCCACAAAGTGGTACCCTTTATCCTGACACCATCTCTTTGACTACTAATTTCATTTCTTGGTATCCCATTAATTGGGCATGGGAATGGTGGTGGTGGAATGTAGGCAGCACAGTTAGGGCGAATGTGTTCTGGGTGGTCAAGACTTCTGCATGGTGGTGATTGTGGGCAAGGGGAACATGGGGCTCTATCTGTGGTCCTCCCCCCAAATGTGTGCAGGGTGAGGGATGTGCCTGTAAATAGTCATACTGTTTGTGTAGTGCACTTACCCTGTAAACAAAAACTAACTAAATAAATAAATATTTATTTGGGGCCAACATGCAGATACGTGATGCAATTGCCTGTAGCACATCTTGCTTTCAGTTGTTTTGCTGTGCTTCGCTTTTCCTTGGACAGTTTGTTTTTGCCTTATTGTGGGCGACCCGCTTTCCTCTATATCTTCCCTCCATACTCTGTATTTCCCTACCCCCACTACACATAGGGAGGGGTGTACATGATGAAGGTACTGGGGAAGGGGCACCGACAATAATGGCAACCCGCTCCACAGCTCATTGCAGGAATGGCTCACAGGGGATACGGTGGCCGGATGGGGGGGTGGGCAACTATAGTGACATCCTGTCACTATACATACGTGTGCATGGGGGGTAGGGAGTGGGCACATACAGTGAAGGATGTGGGGGTGGTGTCATGGTTGGTTGCCGTGCTGACCCCGTGGCATGGTGGATGGGTTGCCAGCATCTGTTGGCAGTGGTGCGTTTTTGTTGCACCCAGCTCAAATCTTTTTGTTTTTAATGTTTTCATCCCCCCGACATGCACCACCTGAGTTGAGAACTTTTAGTAATGCGGGCAGTCTCAGGTGTGTGGGGGCAGTGTCTCACGGAAAACATTAAAAACAAAGTCCCAGTGCCCTTTGCTGTGCGCTGGGTGTCAAAGTGCTGAAATAAATTTCCGGCACTCTTGACTTCTGCATAACTTTGATCACCTCTAGGCTTTCGCTGTTATGACATAGATCCCGTAGGGAGACCTTGGAAAAGGCCAGGGAGGATGAGTGTGCCTGTAATCTGTCTCTCAGCCTCTGAATGTTCCACTTCTCTTGCTCCACAAGCTGGTTCACCAGATCATTAATACTCATGTGTACCATCCCCCCCATCTCCCTCTCTCACTATCCTCTCTACCCTGTGAATGTCCCAAACGGCTGATGCCCCAGGAAGGCAACTGACCATCCCCCACCTCTCCTCAACTGCCCACTACCCTCCCAACTCCCCTGATCATAGAATCATTGACCACTAAGACTCTCCTGGCTACCTTCTTCTTAATCTCACCCCTTATGAGCCAACAGGTGGTCACTCCCTTTTCCCCCGACTGACCCAGAGTCCCCCCCGGTGGAGTCATGTACCTGAGTCTCCTCCAGGGGTAAAAACAATTTGTCAATGGGATGGTGTGAGGCTGACTGACCTCCTTGCAGCTGCCCCTGCCACTCTTCTCCCTCCTGCTCCTCCCCACCACTCTGCACCCCCCCGGACCAATGGGCTTTTGGGGGAGTTGGGGTGTGAGATCCAGCTGAGCCAGTGCTGCAGGACAGATATCTTTTCCTTCACTGCTACCAGCTGAGTATAGAGCTCTGCAAAGATCCTATAGAAGGGGCAGTAACACCTCCTCCAGAGTGTAATCCTGGAGAAGAGTGCTCCACAGTCCCTGACACATAACTTGCTCCATGCTAAACCTCTTAAGTTTTAGCTGGCTCTGCCCCTCTGCTCTCCTTAATACACTGCTGTTTCTGAAAGCAGAAACAAAATCCTTGTGATGTTACACAGCCTACAACCAGTGTCTTGTTAGTACAGCCTTTTATCCTTGTGCAGTTACACACCCTACCACCAGCATCTTGTTAGTGTAGCTTTTACCCCTGTGCTCTTACACAACTTACCACCAGCATCCTGTTATTGCAGCTTTTTATCTCTGCATTGTTACACAGCCTATCACCAGCCTCCTGCTAGCTCTCATTTTTTTATGGCTGCAGTGGGTGGAGCCTGCAGCCATCATGCTGTAGCTGGAAAAAACAGTATATCGAAGCACAGATTTGGAGTTGCAGTACAATGGTTCCACAACTCCAAATCACTCTGCTCATTCCTCCCACACTGGCTCACTCATTTTTCTTCCGTCACCCACCATGGCCTGCCGTCGTGCATGTGCAACTTCACTTCAGCAGTTGCAGTGAAGTCACACATGCGCAATGAGCTCACGGTGGGACATTCCACCATGCCTAAGATGGCCACCTGAGCTCATTGCACATGTGCAACTTCACTGCAACTGCAGAAGTGAAGTAACGCACGTGCAACTGCTTGTGCCTGCGTACTGAGCTCTGGCGGCCATCTTGTACATGGCGGACTGTGCCGTGTCCTGCCATGAGCTTAGCTAGCTCAGCTGTAGCTGTTTCAGCTCTGGCCAGAGTTTGTTCTCTTTGCTGTTACACAACCTACCACCAGTCTCCTGCTAAAGCTGCCTTCTATATCTGTGCTGTTACAAAAACTATCATCAACCCCGTATTAGAGTTGTCTTTTATATCTGTGCTGTTATACAACCTACCATTTTCCTGTACTTTTAGCATCTCACCATTCATAAGCAAAACTTAGCATAAACAAGCATCTGGCAATGCCGAATGTTCGCCGCTTATGTTGCTGTTGTACCGAGTCTTGCTTGTACACATTTTTACTATTTATTTACCCAGGATAGACCAGCTAAGATGCACTATTTCATTTTCAGTGGTGTCATGCTTTACACATTTTAGATTGTATGTATCCAGGAAAGACCAGCTGAGGGGAAATATCTAATTCTTAGTGGGCTCCCACATTTTGAACCCAAATTTCCATGCGTCTTTTTGTTATCTGACATTATGATCAAGACAGGTAGAATTTGTTTAATCTTATCGAAAAGGTGATTTTGCAGTGTGACTGTGAAAACAAGTTTTAGAAGTGATTTGAAAAATGACACCTGTCATGTTCTGGAGGTTGGGGTAACACGTGGGATATGTTGAACATTAGGGGCCAAAATCTGCAAAATTAAAGTTAGTAGTAAACATTGGAACAACTCAATGTTTCTTCATAACTTACTTGTTTTTTCACATTTTGACCTGAAGTTTTCCATAGTCTTTTTATGACCACTCCTTTTGAACATGAAAGGTGTCATTTATAAAATAGTGTCCAACATGTAATTTCGTGCTACAAGTGTGAAAACATATTTTGGCCAGGATCTAAAAAATGACAGCTGTCACACTGATGAGGAGGTATAGAAAAAATGGCTATGTTGAAAATTTGGGGTCAAAATACTGACAATTATCAAAGTTACAAGCATGCATTGAACAGCCTAATCTACACACACAACTTTGTTGTTTTTTTAAGATTTTTACCTCACATTTTCAATTTAGCCTTCTTATGACACCATCTCATGAACAGGGCCAAAGAAAATTTTCAAATCCTGCCCAAAAGGTAATTTTGCCCAGCTACTGCAAAATCACCTTTCAGGACAGATTTGCAATATGTTCACCAAATTTGCTCATGAGGTAGATTCCCAAAAAGGTCATGTTGAAAAATTGAGGAAAATATTAAAAAATGGCCAAGTTATGAAGACATGTTCAAAACCCTTTGAAATGCATTGAACCACATGCCTGATTTCCTCAGTTCCTGATCTGGCATTGAAGAGTGAAGACATGTCTCTGGTCTAGACAGGATTATAGCATTGGATCTTCCATTGGTAAGTAAAGGGTGAAGGGGTGTGGGGTGGTGGGTGGTGAGTGATAAGGTCAGGTGGGGAATGGTAATGGCAGTAGTGTGCCGGTGGCAGCAACAAACGTTGAAGGGCAGTTTTCTTTTTTACAGGGTATATAAAAATAAAAAAAAAAAAATACATAAAAAGAAGACTATAAGGGACTGTTTTCTTTATTTCGGGTACTGACACTGGGAATTGGGCATCTCAGTGTCGGCGTTATGTTTGGTGGCACTGGGTGTAGGCTCCCAGGTGTTTTACCATGAAAATGGGTCAGGTGAGGGGTACTAGCAGGCACTGGGGACTGGACATTCAGTGTCAGTGTTATGTTTGGAAGCACTGGTGGTAGGGCCCCAGGTTTTGCACAGTGAAAAAGGGTCAGGTGGAGGGTACTAGTAAGCACTGGGGACTGGGCACCCAGTGTTGGAAAATTAAGCAGGGGAAAGCAATGGGAGGTGGGAAGGATACTTGTCAGAGGGTGGGAGGGACTGTTTTTACATTGGGGAAGGAAGGCCACAGCAGTCTGTTCATGATGCTAATCAGCTCAGGTTGCTGGGCAGCTTATCAGAGTAAAAAGATGCCCTATGATTTGGGCAGCTCTTGTCTTAGAACTACTTGTACTTTCCACCCAGCAAGACCAGAATGTCATGATCAGACTGGCTGATTGTTGGTCTAACACTGCTGAGCCCCTTGCAGACTGCCCTGCATTGGACCTACAGTGAAACACCTCTCAAAACCTACTACTATACCAATATGTTCACTTTGCACAAGCTCAAGAATGAATATGATAAGAAAGAACAAAACATACAGTCACACAGGTTCTAAAAAGAAGCCCTTACAATTTCAAACTAAATTTATGGCTGCCTGGAATGCCCTGGCTCCTCTAAGCAGGACCAGGTTCAAGGGCTCACACCATCTTTGAATCTTTGTAAGTTACTAGCCTGTTTTAAAGCAAGGGATTTAGCCTGGCACTCTCATAAAACCTCTGGCCCACCAGTGGACTTTGCTAGGTTCAATATAGATCATTACATAACACCTGCTCAAATGGCATTAGGCTCTAAAACTGAGTATTTTGCTTCCACTGTTCAAAACACAGTGCATTCCACTTGTATGCACATTGGATGTATGCACATTCTGGTTATATGCACAAAAATAGCATGTCCCAATACAGTCCTATTTACTTAATTATAAAACATGTGCTTATATGCACACCAAGTTTTGGTTGCATGCACACTTTTTCCTCCAGACAGGGGCTCCAAAGACATTAATACTGTCAGTCACACCTGTTAGAGAGGTGCTGACTTTGCTGCCAATGGTTAAATTCATGTCAGTTTTTGTCAGTTTAAATATCCCTGTTCGTCAGAGCCATCAGTCATGAAGAAAACAAATATTTTAAATAGCTCAGAGTATGTAACATTTGATGAACTGATATTTTTTTAAATAAGTCTGATACCTTCAATAAAGGTAAACGTGAGTAGTAATTGAGAATGTGCATTTTTTTGAGTGCCTGTATTAATTTCAATACAGTTTCGGTTGTATGCTGTTTCGTATACATGCACCAAAACTGGATGTCCCAAGCATGTGCATACATCAGGAACTGACTGTAATTCATCCTTTGATGTTCAGGAGGTCATCCATGTCTTATTACAGGCTCCTCTCCTGTCAACAGTTCCAGTCTTCAAACTAGGGAATACAGTATGCCTATTAGTGACCCTGCTTGTGCTACCTCCTTACAAATTTTTTTGCCACTTGTGCCCTCTCACATCTCCCCTCCTTCCCCTACAGTCCACTCTCCATCCCCACTTTGTCTTCTTCTATTTCACCTCTCCTGCAGCCACCCTCACAGTTCATTTGGCCCTAAAGTCTGGCAAAGTACACAGCCTCGATGGCTAGATCAGAAGCTTCTCAATCTGTTGGCTCCTACTTTGGCTTTTCCTACAGTATCTCTGATCTCTTGGCTATTTGCTTCTGCTTGGGCATAGTCCCGGACACCTGGAACAGGGCTAGATTTTTCCCCTACCTAAAGGGAGTGATCCCTCATTGATAGCAACTACCACCTTATATCACTCCTGCCAGCTTTGGCCAAACTTCAGAAGTACCGGGTTCTTTCACAACTCTCCCCCCGTTCTGGATTCCTCCTCCATTTTCACTCCTTTCAAGTCTGGCTTCAGGAAGTCCCACTGAACTGTTTCATCCCTTCTAAGTCTCATTGACACCATCCTGAAATGAACTGATCAGGGCCTGATTACCTCTATCATCTTTTGTCCACCCAGCCAAAGCATTCAGCACTGTCAGCCACCCCCATTCTCCTGTATAAACATGTATGTGTTAGACTATCTGATCTAGTAGTTAAATGGTTCAGATCATACCTTGAGGGCAGATCAAAAGTAACTCATATTGGAGAATTTTCTCTCCCCATCTCTCTCATTTGGATCAGATGGCCCCAGGGATTTATCCTTTTTCTTTTCAACTCTGTTTTACATCTGGTTGATAGATGGGGATTTCTCTGTCAGCTCCAGGACCACTCTCCTGGCTGGCATCTTCCACCAGACCTCTCAGCTGGGTGGCTCATAGCTTGCCCCCTATGGTGCAGTTTTTCCTTGGGGGTGGGCAAGAGACTGAGATCAACCAGATGCCCCAGACAAGGCCGATGTCTGGGGCATTATTCAGGAGACAGACTGGGACTTCACAGATCTCTGCAAACCAGGGGTTTTCACTTGGTTTCTCCCTGAAGCACAGACATGCAATGATGTCAGTGCGGAACAGGCATGCTCCCACACCCATCCATAGAGCCAGGTGGTTCCAGATGCTGGACACCCAGCCTCCACTGGGTGTCACTAGTGTGCCGGGAGACCACAACCTTCCCCCCTCAGAGGTGGAGAGCAGTTCCTGAGATGCTCATCCAACCTCCCCTTGGATGGCCCTCTGATGCACAATGCTCACTTCTGAACATGGGTCATCAGTGCTGCAGGCAGTAGTACTACTGCTGCACCAGCAGGCCAGCCAGGGATCTATCCTTGACACTAATGTGTACTCAGTTTTCCTAAATGACATCCCCAAAGCATGTGTCTCCTCAGATTCACAGATGATATGTAGTAGTAGTAACATTTTTTAGTTTTGACAGGATAAAGTTGTTATGGCCACTATTTTCAAAGTTGTCCTGTGTTGCGCTATAGTGGATTAGTTACAGTAGCGACAGTTTCATTATAAATAGGGAAGCTGCATTACATCGGTTACAGCAGTTAAAGAGATCCACCAAGCTGTCTAAAATAAATGTGCACCACATCTTTTGGTGCCTTACCGGAGGGAAATGCTGCCTGTGTGTAGTTGCCCCCAAGACTTAAAGTTACTGAGGAGAAAAAAAGCTAGCAAACATATATTTACCAGGTCTCCTGTACTTCCCGGTGTTTAGATCCACCCCTGCGCCACTCCACGCTCTGGCATCTTTATGATGTGATGACAGGGAGAGTGCGGGGATGTGCTATATTATAGACTATGGGGGGTAACTTTACAAGCAATTTTATATATTTATCATGTGGTGATGAAACGAGGGGGCCGGGTGACTAACAAGGTCCTTGTTAGTCACCCGGTGCCCTTGTTTCATCACCACATGATAAATAGAATATACAAAATTGCTGGTAAAGTTACCCCCCATAGTCTATAATGTAGCACATCCCCACACTCTGCCTGTCATCACATCATAAAGATGCCAGAGTGCGGGGCAGCACAGGGGCAGATCTAAACACCGAGAAGTACAGGAGACCTGGTAAACATAAGTTTATGAGCATTTTTTCTCTGCATTAACTTTAAATCTTGGGGGGCAACTACACACAGGCAGCATTTCCCTCCAGTAAGACACTGAAAGATGTGTTTCCTTAGGCTAGCTTTGTAAATCTATTTAAATTGCCTTAGGCTAGCTTGGTAAATCTATTTAAATTAACAGTATAAGCACACAATGTACATTAATTAAAGCAGTTTACAATGAACTATGTGGCTTTATAAAATGGGCTTAAGAAATGCAGAATGCTGATTGGCTAAAACCTAGTTTCAGCTGTGTCCTTATCAGCATGTATTGTGCCAGTCGGCACTAATTCTCCCAAGCTGACCACACCACAAAAAAATATCATTGTCTCCAACACTGTCCTCTCTGAAAATAATTACCTGCAGCTCTGTGCCATGCTAACCAGACATCCAACCACTGTACACAGTCCCCCCCAACCTATAAACCACTCCCTGGTGTTGCACTGTCCCCTCACCCAAGGCACTTCCAACAGAATCCCACATATTATTTTTTTTTTTACTTGAAAACGCAGTCTGACCTTTTATTTCTTCCTTCCCGAGCTTCCTTCATTGCCGACCAAAACCGACTAGCAAAGCTCACTAAACCGGCAGCATGGCAGTCGTGTTAGCACAACAATAAATTACAGACTGCCATTCAGGTCCACCTTCAAAGCAAAACGGCACTTGCGGCAGCACAACCCCCAAACATGTAATTCTCTTCAAAACTTACTTTCTTTTACTGAGTAGCTGTTCCTTCTCCCCATCTCCAGCTGTAGTTAAAACCAGTAAATCCATACTGCGCGTGCATGCAAGACAAGGCTTTCCAAATCAAGCCCATGCCCATACTCGTTCCTCCACAACTAAACCCATCCATATCTGTTGTGTTCGGTTTCCTACCATTTATGAACGATTACTTTTCAATCTTCCCACTTTGAATTTTAATATCCCCGATTCGCAAACCCGGAAACAAAACTCTATGGTGGCCGCTGAGGGACAAGCTCGGTCCCAGTAAAACCAACCACAAAATAAAACATGAAAGCAAAAATGGTTGTAAGAACAAAAATAAAATGACACAAACTAAATCCTACTATTGGGAAGGGGGGGCACAACACAAAAGGACACCTGAGTCTTCTACTATATTAATACAAAATCTGCATTGCAAACCATTAAGAGGGAATATTTTTCCATTTTTTCAAATCGTAATCATATTTCTTCATTATTATTTTTATGAACATATATCTGTTTTTTATCAATTTCTTTACCAGGCCCATTTAAGCAGCAATAACACACCCAAGGTGTGGGTTGCGTGCTGATAAGGCGCGCAGGGTGCATAAGGCACTTCGGCGCAGTACCTCATGCCTTAGTACACACCTGGGCGTGCTCTTATCAGCATGTAACCCACACCTCATCGTGTGTTATTGCTTGCATGTTATGATTGTGAGCAACTCTTTCATAATGTGGAGTTATGTACCTCAGATAAAAATCATTTTTATTCCTTCTCCCCATTCTCTGTTTAATAATCTTTTTTTTTTAATTCTTGCTGTTTTCAAATGATGACCTTTTATAGTATTGCCCGATGCTTGTGTCCCTCTTCATGACAGCTTGGTAGAAAGAAAGGTGAGTGTTTGCTTTTAGTTCAGTGTTTTGTTTTACTTCATTTCTAATTACGTTCACTTGCGCAAGGAACGTTTTGGGAGAGTAGCACACTTAGAGGTGTGCCTCTCCCACCCAATGCACTGCTCCCTTGAGCAGGCGTGGCGGTCCTGCACCAATGGATGCAGCAGTTCAGTATGACAGCGGTGTTCCTCTGCTTCAAAGAAAAACACCGCTGCCATACTGAGCACCGCCCCCCCTCGCATCACGCACTACCTCCCCCCACGCACGTCCATCACGCCGCCCCCCCAAAGCTTCGTGCACACTGAGCCCACCCCAGCGTGGCAGAACATTGTTGCCGATGGGGTGCCCAATCCCCATCGGCTCACAGCCCCCCAAAGCATCCTGCTGCCACGCTGGAGCCCACCCAGCATGGCAACGTTTGCTTTATTTCGCCGACGGGGTGCTCTAATCCCCCGTGCGCTCCTCGGCGCCCCCCAGCGTAGTTTGCTGACGGGAGCCCAACCCCGTCGGCTCCTCGGCCCCCAGCCATCTTCTGCCACACTGGGAGCCCACCCCAGCGTAGCAAACATCCCACGTTGTCTTTTTTTTTTCAAACCTGTAAAACAAAAACTGTCCTGCAGCGCATCTCCCAACCCTCCCACAACCCACACCCACCCACTGCGCACTCCAGCCTCCCACACCCTCACCCCATACTTACCTCCAGACTCCAGCACGACGATCTTCGGTGGACCGGGAACACGTCTGCACTCTTCAAAGGCGACTGCGAACTGAGGAAATGCCGGTATGCTGTATAATGGGCTAGATGGGGGGGGTTCAACTTTATTGCATATCTCAGTCATTTTTTGGAATGTTTGCACCAAATTTTCAACATGGGGTTTTTGGGACCCCTTCTCATGAATGATGTCACTGTCATGGTGTTATTCGGGCCCGGAGGGTGATTTCGCAGGCACTGCACAATCACTTCGTGAAATCACCCTTCAGCCTCAAATAACACCATGACAATGACATCATTCATGAAAAGGGGTCCCAAAAACTCCATGTTGAAAATTTGGTCCAAAAATTCCAAATAATTACTGTTTTAGGAGCGTGCATTGCGCAGTTCCTACGCAGGCTCGTAAGTTCACGAATTTTCAGTATTTTCACTCCAGATTTTCAAAATTGCCATTTTATCACACCTTCTTATGAGTTGTACAGCTGTCATTTTTCACATCTCACCCAAAATGTGTTTCCGCCCATGTAGTGCACAATGGCGCAGTCGGTGTGTGAACTCAATGTATGGGACACATTAAGAAAATCACAGTGACACTGATCATGAGCAGGGGTCTTAAAATGGTTGTGCTGAAAATTTGGTGAAAAAATTCCTAAATATGACTGTTTTATGAGTCTGCGTTACGCTGTTCCTACGCACGCTCGTAAGTTTGCGAATTTTCAATATTTTCACTCCATATTTTCAATATTGCCATTTTACCGTACCTCCTTATGAGCACTGCAGCTGTCATTTTTCACATCTTGCCCAAAACGTGTTTCCGCCCGTGTAGCGCACAATGGCACAGTCGGTGTGCGAACTCAGTGTATGGGACACATTAAGAAAATCACAGTGTCACTGTTTATTAGCAGAGGTTTTAAACTGCCAATGTTGACAATTTGGTGAAAAAATTCCTAACAATCACTGTTTTACCAGCGTGCATTGCACAGTTCCCACGCACGCTCCTAGGTTTGCGAATTTTCAATATTTCCACTCCAGATTTTCAACATTGCCATTTTACCACACTTCCTTATGAGCAGTACAGCTGCCATTTTTCAAATCCTGCCCAAAACGTGTTTCCGCCTATGCAGCGCACAATGGGGGTAACAAAAAGGTCATGCTGATAATTTATTGTGCAAATACTTGCAATCGCACAGGGCATTAGGGTAAAGCACCATACATGCCAAACACCATTGCAAACACCTGCAAGCGAACGTTCAGCTTTGACAAATGCTTGTTCATTTAGTTTCGGTAGCAGTAGTTTTAGTGACAGATTTCGAGAAAGACAACATGCTGTGCAAGAGCCAGAGCAAGAGACAGAACCCACTGGAAAGGCTGTGTGAGAGAGCACAGTGAGGCCATTTTCTGAGTAACTAATACAAGAGCATGCTGTCATGGTTACTGACCACAATAGAGATCTGTCAGTTTTGGGCCAGATATCAGAATAAAAAAGGTGTGGTAATTTATTATTATTTTATTTTTAGTTGTTTAACCAGGTATAGCACACTAAGCTGGAAGCTTTTTTACAGGAGCGACCTGGGAGCACAAGGAGGTTAAGTGACTTGCTCAGGGGCCACACAGTATGCAAGTGGAAGCTGTGGGATTCAAACCCAGGTCTGGTCTGCTGGATGTCACCAGATTTGCAGCTCAAAGCCTTAGACCACTGTGCTATACTGCCTCAGTGCAGCACTGGAGAAGGCAGCTAAGCCAGTGAGGAGGAGAGAGGGTAGCTGGCCATGCTATTTAGTTGGAGTACCCAGTGCTGGCACAGGTGGGTCAGCGATCGAATGGGAGAGAGGGCTGTAGCCATCCAGTGCAACCAGAAAAATGGTGGTGGGGTGAATACTGCATGCTACCAACTAGTAAAATGGTTTAAAACCTGAAGGCCTACCAGCTCACACAATCACGCTGGATTTCTTTATAGTTTCACCGGTATCCTACACAAAACTACTAGGTGGCTGGCCTACTTGATCCTAATCACATGAAGACTGGACACCTCGAATATTTGTGCACTATACCAGCAATGCTGAAAGGATATCCTGCATGAATGCATGAGGTGAACGGCCTTCTTGAACGTGCAACCTGGTCGTTTGTGAGGGTGAGTGCATCCAATCATGTCAGCCAAGCTAAAATTAAATCAAACATTTGTAATGACGATGACCGGGTGACTGTGCGCTGTTTGCAGGTGGGCAGCCAGCTGCAATACAATAGGCAATCATCAGTGGGTGCTCTGTGGGTAGCACATTGAAGCAACTCATGATCAGGGATGCAGCCTGTTAAACAGCTCTGCGGGGTAACACATTCAATAAACTTGTCATTGGGGACTGGAGGCCAACTATGCAAAAAGTGACAGAAGAGGTGAAAAAGGATGAGTAGATGGGTTTAAATGTTTTGTTTTAACATGTTACATGTTTTACCTTATATCTGAGGTGTGCAGTTTTTTATATTTCGAAATTGCAGCATGTTGGGTGTTAAGGATGATAACCCTACAAACATGGCTGACAGAATTGTTTTTCAAAAATAATTCTGGCAGGCATGGATATCTGGTTGTGCTGCATCCAGGTTGCTGGAAGGGTTCCCGGCACTCACTCCTTAAGGCATTGGGTTCCAAACCCTCTTGCCCAATCAGGATGCAGCAAATTCCCTACCTGTTTTATAAACTGTATTTACATTTAGTCTTTCAAGCAGGTGCCGGTGCTGTTAGTCTGGAGGGTTTTTTCCCCTCAGCAGAGGCCGCACCATCAGTTTAGTAACAGTCACAGGACTCTGTGAATTCTAACTGTAGAGTAGTTTTAAATTCAGCCAAGGATTTACTCTGAATTTTTGGAACAGGAAATTCCAGGTCTTGGGAATGAGGTAATCTAGGCTGTTTTTTCCACAGTTACATGGAGGCCTCTGTTTTTGACATTGCACATGCTGAATGTTTTTTTGGGGAAATTGTTTGCTAGTTCCTAGCCAGTAACCACACTCTTGAAGATTTTGTAGACTTTGAGTACTTGGACTTCTCTCTCTCTCTCTCCATTGAGGGAATCCCAGTTTAATGTTTTCAGCATAGTGCAATGGTGGGTGCTGTTAGGGTATTGAAAGACAAATCTTGCCATTTGTGACATGCTGTGTCCAATTTCTCCAGCAGCTAGTTACTTGTATGGTGGTAGGCTACGCTTCCATATTGCAGAATAGGCATGACAGCTAAGTGGCTAGGGTCAATCTTGCCTTTTTTGTTATGGTGCAGGCATTTTAGTGGAAGGTTCCAGTCTGGCATTCACTTTTTTGATAGTAGCTTTAATATGTTTCTCAAAACTTAAGGTGTTGTTTATGCTTACCCCCAGATATTTGCAGTCTCTTTGTTTCATTAATGGTGGAGTCAGTGGACCCATCTATGAGATGTATTTTTAGCTCACAGGTGTCTTTAATTTTTTGTACCCTTTTTTACAGAAGACCATAGACTGGACTTTCTTCTCCATTTGGGAGAAGTCTAAGGCTCTTGCTATGAGGACTGAGTCATCTGGTTTTGTTATATGTTGGAATGTTGTATGCACAAAAGGAGGCAATTAATGTAGATCAGGAACAGTAGGGGACCCAGTATCGATCCTTGTGGGACCTCCCTCGGATAGTAATCGGATGTCTGATAGGATGTTATTCATTGCCACTAATGCCGGTGGTTAATTAGGCAAGAGGCTGAACCAAGTAGCTACTTCCGATGCTACTCCAACTTTCTTCAGTTTTCCTGGAAGGGTTTTGTGGTCCATCATATTGAATGCCTTCAAGAGGTCCACATTCACAACCCCAATAGCTTCACCTTCATCCTGGGCTCTGTTGACCTCTCCAATGTCTGCAAGGGCAGTGGACATGGACATACCCAACCTAAAGCCTGACTGGTTGATTGTTAGAAGGTTGTGTGGTTCTTGGTGTGTGGATTATTGCTTATACACTAGCTTTTCAAATAGTTTTGCGATGTCAGATGGGCACATTATGGGTCTGTAGTGTAAGGGGTCATTTGGCCCCTTCCCATGTAGATAGAAACCACTTTGGTGTGTTTCTAGGTCTCTAGGAAGGACTCTTCCATTAGGCTTCAGTTTGAGAGTGTTGTCAGTATTGGGCACATGTAGTCTGGTGTGTTTTACTAGCTTGATCTCTCCATCATCCAATCCTGGTGATTTATTTTTGTTTAGTTTTCTTAGTTCTTACCATAATTCCTTGCTTTTTATTATTTTGAAGTGAAACCTTGGTTTGTTTTCGATTGTGACTTATGCATCCTGGGTCAGGTAGGTCTCGCCACTGTCATTTAGCTCTGGAGTTGGAGGGATTTTTCATCAGGGAGTCTGCAGGATCGCTGGTTTACTGGGTTTACTGTGCTCTTTGGATTTTTGTCAGTGTCATTTTCTTTCATAAACTGTACCTTAGTCCTGCGTCTGTGTGGGCCCTCAAAGTCTTTTATCATTTTCCAGTACATGGAGGGATCGGTTGTGTTGTCAGTTTTATTCTTTAAGTATCTAGCTTTTGCTCATTTGATTTGATTTTTACAGTCATTTCTTAATTTTTAAAGCTGTCCCAGTTCTCACTGCAGCTGTGTAATTTGCCCTCTTCCTTGCCCTATCACTTACCTTAATGCATTTTTTTTCTAGCTGCTCTGTTACCCATGGCACGTGTTTTTTCCTGATCCTGCTGGTTTTTAATAGGGCATTTGTATTACATATTTCAGAATGATTTGGTAAATTCCACAATGGCTGCATTGATGCCTGGGATAAGCTCCAGCCTGTCCCAGCTTTCATTTTACATACTAAGGTTGATCAGCTTTCTGCTCATAAATGTCTCAAATTCTTTCTTGTTCTGTAGTTTTCTAAGGTACACTTGCAGCTGTACTGTCAAGGCATTAGGTTACTGGGCTGTGGTCTCCCACTTTAGGGCTTAGTACCCTGTGTCTTAATACTTTTATACATGAAGTAATAAATATCAGACCTAGGACATTCCCAGTGCTATTATGTGAGCTTTTCCTTCAGTGGTGAGTCAACCAGCTGGATCACCCCCACGGTGCCAAGCTCTCTTTGCAAGTTTGTCCCCCCTTGGCCCACCTCACGCTGCATTGAAGTCACCGAGGACAAGCTCCCCTCCCTTGACAACTTCCTGTAGGGTTTGTGCAAGCAAGTCAAAATGAAGTGGAGTGATTAATTTTGGGAGGGCAATAAACGTTGCTAGTATTTAGTTTTACGGAGCTTATGGTTATGATGAGGCATTCAGTTCCTTTTAAAGTTTCAAAGTAGACTGTTTCCAAGTTGCCAAGATTTTCCTTTCATGTGAAGCATACGGATTTACTACAGAAGAGCAACATACATAATCAAGACACCCAGGAGCCCAAAACCAATAGCCGGACATTCAGAATCCCAGCTCTTGGGAATTGCCCATGTTAGAGTTTTTTTTTCCATGTTTTGGGGGACTTCACCCCCCACCCCGCACCTCCCTTATTTTTGATTGCCAACTCCACTATGGGCAATTCTCAACTGTTAGGATTCTGAATGTCGGGCTATTGGTTTCGGGCTCCTGGATGTCGGGATTATGCATGTCGGTCTTCAGTAGTAAATCTGTATGCTTTACATAAAGGAAAATCTTGGCAACTTGGAAACAATCTACTTTGGAACTTTAAATGGAACCGAATGCCTCATCATGACCATAAGATCCTTAAAACTAAATATTAGTAATGCTTATTGCCCGATAATACTCCCAAGCAAACCCCCCTCCCAGCCTTTGGGCCACTCCAATCTAATTTGGTTTCAGCTTTCCAGTTATATTTCTTTGTTCAGGACATTTTTCTTTAGCCATGGTTTTTTTTTTTGGCGTATTATGTCCCAGTCTTCATTTTGGGCCCAAATTTTGAATTGGTCCATTTTTCAAACCAGAGTTCTTGCATTTTCATGAACTACTCTGATCCCCTGATTTGCTGGTACAGGACCTGGGTTCACCTCCACATCTGCATTTCCTAGGGGGTCCAGGATGCCCTTCTACTCATAGAAAATATTATTTAATGGTTTGGTTAATCTAAAAAAGACTGCTCAAACCAGTAATATCATGGAAGGATGAACACCACATGAACAAGAAATCTTATACACAAACAGGTTTATTGTTACGCAATATGACCAGGGCAACATTTTACAGATAACCAGTGCCACTTCCTCAGACCCACTGTGTTCAGAATCTATTAAAATATCAAAACAAACCTGTCTAAATCGTAGGTATACATACATATTTCCATTGGTACCATCATACTCCTCTTCACCAGCACACAGTGCTGCTACACTAACACCAAGATAAATGCCTTTCCCAAATTTTTAACTCATTATTAATTGTGTCCAACCCTGTCCATTTAGAGTACAGTTTCATCACTTCATATTTTAAAAATACATTCATTTAATTTTTGCTTTGAATCACTATCTGCACCTGTGTCCTTCATTTAATAAAAACAAAAAAAAAACACCATATGACAAACACAGTAGTAGCTCCAGCTGTTACTAATAAAGTTAACTAACTTTAGAAGTGACATAGGATTGCAGGAGCCACTGTACTGTTTGTTGGTTTACTATAGGAAATAAGTATGTATACCTGAAAATTAGATGGGTTTGTTTTTATATTTCACTTCCACGACTCCACACATGGTCAATAGAACTGTATTTGGCCCGCCGGTGCAGCGGTTGGATTTCCGCTTGCGACGCCAGTGACCCGGGTTCGGAAACGGACACGGGTAGCTGGAGGGCCGGCCGGGGAGAGGAGGATCGAGCGCCCAACGGCTGCTATCCTCCTCTGGTGAGGAGGGATGCCTGTCCTGCAGCTTGACCGCCACCCGGTGGACACGGGTGGTGTTGCAGGGGACCGCATAAAGGGGTGGGAGGCGTGGGCGGAACTGGAAGCGAGCGTACGTCAGTGCGCCATTCCTTGGTCTCCCCAGAGCGCTCACGTCCTGTGGGGGGGACAAGAAAATCAGGAAAAAAGGACACCTGGTGTGAGGGAAAGTAGACGGGTCCCGACTGCCCCAGATAACCCGTAACTGGGCTACTAGTGGCTGCCGCAGCTGGACCACCTGACGAAAGACTAATGGACTGGAGGGGGTGTAAAAGGGGGTACTCCCCTCTTCCCCGCCCGGGGGGTAGGCTGAGGCTATATGGAGGTGAGTCCAAGAGCGGCACCACGGTAGTTACCCGGGAAGGGATTAGGGGAGTCCCCAGTCTAGGGATACCCGGAAGAAAGATCCACCACGCCAGGAGAGTAGGAGGGAAAAAAAAAAAAAAAGAACTGTATTCGGTATCATATCTGATTTGATTTCTGTTCACTTCACTTGGTGCAGATTTACAATGCTGATTCTCTTTGTCAGTCTCATGCAGCAAAGTCATCTACTGGATGCTTGTATATTGCACTCTATGGAAGTGAAACTGAGCCCTATAGCCACAACAAGTTCCTATGGGATACATGACACAGTGCTTTTGTTTTTTATATATCCTGTTTATCCCCATCATCGGTGCTACCTCACTCTGCGGGCATGCCCTCAGCCCCATCCTTAATATCTCTGGTGCTTACTGTCCTTGATCCAGGGGTCCTCACTGCAGCTCCAAAGACTTTGTTGGAGTCTTTTGGCATAGTTCTAGGTGTAGGTCCCCCTTAGGCCCATCAAGTGTGGGATGGAGAATGGCCAATAGCTTTTGGAGGACCCATGAAGCAGTGGCCTCAATCTGCTTTGCTCCATGTATTTCCTTGGAGTCACTCTCCAATAACAGGAGGCTGATACTAGTGGAGCCATGCCTAAGTGCTCCCGTAATTGTGTGGCTGTGCATTGTGCAAATCAGTGTCCTCCCTCCACAAGTGGCTCTGACTGCACTTCTACCTATTGTTTCCCAGGAGACAGTACAGCAGCAGAGCCGGCTACCCTTCCTCCATGGAAAAGGAGGCGTACATCCCTAGGGATGCCCATTCCTCCTCCCCCTGGCCAGCCCCCAATGTCCTGTGCTTGTACCCAAACCAGGGTTGCTAGAGTCATGAGCAGTATCCCTTCACTGTGCCAATGAGCTGGCCTGACTCTGTGCTTTTTGCCTCAGGTACATCTGCATCTGATCTGGCTGGTCACCTGCAGGGATATTTTACCAATATTCAACTGTAGTTCCACTCTAATGAATTTACCATCAATGGCAAAAAAAATTGTCTCAGTAATATTTGGTACAAGGCAACATCTGGTCAAATCCCCAGGTCTTACCTGGAAACTAGCATCGGCGCAGTGTGCCTTTACCAGTTACCAAATTTTAAATAAAAATGCAGCATTGCTGTAGTCTGGGTAACAAGCTTCCTGAATTAGTGGCCTTGATGGAGGAGGAACATCTGGATATCGTGGCAGTCACAGAAACACGATACACACAAAACCATGACTGGGACCTAAACATACCAGGATACACTATCTACAGGAGGCACAGGGAGGGTAAAAGAGGAGGAGGAGGAGTAGCTCTTTACATAAGGGAAAGAATCAAAGCAACAGAACAAAAGGGTAAACAGGGAGGAGAAGAAGCACTGTCGGTCAATTTGGAGACAGGCAATGGCACCACAATCTGCACAGGGGTTGTATACAGACCCCCCTCTCAGGGGGAGGAAATGGACAAGAAAATGATAGAAAGTATACTTAGAATGGCAGAAAAAGGGGATATATTGCTGATGGGTGATCTGAATATGCCAGATGTTAACTGGAGTGCAGTTGCAGCAGCCACTTCGAAGAGTAGGATTATTCTTGATGCCCTACAGGGGGCATGCATTAGACAACTAGGATTGGAACCCAGTCGAGAGGGAGCAATCTTAGACCTGGTTCTCTCAAATGGAGATGGAGAGAGGATCACAGATGTAGAAGTGGGTAGCCATCTGGGAACTAGTGACCATCGAACAGTATGGTTCACAATAAACACAACAATAGAGTCAAGCCATCCAAAGGCAAAAGTACTGGACTTTAGGAGGGCTGACTTTGCCAAAATGGGTGAGTACCTAAGGGATGCACTAGCAAATGGGCAGGAAGGAGGGGTGGAAGAACAATGGGGAATAATAAAAACTACCATTACAGAGGTAACAAGCCTTTGTGTGAAGCAAATAAACAAAATAAAATGATGTAAGAAACCCCTATGGTTCTCAAAGGAAGTGGCAGTGAAGGTTCAAGAGAAAAGAAAGCATTCAGGAAGTACAAGGAATCACAGAAGGAGCAGGACAGAGAACTGTATCAGTTAAAGCAAAGGAAGCTGGGAAGGCAGTCAGAACAGCAAAGGCCCAAACCGAGGAAAAGATAGCCAACTCAGTTAAGAAGAGGGATAAAACCTTTTATAGGTACATCAGGGAGCGAAGGAAGACCAACGGAGGTATAGTGAGGCTTAATAAAGGGGAGGGGGTGGGCAGAGGGTAACTGTGAAAAGGCAGAGATACTAAACAAATATTTTTGCTCAGTATTTACAAATGAAGAGGGAGAGGTACCTAAAACAAACAATAGAAACACTCTGGATAAAGAAGTTGATACCAGCCCATTTACAGAAGAAAGGGTTCTGAAAGAACTCTTAAAACTGAATGTGGACAAAGCAATGGGGCCTGATGGGATTCATCCCAGAATTCTAAAAGAACTAAGGGTAGAACTAGTGACACCACTGACTACCATCTTTAACAAATCATGGAAGGATGGGGTGGTACCTGAGGACTGGAGGAGGGCAGATGTGATTCCCCTTCACAAAAGTGGGAGCAAGGCTGAAGTAGGAAACTACAGACCTGTTAGTTTAACCTCAGTGATAGGGAAAATGATGGAATCACTTCTGAAGGAAAGAACTGTCGAGTATCTAGAGGCCAGAGGGGCACAGGACCCAAGGCAGCATGGATTCACAGTGGGAAGGTCATGCCAGATGAATCTGATAGATTTCTTTCACTGGGTGACCAAAGTAGTAGATCAGGGAGGGGCTGTGGACATGACCTACCTAGACTTTAGCAAGGCATTTGACACAGTCCCACACAAAGATTAATATACAAGTTCAGCCAGCCTGGGAGTGGGTCCCAAGATGACAGCCTAGGTAAAGAATTGGCTGCAGAATAGGACACAGAGAGTAATAGTAAATGGAATCCACTCTGAAGAAAGGGGGGGGGGTTACTAGTGGGGTACTGTAGGGTTCAGTATCAGGACCGGTCCTCTTCAATGTCTTTATAAGCGACATTGCAGAGGGACTGGAAGGAAAAGTATGTCTCTTTGCAGATGACACAAAGATCTGCAGCAGAGTTGGTGCACAAGATGGGGTGGAAAGGATGAGAAGGGACTTGGCAAGGTTAGAGGAATGGTCAAATGTATGGCAGCTTAGATTCAGTGCTAAGAAGTGCAAGGTAATGCACCTGGGAAACAAAAACCAAGGGGAAGAGTACACAATGGGGGTCAATATACTAACAACAACAAAAATGGAAAGGGACCTGGGGGTAGTCATATCAGATGACCTAAAGGTGGGCAAGCAATGTGAGAGGGCAGCAAGGAGGGCTGGTGGGATACTGGGATGCATAGGGAGAAGCATCACCAGTAGAAAACAGGAAGTTATTATCCCTCTGTACAGACAACTGGTCAGACCCCATCTGGCGTACTGCATGTAATTCTGGAGACCCAGTCTCCGCAAAGACATAGACAGGATGGAAGCTGTCCAGAGGAGGGCAACTAAAATGGTGCAGGGTCTGCACCGGAAGACATATGAAGAGAGACTTAAGGAGTTTAATATGTATAGCCTCGAGGAAAGGAGGAGGAGGGGACATGATAGAAACTTTCAAGTACCTCAAGGAATCAACAAAGTCCAAGAGGTAGCATCTTTCAAAAGGGGTGTGCAAGAACAAGGGCACAATTTGAAGATAGAGGAGGCGGCTCAGAGGTAATTTAGGTATTTTTCACAGAGGTTGTGGATGCATGGAGCGGCCTTCCGGGAGGTTGTGGAGTCAAAAACAGTGGTGGAATTCAAGCATGCATGGGACAGTCATAAGGCAATTTTAGGGGGTGGGGGTAGGAAGAAGTAGGCTGCTGGTTAACTAGGATCTGCAGCTTATCCATTAGGTAGAGAAATGGGCAGACTGGGTGGGCCAAGCGGTCCTTATCTGCCATCAAATTCTGTGTTTCAATGTTTCTATAAATAAAATAAATCCCTTTTTACAGCTTTCTTCAAAACCTTTGGAGGCACAGCACTGGAAGAGATCACCTCTTTCAAGTCCCCGAGAATAGCACCACAGCCTTGACTTCTGTCATATGGATGCTATCCACAACAAACTCTACCCCAAATTTATTTATTTTATTTATTTATTTAGTTGAAAATGAGGAGATCACGTGATGCAGAGCACCTAGTAGCAGCACTAATCTGGAACTCCCACCTTCCACCCTCTGCTAACAATTTTAAACTACTCCATCGGGGAAACTGATCTTTAAAATCTGAATTCTCAAGATTTTCTGCCTTCAGTGATTGTAAACTTGCTCAAATTTGCATCGCATTTGGCTCTCTGGCCATGATGGACACTGAAATGAGGCAGGCCCCGATCAGGCACACACCGCCCGCTATGCCGGAAAAACTACATAAGAAACAAAGGGCTCAGGCATTGGTGATGGCTAAATTGAGTTCCTCTACATCTGCCGCGATTCCTCTGACAGAGGATTGCTTTCTCCAGGAGCTCATGCCCTTTAGGGAGATGCTGATGGATATATCTACGAAGTTCAAAACCATAAGAGAGGACCTGACCACACTCACTAGGAGAGTCGGAGATTCAGATGCCCGTTCAGCATCTTTAGAGACCTGGAGAGGGAAAATGGAGCCCAAAATTACACAACTTCATCAACAAATAAGTAAACTGCAACTCAAAACCAAAGACCTCGAGGGGAGAAGCAGGAGGAATAATTTACTGATCATTGGTTTACCGGAGGCTTAGGAGGGCTCCGACATCATCACCTTTTTACAGAAGTTCCTCCAGAAATTCATGGGTCCATCTCCACTTGGCCCATCCTACCAAATAGAACGAGCCCATAGATCGCTCAAGCCGTGACCTCAGCCAGAAGCTCCCCCCAGGCCAATCATTCTGAAATTCCTAAATTTTGTGGAAAAACAGCATGTTCTTTCCAAAGTAAAGGGGCTACAATCAATCACCTGGAGCAGCTCTAAACTCTGAATTATGCAGGATTTACCTTTTGAGACCAGACAAAAAAGATCAGCTTTCCATCCCGTAGTCAGCAAGCTGATAGTGGCGGGCGTTCCCTTCAGAATGCTGTATCCAGCAAAATTACAAGTCTCCATCACAGGATCCTGGGTATCCTTCGACACATCAGCTCAAGCAACAACTGACCTTACTACTAAGCTGCCCAACCGCTTCAAAACTGGTTGACTATTGGAAAAATAATTGCCGGTTATTAAGGGTTCTAGGGATTTATCTCCTGGTTGTTGCAGTTAACAATTTGTATTTCATGCTTACCTTATATTTGTAGTGACTTCACTCCTCCATGTTGGTCTTGGGGGTCCTCGGGTAGGCTGCGTTAGGTACGGGTAGGCCAGTTTTCCTGTCGCAGTAATCTCAAGTCCTCTTGGACAGTAAGGGTAGGAACCATAGTTTCAGCATCGGTTTCCGAGCTACACATTTGCAGTGGGACATCTTTTAGTCTCATCACTATTTCCCTCACCCTAGCATTTCCCCTGCTTCACGCTACCATCAGAAAGCAGATGCCCTCATTATAATCCCCTGAGTTAATTAATTGATATCAATGGTAGGCATCGATTCATTTTAGCTGTGTAACCCAGGATGACTTCTGGCAGGGGAAGATGGAGGTGGATACAAGGCTGTACTTCAGGAATATCCAGGGGTAAGTTTTATTATTTGTCAATATTTACTCACTCTCTGAGGCCTTGGTGTTCAACCTGTTACCCAAAATAGAATGACCAAGATAACGACACAACAATGCATGCGTTGGATCTGATCCACAGATTTTCTAACGGTTTCATTCCATAATATTAGGGTTCCCCAAGTTATTCATCTCCCTACAGGATCATGGCCTCAGCCTACATATGTTACTGATCAGAGTATACTATAGTAGTTGGTGATGTTATGGGTGGTGGGGGTGATTAGGGGGAGCTCCTAGATGACACTGGCTCAGGGTAGAGCTGTATGGCATACTAGTTCATGAGGGGGGACTTTACGCTCTTACTTCATGTGTATCTCGTTGGGATATGGTACCAGTTAACACAGCTGCCAGGATCAAGCTGCAGTGCTTGAACAATTACCATATTTCACATGTCGGATTACTTCACAGAGCGGAGTCCAGTCAGTGAGGAAAGGCCTCCTGTGTGGTCAGTACATTGTTAGGATTAATAATACAAACTGAGCAGGGGCATGTTGTATATAGCTGTTGGGGAAAGAGAGGAGAGGGAGGGAGGGACTTCCAAAACATTGGCGTGCATCTCTATTGCTAAGCCTTATAGTTGTTTATATGCTGCAGGTAATAAGTATGCTACTTTCCTCAAGCATTGTTATAGTTATTTTTCAAGTGAGAGCTCTTTTCTATTCTAATTTAGATATTTGGGGATGGGGGGAGGAGGAGGACTGGAGTGTGCCAATTAAGAGGTGGTTACTTTCAGGTTATTTTTGTGTGGTTATTCCCCTTTTATGATGACAATGGCTAATAAACCACTAAAAATTGTTACGTGGAATATTAGGGGGGCTAGAGAAATAATGAAGAGGTATCAGGTTCTCAAGCATTGCGACCTACTCAATAATGACATGATTCTACTTCAAGAAATGCATTTATCAGCAAATGAAGCAATTTGGCTGAGACAACAAGGTATCTCTCAAATATTTGCAGCAGGGGAGTCATCCACAAGTACGGGGGTGGCTATCTTAATCAAAAGGCACCTGACATTCCAGGCAGAAACAAAGATTATAGATCTTAACGGCAGGTTTGTGCTAGTCAAAGGGGATCTCAACAACACTAAAGTAGTGTTAGGATCCATATATGGCCCAGTGGGAGGGGACCCAAATTTTATTATGGATTTAGCCAATAATGTGGCTACCCTACTGCCCTCCCCCCTGATTTTGGGAAGTGACTGGAACATACCACTGACTCAGGACCTGGATAGATTGTATCTACCATTAAAGCACCCTTCCCCATCCCAAAAAGCTTTAGCTGACTTTTACGACCTTCTCGGATTATGTGATCCTTGGCGGCTCCTTAATCCATCCCATCACCTTTTCTCTTTCTTCTCCAATGTACATCAATCCTGGTCTAGGCTAGATTACATACTGATTAGTATTCCTCTTTTAAACGGCCTCTGCCAGGCTGGTATCGAGCCTCTAGTGATCTCTGATCACGCAGTGGGGTGGCTGGTGTCATCCCCAGATCCAGACTTGAAAAAATACATTTTCTGGAGATTGAGCACACAGCTGCTTAAAAAAAATACAATTACTTCCCATATAAAAACACCCAGTCCCACCTTCATGGAGCTCAATAAGAACTCCACACAAAGGGAGGACCTGATATGGTGCACTCTTAAGTGCTATCTCTGTGGCAAATTCATTAAGTTAGCATCTAGAAGAAAATGACATAGGGAGGCTAAGGCCATATCTTTTTTATCTCAAATAAGAGAGGCTGAACATTCTTTATCATCTACCACCCCCTCTGCCACTTTGGAGAACTTATTAACATTAAGAAATGAATATGCTGATTTACTAAGAGAAAAAGCTGAATTTGCTATCCTTAAAACAAAATCCAGATATGCAGAACAAGGGGAAAAAGCAGGGAGATTATTGGCCCTCCGATTACGCAAAATAGAAAGCTCTAGACTAATCCCTTCCATACTTGCCACTGATAGTTCAACCAAAACCAAACCCCCAGACATAGCTCAGGTTTTGAGTCCTTCTTTTGCTCACTTTATAGTAAAGGCCCCTCCTCAACTTCCCCTCAAATGATAGAGGCTTACCTGGATTCTCTGGATCTTCCCTGTCTATCAACCCAACATCAGACCATCCTGTCATCTCCAATCATGCTTGAGGAAATAGAAGAGGCAATTAATAGTCTGTCCCTAGACAAAGTACCAGGACCAGATGGATTTCCTTCCAATTTTTATAAGACCTTTTCTAAAGAACTCGCTCCTCTTCTCCTTAATTTATACAACTATATGTTTAAAGTGGATAGTCTAGACCCCACATTATTGGAAGCTACAATAATTCTCCTACTTAAGCCTAACAAACCCCATACAGACCTAGCCAGCTATTGACCAGTATCACTTTTAAATTGTGATATTAAAATCTAAACAAAAATCCTTTCACTTTGACTTAAAAACATCTGGTCCTACTTGCTGAGTGCAGAGCAAGTTGGTTTTGTGCAAGGTCGTTCCACACCGGATCATCTCAGAACAATCTCCCACATCTTTTAGGTAGCACAATCATCCCAGTCCCCTATAGCACTAATCTTGTTAGACGTCAAAAAGGCTTTCAAAAGGGTGGACTGGGTATTTCTCTAGACTACATTAAGGAAGATGGGGTTCCCCTCCTCTTTTATAGAGTGGATTCAAACTGTCTTCTCTTCACCTTCAGCTAAAATCTGCTGTAATGGTGTCTTTCTCCTGCAGAATCTCTCTACATACTGGCACTAGACAAGGTTGTCCTCTCTCACCTTTCATTTTCAGTTAAAAGTTTTATTGTTTCATCATATAACAAAAACAACGTGCATACAGAAATTAGAGATAGACATTGAGTACAGTAGATGGATTGTACCAACTAAGTGATGATAACATTATAACCTTAGTCCTATGAGAAACGTATGAAGATACATATACCAACAGTCAGAGTAATTATTATCTAATCGTAGGATAGGCACTTACCTATGCTGTGCAAAGACTACCAGGCCATAAGGAGGTCTCACTGCTGAACAGACAAGGCTTCATGAAATTCAGTAGATGTACCTTCCAATGACTGACTCTAGGGGTTACCTGAAAAAATATACAGAAAGGTACCACAGAGTAACTAGGAAGTCATAGCATTTATAATAGGGTAGGACCCAACTTACTAGACATCTCTAGAGTTGGCTTTGATTGTGTCTTTTAAATAGAACATGACTGACCATATTAGATTTAGCATATGGTACACTGAAGAAACATTGGCCTATCTCTAGTAAAACAAAAAGAAAAGGAACTATAAAAGGAAAAAGAGACCATCAACAAACAAACTATTATTATATACTACTACATCAACCTATACGTAAAACCTGAAGAATATCTTGTTATCAGTATTACAGTTATATACAGGTAGATACTTATGCAAAGACATTGGTATACAACAGATCCATTAGAAACTGGGACAACAGTTCAACCAACACCAGCTCTCTCAGCCAGATATGCCGTACACTGGGACCAGCAGAGATGAAAATATGGTAATTGTCCTTTAGCCAGGAAGGAGCGCCTATCCATTTCACAGACACTTGTAAGCATAGCTAGTATTCCCAACACATTAGGTATAGTGCAGCTTCTCCAGTTTTTAAGGAGAACTCATTTCATTTGCATATTAAGTAACATTAGCCATCTAAATGCATGGGATTTTAGGGTACAGACTTCAGGTTTAATGCCTAATGGCATAAGTGGAGCACTGTGGGCAATACTACAATGTAAAATATTGCTTGCTGTTTGCAGAGTGGATTTCCAAATTTCTGAGATCAGAGGGCATAGCCAAAGTATATGGTAGAGGTCACCCCCTGGATGGTGACATCTCCAACAGTTGTCCTGGGGGAGAAGTTTCATCATCTTAAGTATGGCAGGGGTTCTCTACCATGAGTGTAGTATTTTGTTATGGATAAGTCTGCTACGGGCATCCGTGTAAGCAGAATGACCTACCTGCCAACATTGTTTCCATTGTCGCTCCGTAATTGATATGTTTAAAACCTTCTCCCATTTGGACTTAGAGGAGATATTGGGGGATGGCTGAGAGTCCCTTACTGAGGCATAGAGTTTACTGACCAGACCTTTTGGGGAGTTGAGCCATGTGGATATTGGGGATGATAAATCAGTTAAAGGATCTCCTTTTCATAATATTTGTTTTAGGGCATATCAGAGCTGAAGGAATTTCCAGAAGTCAGAAGTGGGTAGCTGCCAGTTGTGCTGCAGCTGCTGGAAGTTTTCTATCGCTAAGGAGTTTTCCATTAATACATCTTTTAGGAGTAGGATACCTTTACCTTGCCATTTGGTCCAATTTAAAGGGGAAACATCTATTGTTATAGGAGGGTTGTTCCATAATGGGGTGTATAACACAGGGAGATCAGTAATCTTTAGTTTTTTGTGAAGTGTTCTCCAGCATTTTATGGACGGGCCAATGGTGGGATGCAATAGGAGATCGGGAGATGTCTTAGGCCATAACATGGTAGCTGCTGTAGGAGTGCCACTAATTGATTGCTCAAGCAAAAGCCACTGAGGGGAGTCTTTAGAAATGGGTTGAAACCATTTGATAGTTTGGGAACATTGGAAAGTGATTTTATAAACCTCCATCCAAGGGAGACCCCAGCCCCCTTGTTGCCAATGGGCTCGAAGTAAGTTCTTCCCAAAACGGGGTTTGTCTGTGCCTTATAAAAAGGAGGCAATCATTTTGTCCATTTTGGAAAGCCAGGCATTGGGAAGAAGAAGGGGAATATGTGATAGCAGATGAAAAAACCTAGGACCAATAGTCATTTTAAAGGCCGAGATTTTCCTTGCCAGTGTAAGATTGAGACGGGATATTTGGTCCAATTCTATTTTGCTTTTGGATATTAGAGGGCCTACATTGTTATCCCACCATTTTCCAAGATTTGCTCCCACCTTTATGCCCAGATAGGTAATGTGATCCAGTGACCATTTTAAGCCAAAACTGGACATGCTGTGGGGGAGACAAACAGAGTTAAGCGGGAGAATCTCTGCTTTGGCTTGGTTAACCTTAAGCCCAGAGATATCCGAAAATTGCTTTAATAGGGTGAGGAGGGTGGGGATAGATTTTGTAGCATCGCCCAGTACCACCAACAAGTCATCAGCATACATTAAGGTTGTGGGTTGTGACTGTCCTGACCTTATGCCTGTAATAAGAGAGTGTTGGCGAATGGCTGCAGCCATGGGTTCCAGCGCAAGAAGGAAAAGTAGAGGGGAAAGAGGGCAGCCCTGTCTGGTTCCACTGTATAACTGAAATGACTCTGATATAGTAGAATTAGTGAGTACCTTTGCCAGGGGAACTATATATAGGGTTGTTACGGCAGTGATGAACCAGGGTCAGAATCCAAAGTGATGCAATACCTCATACAGATTGTCCCATTTGACTGCCTCGAAAGCCTTCTCAAAGTCAATCGCCAAAGCCGCCACTGGTATGGGCACAACTTTTACTAAATGTATAAGATTGAGGAGGGTTTGGAGATGGTCAGTACTATACCTGCTCTTCACAAAACCCACCTGTGAGGGATGTATGAGGTGCATAAGAATCGGGTTTAGCCTATTAGACAGCACTCTGGCATATTCCTTACTATCGGCATTGATCAGTGAGATGGGATGGTAGCTAGCCGTTTCCTCAGGTTTTTTCCTTTTTTGGGCAGGACAGTAATAGTGGCTTCATGGAGGGATTATGGCAGAATGCCTTGGTCTTGTGATTCTATAAATACTTGACATAGTAGGGGGGAGATTAAAGGAGACACTGACTGAAGAAATTCTACAGGAAAACCATCACCTCCAGGTGCCTTCCCTGATTTTAGTGCCATTAGAGCATTGGAGACTTCTTGAGGTGAAAGAGGTGCATCCAAGATGTCTTTCTGGAGAGGGGATAGTTTAGGTAGTCTGATGGAGTGGAGAAAAGCTTGGGTTTCGGTGGTATTATTTGATCTGGAAGATGTGTACAAATGGGATTAAAATGAGGCCATAATTTCATTCACTTTTTGGGGGTTATGATAAATGTTTCCAGTTTTAGGGTGTTTAAGTCCAGCTATGTATCTGCAGGATTGTTGTTTACGTATTTGGTAGGCTAAAACTCTGCCTGCTTTGTCCCCCCCCCCCAGTATTTATGCCGTATTCTGAGTAAAGCAAGGTCAGCTTTTCTGGAAATCAGTTCGTTAATTTTTGTGCACAGCTGCACAACTCTTTTACCACATAAAGAGGACAGGGAGGGTTGGGGCAGATTTTTGAACTCTTGTTCTGCTGCCAGTAGTTCACTTTCTAGACTAGTAAGTTCCGCATCTCTACAGCGTCTCCTATAGGTGGCATACACAATAATTTTCCCACGCATAGTTGCTTTGTAGGCTTCCCAAGTAGTGGGGACAGAGGTCTCAGAGGTGGGGTTTTCTTGGATAAAAAGTTGTGTTTTAGCTTTTGCCCACTCTATGAAGTTTGGGTCCTGCATAAGGAGAGGGACTAGTCTCCAAGATGAAGATCTAGGAGTGGTAGGACCTCATTGCAGGATCAGTTGGACCGGGGCGTGATCTGATATGGTTATGGGGAGAATGTTAACTTCTGAGGCATTGGGGTACAAGCCAAAGGTCTAGCCTGCTGAAGAAGCCATGTACCCCCAAGTGGAAGGTGTAATCACATAGAGAAGGATGGGCCAATCTCCAAATATCCACTAACTGATGCTCAGAAATAAGGTCTTTTACAGCTTGGACCCCACGGATATGACATTCCTTCCTTCGATCGCTTCTATCCAACATGGTGACAAGGATCAGATTAAAGTCTCCTCCCATCAATATTGGCATATCCAGTTTTGACATTGATCCCAGTTTGGCATTGAGGTCCACAAAAAAAGAGGGATTGTCCTCATTGGGACCATAAATGTTTAAAGCCAAGATTTGGCCATGTGGCGTGTATAGTGTGGCTATCACCCACCTGCCCTGCGGATCTGCTTTACTATGTATAACCATCCAGGGGAGAGCTTTTTCTTGTTGGGGCACTGGCATGAATTTTGAGCCCCACCCAGTCTTTTACCAAATATATATGATCTTGTTTGGTTAACTTGGTTTCTTGGAGGAAGGCAGTCTGAGTTTTTAATTTCTTTAAATGCGTTAGGACATGCTTTCTTTTAGATGGAGAATTGAGCCCCCTGATGTTCCAGATTATCACGGAAGTTTCATCCATAGTCAGGATTAGAAAAGAATAGATTAGCCAAATTAGTGTAGTCTGTAACCTGGGAGGGAATTACGTCAGGGTTGGGGGTAAGCATTGGATCCTGTACACTGCTGTGACATAGGATCAGAGCGGTGTCGGTTGAAACAGTAGAACTGTAAGGTTGCAAATTATTTAATATAAGAGTTCATAACACTACAATTAGTAAGGTTGACAACATTAACAAAAAAAAATATCAGAATAACTAAACTATGTACATTGAGTGCATAACCTTGCACAATGGCTAAGGTGGAAACTTTTGGCCGAGGTGGTATTAACCACACAGGCCTATCCACCAAGTCAGTCAGGAGGGATGGGTGCAGCATAGCCCAGAGAGTGGTGGTCGGTCCCAAAGCAGGAGACCCCCTTCCCTGGGGATGGGCAGTTATGGGTCAGAAGAGATTGTTCTCGAGTTGCAGTGCTAAACCCAATGAAAGGTGATCCTGACCCAGAGGCCTCAATAACATAGTAGGCCTTATACAGGAGGGAGTAATATTAAAGTAGAAATGTGGAGCCTAAGAAATGGGGTTCATCTTGTCTATTTCGTCAATATGGCTATAGAAATTCAGATTATAAGGGGGCATTACCAAGTGAAAAA
This sequence comes from Neoceratodus forsteri, assembly GCA_016271365.2. Classification (NCBI taxonomy): domain Eukaryota; kingdom Metazoa; phylum Chordata; order Ceratodontiformes; family Ceratodontidae; genus Neoceratodus; species Neoceratodus forsteri. Next base: position 276,516,379 of record CM057453.1, on the reverse strand, counting down.
TACTATATTTGTAGATCCTTGGGATATATTGTCCCTATATGCCCCCTCCCCCGTCATAGAATCAGAAAAGAAATTCAAGCAGTTGCTGTTTGAAACCTTATGCTAGCACTTAGGAATAGACCCACAAGTATCATGCCTTTAAAAAAGACTGTACACTATGACCTTTAAAGCTGGAAGTAACATGTTACATATAACATAATATGCAGAGATACACTTATCTAAGGTGGATCCAAATGTTCTGCAGCCTAGAGCAGAGCAGCATCGGACGGCACTTGATATGACCAGTCTGTGGCAGTATTGATCGGAGGTTTGGCTGTCAAAGGCAAAGTTGTAATTTCCACCTTAGTTGTGTTTTGCCCGTGGTTAAGAGGATCAGGCCCCGGTGTATCTTGCATCATCTCTTCTGGGGGGGGGGGATGTACCGGTCTGTAGGTTCGGTAATGTCCAACTGCGTTAGAAGGGAAAAACGGTTAGGTGTGCAGAATTGGGAGAGCAGGTCCTCCGAGGCTTCTGAGATTTCCATTGCTGAATCCCCCATCCTTTCCTGAGGGTGATGCTGTTTCTGGTTCCTCCCCGATTGTTGCCGCTTACGAAATCTGGCTGGGAGAGCAATCTGCAAACTCTGAAATTTAAAGCCATCACGCCCACTTTCAGCAACAGACACAGGAATTCCATTTGGCCTGGATTTATTGTTGAAATTGGTGGCTGTTGTTGTCTGGCTTTGTAGCATTATTTCTGGACTGAGTTGTGACACTTTATTGGTATTCAAATATTGGTTGAGGCTTTTTGGTGTAGAGAAGGACATATATTTGTGCCTTCAATCTCCAGACGCATAACAGCAGGATATCATAGGGAAAACGTTATGCTCCGACTGTGCATCAATCTTTTTGCCTCATTGTATTCTTTCCTTTTAGCTGCTAATTCATGGGAGTAGTCCTGGAAAATTAGAACTCTGTGCCCTCTCCAAGATGGGGGCCCAGTTCTCCTGCTCTCTCCGTAATCCACTCCTTGTCTGCAAAATTTAGAATGCGTGCCATAATTTGTCTGGGCCTTTCACCGCATTTTAGAATCAGGTTCAGCGTTCTGTGGGTACGCTCTATAGTTGGCCCAGGGGGGACTTCCTGATGTAGCAGTTCTGGTAGGGCATTGTAGAGAAAGTCCAGGGGAGCTCCTTGTTCAGCCCCCCTCTGGAAAGCCAATAAATCACAGGTTGTTCCTAGGGCTGCGATTTTCTATGTCATTAAGCTTACTTTGCATGTAATTTATCGTTTTACCCTGTTCCCTGATAGTGGCGGAAAGGTTATCGAAAGCCTGGGCGTTAAGATCTGCTTTCTTTTCTGTGTGGCTTATCTTAGCTTCTAGTTGCTGCAAAGCACTGGTGGTTTTATTCGAGATGAGAGTAATTTCAGCCATTTGCTTGAGGGCAGTAAACGTTTCGTTCATCTGCTGTGTACTTGGATTTGTGGGGGCCTCGGAGTGGTTGCGTATGCCATCTCAAACCTTGGATAGCTGAATCAGATGATTTAAAAATAATCTAAGTATATGGTTATGATCCTGTAGGTTCACAGCATAGATTCTGTTTTTCAGCGGTGCAATTAAGTTAGTAGGGTGGTGGAATACGTGGAATAAAGCCCGAAGATTAAGAGAGCTCCCACTTTAGGCGGCCATTAAGATTGGAGCCAAGCCATGCCCCCCCACCTTTCCTTTTCACCCTCTATTTGGAACCTCTCCTTCATCATCTCAAAAGTTCACCCGAAGTTAAAGGTATCTCAAGTCTTTATCAACCCCTAACTTTTTCAGTTTATGCCGACGACATCCTTCTCCACTTAGACAAGCCGGTGTCATCCCTTAAACATGCTCTACATATTATCACACAGTTCGGTCATCTATCTAACTGTAAACTTAATTTCTCGAAAACAGAAATCTTTCCTTTGAATAGCCTCACCCATAAAGCAGAGTTCAGTCACTTCGGAATGAAATGGTCACCCCACTCAATTAAATACCTTGGTATATTCTTAACTAACAACCCTATATTATTTAAAAAAATTGAACCTTGATGACTTGGTGGCTACAATCCAACAGGACCTTCAATGATGGATCGCCCTTCCCTTTTCTTTATGGGGTTGTATAAATATTATCTAAATGAATGTTCTCCCTTGACTCTTCTATCCCTTAAATATGCTGAACATCTGGCTTCCGCTATCTTTCTTTCATCACATTCACTCTATTATTTCTAGCTTTATCTGGCTGGGTAAACACCCCAGGAGGTCATTTCTTAAACTTAGTCTCCCCAAACATTTGGGTGGTCTTTGTCTCCCTAACTTCCTATTGTATTATTGGCCTAGCCATCTATCCAGAATGGGAGGATGGTTCTCCGTCATAGATCGTATACACTCCCCCATCTGGCTTCAACTTGAAGACCGACTTCTGAGATCTTCTGATTTACACTCCTCTACCATTTTCTATTTATCAAGATCAGCACTTACAGTTCCACTACACAACTCTATTATTAGCACTTCTCTTACAGTCCTGTCTCAATGCTGGGCCTATCTCAAGATTTCCCTTAAGCAGAACTCCGGTCAATCCCTATTCCACAATCCTAACATTAAGATAAACGGTGCATGTCTACCACCCAACTGGCTCCCTCAACTACAGGGTGTACTAGCGGAGAATCTGTACTCCCAGGATTCACTTCTCTCGTTTCCAGAAATTCTGACTAAATTTAATATCCCTCAGAGATTCATTTTTAAGATCTTCCAGTTAAGACATCTACTTGGCTCTTCTTTTGGTTATGTCTCTAAGCCATCCCAAGCTAGATTCATTTTGGTCTGGCTACAAGATTATGCAACTAAACCCACTGTGTCTCGGCAATATATAAGTTTCTTTTATCATATACCTTCCCTGAACCTCTCGAAGGATCCAAAGTATGGAACTCCTTGCTACTGGAAGTCTCCCCTAACTGGGCTCAAATCTGGAAAGACATGTATAAATATCACACCCAGGATAGACTTAGACTCACCCAATATCATATTATAAACAATATGTACTACATCCCTGTTATACTTGCCAAATTGGGCAAACTTCCCAATTCCACTTGCACCAGATGTGGTAAAGTAGAAGGGAATCTAGTGCATATATTCTGGCAGTGTGAAAAGGTGGCTCCCCTCTGGCAAATAATACAATCTAAGTTAGACCCTTTACTAGGGTTAGAAGACCTTTTCACAATTGAAATATGTCTTTTGGGTATGTTTTCCAAAACCATGGTTAAAGAACGTAGATTCTACATGGCAATCTCAATAGTGGTCAAAAAACTTGTGCTCAAGCACTGGATGGATCAGCTTATTATAACATATTCTGAGTGGCTGAATGATTTATCTATAAGTTTTAGAGCTGAACATTAGATCGCTAGTTCTTGTAATAATCTGCTATCTTTTGACAGAAAGTGGGGCAAATTATATGCTTTATATTTACATTAAAGTTACTTAAAGCCTAGTTCAATAGCTCCCCAAGGTTGTAACCATAGTAGTGGTATCCCAACTTTATAACTTTACAGGCACACTCCAGGAGTGGGGGGGGAGGGGAAGGTGGGGGGATTGGGGTTTAAAGCTTTATGTATAGGTTCGTCCGTTGATGTTGAGTATGATGTATTATTCCTGATACTGTTTGTATGACTTTTTTTCTCTTTGTTTTTTTTATATTAAAACTAAGAAAGATTGTTGAATTTAAAAAAAATTGTTTAGTTTAAAATTGGTAACTGGGAAAGGCACACTGAGCCGAGGCTCATTTCCAGGTGTGACCCGAGGGAAGGTTTACAGAAGGAACAGTGAAACATAATACAGTACATTTCATGATGCAGATGAAGTGCGACCATCTACAGTAAGAATACTTAACTGGTACAAAAGTGCAAATATGTTGTACAAGAACAAGTGCAAGTGGAAAAGTGAGATTGGCAATAAAGTAGTACGAAAGCAGTCTAAACAATGCACTAGGGAACAGCTGTGTCTAGGGGACTCAAAAACTTAAAATATCAGATTTACTATGGGTGCTGTCCCATGGAAAACAGGTGGGTGACAGGAGTAGTTTCAACATATGCCTGAGGGACCCTAAGGAGGTGGAATGGTGAATGGATAGAGGGAGCTGGTTCTAGAGTGATGGCAAGCAATACGAAAAGGCAGATTGTCTGGCAGAGGAACATGGATGAGGAGTGGAGAAGGTTCTCTGGTCCTTTTGAATGGAGGGAGCATGGAGAAGGGACAGGAGAAAGGAGTGAGGAAAGATATGAGTGCAAGGAACCAAACCAGTACTTGGAGATGAAGGAAGTGTTGTATGATGGCACTAGGTCAGGATCATGAAGACAACAACAATGGGGTAAAAAATCACAAAGGCAAAATGATGTTGTCAATATAAGTGCCTGACCAAAACAGCGACCGCAAAGACAACACCATGGTAGCAGTCCACAAACACACCAACTGATACCATGGCAATTAACAAAAATAGTAATTTGAGTTTTTGCAGGGGGCTCTGCCCCCCAACCCCCCTGATCTAAATATAATCAGCTTCGGGGGGGGGGTAACTCAGGTACGGGAAGGAACCGTGGGGAAGGGGGAGTTCTTGGGGAGAGGAGGTGAAACTCAGCAGGAATGCCGGGATGGGGGGCAAAATGTGCAGGGTAGGAGTAGACACAGGCAGCACACCTGTCAGGAGGAGGGAGAAATAATAAACCAAAGCACACTACAGAAATCAACAACAAAAAAAAAACATGTCCCAGAACCGGGACTCAGACCCTAGCCCAACGACCTTCAACCCGACCTCCGCTTCTTGTGCTCTACCCTCCACACCATGGGAGCTGATCAACAGCACACCCTGCAGCAGACACTTTTCTCCTGTTCCCTCTTACTTCCAATAGCTACAGGAATGCGCTAGTGTTGCCTGTGCTATGCAATCCCTATAGCTGTTTTGGATTACGCTATTTTGACAGTGCAGTTTTGACTGCACTATTATGGAATCTCTATTTTCACCCGGTAGGCTGTGTGACTGGTGATGTGAAGGTAGGGGGAGGATGAACAGGGAGGAATAAAGGGAGCAGTGGTGTATATGTGGAGGGGAGTTAGTTACAAAGTGATAATAGGCACTGCAGACAGTGTCCAGTCTGGATAGGGAAGTGGAGGGGAACTGTGCCATAGACCATACCTGCATAGTCAAAGACAGAAAGCACTGTTTTGCTGAATAGCTCATGGTGGACCAGCAGGGGTAGACAGTCTTTATTATAGTACAAAGCACCAAGCTTAAGGCAGCAATTAGCATGGATAGCATCAATGTGGGCTAATAAGTCAAGCTTACTGTCAAGTCACAAGCCGAGATACTTGAATAAAGGTACCACTTCAAGAAGGAAGTCACCAGCATTGTGAAGAATGAACGTCTCGAGGACCTGGCCAATTTTTGATAGACACAAAAGATCATAGACACCTTTTTTATAGAGTTTGTCTTGAGATGTTGGGAATGGAATGTAGTGGTGCTGTACAGGAACAAAGCTTGTATCTAAGTAACTGGTTACTAGATTAACTCATTTAAGACATCATAATAAGCAATTAAGAATTCCCAGGGTTTTCACCAATGAAAGGGCTAATTACTTTAATGTAAGAACTTGCAAATTCTGGAACAGCCTACCACAGTACCTGGTTGATCTGTCTGATTTTAACAAATTTAACACAGAGCTGGACAAGTATTTGTTTGGATTCCAGGAACTTTACCCCAACTAGGAGTGGGAGACAGTCATAATGGGCATAACGCCTTCTTCTGTTCATAGAAACTGAGTAAACCAAGGAAACTTCCCAGCCAGCCTGAGGTCATTGTTAAGATGATTATCCCAGTTTTTGATTGTGAGGATGTAATGTTTAGTGCTGCAGCAACATCCACCCTCATGAGACCGGATCTCCCTTTTCACTCCTTCTGTCACTTTGGCCTTAATGGCACCCCCACATTCACCACTGCTCTCTTTACACCTTGTTCTCTTTCTCTGTAGGGTAGACGGCTTGCCCATTTGTTTGGCTTCATTTACTTCTTCACTTTCCCTCCATAACTCAGACATTTGCTCTCTTTACCTCACATGAAAACATCCGTGGGTCAATCTTCTTTTGCCTTCTGATTCACCTAACTGTGGACCTTCCTTCCCCAGTGACCCTGAAAGTCCTTCTCCAAGATCATGTAATCTGTGTTTACAGCTGTGTTTAATTTAGAATTCTGCATACTCCATGTTGTTCACTACTGTCTACCTTGCAAGTACATTTATGTACAGTATATTATTTGTACTGTAACTGATCTAAATCTTGCTCTACACCTGTACACTAGTATGTTTATCCTACTGATTGTCATGATTCTTTGCACTCAGTTGATACTCAGTACTGAACTGATTGCATGAACTAACTTGTACTGCTGTTGTTTTTTTGTGACCTTATTATTACTGTAATTGTTGTATTGTCATGCAGTTCCTAACGCCCAGGATGCATCCAGAAAAAATGCTGTTTGCAGATCAGTATGTGTCTCCTAGTAAAAACAAGAAATAAATACATACATAAATAAGGAAGAATTTTAGTGAATAACAGCCCATATTTTACAACTAGGAAAAACCTATCATCTTTGCATTTTCTAAGTTATAAAAAGAACTTTTAAAGTATATCACTGAGCACTTTTTTTTTGCAAAACACTTCATGAGCAGAATGAGTTATACTTCTACTTGACAAATGAAAGTAGGGAAATAAAATCTCATTTGCAGATTCTGCTTACTGGAGCAGTTTACCAGCTTTCCTGAATCTCTGTTTAAATTAATCAGCGTTTGGAGCTTATAAACTGAGCTGATGCAAAGCATCTCTCAAATGCAATATAGCTACTTAGCAGCCATTCTGCCAAAAAAAAGTACCACCATGTAAGTTCTTATTAATACAATGTTCCCAGTTGCTTTTTTCTGTCTCTTGAACATTGACATCCTCTTGAGAATAGAGTGGGAGATACCCTGGATGCCTATTCCTGTATAGTTTCCATCCTTTTTAGATCAAGCAGCTGAGCATCCTGGATGCTATGGATGACTGCAAGCCATGCACAAGAGTTAAATAAGGGAAAACAAAATAAAGAGATGCAGCTATTTCCACAGAATTCAGAATCCAACATAAACCTAATAAAGTAATTTTGAAAGTTACTTCAGATAGACTATAGTGATAACTCCCTTGGAGTTATGATGAGTAATGTAACCTTGGCATGATTAAAGGGTTAGATACGAAAGCGAAGAGCATGATTTCAGTTTCTTTGAAAATATATTATGTTACTTTTACGATCATTAAAAAATTAAACTGTTAATTTTTCTATATTGGAAAGCATGCCCCTTTGATCAAAATTAGAACTTTAGGCAAGGATTTTTTTACAGACCCTGTTAATAGCATTAGTCTATGCTAGATACAGCCAAGCAGGATTAAAAAAATAGAAATGCACCAAAATCATGCCCAAAGTGTTTATGTATTTTGATATATTCATACATTTTAATTTTGGTTGACTACTTCAGAAGTTAGAACTGAAGTTAAAATCATTTACTAGCCTATAATAAACCAATTAGGCAAATTGTGTGAGTCAATTGCACATTTTGCATGCTTTCTACGTTTTGTTGTCTATGCACCCGAGCAGGCCTGTGGCTTACTGTATTAGCTCTTCTGAGCAGCTCACGAATTTTTATGAATTCTTATATCTTACATTTGTGATTTTACTCTTTCTATTCAACAGCATGCACTGTTGTACTTGTTAATTTGCTGCATCAGTCCTTACTGTATGTTTGTATTGTACCTTGTTTGTTGTTATTGTACTGATTGTCATGTAACCTCCTGGGTCTTACCTGAAAATAGGTGCAACTGTGTCTAGTGTGCTCACCTGGTCAATAAAAGCTAATAAATAAATATATCAATAAGGGGCCTAACACATAGCATGATACTCTTAACACTGCACAGGGTTATTGCATGCTGTTAAAGGATTAACACGAGGTAGGTTCCTCATTGCTATTTTGACTTTAAACTATTATGTTTCTCCTTGTATTGTCCTAGTTTCTTAAACTTATTTAAATATGCACTGCTACCTAAGTAGTCATTATAGCTATTTTATCATAGTTTTCCCATTCTAAATATGACTGCATTATTTAATTATGTTAATATAATAATGTCTGTGTGTACATGCCGGGCACTTGAAAGGTGCTTAGAAACAATTTTTACACTGTTAAATGTCCTCCAGTTGTCATTTCCATGTCACTCAAGCCATTATGATATGCTTTGATAATATTTTGATAAATTTATAATCTACATTTGTAATGCCCTCATATTTACCCTGTGTTTTATTCTGCTTACCAGCTTCTGCTATTTGTTTTTGTACTAACAAGACTGCCTATGACAGCCGTTACACCATTCCATGCTCTTCATCTGATTGCCCAGAACTGCATAACTAATGTTATGGAATGTACAGACAATATGAAAAGGAAGATATTAATACTGTAGCTACTGAAGAGAGACATGTTTAGGGCAGTTACAAAGAAACAGATTACTTATTTAACAAAAAAAGTCAAAAGAAATAAGACTATAGGACAGATACTGAAGGAAACAGGGAGGCATCTAAAGGAATACAAAATGTTTCCTGCCACCTTCAATAGTGAAATAAAGATCACCTGCTCACCAGTCAGAATACTGCTTTCCCAAGAGTAGCATTCTCTGATGTTTGCACAGTTTTTGTGTAGAATCCTTATCCCAATAGAGATAAAGTCAGCCATCTTGAGAGACCTTGGTCCAGTTTTATGCCATGCCTTTCAGATTGAAGTCCAGTAGATGCAGTATGTGTAAAAATGCAGAAGGGCCTTTGATTTTAAATTAATGAATCAGGTTCTCCTAAGATATGATTTTAAAGAAGGACATTCAGAATATAATTTATGTTCCGGCATTTGTGAAGTTATTTAATTATGGCTGGCAGTATAACCTAAAGGTTAGAGTAATGAGCTGTGAATGAGCTCATTACTCTAACCTCTAGGTTAGAGGTTAAAGGTTAGAGTAATGAGCTGTGAATGAGCTTGGAACATTCAACAGGCCTGGGTTTGATTCCCACAACTTCCACTTACATACTGTGTGACTCTGAGCAAGTCACTAAACCATCCCAAAGCTCCCAGGTCACCCCTGAAAAATGGGCCTTACACAGTTAAAAAAGAATAAACATTTAAAAAAAATTTAATTACCGTATTTAAAAAGAATTAGGAACTAGATTTTTATGTTCATGTTCACTGTGCTTATGTGCAGCAAACATTTTGTAATGAGAGTGAGTTTTGAGAGGTGTGACACTGTCAGTCCAATGGAATGCAGTCTGCAAGGGGCTCATCAGTGTCACACCAATCATCAGCCAGGCTGATTATGATACTCTTCTATGTGCTGGGCAGAAACTTCATGTAGTTCAAAGGAGAGAGCTGGTCCACTATTAGGGTGGCTCTTTCCCTTGATCTGCATAAGGCCACCCAGCAAGCACAGCTGATCTGTCATAATTAGCCTGCTGTGGTTCCTCTCCCCAATGTCATTCCCTGTGCCAGCTACAACACCCCCAGCCAGTCCATTTTCATTGTGCAACACCAGGGAGCCCTGCCCTGTGCCACCAAACAGTATAAAAACCTACCTGCTCCTTCCATGTTAAAATTCTGGCATGGGTATGCCCAATCCCCAGTGCCGGCTGCTACCCCCCACCCTGACCATTTTGATTGTGCTACACCAGGGAGCCCCTCCCCCTATGCTGCTTCATAATACTTACACTGAGGTGCCCAATCTCTGTGTCAGTACCTGAAATAAAGAAAATCATTTCTTGTAGTTTTTTTAAATGTAAAATGACCCTGTAAAAAGAGAAAAACATTCATCGATGTCTGTTGCACTACTGCTGTTACTGTCCCCTCACCTTACCCTCCCACTCAGCACCCACCACCCCTTACCCTCCCCAAAGCCTTTCTGTAACCTACTGGGGGTCCAATGCCATAATTCTCTCTGGACCAGAGAAATGACTTCACTCTTCAATGCTGAACCATGAACTGAGGAAATCAGGTATGCAGTTCAGTGTATTTCAGTGGGTTTTGAACTTGTTATGATTACTTGGTCATTTTTGACTATTTTTGCTCCAGATTTTCAACATGACTTTTTTGTACCCTACCTCATGAACAACGAAAGTGAAATTAGGCAGATCTGTCAGAAAAGTGACTTTGCAGTCCCTGCACAAAATCACCTTGTGTGCAGTATTTTAAAACTTTCTCTGCCCTTGTTCATGGCGGTGGGGGTGGTGGTGGTGGGGGGGGGTGCATAAGAAGGCCATGTTGAAAATTTGGGGTAAAATATTAAAAAACAACAAAGTTCTGAATGTGCATTGAACATTTTCAATGCACACTCATAACTGTGGTCATTTTCAGTATTTTGACCTCACATTTTTAACATAGTCATTTTTTCACATCACTTCATGAATTTGACAGCTGTCATTTTTCAGATCCTGGCCAAAATGTGTTTTCACACTTGTGGCATAAAATCACCTTTTGGGCACAATTAGAAAATTGTCTCCATCCTTGTTCATGAGGTGCGGTCATAAGGAGGCTATGTGGGCTCATAAAAAAGCCTGTACTGAAAATTTCGGATAAAAATATTAAAAATCAGCAAAGTTAAGAATGTACATTGACATTTTTCACCACATTCTCATAACTGTGATAATTTTTAGATTTTGATCCCAGATTTTAACATATTAATTGTTTCATACCACCTCATTACTGTGATGCCTGTGATTTTCAAACCCTATCCAAAATGTGTTTACACACCTGTGCCACAAAGTGACATTTCCACCATTGTTTTATAAATGACATCTGTCATGCTTAGAAGGAGTGCTCATAAAAAGATTATGTTGAAAATTTGAGGTAAAAGTGTGAAAAACCTACTAACTTATGAGGAAACATTGAATTGTTTCAACATTTTAATTCTAACTTTATTTCTGGAAAGGATGGAAGGTTTGATACCTTTTATTGGACCAACAAATGTCTTGTACAAAGATGGAATTATAGACAAGCTTTTGGGGCCATACGGGTCCCTTCTTCAGGTAAATAGCAAAACTGAGCAACATAAGCTCACTGATAAGCAGCAGGAAAATCCCAGCCTCTCCCTACAAAACAGGGTACTAAATGAGAAAAAGACCGCGGTAGAAAGGTCAGTGGGGGATGCTGCAACAGAAGGTAAAGACATCAAAAAATGGAGAGCAATGAGTACCAATGCCCGTAGTCTGAGTAACAAGCTTCCTGAATTAGTGGCCTTGATGGAGGAGGAACATCTGGATATCGTGGCAGTCACAGAAACATGGTACACACAAAACCATGACTGGGATGTAAACATACCAGGATACACTATCTACAGGAGGGACAGGGAGGGTAAAAGAGGAGGAGGAGGAGTAGCTCTTTACATAAGGGAAGGAATCAAAGCAACAGAACAAAAGGGTAAACAGGGAGGAGAAGAAGCACTGTGGGTAAATTTGGAGACCAGCAATGGCACCACAATCCACACAGGGGTTGTATACAGACCCCCTTCTCTGGGGGAGGAAATGGACAAGAAAATGATAGAAAGTATACTTAGAATGGCAGAAAAAGGCGATATATTGCTGATGGGTGATCTGAATATGCCAGATGTTAACTGGAGTGCAGCTGCAGCAGCCACTTCGAAGAGTGGGGTTATTCTAGATGCCCTACAGGGGGCATGCCTTAGACAACTAGTATTGGAGCCCACTCAAGAGGGAGCAATCTTAGACCTGGTTCTCTCAAATGGAGATGAAGAGAGGATCACAGATGTAGAATTGGGTAGCCATCTGGGAACTAGTGACCATCGAACAGTATGGTTCACAATAAACACAGCAATAGAGTCAAGCCATACAAAGGCAAAAGTACTGGACTTTAGGAGGGCTGACTTTGCCAAAATGGGTGAGTGCCTAAGGAATGCAGTAGCAAACGGGCAGGAAGGAGGGGTGGAAGAACAATGGGGAATAATAAAAACTGCCATCACAGTGGTAACAAGCCTTTGTGTGAAGCAAATAAACAAAATTAAATGATGTAAGAAACCACTATGGTTCTCAAAGGAAGTGGCAGTGAAGGTTCAAGAAAAAGAAAGCATTCAGGAAGTACAAGGAATCACAGAAGGAGCAGGACAGAGAACTGTATCAGTTAAAGCAAAAGGAAGCTGGGAAGGCAGTCAGAAGAGCAAGGCCCAAACTGAGGAAAGATAGCCAACTCAGTTAAGAAGGGATAAAACCTTTTATAGGTACATCAGGGAGTGAAGGAAGACCAAGGGAGGGATAGTGAGGCTTAATAAAGGGGAGGGAGTGTGGGCAGAGGGTGACTGTGAAAAGGCAGAGATACTAAACAAATATTTTTGCTTACTATTTACAAAGGAAGAGGGGGAGGTACCTAAAACAAACAGTAGAAACACACTGGATACAGAAGTTGATACCAGCCCATTTACAGGAGAAAGGGTTCTGAAAGAACTCTTAAAACTGAAGGTGGACAAAGCAATGGGGCCTGATGAGTTCATCCCAGAATTCTAAAAGAACTAAGGGTAGAACTAGTGACACCACTGACTATCCTCTTTAACAAATCATGGGAAGATGGGGTGGTACCGAGGACTGGAGGAGGGCAGATGTGATTCCCTTACAAAAGTGGGAGCAAGGCAGAAGCAGGAAACTACAGACCTGTTAGTTTAACCTCAGTGGTAGGAAAATGATGGAATTACTTCTGAAGGAAAGAATTGTCAGTATCTAGAAGAGGCACAGGACCCAGGGCAGCATGGATTCACAGCGGAAGGTCATGCCAGACAAATCTGATAGATTTCTTTCACTGGGTGACCAAAGTAGTAGATCAGGGAAGGGCTGTGGACATGGCCTACCTAGACTTTAGCAAGGCATTTGACACAGTCCCACACAAAGATTATATACAAGTTAGTCAGCCTGGAGTGGTCCCAAGATGACAGCCTGGGTAAAGAATTGGCTGGAGAATAGGACACAGAGAGTAATAGTAAATGGAGTCCATCCTGAAGAAAGGGGTTAGTGAATCAAGAGGGTTCAGTATTAGACTGTCCTCTTCAATGTCTTTATAAGCTTACATTGCAGAGGACTGAAGGAAAGTATGTCTCTTTGCAGATGACACAAAGATCTGCAACAGAGTTGATGACAAGGTGGGGTGGAAAGGATGAGAAGGGACTTGGTAAGGTTAGAGGAATGGTCAAATGTATGGCAGCTTAGATTCAATGCTAAGAAGTACAAGGTAATGCACCTGGGAAACAAAAACCCAGGGGAAGAGTACACAATGGGGGGTGAGATACTAACAACAACAAAAATGGATAGGGACCTGGGGGTAGTTATATCAAATGACCTAAAGGTGGGCAAGCAATGTTAGAGGGCAGCAAGGAGGGCTGGGGGGATACTGGGATGCATAGGGAGAGGCATCACCAGTAGAAAACAGGAAGTTATTATCCCTCTGTACAGACAGCTGGTGAGACCCCATCTGGAGTACTGCATGCAGTTCTGGAGATCCAATCTCCACAAAGACATAGACAGGATGGAAGCTGTCCAGAGGAGGGCAACTAAAATGGTGCAGGGTCTGCACCGGAAGACATATGAAGAGAGACTTAAGACACTTAATATGTATAGCCTTGAGGAAAGGAGGGTGGGGGGACATGATAGAAACTTTCAAGTACCTCAAGGAATCAACAAAGTCCAAGAGGGTAGCATCTTTCAAAAAGAGGTGTGCAAGAACAAGGGGCACAATTTGAAGATGGGGGCAGCTCAGTGGTAATTTAAAGTATTTTTCACAGAGAGGGTTGTGGATGCATGGAACGGCCTTCTGGAGGAGGTTGTGGAGTCAAAAACAGTGGTGGAATTCAAGCATGCATGGGACAGTCATAAGGCAATTCTAGTGGGTGGGGATAGGAAGAAGTAGGCTGCTGGTTAACTAGGATCTGCAGCTTATCCATTAGGTAGGGAAATGGGCAGACTGGGTGGGCCAAGCGGTCCTTATCTGCTGTCAAATTTTATGTTTCTATGTAAGCAGTATTCATATCAACTGTGGAGCAATTAAAAATCAGGAAGTGAAGTAGGAAGGTGACAAAGTGGACTAGAGATAAAAGCCTAAGACGTAAAATAAAAACATGAGAAGAAATGGGGAGGAGGGCTAAGTAGGAACAGGTCAGAAGCAGATGAAAGGGAGCTAAAGGGAAGACAAAAGCATGCAGATAGAATCTGAGATCAGAGACTAGCTTTAGGGTAGAATAGACAGGAGATGACTACAAGATGTAAGGAAATCAAGACATTTGGAGAAACAAAAGATCAAAGGCCTAGATAAACAGAGTGTGAGGTAGTATAAACAGAGGTGTGAAAACAAGAGGGAGTGGGTGGGACTGAGCTAAGGAGTTAGTGGAAGAGGCAGGAAGGATGTGAGGTATAGGTAAAAAAACAAATCAGACACAACTCAGAGAAAAAAATTATAATAAGAGAAATACAGAACCAAAGTGTGATAAATAATTACATGATTTAGTACACAATAAAAAATAATTACAGTTTACCATAATGTGTCAAGAAACCGATGTCATGATTCAGTCCAGAACTGTTAGATTTAAATTGTTTAATATATTTCCATTCCCATGTCCCTCTGTCCTGTGTGTTTCTGAAGAAATTGAACTCCTATGTCCCCGGGTTAGCCCTTCTCCAGCTACAGTATTTCTTCTGCAACCCACACAACACTTGGTAATGAATTGATTATATATTTATGCCCCATAGCTGCTATTCAAGGTTGAGTGATGTTAGGCACAGCCCCATACATATCCCAGACCATGCTATGGCAATTTTATCCCTGAGAACAAGTGACGAATTGGCGGGCCAGCCGCCATGGAAATTCCCTGCTTATCTCCTGGGCATCAAGGAATTCCAAACCTATTTGAAAGATCAATGGAAGACCTATTAGGAGACTAGTAAAGATACTGCTTCCAACATGCGGATGTTCTGGGATGCAGGAAAAGCATATATGAGAGGAGTTTTTATAAGCTTTGTAGCCAGAGACAAAAAAGAACACTAGGAGAAGAGAAAGGAGTTAGAAACACAGCTTAAGAACTTAGAAAGAAGGGTGTCAGGGTGTGTGTTGGGAATGCCTTAACACATTTAACTGCAACCAGGGAGGTCCTGAACTTGTTGTCAGGGGAAGCTAGGAATCTTGGCTCTTTGTCAAAAAAGCAATTTTATGAATGGGCAACAAACCAGGCCCTTTACTGGTCAACCTAGTTTGGGGTAGGAAGATGATGAATCATATTCCTACCATTAAAACTTCTCGGGGCACTTTAGTGAAAGCGAAGGGTCAGATATGGGAAGCATTTAGAGAATTTTATCAAAAGCTCTATGAAGTGGAATGCATTGGCACATTAGAGAAAACAAGGGCATTTTTGAACTGAGTTAATTTACCTCAGCTGAGTGAAGTGCAATGGGAAAAATTGGGGGTGGAGATTACTAGGGAATAAATTAGGTTAGCTATTCAGGGGTTACAGAAAGGGAAGGCTACTGGTCTGGACGGGTTCCTGGCAGAATATTATAAAAGTATGCAGGAGGCCCTGGTGGAGCCCTAGTGGTAGGTGTTTCGTGAGGTGTGGTGGGAGGGGGCACTGCCTGCCACATGCTATAAGGCAACAATTTGTGTAATACCAAAGCCAGGAAAGGACACAATGGAGTGCACTTTGTATCACCCTATTTTGCTGTTAAATTGTGATATTAAGATCCTGGTGAAGTTCCTGGCGGGGTGTCTGGACCAGCTACTCCCAGGGTTCATCCATCTAGACCAGACCAGGTTTGTGTGGGGCCTTCCCTCATACCATAACTTGCAAAAATTGTTAAATGTGGTGTGGCGAGCCCCTTGACACCATGGTGGTACTTGTGTGCTGTCCATGGATGCCAAGAAGGCATTTGATCATATAGAATGGGAATACCTCTTTGAGGTGTTGAACAAGTTTGGTCTGGGGGCCAACTTTGTGGGGCTCATCCAGGTGCTCTACTGGGCCCCAGAAGCAGGTGTCCTGGTCAATGGTGCCATATCAGAAAAATTCTCCTTACATAGGGGTATGAGGCACAGGTGCCCCTCTCCCCTCTACTGTTTGCCCTGGCTATCAAACTATTAGGGATTACTATCAGGAATGACCCAGACATTGAAGGGATATGGGGAAAGTCAGGGCACATGTGCAAGGTGACTTTGTATGCAGATGACATGCTTCTGTGCATTAGAGAGCCACTGTTGTCCTTGCTGGTGCTCCTTAGAACAATTGCAGCTTTTGCTGAGTTTTCTGGGTATAATACCAATCTGGGGAAGTTGGAAATGCTGGTACTGGGAACACATGATAGGAATGTATGGGGTAGCATGTGGGAGCTGAAGGAGGCAATTAGACCATTTAAATATCTTGGCATTCAGGTGAGCAAGTATCTGGGGTCATTGTATCAACTTAAAGGAAAACTACAATCTCATATCTTTTAAATTTTATTTCCATGTCAACAGACAACTCTTTTCATGTAGCTGTTAGAGATGCATACAACTGCCTTAGTCAGTTTTCACACTTCATACTCGGACCTGTAACTGTTACGGGAGGCTCCATTTTGTAGTTGTTGAAATCCCATTGTCTCTGAGAGCTGCATTAGCATATTTATTTATTTATTTAGTTTTTGTTAACCGGGTAAGTACACTAGCCAGAAAGACTATTTTCAGGCATGACCAGGGAGAGAACAGAGACAAATCTTCAAAGAGAACAATCATGAAATACTAAACAAGTTACATGAAGATATTAGTGCACAACAATGGAAATTTAGACAAAGGAATTTTAGAAGGCAAAACCAAACAAACAACATGATACAGCAATTAGGTTACAATGATATAATCAACCTTTATAGTCCCCAGTATGCCTGTCTGCTTAATTAGTCTTCAAAGAAAAAAGCTGCAAGAAGGTATTAAATACCACTTTTACCTTCAGTGAGCTTTGCAAACCATCTGAGTTGTAATGTAGAGTTTTTTCCTTAAAACTTCATTCAGTTTATGTTTCCAGTGAGTTTTTGCAGGATATTTGTTCTATCAGTACAGAGATACATGATACAAATGATTGATCTAACATCATGTTCTCATATGCTAATGCAGTTCACATGGACAATGAGATTTCAACAACCATGAAATGAAGACCCCCAGGGCAGTCACAGGGGTTACCATGAACAGTGAAAACAAACTAAAGGCAACACATATTGCCCTAACAGCTACAAGAAAGGAGTTGTCTGTTAGCATGGAAACAAATAAAATTTAAATGATATGAAGGTGTAGTTTTGCCTTTAATCACGCCCCACTTTTTAAGAATATACAGGAAGAGTTGCAGAGATGGAGAGCCTTGCCCATTTCATGGCTAAGGAGAATTAATCTTATAAAAATGAATATCCTGCCGTGACTATTGTACCTCATACAGATGTTCCATGTGGGCCCCACCAGGGGGGACATAAAGAGGTTGGAGAAGGCCTTTTTAACCTTCATTTGGCTGGGCAAGTGCCAATGTACATGCCTACAGAGGCTTAAGGCAGAAATCAATAATGTCAGTCTAAATTTCCCAGACATTAGGACTTATTATCTAGCTATTCAACACTGTTACATCCATGACTGGGTGGTAGACCAGCTGAGGTGGGCTGGGTGGACTTGGAAGAATGTGAATGTCTGCACTGCTTATCCTCCTACTTGCTGAAGCAAGGTCATAGGGAATATCTTAACACGGAACAAGCCAACCCTCTGGTGTTATCAATTATAGAGGGGTGGGGCAAATAAGGCATCTAATGGGGGTAGTAGATGAGGAGACTTTGTTGGTCCCAGTGGCAGGGAATCCCTTTTTCTTACTGAGTTTATCTGACAGGGGATTTCGAGATTGGGAAGAAGGAGCTGACAGGTGTGTAGGTGACCTTTATTTCAAGGACGGGTTTCAGTCTTTTGAAAAGCTATGGTAAGCTTTGGAGCTACCTTACACATTTTTTTTATATTTGCAACTCTGAGTATATAGCAAGGATTAGGACAGGACTGAGTGGTTGACTCTCCACTGGCCTCAGTTGAATGATTAATCTATCATGCTGGGAGGGACACCAGAGGCCTCATCCGGAGAGCTGTTCAGCAAGGGAGGCAATTTTTCCCAGATTTAACATCTAGAACCAGAGCTTTATGGGAAGGGACTTAGGGGTATCAATACAGGATGAAAACTGGCAATGATTCTGAATCTGTATAAGGTTATTTTAATATGTAACAAGTATAAAGAATAATTTTATAAATTTATTCGCAGGTTGTATTTCTCTTCCTTGATAATTCACAAATGTAACCCTGCAGTGTCCCCAAAGTGTGGGAGGTGTGGCAGGGAGTTGGGCTCCTACTTTCACTATTTGTGGGCTTGCTCTGTCTTACAGATCTTCTGGTCAGAAGTAGCACTGGAGCTCATGGCTGTGGTGGGATTCCCATTCCCAGTAACGCCTCTCCTGTTACTTTTTGGATTAGGGGATCTGGGTGCAGAGGGCTTGGATCTATTGCCATGATGGGTCCACATATCTTTGGCATTGGTGTAGCACTGTATCCTAAATACCTGCGTCTCAGTGGTTAAATCCACAATCCTGCAGTGGCGCAACCCTACCATTCTGTTCTGTTTGTTGTTTTATTTGTTCAGTCATTGACCATTACAAAAATAGTTTAAAACACATACAAAAGTACAGCATTTCAATACAGAACAAAACCATTGAAATACACAATTCAAATACAATGCATAGATTACACACTTTTCCATACAGCCACTTCTAGGATATATACTTCAATATCTTATAGTTTAGATTTTGAGTACAAGGACATGTCAGACCAACCTCATTGAATTTTTTGACTGGGTGACTAGGGAGGTGGATCAGGGGAAGGTGGTGGACATGGCCTATCTGGACTTCAGCAAGGCCTTTGACACTGTGCCACATAGAAGACTATTACACAAACTGGGGAATATGGGTGTGGGCAGGACAGTAGTGTGGTGGGTAGGTAACTGGCTGGGTGGCAGGACACAGAGGTGGTGGTAAATGGCTGTCACTCCACAGGGAAGAGTGACCAGTGGGGTACCACAGGATCAGTGCTAGGACGGGTCCTATTCAACATCTTCACCAGTTGACTGCATGGGACCTAGAAGGCAGAATTTCACTGTTAGCTGATGACACAAGGCTCTGTAACAGAGTAGACACAAGAGGGTGTAGACAGAATGAGAGCGACCTGCAGAAACTTGAAGAATGGTCAGGGGTTTGGCAGTTGAAATTCAATCAAAGAAGTGCAAGATAATGCATATGGGGCACAAAACCCTGGCACAATATATATCAGTTGAGGGGTGAGGATATAGCATGCACCAAGCAGGAAAGGGATCTTGGGGTTATCATCTCTGATGACCTCAAGGTAGGGAAACAGTGTGACAAGGCAGCAGGTAAAGCAAATAGGATGCTGGGATGTATAGGCAGGGGCATCACCAGCAGGAAAAGGGAGGTCATAATTCCGCTATACAAGACACTAGTGAGGCCCCACCTGGAGTACAGTGTACAGTTCTGGAGACCATACCTATGTAAGGACATAGACAGGGTAGAGAAGGTTCAGAGGAGGGCAACAAAGATGGTGCATGGATTGCATCACAAGTCCCTATGAAGACAGGTTGAAGGAACTGAACATGTACTCCCTGGAGGAGAGGAGGGAGAGAGGGATATGATAGAGACATACAAGTATCTTACAGGGAGGAACAGGGTGCAGGAAAACACTATTTTTAAGCAAAAAGATGTTCCAGGACTAGAGGGCATGGGATGAAGTTGGAGGGAGGACGATTCAGAGGAAACATGAGAAAGAATTTCTTCACAGAGCAGGTGGTGGACAAGTGGAACACCCTGCCAGAGGAAGTGGTGGGGGCTGAAACAATCATGGGATTAAGAATGCATGGGATAGACATAAAGGAATTCTGGAGGTCAGGGGTAAGGGGCAACAGACTTCTAGGAAAACAAACTGAACTTACAAGCTCAAATGGGCAGACTGGGTGGGCCATAGGCCCTTATCTGCCGACACTGTCTATGTATCTATGTATCTATGTATGTATCTATGTATTTCATTTCTAAGAATGTTTTAAATGAATTAGTGCTATAGCTTTTAAATATGAAGCCACATTATTTATTATAAACTCATCCGGGGTTGTAAACATAATATCTAACAGAATTATGGAATCCGTAGTTTGGATCAGGTCCCAGATTGGTTGAACCCAATACCTTCTTGGAATCATATACCAGGTACATTTGAACATAACATGGAATAGATCTTCTAATTCAGGATTATTACAGTCACAGCATTGATCTTCAGGTTTTGCTGATTTTGCATAGCGAGCTTGTATGCCTTTACTCTGGTAAAGTTCAAAACAATATTTTTGTGTATAGTTTTCTTTTTACCTGATCTGTTATTACTTCAAGGTAAATACCTATAATAGTGGTTTAAGTTGTGTGCAATTAACCTTGGTGAAATTTTTATTTTAGAAATTGTAAGTATGTCATCTGCTTTATAATAGTTAATAATTTTGTTAGTAATATATCTATTGTATTTTAAATTTATATGAATCCCCTTTTTTGAATAGTGTTTTAGAAATTTCAAGCCATATTTATTAAGTAACATATCAATATTTTTTAGCCAATACGACTGCTGACAACCCAACTTTTGCCATTTTATCTTTTCCTCCAAACAAATTAGTGGCAATCTGTTGTCCTTCATCCACAGAATATTTTTCCAATATGTGATTTTCTTAGCATCCTTTGGTTCCTTTGGTGTAAAGATACCTAATTTTGCTCTTACTAATGATGCTGGCACTGAAGAACCTAAACCTAATAATATTTTCTATAATCTATTTAAGGGGATTTCTAAGATGTAATTTTTGGCATGTCCCAGACCTCAGTTATGAGAAATATTTAGCTTTAAGGGCAGTTTAGAGTGGTAATATTAAATTTCCACCATATTTAAACTGAAGCTCATTAAATTGCCTGCTGTCTGCTTTAGTTTTAAATTGTCTCTTCTATGTCTGAGCCATGTACCATTGTTTGTTAATGTAAAACCTAAATAAACATATTCATCAACTATTTTAAAGGACATCCATCAGCCTTCCAAGTTGATTTCGGTGTTTTAAATGATTTTGTACCCAAGATCATGATTTGGCTTCTTGATTGATTTATTTTTAGCTCATGTTCCTTGGCAAATGTTGTGAGCATATTCAATTTTAACTGTAAGCCTGACTTAGAGAGCGCAAACAGAACCAGATTGTCAGCATATGCCAATGCCAGACAATATGATTTTCCAGTTTTTGGTGAATCAGTGAGTGTTTGATTATATGACATCAGTAAATTGATTATATAGATATTACATAAGAGGGAGCAAGGATGCAGCCCTGCCTTACACCTTTATTTGTATTGAATTTGTCTGACAACTGGCCTTGTTTCCCCCACTTGACTTCCATCCAAGTTTGCGTGTACAATTCCCTAATAATACTAATCAGTTGTGGGTCAAATCCCCTTTAAAACATAATTTGCCAAAGTATTGATCTAGAGATGGTGTCAAATGCTTGACTAAAATCAATAAAGGCCACATAGACTTTTTGTTTTCTGGGAACTATGTATTTTTCATAAAGGTGTCTTATTATGAAAATGCTGCCTGTTGTGCAATACCCAGGTCGGAAGCCAAATTAGAGTTCTGAAAGACCTCTCAAATTCTTCAGCTGCAGAGTCTAGCTAATATTATTTTTGCAAATATTTTTCCCACTATGTCAAGAAGAGATATTGGGTGGTGCATTTTAGGGTCTTTTTATCCCCTTTTTTATATAGTGAGACAATTATAGCCCCTTTCCACCCAGAAGGAATAGTTCTATTGACTATATAGTTGTTAAAGTGCAATCTCAGTATTTTAGACCACAGGAATGGCGCACAAAGGAATATTTCAGAAGGGTGTTGGTCTGGACCAGGAGCCTTCTTTTTATAATGATCCAATCACTAGATAGACCTCATGATGCATTATTTGTTGAAACTTGGTTCTATCAACTTCAATTTCCCAGGCAGGTATAGTGTCCGTAGTATTTGGGTCAAAAAATATATTTTTAAAGTGACCATTCAGACCCTGGCATTAGAATAGCTCACCTGTATTGTTAAAGAGAGGGGGGAACAATTTTTTAATACATGGGACCCCTTTATATCTTCTCTGACCCTGGTTGAAGCTCATATCTTGTAAGAGGGTATACTCTAAGAAATGTGTACTCTCTGAGAGGGAGTATGCAGGTCTGGGGAGTTGATGGTTATCTGGGGCCTTCCCCATCAGAGGAACAGACTGATTTAACCAGTACAAATAATGTGCCTCTCTGTCTCATGGGCCACTGTTAGATTAACAGCTTACCGTGCAATATCGTGGTTATACAGAATATTTTCGACTTTCATTAAAATTAGTATTTCTCTTTTGAGTAATCATTGTGGTATTTATTTTATAAACAAAGTTAAAATTGGAATGAACTGTCCCTAATGTACATCGTTTTAATGAGTTAATGTTTGATATTGTCTGTATTTTGTGTCTGTCTTGTGCTATTTATATGACAAAAGTTTAATAAAAATATTATGCAAAAGAATGTCTCCTGTCTTGATCATAACATCAGGTCATAAAAAAGACTGTTGGACATTTGGGGTCATAATGTTGGAGCCCATTTGAAAATAGGTATTGCCTGTAGTTTCCCACTAAAAACTGTTGGAGGGGACGTGGACAGTTTGGACTCATGAGCATATTTCTGGGGGTTGTGCAAAGATTAAAAGGTTCTGAGGTGAAGTCCACCAAACCATCAGAGATATATTAGAAATTCAGATCCCAGACACATGTGAAATACAGGTGCTTGGTGGATTTCCTCCTGAGATACAAAGCCTGGGGCAAAAATACCTATTTAGCATCCTTATTGCATCAGTTGCCATGGCCATTACTAAAAAGTGAACTTCAGACCAGCCTCCCACAATAGCACAATGGTGAACCTGCTGCCAACAAATAAAAAAAAAAATGGAGAAACTAACGGCTCATCTCCATTTACAGAAACCAAAGTTTAATGCTCGATGGCTTCCCTTCTATGAGTTTTTGAATAATAAAGAGGGTGTGCCACACTTGGGGATTATGGCAAGAGAGACATTGGGTTGGTCTAAGACAAACATAGATAGATAGATAGATAGATAGATAGATAGATAGATAGATAGATAGATAGATAGATAGACAGACATACAGTTTATTGTTGACAAAATGTCATTACAATATAGACAACTATGGACATAACAAGACAACATAATATGGATACAATATCATATAAAGACAAATTCATTAATACAATTAAAAATCCTGACCCTCATGGGGCTGTCTATCATTAGTAAAAGGTTTACAGATTTTATAAATTTCATGGCACTTTTATAGATCAGGAAGCACGTTTTTTCTTCTACATTGAGATGCTTGTAATAAATACGATGACAGTTTCTCCAGAATATGGATTTCCTATGAACTGAATAACAAGTCTAAAATAAATCAAGTGGGTAATACCATGGAACCAACGACTTCTCCAAGGAAGTTTGTTCTTAGAACAGAATACCAAGAACATTTAAATATTACATGATGTAAGTTTTCAAGATCTTTCATGCCACAGTGACAGAAACCCAAATCTGTGGGTCATTAGAAAATCTAGCTATCAAAACATTGCTTGGAAAGGTCTCGATTTATATTGTATAATAATTTTTTTCTGTAGTCAGGATCATGTAAGTTAGTTAGGTAAAACGTTAGACTATGTTCTTTTGTATCATTGACAAGCCAGTTTGAAACCTTTAGATTGTTAATTAATCATAAATAATTTTCTTTAGCTCTATTGATTACTAAATTTTTTATAACTTTAAGATAAGACAAATTAACTATAATCCCCCTATCCATCCAATGTTTTAAATTCATTAGATTATCATAATCCAATAATATTTCTGTCTGTAAGAGCCAATTAGAATTTTTGTTCACCGACCAAGTCTTTTTTTCTACTAACACATTTTTCAATAATATACGATATGATAGTAGTAATTTTAACCAAAAATATAGAGGATGGGATATTCAGAAATATGCCAGGTGCAGGTGCAAGAGCGGCACAGCACATGTACTCTGTGCCGGTGTGCACCCAAAGCGATATTCAAAGGCTGAGCACAATGGCAAGTGACAGCACAAGAGGGCTGAATATTGCAGGGATGCGCCATAGTGCAACAAGGACTTCGCCAGGGAGCAAGTCAGCAGGCACCATGGCACAACCAGGGCTGCTCAATGGAGCAAGGCAGGAAGCACAAGAGCCCAACATGGGCAGGGCAAGGGACAGAGGTGCATGGGCCATAGCACGGGGCACCTGCCACAGTGTGGAGCAGGCCACAAGAGCAGGGCACACTGCCACCATGGTGCAGGGAATATCCGGAGGGGGGCAAGGCAGGAGCACAGCCACAGGCCCTGACCACGCAAACCACTGCAGTTCATGGAGGTGGCGTAACACCAATGGCCACTGGCAGACATCCACGGGCCACAACAACAGGACAGCATTGGACATGGCACTGGGACCAAAGCAGACAACACACAAGCTGACAGCACGCAACACATAGGCCACACAGCCCAGCAGGGAACACACACATGCCCCAGGGCACACACACACAAGCCACTGGGCACAGACCACCAGACACAAACCTCAGTCAACCACATACGTACCACACAACCACCATGCACACCACTGCAGCATGGCACCAAAGCCAGCTGCAAAGCAGACACAGACACGGATGGCTACCAAAATAGATTAGTATTAAAAGCAACAACCAACAACAACAACAAACTATATACAGGTGAACAGGGATAGGGGCAGGGAACGGGGAGGCCACAACCAGGAAGGTAGGCTGGGGAAGGGAGGTGGGGAGACAGGGGTCATGGCTAGGCAGGGTACAATGCAGAAATGGGAGGGATGTCAGGGGAAGGGAGGGTGAAGCAGGCCAATGGGCCCCTTGAGAAGTCCATGCCTACCGGTGCCTCGTCCGTCTTCACCTCTGTGACTTGAACACGGCCTGTTGAATGATGCAGGCCACCACAAGGGTGGCTGTGGTGACCCTCAGGATCCTTTCCAGCAGCCTGGAAGTCCACCAGATGGGCACCTAGAACAAAAGAGAGGACATGGATGAGTGCAGTAGCACTGTAGCCCATCCACCTTGCACAGCAGACAGCGATGACATGCGCCCTGTAGGGGGCACACAGCCATCTGCAGCATGCGTGCCCACATGAGCTACCATCCTGACCATCCACAGCCATGCACAGCACTGCACACCACCACCAGCCATGTGCAGCATACCACAGAGATGTCAGCCAAGTGAATGGCCATTGCGTGGGGATGGCAGTGGCCTGGCTGAGACCCAGATGCACCCACAGCCCACCCACAGTGGCCTCACACACACACATGCCCAGGGAGCAGCATGGTGCAATGGACCATGCCGGTGATGAACGGCTTGCAATGGCCTTGTGCCTGGGGGGCAGTGTCCCACCCCTACCCCACACAACAATGTACACCACCAAAGTGCCTACCTGCAAGCTGCTGCTTGACTGGCACCCATCCACCTGCACCTCTCACCTGGTCAGCATCCTTCTGCCATGCACCACCGCTGGCCTGCTGCTGTCCAGCAGCGGCACCCGCCATCTGGGCTCTGCAGTGATCTTCAGGGCCTAGTAGGGAGACAGTGAGAGGCAGACATTAGCACCGGGCAACAACACATGGGCCCCCCCAGCACAGTATACCCCATGACCCTGCACAGCGGCATTGCCGTGGCACAGCACACCTATGGTGCACTGCCATGGCCAGCAGCTTTCCCAGCCACTGCCCCCCACCCACAGCAGCACAGCGTGACATACGCTGGCAACCCACACAACACCAACATGGCACAGTCGTGGATATGTCCACTCACCTGGCCATAGCACTGCGCCCCTCCAGACATGTGTCTGCAGTGTCCTGAGATGGTCCAGATCCCTCCTCCACAGGTCCCAGTACCTGTGGTGCTACTGCTCCCTGCTATGACATGACCCTGTGGCCTCCTCCAGCTCCTCTGCCACCCCCTGCCACACCTCTGTGCGTGGCTGGTCCAGAGGCACCTGCCCATAAAGGACACCAACATGTGGCTCCACCAGTGCCACCAGGCTGACTAACTCAACCTGGCTCCAATTGGGTGCCCTCAGTGTGCTCCTACAAGGCATGGCTGAATTCAACACTGCAGAAGCAAAATGGCACTGGTGAGCGCACAAGACACACGTGCAATGGATGCACGACATGCCTGGCGATGCACTGCCATTTCCGATCGCTCATGCCCCACCAATGCACGATACAGCTGGGGCATCGCTATCATGTGCTGCAGGCACCCAGGGTCAAGGGGCACACGTAGGGGTCAATGGGAGGGACGTGCATCATGCACGACAGCATGACAGGGCATGGTTAGCATGGTGCACAATTGGGTTCAGCATGCCCCATGAACTGTGTGCCAATAGTGCACTGGTGCCATTGGGTGTACAGCGTACATGCACCACATGCCCAATAGTGGCAGAGTGCCATGCCACTTGTAGTGCACTGAGCGTAGGAAGTGCCACCACCGTACGCGACATCAGTGCGTGCATGCATGCGATGTACCATGCGGACTGCACACGTCACACAGATGCGCCATGGCTTGTGCATGCGCAATTCCACTGCGCCATGTGCATTTCTGCGATATTCAGCAGGCATATGCAGATGAGCTGATCAGCCTATCCGTGGCGCATCAGGGGCATTTGCATCTCATTACACTTGCGCATTTCCTCATTTGCATGTGGCAGCACAGGCACCAGACAGGTATTGCATCCTTCACAGGTAGGACACCAGGCAGTGGGCATGCTGGGACTGTGGATTGGGGGGCTCATGTGTGGCAGCCAGCATTAACCACATGTTCCCCCCCCACAGGAAGAGCATGTCGGAGCATGAAGAGGTTGAGGAGCCTTCTGTGCAGACCCAATTTCACAACAGCAGAGTGTGATGCCCTATATGATGCCTACCTGGACCAGGAGCCCCTTCTGAGTGGCTCCACAGGCACTCCACAGGCCAGGACGGAAGCATAGGAGGGTGTGGCCAGGGCCGTGAACCTGCATGGCATCCATCAGAGGTCAATGCAGGAGTGCAAGAAGAAGGTGGGTATGGACCGGAGGTGGATTAAGGAGAAGGTGGCTGCCATCTGGGCCACACGTGCTGCCACAGGCAGTGGATAGCCTGAGGTGCCACAGCTGACACCGCAGGAGGAGCTTGTGGCGGCGACTATGCAGCACAGCACCATTGAGGGTGCTCCCGGAATTGGATTCCAGATGGGGGGTAGCTCATCACTGCATGGTAGGTACAGCGACGCATGGGGGTGAGGGCAAGGGGGTGCAAGGGGCAGGTGTGCATGGTGGCGGCACTAACGTGTATGTGTTCCCTTACAGATCCTGAATGCCTACATGCAGATGCAGGAGCATCAGGGCCCACCCTGGGTGATGTCATGAACCTGGAGGAGCACCCATCCACCTCCACCAGGCTCCGGGGCCCAGACTTCTGCCAGACCCTCCACACTGTCCACACAGATGCCTGTGGTGTGGGTGCGGACAAGGCCCAGGCAGTGTTTCAGCAGGATGTCAGCTGTGACGTCCAGTATGCTGAGACAGTGATCGGGGCAGGGTCCAGGTCTGATGATGACATGACCGCTACCCAGAACAGTGGTGATGCTGAACAGGGGGAGGCACCCCTACCACGCACCAGACATGGCAGCACTGATGGTGCACAGGTGGCACTGGCTGACCCGCCAGTCACACCACCCGGTGTGGCAGTGGCCACTGTACCTGCAGCGCAGACCATTCCATCTGGCGGTGGGGGTGCTGTCCCCCAGTGACATCATGCACACAGCAGCTGGAGGGGCAGCAGCAGCAGCAGGATGGTGCAGAGGGTGGTCCTGGTTCAGTGTCCACTGCCAGTGCACTGCAGACAGTACAGGCCCAAGGGGGCCCCACTGTGCAGCCCCCACCTCATGGGGGCCATGCCATGGGGCCGCACAACCCCCCTGGGTTGGCACAATGCCCAAGCCCCCAGGGCACTGACCCACTGGCCGAGCACACCCATCTGCTCGGGGCATCCTTGGAGCAACAGATGCAGGTCATGGCAGGTGTGCGTGCACTCCGCACTGAGCTGTGCCAGTCCACAGGGAGGTGTGACTGGGACTTCGAACAGCTCCTGGCCAAGGCCACACGCATGCAGGAGGACACCACCACAGGCTTGGATTGGCTCACTGCTGCAGTCACGGCAGGCCTTGCACCACTGGCCACCCTGGTTCAGGGCCATCTGCAGCAGTCACCGTGGAGTGCATTCTACACCCTTTGGTCCCGGCGTCATGCGACCCCAGCATTTTTGTCACCGGGATCCATTGTGGGCATCCCAGGCACACCTGGAGAGGGCCTGTTTGGGGGCCTGCAGATGCCTGAGAGGGACAGGTCGCATTCTCGCAGCAACACGCCTGGGGGAATGTCTGTGACACCCCCTGTGTCCACCGCACAGCCTGCATCTGCTGGGCAGTCTCAGCGGGGCCGTCCAAATGTCCATGGTGGCCGTGCACCTGCGCGGCAGTCATGATTTGCCACCCTCCCTGTCCGCTGCCTGCCGTAGCCCTGTATGCATGGTGGTGTGGTGTGTGTGCATGTGTACCATGGCCATGCCATCCAAGGACCACACATCATGCCTGCCTTGTGCACACCCTCCTGGATGCTGGCCACTGTGGCATGTGCACGATGATGCCATCACAGCACCGGCCACCACTGTGCACTGCTGTTCAGCATCTGACACATGCCCGTTGGTGGCCTCGGGGTGTGTGTGTGTGTGTGTGAGTGCCCGTGTGACTGTGCCTGTGTGTGGGGGTGTATGGGGCTGTGTGGGCAGGGTCCGCAGTTCTGTCAGGGGTGCTTCCACGGTGTTCTGTCCCATGTCTGTCAACGCCCCCCTCCAGCCATGTCTGTTGTGGGGCTCTGCCAGCCATGCCTGTATACTGTGCCCTGGTCACTGAGACATGTGTGTGGACCTGTTCACCTACCTGCATGCACCATAGTGCTCCTCTGCAATGGTGTCCTGGTGCTGCTGGGCCATCCTGTGCAGCTGGGGTTCCTGTCATCCAGTGGGGGCTGCCCACCACCGTTGGGCCCTGCATCCGCGTCATCACCACTGCTGTTCCCCTCTTCGACCTCAACAGCTATCCCATGGTCAGTGGCCATGTTGTGTATCACACAGCAGGCCAGGAATAGGCCACAGGCCTTTGAGGGACTGTACTGTAGGACACCGCCAGACCTGTGCAGGCAACGGAACCATGCCTTCAGCAGTCCAAACACACGCTCGATGATGTTTCATGTGCTGGCATGTGCCTCGTTGAATCTCTTCTGTGCTGGGGTCAACGGGCACCAGTATGGGGTGAGCAGCCAGGGCCTAAGTGGGTATCCACTGTCACCTGTGTGGGAACATGTTGGGTTAGCACATTGGTCAGTGTTGCTGCCCCCCCACCTACACAGCTGAACCCTCTACTCCCCATGCACTGCATCCCCCCCACGCCCTTCCCTGTTGAGCAGGGCTGCCCATTCCTGCTGCATACTCACCTACTAGGTGGCCAGTGGGGATGTCCCCACTCTCAAACCTGTGGCAGAGTGCAGACTGGTGCCAGATGAAGGCATCATGTGCTCCCCCAGGGTGTGTGGCACAGACATTGATTATGTGCCCCTTGGCATCGCACTCCACCTGGCAGTTGACACTGGAGTAGCCCTTCCTGTTGATGTAGGCCACCCCCTCCGGCCCCGGTGGTGTGCAGATGCCTACGTGGTGCAGTCAATGGCCCCTAGCATGCCAGGCATATGTGCAACATTGGGAACTCCTGCATGTTTGCTGTACGCTCTGCCTGTGTGCTGAGGAAGTGGATGTATTCCGCAGCATGTGGCAGCAGTGCATTGAGGAATTGTGTGAACAGCCATGATGCAGCCGACTGGGTTATGCCTGTGGTGTCCCCTGTTGGTCTCTGGAAGGTGCCCGTGGCAAGCAGGCACATTACAGCCGTAACCTTTGTCTCCACTGACAGGGCATGGCTCTGTCTTGTGGGTGCCTGCATCTCATCACTGCACAGCTCACAGAGCTGCCTCAGAATCACCCAGTTCAGGCGGTACCGGCCCACAATCTCAGTGTTGCTGTACTGTTCGAAGGTGATGCAGGCACGGTATGACCTGTTCCGGGCATACCACCACCAGGCCCTTCCACGGCCGCTCCTCTCAGCCTCCTGCCTCTTCACATCCCTCATTACCACCTCCATCTGGAATATTGCACTGGCCATGGCCCAGCCTGTCCTGCTCCCCCCACTGTTGTCTCCCTGGGCTACCCCAGCTGTGTGCTGTTGCCTGGGCCCCTGCACTGGGTGCACCTCTGTGTTGGGAACCCACACACATGGTCTGGCCAGCCCACACCCACAGGCACAGTCAAGGTCACACACCCTGTCCCACTGCCCATTGCACCTCCTGCCTCTGTGACTGTTCTGCACCCCTGCTGCTGTCCTGCCTGGCCACTGGCCCTCACCCTGTCTCTGTCTCTCACTATCTCTGTCTGTCTCTCTCTCTCTCACTCTCTCTCTCTCTCTTCATCTCTCACCCTTGCTCCCCTGGGCCCATGCCACCATCCCCTGCTTGCTCCATCCTTTTGTATGCTCAACTTTTCTCCACACATGTCCCTGTTGCTCTGCACTTGCGCCATCGGCCTGCTGTTGAATATCGCACTGCGCTGCTTATTCATGGCTATGCCCCCTGCACTTGTGCTTGCATTCATTAGGGTTGTGCATTGGCGCACTGCAAATTGTGCTGTGCATTGTCACCCACTGAATATCGCTCTTTGGTGCATGACCGCTGTTGAGCTGGTGCATCTCACTTGTGCCTTGTGCAAGTGCTTTGACTATCCCACCCATAATAAGAATATGAATCAGTCCTTTTACAGAAATGTGCCCTAACTGTGATCTAACTAATGCATTCAAAGGAAGACCCAGCATTTGTTTGTAGGTCCTATTTACAACTACATCAAATTTTCTTGAATCCACAATATCCCAAGTTTCAGCTGAATAGAGTCAGTGATGGATTAATTTAGAATTTATTGCGTTAGTCATTGGTGCTATGGTGTGTCCTCCATATCTAGCATTAAATCTTCTCAAATCTGATACTGTTTTATTCATTTTATCCACTGTAAGAGCAATATGTTTATTCCACTTCATATTTGATGCATGTGTATGTAGATGGATGGGGAGGAGGGGAGGGTGGCCCTACAGGGGGACCTGGAGGCTCTGGAAAGATGGTCTAGAAAGTGGAAGTTGAGGTTCAATGCAGGGAAATGCAAGGTACTGCACCTGGGGGCCAGAAACCTGGGCCAAGTGTACACCCTGGGGGGGAAATGCTACAAATCTCGATGGCTGAGAGGGACCTGGGGGTGGTGGTGGATGTAAAGATGAACAACTCAGAGACTTGTAGGAGGGCAGCAGCCAAGGCCAGTAGGATGCTGGGATGCATCGCTAGGGGGATCACCTCCAGAAGGAGGGAAGGGAAGTGATACTCCCTCTGTATAACTGCTTGGTGAGGCCGCACCTCGAGTTCTGCATGCAGTTTTTGAGGCCACACTTACAGAGGTACATTAAACTCCTGGAAAGGGTCCAGAGGAGGGCAACCAAAATGATTTGGGTCTTGGGGGACAGGACCTATGAGGAGAGTCTCGAAGAGCTAAATATGTACACATTGGAAGAGAGAAGGGAACCCAGGGACATGATAGAGGTCTTCAGGTACATGAAGGAGGTAAATAGGGGAGGAGCAGTCAGGGTGCTTCGAAGGAAGGAGGAGGGGGCCACTAGAGGGCATGGGTGGAAGCTGGAGGGGGGAAGATTCAGGGGAGAATGGAGGAGGTGCTACTTCACTGAGAGAGTGGTGGAGCCATGGAATGCGCTGCCTAGGGGGCTGGTGGAGGCAGAGACAGTGGAGGGGTTCAAGAGGGGGTGGGACAGGTACAGGGGAAGGGTTCTGGAAGCAAAACCCAATGCAGCTAGAATATCTGAAACTGGGATGGGAGAAGTCAGTGAGGGCGAGTGCGGCAGCAAGGTCAGCTCCCAGGGTGGGGGCTGACCAAACGAGCAGACGCGAAAGACCATTAGACCTATTCTGCTGGCATTTTAGTATGTTAGTATGTACTCCACGATACGTAAATTCTGTAACAAAGTCCAGTAAAGAACCATCCAATGAAAGTCTTTTATACCTTTATTGTGAGCCAAATATCATTGCCTTAGTTTTCTGCAGATTAGGCAGTATATTCAATTTCTTACATAAAGCATGAAGTTTCTCTAAACCTCTCTGAAGTCCTAATCTAGTCAATGAGAAGAAAGCTAGATTGTCTGTATAGGCCAATAATGGAATCATTATTTGAGCTAATGTAGGAGAATGAAAGTCAGCACCTGTCATATTAACAATTAGTTCATCTATATAGATGTTAAATAAAGTAGGTGCCAATAGACATCCTTGTTGGACACCACCAGCAGTAGGAATTTCTTTTAACAGACCATTATTAGAATACTGTATTCTAGTCCAAGTATTGGAAAAGAGACATCTAATTAGTATCATTAAATTCAGGTCAATACCCAAGTTATACATATGAACCCACAGTGTATTTTCTATCTATCGAATCAAAAGTGGATTTAAAATCTACAAATGCAACAAAACCTTTTTGTTTCTTTATTAAGTGATATTTTTCCAATAAATGATGAAAAATGAATATTTGAGTTGTTGTACCACAACCCATATTAAAACCAGCCTGCAAGATAGATAGTTCTGCATATTTCATAATACATTCTTATAACCTATTTGCTAATATGTTTGCATAAACTTTAGCTAATGTATCAATTAGACTAATTGGGTGATAAGACAAACATAGCAACCTATACCTAATACATTGACCCAGACACTTGGACATGGCAAAATGTGTTCTTTTCCAATGCTGCAGCTGTTAGACCTCAGACACATGCAAATGAATCAGTTTGCAAGTACAATGGTTTGCAGATTCAGGTTAGCTTATCTCACATAAGGCTCCTGAGATGGGGGAGGGAGTACTGTTTATAGCATATAGCATTGTGTGTGAAGTTTTAATATGTGTACTTCTACAGCCAAACTTGTGATGTATGTTAGTATTATATTATATCTGTGTATACTAGATGAAATACTCAATAAAAATAATATTTACAAAAAAAATAGATATTGCCTCTCAGCTGCCCTATTCTGGGTAATTACAATCTAATGATGTGTAAAAACAGGACTCCACTGAAAATGAGACATTATATCTCATCTGCACTATCCTGGGTAAATATATACAGTAGTAACAATGTGTAGAAGTAAGACCCAGTACAACAGCAATACCATCAGCAAACATTTGCCATTGACAAATACTTGTTATCCTTAAGTTGGCTCATTATAAAAACTATAAGAACTATAAGTACTAAGCATTATGTAGGTATGAGATGTACATATGGGCTTTTAAAAAACCTTGTAAACTTATACAGATAAGGATTTTAAATAACAGGAATTTAATGTGTATAAAAATAGTTTTCTTATAGAAAATTCCTAAAGGGACATCTTATTATTTGATATTTAATACTCAAGTCAAGAAACAGAATATTTAAATTGAGAATGGTGAACTTATATTAATGAATTACAGAACAAAGTCACATTTCATTTGGAGAATAAGTGTAAAGAAACGTATTTATTTTTTGCTTAGGTACTTAACAGAATTTTAGAATACAATGAATTGTGTGAGTATGCAACAAGTTCTAGTAATCTAATATAAAAAGTTAAATTATTTTTATAAAAAATGTTTTTAATTTTTGTATTCATCAGATTAAAGAGTAACAATTCGTGTATCACTGAGGAAGGATTTGATCCAAAATGTATATCTCACTGATTTGATCTGCATATATATAGGAGACAGCAAATTAAAAGCCAAGGTGAATTTTCCCCAGTGAAAACTCTGCCATGAGGTGTTCCACAAGGCTCAATCTCGGGACCTATCCTCTTTGCCATCTATATAAACCGCATTGATTCTGGACCTTTAGCAGGAAAATTTCATCTCTTCTCACATGACACTGTCATCTATTCAACCAATCCCTCCCTTGATATTGCCCATAAGGAGCTTCAACAGGACTTCATCTCACTCCAACACAACCTGCTGAACCTGAAGTTACTATTAAATGCCAAAAAAATTAAAGCTATGGTTATCACCCCTAATCCACCCTCAAAATGAAGGCCCACAGTACCACCCAAATTGCCACCCTCCTTGGTGAACTGTTAGAAATAGTGGACAAATTCAAATATCTGGGAGTCTGGCTGTATAACGAACTGAACTTCAATGTACATCTAAACAAGTTATCCAAAAGGTTAAGGCAGCGCCTTGACCTTTTCTACAATCTAAAATACTTACTTGGCCTGGAAGCCAGAAAGAGATTGGTTCAAATAACCTTCCTTCCTCTGCTTGATTATGGTGACTTTCTTTATAGTCATTGCCCCCAACGTGAGCTCCAAAAACTTGATACTCTCTACCATCACGATCTGCGATTTGTTCTTTGCCTGACCCTAGAGACTCATCATTGCTTGTTGTACCAAAGATTAGACTGGCCAGCCCGCTACCTGAGGAGACAAAAAAATGCCCTTCTGTGGTTCTTCTGGGCTCTATCAAGCAATTTGCCACACTATATCAATGAACTATTTCAGTGTTCTAAGGCTAGCTACTTCATAAGGAACTCCTCCTTTATCAACTTTAAAATACCGTGCAACAGGACACGACTTGGTTCCACTGCCATTAGTTCTTTTCTATGTATGCTTTGGAAAAATATGCAAAAAGCACTTTAACTCTCCATCCTACCTAGCTCCTACATGTTCAGACAGCTTCTCAATCGAAGCCTGAATACGGTGTGTGATTGCTTTAGGTAAGCACCTCCCTCCTGACCATAAAAAGGTAAAAACTTCCCTTCTGACCATAAACAATCCCATGCCCCCTATTAACTAGGACTATATATCCTCCTCTTAGGCCAGCATCCCACTAGGGTAACTATTTCCTCTTATGCACTCACCCCTCTGCTCCTAGCTAGCTCCATTGGGGGTCTTCATCCTACTGGTTTGCTGTCCTCCTTTCTCCCTCTGTTCTTATTTACCCCCTACTCTCCTCTGCTTCCCCTTTCTCTCCTCCCCCTGCGTCATATTATGTTTCTGTATATGCTAAATCATTATGTGTGTATTTGTCATCATTGCTAAGCTACGACACTTACTGATTGTCATCCTATTTTACTCTGAGATGATGTTTCTCATGCGTGTAATGTAAGTTCTTGTTTAAGATGTATTATGTGTCCAGGACCATCTTGTAAATGAGCTTGCTCAATGATGTATCTGCCTGGTTAAATAAAGTTTGATTGATTGATTGATATATTTAAAACAAGCATTTGTCAATGCCAAACGTTCGCTTGCAGGTATTTGCAGTGGTGTTTGGCATGTATGGTGCTTTATCCTAATGCCCTGTGCTGGTATTTGCACAATAAATTGTCAGCATGATCTGTTTGTTACCCCCATTGTGCGCTACATAGGCAGAAACACGTTTTGGGCAGGATGTGAAAAATGACAGCTGTACTGCTCATAAGGAAGTGTGGTAAAATGCCAATGTTGAAAATCTGGAATAGAAATATTGAAAATTAGCAAACCTACGAGTATGCGTGGCAACTGTGCAACGCACGCTCTTAAAACGGTAATTTTTAGGAATTTTTTCACCAAATTTTCAACTTTGCCATCTTAAAACCTATGCTAATGAACAGTGTCACTGTGATTTTCTTACTGTGTCCCATACATTGATTTCGCACATGGACTGCGCCATTGTGCACTACATGGGGAAAAAGATGTTTTGGGCAGGATGTGAAAAATGACAGCTGTACTGCTCATAAGGAGGTGTGGTAAAATGGAAATGTTGAAAATCTGGAGTGAAAATATTGAAAATTCGCAACTTACGAGCGCATGAGAACTGCTAATATAGACTCATAAAACAGTCATTTTTAGGAATGTTTTCACCAAATTTTCAGCACAGCCATTTTAGGACCTCTGCTCATGATCAGTGTCACTGTGATTTACTTAATGAGTCCCATACATTCAGTTCGCACACTGACTGCGCCATTGCACGCTGCATGGGCAGAAACACATTTTGGGCAGGATATGAAAAATGACAGCTGTACTGCTCATGAGGAGGTGTGGTAAAATGGCAATGTTGAAAATCTGGAGTGCAAATATTGAAAATTCAACGTACGAGCGTGCGTAGGAACTGCGCAACTCACGCTCTTAAAACAGTCATTTTTAGGAATTTTTTCACCAAATTTTCAACATAGCCATTTTAAGACCTGTGCTTATGAACAGTGTCACTGTGATTTTCTTAATGTATTCCATACATTGATTTCGCACACCGACTGCGCCATTGTGCGCTAAATGGGCGGAAACATATTTTGGGTGAGATGTGAAAAATGACAGCTATACAACTCATAAGAAGATGTGATAAAATGGCAATGTTGAAAATCTGGAGTGAAAATATTGAAAATTCACAAACTTACGAGCCTGCGTAGGAACTGCGCAACGCATGCTCATAAAACAGTCATTTTTTGGAATTTTGGCACCAAATTCTCAACATGGAGTTTTTGGACCCCTTCTCATGAATGATGTCACTGTCATGGTGTTATCCAAGGCTGAAGGGTGATTTTGCACAGTGACTGCGCAGTGCCTGCGAAATCACCCTTCAGGCCCGGATAAAGCCATGACAGTGACATCATTCATGAGAAGGGGTCCCAAAATTCCCATGTTGAAAATTTGGTGTAAAAATTCCAAAAAATGACTGGGATATGCAATAAAGTTGAACCCCCCCCCCCCCCATCTAGCCCATTATAGAGCTTACCGGCATTTCCTCAGTTCGCGGTTGGCTTTGAAGAGTGCAGACGTGTTCCCGGTTTCATCAAGATTGTCACGCCAGAGTCTCGTGGTATGTAGGGTGGGGGTGGAGGCTGGGTGCGCAGTGGTGGGTGCGGGTTGTGGGGGCTGGGAGACGTGCGAGGGACCGCTTTTGTTTTACAGGTTAAAAAAGAAAAAGACTACGAGGATGTTTGCCATGCTGGGTGGGCTCCCAGCGTGGCAGAAGATAATAATGTGGGGGCGAGGCCGGCGGGGATTGAGCACCCCATCGGCAAACTACTGCAGGGGGAGCCAATGGGGATTGGGCACCCCTGGCCGGCAATCCAAACAATGAGCTGCCACGCTGGGGTGGCCTCAGCGTGGCAGCATGTGGCTTTGGGGGTCATGGAGCCAATGAGGATTGGGCACCCCATCGGCAAACAATGTTTGCCACGCTGAAGATGGGCTCCCAGCATAGCACAAAAGCTTTGGGGGGGCGGCGTGACAGATGTGCGTGGGGGGTAGCGTGACGCGCGATGGCGCCAGTATGGCAGCGTGTTTTCTTTGAAGGAAGACCAACGCTGTCATATTGAGCTGCTGCAACCCATTGGTGCAGGACTCACACACCTGCTCAACTGAGCAGTGCATTGGGTTGAGGCACACCTCAAGTGTGCTACTCTCCCATCCGTTCCTTGCATCTTGGCATGGCGCAATAAAATAAATGAGCATTTTGAACTGTACAATATTGGGGTGAATGGGCTCGTGTAATTCCAATCTGTTTCTGGATGGTTATAAAGGGCATATTCAACCCTGATGCACTACTGGAAGTTAATGCTATGTGAATCAATGAAAGTTTCCATTAATGACACATGAAATGCTGGCACACTTACCAGTTAAAAAAATCTAATAACCTGATGGTCCTTTTTATCAAGCACTTTTTAAGGAGATCACACTTAAGAGAAGAGACTGCCATAGATGACAGGTGGCTATTTACTTTCTGACCTTTTGTACAGTATACATAACTGCTATTTCACCTTAACAGCTTTCTATACTTTTAAAGGAAGATGGAAATGATTGTGTGCTGTTCCTTTCTGTTAAATCAAGTATACTGACTACACTATGGCTTCACTGTCTTTTTTTCTACTATTACTGTCTAAAATGCATATTTGCATGCTCAAGTTGCTGTGGTAGTTTAGAGAGAAGATAGACTTGAGACACAGGCTTTTGTTCAGTCAGGAGTTAGCTCACGTCAAGCTTTGAAATGCTCACAGCACTGATACCTGACTCAGCATATAGAATGCTGCAGTGTGCCCTTTCCTAGACTACATGAATGTGAAGATCCAGAGACGGGAAAGTCACTTCTAGGGTGGTTGATATGACCACAGTAGTATATATTCCATGATGTCCAGTGTGAATTCCCCCTCAAAGTCCAACAAAATATAGCATTCTAAAATAAAGTCAAGGTGCAGCCAGAATAATAGCAGGACCAAAAACTTCAAAGAACAAAAAAATATCACACACAAAGCTTATCATGTACCAGCTGTTGAAATTTATGTAATCAAAGACATGAAAGAAACATCAATGGGCACTAGCAGTCTGTCCCAAGTGCTTTGAGATTTGAAGCCTCTTTATTGGGGGGGGGGGCATGGCTAGTTGCTTCAACACCAAGTGCCCCCCCCATTTTTAAATCTCTTTATCACCAGCACTGACCAGCCCTCTTCCACACGCCCAACCAGCCCTGTCACCCTGGTGTCCACTGGGACTTACCTCTTAGCTTGTTGAGGTGCCAGTTGGTCAGGTGCAGCACCTGTGAAGGGCTGGTATCATCCCACTGGTCGGTGAATTTTCAGCCTCCATTTTTGTCTCCCATCCCTGAGTGTGGAGCAATATGCATGCAATGATGCCAATGACTGAACCATGCATGCTTCCTCACATGGCATGCCAGGCATCTGCTCCATCTCTGCCCCAATCTTTGGAGCCAGTGTGTCAGCCTCTAGCCACCGCTAGGGGCCAGTCATGCAGCGGTCTCTGGTCCCACCCCTCTTCAGGAGAGGAGAGGAGAGGAGAGCTATCCTCCGGATGCTCAATCCTCTCCCTCCCCAGCTGACCCCCAGCAACCCCGCTTGTACCACAAACATAGGTTGCTGGCATGGCAGGAGGTAAGGCAGTGATGCCTCAGCCCTCCACACCACTGGACCAACTCAACCAAGTGCCTCTTTTAAGTACGAGTTCATGCATATTAATTGCTGCTTTCACATAATGGATCTGCCCAATGGCAATTAACATTAATTAATTTCATCAGCATTTCATTATCTTAACAGGGTTGCTTGAGTGCATTTATCTCCACCTTTACAGACATTGCACTCAAAGTATTTACATATTAAATATTAAAACATATAACAAATAGTACTACATTTCTGACTAAACCTCTTGCTGCAATACAGAGTCCGGGACATGCGGACCGGGGCATGGGGAGGTATGAATGCCATTACGGGTGGGGATGCACATGTGTTGAGGGTGGGGGTCTGCTGTTGGAATACAGGACTGGATTTGACTGCTGATTTCCCTGTGGGCATGGGGCACCACTGTGTTGGTAGTTGGGGTCCCAGTGTCAGGGCTCTGTTGTGTGATGATGAGGGCTTCCATCTGATGGCCAGACACTGAGGCATGGACATGTCGGTCCAGGTGCCTGCAGTAGGCATTCATGCACACAGACCCATGCCTCACCATGCAAGGGATGCACTTTTGGCCCAGGATGAGCTTCCGAGTGGATGCCCGCCTGGGACTCAAACTCTGTCCCAGCTGCCATGCAGAATCATGAGCCATGGAGGCAGAGCCATGGACAGGTGCCTGATGGTCATGAATACTGACTTGTACACACCTGTCTTTGTGTGAGGAGCTATGCGGACCTCCACCCTATTCATGCACAGCACCCAGAGAGTGTGATTGACAGAGAGGGGGGGGGAGAGAGAGAGAGAAGGGGCAAGAGAGAGAGGGGATGAGAAAAAAAACAGTAGATTAAAACAGAAGTCCTAACGGTGGTTCCCCAAAGGATACAGATTGGCACTTAGGTGTGAATGAATGAATAAGATAGAGGAGATAATGGAGTCAGCAAGGATAGAGACAGGGAAAGCAATAATGAAGGAGATAAAAGAAAAGCAGTTAATTAGAAATATGTTGAGAAAACACCACTGAAGTAAAGGACAATGATAGTCAAAATTTGCAAAAAAACAAAACAAAGCAAAAAAATCGTTGTGCAGTCTTTTTTCATTTATGTGTCTAATCCTGGTGCACTCTTTCCTTTGTTGTAAGGAGTTTTTTTTTCTAAATTTGTCTAAGTAGTTTTATGGCCCAATGTTATGTTTTATTGCCTTTCTTTTTCTTACAATGCCTCCTGTCCAATGTGACAGTGATGCATTCGGGATCACTGACTCACTGAGTGCTTACTTACTGTTTATTTTGCAGCATCACTGTGCTGTTAGGATCATGTTATATTGGCCTCAAGCAAATAACTCTAATGTGATATTTCTGTTTCCTTGGTATATGTCCAGGTCTAGCCAGCAAGAGTGAATGTTTTATTTTTATAGCTTTTATTTTTATCAAACCATACACAGACATGAAAACACACAAGTCACCCCAGGCCATCAATATTATAATTCTTAAAGAATAACCCACTCAATTATTCCTCAGCTGTTTGCCAAACTATGAATTTAGCCTTTATTAGAGTGTACTGGATATGGATAGGAACTTGATTTAAAACAGTAAACCAGCCCTAAATGAATTAATAGTCTTTGATGAATCACTGTGCCATGGACAGAAAGCATTTTAAGAAAAGGAAAGTAAATAAAACATACACACATGGAGATCCCTGGGTGCCATGAAAAGTAAGAAAATTTAGAACAAAATACTAACTACAAAAAAAAAAGAGCACACTGAGACTACACACACAAATCAAAACACTCTGCACAACATATTTTTTAGTTAATTTTGACTGTAGTTTTTCTTTAATGAAAAATGGTGTTACGTGACTAAAAAGCAAACTGAGTTTTTTTTTTCCATTCAAATGTGTTCAGAACAGATGATTCAAAAGTGTTGAGCTGGGCAATCCAAATTACCTTATATTGTAAATGTTTGTTTTAGTCACCAACTTTCTGAATGACAATTATGCAGATATTAACAAGCTGGCAATGGTATAACTGACTGACATGCTCAGAGATGGCAGTGTATAGCTATTAAAGCATTTCTGAAAGAGTTACATAAGAACATAAGAAAAGTGTCAGCAGATGGGGACCATGTGGTCCATCTAGTCTACCCAAGGTGGCTACCACCCCAATTATATTTTTTGCTAAGTTGCCCACATTGCCTGTCCCAAGCAAGTTTGAATTCCCTTACTGTTTTTGATGCCACCACTTCTGGTAGCAGGCTGTTCCATGGGTCTATCACTCTCTTGGTGAAAAAGTCATTTCTACAGTTGCTTTTAAACTTGCCTCTCACCAGATGCAAGTTGTGCCCACTTGTACGCTCCACCCTGTTTTCCTGGAAGAGATTTTCTTCTGAGTTGTGTTAATTCCCTTGATGTACTTAAATGTTTCCAACATGTTCCCTCTGTTTCTTCTCTGTTCCAGAGAGAGAATAAATTCAACTCTTTGAATCTTGTCTTGTATGGCTCGTGATGCAGCCCCTGCACCATCTTTGTGGCCCTTCTCTGCACCGTCTCCAGATAGTCGATGTCCTTTTTCAGGTGAGGACTCCAGAACTGGACATAGTACTTGAGGTGTAGCCTCACCAAGGATCTGTAGAGAGGCATGATAACTTCCTGCTTTCTGCTTGTAATACCTCTTCCTATGCATCCGAGGATACCACTTGCCTTCTGTACTGCTTTTTTGTATTACTTTCCTACCTTTAATTTATAGGTAATGATCATGCCCAGATCCTGTTCCATCTTTGTCTCCTGTAAGTGATACCCTTCTAGTTTATACTTTTTTCCTGGTTCTGCTTCCCCAGGTGCATTATCTTACACTTCTTGATGTTAAATTTTAACTGCCAATTTCTGGACCATTCTTCCATTCTCCTTAGGTCAGCTTCCATACCTAATGACCCCTCTAGTGTATTCCCCCCGTTGCAGAGCTTTTCATCATCTGTGAACAGGCAAACCTTCCCCTCCAGTTCATCAGTGATGTCACTGATGAATATGTTGATGAGGACTGGACCCAGCACTGATCCCTGTGGAATGCCACTGGTCACAACTTCCTCCCTTGATAATGCCCCATTGATCAAACCTCTCTGGGTCCTATTTTGCAGCCAGTTTCTAATCTAGTTTACTATTTTCTGTCCTAGTGTGTGTTCTAGTTTGTTAACAAGTCTCCTGTGGGGAATGGTGTCAAAGGCCTTTCTGAAGTCTAGGTACACCATGTCCACCACCCCACCCTGGTCCACTGTCCTGGTAACCCAATCAATTAAATTAATCATGTTTGTTTGGCACGAGCACCCTGCTGTGAAGCCATGCCCTTTGGGGTCAAGTTTACCAGTTTCCTTTAGGTAGTTATTCTCTCATTTAGTAATGTCTGCACAATTTTCCCACAACAGAGGTCAGGCTGACTGAGCAGTAGTTTCCTGCCTCTTCCTTGTTTCCACTTTTGTGCAAGGGCACAACTGTTGCCCTGTTCCTGTCATGAGGAACTCTGCCACTTTCCAGAGATAGAGTGAACAGCTCAGCTAGTGGTGTAGCTATTTCTTCCTGAAGCTCTTTTAGTATTCTGGGGTGGATACCATCTGGCCCCATGGCTTTATCCACCTTAGGTTTGATTAGTTCTTCTAAGACCCTCTCTTTCCTGAAGGGGCTTGTGTCTGCCTCCCCACTATCCTACTCTGTCTTACTTAGTGTGGGTCCTTTGCCAATATCTTCTATTGTGACTACTGAACAGAAGAATATATTTAACAACTCTGTTTTGTCTTCATCTTTCTCTAACAGCTGGCCCTCCCTTGTTGCTAATCAGACTATTCCCCCTTTATGCTTCCTTTTTATCTTATTTATCTATATAAAGTTTTATCTCCTTTCCTAACCCCCGTGCTATTCTCTCCTCTGTTAGGGCTTTGGCTATCCAAATTGATTTTCCTGTCTCCTTAAATTTATTCCTGTATTCCTTCCTGTCCATTTTTCATTTTGTTTCCTTGTACTGCTTAAAAGCACTGTTTTGTTCCTTGATTTTGGTTGCTACCTTTTTGGAGAACCAGAGAGGGTTCTTCCTTCTTTTGGCTTTGCTGATTTGTCTTGCACTTTGTTCAGTGACTGTATTTAAGGCATTCTTTAAGTTCTCCCTGCAGTGTTCTGCAGCCCCCTTGTTACTGGTGTCAAGCATGGTCTTGAACCTGGATTTCATTTCAGGAAAGTTTGCTTTCCTGAAATCAAGTATCTCGATTTTTGTGTGACTTTTACCTTCCTCTTTATTTACTGATAACAAGACAGACCTGTGGTCGCTGGTCCCCAGACTGATACCCACATGAACATCTGAAATCCTGTTGCTATTTGTGAGCACCAGGTTCAGGGTGGCTTTGTCTCTGGATGGTAAGTCTACCAACTGATTTAAACCTGCCCCACCCCCTGTCGGAGGTTATGGACACAGACACGTAGAGAAGGTTCTGCAGATTCTTCTGCAATTACTTTATTTACAGCTTAACAATATAAAGCGAACTGGTACGAAAATAAAAAAAATGAATCCTGAAATAAAACAGCAGGCTTAACTTCAGCATAACTTGGAAACAAAAGGCAAGTGCTAGAATTAGCTAGACACTTAGCTGTTCTCCCTTGAACATCCTTCACCACACTGACTCAAGTGATGTCTTGCACAAAATTTAAGGAGGGTGGGCCAAAAAGGTTGGACCACATCCTTGTCAATCAAACCCATTTGAACTTCGTTCATTTAAAAGTGTAGGATTAACGTAATGTTTATTTTTATATAAGTTTCCAAGAATATTTTGTATAAAGCCATTCAGTAAATGCAATAACATTCATAAATAAGGTCTGAAAAACATATACCTCAGTTAGAACCA
The DNA here is from genome assembly GCA_016271365.2 of Neoceratodus forsteri. Taxonomy (NCBI): domain Eukaryota; kingdom Metazoa; phylum Chordata; order Ceratodontiformes; family Ceratodontidae; genus Neoceratodus; species Neoceratodus forsteri. Next base: position 276,472,140 of record CM057453.1, on the reverse strand, counting down.
TCAGTAAGCACTACCCCTAGTAAGTCACTGCATAAAACTAAAGAAGGAGAGGCCGCCCGGCTCTATAGAACAAGACTCCTCAGGTTTGTGTTTACTGAGCGTTCGTCTGCAGCTGCAAACTGAAAACTGCATTTTGTTCCAACTTAATATAATAATGAAATAATAAAAGAAGAGAAACCATAAACAGGTAATCACCATTTTTTTATATAGCTTAATTCCAGTATCGTTATTTAAACACGTACCCTTATTTTATACGAACTGACTGTCCTGTGTGACAGTGCACACATTTGTGAAGTAACAGAAGTTTTAGGGGAGTCTTGTGCGATAATGCACATCTTCGTGCAGTAGCAGGACTTCAGAGGAGTACCCCAAACATGTTTACCCACTAAATATTGTTCCCCTGCGTGAAGAACTGCTCTATTAGCAGACAAAATGAACTCGGTTTAGTTTTCAACTGCCGTTAACTTGAACACTGAAACCGAGAAAAGGACCTAACTATACGATTCTCACAGGGAGTCAGAACACCACATTCTGAGGATTTTACAGTTATTTAAGTAAACGGTTTCTTATACATCTGCAGTAATATCTACCAGAACATTTACTGCACATGTGGAAAATAAGGGGGGGGGTTCTAAAAAAATAGAGACCTTGTATATGCCTACAAGGTATTTTCTGGAAGGTCCCTAACAGAAGGAAATGAGCGAGGAGTTTGCCCTTATTACCTCACAAAATGGCATTTGCCAAAGAACAAAGAAATATAAAAAAAAACGCCATGAGTCAGTATCTAATGGGTGGCCAGACCACAAATACTGATTCACATTACTGAAACCCCAAATAACAGAGATACATATATCCCCCAATTTTACATTCATACATACAAGATAAAATGCATAACAGGTCTCTGACTTAGCAGGATTAAAAGGACCCTGTTACACCCCCCACAGCGTAAGTTGTTTGTTTGACCTACATATTGCAATCCACATTGCTCACAATTGGCAAGCTAAATCACTTGCTTTGTCCAGGGCCATGTTTTCTCTGGTCTTGTAGTGTGCTCCTGTGGAGTGACTCTGGAAGCTGCCATTTTCTCTTGGGTACTTGCAAGTGGGTACCTCTTATATCTGCATTTGAAGAAACCAGGAGTATAACCTGGGGAGTTGAGAGTGGGAAGGATTGCTTAGACCAGTATATTTTTAATCTTTTTGCATCTTCTGTATGTAATGCAAGAAAACGGTGTGAGCCAAAAGCCATTTCAGTTCATTGGCACTGTTGTAGTAGGGGGTGAAGCTTCCTGACCATGCACTCTAGAGGGATTAGTCTAGAATGGCTCACCACCACCAGTGGTATTCTGCTGGAATTGTTATGGTTCTTGTGTTTATGTGAATCCTCTATTGATATCAGTTTTGCTTGGCCCAACTGTTGCTGAACATACCTTTACTGGTATCCCCTCTGAACCAGGACAATGCTCGATTTGTAACTGCCCAGTTCCTGACTGTATAGGAGGCTTTTAACAGCATGTTTGGGATGGCAGGAGGTGGGAGAGAGATACACATATTTGTCAGCTGGTTTGGTGTACAGGTCTGATTAAACTCTTTCATTTTGTAACAGTATCATAATATCAAGAAAGTGGATCTGTGTTTAAGAATGGTTAATTGTGAATTTGATAGTAGGGTGAATTGAGTTCAGTCACCTATAGAGTTTATATGCGCTTTGTCACCATGTGTTCAGACCATAAAAATATGAATCATAAAAATGTCATCAATAAATCTCTTTCACTGGAGAGGTTGGACTGCTGTGTTTCTAAATGTATACTGTTCTACATAATTGTCAATTATAGTATGCCTTTGTAAAAATCATTTTGTGTTCTTCACCATCAACTTCATGTCACTTGCCATGAGGTCAGACTCATGTACACAAAGTCAAACTCTAAATTTTAAACCAATTCCAAACCAATGTTTGATGACAATTATGTAGCTCTCATGAGTCCAAGATTTTTTTTCCATTGAAATTTATCATCTGGTCACCCCTGGTATGCCCCCTTCTGCCCAGTCCCCCCATCCCCATCATCCTACTTCCCCAGGACTTATCTTCTTGCCACTGTCCTGGCAATCTGGACTGTGGCATAAGTACAGTCACCAGTGTGGAGCCTGTGGGGGACCAGATGTCATTCTGTAGCCAGAGGAGTTTTTACAATTTAGGTTTCCCCCTGGACTTTTTCCATACTATAGTGTAGTGATGAGCTCCACTGTCATGGAGATGTTCTCAAACTCCTGGGTCAGTCCATTGCGTGATGTGCCCAGACCTGTGCTGCCATCTGGATACCTCCAGGTGGCAGTTGACAGCAGGTCACATAAACCTCCCTCCCCAAGGGAAGGGAGTTGTCCTCCACATGCTCAATCTTCCTTCCCCCAGCCAGCCCCCTAGCGACTTGCGTACATTCCAGAACCTAGGTCACTGGTGTGGCAGGAGGTAAGACAATAGGTGCCTCAGCCCTCCACACCACTGGACCATGAGTTCCAAGATTTTGAAGAGATTCAAATTTTTGCAGCGATCTACAGTGAAGCAATTTGATAGTAATGTGAAATGCTTGGGGAGTGTATATTCGGTATATCTATGTTTCATATTTGCTGAGAGGTTGTAGCTTTTTCACAAGCTTCTTGCTGACTGGGCACTCTTCCTGAGTGCTTGAGACATCTCTTTTTTATGACTTCATTCAGCAGTGACTCATAAGCACAGGGACTCACTACCAAGCCAGATCAGGACCAGTCTGACTGCAGTGAACATCAACCATCCACAGTGGTGTTTGATTACATAGAAACATAGAATTTGATGGCAGATAAGGACTGCTCGGCCCACCCAGTCTGCCCATTTCCCTACCTAATGGATAAGCTGCAGATCCTAGTTACCCAGCAGCCTACTTTTTCCTACCCCCACCCCCTAGAATTGCCTTATGACTGTCCCATGCATGCTTGAATTCCACCACTGTTTTTGACACCACAACCTCCTCCGGAAGGCCGTTTCATGCATCCACAACCCTCTCTGTGAAAAAATACTTCCTTAAATTACCTCTGAGCTGCCTCTCCCATTTTCAAATTGTGGCCCCTTGTTCTTGCACACCTATTTTTTGAAAGATGCTACCCTCTTGGACTTTGTTGATTCCCTTGAGGTACTTGAAAGTTTCTATCATGTCCCCCCTCTCCCTCCTTTCCCTGAGGCTATACATATTAAGCTCCTTAAGTCTCTCTTCATATGTCTTCCGGTGCAGACCCTGCAGACCCCTAAGGACATTTTTAGATTCTTCTAAACTGGTAAAAGAGTTGGTGCAGAATGGTTCTAGAATGTTGTTAAAAACTGACGAACTACAAATGATGTTGTCTTTTAAAATCAGTTCAATTAAATATGTATTGTACGTATCACATTCAAACAGTGATGGGAATACTGTGAAGACCATTACTAAATTGGAAGTTCACTGTAATGGTCTCCAGTACTCCTGACACTGCTGTCTCTGTGGATATCACCCCCTTCCTGAATCAACTCCAACTCAGAGTTGGTTATGTATACTGCAGAGGGTGTGGGGGCAGAGCCCCCACATGAGGGGTGCAGGGATCAAAGCCTCCCACAAAAAACTGTTGCTTTCCCAGATGGCACAATGCCAACTGACAGCATTGTGCCATCGCTGTAATGCCATTCGACAGAATTTGTTTTGCTGTGTTATGGTGGAACCGTATTATATACAATTTTTTAAAATTCAGGATCACTGTTCCCTTAATAAAGTTGGAGGATATCAGTGGAAACGTTTGGGAATATTATTTTGGAGCGGCCACAGTAAGGAGAATGATGTGTTCAAATAAACTTTAATGAGACTACAATGAAATTAAGTCTACTGGTGGATACTTTACATCATATTTTTTGGAGTTTACTTTGAACCCTTTGTGAGTATTTCAGTGGACTAGTGCCTTGAGGGTTGACTACCAGGAATGTTCACCTTCCTGTTTGTAGTTGAGGTTCAACATCAAAAATTGTAAGGTGATACACATACTGAACAAGGACCCCAGGACAGAATACTGAATTGGAGAAGTTAAGCTGGACACTACTTCCGAGGAAAGGAACCTGGGAGTCTTCATAAACAACTCCATACTATAATCTAGACAATGTAACAAGTCCTCCAGCAAGGTGTCCTGGATACTGAGGTATAATGGGAGGGGTTTTGATAGCAGGAGGTTGGACAGAATACTGCCTCTCTATTGTTGGCAGATTCTAGACGTGTAGGACGAAACACAAGTCCAAAAATGTCACAGGTAATATTATTCTTTTATTATTACCAGACAGCACAAATTACAAGTGGGTGTTATCTGCAGGAAACCCAAGGGGTGGCCACTCGTGCACACGTTTGCAATATTTGGACTCAGCTTGTGACATTTGCAGCTTGCATATATACAGTACAAGTCAAATTAAACTGTTCCTGTAACTGGCTGGTCTAACAGTTTGCAACTGATTATTTAAAAGCTGCATTCTTTATTGCAATGTATTATTAAACATTTCATTGTGGATTGCTAGCAGCTTGCAAATTGGCTAAAGCTTATTTAGCAATACATTTTAAAAATGCTGCAGAAGAGTTTCAAGTTGCACAACACTGTCAGCTGTTATCTGAAATTATTGTATAGTGCAGTACTGTGAGTATATGTTTTCAGTTATCCTGTTGGCATAAAAATCACTACAGTAAGGGCTGGCCCATCATTGCAGCAGTAGGATTTCCACTTATGATGCCTGCAACCTGGGTTCAGGAATGAACCCGGGATGCTGGAGGGCCAGCCATGGGAAAAGAATGAAGCATCCTGAGGACAATTCTCCTTCTCTGGGAGTGTATCTGACACTCAACGGACCCATGGTGGAGTCTGGGAGTTGTGCAAGCGACCGGTGCCAAGCACATGCAGGGAATGGGGCAGACACAGGATGTCATTGCACATCCCCAACCTTCACAGAAAACCAAGAAAAAGAGCAGCTGTTGGCCACCCTAGATGAAGCCTGCCATGGCTTCAATTAGCCTCCAGGCCGGCCCTCCAACCTATTCCGTTTGGCACTGGAGGAGTCTAGTGCTGCAACCCCACCATGGGGGGTAAGCCCGGGGGTATCGGAGGGTCACTGCCATTGTGGAGGTGGAAGTCGTGGTCTGTGATCAGGCTGAGGTACCAGGTGGCTGGTGGCAGGGGGAGGAAAAAAAATAAAAAAAAATATGTATATCTCTACGGTAGAAATGCATCAATGGCACAGGAGGTAAATGCTGTATTGTGCAGTCACTTATCTAATTTTTGATGTTTTGAGCTAATATTCTTTTTTTTAGCAGTCTGCCTTTAATAGACAACCGCTGATGCTCCAGTCCATCCACCAGCACCAGACTGTGCTGAGCCAAGGGTAAAATTATTCAGTAAACACAATTCCTGATAGTGTAGACACTACTAAAGAACTTAAAGTGAATTTCATCTTAAAAGAGGAGCTCTAATGTTCTGCAATCTGTGTTTGAAAGTTAAAGCCATGGCACTGGGCATGGACATTATCATCGAAGCTAATGCGCATCTCTACTGTACAAGACAACAGGTATTTGCATAAATCGGACATTGTTTATCAGAGTTCCCAGGATGGACATGGCTGTTGAACCACTGAGAGGACCCAGATCCAGCTTAAAGTATTTCAAAATTGTGTCAGAACAGTTTTTGGAAAAGTTTGTAAAGGGTGGTCCCTTGCCAGTCAGAAGGTACACTCTTTTACTGTCCCAAAAGTCTACATTTGAGCAGGGGAAAGCAGCACAGTTAGATGCCATTATCAGAATAGAGCAGAGACCAGTTTGGCTGCTTTTTAAGTCCCACAGGTACAGAGTGCCATGGCTTGGGAAAACCTTGGAATTTGGTACCATGGAGTTATAGGTGCCACTGATTACTTCTCCAACAATTTGTTTTGCTTCATTATCAGAGGATTCAAATGTTCGTGCAATATCTGGGGAACATGGTGAAGTGTAAGACACAGAAAACCAGGCATTTTCTCCATTTTGGTTGGTTATTGCGTGGCTTTCAGTATGGATAGAAACAGTCATGGCTGCCACCTGGAATTGTGTGGTGCAACATCCATGCCCACAGGATAACTGGAAATATCATCATCATGCTGAAACAAGAAAACAGAGAAAAAGTTCATGGTACATCACCCCCCTCCCCGTCTCAGTTGAGTGTAGGATCCAAGCAGCCATGCTTCTTCTCCTCCTCAGCATTGACATCACTCAGGATCTGTAAGATTAGGGTTAGAAATGGGGTTAGCATTAGGGTTGGAGTACTTCCACATCCACAGGTTCATGGGCGATAACAGTATGCTGAAATGAGAAAACCAAAAAAAACAGTTACAGTTTCACCCCTTCCCAACTCAGAGTGAAGGACTCGGATGAGGCCTTTGAAAAACTTGAGTTGGTTAACATGGAACCACTTGTCCAAGGCCTTATTCATGTGGTCTGTTACATGCACCTTGTACACTGATGGGCTGAGTTTGTCCACAGTTTTGTATCGGCCAAGCCATTTGTTGGCAGGGCATGCACAGTGGCTGAGTTCCATAGGACCATGGCATGGTCTCTCACCTGCCAGTTTGCTTCATTAACATTCCTGTCACAGTAGATGACAGATTTCTGCTTGGCCTTGTCCAGGTTGTCTACAACAAAGTGATACACATGGGTAATGTTTTCCCTTAGCTGGTCAACATAGATGTCAATGTACACATGGTCACTAATGGGGGTGTGGATGTCAGTCCACAGATGCTCAGGGAGCTGCATTTGTCGGCCTGTCATCACTTCAAAAGGGGGTGAGCTGGATAGATGCTGTAGGGGTATCCCTGATTGCCATCAGGAGAATTGGTAACAGGATATCCCAGTTCTTGGAATTCATGTTCACAAATTTAGACATCATCAGTTGATTTGTCTATTTGCCCTCACTCCCTGGCCTGATGACTGTGGGTGGTATGGAATGTGGAACTTTTGTCATACCCTTAGCAGTTTAAGGCATTTTTGTGTGACCTTACCTGTAAAATGTGATCCTTGGTCTGAGTCCACTGTGAGTGGAAGACCCCATGTGGCGAATACTTGTTGCACCAGAATCACAGCTGTAGCCTTTGTTGTGTTGTTCTTACATGGGAAATCCTCTACCCATTTAGAAAAGAGATCAGTGATTACCAGGACAATCTTGTTGTTTCTGCTGCTGATTGGCAGAGGTCCTATGAAATCAATCTGAATGGCATTTCAAGGGCCTGAATGTCTCAGGGGAAGCAATTTTGGATTCTTCTTAGTGGGAATTGAATTGTTTTGGGCACAGATGATGCAGTTGTCCACATAATGTTGGAAATCTGAGGCTTACTTAGGCCACCATCTCAGTTCTGAGCCTCTAGAGGGTCTTATTAGTTCTCTGGTGCCCCCCTGTTAGGTGTCATGGAGCTGGCAAATGAACTCCACCTGGAGTTCTTGAGGCACCGTCCACAGCAATGACCCCCCTTTGGTCATATATGACCAGTTTCTGATCAGGTGACAGGGTCAAGTGCTTGGCATAGCACTTGAGAGGATTTTCTTCAGACAACTGAGTCTTTTTCAGAAGGTACTGGTGTGCTTCCTTGATGTGGGGGTCTGTCATCTGGACAGTTGGCAAGTCCTTGGGTTCCCAGGCCTAATGATGCTTTGCAACCACTTGGGGTGGGGGAGCCTTAAGGGTTGGCATTACCCAAATCTCTCCCTACCAGGCCCCCTTCTTGGCTAGGGCATCTGCTCTACTGTTGTACTATTGGTAAGGGGCAGATTTTGAGTAGGCTTTTACCTTGTGGACAAAATCAATCAATCAATCAAAATCTTTATTGAACCAGCCAAACACTATTTAGTAAAGCTCATTTTTGAGAAGGACCCGGACAATATACAAAATCAATACATAGTTTGGGGTTACACACATAAGGGTTCCTAACAGAACCAGGATACAATATCATTTGTGACAATGAACAATAAGCAATGTACAATATACAGAATATATAAGGATGGAAAATACATGGAAAACAAAATATAAAATATACATGGAGCATGCCAGAAGGCATAAATGAGAGGAACTTAGTAAGGTGTGAGAGTACAAGGTTGTACCCAACAGGGGGAAGGGGTGGAAAACAGTGGAAATATTTAATAGGCAGGGGTGCCCATAAGAAAGCCTCTGTTTACTGTAGACTGATGGCAACAGTTAGAGAGAGCAATTACAGGGCTCCAAAATTGCAGGTGGAGGAGAAGGATGTACAAGAGCACAGAATGATAGCAGAAGCCTAGGGGATACAATGTGGAAGTCTCTATTAACTGGTCAGATGGCAACAGATAGAGAGTACATACTGTACAGAGCCCCACAATTACAGTAGGAGGAAAGAAAGATACATGGGAATGGAATGATAACAGGGGCGGGTGGACACAGTGTGGGCGACTGAAATAACTGGCGGTATGACAGTGACAAGATTCTTTAATCAAATGGGCATAAAGTGTTTTGATTTCTGGTAATTTGATAGGGTGGACCAATTTCAATGTTTTTCGCAGTTTATGCCAGAGAAGGGTAGCACATGGCTTAATGATGACCTACCAAAGCACGATTTGACCTTAGGTACAGTAAGGGAGATATAGGAGGAGCTCCACAGGGCATACTTACCTACCTATCATATTTAATGGAAGACAATCCAAAATATATTGAGGCAGCTTCTTAGCGATAGTCCTGAAGGTTAAAAAGTTAGCACTTCTCTGTCTTTTGTAATTGAGGGATGACCATCCTACTGCAGAATAGAGAGAGCAGTGATGCGTTGAGTATGGAAGACCAGTAATGAACCTTATGGCTTTATGGTAGAGTGTATCGAGTTTGACTAGCACAGAGGCAGGGCCTTGGTTGTAAAGGAAATCCACATAGTCCACTAAGGAGAAGAATGTGGTTTGGACCAGTCTCTCCTTGGCATCCCAGGTAAGTAGGTGTTTGATCCTGTAAAAGAGGCCAAGTCTCTGCCTAAGCTTTTTTATCAGTTGTTCGATATGGTCATTAAAGGAAAGTTTATGGTCAATCTATACTCCCAGGTATTTGAACTTGGTTATGTAGTCCAGTGATTCACCTAGAAGTGTAGTTATCTGATGTATGATCCCTTGCGTAGCAGGGTTAATTGCATGTACAAAGGGTGAAAAAAGCATCGCCTTTGTTTTCTTTGCATTCAGAGAAGTTTCTGGTTCAATAGTGTAATTGCAGCTGGCTAAATACCTGTTGTAGATCCAAATGTGCTGCTTCAGGAGTAGGTCTGCCAACATATAGTACCGTGTCATTGGCGAAAAGATATATGTTGGCAGATTCGATACGAATGCCGATTCCATTAATGTATATTGTGAAGAGTAGTGGACCCAGTGTGGAGTCCTGCGGTACGCCCCTCAACAATTGTTTCAGTTGTGAAAATTTCCCTTCTGCTTTTACCTGCTGCTGATGACCTGTGAGGTAATTAGAGAACCATCTCAAAGATAGGGGGTTCAGGCCAATGCTACAGAAGGATACAATGAGCAGGTCATGGTTGACAGTGTCAAATGCCTTGCTTAAGTCCAGAAATACTGCGCAAATGAAGTTCTTGGTGTCCAGGTCTCACTGCCAGTCAGTCACCTTTGCAAGTGCTGAAATTGTGCTATGATGCAGCCTAAAGCCCAATTGTAGTAGGTTAAGCAGATTTGCAGATTCTAGGTATTTCCTGAGCTGAGCACTCAATATTTTCTTCAGCAATTTAGATAGGATAGGGAGTAAGGAACTTGGTCTATAGTTATTGCGGTCACTAGGGCCTCTGGGTTTGAAAAGGGGATCACATGGGCAGTTTTCCATAAGGGAGGTAAGTCATCCTGTGAAAGGGATAGGTTAAAGAAATGCATATTTGGCACAGCCAGGACGTGATGACTAAGCTTCAGGAAAAATGGGTCTAAGTGGTCCGCACTGGTACTCTTCCTAGTATCCAGCTGTAACAGTAGTTCCTCAACTTCTTTCAAAGATGCAGGCTGAAAGGAAAATACAGTACTAGTAACTGGAGCTGCTGAGTCCTGTACACCAAGTTGTGAGTGGAGGTTATTGGCAGGGGAGGTATCGAAGGCTAACCCTGCAGTGGTGAAGTGGTTGTTGAGAGAGTCAAGGATTGTTGCTTTGTCTGAAACTGAGGTGTCACCAATAGTGATTTTTGTGGGTAAGGAATTTGGAGATGCATGACCTTCGATGTTCTTAAGGGTTTTCCAGAATTTGGCAGGACACTTAAAGGAAGAGTCAAGTTCTGCACGGAAATAATTTGGCTTGGCCTGTCTAACCATCTTAGTACAGAGATTCCTAGCCCTACTAAATGAGGTCCAATCAGCAGAAAGATTTGTTCTCTGAGCTTTTTTTCAAAGCAAGTTTCTATTAAGCAGGACAGCCTTTAAATCAGCTGAAAACCATGAGCATGATTTTTTCTTAGAGTGAACTTTAACCAGGGATGCATGCTTATCAAGTGCCCCAGCACAATTTCCTGGAAAATTTCCTAACCCGAGTTTACTGATTTTGCTAGGTAGAAGTCCTGCCAGCTCAAAGAATCCTGCAGGTCAGAGATCAATGCCCATGGGTCAAAATTATGATGATTCCTCTTGATGGTAAACTTGGATGTAGGCATTGATTTCTGGATGGATCTTACACAGACAATGAAACAGTGGTGACTAATATCAGAGAAAAGCACACTAGCATGAGAAAACAAATGTGATTGGCTTACTAGAATAGGATGCAACAGAGTGCTATTATTTGGGTTCTTTTTTTTAGGATACGTTGATTTGGTAATAAATTGTGATAATCCAAGGGAGTCACACATGGATTTAAGGGGTATGGAGATACTGGAAAACCAGTCCGGATTAAGTTCTCCCAATATAATAATCTCTGAGGGCAGGGATCCTAGAGTGTTATTTAGGTATCAGTAGTCTAAAAACTGTAATCCTACAAATGGGGGCCTATAGCATCCTACAACATAGAATGAGACAGAAGAGGAGAGCTCGACTGTGAGAGTCAGGCTTTCAAATTCTTTGGGAATTGAGGTCGAGTCAATGACTGAGACCGAGAATTTTTCTTTAGCATAGATAGAAACTCCTCCACTTGCCTGCCTATCTGTTCTGAACAAGGTATAGGATGGGATATTCACCTGGCAGTCTGCAGTACCTGGTCTGAGCCAAGACTCAGTGACCACCAGGATAGCAGGCATAGTATGGCAAACCCAGGCTTGTATGGAGGCAAACTTCTTTAATAGATTGCACATGTTGATGTGCATAAAGCTCACACCTTCAATACAGGCTAAGTTGGTGGGAGATGAGATAGATGTCAGGGGACCAGGGTTGAGTTCGACATTACCAGAGCACAATGAAAGAAGCAGCAAAACTTTCTTAATAGTGCCTAAGAATAGTCTATGTGTTCTAATCCATTCCCATTTGCAGGAATTTTTAAGTAGGATAAGAGGGTCCCTAAACCGAATACCTAGGGGGCCAAGCATCATATAAATAAGTTCCCTAGTCATGCAGAGAAGGGAGAGCTGATGTTCCTGAGCAAATGATGATGGAGTCATACCCTCCATGACTCTCACTGAAGAGGTTCCAACCCACCAAGGTAGTTGTAATGCAAGCTCTAATTTAGGTAACTTAAAAATCCACATGCAGAAATCTGAGTTGTTAAAAACACCCTGGCAGTCCATTTTGGTGTGGGGTTTGAATGCAATACTGGGTGACTGATGTAGAATAGTATGAAATTCTAGAGAGCATAGCAAAATAAGGGACAAATGGGAACAAGTAAATGGCCCTCATTCTGGGGCCCGAACACAATGTATGCTGTAATATTTTACTTGAAAAACTGGGAGTCCGAGGGCTTCTAGAAGACTTACTGCACAGCAGCTGAGAAGAAGCCATGGAGAAGTGGCTCAAGACAGCCAAGTGCAGCAGCCAATCAGAGACATTTTATTTTGCTGAGGAGAATCCACAGGGACACTTGCAGGGTGTCCAGCCAGCAGCTTCCTCCCATCTGTCATGGAGATGGACATGGCCTAGTGGGGCTGCACCTAAAGACAAGGGCAAGGTTACAAATAGCCTCAAGACAAGGCTTAGCAGAGCACTTAACGGCAGGGTAAAAATTAAGGGATTAATTAGGTGAGAGGGAGCAGGATAGATGAGGCATGGGTCAGGGAAGGGGGGAGCTCAGACAGCACAATGGGTTGCCTTTGTTTGGTGCCTGATTATTACAGTAAGTCACCAGAGGTCTGCTAAGAGCTACAGGAAGGAAGCAGGAATAAAGTTAATGCAATTAGGAAAGAAAATAATGTAAATTAACCCAGTAGTAGTCAAGGGAAGGGTGGGGAAGCCCAACACCACAGCTGGTGGCCATCGGGTTGGTGCCTAACTTTAGATATAAGACACCAGGGCTCTGATTGTGGCCACAGAGAGGAGCGGAAATAGGGTTTAAAAGAATTTAAGAGCAAAATTAATAGCAGCATAAGGAGTAGAGTACAGGGCTCAGATGGAGCTTAGTAGGAGGAATTAAAGGAAGAGTAGGGTGAGGATATATAATGCATAAAGAGTAGAGCACAGGATTATGTTGGAGATTGGTAGGAGGAATTAAAGGAAAAGCAGGGTAAGGATATATAACAGTAGCAAGGCTGGTGCAGGAAGAGACCTGCCCCAGGCTCAGGTAAGAATAAGCTTAACAGAAAAAATAATGAGGTTCATGTTTGAGATTAACAGTCAATTTAAAGAAGGGTAGATTAGGATCCACAGTTCCTTACAGAAGAAATATACAGTTTCCTAAGCACATTTCAAGGCATACATAACATTATTAATTATACATTTCCCCAAATAACCTAACAAAGTGCACAATGTGCTCCAAGAAATTCCCACACCCTCAGATTGTACAAGTTTAGCAGAGAGCAGGATTTCATGGAATGTCTGGAAAGTCAGAGCTTTAGGTGCTGTTAAATTGGTATTAGGTTTCCAGTGCTGCAACTAGTGGCAGTAATGGACTGAGATTTCAGACTTGTCCCTTTAAGGGGAGTAAAAATAGGGAGCAAGAACACTATCAGAGGATAGATTAGTGGGCTGGTACATTGTGGGGAGGAAGGAGGAAGGGTATTCAATGGAGGTCAGGGCCAGGTTGGGTGGGCGGGAAAAATTATGGCACAGGCAGAATAGTCTTAAACTAAATTAGCAATGCTGTGTAAAAAAAAAAATTAAATCCGAGCACCAAGCACTGAATTCCATAGCTTAACTGTAGTGTCCAGTGATGATGAAGCAAAGAAATAGAACCAGCCTATGAGGAGCTTGCTACTGGCCAGAACACTCAATTAAACTAGCAGGCTAGAATCCAGATTTCCAGCATACCTGGAGCTGGGAGGGTGGGCAGCAGAGTGTGGCTCAGCTGGTTTGGTTCCATGCTGGGCAGCCAGTCGAGTTGTGCCCATGTCAAGGGCTGTAACCTGAAAGGAAGGAAATGAGAAAGGGTCAGTGCTAAGACAGACAAGGTGCAGGAATCAGCTTAATCAGGGGGTGGGCCAGAACACGGACAAAAGAAGGGGGAGTACATGTGAAAAGGAGGTGGGAAGGGGAGGAAGGTACAGGACAGAAATAATTTTAGGGTTGCCACCTGCTGTAAAGCACCAAGAGAAATAAAGATAAAGGTGGGTTTCAGAGGGGAGGAGAAAAGATGGGGTAGTCAAGTTAGGGGCGAGAGTAGTAGGGAGAGGAGTTTAACACCTACAGAGCTCCAATGAAATGGTGGCTCTCCAGAACAGAGAGAAATGCCAGAAAGGCAGAAAAGCAGGGCAGGAGAAAGGAGCAGAAATTATGAGGGAGACGGAGGCCAAGACAAAAGAAAGCAGAATTCACAGGTGACCAACTTAAACTGTAACATCAGAAATTACTACTCAACCTAAAATCCACTGTGCCTAGCATCTAACTTCCAGTATAAAGTGCACCCCACTAACAAATTACTATAGTCAAAGCACTTAATGTAATTGCAGTCATCGACAAATTATGGCACAGACGGAATGGTCTTGAACTAAATTAGCAGTGCTGTGTAAAAAAAACCAAAAAAAACTAAATACGAGCGCCAGGTACTGGATTCCACAGCTTAACTGCAGTGTTCAATGTTCACTCAGGATCTCTTTTTCCAGGGTGTCTATGTACTAAAACAATTCCTGGTATTTGATTGGGGTGCCATCAGAAGAGGCATAGCCATGCAACTTCTGTCAGTCCCCCCCCCACCGCGAACATCAGCAGTCCAAATCCTGCCTCCTGCTGTCCCTTGGTCATTCCATTGCCAACAGATGCTACCATTACCTCTCTTCACAGCAGACCAAGCCTAGCCATGCTGAGCTGCAGTTAACTCCAATATCAGACATGCTCTCTCCTCTCCCTCTATCCCCTGAAAACCACCAGACTACAATCCCCAAGATGACTGGGGGTAAAAAGTGGGGATCATCAGCGCTGCCTTGAACGTTGCTGCTCCCGCTGATACTTCCATGCCAACATCATCCTCCCCTGCTGGCTCTAAGATTCTGCCACCCCGCATGCTCCAGTGGTAAGCAAGGTGGTAAATGTACGGGTGAATATACCTCCCCACTCAGCTCCCAACTCAGTCTAAGACTTATTTCATGCTAATCCCACTCTTACAATGGTTACAGTGGTGCTGGCTGCTGATCCTCCATTTGTTGAGGACTCTCAACCTCTGTTATTACACCTACTTGTACATTGTCTACATTGACCTTACAGACGGAGGTTACTGACTGCACTTTAGATGGTGGGTTTCTTGTGGCTCATGTAGCGACTGATGACCACATAAATGGGAATGATTGGATGTGGGATGCTACACAGGTATTTTCATTACATCAAATGCCTCAAACTACCTCTCAAACAGCCCCTGATACTGTATCAACTTCTTTGTCTACTGTACTGACTGCTGTTTGTGTAGTTTCTCTTCCTCAAATGCTAGAATGAACACATTGCCCTGAGGTGTCACTGCCTGTCAGGGTAGGTACTATTGATATTTCTTCTGATATTTCTCCAGGTACAACAGTAACTAAGGATAAACAAAAGCCAGCAGACAAGTAATCCCAAAAAATCTAAACATAGACTTACAATATATAAAGTGATGCCATCTGTGTCTATTGCAACACAGCCCAAATTACTTTTACCTCTATGGCATGAGACTTCATTGGGGGCAGGCTAAGGAGCCAAAGTCACACATTTAAACTAGTGATTTAAAGTGTCAGTGGCTCAGCAGGTTGCACACTCACCTCTGAGGCTAGAATATCAGAAGGCTGTGGGTTCCATCCCCCCACCAGACACTTGAGTTAAATCCCAATACTGACACTGTAATGCAGTTTGAGGGGGTGCTACACTCCTGAGGTGCCATCTTTCAGATGCAATGTTAAACCAAGGTCCCATCTGCCTGTTCTGGTGGTAGTTCATGTGGATGTTAAAGATACTATGGCGCTTCTTGAAAAGAGAAGGGGAATTTTTTATTTATAACACATCAAAACCAAATCAACAGACAGTATAGAATAACAATCAAGACAAAAAAGAAAAGGAAAAAGAAAAACACTTCATATATAATACCATAATTTCAAAAATCAAGGTGACCTTGGTGTGCTCAGTAAAACTTTTAAACATTTATACTGTACTAAAGACCACTTTATGTAATACAATCACACTTCTAAATAATATGCTGGTCCATCAATTACCCAATTACTAATTCATTTATATTTAATAAAACTTGTGAATCCTCTCCACCACTTAATCACTTTTTTAGAAGATTGTGAAACAGTATCTTTCTCATGAACTGAGAACATGGCTTGAGAAACTAAAATACAGAAAGTATCATATGACATAAATGTTTGCTGAAGTACCCACTGGCACCTAGCTTGCCATCAGTAGAATTTTAAACAGCACAAGAACACTGATAACGTTCTGATATCATATTTACTGTCCAGGTGGCGGTGATGACCTAGAATCAGAGTATAATAATCTAGATTTTTTAACCAACTCAGGTTCCATTTTAGAGCTAAATATTCCCATAATGGTTTGACATAAGAACAATTAAATAAGAAATGCACCACAGTTTCTCCTTCTGCCTGACAGGAGTTGTAAGGGCAGTTTCTCTCTTCCTGCATTTTATGTTTAAGGTTTCCCCATATGTTAAGCCTTCCATAAGCAGAGAACCTTAACATTTCCCACCTGTGTCTGGGAAACCTCTCATTATTTTGTTGTTTCAAGACATTATTTCTAAATTGTGAAGGGCAATTTTTAAAATCTGGTTCTATTGGATATATTTTTTCATTATCATGGTATATAATTTCAGTCCAGGGTACTTAATAATCTGGGTTTTAGTTAAAGCCCATAGGTATAATTTTTGTGCTTTGGACTTGAGATATGCGGGAAAATATAAATGGGGTGTCACTTCTGGTGGGGGGGTGCACTTCCCATGACTGAAAAAAGGAGGCCAGGTTGTTCTGGATCCAGATATATTGTAAGGTATCGTTGGGTTGAGGACCAGTTCTAATGGTCTGGGAAATAAATAAGGAGCGGAAGAAGGTTATGGGGTCCACCATCCCCAAACCGCCTTGTGCCTTTGAGTGGTAAATGTAACATCTTTTTATCAGTTTAACCTACTGTTCCAAATCATTTGGAAAAAACATGCATACATCCTTGTTTCTAGAGCTACTGATAAAGGGAAGATCATGGCTATGTATAGTAAACAAGGAATTATTAATTTTTTTATGATATGGACTCTTTTGATTTTAAAGTTTCCAACCCTTCCACATCTGAACCTTAGATTCAGCCATTTGCAATGCAGACTCCCAGTTTTCATGTAGTAGGTTTTGGGGCCCACACTTTATACCAAGAATTTTAATTGTTTCAGTAGATTTTTATGCCTTGTCTTTCAGTGGACAGTGTGGCTTGTGGACCTAGAAACAATCCTTTGCATTTCCTTATGTTCAACCTTGAGTTGGAGACTTCTGAATATTTATGCAACTCCTTTAGGACTGGAGTAATATTCATAAGGTCATCTAAAACCACATACATATCATCAGCATATACTTTATCACTGACTTCACCTCTCTGAAATAGTGCAAAAGGTTTAAAAATATTCTCTAGCTCTGCAACAAAAGGAACTATTTTCTTCAAACCTGAAAAAAAAGATAGATAATTGACATTTCAGTTTTCATATTACACTAACTTCTTGAGAATCTATACTGAATATTTTTGACCCATTTGATAAGTAGAATAAAACACTGCAAGGTGTGGTTTATTGGCTGATAAGAGCACTTCCCAGTTGCTAAAGGCACTCAGCACACATGCGTTGTGCCTCGTTATTCAACTACAGCATGTTCATATCAGCCCATAAACCACACCTGATCCTGTCTCATTCCTTACACATTTATCTTTAGTTAGCAAGAGGTCGCTAAAGGTATCTGGGTGATGTGATAGCATCTGCAGAGGATCCAGTTTCTGAACTTCATTCTCTAGATTTTGAAATACTGATTTGTAAACTTTCTTTTCATATGATGAGTAGTTAATGGCTACACCTTTTATGATGAGTTTAAATGCCTCCCATTTAAGAATGGGAGACATTAAATAAAGAGTTATGATTGAAATATTCCTGTATTGCTTGTTTCAGAACAGGTGTGAACTCTTTATCTCTTCATAGAGTTGGTCTGAAGACCATTGTCTTTCTTGAGGTGTGCATTTATATTGACAATCTAACTGAAGCATGATTGGACATGACAATATTTTCATATTTTGCATAGTTCATATATTCCAATCGACTAACCTAAGTCAGAAAGTAATCGATTCTGGAATACCTTTGGTGTGGTGTGGAGAATTATGAACATTGTACATCATCAGGTGTTAATCCCTCTATGGGTCAATTCATTTTTTAGATCCTCCATAAGATGGCAGATAGTTCTCCTTGAGGAAGCCATTCTATCTATCCCAGAAGCCAATTTCTCTATCTGGCAATTTGTGGGTAAGTTAAAATATCCCCCCACAATGTATGGTCCATCAAATAAGGTAAGGTTCAAAAACAAATCAGCAAAAAATGTTAGGTCATTGATATTTGGAGTGTAAACATTAGCTAGAGTAAACCACCCTTCAGGGATAATAATTTCTGTAATTAAAACTCTGCTCCCCCATGATTTATAGTTCTGCCAAACTGAATGACTTTGACTGTTTTAATAAAAATATCAATACCTCTGGAGCTATTGGAAATATTAGCTCCCTCCCTGGCCCTCATTTCATAATATAGAATTTCATCTCCACATTAGATAGATGGGCTTCTTGGACTAAACAAATATCTGTATTCATCCAATCTACAGAAATATTCTTCCATATTTATTACTATCTCTAAAGCTTTTCAATTTCATGTAACTATATTAGTCTCTGACATAAACATTATTAAATAGTTCAGTAGTTAAATCTCCATAGCTAATCAGTTCTCTTGGATGGCAGACTTGCTTAGTAAAGCTTGCACACAACACCTCCTTTCTCCCTTCTTCTCTTAACCTCCTTAATTTTAAATATTGTAACCTGTACATATATTCAACCAACAGTGATAGTTTCTCCTATTCCCTACTGATCCCCACCTCAAATTAGAGCCCAAACTGGTGGTGATACCTTTTAACAGTCTGTTAGTACCACAAAAATAAAGAGAATTTTGAAATACTTTATGATGTTTAGAGCATTTTTAGAACCACCTGAACATGTCAGTACAGACCTTTGCCCCCACTACTTCTCCACCCCACAAAGCTCTCCTAGCAACACCCCTCCAACCTTCCCCTTATTATCCCAACAGAAGACAGCTTTGTCCTTCTACTTAACTTGTAGGTAGGCAGTACCTAGCATTGCTCAAATTAAAGTAGCTAGAATTAGAGACAGAGACAGGCATAACAATGTCTTTCAAGTTATCTATACCACTTGCTGCATCCACCCATCCAAGCTCTGTGCTGTCTTTCCAGGCTAAGCTGCATTATCTGAGTTGTCTGTACTGCCATTAATAAAGCCAATCCCATCATGGCTACTTAGGTGGAGGTGGTCAGCAGACCAGCAGGCTCGGGTTTTTTTTTTTCTTTTTAAACAAAATAGCTGCTTGTCTACATGGAGAGTATCCAAAAACTGGTAGTCCCTAGAATATGTTTGAAAGGGTATGCAGAGTTAAGGATGTTTCTGCCAATGGTAGCAGAAGACACATTGTGCAAAGAGATGTGGAGCAAACTGTCATCGAATAATTTCTGGGGCCATCTTTCCCAATTTACTTTCACCTCTCCTGCCCTCTCCTAATTAAATAAAACCTAAAGTTCAATGAACTGTAACTGAAGTGATAGGTGGCAGGCTAAAGATAACTGTTGGAGCTGAGATGTGGGCTGGCATTATTAAATATTGCTGATAGTGTTTGCAAAAATGCTCCTAATTATCATCATATGATGCTGACAGTCAGCACTTTTTGCCTGCACCCTGACTTCACTGACTGCAGCTATTATGATAGATAATGCAGCTCAACCTGGTAAAGATATCATTCAGTTTGGAGGGGTGAATGCAGCAGTATCACTTAATTCTTTCTGCAAGTGAAGACCATCCCAATGCAAAGTAGCATCTTGCTGGCTTTCCAAATTGCCTTACCATACTGGGTAGTGGTCCTTAGGCTGTCATGCATGGTAACCACTAGGTTCCATTCTTGGTTATTTTGAGAAAAAAGAAGGCTGAAGCCCATCTGGATTTTCCACCCATGTACAGTGGGAACATCTGAAATTATAATCTCATTGCTAACCAATTATCTACAGCCTTTTTAAATGATACAATGTTAACTAAGTCCACTATTACTTGTGGTAACCTGTTCCATAATTTCGGTGCCCTTAATGAAAAAAAGTTTAATCTTAAATTAGTCTTGGCTTTAAGTACCATTAGTTGTTTAGTATGGCATCTTGGGACAATACGTCGGGTATCATGAACTAGTCCGCATTTATTCATCAAATCCAGGTTTTTTAGTAGTTTATGTATTAGTAATAAATCCCCCCTTGCCCTTCTTTTCTGTAGAGAATGCAAACCAGTCAATGATAGTCTTGATTTGTAAGGTAATTTGGCTAATCTAGGAATCATTCTAGTTGCTCGTCTCTGAACTCTTTCTAAACAGTCAATATCTGTTTTTAGATGTGGATTCCAAAAGGGAGACCCATAATCGAGAAGAAGTCGAATAGTCGATCTGTAAAGGGTCATAATACATTGCTCAGACTTATTTACAAAGGAACAATGGATTTGTCTTAATAAGCCATTTGCAATATTTGCTATCTTTGTGCAATGATTTTTTGAGGACAGCTTAGTATTAATTAAAACTCCCAAATCCCTTTCCACATCTGATGACTTCAGTAATGAATTATAAATATATTTATTTTGTGGATTATGGAGTCCAAAATGCAGAACAATACACTTGTCCACATTAAACTCCATTTGGTTGTCAACAGCCCATTTTTCAATTGATTTTAAATCAGAGTTTGGTAAATTAAATTCTGACAAATTGTTTACAGGACCCCCTAGCTTCGAGTCATCAGTGAATTTGGACAACCAGTTGTTATTAGTTACTTGCATATCACTTATGTAAATAAGAAACAGAACTGGACCCAATACCAAGCCCTGAGGCACACCACTAGTAACTGCTCCTAATTGAGATTGATGATTATTTAATACCACTCTCTGGGTTCTATTTGTCAACCAGACAGAAATCCAATTGATCAATTGATCTGAGAAACCTAATGAATACATTTTATTGATCAAATTATTATGAGGTACTTTATCAAAAGCCTTGCTTTAATCCAAAAGTATAACATCCATTTGTTTTTTATCATCTAGGCCCTTGCTTATATTGTTGTAGAATGAAATCAGATTTGTTGTACAAGAGTAGTTTGACTTAAATCCATATTGGGTGTGATCAGTAATTTTTAATTCAATCATTTCTTTTTCCAGAAATGATTTGATCAATTTCTCCATTATTTTACAGATTATAGAGGTAAGATTTATTGGACGATAATTTTGGACTATAGATCTACTACCTTTTTTATAAATCAGTGTAACAAAAGCTGTTAACCAATCTAGAGCAATCTCTGCATTGTGAAGAGATTTGTTAAATATTAATTTTAAAGGAAATGCTAAAGCCTTAGCAGTTTGGATTAAGAATCTGGCATTAATTTGGTCCGGACCTGGACTTGTAGTTTTCTTTAATTTTGTTATGAATGGCAATATATCTGATACCTTAATATTATATGTATGAGATAGTTTAGTATTGACACTTGTAGATTTTAGGGGAAAAGTGTCTTTTTTTGAAAAGACTGAACAAAAATAAGTATTAAAGAGATTAGCTATGTCTAAATCTGATTGTATAGAACTACCATCATGAGTTATTGGCCCTATCTTATGCAAATTACCTTTTTTATTGTTTAAATATGAAAACAAAGACTTGTATCCATCCTTAGTATGTGGCAACTTAAATTCTAACTTGGATTTAGCTTGTTTAATCATATGTTTAAGCTTTTGTAAAGTTTTTTTGTACTGAAGAAGTATTTCTTTATTATTAATACTAAAGGTGTTTTTTTTTAATTTTTTTAACAATTTTCTTTTTTTTTATTTGTAGCCTAATGGAATTATTAAACCACCTAGGGATTCTGCCCTTACTATTATATTTGTTTTTTATTGAAACATGCTTTTTTTTACAAGAATAAAATTAAATCTTTTAATATAATCCAGGCCTCGTTTGAAGAAAGAGCCGGAAAAATCTTATCCCACTGAATTTTTTTGATTTCCTTATTAATACTGATGAAGTCTGCACTGACATAATTTTTATATGTTGACTTGTTATTCTGATTATTTTTTGCTCCCATTAAATTAAACAGTATAGAGGAATGATCACTATTTCCCAGGGAATCCATAATTTGAATGTTAGATATTTTGTGACTAATGTTAGTAATAAGGAGATCCAAAATATTAGTATCTCTAGTAGCAGATGAAACTAATTGAATTAGTCCATTATCTGTTAATACCGATAAAAATTCATTGTCATGATTGTTATGTCCTAAATTAGTGGTCCAATTGATTTGGGGCATATTAAAAATCGCCCAAGATTATTGCATCCTTTAAATATGTAAAATGGATTAAGTCATTCATTAGGGCTTTCCATGAATTTGGATCACTTGATGGGGGGTTATAGCAATTTCCAATTATTATTTGTTGGAGTCCATGAGGTTGGATTACCACCCAGATACTTTCTGAGTCATTTGGGGCTGGAATTTCATAGGAGGGGATATCATCTCTAATATATAGACACACACACCTTCCCTTCTTAAGGACTCTATTTTTATAATGGAGTTGATAACCCATTAAGTGTTGACTCCACTGAGAATAAGAGTCCCACCAAGTTTCAGTCACTGCAATTATTGCTAAATTAAATAATTTACTTTTTGCCTCTAACTCTGAAAGTTTGGATATATTTAGAGAACGGGCATTTAATGACAGGATGTTAAAAGTTTTTGGTGACTCATTCTTGAATTTGTTTAGAGACATGGGTAAGTTCCCATTCTCCCCCATTTTTATTAGTTTAAATAATTGTTTATAATGTTTAGAAATGTTTTACCCAACATAGTACTGCCCCTTCTACTCAAATGTAGGCCATCCCAACAAAACACGGGGGATTTGTCCACAAAGTTTTCCCAATGGGTTAAACATGGAATATTCTGTTCAATACACCATTTTCTAAGCCAGTTGTTGATAGATTTAATTTTATCAATCAAGTCCTGGGTTGCTCTGGGAACTGGTAAAATTTCTGAAAAACAAACTGTACAACCCCTTTCTACAAGCAAATTATTTAATGCCACAAAATCCTGTTTAAGTTTTTTAGGAGTGGAATTGTTCTGAATATCATTTACACCCACATGAATTATAACCAAGGGATTTGGGCCTGCATCTTTTAGGATGATAGGGATTCTGGTAGTAATGTCGTTTAACTTTGCCCCCTTAAAACTAGAGCAGGTTCGATTTAATTTATCTGGGTTGCAAATAGCCCTATCTAGATGTTTGACAAGGGAATCGCCAAGGACAAATATCTGCTTTGGAACATCTTCAAAATTTGAAGGCCCAGCAGATTTAGGCATTTCAGGAGAAGTTTTAGAGACTGTTAAATGAAAAGGCGAAGTAGCCAAAGTAGAAGTAACAGCTGGTACAAGCTCATTTTGGCTTGTCTGAATTATATTTTTTGTCGTGGTGATTTCCAAAGGTATAGGTCTCAAGAGATTATTTGTTTTTAATCTTGGATAATTTGCCGGAATATTTGGAAGAATAGTTATTTCCTGAGGTGTACTATCATATAGTGCTGAAAAACTATTTTGTAACGGAATTTGAAAAGATTTAAATTTTGCCCTCCTCTACGTTTAGTTTTAGATTTAGGAATCATTGCCCACTCTTCCCCATCTAGCTGATTTTGTGGGATTTTATTTTCTAACCTTATAGGTTCAGGCACAAGAACAGCCGTTTGGGAGTTACCAGGGATAAAAAGCTCAACTGCCTGGTCAATGAAAGATTCTAAACTTGTTATGTCACTATCGACTGGTTTTTGACTAAGAAGAACAGTAATTTGATCTTGAAGTGTAGATATCAACACACAGTTTTGACAAATTGGTTCAGTCTCCAAGATATCTAAACCAAACATCCTACAACAGACACATTGCTTATACGAAACATCCATTTTTTTATAAAACAAATTCTAATCTACGTTGGTAGATTGAAATAAAAGAAACTTACTCGGCTAATGACACAATTTCAGTTTGTGGACTTACACGAATGTTTCGCTATACACGCTAAACACGCAAAACACGCGTGAGGACGTGCGTGTCTTTGCGCGCATCTTCGCGCTCGTCAAGCGCTCACCCCGCTCTTGCTCACCCCGCTCGCTATAACACAGTACATATAACTCCCAACCCGGAAGTGCGGGTGAAGGCTCCCCGAGCCTGCTTTAGCCCCGTACAAGCTAACTAATTTAAAAGTACACGCCAATTATAGAGTGGAGATACAAGATTAAAAGTATATTAAATTTCTTTTGGACAGGTAGTCCCTCTGCCCGTATTATCACGGGCTCAGATTGTTAAATAATACAGCAGCACAAAATAAGGTATATCTTCAGAGAGCACAGCAGAGCAGTATTCACTCTGCCTTTAGTTTTCTTTTATCTGCTTGTGGTGACCGACAACGTTCTTTAAATAGCTCCCCAACCCGGAAGTGCAAGTGAAGGCTCCCCGAGCCTGCTTTAGCCCATACAAGCTAACTAATTTAAAAGTACAGCCCCTATGCCAATTATAGAGTGGAGATACAAGATTAAAAGTATATTAAATTTCTTTTGGACAGGTAGTTCCTCTGCCTGTATTATCACGGGGCTCAGATTGTTTAATACAGCAGCACAAAATAAGGTATATCTTCAGAGAGCACAGCAGAGCAGTAGTCACTCTGCCTTTAGTTTTCTTTTATCTGCTTGTGGTGACCGACAACGTTCTTTAAATAGCTCCCCAACCCGGAAGTGCGAGTGAAGGCTTCCCGAGCCTGCTTTAGCCCCGTACAAGCGAACTAATTTAAAAGTACAGCCCCCACGCCAATTATAGAGTGGAGATACAAGATTAAAAGTATATTAAATTTCTTTTGGAAGTTCCTCTGAGGACTGTTTTAACCTGACCACCCTATCCAATAATGTGTTTTTGCCAGATTCCTTTTCCCCATGTGCATGCCTTTACATTTTTTGGCACTTTTCCAATATCTCTGCGTCTTCTTTCATGACCCTAATCCTCTTTTCACTAGCCACCCTGTCATATCTTGGTGTCATCCACAAAGAGGCACATTCTGCCCTTAATCCCTTCTTCAGTGCCACAGATAAACAAATTGAAGAGCAAAAGATCCAGGAATGACCCCTGTTTACTTGCTCTGTCACACGCTGTCTGGGTGCACTGATTTGACATGCAGTGAGATACAGTCATTCTCCAGTTACAGGCCTTTTTGTAGTGGCTGTTGGAGTCTGTAGTTGTTTTGTTTTGTGAAAGCATCTGTTTTGTGCTCCTGAACATTGGGAGGGCATATGGCACTTATTGCATTCAATGGGGGTTCTAATATAGTGTATCAGTGGAGCTCGTATTCATAGCTCTGTCTCTCCTTAGCATGTGCTGTAGGCCTCCTGGATCCTGCTAATTGGTTCATACTAGGGGCTTGTGAATACCTTTTCCTAAACATTCAGCCTAATATTCAGTATTCAGCAATCAAATATTCAAGACACTGTATTTGGAATTTAGGTATTCAGGGACCCGATAATCAAAATCGCACAAAGCGGAGTGCAAACATCTGCACTGCACCTTGCAATTGTTTGAGATCCCAAAGATTCTATATTCAGTTGATTAGCACACCAGTGCTATTCAACTGCATATAAGGCCATGACAGTGCAGTGCCAAGATATGTAGCTCTGCCCCAAAAGGGCCCCCATACTATGCTGCCAAAATGGATAGTGCCAGAGTGCTCTCTGCAATATTCAAAGGAACCCATGTGTATGAGCCCATTGGGCATGCAAGGCACTAAGGGTCCATTTGCATGCCTATTATGGACTCATTTGCATGGGTAGCAAGTAGTGCAGTGTGGAAATGTCAAATTCTGGCAGAATGAAACTTTGTGGAATTTTTGAAATTGCACCAAAATTCCACCGAATTTCACCGGAAATGGAATGGTGAAATTCTGTTGCAGAAAAATGCAGAATGAGTTTTCTGTAAAATTTCCCTTGATCGCAATAGTTTCCACACATGTTTACGGAATGATTTTATGCTAAAAAATGCTGTTCCATGGAATTTTATCCATGGATCACAATAGGCAGAATTCTGCAGAAGAACCAGCACTGATAGTGAGGCAAGTTAGGACGGTGCCTCCTCTCCAATTTCCTGATCCTAGACATGGAGATATCCCCAGTGTTAGTTGTTCCCCCCTCCCTCTGATTGCTATCCTGTACTGTATGAAACAAACTTTATGGTGCTAGTGGTCCCACCCAATCACTAGCCCCTACGGTATTATATCAAAATCCCTGGCTCTAGTGGTCTCCCCTAATTGCCAGCCCCCACTGTACTATATCAAAATCCCTGGTGCTAGTAGTCCCCCCTCCCTCCAATCACCAGCCCATACTGTATGATACAAAATCCCTGATGGTAGTGGTCCCACCCCCTTTCGATTGTCAGCCCCTACTGTACTATATTGAAATCCCTGGTGCTAGTGTTCCCCCCTTCTTCTGATTGCTGGACCATACTGTATGATACAAAATCCCCAGTGGTAGTAGTCCCCCTCCCTCTGATTGTAAATCCCTTCTGTATTATGTTGAAATCCCTGTTGCTAATTGTCTCCCCTTCCCTCTCCAATCTCCAACCCTTAGGAAAAAAGAAAATCCTCCCTTGCATCTAGTGGTCTCCCCCCGGCATAGTCTGTCCTATAAATAAGAGTCATGTACCTTGTCTGGTTATATGACAGCCAGTTGAGGAGGTGTGAGGAGGGCTGTGCCGATCACTGTCTGCACCTGCAGGATTGTGGGAATTGGTAAGATGATTGGGGGTGGGTATTCGGTGTTGCAGTGGCGGGGCTGATAGATTCCAGGGATTATGGCATTGTGAGTGGGTGCCGGGGGGGGACCACTAGACATCAGGGAGGGTTTTCCATTTTACTATGTGCTGGCAATCAGAGAGGGAGAGTGGAGACCACTAGCACCAGGGATTTCAACATAATACATTAGAGGCTAGCAATCGGGGGGACCACTACCATCAGGGAGTTTGTTTCATACAGTACGGGGTGCTGATTTGGAGGAAGGGGGACCACTAGTGCCAGGGATTTCAATATAATACCATAAGGGCTAATGATTGGGGAGACCACTAACACCAGGAAGTTTGTTTCATACAGTACGGGGTGCCGATTGGAGGAAGGGGGACCACTAGCACCAGGGATTTTGATATAATACAGTAGGATCTAACGATCAAAGAGGGGATCACTACCATCATGGATTTTGATTTAATACAGTAGGGACCAGAGATCGGTGGGGTGGTGGCAGGGACCACAGAGGGCAGATGTTCTCCCCAGTGGACAACTGGCTATATGGCTGCTTTACATCCAGCAGTCGCTAGGGTTGCCTGGAGTAAGCTGGGATTTTGTTTGGCAGTATTTGCACTGCACAAAAGGGCCGAGCTAAACCCTTTTACACAGCACAAAGCTGCTGAATATGGGGTAGCGCAGCTATTTGGGGCCATACCTCTCACCTTGCCCATCCTCATACATATGTTTTGCATGGGTGCGAACCCTCTTTGCCTGCACAGCAGCCCCTTTTGAATATGGGGATCTGGCACAAACCCTGGTTTTCCTGGGCAAAGGCCCATAAGCACCTGTGCAAACATTTGAATATTGGGCCCCAGGTAACTAATCAAAAAAGAAACAGCCTTCCCATCCTTCTCTCCAAGCCTAAATATGAATAAATACAAACTCCATTTCCTAACATCTGTTAGAATCCCAATGGCACCCTCCTCCTCTTCCCCCATCACCCATTATAATTTTGTAATATTTTCGGGAAAAAAGTGCTTTCTTTCAAGAGAAGTCAGATGCCTGTGGATAATGGTGGGTTGTGCCATTCACCTTCTCATAAAAATTGTGTCTTGGGGGATGAAGGTGAGAGTAGGGTGCTGCTGGGGGGGCATTTAGCAGTATTTTCTTAAAAGCAAACAAGTGCTACAGTAAGACAGTGGACAGCTGTGTAGGTGGGCAGGTTGTGCTGGTCTCTCATCATGGGATTTGGTTTCAAATGTATTACAAAATTATGCAATTGTGGGTGGTGAGGGAGGAGGGTGGTACTGAAATTCATAAATAGGTTTTCAGGATAGGAGGGTTGTATTTATTGAGATCTGGACTGGAGAAGGAGAGTGTTTTTTTGTTTAACATTAATATTTCCTGAATATGAATATTGCCTATTCTGGAAGGGCCCCAAAATATTAAGGAGTCCTGCTATTCATGGTAATCAGGAAATACTATTCAGCTCCTGCACACCAATCACTGCTGCCTCCAATATTGCGCTTCCCTCACAGACATCTGACTCATCACTCCCTAACCAAGTCTGAGAGGCACAGACTCAGTTTGTGTCTTGCAAAACATTCCAGTATGCCGTCCCTTGTGTGTGAAAGGCACTCAATAAAACTAAACTTCCTTATCTCCTTTACGTACTGCAGTGCTATATGAAAAACACATTCCAGCTGGATGCCACTGATCAGGGCCAGATTAAGACAACCTGGAGCCCCTAGGCCCAAGAGAAATATGGGGCCTCCCTCACTGCAACCATGCCCCTTCGCACCATTGTGCTCCTTTGCCATGACCACACCTCTTGGCCATTACATATCAGGTCTGAAACTTGAAAAACAATTTTCTTACTGTTCTTAAAAAGTGGTATAAAACATAACCTAAAAATGTTTCAGTATTAATGAAACTAATATTAGTATGGACAAATAATAGCAGTCTGAATTTTGATAATTTAGAGAACATAATTACTAATTTGTCCTAGTAAAAATAATTATTGGGGTGTGAAATGTCATGATTTGCACTTCTCCAAAAGGCCCCACCTCCACTCCCACCCCAGCACATATGTGTGCACTCTCAGTCTGGGTGTTATTATCTTGTCCTGTCTGGTAGTATGAACCAGGACATGGGAGTTTTGTTTTGTAGGGTATGGACCCATCTCTAAAAGAGGCTAGGTCCTGGGTGGTGAAGGAGTAAAACTGACAGTTTACTAGAGGAGTTATGAACTTTAGAGATTATATTGCAAAGCGAGTGATTGTTGGAAGAAATCATTCCCAGGATCAAACATTTCTGTTATTGATAAGTAAGCAATAAATGGCAAGGTGTACTGACGGGAATCTGGAAATAGTACATTTGTTCACCCTGAAAATGGAGCTATATCAATGTCAGAACGTCAATATGAGTGAGATGAGGGAATTAAAAAAAGAGTACAGTTTTTAAGCGTACAATTGAAACACATTGTCGACTTCTTAATTTTAAGAGTGAAATTAAATATAAAGCATACACATTGAATTGCACTGTTAATCACTTATATTTAAGAGTGAGACTTGATGCTAAGTGGGGATTCCTAATGGTGATGGGAGATAAGGCAAAGGAAATGGGCCCATTCACAACTTAAAGGTCTGCTTAGTTGGGGCCCCCTTATGCTATCAACTGCACTAAGCATCTAATCAGGGAGGTGAAAGTCATGTCACGGTTCAGCTCCTGCTTTGTTCAGATTACTCTGTGGCTGAGTCCTTTACAAAAACAGAAAATGCAACTCTGGCAGAAAGAAAATTATATATAGTACATATACTACATATTGGGGATTGCTGGGGGCCCCCTGGCAGGCAGGGGCACTAGGCCTGTGCCTATGTTGCCTATGCCTTAATCCAGCCCTGCCACTGATCCCTCCCAAAAACTAGAGACCCACGTAACTCAAACCTCACACACACCAGCTTACGTTACTGTGAAAAGAATGGCCCACATTTTCAAAAGAGATGAGCTGCACATCTCTGGAACAAACAGAGATGAGCCGCTTATCTCAAAAGTTACTCCAAACTCCCATATTCAAAGGAGGGAGATGGGCTGCCCAACTTAAGATGGGCTACAACCCAAAGTTAATGTATGCAGCCCAAGTTGAGGCGGAGTGCCCATGAATATCCTGCATAATGGGATATTCAGAAAAGACGGGCCACAGAAGTGCAGGAGATGAGTCACACAAAGTTAAGCATGGTAAAAGCATGCCTAACTTCTGGCCACCAACAGGCAGGCTGCGGTAGTGCACACAGGAGCACAGCAGCCTGCCAGCCCCCACAGCCCAGTGGCCACCCTCCCACAGCTCCATTCTCTGCTGTCCAATCAATAAATAAGACCCTTGTCCCATAGTGTAGTTGACCCCCCCATCCAGTCCCATTCACTGTGCCAAATCACCGATAAGTCCCCCGTTTCCATAGTGCAGGATACTACCCTGTCGGATCCCAATCCCTGTAACTGCAATTGCAGACCCCCCTTTTCCATAGTGTAGGGTATCCTTCCGTGCCCGATCCCCATCCTGTAACAGACAGTACCATCCCCCCTTTTTCCTTATGGTAGGGTCTTCCCACCCCATACCCGATCCAGGCTCATCATTTGCATAATAAACCCTGCAGCACACTGTCCCTATTTGCATAATAAACCCCTGCTGCATCCCTCCTCAGTCACAATACAACCCTTGCCGCATACTGTTTCATAGTGTAGTGGACCCCCCATCCCATCCCATTCCCTGATGCCCAGTTATTAACCAACAACCCCTTTTCCATAGTTTAGTGGACCCCCTGCCCCATTCCCAATCTCTGAACCTTGATTGCAAAAGCCGCTCTTGTCCAAACTTCCCATTCAAAGCATAATCCCATATCATACCGTTCCATAGTGTAGTAGTCCCACACCCCAGTAGGCATTACCCCCTCCCTACATCCCACCACCCATGCCAGCCACTGGTGCAGCCCTCCACACCCTGCCACAGCCAGCCACCGACTGTGCTGCTGGTGATCACTGTACTGCACAGAGGGTGATTCCATTGGCTGGTTTGGTTCCGTACAGTACAGTGATCGTGAGCAGCATAGTCCATGGCTGGCCATGGCAGGGTGAGGAGAGCTGTTCCAGTCATTGACATGGGTGGTGAGAGGGGTGTGGGAAGGGGGTCATGCCTGCCGAGGTGGGGGGGGTTACTACACTATGGAAAAGTGCAATATGGGATTATGCTTCGAATGGTGATTTTGGACCAGGGCGGCTTTTGCAATCAGGGTTCAGGGATTGGGGACAGGCAGGGGGTCCACTACACTATGGAAATGGTGTTGTTGGTTAATAACTGGGCATCAGTGAATGGGTCAGAGTGGGGGGTTGACTACACAATGGAACAGTATGTGGCAGGGGTTGTAATGTGACTGAGGAGGGATGCAGCAGGGGTTTATTATGCGAATGGGTACAATGTGTGACAGGGTCTATTATGCGAACAGGGAGCCTGTATCAGGTATGGGGTAGGGGGACCCTACACTACAGAAAAGGTGGGATTGTACTGTCTGTTACAGGGTAGAGGACAGGACGTTGAGGGTGTACCCTACACTCTGGAAAGGGGGGTCTGTAACTGCAGTTACGGGGACATGGATCAGGCAGGGGGTACCTACGACGTGGATGTGGGGTTGCTGCCACCCATACATAGGCATCGGGGACTAGGGTTGGGGGGGTGTAGGCTGGCCCAGCATAAAATGCCGGGTACAGCCATGCTAAGTTGATGCAAATGAGGCCATAATGGGCATGCAAATGGACCATTTGTGCCTTGCATGCCTAATGGACCTATTTGCGTATTCAGGCTGAATATTCTGAAGTTGGGACAGGTGCATCTATGGATGCACCACGCATTGCCATCCCCAGTATTCAGCCCATCCCCTGGGATGCGCTGGCACATTGTCGGCAGCCCCTATTTGCGTCACCCGCACAGGTTGCTATATTCAGACAAGATGCGTGATCCATTGGGATAGCGCATCTTGTTTGAATATATCATTTTATGCACCGGCCCATTTAATTGGGTGCTGCATCTAGATGCGCCATGCTTCCCCCTCTTTTTGAAAATGAGGGCCAGCATGTTTTCCTCATGAAGGAGTGTAAAAAATAGCACTTAAAGCAATTATATTGTTTCAGCTTCAAAAGTAAAATGTTCTATTTTTATCTTGAGTTTGTTCTAGGTTCTACAGAGTTATCAGAAAACTTCAGAGGCTATGGCTTGAGTGAGCTTGCTCTGCTGGTGAGCCATCTTGAGCCTGGAGATGGGTATGCATGCATAAGTGTCAAAGTTGTCACCTTGGGTTGCTTCTTATCAGGCTTTTTTTCACCTCTATGCATTCCTATACATTACCCACTTTCCAAACATAGGGTCCCTCAAAGGCACCATGTGTATCCCAATACAAATACCTTGGCGTAACCCTAGATTAACACCTCAACTACTCAGTCTGCTTTGATAATTTGTCCTCTTCTCCATCTGGGTGCACTCTATTTTATCAGTGACTGCCTTCCCCAGGTGAGAAGGAAATGAATGCCCATTATTACAGTCTAGACTTCAATTTTTCTGCGGCACTTTGGGACCAAATTCTGCGGCAGAGTTACCATTTGCCACAGAACTTTTGCAGCAGTGGTTTATATTTATTTATTTTATTTTATTTAGCTTTTGTTGACTGGGGTAAGTGCACTAGACAATTCCTGACTATTTTCAGGCACGACCCGGGGGGAGGGGGATACAGATGAATGGCAACTGACCTTGAACCAGATTAAGCTGTTGGTGGTATTTTTGATGAATGAGGGAAATTTGGCCAGGACACCGGGGAAATTCCCCTACTTCCTGCTTCCTGTGAGCAGGGGGGACCCATTTTCTGGTGGGACCAAGATGGCGGAGGAGGAGGACAGTGGAGGAGGACATGCTGTGGCTGAGTTAGCAAGGCTCAGCGGGGAACATGGTACGGCTTTGCAGATGGCTGCAGAGAGCAGTGGAAGTAGGATGGATGTTGCTCAACTCCTAAATCATCCGTGCGGGGACAGTGGTACAGCTGGGATGCACCTTGATGGTGGCCAGCATAGCGTACCGGAATCCCTGCAGCCTGAAGTATTAGTGCACGATGCGGAAGTCATTGGGAGTGTGGAACTGGAGCAAAACCGTGAGTTTCTGATGGAGCCTGGGATCTCAGGAGAAATGATGGGCGAAAATGCTGCAGTTTTGTGTGGAGCTCCAGCTCTTTCGCAAGGGTCTGAGGAGCTTAATGTATTGTTGGAAAAAAAACGGCAGCTGATAAAAGAAGCTTTGGCTGAGTTCAGTGAATTAAAACAACAAGCTGAGGAGGATCGAAAAAGAAAAAGGCCCATTTTGGACTCTCCTTCGGGCCTACCAGGTACTGTGCCTAAGGTTCTAAAAGGCCCCAGTTTTTTAGATCAATCGACGGATGAAACCCCACCTCAGGATGCTAATCTGGTGGTTAATGAATCCTGGTCCCCTCAGCAAGCTCTCCAGGAGGCAGGTTGGATACAATCAGATGAGGGAGGCTGGATAGCCGACCCAATAATCCCTCTGCCGGGAACAAGCGTAGCAGATGGGGGAAAAGGCCAAATCTGCATCAAGGGATGCTGTATCTAGCTATGGGCCAGACTGTTTTGAAACTTCCCTGTAATAACTGTACACTCTTCTTTATGTGTGTCTCCTCAAACCAGTATTTCTAATTTACTATCAAATGGTTCTTTGCTATCAGAGCCCACGTTAGGACAAACTGTCACTCCTGAAGCTTTAAGTTATGCAAATGTTTTGGGTTCTGAGTTAAATCCAGTACAGGATCAGCCTGTTATCTCACAACCCCTGTTACATTTGCTAGTTTATTTAAAAACCAGTTACTTTGGCAAAGCGAAGAATGCAGTGCGTTTAAGGTTCCTAGGTCCTATGGATGGTATGCCAGATCATTTTATGTAGGGAAGGTTTTGATTAAGCAAATGCTGGGTTTTCTCCAGGAGGTGTATGCCCTTATACACACCCAGGGGATAACAATTATGACATTAGTTTTTCGTACACCAGATTTGCTAAATAAATTTTGGATGAGATATGCTCTTTTAAAAACTAACCCAGCGTGGTTACATTTTCAGGCTATACCTCTCACCAAACAATCCTTTAAAGTAATAAATGTACTTTTTCGGAATGAGGGAGTAAATGTAGAAGATATAACGTACTGGGTGGAAAAAAAATGTACTGTTCAGGGGAATCCTGAACCTATATTGGATGATGAAGGTTTCTGGAATGGAGGGTGGAGATATAAGGTTAATCTATTTCAAAACGATGAAGGTCTACAGCATTTACCTAGTTGTTTCTATTTGGGTCGGGATAAGGGTTTTATTTTTTATCCAGGCCAACCAAGACATTGTTATAAGTGTGGCTCTCCTAGGCACCTGAGTAGGATGTGTGAAGTGGTAAAATGTGCTCAATGTGGAGAACAAGGACATGTCCTTACTGACTGTCATCACCCCAGTAAGTGTTCACTGTGTGAAGATGCACATTCTTTTGTTGATTGCCCTTTCGCTGCGCAAAATAAATCTGGAGACTATAGTATTCAAGATTTTTACATCAATACGGTGGTTAAAGCTGCCCTTAGGAATAAAACCCCTACCACACCCTCTGGGAGACCTCAACCACATATTTCTGGTAATCATGGTTGTGCATTGATTCAAAAAGAACCTCAGTCGCAGATACACCCTGATGTTTCTGAGCCTCTGCCAGCGACACAAAATCCTGTCTCTCAAGTGGAGGTTTCTAGCGGCAGTTTGATTTCAATGCCTCCACCGCTCCCGCCCCAAGAGGCCTTTACTCTGGTATCTTCCAGAAGACGTAGTCTTCGATCTGGCAATATTAGCATGGTGATTCCTGAACCCCCTATGACGGCTACACATAATCCTTTTATTGTATTACAAGATGACACAGGGACTGAGTCTGACTCAGTTTCTGTAAATTCCTCACAACATGATGGTACGCCTGATATAGACCAAAATTTGGCAAAACTGATTTAGGCAAAAGAAAAAATAGATTGGGAATGAGGAAAGGGAACAAGAAAAATAATATGCTAAAATGCGTTCAAAAATATGGTATCGTTTCCTCTCTTGATGGTAGCAGTTTATAATCTTTCGGTAGCTTCTTTAAATGTGAATAGTATGTTATCCGAGAGGAAACGGGTGTTGACTTTATCACTTTTTGAGAAAAAGGATTATGATGTGGTTTTTTTGCAGGATACTAGGTTACATACCAAACTCGATATTGAATTAGCAACTGCTGGCTGGAGATGGGGGGTTACCTATTGGTCTATGGGTGAAGACCCCTGTAGTGGTGTAGGTATAGCCCTAAATAGTCCCACTGCAAAGGTGATACAACTAGTTGATCTTGTCCCTGGTCGTATTGTTGTTGGATGTAGTGATTAACGGTTTACAGTGTCGGTTAATCAATGTTTATGCACCTCAAACAAAATTTGCACGTATTGAAATATTTCACTTATTTCAACCTTATTTCTTTACTTCAAAGTATGTTTTTTTGGGGGGTGACTTCAATTGTAGTAGATACAATACAGATAGGGTATGCCGAACCACCAAAATGTTTTGTGATGCTACTTGTCTTAATAATTTACTTGTTCAAACAGGCCTTAGTGATGTTATGGCCTTTTCAGGAATCCGGAAAAACATTTTTCAAGGCAATAAGGCCACAAGGATAGATTTTGGTTTCTTTCCGATTCCCCACAGGTGATTGATACTAGAACATTGGCTGTTACTTCCTCTGACCATGTAATTATAGTAGCTACGTGGCAAGTCATATGCCTATGCATCGGGTCCAGGGTACTGGAGAATGAACTTGGCTCTATTACTTCTTCCTACAATTGAAGATGGCTTTCTAGCTCTTTTAAAGGCCAGGAATCTGTGTTATGTCTCTATGATACTTATCGAATGGTGGATGGATACAAAAACTGAAATTAAACGTTTTTTCAATCAATAGGAGATTATATGGTAAATACAAAACTGATACTTACTTAAATTATAGAAAGGAATTTTGGATTTACACTTTGTGCAGCCAATGGTGAGGTTTCAGTCCTCCCCAGTTATACAAAATAAGAGAAAAGATGAATAATTTCAATATGATCGGGCAAAATCTTTAGAAAATGAACGCGCTTTTGGTACCCAAGGCACAAAGGCCTTCCTGAATTCATTTCAATTTAGTGCTTCCCAAAGACATCAGAAACATATGACAGGTCTTAATGATCAGGCAGGATTTGGTGCAACATACCAGAGAGGTTATGGATTGTTGATTTACATGTACAGAAACTTTTGGTATTACTGAAACATTGAGTCACACACATGAGAACTGGTTGGGAGGATGTAATTTACCCCAAATTTCAGATTCAGGGTCAGTTAACTTAGTAGCACATATTACAACACAAGAGGTTGCTGCAGTGTTGGCACAATTAAAAGCTGGTACAGCCCCAGGGAATGATGGTATTCGTATGAAATTTATAAAATAATTTTCAACAATTGTTGGAAGAATTTACAGGTGTTTTGAATGAAATACTATCCTCGGGATATTACCAAAAGTATGAACGAGGGGTTTGTAGTTTTTATGTATAAAAAGGAGATAGAGGATTTGTTAAACTGGAGACCTATAACCCTATTAAATACAGATTTTAAACTATTTACCAAAATATTAAACAACAGATTGTTACTTAATGCACATTCCTTTTACATCCGGCACAAACATGTTCCATTCCAAATAGGAACATTACTGATAGTCTAATACTTTATGGAACTTTTCAAAGGATCTACAGGGAACTTACAGGTTTGATTTTGAGTTTAGACCAGGCAAAAGCCTTTGATAATGTAAGACATGGTTATTTATGGGACTGTTTAGTTGGGTATGGTGTACCCGATACCTTTATAGAATGGATAAAAACCTGTTATGCCAATGCTACTGCTCAAGCTTTTGTAATGGGTGGGTAGGGACTATATATCCCATATTATGGGGTTGGTCCAAGGATGTCCTCTTAGTGCCCTTTTGTATTTATTTACTATAGATCCCTTAATTAGGCGGGTGTATGGTCATGACAGTATCGGGACTCTCCTTTTCAAGTACTGATCCTGAAGTTAAATGTATTGCCTATGCGGATGATTTATGTTTTCGATTGGGGATCTTCCTCTGCAAGGGTTTTCAAAAACGTTTTACAGGTTTTTTGTTATATACCGTGCACAAATGAACTATGAGAAATGTAATTGTATAACACTGGGGATAGAGTATTTTCATCTTACACAGGTTATAGGCATTCCGTAATTAAGGATACTTGTAAAATTTTGGGTCTTTTATTTGGAGCAGGAGATTTAGCATATCTAAATTGGAAATTTAAACTAAAGGAAGCGAAACTAAGGTAGATGTCTGGAATACATGGAGACTGCCTAAACTGAAACGGATTCAACTGGTTAAAACATTCTTATTACCCATATTTTTATATTTAAGTGTGGTTTTTAGTCTTCCTTTAGCTTTGGAGACACAGTTATATGGATGCTTTTTTGCTTGTATATGGGGCAATAGATTGAACCCCATAAAGAGAGCCTTGTTGTTTAGGGAGAAAAAACATGGGGGCCTAAAAATGTTACATCCTGTAGTTTTTTTCTTTACTATGTTTCTCTATACAAATTTAAAACCTCTGTTTATAGATAGAGACACACAATGGAAACCATGGCTTCAGGATACTCTGGGAGATTTATGTCTTTTCTGGCCTGAATATGAGGTATTCCCGAGACAACGTTCCATAAACCATCTCCCACAATCTCTTAAAATATGTTTTGGGAAAATTAAATTATGGGGTATTTCAAGGCATACCTTTTGCATTTTACTAGAAAGGAATTATATATATTTTACAAAAGTATTTTCAAGATTCGCTCCATTTGATTATTTTCCATCTCCTATAAAACTTGCAATTGGCAATATGTTAACCTCCCCAGTTCCACCCCATATGTGGGATGTGTTATGGTTATCCCTATATGGTAAATTAAATGTCAAGCAAATCTAAAACATAAGCAAATTACAGATCGGTATTGCCCTAGAGTCGTGTTTTGAATTAGTGGAGACAATGGAACACTTATTTTTGGAATGTCCTTTTATAAAAGGATTTTGGAGTCTTGTTTTACGAAAATGGCCTACCTTTCCTTTATACCCTATGATGTTAGATATGTTGTGTATAGGGATTCTGCCAGTAACCACTGTGCAATATGATAAAGTGACTTTATGTTTGATTTTGCTTTGTTTTAAATACTATATATGGCAT
Organism: Neoceratodus forsteri; assembly: GCA_016271365.2. Classification (NCBI taxonomy): domain Eukaryota; kingdom Metazoa; phylum Chordata; order Ceratodontiformes; family Ceratodontidae; genus Neoceratodus; species Neoceratodus forsteri. The sequence continues at coordinate 276,434,115 of CM057453.1, read as the reverse complement.
GTGAGATGCCGTTTCACCATTCAACAACAATATTTTTCACAAGAAGCATTATTTGGTATGGTTGCTAATGCAATATTGAGATTGAAAAGGCAGGATTATGGGAAATTTTCATTTATATGTCACTCTAGATGGGATTCTGTAGATTGGCTATAACTTCATTGGGTTAATTTAGAATAATTATTTTGGATGTATTGAATTAATGTTTTCTATTTGCTTTCTTCTTCTTCTTTTTTTCCTTTCGTTTCATGTATAATCTTTGTTTTCTATTATGAAAACAATATGCTGTATCATTTTCTTTAATGTGACTTAACATTGATTGAATTTATTGTTATTTTGCTGTCTATGATAACAAAAGTTCCCCTACTCATTTTGTAAGTGGGGGTGGGGGTGGGACTGTTTTGCAGTTTTCCGTTTACATTGTTTGGATGATATATCTTTGTAATAGATTATCTTCTATATGATTTATATATTATTTTGTGTGATTTAACACTGTATGTTTTCAATTTTGGTTTACTGAAATAATAAAAATTCTCCTACTCTTTTATTAGGGTGGGGGAAATTTTTTTCAGTATGTCTAGTAAGTTTTGAGTCTATTGCAATGTTAGTTTTGTATTTTATGTATGATGGCATATGTATTTTGTTTCAAGTAATTTGCTTTTGCTTTTGTGTATTATTTGACTGTATTTTACTTTCCAACTTTAATAAAAATTCCCTACTCTTTTCGATAAGTGCCATGGGATCTTTAACATCCACCTGAACTACCACCAATCCAGGCAGATGGGACCTCGGTTTAATGTCTCATCCGAAAGACGGCACCTCAGAAATGCAGCACCCCTCTCATGCTGCATTACAGTGTCAGTACTGGGATATTAACCCACGTGCCAGATGTGGGAACTGAACCCACAGCCCTCTGATCTCCCAGCCTCAGAGGCGAGTGTGCTACCTACTGAGCCACTGACACTGACACTGACACTATAATTTCTACAGCAGTTCTGCGGCAACAATGTACTGCCACATTGTGGTGTCTGGACACCGTATCCATGGCAACGACTATGGCAAACTGTGTGGGGGAACACACAAAACAACTTATTCAGAAATAGACCCACAAACTTTCATAAATATTTTTTTTTTAAGTTAACTCCAAAATTTCAAGAGTTTTTCATGACCCCTCCTTATGAGCCTGGCAATGAAAACCTCCATATCACCTGACACGTTTCCGACAAACGGTCCATTGTCAAAGGCATGGTTTCAAATCTCAAGTTCTTAAATATATTTAGTGTGATGACAGCATCAGTTTACGTCCTCTTTTGATTAAAAACACATATAAATATTCAACAGTTAACAAAACTTTAACACAAATCTAGACTTATGTATATTTTTACACAAAAATGTGCTAGACACATTGCCCTCTTTATTTTACCTTATAATGCATAATCATAAAATGAAGCTATGTAGCACAGTCCTAAAATCCTAAAATATGGAGTTGTCCCTATTTCACACATAAACACTTATATATCTGCATAAGATACAATATTGCATACCTTAAAGGAGATAGGAAAAGAAAATGCAATTTCTATATGTAAAAGTGATGTCTAGAACATATTAAAGTATCAGATGAGTAGGGATCAGAAAGCAATTGACGTGGTGGGTTGTAGTGTTTCATCCTATGACTGAGTGGTAGTGTACAACTGTACAGTATATGTCTGACCATTTTCTTACTTCCAGATACACTCCCTCCACCCCCCCCCACACACACACAGCCCCAACAACAATTTATTTATTTATTGAAATTATTTCACCAGGAAAGGCACACTGAGCAACAAGCTGCTCATCTCCCGGTGCGACCTGGGGGGAGGCGGGAACAGTGGATAGATAACATGCAGGTTATCAGTTGAGTAAAATTTAAACAGAAAAATACACATTGATTACACTTTGTGTGAGTTACAGATGAGATCAAGAAACAACCAGGTTACAGATAGGCAGATGATACACTTAGTACACATATAAGAATATACTTTAGCAGAGATTACACTGATTGAAGAATTGTAGATGTATACTCACGAGAAGCAGCTAGCAAAACTTTAAGTGTATAGGTTCACCGTGCATCTGTTGAGCCAAAATAGGCCAGCTTCATAGCATTTGCTAAGTGCCGCTGGTCAGGCAAGGGGGGGAGGGATTGGGGCAGGTCTGAAAGTCAGGTGAGGGAGCAGTTTACCATGAAGTAATTTGCCAGGGCAGTGGAGAGAGAGGTGGCAGAGGAGGAGTGACAATCAGCTACTGCAGTAAGATTTTCTGCCATACGTGGAACTGTACAGTATATTTTTTGAACCTGCTGCTTTTACTTATTTATCTCAAAGTCTGTTGCAGTTTTTGGATATGTGGCACTGTCAGGTCTATCTTCTGGCTGCAGCGATCTGCTACAATAAAGGGAATAGTAGCATGTCCCCATGGGGGGGGGCTTGGATTTTTTTTCTTAACATTGTATAGTCTTGTTGTTTTTTTCTTCTTTCCCCACTGCCTCCAACCTTAGTTTATATGGAGCTTTATTTACCTTCTTGGACTTGCCCTGCAGGGCTCAGCAGGACAAGCAGCCTTCAGAGTGCTGTAGTCCTTTTTTGTTTGTTTGTGTTGTTATTTGGGGTGTGGGGGCTGGCATTTGCCTGTGCCTTGACTCCACTGGCCTTCTCCTGAACTGCATCTGGGGTGGGGAAATACAGGAAAAATGTACAGACACTCAGAAGCACCCATTTCTTTTATGGTGAGTCATAAATTTCTTAGATAGTGTACACTGCTCCTATGACTGATTCTGTCCTTACCTGGTTTCTGGAAATAACAGGTAACTGTGCAGCATTGGAGGGAGGGGGACTGGTGACTCAGATAAACTTTTTTTAGTATATATGTGGTGTCTAAATTCCACTCCCCCCCCCCATGTTTGAGAGCTGTGCAGTATTAGTGAAATACATGCATGTTTCAGGGATCTGGAGTCTAATGCTGTGCTCCGAAGGGCAATAAGGTACACTGAGCTGCATTCAATCCAGGGAGAGGGGCAGCGGGGTTAAAGCAATGCAAGAGAGTATGGCCTGGACACATGGGAATAAAAAAAATTATTTTTTCTACAAATAACATGTTCAAATATTCATGGATGTTTTAGCAATTGCGAGGTGACTGGCCAGGAGGAGACAGGGGGGTTGAGATGATCGCCAGAGTATAAGGTGATTGTAGGTGTCATTTTCAGATGTGCATTAAGGCATTAGTCTTAGTGTTTACTGTACCTTCAGGAGCTGCAACTTTAAAGAGTTCAAAATTAATTACTGGCAAAAATATGGGAATGTAAAAAAAAGTTAGGCTCAAAATGAAAGCCTTCAAACGATGACAAAGCATCAGCATGAGTAACGCAGCCCTCTTTATGGCAATTACTATAGGTAATAATGTATAAAACATTTTTTTAAACCTACATACTTCACATTTTTATATTCACAATGTCATTACAAAAATTCCTTTACCAAGCACAATGAATACAATGAGATAAATTAATTCTGTTACACACATCTTTATTAAGTGATTTCTGATTGAAATACATTAGTTTTGCAAAGATCGACATTTGCCGTCACTGTGAAAAAGGTCTGTGATTTTGTGATATGATCACTGTTTAGATTTGTTCATAATTTTGTGAACTCATTTTAATTCAAGGTTATACAGACTATACTTTAGAAAGGTTCTGGGTGGAAATCTGACAAACTCAGTAAACCCAATTCAAATAAACTTGCAGAGCAGTGGGAAGCAATAAAACAGTGTCAAATTTTCTGCATCACAGTCAGAATTGTATAAGCAAATATTCAGAACTGACAATTTCAGCATAAGCGGATGCCCCTCAGAAGTCTTTACTTGGACAAAATGAACTATTGTACTTCTTTAGACTCCAATGTATGGAGACCTTGACATTTTATAACAAAGAAATAAAATACCAGGTTAACAGAAATCTTTTATTTTTAACTAGTACACTCTAAATAACTGTTTCCATGATGAACCAGTAATAGGTAATCTGCTCATTTAAAAATGTATATGAAATCTGTGCTGTACAACAATGCTAAATGTCTAGGAGAGGAGGAGAGAACTTGAAGAGAAGTGTCATCTGATCTCTTAGTCGGCATTCCAGGTGCTCCTTATTTATTGTGTGGTCTCGCCATTAGCCTTTCCACTCTATCTATTTTTCGTGAAAACCTTTAACTTTAGGGGACAAGCAACAATTAAAGGACAGCGAGTTCCGTGGTCACAGCAGTAACTTCCATGGTGGTCAGCCACAGATTCCACGATCGGCTGCAAATTCCATGGCTAATCCTGCGTTTCCTGCAGGTGGCAGCAAATTCCATGGCTAATCCTTCGTTTTCTGCAGGTGGCAGCAAATTCCATGGCTAATCCTGCGTTTTCTGCAGGTGGCAGCAAATTCCATGGCTAATCCTGCGGTTGGCTGTGGAATCATGGAAAACTCAGGGCCTTGATTACAGACATTATATATTGGATATAACGTTGTCTGATAATGCCTTACATACTTGTACTACCTGTTTTGTTGCTGTTTGCACTACATGGTCATAGGCTTGTTTTAACGGCCACATTTGCACTGCAGCAACCTGAGCACGGGGTTGCTGTGGTGCAAATGCATGTGTGGACACTTATCCTATAGCAATAAGTCTGTCCTTGCTCCTATTCTGGACCCACTGCAGAGGTGAGGGAATGTTCCACAGTGAGTACTGTAAGCAGCCCTGTAAACAGACTACACGGCTCTTCTGATGTACCGAGCTGAAATAACCAAGCAACTGATCACACCCGCAGAACTCATGACCCTCTTCAGCATGGCTTGCATAGGTGCTGAGAGGGTCTGTCTAAACACAAATAGATTAGTGCCAGAGATCTTGGCAACACCCAAGTGGACAGCTGCTAGTGTCAGCGCAGCCATGTAAATAACCCTTATGTTGCTGGTGCTCTGCTACCTGATGTTGTTTTTCTAATTAGTTTTTATATTGCACTGTTCTTAAGTTAGCAATAATACCCAACAGAGTGGACTGTATTGGGCTATACTGGAGCACCTCAGTGGTGTAATGAAGTCTGATACCTTCAGGTGAGGTCCTTATAATCCCTGGAAGGTCAGGTATAGCCCATACTGCCCATCTGGAGGGCATTCTAGAGGGCGTTATTATTCTTAGAAAATGGGTTTTTGTTTGAATTTTAAATAAAATGTCTTACTTAAAAAAAATGTACAAAATGCGTAGAGATGAATAAACAAAAAGTTATTGTAAAGTATCCCTGCCTCAGGTAGACTTATCAGCAGAGGGCACTAATGTGTCTCACAAGGCTTTTTCAAAGCCTTAATCCTTTTGTATTGTGGCCACTATCTTTTTATATTGTGTTTCCTCCATCCTCAAGCGAAGTGAATGAAAATGGTTTGTTCCTGTTCTGTTGCTGACCGTGACTCAAGAAAAGTAACATGGTCTATGAGACCAGTGGTACTTTTGTGGTTTGTGCTTCTGTAGATGGAGATGTGCTGCCAGGTTGCAACAGCACAGAAAGCAGGAGGCAGTTGAGTACTGTGTCAGTGTTAGAAAAGAGATGAACAATGATTACAAGTGGATGTATTGAAATAGCAAGAGCAGCACTCTACACTAGTAACAGTAGGTAGTTCTTGTTTCTTTTCATATGTAAAGAAAACTGTCAGCAAGGGGAGAGGGAGAGACCATCTGCCAGCTGAAGGTTCACTCAGCAAGCGAGGAAAAAAATGGCAGCCAGTCAGCATTTTCAAATTTACTTTTGGAGACTGGCACACAATTTCATCAGGTAAAGAGGCAGCTGGAAGTGGGACTGTTTCTCCAATCTCTTTCGGCTCATAAATGTACCCCTTGGCAAGGAGTTCAGCCAAACAGAGGCCAGGAAATCTCCCAACTCATTTTCTAACCTGTAATACCAGGCCTTGTTTTGTTGACCTGCTCTGTTTACCTCCTGGCAGCATATTGGGTACTGAATACTTGTAATGTTGTTACTCATTCAGTATTTCCTTACCTACTTACTCTGTAAGTCTCTCAGTTCATGCCTTAAAATGGGCATCTGTTTACCTAGTGCATTTACCGTGTATCAAAAACAGACAAACAGTTGAGCATGTGCTTTTGCCCTCCCTTGTCTACTGTGATGTTGTTTACAGATCATCAGCCAAAATACAGCTGGCCAAACAGGACATGGTGTACTACTCCCTCTGTCATTTTGTACTGGGCTGTCTACTCCATATGCAGCACTGCTCAGTGTACTGCATGTGCAGCTACTGTAGGTCGGCCATCCCTGGGCAGCAGATATGCCATTCACACAGCATTCCTACAGTAGGGGCATGGCACTGGTGCACAAAACTATCACAATATCTATGCAGCCTCAGGACCCCTGCCCCACAATTTGCCTAACAACTCTGACCCTCCTAGTCTCACAAATAGTATTTATTGTCCTGGTAAAAGTGATTATACCTGCAACCTTTATAGTACTCAGACATTGCTCACCAATAGGTTATCCTCCATCCATCCTATAGGCTGATGCATGATCCAATCAAATTTGAGCTGGCCAGAGACTGGAATGCTCCAGTGGGATACTTACCTAGTAGAGAAATAAAAACAGAAAAAACATCCCCAAGGGGAACAACAACATAGATCTCCCCCAAAAATGAAAAAATGTGCTATGGAATCAGTAATTTTGAAAGTGACAGTGTTTTACTGTTCCATTACATTCAGACACTGCATTCACTATGTGGCATTAAAAGCCATTTACTATGTGTCATTGAAATAGAGAATAATGCATGGGGAAGTGTGTGTAGTGGGGATTTTATGCACACCCTCAGTGTGCAATGCCTCATAAAACCCAAAGGCGAAGCCCAAGGGCTTTATCAAGGCATCGCACACTGAGGATGTGCATAAAATCTGAGTTACCAAACTTCCCCATGTTTTACTTTTTTATAATAAATGGTCCATTTATTCAGTTTGTCTTAATTATTTAGTAAAGAGAATATGAATGGAATGTCAGTATGAATGACTTTTATTAGTGATGAACTTATACTTGAGCACTTTGACATTTTGTACTATTTAAAGATGTAAATCTTTTGAAATTCTTAGGTTAAAGCATTTGAACTTAAATTTGAACCCCCCACCCTGCAGTCCTCTGAGGCTGAAATCAGCAACTAGAAAAACTTCATGTAACTAATTAGAAGCAATTGATTAACAGGCTGAAGAACTTTGTGAAGAAGAACAGTCTTTTAATTAGTAGTGAACCAGTTTCTTTGATGTTGTAGTTCGTGTTTTTCTTGATGTGACTGCTATGGTTAATGTCTGGAACCTAAGGGAGTGAATGTCATGGTATACCATTACATGGGCGCCGCAATTAAGGCATCGCATTCAAGTCACCTGTCATGCTGGTGAACTGGATTTTGTGGCTCTTGGCAGGAACGGTGCCCTAGGGGTGTTGCGGCCCTTGCCCCATTCACCTCTGACTAGAGTTGATTATAATATAGCACAGGGGGCACAGGGGTCAAAGCCCTCTGCAAACAGCCAGCACATACCCTGGGGCATTCAGCACAATGGCGATCAGGTGGCACAATGGCTGGGTGTGATGTTCTCCATCAGCATTGTGCCGGTGCCCTCATTACAGTGACCCTTTTTCTTTTTGCCATCACATGGGTGACTCAAGTGTCACTGGTAGTGGTGAATCTCAATGTCTGTGCCATTGTTATAGTTTGGGTATTTATTTTTCTGGTGCAGTGGTATTTTATTTTGTGGTAATTTTTTGTTTAGCTTTTTTTGGGCCCGCTACTATGACTGCCAGTCAGCAGATTGTGTGAAGGTTCTGCAAAGTACTTCAGAGCACAACCTAACAGCATGAACTGAGAGTAAAAGTGACAGTGCAAGGTGTGAGTACAAGGTGACAGCATGCACTGAATCAGACAGTTGGGGCTTTTAAACATCCATTTTGGAATTTTTTGGGATCTTGCTTAATCATGATGCATAATACTGTACATGGGCAATAATACACACCCGTGTATTATGTAGGTTTGCATTCACTGTCCATAGTTAATAAGCATCAATAACCATTTATTATAAAGATATTAGCAATCATAGTTTACATCTTTATCAAACTGGTGTATATCAAGCATAATAAAAAATGGCGTGGTTGTTATGGCTGCCTCATTCATAGTGTACATGTTAAAAAACTGGCAAGTATCAATCATAAAAGAAAACTGATGACAGTTGTTCTGGCTGCCTCAGATTGTGGAATCTCTAGCATTGGGAGGGACTCTGAGTACTATAAAGGTTACAGGTATAATCATCATTACCAGGTGAGTAAATACCATTTCCCCCAGCAAGCTTTATAGTACTCATTGTTCCCCAATGGGACCAGAGTTGCAGTAATTCTAAAGAAGGTGGGAAATTTAGTCAAACAGTCTGAAGCTGCCTGAGGCACCACTCTACCAAATGCGACTTTTTTTGCCAAGGCTATATCTAACAGGTAATGTTTAACAAAAGTGTGGGTGAAAGACCAGGTAGTAGCCAACAAATGTCCTGAACAGAAGCTCCATCCATCTCTGCCCATGAGTTGGCCAAGGCTCTAGTGGAGTGAGCCTTTATACCCTGTGGTGTTTGAAGTCCTTCTACCTGGTAAGTGACCACGATGGTGGCTCTGAACCATCTGGGTATAGTGCATTTATATGCAGCCTGGTGGCCTTCTTCTGGCCAAAGTTATGAGTAGTCTGTCCATCTTTCAGATCTGGTTGGTCATATGCAAGTTGTGGAGATCTAGCCAACTGCCAGTCATTATTTGAAGATATAATTCTGTTATATATTTTTTTTATGTGATTCTGTATATATGTACATGCCACAAGAATGCCAGTGTTACTGCAAGGGGCACATGGGGAGACAGACTGGGTTTCATTTAAAAATGTTTGACCTTCCTTTGACCTGAGGGGGCAGCTGCTTTCCAGGATGCTAAGGTTTCATTTACAGGTCTTTTAAAAGAGATATGCCAAAATCCATTTACCTGTCATAAACCATGCACTTCAGAGGCAGGATGCTCTGATTCCAGGAAACTGTTTTGGTATGTTGCATCTTAAGGAGTGAGAGAACCAGGAACATCCTTTCTGGCAGACCTATGTGAATTCTCTTACAGGTGACATAATTGTCAGGGAAGTATGACATCACACAGTAGCTAGAAATTCTGTTATGGGGAAAGCACAAGAGTGACATGTACTGGCCTAATGGAGAAGGTCCCTTTGGGATTAGACAGTTCTTTATCTTGAGGTTTCCTCCAGCTATTTAAGGAGCTGACATAGAGCTAACACTCTCATTTTTTGCTGAGCATCTACAAGGGGCACTCTTCTCCTGACAATACAAGAAGCAAGACTGACAATACAAAGGAAACTGAATCGTTCATTTACTTTCTTTGGAATTCAATTCACTATGGACATAAGGTAGCCTTTAGATAACCATTATAGTGCATTTTTTCATGTATATTTTTCCACTTTTATATCTGTTATTCTGTGACCAAATGAGTGCATTGTTTAGTTGTAACTGTATGATTATTATTTAAGTATTTTAGTAAAAATATTTGTTTTTAAGATACCTGCCTGAGCGAGATTTTTTTTTAAATGTGTGTGAATTGTGGGACAGTTACTAGTAATCTGTGATAAAATAGTATTGCTAAGGGGTATCTCCATAAGCAACCAATGGAACAAGGGTCTGTAAGGGATATCTGGATAGAGATAGGGAGAATACCAAAGTCTCAAGGAAGAGTCTGTAGGGATGTTCAAACAGGTTGTTGCATATCCTGTTGGAAAAGATGAAATCAAGAGTGCAATGCTACATCGAAGAGAGTGTGATATCTGGATCTTCACCCATTTGTGTAACAACCAAAAAGGATTCATATTTGGTGACAAGTCTCGAGACTGGTATTGTGCCCTTATCCAGAATTAAGAGGGGTGCCCTGGGACGTTGTGGTGGGTGTTCAGTCACCTTGGTGAGTATTCTAAAAGAACATGAGGAGGGTATCCCTATCCCCGCATCATGGATTGCACGTAGGGGTGGGCACTGTGAGCTCAGTGGGCCTGACTTTCAGGAGTGGGTTTGTGACAGATATGGTGTGCAGCATTGGGATCCAAGAGATCTGGCTGCATAGTGTTGAGATTCAAGAGATATTGGTGGCACAGGCATAACAGTTGGATTTGAGGCCAGTGTATCAGATTGATAAACTGAAAGCAATCCACATACAATCAAGGCAGCAGATGATATTGCCATCTTCAGTTCCAGTTGAAAGGAGCACCTGTTCCCCCTGAAGGAAGTATTGGGCAGGATACAGAGGAAAGGGCTCAATGTCAAGGCTGAAAAGTGCCAGGTGGCCATGGCATAGGTGGAATACTTATGTCATATGCTTCCTTGGCAAGCATATGACCTAAGTTAAATGCTTCCTTGGCAAGCTTTTAAACTAGCCAAGGGGGTGCTGATAAGAGGCAGGAAATTTCAGGCCTCCCCCTACAAAACATGGCAGGTAGTAAGGTAAACACTGAGGCACAGAGCTCAACAGAGGGCAGGACAGGGGTAAATGGAAAAATAGACAAGGGCAATAGGAGCAGGGCTGGGGGAAAAAGGATAAAGCCAACATTAAATGGAGGGCAATGAGTACCAATGCCTGTAGTCTGGGAAACAAGCTTCCTGAACTAGTAGCCCTGATGGAAGATGAAAAATTGGTTATTGTGGCAGTCACTGAAATATGGTACATGGAGAACCATGACTGGGATGTCAACATACTGGGGTACACAGTCTACAGAAGGGACAGGGAGGGTAAAAGAGGAGGTGGAGTAGCTCTATACATAAAGGAAGGGATCAAAGCTACAGAACTAAAAAGTAAAGGGGAGGACAAGAGGCACTCTGGGTCACCTTGGAGACAGGGAATGGCATCACAATCCACACAGGGGTTGTATACAGACCCCTATCTCAAAGGGAGGAAACGGACAAGAAAATTATAGAGGACATTCTCAAAATGGCTGAAAAAGGGGAGATACTGTTGATGGGGGACCTGAATATGCCAGATGTTAACTGGATGACATGCACTGCAGCCACATCCAAGAGCAGGGTCATTCTTGATGCCCTGCAGGGGGCAGGCCTTAGACAGCTAGTGTTGGAAACCACTCAGGAGGGAGCAATACTAGACCTGGTACTTTCAAATGGAGAGAGGATCACAAATTTGAAAGTCAGTAGACATCTGGGAACAAGTAACCACTGCACAGTGTGCTTCACAATACGCACAACCATGGAGACAAGCCATACAAAAACAAGGATACTGGACTTTAGAAAGGCCGACTTTGGCAAAATGGGTGAATACCTGAGGAATGCACTAGCAAATGGCCAGAAAGGAGGGGTGGAAGAACAATGGAAAAAAAATAAAAAATGCTATCATAGAGGCAACAAGCCTTTGTGTGAGACAAATAAAGAAAACAAAGCAGAGTAAAAAACCACTATGGTTCTCAAAAGAGGTGGCTGGGAAGGTTAAGGAGAAAAGGGCTGCATTCAAAAAGTACAAGGAATCACAGAAGGAGCATGACAGGGAACTGTATCAATTAAAGCAGAAAGAAGTGGGGAAGGCAATCAGAATGGCAAAGGCCCAAACCAAGGAAAAAATAGCCAACTTAGTTAAGAAGGGGGATAAAACCTTTTATAGGTACATTAGGGAGCATAGAAAGGTTAAGGGAGGAATAGTGAAGATTAATAAAGGAGAGGGGAGGTGGGCAGAGGGAGACAGTGAAAAGGCAGAGATACTGAATGAATACTTTTACTCAGTATTCACAAAAGAAGATGAGGAGGAGTTACCTAAACCAGACAATAGAAGCACTCTGGGTAGGGGGGTTGACACCAGTCCATTTACAGAAGAAAGAGTCCTGAAAGAACTCCTAAAACTCAAGGTGGACAAAGCAATGGGGCCTGACGAGATTCACCCCAGAATCCTAAAATAACTAATGGAGGACCTAGTGACACCACTGACCACAATTTGTAACAAATCATAGGAGGATGGGGTGGTACCTGAGGACTGGAGGAGGGCAGATGTGATTCCCCTTCACAAAAGTGGGAGCAAGGCAGAAGCAGGAACTACAGACCTGTAAGTTTGACCCTGGCGGTAGGGAAAATGATGGAATCACTTCTGAAAGAAAGAACTGTTGAGTACCTAGAGACCAGCGGGGCACAGGACCCAAAGCAGCATGGATTTACAGCAGGAAGGTCATGTAAGATGAATCTAATTGATTTCTTTGACTGGGTGACCAAAGTAATAGACCAGGGAGGGGCTGTGGATATGGCCTACCTAGACTTTAGCAAGGCATTTGACACAGTTGTGCACAAAAGACTAATAATCAAGTTCGCTAGCCTGGGAGTGGGTTCCAGGGTGGTAGCCTGGGTAGCAAACTGGCTGCACAACAGGACACAGAATGTAATAGTGAATGGAACACATTCTGAAGAAAGGGGGATTACTAGTGGAGTACCTCAGGGCTCAGTATTGGATCCAGTCCTCTTTAATATCTTTATAGGTACCATTGCAGAAGGTCTGGAGGGAAAGGTATGCCCCTTTGCAGATGACACAAAGATCTATAACAGAGTTATACACAAGGGGGGTAGAAAGGATGAGAAGGGACTTGGCAAGGTTGGAAGAATGGTCAGACATATGGCAACTTAGATTCAATGCAAAGAAGTGCAAAGTAATGCACCTGGGAAACAAAAACCCAGGATAAGAGTACATAATAGCAGGGGAGGTACTAACAACAGCAAAAATGGAAAGGGACTTGAGGGTAGTCATATCAGGTGACCTAAAGGTGTGTAAGCAATGTGAGAAGTCAGTAAGGAGAGCCAGGGGGATACTGAGATGCACAGGAAGGGGCATCACAAGTAGAAAAAGGGAAGTGGTTATCCCTCTGTACAGACAGTTGGTGAGACGTCATCTGGAATACTGTGTGCAGTTTTGGAGACCCCATCTATGCAAGGAAATAGACAGGATGGAAGCAGTCCAGAGGAGGGCAACTAAAATGGTGCAGGGTCTGCATCAGAAACCATATGAAGAGAGACTGAGAGAGCTTAATATGTATACCCTTGATGAAAGGAGGGACAGGGGGACATGATAGAAACTTTTAAGTACCTCAAGGAAATCAACAAAGTCCAGGAGGGTATCATCTTTCAGAAAAAGAGATGTGTAAGAACAAGGCGGCACAATTTAAAGATAGAGGGGGGATGGCTCAGGGGTAATGTGCAGAATTTTTTTTTTTCACGGAGAGAATTTTAGATGCATGGAACCACCTTCCTGGGGAGGCTGTTGGGTCTAAAACAGTGGGGGAATTCAAATATGCATGGGACAGACATAAGGCAATTGTAGTGGGAGGCTGCAGGAAGTAGGCTGTTGGTTAACTAGAATCTGCAGCTTATCCAATAGGAAGGGAAATGGGCAGACTGGGTGGGCCAAGTGGTCCTTATCTGCCGTCAAAGTCTATGTTTCTATGTCATGTAGTAGGGAAGGGGCAACTTTGCCCTAATAAAGCAAAGATTGAGGCAATGGAGGTGTGGCCTACAACTGAAGCCCAGAAGTAGGTTAGGAGCTTCCTAGGGACTGCAGGGTACTATCAAAAGTTTGTTCCAACTTACAGTACCATGTCAGCTCCCCTATTGGGCCTGCTCAAGAATAGAATGCCCCCCAAAAATAAAGTGGGAGCCAGCCTGTGAACGAGCCTTCAGACAGCTAAATGAGGCACTGTGCAGTGCCCCTGTGTTGGCTAGTCCAGGTTACAGTAAGCCATTTTTAGTCCAGACGGATTCCTCAGATGTGGGAATTGGAGCAGTCCTAAGACAGATTTTTAATCAGGAAAGATCACCCAATAGTGTATATTAGCAAAAAGTTGCTTCCCTGGGAGCAGGCATATTCCACAGTTGAAAAGGAATGCCTTGCCCTGGTGTGGGCCCTGAAGAAATTAGAGCCGTACCTCTACGGGGAAGATTTGCATAAGGTGTGGGGCTAGTATATGTTTATATTTTTTATAACATTTTGCTTAAAAGTCATCTGGACCTGGAGCTTTTCCTATTTTTAATTTATCTGTTGTTTCTTCTACTTCTACTAATGTTATGGGAAGGTCCAAATTCATTTTGCCATTTTGTGACAATTGGTTAGTTTGAATGTTATCTAAAAAGCCTTCTGCGACATCATTTTGTTCCAGTTGGGTGGTATATAAATGTTTATATTATTCTATAAAGATCTTATTAATATCTGTTGGATGTTTTTGGATTTATTTATTTATTTTATTTATTTATTTAGGATTTCGGAATTACAACCTTTGAGTCATAGACTCATTTCCAAAGGCTCCACGTCATGGAGACAATACATTTGACCTACAATTACAGTGCAACAGAGCATGTTACATATACATATTCATTTACAACATATAATATATACAAGGATAGGTATCTGTTTTATGTATTACAGTTTCACAATTGCTTTCCGAGAGGAGACATTGTCTTGCGCCTGTGGACCTTGGCACTAGTCCCAGCACTGAGATAGCCTTGGGCTGTTGGAGCCATGCTGTCAGTCTGAATGGCATCAAAATAAGAGTGTGAGGGGGGGAAACTACAGTGAGCAGGTGCACATGTGTGAGGTTAGAAGGTGGTCTTTCAGGGCAACCTTGAAAGAGTCGAGCTTGTTTTGGCAAGTAACCTGTGAGGGGAGGGCTTTGAACCAGGTGGGGGTCCTGACCAGGAACGATCTCTGTGCTAGTGTTGTTTTGACCCTTGGGATTGTTATTGTTGCTCTACTTGCACTGCGTGTATTCACAGATGGGGTGGTGGTTCTTAGGGTAGTTGACAGGCCCTGGGGGGGGTCAGGCCAAGTAGTGATTTTTTGGCTACAGGGCGGACCTGATATTGTACTCTGTCTTCAAAGTTTAAGATCTGGGCAAGTGAGCAGAGGCTACATGTATGGGTCATCCAGTCAGCCCCAATTAGTAGTCTGCATGCTTTGTTGATTGCTACCTTTAGTTTGCTGGTGGCTGTGGCATCAGCTGTGGAGTAAACAAGTGGGTTGTAGTCCATTAGGGAGAGGACTGAGGATGTGAGAGCTAGTCTTACTGCTTCTGGAGTGAGGCAGGTTCTATGGTGATACTGTAGACCGACCCACGCATTGGCAGCAGATGTGAGGGTGTTGCTGTACTCGTGAAAAGTGAGAGCCGTATCTAATATGACACCCAGGTACTTGTATGATGTGACCTGTTCCAGGGAGTGGTGTGAGCTGGATTTGATGGATAGCTGGGAATTTTTTAATTTTCTTTTGCTGGTGTGCAAACAAGAGGGTCTTAGTTTTTTTATATTCAATACTAGCCTATGCTCTATGAACCAATGCTCAGTCTGACTGAAAGCAGACTGGAGGGAGCTCTGAAGGTCTATTGGGTTTGGGCTGGAGGCACAGATGACTATGTTGTCTGCATACAGGAGGATCTTTTCAGAGCAAGAGGTGGGGAGGACATTTACGAACAAGCTGAAGAGCAAGGGGCCCAGTATGGATCCTTGTGAGACTCCCAAGCAGGTGTGGTGTGAGACAGAGATGGTGTTATTGATCCTGGCACATTGGGATCTGGATGATAGACAGCTAGTAAACCAGTCAAGAGGTCCCTGCAAGAAACCTAATTGTATGAGGGTGTTAATCAGGAGGGAATTGTTGACCATATCAAAAGCCTTGGATAGGTCAATAAACATGGTCATGGCAATGCGTTCATGGTCGAAGGCAAAGTGCAAGTGGTTAGAGATTTCCAACAGGGCCATGATGGTGCTGTGCCCAGACCGTGCAGAGTAGGTTATGGGTATCAAGGTAACTGGACAGTTGATCTGCCACAATTATTTCCAAGGCCTTGGAGAGAGGGGGCAGAGTAGAGATTATGAGGTAGTTTCACGGGGCTAGGAGTCACCACCTTTGAGGATAGGGGTGACCACAGCATTTTTCCAAGCTGTTGGGAACTGCCCTAGGCAAAGGGAGAGGTTAAATATGGTGGTAAGCAGAGCAAGCAGTATTTCTAGTGTGAGTTGAAGTAGTTTGATGTCAAGAGGGTTGTTTAGTGGGCTGCTCCCATTAAGGGCCTTGGTAAGGTATGGCCTTACCTCATGTGGGGAGGTGGTCCAGAGATAGAAAGGTGATCTTAGGAGGTGGGGCTGGGCTGCTTAAGGTACCAGGTCAAAGATGTTTGAGGGGAGGACAGAGCTGAGGTCTATAAAACTATTGTTGAGGGTGTTGGCAATTTCTTTAGGGTCCATGGTGACCAACCCATTAGTGATGATTTGGGATGGTGGTGGTGTCTGTGACTTGCCAGTCAGGGTTTATGTGTTGTCCCAGAATTTGTGAGATGAGCCCCAGGAGGCTGTGAGGGTAGCTCTATAGTGGTCAGATTTGACCTTCCTTAGCAGGGATGAAAAGGAGATGCAAGAAGGAGGAGGTGGGACATAGAATGGGGGAGGTGGTAGAGTGGCAAGTGGAGAGAGGGGATTAGTGGAGTAAGGAAAGGTGACAGAGTGGTAGGTGATAGAGTGGTAGAAGGGAATACTCTGAGGCCGGTGGCCTGAGCAGGAAGTGATAGCCCTCTGGTGTTGGAAAACTATAACCTGCTGCAGGGAAAGTGGGGACTTAGAAAAAAGTAGAACAGGAAGTCATGTGACATGGCATTGCTATAATTGGAGGGTTGGGTTGGGGTGAGTGGGTGGCTGGTGCGGGTGGGGCAGTTGCTGCCAAGGGTCAATGGGCTAACACCCCTCACAAAGATTGTGCAGTGGGGAAGGTCTGTAGTTACCTTTTGTGCCACTCAGGACTGGGCTCTGCCAAACAGAGTGCTGCAGGAGGCAGCTGATTGCTGTGCTGGGGGTGGGGGATCTGGTGAGGCCTAACATAGGAGACAGAACAAAGGCTTACTTAGTATGCAGCTGGAGGCTGTGGATCACACTGCACATGCGCAGGCTGTTGTACCAGACTAGGTGCCTTGCAGCCTACAATGCATGCGTGAACTATGCCATTATCGAGGCAGAAGGAAGGAAGTGCCAGGATGGTGATTTCCCTGACATACCACTACAGACCCAGGTAAAATTGCGATGGTAAACTAGCATTAACAATCCTACAAACTGTAGTAAACTACCAGTCACTGTAAGAGCACTCTAAGACATGCAAGCTAGGCAGCAAACTAGTGTTACAGTGCACAGTTAAACTCCTTAAAGCACCAGACTAAACTGCTGTAAATCTCCATGGCTAGAAGGAACAAAACAGTCCATAGAAAGTCAATCAGCCCACTTTGGAGGGCAAAAAAGGCAGAGTCAATGCAGATGAACACCCTTCACAAAGATTGTGCAGTGGAGAGGTCTGTAGTTACCTCTTGTGCCTCTCAGGACTGGGCTGTGCTGAGCGGAGTGCTGCAGGAGGCAGCTGGTTGCTGTGCTGAGGGGGGATCCGGTGAGGCCTCTTGCACCTCTCAGGACTGGGCTCTGCCGAGCGGAGTGCTGCAGGAGGCAGCTGGTTACCCACTGGATCTTGTATACTAGTAATATTATTGTTTTCTTGATCCTTTTCCAATTACCAAGCCTTTAATTTTAATGGTTTGGCAGATGTTAAATAATAATTTGATCTTGTTTGAAGGATTTGTTTTTCTGCCATTTTAGTTATTGTTATAATTTTCTTTTTTTGGATGTTAATTTGTTGTATATATTATCATCAAAGCTGGAGTTATGAAATTGCTCTAAATTGTATTTCATTTTCTAATTGGTGTTGGATTTTTTCCATTTTTTATTCCTATGAGATTTTAGAGTTTGCATTCTGCCTCTCACCCAAACTTTAAATGTTTCCCAAATGTTAAAGATGTTTGTATCTATTTCTGTATTATCTTGAAATAAGTAATTAATTTCCTGCCTAAATGACGCTTCAGTTAAATGTGACTTCAGCACTATAATGTCCATTCTTCATGTATATGTATTTTGTATATTTCCTTCCATTTGTAGGTCCAAAATACCTGGAGAATGGTCTAAGTTATGAACGTCTGGGCAGTCTACTTTTTATGGTATATGGTAATTTTAATGATATTAAAAAGTAGTCTATTGGAGAGTAAGAATTATGCATAGGTGAGTTAAATGAACATGTATTTATTGTCCCTTCTTGTTGTAACCAGGGATCTATCAAATTTAAATCTCTATAATTTTTGATTGTATTAACTAATGTTTTAAATACAGTATTAGCAACTGAAGTTCTGTCATCCCTACTGAGTGTGAAGTTAAAGTCATATCCTATAATATATGGGCCTTTACACTGTGTTATATTCAGAAAAAAATCAGAAAAGAATTTTGGAGAATTAGTATTAGGGCAAAATATTACTGCAAATGTAAAGTCATAAGTTTCTATACATAATTCTAAGATTACATATCTACCTCCTGTGTCTGTCTTTATGTTTACAATTGTTGGTTTCATTTTTTGTCTATTAAAAAAATGGCCACTCCCCTTGCTGACTGGTTTAGTGAAGAATAAGCCCCTGGGCCCCATCTTTTTTGAAAGCATTTAAAATCCTTTTCAATAAAATGTTTCTTGTAACATTATACTGTACATTGTATACATTATACAATTCATCTCTTTATGTTCCAAGTAATTTATCACTTTATTAATTTTTAGTCTATTTCTTAGCCCTTTGACATTCCATTTTGCCAGTTTTATTTTAAATGCAATTTTTATTCATAGCAATCTCCAATATAATCCAAAAAGAAGACTGTACATCCTTTGTAGAACACAACCCTTCCTTACCTGACATATTTCCATTCACCACTTTCTGCCTGCAACAACGTTTTACTGTGTGTGTGTGATAAAGAAGCTGTTTTTGCTGGACTTTATATCATTATGTGAGAAGCTGTTTTGTGCTGGACTTGAAACATCTTTGTGCCAAGGCTCCCCCTGCAGTTAAGAACTTGAATCAGCTGTAGAAGCTAAACCGGCAGCCAGTGAGAGGGGTGTGGACCAGGAGCTTGTGCTCTTTGCAGTGGTGGAGGGGCAGTCAGCATAAAAAGGGTGCTCACAACTACTGTTTAAAAGGTACCTGACATTTTTTCATTCACCACTTTCTGCCTACAACAAAGTTTTACTCTGTGTGTGTGTGTGAGAGAAGCTGTTTTTGCTGGACTTTGCATCGTTATGTGAGAAGCTGTTTTGTGCTGGACTTGAAACATCTTTGTGCCAAGGCTGCCCCTGCAATTAAACGCTTGAATCAGCTGTGGAAGCTAAATTTGCAGCCAGTGAGAGGGGTGTGGACCAGGAGCTTGTGCTCTTTGCATTGGAGGAGAGGCAGTCAGCATAAATGGGTGCTCGCAGCTACCACACGAGCGTGAGTGGCACGAGCGCCACTCAGCATCAAAACATGTGTTTGTAGGCTTAGTGAAGGTCTTTAGCTTGAAGTTTGGATTCATAGATTGAGAACTATTTGTAGTAATTAAATATTCAAACTCTGATTTAAAAGTCCAAGCTTGGTGAGTGTTATACTGAATTTCAATTGTTTTAATTATTAACCATACAGAAATATGTAATGTAGTGTGTCCTACTTGTGATACATATTAATCAATGGAAGAAGATTGACTGTTGGGATCGGAGTGTCACTCCATCGCCTGCAAGGCAGCAAGAAAAAAATATGTTATGGCATTTATTTATGTCGTTGGGTTCAGAACTTATTCATAGAACCAGAAGAAATGGATTCTCTAGGCAGTGGAGATTATTTAATCAGGTTAGAATCCAATGTTTTTCACCTAGAAAATCCCACTTAAAATTAACTACACCATTTGTTTGTAGCATAGTAATACTGCTTGCAGGTAATGTGGAGATAAATCCCAGCCCCAAAAGAGCTCAATAAACAAAATTGAAAAATTTCACTTGAAAACGCAAGAAGTGTTATAAACAAGATGCATGAATTTCAAATATGGACTAAACATTATGAACCAGACGTGATAGGATTAACTGAAACATGGTTATCTCAAAACATACAGGATAAGGAAATATTAATGGATGGTTATAATCTTTTTAGATTAGATAGGGAAAAGAGGGGTGGTGGAGTTCTTTTATATATATCACAGAGAAACTGGGTTCGGGAGAAGTTGTTTTTCAGGGTAATTTAGAGGGAATTGAATGTCTTTGTGTTAAATTTGAAAGATTGTAGCTCTTAATTAGTATAGTATATTCCCCTCCAAAAGTAAATACTACCAAGTTTGAATTATTGGCATCTAAATTAGCATTAATGTCAGATGGTAATGATTTAATACTAATTGGTGATTTCAACACTGCTTGGGGCAAGCCAATGGGATTAAAATTGAAATAAAGTTTTGAGATACTAAATGTTAATCAAATAATAAATCAAAGTACTAGGAAAAGTGAGGTTAAAAGTCAGGGAAGTATTTTGGACTTGATTTTCCCTCTAGGAGCTTTCATGTAGAAAAATGTTTGATTTTACCTCTAACTTTGGGGATCATAATCCAGTATATTGTGTTGTAAAAGATTTAAATCAAATAATTGAGGAAGAAAATATTACCCTAAAAAGAAACTTTAAGAACTATCACCCAAATAATTTTGTTTATGATTTAAATTGTATAGAGTGGGGAAGATTGCATTTAATTCCAGATGTAAATTTGTCGATTGAAGAATTTTCAAAAATTTATTTAGAGGCCTGTAATAAGCATGCACCATTTAAAAAAACTAAAACAAAGAAAAAGCATCTTCCATGGATAAATGAATATTTGAAAAAGAAAATTTGTATCAGAGATAGAATCTGGAAAAGAGCAAATAAAACTAAAAGGGAGGAAGACTGGGTTAATTTCAGAATTAAGCGAAATGAATGCAAAAGGTTAAGTAGATCTGCAAGAAAAATTTTTTACAACATTAAAATTGAGACAACTCATGATTCTAAACAATACTGAAATATGATAAAAGAATTAGAAAACCTTTTGAGAGCTAAGTCTTGTATAAAAATGTCTAATAATAAGGGTGAGCTCCTTGACTCAAAGAAAACAGCCAGTTGTTGAATAAATACTGTATTTCTTAACATTGCCTGATATTACCATCCCAGCTGGTTCACAAGTACAAACAGATTTAGTAAATAAAGAAACTAATAATGAAAATTGTTTTTTTTTATTTTAAAAAAATAAAAATCTTGGAAGTTAGGCGGGAGATTTTAAAATTAAATAAAAATAAATCATATGGTATGGACAATATTGAAGGGAAATTTATTAAAGATGCAATTTGCAGTCTTATCACCAATACTGACTGACTTATTTAATCAAAGTTTGATGAAAAATGTTTTTCCCTCTATCTGGAAAATAGGCAAAATAGTACCTATATTTAAGGGGGGGGGATTCAAATGACCCCTCAAACTATAGACCAATAGCAATCCTCTCCATCCTCTCTAAGTCTTTGGAATGAATGGTGTTCATCCAGTTGTATAGTTATTTAGAAAAGTATTCAAAATTGACCAAATACCACCATGGTTTTAGGGCAGGTTATTCAACTTACACTGCGCTCGTGGACTTTGTTGATAAAGTGGCAGTGGCCTTGGATAAGGGAGAGTCCACGGGTGCAGCGTTTGTTGACCTGTCCAAAGCCTTTGATTTGGTCAACCACCATTTATTGTATGAGAGGATGGAGAGGATTGGTATAGCCCCTAGGTCATTATTATGGTTTAAATCATATTTGAGTAAAAGAAAACAGCAAGTAGTAATAAACGGTCAATTTTCTGAAGTAGGTAGTATAATAAGAGGTGTCCCTCAAGGTTCAATTTTGGGGCCATTATTGTTTTTGTTGTATTAATGAATTACCTACCAAAACAAATAATACACAAATCAGATTGTATGCAGATGATACAATACTTTTAGCATCAGCCAAATCTCAAAATGAAATGATGGTTAAATTACAGATGGAGTTTGATGTTCTACAGGATTTGTTTTCCAGCTCTAAATTAGTGATAAAAAAACTCAGGTTATGTTTTTTAGTGAAAAAAAAAGGTTAATAAAAAACAGATCAGAGATAGGGAAATATTAATGAGGAATGGGAAAAAATTGACAATCACAGATCAATATAAATATTTAGGTGTAGAGATTGATTATACTTTATCTTTCTCAGCTCATATTAATAACACAAAAAAGAAAATTAATAATAAGATAGGGGCACTACGTAGGTCATCAAGGATATTAAATCTACAAACCCGGAGGTTAATTGCAAATCAATTAATAATGCCTGTATTAGAATATGGAAATATGGTATATAATTTTGCGAGTCAAACACATTTAAATAAATTAATTATATCATATAATCTATAGGCAAGATTTCTCCTGAACTGTAGCTATAATACTCATCATTGCATTTTGTATAAAGACCTAAACTGGGACAGTTTATCAGTACGATTTAAAAAACAATATTCAGTATTTATCTATAAAATAATAAATGGGATGATTGATGGAAACATTGAATTGCCTTCTGTTAGTAAATATTATCCATATATTTTAAGGGATGTAAAGCATAGAGGTTACACTTTTCCAAAAACTAATACAAGTTATGGTACTATGACACTTGAGGCTCAGACTGCAAATATTTGGAATAATATTCCCCCTGAATTAAGGAAAGCAACTAAACTACTAAGTTTAAATTTAGATTGAGCACTGCATTTTATGATGAATGTACTTGTTTTTAAAATGTGGAAAAATGTGTTAGTTGTTGGTATGATTGAAGATTTTTTTCTTGTGTAATGTCAAAAATTATTTATTAGTTGTTTCATATAGTTTGAATCTTTGTATGTTATATTGAATGTAACTTTGTTCTTGGCACAGGACAACTTTGAAAATAGGTCTCAAGACCTAAAGTTTGCTATCCTGTATGAAAATAAACATTTTTACTACTTTTGACTACTAATTAGAAATATCCTGTTTTTTTCTTTGTTCCCTTCTCCCATTTTTCTTCTATCTATTTTATTAACTTGGACCCTTTTAATTACCTTTCTATTAAACTGAGACCCATGTATTCTTTAACATTCCGCCACCCCCTTTGCTACTGCTCTACCCCTGCTGGATAAAATGTTTTTCTCCTGCCCAACGCCCCCATAGTGGCTGAGATGACCAAATTGTCATCTCTTATGCCACAAATATTAAAATATCTTGGCCCCCTTTCTTTCTAAACTACACAATAAAATCCATACTCTTAATAACATACCACAATCATTTGAAGAAGCCACTATTTTATTATTCAAACAAGGGAACAACCCAAATTTATGCTTATCCTATAGACCGATATCACTGCTCAATGCAGAGTATAACATTTTTAAAAAAATTGTAGCAGCACAACTAGAAGGGGCACTCCCTTCCTTGGTTAACCAGGACCAAAATGGATTCATCAAGGGCTGAAGAATTAATGAAAACATAAGATGAACATTAAATGTAATATCAACTTACGACATAAATGATGCAGTTTTTCTGACAATAGATGCTGAAAAGACAGAATCAAATGGAATTTCATAATTCAAACTTTGCAAAAAATCAGTTTTGGTAAAAATTCATAATCTGGAGAAAAATATATACATCAAGAACCCAAAGCAAGAATCAAAATAAATAATAATCTTTCAGAATCCTTTAAACTATACAGAGATACAAGGCAGGGATGCCCCCTCTCTCCATTAATCTTTGCACTAGTCATGGAACCTCTAGCTATAGAAGTAAGGAACGACCATCAGATGGTAGGCATTAAGATAAACAACAATATACAAAAAATCAACTTATGTGCAGAAGATGCATTATTATATATTTTGGATCCACAAAATTCTATAAAAGAATTTATTAGTATAGCCACACAATGCAGAAAAGCTTCAGGCTACAAAATTAACTTTTAAATTAATTAGGGACAAATCACTGGTTCTCAAATTAAATGCAGAACATATTTTACAACTAGCAGAAAATTGTCTGTGCCAACAGGTCAACACAATCCACTACTTAGAAGTGTCATTAACAAACCATCCAGATAACTTATTTCAGGCAAATTTTGATCATATCCTAGGGGAGATAAAATCAGATTTACATAAATGGCAATATCTTCCATTAACACTACTGTAATAGGAAGAATCAGTGGAATTAAAATAAAGTAATAGGAAGAATCAATGTTATTAAAATGAAAACTCTACTCACTTTGCTATAGCTATACCAGGCATTACCTAGCTTACTTCCAAAATCTTTTTTTTTTAATAATTTGAAAAAAAAAATAGTAATAAACTATATCTGGAAAAATAAAAACCTGTGTATTGTGCATGACAAATTAATCATGTCAAAAGAAAAGCGGGATTAGCATTGCCTGATTTTTATAGATATTATCTCATGACACAAATTGCTGTAACCTGCAACTGGTTAAGGGAAGAAGATAAACCATCAATAACAATAGAGATGGAACAAGGCATGTATGAATATATATATTAGAGGCAAAAAACTCTGTTTAATGCATTAGATTAGGGTTGTTCCACAGCGACAAAAGTGAGAGAATTGCTGTTAGGCGGTTGAAACTCCTCGCTTACCTTTCAATCAGACAGGCAGATGATTGCCAGGCCCCAACTCACCCCATGACATGTGTAAAGCAGCAGAAGTATAGAGAATGGGTGAGTTAGGACCCACGATCCCAATGCGCACCCCAATACCGGGTTGGGGGTGGGTGGGGGTCCAAGGAGTTTCAACCCTAACAATGAATTTCCTCACTTTTGTCGCTGTGGAACAACCTTAACTAATGCATTAAATGGAGTTTTTTTGCCTCCAATTTCCCTTCTTTTTGAGAATGATAACGAGAAATAGTGAATGTAATGCAGCGGCGGGAGCTCGGGGCCCTTCTGCCACATGATGTGTTGTGGCATACTAACAGGGACAGCAATGCAAACAGAAATGCTAACAGTGGCACACATGGTAACACAAGCACGAATGAGAACAGAAAGGGTAACGCACATGGTGGCGTAGACGGGAATGGTCTGCCATGTGATGAGTTGTCACATAGTAACATGGTGCCTGCAAACAGAAATGTCAATGGGCATGGTGATGTAAAGTGAAACAGTAAGATAAACAGTACTGTAGACAGAAATGGCAAAAAATAACAGAAACGCAAGCGCAAATGAAAACGCAAGGAATAACGCACATGGTGGCGCAGACGTCAATGGTAAGTGAAACGGGTACGGATCCACAAGCGGAAAGGGCAACAGTAACAGTAATGTAAGCACACAGGCTGGTTTTCACCAAAACCTGCATTGAGAAAGACAGTGAGTACAAATAATGTATGCAAAATAATGAGTACCGGCGCAGAAAATGAGATCTTGGAATACTAAATACATTATATCTCAGGAACCGTACGACGTAGAAAAAAAATTTAAAAGTCATATTATTTACAACTGTCCTGGCTAATTTGATTCTTAGCCCCATGGGGCTAAGAAGTTTTCTGATGAAAAGTCTGTATCTCGCACCGTTTCCGAGATACGGGCACTGAAAGGCGCGGCGAACGCCTTAATGTTATCCTATGGGAAAAAAAGAAAAGTTCAGAGTGCCATAACTTTGCCTCCCTGTAATGTTTTTTCACCAAACTACTGAAAGGCACATCTGTGGGCTGTTGGCTGTCTTCCTAATTTCAGGAAAAAAGACCAAACCGTTATTTTGCAGCAGGGCTCCAAATGATTTCTGTTAAGTGTTAGGCGCCATAATGTTATCATATGGGAAAAACCGTCAATTTTGGAGTGCCTTAACTTTGCTGCCATGTGATATTTTTTCACCAAACTACTGAAAGGCACATCTGTCTACTGTTGGTTGTCTTCCCTCCAAATTTCAGGAAAAAAGACCAAACCGTTATTTTGCAGTAGGGTGCCAAAGGATTCCTGTAATGCTTCGGGCGCCGTAATGTTATCCTATGGGAAAAACTGTCAACTTTGGAGTGCCATAACTTTGCCACTGTGTAATATTTTTTCAATACAACACTGGAAGGCACATCTGTGAGATGTCGGCTGCGTTCCCTCCAAATTTCAGCCCAAAACTCCCAACGGTTATTTTGCAGTGCAGTGCCAAAGAATTGCTGTCATTTTCCCACAGACTAGAAAATTACTGTCGCAATTTGCGAAAGCTTTCGCAAAAATTTGCGACACTTTCGTGAGCACGAAAGTAATTTGCGAAAGTACTTTTTCCAGAAATTTGAAAAACATATTTCTGGGGTGTTTTACCACAAAATAAAGACATGGCAAGCATCCTCAGGGCCCGACTAGGTGAATACAAAAAAAATTAGGTTGCTAGAGGGTCCCAAATTTAAATGCCAACCATTTTTCTGATCACCAACTGAAAACAAAATGGCCGATTTGCGAAAGTAACAGGCCCATTTGCAAAAGTAAAAATGCATTTGCGAAAGTGTTGAACTTTTTGTTAACTTTTCCCATTGACTTATAATGGGAAACTGTTTTTTGAATAACTTTTGAACCGTTTAATATTTTTTCACGAAATCTTCGAAAGGCACATCGGGGACCCTGACTGCACGTTACCTGAAGATTTCGGGCCGGTCATGCAAACTGTATGACCTGTAGGTGCGACCACAGAATTCCAGAAAAGCGTAAACGTGCGTGCAGATCACACTTAATAACTCCGCAGCTGTATATCCAACCAGTACACAACTTGGCAGATCCTAAGGCCTATGGTTCTTGATCATAAAGTCCAAATTTCAGGCAAATCCATTAAACAGTTGCAAAGTTATTAAGGTGCAAAGTTTTGGGGTTTAACATAGAAATGGCTCCTCAACCCTAACTATGGTAGCACTACCGTGTACCATAATATATATATATATATATATATATATATATATATATATGTATTAGAGGCAAAACTCTGTTTAATGCATCAGTTAGGGTTGTTCCACAGCGACAAAAGAGGAAATTAGATGTTAGGAGTTAAAACCCCCTTGCACCCTCAGCCCACCCTCCAACCAGCATCAGGTCGTGCGGTTGGAGTCGTCAGCCCCACGGTAACTCCTCACCCCATCGCATGTGGAAAGAAGCTGAGGAATAGGAGAATGGGGTGAGAGTTAGGACCGATGACCCCAAAGCGCACCCCAATGCCGGTTGGGGGGGTGGGCTGGAGGGGTGCAAGGGGGTTTTGAACCCTAACATTGAATTTCTTTGCTTTTGTCGCTGTGGAAAAACCCTAACTGATGCATTAAACAGAGTTTTTTGCCTCTAATTTCCCTTCTTTTTGAGAATGAGAACAAGAAATAGCGAATGTAATGCGGCTGTCGGACGTCTTGTCACATAGTAACACAGTGCCCACAAATGCAAATGGTAATGCACATGGTGAAGCAAAGTGAAAATGAAAGAGAAACAGTACTGTAGACACAAATGGTAAAAATAATGCAAACGCAAGCTCAAATGAAAACGCAAAGGGTAACGCACATGGTGGCGTAGACAGCAACGGTAAGTGAAACGGGTACAGAACCGCAAGGAGAAGTGGTATGGGTAACAGTAATGTAAGCACACAGGCTGGTTTCCCCCAAAAGTTGCATAGAGAAAGACAGTGAGTACAAAGAATGTCTGCATAATAATGGGTCTCGGAGCAGAAAATGAGGAGTTGGAATACTAAATTGCTTATATCTCAGAAACCGTATGACGTAAAAAAAAAATTAAAAGTCATATGATTTATGACTTTCCTGGCTAGTTTTGTAGGGGGCTAAGTAATTTTCTAGCGAAAAGTCTGTATCTAGCACCGTTTCTGAGATATGGGCCCTGAAAGGAGCGGCGAATGCCGTAATGTTATCCTATGGGAAAAAAAGAGAAGTTTGGAGTGTCATAACTTTTCTGCCCTATAATATTTTTTCACCAAACCACCAAAAGGCACATCTGTGGGATGTTGGCTTTCTTCTCTCCAAATTTCAGTGTAAAAGACCAAACCATTATTTTGCAGCAGGGTTGCAAATAATTCTTTTCATGTAGCAGACGCTGCAATGTTAGTCTATGGGAAAAAGTGTCAACTTCGGAGTACTGTAACTTTGTATCCATGAAATATTTTGTCACCAAACCACCAAAAGGCACATCTGTTATATGTTGGATGCCTTACCTCCAAATGTCAGCCCAAAAGACCAAACCATTCATTTACAGCAGGGTGGCAAAGAACTGCTGTAATTTTGGCCATAGTCTGGAAAAGTAGTGTCGCAATTTGCGAAAGCTTTGGCAAAAATTTGCGACACTTTCATGAGTGCGACACTATTTTGCAAAATTACTTTTTCAAGAAACTTGAAAAACTTATTTCTAGGGTGTTTAACCTCAAAATAAAGACATGCTTAGCATCCTCTGGTTCCGACTAGGTAAACACAAAAAAAAATTGTGTTGCTAGAGGTTCACAAATTTAAATGTCAAGCATTTTTCTGATCACCAACTGAAAACAAAATGGTGGATTTGCAAACGTAAAAGGGCCATTTGTGAAAGTAAAAACTGCATTTCCAAACGTGTTGAACTTTTTGTTAACTTTTTCTGTTGACTTATAATGGGAACTTGTGATTTGAATAACTTTTGAACTGTTCAAATATTTTTTCATTAGATCTTCAAAAGGCACATCAGAGACCCTGGCTGCATGTTCCCTGAAGTTTTCAGACCAGTCACACTAACCGTGCAACCTGTAGGGACGAGCAAAGAATTCAAAAAAAGTGTAAACGTGCACGCATATCATGCTTAATAACTCCGCAGCCATATATCCAAACAGTATGAAAGTTGGCAGATCCCAAGATGTATGGTTTTTGATCAAGTATTCCAAATTCCAGGTAAATCTGTTGAATGGTTGCAAAGTTATTAAGGTGAAAAATTTTAGGTTTAACATGTAAATGTCTCCTCAACCCTAACTATGGTAGCACTACTGTGCTACCATTATATATATATATATATATATTTTTTTTTTTGCTCTTTTCCGGATATTATAAAAATAAAGTACACCTAAAAAAAGTTAATTTAGCAACACACACAACAATATACTGCTGGCAAGAACTTCATAAAATATTAAAAGATAAAATACAAGTTACATCTTTTACCACAATATATTAATAACTACGACTTTATTCCATCAATTAAATAACCTACATAAAAAAGTGGCAATCTCTTGGATTATTTGATTTTGGGCAACTATTTGAGAATAACCAATTTAAATCCGTTTCCCAATTAGAGACACAATATGATATTCATGCTAACCTAGATATTTACAAATCAAGAATTACATAGTAAGCACAAATGGAAGTTTAACATTAAAAAACACACCTATTTTAATAATAATAATATTTTTATTTATATTGCCCCTTTCAAATGCCAGGGTGCATTCCAATAAAATGAGATACAGTACAAATACAAAAACAATACAAAAAGATATTATAAAACACACACAATAAATTAATAAGCAGTCAGACCATAAGCCCTTCCCCACAAAAAGGATTTGAGAGCCTGTTTAAAGCTCCCCACGGTTGTACACTCCCTTATCCGATAGGGTAGAGAATTCCAAAGGGAGGGGCCCACAAACATAAAAGCCCGGGCCCCAGCTGATTTTAATATTACCCTAAGAATCTCTAGCAACCCCTCGTCAGCTGAGTGGAGCGATCTCACAGGGTGGGAAGGGATGAGGAGTTCTTTCAGGTAGTCAAGGCCCAGATTGTGCAGGGCTTTAAAAGTCAGTAATCTGACTTTGAAGGTGATCCGCAACTGAACTGGCAGCCAGTGCAGTTCCCGCAGCACCAGAGTAATATGGGAAGATCTAGGGGTACCCATCAGTACTCGGGCTGTGAAATTCTGCACTAGCTGCAGTCAGCAGATATCAACCCCTGGAAGCCCAAGGTAAAATGAGTTGCAGTAGTCTAGGCGTGAGGTCACAAAGGCATGGATCAAAGTTGGCAGATCGCAGGACAGAACGAGGTGCTTGATTCTGGTGATGTTTCTTAGATGATAAAAAGATGATTTTACCACCACTAAAACCTGGGATTGAACAGTCAGCCCTGCATCTAATATCACCCCTAGATCACGCACCCATTCAGAGACCCGTAGCTCGACATCCCTACAAAACACCTCAGATGGGGTGCCGGCCATAGTTCCCCCTATCCAGCAATCTGGATCCAATACCAGCACCTCCGTCTTCCCAGGGTTAAACTTCAACCAACTGGACCTCACTAAATCCTGGATTTCATTTAGGCAGCTGTTGAATACCGAGATAGCTCCTTCCTCGTCGGGTGCAAAGGACAGGTACAGCTGGGTATCATCTGCATGACAGTGAAACCCTAGCCCAAGCCATCTCACAATGTCTCATAGGGGGAGCATGTACACCGCAAACAACATGGGGGACAATATAGAGCCCTGAGGAACCCCACAAAGTAGAGAGATGGGATCAGAGGAAAAGACCCCTGACACCACCCTCTGAGTTCTTCCAGTGAGGTAAGAAGTGAACTGTCTGAGAACAATCGCAGAGAATCCACAAATACATCTCAGGCGCTCAAGTAGTACCCCATGGTCAACGGTGTCAAATGCTGATGACAGATCTAACAGTGCCACAATGGACCTTTTTCTCTGGTCTCTCGCCATCAGGGGATCATTGAGCACCCGAACCAGTGCAGTCTCAGTACTGTGCCTCTTTTGAAAACCTGATTGGAGAGGTTTGTAGATGCTATAGATGGTCAAATGGTTCTCCAACTGGGCTGCCACCACCTTCTCGATCACCTTCCCTACAAAGGGAAGGTTCAAGATGTGTCTGTAGTTAACAAGACAGTCTGGGTCCGAAGATGCTTTCTTCAACAGGGGTGTCACCACCGCCTCTTTCCAGGAACAGGGATATTCACCCATGTCAAGGGAACACCAGACTATCTGTGCTAGAACCAGTAAAATGGGCTCCCCACACCCTAAAATTAGGGGTGTAGGGCCTGGATCTAAACCACAGCTAGCTGGTAGGATGCAGCCCTTGGACAATCTGCATAACATCTACGATTTCCAGGTGATTGAAGATACTCCAGGAAAACGAGGGGGCAGTGACCCACTCCTGGCCACTTGCATCCCACATAGAGCATGTCAAACAGATGTCTAACCTAATGTCAGCCACCTTATCATCAAAGAACCGATCAATCTCATCACACTGTAATTGTGAAAATGCTCTACGGAGCTGTAGTCAGGTTGGGTTGCACAATCTGTCCACAGTTCTGAATAGCTGAGCTGGTTGGTTCTGAGTGGCAGAAATTTCCCCGGACAGGAACTCTGCCTTCTTATGAAATATTTCTGACTGATAGAATTGGTAATGTTCTAACAGTCTAAGGTGGTCGGCATCCAAGCCAGACTTCTGCCAACAACATTCTAACCTGTGTCCAAGTTGCCGCAACTCCCTCAGGACCCCATCAAACCATGGGGCCCAAGGTCGAAGGGAGAGAGGATGCACATGAACTGGAGCAATAGAATCCAGGGCAGAGGCAATGGCAGTATTATAAGACACAACCAACGCCTCTGGATTGTTGCAATGCACAGGGAATTGTGACCTATTAATTCAACAAAAAGAAAAAAAATGATAACCCTGACATATGGATGAAATAATCAAATACCAAAAGATTTACTAAAAATGAAACTGAAATGGGCAAAATATGTGAATATTGAAATTTCAGAGAAACTGTGGGAAGAAATTCTGGCCACTCCATCTGTAAAAGTTAAAACAAGTATGCTCCAAAAGATTTAATGCAATGTACTACACAGCTCTTATTTTACACTGTCAAAATTACATAAAATAATTTTATTTCAGCAGCATGTCCTAGGTGCACACATGCAACAGGTACTCTTATACACTTAATACATGAATGTTCATTCCTAACCAATTTCTGGGAAAAATGATAAAGATATTAGAGAAAACATTTCAGACACATCTACAATTTGTACCACTATTAACATTATTTGCACAATTAGAACAAAATATACAACTTGAACAATCTCAGAAAATCATTTTAACAATTGCCATGAGATTGGCAAAAAAAATGCATTCTATTAAAATGGAAGGACTCATCACCCCTTGCTTTTGAAACCTGGATGAACTTCATGGTTGATATGAAACTATAAAGAATCCATTATCTAAAAATGGAAGATAAATTGACTTTTGAAAAAATGTGGAACCCTTTCCATCTACAAATCCTAAAAGGGGTTTGTTAGAAATTAAAAGTTATTAAACAAAGAATAGTGAGAGCAAAACGTTATTGCATAAACTCGGTGGACTCTTGGACCCATAGGCAGATAGGGGGTGATGATGATGAAAAAAAAGGGCTCAATATGACAGAACCATAACATGTAGTTAATGAATTAGCTAATTTTTTCAATCTGAACCTAAAAAAAAAGTGGTGCAGAGGACACTGGAGCAATCACAGTGAGTCCTTGCACTGCTGCCTCTGCTTCCCTCTGCCCATCCTCTCACTGCTGCCTGAACACAGATGGGTCTGTCAGCCTGGGTGATGCATGAGTGAGGGAGCGAGTCCCTCCCAAATCACAGAAAGTCTTATTCTCTTCCCATGGAGGCTCACTTCTGCCCCTGAGCATCTCTCTCTACTCAGGCTATCTGGCTAGTTTGTTGTCTCTGTTCAAAAGTTAAGTGTTGCTGCGTCCACACCAGTTCCAGCAGGGACTTGTTAACTCAGACAGTTACAGGTTTCTGAGAAAGAAGTTACTCTCACACTAGCATGATGTCCCCTGGCTGTAGTAGACTACACAAAACCTCATCTCCTGTGCAGACAAACTGATGTGACTTGGTTAGTACCAGGGGAATAGAATGGGCAGGGTTGGAGATGTGAGCAGGTGGCAGCAGCACAATGCAAAAGGATAGGGTCAGGCCATGTCTAGAACTTAAGGACAGAGTGGGCTGTGCAAACAAAAAAATGACAACCTGTGTAAAGATTTATTTGAGGCAGCAACTGAAAGATCTGGTGCTCCAGCCCCCAGTGCCTACCCCTAGCAGTGCCCCTGTTGGGGATCATGAAGAATGTACAGTATACACTCATGTCCTGTTTTCCTGGGGCAACTGGCAAAATTGGCTTTTTGTTGCTGAGATTGAGGATGACCTGTTGAGTTGCTACCAATTTCTCCTAGGATATTGTGTCAGTAAGTTCATTGGCCTGTATGGAATTATCCCTTGTTATAGTTCTTTTACATACCTATTGGAGACAAGATCTATGACCCATCTGTCTGCAGTTGAAGTCATCTCCCCACTGGTGGGCTGCTTACTGGGGCCAACCTCTCCTCATTGTTTCTTGCTTCTTTTGTTTATGAACTTTGGTTTGTTTCCAGATGGACTAAACTTGCAGCTGGAACCTGATCTTGATTTGTTCTGAAAGGGGTGGATCTTCAATCTTGATCTTGACACCCATCCTTGTGAATGTTGGCTGGAATGCAGTCCCAACTGGTCGTAAAAGCTCTTGAACTTTGGTTGAAATGAATATCCTGATGGCAGGTACAAGTCCTTGTCTCCAGCTCCTTATTTCCCACCTGACTTCTCCTTTAGAAAGAGTGTTAGGAACTCCCTGAATAGGTGACTATCCTTGAATAGCAGTTTCATATGGGTGTTCTTGGACTCATTATCTGCCAGCCATAGCTTCAGCCAGAGTGCACTCCTGGCTCTGTTGGCCAGCACTGTCATTCTTGTTCACAGTTTGCATATATTCAAGGTGTCATCAGTAAAATACCATGCCACCTGGATGGTGCAGTCTCTGTTACCTGGCAAGCGGTAGGTCTTGGGGAGTGTCTCCACAATAGATTCAATCCATCTGAGGAGTGTTCTCCTGTTGAACTACACTGCTGTGTCTGCTGTTAGAGCATACTAGACACCTCCTGGGCCTTCTTTTTATGTTTCTCAATCTTTTTGTCTGTGGAGTCCTTTAGAGCTGCTTTGCTTTCAATCAGTATTGTAGTCCTTTTAGACAAAGTCTATACTTGGGAGTTGACCTTGGGAGCCTTAAACCATGCTGTGCACCTGGCCTTGCTGAGGGGGTTTATTCTGTCAGTTATGTGCCTCTCTGGAAGACTACTAGGCTCTGCAGTCTTGTGTTCTTTTTGTAGAATAACTTCAAGAGCTTGGCATGATGGAAACTGGATCCTACTGTAGCTGCATATAACTAGGCAAAAGCTAGGAAGGCAGGCACCTGTGAGGAGCATCATACTGATGATGCAATCCAAGATGGCCAGGTGAAGCTTACATGGAGCTAACCGGCACGTCATACAGCAAGAGTTTTCTGAACAGAAGAAATACGCTATGCCCTTTTTCTTCTCCCTTTTCATAGAATATCTAAAGCCAAATGCTATAAGCCTTCTGGGACTGCTCAGTATGTCTAAATGTGTTAGATGTGCTCATGAGTTTACCGATGCTCATTTTGCGGAAAAACATCTGACAAGAAACAGTAAGGCAAATCCAAAAGTGGTGGCCCCAAGCAATTCCCATACTAATTGGCCCACGAGTCTATTCCCTAGTTTGCCAGACTTACGTTCAATCAACAAACCATTGACTTCATTATTACTTGAAGCATTGTCTGGGAAGGATGCCAAAAAAACTCAAAGATTGTCAAGTAACCTCCTTGCTTTTTTCAGTATGAACACTGAGCACCGGAAAGCTTTAAATGAATAAAGGGTCGCAATCCCGAAGAAAAACAGTAATATGCCAGCAAAAATGTTAAATCAAAGGCAAGAGGCTGAGACAGATGGCGGGGTTTTAAATGGGGTTGCAGAGACAGCACAAAAATGAAAGGGCTAGAAAATCAGACACACAGAATAAAGATTTGGAAATAAAAACAATTAGTGCACAAAACAAGAAAGCAGGACAAAATGAAAATACAGAAGAACAGGAAAATCATGACACTACAAAGAAGAACAAAGAAAGTAGTGAAGAAAAAACACACAGAAACAAATTAGGCTTCAGGAGATATTAACTCTGAGCAAAACAGTGACTCAAGCCAGAACAAATTCAATGAGTCTAAAAGCGAGGAACTGGAGTCAATGAGAAATTTCAAATGTGAAATGATCAAAATATTAGGGGAAATAAAATCCTCAGTTAGAGATGTAAGAAGCTCAGGAAAAAATGAACTAAACAGTAAAATGTAGAATTTAACACTGAGGTCTGACAAAATGGAAAAAAATCTCGAGTCTGGAAGATCTCACAAACCCAATGCCACAAAGACATGTACAATTTAAGAAGCAATTAATGCTTTTACAAAATAAAATTTCTGAAGAAGAAGACAGAGCAAGATGTGGAAACTTAAGGATCAACAAAGTCCCAGAGGGGATAGAAGGCGCTGGAGACCCACTTCCATATTTTGAGAAAATACTGACCATATGAGGAAAACAAAAGTGCTTGAAGAGAAAATTACTTAGGTAGGGCAATGACATCAGCAATAGATTTTTAAACGCATGACACTAAGAACCATCTATGTGAAACCCCATAATTTCCAAGATAAAGAATGAATTCTACAAAAAGCTTGAATGGACAAAGGCCTTACAAATAAAAACAGTAAATGTAATGTTTTTCCAGGTCCATCCACAGAGACAAATGAAAAAAGGAAGCTGTTTAATCCAGTTAAAGCAAAGTTATATCAAAAAGGAATTAAATTCACCATGCTTTACCCAGCTGAACTTAGATTTGTAACTAATGGGAAGCTCCAGACATTCAAAGATCCAGAAGAAGCCATGGACGCTTTTGAAACTAAATATGGGGAAAAAGCCACAGACTTGAATGCCAGACAAGGTAGTAACAGAAATAAACCATATACCTGGACCTGTGAAAACAACTACGGAAGCAACGTGTGAAATAAAAAAGTATATGTGCAGAAAAACATGAGAAATAGTAAAAAAACACATTTCCATACATATAATTACTATATTATAAAGGGGGGGGGGAAATAAGTGTGAAACAAATTAGGAAGTAATGGAAATAGCATTAAATGGAGCAAAAAATATACACCTATGCCATAGCTTCAGTGTATCAGTGATGACATATATGGTCATTACTCTTGTGCAGGGGGAGCAGAAATCTTTTAGACGTCTGTTCACAGAGGGTAAGAGGGAAGAGGGGAATTTTTTGGTTGAAAATTATATTGACTGTCCAAAGTGAATGCCTACACAGAAATATGACATGCTGAGAGATAGTTTGAATTTTTAATTTTTTTTTCAATTCTTTTTCCTCCGGTCATGGATCCAGGAGCCTCTCTCAGGCATCCAACCTTTGTCCTGTCCTGCCTGAAGTCCCCCCGACCGAACCTTCCTCTCCTCCACCCCCGCCTCAGAGCTGGCACCCCCAGCTTAACCCCTCTGGGGTGTGGCCACCCCTCCTACTTTGGGCGCTCTTCAATTTGTAGACTCCAGCTGCGGTTGTAGGCCTCTGGAAGGAGGGTCTGTGAAGGCCTGCCAAGTTAGACCGGGTCATGGACATGGGAATTGGTGCCATCGCCTACCCATGGAACCGGGATTTTCCTATGTTCTGTTTCACCCACCCCATCCCTGCGAGTTCACCCCCGACGCTGTGGTGCACGGCAACCATGCCAGCATCAGACAAACTATTATGTGCAGCCCCATGCTACTGCAGCACCCCCCAGTCTCCACCAGGGGCTGCTGGAGTGCAGAGCTCCCCAATGCCCTCCCCCTGAGACAGGAGAGCAGTACAGCAGGTGCTCAATCCAGTCCCTCCTCTGCCGACCCCCAGCACCCGAGCTTGCTCCCGAACTCGGGTCACCAGCGTGGCGCGAGGTGTGGTGTCTATGATGAAGCTGAGCAAGGAGCAAATCAAATTTATCACAGTTTCAATGATTATTGCAAGAAATGACATATTAATGAAATGGAAAGACACTGCCCTACCCACATATGAAACTTGGGTAAACTTTATGATGGATACCATGAATTTAGAAAAAGTCTATTATATAAGAGATGGAGATATGGAAAATGTCAATAAAATATGGGATCCCTTACAGGACTGCATAGTAAAAGGGATAATGTAATAAACTTTATAAACTTAAACGTTAAGTATCTATTGGTTAATACATAAATAAAACATTGCCTGCCTCTCCCCTCCTCCCTTATGGCTATGATGAGATTACTGGTCACTTGACTCTGAAATCTTTGGATGAAACAATGATCAAATGAATAATCTGAGCCATAAAAAATAATAATTACAAAAAATGACTTTGCAGAAGCAAGGAATCTGTTGATGTTGATGGTTACTTAGGTTCATCTGTAATCCTGAGAACTTCACTGACCATGTGGACTAGTTTGTCCATTGTCCTCCCTGGGACATAGTCTGCCCATATTCCTTTCCTGCTCCTTCTCCAAATCCAAGCCACATGGTGAGTAATCCGCCCTACCTAAGTGGTGCCATTTCACAGCTGGTGGTTGTCTGTGTGTGTCTGACAGCTTCATTTTTTTTATATGATTTTTATTAGAGAAAATATGAGGCAACACCTTCAGCATGTCACAATACTGAATTTAGGTGCAGTGAAATCAAACTATGAGTCTATAAAGTGTAGTCGGCTCTTATACAGCTTATCAAGTAAAAACAGGACAAAATCATGCATTTAATCCAAAGAAAGTATGACATATATTGAATAAATACCCTCACAGAATACATTATCTGTCCCAGCTAAAACTCACTTAAAATATATTAGTCCCCTGAAGGGGCCACTAGCCCCTCAAGGGACAAATTCCAGATCAACCTCTATCAAATATTGGATCCACCTCTGCCATTTGGTTTGGCAAACCATCAATTTATCATGGAGGGTCGCTGTTAGGCTTTCCATTTGATATAGCCCTAAAACTATTAATCTCTGGTCTGCCACTGTTTGTATGACTTTAGTAATCCATTTGTGGGTGATAGTTTTGTTAGCTGCTAGTAAGTATATAGGCAAGAGGGTCTTATGCCAGGAGGGGGAGTGGTCTGGGTAGATGGAGTATAAGGTTATTTCTGCAGTAAGTTCAGTTTGCTCTCCCAAGCAATCCTTCAGTTTCGACTGAAGGGAGCACCAGCATGGCATTAATAATGAATAATTCCAAAAAATGTGACCTAAATCAGCCAGTTTGCATTTGCAATCTCTCCAACAGTAACCAAAACTATCTGGGAGGTATTTCACCAGAATCACAGAAGAACCTGTTTCTACATTTCCAAGCAAATTCCCACCAAAGGTGGGAGGATGTAAGTTTAACTGCTGTTAGGGTGGCCTTTGTCCAGGAGATGCTTGAAACTTCCAATTCTAAATCTTTGTCCCACCCCTCCAAGACGGAGAAAGTGGTTTCCCTTAAGACCTCCCTTAAAATTTTACATAAAGATCCAGTAGGATGTCCCCATGGGTTGCCTGAGAGGAAGTCCAGAAGTATTTTCAGGAAGGGGGCAAAGGAGAGGGTAGTGTAGAGATGATAGAATGTTGTTGAAGAATATAGTTCCTGACCTGAAGGTATCTAAAAAAGTCCCCCTGTCTAAGCTCTGTAGGGTATCTAAGGAAAGAATCCACGCCTGCCCTAAGAACTGATATACATAAATCAATCCCAACCTATGTCATCTAGCAAACACCAAATCAGTTTGAGCTGGCATAAAGTATTTATCCTCTGAAAGCATCCAGCAATAGAAAAAAACCTGCATGAACTTTGTGTGCTTCCTCAATGAATACTACACCTTCAAGATATTAGCTGAGATTTGGGTAAAATTCCTCAAAGGAGGAGACCTACCTTCAGAAGCAAATAAGATTTTTTCTATATCATATAGATTGTTAATAGTAAATTCTATACTTTTCCATGGAGCTTTGAAGGTTTCGGATAACCAGAGAAAAAGCACCCTCAGGAAAGCAGCTTTTGCATAAAGTTCATGATTTGGTAAATTCACACCTCCTTGGACCAAGGATCATTCTAAAATTGAGAGACGAATTCTGGTGTGTTGGCACCCCCAAATGAAATCTGATATCATTCTATCCCAGAACTTAAAGTAGAACTGGGCTGGGAAGTGGGGGATATATTGAAAGAGATATAACAGGCATGGGAGAACATTAATGCTTATAATTTCTATATGCTAAAAGAAGGAAGGGTGAAACGTATCCCATTTATTAAGATCTGATTGTATTGCTAATGTTATGGGTTCAAAATTTATTACATTCCACACCTTTAGATCCTGAGGAATATTTATACCTAAATACTTAATTTTAGTGGCTCGCCATTTCAAGTGACTGGCACATCTCAATGCCTCAGAAGGGGTAAAATTAAGTAGTAAAACCTCAGTTTTAGAAATATTTATTCTAAAGCCTGCCAGCCTTTCATAGATATGCAGAATCTCCCAGACATATAGGATGGACTCCTACAGGGACAAAACTATTAAAAGGACATAGTCTGCAAACAGCGATACCCTATATTCTTGTTGTCCAAAAGGGATGCTCTCAACCCCCTCTGCTTCACATAGAGCTGCTGCCAAGGGCTTCATATAAAGAGCAAACAGGAGTGGGGAAAGAAGACACCCCTGTTGCATGCCCCACTGCAAAGGGATAGAAGGTGACCCCCATTTACACAGACATAGGCTTGTTGTGCATTATGAATGTTTTGGATCCAGCTCAAGAAGGACTCAGTGAAATGGAATTTTGACAGGGCATTCAACAAAAAGGGCCAGGACACCCTGTTTAAAGCCTTTTCAGCATCAAGGCTTAACATAGCTGCAGGGATACAGCTAGTTTGGATATATTCCATTAATATTAAAACCTGACGAATATTATCCATGGTATTCCTTTGCTTAATAAAACCTGCCTGATCAGGGTGGATAAATGTTGGTAAGACAGTTTCCAACCTGACAGCCCAAATTGCCTTGAAAATTTTATAATTAACATTCAAAATAGATATAGGGCAGTAGGATGACATGTCCAAAATATCTTTGTTGGGTTTGGGAAGAGCCGCCAGAATAACATATGCCCAGGATAGAGGTGGAGGATCCCCCTCCACCACAGACCTGAATACAGACAGCATGTTTGGTAAGAGCTCTTTAAGGAAGCTCTCATACCACTCTGCAGGGAATCTGTTGGGTCTAAGACATTTATGAGTGGCTGTGGCTTTGATCTGGGCCTAGACTGCATCTGCCCGGATAGGGTCCTTCAGGATTCTGGTCTGCTCTTCCAAAAGATGCAGAAGGAGAAGTCCCTCCAAAAACTGGATCTCCTCCCCCGAGCTTCCTACAGAGTCCTGCCTATATAGACTTTGATAATAGCTAGAAAGGTGTCCCTAACTTCAGCATCTCCATATATCACCTGTCCTGTAGATAAGCTTTTAATTTTAAGGATAGTTGAGGTCCTCTTGCAACCTCTCAATCTTTGTGCCAACAAATGAGTGCCCCAAGCTCCCCTCATAACCTGATTGTTTTAGGTACATGAGTGCATATTGTATCTTTAAATCCATAATTTTCTGCAGTTCCACCTTAGTCTCCTGAATTTTAGTTTGTATTTCTTTGTCACCATCTATGTACAGAAACTGGAAAGTTTGAAGCTCATTTGAGAGGTCTTTATATTTAGCCTCATGGTCCCTCTTCTTCTTGACTGAGTAGGCAATGGTTTCTCCTCGAAGCTCCTCCTTCAAGGAGTCCCATATCATAGCCTCAGAGACTGGGGGAGAACAATTCTCCTCCAAGAACTGAGGAATACTTTGTTTTATAAAACCAATATATTGAGGGTCTCTTAAAAGAGTCAGGTTGAGATGCCAGAGAGTTTGTTTTTCTCATTTTCCCCAAATTAAGTTTTAAAATTAATGGGCGGTGGTTTGATAGTATCCTAGGCCCAATGGATATATCCTGTATTAAGGAAAAATGTTCACAAGTTATAAAAAAATAATCTAACCTCCAGTATGCATGGTGACATCCAGATTAATAATTATAACCTGACGTCCTGGGGAACACCTTCCTCCAAATATCCACTACTCCCAAATGATCCAACATCCCTTTTAGATATTTAACTACATTGGACATTCTATATGTCTGTGGGTTAGAGGAGTCTTGGTTAACAGACATTGTCATGTTGAGGTCACCCCCAATAATTAGGCATCCTTGCAATAATTCCATTACCTTATTTATAAAAATTCTAACTATCAGAACCTTAGTTTGTGGTGGCATACTGTATATACGTTGTCCCAGACTGCCCCCTTTTCCTTCACAAAAGACAGAGACCATTGTTTGTTGTTGTGCTCAGACTGACAATTAATTTATTTATATATCATAATTCCATGTGCCATTTCATCATCTTTTATTATTATATCTCTCACATTTGCATTTATTTGCATCCATATATCAATCACTGATCCTCCCTCTTTCTTCGTCTTTTTGCTCCCCCCAGGTGAAAACTTGGGTGCCTTCTTCTTCTCTTTTTCTGTTAGGTAATGGTGAAAACTGAGACCGCTTTCCTCCTTCAGCTTCTTCTTTTCATCTTATTCCTTTTTCTCCCCCCTCCCCCATTTTCCCTCTCTGCCATCCACCTTTGGCAGTCCAGTAACTGTACTATTTTCTGCCATCCACCTTTGGCAGTCCCAAACCATCCTACCAGACATTTCCGTCATCCACCTTTGACAGCCTAATATACAGTCCCGTTTTGACTGTCTTTCCCTCTTTTCTATATTTCAGGGTGGGTGGGAGGATCAAAACTCCAGCAAAGTGGCTAAGCCACCCCTGTGCTGCCCATTATGTACCCCTCTTGCCATTCCCCTTCCTTTTGCTTGGCTATTGTTCTATACCTTGACCATCCCCTTCCCTCTTCCCTCCCCTTCTGAGCACACCATCTTGATGAAAAGGGAAGGGGTGCACCAAGACAACCTGGTCTGCCCCTTAAAGGGCAAAGTCCATTAACCAGGGTGACTTCTTGTGAGTATAGCCTACCTTGTAATGTACTCACTGCTATTCATTGGTCTAATAGGGAAAAACAAAAAACTAAAAGACTATTGTACAAGCTTTTCTCAATTGCAGGAAGGTCTAAAGAATAAGGAGTGGGAAAAATGTGATTCTCTACTTCTAGCCAAATGGTTCTATATGGGGCATCATTTGTCTAGAAGTGGACAGTTATGTATAAAAAAAGGGAATGTATTTTCCTATGGGTAGGACCAGTATAAACATGGATCCTATTTTGCACATCTTGTCAATTTTAGGTATAAGTCTCAATATTCAGGTTACTGTTTGTCAATTCTGTTGGTTAGTGGAGACATCGAATTAAATCCTGGGCCAAAATATGTGAGTGGAATACAAGTAACGCATGAGAATACATGCAGTCTAATAAACATGCCTAATTTAGTGAGAGTATGGGCTGAAAAGATGTCTTGGAAAATGAAGTCCAGCTAGAAGGATTTAGTCTGGCAAGGCTGGACAGAGGGGAACAGGGAGGAGGAGGAGTAGTGATATATACAAGTAATAAATTAGGCCCCTTAAGAATTAGATATTCTGAAAATTT
The DNA here is from genome assembly GCA_016271365.2 of Neoceratodus forsteri. NCBI lineage: Eukaryota > Metazoa > Chordata > Ceratodontiformes > Ceratodontidae > Neoceratodus > Neoceratodus forsteri. The sequence continues at coordinate 276,391,602 of CM057453.1, read as the reverse complement.
GGAGGGCATAGATTGTCTAGTAGATGAACTAGTTGTGAGTAAGCTCATGATAGGGATAGTATATGCACCCCCCAAAACCAAATCGACCCTTTCTGACAAATTGGTGGCTACCCTTCTAGGCATAGTTCAGAAAGCTGAATTGATTTCATTAGGGGATTTAAATGCTGACTGGAATATGGGTGGGGGAAAAAGATTAAAAGATAGTTCTGACATTTTGGGATTACAACAAACAATACATGGGATAACCATATGTACAGGAAATATAAATAAGGGGTCCTTACTGGATTTAATGTTTATATCTAAACACCTAGTTGCAAGATCAGTAGATATATTGCCATTAAATTTAAGTGATCATGGCCTGATAAGATATGAAATTGAGTAGGCAAAACCCAGGAGAGTAGACACTGAGGTTAGTTGGGTAACATATTGGAAGGTTTTCAGTGCCATTGCCTTTAGGGACAGTTTTTGTAATGAAAATTGGATGTGGATTACATTAATACCTGATTTAGACCTGGCTTTACAGGATTTACCAACACACATGTTAGAATAACTAACAAACATGCCCCAAAGGTTAGGAAAACATAGATACATAAATACATAGATACATAGACACTGTCAGCAGATAAGGGCCTATGACCAACCCAGTCTGCCCATTTAAGCTTGTAAGTTCACTTTATGTTTTTCTAGAAGTCTGTTGGCCCTTACCCCTGACCTCCAGAATTCTCTTATGTCTATCCCATGCATTCTTAAATCCTGTGATTGTTTCAGCCCCCACCACTTCCTCTGGTAGGGTGTTCCACTTGTCCACCACTCTTTCTGTGAAGAAATTCTTCCTCACGTTTCCTCTGAATCACCCTCCCTCCAACTTCATTTCATCTTTTTCACTGGAAAATAGTATATTCCTGCACCCTGTTTCACCCTGTAAGGTACTTGTATGTCTCTATCATATCCTCTCTCTCCCTCCTCTCCTCCAGGGAGTACATAATCAAGTCCTTCAGCCTGTCCTCACAGGACTTGTGATGCAATCCCTGTACCATCTTTGTTGCCCTCCTCTGAACCTTCTCTACCCTATGTCCTTACATAGTTAAGGTGTCCAGAACTGTTCATTGTACTCCAGGTGGGGCCTTACTAGTGTCTTGTATAGTGGAATTATGACCTTCTTCTTCCTGCTGGTGATGCCCCTGCCTATGCATCCCAGCATCCTATTTGCTTTACCTGCTGCCTTGTCACACTGTTTCCCTTTCTTGAGGTCATCAGAGATGATAAACTCAGGGTCCCTTTCCTGCTTGGTGCATGCTATATCCTCACCGACATTATGGATAAATCAATGACCGTGGATTACTGCAACAATTAAAAAATTCCTAAGGATAAAATATAGGTTATGGAAAAAACTAAGAGAACAAAATCTTCCAAAGATTGGGCTACTTTTAAAAAATGGCACAACAAATGCTTACATATAATACGGACAGCCAAAGCAAATCTAATCTCCCTCACAAATCGGAGCAGATCCTTCTGGGGGACCTCAACAATAACTGGCTTGCCAATTCTGCCAATCATGCCAATGACACTTTCACAGCCCTGGACCTAACCCAGCTCATAACACAACCCACCAGACACAATCCCTCAAATGGAGCTCAGACATTGCTGGACATCATCCTCTTAATCCGCCCCACAATATTGCTGACATTCAAGTCCTCCCAAACTCATTAAGTGACCACTGTCCAGTCAGCCTCTTCTGGTCCTGTCGAATCCCAAAACCCATGCCAAAGGTGGAATTCCACCAACATCTCCACCCTGGTTGCCTTAACAAATTCAGGCAGCATCTTGAACTCTGAGACTGGTCACCCATAAACTCAGTCCACAGTATTGATGATGCACTCAACTTCTTCTCTTGCTCCTTTACCACAGCCTGTGACATGGTTACCCCCCCCCACCAAGACACTCACCAAAAGACGTAATACACCCTGGATCACCCCTGCCCTCCTCAAACAACTGAAACACAGAGATAATCTGGGGCATAAAGCCATCTCCTCTGGTAAACCAGCAGATCAACAGGCCTTCAATGCCGAGCGCAACAAATGCACTTGCACCATTTGCAAGACTAAGGCTCACTACTATAGATCAACATTAGCCTCCTCCTGGGGGTCTGCCCATCATTTCTGGAACAACATCAAAGAACTAAATAGGAAGTCCCATACCCCCCACCATCTCTACTAAACATCAATGACACTCTCTCCACAGACCCCCAATGTACTGCTGGCTGCCTCAACAGTGCTTTCACCAACCTCAGCTCAGTCCTCCCCAGCAATGTTTTTGACCCAATTGCACCATCCCTACCTCTCACTCTACCTTGACCTCCCTTCCACCTTCATACCACCTCACTGCAGGAAGCCCGGCCGATCCTAGTTAAAGCCTTGAATGCCACCAGCCCTAGCAAGGACCCACTTGACCTATGGTTCCTCCGACTGGCCTTTGACGTAATGCTCCCACCACTCACTGTCCTGCGCAATCACTCCCTATGCCTTGGCCAATTTCCCCAGGCCTGGAAAACAGCAGTCACCACTCCCATCCATAAAAGAGGTGACAACTCCTCCCCAAGCAACTATCTACCTATTTATATCCTTCCCCCTGTCTTAAAAGCCTTAGAAAAAATATTGGCAAACCAACTTACCAACTACCTTGCCACCCACAACATACTCTGCCAGGAGCAACATGGCTTCAGGTGGGTCCATAGTACTACCACCACTCTCCTTTAGTTCTCTACCTTCTTACACTCTGCTCTGGACAAAGATCACCTTGTGGGTGCCATTTTTACCTACCTGTCAAAGGCCTTTGACACAGTGAACCACTCACTACTGCTGGGCATCCTTCCACAATCTGGTCTCTCCCAAGGACCCATTGCCTAGTTCGCTAGCTATTTAACTGCCAGATCCCAGTGCGTCAAACTAAACAACATTCTCTCCAGCTCCCACCCGGTCTGGTCTGGGGTCCCTCAAGGCTCCATCCTTGGTCCTCTTCTTTTCAGCCTTTATCTCAATTCCCTCCCCAGCTCCTGCCCTGGAAAGATCCTTCTCTATGCTGATGATGCGGTCCACTTTGTCTCTGACCCAAGCCCCACTGCCCTCCTATTTTCCCTTCAACACTCCTTCAATCGAATTGTGCTCTCGTTCACAGATAGAAAACTGATCACCAACCTAAAAAAAAAAAACAAATCAATGCTGTTTGCCCACCACCAGAGCAAACATAAAGACTACCCCCTACAGGTCTCCTCCAGCACGCTCTCCATCACCTAGAACCAGTATCCTACTATAAATACAGGGGCATCCACTTTAACTCTGCCCTCACATTCCACCACCACATCAGTACCCTCACAATGGCCACCAGTTCACAAACTGGTCTTCTCTATCGGCACAAGGGCTGCCTTCCACCTGAAGTGCTCAGATTAGCCATCACCTCTTCTGTCCTCTCTTTAGTCAACTATGGCCTGCTCATCTACAGCGCAGCTGACAATACTGCCCTCAGCAAAATTAAGTTGTCCATAAACAAGGCCTGTAGGTTCCTGACTGGCTCTGAGCACCACACCCATTCATACACATTTTACTCCCTCGCAAATGTGTTTAATTTTGAAGAGAGGCTCAAATACCAGTTCTGCGTCATGGCCAAAAAAAATATTCCTTGGTCTTACCCCTCCAGATGTCATCTCCACTCTTCTCCCAGCCGTTCCATCAGTCAATCCCCACAGTGCCTCCAAATCCTCTGTCATAGTCCCTAAGGTCAGAACCTCCCTAGCCCAAAGGACATTCGGCTACTGGTGCCCAACTTGGTTCAGCTGTCTACCCACTTCAGTAACTAGTCTGCCCAAGCTAAGACTATTTAAAGAGATCCTCAGGAATCATATACTCTCTACTCGCTCTTGCATGTGTACCTCCCTATGAACCCAAGTCCACTGGGTCCCTCCCTTGTCATGACTCTGAGTCTATGACAGTGGCTTCTTAGCCAGCATAATCAGCCATCAATTTCAAAATTGGTCAACTGGCAAGTTTGATAAGTGTCCTTAGCTACCTCGATGTATAGGCCTGTAACCCCATCTGTATACAATTTGCAACAGTTCTTAAAATCCTGCTGTGTTCCTACTATATTTGTACCCTGTACCCCTGTATTATTTATGTCTATAAGGAATGCTCATATGTAATTGACTGTACTTCTGTGTAACTCCGACGTGGAGCCTTTGGAAACGAGTCCCTGACTCAAAGGGTTGTAATTCCAATGACTACAATAAATAAATAAATAAATAAAATGTGCCAGCTATTATAAAGCTCTCTACAGTCCCATGCCTAACATTCCTGAACCTAAACAGGTTTTGGACTACTTTGACCCTATCCCCCTTCCTTCCTTAAATTGGGCTCAGCAGGAGTGCCTGCTTGCTCCCATATCAGAAACAGAGATTCTGGGCTCTATTTAACTCCCTTGTATCTGACAAAGCACTTGAACCAGATGGGTTCTCTCCCAACCTTTAGAAAGAGTTTGGTAAGCTAGCCCGGGCAAGAAGAAATACAGATGAGGGGGTACAGGCAAAGTGGGCAAGCATTAAGGATACAATATTTCAAGCCACATCCCATTGTGTTAGAGAGAAAGGGAAGTGCAAAAGAAGGAGGAAACCACTTTGGTTCTCAAAAACAGTAGATGAAAAGGTCAGAGCCAAAAGGCTGGCCTTCAGGAAATATAAGAAAACACAGTTGTATGAAGATAGGAAGGCATACCAAACTTCCCTAAGGGAAGCAGGGAAGGCTATAAGGCAGGTAAAGGCCCAAACCAAGAAAACACTAGCACAAACAGTAAAAGAAGGGGACAAGAATTTCTATAGATACATTAGTGAAAGGAGAAAGTCCAGAGGGGGTATTGCTAAGATCAAAAGGGATAAGAGGGCATGTGAGGAGGAGTACCATGTAAAAGCATCCATCCTAAATAGATACTTCTGCTCAGTATTTACTGAAGAGAAGGTAGGGCAGGGCCCACAGCTCAACACCATGGACACGGGGGGGGGAGGTGCGCACTAGTCCCTTCACAAAAGAAAGGGTCCTACAAGAGCTCAATAAGCTCAGAGTGGACAAGGCAATGGGACCTGATGGCATACATCCCAGGGTACTAAAGGAGTTAAGGGTGGAACTAGCAGAGCTATTATCAGAACTGTTAAGTGAGTCTCTGAGCACAAGAGAGGTCCCAGCAGACTGGAGAAGGGCTCATGTGATCCCTCTTCACAAGAGTGGTAGCAGGGAGGAGGCAAGGAACTACAGACCAGTCAATCTTACCTCGGTAGTGGGCAAGATTATGGAGGCACTCTTTAAGGAATGAATAGTGCAACTCCAGGAATCCATAGGAGCACAGGATCCAAGACAGCATGGGTTTACAACAGGAAGGTGCTGTCAAACTAATCTCATAGATTTCTTTGATTGGGTAATCAGAGTGGTGGACCAAGGGGGAGCAGTTGATGTTGCCTACCTTGACTTCAGCAAATTTTTTTATACTGTTCCACATAGAAGATTGACTAATAAGCTGGGTAGGCTCGGGGTGGGTCAGAAGTTGGTCAACTGGGTGGCAAACTGTTGACGGGCAGAAAAGAGAGAGGTGGTAAACAGTATGCAGTCAGAAGAGAGGATAGTGAGGCTTAATAAAGGGGAGGGAGGGTGGGCAGAGAGAGACTGTGAAAAGGCAGAGATACTAAACAAATATTTTTGCTCAGTATTTACAAATGAAGAGGGGGAGGTACATAAAACAAACAGTAGAAACACTCTGGATACAGAAGTTGATACCAGCCCATTTACAGAAGAAAGGGTTCTGAAAGAACTCTTAAAACTGAAGGTGGACAAAGCAATGGGGCCTGATGGGATTCATCCCAGAATTCTAAAAGAGCTAAGGGTAGAACTAGTGACACCACTGACTACCCTTTTTAACAAATCATGGGAGGATGGGGTGGTACCCGAGGACTGGAGGAGGGCAGATGTGATTCCTCTTCACAAAAGTGGGAGCAAGGCAGAAGCAGGAAACTACAGACCTGTTAGTTTAACCTCAGTGATAGGGAAAATGATGGAATCACTTCTGAAGGAAAGAATTGTCAAGTATCTAGAGGCCAGAGGGGCACAGGACCCTAGGCAGCATGGATTACAGCGGGAAGGTCATGCCAGATGAAACTGATAGATTTCTTTGACTGGGTACCAAAGTAGTAGAGATCAGGGAGGGCTGTGACATGGCCTACCTAGACTTTAGCAAGGCATTTGACAGTCCCACACAAAGATTACAGTTAGCCAGCCTGGGAGTGGGTCCCAAGATGACAGCCTGGGTAAAGAATTGGCTGGAAAATAGGACACAGAGAGTAATAGTAAATGGAGTCCACTCAGAAGAAAGGAGGGTTACTATGGGGCACCGAGGGTTCAGATTAGGACCAGTCCTCTCAATGTCTTTATAAGGTACATTGCAGAAGGACTGGAAGGAAAAGTATGTCTCTTGGATGACACAAAGATCTGCAACAGAGTTGATGCACAGGGTGGGGTGGAAAGGATGAGAAGGGACTTGGCAAGGTTAGAGGAATGGTCAAATGTATGACAGCTTAGATTCAATGCTAAGAAGTGCAAGGTAATGCACCTGGGAAACAAAACCCAGGGAAGAGTACACAATGTGGGTGAGATACTAACAACAACAAAATGGAAAGGGACCTGGGGTAGTCATATCAGATGACCTAAAGGTGGGCAAGCAACGTGAGAGGGCAGCAAGGAGGGCTGGGGGGATACTGGGATGCATAGGAAGAGGCATCACCAGTAGAAAACAGGAAGTTATTATCCCTCTGTACAGACAGCTGGTGAGACCCCATCTGGAGTACTGTGTGCAGTTCTGGAGACCCAATCTCCGCAAAGACATAGACAGGATGGAAGCTGTCCAGAGGAGGGCAACTAAAATGGTGCAGAGTCTGCACGGAAGACATATGAAGAGAGACGAAAGGAGCCTAATATGTATAGCCTCGAGGAAAGGGAGAGGGGGGACATGATAGAAACTTTCAAGTACCTCAAGGGAATCAACAAAGTCCAAGAGGGTAGCATCTTTCAAAAAAGAGGTGTGCAAGAACAAGAGGGCACAATTTGAAGATGGGGGTGGCTCAGAGGTAATTTAAGGAAGTATTTTTTCACAGAGAGGGTTGTGGATGCATGGAACGGCATTCCGGAGGAGGTTGTGGAGTCAAAATCAGTGGTGGAATTCAAGCATGCATGGGACAGTCATAAGGCAATTCTAGGGGTTGGGGGTAGGAAGAAGTAGGCTGCTGGTTAACTAGGATCTGCAGCTTATCCAGTAAGTAGGGAAATGGGCAGACTGGGTGGGCCAGCGATCCTTATCTGCCGTCAAATTCTCTGTTTCTAAGTCACAAGTGGGGTACCTCAGGGATCAGTCCCGGGGCCAGTACTCTTCAATATCTTCATCAGTGACATTGCAGATGGACTGGAGGGTAAGGTTTGTCTGTTTGCAGATTACACCAAGATCTGCAACAGAGTAGATGATCCAGATGGGGTGGGCAGAATGAGAAGAGATCTGGATAAACTGGCAAAATGGTAGAAGAGTGGCAACTGGGGTTTAACACAAAGAAGTGCAAGTTCATGCACATAGGGAAGACAAACCTTGAAGCCACCTATAGGCTGGGAGGGGAGTTGCTGGCAGTCACAAGGGAAGAAAGAGACTTGTGCATCATCATCACCGATGACCTGAAATCATCCAAGCAGACCACTAAAGTAGCAGGTAAGGCAAGGAGGCCCATTAGCCTGCCAACTTCCTCTCCCGCTAGCACGCCTGCAATACTAACTGCCTATGGTGCCCTCTGTCTCTTATTGCTACCGCAACAAGCTGCCTACTCAAGCTGCTCGTTATATGAATATTATCTCAAAGTATGTTATAACTGAGTATCTTTATTTTTTCTTTTAGTTGTTTTGGTTGTTTATTGTGCATTCTTTTACTACCTCTGTATGTATGTTGACCCTCATCCTTTGATGTGGAACTTTTGTAAATGAGCAGTTTCCGCTCAAAGGTATTTGTAATCCAAGAATTTAATAAATAAAAAATAAATAAATAAATCAGTAGGGGTCTCACAGGTCATAAGAGGGAGGTAATAATCCCTCTTTACAAGCCACTGGTTAGGCCCCATCTGGAGTACTGCATGCAGTACTGGAGGCCACACCTTCACAAGGACATTAACCAAACTGAGGCAGTCCAGAGAAGGGCAACCAAAATGGTGCAGGGACTGCAGCAGAAAACATATGAGGACAGATTAATGGAGCTCAATATGTATACCCTAGAGCAAAGGAGGGAGAGAGATGATATGATTGAAACATTCAAACACCTTAAGGGCATTAACAAGGTGAAAGAGTCTAACATGTTTCCATATAAGAAAAACAACAGGACAAGAAGACACAGCATGAGATTAGAGGGAGGCCAATTAAGGGGTAATGTGAGGAAGTTCTTTTTCACAGAAAGGGTGGTGGATGCATGGAATGGCCTACCTCAGGAAGTGGTGGATATGAATACAGTGCAGGACTTCAAACAGGCATGGGATAGACATAAGAGAGCAATACAGATGAGTATGAATAGACAGGTCATTGACAGAGCAAAGGCCAATGGCACATTCATGAGATAGAAAAAGAAATGGGCAGACTGGATGGGCCTTGCAATCCTTATCTGCCATCAACTTCTATGTTTCTATGTAAGCAGTTAACTCCTTGGCTCAATATGTTATTCAACTGGGTCCTAAATGCTAACCCTTTGGACAAAATGCTATTAGAAGCTTTAATCATAGTCCTACATAAACCAGAGAAAGACCCAGAGAGAGTGATCAGTTATAGACCTATAGCCCTCTTAAACTGTCACATTAAAATATTAGTGAAGCTGATCACCAATAGGCTCAACACGGTAATGGCTGATATAATCCACCTGGACCAGGTAGGGTTCATATGAGGCAGAAACTCCTCGGACCATCTCCGTAAACTGGCACATATTTTCTCTGCATCCAGGGACTCGACAATCCCAGCTGGATTGCTTTTCCTCGATGCAGAGAAAGCTTTTGAAAGGGTGGACTGTCAGTTCTTGTTTTGCACCATGCAAAGGTTTGGTTTCCCCAAAAAATTTATCACATGGGTTTCCTCCCTCTACCAGAACCCGCATGCCCGCATTTATCGTAATGGGGTGTTTTCAGACCTATTTCCCCTCCACGCTGATACCAGATAGGGATGTCCTTTGTCCCCTTTATTGTTTAACATTTATTTTGAACCTTTACTGACCAAGCTGTGAGAGAATGCAGACATACAGGGCATCACTGTGGGTACCCAGACATTTAAACTCTCGGCCTATGCCAATGACATTCTTTTACATTTAATGCACCCCAGGCAGTCCTTCCCAGTCATTCTTTCTACCATTGTGGAGAACAGCAGTTTTTCAAATTATAAAATTAACCTGGGGAAGACCTTGGTGTTCCCCCCTTAATCATAGGCTTACCAAGATGGATGTGGACCACCTTGGCCTGCAATGGAGTCTGATTAGTTTGAAGTACTTAGGGTTAACTTTGGCCAGAACTGCGGTGTCTATGAGGAAGCTTAATTTAGACTCTCTCCTCCAGACCACTCAGCAGGATCTCATCAGGAGGCAATCTCTTCCTTTTTCAGTTTTGGGGCGTATCAATTTTATTTAAATGAATATTTCACCTAGGCTCTTCCATCCCCTTAGCATGTTAAACTCCTGGATTTCCCTGCACTGGTTCAAAAAAGGTAATTCCATAATTTCATCATTCATTTGTCTTGGCAAACCCCTTAGACATGCTTATAACAAGTTAGCATCCTCCAAAGGTTATGGGGGTCTGAGACTCCCTCACTTTGCCCTTTACTTTTGGGCGAGTCAAGACTGCAAATATCTGAAATGGCGTATTCCTCAGGAAGAGATTGCCTCCCTATCCTATGTCCCTGCATGGCTAATGCTAGAGAGGGAATATATTTCTGCTGCTACTGGTATATCCTTGTAGGCGATGTTACACATCCCACCCAAGGCTCTTCCAAGTACTTTATCCAAATCCCCTGTAACTTCCTCAGTCAGGATATGTATCCAACTCTGTTCCTTTCTGCGCTATAAACATAGTAGAGACTTTTTTCAACCAGTAGTGTGGAATCCCAACTTCAAAATAGGGGGACAGCCTGTCTTAGATTCTTGGCTCACCCAGATGAAAGGTTCTAGAGTGGGTAACTTTTTCCTTGGGGGAGTATGCGGGTCAGTGGGAACTATCATGAATCACTACATGATTGATAATAGACAGGTTTTCAGAACCTATACATTGCACCACCTTTTAGTTCAAGACTCAGGCAGGTTGAGCAAAGAAGATGATATTGGGGGGTGGTTTGGGTCCCTTATCCCTATCAGTGGAAGGCCCCATGCCACATCTTCGGTATATTCTGCCCTGCTTTCCAGGTCATTTCATGCTCAGTATAGGGATCCTAAGTATTGGTCTGGACAATTCCCTACCCTACAAGATAGGTGGAGTATTAACTGGAAAGATACTTACACCTATATTCCTCAGAACAGGTTGAGACTCAAACAGTTTCAGATTCTAAATGATATGTATTGGACCCCAGTTAAACTACTGAGATTGGGTACAGTCCCTGCCTCCTTGTGTAATAGATGCTGACAACAGGAAGGCACCCTCCAGCACATTTTCTGGGATTGTCCACCAATAAAAGCTTTATGGGAACTAGTGAGAGTCAAAGCGGACCCCTTGCTGGGCATAGAAGATTTTTTCACCACTGAGATTTGCCTACTAGTTGACTTTTCTCAAATCCCAGTGCGCCTGTGGGTTCTATGTCAAAATCGCAAAAAAAACAATTGCTATTTCAAAAGTAGCAAGTGCACAACAGTGAAACTCAATATAGCGACTGAAAGTATAGCGAGTGTAAAAATACCTCAACAACAGTTATAGCGAACTGTGTTCTGCTGCTGTATCCTCTGAATTTCTTTGGCACTAACAGCTAACTGCTCTTAGAGAGCATCACACACTTTTAATGGTATGTAGCTGGCAGTTATGTAACTGAAAATTAATTACAGTTGGGCTAACATAAATTCCTTCTAAAAAGGTATTGCTATAGTTTGAATAGATCTATTGTATTTTGTACACAGTTTCACATGCATTACTGTAACTTATGTACTTTGACTGTATGATCTGTGAATAGATGCTGTACTGTAACTGTGTGAGAGCATGTGGGACCCAGCTGGAAATGAGCCTCGGCTCAATCATGATATCCCCTTTCAGAGTTTTTGTGATTAAATTTATTTTACTGTGACTACTACTGTGTTTTTCCCTGCTCAGTGATCCGCCTCGTAGGGATGTACCCTGTATCAGGGATAAACCACGCATCAGACTGGGGCTGTCATTCCAACAGTAACTAAGTGTGTTTTCTCTCTGTATCTCCTGCTCCATGGCATAAGCAAATTGACTCTGGGGGGGGGAGGTGGTAAGCAAGTTCCCTGGCCCCTCCTATAGGTGTCAGTCGAACCCACCACCAACTCTCCCTAGGTGAAGCACACTGCCATGCAGCAGCTTCCCCAGCCCACAGCTGCTCCGCAAGTCCTTTCCCGAACCTGAGTCACCTACAGAGTAGCATGCAGCACTGTCACTAGGCTATCGTGGGACTATACCATTAGCCAACGTGTTTTTAAACCAATTTTTTGTGATTTTGATGTGGGTAAAGTCGCTATATCCTTTCATTTTGGTCTCTGTATTTGAAGCATGCTTTTCTAAGAAGTCTTTATTACAGAAATTATAGAAATTGCTCTGAGTATGCTCAAACCTGTCACCTTTCCTGATGCAGTCTGAATCTGATCCATGCACTGCAAAGAACAACACACTTTGCACATCTTTCATTAAACCGAGCATGCTCAATCCTGTCATCTTTCCTGATGCATTCTAGCTTAATGATCGTGATTATGATGCAGGAAAAGTCACCGTTAATGGTGTAAGCTATTAAATGACACTCACTATTATTGCTTGTGCTATTCTTTATTCTCTATTCTTTACTCACTGTTATCACAGGATACCACGCCTGCCAGGTACCATATGGCAATGATATCCCTAACTCTGAAGAAGCTGGTCTTACTCCACTGGCTGGATGATCATAATATCACATATACAGAATGACTCCGAGAGTTGCTATTTAAACTCCGCTCTGAGCAACTCAAAGTCAGCCTGTGAGGTTCTTTGTCTCGATATAAGATAATCTGGGAATGGCTTCATACTCTATATTTGCTTCAGTCAGGTGCTACCTGTTTGTGGAGCCCTTAAAGATATTCTCTATTATCAGTGCGTCTACGTTGTATTCAGAGATTTTTAGATATAGCTTAGTGTATACCTTTTGATGCCAAGCCTGGGGATGGGTGGGGTAGAGGGGGGAGGGGTGATTTTTGGAAGGGTAGTTTTTATGGGGGGGACTTGACATGGGGATTTCTGATGATATGTGTCAATGTTATTGTTGTGTAATCATGTCAAGTTGTTGCTGTTAAAACTAATAACGCTTACATTAAAAAAAAAGATTATTATATTGAGCTCTGTGATTTGGATCTGCCTGATTTTAGGCAAGTTTCTCTTGATCCAACAAAACACCTATTACATGAAAGGCAAGACACTTTGGAAATTGAGGATAAGAACCCAGGTTCAGGTTTCAGGCATTGAAAACCTTTGACGCTGAAAGGGAACTAAAAAGGCTATAGACTGGCAACTCATATGGTCCTGATGCAATTGATTCTGAGTTCCTGAAGATGGGGGCTGACATATATAAGCCCCTGTTGTTACACATTTATTTAATTAGAGCTTGAGTATTGCAGTTTTTTCCGACTTATGGAAAATAGGTAAAATAATCCCGATAGATAAGGAAGGGGATCCGTTGGCCTTGTCCAACTATAGGCCCATTGCACTGCTCCAGGTCTTGTCGAAAGTGCTTGAGAGATTTGTTTATAGGCAGCTCTCTGGATACCTGGAGCAGTATGACTTGCTCACAAACAACCAACACAGGTTTAAAGTGGGGAGGTCCGCGGACATGGCCCTCATAGATTTTAGCAACCTTATATCTGAGCCCATGAATCAGGGCTGCAGCACGGGGGCTGTGTTCATGGACCTCAGAAAACCTTTTGACCTGGTTGACCATGGGATTGCACTTGGAAAATTGTATGAGATTGGACTTCACAGAGAAGCGTTGTGCTGCTTCAGCTCCTACTTATCCCAAAGAAAACCGTGTATCAGTAGGTAAATCTTTATCAGACCTGAGGGAGGTACAGAGAGGGGTCCCCAAGGGTTCAATATTGGGACCCCTTCTCTTTAATATTTATATTAACTATCTGCCTGAAGTGATAAGGAATGGAGCAGTGCATTTGTTAGTGGACGACACCATTTTGGTGGCATCCGCGACCAACCACACCATCCTGGAGGCAAAATTGCAGGTAGATGTATTAGCTATGGAACATTGGTTTTATGAAGCAAGACTAATGATGAACTTTAAGAAAATAGTCTATTACATTCACAACCAGTAACAGAAAAACAACAGAAGGCAAATTAAATTTGTTTTTTAAAAACAAACAGCAGATACCAAAAGCGCACACATATAAGTATTTGGGGGTAATGACTGATAGGAGATTAATATATGAAGAGCATGTTAGATTGACAGTTAAAAAATGTAATCAAAAATCGGGTGCCCTAAGGAGGACTTCTGCCCTCCTTGGGGAATCTACTAGGATTAAACTGGTGAATCAACTCTTGCTTGAAGTATTAAACTGGGGTTTTGTTGTATAGAAATGCCCCAAAAAAATATGTTAAAAAAACTTGATCAAGTCGATTGTAGAATTGCAAGATTTCCCATTGGAAGTAAGTTTGGTAAACACCACTGTAAAGTTTTTGATAAATTAAAATGGGTGGGTCCAGAATTAAAAAGGGAGATTCAGTGGTCAACTTGCTGTTATAAACTAATGAATGCAGACCATACTCATCCTTTGACGGTCTTAATAACTGCAGGCAACAAGGAGAATTTATATGATTTGAGAAAGCCTCTCTTGATATTGTGTGGCCCAGGGTAAAAAAACAGATTTGGTGATTTAACTGTGATTACTACCTTAGCATGTACATGGAATGAAATTCCTAGTTTTATTAAACAGAAAGCTACAGACGGAGCATTCCAACGAGAGATGAAAGACTTTTACTATAAAGGTTGCAAGTGTTGAGCTTGTGCTCATCTTATTGTATTCCCTCCCATGTTTATGTACTTTGTCTATACTTAATGTGTAAAGTGAATGCTATTTGTACATATGTTATGATTGGAATCCTATGTCTTTTGTACAGGGCATGATTTGTAAACAGGGCTTTGTCCCTTAATTATGTTTCCTGGTTAAAAATAAAAATCGTATCTATCTATTTATCTATCTGTCTGTCTATCTATCTATCTATCTATCTATCTATCTATCTATCTATCTATCTATCTATCTATCTATCTATCTAATATATTGGCCTTGGCTGTCCACAAAAGAGTTTTACACATCCAAGGGAGTGGTTGTGGGAACTAATATGGCTGCTCCCCGCCAACGCCCTCTAGGGTGGAATGATGCATAGACTTTGTATCTTTGCCCCAACTGAGCTTCAGGTGTTCTGTAACTGAAAGATGCATCTCTTGGACAAAGAATAGGTCTGCAGATTGTTTTTGAGGTATTTCATAAAGTGGGACCTTTTAATTGGGCTATGCAAACTATTAATATTCTGTGAAAATGTTATTACAGGTTGGACCACCATGACTTGAGCTCATGAGAACAAGCCTCCCCCATGCCATACCATCAAGCCAGACCACTCCCACACCAGCAGAAGAGCAAGAGAAGGAAGCAGTCAGTGGAACCCCCCCATCCTGGACATCCCATGGGATCCGAAGCAGTAGACCGAGACCAGGAGGAGGTGTCACATGCCAGAAAGCTCCCAACCAGTGCACTTCACCTAACTGCTGTTTTAACAACAATAAAATTTGATTTTGTATTTTAAACCAACTTATGTGCCTCTTCTGTTGTAAACACAAGAAAATTAACTGTCGAACCCCCCCAAACAGGGTAGTGTTTAAGCCTTGTTTCAACAATAAGAAAACTATATACAACATGGCTTCCATCTGTGAGATAGGATAACCATTCTACCTCAGGTTATCTGAGGATGGAGCCCTAGACCTGGACTCCACCTCAGAGAAGTGGGAAACCAACCCTTGTGGGTTGGTGCAGGCCCACTTCAGGGTCACAAGAACCCCTAATAGGATCAACACCATGAACCCAGAGCGGAAACCTAGGTTTGGTGACTCCAAGATAAACAACTCCTCCATTTCGAGAAGCCTCCCCTTCCCATTTAGGTAAAGTACCCTTAGGTTCTATTAAATATTCCCCTATTATTTAGTAAATCACAGGGAATATTGTTATCTGCCTCTCTCCACTTGCTTCCTGGGTTGAGTCTGTCTGACCTTTTGGGTCCGAAAGACTTTCGGTGCCAGCTACTGTATTAGGAGTATCCGGAACCATGGGCCACAGGTGGTTCCTTGGGCTAACCCACTCTAAGTCCCAATGAAGAGCCATGCCCTTCCCCAAAAAAGTGGACCTGCCTCTTACAACACAAAAGAAAATGCTTTCCTTATGGGGTCTCTTGGGCATTTGTGCACTCTATTACAAAACTGCCATTGTTCCCCCGCTAATTCTAAACATTTGTCCTGAGTTAGATTCTAGCTACAGGGCTTTAAACCTTGTGCTTAAATAATGGACAAGTTGAGTAAAGTAGGTCATGGGCCTACGTCCCCGAAAACAAAAGATAAACAATCCATTGTTATATTTTAACAGTAATGGTCACCCAGATTGTGGGATCCCTTTTAACTCTATAGTGAGGAGACCTCCCATTTTCTCCACTCGGGCCACATCGAAAACAAAATGATTGGGTTTTAGGGCTTGTTGCTTGAAGTGCCTGTTTAGCCTTCAAGTCATATCCATAATGAAAGAACCAGTTCTTCTCAGTATGGCCTAGGCTTTACTAATCAATGCCCCATTTGTAGTCCCCATGACACTTCCTTAACTCTCTCTTCAGAAAATACTTGCTAATAAGATTTAACACTCAAGGCATCTATTGCCGCAAGGGGTAACCAATATTCTTAAATGTACTTAATGTTATAAAAAGGTAAATGCAAATGGTAGAGACCCCTCAACACAGGGTCAAACAGGGTACAAGGGTATGAGGCCAGTATAAAGAGATTCTTGGATAGCTCGTAACTTTTCAACCGAGTGTGAGCAAGTTCACCAGAAGTAAGTTCTCCCTTCCCCTCCCAGGGAGCAGCCTGACATTGTGAGTAGCTAACACAGCCAAGCAAGTTCTGGGGTTACAAGCCCGGGAAGGGGGGAGAAGAGAAGAGAGCTACCGGGGCAGCATGGGCAAGGCAGGAACCCAGACAAGCATTCCAGTCTACCAGCCAGGGCAAAAGACCCGCTGTCAGTAGGCCAGAGTCCCTTAGCAGTTGTGTTTTAAATATTTAAATTAGAGCAAGGGTCCATTAGAATGCCGCCTCACTTCACCACCCCACAGCTCAAGCACCCCACACCCACACCCAGTTCCAGTCATCTAACCTGACAATACTGCTTGAAGCAGATCTCCACTCAGGTACGCAGGGTCGGGTTCCAGAACTGTCACAGCTTCTCCATAATCTCCACCAGAGAAAAATCAGGATCTTGTCTCCTCTGGGTAGCAGACAAATCCCCAAGAGGTCTCTGAATCTCAGTTCTGCTGCCCCGATCCTTGTAGATTCCCCTGGCAAGTAAGTCCCCCCTCGCTTCTGTTGCTGTGGTGTATGTCTTCTGGCCATTGGGGTAGAGCACCTCCAGTTTTTCAGGGTATGGCATTCTGAACTTTAACTTGTGTGCTCTAAGGAAAGGGAATAATGGAAAAAAACCCATCTCATGCGCTGTGTAGCCAGTGGATAGTCATTGTTAAACTGAAGTCTGTACAAGCCATAAATGATTCTTTTGTTTTTGCCAGGCCTTTAAGAGCAATTGCTCCTTAACTTGGAAACTCTGGAATCTGATATCAAATGATCAGGGTTGGATATTGGGATGGGTCGGTTTTGGGCCTAGAGGTCGGTGGGCTCTCTCAATGTCTAATTGAAACTCAGGGCCTAACTCCAGTACAAGGCACAGCAGATAATCAGAGAAGGCCAAAGAGTCCTGTCCCTCTTCATTTTCTGGCAGGCCGTAGATTGTAATATTTTTTCTATGGCCCCGGTTTTCAGCATCTTCCTGCTGCAGGGACATCAATAGCTGTTCTTTGGCGAGGGCTGTTACAGCGGGTTCCAAGCCCTTGAGGTGGCTAGTATCAGTTGTTATCTGCCTGTCTGCATCATCCATCAGGTACACCCATTGGTCCACAGTGTGAGCCAATGTGCATGCAGACTGTAACGTACTACACAGCCCAGATATATGAATGAATCCATTAACATATCTGGACTGTGTAGTACAGTATGGTCTGCACGCCCATTGGCCCATGCTGTGGACCAGTGGACGTACAGCTGTACTGTATGCAATCAGTCGGCAGGTGGCCAGATGGCTTGCGGGTGGGGAGCTGCCGTCTGCCGCCAACTAGGGGGGAGCGGGGTGACAGGGCTCAATGGGAGCATGGGGAGGGGGATAATGCTGGACCACCAGGGATGGGATCTATTATTTTTTTAGACTTCTGCCCAAGATCGGGCTGCGAGCAGTCCACTGGACCACCAGGGATATAGGACGTTTTATTTCTATGCTAATGCCCATGATTGCATATGGAGGGGCACTACCCGGCAGAGGGTGCTGCTGGAGCTCGGGTGGCCACCCACAGTTGGCAGCTGCCATGTTGCACCCTGCCATACGGCAGCTCACCTGTGGGTAGCCGGCTGTTGTTCCTTTATTTTTTGGAACAACTGTATGCGGCACATGTAGGGATTGCACCTGCATGGGCTGCACATATCCTGGGCTGAATATCGGGATGTGCAGGAGTATGCATGGTCACGCCCCCCCCACTTGCACCCCATACATTACTGATGCACCCTGGCACATCGGAATTTGTGCCACGACTTTCCCTTTGAATACTCCGATAATATCCGTGGGTTTCGTATATATAACTATGTTGCACCCAGCAACCCTTCGAATATTCCACCCTAATGCATCATCAGGGGGATTGCCTTAATGCTCCGTAGTAGTAGTCTGAAACAGAGGGCTCAATTAAAGAGACAGTGTTTAAAAAATACCAATCCCCAGTGCTAATGATCACAAAGTGCAAAGTGCAATGTTAAACATTTAAACAAATGAATAAATAATTCAGTGTCACATAAATAACCCAATGTGCATTGAGAACTGTAAGAACAACAGACCAAAATTGCAAAAGTGCATAACAGGGAATAATGAAACAGTACTATGTTATTTAATAACAACAATAATTAATCAGTAACAGTCCACATACTGTATCTCATATAATTCCAAATAAATTCCTGATGTTGGAGTAGATAAAATCTTCCACCTGAAACATCGGGAAAAGGAATATATAAAGCAATTAGTGAACCTCCTGATTAGTTTATTTAAAGCAAACCAAGATACTAGAATATAGACACAGCATAAGGCTGCAATACTGAAAAAGGGCATTACTTCCTTATGCAGGGCATTAACTCTATTTTGTCATTTAGACCTGGTGCAGTCAAGGTACCCAGGGTATAAATCCAGAATGACTCCCTTTGTTTCTACTGAGCATTCAGATCTCCCCCTCTTGGTCCCAAATGTACCTTTTCAATGCCACAGAATCTAAATGTGTGTCCTATTGTACCCATCTGTCTCTTACATCATTTGTTTATTTATTTATTTAGGTCTAGGGTTACAAATACCTTTGAGCCAGGGCTCTTTTACAAAGGTTCCACATCATGAGTTACAGCAAGACAATACATAATCACAGTTTATAACATATTAGGAGGTACATACAGAGAGCTTTACAGGAAACATTGCTAGAAGTGGCTTTATATAGGAGGGGGGTATGCGGAGGAAGAAATAAGGGGGGGGAGAGGAAATAGGCAACAGAAGGGGTAGGGGAATGGTAGAGGTAATTCCAAATAAATTCTTGGTGTTGGAGGAGATAAAATCTTCCACCTCAAACATCTGGAAAAGGAATATGTAAAGTAATTAGTGAACCTCCTGATCAGTTTATTTAAAGCAAACCAAGATACTAGAATATAGACACAGCATAAGGCTGCAATACTGAAAAAGGGCATTACTTCCTTATGCAGGGCCTTCTGCAGGTTTGAATGACCCTAAGATGTGCATCTATTCAAACTTTAAATTGTCTGGTTGTTTTGCCCACATTGAAGGACCCACAACTGCACGTAGCTAGATATACTACGTATTTTGTGTTACAATTGAAAAAACATCTGATTTTGAAGCCTTTTTCACTATTAAATTTTTCATGATTTAAATAAGACAGTTTAAAGTTCGAATAGGTGAGCATCTTAGGGCTGCTAAAACAAATGATGTAACTAATTCAGTAGCCAACCCTTGTAGACAGATGGGTACAGCAGGACGCACTTTTAGATTCTGTGGCATCAAAAAGGTACGTTTGGGAATGACAGGGGGAGATCTGAACTCATCGCTTAAAACAAAGGGAGTCATTCTAGATTGATACCCTTGGTACCTTGACCGCATGGCTCTAAATGACAAAATAGAGCTAATTCCCTGCACAAGGAAATAGTGCCCTTTTTCAGTATTGCTTCCTTATGCTGTTGTTGTATTCTAGTATTTTGGTTTGCATTAAATAAACTAATCAGGAGGTTTGCTAATTGCTTTTTATATTCCTTCCCCAGATGTTCGAGGTGCCTATATGCAAATCAATTTGGCTTGTATACTTTAATGTACATTGCAGTTCCTACCTGTCTGTACCATTATAGTGACCACTACTGTATCTACCTATTACCTGTACTGGACTCTGTACTGGTTTCTGGTTGCAGAATTCAGCAACACTAGAGAAAGGAATGTGTGACTGTGAAATAGGAAGTTCTTCAGACACTTTAACCAGTGGGCTTGTAGCTTAATGGTTAGAGCGCTGAAACAGCATACCAGAGGTCTGGAGTTCAAATCCTGGTGCACCCACATTTTCCTTTCTCATTTCCATCCTTGCTTTAAAAAAATAACTATATACCTTGCAGGGGTTAAACTCCACTGAGAAGTAGTAGTATTTCTAAATTGGTTTCTGGTTGCAGAATTCAGCAACACTAGAGAAAGGAATGTGTGACTGTGGAATAGGAAGTTCTTCGGGTGCTTTAACCAGTGGGCCTGTAGCTTTATGGTTAGAGTGCTGAAACGGCATACCAGAGGTCTGGAGTTCAAATCCCGGTGCACCCACATTTTCCTTTCTCATTTCCATCCTTGCTTTAAAAAAATAACTATATGCCTTGCAGGGTTAAACTGCATTGAGAAGTAGTGGTATTTCTGTACTGGACTGTATTTGTGACTACTACCTGTAAACACTACTGTACGTACCTATTACCTGTATTGTGATTATTACTGTAATATCTATGTATTTTTAACTGCCACTAGCTGGCCCAGGTTGTGCCTGAAAACTGTCCCCAGGATCAGTGCACTTACCTGGTTACCAAAGAATAAATAAATAAATAAGATTTGATCTCCTCCTTCACCATGAATTTATTAGGAATTATATAAGATATGTGGACTGTTACTTACTGATTAATTATTGTTGTTATTAAATAACATAGTACTGTTCCATTATTCCCTGTTATGCACTTTTGCACTTTTACTCTGTTGTTCTTACAGTTCTGAATGCACATTGGATTATTTATGTAACACTGAATTATTTTTTCATCTATTTAAATGTTCAGCAGTGCACTTTGCACTTTGTGATCATTGCACTGGTAACTATTATTTTTTAAATACTGTCTCTTTCATTGAACCTTCTATTTAAGACTGCTACTATGGAGCATTAAGGTAATCCCCCTGGTGATGCACTAGGTGTGAAACCAGTGTGGGCACATTTTGCCAGCAATCTTTGCGGTGTGTTGGAGCTTGGTTTGCTTTTTTAATTATGAAAATAAAGCCTTTGAACTATCTGTGAGCTGTGCTGTTTTTCCTGTACATGCCTTAGCTTCTCTTTTACATGCACGCTCTTTGTAGCTGAGCAGTCTTGTTGGTCACCATATAATAGTGGCCTGGCCTAGTCCATCCTGATCTGACTTGTTGAAATTAATTGCTACCTCATGTAGTAGACCCTGTTCAGAAAAGATTTTCACCACAGGTACAAATTCTTTTGTAACTCCTAGGTGGTGCTATCCCAAGGGATACTACCCCTGCCTGCTTGGCTACCAACAGGTTAAGGGGCCTGAGTTCTGAAATGGGTGCCTCCACCCAAAGGTCAGGGTTGGTTGTGGTCAAGCTAACCAGGCCACAGCCCTCTGGGACACTGTGCCCACCCACCTTTTCCCACTAGTGGCCCATACAATACATAATATGCACCTTTCCAACACCCCAGATATGCTTTGTACATACACTTATATTTGGTACTTACCCCCATGACTGGTTCCTTCAGCTTGACTCTGGGGACCCCCTGTAAAATAAGGTGATGCAGTTCAAAAGCAACAATGCAATACCTTCAACATAAGCTGACACCACAATCAATATAAATTGCAGAAAAAAACATATCTGATTTATTCAGGGGACTATAACAAGGACGGGGGATAATCCAGTTATTTGTCTTACACAGACTAAGAATCACACTACAGTGCATGCAGTCAGAGTCTCATTCAGTCACACTCCCTGGGTACCCAGGATGGGAGAAAAGGCTAGCCAGGAGCATTGCCAAGGGTAGGCTTGCGTCTCAGCTGGTTGGGCCATGTGGTGGAGAAAGAACATGCATACACACAATTTGTAATCTGGAGCCAGAGGGCTCAGTTCATGAAAACAACACAACAAGAATCAGATGACACACTTTTGATTAAGAAAGGTTGCAGGGAGCTACCCTGATAATTACTCACAGTACCCAGGCTGCACACAGGGGTGACGATGGATGGGCGTTCTGGATTGCAAGAGGAAGCAGGGCCCACACGAGTTGCTTCGGCGCTGTTCCTGTTCAGGCAAGGAGCAGGGGGCTGATCCCCTGGCAGGTCCCTAATCGATGCATCTTCTCTGTGCCGCAGGGTAGGGAGATAAGGCCCGTGTGGCAGGGCCTGTCTGCAGTAGGCAACAATGGATTCAGTCCAATTTTAGCAGGGAAACAGCTTCCAGCCACTAGCTCACAGTTCTCAGAAAAAGGGGAATTATATCACGATCCTCATCCAGCACATACAGTAGCACATTCATATGTACAAGCCAGCAGCACACAGCCAAACTAAATCACGCTTCTCTTTCAGTTTACAGTACATTTATATACCAAAATTCTACCTGTACCAGGCCAAATGCTCCCCAGTCACGATTGCAAGTCTCTGCACACACTGGGAAATCAGAAGTAACTGAAATTGCTGACAGGCAGATCGCATTCAGCAAAATCCTCGGTCTTCTACAGGTTAAGCCTGGTCCCAAATCAGCAGCTTGCTTTATTTTATTTTATTTTTATTTAGTTTTTGTTGACCGGGTAAGTGCACTAGACAAATCCTGCCTATTTTCAGGCACGACCCGGGGGAGGGGGATACAGATGAATGCCAACTGACCTTGAACCAGATTAAGCTTTGTTCTCACAGAATTCAGAATTAGTCTGACAAAAGTCCTCTTCTCCCTCTTAGGGCAGAAAGCAGGCTAGCAGGCCAGAAGTCAGGCCTTTCACGGTTCTCCCACGTGAACTACTGCGCAGAATGGCCGCTCGAAAACTCAGAACTGTTGCTCTCTCAGCTTCCAACTTGAATCTGGCTTCTTCTCTCTCCTCTGCTCATCATGCCCATAACTCGAGGCACAATGAAATAATTTGGAGACATGGTCAGAAATAAAACTCTCCTTTCTCTCTCTCTTTCTCTCCATGCAGGAGAGCTGAATGCAGGAAGACCAGACTCAACCTTCCCGCCAAGTCCCCACGCTGCCCCGTGGGGCAGCAGCTCCACGAGCTGCTCACTCTTCCAGCTCCATCTCAGTTCTGCCCCTCAGAGCAGGCAGCTGGGGAATTTCCCTTAGGTCCAAAAGATCCTGTTGGCTAATTTAGCTGTCAGTCACAACATGCTCCCTCTATAGGTGCAAAAAGGTGCCAACAGTCCAAAACTACAATTCCCAGAGTCTGGCACCACACAGTCCCACTTTAACAGGCTCCATTTTAGAGTCCTAAAGTACTGATTGGTCCAATTCGGCAGTTCACGACTAAAATGGTGGAGCTAAACAGAAACAATCCATGCTGCAAGAAAGGCAGGTTAGAACAAACTACATTTTCATTACTACTCCAAATGATTACCAGCAATTAGTTACATCTTTCAGTAGTGCTCCCTCTGCACAAGTAACGATGACAGAAATGGAGCGATTATTCAGCAGCCCGGGTGGGACTTGGGTATAGAAACACACAGTTCCCCCTTTCAAATCAATTACACTGCAAAATAGGCAGCCCTTAAAGAGACAGACACAGAGGCACTCAGGCACTCTCATACAATTTCTTTTTTTTTTTTAAACAGCTAAGACACAGGGCACCAGCCTGGCAAAGGGTAGTTAGGCACACCCAAGGAAGGCTTTTCAGTGACTCCCATTTGTAGGGGAGTTACACCCTTCCTGGCCTGGGAAGACTTGGCATCCACATCAAGGGTGTGCCATCACAATAATTTCAAACACAAATTATATCACACATCTATATTACTAACATGTATAAAATGTGATTGGCATAACATCAGTCAGTATACTTAACTATTACTATACAAGGAAAATACTATCTAATACATCAGTTCTCATTTACCTGTGTGAAATACATGAAACATAGAGAATATTCATAGTTTCTGATGCCTTAAGCAATGCTACACATAACAAAGATAATGGCTAATGCATCAGAACATCACTTATCACATTACTAAGCTTATTTAGGGTAAGCTAGCTATTTTCTATAGTAACAGCAGGTATGTGTTTTTCATACAATTAGAATTGCTACACTTTATTTATTTATTAATTTTGTTAACCAGGTTGGCCATCTGACCCCCGAAGGTCCCTTTTTCATGGGTGACTCGGAAGAGTTACAAAGGAGAGAAACACAATAAATTGTACATCACTTTGGGATACAGATCACAGAGTACAGCAGGAGTTAGATACAGTTAGGTTAAAGAAGCTGGATTACAGAGGTATCATTTCGATTACAGTAGGCTTAGTGTTACAATCAGAGTTTATTAGAAAGGGGTTTGATTGGAGTAGTCATTGTCAATCCTATGGCAGGCTTCGGTATTAGTTCACAATGGGAGGGGAAGCAGAGGAGAGAAAGGAATGCGACTCGGGGATTTTAACTGCCAGCACATGAGCAGTGACTAAGGTCCATATGACAATCCCGCAGGCCCTTAAGGAAAATTCTAAGAGAGTTAGCTTCTTGAAGGAGACCGGGGGAGCTTATTCCATAGCACTGGGGCAGCATGGGTGAAGGATTTATCACCAGCTGAGGTTCGGGCCCAAGATTCCTCAAGAAGCTGATGCCCAGTGGAGCTGAGCAGCCTGCTAGTGTGTTTTGGGGTTAGGAGTCCAGTTAGGCTGGCTGGGGGGGAGGTCAGAGAGGAGTTTATAGGTATTGCAAAGTAGTGGATACTGGAGTCTATGGTCAAAGAAGGGCCAGTTAAGCAAGGCAAGTGCCATCACAATGGTTACTCCATGGTTTGGCTTTTGTGGCAAAGTGCGCAATTTTATGATAGAGGGTTTGTAAGCTGCTGAGTCTTTGCTTCGCTGTTCCATGCAGGATTGGAGCAGCATAGGTAAGTGTAGAGAAGAGGATGCTCCTCTCAATCGCTACCCTGGTCTCTGGAATCATTTGGGCACTAAGTCAGTAGAGAAGGTCAAGTTTCTGGTGGATGTTTTTTCGTTACATGATCCACATGGCATTTTAGGGTGAGGTCTTGGTCCAGCACTAGGCCGAGATATTTGAAGGATTGTACCACTTCTATGGTAGAGCCTGATGCTGTGGCTAGGGGGAGTAAGAGGCTGCGATCCTGGCCTAGGGATCTGCAGTAGGTCTGAACATGATAGACTTTGTTTTTTTGGCGTTTAGTACCAGGTGGTTTTTTAATAGCCAGGATTCGACCAGAGCAAAGTCAGCCTGGAGGAGCCATCCCAGTTCATCAGTCTTTTTCACTGAGGTATAGAGGACCACATCATCTGCATACTGGACCACTGAGCAGCTCCCATAGTGGTTGCTGCCTACAGTCTAGATACAAATGGGGCCCATCCCTACGACCCACTACAATGACGCGAAACCCATTTGGCGCCAAATATTTCAGCAACGTCAGACATTGGTCATCCTGGCCACTAGAAGGTGTTAATCCCAGTGGTATCTCCAAGATGTAACCTCTAGGTGGCGCTGTCCCAAAGCTACTACCCCTGCCTGCTTAGCTACCAACAGGTTAAGGGGCCTGAGTTCTGAAACGGGTGCCACCACCCAAAGGTCAGTGTTGGTTGTGGTCAAGCTAACCAGGCCACAGCCCTCTGGGACACTCTGACCCCCCTCTTTTTCCACTAGTGGCCCACACAATACATAATATGCACCTTCCCATCACCCCAGATATGCTTTGTACATACACTTATATTTGGCACTTACCCCCAGGACTGGTTCCTTCAGCTTGACTCTGGGGACCCTCTGTAAAATAAGGTAATGCAGTTCAAAAGCAACAATGCAATACCTTCAACAAAAACTGACACCACAATCAATGTAAATTGCAGAAAAAAAACATATCTGATTTATTCAGGGGACTATAACAAGGACGGGGGATAATCCAGTTAATTGACTTAAACACACTAAGAATCACACTACAGTGCATGCAATCAGAGTCCCATTCAGTCACACTCTCTGGGTACCCAGGATGGGAGAAACGGCTAGCCAGGACCGTTGTCCAGGGTATGCCTGCATCGCAGCTGGTTGGGGCCCTGTGATGGAGAAAGAACATGCACACACACTGGAGGGCTTAGTTCATGAAAACAACATAACAAGAATCAGATAACACACTTTTGATTAAGAAAGGTTGCAGGGAGCTACCCTGATAATTACTCACGGTACCCAGGCTGCACACAAGGGGGGGGGCGATGGATGGACATTCTGGATTGCCAGAGGAAGTAGGGCCCACATGAGTTGCTTCGGCGTTGTTCCTGTTCAGGCAAGGAGCAAGGGGCTGATCCCCTGGCAGGTCCCTCATCGATGCATCTTCTCTGTGCTACAGGGTAGGAAGATAAGGCCCGTGTGGCAGGGCCTGTCTGCAGTAGGCAACAATGGATTCAGTCCAGCCACTAGCACACAGTTCTCAGAAAAAGGGGAATTAGATTGCGATCCCCATCCAGCACATAACACATTCATATGTACAAGCCAGCAGCACACAGCCAAACTAAATCGAGCTTCTCTTTCAGTTCAAAGTACATTTATATACCAAAATTCTACCTGTACCAGGCCAAATGCTCCCTAGG
The DNA here is from genome assembly GCA_016271365.2 of Neoceratodus forsteri. Taxonomy (NCBI): domain Eukaryota; kingdom Metazoa; phylum Chordata; order Ceratodontiformes; family Ceratodontidae; genus Neoceratodus; species Neoceratodus forsteri. The sequence continues at coordinate 276,364,926 of CM057453.1, read as the reverse complement.
AACAATCGCAAGCCTCTGCACACACTGGGAGCTCAGAAGTAACTGAAATTCCTGACAGGCAGATCGCATTCAGCAAAATCCTCGGTCTTCTACAGGTTAAGCCTGGTCCCAAATCAGCAGCTTGCTTTGTTCTCACAGAATTCGGAATTAGTCTGACAAAGGTCCTCTTCTCCCTCTTAGGGCAGAAAGCAGGCTAGCAGGCCAGAAGTCAAGCCTTTCACGGTTCTCTCGCGTGAACTACTGCACAGAATGGCTGCTCGAACACTCCGAGCTGTTGCTCTCTCAGCTTCCAACTTGAATCTGGCTTCTTCTCTCTCCTCTGCTCATCATGCCCATAACTTGGGGCACAACGAAATAATTCAGAGACATGGTCCGAAATAAAGCTCTCCTTTCTCTCTCTTTCTCTCCATGCAGGAGAGCTGAATGCAGGAAGGCCAGACTCAGCCTTCCCGCCAAGTCCCCACGCTGCTCCGTGGGGCAGCAGCTCCACAAGCTGCTCACTCTTTCAGCTCCATCTCAGTTCTGCCCCTCAGAGCAGGCAGCTGGGGAATTTCCCTTAGGTCCAAAAGATCCTGTTGGCTGATTTAGCTGTCAGTCACAACATGCTCCCTCTATAGGTGCAAAAAGGCAGCAACAGTTCAAAACTACAATTCCCAGAGTCTGGCGCCACACAGTCCCACTTTTACAGGCTCCATTTTAGAGTCCTAAAGTACTGATTGGTCCAATTTGGTAGTTCAGGACCAAAATGGTGGATCTAAACAGAAACAGTCCATGCTTAAGAAAGGCAGGTTAGAACAAACTACATTTTCATTAATACTCCAAATGATTACCAGCAATTAGTTACACCTTTCAGTAGGGCTCCCTCTGCACAAGTAACGATGGCAGAAATGGAGCAATTATTCAGCAGCCCAGGCAGGACTCGGTCATAGAAACACACAGTCCCCCCATTCAGATCAATTACACTGCAAAACGGGCTGCCCTTAAAGAGACAGATGCAGAGGCACTTAGGCAGTCTCATACAATTTCTTTTTTTTTTTTAAACGGCTGAGACACAGGGCACCAGCCTGACAAAGGGTATTTAGGCACACCCAAGGAAGGCTTTTTGGTGACCCCCATTTGTAGGGGGGGTCACACCTGAAAGTGTTTTGTGGATAGGGCCTGCTCAGAGCAGTCAGTGTATGTTTTATTCAGGTATCATATCTGAAATTAAAGTGAGGAATGTTGACTTTGAGAAATGTGAGGCACTCAGCATTTTCTGGTGTCAAACAGGATCGCGTGTCAGTAATGACATTACCAGCTGAACTAAACAATCATTCTGAACAGATACTAGTCGAAGGGCAATTCATGTACTTCATTGCAATGTTTACTAAAGCTGGCCACATATTTTGTTTGGATTTCCAGTATTGCAAAGGATCAGCATTCCAGCTGATATTGGGCTCTGCCACATACATTTCAGCAATGGTCTGTACTGAGGCTGTATCACAAGAGGCAGATGAAGATGTTACAATTACATCTTCTAAGTGACTCCAGAGACATGAAGCTGAACCAATTGACTGTGGGAATATGCTATATTTGACTGGTGATGAAGAAGATTCAGCTGCAATGGCTGAGGAGGAAGAGGGAGAAAATGTTGCAACAGTAGAGGATGGGCCACCTGATGCTGTGCTGTGTCACTGTGAAGAAGATTCTGAATGTGGTGCTGCTGTTGTACTGTATTCCATGCCCGCATGCACTTTGTCAATTATTTCTTGTTTATCTCGAAACAGGTGTCATCATCACTTAATAGTTGCTTTGACTTGTATGTTGGGTCCAAGATTGTTGCTTTAATGTAGCACTCAGAATGAAGCATTTTACATATCGTAAAGCAGGAAATATTAGCTTTCAGTTATTTTCGCTATATGAGCTTAACAGACAAAAGCGCTGAAATAAGCTGATTGCTAATATTACAGGGAGCATAGTGCTATAACTGGACATGAAGCGGATGACCTAATTCAATCGGGTGCTAAATAGTACTGCACCCCTCTCCACACTAAATAAAGAGGGCACTGAAATAAGCTGCTATACAGTAGTTTGTCATCTTCTTCAACTTTTGTGATCATATATCTCATTAGATTGTGTTGTAGTCTGATGAGCAACCTGCATGTGTCAGCAGCACCACTGGCAGCCTGTGTGATCACGGAACTGTCTTGCTTCTTTAACTTTTTCCTAATCAGATTCAGTCTGAATTTAAACATTTTTATTAGGGGTATCACCTAGCTGAGAATTGCTGTGTTTGTACTAACCTCCCAGGTGATTTCCTCAAATGGCTAGAACAGGAAAATTAGAAACTCCTGCATGGCCTGCTGTGGTGGAGTAATATAGACATCTGCATCACCAATTTTATTTTCCAAGGTGTATTGTCTGACAGCTTTCTTTTGTTCCAACAGCCTTTGCAACATATAAAAGGTTGAATTCCATCGAGTAGAAATGTCTTGGATCAGTCTGTGCAAAGGTAAACTGTGCCCCTGCTGTATTTTTTCAAACAAGTGACGGGCTTTTGATTGACTGACTGAAATAAGTTCATATTCTTTTAGCAGTGCTAATGAAAGCCTTAATCTCCCTGTTGTCATTAAGAAAACTGTGAACTATTACATGTAAGCAATCCGTAAAGCAGTGGATGTGAACGAAGCCCCCCTCCTCCAAAGCCTTCCTTATGTTGGATCCACTATCTGCAACTATAAAGTCAACTGACAGTTCCTGTGAAGTGAGCTATTGCTGTATTGGTTTTTGAAGCTCTTCATTGACGTTGTATGAGGTATGTTCAGATGGAAAATAAAACATTCTTAGAACCACAAACTGCAATGCTTCACTGTCCCCATTTCCACGTGAAGTATCAAAACATGCCCAATGTGCCACGACAGACATGAAGGGTTCAGGCTAACAGCTTATCCAGATATCTATTGTGAGACACACCACCCTCCCAACAGCATTGCACACTGCATCTTAATTTTTTACATACATCGTAAAGATCTGGAATCCCTGTTGTTGAAAAGTATTTCCACAATGGTAAACTACATCAAGGTTTGCGGTACTCAAGCAGCCACCTGAATCCCATGTTCAACCATGTTATATGGTAGCAAATCAACAGCTATAATTTCTGAAATTTTTTTGTTATTGTAACAGCAACAGGATGAGTCGAGGAATATTTGGCTTTATGTTCATGTGTTTCTGAGATGGTAAGCTGTCTTCTTGAGGAGGAGGGCTTTTGAACACATGGTCACTTTCAGTAACAGTAGGAGGAGTCCTTCGAATGGGAGGAAGTGGTGGTGGAGGTGTTTCCATAGTGCTGTAGGGTCTGCCACTGCTTTCTTCTATCGGAGTTACCCCTGAGTATAGTGAGCTATCACTGTCACTTTCTCTTTGAGACTCACAGCTGGAATTCTTAGTAATGTTATGACATCTGTCTAGGTGCCTTTTCAGTGCTGAAGTTCCCAATGCTTCTTTCTTTTTACCCTTGCTGACTGGCTATTTACAAATAGTGCATGTTGCTACCAACTCACTGGAAGCACTAATGGAGAAGTATAGCCAAACAAAAGATGGTATTTTTTTAGTTTTTTTCCCCCAAGAAGGCATGGCACCTTGATCCCCTTTTCAGGGCACCACCGTCTGAATTTTTCTTGGGCCTGTTACTCTTGTGATTTATTCTCACTGATCCCTTCTACAACCAAAACATTTCCGCCTGTTTTTTCCTCATCTGCAATTTCCATCTCATCCAGTAAACCTTTTGCTGCCTGATCATTCTCTTCATCTTTATTATTACCCTTGTCGGGTTCAACCTCAGAAGAATCAGATGAGGGGGAGGGATTGGCAGTAGTGTAGTATGCAATTGCTTCATACAGTTGGGTGCCTCTGCAGGTGGTACCCACCAAGCCTTTACTTTTTTTAACTACCTAACTTTTTTTTTTTACTTGGGACTGACGATGATCTGAGACATTCACCTTTTTGGATTCAGGCATTCACTTGGAAGATAAAACCTTAGACATGAAAAAAATCACTTTTTGGGCTTTGATTTTAATTTCTCTTTTCAGGCTGATTGCTGTCTTTTGCAGTGCCACTGCCTACCTGTTAAATAGAATGCCCCAGATCAACATTTTGATCCACTTTTCCTTTTTTTTTTGCAGTTAGTCCTTTTATACACCCCCCTGAGTGGCGATTCATCTCACTGGTCCCCCAGTCCCTTCCCCCACTCACAGCAGCCTTACCAGCTTTCCCGATGGCTATAACCCCCCCCAAGGAGGGGTGATGGGGATCCCTTGACCTGCCGAATGCATTAATCTGGTGCTGGAGGCCACTGCCATTCATGGGGGCATTGCCTGCAGGGACCAGCATCATTCTGCTGCACCTGGCCACCTTTTCTCCATTTCTCCCCAAGACGAGGCATACAATGGCACCACAGAAGACAGTGCGCATGCATCCACATGCCATGCTCCAAGCGCCTGCCTCATCTCTCCCTCATTGAGAGTCGGTGCACCAGCCCCCAGCCTCTGCTAGGGGCTGATCTTGCACCGACAGCCAGTGTCCCCTCTTTCCGGAGAAGGAGAGCAGTCCATTGGATGCTCAATCCTTCTCCTCCCCTGCCAGCCCCCAGCGGCCCATACCCAAAACTGTATATTTTTTTTATATTTGAGTTTTCTTTTCTTTTTGGCAGCTTCTTCTGGTGGCTATCTGCTGCAGTGAGTGAGCAAGGTGCTCCCCTGACTCTCCTCCTCTCGACTGGGCCATGTTGCACACTCAACACAGTTATATACCATGAGTGTGTCACGTGACCGTCTGTTGCCTGATTGGATGCCGCTGGCCACCTGTATGTGGAGCGAGCTTGCCAACAGCATTCCCATGGCAACAATATAAAAAATGGTACAAATGGCACTTCCACAGACCCAGACTTCTGCAGTGAATACTGTATTTATCCAGGTTCGTGGATTGCGGGTTCGATCCGGGGGTCTGGATCTCCCTTGGAACAGTCCACCCAGCTCTAAAACATATCCATAAAAAGGAAAAAATCTCCATAATTTCACACATTGCATGTAAATCGACACTTGAGCTAACAATTTAAAGGGCCAATGGAAAGGAAAGAGAAGAAAGAACAAGCATTTGTCAATGCCGAATGTTTGCTTGCTGGCATTGGCATTGGTAGTGTAAGAGTGAGAAAGATGCATAATAGGAATGGCAGTGAAGTATTTAACTGAAGCCAACCCCACCACCACCCTGCAGAGACTGATAGGTATTGGGGTGTGCCTTTGGGTCATCAGGCATTATGGCCACACCATTTCACCACACCCTACCCTGCAGACACCGACAAGTGTCACGGTGTGCCTTGGGGTCTTTGGGCCTTATGCTCACCCCATTCCATCAGGAAATATGGTGAGATGGGCACAGTATAGGAGAATGGGGTGAACTTTGGGGCCTAAGAGTCCAAGGCACACCTTGATGTCTCTCACTGGTGGCAGGGTATAGGTGGGGGTGGAGTGGTATGAGCATTACAGGCGAAAGTCCCAAATTACACCCTTGATGCCTGTCGGTCTCTACAGGGAGGGTCGTTATGGTCGGAAACCCTAACGTCTCAGGTGTTCGTTGGTATTTTCACTCCAAATTTTCAACATGGGTTTTTTGTGACCCCTCACATTATAAACAGTGGCAGTATCAGTTCATTAGCTGAAAGCTGATTTTGCACAGTGACTATGCCATTTGGCACCAGAGGTACGAAAACACATTTCAAACAGGATGTGAAAAATGACAGCTGTACTGCTCATGGGGAGGTGTAAAAAATGGCAACATTGAAAATCTACAGTGAAAATATAAAAAAAAGTGGTGAAGTCATGAGCGTGCATAGAAACTGCACAACTCACACCCATAATGTAATTAGTTTTGGGATTTTTTCCAGCAGATTGTCAACACAGGCATTTTGGGACCTCTGCTCATGAACAGTGTCACTGTGATTTTCTTAATCTGTCCTGAAGAGTGATTTTCCGCAGTGGCCACGCATTTCTGTGCCGGAAGTGCGAAAACACATTTTGGCCAGGGTGTGAAAAATGACAGCTGTACTGTTCATAAGGAGGTGTGGAAAAATGCCAGTGTTGAAAATCTGGAGTCAAAATAGCACAAATTCGTGAACTTACAAGGGTGCTTGGAAACTGAGCAATGCAAGCTCGTAACACAGTCATTTTATGGACTTCTGTCACCAAATTTTCAACATAGACATTTTAAGACCTCTGCTCATGAACAGTGTCACTGTGATTTTCTTACTCTGTCCCTAACATTGATTTCACACACCGATCACGCCGTTGGGCGCTACATACACTAAAACACATTTTGGGCAAGATATGAAAAATGACAGCTGTACTGCTCATAAAGAGGTGTGGTAAAAATAGCAATGTTGAAAATCTGGGTAGAAAATATTAAAAATTTCTTTGAAGATTCTGAGCATGTGTAGGAACTGCACAATGCATGCTCGTAAAGCAGTCATTTTTGGGAATTTTTTCACCAAATTTTCAATTTAGAGTTTTTGGGGGCCTACCTCATGAATTGTGCCACAGTTGTTTCACTACTCAGTCCCGAAAGGTGGTTCCACGCAGTGACCGTGAAATCACCTATTCGGGATCGAATAACAAAATGACAGTGACTGAGTTCATGAGGTGGGGCCCCAAGAACCCTATGTTGAAAATTTGGTGAAAAAATTCCCAAAAATGCCTGAGATATGCACCAAAGTTGAATAAACCCTATTTATGCCATTATACAGCTTACTTCAGTTAGCGGTCAGCTTTGAAGAGTCCAGACGTGTTCCTGATCCACCAAAGATCATCGCGCTGGGCTCCAGAGGTAAGTATGGGGGGGAGGTGGGTACACAGAGGATGGGTGGGGGTTGGAGAAAGGGGGCCAGACAGTCAACAAGAGACCATTTTTTTTACACAGGGTCTTTTTTTTCTACTGCAGGAAGACAATGCAGGATTTTTGCCATGCTGGGGTGGACTCCCAGTGTCGCAGCTGAAAGGGTATTTTTTGTGGGGTGGCAGTGGAGCCGGCAGGAGGATTGGGCACCCCCATCAGCCATACCTACTTTTGATATGCTGGGGTGGGCTCCCAGCATGGCAGCTGAGAGGTTATTTTTTTGGGGGGGCAGCAGTGGAGCCGATGGGGGATTGGGCACCCCTGTCGGCCATACCGATGTTTGCCACACTGGGATGGGCTCCCAGCATGGCACCTAGAGGTCTGTTAGGGGGGCAGTGGAGCCAATGGGGGATTAGACACCCCCGTTGGTCATACAGTGCACATGGGTGGAGGGGATCACATCAGCATGCTGGGATGGGGTCCCAGCATGCCACGTAAGTAGGGGGGTGACAACGAACTGCCTACATGTTACCACCACCACTGATTGCGGTGGTATTTTCCTCTGAACTGTATGCCACTGCATCTGAACGCTGTCATTGACAAGCTCAGATAGTCATTGGCACAGTGCAGCCGCACCTGCAAAATGGACCAGGGCATTGGAAGTAAGGGAGGCACACCTACGAATTCTCGTATGGTGGCACTATGTTTCTTGCACATGCGTGCAAGCAAACATAAAAATTATTTTGTTATAACTTACCTGGAAATTTGAAGCAGAGTAGGATCATGACCAACCTTTAGGGATGCATGAAGTAATTTGGAGCATTCTGAGCTGGGCTGGGGAATGGTCTCCAGCAAGCTCAAATTTGATTGAATTGTGCATCAGCCTATAGTATTGATGGAGGATAAGGATAACCCATAAGTGAGCAATGTCTAAGTACTATAAAGGTTTTCTGAGGATGATGTCTGTTTCCCAGCTGAAGAAATAAAGGTTGGTCAGGCTGCTATCAGCTTTAGGCTACTTTACACTTGAAACAGAATACCACCTGATATTAAGAATTCCAACAGCATCCAAAACAGTAAACTGAAACAGTGTTTTTCCCTTGCAACCTTTCTAGTGCTCAGATATTCTTCACAAGTGGGCTATCCTCCATCCATTCTATTGGTCGATGCATGAACATCAGACTTTTTGGGCTGTCAGAGGCCATGCCCTCAGCCATGACAACATAGTCCAGTTTACTTTGTGCATCCTTTGAGGCTGATCACATTCTTTGATAGCTCCCAAGCTCTGATGTAATTTTTTTGACAAAACCTTATTTTCTTCCTCTTTCCTATTTCATATAGCGCACGTCAACACAAAAAGCATGAGTTAGCCTTAGGGTTCTTTTACTCATTCTGCTTGTTTTGCATTCAAGTAAAAAACAAAAGAACATATTTATTTATTGAATTTTGGTAACCGGGTAAGCACACTGAGACCAAAGTTCCCTTTTTCAGGGGTGACCCAGAATTAGTTACAGGCAGGAAGTGACTTTTTACAGAGATAGCTTGCTAAATCACAAGTCACAAATCAAAGTTCACAGGAGTTAACAGTTATGATAACAGGCATTTTACAGAATATGTAGAACAACAAAGCACAGTGGACTAAGCAGGGTAGCAGAACAGTGGGTAAACATTAGTTACATGAAACAAACAAAAACACACAGTAGCTTTTGGGTTACAGTACCCAGCATGTGGAATAGTGTATATAAGTTAAGGTGAGAAAGTAGACAGGGGGTGGTGTAGAATCAGCTGTAACAAGTGCATTGACCCCGGGGGTGGTTTAAGGTTCAAGGGGAAAACATCCTCAGCCTGGCATAGGTGTCATATAAATAGGTATGTATATATAAATACATATAACAGTAGAAAGGAACAGCTCCACAGTGCATGCACAGGGGTTCAGGTTAAGTTGCACCCTGCACCAAGATGTTGGCTGCTCCCTGACAAATGGGCCCTCATGTAGCATCGACTCCAAGTCAGCCCTCCATTTAGGGGCCAGATCAGCATGTTCACTGAACCATGGGCCCAGACCGCAATGGACAAGTGGGTCTGGGAACTCATGACTCACAGTTATTCCATAGAGCTCACATAAAAGGCAATTCCACACAGACCGATGATATCCCGAATCCCCCTGGACTGCGTCAAGGCCGAGGCTGTTCAGCAGTCCTTGCTCAATCTCTTCAAGAACCGAGCCATTGTACCCATTTCCCAGCACAAGAAGGACACAGGAGTGTATTCTACAGTATGTTCTTTATGTTCCCCATGAAAACCGATGGACTCTGTTCAGTTCTTGGCCTCAAATTCCTCAACAAGTTTGTGGTCTACAAGAAATTTAAGATTGGGACCCTGAAGTCAACACTGATGGTGATACAGCCAGGCAATTTTCTTACATTAATCAACCTAAAAGATGCCTATCTGCATATTCCAGTTTGCCCCAGTCTCCAAAGGTTCCTCAGGTGCAGTGTCAATAGCCAATATTTCCAATACACATATCTCCTGTTCGGGTTGGCAACAGCCATGAGGGAATCCACAAAGACACTGATAGTGACCGAAGCGTTCCTCTGCAAAAGGGGGGTACCCATCATTCCATACCTGGATGATTGGCTCATACGAGCAAGGTCCTCAACTCAGGCACAGAAGGATATGGACTCTGATTAATTGCCTACAACAAGACGCCTGGGTCATAAACTTGGACAGAAGTCAACTAAACCTCACCCAAGACATTACCCACCTCAGCACAAAGATCAACATGAGGCTGGGTCTAGTGACCCCCAAAGAGGAAAAAATAGGCAGCTTAACCAGGCTCATTGGGTTGATACAAAGGCATCGCAACAGGCCAGCATGCACATATTTGCTACTGCTAGGGTTTACAGCATTGCTGATAACCATGGTGCCATGGTCTCAACTACACATGCACCCCTTCCGGAGATATATGCTTGACACATAGGACCAGTTGACCCGGAACTTTGAATACAAACTCAGTCTGAACCCAGACATTCTGCACAGTCTCAAGTGGTGGGACAGCAAGTGAAACCTGACAAAGGGCATGCCACTCTCAGTGATGCCAATGGCAACTATTACAGCATATGCAAGTTTCCTTGGATGGAAAACAATGCTGGGCCATCATGTTATTAAGGGCAGGTGGCTCCCATCAGAAGCTCATCTGCTCATAAACATACTGGAGATGAGAGCATGTACAAGGCCCTGTTATTCTTTGCTCCAAAGATCACACAACAGCCAGTACTGATCAGAACCAACAACCATGTCACCAGGGTGTACCTAAACAAGCAAGGGGGAGCTCGAAGCAGAGCAATACTCAAGGAGGTGCTAAAGACCTCAAGGTGGGTGGAACAAAACCTGCTCTCACTCTTGGCCATGTGCTTTGCTAGCAAGTTGAACTCACAGACAGATTGGGTCAATTGACGTACACTCAACGAGTTAGAGTGGCAGCTGTACCCTCAAGTGTTTCGTACGAACATACAAACATATGAAAATGCCAGGAGAAATAGGTCTTATGGTCTGTCAAGTCTGCTCGATTGTGCAGAAACATAGAAACATAGAATCTGACGGCAGATAAGGACCGCTTGGCCCACCTAGTCTACCCATTTTCCTACCTAACAGATAAGCTGCAGATCCTCGTTTTTTTTTTTAACTCTTTTTATTCTAACCAGCTTGTGGAACTCTCTTGGGCATCCTGCAGTGCTCCCGATTCTACCTCCGTGCCTGAGAGGCCTCCTGAATCCTGGCACCAGCCCTGCTATCCCCCCGGCTCTGAGCCCCCCTGAGGTAGGGCCGCCCTATCCACCCAGGGAGCTCTATCTGTAAATTCGGGCCGGGCTGGGCTCGGCCCAGGTAAGGAGTGTAACTGGCATTGGAGTGTGGTTGGGTGGATGCAGGTGCCGTCGCCTATTCACAAGCTGGGGGGTGTCCCCTGGACTTCCCTCCCCCTCTCCCTCCCCCCCGGAGTTCAGTCATGCAATGATGTCACTACGTCCGCCGCAACTCAGATCCCTCTACTTAATGCCCTACGTGCGCACATCCACCGGTCTCCACCGGGTGATGCTGTTGCACCGGGCATTCCCTGGATCCCTCCCCAGAGAGAGAGGAGATCTGTCCACAGATGCTCAATCCTCTCTCTCCCCTGCCACCCCCAATGCCCCGGGCTCATTACCGAACCCGGGTCACCGGCATGACTCGAGGTGTGGTGTCCAATGCCTCAACCCTCAGCACCACTGGGCAGGCCTGCAGATCATAGTTAACCAACCGCTTACTTCTTCCTACCCCCCCCCCACTAGGACTGCCTCATGTCTGTCCCATGCATTCTTGAATTCCCCCACTGTTCTTGACTCCATGACCTCCTCAGGGAGGCTGTTCCTTGCATCCAGAACCCTCTCGTGAAAAATACTTCCTCACATTACCTCTGAGCCGCCCCCATCTTCAAATTGTGCCCCTTGTTCTTGCACATCTCTTTTTCTGAAAGATGCTACCCTCTTGGACTTTGTTGATTCCCTTGAGGTACTTGAAAGTTTCTATCATGTCCCCTCTCTCCCTTCTTTCCTCAAGGGTATACATATTAAACTCCTTTAGCAGTTAGACCCTCATCTTGCAGCTGCTCTTCCCACTCCTCCCCTCCTTAGATTTACCCTCCCCCTCACCCTGTCCCATCCTCTCTTGAAACTGCCCACCATCTTACAGGCCACCTCCTCCTGTGGTAGAGTGTTCCACTTGCCCACTAACCTTTCCGTGAAGAACTGTCTCCTTACTGCCCTCCTGAATCTCCACCTCTCTACTCTGTGACTGTGCCCTCTTGTGTCTCTTACTCTTCTTAATTGGAAGATCTCCTCTGTTCAAGTCTTGTACATTCCTTTCAAGTACTTAGAGTACTTAATCATGTCCCCCCATCCCTCCTCTCCTCCAAAGAATACATATCTAGCTTGCTCAGCCTTTCCTTGTAGGGCTTGCCCTCTAATCCCTGGATCATCTTTGTCACTCTGTACTGCACACCTCCAACAATCTGACATTCTTCCTCAGGTATGGGCACCAGAACTGCACGCAGTACTCCAGGTGTGGCCTGGCCAGTCACCTGTACAAGGGGAGGACTACCTCCCTACTTCTGGAGGAGATTCCCCTCGCTATGCACCCCAGTATCTTGTTGGCCTTCGCTGCTGCCTTCCTACACTGAGCAGAGCTGTTCATGCTCCCCGTTATAAGTACCCCAGGTCCTTTTCCTCCACGGTGCTACCCAGCTGTACCCCTCCCAGCTGATAGTCCCTCCCCTGGTTCTTCGCTCAGAAGTGCATTATCTTGCACTTCCCGGCATTGAACCCCAGCAGCCACGTTTCTGACCATTCCTACGGTTTAGTTAGGTAGTCCTGTAGCCCCTTCCATCCCGCAATGTCATCAACCACCACCCCCATTTTGGTGTCATCTGCAAATAGACTGATCTTATTTTAGATCCCATGTGAGATATCAGCTATGAATAACCCGAACAACACCGACCCCAGCACCGATCCCTGTGGCACTCCGCTCGTCACTGCCCTCGGTTCTGAGAGTTCCCCTCTCACTACCACCATCTGCTGCCTACCGTTTAGCCAATTCATTATCCATTTAACCATCATTGCTCCCACCTCCACAGCTTTCAGCTTTCCTCCCATCCTCCCGTATGGCACAGAATCAAAGGCCTTGTTGAAATTCAAATACAGGACATCCACTGCATGGTCCTTATCTGGTTCCCTTGTCACCCAATTGTAGTACTCAATGAGGCTGGTGTGGCAGGATCTGCCTGAGACAAACCCTTGCTGATGCCCATCCTGGAGTCTACTGTCCTCCAAAAACATCACCAGCCTCTCTTTCAGGATTGTCTCCATGAGCGTCCCTATGATTGATGGGAGGCTCACTGGCTTGTCGTTTCCCAGTTCATCCTTTGGGCCATCTTTGTGGATGGGCACCACATGGGCCATCCTCTAGTCCTGTGGTATGCATCCCGTGTCAAGGGAGGTATTGAACAGGTCAGCCAGTGTCCTTGCCAGAACCTCAACCACCTCCTCGAGTACCCTAGGTGAATGCCATCTGGCCCAGGTGTCTTGTCCACCCTCAGTGCCCTCAGTCCTTCCAGTGCCCTGTCCTGAGTAATCCTCGCATCTGTCACCCCCTTCCCCCCCACCTTCCCCACCCCTTCCTTGTGGTACCTGCCCCACTTTCTCTTGCTTGAATACAGAACAGAAGTATTCATTTAATGCCTCTGCCTGATCCTTCCCTCTCTCCACCCACCCCCCTATCATTTTCTATCCTCACTATTTGGTCCTTGTTGTTCCTTTTTTCCCTTATGTATCTGAAGAAATCCTTTTCTCTGTGCCAGCCTCAGCTCCCTGGAAGCCTTGGCTGCTCTGACTAGTTTGATGGCCTTTTTGGATTTCTTCATGTACATCTCCTTGTCTTCTTCCTTCCCTGATTTTTTGAACCTCTGGAATGCCTCTGTCTTGGACCTCACCCCCTCCCTGACCTCCTGAGTTATCCAACTGGGTTTCTTTGCCCTCTCTTTCTTGCTCTGTGTTGTAGTGCATGCCCCTATAGTCTCCACTAGCCCCTCTTTTATGACATCCCACTTCTGACTTGTGTCCCAGCCTGGCTGATTCCCCTCCAGGTGCCCCCCATTTCCTGTATGTTTTTAAAGTCACCTTGGTACCTGTACCCTCAGCTTCCCTCCCCATGTTGAGTGTGAACCATGCTGAGTAGTGATTGCTCCACGCCAGTGTGTTCTCCACCCCCAGATCCCTTACCGTCTCCCCCACTGGACAGTACCAGGTCCAGAGTATTTCCTATCCGAGTTGGCCTGTGGACTAACTGCATCAAGAAGCTGTCTTGAAATGCCTCTAACAGGACTTGTTCCCTTGCACCTGTGGAGGTTGGGGTACTCCAATCCACCCCAGGTAGGTTGAAGTCCCCCATCACCACCGTGTTACCCTTCCTGCAGACCCTTCGGATTTGCTCAGCTAACTCCCTGTCCAAGTCCTCCAGCTTGAGCTGGTGATCTATATACTACCACCATCCTCAGTGTCCTGCCTTTTGAGTCCTGAAAATGCATCCATAGGGCCTCTGTCCTGCCCTCTTCTCCATCATCCCTTGCACATCTTATCCCCTCCCATACATAGATTTCCACACACACCTCGCCTTGGTCCTATCCTTTCTGAATATCCTATACCCTGGGATCATCAACTCCCAGTCCTGGTACTGGGTGGACTATAAGGCCTGAAAATCAGCTGACTTGTTTCCGAGTCTCCTTACGTTCAGTGAAACCACTCTCCAACCCACTCCCTTCCCCTCCCTAACCATTCTCCCTTCTTTCTCCCCTCTTGTGTCCCATCCCCTTTGCCTTCCCCATTAACTTGGGGGGTAAGCTTGTCAGGCCTCCCACTCCAGGACCCTTGTCTGCCAGCTGACCACTCACCACCCCCCCTTCTAGTTTAAATCCATATTTGTTTCTGTGTACTCCACTATCTTCTGCTTCAGTACCGCTTTCTCCTCCTTGCTCAGGTGTAGTCTGTCCCCAGTGTATAGGTCATTCCTGTCCCAGGAGATAGGGACCCTTTCAAGTAGATCTGAAGGCATCCCTCCTCAACACTCAGCTGTATTGATTCCACTCCCATTTCCCTGACAATCAGGTTGAAGAGCTCAACACACTGGCGGCACCGTGGACATTCAACAAAGCTTATATTTCCTCCCCATTCCAATGATTGCAAGAGTGCATCTCATAATCAGGGCCTCAAAAGTAACAGTGCTGATGGTAGCTTCAGATTGGCCATGGAGACCTTGGTACTCTCTGCTCAGAGCGATGTTGAGCGACACCCCTTGGAATCTGCCCCAATGACCAGATCTCCTCAGCCAAGGACCACTCCTATACCACCCTCCCAAGGTACTACATCTGATAGCCTGGATGTTAAAAGGAAAAGACTGTTGAGTGAGCGGTATCCCCCAGAGTGGTTGATTGACTCTTGCAATCCAGAAGACAATTGACAAGTAAGACTTATCAGAGAAATTTGCAAGTCTTCTGTAGGTGGTGTACAGCAAAGGGCCTGTCCCCATCAGTGGTGGGACTTCCCCATATCCTTGATTTCCTCAATGATGGAGGAGAAAGGCTTAGCCTACTGTACTACTTCTTGAGGGTACAGGCTTGGACTATCTTGGCAATATGGGGTTCTCATCCTAGAATGGGGCAGATAGGTTCACACCCAGATGTAGTTCAGCCGCTATGGGTGGTGCAGATTACATCTTCCCATACGAGACCCATGTGCCCCCCCAGCAACTAAATCTGGTAATGGATGGCTTTCATAAGCCTCCCTTCATATCCGATTCTCTATACTGAGCAACCCTCAGAACAGTTTTTCTTGATGCTTTGTTCTCAGCCAGATGAGTGAGCAAATTGCAGGCCCTTTCATGAAACAAGCCATTCCTTACTTTCCATAATGACAGGGTGTCTCTCATTACAGTTCCATCCTTCACTCCAAAGGTGATCTCACCATTCCACATGGAACAGGCCATTCATCTGCCAGCCATGCTGGAGGACAGAGGTAGCCCTGATTTGGCTCTTCATCCGCTAGACATGGTTTCCCTGATTAAGGATTATCTGACTATGTCTGAAGGTTTTTGTAAGTCAGACAGATTGTATTCTTTTTTGGTAAGAAGGTGGATCAGGCTGCCTCCAAGGAAGCAATTGCTAGGTAGATAAGGGCAGCTATTGTCACTGCCTACCACAGGGCGGGGCAGGAACCCCCTTTTGGCATTAGGACACATTCCACCAGGGCATTGTCAGCATCTTGGGCAAAGAGAGGGGGAGCCTCAGTACAGGATATCTGTGATGCAGCTACCTTGTTCTCTGTTCATACCTTGTCTACCATTGCAGACTGGCTGTGGCATCTGCAAGAAGGGACACATTTGGAAGGGCTGTGATTCAGGCTGCTTCTGGTTCAGGGAAACAAATTATT
This sequence comes from Neoceratodus forsteri, assembly GCA_016271365.2. Lineage (NCBI taxonomy): Eukaryota > Metazoa > Chordata > Ceratodontiformes > Ceratodontidae > Neoceratodus > Neoceratodus forsteri. Next base: position 276,349,048 of record CM057453.1, on the reverse strand, counting down.
ATCTCCCACCCAAGGGTTTCTTCTGTGTACTGCTACAAAAGTTCCACATGTGAAGAATCTTTGAGCACTATAAAGGTTGCAAGGGATAATGATATTTACTCACCTGGTAAAGGTGATTATACCTGCAACCTTTATACTGCTCAGAGTTCCTCCAAATTTTGGACAAACAAGAACCCAATATGCCAGCCTGGTGGCGCTGAGGGCTGAGGCACTGGACACCACACCTCGCGCCATGCCGGCGACCCAGGTTCAGGAATGAGCCTGAGACATCAGGGATCGGCAGGGGAGGGAGAGGATTAAACATCTGGAGGACAGCTCTCCTTTCCCGGGAGAGAGGAGGGGGGGTACAATTTTGGCGCTTGGCTGACCTCTGGTGGAAGCTGGAGGTACAGCAAGCATGCGGAGCAAACAGACAGAGTTGGGAGTGGTGGACGCTGGCAGGAGCGCCTTGACGTTGGATGCACACCACTCCCCAGAAAAGTGGAAAAACACCTGCAGCGATGCCTGGAGACAGGCCCCGGCATCATGAGACCAGGACCGGAGAGGGGTTGCACGAGTCCGGCCAACACTTGGATGATGGCTGGGGGGCTTGGGGGTAGGCCTCCCACCCCACTCGGGGGGGGGGGGTAATCTGAGGGCGATGACAGGATGGACATGTGAGGGCTCATATCCCGGAGATCTGGTGGGCACAATGCCTTGGTAGTCCCTGAGGGAAGGTAGGCACTGTGGTGAAGGAGGGAAGATAAATAGAAAAAAAAAAAAAAACAAGAACCCAGCGCAGTCAGAGTAATGTGGGGTTTCTACCCAGTATTTTCCGTAGAACTGATATATACACATTATATTATGTTATCTACTATGTATATTACTGAATATCATTTTTTTTCTATATGCATAATGTTATCACCATTATTATTGATAGCAGATTTTCTGATATAAACCTGTTGTACCACAATGTTTTTTCTTCTATCTTTCAGTAAATGACCATTTTTCAGAGCAATGAGACTGGTGTTTCCTGGTCATCTGTTTGTGTTTTCCTGTCTGGTTCTGGGTTTATTTATTCTTTTCTCTGCTAGGGAAGTTTTTCACTGGACTATGTTGTCATGGCTGGGAGCTTGGCCCCTGGTAGTCCAAAAAGATAGATGATTGTGCATCAGCCAATAGGATTGATGAAGGATAACACACTTCTGAAGAATGTTCGAGTGCTATAAAGGTTGCAGGTATAATCACATTTACCAGGTGAGTAGATACCATTTTACTTCACTCTGACCTGCCTACAGTATGTAGCTGGTAATGCTGATCTACACAACTGCAGTCTCTAGTGTATTTCTTGCCTGTGATGTACAGTACACCCTTAACTGGATGACAAAACAAATAGGCATGTACAAAAGTATTACTGAACAGTGTTAATAAGTTCCATTTTACTTTAGTTGCTGCTACTGATTTAATGTTGGTCTCATAAAATAGGTAGGTACTGTATCCTGATTGGCTAAAATGTCTTCAGACCCATTGGATTGGGACAGTAGAACCAACAGGTATGAACACGTTCTGGTAATCAGGAAGCAGTACCTCAATGAAATCCTTGTGCACTATATAAAAGTCTAAACATAAATGGCACCCCCTTTTTTATCACTCTACCGTGCAAGTTTAACCCCCAATACAAAAATGTAACATTCCCAACAATATTTTCCCAGTACATCTCTTTTTAGCCTTCTATATTTCCTGTTTCAAGTTTCCCAAAAATAAACATCTCTCCTGACCATCTTCCAACACACTAACATGCTTACTTGAGCCATGTATCGGAACACAGGTATTTTCTTCAGTCTAGCTGCTACAGATGGATGAGTGCAGTTGGTGTGCCATCACGAGAACTCATCTGCCAGTAAACCTCACTTCAGCAACTGATGCTCGCTCCACGTGCTCAATCTTAACTCTCACTTCTTCACTTCTTCATAATTCAACAGTAAAATACCAGGCTAAAATACCAAGGAGGGGAGAAAGTCATGCTCATGGAACACTAATACTCCGGCTCTCCATAGTAGCACACAGGACTGTGCGAGGTTAAACTTCCACTGGCAGAATTTTGGGGCAAATCAGAATTTCACTTTTGTGAAATTTTGGAATGCACGTTAGCAACTTTTGAGGAAATTCTGACTTAGAATGGCAGAATGAATGTATGAATTGAGGATTAATGTATTAAACTGCAGAAAGAAATTCCTCAAAACTGATCACTGTCAGTGGTCAGTTCTGCAGAATTTCTTTCCACAGTTTAAAACATTAATCTGCAAGTCATACATTCTTTCTGCAGTTCAGTGAGTCATTGAACTGCAGAATGAATGAATGTATGAATTGTGGATTAATATATTAAACTGCAGAACAAAATTCAGCAGAACTGATCACTGAACTGCGGAATAATTATGTGCATTGCAGATTAATGTATTAAACTGAGGAATGGAATTCCTCTGAACGGTCCTTCTGCAGTCCATGTGTATTTTTCCACAGTTTAGCCAGAAACTTTTGCAGAACAGGGCAAAATTCTGTGAAACACATATAGAAGGTTCCAATTTTGCCAAAGGTGGAAATTTGGAAACTTTTGCAAAATTTATGAAATTCTGCAAAAGTTCCATGAAAGTGGAATTGGAAACTTCTACCCAGTTCTAGTAGCATGTAGTGGTGGAGGATCTTACATTTAATCTAATCATATTTATATTTTTTTGTACAGTAATTGTTTTAATCTTAATTGTTTAATCTTTTATTAACACAGTTACCCATTTCATTAGTACAGTAAGACTTTCTGGGATGTTTGTTGTGGTGTCACAACTGCTCTTCCAGTGGCTAAAGACACTCGTTCTGTGGCTTCATGGCTTACTACACCCCTGAGTGTGTGGTTGTGGCATCACAACCAGCACCATGCTGCATCATATTGCTTACTTACTGTATCTTCCAGTCCCATCTCCCAGGACATACAGTATCTGTAAATAAGATTCCTGTTCATCTCCTGTATGTTTTGTTATCATTTTATGAACAATTAATAAAAGCATTTCCAGGCCTGATTGGACCTGTGATTGTTGAGATCGTCGAGTGTTCCATGAGGAGTGGGGTCTTCCCAGTAGCCTTGAAAGAGACTCTCATCAGACCCCTTTCGAAGAAACCCTTGTTGGACCCAGACTGTCTCACCAACTACAGGCCGGTCTCAAACCTCCTATTTTTAGGGAAGGTTTTAAAGGAAGTGGTGGCCAGTCAGCTTGAGACTCGTCTCATGTTTCCTGCCATTTTTGAGTCATTCCAGTCTGGATTTAGATCTGGGCATAGTACGGAGACCACCCTTGTGAACATGTCGAACAATCTCCTTAAAGCGAGGGATAGGGGAGAGTGATCTATTCTTGTTCTCCTTAATCTCTCTGAGGGATTTGACACTGTGGTCCATGAGGTGTCATTGGACTGCCTGCTGAACTGGTGTGGACTAACTGGCAATGTCATCATCTGGTTTAGGTCCTACCTCATGGATAGAGAACAAAGGGTGGTGATAGGGTTATCCTTGTCCAGCTCAATGCCCCTGCACTGTGTAGTTCCATAGGGTTCAGTCCTGTTGTCTCTTTTATTCATGGTATTTATGCTGCCTTGTGAGATGTTATCAGGTGGTATGGTTTGAGTTTTCATTGCTATGGTGATGATACTCCTGTGCAACTGGGAGCCAAATGGCAGTCTCTGTGTTTAACACCTGCCTGTCTGAGATCCAGAACTGGATGACTTGAAACTGGTTATGACTCAACCCAGACAAGATGGAGGTATTGGTGGTGGAGCTGAGTCAACGGCGAGGTGGAGGGGTGCTGGGGAGTGACCTGGGTCTTAGACTGGGATGCTTACTCCTGACCCTCTCCACATGGATTAGGGTTCTGGATGTGGTACTTGACAATGGCCTGACACTTGATGCTCAGAAGTCAGCCATCAGCCAAAGTGTTTTTTACAATCTAAGAAACATTGCCCGAATCTGTTCCCTGGTACCACGTGATGACCTTGCCAATCTGTTACATGTCTTTGTCACGTCGAAGATTGTCTACTATAATGCTTTGTACCAGGGACTTTCAGGAGGCAACCTCCACTATCTGTAGCTGGTTCAGAACATGATGGCCAGGCTATTGATGGGTGTATCTATTTATTTTTTTTTATTTATTTAGCTTTTGTTGACTGGGTAAGTGCACTAGACAAATCCTGCCTATTTTCAGGCACGACCTGGGGGAGGGGGGATACAGATGCATGCCAACTGACCTTGAACCAGATTAAGCTGTTGGTGGTATTTTTAGTGAATCAGGGAAATTTGGCCAGGACACCGGGGAAATTCCCCTACTCTTTTCGATAAGTGCCATGGGATCTTTAACATCCACCTGAACTACCACCAATCCAGGCAGATGGGACCTCGGTTTAACGTCTCATCCGAAAGACGGCACCTCAGAAATGCAGCACCCCTCTCATGCTGCATTACAGTGTCAGTACTGGGATATTAACCCAAGTGCCAGATGTGGGAACTGAACCCACAGCCCTCTGATCTCCCGGCCTCAGAGGCGAGTGTGCTACCTACTGAGCCACTGACACTGACATCTAGATTCTAACATATTACACTGGTTCTCTGCGGGTTGCACAGGCTGCCGATAAGGTGGAGGATTGCCTTCAAGGTCAGATTACTGAACTAAAAAGCCCCACATGGTTGGGAACCTGATTGTCCTTAAGACCTCCTGGTTCCTCACAGCCTGGCTCACCCTTATCGTTCCTACAAGGGTGGCCTCTTGGTGGTTTCAGAGTGAGGCTGAGGTTCTCGGGAGATAATGCCATCTCCACGACCATGCTGGCCCTGTGGAACTCTCTTCCAGGGTATCTTAGAGAGGCCCCTTGCTGGAAGCCTTTATGCGGGGGCCCAAGACATTTCTATTTGCATAAGCATTTAACTTATTATAGTATGAAATATCAACGTGCTCTAGACTGTCATTTTCCTTATTAATATTGTGATTTGTATCCGAATTATGTGCATGCTCTGTAATGTGGTTTTATATATGTTAAGATGAATGTTTTTATTGGTATTACATTCTATGTATTGTATACCGCTCCAAGCCTCCAGGAAGGGGTACTTTATAAATAAAGTTTATTTACTCTATCCACCTATCTATCTATCTATCTATCTATCTATCTATCTATCTATCTATCTATCTATCTATCTATCCATCCATCCATTCATGGTGCAAACTGTATTTTACACAATTCTGAGACATTTGAGATAATTCTGCCTCAGGGGCTCAAAGTATTCTGTAACATTCAAACAAGACGAGTGTAAGACGATGTGGATTTTGAATCTTGAATAGGATTGCCATCCCTCATTACTATGGTTTCAAAGGAGAGCATTTTTCCAAGCTACTGTAGCTGTTCGGATCTACTGTACAGAGAAATTGAATCTCGATGACTCAGAAAAGTGACTGATTCTATATACCCTCTGCAGTGAAACAACTAGAACAAGCAATGGTCAATGCCCCAAGGTTTGCTTGCAAGTTTTGTATTAAAACTGTTACACCTAGTAAAGAAGGAAACATTAAATTAATTTAATGCAGGACTTTTGCTTTTATACATTTTTACAAAGCATTAACTAAGCATAGACTAACTTAAAGGTAAAACTGTATTTCCAGTGGGATCCTGCTACTGCCAGTTTTTGCAGCTGCTTGGACTAAAGTCCCCCTTCTCTAATACCTCTGCATATTGAAACACATACTGTATCTTCGTGAAACAAGTTATCCTTTTAGAATTATTTGATTGCTTCTCAAAATGTTGCCAGTATCAGTAGAAAATAACCCACATTGCTGTATATGTGACTCAGTTTGCTATTAAAGTTAATTTCTTTTCCAAAAAAGTGCCTGGAAAAGTGCCTACATACAGAAAAGTAGAATTGCCCATTGTACTGAGGGAGTCAGAAGGAAATGCAGCCAGGCACTTCACCCCTAAACACTCAGCTTCCTCAGGGAGTGCTGCAAAGCCTTGCCTGCTGCAGTCTTACACAGAGCAACAATTAGTCTTCAAGAAAAGAATTCCTGTGGAGTTTAGCAGCATAATTACTTCAATAAAACTAGAAAGGCTTTTTAGTGGAGAATAACGGCATTAGCCAAATAAACTATTTATATTAAGCCTAATTTTATTGTTGCTTTTAAGACTTTTAGCAGCAGACAGGGAGCTCCATGAATGAAAGTGACAGTGAACAAGTTGATTACAATAACATTTTAAGTTACATACAACAATAATGTAAACAGCACAACAATGCAAACACTACCAGACTCATATTTTTTCTACATTTCAGAAGGCTAGATAAAAGGACTATTTAATTTCATTGTATATGGTAGAACAGACAAGTAGCAATAGTAAATATAAACAGTTCATATTAACAGGGCTACAATAATCAGTCCCTAGTACTGTAGCTCAGATAATAAGGACAGATATCATTGCATAGAGACAGCTAGTATGTAAGAATAAATACATTCAGCCTTACTTTTTATTTAGCAGTGATTTGGGCAACTTGCACATCCTCATTGTGGCATTCTTTTGGTTGGAATCTCACCATAATCATCTTCTGATTATTCTTTGTATAGTTCTGATTTGAAGAGTAGTGTTACAATATTGCAATGTTGCAGTATCATATTTCCAGTGGGGTCTTGCTTGTACCCATTTCTGTAGTCAGGTGGACAGGGGCACTGGAGGCCACTGCCATGTAACCTGCTCCCCCTATTCCCATGCCCGATATATCATCCCTGGTAGTCTATTGGAACCCAATCAATCAATCAATCAATTAAACTTTATTTAACCAGGCAGTTATATCATTGAGCAAGCTCATTTTCAAGATGGTCCTGGACACAGAGGACACTTTTGCTTACAGCAGACAACACTTCCTACAATAGTAGCCATTGGTACAGGCAGTTACAATATACAAAGTCAGTACTTGGATGAATCAGACATGTAAAGCAAGTGCAAGTACAGGCATTTAAAGTGCAGCGTATACAGGTGAGGAGAGGAAGGAGGGACATAGAGAAGGGCAATGGGAAGAAAGGGTATCAGACACATAGTAAAGAGGGAAAATAGGGCAGCTTAATGGAATGAGGCCCCCAGAGAAGATAACTGAGGAGGGGTGGAGGTAGGAGGAGGGGGAGGTGGTTACCCTAAAGGGATGCTGGCCGACAAGGGAAATAAGTGGTCCAGGATATCAGAGGTTAAGGGACTCAGTTGAGTGGGGTAAGGCTTTACCTGAAACAATCACATGCCATTTTCAGGCCTCTGTAGCGCAGCCCCCTAAATGTAAAATGGCTGGACAGCAGGGATATTTAAAGTAACTTTTGCATGCTATTCCAAAGCGCTGGTAAAAAGGAGCTAATGGCAGTATAGCCAATACATGTCCTTGTTTGTGGTAGCTTAAGGAGGACAAAGGACGAGTTCCTTATTCCAAAGGCACTCTTTGAACATTCAAGCAGGTCACAGATATAGGGTGGTAGTTCATTGGACAAAGCCCAGAAAAGCTACATGAGGGCATTTATTTGCCTCCTCGTGGACAGGGATGGCCAGTCTAATGCTTGGTACAATGAGGAGTGATAAGTCTGCAAGGGCAAGTCAAGAACAAATCTCAATGTGCATTGATAGAGTGTATCAAGCTCCCCCCCCATGCCCATTATAAAATATAATTTCTGGTACTCTAGTGGCCCCCTCCCTGCCATGGCCCAAAGTTGGACTCTCCACACTGCCATTCCCTGAGGTCTGGTGGGGTGCACAAAGAGCTTAAGGCATGATCTTTGTGCTGTTTGTGGGACCTAGTGTTATCCGATATTTATCAATAAACAATAAACAATAGTGCCACACAGGGGGCATGCTGCCTAAGAAGCAATATGCACAGCATGCAACTGATGCTCTTCTCCTGCATTTGTGCAGCGAGCTCCTGCCTGCAAACTCTTATGTGGGTAGGAGACCAATGTAAAAGCAGCATGGTGTGGTGGCTAAACAACAGATCTGGGAACCAGGAGATATAGGTTCAAATTCTACCAGAGCCATTTACTAACTGTGTGACCTTCAGCAAGGCGTTTAACTTCTGAAGACTTCGGTTAACCACCCAGCTGCAGAAGTGTAGGGTCTCACTTAAAATGAGATACAGCCTCTCAGCTGGGCTATCCTGGGTAAATGAAGTTTAACAAAAAAAAAAACTATGACACTAGCTGGTGCAAAGGCTAATTCCTATTTGGCAGGTGCTATTATATAGAATTTATGCCAGGGAGAGGCACCCTCACTGAGACAAGAGGAAAGCTTCTCTTGGCATTCTGTGCCCTTAGATCACAGTTTTACAAGTTTGTTTGACTATAAAAAGAGTTTGCTGTTTGAGTTCTAGAAGGTTATTTTACAAAAAGCTTTTTGTGAAATTTGCAGGACAGGAATTGGAAACTGAACTTCGCTCTGTTCACCCACTTCTACATTATATGCCAAAATAAAATAGATGTTCTTGTGAAATAGCTACACTGCTCTAGTGTGTCTATATATAACAAACATTTGTCAATGCCGAATGTTGCTTGCTTCTATGTGCTGTTTAGGTATTTGGAAGTCATTGGAGTGCAAATATTGAAAATTCGCGAACTTACGAGCGTGCGTAGGAACTGCGCAATGCACGCTCATAAAACAGTCATTTTTAGGAATTTTTTCACCAAATTTTCAACACAGCCATTTTAAGACCTCTGCTCATGAACAGTGTCACTGTGATTTTCTTAATGTGTCCCATACATTCAGTTTGCACACCGACTGTGCCATTGTGCGCTACATGGGTGGAAACACATTTTGGGCAGGATGTGAAAAGTAACAGCTGTACTGCTTATAAGGAGGTATGGTAAAATGGCAATGTTGAAAATCTGGAGTGAAAATATTGAAAATTCGCAAACTTACAACCGTGCATAGGAACTGCGCAATGCACGCTCGTAAAACAGTCATTATTAGGAATTTTTCACCAAATTTTCAACATAACCATTTTAAGACCTCTGCTAATGAACAGTGCCACTGTGATTTTCTTAATGTGTCCCATACATTGAGTTCGCCCACCAACTGCGCCATTGTGCGCTACATGGGCGGAAACACGTTTTGGGCAGGATGTGAAAAATTACAGCTGTACTGCTCATAAGGAGGTGTGGTAAAATAGCAATGTTGAAAATCTGGAGTGAAATACTGAAAATTTGCAAACTTCTGGCGTGCGTAGGAGCTCGGAGGTAAGAATGGGGTGAGGGGTGTGTGTGGGAGGCAGGGTGCGCAGTGGGTGGGTGTGGGAGGGGCAGGGAGACTACGAGGGACCATTTTTTATTCACAGGTTTTTTTATGAAGATGACAAGGGACATTTGCCATGCTGGGGTGGGCTCTCTGCGTGGCAGCAGGAAAAGCTGTTCGGGGGGATGTGGAGCTGATGGGGGATTGGGCACCCTCATCGGCCAAAACAAGATTTGCCATGCTGGGGTGGGCTCCCAGCGTGGCACCGAGAACTTTTGGAGGCGTGCAGCCTTGGGCCGATGGGAATTGGGCACCCCATGGCTATAATCAGTTTTTGCCATGCTGGGGTGGGCTCCAGCGTGGCACCTGGACAACTGTTGGGGGCATGGAGCCAACGGGGATTGGGCACCCCGTCGGCCATACAGTGTGTGTGCATGGGGAGGGAGCGACTGTATCCAATATGTGTGCTTGCGCGTGTGTACGCTTGGGGGGAGAGCTCTGCTCACTGAAGCAGAGCTCTCCCTTTGAACTGTACGCCACTGCATTTTCAGCTTGTCATAGACAGCTGCAGCAGTGATTGGGGAACTGGAGCTGCGCCTGCAAACACACTGACTGCATTGGAAGACGGGCTGACACACCTCTGAAAACTCGGATGATGGCACTATGTTTCTTGTACATGCATGCAAGCAACATAAAAATGGCATTCTTCCCTTAAAGATAAATCAATATCAGTATAAGACAGCAATGTGTGCTGTGTGTATGTGCATATGTGCATGAGTGTACTGTATGTGTATGTGTTTGTGTGTGTGAGCACAGAAGTAAAATGCTAAGCTGACCAGCTATTTCTTTAAATGTATAATAAACATTTAAGCAGTTACATAATTGGAAACAAAACTCTGAATGAAAACATTACCATTCAAATTTTGGAAGCCTTATTAGAGGGGACTTTAAAAACACCTCTATTACAAACAGAACTTTTAAAAAAAGATGTCTAAGTTTTTATTTATAGGATTTACCAGGTGAGACGAGTTTTTGTCAGGGAGGCTGCTTATATGGTCAGTGACAGAGCTGAATGTATTCTCCCAGCAGCTCATGGCAGCAAATCACACTGCATAATTTGACAGCTTTTATCAGTTTCTGAAAATAGGATTTTTTTCTCCACAGCCTGCTCCAATATATTCAGAAGGAGGAAGGATTAGAGATAAATTCTCCTTTTTAAGTCAGTGTTCCTTTTTGTTAACAAAAAGAAAGAATGAGTTTCTTCATCTCATTGTACCATGCCTGCATGTGCACCATGTGTCTGGTGGCTCCCCTTAGAGCTTGGCTGCTGCTGCATGGTGGCCCTGAAAGCTTTACCCCTGCTGGGTACCCCCGGCTGCAATGACTGGGCTGTCTGCTCTGACAATCCACAGCCTTTCCTGCTGTAATGCTGGTGGCAAAGATGCTTGGGCTCAGGCGCTCCGGCACAATGGAGGGTGGCTCTGATCAGTCATGCAGTCCCAGTGGCCCTACCTCTGAGCACTCAGTGCCCACAGTTGGTGTCCTCCTGCTGTCTGCGGGGGGCTCAGTGCATCTGAGAGGGAACTGTCTCCCCACCTGGCTCCAGAACATCCCACTGAAAAGCATTGCAGTCTGGCTGGCTCACTAAGTGCACAGTGTTCAATAGCATCCTTCTCAGTGCCTCTCCTATTACCCCTATCTCTAAGGGGATGACAGAGTAACTGATAAGCCGTGACAGGGAGAATCAGAAAAGTTATTGTAGCACTCCAGGTCTGTAATGAAATGTAGCAGGCAGAAATGGCAATGCAAACAAGTTTTATTCACTCCAGTAGCTTGTGCTCCCTTAGTGCCTCGGCCCGATAATCAGGCCTTTGTTAGAGGGTGTGTTACAAAGATCAGGTACTACCTTTTTAAAGCAGGTATCTTTAAAGTAGTACACTCAGTAAACCACCTTGCATTTAATATTAACTTCTTAACTAATATGAAGAAATTGCTTGATTTAAAAACTTAATAGTGATTAAAAGACTATTCAAACAATATTACAAAACTTCAGGAATAAAGTATTTATTCAAGAACTTGATGGACCAGGGTTGATCCCATTTCCAAATTCAAATTTGTCCCAACTTAAATTCATGGCTGTGGATACAGTTCCACCCTTTGAGGGAGGAGGTAACCATCTCAGTAAACTTAACCAGAAGGAAACAGGATGGATAGTGTCACTAGACACAGTGCACCCATTAGGGTTTAATGAAGAGCTTGATTTTACCCATTACATTAAAGAAACAGAAAATATCCTTGGCATAGCTACAAACTATGTTAACCTTATTGCTCAGTGAATGGCCTTTTTCACCTGTGTCATCTGTCTATGTTAATGTAGTGTTAAAAATCTTTCAGAAATGATAAAAAATATTATAAAGTATTAGACTGCACTAAAAAATGCAAGTGAAATAATCAATTTGTTTTTCTTTTTTCTTTTAGGCCATGAAGCTCACAGAATAAAGAAAACCTCCCCCAGTCTATGGGGATTTTTCCTATTGATAAATAATTTGGAAATGAGACCAACCTCCCACAAATTTAATAAAGTAATTGACTTAAAACCTGTGATCTTTGTTTCCAATAATTTTATTATAAAAATGTTGAACTTGCCAGTACATTGAAAGATTTGCCCTGGGTACCAGGAGGTCTCCCCCACCCGTTTACGTTTTGTATTGTTGATCTTCTGATCTCCTGTTTCAACCCCTTCCCCCCAGCCAGGCTCTGGTCCACCAAGTTCTTGAATTAATACTTTATTCCTGAAGTTCTGTAATATTGTTTGGATAGTCTTTCAATCATTATTATTTTTGCAAATCAAGCAAATTCTTTGTGTTAGTTAAGAAGTTAATTTTAAATGCAAGGTGATTTACTGAGTGTACTACTTTAAAGTTACCTGCTTTAAAAAGGTAGCACCTGATCTTTGTAACACTCCCTCTAATGAAGGCCCAATTGTGGGGCCGAGGCGTTAAGGGAGTACAAGCTACTGGAGTGAATAAAATTCATTTGCATTGCCATTTCTGCCTGCTACATTTTATTATAGACCTGGAGTGCTACAATAACATTTTTGGTTCTTGTTGTTACATATGGGGATGAGTCTTCCTTATTTTGTAAGCACCCTGGTAATTGCCAGTGACACACCTGCTATGCTACATAAACTGAGCTGTGACAGGGCATTTTGATGTCCCCTCTAACCAGAAGGGGATAACAGGACAGCTGCCAAGCTGTGGTGGGATATTTTGTTGGTCTCCCCTATCCTGAGGGGAATGAGTAGATAACAATGAAACTGTGGCAAGGTATTTTATTTGCCCCCTCCATTGGGAGGGAGATGCACAGGCAACCTTCAAGGTGTGATGGCACTGCATGGCTGCACTGAGCCCCAGGGCATCAACCTCCAACCTTACTTTTAGTATGTCTATGTTCAGTTCTGAAGGGTGCAGGGTGGGGAGCACCAGCAGCTCATATTTTCAGCTGCACTGTAACACGGTACAGCTGGGGACTCTACAAAACTGCTGCTGCTGCTGCTTGCGCTGAACTACTTTCCTAGAGTGGATAGTTGATGGGCGGGTGGCGTTACATAGTAAAGTTAAGTTTCAATCATATCCATGCTGTAGCTTCATATAGAAACTAGCAGTAATGCTGTAACAGAATGGACAGGTGCACACTTTCATTATCAGCCACACATTGACCACATATCTGCCTTATTTATGGATTGACACGTCAACTAATAAATTACAGCCTCTCAAGTTGGCACCTCCATAGACAGATAATATTCAAAATAGAAAAGCATTGGCAGGTGACAATGTGCATGATACTGCCATATGATAGGCTACAGATCATTGTGCAAATGGTCACTTGGAGGTACAATATTTAAATGAACCCACAACCCCACAGTACCATTGGCTACAGAATGGGAGATGCTGGCATTTCCATTGCTCTCTGACTAATAGCCTGACATACCCAGTGGTGCAGTGCTAAATTTAGAAGTGTGGGGTCTCCACAAATCACAGTCCCTCCAACCCCCTATAGGTGGGGGGGGGTCTGGGGGCCACCTAGGCCCCCATAAGCTATCAGGTTTTAGATACATTCTGGTGCACTTTGAGGGTAATTTTGACACTATTTTGCTATCCATATTTAGGGTTTGTGTGAACAAACCAAAGTAATTGTTAGACTTGGTATTATTGGTGGTAAGTGCATGCCCCCCCCCCATCCCACAACACACACAGAAATCTTGCATGCATCTGTAGTTACATCCTGGGATCATCAGCTCATGGTTGCTATTGAACTATTCACTACAGCCATTTTCTTTTACCTATAATTTTACCCCCCATGCATATACTTAACCTTGACTGCCTTCCTACCTTCAAAACTGAACTGAAACAATTCCTCACTTCAGAAGGTTCTTGTGCTTGCAGGATTGCAGCCTGATCTTTTGCTCCAACTACAGCCTTCTTTTCTCCTCACTCATTCCTGGATTTGAACTCACCTGTGTTGCCCCCCCCCTTCAGGTTCCTCAGCCTTATATTTGTTTTAATTGCACTTAATACTTTAGACTGCTCCGTTTGGCCAATGGATCCCCTTTCCACTCCCTACTACTACCCCCACATTCCAAGAGTATCCTCCCTGACAACACTTAATCTTTCTAGCTCTCCCACCTACATTGTGTATCCTCAAACTCTGCCTATTCTCCCTTCCTGCTCTCCCCCCTTGCTCCACTCTATTGCCTTGGCTGACAACCTACAGTAGTAAACTAGCACTCTACTGCACTCCACTGCACATTTACTGGGCCACTGTTGTCCTACTCCCCCATTCTCAGCCCCCCCCACCCCCACCAGCATACTGCTTTGCTGACAATGCCTATTTCCCTTGACTGCTTGTCTTTGTTAATTTTTGGACTTTGCAATTCGCTATGTTTTTTTCTTAGGTGTGTTCTTTGATGTACTTTGTGTCCATTTGTTATGATTACTTGCTACTGTTGGGCATAGTTTACCAAGCTGTACTATTTCTCTATCGAATTGCCTATGCTTCTTGTGAACAAACAACTGGTAATGTCTTACGTCTGTATTGTCCTGCTGTCTGTTGATGTGGATCCTTTGAAAAAGAGCACTGTGTTCAAAGGTTGTATCTGAACAACAAAATAAATTAATTAATTAAAAGTAACTTACATAATCGTACCAGCTCAATGTACCTTTCCTGGTCAAAACTCACAAGTATATACACTTAATAAATATACTGAGTGGCACATAATGCCCCAAATATAGGCACTATATTCCACTGAATTCTAACTTTATCATATGGTTGTTAATTTAAGAGCTGATTTAGTCAGTGCTGCCACCACTTCAGAAGAGCCTGTGAATTATCTGTAGAACAGACGAGTCTAGAAGGTTGCAGTAAGCATTGATTGGGCTGTTCATAAAAGACAAAAGGTCTGGATAGATTTTGACTCATTAACTGGCACCTATCTCATATGCTAGCTTAGCAGAATGGCAGCTGGGTTATTTGCACTGCCTTCATAATTAAACCATACTGCAGTGAACCAGAGGGGACATTTCATAGCTACTAGAGATGTTTCCCCTCCCACATGCGATCAGCGAGTAACAGAATAAGAGTAACTGTCTTTGCAAGTGGGTAGCTTATGAAATCAAACACTGAACAACTTTCCTCCCTCCACAAAAGCAGCAGACACAGATCTTAGCTGCTCCAGGTACCACAGGAGATAAAAACGATAAGACAATATAAAGCACATGCCAGCTGCCATTCTTTTTAATTAATTCAAAGTTGAATTCTCATGAATATTTACATAAAGTAGGCTAACAGAATACACACAAAAGTGTATTGTTAATTTCAACTAGTATTTGATTTTCGAACTGACAAGACATACTCAGGTTAGTTTACAAATGACTGCTTCCTATCGCTTTCTATTATCCATTCAAATAATTAAAAAAAAGTTAAATTATCTGCTTTAGGACACTTTCATTATCAAGATCAAGTGACATGAATAGCAGTCACACTTACCTTTGAGAGATAGAGAGAGACAGTGAGAAAGTGAGAAGGAAGGGTAGGCGAGGAAGCAAGAGAGTGTGGGAAAAGTAGTAACCACTCTGTATTACTCATGTAACTCCCCAATGTTAATGGCCGCGCGAGTGTGGTGTTGCACAAGGCCAGCACGCATGGGTGAGTGAGCTGAGCGACCTGAGACTGCCACCACTGCTTTTGCACCTCGCAGCCTACCCTAAAGCCACTATGAACTAAAACCTCCTTGCCACCGCTCCTAAACTAAAGCTAGAAGCTGTCACCTCAAAACTTCCATCTTGCTACCTCACACACCAGAAAAGAGGAAGAACGGACCACCATCCACTGAAGCCTCACTGCCTTGATGCCTGCCTCGCCTCCCAGAAGACAGTTGTGCATGATGGGCATGCATGCTCTGTGTGTGTGTGTGTGAGTGTGTGTGTGTGTGTGTGTGTGTGTGTGTGGCATGCTGCAAACAATGTACATGCACTGCAGACCATGTGTTCCTCCTGGGCTGGCTCACTCTGAGCGAGTCAGTGGCTGTGTGGTGGCAAGCATGGTGAGAGACAAGTCCTGAGTGAGGAGTCAGCGTTAATACACATGTGCCAACTCTGACAACAGTATAAAAAAAGGACTTTATAAATAAGTATGGGGGCAACGCTCTCTCTAAAAATAAAGTAAGGGATTGGTGCTCCCTTGTGACCCCACAGGACGACACCCTTGGACACACCTCTAGACACCAAGCCCTTTAGCAACATGTTAATCTGCATTGTGCAAGCAAACATAAAAAGGGGGGAGTTGCAGATTTAACAGTGCAAAACTATAGTTCCCAAGTAGGGGGAGCTCATCAAGCTAAATCTGTGTGAAGCCTAATAAGAATGTGATCTCAGATGAAAAGGTCAAAAAGCATTTCATTAGCAGGAGTACAATCATGAGTGATACGTAAAACATCTGGGTGAGTATGTCAGCAGGGGAAACTACCAGTTGTATGTGGATGGCACTGTGCATTCTGACTCTGGAGCCAACATCCCTGCTGTGCAAACTGTTCTCCAAAAGAGATTTCATGACTTGCAAGTCGTTCTCCTCAACTCTAAGCTGTCTTTAAATGTGGGAAAGACCCAAGCTGTGGTATTTGGGCCTGCCACACAAACAAAGAGCTACAACTACTCTGCCTCTCTACTTATTGCTACCAAAGACCAATCCCCCCTGGAAGTCAATACAAATATTTGGTTTTCTGTGTTGACTCACTCCTCACAGAGAACACCCATGTCAACAAACTCATCAAAAACCTAGGCTCAAAGACTTTCTTCCTGTTCAGAAACAAATCCTTACTACCGCAGGACAAAATTGAGAGAATAATCCAACCTATGGTACTCCCTTCTTTCAACTACATGGACATATTTCTTTGTGGTGCCTTCAAGTCTAGATTGGTCAAATCAGATACACTTTACAAGAAACATATAGAAGTTGACGGCAGATAAGGACCGCAAGGCCCATCCAGTCTGCCCATTTCTTTTTCTACCTTATAAATGTGCCATCAGCCTTTGCTCTGTCAGTGGCCTATCTATTCATAGTCATTTGTATTGCTCCCTTATGCCTATCCCATGCCTGTTTGAAGCCCTGCACTGTATTCATAGCCACCACTTCTTGTGGTAAGCCATTCCATGCATCCACCACCCTTTCTGTGAAAAGAATTTCCTCACATTCCCCTTAATCGGCCTCCCTCTAATCTCATGCTGTGTCCTCTTGTCCTGCTATTTTTCTTATATTTAAACATGTTAGACTCTTTCACCTTGTTTATGCCCTTAAGGTGTTTGAATGCCTCGATCATATCACCTCTCTCCCTCCTTTGCTCAGGGTATACATATTGAGCTCCGTTAATCTGTCCTCATATGTCTTCTGATGCAGTCCCTGCACCATTTGGTTGCCCTTCTCTGGACTGCCTCAATTTGGTTAATGTCCTTGTGAAGGTGTGGCCTCAATACTGCGCAGTACTCCAGAGGGCCTAACCAGTGTCTTGTACAGAGGGATTATTACCTCCCTCTTCGACTTGTGATACCCCTACTAATACCCTAACACCCCTAGCCTTACCTACTGCTTTAGAGGTCTGCTTGGATGATTTTAGGTCATCAGTGATGATGATGCCCAAGTCTCTTTCTTCCTTTGTGACTGCTAGCAACTCCCTCCCAGCCTATAGGTGGCTTCAGGGTTTCTCTTCCCTATGTGCATGATTTTGCACTTCTTTGCATCAAATCAGTTGCCACTCTTCTGACCATTCTGCTAGTTTATCAGATCTCTTCTCATTCTGCCCACCCATCTGGATCATCTACTCTGTTGCAGATCTTGGTGTCATCTGCAAACAGAAAAGCCTTACCCTCTAGTCCATCTGCAAGGTCACTAATGAAGATGTTGAAGAGGACTGGCCGAGGACTGATCCTAGGTACCCACTTGTGACTTGCATCTCTTCTGACTGTATACCATTTACCACCACTCTCCGTTTTCTGCCCGTCAACCAGTTTGCCACCCAGTTGACCAACTTCTGACCCACCCTGAGCCTACCCAGCTTATTTATCAATCTTCTATGTGGAACAGTGTCAAAAGCTTTGCTTGAAGTCAAGGTAAGCGACATCAACTGCTCCCCTGGTTTCACCACTCTGGTTGCCCAGTCAAGAAATCTATGAGATTAGTTTGACAGGACCTTCCTTTAGCAAACCCATGCTGTCTTGGATCCTGTGCCCCTATAGTTCCAGGTGTTGCACTATCCTTTCCTTAAGTGCCTCCATAATCTTACCCACTACTGAGGTAAGACTGACCGGTCTGTAGTTCCCCGCCTCCTCCCTGCTACCACTCTTGTGGATCAGGATCACATGAGCCCTTCTTCAGTCTTCTGGGACCTCTCCTGTGCTCAGAGACTCACTAAACAATTCTGCTAATGGCTCTGCTAGTTCCTCCTTTAGCTCCTTAAGTACCCTGGGATGTATGCCATCAGGTCCCATTGTCTTAGCCACCCTGAGCTTAGCAAGCTCTTGTAGGACCCTTTCTTTTGTGAAGGGAGTAGTGCTCACCTCCCTCCCCTGTGTCCATGATGCTGAGCTGTGGGCCCTGCCCTACCTTCTCTTCAGTAAATACTGAGCAAAAGTATCTATTTAGGATAGATGCCTTTACAGGGTCCTCCTCCTCACATGCTCCCTTTTCTCCATTAAGCTTAGCAATACCCCCTCTGGACTTTCTCCATTCACTAATGTATCTATAGAAAGTCTTGTCACCAGGTTAGTCAGGCTGATACTCAATAGCCCTTATAGCTAGAGATGCAACACAGTTTTAATTCACTGGTGAATTTCCAGGAAGTCGCAAAATCTGCCTCCATGGATCATTTCCAAAAGTTTCCCTGTTTGATAGGAAATTTGCCACTTGTAACTTCATCTTACTTTTAGGATTTGTTAAATGCAAATTGCACTAAAAAAAAACAAAGCAAGGGCAAGTTATAAATGGCAAATTTGCTGATCATCAGCCCGATCTTTCCCTGGAAAGTTATCTCCCCACCCCAATCACCGGCTGATGTTAAGATTGAAAAACAAGACACTTTTCCTGGAGTCAAGTGGTCCCCCCCTCACTGATCACCAGCCCAATGTTTGACGCTTTCCCTGGTGTCAAGTTGTCCCTTCCCCCACGCACACCAAGCCCAACTTAGATTCCCTTCCTGTATGATTCCTGGAGTCAGTGGTCTCTCTTCCATGTGATCACCACCTGACATAATGGTGTCTGCGGTCCCCCATCCCAATCCCCTGTAATAGTTAATTCCTGAGTCCAGCTGGTTCCCAGTCCTGCTATAAAAAAAAAACAGGTAGTCCATTCCTGGTGTCTAGCGGACCCTCACTCCCCAACTCCAGAAGATAGTGGCCCACCATCCCGCCCCCTGCCCTGACCACAAGCGGGTGACCAGCATAGCCCTGCACTCTTCACCATGGCCAGAAACCCGACTGAGTTGTCAATGAATGGCGTACACTTGTGCAGGTAGCTCATTCATTAACAACTCAGTCTGCATTCAATCATGGTGAAGATTGAGATCTATGCCTGTTGCCAGCAAGCCGAGATAAGGATTCCACCATCACTGTTCCCCCCCATTCTGACCCTGAACTGGTGACCGGCACAGCTCTCCACTCTGTACTACGGCCAGCCACCAGGCCAATGAATGAGTGCATACTTGTGCAAGCACGCACTCATTCATTGACAGTTCAGCCAGGTGGCCGGCCGTGGTGGAGAGTGGAAGGCTGTGCCGTTTGCCTGCTCAGGGTCAGGGGGGAGTGGAGTTGTGGGGCACTACTTGCTGGGCTGGGGGGTGGGGGATCAGATAGTCACCAGTGAATGGACTACCTATTGTTTTTACTACAGGGGATGAGGATAGGGAGGAGGGTCTGCTAAACATGAAGAAATTAACTAATACAGGGGATTGGGATGGGAGGACAACTGGACACCATTATGTCAGGTGGGTGATCGGGTTGGGGGATGTATCACTGGACACCAGGGAATCATAGAGGGTGAGAATCATTAAGATGAGGCTTGGGTGCAGGTGGGAGGAGGGACCAATAGACACCAGGGAAAGTGTCAAACATCAGGCTGGCAATCAGCGAGGGGGGACCACTAGACACCAAGGAAAGTGTTTTTTTTTGGTTTTTTTTACATTGGGCCAGTGATCAGCAAGGGGGGGCCACTAGACATCAGGGAAAGATTGGGCTTGTGATCATGGGGGGGATTTACTTATTTGAACAACTTCTTCAGTGCTAAACTCTGCCAGTGGAATTCCCAAACTCCTAATTTCATGGAGTTACCAGTTTTGTGTGAACTAGAACTTCATACCACGGATTAAGTTTGCGAAATGAGGGACATCCATGAATTAATCCATGAAAAAGAGTTTCTCAGCTTTGCACATCTCTGCTTATGACAATCTCCATTGTAAGCACCGCAGTGTATTAAGTTGGCTGTCCCTGAGTAACAGGAGGGAATTGCACTTCAGCCTGTTCACCCTGAAGTGCATCAGAGGTATCGTTGCTAGTTATTTGCACTCAAGGCTTACCCGTAAGTCCTGTCCTAGATCCTTGCACTTCACTGTATCACTCGAGCTGATGATGATCTTGCACATGAATATGATTCGCAGGTCCCTCACCTTCAGTCACAGATGCCCAGCTGTGAGCAAATCCCTGACAGAATCCCTACACCTGGTAAACTGACCCTTGTCCTCAAGTACAAAAGTCATGGAATGGTTACTTTTGGTCTTCTTGAGGCATAAAACTGGCCACCATCATTCCAGGGGCATAATGTACAGTATAACTGTGAGCTTCCATCCCTGTACCCCCTGAACTGGGCCTTACCTTACACTTACAACTTTATTATGCTTATGTAAACATACCTTGCACTTGAAACTTTGTTATGCCTATGTAAACACACAGTGCCTTGTAAGTTGTACACTGTATCTAGGAAATGAAAAATTGCACTTACTGTAGTTCCATAATGCAAAGCATTGTGGGAAATATATGCAAATTGCCATAAAAGAGTCAAGAGTAAGAGTTTAAAGTAATAGTATCTAGAACTATTTATAGCTATAATGTGTTTGCTTGTCATCAGAAGTTTTGCCTTAACAGGGCACCACTGTAAACAGGCTCTGCTCAATGGTTTTTATCCTCAATAAGATTGAATTAAATTGAGAAGTAAGTCAGCTGTACTGTACTTGTAGACACAGCATAGGCAACGGATTGAATTTATTAGTTCAAGTCCTCCCCACCTCTGCCGTTTTGAGGGGGCCTTATTGAAATGGAGTGGCAGAAACCAAAGGGAACAAATCTAAATAAAGATTTCATGTTTTAGTTATGGCTAAACAATTCAATTGATGTTCATTTAGATAACTAAAAAGAAAGTAATACCATCCCAATTAAAGCTGCTACACTCAATTTTGACCATTTCTATTTTTTATTTTTAGATGTTTGGGCCTGGAAAGGTTCACTGAGCTGACGTTTATTTCCAGGTGTGACCCAGGTGCACAAACAGGTTTAATAACTTGTTCAGAGTCACACAGTATCCAGGTGGCAGTTGGGGGATTCAAACCAAGGTCTGCCAAATCTCCAGGTTCAAGGCTTGATGCTCCAACCTCTAGGTTGTACTATTTCCATTTAAACATGTCCCCAGAGAACATTTGGCTGTACACATTTACTTAGAGTTTACAGTGGATTAGTTTCACAAAACAGGGGATCCAGTCTTAGTCACAAAGGGAGGCAGTGCAAAATGAGGGCAAACAATCACCCCATCATGCTACCACCTTTTGGGGTTATAACCAACATCTTTTGTTAGACACAGGGGGAGGAGTCTACCCCCACCCATGACTAAGCTACAATGCAAATATGCTGGTCAGATGTTAGTGGTTATCATGGTGTGTAACTTCCACAGAGCTACAGCACAAAATAGCATTACATGCATGGTGCTATGCCATGCTGCAAATTTGTTAGGACTGGATGTGCCACCAAGGGCTGACCCTCCCCATCCCCTTACCATAAGACCCACTTCTGGGCTGCAAATTAAATAATTATTCCTGTCGGTCTGAGTATTTTCCTAACAGTCCAGTGGGCAACCTCCCACTCCTAGGAGCCTCCGCTATCCCTGGCAACCAGTGGAACCCCTCACTCTCCTGCCCCTGCCCCCACCTAGTGCCATCTTCAAGTAGGTCACATGATGACCCCTGTCTACTGTTAGCTCCTCACTGGTCTCTGTCAGTGTTGTGAGTCACACCTCTAATACTTTTCTATACTAGGTTTTCAAGCAAGGGCTGTCCCCAAACTCTGTGACTGACTGTGAGGGTTACTGTGCCTTGTGTATGGTTCTCTGGGTCATTTGCATGGTGAACAACCACACTTCTTGGCATAGTCCCAGTGAGTTCTGTAATCATGAAGGAAAGGCTTGTGGACCACTTTGTACATGGTGGAATGGGTTGCAAAGTCACCAGTATTTCCAAGTGCTCATTTCAACCATATACAGTAGAAACATCTCCTTAACATCTGAGAGTGGGGCTCTGTCTGTGACTCAGGAAAGTATTAATACAAGGTTATAGCCAACTGTGGACTATACTCTAGGGGACAGAAAACAGGCTTGGGTGCCAGGAGTTCCAAAGTTCAAATCTCATCAGAGCCACTTACACCATGTGACCTTGAGCTAATCACTTACACCTTCTGATCTTCACGTCACCCCACTGTAAAAATAGGTATGAGAAGGACACAACAAAAAACAAGATATTTGTATCTTAAGGACATTCTCTGGTATTTCTGTACCTCATAACAAAGGTTTAATTTTTGGCCCAGTAAATCTAAACATAGAGGCCTACATATTCAGAAGAGATACGAGGGGCATCCCTAGATGTGCCCGCGCATCTCTGGATGTACAAGGGCCATCGGGGGTATGGCACATTCAGAAGCCCCAGATGCACCCATTCAGCTTCTAAGAGATTATTTACATAACACCAGTCTCCCCTCTAAGAGACTGTAAAATCTGGAAGGATGGACAATTGAACAGATTTCCAGAATCTGAGTTTAGATCATCCATAATTAATATTCATATATGTATTTACATATGCATATGGCGATCCTAGATCCTTCTGAGTTTTGTTTTATGTTATGGGCAAAGATGTCAAAAAGTGCGCTAACACAGGGAGATATTGGTAATTGCTTCCATTTGCTCTCACCATCATGATACACTCACTTTTGGTACCTGTCATTGTCGAACAGATTGCAGGATTTGTTCTAATGAGTTTTGTAGGGACAGCAGCGTTCTGAGCAGTCTATGTATTTCATTAACATTTAGGGAGCCCAGTAGCATACTTTTATCACCCACCCACCGTATGTTATAGGTTTTGGATACATTTCCTAAATTATTGACTCTCCCCGAGTGACAGATCCAGCAACTGCGAGGGAGCCAAAGACGGTGCTGTAGGGATGCAGTCTGACAACTGGGCTTTTTTATTTTATTTTGTTAATACCATTTCATTTTCATTCTAGTTATTAGTTTGTTTGCACTACAATCTTGACAGTGACACATTCAGGAAAGGTAACTTTCACACAGTCTATTATTGCACAGAGGGGAGAGGAGGAACGCTGGGCTAGTCCCGTGCAGCACGGTACTAGTGTGGCACAGTGGCAGAATGTTCTTTTTCCTTTTTTACCCCTTTGACTCCTCACTGGTGTATTTCTTTAGAATCCTATTTCCTAAATGACTGACTTTCCCCGAGTGACAGTTCCAGCGGCTGTGAGGGAGCCGATGACAGCACTGTAGGGACACAATCTGACAAGTCAGCTTTTTTATTTTCTTGTTGATGCAGTTTCATTTTCATTCTAGTTATTAAAAGTAGCAAAATTAAGAAGAAACTGTTAAGACCTTTTCAGGACCCTCTATGAATGAGCAACAAACTGTGAGTTCACTGAGGACAAAAGCAAGCATATGTCAGTTAGACATCAGAGAAAAGAAACTGACTGAGAAACTGCAAATGAAAAGAAAAGACTTCACTTTAAACAGTGCAATAAAAATGACTCATCATCATGTATTGTGAGAATCTAGAATAGACACAAAAATAGACCATGGTGCAGCAAAACAACATGCTAGTCAATTAACCATCATGGTAATGAATTAAAAACACATGGGAAACCCTGTGTAAGGCAATTAAGTAATGCATTTTAGAACAATGCTCCTACGCAGGCTAGCCTAGCACTTACTTACATTCACATGTGTGTTCAACTGCTCAAAGCAGGACACTGTATTTATCTAAATGGCTAACCCAAATGCAATTCTCCCAAACATTTCACGTTAAAGTGGCACCATTTTATATATGGGGAGTTGCAAATTCATGCTATACTTAATATCTGTTACCCTATATGGAGCATAAATATACAGGAGGTCAGTGATATCAACTGAGCAGGATTTCTACTTTCTGTCACAAGATATAATGGATGTTGCCAAACCTATGTTTCCTTTGTAAATTCTTTTCTGATTGTATATAGTTAGTAACATTATACAGTTCTAGGAATTGGTAATACTGTTTGAAGCATGCATAAATGGGTGGTCAGGGAGGTCAAAAAGCAGAATTTTTACTTTTCAACTGAATCTTTTCAGAAATGCTGATAAATCAATGTTATCATTTAATCCCATGTGTGATCTTGCATTGAGGGCATAAATCCAGTAACTCTCCCTCTGCCCTATAAGTTTCTCTAAATCTCCCCCTCATATGCCACAGTTTACTTTTTTAATGCCTACAAATTTAATATTGCAGCATGTATTTGGATTTTCCATAACATGTCTTGCAATAGCATAAGTGTTGTCACATCTTTGTATTGCCCTTATATTATCCCCTGCTCGAGTTTTCAGCACTCATGTGGTCCTGCCCATATAATAACTGCCACATTGGCATGTCAACAGGTAAAGCCCTTTACTGCTGTATGTGATGAATTGTTTGATTTGATGTCTGGCATCATCTATAGGGCTGCAAAATTCTTTGCATTGTTGGATATATCCACAATACATATAGTTGCCACAATGAAATGATGCCAAAGGGGGGAAGGGGGCCAAGAACTAGGAAGCTTTTAACGACAGGCAACCTACTGGGTGATACTATTTCCTTGATGATTTTTGGATGACTGCACACAATATGGGGTTCCTCTGAGGTAAAATGTGCCAGCTTAAGTTTTAATTTTAGAATATCCAAGTTGTTCCTAATGATGCTGGCTAAAGCATTTGGTCATACTGAGTATGTGGTGACAAAAGGGCAGATTGGGGAGGTCACGTTATTGCGTTCTTTTGGTATAACATTTGTTGACCTATCAATTTTGTTAACATTCTTAACAGCATACATAGTATTGCTGCTGCCATAGCCACGTTGTCTGAATCTGTAGACCTGTTCCACCCTTTTTTTCTGGAATTCACTGTTCTTGTTCTCTGTACAGTTACATAAGGTTCTAACTAACTGGTCCTTTGGTATAGTGTGAGTCAAGTGGTTAGGATGACAACAATTAGCCACCAATAAACTATTCCTGTCAGTTTCTTTTTGGTACAGGGTAGTACACACATCACCATCAACATTTACGTATATTTGCAAATCCAGGAAAAATAGTTCACTTTGACTCACTGTGTATTTAAATAAAAACAAGGGCTGGTAATTTCCAGCAAGGAAACAAATTCTGTGAACATTTCTTCTGTCTCCTTCCAGATGATGATGATCTCATCTATATAGCACCACCACAAATCCAGAAAGGGCAAATATGGATTTGTGGCAGTGCTATACAGTATCAGCTCCTCCCAGTAATGCACTGCCAGATTGGTGTAACTGGGGGCCATGGTGGCACCCATAGCCATCCCATCCATCTGACCTGTGTGTAGAACTGATCTTGGAATAAAAACATATTTTTGATAAGTACTTCTTTGGTTAATTTTTTTTTTCCAATTCAAAGTTTATTGAGTTTTATACATACAAAGGACTAATCACCATGAAGTAGTACAAAACATCTGAAATACAGAGGATACAGATTTGGTGAGTCCTTCCCCCCACCCCCTTCCCACAACATTCACTCATCTCCCCCCAAGTCTTGCACAGTGTAACTAAACAGATATCACCGGAGTTTCTTTGTTGAACAGAAAAAATTAGACTGACTGTAGGGAGTAAACAGCTTACAAAGGGTCTCAGATTTTATTAAATCTAGCTGTGGCATTCTGGAGACTAGCTATAGATCTCTCTCTTCTGCAATTAGCTAAAAGTTCTCTCAGCCATTCAGTATAGGACATCTCTTCATTATCCTGAGAGTGTTTCAGCAACAATTTCTTTTCCCCTTTTTTTTTTTTTTTTTGAAATTCAGCTTCTTTAGTGATATTATGCTTTGGCACAGGATATATGACCAGGACAGATGTACCACACATTAATAACAAACAAAATGGCTGAGAGATGAGATAAGACCAGAATGTCATTGGATCCAGTATAACCTAATACGATAAATTAAAATTTGAATGCCCTCTTCCCTCCCCTCTGAATACCCTCCCTACCCCCCTCCCCTGGAGTGTGCCTTTATACTGACAGTAAGACCAATTGATACAAGTGGATAAACAACAATCCAGCAAAGCCAACCATCAAAGGGAAGCTGAAACTACTTAAAACAGTCAGAGGCATGTGTTATATAAGTCTAATTCAGATATAAAGCATACACTTTATCCCATTTCTGGTTAAAGAAAGCTATACGATTCCGGGAGCTTGCTATTAACCTTTCGGTGTGTTAAAACAAAGCGACATTTCTTTCAACCATTCAGCATATGATATAGTCAGTTGGTACATCCAGTGTTTAAGAACCAGTTTTTTGACTGCTATAGAAATTAGTGCCATGTGAAATCTACACTCCTGAATTCTAATATTAGAGAACTCCCCAAAAATTCATATTTCCATGGTAAACAAATCACCCAGTCTCAGGAGGGGATCCAGATTAGTTTGGATTGTATTCCATAAAGGAGCCACCTTATCACAGTGCCAGAAAATGTGTATCAGGTTCCCATCAGCCGCACCACACTGTGTGCAATTAGCCAGAGGTAATCTGCCTAATTTGGCCAATTTAACCGGGGTATAGTACAGATTATATAAAATATGATACTGTAAGAGTCTATGCCTGTCTTGAGTAAGATATCTATGCATGTCCACCCAAATCTGACTCCAGATCAGGGAGGAGTCTGGCAGAAGGGAGGACCAGATTTTAGAACCTGTAAGGACATTAGGGTATTTAATATCCAGTAAAAAGGAGTATATCCTGGAGATTCCATGGGGCTTATTTGCACATTCCTGAATCTGCTGTAAAAAAGGCCTAACTTGAGACAACTTAAATGTGGTTCCAAATAGGGAAACCATAAGATGTCTTAGCTGAAATACCTTAAAAATATGTTTCTGAGGAATGTTCAGTTTGGCGATTATGCCAGTTGAGGAAAGAAGGGAATCCTCAGAGAACAGGTTTTCCACAAGAACATCTTGTAACTGAGGAAGCCAGTCCACTAAGAGCGGAGAACCTCCTATTTTAATATTAGGATTTAGAATGAGGGGTTGGGCTGTGTCCTTTTTGGGTGAAATGTTAAAGAAATTCCAACACTGGGTCAAAACCTTTATAGCAATCCCCACCGTCGAATTTTGTATAGAGGGGGGTAATGCCGAGAAAGCATAATAAAAGACTCTGGGTGAGTTAAGATTATGCATGTCCAGAAGCCTCTTCTCCAACTGTAGCCAGATGGGAGAATGTTCACCAGATGTGGGCTCAAACCATCTCCCCATTTTGGACAGATGACTTGCCCAATAATAAAAATTAAAGTTGGGGAGGCGAAGTCCACCTCTCTCCTTTGGTAAATTGAGTTTAAGGAAGGCCCGTCTATGGTGTTTACCCTGCCAGATAAATTTAGAAAGAGTAAAGTGAAACTGTTGGAAGTAAGAAAAAGGGAGCCAGATATTCAGTAGATTTAAAAGGTAGAAGAGACGAGGTAGAGCATTCATTTTAATAATACTAATTCTGTCCCATAATGACAAAGGGAGTTTGGCCCATCTTTGGAGATCTTGCTGAATATTCAGCACCAAATCATCCAGATTGAGCCTCCTGAGAACCCCTGGGTCTCTAGTGAGATGTATGCCTAGATATTTGATGGAGGAGGAGGACCATTTCATACCAAAATGAGAGACGTTACCTTGGTGCATGAGAACATTTAATGGGAATATGACTGATTTGGATAAGTTTAACTTGTAGTTAGTGACTTGTCCGAACTGTTCAATGATTTGTAACGCATGTGTTAATGAGGTTTCTGGATTGGCCAGATGTAAAAGAATATCGTCTGCATAGACTGGAAAGGTCAGAGATTGCTGGTATACTAGACATCCAGTGTCCTGAGATAAGTTCTTAATACTAATTAGAAGGGGTTCCAGATATAAGTTAAACAAAAAAGGAGATGGGGACAACCTTGCCTAGTGCCTGTAAACAGAGGGAATCGAGAAGAAAAAACCCCATTGCAATAAATTCTGGCCATCGGCGCCTTATATACCATCTGAATCCATTGAATGAATGATTCCGGAAAACCCATTTTTTTGAGAGTAGCCCAAAGAAAGTCCAAGTTCACCCTGTCAAAAGCTTTTTCTGTGTCTAATGAGACTAAAGCCATGGGGATCTGGGAGTCTTGGGCAGTCTGGAAAATATGTGAGAGGGTTCTCAAGTGGTCAGCAGAAAATCTGCCTTGCACAAACCCCACCTGTTCAGGACTCAACAGATGAGACCAAACCTGTTTAATTCTAAGAGAAATAATTTTAGTTAAGATTTTAATATCATAGTTTAATAATGAAATCGGATGGTAACTGGCCGGCTCATTCTGGGGTTTGTCTGGTTTCAGGATCAGGACTATCTTGGCTTCCAGCAGACTAGGGTCCAGGGAATCTGAGGTGAACATATAATCGAAAAGTTTCAAGAGAAGAGGAGCCACTTCTTTGCAAAAAAAAGGGAAGGGAAACCATTGGGACCTGGGGATTTGTCAGGAACTAACCCCTTGATTGCCTCCTCTACTTCATCCAGAGAAATAGGAGAGGTCAAGATCATGCACTGCTGGGCCTGTAGGGAGGGGAGTTTAAGGCCTTCCAGAAAATGTTCAATACGAGAATGGGAAGAGTGAGAGAGGTATCCTTACTGTATAGGTCCCTATTAAAGGCTTCAAAAACCTGGGAGATATCTCAAGGAGAGGTTTTAATAGAGCCATCTGGAGAATATAGTGCAGGAATCAGTCTTGAACTTTCTACTTCCCTCAATCGAAGAGCTAACATTCTACCTGGCTTCTCCCCCTTGGTCTAAGTAACGAGCTTTGGTTTTAAGGATGGCATATTCTGCTTTTTCTCTTAGCAAATCAGCATACTCATTCCTAAGCTTCAAAAGGGATTCCAGATCGGATTGGGAAGATGAAGAGGATAGACTTTTCAGCCAACCTTATTTGATTCAACAACGAAATAACTTTGGCCTTTCTCTGTTATTTCCTTATGGACGCTAGCTTGATGAATTCCCCCCTAATATAACATTTAAAGGAGCACCAGATCAGGTCTTCTCTGCATGTGGAACCCATATTAAACTCCAAAAAGGAAGAGATTTGTGACTTAATGTGGGATATTAATCGTTCCTCTTTTAAAAGTTGTGCATTTAATTTCCATGTGGTGTCCTTTGAAAGTTTGGGTCAGGAGAAATTAGGATCCATGCCACCGAATGATCAGATATAACAATTGGTTCAATTCCTGTCTGATGAAAACCAGGCAGAAGAGTGGTGCTTATTAAGATGTAATCAATTCTGGACCACGATCGGTGGACCTGGGAGTGAAAGGAGAAGAGCTGGCTATAAGGGTTAAACATGGGTCGCACAGACCCAGTAAGTCCATTAAATCCCTCAGGTCAATTTGTGAAGGGGTAAGGAGTCTTAATGGCCTACAAGTTTTGTCTAGGTCTTGTGACAGAGCAATATTCCAGTCACCCCCTAAAATAAGCAGGGAGGGTAAGAATGCACTCAGTTTGTCGGTCAGACTCATAAGAAAGTCCGCATCCCCTCCAACTGGACCATATATTGCCCTTAATACCACCCTGACATTGTTTAATGTGCCCTTAACAATAATAAATCTACCCTCTTGATATGTTAAACTTTCTTCTGCCACAAATGATATGTGTCTTTTAACCAAAATTGCCACCCCTCTACTAGAGGATGACCCACAGGACATGAAAATTTGAGAAAAACCCAATCGATGCAACCTATTTGTTTCTGAGGTTGTGAGGTGGGTTTCCTGCATCAAGAGGATGTCAATATTTAGGAAGGTACAGTTTTTGAGAAGCTAATATCTTTTGGGCAGTTCCCTGATACCTCTGACATTCCGCGTTGCAATATTAATTGGCACCATGGTCATTTAGCATTTTAGAGAAGAGAAAAGGAACAAACACCATTAACTGACCCGACAATCCCATAAGGCACACTCCAGTCCCACCCCCCATCCTCCATGACCCCAGTAGAAAAGAGGAAATGAAAAAAAAAGGTTCCCTTCCCAGGGAAATTTGTAAAATGGTCGAGACATTGAGAGAGTAGAACATTTTAACTGGCCAGTGTAAGACACAGACCATGAAATCCATAGGGAAGAGATCGAGACAATAACAGAAACCCCCCTTTCCTCCCTAAACCCCTCAACCTATATACATAAGGTCCCCACCTGTGTACTAGAGAAGATTCCAGAATCCCTGTTACATGTGACGAGACCCAGATCCAAATGGTTGCCCTCCTATGAGAAGGGTACGCTACATTCAAGAACCCAACCTGATCTATAGTGCCATGAACTGAATCTGGAAAAGAAAACTTACTAAAATGAGATGCTCTCTGAACCCCACATCCCACAGGAGGTGCACTCTTAGCCCTCTTCCTAGGTTCATTATGCATTGCTCCCGAAGTTATCTCCATCCCGAAGCCCCCCCCACCCATCAACCCTCTGGAGAACTGGTCAATGAGATCCCTAATCAGCATTATAATGTTCCAAAGGGTTACACTTGGCATGTCATAAAAATGATGGGAGTCCTGAAAATCGCTTGCAATTTGCTCCCTCGCAAACCCTACCCGACTGTCCCCCCCCCACGAGGAGGCACATAACTCTCACTAGTGCTTTTAGACCAAACCCAAAAGGCCGTCCCTCAGGAAATGGGAAACCCCAGGGTTCTGAGTAAGCTTGCTGGACTTATTAGCTCCCTTAAGATGAGCCTGGCACTGAACAATGCGAGAATGTAAGGGGGGAGATGAGCCAGAGGGACCTACCGGTCCATCCATAATAACAGCTTATGAAAAACTCCCCCTGAAACAAAGTACCCACCCCCCCACACCAGAGTGCACAGACAATCCACTATGCCAGATCCAGGCCCACTAGGCCTCACTGCAATCCTCCCTGCCTGCCCCTCCACTCCCCAAAGGACCAAAAGAAAAGAGACAGGAAAACATCAAAAGGTAATGAAAATGAAAACACAGCATCACAGCAGAAAAGAACTATTGTCCTCAGGCAACTGTAATGAAAAGTTCATCCTGCTTTAAACAAATTAGGTAGTCTGTTGGGAAGGTCCATGGCTGCTTGCTCCGGGGATTCATATGCATACCACACTCCATTGACTGCCACTTACAGCTTAGCAGGGTAGATCATCTTAAATCTTATTCCTGCCATGATTAGTTTGTTGACCGTGGGATGAAAAGCAGATCTTCTTTGTCTGGTTTCATAAGGGAGATCTTGGGTAATCCTCAATTTGGAACTGCCCCACAATATAGCCTGTAGTTCCTTCACTTTAGAGAGTACATGCTGCTTTTCCAGGAAACTTAGGAATGTCTCAATTAAAGGCCTTGGGGATGCGCCAGGTGGAGGTTTTGGCCTCAGGGAGTGGTGGGCTCACTCAATGTGGTACTGTGGGTTGAGGGGAGAAGAACCAACAACTTTAAAGAGGAATTTCTGTAGGAAGGTTATGGTGTCGGAGCCTTCCTCCAATTCAGGCAGACCCAGGATCAGCAGGTTGTTCCTTCTACTTCTCCCCTCTAAATCTTCGGTTTTCAGTTGGAGTTTGCTAATCTGCTGTTTCAGGTGTACAATTTCTGCTTCTGATTTCTCTCTCCATTTCTCCAGCGAAGAGGTTCTCACTTCTGAATTGCCCATTCTTGTAGATAGGAAACTTAAGTCTCCACGAATAGATTTGAGCTCAGCTGCGATATCTTCTAAAGTTTCTTTAAACGGGAGCAATTCCTGAAGAAAGCGGTCCTCTGTAAGAGGGATCGCTAACATGCCAGAAGTAGCAGGCTTGGGAGCGTTCCCAGAACTTTGGTGTTTTGATTTCTTAGACAGTTTTTCTGGTGTGGGTGGTGGGGTATGTCGGATACAGGCCTGCTTCATCTCCATTTCCATTTCAGCTATAAAGCCGATAATGTTGTTGCAAATCAGCCAAAACGCTGCGACGGAGTTACCAAAGTATAAAGAGGCTTAGAATTGATGTCTAGCTGGTATCCTTTGGCAAATGAAGGCCAAAAAGAAGGTTATAATCGGTCGATAAGCGGGAGCTCCAGAATAGTGCTGCTTTCAGGCCCCCAGCATCACGTGACCTCTCCAGCACCAATTTTTTGACTGACATTGATATTAAGGCCATATGAAACGTGTGTGGAAACACCAAAATCTCTGAGAAATCACCCATCTGAGACAGATTTTGGCTGAAAACAAATCGTCAAGGCCTAAAAGGGGATCTGCTCTTTGCTTAATAAGTACCATTGGGGGGATATTTTGAGACAGATCCAAAAAATATGAAGCCTGTTTCCTTCAACCTGTGCACGTCTGTTACAAATGGGGAAGACACTAAACCAAATCTAGCCAGTTTTTGTGATGTGTAGTAAAGGTTGTGCAATGTACGGAATTGCATGAAATGGAGTCTGTCTTGTGTAATGAATTTGTGACACCCGTGCCATAAAACAGACCAGTTTATAGGTGTCTCAGGGAAAAGGGGGACTCAGTAGTTCGAGGGGCCAAAATGGTCTGGATAAATCCAATCAAAAAGGTTTTAAACATCTTAGATACTGCATGTGGGAGGCCTGCTAACGGGACCAGGCCTGTGCTGAAAGGTGGGTTTGCAGTAGCTAAGTGGAATACTCCAATGTTTTTTGTCAACATGTGATGTATTTGGAAAATTTTAAAAATGCAGGAGTTTGGGATATTAAACTTAGCTAAAATCTCTGGAGAAGATAACCATGACCCTGTTCTACAATTTAATAGGTGAGAGAGGATACAGTCATTGAACTGCGGCAACCAGGGGCTGGAGAGGACTTTACTGTCAATTTTAAGGTTGGGATTCCCCATTAATGGTTGTGTCAGGTCTGAAGAATGATTGTACTTCAGAACAGCACAGAGCTGGTAATGTGCTTTGACAGAAAGGGCAACTGGAATAGAGTGAAATTGCACTGGAAGACATTTAGCTTTGGTAAATAACAGTGCGGATGGGGGAAGGCCATGGGATCTAATCAAGTCAGGTTCAATTTTGAGCCAGAGTGCTGTATAAGAAGACGGTGATCCAAAATCTTCTATTTTGATCCATCTAAGATATTTGCTGGCATGACAAGCCCAATAATAAAGGCCTATATGTGGAAGCCAGAGGCCACCCTTTGCTTTAGGTGCTGCTAGTTTATGGAAGGCCAGACGGGGTTTTTTACTGTTCCAAATGAAGTCCACAATAAGACTGTGCACTCTCTTCTCTCTTAAACCAAAAGAGAAGAAGCCATAAATTTAAAAGGTTGAGTGGATAAAGGAGATGGGGAAAAACATTCATTTTGATCAAGTTAATTCTGCCCCAAAGAGAAAGTGGGTTGAGGGCCCATCTTTTTAGATCCTGGGTAAATGTGATTAATAGAGAGTCCAAATTGTTCTTTTGGAGGAGAGCAGGACTTCTCAAAAATACGATGCCCAGATTTCTCAGGGAATCTTTTCCCCAGGACTTGAGTATCTTGCTTCATTAGCTTACAGTTAAGGGGAAATACAACTATTTTGTCTACATTTAATTTATAATTTGAAAGGGTACTGTATTCTCATATGATCTCTAACATAGGAGGGATAGATGAGGTAGGATAGGAAAGCTGAAGTAGAAAATCATCCGCATAAGCAGAGACTTTAATTTCATAACTTGTACAGTGATGCCTTGAGTCATGGGACCATTAACCAGCTGCCTTATCAGAGGTTCCAAATATAAATTGAAAAGAATGGTGGATAAGGGACATCCCTGTCTTGTACCTGATCTCAGTGGAAAAGGTCAGAGACCACTCCATTACTTGTCACTCTGGCCGATGGTAATTTATAGAGTGTGCTGATCCAGTTTTGAAATGTCGAGGGAAAGACGAAAGCCTTTAAAGTATGAAACAGAAAATTCCAATCAACTCTGTTGAATGCCTTCTCGGCATCCAGGGAGACCAAGGCAGCGGGGTATTGAGCATTCCTGGATGCGAGAAGACATGGGCCAGAGTCCGTAAGTGATCTACCGAGGATCTACCTTTCATGAATCCCACCTGTTTTGGTCCTATTAAATTAAGGATATGGTATTAATGCAGTCAGCCAGTAATTTGGACAGGCTTTTAATATCTAGGTTAAGGAGAGAAATGGGTCTAAAGCTGGATGTTAATTCAGGGAGGTTACCTGGTTTTGGTATACGAACAATCAAGGCTTCAAAGAGGGTATTATCTATATCGGAACCCAAGAGAATATGCCAGTATAAGGGGATCTGCAAGGGCACTAGTTGTGCTGCATAGACCTTATAGAAATTAGATGAAAAACCATTGGGTCCCAGAGTTTTTTCTGAAGGGAGGTCTTTTATGATTCTGAAAAGTTCTTCATGAGTAATAGGAGCACTTAATGCAAGCTGTTGAGTTTTGGAAAGGCAAGGCAAATGAGAGTCTAGAAGATATTTATCTAATTTACCTAGGGGAGGTGGATTTGGCATGGGACTATGTAATTGTTGGTAATACGAGTGAAATTCAGTCATAATCTCTGATGGGGTGGTTTTCAAGGTCCCATCAGTAGATGAATGGATAGTAGCGATTAATCTGGATGATTCTTGTTGCTTAATTCTTAATGCCAGGAGACGTCCAGCTTTTTCCCCTTGGTCAGTGTAAGAAGTGTTGGTTTTTATAATCATATATTTGGCTTTTTCTCTCAAGAGGCTCAAATAAGCATCTTTCAGTTTAATGAGCTCTTGCTTGGTTTGCTCCAAGGCGGAAGGGGACATTTTAGTTTCAATAGATCTAATTCGAGAAATAAGATTTAACAACTGGTTCATAGTCCTTCTTCCACCTAGAAGCCAAACCAATTAGTAAACCCCTTAAATATGCCTTTAAGGCACACCATTCAACATCTGGCTTACCCGTGGTATTATGATTGATGTTCACAAACTGTGCAATATGATCTGCAATAACCTGTACCATTCCCGGATCTTTTAAGAGCTGGTTGTTGATTTTCCTTCTCCTCCCTGAATTGGGAAGGGATAAAAATGAGAGTTGACATGTAACCAAGGAATGATCAGATGGGAGACCTGGGAGAATGGATGATTGTAATACCCTGGGGAATAAGTCATGGGAGATGAAAACGTAATCTAATCTTGAGGAAGTCCTGTGAACCTGGGAAGTGAATGTATAATTTCTGCCTGAGGGATGAAGGATACGCCAAACATCATGTAAACCCAATTGATCTATCCACTCCCTCAGTGCTCTTTGAGTTGGGGAAAGACCTCTAAATTTATTCCCCATATGATCTACATTTGGGTTGAAAGTTAAATTTAGATCCCCATCCAGTACAATAGGGATGTATAAATAGGGAATCATGGTATTAACCAGCTGCACAAAAAATTCGGGAGAATCAACAGTTGGACCGTAAATGTTACCTAATAGAACACTGGTCATATGTAGCTTTCCCTGAACAAATATAAATCTACCATGAGGGTCACAGACAACATTCACTGGTTGGAATGGGAAAGATTGTGATATTAAAATCAGAACCCCACAGCGTTGAGAGTTCCCATCTGCAGCAAAAACTTGACCCACCTGTTGCCTTCTTAGTTTGGGGGCTTCTGAGATTAATAAATGTGATTCCTGTATAAATGCAATATCTACTCTCAGTAAATGCAGATGCTTCAGTATTTGGTATTGTTTCAATTTACTACGGGCACCCCTGACATTCCAAGTGGCAAATATTAAGTCTCTAGCCATAATCCCTGGTGAATTGTAGGTAAACATGCCTGGGTAAAAGAAAGCAGATTCCTACCAAAAAGACATAGAAATAAATCCAACCATGAAAGACTTCTCCCCGCCACTACCCAAACCCTCATCCCCTTCTCTTAATAACAGCCAACACCTCCTTCCATCCCATGGACCATTGTACAAACAAGTAAATTCCCTTATGTCTGAGTATTACCCAGCCTTCCCTACCTCCCCTACTGTTACAAGCCACGATCTGCATATTTCCTCATCACTTCCCCCATCCAGCCACCTGACATTAACCCATAATAAAACAAGTAAAACTCCTTGACCCTGTACAAACAAAATAGTACAAGACTATCTAAAAACTGAACTTATCTAGAAGATTAGACTTGCAAACTGCTTTGCATTGACAGAAGAGCAAAACATACCTGACAAAGTTATTAAGGAGTCCATCTTGTGGAAATTATACCCATTCACAGCACCATATCTGTAAAACTAATAATACTGGCTAGCTGGACCACTTTGAAATACAAGAAATGCAGGGAATGAGGCCATCAAGGTCTTAAGAATTATGAGAACCATAATAGGATTATGCTTATAAAGAAATAGTAACACTACCCACAGACTAGTGGATAAGCCCTGCCATGAATGAGTCACATTATTATAAAATTTCAATTGTCCAAGTGCAATATTCATTCCTTTGGAGCAGCCCAAAAATGAAATTTGGGAGCAGTGTATTGACAGGCATTTAAATTAAAAATAATGCAAGTAACACTTTTGCCATTGGAGTCTTGCCAAAAGTGGCTTGGTTAGGCAACTTCCTTCAAAGCAAATAAAATGAGGAACTTATCACTCAGAAGCATCCAACAGCTAGGACAGTATTAAAAGATATGCGACCAGTTTATGAGGAAAAGTGTGTAAGGATTACCTTCTAGTGGCATTAGATTATCGGCACTACTCGGTACATTTTAACAAGATGAGCTGCACGCTGATGTGCACCATTGCAGCAGATGAGCTGGAACCGGGTAAAAACCAGGAAGAGCAGAGTACAATGAGTGCAGCTAAAGGGGAGGTTCTGATAATGGGAGACTTCAACATGCCAGATACAGATTGGTCAATACCAGCAGGGACACCTGCCAGAACTAGACACATGGTGGATTCCCTGCAGGGGGAGGGCCTCAAACAACTGGTACAACAACCCACAAGAGACAGAGCTATCCTAGATCTAGTACTGACTAACAGGGAAAGGATCATAGATCTCCAGGTAGAAGGTCACCTGGGGGCCAGTAACCATCACATGGTATGGTTCAATTTGGCCACTAGAACAAAATCATCCCATTCCAAGGCAAATATATGGGACTTCAGAGGAGCTGACTTTGATAAGATGGCCAACAGAGTTAAGCTAGCCCTGGCAAAAAGAAATACAGGTGAGGGGGTACAGGCAAAGTGGGCAAGCATTAAAGTTGCAATACTTGAACCAACATCCCATTGTGTTAGTGAGAAAAGGAAGTGCAAAAGAAGAAGGAAACCACTTTGGTTCTCAAACACAGTAGCAGAAAAGGTCAGAGCCAAAAAGCTGGCATTCAGGAAATATAAGGGAACGCAGCAGGATGAAGATAGGGAGGCATACCAAACTTCCCTAAGGGAAGCAGGGAAGGCAGTAAGGCAGGCAAAGGCCCAAACCGAGGAAACACTAGCATGAACAGTAAAAGAAGGTGACAAGACTTTCTATAGATACATTAGTGAAAGAAGAAAGTCTGGAGGGGGTATTGCTAAGACCAAAGGGGATAAGGGGGCATCAAGGAGGAGGATCATGTAAAAGCATCTATCCTAAATAGATACTTCTGCTCAGTATTTACTGAAGAGAAAGTAGGGTAGGGCCCACAGCTCTGCACCATGTACACAGTGGGGGAGGGAGGTGTGCACTAGTCCTTTCACAAAAGAAAGGGTCCTACAAGAGCTCGATAAACTCATGATGGACAAGGCAATGGGACCTGATTGCATACATCCCAGGTTACTAAAGGAGCTAAGGGTGGAACTAGCAGAGCCATTATCAGAACTGTTTAGTGAGTCTCTGAGCACAGGAGAGGTCCCAGAAGAATGAAGAAGGGCTCATCTGATCCCTCTCCACAAGAGTGGTAGCAGGGAGGAGGCAGGGAATTACAGACCAGTCAGTCTTACCTCAGTAGTGGGCAAGATTATGGAGACACTCCTTAAGGAAAGGATAGTGCAACTCCTGGAATCCATGGGAGCACAAGATCCAAGACAGCATGGGTTTACAAAAAGAAGGTCCTGTCAAACTAATCTCATAGATTTCTTTGACTGAGTTACCAAAGTGGTTGACCAAGGGGGAGCAGTTGATGTTGCCTACCTTGACTTCAGGAAAACTTTCAATACTGTTACTCATAGAAGATTGATTAATAAGCTGGGTAGGCTTGGGGTGGGTCAGACGTTGGTCAACTGGGTGGCAAACTGGTTGACAGGCAGAAAACAGAGAGTGGTGGTAAATGGTATACAGTCAGAAGAGATGCAGGTCACAAGTGGGGTACCTAAGGGATCAGTCCTGTGGCCAGTCCTCTTCAATATCTTCACCACTGACATTGCAGATGGACTGGCGGGTAAAGTTTGCCTGTTTTCAGATGACACCAAAATATGCAACAGATTTGATGATCCATATGGTTTGGGAAGAATGATAAGAGATCTGGATAAACTAGCAAAATGGTCAGAAGAGTGGCAACTGGGGTTTAACGCAAAGAAGTGCAAGATCATGCACATAGGGAAGAGAAACCCAGAAGCCACCTATAGGCTGGAAGGGTAGTTGCTGGCAGTCACAAGGGAAGAAAAAGACTTGGGAGTCATCATCACCGATGACCTGAAATCATCCAAGCAGACCTCTAAAGCAGTAGGTAAGGCTAGAGGGATGTTGGGGTGTATTAGTAGGGGTATCACAAGTCAGAAGAGGGAGGTAAAAATCCCTCTTTACAAGACACTGGTTAGGCCCATCTGGAATACTGCATGCAGTAGTGGAGGCCACACTTTCACAAGGACATTAACCAGATTGAGGCAATCCAGAGAAGGGCAACCAAAATGGTGCAGGGACTGCATCAGAAAGCATATGAGGACAGATTAACTGAACTCAATATGTATACCCTAGAGCAAAGGAGGGAGAGAGGTGATATGATTGAAACATTCAAACACCTTAAGGGCATTAACAAGGTGAACGAGTCTAACATGTTTCAATATAAGAAAAACAGCAGGAGAAGAGGACACAGCATGAGATTAGAGGGAGGCAGATTAAGGGTTAATGTGAGGAAGTTCTTTTTCACAGAAATGGTGGTGGATGCATGGAATGGCCTACCTCAGGAAGTGGTGGCTATTAATACAGTGCAGGGCATCAAACAGGCATGGAATAGGCAGAAGGGAGCAATACAGATGAGTATGAATAGATAGGCCATTGACAGAGCAACGGTCGATGGCACATTCATAAGGTAGAAAAGAAATGGGCAGACTAGATGGGCCTTGCAGTCCTTTTCTGCCATCAGCTTCTATGTTTCTATGTAATGAAAGGAAAGATCTCTGAGGGAAAATGCTTCCTCCGCCCACTTTCCCATGGGGCTCCTGCTCTGCCGATGAGACACTGCTGAGATGGCTCTTGATCTGCCGATGAAACGATACGGCAAAGGCGCATATCCTGCAAAAATCAACGGGGATTTACAACGAGGACAATCCAGTCAATTGGAGCTTCAGGCTCAGGAAACAGACTCTGAATCGGAGACATGATGTCCAAGAAAGACAAACTTAAAAGTTCTCTAAGGCTTCACCCGTAAAGAGCTTCCTTTCCTCTCTTCTATTTTCTGTATTTTCATCAGTTTACACCCTCACTCATTTTTCCTAATTACCCCTTTCTTAAGTCTGACATTCTTTTGCTAAACTAGGAAGTTTCGATCCTCAACCACCAGTCGAAGGTCACGAAATAGATCGGGGAGGGCAACTTTAAGCCAGGTCAGTGAAGCCTCCGTATCTTCGTAGCAGAGCCAGGTGCCAGCCACTTGCACTTGTAGTTTGGCTGGATAGATCATTTTAAATTTAATCCTGGCTGCAATAATTTATGATACAGTTGGGTGAAAGGCTGCTTGTCTCTGTTGCACAGTGGCCGGGAGGTCCTGCACAATTCGTATTTTGCAGTCTTCCCATTTTACCTCTTGCAGTTGTTTAACTTTGGAGAGAAGATGCTGTCATTCAAGGAAGTTTAAGAAATGGCAGATTAGAGGACAGGGTGGCAATCCCAGTGGGGGTTTTGGGCAAAGTGCCCAGTGAGCCCTCTCAATGACATACTTGGCACCAAAGGGAGAGGGGCCTGTGATTCTTTCGACCAGCTTCTGAATAAAGACAGTGGTAGTTTTTTCCTCCCCTCCTTCTGAGATGCCAGTGAAAACAACATTGTTCCTACGGCTGCGACCCTCGAGATCCTCTAGTTTGGATTCGAATCGGGTTATTTTCTGACACATGGACATCAGTTCTGGGTCTATTTTATCCACACATTTTTCTAAAGAACAAATTCTGGCAGCATTGTCAGAAGCCTTCTGAGAGACATCTTCTATTGCTTGTGTGAGCGATCTAAGCTCAGAGGAAATGTTTCTCATTTCATCATGGAAGGGATTAAATTCTTCCAGAAACCTGCATAGTGTTAAAGGTTCCTGATCCATGATGGCAGTTGCTGGCGGTGACTTTTCTACCACACTCGAGGCCTGTAGTTTCTTCTGGGCCTTTCAGGCATGACCAGGGAGTGTGTTTTTGCATAGCCTT
Source organism: Neoceratodus forsteri (assembly GCA_016271365.2). Taxonomy (NCBI): domain Eukaryota; kingdom Metazoa; phylum Chordata; order Ceratodontiformes; family Ceratodontidae; genus Neoceratodus; species Neoceratodus forsteri. The sequence goes on along the minus strand of CM057453.1, from coordinate 276,308,158 downwards.
CCTCATATATACCTCCATTAGATCAGCAACCTGTTTCAAAGGTATCCTGAGAATGCAAAGCTTAAAATGGAGCAATCTATTAAAGTTTACAGCAGTTTGCCCGAGTATTAAACAAAGAAGTAAAATATCAGGTGGCTGGAGCACTGTGAAGGAGCAGCTATCTGGCTTGCAGCATCACATGATCTCCTTCTTTGGTTAATTTTAACAAAAACCAAGCAGGGCACTATACATGTTCTACTTCAGTTTTTTTTTTCCAGATAAAATTCTAGTGCTTCCAAACCATATCCATGTGGTATGACAGTATACAAGGAATCTATGTCCAGACTTACAAAATATCATCCCCTTTCTATGTATAGGTCTTCCATTAAATTAATTAATTGCATAGAATCCCTAATATAGGATCTTAGTTGCAAAACCCATGGTTGCAAGATGCTATCTATAAACATGGATAAAGTGGCCTGCCCGGTGGCACTGAGGGTTGAGGCACTGGACGCCACACCTCGTGCTATGCCAGCGACCCGGGTTCAGGAATGAGCCCGGACCACTTTGACAGCACTGCTGTGCACATGGGCTTTCTAGCAAGGGGTAGACGTCAGGAGGCTGCCTTCCAGATGTGGGTGGGAGCACCCACGTCTTGGGCTGGGTAGCATTGCATATCCCACGTCAGGGGCCTAAACACAGAAAAACCTCTCTGGTCCAGACAGACGACGGCCCTCACAGAGCCATGCCACCACACACCCAACACTGGAGCCCTTCCACTGCCCCTTCAATCTCCTTGGGCCCTATGTCCCTCTAGGGGTTCGGGGAGAAAGTAATGTCCTTGAGGATGGCGGGGCTGACAGTGGGCAGTAGAGTGACACTGGCCAGTGGAGAGGTCTGAGAGATTTCCGGCTCCGGGGGTGACAAAGAGAGTTGGGAACACAAAAACATGGATAAAGTTTCTGTAAGCCAGCCTTTCCCAAAAATAATAGGCCTACCTGGCAGGGACTCTGGATTTTTATGAATTTTAGCGAATATATATATATATCACTGGGACTACTGGATGAGCAACAGTTAGTGCTTTGTAGGTGGATTCTGGTATATACCCCCTGATGAAACCCTCACTTAACAACTTGTCTAGCTTCTCCTGGTATACAGCAGTATGGTTAAATGTTAGACGTTCATAAAACATTATATCCCCTAGCTGCCTTTTTATTTTTGAGATGTTATAACTAGCATCCATGATAACTATAGCAACCCCATCTGCCTGTTTCACTACTATTTTGTCATTATCAGCCAAAGATTTTAAAGCTGCCCTTTCTTCTGTCATATAATTTACTCATAAAACATATAATATCAGTTTCACTAAGTGCTTTTAAATCAAGGTCACATTTTTTTACAAAAAGGGAGACAATGTTGTTATATGGTGGACAGTATGTAGAAAGGCACTTAAAGGTATCTAGAGTTCCAGGCAGTCTATTAGATACCATATCTTCTTCTTGAAATATGGCTTTAAAGGTTACATTTCTAGTGAAACAATGAAGGTCGACAGTTGTTCTGAAAAAGTCTATGTCCACAGTCGGTGCAAATGACAAACCTTTACTAAGGATGCTAGTCTCTGCTGCTGTTAAAGTGTATTTTGAAATGTTTATTAAAGGGGATAATAATAAGACTGGAGGGGATACATACCCTGTTAGTAGATCATCAATCAGCATTTTGCTCTTCTTCCTCTGCCATGCCAGACTCCTCTCCTCTTCCTCCTCCTCTGCGTGGATTCATGTAAGGTTCCTGAAAGTGCATTCTGCACAGAATGCATTATGGGATCTCTTCCTCTTCCTGTGTCTCTTCTAAAAAAAATATCTGGCTCAGAACTGTCAGTGTCTGAAGGACCAGAGGTATAATCCAAAATAGTTCCATCAGGGTTAGTGTCCGAGCCCACATTGCCCATCCCAGAAAGTTGTTTTAATGTAGATTTAGGATGTAGCTCCTGTTTTTTGTTAGTTTGTCCATCGTATACTCGGTCAAAGTTGTAGTCCATTTCATCCCAAATAAATTTCTTTTTCCTCACTTTCTGAAGTTGCAGGTCATATCTTTTCACTTTGTCCTGTAACATTTGATTGAATTTGACAAACTCATCTGGAGAGGTATTTTCTTTTAAAAGTGTCTCAGTTTTGGCCGTGTCCTTTAATAATGCTTCTTGGATGGGAATTGCATGGTTCAAAATCTGTTTTATATTTTTTTATAGAAGCTTCCTCCATATTACGCCTCCACTTCTTTATAAATTCCTGGTCCTCAGTCCCAAAAGCGGGTTTTTTAATATCATCAGACCTCATGGTACCCTTCCAACTTCCAGGTAAGTTTCTAGAGTCACCCAATGCCAGTGCATGCATCATCCCTCGAGCACCTCCTTTTCAAACTGTCTATATATGCTTTTAGGTGTCTGTTTGGGGGTATTTGATGCGTCAGTATTTTAATGTCTAGTCATAGATTCCAAAATAGGGTTACAGTCCTGCTTCGGGTTTAGCAGCATTTCAGCAAATCTGACCATGGTAGAACTTGTGGAGTTTGAACTCGGACCCTCCATTGTAGCAGAATTATTTCTGTAATGCCCCCGTGTGTTTTTAATTCATTAACATGATGGTTAATTATCACATTGTTTTGCTGCACCTTGGGATGTATCTCTACTTGTATTTATAATGCAAGGTGTGTTGGTTGTGATGTTTGTCTGGTGACTCTCAAAGTTTCTTGAGTAAAACGTAACCTTTGTGGAATCTGCCTTACTGAACACAAACTTTTATTAGGATTCTCTGGTGGCTATGTGACCATGCACACGGATGATCACAAATAAAGAACAGTAACTGCAATTTTCCCATTTTTTTGTGTGACTTTTTGGTGGGTGCTCTCTGTTTTTTGTCTGCTCTGGCTTGTTTGCAGCACCACCAATTTCCTGATGCTCGCTATTTTACTCTTCCATTGAGAATCTAGAATGCAGAACATGCCAAGACTGTTTAGGGTCTAGATGAGATTTCTCTCAAGGGAAAGCTAAAGTGTACAGCAACAGCATGAAGTAAAAGATGTGAGAAGTAGTGAAAATGCTGCCCAGCATAAATGCGCTACCAAACGATGGCTAAAATACACTAGCTGAAACTAGAAACAAACATATGGTTATAATTGCCCAGCAAAAAACAATGACCTTTCAAAGACATAAAAGGATAGGCCATTGGTCTTGTTTTTCACATTTACCATGCAGGAAGTATATTTGTGATCAGTTTTAGGTTCTTTCACATCTAGCTATGCCAATCATTGACTTCAGACATGGACTGGCAAGAATGGACAGAGCCATCACTAATAATTGCTTAGTTGCCATGTGTTTCCAGTTATTATGTATAGTCATCACTCAGGCACCATGACAATGATGCCACAACATGACAAGAAAGAATCTGACACTGAGCACCACTGTAACAGCAATGACAGAAGTCTTGTTTTGTGGGTCATTTGGCAAGAGAAAACATTTTTAACTATTGTGGAGGGTAACTTAAAAAACATGAAATAAAAAACTATTTATTTAAAATGTGGTGATTGGAAATGGTACACTGAGCCAGAGCTCATTTCTAGGTGCAACCCATATGGAAAAGATCAATATTTTTTTAATATCTGAAATATATCCTAGTATCTCAAAATATATCTCACATATATATCAGATATTAGTCATAGTTCTGAGATATATTTTCAGATGTATTTAAGATATTCACAGAATGATTCAAATACATTTCAGACATTAGCCATTGGTTTCAGATGTATTTTCAGATATATTCAAGATATTCACAGAATGATTCGAGATGTAACATAATTTGGACATATCTTTTATACATATATTTGAAATACATTTCTTTGTTATTCTATTTCCAAATTAAGTTTTACACAATCCAAACTATTGCATGCAGTTCTATTTTAACCAAATATATATTTTGATCATGTCCAAGATATATAACATAATTTACATATGCCTGTTCACTGTTCATGGCTCTTATATATGTCAACTATGATAGAAACCATAACAATATATCACTAAAATATATTTAATGATTTATATGCAAAATATTTTTCAAGAATGCATAGGACAGACATAAGGCAATTCTAGTGGGGGGTTAGGAGGAAGTAGGCTGTTGATTAACTAGGATCTGCAGCTTATCCATTAGGTAGGGAAATGGGCAGACTAGGTGGGCCAAGCGGTCCTTATCTGCCGTCAAATTCTATGTTTATGTTTCTATATACCCAACCATTAAAAGAACAGTTTTTAACTTGGGTAAAGCAGTTTTATACTTTTTTAGATTGTCAAAGTCTATTATCTCTGCTTCATGCCCAATAATAAGCACATTATTTTTATAATCTATCTTTAGTATCTTGTGGATTACCAGCAATTTTTTCAGGTCACTGGCACAGTCCTCCAGTCACCTCCATGGCCAGGAGCCCAACTGATTGTTTCAGTGAATGACAGTGTGCTTGTATAAGCACACACTTATTCATTTGATTCATACAGCCAGCGCTCTCACTACCACTGGAGTGTAGCAAGAGAGCTGGCTGTCTGAATCTGTCTCTGAATGAGCGTGTGCTTGTACAAGCACACGCTCATTCGTTAAAGCACTCAGTCGTGCTGCCGGTCATGGAGGTGAGTGAATGGCTGTGCCATTGGCCCGATTGGTGTACCAGGGTGGGATAGCAGGGTGTGCACTATCTGATGACATGGTGGTGGGTGGATGTTCCATTAGACACCATGGAGTTTGTGTTTTAATTAATTAATTAATTTATTTATTTTGCACAAGGAGTTGGGACGTGAGGGTAACTTGTGTGGGTCTTTAATTCATTTCTGTCAGTGATCGGCTATGGGTGGAACCAATAGATATCAGGGAGAATTTTTTTCTTTCTAAATTTTGTCCCTTGAGCAGCATGGAGTGGTGGCCACTAGACACCAGGGAGATGCCCATTTTAAGTATTGTCAAAATTGTGTGTAAAATTTTGCCATTTCAATGCTATTTGGTGAACAATTTTGCATGGTGAAATTGCAGATTTAGCATCAATGTAGCAAGCAAAATTTTATTTTGCAACATCTCTAACCCCTACATGTCTTGATTGTTCACTTGTGCTCACAACTTGAGTTAAACGTAACTGCAAGTTTGAGCGAGTTGAGCACTACAGTGCTGTGTTTTTTAGCTGTCAGTAAAGAGTGAGCATTGTTGTGACTGTTGGCATCATATCTTCTTGTTGGAGGTTGTGGTATTGAAATTTTGCAATTGTTTTCCCAGTGAGCCATGTACTATTTGCAGAAGTCAGTGGACTATTAAAATAAAACAGGAACTAAAATGTATTTTTTCCACATATTTCAATGAATATGTATACATATGACCTTACAGTCAATACATTTCTGGTCTTACAATACAAGACATCTTTCTTACATAATGTAAAGTCACAAGATTCATCGTTATTAAATGCACATTAGTGTTCTCTTGTGCGACCTTATTTTCTGATGCATGATTCAAGTCTAATCAAATAAAAGTTTATTATGGTAGTCCAGTCACTTTTATGGTGTTGCTCAAGATCTGCCGATATCATTTGGCAGTCAACCCACATTTCCACCCACCCACCCCTCATATTTAACATAGCTCACTCAATAATTTTCAATATAGAATGTTTCATTTTGATATAGTGTCACTCTTCTACCTTCATTTACCAAGCCAATCATACACTATCTTCAGCAGATAATTACTAAACATTTAAAAGTGATGAGAGGAAGATGGCTGTCTAAAGATAATGTTAGTAACTTTGCAGGCAATGCCATATGTTGGTACAGTATACATGTACTACTAGGGATGGGCAAAACTGTGGTTGAATTGTATTTGATTTTAGCTTTGCAAAATTCAGGTTTAGTTTAGATTTTGATTTGCCAGATTCTGCCTACAGTATATGTATAATTAATTGAAAAAGGGGGTTATTAATAGAAAATCACCATAGAAAGTCAGTGAAGTGACAATAATATTAAAAGGTGAGCTCTGCTACAGATAAATTGCATCATGCTGTTTAAGGTAATAATATCTGAACTACCAGTATGTCTTGACCTCACATTTTCAACATGTGCTTTTTTTAGTGGTGCAAATCACTGGAAACATCATTTTGCAGAATGATGTTCAAGCTATTGATGGACCAAAGCCTTCCCTTGAAAACTGAGCCATTTCAAATTCAAGTGGCTTGGTTTTTGTGATGCTTGAAGTGAACACAGCCGAACATGGCTTGGCTCTGATTATGCATTCCTAGCCTCCCTATTATGTGTTATGCTTACTCCCTGCTTTATGAGGGTAAGTGTCACTCATTCTGAGTATTTGTGTCCCTTGTTTTATTGAAAAAATTCTGTGTGGACACTGGGCTTTTTCTAACCGGTGGCCGAAAAAGAAAGGAGGGTGCTGGGAGCATCTTCTGCATGGCCACTGGACTGCAGGAAGCCAGTTGCCAAAAAAAAAAAATTGTGCAGTATCTTGGTAACTCTAGGGACACCAGGTTCTTTCCTCCCCTGCCTTCTGTAGTGAGTTTGTTGACATAGGTATACCTGAGGTGCACACTGCCTGGGTGTCATGTGACCTCTTCCCCAGCATCCTCAGTTTGTCACATGGCAGTGAACAGGCCTGCCATATAATTGTGAGTCTGTGGAGTATGAGATCCAAGCAGCTGGCTTGGTTTGGTTTGTGTCTCACCCAGACTGAGACACTTACATTGGAAGTGGCATGGCTTTCAAGGAAAGGATTTTTGCCCTCCCTAATTACTACAGACACATATATGGAGAACTGCCTCAAAGTTATGAACATTATCTTTATATGGGCCCCAAATCCTTGTAAAAAAAGTATTTTAAACACCAGCAGCAGCATTCTCCACTTTTTTTTATCAAAATGCTTATTTTTGGTGCAGTGCTTCATTAGTGAGCAGACCGTTTGATTGATATATTAGTCTGTGAGTGAAGAACTGTAGTAAAATATGTTCCTATGTACTGGAACAAAAAATTCTTAAGTGTGCTAAATTAAGTCCTTTGGTAGGCAACTCCTTCGTGTGATTTGCCATCTTATTATTACAGTTGGTGTCAACTGTTCTTTAAAATGTATCTGTCTATAGTTAGATAATCAATGTTATAACATGGGCACCTTAAAAAGTGCAGTGGTATTGGTGGACAGAATCTGTGAGGTCATACATTAATTTATGTAATACCAACAGCTAGAGTAAGTAGGTGTTAGCCAAAATCCCTACTCATGTCTAGCTGTAAGGTATATGGATGGGGTGGTCGGAACCTGTTCACATCTGCGGAGTCCCTGCCCTATCTAAGTGAAGTCATGGTAAGCAAGGTGGTGGCTGTTGTCCTTGACAAGAGTTGCTGGCTGCTCCCTCCCCTACTGTTTCTTTCACCATAGTGCTGCGGTCAGTGTGGGGACCAGGGAACAGTTCTCACCCACCCACCCAAATAGATCATGGAGGAGGGAGCAGTCACACAAGGAAAGAGAGACCTGACTTATGATGTGTGCTGCAATGTGGAGAGTGACCTGAGCTACAGGCAGGGATGCAGGATCTGCCATTGAAGAGTCACCATATTGCCAGAAGCTCATGCAAAAAGGTTTAGGAGAGTGACCTGACCTATGGCCAGGGATGCAGGATATCCCATAGAAGAATCACCATGGATGGCAGTGCAGAGAGAGACCTAAGGTATGGCCATGGATGCAGGAGGTGCCATAGAAGAGCTGTCATATGGCACACTGAGTTCCCTTTCACTGTGAAGACAGAGAGCAAAAAAGTGTGATTCCTTCCCACAACACTGCTACAGAGAGACTCTACCCCCACCTCCCAGGAGCCACCGTATCACCGGTACCAACAGGGATACATGATGTGCCATAGAATAGCCACCATATGGCCAGCAGCTCATACAAAAAGGTCTACCAGAGCCATGGAAAAAGTTTCTCATCACCAGGAAGAGACAGAGAGAGAGAGAGAGGGAGAGTGGAAAAGTGCCATTGGGCAACTGAGGTATGACTGTGTTTCTAACTGTAGAAGGATTCAATAAGTACTTAGAAAAGTGTGTCAGACTGATCAAAACCAAGTAAAAAAAAGCAAACAGAGCAACACAATGAAAGCAGGGACATCTTGATTCATTGGCAATTTGAGTGGAAGGATACCAAATTGAAATGGAAGACTTTCCGATATTTTAAAAAAACTGAACAAAATTTGCGTAATTTGTCGAAGCCCATGTTATAATGCTTACTTAACCAAGAGATTAATTATGTAAAGCTGTATAGCCAAACTTTAGTATTCTGTCAAACAATCATAAATATTGTTTTCCAAATTAACAAATATTTTGTGTTTCTTTTTAAATAGCACCTTTCCTGTTGCTGAAAAGCTGAAACATGGAGCTCGCTTACCTCAATGTGCGCTCACCTGGTTTGTTTTAATTTTTTTTGTATTAACTACCAAATAAAGTGAAGGAATTAGAACTCTGTTGACTGGCACAATGATCATTTCCAGTTCATGACTTACTGCTCTGCCCCTCCTGCTTTATTTTTTTGTAATTTCTGTAGAGGCAGAGCACATGGACAATCTCGAGTCACTTGAACAGACCTTGTTTTCTACAGCTGATTTCCAAATTTTGGTCTCAATCAATTCCAGTGCTTAACTAACAAAGTTATTTCTAGTTGAACCGTGTCCTCATTCAAAAATAAAACTTGATTTACAATCTTTAAATCATCCTTAAAAAAATACTTTCTATTCAAGTAAATGGATTTTGCCCCCGTGTTTGAACAATCGAAAGTCACAAAACATCAGCACGCATGTGTGTATCGGCAAGTTAGAAATGGAAAGTTATAATGTGGTTAGACTCCTTTTGTTAAATTGTGATCCTTCCCCTTATACTTTTTGATGGTAATAGCAAAAATGGGAAACATGTAGTAGGAGGTTCCATTTATGGATTCTCCTGTTTCAGATGTCCCACACAGTTAAAAAGCAAGAAGGGTTCTCTGTAAAATACTGCTTTTACCCTACCTAGGCATGTGTATTCCACTACAAAAAAAATAGTGCTTCCTGCAGTGAGCTTGACGTTGAAGCCCCTAATGATATAGCTCTAAGTTTATGCACAAATCACAGACATACAGTGTATGCATGTGTGTGTGTGGGGGGTCAGATGAGTATTGTATTGACAGTACTGGAGGGATTTTTTTATCAATTAATATTATTGAAGATAGTCTCAAAGTATAGAAATCACAAAATACATATACAAAGTTATGTAAGTAACAAACTGACATAACAGGAATTAAAAAAGTAAATACATATTGTTGGGATGTGGGATTGGTGACTATTGTGCTTCAGTACTGATGTGGAGACAAGTAAGCACTGGACTGTGCAGTAGTACCAGGAATGGGGGGTGCAGGACAGGTAAGTATCTGGCTTTTAGTACTGACAACCCAATACTCATGATCCTGTATTCTCTCAGTACTGATAGTCTGACACTAGCTCATCCACACCTCCACAGTACTGACATCCTTATACTGGCCTAACTCTCCCTCCTGGTACAGGTGGCCCAATACTCGACTGCCCCATAACACCTCTCCTGATGCCAACTGTCTGTTTTCCGGACATCCCAACATCCCTAATACTGACAATTCAATACTGGCTTGTATCACACCCCCACATCCCCAGTGCTGAAAGTCTGATGCTTGGCTTTCCAAAACACCTCTCTAAGTATGGACAGCCCAATGCTTGGCCATCCCACTCTCCCTTCCAGTGCCAGAAGCCCAATACTCAGCTATCCTGCACCTCCTCCAGCACACACCACCCAAGATTCACCCATCCCACACCCCCTCTTTCCTGTATTGCAGCCAAATACTTACTTGTTCACCCCTTTCCTGGCACTGACAGGCTGATCCTCTTTCCCTGATAACAAGTGTGTATTCTTCAGAAATGCTTTTTACACTAAGTCCCTTATTAGACCAACGTACTGAGTGGTATCAGGCTCCCCATCGTTGGTCTTTAGTTCACAACCCCCTTCCCTTATCCCTGGCACGTGGTACCTTAATCCACCACCCATGGTGGCAGGCTCCCTAGCCTATCCTGCACAACAGCCATGCCCTCTAGCTCCTTGGCCCCCTTTCACACAGCAATGGTGTCAGGTTTCTGAGACCCATCCTTGGACTCAGGCTTAACCAAACTCCATAGCCATATCTTCAGGCTTCTGAGTGCACCCATTACTGGCCTCACTAGCTCATGAACCCCTTCCCCCCAGCCATGGCAGTAGATTCCTAATTTCACACCCAGCTAGGGCAGAATGCTCCCCAAGTCCTCCTCTACCCATGTCCCCAACCTAATGAAAGCCTGCAGCCATGCCCCTGCCACGACAAAATGGTCTTGCACTCCCATCACTGGCTGCAATATCACTATTTCCCTCTCCCTTAAGTTCTGGCCTCAGGCTCACTAGCCCCCTTCACCCATGGCAGCATGATCACTATCCCACCCACCCCAGCAGCAGAGTTCACCAACCCTCAGCCGTGGCAGCAGGGTACCAAGCACCTCCCAGTACTTGCAGCTGGCCACTGATCCTCCTCAGCCATTAGAAGCCGTCATCCCCAGGATCTTATGTCCCCCAGCACATGCCTGAACCCCTCAGAACTGGGTTTTGGGCACCCCTAATTAGCATTTTTGCCCCAGTATAAAAGAATTGAGCTCCTCCTCAAATAATTTTGTTTTATCTAGTTGATCCTGCCATCACACCCAATGGCATTTTAAAAGGAGTTCCTCTAATGGTGCATCCCACAATCACCCACAGCTGTTGTCAGAGCTGTGGATCAGCTGCAGGAGCAAGTTTAGTGTTAGCCTTTGGATGGAGCTATTAACAGCTCCAGTTTGCCACTTAGAGATCTTGGTGCTATACTAAGACCAGGTGAAGAGTGACAGTCAGCCTCAGGTGATTGTGGCAAATTCTACACATTTCACACTAGCTTGGGTACTGTTTGCAATAGCCACCTTTATCACCCTGGGAACTCTCACTCTCTGTGGCTTACTTTGCCTAACTGCCCCACCCCCTTTCCTGGTGTTTTGAATAAAAAAAACAAATTTGGGGGCCATCTAACCCTTATTCACTAGCCCAACTGGCTAGCTTGGCTATAACTAGGGCTGCACCCTGCCTCATATCTAAACCTTGTGCCTTAATTAAGTGCACATCAGGGACAGGGCTTAAAATGCAGGGGCAAATGATCAAAATTGGGACAAGCTCAAAACATTGTTATCTGCTCAAACAAGAACCCTCATGGAATGTGTGGCTAAAATTGAAAGCAAATTCTGCACTCTTCAGTGAAAATAAATGGCAATAGTAGGAGGGATACAGAGGAAATTTCTAAGGCAAACTCAGGGATAGAGAGGGGTGCTCCAAGCCCCTGTGTTATTTGCTCCTTCTGGAGCCCTATGTATCTAACCCTCACTGAAGTGGAATACTAAATTTAGTCTTAAAGCAGTAATTAATTTGTCTTTTAAGACTAAATTTAGTAATTTTTAATCTTCTGTAATCATCAGAAGAAGAATACTGCCTGTAGGAATACTTGATTTTAAGAGGTATTCAACAGTAATTGTTTTTTAAGAGTAAATTATTACTAAATAAATATTATACACAGATTTTAGAAGTACAAATTATTGAATACTTTTGAATGATAAAGACTTCTCAATACTTCTTTTGTTTTATATGCAAGCTTGTTAATTTTCATTCTGATCATGGGGCATAACCTTGATTATTATCATGCACTGCAGATGGTGGGTACATGGGGTTCATTAGCCCATGAAGATTAGGGGAGTACACTGAAGAGCCATATAATTTAAACTAAGCAAAGGGGGGTCTGGATTAAAGACTCTCTGAGCAGCAAATAAGGGAGGCTATGGGCTCCCCCCCCCCAGGATAAGGGTGACATGTTGGGGTCTGACACACCTCTGGGAAGGGGGCTGGGGAGGGACTTTGTTGAATAGTGCTTGTAGCAAACACTAGGAGCCTAGCTAATAAGATGGTGGAATTAGAGGCCATAATACAGGATGAGGGACTAGACTTAATTGCAGTCACAGAGACATGGTGCATGGACTATCACTCATGGGAGACAACAATCCCTGGGTATAGACTGTTTAGGAAGGACAGGTGAGACAGGAAGGGAGTGTGTGGCTCTATATGTTAAAGATGATATCAGGGTTATGGATGGGCAGGAGGGGTTGGGGCGACTGAACTTCTATGGGTCACACTGAGCAGAGGGACAGGTGAATCCCTAAGGCTAGGGGTGGTATACAGACCACCTTCACAAGGAGAGGGAGAGGAAAGAAAACTGGCACATGCAGTAGGAAGAATGGCCCTCAAAGGAGAAACACTACTTGTAGGGGACCTAAATCTCCTGGACATGGACTGGTTCATCCCGGAGGCCACCTCCCATGAGGGACAGGATATTTCTGGAGATGCTGCAGGGTGCATTCCTGCAGCAGTTGGTCAGGGACCCAGGAAGGGGAAACAACCTGCTAGATGTCCTAACAAATGGGGAGAGTGTGGAGGAGGTGGAGGTGGGAGAGGCATTAGGCAAGATGGTTCAGTTTAGAGTTACATCAGGTAGGGAGGTAAGATGCACAACCACAACAGTCCTGGATTTCAAGAGAGCAGACTTTGACAGTATGAGACAGCTGGTGAGGAAGGAATTGATGGATATAGATGGTTTAGACAACTTGGAGGAGCTACAGGGCTTTTTAAAGACCCTGGTGCAGAAAGCAATGGACTTGCACGTAAGGCAGGTAATGAAGGGCACCAGAAGGAGGAGATCTCTGAAGTTCACAAGGGAGGTGGTGAGGGTGGTAGGGGACAGAAGGAGGGCCTTCAGCAAATACAAATGAACACAGAAAGAAGAGGACAGGGAAGTCTATAGGGAGATGATGGACCCACATATGCTGTCTTCTGGGGTGACAGAGACAGAGAGATGAAGCTTTGGCAGAGACTTGCAGACCGGTCACTAGGTTGCTGTAGAGAAGCATCTGTAGCAGAAAACAGTGAAAAGCTAAATTTTATTCAATAACAGGTATGCCACTGCTGCCATACGTGGATAGAATTGTTATTTCACTGATCTTTCCAGAATATCTTTGGGTCTGCAAGCCAGTAAGCCTGTAAAGCTTGAGGCAAGAAAGAAAGTTGAACTGGGAGCAATGGCCTGTGCAGGACTCTGGGCCAGCTGCAAGTTTGGGAGTGAGTCATTGCAGTGGTAGGAGCCCTTTTCTAGGAGGCTTGGAGGCACCAGAGAGACCTGTGGGGTTGGAAATGGCCTGATGGCTCTGCTCCCCTTTTGTACACCTTTTCTGCATGCCAGAAAAGAAAGGAGTTGACTGTTCGTCTTTTATATTTGTTCTGTTATTCTATTATATTTTGGTAATAATGGAGTTTCCCCCCCAAAAATAGCAGGATTTTTTACACTTTTTGTCATATCATCTATATTATGCTGTGTTAAACAAGAATAGAATTAAGTGTGGGAATCAAGGGAGAAAGTGTTTTAAAATTCCTTGTTTTTTAGTATTTAGTAACTAGCTGCCTATATTTGTTATTAATGTTGGCCCGAATTTTGTGTGGTGGCAAGGTTCAAAGTATTTTTATTTTGTATTAGGGATAGGTTCCATGCCACCGATATTTTGACGGCAATTTCCAGGTTTCTAAAAGTTCTTTAAGAGTACCAAAGTGTACTAAAGTAGGGGGAAAACACAAAAAATAAAACAAGTGACTTATAAAACAAAACAAATATATTTTAATCATTTAGTGATTGAATTATACAAGACTTCCAGGTTTGTAAAAACTGGAGTGGGGGAGTGAAAGAAGAGATTGGGATTGGCTTTGAGTCACATGGTGCTGGCCTATATAGCGCATGCGTTGGCATTCTGGTGAGATAGATACCATTTTGACTTGTATTAGCAGGGGGGTTCAATTTTCAGATGGTGTAATCTTACCACAGTTTAAAATAGCAAGATCTGCTGAATAATTTACTGCATTGGAACATAACTAAATAATCTTGCGACTGTGTTGGGACCTCGTATATAGGTTTACAGAGCTATAAGATACAGGTCCTGTGAAGGATAAGATTCCCATAGCCGTTTTGATCCTGGAAAGCACAGTGTAAAAACCGTATAACAAGTCAGCAAGCAAGTAAGTAATAAGCAAAAGTGTTAATATGAATATTAGCAAGTCAAGTATGCCTATTAGCCTACTAGCCCACCAGCCTGCTAATTGGAGAGCGGGTTAATAGGGATTTTAAATAAGGTGTTGTTTTAAAGTGGGAGATATTAAATTACCAAATTATTATCTAGTTTCTTTTTATGTTTTTTGGTATGGTGGAGAGGAAGGAGGATCTGAAGAGAACCCATTTAGAACAGCTGATCATATCTTCTTTGGAGATAAATGTTCTAGTGCATATGAAAAGGGGATTTGTGTTGCCAGTACAGTCTGTGGATTCAAGTTGGAAAGAGAACTTTAGAAAACGAGCGACTCTAAGCAAATTGAATATCGAGGGCATTATAACAAATCTGTGGCAAGATAACCAGAAGGCCGGAATCAGAAGGGTTTGTGAAAATGACTGTGAACAGCTGAGTTGAGGAATTCAGACATTTGATTGCCTAAAAGACAGTTTTAAAGATAACAAGGAGAATTAGGGCAATAAAAAACAAAGTTAAATATATTGAAGGGTACTGAGTAGTGAAGTCATTGGGGAACCTGTGGCTGTTGTTTGTTTGTCATTTATTAATCTGATTGTGTTTTAAGACCCTTGTAGGTTGCATTTTGTATCCTGTATTTTGCAAAGTCATATTTATTTAGGTTTATAGTTAGACATATCTCTCAGATAAGATGAAAAGGGTGGTTACATGCGACTAGGTGTTTATGTAATTATTTCCATACTGAAGTTGGGTTTGATAGGTCTTTATAGATTATGTTAAAAAATAACTATTAATGTCTTGTAGGAAATTATAATTAATATATCTATTCAGATTAACTCATAGTTTGAAGGTCAAGTGGTCAGTTGTTCTTTACAATATTGAAATTGTCTCATGAGTCCTGATATAGAGGGATAAATTAACTGGGACAAGATCCTACTACAATCTTATAAGTGCCTAAATTATGGCCCCAGAATGCTGGTTAAGACAAGAAGTAACATGGCTTCAAAAAGGAAAGAATTGATACAGGAGAAAAATAATTTGAGAGCACAGATAAGCCAGCCAGAAAGAAAAAAAGAATAGTGGTAATAAGGAAGATAAAGTAGTAAGAAAGGGAAAGAATACTGAAAAAACCGAGGCAAGTTTGGGAAATAATGTACTGCAACCAAAAATTACTACATATTTTGTTGACTACAAAATACAGAAAGGTCCTAAGGGGATCTTTGAAGATTTAGGAAAAGCTTCCACTCCCATAAATTGAAGTGAAAAAGAAAGGGAAGGTCATGATGTGATAAATGATAGGAAAGCCGGGGGGGGGGGTGAGGCCTCAAGAGAAATGTTGAATATAGTAGGCAATTGGGATATGGAATATGATGGGAGAATAAGTATGAATTTGAGCAAGGGAACTGAAAAAGGGAATGAGGCAAAGATAAGTGAGGGGAGTAAGTGATAAGAAGGGCTTGATCTTGGGTTTAAATGAAGTTAGAGACCAATTATTATCTATTACACAAGGTCTTAAGGTGTTAGATAGTAAGCAGAGGGATAGCGGTAAAAGCAGAGAAGGCAAGATAGAACAAGAGTTCAGATTGTATGAATCACATATAAGTGAACAAAATTCAGAAGAGGAAGAGAAAACAATGTTTATGAGTAAGGAGAAGTTTAGTTGCCCTGATATTGATGGTCTTTTTAGAGAAATAGGGAGAGCATTAAGGGATCCAACACAGGCCAATATCCTGATTTATGAACAATTAATTAGAACTGTTCAAGATTTAAATTTACAAAAGGAATTTTAATAGAAAACAAAAAGGCAATTTAAGAACTCCATGTACATTTAGGAAAAAAAGAATGAGAAAAAAAAGAAGAAAAGGTGTATGAACAAGAATATGACCAGATAATGGAGAGTTATGATGACTCTTTGGAATTAATTATGCTACCTTCACCTAGGTTTAGAAACAATAGTATTTATGAAGATTTGAAACATAAATATAGGAATTTATGGGACAAGGGGGAGAAAAGGGAGAAAGGGGAAAAGTGGAACTCCACAAGGAAGTAGACAATTTACAGGGAGTGGAAGAATCAGCTATAACAAAGGCAGAGGCTAGTATAATTCAGGTGAAGAAAATGGAGAAGGGGTTAGATATGAGTAACCCCAGTAAACAGAGAAATGAGAAAGGAAATCAGATGAAAAAAAGAAAGAATGCTGCTAAAGGGGGAAGGGAGAACAGAAAAGGACAAAAACAAGGAAAATAGAAGAGGTAAAGGTATTGGATAAACCAGCTAAGGTAGCAGGGGTTATGACGTCAGATGGGATAGGAGATAATGGAGTATCAAAGTCGACTAGTAATAGCAGAAGGAATGATGAAAAGAGAGGGCATGGGGAAGAATTGAATAAATATTGCAAAGGAAGGGAAAAAGAAAGTGAAAGTCAAGAAAAGAATGAAAATAAGGAAGTTAGTAATGACTTTTATACATTTATGGAAAAAACTAAGAGTTCAGACTTTGTGTTACCATTATATGATGTGAATATCATACCTGATGAAAATGAGAGTTCTTTGAGGGATAACATTAAAAAAATTGATTTCAGGAGTGGTGTCAACAGATGATGCTCTATTGTCTAATTTTAGTAGCATCAGGCTGATTAAGGATGAAAACTGGGCATTGCTTGTGACAGACCAATTCTTTGTTTTGCAAACCATAATACACAACACGGTTAAAATACTAAAAACAGTGGGAAATCAAGACTGATGAAATTATAATATTAGGGTGATTTTTTTCCTGATTATTTCCAAAGAGAACATACAGACCCAAGAAAGAAAAATGATAGACAATCAAGAAAGATTAATCAGATATCTATATTTGGTTTGGAGCAATTACCTAATGAAAACAGTGTAAACCTAAAAAAACAAAATTGGAGATTTATTGGAACCGCTAACTAAAATAGTGGATTTAAGAAAGAAGATTTGTAAGGCTATAAGATGGGAAAATAATGACCAATTAACCGTGTGGCTGGACAAAGAGTTAGTCTTTCAGAAACTGGTGAAAATTAGTTCAGAATTGAACTTATTGGGGATTCATTTATTTATAGAAGATGAATGTCTGATTGAAAAAAAAAGGACAAGAAACAAAGCCAGAGTGGTTTAAGATGATGGAAAATGTAAACAAATGTGCTATCTTGGAAGAGCTTGATGATGATTGACAAGAAGGTATAAGAAAGAGAATGGATGGGGATAAATTAAGTAATCATTCATTGAGAATCCTGTCCTGGAACATAGCGGGTATTAGGAATAAACTAGGTGATCAAGAGCTGTTGAAATACCTTAAAAGATTAGACATAATTTGCCTCCAGGAGACTTGGGAAAGTAAGGAGATTATGTTGAATGGATATAGGGTATTTAATTTACTGGCAATTAAGAACAAAACATGGGGAGGAGAAAGGGAGATTTGTTAATGTGGGTTAAGGTAAATTTGGCATCAGAATTAAAAGAAATTGAAACAAACTCTGGAAATATTCAGGGTCTAAAAATGACTCTGGAGGATAATTTAGTAGTCATAATAAATATCTATATGTCACCAAGTGAAGGAAAAACAGCAAGGGAAGAAATTATAAAGAGAGTAGGAAAAATAATTGATGAAGAATTGGAAAATAATCCATCAGTAGGTCTAATGGTTCTAGGAGATGTAAATGCTAGAGTTGGTAATATAGTAAGACCCTCAAGAGATATTGAAGAGTATATGATTGCAGGTGATATAGAGAATTTATTAAATGATAGGAATACAAAGGACAGGAAAAACAATGACAGAGGCTTGAGAACAGCGAAGGTATTAAGAGGAAGAAATATGGTGTTAATTAATGGAAGGTCCAAATCTGATCATGAGGGGGAATTCGCATTTATAAACTCTAATGGGGCCTCAGTGATTGATTTGGCTTGGATAAATATCAATTTAGTCACAGAAGTTTTGGATTTTAAAGTAGAGAATAAGGGTGAAAGTGATCATGTCCCCTTGGAAATCTATTTTAAAAAAGTAGATAGAATAAAAGATAGTAATAATGGTCTATCAAAGGTGATCCAAATTAGAAAAGGAGTAAATTGAAGGGAGATCAACCAACAACATTTTACAATATACTGGTTTTAAAGGGTATAGCACAGAATATGGAAACTTTCAAGGAATGTAGCGAAGATGAATATATTATTAAATATGAAAGTATAATTAGTAGGATCACTAATTTTGGTCCAGAAAGAGGTTAAAATATACCCTAAGAAACAAGGAGCAATTTGGTATAATATGGAGTGTTTAGAAATGAAGAGAAAATTAAATAAACAAACTAGGAGAACAAGGAAAATGACATCAAAAAATAATAGGAAAATACTAAATAAAATTAAAAAAGAATATAATAAACTAATTAAGAAAAGTAAGTAAAGATACAGACAGAAGCTGTGGAAAGAGCTAGAAAAAGCAATTATGGATAAAGACACTAGAACATTTTGGATAATTGTGGCAAAAGGTATGGAAAGTTATAACTCAGAAACTGATTCTCATATAGAGCCGCATGAATGGATAAATTACTTTAAATCAATTTTTTCAGACTCAAGTGTAGTAGTGGGATTTGAAGAACTCTCAGGGGGTTGGTCCCCTTTAAAAATTAAGATAAAGGAAAAAGAAGTAATTAATGCAATCAATAAATTTAGAAGACATAAAGCTCTGGTGCCTGATGGGATACCGATTGACGTGATCAAGAATCAATTAGATTTGTGGGTCCCAATGCTGACAAGGCTATTCAATTCTGTGGGCAGGACAGGAAAGATCCCAAGCTCATGGGTAAAATCAATCGTAGTCCCAATTTTTAAAAAAGGGGAAAAAAGGAGCCAGCATGCTATAGGCCCATAAGCCTTATAGATAATACACAAAAAATATTGACAAGGATAATAAATACAAAATTAGCAGTATGGATAAAGACAAATAATTTGATTGAGGAAGCACAAGCAGGATTTGTTGACAACCAGTCTACCATTGACCAGTGTTTCAGTCTCAGGCATATAGTGTTTAAATATACAAAAATTAAAAAACCAAAAATTATCTTGCATCTTTGTAGACTTTAAAATGGCATTTGATAGTATTAATCATGAATTATTATGGAACTGTCTCGAAGAATTGGGAATGGAGAAAACACTTTTAAATATGATTAAAGTACTGTATAAGAACAACCAGATTAAGATCATGTGTAACCCAAGAGGTGACTGTACAGAAGAATTCGAGGGAAACAAGGGAGTCAAGCAAGGATGTGTCCTTTCACCTATTCTCTTTAATCTCGACTTAAATTGGATAATGGAAAAATTATAGAAAGATGAATATCATATGCCTAAAATTGGAAAAAGAGCATGCCCTTTTTTAACATTTGTGGACGACATCGTTTTGATTTCTATGAGTAGCCTAGGAATTAAAAGATTATTTAATGCATTCCAAAAAGAATGTGATAAGGCTAAACTATGTATTAACCCAGAAAAGACCGAAGTTATGGTTTTTGGTGATAATAGTAAAAGAAAGATGAACATATGTTATAAAGACAAAATACTAGAACAAGTAAAGTGCTTTAAATATCTGGGCATAACTTTTATTGAAAAACTATCATGGAGAAACCATATTAATGAGATAAGATTGAAAATCAGGAAGTTTGTGCCTGTAATTACTAGATTTTTCTATAAGTATGGGGGTAGCTCTATTAAAGGTGCATTAAAAGTCATTAATGTGAAAATAAGATCACAAATCTTGTATGGGGCAGAAATTTGGGGGTTAGAGACCAATGAAAAGATAGAAAGAATAATAAATATATTTTAGAATAAGATTATGGGCTTGCCTAAGGAAGCCCCATCAGCTTTAATTAGAGCAGAACTAGGCCAGTCCTCAGTAGAAAACTTGGTACAGGAAAGAATCATCTTATACCTTTTCAAGGTATATGCAATGCCAGACAGTCACTTACCAAAGCAATGTTTGGATTAGGCTATTGAATACTATGACAGGAAATTTAAATTTCCAATCATGAAAATTGTGGAAAATTGGGTAAAACCATATGGGTTAATAACATATTTCACTGATGTATTAAGAAAGCCTCAATGGGAACTTAAAGGAGAGATAAAAACAAGATTATGAGATATATTCAAGCAAAAGAATATGGAGAGATGCTCAAAATATAAGATAAGTAAATGGTTGGCAGCGAACAAGAAGACCTTTGGGAGAGAAAGATACATAATGATCCTTAAGGACCCAGTTAGAAGAAATCTTTATATTAAATATAGATTTGAATACTTTTTAAGTGAAAGAATTTATAGATTAATGAAAGTGAAGGATTCTAAGGGGATATGTAAATGTAATTTAGAAGAAGATGATTTAATTCATCTATTGATTAAATGCCCACTTTATCAGAAGGCAAGAATACAAATTTTGAGGACCATTTTAGAGCTTTGGAAGGGAATACCCAGACATTAGTAGAAAAGATTATGAATGCCCAAACAGCAGGAACATTGGAGGTGGTGATTACTTTCATGAAAATTATTGAGAAGCAATGTCTACATTTGTGTGAAATTGTATAGTGAAAAATACAGTGAAGGGAAAGAAGGGAGTGAATTGGCTATACATTTTTTTTTTAGTTGTTTAACCAGGAGTAGCACACTAAGCTGAAAGCTTTTTCACAGGTGTGACCTGGGAGCACAGGGAAGTTAAGCGACTTGCTCAGGGTCACACAGTATGCAAGTGGAAACTGTGGGATTCAAACTCAGGTCTGGTCTGCTGGATGTCACCAGATTTGCAGCTCAGAGCCTTAAACCACTGTGCAATACTGCCTCCCAACTGAATAAGATGCTTGTGCAATAAGAGATTGATAGTATTAAACACCAGTGTATGGATGGAATTTTATTGAATATGTTTTAAGTGTGTATTTATTGATTATTTGTAAATTGTTTTTTGTCAAACAAACAACAAATTGTAATAACATAATCTGTTAAACAATAAAGATTGACTTGACTTGAATAGAGAGAGGATGAGGCTAGTTGGGAAGGAAATAAGGAGGGACAAGGCAGAGACCAAGGAAAAG
Source organism: Neoceratodus forsteri (assembly GCA_016271365.2). Taxonomy (NCBI): domain Eukaryota; kingdom Metazoa; phylum Chordata; order Ceratodontiformes; family Ceratodontidae; genus Neoceratodus; species Neoceratodus forsteri. The sequence continues at coordinate 276,286,875 of CM057453.1, read as the reverse complement.
ATAGCAAAACACACCAAGAAAGGGGACAAAACATTTTTTAGATATGTGAGGGACAGGAGGAAGGCTAAGCAGGGCATTATTTACAAGGCTAAAAGGAGAGGGAGGAACTCAAATTGAAGAGGACAGTAAGAAAGCAGAAGAACTAAACAAGTACTTTTGCTCAGTTTTCATTGTGGAAGGTGAGGACAGGATGCCAGAGCTCAGGGGAAGGGGGAGGTGGGGCAGTGGGATTAACCTGTCCATTTGGAGTCAAAAGGGTTAGAGAGTAAATAGGCTGGCTGCGAGTGGAAAAGGCCATGGGGTCAGACGGACTGCACCCTAGGGTGATCCAGGAGTTGGGGGAAGAGCTGGTTGCCCCATTGACAAGGCTGTTGAACCTGTTGCTGGATTCAGAAAGGGTGCCAGAGGACTGGAAGAAGGCAAACGTGGTGCCATTGCATAAGGGGGACATCAGGGATTTGAAAGAAAATTACCGCCCGGTCATCCTCAACTCTGTGGTGGGGAAGGTCAAGTTAAGGAGAGGGTGATTGAATATCTGGAGGAAAACGGACTCCTAGATGACAGACAGCATGGATTTATGAAAGGGAGGTAATGTCAGACAAACCTAACTGAATTATTTGACTGGACAACACAGGAAATTGACCAGGGGGGGCAGTGGATGTGGTCTACCTGGATTACAGCAAGGCATTCAACACCGTCCCCCATAGAAGGCTAGTGAACAAGTTGGAAAGCACAGGTGTGGGTGATAAAATAACCAGATGGGTATAGAGAACTGGTTGGCAGGAGGAAGCTAGAGAGTGGTGGTAAATGGGATGTACTCGGGGAAAGGGGGTGATGGGCGGGGTACCCCAGGGACTGGTACTGAGTCCCCTCCTTTTCAACATTTATATAGGGGACTTAGCAGAAGGACTGAGAAGGTGGGTAGGCCTTTTTGTGGATGATACAAAGATCTGCAACTCAGCAGGGTGGTGGAGGACATGAAACAGGACTTGAAGACTTTAGAAGGATGGGCAGAGACATGGCAGTTGAAGTTCAATGTCAAAAAGTGTGCAGTGATTCACTTAGGGCACAACAACCTGGAAACAAGATACACACTAGGGAACTCCTTTGTTTCCATAGACACCATATGGCATCGGAACCAACCATTGCTAGATTAGAAACAAAATGGCCACTGGGAGCAAATGAGTTAAGGTGACAGAGCAGGAGAAGGATTTGGGAATAATAGTATCCAGTAACCTCAAGGAGCGCAACCAGTGCAGCAGTGTGATGGGAATGGCAAATGGGATGCTGGCATGTCTTAGCAGGGGTATCACTAGCAGGTGAAGCGAGGTACTTATGCCCCTTTTCAAAGCCATGCTAAGGCTTCACCTGGAGTATGTAGTCCAGTTCTGGAGGCCACATCTATGCAAGGACAGAGACAGGTTGGAGGGGGTTTAGAGAATGGCAACTAAGATGTTGTAGGGCATGCAGGGCAAACCGTACAAACAGAGATGCAGGGAACTGTGGCTGTACTGCTTAAAGGGAGAGAAGGAACTTGATTGAAATGTTCAAGTATGTCAAGGCGAGCAATAGGTTTAAGACATGGAACCTATTCCACAAAAAGGATGGTACAGTATCAAGGGGCTATAGTCTGAAACTACAGGGGGGAGATTCAGCCAGGGACAGTTCTTCACAGAAAAGGTGGTGGAAGCATGATATAGGCTTCCAGAGAACATGATAGGGTCCAAAACAGTGACAGAATTAAAGATGGCATGGGACAGGCATAAGGGGCTGTGTGGAAACACAAAGGGGACTGCAAGGAAGGGGGCTGAATAAACGGGGGTGGGAAGGGCAGATTAGATGGGACAGAGGGTCTTTTTCTGCCAACAAGATTCTATGATTAGCCTCCTAGCTCCTTAATTACCTTAGTATGATCCTTAGTAGATCACTTTTTTTACAGTATCTTTTGCTCTAGCAAGAATGCTAAGAAAGACATTAATACAGCTCTGTCAAACTGTAATGCTCTTCAAAGTACAATTTTTTTTTAATACTACTGAATCATAAATGAAGATTACAGTCAGCTGAGTAGTTCAAGGATTTAGCAAATCAAGGCTGTGCACATTACTATGCATTTCAGTTCTACTAAGCAAGGAGACATAAAACAACTGGCAACACCAATTAATTTTAGAGAAGGTAAGCAATCATAAAATGTGGGTTTTTACCTAGAAATAATATGATGCAAAGAAACGTTGGCAGTGTCCCTTTTAAAGTCTATACTGAACTACATTGTCCAGAAGTCTACTCAGTCAGTGAACTACAGTACATTTCCCAGAATCATTTCCTGTCCCTGCCAGCCTGAGTAAAAAGAAATGCATGAGCAGTGACGGTCTTCATTTTGAACAACAACTGGTACTGCTTGCAGTTAGGATTTACATGTTAAGGTAAGTGCTTATGTTTAAATAGAAAAGTACATCATTTTAACTCCGTGAAATATTAAATGCAGAAAGGGACTTATATTACTCAGGTTTTATTGCTTTGTAATTGAAATGCTGTTCAGGTTTCACAATCAATATTTTGTTATATGTGGTTCATAGCTCAGTGCTTATGTTACATACTGTAGCTGGATGATGTAGATTATGGTTGGATACAGAGGCCAGCTGGTAAGTAAGACCATGTGTGCCAGGTACTAGTAATATAGAATGATTCATGCTTAGGTACTTCAACATAGACATGAACTAGTCAGTGATTATAGTACATGTGAATTGGTTAGTATATGCAAGGTACTTAGATGTTTGAACTGGTGAGTCATTATATCTTGATATTTGTTTTGGCCTTTCTCTGTATCCCACTGTAGGAAGGATGCGTAGTCCTGTAGTATGAGACCCCTCAAAATAATGATGTCATATGGTTGTTCTAAATCTGACTGATAGAAGTAGTTGAGTAGGATGACGACCCCTAAGAGAAATGAGTAGTAGTGTGATCACCTCCTCCAACTCCGGATAGTGTGGCCAGTAGGACACAAGACAGGAAAAAAACCCTTGGGGGAAACCTCTGAGCACCCATGCCTACTGTCGCGCCTGTCCTTCTGGGCATACTAAAGGAGAGTAATCCTAAATATTCAAATCAGCTAGTCCAAACCCTGAAGTTGTAGAACGCAATCCAGAGAACTTGAGAACAGGAGACGGATCAAATTGTGACAAGTCAGGTGAAAAGAGCAAGCATCGAAGTAGTAAACCCCGATTCGAGAATCAATGAGCAGGCTGGCATGATAGCAGAGTGGAATCCATGGTCAATATAATGTCAAGGTGACAAGTTGCAATGGTGAAGGACTCCAGCAAGTGAGGATGATTTCTCAAAGGAAATTCGGGAATCCAAGGTTCAGCATCCATGACCAAAGAAGGAGGACTGGTGGGTCATGAACAGGTGTCCAAGTCTCGCATGAGCGAAGCAGGTAGTAATATGAAAGCATGTGGCATCCAGGTAGATGAGCAATGAGGTGAGCATTGGAGAACATGTCCAATAAGTTCAGGATATAACTGGAAGGGGGGAGCTCCTGAGGCTAGCAAACAATAGATAAGCGGATGGAGTAATTATATCTAGGCTTTAACACAGGCGAGGCAGGATGAATAAAAGTAGTATGACTTCCAGGTTTCTGCTGATAGAGGGCTTGTATGATATGTAGAATGGTAGAAGATTGCAGCAAGGCTGCCGACTGATGAATCCAGTTCAGGTAAAATACAATAGGAGGAGAGTATGCTCTTAGGTGATGATATAGAAGGCAAAGGCTGTAGAACTGAGCTGGAATCTTGTCAGGCTGTAAGGGAAGTAAATCTGCAGTACTGGTGTGAGGTCAGGAAGCAGTCAAGAAGTACAACAGGGAGAGCCCAAAAAATAAGTAGGAGCCGTGGACTACGTAATGGAAGAGATGAGGTAGGAAGTAGCAAGTAGTGCACCAAGTTAGCAAGTGATATGGTTTAGAACGTGGCAGCTAGCCCCTCGGGTGAGATGCGCAGCTTATCTGGCAGCTGGTGAGGTAAGTAGAGAGGCGGCTAGCTCCAGGTAACGTGAAAGCACGGTCAGACCTACGGAGGTCCTCTGGTAGTAACAGAATGTGGCAGCTAGTCCTGTAGTGAGATGTGCAGCTTATCCATCAGCTGGTGAGGTAAGTAGGGATGCGGCCAGCCTCTGGTGAAAAGAAAGTGCAGCCAGACCTTCGTAGTTCTGCTGGTAAGTAAGTAAAGTGGCAGTATATGGTCTTAGAGTGAATGGATTGTTCCAGGAGTGCTTGACATGATAGGTAAAAACATGCAGCTGCTTTACGAGGCATAGTGTAACCAGTAAGAATGAGAGACAGATTGTAAGCATTTGGCAACACAAGGAAGGAACCTAGCAATATCTGAGATGGATTAAGTTTCTTAGTCATGGCGCTAGCAGTGTCACAACTGCAACAAATGAGACAGCAATCAGTAATCACAGTAGACAGACAGTTTCACAGTCAAGATTCAGCATAACATAGTGAGCGTATGCAGTACCTGTATCCACTGTGAAATGCACAACGTAGTAGAATAGCATGTCCTGGTAAACTGTAGGTAAGGGAAGTCATGATAAGGCCCAAAGGCATATTCTTGGTGTAAGTATGCTCAAAACGGACCACAGAATGTGATGGAATTAAGGTAGTCATAGGGGTGGTTGCGTGGTTCCTCCGCCAATAGCTAGCTCCTGTATTAAAGGTGAGGGCTGAGTAAGAAAAATGGTAGACGTATGGTTCAATAGTCAAATTCGGTGAGACAGTGTAGATTCACGCAGTACCTTGTCATCAATGATATCCATTGTCAAGTGCACAATGCCACTCAATGAAATAGCAGTCCTGATAGCTGCAGTTAAGACAGACATAATATAAGGACCAAGTAATGGCATATACCAGGTGCAAGCACGCTTATATGGGTCGTAGAGGGATCAAACGACTGAAGACAGAGCGCTAAGCATGGTGCACAGCACTTGAATGTCGTAGGATGGCTTTAATGTGAATGCTGTCTCGGAACCGATGCCTGGCATATGGTAGAGGTGATGGACAGAGAGTGGAAATGAAGATAGATACCATAGGGGTGAGTTTCTATATATATCTCTTCTTTGGTATTCAATGAAACGAAAAACAAGTATACACTGGCAGGTAGCTGAACCAGCTGAATACTAAAGCAGGTCATGAATGTTGGAGTAGATGCAGTAATCCCTGTAGATGCAGGCAGTAGTACTAACTTAACGTAAAACAAACTGAGAGGTGTTGAGGTATCTTGTAGAGTGTGAATAGCCAGGCGCAAGCAGTGGGTGATGGCATAATTTGATTGTAAAGAACCTTGTGCTAGCAGAATTACTGATGTTAGGTTAGAAGGCTTGTTGTTCTGGTGCTTGCACGTGGGCCTGGTAAAATGAGGTGAAAAGGCTCTGTAATGTATCCTGCTATGAGGTAGATTCACAACGCTACCTTGTAGATCCTGCACATGGAAGTACATAGTGGTTTGCTGCCCATTGAGGGCGGTGCAGGCTGTGGAGCAATGGGCTGATGGTAGCACTGAGGTGTAACAGCAAGAGCGACAGAGTGATCTTGTAAGGTGTTGTGAGGAGGGCAGCGGGTGGAAGAGAAGGTAGCAGCATGGAGAAGCTGGGCTAATCCTAGCGGTGTCCAATGGAAGCCAGAAGGCAGTGAGGCAGGGCAAACGCTCCTCCAAATGGAGTGCGGAGGAGCCAGATGAGAATAATGGCCACGGAAGCAGGAGCTGTGGTGGACGAACTGCAGCGTGGCCGACGGAGCCCCAAAGAAAAAGAGAAAACAACCAGGAGCACAGAACAGCAAAGGAGGGATGTAGCAGGGAGGGCAAACAGAAAGAGAGGGCAGGAAAGCAAACAGAACAAGGGAAATGAAGGGCACAAAGAAACCAGCACAAGGCAGGGAAGGAAGGGGGGGCAGCTGCGCCACCGGAAGTAAGTGCGACTCGCTCTAAGCAGAGTGGTATTGTGCTGCTTGGCTAAATAGGATGTGGGGGAGGAGCTCTTCCCCCCACATAACCATGGGCTTGCACCCTTCAATTATGAAGAAATTTTCTCTGTTCTGAACTCATGTGGCAAAACCTTTGAAAAGCCTTTACAATACAGTTTATTTTCAATCAAATCACTCCTTAAAGTGTCTAATGTGCATTTTTATTTCCAACTTATTTTCTGCCCCCCCCAGCACCAGAACTCTCTCAGGCCACTCCTCTCATTGAATCCGCTCTACCACCCACTGTGGACCCCGCCAACTTCATTATACGTTGCTTTCTCCCTGAGCCCGGGCCCCTCTTATGGGCCCAAGGAGACCAAAGGGGCAGTGGCAGGGAACCAGCATTGGGCATGTGGCGGAATGGTACTGGGAGGGCCGTCGCCTATCCGGGCTGGAGGGGGATCTTTCCCCATAGTTGTTCTCACTCCCTCCTCCCTCCTCCCGTGCGTGGTGCACCCCTGATGCCATGGCACACGGAAACCCTGACTGAGTCAGCCATGCTACCAGACATGCAGTCCGCATTCTGCTGCACCCCCACTCTCCACCAGGGGTCACTGGAATGCCTGAAAACCACCCGCCTCCCCCAGAGAGAAGAGAGCAGCCTGGTGGATACTCAATCCTCTCCTCCCTGCTGACCCCCGGCGCCTGAGCTCGCTCCTGAACTCAGGTTGCCGGCGTGGCACGAGGTGTCACATCCAGTGCCTCAACCCTCAGCACCACCAGGCCAGCTAATGTGCACTGTGCCTCTAGATTACTTATTATTTATGGCATTTTTACTAGTTACTTAAAAGTGGTGTCGGGGGGGGGGCACAGGGGAATTATAGCAGGAAGATTTTATAAATGAGCAAATTCAAAATGCATTTTCTGTGTGTATATCCATTAAGTAGCCTATTTATCAATATTTACAGAGAAAAGACTACAATTTATTTAATCTGAGAAAATTTGGAATAACCTGCAGATTGATAAAGAAAGGACTATTTACTGCAGATATGAGTGTGTGGGGGGAGCTGGTTATTACATTTAATATTGTATTTGATATTTATTTATTTGTTATTTAGTTTTTGTTGACCGGGTAAATGCACTAGACAAATCCTGCCTGTTTTCAGGCACGACCCGGGGGAGGGGGATACAGATGAATGGCAACTGACCTTGAAACAGATGAAGCTGTTGGTGGTATTTTTCGTGAATGGAGAAAATGTGGCCATTGCACCGGGAAAAGTCCCCTGCACTTTTCGAGAAGTGCCATGGGATCTTTAACATCCACCTGAACTACCACCAGAACAGGCAGATGGGACCTCAGTTTAACGTCTCATCTGAAAGACGGCACTTCAGGAGTGCAGCAACCCCCTCATGCAGCACTACAGTGTCAATATTGGGATATTAACCCAAGTGCCTGGTGTGGGAATAGAACCCACAGCCTACTGATCTCCCGGCCTCAGAGGTGAGTGTGCTACCTGCTGAGCCATTTGCATGTGTTAATCCATTTTGTAATCCGGGAATTAGTGTACTTTTTTTTTCTTTTGCTGCAGACTGCTGATCTCTTTTGTGTATGTGCAAGAATTTCTTGAGTCATTTTCCTATTTCTAAAAAGCATTGATTCTTTAAATCCATGTAACTATTCATTTTTAATGCACTCATGAATTTATATTTTATATGTTAGTGTCTCACATTTTTGTATACTACGTTGAGAAGTATGGAGTCCATGGTTGTGAAAGGGTGATCTGGGAAGGGGGTCTAGTTGTAGGGAGGGTGGTCAGGGGGAGGTTCTGCTCTGGAGGGAGGGTGGGTCCAACTCCTGGGAATGGTGATTATCTGGGTGTCCAGCTCCAGGGAGGTTGCTCAACTAGGAGAGGGAGAGCTGGTCTATGGGTGGGAATGAACACAGGGGGTAGAGCTGCAGGGATGGTTATCTGCTGGGGGAGGCTAGTCCAGGGCATGAAAGAGTGAGCCAGCAGCAGGGAGGATGGCTGGTGGTGGGGGGGACAAGTTCAGAGTTGGAAGTGAGGACCAGCTGCAGGGTGGGTGGGCAGTTGGTGAGGCTGGTATGGGGCTTCTGGTGGATCCAGCTGTAGGCAGAGTGGTTGACTGGGGACTGCTGGTCCAGGGGCTTGGGAGAGACAGCTGCAGAGATGTGGTCTGTTGGAGTGGAGGTTTGGGGTGGTGTTCCAGCTGCATGAAGGTTGTATGGCATGTAGTTTGAGGTTGGTCCAGATGCAGGGAGGGTGGTTGGCTGGGAAAGAAGCTGGTCTGGAGGCTGTGTGGTGCTCTAGCTCCAGTGAGGTTGCTCATCATGGGAGAGGCTGGGGCTAGAAGGGTTGTCCAGTGCATCGAGGATAATCCAGTGCCTGGAAGGGTGATCTAGCAGAGAGGAAGGTGGTTGGCTGTTGGGAGGGGGACTGAGCAAGGTTGAAGAAATTAAACAGCCTAGGAGTATCCAAAGTGGTGAAATGTATTAGAAACTTGTTAACGAGTCAGCCCTTCGGCTCAGCGATAGCGCTATGGCCCACGGCGCAGGTGACCTGAGTTCAGGAATGAGCTCATGTTGGGGGGCTCTCAGGGTGGAGGAGGAGGAGGAGGAGGATCAAGTGATCTAGAAGATGCTTTCTTCCAGGGAAGGAGGACAGCCAGCTCTGCTGTAGTACTGCCAACTGAGTGACCACATGTGGCAGTGCAGTCAGGAACAGCTCATGGGTAGAAAGACATTGGCTTGTGTTGTGCCACACGTCTGTGCACGTGTTTGTGCACCCTTGCTGCTCATGTCCTAGGGGATGGAAGAACATACAAAAGTATCCTAGCTACCTAGGCAGCAACTCCACATATTGGATCCATTCTACGGCAGTTAGTACTGGCAGACGCCAGTGTGATAGTGTAAGCTGGTGTGTGTGATAAAGATGAAGCACTCAGACAAAATTGCAGCAAAAAGAAACTTAGGTTTATTTTTAAACAGCGGACTTGAAGGCGTTAAAACAAAAAAAACATAAATCTAAATCAACAGCTAGTAACAGCTAGCTCACATCAGGGTGTTGCTAGTTCCACACTCTTGTACTCACTGACTGACTTCTCTAGGTAGACAGTATTTATACCTTTTACAATCATGTGACACAATAACTCCACCCTTAATATTACCTTTTAAAACTATGTTGTTAAAGAAAGCATTAATTCATTTTATTTACACAAAATAATAGGTTTAAGGCATAACCACATCTTACAGGCTGTTTATAGAGTCATTACATTCCTTTTATGAGCTTTTAATATTTACAGAGGAGTTTAGAAGGACCGCCCCTCCAGTTAGGAGCATAAAAGAATGATGAATCTGTCATGCCGGCTCTTAGACAATGCTGCAACAGGAGGAGGAGCCCTCGACTGCAGAGCCTTAGGAAGTAATAGCAGGAATTCTCTCTGTTTTAGGAAAGCTCCAAAAACCTTTACCCACGTCCAGTTTCTAGCAGAAAAGGGGTAAGTTAAGCTTTCTGGCCAGTTTTGCAATGAGTACGTCAAACCACTCCTATTTCCCAACTGAATGTTCCTTCGCGATAGCTCGCACTATCGCTATGACTTCCCCAGCTGTTCATCTTCTTGCAGCCTCAGGACGGCTTGGAAACCAATGCTAAAGCAAGCCTTAGTGCAGGAAGCGGCACTACATACTGAAACTGACTTCTTTTACAGAAGTATAAAATAAAACATATACGGAGTGTCCTTTTCTTTAAACAAGCGCAGCACGAAGCTTAGTGCTACACCACGATACTGCTGTCATTTGAACATAAATCTTGTAAGGAGCAAAACCCATACCTAGCCTCCTAACATCCTTAAGGGCTAATAAAACTAAAGGTTATTATGTATTTTTATTTAAAGGGGTCTGGAGTGCACTTGAAAGGGAATAACAGAAACAAATGACAAGACAAAGGGTTTCACAAAATGGGTGGCCAGCCCAACAAACAAAACATAATACAACATAATAATGAGACTAGAAAGGAAAGAATTGTACATTCCAGACTATCCTTAAAATAAAGATAACACCCATAGCGATTATAATATGAAAAAGGGGGGGGGGGTTTCTCTGTCACATTCCTCCCCGCCTAAGACCAAACATATTATGTTTGGTTTTTAATGAGTGAAACAATATACCTGTCATCAGATATCTTATTCAAAGAGATGGAGCCATAGCTCACCCTCACCAGGGCTCCACCTCGGGGTCCCTAATAATTACTAGGTAACTTTCTGGAGTGCAATCTGGTTCACTTAGTGACCATTACCTTTCTTTACCCCGAGGTCTGTTGGCAGATATGTGCATCTCCCATTCCATACCTGCACAGGAAGTCGGCGTTACTGTGGGCCGTTCCTTTTCTATGTTTTATGGAGAATCTATAGGGTTGCAAAGTGAGATACCATCGCATTATGTGGGGGTTTTTGTCCTTCATTACATGAAGCCAACATAGGGGGTTATGATCGGTCCATAGTTCGAACTCTATACCCCACAAATAGAAGCTCAAGGCTTCTATTGTCCATTTAATGGCTAGACACTGTTTTTCAATAACGGAATAGTGTTTTTCTCTCTCATGTAACTTCCGGCTTATAAAAATTACGGGATGTTCTTCTTCTTGTACTACCTGTGTGAGAACGGCTCCTATACCATAATTAGAAGCATCTGTTTGTAATACGAATGGTTGAGAAAAGTCAGGGGTATGTAAAACTGGTGAGGAACACATCTTAGCTTTTACACAGCGGAATGCCTCCTCACATTCAGTTGTCCATATTACTTTCTCTGGTTTGGATTTTTTTGTTAAATCAGTTAAGGGTCCAGCTATCGTAGAAAAGTTAGGTATAAAATGTCTATAATACACAGCAAGTCCCAGAAATGATCTAACATCCTTTTTTGTTATGGGACGAGGGCTATTAGCCACGGCTTCAACTTTAGATATTTCTGGTCTCACTATCCCGTTTCCAATTTGGAACCCAAGATATTCGGTTTCCTGCATTGCCAGGGAACATTTGGAGGCATGTATAGTCAACCCAGCTTCAGACAGGGCTAATAATACTGCCTCCAGATGATGCATATGTTCCTCCCATGAGTTACTGAATATCACCACATTATCCAGGTATGCTGCTCTGTACGCTGCATGAGGTTGTAATATGTTATCCATAACTCGCTGGAATGTGGCAGGGGCACCATGTAGGACAAAAGGCATTACGGTAAATTGGTACAGGCCTATAGGCGTACTAAACACAGTTTTTTCTTTATCTTTTGGGTCTAGGGGAATTTGCCAGTATCCCTTAGTCAGATCTAACTTACTAATGTATTGAGCTTTACCTAAATGATCTAAGATGTCATCGATCCGAGGCATCGGGTAGCTGTCAAACTTTGACACTGCATTTAAACGTCTAAAATCAAGACAAATTCTGATACCCCCTTCCTTTTTCCCTACTACCACCATGGAAAAGTTCCTTTCACTATGGGAGGGTTCAATTATTCCCAGGTAGTGCATCTTTTTGATCTCCTGTGTTACATCTTTCCGTACTCTTTCAGATATTCTATATGTTTTGTGTCGTATGGGTATATTTTCTGGTACTGCAATATGATGGACAGCATTTTTAACTTTTCCCAGTGTTCCTGTAAACAGGCCCTGGAATGGCTGTAACACAGTCTGCAAAGTGGCAACCTGCTCAGGTGTTAAGTCTGGATTGATGTGTACTTCTGACAAATTTCCCATATTCTCTATTCTTTGATATGCTATGTCCAATTCCGACTCAGAGGTCTCGGGATGGATATAGTTACATATATGGGGGGACCTATCTACCCATTGTTTTAATAAATTTACATGATAGATCCGGTGTTTGATTTTATTTTCTGGCAGATCTACCTCATAGGTTACTGTGCCCAAACGTTTTGTGATCTTATAGGGGTCTTGCCACTTCATAAGTAGTTTATTGTCAGAGGAAGGCAACAAAAGTAAGACTCTGTCTCCCTCTATAAATTCTTTATGTCTTGTTCCTTTATCATAATACCTTTTTTGTTTCAACTGTTGTTGCAAATTAATCTGGTGGGCTTTTTGTATGTATGTCATTAATCTTTGGCGTAACTGCTGCCAATATTCTAGGGGTTGTATCTTTTGTTTACATGTTCTATCTTCCCACTCTTCTTTTATAACGTCTAAAGGACCCCTTGGATTATGGCCGTATAATAACTCAAATGGGGAAAATCCTGTAGACACCTGAGGAACCTCTCTATAAGCAAACATCAAGTAGGGGAGATATGAGTCCCATTTTTTTCCGTCCTCTAATACATACTTCTTTAACATTTTTTTCATTGTCTGGTTAAACCGTTCGGCCAGCCCATCCGTCTGAGGGTGGTAAGGTGTAGTAAAAATAGCTTCTATACCTAATGACTGGCACAAATGTTGCAACAACTTAGAACAGAAATTGGTACCTCTATCAGTTAGGATGGTTTTAGGAATTCCCATTCGACTGAAGATCTTTATTAATTCCTCAACTATTCTGGGGGCAGTAACACTACGAAGGGGAATAGCCTCTGGATATTTTGTTGCATAATCTACTACTACCAAATTAAAATGGTTCCCTTTTGTGCTTCTAGGAAGCGGACCTACTATATCCATTGCTATTCTTTCAAACATGTTACTAACCAAAGGCATTGGTATTAGAGGTACTTTGTCTTTGTGACCTATTGCTGCTACTTGCTGGCATTCAGAGCAGCTTTTACAATGTTCAGCCACCTGCTCGTGGATGCCAGGCCAAAAGAACCTGTACAAAAGGAGTTTCAGAGTACGGTCCCTATCTAAATGGCCTGCTAAAGGGATGTCATGGGCGATATTCAACAACTTATTTCTATAGGGTAAGGGCACCATTAATTGCTCTACCGTTTCTCCAGTTTGAGGGTTAGTACACACCCTATACAATAGTTCATTTTCAATTTTATAGTGAGGTTGATGAGGTTCAGTTTTCACATTCACCTGTGAAAAAAATGATGTTAGTGTCACATCACTTTTTTGCATTTCTATAAACTCTTTGTTATCCGACATACATTTTTCAGTTAATATATCAAGTCCAGCATTTTTAAGAGTCCATATGTCTTTATCTTTTCTCTTCTGCATTTTGCTTTTCCTGTCTTTTCTGGTTACCCCAAATATGACATCCTCAAAAGGGAATAACTGTCCCAAATCTTTTCCCTGCCGAACTTGTGCTCAGGTGGTAGCGGCCCGTATGTTTGTATTCAACAAAGAGTCGAAATGGGGGTAGTCATGTACAATTATCACAGGTACTGGTACGTGAGGTACTATGCCTACTTTCATTTTCAGCAGTGTCCCATTTATTTGCATTTCAATTTCTCTTAATGGGTAGCAGTGAATATCCCCATGTATACACTTTACACCAACAGTTGGTTCCCCTGGCTCTGGTTTTTCCATTAGTGAGGCATGAACCAAAGTCTGCTTGCTACCTGAATCAACAAGGCCAGATACTACTGTTTCTCCAATTTTCACAGTCATTAGATAATGCCCCCAGTTGGCAAGAACTAGGTGTACTGCATCTATTTTCTTTTTTGGGCAAAATCTAGCGATGTGTCCTTTTGCTTTACATTTATGACATATGATATCATGGTTATATCCTTTAGTTGTTTTGCTGTAATCTCTACCCCCAGAGGTACCACTAGGCTGTGTTGCAGGCGTAGTACTAGATGAGGAAGGTTTTATCACAGTTGATTGATTCTTAGGGTTCGTAAATGTCCTAGGTCATTGAGGCCTAGCGGTTAAATAGTCCTCAGCCAATCATATAGCTATGTCAGAGGTTTCAGGGTGGTGTTCTTTTACCCACAACTGCACGTCTTGGGGTAATACTCAGACAAATTGTTCTAAGACAATGCTCTCCAATATTTTTGCTACAGTTCTTGTGTTGGGTTGCAACCATTTATGACATAAGTCTTTTAAATGAGTGTATACATCTTGGGGGATATCAGTAGATTGAAATTTATAGGCTCTAAAATGTTGCCTGTATGTCTCAGTACATATAGCATATCTTTTTAGGATAGCTTGCTTAATATAGTCATAGTCATTGACATGTAAAATATCTGTATGGCTGTAGGCTAATTGTGCTTTCCCAGTCAAATAGGGGGCCAACCTAATAACCCACTGATCTCTAGGCCAAGCGCAGGCCGTGGCCACCCTTTCAAATGTCATAAGATATGCCTCAATGTCATCGGAATCAGCCATTTTTACCAACTTTATATATTTTTGTCCTACCACAGGTACTGATGGGGGTCTCGCAGTGCCCAGAGCCTGTATGGCACGCAGGGTATCTGTCCAATGGGCAGCATTCTCTGCGCAATCTCTTTTCCTTTCTTTCTCCATCTCCACTTGTTGAAGACATAGCCAGCGGAGCAATTCATGGGGGTTTTCTGGAGGATCCTCCATCTCAGGTCCAGCTGTTTGGGCACATCTTTCAGCTGCCTTAACGTCTTCCATCATCACGATATCCCCTTCTGCTTCTTTCTTGTCCACCTTTCTGCATACCACTGGTTCCAGACCGGTTAATAATGGCAAATCCAACTTCTGCACAATGGAACTTGTGGCAATCACAGTCCGCTCTTCTGCCTTGTCTGAGTGCATAACATATTCGCCAGGATCTGATCACAGATCCAGCAGTAGGTCACCAAAACCCACTATCCCACTTCTGACACCAAATGTAAGCTGGTGTGGGATAAAGATGAAGCACTCAGACAAAATTAGCAGCAAAAAGAAACTTAGGTTTATTTTTAAACAGCGGACTTGAAGGCGTTAAAACAAAAAAATCATAAATCTAAATCAACAGCTAGTAACAGCTAGCTCACATCAGGGTGTTGCTAGTTCCACATCCTTGTACTCACTGACTGACTTCTCTAGGCAGACAGTATTTATACCTTTTACAATCATGTGACACAATAACTCCACCCTTAATATTACCTTTTAAAACTATGTTGTTAAAGAAAGCATTAATTCATTTTATTTACACAAAGTAATAGGTTTAAGGCATAACCACATCTTACAGGCTGTTTATAGAGTCATTACAGTCCTTTTATGAGCTTTTAATATTTACAGAAGAGTTTAGAAGGACCGCCCTTCCAGTTAGCAGCATAAAAGAATGATGAATCTGGCCGGCCATCTCTTAGAGAATGCTGCCACAGGAGGAGGAGCCCTTGACTGCAGAGCCTTAGGAAATAATAGCAGGAATTCTCTCCGTTTTAGGAAAGCTCCAAAAACCTTTACCCACATCCAGTTTCTAGCAGAAAAGGGGTAAGTTAAGCTTTCTGGCCAGTTTTGCAACGAGTACACCAAACCGCTCCTATTTCCCAACTGAATGTTCCTTCTCGATAGTGCGAGCGTTCGCGCGGTAACCATTTACCAGAGCTCGACTATCGCTATGACTTCCAGCTGTTCTGCCTTTCTTGCAGCCTCAGGACGGCTTGGAAACCAGGGCTAAAGCAAGCCTTAGTGCAGGAAGCGGCACTACGTACCGAAACTGACTTCTTTTACAGAAGTATAAAGTAAAACATATACGGAGTGTCCTTTTCTTTAAACAAGCGCAGCACGAAGCTTAGCGCTACACCACGATACCGCGGTCATTTGAACATAAATCTTGTAAGCAGAAAAACCCATACCTAGCCTCCTAACATCCTTAAGGGCTAATAAAACTAAAGGTTATTATGTTTATTATGTATTATTTTTATTTAAAGGGGTCTGGAGTGCACTTGAAAGGGAATAACAGAAACAAATGACAAGACAAAGGGTTTCACAAAATGGGTGGCCAGCCCAACAAACAAAACATAATACAACATAATAACGAGACTAGAAAGGAAAGGATTGTACATTCCAGACTATCCTTAAAATAAAGATAACACCCATAACGATTATAATATGAATGGGGGGTGGGTTCTCTCTGTCACAGATGGTGTTGTGGTAGCTGAACAGAAGGGGCCAAAAAGAGATGCAGGTGGAAGAAAGAATAGTAGCTAGGGGGGAAAATGTGTAACAAGTGGCAGAGGGTGATGGTTAATGGCACTCATTGCAGTGATGGGACAGTGAGCAGTTCAGCTCAGTACTGGGACAGATCCTCTTCAGTGTCTTCATAATTGACATTTCAGAAAAACTGGCAGAGAAGGGAATGCCTTTTTGCAATCTGTAGGGTGGGCACTAGGAAGGGAGTGGAGAGCATCCATATGGCTCTTGGAGAAACTCGAGGTGTGGTCAAGATCATGGCAGTTGGGGTTCAAATGACAGAAAGTTCAGAATCGTGCACCTAGAGCATAGAAATCCAGGAGCTACTTTATAGGGCTGGGAATGGCACTGACAGTCATTAAGCAGGGAAGGGACATTGGGGTTATTATGATCTTAAAGTTGCAAGGCTGTGTGACAAAGCAGTGGGTAGGGCTAGCAGGATGTTGGGGCTGAACAGGGAGGGGTATCTTCAGCAGGAGGAGGGAAGTGGTGATGTTGCAAGTAATCACTCATTAGTGAGACCCGACTTAGAGTACTGTGTCCAGTTTTGGAGGCTGCATCTTAGAAAGGCCATAGGGTGGAGGCAGTATAAAGGTCAACTAAAATGGTACATGGGTTGCGGCAAAAGCCCTGTGAGGACAGACTGTGGAATCTCAACATGTACACCCTGAAAGAGAGGGGACATGATGGAGACCCACAAGTACCTAACAAGGATGAACAGGATGCGGGGGGGGGGCTTCTTTAAATAGGAAAGAGCACCAGGACCAAGGGGCATGTGATGAAGCTTGTGGTGGGGGTAAGATGGATGTGAGGAATAACTACTTCACTGAAAGGGTAGTAGACACCTGGAACAGACTTCCTCACTGAGAATCTGTGCCCAGGAGTAAGCAGTCGTCCTCACTCCTCAGACTATCCACTCTTCGCTGGGCATGGAGGTCGAAACCTCCCATTCAAAGGTCTCCCTCATCTCGTCTTCTCCTATGAGACTTGGGCTAGGCCCCACTCTCCACGAGTCTACTGATGCTCTTCCTAAGTTGTCTCTCAGCGATTCAGAATCTGAAACATCAGCACATTGTTCTGTCTGTAAATCTGCACACTCTAGCTTTGTGCCACACTCCCCTGAGGGGCCTTCTCCAACAGGCTCTGCCTGGTGCTGTGTGCTGCCAACTGCAGATTCTTGAACTTTTGTCCATGTGGGAGCCAAATGAATCTTGGGCACTTTAAATAAACCGTATTTCTCTAGGCACCCAGAACAGTGAGGTACCATGAAGACGTCCCTTCCAGCATTTAAGCATATTAAGCACACTTGCACTGGATATCCAGGAACCGCCACATGAGGAGGCAGCTGTCCTCTGTAGTAACATCTCTCAATGCCCCTTAACTTGTTTACTTCTACTACTGCTACCACAGCCTGGGCATGATCCGGGGTAGCGGGCTGGTCCTGAGGCAATGACTGCAGAGAAAAACAAATAAACGCTCACTGTTATTGAAAGTCCCACATCACTGAACACTTTCTATCACTTTCAAAATGGCTCCTCTGCTGCTGTGTTTACATTACTACCCCACCCTGTAATGGCGGCGGCAGCACTCCTACGCATCAACATTCTGAAATTGGGTCAAGCCACTGCGCATCCGATTTACACACTCTACTGATAACTTTGCTCAAACTGCACAAACTTGCACTGTTCTTTTTCCTAGCACATTTATATGATTTACCCACAGACTTTTCACTAGCTGAAGACATTGTTCTAGCTCACAGTCCCTTAAAGCCTCAGTATTTCAAGCACAGGATTGCCTGTAACTCTTGCTGCATATCTTGATACAACTCACAGTCTCTCTCATGGCTTTGAAACTTACACTGACGCTGAACCCATAACTATGCTCACAGTCAATGGCTTAAAAGGCTTGCTTTTGCTGGTAAACTTAACACAGTCTTTGATTGCAAAGTGACTACACTGCTGCACACAGATTCAGCTGGCTTTTGGCAAAAATCACTTGTTTGAGCAATTATTTCTGTTGGTACTCACTGTTATCAGTAGCTGTTTGCTGTGATGGAAAACGGCCAGCAGCCAGTCTTGGAGGCCTCTGAACAGAAGCAGGTTGGCAGTCCTGCTGATCGTCCCTCTGAACACCACACTCACAGTCCAGTCGATTGAGATTCAGGTTGAGCTCGAATTTAAACAGAACAGACAGTTTTTTGAACTTTTACAGCACTTTCAGTCACCGCGACGCTCTTTCTGTAAGCCAGTACACACATTCCACTCACACTCCCTCTATAATGCTGGGCAGTCGCTGTAGAGCTGGCTTGGGGCCGGGACTGATTGCAGTCTCACCAATCACACAACGCCATGCGAATGAGCCTCTTTTCTCTCGAGTGCTCTTCTCCTCATGGCGATCGTCGAGCAGGCAAATTTAAACTGCAAAACTGCACTTTTTTTTTTTCTCGACTGACTTCACGGTGGGAGCCCATTTCAACCATTTTTCATGCCCATTAACACAACAAGTCTCTCAGTTCACAAGAAAGCATTTCCAACGTCCAGGGCACAATTTTCCTTTTGCTACCCCTAGTTTTCCACACTTTTCTGTGTCACAACAGTTTTAAAAGCTGGCAAAATGCTGTAATTTTGATGCAGAACAAGGGCACACACACTCAGGCTTTACTGCTCTTTGGTAAACAGCTGGCACTTTAACAGCAGCCCATGGACAACAGCACACAGTGGCACATTAGTTAACCTTGCTTCAGATTTTTGGGCTACCCACTGCCAGATAACCAAAACACTAGCCCTTTGTCCGAGCACCTTTTTTGCATTCCTCCCTAAGTTCCAAACCCAAATCCTCTGCGATGCCTCCATTTTTGTAACCCCAGGCTGATATGCCATTGAATCTGACAGCAATACCAGGTGGGCTGGGTCCGGGGAGGAATAGGTCACTCGGCACAAAGGCTAGGTTTGGCTACTCTGCACAGGGGCACCCAAGTAATTCCGAACACAGGAAGCAATAACTGTAATGTCCAATACAAGAAGTGGGATTTAAAGTGTGGCTTTTTATTCACATCCAAACAGAATAAACAAAGCATAGACGGACCCCCACAGGGCTACACTCCAGGTAATGTAGATTAAAAGAATCAAGAACACTTCCTCAACACTTTAGCCCTTAGGCTCTGAACCCACCGGGCACACAGCCTGGACTTGCATACTGCTTTGGGTTACACAGCCCGAACTTGTACACTGTTCTGGGTTTCCCCTGGCTCGGCTCCCTTCCCGGCCACTCAGACACCTTCCATACTTCATGGAAACATCTTCTGGTGGCTCTCTAAACCACCTAAGAGCACCTCGGCTCCATTAGGGAATTCTTCCTTTCAATCCCACGTCTGGGTACTTTCCTCAGGCACTGGCCAAGTACCTGAGAGAAAGTAAAAGGTGTCTCAGAGCAAATCCGTAGAGGTGAATTTGGTTACTACTGATGGGGAGTCTCCAGCCTCTTGCTCCCACAATTCATACCTGGCCATTTCTCTGGACAGTAAACACCTCATCCTGTACAGCTTTGCAATGTAGATTCTTGCTAAATGTATATCACATTCCATCCACTTGTCTAGCTTCCCATTTGTGTTGGATGTGAACATACTTTTAAGTGGCATTGTCCATTTCTCTAGACCCCCCCACTGAGTTAAGCAGTCCAATCCCCACTTTCCAACTGTTCAGGTGAAAAAAACACTCGGCCCTTTTCAGAGCGAACTCACCCTTTGGTTGCAGGTGCTCCACAGGCGATTCCTCCACAAGGAATTTCTCTCTCAGAGCTTCTGGTGCCTCAGCACAACTTGAATAGGCAGCTTCTTTCCCTTAGCCGGACACAGGAGGGTTGTCCCTGGAAAACAGGCAAAAACCTTCCCCCCATCCCCCTCAGGGATGGGGCTCTTGAACCATTAAAAGCGGTCTCCACCACTTCAATTACCAGTTCCTGTGTTCCTCTTCAGGTGGAAACACACACCTTCCAAAAGTAGCTCTAAAACAGAGCTTAAAGCTCTGAGAGCCTGCACACACTCAGCTGTATTACTGTCTCTCACTCAGACTGCACACAGACTGAATTCAAAATCCCCAACGTTCTACACTAACCTCCAACTGCAACATTCCAGTGTGGTATATGCAGCTGCAACAGTTCTAAGATGATGTCATCCCTCAGTCTCAGCTGAGACTGAGAACAGAGTGAGACAGTGTGAAATCCATTTAAATGGAGTTTCACAAGCTGCCTTCCCTGCCTACCACTAGGTCTTACTGGGATTCTAGTAACCCCGGGGGTAACAGGGGGGTTACATATATATATATATTTTATATACTTTTTTTTAAACTATGTATATACATTTTGTATGATTTTTAAATTTTGCTAATCAAATTGAGGCAAGTGCTATGCATTTTCACAATTGATTAGCTGTTTGTGCTAATCAATTTTTGCAGCTTATTTAAAACCCTGCCAGTCCACTATGTACATTAATTGAGGATGATGTAATAATAACTATATGTATACATGTAAGATTCTGCATGTATACACATACTTACCCAGATAAATAGATTTATCACACTTCCATTTATGTCCACCCTTATTGCATAAATGTACTTATATTTATAGCCCATCAGGGCTCTTTCTGTTTACTGCTGTGCATTTTTAATTATGGGCTCTCCTGGACCTTATGCTGTTCTCTCCCCCCCCCCGGTCCTTTTGTTAGCCCCTGGTACTTTGACATTAGCTGCTGTGCAGTTCTATTGTATGCAGTGATTTCTGCTTTCATGTTCTCCTCAGGGAACCCACTGATTTCCCTCTGCCCGCCTCCCACAGCTACTTTTAAGCCCATTTTGGGTATTGTCTTTCAGCACCTGTGTGGCTTGTCCTTTGTGGCCCCCATACTGTGTTTACTTTCCCAGTCCCTTCATACCAAGCCCCTCTGGGCACTTACACTCAGCTGCCATTCAGCTTAGCTAGTGGTTCCTGCCGCTTCCTGCTGGCTGCCCTCCCTCCCTTCCTTCTTAACAAGCCACAGCCTGAACCTCCGTGTGGCTGGAAGTTGAAAGCACCTGCTAGCACTCTCACTCTAGTGCAGTAGTGCTCAACAGATGACTGCATAGCCGTAGCATTTTCTGATTGGTAGTTTTCTCACCAGCCTGCCTGCCTGCTACAAACAATCGGGGCCCTCGAAACTGCCCCTCCCCTCCAGACCACTATATTCCAGGGAAGGTTAAATATAATTGAAAAAAAACAGTTTGTCACTGGCCACAAAGGAGTTGGCCCACTATACCACCAGGGCTATATCTTTAAACCACTGGCCTCCCGGGACAACTCAAGACCACTGAAGCACCAATGTCCCAATTTTTAAATAATTTATTTTATGTGGCTTTTGTTGACCAGGTAAGCACACTAGACAAATATATACATATTTTCTCTTATTACCCAGGAGGTTACAAGGGAATAATACAGAGTGCAAGGCTTAACAAGGTAATACAAATGGATATATATAGGCACCACTAGCCCATTAGGACTACTACATAAATCTGCTGGCCACCAGCAGACCACCTTGGGGGCACTATGGGAGTTTTGCTGAGCCTCCAGTATCACGTTATTCTCTTTTCTTAGCTGTGTGTGTTTTTATTTTCTATCTCTATATCTCTGTTTTCCTTACGTTGAACTTAAGTGTATCTTTTCCTTTAAAACTCCCCTTCCTTTACTCCTATGCTATACTGTACCCTTTTTCTAGCTCTGTGCTCTCTGTCTCTACTCTCGCTACTATAAGTTCCCCATACTAGTCTATTTTTCCCATTATTTCTACAGGTCTGATCAGACTGTATACCAATCAGATAAGTAACTTTTGTTTAAGTCTAACCCCCAATCCTCCTCTAGGACCTCTGACCCTTTGTGTTTCTTCAAACTTCTCTGTTTTCCCTAAGAATAATGACCCCCTCCGTGCAATACAAGTCACACTACACTGACTGAGGTTAGTGACATCATGGGCATGAGAGCAAAGCTTGAGTGCCCCGATTATGTCACTAACCACTACCAGTGCATTCTGCAAGGAGACGGGTTCAATGAACAGGCTGTTCCTAAAACATACAGGTGAAAGGCCAACCCCCACATGAGTGCTGATTTCTAAATGGCACCCAGTACTGTTTTTTGTTTGTTTACTGGGTGCTGTTTTGAAATTGGTGCATGTGAAGGGATTTGCCTGCCATAATCAACTTGCACTCCAGGCCCTGTGTCTGGTTTGCTGGAGAGCGAGTGTGATTAGCACAGCTGTTCAGAGAAATACATTTATGTTCTAAACAGTGAGTTATTTCTCTGAACATTCTAAAAAGTGCATTACTGGTTTAGAAAGCACTGCAGAAACTGGCTTTGTACTCATATTCAGGATAGCCCAACTGCCAACACCCTCCCCCCAACCAGAAGAATGGCCACCTGCTCCATCAGTCAGCTGCTCAATACAGCATGAAAGTACCAGTGAGTGAGAGGGAGTGGCCATGTGGTGAGTGTCATTGATAATGCTAGGAAGCTAGATTTCTGCAATGCTTCATGAATGACATATACCACGCTGCCTCTTCCCTCCTGATCATGCACACTATCGCGCTGTCATTCAACTTGTGGATTGACAGAGCTGGTGGCAGACTGTGCTGTGGTTAGAGAGCGGACCATGCTATCCTGGTTATCTTGCTACATGTCATCCGAATATCATGGCCTTGGGGTCGGGGGGCTAACATCTAAATAATGACTATTTTGCCAGGAGGGGGGTCTGGCTAAGGAGGGGAGCTTTTAAAAATGCCTGAAGTTTGCAGTTATTATTATTTTTTTTAATCCATGTGGAAGCTCAGAACAGGAAGGAGGTGAGGATGATAAATCACAGGAGTGTGGAGGGTGTGGCCTAGTGACCAGCCTTTGCCACCTGGGAAAGGACAGGGTCTTATTTTTTTAAATTCCTGAGTATCAGGAATAGTGGGAAATACTTTGGATGCCATTTGCAATTTTGTAGTATTTGGAATTATTGTTCAGGATGTGCACACTCATAGCAGCTGGTGTTTTGTTATGTATACAGTTTACCTTTACCCTAATTTACAAAAAATTTTTCTGTTTTTCATTGCTGACCAGATGTCATCCCATATCCTCTCACCGATAGCAGATGTCTACATCCTCTACAGATCAGGTAAGGAATCTATTACTGATTTATATGATACTCTTAGAATTGAGCATCTGCATCTGTTACCTGAATGGTGGGGAATAAAACTGAAGTAAAATATTCTGACACAAACACTGCACCAAGTATTGCAAATGTGCACTTCAGTCACTTAATGAGAAAACTTCGAATCTGCCGAAAACAAAAACTGGAATGTATACATTATGCAAAAATATGCATCTGACACTGTTTGAAATTAGAACTTACTGCTGTGGCAGCATAATTAAATCAGTTCATGAAATAAAACTGTTTGTGACAATTTTATTTCATTAAAACAAAGAACTGATTTTACAACTGTTCACTGGGGTGGTAGTATAGCCTAAAGGTTGGAGTAGTAAGCTGTGAATGAGCTTGGTACATCCAGCAGGCCTGGGTTTGATTCCCACAACCTTCACTTGCATACTGTGCAACTCTGAGCAAGTCACTTAACCACCCCGATGTTCCCAGGTTGCCCCTGAAAACAGGCACTTGTGCCTAGTGAGCCTTACCAGTTACCAAAAGAATTAAAAAAAAAAACTGCAATAATACACTCTGCCCATGGTATACTGGGCATTAATGCACTTCCCAGGTGGTTGAAGGTCTTTCAGGTTGGCACGGTCATTGTTTAACTCGATATGCTATTCTCAAATTAAATGTGGACATGTGCACTTGTAAATGACCACACAGCTCACACTGCATAGTTCTTAATGCAGCCATAATTAGGATGCTCTGAAACAGCACTGTGACACTGCTGTCAGGAGTGCTACTGAGCATCAAACCACACTGTAGTGCATAGAGGTGTTGATTCAGTCTGCTAATTACCATACTTTGTACACACTTAAAAAGCAATGCAGCACTGCTTCAGGCAGTGTTACTGATCCAAGAACAACACTGCTTATTGCAGTGCATTTCCCAGTGTGATTATAGTGCAAATTAACATACTTCATACACACTGTACCATCACTGCATGCACACCAGCATAACCCTACAGGTACACTGATTAACCAGTCATGGAGAACAGACTGAAATTAAGTGTGCAGGAAGTGTACACTGCCACAGTAACACTGAAACATCACTATGTAGTGACTTTTTGGATGCTTCACTTCCCTCTGGTGCTCAAAGGTGGCTGGGGTCGATGGAGAGCTTCAGGGTTGGATGAGAGGTAAGGGTGTAATACTGTAGAAGGGAGAGGGTTTTAGGGTGTAATATTTTGGTAGGTGGAGGGTTTTTGGGGCTTAGTGTTGTGGTAGAGCAAGGGTTTCATGGTGTAGTGCCATGGTAAGGAAAGGAATTCAGAGGTACAGTGCTGGAAGAGGGGTTAACAGGAACAGGAAAAGATATTTGGTACAGGGATGTCCCTGTAATATCACTTACCCTGCCAGCTGAGGTCTTTATACTAGTAATTATTTTATTTTTTTTGCTAAGTCCTTCATTTGTATTTTTAGTTTGCAGAGTTTTGGCAAACACGTAAGTGGAGTTGGCTGAGAAGCCCAATTGAGCAGCACTAGGACTTATGGGAAAACTTCACATTTAGTGAACTAGATGACTGTATTGTTATATTGAACATGGGTGGAGCAGGCATTAGTTTTACGTTTTCATAGTGTCGGAGTGAGGGTTCTTGTATGAAAGTATACTTACAAGTAGTTTTAAATCTAAGCTACCTATAAGTATACTTTTAAACATGAACCCTCACGCTGACCTGTGAAAACTTAAAACTAATGCCCACTCCTTGTTGTGTTCAATACAGCAATACCATCATCTATGTCAATACAATGGGAAGTTTTAATTCCCATACATCCTAGCACCACTCGATCAGGCTTCTCAGGGAGTCAGCTCCACTTCCACATTTGCCAAAACTCTGCAAACTAAAATTATAAAGGACTTAACAAAAAATTAAAATAGTTTCTAGTATGGATACCTCCGTTGGCAGGGTAAGTGATATTACAGGGACAGCCCTCTACCAGATATCTTTGCCTGTCACCTTTGACAGGCTTGAGATAGGGGTCAGTAGGTCTTTCCAGGTGTAATTACAGTGTTTGAATGGGCACTCAGCAATGGAGGTAGAGTGGCCAGTGGGCCACCAGATAATTATGTAGTGTTTCCACAGACGATTTGGGGGGTAGGGACCATTGGACCACCAGGGCATATTTCATATAGTACCTTGTGAGGACAGCAGTATCAACTGATAGACAGCTGCACCTGCTTCTCAGGGAAGCATTTGTTGTAGGAGTGCTTCTCACGCTGGCAGCTCCTGCCCTTTCTGCTCCCGACCGAGAGTATTCCAAGCTGCTAGTGCAGCTCTCTTCAAGGCAGCATCCTGTCACCTCCATGCCCCATGGCAATTGCCACGGGTGCAGTGGTTCGGGAAGGTGAATGTAGGCGCTTTTACCATGGCATCTTCCACTTCCCATTGAGCTTCTGTCTGTACCTCTACCACCCGCACAGAGTAGGCTGCAGCCTGAGCCCCCATACAGGCTGGGAGTAAGTGTCAGGACTCTGCAGGCACTTTCACTTTTAGTGCGGTCCTGCTATAGGGATGATGCTACAGCAGTAGCCCAGATTAGCACTGAGGCAAAGTTGGCTTTTGCTGTGAGTCACTGCTGTTTGTGCAGTCTTCCAAGCCCAAATTGTTTTCTCTCTCTCTGCTCCCCCCATTAACATTTACAGCCCCTCTGGGCTTGCTGACAGCTGCAGTGTGACTTTCAACAGGTGGCACCCACTACTCTCACTGCTCTGCCTCCTTGTGCCTCGCTCCTCCTCCCCCTAGCTTTGCATTTAGCCATGATGCTGCTTCACTTAAAACAACAGCTTCTTGCTGCTTTTCTCTTTGAACCCTCCCAGGCTCCTTTGCTGTAGGAGTGGTATGACTTAATGGTGATGCCTGTTGCCCTGTTGCCCTGTGTACTCTCTCCCTCCTCTGCCACTGGGTCGGTTATACAGTATGGTACAATAAAATACATACCAGAAAACAAAAAATTATACAGAACGGAAACAGAATAGTATAAACAGCACAGTGTACAACCGTTGGGGAGAAATTTACATAATGCACTACATATTACAAAGAATTGGGGGAAAGGGTTACAGTATACAATTACATTTTGTATTGGAGTCACAGGCAAAGGTACCAGGCAATAACAACTGGACTAGCAAAAAAGAGGGTAGTCATAGTGAGCTATGATATTACACAGTGCCTCCCTCTCAGGGCATTTCCTAGTCACCCTGACCACTGGCACCAATGTCTACTTTATATTTCATAAAAGGGCTACTAGCCCCCCCACACTAGCTATTACTAACCACCTTGGCTACTAAATAAATTACTGGCCACTCTGCCATGATTATGGGCAAAAGGGGTTTTTGCTGAGCCCCCCCTTCCCCAAACCTCACTCCTCTTTTTTCTCTAGTTTTTCTTCTCTTTTACTGGTTTTTATCCCTAGTAATGTAACTTCTCTTTTATTTTACTGGTCTGACCGGACAAGGGCCCCTACCATCATCAGATAAGTATAATTCCCTTCCTACCCTTTCTCACCCTACTGGACCCCCTTAAGAGCTGCAGATCCTTTGTGACCCCTTTTCTATCTTTTATTTTACAGGCACAATGTACATTACCCCTTCTGACTCCTACCTTTGGCTCCCTAGGGCAAGTTAGTCCCTGTATTTTACATTATTCTGGGTAGGTTGACTGTAATGGCATGCCCACACCCGTTGCAACATAGGTGGGAGGGGTTATAGCATGTGGGTCCCCTGGGAGGTCCAGGTGGGGGATGAGGGAGCCATATATGGGGAACCCTGATCTTTGGGCTCCCTTTGGTGATTCAGATGGACTGGGCCTGGTGGGCAGAATGAAGGACTTATAGTAGGTGGTAAATGCCAGTCTGGGACTGCAGAACTGGTCTGGGTGGGGGAGGGACAGGAGGGACTTAAATGGGGAGGCCAGTATAAGTGGTCACAGGGCTGGTCCAGGTGGAGGGATAGATATGGGTTGGAAAGTTGGTCTTGGGGGTCCCAGGGAAGGGCTGGGTGGGCAGGCAGGGAATTCATAGATGTGGAAGGCTAATATGGTGGTCCACAGGATTATCTGGATGAAGGAACATGGTGATATAGATGGGGACGGCCAGTATGGGTTTTCAGGGATAGTCTATGTGTGCAAAAAGGGGAGATGTTGCTAGGAAAAGCAAGTCCTTGGATCCCAACACTGATCCAGATCGAGGGACATGGAGCACATAGGTGGTGGAGGCAGAGCCAGTGCTCTCAGGGCTGGTCTGAGTTGATGGACAATAGAAATGTAGACATGGGAGGCCATTCTAGTCATCCCAGAGCTGGTCCATGTGGGATACCACGAGGTCTTGAGTGAGGCAGTGCAGCCCAACAGTACCAGGACTGGTTTGGGGTGGGAGACAGGGAAATAGGTAGGGAAGATTGGTCTGGATTCCAATTACTGGTCAGGGTGGCAGAGAGAGGAGATCAATCAATAAATCAATCAAAATCTTTATTTATCCAGGCGAACATCATTGAGCAGAGCTCTTTTGCAAGATGGACCTGGTTAGAACAAGGTCAGGGTATCTTTCAACATAAAAAACATATAAATACATGTATATAAGTATGTAAACACATTCATATTGATGCAATATGGGTGATTCAATGACAAAGGAAGGGAGACAAGGAAGAACCATAACAGAAGAGGATCCAAATTACAAGCGGTCAGGTCCACCATTGATAACTTAATTACATAAATACAACTTCATATAATCCATGTTCACTGTAGAGAAATACCAGATAGACCAATTACCAGGGGCAATCACAGGGACCAGCCATGAAGATGGCATAAGAGAACCACCAACCAATGGCAGATGGGGGTACCAGGAGGGGTATGTAATGTATGAATGAAGGATAACCTGGTGAGATGTGTAGTCCCATCGATAGGAGAATAAAATAGAGGTGGTGGCGGTGGCCTACAGGGAGGGGGGAAGGGGCAGTAGGAATATTATAGTTTGAGTGCGTGTAAATGGTGGAAATATCCTGTAAGGTTGTGAAAAAAAAAAGGCTGGATAAAGCGGGAAAGTAGGCCAGCATCAAGAAGGAGGACAGAGTCATTACAATGTTATAGGTTAACATGATGACAGACCAGGGTCAAGGAAAAAAGAAAAACAATTGCACTATTCATTTCTGGTACAATGGTACAGGTTAGCATGATGACAAACCAGGGTCATGGAAAATAATTGTCTGATCATTTCTGAGATGAGAATATTGGAGCTTGAAGGATGAGATGCTGATGGGTGATCTTAATTTCAGCTTTTTTTGCAGTTTGTTCCACAAGGAGGACCGTGTAAAGCTTATAGCAGCCCTGCCAGATCGAGAGTTAACTCTGGGAACCTTCAGTAAGATAGATGTGGAACTTCTCAGGGCATAATTGCCTACTGGTTTTAGAGGAAGACAGTCTGTAATGTATTGTGGAAGTTTTTTGGAGATGGCTCTCAGGGTCCATAAGGCTGCATTTCTATCATGCCTGTATTGAAGAAAACTGCACCCCACTGCTTGATGTAAGTAGGGATGCTAGTCAGGGGTCCCAGGGCTCTGGTGGAAGAAAATAGGGCCCTTAGGTGGAACAGACAAGTCTGGGTGTCCCAAAGGTGGTCTGGGTGGGCACTGTAGACAGGCAAGACATTGATAAGGGAGGCTAATATGTGTGGTTCAGGGCTGGTCCTGGTGGGTGGGCAGTGGGAACATTGGTTGGGAAGCTGTTTCAGGCATCTGAGACCTGGACCAGAGGCTGGAAGTGTCATCCAGGTGTTGGGACGTAGGTCAGCTAAGGGTGGGAGGCTGGTTTGGGGACAGAAAAGGTAACATCCAGTGGGAGGGAGGGTGATCAGATATAAATGGAAGATTGATCTGGAGGCTGGAACAGTGGTCCAGTAGTAGGGATAGTGCTTAGCTGAGATGATAAGATGGAGGGGCCAAATTCATAAGGTGGAGGTAGGGTGGAGGTTAGGAACAGGGGGATGTTAACAGGTGGGGAGATCCAGGTGAGCAGAGTTTGGGAGACCCTAAAGTCCTTGAGAATGGACAAAGCCCCAGGCTTCGACGGTATCCACCCCAGGGTCTTGAAGGATTTGGCAGATGTCCTGGTGGCACCACTGATGGAATTATTCAATTCCTCCCTAGAATCAGGATGTGTGCCTCTAGACTAGAAGATGGCACATGTTGTGCCCCTCCATAACAGTGGAATTTGAGATGAATAGGGGAACAACAGACCCATAAGTCTGACATCAATAGTGGGGAAACTCTTGGAGATGATCTTAAGGGAAGACTGGTAGAGTCCTTGGAGGCAAATGGCCTTCAAGATGTCTGGCAATGTGGTTTTCTCAGAGGCAGATCTTGTCATACTAACCTGGTCAAATTTTTTGACTGGTTGATAAGGTCTCTGAAAGGTGGGTAGCTGGTTGATGTCCTGTATCTGGACTTCAGCAAGGCATTTGACTCTGTGCTGCATGGGAGACTACTAGGAAAGCTGAGGAACTTAGGGTGGGGGTAAAGATGGCAAGATGGATTGGGAGTTGGCTGGGAAACAGACTGCAATGGGTGATGGTGGGAGGGTGCTTTCAACAACCAGAATGCTCATTACTGGGGTACCGCAGGGTTCTGTCCTGAGGCCACTCTAATGTATTCATAGCAGACATTGCAGAGGGAGTTAGGAGCAAAATGAGCTTGTTCACTGAGGATTCCAAACTAGGAGCAATGGTGGATAGCGAGGAGGGGAGGAGGAGGAGGACACTCCAGGAAGACCTGGAAAGACTGGAGCAGTAGTCTTGCACATGACAACTGGGGTTTAATACTGGTAAGTGTTGTATACTGCACTTAGGGGCTAGGAACCCAGAGTATAGCTACCATCTGGGTTGGGAACAGCTAAATGTCTTAAAGGAGGGAAAAGATCTAGGGGTGGTGATAGATGTCAGAATGAATCACTCAGAATAGTGTAAGATGGAGGCAGCAAAGGCAAACAGAATGATGGGGTGCATTGCCAGGGGGATCACTTCAAGGATCTTGATGTAACACTAACTTCACAATTCCTGGTGTCTAGTTGAAACACTCCTCTTATGTGATGGCGGACTCAGATGTAACATTACTTTACCTGGTGTATTCTGGTCCCTCCCCCACCAACACCAATCCCCCCCATAATCCCCTTTAATACATACAAAATCAGTAGCATCATTCCCTGGTGTCCAGCAGACCACCACCATCCACAGCAAGTATAGACCTACAACTCACATGTCCCCACACCACAACCATGAACGGGCAACTAACACAGCCTTATGCTATCCACCACAGTCTGCCACTTGACTGTGCTGGAATAAGTGAGCATGTAATTGTACAGACAAGTGCTCAGTCATTGTCAGCTTGCATGCATTCTTTTTTATTTTTTTTGCAGAGAACAGTGGAGGGCTTTTCCAGTTTCTGACAGGGGTGTCATGATGTGTTGGATGGTGTCATGGATCATGGTGTCCATGACACCATTTCCCCCATGCCAACCACCAAAAGCAACTGGAACTATCCTACAATCATGTCTGGCCACCACCCCCAAAACAGCTCAATAAATGAGTGCATGCTTGCAATAAATGAGCACATGCTTGTGCATAAACACACTCACTCATTCAAGCTCAGGCAAGTGTATGGCTGTCCTGGAGAGTGGAGTGCTGTGCTGGTCAGCAGTGCCAGATTGTGGTGGTGGGAGATCATAATGGTAGTGCAGTGCTTGGCAGGTAGGTTAGGTGTTCATCATTGGGTGTGTGGTGCACCATGTCTTACTTTTTTCTGCTTTGTGACATTTAAGTGCAACTTTATTTAAAAAAAAATAAACAGTACAGCAAAGTTTTAAATGTCAAAATTTATTTAAATAACTATTCATTTCATAAAATGAAGAAAGAAAACAAACTTTGTGACATCTGTAAGCATATCTTATGCAAAATAAAAGTTTATTGCATCTCTATGATCCATAGTCCAAGGCTGAGATCTAGCAGCAGGAAGGGTGGTGAGCTGAATTGAAGAGGTGAGTTGTGGAAATATTGGTGCTGGTTGATGTGGGGGGATGATACAGTGACACATCTAACATTTTCTTATTTGGTCATTTTGGTTAATCAGTGGTTTGATTCATGTGAGTCAGGTGGCATATTGTGTAATTGCTGTTCATGAGAGTTAGTGTTATGAAGAGTAACATATTTAATGTTTGTGATTATAGTCTATAATAATGCGTTCAGCAAAGATGATTGGTTGACACATGCGTACTGGGTGATCCTTTTATCAGACTGAGCAGAGTGAAGTGGTCTTGAATGAATTTTCATGTGATCATTATACTCTGCAAGTCATGATGAGGTGGTTCCTGTATCATGTTCAATTGCCATTTTACTTGTAACTAGCGTATAATGTTGGATCACATACAGTGTGTTGATCAATGTCTATCTAATTCTGGTTGCTCCTGGTAGGAGAATGCTGTATGCCTGCTGGGTAGTTTTAATGTGTGCATAGAGAGAGAGGGTAGTTGTAAGTATGAGGTAGTCTGATCCTGGAGATGGATGGTTGATTAGAAGACAAGTGTCTAAATGACTGAAGGTGGGGATGGTCTGTGGGTACAACTGATGGTATGTGTACACCAGTCACATTTTCTTTTTTGGTCCTGTTGTATAGCCTAGAGGTTAGAGTAACGAGCTATGAATGAGCTTGGTACATCGAGCAGACCAGACCTGGGTTTGAGTCTCACAACCTCCACTTGTATACTGTGTGACTCTGAGCAAGTCACTTAATCGCCCAGTTCTCCCAGGTTGCCCCTGAAAACAGGCACTTGTGCCTAGTGAGCCTTACCCGGTTACCAAAGACGAAAATAAAAACATTGTTTGCTTATTGTTCTATGTGGTTGGTAGGCCTAAAGTATAATACTGTGTTTTAAGTAGTGCTGCTTTCGAGTATTAATATTTGTAAAATGTGTAATAAAGGATGACATAAAAATTATGTCATCCAAGTTGATCAGCTGCCACATACATATTGGGAGATCCTTTTATCAGGCTGAGCAGAGCAAGGTAGTCTTGCAACAAATTTTCATGCAATCCTTATATTCTCTAAGTTATGACGAGGTGGTTCCTGTATCATGTTCAGCTGTCACCTTATTTATACCTATTGTATAATGTTGTATAACATGCAGTGTAATGATCAAAGTCAGTCTAATTCTGGTTGCTCCTGGTGGGAGGCTGCTGTATGCCTGCTGAGTGGCAATAATGTGTGCATGGAGGGTGGTTGAAAGTAGGAGGGAGTTTGACCCTGAACATGGATGTGTTTGTATCGGTGAAAGGTGTGTAAACGACCGAAGGTGGGGCCGGTCTGTGGATACAGCTGATATTATATCTACACAATTCACATCTTATATTTTGGTCAGTTTTTATCAAGGTGGTTGGTAGATGTAAAGTATAATATTCATTTATAAATAGTGCTGATTGCGTTTATTAATATTTGTAAAATGTATAATAAAGTATGACATGAAAATGATGTCATCAAAGTTGATCAGCTGCCACATGTGTATTGGGTGATCCTTTTATCAGACTGAGCACAGCGATGTGGTCTTGAATGAATTTTCATGTGATCCTTACACTCCGTAAGTCATGACGAGGTGGTTCCTGTATCATGTTCAGCTGTCTCCTTACTTGTAACTAGCGTATAATGTTAGATAACATGCAATGAGATGATAATCACAGAAAAGTCTCTCTCTTTCTGGTTGCTGTTGGTGGGAGGCTGCTCCATGACTGTGTGTTGGTTATCATGTGTGCATTGATAGTGGCTGAACATAGGAGAAAGTCTTGGCCTAGAAAGGGATGAGTGTTCAGTGTCACAAGTGGTCAAATGGCTGCAGGGGAGGCTGGTACAGTGTAAAGGTTTTAGTCCAGGGTGTGAACTGGATGTCCAGCAGCTGGAATAGCTTTTAGCTGGGAATTGGAAGACTAGTTGGTGACTGGGGGTGGTCAAGTGGGCAGGTGGTGAGGGATGCTGGTGTGGGGGGGGCACAGCTTCTTATATTTACTAGCTGTGGTAACTCAGAGATGTTGAAGGGCAAGGTACTTGTACATTCACCATCCCAATCAAGGATCTTCACAGTATGGCCTGTTAAACATTGTTTCCTACTCAGAAAACAGGCATAAGATTGTGTCCATCTGTCTGTGGGATTCAATGTACATGTTTATTATAACTTTGCAAGATGTGTCTGAACATGCTGTCTTGTATGGGTTACTTTTCAGCTATCTTCCCCCCACCTCCAAGGAGGAGACAACACATGGAAGGCACAAGAAAGAAAATGTTAAAGCACATAAAAAGCAAAGAAAATTAAAATTTAAAAAAAGAGAACCCAGAAATGAATGCAGGTTCTGACCATTCTAATTCTCCACTGAGGGCAGGATTGTCAGTGCAAGAGTTCAATATTATACATTATAAAGTAGTTATCAGAAATGATTCAGTCTCGTCTGTCTTCATTCTGAAACCATAACATCAATCTTAACTACACAAAAAAATGTTCAACGTGTCATCATATCACATTAATTGATTTTGAAAAAGTAGCTTCAATCACTTCAGGCATGCATTAAAATGATGTTTCTGAGTAGTTGTGATGAGCAGTCACAAGGTGTGGGGCCTTTTCCAAAAAACTACTGCCCTTTCTGTTACTGTTCCATCTTTACTGGTCTTTTAACAAACATAGTGGGTGTTTTGGCTGGTACCTGTAAGTGCAAATCTTTGGAACTGTATGACCCAATTCATGTCCCTTTGGGCCACAGACTTCAACACTACATCAGGAATTAATTGTGAAACCAATATAAGGTCTGTAACAAGGATATAACTACATCTCTTTTAGTAGATGGGGAGGGTTAGTACCCTGGAGGAACAGTATTTAGTGGAGATTATAGGGAACTTGGGCAGACTGGATGGTCCTCTGCCCTTTTTAGGATCTCATTGTCTATGGTTTATTTGTTTTAACCAGGTGAGACACACTAAGCTGAAAGCTTGTTTACAGGTGTTACCTGGGAGCACAAGAAATTAAGTGACTTGCTTAGGGTCAAACAGTATGCAAGTGGGGGCTGTAGGATTCAAATCCAGGTCTACAGGTTTGCAGCTCACAACCTTAACCACTGCGCTATACTGCCTCTATGTTTCTATCATACAGTTGTACACTTGAAGTTCCCACCTTAGTGTAATGAAGAAACATCTAGTGAATCTACTAAAAGGCCACTACAGTGGGAACTAAAACAGAATGCGAACCAGTATTAGCAAACTGCTCCAACAGAACAAAGGCTTGCATAGACAAGGCAGTTCTCCTTTAAAACAACTATGCATTTTGGTCATTTCATGTCACTTTAGTATGCCAAATGACAGTATGCCATCTCTATGCTGGATAAAGGTGTATGCTTTGAAGTGCTATAACCTACAAAAAATGTCAGCCTGTGGTACACTGAAGTGTGTGAAAATGTGTTACATTCTTGGCAAAGTTACAGTACTATTCTAGAGTTTGCATGACTTTGCAGCACCTCATATACAGTGGTAAACACTGTTTGCCCGCACCAATGCCTCACAGCAATATGGCTTTGACTTGTGATGCTGACAGCCTGGGTTTGGGAACAGACACAAGCAGCCAGTGGACCAGCCAGGGAAGAAGGACTGAGTGTGAAATGGACTACTGTCCTTTGGGGGGTAGGGTTGGTGTGTGTCTGGCACATGACTGACCATAGGAGAGACCAGAGAGAGAAAGCAGCTGCAAGAAAACAAGCTGTGAGGAGGCATGGTGGACTTTGGCACCACTCCATCATTTCACAGCATGCCTACCACAAGGGATAAAACCATGCACAATGACATAGCCCATGAGTGATGGCCTGCCCTGACAGTCCCACTCTTGACTGCCTGTGGCACTACAGTGCTAAGTGACTTAAGTATTCCATCTGACTGCCTCAACACAGCAGCCCCATGGGTGGGGGGGGAGCAAGGAAGGCACACTGGTAACATAGTCTGACTGAATCTGGGTTCAAGACTACCATCCGAGGATCCACTACTTGATGGCCCAACACTGGGGTACAACCCCTGGAGGATAGCCACCAAAGATAAATGAGAGATAATGTGTGGGGAGACTGGTAGTATGGAGGCTGAGCCTATCACAGGACATGGCAGAAATGGGAATGTGTTTGATAACATCATTGTGGCTCAAGGTATCCAAGGTGAACCACTATGAAGTTATCAAACACATTCCCAGAGGCACCATGTGTTACACTGATGATCTGCTATACAGCATTAATTCCTTTTCCTTTTCTGACATTTCCTGTTATAGGCTTAGCCCCCATACCACCATAAACCAAAAATTATATGCTATCAGGACCAAATGCAAGGGTAATAATGCCAATGTAGATTAACTGTGCCTTGTTTTAAAACTGGTTTAAATCATTACCTATTAAAATGTTGGAACTGTTACTGTACATTACAATACTATTTTCTTGGCATCTGTGACAGAAAGGTAACTTCAGATACGTGCGCTCCTTAGATCATGGCGGGGGGGGGTTAAGGTAAGGGAGGATCATAAAATAGTGACATTATGTTTTTTGTATTCTAGGAATGTTTCATGAGACTGTAGGGTGAAGAAGGGAAGTGGGTGCTAAGGGAGGGGGCAGTGTAACAGTTACTTGATACAAGTATGCATAGTGAGGTGATGATCAAGTAAATCATATTGTATCACAGTGGGCGGTAGGTAATGATTTAAAAACAGTTTTTTGTACCAAAATGTTGTTCAGACTTTTCACCAGTGTAGTACTACTTCAAAAAGTAAAAACAGTTTTCAATGGAAACTGTTTACTTTTCAATAGCACTTGTGCACATATACGCTATGAAACAGTTCAATGGGCATGGGATGATTTGCCAACATTTAATATACTGTGTATTATTTTATTATATTTCATTGGTGAATCATGATAGTGCCTGTCTGTGATACTTACATTGTTGAACTTTCAAATATAATAAAACTTTAAAATATGAAACAGTTTTTTCTTTTTGGGGGTTTTAATTTTTTTTTAATATTTACACAGTTATGTAAGAAGTTAGCCGCAGTGCTACAGTATGTGTTAACAACTATTTCAATGCATGCAGTGATGTCCCCAATACTTTAAGAATTTTAGCTTGTCACCTCATAAATGCAAGAAATGTATAGTTTCCATTTTAAACAGACATGTAACCATACGTAGAACACATTTTCCAGGTGACAGAAATGGATATGAAAGATGATAGTTATTAAAAATGCATGACAAATGTACATGTCACTTTCATTTTGTATATATTTAAAAAGTGTACTACAAATATGTGTGTGATATCTCTATGGACTACTTAGCAAACATATTAATAACACAGTTGCGATGAAATAGTCATGAAATGTGTTGAACAAGTATGTTTCATAAAAATATATATATATTCAATATTTAAAAAATATTGAAATACTAAATATACATGAACAATGCATTTGATGTATGTAGGACATATTTCTGGAAATAAATGCAAAATTTAGAGTACAGAAAGGATTGGAACATCTTTTGGATATATAACTTACATATTTTTTAAAAATACATTACTCTTGGAGATCATAATTTTCTATAACATTGTGTACATATGTATCAGATATTGACCACATGAATATATGAAATACATATTGGATATATATGGAATAGATTTGGTCCATTTCTTCAATATTTACAATATTTCCAATTAACACATTCTAAATATCATGAGACTAATTAAGATGGACATCAGGACTATAGAATCTTTAGAATGCTGTCTCCACAATATATTCATTACATTCCTTGAACATGTATACAGAATATTATCACCATGAATATACTGCATATATATCAGATACACATGGAATATATTTTCAGCATATCTAGAGAATACAATGAAACATTAACATTTACCATATTATCAGTATCATGAGGAAATTTAAAATATATTTCAACAGTACCTCATACTTTCAAGGACACATTAACAACATATTTCCAATATAGTTATTAATAATCTATACAAACTACCACCAGCTCATGAATATATAAAATGTATATTAGATATATAAAGGATATATCATGAGCATATTCAAAAAATATCAGTGAATATTACCATTTAACATATCTTCAATATCATGAGAATATTCCAAATACATTTAAACATCTCATCCATATGATGAAATGTTTCCCAAATATATTCCATATGTTTCTAGATAATCTATTTTTAATATGCCCAGATCAGGAACATATAAAATATATGTTAGATATAGAAAGAATATTACTAATGAATATTTCAAAATGACATTAGAATATTGACAATTAATACATTTTAAATATCACGAGAACATTTCAAATATATTTAATCACTATCTCATCTTTGTAATAATGTCTCAAAAGTATATTCAATATATTTCTTAATAAATATTAAATACATAATTTCAAGATATACCTTACTTCAAAGAATAAATAATTCACAGAATATTAACTAGATATTTCTAGAATTATTAGAGCATAATATCTAGGGAATATCCGATATATATGCATCAGATATAACCCAGATATTTCAAAACCAAACAATTTGAGATATAATGCATATATTTGGAAACCATTAGAAAAATCTATTTTTGGATATAATTCAAAAACTATTTAAAATATATCTTAAAACATATATTCGAAATATATTTCCTTTCCATATGGGAAACAACAATAACAAAGTGACAAAAGCAGGTGCATGTACGTGTATAATAAAATCACAGTACAAGTCATTAGTTTCAGAAAGACATAAAACAATGCAAACATGTAACAAGTAAAACTGTCATGGGAGTAGCCCCGATGAAAACTAAGGGAGCGTGCAGCCAATGCAAGGCAAGACATATGACAGAATCACGGTGGCGTAAAATTCAAATGACAGATTACACTGAGTTTAAGGTGCGGAACCTGGGCATTGTGTTTGATGACTGTTTGACACTTAAATCTCAGGTGTCAAGTTGTCAAAGCCTCTTTTTACCACCTGAGGAACATCGCCCGGGTGAAGCACCTGGTTCCTCCTGACGATCTTCTTACTTTGGTCCATGCCTCCGTTGCCTCCCGTCTTGACTATTGCAATGCCCTTTACCTTGGGCTACCGGGGATTGATATTTGCTTCTTGCAGCTAGTGCAGAATGTGGCAGCCAGGCTATTGGCTGGATCCTCTAGGTCCAGTCATATAATGCCTGTGCTCCGCGGACTGCATTGGCTGCCAATATGTTGGTGAATCACCTTCAAGGTCAGTTTGCTGACCTATAAGGCCCTACACAATCAGGGACCTTGCTACCTGAAAGATCTCCTTCGTCCCTGCTGTCCCTCCCGCTCTCTCTGATCCACTGACGAGGGATTGCTAGAGATTCTCAGGGTTTGTTTGAAGACCTCTGGTGCCAGATCTTTTAGTTTTATGGCCCTGACCCTGTGGAATTCTCTACCTCTTCAGGTACGAGATTGCCCGACTGTCCAAACCTTTAAGGGGGCATTAAAAACTTATCTTTTTAACCTTGCATATAATGATTTTTAAATGTTGTAGGACTGGATTAATTTTAATGACTTTTAGTTATATCATTTTTATTATGTCATGTACAGGCGCCTTGGTTTTGGAAAGGCGCCTTTTATAAATAAAGTTTGACTTGACTTGACTTGACAATTCAGTAGATTAAGATATATAAAATGGATGAAATAGGTAAAATAGTGGGTGGTGATAGGGCATGGGTTGTTGTACTGTAGAGAGAGAGAGAGAAGAGAAAGAAGTCTAGCTCCAGGTATATGCTTGGGTGACGTGTGCCTGGAAAAGGGTTTGAGTGCAGGGAGAAAAAGAGATGAATGGGGAGAGGGAGGCTGTTCCACAGTGTTGGAAGGTGGCTAGAGAAAGTACACTGGTCTGTTACAGATTTAGTGCGAGAGATATGAAAGAACAGTACAGAGGATAATCAGACGGAATAGGAGGAGAACATGGCAGGATAAAGGAGAGAGGACAAGTAAGTGGTAACAGTGGCAAGCAGGTATTTGCCCATGAAGGAGGAACAGTGAGAGAAACACCAGGACTCAAGGAAGGGGAAAGAGAGAATATGGAGAGAGCAGTGATGGGTGAGAGATGGATCACTAAGGGCAAGGCAGCAGAAGAAATGAAAAAGGAGTCCAGCTTGGCAAGTGTAGACTTTGGGGAAGCACTGCAGAATACATCTGTATAGACAAACACTGGCAAGATCATCTCAAAGATCATCTCTTGGCAGACCAGGAGAGGAGGCAGCAACTGTTTTGGCACAGCACACCATGTTGTACTGTGAGGCACCCTGAGCCTTTTGGAAAGGGTGCTATATAAACAAAAATGTCCTTGCTTTGCCCTGTCTAGGGTAAAGTTTGATATGCATGGTGTCAATGTGGGTGGAAAAACTGAGAGTCTGGTACAGTTACACCCCTAAGTACTTGCAGTGAAGTATCATTAATTTAAAGATTCAGTCATCAATAGATACATGGAGAACATCTGATTTGTGGCTGTCAGATATTGCTTTTATCTTCATGAGTGGTCAGTGGCTTCTTGACCCTCACGAGTGGCAAAGCTATGAGTGAGGGCTCAAGAGATCCCTGACAGCTCATGAAGATAAAAACAATGGGCTTGGTTTTCAGAGTCCTGCTGCATCAAAATTTGCAGCATTTACAATTTTCAAATGCAGGTTGGGATGAAATTGGGTGCCCTTGCACCAAACTGACCCTGCACCAGGCCTGCACCTGAAATGGGGATGTGCAATGTCGGAAGGGGGCGTGTACCATGGCAGTGCTGCAATATTTGTAAGACTACACCTGTGGTTCCATGGGGAGGAGCAACTAACCACTCCCCCGATCGGGCCTTAAAAGACCGCTCCACTGAGTTGTTCCCCAGATCATTTTATCATTGTGGCCGGAGGCTTTGTTGGCCACTCCCTCACCTGATTTCCCCTGTCCTTGTTCCTGTTGCTCCCCATCCCCTCTTTCATAGTCTCCAGCCACCCTCACTGCATCTCTCCCCCCCAACTCTGTTCTTCTTCTCCCTCCCTTTTTGTTGCCGCTGTGCTGCTGCTCTCCATCTTTCCTTCCACTCCTCTCATTCTCCCCTCCCCCGTACCTCATGTATACGTCTCTCTCCTCCATCTCCTTGCATATGTTGCGTGCTTCCTCTGGGCTATGCCATCATGCACTTTGCTCCAATCCTGGCTTGGCATTTCCTCCAGCCAGTGCGTGTCCTGTTCTGCAGCAGCTCGGTTCTGCTCGCAGCTCAGCTCTGCATGTCACACTCTACCACTGTTGCTGCTCTGACAGCCCTGCTTCCCTCTTGGCTGCACCTCACCTAGGCCCATTTCTACTGGATTGGACTGGGCTTTCTGGTCTGTCTTTTTTTGCCATTCTCTTGGATTCAGTCATTTTTCCTCCTCCGTGGGCAGTGCTCCGTCTACTGGTGCCCTGACTTGCCTTCCTATATCTGGAGCCTCACTCCTTTACATTTCACCTCATGTTTTCCTCCCTTCCTTGTCCTTGGTCCAGGCTTTCTTTGCTTCCTTATCATTCTCCCACCCCAGCTACTGCTGCTTACCTCACCTTGCTGTTCTTCCTTACTGGCTCTATGTTTTATCTGCCTATACTTTTACCCCACAGCCTATCCTCTCCTTGTCAGCCAGCTTCAGCTGCTGGCATTAACTTGATTATTTTCTCTTGCTCTCTTTTTGTCTGTTTGGTGTCCCAATGCCTAGTTTGTGGCTTCCCTATTTTTCCCATGGTGGGGGATGGTGTCTCAGCAGGCATTGTGACTCCAGGTGGTGGGAGCTGCTTTCTCTTCCCCATATGTATTTAATCATCACTGGCTCACCCCTTCTTCTACACCTTACCATCCTTCACAGCCATCCCTCCGTCAACATGCTTTCAATGCTGCCTTTCATCCCTTCATTCTCAGACCTCCTGTCTTCCCATACTACCTTCACAGCTCCTACCTCACCGTCAGCTGGGGGCTTTGGCCTGCTGTTCTGTCTCTCCCACTAGTTCTGTCCACTCCCTCCTAATTTAGCTGTTGATGGACTTGGTTGGCATGCCCTCCCATGGTTACTACTTGCTGTCTGCCTTCTCCGGACTCACATCAGGGTCTCCTTCCCTCTGTCCAACCTCTCTGCAGGTCTCCTCATCCAACTCAACTTTCTGTGCACTCCCCTCATGTGGGTTCTGTGAAACCTCTCAACTCTACCTTCTCTCCACTTCAGAGATGTGCCTCCCATATCCATTTCCCCATTGCTCAGGGCTAGCCTGTAGCTGATGGTCTCTCTCTCTCTGCACCCATGAAGTCTGCATCTAGAGAGTGTGAAACTCAGAACAGGGTCCTTCTCATCTGGCCAATAGTGGAATGTCTTTACTCCAGGCAGACCTTCAGTTATCACCTATACCAGTGACACCTCTAGCTGTAGAATTTATGACTTCAGCTGTGAGGGGTGGAGCTCTCACCAGCAGGGCCCCTTTAGCTGCCCGAGCGGGTTCAGGGCACCTTTTTGCTATTCTCCCTCCCATCATCTTTTGTTCACCTGGTCTGTTTTGTAGGCTCAGGTAGGCCAGCTGAGTGTCTCTGTGATCATTTCTCTCCTCCTTTGCTTTTGGGCATCTAATTACAGAGACATCGCTTACAACCCTCAAGGGCATTCCTGTTAGAAGGAATGAGTGAGAGCTTCAAAATCAGAATATTTTCCACTTCTGAATCTGGACTCTAAATTGCAATAGCAGAG
Source organism: Neoceratodus forsteri (assembly GCA_016271365.2). Taxonomy (NCBI): domain Eukaryota; kingdom Metazoa; phylum Chordata; order Ceratodontiformes; family Ceratodontidae; genus Neoceratodus; species Neoceratodus forsteri. Next base: position 276,244,882 of record CM057453.1, on the reverse strand, counting down.
CCATCATTAACCAAATTGTCCTTCAGCTTGAAGGGAAGGCAGCCTAGGCCTTGAATCCCCAGAGGTTTCCTCCTCAAAGGTTTTTTTTCCTATCCTCTGTGCCGATGATCATAATACTTAGATAGGGTTAGTACTTCCATAGGTTCCATAGTTAGGTTCTGCTGCTGAGTGAAGGCAGATGGTGGCCCCATGGCTCTTCCCTCTCTCCTTAGGAAGTTGTGCCCTCATGCCTCCTCCAAACTCACATGCTGCTCGCTAGTCATTCGTTATCTCCTCCTACTCTATCCAAGCTTCCATCCTTCTCTGCCTGCCGACCTATGTCCAGGTCTTTCATACCAATTGCATTTCTTGCCTCCTTGTGCTGCTTGACACTCTTTTTGGGCACTCTTTTTGGGCTCCTTCCTAAGCTACCTTTAGCCAAGGGAATCATTCCATGGCACCTCTAGGTGTGGAACCCTCTTCTTGGATTCCTGGCCTTCATACCCCTGCAGGGTGGTATATCTCACAAATAGAGAGGCGAGCAGCCACAGTGTATCCAAGTCACACAAGCAAAACCACATATCAGGTTGTGTAAGCCAATTGAATTGTAAGACTATGCCTGTGGTTCAAAAAGGGGAGGAGCAACTAACCACACCGCCGATCAGACCTTAAAAGGCTGCTCCTCTCTAGTTGCTCCCCAGATCATTTTATCATTGCCCTACCATCTTCCCCTCCTCCAGTGGCTCATCTCTCTCTCTCTTCTGTGGGCTCCTTCCTAACCTACCTTTAACTAAGGGAATCATTTCCATGGCACATCTAAGGATGGAACCTTCCTCTAGGGTTCTCACCTTTGTACCCCTACAGGGTGGTATATCCCATGGATAGAGAGGCAAACAGCCACGTTGTATCCATGTCGCACAAGCATAACCACATACCAAGTTGCAAAAGCCCATTGAACCCAATATGTGGGATTTTCAAAGAGCTGCAACAGGTGAAGGGCACACCAAGGTTTTGATAAGCCCAGAGTTGGTCAAAATGCCTGTACACCACTCCAGGGCCTCGGGTGGGAGCTGCTCCCACACCCACCTGTGGCATTCTGATAAATGAGGAACAATGTAGAGAATAAAGACAGTATAGTAGGAAAAGGACTTTAAATTGAAATCTCTTCCCATATAACATCCTTAGTTTCCTAAATTAAGCTAGGTTTTCTCTTTTATGTGTGTGTGGGGGGGATAATGCAATGCTTTCTACCATTTTGATTTGAGTTACATACCGTAAGTCACAAAATCTTGCTAAAAGACATATTGTAGGGGCTGTATACATTTACTGACCTGGCAGTAAAATTCCATTTGCACAATGCTGATAAAAGGTATTTGTATGGCACATTAAATAAATTCCAGCATGAAAATCTCCCTGTTATGCTCAGGATGCCAGTATGGAAAAGACCCCCTGGACAACTGCTGTGTGACAGATGCTGTACAGAAAAGAGACAGGTCACTACTCAAGGAATGGAAAGAAGAGGAGGGGAATGCAAGTAAATCCCCAAGACCCATTGCCATAGCTATCACGACCTCTAAGGACAAACTGTACGGAAACAGACCAGTCATTCAACTGCCAGCTGGAGGGCATTCCTGGGTAATTAAAAGTCTGTTCCAGTTTCTGTGCCACTCATATTTCCAAACCCTTGATAACAGTCACTTCCCAGCATTGTTCTTGTCCCATTCCTTTCACTTTTAGCACTTTTCCCTGATTGTCTCCTGGCAAACTTTGCTCCTTGCCCCAATTCACTCTCTGAACCCATTGTGTCATTACACTGCGCCAGTCTGAACAGTGTGCCCAACCCTTTTTTAGATCATGTAGGGCTAAAGATGCGGACATGAACCAGAGACCCTTGCCATCATCAGAGTGCAAGGCATCAAAAGACAGAGCCTGCTCAACACAGTCCTAGAAGCAAATCACACAGATGTGATGCTGGAAAGGAAAACAAAATCTACTTCATGGGTCTCTGGTCTGGAAAAAGGAATTACAATACCTCGTTGATCATCAGATTGCGCATACTGTAAACTTCTTAGGGTGTTTTCTCAAGAACAATATAATAGACATTTTTAAAAGAGTATATATGGGTCATATTAAAACAAGACTGCTCTCCTTATGCTCCCCTTCTGAGACCTGACAATAGGTGGCTCAGTCGTTAGTGCAAAAATTGCTGGTTTACACCTTTCTCATTCTCCACAATACCATTATTTTGCAGTCCTATTGGCTCTTGCTAGAACTTGTTTATAATAATTATAACATCACTGTCATAGGTGCCAACATGAGTGTGGATGAACAACATGAAACAGTAACACATTGCCTTGATGCTTGCATTGTTCTTTTACCAATGCAGAAACAAAGTGTAAATTTCCAATACCATGTCATTATCCTGAAATAACATTCCAAAAAGTGTTGGGAATTTTTTGTCTCTTTTATGCATAAAACCATATACAGTAAATTCCATGTTATTTTCATAAAACCTTTTTTTGATGGATATAATGTAGAATATGGTTTTGAACATAACAAAGAAAGAAATATAGGGATTGCCATGCTGTTTCTGGCAGTTCAGTATCTGCCTTGAAAGCGGCGGTTTTAGAGCTGGTCATCTTGGGACAAAAGTAACTATTAATCCCAATAAAAATAAAACATGCCAGGCAGTTCTTCAAACCATTCGAAAGCTCATATGGATTGACAAATAATTTAATATAAAAGAAATAAAGTATCCCAAGACAAACAGAGATGTTTGTTTGTTTTACCAGGAGAGACACACTAAGCTGAAAGCTTGTTTACAGGTACGACCTGGGAGCACAAGGAAATTAAGTGACTTGCTTAGGGTCACACAGTATGCAAGTGGGGACTGTGGGATTCAAACCCATGTCTCCAGGTTTATAGCTCAGAGCCTTAAACTGCTATTCTATACTGCCTCCTATGTAAAGAAGATGTTTTGAAAGATGCTGAAATCTACAATTGCTGGAGATGATTTACCTATTGCCATCCTATTTACTGCATATCCTTAGCTGGATGTAATATAATAGGGTAAATAGTTAATCTTATAATGGCTCCAAGCATATGCAAGTTTACTTGTGTCAACAAATAGTCCTGCAAAAGCAGTTTTCAGTTAAATTAGAAAAATGTGACTCTGAAACACGGGGAAGCCTCTTCAATTGGGCTTTCCATTGTGTGAACAAATACAGTAAAATTTGACTTTTAAAGGCACTGCCTTTTAGGGACATCTCAGTACTGAGGACTCTTCCTCTAGGCCCAACACAATTTCTTAATGTGCAACCTGAATATTATAGACAAATTGATATTAAGGACTGATTCATTACTGAGTTCTGTACTGAGTATTAAGATGAAAAAAGGCAATACGGCCCATCATAACTGTCTCCTAACTAGTGAGGACACAATTTATCCTTCTTGTCAAACAAGTATGCATCCAACTTACTTTTAAAACCATTTAGAGTATTAGCTTCTACTGTATCCCTTGGTTGGGAGTTCCATATTGTGACTGCTCTCAGAGTATAAATGCCTCTTCTGCTGTTTTTGTCTAATAAAATGTGCCTGTTTCATTGTTGGGCCTTTACTGGATACAGAGTGTCTTCTTTACCCTCCTTACACACCAGTACATAGTAGTTTTGCCACCTGCACCTACTGCACATGGGAGACTGGCACCACTTCCCTCTCAATGCTTCCCATGTACAAGCTTGCACCCCCTCTAGGAGGTTCCACAGACATCTTTTGTGTGTGTGAATTTCAGAAACCCAAACTCACAGTAGGAATTCCTTAGTATGCTGTAAGCTCTGTAAGACTCTATTGTAAGCTTAACTAAATGTCAAATTAATATTCAGTGAAAGAATCAAAATCTGGCACACCTAACACTAGCAAAGCAAGTCCGACGGATCTCAGCTTCCATTTATCACTTAATTGTCATGACACAATGATTTTTACAGGGAAAAAACACTGAGTGTGCCCAAGCTGTTGGCAAGACAGTTGGCCTGGAGCAGACAATTAGTGATGCTGGAGATAAGAAACTCCTAATGCTGTGCATGTCTCAGGGCCATTTTCAACTCTGTCAGGGATCTGTGATCACAAAAAGTTAGAAGTCATCCGAGAATCCTGCATTATTCTAGTTAACTTAATTCATAACATTTAACTGCTGTTTCAGGCAGGCAGGACAGGAAAATCATATGTTGCTGCAGAGGAGGGGAGAGTGCACTATTAAGCTGTAGCTGATTTTTGAAGGATATATTTGACAAAACATTTTTTTCCTGAATGCTGATGATGCAGTGCACAGCAATTCACACTGTCTTTTATTTTTTTGTTGCCTTTGTGCATGAACCTGCCAGCCAGTGAGTGAAAAGTGAAGTAGGCTGCAGTGTAAGATATTAGGGCTGGGATATTAGAAGGTATTTAGCAACCACTAAATGGGTTAGCAAATCAGTAACACCACATTGCCAGCCCAAATCAAGGAAGGACTGCAAAACTGTTAGCAAAGGAGGCAGCAACTGAAAACAAAAACTGGAGCCAAGACATAGAAATTCACAAAGTACAAGCACAAAAACAAGGACTGCAAAATGCCATCTTGGATGGCATGGTTAGTGAGTTGCTAACCTATTTGCGACCAGCCCTAAAATATGCTGGTGGCCTATGTAAAGCAGCCGATAGTGCCTTCCATATAGGCACACCAGCATGCTGGTAGGGTTGGAGAGGCAGTAAGTAGCAAGTCATTCCTATGCTAATTACTGTTTCCCCAAACCAGGTCTGAGGATCTGTGCCCCCAAACCTCAGTCCCCGCCCTCAAACAACCCTCAGGTAAATTTAAAACATTTCCCCAGTGTCCAGTGATCCTTCAAACCCTGATCATCCCCAATGTACAATTAAGCAAACCATGCTGGCTAGTAGTCCCCTCACCCCCATATCACCCTCCGATGTACAGTTAGCCAAACTGTGGTATCAGTTAGTCTCCAATCACCCCCAATGTTAAATTAACCATACTCTGGTGTCTAGTGGTCGTCTCACACTCTGATTACCCTTGATGTACAATTAAGCATTCCTTGGTGTCTAGTGATGTCTCCCACCCAACCGGGTTCAAATCCCCCACCCTTTGTCTCAGTCCCACTCCTGGCGGTCTCCCCAACCTGCTGGCCTCCCCAGCACCCCCTTGGCAACCAGGGCACATTCTCACCCCACCTTCATTAGCTGCCCGCTGAACAACATTACATGATCATGTGCCTACTGTATTCACAGCTGAGTACAGTCAGTGCACAATCACAAAATGTCATTCAGCAACTGGCCATGAAGGTGAGCAGAAAGTCTCTGCTGGTTGCCAAAGGAGGGCACTGGGGGTGGTACAGGTGGGTTGGGTAGGAGTCAGACTTGGGGGGTGCTGGGACAGGGTGGGAGGGATTTGAGAACCTGGAGCAGAAGGACCACTAGACACATCATTATTGAAACAGGAATTGCCAAAGCTAAACTGGACAATTATTGTTTCAATAGTAATGAAGGTGGATATGTCCTTTGAGGAAAAGGATGAGCAATTAATATGGGCATTACTTCCTTCCTAAACTCATAACAAACCTATGATATCAGTGATACACCACAGTATGCTTAATTGTACATTGGAGGTGATTGGGGTGGGAGGGGACCACTCAACACCAGGGTATGCTTAATTGTACATTGGGGGTGATCAACAGTTAGGAGACCAAGTGGCACCAGGGAATGCCTAGTTGTACATCGGGGGTGATCGGGGGGGTGAGCAGACTACTAGCCCCCAGGGTGTGCTTAATTGTACATTGGGGAGGTCAAGGGGTTGGGGGCCCACTAGCCACCATTGAATTGTTTAATATATATTGAGGGTGGTGTTTGGGGCCAAGGGGATCCGCACTGGACCTCAGGAACCAGCTACCTTGATCGGCACTGGAGGGGTGTCACAGACTCTGTTTGCTCCAGACCTCTTATGAGGCCATAATGAAATGTATATGACCCCATAGCACCATGCTTGTGCTATGAAGCCATTTGCATCTTATGGTTCCAATATAACAGATTGCTCCAGCCCTTAGTGGGCCTTAACAGCACAATTGTGATTACAATCCGTATAGTACTCTATTGGCCACATACCACTTGTAGTCAGTAGTTGGCAGAGGTTTGAGATTGCAGTCTGGTTTAGTGCCTGGCTGATATATTGTAACATGCTGGAAGCATCTGTGACTGCACCAGCATGTTCCAGTATACCATTTGTTTGCTCCTGGCAGTAAATTGCTCCTGGATCAAATATTTAGTGGGCCCTAATCTGGATTTCCAAATATCCTGGCCCTGGTCTCTTAAACTCAGATTAATTTATTTGACTTTTTTGACTGGTTCAAAGGTAGTGGATGGGGGTCAAGTATGGTAGGTGATGAACATTAGCAAGGTCTTTGATTCTGTATCACATAGAATGCTAGTTAAAAAATGGAGGACCTGGGAGTGGGGAAGAAACTTACCAAAATGGATAGAAAACTGTTAGGCATTCACGACTCAGCAGGTGGTAGTTAATGGAGAATTCTTGGGGTAAGGGGGTTACTAGCAGTATGTTACATGGATCGGTCCTGGTGCCAGTGTTGTTCAACATATTCATATGTGACGTAGCAGAGAGTATACTGTACAGAGCAAGGTCTATCTCTTTGCTGATGACACCAGGATCTGCAGGTGGTGGACATAGAGAAGATATTAAGGGACATAAAAAAAGATATAGAAAGAACAAAATACGTTATCTAAGGTGTGTTAATTCAAATTCAGTGCCTAAAAATATAAGGTTAAGCATCTTAATAAGAAAAATTATAGAACTGACTCTTGGAGGGGGGAACAGTAGGTGGCTGAAACTACTGAAGAAAGGCATTTGGAAGCTATTATCAGCAGCGATCTTAAGGCAGTATTTTACAAATGGCATCACAAAATTGTTCTCACATGAACCTATTTATAGAGGCTACATCAAAGACACACACTGCTTCTATAAATTAACAAAATTTAGATTTATTTTATATCCATTAAACAACCCTGTTTTATATCTCCAGAACAGAATGCAGAGTTTTGATGACAAAGAACTGACAGCTATGATACAGACAAAGTAACTTCTCGCAGACATTCATTCATGCCACTTCTGTTCAGCACTGAACCTCAAATGATCAACTTTTTATGAGAACAGAATAATAGATTTTAAGCTAATCTGTCTAAACACAAACCAGATGGGTTACTAACAAACTCTGAGTGAAAACAATTAGTTCTATAGACTGCTTTGACTGAGAACTGCAACAACTTCTTCAGTCAATCAGGGACTTAACTGCTGAAGCAGCAGGCTAGACAAAAATGATGTCATTGCTCAGTGATACGGACAGAAAACTCTTCATTGTTTCTTCACTGTTTTCAGTTACTGCAGAGCTCATTAACTGATGCTGATTTAAAGAAAACCACAAAACCAAACTGCATGATATTTTCAGGAAACACTAATCATGACACAAGGGCATGAATTCAAGCTTTTTATGAAATTTGTGAATTTGATCTTTAAATCATGAACAACTCAGCAAACTCCTAACTCAGCTCAGATGGACAAGCAGCAGAAGCAGTGACAGTTGAGTTGGGTACAGAAAGTGGCATGATATGATGGTTCATTCAAGTAATCCAGCTAGCATGCTAGCAGTCTGAGTCAACTAATGCATTCCAAGTACTGATGCTGCTTTACTAATATAATAACAATAATAATAATAATAATCTTTATATCTATGGTGCCTTTCAAAAACATAGGTGCCTAACAGAGTTTAAGAACACATCAAACATCTCAGAGATTTAAAAAATATAAAAACAACTGATACAGATAGAAAGGAGAAATTAACCACCAAATGCTTGACACCTCGGGTATGTTTTCAGGGCCTGTTCAAATCTCTCCATGGTCATGCACTCCTGTAACTGACAGGGTAGAGAATTCCAGAGGGTAGGGGCCACATGCATAAATGCACGGGCCCCAGAAGATTTCAAACACACCCTCAGGATCTCTGGCAACCCCTCATTAATGGAGCAGAGCAATCGCCCAGGGTAGTAAGGGACCAGGAGCTCTTTCAAGTAGTCCAGGCTCTGTCCATGTACAGCTGTAAAAGTCAGAAGACTGACTTTAAAGGTGATCTTCCACTGTACTGGCAGCCAGTGCAGTCCGCGCAGCACCGACGAAATATGACTGGACCAAGACGCTCCCATCAAAAGCTGGGCCACTGCATTCTGCACCAGCTGCAGGTGGTGGATTTCCACCCCAGGTAGCCCTAGTTAAAGGGAATTGCAATAATCCAAGTGCAAGGACACAAAGGCATGGACCAGAGTAGGAAGATCGTCGGACGGAACAAGGTGCTTAATCCTGCAGATATTCATCAGATGGTAGAAAGAGGACTTGATGATGGCAAGAGCCCAACAACCACCAGCCAAAGTCAAACCCAGTTTATGCACTCCATTACTGGTGCTGAATTTGTTGTAAAGCACAAGGTATGCTGCCGAGTCATTACATGCCCACACTAAACTGCCAGGCTGTCCTGTTTCTTGAAGATCTGACAGTTCCAAATACATCTTGTCTCATATCCGGTATCAGAAAGCAACACATCCTCTTAATCATCATCATCCTCCTCCCTCCACCATGAATGACATTTCCTCAGCAAATAAAGAATAATACAAGAATGAAAATAACTAATAATAATTACATTAAAATAAAAGCTATAGAAATCAACTGGTTCTGAAAACAACAAATTCTCTTCATCCTCTTCCTCCCTCCAGCTAGAGGTGGACAAGCTAGGAATTTGTGGCTTAGGGAATTCAGATCTGGGCCAAGGATCTGGCTTGACTCTAAGAGACAAAGCATGAGCCAAGCCATGGCTGATAAAAGTTGTCCTCTATGATACTGACAGAGACCCTCACACATTGCACGAAAGAAGTTGAAAGTCCCTGCGGTTGGATTAACTTCTTAATCTGACAAAAATTCTTGCTTTGATCATAATTGCCTCAGCTTGACCTTGGTTCTCAATTGCTCATTGAGGCCTAGCTGAGCCAGAGTCTGGTATTAAGCTTGAGCCAAGCTTGGGTCCGTCTTGGCATGCCCATCTCTACCTCCATCATGAATCATGTATTGTTAGTGTATAAATAAAGGAACATTTAATAATAATAATAACTAATAATTACTGTCCTCTAAAATAAAATCCAACGAAGTTGACTGAATCTAAAAGCAACACATCCTCTTCCTCTTCATCTTCCTTCCCTCATGAATAACAGTTTCTCAGCAGATAAAAAGAGAAAAATAGTAATGGTAATAATAAATACTAATGAAAATAAAATAAAAAACAAATAAGTTGACTGGTTCTGAAAAGGAGCACATGCTTTTCATTATTTCCTCCATCATGGATCTCAGTTTCTCAGCTCATGAATAAAAAATAAAATGATAAAATTTACACTAATACTAGTGAACATATTGCTATCATATTACTGTATATTACTATCATAGTGCAATTTATCATATCTCTGTAAAACACCTCAATCTTTGAGAGAGTGTGTATTAAATACAATTTCAAAGCAAAAATATGTATACACATCCTCTTGGTGATACTGCTCCTTCTTTTTTGGGGCCATAAACACAGTCACACCAAAACTACCATGCACAAAGAAGTACCGCTGTTTGTAAAAGGCATATTGTCACTTGTGATGTTGATACTGCACACAAATATGCAGTTTAGTGTTCTAGATGTTAGTGGTCACACATAGGCTGTTCAAGCATGTTGGAAGAGTGGGTGCCTCAGGGGTCGGTCCATGGCATGGCAGTAAGCACATGGTGCCCTGCCATGAACCATGCCCTGGCACTTGGTGCGACTGTTGACATCACCCTCCAACCTCCAAAACATACCATAAGGCCTACTCATGGGCTGAGTTGCTGTCAGTTTATTTTGTCTCTCACCACTCTTCTTTGGTGGGCTTGTAGTCCCTAATCCACTCCCATCTTCCAAATGAGCTCCCAGGCATCCAGTGAATTTCCCTTCCTTAGCACTGTCCATTTATTTCTCTGTGTTGTTGGTTCTCTGCATGGCCTAACCATTTCCCCTGTTAGAATGAATATTCCCGCTTGCAAGGCAGTAACCCCTGGAAGAGCTGCTTTCAATAGTTCTTCGGTTGATGGGGTCTTTGCATCATGCAACTGTGGAGTGAGGGTGTCAGGGAACCACTGTTAATGGCACACTGCCTCCATGCATTCTGGTGCACGAATTACTGGTAAACCCATCTGCCCTTTTTCCCGTGCTAGCACACTGACCTGTGTGCTAGTTCAGAAAGGTCCTTGTTACCCCTTTGTGTATGGCACAGAGGGGTGCAAGGTACTAATGTGGCATAAAGTGGTTCTTGTGACCACTTTGTGGCATGATTTAGCAACTGTGCATGGACCCCTGCTGTCTTCTTATGGAGCTAGTGGCAGGCATGAGTGTGATGACAATAGAGACTTGGATAGTAAGGGTCCTGAGACAATGAGAGACATTTGGGAGCTTTTGGGTACTGCATGGGGTTGCTGCTTCAGGAAGACTCAGATGTGTTACCAGAGCACATGCAGCAGGCTTATTTAGCAGAGCACAACATTGTGGCACACAAAAACAGCAGAAAGTCAATGTAGGAATAAATCAAAGTGAAGGACTGAAATACCAAAATACAAAGATTTATTTAATGTGAGTCTCATGAGCAGCACATAGCTCTCCAAAGCTTTCTTGTGTACTGTGGCTTTGTAGGTGGGCAACTTTGGAGTTACTACATCAATAGCGTATATTGGTGTTGATATCTATACTCAGGTATGCAGTATGATTATGCTGGTGTGTGGATGAATTCTTTAGGGGAATCGTGGAAAATATTTGTTTGCTATAATCAGTATCTGAATACTATAATGAATACTCTGGTACTGTAATGAATAAACTGGTACATATTTAAATGCATACAGTACATGCTGTAATGAAAATGGGGATATTGTACTGAATACTCCAATGCTGTACTGATTCTTTGGATGGTATACTGAATATTTTCATGATGTACTGGATACATCCAATGAGTACTCAGGTTCTGTACTGACTATCTGAGTGCAGTAGTTAATGCTTGGAAAATGTAATGTATACATGGATATCATGATGAACTCTTGGGTGATGCAACAAATACTCAAGCAGTGTAATGAACTCTTGGGAGCTGTAATGAGCACTTTGGCATTATAATGAACTCAAAGGTGCTGTAATGAACATTCAAATATTATACTAACCCCTTTGGTATTATAATGAACAGTCTGGTGCTGTAATAATGAACTGTCAGGTGCTATATTGAACAGGCATAGTAAGGAACTCTAGGCACTGTAATGAATACTTGGGTACTCTAATAAACTGTTAGGTGAACTCTTGGGTATTGGAATGTGCACTTAGGTGATGTAACAAACACAGAAGTTGAAATGGACAATTGTGTGCTATAATAAACACGTGGTAGTTACAAGGAACAGTCAGGTGCTATAATGAACTCTTATGTGCTGTAATAAACATGTGTCTATTATAATGAACTCACACACTGGGATGAACTCCCAGGTGCTATAATGAACTCTTGGACACTATACTTAATACACTGGTGCTACAATGCATACTGTACTCAGATATTATAAGGAATTCTTGGATACTATCATAAATACTTTGATGATACAATGCATATAGTCAGGTACCATAAATAACTCCTGGGTACTGTGAAAAAAACTCCAGCACTGTAATGAACATTTGGACAGTTTTGAGACATCCCACTCAATCTTGTAAATAGGGCTGTGCAGTACAAATACTATTCAGGGCAAATACGCAAACGTGCAATTTTCCCAAATTCAAATGACTCTTTAATCATTGTAGTTTTGTATAATTCTAGGTAGGAACATGAGGGCAGAATAGATGGAACTTTGGGGCCAGATTTTCAAAACTAGGCCCAGGACTTGTGCGAGGTTTTGGTGCTATCCCACAAATTCCACACAAAAGTTAAACTTCGTTCTTTAAAAGGGGTTTATCTTTTTCTGGCAATTGCAATTGTGGCATTTTTAGTCCTGCTATAAAGCAGTAAAATTATTACAAATGCATCAAAACACTTGAAAATAGGAAACAAACCTTCTGTCAGTTTCAGATTATGCAGTTGCAACTCAAAATTGTGAAGTGTGCTTGTGTCATCCCTTTTGAAAATCGTGCCCTCCATCTTTATCTGTCCTATACCATCTATGAACCCATGTGCTGTATGTATTTGTGTAATACAATGCAAAGTATTCTAAAACCTTGGCTGAGGTTGTTGTCACATACATACAATGTGACTACTACTCATACCATACATGAATGCACATGTTATTGACAAATCTACATATTTTATTAATAACTCTCAAACCTTTAGCCCTGTACCATCAGTAACAAGATAAATAAGTATTAAAATTAAAATATATGTTAGTAAACTCAAATTATCCTGCACAGAGCTGATACCAGGCTGGATTTTCCAAGAATTGTGGCATGATATGAATTTTGCACACTTGTGCTACCTGTGACATGACTGTAAGACCACAAAAATTGTGGTCTAATTTCTTGTTGCAAATGCCGCTAGTTGCACTCCAGAAATTATGCAAGCATCAAAATAAAAAATAATGAATACAAATAATAAATATGAAAAATATTTATAACAATAATGAATAAAATAATCTGTGTGCTGTGAAGTGAGGAAAATGTAACAAATGCATCAAATTTTTTTTAAATAGGACACAAGAATGTTGACACATTTGCAAGGATGTAAGCACATCTGAAATTGAAACTTGTGCCTGCATCATCAGTTTTGAAAATTCTGCCCATTATGCTTTGAACTTAAGCGTCCCATGGTTACAATCTTAGATAAGGAGTTCCACCTGCAGGTGCTGGTTTGCATCAGAGGGGGGAAAACCCGTGAGGCTGTCTAAAATGATGAAGGCAGACATGCGTCTTACTTTCGAAACACTAAAAACTACTGCTAAACATCAAGGTCTAGATATTCAAAAGTCTCCAGTCACACAGTGCAAATACATGTATAGTGCAACCCAGATGCGCTGCCCCAAAAAACTACCATATTCAGCTGATGCACCACAGGATGCACCAGCACAACTGCGACTGAATATTCCATGGATGTGCTATAGTGCAACCGCACATGTGCAGTACAGAAGGGTAGAACTGAATACAGCAAGTGGAGCAGGCCTGCCTGAGACTGAAGCAACATGTCAGTGCCCAAGGTGGACCATGAGCATAATGCAAGATCAGAGACAGGGGGCCCTAGCAACCATGGCCATGGTGAACAGAGTGGCACTGCACAGGTTCAGGATGGGCACTGCACTGCACAGCAGGGGCACAGGATGTGGCAATACACACACACACAGGCATGCACTGTACCCAGCACACCCCGATGGCACAGCACTGACGAAGGCAAGAACAGAAGGAAAGATCACTGGAGATGTCAATGGACAACACAGCCAACACAGGCACTGAGATAACAGTGCCAGGTAGCCAAATGTGCCAGATGTGTGTAAGCCAAATAGGGTGCACACGTCTAGGGGCACACGCTGTGGCTAACAGCACAGCAGTGCAGCATGGTGCACAGTGCAAACCCCATGGAATGCACAGTACTGGGGAGAGACACACTGAACATGCCACTGTGGGCAACAAAGGGAGTCAGCACAGATGCACCACAGGAATGACCATGGCAAGCAGGGCGTTGGTCTGTGTGGGCAGATAGGGAGGTCATGCACCACATGACATGAACAGACAAGCCATGCAGCCCAATGGGCATTGGGCAGAGGAAAATACAGAACAGTAGACATCAACCACAGCACATACTTGACCACAGACACAGGGAATGTCCAGTGTAAAAGGCTTTAATGAAACACACTATAACAATGGAAACACAAATATGAAGGAAAAACAATAACAACAACCAAAACTCCAAAACTGGGGTGTGGCAGGGATGAACAGTGTGCAGGGAATGCAGGTGGGGCAGATAACTTCAGGTGAAGAAACAGGAGAGAGGAGGGGAGGAATGTAGAGGTGCATAACAAAAAGTCCAGGCAATGCCAGTCAATGGCCACACACATTCAAGACTGTTGCTGGTCCCCGTCAAGGGGGCAGTTAATCTGGTTCATCCCTCAGAGCACCACTGTCTGCTCTCTTATTGCTCACTGTATAGTCCCCAGCCACCGTAAAATCACCCCCTGCCTGCGATGTATCATAGTCAACATCCCCGGTGTGCCTTGGACCTGTTCCTGTCTGCCATCTCCACACCAGCTCGTACCACAGGCACCACCCTGAGAAGGCTGACCTGTGTGGTGAAACAGAAGACATGCACTCAGTGCCACAACATACAGAGGCTATACCCCCCATTCAGATTGACATGCACACTGGACATAGATGGGATACGGGCATGGACCCAACAATGCGCCATGCACATGATGGACCAGCAAAAAGCTGCAGGACAGTGTGATGTGATGTGATGGCAGCAAGTGCATGCAATGGACATTGCTGTGGGACATGATGCCATGCCCATCCACACCATATAGGGCCAATAGCCATATGCACCATGTCTGGAGGCCCAGTGGACCATGTGTGTGCCATGCTAGGCACCCACAGTCCTGATGGGACACAGACAATGCATTGGACACACTGGAAAATGGTGCACAGCAGGATCACCACACGATGCCAGGACAATGGACACAGTGTGACAACCAGCACAACTGGAGCATACACAGCTAGCAGCCATGGGGCCGTGGTGGACACGGGAATCCCATACCACCCTCACCCCCACTTTGAACAGCACAGAGCAAAAACAGAAAGGCACACCTACCTTCTGCAGGATGAGATGGCACCCTGCATGGCCCAGTACCTGCTGCTCATGGTCTGCTGGTCCTACCATGCTCTTGGCCACTGTTCGCCACCCACTGGCAACCTTCCCAGCCTGCAGAACCTGGGGAAGAGAATGGAAGGGAAACATGAGAAGTATGCTGTCACCGCCCCCCAGCCCCCCCAGCAACACTACACACAACCCCACCACACACCCCGAATCCCACAGTACCCACAGGATATATGAACACCATCCCTCAACTACAGGAACAGCATGCAGGCTATGGCAGAGTGCACAAACTGTGTAAATACCTGGTCGTGGCACATCGCCCCTGCGGGCATGCTCCTGCAGCACCCTCAGCCACTCATGGTCACTCCTCTGCAGGTCCCCCTAGCAGTGCCTGCACTGTTCCCCAGTGCAAGGCACCCCCATCCTCCTCATAAGCCTGTCTGCAACCCTGGCCCAGACCTGGAATCTTGTCTCCTGCAAGGCCTTATCCCCAACTAGCTGGCCTGCCACAGGCTGCACAAATGCTACAAGGCTGGCCAGCTCTGTGTCACACCAGTTGAGTGCCCGTGGCCCATCTGCTCCTGCACATGTCATGGTCAATACAGTGTGCCAACTGCCAGTCTCACTTCCAGCATGCAGCAGTGCACGAGATATGGTCTGCTCATGGCCAATGAGAGATAGGCAAGCATGCAATGGCCTGTGCAGTACAAAGATGTGCAATGTTAATGCATGATACACAGTCTATTGCAGAACACTGTGCATATGTAGCACTGCAATGCTAGGTGGGAGGATGGGATCATGTCATCGAGCACTGTGCATGCATGACCGGGCAGGTGGCCATATTGGGAAAGTCGCAATATGCCACACATCAGCCAACAGAATTACGCATCGATCTGTACATGCACCGTGCAACTTCATGACGCATGCCCCGCCATGCATGCAGTGCATGCCACATATCATCATGCACGCATGATGATGTACTGCACCACGAAGTGCAATGTATTGCCAGGTAACAGCTGGTTGCACTTATGGTGGGTGTGTGCCAGCAAACTGCACATACACGGAGATGTGCAGTGCGGAAGCAATAGGCTCAAATACATGCGCAGAGCAAATTGAGATGGGCTGTGCGCAAACAAGCTATATTCAGCCAGGACATGCAAACTCCTCTGTTGCTTAATCATAGCTCAAGTCCCCACATTAGCATCTCACTACAGGCTGCACAGACCCCCATTTGCATGTGCTTAGCCATAAATGGGCTGCTCTACTTCACCACACAGCACTGGTGACTAGCAGGTACTGCACCTTGGAGGTTTGTTTATCCCAGCTACACTGTTGAATGGTCTCTGGCCAGGAAGACTCCATGCCTGGTAGCAGTGCAGTATAACTGTGTATTGTGCAAATGACTGTCACACTTCCACCCCACAGGCACTAGTATGGCAGCGGAGGAGGAGGTGAGATGGAGGAAATGTCCAAACTTCATGGATGATGAGCTGGGTGCCCTAGTTGAGGCTTATGTCTGGATGGAGGACCTCCTGTCAGGGAAGACAGGCACATGGCTGCAGAGGTCACAGGGATGGGATGTGGTAGCTCAGGCTGTGAACGCCCATGACGTGTACAACCGCACTCCCCAGGAATGCATTAAGCGCATGAATAGTGAAAAGACCAGGACCAGGGAGTGCCTGGCCACCATACGGGTATCCCTGAAAGCCACAGGGGGTGGGCCATGCATCGTGCCACCACTAACATCACAGGAGAAGGTGCTCGCACCCACCCTGTCACTGGCATCTGTGGAGGGTGTCCCTGGAGGTGGATTCCAGACAGGCAGAGGCCCTGCACAGCACTTTGAGCTTGCATGTGTCACATTGTCTATATGGCTTTGTGCTGTGATTCTGGGTGTGCAGGGCATGCCACACATGGATGCACACTGTGTCACCATGCCACTGTGCAGTGCATCCACCATTGTATTCCGCCCCCATGGCCATGTAGTGTTCCCCTTGCAGCCCGTGTGTGCTGCCATATCAGACTGTGTCACTGGGGACATCTCTGCTGAGGTGCGTTGGCCAGTGGTGGTCACTGTCCACCTGTGTACATGTGCCACATTCTTGTACATCCACTACACATGACAGTGCAATGCACCATAGTGGCCTTTCAATGTTGCCAATGTGCCCACATGCAGGTGGCAGAGCCCCTTACCAAGGGGGGCCTGTGCACAGCCATGGCCCAGCAGCTGTCCATGTCTTGGAACCATGCGTGCATGGCCCTGCAGCATGCAATGCACACAGGACATGGTGGTGTGGGTGACACAGGTCACAGTGCCCATGCATGCCATGTGTGGCAGTGTCAGCACAACTGTGCTTCATGGCACATGGCCCCATGTACACCTGTCAGTGGACATCCTTGGACATATCGCCCTGGCGATGCATACCTGTCTGCCTTACAGTGGCAGCACACCTCAGGGGAGCTGCAGAGCATGTCCCACAGGTGGAGGGTCTGGTGGAGGAGGAACACAGGCCATCACCATCAGCAGGGATCGTGGCTGGCACAGGCAGGGCATGCATGTTCCAGGATCTGCTGAGTTTCATGGGTCTGAACACCCTGCCTGAAATAGAGTTGCCTGATGACCTCACAGTGCTGGCATCAGCCACGGAGGATGATGATGCCATGCAGCTGGAAGTAACGACACACAGCGGCGCCACTGTCACAGTGCAAGTGGCCACATAGATAGTGATGGACAGGGTGGGGCACCCTACACACATGCACACCCCCAGCCAGGTTGCCCCACTGACTACCACACCTGCGGCGGTTGTGGGTGGCCAGGTCAAGGATGTGGCTGTGGGGACAGGGGCCATCACTCTGGAGCAGTAGGGCATTGTGCTGCAGTAACGTGCCACCCGTGTACATGACATGACTGTACAGGTACCCACTGTGCCTGCCCACACACAGTCCCTGCCCAAACAGCGGCCAGCTGTGCAACGTCCACAGGCTGTGGATGTTGCACTGCAGGCTGGTACACCCCCCCATCAGTGCCCCCCCACAGGACAGGTCCCCTGCTGACGGGCTTGACGAGCACACCCGGCTCCTGTAGGCCTCTGTGGGGCATCAGGGTGTGCTCAGGGATGTGTATCAGGGCCTGCATGTGTAGGTGGTCATCATAGATGACCTTGCCTCTGCAGGCGGCTCCAAGTTGGTTGGCGAGATACACCAACTCTGGGTAGATGTGGTTGGCAAGATTCACCAGCTGTGGGAGGAAATGACCACAGGCTTTGAGAGGATAGCACAGGCCATCAAGGTGGGCTGTGCCACCCTCATGCTCCGCATATCTGGACCGTGTAGTACGGTATGGGCTGCACACCCATTGGCTCATGCTGTGAACCACGGGCGGCAGCCCTATCATTGAGCTGCTGGGTCAGCGGACGGTGGGGTGGCAGGTGGTGGTGCTGCCACCCGCCGGCTGACTGCGGGGCCGGGCGGTGGGGCTCAGTGGGCAGGTGGGAAGGGGGGTACACTAGACCACCAGGGTAATAAGCTGTTTTGTATGGTTGAAAGATGCCCGTGATCGGGCAGAGTGCGCTCCACTGGACCACCAGGGCTATTGAACATGGCGGGGGGTTCTGATACTGATGCCCGTGATCGGGCAGAGTCTGGTCCACTGGACCACCAGGGCTATTGGACGTGGGGGGTTCTGATACTGATGCCTGCTATCGGGCACATAGCGGTCCACTGGACCACCAGTGGTATAGGACGGGGGATTATTCTGTTAGACAGATGCCCACAATCGGGCACATAGTGGTCCACTGGACGACCAGAGATATTGGGGGTGATTTCAAAAGATGCCCACATTGGGCATGGGGTGCCAACGGCGCGCTTAGGAATTCGGGTGGCCACCCACAGGTGGCAGCTGCCATGTTGTGCCCTGCAGTGTGGCAGTTCACCTGTGGGTGGCCATCATTTGTTTCTTTTTTGGGGGGCTTAACTTTGTGCAGGCGCAGGTAGGAGTTGCGCATGCATGACTCTGCACATCCTGGGCTGAATATCGGGCTGTGCAGGTTATGCATGGGCACGCCCCCCCCCCACCTGTGCCTGCATACATTACTGATGTGCATCAGGATTTGTGCGGCGCACTTTTCTCTTTTGAATATCGCGCCGGGGTGCATCAGTGGGTTGTACATGGCGCAACACTGTTGCACCATGCGCAACCCTTTTGAATATCTGGGCCATTGTCTTTTTAGGTATATACTGTACTCTACGTCTATAGTCACAAAACCTTTATATCCTGTTCATTCTTCCCTTAATTAAAGACAGAAAGAAAAATTGGTAAATTGAATATGGTTTTATTAAATGGTCAATAACTGTGAAAGGAAAGAGAAATGTATTAATCTGGTACCAGTTCAGGAATGCATACTTACCTGAAGCATATGCCGACACCGCAGCGACAGCTTTAAAGTGATGTCGTTGACAATGACATCGACAGATTGCTGTTAAGTCTGTTTGGGATCATGGCACAGCTTCCTGGGGTCTGGCACCCCCTCCCTTAATCAGTTCTGACTCAAAGTTGATTATAATAAAATACGGGGGGAGAATCCCCCCTGCAAAAAAACACATTATTTTTCCAACAACACAATGCTAATCGCATTTGTGGTTGTCATGCAGCTATCGCTGTAATGTCAGATCAACATATTTTTGTCAAACCAGCATCGTAGATCTTTACTGGAAGTATGGTCTATATACTAAACCCTTTCCAAATCAGATTTACTTGTTTTTCACATGGTGAATCAGTTTGAAGGTGGGACAGGAATAGAGATGAAGATACAAAGATAAGCTCAAATTATTTAAGTGGTTTACTTTGAAATGGATAAAGAAATATGAAGTACACATAAAATATGTTACAGATTGGAAGCAGAATATAATCAGTAACTTCGCTTCACAGTCTGTATCCCATTCCAGAAACGTTAAGAAGGTTTAAGTTTGTGATAAGTTTTTGTACTAGTTGATCTCCTTACCACATGACTAGTGGGGGTATTTAGGGGACTGCATTTGGCCATAGATTCAGATGTGCTCTGATCAATGAGTGAGCTAGACCTGGTGCTCCAGAGAGGGAAACAATGGAAAAGCTGGTGATCTGAGGAAGAAGGTGCTTCTCTGCAGAATCAGGATAAGGAGACCAGCACTAGAGAGGACAACACTATGGAAAATTAAGATTTTCTGCTTTCAGTGTGCAGAAAGAGTCACTGGGTGGGAAGGTCATGTTGGCTAACACATTCTCTTTTATAATATATTATGTTATACTTTATTAATTTTGCGTGTATTGAATCTGTGATCCACTTCCCTCTCACAGTCATTAAATGGAGTGCCTTTTTTATTATTTTGAATGTGAACACTAGCCTAATTAGACTCAAAACGAAGAAAGGAACGTATTGTACAGCACATGAGATTAAAGGAGACAAGAAATGATTTTTACATAGTTAAGTGCCCTACCATCTTCCTTTCCATGCCAGTTATGTATTCTGATATGCGTTGATGATTTGTTGAGAAATAAATGATCTAGCTTTGAAATGCATTCAGATCTACACTGAGTTCCACTCTCCTCACCAGCTACTGCTCTTGATTTTCATATTTCTAAGACATTCTATGACATCAATAACTCCCATTCCATGTGTTTTTTTCTGAATGGCATGGAATGGGAGCTTTTGTTGTCATTGAATGTTCAGGCAGCATGAAAACAGAGAACATCAACTGCTGAGGGGAGAGGGATTTGAGGTAGTTACAAAGGCAACAAAACTAGATTATTTAATGTACCAAAAAAAAAGGCAAAAACTTCAGAATTCTGGGTAGCCAATAAAAAAGCAACTGGAGGGCATCTGGAGGTGTAAAAACTGCTTCCTATCACCTGTAAGGGCAATCTAAATTAGAATAAAAAATGCAGTAGGTCAAAGCATTCTCTGTAAGATGCATCACTGATACAGATTTATTTATTTTGTTTTTGTTGACCGGGTACAGTAAGTGCACTTGACAAATTCTGCCTATTTTCAGGAACGCCCTTGGGGGAGGGGGATACAGATGAATGCCAGCTGACCTTGAACCAGATTAAGCTGTTGGAGATATTTTTACTGAATGTAAAAATGTACAATTGAATATAGAAGTTATAATGAGAAAAACAATGTAAATTATTTTCCCACATGGACATTTGGGTGGCAAAACCTCCATGTTCATAATTTTATGAATATTAATTCACACAAAACAGAATGCCAACACATTTTTTATGAGAAGAGGCAAGTCTGAAAGTCACATATATTTTGCCATGGCATGCAGTACTTTTTTGACACACCAATGTTTGAATAATAGTATATCCATAAAGATACAGACTCACACAAATACTTGCATGCTAAAATGCACACACACACTTACAAACCAGCACCTTGCAGCTTACAGTGGCAGTGCTTTGCACCAGAGGGGCTTTATCAATGCTAAACTGTGCAGTGATGTCTCCTTGTCCTGGAGCACTTTCGTGAACTTGCTACTGTCAGTGATGGCTGCCAGCCACAGGGTGCTTTTATCAGTGTTGCCTCCAGCTGCAGTGACTCCCCTGTTTAACCTTTATCAACCCCCCCAAAAAAAAACATAATATAAGGGTTGTCCCAGCTGGCAAAACACTGTTCTTATTGGTAACACCCCCCTACCCCCCAGAAAGTAACATTGGCAGCAGGAACAATGGAGAAATACAGTATGAGCAGCATGGTTAGCAGCTGAGATTAAGATGAAGACATTCGGGTCAGGGACGTGTGTGTGTGTGTATGTGTGTGTTGGACATGGCTGCTGGTGCCCTTTGGTCCAATCAGTACTACAGTCAACTGACCATGCCATTACACGGACTGCACAACTGATACACAACTGACTTCTTCAGCAAAAGGGAAAATTAATCTCAACAAATTAAACATCAAAATACCTGAGGTACTGCCAATGCCCAAAGGAAAGGATTTGTGTTATATAAATAAAATATATCTGAATTGCTCTATAATAATTTTTATTTTATCTATTTTGATAACTGTGTGGGTGCACTGGCACCTAAAGGCCTTTTTGCAGGCATGATCAGAGTACAAATGTACATTACAAGATGCCAAAACATGATACACAGGTGTAAATCCATTCACAAGGTAAAAATAGGGTAAAATGTGAAAGGACATGACTGTTACAAGAAACCTGAGCTTACATTATGTTTTTGAAGATGATCTTTCAACTTAGCAGTGAAGACTGTAAATGTTGAAGACAGTCTGACAGCTGGAATGTGTTCCATAAGGAAGCAGATCGATGGCTGAATGAATTTTGCCCTATGCCCCTGTGCATAAGCAGAATTTTCTAGTAAGTTATTTGCAGTAGAATGAGAAGACGGTTTATTGACATATGCGAAGGACTTGGAGAGGCAGCAGAATGTTGTTTCATGCAAGATCTTGAATACTAAGTTAGGTAAAGATAGCTGGGGTTTGTACTCAGGTTGAAACTATCAAAGGAGTTGGAAACTGGTACAGCAGTGGGACCTGGGGCCTTGGTTGGATGCAAATTTTGCAACTTTATAATATAAAACTTCTTCTTTTTTTGGCCAAGAGTATAGACATCAGTGAAAATGGAGCCATACAGAAACACAGAATCTGTCAGCAGATAAGGACCACATGGCCCACCTAGTCTACCCATTTCTCTACTCACTGCTGCAGCCCCAGATCCTATTTTATCTTTGACACTCCTGCTCTGCACATCTCCAGGGTACCCTTATGTTTATCCCATACACTCTTTAGCCCCTGTATTATTTTTACCCCCCACCACTTCTGCTGGAAGACTGCTCCAAGGCTCCACCACCCTTTCAGTGAAAAAGTACTTCCTAACGTTACCCCTGAGCCTTCCATCCTTCAGCTTCATATCATACCCCCTTGTTCTTGTGCAGAGCTTTCTCTGAAATATGCTTTCCACCTGTACCCTGTTTATTCCCGTAAGGTACTTGAAAGTCTCTATCATATCTCCCCCCTCTCCCTTCATTCATCCAGTGAATAGATATTAAGGTCCATAAGTCTTTCCTCGTAGGCCTCACTAGTTCTGTACAGTGGCATCACCACCTCTTTCCTCCTGCTTGTTATGCTCCTTCCAATGCACCCCAACATTCTGTTTGCTCTCTCCACCACCTTTTCACACTGTTTGGTCACCTTCAGGTCATCAGATATGATAACCTCCAGGTCACCCTTCTGACTTGTGGTGGCCAGTATTTCCCCACCCATCCTGCACTCCTCCCCTGGATTCTTGTGACCCAGGTGCATGATCCTGCACATTTTAGCATTAAAACTCAACTGCCAGACACCTGACCACTCCTCTAATAGGCTTAGATCCTTTTTCATTTTTTCCATCCCCTCCGGTGTGCCCACTCTGATGCAGATCTTGGTGTCATCTGCAAAGAGGCACACCTTTCCTTCCAGATGCTCTGCAATGTTGCTAATGAAGACATTGAATAGGACTGGCCCCAGCACTGACCCCTGTGGCACCCTGATGGTCAGCTCTCTCTCCTCAGATATCATGCCATTTACCATCACCCTCTGAATTCTGTCCCTTAGCCAGTTCCCAACCAACTTTACCACCGTAGAACCCACTCCCAGGCTCCCCAATTTATTTAGCAATCTCCTGTGCGTGATGGTGTTGAAAGCCTTGCTGAAATCCAGGTAAGCCACATCCACAACCCTTCCCTGATCTACAACCCTGGTTACCCAGTCAAAGAAATCTATAAGATTTGTTTGACAGGACCTTACTGCTGGGAATCCATGCTGCCTTGGATCACTTGACCCACTATCTTCCAGAAACTGCACAATCCTCTCCTTAAGTAAGGACTCCATTAGTTTCCCCACTACAGAGGTCAGGCTTATAGGCTTGTATAGTAGTAATTTGTTTTATTGTTGACCATAAAAAACCTTACAATATTTATATGAACATACAAATTTGCCAGCAGATATAGGCCTTATGGTCTATTGAGTCTGCTCGAGTGTGCAGCTAGCAACCCTTATACTGCAGCTGCCCATCCCTTGACCCTCCCTCTTACCCTATCCCTATTTGAAACAGTCCACTCTTCTACAGGATACCACTTCTGCAGGCAACGTGTTCCACCCAGATTCTACTTTCTCCTTAAAAAAGTGTCTTCTCATTTTCCTCTTGTACCTTCCTCCCCTCCAATCTCAGATCGTGACCTCAAGTGTCCCTACCCCCCTTAACTTGAATAGTCCCTCCGTGCCTATCTTGTTTATTCTCTTCTTGTACTTGAAGGTTTCAATCATATCCCCTCTGTCTCTCCTCTCCTTCAGTAAGTACATGTTCAACTCCCTCAGCCTGCTCATGTAGGATATGTTCCCTAGTCCCTGGATCATCTTTGCTGCCCTGTGCTGCACCCCCTCCAGTAACCTAATGTCCCTCTTCAGGTACAGTATGGGTGCCAGTACTGCACACAGTACTCCAGATGTGGCCTAACCAGTGACCTATACAATGGCAGGATCAGCTCCCCTTTCCATGAAAGTATACCCCTGGCACTACAACCCAGCATTTTTTGGGCCATTGCTGCTGCCTTCCTGCATTGTGCTGAGTTGTCCATTAAGCCTGTTATAATCACTCCCAGATCCTTCTCCTCCTCTGTCATGGCTAACTGAACCCCACTCCCAGCTGGTAGCTGCTTCTTGGGTTTTTTGCCCTGAAATGTAGCACCTTGCACTTTTTGGCATTGAATCCCAACTGCCAGGAGTCAGACCAGGTCTTCAATTTTGACAGATCATCTTGCAACCCATGCTACCCTCCTAGGTCATCCACTACTGCTCCCATCTTGGTGTCATCTGCAAACAAACTGATCTTGCTCTTGATGCCTGTTGAGATGTCTTATATGAACAACCCAAACAACACCATTCCCAGCACTGAGACCTGCGGTACTCCTCTTGTCACCGCCCTCGGAGATGAGAACGCCTCTCCCACCACTACCTTCTGCTGCCTTCCCTGTAACAGTTTACTACCCATCCCACTATTTTTGCCTCTGCACCTGTACCTGCCAGCTTACTACCCAACCTCCCATGTGGCACTGAGTCACAGGACTTACTGAGGTCCAGAAACAGGGCATCCAATGCATGGCCCTTGTCCAACTGTCTAGTTACCCATTCATAGTAATCCACCAGGTTGCTCTGACAGAATCTACCAGTGACAAACCCATGCTGCCAAACAATAGAAAATATAAATAACATTCACATACTCATTACAACACAAGGCTTATTAAAATTTGGAAATATTGAGATTATTTAATCATTTAAAATCAAATTTTTTTTTCTTTAGAATTTTGACAGGGGTATGTGCATTGCCCTGTATAAACAAGTTCAGGCCAGAGTCGATAGGGCTGTGACAAGCTGCCAAGTGAGCAAAGTTACATGTATATGTAGAAATTATTACATGCCCGGGTGTAACTTGGCCATTTTTGGAGGTGTTGCGCCAGATTTTCAGCATGGCCTTTTCGGGTCCCCTCCTCATGAAGAGTGTCAGTGTTATTTTGTTCACTTAACCCGAAAGGTGACTTTGCAGAGCGACTGTGCCATTTTGTGCCACAGGTGCAAAAACACATTTGGGCAGGATGTGATACATGACAGCCATCCTGTTTAAAAGGAGGTGTGCAATAATGGCAATGTTGAAAATGTGGAGTGAAAATATTAAAAATTGGCAGAGTTAGGAGCATGCATAGAAACTGCACAATGAACACCTATAACGCAGTCATTTTGTGGAATTGTTTCTCCAGATTTGTAACATGTGCTGATCGGGACCCCACCTCATGAACAATGCCACTGTCATTTTATGAATCAGTCCCAAAAGGTGATTCCACACAGTGACTGCGAAATCACCTTTCAGGACCAAGTAACAAAATGACAGTGAAAGTTTTCATGAGGTGGGGTCCCAAGAACCCCATATTGATAATTTGGGACCAAAATTCCAAAAAATGGCCGATTTATCAACACAAGTTGAAAATCCCATTGAATGGCATTATAGCTCACTTACCTTTGAGTCTTCAGTTTGCAGTTTGGCTTTGAAGAGTGCAGATGTGTCCCGGTCCAGAGAAGATGACCACACCGAACTCCGGAGGTAAGTATGGGGTAAGGAATGGGTGTGGGGAGGTGGGTGTTCAGTGGGAGGGTGGGGATGGGAGAGGGGACTCGGGTGACAATGAGAGACCGTTTCTTTTCTACAGAAAGAAAACACGTCAGGAGACTGTTTTCTTTATTTACAGGGAACAAAAAAACAACAGACATTTAGGCACACTGGGGTGGGCTCCCAGTGTGCCACAAAAGTGAGGGGGGGGGAGAGCACGTCAGGTGACCATTTTCTTTATTTACAGGACACAGCAAAAAAAGACAGACATTTAGGCACACTGGATGGGCTCCCAGTGTGCCACATGAGAGTGGGGGTAGTGGGTACATGATGCCAGATGGGGATTGGGCACCCCGATGTCAGCAGGGGGCAGGAAATAAATACATTTGGGCATACTGGGGTGGGTTCCCAGTGTGCCACATGAGTGGGGGGGCTACATAATGCTGACATGAGGATTGGGGACCCTGATGTTGGCTCATAAACAGGAACAGAGGGAGCAGGGAGAATGGCAGCAGTGAGAGGTTGCGAGATGGTTTTCTTTGTTGCTGGTGCAGGCGGCAGTGACGCAACTGTGCATGCACAACACTCACACATGCGCAGTTGTGGTGAATGGCATGTTGCCATTCATAACATGATGGTGCCAGCAGAACTGCACATGCAAGCAAGTCGCGCATGCAGAGTTCATGCCCCAGAATGTGGAAGTAACAGCCGAAATAGTATGGCTGTTATTCCATAGTGGCCGATTATGGTGGCAGGTTTCAAGCTACATTGGGCTTTCAGAAGGATACTTCCAAAAGCCCAACAGAAGGTTCCACGGTAGGCCATTTTTAGAGCTATTGAGCAATCCCAAAATGGCTATAGGCTCCACTCACGGCCCTAAAAAGGAAGTAAGCTGATTGTGGACAATCCTCTCTTGGACTTTAGCTGAGGCTGACAAAATAAATATATGCCTGTAGTTGCCCAAGGCAGTGTGTTTCTCTTTTTTGTGACGTGGTGCAGCTGAGGCTTATTTCCAAATATTGGGGATCGTTATGGTCAGGAAAGATAGGTTGAAGATTTTTGAGGAATTGGGGTATTAAACTGTCGCTACCAGCAGATTCATCTGCTTTTAGAAGGTTCAGCAGGTTGCAGACTTCCTTGACTGTAACCCTTTTGAAATCTGCAAATGTGACATCTTGCAGACAAGGAACGGGATGGTGGGGACAAAAACTGTCAGCTTCACTTTCTCGCTCAGTGTCAGGAGATCACTGGAGCGGATGGGTGGAGACACACATAACTGGGCACAGAGAAGGAACGGGACATCTACAGTTCTGTACTGCTTGTCTCACTGCTTGCACTGTGCATGGTTGAGCGGATGAGGGGCACCTGAAGCTCCAGGGGTACGCTGACATGGGGGACCAGCAGTGGCATTCAAGATGCCAGAGACAGAGAGAGCCACAGACAGAAGGGACTTGGGAGCTGCTCTGAGCAGGATGGAGGAAATAGATTTGGCAGGAGGGATCCCTGACAACAGGCAGCTGCTCTCTTGTCTCCCTCTTTCTCTCTCTCTCTCTGGGTGGGACATGTGATGGTACAGCAAGTATTGACTTGCCTGGTACCCAGAGATCCACGGGACATGTGGGTGGGTAAGTTGAGGTACCTGGAAAGCAGCTATATGCCATGTGGATAACAGTAGCCAATGTTAAATATGAACACATGGCTACAGTGGAGATTGAATGGCTGGGACAGCAGAGATCCATAGGACGTGTGGGTGGGTAAGTCAAGGTACCTGGAAAGCAGCTATATGCCATGTGGATAACAGTAGCCGATGTTAAATATGAACACATGGCTACAGCGGAGGTTGAATGGCTGGGACAGCAGAGATCCACGGGGTGAGTGGGTGAGTAACCCTGTAGCACATGGAGGCAATATGATCTAAGCAATACACACAGCTACATGAATGAATAGCAACAGGTGACTGTGACCAGCACTGGCCACACAGCAATATTTATTGTGGTGGAAATCAGTCAGCGGCATTCTGAAATAGATAAATGGCTACCACTGCCATCTGGCTTTCCCCACATAGACAAGAAGTGCAGGTCTGCCCATGGATCTCTGTAACAGATGCTTCTCAGCAACTGTGCTGTTAACAGAAATCAATGTACTGTCATGTTCTGCTGTTTAGCCAACTGGGTTTCTACTTTTCCCTGCCCCATGTTGTAAAGGTTGTTACAAGTCTCTGTAAAAGAGTAGCAGGGAAAATCAGTAAGATAAAAAAAAAACACTGTAAATCATATACTGTATAAGGCCAGATAGGCTGTAACAGAGAGAAAAAAGAAGAACTTCAGGAAATACAAAACTAACCAGGCAGAGGGGTATGAGGCAGACTTTCTGAAATGATCAACGGAGGCCAACAAGGCTGTGAGGAAGGCAAAGTTGGACACTGACTTAGGGATCACTGATGGAATGTGGAAGGGAGACAAAACATTCCTTCCTTACACATGTGAGAAAGAAAACAGAAGAAGGGACAGTCAAACTAAAGAAGGGGGAACTGTGGCAGGTGGCGCTAAAGAGAAAATCAACATACCGAACCATTTTTTTTCTGTTCACTATCGACAGTGGAGGATAAAGGGCCATTACCTGACTGTGCCATGAAGTCATGAAGGCAAAAGGGGAATGCCCAGGAGAATGGGGAGGGTATCAGGATGTTAAAAGGACTAAACACAGTGAGGGTGGACAGGTCAATAGGATGGATGGGCTGCATCTCTGTGTGCTAAATGAAATGAACAGGTCCCAGCTGTGCTATTGTCTGAGATCGTCAACAGATTGCTGGAGACATGGGGTGGTACTTAGGGTCTGGAGTGCATCAGATATAATTCTCCTGCACAAGAGTCAAAATGGGGAGGAACCAGAGAACTATAGACCTGTCAGTCTGATGTCCATAGTGGGGAAGTTACTAGACGCCTTAAAAAGGAGAGGCTGCATGGCTTCCTGGAAGCACATACTTCAGGCTATCAGACAGCATGGGTTCACAATGGGAGGTCATGGCAGAAGAACCTGACTTGACTTCCTGGATTGGATGATGAAGGTGGTGAACAAGGCGTATGCAGTAGACATACTGTACCTTGAATTCAGAAAAACGTTCAGTTCTGTTCAACATGGATAGCTAGCCAAAATGTTGGGTGACATGTGGGTGAGGGCAAAGATTACAAGATGAGTAGGAAATTGGTTAAGGGATACAGTAGAGGGGGTTGTCCTTAATGGGGAAAAGTCAGAGGTTGGAGATGTCACCATTGGTGTGGAAAAGGGATCAGTGCTGGGTCAGGTCCTTTTCAACATCTTCATCTGTGATATTGGAGTAGAAATCAAGGGGAAGGTCTGCCTCTTCACAGATGATACCAAGATTTGCAGAAAAGTGGATAGTGTGAAATGGGTAAGAACTATGAGGGAGGACCTTGAAAGACAAAGTAGTCACAGGTCTAGCAGTTACAAATTCAGTGCTGTGAAGAGCAAGGTGCCAAAAATCTGAACATAGAATACAGAATGGGGAAGGGATAACAGTGGAAAGTATGACCCAGGAGAGAGACCTGCATAATAATACTGTACAATTTAAAAACATACATGCAGTGCAACAGGGCAGTGGAGAGGGCGAACAGGATGTTGGGATATATAGGAAAGAGGATCAGTAGCCAGACTAGGGAGACAATTCTGCCACTGTACAGGCCTCTGGTTTGTCCTCTCCTGGAGTACTAGTACAGTTCTGGGGTCCACACTTGAAGAAAGAGAGGACAGTGTGGAGGTGGTACAGAGGAGGATAACCAAAATGATCCAGGGTTATTCAGGAAAAGATTTACATTAGGAGGTTGAAGAATCTCAACATGAACAGTATGAGCTGGAGGCAGGGGGGCATGATCAAGATTTACAAATTACCTCTGTAGGATAAATAAAATAGAGAACAGAGAGTTGTTCTTGCTGAGTAGGACCAGGGGGAATTCAATAAAGCTGATGGGTGGGAGATTTAAAGAGGAAGGTCAGAAAGCATTACTTCACAGAGAGGGTAGTAGAGGAGTGGAACAGACTACCAAAAGAGATAGTCCATACAAAAAAGAAGGGGGGGGGTCAAACATGGGCAGGGCAGACATATGGGGCTAATAAAGATGGTGGCAAAAGGGGATGGGTGTAAAGAGGAATGAAGGGACACTAGGATACTTACAATCAAAATTAAATAAGTAGAGCTGGGTGCACTGGATGGACCTCGGGCTGTTTTCTGCTAACAACTTCTATGTTCAGAAAGAGTTCAGACTAGACAGGGACAGTCATATTATTCCTGATGCTATTTCTTCTTACAGTAATTAAGTCAGAAAGAAACCAAGAAGAAAGTTGACTACAAAATCATTCAAGGGTATCCCAACTGCACAGCCTAGGAAGTGAAAAAATTAATAGGCATTTAAACTGAAACAACAGTTGCAATACGAGATTTAAACTCCTTCATAGCAATAATTGCCTGCCTAATCTGTGGATGTGTTGCATGCTCGAAGATCAACAGCACTAGATGATGCATTGTAGTTTAATTACAATTTCAATGTGTATTTTTAACAGAAAGCTCTCTTTAATTGAAAACAATGAATTAGTATGCAGCAGCAGTGAATCTGTGCAACTGCTGCCTCAACTTTGAGTTCCAAGAGCCATAACATTTCCCGGTAGGTAGCATGATGTTACCTCAGTCACAGCAGCAATTGGCTCCTGCCGAAATGGGCAAATGGGCCTCTCACTACAAAGGAAATGGATTCTGTCCCTGTAGGTGTATATCACATTACTTTTCTGTTTGAAGTAACTTGCATAAAAGGCTGCTAGTAGAAATAATTATAAACTAGAGAACTGGACTTGCTTCATAAGAAAGCTCAGGGTCCTGGAAAATGAAGAAACGGCAAAAGCAAAAAATGCCCAATAGTAAACTTAAACCTTTCCTGTAAATTATAAACAAAATGTGATAAAGAAGGCATTAAGCTACTCTGAATATGCTATGTGTTGTGCTGGAATAAATCATCACTGCTGGATTGTGAGGCACAAGGTAAAGTTTAGTGCCTCTAACCAGAGGGAGGGGAGGAGAGAAACAATTTGTGTTTCATAATTTTGAGAATTATAATTAATTTCCTAGTCTGATGACTTGGCAAATGAAAATCATCTATGAAAGACAGATGTGAGTGAAGGTGTTTTAACTTTGCTATGCATGGAACAGTGTGAAGTACCCTGACTCATGCAGCATGAAGTGAATCTTCACGTAGTTTGTCACCTGGCAAAGTGCTCACTTCATCAGGTAGACTACACATAGTCGCACTTCACTAGTGAAGGTGCCACTACTCATACAGTAGTTCCTGACAGGCAGAACTATGTGTAATTTTATGTTTGCCAGCAAAGTGCCACTAGCACAGTTCTTTGTGTTTGCTTTTCTTTTTATTAATCCAAACCACCCGCTAACCAGTCTACCACCCCTCCTCCTACCACACCTAATGCTAGCATTCTTTCCCCAACATCACTCTTGTAGCATCCACCTCCCTCCTTTGCTGAGTCCCCTGAAGCTTTTTATTTATAAATATCCTTCTCCCCACCCCAGCTGCAGTATTGCATGCACATCTTCTTAGACCAGACTCCCATTTCCACTTATCCAAGACAGTCAAAGAAATAAGGAGCATCCCCATCCCAACACCCACCTCTTCACACTTGTCAAACAAAAAAAGGATATGATTATCGTATCAACCAGTAAAAGAGAAAGTCATACCCTGCAATGGTATCCAACCTCTCTGTTCATCTCTCATTGGCACACTGAATGAACGACTGAATGAATGAACAAACAAACAAACAAATGACTGAACAACTGAATGAAAGAAATGATGATGAAATGACAAGCCCTTGTAGTACCAACTGGTTATTCACCGTTGTCAGCCAGTCAGCTGTTACTACTAGGGCATGTCATCTTTTCATTCATAAATTCATTTATTCATGCTGGCCCAGTGGTGCTGAGGGTTGAGGTGCTGAATTCTACACCTTACACCACACCAATGACCCAGGTTCAGATGCAGACTTGGGTCATCAGGGGTCAGTTGGGGCAGGAGAGAATAGAGCATCCAGAGATCTGCTGTCCTCTCCTGGGCAGGTAGGGTTATAGTGCCCAGTGTTTGGCTGGTCCCTAACATTGCCTGAGGGGTAAGGCAGATGGGACTGTTCAGAGAGGGGGAGGAGTGGCAGCTGTTGACATCCCACATACGGAAGCATGCATGGGACATTTTGAGCAACATTGCAGACACACTTTCTGGGGGTACAGAAAAATTGGGAAAATGGTGGACTACTGAGTGGTCACTAACATCCAGCTTCCTGGTAACCCTGCATCCAGTACCCAGGCCATGCTGCTTTGTGTGAAGGTAAGCCCTGGAGGAAACTTGGGGTGATGGGGCTGGGGTGTCAAGTGTCCAATGAGCTGCTTGGGACCAAGGGGCAAAACAGCACTAATTGGAAAAAAAATAAATTCCTTCCTTCCTTTATTAATTCATTCATTCAGTGATCCAGTAAGAGATGAACAGAGAGGCTGGTAAATGTGGCAAGGGATAATATTCTGTTTCACAGGTTGATATGAACATCATATTCTTTTTATGGGTGATGAGTGGGGGGGAGGAGGAGGGTTTGGTGGTGCCAGAGGTTCAAGGGGAAGGGATACTTAAGCAATAAGGCACAATGGGGTATTGGTGTTTCTAGGTTTACCCCATGGTCAGGGGTGTATTGAAGCATGAGGTGAAGTTGAGTGCCTTCAGCCACCTGACCGTGGAGTAAACCTAGTACCATCAACATCCCCAGAGTGCCTTATTCCTTATATAAAAAGGACCCATAGGCAACTTTTAAAAAATGAACATTCTAAAAGTTTTCAAAGCCACAAAAAATGTAAAAAAATGTTGCCAAATAATGTAAAATAGTCCCTCCACATATGTTTTTCACCTGTCAGTCATCTGTCTTTCTTCACATTCAATATATTGTGTGATTGTATACCACTGAATACAAGAATTCAAAGCTCTGCATTATTCCAGTAGTAGAATGCTCCACCCCCCACAAGGAAAGGTAAGAAAAAATTACTCACCTTAGTAATTGCTTTTCTTCTCATGGAGTCTTGCTATATTAGGACTTATTGCAGTTAGCCACTGCACTTGAACTGCCCCGGAGAGGAAAGAGTTAACTCCAGAGAATCTGGAGTTCTAAAGCGCGAGGACGCTATACCAAAGCTCTATCTGGGCAGTTTCAAATGAAACTGTCAGATCTTCACGAAGCTAACACTAAGCAACAAGTCTGTGTGGAAAGCTCTACACTAGCCAAATGGCTACCTACTAGTAGTAATAACAACAATATAAACAACAATAGGAACAACAATAACAATAATAAGAATGAATAATGGTATTATTAGTTTCCCCTCAAGCACTATTAGGACCCCCCTTCCCCAAAGACTCCAAGTCAGGAAGGGGCCAACAATCACTCAACACAGAAAACCCTAGTTCCTAACCCTAAATAAAAGAGGTGAAGGAAGAACTACAATGGCATGACACAGTGCTTGCACTATTTGCCACCCCACCCCAGTAGAAGTTCTGAGAGGGGCAGGTTGGGGTGGTCTTATATAGCAAGACTCCATGAGAAGAAAAGCAATTACTGAGGTGAGTAATTTTCTTCAAACACCATGAAGTCTTGCTATATTAGAACTTATTATAGATCACACAGCGATACCTCCATGGAGGAGGTCAGAACCTACTTAGGAAATAGGCTCTGAAGCAGCTGTGCCAAAACGGGCATCTCTCCTGGACAGAAATCCAGGGAATAATACTTGGTAAAGTGTGAACTGTCTTCCAAGTAACAGCTCGACAGATTTCCAGAATGGGAATATCTCTAGCAGCCGCTAGAGATGCAGCTACACCTGGTGGAGTGAGCCCTCAGTCCTGAGGGGGCTCTCCTACCTAGTCTTTGATAACAAAAATGGATACAGGAGACAATCCACCTTGCAATTGTCCTCTTAGTGGCAGGTTCCTTTGCCAACCTCGCCCTAGGTAAGGAAGAGTTGGAGGGATTCGAACCTGTGACCTTGGTGTGTTACAAATACTAGCATAAGGCTCTTTGATCGTCCAAGCTGTGCAGTCTCCTCTCACCTGAGGAAGAATGCTCAGTGAAAATCCTGGGAGAGAGATGGGTTGGTTCAGGTGGAAACCTGAAACCACTTAGGGACAAACCCTGTGTTAGTCCTAGGGACTGTCTTATCCTGTGGGGGAGAAAAATCTTCTTCCACTGCCAGGGCCTGTAGTTCACTTATGCTGCTGGCAGAAGTGAAACCAGCAGAAAAACATTTTCCAAGTGAGAAGCTTGAACTCTGCTGGGACAGAGGTTCAAAGGGGTTTGCATTAACTGAGCAATGCAAACATTCAGGCTCCATGGGAGCTGGTTCCTCGAAAAAGGAGGGTTGTGTGAAGCAAACCCTTAAAAACTTGAAAACACAGGTTGAGAAGAAAAGGAAGCAGGCTTCCTGCTTGCAGAAAAACAGAGACAGCTGCCAGAGGAACCCTTAAGGTAGCTGGCCCAAGACCTAAAGAATTTAAATGGACCAAAAAGTCCAGAAAATGGGCAGATAAGCAGACTGTGGTATAATCTGCTTCTCAGCGCACCAGACTGAAAACCTGTTCCGCTTAGAATTGTAAGTGGCCCCAGTGAAAAGCTTTCCTTAAAGCCTTTAAAATATTCGCGACACCTTGAAAAAGGTGTAAATCAACAAATTCTAACTCCTCAAGAGCTGCCTTGAGAAGGAGGAATTTGAGGTTCGATACCACACTTCCCTTGTGCAAAGGCCAGTAAGTCATGGACTCTGGGCAAGCTCAGGGTAGGGTGGACTGTCAAGGACAGAGACAATGGGTACCAGGGCTGTCTGGCCCAGTTTGGAACAATCAGAATCGCTTTGCAGGGCTGAGATCTGATTTTTACTAGTACCCTCAAAGAAAGGGAAAAAGGAGGAAAGGTGTACAGAAACTTCCCTTTCCAATCCAAGTGAAAAGTGTCCAAGGGGGCTGATCCCAGCACTGGAGGCCTCAACAAAACAGAGAAAGATAGTGGTTATCTGGGGCTGCGAAAAGATCTATCTGAAAATGAGCCCCATCTGGCAAGGACTGAACCCAGCACCTGAGGATTCAGAGCCCAATCGTGATGGCCCTGAGAATCCTGCTGAGGGCATCTGCCAGGGCATTGTCCTTCCTGGGAGGTGAACTGCTATCAGGAGGTGTTCAGGAGTAAGCCAGAGACCACCACTTCATTGCTTCGGTGCACAAGGTTGATGACCGAGTGCCCCCCTGCCTGTTGATGTACCACATTATTGTGGTGTTGTCTGTCCTGACTTGAACTACCTTGTTCTGGACAGAAGCTGAAAACTCCTAAGAGCTAGAAGACAGCTCTGAGTTCCAAAAATTGATGTGGAGCAGAGATTCCTAGGGAGACCACACTCCCCTCTTGGACAGGTCACCTAAGCGAGCTCCTCACCCTAACACAGGAGCATCCATGGTGAGGGAATGAGGAGGACCCTAGTTTTAGATTGCTTTGATCCTGCCACCAGTGTAAGGCCAGGATCAGGGATTGGGTCACTAGAACCAATTTGGAAAGGGATCCTCCTTTGGGACCAAAAGGCCCTCAGATGGAACTAAATGTCCCTCATCTGGAATCTTGCTCCCTGCACTACAGCTGTGGAAGCAGCCATGTGCCCTAGTAGTTGTAGCAAATACTATGCTGGTCAAGAGACTCGCAGAGTAATGGAAGATGCCAGGGCAAAGAGACTGCCTACCCTTTCAGAGGGGAGAAATGCCCTGGCTAACTTTGTGTTCAACTCTGCCCCTATGAAAGTTAGTATCTGAACTGGTTCGAGAACTGACTTTGTAAATTCAGCAGGAATCCCAGAAAGGTGAGAAGCTGCTGGGTGACTTGCAAGTGGGATTTTACTTGATCTGGAGACTGACCCACTAAGAGCCAGTCATCCAGGAAAGGAAACAAAGCAATCCTTTGCCTTCTAAAGAGCCACTACCCAGCTAGAATTTCAATACCCTTGGCGAGAGGGTGCAGGGCATTGCCCTGAACTGGTAGTGGCCTGAGGGTAACCTGAGGTACTTTCGGTGAGAAGGCCTGATCAAAACATGAAAAAATAGGCATCCTTGAGGTCCAGGAAAGCTAGCCAGTCCCCTGGCCTCAGCCAGAGTTAACATTTTAACTTTGTTTTCAAAGATGCTTGTTCAGGTACCTTAAATCTGAGATGGCCGCCAATCTCCTGCCTTCTATAGGGTAAGAAAGTATCATGAGTACAGCCCTTGCCCCAGTGGCAAGAGGACTCTTCTACTGCTTTGCAGTTCAGAGGAGAAGAAACCTCTGCTCCCAAAGCAAGGGATTCGAAGGATTTGCAGGGGACCTGTCTGGCTCTCATCTTTGGAAACTGTTTGAAGCTGAGAACCAGACCTATTACTTCCAGAACCACTTGTCCGAAAGTTAGGGACACCCAATTCTGGCTGAAATAAAACCAACCTGCCCACTGGTATGGGAGAATCGGCCCTGGGCACCCCATCAGGGTGCCTGCTTGGCAAATAGTCTTGGGCTAAGGGGAGGGGCGGTTTAACGTGCCCCGTCTATCTCTGCCTCTGAAGAGACCCCTCTGGCGAAAGCAGAGGAGGCCTGAGCCTCTACCTGGGCACTTTTGTAGGTAATCATCCCTGTTTTTCATATAGCTTTCTGTTTGTTCCTCAAACAGAGAATTACCCACAACAAGAAACAAATCCATAGACTTTGACAGAGTATCTTGGGACAGATTAGTGCATCTGAGCCATGCCAACCTACAGAAAGCTACAGAAGTGGTCATGACCCTAGAGAAAACAAGATTAACACCAACAGCAGTATGAACTTGAACTTAGAGGCTTGGTGCCATTAGCAGCCACCTGTTCCAACCCGGCTAGCCAGCTGGCCGTGGGCCTGCTTGGCTAACTGCAATACTGCGATCACCTAGATTTCGAAATCTAGCCACATAAGCCATACAACTTGCCTGTCTGAGTCCCACAGAAGCTGCCATATACTGTTTTCTTGTCATGGCATCAATCCTCCTGAATCCTATTCAGGAGGATGTGAGGCCAGGAACTAGCCTTGACACAGGCTGCAGCTTGTACCACACCTACATGACTACACTGCTCAGTGAGGAAGTCTGTAACAGAGCCTGACGAAATACACCTTCTGTCCATTTTTTATCTTACAGGAGGGACAGAAAGAGGAATCTTATAAAATCTTTGTTGTTTACTTCCTAAATGACTTATGCAAAGGAAAGACAACCTCTAGCCCATCATTCCTACATAATCAGGCTCCCTTTACTCATCCATAGCCTCCTCTAAAGGAAGCTGGGGGATTCTGCAAGCTTTTGTAAACATAAACTGAGAAAAGGACTCAGATACAAAAGGAGGAGATTCTAAAAGTCTGTCTGGAGAAAATGTCCGCTTAAGTGGGCATGTCCAGACCCTACCAGCCACACATGTATTGATCAAATTTCTCCTCCCACTCCTGTGGTTCATAACAATTCCTCAACATCATAAACCTGAACCACTGGAACTGAACGAGCCACCTTTACTAACTGTAGATGGTCTGACAGGACCTAGAAACAGTGACTGGACAATCTGTATGGCTTAACTACTCTGCAGCAGTTGGAGAGACAATCTTGGACTCCAAACCTACTGATTTCTGTCATATTCATTTTTTTTCTAAAACTGGTTCCTCTGAACCATCCTTTTGCCCGAGGAAGTCTAGCCCTGGTCAGAGGGCACTCCTCTGGTCCAGTGGGTACTGGACCGGGCTGGCCATCCGGTCAGTGGACTTTGGCCAATAGTTCCCTGAGCCGCCCTATCTCTTTCAGGGTGGCTGCAGGAAATTTTAAACACCTGGCAGTCTGACAGGAGGTGGTCAGCCCTCAGACACAAACACAGTGAGTGTGGGTCAGCCTTGGCAAAGGCTTCCCCACAGCATCACAGTGTTGAAACCCAGTGGGCCCGGTTTTCTTTTGGGTTTTCAGACATAATGCCAGCCTAACCAAAAACTTGCTCCTTTTATGGCGTGCAGTTGCAGAAGACACCCTTATCGGTTCCTAACCGCTTTCACGGTATTTGAAAACCCTATTTAAAATCAAGGTTTTTTTAGAACCAATAAGAACTGGGTACCGCACTCTAAAAGCCCAAAACTTTAAAACGTTAAAATAAGCAAACCGATCGGTTCAAAACTGAACCGATAACTAAATTTCCACACAGACTTTACATTTTGTACTTACGGTTTACCAGATAGAGCTTTAACCGAAATGTGGTAAAATAATTACTTTTTGCCAGTTCAAATGAACCGAAAATACTCGCTTGACGAGAAATGAACCGAGCTGAAGAAGCTGATCTCCGGAGCGACTGTTCAGTGAAGCGGAGTAAAGAATCTGACAGTTTCATTTGAAACTGCCCAGATAGAGCTTTGGTATAGCGCCCTCGCGCTTTAGAACTCCAGATTCTCTGGAGTTAACTCTTTCCTCTCCGGGGCAGTTCAAGTGCAGTGGCTAACTGCAATAAGTCCTAATATAGCAAGACTTCATGGTGTTTGAACATGAAATACATGTATTAAAAATTATTCAGAGTTCCAGTAGTGCACACGTACATGCGCGTATGCACATACACACCTCAAGTAGAGCCAGAACTTGAATTTTATCTGTTGCCAGGTAAGCTGCAGGGAGTTCTCTAGTGAACTGGTAGGGATAGGAGGAGGATTTTTCATGGTCAACAAAGAAACAACAGCAATACAAACTGAATAGTACTTGATTTTTTAATGTGTGTATGTGTGTAAGCAGGGGCTCTTGAATGAAAATAACATTAAATTATTTACTTACTTTATTTAATTTATTGGACTTTTACTTTTTAGGGCCTAGTTGCAGTTTTTCTTATATGATTAAATGTTGCAGCCATGTTTGTGATGGAAATTAGGAAGTACATTGCTTATGAATTCTGTGAGTTGCTCTGTTTGGCAGGGACTTGTTTTTAGCCATTGGTGGTGGTCTCTTACTACCATGACTAGTACTAAGTCTCAGCCTATCAAGACACAGAGAGTTTCTTACACATTTTATATTCCTTATTTATTTGATTGGGTCAGATGGGTGGGGGTGGGAGTCAGGACTAAGGTATGTAATACGCAACTGAGGTGCAGGAGTGTTATTTAATAATAGAAAATGTTGGGGGACATGGGAAGGAAGGAGTTGGGTACTACGAGGGTGGGGGAAGGAGGGAAGTGGGTATTATGATGGTGGAGGGTGAGGGAACAGTGTTATGATCAGGTGAGGTGGGGGGGTGGGAGACATGCTTTATATGAGTGGAGTTGGTTATTTGTTTAGGCATTTAACAAAAGAAAAATGTTCACCTCTAGAAATTAACGTGAAGCCCAGAAACTTTGCCTTGCTACACTTGGAACGTTGTTCCCAACTTCACCACAAGTTCTACAGTGAAGCTTTAATTTGCAACACCCCTATGAACAAACTGTTAAAAAAACTACTACTGTTGAAACACAGTCAGACTGTTTAATCCATATCTGTTACAGCAGTAAACGATGGTTCAAAAATACAGTTTGGAAATGGGATGGATTCAAAGTGAATCTGAACTCCTGAGACCTGAAACCTAAGCCACAACACAATGACAAACGAGGGTGTGTTTCAGATATGGAGACAGTACCAGGTAAGCTGGCTTTGTCATTGTGACTTGTCCATCAAACCATTCAATGTTCAGACAACTTAAGAAAAGATAAGTTTACCAAGGTTTGCTGAGGTATATTTGAGCTTGAATGGTACGGCATTCTGACATATCTGAAATAATACCTTTTGGCGCAGAATACCAAAATTGATCCACTGATAATCGCAGGGATTATCACCCTCCCATCTGCAGCATATAGGAAAAAATCAGCCTCACCAAAGATTTCTTTCCTTGGCCCTTACCTTGTAAACATGAGTTAATTTAATGTCCAGCACCACACAATGCTCTTATTCCACATGCTGCTGGGCCCAAATGCCAGTATCTTGTCAATTGCACAAAGCATTGAGGGAGCATGATGCTGGAATTAGGGCATGGTAATGACAGGATGAGCAACTTTGTGTGGCCTTAGATATTGAAATAACTCATTTATAAAGGGACAGTTAGGGAAGGGAATCTTTGGGTGCAAGGGTGGTGAGCTTAGATGGGTGGGTTGGGAGATTCCAATGAGATGGGGGGGGCATACCTTTCAGCCTATTGTCAAAGAAGTTGTTTAAAGTCTTAGGTCACAATCTACACAGGTGGCTAGGATATGTTTGAGGTGAATGCATTCCAGTCGGTGCTCTGTGCACCCTGATGCTGGTCCCTAAAGAACAGTATCCACATCCCTCCTTTACTGTGTGCTGCTAGTGCAGAGCTGTGCATTGGATCAGGGGCAGCAGAGGTGGGTGGTGCTGACCCAGGTCATGGGCATCCAATCCGATGCCTTTACTGGGATCCCAGTGGATTTCTGCCTGCACAGGGTGCAGCGAACAATAAGATGGGAACTCCTCCAAGGACTGCTGTATCCCTGTTGAAGTGCTAAAAAACAGTCGACTTTTCTTAAATGTTGCTAGCTTGGGACGGTACTGCCCCCACACAATTGTAGAGACTCCTAGGGCTTGTGGCTGGTAAGTGGGTATGGCAGATTGGTCCCTGGGATCAATGATGTGGCTGCACAGAGCGGAATGCATAGCTACTAATACAGCTGTTAAAGGTTGCAGTGCCTGTCCCCTCTGCAAGCACTCCACCCCATGGAGTTCGTTCTCTGGAAGTGACATATGTCCACCTCCATCCTCTTGCCCACCCCATCCAACCTGCCTATGTAGCCACTCAAGAACACTGAATGAGGTGCAGAGGGGATACTCATCCTGCTTTATGTTTGCCTCAGAGTTCCCTGCTGGTGCACATTGTGCACATAGGTGGAATTCCATGGCTTTTCCTGACACTCCACACTTGCTGAATGCTTGGAACACTGTTGTAGAGATGGTCTTAACTTGCCAGCATCATCTGCATGGCTGCACCTTCTCCATGTGGAATGGATGTGAGTACAGAGCAATTCTGAGGGGGAAGTATGATCCTGGACAAGTCACATAACCTACCAGTGCACCAGTACAGTTGGCTGCTGAAATGGGCATAAACAGGGCCCAACTGCAAATAAGATGTTGCAACTTAACTGACTAACCTGTGTAAATAAACTATGAAATAAATAAATAAAGTGAGGGCTGTCCCTTCTAATGCTGGACAACTGAGGGCAATGGGAGGGAGGGCTACAACACAATCCTAGAGCAATTACAGTGAAATAATTGGTTGGAATACATGATTTTTAGGCAGAATACCAAAATTAGAATTTTGGTAGTATGCTGAGAATACCAGTTTTTTTCTTAAATTCTACCCCTGAAATACAGAAGAAATCTTTGAGTTAACTGTGCCATCAAAAAATCCTAAGTGATGCCACAGGCAACTCTATTTTTCAGGTTTATCCCTGATATTGTTAATTACTGACAGCCAGGCTAGGGTGCAGTGCCAATCCACATACAGTGAGAGTAGGATAAAAGGGATGCCCTACTAAAGAAAAAATATACATTTCTAGGATGGGCACATCAAATGATTGACAAATAATAGACCAAGATCAGTCAGTCATAAATATAACCTCCAAGGACTGCTGTATTCCTGTCGTAGTGCTGACAGAAAGTTGACTGGCCTTAAATGTTGCCAGCCAGTGCTGGTATTGTCCCCAGCCCACTGTAGAGGCTCCTAGGGCTGGGCCATTTGGGGAGTATCTGGACCATAATAGCAATGATGTGGGCATATGGAGAGGGAGTATAATAGCTAATACAGCCCTTAGGGCTTTTTAGAAGCCATCCCCTCTGTCGGCACGTTGCCCACAGAATTTGTTTTATCAAAATGAGGCATGTCCAACTCCACCCCCTCATCAGCCCCATCCAATCCTCATAGTCATGTATGAAGACCAGGATTGGGTGTGAAGGGATGCACATCCTGCTTTGTGGAGTCCACAGACTAACTAACAGGTGTGCATGGTGCGTGTGGAGGCATTCTGCACTTTTTCCTGTACTATATATGTGCAGAAGGGCTAGGAGACTGTTCTGAATTGGGCCATAAGTTTCCAGCACCATCTGTGTGGCGGCACCTTCTCCATGTGGAATGGATGTGGGACAAGGCAGGTCTGAAGGGAAAGTGTGATCTTGAGCAAGATACTTAACCACCCGCTGCTCCAGTCTACCAAGCTGCAGAAATGGGCATAAGCATAAGCCCACTGGAAATGAGTTATTGTAGTTCAACTGGTAACCCTGTGTAAATAAATTATAAAATAAATAAATATAATAAGGGCTGTTCCTCCTAATGTGGGACACCAAACGGATATGGGGGCCTACATCACTATCCTAGAGCATTTACAATCAAATAATTGGGCAGAATACAAGATTTCTTGATGGGATTGCAAAATCAGGATTTTGGTTTTCCACCAAGAATATTACTTTTTTTTCAAAATTCTGCCCCTGAAGTTGCGAAGGAATTTACAAGTTAGCTCTGCCATCAGAAAAATCCAAAGACAGCAATGTATGCCATAATCAGTTTCAGGAAGACAAGATTTCAAGCAGATTTCAGGTCCAAGCAAGACATAACATAGTGCACCAACATGCAACTCTATTTCCAGATTTATACCTGATATTTAAAACTGCTGACAACCTGACAGCCAGGTGGCTAGGATGGGGTACCAGTCAACATATGGTGAAACTAGTTTAAAAGGGCTGCACTGCTGAGGAAAAAATACACACATTTTCAAGTGGACTTTCATTTCTAGGATGGGCACATCAAAATGATTGACATAAAAGACCAAGATGAGTCAGTCATAAATCTAGCATAGAACAATTCATCAGGCCTGGGTAAGTGATTTTCTTGAAGTAGTCAGAAAACCTTTAATTATTTCAGCCATGTTCACTCACATCAGACAGAGCTATCATTCTATCATACAGTATGTGACATAGACACACCTACAGTATATACATTGACACGCAGCTGTAAACACATCAACACAAACACAAGCAGAAACATATCCACACATGTATTTGGACACACAGACATATGTTAAGACATGGACACAAACACACACAAGCACAGTTAGTTAGGCTGTGCCTTACTTGGCTCAAGAGAAGCAGGGATTACTTTTTATTGTCGCAACATCCCTACAGTACCCGATGGCATTTAACCAATGACTGGCATGACCTCTCTGACACAGACACATGCTGCTTGTTGTGCTGTAGTCTGTTGTCCTCTAAGTAGGCCACCAAGCTTCACTTGACTATGGTCTCCATCAGCTTACCTTCAACAGTGATAAGGCTTGTAGGTCTTTAGTTGGTTAATCCATCCCATCCCCCCTTCAGGACTGGTACTATGTCAGCGGATCTCCAATCCTCTGTTACCTCTTTGAACTTCAGCGAGTAATTAAATAGGTGAGGTAAGAGTACTGCCAATTTTGTGAACAGTTCCCTAAGTAACTGTGAGTGCAGGCCATCCGGGCCTGGTACTCTGACTACCCTGTGAGCTTGTAGATCCTTTTTTACCTTATCTGCTACAATCTGCACTATGTCCATATCCTCAACTACCTATGTG
Source organism: Neoceratodus forsteri (assembly GCA_016271365.2). Classification (NCBI taxonomy): domain Eukaryota; kingdom Metazoa; phylum Chordata; order Ceratodontiformes; family Ceratodontidae; genus Neoceratodus; species Neoceratodus forsteri. The sequence goes on along the minus strand of CM057453.1, from coordinate 276,201,125 downwards.
GGGGCCTTGATACCGCTAGAGGATCATAGTCCATGAATATCATGGGGAAGTAATTGTTGCATACATTTGTCTTCTGCTCATCATTTTCCACTATCCTCACCTCCTCCTAGCTAGCTTAATTATCACCTCAGTTTTCTTCTTTTACTGTGTATGTCTGAAAATTCTTTCCCCCAACCTTTTACTTCCTCAGCAATCCTTAGCTCTGTGTCTGCCTTTGCCCTTCTGATCTTCAACCATGGCTCTTTCAGTTTAGCCTGAGAATCCTGCCAAGCGTCCTCCCCCTTGTCTCTCTTGTACTCAGTGAAGGTGCATATTTTTTACCCTCACAGCCTCCCTCATCACCATATCTATGTTCTTCCACTCCCTTGATCTGGTCTGTACCTGCCAATCTTTACCTAACTAGTTATTGTATCTTTCTGAAATATGCACATTTCAGATCTAGAATCAATTTCCTTTAGAAGGTCCATTGTTACCCCAGCCAGTTTAAACCACACAGTGTTGCAGCCAGTGGACCCCACTGGTTCCCTGTCAGTCACCCCCACTATCTCCAGATTGGAAAGTACAAAGTCGATTATGACATCCTTCCATGTGAGACAATCAATGCTATGGCACCAACATTATTAATTTCTGAAAATACGAGTTTAACATAGAAGTGCATTCTCAAACCCTAACCATAGTGGTGCCACCATGCCACTATAATATTTATCCTTATTAAACTGGTGTGGGATAGCTAGCTAGATAAGCAGAGAGACAGACAGACAGACAAATAGATAGTGTATACCATCAATAGATAGATAGATAGATAGATAGATAGATAGATAGATAGATAGATAGATAGATAGATAGATAGATAGATAGTGTATACCATCAACAGAGTGTAGAAAATAGGGCTTCATGTTTTAGGTGCCATCAAGACTGTGTGAGTGATGTGAGTGTGAGGGATTTGTCAGCGTGTTGTACTATGAGCATGCCACAGCTGCCGCAATATACTTTGCATTATGAGGAACTCAGTAGTATTTTGCTTCTTCTGTACTGTGCTTTCTGTCGCTCTATAATATACTCGGGACATAGCTCCTAAAATTGCTGGTGTTTTTGCTTTTTGCTAGCTTTCACTTTTTGGGGCTGTTACTGTATTGATCTGTTGCTTCTCCACATGGTGCGGGTGGAGGTGATTATATATATTTAAGGCGTGGCGCAAGGGGTTTATGGGGCGGGATGAAGTCCCTCACATAAAATCAGGAAGAAAAGAGCAAGTTCGGATGACAAACTTATTGAGGTGTGCACATTGGGTGGGGTATGCACAGTGATTGTGTGGCAGCAGAATTGGATATTACTGTTCTTACTGTCAGCATTTTCCTTGTGCTCTGTTTTATTGTGCTGTGGTTATTTTAGCTCTAAAGCGGGTGACTAGCTAGATACAGTAGATAGACAAACAGATAGATAGATAGATAGATAGATAGATAGATAGATAGATAGATAGATAGATAGATAGATAGATAGATAGATAGATAGAAAAAAACATAGGCAGGCAATTACATCAGTTAAAATAAATGTACCGTTTCTGGATAATGAATGCTCTTTCTATCTATAAAGCATTAATTGATGTTAATGTCCACTGTAAATGCTTCAGAAACAGTATCTGGGCTGTCAGCTCATCTGCATAACAGTCCAAAGGACATGTGATATGAAATGTTTGAAACAAGCAGAGAATGTGACTTTTAGGTTATATCTTTTTGAGTGGACTGTTAACTATATTTTTGGTTAGTTTTCAGAAATTCTAAAGTTGTGGGAAGAAAGAAAGAAAGAAAGAAAGAAAGAAAGAAAGAAAGAAAGAAAGAAAGAAAGAAAGAAAGAAAGAAAGAAAGAAAGCTTAATAAGTAGAGAGTTGCCAAAATAATACTATCATGTTTTTGCATCTTTTCTCAAGCCAGACAATCAACTGTTAAGAACTGTTACATATAGAATAAAGTATGGGGTAGTGTGTGTTATGAGAATTAAATGCACACCTGAGGTGTGAAATGCTACATAAACCCTGAAGGTGAAGCCCACGCGGTTTATCAAAACATCCCACGCCAAGGGTGTGCATTCACTTCTCATAACACACACTACTCCATACTTTATTTTATATAATATCTCACAAACATTTTTTTTCCAACCAGAATTTTGTGACTAACTGTGGAGGCAATAAAGTGAAGTCATTTGGTTGTGTACTAGTGGCTACGTACCTCCATTACCAAGGAACCGCCACAAGTCTACTTATGTTCTGTTTATCATTTTTTGTATCTACCTGGTTGGTTCTACCTTTGTATTTTTCTAAAATGCCATATATGGTTGATTTTGCTGTTCACCAGCTTCAAGAGTACATGAGGGAATGGGTCAGTGACTGACAGCTTACATGCACAATCACGATTGCGGTTGACTGTAAGTGTAAGGAGTCAGCCATGGCCCTGTTCCCTTTTGAATTCCTGAAGGTGGTAAACAACAGGATCTACCAGATAAGGCTTTAAAAAAATAATGGTAGGATGAACCAGATAGATACAAATAAATTATTGGGATAAGGTGAGGAATCTTGTGTCAGCTTATCGCTAATGGAGATACGGCCCCACCATGTTCTCGAAACTGTTCAGCTCTCCCACACACACAGCAAGAGCCAATGAGGGAGTACTGCATTTTGACAGACAGAGCACATGTTCTCTGTAATAACCTATGAGATATTATGGCGAATATCGATGCGGTCAACACATTGAGAAAAATTGTTCACCAGATATTAATTATATCTCAGTTTAAGATAAAGACAGAAGAAATTTGTGAATTTTAGAAATTATACAGTAATGCTGGAACTAAATAAATACCAACACTTCTGTTGTGAAATAACTAACTTTTTATCTAAAACCACAAGAGTCTGTGGCATTGCTGAGACTTTTCATTTTAGGAATATTTATAAGTCAGAATCTAATTAATTAAAAGGAAACTACAATTACTTTTTCTAAAACTATATGCACTTTCTGGGTTATTTTTATCTGGACCATATCTCTCCATCTCTCTCTCTCTCTCTCTCTCTCTCTCTCTCTCATCTCTCCATCTCTCTCTCTCTCAAGTTGCTGCCACCATTGCCGACAAGTACTTTTGATTATGTTGGGTGTAGTAACACAAGAGACCTGCACTGAAAGACTTCACTAGTACTTTTTGTTTCAGGGGCACTTTTAACGCTCCAAAAAGCAACAAATAATAGTCATGACAATTAGTGCAGGTCCAGAAGGGTATGTAATCAGAAGAAAATGCCAGCAGTGGTACCTGCAATAAACAGGAGCACACACTTTTAATAGAAATACCACATACAAACAAATTAATTTTAGCAAGTTTTCATTTTGCAAGGTCAGCAGTTTTAATTTTGCCTAAAAGACAGAACCACAATCACTTCACAGGCCCCTGAAGCATCTCTTATGAACTAAACTGAGAAAAATGTGTCCATATACAGTAAATCTATATATATATATATATATATATATACACATCTATATATATATGTATTCGCCTAAATTGCTGAAATTACTGGTTTTACATTTATTTTGTCTGCTATCAGTAAACTTCTCGAGAAAGTTGTGGCTGGGCAACTCATGGAGTATATTCAGTCCCATGAGCTGCTGTCTCCTGCACAGCATAGCTTTTTTTAAAGGGCACAGTACATCCTCTGCCCTTGTCACTGTCTCTTCTGGGATCAGGACAGCTATGGACCAGGGTAAACTCTCAGGTGCCATCTTTATTGACCTCTCCAAGGCCTTCGACTTAGTTGACCATGTCCTACTTTGCTCTCAACTTAGGTCCCTTGGTCTGTCCCCACCTCTGTCAGATGATTCTCCAACTACCTACAGGGCAGACAGCAACTTACCAAATTCAGTAAGGTGCTATCAGACACCACTCCCATGTCCTCAGGTGTCCCCCAGGGTTCAGTCCTAGGGCCCCTGCTCTTCTCCATCTTTGTCAATAATCTACTCTCGCCATCTTCCTACTGCAGGCCCATCCTATATGCTGATGACCTGGTCATCCTCACTCATTCCCGGGACACTGGGGTCATTAACCACCAACTAAGTGAGGATTTCAGGAGTATTCAATCCTGGATAATGACTCACAAGCTGGTCCTCAACCTTAAAAAAACTCAGGCCATGCTGTCTGGGTCCCTGGCTAAGATAAAGCCACCCCTGCCCATATGTGTATCACTGGTCTTGATGGTGCTCCTGTCCTAATCACTGACTCTGTAAAATACCTTGGGGTGACACTTGACCCCCAGCTTGACCTTGGACACCATATCCAAAACATGTGCAGAGCTGTCAACTGCAAACTGGGTCTGGCCTACAGAGCAAAGAACAATCTCACTTCTGCTGCTCGCCTTGCACTGGCCAGAGATGTGTTTCTCCCTTGTCTCTGCTATGGGCTCCTCCTGTTTGCACGTACTGCCAAAGTCCACCTCTAGATGGACCATAGCATACAACAATATTTTCCATTTTGCTCTTGCTGCTCCTCGCCTCACCCACCACTGTGACCTGTATAGCAAACTTAACTGGTTCTCCCCACCCAATTACATAAACTTTGTCCTGGGCTGTTTCACAGCAAGGTTCTTGGAACTGGCACCCTTCCCCCCATGACTTGCGGAGCTGCTCAAACCGGCTGCCTCCACTTCTTACTCCCTCAGATCTCTGGATCCTGCTGTTCTTAAGGTTTCTGCCACTCACACTCAAATGGGGGACAGAGATTTTGCCTTGTGTGCTCCCAGAGTATGGAACTCCTTTCTGGTCCAGGTCCACTCCTCCTCCTCTCACGCATGCCTTCAAACCTCTCTGTGGAGTCACTTGAAGCTCTCTTCAGCATGTAGTTGTCCCAAACCTCCATAATTAATCTTGGCCCCCTGCATTGGACTCACATGTCCCACTTTTTGAACCCCGGTGCAGGTCCTGCTGATGCAACCTGCCTGCTTGGGTTTGGATATAATATTTCCACTCTGTTTCAGATGATGCTTTGACTGTGGTTCTACTTTTGGGATCTGGAATTCTATATGTAAGCAATAAGACACAACAGGGTGTGCGTTAGACACTTTAACACACGGCTAGGAGGCGTAGTGAGGCACGAGGCCAATGGCCGAGTGCGTCCAGCCTCCTAGCCATGTGTTAAAGTGTCTAACACACATCCTGGAGTGTCTTATTGCGCTTATGAAATGGTTATCTAAAACACAGATGTATGTCATAACTCAAATGCATATTATTTAATAGTAAAACACTTAAATGTTTGTCTTAATTGTTAGTAAAATAGTTCCTCCGTCTGTTTTTTTTTTTTTACTTGAGGACTTTTTGAGCTGCAAAGGCATCCTTACTTGTAGTTGGTATGGCACTACGTCCCGTCCCCCCCCCGCCGGTCAGAGTAGCAGTATGTCCCGCTAAGAAGTGGTTCTGAAAGAAACACAGTAAATTAGTTTTCCATTTACAGAGATTAGAAATTATATGCTATGTGAGGGAAGTTGCAATTGGAACAGTCAGTGAGTGGGTGGTCCAGGACGGAGATCGTGGCAGCCATTTTCTTTTTATGAACCGACTCCAGGAGAGAGAGAGAGCGCGAGCGATCGTGCCCAGTCCCTGTTTGTTTTTTTGTTTGTTCAGTTCAATGTGCATCCAGAAGTAAAGGAGACGAGCGATAGAAGCTGCAATTGAAACAGCCAGTGAGGAGCCGGGCCAGGACAGAGATCGTGGCAGCCATTTTCTTTTTATGTACGGACTCCAGAAGAGAGAGATTGTGGTAGTCCCTGGTTGTTTTTTTTTTTGGTTTGTACTATCGCAGAAATGGTAGTAAAAAAAAATTAAAGAGTGCGAGACTGAGGGAACGGCCGGCCGGCTGGCAGGTTGAAGATGGAGAGCGAGCGAGTGGTTGGGATAGTTCAGCTGGCACCACTTCTGGCACAAACAAGATGGCTGCATTTTGTTTTGCTAACATTCTGAAGTGGGCAGCATCACCTATATCAATGCCCTCTGCCCACTGCTGGTCCTTTTTCCTGTGCGTTAGACAGAATATCACACAGGTATGGACCAATCAGCAGGTCTAAATTTTGATGCCCATTTCATAAAATTGTATATACTGCACTGTTCATAGCCTTGATGACTCTATGTATATTTTCTGTCCAGATTTTTAACTGTGTGTACACTGACTGATTATGATATGTTTCTTCTGACTCTGTGTAACTGTCTAGCTTGTATCATGTTGTCCTCTGTATTGAACTCGTATTTCCTTGTACTCTCCCGGGTTGTACCTGAAAGTAGGCAAATGCCTTGTCTAGTGTACTTACCTGGTTAACAAAAGCTAAATAAATCAAAATATTTAGCCTTTTTTGAGCAAATGCACACAGCTAATACTAAATTGCATGGTATATGTAAAGCAGCTGGCAATTTAATTCAGTTGACTTGCTAATCACTTGTAAATGAATTGTCAGTATGACATGGAAGTATGTCATGGACAGGGATTCAAAAAGTGTTCTTGCAAAGGAAAGAAAAAAAAATTTAGTCTATCAAGTGCCTTCCTAATGGTATATATATGAACACACTTTTGCTGGCATGAATTATTGCAGCACTTATTAGACATGCATAGTAAGTAAAATGTCACAAGTTTAAATATAGCTCAGGGGTTATTTAGAGAGAGAGAGAGAGAGAGAGAAACAGAAAAGGCTAAGGCCAGGACATTAAGAGACTTGCTTGAGGTCACACAGTGAGAAAGTGGCAGTGGTGAGATTAAAACCTAGATATTCAAGTCGACAGCATTGCATGCTTACCATAATGTTATACTGCCTCTCAGCAACATGTAACAGTAAACAATGCTCTTGTGAGATAACTGGAATGGATACATCATATAATCAGTTTCTATTAGATCTTGACAATTGCCTTGAGAGCTGACAAAGCCCTGGGCCCAGACGGATTTATCCCAGAATTTTATAAGATATTTTCCCAGGAGTTAATCCATTTATTTACTCAGCTTTGTAACCTAATGCAAGAGCCTGGTGCTTTGCCAGATTTGTGGAATGATGCCGTTATTTCAGTCTTACCAAAACCTGAAAAAGACCTGGTTAGGCATGCTAATTTTCACCCAATTTCTTTGTTAAATTACGATCTTAAAATTTTCACTAAGGCAATCGGATTACTTTTGCTTAAAATAATTCCTTCCCTGGTACATTTAGACCAGACTGGATTCATTCCTGGTAGACATCTATGGGATAATGTCTGGAAGCTTTTGAACATCCTCTCAGCTTCTAAAAAGCGGCCTCAAAATTATACGGCAGCGGTAGTTTCGATCGATGCCGAGAGGTGTTTGATCGCTTAGACTGCCAATTTTTGATGGCTACATTATCTAAATTTCAGTTTGGATAGAAATTCTGTAACTGGCTTCAGAATTTATATCAACAGCCTCAGGCAAGAGTTCAAGTTAATGGCTTGCTCTCCCCTGGGTTACAAATAGAACATGGCACAAGACAGGGTTGCCCGATTTCTCCTCTTTTGTTTGCTTTAAGTTTAGAGCTGTAAGTGGTGTGGATAAGACAGTCAGAGGAGTACCAAGGAACTGTATCTCTGTTGCAAGGGAGCACTTGAATATTTCCTTGTATGTGGATGATACTTTATTGTATTTACAAAATCCACTACTCACTCTGCCAATAGTCAAAAACATGTTAGCCAGCTATGGACGTGTCTCAGGATTTAAAGTTAATGTGTCAAAAATGGAAATGATGTTTTTGGGACCTTCTACAATGGGAGCTACTTATGATACTTGTGGGTTCAAACAGGTTTCTCAGGGGTTTCGTTATTTAGGGATGTGGATACCTTGAATGCTCTCCACTGTCTTGCCACTAATTACAGGAGATTATTGAAAGATTTTCAATCGGACTGCTCTTGCTGGAGAGAACTTCCATTAATGGTTTCGGGTAGGATGGAGACCATCTGAATGAATATTCTCCCCTGTTTTATGTTTCTCTTTTCTGTCCTCCCTTTGTCAGTTCTGGCTGGTTTCTAACACTCTTTACAGAGGACTCTGGTTAAATTTGTATGGAAGGGAAAATGTCCGAGGATTAGGTGGTCAGTTTTAAGGTTGTCAAAATCTAAAGGGGGTCTGGCGGTCTCTGATTTTAAGATGTATTACTGGGCAGCATAGCTTCAATATTTTATGTTGTTTTTATCTTCTGGGGACCTCCCCAGTTGGACAGCATTGGAATCAGCCTCTTTGACTCTGATAAAAATGCCTGACATTTTAGTTATGGACTCTATTAATCTTACCTCTTTGAAAATCACTAATCCTTTGGCAAAACTCTTAGTTAAGGTATGGGGCAAGATCTGCAAGGCCTTTTAGTTAAATTTAAACATTTGTAGTGAAACCACGTTATGTTCTTGTTTGAATTTTGCCCCACTTCAATCTGGTATGGGTTTTTATCACTGGGCGATTTAGACCTTAACCAAGCTGGGCAGTTTTTTGATGGGGAGGTCTTTGTCTTTTGCTCAATTCAGGGTGGAATTTGGTTTACCCTCCACCGACTTTTTTAGTTAACTACAGATCCGCCATTACCTGTTGGAACCCTTTAGGTTGAGAAGATTTCAGTCAAGAGTTAATCCCTTACATGCATTCTTCTCAACCTCTAGTGCACAACTGGAGGTTGGGGGGCATTATTTCTCTATTGTACAGGCAGCTTAACGATTTAGAGACAGATCTTCTCACTCCAATTAAACAAGAATGGGAGGTGGAAGCTGGTATTTCTTTATCTGAAACAGAACAGGAACATGTTTGGCAAGGAATTCATAATACTATGGCATCCCTTTCTTGGAGAGAGTTCCACTGGCAGGTGGTGGATGGGTTCTTTCACACACTGATCATAATCAAACATTATGGATGATTTCGATCTGATTTATGTTGGTGGGGTTGTGGGCTGGTAGGGACTCACATGCATATATTGTGGGAATGCCTGTATATACTTGTATTTTGGAAGATGATAAACGCAGTGGTGAGTTGGATGTTTAATATAGATTTCCCACTGCATTTCCAAGTGTGGGTTTTGGGCTTACCTCCTCCCTCTGTAAAAGGTAAAGGAGTCAAATATTTATTTAATATTTTAGAGGCTGCAGCCCTAAATACAATTATGCAACTCTGGCTTAATCCTACTTCTCCTTTAGAGGAGATGTGGCTTCATAATTGTCAGAGTAGCCTTATTATGGAATGGGTAACAGCCTTACTCAGATTGCAAACAGAGCATTTTCACAGAAGATTGTTACCCTTCTTTCATTTTCTTGCTGAGAAAAAAGGTTCCACGTGATAACAGCAACTGCATAATAGTGATCACAGTTTGGGCGAGTCTACATCACCGAAAAAGTAGACTCACGGCATACAGCAAAAGGACGCTGGACACTTGTATTTTTGCTTTTATGTGATCAGGATGTGCCCCCCACAAACCCCTACTAAAGGATTCTCAACTCCAGGGGGGTGCATGTTGCGTGTGTGTGTGTGTGTGTGTGTGCAAAACAATGGGAAAAAAAATCCCCAGACTGGCACAAAGAACAAGCAGGCACCCAGAACCGAATCCGCCACCCTCCCAACCCTAGCCTGCCACCAACCCACCACACCATACCACATGGCCAGCTCAGCAGCCCACCACCACACTATGCCCCACAAACCCTCCCTTCCCTTCCACCTGTCGCATGGTGTGGTCCCTCCCCCCTTGCGCATGTACATATAGTGACATGCTGTCGCTATATTCACCCACCACCCCATCCAGTCACCCTTCCTGTTAGGTAGCCCTGTGTAAAAGTGCCATGATTGAGTCACCCTTTTTGAAAGCACTCAGTTGCAGTAGCTTAACACACAGGCTACCAAGAAGGTTGGGATTAATGTGCTTGAAAATTGTGGCACGCTACAATCAATTAACTATCTTGTTACTTATTACAGGTAGTTCATTATTCCGGTTGCGGTCTTTAACATATTTGTAACACTTATATTTCCTGATGTATTCCTTTTATGTTGTATTTTTTTCTATTTCAACATTATTTTACTTTTCCTGTTCAGGCATTGGTCTTATGTTTGTTTACTCTGTATAATATGGCTTGGTGTTTTCTATATCCTCAATAAAGATTAATTAAAAAGAAAAAGAATCTTGACAAATGCTCAGCAAGTAGGAAGCTGCTCCAGTAGGTCCATCAAAACCTAACCTACTGTGAGAGTTTAAAGTTAACAGCATGCACACCTTTTGTTTGAGAGGGGGTTGTTCTTCAGAGCACTACATGGATAATGTATTTCTACCATGATCCACACAGAACTATAAGCAGTCAGAGGTGGTCATTTTTGGAGTCCCCAGAAAAGTTAGTCATGGGCTCTCCAACCCACTATGAGTTCCAGCATGTGATTGTTTGGCCTGTACTGTGATAGGAAATGTCATGGAGTCATGGTGTCATTATGAAAGTTTATTCCCTAGCTATCCAGTGATTCCCTTTGTGTGCTGTTTCAAAAGATTGCAACGAGAAAAACAAATATCTCAAAAAACACTGAAATCTCAGACTGACAATTTGCACTGGATCAGACCAGGCCCCTATCAATAGGGGCCCTAGTAGTCACTGTATCTGAGAGTGCCTAGGGCAGGCTCTGCAAGGATATCAGGATAGGAAATGTTAAATAAAATGTCCCATCATGACCTTTTACTCATATTAATACTCTACTAGGGTCTTGAGGATGTGGTATCAAAGTGCCCTTCCTGGATGACACTTATAGAAACATAGACATTTGATGGCAGATAAGGACCACTTGGCCTACCTAGTCTGCCTATTTCCCTACCTACAGGATAAGCTGCAGATCCTAGTTAACCAACAGCCTAGTTCTTCCTACCCCCTACAAGAATTGCCTTATGTCTGTCCCATGCATTCTTGAATTTCTCCCGGAGTTTTAGACCCCATAACCTCCTCAGAAAGACTGTTCCTTGTGTCCACCACCCTCTCTGTGAAAAATACTTCCTCACATTGCCCCGAGTGGTCCCCCCCCCCCTCTATCTTCAAATTGCGTCCCCTTGTTCTTGCACATCTCTTTTTCTGAAAGATGCTACCCTCTTGGACTTTGTTGCTTCCACTGAGGTACTTAAAAGTTTCTATCATGTCCCCCCCTTCCTCCTTTCCTCAAGGGTATACATATTAAGCTCCTTTAGTTTCTCCTCATATGGCTTCTCTTGCAGACCCTGCACCATTTTAGTTGCCCTCACCTGGACTGCCTCCATCCTGTCTATGTCCTTGCAGAGATGGGGTCTCCAGAACTGGATGCAGTACTCCAGATGGGGGTTTCACCAACTGTGTACAGAGGGATAACAGCATCCTGTTTTCTGCTGATGATGCCTCTCCCTATGCAACCCAGTACCCCCCAGCCCTCCCTACTGCCTTCTCACATTGCTTGCTAACCTTTAGGTCATCTGATATGATTACCCCCAGGTCCCTTTCTATTTTTGTTGTTGTTACTACCTCCCCTCCATTGTGTAATCTTCCCCTGGGTTTTTGTTTCCCAGGTGCATTATTTTGCTCTTCTTTGCACTGAATCCAAGCTGCCATGCTTCTGACCATTCCTTCAACCTTGCCAAGTCCCTTCTCATCCTTTCCATGCCTCCTTGTGTAACAACCCTGTTGCAGATCTTTGTATCATCTGCAAAGAGGCATACTTTTCCTTCCAGTCCCTCTGCAATGTCACTTATAAAGACATTAAAAAGAACGGGACCCAGTACTGAACCTTGTGGTACCCCACTAGTAACCGCCCTTTCTTCAGAGTGGACTCCATTTAAAATTACCGTCTGTGTCCTGTTGTCCAGCCAATGTTTTACCCAGGCTACCACCCTGGGACCCACTCCCAGGCTGGTTAATTTATTAATCTTTTGTGTGGGGCTGTGTCAAATGCCTTGCTAAAGTCTAGGTAGGCCATGTCTACAGCCCCTCCTTGGTCTACTACTTTGGTCACCCAGTCAAAGAAATCAATTAGATTCATCTGACATGACCTTCCCGCTGTGAACCCGTGCTGCCTTGGGTCCTGTGCCCTACTTTCCTTTAGGTACTCAACAATTCTTTCCTTCAGAAGTGATTCCATCACTTTCCCTACCACTGAGGTCAAACTGACAGGTCTGTAGTCTCCTGTATCTGTCTTGCTCCCACTTTTGTGAAGGGGAATCACATCCGCCTTCCTCTAGTCCTCAGGTACCACACCATCCTCCCATGATTTGTTAAAAAGGGTAGTCAGTGGTGTCACTAGTTCTCCCCTTAATTCTTTTAGAATTCTGGGGTGAATTCCATCAGGCCCCATTGCTTTGTCCACCTTCAGTTTTAGGAGTTCTTTCAGAACCCTTTCTTCTGTGAAAGGACTGGGATAGACCCCCCTATCCAGAGTGCTTCTGTTAATTGGATTAGGCACCTCCCCTCCTCCTCTTTTGTGAAAACTGAGCAGATGTATTCATTCAGTATCCCTGCTTTTTCACTGCACCTCTCTGCCCACCCACCATCCTTCCTATTCAGCCTCATTATCACTCCCTTTGTCTTTCTACGCTCCCTGATGTACCTATAAAAGGTTTTATCCACCTTCTTAACCGAGTTGGTTATCTTGTCCTCAGTTTGGGCCATTGCTATTCTGACTTCCTTCCCTGCTTCCTTCTGCCTTAACTGGTACAGTTATCTGTCCTGCTCCTTCTGTGTTTCCTTATACTTCCCAAATGCTATCTTTTTCTCCCTAACCTTCCCTGCCACCTGTTTTGAGAACCGTAGTGGCTTTTTCTTTCATTTTGATTTGTTTATTTGCTTCACACAAAGGCTTGTTGCCTCTGTGATGGCAGTTCTGATGTTTCCCCATTGTTGCTCCACACCTCCTTCTAGCCTGTTTGCTAGTGCTTTTCTAAGGCACTTTCCCATCTTGCCAAAGTCAGCCCTCCTGAAGTTCAGTACCCTCACTTTTGTATGACTTGACTCTGTATCTGAGTTTATCATGAATCACACTGTTTGGTGGTCGCCTGTTCCCAGATGGCTACCCACTTCTAGATCTGAGATCTTCTCACTGTCCCCATTTGAGATTGCTAGGTCTAAGATTGCTCCCTCATGAGTGGGTTCCAAAACTAGCTTTCTGAGGCATGCCACCTGTAGGGCATTGAGAATGGCCCTGCTCTTGGATGTGGCTGCAGCAAAGGTGCTCCAGTTAACATCTGGCATATTCTGGTCCCGATCAACAGTATCTCCCCTTTCTCTACCATCCTAAGGATGTCTTCTATCATATCCTTGTCCATTCCCTCTACATGACATGGGGTCTGTATACAACTCCTGTGCAGATTGTGGTGCCATTTTCAGTCTCTAAGGTTATCACAGTGCCTCCTCACCTCCCTGTTTACTTTTTTGTTCCATTGCTTTTAACCCTTCCCTTACATAGAGGGCTACTCCTTCCCCTCTTCTACCCTCCCTGTCTCTTCTGTAGGTTGTGTACCCTGGTATGTTAACATCCCAGTCATGGTTCTCTGTGTACCATGTTTCTGTGACTGCTATGATATCCAGGCATCCCTCGTCCATAAATGCCACAAATTCAGGGAGCTTGTTGCCCAGACTACGGGCACTGGTACTCATTACCCTCCATTTCTTGATGGTCTTACCCCTTTTTACCCCATCCCTGTCCTTACTGCCGTTGTCACTTTCTCCATTTACCCCTGCCCTTCTCCCTATCGACATCTCTATCTTGGTGTTTACATCACCTACTACCCTGACTTTTTTGGGGGCTAGGATTTCCCTGCTCCTTTCCAGTACCTCTCCCCCTTGACTAGTTTAAATGCTTGCCAATGAAGCATTTAAACCTATCACCGAGGATCCTGGTTCTCCTCCTAGACAGATGCAGACCATGACACCAGTATAGGCCTGCATCACTCCAGGTGGACCCCCAGTCTCCAGTGAACCCAAATCCCTGAGTTCTGCACCAGTTTTTCAACCACTGATTGAATCCCATGGTGCGGAGCACCATAGCCTCATCCATGCCATAGACAGGCAGCACCTCCAAGAAGGTTACCGTGTGTGCTACTTGTCTAAGGCCCCTCCCCAGCTCCACAAACTCTTCCTGCACTGCTCTGATCTCTTTCTCAGCCAGGTCATTTGTCCCTAGGTGGACAATCACATCCAGCTCCCTCTCCCCGTGCAGCTGCTCCAGTGATTCTGAGGATTTGCTCTCTGTCCCTCCAAGCCATGGCACCAGGCAAGCACCTTACCTCCCTCTCCCCTTCCTTCCCTAGTTCTACCCTCCTAACAATGGAGTGCCCCATCAAGAGTTGTTTCCTTCCCCTGTGGGGTCCCATGCCGCCCTCCTGTGGGTCTCCTTTATGGAAGTTCCCAACATCCGCCTTGGTCTCTACTGCAGGTGCCTCCATAGAGGAACCACACTTTGCCAGAATGGCATATGAATTGTGGAGAGGTACAACTGGAGGGATGCACCTCTGTTCCACCACCCTCACCCTCCCTAAGTCCACTGTGGTTTAACATACATTGTTACCTTTGTAATATGTGCAGTGGTCATTTAAACCTTCCAATAATAGTTTTACACAAACTAAGGCTTGGCATTCTATAGGCATTCATGGACTCATGCTGTACATTTGCATTCTGTTCTTGAAATGTAGTACAGTAAGTACTAGGTCTGTTTCCTTGTAACACCCATGTAGTAATCTTGCAGTGTTAGCTAGTGACATGATGCAAATTATCCTGATATATTTATTTATTTATTCAAGAGTTTAACCAGGCAGGCATACTGAGCGGAGGACCACCCGTTTCCAAATGCGACCTGGGGGAAACATGGGGGGGTAACATAAGGGAAGGAACAGTAATTACACAAACATTCAGTACAGATGAGGAGGCACTGTTATGGAGCCTATACAGTAGGTAGCTAGGGTAGACATGAACTTATATCCAGATACTAAGAGCAACAGCAAGACATAACTTAGGTAGGAGAGAGGTGAGTGCCTCCATAGAATATTGAGCTAGATTAGGAGATAGAGAGGGAGCACCAAGTGTAGCTATACTAGCCGGGTGGTTATAATATGTGATTTTATGCTGATTAGTAGGCCAACAGGAAATTAGGGCCTCCTAGAGGGCAGGGTGGGAGCAAGAGCAGACCGAGAGGAAATGTTCTAGGAGGCAGGTGTTGAGGTGTCTGTGATTGGAGTAGTGGCAGATATCTGCTGGTAGGTCATTCCAGAGTTTTGGTATTCGGTAGCTTAGTGCTGACTGGCCCATGGAGGTGCGCATAAGAGGGATTTGGAATAGCCTAGCATCCAAGTGCCGAAGCAAGTACGCCGGGGGGAGCTGAGAAGTTAAGGATGAGGCCAGGTAAGGGGGGAGTGAATGGGACCAGTATTTAGCAGCAACTCTGGAGCAGTGGATTAGCCAGCAATCCGCAAGTGAGGGGAGGGACAGGGAGCTGTATAGGTCGCAGTGGTGGGTCAGTTTTGGACATTCCACTATGAAATGGCAGAAGGAGTGGAAAAGGATGTCCAGGTTGGCCAGAGTAGATGGTGAGGTGGCGCCATAGACCACATCACTGTAGTCAAAGATCGGAAGAATAATTTTTTGCACGAGTTCCCACCTGACCGTGGTGGACAGGCAGCCTTTGTTGAGGTAGAGGACCCCTAGTTTAGGATTAAGTTTTTTGTGCAAGGATTCCACATGAGTAGAGAAATCTAGGTTTTGGTTGAGCCAAACACCTAGCTATTGGAACGAGGTACATGATTCTAGGGGTGAGTGGTCCAGGGTTTCGAAAGGGGGGCACTCAGCGAGCCGGGAGAGACGCGGCTTCGAACCAAAAGTTAGAGAGACAGTCTTTTTTGCATTTAGGAACAGCTGGTTTGTAGAGAGTCAGTGTTGTACAGCATTGAAGTCATGTTGAAGGTGGTCATGTACTGTTACCATGGAGGGGCCAGTGTTGTATAATACCGTATCGTCCGCGTACATTTGGATAGTTGAGTGGGAGCAGGCTAGCGGGAGTTCATTAAGGAAAACCGAGAATAGGATTGGGCCCAGGACTGACCCTTGAGGGACACCTGTGGTGATGGGGAGAGGGGCAGATAGGTGGGGGTCAATTTTCACCGCTTGTTGTCTGCCACTCAAGTATGCCCGAAACCAGTTAGTGGCATGGGTGGAGAGGCCGGAAGCCTTTAGTGCATCTATAAGGAGAGTGTGTGAGACGGTATCAAAGGCTTTGGCCAGATCAATAAATATAGCTGACGTGATATGCCCTTTATCCATACCTGAGAGGATATCGTTTGTTACTCTTAGTAGGGAGGTTGTGGTGGAATGAGATTTTCGGAAGCCAGATTGGTATGGGGTGAAGAAAGCAGAATCAGCTAGTTGCTGGGAGAATTGAGCAAGGGCAAGTTGTTCATGTATCTTAGCCAGAGTTGGGAGGAGGGAGATGGGGCGGTAATTCCCAGGCGAGGCGGGGTCACCCCCCTTCGGCAGAGGGATGATAGTAGCCAGCTTCCAGGTGGTGGGTATTGAAGACGTCGAGAAGGAGAGGTTGAACAATTCAGCTAACGGAGCGGCTATTGCAGGAGCTGACAGCTGGAGTAGTCTAGAGTTCAAGCCAGAGGGGCAATTGCCTTTGTTAGGGTTTAGGTTGCACAGAGCTTGGTAGACTTCGGCCGGAGTGACAGGTCGGAAGGAGAAGGAGAGGTGGGAGGAGGGAGGCTGTGGGTTGGGAGAGGGAGTTCTCAGGGGTGGGGAGGGGGGACTATTTACCAGGGAAGCTGCACTGTTGGTAAAGTGTATGTTGAAAGCCATGGCTACTTCATATGGGTCAGTGATGGCCCGGCCACTGATTGACAGAGCTGGGGTAGGTGGTTGGGTAGGCGGGGTTAGTAGAGATTTGATGGTTTTCCAGAAGAGGGAAGGGTGGTTATGATTTGCGCATAGCGCCGATGCAAAGTATTTCTGTTTGGTTAGGTGAATCGCCTTGGTACAGGAGTTACGGAGGGCACGGTAAGTTTGTAGGTCTTGGTGGGAGCTAGTAGTTTTGTGTTTTTTCCAGGCCAGGTCCCTGGAGCGGCTTTGACATATGATCTCGGCGGATATCCAGGGTAGGTGGGAACCTCTAACTCTGTTTTTTTTTAGTGGCGCGTGTTGATCCCATACCCTCAGGAACATGTTTTTGAAGCTGTCTAGCGCAACATCAATCGAGGGAGCCTGAGGGATGAAGGACCAGTCAGCCATAGTCAGGTCCAGCAGGAGTGGTGTGAGAGCTAATGACTTAAAGGATCTGGCTAGCAGGGTCCGGGAGGGAGGTTTGGGGGGCTTATGCACTTTACGGACCACATAGACCATGTGGTGATCACTTAGGGAGTCAGGGAGTAGGCCTGCTCCTATCGATCTATGGGGGTGAGTGGTCAGGGCCCACCAGTCCAGAAGGGAGTGGTTGAGGGTTTTTAGGTTCATCTTGGTGGGTTGGGAAATTTGTTGTGCGAAGTTCAGGGCATTAACTTTGGAGTGTAGCTTGGCACAATCTGTAGCAAGCCAGTTGTGATTGAAGTCCCCTAGGACATATAGCTTTCCTGTTGCGGCAGAGGATTTTAGTTTGGTCAGGTGATCTAATACACTAGGTGCAGGGGTATTAGGGGCACAGTAGATTCCAGCTATGAATATCGGGGCGGTGTAAGGAAGTGAGAGTTTAACAGTAAGGGACTCAATTAAAGGGGAGGGTGGAGGGATGTGAACAGAGGTGAACTGGTGTTTGGTAGAAATGAACATAGCTATGCCTCCTCCCTTTTTTTCTTCCCATGCGGTCTTGCCTTGTTAGGGAGTATCCGGGGATAGCAACAGAGGAGTCCCGATGGTGGGGTTTGAGCCAAGTTTCGGAGAGTATCAGGATATCAGGGCGAAGTGTTTGGACTGAGAATTGTAGCTCAGGGGTTTTGTTAAGTATACTGCAAATGTTTTGGTGAAGGATTTTCAGTCCCTTTGGAAGAGCCAGGGGGGCTGGTGCCATAAGAGGGGTAGGACCGGGGTTAGGTTCTACATCCCCAGCTAGAAGCAGTAAGAGAGTAGAGAGATGGACAAGTGTATACCAGGTAGCCCAGGACCTGCACTTGTAGTCGTGAGAGCTAAGAGTTGTGCTGCGAAAATCAGCCTTGAGTCTGCTCAGAGCCGATAGACCAAGGGTATGAGAAGGAGGAAGAATGGACGCCCCGATTACCCAGTTATGGGGGGGTCTGGAAATGGCTAACATAGGGAGAGTGGGAGAGCGAGTTGGTTCAGTAATTTTGTCCATATGGTGAAGATGGGGCAGTGGTTGTTTGAGAGGGAGAGAAGCAGGGGGGAGGGAGGCTAATGGGAAAGCAAGCAAGCACAGAGAGAGAGCGAGGAGCAACATTTAATTTTATTTTGTTTTCAGTGTAGGTAGACAAGCAGGTTATAGCGGCCACTGGTGGCGAAGATAACCTGCTAATGGAAAAAAGTGGGCAGATTGTTTTTTTCACCCTTTACCACGTGATTAAGCCTATAAAACTAGGAATCGACCAAGGGTGGTGGTAGGGGCGGTGGGGAGCTGGCGCAAAGCGCCAGCGGGGCCAGGACCTCACGCCGACCGAAATCACCGGGCTCTGTAGTCTGTATGCTCTAGTCGGTCTCGTACCTTGATGCTTGTTCTTTCGGCTTTTTTGGGGGGGGGTCGTCTGTGCTGTCCAGCGACCCTCACGACCCAGGCTTCCCTTGCTGGGAGGGCAGGCGACTCGTAGCCCTTGCGGCTACCAGCTGCGGATAGAGGAAGAGAAACATGGGTTAAATAGGGTCTGAATGGGGAGGCGTGGCTAAAAGCAGGTGAGTAGAAGGAGGCACAGGCAGATTAAGCTAATTTCAACTGTTAAACAAAAATGGAGGCTGGCAGCTAACGAATAAAAATGCAAGTCCTGCTAGGTAGTTTAAACTATCACATCAGGTACGAACTGATTACAATCTAGCACTGCAAGTATAGCTGATAACAGCTCAGGTCTAATACAGCAGGTAAAAAACAGATTACAATCTAGCACTGTAAGTAAAACTGATAGCAACTGAGGTCTAATACAGCAGGTAAAAACTGATTTAAATCTAGCACTGCAAGAATAACTCATAACAGCTGAGGTCAAACACAGCAGGTAAAAACTGAGTAAAATCTAGACCTGCAGGTAACAACTGAATCGGGAGGCTGTTTTGTTTTTTTTCTTTTTTAGCTGAGTTACTTTAGCGATAAATAAACTAGTTTGGGAAAGCAGTTTTGGTGCCCAAAATGTGGGGGAGAAAACAGCTAGATTAGCAAGCAGTTCTGGCTCTCAAAAACTGTGAGGTAGAGAGTTAACACAGAGATTTTTTGGGCTGTCTTGGGCAGCCGCGCATATACTGTAAGCTGTGGCCTTTAAATTTGGAAGGTGCCAAAATTCAAATAGGACGCCAGCGCCGTCGGGGCCAGGACCTCGTGCCAACCGAAATCAGCGGGCTCTGTAGTCTGTACGCCCTAGTCGGTCTCGTACCTTGATGCTTGTTCTTTCTGCTTTTTTGGGGGGGGGGTCGTCCGTGCTGTCCAGCGACCCTCACGACCCAGGCTTCCCTTGCTGGGAGGGCAGGCGACTCGTAGCCCTCGTGGCTACCAGCTTGATGCTTGTTCTTTCGGCTTTTTGGGAGGGGGTCGTCCGTGCTGTCCAGCGACCCTCACGACCCAGGCTTCCCTTGCTGGGAGGGCAGGCGACTCGTAGCCCTCACGGCTACCAGCTTGATGCTTGTTCTTTCGGCTTTTTGGGGGGGGTTGTCCGTGCTGTCCAGCGACCCTCACGACCCAGGCTTCCCTTGCTGGGAGGGCAGGTGACTCGTAGCCCTTGCGGCTAATATCATACTATATCCCACAAGATGCCCCTTCATTTCAATTTGATTTCCTGTTATATTTCCAGATACATCCATATGTAGCAGTGCATCTTATCAAAGGCTACAACTGTAATTTTACACTGCATGAATTTCAGCAAGCTCTAATCAGCAGAGGTACAATAAAGTGTCTAGATTACCTGCAATTTATAATGTGTTGCAACTGCAAATTCTTCCACTCAGATGTGTATATAATTATTTTTCTTCATTGATTCCTAAAATATTTACTTTTGTGTATCAAACTGCTATTTACAGTGACTATCTGTAGACTGTAAAAGCGGCCACACACAGTGTGTGGGATAGCTTCTCTCATGCTAAATAAGGTCATTATTTTCTGATTGGGGATCATTTAATTACTCCTTTGAGACAAAAGACTGTGAAAGTGGGCTCATCACTTCTTTAAATGAATTAGCAGCTTAACTTGCTTCTGTCATGGAGGATAAACTCCACAACTGGTCAAAACTGATTATTGTGTGAATGATGCTGACTGAATGTCACTGAAAAACAAGCTGGTGACATCATGCCACAGCCCTGTAGCATTATGGGAGTACTAAGCATACTGCTCAGGCAAGGGACCACTCTTGTTCCCTTCTCTGTGCTTGGAGGATCAGGCATTCACATAGAGAGAGTTTTTTGCATCAGAGACAAAGCCATTGCTGTTATTTGTCAAAAACATGGCAGCTGGGGTTCAGTGCCAAGGCAAAATCATGCACCTAGGGCACAGGAACCAAGGCACTGAGTGTGGGATAGGGGGAGGTACTGACAGTCACTAAACAGGAAAATAACCTTGGGGATATCATATCTGAGGATCTCAAAAGGCAGGACAGTGTGACAAGGTAGTGACTAGGGCTAATGGGTTGCTGGGGTGCATAGGAAAGGCTATCTCTAGTAGGAAATGAGAGGTAATATTGCCACTGTATCACCTGTAGGTGAGACTGTACCTGGAGTACTTTGTCCAGTTTTGGAGATTGCACCTTAGAAAGGATATAGACAGAGTGGAGGCAGTCCAGAGGAGGGCAACTAAAATGATGCAGAGTTTGCATGAGAAGCCCTGCAAAGAGAGACTGAGGGAATCTTAGCACATACACCCTGGAAGTGTGTCAAGAGAGAAGTGGCATTATAGAGGCATACAAGTACCTCACAGGGGTGCACAAGTTGCAGGGAGAGTTTCTCAAATGAGAAAGAACACCAGGATTCGGAGGGCATGTGATGAAGCTGGGATGGGGGGTTCAAAAGAGATGTGAGGAAATATTTTTTCATGAAAGGGTGGTAGTCCTCTGGTAAGGACTACCAGTGAAAGTGGTGGAGGGTGAAACTGTAGGGGGCTTCAGGCATACATGGAATAAATATAGGGTATATTAATTAGTAAAGAGGCAGAGAGGTGGGAAGGTCACCAGAGATCTGACAGAGCCTGAGGGTACAAATGACGCAGGACATTTCTGGGTAGACTGGGTGGGCTAAGTGGTCTTTTCTGCCAACAAACTCTGTGGTTCTATTGTGTATTCTGTTTAAAACTGAAGCTATGTACAAAGACCTTTTCCAAGACCAGAACAGTAACATGTTAGACTTGAATTCAGATTACACATTCTCTGTCTATCATTTCTAAATCTGTTTATTTTGATTTCTTAGGCACCCACATTCAGAAGGTTAGAGGAGTACTAACTTGAATAGCACTGCACTAACGAGACATCCTGTCCACATGGGGTAGGGCCCTATCCCCCTTGTGTATTGATCATAATCCCTATTAGTCCAGTCTGGTACCCCCTCTTTCCTCAATCCCCATTGGTAAACAATGCCCCCCCATCCCCAGCCCACTAAACAGCTACCACCTCCCTGTCTGGCACCAGTCCCATCTGAATAATCTTGCTAAAGCTTGTTGGCAGTGTGGCGGGCTATAACTGACATGGGCCCTCTTCTCAGTACCTTGGCTGGCCACAGTCTGAATGACAGGGACTGAGCTTACATGTACTGTAGAAACAACTGGTTCTACAGAACTCTCACCCTTAGTCCCTGTCATTCCAAATTATTCAGGTGAGCTGGGAGTTAGGTGCCACAAAGGGGTTATGGGTGCTGAGTTGGTGGGTTGAGGAGCAAGAAAACAATTTTCCATTATTGGTTGGGATGAGAGGGGGTACCATTGGACTACCAAGGTTTTGATCCCTACTCAGTGGGGATCAGGATGGGTGTAGGTACCACTGGACTACCTGGGATTCTGATCGATACACAGTAGTGACTGAGGAAGGAGGAGGAACCACTGAACTAATTAGGATTCTGATCACTATAGAACAGGGATCAGGGCTGGAGGGGGTACTACTGGACTACCAGGGATTCTGATCAATACACTGTTGGAATCAGGGCTGGAGTACCACTAGATGGTCAGGGCTGTTTCATTTAGTGTACAGGGTTAAGGTTTGGGTGGGGTAATAGCTGGAGCACTGCATAATTTCTCTGCTCAGACATACGGTATGTGCAATGGCATTGCACAGAGCTGCTAACAGCCACATAATGGCATGCAAATGGTCCATTAGCACTGTACAAGCCATATGTGGTCATTAGCATGCCAGTCACTGAATATGGCACCCTGGAACAAAGGCACAAACACACTAGGTATGTGCAATCAGAGTCAGTATCAGTTGACTAAGACCCATTACCTAACTCCACCCACCATGAATTGGGCAGCAATTGCATGAGTGAACTGATTAGCCATGCACAGGCATGCAAAGTAATATTTTCCAGTCTGACCTCTAATCAGTAGTTAATTACTACAGCTTTTGCTGCCAGCGGGTAGTGTCTCCGTTCAAACTATGTTCAATTAATGTGAAATATAAATGTGTGCAGTATATATAGTGGAGACAGCCATAATGCAATGCAATAACTTGCAGTAAGAGACATGTCACAAAAGAAGGAGTTAATTGCCATTGAATTACACTGTTCCCTGCAGTATACTAGTGCATTCTGTGATACTGTATACTGCAGCATTACATCAAATACCTGGGAGTCACCCTAGACCCCTGCCTGACATACTCTGCCCATATCAGACTCATGGTTTGATGCGTGAACCAGAAAGTGGGGGTCAGTTTCTGGCTCAAGGACCTTCTGACTCCAGAAGTAAGGATTGCCATTGCCAAGGGCACCTTATTCCCCCTTCTGGACTACTTCCCTCTATTTACATGCAGACCTCATCCATCTGTCTGTCCAGATTCAATAAAACATACAACATCTGCAGGTTTGCCTTGATGGCCCCTTACTCTGCACATCACTGCATCCTCTACAGGGCCCTCGAGTGACTCTCTGCACAGGTCTGCCATGAGTACCTCCTAGACTGCCTCATAAACAGATCTCTCTGGGAAAGAGAGTTGTCCCCCATTCCCCCTGCTCAAGCCTAAGCCTTGTCCCCATGGTCTCCAGTCCCCCTCCAATCTTCTCCTAGAGTGCTCCCAAGCTGACACATATATGGATCAAAAGTCCTTCTCTGTGGCCCCCCCCCCCCACCGAGTCACTGGAACTGCCGATTAACTCCCCAATGGACTCAAGTATCACACTCCCTATTCTCATCACAGTACAGGGCTTTCCTCTCAGCTGCACCAACCTGCAGTTGCCCCCAACACTAAGTTCTTATACCATTGATTTTGTTTCCAGCTAAATCAGCTGTTCTCCTTTTTATATCTGAGACACAGTGCTCCTATGATGACTCTGCAAATTGTTTACAGTGTTGTAATTTATAACCAAACGCTCCCTCGTGATCTAACGTTTATTTGACCTGTAATTAATCTGATGGTTATATCATTACCTGTATTGTTTCAATCTGTTGTATCTTGTCATTTATGTACTTTTCATTACCCTTATTTCTGCCATCTTCATGGCATGAATGTTGCCTGAAAATGGTCCTTGGGATCAGTGTACCCATCTGGTTAACAAATAAGTAATTAAATGAAAAAATAAATAAAATTACTGTTATATCCTGGCTGGTATCTCTGTAAATACATATCAATATATATCTTCACTGTAATCCACTCCAAGAAGCTGTGGTAACGCACCAGATAGGATTCAACTTAATGCCACAAAAGTAGGGAAATGTGGCATTGGGGTTTCCAACCCTAAATTCCCACCCTCCAAGCAGCAAAAGGACAAGATCATACAAGTAACCACAGACAGCCATCATATGTAAGACAAACACCATACACCTGTTTAAAGATGACACAGAAGACATCCTTCATCAGAGTCCAGCACTTTTGCAGCCACAGATCCAGATTCACACTGTAAGACATACACACCCACTTCGGGCTTATGTGATAATGGTGAAAGCCTAAAGGCAATCACCGTTATCATGAAGTCAGAGTGCCAAAAATGTATTTCAGCACTCTGACACCGTGGCACACAACAAAACAGTGCTGGGGACTTGATTTTTAATGCTTTATGCAGGGACTGCGTTCCACTCCCCAGTAGGGGCACCCCCTACTTAAGGATTTTCAATTGTGGTGCACCAGGGGTTAAAAGTGCATTTAAAAAAAGGTTTTCCAGCCCAGTGGTGCTATGGGATAAGGCGCTGGATGCCTCACCTCACGTCACCTCAGCTACCCGGGTTCATGAGTGAGTCCGGGCTGTCGGAGGTCGGCAACAGAGGGGAAGGGCGGAGCTAGATGAAGCTGCTGACAGACATGCTCTCCTCTCTGGAGAGGTGGGATGGCTCCTCTTGACTGATGGCTGCCACCTGGTGGAGGCTGGGGACAGCACGGGCCAGGAGAGGAGCCTGGTGCTAGGCCAATGGGGTGGGAGAAAAGGGGCTGTTACTGGGGCCGTGGGACTATTACGTGCCTCCACATACATGCGTACCCACTCCCGGGGCCCCAGGAGAAAATCAAGGAGGAGAAAAACATTGCCGGTGGCAGGATGGGTCGACTCCTCAGGAACTGCTCCCAGGCCGAGCATAAGTTAAGTCCCGGTTATTCGGGATGGGCTTAGGGGGGTCTGTCAGATTGGGGCAGCCAGGCAGAGGTGCAAAAATCTGATATGATAAAAATAAAAAAAGGTTCCGGCTGGGCGCAACAAAAACACACCAGTGCCTGAACCTGAACCCAGTACCCTGCCCACCAACACTGCCAACCCTTCCACCATGCCACAGGGTTGGCACAGCAACCCACCATGGCACCACCCCTTACATACCCTCCTGCCCCTCGCTGTGCATGCTCACTCCCCCCTGCATGCATACATATAGTGACATCCCATCGCTATATTCGCTGACCCCCCCATGTGGCCTCCCTACCCTACCATAGCCCTGCAGACATGCACCAGGGATTGGGTTGCCGTTATTGTAGGTACCCAATTGCTGATGCTAATATCTCATGCTACCCCCACTTCTGGTTTCAGATAGGAATCCACAATACTCAAATCACAACACTACTACTGTCTGCAGAAGTACAGGGTCCTGTAGGGCCAGTACTTCAGTAGCCACAGATACCCATGCATAGTGCAAGACATACAGTGCACACCCACATCTGGCTGCAGATACAAATCCACAATGCCCAAATTACAACACTGCTTCTGTCTGCAGAAGTGCAGGCCCCTGTGAGGCCATTGCTTCTGCAGTCACATACACATATGCACACTGCAAAACATGCACACCCATTTCTGCAGTCACATTGTTACATTTCTAAACAGAACTGATGAAGTATGTTTTTTTTTAAAGTGCAGCATGCATGTATTATTTTGAAGGTACCACATTAGTGGTACTGCATTTGTGTTATCTGGAAAAAGGTGTATGTTGTTTGTAGAAACATAGAAACATAGAAATTGATGGCAGATAAGAACTGATAAGCCCACTTAGTCTGCCCATTTTCGCTACCTACTTCAAAAGCCACTGATCCTACTTGATCTCTGGCCTTTTCTCCTTTTTTGTATCATTAGGGTTCCCATATGTCTATCACATGCATTTTTGAATTCCCCCACTGAATTTGCCTCCAACACCTCCACTGGGAGGCTGTTCCATGCATCTACCACCTTTTCCATGAAGAAGTACTTCCTCATGTTGCCCCTTAGTCTACCTCTTCCAGTTCCTTGTCATGCCCCTTGTTCTTGAACATCTTTTTTTCTGAAAGATGCGACCCTCCTATATATTATTTATGCCCTATAGGTATTTGAAGGTCTCTATCATATCTCCCCCCTCTCTCTCTCTCCTCCAGAGTATAACTATTTATCTCTTCCAGCCTCTCATATGTCCTTTGGTGAAGGATCTGCACCATTTTTTTTGTCCTTTTTTGAACTGCCTATACTCCGTCTATGTCCTTACGGAGATGCAGCCTCCAGAACTGGACACAGTTCTCCAAATGAGGCCTCACCAATGATTTGAACAGTGACATCACCACCTCCTTTCTCCTGTTGGTGATACAGTACCTCTCCCTATGCACCCCAGCATCACACTGCCTCTCCCTAAAGCCTTTGTACGTTGTTTGGCCACTTTTAGGAAATTAGATGTGATTACCCCCAGATCCCTTTCCTGTTTGGTGGTTGTTAGTATCTCCCCCCATCATATAATCCTCCCCTGGGTGTCTGAGCCCAAAATGCATGATTTTGCACTTCTTCACATTGAGTCTTAGGTGCCACACTATTAACTATTCCTCCAGTTTACCTAGGTCCCTCCTCATTTTTGCGACCCCTCCTGGAGTGTATACTCTAATGCAGATTTTAATGCTATCTGCAAAAAGGCATACCTTCCCCTTCCAGTCTATCCACAGTGTCACTTATGAAGACATTAAGCAGGACTGGTCCTAGAACTGATCCCTGTGACACCACGCTGGTCACCCTCCATTCTCAGATGGAGCTTCATTTACCACCATCTGTGTTCTATTCCTCAATCAATCTCTAACCCAGTTTACCACCTTGTGACCCCAACCCGGGCTGCCCAGCTTGTTAACAAGCCTCCTATACAGAACAGTGTCAAATGCCTTGCTGAAATCTAGGTAATCCACATCCACCACTCCCCCCGATCCACTTCCCTGGTCACCCAGTCAAAGAAATCTATCAGATTTGTTTGACATGGCTTTCCTGATGAGAATCCATGCTGCCTCAAATCCTACACTCTGCTGGATTCAAGGTGTTCCACGGTCCTTTCTTTCAGCAGTGATTCCATAATTTTTCCCACCATTGAGGTCAGGCTGACTGGTCTATAGTTTCCAGCCTCCTCTATGTGTCCACTTTTGTGGAGAGGGACTACATCTGCCCTCCTCCAGTTCTCTACCACTCTCGTATCCAGTGATTTGTTGAACAGGGTTGCCAGTGGTACTGTCAGAACCTCCCTTAGCTCCTTTAATATTCTTGGATGTATCTCATCTGGTCCCATTGCCTTGTCCACTTTCAGTTTTTGTGAGTTACTTAAGGACTCTCTCATCCATAAATGGACTAGTGTCCACTTCTCTCCCATCCCTGTTGCTTACCTGTGGTCCCTCCACTTCTCCTTCTTTTGTGTATACTGAACAAAAATCTTTATTCAGGATTGATGCTTTTCCCAGATCTCCTTCTGCACACTCCCCTTCTTCCCCTTTAGGTTTTATAATCATACACCCCCCCAGTCTTTCTCCTTTCACTAACATACCCATAAAAAGTCTTGTCCCCTTTCTTTACCACCTGCTATTTTTTTCTCTATATGCACCTTTGCGCTCCTAACTGCTTTCTCTGCCTCCCTTTACTTATCCAGATTTACTACCCTGTCTTCCTCCTTCTGTGTTTTCTTGTAGTTCCTGAAAGCCAACTTTGTTGCACTTCCTTTTAGAACCATAGTGGTTCTTCTTTTTCACTTGCCTTTGTTTATTTGCCTAACAAAAAGGTGTGTTGCCTCCACTATGGCTACTTTTAGATGGGCCCACTGTTCTTCAAGTACCCCCTCACAGTCTTCCCCCACTGCTAGGGCTTTCTTGAGACATACCCCCATCTTAGTGAAGTCTGTCATCCTGAAGTCCAGGACCTTCACTTTTAAGTGGCTTGACTCTGCTTCAATACTCATATTGAACCACACCATTCAGTGGTCACTGGTCGCAGTTGTCCACCCACCCCAACATCTGTAATTCTGTCCCTGTTTGTGAGTCCAAAACTGCACCTTCCTGGGTGGGATCTAGAACTAGCTGCTTGAGGCATGCCCCTTGCAGTGAGTCCAGGATGACTCTGCCTCTGGCTGAGGAAGCAGCTGGGATGCTCCAATCAACATCCAACAGATTGAAGTCACCTACCAGCAGAACCTGCCCTTTATTTGCCATTATATGGATGACTTCCACTAGAACCCTGTCCATCTCCTCCCCTTGTGCTGGGGGTCTGCAGATCACCCCCATGTGAATAGCTATGCCATTGCCCATCTCTAGGGTGACCCAGAGTGCCTCCACCTCCTCCTGCATTCCTTGTACCTCAGTCACCTTAATACACTCCTTGGCTTAAAGAGCCACCCCCACCTGTTTACCCTCCCTGTCTCTCTTAAGTAAAGTATAACATGGTATAGCTACATCCCAGTCATGATTCCCATTATACCATGTCTCTGTAATAACTACAATGTCCAGGTCAGGCTCTGCCATCAAGGAAACCAGTTATGGGATTTTATCCCCCAGCCTGTGGGCATTGGCACACATGGCCTTCCATATTCTGCATCTTAACCTCCTGTCATTCCATTTTACCCTTGTGCCTCTTCTCTTCCCCTTTTTGTCTTTAACCCCCTTCCTCCTTTCCTCAGCCTTTCTACCTTTTCCAAATTAAGTTACCATTGGCGAATTCTTAACTTTATAGTCATCCATGCTGGCTACATTATCCTCTGGGGGTGGGCAGTAGGATTTTCCCTGCTTCCTTTTTCCACCCCCCCCCCCGGCTAGATTAAATGCTTGCCAGTTAAGCATTTAAACCAATCACTAAGGGCAACAGTTCAGTCCTTGGATAGATGCAGGCCATAGCCCTTGTACAGGTCCACATCCCTCCATGTGGGTCCCCAGTCCCCAATGAAGCCGAAGCTCTTTTCTCTGCACCAGTACCCCAGCCAAGTGTTGAGGTCCCTGACGCAGAGATTCCTAGCCTCCACCTTGCTATGGACAGGCAGCATCTCCAAGAAGGTCATGGAGCTTGCTACCTGCCCAATGCCCCATCTCAGCTCCCTGAACTCCTCCTGCACCCTTCCTAGCCCTGTCTTGTCCCTAGCTAGATAATTTGTCCCCAGATGGACAATGACATCCAGCTCCCCCCTCCTCGATGCTGCCCTAGCCATCCTCTGGGTCTGCTCTCCATCCTTCTGAGCTGTGCCTCCTGGAAGGCACTTAACCTCCCTCTCCACCCTGCTACCTGTCCCCAATTCTACTCTGAAGATTATGGAGTCCTCACCAGCAGTAGCTTCCTTTTCCTCTGGAGTCCTTTACCACCCACCCTTGGGGCTCCATTTTGGAGGTCCCTCTCATCCTCCCTGGTCCCAACTTCAGGTATTACTTTGGGACCTTCCTGTTCCTCCAACACAGTGTTGGAGTTCTTTAGTTGCACTGGATGGGGGATGTGCCTCTGACCCACCTTCTTCACCCTCTCAGAGCCCACCATAGCCAATCCACTCCTCCTGCTGGGCAACCTTTGAGTTAGTAGGTGTGGACTTGGTGGCCCCTGGAAAGGGGAGGATGTTCCCTCAATCCTAGCCAACTCAGCCCGGAGACTGGTAACCTCTGCCCTCAGCCCAGAGAGGTGCCTGCAGATGGGGCAGCACTTCAGTATCCAGAAGGTATTCCTGAAGACTGCCAACCCACAGTCACTGCACTGCACTGCACCACTCCAAGCATCTTCCCCTTCTATGCTACTTATCGCTACTCTGTTCTAAGGGTACCATCCTACTGCAACCTATAGTGACCACTGCTGCCAGTGCCACCTGATGTAGTATTTACCTCCTAGCCCCTACATCCACTCTTAGTCTAGACCCTAAATATAGTCTTCCTTCCTGCTCCTTTTTTTTTCTTTATCTTCTGCTCTTCTTCTCTCAGCCAGGTAATACCCAGATGCAATATTTGACTTGCAATCTCAGGACAGTAATCTGCAGAATCTGTTTAATTACCATCTGGAAAAAAAACTGCTCCTTGATGTTCTAGTTCACACCCAACCTCAGGTTATGGCCCCCAAATGTTTGCTTGCTTACACCACTAGAAGAACTATGGATATCCCTCACAACCCTAGGATACCAAGAATTCTTTGCACTTTTTTATGTTGCAAACAAAAATTATTTTCCCACTAAGATTATTTACAATTTTTCATGAATGAAGAATCCCTCAAAGAATTGTTTGTCAGCAAGATTCTTTGTTCACACTTTATCGTGAACAAAGAATTCTCAGCTCACAACAATAAAATCACATCCCTCACTGAGCTGGCGACCTGTGATGTTGGGGTACCCAGAAAATGAATTTTGGGAAAATTTTTCATCAAACAAACCTCAGAATCAAGACAAATGAGCCCTGTTTACCTAGGTTTAGGTGTCTGATTTTTGAAAATGCATCATTTTTAAGTGTTTCTAGAAATGTTTTTGACCAAAACAAAAAACAAGATGGCAGCACTCACAACCATAAAATCATAGAAATATAGAAACACAGACAATAACGGAAGAAAAAGACCTATGGTCCATCCAGTCTGTCTGAGTTCTCTATCTCATCCTGGGACCTACTGTCCATCCAGGGTCCTAGCCCTCCCCCTCCTCCCCCATTCTCCTTCCCAATTTCCCAATTCCATCAGCTATAGAAACACAGATAATAGTGGCAGAAAAAGAAAAATGGAAAAAATATGTCTTTCTCTCCTGGAGTCAAACCTCTGACCCTTTTCTTGCAAAACCAAGACACTTTGCCACCTAAGGCAAATTTGCTTGCAAACATGAATTCTTTGTTTATATCAGAAGTTTATCCTGAAAACCTTACTGAGTATACTTAAAAGTCAAATTTCAAAACCTGATAACTTGACAAGCAATTGATATTTATTTATGAAATTCTCAAAAAGCACCACACTTAGGCTGAGTCACTGCTACCCTAAAAGTTTCAGAACAATGTTCCAAGTCATTTTTTGCTCCACAGGTGAGTCAAAATATGGCAAAACAGGTGCATTTGTAATGATCTGTATTTTGAAATCCAGATGAGTGACTGTCACAAAACTTGTCAAGTCTTAGAAATGTGGCACACAGACTGTGCATGCACAATGTCAAACAATTTTGTCAACCAGCACCAAAGTTATTAAGGTGCTATTATTTGAGGTTAACATTAAACAGCCTTCTCAGTTATACACTTCCTACAGAGTGATCCACACTAGCCTGGTTTGCCAGAAAGAGGGAGATCAAATGTGACTTTTTTGGGGCCCCAGAGTTGTGTCGGCAGATATTAACTCAGGATTGCACCCTGCTTCAAACTTTCCTTTTGCCCAAGAATGGAGAAGCAAACAGGGGTAGACAGATTATTTGTGCATGTGAGCTGCAGTATCCATTATTATGTTTGCTTGCACGCATGCACAACAAACATTATGCGACAGCTTAGGAGAGAAGAGGGTTGCGGAGGTGCGGCACTGTGGCAGCCAATGGAAGCACTGCATTTGGGGGCTTGGCACTGGGGGACCAATGGAGGCACAGTGTGCCAATGACACTGGTCTCCAAAAGTGCCACTAAGTACAAACATTTTCACCGCAGCAATCACGGTCTGCTTCATCATTGCAGCATCAGCCATTCTGCTGCAATGAGGAAGCGACCCGTCATTGCAGGGTTGAACGGTACCTAGTGTAATACTGTTTGTGAACGTGGCATCGGCTTCCCGCCACATTCACAGACAATATTATTCAGCCCCCACTGTCAGGCCCCACTGCTGAGGGGGTGTACAATCCCCCCTTGGCAGCATGAGCCCCCACAAAACAGTCTTTGTTTGCCGACAGGGGCCCCAATCCCCATCAGCTTCCATCCCTGTCCCAGTTTGATTTGCCAATGGGGGAGCCCACTTCCCATCGGCATAATGTCCCCCATCCAAGTTTAATTTGCTGACAGGGAAGCCCACTCCCCGTCAGTATAATGTCCCCCCCAAAAAAGTAGGTTTGTGCTGAGGGGGGTGCTCAAACCTCCTCGGCTCTTGCACCCCCCCATATGTGCCAATGGGGGTGCCCAATCCAATAGGGTGGTTGCTGTGGGAAATCAGTGTTTGCAACACATTAAGAAAATCACAGTGACACTGTTCATTGGCAGAGGTCCTAAAATGCTTATGTTGAAAATTTGGTGACAAAAGTCCATAAAATGACTATGTTATGAGCATGCGTTGTGCAGTTTCCACGCTCACATGTAACTTCGCACATTTGTAATATTTTCACTCCAGATTTTCAACTTTGCCATTTTTCCACACCTCCTTATGAACAGTACAGCTGCCATTTTTTCACATCCTGGCTGTAATGTGTTTTCTCACTTCCATCGCAGAATAGCGCGGTCGCTGAGGGAAATCAGTGTTAAGGACACATTAAGACAATCACAATGACACTGTTCATTAGCAGAGGTCCTAAAATGCCTATGCTGAAAATTTGGCGATGAAAATCCATAAAATTACTATGTTATGAGCCTGCATTACACAGTTTCCATACATGCTCGTAACTTCACACATTTATAATATTTTCACTCCAGATTTTCAACATTGCCATTTTTCTGCACCTCCTTATCAACAGTACAGCTGTCATTTTTCACATCCTGGCCATATTGTGTTTTTGCACTTCTGGCGCAGAATCGCGTGATTGCTGTGGGAAATCAGTGTTCAGAACAAATTAAGAAAATCACAGTGACACTGTTCATGAGCAGAGGTCCTAAAATGCCTATGTTGAAAATTTGGTGGTGAAAGTCCATGAAATGATTGTGTTACACGCATGCTTTGCTCAGTTTTCATGTATGCTCAGAAGTGCAAGCATTTTAAATATTCCCACTACAGATTTTCAACATTGCCATCTCTTCACACCTCCCTATGGATGATACAACTGTCATTCTTCACATCCCGCCCGATCTGTATTTTCGTATGTGTGGCGCAGAATGGCACTGTCGCTTTTGGAACACAATGTTTGAGACATATTGACAAAATCACACTGCCACTCTTCATGAGAAGAGGTCCCAAATGCTTTCATGAGTTGGGGTCACAAAAAGGCCATGTTGAAAATTTGTAGTGCAAATATCAACAAACGCCCGAGGCATTAGGGTTTCTAACCATAATGTCCTACCCTGTAAAGAAAGACAGGCACCGGGGTGTGCCTTTGGATTGCCAACTGTACTGCTCATGCCATCCCACCCCCACCCCCCGAGCCATTAACAGGCATCAAGGTGTACCTCGGACTCTTCGGCCCCAGGCTTCACCCCATTCTCCTATGCTGCACCCATTTCACTGTATGTCCTTATGGAATGGGGTGTCTGTAAAGCCAAACACCCTAAGGCACACCTCAACACGTGTCGGTGTCTGCAGAATAGGGTGAAGTAACATGGCATG
The DNA here is from genome assembly GCA_016271365.2 of Neoceratodus forsteri. NCBI lineage: Eukaryota > Metazoa > Chordata > Ceratodontiformes > Ceratodontidae > Neoceratodus > Neoceratodus forsteri. The sequence continues at coordinate 276,167,737 of CM057453.1, read as the reverse complement.
ACCATCATTGGCGATGACCCAAACACTTACCCCAATGCCTGTCCATCTCTACAGGATAGAAGTGGGGTTGACGTGAAGTTCAATACTTCTATTCTGCATATGTCTAACTCCGGCATTTCCAATGCAAATACGAGCAAACAAGCAAACATTCAGCACTGACAAATGCTTGTATTTTAATTGAATATGTGAATAATGTAACTCCTTGGCAAAATAGTATGTCCAGGATAATTGGGGATGTGAAAGGATTAGAAAAGCATTTAAGACTGTAAAGTTAAACAGTTTAGGGACACTGGTGGCAGAACCCAATATTATTTGACGGTCAAAGACAGTTGCTGGACAGAGACAAAACAGCAGTGTAAAAGGCTTCCGAGTCTAACAGCAGCAGTGCATGGAATATATGAGTCCTATTACTTGTACCACCAGGGGAAGGCCATAGATAATTTAATTAATGCCTCTGCTTCTGTCATACAGGCTATCAATAAAACAGACAAAAATCATAGGAAGCTGAAACAGAGAATTAATGTCTCCTTCAATATCAATCAGAAAAACATTCTGGAAGTTCATCATGACAGTGTTATACAGTCTGCTATACATTCATTGATGGATACCTCAATTTCTGACTTACAGAATGGGTTGATACCAATCGAGCTCCTAGGACCTCAGTTTCTACAGACCTTGTTAGTCCCTTATTTATTTATTTATATGTGTGTGCATGTATGCACGTACGTATGTATGCACGTATGCACATACATATGTATGCATGCATGTATGTATGTATGCATGTATGTATGCACGTATGTATGCATGTATGTATGCACGTATGTATGTATGCATGTATTTATGCACACATGTATGCATGTACATATGTATGCATGCATGTGTGCACGTATGTATGTATGCATGTATGTATGCACATATGTATGTATGTATGCCTGTATGTATGCACGTATGTATGCATGTATGTATGTATTTATTTATTTAGTTAAAATTGGTGACTTGGAGAGGCACACTGAGCTGAGGTTCATTTCCAGCTGTGACCCCGGAGGAATGGGAAGGGGAGAAGCACAATTATAAACAGAATACAACACTTATTGTAATGGTTCTTCATTGGATATGGAAAGTGATGCTATGTTCTATGCTGCCATGACATACAGTACCCCTACCACCCTATATCTATGACTGGAAACCAACAGTTACAGTTTATAATTCGAGTGCCAGTTGTTTATGCCAAGCAGTCTGGTACTGGCTTCTCAGTGTATAACATGGGGTTTTATTATCGTTATTATACAGTATCATGTTTGCCAAGATAAAGGTCCTGTATGATTGTGTTACTTACTGCAACTCATTCTGAAAGGTTTTCGCAGGATCAGTAGCATGATAAGATTACCATATGCTTGGGAAAGCCTTATCAACTGTGTGAGATTTCTAAATGTTGCCCCTTGAGTATTATGCTAAATAACCAAATTGAGTTTAAAGCAGCAGTGCAAAGAAAAATGTTTTTCCCAAAAAATCTAGCTTCAGCTAGAATTAGGAAAAATATTATTACATCTGTCAAAAGTACTTGTCTAGGTACCTCCTATGCTGCCTACCATGAGACTTTTTATTTTTTCGATCCTAACCTTTGCCAGGTCTCCAGTGCAATGTCTATGCAAAATGTGTCAGCCATCTTTTTTCTTGAGGAAAAAAAAACTTACTAAAACATTCATAAAATCCTCAGATTTAGAAGGAATTAGAAAACTGTACCACCAAATAAAACTGAAAGATGTCCTGAACCTTTTAAAATGAAAAAAGGTAAGGTCACATTTTTTTGCTCAATTTTGTTGCACCGCTGCTTTAACACTGTTAGGTGTATTGCTAATAGATCCTACATTATTCGTGACCCTCACTAGAATTTGGCAGCAGGATCCACATGGCCTGTTTTCCTAATGTATGGTCACAGCCTGTGACTTTATCTTTTTTCCTACCTGCTGACAATGTACGTCATCTCCGCTTTTATCTTGTCCATTACTTTCATTGAGGATCCATGTGGTCTAAAGTACTTTATGCACCTTTTTTTCCGACTTTGTTTTTTCCCCCCCGGGGCACTGTTCGAGTCCCCCTTCCACCTTCTGCCAATCTGGGTTCCCATTCACTGAGATCCAACCACTCACCTGGCCAGACCTCCAGACCCAACCATGACATACTGCTGTGCTGCCCACCCTGGCTGCCCCCAGGGCTGGGGTCACATTCTGCCACTTCAGCAACTTTCCCCACTGTCTATTTGTCCATCCACAGCTGAGGAGAAGACCTGGAGGACCTACAGCTGGGGGTAGTGTGGATCTGGTTGCGAACACAGTGGGCAGCAGGCATGGGTTTCTTTAGTCTCCAGTCCTGAGTTTCCATATTTTTTATGTCTCTTTCTTCTTGTCCCTACCTGGTCTTCTCCCATTTCTAGCAACCTCTAGGGACTCTGGCCACCATCCAACAACTCCCGCACTCCATCAGGGTCCTTGCCTTCTCCCCTGTGGCTTACCCCACACAGTGAACTGATGGAGAGCCCCCTAACTCACCCACTGAGTCCAGATCCAGATTGGCAACTTCCCCCAGAGCCGGTGCACCTTTGGACAGCCATCAAGCAGCCCAACCAGGAGGACTCCCTTTTCCCACATTTTTCTCCCCGGAGCAATGGGGTGCTGTGACGCTGGTGGGGAAGAGTGTGCATGCATCTGCATGTGCTCCCTCCTGGCCTCTTGCCCCCAACTCTTCTCCAAAGTACAGTGCATTGCCTTTCCCTCCAGCCTTTGCCAGGGGGCAATCAGGCACCGACTGTTGTGGCCCCCCCTCCCTGGAGAAGGAGAGCAGTCCTGCCGATGCTCGATCTGTCTCCTCCTCTGCCGATCCCCGGTGACCAGCGCTCATTTTTGAACATGGGTCACCGACATGGCTCAAGGTAAGGCAACCAGCACCTCAGCCCTCAGTACCACCGGGCCAGCAGATTTTCCATATTTTTGATAGTATGCAGGCAGCTCTGCTTCACGATCTCCACTCCTCCTGAAAGGAACATTCCATTGTTAGTGTGTCAGGATAAAAAGGCACTTTATTTGAAAAAACAAGTAACCACCAAACAAACAGTCAGCAGAGAATGAAACATGCCCCTCCCTCAAAAAATACAGCCCAATGTTTTCATGCAGTAATTGCATTTCTCATAGTCTTGAGAAAGCACAAGTACACGGTGGTGGTTAATTGTTTTTTAAAATAAAGTGCCTTTTTATCGTGATACACTATGTATGGAGTGTTCCTTTCAGGAGGAGTGGAGACCATGAAGCTGAGCTGCTTACATAGTGTGAGCACCCTTCTTGCTTGAGTTCTGGTCCTGTGTTGTTTTGTAGTCACCTTTCTGCTTTTTGGTCTTTCCATATTTTTAACCCACACTCCCCCAGGGGCATGCCATGGAACTGGTGATCAGAAAGCCAGCTCAGTCAATGAGATGCTCACTCCAAGTTCCCCTATCATGTGCTCTCCCCTGCTCCACCACCCGTGGTTATCCAGGTGGCAGTACAGCAGCAGAGAATTGACCCCCCTCCCTGGAGGAGGAGAGCATCCAGTGGGATGCTTGATCCTTCTCCCCCTGGCTGGTCCTCTGATGGCCCTGGCTCATTTCCAAGCTCAGGTCATTGGTGTCTCAAGTGGTAGCACTACCGCTGCACTAGTGGACTCGTGACTTTATACTCCTTAAAGAGATTTTAGAACTCTAACTTATTTTGCAGGAGTTGGAGCACAGACATGTTCATTTCCAATCTGCATCAAACTACATGAACCAAACCCTTATACTCAAGCCTGAAAAACTATGGAAAGCTATATCAAAAGTACAGACATGGCTCAGTAATCATACATGGGTTGAGGAGTGTGTGGAAATGGGTTAGTATACTCCTTATCATTATGGCCCTTTTTCTGTCACTGTGTGTTATTACTCATTTACTAAGTAAGGGCACCATCACCATGCACCTAAAATTAGAATTAGTAATGTTAACCAATGCCTCCTTTGCCACCCTCCAAAAGGGCAGGCACTAAGAGGCCTTTTGTCTTTTGAGGCTCAGATGTTTGGGAGGGAACAGGCATGCCAGAATGGTTTTAGCCAAGCTGAATTGAGCCAGGAGTTATTCTAACAGAGGTGTTGTGGGCAGCATGCCAGAACCATGGGGTGTGGATCCCTCAGTTGGAGCCTATAGGCAACGGACCCTCCAAACCACAAGTGCAAGGCCCTGAAGTACTTCAAAAATGGAGTCAACAACATTTACAACTGATACATGCCATTAAAAAGGAGGAAAATGCAGGGAACCACTGATGGTTGGATCACAGGCAAGCTCCTAGCCATGATGATGGAGATGGACAACCTCTGGTTAAAAACCAGGGCCTCAGGTAAAGACCATGACCACCAGCTGTACTAGGCAGCTAGAAACCACTGCATGCATGTAATATGGAGGCCCAAAATAGATCACCACAAGGAACTGCTCCATAAAAGTTTGGGTGACAGCAAAAGGTTCTGGGGGAAACATAAAGAATCTCTTGGGGGAAGAAGAAAAGAGAAACCCACAGCTGCTCCACATTAACGACTCTACTACCTTGGACCCACGCCTCATCATGGAGTCCTTCAACTCTGCCTTCACAGATCTAAGCACAATACTCCCTCCTGAGTGCCTACACCCCGCCAAGGTTCCCTAAGATGACAAAGCACCCAGTACATCTCACCCTACCTTCTACCTCAAGAGAGTTACTACAAAGGAGGCAGCATTCTACATAAAAAAAGTGCTCGGGAAGAGCAGAATGGATAGCGATGGAGTAGACACGAAGCTGGTGTCTCAAACTTTTGATGTGCTCATCAAGCCTATTACAAAACTAGTCAACAAATCCCTGACCCTGGAACAATTCTCAGCCACCTGGAAGCAAGGGCTGGTCACTCCTGTCCACAAAAGCAGGGACAGGACCAATATGCCAAATTACAGGCCGATCTCAATCCTCTCCCCCTATCCAAGGTGCTTGAGAAGATTGTGGCTGACCAACTAACAGACTACATCAGCAAATACCAACTGCAATACCCCAACCAGCACGGGTTCAGGCAGGGGCATAGTACCACGACTGCCCTTGTAGAGTTCACTGATTATGCTCACAAAGCTACGGATGAAGGAAAACTAGTAGGGGCGGTGTTCATAGACTTAACGAAAGCCTTCAGCAACATTAACCACACCTTTTTACTGGCACAGCTACAAAGCCTGGGTGTGGCTGTCAATGCAACACTCTGGTTCTGAGACTATCTGTCCCTCAGGTCACAATGGGTAAACATAGGACAAACAGTGTCTGACCCCAGGGAAGTCACACTGGTGGTCCCCAAGGGATCCATCTTGGAACCCCTGTTCTTCAGCCTGTTCCTAAATAATCTCCCTCAAGCCTGTAACACCAAGATAATGCTATATGCGGACAACACTGTCATCCTCAACAACAACTCTCAAATTGAGCCACTCCAAGCAGCACTTCAGCACTCCTTCAGTAAAATAGAAGACTGGTTTGGTGAGCACAAACTTCTGCTCAATTACAAAAAAAACAAGACCATGCTCCTATCCAGCCCCCAGCTCAAGAAAAGGTTCCCCACCATAAACATCACCAACAATGTACTCACCCCTTTGGAACAGGTACAATCCTTCAAATATCATTGACTCACACTGGATGACACCTTATCCTATGCTCAACATGTCGACCAGGTGGTCAAGACAGTCAATACCAAACTTGGAGTGCTATACAGGGACAGAAAACACCTTACTACAGCAGCCATCCACCTATCAGTCATGTGCGCCATCCTCTTCACCATGGACTATGGCCTGGTTGTCTACAGTGCAGTATCAGACTCTGGGCACAAGAGGGTACATGTAGCACTCAACAAGGCCTGCAGGCTCATCCTGAATGGTGATCGAATGACCCACACCTGTTCCCTTTATGAACAGACACACCTGATGTCTCTTGGGTGCAGGACTAAATTTCTCACATGCCTCCTAGATAAAAAAGCATTACTGTGGAAAGCCCCCCTATGTATAGCAGGCATCTTATTCCTCCTAGGCTCAGAACATATAACCAGAAGCAGAACGCAGAGGGCCCTTGAAGTGCCTTTCTGATGCACAGCTCTCAGACAGCACGCCTTCTCCTGCAGAGCCTCTCTTTGGCTTAACGAGGTACCTGAATACATTCAGAACTCTCCTAGCCTGTACGGCTTCAAATCAGACCTTAAGCACTACCTGACCTCCAGCTCTGTATGCACCTGCTTCTCCAACAGCTGATACTCTGGATGACAAGGCCTGGCTCTGCTAACAGCAACTATTCTCAGCACAAGACAGAAGCCACCCTACCACATGGTCCTTGACAATGCCACTAAATCACTCTAAGGGGGCTGCTCCTGTACACCCCTCACCCCCTCTCACCCTCTCCCCCCGTATCCATGCTAGGGTGGGTCTCTGCCTCCCCATCCTCAGCCCTGCCATCTTTGACCACTTTTACTAGAGGCCCCCTCCTCCCTTACGAAAATCCTGTCCTTACTGACCCTCTGCCCAACCTAACCTAACCTCTAATGCCTCTGCACCTTACCTGCACTTGTAATCAACTAAAGTTGATGTCCACATGCTGTATAGTGTTTTAAATGTCTAAGAAAGTCTGTAACCTTTTCTTGATTGTTGTGCTGTTCACTGTCTCAAATGTCCTAAAACTCTGTAACCTTCTTGATTGAATGACTATACTTTGTTCACATGACGTGGAACCTTTGTAAAAGAGCCTTGGCTCAAAGGTTATTTTCTGAATACCAAATAAATAAATAAAATAAAAAAATAAAGATATGTTGAAAAATTTAATGTTGTTATATGGTAAATATTTGGCTGAGAGCTTCTCAGTGTAAAGGAAGCCTGTTACCCATCATTTTCCCTGGCTATGCAACCACTGAGGTTGCTTGTAAGTGGACTAACCTTCTGGCACCCCCATTGCCCATCCTCATCACCCAGAATGCTCCATTCTACATTTGAACTGGTGAACTAATGAAAGTTACAAACTTCCAGGCATTCAAGGGGGTGGGCCTGTAATGATATGATATTGTACTTACTTGTAAACTGTAATGAAAATGGATTTTGTGCATGCTTTGTTGTGCTTACTTGTCAATATGTATATATTATTTAGAATGCTGCTACTAGGATGGAAAGTACTGATAAAGTGGAATTGAAATATAGAGTAAAAAAATAATGTAACTTCTGAGTGTTGGAATCTACTGTGACAAACTTTGTAAGGTGGGCAAGTAACAGTTGATTTCTGAGGTAGGATATGGTTAGCTTGTCTTTACAATGTGCATCAGACCATTCAGTTATGAAGAAATTGCAGTTTCAATAATCTGCTACTGTGTTGTTAAAATTAGCCCAGCTCCATGACATGAAGATATAAAACATGCTTTCTGGAATCTTAGTTTAGATTGAGCTCTGGAGAATATATAAGAATTAGCAAGTGGCTAAAACTGATGCTCGAAAAACCTTCCTCGATGACACTGTTTGGTGTGCCTGGCATGTTGTGTATGTAAGTCATTTGTTGTTCTTTATACTAATACAGTTTATTGGAAATGAGCTACAAACCACAGCCTTGTCCTTTTATTATGCACTAGGTCTAAATACATTTACTCAAACCCGTACAATGCTGTTTACTCTGATATTCCAGTTCAGTAATGGAGCAAGACATCTATAAACGTGTCAGAAATTCAGCCTTCTCTTTTAAAGTTTGTTCCTAATATTGTGTTTCTAATTATGCTAGTTCCCAAAACTTCACCTCTCCAGTAGCACAAAAATCAACTTATGGCTTTTGCTCTATTAAAAAAATGTGGTTAGTGTATGCTAAGCAGGAGGAATAATGAATTTCATTTGCAAAGAAAAATTAAGGCACTATGTACTCATTATTGCATATCATGTTCCCTGCTGAGAACTGTAAAGAAGCGCCAAGTTTGTGTTAAGTCTCTATTTATCTTTTTGAACTCCTAATGGAAAGTCTGGATGTTCTATGCATGTTCAAGGTTAGCTCAATTAGAATAATTTATCTCTAATTGCAAACAATGTAAACTGTCACATTTCAGAAAAATCTGAATCACAATTATTGATGTATTAATAAAAGGGTTAGGTAATTATATTTCAATTGGCATATGTAAAATAGCACGATTGTCATTGGTATATGCAAATTAACACACTGTAATCTCAACTTATTAAAGGTTCCTTGTTGGTTGTTCAATTATTTTTTCATTTAAGCAAAAATACGATATTCTGTCATATCAGTTACTAATGCAATTTAATCGGGGCTACAGAGGTTAATAACATTTGTTTTACTGTTATGTTTGCGGTATCCCAAAATATGTTTCATGGGCATGTCCCAACAAAAACATTTTTTGTGTCTAATTTAAATTACATTCTAATGATGACATTTTAATACATGAAATAGAATGACTAGATAATAAGAAACTAAAATAAGATTTCTTATTCCTCTGTGGATCCAGCCCTGGCTCTCCATTGGGATTGCACTTTCACTGTGTAGTTGAAGTTTCTGACATGCAGTTGCACTCTGTATCACACTTATAAAAATGCATTTTATAGCTTTACTTCTCTTGCATTACACCTCTCTTGCCACAGTATCAGCATGCACTGCCATATTATTTTTTGTTTTGTCTGTTCTTTTTATCCTCATAGCCTTCCCAGCCAACCACTCCTTTGGGCGGCCCAGACCCCACCACCACTGAATCACTCATTGCTGTCTCGCTGCCCCCACTATTGCTGTAACCCCAGTAAAACTGATGTATCCCTTCATCAGGGGACCCTCCTCCTGAGGCAGGAACCAGAAGGAGAGTCTTGCCCTGTGGCCGTTCTCGTCCTCACTGGACACAGCAGGGGGTACAGCATGGACATCTCTGGGTTTCGAGGAGCATGGGGGGACCAGCCTCCATCATCTGGTTGGCCAGGCAGCCATATTTTTGTCCAGGTTTTGTGTCCCTACCCTCCCAATGTGGCTGCACGCTCGCGGTATGCTGGCTTGATGCACTGACAGTGCATGGTCACCCACACTGTAAGGTGTGCCACCACTGTGGGCTGCCAGGAGTCACTCAAGAGTGGCACAAGCTCCAACCCACCACCCCGGGGAAGAGAGTCTCCCTTGGATGCTTCTATCTCTCACCACCGGACTCCTCTCCTGTTGTCCCATGCTCGGGGGCAAACCCAACTGCCATGTCATTCTAGTTACAGATTATTTTTTATTGCTGCCTTTAAGATGCAACAGAGTGAAACAAAAGACATGCGTAGATTATCAAAGAATAAAATTTGGATTTATAGTAGGCTTGCCTGAAACCGGGATGGCAGCATCTAAGGTTCAGATAGTAACTGTGGGAGATTTATATTTACTGGAGATTAAATAGATTGTGGTAGTTTTGCCAAAGTGAAGTTAGAACAGGGATTCTTAAAGGGGACAGGAAATATGTGCTAATTAGCAGTTAGTATTGTTATTACTAACAGAAATGAAAGACATGCCTCCAAATGAGTCATATTGAACTGTACCTGAATACACACTGATGTGAACAATTGTATTTTCAGTTGTTTCCTCTTTATGGACAACATTCTGCACAGTTCCCTTTATGGTACCAGTAATTTGGAGTTTTTACTATGTCATGGTTTGAGTACAGAATGCATGAGCTATTGTCCTATCAGAATCATGCTTAGCATTCTGTGCTCAAACTGTGACATAGTTAAAATTCCAGATAATTGGTTCCGTGAAGACAACTGTAACAGAATGCTGCCCATAAAAACAAAAGAAGGCAAAATGTAGTTTTGTACATCTCTTTTTATGCAGGTACAGTTACATATAGATCATTTAGGCTTATGGATATAATTTCTACAACTGGGAATGTCATAAACAGCTGTAGATTAGAAATAATTTCCTGTCCTCTTTAAAAGTGATAGAGAACTGCTTTCTGTCATAAGTACAAGTCCAGAAGTGTGTACTGGGATGGTGGTGCTCATGAAGTATTAAACCAGACAGTTACTTTAGGATTCCGGGCACATACCAGCAAAGTAGAAACAGACTTCCAACCTCTTTAAGTTTCTTTCAACTCATTTTATTAGGACAAATTGTAGAGGACTTAGCCACATATTGTGGGTATACACAACCGGGGGAAGGAGCTCTCAGTGCTGCCTTGTAGATGCTCCTGGTGGTGGCTTGTGGAGGTGCTGATGACTGTGGGGATACCCCCATGCCATAAGGCACTCCTCCTGGCCAGCCATGCCTTCGTGCAGGACAGGGGAGGAGAGTGGGAGACAGAACATGAGAAAATCGTCTGTGACGAAGTACCTTTGGAAACGAGCCTCCGGCTCAAAGGTTGTAAACTGATTTCTTAAATAAATAAATAAAATAAATGCTGCACTGTACACTGCATGATGACCTTCCTGCCTCTCCTCATCCCAGGACCCTCCTCTCATGCTTGACAGGTGTGCCCCCTCTAGGTGCTGATTCAACGCTCCTGCAGTAGGCCATAGTGCAATCCCTGGCAGGGAAAAGTCAGCATCAAGGAGAGAGAAAAAGTCAATAGCTCATAGGAGCTGAGTGTATAGGGTGGCCAGAGCACACTCCAGCAGGGAAAAGCCAGCCCTTAAGGATCTGAAGGTCTAGATAGGATCGTGGTCTGGAGGAGCAGTGAAAGAGAGGGTGAGTCTGGCTGGAGTAAAAGTGTAGCATGGGGGCCAGAAGGAGTGAGGTGCTGGTGAGCACACTGGGATCAAAAAATAAATATGCAAGGTGAATACATACAGTATATAAATATTAATAACCCACTTAAACAGAGATGTCCCTAAGTCCCGCGATACAGACCTAAGAAAGGTGTTCACTGGTTATCACCCATTTTCCATAGACTTTACATTCACCCTGCTGAATGGGTGTTAAAAAATGTAACACTGAAGCTGGCTCGGTGGCACTGAGGGCTGAGGTGCTACATGCATTATCTCATGCCACACTGGTGACCCAGGTTCAGCAACAATCTTGGGTCATCCGGGTGCCAGCACGGGGGGGGGAGGAAAAAGCCAGATTGAGCAAGCTGGCAGGCTGCTCTCCTCTCCCGGAGGTGCTGGTGGTGGGTTGTTGTCCCCCTCCTAGTTCCACCCCAGTGGGTGGAGGTCCAGTGGGGTAGTGTAGGTGGGAAGGGAGCAGCAGTATGGGTGGGCAGATGGGGCTGAGCTGGCTTCTGGTGTGCATGCGTACCTCCACACACACACCCACACAACACACACATACACACACTCACACACACAGATGGCTGTGTGCTGGGGCTTCAGGTGGGGGACAAATGGGAGAAAAACCTACAGAAAAATACCATAAAAATCTCTGTATAAAAAATAAAAGAAAAATGTAACACTGGGACAATAGAGTATTTCACTCTCATCCTGACATCTGTATACTGGCATATATATATATATATATATATATATATATATCTCACCGATAACAATAAACACGAACTAGTGGAGCAGCCTAGTATACTCATACAAAATGCTTGCAGAACAACAGTTTGTCCATGTCAACCAGGATCTATGAGTTAGATCATTACATTGAACAACTGCAGACCTAACAACAAGAAAAATGCTTTTGATAAAAAATGCACACTTTCCTATATGAAAACAGTAAATACCCACTCATAGACACTGCAACCCAAGATGCAGAAGTAACAAAACTGCTACCAGTGCAATGCCAATACATGTGAGACAGCTGCACTCACCACAATCAGCCCAGTGTCTTCCCATGAAATGTCATGATGCATTTATCACCCCTTCTACACCAAAATCTGCACATCACTTTTATGTTGCTTCCCTCTGGGTCTACCATTTTACTGGGGCTCAAACTGATTAGCGAACAAAAAAAAGTATCAGCACTTGATCTGCCAAGGTGGGGGGTAAGGTAGGGGGAGGAGTGCTGCTGAGCGCGGCTCAGGTGTGGGGATAAGTGGTAACCAGTAATGTGTTCAATATAAATATGACCAGTGCTGACGGTATTGGAGGTCAGGAGAAAACAAGTGCCATGATCTGCAAATCTGTATACGTATAACAAGTGGCACTCATTGCAATCAACAAACTTTTTCCTGTTGACATTTCAGTATGTATTTATCATCCCTGCTACTTCAGAATCAGTTCATCACATTAATGTTGTACCTTGATGTGAACACCATTTTACCAGGGCTGAAATTCCTTATTAGGACAAATTAATTATCTGCACCAAATGTGCTGCTGCTCTGCTGCTCTGTTGCTGGAGGGGGGGTGGGAAGGAGTGCCACTGAGCAAGGCTGAATTGCTGGGGAGAGCAGGAAGAAGTGCGCTGATCACTGCTCCATTGCTGTGGGGGAGAGTGGGACGGTATGCCATGGAGTGGGGCTCCGATGCTGAGAGGAGCAGGAAAGAGTGCTGCAAGGCATGGCTCCATTGCCTTGGGTGGGGGAGTAGGAAAGAGTAGGAAAGAGTGCTGCCGAGTGTGGCTCCATTGCTGGGGGGAGGCAGCAGGAAGGACTGCCACCAAGTGTGGCTCATTTGCTGGCTGAATATGCAGGACTGCTGGTGAGCATGGTTCCATTGCTGCGGGGAGTGGTAACCAGCAATGCCATGTTCAATACAGTAGAAGCAAAATGTCATTGCAAGTACTGGGGAAGGCAAGACAGAACAAGTGCTATAAGCAGTCTATCTGACATGGTGGCCACATCCAGGAAGAAGCTGTGCCTATCATGCAACAACTCTGCTGTCCCCAGGACTAAAAAAAACCCCCAAACTGGCACTGCACCAATACATGAATTACAGGTTTTTATTTAGTACATTTAAAAAGTCAACATACCCAGTAAGGCAAGCTCCACAAAGCAGGAAGCACAGGAACCCCAGCCAGTTTCGCACCTAATGAGTCATCGGGGGATGTGGCCTACCTGGCATGGTGGCCACATCCAGGAAGAAGCTGTGACCATCATGTAACATCTCTGCTGTCCTCAGGACTGCAGAGAAACAAAGGAGGAAATGGAACAGACAGCACCAGTGCACAAAATCACAGTGAAGAGCTGGAGACAGGAATTAGGAGAAGAACAAGACAACTGACTTCTGCCTTGTATTTTCCAGCACTGTGATTGGACAAGGACTTTAAAGTGTAAAGAAGAAGAAGAATTAGGAAGGAGATTCAGTGTGCTGAAGCTGTAATAGGTAGAGGAGGGGTGCTTCCATAAAAGCCCTCTCACAGCTCAGACTGATACCAAGAAGTTTGCATGCTTACCAACAAACACAGTAAAAAAGGGCTAAGGTAAAAAATTTAACTGAAGAAGAAAATTCTAAACTTCAACTGGGAATAGGTTTATAAACTGAAACAATTGATGTAGGGGAACCTGGAGAAAATGTATAAGAAGAAGGGAGGAGGAGATGATTGACTCGCTGAAGAGGATACTACGTATTGCAGTGGATTACTGTGCAGCCATAAAAAGCATTTATTAATGTATGTTTTCATTTTACTATTTTATTTTTTAGTAAGATGACAAAAACAAAGAAGTGTCCCAAATGAATGGATGAGGTCTTCAGAGAACTAGTGAGCAAAAAAGGAAGATATTTAAGTCACAGTGGGAGAAATACCCATGGAGACAAGGAACAGATATACTGTAAACAAAATGTAAAAAGGGTCTTTAAAATGACAGAAGAAGATAACTGAATGACAAGAGAGGTTAAGGAAGAGCTCCAGTCACCAGTAAAATAAATTACTGTTCCCATCTGTGGAGGTCAATTTCAAAACATTCATAAAATGTTTGAATTTGAATTAAGTGCTGTGTCCAGTTCTGGAGACCACATCTCAGAAAGGACATAGAGTGGAAGCGATCCAGAGGAGGGCAACTAAAATGGAGCAAGGTCTGCATCAGAAGCTCTATGAGGAGAGATTAAAGAACCTATATGCACACCCTGGAAGTGGGTGGGGGGGTATGATACAGACCTTTAAATACCTCACGGGGGTAAACAAGGGAATAAATGGAAGCATTTTTAAGAAAAAAAGGTTCTGAGGGACAAGTAGCATGATGAGGAGCTGGAAGGGGTAGATTCAGAAGAGATATGAGGAAGTACTTCTTCACAGAAAGAGTGGTGGATTCCTGGAACAGTTTTCCAGCAGAGGTGGTGGATCCAAAACAGTGGTGGGGTTCAAGAATGCATGGGATAAGCATAAAGGAATCTTTGGGAAAGGGAAGGGGTGGGCAAACTGGGCAGAGATCAAGTAAGATCTGTGGAAATGCTATAGGTAGGAAAAAATGAGCAGACTAGGTGGGCCATGCAGTCCTTATCTACCAATTCCAGATTTCCATCTTAAACATATATTGCCACCTTTACTCACCATAAACAAACCATCAGCAAGGCCATAACAAGTACAACTCATTTATAATACATAGCATGTTTTTTACATGCTCTGACACACAGCTGGTTCAATCGTTATATCAATTGCTGACTAAAACTACAACCCCCTGCTGGGCCTTGCCAGCATTTGTGCCCATCAGGGGGTCATCTTGTGCATCCCATTCTCTCGTTTCCCCTAACCTGATTCCTGCCTCCTGGCAAGTCCCAATTTTCCTCCCTAAAGCCTCTGTCCGCCCCTGCAGCAGTTTGGTTCAAAGCGGGGCTGGAGGAGCTGAACAGCGAAACCACAGCGGTTTGGGGCTGCATTTCTGTGCAGCGGCAACTCCCACATGTGCGATGGTGCCTTTGTGGTTTCAGTCATTTCTGTGGCCATTTGGATGCCTCTCCAGTGTTCCCGGTCCCCCAGTTAGGCAGTACGGGGACCGGAGACCTGGAGGAGGTGCATGAGGAGCTGCAAAGTGTTTATTTTTAGAAGCAGCAGGAGTGCTATAGAATGGGGGGTTATGAATATTAATGGCCACTTTGAATATTTATGAGCAAGTCTGTCCCTGCCTAGGGACAATATATATTAGTGGCAGTAACAGGCAGGGGGATAAATAAACATGTTAAACTCTGCAGCAACTTGAAAGAGTACAGGGGCTGCTTTGAAGCTTTGAGGCATGGGAAATAAAAGTTTATATATTGCCTACATCAGAATATTAAAGTTGGAACACTGTATGGGACTAGTGTTAGCAGCCATGTTGTTATACTATGACTCCTAAATGGACAGCCAATCTACTATCCAAGCACCCAAACTCTGGTTGTTATGGCTTATGGGAAGAGGTGTGAACTAATTTTAGGCGCCAATGATCTTTGCCAGTCAATAGTCAAAGTGGGCTAATGATTATAAATATTTGTGATTGATAACAAGATTCAGTCAATCAGAAGCCAGGATTTTTGGGAGAAACCCCTGGGACTTTGGGCAGTTTGGACAGTCTTTGCTGGGCTCCTCTCGAGTCAAGAAAGGCTCAGGCTGTGTTTGTGACAAGGCACAAGTTCTTTTTCAGGCCTTAGTTTGGTCAATTGTTCAAGCATGTGAAGATCTGAAAATGAATTTATTCTAATAAATAGAGTTGCAGTACTGCATCTGAACAGCTGAGACTTTTGAAGAAAAGCTCCTGCAATGGTGTGAGAGATCCAGGATTTTGCAGTGAACCTGCATTGGTGTGAGGAAAAACCCTGAGCCAGTGAAAGAGGTAGTTTTGGAACTGTGTGTACCAGAGCCAAAAGTGGCACTGCTGTTGAATCTGAGGACATTGGAAAAAGGTTTGCAGATGTCCAATGTTTCAGGAACTTGTAGTTTGCTGAAAGCCAGCTGTAAAAAGGAAGAAGTTCATTCCAGAGATTGAAAGTCATTAGCCAAAAGCCACTGGGAAGATGGAAAGTTCTGAAAACCTGTTTACTGCACACCAGAGGTATTTGTTTTGGCTCAAGAGAAAGGCAGAATCTGAGAATATTCATAGCTGCTACTCAGAGCCAGGTAGAAAACCTTGCAATCCCTACCAAGTGCGGCAGACTGGGCTTCAGGGGGCCACAGGCATGTGCCTGAGTACTTGGGCACTCTTGACCATTGGGGGAGCCAGAATGTGGAGCACTCCTCGATCTGGGTCCCTTGTGGCCTTGTAAGCCTTACGTTTGAGCTCAGCACTGCGCCTGGAAACAGGCTGAAGGGGACAACCGGCCAGACCTCCAAGCAAGCCCAAGCTCAACTGACACCTTTTCAGCTTACTGCCCTCTCAAAAATTGATTGGTGGAACCCCAAACTGCCAGAATCCTCCATGTCAGTGACTAAATTCCCAGCTTCAGTTCTGTGAGCAGCCCATGGCTTGCCCTGACTAAAAAGGTAGTGAAGGTTTAAAATTGTTAGCACTCTAGAGAGGATTGTTTCAAGGTCCCCAGTGCCAGCCATCCAGCCTGTGGCATCTTGTAGGCCTGCACAAAACCTGGATACTCAGTCAGGACATAAGGGTTTTTTCTGGTACCAGTGGGGGTGGGCAAAATGTTTTCTTCACAGCTATCCTGTTTCTGGTACCCCTTTTCCTAGCCACGCCCCCTTGAAAAATAAATCTGTGGTTTGTCTGTTGCAATTCCTGTGTTGTGATCAAGTTATTGGTAACAGCTGTTAAGCATATGTGTTTTATAGTACAGGGAAACAATGTGGTATCTAGTGTGTGGGGTGATTGGAAGGGGAGCTGGGTAGGAACAGCATCCCAGGGGGTCACACCAAGCTAACACCTGGCCCACTGCTACATTACTCTGAGTGGAGGCACAGCACTACTTCTTTTCCATTTTGGGATAGAACCCCTGATCACCAGTGTAGCAGGACCCAGGCCCCTTAACCTGTGTGGTAGTTAATGGGCAGGGCTAGTAGCCAACTGGCACACACAGCCTGGGTTACAGCTTTGGAGGCACCACTGAGATTGAACCCAGGATCTCCTGTTTACAAACCATGCTGACCTTGGATGCCACTGTTGGAAAGGCCCATATTTTTTCCCCCACCCCTGAGTCTAACCACCCTAAGCCCAAAATTGTTGTTAAAGTGGTAGATAAATAAAGATTGGTTCAGTGGAGTGGAGGTCAGGAAATCGACCCCCAGAAATCCATCTTGCTCCTGGGAGTACCCCCGAGCAAGATACTGGAAATATAGAGGGGCATCTCTCTGTTAAAAATAGTCTGGGCCGAGTGGTAGTTTGAGGTAAAATGTTAGATTCTGTTACAGGGACTTTGACTCTATTGGTAGAATGTAAAAATGTAATTGAAGCCTCCTGGGTACCTGATGCTTTAATTCCTGAGGGGTTTTCAGAGGCATGACCCATTGTAACTATGACCAGTGAAATTCCAAAGGGTAAGGCCATGCCTGCACTCCCAAAGGCCCCCTCACCAGGTGAAGGGACTGGGCCTAACCATGCGCCCCCATCCATGTTTTCTGGAGTCAAGCCTACCCCAGTGGGTGAGGATGATTTGGAAGCATAGATAGACTATGCTACTCCTGTAGTGCAAGACTGGCAGTGCTCAAAGGCTGAAAAAAGAAAATGGCTGGGAGAAAGCCTCTGTGGGCCTGCTCTGGAGGTTATTCGCTCACTAAGGGCCACTGATCCTGATGCTCCAGCCCAGGTGTACTTGACAGACCTGGAAAGTGTTTTGGGGAGCCCAGAGTCCTGTGAGGATCTCATGTGGAAGTTTAAGACTACATGACAGTGGAAGGGGGAGCTTTTGTCCGCGTTTTTGACTCATGTGGTGAGAACATTGCAAAAAGTATTCCGCATGGAGGATATGGTCTCCCAAGATTTGAATTGTGTGAGACTAGAGCATGTACTTAAGGCTGCTTGTTACTCCAGCTTGCTAATTCATAAGATGCGCCTGGGTGAAAGAAAGGATGCCCCCCCCCCCAACTGGGCCTTGGTGCAAGAAGTTAGGGAGGCTGAAGAAGAACAGGGGCATTGGAAAGTCCATCAAGTTTCTGCTGTTACAAGTTGATAGAGAGATGCCAGCAAGTGAGATGCAAGAATTAAAAGTCTTGTTGAGAGAGTGTAAAGATGTGGTCAACTCAGCCAGAATGCCTGCATACCCTGGACAGTCTGAATCTCAAAGTCATCTTAGGGTGGTTGCCAGCCTAAATTCTGTGGTGTTTGGTGCTGGAGTACAGACACAGGTGACCCCTGCTGAATCTGAGTTACAGTTAAGATGGATGAGCTGCTGAAGAGAGTAACTGAGTAAGAAGGGTGTAAAATGCAAGTTGTGGCTCAGACAAGCAAAAGAACTCCTGAGTGGAGACCAGTGGTTATCAGCACCCCTGTTGGGATTTCAGATGCAAACCATGTTACTCCTAGTAGGCAGCAGTACAGAGTGTGTATCTTTTGTTATAACTGTGGAAAAAGGTTGGCTACATGAAAACGGAATGCAGGTCACCGGAGGACACCGCAAGAGTACGTGGCAGATTACCTGAAGTATTACACCAGAGACAGGGAAACTTCAACGGGGCTCAGTAAGGGAGCATACCAGGGCCCTCACCAAACCCAGCTCCATGCTGTATGTAAAAATATACACTGCAAAAGCCACAGAGCCTTCCATACCATAAACAAGTTAGTGAGACCATCTACCGAGACTACTGTCACCATAAATGGGGTGTCCACTCATGCCATCCTGGACAGAGGCTCCCAGGTGACTATCATCTTTAAAACCTGGTATGACCAACATCTGTCACACCTTGTGCTGTAGCCACTGGAAGGGTTAAATGTGTGGGGTCTTAATGACAAAGCATACCCCTTCCTCAGCTATGCTGAAGTGTGGATGGCTTTCCTGTGTAAGGTGACCGGAGTGAGAGACATAGTCAAAACTCTGTCTCTAATCTGCCCTGAAGCTGGGTTATATGATGAGGTTCCTGTGCTGGTGGATACCATTGAGCAAATGTCTGGATGATTGGCACAACTCTGCCAGGCTCAGGAGGTAGAGCAGAAGGGGAATGTCCTGCCCATTCACCCAGTAGTGAGAGAAGCTTACAGGAAGCAAGTACAGACTTTGGCTGAAGATCCGGATGAGCCGGTGGGCATAGTTTGGAGGTGGAATGGGGATGAAATTAGTACTGCCCCCAAATGCTATATGTAATATCAGTGGTGTGGTGCATTTAAAAAGGAAGTGAAGAACAAGATCCTCATGTTGGATGCTCCAGACAAGCACGGACTATCAGCAGGTCTGGTTGTGAAGCCCAGTGTTCTACCTGCCAGGGCCCAAGCCTATGTCAGGAGGGCCATGGTGCAAGTGAAAAATGTGATGGACCAGGAAGTGGTTGTCAGGAAGGGCTCCACCTGGTATTGAACCTAGTTTATTTGACTTTAGTAACTCGACCATCCCAGAGGAGTGGAAGACTCACAGTCGACAAAAAACTGTCAGGGAGAACTAATGTATTTTCCCTGCATGAGTGGGATGTGGGTTGCATGACCAGGGAGCAGCACAATATAAGGCTCACTGGTCAGTGCCCATTTAGGGAGAGGTCACAGCATTTAGCTGCAGCAGATATCAATGATGTAAGGCAGTATCTCCAAGAATTGTTGGCTTCAGGTATTATTCAGGAGTCCAGGAGCCTGTATGCCCCACCCATAGTGGTGGTGAGGAAGAAAAGTGAGGCTGTATAGATGTGTGTGGACTATCGGACACTGAACAAGTGGACAATATCAGACCAGTACACAATGCCCTGGATTCAGGGTGACCTGGACTGCATGAATGCCAGCAAATGGTTCTCGGTGAGGGACCTGAGGAGTGGATATTACCAGATCTCCATGTCTCTGCAAAATTGGGAAAAGACTGCTTTCATATGCCCCCTCAGGTTCTATGAGTTTTTGAGGATGTCCCAAAGCATTTCTGGTGCTCCTGCTACATTCCAGCACCTTACGGAGAGGGCCATCTGGGTTATGAATCTGCTGGAATGCTTAGTGTATCTGGACAATATAATAGTCTTTGGGAAGCAGCCAGCCCACTGGCACAGCAGTTGGATTTCTACTCCCGACGCTGGTGACCTTGGTTTGGGAACGAACCAAGGGAGTCGGAGGGCCAGCTGAGGGAGAAGGATTGAGCGCCCCCTGGTCTGTTCTCCTTCTCCAGGGGGAGGGAGGGGTAGAGTATCCTGCACCTACGGGACCCCTGGCGGAGGCTGGGGGAACCACAGGCATCTGGTGCCAACAAGCAAGAAAGGCGGGGCGGATGCTGGACATCATTACATGACATTGCCCCTGGGGCAACCTAGAAAATTGCTTCCAGCTACCCTTGATGAAGCCTGCCCTTGGCTTCAATTAGCTCTCTCTGGCTGGCTCCCTGACCTATCCCATCAGATGCGCTACTTGGGCTGGTGCAGCAACCCACCCTGGTGGGTAAGCCAGTGGGTATCAGGGAGTCATGGCCAATATGAGAGAGTGGAAGTTGAAGGGTCCATGATCAGGCTGAGGTACCAGGTAGCTGGTGGCAGGAAAAAGCATAGGAAATAAAAAATGAAAAAAATAATTTTGGGGAAGACCCTGGAAGAACACGAGGTGAATTTACTGAAGGTATTGGATCATTTGGATGAGTTTGCTGTCAAACTGTCTATCGATAAGTGCCAGTTCTTTCAAACCTCCGTCAAGTATGTTGGGCACATAGTGTCAGCCCAAGGAATTCAAATGGACCCCAGCAAAGTCGATGTGCTCATGACCTGGCCTAGGCCTCAGAACCTAAAAGAGTTACAGCACCTACCAGATTTCTGCGGGTATTATTGAAGATTCTTCAAGGATTATACTTGGGTAGTTAGACCACTTCTGAATCTACTACAAGGTTACCCCCCAGTCAACAAAAGCATATGACTCAAACTGCCAGGGGCTCTCGGTGAACAGCCTTCAAACCCTCTGAGCTGTTTGGCCCCAGGTGGACTGAGGACTGTGGGAGAGCTTTTGAAGACATGATTCATTATTTAACCTATGTTCCAGTCCTGGCCTATGCAGACCAGCAGAAACCTTACACCTTACACACCGATGCCAGTTTCAGTGGCCTGGGAGCTGTTCTGTACCCAAACTATCTGGAGGGCCCGCATCCTGTTGCTTATGCTAGTCAGAGTTTTAATTCAGCAAAGAGAAAGTACCCATTGCACAAACTGAAATTCCTTGCACTCAAGTGGGCCATCCTAGACCAGTTCCATGATTATCTATATGGGGCCAAGATTACCATGAGGATTGATGACAACCCACTGACTTATGTTCAAACCACAGCCACGCTTGTTGCAGATGGTCATAGGTGGCTGTCAGCCTTGTCCACCTATGATTACTGCATCGAGAATCACCCTGGGTTCAATCCCGTACATGCTGACACTTTGTCCCGATGCCCCACGGCCCTACATGGAGAAAATTCAAGCTAGGTAATGATAACTGAGCAGAATGTCAAGGTTCTGTATGAGTAAATTGACACTGAAGAATCCTCAGCATCAGAAGCTGCCCCCCCGGCTCATGGACAACTTGGGAGACCCTTGAGATTGTCTTCCTGTAGCATACTGCCACCTGACTGCTTTGGATTTGAGGTCTTTACCCCAGCTAACAAGCCAAGATTTGATGAGAGAACAAAGGTCCAATTCAGCTACTGGGGAAATTCTGTGGGTTCTGCAGAGAGGGGCAATGCAACACAAGAGACCATTAGAGACCTCAATGCCCAGCTGATGTTACAAGAATGGTCAAAGTTAAAGTTAAAGAATGGCTTACTGTATTGAGAGGTGCAGGACCAGCAGGGAGCACTTTGAGCACAATTGGTGCTGCCAGAAAGATTCAGAGAGTCATAGGATCATAGGATCGTAGAAGAGTACAAATCATGAGCCTATTGGCCATTGGGACTCAACCTTCTTAATCTAAAAAGGCATATTTCCTGTCACCCATAAATACATCCAAAGATGCTTTAAAACCATCAGTCATAGTACTGGTTCAGAGAGACAATATTGAAAGCTTTCCATGATGCCATGGGTTACCTGTGCAGTGAGCGGACACTGGACCTGACTCACTGCAGGTTCTATACTGGCCCACAATGAGGCAGGACATGGAACATAATTTCAACATTTGTCACAGGTGTATTCAGCGGAAAGCCCTCCCACAAAAAGGCCTCCCCTTGGTAAATTTAATCACAAGCACCCCTATGGAGCTGGTTTCTATTGACTTTCTCAGCTTTGAACCAGACTCTAAGAACATCTTGAATATTGTGATGGTCAGGGATCATTTCACCTGTTACACACAGGCATACCTCAAGAAAGATCAGAAGGCTTCCACTGTGGCTGAGGTGTTAGTTGAGGGGTTCTTCGTGCACTATGGGGCACCACAGCAGATCCACTCAGACCGAGGCCACGACTTTGAAAGTAAGTTGATAAGAGACATGCTGTCTCTGTGGGGATTCCACAAGTCAAGAACGACACCTTACCATCCCCAAGGTGATCCCCAATCCGAAAGATTTATTAGAAATCTACTAGACATGCTGGGCACCCTGGATCCAAGAGACATAGATAAATGTACTTGAAGCCAGAGAGTCAGCACATTGTTCCATGCCTATAACTGCACCAGAAGTGATACAACTGGATTCTCCCTGTACAGTCTCATGTTCGGGAGGGAGGCCTGACTTCCGGTAGATATAAGCTTTGGAGAGTCTGCTGATGGTACGATACTAATGACAGAGACTATTTGCAGTATGTACAAAAGATCAGGCAACAGTTGAATGATATCTTCTGATTAGTGGTGGAAATGGCAGTCAGAAAAAATCGAGCCAACACAGAAATATATGACAAGAAGGATCGGGCGCAGGACCCAACGCTGGAGAATAGTGTTGTTAAGGAGTAAGGACATCCAGGGGATAAACAAGATTACTGACAGGTAGGATTGCACACCTTTTGTGGTGCTGGAAAAAATGTATTATCTGTCAGTTTATAAGATTCAGCCCGAATGGGACTCCAGTGGACACAAGGTCATTCACAGAAATCATCTCCTGCCCATTGGAGAGAAGGTAATTGGCCCAGCACCAGACACATCAGGCCCTCCAACACCTCCAGTTACTCGAGCTGCTGCATGCAGGTGTCAGAGCAAACAGAAAGGTGATCATCCAGTGGCTGGTCCTGTTTGGACAGATGAGGCTCCAGAAGGAGAGGATTCAGATGGAGATTCAGAGGAAAAGCTTGAGTTTTATACTGCATGCATTTACCCCACTCCCTGGTGGCCAGGTTGTTTTGGGAAGCACTGCTGACATCAAACACTGTGGCTAGAACATCTCTGGTGGAGCAACCTAAAGAGATAGAGACTATATCTGTGGAGGAGGGGCCTACCTCCCAGAGAGAATGAGGCTCAAGGCAGTGATGAGCCTGGGGAAGTGGACCAAACTGTGCCTGCTGAACAGGGTGCTGAAAGGGAAGCTGCTTTAATTATGCCCCTTGAAGGGATCATCCCAAATGTGAACACTAGTCCAGCTGACCCTTTTGAGTGGTTACAGAGCAGCTCTCCTGAAACAATGCCTTTGGAAAAGCCGACTCAGCACAGCCAGTCAGCTGGTGAGCAGCAGAGCCCACTGCACACTTCAACGGCTGCCCACTGACTGAACTGTCATTGACAGCATACAGTATAGACTACATGCCCATTGGTTTCAGTTCAACCAATGGGAGTGTAGTTATACTGTATTCTGTCAATGACAGTTCAGTCAGCTAGGCAGCCGGGGGTGCAGAGGGCTGTGCTGCTCACCAGCTGACTGGACATGCTGGGACGGGGGGAGCTGGTTGGGATGTGGGTGCCTGAGTGGGTGTAGGGTTGGGGGGATCACTACACTGTGAAAAAGAGCTGGGACAATGTTTTTTTTTTTTTATTATCCGAACAGGGATTGGTACGGGGGCCACTACACTATGGAAATTATTCGACTGCTTATTATACTTCAAACAGTGATTGGAGCTCAAGATGGGGTGGGGGAGTCACTACACTATGGAAAATAGCTCTTGGTGAAATTTGGGACAGTGCTTGGGGACCGGGACAAGGAAGGGGGGGCCTATACTATGGACACAGGCTGGGAATATTATGAGATTTCGAACATGGTTCTGACGGGGAATGGGGCTCCCTATATTATGGAAAAGAGATGGCTTATGGTTCTTCCTTAAATGGGACTGGGCGGTGGAACATAGAAACATAGAAACTGACGGCAGATAAGGACTGCAAAGCCCATCCAGTCTGCCCATTTGTTTTTCTACCTTATAAATGTGCCATCAGCCTTTGCTCTGTCAGTGGCCTATCTATTCATAGTCATCTGTATTGCTCACTTATGCCTATCCCATGCCTGTTTGAAGCCATGCACTGTATTCATAGCCACCACTTCTTGTGGTAAGCCATTCCATGCATCCACCACTCTTTCTGTGAAAAAATTTCCTCACATTACCCCTTAACGGCCCCTCTAATCTCATGCTGTGTCCTCTTGTCCTGCTATTTTTCTTATATTTAAACATGTTAGACTCTTTCACCTTGTTAATGCCCTTAAGGTGTTTGAATGCCTCGATCATATCACCTCTCCCTCCTTTGCTCAAGGGTATACATATTGAGCTCTGTTAATCTGTCCTCATATGTCTTCTGATGCAGTCCCTGCACCATTTTGGTGCCCTTCTCGACTGCCTCAATTTGGTTAATGTCCTTGTGAAGGTGTGGCCTCCAATACTGCACAGAGTACTCCAAATGGGGCCTAACCAGTGTCTTGTAAAGAGGGATTATTACCTCCCTCTTACGACTTGTGATACCCCTACTAATACACCCTAACACCCCCCTAGCCTTACCCACTGCTTTAGAGGTCTGCTTGGATGATTTCAGGTCATCAGTGATGATGATGCCCAAGTCTCTTTCTTCCTTTGTGACTGTTAGCAACTCCCCTCCCAGCCTATAGGTGGCTTCAGGGTTTCTCTTCCTATGTGCATGATTTTGCACTTTTGCATTAAATCCCAGTTGCCACTCTTCTGACCATTTTGCTAGTTTATCCAGATCTCTTCTCATTCTTCCCACCCCATCTGGATCATCTACTCTGTTGCAGATCTTGGTGTCATCTGCAAACAGACAAGCCTTACCCTCTAGTTCATCTGCAAGGTCACTAATGAAGATGTTGAAGTGGACTGGCCCCAGGATTTATCTCTGAGGTACCCCACTTGTGACTTGCATCTCTTCTGACTGTATACCATTTACCACCACTCTCTGTTTTTTTGCCCGCCAACCAGTTTGCCACCCAGTTGACCAACTTCTGACCCGCCCTGAGCCTACCCAGCTTATTTATCAATCTTCTATGTGGAACAGTGTCAAAAGCTTTGCTGAAGTCAAGGTAGGCGACATCAACTGCTCCTCCTTGGTCCACCACTCTGGTTACTCAGTCAAAGAATCTATGAGATTAGTTTGACAGGACCTTCCTTTTGTAAACCCATGCTGTCTTGGATCCTGTGCCCCTATGGATTGCCCACTACTGAGGTAAGACTGACTGGTCTGTAGTTTCCCGCCTCCTCCCTGCTACCACTCTTGTGGAGCGGGATCACATGAGCCCTTCTCCAGTCTTCTGGGACCTCTCCTGTGCTCAGAGACTCACTAAACAGTTCTGCTAATGGCTCTGCTAGTTCCACCTTTAGCTCCTTAAGTACCCTGGGATGTATGCCATCAAGTCCCATTGCCTTATCCACCCTGAGCTTAGCAAGCTCTTGTAGGACCCTTTCTTTTGTGAAGGAATAGTACTCACCTCCTCCCCTGTGTCCATATATGCTGAGCTGTGGGCCCTGCCCTACCTTCTCCTCAGTAAATACTGAGCAAAAGTATCTATTTAGGATAGATGCCTTTACAGGGTCCTCCTCCTCACATGCTCCCTTTTCTCCATTAAGCTTAGCAATACCCCTCTGGACTTTCTCCTTTCACTAATGTATCTATAGAAAGTCTTGTCACCTTCTTTTACTGTTCGCTAGTGTTTCCTCAGTTTGGGACTTTGCCTGCCTTACTGCTTCCCTGCTTCCCTTAGGGCAGTTTGGTATGCCTCCTATCTTCATCCCGCTGTTCCTTATATTTCCTGAAGGCCAGCCTTTTGGCTCTGACCTTTTCTGCTACTGTATTTGAGAACCAAAGTGGTTTCCTTCTTCTTTTGCACTTCCTTTTCTGTCTAACACAATGGGATGTTGCTTCAAGTATTGCATCCTTAATGCTTGTCCACTTTGCCTGTACCCCCTCACCTGTGTTTCTTTTTGCCAGGGCTAGCTTAACTCTGTTGGCCATCTTATCAAAGTCAGCTCCTCTGAAGTCCCATATTTTTGCCTTGGAATGGGATGATTTAGATGTAGTAGCCAAATTGAACCATACCATGTGATGGTCACTGGCCCCCAGGTGACCTTCTACCTGGAGATCTGTGATCCCTTCCTTGTTAGTCAGTACTAGAACTAGGATAGCCCTGTCTCTTGTGGGTTGCTGTACCAGTTGTTTGAGGCCCTCCCTGCAGGGAATCCACTATGTGTCTAGTTCTGGCAGATGTTCCTGCTGGTATTGATCAATCTGTATCCGGCATGTTGAAGTCTCCCATTATCAGAACCTCCCTTTAGCTGTCATGTTTTGTATATCTTCTAACAGTAATGTGTCTGTGTCCTCCCCTGGTCTGGGGCCTGTAGACAACCCCAGTTCTTATGGCTGTCCCATTTCCTGTTTCCAGGGTGACCCACAGTTCTTTTGGCTCCTTACGTGTATTCTGAATTTCTGTAGTTTTGATATTTTCATTGACATACAGGGCCACTCCTCCCCCCCTTTTTGCACCTCGGTCTCTTCTGAACAATACATAGCCAGGTACTGAAGTCTCCCAAGTGTGGTTACTGGTAAACCAGGTCTCACTAATTGCTACTATGTCCAGTTTAGCCTCTGACATTATTGCCTGCAGGTCTGGGATCTTATTTCCCAGGCTGTGAGCATTTGTGTACATGATTTTCCATTGGCCAGATTTTGGTGTGTTAGTTGTTGGGTGAGGTTTGGCATTACCCCTGTGCGTTGTATGGGGAGACAAACCTTTTTTCTTACCTGATGATGCAAATGAACTGCAAACATGCTGAATCCCTGTTTGACCACTAGCTGAGGGGGAAGGGGTGTTCTTCCCATTCGACGGAACAGGCCACCTGGCGCATCCTGCCAGGATCATCCCTGCAAAATGTGTGCAAATGTGGCCATAATGAGCATGCAAGTGGACAGTTTTCACCTTGCATGGCTAATGGCTGCATTTGCATATTCTGGCTGAATATCAGGAATTTGGGACCAGCGCATCTAGAGATGTGCCGCACATCCCCATTCCCGGTATTTAGGCCATCCCCCTGGGATGCGCTGGTACAGTGTCAGCCATCCCCAATTACACCATCTGCTAGGACTGCTATATTCATATGAGATGCACAATCTATTGAGATAGCACATCTTGTTTGAATATTGAATTTTTTTGCATCAGCCCATTTATTTAGGCAGCACATCTACCTGCGCCGTGCATCCCCTGGGGTTTGAAATATGGGGGCCTATCTTGCTAATAGTCCTAATACAGTAATTCTATTAGCTTTGTTTATTGTTTCATTCATTTGTCTGGTAAAACCTAGGTCATTTGTAATGAAATTCCCTAAATCTTTTTTAACACTCATTTCTACCAGCTGTTTTCCACACAAATTATAGGTATGTTTTTATTATTTAGACTTAGATGCATTAATCTGTATTTCTTTAAGTTAAATTGCATGCTCCATGTAGTAGCCCAATCAGAGCTGATGTTTAAATCATCCTGTATTCTATTAGTATCTGCCTTCGTTCAGGTCAAGTTTGTTGATTGTTGATTGGTTAAAAACCATTACAACACCATCTAAAAACCAAAACTACAGTACAAAACAGAATTCATTCAAAGTTTAGGATAATAAAATCAGAAATATTATAATATGCTTTGGTACATGCTATCAATTCTTATTGTACAGATTTAACATTCTGCCAAACCAAAGTCATCATAAAGGTATAGAAGAGTGATCAAGAATAATCAAGGCAAGACTTGATGTTTTACAGGGGTTGCAAACAGAGATTACATACACAGAAACACAGTAACAGCTGTAAACATCATTCTTTGTACTTCTGTGTATTCTCTTTCAAGCTCTGTAAGAAATATCAAACTCTTAGGCACTATAGCTATCCCAGCTTATACCCCTCAACTTGCTGACCAAGGCCTCAAAGAGGCTAACTTTTTTAAATTTTCACTGGTCCATTAATTTCAGCCCACCTGTAAGTCAGTCAGTTAGTGGCTATTTCGGGCTACAGTCAAGGCCTTCATCAGTCCTGCATTAGAAATATTTACAATGAAGTTTATATTGTGGCACTTTGTCAATCCTCTGGAGGCTTTCACAAGGGTCTGTCCCACCATACCTGAGAAAATCATCTCTAGCTAACAAGCTAGAAGTTTAACACTCTGTGTCACTAACTAACTAACTTCAAGGGAACTATGAACTGGGATATTCTACCCCTTTCCAACCGTTAACACTCCCACACCTACTTACATACATCAAATTGACTGGTCTCCCATTGAGATCGCCTCCAACCTTGATACGGCCCTGGCCTTCTTCACCTTAATGTTTAACAAAGCCTGTGATATCTTCGCACCCCTAACCAAACTTCGTTCCAAAGTACGGCATGATCCCTGGGTTACTCCTTCCCTGCTCCAACTTCTTAGGCACAGGGATAACCTGTGGCACCTAGCCACGGAAACTGTCTGTCCTGCAGACAGGCAGGCTTATGCTGCTGCCCGTAACAAATGTACCTGGGCCATACGCAAGGCTAAGGCTGACCACTATAGAGCCTCACTTACCTCATCCTGGGGGAATGCCAGAACCTTCTGGGATAACATCAAACAACTAAATGGAGGTACACGCCCTCCTCTGCCATCCCAAATCAACATTGAGGGCTTTATCTCTACCGATCCTACCCTCATCGCCAACCATCTCAATAAATCCTTTACTGATCTCAGCCCAGTACTCCCTAGCAACTTCTTTGACCCCCCCCCACACTCCTGACCCTGTTCTCTCACACCCATGTTTCCACTTTCACCGGGTCACTGTCAATGAAGTCAGACCGTATCTGACCAAGGCCCTAAGGAGCAATACCACTGGCAGCGACTCCTTGGAGCCCAGACTCCTCAGCCAGGTACTGGACCTGGTTATCGCCACAATTACCAGCCTCTTCAATAAATCACTCTGTCTAGGGCAATTTCCATCTGCCTGGAAAATCGCCACTGTCACTCCCATACATAAAGGTGGGGACAGGTCCCTTTCTGGCAATTATCGTCCTATCTCCATCCTCTCACCACTCTCAAAAGCCTTAGAGAAAGTAGTCTCCTCCTAAATCTCAGAGTATCTTACCAAATACAGTATCCTCTGCCCTGAACAGCACAGCTTCTGTGCTTGACACAGTACCAATACTGCCCTCATTGAGTTTTCTAACTTTCTTCATTCTTCCCTGGACTCGGGCTGTCTAGCTGGTGCAGTGTTTATTGACCTGTCAAAAGCCTTTGACACCGTTTCCCATCCTCTCCTGCTGGATACACTCAGCCTCTCTGGCTTTGCTGCAGGGCCTGTCTCCTGGTGCTCCAGCTGTCTGTCACCCCGGTCCCAGCGTGTTAAAATCAATGGGACACTCTCTGACCTCTGCCCTATTCGATCTAGGGTTCCCCAGGGCTCTATTCTTGGGCTCCTGCTCTTTCCCTTTATCTCAACACCCTGCCTGGTGCCTGTACTGGTAAAATCCTACTTTATGCAGATGATGCTGTTATCTTCGCCTCCGACCGCAACCCTACAACCCTTCAGGAATCCCTGCAATTATCCTATAAAGACGCGGACATCTGGTTTAAAGAGCATAGACTTGTAATCAATCTTAAAAAGACTAAATCTATGCTGTTTACCCACCCCCAAAACAAAGCTAGTAATTTCCAACTTCAAGTCTTCGCCAGCTCTAAGTTCCCACTCAAGCAAGTTTACACATACAAGTACCTTGGGATAACCTTTGACCCTGCCCTCTCATTCCATTCCCACGTCTCCGCCCTAGCCTCCACCACTAATATTCGGTTGGGTATCCTTTACGGCCACAAACACTGTCTCCCCCCGATGCCCTCTGACTCGCAGTTATGTCCTCTATTCTGTCACTAGTAGATTATGGTTTACCAGTCTATGGGGCTACTGACCAGACTTCACTAAACAAAATCTGCGTCACCTTAAATAAGGCCTGTAGGCTAATCACCGGTGCTCCCAGACTTATGCATACCTGCCATCTTTATGCCCAGGCAAATCTGCTCGATCTTGACAAACGTCTTAGGTACCAAACCAGCCTCCTTACAAAAAAAAAGCTCTCCTTGGGCTATCTGCACCTGATTTGTCTGCCCTTATCCACCATGTAAATTCACTAGCTCCAATGCGGTCCCCCTGCAAAACCAAGTTGAAGGTACCTAGGGCAAGGACCTCTCATGGACAATGGGCCTACCTCTACCATGCCCCATCCTGGTGCGATACCCTCCCCGCTAGTATCTCTGATGCCCCCACAATCTCTTGCTTTAAAATTACCCTCCAGAATCACCTTATCACTACTCGCAGCTGCTGCTGTTTCTAAGCTCTCTTGCTCATTTGTCTGACAAAGCTCCCTGAGTGGCTGCTCAAATCCTTTACCTCCTCTACCCTTGGTTCCTGATACCTCTCTGCTGACTCCGCCACACTGCACTGTATTGACGTCCTCTGTTTTGCTTGATTTTCTAGTTATTTCTTGACCAATGTTAACTTCACCAATCCTGTATCTTTGCAAATTGTTACTTTCTTATGTACTGCTGTTACCTCAATAATTAGTACATTGTTTTCCTGTACCTGTTTGTTATCACTGTTTTGTCCTCTCTGTGACGAGGTACCTTTGTAAATGAGTCTCTGGCTCAAAGGTTGTAAACTAATGCTTAATAAATAAATAAATAAATTATGCCAAGTAAATTCAGGTAAATTATTTCATCCAACTCTCTCTGTTATTAATTAACTATGTCATTAAATCACAGTCAGAGAGCATCCTGAATTAGCACTACTTATTATCCCCCAATGTTATAATAAGAATACATGTACAAAGAGAATAAGATAACCATAAGCATTACAATTCTAACATAGTAGATTAATAGCACGGAAAGGTCTGCACCACACTAGGAGTCCTGAAAAAATATAACTGTTTTGTGCTGCATCAAACTGAAAGCATGCATTTCAGTTTATAAAATCAGTCAGAAGTTTAATTTGCATGAAAATCCAAATCCGTAGTTATCAAAGCTCATTTGAAGGCATTCTTGCAGAAGAAATATTTTCAATGATAAATAATGAAGACTGGAGAATAGCAGATCTAAAAATAAATGTTTACAACATTAATTTATACAACATCAACTGAAACCCACTACACACTGGATCAATATTCTGGGCAATTCAGTCAGCACCAAACGGCAAATTGTAAAGGTCCTGAGGTTCAGCTTGCAGACCAGTACCTCTTAGCAGGGAAACTGCTCCATCCTTAGAAGAGTCCCAATTCCCAGTTCCCAAGCACAACTGATACCCCGACCTAAACATCAAAAGTTTATACACCACCATAAAAGTTGAAAGTCATGTCCCCATTCACAAGTAAGAGAAATTAAAAGAGTACCTTTTAAGGGGAATCTCACCCCTAAATTCATCCCTAACAGCCAACTTTATAGGAGAAAGCTGATTAGTGAGTTCACCACTTAGGTCTATTCTCCTGAACCTGGAGTTCATTGTAGGCATCAACAAGCCATATCAGAACCAACATACATATCTTTTGAACAAGATATCATATTTGGCTTCATTCAAGAAGTCCTATGAGTTAGCGCAATATTTTAAATTCGTAGGAGTAAATTGGTCCTTCAAAGGCCACTAAGCTCCATATGCTGCATGAAAGGAGACCAACCTAACAAAGTTGAAAGCTTGCAAATGGAGCAAAACGTATGACCAATGTGCCATACTGTGTCATATTTTGTCAATGTGCCATATTGTGTCATATTTTGTCAATGTGCCGTACTGTGTCATATTTTGTCAATGTGACATATTGTGTCATATTTTGTCAATGTGCCATATTTTGTCTCCACAAATGAGCACAGTCCTTTAAATAAGAGACACAGTACCTGCTGGAGGAAATGTCAAAAACCGACCTCTAACCATCACTGAAGCAACATCCTTGAATGGATTTCTCCAAAAGTGGGTCTTATACAGGTTTTGACCCCTCTTTCTTTTCATAATGGCCATGGAGGTCTCTGAGATTCTGGAGTACTTGGACGTTACCAGTCCACAATAGGTCTCCTGAAGCTGCCTCCATCAATTCCTTGGGGCTATCACCCCCTCTGAATTTCTCCTTGTCTTGTCCACTAGATTCTGTGGAAATAAAAGAAAGAAAATCACTCATCTGAGTGTAATAGCTTTTATCTTTTCTTAGGTAAAGGAGATACCCCCCTTCCCCCAGGCAACAACATCATACCTGTAATAAAACTTGGATAAGCATATCAGCACAGTGTACTCTCTCTCCAGGAAATAGTAGCCTCTGTCAACTCCATTTTCATCATTTCTTCCAACTATTCTCCAGTCTACTTCGCTCAGGTCTGTTGCTTACACAAAAAAGGTGTCAGAAATTGTGGCTGCCAGCCATCACAACCATTCTATTGTGAGCTCAGCTCCTAAGAGTTTAATTTTTACAATAAAAAATTAATTTCTACAGATTAGAAGCCGAGTTCATACAAGTTTCCTTCACCAGCCGTGTTCCACCTCGAATCTTTTAAAGTGGTCAAAACTATTACCACAGTACTCGGGCTAGAGTCCTAGCATCTATCCTGAGACCTCAACAATTCCCAGATGGCCAAAAGTCAAAAAGGCTCAATACAGCAGCTCTTTCATCTAAATAAATGTGAGTTTCTCATATAAAATTTTAATTCAGGACTTGCAGGAGCAAAAACTAAAACTTTTGGACAACATAAAATGCCATAGCAAACATATAGCAATGGGGACTGGAGCAGCATCGCGGCCATCTTGCTGCTCCTCCCCTGTTTCCCCTATAGGAGGAGCCATGTAGTTGCTTTCACAGGCCAGCTGACTAGCCCCCAAGCCTTATCTGCCTCTGTTAAATAAGTGCCTCATAGCTTAGTATCATCTGCATACTTTATTGGTGAACAACTCAGTCTTTTGGTTAAATTGGATATAAAAACATAAACGAGAAAAGGGCCAAGAACCAACTCTTGAAGGATGCCACTGGTCACCCTTCCCTCCTCTGAAAAGCATCCATTTATCACCACCCTCTGTGTTCACTCATAGCCATCTAGATATCCAGTTGACTATCTGATATTGTACACCAATATGTGTACGTTTGGTAATTATAGCATCATGGGGCACTAAATGAAATGCCTTGCTGAGGTCCAAGAAGACATTGCAAGGTATTTCTTATGTAGATGATGGCTTCATTTTTCATAAAGACAAAGGAGGTTAGTGGCACATGATCTGCCTTTGATGAATCCATGTTGTTCAGGATCTATATTTTCTATAGTAGTATAAAGTATATTTTTATTACACTTTCTAAGATTTTACATACTATGGGGGTCAGGCTAACAGGTCTGTAATTCTCTGTGTTTTGTTTATCTCCTTTTTATAGCTGCAGTGTGGAGCTCTGCAGATGTCTTACTATCACAGTAGAAAAGTGGAGCTCATCAGATTACAAACGGACTTCACAAAATTAGAGTTGGATTACAATTACACCACTGGAGCAGTTTGGCTTTGGTGTGTCCCTACTCCACACTATTTTTGAAAGTGAGAAAAGCTGAAATCTCTCTCTCTCTCTCTCTCTTCCTCCTGTGTGGCATTTCAGTTAAACAGGATGGCCAGATAAAAAGCATTCATAACACTCTGTTTTCCTGAGCCTAGGAATAAATGAGTGTTGTTGTCAGTTTAGGAGGAT
This sequence comes from Neoceratodus forsteri, assembly GCA_016271365.2. Taxonomy (NCBI): domain Eukaryota; kingdom Metazoa; phylum Chordata; order Ceratodontiformes; family Ceratodontidae; genus Neoceratodus; species Neoceratodus forsteri. The sequence continues at coordinate 276,133,785 of CM057453.1, read as the reverse complement.
CTGCAAGAGTTAATGTGTGTGTGTGTGTGTGTGTGTGTGTGTATGTATGTCTGTGTGTGTACATGTGCCACTCTGTTAACCCTTTCCTGGTACATTAACCTTTTCCTAGTCAGCTTGTTAATGGCTATATCAATCAATCAATCAAGTCTTTATTTAACCAGGCGTTCATCGTTGAGCAGAAGCTCATTTGCAAGATGGACCTGGGTGAAGCATGAACAATTGTATATACAGGTCAACACAGGTATTTACAAGGCAATACAGATAATACTCTTTACAGAGAGGAAGAAAAAGAAGTTCATATGTACATAGAATTATACAGATATTGTACAGATTGCACGGTATTTACATACATAGAAGTGTCTATAGGAAGATAAAGCAGGTTATCTAAGGTTGCAGGAGGAAGTAACGGAAGAAAAAAATAAAAATAAAAATATACACCAGGTAGAGGTGAAGGTAGGGGGAAGAGAGGGAGGAGTAGGGGGAGAAAGGCTAGAAGGGCACGGTGCACAGAAAGGAGTTGGTAAAGCTGGATGTAGAGAAGGTGGATGGAGAAAAGGAGTATGTGAGCCCCGGGATTGAATGCTATAGCACGGGCATGGTAGGATGTCAAACCCAGGTAGTGAGCTCCTATCCGAGGTTGGGAAAGGAAGAATAAGGGGATGGATGGGCCTAGTGTTGATAAGACAGGGATAAGAGAGAGAACAATTAGGCTGGTGAGGAGCAAGCTGGGGGGTCAGTACTTAAAATTGGGTCTAAGTGGCTATATACCAGTGCAGACACCGGTACTGGGTCTGAGTGGAGCAGTTACATACTTCTCTGATTGTACGGAAATAAAGCGTCTTGAAGGCATTTATACCGATTAGAGTGCTTAATTTGAGGGTTTTTTGTAGATCGTTCCATAAGGTAGGTAGCACGAAGCTTATGGCTGCCCTGTCGAAGCGGGATTTTGCTTTGGGTACTTTAAGTGTAATAGCTGAGTAACTTCTTAATGCGTATTTCCCAATTATACTCAGTGGAAGACAGCAGGAGATATAGTAAGGCAGCTTATTAGAGATGGCTCTATAGGTCCAGAGAGCGCCGTTTCTGTGGCGCCTGAACTTTAGTGATGTCCATCCCACTGCCACATATAGGGTGCAGTGATGTGTCGAAGGGGAGTCCGTTATAAACCTCAGTGCTCGATGGTAGAGTGTGTCCAGTTTAGCCATGTAAGAGTTGGGGCATTGGCTGTAGACGAAGTCAGCGTAATCAACCAATGATAGGAAAATGGATTGGACCAGTTGTTTCTTGGCATCTCTGGTGAGAAATTGGCTCATTCTAAAAAACTGTCCAAGCCTTTGCCGAAGTCGTTTTAGCAAGTCCTCGATATGTTCAATGAAGGAGAGTCTTTGGTCCATCCAAACTCCCAGATACTTGAATTTTATAACAAATTCTAGTTTTTCACCTAGAACTGTGGTAATTTGGGGAACTGTCCCACTGGACACAGGGTTAGCTGTATGGATAAAAGGAGAGAGGACCATCACTTTAGTTTTTTTGGCATTAAGGAGTAGCTTTTTTTGGAGGAGTTGTCTTTGCAAAAGGTTGAATTCTGACTGTAGGTCATTGCAGGCAGCTTCAGGTGTTGGGCGACTCACGTAGAGAACTGTATCATCTGCAAACAGATGGATGTTGGCTTCTTTTATACAGTAGTCAATGTTATTAATGTAGTTTGCAAAAAGTAAGGGCCCTAATACAGAACCTTGAAGTACCCCTCTTTGCAGAGTTTTTAAGGGGGACAGGCCTTTTTCGGCTTTAACTTGTTGAAGGCACCCTGTAAGATAGTCAGTGAACCAACGCAGAGAGGAGGGGTCCACACCTATGGTTTGAAGGGCGGAGAGGAGCAGACTATGGTCAACGGTGTCGAAAGCCTTGCTTAGATCAAGGAAAACAGCACAAGTAAAGTTTTTGCTCAAGATTACGCTGCCAGTCGTTAGTAACTTTGGCGAGGGCTGAGATAGTGCTATGTTTAGCTCTGAACTGGACTGCATAGGATTTAGCAGTTCCCTAGACTCAAGGTGAGTCCTCAGCTGTGCATTTACAATTTTCTCTAGGAGCTTGGACAGGACCTGAAGGAGGGAATTGGCCTGTAGTTATTGAGATCGCCACGGTCACCTGATTTGAACAGTGGTATGACATGTGCTGTCTTCCATATAGGTGGTAGGTGCCCTGAGACAAGGATAAGTTAAAAGGTGGTGACGGGTATTGCTAGTACGTGGTAGGCAATTTTAGGAAGTAGGGTCAAGGAGTCGGCTCCAGCACTTTTCTAGTATCCAACTGAAGCAAGAGGTCCTCTACCTCTTTCAGTGTGGTAGGTTGAAGTGAGAAAGGTGGAGAAGCTATCGGAGTTTCAGGCAGTTGGCTGGCAGTCTGGGAGCAAAGTATGTTTGCAGGGGAGTTATCAAATGCCATGCCTGCAGTAGCAAAGTGGTTATTGAATGCGTCAAGTATATCCATCTTTTCGGTTATAGTCAAGTTGCCAGCGGTAATCTTGGTCGGGAGTGAATTTCCTGGGGAGTGGCCTAGCAGATCACTGATTGTGTTCCAGAGCTTGATTGGGCTCTTTGTGGCAGAGTCGAGTTCGGATTTGAAGAAGGTGGCCTTCGATTCTCTGATTGTTTTGGTACATAAATTTCTAGTCTCCTGAACTGGTTCCAATCCTCTGCAGTGTTCAGTCTGCGTACTTTTTTCCAGAGCTTATCTTTTTCTAGAAGCAAGGACTTGATCTGAGGGGTGAACCATTTACAGGTTTTGGTCCTAGTTCGAACTTTAATAAGGGGAGCATACTTATTAAGGGCCCTTGATAGAATGTTGTGGAAGATATTGTAAGCTGACGCAATCGTTTTGGCCAGGTAGAAATCTTGCCACTCAGGGGAGTACTTAAGCTCATTTAGGTAGGCATGTTCATTGAAGTTGCGCCTGGATCTCTTCATAGAGAACTTGCTGATGGGTGCTGGGTTGTTGGTGGATCTTACTCCCGCAATAAAACAATGGTCGCTGCCTGAGAAGAAGACATCAGCGTGGGAGAAGAGATGAGGTTTGCTCACCATTAGCACGTCAAAAGTGTACTTTTACTGGGGTTCTTCCGTTTGGGTGTGTTGGTTCAGTAATAAGTTGCATCCATATGTTCATCACAGAAGGATGCAAGGGGGCAGCTGTGTTAGAGAGCAGTCAAGTTGAGGTCTCCTAAAATAATAGTTTCTGGCAGCCCCTGTCCCAACTTGTCACTTAGATATGACACAAGATGTAGGCCAGCAGACGGTGGTCTGTAGCATCCTATTACACAGAGTGTAGTAGTCTGTGTAATTTCCACTTTGAGAATTAGCATTGGAATTGGCTAGCGACAGATGCCGAGGATAAGCAGGAGGCAGAAAATTTGTCTTTAACGTAGATAGCTACCCCTCCTCCTCTGGCATGCCTATCAGCTCTGAACAAGGCATAGTTGGGTATGTTTACTTCTCTATCAGTGGTGCTGGGTCTAAGCCAAGTTTCGGAAATCATAAGTATGTCAGGAGAGGTATGATTTACCCAGGTTTGTATTAAGGTTATCTTTTTAATGAGGCTACATACGTTAATATGCAAGAAGCTTATTCCTTTTAAATTTGCTAGTTCTGCTGGCAAAGCAATAGCTTCTGGGGGGCCAGGGTTGAGTTCTACGTTGCCTGAACAAAGCAGGAGGTAAGTAGGATTTTTCTAAGAGCGCTAATTATAAGCTTGTAGTTCCTGCCTTTCTCCCATCTAGTAGATCTGTTGTTTTTAGGGACTGGAAAGTAGCCACCATAGAAGAGCTGATCTGTTGTAGCAAGAGCTAGTACCCCTACCACAATAGGCGGGGAGGAGATAGAAGTCTGCGTTGTGGGAGGTGGACCTTGTGGTGGGGGAGTGTTATAAGTACTACTGGTATGTGTGGTCCAAGAGCAGGGTTCGAGGTACTGGTACTTGGAATCACGGAGGCAATTAAAGGATAAGTTGCCATGTGGTATACAGCACAGGGTGCCGTTGTAGACCAAACATGATGGTAGTTCAGGTGTCCAATGCTGGGCAGCTGGTATCAGCAGAAGAAGGGGCAGTAAAGGAGCCATATAGGGCCCGACATCATGGTACCTCAAAAAGGAGCCACTCAATTAGCCCAGGGGCCAGTGGGGTTGCTGGATTAATGCAGCTTATCAGTAGCTTTCCGACCAGGTCGACCCAAATTTGATAGCATTAAAGATATTTAGTGGTGAAGGCACAGCCAAGGAGAGCCTATGCATTTTAGTAAGGCGAGGCCCTGAGAGTTGGATCCCTGAGGCTGCATGAGAGAAGGGGATCACGAGCTAAGTCTCTATTGGTGGGGCACTGCGCTGGGGGGTGGACTAATATTTTGGCAGGAGCTACTGTATTTAATAATCAGCGGAGGTGGGGGAGGTCGAAAAAGTTGCGGCAGTTGCCGTACCTTGTAGGGCCTTGGGTCCGTGTCTGCGGTCTCGAGCATCGGCTAGAGGCGCCGACTGCCCGGTAGCCGGGAATCCCGCGGCTTAGGAGCTGGGAGCCTGGGCGACAGTTTCTCGGCTGAGGGGAGAAGGAGAGTGAGGGTTAATAAAGTGGATTCACATAAAGGGTTAGACAGAACAGCGGGGAGTCCAAAATTTGCAGAACAAAAGGACGTGTATGGTACCAGCAATGCCAAAAGAGGTAGTGACGAGTAGTAGTAGGTGGTTGCACCCCAAGGTAGTTTGTTTGGTGTTGCTGGCCTGCTTAACTGCAAAATGGTTTATAGTTGAAAGGGTATATAGTCGAATTAGGGTGAGGTCCCTAACAATAGGGCAGGTAGAGCAGTAATTGAGAGGAGTTAGATGGAGTGGCTGGAGAAAAGGTTGAGAGGAAATGTGGGATCCTGTGGGTGGAACTGCTTTAAAAAGGGGCAGTAAGAAAGTGGGTCAAGTCAGGTATTGAAGACAGGGAGGCCAATAGCATGAAAATGTGCAGCAGTGAAGTGACCAATCTGCTGCTAGGCTGAAGAAGGGGTGGAGTAAGGGTCTATTTAATACTGTGAGGAGGAGGAGGAGGGGAGGGGGAGAGGGGGTGGGTGAAAAAATTCAGTCCAGAACAAAGCACAGAAAGAGATTTCCCTGAGACCAGGAAGCGCCAGGCGTTGGAAAATCAGCCAAGGAGTACAGCTGCCAGTCAGTGCCTGGTTCCTCCACTGGGCATCCAGTCAAAACAGTGGCATTCAAAGCCACGAGTTTCGGAGGTCCAGTGAGTACCTGAATCTGTCCGGGGGTCAGTCGGGTGGTCTGTTAGCTGTGGCCTGCTCGGAGAGAGCCAAGGCCACAGGGCAACAGGAAGCCCACAGATGGGCTGTCTGTGGAACAAGGAGGAAACACAGAGGATTACATGCAGCTAGAATACAATAGCAAGCTCAGTGGGGGGCAGGCAATGGGAAAGACAAAGCATGAGGTAAAGAGTGGTAAATGCAGGGCAATTATTTGGAGCTAGAAGAGGGGTTAATGGGGGGGGGTCGTCTGTGCTTTGGCACCGAGATGTCTGAGGAGGACAGCAGCAGCAGCAGGGGGGGGTGTAAGGAAAGGGTTTGTAGGTTAGGCAGAGAAGAAAGTAAGGTGTTTAGAGAGACAGCATTACAAGTGGGGCAGAGAAATTAATAACTGGCAGAGTGACCAGTGTGGGGAAGGGGCAGAGTTTGTCAGTAGGGCAGAAATGGAAAACTGCAGCAGTCTTGCTCAGTAGCTAGGTCAAGCAGTCAAACATCGGCTACTATACAATACAGTTTGTCCAGCACTAAATAACACTGAGAGGCTAGACTAGTGGCTTGTAATAGACTAGCTAAGCTGGCAGGTAAAGTAAGGCCAATTGATGCATAACATATGTAGATTACATTAACAAAAATTCAGTCCAGAACAAAGCACAGAAAGAGATTTCCCTGAGATCAGGAAGCACCAGGCATTGGAAAATCAGCCAAGGAGTACAGCTGCCAGTCAGTGCCTGGTTCCTCCACTGGGCATCCAGTCAAAACAGTGGCATTCAAAGCCATGAGTTTCGGAGGTCCGGTGCGTACCTGAATCTGTCCGGGGGTCAGTCGGGTGGTCTGTTAGCTGTGGCCTGCTCGGAGAGAGCCAAGGCCACAGGAGCAGCATGGGAAGCTGTATGTTCCAGTACACAGTTCAGAACATGAAGCAGTGCATGTGTGTTAATATGTCTGTGTGTGCATTTATGTTTGTGTGTGTGTGGCACTTTGTTCTAGTCCTGCTGGTTATCATAGATACATACATAGATACATAGAAGATGTTGGCAGATAAGGACCACTTGCCCACCAAGTCTACCCCATTAATCCCTATCTATAGTGAAGCCCCATGCTCAAACTGAACTCTGGAGCTCCCCTTGCCTCCAGGATACCCTTGTGTGTATCCTACTCCTTAAATTCTGTAACTGTTTTAGCCCCTACCACCCCCCTGGTAGGCTTTTCCAGGTGTCCACCACCCTCTCCATAAAGAAATATTTTCTCATGTTTCCTATGGGCCTCCCCCCTCTAACTTTATTTTGTGCCCTCTTGACTTGGAGCATCTCTTACTATGAAAGATGCTTCCTTCTGGTACTCTGTTTCTACTGGTGATATATTTGTATGTCTCAGTCATATCCCCTTCCCTCCTTTTCTCTAGAGAATGCATATTTAACTCCTTTAATCTTTCATCATAGGTTTTATCATGTAGGCCCTGCACTATTTTAGTTGCCCTCCACTGTACCACCTCCACCCTGTCTATGTTATTTCTCAGATGGAGCCTCCAGAACTGGATGCAGTATTCCAGGTGCAGTCTCAAGATTGTCTTCTAAGGGGCAAGATGACCTCCCTCTTTCTACTCATGATACCCCTCCTTATGCATCCAAGCATCTGGCTAGCCTTTTCTTTCACCTTATCCCACTACCTAGTTTCTCTTAGTTCATCTGAAATGATAGCTCCCAAGTCCCTTTCCTGCATCATCACTGTCAGTACCTTCCCACCTAGTTTGTACTTTGCCCCAAGGTTCTTCTGCCCTATGTGCAGGATCCTGCTCTTCTTTACATTTTTAAGGTCTTCCCTCATTCTTTAAACAACTCCTGCTGTGTCCACCCTATCACATACCTTTGTATCATCTGTGAAGAGGCATATCTTCCCTTCCATTCCCTTGGCAATGTCCCCAATAAAGACATTGAAGAGGATCAGCCACAGCACCAAGCTCTGTGACACCCTGCTCGTCACCTCTCTGTCTCCAGAATACTCCCTGTATACCACAACCCTCTAACACCTACCATTCAGCAGTTCTCCACCCACAGCACTATTTTAGGATCTACCCAGGCTGCACAGTTTGTTAATCAGCCTTCTATGGAGTACAGTGTTGAAGGCCTTTCTGAAGTCTAGATAGGCCACATCAACCACACCTCCCTGATCCACTACCTTAGTTACTCTGTCATGCTGTAGAGTAGTATAATGAGTTAGTACAAAACACGGTGCTTATCCTAAAAACAATAAAAGTTAGGGTTAGATGTATAAGTAAACAAATGATATATAAGGCAGTGTATGTGCGTTAGCGTGTGTGTGTGTGTGTGTGTGTGTGTGTGGCAATGCTTTGTGTGTTTAGACAGTACACTGCTATATTATACTGGAATATATATGCATATATGTGTATATGTATTAGTCAGTGTGTGTGTGTGTGTGTGTGTGTGTGTGTATCACAACAATTAGAAAGTGCAGTTAGGTGGTCAGTGGTTAGTGCAAAAATTGCTAGTCTACATTCCTCTACTATCTAGAATAATTTCAGCCTTATGCATGTCATTGCTGATTTAAATGAGGTGTCTAGTAGCACTCCTCCCACCCTCCGATGTCCCTTAAAGCCTGAAAAGAAGAAAACGGTCCATCTATGTCTTTTTTTAATCTGTAAAAATATGTGCAGACAGTGCATTGCTATATTATACTGAAATATATATGCATATATGTGTATATGTATTAGTCAGTGAGTGTGTATATTACAGCAATTAGAAAGTGCAGTTAGGTGGCTCAGTGGTTAGTGTAAAAATTGCTAATCTACATTCCTCCGCTATCTAGATCAGTTTTAGCCTTAGGCATGTCATTGCTGATTTAAATGAGGTGTCTACTGGCAACCCCCAACCCACCCTATGATGTCCTTCAGAGCATGAAAAGAAGAAAATGGCCCCTTAATGTCTTTTTTTATATGTAAACAAAGTCTATTGTTGATGCAAACTCACCCCCCCAGCCCAACCTCCCACTAAGCACCTGCCACCCCGCACTCACCTGAACAGATTCTAGTGTGAATATCCACTCTCCCATGGAAGACATGTCTTGCTTCTGGAACCAGTGACTGCTATATGAGAAATAAGGCAAGTACAGTTGAAAATCCATTGAAATACATTGACCTGCACTGATCTTATTTCTCATACTGCAGTTGCCAGTTCCAGCAGCAAGACATGTCTTTGTTCAGAGAGTGGATCTTCACATTGGGACCTGTTCAGGTGAGTGAAGGGGTTTGGAGGTGCAGGATGGTGGGTGCTTAGTGGGAGGTTGGACTGGGGGAGTGAGGGGTTTGCATCATTGATGGACTTTTCTTAATATAGTTTAAAAAAAATCAAGGGACCAGTTTTTTCTTTTCAGGCTCTGAGGAGCAACGAAGGGTGGGGGTGTGCCATTAGACACCAAGACCAGCATAACTATCAAGGGAGACAGCCATCAGAAGGTGGAGTCCACCACTAGACACCAGGGATACATAAATTATTTGTGGGAAGTGGAAAGGAGGGTGGGGACTGGACACCAGAAATAAATATTGCAGGGATGACAATCAGAGGGTGGGGGGGGTACCACTGGACACAAGGGGAAAATATATGAAACTATATATATATATACACTGTGTGTGTGTGTGTGTGTATATATATATATATTTATATCTATATACATATCTGATGGGGTGAGAGTTAGAACCAATGACCCAAATGCACATGCCAATGCCAGTTGGGAGGGGCAGGCTGGGGGGGGTGCAAGGGAGGCTTTCAACCCTAACACCAAATTTCCTCACTTTTGTCACTGTGGAACAACCCTAACTGATGCATTAAATTGAGTTTTTGCCAGGAATTTCCCTTCTTTTTGAGAATGAGGACTATAAATAGTGAATAGAATGCAGTGGTGGGAGAGCGGGCCCTTTGGGCCCCACGCTCCCAGCATGTGCTATCTTGTGACATAGTAATGGTAACTGCAATGCAAATGCAAGCGTTAATAGTTATACCCATGGTGATGCAAATGTAAATGGTAACACAAATGTTAATAGAAACACAAGCGCAAAGTGACGCCAAAGTAAACAGTGAAGCAAACGGAGACACAAGTGCATATGGAAATGCAATTGGTAACACGCACGGTCATGGTACCACTATTGTAAATGCAAATGTTAACTGTTACAGCAACAATAAAGCCAAAGTGAACAGAAACGGAAAGACAAACGCAAGCGCGTATGGAAATGCAAAGCATAACGAGCACAGTCACGGTACCACAATTGCAAACACAAATGGTAAAAGTAACAGCAAAAATAATGCCAAAGGAAACAGAAATGGAAAGACAAATGCAAGCGTGGATGGAAACACAAACCATAATGTGCATGGTCACAGTATCACAATTGAAAACATAAATGGTAACGGTAACAGCTAAAATAAAGCCAAAAGAAACAGAAATGGAAACTCGAACTCAAGCGAGTACAGAGACACAAACTGTTATGTGCATGGTCACAGTACCGCAATTGTAAATGCAAATGGTAACGGTAACAGCAACAATAACGCCAAAGGAAACCGAAACAGAAATGCAAGTGTGTACGGAAATGCAAACCGTAATGCGCATGGTCACGGTACCGCAATTGGAAATGCAAATGGTAATGGTAACAGTAACGATAACACCAAAGGAAACAAACGCAAACACAAGCGCGTATGAAAATGCACAGTGTAACATGCATGGGAACGTAATTGGAAATGCAAATGGTAATGGTAACAACAACGATAATGCAAAATGAAAGACAAACGCAAACACAAATGCAAAATGGAAGGACATCCACAAACGCAAATGGTAATGCGCACAGTGACGCAAAGTGAAACACAAACAGAAACAGTACTGTAGACACAAATGGTAAGTAACGCAAACATAAGTGCAAACAGAAACGTAAAGGATAATGCACACGGTGGCGTACACGGGAATGCTCACGCAAACGGGTACAGAAATGCAAATGAAAATGTTACGTGTAACAGTAACTGGAGCACACACCCTGGTTTTCCCCAACAGCTGCATAGAGAAACACAGTGAGTACAAAGAATGTATGCCTAATAATGGGGCTCGGAGCAGAAAATGAGGAGTTGGAATACTAAATTGCTTATATCTCAGGAAACGTACGACGTAGAAAAAAATTAAAATGGCATATGAATTATTATTTTCCTGGCTAGTTTTGTACTTAGCCACCAGGTGGGGGGCTAAGCATCTTTCTGAGATATGGGCCCCGAAAGGCACTGCAGATGCTGCAGTGTTAGTCTATGGGGAAAAAGCGTCAACTTCAGAGCACTGTAACTTTCCATCTGTGCAATATTTTGTCACCAAACCACCAAATGGCACATCTGTTGGATGCTGGCTTTCTTCCCTCCAAATTTCAGCCCAAAAGACCAAACCGTTGTTTTGTAGCAGGGTGGCAAAGAATTCCTGTTATTTTGTGCATAGTGTTGCAAAATAGTGTCGTAAATCACAACACTTTGGCAAATGAAATCACAAAAGTGTCATGAGTGCAACACTAATTTGCAACACTACTTTTTCCAAAAATTTCAAAAACATGTTTCTGGGGTGTTCAACCCCCCCAAAAAGACATCACTAGCATCTTCAGGGTCCGACTAGGTGAACACAAAAAGAATTGTGTCCCTAGAGGGTCCCAAATTTAAATGCCAAGCATTTCTGTGACCAATAACTGAAAAAAAAATGGCTGACTCATGACATCACAGGGTTCATTTGCAACACTAAAAACTGCATTTGAGACACTGTTGAATTTTTTGTTAACTTTTCCCATTGACTATAATAGGAAAATTGTTTTTTGAATAACTTTTGAACCGTTCAATATATTTTCACAAAATCTTCAAAAGGCACACCAGAGACCCCGGCCGCATATTCCCTGAAGTTTTTGGACCAGTCGCGCAAACTGTGCAACCTGTAGGCGTGAGCAAAGAATGCGCAAAAAAAACGTAATTGTGCACACGGATGTCGCTTAATAACTCTGCAGCCATATATCTGACCAGTATGGAAGTTGGCAGATCTCAAGATCTTTGGTTATGCCCCATGCCTGCCAAATTGCAGGCAAATCTGTTGAACGGTGGCAAAGTTATTAAGGTGCACAGTTTCACCATTTAACCTTAAATGGGGTACTCAACTCAACTATAGCAGTACTGTGCTATCATAATATATACTGTGTATATATATATGTGTGTATATATATATATATATATATATATATATATATATATATACATATATATATATATATATTCTTTATAAAACTTCATTAATGCATCTGTTGGGGCGAATGCCACAGATAAAAAGCAGGATAATGGGCATTAGGGTTTCCAACCCTAACGCCCCACCCCAGGAGTTCCCACCCCTACCACCCCACTCCATCCCCCCACCTTCCACACACCAACAGGCATCAGGTGTGCCATTGGGTCATCAGGCTCAACTGTCAACTCATTCCACATGTAAACAAGCTTGCACATTACAGTATAGAACAATGGGAAGAGAGTTAAGCCTGAAGACCCAATGGCAGACCCCGACACCTGTTGGTGTGTGGAAGGTGGGGGGATGGATTGCTGTGAGAAAGGTAGGAACCTCGGCATTGGGGCATTAGGGTTGGAATCTTCAATGCCTCATTTCCCTGCTTTTATCGCTGTGGTACTCACCCTAACTGATGGATTAATGAAGTTTTTTGCAAAGAATTTCCCTTATTTTTCCCTTATTTTTCAGATAGTATAATTGTATCCTGATTTTACTGTGGTAGCTCAGGCTTCTTCAGACCCTGCACTCCTATCCCTCCATCCAGATAGTATAACAGTGTCCATATGTCATGGTGGGAGAGCAGGGTCCTTTAGACCCTGTGTTTCCATCCCTCCATCAAGATAGGACAACAGTACCCATATGTCATGGTGAGAGTGCAGGGTCCCATCCCTCCATCAAGAGAGTACAACAGTATCCATATGTCATGGTGAGAGTGCCAGGTCTGAGGAGAGCAGGGTCCTTCAGACACTCCATTCCCATCTCCCCATCAAGATAGTACAACAGTATCCATATGTCACGGTGGAACCATCTCTCCATCAAGATAATACAACAGTATCCACATGTCATGGTAGGAGCACAGGGTCCAAGGAGCCCGGGGTCCTTTTTGACCCTGGACTCCCATTCCTCTATCGAGATAGTACAACAGTATCCATATGTTATGGTGGGAGCACGGGGTCCTTTGGACCCTGTGCTGCCATCCCTCCATTGAGATAATACAATACTGCCACAGTGAGATAGCAGCATCCAAAGGACCCTGCACTTCCATCCCTCCCTCCATTCAGATAGAACAACAGTGTCCATATGCCATGGTGGGAGTGCAGGGTCCTTTGGACCCTGCGCTCCCATCCCTCCACAGATGCACATATGTATCTAGCTGTGGAAACACATGGGTCTCAGGTGCCTGCACTTTAACACATTAAGTTATGAGCAGGCATAGTGAAATTGCAACAAATAGTCATAACTGTGCCATCTCAAATCATTTTCACCCCAAATGTTCAACATAACCTTCTTAGCACCTCACCACATGTACAACACACATTCAAATCCTCATCAAAATGTAATTCCATGCAACTGTAACACCGTTTTTGCACTACAGTTGTGGAAAAACATTTTCAGTAGGATCTGAAAATTGACAGCTGTACGATTCACGAGGTGGTGTGGAAAAATGGCAATGTTAAAAATCTGGAGTGAAAACAGGAAAAATTGGTGACGTTAAAGGCGTGCTAAGAAACTGCTCAATGCATGCTCGTAATGTAGTCATTTTCTGGAATTGTTTCATCAAATTTTCAACATCAGTATTTTGGGACCTCCCCTCATAAACACTGTAACTGTGATTTTGTTCATCCATTCCAAAAGTTGATTTCGCACAGTAACCGCGCCAGTCTGCACCACAGGTGCAAAAACATGTTCCAGGAAGGATGTGTCAAATGGCAGCAGTACTGTTCATAAGCAGGTGTGAAAAAATGGCAATGTTGAAAATCTGAAGTGAAAATATTAAAAACTGGAGAAGTTATGAGCATGCATAGAAACTGCACAACACATGCTTGTATTGCAGTTATTGTGGGGAATTTTTTCACCAGATTTGCAACATAGGCTTTTTGGGACCCCACCTCATAAACAGTGGCACTGTTATTTCATGAATCTTTCCCAAAAGGTGATTCTGTGTAGCAACCGTGAAATCACCTTTTGGGACCTAGAAACAAAATGACAGTGCCAGTGCCATGAGGTGTGGTTCCAAGAACCCCATGTTGAAAATTTGGTGCAGAAAATCCTAAAATTGACTGAGATATCAACATAAGCTGAAAACCCCCCATTGACTCCTATTATACGGCTTACCATGATCCCTCAGATCACAGTTTGGCTTTGAAGAGTGAAGACATGTCCCAGTCCAGAGAAGATCGCCGATCCCGACCTCCGGAGGGTAAATATGGATGATGGAGGTGCAGAGAGGTGGGTGCACAGAGGGAGGGTGAGGATGAGGAGTGGGGAGATGATGATAGACTGTTTCTTTTTCCAGGTAAAAACAAAAAGACTACGGCGTACAGTTTTCAACATTAACAGGAGAACTGTTTAAAAAATAAATATGGGCACACTGAGGTGATCTCCCAGTGTGCCTGATGAGTCTTGGGGGGCATACATGATACTGACAGGGGGATTGGGCACCTCCGTCAGCAGTGAAAGTGGACGGAGGGAGTGTGGGATCATCCGACACTGGGAGTGGGCATCCCGGTGTTGGAAAGGGTTAAAAATGTTTTTTATCTTTATCAGCACACTGGGGTGGGCTCCCAGTGTGCCACAATACTGGTTGGGGGTGTACACATTGACACGGTGATTGGGCACCCTGATGTCGGTGGTGGAGGCACAGTAGTGTGATGTAGGATCCTGCATCAAAATGATCGCAAATTTCGATGCAGGATTCTGCATCAAAGAAAAGACATTGGGAGACAGTTTTCTTTTCTGACAGACTTTTAAATAATGTCAGGCACACTGGGGTGGGCTCCCAGTGTGCCAAATATGTGTGTGTGTGTGTGTGGGGGGGATTAAATATGTGTGTGTGTGGGGGGATACGTACCCACATAGGGATTTGGCACCACATGTCAGTGGGAACAACTGCAGGTCTTCAATGACTCTGCAGCTGGCAGCACGAGTTCCAGCTGCTGCTGCAAAAGATAAGAAAATACCTCTCTTCTCATATAGAGAATGGCTTAAAAGCTGTTCTGTGTATAAGCTGGCACCCGACAAAAAAAAATGTTTGGGTCCAGCTTAAAACCCCAAAAAACATCAGAATACACCAAAAGGGATCCTCTATAGCTGTTTTCGGTTGTTTTCTTTTTTTTTGTATAAAAAAGGTTCAGGACTTCAACATTCTCGCTAAGAGGGCAAAGAGGGCAAACAAGATGGACTCAGCACAGCTCAATCGATAGAATCTCTGTGATATGTGTGGACAATACCAGGCTTCTGTCTGAAAAGAAGCTGGCATTGTGTGCACAGTACTCCTGTTGTGTGCACAATACCAGCCTTTTTTGTGAAAAGAAGCTAGTATTGTACACACAATACTGTATTGTGTGAACAACAGTATCTTTCGTGCCTGACATGTAAATGTTGCTAGAGGAAATAATGGGAAAATCTAAAATGTCATAACTTTTGAATGGATTAATATTTTTTCACCAAACCTTCCAAAGGCTTTCTACCCTGAAAATTTCAGCCCACAACAAAAAGCCATTTTTGAGATCCAGCTGTAGAAAGAAATGTGAAAAATTCCCGCTTGTTCTCTTTTTTCAACACTTTGTATTTCGAAAACCACTCAATGGAGTCCCATGATATTGTGCAGATCAAGAGATCCGTCCAAAGAAATTATGCATGCCAAATTTTATGCAAATCCATTGTATGGCTCCGACGTCATTAAGGTTCAAACTTTGGACTTTAACATAGAAGTGCACTTTCACCCTAACCATACTGGCGCGACCACACCAGTACTATATACATCTATATATATATATGCATATCTATATTTATATTTATAAAATCGGTTTGAAAAAAGAAGCTAATCAATTGCTGAAAGTCCATCAGGTGACTGTGCATATATCAGAGTGCGACTGCACAAATGCACTTTTAACCCCCCCAAACAATTTTGGTATTTTATAAGATAGATGAACCACTCTGAGGTGTGTGGTATCGCTCTGATATAAGAATGCCTTGGGCGGCTGATGCACTCAGCCTGCGGCCTTGTGCATACAATGCACACCAAGGTGTGCATATATCAGAGTATGATCGCACACCTCAGAGTGGTTTATCTATTATATATATATATATATAAATGTATATTTATAACATGGGTTCAGAAAATACTGTCTTCTAATTTGTTCAAACAGGTTACCTGACCATTGATTAATCCCTGATATACCCACAGTTACATGTTCAGAGGTCTTTATTTTACTATTTCTTTAGGTAAAACTATAACATAACATTGCCCATGTTATAAGAGGATTAACCAACTCCAGGGTATGGGTTACTGACCATTAATCCATGCCTGGTTAGTTGGAGTCACTCGGCTCCGCCTTGTGACTCCAACCCCCCCAGGCATGGATTAATTCTCAGTAAACCCATACCCTGTCATGGGTTAATCCCTTCATATATTATACTGGCGCGCTAGCACCAGTATAGTTAGGGTTGAGTAGGTACTTTAATGTTAAACCCCACATTTTGCTCATTAATAACTTTGCAACTGTTCAACTGATTTGCCTGAAATTTGGAATGCATGGTCTGGTATGATAGATCTCTTGATTTGCTAAGTTACATTTTAGTCAGATTAACAGTTTTTGCGCATCGAAGCGCTGAAAAACAAATTTTTTGCCACTTTTGACACATTTTTTTCCCATCATGCTGTGACCACACCATTTGATGTTTTGGTCTGAAATTTGGAATGTAGAAAGAGTTTATATCAAAGAATAATCCTTTGGTTTGGTGAAAAATATTAATCTATTCGTAAAGCTATTTAATTTTTTAATTTTGGGGTTCTGAGCATGCTCAGTTCACTCCAAGATGTATATGTATGTTTTGTGAAAGGGGATTGGGCTCATGGTCAAGGATTTTGTCAGCTCATTATGGGGGGGATTTATAAAATCCCCAACTGTGAGAAAAAATTCTTCATCTGCGAGCCGCCGTCTTGTTTTCATTTTTTTCCCCTAACAAAATGTCGTAGCTTCCTCCATTGGTGACTTCTTGTGGAAATAAGGCATGGATTTTGTTCAGGGTGTTGCCCTCTACAGATCTATACCTTTGGTTTGGTTTTTTTTTGGCCAAAAACCAGCCATTTCAAATTTTGAAAATCTTTGTCCACGATTTGTTTCCAATCCCCTTTCGTGAGCAGACAAAATCCCAGTCCGTGAGCTGATCCCCTTTCGTGAGGTAGCAAAATCCTTGATTGTCGCTTTGTGACCAGATGGCCCTTCCCATGGATGAAGATTGACTCATGGTCAAGATTTTGCTGCCCAGGGATCGCCCACGACTGGGATTTTGTCAGCTCGCAGTGGGGATCTGCTTTTTGAATCCCTTTTCATGAGCCGGACAAAATCCCAGTCCATGAGGTGACAAACTCCCAGACCATGAGCAATCCCTTTTCATGAGGTAGTAAAATCCTTGACCATCACTTTGTGACCAGATGGCCCTTCTTGTGGACGAGGATTGACTCACGGTCAAGGATATTGCTGCCTCACGGAAGGGGATCAGCTTGTGGACTGGGATTTTGTCAGCTTGTGAAAGGGGATTGTTTTTTTGAATCCCCTTTCATGAGCTGACAAAATCCCAGTCCGAGCTGACAAAATCCCTGTCCCCAAACAATCCCCTTTTGTGAGGTAACAAAATCTTTGACTGTCACTTAGGGACCAGATGGCCAAAATCTGATGGTCAAGGATTTTTGACGGATGACGATTTTGACAGATCACAAATGGGGATTGACCTTGCGGTCAGGGATTTTGTTGTCTCATGAACTAGGAATTTTTAAACTTTTAAAAACTTCTCACTGCATTGTAAATTAACGGTTTGGTGTTTTGACTTAAAATTTGCAAGATATAAAGGGGATGCCCCAGAGATGTGAATTATGTTATTTATGTGTTGAAAAGGTAATCAGTTCCATAGATATGCCATCACAAAGTTGAGATTTTTCCCATAGAATAACATTTTGATGCACATAGCGACTTTCGGAGCCCGTATCTCGAAAGCAAAGCAAGATACGGATTTTTCGCTATTTGTGGCTTAAGGTGAAAAAAACAAATTTGGAAGTCATAGATTACACTTGCAGTGGAATTTCTTTCCTAGGTTGTATGGTTACTGAGATATTGGGAAATTAGTGTTACAAGGGTTCCTTTTCAGGCCTATTGGGCTTCTGTATGGCTTCTTAGTTATGTGTAAGTTGGAGTGCAGGGCCCGGAGGGCCTGCCTTCCCACAGATGCATATCATTATGCACAAATGGGCAGTTTGGTGAGAAAGCGGGGTCCGGAACCCCCAGGATCCCACCAACACGTAGGATTTATCAGGTACATTACACTGTAAATAAACAATTTGGTCTTTTCGATTGAAATTTGCAGGGAATAAAGGGGGTGTCCTAGAGATGTGACTTATGCTATTTGGGTGTTATAAATGTTATCGTTTCCATAGATACGCCATTACAAAGTTGAGATTTTTCCCATAGGATAACACTGTGGCACCCACAGTGTTTTTTGGTGCCTGTATCTCAGAAACGATGCAAGATACAGATTTCGTTAATGTTAGCTCATGTGGAGGTCTCGCTGTCATGATTACAATGACACGCAAATTAGTGTTACCAGTGCTCCTTGCCCTATAGGGCTGCTGTATGGCTTCGTAATTATGGGTAAGTTGGAGTGCAGGGCCCGGAGATCCTGTGCTCTCACAGACACATATCATTAAGCACAAATAGGATGCTTGTTTGGATACCATTTACTAGTTATATTACACGTTTTCAAAAAGTAAGGAAATTAATTTCAAGAAACGTTGTTGATGCATCAGTTAGGGTTAATGTGACAAAACTGGGGAAGTGAGATGTTAGGGATGAGCCCCAAATCCCCTCCACCCCCCCCATCTTCCACAGACTGACAGAGGCCGGAGTGTGCCATGTGGTCATGAGGCCTGAAGTGTGATATTGAACCAGAGGGGATGCGCTGCCCAAGGTCAAACGTGTAATCATGCAGAAATAATGACAGTGGTGCAAATACAGGGGGCATTCCCATGAATGTGAAGTGCATCTACATATTCAGCCAAAATGAGCAGTGAAAGTGCAGCACATCCCAAAAATCAGCAGCGCAAAGATAGGTATAAAAGGAGATGGCCTAACTTTAGTTTAGTTTAGTTAGTTTTTGTTGACCGGGTAAGTGCACTAGACAAATCCTGCCTATTTTCAGGCACGGCCTGGGGTAGGGGGATACAGATGAATGCCAACTGACCTTGAACCAGATTAAGCTGTTGGTGGTATTTTTAGTGAATGAGGGAAATTTGGCCAGGACACCAGGGAAATTCCCCTACTCTGCTTCCTGTGAGCAGAGGGGACCCTTTTGTCGGTGACTCCAAGATGGCTGCTGTTACAGATCCTGGTGGAGGTGGTGGAAATTCTGTGGAAGGCAGGGAAGCTATCCTTACTGATATGGAGACTGAGAATGGGGTGGTGAAGAGTTCTGCTATATGCACACCACGGGGGCACTTTCAAGAAAGCAGCGGAGAATACCGTGCTATGGGAGAGGCAGAAGCCATAACAAAACACAACATGGAGCTTATGGATGCTGTTGCAGTTCAGAATCAGGAAGTTGGTGGCCCGGATGATTTGCAGGATGGCGAGCGGTGCACAGAACCTCTGATTGTGGAGGAGGAGGGTTCGCTAGTTCCTGGTGTGGCTAGGATGCCTTTCCAACCAGAGGAGGAACGGAGCTACGGAAGTTAAAGGCGACATCGAAGAGCTTTCCAGCCAGGGACTGGAGCAAGGAGACTGCCCTGCTCAATGCAGGCTGGATGAGAAAAGATGGTAAATGGATTCCAGATGCTGAATGGCTTACGTTTTCACCGGAGGGCATGGCTGCTCAGGAGTCTCCAGGGCCAGTGCAACCTGACGAGGTGCAGATGGAGGCAGGTAGTGCTGCTGGTGGTGATCCTTTTTTTCATGTTGGGACAGACTCTGGGGCTGCTTCTGGGTCATTGGGTGTCCCTCCCCTTCCTTCCCTCAGAGGGAACAATTTAATAAAGGTCCTCGCTTTTTGGACCTATTTCGTAACAATCGTTTGGAACAAGCCCCCAGATGGAACACTGTCCGTCTTAGGTATGGGGGGGGGGCTTCCGGAACCACCTGACCATTTCTTTGTGGTCTGCAGGCTACTCAAGGGATCGATGAATTTCCAAGCATCAGATATCATGCCTTTATTAACATTCGAGGGGAAGAAACATTTGATATCAGTTTCAAATCCTTTGTAGGACTTGATAAATTTTGGCAAAAATATGATTCCCTCAAAACAACCCCTTTGTGGATTCCGTTTTGGGCAATTCCTATTACAAAACCACTGTTTAAAACTGTTCATGTTATGTTTCGAAATGAAGGGGTAAATGTGGGGGATATTTTGTATTGGCTTAAAACTAAATGTACTGTCCTGGGTACTCCTGAAACTGTCATTGATGGGGATGGCATTTGGACAGGTGGTTGGAGGTTTAAAATAAAATTGCATATTGTGGGGGATTTGGTGCAACATATTCCAAACAGTTTTTTCCTGGGTAGGGATCGAGGTGTCTGCTTTTACCCTAGTCAACCCAAGGCATGTTACAAATGTGGAAGCCCATGTCACCTTAGCAGTGCTTGTGACAAAATCAAATGTGCATTATGTGGGGCACTAGATTATGACAGTTATACATGTCGCGATGTTTTTCGCTGTGATTTGTGTGATACCCAGGGTCATGCATACCATCAATGTCCATATACTGGCCAGAACAATTCTGGTGGGTTAGATAAAGAAACCTTGATTTCGGATGCACAAGGCCGCTTTAGGCCAACTACAGAGGAAGCGGCCTTCACTGACCCCAATCCTCCTGGTCCAGACCACATGGGTTCACCTCCCCCTGCGGGAGACACATCTGATTCTTCTGGTATACCTCCTGTTGTTGTCCACCCACAGGAAGGTCAGGAGTGCATTGACCCTCTGGTGCCCCCCCAGCTGCCCCGGAGTTTCAGACACCTCATCCAAAACGAGTGACACGATCCCATGCCAAAAAGCTTGTTTTACCGCCCCTTACTACTAGGCGTAATACTTTTCAGGTTCTGCAGGATGTAGAAGGAGACTCTGAATCTGATTTATCAGTTGCCTCAGGGGTCTTATCTGGGATGGAGTGTGATGAGGAGGGAGGACCCGAATTCTTGGCATCTAAAAAGAAGTCGGGACGAAAACAAAAAAAGACAAAACTTAGTTAATGTGCACTGGCTTTTTTGTCAATAGCTTCCTTGAATTCTTGTAGCCTCAAGAATTCAAAAAAACATCTAGGGCTTTTGCACTTTTGTAAAACCTTACCTGCAGATATTATTTTTCTACAGGAGACACATTTTTCTACTCTTACTGATGTTAATTACACCAAAAAATTGTAGCGTGCAGGACCCTCTTTTTGGTCCTTTGGCTCAGACGTTGCAGATGGAGTAGGGGTATTATTTTGTCATCCTTTCGTTCAAGTTACTGGCTTGGTTGACATAGTCCCAGGGCGGACCCTACTCCTAGACTGTGTTTGCCGAGGGTATTTTCTCCGGGTCATTAATGTTTATGCACCTCAGGTTAAATCAGCCAGGGTTGCTTTATTTTCTGACATACAACAATATTTGTCTACCCCTAGGCATGTCATTCTGGGGATTTCAATTGTGGATTGGATATTAAATTTAAAGATCACACGCAGTGTAAGATATATTGTGATTCTCATGCCTTGTTTAAATTATTGTCGACGGCATCCTTGACAGATGTTTATAGAACATTAAGTCGAATCCAGGATTCACTTATAAACGTGGTAATCTTGCAACACAGATTGATTTTATTTTTTCTTCCAGATTTTTGTTACCTTATTCTTTTTTTTGGCCCCATGTGAATTCTCGGATCATTTCTTGTTACAAGCAAAATTTTCTTTAACTAAGATTCCACCGGCTTTTACGGTCTTGCCGGCTAGGTGGAAACTAAACCCGACAATCCTTGCCACTGAACGCTATCAGATATGTTTATTTCAGGTTTTTGACAATTGGCGTTCGGTAGCTGAGATGTATGATTCCTGGGGGGATTGGTGGATGGACACTAAAATGGAATTTCAGCGGGCCTCAAAGACATATCATTGTGCTACCCAGTCTGCAGATTACCTTGACTACTTAAAACTCAGAGCACAGTTCTATAAACTACTGTCACAGTCTTCAGTTTCTGATGATTTTGTTAAGGAACGATTGGCTAGACTTAGACAAAGTATGAGGAATTACCATTATGGCAAGCCATGCAAAATTCATGAAGACTTATCCTATGGGCTTAAGTCTTCACCAAGTTCAGATCCTTATTCAGCATGCAAATAAGCTTTGGATAGTAAACTTATGGAGGGTCTTTATGATTTTCAAGGGGTTCTACACACTGCAGACACTGACATGCTACATATAGCAGGGAACTTTTTGCAATCCCAACATGGTACAGTTTTTCAGTCCACCATTTTATGGGAGGATTTGTTTACTTTTCATCCACCTACCGTAACTACCTCTTACTCTCTTATTCTAGATGCTCCAATAACACTGGCCGAGGTTAAATCAGAAATAGCTCACTTAAAATCCGGAATATCACCTGGTCCAGATGGTTTAATTAATGAACTATACAAGCTCATGGCAGATGACATCAGTGTCATCCTGACTTCAGTTTTTAATGAGATTCTGGATTCTTCACAGATACCGGCCGGTTTTTCGGATGCTTTGATGGTTTTTTTATTTAAAAAAAGGGTTAAGCACCGTATTGAGAATTGAAGACCGATCTGTTTATTAAATAGAGATTACAAAATTTTTTCAGCCATCCTGTGTCATCGGCTTCAACAGGTTGCTCCCTTTTTAGTACATCCGGTGCAGACATGTTCTATCCCAGGGAGACATGTTCAGCAGAATTTGACTCTATTACGGAACGTGTGTGAGTTTGGGCACTTAGGAAAACTTTCAGGGTATTTACTTTCTCTGGATCAGGCAAAAGCCTTTGATAAGGTGGCACACAGGTTTTTATTCGATGTTCTCAGACGATATGGGTTTTCTGTTAAAACAAGAACCTGGGTGGCACTTTTATATAACAACGCTCACAACTTCCTAATTGTAAATTGTTTGGTGGGGGAAGGGATTGATTTTCGTAGAGGAGTGCGCCAGGGTTGTCCACTCAGTCCCTTACTATATACCTTTATTTTGGATCCTTTGGTTCGGGAAATCCTTCATCATCCACACATTCGAGGCTTAACTCTCTCTAGAGCTTCCACCTCAGTGTTTAGCGGTATATGCGGATGATATGTGTTTCATGCTCAAGGATGTAACAGAAGGACTAGCCGCATTACATATAGTGGTACGTTTTGGTTGGATTTTGGGAACATCCGTAAATTATGAGAAAAGTGCTGGGGTTTTTTTAGGCAACTGGGTTTCTGTTTCCATGTTTGGTCAGATAACTGTTTCTTTGGGGGCCCATCAAGATTCTAGGATTTTTTTTGGTTCTGGAGATTTAAATGATATTAATTGGCAATCCCATATTGAAATACGAGAAAAGAAAGTACAATTGTGGAAAAACTGGTCATTTTCTAAACAGAAAGGTGTATTTATCATTAAAAATTTTTTACTTCCCTTATTTCTTTATTTGAGTTCAGTTTTTCCTTTACCTAGGAATCAGGAGACCCATTTGTATAGTATTTTTTTACAAATGTTGTGGGGTAGCAGATTGAACCCAGTCAAACGGGATTTTACCTATCTTCCAATTAAGGCGGGAGGTCTAGGGATGATTAACCCGGTAGTCTTTTATTTTTCTTTTTTTATTAAAACTACTTTACAAGAACGGTCGACCGCAACCTGTCATCCATGGGATGCCTGGACTATGGCTTTCTTCCAGGATTTCTTCTCAAAGTGGTCTACTTTAGCACCTATTGTAAAAATTAATTATAAAGTTCCCTCTTTTTTTGCTAATAGTGGCAACTAAGCTCCGTGCGTGGAGGGTGGTTAAAGATTAGGTTTTTCGGCTTACTCGGAAAGGTCTTTATCAATATATAATGTCCCAGAATTTTTTTGTTCAGGTGGATTTTCCCAGGTGTTACCCCTCGAAAGTACTACTAGCTCTTAAAGTTCTTATGGATGGGAGGATTCTGGCTCAGATGTGGGATATTACATGGTTAAGTTGCCATGGGAAGCTTGGGGTTAAGGGAAATTTAAAACATAAAGCTTTAACAGAAAGAAACTGCATCCACATTGAATGTGTGGGTATAAAAGAAACCCAGACTCACTTTTTCCACAGTTGTCCACATGCAGTACAGTTTTGGTCTGCTTTGTCTGAGAAATGGGGGTGGGGAATAGCATGCCAGATTACATATGAATGTTTGGTTTTAGGAGAATATTCAGGATATTTTTCTTGTTTTCACCTCAGCACTCTTCATGTAATTTTTGCTTGTGTCAAGTTTTATCTTTGGCAAGCACAATGTTCTTTTTCTATACAACATACCTGTATTTTACCTAGGGTAGTGATCAGTCAAATTGAGATGACTTTACGGATACAAAAAGATTTTGAATACCGTCATATTCCGAGTTCATTATTTTTTGAATACTGGAAACATGTTTATTGGATTTGAAATGTTTTGTTGTACTTATTTTTTTTCTTTTCTTTATTTATATTGCTTTGTTTTGTATCTGAAATTTGTATAGTGATGCTTTATTTCCAGTTTTACTTTCAATTTGTTTCCATTGAGTATTTGTATTGATGGTTTTTGGTTTTTGCAATAAACAATTCCCCTACTCTTTTCGATAAGTGCCATGGGATCTTTAACATCCACCTGAACTACCACCAATCCAGGCAGATAGGACCTTGGTTTAACGTCTCATCCAAAAGACGGCACCTCAGAAGTGCAGCACCCCTCTCATGCTGCACTACAGTGTCAGTACTGGGATATTAACCCAAGTGCCAGATGTGGGAACTGAACCCACAGCCCTCTGATCTCCCGGCCTCAGAGGTGAGTGTGCTACCTACTGAGCCACTGACACTGATAATAGGCAGGGAGCAGAACTGCAGTCTTGGACAGCACAGCCTTCATCATGGCAGCAGTGACAGAGGAAGTGAGGAGACAGGAACAACAGCAACATGGCCAGAGAAGGGCCTGTAGGTGTTATGCACACCAGAGAAGGTACTGGAAACATATCACCCTCGAACAGCTGACCGACACTGAAATTGTGGGCCAGTACTGTCTCAACAGGGCAATTATGAGACAGCTCTGTGAGCTGCTCCATGATGAACTGCAGGCACCAACACACAGAAGTCACGCCATGATGGTGGAGACAAAGGTGACAGCAGCACTGTGCCTGCTCACCAAGGGCATCTTCCAGAGACCAGTGGGTGACACCATTGGTATCACCCGTTCCACCATGTCCTTTCTCCTTACACAGTTCTTCACCGCACTGCTGCTCCATGCTATGGAGTTCATCACATTCCCTAGCACAGTAGCAGAGTGGACAGAAACAATGCAGAGTTTCTACAGGGTTGCACACATGCCAGGCATGCTAGGGGCAATCAACTCCACCCATGTGGCAATAAGAGTACCACCTGGCATTGACAAGGACATGTACAAAAACAGGAAAGGGTACCACTCTGTCAACTGCCAGGTGGTGTGCAATGCCACAGGGTGCATCAGGAATGACTCTGCCAGTTACCCCGGGAGTACACATGTGTATTGCCAACTTAAGCAAAGCAGCTTTTCATCCAAACAAATATCATTCACACACACACACACGATGACTCAGTAACTGTAGCAAGCGAAAAGCTTTATTTTGCCAAGTTACAATAGAGAAGGAAATTATACATCACCGATTCCAAAAGAAAAGTCTACATCCAAGCCTCTCTCCAATGGCTGGGAAGCCCCCTTGTCAGCCTGGCCAGGAGTCTCGTGAACAGGGAGTTGGTCCTACAGCGATGCATCCATCCTGCAGGTGAGGCTTCAAACCAGGCATCTGGAAAGTCCCATTTTATATGTTTTATCTGGTATGTAGAAATGCTAAACCACCATGTCCTAAGCACTGGCCAGGTGCCCAGAACATCACGAGTTCAGCATGACAAACACCACTTAATAAATATTTGGCATTCATCAGATCATCATGCCCTAAACACTGGCCAGGTGTCCAGAACATCATGAGCCAAACAATGCCAGAGATTCCAAAAGAAAAGTCTCATAACATCTTGTACAAAACATCTTATATAACTATGATTAAGCATTAAAAGTCTCATAACATCTTGTACAAAACATCTTATATAACTATGATTAAGCATTAAAAGTCTCATAACATCTTGTACAAAACATCTTATATAACTATGATTAAGCATTAAAAGTCTCATAACATCTTGTACAAAACATCTTATATAACTATGATTAAGCATTAAGCATTTCAAAATGGAATAATATCATACAAAATGGAGTGACAATAATCGACACTATATATATATATATATATATATATATACACACATCAACATGATGCCTACATCTGGCATCCGGCAGCCCTGTGCCATCGACTCTAGTCTGTGGAGATACCCAGTGGCCACCTAGTGGGTGAGTGGTACAGAACCTCATGGACATCGTCCCCAGAAATCACTACTAGTGGCTGTGCAAGGGGTGGATCAGTGTGACAGATCCAACACAATGGGCAACACACATGTGGCAAACTGGATGAGGTGAGACTGCTAGAGGAGCCCAGGAACAGCAGGCACAGTCAACGGGGGGGCAGTCACACCCCCCGGCTGATACCATTGTGTGTGGGGCAGGGCAGTGCAACTATGTGAAAAGACAGTGACATGAAGTTGTCACAGGCCATGCCATAGCAGCACATCACAGAGCAGATGCCAAGCAGGCTGTGGTGGCAGTGACAGTGGGCATGCAATGGCATGGAGGATGCTACAGAGGTGTGTAAGGGTGCATGCAGGTGGGAACCATAGACAGGTGAACAGTGTGGACAGCCAGAGATAGCATACACAGGGCAAGCAGAGGGAGCACCTGTGGGGCATGAATGTATGTGTACGGTAGACAAATAGATCACTCTCCCCCACACAGGTGACAGCACCTATCCTTTCTGCCCATGGCTACTCACCTCCATGCTTTGGACCTCATTTGAAGCAGAGGAGAGGTACAATGCTTGCCTTGCTTGTAGATCAGAAAGCAGCTAACTAAAAGAAGCTACATTTGCGTTTACGCGTGTTTGCTGTGTCCGCTGGGCACGCTGAAGCTGCTGGCATTAGACAAACTTGATTAAGATAATTTTAGCATATCCTCTACTTAGTAAATATAAACCTTTAATAATGGAAAAAGAACTTAGTAAGTGTATGCAATGTTTGATGTATAGTGAGGGAAAGTATGGGAACGAGTATGTATGTGCTAATTGCCATCTGATTACTACTCTTGAAGCAGAGATAGTGTTCCTGCTTAATATTAAACCAGTTTCTACTGATATTAGGGAATTGGAAAGTTATGTTGATCTTATGGATGAACAACTTCATTCTGATGAACAATTTCCTTCACATTTAAGTAGCATTTCTATGCCTCCTGATGAGGAGACAATTGTAATGACTAGTACTAGTATACCTGTTGCCTCTGCCCCCTCTTATAAGTTGGACGATTATCTGCCCTCTTCTCATGATAATGATGACTGGACCATTGTCACAAAACCTCTTAAAAAAAGGAGGGGCGGTCAAATACACAATAGTGCCCCTATTGAAACTCGTAATAGGTTTGAGCAATTGACTGTATCGAATAATGAAGTGCTACATGATTTATCATATGCATCACCCTCTGTTGATAATAATGGTTCAAAAACACTTTTCAATCAGGAGTTAATGCCCATGAATACTTGTCCTAGTAAGTATCAAGCTACCAAATCAATACCTATTAAGTTAATCGCTCCAGAGTGTATTAAACAATCACCTATTTCTGATTCTTGTACCCCTACAAGTGTTAGTCCTGGGAGATTCAACCATTAAGCACATTGACAGGGTGGCATGCAATAGTGACAAGAGCAACTGCACTTGTTCTAGCTTCCGTGGGGCCAGGGTATCTGACATTACCTCCATGATGCCTAAAATTTTACAAAATTCGGGGGAAAATCCACTGGTTATCATACATGCCGGTGTTAATGATATAAACAACACCCCATTTAATCAGTTACAACAGGACTATGTGGCATTATGTAACCTGTTACTTGATAGGGGTTGCTGTGTATGTATATCTGAAATTCTACCTGTCCTGAGAGCAACACCTACCATGACGCAGAAAATCAAAGTCCTAAATGAATGGCTGAGAAAGTGGTGTTTTAAGCAGGATATACCCTGTATTACCCACTGGGAATCATTTTCAGATCGTTCTTCCTTGTTTTGCTGGGACGGTTTACATCTCAGTCATAGGGGTAGTACACTTATGGGGAAAAGTATCACTAAAATCATAAATCATTGTTTAAACTAAAAACAATGGGGGAGAATGGTTCTATTCTCAAGTCTCTGAATACTTACCAAAATATTATTACAACTAAATGTAAAGTCCTAGCTTTGAATGCAAGATCTTTAAACCAACTCAAATTAGCAGAACTTGAAGCCAAATGTAAAACTTTAAATATAGGTGTGGTGGGAGTAACTGAAACTTGGTGGGACACATCCTCAATTTGGTCCAGAGAAGTTCCAGGTTATAAGTTATATCATAAAAACAGATTAGATAAGCAAGGCAGTGGAGTTTGTATGTACATACATACGGAATGATATTCCTTCTTTTGAAGTGTGTTCTCCCCTTCCTTTGAAAAGCATATGGGTTAAAATCTTATTGAAGGAGCAGTCCTATATAACTATTGGTAACATCTATTGACCTCCATCTGCAAATTCAGATTACACAACTGATATGTTTAAAGAAATTACACATTTTTCAGAATCTCAAGATACTGTAATATTTGGTGACTTTAACCTCCCTTATATTAACTGGGACTCATTCTCAGGACAGTCCTATGCCAAGAAAGGACTAATAGATGTGGCAGTTAGTACTGGACTACAACAATTTGTTACTGAACCCACTTGAGGTTCTAATATTTTGGATCTACTATTTACTAACATAGAGCAAAAAATTAGCAATTTACAAATTTTGGATCCACTTGGGACCAGTGATCATTCATCTATTCTTTTTGAAATTCAACAGTTTTAAACTACACAAAGGAAGTTATACTATACAACAAATTATAACAAAGCAATTTTTTCCAAAATCAATGAATACTTACAAAACATAAACTGGGAATCTAATCTTCTTAATTGTACAACACAACAAGCTTGGGACTTTTTTAATAACATTGTACATTATTTGGAAAATACCTTTATTCCATCTAAGAGGAGATTTAGTAATAAAGGAAAAATTCCCCCTTGGTTCAACAAGACAATTAAAAATCAGATTAAAATAAAAATTAAACTTTTTAGGAAACTTAAGAATAGTTCTGTTCCATTTAAAACTACTCTATTACATAAATACAGATTATCTGTGTAAAACTTAAAAAATTCTATTAAATTGGCAAAAAATAAGCTAGAATTTAAACTAGCTCACACAAAAGATTGTCACAAATCTCTTTTCTCCTATATAAATAGTAAAAAAGGTGCATCAAGGACCCTTGGTCCCATTATAACCAATGGCTCTTCTCTATCTGATATAGAAACCTCGAATCTCTTTAATAAGTACTTTTGTTCTGTCTTCTCTCAAAAATCACCTATTAGTACATTTAAAGTTCACCACGTAGATTATCATAGGTTCTATCCAACTGACATTATACAGAGTATCAAAAAACTAAAAAAAATATTAGTCCGGGCCCAGACGGTATTCATCCATGGTTTCTGATCGAAACCTCTCTAAATATTTCTATACCTTTGTCAATTATTTTCAATAAATCCTTACAAGAAAGCATTGTATCAAATGATTGGCGTTCAGCAATAGTTACTCCTATATTTAAAAAAGGCAATAGAGGTTCTGTGCAAAATTATCGTCCAATTAGCCTGACCTCAGTGGCTGGTAAATTAATGGAACGGTAATGAAGTTTCTAATAGATCAAGATTGTAAAAAAATTGGAATTTATGATTCAAATCAGCATGGGTTTACTCCCAAGTATTCCTGCACCACCAATCTGATATCTTTTTACAATAATATAAGTACTCTACTAGATGTGGGTATCCCTACTGATGTAATTCTTTTGGACTTTAGCAGAGCTTTCAATAAAGTCTCACATGAAAAACTCATTACTAAAATGCACAATCTAGGTTTGTCACCTGATATTGTCAACTGGACTTTAAATTGGTTGACAAATCGTTCTTAGAGAGTCAGAATTAATGATATCTTGTCTGATTCGGGTAGTGTGACAAGTGGTGTACTACAGGGGTCGGTCTTGGGACCAACATTGTTTAACCTCTTTATCAGTGATTTACAAACAGGGCCAAATAACTTCATAGTTAAATTTGCAGACGATACTAAATTGGGGGGCAAGGTTAATAATCAAGAAAATATTTCTGCATTAAAGAAGGATTTGGAAAAATTAACACTTTGGGCAAATGAACATCATATGCATTTTAATCAAGATAAATGTTTAGTAGTGCATTTCGGTGTAAATAATCCAAAAACGATATATCATATAAACGGACTATCTCTTCACTCATCAAACTGTGAAAAAGATTTAGGGATATATGTTAATAATAAACTTACATCAAATGATCACTGTGTTAGAACTGCTTGCATGACCAACAGACTTTTGAGACAAATAAAACGCACTTTTGTTAATCACACTGAACAATGCCTTATTCCATTGTATAGGGCATACATTAGACCATATCTAGACAATGGCTCCCCTTTCTGGAATCCAAACCAAAAAAAGACATAGCAATTCTTGAACAGGTTCAAAGGAGAGTAACTAGAATGATTCCATGATTAACAAACTTGGATTATCAGAACAGATTTAAAGCTACTGGTCTCTTCTCTCTTCAAACTAGAAGATTAAGAGGAGATATGCTTATGGTTTTAATTTAATAAATTCACCAGATCTAATGGAAAAATGTGGTCTAACACTCTCCAAAGGAGACATGTTCTGAGACTGCATAATAAACAGCTTGAAGTAAAACTTATAAAACCAGCAAAAGGGGAAACTTTTTTCCAATAAGAGCATCCATTGTATGGAACACCTTGCCACAAGAATTGGTAGAGGCAACTAGTGCCACTGTCTATAAAAACAAATTAGATGTTTGATTGAGGGATAATAGATAAATAATGTCCCACATAGTGTGGGGAACAGTCTTGATGGGCTCTGGTCTTCTTCTGTTCTTTCATACCAAGTAATACCAAGTAATGAGGCACCTATTGCTACAAGGAACATCATCGAGTGCATGTTTGACATTCTTAAGATGTGGTATAGATGCCTGGACAGGTCTGGTGGTGCCCTACAGTACAGCACACACACAAGGTTTGTGGCATATTCCTGTCCTGTTGCATGCAACACAACATGGCCATTGACAATGGAATAGTTGTCCAGGTGTCTGAGGGTGACAGTGCAGAGGATGAGGATTCACAAGATGATGGTGAACAGCTACCACTGGCATGGAAGGACCCTAGACTGGCCCTGCAGGCAAGGTGGCCTAGGGACACCATTGTGCAGGAGCATTTTGGACCCCGAAGGTGAGCACCGGAGGCAGATGTGACAGTGCAGGCAAACACACAAGCACAGGTGAGTGAGTGAGACCCACGGTGCCTCCCAGGGTGTGGCAGACAGACACTGTCATGGGGGCGTGAAATGCATACGTGTGCACAATACACTTGCACACTCTTCCATAAGAGGAGCAATAATACCAAGAATAGAGGTGGATGTGGGACAATGGCATCAGTCAGTGATAGGCCACAGGCTCACATGCACAGCATCAAGCCAACCACACTCATCATTCCCATGCCCACCACCATGGTACCATGGCCTGCATCCATGGCCCAGATGCCACACAGATGGCACAAACATGCCACAGGCATGCATGTGTGTGGCACAATGACAGTGCACAGCCCTGAGAAGCCCTGGGATAGAAACATAGAAACATAGAATTTGACGGCAGATAAGGACCGCTTGGCCCACCCAGTCTGCCCATTTCCCTACCTAATGGATAAGCTGCAGATCCTAGTTAACCAGCAGCCTACTTCTTCCTACCTCCACCCCCTAGAATTGCCTTATGACTGTCCCATGCATGCTTGAATTCCACCACTGTTTTTGACTCCACAACTTCCTCTGGAAGGCCGTTCCATACATCCACCACCCTCTCTGTGAAAAATACTTCCTTAAATTACCTCTAAGCCTCCCTCCTTCTATCTTCAAATTGTGCCCCCTTGTTCTTGCACACCTCTTTTTTTGAAAGATGCTACCCTCTTGGACTTTGTTGATTCCCTTGAGGTACTGGAAAGTTTTTATCATGTCCCCCTCTCCCTCCTTTCCTCAAGGCTATACATATTAAGCTCCTTAAGTCTCTCTTCATATGTCTTCCGGTGCAGAAACTGCACCATTTTAGTTGCCCTCCTCTGGACAGCTTCCATCCTGTCTATGTCTTTGCAGAGATTGGATCTCCAGAACTGCACACAGTACTCCAGATGGGGTCTCACTAGCTGTCTGTACAGAGGGATAATAACTTCCTGTTTTCTACTGGTGATGCCTCTCCCTATGCATCCCAGTATCCCCTCAGCCCTCCTTGCTGCCTCTCACATTGCTTGCCCACCTTTAGGTCATCTGAGATGACTACCCCCAGGTCCCTTCCATTTTTGTTGTTAGTATCATCTCACTTATTGTGTACTCTTCCCTGTTTTGTTTCCAGGTGCATTACCTTGCACTTCTTAACATTGAATCTAAGCTGCCATACATTTTACCATTCCTCTAACCTTGCCAAGTCCCTTCTCATCCTTTCCACTCCACCTTGTGCATCAACTCTGTTGCAGATCTTTGTGTCATCTGCAAAGAGACATACTTTTCCTTCCAGTCCCTCTGCAATGTCACTTATAAAGACATTGAAGAGGACTGGTCCTAATACTGAACCCTGCGGTACCCCACTAATAACCCCCCCTTTTTTCAGAGTGGACTCCATTTACTATTACTCTCTGTGTCTATTCTCCAGCCAATTCTTTACCCAGGCTGTCATCTTGGGACCCACTCCCATACTGGCTAACTTGTATATTAATCTTTTGTGTGGGACTGTGTCAAATGCCATGCTAAAGTCTAGGTAGGCCATGTCCACAGCCCCTCCCTGATCAACTACTTTGGTCACCCAGTCAAAGAAATCTATCAGATTTGTCTGGCATGACTTTCCTCTGTGAATCCATGCTGCCTTGGGTCCTGTGCCCCTCTGGCCTCTAGATATTTAACAATTCTTTCCTTCAGAAGTGATTCCATCATTTCCTACCACTGAGGTTAAACTAACAGATCTGTAGTTTTCTGCTTCTGCCTTGCTCCCACTTTTGTGAAGGGGAATCACATCTGCCCTCCTCCAGCCCTCGGGTACCACCCCATCCTCCCATGATTTGTTAAGAGGGTAGTCAGTGGTGTTACTAGTTCTACCTTTAGTTCTTTTAGAATTCTGGGATGAATCCCATCAGGCCCCATTGCTTTGTCCACCTTCAGTTTTAAGAGTTCTTTCAGAACCCTTTCTTCTGTAAATGAGCTGGTATCAACTTCTGTATCCAGAGTGTTTCTACTGTTTGTTTTAGGTACCTCCCCCTCTTCCTTTGTAAATACCGAGCAAAAATATTTGTTTAGTATCTCTGCCTTTTCACAGTCACCCTCTGCCCATCCTCCCTCCCCTTTATTAAGCCTCACTATCCCTCCTTGGTCTTCCTTCGCTCCTGATGTACCTATAAAGGTTTTATCCCCTTCTTAACTGAGTTGACTATCTTTTCCTCAGTTTGGGCCTTTGCTGTTCTGACTGCCTTCCCAGCTTCCTTTTGCTTTAACTGATACAGTTCTCTGTCCTGCTCCTTCTGTGATTCCTTGTACTTCCTGAATGCTTTCTTTTTCTCTTGAACCTTCACTGCCACTTCCTTTGAGAACCATAGTGGTTTCTTACCTCGTTTCATTTTGTTTATTTGCTTTACACAAAGACTTGTTACCTCTGTGATGGCAGTTTTTATTATTCCCCATTGTTCTTCCACCCCTCCTTCCTGCCCATTTGCTAGTGCATTCCTTAGGCACTCACCCATTTTGACAAAGTCAGCCCTCCTAAAATCCAGTACCTTTGTCTTTGTATGGCTTGACTCTATTGCTGTGTTTATTGTGAACCATACTGTTCGATGGTCGCTAGTTCCCAGATGGCTACCCACTTCTACATCTGTGATCCTCCCTTCATCTCCATTTGAGAGAACCAGGTCTAAGATTGCTCCCTCTCGAGTGGGCTCCAATACTAGTTGTCTAAGGCATGCCCCCTGTAGGGCATCTAGAATAATCCTACTCTTCGAAGTGGCTGCTGCAACTGCACTCCAGTTAACATCTGTCATATTCAGATCACCCATCAGCAATATCTCCACTTTTTCTGTCATTCTAAGTATACTTTCTATCATTTTCTTGTCCATTTCCTCCCCTGAGAAGGGTCTGTATCTAACCCTGTGCGGATTGTGGTGCCATTGCGGTCTCCAAATTTACCCACAGTGCTTCTTCTCCTCCCTGTTTACCCTTTTGTTCTGTTGCTTTGATTCCTTCCCTTGTAAAGAGCTACTCCTCCTCCTCTTTACCCTCCCTGTCCCTCCTGTAGATAGTGTATCCTGGTATGTTTACATCCCAGTCATGGTTTTGTGTGTACCATGTTTCTGTGACTGCCACGATATCCAGATGTTCGTCCTCCATCAAGGCCACTAATTCAGGAGCTTGTTACTCAGACTACGGCACTGGTACTCATTGCTCTCCATTTTTTGATGGCTTTACCTTCTTTTGCAGCATCCCCCACTGACCTTTCTACCTCGGTCTTTTTTTCATTTAGTACCCTGTTTTGTAGGGAGAGGCTGGGATTTTCCTGCTGCTTATCAGTACCTCCCCCCTTGACTAGTTTAAAAGCTTGCCAATGAAGCATTTAAACCAATTGCACAAGTCAAATTTTGTGATGGAATCCCTGATTTTGGGTCACAGGCCCAGAAACTGTCATTATTTTGCTCGTTTAAGAATTTCAGTTCCAGTATCAGTTGGAAGAAGTACAGGAACTCTGTTCCTACTGCAAAAAAGGTACAGGAACTAAGTTCCTGTGCGTTTCTGTTCACTTTCATCACTGGTGACAGAACAGTTACAGTGTAGTTACTTCATGCAAATTGTGTGTAAATACACAGCATGCAAATGTGAAATTAGTTAACAACTACATAGAGGATAATGACTGAGATTTGGTTAATAACCACACTGTAATCACCTCGAGAGATTGCCAGGACAACATAGTAAACCTTGAGAGTGCAGCTCGAGAGGTTTATTGTTGCCCTGGCAACCTTGAGAGGTGATTTCAGTGAAGTTATTAAATAAATCCCGGTCATCATATTTTACGGTGTATGGGGCAAGAAACATTAGCAACCCAGTTAAATGAAAATTGTCCTTATTAGTTCTTTTTTCTGCATAGTGCCACTCTCTGTCAGGGCCAGCTCTCACCGTCATGGCCGTTTGTTGTGAGCTACTAGTTCAAAGTCGAGCATGCGCAGATCCATTCCCGTTGTTATGATATCATTGTGACATAGTCAAGAGTGGTTAACAACCTCTTGAAATCACAATGATACCATAACAACTTTGTAAACAGTTGGATTTCAGATACTGTAATAATAAGGGCTCCCCATACATTATGAATACTGTAGAATAAATGATAGATAAGTGTGTATTACAAGGCAGTAATACCATAGAGAGGTTTTGGGGACTTGGAACCTTGAAAGTGACGCTCGAGAGGTTCCCAAAGTCTCCCAAACCTTGAGATGGTTTTACTGCCTTGTGATGCACACTTATTTATCTTTTATTTTTTGTAATATATGGATCAGTTAAAAAAAATCCTCAGCTTCACAATGGGCGCTGACCACTTCAGTGAAGTCTTTCTCAACAAGTGTCGACTGACTACAC
Organism: Neoceratodus forsteri; assembly: GCA_016271365.2. Lineage (NCBI taxonomy): Eukaryota > Metazoa > Chordata > Ceratodontiformes > Ceratodontidae > Neoceratodus > Neoceratodus forsteri. The sequence continues at coordinate 276,098,070 of CM057453.1, read as the reverse complement.
TGAACAGTCACTCAGGAGAAGTGCTGTACTGAATACTCACTCTGGAGAAGCACTGCACTGAACACTCATTTGGGAGAAGCACTGTACTGAAGAGTCACTTGCTGAACAACTCACCCAGTTATGTGTTGAATGTAGGGCTGGGTGAAAGCAGGATCAATCAGATAGTTATTTAAATTGAAATTGAAACTAGAAAATGAAAAAATTGCCAACTGTAAGACAGTAGAGAATTCCTCTTGGTAAGCGAGGGACAGTCGTCATGTTTTCAGTTGTGTTTGGCCCGCCCATATATGAAAAGCTGCCAATCACAAGGCATGGTTTGAAAAAAGGTCACGTTGCCTGTCTTAGTAGGGCACTTGGCACCATGGCAACCAGGTTAGCTTGGGAGGCAGTCCTGCATTTGCACTGTTCTGCTTTTCTGACAATACGATAGCTCAGAGAAAAACCATGTACTACCATGTCTGAACAATAATATTATCAGTCTGAAATCATATATTATTAGTGGTGGAACAATTCTATTATGGCAATGGGAGTCATGTATTAAAAGAAAATTTAGCAATAGGTCAGGATGGTATTATTAAGACTTATTCATGTATTACATAGAGAATAATGGATGGGTAGCTAGTTATAATGAGGATTTTATACACCTTTGAGGGGTGGGATGCAACATAAACCCCAAGAGAGAAGCTTGAGGGGTTTAGGAAGGCATCCAACCCAGAGGAGGTGTATAAAATCTGAGTTTTAACTGGCTACCCATCTTTTACTTTGCATAATTGCTGGGGGTCATTTTTTTGCCACAGCAATTATACAAAATAACTAGATTTCTGTATGGAGTCAAGCCGTGGACCATTGGGGTTTTAATGCGGTCCATTGTGGCTGGCTTATAAATGGAAGGATCTTTATTTTTTTCTGACTTGCGAATGATTAGTTAGTTGTTTTTATGTGTCCAGTTGTATTTTGTTAAGGTGAAAAAATAACTTACCGCCGACTTCTGGCAGGGTCGTTTTCAGCACTGAAGAGCGGGGACAGACAGCGCCGAGAGCAGGAAGTTTGCGGCAGGCACATGCGCTAAAGTAGGTAAACTGGGCATGTGAATATCATTATAACCAGCTGGTTATAATGCTGGAATTCTAACCCGGTTTCCCTATGGGAAAAAATGGGAGCAAGTTATATCGTAGTTATATGTAATTGCACAGTAGTGACATTGCAGTTAAAATGTAGCTGTAGAGCAGTTACAGTGTAGTTAATTACATTTAAAATAAAGTGTTACCACTAAATGTTAAAAAAAAATGACAAATATGAGAAATAGTGTTTTTCTACATGATTTTTATCCCACTGGAAATGTTCCTATCCTTGTAGCTCAATGTCACGAAAATGTATTTGCCATTGATCTTTAGTGGACTGTAATCAGACAGAATGATTGCATGAGTAACTATTACTTCATGCAAATTGTGTAAGTACACAACACACAAATGTGAAACAAGTTAACTACATAGTCATTACAGTACAGTTACAGTGTAGTTACTTCATGCAAATTGTGTCTATACAACACACAAATGTGAAACTAGTTAACAATTACATAGTAGTTACATGTAACTGCACAGTAGATGCAGTGCAGTTACAGTGAAGTTATACAATAGCTACAGTGAAGTTAATAACTCTTAAAAGAAAGTTTTACAGCTAAATGTTAAAAAAATGACAAAAATACTGGCTCGGTGGCACTGAGGTCTGAGGCGCTGGATGCCAGACCTTACATTATGCAGGAGATCCATGTTCAGGAATGAGCATGCTCTCTCCATAGGGCATCATTGCACGTCTCCTCTCCTAAGGGGAGAAAATGGAGGAAAAAGAGTCCTGGGCAAGGCAAGATGAAAGCCAATCCTCGCAGGCCCTGCTCCCACGAATAGCAGTAACCTCCACACCAGATCTGTTTCAGCTGGTTGAGGGATCCCTGTTGCCCCGCCACAGGGGGAAGCCATGGAGGAAGAGGAAGGTGAGCTGCAAGCGGGGGCAGGGCTTGGGACCAGGCATGATGGTGTGCCACCTGGGAGGATGATAAAGAAATTAACTGAAAAAAAAATGACAGAAATGAGAAACACGGTGGATTCAATCCAATTATGCCTTGCAGAAATGAAGCTTAGATGTGACACAAGCTTTTAGGGATATGGATGATATTTTTCAGTAATTTGTTTATCAATTTATATATATATATATATATATATATATATATATATATGTATGTATATATATTCATTGCAAAGAACTTCTTTATATATTCATTGCAAAGAACTTCAATAATGTACCATTAGGGTTGAAGCATAGAAAGTAGGAAATGTGATTTTAGGGTTCTCAAGCATAAGACCCTGCCCTCACCCTTGGTTTCCCACCCAAACACTCGACCTTGGGGTTGCAAAACCTAATGCTCACCCCATTTTTTTTATTCTGTACCCATGTCAGGTTATTAACTGTTGAAATAGGGTAAGCATTAGGGTTCACAATCTCAAGACTCCTGTTCCTGTTCCTGCATGCAAGGTGGAGATGGGCCTTAGGGTTGGAAGCCAAGGGTGAGGGTGGGTTTTTTGGGTTGGAGTGTGGGGGCAGGATGTTTTGCTTGGGAACCCTAAGACTGCATTTCCCTATTTTTTGTGCTTCAACCCTAATATTGCATTAACAAAGTTTTTTGCAATGAATTTCCTTACTTTATCAGGTAGTATAATAGTATCCTTATTTTATGGCATGAGTGGAGGGTCCTTCTGATCCTGCAGACCCATCTCTCCATTGAGATAGTACATCAGTATCCTTGAGACACTATTACAGTATCCTTATTTTACAATGGGAACGCAAGGTGCTTTGGACACCGTGCTACCATCTCTCCACTGAGACAATATTACATTATCCTTATATTACAGTGGGACCACAGGGTCCTTTGGACCCTACATTCCTATCTCTGCATTGAAACAGTATAACAGCATCCATATGTTATGCTGGGAGCACAGTGCCCTTCGGACCCTGCACTCCCATTTGCGAGAATTACATAACGTGCACAAGATACTGGTGTATTTTGGGCAAATTACATAATCTGCACAAAATACAACAGTATCTTGTGAAAGTTATGTAACTTATGCAAATTATAACTTTCATACCTGTCAATATCTTGCACAAGTTATGTAACTTGTGCAAATTACAACTTTCCTGCCTGACATGTACATTTTCCCATAGGAAATAATGGGAAATTAAAAGTTTAATAACTTTTGAATGGATTAATATTTTTCTCCAAACCTTCAAAAGACAAATCTATGAGGAGAGGCTTTCTACCCTGAAAATGTCAGACCACTACCTAAACATATTTCTGAGATACAGGTGGACAAAAATGTTTTAAAAAAACTGGTAAATTTAGGATTTTGTGATGCTCTCTGTATCTCAAAACCCACAATACCAATTCACAAGAAATTTGTCACATTAGGAGACCTACCCCCCAGAGATTATGCATGCCAAATGTCATACAAATCCATTTAAGGGTTGCAAAATGATTAAGGTGCACAGTATGCATAACTTGATGACAGTGTGCAAAAGTACTTTCACTTTCATTATATACATATACATTTTCCCATAAGAAATAATGGGAAATTAAAAATTGAATAACTTTAGAACTGATTAATATTTATTTCACCAAACCTTCAAAAGGCACATCTGTGACCCAAAGACATCCTACCGTGAAAATTTCAGATCACAACATAAAGGCATTTCTGAGGTACAGGCAGACAAAAAAACATGAACAAAATTGGTAAATTTAGGAGTTTTGACAGTTTCCATCTCACAAAACAAACTCCAGATTTGCACGAAATTCTGCATGTCAAGGGACCTACCCCTTTAGCTTATGCATGCCAAAGTTCGTGCAAATCCTTTGAGTGATTTCAACATTATTAAGGTTCAAAGTTTTGGGTATAACATAGAAGTTTGCACTCAGCCCTAACATACTGGTTCTACCACACCGTATTATATATATATATATATGGGATATGCAATCAGTCTACTGAAAATATCACAGATATTTCCCCCATGTGCAGTTTGACCATATACCACCAAAATGCTGAAAAATTCACTTTTTGCCAGTTTTGTGGGCAGTTTTTTTGATTTTGTCTGTGGCTCTACATGGCCATTGTGTGGTGTGCCAGTCTGCAACTTGGAACATTGAAAGAGTTTGGGTCAAGGACCATGCCACTTTTTATTTGGTGAAAAAATATTAATCCATACAAAAGTTATTAAAGTTTTAAGTTCCCATTATAAGTCTATGCGAAAATGTATATGGTTATTTTGGGAAAGAAGAATGGGGTTTTGGTCATCTGTTCCCTCCTCACGATCAAAGAAGTTGCAGGCTCATGATCAAAGAATCTTTGATTGCGAGTAATTCTTTGATCGCGATGGCTGCCGTCTTGTTCTCATTTTGTGTTAGAAAAAAACAAATATCTCAGCTCATGGGTGACTTCTGAAGTAAAACCATAATGGGTTTAGCTCAGGAGTCTTCCCTCTATCGAACCATGCCTGTGGTTTCTTCTAATTCTGTCAACAAATAGAGTTTGAAAGTTTTAATTTCTTTGATCGTGGCTCGCTAAAAATCTTTGACTGCGAGCCTGCAAATTCTTTGATCGCGAGATTCTTTGACCGTGATATTTGATTGAGAGGGAGGGACTAGATGGCCAGATTTAAAATCAAATATCTCAGCCCAGGGGTGACTTATGAAGTCAGACTAAGATGGGTTTTACTTAGGGGGCTTCGTTCTATTGAGTCATGCCTGTGGTTTAATGTATTTCTCTGAAAACATTGAGTTTAACATTTTTTAATTCTTTCATCATGAGCCTGCATATTCTTTGGTCGCAAACCTGCAAATTCTTTGATCACAAGATTCTTTGATCGCAATCTTTGTTTGCAAGGGAGGGACTAGATGGCCAGATTTGGAGGGACCAGATAGCCCAATTTTAACAACTTCTAAAATTAAATATCTCGTAAACGGTTTGGCCTTTTAACTTGAAATTTGGAGGGTGTTGAGGGAATGTCCTGTACATGTGGATTATGGTATTTAGGTGTTGGAAAATGAATTTTCTGGGGAGATATTGCATAATGCACTTTACAATTTGCTTATAGTGTTTTGCATTGTGGTAGTGGCTTGACATTTATAGGGTAGCTAGCCTTACTGCCATGGAAATAATTTTCAGTGGTTAGGTGTCTGAAATGTAAAGAGGTGCAGAATGATGCCACTCCAATGAATAAAACTTTGTTTTGTTTCAAGCTGGTGAGATCATAGGACCATTTGGGCCCCATGCTCCCAGCAATATGCACTCCCACCAATAGACATGATATTCAGTACTTATACTGTTATGTTAGGCAGAAACTTACAAGTTGGTGGGAGGGCAGGGCCCGAAGAGCACCGCGCTTCTACCAACTTGCGCACGTTTGTACTTTTCTATGCTTTCTCAAAAAGTAAGGAAATTATATGCAAGAAAACTGTGTTAATGCATCATTTAGGGTTAAAACATAAAAAAGTCAGGGAATGAGACCTTTAGGGCTGCCCCCTCCCCTATCGTATACCCCCCATCCTCCCGAGATTGACAGATGCAGGGGTGTGTCCTTGGGGTTGTGAGGCCTAAATGTCACCCCATTCTTTTTTACTGTGGCTTGTTAATATGATTACAAATGGAATGGGGTGACATTTAGTCCTCATAACCTCAATGACATACCCCGATGTCTGTTAATCTTGGGAGGATGGGGGGTACATGGGGGGAAGGGGGCAACCCCAAAGGTCTCATTTCCTGCCTTTTTGTGTTTTAACCATAAATGATGCATTAACACAGTTTTCGCATAGAATATATATATATATATATATATATGTATATATATAATAGATATACCACTCTGAGGTGTGCCGGTCGGCGCTCTGATCTCATGCGCTTGCTTGAGTGTGCGTTGCACGACGAGGCCACAAGGCCGAGTGCATCAACCTCCAAGGCGTATGCGATATCAGAGCGCGACCAGCACACCTCAGAGTGGTATATCTATCTTATAAAATGTCAAAAATTGTTTTTAGGGGGGTAAAAGTGCAGGTGTGCGGTCGCGCTCTGATATACGCACGGTCATGTGATGCTCAGGATCCAATGGAGCAAGAACAATTTCCCTACCCATTTTATAAATATATATATATATAGATATATACATACCTGTATATATCTATATTTATATATATACAGTATATATGCTCGCTACCTCGGAGCACCAAATTTGAACAAGGCACTCCAAGGCAAATGGTCCCTGCATCCAGTGATGCTTCTGACTGCTGGGCATAAATTCTGTGCTCAAAGCCCTTGCCCTGCAATGAACTCAGGGTTGTGGAGACACTGGCCCACTACTGAAGGGTCTCCCCCCCAAGGACCGAATCCAAGCCTTCTTCCTCAGGGTTGAGGTGCTAGCTGTAGCGTACCTCCCCTGAAGCCTGCGAAAGGACATCGGAACTGTAAAATCCTGCACTGAGATCCCGAGAGATGGCCGCTTACCATCAGGACATCCCTTTGCTCCAGGGCTGCTGCATCCCAAGGGGATTCTTTTGTTCTTCAAGACCGGCATGCTGCTCATTACCTTGAAGCACCAAATTTGAACAAGGCACTCTGAGGCAATTGGTTCCTGCATCCAGTGATGCTCCTGACTGCTGGGCATAAATTCTGTGCTCAAAGCCCTTGCTCTGCAATGAACTCGGGGTCGTGGAGATGCTGGCCCTCTACCAAAGGGTCTCCTCCCCCCCAAGGATCGAACCCAAGCCTTCTTCCTCGGGATCGAGGTGCTAGCTGTAGTGTACCTCCCCCAAAGCCTGCAAACGGACATTGGAACTGTTAGATCCTGCACTGAGATCCCGAGAGATGGCCGCTTACCGTCAGGACGTCCCTTTGCTCCAGGGCTGCTGCATCCCGAGTTTGAAAAATCTCCCATCCACCCACCCCGTTCCCTCCTCCCGTTAAATGGACCTAAGCCCTGCCTACAAATTTCACTTGTCCTATCCTGCAGCAACTCAGAACAGTTCAGACTGTCATTTATTTCTTAACACTTTGTGCTCCATTACTCCTGAAAGCCTGATGTGGGGACTTCTCTACCTGTATTATATTTGTTCCTGCTTTTCCCAAGTGTCTTAACTACTGCTGTTATCTAACAGCCTCTGCAAATTTCTCTCTACCTGTATTGTATTGTCCCTGCCTATCCCAAATTCCTTAACTACTGCTGTCTCATACTATTGTCAAAAAGTCTCTGCAAAGTTCAACGTGCCTTAGCTATAGCTGTCCTGTAAACCTTGAGTAATTAGCCTGCTATTCCAGTTATCAAATCACCCAATCTACTCATAACCTGACCCATTCATCTCTCTAGAGTTAGAGCGACAGCCGATATTCTACTGACATAGTAATTTCTCTCACAGTCTATAGGTCTCCAACTGTTATTGTTAGGCTGGTGCCTGCTGTGCTAAACCACTCCCCCTCTAGCACAGCACCCCCCACCTTAGACACCTGTAATAGGGGGACAGTCTCGACCACTCCTCTCCTCCTGTCCTACCAACAGGACCTGGTCCTTCCCTGAGCCTTGTGTCCCTCCTCAGACCTACAACATGAGGAGCTTGGTGCCCATGGTCACTCCAGCATACTCAGCTCAGATCCAGGGGACTGTCCTGTCCCTCCCCTGTGGTCATCTCTCCTCAAAGTCATGCTCGTGTACTGTACGCCCCTGACCCCTTGACCCTAGGGTGGAGGGGTTAAACAAGCCTAGCCAAATCATGCATGGACCTCTCCCAAATGACTTCAGCTACAATTTATCTGCTTTCTTTAGAGAGAGTGACCAGTGGAGGCTCCTTCCCTTCCACCACAAAACCACTGGCTACCTTGCCAGGCTCAAGCTGGCACTGGGGGGATATTGAACTTAATCCTGGTCCCCACTCTCCTAATCACACTCTCAGTGACCCCACCAACCTCCTCTGGGCCAACACCAAAGAACTCAAGCTGGCACACATGAATATCGGCAGCTTAAGGCACAAAATCCAAGACCTTGAGGCATGGACAGCACTTTACAAACCCGACATTCTAGCTGTGACCGAAACATGGCTCAAGCCTCAGATTCTCCCCCATGAAGTGGACTTAGCTGGCTATCAGGCTTTTAGAAATGTCAGAGCAGGGAATAAAGGAGGAGGGGTTCTTATCTATCTCAGCGCTGCCTTGCACGCTTTGCAGATTGATCACCCCACTCTTAGTGGATCCCTAAGTGAGATCCTATTTGTTAAAGTGCTCCTCGGAGACACCAAGCCCTTCTACATAGGGTATGCCTACCTCCCGCCCCAATCCACCACCTCCTCCCTAGAATCCCTAACCAACGCCGTGGAGGAGTGCCCCATGGGGAGATCATCTTCCTTGGGGATTTCAATCTTAACTGGACTGCCCTGGGGACCTCCTTTACCAAAAATGTAATACTTGACTTCTCTCTTACCCAAATAATTGATCTGCCTACTTGGCACAATGCTAAGTCTTGTAACCATTATTTACTCAACTGGACACTAGTCTCTTGCCCTGACTGTATACTGTCCACTAGGATCATGTCAGACTCTCTGAGTTACCACTCACCAGTTTTTTGTACCTGGTCCAACAAGCCCTCTAAAACTGCTGCTAGTGTCATAGAAGCCAGGAACTACAGCAGGCTTGTACCAATAGACCTCTGCTCTGACCTGGGGACAATAGACAGTGACCCCATTGTTTCCTTCCCCTCACTCGATGAGGCACTTGACTACTTCACCAATTCATTCTTGTTTATGGCTAACCAGCATGCCCCGAGAAAGAAGCTCAGGGTACAGGGAAAGTGCCATAAATGGCTGAGCCCAAGCCTTAAGCATACCATGCTACTACCTGACAGGGCATGGGGAATCTATAAATCCTCTGGCAGTACATCTGACTGGGAGAAGTACAGGGAACTGAGGAATCAATGTAAAAAAACTTCCAAACAGGTCAAGTCCAAGTACCTAAGAGACCTCCAAACAAGTCACCTACGTGACCCTAAGAAATTCTGGGGCCACATTAACACCCTCCTCAAGGGTACCACAAATACACAAGTAGACTCAGTCCTGGTTGGGGATACTTTGACCAATGACCCCTCCATATTTGCCGAAGCCTTTTGTGCCTCTTTCTCCAACCCTAATGGTCCCTCCCCACCGTCCTTTCTGGGACTCCCCACTACACCAGTACAGACTGATGCCTCCTCGGCACCAATTCCACCTGAAACTGGTTGAACCATCTGCTGTACTTCCTCTCCTACTCAAAATAAACCCTAACTCTTCCCCGGGACATGACCTACTAGAACCTTGGCTGCTGAGGGCCGCTGCCCCGGCTATTGCCTTCCCTGTCACCCTGCTCATCAACAGGCCCCTCCTTGAAGGAACAGTCCCAAGTAAATGGAAGGTATCGACCATCGTCCCTGTCCACAAAAAAGGACCCCGGGACAAAGTGGGAAACTACAGGCCTATTTCCCTACTCCGCCGTCCAGGGAAAGTGCAGGACAGACTTGTATACAATCAACTGCAGGACTACCTAGAGCAGCACCTACTCCTTGCTGACATACAACATGGCTTCAGGAAAGGCCAAGGCACTGACACTGCCCTCATCCTGCTTACATCCGACATCCTCAAGGCTATGGACCAAGGCTCCCCTACAGGTGCTCTATTCATTGACCTGTCCAAGGCCTTCGACCTGGTCAGCCACAAACTCCTCCTTTCCAAACTCCACCAACTTGGTCTAGATGAGCACTCGCTCTCCTGGTTCGAGAGCTACCTGATCAACTGAACCCAAAAAGTCAGCTGGAGAGGAACACAATCTGGCACAAGACCCGTGGTCTCCAGTGTACCCCAGGGCTTGATCCTGGGCCCCCTGTTATTCTCACTCTTTCTCAATGACATTGAGGATGACTGCATGCTCAGCAACCTCATCCTATATGTGGATGACACTATTGTTTACTGCAGTGACCCGCAACCCAGTGTCATCTCCGCCAAACTGCAGGGCTGTCTCTCATCTCTCGAGGTCTGGTTCACCTCTAACTCCCTAAAGCTGAACGAAGACAAAACTAAGGCTCTCCTGTTTGGGACTAGATGCCTGGGCACTGACAGAAGTGAGCTACTTCAGCTCAACACAGCCCAAGGGAAGAAAGTAGAGGTCATAGACAAGTTCAAATACCTTGGGGTCCTCCTTGACCAGGAGCTGACCTATAAACCACACATTGACTCCTTAACTCGGTCCATCCACCAAAGGCTTGGTCTCCTCTACCACCAGGTCAACTCTCTCTCCAGTGAGGCGCAATGAGCCATTGCCAATTGCAACCTCCTCCCCTCCATCCTGTACGGGGCCCCCCTGTTACAGTTCCTCTGAGAGATGGAACTCAACAAACTCTCCATGCTTTACAACAGAGTGGCTCACTTTGCAACTAACTCCTCCCCTAGGAGGCACCACTGTGAGGCCCTAATGGACCTAAAGTGGCCCACCCTAAGGCACAAACTGGCATACTCTTCTGCCTGTATGGCCTTTCAATTCTCCTCCTTCAGTGCTCCTCCACACCTTCATGGGCTGCTCACTCCAAAAGTCCAGTGCTGAACCCTGCGATCCTCTACAAGTCGCCCTCTCGATATCCCCCGTGTTCTCACCAACCAAGGCAAGCGCTTCTTCCAATACGCTGCCTCCTACCTATGGAATGCCCTCCTAGCAAGTCTGGTTGACAAGTCTACTCTCCCTGTGTTTAAGTTAGGCCTCAAAGTGTATCTCCTGGGACTCAGCCTCTGTGGTTGTAATCACTAGCCCCCAGACCAAGCCTTCTCCCTTACTACCACCAGCTTAACCTCGCCCACTCCCCCAAAAGAATATCTTATGGAATAATGTTAAATGTACTGTGTACCTGTCTTAATACCTGTGAACCGTGTGATACTTGGTGTCTCTGTGCTAAACATTTGATTCCTAACATGTACCTGCAGTAACTACTGTGTATCGATACCTAGGTATGTATTCTCTGTAACTTATTCTGTGTCACCCCTGAAAAAGGGACCTCTGGTCTCAGTGGGCTTACCCAGTTATCATAATCTAAATAAATATATATACTGGTGTTCGCTTTTTCCCATAGGGAAACCCAGTTATAATTTGCAATTATAACCAACTGGTTATAATGACAAACGCGTGCCAGGTCTCCCTCAAACCATGCATGCACCAGTAGCGATCTTCCTTCACTCCTCAATTTCCCCTCAAGCAATTCCTTCTGCTGCAGACTTCACCACCACTCACAGCCGGGGGTAAGTTTGAGTTTTTTTTTTACTTAAAAAGAAAAGACAGCCATTTTTCTTCACTGACAAACCCTTACAAAAAGAGAAAATCAGGAAACGAGTGGAAAACTGTAACTTGGCAGACTGTAGACCACTTGAATAGTGATCTGTTTATTTTATTTTCTATAATTGCTGAGGTGAAAAAGTGCAAACCAGCAATTATAAAAAATGAAATATGAGGTGATGTATGTAAAACTCGATTTTACACACTCATGAATATTTGCATGCATGGTTGACAACCCCAAGGAACACCCCACATCTGATTTGCAAAGACACAGGAGAGGTCAAACTGTAATGGTTTTTCTTTTTGTTGCCTGCATGGTAGGGGTATGGTGTTAGGAACCCTGGGTTGGGAACCCTAACACTCCATTTCCCTACTTTTGCCACTTTAACCCAAACTGGGGCATTAACAAAGTTTTTTTGCAATGAATATATATATATATATATATATATATACTATATATATATATTATACATATAATATAAATATTCACAATGGCAGTGTCTTGGAGTATAACATCATAAAATGACTTCATATTCAGTAGTAACTGTAGTGTTTAGTAACAACAATACACTGAAATGTAGTTGATACAGAGGATCAGACAAGGCAATAAAAAATGAAAATAATGCATTGATTTGCTTTTTACCTGCTAGCTAACAGATCCCACCTCACCCATATTCTGTAAAGTTAAAATGCGGTGCCATCAAAGTCAACTGAGAGCCCTTGCATAAACTGTAAAGCAAATATTCACCTCATCATCTACTGTATGCACCTTTATTCCTTTTATTAAGGCGCACATCACCTAAGGCTGTAAAGCAGGATTTGAAATGTTTAGCATGGACTTTACAAACTTCTACTGTTACTGGGCATTCCCCATTTCTTGTGAAATCTATGAGCAATGTAACATGCTATTGTTATTATATGTAAACTCATGGTCAATAAACAGTATATTTTATATTTACCAACATGATTTTTTTCTGTCTTCCAACAATCATGATTTTTTTTTTTATTCGGGTGCATCCACGCATTCGAAATGGTTCATATTTTAAAATGTAACTCAGTAATACTTGAAACAGGGTCCCAGCCAGCTTGGTGAGATAGAGAGCCATCTTTGATGGGTGGTGGATGGTGAGGGGGAGCATGACAGGCTACCCCTCATGACATTTGCAGGAGCAGCCAGTATCCAGAGGCAGTGGGAAATTAGTTCAACTACCACAATTATTTAAAATTGACATACCTTAGCCTTGCTGACTCATGATTGAGCTCCTGGATGGTATACATAGCAAGCTATTTGTGAATAAACCAAATTTTCACATTGGCTTTCTTAGTATCCTGTTCTTTGTGCATTAGAGTTCAGACCCTTTGGAATTCAGAGTGACACCTGGGTAAATTACACCATATCTCCTGCACTGTGTTTCTATATGGCTACAGTAACTTAATATAGCCTCAGAAAGAATGTTAACAGTGCAGCTTTAGTAGTGGCTGAATGATTTTCTGTACAAAAGATTTCTCTGAAATATTGTAGAACTACTTATCTTTGTGTTTTATTTTATAGATTCAAGGTCCAGAGCACAGCAGCACAAATTAATTTTTGCAAAGGAGACCAAGCAGCCTTAATAAACCTTAGCAGTCTCATTTACATAGCTTGTTATAGACTTGTAATGACTTACATTATGATTTCCCAAATCCACACACAAAAAGGATTGTGCCTACATTTTTTTAGCTTCTTTGGGTCAGCATATATGGAAAAAACCATCAACGAGGTATTGCTTAGGAGCAACAATGCAGATTGGTATCTAGCTCTCGGGCTGTGCTTGCTGTGAGCTTCATGTCAACATCAGTGACAACTGCACAGTTAAATTGATGCAGTATTATAAAATAGTGAACACATTTATTGTATATAATATGTCTTTTCAAATTCACTCCAAAAAAGTCTGCTTCTGTATTTTTTCAGCTTGATTGATCCAAGATGTTTGAAAATTGGAAATCACTTTGGAGGGACCTCATGGTTTGGCTTCTGGCTCCAGGGAGAGCTCTGTAAGTGGTCAGCTCCCATTCAGTATCAGTGACAACTAAACATTTGAACTGATTAAAAAATATACCGAACTGTACCACAGCCATCAAGACATTTACAGATGTGAAGGAAGGTTACTACTTCAATCATGAATCATGTAGTAGTAGCAGCAGCAGCAGTTGGCAACACCAATAGGGAACCGTCTCAGGAGGACTGCATGGGTTGGCCTCTGGCTCAGCATTTAGTAGTGTCTGATAAAGTAAAAGAACACAAAAGTTAAGTACTTCAGACAAAGGAAATTACTTATTGAAAAGGAGAATATATTATAGGTTTATATTGTATACAAGTTTTTTGTATCTGCCAGCAGATTATTCCTTAAGAGAATATACACAATACCATGTCTCTGGGTGTGATTGGGTATGCTCTTTTGTATCTCACCTGTATTGTTCTCCACTGTCTTGCTCCACCAATATGTTGTCTCCCTCCCTGTGATGAGGTGCCTTTGTAAGTGAGTCTTTGACTCAAAGGTTGTAAATCTGAATTGTGAATAAATAAATAAATAAATAATACCGTGTTACAAATATACAGCTGGGTGGTGGTGGTGTTGGCCGGATTGTTAGTTTTCTATTAGAAATAAAAAATTTGGCAAGCACTGAGGTCTTGAAATATTTTGCACACATTGGATGGATTGAAGAACCCAAAGTTAAAAGGCTTCAGGAACCTGGTAGATCATTAGTCAATAACCTCTGCATTTTTATTTAGCAGAAAAGAAAAGAAAACACAAGCCACATCAGAAACAAATTATTACACTTTCAGAAAGGACTACAAAAGGAAAAAGGAATTGCTAGTCTAATATTGGACCCTATGCTCGAAGGCGTGGAGCTCCTCCACGCTGAGTATGTGAGGCACAGAGACAATCGGCACCCATTACGCCCCCTGTGTGGGATGCACAAGGGGGGGTTCGCAGCCCCCATGCAACCCCCACTGCTCCCTGATGCCCTAAGCAACCACCACATGATGTACATGGTCAGGAAATTCTTCAATCCTAAGGTGCCCCTCCATGCATCTTGGAGTCAAGATCGTACAAATCCCTCAACCTTTCCTTACTTATCCATGACCTGACAGTCACTGATTGGTCTTTCATCCAAAAAGCCCTTTCTATTGATGTCACCTTTGAAGGTTTCAAATCCAGCCTCTTTGCTGTCTAGAACCACTATGCCCCACTTAGACTGTCCTGGGTGCATGGTGCCAGCCTCCCCTGGATCACAGCTGATGTCATTGATTACCTCAAAGCAAAAGACCTAGCCTGGAAAGCATTCAAGAAATCTGGCTAGCCCCATGTGCACCAAAGGTATCGTGCACTGCAGAATGCATGCACAAAGCTAATTCGCCAGGCTAAAGCAAAGTATTTCACCACTGCCTTACAATCCAATATAAACCATCCAGTCAACTTCTGGAAAGTCCTCACATCCCTTTTTAGATCCTCCCTCTGTGCCCCCAACATTCTTCTTAAATATGGGCTCAATCACAGTTAATGACCCTCCTGCAGTAGCCGCAACCCTCAACTCCTACTTCACAAATTGCACTTCTGCTCTCTTATCCTCCCTCCCATCCCCCCAACTCCACCTCCCCCTCCCCTTCCCTTAGAGCCTGGCCATCCCCTGACAACCTCCACCTCCTTCTCCATCCATCCACTAATGGCACTATAGGTCTACAATGTCCTTTTTACACTCAGCTCATCTACGGGCAAATGCCCCTTCTCCCTTGACTCAAAAAATATTGTATCTATTGGCCCCTGTGAAAGCGTCACCCCTGGCAGAAATTTGTAACTTATCCTTCTCCCTAGCCACTGTTCCAGCTGAATGGAAGCACACCACAGTCATCCTACTCCACAAAGGTGGTGATCCCTCTAATCCAGGTAACTACTGCCTTATTTCCCTCCTACCCATTCTAGCTAAAAATCCAAGAAAAACTAGTCCTCTCACAACTCTCTTCCTTCCTCGACTCCCCATCCTTCTTCTCACCTTACCAGTCTGGTTTCAGGAAGTCACATTCCACCACCACCACCACCTACCTGCTGAGGTTCACAGACTCCATACTCTCTGCCATAGACAAAGGGCACATGACCTCAGCCATCTTCATCAACATAGCAAAGACATTCAACACCGTATCCTACTCCCTCCTCCTGACCAAGCTCGCCTCTGCTGGGCTCTCTAGTTTGGTCTCCAACTGGTTCTGATCCTATCTGGTTGTTCGGACACAGGCTGTCAGAATTGGTAGCTCCACCTCTGACCCACTCCCTGGCTCAACTGAAGTACCACAGGGCTCAGTTCTGGGGCCTCTCCTCTTCTCAATCTTCCTAAATGATCTGCCCTCAGCTAGCCCACATTCTTCCATCCCCATGTATGCAGATGACATGGTGCTGTATTCATCTGGCCCCTCCACTACTGACGTAGCAATCATATTACATCAGGAGTTCAACAGTGTCCAGCTCTGGTTTTGTTCAAATCAGCTTCACCTCAACACCAAGAAAACAGTCTCCATGGCCATCGGCACAAGGCAGCTACTTTTGCGGTCCCCATCCCACACCACTTTCCAGACCATGGATGGGATTTCTCCGGAGGTCTGCTCCTCCTTCAGGCACCTTGGTGTCTGGCTCGACAGGGCACCTTGACTTTTCTGTATGTTTTGATGCTATCCACAAAAACTGCCCCAGACTGGGTGCCCTGTACCGTAATTGTGGATGCATCCTGCTGCCGGCCCACCATGCAATTGTACAGAAAATGATTCTGCTGATCTTTGACTGCGCAGATGTGGTCTAAAGTGCTGCACCAAAGTCTGCCATGACTTGACTGGACCCCCTCTTCCACTTCTTCTGTCGGTTGGCCCTTGACTGTCCCTACACCACCATCATTGTACTCTATATCAGTCCTTGGGATTCTCCTCCCTTCAGAATCACATATCAGCCCACTGCACTCACCTAGCTACCAAATTTTGGGATCAGTCCTTGCCCCCCTACTTCTCGGTGGTCCTGTTGATCACTCCCCTCCAGCATATGTACTCAGGAATTCTGACACTTGTCTCCTTCATATCCCAAACAGATCCACCTCGTCTGGACAAGCAGCCTTCAGCTATCATATGACTAAACTATAGAACATACAGTATTAAGGCTTCTGATAAACATCCATTCCTCAAAAATCGAAAGAAAACTACAAGTCCAGGTCCCGACCTGATTAACACTAGATTCTTAATTTATACTGCAGAGGCTCTAGCTTTCCCCTTACAAATAATATTTAATAAATCTCTTCATAAAGCAGAAATTCCCTTAGACTGGTTAACTGCATTTGTTACTGCAATTTATAAAAAAGGTAGCAGGTCAGTAGTTCAGAATTATCGTCCAATAAGCCTCACTTCAATTATTTGTAAAATAATAGAAAAACTGATAAAATCATTTCTCGAAAAAGAATTGACTGAACTAAATATTGTCGATCCTATTCAACACGGGTTTAGAACCAATCACTCCTGCACAACCAACCTAATATCGTTTTATAATAATATTAGTCAGGGCCTGGATAACAACCATCAACTAGATGTTATCCTATTGGATTACAGCAAGGCCTTCGACAAAGTTCCTCACAGTATTCTTATTAATAAAATGTATCATCTCAGTTTTTCAGACCAACTAGTTAATTGGGTTTCTGCATGGTTGACAAATAGAACACAAAGAGTTGTATTAAATAATCACCTCTCTGATTTGGGCGCAGTTACTAGTGGAGTCCCCCAGGGCTCAGTGCTGGGCCCAATTTTGTTCAATATTTATAGAAGTGATATGCAGATATCAAATAATAACTGGCTGTCTAAATTTGCCAACGATTCTAAGCTTGGGGGCCTTGTTAATAATCAATCAGACTTTCATTCTCTTAACTCCAATTTACAGCTGATCGAAAAATGGGCTACTGATAACTTGATGGAGTTTAATGTTGACAAGTGTGTGGTTCTGCATTTTGGATCTCAAAATCCCAAAAATAAATATTACATTTGTAACTCACTACTAAATTCATCATATGTGGAAAGGGACTTGGGTGTTCTAGTTAATTCTAAACTTTCATCAGTTGATCACTGCACTAAAGTAACTAATTCTACCAACAATCTACTTAGACAAATCCTGTGATCTTTTGTAAATAAAACCGAACACTGTATGATAGCCCTCTATAGATCATGTGTCTGACCCCTTATTGACTATAGGTCCCCTTTTTTGAACCCCTACCTAAGGTCTGATATCAATTGCTTAGAAAGAGTTCAAAAACGTGCAACAAGGATAATCCCTAGGCTAGCTATTACTGGTCTACATTCCCTTCAGAGTAGAAGAACTAGGGGGGGATTTACTCTTAAGATATAAGCTTCAAAAAAATCCTGACCTAATTAATAAATGTGGACTATCCTATGCTACCAGACGTATTGTTCCAAGATGTCACACTAAACAACTTATTGTCCCTAAGGCAGAAACCAACCTAAGATTAAACTTTTTCTCACTAAGGGCACCAAGACTGTGGAACAGACTTCCTCAGGAATTGGTCGATTCAACCAATATTGAATCATTCAAAAAGGGTATTGATATTTGGTTGACCAAGAAATATGTTATGTGAAATGTTCCCACTTTAGTGTGGGGGGAAATCTAGATGGGCTTCAGCCTTCTTTTTTCCCAAACAAACCAAGTAAACTCCCTGCCTCCTGACATCCGGCACTCCTATCCCTCCCACCACCTTAATGGGCTTCTCGCTGCCAATTTCTCCTCCACCTGCTCATGTGTCTGACACACCATTCAGACACTTGGTCATTAAGCCCCCCAGACACACATTGCTCCACTCCTTAAAACCCATGTTGATCTACAACTAACACCAGCCTCGCCACTCCCATATTATAACCTTTGTGAGGTTGTTCTTTCAATTAAACCCAGGCCATCCCTTCCCTCTGACTTATCCATAATCCACACATGTGTAAGTTTTTGGTCATGATCTCATTTTACTGGCTATCTCGGTAGCTAGTCCTGCAGGCCTTTACTCAGTGTATCTCCTAATTACCCATTCCTATAAGGTACTTGATGTCTGTAACAACTCACCTGTAAATACTAAACTTATGCATTCAATGTTTCTGCCTGTATTTTGTATTATTGGTGTATTTAAATTTCTGTTTGTTGTCTACCCAACTCCCCTTCCCCCAGGTCACATCTGGAATCAAGCAGTGGTCTGCTCAGTATGCTCTCCTGGTGAAACTCTTTTAAATAATGATAAATAAATAAGTAAAATTAAATAAACCTGATCCACCACCGATGTGGACCACAATGCCACATAGTGCTGCACACTGGGGTGCATGGGGGGGCAGACAGTATGCCAGGGAAGCCCTGCCATAAGTCCCCTATGCACCCCATGCATCCATCATACACCAAGGGGACCACCGCCGACACATCCAGTGGCTGCCTGGGGCCACCGACTCAACACCCAGCCAAGCTCCCACCATCCCAGTGCATGCCAACCCCTACACACACACACACACACACACACACACACACACTAGCACATGTGGGGACACTGGACCCAGGAACGCATTTACACCCCCTTGCCCACCTGCCTCTGCAGCTTCCCGAGCACTGGGTGGTGTGGTGGGCTGGCTCAAACAACCCCCCCAACACACCCCCACACATACCCGTGGCACCACCCCAGTACCTCCCCATCTGATTGGGGGGATGACACGGCCAGTGGCACTACCCATCTCTTACCTCCACGGCTGCTGGCCATGTGAACATCTGCGGGGGAGCACAGCCAATGTGCCTCCACCGCACAAGGGATCTCCTGTTAGACCCAGGACGGGCATCTGATTGGATGCCCACCCGGGTCCTCGACTCCACCCCTGGCCACCCTCTGGAGTTCTGTGCACCGGGGGGCATGCCTGTGGACAGATCATGGCCATTGGGGAATACCAGTGGCATGCACCTGTCCACAGGTGTGGAGCTCCATGGCGGGATATGCGCTCCAGCTGTGTAAATCCCGCCTGATGGAAAATAGTCACCATTGAGGGATACAGTCATTTCTTTATTATTTATTGGCACTTGCAGTCTACTTTGGTAAACATCAGTCTGTTTCAATTACCACCCCCTAAGCAAATATGGTTCCAGTGCTGTACTTACTACAGTATTTGTGCCATAGTGTGAAGTTCTGTGTACGTTGTGCTCGGTATCATTTCTTTTCCCCATATGTTTGCAGACATGATACTTACGCATGTCTACCAACCCCTCTATTTACTGAGCTCTCTTTTAAAATGTAATTAACAAAAAAATATACAAATTGAAATTGGAAACTTGGCAAGCTGCTTAAAGGTGTTTAATGCTGCCTGGGATAAATACATTGTTATACAGAAACACTTTTTTACACACAGTAGTATGCAGAAATGTATTCACTCTATAAAATAGGATTCATGCCTAACACGAGATTTAACAAACACTGTTGATTTCCCTATATACTGGTCTCCCTTTCAAATTTTGTTAAAAAAAAACAAACTAGACAAACTATACATTAGTTCTGGTTTCTTTTGGAGCATGATTGTGCTAAAATGCGTGAATCCCTCCATGCACACCCCGAAGGTCTTGCCCTTATATGTGACCTCCTCACTGGTCTTACCCACAGTGACCAAAGCCACCACCATTTTGGAGTTGCCAACTGACTCCTTCTGCTCATACTTCTTTGCTGCATATTTATCAGTAAGGGAAAACATGTCCAAGTACTCCCCTTTCCATATCTTTTCTTTCAAGGTCTGCGATACGTGGTCCCCCAGAGTCATGCCCAGGGGCCAGCCAGAGTTGACCTTGCTCCCAGCCTCCCCTGCTCCATGCCACTCCCTGCCATTCCAGCTTTCTTCTCTTCCTGCAACTCCTTTAATGCCTTGTCCACCTCTTCACATCCTTTTTCTCCTTGTTTTTCCATAAGACCTGCCAAATACCCTTTTAAACTGCTTTCCACTGACAAATCTACCTCCGACACCTTACCCTCTTCTGGCTGAGGCTCACCACCCTCATCTGGGTTGTTTCTGGATGGCCTCTTGTTGGGCTGCTCCTTCCTGGCCAGTGGCTTTTTCCTCTTGTCTGCCTTCTTCTCCATCTCCTCCTCCTCCTCCTTGGCCCTGGACTCCTTCAGGATCGCTTGGACCTGCTCCATCAGTTCCACTGCCTGATGCACCAGGGCCTCGCTGGACTTCTGCTTGGGCACTTTTTTGGGTGCATCCCTGCAAACCACATAAATAAAGGTATGAGCCCCCATCTTGCCAAAACCTATAGAGGCACAGGCCTAGACCAGCTGCCTTGGCCCTGCTGCTTGGACTTCTTAGGCCCCTGCCCTCATGGCTACTGCTGCATAACATGTCTTCTGCAAACACCCCCACCCTAACTTGTTCCTTCCTTCCCCACAAGCCATGGGAAGCAATCAAATGCCTCCTGGCCCAGCGCAGACCTACCATGTGTTTGGTATATTGCATATAAGTGTTATTAACACACTTGTATGTGTAATTACTATTGAAACTTGACCTTATCAGGTCCATCTTGCAAATGAGCTGTGCTCAATGATGTTCGCCTGAATAAATAAAGATTTGATTGATTGATTGATTGATGTGATACCAGCAACAGAAACCCCACTGGTGAAGCAAGTCACAAGCAAACTCCCATGTAGAGCCCTTTTTTCGTGTGTGGTCTCCCTGCCCCCTCCCTTTTGTAGTATCCCAAATTACTCCAGTACAGTGCTTCCTTTGGTGTTGGGACCTGATTCACCTGCCATGATACTGGCTACCTGGCAGCCTGTCCAAATGTGGGGGCCAAAATATGAAGCCTTGGCCCAAAATCCCAGAGGAAATACAAATAAAAAACAAAAATGGCTCTACTACCAGCCTCTCAACCCCTCTGTTATGCCGCGATTTGGGAGAGGGAGGCAAACAGCATAAAAAAACAATGCTTTGCAAGCCCCATTCTCTGACTAGGGCCCTCATTGCCCCCCCCACCTCCATGTGGCAACATGAAAAACACCTGGCTCAATTCCCCAAACTAGGCTTCCCCCCAAAAAAAATGTTCCCCTCATCAAGCAGCTTCTCTTTTCTAGCAGTACCATTACCCAAATCATCATCTTTCTTTTTTTTTTTTTAAACTAGCGAATGCCGTCCATAGAATACGCCACACAAAACCCACATGACTGCAACACCTCCCTGCTGGCCCCCCTTGTTGCAGGCATCTCCCTGAGCTTTAGTAATGTGGCCCATGTGGCTGTCTACACCCTGCAACCCTGGACTCCAGTTAGCCTGTAAAACCACCAAATTCTCCACTAGGCCACCTGATAAACTGGTTTCCTCTCCTATCGAGTGCCCTGCTTAATGCCAATCAGTGTAAAAACTGAACCAAATGCTATAGTCGCCCACCAAGCAGCCATGTGGCTCAGGCCACCACACAGACATTATGCTGTTGCAACAGGCTGCTCTCCAGCACACCAGCCACCCATTCTGGCCTGCTGGCCACCGGATATCTGGTAACGATTCTTCAGACGGTAGCACTGCCCTGAATCAAGCTACCAAACCTGATCAAAATTCCATTCTCTTCAGAAATAAAAAGCACCCATTCCTCAAAAAGGCACCCCCCCATCCATCAGCACAATAACTCCCCTCCCTGACGCGTCTCTAGCATGCTCGCTTCATGGCACTTTATCCTATAAGCTATTGGCATATTAACCACAGTCAGAGCATAGGCTGTAAGCAAAAATTAAACTAACAGTCATTGGCAGCATTGCAGGAACCAGTACGGTATGATTACTACTCACTTGCTTGACAACTTACCAGCTGAAAACAACCCGTAGGGTAGTACAAACAGTCAGAATATAGTCTATAGGCAGAATAAAAACAACAGTCATTGGCAGCATGAAATTAAAACAGCATGGTATGTTTGCTTTATCTGGCTTTACCTGACCTCCCCAGTAAAACTGGTCTAAATCAAGCCCCCTCGGCTACCAGGCCTACAGCTCACCTTACCTGAATCCTTGCAGAATAATCTACCAAAATTTCTACTTGTCTTGTGCAAACTGCTAAACTAGCAAAATGCCCTTTTAATAGGGCAATCTCTTTATTTTTTTCTGCCAGGTTACCTAGCAGCCTTAGTAAGCCTTAACAGTCTTACTTATACACCTTGTTGTAGATGTTTATAGTGACTCACATTATGATTTCACAAATTGACAAAAAAAGATTGCACATACATTTTTTCAGTTTGGTTGCATCAGCATGTATGAAACAAGCATTTGTCAATGCAGAATGTGGTCTCGCTGGCACTGGCCTTGGTAGTACTGGAGGTAGAGATGCATAATAGGAATGGCAGTGAAGTACTGAAGTGACGTCAACCCCACTCCTGCCCTGTACAGAATGGCAAGCATTGGGGTGTGCATTTCAGTTGACAGCTATAACGCTCATGCCATTGTACCTCACCCTTCTCTGTAGACACTGACAAGTGTTGTGGTGTGCTTTGGGGTCTTTGGACGTTATACTTACCTGATTCCATAAGGAAATACATGGAGGTGGGTGCACTATAGGAGAATGGGGTGACCTTTGTGGCCGAACAGTGCGAGGCACACCACAATGCCTGTCACTAGTTGCAGGTTGGGGGTGGGGGTGTAACAGCGTGAGAATTACAGCCGATGATCCCAAGTCACACCCCTGACATCTGTCAGTCTGTACAGGGTGGGGTGCTACAGTTGGAAACCCTAACACCATAGGCGTGTGTTGGTATTTTCACTCCAAATTTTCAACATGGGCTGTTTGTTAGCCCACCTCATGAAAAGCAGCACAATCAGTTTGTTAGCTGAAAGGTGGTTTTGCACAGCGGCTATGCCATTTGGTGACACAGGGATGAAAACACATTTTGGGCAGAATATGGAAAATGACAACTGTATTGTTCATGAGGAGGCATAAAAAAATGGCAACTTTGAAAATCTGAAGTGAAAATATGAAAAATTGGTGAAGTCATGAGCATGGATAGAAACTGTGCAACACACATTCGTAACCCAATTATTTTTTGGAGTTTGTTAGCTACATTTTCAACATAGGCATTTTGGGACCTCCTCTCATGAACAGTGGTGCTGTGATTCTGTTAATCTGACCTAAAAGTTGATTTCCCACAGCATCCACGCCATTGTGCGCCACATGTGTGGAAACACATTTTGGGCAGGATGTGAAAAATGACAGCTGTATTGTTCAAAAGGAGGTGTGAAAAAATGCCCGTGTTGAAAATTTGGCATGAAAATATTGCAAATTTGCAAAGTTACAAGGGTACGTGGAAACTGCTCAATGCATGCTTGTAACACAGTCATTTTATGGATGTTCAGTACCAAATTTTCAAAATAGACATTTTACGACCTCTGCTCATGAACAGTGTCACTGTCATTTCCTCAAACTGTCCCGAAAACTGATTTTGCTCAGCGACTGCGCTATTCTGCTCTGGACGTGCAAAAACACATTTCGGTCAGGAAATGTAAAATGACAGCTGTACTGTTCATAAGGAGGTGTGGAAAAATGGCAATTTTGAAAATCTGGAGTGAAAATATTTCAAATTCACGAAGTTACACATGTGCGTGGAAACTGAGAAATGCACGCTCGTAAAACAGCCATTTTCTGGATTTTTCTCATCAAATTTGCAACATAGGCTTTTTGAGAGCCCCCCTCATGAACAGTGGCACTGTCATTTTGTTACTTGGTCCCGAAAGGTGATTCCATGCAGTGACTGCAAAATCACCTTTTGGGGCCGATTAATGCCATGATAGTGCCAGTATTCATGAGGAAGGGTCCCAAAAATCCCATGTTGAAAATTTTGTGCCAAAATTCCCAAAAATGCCTGAGATATGCATGAAAGTTGAAAAAACCTATTTATTCCATTATACAGCTTACCGGGATTTCTTCAGTTCATGGTCGGTTTGAAGAATGCAGACGTGTTCCCGGTCCACCGAAGATCGTCACACTGGAGTCCGGAGGTAAGTATGGGGTGAGGAGGTGTGGGGGGGGCAGGATGCACAGAGGGTGGGCGCGGGTTGTGGGAGGGGCAGGGAGATGGTGAGGGACCGTTTGGTTTTTACAGGTTTACAACCAAAAACCATTGCAGGACATTTTTTTTTTGCAGGGGATTTGGCATGCTGGGATGGGCTTCCAGCATGCCACCTAATAATTTGTGGGTGATTCTGTAGCTGATGGAGGATTGGGCACCCCCATCAGCACATACTGTGGGGGGCGGAGATACGAGCTGAGGGGGATTGGGCACCCCCTCGGCATGCAACAAAAGCGAGGGGGGGACATTATGCCGACAGGGAGTGGGCTCCCCATCAACACAATCAATGGGGATGGGGATAAATTTCAACAGGGATTGGGCCCCCCCCCCCGTCGGCAAAGAAAAACTTTTGGGGGACCTGCATGATGCTGATGGGGAGCTGGCTCCCCATCAGCATTGTGACAGGCAGTTTGCCTGCACATCAGGAGGCATGTTGTGGTCACGCTGCATGAGAGCTTCGCTCTCATTGCAGCGGACCTTTTCTATGTTCTCATGGCTACATTAGGGATGCATGAGGTCAGCACCTGCTGCTGGCTGATTGGGGAATGAGGGACGAGCCTTCTGATGCGTGCCCTGCATTCACCCAACAGTGACCACACCTCCAAATCTGCTACTACCGCAAGATGTTGGCTGCGCAAGCGTAAGCCAACATAAAAAGCTTCAGTCAGGCATCACTAAGGAGGGACAGTGTGGTTTGGCATCTGGATCAGGTGGCTGTGCATACTGTGAGCTCCGTGTTGGCATCAGTGACAACTGTACAGTTGAACTGATACAGTATTATAAGAGTGGCCCGTGATAGTGCAGGGAGCCTAGTTAAAAAAAAAAATGGATGTGTGCAGACTGTGTAAGCAATAATACCAAATGGGGTGGGTGGTATTGGGCAATACCGGAATGCCCAGGGATGTAATGAGGCCTGACACCACAGATGGAGGGCTTTATAGCCCCTGGAAGGTTCGGTATTGCCAATACCATCCACCCTGGAGGATATTATTGCGCTTAGAAAATGGGCCACATTATCATATACATTTCAAAAATAATAATCTTCATCTTAAAATGTTAAAAGTCTCAAGTGTTTTATTTAGTTTGTAAAAAAATAGTTTCTCCACCAGTAATGCAGTGCTGAATTTTTCTCTGAACTAGGGACTTTTGTCCTACTTGAGCCTTTGTAGTTGTGCCTTTTGGAGTTTGTTGTCATGGTTACCCCCCCCCACACACACACACACATCTGTGTGGTTCAGGGTACTAAAAGAGCTAAGGGTGGAACTCAGTGTACTAAAGGAGCTAAGGATGGAACTAGCAGAGCCATTATCAGAACTGTTTAGTGAGTCCCTGAGCACAGGAGAGGTCCCAGAAGACTGGAGAAAGGCTCATGTGATCCCGCTCCACAAGAGTGGTAGCAGGGAGGAGGCAGGGAACTACAGACCAGTCAATCTTACCTCAGTAGTGGGCAAGATTATCGAGGCAGTCCTTAAGGAAAGGATAGTGCAACACCTGGAATCCATAGGAGCACAGGATCCAATAACAGCATGGGTTTACAAAAGTAAGGTCCTATCAAACTAATTTCATAGATTTCTTTGACTGGGTAACCACAGTGGTGGACCAAGGGGGGAGCAGCTGATGTCACCTACCTTGACTTCAGCAAAACTTTCGATACTGTTCCACAGAGAAGATTGATTAATAAGCTGGGTAGGCTTGGGGTGTGTCAGAAGTTGGTCAACTGGGTGGCAAACTGGTTGGTGGGCAGAAAACAGAGAGTGGTGGTAAATGGTATACAGTCAGAAGAGATGCTAGTCACAAGTGGGGTACCTCAGGGATCAGTCCTGGGGCTAGTCCTCTTCAATATCTTCATCAGTGACATTGCAGATGGACTGGAGGGTAAGGTTTGTCTGTTTGCAGATGACACCAAGATCTGCAACAGAGTAGATGATCCAGATGGGGTGGGCAGAATGATAAGAGATCTGGATAAACTAGCAAAATGGTTGAAAGATGGCAACTGGGGTTTAATGCAAAGAAGTGCAAGATCATGCACATAGGGGAAGAGAAACCCTGAAGCCACATATAGGCTGGGAAGGGAGTTGCTGGCAGTCATAAGGGAAGAAAGAGACTCGGGCATCATCATCACCGATGACCTGAAATCATCCAAGCAGACCACTAAAGCAGTAGGTAAGGCTAGGGGGGATGTTGGGGTGTATTAGTAGGGATATCGCAAGTCATAAGAGGGAGGTAATAATCACTCTTCACAAGACACTGGTTTGGCCCCATCTGGAGTACTGCATGCAGTACTGGAGGCCACACCTTCACAAGGACATTAATCAAACAGAGGCAGTCCAGAGAAGGGCAACCAAAATGGTGCAGGCACTGCATCAGAAAACATATGAGGACAGATTCATGGAGCTCAATATGTATACCCTAGAGAAAAGGAGGGAGAGAGGTGATATGATTGAAACATTCAATCACCTTAAGGGCATTAACAAGGTGAAAGATTCTAACATTTCAATATAAGAAAATTAGCAGGACAACAGGACACGACATGGGATTATAGGGAGGCCAATTAAGGGGTAATATGAGGAAGTTATTTTTCACAGAAAGGGTGGTGGAAGCATGGAACGGCCTACCTCAGGAAGTGGTGGATATGAATACAGTGCAGGGCTTCAAACAGGCATGGGATAGGCATAAGGGAGCAATACAGATGAGTATGAATAGATAGGTCATTGACAGAGCAAAGGCCAATGGCACATTCATAAGGTAGAAAAAGAGATGGACAGACTGGATGGGCCTTACGGTCCTCATCTGCTGTCAACTTCTGTGTTTCTATGTTTCTATGTTTCAGAGCTGAATAAATGCCAGTTTCTTTTCATTTTACAATCTGATCTTCACTGTAGGTGGATCTCTTTACCCCTGCTCACCTCCCATTGCTTGTTGAACCCGATCCCCATCACTCCACCCCATGGTGTTTGGATTTACAGTTTTTAGTAATCATTCAGTTGCTATGGTGGGGAATGGATTTTGTTGCAGAATGATTGAGCGGGGAGATGAAATTGAAGAGTAGTGGGAATGGGCATGGCAGCCATGGGAACGTCTTTGTCACTACGTATACAGTGTGATTGGGGTGGGGAGATAGAGAAGAAGAGCAGCAAGATCGGGCAAGGAGCATGCGGTTGTGCCGCCAGTAATCATCTGACAATAAACACTGTGGCTTTTTTTCTCAGCACTGCGGGGAGCTTACAACAGAGGGTGACCGTTTGCAGAAAAATGGAACCTACATACAGTGAGGTCAGACTTGGTGACAGAAAAATAAACAAAACAATTAAAAAGCCAGTCAAATACAAGTAGCTGTTGTCTGTTTACTTGTGGTCTGGCTGTGCAGTGAGGAACTCCTATATTTTCCATTTCATGACTATATGGATTTGGATAGAGTATAGCAGGCTATGACTGGGATAAGAGTGCACAAGATTGCAGTCTCTGGGAAGTATTCTGAGGCTTCTAGGGAGGGAATACTGATTTGGGTGGAGTGGGGTGTAGTATTTCCGGAAGATGGAGACGTGCTTCTGCATGCTTTGGTGTGGACAGGTGAGCAGATGTGTGGAGAAGGGAGTGGTGCACAGTGAGCTGACAGCTGTTTGTCAGAGCGGGTGGGCGGAGGTATGGAGAAGGGAGTGTGGTGCATTGAGCTGACAGCAGGATTTCTTTCAGTATGATGCCACAATTCTGAGATTTTTTTTAAAATTTACAACAAAGGGATTGTGAAGATGGGGGGCACTAACTTGGTCAGCTGTGACTGTGTTTATGCAAAGAGTTGGGGGGGGCAAATGTTTTGCTCGCTGAGACTTGCGCTGTCTCTTATTAGGGCATCACCAGGCAGGGGATAAGGGGTATTAAAAAAAAATGAAAAAATTCTACTGAGTAAGAAATTAGCCTGTTTGTAGTTTATTTGTTAGGGCAGACAGGATAGCTGTCACTAAAGCAGGCAGCATTGGGTGTCCAGTATCTCTCGCTAAACGACAGAAAAAAAAATGGTGGTAATTTCAGAATTCCTGTGGTGGTTTGAGTCAATTAGGAAGCTGGGTGGGCACAGGAATACCTGAGTGGGTGAAGGGGCACTTGGGCTGGTGCTTTTTATTTCCTGGGCATATATTGAAAGTTATTGTCCCCCCCCCCCCGGCAAGGGTACCAGCCAATCAGATGCCAGGAAATAAAAAGCCCATTTTCTAAGGATGAGTAATGAAAATTTGCATGCTATAGGCCTGATACATAGTTATCTAGTGATATCTTAAAATAATGAAGTGGCACTGAGTGATCACTATCATTTTAGGTTAGACATGATCATCCCAAACAAGGGGGATGGGTACTGCTATTAGAGATGTGCAAAGTGGGCAAAATTCACTCTGCATAGCAGTTCATGAATTTGGCGCATTTTGTAAATTACTCCACTGGACGAAGTTCGCAGTTCACTGAGAAAACCAACTTCGCCATTGAGTGCGAAGCGAAATTTCACCATGACGCTGGCCACATATGCGAACTACCGGATCACGGGGAAAGTGAAACTTCAGCGGTGATGTTTGCCACTACAGGCACAGTTTGCAATGTATTGTGGGATTGGAGGTCACATGTTGTTAAACAGAGGTCACATGTTGCTGAACAATCTATAGTAAACTGAGCGGGTCATTCCTCAGTGTATTGTTCTGAGACTGAGCAGGGAGGATACAGCAGCATGTGTAATTCTGTGCTTGATCTGAAAACAATCCTTTATATTCATTTACAGAACTTTAGAAACCTTAAACAACCATATATACCCTTACTTTTGAATTAATTTAGGGTGCAATTTTGTAGTGTTGTTTTCAGTTTAGTAATCTTTTAGTTTTACTTTTGTCTGAATCAGTGTGTGGAGGGAAAGACTGGGAGTGAGTCTTCATTTGTAATCCCCCCATGTGTGTTTAGCAAGCAATCCTCTTCCCCACCTTTAGTTGTTGTAATCGCTGTGCTGTTAAAAAAAGTTTGTCCTTGACTATGTTTTAGTAAATACCCCTGTCAGCAGTAGTCCACTTCTTTCTGTCTTTGTTTGTAAGCCACTCACCCCACACCCCTCGCTGTGTTCTGGTGCGCTATATTGTAAATACCCTTGTTATCCCTGTGTTGGTGTAGTAGTTATCCATACTTGTCTTGTAGCTCAAATCAATCCTGTAATCCCCACCGCCATGCATCCCTGTGTTCTTGATTGATCTTGGTGTGTGGTATAATAAATAGCCCTGGTATCCCACCCTGTGTTGTTGTTATAGTACCGTTCTGTGTGCAAAAGCCTGTATAAACCTTCATAAATTAACCCTTGTAGACTAGCCAGCCTGTCGTCATACTCTGTGTTCTTCTTTGGGTGGAGGGAGGTGGCAGTGCAACACCATGTAATGCAGAAGCAAGTAGGAACATACATTTTCACGTGGTTTGTCACATTATAATTCTGAGGATGTAGCAATTTGTCCTACTTTTATTTTTCTCTAGCATTTCCAGTAGTGTTCTGCATTAAAGGCTTTGGGGGCGAGTGCAGCATCGTGTTATGTTATATAACAGCAACAGACATTTTCACATGGTTCTTCACATTATGTTTCTTTCTGGGAGTGCCTGAATTCAAACTACTTTATTTTTCAGGAGCATTTACAGTACTGTTCCTGAGTGAAGGCTATGTGAGGGGCGCAGCACCATGTAGTGTAGAAAAAGTGGGAACATACGTTTTCATGAAGTTCTTAACATTATAATTCTGGGCGTGTCACAATTTGACCTACTTTATTTTTCTGTAGCATGTCCAGTAATGTTTTGCAGTAGTGGAGTACTACAGTGCAGTAACTGATAATATTTATATCTTGCAGTTTCCAGTACTTCTGTGAACTAAAGTACTTGGCAACACAGACTGTCTGAGAGGGCCAGTACTAAGCCATCCAGCCCGACATATTTATTCTGGTAGTTGATAAAAATCTCAGAAAAGATAGTCAGAACTGGAAACAGAAAGAAAGAAAGAAAACTTATAATGAAATAGAGAGGTGATAGGGCAGGAGACACAATATCAGAAAAATAAATATTAATAGGAAAGAATATTTTTTGTTGTTTTTCTTTTTTGTGTTTTTAATTTTTTGTAAGGTAGAAATGAAGCTGATAGGAAAGAAATACTGACTGAGCAGATGTAAGAGTATAAGACTATAAGAACATAAAAGGAAATAGGGCTATGGAGGGTTGTGGCAAGGGGACAAAGGGTGCCAAACCAGTCATCACTCATTGCTTCCCTTGCTGCTGATTACGAAGCACATCCGCCACCATCTCCTTCAGATCCGCAAGCTGATGGGAGAGCTCCTTCACCTCCCTGCAGAGCTCCACCACTTCCTGCTGGGTGGATGTGGCAAGAAGATCACCAGAAGATTGCTCTGGTAGTGCACCCCCACTGCACCACCTGTGTATGACTGCTGGTCCATCTAGTAGCTGCAAATCTTTCCAGTATGCCCCCTTCTTCCTCCTCCTCCTCCCCACCACTCCTTCTCCATTTGGCATCTTTACTCTTTCCACCTTTCTCCATTTAAAAATGGGACACCCACTCTTTTAGGTATCTCCTTGGTAGGTGGGTGTGCTGCCCATCTGTGCTGAGATAGGTGCCAGTTTTCCCACAATGAACAACAGTGCAGCACAGTCAGCACATCACCACAGTGTTGTTAGTTGTGTCAGTCTCAAAATATCCCAAACAATGGACTTTGCCTGTTGCTTAGATGGTGAGGACTTTGATGTTCCTGGCTGCTGCTGGTCCTCCTCTTCCTGTGTACAGGTGATGGTGGAGGTGTTAATGGTCGGACAATTGTGGGTGGGGGCACCGATGGTGGTGGTGCCATTACCTCCTCCTCACCAGGCTGGGTCTGGGAGTCCTGCACATTTGGGAAGGGTGCTGCTGCTGCTACTTGCAAACAAGGTCCTTTTCAACTGGAACCCCAGACATTTACCCTTGTCTGCCTGCACCCCCTCTTCTCCTGGCCAGTGCTACTCTCTCTTTCTCTTTCCCCCCTCCCTCCCACTAACTCATTTTAAACAACAAAAGATGAGTAACAAAATAGAAAAAAAGGGACTCAAAACCAGGAAAAAAAAATGAAATAACTGTTTAAATTAACTGTGCTAAAAGCACTAAACTCACAAAATGTTGTTACCAAATTGAGAAGGCAGACGGGAAAAATAAAGCAAAAAGAAAGCTAAACAATTGTGTTTCTTGTAGTGTTTGCTGTGATACTCCTTCCATTCCTAAGACTCAAACAAACACTACAAAAGTGAAAGTAGCACACATGTACCATGTGATCTCCAGAAAGTATACCATGTGACCAACAGAGATCTTGCCATCTGACAGGAAATGGCCAGGTTGAGTACAAACCTCGCCAGCAGCTTTTATAAGCAAAGTTACTGGCAAATTAGCAGGCAAAGTTACCAATGGCAAAGTTACCAGTGAAGTTACTGTCGAAGTCACATAGACGAATTTAGAAGCAAAGTGCTCAACATCGTGAATTGTTCTACAAATGTGAAGCCGGTGACTTCGCTGGAACCTCACTGGTGAATTAAAACTTTTGCTGCATGTCTAACTGCTATACTAAAAACAAGATCTTGAGCACTCAGAATTATTACATTGTGGGGAAATTAATGGCATTTAAGGTCTAATAGTGTATGATCCCTGGAATCTGGTGAGTTTCCTAGTTCCCTGAAAGAGGCGGTGGTGACAACTCTCTTGAAGAAAGTTACCTTGGAGCCGGACTGTTTCGCAAACTACAGACCTATCTCAAACCTACCCTTTATTGGGAAGGTGATTGAGAAGGTAGTGGCGGTCCAATTGGAGAACCATTTAACCATCCATGACATCTACGAACCCTTCCAATCCGGTTTTCGTAAAAGACATAGCACCGAGACTGCGCTGGTTCAGGTGCTTAATGATCTTCTGAGTGCGAGAGACCAGAAGAGACGTTCTATTCTAGTTCTTTTTGATCTCTCGTCAGCTTTTGACACTGTGGATCATGTGGTGTTAGCACACCAGAGGCAGATTTGCAGAATATCGGGATTCGTCCTTCGATGGTTCACCTCATTCCTCACTGGGAGATCACAAAGAGTTGTGTCCAGGTTTTTCTCCTCAGGCCCAACTTCTTTGTTGTGTGGGGTGCCTCAGGGTTCTTTGCTATCTCCCACATTATTTGCGGTGTATATGCTGCCCCTTGGAGACATTGTAAGACAGTATGATCTGAGGTTTCACTGCTATGCAGATGATACCCAGCTATACCTGTCTTTCGCTCCTGACCAGGATGGAGCTCTCAGTGTTTAACAACTGTCTGAAAGAATTCTAGGATTGGATGGATTCTAGTTGGCTGAAGTTGAACTCAGAAAAGACAGAGGTTTTGGTAGTGGATCCAGGGAGTTGGATAGAAAGGCCGCCTGTTGGTGCACCCTCAGGAATTTTTTTTGGTGGTGTGTCACTTCCGACCTCCGAACGGGTGCGTAACCTAGGGGTTATCTTGGATGACAGGCTGACACTACAATCACAGGTGTCAGCAGTAATCAAGACTTCCTTTCACCAGCTTAGGAATATCATTAGAGTGAAGCACCTTGTTCCGTCTGACATGCTACCAACATTGGTCTATGCCTTTGTGTCCTCACATTTGGACTACTGCAACTCCCTTTATTTTGGGCTTTCTGGGGTTGAAATCCATTGCCTTCAGCTAGTGCAGAACACAGCACCCTGGGTTTTGACTGGGATGAGCAGGGCTTGTCATATTACCCCGGTGCTGCGCGATCTGCACTGGCTTTCTGTTCGGTGGCGGATCACCTTTAAAGTCTGTTTACTGACTTTCAAAGCCCTACATGATCAGGGTCCGGCCTATCTGAAAGATCTTCTGGCTCTTTACTGCCCTGGCCAATCACTCCGCTCGGCCAGTGAGGGGTTGCTAGAGATTCCAAGAGTGAGTTTTAATTCATCTGACTGTAGAGCTTTTTCTTATGCTGCACCCACTCTTTGGAATTCTCTACCCCATCAGTTATGGGAGTGCACCTCCATGGAGGAATTTAAGAGGGGTTTTAAAACTCATTTTTTATCAAATTGCCTTCTTGGAGTATTGATTGTGTTGAAGCTGCTGCTGATTATACTGTAGTTTTATCTGTGTTTTATATTGAATTTTAATGTTTGATTTTTATTATTTGTTTTGAACAGCACCTTGAAAACTGAAAGGCGCTTTAGAAATAAAATGCATTATTATTATTATTATTGCATTATTATTATTATTATTATTATTATTATAATATTGTTGTTCATTTGAAAATTTGTATTGGGGTAATTTATTTCCCCACCTAAAGATAGCCTGACAAGTTTTGAAAACGTATCCCAAATAATTGACAACTATTCAAAAGAGAGATCATTGGTATTATTAGGAGACTTTAATGCAGCATGGAAAGGACTGAGAGGTGAGGAACTGTAATCAAGTTTGAGCCCTTTAGGCCTTAGGCAGATCATTACTCAGCTTGCCAGAAGAAGGTCTTTAATAAGTAAAGGAAATGTGCTAGATCTGATATTTTTGACATCTAACTTGCATCAAACTGAATTGAGTACTAAGGTTCATACTAAGGTGGATTCAAGAGCGAGAAGGCCTGAGCCATATTGCTCTTATGCTAAGCCAAAGAATAATAAGAGAGATCGTGTCCTGCACTTATCACTTTATCAAGTTGATACTTAAAAATGCTTTTGGTCTCACTTATGACAACATGAAGTGGCAATCTGTACCAAGGACCAATAACTCTGGGAGTATAAAAGTATTTCCTGTTATTATGAATAAATGATTTTCTTACTAACTGCAGGGGGTGGCCCCTGATGTCATAAGAGTAAGTTTTAAAGTCCAGACCTAGTTCGCACATGTGATATGGATCTTGAACAATATCATACAGAAGCATGAGGTTACCTCTAAGGGGACGGGTGGAAAGGGGCATACATTTTAGGGAGTCTAATCTGCCTTCATATGGCACCATTTCAAGTCCAGAGATTCATTGAACTTTTTCTAGCAGGTGTCCTTCTGATTTTCTGTAGGGACACCAAAGCTGAGAATCATACTCCAGGAGGGGCCTGATATATGCTCTAAATAGAGGTAACAATACTTCATGATTCCTAGATCTAATGTTATGAAGGATTGACCATACTACTTTGTTTGATTTATTAATACTATCATACACATGTTTGTTATGTGTCAAGTCATCTGAAATTGTGATGCCCAAGTCCCTTTCATCTAATGTTTTGACAAGCAATGAACCTGCCAATGAGTATGGATAGTGTAAGTTGTTTGAACCTAAATGCATCACTTTACACTTAGAAATATTCAGTCTCATACCCCAGTTATTTACCCATGCTGAAATACAATCTAAATCATTATGTATGGTTAATGCTTGTGAAACTGATACACAGGAGCCCACAATTTTGATGTTGTCTGCATATTTTGTGGTGATAGATAAACACTCATTTGTTAAATCAGCTATAAACAACTGGAAAAGGCAGGGGCCCAATATGGATCTCTGTGGCACACCACTTGACACACAACAGCTTGCTGATTTTGAACCATTGATGATAACTTGTTGGGTCCTATCTTGTAACCAGTTGTATATCCAACTAACAGAAAAACTATTAATATTCAGTTTGCAAAGTTTGTGAGTTAAGGCCCAGTGTGGCATGATGTCAAAAGCCTTGCTGAAATCAATAAATATGATATCACAAGGAATTGTCTTATCTAGGAGTGAACTGATGTTTTCATAAACACATTAGGGTAGTAATACAACTTCTGTCACTTTTGAAACCATGTTGCTCAGGATGATTATGATTAAGGGTAGGTGAGATCATGTCTTTTATAAGGCTATCAAAAAGTTTGCAAACTGAAGATGTCAAACTTATGGGCTGATAGTTTTCCCAGATGCTTTTTGGCCCCTTTTTGTGAATGGGGACCACATTGGCTTCCTTCCAGTCTTGAGGAACATAACCTTCAGCAAGAAAATGATCAAACATTATTTTTAAAGGATCAACCAGAATATCTGCTAATAAGAATAATAAATGCCCCACTATATTATTGGGACCTGGGCTGTATTTGCCCTTTAAAGTTAACAATTTTTAATAAATTGTATCTTTAGAAAAACAAACGGGTGGATCAGTATCAGTAATAAGTAGGGTAGAAATAGATTTGTTATCAGATTTATTTGTAAAGATATTACAGAATTCTTTGTTAAAAAGATCGGAAATAGTTTTAGAGTCATGAATAAGAACATTATTTTCAAGTAATAGGCCCACTTGACATATGGGTTTCTTCAATGAATTAATGTATGAAAAAACATTTTGCTATTGGTTTTATTTGTGTTGATAGCCAAATTTTATTCCCACCTATATTTTGCTTTTTTAATCATGTTTTTAGATTTCTTTTGAATTAGCCTATATGAATCCCAATTTAATGTAGATTTGTTTTTAAGGTAAATATTATATTTTTTTCATTTTTGCCTGATTACTCATTTTATAGTGTGATTAATACATTTAGGTGCCCTTTTATGATTGGCGATTTTATGTTTAAATGGGATAAATGAATCTCTTAAATGATAAATAATGTCCTTGAAAATTTACCAGCAATGTTGAGGGGTAGAATTTAATAGTGCTGTCACCCAGTTAATTTTACCGACAAGCTGTTTTATGGTGGTCAAATTTGCTCTGTCATATAAATATATAATTGTAGAGTTAGGATTATATGCATATTTTGTTGTGATTTTAAAGATGATATTATTGTGATCGCTGTTCCTGATATGGTCACTTTTACTGATGATGACAATCATCAGGTCATTCAGAAAAAACAAGGTCCAAAACATTGTCTCCTCTGGATGGAGTCAATATACTCTGTTTAAGTCCTACCTGGGAACAAGTATTCAACAATTTATTTCCTATGCTGATATTAGCTCTATGATTAAGCCACTCTATTTCAACCAAGTTGAAATTGCCAGTAACAATAATATTTCCTAATGCTTTGGTCTGATTCATTTCATAAAGGATGGCTTCTAATGTATCCACAGATGAATTTGGAGGGTGATATCAAGAACCAAAAATAAGGACATCAGATGTTGAAAGAAGCAGTTTTACCCAAATAGTTTCTGTTTGTGTGTCATGACTTTTTATACTATTAGAAATATCTATTGATTTTAATTTGCTATTAACATATAAGTCAACTCCACCACCTTTCTTGTTTGACCTATTGAGTTTGTGTAAAGTGAAACCAGGAATATTTGTTTCCCATAGTGACTTGTCATCACACCATGTTTCACAAATAGATAGACCATCATTTTTTTCTTTTTGAATTCTGCACTTTAATTCATCCAATTTGTGAATCAGGCACCTTGCATTAAAACTTAAGCAATGTAGTTGTTGGCTTTTGACTTTGCTATCGATTGAAGGTTTTAGAGATGATGAGTCCATCATCCCCTCCCAGTGTTTAGTTTAAATGATTATTAATAACAGATAATAGTTGTTTCCCCAAAATAATGTTTCTGCATCTACTTAGGTGCAAACCATCAAAACAATATAACTCGTTGTGGTTTTCAAACTCTTCCCAATGTATTATGCAGGTAATATTGTGGCATAAACATAATTTCTGAAGCCATTCATTCATAATTTTAATTTTCTTATTGAGGAATGGTGAAAAATGGGGGATGGGAATAATTTCAGACAGGCAAATGTCACATCCAAGATCAACCAGAGTACTACTGCCAAATTTGAGAGATCATAACCCCTTCTTTTGTGAAATAGCATATGAGAGGCATAGGAAATTGGAAAAACAATACTGCGCTCAAAGATGTTTCAAGAGCATAGATTCTGGTGTATTTATGCATGGCTTCTGTAAGGAAAAGTGTGGCAGGCTAGAGCTGATTTCAGATCTAGAAACAGCAAATATGGAATTTACAAAAATGTTTCACAATGCATGTAACAAGCTCCACTTAAGATCAAAATATTGAGAAAAACCTCATATGCCATGGGTCACAGAAAGGATAAAAATACATATTTTATTTGAATTTTGGTAACCGAGTAGGCCCACTGAGACAGAAATGTCCCTATTTCAGGGGCGGCCCAGGGGAGGGTAAATGGGGAGGTACAGAGTAACAATACATACCAATAAACAGTTAAGTGCACAGTAACACTTTTATAATAGTCTGTAGAATACAACAAATGTAAAAATACAAATACAGTATTTACAAACTTGTACAGAAATACACAGGTACAGAGGTAATGATTTACAATAAATGATCAAGGTACAAAGGCAGAGATTG
Source organism: Neoceratodus forsteri (assembly GCA_016271365.2). Taxonomy (NCBI): domain Eukaryota; kingdom Metazoa; phylum Chordata; order Ceratodontiformes; family Ceratodontidae; genus Neoceratodus; species Neoceratodus forsteri. Next base: position 276,060,254 of record CM057453.1, on the reverse strand, counting down.
TTATAGTTAGACAGTCATAGGAAATCATAGGTAATTTAACATTCATGCTTGGTCCAATAGAAGTTGAAAGGTGAAGTTAGAGAGGGGGAGAGAGTAAGGAGAGACACTGTGAAAGTGAGGGGGTTAAGAGAGAGAGATCAGAGAGGGAAGGGGGTAGGGGGGAATTAGGTCAGGACAGGATGTGGAAGAAAGCCAATCATACCTTGAATCTTAATAGCCCATAGGCTAGATCACATCAATCAATCAGTCCTTATTTAACCAGGTGAAACAACTTTGAGCAAGGCTCATTTACAAGCTGGGCCTGGACAAGAATGCAAACAGATCACAGCAGTTAAATACAACAAACAAAGAATACATGGCAGGCAAGAGATTAATGCAACACAGTAATGTAATATAGATACACTCATTGATATGTGCGGAAAATGTATTGTCTAGGTTAATAAGTGCTATCATGGTTATACAGGTTACATTGCAGGTACGATCAAGGTACCCAGTAGAAATATCTCAAACAGTTACAGCTGAGTGCAGGATAACCGAGGAGCAAGCTAAAAAAAACTCCTTCTGAAGTGAGGGGTAAGGTTTTCATATAGCTGAAGTCTGGGAGAGTCGGAAGAGGGGTTAGTAAAGTGAAGAGTAGTGGTTTCTTATGGCTGGGGCTTGGGGGAGAAGAGGAGAGGATATCATTGGCAGGTTTGACCCATAAGAGAGGAGGAATGATTATGAAGGACAATTACATTGGTCATGCAGAGAACGTCTAAGTAGAGATTTTAAGTTAGCCATGCTGACCAGTTGTGCAAGCTTAAGTGTTTTTTGTACAAAATTCCAGGCATGGGGGAGTGCGTGACATATTGCGCTAGCTTCATGTCACATTCTGATTCTTGGAGTTACTAATGTTATATAGGAATATTTCCTAAGCGAATAGTTCCCCTGTGTAACAGAAAGAAGGTTACAGATATATTCGGTAAGCTTATGAGTTAAGGTTCTACGTGTTCAAATGGCTGCATTTTTTAGCCTTCTAGTTTTTAGGGAGTCCCAGCCCACCAAGGAGTAGAGGGAGTAATGATGTGTATTGTAGGGGGCATCGGTTATAAACCTTAAGGCCCTGTGACAAGATAGTTTAGACAAGACATTACTGAGGCCTTGACTATAAATGAAATCTGCATAGTCTAGAAGCAGGAAGGGAGCTTGTACCAGCCTAATTTTCATATCAAAGGTGAGGAGGTGCTTTATAGAAAAGAGCATGCCCAGTTTCTACCTTAATTTTTTGGCAAGCTCTTCTATGTGGACAGTAAAATAGAGCTTGCAATCAAGCCAGAACCCCAGGTATTTAAATTTCTCCACTAGTTCCAGGGATTCTCCTAGCAGTGTAGTGACAACTGGTTTTGCACACATTGCTTGTTGACTAGTAGAATGAGCCTGGGAGGATATGAACATAGCCTTGGTTTTCTTAGCATGCAGCCATACCAGACTGCACTGCAAAATGTCAAATTCTTGTTGCAGGGTAGCACCAGTTTGTTCAAGGGTGGGTTTGGAGACATAAATAACTGTCTCATCAGTGAACAGATGGGCACTAGCATGATTTATTCTTACATTAAGATTATTTATATAGATAGCAAAAAGCAGCAGTCCCAATATGGATCCTTGTGGGACTCCTTTCAGAACTGATTTTAAGGAGGAGAGTTCACCTTGAGCTTTCACCTGTTGTTGTCTACCAGACAGGTAGCACTGGAACCATTTCAAGGCATAGTCGTGTAGGCCGATATTACCCTACTCAGTTTGTAGCAGGTCATGGCCTACCATATTAAAAGCCTTGCTGAGGTCCAGAAATGCAGTACCCACTTGATTTTTGGTGTTCAGGGCCAGCTGCCACTCGTTAGTCACACAGGCTAGGGCAGAAGCTGTGCTGTGAGTAGGCCCAAAACCAGATTAGATTGGGTTAAGCTTATTACAAGACTCCAGATAGTTTCAAAGTTGTGCATTGACTATTTTTCCTAAGAATTTAGAGAGTATGGGCAGGATGGATATATGTTTGTAGTTGTTGAGATCACATTGGTCCCCAGATTTGAATAGGGGGATGACCTGTGCTATTTTCCATGAATTGGGGAGATATCCTTGAGAGAGAGACAAATTAAATAAGTGGGTGATTGGGGGCAGTTAAGGCACAGTATCCTAGTTTCAAGAAGAAGGGGTCAAGTTGGGCAGCTCCAGCACTTTTTTTGGTGTCAAGTACAAGTAATAGGTCTTCAGCTTCCTTGTAGGAGGCAGGGCTGAACCTGAACTTATCACCAGATATACTATTCATGGTCTCCTGGCTTGTCAGTTCTGATGTAGAGCATTGGGGAAGTAGTTTGCTGATTGGGGAGGTGTCAGAGGCAAGGCCAGCCATTGCAAACTGATTGTTGAGAAGATTCAAAATAGTGGGTTTGTCCGAAGTGGATATATCACCAGTGGTAATTTTAGTAGGAAGTGAGGGGGAAGTGTGATGCCCTTCGAAGTTTCTCCGGGTTTTCCCAAACTAGGCCAGGTTGCAGGAAGAAGAGTCCAATGCCGTCTTGTAAAAGTTACCTTTCTCAGTCATAATTAATTTTGTGCCACCCCCCCCCCAGGAATTTTCAAGACTGTGATTTTTGAAAAGTTTGTACCATAACAATTTGGAATTTACTTGTTTGCCATTTGCTGATAGTAGCTTCTGTTTGGTACAAGGTCATATGTGTCATCAATTTTCGTAAGAACTGAAGGGCAACGACAAAAGTGTTGGTATAGCTTTTCATGTAGTAAATCTAAGAATGTGACTAAAATTAATGGAAGATTAGGTAACAATAAAAATATTTTTAATTTTTCTATCATATGAATTTAATCTAGAGGTTCATGAAGTCAATAGTTATGTAATCATAAAGTGATAATTTTGACCCGACAGTTTTGGAAATCAAACAGATTGTAGATGGGATATATAAATATATTTTCTGTGAAATTATTATTGCATCAACGAATACTGAAATGGTTGTTTTAGTAAAAAATAATTCTGGAAAAAGCAAAATAAATAATTTTCTATTTCTTTTTTCAGGACTTGAGACAGTATTGCTGACAAGCAACCTGTAGCACTAAAAGCACTAAAATCAAGGCAGACAAGTCGCCATACTGTAGAGAAGATAAGATGAGATAATTCATAACTGCAAGAACAAGTCTGACATAATAATAAGACCTTTGACATTGACCAGTAAGTCCAAAATTGAAGAGGTTGCATGTAGGAGACAATTGTGTGATGACCCAAGTATCAGACTCGATGACATATGCAAGAACATACCTGTTGAACTTGATGACATTTGTCATAGGTATCACAGATGGTGTTACCAGTCATTTACAATGTTCAAATACCTTAGGAAAAGGAAGTGTCAGGTTGATGATGACACAGAGGTCCAACAGCCTTTAGTTTCCCAAAGTAGCAGAGCTGAAACACCCTTTCAATTGTTATTTCCTTGGAGCCAGTGTATTATATGTGGAAAAATGCCCTGATTGGACTCCTGCCATCCTCTCCTTTGTACCGATTGGCCTGCTGTTTTCTACGGACTTGGGGCTGCTGCACCCATAGAAAACCAGTGGCATCGGCCAAAATTTTATGTGCCCCTCTCCACCCCAGCAGTCTAATTAGACTGTTACCATGCCCTGTATTGCTCCCACCCCTCTACTCCTACTGTATTGGCCCCCATGTCTGTCCATCCCCCTTGGCATTCCCTAGCTCTCATGCACCCTTTCACTCCTGTGCTCTTAGCTAGAGCCACTACCTCCTGTCTTTCTGTCTCGTAACACTCATTTTGCACCCCTTCAACTCCCTCTCAGCTATTCCCCCCCTTCTGTAACCCCCCGTGTATCCTCACTACCCCCACCCACTGCCTTTTCTCCTGGAACCTCTTGCTTATTTAAGTTCCCCCCGTACCTCCAAGCCTCCACCTTTTTGCATACCTCCTGCCACAATTACCTCCTCCATCCCACCTGCCCAGCCCACTGTGCCCGCTCTCCTACTATGCTCCCCTTTGCATTTGACTCATGTACCACATTGGTACCCTGTACCCCATTTTCCTCTTCCTAGTTCCCCTCTTCCCTCTCCTACATCCCCCCTGTTCATGTTTTCCCACTGTCCCAAACTTCTACCAACTTATGCACCCCCACCCCCTCCAAGGTACCCTCCCAGTTGATCTCATGTACCCACCTTGGGCTTTGTCAATCACTACGAAATGGCCCTTTCCCCAAAATGGCCGTTGGGTACTCCCATTGTCCATCACCACTACGGCCATGCTATACCCATACCTCCACCCATTTACATGCCCCGGTGAATCTCACAGTTCCTGGGCCCAAAGGAATAGGTGCCTGTCATGGGTATCTCACACCAGTTCCCTAAAACATATACTCCTTCTCCTGCTATTGTCGGGAAACATTCACCCAAATCCTGGACCAGCTCCCACTAAAGGATCAGCCCAGACCAATCAACCCAGATACCATTCAATAATTGCATGTAACATATGCAGTGTTCTTCACAAAATTGGTGCCCTTCAGGCCTTTGCCTACCAGCATCTTCCTGACATACTAGCAGTCGTGGAAAACTGGCTCTCATTTTCTGTTCCTGACTATGCTATCATACTCCCTGGATATAATGTTTATTGGCTTGATCGTACATCAAAAAGAGGTGGTGGCTGTGCCCTGTACCTTAAGGACATGATCCGTGGGCACCTCATCAGCTTAACACTACAATCCACCACAGCACCGATTCTTCCTGTCAAGATCCTCTTTGGCGCACACAACAAAGCCATCACAGTTGTCACAATCTACATCCCACCTCGAAAGCAAGAAAATGGGCTTAACGCAGTCCTGGAATTTACCAAATCCCTCACACCTGACTCAGAAAGCATCCTCCTTGGTGACTTTAATATAAACTGGCATCCTGCAGAGGCAGGAGCATACGGGGACTTGATAGCGGCAACAAACCTCACTCAGATGGTTAGCTCTGCAACCAGAACAAATCATAACACAGGTACCAGCACCCTTCTGGATTGGATCCTAAGAAGCCACCCCACTAGGATCACAAACACTGCTGTCCTCCCAGATGCAGTTAGTGACCACTCCCCCATTAGCTGCTCCTGGTCCAAATTCATTAAGCCCCCCAAAAAAATCATTACCGGCTAAGTTCTACCTAGAGGCAAGCTACCCCATCACAAAACCTTCCTTCTGCAACAGGACTGGTCCCCAGTCCTCACTGCAACCAATGTGAACACCTCACTGGAGCACTTCATCTTAATTTTCAACCAAGTATGCAACATATTTGCTCCCATCAAGAAGCACAAGGCCGAAGCCCTATGTAACCCATGGCTCACTGGTGACCTACTTAGGTGATTAAAATCTCGGAACCACCTTTGGGAGATTGCCAGAAACACCAGGAAACAAGTTGATATTGCTAACTATAAACGTGCATGAAATGACTGCACTAAATATATCTGGAATACGAAGTCCATCTATTTCCACAATGCACTCACTAGCACTTGGGGCAAAGGTAGGGACTTCTTGAATAACATCAAAGAAGTCCCCGGGAAGCAAGCTAAATAGCCCCCATCAGCACTCAGCATTAATGGAATAACTACTCTAGACCAGAAGCTCATTGCTGATACTTTCAATGATGCATTCACAGACCTCAGTGCTGTTCTCCCACATGGTTTTTTTCGATAATGTTGACCCACCGGCCTCCCCAGCCACCTCCAGCCACCCTCCCTTCTACTTTGAAGCAGTAAAAATGCATCAAGTCCACAGCTACATTATCAAAGCCATTCACAACTCCAGAACCAGCAGTGACTCCATCGACCTCAAGCTGTTATCACTAACCGTTGAAGAGGTACTCCAGCCTCTTACCAAGATCTTTAACCTCTCCCTCAGCCATAGCCAATTCTCTGACATATGGAAATCTGCTGGGGTAACCCCAATTCATAAAAGTTGTGACAAAACAGCTGCTGAGAATTACCGTCCTATTTCCATCCTACCTCCACTCTCCAAAGCCCTAGAACGGAGTGTGTCTGACCAACTCACCGACTTCCTAGACAAACACAACATCCTGTGCAAGGAGCAACATGGCTTTAGATAAGGCCATAGCACTACCACGGCACTGCTTGAATTCACTGGTGCAATCCATCACTCACTTGATAACAGTCATCTCATTGTATCCACCTTCTTTGACTTAATCAAAGCCTTTGATACCGTCAGCCACTGTCTCCTACTTGGCCAGCTCTGGCTAGCAGGGCTCTCATCCAACTCTGTGAACTGGTTCAAAAACTACTTAGATAACCATCCCAAAGAGTGAGAATTGATGGCACACTCTCAGATCCAAGACCAGTCAGATCCAGAGTCCCACAGGGCTCAGTCTTGGGCCCCTCCTATTCAGTCTTTTCTTGAACTCACTGCCAGAATCCTGCCCTGCACAGATCCTTGTCTACGCTGATGATGCCGTCATCCTAGCATCACACCCTGATCCAGTGCATCTACAAAGCAACCTCAAGCAGGCCTTCTCTGCAGTTAAAAACTGGTTCTCAAAACACAGACTTATCCTTAACCAGAAAAAAACAAGGACTGTGCTCTTCTGCAGCTCCCACAGCAAATTCAAACATTATCCGCTCCCTATTAAAACCAAGCAAGGATTCACCCTCGAACAAGTTCATACCTTCAAATACCTTGGCCTCACCCTCGACAGCAATCTCTCCTATGTTCCACACATCAACAATATGGTAAAAGCTGACAATTCCAGGCTGGGCCTCCTTTTCCATCATAGGAAACACCTAACCCCTGAAGTGCTGTCCATAGCTGTCCATTGTTCCATTATCAGCATCACTGACTACAGTCTCATTATCTATGGATCTGCCACAACCTCCTCTCTCAAGTGTGTTTCGACATCCCTCAATCAAGCCTGCCATCTCGTCACTGGTTCCCACTGTCTCACACACACCTGTGACCTCTATTCCAAATCAGACTGGCTGCAACTGAACAACTGAATAAAATACCAAACCTGCATAACAGCCAAGAAAATCATGATGGAAAAAGCCCTACCAGGAGTCAGCTCCCTCCTTAATCTCAGAATCAAAACTGCATCACCAGGAGCTCTAAGCCCCTAATCCTTCAAATCCCCCGCTGCCCCACATCCCAAGGCCAAAGGTAATTTGCATACAGGGCTCCAAGCTTGCTTAACGATCTCTCTAGTGACACCTCCTTCACAGGAACACTTGGAGCATTCAAAACAAACCTCTGCCTCTCCCTAACTGGCACCAACACCTGTGTTTGCACCACTTAATCATCTATGTCCCCTATGCTGCTTCTGACCTTGCAGGTGTCTGTTTTGCCCTCTCTTCTAGCACTTACCTATCCACTGCAACTTCTCAAGCACTTGCTCTGTGTCTATCTTGACAAGGGCCCTCGGCTGCATCACTCTGCCCTTCAGTGCATAAGCCACCCCTAGTCCCAGCCCTTTTCCCCTCATGCCCTATTCCTCCTATTATTTCTTGGGTAATCACATCTCTTTGTCGGATTATGTCAACCAATGTTACTGTTTTATACCATGTACTGTGCAAACTTTACTGTTTTTGGTCTGTCACCCTGAAACCAGCCTGTTGATGATTGCCTGTACTTATGATGTGGAACCTTTGTAAAAGAGCCTTGGCTCAAAGGTATTTGTAATCCTAGATGCAAATAAACAAACAAACAAGAGTCAAGTGGATATTTGGAGGAAAAAAGAAGACTAAAACTAGGGAAAAACGGATGCAGTGTATGACAAAAAAACTGCAGAAATATTTATCAAAGAAGCAGCAGAGGCAAAACAAGATGATAATCTACTATGCAGCATTCAAGATGTTGATTTAATTGCAAGGGATGTTCATTATCACAACGCTTGTTGCCATGATTGTACAAGGAAAGATGACAGAAATGTAGTAGTGGACCAAACTGGTGAAAACATCGAGCAAATCAGAGCCCACAAAAAGGCATTTGAGTATATCACTGAATACACCGAAAAGAGGATCACAGGTTGAATGAATGACAATGTTACATGAGAGGTACTGTTTGTTTATGCAGGCTCATTATCCAGCATTCTATAATCCTAATTACAAAACAGTCAAGTCAAAAAACAAGTTGATCAAACACTTTGGTCATAGGATAAGGTTCTGGCAGCCAAACTTTAGGAGTGAACTTGTTTACTCTGATGAGCTCCCAACTGGTCAAGCTGTGGAAATTGCATTTAAATCTGCTGCATCAGATGACTGCAGACTTGAAGAGGCAACAACTCTTTTGCATTGTCTCATCATAGATTCCTTCAGGGAATCACAGGAGCGTCCCTGGCCACCTTGTTCAGGTTTCCTGCTCTCCAGCACCATCTCACCCCCAGATGTGCTTGTAAAATTCCTGTCCCACCTCATTTCTGGCTGATCTAATTCTATAAACACCTAAAGAAGAAGAGAGAGCTTAGTGAATTGAATTGGTTAAGATATTTGCTATGCAGTCAATAGAAAATGCCAAAACATCTCCTCCTAGGAATGACTCTAAGGCACATCACTGGTAGCCCTGAAATCATCAGTATCCTCAATCGCTTCAGACACTGTGTGTCCTATTTAACCCTTTTGGAGCTAGAAACTGCTATGTGTGATAGTGTTGTTGAGAGTGACAGCACTCTGCCTGTAACCATTGACACTGACAAAAATATTGTGATGCATTTTTGCTGTGACAAGTATGATATTAATGAAGAAACCCCTTTTGGTGCTGGCATCATGCATTCAACTCATGGTTTTGAAATGTAGGAAAAAGCAGAGGAATGCCTATCTACATCTGTGGGATCTAGCCATCCCCAAAGCAAAAAGAGATCTGTTAAATACAAGCCTCAAGAGCTTGAACCATGCCTTGTTAAGCAACATGTTGCACCAAACCTGACTGTAGTTCAGACTGCCACCTCTGTTCCAGAGATTGTGAACCAAGCTAGTGAATCAGATTTCATGTGTTTTTTCTGCAGAGCCTGGATGTATGATGGAACACAATCTGTTTCTGGGTGGACAGGCTGAGTATCTTCCACAGGAGACCAGTCAGGATCAGTGCAAAGACAAACAAATGTTGACTACATGGCACCAATCAACTCTTCTGTTACAGAGAACTCCACTGTTCAATATGTACTGCAGGTATCACAAAATGCTACCAGAGAGGTTGGCTAACATTACACGATTGTTACTTTTGATCTTGCTGTTGCAAAGAAGGCATATGCTATTATGTGGCAGAATGCATGCCAGTTCAGTGATGTCAATGAGCGACTTGGTGTTTTCCACTCAGTTTGCTCATACTTGAGAGCCCTTGGGAAATTGTTACATGGTACTGACTTTGCTGACATCATCACTGAGTCAGAGATGTGTGCCAATGGCTCTACTGAAAAAGTATTGAGTGGCAAACACAACAGGGCCATGTGGGTGCATAAGCTTACCCTTGAGGCACTTGATGGATCCATTCACATATCTGGACTGTGTAGTACAGTACGGACTGCACGCCCATTGGCTCACGCTGTGGACCAATGGGCGTACAGCCCTACCATATGGTGTCAGTCGGCAGGCGGCGGGGTGGCAAGCGGGTGGGGAACTGCCACCCACTGCTGACCGGGGGGGAGCGGGCAGTGGGGCTCAGTGGGCGGTGGGGAGGGGTACTGCTAGACCACCAGGGTTGGCTTGATGTATCATTTTTTACTGACGCCTACGATCGGGCTGCGAGCAGTCCACTGGACCACCATGGATATAGGACTTTACTATTACAACATCTGCCTCGATCGGGCTTCGAGCGGTACACTGGACCACCATGGATATAGGACTTTACTATTACAACATATGCCCCAATCGAGCTGCGAGTGGTCCACTGGACCACCAGAGATATTGGATATGTTTTAACATGTACACATGTCTGCAATCAGACATTGGGGCACTTTGCTGCGCTGTGCAGTGGGCATTGGTCTCCAACGGCTGCAGCCTGGCAGGGTGCCAGGTGCAAGTTGCCGGGGATCAGCACACCTGCATGAACATAGGGCCATAATGACATGCAAATGGCCCCATTTGCATCTTGCACGCATTATGGCCCCATTTGCATGTGCACTTTTGAATATCACGGTTGTTGTAGCTAGCGCAATGGAACTTGCGCTAGCGTATCCCACTGCTCCACTCGGGCCACTTGTGCTGGAGCAGTGCCACTGCACCATGCGCACTGTGGGTGGCCAGAGTGTGATATTCAATGATGCTGTGCCATGGCACAGCGCCACTGAATATCACCCTGTCAACGCCCTTGCGCAGCCCAGTTGCGCTGCGCCCAGGCTTGCGCCACAGCCTCGTGCAGTCTGAATATCTGGGCCTTAGTGTATTGCTCCCTTCATTCAAAATGACTTGTTCTCTATAGAGGAATTCCCACATGTGTCTGAAAAGTAAAATAAGAATTTAGACATGTTTTTTTTAGATTTTTGTACTATATACTGCTATTTTTAACCTCATTAGTACCTGAGATTGTTGTTTGTATGATTTCAGTCATTTTACTTTTTACACGGTATAACTTGTTCATCAAATGCCTATTAAATAAATGTTATACCATTAGTTTCTTATGTGCTTTCAAAATAGTACTTCAATTTTAGCAGTACATAGTAGAAAAATCTAAGAAAGATGTCTAAATCCTTGTTTTACTTTTCAGGCACGTGGGAATTCTACTATAGAAAACAAGACATTTTGAAAGAAGAGAGCTATACACTAAATGTCCAGGTGAAAAAAAAAGATAACTTGAATAAAAAGTGTGAGGAAATAAACAACATACCTAAGGCTTTAACAGTATAATACATTTATTTTAGATGATATTCACAGCACAATTAAGTGAGGTTGCTGCAAAAATGAAGCTTTAAAAATACATAGTAAACTATAAGGTGAATATATTTTCTTTTAAAATGAAATAATACAGGCTTAACAAGTGATAAATTTATGTTTAGCATTTTAACATTAAGGGTTTAAAGGCACATACAGTAGCAAATGAGGTAGAGAGGCCCCTCTCAGTTAAAGGGATACAGGCCTAGGGCAGTATATGCTATGTAAAGCTGTGGACAGAATGCTAGCATCAGCTGTAGTATATTTAAAGTATAAGAGTAATAAAAGTGCAGTTGATATAAGAGCACAGAAAACGTGATAAAGCATTTGTTTTTGAATATATTAACAGTGAAGTTTTTACTGATACAACTAGGCACCTGTTATGTAAATAATGGATTGATACAAATGGAAAATTTGTGATTATATGTAATAACACTGATATTTGTGTATTTTTCTAGAAGTAAGAAGCCCTTTGAAAAAGATTCACTTTATGAACCGAAATGTCAGGGCAATATGAAAAGAAAAACAATGAAGAATAAGCAAGTTTTGTGGAACTTTTTATAAAAAAGACTCCATCTTTTCTTCTATTTCAAGAAGTTCTGGGATCCGATACATTTGCTTGTTCAGTTTTGTAAATAGGAATAACATTTGCCTGTTTCCAGGTAAATTTTGTCCTAGTCTTTATCTTCCATCCTTGTAATTGCCGTGAGTTTTCAGTACTGTGCTGTCCTAACAAGAATCTCTTTGAAAATGGGCCTTGCTCGATAGCATTTTTGCTGGTAAAACAAATAACAGTGAAAATGGAATGAAAATCTGGGAAGCTCTTAACTCTGACTTTTTGACATTAAAAATGCTAAAAGTTGTTTCAGATAGAAGAGCCGTGTTAATTTTTTTTAGGGTGGGTTTAAAATCTAAACAAACCAGAACCAGTTCAGATTCAGAAGCAGCCCCCTCCCCACATGGCAGTTTGTCCCATGTAGTAGCAGTCAGAGATAACAGCAATATATCTGTCAGTCTGAATCAGAGCTGGACAACCAAGGAGTTCCATATACACTAACATATGTTATAGCTTTAATTGAGATGCTGACCCCTTCCAGGGTAGACTGTTTCAGATTTGACAGGGTTTATTCTCAGAGATACAGGGCTTTATCCAAACCCGGTCACAGCCATCTAATCCATCCCTAGCCTATGCTGAGTTAACTGGAGCAAGCAACAAACTCCAGCATGCTGAACGATAGCAGGAATTTGCAGTTAATGTGTTCCTTTACAAAAAGTGCAGCAGTGAGGTGTATGCAGGAGTCCAGCCAGGCCCCAACATTCCAAGGATTCTCTTCATCTTCTGCAGTTGCTGCACTTTTGAAAACAGGCTCTGGTCAGAGACGATATGGCTGTGGAGAGCCTTTGGGATGCTTTTAACCATTATTTCTAATGAATCTGCAGAATGCAGATGTGTTGAGAGCCAATTTCAATGTGGTCTTCCTTTTACACATTTTTACAATGTATTTTCCTAGAATATGCCTGCTGATTGTTATATTTTTAGCCTGGATAGTTCACAGAAGAAATGACATCTTATATTCGGGTGGTGGAACACTGGCAGTAGGATGCTGGAATGTATCATACATTGGTAGCCATACACCTCAGGCACTCGCATGTGGATCCATTGTCCTGATGTCATTACACTGCTCAGTGCGGGTGACACTGATGCTGTACCTACTCACACAGGTCCCAGAACCGGCATGTTATAGCCAACCTCCCATTCATTTGTACAATCAGGGAACTGCAGACACACTATCCATAACCTGGAGCATACACTGCAAATGGCGTTGCATGATACTGCACCCCATGGCACCCAGGATACCTCAGCAGTCTGGAGGGCGGCATGTTACACAGGGGAATAGAGGAGACTGTGGGCCTGCAGCTGTGTACGACAACAGGAAGATACAGCATTGACAAAACATGCATTGGAGGTATGTCAATTCCCTCTTATGGTTTGCTAGGGACATACACACAGCTGCATACACTTGTGGGTCCACAGCTTGAGTAGTGCCCCAATGCACAGTAAAGCCATTTGGGTCATTCCAGAGTGCAGGTCCCTGGCCCGGGTCCAGTGCAGTCAGCGGCTGGCCATGGCAGGGTGTGGAGGGCAGTGCCAGTCTCTGCAACAGGTCAGTTATGGGGGGAGCGAGGGTGTCTGTGTACTGAGGCGGTGGGTGGTGGTCCTCAATGCTATGGATATGGACCGTGGTTTCCTCTGGTATGATTGGGTCCAGAGGGGGCCCCTACACTATGGAGCTCTTCGAGGATGGAGTTAGATCAATTGGAGATGGGAGGGGCTACCTCTAGTCCACCAGGGCTGCCGGGCTGCTGTGCACCTGGGTGCACTTCTGCAGTCCAACTGTGGGCTGGGTTAGTCCAGCTATTCATGGCCTAACTGTGGGCCGTGCTGCTCTGGTCTGCGAGGGGCAAATTCCCACTGAGTATGCCACAGCATGGCATATGCATGGGAATGCACCCTCAACTTGCATGACATACTATTTGTTTGTACTCTGGCCTATTCCCTTGTGGCCAGGGCATCCCACATGTTTGAATATCATGCTGCAGCACATTTTTGGAGTTGTGTGGCACATCTCCCTTTTCTGCAGGGATTAGCAGGGCATCTTCTCTGAATATGGGGGCCCTGGACTAGGCTACCCTGAAGAAATACATTATCAAAATGGTAAAATCATGACCTCACTGAAAACAAGATATTGCATCTAATCTGGGACAGCCTGAGTAAATAAAATGCAAAAACGTGTAAATGAAGATTCCTATGGCAATGGGATGTAGCATTTCCCCTTCGCTATCCAGGATACAAAATATAGGATAAGAAATATTTAAAAGAAATCTACTCTAAACTGAACTTCATTGTGTTCACTGACATAAACAAACAGTTTCTTTATTGTTTTATAACATATTAGAGTGCAGTATTTATTTTGAATGTTGTGGCCATGAGGCTGGTGAGTACAGAGTGTGTGTGTGTGTGTGTGTGTGTGTGTGTGTGTGTGTTTGCTGTTGCTCAATACATTTTTTTCCCCAAAAAGCATAGTAGAAAATGCCTGCTGATTGCTACATATTTAGTCTGGGTAATTCACTGAAGACCTGGCATATGTTTGAGACAGTTATTATCAGATAGTGTCTTTAGAGGTGTCAATTATAGATTTGCTGGAAAGGGTGACATTTATGAGGTATGAATTTTTCTTGAAAGACAATACATTCTCAAGTGGAACTAGTAGCAAGAAGCTGTTTAAATGGCAAGTATTTAAATGAGTAAGTTGTTGCATTCTGAAGGGAGTAAACAAACCTCCAGTTTAATAGGCTACCAATATTTAACAAATATTATGTGTGGTTCAGAGCTCTGTGCGTGTGCTACATACTATAGTTTCTTAACGAAGGTTATGCTTGGATACAGAGGCCAGACCAGTAAGTAGGACAATGCTTACAAGGTATTCATTGTATGGAATGATTAGTGCTTAGGTACTTCAACATAGACATGAGCAAGTCAGTGATTATAGTACGTGTGAACTGGATGATATATATAAGGTGCTTAGATGCTTGAACTGATGAGAAACTTGTTATGACTTGATATTTTGACCTTTCTCTGTATCCCACTGTAGAAAGGATGGTTAGTCGAGTAGGATGAGACCCCCAAAAGAAATAAAGATTATCGTAGGATTATTGTATGATTATCTCCTCCAACTCTGGAGAGTGTAGCCAGTAGAGTGCAGGAGAGGAAAACAACACTTAGGGGGAAACCTCTGAGGACCCATGGCTACTGACCTGCCCGTCCTTCTGGGCATGCTAAAGGAGAGTAATCTTAATATCTTAATTAACCATATTAAATGTCGGCTAGTCTGAATTCCTGAGTTGCAGATCTTGATCCAGTAAAAGCAGGAAAGCTGACTGAAGGTACTGATATTTGAGTGTCGGAGAAGATGACAGCACATCCTTCCAGTGAATTATGAATCCAGAAATCCATGTCCAGGGCAGAATCTGATAGTAGATTGGAATCCATGGTCGAGCATTCAATTCGCAGCATCAAAAGCTGTATTTGTCAAGCGATCCAGAAAGTGAGGCAGTCTTCTCCGAAGGGAAGCAGTTTCCAAATGACTAAGACTCCAAACCCGAATATGAAGATGGATGGTTCATGTTCTGATTTGGCACACTTGCAAATTAAAGCCTTGGTGATGAAGCATGGGTGCTAGATGCAGGCTGTGCGATCAGAAGAAGGTGGAGTGATAGGAACCTCCGGTCCTGAGTGGGTGAAGCAGGTATAGTGAATTAAATAGATCTTAATGCGATTAAGTGGACATGAGTTAGATGGACCTCCAGGCCCTGAGGGGTGAAGCAGGTTATAGGTGAGATAGTCTTGATGAACCTCTAGGCCCTGATAGGGTGAAGCAGGTAAGTACAGGCAGATAGTGTAAATAGTGGACCTGTACATAGGTCAGCAGAAGTAGTAGTAAATCGAACCTGCTTAAACAGACATAGTAGCAGAGAAGTATTATTGAATTGTCAAACCCCAGGCTCCGATGTGAAGGCAATGATGGTCATGTAGAAATTAATTCCTGATGATTGAAGATAGCAGCTAAACCTCACGAAGGCTAGTATGTGTGGCTGAACCACACGTAGGTCAGCCAGTCAAGTGATTAGAGACTGGCAGTTATGCCTCACAAAGGGTAACATGCGTGGCTCGACCACACATCAGTCAGCCGGTAAGTCAGTAAAGTGGCAGCTAAACCCCATGAAGATTAACAGGCTTCTGAACCCTCATGTAGGGTAGCAAGGAGCAGAAAGACATGCCAGGCGAGGCCCCCATGTGGCAGGTGGTGTACGGCCTGACTCCACATAGGTAGGCGAAAGGAGAGTGAGTCAAGCTAGACCCCACATAGGCTAGCAGGATGGTGTGCCACCACGGAGGGCTGCTCAGCTAGACAGATGTCCCAGGGCTGAAGCTGAGTGGAAGTTCACTGAGTTTGGATTGTAAGTAGCAAGTAAGAAAGTTTTCTGTGCTGTCGATCAATATAGCCATCTAGAGGGGTATCCAAGCCAGAGAGAGAGAGAGAGAGTCACAGTGCAGATAGAGTACCGAATCTGGAATAGCTGGCAGTATGCAGCGGATAGAACAATAGGACCTTACTCCGGTCACTTAAATGGTTAACTAGCACAGTGTCCTTCCAAACTGATTACCAGTTACTTGTTTTCAGTTACATGAACATAGTCTGCATGGCTCCATATCTCTACAAAAGTCACAGAGCTGAAATTGGGATCCACGAAGTAGAGACTATAAGTTTGCCAGACTATAGTTATTAAAGAGCAAATCAAGATAAAGATTTAAGGAAGCTTCAGGCCTTGTGCCAGTAATGGCAGGGACTAAATTATTTTCATCTCAGAGTAGCTACTGAATAGCGGCTTTCCCATTAAGTACTTCAGCCACTTATACATTTTGGGATGCTTGTAATGTCAGGGAATTATATAGCTCAACACCAGCATATGCACTTACACTATTGTGTTGCTTTGATGTCTACTGTGACTATGGTCTGTGAGCGGTATGCTCATGGGAAATGCATATAAATGACAAAGTGCTGAGTCCACGGAGAAGGCTAGCAGTGTTGCATAAATACCTTGTGAGAGTGCTGGAGCAGAAGCTGACATATAAGAGGTGACTGTGGAATTCAGATGGTATCGTGGAGCTACATGCGGCTCCGTAGAGGTAATCAGTTCTGTGACTATGGCAGAAGGTAAGCTGTCCGAGCTGACAAGCAGACACAGGATGATGTACGGTTGAGGTAGGCAAGGGAACAGAACACTTCCTGGAGAGGTGGTGTTCGGCCATAGTGGAGGGAATGCAAGCAGAACAATGCAGGAGGTCTGAAGCTCTGAGGCTAGGGCAGCAAACAGAAGGAAGGCACAGGAACCAGCGATATCACTGGCAATGGCTGCTCATCAAGCAGGGCAATGATGAAGGACTTAGAGAGGGTAGGCACTAGCTAGAAAAGAAAATCCCCAAATGAACAGGGCAGAAGAAAAAACAATGGCAACAATGAAGTGGGTTACAATGAGGACAATGGACAAATGAGCAGAGAAGGCACAGGAAGGAAGGGGCAGGAGAAATGTAGGAAAGAGCAGGTGAACACTGGCAGTGCCACAAGCGAGTGCGACTCAATCTAAGCTGAGCTGCAGGTAGCCTGCTGGTTTAAGTAGGATGTGGGGGAGGAGCTCTTCCCCCACATAACTACAGGCATGCACATTTCAATTTAACAAGCTGTTTCAGTTTCCTAATGGCATCTGGTAAGCAACTTAGAGTTATGTCTCCAACATTCCTAACAGAAAGAAGGGAATATTTTATTTCAGTTGGCATGGAAGGGTACATTGAAAAGTCCAAAACATGTGTTCCACTGTACTCCATTTTCCAGCTACAGATAACAAGATGGCTGTGAGCTCCACCAACAGCCATAATGAATGAATACACTGCTAGTACTCATTGCTTTTCTGTATGATGGAATTTATTTGATGTGAATGAATGATTGTTTCAGGCTTAGAACTCAGATGCAGAGGATTGTGCTCTGTGTGTGGTTTGCCCATTTCCCCCCCAACCCTGTACTGTGCTGTCTCTTCATTTAAGTATGGCATGGTTGGGCTGTCTTTTGTAAATAGTAGCTTTGGTCTCATGATGATAAACTTTTAAATATTGGGTCTAATGAGTGAGCCTCCTCTGCTGTTCGGCTACATACGAAGTTACAGTCCTCCACTTGTGACATCATAATTTTCTAAGCATAAGACTGTGATGTCATAAATGAAACTGTAAGTTCAATTATATTTATATGTATGTATGGCTAGCCCCTGTTGTGTATGGATTTCCATACACTTCAAAATGCTTTTGTGGTACAGTTCAAAGGTCAAGAAAATTTGTTGTGATAAAATTCTGATGTTACATGATACCACAACTTTTCAGCCTTGATGTGCCACTTGACTATATGAAGTTGCGCTGTAAACCCCAAAAATCAGGACAAAATGGTGGAACCATGCAGAGAGCAGTTCATTGAGACAGTCTGGACATGGATAGCCACAGACAGCTCCATATTAGCAAAGTGCACTATTTTATACTTTTATTTTTAAACAAACAGTGTCACTGTGAAACTCATGCTTATGTGGACAGAGTGTTGGGAGCAGGAAAGGCAGTTCATCAGCAGCCACTCAGTAGCAGATTGAAGTGCCAGAGAGAGCCAGAGCATGAACTCAAGGTATGAAACCTTGTAAAACTAAACTTTTGAATCTGGGTGAATCCATAAATTGTATGAAACAGTACATGGGTGACCATACACAACCAAGGCTATGCTTCCATCTTGTGCATGTGATGACATTCTGCAGACCTCTCAAGCATCATCCTCAAAGTCTCTATGATTTACTTTATTGTACTTATTTATTTGGGTCTAGGATTACAAAGTACCTTTGAGCCAAGGCTCTTTTACAAAGGTTCCTCGTCATGCTGGTTACAGGTTAACAGACACTGAAACATAAAACAGTTACAGGTACATGGTTTTAGACAGTAACTTTGCTTGACAAAATCAGACTGAGTGATGAGTAACTCAAGAAACAATAGGAGAAAGAGGGCAAGAAGGGGAGAGGGCTGAGGGTAGAGGAAGGCATAGGTGTAGAGGGTCAGGGTGAGGCAGCCGAGGGGCCTTGTTAGGACAGACACACAAGGCAAGTGCATTAGAAGTTGCATTGAACAGGTAAGTGCAAGAAGAGAGGGCAAAAACTGACACCTATAAGGTCAGAAGCAGTGTAGGGAATGAAGATGTTATGGAGGTGCCAGTTATGGAGTGGTGAAGCCTTTTTTGGAACGCTACAAGCATTGCTGTGGATGAGGTGTCACTAGAGAGCTCATTCAGCCAACTCGGAGCCCTGTATGCAAACGACCTTTGGCCTTGGGATGTGCGGCAGTGGGTGATTTGAAGGATTTGGGGCTTAGAGCTCCTGGTGTTGCGATTGGTGATTTTGGGGTTAAGGAGGCTGCTGACTCCTGGTGATGCCTTTCCCATCATGATTTTCTTAGCAGTGATGCAGGTTTGGTACTTGATTCAGTTGTTCAGTTGCAGCCAGTCTGTTTTGGAGTAGAGGTTGCAGGTGTGGGTGAGACGGTGGGAAGCAGTAACGAGTCGGCAGGCTTGATTGAGGGAAGTCGAAATACGCCTGAGAGATGAGGTTGTGGCAGATCCATAGATAATGAGACCGTAGTCAATGATGCTGATGATGGAGTGCTGGACAGCTATGGACAGAGCTTCTGGGGTTAGATGTTTCCTATTTCAGAATAGTAGACCCATCCTGGTGTTGGCTACTTTTGCCACGTTATTGATGTGTGGGACATAGGAGAGATTACAGTCGAGGGTGAGGCTGAGGTATTTGAAGGTATGCCCTTGTTCGAGGGTGATTCCTTGATTGGTTTTAATGGAGAGCTGATATTGTTTGTGTTTGTTTTGGGAGCTGCAGAAGATCATGGTCTTTGTTTTTTTTCTGGTTAAGTGTAAGTCTGTGTTTCGTGAACCAGTTTTTGACTGCAGAGAAGGCCTGTTGGAGGTTACATTGTAGATGGACTGGATTATGGTGGGATGCCAGGATGACAGCATCATCCATGTAGAGTAGGATCTGTTCAGGGCAGGATTCTGGCAGTGAGTTCAGAAAAAGGCTGAAAAGGAGGGGGCCAAAGATTGAGCCATGCGGGACACTGGACTGGACTGGTCTTTGGTCTGAAAGTGTGCCAGCAATTCTCACTCTTTGGGAGTGGTTGTCTAAGTAGCTTTTGAACCAGTTCACCAAGTTAGTTGAGAGCCGTGCTAGTCGAAGCTGGGCAAGTAGGAGATTGTCGTTGACTGTATCAAAGGCTTTAGTTAAGTCGATGAGGTGGACCCAGTAAGATGACTGTTATCGAGTGAGTGATGGATTGCACCAGTGAATTCAAGTAGTGCTGTGGAGGTGCTATGACCTTTTCTAAAGCCATGTTGCTCCTTGCACAGGATGTTGTGATTGTCTAGGAAGTCGGTGAGCTGGTCTGACACAATCTGTTCTAGGGCCTTGGAGAGTAGAGGTAGAATGGAAATTGGACGGTAATTCTCAGCAGCTGTTTTGTCACCACTTTTATGAATTGGGGTTACCGTGGCAGATTTCCACAAGTCAGGGAACTGGCTGAGGCTGAGGTTGAGGTTGAAAATCCTGGCCAGTGGTCGGAGTACTTCTTCAAGTGTGAGTGACAGCAGTTTGAGGTCGAGGGAGTCACTGCTGGCTCTGGAGTTGCAAATGGCTTTGGTAACATAGCTGTGGACTAGATGCATTTTTAATGCTTTAAAGTAGAAGGGAGGGTGGCTGGAGGTGGCTGGGGGGGGCAAGGGGAACCACCTCAGCGAAAAAACCTTGTGGGAGAACAGCACTGAGGTCCATGAAGGTGTGATTGAATGTATCAGCAATGAGTTTCTTGTCAAGTGTAGTTTCACCATTTATGCTGAGTAATGATGGGGGTGATTTACATTGCTTCCCCGTGACTTCTTTAATGTTATTCCAGAAGTCCCTACCATTACCCCATGAGTTAGTGAGAGCATTATGGAAATAGGTGGTCTTTGTATCCCGGATATATTTGGTGCAGTTATTTCATGCATGTTTATAGTTAGCAATATCAACTTGTCTCCCGGTGTTTCTGGTAATCTCCCAAAGGTGGTCTCAAGCTTTTAGTCATCTAAGTAGGTCTCCGGTGAGCCAAGGGTTACATAGGGCTTTGGCCTTGTGCTTCTTGAAGGGTGCAAATATGTTGCATGCTTGGTTGAAGATCCTGATGAAGTGTTCCAGTGCGGTGTTCACATTGGTTGCAGTGAGAATTGGGGACCAATCCTGCTGATGAAGGAAGGTTTTGAGATCATATACCCTTGATGGAAACATACTTTGTTGTGTAGGTCACCCATACACTATTATATATGTGCAACAGGAAAATATAAAGCCCAATGAAGAGAGATTCTGTTTTCATACCAGCAACCTTGAGGGAAAAATGAGTGGAAAGAAATATAGAAATAATAAGCTCAAGTGTGTGTAAATATTATAATTTGTATTGTTTTCCTTGTAGTATCAGACTAATTTTATCAATCACCAAGTGAGTTGGTATGTTTCGCCTAAGAATATACCATTAACAATTAAATGCCATCTTCATAAATCTTTTTTTCTTTAAAGTCAAGATTTTGCTTAGTAAAGTACTATTAACCCTTAGGTTGCCAGAAGATTTAGAACGTATAGCTTTTTAGCATGTGTATAAACATCGGCGGCACAGCAAGAGTTAAGATAGGGCACCAAACCAGAGACCTGGGCAATGAGAGCAATTGATAAATATTGTATTCTGTACACTATACAATGATTCATTTGAAAGATTTCAAGTCATCTTTGTGATATATATATATATGTTTTTTTTTTTACTTTCTTTTTGTCCCCAGGATCTCAGATGGCACCCCAGGAAGTCGTCTTAGTACTTTACCCCTGGGGTCATCAGCTGGGCCCCAGTATACCGGGTGTCACCAGCCACTCATGACTCCATCCTGGCATACAGGGATCCTGCTTCCTGCAGCCACCAAAGTCACCATTTTCCCTTTCTAAGTTTCCCACTCCCTCAGGGCTCCGTCGCAAAGGATGAAAGACCAGATTCACAGCGTGTGGAAGCATCTCATCATCAAATGCATAACAGTGACCTCCACTCCTGATGCTCATTTGAGCGACTGCCTCTTCACCCGCGTTTTCACTGGTGGTGGTGCAAATAGGGCATGTGAATGCCACCCCGGTATACCCCACCTGGAGGGGGTGAGCATCCATTAGGATGCTCCCCCAGCTCCTGGCTGGTCACCAACAATCCAAGTTCATTCATGAACTCAGGCCACCAGTGTCAGGAGCAGCTGCATACCGCTGAGCCAATGGGTCAGCCTTTGTGATATTCTTCAGAAATGGTACTTGAGGAAGAACTGCTTTTAGCCTGCAGGACTGCATTCTCTGTTGCAGCTGTTTGTGAAATATCTGTTCACATTCTGCTACATTACTATTCCATCTTTCCTTGCCTTTGAGTAAACTCCAAAAGTTTTTCTGACTTGCACTCTGCTAAGTTCATTTCAGAAATGTATCATTTTTTTCTCTAAATAGCAAAAACGCAGAGAAGATGCACTTGATTTGACAATAACAAAAGTAGTCTTGTTGTAAAGCTGTTCACCACATTTATTATGAAAATGTGATGTCAAAAGCCCCAGTGCTTCTGTATTTTGAAATTTGTATGGATGAGAAGCTTGGTGGTGTTTAGGTTTAATGAGTTGATTTAATACGTCAAAAGCAAGTTAGTGTACCTGCCACTAAGATATGAAACTAATCCAACTGTCTCAATCAGATTAGGGTATTTTTGACTATCCAATAGTTTTCAAGCACTGCATTGTACAGCAGGGGTGTACAGTCATTGTACGTACACTATTCTTTTTAGTCTATTTGTAACAAAAAGAAAGTCCTCTGTCACATTTGCATGTGCTGTATGTAACCTTCCCCCAAGGTGTGAGGCTTACCAGTGCCGCCTTGTGGGACTCCCCAGTCCTTCCTGTTGCCAGTCCACAGTCCTGCTGCATTCACTCAAGTCTCCTGCTGGCCTCTGCATGTGTTTTCTGTAGAAAGTGGGGCCGGAGGAGCAAAAGACATGGACCCACCGTGTGGCTGCACTTGCGAGTATGAGCTGGCAAGGTCATGCATGCATAGATGTGCATTTTGGAAGTGCTACATCATGGGAAAAATGGAGGTTCACCCCATGATCTCGGACCCCTGACTCAGCTAATCAGAGTCTGGAGACACAAGGGAGGAGTCCCAAATGTGCCCACCAGGAATATTTATTTTTTAAAGCACTGTTAACCACCATAAATAGTAGACCCCAGCAGCTGAGGCTGCTGGAAAATGTAGCCTCAGGCACTGTGAAGCCTGCTGAGTGCCTGGGGGGCCCCAAAACAGGAGACGCAATGGTCAAACAGCTGGTATTTCCACCACAATCCTGCAGTCACTTGAAAGGGCACAATATGGGATATCAAGTCAACTAATCATTATCTTTCAACTCCTAATGGTTTGGCTGCAAGAGACTCTAGAAGAAGGGACTGCCATAAACTGTTTTTCCAGCAGCCATCTTAACAGAAGCCTTGTGATCAGTTTAAACCATTCAGATCTTGCAGAAGCCCTGAAGGATTGAGAAATTACTTCTGGGAGAGAGGAAAGGTCAATGTACTTGGTGGCAATCCTGTCAGTGAAGTGAATCTGCTCAACTTCTGACAAGAGAAGTCACTCAGAATGGATTGTTCCTGAGGGGATCACCCTGTCCTGGTGTCTCCTGGCATTGAGGATCATTTCTACAAAGGTTCTGCTTACCTGCAGAAGTATCCAGGTGACTACTAAAATAAATCTAAAGCTTGAAACTGTTTCCTGAAAGGAATCTTCAGCCTTGTCCACCCTTTGGCTGCTGCTTGGCCAGCAGGGTGACTGCAGTATTGAGTGAAGCCTGCAGGGTGACTACAGCTACCTGTCACCACCCCCATCCTGACGGTCATCGAAGAGAAGATACTGGCCTGACAAGTGAACACTGTTTACAAAGGCCATATTGACGAAGCTTGGAAAGGCTTGACAGGTGAAGACCAACATCTTTCATCTCTGCAACCTCAAGTTTCAGCTTCTGTTCTCTGTATCCTGCTCACCAACTCTCATTGAAACCTCACAGTGCTGAAAACCAGAGAACCAATACCACCAAAGTCTCAGCTCCAGTCTGTTTGTATCCACCTAAGTGTTCAACAAACCATGAGTAAGCTGGGCTGCCCTGCAAATATTTTTGGGAACTGTACAATTGGAATAACCAGTATTAGCCACAGTTACATTATCTTATTTATTAAAGTTTAAGTGCACCAACGCTAGCTAATCTGCAGCAACTACAGGCCTGCACCAGTTTGGGGTACCCCAGCATTCAAACTAGGGGGTTAGATATCAGACAGGAGGGTTTGTGATATTGCTACATGCTAAAGGGAAGTTGGGCAACTGTATGTTTATTTACTTACCATTTGAAATGCTGTTGCTGTTACATTGCTTTAGTTTTACTGCATTTCTCCAATTCCAGTTTACATGTTGATTTGGTATTTCTCTGCTCCAGGTATCCCGTCTGCATTCTGCTATCCCTTAATAAATAAATCTGTACTTGTTATTTATTTTTTACCACTGTGTCCATGAGCATATTATTACAGAGTTCCTTAAAGTGCGTGTTGGTTATTGAAGAGCAGGGTAAATTGAATTTCTATGTGTGAGTGTCATTTGGGAAGGGAGGTGGGTAGGTACAGCATACCAGGTGGTTGTATTCAATTTACCATTCTGCCCCACAAAACACTCTGGGTGGAGGCATTGCATTATTTATGCAATCTTCTGGAAACAAACTCCCAGACCAGACTGTACAGAACCCAGACCCCTCAACCTTGACTGTTAATGAAAGGCAGGGGTAGTAACCCTCAGTTAGAACATGGTGCTGGGGTTACACAACTTAAAGGCACTGCTGGGATCTCCTGTTTACCAAACACACCCACATGGAGTTACTTGCCCAAGCAACAGGTGGGGAAATCCCCAAAGCTAAAATGATGGTTGACACAAAGGTGTACGAACATTTGCTGGACTGGTGTGATGGTGAAGGCATAGATTTCAAGAAAGCACTATTAATATTAGGAGTTCCTCCTGGAAGTAGGAATGGACAATTTTAAGAGGTGCTGTCTGCAAAAACAGATATAGGTCAGATGACAGTACTAGGGCAAGTGGGAGATCACTCCGCAAAGATACTGACTGTCCTTGTTGAATGCAGAGAGACTGTAGATGTTGCTAAAGTGCCAGACCATGTGACCAATGAAGATTCCCACTCTGCCTAGACTTTGGTGCACCATGCATGTAAGGCACCCAAGCCCAATGTTCTTCCAAAAGTTGAAGATTTTCAAGAGAAATTGAGTTTTTTGTTATTGGCAGAAGGGAAGTCCACTGATGAAGTTAGAAAAGTAATTGGTGTGCTAGAAGGTAATTTGCCTTGAGCTCCAGTAGGCATGGCAAGCTACATACCACATGTTATGCATGATTCCAATAGATGATTACACATGTTTTCTTGGATCAAACCCACTCCAGTAGGCAAGGAGGACCTTGAAACCTGGCTGGATTATGCCACTCTGTTGGTTCAAGACTGGCAGTATCCAGAGGCAGTAAAGCATAAATGAATAGGAGAACGTCTCCGAGGGTCTGCCCTTGATGTAATCCATTCCTTAAGGGCCTCAAAGCCCGATGCCACTGCACAAGACTATTTGAATGCTCTTGATAGTGTATTTGGAAGCACTGAGTCAGGTGAAGATCTCATGTGGAAATACAAAGCAACCAAGCAGTGCAGAGCAGAGACATTATCTCACTTTTTCTAACTCATCTTGAGTGAGCATTGCAAAAGGTTTTTTGTAAAGGAGTCATGGCTTCCTCTGAATTAGACAAAGTGAGACTCGGCCAAGTACACAAAGGGACTTAATACTCAAGTTTGCAGTTCTTGAAACTGGGCTTGAAGGATCGAAAAGACAATCCACCCACCTTCAGTTTACTGATGAAGGAAGTAAGAGAGGTTAAAAATGAGACAGACATTTAGGAATCCAATACTGGGATAACCACAGTGTCCTCTCAGAGTGAAAGAGACTTAAGTAGTGATAGTCATGAACACCATGAACTTTTGCAAGAGCTCAGGGAGTTGAGAGCCACTCCAAAAGTTACTGCAGCTTGAAAGTCAAAGCTGTGAAGTGCAACAAAACCCTATGGACATGGTTTCTGACCACAACTTGTCAGTGCTGGGTGCCATGGCCCAATTATCTAATTCTACTAATGTTTCTGATTTCCAGAGTCAGTTGCAGGAACTAAAAGCCATTGTGGATGACCTAGAGAAAAGTAAACTGGCACCTATGATGTATCAATGGAATGAGAATAAAAATGGAGGACCTCCTGCAAGAAATGATGCATATCAACCTGTCAGAGAGAGATGAAATCAGACAAGTACTCCCCAGCCCTCTGCTGGAACTGTTAGCTCATGACCAGTTCGAGAAGGCACCTTTTGCTACCACTGTGGTGAAGATGGTCACGCGAACAGACAGTATCTGTCTCCAGAAGATTTGTGCAAGATCAATACCAGGTTGATCGAAGAGCATTGAAAGCAAAGACCTCCCCCTGGTAATGCAGCTATACAAAATGTGATCCCATCAGTAGGTAAGTCATCTGCAAGAATATTTGGACTTCCATAGACAGAAGTTGATAGACTTGTTGCTTCTACCATGGAAGCTAATATTACCATTGAAGGAGTGCAGACCAGAGCTGTCCTAGACAGTGGATTGCAGGTGTCCATACATTTTAAAGAATGGTATGATCAGAACTTGTCTCACATTCCCCTGATGTCAATTGATGGACTGAGTATTTGGGCCCTAAGTGACAAAACATACCCCTACTTTGGATACATCAGAGTGTGGATAGCTTTCCCATCACAGATCACTGGTGTAGGAGATCCTGTTGAGACACTTGCTCCTGTGTGTCTAGAATCCATCCTGTATGATAGTATACCTGTGCTCACTGGAACAAATGCCCATATGTTCAGCTGACTGGCTCAACTCTGCCAAGAGGAGGAAGTCAAGACAAGGGCTGAACACTGAGTGTACATGCCATGATTAGATAAGCCTATCAGAAGCAGAGTCTGCCCAAGAGACCCACAAAAATCCGTGGGTGTTGTGTGGAAGAAGGATGCTAAAGAAATTGTCATATCACCAGATGCTGAGTGTGGCATAACTGGTATGGTTCATTTTTGAGGAGAGGTCAAGAAAAAATTACTGATGCTGGGTGCACCAGAACAGCATAGACTACCTGAAGGAGTACTTGTTAATCCCAGTATCCTTCCAGTGTGACCACATGCCTATGCTTGATGAGTGACTGTCCAAGTGAAGAACATCACAGACAGAGAGGTGACCAAATGGTGAGGGCGCGCCCTTGCTAGACTGTACTGTGCTGACACTGCTGTGAAACTGTCTATTGAAGACGAAGATCTTAGTACTGGACTAAATGACAAGCTCTTTGATTTCAGAGACTCTCCAGTTCCTGAAGCCTAGAAAAGACAAATCAGCAAGAAACTGTCTGAGCACACTAAAGTTTCCTCACTCCATGAATAGGATATGGAATGTGTGGATGGTGAAGAACACCAAATAAGATTGCATGACACCCAACCATTTCATGAAAGGTTATGAAGATTAGCCCCTGCAGATATCGATGATGTGCAGTGCCATCTTCAAGAACTACTGGCTGCTGGGATTATTCAGAAATCCAGAAGTCCCTATGCCTCTCCCATTGTGATCATCAGGAAGAAGAATGGATCTGTACAGATGTGCTTGGCTTACTGTACCCTTACCAAGAGAACAACACCAGATCAGTACACCATGCCAAGGATCCAAGATGCTTTAGATTGCTTAAATGGCAGTAAATGATTCTCTGTACTACTGTAGATCTAAGAAGTGAATACTATCAGATACCCATGGCTCCTCAAGATCGAGAAAAGACCACATTCATTTGTCCACTGGGGTTCTATGAATTCTTAAGATTGCCACAAGGTATCTCCGGTGCCCTAGCTATATTCCAAAGGCTCATGAAGAAGGCTGTTGGTGACATGAATTTACTTCATTGTTTGGTGCATCTGTATGATGTAATCATTTTTGGCAAAATATTAAAAGAACATGAAACTAGGTTTCTGAAGGTGCTAGATCATCTGGAAGAGTTTGGATTAAAGCTCTTGATTGATAAATGCCAGTTCTTTCAGACCTCAGTTAAGTATGCTGGCCATATTGTATCTACAGATGGGATCCAGAGTGACCCCGGTAAGGTGGAGGTGCTGACAACATGGCCCAAACCATCCACTCTGAAAGAGTTGTAGTGTTACACCTGGGTTATGCCTCCTATCATTTCACATACATCTCACATACATCTCACACTGTATTCCTGGTCTGTTATACTGTGATACTGCTATTTTGCACTAACATTGCAGATTTGGGCACCCATCGTATAAGCATGAGTGCTAGAAATGTGCTTTGCTGCTAAGATATGCTAATATTGATCATGCATGATTCATTATACCTCACTATAATACATTTATCTAGATTGTGTTTGTCTTTCATATATATTCCATATATAATCTACCTAATCACTGATAAGATGACTCTGAGTGGATCATCAGTGATTATTGTATACTTATATCCTCATATAATTATATGTAGTGTGTGTTTTACACTCAGGCAGATATGCCACATGTAATAGAGGCTTGCCAACACTTCTCTTTGTCTCTACGCAAGCTGACACAGAGAGAATGCCTTTGTTATGTCTTTATGTCATATACTGTACACAAGCAAGAAATGCCACATGTAGGTTGAACCTGTCATCATTTATTTTGTCCAAGCTATAATGCTAATGGAAGCATATTCTGTCTCACATGACACTCATTAGTAATTCTGTTTCCTAAGTCATCATCCAATGGAGAATTACTTAAGACCAATACATATTGTTTCTCATATCTGCACCTATGAGGTAATCTCTGTTGTTATGCTGTTATCTGTAGTATTTAGCTGTCTGCAATCCACTGTAGCTCCTCTAGAAGGGCAGAGAGCTGGATTGCGGGGAAAGAAAACAAGATTTTAGAGAACCTAAGATCTACAATCCTGGAGATTATGTACATTCTTCAGAAGAGCTGTGAGAAACCCATCTCCCTTGTGATTTTCTTTGTCATATGCTTGGCGTAAGTAGTATAATAAACTTTATTAGTACTTCTTGCTTGTTTATGAATGTTTCTTGGCAGACTCCGAGACACAGGCATCTGTATTATTATTTACTCTACACACCAAGAGTGTTTAGGTAACATAAATGGTGACCGAGAGTGGAGTCTGGATGTTTGCCAAGAAGCATTTTAATTTCCTCTGTAAACTAAAACACTGGGTGAGAAATCCCCTGTAACAAATAATTGAAAGTGTCTTCTGTTTAACTTTTCAGTCTGTTGTGTGTTCCACAGTGCAGACAAAACAATCTCTTGGCAGATATTCAATCTCTGTGTAATGAGTTGTTTTATTTTTGAATTTTTTCCCCCTATTCTTTCTCTTTGGGAACACAGCTGTAAAGGGATCCAAACAGACAGATAGACTGCTTTTTTTTGTGGAATCAAATCCTAATGGGTATTTACTCATCTAGGTGTCCACATACACCAAATGTTGTTTGTGTCCTTTCTTGAACTTTGGTTGCAAACAAAATTTTTGATCCACAGACAGCTAAGGGTTTCTTATCTTAAGACATGTCTAAATATATCAGCACTGAGTTGAGGCCGTATGCCTTAACATGCCAAACTGCTTATGGTGGTTGGTGTGATTTTGCTGTGGTAGCAGAATCCAATGGTAGCCCTGTAAGGGATATCATTGCCCATTATGGGGAATTGAAAAATGGTACCAATGATCCTGAAGGATTATTAATTGCAACACTGTTTAATTGTTTTGATGCTGTTCTAAATAAAATATATGTTTTGGAATCTGAGAATATTGCTTTCAAAATGGAGAATGCTGCTTTCAAGCAGTAAATTAGTCTGAAAGAAGCTTCTCAAACAGAGAAGATAATTGGACTGCAGTCTGAGCTGCAGTCTCTCCATCTAGAAAATTAGTCTCTCTCTTTAATGAGAGAAGCAGCCACGACTTGCATGTCTTAAAAGACAACGCTGAAAAGGCAAAACTTGTAAGAAAAAAAGTTTTTCAAATGAATGGTGTTCTGCCAAGTAACACTGATTCCTTACATTTTGGAAACAAGGAACTTAGAGATGATAAGTCAGAAGTAATTACTGAAAGAGTTAATGTGCTGGTATTTCAACACCAGACCTTGACTGAACAGCATGATTCAGTGTATTTTCAGTACAGCAGACTTGAAATGAAGGTTTTGAATATAAACTATGACACAGATTCTGTTGATAAAAAGCAAATTTTATAAGATGTGATTGTTTTGCAATCTGAAAATAATGCACTTTACAGCATGCTAACTCCTGTATCTGAGCAGTTAGAATATAGGAGTAAAATGTCTGATATGGTGAACTTGCACCATCAGCCAGAGGTATTGTCAGGGCATACTAACTTAATGCCCAAAGACCTTGCCTCTTCTCATGTTGAAGAGTTTTATTTTGAACACTCACAGTATGCTGTGGGGTGGACTAGAACAAAGGCTAGCCACTTATTTTTCTGTGATTCACAAAATGTAGAATTGTTAGAGTCTCAAAATGATGGACACACATGTCATCAGGTTGCATCCCCATACCATCCCCAAGATGGCCGCTCATGGTCACGTGGTGATGGTCATAACACAGTAACCAAAGATGCCAATGAGGTAATCCAAAATGGCCAACCACCATGTCACGGAGGTTCAATCCTGCAGTCACAAGGACCTGTGATTGCTGCCATAACCAAATAAAACATACCAGAGGTTTTTGGTATGATTAATAATGTTATCAGTAACACTAGTGTTTCTGAGGGACAGAAGATTCTCATTAAACATTATGTTAATGTACTTTTGAATAAGGTTGGTACGCAATCTGTCATGAAGTCAGTGTCTGACTCTGCAGAAGGAACTTCTGCTAGAAATGTTTGCTATGATGCAGTGTCCTTGGTTAAAGAACACATTGAAGTTAATTACATGAAATGTTGTTTTTATTTCCTATGCGATTTAACATCGGCTTTCCCTGAGAAGACTGAATGTACTGCTTTTCTTATGCAGTGCATTAATACCTTAAGCCGCAACATTAAAAACAGTGTTGCTACCATCCAGCAACCTTCTGGTGAGGAAGCCCATTTTACATTTGATGGGGGAGGGGACAATCCTGATTCTGAGAGCCTCATGGCTGTGATATTTTTAGCATCACAGGCCGTGTTGGGTGTTACAGGTTTGATTTCTGAACATGAGCTGATAACTGTTTTAGTATTACTTTCTCCACCCCTGATGGCTACTGAACCAGAATCCATAGCTGGAGTGAAACTTGCATACCACTTTTCTCCACTGTGCAGGCACCCCTGATAGTGTCAGCACTCGCTGCACCTGATGCAAAACCCCCCTCCACCAGTGACACATGGATAATCCCATACTGTGGCTGCAATAGCAGACACAAATCAGGAACAGTCTGGGTTATTCCCAGAACATCCAATGGCAGGCACTTCTTGCAAGAAGGCACAAGGTATCCTAATACTGATATCATTACTTTTTCTTTTGGAATCACTAACCATGGTCCCATAATTGGTTAATCCTAACACAGCTTTAGGGCATGCCACATTACATAAAGCAATCTCAGCAGTTTTAATCCAAAAATACAATGGACACATCAGACCCGTTGCTTATACATTCCAGATGCTTGCCCCAGTGGAGCTGAAATACAACCTTTGTGAAAGGAATCTTTTGGCTACATACTGGGCAGTGAGATACTTTATGTACATCATTGGATATGCACCCATTGTGCTACATTCCAATCATTTTCAACAAACCTTCTGTTGTCAGACAGAGTAAAAGATGACTCTGTAACCAATGCCAGACTTACACACTGGTCTCTCATTTTACAGGATCATGACATCACTGCCCTTCCTATCAAAACTCCATCCTCATAGGCCCATGGCCTACAATTTGCAGGAGAGACCCAAGATTGATCAGTCCAACCCCCTGACCTACCTGTTCCAGGGACCTTTCTAACAGAACCTCAGAAAGTATTAAAAAACAGCACAGTGTGTCATGTTTCGACTGATGACTCAGCCACACATACCAAAGAGGGTCAGATAACAGAATTTGGAATTTTTATTTTACATTCTGGTGATGACAGCGTGTGGATGGCTAGTAATTACATCATCGTAATTGTACAATTTTCAGGCAATGTTAAAACATGCCTAGTAAATAAAATGAAAATCAAGGAGGTGAGGAGTCTCCTAATTACCACAAATATTTGTGGATGATTTAGAGAGCTGGAATGTCCTTGAGAAAGACACAGTTTGTGTTAAGAAAGGAATAAAAAGAGTTTTCCTTACGTAAAATGATACCAGCATTCCATGAGAGGGTTAAGTACTGCCCACTTCAAGAAATGTCTTTGAGATAATTACAGAAAGCACTGCAGATACTATGTTTTATTACAGTTTCTAATTGGGTCTGTTTCTCTATAAACTGAATTTCTTTGGGAAGAACACAAACTCCCAATACTATAATAGAACCTCTGTGAAATACAGTGACTTGCTTGTGTACGACACAACCCTAACCAGTATAAATACAAACTGTACATTCATAAGGTTCCAGCATATTTTAAACATGAACTTTATGTTCCATAAGAAGGACCCTCATTTGAGGGCAGTGTATAAGTTCCTTAATAAAGGAATGGAGGAATAAATTCCAGAAATAAGCCCTTATACCCCAACTGTATTGTATTATAAGAAAGTGAAAATGACATTCACCTATCCAGTGTTGGCCTACTCATTTGGAACATCACTGCTGTAGCACTCATGAAAAGATATGGGTAATTCCTGAACACCTGAGAATAGATTTTATCTACTGTACCAAGTATATTATACTCCAACTGGTGGACACCAGTGAGTCAATAAAAAAAAATAGACAGACTGAAATCCTCTGTCTGATGGCCACACATGAGAAATGATCTAGAATACTACATTAGTAGCTGTTTGATCTGTGAACAGAACAATCCTATACCAGCTAGGAAAATGAATTGCTACCCCAGAGGCAATCAGGCCCCTGGAACAACATCCAGATTGACTACATTGGCCGTATGCCAACCACTAACATTGACAACTAGTTTGCACTAGTGATCACCAACCTAACAGAACAACACAAAGTGATTGCAAATGTCTTAGTAAGCCAGCTATTTACTAAGTAGGGTTTTACCCTTAAAGGTAAATTCTAATTTCAGGGATCCGGCTTTATAGCCTAAGTAACACAGGAAATTCTGGATTTGTTATGGGTAAAGCAAAAGTTTTATATCCCTTACCACCCACAGTCATCAGGACAGGGGAATGGGCTAACAGGCAGATCAAAGTTATGTTGTACAAACTTGTTCATAAAAAGCCCAAAAGACAGGGATTCATTTTTGCTTTTACTCCTTATAGCAATAAGAGGGACACCCTCTGCAGGTACACAGCGTACCTCATTTTTGAAATCATGACCGGTCAGTCCATGAGACTCCCAGAATACTTAATTCTGGACTTATGTACTGCCACTGCTGATGGAGCATCAGTAGATAAATATGTTAAATAGCTCAAACAAGACATCCAAAAGGTACACTTGTCTGCTGCGCAATGTATGGGCAAGGACCAACAACAGGCCCTATCCCACTGTAAACAAACTCAGTCCAGTAGTCTACCAAGTTAGGCTGCCTCACTATAACAGTCATTGATAAATGGCTATGTGCCAATCAAATGAATCTGTTTAAAGGAGATTAAATTACTTTTCCATACCCCAGTGGGCAGAATAGTTATAAACTATGTTTTTCTGTTTTTCTTTCCTTTTAGGTTCCAGAGAGGGAGATGCTTGCTTTTATGCTTATTATTCTTTTTAAAAGTATGGGTCTTCTTACAAGCCCAAACTGCACATTTTATTGCAGTTAAGAACCAGTGACCTAATCCTAATTAGATTGTTGAGGCAGAGTACCTCACAATCCCACATGATTTAATTACACCCTGTGGAATTCACACTAAAGTCTTAAAAGACATGTTCATTGTCTAGAAGGGTAGTGAGGCCCTACTGAATTGTATGATCATTGCTTTAGATCAATTCTAGCAGCTAGACTTGATCTGGACTCCTGTTTATATCTTACTGATAATCAGGACATTTTGCATCCAATTATAAGGGAATAAAAGCCATTAGACCTCAAGGTTTTTACTCAGTGATACCCCATAATTTGTGACACTTAATACCGAGTGCCCAAAATACAACCCTGGCCCAACCAGTGGTCTAATAGACACTTCTCAACCAGGTACCCTAGTTAATGTACAGTTCATGCACATTCCAGTGGTTTTTAAATCTCACCCTTTACAACTTGGAATGATTTGTTTTATGTTTCACAACAAACATTTCCCACACTTTTTTTCATAATGATGTGATTGAATACCCTGGCAGCATACCAGGTACTCATTAATGACTCCCTATACAGGGACTGATAGCACCACACATACATACACTTAGAAGTTTTACATCCTGGTTCACTGTTATTAATATTAACTCCAGCGGGTGGCCTGACATTGAATGGGGGGCACTTATAGCCTATTTGAGAGGAGTTATAATTGGTTTAACTTCCAGAAGAAAAAAAAGAGAGAAAATTGTGTCTCTTCTCTTTTGTCTCAAATTCGGGGTATGGAATCCAATCTCACTCCACTTTCCTCAGAGACATACAGGCAAGAACTAGTAAACTGAAAGATGCTTATCTTACTTTGTTAGGGGGAGCAAGCTGAATTTGCAATCCTTAAAACAAAAGCAGGTTATACTGATCAAGGAGAGAAGGCTGGTCGGATGATCGCTATGCATATTAAGCAACAGGATTCTGCTAGATTCATCACTGTGGTCCATTCTGCCGAAGATAATTCCCTTAAAACGTCACCTTCAGAGATAGCAGAGGAATTAACTAATTATTTCTGGGAATTATATGGTCCCATGGAGAATCCCCCATCTGAGATAGATTTGCAGGTGTATCTCAGGGGATTGCAGTTACCTTCCCTTACAAAATTTCAACAGGCTACACTTGTGTCTGGTATTTCTGATGGTGAGATAGAAAGAGTTATTAAATCCCTTCCATCAGATAAATCCCCCAGCCCAGATGGGTTTTCCACTAATTTTTATAAAGTATTTTCCAAGCAGTTAATTCCTATTCTTTTACCACTCTTTCAACACATTCTCTCTGGCCAGTCATCTGATGTATCTTTATTTGAGGCCTTAATTGTATTGTTGCCTAAACCAGACAAGCTGCATGACTTGGTCTCAAACTGTAGACCAATCTCCCTCCTTATTCATGATATCAAAATTCTTGCTAAACTCTTGGCTGATCGCATGAATATAGTCCTTCTTTCATTAATAGGGGTGGAACAGGTAGGTTCCATTAAGGGAAGATCATCGGTGGACCATCTGCGGACTTTGGCTCACGTTTTCTTGGCCTCCAGGGATGCTGTCTTTCCAATGGTCTTGGTCTCCCTGGATGCCAAGAAAGCTTTTGACAGGGTCCATTGGAAATATCTATTTGCTGCCATGGAGGCATTTGGTTTTCCCATGGAATTCCAGAAATGGATCAGCTCTCTCTCTATGAATTCCCCTCTGCTAGAATTTCCTGTAATGGGGTAATTTCAATCCCTTTTAAATTACACGTGGGAACTAGACAGGGATGTCCCCTGTCCCCTTTGCTTTTCAATATATATTTAGAACCCCTCGTTTGGAGGTTTACAATAACTCAAGATATTTCCAGTATTCCTTTGAGTGGGCAGATAGCTAAAGTGTCAGCATATGCAGATGACCTCCTGCTTCAAATAATGCACCCAGTGATATCTATTCCTTCTATTCTTAAAATAATAGATGGTTTTAGTAAAGTCTCTAATTACAAACTTAATGTCAGAAAAACAGTGGTCTTTCCTCTTGATCATAGGGTTTATAAACATGAAATTACCACTTTTGGGCTCACTTGGAAACCTGACTCTATTAAATACCTTGGGCTTATCTTAACATGGAGTACAGCTCGTATTAGACAGCTCAGTTTAGATTCCCTGGTTCATAGAATAGGTCAGGATTTAAGCAAGTGGACCTTACTCCCCCTTTCCCTGTGGGGAAGGATTAATTTAATTAAAATGAACATTTTTCCCCGTCTCTTTTACCCTCTCAATTTATTGAATGTTGGGCTTCCGTTGTCTTGGTTCAAAAAAGTTCACAGTATGATCACCACCTTTATATGGTGGCACAAAAAATCAAGAATGGCATTTCATAAGTTAGCAGCATCCAAAGTAAAAGGAGGATTAAGACTTCTGCATATTGGCTTATATTATTGGGCCAGTCAGGCTATCAAATATCTTAGATGGCTGACTGGGGAACATTCCTTAGCTCATTCTTCATATACTCTGATTTGGTTAAAAGTGGAACTAGTTAGCATAAAAAAAAACATGGTTACTCTCCTTGTGCGATGTTACATACCAAATTAGGATCCCTCCCTGTATCTTAACGTAGTTCCCCTATTATAGTCCCGATCAAGGCTCATTCTCAGTTGTGTGCATTTTTGAAATACGAAAATATCAAAGATTTATTCCAACCAATAAGAGGTAATCCCAAATTTCAATTAGATTGTAAGCCCCTTTTAGCCAACTGGCTTCCCCAGATAGGGGACTGTCAGCTCAAAGATCTTACCACAGCTGATGGGCAATGGTGTTGTTTAGTGAAAATTATGCATAAATTTCAAATTCCCCTTACAAATATTTTTAAAATTCTCCAGTTTAGCCATCTTCTGATAACGGTAATAGGGATAGTCCCACCTCAGGTTACCCATGTCAGTTTCCAGGCTACTTTAACTGAATTGGCTGGCTTACCACATGCTGTTTCTAAAATATATAGTGCTTTATATAGTTGGGCCTACCCTGATAGTTTTGCTCCTGTTGCTTTCTGGTCCTCTCTTTTCCTGGGTAAGAAGCTGTATTGGTCTCTTCTTTGGCAAAAACGTCACAAATTTTTGCTTCAAGATAGACTTAGGCTAATGCAATTCAAAATTTTGTATAATATTTATTACTCCCCTCAGAAATTGGCGAGGTTAGGTATTGTGCCCTCTCATATTTGCACAAGATGTCAAT
The DNA here is from genome assembly GCA_016271365.2 of Neoceratodus forsteri. NCBI lineage: Eukaryota > Metazoa > Chordata > Ceratodontiformes > Ceratodontidae > Neoceratodus > Neoceratodus forsteri. The sequence continues at coordinate 276,023,401 of CM057453.1, read as the reverse complement.
TGGAAAGAGGGGATCTTCTCCATATTTTTCTGGAGCTGCTCTAAAGTAGTTCCACTTTGGACCACCATTAAACAAAAGGCTGACCCTCTTTTAGGATTGTCTGACTTGTTCACATCCGAAATATGTCTTTTGGGTTATTTTTCCTGTATCTCGATTGTGAACAGGAAATATTACATGGCGCTAATCTCATTATCTGTTAAAAAAGTGGTCCTTAAGCACTGGAAAGATTCTGTTGAACCAACTTATGTCGAATGGCTTCAGGAATTACTTGCTAATCTTAGAACAGAGAGGACCATTTCTGGTCTCCATAACAAATTAAAAAAGTTCAATAGGATATGGGGCCCATTACAAACCCTATACTCGTTACAAGCTTAAGGTTGTTGCTACTGTACCATATGGTGCAGTCTGGGTTGTATGATGCTGTGCTGGGAAATAGAGGGAGGTAAGGGGGTGGATGGAGGGGGGGGAGGAGAGGGAGAGAATGAATCATCACAATATTTGTATTCAAGTTGGTTGTACCATGTTAATCATGTTGTGGATTTATTCTCTGTATTGGAAAACTTTAATAAAGCTTGAATGGAAAAAAAAGGAAGTTTCACATCCTGACTGCTAGTGGTACACCCTATGACTGTAAATCTACCCAAATGCACTAGGCATTTTATTTTTGTTTTGTTTTAAAAAACAAAACAAAAAAAAAAACAGATTTACATGCAGACCTACTTGGCTCTGGCATATCTATTTGAAATATGGCTGATATAGCCATTATTCAAGCACATATGTTAAAGGGTTCATGATAGTACAAAATATATCATACCCCCATTACATGTTATACATGGTTTTGCTTGTTAAGAGTGATTTACTTTTACAGTATTAAGGATATTGTAAAGGGATTTGACTTGACATATGTTCATATGATTAAATTAATTTCTGTTCACATTAAGGAAGCAGATGAGCATCACATAGCTAGGAAAGTCCTTTGCACTGCCTACAGCAATTATGTTCTTACAACCCTTTGGTTATCTCTTCTGGGATCTGGAATTGGGACATATCCTTGATCTCATACATGACAGACATACAGGCCAGTGGCATTGCCACATTTTGCACTTCTATTGCATGTGTTAACAAATTTTTATTTAAAACTAGCACTATTCCCTTGTCAATGACAAGAAACCTTGGATATGTCACCACACATACCAGTATTGCTACATGTTTTGAAACTTATTTCTGCGCAATCCAGGAAGCCATGTTTGTGACTCTCACAGTGTTATTGCTGCATTTTCATCTGGCAACATCCATCTCTGATTGTCTGGCAACTGTCCATTCTATTGGTCAACTTGATGGAAACTTTTATCATGAAAAGGTTGAAACTACCTCCTTTCCTTGTTTACCATGAGGTCTTGGAATCGTGACTGACTCTGAACTTTGATTGTCGTACCTGAAAGGAACACCACCTTTTATACAGATGTGATACCTTCCAACTTGTCTTACCAACTTGTGAATACAGGCCTAATAACTGAAATTAGGCTTCCAGTTGTGAACTTTCAAATAAGCTTTATTCAGTCCAGCCAATTAAGATTCTAAAGTCAAGTTTATTGTTATGCATACTATGAATTAAGTCTTGGGTGGGGGCAATCCCCTAACTCAGCAAGAAGACTCTTCTTCATTTGATCTACAATCAAGAAATCAATTTTCATCATTGCTTGTTTACCAGGCCTGGCTGGCACCTCATACAGACTGAGTACTGTTATAAACTGTTACACTTTGTGCAGCTATGTGATCATCTTCCATGGAACACTGTTGCTGTTACATTGTAAAACTCAATGTGCAATCTAATGCACCCCCTACTGAGGCCTCTGAAAATATTGCAGCCTCCTGAACATTTGGATCAACCTTTGGAAAATCTGAATGCATTGAATTTGAACTATGAATCTTCATCTGACACTTGAAGAAACCCTGGATTTATCCCTGGAACAGTTTGTAGTTTATGCCTTGTGGACATTGACATTTCATGTCCTGTTCAACTTACCAACTGAAAAATGCTATCCTTCAAGCTGGTATATTCTGCTGATGTGAAACATTGTGTGGTGACCAACTATACATTCTTCTGATATGGACTAAAAGTTATGCAAAGTGAACTTTTCTAACTTCTGTTTTTACTCCCTAAACAGGTTATAGGTCATACGGTAATCACACCTGTTCCCATCCTGGAACCAGATATCATTAAGTCTAGTCTTAACTATCTTGATGCTCTGTCTTGATGTTTACTTATTTTTAATATCTATACAGGCAACTTAAGTTTGTCTTTTTGACTTCTTCCCAATAGGACAGACACACACCTGATACATATCATTATTTACTGATTGTTTTGATATTGGAAAACACCATTGTGAAATTTCAATCCAAATGTTTATAGTATACGAGGTTTACTAACATTTTCCCTTATAATTACATTTTGTTGTTTAAGGGAAACCCTGAAACACTACCATGACTAGTTAATTTCCTCTATCAGGCTCGTGCCATGGGCCTGTAGAAGAATGGTGCCTAACCACCTTCTTTTTGTTGTGTTGCCACTTTTGCAATTAGGGCAACAAAGAGGGGATTGTTACGCCTGGATTATGCCCACTATCATCCCACATACACCTCACACTGTATTCCTGGTCTGTTATACTGTGATACTGCTATTTTGCACTAACATTGTAGATATGGGCACACATCGTATAAGCATGAATGCTAGGAATGTGCTTTGCTGCTGAGATATGCTAATATTGATCATGCATGATTCATTATACCTCACTATAATACATTTATCTAGATTATGTTTGTCTTTCTTTTCTGTAATTTCTATTTTATCCTCGCCTGCCATCCCCACTGAAGCCACACCATTGGGATCCACCAATCAAGCCTGTCTCTGTCAATGCCTTACCTGCTAGTCCTGGTCCCTTCATCCTGCCTCAGATACCCCCCCAGGTGGGGACAGGGTAGGGGTGGACCCCTGAATCTTGTATGTGTCAGGGTCTAGAGGCTGCAGGCAGGCACGGCACATCAAGACCCCGGGTTCGGCGCTCCATCTTCCCTGCTCCATTGGGGGTGTTTTCCTCTTTTCTGTGAGATGTTGTGGGCCCATACATCAAGGCATGAATGCTGACGTCAGCAATGTCCCTCACCCTCCTTCCTCAAAGGAGTAGCCTCTGTGGCTGATTGGTTGCTGACCTACACCCTCGACCAATCAAGCCCTTGGGACCCCAGCTTGCCGTCACACCCCCAGCCTCAGCCAGGGGTCACTGCTTGCTGGGTTTAAGAACCCTCCCTCCCCAAGAGAAGGTGAGCTGTCATCAGATGCTCCTGCCTGTCTCCCCCCAGCCAACCCCCAGTGGCCCGGGTTCGCTCCCGAACCCGAGTCGCTGGCATGGTGCAAGGTGCGGCGTCCAGCACCTCAACACTCAGTGCCACTGGGCCAACATGTTTGTCTTTCATATATATATACACCATATATAATCTACGTAATCACTGATAAGATGACTTTGAGTGGATCATCAGTGCTTATTGTATACTTATTTTCTCATATAATTATATGTAGTGTGTGTTTTACACTCGGGCAGATTTGCCACATGTAATAGAAGCCTGTCAGCACTTCTCTTTGTCTTTAAGCAAGCTGACACAGACAGAACGCCATTGTTATGTCTTTATGTCTTATACTTTATGTAAGCAAGAAATGCCACATGTTATTTTAACCCATCAGCATTTCTTTTGTCCAAGCTATAATGTGAATGGAAGCATATTGTGTCTCAAATGATACTCATTAGTAATTCTGTCTTCCAAGTCATCATCCAATGGAGAATGACTTAAGACCAATACATATTGTTTCTCATACTGGTAACTATGAGGAAATCTCTGTTGCTATGCTGTTCTCTATAGTATTTAGCTGTCTGCAACCCACTGTAGCTCCTCTAGAAGGGTGGAGAGCTGAAGTGCGGGGAGGGAAAACAAGATCTTAGAGAATCTAAGATCTACAGTCCTGGAAATTATGTAAATTCTTCAGGAGAGTTGTGAGAAATCCATCTCTCTTGTGATTTTCTTTGTCACATGCTTGGCGTAAGTAGTATAATAAACTTTATTAGTACTCCTTGCTTGTTTACGAATGTTTCTTGGCAGACTCCGAGACACAAGAATTTGTATTATTATTATTTACCCTACACACCAAGAGTGTTTAGGTAACAGCAGTGTTTCCTTGGGTTTTGTAGTTACTACAGAAGTTTCGTGAAGGACTATAGCAGAGTAGTCAGACCATTGATGAACCTCACACAAGGCTATCTACCCACCCGAAAAGGAAAGAACTCATAGGTCAAGACAGATGACCCCAAGTTTTACTACAAACAGTCAGAACCATTTGGACCTTGATGGACGCCTGAGTGCAACAAAGTTTTTAGAGACATTATTCATTATTTGATGCATGCCCCTGTCCTGGCATACGCTGATCCAGAGAAACTGTATGTACACCACATGGATGCAAATTTCAGTGGGTTAGGTGCTGTAATATACCAAAGTTGTCCTGAAGGGTTATGACCCCTGGTTTTCACCAGCAGAAGCCTCAACAGTGCAGAGAAGAAGTACCCTGTTCACAAGCTGGAGTTTTTGGCATTAAAGTGGACAACTGTGGACCAGTTCCACAAGTATCTCTGTGGAGCAAAAATCACCATCAAGACAGACAATAACCCCTTGATGTATGTACAGACCTCTGCAAAGTTGGACGCAGCTGGGCACCGATGGTTATCAGCTTTGTCTACTTATGATTACAGTGTTGAGTATCAACCAGGGTTGAACCATGTTGATGCAGATACATTATCTAGAAGACCAACCACCTGTCAGAGCAATGCAACTTAGGTCAAAATTCCTGAACAGGCAGTGAAAGCTCTTTGTAAGAAATTTCACACTGATGAGCAACCCTCAATAACTAACTCAGACTGACTAATCAACACCCTTGGTGCTACAGCAGAATGTTTGCCCACAGCCTACTGCAACTGTGCTGCAATTAATATCAGCTCACTGCCACAGCTTACAAATCAAGACCTGCCATGTGAGCAAAGGGCAGATGCAATCAAATACAGCTTCTGTACTTTAGAAAATTGAGGTGATGCAAGTCAAGCCACAAACAATCATCCAGATGCAAGACTGATGATGTGAGAATGGTCCAAATTGAAAATAATGAATAGACTGCAGTATTGAGAAATTAAAAGGTCCTCAAAGTTTCACTAAGTCACAACTTGTCTTACCCTCAAAGTTTAAACAGACTGTCTTACATGCCTTGTATGATGAAATGGGGCATCTTGGCAAAGAACAAACACTGGACTTAGCAAGATCACGTTTCTATTGACTTCACATGGCAAGTGATATAGAAAGGTACTGCAAGACCTGCAGTCAATGTGTGCAGAGGAAAGCACAACCACAGAGGGACGCCCCTCTAGTACACATATCGACAAGTGCTCCAATGGAACTGGTACGCATGGACTTTCTCAGTCTAGAACCTGACTCAAAGAATGTTTCAAATATCTTAGTGGTCACAGATAATTTTTCTCGCTATGCATAAGTGTATCCCAATAAAGACCAGAAGGCCTCCACCGTGATGAAAGTTCTAGTAGAAAAGTTTATCATTTATTATGAAGCGCCACAACAAATTCACTCTGACCAGGCAGAGATTTTGAGAGCCATTTAATAAAAAAGTTACTGTCTTGTGGGGTATTCACAAGTCCAGAATGACTCCCTATCACCCTCAAGGTGATCCTCAACCAGAACAGTTCAACCGGACACTCCTTCATATGTTGGGAACTTTAAACCAGAAAGACAAATGCCAATGGAGTCAGCAAGTCAGTGCACTGGTCTATGCGTGCAGTTGTATAAGAAGTGATGCCACTGGGTTCTCACCCTACAGTTTTATGTTCAGAAGGGAAGCCAGATTACCTGTTGACCTGTGTTTCGGTGTCTCAGCCGATGGGTCTAGGCTGGAGACTAATCTGCATTATGTTTAGAGACTACAAGATCGACTTAATGCTGCATACAAGTTAGTCACAAAAACTGCTGCTAAGTGCAACAAACTCAATAAAGACAGACATGATAAGAAAGTTAAAGGGTAAGAATTGCTTCCCAGAGACCATGTTCTCCTATGAAACTTGGGCATCACAAGTGAGTGTAAGATATCAGACAGATGGTCCAGTATTCCTTATGTTGTTTTGGAGAAAATGCAAGAGATGCTGGTGTACAGAACTGAGCAAGAAGGAACTAAGAATAGGCCGCGGACTGCCCACCTCAATCACTTATTTCCTATTGAGCAAATGTTGATCCCAAATAGTGTTGTAGCTGAACCTCCTGTAATAAAATCTGCCCTCCACAGACATCAGGACAAGAGTCCAGAGCAACTCCCTGAATCCAAGCCCAGTTCAATAGAGAAAGCTGCAGAACAAGACAATTCTGACTCAGATACTGAGATTGAAGTATACTATCCTGCACTAGATCTGACACAAATGTTTCAAAGTGATGACGGTTTCATTGACCAAGCAACCTTGGCACCTGCAACAGAGTTAAACCCAGCAAATGTTATCCCTGAACTGTACGAAATCAAAACCTCAAGTGAAGGGCCTACATCTAAACTGGCAAGTGAGACAAGTGAGGAAGAAGTCATTGAGTTTGTGTCAGAAAACATAGAACCTGGAGAACCTGATCAACCTATAGAACTCCCAGAGGAGGTACTGGAAACTTTTTCAACTCTGGACAATTCATTGCTGTTCAATGAGCTGGGAGTCATGACCCCTGAAGCCGAAGAAGAGATGGTGCCAGTGAGACACTCTTCACAGAGCCACAAACCTATTCTAAAGCTCACATACTACACTCCAGGAGATCCAACTAATCTGCCAATGTTTGTGGTGCTCTAAGGGATTTATGTTTCACCCAGATCCTTACCTAGAATTGTCTTTTGCCCTCCAGAAGTTAAATCCCCCAGGCAGGGTACAATCCCAAAGGTTATCAAGGGAGGTTAACAAAGGTTAAGAAAGCAAAACGCTTTACAATTGGGATGTTAATTTAAAAAAAACTGTCAATATTTAGAGCTCTAAGAAATGTTGATTGCATGTTATAACATTTAATGATGAAATCGGAAAACCAACTGGTACCAAATATTTAAAGTACAAATCTAAAGGCCTTTAGTATTTTCCTTAATGTATGTCTGTCTGCTATTTAGATTAGGAATCAATTGTCTAGCCTAGACTGTTTGTTGTACATAATAGATGGAGAGTATTCATCAAGATAGACTTGCAATGTAAATATGTTATAGAAATAGTTAATTGTGTCAGGATGTGGTTAAGGGCTTGGGGGGGGATTCCAAGATTTTAAGGCACAGAAGAGTGTAACCCCCCAAAGTGTGGGGCTTACCAGTGCCACCCCGCGGGACTCCCCATTCCTTCCTACCACCAGCCCACAGTCCTGCTGCATCCACGCACGTCTCCTGCTGGCCCCCACATGATTTTCTGTACAAAGCGGGGTCAAAGGAGCAAAAGATGTGACCCACCAAGCAGCTGTACTTGCGAGTGCGAGTCAGCGAGGTCGCACATGTGCAGATGTGCATAATGGAAGCGCTGCATCGTGGCTAAAATGGAGGATCCCACCCGTGATCCAGAAATCCAGACCCAGCTAATTGGGGTCCAAACGCATGAGGGAAGAGCCCCAACTGTGCAAGGGGCACCAGGAATATATTTTTTTAAAGCACTATTAAGCACCATAAATGGTAGGCCGCAGCAGCTAAGGTTGCTGGGAAATGTAGTCCCAGGCACTGTGAAGCCTGCTGAGTGCCTGGGGGCCCCCTAAATGGGAGATGTGATGGCCGAACAGCTGCATCTTCCCCACAATCTTGTGGTCACTTGAAAAGGCACAGTATGGGCTATCAAGCTCACTAATCATAATCTTTCAACTCCTAATGGTTTGGCTGCAAGAGACTCTAGAAGAAGGGACTGCCATAAATTGTTTTTCCAGCAGCCATCTTAACTTGTGACCAGTTTAAACCAATCAGATCTCGAAGAAGCCCTGCAGGACTGAGAAATGGTTTATGGGAGAGGGGAGTGTTCAATGTGCTTGGTGGCAACACAACAGCCAATTAGTCACCCAGAATCAGTATGGACAGTCAAATCAACCAATCAGAGGCTGCCAACTGTTTTAAGGAGGAGGGAAAAGAATGTAGATACTCAAGGCTTGGCTGTTTTCAAGGGTTTGAAGTGAGAGACTGTTCTGTGACAGTTAGAGTTGAGCCCTCAAGCCTGAGAGAGGGGCTTCTGGCTGATCTCCAGCCTTGCGGAGCAATTTTCTGTAGAAGAGGAAGTTTTACCAACCTTAAGGAGAAGAATCATCCTGCGTATTGTGACAGGATTTGCCAGATAAGTTCTGTCAGTGATGTGAATCTGCTCAGCTTCTGACAAGACAAGTCACTCAGAACTGATTGTTCCTGAGGAGATCATCCTGTCCTGTTGTATCTTAGTGTTGAGGATCATTTCTACAAAGGTTCTGCTTGCCTGCAGAAGCATCCAGGTGACTACTGAAAATAAATCTAAAGCTTGAAACTGTTTCCTGAGAGGAATCTTCAGCCTTGTCCACCCTTTGGCTGCTCCTTGGCCAGCAGGATGACTGCAGTATTGAGTGAAGCCTGCAGGATGACTACAGCTACCTGTCACCCCCCCCCATCCTGAGGGTCGTCGAAGTGAAGAAGATAAAGGCCTGTCAAGTGAACACTTTTTACAAAGGCCATCTGGGTGAAGCTTGGAAAGGCTTGACAGGTGAAGACCAGCATCTTTCATCCCTGCAACACCACATTTCAGCTTCTGTTCTGTGCATCCTGCTGCCTGCTGATGTGGTGCACCACCAACTCTCATTGAAACCCCACGGTGCTGAAAACCAGAGAACCAATGCCACCAACATCTCAGCTCCAGCCTGTTTGTATCCACCTAAGTGTTCAACAAACTGTGAGTAAGCTGGGCTGCCCTGCAAATATTTTTGGGAACTGTACAGTTGAAATAACCAGTATTAGCCACAGTTACATTATCTTATTTATTAAAGTTGAAGTGCACCAATGCTAGCCAACCTGTGGCAACTACAGGCCTGCACCAACCTGGGGTACCCCAGCATTCAAACTAGGGGGTCTGATACGAGACGGGAGGTTTGTGATATTGCTACAGACTGGTGGGAGGTTGGGCAACCGTATATTTATTTGCTTACCATTTGAAATGCTGTTGCTGTTACATTGCTTTAGTTTTATTGCATTTCTCCAATTCCAATTTACATGCTGATTTGCCATTTTCCTGCTCCAGGCATCCCCTCCCCATTCCTGCTATCCCTTGATAAATAAATCTGTATTTGTTATTTATTCTTTACCACTGTGTCCATGAGCATATTATTAGAGAGTTCCTTAAAGTGCATGTTGATTATTGAAGTGCAAGGTAAAGTGAGTTTATATGTGTGGAGTGTCGTTTGGGAAGGGAGGTGGGAAGGCACAGCATCCCAGTGGGTTGTACCCAATTTACCATTCTGGCCCAGAAAACATTAGGGGTAGAGTCAATACGTTATTTATGCAATCTTTTGGAAACAAACTCCTAGACCATACTATACAGGGCCCAGGCCCCTCAACATTGACTGTCAATGAAAGGCAGGGGTAGTAGCTGTCAGTTAGACCACAGTGCTGGGGTTACATGTATAAACAGCATCGCTTACCCGTTACAATCAAGGGTTGCATCAAACCCAAAGCGCCGGGGCTTTTGGTGCCACACTTTTGTAATAAATGTGGTGACCAGCATTTCAGCAAGACTCCTGTTGTTATCTTTAAATCCAGTGCCTCTGCCTTTGTGGTTTTGCTGCTTGGATCTTGATTAGATGTGCATAGATTGATGAATCTGTGCACATGGAGCAAGTGTGTTCCTGTAGTTTGTTTTCCCTTGCTTAGCTCTTACAATCTTGGCGCAATGCATCTGTTTTTTATTATGGATGTCTGTGGCTAAAAGGGACATAACGTACATCATTAAGTTTAGAATGGAACTTACTGTATTACCAATATGTAAATTAGAAACACCCAAGGAGTTTACAAAAAGACCGGTAAAGACGACATGATAAAATAAGTGGAACTGGTATTTTTAAAAAAATGCTTCTATAGAAAGAAAAATGACTTGCAGGTTCAGCACAGGTTTCTTTTAAGTTTCAAGGGATAGGACTCAAAGAGCAATAGTACTTTTTAAAAGTGATGAAACACATGCAGCCAGGCTCTTACTGATTACCACAGAGGCCCCAGAGACTCTGGTAGTTAAGTGAGAGTTTGAATGTCTTGCATCATAGGTAAACCATCAGGTAGAGAAACTATAGGCCACTCCTTTTAAGGTAAGGCATTTTCCAGTTTCCCTGTGAGATAGTTTTGCAAGCAGACACAAAGTAATGAATTTTCATACATAATAGATTATATGGTGCTGAAAAACGACTGTGAACCTCAGAGGATTTTTAAAGCTTTGATTGCCATCATTTCTTCCGAATATCTTTGTGAATCTAAAGCAGTTGTCTATGTCAGTATTAATGACAATACATACTTCAGTGGATGGTGGGTCTGGGTCTTGCATACAAATGATGTTGCTGCATACATCATGTATGAAATAGCATTTGGTATCATCTTCAAAGTGATGAGGTGGGGGATTCTGAGTACCAGGAGTTAGATCAAAACCATTACATGCTTTTCACAACAACTTTGTTTTTGTTCTGCTTCAAAGAAAGAATATAGGCATTATGTCTATGATTTCACCAGAGGGCAACTCACATGTAAATGGACTTTTTGCATTCATCAAAGTATGGGTTAGCTGACTGAGAGATAAAGAGGAATCTCAAAAACAGATGTTGACATTTTGGCTGGTCATTAGCACTGCAGGATCTGTAAGCACAAAAATAGGACCCCATAGAAGTCTGGTATAAGCACTAATTAAGTAATTGGGAGTTACTGTCAATTAGTTTTATGTAGCAACTAATAAAGTAACTGCAGAAGATGGAAATGGCGCTTCTGCTAACAGTGATAGTAACAAGGCAGAAAAGGGCAAACACACAGACTCATACCAGAAAAGCCATTGCAATGTAAACAATGGTGTGGAAAGATTATGGCAGATGTGCTGGGTTTATTTGCCCTGTGGCTGTTAATCTACACTTGTACCGCACATATAGTGTGATAGTTGTATTGTGCATCATAGGAAGGAAAGGGGCAGACACAACTAGAGGTTATCATTGTCCAATAGATGTTTTCTTTCATTAGCCACACTTCAGAGAATAGCAGGTACATAATGAAACATTTAGTGGCATCTGTCTATCTGCTCATGGATTGTCCTTTGGTTTGTACATGGCTTACAGTACTCACAGTTTTACTTTTTAATATTTGCATAATATAATAGTTCTGTTGAGAAAAAATATAAATGACTGTCTTACCCTGTAATGTACTCAACTTGACAGAAACAAGCATTTGCTAATGCCAAATGTTTGCTTGCTTGTATCTGCAGTGCCTTTATTGGGCTTTTATACAGTTATACAATATATGCTGCTACTAGCTGCATTTGCAATGCATGCTCTGTGGAGACTACAGCCACTGTGGGTTGTATTCAGAAAACTTACTCGGCAGCCACTGCACTAGGTTCCACAGGTGGGATCCGCAAATCCTGCTCAGTGGGTAGTACACTACCCACCATGTACAGTATTCACAAAGCTCACTCCATGAGAATGACACTAACTGCTGTAAGTGCCACATGCAATGCCCACTTGGTGGCCAGGAAACAGATAGTTGGTGCTCCCCTATGGCATGGTTGGGACCATGTTGTTGGGACCGTGGACACTGGGGGCATGATCAGGAGGTGGGCAGGATGTACTGCATCAGCTAGCAAAGCATACTGTGCTGGGACAGAGGACACAGTTGGGAGGTGATTAAGATGAATGACAGCAGGGGCAGGGTATACTGTTGCTGGGAAGGTGGACACCGCTAACACAAGTGGGAGGTAGGCAGGGGACACAGTGGCAGTAGACAGGGTATCCTATTGCTGGAACAGGGACACCAGGGACACGACAGGGAGGTGGGTGAGATGCACACTGGCAGTGGTTGGGGCCCACTGCTGCTGGGATGGGGTAAACATGGAAAAAACCATGAGGTGGGTGGGATGCACAGCAGCAGATAGCATCACCACAAGAAAGTCCTAGTACTACTAATCATATAGTATAAAATGGGTTAAGAAAACCTTGTAAACTCATTGGTTTCATTAATGGCTGCCACAACCATCCCTACCTGACCACTTTCTCAGTCTCTCTCTCTCTCTTTCTCTTGCTGTATCTGACTGCAAATGTTGCACCATTAGCAGTAAGTAGTTTTTAACTTTTTTTGTTTATAATTCCTAATTGTGTGTCTCCATCACAGTAACAAGTCCCAACATCTCTTAACACAGACTGCGACAGTTCTTGCACCTCCCATTGCTGACCGCTCCCTCCTCATGTCTATTGTGCAGAAGAATAACAATATTGTTTTGATGATCATGACACTGACTGACTGACTGATACTGTGATCAGAACCAGGTGGGATGAGAGAGGGTGGCCACAAAAAAAGACCACAGGATGAGGACTGGGGGAGTGCACTGTGCACATGACTGGAAAGAGGGAGAACATACGAACATACGAAATTTGCCAGCAGATAAAGGACTAGAGGTCTATCAAGTCTGCTCGAATGTGCAGCTAGCACCCCTTATTCTGCAGAAACATAGAAACATAGACTTTGACGGCAGATAAGGACCGCTAGGCCCATCTAGTCTGCCTATTTCCCTACCTACAGGATAGGCCGCAGATCCTAGTTAACCAACAGCCTTTATCTTCCTGCCCCCACAAGAATTGCCTTATGTCTGTCCCATGCATTCTTGAATTCTCCCACAGTTTTAGACCCACAACTTCCTCAGGAAGGCTGTTCCATGCATCCACTACCCTCTCTGTGAAATAATACTTCCTCACATTGCCCCTGAACCGCCCTCCTTCTATCTTTAAATTGTGTCCCCTTGTTCTTGCAAGTCTCTTTTTCTGAAAGATGCTACCCTCTTGGACTTTGTTGATTCCCTTGAGGTACTTGAAAGTTTCTATCATGTCCCCCCTCTCCCTTCTTTCCTCAAGGGTATACATATTAAGCTCCTTTAGTCTCTCCTCATACGGCTTTTCTTGCAGACCCTGCACCATTTTAGTTGCCCTCCTCTGGACTGCCTCTATCCTGTCTATGTCCTTGCGGAGATGGGGTCTCCAGAACTGGACACAGTATTCCAGATGGGGTCTCACCAACTGTCTGTACAGAGGGATAACAACTTCCTGTTTTCTGCTGCTGATGCCTCTCCCTATACATCCCAGTATACCTCCGGCCCTCCCTACTGCCTTCTCACATTGCTTGCTAACCTTAAGGTCATCTGATATGATTACCCCAGGTCCCTTTCCTGTTTTGTTGTTGTTATTACTAGCTCCCACCCATTGTTTATTCTTCCCTGGGTTCTTGTTTCCCAGGTGCATTATTTTGCACTTTTTGCATTGAATCCTAGCTGCCATAGTCTGACCATTCCTCCAACCTTGCTAAGTCCCTTTTCATCCTTTCCACGCCTCCTTGTGTATCAACCCTGTTGCAGATCTTTGTGTCATCTGCAAAAGGCATACTTTTCCTTCCAGTCCCTCTGCATGTCACTGATGAAGACATTAAAAAGGACTGGACCCAATACTGAACTCCTGCGTACCCCACTAGTAACCGCCTCTTTCTTCAGAGTGGACTCCATTTACAATAACCTTCTGTGTCCTGTTGTCCAGCCAATGTTTTACCCAGGCTACCACCCTGGGACCCACTCCCAGGCTGGTTAATTTGACTATCAATCTTTGTGTGGGACTGTGTCAAATGCCTTGCTAAAGTCTAGGTAGGCCATGTCCACAGCCCCTCCTGGTCTACTACTTGGTCACCCAGTCAAAGAAATCTATTAGATTCGTCTGACATGACCTTCCCACTGTGAACCCATGCTGCCTTGGATCCTGTGCTCCACTGACCTCTAGGTACTCAACTATTCTTTCCTTCAGAAGTGACTCCATCACTTTCCCTACCACAGGTCAGACTGACAGGTCTGTAGTTTCCTGCCTCTGTCTTGGTCCCACTTTTGTGAAAGGGAATCACATCCGCCTTCCTCCAGTCCTCGGTACCACCCATCCTCCCATGATTTATTAAAAGTGTAGCCAGTGGTTTCACTAGTTCCTTCCTTAATTCTTTTAGAATTCTTGGGCGAATTCCATCAGGACCCATTGCTTTGTCCACCTTTCAGTTTTAGGAGTTCTTGCAGAACCCTTTCTTCTGTGAAAGGACTGGGATCGACCCCCTATCAAGAGTGCTTCTGTTAATTGGATTAGGCACTTCCCTCCTCTTTGTGAATACTGAGCAGAAATATTTGTTCAGTATTCCTGCTTTTTCACTGTCCCCCTCTGCCCACCCACCGTTCATTCTATTCAGCCTCACTATCCCTCCCTTTGTCTTTCTACGCTCGCTGATGTACCTATAAAAGGTTTTATCCCCCTTCTTAACTGAGTTGGCTATCTTTTCCTCAGTTTGGGCCTTTGCTATTCTGACTTCCCTCCCTGCTTCTTTCTGCCTTAACTGGTGCAGCTGCCCCACCCTTCCACCCTTCCCTTTCATTAACCCTCCCCCTTGTCCTGTCCCATCCCCTTTTGAAGCAGTCCACTGTTCTACTGGATACCACTTCTGCAGGTAATGCATTCCACCCAGTCACCACCCTCTCTGTAAAAAAGTGTCTCCTCATCTCCCTCCTGAACCTTCCTCCCTCCCTCCAGTCTCGTGTCATGGCCCCTGGTGTCCCTCTCCTCCCTTACTTTGAACAGCCCCTCTGTACCTGTCTTGTTTATTCCTTTGATGTACTTAAAGGTTTCAATCATGTCCCCACGTCCCTCCTCTCCTCCAGTGAGTACATATTCAACTCCCTCAGCCTCCTCTCTTATGATAAGTCCCCCAGCCCCTTGATCATCTTTGTCGCCCTGCGCTGCACCCCCTCCACTAACTTAATGTCCCTCTTCAGATATGGGCGCCAGTACTGCATGCAGTACTCCAGGTGCGGTCTAACTAATGACCTATACAGTGGCAGAATCACCTCCTCCTCGAGGATATACCCCTGCAATACAACCCAGCATTTTGTTGGCCTTGCAGCTGCCTTCCCACATTGTGCCAAGTTGTACATTGACCCTGTAATGAGCAACCCCAGATCCTTCTCCTCCTCTGTCTGGGCTAGCTGCACCCCCAGCTGGTAACTCCTCCTTGGGTTCTTCATCCCAAAATGCAACACCTTGCACTTTTTGGCATTAAACCCCAGTTGCCAGGTGTCTGACCAGGTTTCAAGCTTTGCCAGATCATCCTGCAACCCCTGCCATCCCCCTAGGTCATCCACCACTGCTCCTACCTTGGTATCATTAGCAAACAGACTGATCTTGCTTTTGATGTCCAATGATATGTCTGCAATGAATATCCCAAGTAACACTGGTCCCAGCACCGAGCCCTTTGGAACACCGCTCGTCACTACCCACCATCACCTTTTGTTGCCTTCCCTGAAGCCAGTTCCCTACCCATCTCACCAGCTTTGAACCCGCCCCTGTGCCTACTAACTTACTTCCCAGCCTTCCATGCGGCACCGAGTCGAATGCCTTACTGAAGTCCAGATACAGGACATCCACTGCATGGCCCCTGTCCAGTTGCCTAGTTACCCAGTCATAAAACTCCACCAGGTTGGTTTGGCAGGATCTGCCCCATATAAAGCCATGCTGTCTGCTGTCCTGTAGTCCTTTGGCCTCTAGGAAGGCCACTAGCCTTTCCTTCAGTATAATCTCCATTAGCTTACTCATGATGGATGTGATGCTCACTGGTCTGTAGTTTCCCGGTTCATCCTTGGGGCCACTCTTGTGGAGGGGCACCACATGAGCCATCCTCCAGTCCTGAGGTATATACCCCAAATATAGTGAGGCATTAAACAGGTCTGCCAAAGGTCCTACAAGGACCTCTGCCAGCTCCTTCAGTACCCTGGGGTGGATGCTATTTGGGCCTGGCGCCTTATCCACCCTCAGTGCTTTCAAACCCTCCCGAACTCTGCCCTCCATGATTTCCCCATCTGTCACCCCTTCCCCCTGTGTTTCTGCCATTTCTCCCCCCTTGGGTGTCACCCCCCTCTTCTCTTTAGTAAATACTGAGCAGAAGTACTCATTTAGTGCTTCTGCCTTATCACACCATGCTTCCACCTTAGTTTCTTAGCCCTAGCCTTCTTGCTCTGGGCCTTAGTTCTTCCTGCAGACCCTCAGTCTCCTTTCTGAGTTTCTATATGTGGTTGCACACTTTTCTAATCCTTATTATGTGGTCCTTACAGCTCCTTTTCTCCCTGATGTACCTAAAGAAGTCCTTCTCCCCCTTCTTAATGCCTTGTGCCAGCCTGAGTTCCATAGATGCCTTGGCTCCCCTTACTGCCCTTGTCACCTCCTTCGATTCCATCAAGTACTCCTCCCTGTCCTCCCCTCTCCCTGTTTTCTTGTACTTCCTAAAGGCAGCTCTTTTCCTCCTTACCTTTCCATGACCTCTTTGCTCAACCAGCTCGGTTTCTTAGCCCTAGCCTTCTTGCTCTGGGCCTTGCATCAGGTTTTGGTTGCCTCCACTATCCCCAGCTTTATGAGCTCCTACCTCTGGTTAGTGTCCATACTAGACTGAATTCTGGCCAGGTACCCTTTTACCACTTCCCCCATCCTCCGAAAGTTGGCCCTCCTGAAGTCCAGCGTTCTTGTGCTAGATTCCACTCCTTCCTTGCCCATATCCAATGTGAGCCATACTGAGTGATGGTCACTCCCTGACAGGTTCCTGCACTGTAAGTTCTCTCACAAAGTCCCCATTTGCCAGCACAAGGTCAAGGGTATTCCCTAACCTGGTTGGTTCACTGACCATTTGCAGCAGGAAGCTGTCCTGGAAGGCATCCAGTAGTACCTGTCCCCTTCTGCTCCTGATTGTTGGGGTACTCCAGTCCACTCCTGTCATGTTGAAGTCCCCCACAATCACCACACTACCCTTCTTGCAGGTCCTCCTGATCTGCCCCTCTAGTTCCCTGTCTAACTCCTCCATCTGAGATGGCGGCCTGTACACCACTCCCATTCTAAGAATCCTATTCTTGGAATCCTGGATTTGCATCCAAATTAACTCCGTACTACCCTCGTCCCCTTCCTCCCTTACACACTTCAGTCCTTCCTTCACATATAGTGCCACACCCCTTCTTTCCCAATCACCCTGTCCCTATGAAATAACCTGTACCCTGGTATAGACAGGTCCCAGTCATTGTATCGGGTGGACCATGTTTCTGTGATGGCTGCAATGTCCACCTCTCCCTCTGCCATGAGCACCTGTAACTCTGCAGTTTTCCTCTCAAGGCTGCTAGCATTAAGGGTAACCACCTTCCACCCTCCCCCCCATCCTGCCCTCCTTTACTAGCATCACCAATAGTACTTGCCGTTTGTCCTTTGTCACTGTTATGGGGGATAAGCTCGTATGGTTTCCCAACCTGTGGTCTCTGCATGTCTCTTGCCCAATTGCCATCCCCTGCTCCTAGTTTAAATTCTCTACTTCCTCTATGTACTCCTCCACCCCCGGTTTCAACACTTTCTTTCCCTACTCACTCAAGTGCAGTCTGTCCTTGGCATAGAGACTACTGTCCTCCCAGGTCACTCACCACCCCACCCCAATAGCCCATACCCTTTAGCATAACACCAGGTTCTTAGCCATCCATTAAATTCCTCTATTCTCAGCTTTCTTGTCATGCTTGCCTTGGGCACTGGAAGTATCTCCGAAAAAGTTACTGATCTTCCTGCCCCCTCACATAATTGTTCTAGTTCCTCAAACCTTCTCTGGACTATATCTACTGTCTTGTCAGCCAGGTCATTTGTCCCAAGATGTATAATTAAATGAGGCTTGTCCCTACACCTTCTAGCATATTTCAGAACAGATTATCCCACCCTTTCCGCTGTCATTCCTGGCATGGCCTCCATCCAAATGCGACTATGTCTCTCCCCCTTGCTAGTCCACCTGACTCCTCTTAGTATTGAGTCCCCCAGCACTAAGTTTCCACCCCTCTTACTCCCTGCTTGCTTCCATTCATCTCCCTCTCACATTTCTGGCTCCTCTTCTTCCTCCTGCACATTATTTCCCCCTTTTGCCCCTGTTGCAATTCTCCCAGCAGAACTTCCTCCCATTCCAGTTTGGTCCAGGCATTTATCAATTACTCCTCTAATTTCATCATTTCCCTCCTCCACCTTCTTCCTCTCTAGCAGTGCAAAACTATTTTCTGAAGAGCCTTCACAAATGCCCGCTCCCTCTCTCTTAATAGTAACCTGTTCTCTCCTTTCCACTACATGACTTTTGCCACTTATTCACTTCCCCTCACAAGTCCCTATCTCCTCCTTCCATTTGTCTTTTGTCTCCTGGCCTGGTTTCCCCAGCAATCGTTCTTCCTGGCCTGGGCCCCCTTGTCCCTGCTTCCCTTCTTCTGACCCTCTCCTCACCACTGTTGGCTTAAATCACCCTTCTTCATCTCCAGTTCTTCCTCCCTCAAGTATTGGGCTAAACCCACCCCCAGTATGCCTTGCCTGTCTTAGTTCCTCCTGCAGACCCTCAATCTCCTTTCTGAGTTTCTCTATGTGGTTGCACACTAAACATCCTTCCACAGCCCAGGCTATTTTTAGAAAGATTGGTACACCGCAGTTGTTGCAGCCTACCACCCTACCCATTGCTGTCATTGCCCACCAGTGACCCCCAACCCTTCCAGATGCAGGATACCAAACACTCCCCCAAGTCTCCCCTCTCCCCCCTCTATCAGTGCAAAACATTATTTTGTTAATTTCCCTTACCCTCTTTGTTGTACACGTTTGGATAGATTGAGCAACTGCTTTTTATATTCCAAACCTTCCTATCCAAACTCAAAAAGAGACTTTAAGTAGCCATTGCACAACCTTCTTCAAACTCCTACTCCTCCTTTCCACAATGCAATATCAATGCAAAGAAGTAACAATGAAAGCTCCTAGATTTGCAGTTACTTCTCTTCCACTGAGATAGCAGTCACCTCTTCACTCGCTGCTGTTCCTTTCCTTGATGTCAGCTTCTGCTATGACAGGTGCATATCCTTTGCCCGTTTGAGGAAGTGATGTCAGAACCCCTGGTATAAAGGAAATCATGGACCAGGGGCAGGCAGGGTGAGGGGCTGGGGGGGACCAACCCAAGTCTTCCAGAAACAATCAGGTAGCTGAGGCCCCTGATCAGACCATTAGCACCCTTCCCCCACTATGCACTAACCTTTGCAGCTAGTGAAGCCAGCAAAAATGAATCGCAATTCTACTCAAAGCCCCCAAAATAGGTTTGCTACCAAAAGAAACAGGTCTCCAATTCAAACAGCTTCACCAACAACACATCAAAATAGGCATGAAATTAGAAGATATAGGTCTCTTATTCAAAGAAACAGCCCCAGTTAAAACACACCAAATAGGTTTTAAATCAGAAGAAATAGGCCTCTACAAATGCAGCCTGCTACACAGTGAAACATCAAACAAATGAGCCCACTTATAGCCACCAAAACAGTTTTCAAAATTCCAACAGCCCCAAAACAATACTCTGCTAGCCCCTCAGAAGTAGTAAGAACGAAAAGAAATAACCTTCTACCAGGTAAAATCCACAAGAAACAATGTAAAAACAAGAAGCTACTGTACTGTAACAAATCTGATCCTTTCCCTTCTAGTTCCTTCTGAGAAGCCAAAACAACTCAAGTTGCAGAAGCAAGTTTATGCCCCTCATTTTGGGGGGCTTACATTATGTGGGCCACAGCCCCTGTGTCTGCTTCCTCCAGGCCCTCAGCTACTCTTCAACATCCTGTCTATTCAGGAGCAATAGCAGAAGCAGACCCAGTGCTCCTTTTGACATGATCATGGTAGGAGCCGAATGGCAATGCCCATCTATGATGTGGGTACACTGTTATTGGGACTGGGGAAAAAGGAAGCAAGTGTAAGTCTCCCCCCATTTCTGGGGCTTACCTTGTAGGGGCCATATCCCTTGTATCTAGCTCCTCTATGCCTTCATCTTCTCTTCACCCACTGTTCCCTCAGAAATGCCAATGAGGGACCAGGAGAGCAGAAGTAGACACATTTGGGAGCTATAGCTGGAGCAGAGCCAGGGCTCCTCTCAAAATCATTGCAGCAGGAGCTTCGCTGCTATGCCTGTAATCTTGGGCCCCAGACTACCATTGGGGCTGAAACTGAGTATCCCCATGCCAACCAGTGCCAACTAGTATTTCCCAGCCCCTGGTAAGGCAGTGGGGTCAAGAAACTAAGGGGGGACCATATTAACCTCAGTGAGTGCTGCTGTCAAGCACAGCAGCACCTAAACAAAACTGGAGCTCCTTTCTTGCAACTGGGCCATGTGCTCACTCCTGCAAATTGTTCCCCTCCTGGAAAGGCAGGGACCATTTGGTGCAGCTGGAAGAATTGGTAAGTGGGTCAGGTCAGTAGCAGTAGGGATAATTTCAGTGCGGCTGGGGGAATCAGGAAGTGGGTGGGATCAGCAGTGGAAGGGACTTACTATTCGATGTGACTAGGGGAATCATGAGGCAAGTGGGATCAGCAGTGGGAGGGACTATTGGTTTGAGGAATTGGGAGGTGGGTGGGATCAGCATCATGAAGGACTGTGTCCAGTGTGGCTGGAGTCAGGAAAAGAAAGGGGAGAAACAGAAATTTACATGGAGCCCCAGTGGCTGAGTTCTCCCTGTTGGCAGAATCCAAGATGCACAATGCAAGGGAGCAGAAGTGATGTGGAGCAGGCTGACCTGCTTGGTGGGGTGTTGAAGATGAAAGGATAGAGCCACTCTCTGATAGGTGCAGCTGCCTCCTTTCAATTACACAAAGTTTCGGTCCATCATCTAGGCTAAACAACATTATTATCAACCTGCTTCTTGTTGGATTGTCAGTGATGAGCCTCCTGCAGCTTGAGCTACACTGGATGCTCCGCTGACACACCTCTACAGCTGCTACTCTCTCAAACAGTCACAGTATGCTTGCTTTGTGAATGCACATGCCATGTGAACATAGAAATAAGTGTTGCTGGCTGTACAGGCCCATGGTGTAGTAGATGCTCAAGCGAAACACCTACCTTGTTAAGCAGAAACCAGATATCATAATTAACTTTTGAAGCAGGGCTAGTGAATAGGTAAATCTACCAGCCCCATTCACATTCTACTGATTCAACGGGTGTACTTACTGAAATGTTACCTTATCCAGTACTACAAGCAGCAGGTCTAGTTAAAGGAAGATTTTACTAACCCATCACAAAATGTATCAGAATCAAGTTGGTGGGCTAGTGCCCATTTTGATCCTTGAGAAACTAAACAACCAGTCATAAGTCAGACAGTGGCACAACTGCCTGTTGTTTTCACACCCCATCACCCCATGGGGGGTCAAAAACACAAAGCAACATGTGGAGGAGAGCTACATGAGGTCAGGGGCAGCTGTTAAAATCCTAGAAAAGCACCACTGCCAATCAGTATCATGATACATGTCTAATACACTCTTTGGAAGTACATTTCTTTCCTCAGACCTGACTAATTCAATAGAATTGAAAATTTAAATTTTACTCCAATTCATTTATTAAACTATTTGTTTGATAACATAAAAATACCTTATACATTTTAATCCAATAGTAAACAGATAATGGGATCACATTTTCCCCTTTATGAATACACTTGGGATTCAGAGCTTCCCCACTGTGATAGTGCCTAAACGGATTGAGACCAGAGGCTTACAATGGGCTTTCCTGCCAACTGCAGATGAGCCAAGCAGCACCCCTTCAGTCTGGATTCAGACAGCTGTGTGCAGGGGGGATGATTTTCCCCCTCCAGTTGACTGACAGTACTGCACGCTGACTGCACTTGCAGGTGAGGCCCCTAGCCACCTCAGCTTCCAAAATCCCACTTACTTGAACCATTTTACAGAACTCCTCATAAAGTAATTTCTTCAGGTGCACTGTAATATCTACAACTCTCCAGCCACTGGGCTCTCTTTAGTCCAACAGCTGGTGTCTATAACCAATCATGTTTGGTAATTTGAGCACAGGCAGAAGGGTCCCCTGCTCCAGGAAAGGCAAGAACTGTTTTGGTGCAGCTGAAGGAATTGTGAGGCAGGCGGGTTCTGCAGTTGGAAGGACTATTCAGTGTGGCTGGGGGATCAGGAGGTGGGTGGGCTAAGCAGCAGGAGGAACTATTTGGTGTAGCTGGAGAAATCAGGACATGAGTGCAGTCTGCAGCAGGAGGGTCTCAAAGTTTCATGCAGCACCGGGAAAAACAGACACACGTGGGTCATGTACAGAAGCAACAGTGCACAGAGGCATGAGAGAGTGGGTTAAATATTTGATTGAGGTTGCCACTGCTATCTAATAAGCAGCTCTGAGGCTCCCAGAGGCTGGATTGATTACAACTTCAGAGACAGACATAGAAACAAAGCTGTGGTAGTGTGCATGACTTTTGCACCGACTGCAGTTTTGCTACAACAGCAAGTGAAACAGAAGAGACAAAGGGTACACTGTGCACTGCAGCAACACAAATGAGAAATGGGCATACTGAGTGTCTTCCGTATGTTTAAGAGAAGTTGGGTAACTCACCAAAAGTAGCCCATGGATAAAAGTTTTTCCTTGTTTTACCATGAGGTGGTGCCTTAAGTACTGGTTTAATGAGACAAGACTTCGGCAGCAAGTAGAAATTGGACTGAACGAATAATTGAATACCTGTTGTTGAGTGTGAAGTGTGTTTCTTTCAATCAGGACTGCGCGACTAGTTGGCAGGGTGGGCACTTCACTGCAGGCAGGCAGGGCACTGGCTGGCTAGTTTTGGCCCTTGACACAGGTACAGCAACAGGAGCACATAAACGATTCGTAAGATGGACTGGAGAAGGTTCACTGCACCAGCCTGGGTGTGCCTGGGGAGATTTATGCAGATCAAAGGAGCCAGCCACTCTGTGAATGGAGTTGCTGGCTCCTTTGAACTATGTAAAGTTTACACTCTCCTAAAAGAACAACACATCATGATCAGCCTCACTGATTACTGGGCTGTCACTGATGAGCCCAGAGTACTGTGCTGCATTGGAGTTGACAGTGACAGTGACACTTATCTGAAATGCCACTCATCCTAACAAAATGCTTACTGTGCATACATACACAAGAAAACATAAAAATTAGGGATGTACAGACAGGCTGTTATTCACTTGGGTAATCCAAATGGTGAACAGAAATCTGCCGCGTGTCCACTTACTATATATCATATTCCTCCAGACAAAAAAGGGACCCTCAACAATCCTCTTCCCACTGCAGATCTCCCCTCCAAGAAAAGACTAGCTTTTAAATGTTCCTCCCACCCCAACTGGGGGACCTAAACTAACCAAACTGCAGTACCCCTGTAGTGAGTTGCTGGTGGAACTAGTCCCACTCCTGACATTTAAAGACTCCCTGCAAGCCTTAATTAGTCAGGAGGCTCCAAGTACGTCTTCCTATCAAAATCAAATTCTTTGACCCATACCCACCCTATACATGTCACAGTTTACAGAATAGGCTGGGGTGGCCACAGAAGAGGGGACTGGATGCTCCTGAAGACACCTGGGGCAGGATTCAAAAAGCTTTGACCGGGTGCAAAACCAGCTTGCACAGGTCAAACCAAGCTTTGTGAATAGCTGGTATTCACAAAGTCCAGTTTGCCCCCCCGGGCAAAGTATGGAGGGGGCCGGGAACACAAATGAGTGGGAGAGGCCCTGCATATCCTATCAATCTGAGTGGGAGAGGCCCTGCATATCCTATCAATCCCATTCACAAACATTTGCTCCATGGAATGGCTGTTCACAGAAGCCATTGGGTGGAGCATCAGGGAGGAGATCCAACCAGCACACTCTATGGGGGATGCTATTGATCGGTGCTTGGTCATTTTCCCCCTTTTTTCCTGGAGTACCTTTGACCGGCTGGAGTTTGCAGATGTTATGTGGATTGTCCAGGGTATGCACCCTACATGCTGTAGTTTGGATCCGGGCCCAGTCTCCCTGATTATGGATTGTTGTGACATTATTGGCCTGGTCCTGGCATGGATAACCTGGTTCTCCCCTTGAGTTGAGTGAGTTTCCTAGCTGTCTGAAAGAAGCAGTGGTGGCACCCCTCCTGGAGAAAGTTTCTCTGGACTCAGACTGCCTTACTAACTACAGACCTTTCTTTAACCTCCCCTTCATGGGGAAGGTGATTGAGAAGGTAGTGGCGGTACAGCTGGAGAACCATTTGACCATCCATAGCATCTATGAACCCCTCCAATCTGGTTTTCAAAAGAAGCACAGTACCGAGGTTGTGCTGGTTCAGGTGCTCAATAATCTCTTGATGGGGAGAGATCAGAAAAGCCGCTACATCCTGGTACTTCTGAATCTCTCTTCAGCCTTTGACACCATGGACCATGAACTGCTGCTTGAGCATCTGAGATTCATCTGTGGTCTGTCTGGTACAGTCCTCAGGTTGTTTAAGTTCTTCGTCACTGGCAGAACTCAGGGGGTGGTGTCAGGGATTTATTCCTCTGACCCTCTCTTTCTGTCATGTGGGTTCCCGCAGGGCTCACTGCTGTCCACCATGTTGTTTGCAGTGTACGTGCTGCCCCTCGGAGTCATTGTAAGACGGTATGGGCTGAGGTTTCACTGCTATGCTGATGAATCCCAGCTCTACCTGTCGTTTGCACCCGACCAGGATAGTGCGCTCTCTGTATTTAACAACTGCCTCATCAAAATCCACGATTGGATGAATTCCAGGTGGCTAAAGTTGAACTCGAGAAAGACTGAGGTGATGGTCGTGGACCTGGGATGCCAGACAAGGGGTTCAGGGGCTGATAAGCCTATGGGGCTTTCCTTGGGGGCTCCCAGCTTTTTTCATCTGAATGGGTGCAGGACCTGGGGGTGATGCTTGATGATGGGTTGACACTGCGATCTCAAGTGTCGGCAGTCATGAAGTCATCCTTTTATCATCTGAGGAACATCACTAGGGACAAGCACCTAGTTCCGGTGGATGATCTTTCTACGCTAGTCCACCCCTTCATGACCTTGTGCCTTGATTATTGCAACTCCCTTTACCTAGGGCTACTGGGGGTTGATGTCTGCTGCCTGCAGCTGGTGCAGAATGCAGCAGCCCGGTTGTTGACGGGGACTCCATGGACGTGTCATATCACACTGGTGCTGTGCGAACTGCACTGGCTGCTGAGTCAGTGTCGGATCACCTTCAAAGTTGGACTTCTGACTTATAAAGCCCTACACAGACTTGGCCCAGACTACCTGAAAGAGCTTATATTTCCCTACTGTCCCGAGAGATCACTCTGCTTGGCTGATGAGGAGTTGCTAGAGATTCCAAGGGTATCCTTAAAATCTTCAGGGGCCTGTGCATCTATGTATGCAGCACCAGCCCTTTGGAATTCTCAACTCCTTCAGCTATGGGTGTACGTGACCATGGAAGGCTTCAAGCAAGCATTAAAACATATTTGTGGTGCCAAGCATATTCTGTTTAATTACATTGCATTTTATTGGTTATCTGTTTTTGTGTTTCCTTGTGCTTGCACAAGAAACACCTTGGGACAGTACTGCATTTCAGAGGTGTGTCAGGGACAAGTCCAATGCAGAGCAGTGCACAGTGGGCATCACCCTGACACACCAATGAATGGTGAAGCCCAGTCTGACAGCTGTTGGAATTTCACAGTGGGAGCTGACCTTCACTTGAGAGAAATGAACTGCACCAATGAGAGAGTGCGCTTCATTCCTCTCATTCTGTCTGCAGTCACACCCTCGATCATCCGGTTCCTTCTCTGTTGAAACCTGCTCACTTCCTCCCTCTGTGTGGAGTCAGTCCCATCACCGATCCGCCTTTCCTCGCCCATTGAAACCCACCTGCTCCCTCCCTCTGTGTGCAATCCCCCCCCCAATTCTCTGTTCCCCATCCATTGAAACCTGCCAGCTCCCTCTCAGTATAGTGTTGGCTGCAGGAGACCATAGAGGGACATTGCAAATCATATTCTTAGTATTACTGTAGGTGCTGTTGCGCTCCACCAGTCTCTCAACATACCGCATTTGTTTTAGCGTTCATGTTTAGATGCAATTAGAATACAATTCGTCTAGATGTTTCTGTCTTCTAAATGTTGTCCTAGCTGGACATGATTGCAATGTTACATGCACAGCAAAGACTGCTCCCCTGTTTCGAAGTGTGGTAGTAAACAACGAACCAAAGCAACAACAACAAAAAAAACACCCTCCACTGTACCTTATAAGCTTTATTGAGTTCAAACTTGAAAGGTGCCATCATGATCACAAGCAGATATGCTGAACAGTACCCTCGACTGGTTTCGTGCACTAGCATGTTGTATAGCGGCACCAGAGCAGGAATCTACTAAAATATTGTATATTTTTTTAGATTCTTACATTGGTGGAATATCAATGATCAGTCGTTATTCGAGGCTGAAGAATGAACAGAATGATTTGCTCCTTCATTAATGCAGTACTGATTACTTCTCTGACATGGAAGCATGTACTCAGTGTCTAAAAAAAAAAAAAGACCACATACACCGACCATGAAAGCGAGCATTTCTGACGTAAGTTACAGTATGTGGATTCGCTTTAATGTGCACGCGCTCTCACTGATGTGACTGGTACTCATCCCCGTCTTGACGCATGGACGAGCACTTCTGTAATGCACATCACTGAGGAATAGGCAGGAGCAGTACAGGACTGTTAGGAGGCACTGTCTCTGTCAGTGATTGCCATCAGCAAGTGAACATGTGTCTCTCTGTGACAAACATGGTTTTTGTAGCAGTGTCTAGTAATTTTTTTTAAAAAGTGAGTTAATGAATGAAACACATTTTTTGTCTTTGTGTGTGGAAAAAAAGGCCAGCAGAGTTCATTATACACCCAAGAAAGGAAACTACCCAAATGACCACATCAAAGAACACCTCACAGTTACCTACCCTAATGGCCACCTTGGACCCCCAACTTCCCTCTCGCCCCCACACACACACACACACACACACACATGTGAGAGATAGTGTGGAGGCAACTACATAATTACTGTACATGTGACATCTAGGCAATGTGAAGTACCACCTCAGCTTGAAACTAGTGATGCCCCAAATGGTGTGTCAAAGTGGTTAGATAGTGCCATGTTGACTAAATGAAACACTATGGTCCATCAGTCATAGGTTTTGTGTTTTGACTACTATCTGAATGAAAACTAAGTAGGTCTATTTATTTAGTCTGTGATCCATAATGACGCATCAAATGAGTATATGAATACAAGATAAAAAAAAAGGAAGGTCGAAGTCCAGAGTGTAACACCATATGAATATGAGCGTAGTGCTTTCTGTGTGTTTACTTTTATATTGTGAAGGTGCTGAGGTAAAGGGGGAGTGGCAGGGCTGAGGGCGAACTATGGACACTCCTATATCAGACACAATTAAAATGTATGGTCGAAAATAATAGGTGACATCTGTCTAGTGTCAAGACTACGTGCTCTCGTACACAAGGTGAAAGCAAGCTTCAAGAAAAGGATTGTGAACAGTAGCATTGTGATACAAGGTCAGAAAATTCAGACAGTCCAAATTCAAAATAGTATACATGGGTGGGTCGGTGTCTTCAACATAAAAGCTACAGCCAGCCATGCTTAGCCAAGGAAAGAACAGTTCATAAAATGTAAGCAATGACAGTGGGTGACATGAGTTCTTATAATGAAAACCTACACCAGCTCATCGATCGCACAAATATTGTGTGAAGTGTGACATCACCATCATATTTTCAGTTTACATGCCACTACCATGAAAACCATGACATGACCTGCATATGATACACAGTCCTGTACTGACAGTTACTTATTCGGACTGATCCTTCTGAAGAGTTTTTAATATGAATTTATTTATTTATCTTTTAGAATGCTGATTCATTGGTTTCCATCACAAGATATGGGACACAGAACTGTAATAAATTACAGAACTGCTTGCACCACTTGTAAGAAACACACCAAAAACTTTTGTTGAATTCATTAACTCACTTTTTTTTATTTGATACTGCTACAAAGTTAAACCCTGTTTGCCACAGAGAGACACATGTTCACTTGCTGATGGCAGTCACTGACAGAGACAGTGCCTCCTAACACTCTCGTACTGCTCCTGCCTATCCCTCAGTGATGTGCATTGCAGAAGTGCTTGTTCATGCGTCAAGATGGGGACGACTACCAGTCACATCAGTGAGAGTGCGAGCACATTAAAGCGAATCCACATACCATAACTGACGTCAGAAACGCTTGTTTTCACAGTCGGTGAATGTGGTCTTTTTTTCACACTAAGTGAGTATGTGCTTTCATATCAGAGGAGTGATTGGTACTGCATGAACTAAGGAGAGAATCATTCATTTCATTCTTCAGGCTCAAATAATGGCTGATCATCACTCCTCCAGCAATGTAAGAACTAAAAACCAAAGAAACAATATATTAGTAGATACCTGTTCTTTAAATTTTGACTCAATAAAGCTTATAAGGTACAGTGGAGGGTTCGTTTTTTTGTTTTCGTTCATTAGAGTGTTACAGCAGCCCCAGGATCAAAGTACTATGATGCTAAGAAGCACATACATATAGATACATAGATACATAGTAGTGTGACTGCAGAAAAGGACCCACAGGCCCACTCTGCCCATTTGTGTAGCTATCTGCTAGGACCCCCCCCAACAATCCCCTGTGTCTGTCCCATGCCCTTTTGAAGCTTTCCACTGTTGCTTCTCCAACTAACTCCTCCAGGAACCTATTCTACTTATCTACCACCCTCTCTGTGAAATAGTACTTCCTAATGTTACCCTTGAACTGTCCCCCCACAGTCTGTAATCCATGCCCCCTCATCTCCTGATTCCCTTTCAGCTGGAAGATGCTTCCCACTGGCACCTGGTTTATACCCTTAAGGTACTTGAAGGTCTCAATCATGTCCCCCCTCTCCCTCCTCTTTTCCAGGGAGTACATTTTAAATTCTCCCAACCTTTCCTCATAGGACAGGTGGCTGAGCCCCTTAACCATCTTCATTTCCCTCCTCTGAACTTGCTCCAGCCTTCCCACATCCTGTTTGAGGTATGGCCTCCAGAACTGGACCCCATACTACAAATGCAGTCTGACTAGATGTGTGTATAAGGATACTATGACCTCTCTTTTTCTGCTGGTAATCCCCCTTCTGATGCAGCCCAGCATTCTGCTGCCTCTCGCCATTGTTCCCTCACAGTGCCTTTCCACCTTCAGGTCCCTAGATATAGCGATGCCTAGGTCCCTTGCCTGTTCTGTTAAGCCAGGTCTCTGCCCACCATAGAGTACCCTGCCCTCTGGTTCCTGTATCCAAGATGCATGATCCTACGCTTGTCCATGTAGAATGAAAGCTGCCACCTCCCTGACCATGCCTCAAGCCTCCCCAAATCTCTTCACATTCTTTCTACCCCTTCCAGAGTGTCCACCTTATTGCAAACAAACTCACACTCCCCATCTCAAGGCCCACCATGATGTCCCCTACAAATAGATTGAACAGTAGGGGCCCTAACACTGACCCCTGAGGGACCCCACTTGCGACCATACCCTCTCCAGATGCCACACCATTTATAATGACCCTCTGTCTCCTGTGCCCCAGTCAGTTTCCTATTCATTTAACCACCTTCTGCCCCAGCCCCAGGCATGACAGCTTATACAGCCGTCTCCTGTATGGCATGGAGTCAAATGCCTTCTTGAAGTCCAGACAAGCAACATCTACTGCCCTCCACTGATCCAGTTCCTTGGTGATCGCATCAAAAAACTCTAAGGATGTACCCCAGGTAAAGCAATGTTTTCTTGGATTCATCAGGCCGCTTACCTCTAGGCAATTGGTGATCCTGAAATTCATTAGTTTCTCCATGAGCTTGCCCACCACCGATGTCAAGCTCATGAGCCTGCAATTTCCCACCTCCCCCCTCCACCTTATGCTGAGGGACCACATTTGCCTGCCTCCAGTACCACTCCAGACTCCAGGGACCTGTTGAAGAGTGCAGTCAAGGGTGCCAACAGTATATCTTTAAGTTCTTTCAACACCCTTGGGGGTACCTCATGGGGAAGAACACATTCTTTAAAGTTTAGGCACCACTAAATCTGCAGTATAATGGAAATTACAGTACTGCAATACAGTACCCCAAAACATCAAGAACGGCGAGGGGGACACGAGGAAGTGAGCTTTTTTTGTAACTGCCTCATTTAACTACATTATGCAGTATATATATGGATTTAGCAGTGAGGACAAAAAAATAGAACATGCACAAAACTGCTTTTATCTTTACATTCTGAAAGTGAGACACTTCTTAAGAAGTACATCTCTTCTTCGAGGAAGTGATGCTTGACAGCGTAGAGCTACAGACTGCTGTTCTGAAAAATTAGTGTTTGATCACAGTAATCCAGCAGAAGTAATATAAACTGGGGATGGGGAAAAGAACTAGCTCCTGAAATAAACAAAATATTTCTTACACTTGTTATGGCGTAATACCTTTTTGTCTGTTATGGTATATTATTGATTTCCTTCTCAGTTATTTCACTGTTCCCAGTCTGTGTATACCTCAGTCGAAAGTTCTTTCTTACCTCATATGACTGTTCATGTCAGTGCCTAAACTTTCTGCCCACTGCCAAACTACAGTAGGTCCCACTCTTTAACTAGTGAAAGATATTTTCCCTCCCACCCAGGAAAGGACAACAGGGAAGCAAATTGCATTTAGTGCTGATTTAATCCAGTTTCCTTTTGGAAGAAAGTGGGTTTAAATTATCAGAGAAGTTTTTTTCTTTTTACCCAGTTCATAAATGGAAACTATCCTTCAAGCACCACATTTTGCAATTTAGCCTCAGTGAAGTTTTTGAGAATGAGCCCTAGAATGGTTTTACATGCAACAGTTATATAAAATCCCAGGAGTGCTGTGTAGCTTCAGATACAGATGAGTTCAAGGAAGAGTAACACTACATTCTATAGAGTAGCAGCAGCAGAGCAGGACAAGGTAAGGCTATGTATCTCATTAAGAAGCATATAATATATTGCAAGCTGAGTACCTTACAATACCTGGAATGCTTCTATGCTTCCAAGCTATCTGTTAAAGTGTAACATGTGCTGTAGAAATGGCAGTGGGGATACATTATTATTAAAGAGCAGCTTTTCACTTTAACACTTACTTTCAAAAATACCATTTTTTTTTTCATTTTTACAATTTATGAAATAATACTTTTTTTTTCAATGTTCCTTTTCAAGGTTTACAACATATCTTGGTAGTCTGTTCAAAAGTCTGCACATAAAACATTTACCTCTCCCTACTTAACCTCACAGTGCCTTTGTTTATGAAATCATAGTGTGCCCCATGGCAACGCACTGTGATGTCGCAAACAGCAGTTTAGAGGTCAGTGTGTATGTGTGTGTGTGGGGGGGGGATATGTGGAAAGACTGTGAAATAAGTAGTACAGCATCTGCAATATTTAGTTGAAGGGTGACAGGACAGAAACTTAAAAAAAATAGAAAATACAAGAGTTCAGACATAAATGCTGCAAACCTAATGTGTTTAAAACTTTTTATTATGATAAGCAGGTGTTTTTTTTAACCAGCTGCTGACACCCAGGTACAACTTAAAAATAATACTTAAACACAAAGTTTCTAATATTTTGATTATGGTCACCCTTGTAAATGGGCTTTTAGCTTAAGGGTTCATATGATCATTAATAGATCAAATATCTTCTGTCATCGTTCTTTCCTCTCTACTCTTCATTACAAAGGATGTTGACTTTAACATAGGCTCTTTCTACTCTAGCCTTCAGCAGTCTCTGCTCCTGTCCCACATTTAAATCATAATCAGCTGTAACATTACAATATGTTGCCATGGGAATGACAGTAATGGCACAGGAGGAGTGTGGTGACATTAAGGGGGAATTATGCAGACACAAGCAGATAAACCAATAAGGAGTAAACAGCCTGTTGTTATGAAAATGTCCTAAATATTAAAACAAAAAAAAAGTGGAGAGAATGCAGAAATAATGTGAAATAGAAGCAAAACTATGTCTAAATACTCTGTTCAAAGTTCTCTTGAATGCACCGGCTGATTTTTAAATGTCAAGGCTTGGACTTTGAGAAGGTGTTCTAGGATTTGTGCTAGTCTCTTGTGCAGTCCTACAAATGTAGAAAGGAATGTTAGACCATCTTAGTCTTACTTTATGAAATAATTGCGTCAAGCACAGAAAATGACATGCACGTTAGAGGAATGATGCATACATCTTTATTTTTACCATGAAGGAGGTAAACGGCAGTGAAAGTGCTGAAATGTTTGAAAATACCAAAGCAATCAAAAAGTTTGGTTCATTAATTTTGATGCAGACACAACTCAAAATTGAGAATTTTGCCTGTGTCAAGACAATTGAACATCCAGCTCCAAAACTCTTGCAACTTACTGTGCCTGTAGAATTATCAATGTACATTTTGCTTCCAACTTATTTGACGGAATTTTGCAAATATTTTAGCCCTTGTCATAGTGTTCTGATTTACTCTGCAGAGTACAATGGGTAGTTGTTTGTTTTCCTTTTTGGCAAGCAGCTGGCAATTAAAAAAGCAAAGTAAATATTTGAAATTGTATTACTTAGTAATCAGTTTTTGTTGAGAATTAGATCAAACACTACTGAGAGCAGCAGGGAAGCAACTCCAGTACATATAGTCCTTATGAGAAACAATATCAGAATTTTATACTTTTCAGGAACAAGGGTGGAATGAGGTGTTCCACACATAAATTAAAATGGGACACATATATATGTTTCTTACAAGCAAAAGATCTGCAGTGCAATTTAATTGCTCCAGCAACTTTTCCCCCCGTCCTGGCACTGAGTAGGCTAAGACAGTGATTTAAAAGTTGCTAAAAAAAACAAATAATGTAGAAAATGTTTTTTTTGCAATCAAGTCCCATGTATGTATTAGTAGAAACATTTTAAAATGTCTAACTCCATGGATGTTCTGAGGCACAAAGTGAGGCCTGTTGCCATATCTCTGTTAATCTGCAGGGTTAGCTTAATGAATGTAACTCAGTTATTAGTGTCCATTAGTGCTATTTGCAGACTAAATGTTTTTAAACAGGACAGGGAATGAGTGCTAAATGGCAACAGTTAGTAATGTTCCTAGTAATGGAAATCACTAACTTACCTTCAAATAGGCCATAGGTAACTTCACCTGAATCAACAGTGATGTGAAAAAATGTGCTTTCAGTTGTTTTCAATTTATGGACAACACTCTGCATAGTCCTCTTCAAGGAGTCAGTCATTTGGAGATTTTACTACGTCATGGTTTGTGTATAGCATGCTAAGCATGAACTGTTGTCCTAGGAGAACCATGCTTAGAGTTCTGTGCACAAATGATGGCCTACAGTAGTTAAACTTCCAGATCACTGGATACACTAAGAGAACTGTAATAGAATGCCACCCATAAAAAAAAAAAAAAACACTTCACATAATAGTTTTTCACATCATGTTTTATTTAGGTACAGTTATATATGCATCATTTAGGCTTATGGATATCATTTATATAAAGGGCAACATTATAAACAGCTGCCAATTAGAAATCATTTCCTGTCCTCTTTATTAATATTATTATTATTATTTTTGTAATAATTGGATAACACTTTTGAGCCCAATGGGCTCACTTGCAAAGGTTCCACATCAGATGAAGAGTGCAAAACATTACAGTAAAGGAGTTAAGCCAAAATAATTGCAACAAGACTTTAGAGTGCATAACTAGTATATCAATGCAATAATCAGGACAACAAAGAATCAGGGGTACACATCAGATGGAGACTCCGAGACTTTACAATGGAGGAATTCAACCAAAAACCATATCAATTATAAATAAGACTTCAGAGTGTGTAAACAGTACATTACTGCAATACACAGAGCAAAAGAAAATCAGTGAGGCTGGAATAAGGGTAAGGTATAGGATAGGGGGTATAGTACATGGGTATGGGAAGGGTTTTTGATAAGGAAGCTGAGAGTAGAAAGGGTTGGTTGGTAGGAGAATGTGTGTGTGTGTGTGTGTGTGTGTGTGTGTGTGTGTGTGTGTGTTGGGGGGGGCATGAAGCAGCTTAATGAGAATTGTCCAAAGAGGATGCAGGGAGGTGGGGCAAAATCAATGGCAACTGCAGGGTCAGTGTGTATTTGTGCCTGATTCAGTCCTATCGCCTTTTTAAGCATATGTTTTATAGTCTATCTTCTACTTTTTTAATATAATTTTTATTTAGTGGGCATACCAAACACAATATCTGTTCATTCAGCATTATAGTAGATTTTATTTTTGTATTTCTATATTGCTTACATTTCTTTTTAAATTATGTAAAATTTTTTATGAAATTTTACTAAATGAGAAATTTCTATGAAAGGACCTCATTGGAAATGAGCTTGTCTCAATTGACTCCCCTATACATTTAATAATAAATAACATTTTTGTGTTTCCCTGTGCAGGAAACACCTTGGGACACTACTGCATTTCACAGGTGTGTCAGAGATGAGTCCAATGCAGAGCACTGCGCAGTGTACATGACCCTGACACGCCAATGAAAGGTGAAGCCCCCCATGTGACTGCAGTTGCAATTTCACAGGTGGGAGCTGGTCTTCACTCAAGAGAAATGAACTGCATCAATGAGAACGTGCATGTCATTCCTCTCATTCTGTGTGCAGTCCCACCCCTAATCTTCCAGTTCCCTGTCCATTGAAACCCACCCGCTCCCTCCCTTTGTGTGCAGTCCCACCCCGATCCACTGTTCCTCACCCATTGAAACCCACCCGCTCCCACCTTCTGTGTGCAGTCCCATCCCTGATTCTCTGTTTCCCATCTGTTGAAACCTGCCCGAGCCTTCCCTCTGTGTGCAGTCCTACTCCTGATCCTCCATTTCCCATCCGTTGAAACCCACCCACTCCCTCCCTCGCTTGTATTTGTAGATGAAAGTCATAATATTTCATGCCCCCCTCCCCCTGGTGTTGCATACGATGGTTCTTAATGCTGTAGATACATTTTTTTTTCATATCTGTGCTTGCCACCTGTGCTCAGGATGTTCATGTTTTCTTCTTTTTGTGACAAAAAATATCCGTCTGTGCCAACACTGGCATTGTACTGATTTAGCTTAGAGGGATCATTCATACCTGAGTCTAATTTGGATTTGTTTTCTACTGTGGGTTCTTGGCACCATGCAATGGTTAAAAATGGCTTTGGAAGCAGTGGTTAAATGTTTAAAACTTCAGCTTGAAGAATACACATTCTTAGTGTTTTTCCTTTTGCTCCAAGACAAACAAAGAACATTCCTATCATTGCAGTGCATGTGGGAACAGCAGCAGACAGGCATATAAAACATAAGTCATGCTGGCAGCAGATATGTGCAGCAGAGCACTTTCTTTCTCTCTCTGTCTCTCTCTCTCCACCTCATACTGTTTGTGACTTGTTTCTGAACCCACTGTGTTTTTTTTCATTCATTCAAACACCACATAGTGAGCAGATGACAGTGAGCAGTAGAGTGTTTGTGACTTGTTTCTGGACCCACTGTTTTTTTTTATTCAGTCAAATGCCACATGGAGAGCAGACTGTCAGCTTGCAGGGGGTGTAATCACTTTTTATTCAATTGTTTAACCAGGAGTGGCACCCTAAGCGAAAGCTTGTGTACAGGTATGACCTGTGAGCACAGAGAGATTAAGTGACTTGCACAGGGTCACACAGTATACAAGTGGGGGCTGTGGGATTCAAACCCAAGTCTCCACATTTGCACCTCGGAGCCTTAAAACACTGCCCTATACTGCCTCCCCTAAGTAGTATATAAAGCCTGTTGTGTGGAAAAGGCTGCTCAAGGTACCCCGTGATTTCAGTGAGTAAAACATTATGAGTAAACAACAGTGAATCAAGAATTGTGAAATGAATATCATCGAGTGTATTTATTTTGTGCCTGTAAACAACAGTGACTTCAGTTAGTTTTGCACAACCAAATATAGTGCCAGTACATTTCAGTGAATAACAGTGATTACCTGGCTGGTTATTGCTGTATATGTACCTTGTTGTAAATTGCAAGGATGGTCCTGTGTCTATTCCTTCAGCGACTTTTGGCCAGCATTTCCTGAACTGTACTGAAATAAAACAAAACTTCCTTTCTGAACAGTGATGTTCCTCTCCCAAAAAGCAAAATGGGAATTAAAAAAAAAACATATGCATTGCATTCCCTAGAACAAGTCCTAGAGACAATGGAGAGATGTTGTTGCAGAACCAGGCTCTCTCCCAAATAGAAGTGTAACTAAACACCAAAGCAGATGAGAAACTGTAAATAAAAGTCACATTCTTTGCATTCCCTTCGGTAAACCCCTACTATTGAGTTACACTGTTCTACGACTTTGTTTGGTCTGGCCTTTCTAAGTGTTGTCATGAGACATGACAAAGAACTGCTGATTAGTTCACCAATAAGATCCTCACCCTGACACATACACCATGCAAGAAAACATTCAGCATTGACAAATGCTTGTTATATTGTGTGTCATATTTTACCCTGTCCTATTTATTCTCTTATGTAAAGCGCCTTGATGTTTCAGAAAGGTGCTCAACAAATAAAGTTATTATTATTATTATTATTATTACTTATTATTATTAAATTACTGCTCAGAAAAACCTGGTACTCCCTGCTAACCCAAGAGGGTTGGGGATGTAATGCAGCCCCCTGTACCCGTCAGAAGGAAACTGAAGTCCCCACTCCCTGGTCCCACTCCTAATACTGTATATGTTAAAAAATAAATCCCTGGTTTCCATTGTATAGTGGTCCGATCCCCATTAGAATAAAAAACAAAATCCCTGCTTTCCGTAGGAAGTGAAGTGATGAACTTATATAGAACCCTGTCTGCCAGTGGCATGGGAGGGTATGGACTATTTATTGTGAAATTAGTGACCAGGAAAGGCATGGTGAGCTAAGGTTCATTTCCAGGTGCAATGCTGGGCAAGGGTACAAGGTGCAATAATACACAAAGACAAAACAGTACAGGCGAAAATGCAGTGCAAACAATTCCCTATACACTGTAGTTCTGGTAGTAAACAGTTCGAGACAGAGTATATGCAGCACGATATAACATGACTGATTTAAAAGAGTGATATGTACTAAGGGAGTGCAAAATGAACAAACTAGAAAGCAAAGTTTACAATAACAGTGCTGAAATAAGAGGAGGACAAAAACCGTATCACAAGCAAATATTGTAATAAGAGTAGACCCGGTATGAAAAGAGTACTGAGTGGCCTAAGAAGGTTGGGAGCCAGAACTATAACCATAGATAAAGTACCCCCCCCCACCCCCCATTCCAGTGAGTCTAGGTGGAAAATGGCTTGGTTTCTGTTTTTTTGTTATGGGATTAGCAGCTGTTTTGTCCTACTTTAAAAAGTTTGGATGGTTAGTAATCGAAACAAATTGG
Source organism: Neoceratodus forsteri (assembly GCA_016271365.2). NCBI lineage: Eukaryota > Metazoa > Chordata > Ceratodontiformes > Ceratodontidae > Neoceratodus > Neoceratodus forsteri. The sequence continues at coordinate 275,985,780 of CM057453.1, read as the reverse complement.
ATGCTGTAGCCACTATCCAGATGAATCCAGCTGAACTTTTAAATGCAATGAGATCAGACAGTAAATAGGTTGTTTCTATGTGGTTGGCTGTATAGTGCTACTATGACACTATACAAAAATATGCATATACCCAAATCATCCATTTTTGTACTTTCTCTGTTTCCTCTCTTGCCTGTACCATCAATCTCCCCAAAGACCCACCTCCTAATATCCTCCCTTGTTAAAAAACTTGTCAACTCTCGATGGGTGCTTGGCTCCAACCTCCTACCTATGTCCTGTCTGACCTTTACAGATCTGGGGGATTAAGTAGCCACTGAGCATACCACAAGGAGGGCATGACACCTCAGGCCTTATAGAAATATAGAAACTGATGGCAGAAGGGGACCATGAAGCCCATCTAGTCTGCTCTTTTTCCTACTCCCCTCCCTTAACTGCTATTCAGTGTTATGGTGCCCTTGTACTTATCCTAAGCATTTTTGAAAGTACCCACCATTTTCGCATCCACCACTCCTAGTGGAAGGCCATTCCATGCATCTACCACCCTCTCTGTAAAGAAGAACTTGCGTGTGTTGCACCAGAATTCCACCCCCCCAGCTTCATATCATGTCCCCTGGTTCTGGTGTAATTCTTAATCTGAAACAGGTCCCGAACCTGCACCTTGTTTATTCCATTTAGGAACTTGAAGGTTTCTATCATGTCTCCCCTTTCCCTTCACTGCTCCAGGGAATACATGATTAGGTCCCATAGCCGTTCATCATATGTTTTTCTGTGCATTCCCTGCATCACTTTAGTTGCTCTCCTTTGCACGTTTCCTGCTTGTCTATATCCTTCTTAAGGTGTGGCCTCTGGAACTGGACGCTGTACTCCAGGTGTCACCAGTGATCTATAGAGTGGCAGGATGACCTCTCTTTTTCTGCTGATAATCCCCCTTCCTATTCAGCCCAGCATGCCATTTGCCCATAGTGCTGCTTTATCACATTGTTTGGACATTTTCAGGTCATCCATTATGACTATTCCTAGCTCTGTTTCCTGTTTCGTGGATTCCAGTTTTACTTCTCCTAGGTTATATTCTTCTCATGGTTTCCTCCTCCAAGGTGCATGATCTTACATTTTTTTTGCCTTGAAGTTTAGCTGACATGTTTTTGACCATAGTTCCAGAGTCCATAGGTCAGCCTTCATCTTTTCCGCTCTGCCTGGAGTGTCTACCCTGTTTCCCATTTTTGTACCTTCTGTGAACAGACTCGCCTTACCTTCCAGGCCTTCAGATATGTCACTAATAAAAATATTAAAGAGTATCGGACCCAGCATCAATCCCTTTGACACTTTGCTATCTACCTCACTTTCTTCTGATTGGCAGCCATGTACTAGTACCTTCTGGGTCCTTCCACTAAGCCAGCTCTGTATCCAGTTCACCACTTGTTGTCCTTCCATCATGCTGTCTAACCTATTTAGTAGTCTTCTGTGTGGTACTGAGTTGAAGGCTTTGCTGAAGTCCAGGTATACTACATATACTGCACTGCCCTGATCCAATATTTTGCTTACACAGTTGAAAACATTCATTAGATCAGTTTGGCATGATCTACCCATGGTAAGGCCATGTTGTTTTGTGTCTAATGTGCTGTTTTCTTTCAGAATGGATACAGTCCTCTCCTTTAGAAGGGTTTCCATTATGTTGCCCACAGCTGAGGCGAGGCTTACCGGTTTATAGTTGCTTGCACTCTCTTTGATCCCATTTTTACAGCTGCATGGGCGGAGCCATGCTAATGTAGTGCCATAATGCAGGAGAGAAAAATTACTGTAGTAGCATGTGACAGGAATGTGAGGCAGCTGTCCTCCAATAAGTGTTTTGACTGGTGCGCAGGCACAAATCTCTGCCTCCTGCTTAAAGCAGCAGTACTACATAAACAAAACAGTACCACATAGATGTCTTTCTTCTGTTCTATTGAGCACCTGGTTGTTAAACATTCCTGTTGTGCAGTGCAGCATTTGGCTAAAAAAGAGCCCAGTTTCTTCTTTGTTTTTGTTTACATTTGTACACCTGCCATGCTGCTCCCTGGACCTGTGCTGCCTACTGAGAACACACAAACATTCTGCTTTATTTACAACTGGTTACACTTCCTGTGTGGTGCCTGCTCCCTTCTGTGCTGCTGGAAAGTTTTCTGTCAATTCCATGAAGAAAGTATACTAAAGTCAGTGGTGAATGGGTTAATTTACAAAGGCATGTAGACAGTCGAAGGTAACTCAAGACTTCTGCTGCTATATGCTATACAGATGGGGAAATTGAAACACCAGGCTAAAACACTAGTTTCATACATGCACTGTGTTAGGACTGAGAGACACAGCCTGTGTGTGTGTGTGTGTGTGTGTGTGTCTGTGTGTGTATGTGTGAGGTTCTATGATGCCAGTTTGACAACAATTTCATTGACTGGCTTCACAGCAACAGAATTTATGTCAACCGCAGGTTGCGGTCGACATAAATCCTGATGAACTCCCAGTCCATTTTTCTGTCGGGGCACTCTGCCTCCCACACCCATGGTACTAATTATACATAGATACATAGACAGTGTCGGCAGATAAGGGCCTATGGCCCACCCAGTCTGCCCATTTGAGCTCGTAAGTTCAGTTTGTTTTCCTAGAAGTCTGTTGCCCCTTACCCCTGACCTCCAGAATTCCTTCATGTCTATCCCATGCATTCTTAAATCCCATGATTGTTTCAGCCCCCACCACTTCCTCTGGCAGGGTGTTCCACTTGTCCACCACCCATTCTGTGAAGAAATTCTTTCTCATGTTTCCTCTGAATCGTCCTCCCTCCAACTTCATGATCAACATAATCAACTCCAAGTCAGAGTTGATTCCTGGAGGGTGTACAGGACCGGGAGACGGTGTGCCCCTGTCTTTGGCACACCAATACAGTGGCCTGTCGATGAACTGTTGATTCTGTCTGCAGTGAGGTAGGTCATGCTATTGGTGTCTCCATTGGGGAGGTATACGGGGTGTGTGTGTGTGTGTGTGTGTGTGTGTGTGTGTGTGTGTGCTTGTAGACACACAACCACAAGAGGACTTACAATTATGCTGAAAGTGTGCAACTTTATGGGTGGTGATATAAAGTATTTTTTTTTATTGAAAGTGTGGTACACTGCTTGGACATTTGGTTAGACTTTGTTGGGGGTGTCTAACAGTGTCATACTGCAAGCTATTACATGTTGGGGAAAAAATATTTTATATGAAATCACTATGTTCAGGAATACCAATTAGATATTGTTATGAGATACTGTGTTAGAGCATATAATGATCTATGGGATCTAAATGTTCAAAGCCAGGAATTCCATTCTAGGTTACTGTGCCAAGTGGATGTGACAAAAGTAGCTCATTGTCAGGGACCGTATGTTCAAGTGCATTCTTCATCACATTTGCAGTGCTGTGCACCACTGCCTCCCTGCACAATGCTTACGGCATCAGGTAACAAGTGAACTAGCACCACAGCAGAGCTGTACCCTCACCATGGGCTCTTTTGTACAAAGGCAGGAGCAGGGAGGAGGCTGGCAGCAGGCAGTAAGCTGACAACTACAGGCCCATCAACCTGAATTTGGTGGAGGTGAAAGTAATGAAGACACTGTTGAAGGAAAGAATTCTGGAATATTTTGAATCCTGTGGCTTACAGTATCTGTGGCTACATGGATTCACTTGGGGGGATGGGGGAGCCAATTGAGGGGTGATGTGGGATATTAATCAGGGTAGAGTGGTGGATGTGGCTTAATTGGATTTCAGTAAGGCCCATGATATTGTTCCACACAGCAGACTAGTAAAGAAGCTGGACAGCCTGGGAGTGTGTACTAAAATGATAAACTGGGTACAGAATTTGTTGGGGAATTGGCATCAGAAGGTGGTTGGAAATGACGTTCACCTGGTGTTGGGTGAGTGACCAGTGGTGCATCACTAGAATCAGTTCTTTGCACTAAATTCTTTATTAACATCACTGGTGACAATAAAGATGGGTTAAAAGGTAAGATATGCTTTTTTTACAGTAGCGACAAAGATCTAGCACAGGGTAGACACTACTGGGGGGGGGGATGGAAAACTGAATGGAACAATGAAGACAGAACAACTTAAGCTTGAGGAGTGGTCCAGTGTGTGTCATTAAATTAAGCAATAAATCATGACAGGGTGTGGGTGATGCTGGGTTTGCCCATGCCTGGTGTGGTTCGGTCATGAGTCCGCAGGCCGAGTGACCAAACCATCCATACGTGGGTAAAACCCATCATCACCCACACCCTGTCATGATTTATTGTGATTATACAAAGTTCCACTTCATTTTTTGTAACAAAAATGAAAAGAAAAATAGATTTTTTCCACTTTAATCATTTTTATTAGATTTCTCATTTCACCACAGAAAATTGTTCCCTGTTTATCATAATGCAACCACATAGAGAAGTGCTACTTTTTGAGGTGTTTTTTTCTTTTGCCATTAAAGAGAGGACTGCAGTTGTGGGTGACTTTTATTTTTTTACAGAGACAGCATGGGACAGATAAGTGGCTGTCACCGCTGGAAGCAGTAATGGGTGCGAATAGAGACTGTGTGATTCCAGGTTCACCTGTTCAGAAAGGAGACAGTAACGCTGCACCTTGGGGAAATTTATTTTCCCCTTCTTTTTTTCCATTTCCATTTTTTTTTTATATTTAAAGTTAAAGTATTCACAAGGTGGCAGCACGAGTTTAGGTAGACAATATACTGGGAATGAAGTGGGAGTGGAGTGACAGACTGGGGGAATGGTGTGAGTGGGAGTAGAGTGAGAGATCAGGACTGTAGTGGTGATAGAGATACAGAAGAGATGCAGGTACGATAAAAATTACATTCCTGCTGTGTTGAAAAATTGTTTCCTAGCTGTTCTCCACTGCTCGGATGCGGTAACAAGAAGTATGCAGTGTTTGTGAGGGTTCTGAATAACAACGGCCACATGTTTCAGTTGAGCTGGTTGGGTTCGGTTAAAAAAAGTATGCAGTGTTCTCAGGGGTTCAGAACGGCAACAGCTGTATGTTTCAATTGACTGAATTATATTGGGCTGGCTGCGAGTGGCAAGAGGGCTTAGTGTGGAGCAACCATGAGTTAGAAAAAAACACACATTATGTGCTGCTTAGTGGGCATTCAGGATGGCGGTTTCTCACACCTAGCATTTGGTGTCAGATTGATTTTAGAAAGGCATCTGACTGGCACCTTTTGTGTTGGTAATGCTGAATTTTACAATGCTGCAAAGGTGCCAGTCAACCAATCGGGTGTCTTGTTTTTAAAGCCCCATTGTATAATATAGAATAATGGATGGGCAACTATTCACAACCAGTGTGTTCTACCATAGATGGGTTCTGGTTCCCTCTGACCTAAAGAGTAAAGCTTGAGAAGTCAGTGGGAATCAGAACCCTGAGTTGACAGAACACACTGGTTGTGCATAAAGTTGCTCTTCCTGTATTTTAATTATTGTATATAGTACAGAGTTAAATGTGCATGTGGCAGTTATGTTGCTTTCAGAATGAAATTGATGTGGGCAGTCTCTATAGCTTTCAGAATGATGTTGTAACACAAAAGGGTTCAATCACATTCCACCAGGACCTTTGAACTGTTGTGCAACCACATATTAAAAGGCATGGAATTCTATACAGGACAACACTCTACTATACACTATATATTCATTGTGAATAAATGAGAAATCAAGTACTTGGTGCATAGTAACTAAGGGGAGGAGTACATAAAGGGGGTACTGCAATGGTGAGCACAAAAGAGAAAAGGGGTCTTGGGACTGTCATTTCTGATGACCTAAAATAAGCCAAGCAGTGTGACAAAGTAAATGGGAGCACCGGTGGGATGTAGCTGTGCATAGGTATCAACAGCAAGAAGTATGGGATGTTTATACTACTGTAAAATTAAGTAATTGATGAATCATCAACTAAAGTAGTGTGTACAGTTCTGGAGGCCACATCTCTGAAAGGACATACACAGGTTACAGGCTGTCAAAAGGAGGGCAACTAAGATGGTGCAGTGGCATGCTGATTGCACTAAACTTGTCCCGGCACGTGGGAATGCCTACAAGGCATGCCAGTGGTATGGGTGCCCCAAGGTTTTACATACTTGGGGATAAACATCACCATACTATGGAGGAACTTGGTCAAGGCAAACTACACACCCATCACAGCCTCCATCAGAGTGGAAACACAGAAATGGACTAAGCTACACCTATCTCTGAAAGGCAAGGTAAATGCGGTAAACATGTTCGTGTTGCCTAAGATAGCGTACCTCATGTGCAACCTACCAATTCCTGCTCCACCAAACACACTTCTGAAAATGGACAAGGTGATAGCAAGGTTCATCTGGAAGGCAAAGCCCCAAGATTTGGAAAAATTATATTACGGGTGCATTGGTCTGGGGGGAATGGGTCTCTCATTGCTGCAGAGATACTTACTAGCATATAGGGCTGCACAAGCAGTCAGATGGCTTCTACCTAAAACTGTTAACTGAGAGACAAGAGATGCCTGGCACAGGTGCAAGCATCTCACTCAATGTCCAGCCCCCTTGTGGGCACCACCTGCACAGTATAACCACTTATGGGGCAATCCGGATGTGCTAGTGGGGGGACAAACAATCAACTAGCATTCTTGGCAGTGGGTGGGCATCTGTACGATAGTGGATCCTTATGCACTGGATTCAGAAGTCATGATGTCCTTCCTGCAGATGTAGGCATGGTATCTACTACTCAAAACAGACTTCTAGAGAGTTCTCCATATCTAGGATGCAACCAAGACTCTCAGAGAGACAGCACCTATGGGTAATGGGTGGAAATGGCTGACCACCGTGCATAAACAAGCCAAAGTAAAGGGCACTGCAGGCGAGATCTATGGTATGCTTAGGTACTCCCTATCCGATACCATGGTTAAGTGTAAGGTGCAATGGGAGCTGGACCTACAAATAAACATAACTGACACCGAATGGTTGCAGTACATCAAGGAAGCCCCTCTGGTTTACAGGGACTCTAGGAGCCAGCTTATACACCTTAAGGTACTGCTAAGATGGTACCATACATTGGACACACTCCAAAAGATGGGACTCAGCCCCCATTCTACATGCTGGAGGTGCCAGGCCCCACAGGCCAACCTGCTGACCATACTATGGCAGTGTCCCATACTGGCACCCTTCTCGACAGGAGTAATTCAGGACTGATCCAAGATCCTGAAAACACAAGTTCCTTCTACCCCAACCCTTAGCCTCTTGGGCAATGCCTCAAAGGTGTCAAAATGTTCCAACCAATGCCAAAAATTACTCCTTGTGGTACTACTTGAAGCCAAAAGGGCTTTACTAATGAGGTGGCACCAGAATCTACGTCACTCTCTTCTTACATGGCATATGACAGTGGCCAAGTTAGCACTTTTTGAACAGTTGACATACACCACAGCCAACCTCACATAGATTTTCAACAAGAAATGGGGAATTTATCTCAGATCACACCTATACTCTCCCCCCACCCCACCATTTGGCAACCCACCCTTCTGACCCAGATGACAATTACTCCACTTTAAGCTTCCACCCCCACACTGTTTCACTTCAGTCCTTATAGGCTGAGAGGTCCTAAAAAGGGGTCACTCTTAATAATTCCGGTTTGGCCACCCCCCCAGATGGGTCAGCAATGGCTGTTAACATTCAAGATTTTGCTCAGTTCCCTTCTCTACAGGTTCAATGAGATGAACCCACGCTGCTTCCAGGCTGATGTATACCCAGGCTGCATACTCCTTTATCGGCTTAGGGCTAGAAGATATGGTTCACCATGCCATGGTTGATGGTCTTACTTATTATGGTTACTATAGGAACGGACTAATCATCACAAAGTAAAGATCTAGTTAGCGTTAAATTCCTTCAGTGCATGCCTGTATTTGCAAACAGTGTATCCTATAAGCAAAAGTTAAGTATTCAACTGTTATCTACCGCATTTGATGCTAAGTCATCTCTATTTCATGTATGTTCCATTGTTGAAAAATCACAATAAAATCTTTTATGATAAAAAAAAAATGGTGTATTGATTGTAACATATAGAGTAATGGATGGGGAAGTGTATGTTATGAGACTTTAATGGTCACCTAAGGTGTGGGATGCTACATAAATCCCAAGGGTGAAGCCCATGGGGTTTATGAAAGCATCCCACACTGAGGGCGACCATTACATTTAAGTAGGACACTTCCTCATCTTTTATTTTTTATAATTGCTGGTCAGCAATTTTTTTCCAAATTGCATTTGGTATTGTTGTGTCTCACTCATGTGTCAGTCACACACACACACACACACACACACACAGTCTACAGTATCTTTGTCTCCTTTTTTTGTAGAGCTGCTTTTTTATTTAATCTGGCATTTACTTTTTCACTTGCAGACTTGTAGAGCTGGACATTTGGATCACAATCACGATCAGGCTTACTGTAGGCACCTCAGACTCAGAGCTGTTCCTGGTTCCTGCTGGTAGTTGTTGTCTGCTGCGGGTTCTGAATGGCAGAATCAACCAGGCAGATTTTTTTTGTCGCCATTGAGCTGGTTGAAAAAAGAAGAAATGATGATGACTCTCGGTCTGGTGGATCCTCAGTTTGTGGAATAAGGAGCCGCCATGTTTCTGGAACTGTTTACCCTGCCCAGTAGTAGAGCAGCAGCCAATTAGGGAGTGATGGATTTTTAGTGACTCAGCATGTGCTCGCCATTATAACCTGTGGGTTATAATGGAAAATTATAACTCGGTCAGCCTATGCAAAAACTTTCTGACCAGTTATTATATACAGAATAATGTATAGGCAGGTGGTTATTATGAGAATTTTACACACACCCGAGGTGTGGGATGCCCCGTAAACCCCGAGGGTGAAGCCCAAGGGGTTTATATAGGCATCCCACACCGAGGGTTTGTGTAAAATTCTCATAAAAAACTACCTGCCTATTACTTTATTTTTTATAACTGCTGGTCAGCAATTTTTTCCCACATTGATGCTGCTCGTCTGTGATTCACTCACATACATACATACATACACACACACACACACACACACACACACACACACAATCTTTATTAGAAAAATAGATTTTTGTTTGTTAGGCATCTTTTTGTTTCTTGCAAGTGTTTCTTACGTCTGTGGTTGAATTTTGTTTAGGTTGCTGCAACAGCGCTTACCTCTGTTAAGCGCTTGAACCCGGTTAACCTGATGCTGTGTTTGGAGGCATTTCTCGGGCTGTACTTGTTACGGACAGCAGGACCAACCAGATAAGAGATTTTGAAAAAAAAAAAAAACGAACTCCGGTGTGAGGGCTGGTCTGTGGCAGCTCCTCAGTAAGCGGGACGAGGAGTCGCCATGTTTGTTGAGTGTTTAGCCCGCCCATGAGAAGAGGAGAGCCAATCAGGATGTGGCTGTAGTCTGATTGAAGTGACGCGTGTTTGAAATTATAACTGGTTCAGCCTATGGAAAGAATTGCTGACCAGTCTAGACAGAGGTGGCGCGTGTTTGCCGTTATAACTAGCTGAGGTAGTTATAACAGCAAATTACAACTCGATTTTACAATGCAAAAAAATTGTGACCAGTAATTATAAAATAATTATGACCTGAGACTAAAGTATCTCATTATATGCACACTGGAGGTAACTAGGGATATGGTATGATATGAAAGAAACTTTCAAATACCTCACAGGTATAAATAAGGTTCAAGAGGGAAGCCTCGCTATTAGAATGTTACTAGACTCAGGGTCTACACCTCCCTATGATGTTTCACTGTGTCTATTATGTTGTCCACTCTGTATTATATCGCTTCTGTAACACCTTGTTTTAATAACTGAAACATCTTGTTGAAATAATAGTATGTATTTACTGACGTGGAGCCTTTGCAAATGAGTCTCTGACTCAAAGGTTTGTAATTCCAATATTTATAAATAAATAAATAAAATATTCAGATGAAAAGGTGTCCAAGAACAAGAGGTCAAGATATGAAGCTAGGAGAGGGCAGATCTAGGCCAAATATGTGAAAGTCCTTCTTTTCTAATAGGCCGGTGAATGCATTGAACATCCTCAAAGCAGAGGTGGTAGGGTCAGAAATTACACTGGCATTCACAAATGCATAAGATATGCATAATGGAACATTGATGCAGTGGAAGTGATGATAAAGCTGGCAAATAAGTAAGATCTGTTGCATTACAGTAGGTAGGGGAAATAGGCTGTCTAGGTGGGGAAAGACATCCGTATCTGCCAAGAGCTGATATACAGTGTATAGTAGAGCATTGTTCTACATAGAATTCCATTCCTTTCAAAATGTTGTTGTACCGCACCTCAAAGGTCATGGAATGTGGTTGTACCCTTCTGTGGTACAACAGCATTCTGGAACCTCTAGAGACTGCACACAACAGTTCCATTCTGAATGCCAAAGAAGTGCTGTGTGCACATTTCACATAACTGTAACATGCACATTTCACATATCTGTAACATGACCTATTGTTACAGGACATTGCTACCTTGCCTGTATTTATGTATTTATATATCTTGTATAATGCCCACCTTGTTTGTTATATCTTGCACTGTGTGCTTGTATTATTATTTGTTCACCTCTGTATGTTGCCTGACTGTTCCAGATTCTGTACTTGCTTATATATGATTCACTACTGTCGTCCACTGTAATTTACCGATGAATGTGCCAGTCTCTGGCCCTGGCCATGCCTGAAAAAGGTCCTTGGACCAGTGCACCAACCCGGTTAACAAATGAATAAATAAATAATACTATACACTATAAAAATACAGGATGAACAACTTTATTCACAACCAGAGTATTATGCCACTTCGTGATTCTGATTGCCATGGATTTCTAGAGTCAGTGCAGATGTGTGAACTCCATAGGCCATCTAGGACATGGCACACTTCTCTGCCATGAGCTCCATCTTCATAGAGAACTTCATCACAGGAACTGGGTTAGGAACCGACTGGGGGATAGGAAGCAGAGGGTGGTGGTTAACGATATCCAGTTCAAGGAAAGGGAAGTGACCAGTTGGGTACCTCAGTGATCAGCCCTGGGACTGGTCCTTTTCAATGTCTTCATTAGTGACATTGCAGAAGGGCTAGAAGGAAAGGTTTGCCTCTTTGCAGATGACGCTAAGATCTGCAACAGGGTAGACATTCCAGATGGGGTGAAGAAAATGAGGAGGTGCCTAGAAAAGCTGTAAAAATGGTCCAGAGTGTGGCAACTGAGATTCAATGTGAAGAAGTGCAAGGTTATGCACTTGGGGTGCAGAAACCCTGCAGAGAGCTACAGGATGGGGGGATTGATGGCAGTCTCAAGGGAAGAAAGAAACTTGGGGATTATCATCTTGGATGACCTAACAGTGGCCAAACAATGTACAAAGCCTATAGGGAGAGTCAGTGGAATGCTGGGGTGCACTGAAGGGTATCACAAGCAGAAGAATGGATGTGGTGATATCACTGTACAGAACACTGGTGAGGCCTCATCTGAAATACTGTGTGCAGTTCTGGAGGCTGCATCTTCATAAAGATGTAAACAGAGTGGATGCAGTTCAGATTAGAGCAACTACGATGGTACAGGGCTTGCACCACAAGACATATGAGGTGAGATTGAGGAATCTTAATATGTATTCACTGGAGGAGCAAAGACAAAGTGGAGATATGATGGAGACCTTCAAGTATCTTAAAAGCATAAATAAGGTGCAAGTAGGTGACATCTTTCAGTATAGAATGAGTGCAAGGACAAGGGGGCACAATATGAGATTGGAGGGGGGCAGGATAAGGGGAAACATGAGGAAGTTCTTTTTCACTCATTGAGTGTTTGATACATGGAATGTTCTGCCCCAAGAGATGGTGGGACCAAGCATAGTGAAGAGATTCAAGCATGTTTGGGATATATATAAAGGAACCCTAGAGGTGGGAAGGAGAGGCTACGCTGATGCCCAAATAAGGTCACCAGCCACTGTTACAGGTAGGAAAAAGGGCAGACTAGATAGGGCTAGTGGTCCTTATCTGCCATCACTTTCTATGTTTCTATGTTTCTAACTTTCTCCCATGAGCTCCATGCTCTCCATAAGTGATGTGAATGGCTTTATGCAGCCATGTTGGTTCTAACCAGAATTTGTTATGTAGAGGGGTAACTGTAGCCTTTTTCCAATTCTGTGGGATCTTATGCAGCTCTAGTGATAAGTTAAAATGGTCAGCCAGGGGTGCCGCTAGTTCCTCTCTTAGCTCTTTTAGAAACCTTGGGTGTACTTCGTCCTGCCCCATGGTCTTGTTTACATTGAGTTTCTCCAGTTCCTTTATGACTCTTTCCTTTGTAAATGGTCCTGAATATACTCCACCGCCATCTGTGCTACACTTTGTAAAGGAGCGCCTGCAACCTTCTTCCTCCTTGGTAAAAACAGAGCAGAAATACCTGCTGAGGATTTCTGCTTTGTCCTTTTCATCCTGTGTGTCCCCCCATCATCCTTAACTAGTCTGAGAATACCTCCTCTTGTCTTTCTCTTCTCATTGATATATCTATAGAAGGTTTTGTCACCCTTCTTGACTTCCTTGGCTATCTTCTCCTCTGTTACTGATTTTGCTGTTTTGATTTCTTTGTTTGCTTCCTTTAACTTCTCCTTGTAGTCATCCCTGTTATTGTCAGATCCAGCTTTTTTGTATTTTTTAAACGCCTTCTTTTTCCCTGACCTTGGTGGTAACTTCCTTAGAAAACCAGAGTGGTTTTCTTTTCTTCTTTGCTTTGCTTAACCTCTTTATGCAGTGTTTTGCAGTTTGAAATATAGCTGTTTTGAGATGTGTCCAGTACTCTTCAACATAGCTTCCTCATTAAATATTTGCAAGGGTTTTCTTGAGATCTTCCTTCATTTTAGTGAAATCTGCTCATCTAAAGTCCATGATTTTGTCTTTGAGTGTTTAGTTTCCAGTTTTGTTTTAACTTGAAATCTTACCATGCAGTGATCACTGATCCCCAGGTGACTCGCCACTTCTACCACTGAGATATTATCCCTGTTTGTAGTACAGGGTCAAGGAATGCTTCTCCCCTTGTTGGATCCCTCATAAGCTGTTTTAGACCCGTTAGCGTACAGCCCCCAGAATGTCCTTGCTTCTGGTTGAGCATGCTGTGTGGGTACCTCAATTTACATTGGGTAGATTGAAATCACCCACCACTATTACTTCCCCTTTATCACTCACTTTGTGTATTGCTTCTAAGATTTCTTTGTCCCCCTTAACCCTGTCACCGGGGTCTATACATTACTCCTACTTGAGTAACTGCTCCATTACCAGCCTCCAGAGTTACCCAAAGTGACTTGGTTTCCATATTGTCATTTTGGGTCATGGTGGCTTTTATTCCCTCCTTTACATACCTAGCCCCACTCCCCCACCTTTTCTAGCAGTTCTGTCCTTCTGGAAGAGACAGTATCCTGGAATAGCTGTTTCCCAGTCATAGTTTTCTTTGAATCTGGTCTCGGCGATGGCTACCCAGTCCAGATCTGCTTCCGCGACAATAGCAGTGAGGTCCGCTAATTTATTTGTTAGACTCCTTGTATTTGTGAACATAGCTTTCCATAATTGGCTTTCCTCTTTTTTGATGGCATGTTCTATATATGAGTTTTTGGTTGGTTTGGAATTCAATCCTATTTTTGCTAGGTGTTTTCTTTTTTGTGTATTTATTCCCCTGGTTTGGTAGGGTTTTGTAGAAGAGGTAGCAGGTCCCTTTGGTACTGCCTTCTTCTCCCCAGTGCCTAGATTAAATGGCTGATGATGATTCCAGCTTCTGTCCTAGTGTTCTCACACCTTCCCTAGTTTGGTGCAGACCATCATATTTGAAGAAACCTCTGTCCTAGAAGTCTTTCCAGTTCCCTATGAAGATGTGCCCCTTTCCTTGGCACCAGCTCTGGAGCCAAGTGTTGAGCTCCTCTATTTGCTCCTTGCAGATCCTTTGTACACTACCTCCTGTTCCCCATACTGGAAGGACCACTGAGAAGGGAATGACTGGCGAGTGAGAGGTTAATGTATCTCCTGAGTGAGATATGTGCTTTTTGGTCATCTCAGCTGTCTCATCTGCCAGATTGTTAGTTCCTATGTGGATGAAAATGCCTGCCCATTTATCCTCCCATTGTACTAACTTACTTATGCAGTTGGTATCTCTTTCTACAGAGGCCTCAGGTAGACAATTGACTACCACTTCTGTCTCAGGCCTCTGATTGATGTGAGATTCCACTCCTCAGATCATAGAATCACCTACAATCAGAACTTTCCTGTTTTGTTTGCTGTTTGGTTTCTTTGGTGTGCCATTTTTGCATGTTTTTGTTGCATGTCCTGGATGGTGGCATTTAGGTTTAGCATTGTACCCCTTATCCCACTCCTTTTTGAGAAGAGTAAATCTATTTGCCAATTGGATTGGTGTCACCTGATTTGGAGTCTGCTGCTGGAACCTTTGTGACTTACCTCTGGCCCTTCTTACCATCTGCCATTCCCCAGGGTTGGTTAGCCTGCTGAGCTGCTCCCCTGTTGTAGATGGCATGGTGTACAGGGGTGAGAGGGTTTATGGTTGCCAAGCTAGCTGTGGAAATGTGCAATTTGATCCCAGGCCTCCATGAGTTTGGTTTTTAGTTCTCCTATTGTCCAACATGTTGGACAGTGCCCTATTGCCTGTATGCGTGCCCTGTGAAAGGATGCACCACACCACTGGCAGTTTATGATGTCTATCTTAAGTGAGGATGAAAGATAAAGATAAGAGGAAGCAAAATATAACAAAGATGTATTTTTTTTGTATATCCTATATGTTTGTCTTTTCCCCGCCTCTTCCTATTTCTAGGCGGGAAGTGTGAGTGTGAGCCGGCACCATAAATTTTGAGCATCCAGGGAAGGGTGGGATTGGGTGATGGAGGGTGGGTGCTTCCCCTGCTAGGAGGAACCAAGAACGCAAGAAAAACAATCAGTCAACTCCCTGGAACCTCAGAGATATTTTAATCAGCACTGTACACTGTGAGCACAATCACATCTATTTCCAAGATAAGCAGCACCTTCTATATTCAGAGCCCCGTCTGCCCTGCTAACTCTGCTGGTGGGGTTAGAGAGAAAAAAATAAATCTAGAAAAGAAGGGAACAGAGAGTTAGAGTACTGATTGCAGCTCTTTGACGATTTGAACAGTACTGTTGCCCAACAGTTAGGAGCTGATCTTGCTGTAAGCCCCTAAGTTGGGTCCTGGTGAACTCTGGAAAAAGCAGTTATCTTACAAAAGTAACCCAGGAGCAAGGAACTGATCTTGCTGTGTGCTCCTTATGCCAGATCTAGGAGATGCTGGAATAAACAGTTAATTAACAAATTAGCCAGCGATCTAGGAGCTTATCTTTCTGTAAGCTCCTATGCTGTGTCCCAGGTTAATGTCAAGAAAAAGCAGTTATTTTACTGACTATCCCTTTCCTTGATTCCGATGGCACTGGTGTCAGAGCCAGACATAGGAGTTGAGCCTGTGGTACACTCCTATATCTGGCTCCAGATTTATGCTGGTGTGTCCTGAGTCCTGTATGCTCCTAAAGGAGGAGTGTGAGAACGAAGTCTCTCATAGTCCTATTTCCTCAGAAGTCCCAAGAATCTTGCCAGAAGCTGAAGATGCATGGCATCTGACTTGGGCTTAGTTTTAACATCACTGATGCTCCCCCCTCCACAGCATTAAATGAACAAGTAGGCATAGAGGATGTTCTGGGACACTGTATTGCCAGGATGCACAATTAAGATGGAGGACCTATCTGCATGACTTTAATGCAATATCTGGCCAGACCCTCAGGGGTGCATCTTCAGGGCCTCATCTTATCTTTATTCCTATTACTCCTGGGAGATATACAGTACCTTGTCAGAACTGGAATCCCTCCTACCTCTAGTGTACGTAACTCAGGTTGTGCAGCTGGTTGCACCTGTCTGACTCCGACTCCTGGGGCTTGGTTCTTGGTATCACAGTGTGGGGGTGCAAAAGTGGGTGCAAACAACCATCCTGGTTTACCACCACACTTTAGAGCTATAAACAAATGTGCACATAGCCAAGTTACAACGCATATGTGGCTGCTAGATGTTATGGGCACAAACAAGGTCAATGACCGCTAACATTGTGGTTTGCAAACACTCATGGTGTTGCTATGTGACAATGCCAATCATATGGCTCAATGCACTGCAACAGTGATGTGTGAACAAGAGCTACTACCATGCACTTATCTGCTCTTACCCACCCCATAACCTGAGGACTTTTTCTGGGCTACTGGAGTATTAAATTCCCCTAACATTAGGCTCCATTTTTTGGTGATCCTGTGGCACCCCACCCAAACCCTTGTCCCTCAAGTGTCCCTGGTATCCATTGGTCTCATCCTAGCCTCATTCTCCCATGCAGTTCTTTCTTTGTCGATCCCATATTTAACAACATTTCATCAGATCCTGTGCTTTTCCATTGCAATTTAGTGACACCTCTACTTGACTGTAATAGATTTACAGACAGGGAGTGTTGCTAAAGTGTACATTTGAAGCTGCTGACAATTAACAGGTGACCTCTGCCCCATTCCTGCATGGTCGCTATTGTGTTATTGCTGATTCAGGAAGCCTAGTTACTTGTATCACACATAGCACAACAGGGTCACAAAGTCGCAACTGTCACTAATTTTTGCATTCACTTAACAACAGTCTGCAGCAGCTGAAAATCAGACCCCAGGAACAAGTATTGAGCCCAGCTTGTCTGCATGGAGAACAGGGTCACTTTCCACAAGGTCACCACACCACACAGGTCTCAATAAATTATTCATTTGTAGATATTGTAATTTTCCCTTCAGGTGTCCCTATATACCCTGGGCCACCCATAGTGGTGCTGCCACCACTTATGGTGAACTGGTAAGGTACAGTGAATCTAACAGGGTTGAGTGCAGAGGACACTCCAGACAGCTGAACCACAAGAGGTCTCACACTATGCAGGTTCTGTGAAGTACAATGCAAAAAGACATACATTAGCATACAACAATTACCATGAAAATAATAATGGGGAGTTAAGAGAAAGTACAGGAACAGGCTCTGGGAATAAAAAAGGCTGTGGCTAGGCAGTAACAAGTAAACAACAACTCAAATAGTAATATCAGAACCTTTACCAATTGCTCATACCTAACTCTTTTCCCTCACACACCTCCCAGCTGGAGAGGATCCTCACCCAATTATTACTGGTACCAGCTATAGCTGCCCCACAATCCGTTAGGGATCTCCCAGAATGTCACAGTGTACCCATCCACTGAACTGTCGCAGGCCAGACAACAGTCATGTTGAATGCGTGATGATGATGATGATGATGATGATGATGATGACGACAATGACAATGACAATGATGATGATGATGACAATGCTAACAATGAAATAAAACCCAACAGTAGTTAAAGAGCTCTGTTTATATCCATGGGCAGTTTGTCTTTTTTGAAATGTAATGAACTTTATTGAGTTTCACCACAAGAAAACGCAACAAACACACATAAACAAACAGAACACTACACATGCAGATAAGTACAAGTAACACTACTAAACATCCCACCTGCCTCTCCCCCCAGTGGAGACACTAATAAAGAAATGAAGAATTAAATGCATAAATTTAAATATAAAATCATACAAAATGGCAGGCAAGGTAACAACAAAGAGTAAATAGTGAATAGTTTGGGACCTAAATGACACAAAGATAACAATAAATCCTGGCTTTGACAAATGGACTTCACTAAAATCCCAAGGGACCTAAAAACCTTCAAAGTATATGATAATATGTGCTTCAGTGGGGCAGCTAAAGAGAATATAATGTAAACAGTTTAGCCCACTTCTCATTAAATTTCAACATTCTATAGCGAACACTGGCAGTCATCTTCTCTAGACAAAGATTGCGAAGGAGCTCCTGTAGCCATTCATGGTAAGAAATACATGTTTGGTCTTTCCAATGTCTTAGCACCACCTGTTTCACAGATGAGAGCATTGCCATATGGTATTTTCTCTCTTTAGATGTAATACTGGAATAGTCTCCCACAAGACAGATCTCAGGCATAAAGAGCTCTTCTAAACCTAAGAGAGGATCAGCTTTTACTTTGATTTGCTCCCATAAAGAGGTAATTTTGGGACATTCCCAAAGGGCATGAGAAAGTGTGCCCTCTTCTTGCCCACTTCTAGTGCAAGATGGGGAGGGTAATTTCCCTGTTTTTGCTAGCTTTATTGGCGTGTAGTAGATATTATGAAGAATGTAAAACTGGGTTAACTGAAGTTTATCATTCTTCAAATATTGGTATAATCCTTTCCAAATGTGGTCCCAGTGAGAAGAAACTTGTAGAAAAGCTGAAGACCGATACTCCAAGCGACCAGAGATCTCAGGGAAAAGTTTTGTAAACGAAAGAGAATATAACTATGAAACAGAGTGGGCTTATGTTGCCAGGTCCTGGAGAGACCGAAGAAGCTCTCCGACATTCCAAGTCCCACTCTGTGAACCCGGTTTTTGAAGACTAGGATGACGTAGTTGATATACTCTAAACACATACTGGTTTGGTAGATTAAACTGTCGTACTATTGCCTGACAGGTTTGAAGCTGACCATCTACAGTAGCTAAAGATCCCCAACAGTTTTATCACTTAGGTGAGGCAACCAGTTAGGAGACAACATCAGTCTTAAAATCGGGGTTAACACATAACGGTTACGATAAATCATTCGCCAAATCATTTATTTTATTTATTTAGTTTTTGTTGACCGGGTAAGTGCACTAGACAAATCCTGCCTATTTTCAGACACTACCCTGGGGAGGAGGATACAGATGAATGCCAACTGACCTTGAACCAGATGAAGCTGTTGGTGGTATTTTTTGTGAATGGAGGAAATTTGGCCATTGCACTGGGGAAATTTCCCTGCTCTTTTCAAGAAGTGCCATGGGATCTTTAACATCCACCTGAACTACCACCAGAACAGGCAGATGGGACCTCGGTTTAATGTCTTATCCAAAAGACGGCACCTCAGGAGTGCAGCACCCCCTCATGCTGCACTACAGTGTCAGTATTAGGATATTAACACAAGTGCCTGGTATGGGAATAGACCCCACAGTCTACTGATCTCCTGGCCTCAGAGGTGAGTGTGCTACCTGCTGAGCCACTGACACTGCTGCATGTATCTGAATAACTGGAAATGCACACTGATTTTGAGGTATGTATCATTGTGTCATGAAGACACTTTGGTATATGTTTAGGATGGGCACAGAACAAACATGAAGCAGAAAGTCTAGCTTCTTGAATAAGGGCCCTTTCTAATTAAAGCTAGAGTAGAATGTAAAGGGAGCCACTATTGCCAGAGGAAGAAATAGGCCATCTGGCATATTTAGAGATGGGACTAGCCCAATAATATAGCAAGAAGTTTGGTAGCTTGAGACTCCCCCAGTCCTTTCGGTGCTGAGAGATGAGTGTAGGCACGTTGCAGATGCATCCCGTTCCAAATAAAATCAGAGATTAGCCTATGTACCTGTTCAAACCAAGATAGCAGGAGTAAATTATTCAGAGAATGAAGGTGATAAAACAACTGGGGTAAAACATTCATTTTGATAACATGTATTCTACCAAGAAGAGACAATGGGAGGGGGTTCCATCTAATTAGATCCTGCAGGATGACCACTACAAGGTTGTCTAGGTTCTTCTTTTTCCATTGGGACATGTTATTAGTCAACCATATGCACATATACTTAATGCTTGAAGCCAAGGAAAGACCCATAGCTTCAATGTCAGCCCTGTAGACAGTGGGTGTTGGAGGCATCACCATGACCTTATCAATGTTCAGCTTATAGTTTGATAGCTTCCCTAAATCCTGAATAATCATGAGGGTGGCAGGAAGGGAAATGATGGGATTATCAACATGCAGTAAAATGTCTGCATAGACAGAAATTTTAAGGTCAAAATGCCTGATTTGTATTCCCTTTATCAACAGCGATTCCTTGAGATGAAGCAACAACGGTTCCAAATATAAATTAAATAGCAAAGGGGAGCATGGATACACCTAACGAGTTCCTGAACATAATGGGACGGACAGAGAGAGGACTCCATTACAATAAACCTTAGCTGCAGGGCAGGAGCAAAGAATTTTAATCCACTTGGTAAATCCTTTGGGAAAATCAAGTTTTTGCAAGGTGGCAAAGAGAAAAGCCCAACTGACTCTGTTGAATGCCTTCTATGCATCCTGAGATACCAAAGCAGCTGGAACTGTGGACTCCCAAGATGCGGACAGGATATGGGACAATTTGCGTAAATGATCAGCTGAGGATCTCATAGGCATAAAGCCCACCTGCTCCGGACTGATCGAGACCCAGACTTGCATGATTCTGTTTGCCAAAATCATAGCTAATATCTTGATATAGTAGTTCATGGCAGAGATTGGGCAGTAACAGGTAACCCTGTCCAATGGTTTTCTGGGTTTTAAAAGCACCACAATTATTACTTGAATAAAGATGCATCTGATATCAAGTTGTTGCAAAGGTAAGCATATAAATAAAGCAAACAGCAGGGCCAATTCAGTGGAACAAATTTTGTAGAAACTTGGAGGGAAGCCATCAGGTCCATGGGCTTTATCTGACAGCAAGGAGCCGCTGGCTTCCAAAATCTCTTGTTGTGTCAAGAGCTGACAAAGGAGTGTCTGTTAGGCTGGTGTCAACCAAGGTAGGGAGGTGTTATCCAAATATTCTTGCACGTCACATAGAAGTGGTGAAACAGGTGGAGGGCTATAAAGGGTACAATAGTACGTCTCAAATTCCTGGGCAATGTCTTTGGGAGATGTTTTGGCAACATTGTCAATTGGTGATACAATAACAGGGACAATCCTGGATGCGTCTAGCTTCCGCAGGCACAACACCAGGAGATGACTGGTCTTCTCACCCTGGTCTGCACAAGTGCTGCCTGCTAATCAGAAAGAAATCCAACCAGGAGTATGAACCATGCACTGGAGAAAAGAATGTACAGATGTGAATCCAGGATGCAATGCAGAAATGCTGTAGAATATCACAGAATGCTGCAGTTTACTGCAGTGGCCATTGTAAGTTAATGGCAGTTAAGCCCTTTTGTCATGTAGGATTTTGTGACATGTCATTACTGCAAGTTACTGCACTTCAGCGTGGCTGACTCCACTGTATATTACCAGGTTGATGAATGCAAGTTATGCCACGGGTCACATAGGCGAGCAGTATCCATCATATCACTGAGAAAGCACTGCACATGAAACAGCCTCAAATGGGTTTTTGAGGATCTATCAAGATCCTGCGTGTGTGTGTCATTCCAATCTCCAGCCAAGATAATGGGGAGGGTGAGAAATGAATCCAGAATATTAGATAATTCCATAAAGAATCCTGGTGTTTCAATCTTAGGACTATAGATATTGCTTAATAGTTCTTCTGAGTGATCTAATATTCCTTGGACAAAAATACAGCACCCTGTAGCATCTGGAATTTAAATTCCCTAGCAATCAAAATAGCAATACCCCATTTGGCAGTGCTGTGACTGGCAGCAAAAACCTGCCCCTTGTTTTGTTATTGGAACCAAACACCTTCCAAGGCAAACCAATGGGCTTTCTGCAAAAATATTATTTGACAATGTAACAACTTTAAATGTTTTAAAATCTGGTAATGCTTTAGCTTTGAATGAGCCCTTTAACATTCCAGATAACATACTTCATACTACGCAAAGATGAAATAAAGGCTAGGAATGTCAAAGGTACCACAATGAGTTAATTCCTGCAGTAAATAGTAATACAAGTGCCTCTACTGCCCCCCAAAAATGTGAACAAACCTCTGCTCTAGGAAAGAAGGACAAGCACCAGTTGGCGCGAAAAACTTACAG
Organism: Neoceratodus forsteri; assembly: GCA_016271365.2. NCBI lineage: Eukaryota > Metazoa > Chordata > Ceratodontiformes > Ceratodontidae > Neoceratodus > Neoceratodus forsteri. The sequence continues at coordinate 275,963,907 of CM057453.1, read as the reverse complement.
CGTACAAAAATACGGCCCGATTTTCTTCTTTTAGATTCAGTGTGAGGACTGCTGGTGCTATGAAATTTGAACAGCTAGCATAATTGAGCTTTTAGGGAGAACTTAGTAATGTCTTCTTTTATTTGTAGCCTTTCTATTGTAAGGAGGGTTAGATTAATTACCCCTCCATATAAGGGTCTGATCTTTATTATAAATGTTTACATACTATTAGAGATTTTCAACAGACCCAATTTTTAGATCATTGTTTATAATTAGTCCATTGCTCTGGAGAAAGTTAAAGCATGTGTAATTGCACCACCTGTGTATTGTCAGAGATGTATTGTAATATCTCTTGTGTGGCTGTTGTAATGTGGTATTGTTGTAATGGTTTTTCAACTGATCAACAATAAACTAAACTTGATACAGCATACAAGAATAAATCATACTGGTATAGCATAGCACAGTAAAGAAAAGTACAGCAGAGGGTTGTGCCCTCCCCCTATCCAAACCCTCGTAATACTCCCCAAACCATGCCCATCCAGTAAACTATAAGGGATGGAAGCATTGTCTCTAAAAATGAGGAGGTTATTGAAACCTATGATTATCAAGAAAACCAATAATGCAGAGTGAAAACCTACCTGCAATCATAGAAAGGCAGATTATTCAGAAGAAAGATGGAAAGGTGCTCCCATCCCTTCCCCTCACACAAAATACCACCAAAATTAAATACAAAATCCAGACCCCCAGTCCTAAAGACTGAACTCCAAGTTGAATCCATGCCATGATGTTTCCAATTAACTGCCCAAGTGCGCCACCCCTCCCTTCACCAAAATTCAACAACAGTAAAAAATCGAAACTGAACCACTTCACCAAAATGAACCTGTTGGAAGGAATATACAGTTATATAACACAGTCCACATAATATTCTAGATTCTTCTATATCAATGGTAAATCAGAAGTCCAAAGTAAATAAAGGAACATCTTTTAAACACTGTTCCTAATAAGGTTACTAAAGAGCAGCCCACCTTAAAAATCTCAACAAGTCTCGAAGGGGGAAATCTGTATGAAGTAAATTGAAGTCACCATGAAAGTAAAAGGGATCCATAGACTTGCAACAGGAACAAAGGTGTGAGGCTTAAAGTTTTGCGTTTGAAAACCAAGGAGGGTACAGTATTACTCCATTCATAAATTTACCAGTCCAGGGCTGAGCAACATGATCCATAAACAACCCTCAAGGGAGAGAAAGTTTGTATTGCAAATTAAGGATACCGTGGCAATATCTCAGCAGATTCATGGCATAGTGAGGGTTAAAACAAATCAGAGAGAGTGTTTTGAAGAATCTGCATCAAAGAACTGTATTAAGTAAATATGCACAAAATCCAAAATGTGTGGACCTTATTATTGCGAGTTAGTAACATGCTGCACACAGGAGAAGTCCACAAAGAAACAATGAAGTATCCATGACCAGATTAGCAGCAAAGTTACAAACTGAAGCAATCCACCACTGAATATTTAAAGAAGCGGTCCAATCTTTGTAGCCGTGGAAAAAACATCCGTATAATAGTCATGAGATATTTGGGTGGAGAGATAAACCAATTCAAGCACCTGTAAAACAACACTGAGCAGTAGAACCAAGCTGTGCAATCAAAGGCTAGGATAACAGGATCATTAATTAAGGATAACAGGATCATTAATGATCCTACTATAGCAGCAGGCAGTCACAATAGCACAGGGGTAGATTTGCAGAGTGATCTTCATTGTAAACTTCCCCACGAGGAGACCATTTTCTTCCACCAACAGGAAAAACATTTAGGCAGGATAGCACATGAGAGTTCTAGATTAGAACAATCAGGCACATAGAAAGACAAATAAGCAACATTCAAAAAGTCCATGCAGCCAGACAAATGTAGTTGGATAACGCAAATAAAACAGTAATATAATCAGCCCCTCACGTAATAAAATCTGGGAAGAGCTTTTTCAAATCAGCAGTCGTCTTTTCCAGGGTATCGAAGCTCCTCCATTGCCCCTCATATTGCATGTGTAATGTGGAAGGGTATCAAACCTTGAAAAGGATACTTGCTGCAATTAATTTAATCACTAAGGGATGTAGAGCCGAGTATTTCTGCTGAACAGTATAAGGCAAATCCTGGACTATTTGAATATGCTTTCCTTCCCATTGAACTTCTTGAAGGTCACAGACTTTATTTAAAAGGTGCTGCTTATCCAGAAAATTCAGCAACTTAAAATTCAGTGGTTTGGGTGGAGAACCTGACTGGGGCATTGGGAGTAAAAGATTGATGTGCCCTCTCCACAATATAGGCAGGTCCATTGGGTGAGGGGCCTGCTGTCCTTTCGCAGAGCTTTTGAATGAAGGCAGTAGCTGTAGGGCCCTCCTCACCTTCAGGCAAGCCCAAAAACCACAATCGGTCCTCCATTTTCTTTATTTTCTGCTGCAAGTGAGCAATTTCTGGGTCCAACTGGTTGCGCCAATCATCTAGTGATGAACTACATGCTTCATTGTTGCCAGTTCTACACGTGAGAGTGTCAATTGAAGTGGACATCCATTGAAGCTCTTCTGTGAGAAGTTGTAGAGAGGTTTTACTTGGGGATATCTCTTTCAAAAACTTCCCCTCAGTAAGTGTGGCCTGGGAGGCTGAGTTTTCGAGATGACCCAGCTGCTCACAGCTTCGCCCGCTAAGAGGTGTTCTTGTGCTCCAGGGTTGGTGGCAGTGTGTGCCGTGGGAGTGGAGACTTCATATCCCCATCCGCAACTGGTGTAATACTGCATTCCTCTGGTCACTACTGAAGAAACAAGGATCCTGAGCTGCAGCACTGCAGAAAATATTAAGGCAAAGTGGATTATTTAAACTTTATTTCAGCAAAGGTGCTGGAGCTGGTATCTAATGCATCCTCTCGGGCAGCCATCACATGACCTCTAGCCAGTTTGCCTTAACTGTAACCCAAAACCTGGACACAAATGTACAGGTCTCAGTATAAGCACCTGAACCTCTGTCTAATGCACTAGACATTGCGGGACCAAGCTCCTGTTTAGTTACTCACTGTTCTGGACAAAGAAGGCCTTAGCTGATGAAAGGTTCTTTGCTGCAGTCACTGGATCAACTCCTCTCACAGTTCAGCTCAGCATGACTCCAGTTGATCAGCACAGCTCAGACTTTTCTCCATTGGTTGGTTACTTGGTTACATTATGTGCTTCGCTGAGCACACCTCCCTCCACCAGACCAATGCTACAGTATGGCAAATCACAACATTTTGGGACAGTCACTGGGCTACAGTGACTGTGGCTCCATCTCCATAGGCTAGTTGTGGGCATTGCAGAATGCCGACCTTCCGTGGTTTATTGAAGTAAAAGTCTCTTTTCTGCTCTGAGTCCCAAGTTCCATTTCTTGCATGGTTCAGTTGTTGAGAGGCTTACTTTCACAGTTGTTTCTCTTAATATAACTTCATGTTTGCTCAGCCACTTTCATGAGCTGGCATGCTATGGTTGTATGAGGAAACCTTCTCTTTTACTGCTGTTTCAGTAGAGGTCTGGCTGTTCGCTCATTTAAGCACAGACTGACTGCTGCTCCAAGTCTATATCTCTTCCTTCAAGAATCCAGCCCTCCTCTTGCTTACCCTTTTGGGGGGAGGGTTGTGTGACTGTACTCAACTTCTGATTGTCTCAGTAAACATCCAGGCAACTCACAGACTTTCCAGAGTCCATGATGATGTGCAGGTTCTTCCAAGGCTCTTGTGATCCAGATTGGCTGGTGTCCTTAACTTTTAACCCCAGTGCCAGGACAAAATATTTCAGGGGTCCCAAAAATTGCTGTCCCTAATGTCTGACTGGTGTGGCTGCAGTTGTACGGTAAGCTTGTCTGAAACTTTCCCTTGTCGGTTGCAATTTGTAATGGCTGCAGCATGATCTGTTATGCTTTTAATGGCTTGACAGATGCTGGTGGGCAGGCAATGCACATCTTGTAGATATAGTTCATCTGTTCTAGAACAAGATCAGAAATATGGTACAAACCCACACAATTTGCTCTGATTTAAAAAAAAAAGATTTCTTTCAGACATGTATTTCATAGTGTAACTTACTGACACTATTAGAAATAAGCAGCACAGAAATACATTAATCAGTGAAAAGGTAGACTGCTGCTATTACAATGGACAAGAAGTATCAAAATACGTTGCAACATTACACCCCCTTCAAACAACATCAATAGTGATGAGAAAAAACAGACGTACAGTAAATGTCTTGATGTTCTAAACATTTTATAGCAGTGGGAATAGAACACTTAATATGCCAGTACTTTTATAATTCATGAATTTAAATATGAATGTAGATTAAATCTTCTTAAAATGGGAGAGTGAGCATGTTTTCTATCAGTTTAAATGATCTAACCAGCACATTTATTTAGCGTATGCTAAACACAGATAGCCCATCTGAGATGCAAGGTTATGTTTATTTAATACTACTATATTTTATTTATAAATGGGACCTACTTCAATTCAGCTTTAAAGCTGGGGAGGCACTGGCCCAGACTAAAGCACAGGGAGCCCAAGTGACTTGCCCAAGGCAGCAAAGTGAGAGAGTGGCAAAGACACTTAGACATGGGAGCGAATCTCCTGACTCAAGAGTTCTTTGTTCTAAGCATAAGAGTATGGTACTTCTTTCTTAGCAACATCTAATAGAGGTTTAATATACCCCTTGGCAGTTTGCATTGCATTTCTATAAAGCTAAACATTTCCTGCTGTGGAATGGGATTTCTGAACTAATCAGAATCATGGACTACTGTACAACACAATTACTAACCAGGCATCATCCTGTTATTCAGAACTCAGAATCATACTGTGCACACATTTTTTTCTGTGACTGCCTGCTGCGGCATAACACTACTAGAAGCAATAATCACCAAAGTTGCCCACCATGGAACAATCAGCCTGGCAATTCAAAAGCTTCAAGCATCTTCTGAGAAAACTTGATTGCAAAATGTTTTATATGAGTTTGTTTAAAACAAACCCCCTCTCTTCTAGTAGCCTTGTCATACAGCAACATCTGTTGAGCAAAAAGATTTTAGCTTACTGTAGGCTGCATTTTCATAAAGTACTCCACATTACTTAATAAATTACCCTACACAACTTGTGTCATATTTGTGCCACCTGTGGCACTCCAGATATGAACAAATGTTTTAGAACAAAGTTTCTCATTTGTGACCCATTCTCCACTTTTCGGTAAAAAAAAAAAAATATGCATACATTATTGTTTGGATGCAATTTACCACACTTGAGGCAAAAGGTTGTACCATGTTTTACATGGTTCAAAGGTTTTACAGTGATGTCCAATCAAAACCATGAGAGCAAATGCGCAGAGTCAAAAGCCACGTGGTCATATCAGCACTGTGTGGTTTTGGAGTTAGTACATCAAATCTAGCATGATTTTGGACCATGCAGTTTTCTAATGACCTTGTGACTCAGTCATTGACCATGCTGTTTTTGACTGCGTGGTCTTGACATAGTGCCTTTTACAGCAAGTAGCATAACTGTGCTAGAAAAGCAGTGCAAGTGTGTGAAAATCCAGCACTGCATGTCTTCAGTGTTTACCAGTGCATATGCATTGTATTCATAATGATATGATTTTTGCTTAGACAAACTAGTAAACAGCAGCAAAGAATGTAGCAAAGCAACATTCTCGGCAACAGTAGATTCAGTTCCATTTTTATACTTTGCAATAGAACACTAAGCTGAAGAATGATGTAATTGGAAATGGAGCACATCCCATTGTTTAAAGAGACATGATACAGTCATACTTGCAAGAACTGGAAAATGAAACACTAAGGGAGGCAATATAGCACAGTGGCTTAAGGTTCTGAGCTGAAAATCTGGTGACATCCAGAAGACCAGAGCTTGGTTTGAATCCCATAGCTTCCACTTGCATACTGTGTGACCCTGAGCAAGTCACTTAACTTCCCTGTGCCCCCAGGTCACTCCTGTAATAAAGCTTTCAGCTTAGTGTGCTACTCCTGGTTAAACAACTTAAAAGAAAAAAAAAGTAAGTTATGTTTACTATATGCTGGTTTCAATAGGTTTTGACTAGAGATTTTGCAAAGTTTTCTTTCAACAGCAAAGATGTGATAAAGTTACAAACTTCATCCTTCGCGAAGGCCTAAGAAAGTGAATACCACTTCTCCAAATTTGGGGCATAGTGCACTTTGCAAAACTACTGTACGTGAGGTTCTTTGCTGGTGACGTCAACTCTGCTTCACAAATGGTGAATATCGAGTGTGGTCACATCTCACTTGTCACATGATCTCACATGTTGTATAAAAGGCTAAACAATGTTTTACACAGACATTTTTTCTGACTGCACTCTCAGTGTTGGTACTGAAGTTGTGATGGAAGGGAAGAGAAGTGAACTGAGGCTGGAGGGTTCAAAATGTTACTGTCAGGATGATATAGCTACAAGTGGTACAGCAACCTAAGGGTATGGTCTACCAGTATTTCCAAATATAATTCCTGTATGATATGCACTGATGGACAGTGACAGGCTTGGAATGACTACAGCTAGACCCCCTAGTGTAGGTCCTCAAGAAATAAGTTGAAATTCAGCATGACTGGAGCTAGGCTCACTGGATTGACTGCATCAATTATATAATTGATTTTTATAATTATTTATTATTAAGAAGATTTTTTAAAATATTTAATTGTTTATATAATATGATGTAGAAGGATAAGGTCTAGAAAGACAGAAACTAGACACACTGGAGTAGGTCTCTGGGGATGAGGAGGAAATAGTTCAAAGTGGCGGAAGCTGCATATAATGAAGGATGCCCTAGAGGAAGAGGTGGAGGAGGAGGAGTATGATGTTCTGAGTGACTGAAGTTAAGCACATTGAAGTAACTGTATCTATTAAAGTATATGGTTACATGTCTTCCGTCCCATGGACACCCCTTCTTGTATCTGATTTTTCAGACCAGGGAAGATGGACTTGCAAACATAAAAAGGCTCTGGTATAAAACAAACCTAGTGGTCTGCTTTATTGTGTTGAGGAAAGTATAAAGAGCTCGATTTTCAAAGCCCTGACAGTGACGCAGGGTGCCTGTGCCAAATGGAATTGATGCAAGTGGCCACCTTGCATCTAAGTTTGCAGCAATCCTGATTTTCAAATGTAGGCTGCTTCGAAATTGGGAGCCCATGCCCCAACCCGGCCCTGTGCCACCACTGTGCATGACTTGTGGTGCACCATATCACAAGTGGGCTTGTCCCACAGCGGGCTGCAGCACCCCCTAAATTGGGATTCTGAAACATCCACAATGTCCACAAGTCCCGTCTGTGGTTAGACCAGCCCTGAGCTGGTCTAACAGCCCTTGTGCCACAAGTTGGGCCATGCCATATTGGGGGGGGCTATGAATGCAGACTAGTAGTTACAAAGAGTTCTCTGTCCTAGTGCCATATGATGCTGTGTTGGACATGCCATCATGCCACTGGCTAGGATGGTGGCAACAAGTGGCAGTGCCCGATCCGGTCACAGACTGGCAGACAATGGCAACCTTATAGTGTACTCCATGACCCATGCAAGGCATACCTGCTGGTAGCATATTCTGCACCAACAACCAGACACTGTCTCTTGCCATGGTGCCCTTGAGTTCTAGGAGACAGACCCCCCCCCGGGAGATGTGAGATGCCCCTGCCACTCATTTCAGGTTGATCCATGCAGATGCCCACTATGAATACTAGGGCTGGCACCACATAATATGTGTGTGTGGTACTGTATGCATCCTACCATGCCTGTCATGGAGCAGTGTCTTACATGATGCCCACTGGTAGCAGAAATGTTGTTCTCCCACTCCTGGTGCTATTGGTTCTTCTAGCTGTCAGTCTGCTGTCCCAGCACTATTATGTCACCCGTTCATAGGGATGCCTTACCAACCTGCTGTGAGTAGTATGGCAGTGGTGCATGCATGCTGCCAGCACACTTACAGCTGTACAGTGGGGGCATCTTACCTCCGCCAGGAGGGTTGATCTCCTTGAACACAAGATCACAGTGGCCAGGGACAGTGTCAAGTTGTTGGAGATATGTGTGGCAGTCAAAGTATGCTACTAGTAGGTATGCCTGGCATGGGATCTTGGAGTGCACCATATGGCAGCTAGTCTGTGCCAGGGCAGTGTACTACCACTTGCTGACACCGTCCTTTCAGTGTCACAATGGCGTGTCCCTCACAGCCTGATGTGGTACTAGGAAAGGACACTCTTTGTTACTACCACTCTGTGTTTAGGGTTTCTTACAGCCCCCACATTCAAGTCTGGGGCAGGCTTTGTAATAGGTGGAGGCAGTCAATGGTACCCTCAGTCAAACACCTCCAATGTGCCACCTGTTTGGCGCACCACTCCACTTGTGGAAACTCTAGGAACTTAGGTGGCAGAACCCTTTTTGCCACAAAATCTGGCACAAGGTCTGTAGTGCACCCAAAGTTTGCTGTAAGTGGGGGTTTGCTGTAACTTGCACTGATATAGGGCCATTTTGAAAATGGAGCACAAAGTCTATAACTTGGATGGCAGTTAGGGTGTATGCAAGTTGTTCTAGTGCTGGATGGTTCTAGTGCTGTCTTGCTCTGGAGCTGACTGATTATGTCATTCTCAATGTTACATAAAACTAGATCCAAAACTGCTCCTTCTCTGGTTTATGGTTTACATACTGATTACAGCATCCATTGCTTGCAGTTCCAATAAGCATCCTCACTACTTTTCTGCTGGGTATCCTTGTTCACAAGTCTATGCCTATATGATTAAAGTCTCACATCAGTATAGCATCTCTTCATCATTCCATTTTTTTAACTTCACAGTTAATCACCTGGTTCACCACTTGGTAACAGTCAGGAGGCCTGTAGCATACCCCAATCAGGACAGCCCTCCATCTGCTGCTTTCTGCCTATGCCCATATTTTTTCTTTATATGAGGTCATTTACTGTATTCTATATATGCTGTAGTTCCTCTCCAGGTTTAAGCAACTTAAATACATACATTAAATTGCCAGTCCTCCTCCATGCTTGTCTTTTCTATTGCTTATGAAGAGCTTATACCCCAGTAGGTGCCCCAGGTGTCTCACTCCTACCACCATGTCTCTGTAATTACTATGATATCTGGTTCCTCCCTGAGTATTAATTCTTCTAATTGTCCCATGTAGTTGTTTACACTTTTAGCATTAATTAATACACATTTCCAGTTTCAGTTACCCTTACTTCCATTTCTCAGCTTGTTGTCCCTTTTCATTCCCATAATATCCAATTCATCCTGGGAACTGGAGATTGTCTACTCTCATTCTGGTTGACCCTGTTGACTAAGGGGTGTCCCTTGACATCTTTTGCCACCCTCACAGATTAGATTTAATTATGCCACACAATCCTATTTATCATTTTCCCTAGCGCCCGTGCTCCCTTCCTGTTTTGACATAACCCATTGCTCCTATGGAGGTCATCCCTGTGATAGAAGCTGTCTGAGTTTCTCAGGAAGGTGAACCTCTCATCACTGGCCCAATTACACAGCCAGACATTTCAGTTATCAATTAAATTGCCTTCTTCCTCCCTTGACCAGCTTTGGCACAAGTAGGAATTCTGAAATGATCACCTTGCACCCCATGCTCATAAGGTCCTTCCCCAGTTTTCTAAAGTCCAGTCTATTGTTCTTGTCTACTCTTCCACCTATATCATTCATGCCCAAGTGAACTACTATTTCTGGATCCTTCCCACTCTATCTGAGAATTCCATCTGCTAAGCTTCATGGGTGCTCCATCCTTATTCCATGGAAACACTTACCATCCTGATCTTCTTATTATCATGTTGTGCCATTGATAAATCTAATTGTGGAATTCCCCATGACCACCATCTGCCTTGGCCCCTTTAACTCACTCTGTACTAGTCCTTATTTCATCAGCAATAGTCACTACCATATGGTTAGTTCTCTTTTCATCACCATTTTCTCCATCTCTACTAGGACCCACAACTTTTCTTGAGACTTACTATGGAACATATTGCTCTATACTCTCTCTTCTGTCTCCTGCTTTACACACTTGTCCACTCCTCATCATATGCCTCATCTTGGTCCTCCTTCTCTCACCAGCATTTCCTCTCCAATCTGCCCCCCAAGATCTACTTCTGTGGGATTCCCTGTGCCTGCTCACCCTCTCTCCCATGCACATTCAACAGGGTCTGGCCAATAAATGTCTCCAATGCATTGATGTGCATTCTAGACAACCTGTCCTTCAGCTCACTAAATAACTCTCATCTCAGACTTGCATGATAAGTAAATTAAGACAATCAGACTCATAGAATATCAAGCTAGAAATTAAATATGCAAATTTGAGAATGATAACAAAACAGTTAATATGTATCAAACCTTTGATTTAAAACACTGATGCAGCTAACACAGATACGTGCATGGCTATAAACAGAACTCAGATCTAAGCTGAAAGGGGAAAAACTGTTTTGCCTAGTGGTGGAATTGTTTTTCAGCTTATTTTTAGGTTACACTCTAATTTAAAGAAGTTCTTTAATATTGGCCATACTGACTCAGTAAAATAGCTTTAATAAGAAGCAATTAAGGTGTACAAGGAGGACGTGGATCATTTTTCTTGACCATCAAAACAACTTTCAAAGGGAGGGTGATTTATAAATTGGGGGGCTACTTTCTAATTTTAACTTGACCTAGAAAACTTCAATTTATGTCTTGCTCCACTATTTTTCACTCTGTTTCTTTACTTACTAATCTCTCTTCTCTCTCCTCTTACTACAAACCATTGTGAAATGACTATCTGGGAATTTTGATGAAAGCAGAAGACTTGTATGTATCACATTATGATTACATTATCTGTAAAATATGTCAGGCTAAGCAAATATTTTTTCTTATGGAATGTGAGGGGTCTAAATGAAAAAAGGTACAAAGTGCTATGGCAGTTGAAGAAACTAGGGCAGATGTTGTGTTTCTTTAAGAAACATATCTAAAAAGACAATATAATCAGCTCCTGCATAGAGAATGGGTGGGTCAAATATGTGGGGCAGGAGAAAATTAAAATGAAATTGTGTGTTAATTGTTTTATCTACAGTAGGAAGGTAGCAATTCACTTAATTTATAAATGTGAGGACCCAAATGGACATGGTTTAAACTGCATGGGTTTTAACTGGCATTAAAACAATATTAAGTTGCATATATGGACCTAATATTGGGACCCATGAAGTTTTGTTAAAGGTGCAAAATGAAAGTACAAATTTCTTAGACAGCAGAATAGTACTAGCTGGAGATCTTAACTGCACCACAAATCTGGTGCTCAATAGATCAAACCGGGGGTATACATTACCCAGATCAGATAAAGACTTAATGGTGATCACTGATAATCTTAATTTGTATTTATTTATTTGGAAAATGTTTCACCAGGAAAGACAACATAAGCTGTAAACAGCTCATTTCCAGAAGTGTCGGGGGGGGTGGGGGGGTACAAGAATTGGGAAAACAGGCAAACACATAGCAATAACAGACCAATACATGTACAATTACTAAAACAAAACAGTGAAGTACAATTACAGAGCAGAAATAACCCAGACCAACTGGCCAGAGTAAACAAAACTATGTTCAGATATAGTGTACATTGCAACAACCCAAGAGCAGGTGATCCAGTAGGGTAAAGGTTAGAGGATGGATAACACATTTGAGGTGTTAGAAGTAGCAGGCTGAGCACATGATTTAAAGTGTTATTGTATACTCAAGGGAGGGCAGTTATAAGATAAGTGGGGAAGTGGGCAGGTGAAGGGTAGAAGGTGGGAGATGGAAGAAAGAGAGAGAGGGACCACCAAGATCTAACCCCTTCAGGATGCTGAGAATCCTGCAAGGGGGACAGGACCAGGCTGAAATGGAGGGGAGAGAAAGGGAGCAGGGAGGTAGAGAAGAGAGGGGCAGAGGAACAGGAGGGGAGGAGAGGAATAGAGAAGTAGGGAGGTGGGCAGGAAATAGATTTGAAAGTGGGGGTAAGGGAGAGTGAGAAAAGAGAGACAGACAATCTATACCCCTTCAAGATGCAGAGAACCCTGCAAGGGGGTCAGGATTAGAAAGTGGGGGGAAAAGCAGAGGGGTAGAAAAGATGGAGCCAGGATCTATACCCCTTCAGGATGACAGAGAACCCAACAAGGGAGACAGGACCAGGCATAAAAGGAGGGGAGAGAAGGGGGGCAGTGAAGAGGAGAGGAATGTGGCAGGTGACTGGAGGGGGAGGAGAGGGATAAAGAATATGGAGACTGGAGAAAATAGGGGTAAACTAGGAATGGAAAAAGGGACAGCATCAGTGGGGGAAGAGGGTGGTAGTTGGGGGTAAGACAGCAGTAGAGTGTTGAAATAGCACAGTAGGTTGTGGATGGTAGTAGAGAGTCAAAATGGTGCAGTAGATTGGGGTGTGTTGGGAGGAGAGGTATAATAGGTGGTAGCATGTGAGGAAGAAATCAGAGGAAGAGTTCAATTAGAAGTCAGGGATAGAGAAGTAGGGGATAGTGCTCAAGGGTGGGGAGTTTTGCGAAGGGGGGCTAGTAACAAGTACAGTTAGGAGAATAGAAGTAAAGTAGGGCTAAAGGATAATGTGCCAGGGTTGAGAGGGTTGAAGGAGGGCTAAGAACAAGTGCAGTTAGGGGAACATAAATTTTGAAGGGCTAAGGAGATTGAAGATCGGGAAGAGAAAAGTCTGATAGGAGGTAGCAGTGAGTTTCAAAGCTTTGGGAAGTGGTAGGAGAAAGTTTCCTGGCTTATGGAGATAGAACAATGTGCAATAGCTAGAGTACATGCGTCAGTAGATCTGAGAGGGCAGGAGGAGGGAGGTGGAGTAGAGAGTAAGGAGGAGAGGTAAGAGGGGAGAGTCCCAAACCAGAATTTAGAAGTGAACTTGGTGCAGTGAGAGAGATGTCTGCATTCAAGGGAGGGGAACGATAGAGAATGATACAAGGTACAGTGATGTGTGCAAGAGGGAGAGTCAAGAGCAAAGTGACGAAAAGCATTGACGAGAGTATCCAACTTGGTAAGGGAAGACTTAGGAGCAGCACTGTAGACTATGTTGCAATAGTCAAACACAGGGAGTATCATTTTCTGAACAAGATCACGCCTAACTGGTAGTGATAAGGAACTATGATTCCTGTAAAGGGCACCAAGCTTGGGGTGCAGTTTATTCAGGATAGTGTCGATATGTACAGAAAAGTTAAGGTGCTGATCCAGCCAGACACCTGGGTATTTGAAAGAGGTGGTGTCCTCTAGTGTTGTCCCATCAAGGGTGTGGAAGGAGAGAAGAGAGGGCAGCCTAGAGAGTCTCTGCCTAATGTCAAAGGTCATGGAGTCTGTCTTCTTGGCATTGAGGAAGAGTTGATGCGATCTTAGCCAGCACCGAACATTACTGAAGTCAAGCTGTAGTCTGGAAGTCTCATCAGAGGGAGATTGGCCAGAGGTGAACAAGACCGTGTCATCCCCATACATATGGATAGAAGATGAGGATCATACTGATGGTAGGTCATTTAGAAAAAATGAGAATAAGAGTGGGCCAAGTACGGAGTCTTGAGGCAAACCAGTAGAGATGGGCATTGGAGGGGACATAGAGTCAGCTATTTTAACAGATCGAGTTCTACCTACCAGGTAAGCTCTGAATCAGTTGCAGGCAGATAGAGACAAGCCAGCTGATGAGAGAGTTTCAAGAAGGATGGAATGGGAGATGCTGTCGAAAGCCTTGGCAAGGTCAACAAATGTACTAGACTCATAGAGAGTTTTAAATCATGGAGCCTGACAGTTTACTTTCTGTTCTCATGTATGTTAGGTTCCAGGCTGGACCAAATTTATATCCCCAGATCACTCATATGAGATACAAGATATGGTCAGCACAGAAAAACACAGAATACAGTAGTTGTATAGGACCAGTTCCCAGTATCTGTAAAATTAAAATGAACATTTCAAATTCAAAAAAGTCCAGATGGAAATAAAATAACTTCCTCTCAGAAAATCCCCAAACAGTTGTACAGCTCAAAATGGAACTTGAAGATTTCTTCAGAAATAATAAGCCAACAGATACTAAATGTGCAATAATTTGGAAGACATTTAAATGTTTTGACAGAGGGAGGTTAATAAGTGCAGCTTCCAAAATAAACAAATAAAAACTTCAAATTTATCACAGGAAAATGGAAAAAAAAATTAAAGAAGTACAAGTTAACTAGTCACAGATAACCCAACAATACACAGAAGCACAGCACAACCCCATAGCTCCAAAATGACTGCTTTATTTGGTTTACAACAGGAGAAAAGTACCTTGGCACTTCAAGGGCTAACTGCCTCTTCATCGGGGGCTGGAGTCACTTTAGAAACGTAACACTTTTATACATGCAAGAATGTCAAGTAATGGAGTACTTAAAGTGATATACAGACATAAAAAAGTGAAAAGCATAATTAAAATGTGTCATAACAATCACAGTTAGTCAAACATCATTTTAAATATACTTTCCTCATTCAGTTCAGGTTGGCATCTCATTTCTGTGCCACTCTGGTTTGAACCAGCAGATCGCCTGCTTCAGTTCCAGCAGGACTTAATTTTCCTAAAGAAAAAATTGCAAGCTGTTCAGAGAAGTTAGGTTTTAGTTCTGCACAGGATCCTGCATATGGTTTGTGATTGCCAGCAACAGCCATCTTGGGGTTACTGACTCTCTTACAGCACTTAGGCAGGCAGGAGATGAGTGAAACAGACAGTCTATCTGATTCTGAGTGTAATGAAGACCTAGATGATCTGCAGGAATCCTGTCTTGAGTCACTTCAAGAGAGAGAGTAAAAAGACACCAATCAAAGAGACCACAACCTTTTACACAAGATAATACAAATGCAGACAATGCAGCTCAATGAAAAGCTATTTTTGGAAAGCTTGAGAAACTTCTGAAAAATGTAAATAAGTATTTACTATAACATCAGTAATTTGGAAGAAGAATATTTAGCAAATAATAGAGCACCACATGGGTTAAGAATTGATATTAGACCCTCAGTGGGTTTGGAGAACTATAAGAATAGAGGGTATTGGAATACAGCCTTACATGAATGATTTGCTAAACATATTAAGGCACCCATTAAAGAAAACAAGGATAAATATGAAGCAGTAAAACTTGAAATAACAGAAATTCAAAAATAATTAAGCAAGTTCAAATTCCATCCTGCCTTTAAGGCAAGAGAAAAAGAACTGAACAAATACCTAAAGCCCCATGAGACGGAGGTAGTGATAAGAAAAAAAAAACTCTGGTCAGAGCCACAATGGCTGCTAATGCATTAATATTTTAAGAAATATAGAATTAATGTGTGACTTAGTTGTACTCATAATATTGTGATGTAAACATCCCACATTTACACCACACAAGCAGAAAAATAAAAATAAAACCATAAAAATTAAAATGCAATGTCTCATTTTCCTGGTGTGCTGTTTTTATTCATTTTTTACAATGTAGTTAATCAGGATAGCTCAGCTAACATGCAGTATCTCATTTTCAAATGGCACCCATTTTTACCATGTATTTTCACAATAGTGAGAAGCTGAGATGCCATATCTTGTTTTCAGAGGGATCCTGCTTTTGGTGAATGCCGGTAGCTATTTACACAATATGTCATTTCAGTAG
This sequence comes from Neoceratodus forsteri, assembly GCA_016271365.2. Classification (NCBI taxonomy): domain Eukaryota; kingdom Metazoa; phylum Chordata; order Ceratodontiformes; family Ceratodontidae; genus Neoceratodus; species Neoceratodus forsteri. The sequence goes on along the minus strand of CM057453.1, from coordinate 275,948,272 downwards.
AAGATGGGGATTTATGATGTTAGCATGGAAATAGAGAACATGTTAGGTTCTGACATCATAGGGAACAACCTAATGTTATTTACAATTTATGTACCAAGGACATCTCAAATAAGTTGCAACATCCCATTTTCATACGAATATACAAACATATGAAAATGTCAGCAGAAACAGGCCATAGGTTTGCTCGGGTGTACAGCTTTGTTTATTTTACTGGAGCTGCCCCCCTTCCCCTTTCTCCCAGAGTTATTCTCCCCCACCCTCTTATCCTCCACCCCCATTCTCCCTCTAGTTATGACTCTCTTTTTTACCCTGTCCCATCCCATTTTAAAACCGCATACCATTTTCTATGAGACTGTCTCCTTCGGCAGTTCATTCCTCTTTGACACTACCCTTTCTGTGAAAAAGTGCCTTCTCAGTTCCTTTTTAAATCACCCCCCCACTAGTTTCAGACTGTGCCCCCTTGTGGTCTCCTCCACTTTTAAACTGAAAATGCCCTCTGATCCAACCTTGTTTATACCTTTTAGGTACTTGAATGTTTCTATCATATCCCACTCTCCCTTTTTTTCTCCAGGGAATACATATTGAGCTCCCTAATCTCTCCTCATATGGTTTGTCCCCCAGCCCCTGGATCATCTTGTTTGCCCTGTGCTGTATCCCCTCCAGTAGTTTGATCTCTTTCTTCAAATAAGGGCACCAGAACTGCATACAGTACTCTAAGTGTGGTCTCACCAAAGACCTGTACAATGGCAGAATGACATTACTCTTTCTCGGGAGGTGGTTCCTCTGGTGATGCATCTCAGTATTTTATTTGCTTCACTGCCACATTATGGCACTGTGTAGAATGTCTCATGTCTACCCTGATTATCACCCCTAGATAATTTTCCTTCTCTGAACTGGACACCTGTACACGCCCCCCCCCCCAACAGTAGCTGGACCCAAGGTTCTTAGTTCCCAGGTGCATGGCCTTGCACTTCTTGGTGTTGAACCCCAACTGCCAGATGCCAGACCAGTTCTCAAGCCTAGCCAGATCCTCCCTGAGCTCTTGTCTCCCCCTCCTCTGTGCCCACTCTCCCACAGAGCTTAGTATCATCTGCAAATAGGCATATTGTACTCTCGATTTCCTCCGCTATGTCACCAATAAAGATGTTGAATAACATTGGTCTGAGTACTGAACCCTGTGTGAGTTTTTTCAGTGGTATCCTGCTTCTATCTGCAGTGTGAAGTATGATAGCTCCTGATACACAACTGTGGAGCAGTCAGCAACACTTGGTTTAACGCTGACACGCTGATAATACATACTTTACAATCACAATGCAAAAATAAATCAATTATTGCAAAAAGTCAAACTTCTGTTTATGATTTTGGTTGTATTAACACAATACTTTGGCACCAGTCTTCAAATTCTTCAATTAGCAGCTGGTTTGGTCAGCGGGCCATTTAATTTGGATGCACATGCTCATAAGCCCCCATCCCACTTTTTTTTTATTATTGTATTTATATCCTTGGCTGGGGGGGTGTACCTTTGGTTCCCCCATCCAGCCAGCCCCCAGAGCCCCTGCCCCAGCCATAGCCAGAGCTCACCTCCCCGCTGCAGCCCTTTCCCATTCGATTCACAGTGGGTACTTACCTGACCACTGCAGAGACCTGGAGGGTGGGCACAGGAGGCAGCTGACTTGGGCGCATCCTTGGTGGTGTTGTTGTCGGGGCAGCTGTCATGCCACTGAGGGGTTTTTCTCCTTTAGTGGTAGCACCCCTGGCACTGGCGTGCAATGGCATCAGTGATGCTGCAATGCATACTTGCGCATGCTGCACATCAGATGGCCCCAACGCCATCCCTTTCTGCTGGCCCTGAGACTACACAGTCCCCAGCCACTGCCAGGAGCTGGCACCTCAGCGGTCTTCCCACCCACCTCCCTGGAGGAGGAGCTGTGCCTGGGATGCTCAATCCTTCTCCTCCCGACTGACCCCCGGTGGTCCGTGCCCCCTTCTGTACACAGGTGGCAGGTGTGGTGTGGGGTGTAGCATCCAGCTCCTCAACCCTCAATGCCACTGGGCTGGCAGTCCCATCCCACTTTTTAGTGTACTGTCATCTTAATTTCTCTGATGTCCTCCAGTGTTTGGTTCATGTTACATGGATATTCTGTTACAGGCAAATACAGAAACAGATTTTCAAAGCTCAAATTATTGATATCCTGCTGTGAGTGGAATGCATAACAAACACAGAAAGGCATCTTCATTACAGCAATCATTATGTGAAAACACAGATGCACACTGTTTTTGTTAAGTCAGATCCAAAATAAGCACCAGAGTCTGGACCTTTTACTTTTTTTAATGTTAGAGGTATTGTTAAGTCAATGCACATAGAGTCTAGTGCATTATGGAACTAGTCATCATTTTTTTTGTACAAGCCTGCAGACTTCTGATTCTGAGGTGAGAGATTTAGAGGTATTGTAGATACCTGCAAGTTCAATGATATCCATTTTTTTCTGACAGCATGTTCTAAGGAGTATAGACTTGGTGAAATACTGTAGAATAAATGAACTTGTGGTTCTTTATATTTCGCTATGTTTGTGTCTCAGCCATTTGGTGTGAAACATAAAGTACCATGAAAGTTAACAATTGTATATATATTCCCCCCAATTGTTTTTTTTTTACCTGACTGCCTGATTGATGCGGTTTGTGGTTTGAGGTTTTTACAGTATTATCCTCCTTACATAGTATCACTCTAAATGTAACTGCCTGTTTCAATTGTACAAATATTTCACCCAAAAATGTTACCTTACTTACTCAAATACTGTACCATAAAGTTCTGCGTGCTTGTTGCTAGGCTGTGTTTGTCACTACACACCACTTGCTGCTTAACTGCAGTTACCTAGTTAGAACACAGTCACGTGGTCACTCATTTAGGGGCGCCACTACATATTCATCTGTTTCAGTTACCAGTATTCCTTTATGTTAATCATTTAATCATTCAAATGGTAAAAATAAAATTAAAAGATACAGCACATTGGCAGTGCTTAAGCAGATACTGAGTATCACAAGAAAAAAAAACAGAAGTGGCTTTGGATGTTCTTTGGAGGTCATACAGGTACTGCACCTAAAAAAACATTATGTTTTAGTACAATGTCAGCTATAAACATAGTTTTAAACATAGTTTTAAAATTATTTTTACTTTATTACATACCAGTACTTCTATGATCAGTCCAGATTCAGTCATAGAGGTGGTTGTCGAGACAGTGTGCGTGGGCTTCAGCGATACCTGCTTGCTGGAACCCCCTCAGGTAATTCACGTTTCTCTCAGCAATGTTGTTGAATGCAGTAACAATCCGCTGTGAATGTACAGCCTTTATGTTTGACATTTGCAGATCGATGTTCACAGAACTGGCAGGTGCACCTTTTTCTAGCTGCTCAAAAATCAGTCCTGTATACCATGTTGTGAACTCGGCTTTCAATGCGTCTTTGAAAAGCTTATTCATAGTGATATCCAATGGTTGGAGAAGGTCAGTAGAACTTGGTGGCATGAGGATCGGGATGATGTTCTCCTCTAGCTTCATAAGCACATCAGTAGGGTGATGTGCTTGAGCAAGTCTAACATTAGTAGTGCTCTTTGGTCATTTGTCAAGTCGTTTTTTCTTTTAACAGCAGAAATGTATGGTTTCAGCACACTTTCAACATATGAAATCAATGTGTCCTGATTGGCCCAGTGGCTTGTACTATGGGTGATATACCAGTCCGAGGGACAACTAAAGGCAGCATGGCAATCAGGGGTTTTACCCTGGTATATTACCTGGGGGGGTTGCATATGCCCTGCTAACATGCACCCCATGTTCAGTGACACCTGCCGTTTGTCCCCCAGCCCAATCACCTCCACCTGTTTGGAGCCCATCTCAGCCATCATTCATTGAGAGCAGTGCACCAAATTAACCCCTGTCTCATCAATATTTATGATAAGCTCTGGAGGGGTAAGTTTGTTGGCTGAGGCAGTTGCAATCCTGGTTAAAGAAGCTTGTTTCAGTTCTTGAAACTCACTGGATGTTTTTCAGGCCACCTTTGTCCCTTTTCTTCAGTAGTACCACATTCTATTTAAAAATGTCCAGGCCCACTGTTTACTGAAAACTATCAGGCCACCACATGCTACCAGTTGCCCTGGATTATTGTATTTCACTACACCATGAGCAATTGCCACAACAACACTTGTGTTTACCACAGCACCCTCGACTCTTAGTCTCCTTATAATTTTTTTAAGTTCTGCTTCTGTATTACCTAGCAGAAAAGGTAGTCTACCGCATGGCTTGGTGGGGAGCTGGGGTAACAGGCTACTTGGGCCTGGGACAATTTGAAGTTTTGGCATGTAGTCTGCCTTAAATGTTCTCACACTACTCTCATTAACCTCCAACCCATACTTGCTGTTTAGCAAATGCACAGCTTTCATAATGCCATTTTCAACTGCATATTTACCACCTTCAAAACATTGCTCAGCTGTGTAGACATTGTAGGTTGAATGGTGTTTTTTTTGGAGATGGAAACTGTCTATGCAGCTCACTTACAATGCATTCTGCCATTCACAAAGGAACACTGGTGGAAGTAGACAGGTAGTCTGGAGTAATCTCTTCTAATGATGTTAGAGGGCATGTCTGTGTCTTGCTGTGCTCTAACCTCTTCAACAGAGACATGGTTTGTGATGGATGAATAAACACAGCTGCTATGTTAATTTACAGCAGGTTTTTAAATTGACCCAGTTGACCTAAGGTTACTCAGGATGAATGGGAACTGTACTATAGTGGCCAGGGATCATCAGTCTCAATTTGTGGGATGTCAAGTAGTTACTGAGTGAGAAAACTGTAAGTGGAGCGAATCGGCTGATAATGGGCATTACTGTGCTGTAAAGGGCTGTAAGGGGCTATAATTGGTTTGTGGACGGCGGGTGATAAATGTTTTAACTGCTTACTTGCTTGCCTTGTGATGCCTGAACTGTCAGCTGAGCTGTCAAAAGAAGTTGAAATTGCATGTTTTGTCTGTCCATGCCTGTACACCGGAAAGTACAACTCGAAATATAAAGACCCGAGATCAGTAGCAAGGCTGCGATACACTAAATAAAATGTACATTTTTCTTTTATATTCTACAGTGTGTAATTCTTTCATGCAATGCAGACGCAATGTGATACATGACTGCTTGTTCATTAACTTCATATAATCTGCTGGTCCATGTGCTGAAAGTGAATTTTAATTATTTGCTATCAAGTGTTGCTATAGTAACAACAAAAAAAACAAGCATTTGTCAATGCTGAACGTTCGCTTGCAGGTGTTTGCAGTGGTGTTTGGCATGTATGGTGCTTTACCCTAATGCCCTGTGCGATTGCTAGTATTTGCACAATAAATTGTCAGCATGACCTTTTTGTTACCCCCATTGTGCGCTACATAGGCGGAAACACGTTTTGGGCAGGATGTGAAAAATGACAGCTGTACTGCTCATAAGGAAGTGTGGTAAAATGGCAATGTTGAAAATCTGAGTGGAAATATTGAAAATTCGCCAACCTAGGAGCGTACGTGGGAACTGTGCAATGCACGCTGGTAAAACAGTGATTGTTAGGAATTTTTTCACCAAATTGTCAACATTGGCAGTTTAAAAACTCTGCTAATGAACAGTGACACTGTGATTTTCTTAATGTGTCCCATACACTGAGTTCGCACACAGACTGTGCCATTGTGCGCTACATGGGCGGAAACACATTTTGGGCAAGATGTGAAAAATGACAGCTGCAGTGCTCATAAGGAGGTGTGGTAAAATGGCAATGTTGAAAATCTGGAGTGAAAATATTGAAATCGCCAGAACTTACGTGATGCGTGGGGAACTGCACAACACAGACTCATAAACAGTCATATTTAGAATTTTTTTCACCAAATTTCAGCACAGCCATTTTAAGACCCCTGCTCATGATCAGTGTCACTGTGATTTTCTTAATGTGTCCCATACATTGAGGTTGCAACCGACTGCGCCATTGTGCGCTACATGGGTGGAAACACGTTTTGGGTGAGATGTGAAAAATGACAGCTGTACAGCTCATAAGAAGGTGTGATAAAATGGCAATGTTGAAAATCTGGAGTGAAAATATTGAAAATTCGTGAACTTATGAGCCTGCGTAGGAACTGTGCAATGCACGCTCATAAAACAATCATTTTTTGGAATTTTTGCACCAAATTTTCAACATGGGATTTTTGGGATGCCTTTTCATGAATGATGTCACTGTCATGGCATTATTCAAGGCCGAAGGGTGATTTCGTGCAGTGACTGCGCAGTGCCTACGAAATCACCCTTCGGGCCTGAATAACACCATGACAGTGACATCATTCACGAGAAGGGTCCCTGAAAACCCCATGGTTGAAAAATTTGGTGCAAAATTCCAAAAATGACTGAGATATGCAAGTTGAACCCCCCATCTAGCCCATTATACAGCTTACAGGCATTTCCTCAGTTCGCGTCGCCTTTGAAGAGTGCAGACGTGTTCCCCGTCCACCGAAGATCATTGCACCGGAGTCCGAGGAAGCATGGGGTGAGGGGTGTGGGAGGCTGGGTGCGCAGTGGGTGGGTGCGGGTTGTGGAGGGGTTGGGAGAGCGCCAGGACAGTTTTTGTTTTACAGGTTTGAAGAAAAAAGACGACGTGGGACATTTGCCACACACTGGGGTGGGCTCCCAGCATGGCATAAGATGGCTGGGGGGCCGAGGAGCCAACGGGGTTGGGCACCCCGTCGGCAAACTACGCTGGAAGTGCCGGGGCCGATGGGGGCTTGGCACCCCATCGGCAAAATAAAGAACGCTGCCACGCTAGGGTGGGCTCCTCAGCCGCGGCAGCAGGATGGCTTTGGGTGGGGCCGTGGAGCCGACGGGATTGGCACCCCTGTCAGCAAACACGTTTGCCACGCTGGGGTGGGCTCCCAGTGGCACCAAAGCTTTGGGGGCAGCGTGACGGACGCAGCGGGCAGGTAGAGCGTGACGCCGAGGCGGTGCTCAGTATGGCAGCGGTGTTTTTCTTTGAAGCAGAGGAACACCGCTGTCATACTGAACTGCTGCACCCATTGCTGCAGGAACGCCACGCCTGCTCAAGAGAGCAGTGCATTGGGTGGGAGAGGCACACCTCTAAGTGTGCTACTCTCCCAAAACGTTCCTTGCACATGCACGCAAGAGAACGTAACAATGAAACTAAAGCATATATTGCGGCAACCCCACCCAACTCTCTCTCTCTCTCTGGCACACAATCTATGTTTTTATGATTTAATTATGACCTTTCTGTTTATTAATATGCATTTCTAACTATTGTATTGAACAAAAGGTAGTGTGTTTGTGTGTGTGTATGTGTGTGTGTGTGTGTGTCTGTGTGTTTTATGGGAAGGGGACCAGATTCAATGATACCTTTCATTTGTCCCTGATTTTCAGAAACATCCCTGATTTTGCCTCAGATTTTTACTCTGTCCCTCCTAAATGTGCGGTTCCGTGACAAAACAATCAGGATTATAAGCACAGAATAATGGTAAACATATAAGTTACACACTTGTTCATCTATAGGAAATGCATTTTACACTAAGCCCCTTATTCTACTAGCTTCCTGAGTGAATATCATCAATTTTGAAGATGTGTCCCTGATTTTGGGTCTTTGACCCTCATTTTTTTAAAGAGCAACTCTCTATTATAATAAAAAGCTTACAAACACTAGATTTACACCAGTTATGTTTTCACTTTATTATTTTCTAGTTATTTGTTATTTATTTTGCTATCCCCTACTGTTAGTCTACTAAATATTATAGATAATGCAGCAACTGTTTCACTGAGTCTTTCAAAATGTATCTCACTGTCCCGTGCTAACCACATAATTGCTGTTTATGATATCACAGTCTGTTGTCATGATGGACACTATGATGGCATAAACAAAGGCACTGTAAGGTTAACAGGGGAGAGATACATATTTTTCAACTGTTTTCTATACAGACCTTTTAGATGGACTACCAAGATATGCTGTAAATCTTGGAAAGCAACATTGAAAATAAAAAAATTAAAAAAAAAATTTCTAGTAAATTCTAACAGCTGAAACATCTTATTTATGAAAGCACATGTGAAGTGCAGAGTTGCTCGTTAAGCCTTGTCCCTGATTTATGAGTCAGGAGATCGAGAGGTATGGCTCCAACTATGAGTATGAAGTGCTAGCAAACTTTGACATAAATGCAGTGATGCTGTTTAGTCCTGGCTATGATCTGAGTAATGAGTAGTAAAGAAGGAGGAGGGGGTTATCATGCTTTGTCTTCCTGATATCAGAGTATGATTACTGGTACTTTCTTCCCAGTTTAGCTGATGACAGAGGATGCTTGGCAAATATGTTTTTTTTTTTTGGCCGTTAAAATTTTTTATTTCAGTTTCTTTACAATAATGATAACCCTTATACTAAAACAGGATATACTAATGAGTTGCTAGTTACATATACAACTCAGCACAGGAGCAGGAAAAAACAATGTTACATGACCTGTACTTACCCCACTATATACGGTTCATTATCTTGAAATAATGGAGAGGCAAGGCATCCATGCTCCTCATTCATACCTCATAACAGGGAACAAAATAACAAAAAAAAAATTTTTTTTGCATCTCAGGTGCTATCCAGGCTTCTGGCACCCTAGTTAGAAAACAAACAAACACAAAGAATCACTATTCTATAAATTGTTAGGTACTTTGCATATAAGTAAGGAGGCATTTTATTGCCACCTATATATCCAACCCTGGTTAGCCAAGTTTTACAGTTCATTTCCATAGTCTTGTTGCCTTATTCGAGATCCTGGTTGCACAGTTCAGCCCACACCAGTCTTAAGGGTAGCATATCTAACAAAGGGGGTCCAATACTCCTCATATATTGCAAGTGAGTTACTTATCAAATGGGAAAGCTTATCCATAGTGGCAATGTGAACCATGGAGGCGAGGAGTTCTTGGGTGCTAGGTATCAGTGTAGTCCGCCATCTGCATACAAGGAGCCTCTTCACCTGCATGGCCCATAGGGCCAGCCACCGGTGTTCCAGTTTCTTTAAATGGGGAGCTTCTGATTTTATGCCCAGCAACAGCAAAAGGGGAGACCGTGGAATGCTTTTTTTTAACACTTTGGCTCCTACTTCACAGATGTTATCCCATACTGGTTGTATCATTCGGCAAGACCAGAGAATGTGAGCTAAGTCCCCAGGGTGGGAGTTGCATCTCCAGCATAAATTAGAATTTATCACCTCCACCTTTTTTAACACTACCAGTGTGCGGTACCAAGAATGTAAAATTTTATTTTGTATTATCTTACTTCTCACATCTATAAAGTGTGTCTGAGCCCCCTTCCAGCATTCCTTCCATTGTGCATCAGTGATTTCCAGTTTTAATGCCTTTTCTCATATTTGTTTAGATTTGTCACTCTGGGAGGGTATTAATTCCCGGAGGGCATTATAAATTCAACTGGCCAACCCTTTTTTTTTGGTTATCCAGGGAGGTGTACTTAAGGTGCCTCTTTTTGCCACCTGGGTTAGGTACGTCTGGGCCGCACTCTGTATTTGTAAATATTTCCAGAAATCGGAAGACGGAATTGGCCATCTGACCTGCAGGTTGGCAAAAGAATCCACTACCAGGGCGGACGGAACTAATATATCCTCCAACCTGGTAATGCCCTTATCTACCCAGCTTTTCCAATACACTGCTTTTTTATCTATACACAGGTTTCCATTTCCCCATAACAGAGTTAGTCTAACAGGTGCCAGGTCAACCTTCAACTTCCTCCTTACTTTCTCCCAACATTGCAAAGCGGCCCCTATCGTGGGATGCTTTTTTAAAATTATTGGGGGATTATTATAGATAAGCAATGACAGAGAGACTTTTTGACTTGCAGCTTGCTCTATGTCCACCCATTGTGGTTGAGGGGAGGAGTCTAATCCTAACCAGTGCATGGACTGTGCTAGGTGAAATGACCACTTATACCCTGTAAACTAGGGCAGACACCACCCCCCTACCTTCCAATGTGCCCGCAGTTTATTCCTACTATACCTGGGGGTTTTCCCTTCCCATAGAAAATTCCCTATTGCCTTATCTACCTTCTGGATCCAGCCCTGTGGAAATTCAAGAGGAATATGAGCCAGGACATAAAACATTTTGGGGGGCCAAGATCATCTTAATCGCAGCTATTTTACCCGCTAAGGTTAAATGAAGTTTGGTCCACCTGGACATATCCTCTTGCATTTCCACCAACAGAGGGCGGAGATTATAATCCCATAATTTCGAGAGGTCGGCAGAAAAATGAATACCTAAATATGTGATATTCTCCTTAGCCCACTTCAAGCCCGTGTTCCCTAGTACCGAAGGTTGACATCTGGAGTTAAGAGGGAGAACTTCGGTTTTGGTAGCATTTATTTGAAGTCCAGAGATTCTCTTAAAGTGGCACAGGGTAGCAAGTATAGAGGATAACGCATCACCTGCATCTTCCACTAGGACCAGGAGGTCATCAGCATATAAAAAGGGTGGTGTATGCTATATTTCCAGCCGTTATCCCTTTTATAGACTGACTACCCCGAAAACACGCCGCTAGTGGCTCTACCGCCAACACAAATGAAAGAGGGGAGAGAGGACAACCTTGCCTGGTGCCACGTCCCAACTTAAAGGGTGGTGATAAGGTAGAATTGGTCAGTAATCTGGCCGTTGGGGAAGTATACAAGGCTTTTACCCAGCATTGAAAATGAGGGTCTATTCCCAACTTACCCAATACCTCATGGAGATAATCCCACTCCAGGGAATCAAATGCCTTTTCAAAATCTATAGCTACCGCAGCCGCTGGAGTGTGTAGTTGAGAAGCAATATAGGCTAAGTTGGTTAGGGTTCTAAGATGATCTGCACTGTACCTACCAGGGACAAACCCTACTTGAGGGGGATGTATTAATTGTGGTAACAGAGAACCCAGTCTTAGTGCTAGTGCTTTGGTAAATATCTTACTATCCACGTTTAAGAGTGAGATCGGCCTGTAGCTACCAGGGGAAGTGGGATCTTTCCCTTTTTTGGGCAATACAGTAATAACCGCCTCACATAACGTGGACGGAAGCATCCCTTGCACCTCTGTTTCAGCATATACTTGTTGAAGTATTGGAGTAGTAACAACTGTTAGCGCCTGCCAAAATTCCACTGAATAACCATCCCCCCCGGGGCTTTCCCTGGTTTAAGAGAAAGTAAAGCCTTGTTTATCTCTTCTATAGTTAACGGGGCATCCAATAATTCGGCCTGCTGTGAAGTTATAGAGGGGAGTTCCACTGTATGTAAAAAATCCTGAATTACTTGGGGATCCCCCTGTCTGGATGAAGCGTACAGGACTTGATAATATTCTGCTATGACTGCATTTAACTCCCCACAATTAGTACACATCCGTCCTGCAGTGTCTCTCAACCCAGCTATATATCGATCCAGTTGCTGTTTCCTTAGCCTATATGCTAACACCTTCCCCCCTTTCTCTCCCCCTTCCCAGTATTTATGCTTCAACCTCAATATTAATAATTCCGCTCTCCTTTATAAAAGAGAATTTATCTCCATTTCAAGGCCTACTATCTTTCTTCGAAGAGAATCATGCCTTGCTTTCCCTTTCTGTTCCTTATGCTGTCTCTGTACTTTTTTTAGCTCTCCTTCTAAGTGCTTTAATTTTTGTTCCCTGTCTCTCCTTCTTGCCCCTGCATACACAATAATCTTGCCTCTCATGGTGGCTTTAAAAGCTTCCCACTTGACCCCAGCTGTGGTGTCCTGTGCTGGATTTTCCATGAAGAATCTCTGGGCCTCCTCCTTAGCCCATACTAGGAACTTTACATCCTTTATCAATAGGGGGTCTAACCTCCAAGATGTAGATATAGGGGAACAGGGGTCCCATGTTACGGACAAATACACCGGAGCATGGTCCGAAATTATATTGGGAAATATATTAGACTCCCTAACAGCCTGCGTAATCTGTGGGGATGTTAAGAAGAAGTCAATACGGCTATATGAGTTGTGTACCGGTGAATAAAATGAATAATCTTTCCCACTTGGATTCAGTGTCCTCCAAATATCTGTCAGGCCTTGGTCACCCATCCAGTTTACCAGAGCTCTTCTACCCTTCCCATGCGCTGCATCATCCTTTTTAGGAGTTTTGTCCATCATAGGGTCTGGCACTAAATTAAAATCACCTCCAACGATAGTGGGCATATTATTCTTATTCATGCCTAAAAGCACTTGGGAGGTTTGGTGGAAAAAGGCTGCATCGTCCTCATTTGGCCCATAAATGTTCCCCAATACTATAGGCCCGGTAGGAGTCTGAAATGTACCCATCACCCATCTGCCTTGCTGGTCTGCCCTAGAGGTGGTAAGTGACCAGTGTAGTTGCTTGTGTACTAAAATAGCTACTCCACGCTTTTTTGTTGCAGCTGAAGCATGAATCTCTATACCTACCCAATCCCTTTTCAGTAACCCATGGCCCTTCCTATCCAGTTTGGTCTCCTGAAGGAAAACCACTTGGGCTTTAATCTTTTTCAGGTATGACATTACCTTCTTCCTCTTCACCGGCGTGTTCATACCTCTCACATTCCAAGTGATACAGGTCAATTCAGCCATAGTCATACCCCTTGAGAAGCAATGAAATATAAAACGCCAGGTTAGAACCGACGGTGAAGATGGAAGGGCACCACTTTGCCACACACCAATGCCCATGGCCCTGCTTGGATTGGGATTCCAGATCCCATAATACTATTAAACCCCCTTTACCTTGTAGCCAAGGCTCCCAACATCTTTATACATACCCCTGCCCATCCTTGACACCCAAGTTATACTATAAGGCACATCAAACAAAGTACCCCTAAAATCCTAAACACTACCACACAAAACAACACACACTAAACCTCTATTTACATGTTGCACTTCCATTGCTCGGTTGGAGCCATCCTGCATATAGGATCATTTGTCTCCCTAATGGGGGCCTGATCCTCAGAATAGTTCCGAGAGTCGTAGCCGTCTGGGCATGGTTCAGCCAGTTCTACTCTGTATATTGAAAATCTTAGCCGTCGAAAAAGAAAGCGGGGGGGCTGCGTGCCAAGACGTACCACCAGGATCCAACTTGCATCCTTGGAACACCTTCTATAGCCTAGCTGTCAATCGATTGTTATAGAACCAGGCCAGAATTATCTAAAATGGGAAAATCCCATTTGCACACTCCTTGGTGTTGTATCCCTTCCCACAGCATCATTGAAATATCTTACAGTATCACAGCAATAGGGCCCTTAAAAAAAAAAAAAAGGTGTCGTTTTATCCCACCCGGCTACCAGCCTTCTACCAGTGATAAGCTGGTTCTGATTCCCCAGCCAGCTATATAACAACAGCTGCTCGGCCCTATGTTTTAATGATGCCCAGGCCCTTATACTTCCCTTCCCCCACTATAGTATCATACTAAAGCGCCTGAACAGCGCACTATACAATTGCCTCTAGCATACCCCATGTGCAGTTTGCATGTACAATTTATCTTCCATTTAGTAACTGCCACTGCCCACCCTCGAGTAAACACCCACATAGAATTAACACCCACATAGAGTTATTTCCAGCCCTGAGATCAATATACCCTGAAAGGGTCAAACGTCACAGTGTCTCGTGATCTCATGGGCCCTGGTTTTAGACAAACCATACATAGCACCCCAACCCAGGGAGTATCTGCTCTACCTGGATACCTCTTAATGCCCTGTACTTAAACAGAGACGCTACTTATCTGATCAGCATCCAGAGTTACTACTCCTGTCCTAAGCTCTGGTGCCTAGATGCTGCTGCTTCAATGGCCTGGTCTCCTTCGCAGTTTTCGGATGCTATGCCTGTGGAGTGCTGTTCTTTCTGCGGTTCTTCATTGCCATTGCTCTCCTCACCCACCTCGCTTCCGGTGATACAACTGACCTGGGTGTCTTCTTTTACCCTAGAGGATCCCTCTTCAAGATGCCCCGGGGGGGGAGATCTCAGAACTTCATAGGGGTTACGAGTCATGTAGCGCACCAGGGCCTTACTTTTGCTCTGTTGTTCCTCCCGATCTGCTGTTTCAGTATGCACATTAGTTCTAATATGGGGGTGATCTCTTCGCCTATGGTTATCCCTTGCAGTTCTTTTCCTGCTCTGATGAGGGAGGCCAGTGGCAGATTCAAACTGTATTTCCGGGTCTGTCGCCATCTCCTCTGGTTCCAATGGGTCTGGGCATGCAGTGAAAGTAGACAGCTCGCCTAGGTGTCTATTCAAGAAGTCCTCCAGGGCTTCCGGGGTATCAAAGAAAAATGGGGCCCCATTATGTACTATCCGCCTGATGGAGGGGTACCTTAGGGAATATTGAATCCCCACTTTTTGCATCCTATGTTGTAAGGGAGTATATTCTCTTCTCTTAAATGATAACTCCTTAGAAAAAATCTTGATACAATGATATGGGGTGTCCTTGCCAGCTCAGGCGACCCACCTCCCTGGCCCATTGCAGCAAAGCCTGCCGTGGTGTTAAATGATAGTAGTTTAAATAAATGGCCTCTTGGTTTGCCTCCTTTCCCAGGTGCTGGGATAGTAGCTCTGTGCACCCTTTCTATTTCCAAATGAAAATCAGACTGCAACCCGAGAATCTCAGGGAGGGTTTGTTGAAGGAACCGACCAGTGTCTTTTTTTTCCACACCCTCTGGAAACCCTATTACCCGTAAATTGTTCCTTCTGCTTCGGTTTTCCAAATCATCCACTTTGGCCAAAAGCATATTTACTGTCCCCTGTTGATCTCTCTGTGTTCCTTTAATCTCTTCAATTTGGGACTCTTGCACCTTCGTTCCTTGTTCAACTGTGGTTATATGCCTTGTTAATTGTTTAATTGCTTCAGCGGTGTGATGTGACGCCTCTGATACCTCATCCATCCTGAGCAGTAACTTCTCAAACAGGCTATTGAAATATGCGAGATTGAGCCCTGAGCTCGGTGTCTCCACCATTTTACAGGCCGCAATATTGGTAAAGGGGGCTTCTTAGTGATTTCGGCAATTACTTTTAAAAATTCCCCCACGTTGTGCACCGGAGATCTTTATACTCACTGCCCGGTTCTTACAGTCGTTCCAAAATCTCTCCAGATGCCGATCGACGGATTTAAACGCCCACATGCAGCAGCTCAAAAATTTAAGATGCCATTCAGTTTAGCTGCTAAGCCACGCCCCCGGCAAATATGTTTTTTTAGAATATCATGATGTAATAAAAAATAATTTGCAGAATGAGGACAAAGATACCACAAGGATGATTCTGATATGCACATTTGCATATTGTTTCTTAAACGTATTAGTTTTTTAGACAACAGGAAACTGAGAAGAAAGTGCATGTTTAGGGGAGGGGGGGAGAGAGAGAGAGAGAGAGAATGGTTGGGATCATGTGGACAGCTGACCTGATAGCCAGTGTCTGTAAGCATGAAACTTACATAAAAGGGAGAGAGTGTGTGAAAGGCACCAGTTCCTTTCTCAATTCAGCATTTTTAGCCATTGCTAAATATCTGGGAGAACGGCAGAACTTGCTCTAGGGATCAGCCCCATAGAGACCCATGCACTAAATAAAAGAAACACAGACATTCTGTCACTGGCAAATGCGGAAATGGATTTCAGCACTCAGATTGCTGATAGCTTGCTGTGAGTGGGATGCACAATAAACATGGAAAAGCATCTCCCTTGTAGCATTTTTCATGTGAAAACACAGGTGAACACTGCTTTTGTTAACTGAGACAAGGCACAGATTTATGTGAAAATACATTCCCAGTTTCTCCTCTTTGCATATTAACCCTTCCTGTGCCATGCACTGATATATCAGTCCAGAATTCTTATATTTTCTAATTCTGTTGACAGCCTAATGGTTAATAGCAGTACCACATGGTGGTCTGCTTAACAAATAGTGCTGGGGGGGGGGACACATTGTAATAAATTGGGGGACACAGAGAGATTTTCAGGAAGTTGTGCTTTGTTGCTCCACTCCCTCATAAGAACAAAAGCTGTGCTGCATTAGGAATTCAGAGCCCTTTTTTCTGATGACAGCAATATGTCTGCATGGCTCCACTCATGCAGCCATAAAAAGCAGGAGAAGGACCAACAGGAGGTAGCCTTCAAACTGCTGTGGTACCTTTCTCCTCTTGTGAATCTAATAAGGCATAGATTTTGGAGATTTGGAGTTGCACTGTGCTTGTGTGTTTTTGTTGGACTGTCTACTATTCACACATCTGCACTATTTTTTTAAAGTGTAGTACACAACTTCTGTGCTTTGCTAGTCACAGATAACACTGAAGCTACATGGTCCGCAGCTAAAATAGAATTTAACAAAATTTTGAGAGGTGAAGTGGAGTTTTGCATACAGACATCTAGACTAAACCATGTCCCCACAGCAAACAAGGCACAGAGACTTCCAGTGCTAAAATTAAAACAAAACATCAGCAGGAAAATGATACTATCAATAATAGATGACAGCTCTAACAAAATAAAATATGAATATGACAAAATTAACAAAGTCTTTGTCTCATATTTTAACAACTATATTCCATGAAAGAACAACTCAATGGTGAAACTTTACTAATGAATTTGTTGAGGATCTGGATATTCCTAAAATTTCAGAAGATCACAAAAAGAAACTATGTTCCCAAATAGATATTTCATAAATAAAGCTTGCAATTAAAAGCATGGAATCTAATTAGGCACCAGGACCAGACGGATTCTTTGTAAACTTCTACAAAATGTTCTCTGATGTTATTGTTCCTGTGTTACTAGAGGTTTACAGAGAAGCCAAAGGAAGAAGTCACCTACAACAATCACTACAATGTGGCATAATGACACTAATTTTAAAACCATAAAAAGATGAACAAATTTGGGCAATTTCTCTAATTAATGTAGATGCAAAAATTCTAACCAAAGTTTTAACAATGAGGGTAACGCCATTTACCCAAGGACTGATAAGTCCAGAGCAGATACAGACAGGCTTTCTGAAAAATAGACAAGCTTCTGTGAACATAAGGAAAATCTTTTATTTAATTAGGACTGTTATCAGTGTCATATTATTGGGTCAATGAATCAATGCCAATTCCAACAACACTACATACAATGGGTAAAATTCCTATATGACAAACCAAGATCTACAATTTTCACCAATGGAACAGTTTCCACAAATGTTGGCATACAAAGAGGGACAAAGCAAGGCCGTCCCCTCTCTTCATTGCCATTTAACTTCACACTTAACATCCTAACTCTAAAATTAGATGCAGAATGGGGAATTCAGGGAATTATAGAAGGAGAAGGCACTTACCAACATTCAATGTACACAGATGACATACTTGTATAGATCACAAATCCAATGAATTCAATTAAAAATCTTCTCTCAGTTATTATAAAATGTAGTACTTTTACAGGATACAAACTGATTTTTATTTATTTATTTTTTAATATAGACATTTTTGTCTGGCCTGGGCTCGGTGGTGGCTTACGGCTGATCTATGGCCCCCATCCCCCCTTGCGGGGATCATGCTGCTGGCAGTGGGGTTGGTATTTTTGGGTGGTTGTATATTTCTGCACAGACACCTAATCCCATCCTCATAGGACACCAGCATGAAGGATACACAGCTTCTGCCAAGTACCTAACAGTGTCCTCTCCCTGCCAACATGGTCCGCTAATTGGAACAGCGCCTAACCCTCTCCTGGATAGGAGAGCTGCCAAACTGCAGCTCAATCCAACTCCTCCCCCAGCAGACCTCCGATGACCTGGGCTTGTTCCCGAACCCAGGTTGTCAGTGTAGCATGAGGTGTGGCATCCAGTGCCTCAACCTTCAGCACCACCGGGCTAGCTAGGATACAAACTGAATATTAATAAGACCTTGTACCTCTCTTTAAATGGGGGCATGCCTCAAGAAGAAATCAGTAATCTAACTTTGTCATTGGTAAGAGAACACATAGACTACTTAGGCATAAAATTATGTAAGAATGTTAACAAAACAATGACTATTAACATAGCATATTTTAAATCCAAGCTGGAAACACAGCTCAGTAAATGGCATAAATGACCATTAGGCTTCTGTGGAAGGCTGGAGGCAATAAAGATGGTAACACTACCAAGCACTTCGCGTATAGTCAATATGATTCCTAAAAACGTGTCACCAAAATGGTTTTTAATCATTTAAAACATAATAAATAAATTCATATTGGCACATAAAAGGCCAAGACAAACATACTTTAAGCTAACCAGAAACAAAGAAAACAGAGGCCTCAAGGCCCCTGACTTTGTTATACTTTCTCATCTCTAAACTTCTACAATTACCTTACTGGATAAATAACCCTCTACCAAATACATATAATCTAAGCTGATGAAAAATACAGCAGGACTTACTCAACCATGCAGACATAAGGACAAATGCCCTTTTCTTTGCTAAACCTTACAAAAAGTCAAAAACTGGATACTAGAAGAGTCCATCAAAATAATCACCCAATTATCTAACTTATTAAAGGTCAACATAAAAACATTAATAATTCAACTGTATGGAAACCCCCCAACATCATGGTCAACACCCTGAATAATAATGGCATAACACAAGTTAAACATTTATTTAAAAATTTTGCCAGGATGTCAGTAGAAGAATCAACAACACATTTTTATTTACCCCAGAGGAAGTAGCTGACATAATAACACTGCTAAGTAGTATACAAACAAAACAAAATAATGGAAATGGAAAACCTGTTTAACCAGGAAAGGCACACCAAGCCGGAACTTGTTTTCATTGTGACCTGAGAGAACAAGAAAATTAAGTGACTTGCTCAGGGTCACACAGTATGCAAGTGGGGGCTGATGGGATTCAAACTCAGGTCTCCAGGTTTGTAGCTCAGTGCTCTTAACCACCATGCTATACTGCCTCCTTAATGGTAAACTGAAGTTTTCATTAGATTCAAATATCAGATCCTTAATGGGTATATTGCAATCTAAGACTACTATTACCAGTCTTCATGACCTCTTGATAGCTCTAATAAGAGAAGAGGCAAACAAGTCTAAACTATGGTGGGATCAAAGGATGGGCACAGAAGCTATCGGTTGGCAACAGAAACATAAAAACATAGACTTTAATGTCAGATAAAGACCGCTTGGACCACCCAGTCTGCCCATTTCCCTACCTATAGGATAAGCTGCAGATCCTAGTTAACCAACAGCCTACTTCTTCCTAACCCCCACCAGAATTGCCTTATGTCTGTCCCATGCATTCTTGAATTCCCCCACTGTTTTTGACCCCATGATCTCCTCAGGAAGGCCGTTCCATGTGTTCACCACCCTCTCCATGAAAAAAATACTTCCTCATGTTGCCCCTGAGCCGTCCCCCCCATCTTCAAATTGTGCCCCCTTGAAGATAGATAGAATAAAATATGTGATTTTTTTGATAAAAGTGTTCGCAGTAGTAAATTATAAACCCACACAGTATAAGATCTTACTTTACATTCTCATTCTTCACACCTTACCAGTATAATTTCTGGAAATGCCACTCCAACACTTCATTCCTCCTTAGGCTTACTGACTCCATACTCACGGGTATGGGTCAGGGTTTCATCACCTCTGCTACCTTTTGACATGGTCTCCCAACCCCTCCTGCTTGCCAAACTCTCAGCTGTGGGGCTTTCAAATGCAGCCTCCAGTTGGTTCCACTCTTATCTTGTGGGTAGAACACAATCCATTTGCATTAGTGATACAACTTCCCCTCCCCATCAACACTGGAGTTCTGCAGGGTTCCATGTTGGGCCCACTACTCTTCTCCATCTCTCTAAATGACCTTCCCTCTGCCTGTCCTCTCACCTCTATCCACATGTATGAAGACGATACTGTCCTGTATACATCCAGACCCTCCCCAATGATGTAGCGTCCAGACTTCAACAAGACTTTGGTAAGGTCCAGCTCTGGTTTTGCTCAAACCAATCATTCTTGAATGCCAAGTGGAGTCTCCATGACCTTCGGCATAAGGCAGATACTCTCTCAGTTCAAATCCCTCCACTCTTTTCACACCCTAGATGGGATTATACTTCAGGACAATTCCTCCTTTAGGTACCTTGGTGTCTGGCTTGGCCAGAACCTCACCTTCCCTGGACACATAGATGCCATACACAAAAATCTACACCCTAAACTGGATGCTCTATATAGACATCGTGGATGTATTCCATTGTATGCCCACCACACTGTTGTCCAGAAGATGATCCTACCTATTTTTGACTACAGAGATCTAGTCTACAGTGCCTTTTCCAAATCTTTCCTAACCTGACTGGACTCCCTTTTCCACTCTTTCTTCCATTTCTGTCTTGACTGCCCTCCCTGTACCCATCACTGTACGCTATACTAATCTCTCTCTCTCCCTTCTCTTATTAGTGGACAGACAACTTATCCACTGTACAAACTTTCTTGCTAAATTCTGGTTTCACTCTCTCCCCCTTTACCTCTCCTCCTCTATTTCCCACAAACCTCCTTCCTCTTACTCCCTTAGAAACCTTGACCACCGTACCTTATCCATCCCTCCCAGGTCCACATCAGCTGACCAGGCAGCATTCTCACACCATTTCCCCCAAAACATGGAACTCCCTCCCACCACACTGCCTCCTCTCAGGTCCTCTCCTCCCTCCTAAAGGACCATTTCTCTCCTTCCTACACTTGCACTTAATTTCCACCCTTTCCATAGCTACCTCTCTGCTAATTACTTATGTAAGGACTTACTCTATGTTATTCATTCATTTAATAGTTAAGTATAGTTCTAGCACATTGCTGTTAGGTTGAATCGACTGTTATTCTGTTTGTCATCATGCTGCTTGATTGTATGTTTCATCCATATATTATTTGTATATGTCTTTTGCTTTGTATTTACTGTTCATCACCCCCCACCGACGCATCTGGAAAATGAGCATTTCACTGCTCTGTATGCCTATCCTGGTAAAAGTTTAAATACATAAATAAATTAAATATATAACAGCTAATACATTTTAAAACATATATAATAGATAACTTTTTTGACATACCTTTGATAACTAGAAAGCAGAAATATACCATTGTCTAGCTATTAATGGTAGCCAAAAACATTATACTTAGACTAAGGACTGACCCTCAGCCACCTGCAATCCCCAAATGGAAAGCAGAATTGACTGAATCAGAGACTTATGAAAACAAAATTATAACTTTGAAAGAAACTGGTCAACTTTATCCAAGATACTCACAATTCACCAAAATAACTCCTAGATAAATAAATCCAGGATGCAATTACAAACATTATCATTTTATTACTAGGCTTAGCAACAACATACTAATATTACACAGAAAGCTCTCTTGACAATCTGAGAGGCTCATGTATTTTCTCCTTTTTCTTTCTTCCTGATACTTCCATTCTAATATTTTCTCTTACTGCCTTGCCAAAACAAAGATAAGATGTATTGAATCTGGTTCAGGGGATAGAATCACATTCAAGAGATAAGTTAGGAGACATTAATTATTTTCTATATATATGGGTATTTACTCAATGCAGGGTTCTTTAACTATGGATTTACTACAGTGTAAACAAGAAGTGAATAATATAGTAGCAGTGCAGTAGTTTTATTTACTTATTTTTGCTTTGTTATTGTATGATTTATCTTGATTTAGTTGGTTATAGATCCTATAACCCTTCACTTTTTGCAGCAACTGTTTTTGATGTTTTTAGACATTTGTGACAATTGCATATTGTATTTTGTTTAAAAGGCAATAACATTTTATTGGAAAAAAAAAGCTCCATAAACACTTCCTGTTAAGTTCTAACCAAGCTACACCTTGCATACACATAAAGCCCTCTCCATCGCTACTGTCCTACACTAGTGCATACATCTCACACTCCTCACACCTGACCCCCCCCTTCCCACTAGGGGTGTGTGAAAAAATCTTTGCAGGCAGAAGTTAAGTGAAAGACTGACTGTCGCTTCTGTGAAAGTTCAGAAAGCAATTTCTGATCTTTCGCGGAAATTTCACCTGCTTCCTCCATTGTCCCACAAATAAAAAAAAATATCCAAACCCTGGTGGCTAGTGGCCCCTACCCCCAGTATAATATTATTGTTTACCACCCCATGCCATCCTCATCCTCCGACCACCATATAATAATTTTCCCTGGTGGTCTAGTGTAGAAGCAAAATGACCCTTCCTCCCAGTCCCTGAATCCCAATCCCCAGTATTTTTTTAAATGTCCTTATATCCTGGCTTGTGGTCTAGTAGCCCCCCCACACCACCCCTCTCCACCCTAATAGGTAGATTCCCACCTCACTACCCCACCCTGAAATGTAGCAGTAGTGGGCCACCGGCACAGCCCTCTGCTCACCTCCTTGGCTGGCAGACCACTGAAATTTAGGAATGAATGAATAAAAGAGTACATGTACATGCGCTCATTCAGGTAATTTGTTGCAATGTGTGGCTGCTGGGCAAATTGGGCAAAATAACTGGTGTACGAAAGTGGGTAACAAGGTGAAACTTTGCTGGTAACATTCACAGATGTTTTCCGCTCTGCCATGGGCAGAAGTTCGGACACTTCGGCAGAAGTTACCTGATTTCTGTGGAAGTTTTGCCGTGGTGGAAAATCCCACTTTTGCCAACTCTTATTTCCCACAGCACCATCTGGCCTTCCTCCATACCATCTACCATACTGAATTCCCCTGCTACAATATGTTACACCCACCTTTTCACCTTATTTCCAGGTTTGTTCCATTAAATAGCAGTGTGTACTCCCTTGAAGACAGGAGGGAACTGGGGGGTATGATAGACACATTCAGGTACCTTTTTCACATAAAGCACTGCTCAAACATTTCAATAGTATCTTAAAATGTATCCAGTATCAGATCAGGGTGCACCTTACTGAGACTTGAAATCACACCACACTCCAACAAAAGGAACAGGTCAGCACTCCTTATATGCTAGAAACCCTTTTTCTTTCTTTAATATCTTAAAAAAACTCTTACAACAGCAGCAGCCGTTCTCAAAGCACTGGCACACAGCACATAAATTCATTTCTCAGTCCACTAACATTTTTTTAAAACAGATAAACTTGTGCAAAGTATAACCTGCAGACCTTCGGCCGGCCAAACTCTCAAGCAGCCACACGTTTACGTTTCTGCATCACAAATGATACCTTCCTCAGAACATGCATTGCCTCTAAAGCACCATCCCTTTTAAATCAAATATTTTAAAGGAACATGCACATCTTAAAGTGCAAAATACAATCCAATTGTGCATACAATGAAAAGTGCTATCACATATATAATAAGAACCACAGCACAGAAACTCATTAAGACTCAACACAGACATACACATTAAATACCAGGGGGATCAAGTTAATTTTAAACTGTGCAAGGAAACAAAGTCATTCATTACATTTGGTTTCACTGTGTCTAAGGTTGTAAGGTAGCACACTCACCTCTGAGGCTGGGAGATCAGAGGGCTGTGGGTTCAGTTCCCACATCTGGCACTTGGGTTAATATCCCAGTACTGACACTGTAGTGCAGCATGAGGGCGGTGCTGCACTTCTGAGGTGCCGTCTTTCAGATGAGACGTTAAACTGAGGTCCCATCTGTCTGGATTGGTGGTAGTTCAGGTGGATATTAAAGATCCCATGGCACTTATCGAAAAGAGTAGGGAAATTTCCCTGGTGTCCTGGCCAAATTTCCCTCATTCACTAAAAAAAAATACCACCAACAGTTTCATCTGGTTCAAGGTTAGTTGGCATTCATCTGTATCCCCCTACCCCGGGTCATGCTTGAAAATAGGCAGAATTTGTCTAGTGTACTTACGCAGTCAACAAAAACTAAATAAATAAATAATAAATAAATCCAAAAAGCTTCCCTCAATAACAGTTTGTTTTTCAGACTTCCTCCTCTTTGGTCCAGTGACACCTTTTTAATTCCAAAAAATTGCAATAAAGCAGGGGAAGTATGTCTAGCAGCAACAAAATGTCTAGCAATGGCATAAGATTCATTATTTGTGCGAATTGCATGTTTATGTTCAGCAACCTGCAGTTTAAGCGCTGTTTTAGTCTGGCCAATATAATAAATCCCACAAGGGCATGTCAATGCATACACTACTCCTTCCTTACTACAATTGATAAAATGTCTAATTGCAAATCTCTTTCCAGTATGTGGATGTGTAAATGAATCCTTATTTCTTGTATTATTACACTGCGAACAGTGTCCACATCTGAAACTTCCAAGTGAAAGTTTTGGCAGCCAAGTCTCTACTTCCTGTTTTGGCAACAAACTGTGGACAAGTGAATCTCTTAAATTACATCCCCTCTTATATGTTATTCTTGGTTCATTTTTATGTTGGTACGCTTGCGCAGCCAACATCTTGCGGTAGTGCAGATTTGGAGGCACGGTCACTGTTGGGTGAATGCAGGGCAAGCATCAGTAGGTGTGTCCCTCATTCCCCAATCAGTCTGCATGCCAGAGCCACACCACCCAGGTGAGCACATCTAAGGAAAGGTCCACTGCAATGTGAGAAAAGCTCATCCTGCAGCGACACCAGCGTGCTTACCGGAAACAAACATAAAATGTGCACACTGCCCGCAAACTGCCGACTTGAGGTGCGCAATCTGGCCGCTGTCAGCTTCCCTGCTCCCAATGTAGAAGCGATGGGGAGCCCAACCCCATCGGCATAAAGAACCCCCATTTGTTATATGACAGGGGTGCCCAATCCTCGGCTCTTGCTCCCCACTTTCTTTGTGTGCCGACAGAGGTGCCCAATCCCGTCGGCATAAAGTAACCCCACCTTTGTTGTGTGCTGACAGGGTGCCCAATCCCTGTCAGCTACAGCGCTCCCCTAAAAAGTCATGCTGGCATGCTGGGAGCCCACCCCAGCATGCCACATGCCCTGTAAACAGAAAAATGGTCCTCAATGTTTTTTTTTTGTACCTGTGGAGAAAGGAAATGGTCCTTGACGGTCTCCTGCCCCCCCACAACCCACACCCACTCGCACCCTGCCTCCCCACCCCATACTTACCTGTGGAGTCCAGCGTGATGATTTTCAGTGG
The DNA here is from genome assembly GCA_016271365.2 of Neoceratodus forsteri. NCBI lineage: Eukaryota > Metazoa > Chordata > Ceratodontiformes > Ceratodontidae > Neoceratodus > Neoceratodus forsteri. The sequence goes on along the minus strand of CM057453.1, from coordinate 275,923,202 downwards.
ACTGGGAACACATCTGCACTCTTCAAAGCTGACCGAGACCTGAGGAAGTGCCAGTAAGATGTATAATGGAGTAAATAGGTTTTTTTTTAACTTCGATGCATATCTCAGGCATTTTTTGGAATTTAGGCACCAAATTTTCAACATGGGGTTTTTGGAACCCCTCCTCATGAGTTCTGGCACTGTCATGGCATTATTCTGTCCCAAAGGGTGATTTCGCAGTCACTGCGTGGAATCACCTTTCGGGACCGAGTAAAGAAACTACAGTGCAACTGTTCATGAGGGGAGCTCTCAAAAAGCCTATGTTGCAAATTTGCTGACAAAACTCCCCAAAATGGCTGTTTTATGAGTGTGTGTTGTGCTGTTTCTATGCACGCTTGTAACGTCATGAATTTGTAATATTTTCTCTCCAGATTTTCAAACTTGCCATTTTTCCACACCTCTTCATGAACAGTACAGCTGTCATTTTACATAGCCTGCCCAAAATGTGTTTTTGCACGTCCAGCACAGAATAGCATGGTTGCTGTGCAAAATCACTTTTCAGGACAGTTTGAGGAAATGACGGTGACACTGTTCATGAGCAGAGGTCCTAAAATGCCTATGTTGAAAATTTGGTGCAGATAGTCCGCCAAAATGACTGTGTTACAAGCGTGCATTGCATGAGTTCCACGCACCCTTATGCTTTGCAAATTTGTAATATTTCCATGCCAGATTTTTCAACACTGGCATTTTTTCACACCTCCTTATGAACAGTACAGCTGTCATTTTCACATCCTGCTCAAATGCTTTCCGCGACCTGTGGCACACACAATGGTGTGGTCATCAGGAAATCAAAATTTTGGGACAGATTAACAAAATCGCACTGCCACTGTTCATAAGGGAGGTCCCAAATGCCTATGTTACAAATGTGCTACTAAACTCCCAAAATATTTGGGTTACGGACATATGTTGTGCAGTTTGTATGCATGCTCATTGCTTCACCAATATTTCATATTGTCACTCCAGATTTTCAACGTTGCCATTTTTTTACGCCTCCTCATGAACAATACAGTTGTCATTCTCCACATCCTGCCCAAAAATGTGTTTTCATCCCTCTGTTGCCAAATGGCACAGCCACTGTGCAAAACCACCTTTCAGCTAACAAAGTGATTGTGCCGCTTTTCATGAGGTGGCCTGACAAGCCGCCCACGTTGAAAATGTGGAGTGAAACTACCACCACATGCCTACGATGTTAGGGTTTCCAACTGTACCACCCCACCTGTTACAGACTGACAGGCATCAGGGGTGTGACTTGGGATCATCAGATGTAATGCTCACGCCATTCCACCCCCCTATCCCCACCCTGCAGCCACTGACAGGCATCATGGTGTGCCTTGCACTGTTCAGCCACAAAGTTCACCCCACGCTCCTATACTGCACCCACGTCACCATATTTCCTTATGGAATGGGGTAAGTATAACGCCCAAAGACCCCAAAGCACACCCCAACACTTGTCAGTGTCTACATGGTAGGGTGAGGTACAATGGCATGAGCATTATAGCTGTTGACCCAAAGGCACGCCCCAATGCCTGTCACTCTCTACAGGGTGGGGGTGGGGTTGGCATCACTTCAATACTTCACTGCCATTCCTATTATGCGTCTCTAGCTCCAGCACTGCCAATGCCAATGCCAGCGTGGCAACATTTGGCATTGACAAATGCTTGTTACTAATCTCATCAGAACGTTATCTCCCCCTTAATATTGACCAATGCTTCTTTATAATGTATGTCACATCATAAATCTTTGGAAAATACTGTGTTACAAATGAAATTTTAGTTCCTTTTGTCTTATCTTCTCTATCTTTGTTACCAGCAATAAGTTCAACATGATTTACATGTCTTGCATTCACATATGCTTTCTGTATGCATTCTTTTGGATATTTTCTAGCCTCAAAACACTCTGCCATAGTCACACTTTGTGTCTCAAAGTCAGTTTCAGTGGAACACATCAGTTGTACCAGCAGAAACTGTCCCTTTGGAAAATTTTTAATAAGACTCTTTGGATGGCAGCTTGTACCCTTGAGAACAGTACTGCGTGCTGTTGACTTTCTATACATTTTATATTCCAACTTGGTCTCAGATTCAAAAATTGTCAAATCAAGAAAATTAACTGCTTTTATGTTCCACTCAGATGTGAACTTCAGATTAGAGTTGGTAGACTTGATATATTCTAGAAACAACTGTAAATCTTTCACTGTTCCCCTTCACACCATAAAACAGTCATCAATAAAGCATTTCCAACTTTCAACATTTTCAGCAAATGGATTGTTGGTACCGGTCATATCTGTTCAAGAGACACCCTGGAGTGTCTCATTGCACTTATAAAATGGGTTTCCTTATTTTTTAAACATTTTTATTATTAAAGAAAAACTGTTTAGATAGGAAAAATTAAATAATTAGTCATATTTATTGTAAAATAGTAATTCCACCTTGACTTGTCTATTATTAGTTGAGGACACTTGCCCTTTATAGGCATTCATACTTATTGTGTCATGACCTAGTGGGTCTACTCACCCCCCTACACAGTGTACCTGCAAGTTTAAAGTGGCCTATGCTCTAACATACTAAATTGGCAGCAGATTAGGTCCATTGGTCTATCAAGTCTGCTTGAGTAGCAGCCTACAGTTCACTCACTGTGGCTACCCCACCTCCCTCTGCATTACCCCCTGTAGACCCGTTATCTACCCTGCCCCCTCGGACTACACCCCTGTGTCTATCCCACCCACTCTTGAAGCCTCCCACTGTCTCCATCCCCACCAACTCTGATGGCAACAAGTTCTGGGGCACCACCACCCTCTCAGTGAAGTAAACCTTCCCCTCCACCAATCTCAGGTTATGCCCCCTTGTGGCTCTGTCCTTCCTCAACTGAAGCAGTCCATCAGAGTTGACCTGGTTAATCCCCTTAAAATATTTAAAGACCTCTATCATATCCACCCATCCTTTCTCTTCTCCAGGGAGTACATGTTCAAATCCTGTAGTCTCTCATCATAGGACAGGTCCTTCAGGCCATGAATTATCCATGATGCCCTGCTCTGGACCTGCTCAAGAAAGGCAACATCCCTCCTCAAGTATGGGTGCCAAAACTGCACACAGTACTCCAGGTGTGGCCTAACCAGGCAGTTGTACAGTGTCAGCAGGACCTCTCTCCTCCTTGATGTTATCCTTCTGGCTATGCACCCTAGCATTCTATTCGCCTTCGCAGCTGCCCTCCTACACTGCGCAGAATTATTCATTTTGGTGTCTATTGTCATCCTGAGATCCTTTTCTTCCCTGGAGACCAGGAGAAATGGTATCCTCCTGTTCATTCAGAGTGTCAACATGTCAGCTAGAGTAGAGTACAAAAGCATGTCAGTAGTGAGTTAGCTCAAACAATCTGTCCACTCTCTCTCTGTTCCTTGTCACTAGGTTCTGGAAAACTGTAAGTAATTGAGTACAAATGTTAATGTTTTCTCTATGGCACAAGCAGTATTACTAAATGGCTATATTCCTGACTGTCCCCCACATAGTTTATGAGTACCTGGGAGCTGGAATTGAACATTAAAAAAAATTAATAAATAACAGTTTTAACTTGCTTCAAAACACATGCATCGATGGGAGCCCTATCAGCACCAGAGAAGGAGAGAGGAGACATGCTGCAGGACCGGCAACACGATTGCTACCAGAAACAACAGAAACAAATGATAAATACTTGTATTTCATTATATTTGAAAGTATGATTAATGTTGGACTGAAATGTCCTATTAAAAGAAGAACGAAATATGTCTACTGGAGGGATTTTTAATGAAGTATGGTTTCATCACTTAAAAAAAGGGAAACATGGTGGCATTTCAGAAAGTCAGTGTTCTATGGCAGAGTGATATTTTTGGTACTGCGGTTCTGGATTTTAGAACTTGTTTTTACCTGTGCATCAAACAGATTTTATGCACAGGTGAAGACCAAAGAGAGTGGAGGATTTTCTGTCCCCATCTCTTACAATGACATGTACAGCCTGATCACCATGGTGCATGGACTCCTCCTTTCAGTATTCCATATTCTAACACCACGGAATGACTGGAATGATGCATTCTGATTCTAAACTAGCATTCTTGATCAGTTGATGGATAAACTATTTTAATAAAAACCTCCATTTCAGCGAGGAAAACATTCAAAAGGTACACTTCAAGCACTTCCCTTTTGGAGCATTTTTTTTGTTATTAGTAATAGTAGTAAGACACTCCCAGGAGTTAGATTAACAGTCAGTTAATCACCCCCCAAGGGGCAATATTGCACTCAGCTGTGCCTCATGCCACATTTTGCCTCCAGGGGTGATTAACAGACTGTTAATCTTACTAAACCCTTGTCATCCTTTATTGTTTAAATAGCTACGCAAATTTAAATCACTCAATTTTGCCTCCTCTCCTTCACTGTAGCTAACTGAGCAAGCTAATTTTTTAGGGCTAGCAAATTCCCAGCTGTAAAGATGATTTAATCATGAGGTATCATAGATGATTACTACCAATTACATTCAAAGATTATGTATCAATCCTTAAAAACCGTCATTATAATCATAAAAACATAGGGCCTGATTCTCAAAAGGTTATGTCTGGCGTAACTTGACTTGAGCAAAAAAAAAATGGTACAAGTAGCAAGTTATGCCAGCAGTTGCAACATATGGTATTCTGCAAAGTGGCCTATGACATGCCACAGGCCGGTTGCTCCAAAGTGGACTTACGCCACCAGTTACACCTTAAACCCCCTGTGACATAGCACTAGGAGGTTTACAGCAGCAGTTGCGCTCTATTCTGGAAGGGCAGCAACAAAGTCCCCCAGGGCACTATTCTACAACAGGGGAAAACTGTCAATGTAAGTGACACCAGTATATAGCTGGCGTAACTGTATGTATGCCCTCGGAGGTTGCCTATATGTGCAGCCTGCCCATCCCTCCTATGGTATGCCACCCTTCCCCCCAACACTGCCCTGTCCCCAATACACGAAAGGCCCGCAGGACTACATCTGCCCCCCCAGTGCAAAAATGTCCCACAGGGCTACATCAGCCCCCCATATCAAAATGTGCCACAGGACTGCTGAATGCCCCCTCATACCACAATGCCCCACAGGGCTGCTGCATGCTTCCAACCCCCAGTACTTGTACAGTAGCCCCGCAGGGCTACACATGCTCCCCCAGCCCCGATCCCTGATGACAGCTGCCCACAAATGGCACTGCCTGTAAAAACAGAAAATTGTCCAAACCCTACCCCATAATCTCTGGTAGTCTAGTGGCCCCTCACTCCCCCACCCAGCATTGGCAGACCACCCTGCACTCCCCCACCCAGCCAGCGACTGGCACAGCCCACCACTCACTACCATGACCTGCCGCTGACTAAGCTCAGTCTGTGTGCCTACTGTTTATACAGTATGCGTTCAATGTATGAGTGACAGTTCATTAATTGAGCGTGTATATACAGTACGTGCTCAGATGGGGCTCAGTAGGTGGCTGGCCATAGTGGTGAGTGGTGGGCTGTGCCAGTCGCCGACTCTGTATGGGTCGGGGGTTGCAGGTGGACTGGCAATGACGAGTGGGAGGTGGGGGTCGCAATCAGCCCTGCAGGGCTTTTTGAATCTGGGGATTGGGACAGAGGTCCAATAGCCCTGAGGGGCTCAACTATTCACACTGTGGGGGACTGGGGTAGGGAATGTCCAGTAGCCCTGCAGGGCTTCACAGGCATGGGAACTGGAGTTGTGGGGGACACTTGCACTCTATGGACTATTGAATGTGGCTTGTGACATGCACCTCAGGTATGCCCTGTGTTAGGCATACCTGTGGGCATGTCACAAGTCACAGGACTTAGTGCGGGGACTCTGCCCATTACAGAATCAGGCGAAGGGTCCTTGAAGGAACAGGGAATGGTGCAAGTCACATTTGGTGGCTACTTGCTCCATTCTTGTAGAATTGGGCCCATGATTGCTAAATTACATAGATACATAGAATGTGATGGCAGATAAGGGCTGTTGTTCCTACCCAGTCTGCCCAAATTTTGTCTTTCATTTCCTTTTTGTTATTTCCCAGACCCTGCTTAATCCATGCCTACCCTACCACTATGATTCCCTTGTGTCTATCCCAGGCATTTTTGAATCTACTTACTGTTTCTGCCCCCACCACCTCTTCTGGAAGGCTATTCCATGAATCCACAACCCTTTCCATGAAAAAGTACTTCCTAACATCCCTCCTGAATGTGCCCCCCTCCAGCTTCATATCATGCCCCCTTGTAATAGAGCACTTTTTCACTGAAAGATACTCTCCTCCTGTACCTTATTGACCCTCATAAGATATTCAAAGGTTTCTATGACACACTGCCTCTGCCTCCTCTGTCTCCAGGGTGTACATATTTAGCTCCATTAGTCTTTCCTCATAGGACTTTTGTTACAGAACCTGCACAATTCTGGTAGCCCTCCTCTTGATCACCTCTACTCTGTCTATATCCTTTCTGAGGTGTGGTCTCCACTACTGTACACAGTACTCAAGGTGGGGTCTTACCAGTGAGGTATACAGTGGCAGAATCACCTCTCTTATTCTGCTGGAGGTCCTCCTACTTGTGCGTGCCAGTATCCCACTTGCTTTCCCAACTGCCTTATCACAATGTCTGGCCACCTTTGGATCATCCAATATGATTACCCCAGGTCTCTTTCCTGATTGGTCTTTGTCAGTGTCACTCCACTCATCTTATACTCTGCTCCCGGATTCCTATGGCATTATTTTGCACTTCTTTGTATTAAATCCCAGCTGCCATACTCTTGACCACTCTTCCAGACTCTTTAGATCCCTGCTCATTCTATCCATGCCCCCCAGTGTGTCCACTCTGTTTCATATGTAAGTGTCATCTGCAAGAGGCAGACTTTCCCTTCCAGTTATTCTGCTATGTCAAGAATAAATATATTGACAAGAATCAGTTCCAACACTGATCCCTGAGGCCTCCCACTACTCACCCTTCCTTCCTTTTGCTAACCAGTTCCTTATCCAGGTTACCACTATTATCTACCCCTAAGTTATGCAACTTGCTCACTAATCTGTGTGGAACTCTGTCAAAAACTTTGCTGAAATCCAGGTATGCCACTTCCACTGCTCATCCCTGATCCAGCTCCTTGGTCACCCAGTCAAAGAAGTCAATCAAATTTGTTTAGCATGACCTTCCCTTTATGAAACTGTGCTGCCTTGGGTCCTGCAATCTGTTACATACAAGATAACACAATCCTTTCCTCTAACAGTGTTTCCATTAACTTACCCACCACCAATGTCAGGCTAACAGGCCTATAGTTATCTGCCTCTTCCCTGCTACCACTTTTGTGGAGTGGGACTACATCTGTCCTTTTCTAGTCCTCTGGAATCACACCAGACTCAAAAACTGTTAAAAAGGTCTGTCAGAGATGCTGCTAGAACCTCCCTATGTTCTCTCAGTGCCCTTGGATGTACCCCATCTGTCTCCATAGCTTTGTCTACCTTCAGATCGTCAAGTACTTTATGGACTCTCCCCACCAAAAATTGACTACTGTCTCTTTCCCTACCATCAAAACATCTGATGCCTTTTTGTGGTCCCTCCCATTCCCCTTCTAATGTGAAACCTGAGCAGAAGTATTAATTTAAGATGTTTGCCTTTTTTGATCCTCCTCTGTACAGTCCCCCCTCCCTCTTTAATCATATAATCCCTCCCTTTGTCTTCCTTTTCTCCACAAACATACCTAAAAAAGTCTTACCCCCTTTTGATAATCCCTGAGCTTTTCTTTCCTGAGTCTGCACTTTTGCTCTCCTTACCACTTTGCTTATCTCTCTGTTTTTCCTGATACACTTCCCTATCCTCTTTTTTCTGGGTCATCTTGTACCTTCTGAATGCTACCATTTTAACCTTCTCCTTTTCTGCTACCTCTCTTGAGAACCATAATGGTATCCTCATTTGTTTACTTTTGCTTTCCTGTTTAACACATAGGTTTGTTGCCTTCCCTTGCCCTCTTTTAGGCTGGCCCATTTTTCTTCTACCTCACCCAGGTCCCCACCCACTGTCATTTCTTTCATGAGGCACCCGGGCATTCTAGTAAAACCAGCTCTTCTGAAGTCCAGGATGTTTACCTTTGTATGGTTGTCTTCTCCAGTTGTTCTAATGTTGAACAACACTGTAATATGATCATTGGTCCTCAGATGGTTCCCCACCCTGATGTCTACAACACTGTCCCTGTTAGTAAGCACCAGGTCAAGTATTGCCCAGTCACAAGTGAGTTCCCCTACTAAGAAATGCCCCCTGCAAGGAGTCTAGGATGTCTTTGCTTTCACCTCATAACTGCAGCAGGGGACCCCAATCTATATCCAGCAGATTGAAGTCCCGTACCAGTAGCACCTCCCCCTTTTCTGCCGTTTTTCCAGATGTGTCAGAGACCTACATATCACCCCTGTCCAAATATTTGCTCTTTTTCCAGACTGAAGGATAACCCACAGCATCTTGGCCCTTTCCTCAATCCCCTGAATTTCTGTTGCTTTAATGCTGTCCTTCACATAAAGCAACACTCCCCCTCCTTTCCTTCTTACCCTGTCCCTTCTGAATAACATATACCCTGGTATAACCATATCCCAGTCATGTTTTTCTATACACTATGACTCGGTAATGGCCACAATATCCAGGTCAGCCTCCACAATAATAGCTTCTAAGTCTTGGATCTTAATACCCAGACTCCTAGCATTAGCACACATGGCCTTATGGATTTTGTTTGCTCCTTGTTTGCCATTTCACCCTTTTCCCTTATGTCCCCCCTTACTCCCTCATTTCAACTGCCTGCTAAGTTTCCACCATTTATCCTTTTCTATCCCTCTACTTATTTGGTTAACTTTATCTGGTGTAAGACAATCTTCCCATGCAATTTCAATACACTCAATCTCTTCCTTTGGGGGGCAGTTTCTGCTTCCTCTTTTTCTTCTGCCTCCCTCTGGCTAGTTTAAACTTTCATCAAAAAACCTTTTAAACATTCCACTAAGGACTGTGCCCTCCCAGATGGTTGTAGGCCATAACCTCTGTATAGGCTGTTATCCTCCCGGGTGGACCCCAGTCCTCAATATAGCCATACCCCTCCTCCCTGTACCAGGTCTTCAACCACGAGTTGAAAGCCTTCTGCAGAGCTCCCTCTCCTTCCTCCTATCATAGACAGGCAGTACCTCCGTAAAAGTTACTGAGCATGCTATTGGTCTAAGAATTCTTCCCAGTTCTATAAACTCCCCCTGCACTGCTGTTGCCCCATCCCTAGTCAGGTCATTAATCCCTAGGTGGACAATGACATCCAGCTCCCCTTCCCTTCCTATTAGAAACATAGAATTTGACGGCAGATAAGGACCGCTTGGCCCACCCAGTCTGCCCATTTCCCTACCTAATGGAAAAGCTGCAGATCCTAGTTAACCAGCAGCCTACTTCTTCCTACCACCACCCTGAGAATTGCCTTATGACTGTCCTATGCATGCTTGAATTCCACCACTGTTTTTGACTCCACAACCTCCTCCGGAAGACCGTTCCACGCATCCACAACTCTCTCTGTCAAAAATACTTCCTTAAATTACCTCTGAGCTGCCCCCTCTATCTTCAAATTGTGCCCCTTGTTCTTGCACACTTCTTTTTTTGAAAGATGCTACCCTCTTGGACTTTGTTGATTCCCTTGAGGTACTTGAAAGTTTCTATCATGTCCCCCCTCTCCCTCCTTTCCTCGAGGCTATACGTATTAAGCTCCTTAAGTCTCTCTTCATATGTCTTCCAGTGCAGACCCTGCACCATTTTAGTTGCCCTCCTCTGGACAGCTTCCATCCTGTCTATGTCTTTGCGGAGATTGGGTCTCCAGAACTGCACGCAGTACTCCAGATGGGGTCTCACCAGCTGTCTGTACAGAGGATAAACTTCCTGTTTTCTACTGGTGATGCCTCTCCTTATGCATCCCAGTATCCCCAGTCTTCCTTGCTGCCCTCTCACATTGCTTGCCCACCTTTAAGTCATCTGATATGACTACCCCCAGGCCTCTTTCCATTTTTGTTGTTGTTAGTATCTCACCCCCATTGTGTACTCTTCCCTGGGTTTTGTTTCCCAGGTGCATTACCTTGCACTTCTTAGCATTGAATCTAAGCTGCCATACATTTGACCATTCCTCTAACCTTGCAAGTCCTTCTCATCCTTTCACACCCCACCTTGTGCATAACTCTGTTGCAGATCTTTGTGTCATCTGCAAAGAGACATACTTTTCTCCAGTCCCTCTGCAATGTCACTTATAAAGACATTGAAGAGGACCGGTCCTAATACTGAACCTCGGTAGCCCACTAGTAACCCCCTTTCTTCAGAGTGGACTCCATTTACTATTACTCTCTGTGTCCTATTCTCCAGCCAATTCTTTACCCAGGCTGTCATCTTGGGACCCACTCCCAGGCTGGCTAACTTGTGTATTAATCTTTTGTGTTGGACTGTGTCAAATGCCTTGCTAAAGTCTAGGTAGGCCATGTCCACAGCCCCTCCCTGATCTACTAATACTCTAGCTATCCTTAGTATTTGCTTGCCTTTGCTCCTGGCAGTGGTTTCTGGTAGGCACTTGACCTCCTTCTCTGCCCCCTCTTCTACACCTAAGTCAATCCCCTGACAATAGAGTCCCCTACCAGTAATTGCTTTCTCTTTCTATGGGGTCCTCTTCCACCATCCTTGGAATCCCCACATAAGAGGGCTCCCACTTCCTCTCAGGCCGCTACCATGGGTACTTCCTCTTTAATGCTGTACTCTTCCAGAGTGGCATAGGGATTCTGCAGTGATATCAGTTGTGTTTGGTGAATGTGCCTGTGACCCCACCCCACAACCTTCATGATCCCACCCCTACTCCTCAAGCTCACCATAATCCAGTCACTCCTCTTATCTGGAATCATTGAGGCAATGGTCTCAGATTTAATGTCCTATGGGTAGGGGAAATGGTCCCTCAACTCTTAGCCAATGCAGCCTCAGGCTTAGAGTAGTAGGCTTGAGGCTGCATTGGCTAAGCCTATAGTAGTAACCTTCTCCTAGCTTGACATCAACTCAACTTCTAGTCTAGAGACACTTTTCACCAGCCCAGAGAGGTGCGCACAGATGGGGCAGCATTGCAGCCTCCAGAAGGTCTCCCTGAAGACTGCTGCTCCACATCTACTGCACTATACCACTCCCCACATTCCATGTCCTTGTTCTTCCTATACTTCCAATCCTCCCTTCCCTGAAACCACTTAGGACAAGCTGTCTGTAATATGAGTAGCTGATGCAGTTGATTTATAATTTCATACTTAAGATATGCTGTAACAAGCTACATGTTTTTCTGCACCTATTTTTTTTTCATGACATCAGTTTGTCATAATACACAACATTTACACATTTAAACACTTTGACGTTTTACAATATTATGTCCTACTCTTACCCTTACTTTTATCTCAGAAGGGGCACAGGTGCCTTATCTTGGTCACTGGCAGAGTCACCCACTTCCCTGCTTCCTCTGCTGATACCTGCCAGCACCTTAAAGCACCAGTGTTACACCTGATCCACTCCTTCACTGTACCACTCCCTCATTGGGACATGATTTTGATTTGAAGCCAGAAATCATGCGACTAATTGCATATTTTCTTGTTTTTTTGCATTCAGGGTCCATTCATAGTGTATTTCTTGATTTGTTCTTATTTGCCACTTGTATCACTAAGTCCAGTAAGTATCCTTACCAGAGATCAGTCAGTTAGGAGCTTCAATTGTCTCTGCATTTTCTATCATATGCATTATTCTGGCTTCTGGCAAACAGGAGATTCTATAATCTTCTGTATCTCTTTAGCACAATTGCACATCCATGAACCTCTCGACTGAGTCCTCTATGACCACACTTTTCTGTTATTGTTTCAGTTAATGTTTGTTTCTTGTTGTCCGGTGTGTCATTTATTTCTTTATTACCCTTTTCATTCAGTATATTGAATTGAGATTGATCTGTCTGACAAAGGCAATAATACTATAATTTTGGACAAAAGTAGATATCATGCCAACATCTGTCAGACATAGTTTGTTGCAAAAAAGTACCAGATTGCTGTAGCAGAATCACATTTTAAATCATCTATTTTCATATGTATATATATATATATATATACTGTACATAGGTATATAATCCTATTCCCCTTTATGAAACCTCATGTTTGCCTCTGAAGGGAAAAGTACAGATAAACTGCAGCTTCAGTGTAGGGCTAAGGTGATATACTCCTATGAAACATGCATTATTAACTAGTTTTATCAGTTAAAAAATCCTCCAGAGCAATTATGCTATGTAATGTTCAAAACTGCAGTATCTCACCACTATATAGAATTTTTTCTTTTATTTCAAAAGTTCAAGTTCGAGGGAGGCAGTATAGTGTAGTGGTTTAAGGCTCTGAGCTACAAATCTGGTGACATCCAGCAGACCAGACCTGGGTTTGAATCCCACAACTTCCACTTGCATACTGTGTGACCCAGAGCAAGTCACTTAACTTCCCTGTGCTCCCATGTAGCACCTGTAAAAAAGCTTTCAGCTTAGTGTGCTACTTCTGGTTAAACAACTAAACAACAAGTGTAAGTGCAACAAGTCTCAGAAACAAATGGAACCTGCCCCTTTACAAATATTAGAAACTTCCCATCTTCGATTGGTTTCATCCTCTGACCTTTGTAAAGGAGAGCTGAGGCCTCTCACTTGTGAAAATAAAGAAAATTAAATAATCTACATAGTGGCGAGCAATGGTGCTTTTGAACGTCACACAACATGACTGAAATGGAAGATTTTTAAGTAGCTAAAACTATTTAGCAATGCATGTTTAATAGGTAGGTAGTACACGTTGATGTTCAACAATGTAAGCCTGTTGCAAAGCAGTAGCAATATTAACAGTAAACAAGCATTTGTCAATGCCAAATGTTGTCGCGTTGGCATTGGCAGTGGCAGTGGCAGAGCTAGAGATGCATAGCGCTGTGATTTTGTTAATGTGTCCCAAAAGGTGAATTTGCACAGCGAGCACGCCATAGTGCGCCACAGCTGCGGAAACGCATTTTGGGCAGGCTGTGAAAAATGGCAGCTGAACTGTTGATAAGGAGGTGTGCACAAATGCCAGTGGTGAAAATGTGGCATGAAAGTATTGCAGATTGACAAAGTTACAAGGTTGCGCGGAAACTGCACAATGCACGCTTGCAACACAGTCATTTAAGGGGCTTTCGGCACCAGATTTTCAACATGGGCATTTTAGGACCTCTGCTCGTAAATAGTGTCACCATCATTTCCTCAAACTGTCCCCAAAACTGATTTTGCACAGCGACAGTGCAATTCTGCACCAGACGTGCAAAAACACATTTCAGTCAGCTGTACTGTTCATAAGGAGGTATGGAAAAATGCCAATGATGAACAGCTGGAGTGGAACTATTACAAATTCACAAAGTCACGAGTTTGTGTGCAAACTGCGCAACACACGCTTGTAAAACACTCATTTTATTGACTTTCAGCCCCAAATTTTCAACATAGGCATTTTAGGACATCTGCTAATGAACAGTGTCACTGTCATTTTCATAATGTGTCTCGAACATGGACTTTCCACAGTGACCACGCTATTCTGCGCTGGAACTGCGAAAACAGATTTTGGTCAGGATGTGAAAAATGTCAGCTGTACTATTCATTAATAGGTGCAGAACAATGGCACTGTTGAAAATCTGGAGTGAAAATATTACAAGTTTGCGAACTTACGAGCGTGCGTGCAAACTGTGCAATGCACGCACGTAACACAGTCATTTTATGGAGTATTGTCACCAAATTTTCAATACAGTTATTTTAGGACCTCTGCTCATAAACAGTGTCACTGTCATTTTTGTAATGTGTTCCAAACATTGATTTCTCACAGCGACCGCGCTATTCTGCGCCAGAAGAGCGAAAACACATTTCGGCCAGGATGTGAAAAATAACAGCTGTACATTTCACAAGAAGGTGTGGTAAAATGCCAATGTTGAGAATCTGGCATGAAAATATTGCAAATTCTGCGAACTTACAAGGGTGCGTAGCAACCTCGCAACGCAAGCACGTAAAACAGTAATTTTGGGATTTTCCACCAGATATGCAACATAGGCTTTTTGAGAGCTCCCCTCATGAACAGTGGCACTGTTATTTCATTACTTGGTCCTGAAAGGTGATTCTGTGCAGCGACTGCAAAATCACCTTTTGGGACCGATTAACAAAATGACAGTGACAGAATTCATGGTGGGGTCCCAAAAACACCATTTTAAAAATGTTGGGCCAAAATTCCCAAAAATGCCTGAGATATACATCAAAGTTGAAAAAACCCTATTTATTACAATACAGCTTACAGGCATTTCCTCAGTTTGCGGTCGGCTTTAAAGAGCGTAGACGTGTTCCCGGTCCACCGAAGATTGTCGCGTCAGACACCGGAGGTAAGTATGGGGTGAGGGGGGTGTGGGGAGGCAGTGTACACAAAGAGTGGGTGCGGGTGGGGTGGACAGGGAGACTACGAGGGACCGCTTTTGTTTTACAGGTGAAAAAAAAAATTGCGTGACAGTTTTTTTGTTTTAGAGATTTGGCATGTGGGTGAGATCCAGCATGTCACTTAACTATTTGGGGGTCTGTAGCCAACAGAGTTGGGCACCCTCGTCGGCACCACACAACAGGGGAGGAATTAATGCCAACAGGAATTGGGGCCTCGCCCGCTGGCACACAAAGAAAGCGGGGCTCTGAGCCGAGAGGGATTTGGCACCCCTCAGCATTTAACAATGGGGTTCTTTATGCCAACGGGAGTGGGTCTCCCCGTCGGCACACAAGTAAAGGGGGGTTAGAACCGAGGGGGATTTGCCACCCCTCGGCATATAACAAATGGGGGGGAGGTGATTTATGCTGACAGGGAGTGGGCTCCCCCATCTGCAGTACAGAGGGGCAGGGTTAACCGACAGGGGGATTGGGCACCCCTGAAGTGGGCAGTGTGGTGGCCACTGTGGCACCATGCTCATAATGTCGGCAAGCACGTCCAGGGAAGGTCCACTGCGTCTGACGAGCTTTGCTCGGATTGCAGTGGACCTTTTCTTAGATGTGCTCACCACATTATGTATGCATGGTGTGGCACCCGCATGCAGGCTGATTGGGGAATGAGGGACGCACCTACTGGTGCGTGCCCTGCATTCATTCAACAGCGACCGCACCTCCAAAGCTGCACTGCCGCAAGATGTTGGCTGCGCAAGCGCGCCAACATAAAAGTGACTAAAAATTAAAAGCACACAATACATATATAGGAAACTACAGCAGTCTTAAAGTATCAGTACATAATATGCTGTATAAGAAAACTTTAATGAATTCATACAGTTGGAAAAAACGAAAAGGGGACAGCATTTATTTTGCAGTTAATCTTTTTATTGGCTTATGCTTTCCACACATAGATAAAAATGTTGTTTTTTTTTGTAATCCTTGTACAATAATCTTTTTGTCTCTGAAATCTTACATAAAAAGAATCCTAAGATTTATGTTTGCCATACTTGCATGCGCAGCAAATGTTTTGGTAGGAGTGTGGGTTTTAAGAGGTATGCCACTGTCAGTCCGATGCAGAGTGGTCTGCAGTGGGATCGTCAGAGCAACACCAGTCATGAGCCAGGCTGGTCATGACACTGGGCTGGATTTTCAAAGGGCTCTTAGACCAATGCAAGGAGCTTCAAACAACCACCTTGCTTCAAATCCAGGCTTGCCAAATACTGTGTGCACTATTTTGCAAGAAAAGCATTCTCTGAGGCAAAGTTCCACAAAATGATGCAAGAGGATGGCTGCGTCACAAAATGATGCATGAGGTGAGAATGATGGAAGATGAAAATGATATAACTTTAGTCAAAAATACAATGCATGGAGTGAGATGGAACAAAAGTAGTGCAAGCAGAGTCAAAAATACAATGCTTGGATTGAGGTGAACCAAAAATGGTGCTCGTTGAGTTAAAAATATGGTGCATGAATGAAGACGAAGCAAAAACAACACAAGTTGAGTAAATAAAGATGGAACAAAATTGATGCAAATTGACTCAAAAATACAATGCATAAATGAGATGGAGCAAAAAATGATGAAGATTGAGTCAAAAATACGATGCATAAGTGGCATGGAGCGAAACATGATGCAAGCTGAGTCAGAAATTATAGCTGCTGACACAGCATATGGATTCAATATTTTACATGCTGCAAACACTTCAAACAAAGTCAATCTCATTTGGAGCTTCATTGTTTTTTATATCTAAGATGTGTTCTGTAAATACAGAATGAAAGATGAGGAAGTGTGTGATAGGATAATTTAAATGCACACCTGAGGTGTGGGATGCTACATAAACCCTGTGGGCAAAGCCTGGGGGGTTTATAAAAGCATCCCACACTGAGGGTGTACATTAAATTCAAGTTTCAGACACTTACCCCTCTTTTATTTTATATAATATGTGGTCAGCAATTTTTTCCAGCCCGAGTCCTGTGACACACACACACACACACACACACACACACACACACACACACTCACACACTCCTTGCTTTCTGGCATCATCATTTTGTTTATTTATTTTGTTATTTTTGAAATTTTGCTTACTGACAGAACTGTTCCTGGTCTCACTTTGCATTTCATGAAGGTGGTGCAGCACAGGATCAGCTAGATAAGGATTTTTTTAATTTAATTTAAAGGCAGGATCAGACAGATAGATAAAAATATTGTTTGTAAAGGTGAGCAGTGTTGTTTTGGTGGCTCCTCACTAATGGAGATTTAAGCCGCCATGTTTACCAAAGTGTTCTGCCTGCCTACACGCAAGATGAGAGGGAATCATGGAGCACTTGAGTTTGACAGACAGAGCACGAGTTCACCATAATAACCCACAGGTTATTACGTCAAATATCAACTTGGTTAGCTTTTGAAAAAAATTGCTGACCAGTTATTATATAGAGAATAACGGGTGGGTAGGTGGTTATAACAAGTATTTTACACACCCCTGAAGGGTGGGATGTCACATAAACCCCGAGAGCAAAGCTCGAGGGGGTTATTAGGGCATCCCACTCTGAGAATGTGTGTTTTACACACCTACCCAACCTTTATTTTGTATAATTGCTTGGGGACTGTTTTTTCACCACAGCATTTATACAAAATAAATGTGTATCTCTATGGAGCCTAGCTGCGGACTGTTGGGGTTTCAGTGTAGTCCACAGCAGCTCAGCTCCTGACCTAAACCACTGTTTTTGTTAAAATGAAAACATTTTATATGCCCAGAACTGCAAAGAGTTGAGGAGCAGGACAGCAGAGGACATGCAGAGCTGAGGAAGAGTGCAGCTAGTGCATGCACCAAGATAGGGAAACTGGGCGCATGTTTGTCGTTATAACCAGCTGGTTATAATGATAAAACTACAACCTGGTTTCCCTATGGAAAAAGACAAGAACCAGTTATTATTAAAGAATATTGCACCTAGATACTTTCCCTGGCTGTTTCTGTGATTCATGGGTGCTGAAATACATGATAGCAGGACATGCTACAAACAGCATTAAGATGTCTACGGTGTAGGACTCTTGCAGGAAAAATACTATACATAGTACCATAGTCAGGTCTGACCACCTGCTTTGGGCCTCTGTATATACTCTAGTGTCAGTTAGACCAGCTCTGGCTGGTTTAACAGAGGCATGCATGTTTGATGCAGTGTCAGCAGCTTCCACCTTAGACATTTTCTGAGGGGATGCAAGCCCTGTATCTGACATGGTGCACCAATTTGTTTTTTACATAAGCCTAATGCAAGTAACTTTGGTGCAGGAAGTTCTGCTTTTGACACAAGTAGTGTTGGAAGATCAGAATTTATGCAAGTTTTGGTGCAGTTTGCTCCATACATCATTCTTTTCTGGTGCAAGTACCCTGCATCATTCTTAGCCCTTTGAACAGTTCTGCCTTGCTGGACAGAAATGTCTTGTAGGTCAAAGGAGAGAGAACTGCCCATCATAGGGTTGCTCTTTCCTTTCATCTGCATAATGCCGCCCAGCAAGCACAGCTGATCTGACATGATCAGCCTGTTGAAAACCTTCCCTTGCATTTTCTTTTTAATTACACTCTGTAAAAGATAATATTGTCCATCAATATCTGTTGCTGCCGCCACCATAACTGCCCCATCCAAGCCCGACTCATATTAATATTCTGGCACAGAAGTGCCTATTCCCCTGTTCCAGTTGGTACCACCCAACCTGCCTGTTTTGTTTCTGCAACACTGGGGAACCCACCCCCGGTTCTGCCAAATGTAGCACCAACACTGGAGAACCCACCCCCGGTTCTGCCAGACATAGCACCAACACTGGGGAACCCACCCCCGGTTCTGCCAAACATAGCACCAACACTGGGGAACACATCCCCGGTTCTGCCAAACATAGCACCAATACTAGGAACCCACCCCAGTTCTGCCAAATATAGCACCAACACTGAGAACCCACCCGGTTCTGCCAAGCATGCACCAACACTGGGAACCCACCCCAGTTCTGCCAAGCGTAGCACCAACACTGGGGAACCCACCCCCGGTTCTGCCAAACATAGCACCAACACTGGGGAACACATCCCCGGTTCTGCCAAACATAGCACCAATACTAGGGAACCCACCCCCAGTTCTGCCAAATATAGCACCAACACTGGGGAACCCACCCCTGGTTCTGCCAAACATAGCACCAACACTGGGGGACCTACCCCCCGTTCTGCCAAACATAGCACCAATACTTTGGGATGCCAAAGCCTCAGTGTCACCATCTGAAAAAAAAAAGCATCCCTTATAGTTTTTTTTTACATACATCTTGTGAAAAAGAGAACCATCCATTGGCGTCTGTCATTTTCAACCACAAAACATAAAAGCACTTAGGAACACAACTAAACAAACATTTGCCAATGCCGAATATTTCCTTTCATGGTTTATGTGGTAGGGGTATATTGTGTTAGTTGAACTTCTGGTGGAAGGAAACTATGTTTTGACAAACTGTCATATTTTGAACAGCATTTGAATACAGAGGCTTGGGCAATAAGAAGGCTACGTTGAAAATGTGGCGTAGAAATATTTAAGATTTCTGCAGTTAAGAGCACGTGCACCAAAATTGCAATAAATGGGCATAACTTTGTCATTTTTTCATATTTTGACCCCAGATGTTGAACATAGTCTTCTTATCACCCCCACCTCATGAACTCCATAGGTGATCATTTTCAAATCCATGGGAAAACGCCATTCCACTCCACAGGTGTGAAAACACATTTTGGGCAGGATACGAAAAATGACAGCTGTACTGTTCATGAGGTAGTGTAATAAAATGGCAATATTGAAAGTTTGGAGTGAAAATATTAAAAATGAACAAAGTTACACGCATGTATAGAACAATTTTCAATGACTGCATGTAACTCAGCCATTTTAGGGAGTTTTTTCATCAAATTTTCAACATGGCTTTTTTGGGACCCCCACCTCATGAAGAGTATTACTGTTACTTTGTTCATTCATCCTGAAAGGTGACTTTTCATAGCAACCATGCCATTCTGTGCTACAGGTGCAAGAACACATTTCGGGCAGGATGTGAAAAATGACATCTGTACTGTTCATGAAGAGGTGTGAAAAAATGGCAATGTTGAAAATCCAGAGTGAAAATATTAAAACTTGGTGAAGTTATGAACATGCATAGAAAGTGTGCAATGCACGCTCATAACAGTCATTTTTAGGATTTCTTGCACCAGATTTTAAACATGGGTTTTTTGGGACCTCTCCTCATGAACACACTGTCACTGTCATTTCATTAATTGGTCCTGAAAGGTGATTCCGCAGAGCGACCACGAATCACCTTCTGGAACCAAGTAATGGAATGACAGTACCAGTGTTCAAGAGGTGGAGTCCCAAGAACCCAATGTTGAAAATGTGGGGTCAAAATTCTTAAAAATGGCTGAGATATGAACATATATTGAAAACCCCGTTGACAGCCATTATACATCGCTTACCTTGATTTCTCAGTTCGTGGTTTTGCTTTGAAGAGTGCAGACATGTCCTGGTCCACAGAAGATTGCAGCCACCAACCTCTGAAGGTAAGTTTGTGGTAAGAGGGGGTGCGGGGAGGTGGGTGCACAGAGGGAGGGTCGGGATGGGGAAGGGGGACTGGAAGATGATGAGGGACCATTTTCTTTTTTACGGTCTTAAAAAAAGGACATCGGGGGACAGTTTTCCTTTTTTCAATAGGGTATAAAAAATATTTATTTCAGGACACTGGAAGAGGGCTCACCAGTGTCTCGGGGCATTAGATAATGTTCACAGGGGGACTGGGCACCCCGATGTCAGCACAGGGATGGGGAACGGAGAGTGTGGGGTCAACAGCACACAGAAGAAGGGAACAGGAGGGCTTCATTCACATACTGGAATGAGGAACAAGGGATGCAGGGAGGACAGTATGCAGAGGGAAGGAGCGGGAGGGCTTAACCCTTTCAGGGCTGCAGACTGATATATCAGTCCAACATTTCCTATACATTCTAATTCTGTCAGCAGCCTAAGAGTTAATTTTGATACCAGGAGGGGAACAGAGGGTGTGGGGAGGACAGCACACAGAAGGAAGGAGAGTGAGGGGAATGCAGCTGATACCGAGATGGGGAACAAAAGGTGCAGGGAGGACAGCATGCACAGGGAGGGAACAGGAGGGAAATATAGCTGATACCGGGATGGGGAGCAAAGGGTGTGGAGAGAACAGCACACAGAGGGAGGTAACGGGATGGAATGCAATTAATACTGGGATGGGGAACAAAGGGTGTGGGAAGGACAGCATGCAGAGGATGGAACAGGAGGGAATGCTGCTAGTAATAGGGAAATGGAGGGGGCTTAATTCAAATGGTGGTGAAGAACAGGGGACAGATCTATCTGCTTACTAGCCAGCATTATGCAATTAAAAGGAATGAAGCACTTTCATTGGAGTGCTTCATTTTTTTCAACTAGAGAATGGCTTTCAGCTGCAAAACTATGACTAGTGTTACAGTCTGGTTGCATGCTCATTGGTCTGTGAGGGACGAGCCCACTGTATAATGCTGTGCATTGGACTTGTCCATGACACACCTGTGAAATGTCATTCTACTGCAATATTTTTCTTGCACATGCTCAAGTAAACATAAAGAGGGTCTTTTGTACTACAATTTAATTTATTTACAAAATATTAAGAAATTTACGAAAGTTGTAACTCATCTTCTAAAGAAAGGGCCCTTGCAAAAGTAAGCAATAAGACCCAAAGGATGTGCAGTTTTGGGGGATACCCACATGCCCAGGGTGTAATGAGGTCCAGCATAAAAAGGCAGAGGGAATTACAGCCCTCGAAATGTTGGTATCTCCATCACTACATACTCTGAAGCATCTTATCATGCCTAGAAAATGGGCTGTGTTGGTCCAACACAACTTATTTTCTAACCACAGCAGGATGGGGTTTTGAAGTGTTGCAAGCAGTGCTAAGAAGAATGGAGGCAGGGGTGAGTGTAGAGAGAGTGTAGGATGGAGGTAGCAGTGAGTAGCAGACACATTTTAATGTCAGCATAAGATGCACTGTAGAAATGTAAGCCACATGCAGGCTCTTTTCTCTTCTAGGTGGTACTGACTGCTACTTGCACCCCTTTTTACAGGTTATAGGATTTCAGTGACCCATTTTGTAAACCAAGTTTTAAGTCTAAAGATAAGGGCATTCATTGCAATAATATATGTTATGCACACAAAGTCACAATAGGAGGAAAATGCACCATTAGTTTTTTTTTTTTTGCTTCATGTTGAACTCACTGAACCAGTCATAACCCTGTTTGGGCCCTGCATAAAGCACTAGATGAGTAATAACTTTCTTCATGCAGACCCCATAGGTCCAGTGTGGGGTAGGTGGTCAGTCATAAATAAAGATGTTGCGAATATTTAATTCACCAGTGAAGTTGGTGCAAATCTGCATTATTCTTATTTGTGAAAATTTCACAAGTTCTGGACCTGCCAACTTACCAAGCAGATTTTTTTTTTTAATTTAAAAAATCTACCCCCACTGTGCTATGAAACAACCCTCTTCTCCCATCCAAGAACATGAAAACTAGTCAAAATAACTCCCCACTGGCACCCTCACCCCCCTTGCCCAGGACTGCTTCAGTACAGAGTGCTTCCACTGTAAATGAATAGGTAATCCCTTTCCAGTACCCACATGCCAAACACACACCTTCATGTCCCCCCATCCAAGTCCCAGGGTCTTTCGTTTTTACTCCCAGTCCCCATCTATCCCCCCTCTGCTTTACACCACCCTCCTTCCCTCATAAGCACCGCACAAAATATAGGTTGCAAATAAAGAAAATGGTCCCCAGTGCAGTGCGTCTGCTCTGTTCAGTGCTGACTTATCCCAGTCCTGTCTCATTAAATGGCACGAATGAAAGAATGCTAACATCTTTACTCCTAGTAAAACCTGACTGGTTGAATTTTTTAACCAATCAGGTTTTACTAGGAGCCAAGGTGTCACCATTTATGCCTTAAAATCATTATTATGAGACTTTTAGGGTAGAAATAGCCTGTGCCATGGTAGTGCCTTTTGAAAGTTTCATGAAAAAATATTTATCAGTTCCAGAGTTATAAGGATTTAAAAGTTTTTTTCTAAGTATGTTCAGTAGGGTTTTGAGTTAACCCTCTGATACAAAACAAAACACTTTGGGTCATAAGACCATTTTAGGTTCATATCACTTACTTGTCACAAACCAAGAAATAATTTTTGGGGACGTATCAATCACAGTTTTGTTTTTTACCAAATAAAATTATGGAACAAAACTAACGACAATGTATTTTTATAAACAAACACCTGAACCTAGCTATATGGAACCCATTATCATTTTATTTATTTATTTATTTTTTAATTATAGCCAAAAATACCATTTCTGGGCACACCAAAATCCTGGGTTCCCAGCTTGGTGAGAGGAGCCATTTTTCAGCTGCATGCAAAACCAACATGAGTGAGGAGACAGATAGGGCTACTTTGCTCAAAAAGGGAATAAACCTAAAATATTACTGATGATGGTGCCACTGTTAATTTTCCCATAGGCAAGTTTTTTTTTGCTGTTTACTATGTTTTTTGTCACTGCCACCCTCCCAAGGCTCAGCCCCTGCCACTCAAACTCTGACCCTCCCCAGGGCTTACCTGCCTCAGTAATCCAGATCCCAGGCTTGCCCCCTACTGGGTGGGACCATCCATTGGTCTGAGACCCATGGACCTGAAGTCAGGACTCTGGCAGGCTTCCCCATTTGAGGAACTCCCTGGCTTACCCCTTCCCTGGTGGGGTCATGGGACCAGAACATGCCAGCAGAGACACGTCACTTGGTCACTGATCAGGGGCTGTAGAGAGCTGGTCTGACACTGAGGGTGGAGTGTCATGAAGGGAAGTGGCAACATTTTGGTGGAAACTTTCACTAGAGAGGCAAAAGATGCAATGGCTTTGCACGACATCTGTTCCGTCTCTCAGCTAGTCAGGTGCCGATCATGTTGCTGAACCCACCAGTCTCTGCTAGAGGTCAGACTAACACCATACACACAACCACCCTCCCCCCCAGTGAAAGAGAGCAGTCTCCAGGATACTCAGCTCTTCTGTCCCTGGTCAGTCCTCTGACTCCTGAGTCCATTTCTAAACCTGGAACATTGGCTTCAAAAGCAAAGACCCTACCGCTGCACTGGCAGGACAGCTTTCCCATAGGCAAGCTTAACATGAACAGAAAAGGCAGCATTAGTCAGCAGTGAGGGACCCACATTCTCTGTATGAGAACAACAAGACTTTCCTTACTACTGCAGCTGAAGCTGGAGATATGGTGCCAGCCTGAGTATCAGCAGTGAGGCAGCATTTTGTGTGCAAGATGCTCCAATACATGCATGGCATAATGGAGTACAGGAAGCAGTTTCCCGTATTATTAGCATGTTTGCTCCTTTTTTAATCAAACTGTTTGAAATAATAAAAACATAACAGAAGGTACTAAAAATGTTGGTTATTTGCACAGTGCAGTTTCATTGGCTGAAAGAACTCTTAACGTAATGGGCTAAATACACATAAATTTGGATTCTATTCATTCATGCAAATTGCTTAGTAGCATGGTAAAATCTAGTGTTGTAAACAGTGTATATCAGATAAGGTGAAGCCAAAGTGCTTACATGCAGTAAGTACATCTGCATGATGCAAACATCGAATCAAATCCCTTGGAAAGGGTAGACCAGTTACTTTGCCTAACTACAGTTCCAGATTCATTGGTAGATATGTATTAAATGCAAACACTTATCCACCAGAGTAAGGCTAATACATAGGTGGCTACATCAGGGTGCCTGCCTCCAGTGCCACAGTAAAGAAAATCCCTACACTGGGGTGCCCAATCTGTAGCATCCACTCCGATTCCTCTTCAGGAAAAAATTGTCTTTTTTTATTAGTTTAGGAAATTCGTAAAGAAGAAAATGCTCCTTCATTGATTTTTTTTTTATTTTCCTGCAAAGAAGAAAAAAAAAATGCTCCCTTGCCAATCTGACCACCCACACCAACCCCTCACTTAGCACCCACCACCTCACACACACACACCAACCCACCCTCACTCTCCTAAACATGCTTAATGGTGTAGATCCACTTTCTGGCAGAAAAGACACCTTCCTGCTAGAACTGATGACTGCAATATGAGAAAATAAGGTAAGTCCAGTTGACATATTTCAATGTGTTTTGAACTTTTACTCATAACTTTGCCATTTTTCAACATTTTTTTCCACCAGATCTTCAGCATCACCTTTTTGGGACCTACCTCATGAACAAAATAGGTGAATATTTTCAAATTCCCCCAAAAGGTGATTTTTCAGTTGGTCAACGAATCACGTTTTGTATGCGATTTGTACATTTTCACCTACTAGATTCATGAGGTGGGGTAATAAGATGACTATGTGGAACACTTGGTGAAAAAATATGGTAAAATGACCAAGTTATGAGTGAGCATTGAAATATTTCAATGTTCATTAATTTTCACTAATTTTCAAAATTTTTCCACCAAACTTTCAGCATGACCTTTTTGCAACCCCACTTCATGAACAAGGCAGGTGAAATTCTTCAGATGTGGCCTGAATAGTGATTTCACATTTGTTCTGTGAAATTACACTTTGGGTGGGATTTGACAATGTTCATGTACTGGGTTCATGAGATGGAGCCATAGGCCCAACTTTCAAAGGTTGATGCTGGGCCTGCATCAAACCCTGCATCAAGCCCATTGTTTGCCACAACTGCACCAAACTCCTTTGATGCAACTCACATACATCATGGTGATTTAACCGATGGGTGCAGTTACAACAACTCCACACTTTCGTCAGCTTGCACCAAATATTTGGCACAAGCCCGATAAAATGGGTCCCAAAATGGTGCAAGTTAGACCAGAGGGAGCTGGTCTAACTTGCAGCATTTGATGCACAGAGCTGAAACTCCTGATCAGTGCTGAGCGAATGCCGCAAGCCCCCTGTGCCACACATTTGGCACACCAGAGGCTTGCCACATTCTCAGGGCTGTTGAAAATTGGGCCCATAAAAAGACTATTTTGAAAATTTGGTGAAAAGAAAATATGATAAAATGGCCATGTTATGAGTGAATGTTGAAATATTTCAATATTTGCTCGTGTCTTCACAAATTTTCAATATTTTGATTCCAAACTTTTGGCATAGCCATTTTTTTACACCACCACATAAATGTGGTAGGTGTCACTCTAAAATCCTGGATGAGACATATTTTCACACTTGTGTGGCAAAGTGACATTTTGGCCTCTATTCTATAAATTCCACATCTCATGTTTACAAAGTGGTGTCATAAAATGACTGTCTTGAAAATCTGGGTTCAAAATAAAAAAAAAAAACAATTAAGAAATGTGCGTAGTGCCTACCTATACCACAACGGGTAGTGTTTTGCAATCCCATGGCTGTGAGCTGAGTTTAGTGGCAAGTTTAGTAAGCCAGCTAGATGGGCTGAGGCTAGGAGGATGGTGCTGTCATGTGGCACAACTCCCCAGCTTGTGAAGAGAATGCACATGATTGCCTGCACAGGCCCAAGTATCATATAGTGAAGAAAAATCTTCTCTTGGTATAGGATCCTGCACCCATGTCTGCCAGAGGGCCTTGTGCTTTGCCTGACAGATGGACTGTTTGCCCTGAGTGTCTATATCTGTAGCCACATGGAAGTACAGGTGCCAGATCACCACACAGTCTTGGCATCTGTTGCCACTAGGAAGTGTAGGGCCTTAAGGGTCCTGCACTTCCACAGGCAGGCAGACTTTTCCCTTGGCAAAGGGCCCAGAGGGTTCTTCATATCTATATCTGTTACAGGTCCTGAAGGGACCTGCATAAATGAGAAAACAATTTGCCTATTTCAAAAAGAAAGGAAATTCTTTGCAAAAAAACTGCATTAATGCACCAGTTAGTGTTCAAATTAACACCACAAAAGTAGGGGAATGTGGCATTAGGGTTTCCAACACTAACTCCCCCAAGCAGCAAAAGGGCAAGACCACACATGCAACCACAGCCATCATCAGGTAAGACAAACAACATACAAATGTTTCCAGATGACGCAAATGCATGAAAACTGATGGGCTACTTTTGTGGAGTTGTACCTGTGGCTCCATAACCAGAGGCCCCACAGGTACTGTACCTATGATTATGCAGTCACACCTGAATGTGTATATCATATAGTGCTGCAGAAGCACTGTTGCACTATGGGTATCATAATTTAAGCAGCAGATCTAGACAATTTTCAGGGGGATAGGAGTTTTATCTAGGGGTTGCACCTTTCCTCAAACAAGTAAAATGTTACCTTTGAGAGCTCAGATTATGTTAAAACAGCTAATTTTTGCTGTCCTAAGGGAGTTGCGGGTGTTACCTCACTATATAGCTGGATCCACTGGTACATTGTTGTCTATGTGCAGTACCTTCCAAAGCCAGAAGTTGGTGTGTATGTCTTAGACCTGTTGTTGCCGAAGTGCAGGCCCCTCAGGAGCATGCACTTCTGCAGACAGAACAGTGTGTATGCCTAACAGTGTGGAGAAGTACCTCTGGCTACAGAAATGCTGGCCTCATAGGATATCCTATATGTATCTCTAGCTGCAGGGGCCTGTGCTTTTGCACACAGAAGCACTGTTGTCATTTCTATCCTCAGCCAGACGTGACTGTGTATGTCTTGCGGTGTGTGTACTGCAGATACAATTCCATGAAAGTAGCACATCGGTGCTACGGCATTGTGTTATCTGGAAACAGCTGCATGCTGTTTGTCTTACCTGATGATGGCTGCCTGTGGTTGCTTGTGTTGTCTTGTCCTCTTGCTACCCTAACCCCACATTTCACTACTATAGTGGCATTAAGTTGAACCTTACCTGGTGCATTAATGCAGCTTATTGGAAAGAATGCATATATTATCTTTATATAAAATATTCATGTGCTTTATAACTTTCTGTACTGAATGACCATGTTCTTTCCTTTGTGCCCCCATTCCCCCTCTTATTGTTTCTTTGACTTCCTGAACCCATACTGTACTTCCATCCACTAGCTGCCTACTTCGGCCTTTCCTTTTCTAATTTTTGTTCTTCTATAGTGTTCACTTCCTGCCCACCCTCCGCTCTACTACCACCCTCCTCCTCTCCCTCTTCACCCTCCTCCCGCCTCTCTGCCATCCCAGTACCTGCTTCCCCCCTGCCCCCAAACATTCCAACTGTGCCCTGATTATCGCCACCTTGGCACCTCTATAGGGATCTCTAGCCTGGACCACAGGTGGCAGCCTCCAACAAATAAATTGCCACTTGCAGTCTGGTCGCCAACTCTGGCATACCTTGGTACCCCCATGTTGAACTACAGCTTCCACATCATGGCATGCTCCCATCACAGAAAAAAGCATAAACTCTCACTGAGGGAACTACGTCTCTGCATCCTGAAGCTTCTGCTGCTGATCCTACTGATATTGGAAAATGTCCATCCAAACCTTGGCCCACACGCCAGCAAGGTCTCTCCCAAACACAGTTCATCCAGCACTCTTTCTATCATGTGCCTAAATATCTGCAGCCTACTCCACAATATTGACTCCCTGCAAGCCTTTGCTAGCCAACATAATCTGGACCTATTGGCAGTTACTGAAACCTGGCTCACCCCCCTGGTTCCCGACCAGGCAATTGCTATCTCAGGATACAATGTTTTTAGGCTTGATCGCAAGTCTAAAAGAGGGGGAGGTTGTGCCATGTACGTGAAAGACAGTATATTGGGCCACCGAACTGAACCAGCCACTGCGACCTGCCCTGCACAGATTCTCCCTGTCAGGATCCTACTAGGGGCCCATAACAAGGCACTCACAGTCATTACTGTTTATATTCCTCCAAAGGAGTAGGTCTCAGGCATAAACGCCGTCCAGGACCTTGTCATATCACAACCCCCTGATTCTGAAACCATTCTGCTGGGAGACTTCAACATCAACCGGCTCTTGGCTGAGGTAGATACTTTCAAAGACTCTGTCCTGTCAGTCAACCTAACGCAGATGCTGGACTCCCCAACTAGAATGAACTATAAAACAGGGAACAGCACCCTGCTCGACTGGATTCTTACTAGCCATCCCTCAAGGATCTCAAATTCTGCCGTCCATCCTGATTCACTCAGTGATCACTCTCCCATCAGCTGTACCTGGTCAAACAAATTCCACAACCCCCCCCCCAGAATCATCTACAGCAGAGTCCTCCCCCGTGGCCAGTTAACCCACCTCAAAGCCCATCTCCTCCAACAAGACTGGACTCCTATCTTCCAGGTGTCCAATACAAACCTGGCCCTAGACCACTTCATCCACATCTTCAATAAAGCCTGTAACCTATTTGCACCCCTGAATAAGTGCAAAATTAAAACCCTCTGCAACCCATAGATAACCAGGGACCTCCTTAAAAAGCTAAAGTCCAGGGACTGCCTCTCGGAACTAGCAAGATCCACTGGGAAACAAGGAGACATCCAAAATTATAAATGTGCACGCAATGACTGTACGAAAATCATCCGGTCCCAGTCAGACTACTATAAGAAAGTACTTACTGAATCCAGGAGTAATGGGAGGGACTTTTGGAACAACCTAAATGAAATCTCTGGGAAGAAACCTAAATCTGCGCCAGGCATGCTAAAGGTAAATGGGAATACCATACACGACCCTAAAACCATCGCTGATACTTTCAACACCACTTTCACTGTTCTTTGCAGTGTCCTTCCCCCCAACTTCTTTAATGATGACGACACTTCTGAAACCCCCAACTCCTCAACTCTCGCCAATCACCCTCTCTTCTATTTTAGAGCAGTCCATAAGAATGATGTTTGTAAGTACATCACCAAAGCCATCAGCAAATCCAGAGCCAGCAAAGACGCACTTGATCTAAAGCTCCTGGTCCTCACCCTTGAAGAAGTGCTAGGGCTCCTTACCAAGATTTTCAACCTCTCCCTCTCACTCAACCAATTCCCTGAAATATGGATGTCAGCCACTGTCACCCCAATCCACAAAAGTGGTGACAAGGCTGACCATGGGAACTACCATCCGATCTCAATCCTGCCACCCCTCTCAAAGGCCCTTGAGTGCATTGTATTGGACCAGCTTACCGGATACCTGGACAAGCACAACGTCCTCTGCAGGCAACAACATGGTTTCTGAAAAGGTCATAGCACAGCCTCCGCATTACTTGAAGTCACTGGGACCATCCACAGCTCCCTGGACAAAGGTCATCTCACTGGCGCAATTTTTATTGACCTAACCAAGGTTTTCGATACTGTCCACCACTGCTTCCTTCTTGCCCAACTTCAAAAAGCTGGGATCTCCCCTGATTCTATCCCTTGGTTCAATAGCTACCTTGCTAATAGGACACAATATATAAAATTTGTGAATGTGCTCTCTGATGCCAAACCTGTCTGCTCCGGTATCCCTCAGGGATCCATCCTGGGACTACTCCTCTTCAGTCTGTTCCTAAATACACTACCTACCTCCTGCTCCCAACAGATTGTACTCTATGCCGATGATGCGGTAACTCTAGCCTCACACCAGGACCCAAAACAGCTGCAAAGCAGCCTCCAACACTGCTTCTACACTGTTGAGAACTGGTTCACTCAACACAAACTGATCCTCAACCAGAAAAAAACTAAGACGATGATTTTCAACAGCGCCCATAACAAACATAAACTCCATCACCTCTCCATATTGACCAGCCAAGGCAGCCTGCTAGAACAAGTCCAAACTTTTAAATACCGTGGGATCACCCTTGACCCATACCTCTCCTACACTGTCCATATCAGCAAGGTTGCCAGAGCTGCAAACTCCAGACTAGGCCTGCTGTTCTGCCTCAGGAGACACCTTCCCACTGCAGCCCTGGCTGCTGCCGTCCAGAGCACCATCATTGCCACCATTGACCATGGCCTCATCATCTACAGCTCAGCCACAATTACAGTGCTCAAACGGGTAACAGCCTCCCTCTACAAGGCCTGCCTGCTAATCATCGATGCTCAATGTTATATGCACACCTGCGACCTCTACTCCCAAACCAACTGGCTGCAACTTGACAAGCATATTAAATATCTAACCTGCATTATGGCTATGAAAATTCAGATGGGCCTCACCCCACCCAGTGTTGCCACCTTCCTACAACCTAAGATAAGCAGCTGGAGCACCCGAGGAACCAAACTGCAGCAGTTCCAAATTCCCTACTGCCGCACATCCCAAAGTCAAAAAGCTTTTGCCTACGGGGTCCGCCTACTGGCTAAATGGACTCTCTAGTGATATTACTGCTGCCCCCACTCTGGGTGCCTTGAAAACCAGGCTACGTTACTCTCTCATTGCCGCCAGCACCTGTGACTGTAATGTCTAACCTTGAATGTACCACTGGGTGGCCCCACCCGGTCCATTGTATCAGTTCACCCCTTCATGGCTCTGCTGCTCTGCCTACAACTGCAAAAGTCACAGCCTCCTAGCACTTTGTGACTCCAAACATGCCCAATGTCTGCTCCTTACTTTTTGTTTCTCTGACAAAGCCCTCCGGGCTGCTTCCCCCCCCCCCACTGCCACCTCTCCTTTTCTCCCTCTGCCTCTCCTCTCTCCCTAGCTGTCCCCCCTCTCCCTCCCCTTTTTTCTCCTCTTTCCATCTCTCTTCTTTTTCAACTCATTCCTCCTCCTATTATTGAATGTTTGCCTCAATTTATTTTCCTCGTCTGCAATATATGTTTGTACAACAATTAATTGTGTTGCCAGTGACGTTTCTGTCTAATCTGTACCTAATGACACAGAACCTTTGTAAAAGAGCCCTGGCTCAAAGGCATTTGTAATCCTAGAACTCAATAAATAAAAATTATAAATAAATAAATACTTCATCATAACTTTCCCTTCCCTTACTACCCTTTTTCACATTCCTACCCTGCTCTTGATTGTCACTATCCATGTTTTATTGCTTTTTGACCTTTAAATTTTTAGAAGTGATTGAAATGAAATGTGATTATTATTTCATGGTGTTTGGATAGGGACATGTGAATTGCTTGTCCACGGATAGTATTTTACTACTAATTTCTTATTTGTTTTCATCTTCCTTTTCTTACAAACTGGTGTCATTTAGGGAGGGCAATCTTATTTTCTATTTCTTTGATGTACTATGCATTGCATAGATATTGACTAATAGCTCAACGTGGATGACTAGTATACAATCTTTTGTACTTGGAATCTCTAGTCCATTTCCTGTATGACCATTCATGTATAAGCAAATACATTGAAATATTCTTTTAATAGCATGAACAGTGTTGGAGAGTAATGTTCTTTTCTTCACTTTTTTATAAAATAATACATTTTCTAATACCTCACTGTTGTTCTAAACACATTTTATTCAATTCAGAGAGATGTTTTAGTGTATGTGTTATCCTGGCTAGAAAAAAAACACAGTCTACCTTTGAAAAGAAAAATATTTACTCATTATACTTAATAGTTTGGATTTTGGTGACCAGGTTGGCTCACTGAACTTTCATCCCTTTTCAGGAGTTACCTGGGATAAGTTACATACAGTATAAGACTTGTTTTCACACTGGTACAAATTAACGACATAGATATTGTGACAATGGTAGTTACAACAGGCACAACAGTGAGAAACAACAGAATTACATAAGAAGTTCTACAAACATATTTCTAGGACAAAGCGCAACGTGCAGTATTACGTTACAGTACAATAGTACATAAAATACAGTTCAGAGGACTAGATCAAGGCTCAGAGACAAAAAATAAACACCTTAGCCACTATTTGACATAGCTAGGCAAGGGTTGGCTCAGCAGAAACAGGGGCAGTTTAGCTTTGGGATTACATAGATACATAGACAGTGTCGGCAGATAAGGGCCTATGGCCCACCCAGTCTGCCCATTTGAGCTTGTAAGTTCAGTTTATGTTTTCCAAGGAGTCTGTTGCCCCTTACCCCTGACCTCCAGAATTCCTTTATGTCTATCCCATGCATTCTTAAATCCCGTGATTGTTTCAGCCCCCACCACTTCCTCTGGCAGGTGTTCCACTTGTCCACCACCCATTCTGTGAAGAAATTCTTCCTCATGTTTCCTCTGAATCGTCCTCCCTCCAACTTCATCCCATGCCCTCTAGTCCTGGAACATCTTTTTCACTTAGAAATAGTATATTCCTGCACCCTGTTCCTCCCTGTAAGATACTTGTATGTCTCTATCATATCCCCTCTCCCCCTCCTCTCCTCCAGGGAGTACATGTCCAGTTCCTTCAACCTGTCCTCATAGGACTTGTGATGCAATCCATGCACCGTCTTTGTTGCCCGCCTCTGAACCTTCTCTATCCTGTCTATGTCCTTACGTAGGTAAGGTCTCCAGAACTGTACAGTGTACTCCAGGTGGGGCCTCACTAGTGTCTTGCATAGTGGAATTATGGCCTCCCTTTTCCTGCTGGTGATGCCCCTGCCTCTGCATCCCAGCATCCTATTTGCTTTACCTTACCTGCTGCCTTGTCACACTGTTTCCATGCCTTGAGGTCATCAAAGATGATAACCCCAAGATCCCTTTCTTGCTTGGTGCACGCTCCCTTTCAGTAGCCCCTTGAAGGTCTGATAGGTACAACTTTCCTGGATAGGGTCAGTAGTTAATTCCAGGGCACGGGAGCGTTGCGTGAAAAGAACTGTATACCAAATGTTGTTTGGGTCCAAGGAACCTCCAGGAGGAGCTGAGAGGAGGAGCAGAGGTGCTTTCCAGTGGGCTTCCAGACCAATATATCTCTAAGACTGGGAATAAAATGTGTTAGCATCTAATATGCCAGACAGGGATTGTGTAGTTGAGACACTCTTCAAGAGGGGGCCAGTGTACAGAGGCAAGGCCACTGCAATGGTGTTCTCAGTTTCCTGCGCTACATGGACACCTGCTGATTTTGTGAAATATAGATTTAAATTTAGTGAACTCCGCACCTTTCAGGGAGGAGAGGAGAGGACTGGGGCTCTGTACATTAGCATAGGGAGGAGGACACTACTGGCTGCAGATATATGGAAGGATTTGAGCCTATAAAGCAGCCCCGATGTTTGGGAAATAAGCGTTGCGATATGCTAGGTATGGATCTTGAAAGTAAGTTCTTGGTCAAGCAAGACACCAAGATATTTTAATTGTATCTACCACTTCCAACTGGGCACCAGTGAAGGTGGAGCTCTGTAGGAGCTTATCTCAGTCAGTGCCTGATTGTTCTTGAACCAAGCAACATGGCCTTAGTTGTTATATTATTTTCCATTGAATACAAGACAATTTAAGTTAAACCATGCTTCAAGGTCACTGAAGTTCTTATTAAGTCCAACTGTGTTATCATTCAGGTCTGAGCCAGTTCTAGAAAGGAACACATCATCTGCATATAGCAGCACTTTGGCTTTGCCATAGTGGGAAGGGAGCTCATTGATGAACAGGGAGAACTGTATAAGCTGCAGGATTGAGCCTTGTAGGACCCCATCAGAAATCTCATGCTGGGAAGAGAGAAATGACCCCCTCTTGACTGCCTGCTTGCACCCTATGAGATCTCTGGCAAACCACTGACAGGAGAGCTGGTCAAGACCCAGGGTCTTCAGTTTGAGCTGTAGAAGATCATTGCTGACCAGGTAGAAGGCCTTTGTGAGGTCAACAAATTTAGCCCCTGTGTGCTTACCATGGTTAGAGGCAAGGAGAACATCAGTGGCGAAGCGTACCAGGCAGGGTCCCTGGGTCCGGGTGGCATAGGTCCTTTCAGTGCAGGACTCCAGAGGCTCAGGCTCTTGTGGAAGTTCAAGATTGGGGACAGCAGGTGTCTGCTATGGAACCACCCTCAGGAAGGGTCTCCTGATAGTGTCTGATAAAACTGTCCTGTATCCTGTATCAGTGATGGAGATGTAGGGGCTAACCTGTACTACAAGGGATATGGCCACGGTCACTGAAAACTTATAGAAAATTTTACCCTAAAGTGCAGAGATATTTTGAAGAAATTGTGAGGAAAGTGTGGGGGCTCACTATATATCCCCACTGCTCGCTATTAAATCTTTTATTCTTTGCTGCAGCATGTATCGTTCACATACATTTTTAAATAAATATGTTGCCATATGCATGTGCTTTCAATATAAAGAAAGGCTTGTGTTTCTGAAATGAATTGCAAATTTATCATTATTATGTAGCATATCTTCTAAAATCTAAACACATCTAACACATGCAACACTAACTAAATTTTATTTAGAAATTCACTGTCAGTTAGTATTGAATAAATCCTGAAGCAGCATATTTGCCAGTTTCTAGATGCAGAAATAATGAAGCCTGTTTAACAACTGCTTACTTTGGTGCAAGAAAAAATAAGCAGATGACTAGGATGCCTAATCAAGTTCTAGTAGCAAAAAATCTGTTTAGGTTATTAAAAGAAGTGTTTTTCTTAATCAGCAATGCAAGTACAAAAATGTTAAGATCACATGATGTATTAGGTCATACTAATAGCTTTTCACTACATCATATAATAATTTGTAATACGTGGTAGTTTTCTTTGGCTCAGGTTGCAATGATGTTTGTTTATTTGAAGGTAACTGTTTAGATATACCTCTATTTTACCAGTGGTGTTTCAGAACTGTTAGTTTTTTTTTTTTGTAGAGCATGTAGGTGTAGCAGATTGCTGCTGGTGAGGGGTCCTCAGGCACTCACCCCACCAGTGGACAGGCTCCTTGCTGCCAGCAGTATGGTCGGCTCTGACCAAGCCACCACCTACCCTCTCTTGCCCAGCTCCAGGAAGACAAGAGGAGGCCTGACCTCAGGCGCTCACCCCACCAGCAGACAGGCTCTTTGCTGCCAGCAGCATAATCAGCTTTGACCAAGCTGCCACCCACAATCTCTTACCCAGCTCCAGGAAAACAAGGTACAGTTCCCCCAAACTGCTGTTTGAAAACTAGTGCTCTGTACTTCTGCTACTCATTGGCTGTGCTCCTTATGGGCTAATTCCCACTGGCGCCTCACTCTGGCTCCCCACCTGCCCCCCATCCTTCTCGGCAGATTCCTTATATTGCTCATGATGGTTACATGGTTGATATAAACGAAGTGTCTAGATTCAAATCTGCAGGTTATACTGCTACACCACTAGAGGGAGACCTAATTGTCCTCAAGCAACAATCCTCCCTTTCAAGGCATTTTCATTTCTCTTTAACTGAGCCTTTTGCTACTGATCTGCAACTTCACTTTTGCTTCTCACATTCAATGCTACCTGTTACACCCTGCCTACTCATACTACTCCTCCCTCTCCTTCCCCTATCTGCTCCCTTTCCACCACCAAACCCCATAAATTTTGCCCTTCCCTTCATCAGCCTTCCACCTATACCTGACCCCAAATTCCCCTCAGAAGTGTCCCCCTCATCCTTCCAACTAAAATGGCATCACTTTCCAGTCAGGCCACTTGCTTCTCTTATGTTGATACCAAACTCATATGTCCTTATTCTCCAACTAATTGGATGGCCACCACTCCCACCTAGCTCTACCCCTTCAAAATATAGTTCAGCCTCTCATCCATGGTACAAAAATAATAAACTCCATTCAATCATCATCGCATTACTTCTACTATCAGCTGAGGATATCAGTCCTAACCCAGGCCCTGACCCAAGCTTTGGTCAGCAAAACACAAGCCCATGTGGTAACCCCTCCCCCTCAGCCACTACAACCCTCCCTTGTGGCATAAAGATTCTCCACCTTAATATCTTCAGCCTTCTTCCCAAACTAGACCTAGTCCACCACTGGTAGTCTCACTTAACCCTGACATTCTCATACTATCTGAATCATGGTTAAACAGCAAAATCCATGGCTCTTCTATTGCCATCCCTGGCTACTCACTCTCCCATCAAGACCGTTCAACCCACTGGGGAGGTGTGGCTATATACACTAATTCCTCACTGCAGGTCACTACCACCTTCTCCTCCTCCGCTCCTTCAGAGTACGAGGCACTAGTAGTAAGGCTCTCCCTTCTTTTCTTCATCCCAATTTATGTAGCTGGGATTTACTGCTGCCCTGGCCTCAATTTCACAGCTGTGACAGAGCTCATAGCTACCATAATGTCACATGCTACTGATGACAAGCTTCACATAATGGGAGATTTCAACCACAACTGGTTGTCCCCCTCCCTAGGGAAAACACAGAATGAGTAAACAGCCCTAAACCTTACACAACTCATTCAAGAACCCACACACACCAACCGAAAAACTCTCAATCATTCCCTGATTGACTGGGATCTCACCTCCTACTCACACCAGGTCGTCCAGTCCGGGCTACTCCCAGATGCTCTAAGTGATCATCATATGATCTATCTGATTCATAAAATTCATAGAACAAAAGCCCCACACAAAATTCTCATGACCAGATCATTCATTGCATTTGATCTTGCCCCCCTCCACCACGACTTAACCCTAATTGACTGGTTACCAATAGTATCAGCTAACACTACTGACCAAGCACTAGGGTACTTCGAGGACAACTTCCTCAGAGTCTGGAAAACACATGCTCCATTAAAACATACTAGAGTATGCGGGAACCACCTCCCATGGGTCACCTCTGAACTCCTGGCTTGCCAACACTCTTGTGACTGTGCTTAGAAAGTACACAAGAAATCAAGGCTGCCTAGGGACCTCGAACACTACTGATCACTCTGTAACTCTTGTACCAAGGCCATTAGGGTGGTCAAAGCTAATTACTTCTGTACTTCATTTCATAAGAATATATCTAACCCTTACAGGTTTTGGAAAGAGTTCCACACCCTTTTCTCTCCTCCTTCAAAACTGCCCACACTCTCATTAAGGTAAATAACTCCCTTATATCTGACCATCCCTCAGTCCCATCTGAATTCAACACCTACTTTACATCCTGTGCCACCACCCTCCTATCTACTCTTCCTCCTCCCCTTCCAACTCTATCCCTACCTCCCCTACACAGCCCTCTCACCCCCTTCTGGGAGATTCTCCTTCCTCCCAGTATCACCTTATGACGTTCTTAACACACTCCTAGCACTTGACCCATCAAAAGGCAGTTCCCCAGATGGACTCAACCCAAAACTCCTATACCTGTCATCACCAGCAATCTCTTCCCCTCTATCTGACCTTTTCAATCTCTCCTTCTCACTATCATCTGTTCCTTCAGTCTGGAAACATGCTACTGTTCTCCCCTTACCCAAGGGAGGTGACTCCTCCTCTCCAAGTAATTACCACCCAATCTATTTTCTTCCAGCCCTGGCTAAGATCTAGGAACACCTCATCCTTTCCCAACTATGAACCTACCTATCTGACTCCTCCTTCTTCACTCCTTTCTAATCTGGCTTTAGGAAAAATCGCTCAACAATCACCTACCTACTTAAACTAACTGACTCCATTCTCACAGGGATAGACAGTGGTCAAATTACTTTGGCCATTTTTGTTGACCTAGCCAAGGCTTTTGACATGGTCTCCCACTCCATCCTACTTGACAAACTTGCCTCAGCTGGCCTTTCTGACTCTGCCACTAGCTGGTTCAGAGTTTACCTCACAGGTAGGGCACAATTGGTCAGGATAGCTGAAGCAATCTCTCCCCTCTCCAAATCCATACAGGTGTGCCACAGGGCTCAGCCCACTGTCATTCTTCATCTTCCTAAATGACCTTCCAACAATCTGTACGTCTGCCTCCATTCATATGTATGCTGATGACACTGTCCTGTTCACCTCCAGCCACCCCTCTACATACGTAGCAACCAGACTACAACTTGACTTCACCAAAGTTCAACATTGGCTTTGCTCACATAAACTTTTCCTGAATGCTAGAAAGATTGTCTCTATGACCTTTGGCACATGGCAGAGACTCTCCAGGCTACACACTTTCTCCTCCTTCCACACCCTTGAAGGAACTACACTCAAGGACACTTCCTCATTCAAGTACCTTGGGGTCTGGCTAGATCAACACCTCAGTTTTTCTGGACATGTGGATGCCATCCTGAAAAAACTATGCCCCAAGCCGGGCACCCTATACAGGAACCGTACCTGCCTTTCTCGTGGTCTAGGTATGAACTTGCCCAGAAGATGATACTACCTATTTTCAACTACTGTGACATGCTCTACAGTGCTGCTCCCAAGTCCTCCCTAGCCAAATTGGATACCCTTTTTAACTCTTTCTGCTGTTTCACACTGGACTCTCCCCTCTCACACACCACTGTGACCGCTATCATTCCCTGGCCTTCACATCCCTGGACAATTGGTATCTCTCCCACTGTGCCAAATTTGTATCTAAGTTCTGGTTTGAATCCTTCCCTTCTTACCTTTGTTCCTCCCTTACCACTCTCCCACCCTGTCATCACTCACTCAGATCAAACAACTCTCATACACTGTCTGTCCCACACCGCACAACTACTACAGAACAGTCATCATTTACACACAGTTTCTCTAAACTCTGGAACTCACTACCACCACAAATACATCACTCCTCATCCATTGAATCCATCTCCTCAGCCTTACTGAACCTCTTCTCTCCCAGCTGTTCCTGCATTTAAGCTTTCCCACTACACTCTACCTCCCCTCTAAGCTTATTCACACTGTCCTGTGCCTTTACTGCTACCAAAACACTTGCATCCTCCTGTAAGAATTATGTACTTAGCCAAATGTTCAATGCCTGGATTATAGGTTACCCCTGATAGGTACTACTATATGCACTTTGTATTTAACTATGTATTATGTCTTATGTATGTAGCCTCTTGGCAAACCTACATGTTTAATGTTCCCTTTAACCCCCTCCCCCAGGATGGACTGGGAGATGAGCAATCTTGATTGTTCATTGTGCTCTTTCTGGTGAACCCTTTCAATAAATAAATAAATAATGTAAGGGGTCACTGTCACCAACTCCTTTAGAAGCACATTCAAGTTTATAATAACAATTAGCACTCCGAAGAAACACAGAGACCAACTGGCTTCAAAGACTGTTGTTTTTAATTCCTCCACCAATGTGAGAGCCCCTAGAGCCTCAGCTATTTGCCTTCAAGGGGGCATTAACCAGTACAGACTGCAAGTTCCTTTTTAAAGCATAAATGTATAGACATCATATACCATGTGATACAACTGTGTTCCAAACACCACATTGAATAATCATAATGACCCAATACATTATATCAAAAACCATGTCAAAACTCATATTTATATTGTTATATTTTCAATTCTTAGAGTCTCTATATAGCACCAAGAAAGAGTAATTGATAGCTATATTTCAGATTAAAAAATAGATGTAAAAGCTGGAGCTAAGAGATTCTGCCATCCTACCTTCCTCCTGTCTCTGTGCTTGTGTCGCATTAATCTCTTGGGTCTATGTGATAACCGTGAATGCCTAAAGGCGATCGCCGTTATCGCTCAGTCAGAGTGCCGAACACATTTTCGGCATTCTGACAACCCTAACACACCAGCACCATGGTAGCCAGGACATATTTTTGCTACTTTCTGTGGGGGACTGCACCCACACCCCCCTTGAGGTTTCACCCCACTCCCTACTTAGGATTCTCAACTCCAGGGGTGGTGCATGTCGGGGGTGTGTGAAAGTAGTAAAAATAAAAAAGTTCGGGCCGGGCGCAATAAAAATCGCACCAGTACCCGGACCTGAACCCAGTACCTCAGCCACCCCAGCCATTGCCCAATCCCTGATGCCACGCCACAGCTCGACTGACGACTGCAGTGCCACCCCCTACAGCCTCTCCACCCCCCAGCCCACGCTCACCGTGCTTACTCCCACCCCCCCCACCTGCGTACGTATAGCAACATCCTGTGGCCTAGTTCGCCCACCCCCTCATCCGGTCACCCTACCCATCGGTCGCCGTGAGTGGATTGCGTGAGGAAGGTGTAGCCATAACAGATGGCGCCCTTCCTCATGCACCCACTTCACGGGTTACCTAATCTCTTAGTTCCAGCTTTCTCATCCCATACTTTGATTTACTTAGTTATATAAAAACACATCTTTGGGACATTATTAACTGGGTTACTGAAAAATAATAGACATATTTGGTTAAGGTGTATCCCTAATACCTTGGAGATCCCACCATATAGTCATACGAAATTGATTAAATCCTAATAATAATTATGGCTCTATTTTTGATTCTGAAATATAACTCTCAACTGCTCTTTCTCTGCTATATAAAGACTCTAAGAATTGAAACTGTAACAATATGAATAAGAGTTTTGACGTGATTTTTGATATAATGTACTGTGTCTTATGATTATTCAGAGTGGTGTTTGGAACACAATTGTATCACATGGTATATGATCTCACTACTTTTATGCTTTAAAAAGGAATTTGCACTCTGTATTGGTTAACGCCCACTTGAAGGCAAGTAGCTGAGTCACTAGGGCTCTCATGTTGGTGAAGAATTAAAAACAACAGCTGCTGAAGCTAGCTGGTCTCTGTGTTTCTTTGGAACGTTAATTTTGGATTTGCTCTTATTGTTGGGCTAGCTGCCCTTGTAAGCGCACCTACTTCACTGCAGGAGTGCAAGTATTTGGTGACTACAAGTTTATAATCAGCAAGGCCATCCAAACTCCTCAGACATTCAGAACAAAAGTATAGTATGTAAGAAAAACATACCCTACCACTCACAAACAAGCATTGTAGTTAATGCTCCATTAAGATGAACAGGGCATTTTACACCTTTTCTCACACCTATCTGTTTTAGTCTTTGCAGCAACAAAAAGTTCTCTGACAGTCTGCTTCAGAATGCATTTCAAGTGCTTAAGTGTACAAAGCCTGGACAGAGGATTTGAAAACCAGGGAGGCAAATCAGATGAAAACAAAGTCACGCTGGACCCCCTCCTTACCTCACACTGTATTGTTTTGGTCAAATCCAAGTCTGTGTACTGAACTGTTAATCATGTTTGAGTATCTTACCTTGAGAATTTAAATATTTGTATACAATTTCAGTCAAGAAATCAATAAATTGCAAGAAATTGTGGATTTTGTGTGGAGAATGGTGAAAATTGAAGATATTGCTGTAGAACTGCAGGTGCAATTTTCCAGTGCCCAGGACATGATTGATCAGAAGGCAACTGTAAACATCAATACACGAGGCCACCCTTTACAAATAAAACAAAATAGTTTACAGTCCAAAAAACGTGGATACTTTTTTTCTCAAAGAATAATCAACTTGGTAATTCTTTACTAACATATATAATCATTAGTGAATGAAAAGAAGTCTAAAAAAGATTAGATAATTTCCTATTAGCGGAACATTCCCTTGGTTATTACGGGTGATTGATAGGAGTAGATATGAGCTTTTTAGCCTTTAACTCCTCCCACACTTCACAGTAAATCATAGAAACTGCTGCAAAAACAGAGCAAGATATATCCAATTTGGACTCTTGAGTGGCAAATGCAGAGACCAGGATACAGGTGGCTGAGAAGGTGGACCAGAACTTGAAGGCCCATCACCAGGACCAAGCTTCTGCTATTCACTACCTTCTCAATAAGGTAGATGATCTGGAAAACAGGGTCCAACAGAACAATATCCATTTATCAAGTTCCCTGAGGATGTGCAAGGCAATAACATCATAGGATTTCTTCGGAGAGCTGTCCCTGAACAACTAAATGCACCAAACTGCCCACTAGTAGAAACTGAGCTTGTCCAATGCTCACTCACTCTATAGTCACCACCCAGCACTCATTCCAGCCCCATCCAAGTAGATTGCTCAGATATCATGTAAAGGGAAAACATCCTGCATCTAGTCTGGGGCACAGGCCCACTTCAGTGGCAACAGCTCATGGTCAGTCTATTAGGACATTTCTTTTGAACTTTCTCAGCACCAATGAGCCTTTGCCCTGGGCCTCAAATGTCTTTCTCAGCTGGGTTATAAATATTACGTGTGCTACCCTGCCTGCATACATGTGATAATAAATGTGGTGCCTGAGGACCTGTAATTCCTTGAGGAGGCTGACCATCTCCTACAACATTTAAGCCTTGCCTCAGGTTAAACTGTTACCACATCAACTGCTGCATCCCGAGGGTTACATGGACACCTCTCACTGAGCTCCACAGGTATCCTCCAGTGCGACACAGCACCTACAAAAAGAACCATATTACCACCTGCAGACCAAACAATGGGCCCTAGTGAAATGGGGGAGTGGGCAGAGCACCATCACAGGGCAAATAAATGGAATTCCCCATCACATGTCTCCTGGTCAAGGGGCCAGAATCAGAGCTTCGGCTCCCCAACTTCCTCCCAAGAAAGCTGGGCATACCTGCCTCCCTGAATAATTTTCAGTCACTGCAGGCTTGATCTCCACAGCCCACAGCAGCAGGTACACAGTACCTGGCTCCACAGGCCCAAACCTCAGACCTCCATTTGATGACCTAGGCCACCACTATCATGACCATGCTAATGCCAACTGGTGTGTCCTCAAGAGCTGATGAATTCTCAGCATCTCTAAAAAAGGCCCTGCCTCCTTCTTCTGGATTGAGCTGACCTAATTTGCTGTGAGCACTGTTCAGACATTAGCAATGTTGCCATCCATTTTTTTGTACATAACATTTTGCTGTGGCTATCTTATACTCCAGTGGGGAAAGCTCCTTACTTTTTAGCACTGCAGAATTCCAACTGAGAAGTCCAGGACTGCTATAAGGCAACCACCCGATGACTTAGATAACTGCTGACCCACAACAAGGCTTTATGGAACTCCACTTTAATGCTTCTTTCCCTCTCTGGTGCGCCACTTTTGGTCAACACCCCGATGGTGAAACAGGAAAAAAGACCATTACGGCGACATTCGCGGTAATGGTCCTTTTTCCGTGTTTCGCCTTCCCCCAGTGTTCCACCCCCTTCCCGGACCAACTCCATCCTGGAGTTGGAATCCTAAAGCCCAGGGGATGTGGGGGGCTGAGTCCCCCACATGGGGGGTGTGGGTAGCACAGCCCCACACAGAAAACACCTTTGGAACAGGTGGCACAATACCTGCATCGATATTGTGCCGTCGCTGTGGGGGAGGTCGGTATTGTCACTGTCGACCAAACTTGGTGCTTCCTTTACTCTCACAGGTGCTCTGCCTTTACACATTTCTGAGTATTGTCCAGCCTGACCTCCCTACCTATAACATTTCATAATATGGGGGCATGGAAATGCCTGATCTGAACTGAAAAAGCTGGATGTGATATGTAATATGTGCTCCACTCTCCTTTATCCCCTCTTTCCTAGACCACTGTGTTGGCATGTGTCAAGGCACTGCATGTGTTTCAATGTACATTTGTGGTTAAGGGGTTCCTGGCAAAATAATATATATACTGACCCCCGAATCTGCAGAGCTTGATCTGGGCTCTACAGTTTTGTTTCCACTGCTAGCCTCCCCCTCCTATCCAGATAAGGTACCTTGAGATTCATTCAGACAGGGACACCTCCGACATGAGCCGGTTTTGTCTCTCTTTCCCTGTTCAGGGACATAACCTGCTTTTAAGGGTCTGTTTCTTTATTTCTTGCTGTTCATGGTCTCTGCCAGTGATGGGGTAGGTGTGCCACATTAATAATCGGATCAGGCAGGCAGCAAAATGCACTTTCATGGGTGACAGAAACACTGATTGCACCCACTTTGATGGGCACTGACACACACGTTGGAGCTCACTTGTGGGCAGCTCAAGTTGCAGCCTTCGATGGACAGGGCTCTCAGAGATTAAAACCCAGTTGTCCCTCTATTGACAATTTTAGGTGCTTGGGATACATCCCCTGGTATCATCAGATGTCATGCAATTTATCCATGGCTGCCCCACCCTGTCCTCCCAGAGAGTGATAGGAGCTCTATACTTTGGATCCTCCCCAGTCTTACCCCATCATCCCTCCTCACGTAAGTCTAGAGGGC
The DNA here is from genome assembly GCA_016271365.2 of Neoceratodus forsteri. NCBI lineage: Eukaryota > Metazoa > Chordata > Ceratodontiformes > Ceratodontidae > Neoceratodus > Neoceratodus forsteri. The sequence goes on along the minus strand of CM057453.1, from coordinate 275,878,804 downwards.
CCTATTAATAAATGACGTATATGAGACTTCCATTAGTACTACCATATTCCGCCACAGGTGACCCTTGGGGTACTTTCTGGGGAATAGCATTCCCCATTTCATCCTTGTTATCAGTCAGTTTCTTCCATCTATGAAGGATTTTCTGAGGAAAGATATAGTACTACTGTTATATGCTTTCCTGATTTCACTGTTCTTAATAACTATTTAATTTGCCATTGGGACCAGACAGTCTTTGGCACTGTTGTTATTAGACTTCTGTTTTAGTCTTGGTTTGTGTCCCCTCTTTGGTCTGGTCATGGAGTGGACAATGGTACCAGGAGGTCTCCTCCTCATTGGTACTGTTATGTTCTCACCCACGTGGTTGCGGTTCATTGAGATCTTCGTGGGCTAGGGTACCAGGCTATTCTCCTGTGCCTAAATCTACACTTACAACCACCAGGGCAGTCTCCACTCACAACACTGATCATCCTACTGAATACTGTGCCAACTCGGTATGGAAGAGATGAGTACAAGCCCTGCTGCCATTTTTTTGATTACTTGTACATGGGTTCAAATGTTTTATATAACATTCTTTTATTGCACATTTATTATCTGTGGCACTTGTACTATCAAGAGACCTCTAGGCAATAGCATGTTACAGTTTGCAGTGTTTGGACTCAGAGGAGATCTGCCAGGGTCCCTGTCTAACCTCTTCTCTCTATCAGCAAGTGTATCTCCTTTCTACAGGCTGATGTTACACGTGTTACATGGAATGTCTGAGGATTGAATTCCCCTATTAAATGTAAAAAGGTACTACTATATTTATGCAGGCCTAAGCCTCAAGTTGTATTTCTCCAAAAACAAAGCTCCTCCCCCTGAAAGCCAAGAAATTATGAAGTGAATGGGTGGGACTCAAAGGTCACTGTTGTGCTAAGACAACTAAACAGGGTGCCTTAATCCTCCTCCATAAAACACTTAGATGGAGCCTAGAAAAACAATGTGCAGACACAGAGGGCAGGTGACTCCTTCTCCATCTTACCACACTGGAAGTATCACTTGTACTGGGGACTAGGGATGGGAGAACATCGAAAGATTCTGATGTTCTAAAAGGTTCTGAACAGCAAAAAAAGGTTCGGATCCTTATCCGAACCCTTTATGACCTTTATTGTTTTATGGTAACCGTATGTTAAAAACTATTTTAAACTACTTTTAATCAACATACCTATAGAAAAAAACAATTAAACGACTATTTAGTAGTAGAGAATGCTCTCTAATCACTCTTCTGTTATTTAAGAAAGTAATATTAATACTGTGTATAAGTTATATTACTAACAGTAGTGATTTCTATTTCTCAACAGGTACAGGCAGGCACCAGATGTGTTTTAGGCAGTTAAGTGATGAAGAAGAAACCACAAACACAAAAACAGCACCAGGCCAGAGCAGAGGGCAACCAGTCAGAGAGAGTCAGTCAGCAGGCTACCACTTAAAGACAGCAGTCTGCTACTATCCCCACCTGCAACAATCAGGGGAAAACCAGAAGTTATCTACCAGCACTGAAATCAATGTGGTTAAAGCACATTTACCAAAAATGACTGCTTAGAAAAGAATGAGAAGGTGACTGTGATGACAAGAAAGTCCCAGACCAAATCTCTAGTTTGTAAATAAATGGTCTCCTTCTGAGTCTGATTTTAGAAGGGGATAATAGTGTGTTTAAATAAATAAATGTAGTACTTTGTAGTAGTACTACCACTACTACCGGAGGGTGGGGAGGAACAGAGCTAGCAGCATTTATCAATGTGGTTATTTAATTGTGTGCGTTTAGGTAAATGATCTTCTTAGAATGACAAAGCCACTGTGTGTATAAGAACAGGGACTTGTCTGCCACAGTTGCTACCAGTATGTGATAACGTAAACGTGATGTACTGGCTGCACCTCCCACCCACCCCCAGGATGATGATGATGCGGTCAAAAGCCAGGCAAGTCCCAGAGCTCTATTTTTTCAAGCCAATCTCCTGAGTCTGACTTTTTGTAGAAGGGGTCAGTGTGTTTTTTGTATGTCAACAATTATTTTAGCATAGCAATGGGTCTCAGTATGGAAAGCAACGCGAAGCGATGTGAAAGAACAAGAGCGCCAGGCAGTCCAAAGTGACCACTTCACCACTGCTGCTACTACCACTACTACCAGGGGGAAACAGAGCTATGGTTATTTAAGAAATAATTATTCTTAGGTGCATTAGGTAATAACATACATGATCTCATCAGAATGAGAAAGCGGCTGTGTGTGAGATCAGGGACTTGTCTGCCATAGTTGCTACAAGTATGTGATGATGTGAATGTGATGTCCTGGCTGCATCTCCCACTCACTCCTAGGATGATGATAATGATGATGCAGCTGAAACGCAGGCAAGTCCCAGATCTCTATTTTGTTTTTAACCAGTCTCCTGAGTCCAACTTTTTGTAGAAGGGGTCAGTGTGCTTTTTGTATGTCACCAATTATTATAGCAAAGCAACGGGTCTCAATATGAAACACAATGCAAAGCAATGTGAAGGAACAAAAGCACCAGGCAGTTCACAAAGTGACCACTTCACCACTGCTACTACTACCACTACTATCAGGGGGGGAAAACAGATCTATGGTTATATAAGAAATAATTATTCTTAGGTGCATTAGGTAATAAAATAAATGATCTTGTCAGAATGAGAAAGCGACTGTGTGTGAGATCAGGGACTTGTCTGCCACAGTTGTTACCAGTACTGTACGTGATGATGAGAACATGATATACTGGCTGCAGCTCCCACCCACCCTCAAGATGATGATAATGTTGTCAAAAGGCAGGCAAGTCCCAGATCTCTACTTTTAAGCAGTCCAGTTAGTCTCAAAATTGAAAGCTGATGTGTCACTCCACAGCTGCAGCACAGGCACTGCTGTCTGTGTCATCTTCAAGATCAGCATCACATATGTAGCCAAAGTTTGGCAAGCTGACCTTCAAGAACGTTAGTTTCTCCACATTGTCTGGTGTTAATCTTGTTCGTTTATCAGTCACAACATCCCCAACAGAGCTAAATAAACACTCAGAGCAGACACTGGTGGTTGGACATCCAATATACTTTCAAGCCAGGGCAACCAGCTTTGGCCAGCATGATTTTTTCTCATGCCCGTATGCCAGTAAGCTAAAGGGTCATCCTTAATACTAATGTTGGGCCCAGACAGATATGCATCTACCATGCTTACCACTGAGCATGCATTTTGTTCTTGTGGAATTTCAATGTCCTGCAGCGGGCCCCAAATGTCGTCCTGCTCATTGTCTGCTTCTGTAATGGTTTTTGGAGCAGTCTTTTGAATTTGAGGTGGTATCATTGTAGTACTGCTTACCAGCCCTCCGAAGGAAACCTCATCTGCTGCATCAATCAAAAGTTGCCTGTAGTTCAACTCCTCCATATCATCACAAATCACATCAGGAAGGTATCTGTTCCAGAAATGTGGCTCTAGCAGTGTTGCTGAGAGATACTCCTTGCTCCATCACATGACTGATAAGTTCTCATCATTTCTAAGTCTGGTAAGCATGTTATTGACTAGAGATTGGTTCATATCTAAGTTACTCCTCATTTTCTCCAGCCCTGTTTTGAGAAGTAGAATGAGTGGAATAACTTGGCTAAGGGGTGCCTTTTCTGCACTGACCTCTTTTGTAGCACTCATGAATGGTTTCAGAATGTGACACAACTGTTCCAGCTGAGACCATTGAGAGAATGGAGTACAATGCCCTCTCCAATATCATTGTACATGATATACTTAATGATAGCTACCTTTTGTTCAAGGATGCGTTCAATCATAAAGTAAGTTGAATTCCACCTTGTTGCTACATCCTGAACAAGCTGGAGATGAGGAAGACCTTTGTCCTTCTGGATATCAGCAAGGATGTCACAGGCTTTTACTGAATGGTTGCAGTGGCCACACTCTTTGCGCACCATACCCAGAGTGGTTGATACTTGCCAGTCATTATCCAGAAAGCTTTGAATGATTAGGTCAAGACAATGTGCAAAACAGCGTATATGTAAATACCTGCCATCTTGAAGTGCTTTTTTAATATTTGAACCATTGTCAGCAACAAAAAAAATCAGCTTTCAAACCTGTGAAGTGGCCCAAGCTGTAAGCAGTCTTTCCAGTTCTTGCTGAATGTGCTGTGCTGTGTGTGTGTCTTGAAAGTGACATACATGGAGAACTGCCATTTTCTGAAATGTGAGGGTTTTTTGGAGCTCGGAGAGATAGTAGTGGTGGTAGTAGTACTGGTTGAAGTGGTAGCAGACAGACTAGTAGTACAAGAGGATGATGATGAGTTGCCCACAAAAGTGACCCAGTGTGCAGTAAGACAAATATAGGCAATGGATTGGCTGCTGGTCCACATTTCAGTAGTAAAATGAACCACCTTGCCCTCAGCCTCTTGGAGAGCATGCCTTACTTGAACTACTAAGCTGTCATACATCCTGGGCACACTGGTTACTGAGAAGTGCTTTCTACTTGGTATTAAATATTGTGGCCCTAAGTATTCCATAAGCCTTCTGAAACCCGCATCTTCCACAATAGAGTATGGCTATAAATCAAGTACAATCATTTCTGGTATTTTACAATTTATTGCCAGTACTATGGGATGATTTCGTGAATATTTAGATTTTCTTTCAAAAACGTCATTTAACTTCAACTGTCTCAGGAGGGTAAAGTTACATTTGGCTGGGAATGCTGTATGACTACATGTCGTGCCTGGTAAAACCCCATTGTTCACCAACCCTCCCACCTCAACCAGGGCCAGCTGTGGTATCTAAGAGGGGAGTATAGGCTTACCACCTATTTTGAATTTCAGGTTTTCTTTGAGGGGTTGATTGAGGTCTTGGTTGTGATTATATTTTAAAAAGGAGCATAATTGGAAGTGAACCCTAACTGAAACCTCAATCAAGGAGTTGCACAGGGCAGGGGGAAGGTATCTGGGTTTAATATGAATAAGAGCCTTTGGGGACATTCCACTAGAAGCAATCAATTCCCCTATCTATCATAAGCCAACTAGGCACATATGTGAGTGTACCCAAATCTTCTGCTGTTGTAAGCCAGTGCAAGTATTTGCTGGCCTGGCTTGCCCAATAGTATTATCCAAAATGCGGGAGTCTGAGGCTTCCCAAGTTATTATTTATTTATTTATTGAATTTTGATGACCGGGTAGGCCCACTGGGCCCCGGAGGTCCCTTTTTCAGGGGCAACCCGGGTGTAACAATTACATACAGGTAGCAGATCAGTACAGTCAGGTGATAGTAATGTTTTTACAATAGAAGACTTCATAGGATTACAGGCGGCAGGTAGTGGAAAACATACAGGCAAGTAGGACATGGAAGTTGCACATGAAGAGAACATTTTATGTAACGGGGAGCAAAATTAGTTAGAGAGTGCTTTGGTAATGGCAAGCAGAAGCTAAGGACCTAGGTTACCTTCTGTGGACTTAGTGGAAGGGGGATATATTGGGACATAAGTGCACCCCATCCTTTGGAGGAGGTCCGTTGTACTACCCGGATAGCTATATGTGGTCCAGTCTGTAGGGCAGCCAGGCAGTCTATGCGTGGTCAGGTCCTGTAACAAAGGCATGTGCTCCTGTCGAGCAGGTGTCCCTTGAGCTTTGTCCGGAAGCTGGTGATGGACACTGCCTCCCGAACCTCCAGGGGGAGGTTGTTCCAGATGGAAGGGGCGGTGTACTCAAAGGACCTGGACCCGGCTTTGGTCCTAGTCTTGGGAACCACGAGGAGAGTTTGGCCTGAAGAGCGTAGGGTCCATGGGTTAGGTTTCACCCTAACGAGACCATTCAGGCTAGGGGGAGGTGTGGGACCCAGTAACTTGAATGTAAGGCAGAGGGTTGGATAGATGAGGCGAGCTTCCAGAGACGGCCATCTGAGCCTAGATTGGGCCTTGCAGTGGTGCGTCCTCGGGTGCGACAGAGTGGCAAAGCGGACTATCTTATTGTACAAGGTCTGCAGCCTCCCTAACTCTGTAGCAGCCGCACCCTGGAGAACTGGGACCGCGTAGGTGAGCTTTGGGAGGAGTACACTAGCGGCAATAGCCACTCTAGCTTCAGGAATAATCTGGTCCTTTAGTCTATAGAGGATTCCAAGTTTCCCATGGATGGCTTTTGTAATTTGGTCTACATGGTTTTTTAGTGTGAAGCATTGGTCCAGGGTGAGGCCAAGGTATTTGGTGGAGGTGACCACCTCAAGTTTTGCACCCCCCCTGGATTGAAGTTGTAGGAGCGGTGACCTCTTGGGTCCCAGGGATCTAGGACCAAACAGCATCACCTCCATTTTGTTGGTGTTTAAGACCATTTTGTTCAGAGTGAGCCAGTCCTCCATCTGAAGGATGTCTTCTTGGAGGGCTGTCTCCAGCTCTGGTAAGTTAGGGGAAACTCTGTAAATGACCGCATCATCAGCATACTGGATAACGCTGCTGCCGCCGAGGTGTGTGTGCAGATCATTTATGAACAGTGTGAAGAGAAGGGGGCCGAGAATTGACCCTTGAGGTACCCCTTCTTTGAGTGGTGCTAGGTTGGAGACTTTGTCCTTCCACTTGACCCTCTGGGTGCGTCCGGAGAGATAACTAATGAACCATCCCAGTGTATGGGTGTCAAGTCCAAGTGAGCACATTTTTTGTAGTAGGAGGTTGTGGTTTACCAAGTCGAATGCTTTGGATAGGTCAATAAAGACCGCTCCTGTGCTGACCCCTGAGTTATTATTGCTCAGTACTTCTGCCGAGAATTTTGTTAGCACAGTATCAGTCCCATGCTTGGCTCTGAAGCCGTGCTGCGACGGTGAGATTGCCTGGTGGATTTCCAGGTATTCTCGGAGTTGGGAGTAAACTAGCTTCTCCTGTACTTTTGCCATGGCACATAGCAAGGAGATAGGCCTGTAGTTCTCTATAGGCTCTGTTGACCCTCCCTTGTGTATGGGAATCACTAGAGCCTGTTTCCATAGCTCAGGTACAGACCCCTCCATGAAAGACCTGTTTATCAGCCAGGTTAGGGGCTTAGCTAAAACTGGAGCCCCCTCCTTGAGGATTCTGGTTTGGATCCCGTCTGGGCTCCCAGATCCTTGTGAGTGTAGGGATTTGAGGATGATCAAGGCCTCCTTTACCCTGACCAGCCTCAGGTGAAACAGAGGGCGGTCAAGGTCTGGGGGCCGTTGTGCGTTCGGCTCACTCCTGTTGTCAGAGGGTCCCGTCTTGTATGCATCCAGGTTCGTGAAGTGCCTGTTAAGGGTCTTCGCAATGAGCGATCCCTCATCTATTAATTGCCCATTGACCATAATTGGACTGGGTGTGGTTTTTTTGTTCCCTTTGATAAGTTCATTAATATGTGACCAAAAAAGCCTGGGATTGCCTAGGTTAGTTTTTTGTAGGTTGGTGATGTAGGCTTTTTTAGCTGACTTTATGGCCTTTTTGCATTGGTTTCTAAGAGCCCTGTAGCTGGCTAAGTCCGCCGGTATCATTGATTTCCTGTACTTTTTCCAGGCCTTGTCACGGGTGGACATCAGAGCTTTTAGAGAAGGTAAGATCCACTTATAGCAGCACCCTTTTACTCTGTGGGTTTTCATTGGAGCTAAAAGGTCAGTAATTCTGGTGAGGGATGTCTGGAAAAATTTAACGGCATCCTCCAGGTTAGGTAGGTGTCTTATTGGGCTCCAGTCAATGCCATTTAAGTACCCAATGAATTGGTCAGGATGGAAGTTAGAGTAGTCCCTAGTAGTAATAATCCTAGGTGGAACTTTATTCGCACAATTCTTCCAGATGGCAAATATCGGCGAATGGTCGCTCAAGGCATTGGCCAAGGTCCCAGCCATTTTTAAATTACTAGGGGTAGAAGCCAGGATCCAGTCAATTATGGAATGCCTACCTGATGAGTGGTTCATTCTGGTCAGTAGGGAGATGACTTGTGCAAGGTGGGAGTCATTTAATATACCGGTGCTGGCAGACTTCGCCTCCAGGGCCCAGTTTAGGTTGAATTCACCCAGTAAGATAAGCTCAGAAGCAGATTCTACTGCTGGGTTCTTCAGGAGCGCATCCAGAGATCCGAGCGCATTGGTAGGGGGGCTATAAGTGCACCCTATTGTGAGGTGCTTAGCCCCACCTAATGTGAGCTGTAGAAAGATAGCTTCTATGTCAGGGGTCATGCCTTGAGGCATGCTAACTAGGGAGACTGTTATTGTGTCCCTTACAAATACCAAAACCCGGCCCCCTCTTCTCAAGGCCCTGTCCTTTCTGAAGAAGGTGTATCCCGAGGCAGCTACTTCGTGATCCAGAATGTGGGGCTTCAGCCAAGTCTCAGAGACTGCTAGTATATCTGGTTTGTAGACTACAAGCCAAGCTTGTACTTCATGGATCTTAGGTCTCAGGCTGCAAATGTTCATATGCACCAATCTGCATTAGGGGCTGCCAATTTGTGGTACACTCTTCTCAGAGTTTAGCCCAACCAGATAAAATAATTTATGATGGAGTGCACTTTCCTGAACTAGGTAAGAGGCAACCATAAGTTCAGAATAGATAGAAAAGTCATGGGAGAATGTTCATTTTCACTAAGTTAATACATCCCCAAAGAGATAGGGGTAATGCCTTCCAACAGGTTAGATCTTGTTGCACTACCTGCAGTATTGCTTCCAGATTTAGTTCTCTTACTCCATTGTCACTCCTGGCCAAGTGTATATTCAGACGTTTTAAGCTCTTTGAAGTCCAGTTTAACCCTGTATCTAGTATTTCACTTTTAAGAGTTCTGGAGTTTAAAGGGAAGACCAAAGTTTTGTGTAGGTTCACCTTATTATTTGAAAACAGACTAAATTCTCTAATTGTCTCCAATGCAGACAGAAAAGATGTCCGGGGGCATGAGAGGTGCAATAATATGTCATCAGCATATGTGGATATATTCACTTCCTGAGTCCCTGAACTGATACCTTGGATTCCACTTCAATTTAATGAGTAAAGGTTCTAGATAAAGATTAAATAACAATGGTGACAGGGGACAGCCTTGCCTAGTGCCCAAATATAATGAAAATGTGGAGGAAAAGCTACCTTTACAATATATTCATGCTCTAGGGTTTAGGTATAATGCACGTACCCACTGTATAGATTTTGGGGGAAATCCAAAATGATGTAGCGATCTGAACATGAATTGCCAATCCACATGATCAAAGACTTTCTCCATGTCCAAGGACATAAACACCACAGGGTAACCAGAGTCCTTGGACGTGGAGAAAATGTGGGCTAGCTTACGGAGATGATCCTAAGAGGACCGACCCATCATAAAACCGACCTGATCTGGATCTCTTAGAGATGGCAATACACAGCCAATTCTCTCCACTAGGAGTTTAGCCAGTAGTTTAATACTGTAATTTAAAAGTGAGATCAGTTGATAGCTAGTAACATTTTCAGCCTCCTTCCCATGCTTATGAAGCACAATTATCAGAGCTTCAAATAAACTGTTATCCAGGGGTCCTAAGGACAATACATGCTGGAACAGTTTATGCAGCCATGGGACCAGTTTATCAGCGAATACATTGTAAAAATTAGGTGAAAACCCATCCAGACCTGTCCAGTGGCAAGGCTCGGATCACCCCCAGAATATCAGCTTCTGTTAACGGCACCACCAGTGAGTTTTTCTGTGTCTCAGCCAAAGTGGGGAGTCTTATTGCAGAAAGGTAATTGTTCACCATCTGCTCAGAGGGAAGGTTGGGCATTTGGCTGTAGAGGTCATGGTACTATGTCTCAAATTCCAGTGCAATGTCTTTTGGGGCAGTCTTAAGGGATCCATCAGCTGTGGATCAAATAGTATTTATGATTTGAGAAGCTTCCTGTTTTTTAACCCTGAGGGCTAATAGCCTTCCAGCTTTCTCACCCTGATCTACATAAGTTGCTCGAGCTCTCAGGATAGCGATTTCAGCCTTTTCGCTGAGAAGCTCACTATACTGATCTAGGAATCAAAGGAGCTCCTGACGAGACTCATCCCCAGTGTTGGGTGAGGGACGTGCCTCCAAATCTCTGATTTGGGCTAATATGTTTAACACATTTATCTCATTTGCATTTCCTAGTGGATGCTATTCTTATTAGTTCCCCACTAATGTAACACTTTAGGGTGCTCCTTCCATATCAGGTTTACCTGTTGAGTCCTGGTTGTCTGTTGCAAATTGCTCTATACATTTTGACACCTGATTGATCACCCACTCCTCCTTTTATTATCTGGTTGTTAATTTTCCAAATAGTTTATTTTTGTTGACGGGTAGAGGACGTGACCCTACTCACAACCTAGGAGTGATCCAAGATTACACCTAGATCCATCCCACAGCCCAATACCCCCCTCAGAAGTGATTGGCTAACCAGGAAATAGTCTATATGAGATGAGGAGCCATGAACCATGGAGCAGAATGTATGTTCCCTAGGATCAGGGTGCAACACTCGCCAGGATCACAGAGACACAAATGGTCTATTTAGATCACATAATGCTTGTTGAGCAGGGGATGACCTAGATCTACATTTATCTGTTCTGTCCAAATCTGGAGCAAATGGCAGATTCCAGATCCCCCCTATAAAAATAGAAAGGGAAAGGAAGGGAGACAACATGAAGACCAGTTTCATGAAAAAGGATGGGGTATCCACATTTGGTCCATATACACATCCCAGTAAAATTTTGACCCTGTCAATGGTCCCTCTAAGAAATAAATATGTGCCTTTTGGGTCGCGGATGCATTGTGTGCTTACAAAGGGGACTTTCCATGAGATCAGCCCAACTACACCCCTACTCTGCATACTGTCTCCCGCTGTGTAAACTTGACAACCATATTGTCTCCTGAACTGATTAGCCTCATTTTCTAACAGATTCATCTCCTGCAATAAGGAGATATCTCATTTAATGTGCTGGAGGTGTCTAAGAATTTTGTGCCTCTTGGTTTTGTTTTGGGCCCCTCGAACATTCCATGTGATAATGTTTAGATAGCTAGCCATTCTTGTAACATATCAGTATGGGTCTAATGCGATAGGACAGGGAAATCACTTTTCTAGGGAGATGAGTCAAGCTTCATTGTCCCCTGTATGTTTGGCGAGATCTTCAAATTCCACAGCAATAGATCTGAATTCTGAGGTAAGCTTAACCCCTCTGACCAATAATCCTTCTGATGCCGAGCTCACCATATTCTCAATCCCCCCACAGCCAACCCTCCCCCAACATACCCCTTCCCATATATACCCCAAAAGCAATGCGAAAACAGGAATGAAGAACTTCAAATGTAATGAACCCCATCACACTTTGTCCCCCTATAGAACCTGAACACAGTATTTGTAAGCACAATAACAGAGCATAATGAACCCATCCTCCCCTTCAACTTATAATTTCTGTGGTCCATGATGAACAGTCTTTCTGCCCATTGTCCAGTTCCCTCCAGCCACCCCCTTATTAATAAAATATTATTCAAGGAGTACACCCCATCCCAGACTGTCAAATTATTAACTACAGTATATACAGAAACCACTAGCAGGGGAGCAATCCCCCACCCATCATATTAATACATTTAATAACCTTTGTCAATCTACCCTCAACCTGTTATACTAACAATGAACTCTGAAGAATGACAGGTGAGGGGATAAACTGGAAAACGTGTTATGTTAACACTAAGAAACCTGTTTTTTAAGCCCCGTCAGATTAACAGCCATGCTGTTTTGTCAACATTAGGCCTTAGTGATGTCCTTCCTTAAGTGAAGTAACTAAAAGGGGAAAAGAAAGAACCAGAGTAATGGAAGGAGGGTTCTTCAAAAACACATATCCATTTCAGGTCTGTTTCTTCTGGCAAATAAAAGTAGAAGCAATAATTCGTTACTTGTGAAGCAGTTGAGCAGAGTCAGAGTTCAATGAGTGCTGATCAACAATGTTAACCACTGAACCTTCTGTATGTAATCCAGCTGCAATATGAAACAGGAAGCTGGTTCCTTGATCCCTCTCTTCAAATGCTCCCTATTCTGGATCACAACTTCCCCATAACATCGATTTGCAGGCCAGTTTCTTAATAACTTTGCCACTTGACCTTGTAGTCACAGCACATCTAAAGCCTCAGTATTGTCATGCCGGTACATAAGTTTGGGCTCAGACTCCTCTCTCAGCACAGAAATGCTGTGCCCCCTGCCTCCGATTACAGTCCCTGATGGAATATTAAGTTACAGTTTGTTTTCCATCTTAATTATCTGCTCTCCCGACAGCTGCTGTAAAAGTCTTAGTGGAATTCAACTGTCAGGCACATGGTGGCTGGCATGAAGATCTGTGTATCCTGGGCAGGTGGGGGGGGGGAAGAGAGCCAAATACATTTTAGGGAGCACCATTTGGAAATGTTGTCCTCTTAAAGGAAAGTCTGTAAGGTTACTCATCAAGTCCAACATAAATCTTGAAAACTGGGTCACATATCTTTTCCTTTAAACTTTTACTCAGGTAATCAGTGATCTTTGAATAATTGGGCAGGGCCTTCTTCAGTTCAGTCACCGCTGTTTCCACCTCCTTGAAGGTGCACCATGCTCCAGATAATTGCACCTGAAATCATGTAGATTAACTCATTCTAAACTTGATTCCTGCGGCAATTAGTTTGGTGACAATGGGGTGGAACAAAGCTCTTCTTTGGTGGACTGTGGCTGGTAAGTCTTGGGCCACCCACAGTTTGGATCCTTCCCTCTGTATTTCTTGCAATTCTCTGACTTTACTGAGAAAATGCTGCTGCTCTAGGAAATTTAGGAAATGAAAAATTAATGGGCGAGGAGCTGCACCCACTGCTGGCATGAGTCATAAAGCCTGCCGTGCTCTTTCAATGGTATAGTTAGGCCCATATGGTGAGGGCCCCACAAGTTTCATGATTAATTTTTGTACAAACAAAATGGGGTTGGAGCCTTCTTCCTTTTCATGGAGACCTATTATAACAGCATTGTTCCTTTGGCTCCGACTGTCAAGGTCTTCAACTTTAGCTTTGACAGGGCCATCCTTTGATGGGTTGCAGACAGTTCAGGATCCACTCAATTGGCTCTTATTTCTAGGGAGATGAGTCAAGTTTCATTCTACTCTGTACGTTTGGTGAGATCTTCAAATCCCACAGCCATAGATCTGAATTCTGAAGTGAGCCCCTCTCAGAATGGTTGGAATTCAGCTAGGAATCTCTCTACCATCAGTAGGTTTGGCTCTGGCATGGTAGTAGTAGTGGAGAGCCTGCTTGAAGAGGCCTGGGCCTTGACTTTTTTCACTGATTTTCTCTGGTGTTGATGGTGGGGTGTGTTTGGGCAATGCCGTCTTCATTTCTATTTCCATTCCCTTGGATTTTGGCTATTGAGATATTCTCTGTCTCCCCAACAAACTCTGGAAACAATCTGATGTTAAAATAGTGGTAGGTGTAATTAAAAAAATTGTAGTTTTAATTGAGAGTAGCTGGAGTTGAACAGTGGAACTGTTAAGCGGTAGACTGCATCACGTGACTCCCTATTTATACTATGTTGGTAGAAGAACAGGAATATGAGTTTTGGATTTAAAATGTTTTTCCATTATGAATGACAGATGTCTCAGGAGAGATATGTGTACATAGTTTGCAGCAAGGTGTCATGCATGGTTTTGTACATTTGTCACCTAGCTGAAGGTCTGTGGGAAGTTTGCTTTGCGCCAGTTTCTGCTTCAGGTTTGGTGGTTGGTAGAAGGCAAGCACTGGTGGAGTGGGAAATATATTTTTAAAGTCTCATCTTCAGAGAACAGTAGATGTAAATCTTTTGTTTTCTGTACTTTTTCCAGTTCTGGATTGTAGGTTACTACCAGAGGTGTGCATTCAGATGTTCTGTGTGGCTTATACTCTGGTAGTTCTTCTCTAGGTATGCAGACAGCAGAATGGATATTCCTGTCAATGGTGCTGGATTTATATCCTTTCTGCCTGAAGGAATCTTTTAGTGTACTAAGACGTCTGTCTCCATCCTCCTGGTTTAAACAAATGCAGTGGTACCGGATGGCCTGACTGTGTACTATGGATGTTTTGGTATGTGAGCGATGGAAGCTAATGCTGTGAAGGTAACTATATCTCTTTCTAGGTTTTCTGTACACAGATGTTTGCAGTGTACCATTTTTGTGTGTGAAGGTGGTATCCAGCAAATGCACACACTTTGAGTAATTTATTTGGAATTTTATGAAAGGATGGAGTTTATTGAAGCTCTCAAAAAATTATTTAAGTTTTTCCTCTCCTGCTGTCCATATCATAAAGATATCATCAATATATTGACAATACATTAATGGTTTATGGTGTTGTGTATTGAGGAATTTTTCTTCTAGATCTGCCATGAAGAGTTTTGTGTACTCTGGTGCCATCCTGGTGCCCATAGCCATCCCCATATTTTGAAGGTAAATATCAGTGTTGAAGCTGAAATAATTGTGTTTAAGAATGTATTTAGTAAGTTTGGCTATCACAACTGGTGGATATTTGCAGTATGTGGTTGCTTTTCTTAGGTATTCATAGAACACCCTTGTACCATCTTTGTGAGGGATGTTGCTCTCTAATTCAGTTTTCTTTTTAACCAGGCTTCTTGCATTAACCAACATACATCTCCATTCACACTTTTTATGTTTTTTATATTGTGTCATACCTGGGTGCTCATAAATGTTAGTACCAATTTCACACACACCCATCCCCCCATCTAGTACTTCAAATGTCTTCCAACTGGCTGGTAAAATCCGATTTCCTAACAGTCGCAAACCATACCTATTTAAATGTATGCCTTCTTTGCAGAAAAGTCTATAATCGCTAAATCTTTCCCAATTTCTTTGGAAAATAAAACCCTCCCTCAGACACCAGCATCTCAACCATCCATCAAGCAGGGTAATGTCCTGTATTTTGTTATTACTCACCCTTGGGACTAGAAGTATCTCTGACACAATTACATTACATTCTTTATTTACTAAGAGCCTCCCTACTTCCTCAAAGTCTATCTGCACTTCTACTGTACCCCTTTTCCTAATATCATTGGTTCCAACATGAAACACTGTAATTGGTTTAAAAGTCCCATTTAGGTATCCCTCAATATCATATTTTATATCCTTCATTTTTGCCCCAGACAGTGAGGCCACCATAGTACTTTCCTTTCTTCCCTCAGTAAACTTGAGAACTGAATATCCTATTACTAAGATATCTCTATCAGGTGTCCCCAATCTCATGCTCTTATGCATGTATTTTATTGACCTGTTTGTACTAAATTTCATATATCCCAGAGTTAGTAATCTTAGGGTGCTTGTCTAATGTTATGAATTGACTTATTTTGTATTGTCCATATGCATGCCTTAAAAAGATCAACTGTATTTACCACTGCACCTGTATGCAAGGGCATTCCCTCATTTGCATGGACACAGCAGTGTATTTAGAGCAATCTCACTATCCACTGAGTGCCGTGCTGTGGGGCCCTTTCAATATGGCTCCCATCCTGTTTGAATATGCATTGTCCAGTGAGCATTGCACTTTTCCTGGTCCACCACACTAACCTTCTGAATATTAGGCTGAAGTCTATTGCCATCTCTCTGTCTCAGATTTCCCACATCACACTTTAAAAATGCTTAATTTATGTGAGAAGTTATGTGCAGAATACGGGAAGTGTTCGGTACTACATGAGTGAAGAGTTATGTCCTCACTATGTGGAAAAGAGTCATTTACTGATTGTGGCAAGATCACTAGATCCATATGTATAATGACGTGGGACTCATGGTGCACTGAATGTGTAAAGAGTTTGGTGTACTGACTATGGAAAGAGTTTTACTGATATCAAGTGTTTCTTAGTCAGCACCACCAAAAATCAATTAGAAATCTTTACAAGTATTTAATCATGCCTGTGTCACTCACTCCTAATGCTTACTTGCAATCTGCTATGCTATTACTGACATTTATGTATTGTTTACACATCCAAGTTTAGTATTTTTTAAACCATTGCAAACTAATGAGTATGGTAGGATATTAACTGCAAGCATGAGTGCCACATCAGCATTTAGAGTGTTTGTGGTCATATCTGGTACATTTGGACAGTGCTTTTGTGATGTTTGATTGCACTTGGGGAAGACGCACTAGATAGAATAATGACTTTGCGTAAGGTGCACATTCCTGGTTGGATTTGTCATCAGGTGGATGACTGTATCATTCTTTGCTTGGATAAATACCCAGTTAATGACTGTGGTGCTTTGCATACTGGAGTAAAAATAACTTGCCACTTGCATGGTGTTTGGGGTTGTGGTGTCAATGCTGACATCATGGACACACTCCTCACCCTCAGTTCCTTTGTCCTCCTTATCCCCACCCTGACCTTCACCAGAAGGTCTATTAAAACCAAGGTGTGCATCTCATGGATGCTGCTGCCACAGAAGAAGATGTGTTTTCTTCAACTGGCTATGCTGTCCAGAGGTTCCAAAATGTGACCAAGATTTTACCCAAAATTTGGCATATTGCAGCACTTGTATCATTTTTATTGGTAACACAGAAATCTCTTAATAAAGATGTTTGGGATGGGGAGCCTGCAGTCATTCAGTCAAGATGTGTTCTCATTGTGCTCTGTTCGTGATACTTTATTTTTATAATTAAAAGTGTTGATTTGTGTGTTTTGTCATGTGATCATGAATGAGTTTGATATAATATACCCAACTGAATCACAAGATGTGGTTTGGGAAATTTTGAAAATGGGTAACCCCAGAAAACATGCAACTGACTGTGGCCAGAGGAAAGACCCAGCAGTGGTAGGATTGAGCACACTGGGGATAGTGCTGGGCTCCACAAGGGAGAGCTGTGACCAGACCTTCACCATTCAAGACATGATACAGGTGATTCACGCACTGGATAAGAGGGTCATGGCTCTTGATTAAAAAGTGAAGGAATTTCATTCAAGGTTCCAGGTCTGTGAGATGCAATTGCAAGTGTCTCTCACAGAAGCAATAGAAGCAACAAGGTCTGCACTTCAGGCTGCCACTACCTCTGCAGGGCCTGTGAAATGGAATGATACCCTGAGGTACAGAATCAACATTTTAGAGAACATAAAAAGGGCTATGAATCTGTGTGTTCTCGGGCTACCAGGTAGAAACTCTGCAGGGGGACAACTCTGCTCAGTTTGCAGGACCTTGGTTACAAGAATTGTATTTTTCCAGAGCTCAGTTTTGTCATGAGGAAGACAGAAATCTTTCTAGTCCCTTCAGGTAGTAAACAGTCTTTTGGAGTATCCCATGCACTACAGTACATTACCTGTTTAAAAACTGTGAATTCCACTTGCCTCCTGCTGTGCCGGTGATCTGTGTTCATGGTGTGAGCAGGTAATCGGGGTTCAGCCGGGGCGGGAGAGGATTGAGCATCCAGAGGACAGCTCTCCTTTCCTGGGAGGGTGGGGAACAGAGACCGGCATTTGTCTGACACCTAGCGGAGGCTAGATGTTGGCATGTCAGGTACTGTACAGTGGGGCATAGAGACGGAGCAGCCGACGGGCATGCTGCATACGGACATGCATGTGGCCATTGTTGGCATTGCATGCTCCCCTCTGCAGGGAGAAAAATCAGAAATTGCAGTTTGGTTGAGTGACATGATAGCTATCTGCCACAGATGCCACCCCAAAGAGGGCACCACCCGAACACTGCATCCACTCCTGCTGGGTCGAGTTGGGGGCTCCCCACCACCCTCCCATGGTGGCAAGCTGTGGGGGTACAAAGGTGAGTGCCCCAAGGTTGGTGGACGGGGCTGGGTGGATGGCTGAAAGGAAGGGGCTGACGGGGTCCAGGGGAGGAAAAACAGAAGCAAAAAAAAAATGTATATCCAGGATATAAGTACTTGTATAATGACCCCAAAGAGGCTGGTGTTCTGGTTAAGAAATAAAGCAGGACTTTGGGAATTAAGAACAAGGGCTGGATTCAGACTTGGACACTGAACAATGACCTTATTTAGTTTGTCTTTATTACTTTTAGATTGTAGCTGAGGTAGTAAAGATGGGTGAATTGCGGTAGCAGTGCTGTAGTTGGGGCTCGACATACATCTGCTGGGTACACCCTTATGCTATACAGGACTTCAGTGGAGGTGAGCTGCCTCCTTAAATGGTGCCATCCATGAGGTGGCTTAGCTGTTAAGCCTTCTCATATCAAGTTCTAAGAATGTTTCTAATGTAGTATTTAAATTGTACAGACTCAGTCATCTACATCTCTGGACTGCTTCCAGCTACAGATATGCATAATACCTCAATTAAAATAACTTTTTGTGAGCTTTTAAACTATGTCTGCCACTGTACATGAATGTGTCCGTTTAATTCTAATTATCCCTTCTTTGGTTCTGAGGAGAGTATGTATATGTGGTGGTAAAGGTGGTCCGACTTGTGAAGTGGTTGAGAGTGACTATGTCTTCAGTTTTGAGGGGATATATTCCACCGCTGAGCACATGATGTACATTACTATATGAAAGGCATTGCCAGTAGTGGGAAGCTCTTGGACAGGGCTTAATAACTAAGGCATGCTCAGACCTGTGTTACTGCACTGTAGATGGTCCCACAAAACTTGATTGTAACCTACATGATAACAGTTACATGATCAAAAATGAACATAGACTGACATTTATACAAGTTATTCTTTGCAAAAAAACTTCGTTAATGCACCAGCCCACCGCAAACAAAGAGTTCACCTTATGTTGCTGCACTGTATTTTGGTGCTGTTTTCACTCCTCGCTGTTCAGAAGTCCATATCTTGACATGGAACCAGGACTAGCACTTTCACACTTTACACATTTACATTCATTCTTTACACATTCACTCTTCACACACTTGCTCTTCACACATTCAAGCTTCAAAAATTCTGTCTTCAGACATTCAGTCTTTTCTCATTCATGATTTACACAGTCACACACAGAGTCACTCTGCACACATTCACTTCACACATTCACTTTTCACACATTACCTCTTTTTAATTTCATTTTGTCCCCACATTTTCAACATAGTCATTTTAGAACTGCCCTTATAAACATGACGTGTAGTATTTATAGTATATTGTCTGAAATGTCAATTTGTACCAGAAGTACGAAAAGATGTCTTGTCCAGGATTTAAAAAAAATTACATCTGTGATATTTATGAGGTGGTGTGGAAAAATTGCTAAGTTGAATGTTTGGAGTCAAAATATTGAAAATTAGTGAAGTTATGAGTGAACGTTGAAATACTGCATGTTCAGTCATAACCTGAGCATTTTACCATATTTGTATACCAGATTTTTATCATAGACTCCTTATTACCCCACCTCATGGACCAGATAGGTGAAAACTTTCAAATCTCCAGCGGAACATCATTGGGTGCCACCAAAATGTCATTTTGTGCCACACATGCGAAAACACATTTTGGCCAGGATTTGAAAAATGACAGCCATCACGTTCATGAGGTGCTGTAAAAAGATGCCTATGTTGATAATTTGGGGTCATAATATTTAAAATTACTGAAGTTATGGGTGAGTGTAGAAAAATTTCAATGTACTCTCATAACAATGTAATTGTTACATATTTTAACCCCTAATTTTCAACATAGGCTTCTTATGATCCCATCTCATGAACAATGGCAGTGGAAATTTTCAAATAACACTTGAAACATGATTTTGCCAAGTGACCATGATTGCCTTTTGGGTGTGATTTGCCTAATTCTAAAGCTATTGGTCATGAGCTGTGGTCTCAAAAAGGCCATGTTGAAAATTTGGGGTGAAAATATTCAAAAATGACAAAGTTATGCATCAAATTTCAAAACCCCATTGAAATACCAACAGCACTGGTTTTCATAACACAGTCACTGGTTCCAGCAGCAAGACAAGTCTTCATTTGGAAAGTGGATCTATGCCATGAGACATGTTCAGGTGAATGAGAGTGTGTGAGGGGTGTGGTGGGGGTGTGGGGTCATCAGTGTTGAGTGGGAATTCATGATGGTGGGGTCAGATCAATGTGGGACTGTTTTCTTTTTTGCAGGTTTAAAATGAAATAAAATTTTTGAGAGACAGTTTTCTTTATTTACATTTGCAATTCCAGCACTCGGGAATGGGTACCCCAGTGTTAGGATACACTTTAGATAGATAGATGGGGATGGATGGATGGATAGATAGATAGATAGATAGATAGATAGATAGATAGATAGACAGACAGACAGACAGACAGACAGATGGACAGATGGACAGACCAACAGAGAGAGAGAGAGAGACAGATACAGATACAGAGACAGAGACAGACAGAACAGTGGACCTGTGGCTTACTGCTCTCACTGCAGTCAGCAGCATGACTTCCAGCTGCATCTGCAGACTCAAGAAAGTCCCTCTGTTCTCATACAGAGAACACAGTTGAATGACTTCTCTCACTAATATAGGCACCCTGGATTTTCGGGTGCCCACAAAAGGCATTTCTGGCAAGTTCTTAAAAAAAGCAGAATTTTGCTAAATGAGTCCCATTTAATTATGTTCCGGTGTTTTGTTTTGTTTTTTAAAGAGATCATTTTAGTGCATTTTTGGAAAAAAATCAGTGCTATTTTTGTTATTTTTTGTCATCGTCTATAGGCAGTTTAGAATTTTGGTCTGAAATCTTCAGAGTAGAGAGGGTTTGCACCAGAATGGTGCCTTTCATTGGTTTGGTGAGGAAATATTAATCCATTTAATTTATAAGGATTCAAAATGTTGGTTCTTAGCATGCTCTATCGAACATCTTTCCAGAAGACCCAACTGAGCAAGCTCAGAACTGAACCCCCCCCCCAACCCCCAAAAAAAACAGCAAAAACCCCAGATTTTTCCTCAAAGTGCACTATACAGATCTCAATCAGCAGATCTCGCCAGATCAAAACTTGGTATATGAAGAGACTTTGCTCCACAGACTGCACCTGTAACATTTCATGCAAATCCATTGAATGACAGGCAAAGCTATTAAAATGCAAATACATAGACACATAGATACATAGACAGTGTCAGCAGATAAGGGCCTATGGCCCACCCAGTCTGCCTATTTGAGCTTGTAAGTTTACTTTATGTTTTCCTAGAAGTCTGTTGCCCCTTAACCCTGACCTCCAGAATGCCTTTATGTATATCCCATGCATTCTTAAATCTCATGATTGTTTCAGCCCCCCACCACTTCCTCTGGCAGGGTGTTCCACTTGTCCACCACCCGTTCTGTGAAGAAATTCTTCTTCACGTTTCCTCTGAATCATCCTCCCTCCAACTTCATCCCATGCCCTCTAGTCCTGAAACATCTTTTTTGCTTAAAAATAGTCTATTCCTGTACCCTGTTCCTCCCTGTAAGATACTTGTATGGCTCTATCATATCCCCTCTCTCCCTCCTCTCCTCCAGGGAGTACATATTCAATTCCTTCAACCTGTCCTCATAGGACTTGTGATATAATCCATGTACCATCTTTGTTGCCCTCCTCTGAACCTCCTCTACCCTGTCTATGTCCTTACGTAAGTAAGGTCTCCAGAACTGTACACTGTACTCCAGATGGGGCCTCACTAGTGTCTTGTATAGTGGAATTATGACCTCCCTTTTCCTGCTTGTGATGCCCCTGCCTATGCCTCCCAGCATCCTATTTGCTTTACCCACTGTCTTGTGACACTGTTTCCGTACCTTGAGGTCATCAGAGATGATAACCCCAAGATCCCTTTCCTGCTTGGTGCATGCTATATCCTCATCCCCCCAACTGATATATTCTGCCTGGGTTTTTGTGCCCCATATGCATTATCTTGCACTTCTTTGCATTGAATTTCAACTGCCAAACCCCTGACCATTCTTCAAGTTTTTGCAGGTCCCTTCTCATTCTGTCTACACCCTCTGGTGTGTCTACTCTGTTACAGAGCTTTGTGTCATCAGTGAACAGGACAATTCTGCCTTCTAGGTCATGTGCAATGTCACTGATGAGAATGTTGAATAGGACCCGTCCCAGCACTGATCCCTGTGGTACCCCACTGGTCACGCTTCCCTCTGTGGAGTGACAGCCATTTACCACCACCCTCTGTGTCCTGCTGCCCAACCAGTTACCTACCCACTGCACCACTGTTCTGTCCGCACCCATATTTTCCAGTTTGTATAATAGTCTTCTATATGGCACAGTGTCAAAGACCTTGCTGAAGTCCAGATAGGCCATGCCCACTGTCCTCCCCTGATCCACCTCCCTAGTCACCCAGTCAAAAATTTAAATGTGGTTGGTCTGACATGACCTCCCCCTGGTGAAACCATGCTGCCTTGGGTCTTGTAGTCCACTGACAATCAAAGTTAGGGGTTTAACATTAAATAGCCTACTCAACCCTAACTATGGTACTGTGACACTATAATTAGCTATTGTGGTTAACCAGAAGTACAAAGCAAATACACGTGTCATTAATCTTTTGCTGGTAGATATACAACATGAACTTTATATGAACATACTAAACTTGCCACATTGGACTCTTACTGATGATATGAACAACAGTTTAAGTTAGAGTAAGAGTCTTGATGGATGTGGTTGATGTGAACATCATGTAAATAATTTGTTTTAATCATACCTGTTATGTGACTAGATAAAGCCACAGAGAGGATGGCTGATTAATCTTTGTATTTTAAGTCTGCATCTGCACAGGTCCATTCATTTTATAACATAGAGGCACATTCTTTTTTTAACATTTTTGGTAGTACAATCTTGAATATGATTACACATACCCTATGCTGTAAAACACTGAATAGAGCCAGAAAGTATCCTAGTGTAACGTTTGTCTGTTTCTAACCAAGGTGTTTGGGATGATGAGGGTTGCTACTTAGCTGTTGTCTAAAATTTAGGGGGAAGGGCACTGGGCCCAGGCTATTCCTCTAGCTGTATCCTCTGCACCCTCATGGGTATATTGTACATATCACCACACCTGTGACTATGTCCATGGCATGAACTGCTCTTCTTCATTGTCTCCTAATATGCATTAACAACACAGGACAAAATACATTTGTTTGTTGCAGCAGTGAGCACACACACATACACACAAAAAATATTTCTCATACTCACTAGATGGCAATACATTAAATACCCATGGTTCCTTAGTGTCAGCTTATCTATCATTTTGGTTATTAACAGGCATTGTCCAGAGAGACCAGTCACCCTAAGACCACTGAACAAAAGAGGCTGCTTGCACATACTACAAAAATATGAATCACTGATAGTGCAAAAATAATGAGAAAATAAACTGCACTAAAATCTTTTTAGAACATAAGTTCTGTGTTTTTCTTTGGATGACAGCTGTGCTGTAGAGTGTGCAGACTGAGACCTGGACACTCTCCCCATCTCTACAGCAACTACAACCTGCTAGTTCAGACTACAAAACATAAAGTCTAGAAATTAAAAACACCAAAAAAGATTTATTTGACACTTTGACAACAAGCCTGAAGTAAACATTTTGCAGGAATGATCACATTTAGAGAAGGATTTTGGGTAAGTTTGCTTCAGCAAAACTACAGCAGCTCCAGAGATCCTTCTCTCTAGAATCTCTCATGAGTTCTGCAAGACTGCAATGCCCCTAGAGAGACACACATGGTGTGGACAATCTGTCTGAATACCACCAAAAGCAGTGTCACTACTTTCCTCAGAATCATTTTCAGCAATAATACCTGTTTTTTTGGAATCTGATTCTTCTGTGGGAAACCAAACCACTTTGTGGTAAAACAGTGAAATGCCAGTCTGTGATTTCATTGCAGAGTCAATGTAAATCAAAGAATTTGCACACAGTTTAATAGAGACAACTGGGATTCAATGATGTACATCTTAATGGAACCCTAGACAAGTGTGTAAGGACCAATAGAAAGTAAAGGTGTCCATTTCCCATTATACTGACACACTTGCTGCCTTGGAATTACATGTAATGGCTGCAGAACATCTGTGGAAACAAAACCCCATTAAGAGTGGAATGGCAGAATGCAGTTATGCCATCCATTCTGTTTCTGATGGAGTTCTGTGGAGTATGTCAGAATTAAGAAAAAAATTCTGTGGCATTCTCTTTCATCAGAATTTAAACATTCCACACTGTACTCTTTTTTAGTAGTACATGTAATTAATAACATAGTTAAGGGGTGTCATGATAATCCAATTGTGAAATAGATTAGCATACTAAAGAACCTTTTATTTTCACAGAAATTATATTTCATGCATGGTGCTAATCAGACAATATCATGAACATTTAATTTCATGATAAGTGACTAGCACCTAATTCATGTCTATTGAAAATGCTTAATTTGGGCCAATTAGCACTATTTTATTTTCATGAAATTGCTACATTGCCTGAAAAATAGCAACATTATTTTACAGTGAAAATAAGCAGTTCTACAGTTTTTATAAAAACTATACTTTGATATCTCAAACAGATTTCAACATGGTAAGGCTTGCGATATCAAAAAACGATTTCAAGTATACTTTGCAAACTTAGTTTGCATATAGACTCCTCACATCGGGCTCTCTCCAGTAAAAGGAGGATCTGTGACATGTGACTGGTACATAATTATTTCTTTGTGTTCTGGGACCAGAAATCCAGAAACTTTTTCCATTAATGAGTAAGACTGCATATAATGACAGAGGGGGTACTGTGGGGGACATACCATTGAGACACTGGGCTTCCAATCAGCTGCCCTTATTCTGCCCTGAGTGTAATCCTGTACTCCCATCCTTCCAGATGTGGAACTGAGTGGAAGTAGGGATCCACTGAAAATAAAAGATTGCACCTCAGTTGGCTGTCCTGGGTAAATACTGTATATTCTATATTTGGGAGTATAGCGCCTTGCTATCAGGAGTAGCTACAGTTAAAGAGCTAGTTTAGTGCCTGAAACTAAGTTTTAAAAATAGATAACAATTACTTCTTATATCTAAAGTACTTTTTTATCTTTTTCCCTTTTGATAATTTGAATATTTTTTACCTGACAATACTTGGTGTGAGTGTGGAACAGTACTCTACCTGAAGGCTAACATAACTAGTGCTGTTCCTCCCCCTACATCATCAGCCCTATGAACTCACTGACTGTGACATCACAACACAGCAAGAAGAGCCAATCAGCTGCTGCAAAATCAAATACTTATGATGTCACAATAAGTGATGCCACAATGATAATATGGTATAAAGAGAAACAGAACTAGGTATGCCAGTCTCCAGGTACAAAAATGCTCTTACTTCATACCTAATGCTATCAGGTAGAACCTCTTGACCTAAGTATTAGAATACATAGTCCTTCCATTGATTTATTTGTCTCAAACATGTCTGCTTGTTAGTGATGCACATGCCATCCTACTACATGGTATCATTGGAGCACAGCTGAGATTACACTGAGCTTTTTACTATGGTAATGTACAGTGACTTTGTTGGTATGGTAAAAAGCTATGAAGCTGGTGAGTTTAATGATTCTATGGAAATACGTGATGTGCACATTGCAGACCCAACAGCCCTAACATGGTTGCCACTGTAACACAGGAGAGCTAACATACAAATATTCAAATGTACCTACGTCTCTATAGCAACACATGTAAAACAGCACTAAATCAGAAGCTTTACTGGAATGTTCTTTGTGATAGCCAGTTGCACTGACATCAGGAGCAGTAACATGGGGAAACTGATAGACGGCTGTTTATATGTTTACATTTTATATGGTGTACAATCGAATGTTAAGGCTTTTTCAGTTGGTAGAGAAGTCTGGCCATACAGTATCTCCAGTGGGACCAGGAGCCAACAGAAGACTAAATGAAATAGATTATTGCTCATGGAATAGTGCTCCTGACCAATTGAAGTGCTCCTTTACTTTGCACTAGACACTCTTAGTCTGTGAAGAGTATGTCATGTGCAGCTGTCCTAGAAATGGGCCCATTCAGGGCAGATTTTTTAAAATGTTAATATATGATTGCTCAGTTTTGACCAATAGTTTATTACTACTGCCACAATCACCATTTTTATAGTTGTTACATCCTTAGGGTATCAGACCTTCGGTTTGCAGTTCTCATACCATAAGAATTTTTGAAAGACTACTATTACAGTTGTAAGAGTGGTCTCGATGGCAGTATTAACATACAGTACAGTGCTGAACAGATGGGACTTTTATCAAAGTTTCCAGGAATTCTTGCATTTGTCTACTTGGGAGAAGGCTGTACATGAGGTATGATGTACAATAAGACCTTGCATATCATACCTGTAAGTTGTTGTGAACTATGGACAGATAATGTAAATATGTTATTTCCACTGTTTATTAATTGTTTCTCTCCCCTCTCCCCTTCAGGTCATATCTGTAAACATGCTTATTCATTTATGTGTGGTTACCTTGTGAAACAACTTAAATAAATAGTTATTTTTAGGTTCTCAGAATGCTGACAATCTAATAGGCTGTAGCATTTCAGAAACCCTTTTTTTAATTCTACTCATTTATTTGTTAAGGTTTTGTCATGCTGGATCCAAGCAATCACAGTCCAGTCAGCCTGACATCAGTACAGAGCAAGGACTTGAAGCCCATTATCAAGGACAGTACAATGGAGCAGTGGTTGAGGTCAATGTTCTTGCTCACTTGCAGTGTGAATTTATAAGGGGCAGATCATGCTGTACTAACCTTATCACCATCTTTAAAGGGTGACCAGGAAGTTGGACAGTGACCAGGCTATGAATGAAGTCTATCTGCTCATCAGTAAGCCCTTTGATTCTGTGGTTCATGACAAACCTCTGGGCAGAGAAAGTCAGTGTGGTATTCTGAAGACATACAGGGGTGCCCTGTATCAGGTTCCTTCATGACTAAAGGGATCTTGATAGTAATGCTATGATACTATTAGTCACAACTAGTTGTAGTGCTTGGTGTCACAATTTTTAAATGCTTAACAGTAAATATACATCATCATCTGCAGGGATGTTAAACAGCCAAATTTCAAGTTTATTGATTGACCTTTAACAGTGGTTATTACAATAAAAAAACAAGAAAAACAGAAATATAGACTTTGATGGCAGATAAGGACTGCTTGGCACACCCAGTCTGCCAATTTCTCTACCTATTGGATAAGCTGCAGATACTAGTTTTATCAACAACCTACTTCCTCCTACCTCCCACTAGAATTGCCTTATGTCTGTCCCATGCATTCTTAAATTCCCCCACTGTTTTTGGCCCCATAACTTCCTCATGAAGGCTGTCCTAAGCGTCCACCACCCTCTCCGTGAAAAAATACTTTCTCACATTGCCCCTGAGTCATCACCCCTCTGTCTTCAAATTGTCCACCTTTTTCTTACACATCTCTTTTTCTGAAAGATGCTATCCTCTTGGACTTTGTTGATTCCCTTGAGGTACTTGAAAGTTTCTATCATGCCCTCCTCTGCTTCCATTCCTTGTGGATATACATATTAAGCTCCTTTAGTCTCTTTTCAAATGGCTTTTGGTGCAGACCCTGGAACATTTTAGTTGCCCTCCTCTGGACTGCCTCTATCCTGTCTATGTCCTTGCGGAGATGGGGTCTCCAGAACTGCACACAGTACTCCAGATGAGGTCTCACCAACTGTCTGTACAGAGGGATAACAACTTCACATTTTCTACTGGTGATGTCTCTCCCTATGCATCCCAGTATCCCCTCAGCCCTCCTTACTGCCTTCTCACATTGCTTGCCTTACTTTAGATCATCTGATATGACTATCCCAGGTCCCTTTCCATTTTTGTTGTCATTAACTCTCCCCCCCCCACTGTGTACTCTTCCCTTGAGTTTTTGTTTCCCAGGTGCATTACTTTGTCTTCTTTGCATTGAATCTTAGCTACCATACTTTTGACCATTCTTCCAACCTTTTCAAGTTCCTTCTCATCCTTTCCACTCCCCCTTGTGTATCAACCCTGTTGCAGATCTTTGTGTCATCTGCAAAGAGGCATACTTTTCCTTCCAGTCCCTCCACAATGTCACCTATAAAGACATTATAGTGGACCAGTCCAGTACAGAACCTTGCGGTACCCTGCTAGTAACTCCCCTTTCTTCAGAGTGGACTCCATTTACTATTACCCTCTGCGTACTGTTGTCCAGCCAATGTTTTACCCAGGTTACCACCCTGGGACCCACTCCCAGACTGGCTAACTTGTTTATTAATCTTTTGTGTGTGACTGTGTCAAATGTCTTAAACTTTAGGTAGACCACATCCACAATCTCTCCCTGGTCTACTACTTTGGTTACTCAGTCAAATAAATCTATTAGATTCATCTGACATGACCTTCCTGCTGTGAATCAATGCTGCCATGGGTCCTATGCCCCACTGGCCTCTAGGTACTCAACAATTCTTTCTTGCACAAATGATTCCATCATTTTCCCTACCACTGAGGTTAAATTAACAGGTCTGCAGTTTCCTTCCTCTGCCTTCCACTTTTGTGAAGGGGAATCACATATGCCCTCCTCCAGTCCTCAGGTACCACACCATCCTCCCATAATTTGTTAAAATGGTAGTCAGTGGTGCCACTAGTTCTCCCATTAGTTCTTTTAGAATTCTGGGTTGAAGTCCATCAGGCCCCATTGCTTTGTCCACCTTCAGTTTTAGGAGTTCCTTCAGGACCCTTTCTTCTGTTAATGGACAGGTATTGACCACCCTATCCAGTGTTCTTCTATTATTTGGTTTCGTTACTGCCCCTTCCTCTTTTTTTGCGAATACTGAGCAGAAGTATTCGCTCAGTATCTCTGCTTTTTCACTGTCACCCTCTGCCCACCCCCTCCCCTTTATTAAGCCTCACTATCCCTCCCTTGGTCTTTCTTCTCTCCCTAATGTACCTATAAAAGGTTTTATCCCCCTTCTTAACTGAATTGGCTATCTTTTCCTCAGTTTGAGCCTTTGCTATTCTGACTGCCTTCTCCACTTCCTTCTACTTTAACTGGTACAGTTCTCTGTCCTGCTCCTTCTGTGTTTCCTTATACTTCTTGAGTGCTATGTTTTTCTCCCTAACCTTCCCTGCCACCTCTTTTGAGAACCATAATTTTTTTTTCCTTCATTTTGTTTTATTTATTTGCTTCATACAAAGGTTTGTTGACTCTGTGATGGTAGCTTTGATTTTTCCCCATTGTTTCTCCACCCCACCTTCTTGCCTATTTGCTAGTGCTTTGCTGAGGCACTCTTCCATTTTGACAAAGTTATCCCTCCTAAAGTCCAATACCCTCACCTTTCTGTGACTTTAATCTATGGCTATGTTTATCATGACCCACACTGTTCGGTGGTCACTTGTTCCCAGATGGCTACCCACTTCTAAATCAAAGATCCTCTCTCTGTCCCTGTTTGAGAGCACCAGGTCTGAAATTCCTCCCTTCCAAGTGAGTTACAATACTAGCTGTCTGAGGTATGCCCCCTGTAGGGCATCTAGAATTACCCTGCTCTTGGATATGGCTGCAGCAAAGGTGCTCCAGTTAACATCTGGCATATTCAGATCCCCATCAACAAAATCTCCCCTTTTCTGCCATTCTAAGGATACCTTCTATCATTTCCTTGTCCATTTCCTCCCCTTGAGATGGGAGTCTGTATACACCCCCCCGTAGTGATTGTGGTGCTATGTCCTGTCTCCAGGGTGACCCACAGTGCCTTCTCTCCTCCCTGTTTACCCTTAAGTTCCATTGCTTTGATCCCTTCCATTATGTAGAGAGCTACTCCTCCTCCTCTTTTATCCTCACTGTCTCTCCAGTAGATTGTGTACCCTAGTATGTTGACATCCCAGTCATGGTTCTCTGTGTACCATGTTTCTGTAACTGCCATGATATCCAGGTGTCCTTCTTCCATCAAGGTCACTAGTTCAGGGAGCTTGCTACCAAAACTGCATGCAATGGTACCCATTGCCCTCCATTTATTGATGGCCTTATCCCTTTTAGCCCCATACTTGTCCTTACTGTCTTTGCCTTTTTCTCCATTGACCCCTGTCCTGCTCCCTATCGACTTTTCTACCTTAGTGTTTACCTCACTAACTGCCATGTTTTGGGGGAGGAGGCTTGGATTTCCATTCTTTTCAGTGCCTCCCCCCTTGGCTAGTTTAAATGCTTGCCAATGAAGCATTTAAACCTATCACCTAGGATCCTGGTTCTCCTCCTGGACAGATGCAGATCATTGCACCAATATAGGCCTGCATCCCTCCAGGTGGACCCCCAGTCCCCAATGAAGCCAAAACCCTAAGCCCCACACCAGTTTTTCAACTATTCATCAAATCCCATGGTGTGTAGTACCCTAGCCTCACCCATGCCATAGACAGGCAGCACCTCTGAGAAGGTTATCTTGTCTAAGGCCCTTCCCCAACTCTACAAACTCCTCCTGCACTGTTCTGATCCAATTCCCAGCCAGGTCATTTGTCCCTAGGTGGATACTGATGTTCAGCACCTTCTCATGTACAGTTGCTCCCGTGATCCTGAGGATTTGCTTCCTGTCCCTCCCAGCCATGGCACCTGGCAGGCACCTTACCTTCCTCTCCCCTCTTCCCCAGTTCTGCCCTCCTAATGATTGAGTCCCCCACCAGGAGTTGTTTCCTTCCCCTGTGGGGTGTTGTGCCACCCTCCTCTGCATCTCCTTTGTGGAGGTTCCCAGCATCCTCCTTGGTCTCCACTACAGGTGCCTCCTTAGGGGAACCATGCTCTGCCAGAGTGGAGTATAAACTGTGGAGTGGTAAAACTGGAGGAATGCACCTCTGATCCACCGCCGTCACCATCCCTGAGCCCACTGTGGTCCAACTGCTCCTTTTTCTTGGCAACCTCTGAGGCAGCTGCAGTGGCCCTGGTGGTCTTTGGTTGGGGGAGGAGATTTCCTGAATCCTCACCATGTCAGCCTGGAGACAGGTAACCTCCTCCCTCAGACCAGAGAGAGATGCCTACAAATAGGGCAGCATTGCAGTCTCCAGAAGTCTCCTGAAAGACTGCCACCCCACAGCCAGAGCATTACATCACTCCCCACATGTCTCTCTCCCTTCCTGTTTAGTTTTTTTTCTTTTTGTTAGTATGTGTGAGTGTGTGCATGTGTCTACCCCCTATGCAGCATGTTGGGCTGTTAAGGTTATGACAGGTGTATGTCCTTTGCCCTTTTGGGGAAGTGATGTAAGAATTTCTAGTATAAAAGAAATTATGCACTTTGGCTGGGTGGGGTGAGGGGCAGGGTGGGCAGGACCAAGCCTGTGCTCTACAGAAACAATCAGCTACAGCTCTGATCCACCACCCCAGTGAACGTTTTCCTTCCTTTCAACAAGACAATATGCACAACAATTTAAAAGAAAATATACGCTGCAAAAAATAATTTAAATCAGAGAAAAATAAAGCAGTAAATGGTACAACATGTAAGAACAAAAAACAGTAATAAGACCTGTAAGCACAAAACAAAATAGTAACACAACAGTAACTCTGCTTAGCCAAAATAAGCCTTAATGTTTCTCCTTGCTTTGTTAATGTTGCTCCTTGCTCTGTCCTTTCAAGCAAACCCTAGAAGAAAAGAGCTCAGGTGAAGCTAAGTGTATTTTGCCAGCAAACCTAGTCAAACAAATAAAAGTACATATACATGAACATACTGTATTTTAACAATAGTGAAATCATCTTGCTAGTATTTTCCCATATTTCCTAGAACATATAAATTATATTTCTCCACTATATAGATGAGCAACATACAGTAGCCTTAGCAACATTTCCAATGTAAGACAGATAATTTTACTGCTTGATGATGCATAGCTAAGTTAATTGTACCCTTTTAGTTAATTCTGCAACAGTCCCCCAAATCCTTTTTTTTTATTTTCACTGCTTCACGCATTAATCCAGACTACATCTTTAATATCAATTGTTGTCATTATTTAATAAGAATTTGTCATTATCTGTTGAAATCTATACATTTGACAAGACCTTGACTTGCCAGAAACATTTTATTTTTGTGTACCAAGTACAACTTAAAATGACATGAATATTTAATTCTATAAAGCCATAGACACACTTAAAAGTGTTATTTTCATTTATTATTTCTTGCCTCTACTGCTAGGAACATTTTTGAATCTGAATGATGTAATTATCTTCCTATATTCCATTATTAGTAGGATTATTTATAATATTTTTTTTTCCTTTTTGCTGTCTCTCTTCCAATTGGGAAGACTTGTTTCTAGGGGGAACAGCAGAAGGTTTGTAGGTGGCAACTTTCAAACACTGCTTCATTCAGTGCCTGCATTAGCTGTTTCACGTCTGGATTACTTGCTGTTGTGCTGGGTGGTAAAAGGGAGTCAGTCTGGCTCTTCAGGTATTGGCTGGTATCTGGCTTACTCGAGCATGTGGCTACTATCAGGTTATTGCTTGGATAGAGGAAATTAGAAACATCCACACATAGAATTTGGCAGCAGAAAAGGACCTTTTGGCCCACTCAGTCTGCCCAGATGCTTGAAGTCCCTTACTGTTTTTGTCTCCACCACTTCCACTGGCAGTCTATTCCAGGCACATATCACTCTTTTAGAGAAATAGTATTTTTTCACATCCCTCTTAAACTCCCCCCCCCCATAGCTTCATTTCATGCCCTTTGGTCCTGGTGCTTTTCCTCATTATAAAGATCTTCCTCTCCTGTACCCTGTTCACCCATGTGAGGTACTTTCAGGTCTCTGTGATGTCTCCTCTTGCTGTCCTTTCCTTCAGGGTGCACATGTTGAGACCCTTCAGTCTCTCCTCATAGGGTTTTTAGTACAGCCCTGCAGTATTTTAGCTACCCTCCTCTGGAATGTCTTCACCCTGTATCCTTTCTGAGATGCAGCCTCCAGAACTGGACACAATTCTCCAGGTAAGGGTCTCACCAGTGAGTGTTATAGTGACAACACCACCTTCCGCCACCAGCTGCAGATACCTCTCCCAATGAATTCCAGCATCACACTGACCCTTCCTTCTACTTTTTTGCACTACACTACACTACACTACACCTTGAAGTAATCAGATATGATAACTCCAAGGTCCCTTTCCTGTTTAATGTCTGACAGTATCACCCCCCCCAATCCTTTACTCATTTCCTGGGTTCCTATGCCATAGGTGCATGATTTTGCACTTTTTGGAACTGAACGTCAACTGCCATGTTTTTGACCAGTCCTTGAGTTTCCCAAGATACTTATGCATTCTTTTTACCCTCTCCTTTTTGCCCACCATATTATAGATTTTGGTATCATCTGCATAAAGGCATACTTTCCAGTTCATCTGTAATGTCACTTATGAAGATATTGAAAGGACTGACTCCATACAGAGCCATGCAGCACCCTGTTGGCCACTCTTCCATCATTAGAGTGAGTGCTGTTAATCACTACCCTCTGTACCCCATCTGTTAAGCAGTTTCTAACCCAAGTCACCACTTGGAAACATAGAAACATAGAAGGTGATGGCAGAAGGAGATTGCTCGTTCCCTCTAGTCTGCCCATTTGTTCTAGACATATTTTGACTCTCTAATTGCCCTTTGTATACCACCCCTAGGTACAAGGCTGCTCCATTTCTTAATCAGTGTCCTGTGAAGCATAGTGCTGAAGACCTTCCTAAAGTCCAGATGGGCCATGTCTACTGCTCTCTCAATCTATGTCCCTGGTCACTCAGTCAAAGAAATCAATCAGGTACGTCTGGTGTAACCCCCCCCCCCACACACACACACACATACACACATACTCAATCCATGCTGCCTTTGATCTTCCAGCCCACTGGATTCAAGATATATTATTAACCTTTCCTTTATCAGTGTTTCCATTAATTTCCCCACCACCGAGGGAAGGCTCACCAGCCTATACTTGCTAGCTTCTTCCTTGCTGCCTGTCTTAGGTAGAGGAACTACATCTGCTCTCCTTCAGTCCTCTGGAACTACACCCAATTCCAGTAACTGTTGATTAAGGCAATTATCATGGCAGCCAGCACCTCTCTGAGTTCTTTTAGTACCCTTGAGTATATCCTATCCAGTCCCATAACCTTGTCCTTTTTCAGAGCTGCAGGTCTCTTCGGGGTTCTTTCCTCTGAAAATAGACTTGGGTCCATCCCCTTTTTCCCTAGTGGCTTGCCCCCCACCAGCATAAAGACTTGAGCATAAGTACTGATTCAGGATCTCTGTTTTTCTTGGTCCTCTTCTGTACAGTATCCCTTTGCACCCTCCTTCTTCTCATTGTCCCTCCTCTTGCTTTCATCTTCTTATGTATGTATCTCAAGAAAGTCTTATCTCCATTTGCTACCACTTTAGGTATTTTTTCCTCCGTCTGTGCCTTTGCCCCCTTACTGCCTTACTTACCTACTTCTGTTTTACCTAAAACACCTCCCTGTTTTCCTACCTCTGTGTTTTCTCACACCTCCTAGATAGCAGCCTTCTTTTCTTTACCACTGTGGCCACATCCATAGAATACCATTATAGTCTACTTTCCTTCTGCTTTTACTCACTTCCTTGATGCAGAAGCTGGTTGCTCAATTATGCTGGCCCTTATTTTTCCCCACTGTTCCTCTTCCCTTCCCCGACAATCTCACCCTACTAGGCAGTTTCTGAGGCAGTCTCCTATTTTAAAATCTGCCCTCCTAAACTCCAGGACTGTCATCCTCATGTGGTTTGCCTCTGCTCACATCTCAGTGTTAGACCACACTGTGCAGTGATCATTGGTACCTAGGGGATTGCCCACTGTGACATCTGCATTGCTGTCTCTGTTTGCAAGCACTGGACCAGCACTGCCCCATCCCTAGTGGATTCATTGACAAGCTGCCTGAGAAAAGCCCCTTGCAGGGAGTCAAGGATGGCTCTCTCCTTGATAAAATTGCAGCTGGGAGGCTCTAATCCAAGTCTGGCAAGACTGAAGTCACCAACACACTGCATCTCCCTCTTATTTGCAATCCTGATAATGATTTATTCATTTATTTATTTAGTTGTCTGAAAATTGGCAATTGGGAGAGGAACTCCGAGCCAAGACTCATTTCCAGATGCAACTAGGAGAAGGGGAACAGAAGGATCAGAAGTACATAGCTACAAGTCAATTGAGCAAGTGTTTGGTAAATAGTAGGTACAGAAACAATTACAGTAGGTACAAAAGTAGTTACAGAAAAAAAGTGCAGTCACTGCACAATACAGAGCACCTGTTCAGGTGCAAACTAAAAAGCAATACTACACAGCATGCAAATACTATACTGACAACAGGGTGAGAGCCTGTAGGATGAGCGTATACCTAGCCCTGTGGTGGAGAGAAGTCTAGAGGTAGAGTGGAAGTGAAACCAGTAGGCAGGTAGTGAAGACCCAGACCTGATGCTCTACCTGGGACAGTTGAGGCTCAGTCTGGGAAGGTGTAAGAAGGAATGGTAACAGGAGCAGGTGGGGAGGGGAAGGAGATACAAATGATGCCTGAGGGAGCCAGGAGACGAAGAGATGCAGAGAGAGGAGGGGAGTTGATGTCTTCCCCAAGTGCCTTATCTAACTCCTCAAGACCAATAAACAAGGAACATTAAGGAGTACACAGAGTGGAAGGTCATGTGCACAAATGCCTGCAGTCTGGAAAACAAAATCCCAGACCTAACAGCACTGATGGCAGACACAAACCTGGACATCGTGGCTATTATGGAGACATGATACACAAGGAACCATGACTGGGATGCAGCCATACCAGGGTATACACTTTTGAGAAAGGATAGGGACGGGAAGAGGGGAGGAGGGGTTGCTGTGTATGTAAAGGAAGGGATTAAAGCGATGGGGGCTCAGGGATCCAGGGAAGAAGCAGAAGCATTGTGGGTCACTCTGGAGTCACGGAACAAAACAACCATCCATGCTGGAGTAGTTTTCAGGCCTCCTGTGTTGGGGGAGAATATAGATCTAGTATTAGTAGAAGCCAACCATAATATGGCAGCCAAAGGGGAAGTGCTACTAATGGGTAACTACAACATGCCTGATGTAGATTTGAATACCCAGACTGCAAGTACATCAAGGAGCAGGGGTCTCATGTCTGCCATGTATGGGGCAAACCTAAGTCAGCTGGTGGTTGAGCCCACCAGTGAGGGGGATGTACTGGGCTTAGTGCTAACAAACGGGGACAGAATCATGGATGTTGAGGTGGGCAGTCCCTTTGGTACCAGTGGCCACAGAACTGTGTGTTTTAGTCAACGCATTGGAAGAAGAAAGCCATTCAAATATTAAGATCCTAGATTTCTGGAAGGCCAACTTCATGGAGATGGGGGAACAGCTCAAAATTGCTCTGGCAGCAGAAGATATGGGGGGGAGGGGTAGAAGAACAGTGGCTTAGGCTCAAGAGATCCATAGCAGGTGTGACAAAGTCAGTGTGTCAGATTGCTTAGCAAAAGCGAAAGAAAGAAGTGGCCACTGTGGTTCTCTAAGTAAGTAGCTGAGAAAGTGCAAGAAAAGAGTAAGGTGTTCAGGAAATACAAAGAGACACAGAAAGAAGAAGACAGACTGAAATATCTGGAGAAGCAGAAAGAAGCTGGGAAAGCTGTCAGAGGGGCTAAGGCAAAAACGGAGAAAGGAATAGCACAGGTTATTAAGAAGAGGGACAAGATCTTCTTCTGTTATATTAGGAAGAGGAAGAAGACCAGAAATAGCATTGTTAGGCTAAAGAAGGGAGAGGGTGGGTGGGTGGCAGATGACCTTGAAAAAGCTGAGATACTGAACAAATATTTTTGCTCAGTATTTACCAAGGAAGAGGCAGGGGAGGGGCCAAGACTCACAAGGAAATATGTACAGGGGAGAGGTGGACACCAGTTCATTTACAGTGGATAGAGTCTTGGAGGAACTAGGAAAAGTAAAGACAGACAAGGCAATATGGACAGACAGGATTCACCCTAGAATGTTGAAGGAACTCAGGGAAGTCCTAGCAGGTCCGCTGATAACCCGCTTCAGCCAATCACTAGAGATGGGGGAGGTACCTGGGGACTGGAGGAGGGCAGAGGTGGTCCCCCTGCACAAGATTCGAAGTAGGGAGGAGGCAGACAATTACAGACCTGTAAGCCTGACCTCAGTGGTGGGGAAGCTGATGGAGTCCCTGCTTAAGGAGAGGGTAGTGAAGTTCCTGTAGTCAAGTGGTGCAAAAGACCCAAGGCAGCATGGATTCACTGAGGGTAGGTCCTGTCAGACTAATCTTATCAATTTCTTTGACTTGGTGACCAGGGTGGTGGCTCAGGGAGGGGCAGTGGATGTGGCCTACCTGGATTGCAGTAACGCCTTCGACACAGTTCCTCATAGAAGGTTACTTAACAAATTGGGGAATCTGGGTGTGGGCTCTAAAGTGGTAAAATGAGTTGGATACTGGCTAAGAGACAGGACCCAGAGGGTGGTAGTAAATGTCATAAAATCAGAAGAGGGGGAGGTGACCAGCGGGGTTTCACAGGGATCGATGCTGGGTCCAGTTCTATTCAATGTCTTCATAAGTGACATTACAGAGGGACTGGAGGGAAAGTATGCCTGTTACAGATGACACCATGATCTGTAACAGAGTCGACTCACAGGAGGGGCTAGATAAAATGAGAAATGACCTACTGTAAGACTACTTGAGGAATGGTCAAGGGTTTGGCAGTTGGGTTTCAACATTAAGAAGTGCAAGATAATGTACCTGGGACACAGAAACCCAAGAGAGGAATACAGGATGGGGGGGCAGGTTCTAGCCACCACAAGTCAGGAGGGAGACCTGGGGGTATCATATCTGATGACCTGAAGTCAGCCAAACAATGCAAAAAAGCAATGGGGAAGGCAAACAGAATTCTTGGGTACATAGGAAGGGACATAACCAGTAGGAGGAGTGAAGTGGTGATGCCACTGTATAGATCACTGGTAAGACCTCATCTGGAATATTGTGTCCAGTTCTGGAGACCACATTTCAGGAAGGACATAGACAGAATGGAAGCAGTCCAGAGAAGAACAACAAAAACGATACATGGACTACAGCACAAGCCTTAAGAGGAAAGACTCAAGGAATTAAACATCTATTCACTGGAAGAAAGAAGGGAGTTAGGGGATATGATAGAGACTTTCAAGTACCTTAGAGGAATAAACAGGGTACAGGAGGAAAGCATATTTCAGAGACAAAAGTGCACAAGGACAAGGGGACATAACATGAGGCTCAAGGGAGGGAGACTTAGGGGGAATGCTAGGAAGTATTTTTTTACAGAGAGGATGGTGGATCCGTGGAACAGCCTACCAGTAGAGGTGGTGGAAGCAAAAACAGTATGAGGATTCAAACGTGCATGGGATAAGCATAAAGGCACCCTGCTGTACAGCATAGTGGGGGAAATGCACTCCCGATAAGAGTAGGGATTGCCAAATCAAGTAGGGAAATGGGCAGACTAAGTGGGTTGTATGGCCCTTATCTGCCAACAGATTCTGTTTCTGTTTCTATGATGTCTTCCTCAACTGCCTTATCCAGTTCCTCTGTCTGTGCTGGAGGTCTGCATTCCACCGCTATATGGATACTAGCCTCAGCTCATCTCCAGGATGACCCACAGCACCTCGAGTCATTCCATTTCCACCTCTTCCATTCCGTGTCTGTCCTGAACAGAGAGTAGCTTGTTATGGCTGTCATTGCACCATGACTCCGCTATGGCCACCAGATCCAGGCTAGCCTCTTCCATGATGGCCTCCAGATCTGGAATATTATTACCCAGACTCCTTGTATTGGCGAACATGGGTCTACATATTTTACACACTCCCTATCTACCTCCCGGTTTGCTCTCCCCTGCCTGTGTTATTTCCTGAAGTTCCTCCTGACCCACCTCTTCCTTTGTTACCCTCTCTCTTACTTGTCTTATTTAGTCCTCTCTTCTTTCTTTACTGATGTATAGTATGCCCTGCCCCTCTTGTCTTCTGCCTTGTCCCCATCTCATTCTTCATGCACCCCTGCATTGGGTGAGATTCTTCCCTTTGAGCTCTCCCGACTTGTTGCTTTATCATCTTTGGGGACAGTTCTGCCTCCAGTGTTATTACAGCCTCCCCCCAGCTACTTTAAATGCTCATCCAACTAGCATTAAACCTCCCACTATGGAATGACTGGAAGGAAAAAGGCTGCCTTCTCTAAGAGGCCCATATCCTACCAGGCTGGCTTCCAGTCCCCAATATAGCTGAAGTTCTACTCTGAGCAGCATTATTTCAACAAATTGTTAAAAGTCTTCGTGTGAAGTGCCATTTTCTCTCCTCAGTCATATTCAGGTAACACCTTGACAAATACCACTATGCATGCTACCTAGTTAAGGCCACTCCCCAGCTCCCTGAAATTACCCTGCACTACACCTACCATCACTCAGCAGGTTATTTGTCGCCAGGTGGACAATGTCATCTAGTTCCCTCCCATCTCCTGTTGCCCTAGCAATTCTCTGGATGCACTCTCTATCCCTCCAAGCCAAAGCACACTAGGGTGGCAATTTACCTCACTCTCCCAACCACCACTCCCAAGTCTATCCCCCAATGACACAGTCTACTGTTGCTGAACTTTTCCTGTGTTCTTCCCCTATTCCAATCAAGAGGACTGGTTTCTAGGAATTGTGGCAGGAATCCATAGTTAAGCAGTATTCTGGTTAATGGTTCTTCGCTATGGTCTTTAGCTAATCAGCTATATTTTAAGAGCATCACACAGGGTTGTAAGCATGGACGGCAATTGGTAGAAGATGTTGCACCCCTAGAGTGACGCTCAAAGCCACAGTAACTTTCTGTTACCATAGTATGTGTTCCATACATGGTATGTTATTTACTTTTGATTTCTTTTACATTGTAGTGCTCAGCACTGAAGTTAATCACTGTTGCCAGTTATGGATCATTGTTTGTTGCTGTTAAGTAGCTTTTTGCGGTTGTGGTAATCCCACAGCCCCCACCTGCATACTGTGTGACTCTGAGCAAGTCACTTAACATCTTTATGCTCCCAGGTCGCACCTGTAAACAAGCTTCCAGCTTAGTGTGTCTCTCCTGGTTAAAAAAAAATAATCTAGATTATAATCTATTTTTACTTTTATTTGGTGATAGCTGCTGTTTTTATTTGCATTCTACTATCTGATTACTTGGGTTATCTAATACAGATTTAGTTGGCCATATTGCTTTTAGTCCCTTTGGAAGGTAATTCTCCCATTTGTTTTACTTAACTGTCAGACCCTTGACCTCCCTA
The DNA here is from genome assembly GCA_016271365.2 of Neoceratodus forsteri. NCBI lineage: Eukaryota > Metazoa > Chordata > Ceratodontiformes > Ceratodontidae > Neoceratodus > Neoceratodus forsteri. The sequence continues at coordinate 275,838,759 of CM057453.1, read as the reverse complement.
TCTGGGTGAGGCCTATCCCCATTGTTGTATTTAATTTTTTTACTTTAAGATCACTTGTCTGTGTCAGGCTTATATCCCTGTAGCCTTCTACCTGCAATACCCTACTTCAGTGTGGCCTCCTTCTGGGGCAAGCCTTCTACCCTACTTACTTGATGAATTTTGTTCTGGTTCGCATCCCCTATTGCCTCCTTACCTGGGTAATGAACTTCTCTCTGTTACTTCCATGTTTGGGTTAGGCCCACATTTCCCTGTAACCTTCCTTTCTGGGTAAAGCCCTTTTCCTCTGCTACTTCCCTATTTGCCCTGTTACTTTCCTATCTGGGTAAGGTCCTTTCTTTCCATTCTTTCCATTAGGTTAGGCCCTCATCTCCTGTGGTCTGCTTTTCTTTTATAGCATTTCTCCTGCTTTGTTGTTGCAATTTAAACATAGAAACAGAATGCATCATCAGATGGGAACCGCATGATCTATTTAGTCTGCCTGTGGTTTCAAACCCACACTGTTTCTTCTGCTTTGTTGTTGATGTTCAACCGCACTATTCCACTTGATATTACCTACACTAACTGTCATATTCCCCCTTTTCTCCCTCATCTACCTCCCCCTTCTACTGTTCCTTCCCTCCCCCTCCTACTACCTTCTCCCTTCCACTGATCTTTCCCACTTCCTCTCATACTACAGTATCTTTCACCCTCCTCCTCTACTTCTCTCCTCTCCTCCTTTTTTACCTCTCTGTCCCATTCCAGTGTCCTGGATAGAGACATAGAATTTTTCAGCAGTTAAAGGACCTCTTGGCACACCCAGTCTGACCATTTTGTCCCTGCCTATCCTGTCACCAGTGACTCTACATGATCTCCTGTTACTCCCCCCCCGGTTTTCCTACCAAGATTCGTTTGTACCTATCCCATCCATGTTTAAAGCTCACCACTGTTTTTGCCTCCACCACCTCCACTGGAAGACTGTTCCAGGCATCCACCACTCTTTAAGTGAAGAAATACTTCCTCACATCCCTCTTAAATTTCCCCTCTCCCAGTTTCTCTCAGTTTGCCCCCCTACTCTCATGCACCTTCTCTTCTGAAAAATACTCCCCTCCTGTACCTTATTCACCAGTGTAATGTTTTCTCCTTTCTGCTCCTTGGATCTATTTAGAAACCCCTTGGTACCTTCTGTCACCTTTCTCCACTTTTCCTCCCATCTTCCTTTCTTTACCCCCCTTTTCCTCCAAGCAGTTTGTTAGTTCCATTAAGCTTCTTTTCACCTTGCTGCTTTTGGTAGCTGGTGACATTGACTAAATCCAGGCCCTATTCCTATCTCACCCTCGCAGCTCTGAAAAGAACTAAGAGTTGCTCATTTAAACATGCACAGTCTCCTCCAAAACCTGATCTGTTACATTCTCTTATGGTGAACCTTGGTCTGGATGTCCTTGTCATATCAGAGTCTTGGCTATCGTCTAAGGTCCATTACTCCACAGTGGTAATCTCTTTTTACTCCATAGTCAGGAAGGAGCATCTTAAGGCGGGTGATTGTATGGTTATTTACTTCACCTCTAGCATCCAATTTGAACCTGCACTAGCTGTTTCTTCTCCATGCACCTATGTGTTGCTCCTTCTCAATCTCTCCCTCCCTGCTGTTCCCATTTTTGTTGCTTGGGTCTACTGCTGCCCTGTAATATTCACTTCTTTGGTCATTGACCTCCTTTCATCTATCTGTTCCTACTCCTCTAAAGGAGAGTTGTTCTTCATTAGGTGACTTTAATATTACTTGGCTTTCTCCCTCTGCACATAAATGTATCCAAAATGTTAATTCCATCCAATTATCTCACTTGATTTTAGATCCCACCAGCCACTATTATAAATCCTTAAGCCTCTCCATCTTGGACTGGGTCCTCTCATCTTATCCCCACTGCATAGTGGATGTAGGTATCCTCTCTGATGCTGTCAGTGATCACCACATGGTCTGCTGTGTGTGGAAGATCTGCAACCCTAATGCCTTGCCTAAATTTATCTTTCCCTGATCCTTCAGGTTACTGGACTTCTAAGCCCTCTACACAGACCTGTTACCTACTGATTGGTTTCCCATCTCTGAAGCCTCCAAGGTCAATTTTGCCCTCCAATCATTCCAGTCCAAATTCATGACTATCTGGGATCTCCATGCCCCCCTTAGAAAATCCAGAGTCTGGGGCTCCCACTTCCCCTGAATCTCAGCAAAGTTGATGGCTTGGCTTGGCTTTGTGCCAGAGACCTAGCCTAGTGGTCCTATATAATCAATAGTTCCCCGGCAGCCCTGGCCAACTACTGGTATGTTCACAATGCCTGTACCAAAACCACCAGACTTACCAAATCTGAGTATTTTACATCCACTATCCAGAACAACCTTAGTCACCCTTCCAAGTTCTGGAAGGTTATTCACTTTCTCTGCTCGCCTCCTACCCAGTCCTTCCCTCTTCTCAAGGTTGGCAACTTCCTTATCTCTGACCTTGATGCTGTAACTTCTTCCTTCTTCACCACCTGTGCTCTTTCTCTCATCTCCTCCATTCCCTCCTCTCCACCCTCTGCCTTCTACTATGCACTCTTTCTTATTTTCTCCCACTACTTGCTCAGCTTCTCTTAACCCCAACAAGGTTATAAGCCCTGATGGTCTGGACCCCAAGCTTCTTCACATTTCTGCACCTGCCATCACTCTCTCTATGAACCATCTCCTTAATCTCTGTTTCTCCTTTGGTACCATCCCTTATGCCTGGTAACTACTTTCCTATTTCTCATCTCGTGACTCTGGCTAAATTACAGGAATGCTTTGTTCTCTCACAGCTGTTATCCTTCTTTACTCCTTTCCAGTCTGGTTTCAGGAAATCCCACTCTACATCCATATCACTCCTCTGGCTCATTGACTCCATCCTTTCAAGTATGGACAAGGGTTGATGACTGACACCATCTTTGTTGACTTGGCCAAAGCCTTTGACACTGTAGCTCTCCCCACCTCCTGGACAAGCTTATAGTGGTGGTGGGCCTCTCTGCCAGCTCAGTTAGTTGTTTCCACTACATCCTTCATGACAGGTCTCAAGCTGTCTGGATTGGAAGTAACTAATCTCCCCTCCCAACATTCTACACCCTTGATTATGTTGCATTAGAGGATAACTCCTCCTTTAAGAACATTGGGAGTCTGGCTTGACTGTCCTCTCGATTTCTCAACACATATTGATGCTATCCACCTTATGCTACACCTCAAGCTTGGTGCACTCTACAGCAACAAAGCAAGTATCCACCTTTCTGCCCACTAGGAGATTGTATTGAAGATTATCCTCCTCATTTTTGACAATGGTGACATAGCCTACAGTGACACACCCACATTCAATCTTGCTAGACTTTACCCCTCTTTCACACCTTTTGCCATTTTGATTTGGACTGTCCCACTAGTACCCATCACTGCTCTCTTTACTTCCTACCTTTCCCTCCCCTGCCTTGATTTTAGGAGCCTTTCCCATTGTGCCTCGTTTATATCCAAATTCTGTTTTGGCTCCCTCCATCCCTAGCTTGCATAGAAACTCAGAAAGATAGAATTTGTCAGTAGAAAAGGACCTTTAGACCAATTCAGTCTGCCTCCTCTCTCCTCCCCCCACCCACATCCTACTTGCTCCACAGAATTGTTTTTAATTCCCTTTCTATTCCTTACAGGAAATCTATTGCTAGCTAAGTTGCCTTCTCATACCATTTCCCTAATCTATAATCTTCTCTCCCTGGTTTACCCCACTCTGCTTCTTCCTCCTTCTCACTTGTTAGTAACTTTTCAGCTCCTTCCTGCAACTATCCCTGATCTTAGTTCTTAGTGTCCACCCATGCCCACAACAGCTTGCTTCTGTCCTATGTGCTCCTGTGCCCACCCATGCCCTTCTGTCACACCCAGGTTGTGATTGAATTCACTATGCCTGTCCAAGTGCAATTTTCTCTACCTTATAAAGCAAGTCACCATCCAACCACAGGCCATCTGGGACAGAACTTCCACTCACTTTCATGACTGGACACTGACTGACAGTTCCTGATCCCACGCATAGCAGAAGGCACTCAGTCATGAACTTTCAGTTGATGACCAGCCATGAAGGTGAAGAGAGGGTCTGTGCCAGTCACTGAGAGGGCTCAGTCCTGTGGGTGATGGTGGGGAATGCTGGGGCCAGGGGGGTGGGTCAGCTGGGGATATTTGAGGCAAGTCAATCAGACTTCATTTTTAAAAAGCTCTTTTCAAGTACCAAAGCTCTTGTACATCATAAAAACATCAATACAAATAAAACATACAGATTAAAACAGACAGTGCAATGACTTATCCTCTAAACAGTATCCTTAAATGCTAAATCAAATCAATAGGTTTTCAGAGCGGAGTTAAAAGTCTCAGTGGATAGGCACTCTCTAATCTGACTAGGTAGAGAATTCCACAGGGTTGGGGCCACAAAAGAAAATGCTCTGACCCCCTAAGTCTGGAGGTGGACCCTGTGAATCTTTAGCAATCCCTCATCGGAGGAGTGGAGTTGGCAGAGGGGACAGTAGGGTGAAAGGAGGTCTTGCAGATAACACGGTCCCTGTTCATGTAGGGCCTTATAGGTCAGCAAAGTGACACTGAAGGTGATCCTCCACTGCACAGGCAGCCAGTGCAGTTCACGAAGCACAGGTGAGACATGGCTAGATCTCGACAAACCCATCAGCAACTTGGCTGCCATGTTCTGCACCAGCTGCAGGTGATGTATGTCCACCCCTGGTAGCCCTAGATATACAGCATTGCAGTAGTCAAGGCATGAGGTCACAAAGGCATGGACCAATGCTGGAAGTTCATCAGGTGGAACAAGGTGCTTTATCAGAGTTATGTTCCTCAGAAGGTAAAAAGAGGACTTGATGACTGCTGACACCTGAAATTTAAGAGTCAGCTCATCATGAAGCACAATGCCCAGGTTCCACACCCGTTCAGAGGATCTCAACTGGTCCCCCCCCAAGCATAAGGCTGGATGGCTGACCAAGAGATAACCCCTCTACCTAATGACCTGGGTCCACCACCAACACTTCAGTCTTATCCAGATTCAACCTCAACCAGCTGTCACTTGTCCAGTCCTGAATCTCGGCCAAGCAGTTGTTAAGGACCGAGATAGCATCATACTGTTCAGGTACAAAGGACACGTACAGCTGAGTATCATCTGCATAGTAGTGAAAACTCAGCCTTTACCGCCTTATAATCTCTCCCAACTGCAGCATGTACACCGTGAACACCATGGGGGACAGCATGGAACTCTGTGGAACCCTACATGGCAGGGAAAGAGGGGCCGATGAAAAAATCCCTGACACCACCTTATGAGTCCTGCCTGTGAGGAAAGAGTGGAGCCACCTAAGGGCTGTCCCAGTCAGTCCAAAGAATAGCCACAAGCATTCCAGCAACACCTCATGGTCATGGTGTCAAACGCTGCAGAGAGATCAAGAAGCACCAAGATCGAATGGCTCCACCAATCTCTCACTATCAGAAGATCATGAAGTATCTGAACAAGAGCCATATTGGTACTATGCCTCTTCCTGAAACCAGACTGGAGAGGATCATAGACCTCATGGGTGGTAAGCAAGTCCTCGAGCTGCAACGTGACTACCTTCTCAATAACCTTGCCCACAAAGGGCAGGTTAGACACTGGTCTGTATTTCGTGAGACAGTCTGGGTTGAAGGAAGATTTCTTCAAGAGGGGTGTCACCACTGCCTCCTTCAAGGGGCTCAGAAACACACCTTTTTCCAATGAGCAACCAGACAATCTCCACCAGGACTGCCCCAATGACCTCCAAGCACCCCACAAGCAGGCAGGTTGGACCAGGGTCCAAACCACAGCAAGTCGGTCACAAGCCCTGGACAGTCTTCAAGATATCCACAGTCACCAGCTGGTCAAAGTTCAACCAGACAGGTGGGGTGCCTGTGATCTCACACCAACCTCTACAACATTTATTTGAATGAGTCAGAAGGATCTCCAACCTGATGGTGGCAACCTTATCTGCAAAGAACTGAGCGAACTCATCACACTTGGATTGTAAAAAAGCTCTCCGACTCTGAAGAGAGGTGGGATTGCACAATCCAGAAGAGCTGAGCCAATGGAGTCCCTATTGCAGTAATCTCCCTGGACAGGAACTCTGCCTTCTTATGGGAGATTGCGGACTGATAGTCCGAATAATGGGCCATCAGTCTAAGCCTATCATCCTCCAAGCTGCATTTCTGCCAACACCATTCCAACTTTTGCCCCACTCACCTTAACTCCTTCAACGTCCCAGCAAACCAAGGGGACCAAGGATGGAAAGTGAGTGGGCAAATGCGGACAGGAGCTATAGAATCCAGGGCTCCTGATACCGCACCATTGTAGTACAATACCAGGTCCTCTGCTTCAGAGCATTCCAACAGCCTACTCAATAGGTCCAACACAGCCATTAGACCCTCGGGGGTTACACCCCTTAAAGGGTGGTAACAGATCATCTCTGAAGGGCAGGTCTATTGGGGGGAGCCACAAAACTGAACCCTATAGAAACATAGAAAAATAGAATTTGATGGCAGATAAGGACCGCTTGGCCCACCTAGTCTGCCCATTTTCCTACCGAACAGATAAGCTGCAGATCCTGCAGATCTGTCCCCTCCTTTCCAGCCGGCCCTGCCCTCGAGCACCCAGAGACCGTAGGGGCTCCGAGCCGCCAGCGGGCGGGTGGCCACCGCATAGCCGAGAAGGGAACCAGGAGGCCGGGAGAGACAGCCAGAAAGGTATGGGAAAGCCGCAAAATTTTTGCCAGCCCCCACTCCTGGGTGTTTCTTTTATACACACTTTCCCACCGAATCTCTTATCCCCGCCCATAGCTAATCTCCTAGCCAATTCCTGAGCTCATTTCTTCACATCACCTTTAGTATTTTTAACCCCTACCTACCCTCCACCATGCTACTGTTCCTCCTATTGCTGCTTTGCCTCTCACCTTCCTCGGATCCAGAAGAGGAAACTGAAGCAGCCCATGCCATGGTGATTAGGGCGGCTACTCGGGCTTGTCCCCCTCTGCTGTCCCCAGTGGATGCCCCTCAATTCCCCAAGTGTATACTGCCGCTTCTGCACTGTAATCCTTGAGGTATCCCACAAAAAGGCTCACAACCAGTTCGGTACTCCATAAGCCCCCTGCTCCATTATTGGCACTATAATGACCCCCTATACCTGTCCATTAAGCTGGTACTTTATGACAAAATCTATAACCACACAGCAGGATCATCGCCCACTATACATTGGATCCCAAGCAAGAAGAGAAAGTCCTCTGACTACTCCCTATTCCTATCACTTGGTGCCCTCATCAAACTAATCTTCTTTCTGCTGATCTGTGTTGGCACTGTTGAAATCAACCCTGGACCCACAGAAAGCTCTGTCTCCCCAGCTGACTTAGCCTCCATAAATGGCCTGAGTTTTCTTCATATCAACGCCTGCAGCCTCCTAAAAAAGTTCTCATTAATACAGGCCTGGGTTGCACACACCTTACCTGACTTTCTGGTTATCTCTGAAACATGGCTCAAATCTGCAACAAAAGACAGTGAAATAAATCTTCCCAACTACCAGCTCTTCAGTTCTGACCGTCCATCCAGGGGCGGTGGGGTAGCCATCTATGTCAAAGCAAACATCTCTGCATCCTGCCTCAATATTACATCACAGCCAAAGGAATTCGAATGCTTATCAATTAAAATAAACCTTCCCAACATATCATCTTTTCAACTGATTGGCTGCTACAGGCCCCCCTCTGCAGGCCTCAAACTCCTATCCCACCTAGGATCTATACTTAATCTAGGCCCTGAAGACACCATCATTTTAGGTGACCTGAATTTAAATTGGCTAGCCAATACATCTACCCTGGTAACCTTCTGTGACACTTATGGATTCACTCAATTAATCAAAGAACCAACAAGGATTAATCAAAGAATAATCTCAACAGCACACTATTGGACATCATGTTGGTAAATAAGCCTCATCTGTATTCTCATGCTGGAGTGCTATTCAGTGACATAAGTGAGTCACTGTCCCATAGCTGGCATAAGATCAACAATCAAGCCACCCAACCCTGCAAAATTTCTCCCAAGAAGGTCAAAAAAGAACTTTAATATTTCAGGATATCTCCATGATTTGTGCCACACCACACGTTGGCAAGAATTCTATCTCACAGCTTCAATAGAGACAGCTCTTCAAGTCTTAAGTGATATTATCATAAGTGCCCTCAATATACATGCACCCCTCACCAGTGCCAGAACCAAACTCAAATCTTGTCGCTGGTTCTCTGCTGACCTTAAATCTGCACTGCTTGCCAGAGATAAACTCTGAAAAGGGCAAGAAAGACCAAGGATCCAAATGACTGGCTTCAATTCAGAAAGCCAGAAACTCCTGCACAAAACAAGTGAGAAATGCCAAGGCTGCCTTCTACACAGCTGAATTGGATGCCTCCTAACACAACCCTTCCAGTTTCTGGGGTACCATAAAGGGATCCTAGGTCAAGCTTCTACCCTGTCTTACCACCCAAAGTGCACCTAAATAGTGTTGAAATCACTGACAAGCAAGAAATCTTAAATGCCTTCAACGATCATTTCACTACAGCTGGCCTAGCTTTGATTCCTCACCTGCAAACCCTATTGAGGTCATCACTAAACTTACAATCTATCGAGGGACAAAAGGCTGCTTCCACATTCTCCTTCAAATCAATACTCTTAAAAGAAGTAGAAGACCTACTATTCCAACTAGATACAACTAAAAGCGCAGGTGCAGACTCCCTGGATCCCTACTTTCTAAAAGTAGCATTGCACGCTAGCTGCCCCCTCACTCACCTTTTCAATCTGTCCCTTGCCACTGGTTCTATCCCCTCAATATGGAAGACAGCTCAAGTGTTTCCACTACTTAAGGCAGGTGATCCCATGGACCTCAACAACTATAAGCCCATTTCCATCTTACCAGTACTGTCCAAAATGCTTGAAAAGTTAGTGAACTTTCAGTTAAGTGCCTACCTTGATACCAATAATCTCCTTAATCCAGCTCAATCTGGGTTTAGATCTATGCACAGCACCATCTCTGCCTTAGCAAAAGTTACTAATGACTGGCAGACTGCCTTAGACAAAAAGAATAACACCTGTGCTGTGTTCCTGGATCTAAGCAAAGCCTTTGACACTGTGGACCATGAACTACTAATCTCCTCTCTGAACTCCATAGGCCTTGACTCACTCTCTCTTAAATGGTTCAGATGCTATCTCCGGAAGAATACAACTGGTAAAAATGAAGGTGACCTATCTACCTCTAAACCACTCCTAAGAGGTGTACCTCAAGGTTCCATCCTGGGCCCCATCCTCTTTGCCATTTACATCAACAATATTGACTCCAATCTCTCACAATCTAATATTCACCTCTTTGCAGATGATACTGTACTATATGTCAGTAATCCCTCACCATCAAAAGCCTGTGAGCTTTTACAGTCTGAGTTCTCCCTCCTACAGCACAACTTACTAGAAAAGAAATTACTACTAAATGCCAAGAAAATGAAAGCTATGTTCTTTGCCACCAAGAGCTGCTCTTCCACTGTCCCATCATTCACTATTCCACAATTATCTACCATCCTTGGTGAAAATCTGGAATATGTGGACAAATTCAAATATCTTGGAGTCTGGATTGACAATAAACTTGTCTATACTAGCCACATTGAAGAGCTCCTGAAAAAGCTTAGACAAAGACTTGGCCTATTTTATAGGATCAAACACTACCTGACCAGAGATTCCAAACAAAGGCTAATCCTGGCATCATTCCTATCCCTCATTGACTACGCTGACTTCCTTTATGGTCACTGTTCCTCTCCCATTTAAATAAATTAGACACCTTGTATCATAGAGCTATTAGATTCATTACAGACCTTCCCTCCAGCACCCATCATTGCTCTCTCTACAATGCAGTCAGTTGGACATCCCTACAACATAGAAGAAACAAAAATGCTGCTGTCTGGATCTATAAAGCTCTGACAAACAAACTCCCTTCCTACATCTCAGATTGTTTCAACCGGATCACATCCAGGCCTTACACCCTAAGGATCAATAAACTCATCATGCTGAAGATTCCTATCACCTGCACCAGGTATGGAAGGACTGCAATCAGCTACTCCCTAGCACTTATCTGGAATTCTCTTCAAAAGACCTTGAAATTGGATACCCTCATTCCTTTAACATCTTTCAAAAAACTGTACACTAGCCTATTCCCAGAATCATGCAATTGCTTCCATAAGGCCCAGTCCTCTCACACCCCCTCCTTCCCCTACCCCTTTTTATACTACCCCCTATTTCTTTATTGTTCTTCTAGCTTGTTCTCCAACCTACTTCGTACAAAAATGCCCCCCCAAATCCCATTACCCTAGCTTTAATCCTGCAATACTGTTTGTTTCTTTCCTTTTAATATGATCTAGGTCCAATGTCATTTTGCCTTGTATATTTGTAAATATTTGTATACCTGTCTCATTCATAAATCTTTGTATTTGTGTTCATTCAGTACCATGTTTTTGTGTAAAATTTGTAACCTTGTATTGTTATGACCACTCAGGTCCATCTTGTAAATGAGCTATGCTCAATGATGTTCGCCTGAATAAATAAAGATTTTGATTGATTGATTGATTGATTGATCCTAGTAAACCAACAGCTTACTTCCTTCTACCCCCCACTAGGACTGCCTTATGTCTGTCCCATGCATTCTTGAATTCCCCCACTGTTATTGACTCCACGACCTCCTCAGGGAGGCTGTTCCATGCATCCACAACCCTCTCTGTGAAAAAATACTTCCTCACATTACCTCTAAGCTGTCCCCCCTCTATCTTCAAATTGTGCCCCCTTGTTCTTGCACATCTTTTTTTCTGAAAGATGCTACCCTCTTGGACTTTGTTGATTCCCTTGGGGTACTTGAAAGTTTCTATCATGTCCCCTCTCTCCCTTCTCTCCTCAAGGGTATACATATTAAGCTTCTTTAGTCTTTCTTCATATGTGTTCTGGTGCAGACTCTGCAACATTTTGGTTGCCCTTCTCTGGACAGCCTCCACTCTGTCTATGTCTTTGTGGAGATGGGGTCTCCAGAACTGCACACAGTACTCCAGTTGGGGTCTCACCAACTATCTGTACAGAGGGATAACAACTTCTTGTTTTCTGCTATTGATGCCTCTCCCTATGCATCCCAGTATCCCCTCAGCCTTCCTTACTGCCTTCTCACATTGCTTGCCCACCTTTAGGTCATCTGATGTAATTACCCCCAGGTCCCTTTCCATTTTTACTGTTGTCAGGATCCCCCCCCCCGTGTACTCTTCCCCTGGGTTTTTGTTTCCCAGGTGCATTACCTTGCACTTCTTTGCATTGAATCTGAGCTGCCATACATTTGACCATTCCTCCAACCTTGCCAAATCCCTTCTCATCCTTTCCACTCCATCTTGTGTATCAACCCTGTTGTAGATCTTTGTGTCGTCTGCAAAGAGACATACTTTTCCTTCCAGTTCCTCTGCAATGTCACTTATAAAGACATTAAAAAGGACCGGTCCCAGTACTGAACCCTGCGGTACCCCACTAGTAACCCTCCTTTCTTCCATGTGGACTCCATTTACTACTACCCTTTGCGTCCTGTTGTCTAGCCAATTATTTATCCAGGCTACCACCTTGGGACCCACTCCAAGGCTGGCTAACTTGTGTAATAATCTTTTGTGTGGGACTGTATCAAATACCTTGATAAAATCTAGGTAGGCCATGTCCACAGCCCTTCCCTGGTCTACTACTTTGGTCACCCAGTCAAAATAATCTATTAGATTCATCTGACATGACCTTCCCATCATGAATCCATGCTGCCTTGGGTCCTGTGCCCCACTGGCCTCTAGATACTCAACAATTCTTTCCTTCAGAAGTGATTCCATCATTTTTCCTACCACTGAGGTCTAACTAACTGGTCTGCAGTTTCCTGCCTCTGTCCTGCTCCCACTTTTGTGAAGAGGAATCACATCCACCCTCCTCCAGTCCTCAGGTACCACCCCATCCTCCCATGATTTGTTAAAGAGAGTAGTCAGCGGTGTCACTAGTTCTACCCTTAATTCTTTTAGAATTCTTGGGTGAATCCCATCAGGCCCCATTGCTTTATCCTCCTTCAATTTTATTAGTTCTTTCAGAACCCTTTCTTCTGTAAATGTACTGGTATCGACCCTCGTCTTCAGAGTGTTTCTCTTGTTTGTTTTAGGTACCTCCCCCCTCCTCTTCCTTTGTGAATACTGAGCAGAAATATTCGTTCAGTATCCCTGCTTTTTCACTGTCACCCTCTACCCACATTCCCTCCCCTTTATTAAGCCTCAGTATCCCTCCTTTGGTCTTTCTTCGCTCCCTAATGTACCTATAAAAAGGTCTTATGCCCCTTCTTAACAGAGTTGGCTATCCTTTCCTCGGTTTGGGCCTTTGCTATTCTGACTGCCTTCCCAGCCTCTTTCTGCTTTAACTGATACAGTTCTCTGTCCTGCTCCTTCTGTGTTTCCTTATATTTCCTGAATGCTATCCTTTTCTCCTTAACCTTCCCTGCCACCTCTTTTGAGAACCATAGCATTTTTTTCCTTTTATTGTGTGTTGTTGATTTGCTTTACACAAAGGCTTGTTGTCTCTGTCATGGGTGTTTTGATTACTCCCCATTGTTCCTCAACCCCTCCTTCTTGCCTGTTTGCTAGTGTTTTTCTGAGGCACTCTCTCATTTTCCCAAAGTCAGGCTTCCTAAAGTCTAATACTCTTGCTTTTGTATGGCTTGATTGTATGGTGTGATGGTCAGACCATCTGACTGGTTCCACCACCAGGTCAGAGACCTCCATCTTCAGGAGGAACACCAGGTCCATTGAGTGACCCTGATTATGGGTCGCAGCGGTAACTTCCTGTGGGAAGCCTAACAAAGTCTTCAGTTGGAGGAAGTTCTGACCAAAAGGCGAGAGTTCATCATCGATCCAGTTGTTGAAATCCCTCTGGACCAATCACCTGGAGGATTTCAGTGCCATGCAAATCATGAGGATCCACAACTTCCTGCAGGAAAACTTTCTCATCTCTGGGTGGACGGTAGATGAGAAGAATCCTGCAACCCACACCTGCACCCATGATACACTCAAAGGATCTGGGGGCCCCCACTGGTACCTCTACAAGGCCCAGTTCTGCCTTAAAACAAATGGCCACATCCCCACCCCTACAATCCAATCTCAGGCAGCGTATCACCAAGTAACCAGCTGGAACTGCTGATTCCAATACCGGACCAGCATTTTCATCCAGCCAGGTCTCGGTGATCTCAGGTCCGATGTTCCAACAAGGTCAGCAATTATTGCTGTCTTGTTCTTTATTGACCTGGCATTACATAACACCACCCAAGTCAGATGAGTGGCCTTGGAAGAGCATGTTAAATACCCACCTTCAGTGGAGCCCTTGGGTATGGCAACCAGGCAAGGAGGACCTCTTTCCTGGACCCATTTTGCTCCAGGGTACCTCCTTGAACCCACCACCCCAATTGGCCCACCCCATTCCACCCCTGGGGTGAGAGGGACCGCTGGACACCAGGGATCAGTAACGAAATATTAGTTTGGATATTCTGGGGCTAGGGGACCACTGAACACAAGACAGTACAAAATAACTATCAGAGGGTGTGTTTTGGGGTGGGGGGACCACTGGACAGCAGGTATAAATAAAGAAATACCATCAGGGAAGTTCTCAGGGGGCCACTGGGCACCAGGGATAAATACATACATACTGTCAGGGTGTTTGGGGGTGGGAAAGGGCACTAGACCACCAGTATAGGCAGCCCTAACAGGTGCTGTGGAGTGGGGTGGCAAACTCTGTAATAAGGCCTTAATGAGATGCAAATGATTCCATATATCCTGGCAAGTGCTATGGGGTCATTTGCATCTTATTGTATGACTATTGCATATTCCTCTAGAGGAGGCCTAACAGTTGATTCACCATTCCAATCCCCATGGCACCGAGTTGATCAACTTCCTCCTGTAGAAACATAGAAATTGGTGGCAGAAAAGGCCAGCTTGGCCCACCCAGCCAGCTCAGATTTTCCCTGCCTATTCTGTCTCTGCAGACCCTACCTATTTACCAATATTGCCGTATGCCTATCTCATACTTGTTTAAGCTAGTAAAGGGCTGTCTGTGACAAGTAGGGGGCTGGGGTTTGCAGTTGCAATCTGGATAGTGCCTGACTGGTATATTGGAACACGTCTTTAGTGCTTGCAAAGTGCTCAGGTATACACTGTACCTCTGGTTTGCTCCAGGAGCTGATCTTCTCCTTGAGCAAATATTTAGTGGGCCCTAACCTGAACCTATGAATATCTTAGCCAATTGTTGTTACTTTTTAATGGAGGTAGAAATGCTATAGAATCAACAGTGAACCTCTCACTATTTTTTCTTATGCTTTTATTGAATCAACAATCATGTATTTCACACAGGTGGGTTTACAGTGATGTATGCAATTCTACCACTAATTTTTTTTTCGGTTTATGTGTTCAGGATAACGCCAATGAGATGCAGCATCTTTTTTTGGTATGACTTTTTTTACCCATTTTTGCAACTGAATGGGCTAAAGAACTGGGAGGATAAGTGACTTGTCCAAGGTTACAAACAGTGAGAATTTGACAAGTTGTCTGTAGCAGGATTTGAACCTGTGATCTCTTGGTTCCCAAGCTGGTGCTCTCCAGCCAAGCAGACATCTACCTGCCCCAGTCACCCCAGAAGTGATTTACACAATTTCATAATTAAAAAAAAATGTTTTATTTTATAATTTATTTACCCAGGATAGTTCATCTGAGGATTCTAATGCAGCATGTCCTGTAAGGGTAAATGACTTGACTAAGGTCACACAGCAAAAATGTGGGATTTGAACCTGCAATGTCCTGGTTCACAAGTTTGTGCTCTGTACATAAGCCTTCCTTATATCTAAGTGGCAGCAGGCAGTCACTTGATTAACTTACCTGTAGTAGTATACTTACCAGAAGCAATGCTGCTCCTGACATGGCCCAGCTGAATCAACAGCTGCCCCATGCCTATACCTCACCAAGTTAGATGCATTCTACCACAGAGCACTCAGGTTCAATACAGAATTAGGGCCCAAGACCCACCATCGTACTTTGTAAGCTGTAGTTGGCTGGCCCTCACTAGCTACCAGGAGACTTCTGAACTTGCACACCTGTGCATAAAAAATATTCTTAAAAGTTCTCCCAGGGTATATGACTGAGTTATTTTATACGTCAAGCAGCAACTACTCGCTCAACAAAAAACAATTACGTATTGCTGGATATTCCAAAAATCCACTACACAGATAGGAAAATCTACTGTCAGTTATTTCTTCCCCACAACATGGAGCTCTCTTCAAACATTTCTTAAACATACTTCACTAGTCAGACCCTGCACCTTTAAAAAGCTCATTGAAAAGCTATGTCCTGAAACCTGTTCATGTGGCTAGCCTACTCCAGTTCTTACTGATGGGCTATTAACTGTATGGCACAGTTCCTCTCCATGATGTGACTAACAAGTTATTGGTTGCACTTACTGAAGGTTTCGATACCCAGCCATGGCCTATATACTTTATGTTGCTATATATAATCCTAGAGTTGGGAACCTAGTGAACTTCAATCAATCAATCATTGTTTAGCCAGGTGAAACATTGTTGAGAAGAACTCATTTATGAGATGGACCTGGTAATAATTACATATGGGACAGAATAACATTGGAGTATACAACAACACATCCTCGTAGAGTAGATATTCCAAACACTTACAACATACAATTGGCTGTTTATACAAAATGGTTAGGATATATACAGATGTGTTGAAGCAAAGTACAAAAACAGAATACGATAGACATTCTATTGGCTAGATTGGTTAAGATAAACACAAATTGGTTTAAAGAAAATACAATTCACAAAATACTCAAGCAATTCTAATAACTAGCTGTACCAGTCTATACTGATAGTGTTAAAACTGACTGGCAGGATGTTAAGACAGGGCCAATAGGTCAAAGGTCTGCAAGGAGGAAAGGTCACCTCTGAGGGTTGAAAAATAAATCTAGATCAAAGAGTAAGAGTCCAGGGCAATAGCTGTCTGAGGCACTGTAAATATGTGGGCCAGAAAAAGTAGGTATGCTGGATCACTTATAAGGGAAGTAAAAGGCAGTGAGAAATCATAGTGGTGTGGACCAGAAGTAGGGAATAAATGAAAGGTGACTGCATAGGGGTTTTATGAAGCACACTTATAATTTTCTGTAGCAGTCCTGCTAGTAGACGTAGGTAGGGGAAGGAAGAAAGGGTGTTAGCATAGGGGTTTTATGATGCACATTTGCAATTTTCTGTGGCTGTCCTGGCCAGTAGGGTTTTGAAAGTAGCCAGGGGAAGTGAAGAGGCAATTTGTAGTACTTTTTGGAGCTTGTTCCATCATGTAGGAAAGGCATAGCCAATGGAAAATTTGCCCAAATGAGTTTTGACTTTGGGAATAACAAGAGTGATATAGGTGGATTTTCTTAGTGCATATGAACCAGGGGTACAAATAGGGAGGCAGTCCAAGATATACAAGGGCAGTTTCTTGATGATAGCACAGTAGGTCCAGATTGCTGTGTTTTTGTATCGCCAAGGCAACTGTTTTTCGGTTTTTACCGGAAAATCCGGTAAAATTCCAGAATTAGGGCTGCCTAAAGACCGGTAAAAACAAGGATTTCATGGAATCTGGCATTTTATATCAGATCAGTAAATCTACAAAACTGTGTTTTTCTTTTAATTCTTTCCTGTACTATTTTCAATTTGCTTTATTTAATGCTCTGTATATTAAGTATTCTTCAATTCTGATTATTTATGTACATACTAAAAGAATGATAGCAGAATCCCGGTAAAATCTGGAAATTAGATTAACAATCATAGGTGCAATTCCGGAATCTGAAGTCTTGAAAATGGAATTTCATTGTTTTAATCACCGTAAATCAGTGGCCTTGTGTATCGCCTTATGCCAAGAGAGGTCCAGCCAATCAGGGCATATAAGGAGCAGTGGTGTGTAGCGTGGGGGCTCCCAATATGAATCTTAAAGCCCAGTGATATAAGATGCCAAGCTTTTTTAGAACTGTGATGTCCCCTTGTCCATATAGAATATCCCCATACTCTAGTAAGGGGAGGAAGGTGGATTGTACGATTCTGGTTCTTGCTGCCAACGTTAGCAAGTGCTTAATTATGGAAGAATATGCCGAGCCTCTGTTTAAATTTTTTGGAAAGTTCTTCAATATGGTCAAGAAAGGACAATTTGTGAGAGGAGTCACGTGATGCGGGACACAGACTAGCTGCGTCTGCCGAAAGCTCCGTTCCGCCATTGTTTCCTAAGCTTTTTCCCGACTCCTTCCGATCCAATTTATGATGGACTGTCAGCAATTCCGAAAGGTGTGCACATCGCGATCCCGTATGGAGGTCGAAATGCGAAAACCTCCTCAGAGGCACACTCCTCCTACCACTCCAGAGAAGGCCGCAAAGAGAACGAAAGCCGCGGCCTCGTCATACTCCCAGGGTGCTGGGGAGTCCTCCATCCCAGAAGAGCCTCTCTCTCTCTTGCGGTTTCTCGAGGAAATCAGACCGCTAAGAGAAGCGGTCCAAGACCTCTGGTAATATTAAAATATCTCGAGTGCTATAGAGGAGCTATCGCGCAGGGCATCAGATGGGAGGCAAGAATTTCATCGTTGGAAGGGCATACAGGCAGGCTGGATTCCACTGTCAACAGGATGGCTTCACCAATTCAAAAGTTGGAGCTAAAAGGGAAGATTTGAGGGTCAGAATAGACGCAATAATGTTGTTATTATTGGATTACCAGAGAAAGCAGAAGGTATGGAGCCTATTAAATTTGCTCAAAAGTTTACTGAAAAAATTGCGGGTCCCTCACAATTTGGTGCCACATACGTGATTGAAAGAGCTCATAGGGCCCTACGTCCAGTGCCATCCCCGGATCGCCCCCCCAGAGCATTTATTTTTAAATTTCTAAACTATCAAGAGAGGCAGCTGCTGATTGATAAAGTTAGAGAAACTAAGGACATATTTTGGGAAGGAACTAAAATTAGAGTGGTGCAAGACCTGCCACTGTCCGTCCTGTCAGAAGCGTGCAGCATTTCATCCATTGGTTAAAAAATTGATTGCAGCCGGAATTAAATTTCGAATGGGATATCCAGCAAGACTTCAAGTCTGTGTCGACAATGAGTGGAAAACTTTTGAATCACACGAGTTGGCTGACCCTGCCCTCCATGAGCTTTTCCCAGCCTTGTTCAAGGATCCTTGAAATAGACTGTTCTTATTCCAATTTATATTTGTTCATCTGGGAGTAGTTGGATACTATATGGTTTTGTTTCAAGTTCCGGAGTTCTAGTTGGTTGAGGGTTCTACCCCCAAGATACTGAGAATTATTCGCTGGTTTCATTTATGAAGATCTTACCGGGTTGGGATTCAATATTGGAGGTTCGACAGTTTCACTCCAAGCTGTGAAGATCTGGATTGCTGAGGGTCGATCCCCCAGAATATGGAGGAACACTTGCTGTTTTGTTTATGGAGCCGCCACCGGATTCGGACTTTTCATTGGCCTTTTTTATTTTTTTTTTCTTCTAGATTTGGTATTTGGGGCTTATGCACTTTTAGGGGGGTAGAGTCTCCATTCAATTTCCATTGCCAGGGTTGTGGGTCACCCTGGAGAGGGATGGCAGGAGGGTTGTCCAGTGTGGTTGGGCCGTTTCCCATTAATCCAAAGCTGGATTCAAAGTTCCTATGAGGTATGGGGCTATAGTATTATAGTATTTTTACTAGAGCGGAGGGACACACTCATAGGGTGTACATTACCTTAGGAAGGATTTTCTGGTTTTCGTTCGAGGAAAGAAATTTAGTTCTCCCTCTAGCTAGGCGTACATTTATAATGTGGTAGTGAGTTAATGATTTAAAACCCGACTTCAGCACTGGTTTATGCTGCTTAGTTTAATAATGTCTTATCAGTCTTGTAGTTCTTAGGATGGGAAGGGGTTCTTTCTTTTCATTGATTTAGGGGAGCGGGATTGTCTGCTCGGGCGAGCCTAGTGGACTGGTGTGTCATGGGTCATGTAGTCTGCAAAAGGGGAGGTGGATTGGGGAGGACGGTTAAGATCGGTTGTTAATAGTGGAACAAAGAATTGGCTTTGGGGAGTGTATTGGTGGAGGGTATTGTTTGGAGGACTCTGGATTTTTTGTTTTTGGGGGGGCACAAAAGGCCTGCAAATATATGATATTGGATTGGTTAAGTACACGATCACAGGATATTATAGGGTTGAAACTGAAATGGGGACGGATATTGCTATAAAATTTCTTACGCTGAATGTTAAAGGGGCGAGGAATAAAACTAAGCAATTTAAGATATTGAAGTACATTGATGCATTGAAGGCCAAGGTAGTATTTTTGCAAGAAACTCATTTATTGCAAGAAGAAGGCAATGTTATGCGGAGACTTCAGATAGGGAAGATTTTCTTGTCTCAGGGTAACACACAGAGCAGAGGGGTCATGTTATTACTTCACAGATCATTGCATTTTATTCCCCTTAAGGTTATCCAGGATAATGAGGGGAGGTACATTCTAGTGAAAGGTAAATTGCAGAGCACGATTGTGCTGATTGGGGCAGTTTACCGGCTTAACACAGATTCTCATGACTTTTTGGTTGAATTATTAAAGGTCTTACAACCATTCAGTCATCTTCCCATGATTTTAGGTGGTGATTTTAATACGGTGCTAGACCCGTCTCTAGACAGAGCTTCTAGGATCCAAGCACATCCTACTCCTGCTTCTCGAGCTTTTGGAGATTTGTTCGACCAGTTGGGCCTAGCAGATGTTTGGAGGGTTCTCCATCCAGAGGAGAGGAGTTACACATTTGTCTCCCCTACTCATGGATCTGGTTCTTGGTTGGATTATATCCTTTTGTCTCATACCTTGCTCCCGGGGATTCTCAGCTCAGCAATTGTGGCTGCTCCCCTCTCAGACCATTCGGCAGTAGACCTTATAGTCTTTTTCCCTCCCCTAATCTGAAAAAGTAATAGATGGAAGATAAACAATCAAATATTGAGGATTCCCAAGATAACTCAATATTTGTCAGCGCAAATTACGGAGTTCTTTCTATTTAACCAGAAAGATGAGGTTCGCCCAGATATTCTTTGGGGAGCATTTAAAGCATACCTGAGAGGCTTACTGATCAGCCAGGCAGTACAAAAAAAGAAAGAAAAGGAGGACATTACGGCGGGGTTGTTAAACCAGATTAGGTCTTAAGTTAGGCTTCTCAGTACCCCACTGAGGATGTGAAATTAAGCTTAGTGAGGGCAAAAGATGCATATCTCAAAATACTGGGTGAGCAGGCCGAACTAGCTATTATTAAAACTAAAGCAAAATTTGTGGATCAAGGTGAAAAATCGGGCAGAGTGCTGGCCAGATGAATTACCCAATTTGAAGCTTCCCGTTTAATCTAAGGAATTTTTTCAGAAGGGGATGGTACTATCAAAACTACCCCGGAAGATATGGTCCAAATTTTTCAAAACTACTTTAAATCCCTTTATGTGGGCATGCAGTCTCCCCCGGCTGAGGTGGAGATTTTGTCATTCCTGGAGAAACTACCCCTCCCTACCCTTAGCGACTCGGACTGAGTGTTGCTCAATGCGGAGATTACGCAAGGGGATGTAGAACTGGCTATTAAAGGTCTTACACCAGACAAAACGCCCGGGCCAGATGGGTTCTCACCCAATTTTTATAAAACATTTGCCACCCAGCTGTCCCCAATATTACTCAATCTTTTCCAATACATTTTATCGGGTAAAGAAGTAGAGCACTCCCTCGCTGAAGCACTTATTGTGCTCATCCCCAAACCCAATAAGCCGCCTGAGAGACCGGCCAGTTACAGACCAATCTCGCTGTTGAATTATGACATCAAGATTCTGGCCAAGATACTGGCTGATCACATTAGCCAGGTAATTCTGAAGCTGATAGGGGCAGAACAAGTAGGCTTTATGAGAGGTAGATCCCCTTCGGACCATTTTAGAACATTAGCGCATGTTTTCTTGGCCTCCAAGGGGTCCAAACTCCCTATGGCGTTGGTCTCCTTGGACGCCAAGAAAGCCTTCGATAGGGTCCACTGGGCCTTTCTCTTTGCGGTAATGGGCAGATTTGGTTTCCCAGAGAAATTTGTGGCCTGGATTAGGGCATTGTATACTAATCCTTCGGCTAGGGTTGTGTGCAATGGGGCCATCTCTGCACCTTTTAGGTTGCAGGCTGGTACGAGACAAGGATGCCCCCTTTCGCCCCTATTATTCAATTTATATATGCAGCCCCTTATAAGGAATTTAGTATTATCCCCTGAAATTTTGGGTATCAATGTATGGGGACACACAATTAAGGTTACGGCCTATGCCGATGATTTATTAATCTATGTATCGAAACCTGATAGGTCTATTCCCAATTTATTAAAAATTATACAGAACTTTAGTGCACTAACTAATTATAAATTGAATCAGGACAAAACTGTTGTTTATCCTCTGAACAACAGAGTATTTAAGCCGGACATCGTAGGGTTAGGTTTAGGATGGGATTCCAAATCTCTCAGATACCTAGGCTCTCCTTGCAAGCAGTCAGGACAGACTGCGCCAACTGAACTTAGAATCCTTAGTCCACACAATTAAATTAGACCTTAAAAGATGGGCACAGCTACCATTGTCCTTATGGGGAAGAATAAATACTGTAAAAATGAATATATTCCCCAGGCTTTTCTATCCTTTATCTATGTTAAATATTTGGATTCCCCTTTCTTGGTTTAGGAAACTTCATGGGGAATTGGCTGATTTTGTCTGGGGATATAAAAAGGCCAGATTGTCATATTTTAAGTTAGCTGTGCCCAAAAACCTCGGTGGTCTGAGAATGCCTCACTTTGCGCTTTATTTTTGGGCAGCGCATTTAAATAAATATGGGAGATGGTTGCACTGTGAAGACAATATCACAAGTTTTTGATACATTCCATTATGGGTTAATTTGGAATTTAGCTTTATTAAGAGCATGGGCATTAACCCTAAGGCTTTACCCTATGTACCCAATCGTTTGCTCCCTTCTTTACTGAAAAAGTCTCCCATTGGACTTTCTCTCAGAATACATAATCAACTATGTAATTTTTTGAAGTATGAACAAACGTGGGACATGGGGCAGCCCGTTTGGGGTAACCCGCAATGGCAGATAGGACATCGGACTATTAAACAGAATTGGTTACCTTTCTTAACTGAATGCTCCCTGAAAGATTTTATAAACACAGGTGGCAGTATAATCTCAGTGGCGGAGATTATGGCGAAGTTCGAGCTGACTCATAGGGATATTTTTAAAGTATATCAATTACGCCACTCACTGGTTCAGAAAATTGAAGTAACCCGATTTATTCACCCTGCATCTCATTCTGGGAGGACCTTAGAGTATTAGCCAGAGCTCCACAGGCCATTTCTAAGATCTATTTAGTACTGTTCAATTGGGCCTTCAGGGACAGTCTTGCACCTAGTTCATACTGGGCTAAAGTATTCCCTAATATAACTTGGGACTGGGCACGGATTTGGCAGAATTGTCACAAATTGATCCGACAAGATCATCTCAGACTGGTGCAGTTCAAAATATTGCACAATATTTATTATATGCCTCAGAAGTTACAGGATCTAAAGTTAGTACAGGGTTCTCAGTGTTACAGATGTGGTAGGGAGGGGGGTGACCTTCTCCATATTGTTTGGTACTGTCCTAAAATCGCCCCTTTGTGGAATGAGATCAAAAGCAAGGCGGATCCATTATTGGGGTTAGAGGATCTGTTTACCCCTGAAATATGTCTATTAGGAGATATGTCGGGTTGCACGGTTAAACAGAGGAAATTCTATATATCTATGATCTCTTGTATTGTTAAAAAAGTAGTGTTGAAGCACTGGAAAGACCCCTGCCCGATTACCTATTCCGAATGGTTGGAGGAATTTCTTTCGAGCCTCAGGACCGAGAGGATGATCGCCATCTTAAACAATTTGTTACCCCTTTTCGAGAAAATCTGGTCTCCATTAGTAATAGCTTATTCATAAGAAACCTATAGTAGTGATGCTTCTTTTTTTTTCTTCTGGTGGTTTCTAATTGCAGAGCCTTGTGTGGGGGGGGAATGGAAGTTGGGTGGGGTGGGTTTGGGAGGGGGTTTGCAGAGGCTGTTTTTGTCTGTACTCTTTAAATTGTACTCAGTGTCCTATGTTTGACTTTACTTGTACTGTATTTGCTACTTCTCCCTTGTCTCCTCAAGTGGATGTATTAAAATGTTCAATAAAATGTTAATTGCAAAAAAAAAAAAGAAAGGACAATTTGTGGTCAATCCACATCCCTAGGTATGTAAATTTATGTACCAGTTCCAGAGGTTCATTAAGGAGAGTAGTAATTGAAGTTTGCCCACCCACCACATTAGTAGGGGTAGACCTATAAGAAGGAGAGAAGAGCATATTTTTTTTTTTTGCATTAAGTTTAAGATGCAATAGGTTGTTCTGTAAATGGTTAAATTCAAGTTGTAGGTCTGACCATGTTTTGCCTGGGGAAGGTCCGGAAATGTATAGTACAGCATCGTCTGCGAACAAGTGGATGTCAGCATGATGGATGCCAGTGTGGATTTTATTTACATAGATGGCAAAGAGGAGGGGGCCCAGTATTGAGCCTTGCGGTACATCTCTATGGAGGGTTTTCATAGGGGAAAAGTCTCCTTCTACTTTAACCTGCTGCAATCGTCCCACAAGATAGCATTCAAATTGATTACTCTTGTTGTGAATACTGCCATGATGCCAGTTCTGTTATTGTAAAAGGCAGGAACAGCAGATAATGGAGCAGGTGCACCTGATAAAGCCGCTGAAACTCAAGGAAGAGACATGTGATGTTTGAGGTGCCATGACATGGTAGAGTGATATTAAACAGGAGCTTTCTGAAGGCAGTCTGACGAGATGAGCAGCAGCGATGAAAATCCAGTGACCGGTTAACACTAGGCAGCTAGGCAGCTAAATGGGGACCCCAAGTAGGCTGAGTGAGGAAGCTTGATTAAAGAGACCCCCTCACAGCTCATTGTTGAAGGTCCTTCCCAGAGGACCCGACAAAAAGGTACGAGATGTCCATGAATGTCCAGAAGTTGAGGATCCAGATGAAACATTGAGGAAGCGGTGAGAACAGGCCTCCACACAGGAAGTCTGATGCTAAACTAGGCTCCAGACCCACATATGGAAAACATAGCAGGTTTCGGAGAATGATGAAGCAATTGTGAAGAGAGTCAACATTCATATCTGATATTGCAAGTCCTGGAAGAAATAGAATGAGATCAGTCATCAGAGTTCCTGGGAGCAGAAGTGGCAGGTATGATGCAGTATGACAAGGCAGGACAAGACAATCACCCAAAAGATACTTGCAAATGAAGAAAGACTAGGATTTCAGAGCAGTCAAGCTAGGATTCCAGGCCTCTTAAGGCAGGACCAGAAAGGTGGGACCCACCCATAGGTTTGCCATAGGAGGAATCAGGAATGTTTGAGCCAGAAGCTAGGTCCTCACATAGGCCAACCTGAATTGGCAGGACCCCCACGCAGGGTCACTAAAGAAAGGAGTCGATTAATGGAAATGCAAGTCAGGTTTCCATGTGGACTGGCTGGAAGGCGAGACCCTCATCATGAGGGGTCACGAGAGGAAGATGCACAATGTACATATATGTTTTGCTCGGCCAGTGGAATTTTTACCAAGGTTGTAGACATTGAAGAGATGGTGAAATCATGCATGCTGAGATGGTAGGATAGCATTGCTCAGACATGGGATAGTTGCCATGAAGTCATATAGAGAGCAGGTAGATATACAATGTACGAATGTTCAGGGTCTAAGTGACTTAAGAGACCTGTTTGACTCTGTCTTTAGTCTTCCATAGAAGTTGGATACCATCGATTGCCTCGATAGGAAGGTACCTAAAATGTCCTAGGATCATAATGTAAATGAGCTGTGCTCAACGGAGATGTGCTGTGTAATAAACTTGAACTGGAATCGGAACAAAGCTGGAATTGACCAGCTATGGAGCGAGTCCCCCATGTGGGCCAGGCTGGACCAGAGGGACTCCCATGAAAGTCAACTAGAGGAAAGCATATAAAGTGATCGAATAGTGAGTTAGGCCACCATGTGGGCTAGCTGGAGCAGCGAGACCCCCACATAGGTCTACCCAAGGAAGGAGTAGAAGTGAATGAGTTGAGTTAGGCCTCCACGTAAGCATGCTGGACCGGCAGGACCTCCATGTGGGTCTGCATGAGGAAGGAGTAGAAATGAGTGAATCAAGCTAGGCCCCAGCATAGGCTAGCTGGACTGGCAGGACCCGCATCTAGGTCTGCCTGAGGAAGGAGTAGAAGTGAGTGAGTTGAGCAAGGCCCCCACATAGGCTAGCTGGACCAGAAGGACCCCCACATAGGTCCACCTGAGGAAAGAGTAGAAATGAGTAAGTTGAACTAGACCTCCACATAGGCGATCTGGACTGGCAGGACCCCCACATAGGTCTTCCTGAGGAAGGAGTAGAATAATCCTATCTAGTAGAGGCAGCATACCCCCAAGCATCCCGCATTATGAGGGACAACTCTCATTTTGTCCCACAAAATTGCCCTGGCCCTCATTTGTCCTTCAAGGAAAAGTACCATGCACACAAAGAAAGTGTTGTAAAGTCAGACACTAAAGCAGAAGTTAACAATGCACTGAGGTGCTACAAATAAAAAAAAACTGTACAAAGAAAGGCAAAGATTTCCATGGTGTTCAGAGTCTGAATCTCCATGTCTGAGGACGTTCCCTGCAGTAGGAGAGTAAGCATCCTTCAATATCCTTCAGAATGAGTGTCCGTGTCCCATATTTCAGTGACAGAGGGTGGAGAGGCAAGGGAACAACCGTCCAGTAAATGACACCAGTTCCTCGTAAAATGCAAGAATACCCATAGATATGGGAGCCCAGCCTGAGCAGTTCTTGAGCCTCAAAAAGGATAAGAAAGAAGGAAGAGGAAGGCAGCCATCACTTAAGGGCCATGGACTAAGAATGCTGGTGGTAAGGAGCAAAAGCAAGCACACAGGCAGACAGCAGCTGAAGCCGAACGGGGCAGTACAGGCACATACAGCCAGAATCACATAGTTGCAGAAGGCATACCAAACTGACAACAATCCAGGAATGAGCTGCCCAAAAAGGAAATCAATCTTGTGCACTGGTGAAAGGTCCAGGGAAACAGAGAAGGTGCTCCAAACAAGGCTGTCTGGTGGCAGTATATCCGAGAGGCAGGCAGTGGCAGGAGTCACAGCAGGGGACAAGGGCAAGTGCTGGATAGGATACAGAACAGGGGACTGGCACACCCGGAGAGCAAGGGAATTGGCCAATGGAAGCACACCAGAGCAGGCTGGTGGAGGTGGAGCATGGTGGGAAGCCAGGAATGGAGCAGTGGCTGGTGAGTCAGGAGGCACCAGAAACCAAACAAAATAAAAACATTAGGAAACAAATGAGGAGGTACCGGGGAACAAAGGGGGGGTCAGACAGGAAGAAGCCATGCCTGGGGGGAGAGACAAAACACCAGGAGAGTTGGAAGCAGGGGAGCGGGAGAGGCAATGCAGAGACACAAAGGCATGGGTGGGGGAAGCAGAAATGAAGAGGGAGACAAGGGAAACAAGGAGAAACAAGCCTCACCAGCCATGCAACTCAGGTGCCCCTAGCATTTTCGAAATGCTTGAAGCTGAACAGTGGAAGTGCTGTGATTTAAGTAGGGGATGAGGGAGGAACTATTCACCAGCATTGAACCACAGGCTTTAGCCTTCCCAAACGTAATGGCCTAAATTAATTTTGATGGTTCTTTTCTCAAGACAGTACTCGGTCATTTCATGTTGCTTAATTCCATGGATTCAAACTGAGTAAGGACCCAATCCACAAAGGCCGAGGTGCCTTGCACACCAATGGAGGGGTGCTTAACTGGGGCTGGTTGTGAGCGGAGGTCACTTTCTGCTCATGTGGAGACCTCCACATATCATCAACCCAGGATAAGTGTCCCCACCACACCCAATCCTGTGCCACTGACACACCTTTCTGGAAGACTGGGTTGGTGCTGACATAGGGGCATGTGCTCACCCAATCTCTGAATAAATTTCCATGATGCAGAAGGCCAGAAGAGGGGGGCACAGGTGGTCTGAGTGCCTTCAATAGTCCTTATGCTTCACCCCCTCCACTCAGCTGTAAGATATCCCTGGAGGGGCCCATTAGACCTCTCCTCCATTTTCTCCCAGTCCTCAGACCAGACACTGATGACTGCAGGATGATCTAGAACAGGTCACTATGTTTAAATACATGCTACATGTCCCCAATGGGGATATTGCAGTACTTGGAGGGTTGCCATATCCCATGCTTGGAAAATGAAGAAAGCCAACACCTGGCACCACAATGCAAATCCCCCCAAAAAAACAAAACTTCTAAAGCTGCATAAACATTTTTTGAGGCAATACAGCAACATAAACTGCATGCAGCACCAGCACCTGAAGGACTAGCAAAGAAGGTACAGGATCCCACTAAGCATGTATCCATCTGTCTGTCTCAGGAGAAAGCTCCCTTGATGAGCAAAACTAGTCGAGGACAGACAGACACTTGCTTTGTGGAGTCCTGTACCTTTTTTGCTGGTCTTTTAGTTGCTGTATGTTTTTTATGTTGTTAAAGGTATCAAACTACCCAGTGACTCCTTACTGGCTCAAAAAACTGTTTATGCACTTTGGGAATTTTTTTTGTTTGTTTGTTTTACATGTGTACTGTAGTGGTAGGCACCAATTCTGTTCATTTTCCAAACCTTTCTGTTAGCCAGGCACAGCTGTTTGTTTCATTTTTTTGTAGTTTTCCCTACTTGGGTTGTCGCATCCCTGTATGCCCTGCTCTGTGCAGAATGGGGGATCCACCAAATTGCCACTACGAGCATCTAATTCAAGGACTGTTGTTGACCAATCCTCTATTCCTTAAATGTCACCCCTTCCCACCCCCACCTTCCTCTCCTGCTCAATTGCTTACACTACAACCACCCATCACCCCACCCTCTGCTACATTCCCAATCCCACCCACTTTCCCCAGAACCCACAATGTTAAGTTTTAATTAAAAAAAAAAAAACTTACCCAATAGGCAACTGGCAGAACCCACCTGCCTCCACTGCTGGCTGCTGTCTCATCTGAAACTCTTCTTTAAATCAGTTTAATTTTTTTCACCCAACTCCCCACCCTGGCAACATCTGCCAAGTTCCACCCTCCTCACCCTTCAGCACCCACATTTTCTAAAGAGAAGGTCCCCCCAGATGTGGTGAAGGAACCAACACAACCTGCCTTCCTCTATGGCCAGCTGCCTTCTTTTTCCCCCCCCACAGATCATGAGCAATGAATCTGGATACTGAATTTCTGAATATTTGGGCCCCAAGTATGAATATTCAACCAAATATTCAAAATAAGATCTTCGTGCCTGCCCAGTGACCTGGCAGGTTGAGGCATCCATGCCTCACTGCTTTCACGCTGGCAAGCTGGGTTTGGGAATGGACTCGAGTAACTCAGGGGCTCGGCAAAGAGAGGGAAGAGTGAACATCCATTGGACTGTGCTCTTCCCTTTGAGAGTGGGGATTCAGTGACTCGCTGCTTGACTGCCACCTGGAGGAATCCAGGTGGCAGCACATGTGCAGTCTCATTGTTCGGGGAAGGGCCAGGGTACAGAGTGGTGAGAGCGCCTCCACAGAGGTGGAATATGCACGTCGCACTCACTGCACATCCAGCTGAGCCCAGGGAGAAAAATAGCAGATGGGCTTAATGAAGCCCTCCCCATTAGCATGGGTGGTCTGCCCAGTCTTGGGGGACCAACAGAGACTCTGGATGGCCACATGCAATGGGACAAGGCTGATACTGCTGCCCAGCCTGCCAAAGGAGAGACAAAAACCTTTATAGATAATAAGGTATTCGCCTACCCCTAGTGTACACCACTGGCTTCATAAATAACCAGGTGTAGGCTGACCCAAGCGTGAGCCACACCAGTATGTAAAAACTTGGTTGGTGTAAATGAGGATTCTGACCTAGCATTTTCAGCAGCTGGAGCTATCATTACAGTATATTAAGGGGAAAGAAGTATTTTGCAACAGAGC
Source organism: Neoceratodus forsteri (assembly GCA_016271365.2). NCBI lineage: Eukaryota > Metazoa > Chordata > Ceratodontiformes > Ceratodontidae > Neoceratodus > Neoceratodus forsteri. The sequence goes on along the minus strand of CM057453.1, from coordinate 275,809,550 downwards.
AAAACTGGCCCAGGAAATTTTATTTAAATGATCTGACCTTCAGAAACAGTAAAGGAAATGTTTGTCAAAACACAACCAATACTGCACCTTTACTGATAACAATCGCTTCGATGGGTCACACAGTTTTGTAATTTTGCTATTTATTCCTCCTCTCACCCCCTCAGCGCTGGACTTCTTCGGGAGCACATGGAGTCATCCCCCTAGGGCACGCATCCTACCTGGGCCATCCTCCATCACCCATGTAGCCTCAGTTATACCCCCCGGGCAGGGACAGGGCGAGCCCCAATGCCCCGACACTGCAGTAATGTCAGTCAAGAGGATGCCAGGAGGGCAGCCGTAAATCAGGGGCAAGCTCTGGTGCTCCATTCTCCGCTGGAGCTGAGAGGCATTTTCTCTGTTTTCCTGGGGAGTGGCAGGTGCCATGATGTCAAGGCGTAATCTGACGTCTGCCACTCCCCCACTCCTCTCTACTCATCAGTGCCTGCTGTATCTCCAGCTTCCTCCAAAGATCAGCAGAACACTGAACAGGGTCCCCTGTCCTTCCCCAGGAGAGGAGAGCTGTCCTCTGTATGCTCAATCCTCTCCCTGCCCTGCTGACCCCAAGCAATCCGGGCTCATCCCCAAACCCGGGGTCAGCAGCGTGGTGTGAGGGTCACACTGTTTTGCACCTGCATGATGGCAAGCAGTTTTACAATAACTGATGAACAGGCATTGGCACCAAAATACAATACAGTTACTTATTGCAAAAATTCATTGTATATAACTAGAAAATTATCTGAAGGCATATTGAGACAATCAGGGGTGGAGAGGTAGGTTAACACAAGAGTCTCCACCATAGAAATAATTAAGAAACATGGCTTCCGATGTGTCAGCTCTTGCATAATAACAGACTGGATTTTGGTGATAGAAATATTTTTGGCACTTGAAGATATTATACAAAATACAATATCATCTGTGTATAATCTGGTTTTAGAATGGAAGTTTGCAGCTAACATTTCCATAACATAATTATCATGATGAATTGTAGAGTCATATGGTTCAATATCTAATGTAATAATAGGAAAGTGGATATTGGGTACCCAGCCTTATGATCTGAAAGGGCTGGGAGAACATTTTGTTTGAAATTACTAAAGACTGAGGTGTACCATACAACATCTTGGTCACATTAAAGCTTTTATCAAACTCAGAGTGCTCCAGACTTGCAAGCAGAAATGGACAATGTGAAACATGCTTGTGGCATCTAGGAAGATAGCCATTTCAATGCCTTGCTCCTCTTTGCTAATTCAGTTTTACAAAGATGCTTTACTGCTCACCATCTCATTTGCATAACTCTTATCTGATCAGAATGCATCAAATCCAAGCATAGCCTTTCAAATCTAATTGTTAAAGCTTTGACAGTATATTTAAGATTGTGGTTCAGAAAGAACATCTCTATGTTTTACCATTTTGAAGGAAAAGAAACAAAAGCTAGATTAATAAATATATATATATATATATATATATATATATATACACACTGTATATTCTTTGCAAAAAACTGCATTAATGCAACAGTTAGGGTTCAGATTAAAGTGACAAAGGTAGGGAAATATGATGTTAGGGTTCCAACCCTAATATCCCTGCCATACCTCTGAAGCGAATGAGGGGTGGAGTCTTCCTTGGGGTTGTCAGTGCTAACGCTCACCCCACTGCATTAACTAAAAAGCTGAGAAGTGATGGAGACAGATGTGCATGTTTCATGAGTGCATAGAATGGGGTAAGTGTTAGGGCTAACAACCCCAAGGAAGACTCCACCCCTCATTTTCTTCAGGGGTGGGGAAGGGGTGTTAGGATTGGAAACCCTAACTTCACATTTCCTTGCTTTTGTTGTTTACTCTGAATCCTAACTGTTGCATTAATGCAGTTTTTTGCAAAGAAGTTCCTTACTTTTTGAGATAGTATAATTGTATCACCATTTGCCTGTAGGAGCACAGGGCTCTCTGGTCCCTGCACTCCCATCCCCCCATAGATGCATAAATGTATATTGCTCTGGAAACACAGGGTCCTCTGGGCTCTGGGCTTCCATATGTGGCAAAAGAGCAACCACATTTTCAGCATAGCCTCCTTAGTACCCCACCTCAGTAAGCCAGTACTGAAATTGTTCAAATCCCCATGAAAACGTTATTCTGCGGCATTGAAACATTATTCAGTGCCACAGGTGCAAAAACATATTTTGGCCAGGGTTTGAGAAAGGACAGCTGTCACATTCATGAGGTGATGCAAAAATTGGCTGTTGAACATTTAGGGTCAAAATATTTAAAATGACCAAAGCGTTGAGCAAGCATAGTAAAATGTCAATGTTTGCATATCACTTTGCTATTCTTACATATTTTTACCCCAAATTTTTATCATAGCCTTCTTATGACCCCACCTCATGAACAAGGGTGGTGTAAATTTTAAAATCCTGCCCAAAGGGCGATTTCACCAAGTGACCATGACATTGCTTTTTAGGCTTGATTTGCATAGTTCCACCACCATTGGTCATGAGGTAGGGTTCCAAAAGGCCATGATGAAAATCCTGGGTCAACATATACAACACTGACAAAATTATGCTTCAAAGTTGAAAACCCTGTTGAAATACACTGAACTGCACTTACCTAAGTTTCTCATATTGCAGTCAGAGGTTCCAGCTGCAAGATGTATCTTTGATCAGAGAGTGGATCTTTGCCCTGTGGCCTGTTCAGGTGAGTGAGGGGGTGTGGGGGTGTACTGGGGATGTGAGGTGGTGGTTGCTGAGTGGGAGGTGGGGATGGGGGTCAGATCCGCGAGGGACCATTTTCTTTTTTGCAGGTTTGGGTGAGGGGGATGCATGGGGCAGAGTCCTGAACAGGCAGGTCAGGTAAGCTGGAAGAGATGCTCCTTTGGGGGTCCACTAGACCACTAGAGAATAATGCAACCACTAGCAGATGCATGATTGGGGAACCACTAGACCACCAGGAATATTACATACAGCTACAAGACAGGTGATTTGGGAGGGGCCACGCATGCATGCAAATTAGCCCATAATGAGCCTGCATATGGCCCATATTAGTGCCTTGCATGCCCAATCTGCTCATTAGCATGTTAAAGCTGAGTATGGCCCGCAGGACCACTGGCACTATTCTGGTTGGGCCTCGCTAACTCCACTGGGCTCCTGTGAGCCATCTTTAGTCTGGGTCTGTGTCAGTGCAGCACATAGTCACTATGCCCTATGTTAACACAGGTCCATATTCAGACAGTGTGTTTCAGATGGAATGTGCTTATTGACTGAATATTGCCTTCTAGCTGGCCATGTGCTAACTGCCACACAGTGCTCCTGTCAATGCAGTGCACACAGCCAGGTCTGAATATGGGGGCCATAGTAGCTGTTAAAACTGAAGCTTTACCTCTTGACTGACACTCCAAGGTCTTGACTCCCTTGAGCTTACTTACTTGCTACAGACACCTGCAAGTGGAGACTGGTGGACAGTCCCTGGCCAGGCTGGTCCTACCACCTGCAAAAAATTTAAGTAAAGTGAATAATGACTTGTCATCACATACAGCGACAGCAAGCTATGATAGAGGTTCCTGACATCAGCTATGACAGTCTCACACTGACTTATCAAACTGTTGAACGTGATTGTTCACATATATAGCATGTACATACAATACACTAGTATTGATTTCAAGTCTGTATTAAAAGAATAAAGTATGAAGTACCACTGATAAATTTGTAGCACTAGACTGCATTGAAACCATTTACATTCTTAGAACTGTGATATCTACAATGACCAGCTGCAAAAAGGAGCTTAGATTTAGATTGAATACAGGCATCTGTTTGAATGTTTCTGAAATAGAATTTAATAACACTATGATATGCTGTTGTATCGTTAGGTGTGGTAATGCATCTAACAAAGTTAGATGCAGAAGTATCTTGTTTTTTAGATTTGTCAAAGACAAGCTAAACATAAGTAAAATGCAAGGCTGCAATCCAGAGAAAAAATCTACCAGAACTCCACAACAAACATACCGTTGGGTATTCAGATCACTTTACACCAAACAATTACATGTGGAATCTACAGATGGTTTTAGTTTTTTTTACAGCTACAGAAAGACATGTTTAGTAAAAGTTACTCTGTTAAACAGACTTTGTTTAAATTCTGTCATGATTGCGACATAGACATAATACTGAAGTGTGTAGTGTCATCTTTGAACAAGGACCTATGGCAGCAACATTTCGTTAAATTTGAAACTGCTTTTTGGGGGATTTATTAATCAAGTAGTTATTTTTTTCTCGCAGTAGTTTACAAACTTATCAAGTAACGAGTAACAAACTGTAGCTCAGTACCACTATAAACTGTCACTTGCTATTGTGCACCCCATCATTCTAAATAAAATGCCCATAAATGATTCTTCATGATGAAAAAAATACATTATCTTAAAGTGTCACTTGTTTCTCATTAGAAGCATATTTGTTTTTATTATAGAGCATACTTTTAAGAAAGAATTTAAACTGGTACTGTGAATACAGTACAGAAGGTTCAAATGTGAATCAGTTTAACTAATTATAGCTGTCCTGTGATATTCAAAATGTAAATGTTCATAAATAGCTAGCTGTACTTTTGAAATAAGTGGTTTCATATTTATACCATTTTATTAATTGTTTATATGCACATACTGTAGGATATGCATTGAAATATTGCCGTCCACCCCCCAAAACTGGCATCCAGTGCTACTGCAATCACATATTGTAGAAACAAAGGAGAAATACTAAACTAGTCATCTCCATCTCCATCCAGGTTTGAGTGTCTAATTTAAAAATACGTAATTATTGGTGAATGGGTTGGGTTAAGTACGTTTATTACATTATTTTTTTAATTCTCATGTGTGAACATGATACATGCTGTCCTGTTACCTTATTCAAAAGAGTCATGATCTCAGTTATGTGATGGTCAGTTTACTCGTCTCTCTCTGTGTTTTTACCAATGCATGCTTTCGTACATTACTGCTTGGATATTATAAATGAGATGTTGCCATTCAACCTTCCTGCTGTGTCAGAGTCACCATATACAGTATACACACTGACACAAATATGCACCAGTATTTGTAATAGTAAATAAATTGTAAAAATGAATGTGGGGCACATAATTATCATCTTCAACCCTGACCATGGGGCATCGCTTGTTGTCAGCCATTTTTTTAACAGAAAAATGTTTTACAAATAATTTAGCCATGGGAGACTGCCATGAAAGAGGCCAATCAATGCAATCTATCGGTTGGAGATGTGGACACTAGTCCACTATTGAATCAGTCAGATTTCCCCTATGCAAGGCTTGCCATCTCTCACCAGCACAGGGATGACAATCTTGTGGGGCATAAGAATCCCAACCTCCTCCAGGGTCTGGTCCTGCCTCTGCCATTTGCACTTATACCTCTTGTTCTGAAGCCAGATTTTGACCTATGTAGAGGTAAGCTTCAGGACATTTGTTAAGTGATCTCTCTGTGGTGCCAAGAGGTAGTTCTGCTGCTTAAATCTTCTCTCCAGCTCATAGACTTGAGCCTGAGAAAAGAGTACTCAGGGTTTCCTCCTTTTCCTTTACCTGGGGTACTCTGAATCTTCAAAATCCTTCTTCTGAGGATCGATATTCTTTTGCACAGAGCAAATGTCTGAAATATATTAAATTAAAGGGTACAGTAAATCATAAGCCTGCTTCATTATGCCAAGCAAAGGGGTTCGCTCGGCATGCTGTCAACCTGGTTTCATGCCCCAAGCCCAGGTACTAGGAGTGGAGACTGGTAGGGAGGGGGATCACAACTGTCCATTGGATACTTCCCTCCCAGGTTGGTGGGACTCACATGAATACCTGAGGGTGGACTGGGTGATGTGCTTGGGGAATGTAATGCCTCAACATATCCCCTGCATGTCCCCACCTGAGGTTGCCTGCGCTCACACATAAGGCTGAGAACTGAGGTGGGCAGAACAGAAAATGTGAAAATGGCTCCTCATATGGCTGGGTGACAAGCATCGGTTCCTGCCACCACAAAGCCCCAGAGTCAGCCTGAACCAGCCTTGCAGCCCAGGGATACACCATCTGCTGATAAGGTAATTCCCTCTTGGAAGATAGGGACCCTCCCTGCACAGGGATATGCTGGGCTACCCAGGAAAGGCTGCTATAGAGTTTGGTGGATGGCAGCAGGGGCCGAGAGGGTGGTAGGTAGCCTAGGTGCTCTGAAGGAGTGGCAGGATGGGGTAGCTATGGGGAGGTGCATAAACAGAATAAAATACAAAAAAAAAGGTAAATCACTCAGGGAATCTATTCAGTTGAATAACCATTGACAATTGCTGCTGCCTGCTGCCAATATCAGTGCTAGAAGCTATACTGTACAATGGGTGTAAGTATATCAACTTTTTTCTGTAGGGGAGGGGTATGAGTGTCAACTTTTTTCTTGTTTGCATTTTTGACAGATTGTGTCTTTTTTTTTTGGTCAGTACACACTTGCCCCCTTGTGTGGGCAGAAAATCCACATTTTAAATTGCACACCCCTGCTACTATTTTATATTGCGCCCATATCTCTCAACCTCCCAGCATTAAAAATCATAGTACTGCCCTTCAAAATTCAGAGCAAATGACCAGAATGATGAGCACTTTCTTATTTTAAAGAATAATTTGTCTACAATAGTGAGCCTCGTGTATTTAGTTTCTATCAAGCTAGGTAAATGATTTAATAGTGTGTCCAGAAATAGCTCTAACATTATTAAAAACATCAGTAAACCTTTGCAGAGCAAAGGGTAAATTCAACTGTAAAAATGACAGCATAGTGCAAAATTCATAGCAGATGACAGGTATGATTGCACCCCCTCCATTCTTGAAAGCTACTGCATCTGAATGAGGTTATCCTAGGGAAGAAACAAAAAATTAATGTCACAAATGTGTATTTCTCAAGATTTTAATTCTTTGTGCATAAACAAGAGCTATTAGTTTGGATGCATCAGATTATTATTGTTTACACATATATCTGAATTGTTTCTTTGGCTTTGTGTTTTATGATGTTACTATTTTCTGAGAAATAAAAAAAATGAATTTTGTAAATTATTTCTGAGTATCTCCTTCAGTTTGAGGAGGAGGTGGGGGAATGCTGTACTAGTACCAATTGAAATATTATTCTTTAACAAATTACAACCAATTTCATATTTGCCATTTGATTCAATTGCCATTATCTCTTTTTTTTGTTTTATTTAATCTAATTAAATGTGAACTAAAGATTAATGCATTCATCTTTTCTACTTAAAAACAACAAATAAAAATAGCGTTATCAGTTTGATTGCTCTTGGCTATAATAACATGTTGAAATCACATACCGACGTTTTATACCCAGGAGTTTCTGAATTTAAAGCAGTGGAATATAATGCTGATGGCCACAAACATAATAGAACTGCAGTTTTTACAACTGATTTAATATTTACCATTTGGGCAGTTTCCATTCTCTTGTTTTTTTGTTTTTTTTTTAACTAATGAAATGTGAAATAAAGATTAATACATTCATCTTTTCTACTTAAAACTAACAAATAAAAATTGGTGTTACTAGTTTGATTGCTCTTGGCTGTCATAACGTGTTGAAATCACATTCTGATATTTTATACCCAGGGGTTTCTGAACTGAAAGCAGTGGAATATAGTACCGCTGACAACAGACACAATGGAACTGACGTTTTTAGTTCCTGTTTTGTAAGTTCTCGGTCAAACGTTAGGGGATAACCAGCCCATGTTTTGAGCAATAAAGGGGGTGTGAGCTTTTGAAAATAAGGAATTTGTAGGAAAAATGAATCCGAATATGATATTATGGAACTGTAGACCTTTTTCTTCAAACAAACCCATGGAAATGCATCAGAGGGGTTTATGTCATTACAGAGTCTTTTAATCCGACACTTAAGGCTTCAGTTATTGTAACTCCAGTTTGGAAACACTGGCATTCAAAAATAAGGTAACACCTTCCATAATAATAGTGCAGGAAGACATTAAATCCCCAAATGAAAAACAATAAAAATGAGGTGACATCCAGTTTCAGGAACTGAAGTCAAAAGTCTTTGAATCAGAACTAGAACCAGAATTATAGGAATTTGTACTAGAATTACTAGTTCAAACCACTTTTCTGGTTCTCGAACAAGAACAATTTTAGTTTGAACCAAAAAAGGTTTGAATCAAAAATCACTTGGGAGAGATCGTGAATGTGTGAAATATAAAATGTTGGCAAATTTCCCCATAAACAGACTATAAAATCCTGTTAGGGAAAACATCTAACATCAGGGATGTTTTAGTTGTGCTTAAACTATCCCTTTTCAAGTGTTTTACAATGTCAGTAGCAACAGAAATAAATAAACAATATGGCAGCTATCGCAAACCACAAGAAAGAAATTGGTTAGTGAGGCCCATTTTTGGTTTATGATACATCAAATTTGCAAACTAAAAAAAAACACTCTCACAAAAAACAAATGTCTGGTTTGTATGGTGCATCTACTTTTTAAATCCTTATAACTCAGGAACTGTTTAATATTTTTTCACCAAACCTTCGAAAGGCATTACCTCATCTCAGACCACATGTACCCTGAAAGTCTTGTGCAGAAATTCAGTACTATATAGCCTATACATGAGAGGGAAAAAAAAACACAAAAAAAAAACATGTTAAATATATGTGAAAAATTGGAACTTTTACAAAATAAGGGGCATCCAGATCTTGAAACTGCACAAGGAGCCATTATGAACCTCCCCACGTTTTCACAACATGACATGTTAATGGAAAATGCAAATTTGTAGGCTATTGTGGCAAACAAAGGAAAACTAGGTCTTCATCTCTGGTAAATTACCATACACAGTCACATGTAATGTTCCATTTCACCTTTATTTTTCTTTTCTTTTTCAATATGTGCCCTAATGTTTTGCCATCAATTGGCTTCTTCTGGGGGACTGTTAAACAGATGTAAATAAGAAAAATGTCAAAATATTTCTAACAATGAATTTTAATTATAAGTTATAAAAATAATTTTTATATTTATGTTTTTGAGAATACCACCACGATAGTATCAAACATCATCCTTCTTTATATAATTACTTATTATAAAATTCATCATTTATGTCATCCATGTTATACAAATCTCAACTAGCCCAAATGGTACCAACAAAATAACTGGCCATTTGCTACGTAGAAGTGCCTATTTTTCATTCATATAAATTACAGTTTAAATTTATCCAAAGAAAAGTCTTTAATCCTGTTATTTAAAGTAATTATGATAATTATCGGTACCGTATGTCTAAAACAAGTTGTACTATCCCTTTAAATAAAGTATTTTTCATGAAATTATTCACCTGTTGTAGTTTCTTGTTGTTTTCTACACGATTACCTTCTGTCTTCATATGTTTATTATGTATCTTGAAGAAAACACAGTATTCCATATTAACTAACCTTCTACTTATACCATCCTTCTTTTCTGAATTCATTTATAATTTAAATTAATAATTACCTCATAGACATGATTTATAGCATGGATGACATAAATTATGAATTTTATAATAAATGATTATATAAAGGATGATGTTTGATACTATTGTGGTGGTATTCTTAAAACATAAATATAACAATTATTTTTATAACTTATAATTAAAATTCATTATTAGAAATATGTTGACTTTTTTATTATTTACATCTGTTTAGAAGTCCCCCAGAAGAAGCCAACTGATGGTGAAACGTTGGGGCACATTTGGAAAAAGAAAATAAAAATAACGGTGAAATGGAACATTACATGTGACTGCGTATGGTAATTTAACAGAGATGAAGACCTAGATTTCCTTTGTATGAACTATCACACTACACATCCATCTCCACACTGGAAGATATTTATAGAATTATTGTCAAGATTTCCCTGGGAAACACATTTTTATGGACTATTGTGTCAAATCCCACAAAAGTTATATTGAACTGCAAAGTTAGGGGTCTGACATTGAGTAAGCACCCTACTCAACCATAACTATAAGGGCTCTACCGTACCCCTATAATTTATTTATTTATAGTATGTATTGATTTATTTATGTTAAGCTGTTTAACACAGGAGAAAACACACAGAGATACATATGGAATCTCATTTACAGAGGGGAAGGGATTGGGATAATAACTTAATACAGATTTAGAGAAAGTAGTTATATATGCATATTTCAATGTAAAGTATAAATGCTGTATGTGACATATACCTCAGTATGAAACTGTCAATGCAAGCATGTATCAGACAGCAGCAATAAAAAGTCAAAGAAGATCTGTTACAGTTAAATAGAAGAGGTGTCACAGTAGTAGTAGTAGTAACCATTACAAAGACAAGCAGAAGTGAAGTGAGAGTGCACTCTCAGTTTTACATTAAGGATATAATTTTTTTTTCCAAATAACAAATCAAAGACTGATATGCATATGGGGGCCAGTAAGTTGAAACAACTTGAGCTGCTTTATTCCTGCAACTGGGAGTCAAGGGATTTGGGACCAGGAGGATATGATAAGTCAAAAGAGGGACTGGGCTCATTAGGTTGCTTATGTATTGTGGCAGCTTTTTGTGTCTGAACTGTACAGCTAACAGCACAGTATACATGGAGTATCTATTGCCTAGGAAGGCCACTCCAGTTTCATGTACAGTTTTGCTTTGAGTAAAGGTAGGTATGGAATGTGCATTTCAGCACAATGCGACACAGGGAATTGTACAACACATCCAGTTGAACCAAATGGGTTTTGGCTGCAGATCCACAAACAATGTGCCCATAGATAATGGAGGCTAATATCTGCTCAGCCATTCTTTTTGTGCTTGCCAGGGAAAGATAGTCTCTCATATGGTACAGGGCATCTATTTTCAGTATATTGCAGAGGATCATGTTTCAGTATGTGCTGTGTAATCTGCACTTTTGTCCAGGGTCAGGCCAAGATCTTAGTAAAAGGTAATATTCTCCAGGAGGCAGCCATCAAGTCACTGTAAGGTCAGAGATGGGTTGGAGCTTAGGGATCAACTGGAGCCTAAAAGCATGCTAACTGTTTTCCTCTGGTTTATAATTAATCGGCTTGCTAGGAACCATTGTTGCATTTTTTGGGAGGAGAAATCAAACTGGAGATTCGATGTGACTACCGTATATTTGCATCTTCCCCAGAGGAGAATAGGACCAAGTCATCAGAATGCATTGGTGTGTAACAAGAGGAGGTGTATAAAGGAAGGTCATTTATGTAAATGATGAACAATAACATCCTCAGTACAGAACCCTGGGGGTCACTCCTAAAGATTGGCTGAGTGACTGAGGTTGAGTCACGTGTCCTCACTAGTTGACCATGATTAGTCAGGTAGAATTTAAATCAATCTATGGGGACACCTCTTATAACACAGGTCTTAAGCTTACAATCCAATAGATCAAGGTCTACCAAAACAAAGGCCTTGGCAAGGTCTATGAAAAATAGCCCCTGTGACATCCTTTGTCAATGCCAGTTTGATTATGATTGTTGAGTCCTAGTCTGGAAGTGGTACTGAAGTGCTCTGCTCAAAAGCCTGATTGGTAGGGAGAACAATGAAGTATTGTATAGTAATCATTTAGTTGCCTGCTGATTATTCATTCCATAATTTAAGAGGATGGGGAATAAGGATATGAACCCCAAAGCAAATATGCAGTGTGTGGGACTTTTTTATTACTGATCCAAGAGAGAATACTGTGGCAATATGCCAGCTTTGTCATATGCAAGAAAGTCATGGCAATAATGGGTCTCGTACTGGCACAGGTGGACAGCATACGCATCTTAAAGTCAAACATATGGCTGGGGCAAGCACATCATGAGAAATTATCTGAAGTATTTTGGGAGGCAGAGATAAGGCAGACAATATGGCAGAGAAAAAGATGGTTGAGGAGGAGAAGCTAAGTAGTACACCTGAAAGTGTGAAATCACTGATGAGCAAAAGCAGTAGCAGCAGCAGCAGCATCACCCTGACAAAACCCCTCAGCCAAGTCACAAATATTCTTGACACAGTCTTCATCTGTGGCTGCCACAGAGCATTGTGGCACCTGGACAATACTATTCCCAAAAAATACCCACCCAAAAAAGATCTGGTCAACTATTACTAGCATTCTATCAAATCAGCATAAATTGCTCCCTAATCATTCAGTGGCCAAGGAATTGAATGCTGTTGTGATAGAGATGATCGCTATGGATCTTCTCCCATTTTCTTTTGTGGAAAATGCTGGTTTGCTTCACTTTATGTCCAAAGCATGCCCCAAGTGGAAAATGCTGTCCAGCACCTACTTTTCAACAGAGAGCAACCAAAAAAATCTTTGAAGTCAGAAACTTGGAATATCATGCTAGACTTGACAAACTCTGACTATTTACATTGGAGTATCATAGAATAAGGGGCGACTTATGTCTGGTATTTAGGGCAACACATGACGAAAACTTGTGGGAGTTATTAGGACTTGAATTAAGGGACAAAATATATTTAACCAGGGCACACCCACTGCAATTAAAAGTTGAACAGTGCAAAACAAAAAAAAAAGAAGCAATTGGTTCACAATAAGAGTTTGCAAAATTTGGAATAGTTTACCTGTGGAAATAGTATCATGTAATAATATTGATACTTTTAAAAATTACTTGGACACCTATTTGAAACAAAAATGCATAGTAGGATATAATTAATATTGGCGAGCATTATGAACCATGGTCTTCTAGCTCTGTATAACCTATGATGCCTATGATACCTATGATTAACTGAGGGACATTGTTGAAAAAGAAGTTTCACATGAACTGCAGCATTCCATCGGTTTAGACATCAGTCTTGTCACTGATATGTAGATCAGTGGACCAACAGTTGCTAGTTCTTTCATGAGCATAACAGCACATTGTTTTGAACTAAAGGGCGTTGTTCATTACCTTGACAGCAAATGCAAGTGACCGAATAGTAATGGAAGCTGCATGTCTGGAATTCACAAGTATGCAACACTGGCTATGAAGAGTATGTTCGATTCACACACTGAGGACATTTTGGCATCAGTACTGCAGGAGACTGACATTTGGTTGAACCCACTATTTTTAAAGGCAGGCTTCATAGCCAGTATAATGGTATGAGTGTTATCAAGGATATTAATGATGGTTTCAGTAGGGTGCCCTGCATTGCATGCTGTTTAAACATGGCTATGTAAGCGTTCTTGTCACAATGTGACATTAAAAAGGTACTCAATCTGTGTCATCAAATTTGAGGCCATTTTGCATGGTTGGGAAAGAGAAGGGGACCAATTACGTGCACTGCAATTAAAAAATGTCCTGCCTCAGCAACAATTAAAGCAGGAGGTTGTCACAAGGTAGAATTCAACCCTGTATATGATGGAGTGGATGTATGAACAATATTATGCATTATGAACTGGCGATCATAAATAGACGAATCTGATTGACTGAGAGCTCTTTGAAGCCATGATGATATTGGGCTACATCATCATGCCTTCAAAAAGCCTCCAGCTACCAGCCTCCTCGCAGTCAGAAATTCCTCTGACAGCTGCATTTCCCTGATTTACCTCACGCAACTGAGCCCACTGCCTCTGGAAAAACGGACGGAGTTCCCCAACACGAGTGTCACGGAGCATCTGTTTATAAACAACCGTCGCTCATTCCTTCTCACACAACAAACTGACTCCAAACACCTTGCAGCTGAGTGAACTGATTCTGTACTGGAACAACAATGCTGGCAGACATGGCTTTTACATATTTAAGCTGACCGCCATCTAGTGCTAGTTTTGAGCATTTTTTCAGTACAGCAGGTGCAATCATCACAGACCGATGTACAAACCTGCCACAAAGCAGAAAACACATTCAGCATGGCATCAGGCACATCTCAAGCAACTCCCCATGAAACACACAAAAAAAACTGTCAACATGATGTGTGTGTGCGTACCTGTTTAGTTGCTCTCTCCCCCTGCCACCAGAGCAGAGTTTCAAATAAATACAGTCCTTCTTCACACAGCCTTGGAGCACACAGCATGACCAGGTTAAATGTAAGGAGCACACACTGCTTGGAGGTGAGAGTTCAGAGCAGCACCTCTTCAACCATTTCCACTTATAACAGCGCCACTTGCTGACCAGAGAATTATAGGAACTTTTTTCTGAAAACATACTCCTCCACCACTCTAAAAGTCATTTTAAAAATATTTTAAACATTGTTTTTGTATTTTATACTACTAAAACTTTTAAGCCAGTTCATAATAGCAAGAAGTCACTCCAGGGTGTGGTATATCATGGGATATCATCACTTCTCGGCGGTTGGAGGCACTCGGCCTGTGGCCACGTGCCCAACCACCCGAGGCGTGATGATATCCCATGCTATACCACACCCTGTCATGCCTTATTGCTTAATTATACAATGGCAAGAAAAAATCCTGGACTCTGATTGGTCAGTCTTGGGCTGAACCTGTTATGTTATCCCAGTACAACATCACAGGTCTAGTCTCAGCCTCACTGTGAACCTGTAGATGAACTTTTGCTTGATTATGTGCTGCTTATTGTGCTTGATGGTGTTTCATTGTTTCATCTTCTTTTAAAAAACAAAAATATTTTTCCACACAAAAACATCTTTAAATTTTTTTTTTTTATTCTGTATACCAACGAGCCATTGTACAGTATAATAGCAATAATGCCCTCCAAGGTGTGTCATTTGGGATAACGTCAAACCTCAGTTATTGGATGCACTTGGCCTGCAGCCTCATGCCCAACCAACTGAGGTGTGATGTTATCCCAGCACGACACACACCCTGTTGGGCATTATTGCTTAATTATCAGAGAATATGCTCCTTCATTCAAGCCATGACTGTTCTGGAGCTTCTATGTCGCTGGCAACAGAACAGTGGAGGTTTATTGATGGACTGATTTTGATCTTGAGGCATTTTGATCATGCCACACAGGCAGTGAGTGAGGGCACTACTTCTGTTAGCCAGGCCATCCCACTGCTCTGGGTGCTGAGGCAGGCTATTTGTAATATTAAGTAGCAGTTTGAGGCAACAGGTAACTCTGTAGGATGGGCATTGTCTGAACATATGCTTAATATATTGGATCATAACAGACACCTGAATGCTATGCTCATGTGTGGATTTCATGACTGCAGCAATACTGGATCTATGGTACAAACAGGGACTTTCAGCCATACTTGATGGTGGTAGTAAGACAGTTGAGCATGTGAAAAGACTGCTTATCAGTCATGTACATGGTTTGCAAATGCAAAAAAAACCCAGCATATTCAGATGAGACTTAATGTGTCACCCTCAGCAACAGTCAGCAAGGGAAGTGAAAGATGTGGAGATGCAGCTTTAACATCTATCAGTAATACAACTGGAAAACCACTTCCAAAATCAAATCATCTATAGGCAGTTCTTGCACAGGTTGGCACTGAAGACTGTGAGGAGGAGAAGGAGTATGAACAATCGTCGGTTGTCATATTAAAGGTAGCAGCCAGATCTGTTGAGGCATATATTTCTGACTCCAAACACCTTGCAGCTGAGTGAACTGATTCTGTACTGGAACAACAATGCTGGCAGACATGGCTTTTACATATTTAAGCTGACCGCCATCTAATGCTAGTTTTGAACATTTTTTCAGTACATCAGGTGCAATCATCACAGACTAATGTACAAACCTGTCCCCCCAAAAATTTCACTATGTTGACATTCTTTAAAATGAATACTGCACATACACTTCTAAATAAAAGTGAATCAATGTGAGCACCAGTGACAGACCAGGATGAAGCAGGGGAAAGACTATCACCCATCAGATGTAGATGTGAAGTTAATTGATGCAAAATTCCCATGTGGTGAAAATTCAGATATTGAGGATGCATAGGGGGTATTTGTTGTGGGGGATGAGGAGCAGAAGTTTGACTAACTAGGAGGACACAGAAAGAAGGAGAAGAATGTAACAACTAGTTATCCCAAGAACAAGCTGAGTGGTGGTGTTTGTTGCAAACACTGACTAGAATTTTAGCATTTTCTTGCAGCTGTTTTGTGGTTTTATATGTGTGCGAATATTTTGGAAACACTATGGATTAAATAAAGAAGCTGTTATTGCACTGGGATATGGGTTCATTTAATTTGTCAGCTCTCTGTATATCCATGAATTGCAGAGAAGTCTTCATGGAGGGAAGGGGAGTGCGGTTCCTCTTGATGTTTATTTGAAAGTTGTCTTACTTGGGACTAGCATGACCATAGCAGTGAGCTTCCCACATCATTGAATTTTACTGAACTGTAACTGCACATTTTGGTATCCACTCCTCCTACTCCAGTCCTCTGCACCAGGAAACAACATGTGCCACCTCCTGCTACTCCATGTGATGCCTCTAGTTGAACCAGGACTCTTAACCAAACTGATATGCCAGGCACCAGACTAATGTGAACCTGCTGGCAGATGCATACCACCACTGATGATGATCTGCACTATGACCACCGCCAGTGCTCCTCAGCCATGAAGAACATGGGCCTCCTCCATCTCATGTCTCCAGATAAACCTGGACTCTTAGCCCAGCATAAATGGCAAACACATTTACTACTGTGTAAATCTGCTTCCATTGTCCTGCTGTCTCCTCCACCCAGCAAGGTGCCTGCTCTGCCTCCCATCCAAGTGGGGCACCATTGTGCTATTACACATCATGGCCATCACTAATGTGATGGTAAGTATCATTCCATTGTTTTTTGTTTCCTTTTTTACTTTTCCAATTTCATTTTCCTTTTACTGGTATAAAAGACACGGAGTGAGCTAGACTCTAAATAATCTCACTGTTGTGTTCGCAGGACTACTCTCCTGCTGCCTCATCCTCAGCAGCCAGCAAGGCACCTCTTTCTCTGCTGGGGCACCATTTTGCCATTACACGGCCTAGCTACCAGTAATGTGATGGTAAATATCATTCAAATGTGTTTCATTTTTCTTTTCAGTTTTCCTTTCACAGATTCATCGTAAAACAATGTCATGGGCTGCCAGCTGAGTAGTGCAACAGTAATTCCAATCTGATCTTCACAGGTGATAGCTGTGACAGTAAGACTGTAAGATTGATAAGGGATATACCAAGTGGTCACCATAGTGTCCCACTGAGGAAAAGTAATTTGTCTCTTTTCTTCACAATTGACAGCTGGGAGCACCATGGTAACAAACTCAGGCTAATTGCCTTTTTCTTCACAGGTGACAGGTATGTAAAGAGTGGGATTGCACAATGAATATATTGTGTGGCCACGTTAGTGACAAACTCAGGCTAAATATTTTTTTTTTTCTTCACAGGTGACAGGTATAGTAATACTTGGAGTGCACAATATATATACTGTTCATATGGTCAGTCATGCACAGTGGCCACTTTAGTAAGGTCTGCATATGTTTCCTTTGTCTTCACAGGTCTCTTCCTGTCCTGCTCTCTTCTAATCATAGAAGCAAGACTTCTGTTCCTCCACCTCCACTACCTGGGGCACTTTCATCCCATTTCAAGGCTGGGCCATTACCAACATGACAGTGGGTATCCTTCCTAAAAGTCATTTTTTTCAATTGACTTTTCACTTTTGTTTCCTTTCACAGGCATTGGTTGTAACTCAGTATGGAGCATACTACAGCCTAAATCATTTCTGTCTTGTATTCTCATCAAGTCTGTTTGCATTCTGCCAATAAGATGAATTCCTCACCATCTTACAGCAAGCACACCATTGCCATCTTCAAATCTCCAGTCCCCACCAGATCGTTGATGTGGCAACTTTGCTAACTAATACTGCCTTGGACCTCCTCCTCCCCCACTCCACTACTGTATGTTGTCTTTTGAAACTCAGCATATCCTCTGCATTAAGCATATAGAACAGTCCTCCAACTGATGCTGCTGTCCCATGACCCAATTTGTCATGCACTATGAAAATACCTGAAATAAAAGAAATATGAGCAGACACCAGATATGCAGTGACATATAGATATGGATAGTATTTAAGAAAAAATGGAAAAAAAATACTTACTTTTCATTGTAGGAAACACTTTTAAATTAAACAAACTCTAGCAAGAGCCAATATGGCTGCAAAATGATATTATTGATGGTAGTGAAAAATATGTAAGAAAGACGGTATCATAACAAACACATACTATATGTGCTTTTGGAGCAGCACAAGCATTTGGACATTAATCAAAAGATTACATCCATGAGACTGTAACTCCTCCATCCAGATTGTATTCCCTCTTCACAAACTAGTGGTATTATAAAGGGATGAGATTTTCATAATGTGATTGATTTGCACATTGTAATCTCTTTTTTTATTTTTTTATATATGTACAGGAGTGAGGGCCATCCCCTCTCCCCAGTGCAAAAATCCACTTTGGCTCAATGTCTGAGGACAAAAGAGGATGGAAGAATGGTAGGAGAGTCATGGGGCCTGCTTCTGCTTCCAGTTTTCTATTTTCTGTCCCCATCCCTGCACTGGAGCATGCAAGCTGGATGTGCATACATGGAGGCATGTGCACACTCATGGAATTCCACAGTTTCCTCCTTTCCCTGCCATTCTCAGACCCACATTACCACCACATCTCATTCAGTGCTAGAGGCAGTCCTCCATCCATGGGAAAGGAGAGCAGTTTCCCTCCCCAGTCAACCCCCTGCTCCCCAGGCTCATTCCTGAACCAGGGTTGTTGGCGTGACATGAGGTAAGGTGTCCAGTGTCTCAGACTTCTACACCACTGGTCCAGTTATTAATGTTATTTCTTTGCTGAACTGTAATTTAATTACATTAACAATTATGAGCACATAAGCAATTGCAATGGACTAGGTAGGTTGAGCAGGGAATATAAATAATCATGTTTTACTTTTCCTTTTTACATGTCCCCTCTGTTCCCTACCACTACAGTTTGTAAGGCTGTGTTTTAATTTGAGCTGTATTATTCATAATCTCACAGTGGGATGTCATAGACTTCAGAAGGGAACTGGTATGCTCATGTGTTTTAGAAACTTCTCACTTGATAGAATTATCATCCTGTAATTTAAGCAGCCCCAGTTATACTATACAATTTATATCTGTACCGATGTTAAACACCAAATGAGATATTTGCAGAAGTAGCACAAGAAACAACTATATCACACATTTCCATTCCATACCATGTATGCACACTCACCCCATGGCAGAATGTTCTATAATTCTTTCAAAAATATTTTCTAAATCCATTTCAGTGAACTTTACTAAGGGATAAGGTGACCATATTGGCTATCGCACACTAGTAAGAGTGCAAAGATTCTCCTGCAAGAACTGCACTACCAGGATTCACAGCATCCAATAAAAATGGGGGAGATAATATAATAGGGACATGGAGTCAAATTATTAATATATTGGATACTGCACTTTTTAAAAAATTCCTTAAAAACTAAGGTACTATGAAGTGTGTACGGTGACCCTGTTAGTGCAGTTCTTACAGGAAAACATTTGTGCTCTTTATTCATTAACGTTTCAAATTTCAGGCTTTATTGTTCTTCCAATACATTAAAGTTTTGGACATTACAATGATGTAAAAGAAGAAAAAAGGTTGTAGACAAAGTTAAAAAGAGATACAAGTCATATAACTTCTATTGCACATATTGAGGTATAAAAACAATGATAGTGCATTTAATATATTATTGTGCAAATAAGATGGAGTGTATAAATGTAACTTCTTTTGAGTGAGATAGCATTTTCTTTTATAGCTTATCATGAAGGCAAGAAATTTGGAGATCATTTCAGCATATTTTTTTGGGCATAGGGTGCAAAAGAATGAGCAGAGGGTCATAATCTAGAGTGGCATAATTAATAAGACCTTTTTTTTTAGGATTTGATTCTGTGAATGGTTATAGATGGGACACTGTATTGTGATATGCTAAAGGGTCTCCTGAAAGCCCTTAATACAGTTACAGTATTCCTGGTTATGCCCTTCATTAATGATTGCCAAAGCTGTCACCTTGCCCCTTAGTGTTCAGTGAAATGGATTTAAAAAACAGTTATTAAACAATTATTGAACATTTTGTCATGGAGTGAGTGTAAATGCATGGCATGGAAAGGAAATATGTGATATACTGTAGTTGTTTCTTGTGCTACTTTTGTATATATCTCATTGTGTGGTTAATATCAGTACAGATATAAACTGTATAGTATAATTGTGGTTGTTTAACTTGCAGGATGGTAATTCTATCAAGTGAATTTTTTTTCTAAAACACATGAGGATATCAGTCCCCCTCTAACCTCTGTGGCCTCCCAGTGTGAGGAGACTGTGAGGCTGTGAATTATGCAGCTCAAATTAACACACAGCACTATGAGCTGTAGTGGCAGAGATTAGAGAGTGTGATAAATGTAAAAAGAAACAGTAAAACATGATTCATTATATTCTCTGTCCAACTTATCTAGTTCATTGCAATTGCTTATGGACTCTTGATTGTTGATGTAATTACTGTAAATTACAGTTTGGTAAAGAAATAAGATTAGTGACATGAGTGGGACATCCAACCCCTGAATAAATATGTAGACTTAGGTTATGATTCAAGGGCAAAAAATACAAATAGAAAAGGGAAAAAGAGGTTGTAATGTGTATATCAACCCCATGACAAAACTCTAATTTCTTTATACTACCACTAGGAGAACAGGTGGAAAGAACTGAAATGTAAAGGAATGCTGCACTATGTCAGTCCATGGAAGAAAAGCAAGGCTAAAACACAGTGGTATGTGCGTGTTTGCGAGAATTTTAAAACCTAGGAGGAAACAACATGGCAGTGATTGATTGAGCATGGCACTGTTAACCCTTACTGCCTACAGACAGAACTAGGATGTTATGTAAATGAATTCTGGACTAATGACTGATATATGACTCTGGCAAAGTACAGTAGGAGAGATGTTGCAACTGCAAAGGAAACACACTTTGTTTTTGGAGAAGGGATTTTGTTATCTGGCATACAGTAGTTATCTGGTGTAGGAGACGGTGCTGCAAGTCCAACATGTTCTTCAGTGGGAAAAATGCTTTGAAATAATGCTGAGTCCCTTTTTGAAGCAAGATGTCTGCAGTGCTCTGCCCACTGCAGCCATAATAACCAGTGCCTTGCAAGAACCATGTAGCAACAAAATTTAGTCACCCTAGTAATGATAAATACTTGCGACGTGAGAATCAGTAACAAAAGATGATTTGAATTACAATGGTTTTAAATACCCTGCCACCCCACAACCACAAAAAGACAACAAAAATACTTACCTTTGCTGGTGGATCACTACAAACTGATACACTAGTTGAAGATCATCATTTGGATCCAGTTATAAACTGCATTCACAAAGTGCAGCAACAGGATATATGATTTCTGGGAGCATCCTGAGAATGTTTCCAGTCATAAGAATTCAGTTTTATTTTCTGGGCATTAAAGTACATCTTGGCAGCTGCTGTGGAGAATTGCAAGAGCACAGCACTAGCTAACAGCAGCAGAATATAAAATTTCTGGGAGTGCATTTCCTTTCTGGACATTCTGAGATTTTTTTGTAGCTTATAAGAATTCACTTTTATTTTCTGGGCACTAAAGTGCATCTTAATTTCTGTAGAGAGTCACGCAGCACAGCACCAGTTAGTAGTAGCAGCAGCAGCATATAACATTTCTGGAAGCATGTCTCATTTCTCGGTGTCTTGAGAACTTTTCTAGCCTTGAGAATTTTTTTTTCTGTGCACTAAAGTGCATCTTGACAGCTGTTGTAAAGAGTTGCACAGTACAGCACCAGCTAGTAGCAGCAGCAGCATGTAAGATTTATGGGAACACATCTCATTTCAGGAGTGTTGGGGGCAGTTATACACCACGAAATAACATATGGCAGCATGTAACAGCCTGTAAAACTTTTGGGCACACTTAAGTAAAAGTCTGGGAGAAGATTATTTATGTAAATTGGGATTTTTATGCACAGTAGGTGAGCCACAACATCAGTGTTGGGGTAAAGTAAAAAAAAAAAAAAAACACCACCATGTCGTATATCATTGCCTGTAAAAACCTAACATATTAGTCCAGTACTTGAGAAAAATTTTTGGAGACAGCATTTTTGTATATTTTGCTTTTCTGACATGTTCCCCTAAGTGTTGTGCTTTTCTTACAATTTCCCTGAAAATTTGTAACATGAGTGGTGGTGGGGGACTGAATCATAACGCCAACCTTGTAGCAGAAAGCAGCAGTACAAAACATTTATTCTGGTACTTCAGAAAAATTCTGGGAGCACAGCATTTATGTATATTGTGCTGTTATCACATTTTCCACTGAAGGGTTGTGCTTTTCTTGAAACTTCTCTGTAGCAAAAAGTAGTAACATAATATATTCCTTTTTTTCTAATATTTGTTTTAGCTACTTTTCCCATTTTTGACCACCCTCATGTCCTTGGTGTGAGCATGTGCATGTGGAGACATGCACACATCACACACTGTGGAATGCCCCACCCTGCTGGTCACCCATTGTCCACCTGTGCCACCACTGGACCTCCAACTGGAGGCAGTGGGACTGCAGGAGAGTGCCACCCCTCCCAGGGAGAGGAGAGGTACCATTAGGCTGCTCCCATCCTCCTCCCCCATGCCAGCTGTGCGATGACTGGAGTCTGTTCCTGAACCCCAGCCACCAGTGTAGTGTGAGGTGTGGTGTCCAGCACCTCAACCCTCATCACCACTGGACCATCTAGCAACATAATATATTCTGGCAGTTGAGAAACATTCTTAGGGACAAAGACAGTGATAGGCTCATGGAGTGTGTGGTTGCTCAAGAAAGAGAACAATACAGACAGGAAATCAGATGTTTTTTCTTTTGTGAAGCAGCAGGAAGAGGATAGCTGACAGAAGATTTGAAATATATACAGTAGAAGGAAGTAATGTCAGAAATCAGAGCAAAGAAATTAAGATGTAAAAATTTGTTTGTGTTTCTTTTTTTAAGTTTTTTAAGTTTTTGTATTTTTTTAGCTACAACAGGTGAAGATAAGAATAAAGGAGACAGTAAGACAGCTGACAAAGCTGTAACAAAGAAGAATAAAGACAGAATCAGACTATGATTTGGGAACAAAGGGTGCAGTGCCACGACAACATTCTGCAAGACCCTCAAGAATGCTCCATTGGTTTTGAAGTTAACAACTTCCCAGGAAAGCTCCCCATCTCCTTACATACAGTAGCTGCATCTCTTCTCTATGGAGGAAGGTAGCAGACAGATCTGAGGACAGTGTCTTGGGTCACCCCCACAGTATCTCAGTCTGCCTGCAGCTCACTCTCCTAATCTCTCCTAATCTCCTCCGTAACCTTTGTGTCTGTGTCTGGCACCTGTCCACTGTGTGACATCCCACCACAATGCCTCCTTTTATGCTGACCACTGTGTGACATGGAAGGAGCATTGGGGTGCCCTCTCCCCAACCCCTCTCAGCTATATCATTTTTTGTCTGAGTCCTCACATGATCGTCCTACTCCTGTCAGTGCCTTGCCCAAAGGTGGGTGTACTGGCCACCTGTAACCTAATGGGTGCAACCTTGCCAATGCCAAACAAGCATGTCACACAGTGTGCATTTCATCATGCTATTGTTGTCAAGATCAATTATGGAAAATTACCAAACAAGGGACTTTTACTGCTGCTGAATAGAGGAGTCAGATCATCTGGGGCAGGTCTTCACCTCCTCATGGAGCTCAGGTGGCAGCACAACCATGGAGGGGGCACAGGGGTGGGTGCTGTAGCAGATGCAGGACACAGAGGAGTAGGACCAACAGCTGGTGGTTGTACCTTAACTACATGCTGCTGCTGGTGCTATGTGGGGGGCAATGCCCGGTGCTCCTGTTCCCAAAAATTCACTATTCAAATGGATGGGACAGGATGTCCCATTTGCTGATCGCATAACCATTTCTCTGTCTCCCTCTCCTCTCTCTGATTTGCAATCCTCCCACAGTCCTCTCCATCTTCACTCAATTTTATTTAAAATAAAAAGCTTCAAAAAGTAAAAATAACATAAAGAAAGTAAATTGAGAAAAGGCAGAAAAATGGGAAAATGCAAATTATACTGTATAGCAGGAATTGTTTGCGTTCCCTAAATAATCACTATGTTTGCATTTTTAAAAAAGCCTGAACACTAGCGGATAGTGAAAATTATGGAACACTATCAATAGTGGTCTATGCTGTCACAGAGTTACAGTACTAGCTGTCAGATATCAGGAGTGTAACTGACAATGCTCAGCTCATGACATGACATGTATAAGTTTAACTTTATTTGTTTCTCTTTATTTAAAAGACAGCATGCAGTATTTCATTTGGGCTATACAACTGGTTTCTTCAATCCTGGACTTGACAGTTTCATTTTCTTTGCTCTGCAAAGCAATGAAAATCAAGCTGTAAGGAAAGATTCACCAATAAATTAACAGTAAATAATGGGCTACTTACCATATTAAGTAAAATTTAAATGTAACATACCAGTTACTGTAGTTCAGACAAGTCTCATGAGCTTCTGCAATCTCTGTGTCTGTAAATCCATGTATGCAGTCACTTTTCTTTTCAGTTAGATTATTGATGCTTGTTTCCAACTGACTAGCATGTTTCTCTTTTAGGGTGGTCGGCTTATGACCCACCTTTACGTTTGTTATGCCATCATTCAGCTGTTCAGCCACAACTCCTGCATACCAGTCACTGAAAAGTTTTTTTAACTCATCTTTAAAGGCCTTGTTGACTGATACATCAGGGGGCTGCAGTAAATCTCTGCAGGATGCAGGGATGAAAACAGGAATATACCCTGATTTCTCCAAATGTTTGAGCACTGTGGTTGTGGTGTGAGCTTGGAACAAGTCTAAAATCAGCAGTCCCTTCTGCTCAGCTGGCAGAGACATATTTACTTTAATAGAATCCAGGTATGTGACAAGGACTGATGTGATGTACTGGCACATTGTGTTTTCATTAGCCCAATGGTTGGGCAACTGGGTGATTGGCCAGTTAGGGGGGAATTTATGGAGAGGGTTGCATGTGGGGGTCTTCCTCTGGTATATCACTTTCGGTGGCAAAAAGTCTCTTGAAAGGGTATAAGCCAGCACTACAAACACTTACTGCTTGTCACCGAGTCCATTCACAGCTACTTGTCGGGACCCGATTTCTGCCATGGTCTATTCAGACACTGGGACCATATTTACCCCAGTTTCACATAGATTGAACACTAACTTTACGCACTTTAGAATGGACTGGTAAAGCAAGCAGCAGCAGTGTCTCCAGGTAAGCAGAACCGAAAAGCAGAACAGAAATCTGTGACTGGGAAGCTGGTATTTTAAATGCTGGATGGCAGATTACACAAGACAGTACTAATTGCTTTTTTAATTGCTTTCTGCTTGATGTGATTACTAAGGCTGAGTGCCAGAGGGCAGGGTTACTTTGGGTCAAACACCGGGATTACATCAGAGCAGCTCACAGCCATTTATGCACTCAGTGAAAGATTTGGCACCTCATTTGATACTGTATTACAGGTTCAGAGATGAAAGCGCAAACTTAAGCAGCCACAAACACTTTGTCACTTTAGTGTTTGTGAACATTAAGGGGAGTGAATACTGCATTTTCTGCTATACGGTATATAACTAGAGAAGAATTCACAGAGCAAAAGCATCTGAACAGAGAAGGAAAGGAAAATACAGACTAAAGACTGTATACATAAGTACAAAAATATAAAGAAACTAAGACCTGAACCACAGAACGGTCTTTCTAACAAAGAGAAGATGCAGAAAATAGAAAAAGAAAGCTGAAAAGGTTGTTTTTAGAGCTCTTTTCCAATTCTCAAAAAGCAGCAGAGCTGCACACTTCCACTCACACAGACTGCAGAATGAAAGTGAAGGATACTGTGTACATAAAGCTGTATCATCCATACTAGGATTCATCCCAGGAAACGTTAGGAGCTAGACAGTGATTGCCCCTGATCGCTCCATTCAAAGTATTTCAATTTATGGTTTAGAAATATCTTAATAAGCCTCCAGAGAGTATATAATTATCAAGTTTTCCTTTAAATTCAATCTTAGTTTTACTGATGATATCAAGAGGTAGACAGTTCCAGGCTTTTACTATTCTCGATGTAAAAAAGTGTTTTCTTTTATCAGATCTAAATTTCCTTCCGTTAATCTGGAGTGGGTGCCCCCGGGTGTACACATTAACTGTTTTATACTCAATATCCAGTTCTACCATAGATGTAGGGTCCTACATGGTATCATACATGAGCAGAATATCACCCCTAAAGCATCTTGTTTCTATCGACATCAAGTCAAGAGATGACAGACGTTCTTCGTAATTCATGTTTACATGCCCATTTATAATTTTAGTGAATTTTCTTTGTATTTGTTCTGTTATCCCTGTCACTTTTCCTACATGGGTTCCATACTGGTGAGGTGTTCTCAAGATGGGGCCTAACATATGCTCTGTATAATGGAACTAGTACCTCTCTATCTCTAGACACAATATTCTTCTTTATTGTCCAAATTATTTTACTAGCTTTTGCTGAAGTATTGGAAGATGGTATAGAGAAACTAAGGTTGCTGGTTATTAATATATCTAAGTCCTTTTCATTTGCTGCTTCTGTTATAAGAGTTCCATTAATTGTTTAAGTATGCCTTGATTGCCCCTACCTACAGCTAAATGACGAACTTTGCACTTACTCATATTTAATTGCATTTGCCGCTCTGTTATCCAGTTCATTATTTCATCTAAGTCGTGTTGTATTAACTTAACATCTGATGGTGTCTTACAGGGCCTGCCTATTTTAGAGTCATCAGTGTATTTAATGACCCATGAATTAAGTTTTGTTGTTAGATCTGCTATGAAGATCTGAAAAAGAATGAGGCCCAGCACTGACCACTGAGGCCCCCGCTAGTAACCTTACCCTCCTCAGACAAATAACTGTTGCCCATCACCCTCTATCGTGTGGCCTGCAGGAACTGTTGCATGTGACCTACAGCTTCTGTAAGGAAACTTCACATAAATTCACTGGAAAACAATGTCTAAGGCAAAGTTACATGAAACGTTTTCAAAGTCGAAGTTTCCACAAAATAGCCAATTTCATGAAGTGCTTTGAGAAATCGAAGTTGGTGACTCTGCAGGAACTTTGTGTTCAAAGTAAAACTTTGCTGTACCTGTAGTCAGGATCCACTATGTCCCACAATCCCCTGCTCTGCATGGAGCAGGTGATCCACTCTGGCAGCAGGACAGGTATCTGATTGGATGCCCACCAGTGTCCACTACCCCAACAGTGCCACAACCACGGTCCCTTTTGTGCTCCTATGCCCCAACATGGTGGAGCTATGAACAGCAGCTGCAATGTGAATGGTGAGCTATGCGTGCCTGTCTGGGGGTTGTGGTTGTGCACAGGTCAGGTATGTGCCTGTTGCGCATATCCTATGGATTGATATTTACCCATGTCTGAAGGGTCACTCCATTGAGAAGAGGGAACACAGCTTCCAATTTCCATGCAAGTTGAAACACACCAATTTGCAGAAGAAGTTGAAGATATGAGATATTTGTTTGGCTATGGCAGAGGCACCCATTTTAAGGAATTTTGGAGCAGAACCATCAAGGCTGCCACTTTTAAGGGGGTTAGGGAAGGTAATCTCTTTGAGGACTTCAAACTTTGAGACTAGGGTGAAGACAAAAGAAAGCTGCTCTTAGATCTGGAAGTATACTATATTGTACTGTACTGTATTGTACTGTACTATGATATACTATACTACTGTACAATACACTATATTATATTATAGTGTGTAATATGACATATCAGTGTATCCCAGTGGTTAGATGGCATGGTTGTAAACCAGATAATTAAAGTTCAAGTCCCACCAGTCTTTTAGTCACTGTATGACCTTGGACTCCCTTTAAAATGCATAGTTGAATTTCAGTAGGGGGAAAAAACTTTTAAACAAATTAGTCATGATTTTCTAACAATAGATACTTAATCAAAGTCAGTAGTGCTTTCATGATTCAGAAGGACAGCATAGGTATCTGTTCCTGAGAATTACTAGTTTTGTGTAATTCGTTGGGCTTTGATTAACTGCCTGGCTTCTGAGTGTAAAACATACCGAATTTATATAAGTATATAATGCAAAAAAAAACGCAAACAGAAAAAATAGAAGTTAAAAAACATTTCAAATGATTTAAAAAGAAACTAGGCATGTAGGCTCCATGGCGTCAAGTGATGGGGATTGCTCTGGCATGTTGGCGACCTGGGTTTGCACCCGAGCGGGGGACATCAGGAGCAGAGGCCTGTAGAGAGGGCTCATAGAGTGTCTCTTGGATTATATCCTCCTGTTGGGGGGGATACTGGGTCACTCTCTTGCAGCTCCTGGTGGTGGCTAGTGGTGGTACCATTGATGGCATGGGTGACCACATACCGTCAGGCACTCCTCCAGGCCTGCTGTGTGCATGAATGGCCAATGAGGAGGAGGTAGGTGGGATGAGAAGAATGCAAAAATGGGTGCCATGACCCAAGATGATGGCCTCATGCTGGCTTTCCTTTGCTGCTCCAGGTGGCATAGTGATGGACCCTTCCTGCCCCTCCTGCCAATGACTCTGATTCAGCCTCCTGCTGGGATCCTTTGGCTCAACAGACATGCCTGATGGATCAGACCTACAGGTGAGATGAGTGATATGTGGTGACAGCTGGCACCATCTGGATGGATGGGAGTAGGTCCAGCATCAGAAGCCCAAAGGAGTGAGGCAGTCGTGGGTGAAAGAAAATGAAGTGAAAACATAGAAAGCAGCTCCACAGCCTTGGACTTTGACTCCTAAAATGCTTTTACATAATTAAAGGTGATTCTGATACCCATTCACTCTTAAAATCAGGCAGTAATCTTTAAAGATAAATGCAGTCTTCTTGACTGGTGCAATACTGTAAGGAGCATCATTGTTTATTGCAGTACCAAGGTGGGAAGGCCAGCTTCTAAGCTATTACAAGAGGTGCTAAGTGCTCACAAAGACCATTTAGTGCCAATGACTCAGGGCCCAATTCTACACTGCTACAAGAGCTGGCTAGAGAAGGCATCATTTAGTGCCAGTGCTCACTTACAACTTTATTGAGCCATATTCAGAAGAGATTGAAGCCCCTTCCTTTGTGCCCACAAAGACCATTGTGGATTTTTAGGAAAGGGTGTGATGTCCTTCAAGCAAGTGTCTTTACAGGGACTATCTCAACATTATGGCAGTACTAGCTGGCTTCCTGAACTCCACTGCATCCTCCTCAAGAAATCACTTGTTAAAGCAGCCAGCAACATAGTGTTGCAGGATCAGATTACACCTGCTGTTTCCAGATTCAGGACATGTTGGGGGAAGCACCAGACCACAGAGGAAGGTGTGTGCAAGAGTGAGGGGAGGAATACCACTACATCACCAAGGAGTGTGATAATTAGAGGAGCATTTGGGGGTTCATTGGACAACTACTTTTTTCCATATACAGTATATAGGGGATAAAAAGTGAGGAACCTTTGGACCACCAGTGAACCAAATGTCATGGGGGTAGGGAGCACAACTGGCTAGCTGGACCAACATGGCACATTTGTGGGCAGGTTAATATGTATTTGGCTCTTATTATAGTGCAATATGTTCTAAGTTTGCAGGTATATGCTGGTGTATTGAGACAGCCAACGTTAATTCTGTTATGCCATATTTCTGTTGTGCCATTTGTCTTCCTGGTGACTAGAGCCACCATATCCGCATCACAGAATTGTCCATTTATTTAGAGATAGATAGATAGCTAGATAGATAGATAGATAAATAGATAGATAGATAGATAGACAGACAGACAGACAGACAGATAGATAGCCATAGTAGCTTGCTTTGCATATGACTCTGCAGCATGCAAAACAGCTACCCTGTCAGGCACAGCCCCAAATCTTTGACTTTCTTGGCAGATAGTTCTGTGGGCTACAGTGTATATACAGGAGGAGACAAAGAGAATTAGAAGGATTCTGCCCCTTTGCAGTTACCGTAATCAGGTTGGGACCTGTGGGATCCCATGGAGGCAAGATAGATGGGGAAAATATGCTGTTCACCAATATACAGTATGTCATGCATTTAAAATAGGCAACCATGTGCCATTCTGAGAATAAGTAATGGTGATCTGATGTTGCATTGAAGTTTGGTGGACCTGATGAAAAATGACACTTTTAACTCTGACAAAGAGTTTAAGAAGCTTCAGGGATTACCTTTGGCACACTGACACCATGATATAGCAGTTTTTTCAAAGATCACTCCTTGAGCTCCTATAAGTCACATGACCTGCAGCAGCCAATTAGCACTATTTTTGAAAAGTCCCAGTAAATCCTTAAAGTTCCTTGAGCCTAGCCAACAACTCTTGGTGATGCACCCTGTCATAATGGCAGGTGAAGAGGAAGGAGGACAATCACCTCTCCTTGATAGCTTACTGGGGAATATCATTGCAAACTCTGCTGAGTCCAGTCTCAGTGGTTTGTCAACTCCAGAGGCCATACTGAAATGGTATAAAGATGGCATTAACTTCAAGGCAGGTCACTAGATGCATTATCATGTATTTCTCAACAACTTTCACTAAATAAGGAAGGTTGAAGACAGGGCAATAATTGGTGAGTATGTCAGGTCTAGTAACGGCTTCTTGAAAATGGGCTTCACCACCTTCTCTTTCAGGAGGGATCAGAGACAACCATCTCTCCAGGAAGCACTGATTATCCCCAACAAGACTGCCAACAATCCATCCAGACCAGCCTTGATCAGTTGGGTTGGAGTCGGCTCTAACCTAGAAGTGTTGATTTGCCACTAAGTGACCACATCCTGCACATTTTCTTCATCTATCTGGCAAAATGAAACCCGGAGCCTGACTGTCCCTTCCAGCTCCATTCCTGCCACCAAATGTTCTCACAGAGATAAACTACCTCACAGTGAATTTACAAGTAGCTTAATAGATACAGGATTAGATATGGGGATAATGGGATGGGTTGATGTGTGGTTGAAGGATGGGACTGAGTGGGTGTGTATAAATGGTTACCCCCCCTAAAAGCCGGTAAAGAGTGGGGTGCCACAGGGATCGGTTTTGAGGCTGGTGTTGTTTAGTATCTTCATGTCTACTATGGAGAAGGAAGCAACAAACTAGCTTAGTAAATATGCAGTTGACACTAAACTTGCTGGGATTGCACTAGATGCTGATGGCATAGCTTCCATACAGAGTGACCTGGATAATATATATAAATGGGCTACTAATAAAGGTATGAGTTTTAATACCAACAAATGTTGCGTTATACATCTGGACAAACAGAATAAACTGATGGAATATTCCCTGAATGGGCAAACTTTAATGCACTCAGTTGAGGAAAAAGATCTGGGTATAACTATAGATAATAAGCTAACATGTAAGGCACATTGGAAAAACCAAATTGATAAAGCAAACAAAGTATTATGGACTATAAAGAGAAATTTCAGAAGTAGGAGCTGGGAGGTGGTAATGCCTCTGTACAGAACATACGTGCAACCATTACTAGATTATGGTATCCCTGTGGGGATACAATATCAAGAAGGGGTGTGGACGGGCTGGAAATGGAACAGAAATGGGCCACAAAATTAGTACGAGTTAAGAGATAAACCATATGAGGTGAGACTCCACAACTTAAACCTTATGATCCTGGAGACAGGGAGTGTTCGGGGAGACCTTTTGATGTGCTATGACATCATGCAGGATGCCTACCAGTTAAATGAATTACAGCTAGAATTTAAAAAATGATTATATATGTTCTAAAGAACACCCACTGCAACTTTGACCTAGAAAGTTCTACACTAACAAAAGAAAGGCCTTCTTCATGCAGAGGGTGATGTCCCCCTGGAATCGGTTACCCATGTGAATTATCACTAGCAATAGTAAGCTCCAGTTTCAACAGAGACTAGGTAAATAAATATTGGAAGGAAACACCATTCAGTATTATGGGTGAGTGGACAGGAGCACTTATGGGCATAACGCCCGCTTAGCTCCTTAAAACCTTATTATGAATCTTAGTTTGAAATGTGGTCCCGGATACTGACAATCTTGGTGAAGAAGAACTCACTAAACAATATGCACCTCTCTTCAGTGAACTGGAGGAGTTGAATTCCTTGTAAATTTGATGGGTTGTTGATCAAAGTACCGAATTTCATAAGACATTAAAACTCCAAAGCCATAGCCAACAGCATCTCAGAAAGCTCCTGAAGAAAGTATGATCTACCACCCAGAGATTGGTATGGCAGAACATTCCTACACCTCAGACCAGTCACAGGTGTGCACCACAGAAAAACCCAGCAGGACCATCTTGGTTATTGTGAGTCATGTATTGTAGTGAGTCATCATGCAACCAGTGGTGGTTAAGATGGTCATCATGGTGCAAGCGGGAGTTCGACTCTTGGGGGTATGAAGACTGGAAAGTATAGCTAAAGATATCCTGGTTCAGTAGCCCACAGAAGTGCACTGACTCCACTCTGACTTCTTGCAGCACCCCCAGCCACCCAGTTTGTCCACTTCATCTGGGAATGACACACTACATTGACCACCCTGAGCGATGAACAAGAACACTAGTTTCTTCCTCCTTCTGTTTTAGGTCTGCCAGTTCCACTTTCCCTTTCTGAGACAGAAATTATCCATCTGTAAATGTACAGTCAAGCACTCCTCATGTTTGTCTCATGTGAGTAACATGACAAAAGCTGCCACTGGGGCTTGCCCTGTGTCTAGTCACTGGCAATTGCCATTTCACCCTAAACTACAATATGATCCCCCCTCCATATCCTGCCACACCACACAGCCAGTGCTGCCTAGTTATCTTGCATGTGAGAAGATGGTGGCATGGAGAATTGCTCTGGGACAGCATCAGCCCAATAAAACTATATCACTTATTGCTACTGCTGTTGCTTCTTAGCTCCAGAAACATCATTCCACTATGCCCAAACAAGATTCATCTCACAGTTGCTGCCCAGCTGCCAATGAAGTATCCCCAGACCATTGTCACTAAAAACAAAAAGAGCCTTTGCAGTGTGTGAATATTTTATATAAGAAATAAAAAAAATAATAAAAAGTAATAATCATCATACTGCTAATATATTAACACGCTTTATTATTACTACTGTATTAGTGTTAATAAAATTTGAATGGCACAGCTGTTAATTACTTGATCCCCAAAAGTGTGGATTTAAAAATGGACAATGGCCAGGCTGTGTTTTGATTAACATGACCATTCAAATTTTTTTATGTCTTGTTTAATTTGGCCAAGTCAATATTTCATTCGTAACATGACTATTTTCTAGAACTGGAGGATATTAGGACATCATTAGCCATTTATCTCACTTGCACAAAAAACAAGGATACCATTATGGATCTGCAATAATGGCAGGCCTTGATATGCTGTCCAAGCTTTGCCCACCACAGATGCTCTCCATATTCCTGCCAAGATATGTCACATTTAAACTAATATCCACACACCTAACTTGGCTCTTTTCCTCTTTTACGTATCACAGCTTTATACATTTTATCTTTTTTTTCAGAGTTGACTGTTTTTGCAAATTGTAAGTGTTTTTTTTGACTAGTTTTTGTAAAACAAAAACATAAAGTACGTGGCAAGGTTAGGGTTTGGTGAGGCTGTTTAGACCCATACCTGCGGTCTTATTCCTCCTCCTCTTTTTCTGCTTCCTCCAATTCCCTTTTTTTACTTTTGCCATACTGTTATTTGATTTTAGACATCATACCATATTCCTAAAGCCTATTTCCACAACAGCATGTCATACATGTTAATAGTTTTACTGTAGTTATACTATTCACTTTCCTATGCATGAGACTGAACTACAGTACATGTATTCGGATCTGAGTGTTGTTTAACAACTGGTCGTGGAACTCACACGGCAGATGGCAATACTGGTGCTGGTGTTCACAAACAGGAACAGTGTGACAAGAATCACAGCAGGGGAGGACCTGGGGAACAGGGCCCACTGGTTAGTGTGGTTTGACATAATGGAAGGAGCAGAACCCAGCCACACAAAAACATGAATCCTTGACTTTAGGAGGGCTGATTCTGGAAAAATGGGGAAAAGCTTGGAAGAGGCACTAGCAGAAATAAGGAGAGAGGTAGGGGTGGAGGCACAGTGGGCAATATACAAAGCAGGGATAACAAGTGCAATAAAATTATGTGTAAAACAGGTTAGCAAGAGGAAAAGGAAGAGGAGACCATTGTGGTATTCCAAGGAGGTAGCGGAGAAAGTGAAAGCTAAAAAACTCACATTCATGCAGTACAAAAACACACCGGCAGAAGGGGACATGAAGAAGTACCAGCAGAAACAATGGGAGGTAGGGAGGACAGTAAGGAAAGCTGAAGCACAAACAGAGGAATGCATTGCGAAGCAAGTGGTTAAAGGGGACAAAACCTTTTACAGGTACATCAGTGAAAAAAAGAAGGCAAAGAGAGGGATAGTGAGGTTGAAAGGGGAGGGCAGGAGTAGAGTGAAGGATGACAACAGCAAAGCAGACAAACTGAACAGATTATTCTGCTCAGTCTTTGAAGAGGAGGGTCAGGGAATGGGCCAGAAGGGTATAGCAAGACTAGGAAGGGCATAGAAATGGATACAAGTCCATTTCCACAGGAAAAAGTCCTAAAGAAACTGGAAGGAATAAGAGTTGATAAAGCTATGGGGTGAGATCGGGTACACCCCAAGTTGCTGAGGGAGCTAAGAGAGGTGGTGGCCAAATCCCTGGCAACCCTGTTTAGCCAGTCACTAGAAACAGGAGAGGTGCCAAAAGACTGGAGGACAGCTGATGTAGACCCCCTTTAAAGGTGATAAGAAACAATTGGTACACCTCTAGAAGCCCTCTGGGTGTTCTTTTATTGATCACCCAGTATTCTGATGTGCTTTTGACCTTTTTTGTTAAATTAATAACCTTATTTTGTTACCTTTTTAAAGGACCCTGAATCCCTCCCTCTCTAGCAGTTGATGCTCTCTCTTTTCTTACTGCCTGAAAATTCTATGACATCACAAACACATTTCCAGGCCATCCAGATGAACAGCATGGAATATGAGTTTCTGATGTCATAGAGTGTCTTAGAAATATGATAATCAAGAGCAGTAGTTGGGGAGGAGAGTGGGAATTAAAGTAGATCTGAAGGCATCCCAAAGCTAGATTATTTATTTATCAAAAAATCATCGAAGCATATCAGAATACATAACCGGCATGGAAAGGAAGATGGAAGGGCAGTTTAATATGTAAAAATTATTTCCTATCTCCTTTAAAAAAGCGGGAACACAGAGGAGTTGGGAAATTACAGACTAGTCAGCCTGACCTCAGTAGTGGCAAAGATCATGGAAACACCACTGAAAGAAAGAATAGTGGAAACCTGGTTGCCAACAGTCTACAGGACCCATGGCAACATGGTTTTACAGGGGGGAGGTTGTGCTAGACAAACCTCATTGAATTCTTCGACTGGGTGACAAGGGAAGTGCATGAGGGGGTGCAGTGGACATGGCCTACCTGGACATCAGCAAAGCCTTTGACACTGTGCTGCTTAGAAGGCTGTTAAACAAGCTGGGGGACATGGGAGTGTGTAGTGCGGTGGTACAGTGGGTGGGGAACTGGCTGGATAGCAGGACACAGAGGGTGGTGGTAAATGGCTGTCACTCTGCAGAGGGAAAGATGATCAGTGGGGTGCCACAGGGATAAGTGCTGGCTCCAGTCCTCTTTAATATCTTTATCAGTGACATTGCAGAAGACCTCAAATGGAGAATGTGCCTGTTAGTCGATGACACAAAGCTCTGCAACAGGGTGGACACACTAGAGGGTGTGGATAGAATGAGGAAAGATCTGCAAAAGCTTGAGGATTGGTCAAGGAAGTGGCAGTTGAGATTTAAACCAAATAAATGCAAGATAATGCACATGGGGCACAAAAACAAAGGAAGAGCATATCAGCTGGGGGGAGATATAGAGTACTTCAAGCAGGACAGGGACCGATTCCAATCAAGAAAGTGCTCTAGGTGCCTTTTTTAAATCAGAGCTTGGCAACTGCCTGCTATATTCACGGGACAGTTTTTCGGCCCAGCCCTTCCCCCACCTCCTTCCTTTATTAAATACACTTCCCAATGATCTCCACCCCTAAGTCTTCATTCTAGTCAATTTCAGCAGTTTCCTAAAGGGACTGTCCTCTCCGGCAACTTCTTAAAGGGGCGATCCCCTCTCGTGCTCAAATTCGACAAGTACTGCTTACCACCCTTCCTTCATCACACACTCCTTCCCACAGCCTCCTACTACCAGTGTCTTAGCACTTTTCTACCACAGGGCATAGTTTCTCCTACCATACTCAACTTTAGTTTACCCTACTTCCCTATTCCCTCACTTATTACTGTCCTTTCACCTTCCCTCTATTGATGGCCAGCATGGATTGCTCTAAGTGGTTCCACCTCCCATATTTACTCACGCCTTGTTTTTTTCCTCTGCCCCACTTTGCTCAACTCCTCACCCTGCCCCTCCACTACCCCTCCCTCCCATCCCCTTCCCACCATTTTTGCCCTCTAATCCTTCTCCTCCCTCCCTCCTCCTTTCTGTCAGTCTCCCTCTCCCCACACCTCCTAGCCCCTCCTTCCCCCATCTCTTATGCTTCAAATTCATCCCTACTCTTCCCCACATGAGGCCTTCATCAGCCATTGCCTATTCCATGAGTTCTCAACTTCCTACCAAAGCCATATATTTTTAACCCACCACCACACCAGGTCTTACGCCACTCAAGCTGTCTTCGCTCGCGAACTGCAGACACCTAAGGCTTCTACTCCTGCTACTCCTCATCTCAGGCTTCATTCACCCCAACCCCAGCCCCTCACCCCAACCAATTTCACCCCTCACTCCTTCCCAAACCCTCTAAACAGCTCACTTTTGTTCATCTTAATGTGCAAAGAATTTTGGCAAAAACACCCCTTAATTGAGTCCTGGGTGATGGCTAATGCTTTTGATGTCATTGCCCTCACTGAAACCTGGATGAAGGAGGGCATCTCTCTCAATGAAATCCTCCTTGAGGGTTACTTGGTCTTTAGAAAAGACAGGAAGGGAAAGCATGGGGGAGGCTGCCTCAGCTGGGTTGTCGATCACCTCCTTGTCACCGAATTTGACCCCCCACTTACCACCTTCTCCTTCGAGTCGATCTTGATTAACCTCCTCCTTGGAGCAGATAAAATGGCCACAGCCAGAGTGGTTTACCTGCCGCCTTTATCTCCGCCCTGTGATCTAGACCCCTTCCGAGATATCCAGACCTCCCTTCCCCAAGAGAGAGATTAGATCATCCTTGGGGATTTCAACCTTAACTGGCTGTCCCCTCACTGTGACTCCACCAAGGAATCCTTACTTGGTCTTGGCCTCTGCCAGCTCATCACTGAACCTGTCAGAACCAACTACAAGACTGGATCTCAGTCACACATCGATTGGGTCCTGGTCTCACACCCCTCCCATATCATCACCTTTGGAGTTCTTCCCCACTCAATCAGTGACCACTGTGCTGTTTTCTGCTGTTAGTCCACAACCCCCCAACAAATTCATCCAAAACAGGCAATTGAAGAAGCTGGATGCCTCCAAGTTTTCCAAAGCAGCCCTAGCCCAAAACTGGTCCTTCACTGAAAACATTTCTGACATTTGCAAAGCACTTGAAGCCTTTAGCAATAGGTTTCTTGCCCTCTGTGACCATTTCATCCCACTTAATAAGTTCCAGGTGAAGGGTTCTAGCCAAGAATGGGTCACCCCCAAACTTCACAAACTAATGAGGTATAGGGACTGAGCCTGGAAGTTGTACAGAAAACACAAAACCCCCCAACTACTCCAAGACTTCAAAACTGTCAGAAACGGGGTTCAAATCTTCCACAAGATCTGCTAAATCCTCCTTCATCCTAGAACAGCAATATGCTGCTCAAGGTAACCCTAGGAGGACCTGGAACATTCTTAACAGCCTAATTGGTAGGAGAATTTCCAAAGAACGTATTTGTCTCATCTCCAAAGGGACCACCACCCCCGAGCCTAGTGAAATAGAATCCCTTTTCAATAAATACTTCAGTGACCTCAACCAGTACACACCCAGCTCCCTTCCTACCCCGTCTACCACCGCACCCCCCCAGTCTTGCACCCCAAGTTCCATTTTAGATACCTAACTCCTGCTGAAGTGGTCAAGTTAATCAGAACAAATGACCCAAGACCATCCAAGGGCTCTGACACATTGACTTCAGAGTTCTCCGTCTTGTCTGTGACTCCCTAGCCATCCCTCTCACTAACATTCTTAACCACTCCCTCTGCACAGTGTACTTCCCTAGAGCATGGAAGTGTGCCATTATTAAACCTCTTCAAAAATCCAGTTCCAAGGATCTAGTATCCAACTACCGCCTCATCTCCCTCCTTGCCCCTCTTTCCAAAATTTTAGAGAAAGTGGTCCAACGGCAAACCACAGAATTCCTCTGCAAATACAAACTGCTCAAGGAGGCCCAGCATGGCTTCTGTGCTCACCACAATACCGAAACTGCCCTCATCAAGTTCACCCACTCCATTGACAAAGCCAACAAAGAAGGCCTCTACACTAGCACTGCATTCATAGACCTCACCAAAGCCTTTGACCTTGTTGATTATGAAGTCCTCCTCCAAACCCTGGCAGGCCTCCATTTTTCATAAGAGGTCTGCCTCTGGTTCAAGGACTACCTAATGGGTAGAACCCATTGCACCATGATTGACGGTGTCCTCTCCAAATCCTGCCCCATCAAATATGGCATTTTCCAATGATCCATCCTGGGCCCTCTGCTCTTCTATCTGGTCATTAACTCCCTACTTGACATCTGCACCTCCTGTGAACTCAGTCTCTATGCCAATGATGCAGCCCTTTTTTGTCAGGAAAAGAACCACACCACTCTCATTAACAAACTCCAGTTCGATTTCAGCAGACTTCACACCTGGTTTATGTCCAAAGGTCTAGTACTCAACTCCAAAAAACTAAGTTCATGATTGTCTCCAGCCCCAGCAAACCCCTTGGCCTTGACCTCTCCATCTATGACAACCTAACTCCATTGAAAAAGTCAGTGAATTCAGGTACCTTGGCTTACTTTTGGATTGCCACCTCAATTTTGATGCTCACACTAGCCTCACAATCAAAAAAGCCCACCAACACCTCGGTAACCTCCACAGAACTAAGCACTACCTTAACAGTGAATCCAAATCCCTCCTAGTTTCCAGCTTCCTACTTCCTGTCTTTGACTATGGTTCACTTGTCTCCTTCCCCCACCTCTCCATCAAAAATTTCTCCAGACTCCTAAGCTCCTACCACAATGCTATCCATTTTGCCTCTGGCCTCCCTAAACTTACACACCACTGTGACCTTTATCAGCTCACTGGTCGGCCTTCGCTTGAGGCCCACCTCAACTACAAGATGCCCACCTTCTTTTTCAAACTCTCCCGTGGGCTACTCCCTGATTGCATCACTGTTCTCTTCCAGACAGCTGCCACCACCACCACCAGGGCCACTAGACTGTCCTCCATTCTCTCTTTCATGGTTCCTTTCTCCCAGACCACTCAAGGCCAGAAAATACTCTCTTTTATGGGACCCAAGCTCTTCAATTCTCTCCCCCGGAACTAAAACTCTGTCCCTCAGCAAATGCCTTTAAACTAAATATCAGGAAACATTTCTCCCTCACACACTCCTGCACCTGCTCAAAGCCATGATATGGCTCCCTTATTACACTATTTTCCTCTCACCCTCTGGTTATCCATCTCTGGCACTTACCCTCTCTTTCTAGTACTTGTAGTATCTTTACTCTACCTTGGAAAGTTTTTTGATTGCACTTAAATGTTTGTTTCCCACTGTTTATTATATTATTGTGAAACCCTGAAAGAATGCTAATGTCACCTTTGTATTTGTTAAATCACCCCGGTTAGTTCTTGGTTGCCCTTTTGTCAATACTGTCCAGGTACGTACCTTGGTGTTAACCCCAGCTGTAAGTTAAATGTTTCAGCCTGTGTCATGTCACATGATTGTTGTATGTAACTGGACACTTGTGTAAATGGGCAGCAATGCTCACATGCCTTTCCAATATAACCAATAAAAATTAAATGAAAATGAAATGACCTAGGGGTTATCATCTCTGATGACCTCAAGTTAGGGGGTCAGTGTGACATGGCAGCAGGAAAAGCAAACAGGATGCTGGGATGCAAAGGCAGCGGTATCATCAGCAGGAAAAGGGAGGTTATAATTCCACTATACAAGACTCTAGTGAGGCTGCACCTCGAGTACAGTGTCCAGTTCTGGAGCCCTTACCTACATAATTACATAGAGAGGATGGATGTAGTTCAGAGGAGGGCAATCAAGATGGTGCAAGGGATATATCACAATACCTACGAGGACAGGCAGAAAGACCTAAATATGTACTCCCTGGAAGAGAAGAGGGAGAGGGAGGATATAATTTAGACATATAAATACCTCACAGGGAGGAACAAGGTGCAGTAAAACACAGCTTTTCACAGGAAAAGATGCTCCAGAACTAGGGGACATGGGATGAAACTGGAGGGAGGGAGATTCATTGGGAACATGAGGAAGTACTTCTTCACTGAGAGGGTGGTGCACAAGTGGAAAGCCCTGCTGGAAGAGGCAGTGAGGTAGAGATGCTTACAGGATTTAAGAATGTATGAGATAGGCATCAGGGGATATGGGTAGTTGGGGGAAGAGGACAACTTAATTCTAGGGAAGCGTGAAGACGCACAGTTACATGTGCAAATGGGCAGACTAGGTGGACTATATGCCCTTATCTGCCATCAACATCTATATATCTATTTATCTATGATGAACCTGAGTCAGAACTCCGGATGATTGACATGCATCCCAAAAAATGCACTTTATGCAATATCCTTATGAAATGCGGAGGCTGTAAGCATAAATGTTCTTACTTAGGGTTGGAGAGTGTTGGTGTAAATTGTGTTTCTGCAGCATTGGTGTTTCAGGCCAAAATATCAGTTCTTGGAGTGGGATGATTTCTTTGGGGGCTTTGGGGTGGATTAAAAGGGTAAACTGGTAGAGCTAGGCAGAAGTTGCAAATTCATCTTTCGCAGAAATTTCACAAAATTTTGTAAATTTCAGGACATTTTCTGAACTTCAACCTTTGGTGAAATCTGAAGCTTCTGATGTGTTTGGCAAAGTTTTTTCTTGTTCAACAAAGTTTTCGGGCTGAGCTGTGGAATAATACACATGAACTGCAAAATAACAGTTCTGAGGAATTCCATTCCAAACTTTAATACATCAATCCACAATACTTGTAATAATTTCGCAGTTCACTGATCAGTTCTGTGGAATTCTGTTTTGCAGTTTAATACATTAATCCACCATTCAAATATTCATTCCACAGTTCACTGACTTACTGAACTGCAGAATGCATGTATAAATTGTGGATTAATGTATTAAACTATGGAATAAAATTCTGCAGAACTGTCCATTGACAGTGATCAGTTCTGCTGATTTTTTTTTTCTGCTGTTTAATATATTAATCTGCAATTCATACTGTATATCCATTCCATTGCTCTATGTCAGAATTTCCATGAGAGTTTTGAAAGTGCATTCCAAAATTTCTCAAAAGTAATAATTCTGACTTTGACCAAAATTCTACTGGTGGAAGTTTAATTTTGTTCAGTCCTATTAACTGGCAAACTCTGGTAT
The DNA here is from genome assembly GCA_016271365.2 of Neoceratodus forsteri. Classification (NCBI taxonomy): domain Eukaryota; kingdom Metazoa; phylum Chordata; order Ceratodontiformes; family Ceratodontidae; genus Neoceratodus; species Neoceratodus forsteri. Next base: position 275,767,878 of record CM057453.1, on the reverse strand, counting down.
AGTCATTGACAATATTAATATTTCAATGCAGAGATACAGGGTCAGACTTAACACTGACAAGGCTGCTGTCTGTGTGTCCAAGGAGGTGAGACATTGCAAATGCATAAAAACAATTGATATAAACTGCAAATAATGCCGATGCTTTTTGAATGTAAAACACAAGTTATCAGAAGGTTATTCTATATCCTCACCATAGATTTCCATAAGACCACATAATTTGCTTATTTTCTCAGATGTCCATAAAATGTATTGTAGAATACCGTGAAACCTGATCAATGTCCATGAAATGAGATCAGCCTCATCATGAAAATCATGGCACCCTGGCATGTAACCACTGTATACTGACTGGACTGAACCATGGGGCCCATAAACTGAGCAGCAATCTCTCTCCTCCCTTCCCCTTCCCCTCCTGGATTGCAAGGCATGATGGGACACAGTGTAAAGCCCCATCCCCTAACCAAATAAATGCAGAAGTCTCCCCACTTCCCCTCCTGGATTGTAAGACATGTTTGTATTCAATGTAAGTCCCAATCCCCCACAATAATGGCTGCAGCATTCCATCACCTGGATTGTACAAAATGTTTGGATACAGTTCTAGTCTCCCCCAGCCAAAAGATGGCAGCATTCTCTCCCCTTCCTGGTCTGTAAGGTACATTGGTTACAAGGTTGGTCCCCCCACCTATCATTTTCCACTTATCAGTTTGTCTTCCCCACAAACACAAGAGGCTACCAGTTCTCCAACTCCCACATGGAGATCTATTCTTCGATTTGCCTCTTCATGTCACTGGGAGAACAAAACTCTGGGTGGTGTGGGGCATTGTGGGTACACATGGCACAAGGACAAAAAAATAGGAATATACTGTAATTTTAAAAGTTTATGTCTTTACTGAAGAGGTTAAAATTATGTCCCAATGAAGATGTTTGACTTGGGGAGCCATAAAGCAGGGACACTGGACCCATAGAAATGGCACCTCCCCTGTTAGGCCACAGGAAACAGTGTGAACTTAAAAGCTCAAATGGGCAGACTGGGTGGGCCATAGGCCCTTATCTGCTGACACTGTATATGTATCTATGTATCTATGCAGGGAAATTGCGTTGGTCCCCCCCCCACTTAATGGCTGCAGAATTCTCCTGCCTCCCCCTTCTGAATTCTAAGGCACATTTGTATACAGTGTTCCTCCCCCTCCTCCAAATGGCTGCAGTATTCTCTTTGCTCTTTCTCCCTGTATTGTAAAACATGTTAGGATACAATGTTCGTCAACACTCACCTAATGTCTGCAGGATTCTCTTCTTACCCTCTCATGGATTGTGAGACTTGTTGGGATTAAGTGTTTGCCCCAACACACACACACACACACACACACAAACACACACCCACACACACCTGTTACAGCCATAGCACTCTCTTTTCTCCCTGTCCTGAACTGTAAAACATGTTTTGCATTAAATATTTTCTCGCCAGCCCGGTGGCACAGAGTGCTGAGGTGCTGGCACCTTACCTCGAACCACGCCGGCAACCCAGGTTAGGGAATGGACTTGGAACGGTGGGGTGCGGTGGGGGAGGATAAAATTGAACATCCAAAGGACTGCTCTTCTATCCTGGGGTGGGATTGGGGACTATCTTGCTCAAGCAGTGGCCCCCAGTGAAGACTGGGGCACTGCAGGAGCGGTGCGATGAGGGAACCTAGAAAACCGGAAATACCGCTCGCTGGTGGCCACTGGATGATGGTTTTCCATCCCTCAATTCCTCTGGTGCCTTCAATGGGCCTCCTTCCCTCAGTAGCATCCCTGGGCCCTACTGAAGAAGAGTGCACTGGACTCCCCACTGGTGTCTTCCCCCTCGGAGGAGGGGAACCCACCCAGCAAAGGGTTACATCCAGGATATCCCAGGGACCAGCTGTGTTGTGAGACAAAGGAGCTAGGGTAAGGTCAGTGGGGTCGCTGAGGACTTGGAAAGGGGCCTGAAGGAGTGAGGGTCACCAGGAACATGGAGGGGATAAACAAATAATGCAAAAAAAAAAAAGTATTTTCTCAACTGCTGTTATTTTTCTGTTAAATGAGCCACATTATAACTAAACAAACTTATTTTTCTCTTATTTCACAGGTACTGTATGACCTGATGAATGCTTATTACATAGTTGAGTATTACACACTTAGTAATATTCTTAACCTTCTATTTTTCTTGAAATAATCTGGAATATTTTTGTCTTCTTAAAATATTTTAAATTTTATTGTAGGTACCATAACTTTCAGTTTCAGGACCCCAGAGAGGGTCCCTTCTCTGACCAGGCAAGTAACAACTAATTATAGAATTTTGCTATAACCCCGGGTTCCCCTGTTAATATGGGCCAGTCCTCTCCTTAATCATCCTCCTCCTTCCATTTACTTTATTTACGGTAAGCATGCTTTTGTGCTCTACAAAGCTGCTTTTGCAATCTTGGCTTCTTAGCTTTCCTACTGTAATTATAGCCTCACAGTCCTCAAGTGCTTCTCTTTGTCCTGGAGACAACCCGTCTCGTTACAGCAGTCATAGACAATTTTGTTCTGAATCTATTGCCTTAGGTCCTCATAGAGGGGCAACCCCTTGACCCTTTCACTTTTTGCCTACAGCGATGCAGACCTTTACAGCAGGTTTGAGCTTCTCCTTCAATGTACCCCACATGTGTCTGCATTATGGATACTGCAGTATGAAATTTTGAATGTATGATACCCTTTACATGTAATATTGTGGTGATGGGAATACCAGGGTTAGTACAAAAAAAACTGAAATATTCTCAAATTCCTGAGTCTAGGAGACTTGGCGTGGAAGGGACAGTCCCTGAAACACAAAAAAAAATGTCAGAAGGCATGAATACAGTGCCATACTGTGAACCACAGTTTGCATGGTATCACACCTTGCCTACAGTATCAATACTATAAGACTTTTGATATAGCAATGTACTATGAAACCATGATACCGTGACATCCCTAGTCTGCAACACCAGTCTCATGCGGTTGCTGCAGAATCTTGGTAACTATGTCCTTCATCTTTGCAAAGTCTGACATTTCTGAAGTTCTGAGTGTTGATGACAGAGGTTTGGCTAGTCTTCCCAAATGCCAGGGAGGTTACCTGTATTACAAACAGATCCAGAAGCAAATTGTTTGATACCTTTTATTGGACCAACATAGATGTTACAAAAAGAACAAAGTACCTATGCTTGCAGACCAACTTCCGAGGAAAGACTTGGTTGGTCCGAAAGCTTAGGCACTTTGTTATTTTTGTCACATCTATGTTGGTCAAATAAAATCTATCAAACCATTTGCTTCTGGATTTATAGGGCAACTAAACTACATCTGATTGCTATGGGCACTTGCGATTTATGTATTGAGTTTTGTTTTAAATTTGTGTTTATGTATGAGGTAAATAGAGGAGACTGCTTTAAATTTTTTGTTTTGTACAGATTAACCTAATTGCTCAAAATTATGATATTCTAGTATATAGTAATACACTGGTTACATAGTTTAAAATAGATAGGAATGTGAGAAATGAACTTTTTGTCTAATACTGCAATTTTCAATATATACATTGTATCTTTAAGAAGGGAGCATTTACGCATAAACTCCTTCCCCATTCCATACCCCTGCACAAGGAGCAGTGCACATCAAAGTGCCAAGGTAACAAGAAGATCAGCATCCTACTCTTAGGATCATGGATAAATTATGATTGTACATTGTTATAAGATGCATTAGAAAAATCCATCCTTCTGAATGGCTGAGAAGCCCTCCAGTCTGTGTACTTAACAGCCCATTATACACAGGTTGTAATACCAGCCACAAAGCTAGCCATCTCAAATAAATGCCTCATAAAATATCATTCCCCCCTTCAGTCAAAAATGAAATGGCAGTCATTTTTTCAATAAACTTAACACCTGACTTTACGGCATGTTTAAAAACACAAAACGTGTTGTATCCTACCTTTGTAATTATATCTTGCTGATCCATGCTGAGTTTGTGCTGCTGCTGCTGCTGTTACTGCCTCAAATCTGCCAACAAGTTATGGTGGTGACCAAAGAGGAGGTAAATCCCAAAGATGAAGGATGACAGGGCTTAGAGGAACAGGCATAAAGGGCCAACCAGACAGAAGAAGGCATAAACAGAAAGTAAATACATGCATACATACATATATTCTTACATACATATTCTAAATGCAGTAATGGATGGCAAAGGTCTGCAGGAGGTGGTGGGGTTCACATGGCTGGGGACGGTTACCACTGTAAATCAGGCAACTGTGATGGAAAACTGCTGGGGAGGAGGGCCTGGTGTAGTCATGTATCTTGAGGATACACTTCTGGGAACAACTCACATCCTGAACCACTCACACTGTGTATGAAGTATGTACATGGATACCCATGCCTCAGACATCCCTGAAGTTAGCACTTTGGTTTAAGGCCTAGAGTGCACAGCTATGGACCTGAAAACCTAGATTTGAATCCCATCATTGCCACCACTGACATTTTTTTTATTGTTTATTTATTAAGTTCATTTTTGCTGACAGAGAAACAACAATACTGCCTGTTTTCAGTCTTGCTATGACGGCAAGGAAATACAGGTGCAAACCAACTGAAACTGAACCACATTAAGCTGTTGGTGGTATTTTAGTGAATGAGGGAAATTTAGCTAGGATACTAGGAAAACTTCCCCACTCTTTCAGTAGAGGGGCCCTAGGTGGAGGAGATTGCTTCCTTCCCCACCCAGAGTAATGAGGAAGCCCTGGACCAAGGATCTGAGTCACGGGATTTGCCGGCTGCTCATGTCCCTCTGCCTGCTGAAAGTGAAGATGCTGACTTGCGCGTTGAAGAATCTGGATTTGTGAAAGTTTTACCTGCAGTAGCAACCACAGCAGCAGTGAGCCCTGTTATGGTGGTTCTTGGGTCAAAAGCATCAAAGGTTTTGATACATGGATGACCCAGACCACTCATCCTGATATCAGGACACCTGAAGAAATCTGTTTGGACTCTGAATAAGAAAAAAGGGAAAGCAGTTATTGGTCCTCATAGTAGATGATGAGTAGTGGGTCCAAGACCCAAAACAGGCCCCAAAGTAACAGAGCTCTATGAGTACTTTGGGTAACCACTCTAATCCTGTTACTCTACCTTGAATCCTGCAATTGATGTGCTGCCAGTGGATCCTGCTATTCCTGTTAGCCCTGACATTGTTATGCATGATCGTTCTGAAGTATTTGAAAAACTGGCTGGCATTCTGAGAGCTGGATCAGCTGTTTCCCAGCCTCACAAAACTCCCAATTCGGCCACCCCTCAGATGTTGACAGTGGACAGCAGACTTTGAGGTGCGCCACTGGTGCTGGTAGTCCAGGAATGGCATTGCAAGCTGCTCCCAGACTGGTTTTGGACTTGACATACAAAAAGGGAGTGGGAGGTAGTGGGAGGCCTCTGCATCACAAAAGAAAGGGCCCCAAAATTACCAGGATCTAACACTTTCTACTCCAAGAATAGATGAAGTCTTAGAAATGGCAGGCTGGAAGAGGTCTGTGGATGGCATGCACTGGTGTTTGGGCTGTTCCCCAATACAGCACAGTCTGTTTACTATACAGACTCCCTCACTGGTTTCCCTACCTGACTGGGAGCGTGCAAGTCAATCTTGACAATTACACTACTCTGTTCCTGAGCATGCAGACCCAAGTTTTTGAAGCATGCAGTTCTCCAAAATACTGGTGGAGGGACACCAGCTGGGTCCATCCAGTCACAATTAGAATTCTTCACTCATCTGATGTGAGAAAAACTATCCCCATACCCAGTATACCTACCCAAAATTAGGGATACTCACCAGAGACAATGCAGCAGAAAATGGCATGTACTTTAGGTAAATCTGAGAGTTTTAATTTCACTCAGGAACCAGTCCTATTTAAGGTTAGGGCTACAGGAGTTACCACAGTTTTTGAAGTCCCTCCTACTCCCGAAGGCACATTCAATGTACACAGACAAACTTTTGTTATCAATGAGCCACATACAAGGTACTCTTGGGGAAAGTAATATAAGCCACCCTCCAAGATCATTTATTTATTTATGACTTTGATAACCGGGTAAAGTGTTGTGATCCAAGGGACTATTTACAGGTACCACCCAGGCCAAAAGGCACAAGCAATAAGAGAGATACAAATAAACAAGGTACAAAACATAAGCAATTGGCAGCAAATAAATATACAATGCAGAGGTATAGGCAGCAAAAATACAAATAAGTTTACAAGTACAGGTATCTTAGATTATCAGCAGTCAAGGAAACCAAACCCTGCTTACCCCTCCCACACACAAAAACAACATATACAGACTAGCTACTATTCCACCAAGTACAGTAAAAGAGGTTAGGCATCATGCCTAAGGAATGCTCGGGGGGGGGTGTTACCTGGGCAGACAGTTGCAACTGTTCCTGGAGATGAGCCAGGATGAAATTTAAGTTTGAAGATGTGTGGTATTTTGGAAGATCTGAGTGGGGCAGGTAGTCCATTCCATAGCAGGGGGGCCGCAACCAATAGTGCTTTACCACCCATGCTTGTAGAGGTTTGCGGAGGCTGTGGGGAAGGGACAACAGAGGATCAGAGATATCTTGGAATAGTACGGGACTTGAAGAAGGTGGACAGGGGGAAACAGGACCACACCTGATGCAAGTATCTATGAGGCAGCCGAAGGTAAAGTCAAAGCAACCTAGCAAGGAGCGCCAGCTTAGAGAGCAGTAAAGGGCACAGTGATGGGTGGAGTAAGGGGTGGACAGGGCAATGCGGCAAATGCTATTATATACAGACAAGAGTCTTGTTTGAATGGTGGTGAAAACACGAGTGTAGATTGGGGAACAGTAGTCCAAGATAGGAAGAAGGTTGCCTCTAGCATTAGCCAGTCAACCCTTAGCAGTCATGCAGTGTTTGATACGCTATGCAGCACCAAGTTTCTGATTTATCCGATGGACTACTGAGCTAGTGTGGTCAGTGAGGGAGATGGTAGGGTCCATCCCGACCCTTGATATTTGAAGGAGGGGACAATTTCAGGATTAGGGCCTTTTGGAGGGTGGATCAGGAGAGAAGAGTTAGCTTTGTGGACTCTAGCAAGGTAGAGTTTTGACCCAAACAGCATTGCCTTTGATTTTTTGGCGTTAACCAGCATCAAGTTGTCAGTAAACCAATTGTGTGCAGAGCAGTAGTTCTTGGTGAGGACAGAGGATATTAGGGATCAGATATGTTGCTGTGGTAGATAACCAGGTCATCAGCGTAAAGAAGGGATTCGCAGGAGAGGCAATCCGAGGTGAGGATATTGACATATATGGTAAAGAGCAGGGAGCCCTGGTAGAGACAGATAGGGAAGGAGAAGTAGCTGGACCATTGCACACAGACTGGGAGTGGTTGGTGAGGTAACTCTGAAATCAATTTGTGGTTTCCATGGAGCAGCCGATCAGGTTCAGTTTGGAAAGGAGGAGGGCATGATTTATCAGATCAAAAGCCTTTGACAGGTCCACAAATTCTGTGCCGGTGGCATGCCCTTGATGCATATTAGTAAGTATGTGGTCGGTAAATAAAACTAGGGCAGTAGTGGTGCTGTGGTGCCTGTGGAAGTCATGTTGCTGGTTACATTGGATATCATATATGGTGAGGTACTCAGATAGCAGGTGATGCACAACATTTTCAAAGAGTTTGCTAAGATGGGGGAGAATGGATAGTTTCGGTGGAGATAGGTTTACCAGATTTTAAGATGGGAATTACCTTGGTAGATTTCCATGGGAGAGGCATGGAGGAGATCATATCCAGATCCAGCTATACAGACTAAAGGGAGGTGAGATCCTCCAGCAGATGGCAATGAAGAAGAGGACCTTAGGGATAATGTTTCCACCCTGTCATCTGATAATACAAACAGACACCGAAATTCTTTCAGATTACTTCCAAAGGACCCACCCCACAGCTAGGCACCTTGAGAACTGGCTCTGCAAGGTCAAGCACCTCTAGAGGAACATTGTATTTTCACCCCTACCCCCAGAGCAAAAACACTATTCTGATTTTTTCCTAGCCTACTCCAGAAGCAGCATGCCATAGAAATGCTATACAGCTACATTATAGAGCTGGTTTAGATGGACATATCAGCTAGAGTATTTGTGGCACAGACTTTATTAAAATAGGAAATGAGGTTATTTACTACAGAACGTTTTGCATTGATTAATTCAGTGGGAGAATCATACTATGATATCAGTTCTAAGACTCTAGCTGGACTTGACAGGTTTTGGAAAAATGCAGAGTACTTTGACACAATCCAGTATAGCTGCCTTGTTTTGCTGTACCCCTTGATAAACTGGCTGTGAAGGTGGTTACTGTGTTATTTAAGAATGAAGGAGCAAGTGTTATGGACATCCTGTATGGCTGAAATAGAGGTGCTTGGTAATGGGAAATCCTGTACCCATAACAGACTGAAAATATTTGGACTGGAGGGAGGCAGGTCTGGGGTATTATTCTATCAAAGGCCACTGAAGACCTGCTATTGCTGTGTTTTCACCTCCCAACTTAGCAGCACCTGTGAGAGGCTCCATTGTGGACTGTGCTCTAAACTGGGTCATCTTAGTGCTCACTGCAAGGATGCAATGAGGTGTAACTGTTACAAAGAACAGAGCCACTCCAATCATTCTTGTCTTTGGGCAGCCCATAATAATGATAGATGGCTGAGGGACACTTTTTCTTTACTAAAAGATTTAGCATTTGACATTGGCCCAGATATTCAAAAGGGTTGCGCCATGTGCAACCCACAGATGCACCCTGGCGCGATATTCAAAAGGGAAAAGTGCGTGGCACAAATCCCAATGCACCGGAGCGCATCAGTAATGTATGCAGGCACAGTTGGGGGGGGGGCATGCCCATGCATAACCTGCACAGCCCGATATTCAGCTCGGGATGCAGGAGCCATGCATGCACAACCCGCACTCCGCGCCAGCACAAAGTTACACCAAAAAAAAGGAATACTGATGGCCACCACAGGTGAGCTGCCGCATTGCAGGGTGCAACACGGCAGCTGCCACCTGTGGGTGGCCACCCGAGTTCCGGCTGCACCTGGTGGTGCCCCCCCATGCCCGATTGTGGGCATTTATACAAAAAAGATTAATGTCCCATATCCCTGGTGGTCCAGTGGACCGCTATCTGCCCGATCGCAGGCATCTGTAAAAAAAGAATAATCCGTCCTATATCCCTGGTGATCCAGTGGACTGCTATCTGTCCGATCACGGGCATCTGTAAAAACAGAATAATCCGTCCTATATCCCTGGTGGTCCAGTGGACCGCTATCTGCCCCATCGCAGGCATTTGTAAAAAAAACTAATTCCAATATCCCTGGTGGTCTAGTGGTACCCCCCCCCACCTTCCCACTGAGCACCACTGCCCCACTCCCCCCCGGTCAGCCGGTGGGCGGCAGCACCCCACCCGCCTGCCGCCCCGCCACCCGCTGACTGACACCTTGGTAGGGCTGCATGCCCACTGGTTCACAGTGTGAGATAATGGGCATGCAGCCCTTACCATACTACGCATTCCAGATATGCGAATGATATATGAGGGATATAGGAAGAAATGGTTTTTGGTTTACTACAAATGCCCTGCAGGGTGCATTGGTCCCCGACAGCTGTTGCCTGGCAGAGAGCCAGGCGCAAGTCGTTGGGGATGGGTGCACCTACATGCAAATTGGGCCATAATGACATGCAAATGGCCTCATGTGCACCTTGCATACATTATGGCCCCATTTGCATGTCAACTTTTGAATATCGGGGTTGCTGTGCATGGCGCAATGGAACTTGTGCTAGCGCATCCCCATGCTTCACTCTGGCTACTTGGCGCTGGCACAGTGCCACTTGCCATGCACACTGGGATGGCCAGGGTGTGATATTCAACGCTGCTGAGCCATGGTGCAGCTTTATGAATATCACCAGTCCACACCCCTGCGCAGCCAAGTTGAGCTGTACCCAAGCTTGCGCCACAGCCTGGCGCAGTTTGAATATCTGGGCCATTATCTTTTTTAGAATACCAGGCTGAATACTTAAGAGAAATCCATATGGCCCAGAATATTTGGTTCTTTGGTCCCTTATTTTGGTCCATGGAATTGGACAGATGATAAGGGGTGGGTATTCTGTTTTCCTCCTGGGATATTAAATTAGTGAGGGTGGTGGATGCCATTCCAAGGAGGGTCTTTGTTTTGAATGTTGAACTTTGTGATTTGCATTTTAGATTAACTAATGTTTATGCCCCCTCCCAGACTGAAGGATGATAGGGTTGGAGGTTTTTAATAAAATCCAACCCTACTTTTACACTTCAGTGGATATTGTGTTTGGGGGAGACCTACATTGTGGACTGTCATGCTTAGACAGAGGTGCTTGTACCTCAAAAAACTTCTATAGAATGAACTGTTTGAAGGAAATGTTAACTAAGGCAAAGTTGAAAGATGCTGCTTGCATGATTAGTGGTACAGGGTACTTTTTAAAGGGCTTATAGTGTATAGTGGAATGCTCTTATGCATGGAGTTCCATGCCAGAATTGATTCTATTTTTTTCCTTACCCTGCTTAACCTTTCTTCAGCATAAGTTTGTTCCAGTGAAGACTGCTGACCACAGAATGATCCAAGTTGCCTTTGGATATGCTCTGCAACAGGGGTTTTAATTTCATTTTATTTATTTATTTCACCAGGAAAAGACTCCATTGAGCAAGCTCATTTACAAGGAGGTCCTGGGTAGGACAGGGATAAAGATAATAAAAACAATAAGACAATAAAAATAATGAAATATAATATCATAAAATACAAATACAACTACAGTGGTGACAGAACACAGTGGGGTACAGTCAGTATATAGTGCATTAGGATACAAGGTTGGGTAGCATACCGTGTGAAAAGATTCATGAAGGCAAGACAGTTGCATCAATAGGATTGTGCAGGAAAGACTGAGATGACTAAGATAGTAAAGACCAAGCACTAGTTACATGAGCAAGTCTCAGTACATAGGTTGTCAATGAGGGCTTTGAAATGATTGCACACAACCAGAGAGCTAGTGTGCTCTGTAACTTGTTTCAGGCAACCAAAATGACATTGCTGATCACAGATTTGCCATACTGTGTAGCGTACCATGGTTTTTCCAGGAGAAGGAGATCATCCTATCTTAGAGAACTTGAGAAAGAGGACTTGCTGAAGAGATCAGTGACATACCCAAGTAGATTGATTAGCACCTTATAAACCCACATATAACAATTGTATAATCTCCTTCTAGTTAGAGAGGACCATTCTACTGCTGTATATAGGTTATAGTGATGAGTCCTTGATGTCAAGTTAGTGATGGACCTTGGGGCTCGATGGTAGAGAACATCAAGTTTGATTAAGCATGCAATAGGGCACTGGCCATAGATTATGTCTGCATAGTGTAAGACTGGAAGAAAGGTCGCTAGCACCAGATGCTTTCTGATATTCATAGAAAAACAGCATTGGTTTCTTTAGTAGAAGCTGAGTCTGGCACATAGCTTCTTACAGACTGCCTCAATATGAGTGGAGAATGACAGTTTATTGTCAATCCATACACCAACATACAGTATTTATAACTCCACACTACTTCAAGGTATTCTCCAAGTGGTGTACTGATGACAGGGACAGAGACGTTATAATGTAGTTTTGTTGGCGATAAACATTACTTTAGTTTTGTTGGCATTAAGTAGTACTTTGGAGTGGAACAGGTTTATTTGCAACAGGTTAAAAGCTGCTTGAAGGTCAGAGCACGCTGCCGCAATGTTGGGTCCTGAAGTGTATAACACCGTGTCATCTGCATAGAAGTGCAATCTGGCATTATTAATATTGTTTCCCAGGTTATTGATAACATGAAGAGTAGGGGTCCTAGTACTGAACCCTGGGGAACACCTCTGGGCAAAAAAGTGCAGGTTGAGATAAGTCCCTTGGCCTTAACTTGTTGCATTCAGCCATTTAAGTAATTGCTAAACCAATGTAAAGCTGCAGTGGAAATTCTAATGTTCTGTAGTTATTGTAAAAGTACAAAGTGGTCAGCTGTGTTGAAGGCCTTGCTATGGTCAAGAGAAATGGGTCCTGTGATTTGTTTTTGGTAACCAGCACACAGTTAGTCATTGATGACTTTGGCTAGGGCAATCATGGTACTATATAGAAGAAAAAATTCCAGCCCTCCTCCAGGTTCTTGCAAATAACACCCGGGATATGGATGGGAATTTGAAATCTTTGTTAAAGACTGGCAAAACTCACAACAAATAGGGACGGATGCCTTGATGCAGACCATCATTTGGGACTATACAGCACATGACAGGATGAAGTAAGAGGGGATATTGAAATTAAGGAAGCGGCAGTACTTGAAGCTAAGGACAATCCTGAATTTGGGACATTAGAAAAGAAATTAAAGGAGAACATACAAAGGGCAGACAACACAATTAGAAAAGACAAGCTTTATAAGTTTGAGAGGGATAGTAAGGACTACCTCTTTAATAGAGTTTTTGATCAGAATAAAACATCAGGACAACCCAGAAAATCGGTACCAAACAGGAGGGGAGGATATTTTCAATCACGTGAGCAGAATTCCTACCAGGCCCCAGATCAATTCTAAGAAATAAAAAAAATTCCCCCACATATATGTCCAATACTGAGTCTGAACAAGAGGATTACCATACTTATTTACGAGGACCCAGAACCATACACACCACCAAGACAGAGGTCGGTAACATTCCGGACCCAAGGACATTCCTCCAGCCAGAGGAGAGGTCGGAGACATCGAACACAACAGGAGTATGAAAACCCATGAGATGAGGTGGTTGAAAACATCAGAGGCAGGGTCCATGGCAGGAGACGCATCTAAACCAGCAAGAGGACATAGTAATTAATATTTCAGACACCCCTCACAACATCTCAATTGAACGTACTACAAAAGGGATTGAGTTTTGTAAGAAGACAGGACATAAACCCATTTGAGTTACACCTGGATTTGTGCAGATTCACCAGGGATTTAAACCTCAAAGTACATTTTTCCCAAACTAAAATGTGTCATGGCACTATAGATGGGCCCCCAACCCCCATGGAGGAATTACATCAAGGGGGAGACGGGGAGGTAAGACATTTTAATTCACCATCTACCTTTATGCCACCACAAAATTATGTTGTAAAAATATTTGAGCGAGCATGTGAACAAGACTTTAGGGCTTTACAATCTAAGTGTAGAAAAGTTAGGTTTGTAAATATCAGTTCTGAAGAATCCAATGCACTTTGAGAACTAGAGAAAAGTAGACATTTGGCTATTAAACCTGCAGATAAGGGAGGCTCTATAGTTGTAATGTCTGAGCAAAAATACACTAATGAGATTGTGAGACAGCTTTCTGATAGGAACTTTTATTTGAAGCTTAAGGGCAATCCTGTACCTAAATATAAACAGGAAATTGATAAATTTCTAAATGAGTCAATGCTCAGTCATTTCAACACAAGCACTGAGATATTTAACTGTAGAACACCCCATTAGAGCCAGTATATATATACTACCAAAGATCCATAAAGACAACAAAAATCTTCCAGGGTGTTCGATAGTGGCCAGAATAGGTTCCTTAACAGAACCACTATCTCTATATGTAGATGCACACATAAAGAACTATGCCCCAACTTTGAGATCAATATGTCAAAGACACAACCCAAATGCTTGGTGTGTTAGGAGATATGCAGATTGAGAAAGACTGGTACTTAGTATCAATGGACATTATGTCCCTGTATACTAACATACCACATAAGGCAGGGTTGGATGCACTGGACCATTGGCTGTCATTAGACACAGACATTGTGGATTGAAGGAAACAGTTTTTGTTGACGTGCTGAAAATGTGTTAAATAAAAACAACTTCATGTTTCAGGGTGAACATTACCTTCAGCTAAAGGAGCCGGCTAAGGGGGCAACTTTTGCACCCAATTATGCCAACCTCTATCTGGGACTATGGGAAATAACAACGGTCTATGATGTCCCGAACAATCGTTTTTACCGTAAGATTGATATCTGGCATTGCTTTATTGACAATGTATTTCTAGTATGGAAAGGCACACTGGAGGAATTGGGAGATTTTGTACAGTATCTGGAGGACAGTAATGAGAATCTCAGGTTCTCTGTACAAAGTTGTCTAGTATCAGTCTCCTTCCTTGATTTATTAATTAGTAAACAACAAGATGGAACTTTGATCACTACCTTGTTCAGAAAGGATACTGACTGCAACTCTCTGCTACATTCCTCCAGTTGCCATCCTAGACATATGGTAGAAAACACTCCCAGGGCCCAGATGCTAAGAGCTAGAAGGAATTGTACAGCTGATGCAGACTTTTTAGTACATGGTATGGACATGTGTACATGGTTCAGAGAAAGGGGTTACAGCCATGATCTTGTGCAAAAAGCATTTGAAGATGTACTTGTAACCTCTTGGGAAAGCCTCCTACAAGGGAAGGCACCCAAAGAGAAAGAAAAAAATAAATGTATGCGGTTTATTACCAGGTACACAAGACAGTCTGGTAGCATCCACAACATTGTCCTTCAGAATTGGAACATTTTACATAATGAGCCCCTACTTAAGGAACACATAGAGAAGAAACCCCAAATTGTGTATAAAAGAGGTAGGAAGCTGAAGGACATCCTGGTAAACAGTTACCAACCCAAAGGTTGGTACTTGGTTACCTTCACTCCCACATGTTAATGTTCCCTGTGGTAGATGTAAGGTTTGTCCTGATTTACTGAGAACAGATACTTTCAGTTCATGTAATAGCACAGGCATGCACAAAATGAGGAATTTTTTAACTGCTCTACAGAAAATGTCATTTATTTGGCAACATGTACATGTGGAGCATTCTATGTGTGCAAACCTCACACCCTTTCAGATTGCGAATTGGAGAACATGATCGAGCCGTGGTGGGTGGAGATCCTAAAAATGCATTAGCACAACATGTGAGAAATGTTAAAATAGAAGTACACAGGTTCAAATTCTGTGCAATAGAAAAAGTTAAATTGGGCCCAAGAGGTGGTAATTTGAAAGACAGGCTGTTATACAAGGAATCCTTTTGGATTTATACACTAAGGGCTTTGATATCCCCAGGTCTTAATGATAAGATTGAAGTAATGGCCTGTATAAAGAAGAAAAACATATAAGGTTATAACAGTAAAATCACATGTGATATGTGTTTTAGTATGCTAACATGTATTAATATAGGAGTGATTTATTGTATATAAAAGAAATAATCATTGTTTTATTGTTTCTTCTTTACAGATAGTGTTTTTTGAATACCTGGGTACCTTAAGCACCTGGAGATATAGCTCAGCAGCTAAAACAGGACTCATGAGAAAAGACTCTTTCAGTCCATTGGGTTTGTTTTTTCAATTTTTCTGTTTAGAAATAATAGTTTCTGTTTAGAAATATTAATATACATTGAGAATGTATTGTTTCCCCTGCTCTGGATACAACTAGAACTAATATGTTGTAATTGTTTTCCCTGAGTAGAACATAACTAAGGAGAAATTAGTTTTTAATAAAATAGACTTCACATAAGTATATACCACTCATATGAATTAGTAATAAGCTATTACAGTATAGCAGTGTTAATTTAAATTGTGTGAAAAGGGATGGTCCATATAAATTCTACCAGATCTGAGGCAGGACTAATAATAATGTGAAGCTTTTTAATTTATACTTTGATTCACATTTTGGTTAATGGGTCATGCACCTTTAAGGTTAATTGTATTTAAATATTGTATTCATGTTGACTTGTCACCCCCTGATGATGCATCTGCTAGTGTGAAACCGATAGAGGGATACGGTCAGTCATTGCTGTCGGCGTCCTTTGTAATAAATTTGTAAGTGTTATTTGCAAGAACCTGGAGGAGTGCTGGAATTGTTTCTTTGATATGTTGCTTCATTATTTCGCACACTCTGAACAGCTAGAGTGGTGGTCTGTTTATTTGCAGTCATGGTACTATGTTTAGACCTAAATCGTGATTGCTGAGGCATTATTATGTTTACTTGCTCAAGGAACTCTTACCTGGATATTAACTAATTTTTGTAGGAGTTTGGCCAGGACAGGTAGGATGGATATAGGTCTGTAGTGATTTAGTTACTAATATCTGCAGATTTGCATAAAGGGATAATATGTGCCATTTTCCTAATAAGGAGCAGATCGCTGTTGGACAGCAATAAGTTGAAGAGGTGTGTAATGGGAATTGTGAGTTGTTGAAAGACAATTTTGAAGAAGATCAGATCCAGACCATCTGCTCCTGTACCTTTTTTGATGTACAGATCTAATAGGTAGAGGTGGGTGAACCAGTTTGGTGAGAATCAGAACCCCCACCACCACAAACCAACATCAGCAAGGACAATCAAACCACTTCCGAACAGTTTTTTTCTGTTAGGAATGGTTTGGATAACTCCTTGTTTGCTGCCCACTTTAGTTGGCTGCAACACAAGGAGTCGGAGGGTGGAGTGGGATTGATATGTAGTGCGTGGGTGGGAGAGAGCTGTAAGAGGGAGAAGACAGAAAGCAATGGCTCCTCATTGGACCATGGGAACAAGGAACATCCCCATGTTTCTTGGGCAGCACCTGATTGGGTTGGGCCAGGAGGAAAGTGGTGAACTTTATGTGCTGTTTGCTCCTGTACTGTAGTCTGTTCAGTGTGTGGCAGACATAAGAGAGAGAAGCAGCAGTCTGCACTGCTTTGTGTTTGTCATCATCAGCACAGCAGCTGTAAAAAAAATTTAGGGTCATCTCGTGACTCCCTGAGGGTTGTAAAAAAACTGACCTAAGAAATAAGAACTATAGAACTTAAAAGAGAAACTCTCTGGGGCAAAAACAGAGGGTGGGGAAGGGGAAATGACAGGCAAGTAAGCATTGCTGACTGAAGCAGCAGGCAGGCAGTCTGCAAAGTGAATTCTTGTTTTTCTTTTCAGTCCTTCAAAAAGAAAAGCCCCTGCCCAAATTAATAATCCTTGCTTTGGAAGGACTGTATTGTACAGGGTTAGGCAAGGTTTGTGACCCCTGAATCTTCAATTTGAATGCTAGCATTGTCTGTGGGCAGCACCAGCATCAGCCCTTACAGTTTAGAGGTCCAGTGTGTAGGAACCAGAACAAGCATTTGTCAATGCCGAATGTTTGCTTGCTGGCATTGGCAGTGGTAGTGTAGAAGTTACAGAGCTGCGTAATAGGAATGGCAGTGAAGTATTGAACTGAAGCCAGCCCCACCACCACCCTGCAGAGAGTGACAGGCATTTGGGGTGTGCGTTTGGGTTGTCAGGCATAACGGCCACACCATTTCACCACACCCCACCCTGCAGACACTGACAAGTGTCACGGTGTTCCTTGGGGTCTTTGGCCCTTATGCGCACCCCATTTCATTAGGAAATATGGTGAGATGGGTGTGATATAGGAATGGGGCAGTTTGGGGCCTAAGAGTCCAAGGCATACCTCGATGCCTCTCACTGACTGCAGGGTGTGGAATGGTATGATAAACACAAGCAAGAATCCCAAGTCACACCCCTGATGCCTGTCATTCTCTAGGGGTTGGGCGTTATGGTTGGAAACCCTAATACCTCAGGCATTCGTTGGTATTTCACTCAAATTTTCAACATGTTTTTTGTGACCCCACCTCATGAACAGGGGAATATCAGTTTGTTAGCGAAAACTGCTTATGCACAGTGACTACGGCATTTAGCACCACAGGTGCAAAAACATTCCGAGCAGGATGTAAAAAATGACAGCTGCACTGTTCATGGGGAGGTGTAAAAATTGGCAATGTTGCAAATGTGTAGTAAAAATATTTAAAAAAATGGTGAAGTCACGAGCGTACATAGAAACTGGGCAACGCACACCCGTAATATAATTAGGTTGTTTTTTTTTACAGCAGATTGTCAACTCAGGCATTTTGGTGCCTCCGATCATGAACAGTGTCACTGTGATTTTCTTTATCTGTGCCGAACAATGATTTCCCACAGCGACCACGCATCTCTGCACTGAAAGTGTGAAAACACACTTCAGCCATGTTGTGAAAAATGACAGCTGTACTGTTCATAAGGAAGTGTGGAAAATGCCACTGGTGAAAATCTGGACTGAAAATATGACAAAGTCATGAACTAATGAGGGTGCGTGGAAACTGCGCAATGCTCACTCGTAACACAGTCATTTTATGGACTTTTGTCACCAAATTTTCAACATAGCCATTTTAAGACCTCTGCTCATGAACAGTGTAACTGTGATTTTCTTAATCTGTCCTAAACATTGCTTTCGCACACCAATAGCCCATTGTGCACTACACGTGCGAAAACACATTTTGGGCGACATACGAAAAATTGCAGCTGTACTGTTCATAAGGAAGTGTAATAAAATGGCAATGTTGAAAATCTGGAGTGAAAATATTAAATTTGCAAACTTACGAGCATGCACAGGAATTGTGCAACGCACGCTCGCAACACAGTCATTTTTAAGAATTTTTTCACCAAATTTTCAACATAGCCATTTTAGGACCTCTGCTCATGAACAGTGTCACTGTGATTTTCTTAATTTGTCCCGTACATTGATTTCGCACACCGACTGCGCCATTGTGCGCTACATGGGCGGAAACACATTTTGGGTGAGATGTGAAAAATGACAGCTGTACTACTCATAAGAAGGTGTGGTAAAATGGCAATGTTGGAAATCTGGAGTGAAAATGTTGAAAATTCGCAAACTTACGAGCATGCATAGGAACTGTACAATACACGCTCGTAAAACAGTCACTTTTTTGGAATTCTTTCACCAAATTTTCAACATAGCCATTTTAACACCTCAGCTCATGAACAGTGTCACTGTGATTTTCTTAATTTGTCCTGTACATTGATCTCGCACACCGACTGCGCCATTGTGCGCTACTTGGGAGGAAACACATTTTGGGTGAGATGTGAAAAATGGCAGCTCT
Organism: Neoceratodus forsteri; assembly: GCA_016271365.2. Lineage (NCBI taxonomy): Eukaryota > Metazoa > Chordata > Ceratodontiformes > Ceratodontidae > Neoceratodus > Neoceratodus forsteri. The sequence continues at coordinate 275,748,919 of CM057453.1, read as the reverse complement.
ACTACTCGTAAGAAGGTGTGATAAAATGGCAATGTTGAAAATCTGGAGTGAAAATATTAAAAATTCGAGACCTTACAAGCGTGTGTAGGAACTGCGCAACACACGCTCGTAAAACAGTCATTTTTAGGAATTTTTTCACCAAATTTTCAACATAGCCATCTTAAGACCTCTGCTCATGAACAGTGTCACTGTGATTTTCTTAATTTGTCTCGTATATTGATTTCACACACCGACTGTGCCATTGTGCGCTACATGGGCGGAAACACATTTTGGGTGAGATGTGAAAAATGACAGCTGTACTACTCATAAGAAGGCATGGTAAAATGGCAATGTTGAAAGTATGGAGTGAAAATATTGAAAATTCACGAACTTACGAGCCTGCGTAGGAACTGCGCAATGCTGCGCTAAATAAAGTGATCATTTTGAATTTTGGCACAAATTATCAACATGGATTTTGGATTCTTCATATCGATCACTGTCATGGCGTTATTCAGGCCCGAAGGGTGATTTTGCACAGTGAATGTGCAGTGATCATAAATCACCCTTTGGGCCCGAATAACGCCATGACAGTGACATCATTCATGAGAAGGGGTCCCAAAACCCATGTTGAAAATTTGCGCAAAATTCCTCAAAATGCCTGAGATATGCAAAGTTGAAACCCCTATCTAGCCCATTATACAGCTTACTGGCATTTCCTCAGTTCGCGGTCGGCTTTGAAGAGTGCAGACATGTTCCCGGTCCATCAAGATCATTGCGCCGAGGTCCGGAGGTAAGTATGGGGTGAGGGGGTGGGAGGCAGGGTGCGGAGTGGGTGGGCGGGTTTTGGGAGGGGGCCAGGGAGACTACTTGGGACCGTTTTTCTTTAAGGTAAAAAAAAAAAAAAAAGAAAGATGCAGGGCGTTTGCCACGATGAGGTAGGCTCCCAAGCGTGGCACAAGGATGTTGAGGCGTTCAAGCTGACGGGGATTGGGCAACTGCTATTAAAGTATGGATTGCCATGCTGGGGTTGGCTCCCAGTGTGGCACTTAGTACTCGGGGGAGGGAGGACAGTGGAGCCGACGGGGATTGGGCAACTTCACGTTATAGTCACATTTGCCACGCTGGGTGGCAATCAGCATGGCATTTTCAAAGGCTTTGGGGGAGGCTGGGGGAATGCAGCACAGCCGACGGGATTGGGCACCCTTGTCGGCTATTCAGTGTGTGCGGCGTGGGGGGGGGGGCGAGCATTCCTGCGCATGCCTGTGTGTGTGGGTGGGGAGCTGCGCATGAGCAAGCAATATCTTATCGCTGCTCACTCAAGAGTAGCTCCCCTTTGAACTAGGAGTCACTGCATTCTGGAGCTTGTCATAGACAGCTCCAGAATGCATTGGCTTACAGGGGCCGCGCCTGCCAACACACTGACTGAATTGGAGGAGGAGGTGACACACCTCCGAAATCTCCAATGATGGCACTATGTTTCTTGCACATGTGTGCAAGCAAACATAATAATATAGCAGAACTGTGTCTGAAATTCAGTTACAATTTGACAGCCACCAGTGACACTTGCATACTGTCTGTGTGATCCTGAAGAAGTCAATCAGCTCTCCTCCCTGTGTTCTGTGGGGCACACCTACTAGCTTCATCTCTGAGGACCTTCCATGGATTATAAATAAAAAAATAAATGAATAATCCTGTCTTTGGAAGAACTGAGTCATAGAGGGTTAGGCCAGATTTATGACCCTGAATCTTCAATCTGATCTCTTACATTGTCTGTCGGTAGCACCAGCCCTTATAGTTTAGCGGTCCAGTGTGGACCACAATAATATAGTAGACCTGTGTCTGAAATTCAGTTAAATGTGACAGCCACCAGTGCCACTTGGATACTGTCTGTGTGACCCTGAACAAGCCAGTCAGCTCCCCTCTCTGTGCGCTGTGGGAACATCTACAAACTTTGGCTTTGTGGGCCTTCCATGGACTGTAAATAAAAAAAAAATAATAATCCTTGCTTTGGCAGGACTATGTCATAGAGGGTTAGGTTTGCTCACCATGCACCTTTCTGGTTTAATAGACTCAACAAAGACATCACCTCGCTGCAAAGGCTGGGCCAGTTCAAAACCAACCTTTGCCTCCACCTCTCTGCCTCCAGCTCCTGTGACTGTTGCTCCTAATCTGGTATCCCCTTTTTGCACTTCTCCCTCTCCATGACACCCTTTCCCTACCCCCGGCCCTGTCTCCCTTCTTGGCTTTAGCACTTTAAACCTGACAGGGCCCTCGGCTTCTCCACTGTTTTTCTGTCGAGTGTTCCCTAAATCCCTCAACCTTCCCTGTTAATCCCTTGCCCTGCCCTGTTACCTCTCCTTCAGTCCTCTGGCTGTTTTCAAGCAGCATCACACTGCATTGAATCCTTTGTATGGCATTGCTCAATGCCCTGTACTGCATCGTTCATACATATTCCTGTCCTGTACCTTCTGCCCCCCCAAATGTATTGTATTTCGATGGGTTGAACTGCCTATTTCAAAGCCTGTTATGTTTGTATTGTTTTTCCCAAGTTGACGTGGAACCTTTGTAAAAGAGCCATGGCTCAAAGGTATTGTAATCCTAGAATATCAATAAACAAACAGAGGGTTAGGCCAGGTTTGTCACCTCTGAATTGTCAATTTGAATGCTAGCATTGTCTGTGGGTAACACCAGCTCTCATGGTTTAGAAGTTCAGTGTGAACCAAAATAATATAGCAGACCTGTGTCTGAAATTCTGTTAAAATCTGACAGCCACCAGTGCCAATTGCATGCCATCTGTGTGATCCTGAACAAGTCAGTCAGCTGTCCTCCCTGTGCTCCTTGTGGAACACCTACAAGCTTTGGCTCAGTGGGCCTTCCGTGGACTATAGATAAAAAAAAAATTATCTGTGCTTTGGAAGGACTGTGTTGCAGAGGGGTTGGGCCAGGTTTGTGAGCACTGAATCTTCAATTTGAACTCTAACATTGTCTGCAGGTAGCACCAGCCCTTAAAATAGAGGTCAGGGCACCATTGTGAACCAGAATAATATAGCAGACCTGTGTCTGAATTTAAATTCAGGTAAAATCTGTCAGCCACCACCACTTGTATACTGTCTTTGTGACTGTGACCCTGAGCAAGTCACTAGACAGACTGGCATTATGAGTGCTGAACACAATTGTGAAACCAAAGTCAGGGGCAAACAGGGACGTAAATGTAAAAGTTTATTCAGTAGGTGAGAAAGGAGTGGTCCATCAGTAACTAACATACAGGCACCACATTCTTTTGAAGGGGCTGAACTAAATGATGCTAATACTATTGATTTGCTGACTAACTCTCAAAATGCTGAAACCTCGGCAACTGGGGTTGGACTGCCTATGTCAGAAGGGCTCAGCAGTGCCATGGCAAACAAAGTTTTGAAAGAATCCATTGCATCTAATGACAAGTTATTTGAGAAAATTGCAAAAAACAAAGAGTATCCCTTTTGTACATAAAGTTAAAGCACGTACAGGTACAACTCAAGGTGGAGTTGCTCGATTTGCAATTCATGCATATTGAATAACTCAATCTCCTAGTAACAGCTCTAGCTTTACCGAATGTGATGATGACAATGTCCATGGTCATGGTGATACTGATGACATGGACAAGCTTGTCAGTCTGACTTTACCTGTTTCTCATTCTGACAGTGGCAGTGTGAATGAAGAGAGTATCAATACAGTGTTAAAAGGGAAATAGAAAATGCCAAAGGCACAAGCCGAAGATAGTGAAACAAAATCTGACAGGAGTGATGGCAATGGTGCTGATGCAGAGGATTCTATGATTGTGTCACCCAATGAACCTGCATCCTCCACCATAATGTCTTCCCAAGTTAAACCCCGCCACTCTCCCTCTACTGAACTAGTTCCTAGACACTGACAGTCCACCTCTACTGTTTGGAATCATTTTTACATTAACCCCAAGGATGCTTGCCAAGCTATATGTGTGCACTGCAATACTTGTGTTAGTAGGGGGAAAAATAAAGGTCATCTTGGAACCACAATAATGATTTGAAATCTTATGCAAATTCACCCTGTTATGATATACTGGGTGTCTCAAACAAACAGTCTAACATTGATGCCTGGAAATGTAGCAGGGCTGTCAGTTGACAGGAACATTCTGCTGAAACAGTAGGAGATGGTAAGCACCAACCATGATCCAAATGTCCACTTTTGCATCAAGATAATTCTGTAAGGTCCTCTGTTTTACCAGGCAGGGCATGTAGTACACCAATCCCAGCCACACATAATGGTAAGAAGCAACTGAAGTTACAAACAAGTTTTTTGAAGAAAGTCTAAATATTCACAAAACCATCTGATAACAGTGGCATTAAATCATAAAATAACAGAAATGATTGTACTCGATTTGCAGCCATACTCTATTGTCGAAGATGTGGGTTGCTGAAGGCTTACAGAATACTAGACCCACAATATGTAATGCCAGGTGGAAAAAACTTTGCAGTAACTGCTGTACCCACAATGTATGACAGTTTAGTACTTCAGGTAAAGCATGATATTTTAGAGGCTGAGGACAAGATACTTCACATTACTACCGACATGTGGACCAGCACACAAACCATTGCCTATCTTTCTCTTACTGCACACTGGGTCACTTTTGTGGGTAACTCAACAACCTCACACACCACTCTGCCTGCTACCCCTACCACTTCAACCACTACTACTATTATCTCTCATCACATGTGTAAAGAAGCAGAAGTGTAGGAGAATGGGGTGAGAGTTAGGACCAACAACCCTAATGCGCACCCCGATGCCGGTTGGGGGTGTGGGCAGGGGGTTCCAAGGGGGGCTTTCAACCCTAATACTGAATTTTCTTGCTTTTGTCGGTGTGGAACAACCCTAACTAATGCATTTAATTGAGTTTTTTGCCTCTAATTTCCCTTCTTTTTGAGAATGATAATGAGAAATAGTGAATGTAATGTGGCGACGGGAGCACGGGGTGCTTTGGGCCCCGTGCTCCTGCCACATGATGTCTTGTCACATAGTAACATTGTGCCCACAAACGCAAATAGTAATGTGCATGGTGACGCAAAGCAAAACAGAAAAAGAAACAGTAGTGTAGACAGAAATGTTAAAAACAATGCAAAAGCAAGCACAAATGAAAACGCAAAGGGTAACGCACATGGTGTCGAAGACGTGAACAGTAAGTGAAACAGGAACGGAACCACAAGCAAAAATGGTAACAGTAATGTAAGCGCACAGGCTGGTTTTCCCCAAAAGTTGTGTAAAGAAAGACAGTGAGTACAAAGAATGTATGCATAATAATGGTTCTCGGAGCAGGAAATGAGGACTTGGAATACTAAATTGCTTATCTCTCAGGAACCGTACGACGTAGAAAAAATTTTTTTAAAGTCATATGATTTATGGCTTTCCTGGCTAGTTTTGTGCTTAGCCCCCGCTAAGCAGTTTTCTGATGAAAAGTCCGTATCTCGCACCATTTCCGAGATACGGGCCCTGAAAGGCGCGGCGAACACTGTGATGTTATCCTATGGGAAAAAAAGAGAAGTTCAAAGTGCCATAACTTTGGCTCCCTGAAATATTTTTTCACCAAGCCACAAAAAGGCACACCTATGGGATGTTGGCTGTGTTCCCTCCAAATTTCAGCCCAGAAGACCAAACCGTTATTTTGCAGCAGGGTGCCAAAGGATTCCTGTAATGCGTTGGATGCCGTAATGTTATCCTATGGGAAAATGCATCAACTTTGGAGTGCCGTAACTTTGTCACCATGTAATATTTTTTCAACAAAACACTGAAAGGAACATCTGTGAGATGTCGGCTGTGTTCCCTCCAAATTTCTGGCCAAAACACCAAACCGTTCTTTTGCAGCAAGGTGCCAAAGAATTGCTGTCATTTTCCCACAGCCTAGAAAAGTACTGTTGAAGTTTGTGAAAGCTTGCGCAAATTCATTCGACAGTGTCGCAAGTGTGATAGTACTTTGCAAAAGTACTTTTTCCAGAAATTTGAAAAACATATTTCTGGGGTTTTTACTCCAAAATAAAGACATGGCTAGCTTTCTCAGGGTCCGACTAGGTGAATACAAAAAGAATTAGGTTGCTAGAAGGGCCCAATTTTAAATGCCAAGCATTTTTCTGATCGATAACTGAAAACAAAATGGTGGATTTGCGACAGTAAAAGGGCCATTTGCAAAAGTAAAAACTGTATTTGCGACACTGTCGAACTTTTTAACTTTTCCCATTGACTTATAATGGGAACTTGTTTTTTGAATAACTTTTGAACCGTTTAATATTTTTTCACAAAATCTTCAAAAGGCACATTGGGGACCCTGGCTGCACATTCTCTGAAGATTTCGGACCAGTCATGCAAACTGTGTGACCTGTACGCGCGACAGTAAAATTTCAGAAAAGCGCAAATGCGTGTGCAGATCATGCTTAATAACTCCACAGCCGTATATGCGACAGGTACAAAACTTGGCAGATCCCAAGGTGCATGGGTCTTGATCCTGTATTCCAAATTTCAGGCAAATCTGGCAAACAGTTGCAAAGTAATAAAGGTGCAAAATTTTGGGTTTAACATGTAAATGGCTCCTCAACCTTAACTATAGTGGCACTACCGTGACACTATATATATATATATATATATATATATATATATATATCTTTTTTTTTATTAGTATTATTTCATAATTGGGGTAATTTATTTTTCCTACCCTTAATTAGGATTGGAGAAAAAATTAGGTTTGGTGTATAGTGGCCACTAGAGGCAGGCTCCAATAACCCGCCTATGGGAAATTGGACTGATTGGTGTTTGAAGTCACCTAATAATCCCTAGATAGTACAATATAGTACTGAGCTGACCAAGGGTGGTGGCAGGGGTGGTGGGGCAGCTGACACAGAGTATCAGTGGGGCCTCCTTCTCCGACTCAAGTTTGGCAAACAATGGCCAAGTGGCTGCAGTGCATCTGCCCCTGCTAGGGTATCCTGCTCTAAACACTCGTTACCTGGATGTCTGCTTGGGGGGGTCTGACTGCTCAAGGGAGGGTGTCCTTTACCCTCATGACCTGTACCCACGAGGGGAGCCTTGAATGTGTGCTGCGGAGAAACAGAGGAGAGATTTTAAGAATGGTGAGTTGCTACAGAGTGCAGTCGCAAGGTGGGTGGGGTGGATTTGCTATGAAACATAAGATAATCCAAATTAGAGAGGGCACCTGATTTAATGATCTGGAGCTAATACATCAATTATGTTTTTGCTATGCTTTTTTTTTTACAATGGCGAGGAATTCAAGCATTCAGCAACATGCAGCCTTGCTATATAGTTAAAAAATGGGTAGGGTTTAGACAGCATTTCATTCAGCAGCATGCAGTTTCACCAGCAGGCTATTCAGTGATAGGGATCCCAAAATTCATTAAATTATCCACAGAAAGCCTCTACATGACTAAACATTGTTTTAAATAATTGCACAGTCAAATCTGTGTGCAGCAGCTCACTGCCCAGGAATACAACCGGGAGGTAGCATTAGTTAAAGTTAAGTTCAAACTGGAGATTAGTGCCAAAACACAAACACTTAAAGTGCAGGTATGAAGTGACTGGCTTGGCCACTGACTTCAGAGATTTTATTCATAAAAAAACTATCTGCGCATGTATAGGGGCAGAAAACCTTCTAGCAGGAGTTTTGCCCCTTTAGCTAATAAAATAAAAGATTAAAAGTCCTTCAAGTTCTCCTTCTCTGACTCGAGTTTGGCAAACAATAGCCAAGTGGCTGCAGTGCATCTGCCCCTGTTGGGGTATCCTGCTCCAAATGCTTGTTACCTGGATGTCTGCTTGGGGGGTCCAGCCACTCAAGGGAGGGTGTCCTTTACCCTCATGTACTGCACCCATGAGGGGAGCCTTGAATGTGCACTGGATGTCTGCTTGGGGGGTCTGGCTGCTCAAGGGAGGGTGTCCTTTACCTTCACAACCTGCTTCCATAAGGGGAGCCTTGAATGTGCACTGAATGTCTGCTTGGGTGGTCTGGCTGCTCAAAGGAAGGTGTCCTTTACCCTCATGACTTGCACCCATGAGGGGAGCCTTGAATGTGCATTGGATGTCTGCTTGGAGGGTCCGGCTGCTCAAGGAAGTGTGTCCTTTACCCTCATGACCTGCATCCATGAGGGAAGCCTTGAGTGTGCACTAAATGTCTGATTGGGGGGTCCAGCTGCTCAAGGGAGGGTGTCCTTTAGCCTCACAACCTGCACCCATGAGGGGAGTCTTGAATGTGCACTGGATGTCTGCTTGGGGGGTCCGGCTGCTCAAGGGAGTGTGTTCTTTACCCTCATGACCTGCACCCATGAGGGAAGCCTTGAATGTGTACAGGATGTCTGCTTGGGGGTCCAGCAGTGTTAAGAGAAGAGAAGTCCCAGCACCAAGGGTGAGTAGAGTGCTAGAGGAGGAGGTGGAGGAGGATGGGGAGGATGGTGGGGAACAAAAACTATTGTGCGTGGAGTGCTGAGAGGGCTGGCTTATACCTGGAATGTGGAAAGAGCCATTCCCCAACATTGTACCACCTGCTTCAGCCCTTCCATTTAATGTTTGGTGAATAGGCTATAGTGGTTGTGCATACTGTAACTTTGGCCTTTCTCTTTTTGCACCCTCGGTAGAGGAGCTAGGTAGCATTTAGGGAAGAAAAGGCCCAAAAAGAGATAACCTCCTCCAACTCATGGAGAGTGTGGACAGTAGCGCACATCAAAGGAACCCCCTGTGGAGGAAACCTCTGAGGACCCTTGGCTACCGACCTGCCTGTCCTTTAGACACACTAAGAAGAGATAACCAAAATGCCTGGTTATTTTCCTTATTCTGGATATAGAGACAATTTCCATGGATCTTCCATCTTCATGAAGTAGCAGAATGTCATTTTCATGCAGCTGATATTGCTTCATTTGGAAAATGATGGCCTTGAAGAGTGATGATAGGAAAGTTCTCAGGTGCTCAGGATGGTGTGATTACTGGATGATAGTCAGAAGGCATGGAAACGATTTGAGTGAGTTGATCAGTAGGATGTTAAAGGAGCTGATGATAGATGGTTCTTCTTGATCAAAATAGGTATGATGATGGTTGATGTGAAGATAAACAGATGCTAGTGATTGAAAGGTTTAAAGAAAAATGCTGATGTATGCTGATCTAATACCATCCAACAGTATGAAGGAAGGAGGATGAAATAACTCATGAGCTCATTTCTGAGATGATGGACAGCGAATAGATCTTTAAGTTTAATGTCCACTTTGCTCACATGGACTCTATAAAAGGTTTTAAATGAATTTAAATTAATTCCAAGAAGGAGAATGATGAAGGCTTGTGAAAGAGGTTGTTTTGATTTAGTGACAGAATAATTAGTACTGACCCTCAGAATATCTAGGTATGGTAGTAACAGGTTGTCATTGTATGTATGAAGATGAACTGTGAAGGATCTTCTCTGATAAGCAAAATGGTACCATTGAAGGTAATGGCTTCTGATTGGAAAGGGCTACATTGGTACTTATAAGACATCAGCTATGGTCCTTGTAAAGCTTGTATTGAGATGATTTTATGACATGAACTGATGAGGATGGAGACTCAAGGAGGAGAAGTCACAATAGAGGTTGATGAGAATAAGTGAATGACTTCCCAGGTTAGTATAAATGTATCAAATAGCCATTTCTTCAGTTAGATTTGAAAAAGCCAGTGGAAGGCTTAAGTTAAATTATGAAATGGGCCTTCTTAGACCTATAATGGAATGCAACAAATCTTTATATGATAGATGTTGTCAAAGTCATAGACTGCAGAAGTTTGTGTTGAAGTAGTAGGGTATATAACCTGCTTGTTGGAGGAGAATACAGGGAGCACTGGGCAGGGAAACTGTTGGCACATGGGATGATTTATAGTGTCAAGTTCTTCCATTTTGAGCAGATATTCTTAGCAGTGATTTATAGAAGAAAGGGAAAGGATGGCTGGAGGAGACTGATGGAGTGAATAGCTGAAGTCTGATGCTTTTGTGGTTCTAACATGGCAGGCAGTTGAAAAATGGAGTAGGCATACAGAAGGCGGCAGAAGTGAGCATCCAGAGTTGAGACACAGTGTGAGGCAATTGCAACAATATATGCTTATCATGTCAGTGGTATGAGTGACATTGGGAAATTCAGAGCCTGATGATTTACAGAGATCAAGGCAGGAATTAAGCAAAAATTATCCATTTAGGTGGAGGATCATTGATATGCTGAGAGATGCCAGTCTAAATTATGTGGAGTTCTACACTGGAGATGGAGCAGGATACTGAGGAGTGCAAGTCTGACATAAAACATGAGATGGAGAGGACTGGAATGGAGAGCAGAACAAGGATGATGCATTTAAAGACTTCTTTGGAACCCCAAAAAGTGGCACAAGCTGTGGAGTGGACCAGAAGACATTAAAGGCCCGATGGAGCAAGGATATGGAGGTTCTTGTAGGGCTAAAGCATACCAGATGAAGTCCAAATGGGATTTTTGGGCTGCTTCAGTCTGAATTGAGAAATCAAGTAGAGCTAGAAACTGGAATGTGCTGTGCTGAAACATTTCAGCAAGTAAAGTAGTTTGGAGGGAGACATCCAGAGAGACTCCCAGCAGACTGGCATCAAGGTGGAATTGTAGAAAACTGTCCATGGGCAATCTCTGAAGACTAGTTTCAAGTTGTGGAATATGGGAAAATGTCCAAGAAGACTCCTTGAAGACCGTCTTCTAGTCTGAGTGAGTGAGAAGAAGTCAGGGAAACCTCCTAAAGACCTTCTTCACTATGGAAAGTGTGAAATGGAATTGGAGACTCCCATCCTTGTGGATGGAGGACACCTACCAATAGCCGTAGATCTCAAGAATGAATGAATGAATCAGACAGGTGGTGCTCAAGTGAGTGAGAAGAAGTCTGGGAAACCCCTGAAGACCTTCTTTGATATGGAAAGTACTAAGTGGAATTGGAGATTCTCATCCTGGTGGATGGAGGACACCTACCCACACTTATAGACTTCATGGAGGAATGAGTCAGATAGACGATGCTCCAAGGGCTGTTAGTATGGGCTGAGGAAAGGAAGGAAGAAAGAAAGAAAGCTGCTACAGTGTAACCGAATAAGTCTGGTTAGCGTTCAGATAACTGATAATGTGACAGACCCTAGGAGTAGAGAATTAACTAGTTAGTTTCCAAATAAGGGCCATCAGAGTATCAGCATTAATGTACAAATGTGCCAGCTAGAATTCACTGCCGTGTCCTTGAGGAGATGTGGTGACAGGAGTGAAAAACATGTTGAAAGTGGTGATGGGATGATGATGCTGCTTCAGTGTCCTAGTGGAGTAGTTAGCAGCCAGTGCAAATTGGATGCTCGGCGGATCAAGAAAAGATAGGCATGACACCTACTGGAGCAGACGATGAAGGGTTTAAGGTCACCTTCTTGGATGAAATGGAATGGAGCAGGAACGTGGCCAGGATAGCAGTTGAAAAGAAAGTAGATAGTTTGAAATGCATGTTGGTAGATGGTCACCTGAAGGAAAGGATTAGAGTAACTATATGGAAGTTTTGAATGTGATGAGTGATGATTGATCCTGCAGTAGTAGACCTTGATTGTTCTCAGTGTTCAGAAATGTCCTTAAGGTTACCCTAGTGTCCTGTACTCCATGGAAGGTTATGGTTTATACCTGTGTGGTAGGGATAATGACAAGATGAACATCTTGGGACCGTATCATCGTTAGACAGAATCCCTTCATTTGCCATGAAGTCATGCTCTAGACGGTGGCATCTTTTGATGTATATGTTTTAGGTCTGTCATTACGATTATAAATATAGATGTACTACAATATAACACAACAGTACTGTACATGAAACTTAATATTCACTTCTGTAATCAAGCTAGTGTTCACAGAACAAAATATCTACAAGTCACAGGTGCTATTCTAGCCTAATTACACTGTGTATATTTAGACAAGTCACATGTCATAGGAGGGTAACTGATACTTCCCCATCTACTGCTTAAAGTCTTCCTCAGTCTATGGTCCTCCCATTTCAAATTTATCAACAGAGCTAGTGAAGTATGAATGAATGGATCAGCCAAATAATATGTTGAGAAATGTTGAGAACCATATTGTTACTGAGCACAGCATCAAGAGGATGCAAAACTCCCAGTGATAAGAGGTTTTGGAGGCACTTTGAGAAAAGAAGAAATGAGCTACAGTCATTCATCCTGTTACACTGAAATGGGGAAAGTCACAAAGGAAATATATACTATTGAAATATCTGTGGAGTTTATGCTGTGTCTCCATGTGCTGCTGAACAGCTCCCCTAATTGAGACAGCTGCTGGGTATCCGGTTAGTCAACAAACGCAGCACTGAAGCTGGTAGGAGAAAGCACTGAAGTCAGACTACATAAGTCTGCAAAGTAGCAGCTAAAGAGTTAACCAGGTTGATGCAGGTTGTGTCACAATCCCAGAAGCATGGATGACTTCATGGGTGCAAACATGCTCCAAGGACAAAAAGAAAAAAAGGCTACACGAATGGAGCGAGGAAAAAGACCCAAAAGGAAGGAAAACTGGAGGAGATGAAGGAGAAGATCAACAGATGACGAGTTAGGAGAAGATGTATGAGACAAGGGGCAGGAGCGGAGAAGGGGGAAAATGGACAGGGAATGGGAAGGAAACAAAAAAACACCATGAAGGAGTAGAATGATGAAGTGGGAGAAGCACAATACAGACAGGGTAAGAAAACAAAAAGAGGGAGAAAACACAATGGTAGTGAGAGCAAGGAGGGACACATACATATTGAATGACAGATGGAATGGGGGAACAGAAGGACAAAGTGAATAAAAACAATAAAGGGAGATGAGAGGGCACAGGAGAGAGGAGGCAGGGATAGCAAGAGCAGCCACATAAGCTACAAAGCCACCAGGCACACAAAACAAAAAATATTACACATGGAGTGCTGAGAGGGCTGTCTTATATTTGGAATGTGGGAGGAGTTATTCCCCCACATTGAACCACTGGCTTCAGGCCTCCCAGAATAGATTTGTACATAGAAATAATCTTTGTTCACATTTACTACTGAGTGGATTTTAAAGAAGTGCTAATCTTCTGTGAGGGACAGATAAAGAGAGAAAGGGATTTAAAATCAACTATTGTGGGAAGGAAGTATGTGTGAAAAAGAGGAGAGAAATATGATTTTCTCCAGTGATAATAAGTGTTAACCTGCACCTGTGAGCAAGTTTTTGGAGGTTCAGGGAGTGATAACTGCTATAGTGAGAATGTGTATGTCATTGTGTGTATGAATACCATTAGAGGATTTCCAGCTAAAATACTTAAAATATATCCACACCATTGCTGTATTCACTGTTGGATGTTACAAAAAAATTGTTCCATGACATGACTGAGTCTGGTTTAGTATAGATCAGAAATCTTTCAATCTTACAATAATTCTTATTTAGTATCTTGTTAGGAATGGCACTAAATGTGCAAACTTTAGCTAAAAAAAGAAATAATATGTAATAGCAATAACACACACAAGGGGGTGCATCAAACTCATTTAATGGATGCCCTGGGTGTTTCCATATTCTGTCAAGTTTGCCGACTGAATTTTTGTTCCACAATTAGGGTGCCACAACAGGGGTGAGAGTGACAAGGGTGATCTTGATTTTTTTTTCCAATCCGGGGCATGCCCACCCCCAGAGTTTGCTACATATAGTTGCGGGTGGTATGGGGGGCAGAGTGCCCAGAAAAAAACAGGACTGTTTTCCTGGATGGCACTTTGGCATTAAGGTTCCAGGGAGGTGCAATGCCTAGCACTGCAGAGCCAGATGGCGTATTGCCTGCGCCAAGTACTATTCAACATCCAAGAAGTGCATCAATTGATATGAACAAATTCACTGGAATTTGTTATTGCCTTGTAATTTTTTTAAATGCATGTAACAGTTAAAACATTTGAATTTAAATATTTCAAAATAGAAATATTTTGATCAATTTGTGGTAAAGTAGTTATTTTGCCTGGTTGATCCTGATGCATTTATTTTTATTTTTATTATTTTTTTTTATTTTAAGTAAACTATCCTAATGTGTCTTCTGTATGTGTACAGCACTTTTTAACTGTAGAAGCAAAATGGAGCCATGGTTCCACTTGGTGTGCTCGCACCTGGTTAAATAGAACTGTCAGCACATCATAACATACCAGCACCAATCTACAGGCTGCATAATAAATGCTCCTTTTATTCAAAAACAGTAAAAGAACACTTACAATTAGAAGTTGCCTGCAGGTAGTGTGGAGAGTGCAGTTAAAAAAAAAAACACCCGTGACTCGACCGGTTTCACCAGAAGCTTTGTTAAGATGTGCTATAACTGTGAAATATGGCCATAACGATGTGTGATCCCCCACACTTTTACTGTTTCTATTTGAAAGTATTACTATTTAAATCTATTTATTTTAAACTATTTTCAAAGTAAGTGCCAGCGTGATCTGTTAAAGGTGAGAATGAAAGTATTGTTGCAGTTGCAGTTAGAGACAGAGCTGGAAACTATTGGTCTTGGGTGACTTCAGTTGGCTGAAGATGTTCTGGTTCTGGAAAAATGAAGGTGCTGCTAAAATAGTTAATTTTATTTAAACAATCTTTTATTTAAAAAAAGTTTCTGTTATGTTAGTACAGTGCTATGGGGATAATTGTGCTCACCATTAAACAGCCTGCATACTGTGAGTAACAGAGATGGCAATGAAAAGTAATGTGTGACTAGAGATGTAGATGGCTAGGAGTGTTTTAAGTAGACTACAGAAGTATGTGCTGCATCCAGAATATTAATTTGTGTTTAACAGAACATATTTTTTTGCAAGGTGAAAAATCCAACTGAGTCCATAACAAATATGTGTGATGGGTTGTTCAGCAAGGGCTAAAAGTGGCAATCAAATTGTTTTTAAAAATTGTCTGTTGATGTACTGATTTGTGATGAGGCTTAGTACTACAGTAGTAGCCACATACATTGCCAGCTATTTCTAGATATTTCGCGAAATTTCTAAAGAGTTTCTCTCTGCTGCCCCTACAGTAGAAATGGAGAAAGCATTAGATATATCTGGAAATATCACAGACATTTCAGGAAATAGCTGGCAGTGTATGTGGCTGCTACTGTATGTGTTGAGCAAAATGAACATGTTCATATGATGTCATTCAACAAATCATATTTATGGATTCTCACTACTAATTTTATAAGGCTAAATTTCTGAAGTATACCTCAGCACTCCATACAGACTCCATAGAAGCCATGGACTGTTTTTCCATGGAAACACTGCATTGATTTTTCAATGGTGAGCATGGAAAATCAGTCCAAATACATTGTAGTTTCCATAGTTTCCATGGAATGTTGCTGGAAACCATGGACATATTTTCCAGGAAACATAGACATTCTTTCTGTGGAAACCATGGCCATTCTTTCTGTGAAAACCATGGACATTTTTTTATGTGGAAACCATGGGCATTCTTTCTGGCAAAACCATGGACCAAAACCAACTGTACCTTCGTGGAAATCATGGACTTATATTTTTTTGGAAAGCATGGCCATTCCATAGTTATAAGAATGTATTTTGCATTGTAACCATGGAACCCCAGTCTAAATACTCTGTTGTTTCCATGGTTTGAAACAACCATGGAAATTACCTTAAAATTTCATGAAAAACATGGCAGTTCTAGGGAAAGGATGTTACTACATCCCATGATGCATTCATACATTTGAAATCAAGGTCTCTCTCTCTCTCATTCTTTCTGTGTGAGAACCACAGACTAAAGGTGAGTGTCTCTGGAAACTTAAGCATGCAAGTGAGACAACTCATAAAATGAAAGAGAGCTGATGGAGACTGTATTAATATATTATAGATCAAGAGCTATCAAAAAATGCTTAGATTTAATTTTGTTTTAAAAAGCCCATCAAACATGTTCATTTTCATAGCAGCTGCATGTGAGACCATCTGTACTCAGCAACAGTGTCACACTTTCATGGGAATGAAGAGATCCAGTCTGACAGGAACACACCCACAGTCTATAATGTAAAATAAATGAAAGGTCAAATACCCTGATGCAGCACCTGAGAGACCTGTTTCTACATGCCAGCCTTGGATTCAAACACTGAGAGCGTCTAGGGTGGGGAACATTACAGATTTCATAAAGAAACAAATGTAGGGGATACATTTTCTCTTACATATTTAAAGAGGTGCCATTAGGCTTGCTATTTCAGGAAAACATTTAAAATACAGTACTGAGACATTTCAGCTTCTATACAAGTTTCCCTATTTACTGCAGCTGATTGTTCTCTATTATTGAGTACATTTGCATGAAAACCATATGTTTATGTCTCACACTCTCTCCTACTCCTTTTTCCTTTGTTGAAGTCATAATTCTATGTTTGTGAGACTATAGTTGCTGGCACAGTAACAGTTTGTGAAGTAGGAGATGAACATGTGGATGAACGTACTGCACAAAGATCAGAATGGAAGAAGGCCTGTTGCCCATTAAAATCCCTCACATTTTTCAGTGATAATATCTTGTTACATTTGTTTCCTGTTTATTCATATTTAGTGCTTTCTGAAATGTCTATGTTCTTTCTGAGCTGACTTTCTGAGCTGACTACATCACTTGGAAGAGAGTTTCAAGTTCTTACCTCCCTCTGTGAGAACTATGACTTCAGTGAAGGAAATAGCAGGAGACTGAGATGAAGATTAAAGGTATAGACTGAAGGCATAATGCTCTTGGGTGGGATTTTCAAAATAGATATGCCTGCCAGACTCAGTTATGAGCTATGTTCAAAAATAAACACAGCGCATAGCTGGGTCCACCAATGCACTATGCCACATTTTCAAACCAGTGAAAATAACACAAACACAACACCAAGTGCTTTTCATAAGGAACTTGTGCCAAGAACAATGCAACTGTATCCTGCTTCCATACTGATAAAGCAGATTGCTTCAAAGCCCACCAAAACTGAATCATCAGTTGAAATAATCTAAAAATCAAACTCTCACAGTCACCTGTGTTAGACTGCTGAAACTCTGGTCTTAGATGAGTTAAACTCTGCAGTGGATGGACATACCCAGGCCAGTCTGAAAAGGAATTACTACTGCAGAATAGATTGACCCTGCAGAACACAAGGCTAAGGATGCAGCAAACACAATAGCACATGTTAAACCACACTAGCTGCCATGCACAAAATGCCTCTTGGTGCCCTGCTCACACTGCTGTTGCATGAAAGTAAGTAATATGAATGACAAGGCAGCCAGACCCACCATAACAGCTGATGTCACTGCAGCAGACTGCTTCTCCCTCTGCCCTTTTGGGCTTTCCTTCCCATCAGGAGGCTTTGCTTCTCATTAATCTTGTGAATCAATACCTCAGTTTTCTCCTGTAATAAATATGCTAAGTCATCTTCTGTCTCTGTGCCATTCTCTGTGTGAGTTTGACATAGATATACCATCCTCGACACCTGTGTTCATTTATCTATGGCTTTGCTCAGTCACACCAATTATGAATCTGCATTGTTGCATACCCACAAGTTGGACAATTAGCTGCTGTGTGCGGGATGCAGTTTCATTTGGTAGGTTATGTGAAATGGATGCAGCAGCTGGCACTTAGTCTGGTAATTGGAAAACCCATCCCCCTGTTTTTATGCAAATGTCCTCAGTAATAAAAAATGAAGGAAGAGAAATACCGAAAATTGATGCAATACAAGATGAACTGTGTCTGAAAATTATATTTAATACATTTTCCCAGAAACTGAAAACACATTTCAACATCACTGTTGCTGAACATGGTTGAAAGGTATATACCATTTGTGGTCAGTCACAAGCTGCATCTTGCAAATGTGGGGATGCTACAGTAACCCAAGGGTGCACTCTGCATACAGTATTTTGAAAAATTGTGTGTCTTATGCTGCTGTCCTTTGAGTCTGTGAAGCATGTGAAAACAGTCTCTGTTTTGCAACAGTGCTGCAGTCTTACTACTTCCAATTAATATCATTATGAGCATAGCTGCAAAATATGTGTATTTGCTGGGGAATGGGGTTTTGTGTAAAATTGAAAAAATCAATAGTGCCTTTCTGAGATTTCTCATGAACTGCCTTGTACTTGTCATAATGTAAAACATAGGTAATTCATTCTGCATTTCCCTGAGAAGTATTTACGGGAAAAGAACAGTTTCAAGGCAAAAAAACAACAACACATGCACACATTAAATTACAGGTTGCTGTGAGGAATAGAATTTCCTAGATTCCAATGTTTAACTCAGTGTAAGTTGGTTTGCATGCTGCGGTAGTTCATTTCATGTGTGTATGCTTCCACTACAAGAAAATCTGAGCAAGAAGTGCAGATCTGGAAAAACATGTTTTAGGAACTAAATCCTCAAATGACAGCTATGTTTCTCTAGGCTGGGAATACAATGCAGTCATTTGATTGGGTTTCTTCTACAAAAGGAAAAAAACTAGATATGTTTTTATATTTGCTTTTGTAGCCTGCTCATTAGAGCTCTAGCTTAGAGATCATAGGTTCAAATCTTGCACTCAAATACTCACAATGTGACCTAATTATCCAGTCCACACAGCTGCTGAAATGGGTAGAAGCAGGACCCCAATGGAAAAAAAAAACACGTTAATCTGAGCTGGGCAATACTGAGTAAATAAATTGTAAAAACAAAAATAATAAATGGAAATAAAAAAAAATAAAGCTTGTTTATCTCTGTTACCAAGCACAGCCTTAGTCTCCATCATCACCACCATTCTCCCCAGCATTAGTCTAATGACGATCAGCTACTTCTAGAGGTAGAGAGGCGCTACTCCAGACACATTGGGGGCTTTTACTCCAGGCATTGAAAGATAGAATGGATTGTGAATAACCTTTCTTCTTCTTTTTGATTACAGATTCAAAAGATGTACGGATGCAAAAATACATTAAACACTCTGATGAGCTTTCCTGAAAACTGACTTCAAGGAAGATGGTTGCAGTACCATTTGTTCCGCCCTCTAGTCTCTTCTCATTTATTAGCATAGGACTTAGAAAAAAGCAGCCCTTCCCCAAACTTTATTACCCACACCGTAATTTCATGTATTCATTTTAAACAGGCAATTACTTTTAAAAATGTCATATCAATTTAGATTAATATGACACACATTGACCCCAATTAGATTAAACAAGTTGTCAGATAATATTACTCATTAAGGAGTTGAGATTACACTATGTTATAAAGCAGAGTAATGGTACAGCACTGTTAAGGGCAAACTCAGCAGATATTGCCAGCACCTGACACAGGCTGGGTTCGGAGGTGACTACATGTGCTTAAGGGCTGCAGAGTCTTTCAGATGCATATTAGCTCCTGATAAAAATGTAGGGCTTGGCTAATTATTCTTTGCCACCCACTGGTGTTAACAGGAAATTGTTTAGACACATATATAGCTCTATCCTGTCAAATGTTATGTGACAAGACCCAAGCACTTCCTTTATTAACAATAGAATATCTACGTTTCAGAAGAAGAGTTGTCTTTTTGGTATAGACACCAACAATTTAGCAGCTTAATGTCATGGCAAGGACTATGTGTTGAATGTTCAGTCCATTGAAGGTTAGGGAGAATTTCTGTAAAGCCCTTTGTTTTCTGTGAGGACTGACTGATGAAAAAGTTTGTTGCATAATTAGCAAGGAAGATTGTGAGTGCATGCGTGTCATCAGTGGTCATGAGGTCACACACAGTATGGCTTGCTTTTTGTAGTAGTAGTAGTAGTAGTAGGTTTTATTTATTTATGGTGTGTGCAGAGAGTCTCAACTATACCACCTAGAAATAATTCCAGGAAGTTATACCTTCTGAGCTGGCAGCTGAACTGAGACATCTGATGTGGCTATGGGTATAATTTTAATGTACTTGCCCTCTCATGACAGGTCTGGAACAACAACTATGCTGATAGCAACTTTTAAAGTACATCCCCATCCCTGATGGCTGCCAGTGATAGCAACTTCTACAGTATGTTCCCTTCATCTAAGGGGGACTGAGAAGGGATCAAAAAGTGGCTGCAGCAGCTTTTGAATCATGTTTCCCTTATCTGATGGGGACCAGGAATCCTGTTACCATGGTGGTAACCATTGAAGCATAGCCCCTCTTGTGAGGGAGACCCAAACTCACACCAATGTAGCTACCTTTTGTGCATGCCCCCCCCCTTCTGAAGGGGACCCAAACTCTTGCAATGGTGGCAGTAACCTTTGAAGTATGCACCCCTCTTCTTCGGAGGACCTGAACTACTGCCACAGTGGTGGCAGACATTGATGTATGTTCCCCCTCTTTTGAAGGGGACCTGGATTCCCACTACTGCAGCAGCAAACTTTAAAGTACAGTATGTCCTCCTGTTCTGAAGTGGACCTGAAATCCTGCCACCATAGCAAACTTTGAAGTATATCCTCAAAACCGTAGAACACTTTATGTGTTCAAATCAGTCAAGCACCCACACGAAAAAAGGTGAGTAGAATGGATATTTTTGTTCTACCGATTTTATGTTGCAAGCACCAGTACTTTGGATTCTTTAGCAGATCCATTACTGTCATTCCTTTTAAAGGCTCCACATAAAAATTATTTTACAGCAGCTTAGGATGATAGCTGCTTTGCCATCATGGACAGTGGGAGTCATGCACCCTCAGACATGGACTCAGCAAGATGTACCAATGTTTCAGAGTAAGCCTTCCTCAGAGTGAGAATGATGCCCATGATGGCGAAGCTATTACAATCTTATGCTGCTGCTGTAAAATAATTCCAAAGTGGACCTTTGAAAAGGAATGACTGTAATAGATTTGTAAAAGACTGCAAAGTACTGATGCTTGCAAAGTAAAACTGGTAGGACAGAAATATCTATTCTACTTGCCTTTTTTTGAGTGGGTGCTTCACTGATTTGAATACACAAAGTGATCTAAGGTTCGAGTTACCATACTGCTGTTGCAAAAGTACCATGCTGGCAGGTTGTAGTGAACAACTGAACAGTGGAAACTTTAGCTTTAGTGACTATATTTGCTGCATGTCCCTCTGTTTAGGGAGGACCTGGACTTCTGCAATGAGCAAATCTTGATGTATGTTCCCCCCCCCCCCACTCTTCACAGGAAGACTTGGAGGCTTGCCATGATGGGGGCTACCTTTAAAACATGCCTCCTCTTTTGAGGGGAACTCTGACTCCCAATGCCACAGTGGCAACCTTTGAAGTATGTCCCCATCTTCTGAGACGGACCAGAAAACATTCTGCACAGACAGTTTCCTTCTGTCTGTTCAGCCATGCCAGTGACTGTAATTTAAATGAGAACAGTCCACACTGACAGCCCCGCACCTAAGTGTGGGGTTGGTCCAAATATGCACTTTGTGTAGAAAAACATTTTTGTTTACTTACTGCTTACTAATGAGTTGCCAACTAGTTGGTTTATTTTTTTGCCTTCAGTTAAAGAATGTGGCTTTCAACTGAAAATACAGAATATTCAGAAAACTCATTCAGAGTGCAGATAAAGCAGCTGAGCACCAAATATCTGTGACAAAGAAAATTCCTGTTCAGAGTCTTAAAGGTGATAGGAAACAGCTTTTACACCTCTAGATGCCCTCAATATTATATTTTATTGTCTACCCAGTATTCTGACATGCTTTTGATCTTTTTGTTAAATTACTAATCTTATTTTGCTGCTGTTGTAAATACCCTCAACCCCTCTCTGCTTAGCAGTTGTTGCTCTCTGTTTTCATACTGCTTGAACATTCTATGTCATCACAAACACTTTTCCAGGCCATTCAGATGAATAGTATGGAACGAGAGTTTCTGATGTCATAGAATGTCTTGGAGATATGAAAATCAAAAGCAGTAGCTGGAGGGAAGAGTGGAACTCTATGCACATTTGAGGGCATCCCACAACTAGATTATTTATCAAAAAATCATCAACGTGTGCCAAAATACCTAACTGGCACGGAAAGGAAGATGGAAGGGCAGATAACTATGTAACAATCATTTTCCATCTCCTGTAATAGCTCAAATGCTAACTAGCTGTACCCAATAAGTTTACTGCACTATACAATGTGTAGCTGAGATTGCTGTGAGGTTTCCTTTGTAACTGAACAACATCACCTGGACTTACCCCCACTGAGCACAGTGAGTTTTTCTCTTGTCCGATATAAGAGCTTCTTACGCAGTCATGACCACTACAATGCTAGGAGTTGAATAACCTCAAGTCCAGTGTAAAACATAAACAGATATGAACTCTATTCACATTTTTTTCACTGGCGTTAAGGTCGGTGTTTCATTGCTAGGGCACCGTGATTAGGGTGCCATGATGTGGGCACCGAAACAAGGTCATGAGTGACAGAGGCGTTCAGGATTTCACAGCATCCTGCACTCAGACCATTTTTGGTGTCCACACAACTCTCCTGCCCTGCCACAGCATGCCTGTCCTGGAGTTGGTCATACTTAGTTTTGGGGGGTGCAGGGACTGAAGCCCCCTGTAAAGTGTAAGCTATTTACCAGACAGTCCTAGTGCACCATTAGTTGCTGGCACTGCTGTGTCAAACCATGATTCTGGTGACATTTTGCTTGTGTCCTAATGTAAGTCACCAACATCTCCTGCACACAGGCATGGGTGAATTGTTAAGGTTAGTCCCTTCCTCTTGTAGGCATTCTAGTGGCCAGCAGTGTGTTTATTTCTATTATTTGCACTGGGCTTATGATAATCCATCACAATAGATGTTGTAGTGTTCATAAATGTGGATGTGACAAGCAGAAAAGAAACTTACATGCCACGATTAATGAGGGGAAGTCCAGGCAGTTTCACAGTTTAACAAGAGAATTGCACAGAGATCCAGACTACAAATGGTAGCCAGCTCTAAGTTTTCATCAGAAGTGCACTAGACGTAACAGTGTTTACCTTTTGCCATGCGAGCCTTTCTGAATATTAATAATGAGATTACAGCAAAACACAAAGTGTATGTGCTAGTTACTTTTATTTGTTCATTGAATATATGAGTGTAGAGAACTCTCGGAGAGGCACAATTAGTGACGGATAACTCTTTACTGCTCCATGTGTCTCCAAACATGTTTCAGAATTAGAAACTTTGGTTAATAAAGTACTATAACAAAAAGGACACTGGCATGTTGCAATTGAACACAGCCCATTGACAAACTAGAAAGCAATTTCTGTCCAACCTATGTATTCCCTCCTTGCAACTTTTTATAAAAAAAAGAAAAAAAATGTCATTACCTCTGTTACATTTATCTACTTAAATGATGATGGCAGAAGTACATGCTTAGAAAGCTGCCATTGTTGGATTTCCAGTCCGACTGTGTAAAGTGCAACATGTGCCTCTGTGAGAAGCTGTGAAGAAGAAATAGAGCATGTATAAGTGGTAATGTCCTTTTTCTATGTAAATTGTACTGAGTGATGTTTTGGGCTTAGGCTGAAATGGATTTCTAATATGTTACAGGACTGTAAATTCAGAAGAAATCCACAAGTGTGTTTTGGCTCCCTCAGTGCAGTGCAAATGATGACTGGGTCTCTGGGACACGAAATATTAGTCAAGGTCTCTGTGAGGTGGCAGGACAGCCCAAAGGCAGAAACTGTATCCAGCTCACATAAAGGTGATCACTCCATCTCTAGTATGTCAGTATTGGTTTTAAAAGGACATTTCAAAAATACACAACAAAGGAAGGTGTTTGAGGTCAGATTCATTCTACTTTTGAACATGGTTGAGGATGGGATGAATATTGATTTGGGTTTTATGTCACATTACACTGCATAAGCAGCTCCTGTTTTTCCACCTACTTCAGGGACAACACATGGACATATAATTGTGGTACATAGTGGTATTGCAATGTGTTTGGATACAAAATGGGTATATGGATTCCTTTTTACAGATTATCTATACATTTGTTTCACCCTGAGGGGGGAGGGTAGGACATGGTGATGGAATGCTGATTTCCTCAGTTTTTTATTCAGATTGATAAAACTGTTGTTTAATAGTAAAGAATATTGGTTTTAAATGGACACACGTTGATACATGGACATATTAGGATAACACTATCTCAATTACAAGGTGGTCTGTGTTAGGTTTGGGTGTTGCATGTGCAATACACACTAGTCACTTGTTATAGAGCTGCAGATAGATCTTGTTTGAGCAGTATAAGTTTGAATATTCATGAATAGTACTGACTTATTGTACACAGGTTTTAAGACATACATATCTGAATAGTATTTACACTGTATAAATAAGGAAAACAGCTGGTTAATCAAGCAATAATGTCCGACAGGATGTGTGTCATGCTTGGACAATGTCACACCTCAGGTGGTTGGGCATGAGGCCATAGGCCGAGTGCTTCTAACACCTGAGAAGTGACATTATCCCCACGACACACATCCTGGCGGGCATATTTGCTATTATACAATGGCTTGTTGTTTTACAGAATTAAAAAAAAATAATTTTAAAGATGTTTTTGTTACTGTGGAAAACTTTTTTTTATTCTTAAGAGAACATGCAACAAATCCAACAAGTCCAATGCAATCAGTCAGGAGGTTCACAGTGCTGAGACTAGACCAGTGATGTTATACTGGGATAACATCACTGTGACAGGCACACACTGACCAATCAGAGTCCAGGACATTTTCTTACCATTCTATAATGCTTAATTTACACTAGGGCAGGCTGTCTTTAAACCCACTTTTTTGCCTAACAGAAAGATATATCCTTATTTAGAAAACTTTTAACATTATAAACTATATATTTTTTCAGCTTAATTTATCTTGTGGTTTAGACACACAATGTAGTTTTAGTATGTTTTATGAATGTTCTCAGGGAAGGAGCTATCCTGTGATATTTTATCTTGAAATTCTTTACCTTTGATATAACTCTGTTGCCTTTATATGCTTCTGTGTTGATTTTTAAAAGCAGTTTAGGCCAATGGGATTTTTAACAACTTTTTAACTGTTTTTTTATGTATGATTTGGACTTTAAGAAAGTGTATTCTTCCAAACCAACTGTCATTGTTTTCTGATGAAGGATTCTGTGTAGACTGAAATCTCAAAGCACCTATTTTCTTTTATAACAACTCTGTTGGTCCAATAAAAGGTATCACATCATCTACTTGTGTGGTTCCTGTAAGTGTGGAAGAGCAAGGTCTTGGAGAGACTCAGCATTGGTGAGCAATGTATTAGCTTAACAGTTGAAATGTATATAATGTAATTGCTGTGAATGCTTGAAAAAGAAAAAAATGAAGTACCCTGTAAATGAGTCCACCGTTACATGAAGACATTGACTGGTTAAAGAGCTGGTGACACATTCAGAAGAACTTTAACAAAGCCTAATATTTAGGCACAGTCCAGCTTGTGTTTCCCATTAGTGCTGTATTCCTCCTCCCCATTATTTATAACTGAGGTCATTTGTATGAAAACTAGATCTTTGCTCCTGAAGAGTTTATCTATTCCTGCTGCTTTCTCCCTAACTGAGGTCATGATGCACTGCTTGTGACATCACAGTTACAGTTACTCCCATGGCAACATATTGTGATATCACAACAGAGGATTATGACTTGAAGTAGGGAGTCAGCTATACAGGCAGATGGACCGTAAAGGAACTTTAAGGGATAAAGATAATAAATGTATGTAAATGTTCTTAGTAATAAATAATGGGGAGGAGAGATATACAAATATAAATGGAATACAGGCAGAGTTGTACCTAATTATTTTGCTTTTTTGTTTAAGTTTTCTTTGAGGCATCAGTAGCTCTTTAACTACTGTAAGGAAGATCATATAGGTGATCACCACCTTAGAGTTAGCCAAAGTGGACAAAGTCCATCAGGATGGAAGTGCAACAGATAAGATGGAGTAGAACATAAAAATGTAGGTTACAATGCAATGATCTGTTATAAGCACAAAACAAAATTATTTAAAAAGGGCCCATCCTGTCAAGCACAGTATTGCTGTTACTGAAACTTTGCCTGAAGGTGATGGTTATGCTGACTGTCTTTACTTATTGTAGAATTTGCTGAATTGACTACAAAATAGGACTGCATGACCTACTGTAAATGACACAGAATAAAAAAAAATATTTGCTAGTTCTGGGCTGTCTTAAAGGAGATGTGAGGCATTTTTAAAATGCTGGTACATTGGAATAATGCCTTGCATAATTTGTATTTAGGTTTTCAGTATGCTGTATGCTAACAAGTACCACAGAGCCGCTGAATGCTGTATACTGTAAGATAATTGACAATCTGATGATTGTTGGGTGAGTATTGCTGAGCTGTTCTGTCACCTGACAGATGCTAGTAAAACTTCTTATACAGCAAAGAGTGACTCTACAGGGTATATTAATATATTGTAAGTCAATGGAGGGCAGCCATTTTTAAATTAAACCCCCCTTAAAAGCAAATGATCCAAACCTACTAATTCCCAGGGTAGTAGCACATTAGACATTCTTTGCTGAATAAAAATGTTTTATGCTCAGCGAACATGGAATATTCAGAATGGTTGGCAGTGCTCTTTGTATCTGTCATAGCAGTTTTAAATATTACATAGCCATACATGAACAGTGACTTGCAAAATTATTGTTCTTTTTTTTATTTGTACTTTTTATACCCCCTAATACAATGGCCTGCCCCTTCCACCTGCTCCACTCAGTCCCATCATCCATCTTCTCTGGGACTTCCCCCTATCCTCCAGGTCCTTACAGTTACCCCCTACAGTGGGGCACCTGGACATCAGGGCCATCCAGACCCCCTGAGGCAACTGTAGCAGCTTTCTGGGGATGGGCTGTGCAGTCAGTGGTATGACATCATCATTCTGTGGCTTTTGTTTCACCCCAACCCTTGGATGTAGGCATGTTAGGGGCCCATGAGAGCTGAAGGGTACACAATGGACCATTGTTCTTAAGCCCAGCCATTGTCCACCTTTCCCTAGTGAGTGCTGCACTACCACTCATGGCCACCCAGCTGGCAGCACTGTAGAGGAGGCAGTAATCTTTTCACCCCTGAGGAGGAGGAGAGCATCTTCTGGGACACTTAGTCCTCATCCTTCTGATGGACCTTGGATGATCCAGGTTCACTCCTGAACCTAGGTAACCATCATGCCAAGAGGCAATGCTGCTGCTGCCATACTGTGGGCTGGCGACACAATTATTACTATTGCAATTTACTAATGTAGGATAGCCCAGCTGGGATGTAGCATCTCATTTCAAGTGGGGTCTTGCTTCTACCTATTTTTTCAACTGGGTGGACTGGAGTACTAGGAGGTTAACTTGCACAAGGTCACAGAGTGAGTGCCTAGCTCTAGTGAGGTTTGAACCTGTGATTAGACCTCACAGCCTCCCTAAAATCTTCACTGTTATGCAACTCTACTGCCTGTTTCCAGAGAGCTGTTTTTTGCATTAAAAAGTGTGAGTGGAATGTGGGTGAGAGGGCTGAATGCACCAAACCTATGGGGCTAGGTTCTCCAAACTCAGAGTCCTAGCTTTGCCCCTGGGGCAGTACTTTGTAGTGGGAAACAGCTCTCTGGTTAAGGATCAGTGCTGTGGGAACATTTTTTGCTACATCCTGGCATACAACTAAACCATTTTGTCAGTAAAATGTGGGCCACCAACACTTAACATGGAAGACTAATGAACACATGCTGGAAAAGATTATCAAACAGCAGAATACAAGCTGAATGAATTTTATGCAGTAGGAGACTGCTTATGTTTATTCTAGTCCACCTTAGAGGGCTGTCTCTTTAATACTACTGTAGTTATATTATCTATTGATAATTACTCTAGTTATTCACTCATAACACTTAAAGTTCTAATTTAGATAGTATGCTTGGTTCTTGCTGCCTGAAATGAAGAATATAATAATTTGTTTTAGTCATGATTTCCAAGGTTAGTTTTTGTATCGTTATTATTAACGGTGAACACATTCCAAGTTCTTATTAATTGTTCTGTACTTGCATTTATTGTTTAATATCTTGAATACATTTGGGCATTTTGTATATTATTATTTTTTTAAACCAGTAAGATGTTTAATAGAAAAAAGGAAGATGCAAGCTACAACATAGCCGCATCTATACCATTTGTTTGTGCAACGTTTAATTTTGATTTAACATCACAGAGTACTATGAATTTATGTGCTCAAGTTTGAGCTCACATGTGAGACAGCTGTCTCCTCTGTGTGGGGCAACACTTGTTCCATGTGGGAACAAACCAGTCTGAGTCTTCAAATGAGGGACATGCAGACAGTTGACAAGTACTGTATCAGGCATGCTTTCTCTTGTAAGTACAATGAATACCCCTCTCTCCATTTATTTTAAAATGGCACCTTTCAGTACCTTTGTTACTTTGGTTAGTTTTTGCAAAGGTTTCAGCAACTGAATTATGATAAAAAAGACTTTTCATTTCTATTGAGGGGGTTAATGAATAAAACATTAATTCATTTTTCAAGTGTGATGGCTTATTTTGTTAAATGTTGTAATCATGGTACAGTAGGATTGTTAATTTATTAATAAGGCATGGCAGGTTGTTTGGAAATTATGGCATAGAAACATAGAAGTTGACAGCAGATAAGGACCGCAAGGCCCATCTAGTTTGCCCATTTATTTTTCTACCTTATGAATGTGCCATGGGCCTTTGCTCTGTCAATGGCCTATCTATTCATACTCATCTGTATTGCTCCCTTATGCCTATCCCATCCCTGTTTGAAGCCCTGCACTGTATTCATATCCACCACTTCCTGAGGTAGGCCATTCCATGAATCCACCACCCTTTCTGTGAAAAAGAACTTCCTCACATTATCCCTTAATCGGCCTCACTCTAATCTCATGCTGCGTCCTCTTGTCCTGCTATTTTTCTTATATTGAAACATGTTAGACTCTTTCACCTTGTTAATGCCCTTAAGGTGTTTGAATGTTTCAATCATATCACCTTTCTCCCTTCTTTGCTCTAAGGTATACATACTGAGCTCAGTTAATCTGTCCTCATATGTTTTCTGATGTAATCACTGCACCATTTTGGTTGCCCTTCTCTGGACTGCCTCAGTTTGGTTAATGTCCTTGTGAAGGTGTGGCCTACAGTACTGCACACAGTACTCCAGATGAGGCCTAACCAGTGTCTTGTAAAGAGGGATTATTACCGCCCTCTTCCGACTTGTAATACCCCAACTAATACACCCCAACATCCCTCTAGCCTTACCTACTGCTTTAGAGGACTGCTTGGATGATTTCAGGTCATCGGTGATGATGACGCCCAAATCTCTTTGTTCCCTTGTGACTGCCAGCAACTCCCCTCCCAGCCTATAGGTGACTTCAGGGTTTCTCTTCCCTATGTGCATGATCTTGCACTTCTTTGTGTTAAACCCCAGTTGCCACTCTTCTGACCATTTTGCTAGTTTATCCAGATCTCTTCTCATTCTGCCCACCCCCTCTGAATCATCTACTTTGTTGTAGATCTTGGTGTCATCTGCAAACAGACAAACCTTACCCTCCATTCCATCTGCAATGTCACTGATGAAGATATTGAAGAGGACTGGCCCCAGGACTGATCCCTGAGGTACCCCACTTGTGACTTGCATCTCTTCTGACTGTATACCATTTACCACCACTCTCTGTTTTCTGCCCATCAACCAGTTTGCCACCCAGTTGACTAACATCTGACCCACCCTGAGCCTA
The DNA here is from genome assembly GCA_016271365.2 of Neoceratodus forsteri. Taxonomy (NCBI): domain Eukaryota; kingdom Metazoa; phylum Chordata; order Ceratodontiformes; family Ceratodontidae; genus Neoceratodus; species Neoceratodus forsteri. Next base: position 275,719,281 of record CM057453.1, on the reverse strand, counting down.
TCTAGCTTATTAATCATTCTTCTATGTGGAACAGTATCGAAAGCTTTGCTGAAATCAAGGTAGGCAACATCAACTGCTCACCCTTGGTCCACCACTCTGGTTACCCAGTCAAAGAAATCTATGAGATTAGTTTGACAGGACCTTCTTTTTGCAAACCAATGCTGTCTTGGATCCTGTGCTCCTATGGATTCCAGGTATTGCACTATCCTTTCCTTAAGGAATATCTCCATAATCTTGCCCACTACTGAGGTAAGACTGACTGGTCTGTAGTTCCCTGCCTCTTCCCTGCTACCACTCTTGTGGAGCGGGATCACATGACCCCTTCTCCAGTCTTCTGAGACCTCTCCTGTGCTCAAAAACTCACTGAACAATTCTGATAATGGCTCTGCTAGTTTCACCCTTAGCTTCTTTAGTACTCTGGGATGCATGCCATCAGGTCCCATTGCCTTGTCCACCCTGAGCTTATCGAGCTCTTGTAGGATCCTTTCTTTAGTGAAGGGACCAGTACATAGCTCCCTCCCCCCTGTGTCCATGGTGCAGAGCTGTGGTCCCTGCCCTACCTTCTCTTCAGTAAATACTGAGCAGAAGTGTCTATTTAGGATAGATACTTTTACATGGTCCTCCTCTTCACATGCCCCCTTATCCCCTTTGGTCTTAGCAATACCCCCTCTGGACTTTCTCCTTTCACTAATGTATCTATAGAAAGCATTGTCACCTTCTTTTACTGTTTGTGCTAGTGTTGCCTCAGTTTGGGCCTTTGCCTGCATTACTGCCTTCCCTGCTTCCCTTAGGGAAGTTTGGTATGCCTCCCTGTCTTCATCCTGCTGCGTTCCTTATATTTCTTGAAGGACAGCCTTTTGGCTCTGACCATTTCTGCTACTGTGTTTGAGAACCAAAGTGGTTTCCTTCTTCTTTTGCACTTCCTTTTCTCACTAACACAATGGAATGTTGCTTCAAGTATTGCACCTTTAATGCTTGTCCACTTTGCTTGTACCCCCTCACCTGTATTTCTTTCTGCCAGGGCTAGCTTAACTCTGTTGGCCATCTTATCAAAGCCAGCTCCTCTGAAGTCCCATATTTTTTCCATGGAATGGGATGATTTTATTCTAGTGGCCAAATTGAACCATACCATGTGATGGTCACTGGCACCCAGGTGACCTTCTACCTGGAGATCTGTGATCCTTTCCCAGTTAGTCAGTACTAGATCTAGGATAGCCCTGTCTCTTGTGGGTTGTTGTACCAGTTGTTTGAGGCCCTCCCCCTGCAAGGAATCCACCATGTGTCTAGTTCTCGCAGATGTCCCTGCTGGTATTGACCAATCTGTATCTGGCATGTTGAAGTCTCCCATTTTCAGAATCTCCACTTTAGCTGTCATGTTTTGTATATCTTCTAACAGTAACGTGTCTATGTCATCCCCCTGGTCTTGAGGCCTGTACACAACGCCAGTTCGTATGACTGTCCAATTTCCTGTTTCCAGGGTGAACCACAGTTCATCTGGCTCCTTATGTGTATTCTGAATTTCTGTAGCTTTGATATTTTCATTGACATAAAGGGTCACTCCACCCCCCCTTTTTGCACCTCGGTCTCTTCTGAACAGTACATAGCCAGGTACTGAAGTCTCCCAAGTGTGGTTACTGTTAAACCATGTCTCGCTAATGGCTACTATGTCCAGTTTAGCCTCTGTCATTATTGTTTGCAGGTCTGGCATCTTGTTTCCCAGACTGCAAGCATTTGTGTACATCTCAGGACATGAGGAGTAACATGAAGCCGAGTGCTTCAAGGCCAAGAAGTATCATTATCCTACATTCCCCACACTAGGGAGTACATTAACATTAATATTGTTAGTATAAAAGGATTCACCAGATTATTATATAGAAATATAGACAATGATGGCAGAAAAAGATCAAAGGTCCATTCAATCTCCCCGAGTTCCCTATTTTACCCTGGGGCCTACTGTTCCTCCAGGGTCCTAGCCCTCCCTTCCCTCCATTCTTCTCCCTGATTCTGACACCCTGAGCAACCACTATACCCTTCATTCTATCACATCCATGCTGAAATCCATGAATGGTTTTTGCACCCACCACCTTGGCTTTCAGCCTGTTCCACAGCTCCACCACCCTTTCTGTAAAGTAATATTTTCTCACGTCCTTCCTGAACCTCCCTCCTGTTAGTTTCCACTCATGACCACATGACCATGAACAGGTATTCAAGTTAAAGAGTTCCTTGCAGTTCACCCTGCTGATTCCTTTTAGGAATTTGAAGGTCTTTATCATATTGCCTCTCTCCTTTATGGTCTCCAGTAAGTACATGTTCAGTGCCTTGAGGCATTCCTCACAGGACATGACCTGCTAGTCCTGAATTAATTTTGTTATGCTGTACTACACTGTCTCAAACCTATCCTTATCCTCCCTGAGGTGAGGAAACCAGAACTGGGTGCAGTACTGCAAGTGTGGCCTCACCAAGGAGACATACAGGAGAAGTGTCTCCTCCCCTTTTCTACTATCAGCACCCTCCCAAAACATCCAAGCACCCTATTTGCCTTACTATAAACATTGTTGTACTGACTCACTTGCTTTAGGGAGTTGCTGATGATAATTCCAAGGTCTAGCTCCCTTGGCCATGTTACTGAGTCTCACCCCTCCCATCCAATACTCTGTCCTGGAGTTCTTATTCTTTATGTGCATCTTCTTGCACTTTTCTGGCATTGAATTTCAGTTGCCAAACCCTTGAGCATCCCTACAGCTTTTGTAAGCCTCTCTGCATTTCCTTGTTTTCTTCATCACTATCCACCCATCCACAGAGCTCAGTGTCATCTGTGAAGAGACAAAGCCTGCCCTGGATCCCCCACCAATGTTGCTGATGAGCACATTGAAAAGGGCCAGACCCAGGACAGATCCCTGTGGAACCCACTCATGACCTCCCTCTGTTCTAACTTAACCCCATCGACCACTACCCTTTGCTGCCTCTCCCCTTTAGCCAGTTACTTGCTGTGTTTACTATGACCTTAGCCACACCCAAATCCTCAATCTTCTTCAGCAAGCATCTGTGTCGAAAGCCTTACTGAAGTTGAAGTACAGCAAATCCACAGTATGGCCCCATCCAATTCCCTCATCACCCAGTCAAAGACAACTATCTGGTTAGTCTGACAAGATCTCCCTACCATGAATCTGTGCTGCTTACTGTCCTGGAGACCATTGCTGTCCAAGTAGTCTACAAGATCTTCTTTCACCGGTAACTTCATTAGTTTTCTTATAATAGAAGTCAGACTGAGCGGTCTGTAGTTCTCTGATTCTTCCCCATCCCCCCAAATGGAGCAGAATTTAATCTGCCACTCTCCAATCCTTCCAAACCACCCCTGTCCTTAGAGATCTGTTGAATAGACCTACCATGGAATCAGCCAGTTCTGCTGCCAGATTCCTGAGTATCCTTGGATGTAACCATCTGGTCGTAGGGCCATATCTATCTTTCTGGCTGCTATCCCTTTCAGGACCCTTTTACTTGTAAATGCTGGCTGCCTCATTTCTGGGATTACCATCATGGCCACTTTGATGCCCTCTCTGGCAAGGGTCCAATGTCCTTCCTATTGAATACTGAGCAAAAGTAATCATTACGGACAGCAGCCTTTTGACCATCTGCTTCAATCAACCTATCCCACTCTGTTAGCCTCACAATCCCCCCTCCTTTTTTCCTTCTTTCACTAATATAGCTGAAGAAATGTTTTCCTCTGCTCTTGTCCCCCTCCATAATATGCAGCTCTGGGTCTGCTTTTACCTCTGTAACCAACCTCTTTACCTCCCTAGTTTTCAGTAAATAGTCTTCCCATTATTCCTCCTCCTGCTTTTCTTTGAATTTGTATAAGACCTTTTTCTTGGCCTTTACCACTTCCCTGACCCTTGCTGAGAACCATAATGGTCTCTTGAACCTGTTCATTTTGGTTACCATTCTCATGCATACAGTACCTTAGATGCCCTGAGACTGGCCCCCTCAGTTGCCACACATGTCTCTTCCACCCCAACTACTGTATGTTGTCCACCACTACTAACATGTCCCTGACCAGCTCCTTCAGCCTATTGAAGTCTGCCCTGCCCTTCTAAAATCAAGGACTTTAGCTCTCGATTGTGGTTTACCTGACCCAACGACCAGTTTGAACCAAATGGAGTTAAGGTTACTGTTCCCTAACAGCTCCCCGATCCCACAGTTTCTACCACCTCTGAGTTGGTGAGAACCCCATTGAGAAATGCAGTCTGCCTGGTGGTCTGCTCCAGTTGTATGTAAATTATTGTGTTAGTCTTATATTTGAATGTTTTTGTGTTTTTGATTTGTTAATGTGTGTATGTGTTATTGTGTAATATATGTTTTTGCCCTGGGTCACCATTTTAAATGAGTATTGTTCTCAATGGTTAAATCCTGGAATGAAATGAAATAAAATGAAATGAAATGAAACTAACTGTTTTAAAGAGCATCCAGCAAAAGCTGGCTTATGCAGCTCCTGGTCACTGGAACATACCAATCAATGTCCAGCAGGTTCAAATCACCAGCCACCCACACTACTTCCTCCTTAGCTATCCCACTTTGCAGTTCATCCCTGAACTCTCCGTCCTCCTCCGTCCCTCTCTTCCCCTTGCCCTGCAATCTGTAGATTACCCCCAAGAGTAGTTTCTTGCTGAGGCTGCCATGAGTTACATCCACAGTGACTCAATATCTCCATTACTACCCCTGATGCACTCATCTTCTGTCACCTCTACACCCTACTTAACATAAAGGACTACTCTTCCCCCTCTACCTGTTCCTCTGTCCCTCCTGAATGTTGAGTGCCCAGGGACCGTCATTTCCAAGTCATTATTTTCTGAAACCCATGTTTCTGTTATTGCTACTATATCCACCTCAGTGTCTATCATCAGCACCTAGGGCTCACTGATTTTATTAACAAGGCTCTTAGCATTAAGGCATACCCCTTTCCATCTGACTGCTGATCCTGCTTTGTTACTACCCTTGCACTTCACATGTCCTCTCATCCCCTTGTTCTTCTTGGTCTTTGTACCCTTTGTATTTCCCATTCCAAAGTCCCTTCACCTAGTCCAGTATGGGCCACAGCTTTCTTTGTACCCGTTATGCTGCTACAAGCCCCTAAATGTGGGACAGTACTATCTAGGATCCCTTTCCTCTCCTCTGTGATTGAGGTTCTGCTAGACCCAATCTCTCCTGCAGTCAGTTTAAACATCCAACATAGGCTTCACACTTCTGCCCTTGTGCACAGGCCCCTCTATCATCAGGTGAAGTAACTTACCCTTGAAGATCCATTTGTTTTCCCAAAGCAAAGCAAATTACTTTTAAAATGGAGTAATGAAGAATAGAAAATGAAGCATTTCTGACATGTACTGTTGTGCTGTATTAATGCATGGCAATGTGTCCGCATGTCTTGCAGTCTCTTTTACCTATTTTATAATCTGGGTCAAGCTCCTTGTACTGTATAAGCTGGACTAAGTACAGTATCCATACTGTACCTATAGTAGGTGCCACAATGAGTGGCTTATCTGAACAGCCAGCAGTCATAAAAATGCATTCTTCTGTTCATAATAACAAAATTGTTACATGACATGAAAAAAATATTTGTCAGGTTTTCATTGCTTTAATTAAAATATAGGTGTAGAGAAAGTGATAAACTACCACTTTTAATTATCAGCAAAATAGTTTTTTTTTTTTTAAATTAGGCTACTGATCACTGGGTCTATTATGAGAAAATCATGAGATAAATTCCCTGAGCATTAGGCAACTCAAACGTATTCTTCTAAAATGTCAAAATAAACTAAAATGCAATGACTGTTTTTTTTAATTTTATTTGTAAAGGAGTCAGAAAAGTAAACACTGTATTAACACCTGGAAATATTGCTTTTTTAATGAAAATGAAATTAATAGTAAACTGCTGATGCATTGCAATGTGCAGAGGTATTTTTTTCCCCAGTGGTACTCAGTCAAAGCTAAGGAAACTGCATTGACTATCAAGTCAAAAACCACCTATAAGAAATTATTGGAAAACAATTCAGAAAAATTTCTTAGTAATGTTTTAATTTTTCCTGACAAAAGGCCTTGTTTCACTCTCCCATTCAAGTCTTTGTGAAAATCAGGTGAACCCATTTTAGACTGAAAATGAGAACAAAAACTGTTCACCTTTATTTTTGGCTTTTCTGGTACCTTCAGCTTTTGATGTTGTTTTATGTTCTGAAGTTGGAGCCATGTTTTTCTGAATTGTTTTCCCTCTGAGATCTTTTGAATTTCGTTCTGCATACTTAGTGCTCCCTTTCTAGTGTCATTATCATGTTGATGGCACCTTCTGGTACCAGTTGACCACATCCCTGCATTAATTCACACTGGGACACTGCAAATGCTGCTATTCAGCATTTTGTCCTTTCAGGAGCATGCTGTAATCATTTCCAGCTGAAAGAAGTGAGAAAATGACTTACTAGGTTTATTTTGTATGGATGTCTTACATGTAAAACATATTGCATGTTCTTCATACAAACCTCTATTTTTTCCCCTATTTCTGCTATTGTTTGTCTCTTGGTATTTATATATTGTAATACTGGCTTTATCATCTTTGCAATTATTTATTTTTTTGTAACTAAAGTTTTTATTGGTCTTTCAGAGTAAAAAGGTCAACTGTTAATACTGACAGGTAAGTTGAACTTGCAGGTAGGAACCCCGCCAGGTGTGTTCACATTTTACATTGAGAAGCAACCTGGCGGGAGGAGTACCCCTTGGGGGTACAACTCCAAAGATAATGATCAAAACATACATTTACATGAAGGATATTCTAATAGGTCTATCCCTAGAGCTAATAAAGGTTGCTTTATTTGGGTGGTCTCACATTTGCACTATTAGTCAAAGCCAGCAGGGCCATTAGGGGCAATATACTCTCCCAACTCACATCCTTTCTCTCAGAGAGGTACTTTACTTATGGGCTGTCATTGGCAGTGCCTTTGGGGCAACTCACTATGAGGCGTGGGTCAGTGGGGTCATCTTCTCAGGAGTATGCAAAGATACTGTGAAATGTACTGACCTGAGGGTATCTTACAGTACTGTGAGTGGAAATATTTGCACCATATGCCCATATGTTTCTTCTCCTTTCCCTTGGCAACTACCTGCACCCATTTAAAACTGTTTCCCGCAGTTTGAGCAGTCACTCCTGAATTCCTGGGGTTATTGTTCTTTCCAGTGCCTAAGGATCACTCATTTCACTATGATTAAGGCATAAACTACCCACCTTGTACCCTCTGACCCTTCTCATTTAGTTTCCCAGTCTCCAGGCTCATAAGGGATCCCCAGCATAACCCTCGCCTGGTCTAGTCTGAATTGGTCCGAGGTGACTGCCCAACAGACTTGCTAGACCTCTCCTCAGAAGGGTACTAGTCTCTAGCAGGAGTATATTAGGTGTGTGGTGCTCTCTGTGTGCTCCTGGCACCTCCGGCATGTTGCTTCAGGCACCCTATGCCAGCAGAGCAACATTTTCTGTTGTGTGAATCTGTTTTCCATGTCACTGATGTGCATGGCTAGGGATCTCCAGCACTTTTCCCAGGCTGACTGTAGGAGTTCGACGTGAAGTTCTCGCTCTCACTTTCACCTCATGTCATCCACTGGGTCCACTCCCTGATTAATGAGCAGGTGGTAAAGTTTTGCAGCCTTCCATTTTGCAGGCATTTGGGGGATAATCATACGATTCACTGGATGAGCAGCAGCCAGCTGGGGGGAACAGACATGCTGCATGACAAAGGGGTGGTGGATTGGGGACTACTATGGCTAACAGCTCTGATACAACTGGCTATGGCCATTAGTGCAGGGCCTTCTGAGCCAGATTTGTGGGGGTTATCCACCACCTGCACATCAACGGGAGCCTTGGGAAAGAATTCTAATTACATGTATGTAGACTGTGTTTATACTGTATATAGTAATTGCCTCTAGCAGGTGTGTGGTGCAACTCTGTGGACCACAGCCCACACTAGCATGCTTGTATAGAGCTACACCTGCATACAGAATTTGTCTTTTAATTGTGTTAATGCTGTATATAGCAACTCTTTCTAGTAGGTGCATGGTGCAACTCTGTGGACCACAGCCCATTCTAGCATGGTTTTATAGCATTAAACATGCATATAGAATGTGCCTTTTTAACAAATTACTGGATATAGCCCAGCGTTTGCACTATTGAATACCTTCCCATGGGGAGAGAAACCTTCTCACTGGAAAGGACAGCATGAGAATAACATTGCCCTCTATACACAGTTCTGGCTCAAACTAGGTAATGGCTAGTGGACCCCTTAAGTTTGTATCATGGAATGTCAAGTGCACAAATTCACCCATTAAATGCAGGAAAGCCCTAGATCATCTCAAGAGGCTGGGCACATGGGTGGTGTTCTTGAAGGAGACCCACCTGCTGAAACCTGAAGCAGATAAAATTAAATCAGGATAGAAACATGGAAACATAGAAATTGACAGCAGATAAGGACCACTAGGCCCATGCAGTCTGTCCATTATTCTACCTGCTGCAAAAACCATACACCCTACTTGATCTCTGGCTTTATTCACTTTCCTATTGCTAGGGATCCTCTATGCCTAGCTCATGCATTTTTGAGTTCCCCTACCAAGTTAGCCTCTACCACCTTTGCTGGGAGGCTGTTCCATGCATCCACCACTCTTTTTGTGAAGAAATACTTCCTCATGTTACCAGTACGTCTACCCCTTCCAGCCTCATGTCATGACTCCTTGTTCTAGAACATTTATTTTTCTGAAAGACGCTACCCTCCTGAATCTTATTTATGCCCTTGAGATATTTGAAGGTCTCTATCATATCCCCGGTATCTCTCCTCTTCTCCACGGTATACAAATTGAGGTCTTCCAGTCTTTCATCATATGAAATTTGGTGGAGGTCCTGCACCATTTTTGTTGCCCTTCTCTAAACTGCCTCTACCCTGTCTATGTCCTTACAGAGATGCGGCCTTCAGAACTGGACACAGTACTCCAGATGGGGTCTCACCAATGATTTGTACAGTGGCATCACCACCTCTTTTCTTCTTCTGGTGATAACTCTCCCTATGCACCCCAGTACCCCTCTGACTCTCCCCACAACTTTGGCACATTGATTGCCCACCTTTAGGCCATCTGATATTACAACCTCTAGATCCCTTTCTTGTTTGGTGGCTATAAGTATCTCCCTTCCCCCATCATGTAAGCCTCCCCAGGGTTCCTGTGCCCCAAATGCATGATTTTGCACTTCTTTGCATTGAACTTGAGCTGTCAAATTCTTGATCATTCCTCTAGTTTACCATGGTCCTTTCTCATGTTTCCACCCCTTCCAGAGTGTCTGCCCTATTGCAGATCTAAGTGTCATCTGCAAAGAGGCATACCTTAACTTCCAGCCCCATCTCAATGTAACTTATAAAGACATTAAATAGGACTGGTCCCAGATGTCATCCCTGTAGCACCCTGCTGATCAACCTCCTTTCCTCGGAAGAGCTGGACAGGTTTTTAACAGCTCCTGCTTTATAAAAAACAGGGAGGTGGCCAAACTGACACACAGAGAAGTTCCCTTTCAACCCACTGACATCAAGGCTGACAAGGAAACAGATACCTAAGAGTGGTAGGCACTCTTTGTGATGTGCAGATCACTTTGTGCTGCATATAGGGCCCTAACCAACTGTCTTCTGCTTTCTTTACCACACTAATCCAGAAACTGTGGGAGGTGAGTCAAGGGCACTTTCTTTTTCTTTCCTTCTATTTTGCTCTGGTCACCACTCACACAGGCCCCATCAGTCACACCCTGCCTTATCCCACCATGTTGTGACCTCTCTACGCTGGGGGAGGGGAAAACAGGATCTCCGGTAGAGAGGTCACAACATGGCATCCAAGCTTATCACGTGGGACATGTCCACCAGCTTGTTGAGTACCAGGATCTCCTTGATATCTTTGGAGAATTGCCTGCAGAACTCTGGGTCCCTCAGAATGGTGGTATTGAACCTTCAAGGGCCTCTGTCATTAAGGACTGATTCTGGTGGGAGCCACTGAAAGGTGATGGGGCTGTGGTCTGATATGACTGTGGCACTGTAAATGGCACCTCTTGTTCATTGCCCCCTGAGGTGGGGCACTTACAGTGCCACAGTGAACATACCTCACATATAGTTCCCAGACAGAAGGAGGTGGAGAAGAGAGGCAATCAGGTCCCAGAGAGGAGGTGTGTGGTAGCAGTGGTGATGTCTTCCTCCACATACATGGGATGTTCCCTGTTTCCTTAGAGAACCCTCCAAGATGCGGACATGCAATGACATCCAGCACAGGCACTAGTGCACTCCCAAAGATGCCCACCATCACCTCCCACAAGTCCTTGCATGTCCCGACTGCTGCACACCACGCCTCCGCATGGTGTCCCTACTGCAGCGGGACCCCAACCCACCCCTCCCTGATAGAGGAGAGCTGTCCATCAGACACTCAATCATCACTCCCCCAGCAAGCCCACAGCAACCTGAGCTCACTCCCGACCCCAGGTTGCCGACGTGGCACGAGGTGTGACATCCAGTGCCTTAATCCTCAGTGCCACCGGACCATCAAGGGCACCTCCTGATTGGGGGATGTGAATGTGGTCCTGGGTGAATATCTGGACAGAGACAAACCCCCCACAAACACCAAGTCCCCTGCAGGGGTGGCCCTGGGAGCTATGGCCGATGACATGGGAACACTATATATGGAGGCTGCTTTACCCCAAGGGGTGGGACTGCACAGTCTATTCTGTACAGCACAAAATGTATTACAGCATAGACCTCTGGCTCATCCCACACACCCACCTGGCTAAGTGGTACAGTGGCAGCTAAGACAGAAGCCACAGTCATATCAGACCACAGCCCCATCACCTTTCAGTGGCTCCCACCAGAATCAGTCCTTAATGACAGAGGCCCTTGAAGGTTCAATACCACCATTCTGAGGAACCCAAAGTTCTGCAGGCAAATCTGCAAAGATATCAAGGAGATCCTGGTACTCAACAAGCTGGTGGACATGTCCCACATGATAAGCTGGGATGCCCCCAAGAGCTTCATGAGGGCCAAATGCATTGCACATGCCACCAAGGTAAAAAGGGTGAAGGAGAGGGACCTCCAGGAGTAGGAAAACCTGCTGAAAAAGCTTGAGAGGAGATACAGAGACTCAGGATGTAACAGCCAGGAATTAGTAGTGCAGATAGTGGGGGTGAAATACAAGATAAACCTGCATTTGTCAGCTATCAGGGGCTTTTCTGCTTAAGGGTGGAGCTGCATGCTGAGGAACTGCTGAGCTGAGTGCTGAGAGTTTTGGGAGCAGGATCTCCTGAAAAGCTTTCAATTATTTATAAAAGGTATGCCATTGTTCACTTGAAATTCAGAAAGTCTTTCAAAGCCAAATTGTGCACCGTCCCATGCGGGTCACATTTTAGGCATTCTTTGTTTTTTCTTGCAGGAGGAATGCTGTGTGGTGGCTGGATGCTGAAAGATGAAGGAGCCCTTCTGTAAGGCTCAAGCCTGGAGAGCTGAACATGAGTTAAGAGGGAAATGGAGAGAGGAGTGTTACAGGCTAGATGAGACCAGTCAACAGTGCACGGTGAGCGTTGAACAAAAAAGTGAAGCGGGATCCGGAGAAGTGTTTTGCTTTTGCTGAGAGAGTGACTTTGGACTGTGGCCTGCTCCCTGCACCGGTTCAGTTTTTGGAGGGAATGCGTGGAGGATTGAACATTTTGCAGTTGTGTGGACCAAAGTTAAGACAATTGCTTGGCTTCTCAGGAGCCGTCTGAGAAGCAACCCAAGACTTGTATAAATATATATATATCTATACTTTGAGAACCCCTGAGAAAAACCTCGCTGAAAAATATATTTTTTATGTTATGTTATGTATATAACTGCATGACTGCATGTACTAGCAAGTTAAATAGTTAGTTAGTCAGATTTAGGGAGTGTAATCTAGTGACCATTTCGGTGTCGGTGTCAGTATACTGCTGACGCTGTGTGAATGCTATGTGAGTGCCTTTTTTCCTTACTGATTTTATTGAATTTTATGATCTTTTTAAAAATCTTTTTTAAAGATTGCTTATTTGCTTTTTTTTTTCCGCGCGCTGAGTTCTTTTTCTTGATCCGGTTGGATATGTGGTAGCATGTGATACTGGTGCATATAATGCACGCGTGGCATTTACTGGATTAGAGTCACCATTCTCTCGATTGCACAGTGCTGAGTGGTATAGCTGAGCTGCTTTGAGCTATGCTGCCATGTGGTGCTGTTGTGTGATACTGACTTTTGCTGCTGATTTGCTCAGAGAGGTTCACTCCTTACTGGCTGTGGTGCTTTAGGCCCTTTAGAGTTTAAACAAGGGGCTTATTTTTTACATCTGTATGTGTTGTGCTGGGAGCTGACCTGGCGTTTTTGAGAACGTTCAACAGAAGCAAGTATCTGAAGTAAGTAATACATTGAGTTGAGCTGCTAAGCTGTAATACTGTATTTTGTCATCGTCTACTTGAGTATTACGGTTGCTCTGATTATTCTTTTAAATTTATTTAACTGTTTATTCATTTATTTATTTACTTATATTCTAAAGGAATGGGTCAGGATTCACAAACAAAGCCAAAAATCTGACAGCTGCAGGAAAAAGGCCTGCAGCACTGCAGAAACGCAGTTGGGTAATATTCATAAAGAAATTTTGAGCAGGTGTGGAATTTCATAAAATCCCTGCAGCTGTGGAAATTGCACATGTGCAGAAAATCCAGAACTGCTGATCTGCAGCTGCAGAAATAGCATCGGAGGCACAGCAACAGTGAACTTAATTAGCTGGACCAGCAGACTTTAACATTGCTGCCATAGAATGAAGCTAAAAGCACCCATAAAGAGACCAGCAACCAGTCCCTCATCTAGGACCACTGCAGCTCCACAGGTACCAGCAATACCATGGCACCACAGTGGCCGACTCTCACTGCTGGTCCTCCCTCCCTGAGGTGTCCCTGTTGCCTGCAGGGGTGGCACTCTTTGCAGCTGGTCAGGCTCTACTGCCTGTGGGGCTCCGTCATGGGCTGCACTGGGTCTGGTGATTTTTGCCTGTTGCCATATCATGGCAATGTGTGCTTTTGTTGCTGTAACATCAGCCACTGTCATACTATGTGGGATGCTATTACCTGTGCCTCACCTCCACCTTAATTGATTCCAATTGTTGGGGCACTCCTGCAGTTTGCTGAGGAAGAGTTACGCATCATTCCACTGTATGTAACATTTTTTCCACAATTGCAGAAAAAAACTGGTTGTGAATAGCCTTTCAGGGGATGTGCCTTACTTATCTCACACCTTTATTTCCTCAGAGACTTCCACAGCTGCAATTTTTTCCACAATCTGTAGTGTTTTTTTTTTCTGCAGCTGCGGACGGCTTTGTGAATAGCACTCAGTGCAAATTCCCCTTTGTTTCCATAGCTACAGCAGTTTTGGGGACTTAGGGATGGTTTTGCACCTTCAGACAGCTTTTTGAATCCAGCCTGTCTTTTTTTGGCCTTGTTGGCCTTGTTAAATTTCTATTGCTAGGCTGATTGCAAGGTTCCATCTGGTCCCATTTGGTCCTATTTGATCCTACTGCCCTGCTGTTAATACTTCTAGTGGTTGTTAGAGGGGTTTGATATGGTTCATCTACTATAAACTATAACAGTATATAATTGTACAGTATCTCAGCTGTATTATAGCTTTGAGTATTAGTATTAGACTCTTCTTTTCTTAGGTCCCTAAAGCTTTCATCAGTATAAACTTTTTTTATAATCAGTGATGACAAAAACCCATGGAGCCTGGAGGCATGGAGGCATGGTGTTGGTTCTTTCTTTAAAGCATGACACCATGTGCTAAAGGGACAGTGGGATATTATTCTTAAGCAACAAACCACTATTATACCATTACTGGTGTACGAGTGGAGTACAATTAGAGTACAATTGGAGTATGATTGGAGTACCGGTGGATTCTGAAATTTTATATGATCACCTCCTTTATTTATTGCTAGATTTCTGTTTAACTCTGGCTACTCATAAGTGTATTTTATCCCTTTATGTAGGTATTCATGTTGTATCCTTGTATTAGTGTTTTAATTTTGTAATTTTGTTTGAGTGCACAGTAGACTTTCTGTGCATTTATATCAGGGGTATATTTTAGGACTACTTTGGTGGTCTAGGTGGTGAATCTGATTTTGATTCAATTCTTTATAAGCTGGATTTGAAATGTAGGTCTGCTTATATTTTAGCCAATATTTAGTCATCACTGTGATGTTGTTATATCGCAATATTGTGATACTATGATATGTCCTATTTGCTTGTTTTATAGTAGATTTATATCAGTCTTTGCTTACTAATCAGCTTGACATATATATATTTTGTTCACTGTTTACCTGTTTCCCTGTTTTTCTACTCATTCATTGCTTTTTAGTGTTGTATACCATAATATATCATGGTGGTTACAAGAGCTCAGTCAGTGAACTGTAGGAGTCCAATGGAATAATTTAATTCAATTATCAATACCAATATCATTGTTAAGGAGTTTAGGACTGATAGGGTGGAGTGTCCTGGTGGTTTAAACCCAGATGCAGTTCCCTATTCCCCTCTGGTACCAACTGGTCAGAAGACTCTGAGGGACAAAAAAAGTAAAACCCTTAGTTTAACAAGTCACAAACAAGAGAAGCTAGATGGTTTTTTGAAGGGTAAATCACAAATGGTGGATACAAAGACAGGGAATAGTAACCATGTGGTTAGCAACAATAAGGGTCGCTTAAAGAAAAATCTTAATAGATTACAGGCTGAGCAGGTTAACCAGACCAACATTCGTGCTCATTGTGTAAAGAAGGAAAAGAAGGAAAAAGCTCAGGAAGTAGAAAAGGTTTTGAAGGGGGACAGAGAGTTTTAACACTGATAAATTTGACATCAACATCAAATCTATTTGTCCCAGTGAAAGCTAGGTTTAGTGACTCTATATTAGAGAAAAGTGGTGTTAATCAATAGTTGCTGGAACAAGATGGACTGGTACCTGATGAAATGGGTAAAGACCTAGATTTTCTAAGCAATTCTATGTAATTGTCAATGAGTGACTATGAGGTGATGGAAGTTGGTGATTCACCTGCAGCACCATATGCTCTACAGAATGGTCCCTCCTTAGTGATGAGGAGAATTTGTTGGGTTATAGCCCTGAATCAAAAATACTAAGGTAAAAAAAGGATGTGCTTGGTAAAACACAGTCTTCTAATACTAATCTAGGTGAAATAATGATGAAATTACAGAATACGATATATGGATTAAAATCTTTAAATATTGATTTAAACTCTAAACAGTCTACAAGAATGAAGATAATTGCCTTGGAAAATCACGTCCCTAAAGTAATTGATCCAGTAACCCCAAGAAATTTAAAGGATGAGGCATCTATGATTTATTATCCAATAGTTGTAAGTCAATAAATAATTGATATTATGAAAAATCAACATGTGGCCAATATAATTTTGATGTAGCAATTTGTGATTGTAAGAAAAGAATTGGAGAATTTAAAATTGAATATTGCCATCAATGGAGCAAAAATGGAGGACATAATTAGATTATTTAATAATATTTTTCCTCCTAGAGAATCATCTTATATTCCCTTGATGGATGTAGAGGAGGTAGGATTGTCAGTGGAAGCAATCAGTCCTGATTTTTCTACAGTAACCATGAAGGTTGAGATTAATGAGCTGACTAAGAGTGGAAAGGGAAAAAAAAAATTATCCAAGAAAACAAAAAGAAAATTAAAGAATATAGGAAAATCTCAAATCCAACAACCAACATATATTGGATCTAAAGACATAAACGTTAGGCAAAGTAAAAAAAAAAAAGGAAAAATACAAATAAGAAAGTAGGAGCTTACAAAACTGAAGGAATCTGCAGTGTTACTAATATTTCAGTAAATTTAGATGTACAGGGTGAATATGGGGGAAAATCCCACAGGAAGTTCAAGCTGAGAACAGTGAGTCTAAAAATGATCAGTTGGGTGAGCAAGATGACAGGAAAATCAGAATACAGAATAGTGATCTAAATGAAAGTAATGAGAATAGGGCTGAATCTGAAAGTGGTGACAAGGAATCTTCAAATAAAACAGAATTTCAAATCTGTATGAGAATTATGGGTTTGCCAATAGAGCCTGATGAGACAAAGGAGCAATTAAAGAAAATAATTCTCACCCTCTTCAGAGGTGCAGTGTGTCTCTCTGTGGAGGATGAAGACTTGTATGTTACTAAAAGCACATCTCCTGTAGATGGTACTACTGTTATCCAGGTGTCTAGTTGTCATAGAACAGTCCTGTACTATCTTTGGAGAAATACCTGTATATCAGAACAAAGATTTGGAAATGTATGGTTTGAATTAGTGGATGGATATGATATGAAACAAGAAGGGGAGAGGGATATGGGATGCAGCCCTGTCTCACTTTCCATATTTGGTTAAAGACAGATGATCAGAGAAACCAGGAACAAGCTTAGGTTGTCAGTCTGTAATTTCTTGTCAAACATCATAGGGGTCAAGTTGGGGAGAAATGGGATCATGGATGCCTTTAGGCATCCCAGTCTGCACCGGGATAGTCAGGCGGACCTGCTTTGCTATAATAGACAAGTAAATGAAAGAATCAAGGCCAAAGAAGCTGTTTTGCGTAGAATTAGAATCCACATTGATGATTCCTCAGTGATTACTAATCATGTTTCAAAGTTAAAGGAAACTGCTACTAGCAATAATTGGCTATCCAATGTAATTGGCGAAATAACTCCCCAAGAAAGTAAACAAAGCTGTTTAACAGATCTGCAGTTAGTGAATAGATTTGAGCCACTTACAAAGGTAAATCAATCCTCAAAGGAATTAACACACATCCTTTCTGTTATCTCATGGAATATTGCTGGTTATAGGTCTACATTGTCAGATGTGGAATTTGTAAAATATTTGACATGTTTCTCGGTATTTTGTCTTCAAGAAACATAGCATTCAGAAGATGATGATGCTAGTATGGATGTTTTTCACACTTTTCACATTCCATGGAGAAAATTTTAAAAACTTGGAAGACAAGTGGGTGGCTAGATCACCAGTGTTAAAATAAACATGTTTACAAATATTTTTCAGTTAGAGATGAATAGTCATTATGGAATTATCAGGTTAATAGGAGAAGGCTTTGCAATTACATTATGTATTAAAAATGTTTTGATCCATGTATTTGGAGCAAGTTAGAGGACCAAATTACTCAGATAGTTTGTGATTATCCAGAGGACCATCTTTTACTAATTGGTGATTTCAACTCAAGAATTGGTCAATATGATGGGTTGACAGACGATGCCATTTTGAATTATATTTACCCAGAAGCTGAAAAATTTATCAAAAGATTTAAAGACAACATTAATAGTAATGGTCTCAAACTTATTGAGATCCTTAAGTTAAATTGAATGTTTCCACCAAACTGGAGTCTGGTTGGTGATTAGGAAGGGGAAATTTATGTATCATTCAGCCATTATGGACTCTGTTTTAGTCCTGGCACTTTGGAGCGGTCCATTGGATTTTTGGTCCTCACTTAAGTAGAAGGTAGAACAGAGAGTGACCATTATCTGATCTGTCTTACATCACAGAAAAAACTAGCTGGAACAGAAACAATAAATTTTAAAACCTTTAGAAATGATGGTTTGGAGGTTTGAAACAAAAAAATAGTTTGGTTGAGCATTACAGAACAAAGCACAGTGGAGGAGCTGGATTTGTTTTTTTATAAATCTTATGAGATTATAAATAAATACCTTGAGCTTAAAAGTAAACTGTTGATGGAAACCCTCAAAAAAATCCAAGAGATTATATATATCAAGGTTTCTAATAATAAATCTATTAAAACATATAAGGGATGGTTTGATAATGAGTGCATTAAGAAGAAACATTGACCGGCCCAGTGGTGCTGAGCGGTGAGATGCTGGATGCTACACATCATGCCATACCGGTGATCGGGGTTCAGGAGCAGACTCAGGCCATCGGGGGTTAGTGGGTTGGGGAAGGATTGAGCATTCAGAGGACTGCCCTCCTTCCCTGGGAGAGAGGGGGGACACAACCTCGCCATTCTGGCAACCCACAGTGGAGTCTGGAAGTCCTAGCCAGCAGTCGGAGTTCAGTCAATAGGGAGATCAGCTGTGGTGGCTTTCCTGTGGACATGTGTGGAAGTGCGCAAGTACTGTGCTGGAGAGCATTACACAGCTGGGCCAGTAGGGGGGAAGTAACACCAGGAAAAAAGCCTCTGGCCTGCCAGTGTGATGACAGTGGCCCCAGTGGAACACCCACATCCTAATGCAAGCCCAGCTTTCCCAGGTCTCTGCACAGCCTACCTGATGATAGAGGTAAGGCACCTCACACTTAGGAGTTGACAACCAGGGAGAGGGTGGAACCAGCCCCGGAGGTGATCCAGGGGTCGGGCCTGCCTCAATTGCTCTGGGGAGAGCCTGGGAGAAGCAGGGGTTCAGGCTGGGAGTTAGGGTAGCATCCGTGTGGATACTCCTGAAGGATGCCCGGGGGTCTGGAAGAATAAATAAAATGAAAAAAAAAGAAGAAACATCAATTGAATGTACAGTTGAGGAAATAGAGGAAATCATGTAACGCTGATGATATAGTACTACTCAGGAGTGAAAGAAAAAATATAGGAATTTGTTGCTTGACAAGAAGAAACAACATAATTTACAACTCTGGCAACAAATGACCCAGGCCATCTCAAGTAGAGATGATTGAACCTTTTGGCAATTGGTAGCATTTGGATATAAGCATACCACTAATTATATAGATAGTGCCATTGGGGATAAGGATAGGAATAGTCACTTTTTAGAGATCAGATATCAAGAATCATATAAGCTAACCCCTATCTTAGAGCTGGATGATACATTCCAACTAATAGATATTGTAAATATTGAAGTTACTGAAGCAATAGAGACTCTAAAAAACAACAAAGCTCCTGGTCCTGACCAGATTCCCAGTAAAATTTATAAATATCTGAGTAATAAATGGGCAGGTATTCTGGCAGACTTTTTTAACAACTGTATTCAAAAGAATCACATTCCTGATTCATGGAGGGGGGCTGTCATCATTTCCATATTAAAAAAAGGGGATAGATTGCAACCGGTGAATTATTGTCCTATTAGTTTAATCGATATAATAGAAAACATTATTTCAAAAATGTTGCTTAAATGACTTTTGGTGAATATCTGTGAAGTAGGTGACTTTTCTCAGGTACAAGCAGGATTTCATGAGTCGTTCTCAACCCTTGATAAAATTCATATTCTACTTCATTTACACAAAAAGTATGTTAAATTAAGACAATAAAAGCTATACCTGGCATTCATTGACTTCTCCTCAGCCTTTGATACCCTAAATAGAGAGATTTTATGGTCCATAATGAGAAATGGAGGAATTAATCCTGCTCTTATAAAAACAATAACACTTTTATATACTAATACATGGGCCCAAGTGAGAAATAGCAAGGGTAGACTGACTGAACATTGTGGGACCAATTGTGGTGTGAGGCAAGGCTGCAGATTCTCCAAAGATAGGTAGGGACTCTTGTGGAATCCTTGCTTATGCAAATGATTTACTGTTGTTTTCACTGACCCGGAAGGGACTCCAAATAAAACTAAATGAGCTGGCAGATTTTGCAGACCAGAATTGTCTAAGAATGAACATGAATAAATCAATGGTCATGATATTAGCTAGCTTAGGCTATGAATTCAACTGTTATATACAGACTGATAAAATGGAATTGGTGCATGAATATTAATATATAGGACTTACTGTATCCTCTTCCTTTAATTGGAACAAGCATTGTGCATCATAAGGCAACCTTACAGAAAACCTTGAGAACTATGGTTTCCCTTAAAGGTTTTAACTATGAATATGGTGGTGGGACTCTTATCCCCCTTCTAAGTACAATAGAGGCTAAATACAATGCCCTGGTATTATATGGCAGTGAGATCTGGGGCCATAATTATATTACTAAGCTGGAAAAAACAGTAATTCAAATCCTTGGAGGGGTAATTGGTTTTCCTAAATCAACCCTGGCTCAATTTGTAAGGGCTGAACTGGGCCTCTCTAATTTAGCAGCTTTGGATAAACTGTGCTTGGTAAACCTCTTCATTAGAGTGAATATTTTACCAGAACAACATTATGCCAAAAAGTGCTTAATTGAAAAAAATACACTGGGAGTTGACAGATTGTAAAAAATCAAATTGGCTCTCTGATGGAAGCACCAAGTTTGGTCAACAGTAAATCTGTCGACCACCCGCACAGCGACGGCACAAAACCAACGCAGGTATTGAGCCGCCAAATTCCCCAGTGTTTTCTGTGGGGGCTCTGTCCCCTGCATCCCCCAGACTTTAGGATTCTCATCTCTAGGTCGTAGTTGGTCCAGGGAGGTGGTTGGACACTGGGGGAAAGTGAAACACAGAAATGGACCATTACAGTGACTGTTGCTGTAGTGGTCATTTTCGTGTTTCGCCGTCGGGGTGTTGGGCAAAGGGGGGGGCCACCCATCTCTGATAAAAGATATTCTGAACTCTGTCGATTTATTAAATTTGTTTTATTTGACAACACAAAGAATAACCATCTCATAAAGTTATAAAGCTTATATTAAATAATTGATTATTAGAAAATATAAGTTTTATGAGTCACAGTATATTATGTCATCGAGGTTTGCAACTTGGTAGTCTCAGACTGACTGTTTCCACTACTTTCATTATTACTTGGAGTTCCTGGAATGTCCAAAGATGCGTATAACATATGCAAGGTTTAGAACTGGATTTTTTCTATAAAATGTTATTATGTGTAGATTTAATAGGATTAGGGATCAACTGTGTGCTTGTTTTTTTTTGTGGTAATAATGAAAAAGAAGATTTGGAACACGTAATTCTAAAATGTCATTGGTATAAGCCTGCAAAACAGAGATGTTTGGACTCTATTCCTGCTTCTCTTATAAAGTGCCCAAATTATATAATACTAAGAACACTGTTTGTCACTGACGATTGATATATTATTAAAAATACCGCCATCTTCCTATGTAACATACAGAAAATAAAGAATAGGATTATTTTCACTATACAATGTTAACTTGTTATTACGTAGTGATGCTGGTATTTGTCTATGTCTTGCACAAAACATGTATGTCTTTTTATTGTCTATGTTGCGTCATTTTTTACTATATGCTTTGTAGTAATATTTTTTATGACTGAACAAATATAATGAAATACAGCTACCAGAGAGCAGAATTTGCCCTGTTTTGGATATGGCCAGCCTTTTGGGAAGCCTGGGACAAACTGGACAGACTACTGGCACACCAGCTCAAAAAAGAGAATAAAAAATGAGGATTATCTACCTCTAATCACCCACAGGGGAGCTTATCAAGGAGGGGGAGAGAATAAACAAAGCCTTTGGTGATTTCTATTAATCCCTGTACTCAGAATGTGCACCCACCAAAAAGGGGATGCACAACCTCATAAACAAATTGGATTTACCATCCCTGGTGCCAGAACAAATGGAATTTCTGGACAGGTCATTTGCAGTGACAGAACTAGTGGATGCCCTGGGAACCACGCCAAAAGGCAAAGCTCTCAGGGTGGATGGCTTCCTGGTTGAGTTCTACCAGATGTTCCTGGATGTTCTTCTCCCTCCTCTGGTGGATGCAATGAGGGAAGCCAGCAAGCAAGGGGCACTGCCACTGTCTATGAGAATAGCTCAAATATCTCTCCCCCTGAAACCAGGGAAGGATCCCCAGCTATGCCACAGTTATAGGCTGGTCTCCTTAATCCCAGTGGAGTATAAAAAAAAATAGAAGGTTTTGGAAGATAAGGGCCTCATGGTCCACCTAGTCTGCTCTATTTTCTCCTTTACCTTATTCTGACACTGTAGACTCAACTCTGCCTCCAGTTCCTCTCCCCCCCTCTTTTTAACTTCCAATATCCCTTTCTACCTATCCCACGCTTTCTTGAATTCTATAACTGTTTTTGACCCCACAACCTCTGCTGGTAGGCTGTTCCACTCATCTACCACTCTTTCAGTGAAGAAGTGGTTCTTCACATTTCCTCTGAACTTCCCTCCTTCTAATTTCATAGCATGACCCCTTTGTCCTCGAGCATTTTTCCTTTGAAAATGCTGCTGTCCTGTACCTTGTTTTTCCCCATGAGGTAGTTGTACATTTCTATCATATCCCCCCCTCCTCCTTCTATCCTAGAGGAAGTACATTCTTACTTCCCTAAGCTTTTTCTCAAAGGTCTTCAGATGCATTCCCTGTACCATTTTGATTGCCCTCCTCTGAACCGCCTCCACCCTGCCTATGTTTTTTTGAAGATAGAGCCTCCAGAACTGGAAATAGTATTCTAGGTGTGGTCTCACCAGTGATCTGTATAGGGGCATTATTACCTACCTCCCTCCCTCTCTCCTTCTGCTGGTGTTGCCCCTGTCAATGCATCCCAATATCTGGCCAGCATTCTCCACTGCTTTGTCACACTGTTTTGCAACCTTTATGTCATCTGTAATGATCACCCCAAGCCCCTTTTCCTGATTTGTGTCTGTCAGTGCCTCTCTCCTCAGTGTATATGTTGCCCTCGCGTTTTTGTGCCCCATATGCATTATTTGGCACTAGGTCAGAACAGCATCTGTATGGACAGCGCTGTCTAAAACAGCAGTGTTCAAACAGAGCTGTTCATAAAAGCAATAGGAACAAATGCTGCAAACAAACATAGTGCCACTGGTAGCAATAGCAAGTCTGGTTTGCAATCACTACCCCACACCCCCATACTTAAAATAACCAACTCTGAGTCAGCGTTGTATTTCGGGGAAAAAATAAAATGTTGGAGACCAGGATTAGAATACTGGTCTCCACCACCATTCTGGCTGAGCTGCACATGCTTTAGCATTCCACGCCACAGGAGCAGCTTGGCCAGCCTCCTGATTTCCCATCCTCTTGTGCCCTCCTGTAGCACCACAGACTGTGACCTGGGAAGCACTTACTGCATAGTGCTGTTATTTCCCCATTGCTGTCCATGGAAGCACTATGTAGACTGTGCCCTTCTGAGCAGCACTATTACTGTAGCACTGTTTTGTCTGGGTAGGCATTACTTTGCATTGTTTTGTGTTGAAATCCAGTTGCCAATTTTCTGACCATTCATCAAGCTTTTTTGGATCCCTCCTCATTCTATCCATCTCCCCTGGTGTGTTCACTCTGTTACAGAGTTTCATGTCATCCACAAATAGATACAGCTTTCCCTCCAGCCCCCCAATAATGTCACTAATAAAGACACTCAAGATGACTGGGCCTAGTACTGATTCCTTTGGCACCCCACTGGCAACTTTGCCTGCTCTGGAGTGGGTCCCATTTACCATCACCCTCTGGGTCCTATTGCTCAGCAAACTCTCTACCCATTTAACCACCTTATTACCCACTCCTAGACTCCTGAGCTTGTTTATCAGTCTTCTATGTAGAACCATGTGAAAAGCCTTGCTAAAATCTAGGCAGGCCATTTCTACTGCCCCTCCCTGATCCACTTCCATAGTTACCCAGTCAAAAATATTTGCAAAAATCTTGGTGAACAAATTAATGATTGTGATTACCCAGCTGGTAGATGCAGATCACATAGGGTTTGTGCCAGGCAGTCACTGTTTGGACAACACCAACAGCCTCACAAACTTGATCTGGAAAGCAGCCCACTAGAACACACCAGTGATTCTACTATTGCTAGATGCAGAGAAGGCATTCGAATGGGTGGAGTGGAGCTTCCTGTTCCACATGTTGGAGACCTTCAGCTTCAGACCGGCCATGAGAAATTTATTTCAGTTTTGTACACAGGGGTGCAGGTCAGTGTTCTGACCAATGGGACCCCTTCTATTGCCTTTCCCCTGGGGAGGGGTTTGAGGCAGGAATGTCCCCTTTCACCCTAATCTTTATCCTCTGGAACCGTTACTTCATTGGCTTTAGAAAAATGAGACACAGCTCAATAAGTTGTACATGGCATAACACTCTTTGTAAACACAGAATGGAGGATAAAATTCTCTGTATATAAACTTTCTGAAGGATATGTGCTTTACTGACAGCCCCTGGTTAATTAATCCCTTGCATTGCTCAGTGGCTGAATAGTCAACAGAAGGATGGAGCACATTACTAAGACTTGTACTGTGTACATATACACAAAAAGCCCAGCCTACAGACTTCATCTTCAGGGTAAAAATGGGAAGGAATTCACTTTAACACATCCCCCTTACAGATGTATGAATGCTCCTGTCTACTTAATCCAGCACATTAACATCCATGTAACTATCATCCCTACAGAAAATGATAGTTTGTTGCAGATTTCCATTGTAACCACTGTTATTAGTTTTGTACACCCAGCTATTTTTAGACAGAGAGCTGTTTACTTCAGTTATTACTTTTAGCACTGTTATGTAACCAGGAGGACAAAGCCAAACCAGGGCTGGCTGGTTTCCTCTTACCATTATTTGCTGAGAAGAAGGTCCCAGATATATGGGAAACTAGAGTATCAAATTATATATAACAGTAGAATGCTCTACTGAAAGAAGAAACTGCCATGAGACATGGCTATGATGGTTCATTCAACCTATTGTAACACCTCTGTTGGAGGAAGTTAGGATAGACAGTAATATGCAGATTTATAAAACTGGTACAAAGAATACTTGGTGCTGATTGGCTGACACAGCATGACACTTGTACTGTACATTGACCTCAGCTGAAATAACAGGGAAGAAGGTATAGTATCCTTGCCTGCCTGCCTGTCTATCTAATTAGCACACATTAGTGAGCAAATCTGTGAATTTTTACTTGCACATTTGCAAGTTTTGGGACTATTTCTTCCCTTAAAAGTAATGCATTAAACATTGAACTAACTGTTATCCTGCAGTTTGTGTACATCTTTAACATTAACCCCATTTTGTAAGTGCAGTAATGCCCTCCACAATGTGAGTTAGACTAAGATAACTGCACTTTCAGGGTTATAAGACACCCTGTCTCACTCTGTCCTTGTGTTTGTGGTTATGTCAGCCTAACTGACACCCTGTTGTATGATTGCTTGGTAGGTTACGACAGGGTGTTGCACTTTCATTACTTGGAGGGAAGAAGTTATTGCTATTTTCTTCACTGTGAATCAAGGAGATTCTTAGGCATTCATTTATTAGGCCACAAGGGACTACATGAAATATTTAATTCTCAACAGATGATGCCCCAGGTGCATGATACCGTCTCAAGGATAACAGCCAGATAAAACCAAGCATGGGAGGAGACATGAACACAGACATTGGTTTGCAATATTTTAAAAAAAGTTTTTTGAATTAGGATGTATAGTATCTAGCACTGATATGTACCTACAGTATCTCTATTTCAGTTACCTAATTGCCTGAACAGTTAAACAAAAGTGCCCTACTGTACCCCCTTGTCCCTCGCTATTTTTTCACAATCTGTTCATCAGGAGGCAGAGCACTCATATTTGCAAGAAAAGCAGATAAAATGTATCTCTAAAGTAATACTGAAACTTTTATTTTCTCTTTCATAAAAGATGCAGCTTCCTCTTTCATTTGGTGTGAAATGCTAAATGCCAATCAGACCCTATCAGCACAATAATTTGCTAAGTGACTCACAAATGGTGGTGCCTGGCAGCATATATTGCAGGAGTGACTCAGTGTAGTAGCCTACTAAAAAGCCCCAATCTGTGCTGGGGGTGTTTAAACAGCAGCACTATGCCAATTAGGTTTGGATTGGGGAGCAAAACAGCAACAACTCAAAACATTTTAATGTTCATTAGGAAAAGTGAATAGTGAAAGCACAATGTACTGGTGAACCTGTGTTCACAACTGGAGTAATGGATCTCATTAAGGGGTTATAAACAATTGCAATAGCAGTATCACTGTTAATTAGTACAGTAGTGAACAGTAATATGAGCGAATCGGCAACACATAAAAGTGAAATAAACCTTGAAGGAATAAAGGATGGCTTCATTACATTTAATGCTACAAAGCTCATTTACACTATGGTTTGTTTTTAATTAATAAATGATGCAACAAGGCTGAGAAAGGAGTAAAGGCTGTTTCTGGGCAATGAAAGTCAGCCGTCTACTGTATTACCATGGAGAGAGAGAACTACCATGGAGAAAAGGAGGTTAGATTACTTGTTTAATGCCTACCGTTTGCTTATCTCTGAGGTTGCAAAGGAGGCTTTTGTCTCTTATTGCTGTTAATTAAAATTCGGCTGTACAGCAATTATTGTAGGACACTGATCGATTTCAGCATCACTTGTGTTACTTGCTTTCAAAGTTGTCTAACTGCAAACAAATTTCATTTCCAGATTCCAGCTTGCATCTATGCAAGTTATATGAAAAGGGCTCTATGAAAGAATAAAGAAAACATGATTTTCTTAGCATATTTAAAAAGTGGTTCATTTTCAAGATGGCTTTGTATTTATTTTTAAATTGCAGCTGAATTCATTTGTATGAAGCTTTAAGGGGAGCATCTTTAAGCAGCAGATGCCATGATATGGATAGAAATAATGATGGCCTCAAAATGTTTTACATGTGTTGTTTAGGACTGTTTTTCCAGCCTACGGTAGTAGTTTTTGTGTCTTCATTGTAAAACCTGCTTCTCTACTGTCAGTAGATGGCAATGTTAATCTTTGCTTCATGCTGAGAGCTACTTTGCATGTAACCATCAGCAACTTAGTTCTGTGATCACAGTTTTCATTTGAGCACACTGATTAAATCAATATAGTGTTTTCATAACAAAAACAGTTTCAAAAGAGCCATTTTTTCAGCATGCGTTTAATTTTGCACAGATACAAGTGCAGGTACATCTTGGCTCAAGACCTTAAATACAGACCAGTGGGACTGTCAATCACTTTGGTCTAGGCAGGCTCAGAACACCAGTTTCTAAAGAACTGAAAGGAAGCTGACCCCAGTCTCTCACTGCAGCATCTTTGGTAAATATTAATACATTTCTTTCATCATCATCCTGGCAATTACCTGTTGTTAACTAATCTCAAATAGTGGAGGTTGGGACAAACTCTTCCAAACAAGTACAAAATACCCTCACATTGCAGTCTTGGCTTGCATAAATTGTTTGCGGGTGTGAGTGTGAAAGTGCCTACTCTATACTTAAGAACTGTTATCTGGATTATAAATCATTTACATGCACAGAGGGTCATTATATTTTACTAGCACTCACACTGCATGCTGTCTGAATTGCCTGAAAGAATATACTTGATATGCGTCTATTGGTTCCTAGCAAAGAAGTGGATCTCTGTTCATAGTAAGTTAGTCAGCTTGAAACCTGAATAGAGGCCACAGTAAACATTTTAGCGTTTGCCTTTATGTATTAATATTTATGCTTCAGTTTACTAGTTAGTATATGAGTCCTTTGGTAACGTGATGATAAAGTAATACTTGCCCTGCAGCTGTTCTGGTTCCTGGCATTCACAACTTAGAAGAACTCTAAGTTGAGCTGTTTTGGGACTGTGGAGGTAAACCAGATATTAAACCACAGAACTGCTGGTGTCGGTTTTCTTTGTAGTAATAGAATTCCTGTATGTGACCAGGGACGTAAGAACTATAAATAAGATTCTGTATTATTAAACACTGCACAGACCCAACTTGATGAAATAATAAACATGTGAATGTTGGTCTATTGAATGGGGTAGCACTGGCCACACTACTGAGGTCATAGCTTGTAGAAACATAACATGTTTTCACATCTTAGTAACACAGATGTCTTCTCAAAGAGTGGGTATTTTTTAAATTCTAGTTTGTCACAATATAAAGTATCCAGACATGCTGCAGAGTTCCAAATGCATTTGTACAAATTCACAACGTGGTATACATTACTCCATTAAACCACTATGAGACTACCTAAAGGATTTCAGTGTGCATTGTACCATCATGTACAACATCATTGTTTCAACATATATGTTTTGTCAAGCTGCATGCAATCCAGTTTACAATGCTTGACAAAAAAATACTTGGGATTATTCTTAATGAGCACAATGTGGTTCTGGCACAAAAAAGGATTGCAGTATCCTCCACTCCAGTGGTTGCCATTAACACAGACTTTGAAAAAGGTTCTGAACCTGCGAAGTGTGTGTGTGTGTGAGGGGGCATTGTATTACCCTGAAAACCTTTGGTGTAGGCTGCAGACTTTTTAAATGGAAGTAAACCTTTGCTTGTCTGTGGCCTGTGCCCTTAGAAAGGGACCTCTTTCAAAAAGGCATCAGACTGAGTTGTTCACTGTCACCATTATGGTTTATGATGATTATTGAACACCTAGCCATAGGGATTCACAATGCTCCAAACATCAAGGGGATCCACATTGCTGGTATGAGATATTGCACATGCCAATGCAGATGATTGTTTGGTCATAATGGCAAATCTAGACAAGAGTGTGATGAGCTGCTCCAGCAGTTGTGAGTCGTCATAGAAGTATCAGGCTTAAAGATGATTGGGGAAGACAGAGGTACACCCTATGGGTTCTAACTGCAGGAAGGAGTGAGAGGGCACTGGGGGCATTACATACCTCAGGTTTAGGTTATGACTAAACTTTTCATGATGTGTGCCCCGAATATACCTCCTCTCTTCTCCTTTTTTAAACACACTTTATCTCTCACATCTCCCACTGCCAGCAGGGCTTGGTGGTGGTAGTACCAACCATCCATGCTTCGTACCCTTTCAGCTTGTTGGTTATCATGCTGCACAGCAATGAGGGCTTCATTTTTCTGTATTTTTTCCCTGCTTTTTGGTCCTTAAATCCCACTCCCGAGGATGCTGGCATGAAGAAGGAGAGTCCAGACTGTAGATGTTCTGGCACATGTCTCAGCCAAGTGCATAATGGTGTTCTCCCCTCACCATACTGTGAGTCTCATGCCATGACTGTGTATCCACAGGTGGTGGTAATGGGGCAGTGTTATAGCCCTCACCCCCTTGAAGGAGGAGACCGTCCTATGATATGCTCAAACCTCCTTCCCCAGGTTTGCACCCGATGATCCAGGCTCGTTCCCGAACCCAGGTCACATGCATCACAGGAGGTAGTGTTACCACTGCACCGACAGGCCATCCCATCCCCTCCCCTCCCTTCCCCTCCCCTCTCCTGTCCTCTCCTGTCCTCTTTCTGCTTTCCTTTCCAGATTAGAGAGGAGTGTAACCAGTGGCAAATACTCAAATTCTCTCTAGCTGGGAGGATGGAGGACATTAAAATGGTTTCCTCTGTGAAAATGTTGTACCTCATTAGCTACCTACCTATATGGTCCCCCACAAATGGCTCCATCTGTTTGCTAGGGTGTTTGGGGACATCATCGGGAAAGAGAAGCCCCCCAGATATAGCCAGGCAAAATCAAGAATATACTGGTCTGGAGTGAACTTATGTGGCTGAAAGAATATTGCTTGGCTTTTTTAGGATGGCAACCTTTCAGTAGTTCCAGTGGTCAACTAAAACAGCCCCAGTTTGGTTGCATGTTGGTTTTATATGGAACAAGGTTTGTTGGGGGTGCCTCTTTCTAGTATTTGTCTATACATTAAGCCACCTGCTAATGTTCACACTAATCAGTTTATATCAGTTTATTGCAGGGCATGGAAAAACTTCCTCCAATTATCCTCGGTGCTCCCAATCTTAGAACCCTTATGGAATAACCCACTTTTGCAGATAGTGTGCCTCCATTTCTGCTGAAAGGTTTGGCATCTTAAAGGAAGCCATATTAGTAAGGATTTGATGCATCCATGTACCAGTATTGTAGAAACATAGAAACTATTGTCAGAAAAGGACCTCTTGACCCACCCAGTCTGCTCAGATGGGACCTACCTAGTCTGTTTCCTAACAGGTCTCTGGTGGTGCTCCCTCCTCCCTGCCCATTTCCTAATATTCCCCTATGTCTATCATATGCCTACTTTATGTTCCCTACTGTTTTTGCCTATACCATCTCTGCTGGCAGTTTGTTCCAGACATCTATAACTCTTATAGTGAAGAAGTACTTCCTCACATCCCTCTTAACCCCCCCAGCTTCATCAAATGCCCTCTGTTCCTGCTACTATTTCTCATTTGAAAGAAACTCCTCTTCTGCTTTCTGTTAATCCCTGTGTGGTAGCTGAAGGTCTCTATCATGTCCCCCTTGCTCCTCTCTTTTCCTGGGTGTACATGTCGAGATCCCTCAGTCTCTCCTCATAGGCTTTGAGGACAACCCCTGCACCATTTTAGTTGCCCTCCTCTACACTGCCTCCACCCTGTCCATGTCCTTTCTGAAGTGCAGCCATAGGAACTGAACACAATACTCCAGGTGGGGTCTCACCAGCTAGCGATATAATGGCAAAACCACCTCCCTCCCTCCTCCTGCTGGAGTTTCCTCTCCCTATGGATCCCAGCATAAAACTGGCACTACCCACTGCTTAGTCGCACTGCCCTGTTACTTTGAGGTCATCACATATGATAACCCCAAGGTCCCTTTCCTGCTTAGTGACTGTCAGTACTCCCCCATCCTATACTCGTCTCCTAGGCCCTAGGTGCATGATTTTGCACTTTTTGACAATGAACCCTAAATGCAATACTCTTGACCACTCCTTGAATTTTCCAAGATCTCTACTTCTCCACCTCCACCAGAGTGTCCACCCTATTATAGATTGTGATGTCATCAGCAGAAAGGCATACCTTCCCTTCCAGTCCTTCTGCAAAGTCACTTATGAAGACATAAAAAAGAATGAGTCCCAGTATTGAGCCCTGTGGCATCCTGCTGGTCTCTCTCTCTCCCATCATTTGAGTGAGTGTACCACCACCCTCTGTCTCCTATCCATTAAGCCGTTTCTAACCCAATTCATGACTTTAGATCCCACCACTAGGCTGCATAGTTTCTTTATCAGTCTCTTGAGCAGCAGTATTAAAGACCTTGCTGCAGTCCAGACAGGCCACATCAACTGCCCTCCCCTGATCTATTTCCTAGTCACCAAGTCAAACAAATCAATCAGATTCATCTGGCATGACCCTCCATGAAGCTATGCTGCCTGTGGTCTTGCAGCTCAATGTATTCAAGATACTCAACCAACTTTTCCTTTGACTGGGTTTCTATTAATTTGTGCTCCACTGAGAAGAGTCTGACCAGCCTATAGTTGCTAGCCTCCTCCCTGCTACCGTTCTTATGTAGCAGAACCATGTCTGCTCTCCTCCTGTCCTCCAGAACCATGGCTGTTTCCAGATATCTGTTTAATAAGGCTGTCAGTGGGGCAGCTAGCATCTCCCTGCATTCCTTTGGTTCCCTTGGGTGTATCCCATCTGGTCCCATAGCCTTGTTCACTTTCAGATCTGCAAGTCCCTTTCAGACTGTTTCCTCTAAAAAATGGACATGTGTCCACCCCCTTTTGTTCCTGCTGCTCCCTGGTGGTCCACCCCCCCTTCCTCCACTGTGAAGACTGAGCAGAAATACCTGTTCAGGATGTCTGCCATTTCTCAGACCTCTTCTGCACAGCCTCCCCATGCTGCCCACCTTATACTCACTATCCCTCCCCTTACTTTTCTTTTGCCACTGTACCTGAAGAAAGTCTTATCTCCTTTAGTTTCCCACTTGGCTGTCATTTCTTCTGTCTGCATCTTTGCTTCCCTCACTGTCTTTCCTGCTTCCCTCTATTTGATTTGGCACAACTCCCTGTCTTTCTCCCTTTGCATTTCCTTGTACCTTCTGAATGCCACCCTTTTTAGGGCTGCTCTGGGTGGAGCCCTGCAGACCTATTACTTTGAGTAAAAAAAAGGACTCCTGCATTCCTTGGGAATGAACAACATGTTGAAGTGACAAAAAAAGTCACCTCCATGTCCGTCTGTGAAACAATCCACACTGGAACAATTTTTTTTTGGGGGGTGCATAGCACCCACCACCCCACCCCCCCAAAACATAATAGCGACACTGGGGGTGCCCAATCCCACAGTGTCCCAATCAAGAAATCCTCCACCCCTCCACACTGATCACAAAATCCCCTGCCCCCTTCACATATGCACATGCGTGGTTGTGTTTTTTAATTTCTTTTTCATTGTGTTTTTTAATTTATTTTTCCTATTTATTTGTATAGAAGTTGTCAAGTAGCACGCAGGTAAATGGTAACACCAAGTTGTTCTTATCTACTGAAATTGCATTCTGGTGAATGCGAATCCAAAGAGCTGCCTATGATGAACAAAAGAATGAACGGTCTTTTCAGACACTTCGAATAATCCAGTGGAACAGAAGCAGCACACAGGTCACCCCAGAAAAAGTCATCTAACAACTTGCAGCAGGCAGTGAAGGAGCTCAGCATGAGATTCAAGAGCTCCCCCTGATGTTAAAGGAGGTCACGCTGGACAGCAGTGATGGGCTGATGGCAGGATAGCAGCAGCCAGAGGGGGTAGACAAGCTGGTCAGGAGCCCGAGTCTGAGCCCAGAGACAGTGGACATCATGACAGAGGGACTGGGACAGGACACCTATAATGCCTGCATCCAGTTACAGATGGTGCAACAAGGGGGGGGATAGCAAGCTGCAAAAAATGGACTGTAGCCCTCAGGAGACCCCGAGTTTCTCAGTGTCCATCCCCCACCTTATCATGACCTGTGAGTCAAGCCCATGATGCCTCGATGGGGGCAGAGAGTGGTCAGCGGAGCACTGGACTGATTCTCATTTTTACTTGTGCCCTCTATTTTTATATAAATCCTAGAATTCATTTTTTGCACAGTGACAATATTTAAAACAAAGTCAGTAGTATTTAATTTTATAGGCTAGCGATTCTTTCAAAATGAGGACACAACAATCTGATGTGACAATGGGTTACTAATGAGCACTGATGAATTCATAAAATAAAAAGGAAACACAACTTGCTGCATTTTCCCCCCTGCTGGTACCAGATAACAAGGAGAATGCAAACAATCACATTAGTTATATACTTACGAAAAAGCCCATCTGAAAAATTAATCAGATGCAACTGTGTTAACAGAATACAAGCTACAATTACTTGGTATCTGCACTTGAAACAATTGTTTTCTCCTTGGCCAAAGCTGTAGGAAGGCATTTTGGTGCCCTGGGCAAAAGACTAATTTTGCACCTCCCCCTCAGAAAAGATCCGGGGGTCTGTGGGCTGCAAGGCCCCCAGAAGCTCTGGGGGGTTTACATGCTCTTTGGTGGGTTTGGGGGCTTTTCTGAAGAAAAACGTACTTTTAATACAGAAAAGTAAAATCTTAAAAAATACAATCTTTGAGCATGAGCAGACAGAGACAATATTTAAGAAGCGTGTAAACAAAGGGAAAACTAAAATTGAATTCTCTTCTCAATCCTTGGCCCTGCCTATCTCCTCCTTCCTAGATACCCAGATCCAGTATTGCAACACCTTTCCTCCAGCTTGTTCCAACCTCACTCTTTCTCCACATTTGTTATGCCATACTGTTCCTTCCATGTTTTTTAGCAGTTTAGTAGGTGTATTTGTTGTCCGCATCTGCACAGCATCTCCCTCTGCTGATTTAAAGCTGCCTAATTTTTTAAATAATTCTTTAAACTTGCTTCCTGGTATCCTAATGCCCTCCTCAGAGGGTTGAGGGCCATCCAGCTTGAATAGCTGTCAATCCATCCAAGAGTGGCTCCAATATCCCAGGCACCCCATCCCCCCAGCCTGTACCACTCCATCAGCCATGAGCTGAAGTGAGCAATTGGATGAACCCTCTTCTAGTTCTCCCTTCTGCTCAAACTTGTGGAAAAAACTCAGAAGTCAGTGAGGCAGCTGCCAGTTTGCATGTCCTCCACAAAATTTCTAAAGCTATTCTTAACCTCCTCTAGGAGTCTGCAAACCAGGTTATCAGTGCCTAGAAGGACTGCTTTCCACTTTATTAAAAATTCTTTCTACCCTGCTTACATCCCATCCAACCAAAACCCCACAAGGCATCTAACCTTCCTGTCCCCTGCTTCTCTGCACCCACTACCCCTTCTGTCCTCTTTATGATAGAATCACCTATCACAAGTTCTTTCCTAGCACTGTGTTGCCTCTTGGACTCCGATCGCATGCAAGGTGTACTCTTAAGCACAGACCTGATCTCTTGCATACCTGCAGGGTACGGCCTTTTCACTTGGGGGACTAGATGAACCAAAATGCACATGAGGGGTGAATCTGTTTGCTGTTACCACCTCAGGGTCTCAGTCTGTATAGACCCTTCTTCCCCCATCACCCCTACCTACAGTAGGTGTGGCACGGTGTGCAGTGGAAAGGAGTAGTGGCTGCTTGCACCACTGTCGACTGGGACTCACTGTAAAAAGGTAAAGTTCATCCTTTACTGCACCCAGCTCCACAGTGAGTGCTGCAAACCTGCTGCACATCAGGCAACATCACTGCCGACTTTCCTGAAGATGACTACACTACGGGTGCTGTGGTCTGTGATGCCTCCTTCCTACCCTGTCCCCCAATAACTCTCCACATCCTCTCGAATGACTCCCTTATGCCCCTGTTTTACGAATTGACATAGGGTCCCCATCTCTAGTGCTTCACTAGCACTGCTGAAGTTGTTTCATGGGCAGAGACCCTTTTATCAGGGGGTATCCTAGATAGGATTTCTCTAGCAGTCACTTAAAAACCCATAATTTTCACCCACTCTACCACTATTCTGGATATCTCCTTACCCTCCTTTAATCCCACCCTGTCACTCAGATTATTTTGTTTGCTGGCACCAGCACACAGAAATCACAGTTTCAGTCCCTTCCTGCATTCCCACAGGATGCCCAAGCATGTATAGCAAAGCTCCTTCAGTAAGAGGACCCCGTGTCTCACTTGTGTCCCTTGCTCTTTTTTAAGCACGGTCCCCTTCAGACTCCCTGCAGATTAATTATTTTATGTTTAATACCACTAATACCCCCAGACTGACACACATAAAAAAAAGAAGACTTGTTTCATCTGCTTTATTTTACTTTTTTACTGCTGATCCCCCCACACACACACAGAATAATTTTTGTTTCTGTAAATACTGCTGCCTGCTGATTTTGTAGTAGGGTCTGGGTCAGACTCAATACTGACTCGGGAGGCATAAGGCACCGGCCTTTTATTTTAAAGAATGCAGCCAGCAGACTTGGTTACAAAGGCAGTGCAGTCGGCAGCACTGAGCAGCACAAACTAAGTAACTACTGCTGGGACACCCGGGCGGGATTAGGAAAGCAGCAAGTGTGAGGAGGGCAGCTGGCAGGGGCAGCCAGGCCATGCAGCCCCCAGGCTTAATTGGGAGTTGGCAGGAGTCAGCAAAACAGGTGGGTGGAGCAGCTGGCAGGGACCTGGGACTGGAGAATCAAGAATCATTGAATCAACTTTTGTGAGGTGGAAGTCCGGGACCGTGGATGTGGAGAACAAGACGTTGTTTTCTGTCTTGTAATAATAAAAAATCACCTCAGGAGTCAGCAAGAGGGGCAGGG
Organism: Neoceratodus forsteri; assembly: GCA_016271365.2. Lineage (NCBI taxonomy): Eukaryota > Metazoa > Chordata > Ceratodontiformes > Ceratodontidae > Neoceratodus > Neoceratodus forsteri. Next base: position 275,683,835 of record CM057453.1, on the reverse strand, counting down.
GACTGAGACCCAGGGCTAGACCAGAAGGAATCTCATAATTCACAAATGATCGATCAGCCTGCCTCAGAGGGAGGACGAATGAATCAGGGGGATGGGCCGGGGACGAGGGAGAACAAGGCCGCGCTGGCCAGTCAGTCAGCACAAGGGTCCACTCCAAAAGCAAAGTAAAACGGACAAGTTATACACAGCAGCCAGCCCTGAGCCAAATAATCTGATCCTATGTATCCTAGGCTAACCCTTTGCCGTCTTTGAACAAGGGACGATCAGTAAGTAGTTTTTACTTTTTTTTCAACCCCTTCCCCAAAACAAACAGATCATCATCATTTATTTAATTAGATGGATTATGGACATGGAAGGAAGCTTCGTTCTCTTGTCTGCTACATCCTGCTACACAAAATCAATTTAAACACTCCACACTCTCTCTCTGTCTACTATACTAGTCACTCTCTCGCTCTCTCCTTTACTCCAGCTCTCCTCTAACCTCCTCTGCTCAACTGCTCTGCCACTCTAACAACACTCTGGAGTCTGCTGCTTACGTTACCTTATGTACTTCACTTGGCGCCAGCCTGCTTCCACAGACAAACTGTCTGCTCTGTATACCACATGATTGTTCTTCTTGCTGCAGCAACATATTATGTGACCCTTCCCCCGACTTGCTGGTCTGCGGATGCACCCTGCTGGCAGCAAATAGTAATTACCTAAAGAAAGTAAAAAGAAAAAATTAAAGTTGCAATGCTCACTTTTTCATGTTAACAATAGAGTGAGCTTCAGATCAAACTGCGCCACTAGGAGGCTTGTGCCCAGGGCAGCTGCCCCACCCGCCCCACCCTTCCTACGGTACTGCCTTTGATATTGCAAAGTACTAGGCAGTTCATTGTATATTGGGTGATGCTTCTCAATTCTGGAATCAGGAAGGGGAAACTGACAGTGCCTCTTTAAATGACTGCTTCTCCATCTTTCTCCCCCCTCACCCCACACCATCCCACCCCACAAAAAGCACCATGGCATATCACTTTATGTGTCATCACATTGTACCATCTGTTTTGCTGGTAGGATATTTTTTTACGTTGACTGTGAATAGTGCAATGACGTGACAGGCCTCAATGTTCATTAACGGGTGAGTTGGGGTAGTGGGATTTGAACAGACAAAGGTGGACAGTTGTAAAGTAATTGTCTAGAACCTACAGCAAAATCATCATTATACAGACAAAACAAATTACACTGCAAAACAGCTTACTTGTGAATTATTCAAAAATTTTACCAGTTTCAAAAAAAGTCTAAAACTTATGAGCCAGTTATCTCTCCTAAAATACTCTATGACAGATACATCAAATTTTATTTAAACTTTTTTAAACTTAAACTGCATACACATTTTTCTAAATACTGCACCAAATCAAGGTATGAGGGGTCCATGTAATTTATGTCAGATATGATTTCAGATATCAGGAACAGTTCTCAGGAACAGAACTGTTGCCAGTGTTTGAAATCGTACCACATATTGAGTAATGTCGTGTCTTATATCATTGTGTGTGTGTGTGTTTGTTTCTGTGCATGTGTGTGTGGTGAGTTGGGTTGTGTGTTTGTTTGTGTGTGTGTGTGTATGTATGTGTGTGTGTGTCTGTCTCTCTGTCTCTGTCTGTCTGTCTCTGTCTATCTATCTATCTATCTATCTATCTATCTATCTATCGTGGTAGTCATAGAAAAGTTTCGCAGTACTGAGATATACCTAGGTATGCTGAGGCAGAATGAGGCAGGATCACATTACAGTCAGTGCAAATTACCTCAGTGGTACCTCGAGGTAGGAAACTTTTTGATAACAACCACTGTACCTAGCTAATTGTAAGTTTACTTTTTGGCATTTAAATATCTCCTGATTGGCAACCCATGTTCTTTAAAGTGAAATGGACTGGTTGACCCTGCTGTATAACTGTGCGTGCCTGCTGACATCACCCAACCGATCGACTGCTGGCTACTGGCTACCACTAGTCAGTCAAGTCAAAGTGACCCTGATCTCACCACATTAGATGGAAATGAATAAATGCACAGCACCATGCATGGACTGGCACTCCTCATCTTCTTCCCCAAATGATGACTCCTTGAGGTTGCTTGTTGCAGACTGGCTCAGATTAATGTAGAACAGTGGTCAGTGGGGTGGGGGTGGGGGGCTAGTGCTGGAAAGTTACAGAGCAGACAAGCCTTGCAGTATAACATGCATGCACTAGGCCACTAGCAGCTCTGCCACCCCAATCCACCAGACATGACCTGACCAACTGCTGGCTGTCCCCTACTATCCACGCTTCTACCACTAGTGGTTAGCACCAGCCTTGACAAGGCCTGACAACTTCACACTGAGTCATCTCAGCCATATGGTCTGGCAGTTCACCTCTCTCCCCTTCTCCAAATGAGCCCTCCAGCTGGCTCTCTCAGATAGTTGTGAACCATTTATCACTGTAGAACAGTGGTGGCCAACAGGGAGGCTTGAATCTGAGTCAGGGAGATGAAGAGGATTACTAGTTACTAGTGGGGTACCGCAAGGTTCAGTATTAGGACCAGTCCTCTTCAATGTCTTTGTTAGCGACATTGCAGAGGGACTGGAAGGAAAAGTATGTCATTTTGCAGATGACACAAAGATCTGCAACAGAGTTGATGCACAAGGTGGGGTGGAAAGGATGAGAAGGGACTTGGCAAGGTTAGAGGAATGGTCAAATGTATGGCAGCTTAGATTCAGTGCTAAGAAGTGCAAGGTAATGCACCTGGGAAACAAAAACCCAGGGGAAGAGTACACAGTGGGGGTGAGATACTAACAACAACAAAAATGGAAAGGGACCTGGGGGTAGTCATATCGGATGACCTAAAGGTGGGCAAGCAATGTGAGAGGGCAGCAAGGAGGACTGGGGGGATACTGGGATGCACAGGGAGAGGCATCACTAGTAGAAAACAGGAAGTTATTATCCCTCTGTACAGACAGCTGGTCGGACCACATCTGGAGTATTGCGTGCAGTTCTGGAGACCCAATCTCCGCAAAGACATAGACAGGATGGAAGCTGTCCAGAGGAGGGCAACTAAAATGGTGCAGGGTCTGCACCGGAAGACATATGAAGAGAGACTTAAGGAGCTTAATATGTATAGCCTCGAGGAAAGGAGGGAGAGGGGGGACATGATAGAAACTTTCAAGTACCTCAAGGGAATACACAAAGTCCAAGAAGGTAGCATCTTTCAAAACAAGAGGTGTGCAAGAACAAGGGGGCACAATTTGAAGATAGAGGGGGGTTGGCTCGGAGGTAATTTAAGGAAGTATTTTTTCACAGAGAGAGTTGTGGATGCATGGAACGGCTTTCCGGAGGAGGTTGTGGAGTCAAAAACAGTGGTGGAATTCAAGAATGCATGGGACAGTCATAAGGCAATTCTAGGGGTTGGGGGCAGAAAAAAGTAGGCTGCTGGTTAACTAGGATCTGCAGCTTATCCATTAGGTAGGGAAATGGGCAGACTGGGTGGGCCAAGTGGTCCTTATCTACCATCAAATTCTATGTTTCTATGTTTCTATAATTGCCTAAGTGGAGTGGTGTGCTGTGGTACAAGGGAGCTGGAGTGACAGTATTGAGCTGTGAGTGAGTCACCAATCAGGAAGTGAGTGAGTACAGGACACTTAGGCAGGATGAACTCACAGTCCGACTAGCAGACTACTTAGTGCGGATCAGACTAGTGCCAGAATTGGACTGGAGATAATGGACTGGTACGGGCCAATAGGATCTGACTGAAGGAGGGACTTCCCCATTCACTTCCTTTTCCTAAAGTCTCTGGTAGGAAGGGGCACATAAAGTGACAGAAGCAACAAGCAGGTAAAGCTTACATGGAATTTGAAAAAAAAAGCCTAGGGGTTGCAGATTTTTTGTTGTTGTTGTTTGCATCTGTTGTTTGTTCTTGACTTGTTGTTGTACTGTACTTGAAAAAAGTGTTGATCTGCAAAGCTTACAGACATCATCATCCCTTTAAAGCATGTGAGACTGTCACCATTTTAAGCAATTCTTACACTTTCATATGCTTGCTGCAGGGCTGGGGTATTTACTTGTTTTGTCTTTTTAAAGTATTCTGATAATGACAGTCTTTCTCCCTGGTAGGACTGAGCTGACATTAGGGTCCTTCACTAATCTGATCCCCTAACACCCCCCCACTCTATCCCTACCTCTCATTCAGCACTCACTACCCCACCCCACCCACACACACACACACCACACACACCCTCTCTCACCTGTACGTGTCACATGACATGTTTCCGGGCATCCAAAAATCCTGGCTGCCCAGCTTTGTGAGACAAGCATTCACTGCATTCTCTTTATGAGAACAGCAAGACTTTCTTGAATTCTGAAGCTGCAGGAGGAGTCATACTACTGGCTTCAGCTGAAGCTGTGAGGTAGCGATCCCCTGCTCTCTCTGTTTCTGTCTTTGTCTCTATTTATTGATCTAATATATCGGGTTGTCTGTCTGTCTCTCTGTGTCTCTCTCTCTCTCTCTCTCTAATCTATCTACCTACCTACCAAGGGGACCCAACCATGGTACTGCTTCTTTCTCCCCTTCCCCCTCTAGATTATCCCCCTTCCCAATCACAAACTTAGTGGACAAAAATGCCCACCCTTGGTACTGCTTTTGTTGATGGCACTCCCCCCTAGGTCACCTGTGCCCCCTTTCCAATGTGTACATAGTGGAATCCCTGCTGCCAGAAAACAGTAGCCTGACGCTGGAGTGCCCAATCCCAAGTTTCAGAATATATTCACTAGATTAGAACAAAGAAAACCATTCCTTGATGTTTTTTCCCTATAAACATAATGGATATCCTCCCACCCAACCCTCCCTCTCAGCACCCACCACCCCACTCCCCAGAAACATACCAATGAGAAAGACAGTGTCTAATCCCCCAGTGTCACATTTATGTTCCTCCATAACCTTTTTTTAAATATAGATTTTTCTATTCCCACACCTGAACCTCCCTCTCAGTGCCTCCCCCAAAACATAACACTGACACTGGGGGTGCCCAATCCCCCAGCATCCCGATTGGGAATCCTGGATCTTTTTTTTTTTTAAACTTGAAAAAAGAAAGCTGTCGATCAATGTCTTTTGCAGTTCTTTGTGACCCCTACCCAACCCTCCCATGCAGCATCCATGACTCCACACCCTAAGCCCTTACTTACCCTCCAGGGGTCCAGTACCCTAATCTTCTGTGGACTGCAGCCACATCTTCACTCTTCAAAGCTGCAGCAGGGTTTTGAACTTAGTGCCATAACTTTGCTGTTTTGTATATTTTTGCCCTACATTTTCAACATGCTTTCTTTGGGAGCCGACCTCATGAACAATTACACTGTCATTGGGCAGATCTGTCCCGAAAGGTGATTTTGCAGTCCCTGTATGAAATCACCTTTTGGGCAGGAGTTAAACATTTTCTCTACCCTTGTTCATGAGGTGGGGTCATAAGAAGGAAGTCTATGTTGAAAGTTTGGTGTAAAAATATTAAAAAATAACACAGTTATGAGCCTACATTGAATTTCGTGAACACAAGCTCATAAACTTTGCTAACTTTCAATACCTGTTCTCCTCAACTTCACAACATAGCCATATCTTTACAGCCCCTTATGAGTGTGACAGCTGTCATTTTTCAACTGCTGCCCAAAATGTGTTTCTGCATCCTGATAGTTGATTTTGCAGTCCCTGTGCAAAGTCACCTGTAGGAAAGAAATTGAACATTTTCTCTGCCTTTCTTCAAATAGTAAAAAAGAAATTTCCAATAAATGTACCCCAAATTCCTCAGCTGCAGCCCTATCAGCTCTGGCCAGAGTTTGTTTTCTTTCATCACCTTGACCACTTTCCTAGAGAATCATACAATTATTTTGTTCCTTCTTCTTTTACTCCCTTCTTTCAAACAAAGGCTTACACTCCCTGTTTCCCCCCACTGTACCTCTTCCCCTCACTGGCAATCATCCCCTATGAGACAGTTTCTGAGTCAGTCTCCTATTTCTTTAAAATCCACTCTCCTAAAGTCCAGAATACTCATCCTTGTGGTTTGCCTCTGTTTCTGTCTTAATGTTAGACCATAGAACACAGTGATCACTGGCACCTAGGGTACTGCCCACTGTATGTCTGCAATGAAATCCCTGTTTGTAAGCACCAGGTCCAGCACTACCCCATCCCTAGTCAGTTCATTGACTAGCTGCCTGAGAAAAACCTGTCTTTTGCCAGATCATTTGCCCCTAGGTGGTCAATGATATCCAGCTCCCTTCCATCTCCTGCTGCCCTAGTGATCCTCTGGATCTGCTCTCCATCTTTCCAACCTGAAGCACCTCTCAGGCACTTCACCTCCCTCTCCCTTCCTTCCTCAATTCCAAAGTCTCTCCCTCTAACAATAGAGTCCCCACCAGCAGCTGCTTCCTCCTCAGCTTGTGGCCTCCTCCTCCTCCTTACACCTTGGGGCCTCCCATTCTGAGGAACCCCACTTCCTCCTGTCCTACTGCTATGAGTGCTTCCTCCCAGCCGCCCAATCCCACAAGTATGGCTAATGAGTTCATTAGAAGCTGAGGAGTGTGTACCCTTCCTCCCATCCCCACCTCCCAGAGCACACTAAGGTCTAAACGCTCTGCCACTGCCTAAGGGTTCTCTGGTGGAACGTCAGCAGACTTGGTGGCCTTTGGGTGGGGTGAAAGAATCTCTTTACCCTTGCCTGTTCAATCCACAGTACAGCAACCTCTGCTCTCAACCACAAGAGGTGAGAATAAATGGAGCAGCACCTCAGTCTCCAGAATGTGTCCTGAAAGACTGTGGCTGCACATCGGTTGTACTGTGCCACTCCCAAGTTCTTTTCTTCTTTCACCTTGGTGCCTGTTGAAACATCCCTGTACCTTATTGTTTCTTTTATATACCCACTGAATTCCTACCTATCCCTTTGCTCATTGAAATTTATTTGGTACCTTATCCTAGATTGGGTGCCTACTACATTGTACTCACTAGATATTAACAAATTACCTGTATCTACCTACCCTGCATATTACTACAATGCTTTACCTCAATGCTGTCTGGTAGCAGTTAACAGACAGCAGTGCTGACCAAGATGTAATGCAGTACATTGCAGTATTACTGCTGAGTGCTGCAATATGCTGCTGGGAACAGTACAATTCAATGGCCCTTTGTAAGGCAGTATTTTGCAACATGTCATTTATTATAGTGTACTGTGTTTTATCCTGGCTGGTTTCACTGTATCTTGCAAGCTGTATATGTACAAAAAGCATTATTCCAGCCTTTAACATAGAGCTGTTATGCAAGCAATAACACACGATGAGGTGTGGTTTATCGCCTGATAAAAGCATGCCCAGGGTTGTACTAAGGCATGAAGCGCTTGTGCTGAGTGCCTTATGCCACTGGGCGTGCTCTTATCAGGTGATAAACCACACCTCGGAGTGTATAATTGCACTTATAAAATGGGCTCTGCAAAGTAATTATTGTAAGAAAAAAAACAAAAAAAAGTGTAAAATATATATATATAAAAATGTTGCAATAGGTGAAATGGTGAAAAATGGTTCCCTTTGATAAGTGTTTGAGGCTCCCTACTCCCACCAGAAATGGCAGAGATAGAAAATTTTATTTTGTATTAATGTCTTTTTGTTTAACTTTATACTGTATTTTGTGGTTTTAGGAAGATTGGAACCAGGAAACATTATAAATAACAGGAAACTGACACAGCCCTTTTCGACACAGAGCACGTCCCTCAGGAGCCTGTCACCCCCCAACCCCTGCTGTGCACCACAAGCACCTACACATATTTTATTTCCCTTTGCTTTTTTTTTTTGTTATTTCTGCTGTTTTAACAAAGAGTGACAGCATTCAGTATTATTTTGTCGCTATCGCCGGCTTTTTCGGCAGCAAGCGTGACCTTGATGAGCCACCGTATGGAGTGCGTCCAGTTTTTTGTTTGTGCTAAGAAATGGCCATTGAACTGGTGCTTTTAATGGCAACAAAGTGCTTGTGTGGTGTGCTTTGCCAAATATCAGTGAAGCAAGTCTGTGCAGTGACTTAAAACCTTTTGTCGTGGTACCAGTGTGACAGCTGGGACTCGAGAGTTTGAGAAGGTGCTCGTCAGGTAGGGCTCAGACCACAAGCAGGAAGTAATGGAAACTTGGAAAGGCATTAAAATTTGGAACAGAAGACGTTCCATTTCGGTGGTCGGTGGACAAGTCACTTTTGCATTTTTGAGGTAAGCCCTTAACTGGCACAGAGAGGCTATGTGTTGTATGTGCAGCTGTCAGCGCAGACTACTGATTTCCCACTGCCGCTCGCTGAACTGTGCCAGGCTGTGTTTTTTTTTCTGCTTGGCACAGCTCAGTGATTTGTTGTTGTAAAAGGGCAGAGTGGCAGACGTTAGTACCAGTTGGCTACAATATCATGCATTAAGGACGCGGCTGGGAAGATCTAGCAGCCAATCAGGCTGCTTGATTTGTTTACCCCATTTTATAAGGTACTTTAAGAGACATTAAAAAATTTAGTTGTCATCAGGACAGCCCAGTTAACATACTTTTAGCTTTCTATGTACAGTATGCAGAAAGCATCCTGCCACTCTTCAACTTGAAGCTGTTACTACAGCACACGATATGTTCAAAGTTTTACTTACTTTAGATGCTTAAACTTTCTTCAAAGGAAGCATTATTACCCCACACCAACATTTTTAATTTATTAATAGCATTAAAACAGGATGAATCCTTGGTCAGATATGCATCACATTTAGGTCCTGTGGCAATGGGACTTTACATATCAACACTTTTACCACATAATAGTAGTGTAACACATTCAGCACACAGACCCTCATGCACAATAGACAATAGAAGAGCACTAAACAGTTACACAAACTCTATTCATTAAATTGTTAGAGAAACTCTCACATCTGGATTAGTTGGCACCTATGGTTTAGATCCATGTAATTCATAGGTAAAAAAAGTGCTGGCAATCATGACAGAGCACGATAACAATATCAAGGCCATTTTTAGAAATCCCTGATTGCCATTATAAACATTGCTGGCACCATTATTCACTAAAAAAAATCATCTAGGCCCTAAAAAGAAAGAAACACATTGATTAAAATCTACATACACAAATAAAAAACACTAATGTAGTCTCACTGTTACACACATATATGAAGAGAAAACAGTTAAGTACTTCTCACAGTTTAATTTTTCGGAGCTTCTTTTCTAACCACGGAGGGCCATCCCCCACCCCCCATCCTTATATCTTCCTTCCAAGGGAATAATTGCTGTTTGACCTGCTACGAATGCAGTAGAATCCATGGCTTTACTGAGGCCTTCTGTTGTGTGTCTTTGTGTGAGGAGAGTGAACATTCAACCAGTAGACGTCTACAGCAGTTGAATTCCTGTATTTCATGATAAACATTCCAACTACTGAATATCTGAATAGACAGATGCTTGACAGGTGGGGATGGACTACTTTTTTACTAGTTACTTTTAACAAAATAAAATACCTGTTTGTAATGTAAAACGTTGGCATTTATTTTTATTTTTTAAAATTTTCTCATTTTTCTGATTTTATGAGTGCAATAGCATGCTGTGTGGCATGGTTTACTGTATACTGATCTACCACACTTTCAGGGACTGAAGACCTTCTGACTGTGGCACCATGCCTCATTACTCTCCTTAGCATTCACTTAGAGCAGCATAATGGATGCACCTCCATGTCTTATTGCTTACATAAGAACTGCACACAAGAAATACAGTAGTTACCATTACAGTAGAAATGCTAATGCTACAGGCTGCTGTTAAAAAAAATATATATAACATTTGAAAAAAATATAACATTTGATGACCGTCTTCTTTCATTATATATCATCAAATGATAGGTTCTGTAAGTGTGGTATATGGGAACATACAGTATACCCATCATAGATGTTACAGATGATATGAGGCAAAATAGCCCACTTGAAGTTTGGGCACTGATCCATCATACTGTACCCCACCATTACTGTTTACATAGTGTATGGTCCTCTTGCTTAAGGAGGCATGACCATAGTGATCACTCTTTTAGCTCAGCATGGTGTGTGCAGTCAGGACTGGCATAGCTCCTGCAGTAGGGTGCAGCATGGATTTTACAATTGGGAGGTCATGTCTGTGGACAATCTGTCGTTGGAAGCAGCAGGTGAGGAAGGTCAGAGTTGTTGGCAGCAGCATGGAGGGCATGGTGGCAGATGAAGGAGGTCAGAGTCAATGGCAGCATCATGTAGCACATAGCATGCGAGGACAGAGCTAGAGCATCGAGGGGCATGGTTGATTGATGAGAGACACAGGGAATTTTTAGCTTACTGTGGGGCTGTAGTTAGTATTAGTTTTTGCATTGCCTGGATTTTTTTGCCGATATGGGAATCTTTTGAGTGTGCCCTGTGGTAAGTGTATACATTGGGTGTCTGGTCAAAACCATGACAGCAAATATACATTGTTAAAAAACACATAGTCAAGAATAGCACTGCACAGTTTTAGAGTTAATATATCTAATCTATTGCGGTTTTGGACTGCATGGCTTTGTACTGATTGCACAGCATGGTTATTGACCGTGTTGTTTTTGACAATGCTGTATTGACATAGTGCCATTAATTGGCATGGTAATGCAGCATAAAGCCCAGGAATCTTGGATACCATGATGCTGCCTATGTACCCCACCACCAAGAACTTGCCTGTATGCTGTGGGGAGGCCAGGACCCTGGTGGCCTAACCACAGACGCATATCTCTGTGGTAATAGGTGGTGGGGGTAAGTAGGTGACATGGTGGCATGATGCTGGGAGGTTGCCTATGGTGGTGAGGTCCACTGTCGCAAGAAAGAGCAACATACTGATCATATTGATGTGGGAGATGGTGTAATTGGTTTGGTAGGTTTATTAAATGATGTGCAAGTTGGCTTAATTAGTAGTAAGTAATTGGCTTGTTTTGGTCTTTCTAATGCATACTTGTTGTTTTCTTACAGTGAATTACAGCATTAATTGCAGAGGTATGCTAACATACTAACATATTAAAATTGCCAGCAGAGTAGGCCTAATGGTCTTTCATGTCTGCTCATTGTAAGATCCCATAATGGGTGCTGACTTTACTATCCCCCCACCCTCTTGGGTTCCTCTATCCCCAGTCCGAGATAGTCCTCATGTATTGGAGTTCCTCAGCTCAACCTTCCCCCATACCCATCCCAGCCCCTCTTGAGCCCTTCTACAATATCTTCCTCTACCAGTTCCCTGGGCAGCATATTCCATGGTTCCACCACCCTCTCAGTGAAGTAGTATCTTCTCCTCTCTCCCCTGAGTCTCCCCCTCTAGCTTCCACCCATGCCCTCTAGTTGCCCCCTCCTTCCTTTGAAACACCCTGGCTGAGCCTCCCTTATTAATCCTCTTCATATATTTGAAGACCTCTGTCATGTCCCCCCCCCCGTCCCTCCTCTCCTCCAAAGTGTACATGTTGAACTCCTCGAGCCTCTCCCCATAGGTCCTTTACCCCAAGTCCAAATCATTTTTGTTGCCCTCCTCTGTACCCTATCCAGGATTGCAATGTTCCTTTTTAAGTGAGGTCTCCAAAACTGTACACAGTACTCGAGATGTGGCCTAACCAAGCAGTTATATAGAGGGAGGATCACTTCCCTCTTTCTGGAGGTAATCCCCCTAGCGATGCATCCCAACATCCTATTGACTTTGGCCACTGCCCCCCTACAAGTCTCAGAGTTGTTCATTTTGACATCCACCACTACCCCCACGTCCCTCTCACCCATCGAGACTTGTAGCATTTCTCCCCCAGGGTATACACTTGATTTGGGTTTCTGGCCCCCAGGTGCAGAACCCTGCATTTCCCTGCATTGAACTTCAGTTTCCACTTCCTTGACCACCTCTACAAAGCCTACAGGTCCTCCTGCAGAGCCACTCTCCCCTCCTCCCCATCCACCACCACTCCCAGCTTTGAGTCATCCACAAAGAGATTTATTTCACTCCTGATACCCTTCCTTATGTCAGAGACATAGAAGTTAAACAGGAGGGGCCCTAGGACTGATCCCTGGGGAACCCCACTAATGACCCTCCTTGGGGATAAGACTACCCCCCAACCACCACCCTCTGAGTATGCTCCAAGAGTCAATTTCCTATCCATTTGATCATCTGCTTCCCCACCCCATTTCCCCCAGCTTCGCCAGCAGGCCACCATGAGGCACCGACTCAAACACCTTGCTGAAGTAGAGAAAGAAAACATCCACCATCCTGCCCTGGTCCAGGGCACTCATCACCCAGTCGTAGAACTCCACAAGGTTTGTCTGACATAATCTTCCAAGTGCAAAGCCATGCTGTCTGTCATCCAGGTACTCCAATTTCTCCAGTACCCCCCCAGCCTTTCCTTGATACTATCCTCCATCACCTTGCCCACCACTGATGTAAGGCTAACAGGTCTGTAGTTTTCCACCTCCTCTCTTGTTCCTCCTTTGTGGATAGGCATGATATGGGTCATCCTCCAGTCTTGGGGTACCCATCCCGTCCTTAGAGAAATGCTGAAACACTCTGCCAGGGGTGCTGCCAGGACATCCTCCAGTTCTCTCAGCACCCTGGGATGTATTTCATCCAGCCCTAGTGCTTTTTCCATTCTAAGGGACCTGAGGCCTTCCCTCACTCTCTCCACCTGGATTTCACACTCCATGTCCTCCCCCTTGGCCCCTTGATCTGCTTTCCCCATTATCTAAAGGTGCTGCCCCCCCCCGAGACCCGTCAGGGCTCCTATTCTGTAAGGGTCCCGCCCCCTCCTCAGGTTCACTGTCTCTCCCCCTGAATGATGTGGCTCCTCCCATCCTCCCAGGTAAAATCTGAGGCAAGGTACTCATTTAGTACCTTGGCCTGCTCCCCCGCATCCTGTGTCCATCCTTCCCCTGTCCTAATCCTGCTAATCTACCCCCTCACTTTCCTCTTTTCCCCAATGTATCTAAAGAACCCCTTGTTCCCCCTATTGATTTCCTTGGCCAAGTTCTGCTCCTTCCTCGCCTTAGCTGATCTCACCACCCTGGTGACCCTTCTGGCCATCAGTTCATACTCCCACTGATCCTTTTTGCTCCTTGAGTGCTTGAAGCACCTATAGGCAACCTTCTTTTCCCTCATCACCTCCTAAATCTCCCGGGTCCACCAAAAGGGTTTTCTGGCTTTACCAAATTTGCGCCTCACTCTGTACAGGACTTGGTAGCCTCCTGCACCCCACTCTTAATGATCTCCCACTTACTGTCAGCATCCATGTCTGGCCTTATCTTGTCCAAATGACCCTTAAGGATCACTCCCATCCCCCTGAAGTCCACACCCCTAAAGTCAATAACCTCCATCTTTGTGTGGCTTTCTTCCCCCCCAGGTCCAGGAAAAAACAGACTGTGGCATGATCACTCCCTGCCAATGGGTCCCTCACCTCCAGGCCCCTAATCTGGTCACTGTCCACCAGGACAACATCCAGTATTCTGGCCTCCCTAGTCAGCTCCCCCACCTGCTGGGTTAGGAACGTGCCCTGGAAGACATCCAGCAACCTCTGCTTCCTGGCCACTGGGGACGTCATAGTCCTCCTGTCTGTCCCTGGCATGTTTAGTTCCCCCATCACCACTACCTTTCCCTTGCCCAGTCAACAGTGTCCCATAACATTTGCCACCAGGCTCTCTTCCAGATCCCCCACCAGCACCAGGGGGGGGTTCTGTATACCTCCCCGATTTTTACTCTCTTACCCCGCCCATGTTTGTAGGGTGACCCAAATCATTTCAACACTCCCCTCCACCCCTCCACCTTCCCATCCCAATGCCATTTCTGACTATCAGTGCTACCCCCCCTTCCCTCCCCCCTGTCCTTCCTGAACATAGTGTAACCCTCCAGGTTTAGGTCCCAGTCGTGCCCTTGGGTGGCCCAGGTCTCAGTGACAGCTGCCATATCCACTGCCCCCTTAGCTAGCATCACCTGGAGCTCAGGCATCTTATCTCCCAAGCTCCTGGCATTTATTAGGACCACCTTCCACCCCTTTCCACTCCTCCCATTCCCCACCCTTGTGCTCTCATGTGGACGCATGCTCTCCTCCACTGCACCCTACCTGCTGGTCTTTTTCTGCATCCCTCCAGCCCCTTGGGGGTGGAGTTCAAATACCTCTTTCATCGGACCCCCTTCAACAACCCCTTCTTCCATCTCTCCTCCCTTCACAAGTTTAAACCCCACCTGTCAGTAGTGAACCCCACTATTTTCAGCTTCATGATTTCCTTCCCTTCCAAATTGAGAGGGAGCCTGTCCTTAGTGTACAGCTCCTTATCCTCCCAGGTTGGTCCCCAGGCCCCCACCAGCCCATACCCCCTAGCCTCACATCACTCTCTGAGCCACTGACTCACCTCCCTAATTTTTTGCTTGTTCTCCCTACTAGCCCTCAGCATTGGCAGGATTTCTGAGAAGGAGATCGAGCAGCCTATGGAATGGCAAACCCTGGCTAGCTCCTGAAACCTTGCCTGTATCTCTAATTCACGATTCCCCACTATGTCGTTTATACCCAGGTGCACCAGTATGTCCAGGGAACCCCCACATTCTCTTGCCAGTGAATACACCTCATGCTTGGCCTTGTGCACCATCAGACCAGGAAGACATTTGGTTCTTATCGGACAGGCTTTGCCCTCCCCCTGCCCTTACCATTGGATACCCCTGATCATGGAATCCCCCATCAGGAGCACTCTAACCTGCCCCTTGCCTCCATGCTTATCCCCCAGGTTTCCCCTCCTTCCATGCCCTTCCTCATCCTTTTTGGCCTTTTTTCCAAGCCTCTTCCCCCAGCTGGCTCCTTGCTCCTCTCACAGTCTGGGTGTTATATGCTACCCTCTCCCTATTTTCTCTGGCCTGCCCCTGTACTCTGGTCCTGGGCATTCCCCCACCATGGTATCCTTATTTGCATTGCTATCCCCTCTGACCATGCACTGAACTGGTCCTGCATCCCTATCTGTTGGCCTAGCCTGGCTCTTACCTACTTCCGTCCCATCTGCATTCAGCGCCCAACTGCCTGCCATGCTCCCCTGTCCCAAACTCTCAGTCCAATTTGCTGCAGCCTCCCCCTTGTTCACCTGATCCTCCTCTTTGCCCTGCCCCCTTCCCCATCCCCCACTTTCTTGCACTCCATGCCCCCCCTGCTTGTCGTGATTTCCGGACCCTGCCTCTTCCCCCTCCTCTTTTCCCCTCCCTACTTGCCCCTGCTGTAGCTGCATCCTCCCTCCCAACACTCCCCACTTCTACTGCCAGACATAGGAAGGAGAAGTGGTTACTGAGTCTAATGCCAGACCCAAAGCCTACCCTGCCTGACCCTCCCTCTCGATCCATCTGTACACTCCCAGATGCCTGCCTGCTTTTTTGGAAGTGTCCTCCTTTTGGGCCCCCAAATCAGGATCTACATATGCCCCTTGAGTGTCCTCTTTGCTTCTCTCCCTATGCCAGAGGCCTTTATACCTGGTGCTGCTATGTAGGTGACCCCTTGCCCCCTACATCCCCCATATCCTCCATAACTCCCCCCCCCAAAACCCCCAGCTGCCTCCTAATCCCCTCAACCTCCTCTCTTAGCTATGCCAGCTGGTAGCACACTGGGCAACCCCTGAACTTCCAAGCCCAGTTGAATACCATGCCTGCCCCACATCCTGTGCACCAAACCGCCCTCCCAAAGATGCCCGCTCTAGTGAAGTGCATTCCCTTACCCCCCATAGCAGATTTTCCTTTAGGGCAATAAGTCCCCCAAGCCACTTACAGCATTAATCTGTTGCTAGGGTTGTTTTTCTTCATTTTGTCCCACAGCTGCTAGTGAAAGTGCTGTATTTTCAGGCTGTTCATTTTCTTGGTACTGTATGTGTGCAAACTGTCATGTGTTTGCAGTGTTTTCTGATATTGCAGATTCTTAAAGTGTCTCCCAAGTTGTGGTTTCAACTGTAGTATTTTAAGGTTTTTTTTTGTTACAGGTTTATGTGCACTGACTTAAGTTTTGTCACTCTTCTTTGGTACTTGTATTGATCTTTTTACCATGATAGTTTATTTTATGAGTTTTTGCTTTTCTTAAGATAGAGGGCCCGATTCTACAAGGGTGGCACATGTTGCCGCTGAACGCAACTTGCGCCACCTGCTACTGTGACATTGACCCTGAGCCCTATTCTAGAAGGGGCAGGGTCTCTGCAGCTAAATCCTGCAATTTGCAACATTCGGCCAGGTACGACAAACAGAGGGTGCACCTGGCGAGCATGTCGCAAGTCACCAAGAGGTCCCACACATGTCGCAAGTGCCCTCCCAGGTATAAAATCATAACGAACCATACAGTGGAACCAAATAAACAAAATAACAAACACTGCATAGAAAACCAAATGAAATATAACCCATCATATCAAATATGAATGATATGGGGAAAAAGGAGCAGCACACAAAACAAAAGAACAGAAAGCCAAACTTGCTCTATTTCTCCACTCCAACTAACAATAACGCTTTCCTTCTCTCCCCATTTTTAAAATGGAAAGACTAAGATGTTCACAAGTGTAAAGCAGACAATGAGGAGAATATCAAAGCCATGTAACTGGTTTCTATAACGCATGAAATATCACTTGTTCTGCAGATCTCTTATCTTTCAAGTACACCTCGCTAATGCTGTCAGCCTTGCAATAGATAAGAGGACTGTACGTTCTGCAGCACCAGCTGGCTCCTTGTGTACCACAGACAGAATATTAAGCAGGCAAAGATAACTTTTCCCTCACTGTCCATGTATGATATTTCTTGTACCATATCTGAAAGTCACCCAGTAGTAAATTATCTATGAGGTGTTTCAACCATGGCATACACCACCTCTGGGCCATATATTACAAAAGGGCACTGTTGCAAGAGTGTTCCATAGTTCCTACCTCAAGACCCTTTTGTCATTAGGCTGTCCAAGATCTAAAGTAGTAGGAGCGCTACAGTAAAGACACGCTCAGTAATTAATTTCTGAGCACTCTTTACTGTATCGCTCCTATAGGACTCAGTCGGTGGCTGGCTGTGGAGGTGACAGGTGGGCTGTGCCAGTCTCTGGCTGGGGATGGGTGGAAGGGTGCTGGATGGACTGGCATGGCTGGCTGGGGGGCCACTAGATTCCCAGGAAGTGTCTGGGTGTTTGCTGCAATTGCTGTGGGCGTCTCGGGGTCGGGGCATGGGTGGGGGGATGACAGCACCACCCTGCAGGGTGTTTTGCAGTGTGGGCTTCGGGGGTGGATAGTGGGGCAGTTATTGTAGGATGGGAGGTAGTTGGTGTGGGCAGCCATGCAGGGCTCATACAGTTAACTTTGAGGGCAGTTGGTGTGGGCAGCCCTGTGGGGCCCATAATGGACATGTCAGTGCCAGGGGGCACCCACTGGGGTTTGCTGGGGATGGGGGTGGGCAACAGTGGTATACCCACTGGACTGCAGGTGGGTCTACAGGACCCCCAGGGGCATCCGTATGTTATGCCAGCTAAATGCTGGTGTAACTTACGTTGCTGGTTCTCCTCCGGGGGTTCTTGTTGAATCCCGACTTAAGGGACTTTGATGCTGCCCTTCTGGAATGGGGCGCAACTGCTGCTGTAAACCCCCTAGTGCCATGTCGCAGGGGGTTTATGGTGCAACTGCCAGAGTAACACCTGTTTGGTGCAAATGGCCTGTGACATGTCGCAGGCCACTTTGTAGAATAGCTCAAGTTGCAACTGCTGGTGTAAGTTGCTACTTGTGCCATTCTACTTGGCACAAGTGCTGTTACGCCAGGCATAACTGTTCTAGAATCTGGCCCAGAGTTTTTATTTTTTTTTTATTTTTTAATGTCCACATTTTTTTTAATTGCTTTGGTGTTAGTGTGGCTTAGTTGGTAGCATATTTGCCTCTGGGCCAGAAGGTAATGAGTTCTAGTCCCACACCAGGATTAGGCATATACCTAAATGCTGGCACCGGAGTGTTGTATTAGAGGGGTGCTGTTCTTCAAATGAGATGTTAAAGTGAAGTCCCTTCTACCTGTCCAGGTAGAAGTAAAAGAACCCAAGGCATTTTTCACAAAGAGTAGGGGGAATTTTATTAGGAAAATGCATTCAGCTAATACAAAAATACATCTGTTAATGTTTATGATTCTTACAATATAACCAAAACAAACTGAAAAAAATCAAATTACAGACACTG
Source organism: Neoceratodus forsteri (assembly GCA_016271365.2). Lineage (NCBI taxonomy): Eukaryota > Metazoa > Chordata > Ceratodontiformes > Ceratodontidae > Neoceratodus > Neoceratodus forsteri. The sequence continues at coordinate 275,665,645 of CM057453.1, read as the reverse complement.
TGTTGTTATCAAGTGGCATAAGATATAAGTCTGTACAATTATACTGGCACCCTACTTCTTACAACAAACTATGAAGACCTTTGACATATTTGTTTTTTCAACTTTTACATTGCGCCAAGAGAAAAACTCAACTACACAGTAAATTTATGAAATCATTTTCACAAAAGAAAAAATGCATGTTGCAAAAATTGTTGCACTTCTTTTTCGTGTACCCCTTTTAAAACTGCTTTACATATCTTCTTGAAAGAGATAGACAACATCCTTTGCTGCTGCAATACCAGGCCACATCCTGCCTGCTACAAATAATACTTTAGGATGATAAAAATACTGCCAGTGTAATAGAATGATATTCCTTCAAGGAATGCCAATAGTATCCTAAGAGTATACATTCATATGTCAATCTTTCCAGCCAAGTGAGTTTCCACTTGGTGGCAAAGGATTTCCATAAACTTGATGTACATGAACATTCCAGAAGAAAATGCTCCACTGTCTCTATTTGATTTGTAGATTCTGGATATGGGCAAGTTCTTTCCTCCAATGATTTGTGTTTATTGTTACCTCTTACTGTACGTTTAGTCTCCCACAGGAGCATAACCATAGTATATCCCACATTCTGACTGGAATTCTGTTAACTGTTAGCTGTTTAATAAATGTCTGTCAAGAAAGTGTGCACTAGGGCAACTGGTGCTCTAACAGTCACAAAATTTAACAGCCAAGTCCAAAAAGACTGGAACACTCAACCCCATTTAAACACCACTCAGGCTCTTCAAAATATATGGCAAAAGTTACTGTTTATTGCATTTTGAAACAACATAAACGCCTGACGCATTTCAGAAAAATTCCTTTATCAAAGGCTAAAAAACAAATGGTTTACCACACCCTTATATACAAGTATAGGTAATGACATCATAATGGCATCACTAATTGTTTTTTATAAATTCATTGGCCACCAATAAAGTGCTAAAGTGAAGCCATAATAGGCAGACATGATAAAAACAAAGTGCACCATTGCAATTAAAGTGCAAGCAACAAAACACTTGTTTAAAGCGTGCAAAAACTTGGGAGCCCTAAGGGATAACGACTCACTAACACAGAAAACAATAAACATATATATATATATATATATATATATATATATATATATATTACATGATGGATTAAACTAAACCAGTTTTAGCTAAAAGTTTAAGGGATGAAAAAGTAACATTCTCCATCAGCATATTCAAAACAACAGCAAGAATTATTTGCTACAACTTATTTAGTGCTCTTCAAGGTAAGGTTTGAGCTCAATGTCCATACTCAAACTAGATTGTTTAGTGGCAAACAACCTGATGATCCACTCTGTTTTATTCCTCAGAATCTTGTTTCTGAAATTACCTTCTCTAGGGCTAGGGAAAACTTTTTCTGTCCCTGTGAACTTAAATTTGTGTTTGCTGGGGTCTGAGGACTCTATCATATGTAGGGCTGTAGCGTTGGTGGGGTCCTTGGGGTCTAATGTTTTCCCCAACCCTGATTTTCAGCTGTCTTTCAGTCTTCCCTGTATAGAAAGCACCACAGCAACAGTCAGCTTTATAAATGACTCCTGATGTGTTGCAAGTGATGAGCTGACAAATTTCAAATAAGCCATTAATTTTCTGACACTTACATTCTTTACTTTGGCTCACAAATTCACAGTTTACACATTTTTTGCATTGATAGCAACCTTTAGATTTGTTTAACCAATTGTCATTCTGCTTTGTAATAAAATGGCTATGAGAGAGACTGTCCTTAATGGAGGGTGCTCTCCTATAAGACATGACAGGGGTAGCCTATACTAGAGATCATAATCCTCTCTCACTTGCTAGCACATTCCAGTTTTTCTTTACTATATTGGTTACTGAACTAGCATGTGCTGAGTAAGCTGTAACAAAATGGAATCTGTTACCTGTTTCTGATACCATTTCTTTGTTTTTTAGCAAGTCTGCCCTGTCTTTCACCTCTGCCTGTTAACACACCTCTGAAACCAATGTTTGCGTATAGCCTCATTCTAGAAGTCTGCTAGCTAGTTCCTCTGCCTGCTTCTGGAATAACTCCACATCGTTACAGTTCCTCTTAACTTTGAGGAACTGTCCTTTTGGAATATTTTTCACTGTATGATGGGGATGACAGCTCGAAGCTAAAAGCAAAGTATTCCCAGCTATGTCCTTCCTAAAAACCTCTGTTTCAAAGTTGCCACTATCTTTCTTAGTTGCGGTTAGGTCCAGATAGTTTGCTGTGTGTGGATCAACAGTGTGGGTAAATTTTAAATGTTCACTGGTGCTATGCAAAAAAAGCAATAAAACTGCTCAAAGTCTCCTGATTTCCTCTCCATATTAATATAATATTGTGGATTTATGTGATAACAGCAATTGCAGAAAAGCGATCGCCATTAGGGCGAATGCAGATTGCTGAAAAAATATTTTGGCGGTGTAGTCCCAAGTGCACAGCAAAAGGGTGCTGGGGACTTACATTTTAAATGTTAATGTTGGGGGCTGCACCCCCCCATACCCCCATGGGGACCTTCCCCCCTCGCACCCCCCTACTGAAGGATTCTCAATTCCAGGGGGGTGCATTCTGGGGGGGAGGCAAAAGCAAAAAAGAAAAAACATTTCGGGCCAGGTGCAACAAAAGGTACCTGCACCAGTCCTGGGACCCTGTGCTGCGCAGACCTGTACCCACCCACCATGCCATGGGAGCAGCTCAGAAGCTCGCTGCGGCACCACCCCTCACAATCCCTCCTGCACCTTCTGTGCATGCTCGCTTGCTGCATGCATATACATGTAGCAACAGGATGTCACTATAGTCGTGCACCCCCCCAATCCAGTCACCCTCCCTCCCTACTCACCACAATGTGAGGCACCGCGATTGAGTAGCCATTTTGGTAGGTGCCCAATTGCAGTGGCCTAACTCATGGGATCCCTAATATCATCAATATAACTCTTCCAAAGCACTATATTGTCAAAATAAATGTTAATATCTGAATTATAAACCACATTGTTCTCCCATTTACCTACAAATAGGTTGGCTATGGAGGGAGCACAAGTGGCACCCATGGCTGTACCCTTTTTCTGTTTGTACAAAAGACCATCAAAACAAAACACATTTTTTGTTAGTACATGTTCTAAAAGCTTTAACAAAAATTCTGTAGATGGCTTTTCTCTGACATCTTATTCAAGTAATAATTTGCAGCATCCAACGCCCCATTATGGTGGATGTTGGGGTACAATACTTCAATATCTAAAGTCATTAAGAGACAGTTATTATCAATATGTAAAGTCTCAACTAAATTCAGAACATCCTTAGTGTCTTTTAAGTACGATGATAAGGTATCAACATGTGGTTTTAAAAAAAGAGTCCAAAAATGGGATAAAGGTTCTGTTAAGTAGCTGATGACACTGAGTATCGGGGTCTATCTGGCGGTTTGTCTTTATTTTTGCTGACTTTAGGCAGAATATAGAATGTGACTCGCACCAGAGTTTCTGTGGTTAAAAACATCTTTGTTTTCTCATTAATGGTGCCATTTTGAAATGCCTGTTCCACAGTTCTATCCATCACAAATGTATAGTTCCACATTGGATCAGAGTTCAATTTCAAGTAGAAATCAAAGTCATTTAACTGTCTTAAAACTTCATTTTTGTAATCTTGAACATCCATCACAACAATGCTTCCCCCTTTGTCTGCTTGTTTAATAATAATGTTGAGGTTCTGCTATAATGACTGTAAAGCTTCATGTTCCCCTGTAGTAAGATTGTTGAAACCCAAGTTGGGAAGTTCTTCAAATTGGGTTTCCAAATCTCTTTCACACAGGTCCCGAAATACTGCAACTGCTGGACAGAGTGGGGGATTGAACACTGAATTGAGTCTGAAATTGAAGGGGGGGGGAGGGGCAGATGAACCTGTCTCTTGCAGAGGTTCTCTTTTCACAAAAAAAGCTTTAAGGTTCAATTTCCTACATGCTAGATATAAATCAATAACAATTTGAGTTTTATTCAGAATTGTGGTAGGGCAGAAACTTAAACCCTTTTGCAACAGTTTTGACTCGTTAGTAAGGGTAGACTTTGAGATATTTATAATTTGAGTATTAGATTCATTTGTTTCTCCTACTGGAGTTATCTCCATCTCCCTCTGTTGCCCCATCTCTTGCCATATTGTCCCCTGTACTGGTAGTGCTAGTTGTAACCCCATTGACCATTGTAGCTGGTGTCTTTTTTCCCCTCCTTGTTCTCTTTCTCCGTATGCTTCCCCGTGTTGTTTGCTGAATCAGGGGTCCCAAGGGTTTGCACTCTGTAAATAAGTGTTTTGTTGCTTGCACTTTAATTGCAATGGTGCACTTTGTTTTTATGGTGTCTGCCTATTATGGCTTCACTATAGCACTTTATTGGTGGCCAATGAATTTAAAAAAACAATTAGAGATGCCATTATGATGTCCTTACCTATACTTGTATATAAGGGTGTGGTAAACCATTTGTTTTTATGCCTTTGATAAAGGATTTTATCCGAAACACATCAGGCATTTATATAATTTTAAAATGCAATAAAAAGTAACTTTAGCTATACATTTTGAAGAGCTTGAGTGGTGTTTAAATGGGTTTTAGTGCTCCAGTCTTTTTTGACTTGGCTGTTTAATAACTAAGAACATTTTCCTAGGCTACAATCTTTGAATTCTGGTTGTCTAGGATAAACTTGCCCATTACTCTGTTATGCAACTGTTTTCTTGTTAAGGAAACTGTTTGTTCTTTTTGTATCTTCCATTTACCAAGTTTCTGAATGGCTGGTAGTATATACAGTAGCTTGGGTCCTGTAAATTTTTGTGACCTTTATGGGTTTTTCGTTCCATGCTTCTAGTAAAGGTTGTAAATTAGCAAGAATCCATGCTTTAATGATAGACTGCCTCAGCTGTAATGTTATTTTTACCATTCCTGACCAAAATAAAGTATGTACAAATGTGACTGTTTTCAGCATGTTTACACACCCTTTTTCCTCTGGAGATAAGTCATATCTCTTTTTACGGGATTCATTCTCATCCCCCAGAAAATTTGAAAGAAAATCCTGTATAACCTGGTTTCAAATTATGTAGGTAAAAGGTATACAGAGCTTACATATAGTAAAATGGGAACTATTAATATTTTCAAAATAAATACTGGCCCAGATATTCAAAAGGGTTGCGTCATGCGCAACAGGGTTGCGCGTGCGCAACTCCAAAAATGCGCCATTCTACAATATTCAGAAGGGGACAGTTGCGCCACCGAAAACATGCTGAGCAACAGCGCAATGGAAATGAAGGCATGCGCAACCGAAGGGGGCGGGTCCATGCATAAAATGCGGCGATCCGATATCAATTTCACTGCGCCAATGCGCAAGAGTGGCTTAGCCGAAGTGCGCAGGTACCGATTTGAGCCAAAATAAAAGGCTCAAGGAAGCAGCGCAAGAACTCTAGCAGGCTGCAAACTGGGGAGAGAGACAGAGAGAGAGAGAGAGAGACAGGAGCTGGAAGGGCAGAGAGGACAGTGGTCCAGGAGGACAGAGAGGCCAGTGGGGTGCCGGTGCAGTGGAAGCAGCAGGGGGCAGCGGGGTAACACAGGAACAGCAGCTGGGGGCAGAAGCAGAGATGGACAGTGTCAGCTTCCACATGGAAGCTGTAATGAGGGTGAGACACCATGCTGCAGGGGGACATGGCCGCGGAGGGGCCCGTCGGCGGTATGCCCCCGACAGGCGGTATCGTGCCCGCATCAGCTTCGAGCTGTACACAGATGTCGAGATTGTGGTCCGGTACTACCTGAACAGGGCAATACTGAGACAGCTCTGTGAGCTGTGCAGTGATGTGATGCAGACACCCTCACGACGGAGTCATGCTCTGTCCGTGGAGACCAAGGTGACAGCCTGCATGTGCCTGCTCGCCACGGGCACCTTCCAGAGGCTGACAGGGGACACCACAGGCATTACACAGTCGGCCATGTCACGCATCCTCACCCAATTCCTCAGCGCACTGCTGCCTCATGCTGCGGAGTACATCCATTTCCCCAGCACCGTGGCAGAGCGTACAACAAACATGCAGGAGTTCCACAGGGTAGCACATATGCCTGGTGTGCTAGGGGCCATAGACTGCACCCATGTGGCCATTCGCACGCCACCTGGCCCCGACGGCCAGGCTTATCGGAACCGAAAGGGCTTTTCCAGTGTCAACTGCCAGGTGGTGTGTGATGCCACTGGGCGCATTATCAATGTCTGTGCCACACACCCTGGTGGAGCACATGATGCCTTCATATGGCACCAGTCTGCACTGTGCCATCGATTCAAGAGTGGGAACATCCCCACGGGTCATCTAGTGGGTGAGTACACATGTATGGAATGCAAACTCTGTGCAAGGGTGGGAATGACACAGGTGCCATGGTAGTGGCACACAAGGATATGGGCAATATGGACCTGACATGACACTGATCTCCACTATCTCCACACAGGTGACTGCGGATACCCACTCCGTCCCTGGCTGCTCACACCATACTGGCACCCCACAACCCCAGCGCAGCTAGGTTTCAATGAGGCACATGCCGCAACACGTAACATCATAGAGGGTGTTTGGGATGCTCAAGAGCACGCTTCGATGCCTGGACACCTCCGGTGAGCCCTACAGTACAGCCCCAAAGGCCTGTGGGATATTCCTGGCCTGTTGCATCCTGCACAACATGGCCAAGGACCATGGGATAGCCAGTACAGGTCCAAGAGGGGACAGCGATGGGGCGCCAGTGGCACCGTGATGTGGGTGATGAGCAGCCCCCTAGGATGGAGGGACCCCGACTGACCCGGCAGGCCCAGCTGCAGGGACACCATTGCAGAAGAGCACTACGCCCAACACAGGTAAGTCAAGGGACATGTGCAGGCAACACTGTCCATGCGCAAACCACAGGCACACAGGGGAACACACCGTGCATGAAGGTCAGGGGAGTTGAAGGTTCCAGGCATACCAACACACCATCAGAGAGGGGGGAGCACTCATATGGACACACACACACCAGGCAGCATACATGGGCAGGAGCACAGCACTGCGGAAATGACATTGCCAACACACAGCACCACCAACCACCCCCACCACCTGGACTGTCCATGTACGTGTGTCAGAACCTGGGCACCCTTGCACCTTGGTGTACAGTGCAATGCAGGCATCATCATGCACATGCACCTGTGGACAGCAGTTGGGAGAGAGTGCAGGTGGTCCGTGTGTCAGCTTGGTGAGCAGAGCACCAGCAGTGCACTGCCCACCATGACACACATTGCACACAGGCAGCACCAGACAGGGCCTGCACTGGGAGACAGTTCAGTCAGGTAGAACTGTCCCACGGCCACCACGGATGCGTGGGTGGCCCCACCGTGGCCCAGCAGCACTGGCAGGCTGAGCAGGGGCCACATCGGGTGGCGCTGGTGCACCACCAGGGGTCCCACTGCACGAACGCGACCTTGCCCGCACAGGGGTCTGCATCCTGCCAAACAAACTTGCACCAGGGGTGCTCAGGATGCCCACAGCAGAACCCGGCGTCGACAGGCCTGGTGTCGCATGATGCCGGGAACGGGGAGTGGAGAGCGCACTGTGTGGGGTGTGTGGTACAGGGGCACCTGACAGTGTGGCCAATGCATCTGCGACAGAGACCACTGCCTGAGTCAGCCTGTCAATGGCGGCGGTCACATCCGTCCGCGCATGACCAGCTCAGCTCGGTCGAGCACACTCCCTGCTATGCCGCTCCATGGACACAGACAGTGCCTCCACGACCTTGTAACCCGCCCCTGCAGCTGTACCGAGTCCTGCAGCAGGCGGGTGCATGTCCACGGGTACTGTGCCCCAATGGCATCGTGACCCCAGGGGGTGGGACGGTCCTGGTGCAGCAGCACCCCTGAGGGTGGGCGCTGTTCGCCAGGACCAGGTATGGGCGGATCAGAGGGCGGTGGACATGTGCCACTGCTTGACACTGTACCCCAGACCTGGTGTGCTACTGCTGCTGCCGCCCTCCAACTGCTGAGCCCCAGGTCCACCTGTTCCACCTCCGTGTTGACAACAGTGCCAGACACCTGCACAGCCACTGGTGCTGCCCCCACCGGGTGCTGACAGGCACAGCCTGGGACTGTGCCAGCATGCTGGTACACAGGTGTGAACCAGGAAGGCCCAGGGGCATGTGCTGGCCTGCCATGTGTCCGTCATGGGACACACACCTATCACTGCCCATTGCAGGCCTGTATCATCAATGGTGCAGGTGCGTTCACTGCCATAGGCACAGCATGCTGGCATACCTGCATTCCAGACTGCTGGACACAGGCTGTGCACCCTGCACCCGTATCACTGACACCGGAGTTGTTGGCCCAGCGTGCATGCTGCTGCAGTGCCTGCAGGCTGGTGGCGGAGGTGGATGCTCCCTCCTCCACGCCCAGCAGGTCTGCTCACTGTCTCTGGACCCACCACCACCACCGTCTCCTGCAGACGAACAGGATCTGTAACAGAAAGAGAGTACATGTGAGTGCATGTGAACAACAGCCCCCAACAACATCACCATGTCATACCGCAGTGATGGGCTTCCACCTGTCTGGAATCCTCCGCCTGGTACGCCCACAATGGCACTCAGCTGCATGGTCGCATCAGTGTCTCCTCTGTAGGGGTCAGTTGCTGCAACACCACTGGTGGCCCCACCAGTGCCAGCATCGTGCCACCCTGAAGGCTGCACCTTCTCCTTCAGCCTCCTGGTCAGTCCCCATCTTCTTTCCTGCATTCCTGCACGAGCGCTGGTGGCTTCCTGCAGGTTGATGGCCCGAGCTACCTCCCATGCAGCTGCACGCCCTGAGGGGTGCCCTCCGTCCCACTCAATGTTGGCTCATCCTCCAGGTAGGCCTGAAGAGGGCCTCTGTCTCTGCCGTGGTGAAGTTCGGCCTCCTCCCCTCTGCCGCCCACACCCTCAGCTTGGCTCTGGTCAGTCATGGTGATCTGTATGGGTGGAAGTGGACACCTGTCACTGTGCAGTCGACAGCATTTCCCCATGAGCATAGCTGCTGGCCGGGGGTAGAAGCCCCCGCTTCCTCTCCGCATGGCAGATACTGATAGAAAGGGTGCCTTGTCCCTTTCTAGTGCCCTTTCATGCTCAGCCCCTCAGCCTTTATCATCCTCCGCCCATGAGCATTGTCCTGAGCATCACACAGCATGTAACTCACCTCTCACCTGCAGTAACCAAATCTGGCCAGCAAAACCCACAGTCTCATTTTTATAGCGCAACACATGCAAATGAGGTGTGGCTCAACTTTAATGACATGCTAATCACGCCACTGCGCCTTTGAATGACTGATCGGATGATTTGCATATGTCGGCTGAATATCGCGTATTTGCACTTTGCGCGATACGGAAGGTCCGGCTGAGCCAATGGCGCAGGTTTGTGGCTGCGGTCACGCCTGCATTGCGCATGCCCAGACAGCTTACAGATAGTCCTATCGCGCTGCAGACCTGCTGAGCGCGAGGTGATTCAGGCCATGGCCACCATTGTGCCAGTGGCGCTACAGCACTGGGCACTATATGGCGCTGTGGCACTACCGCGCCGATAGTCCACTGTGGCACTGGTGCTCAGCTTGGCAGTCGCCGGGATGCCTATACATCCCATGGCGCTGTCGTAGCCTGCGTCATTGCCGTGACCTTGTGTATGCCCTCTGACCCCTGGCGCTGTTGGCATGCCATGTGTACGTCCCTATTGCTCTGTCCGGTGACAGTGCCATGTAAAGTGACGGCACTGTTTGAACAGCGCGATTGGAGCCTGTAGTGGTCTATTGCGCAACAACTCCACGTGGGGTTACGGCGCAGCGGCGCCATATTGCCTGCTGTAAAGTTGGTGCCATGGCTAGGAGGAGGGCGGTGTCCTGGAGCCAGCTTGAAGTGGCCAACCTGGTGGCCCTGGTGGAGCCCCACTGTGAGGCACTGTATGGTGAGGCCCCCCTCACCATGCCTAGGACCCACGTGTGGCAGCAAGTGGCCACTGACCTGGTGGAGGTCACTGGCCGAGCCGGTCTGCTGAGCAGTGCCGCACTGGTACAGTGACCTCTGCCGGAGGGAGCCGAACTCTGACGCTGCTGCATTCACGCGACAGGCGGGCATGGTGCCTAGGCCAGGTGAGTGTACCATCTATGCACCTATATTCTCTGTAGGTGTGTGTGTGCTTGGGTGGCTGTGCATAGGTGTGTCAGTGTGTGCAGCTGTGCGATGGTTGGTTATGGCTGTGTGGGCAGGCACTCTCACTGGGCAGGCGCACTCTGCTTTTGAGTCACACTGATGTTTGTCTCAACATATGTCTCCCACAGGCCGGATTGTGAGGGCACAGGACCAGGGTGGCGTGGGCCATGGGGCCCGGTGCGGGGGTGTTGTGCCCCAGCAGCAGCAGCAGCAGCAGTGTCAGACCCAGCTGCTGGAGGTGTGATATCATTACTTCATGGATGCTATTGCATGCTGGGGGCAAGACCACCAGCCATGTGGGACACAACCAAGGGGAGGTCATAATTCCACTATACAAAACACTAGTGAGTCCCCACACTTGAGTACAGTGTACAGTTCCGGAGACCATACCTACGTATGTACATGGACTGGGTGGAGAGGGTTCAGAGGAGGGCGACATGGATGGTGCATGGATTGCATCACAAGTCCTATGCAGACAGGTTGATGGAACTAAACATGTACTCCCTGGAGGGGAGGAGGGTGTGGGAATATGATGGGGACATACAAGTATCTTACAGGGGGGAACAGAGTGCAGAAAAACAATATTTTTAAGCGTAAAGGATGTTCCAGGAGTAGAGGGCATGGGATGAAGTTGGAGGGGGGACGATTCAGAGGAAACATGAGAAAGTATTTCTTCACAGAATGGGTGGTGGACAAGTGGAACACCCTGCCAGAGGAAGTGGTGGGGGCTGACTTGGTCACGGGATTTGTGAATGCATGGGTTAGCCATAACGGAATTCTGGAGGTCAGGGGTAAGGGGGAACGGACTTATAGGACAACAGAGTGAACGTACAAGGTCAAATGGACAGACTGGGTGTCCATAGGCCCTTATCTGCCGACACTGTCTATGTATCCATGTATGTAGGCATGACACAGGTGACCTGCATCACAGTGCAGTATCACGGCACGTCTGTGTATGCATCACTGGTGGTCCAGGCATGCACTGGGCACATAGCTGTGTAACTGGCATCGCACGCTGCTACATCACTTGCCAGCCTAATTTGTACTGTGATTGACGTGGGCAGTGTGTGTGGGCGGTGGTGCACATAGCTGGTGCCGCCTGTTTGTGATGGCCATGTGCATGTTCACTGTGGGTGGGTGCATGCCATCACAGGTGTGGGACATTGGGCTATATGTGGCTTGCAGTTTGGGTGGTGTTCAGGTTGTGGTCAGTCTCAGCCATTGACTGTGTTCCCATTTTCCTAGGGCCTCGAGGTACTCAGGAGGATGTCCCAGGATCTTGGCACCTCAGCCAGGTTGCAGATCAGAACCAGGAGGTCCTGCAGGCCATACAGCGCCAGGGTGATCGTGAGAGGGCCACAGGAGGGGCGCCAGCGGGGAGGGACCAGCAGCCTGCTGGGCCATAGCCCACATTCCCTTCCCACTTCTCCCATCCCTATCACCCTGCCTTCCTCTCAAGTTGTTATTCCTCCCTTGAACACCCCTGCCTTTTACCTGTCCCCCACTTGTACATAGTTTCACTTGGTTTTGTGATTAGTCCTTTAAATATACATTTCTATTTTGATATGAATACTGTGTTGGTCTCTGATTTGCAGCTGGCTATGGGTGCTCAGTTGCAGGGGTGTACATGCCATCTGGGCTGGTATGGTCCTGGGTATGTGTGTGTGTGTGTGTGTGCATGTGTGTGCATGGGGAGGTATCTCCAGCATGGCAGTGCCTTTCGGTTGGTCTTGCCATTTGCTGCCACCCACTGCTGGGTGCACAGGGTGTGTCTGGCTTGTAGGCTTCTGTGTTGCACAGGGCTGATGAGTGCTGGGGGGACTGCATGGTTTCCTGAAGTGCCAGTCACTGCACATGGGTGGTGTCTTGGGGTCACAGTGCAGGGTGCGCTGTACATACGGGAGGCTGATGTGCACTGTGGTTGTCAACCCCCTGTGTGTGGCACTCTCTGCCTGCCAGTGGTTGTGCTGGGTGTCAGGGCTCTGCTCTTTGTTGGCTTGTCCCCATGGGCATGTGGATCATCCATCCCACCCCAGTGATGCTGTGCTTAGGGTGTGCGGTGTGTGTGGGTTCTGCAGTGTGTTCCTGTGCCCATGTGTGGCATGGCTGGCGGTGGGCCCCAGCCTGCCTCCCTGGATGTGCAGTTCCATTGCTCTGGGGGGGCTGTGCTTGCGCTATGGCAGCTCTGGAATGCTCAGCTGAGCTTCCATGGTTGCGCCATAGCGCAACATTTTAGCTCAGCTTCTCCTTCCTGGTTGCACGATGGCGCAGTATGTGCGATATTCAGACGTTGGTTGCTTGCGCTATTTGCTCTGCTCCATGTTTGAATATCGCACCTGTTGCGCATTTGCGCAACTGGTTTGTGCTTGCTCCTGCTGTTGCGCTACTTTTGAGCGCAGTTTGAATATCTGGGCCACTGTGTTTTGCTTAGATATCTGCCATCCCTTCCAGCTATTTATTTTCTGCTCATATTTATTTAAAATCTCTTCCAAATTATTTTCCATGATCTCACCTGGTCCAAATTTCAAATCAAAAATTTTATTTGGTTCATGAAAAATCTTTATACCCTCAGTTTGTTGTAACTCCTTTGATTATATCCCAAGTTGAATACCTTTACATTTATGGAAATTTAGTCTAACTCCTGACATTAAAGTATATGACCTCATAACCCCTAAAACTGTTTTTACACTTTTTGCATTATACAGAAATACACATACATCATCTGCATATGAGGTCAGCTTAAGGGCCCCCTGGTGGCCAGAAAAGATATTAATAAGTTTCCTGAGAAAAGGGTCTAAACCAAAAATGTACAATAAGGGGTTTAGGGGACAACCTTGCCTTACAGTGACATTTAACTTAGATGCCTTCCCTTTTGTCCCTAAAACATAAGGTGTGACTGTTGCTGTGTTTTACAAGCTTTTTAACCAATTTACAACATTTTCAGGGACCCCACATGTTAATAGTACTTGAAAAAGAAAAGCGTGGTTAGCTCTATCAAAGGCCTTACTCTGATCTAGTGATAAAAGCATCCCAGACTATTTGTCTATTTTACCGTACTCCCATAACTCCCTTAGTATGTAAAGATTCTCTTGAATTGTCCTATTAGGTAAAAAGTAAGTTTGTGCCAAATGTATTACAGATTGTGCAATTTCTCTGAATCTGTTGTGTAATATTGTTGATAAGATCTGTAAGTTTGAATTAAGTAGACAAATTGGTCTCCAATTCTGGAGCTGTGTAGTAGCTCCTGATTTAAATAAGAAAATTACCAAACATTTTATGAAAGTGGATGGAATATGTGAACCAGACAAAAAAATTAGTGAAAACTGTAGTTAGGAACTCCACCATTTCCTCAAATGTTTTATAAAATTTCTTTGGGATCCCATCCCATCTTGGTGATGACCCTGACTTTAATGAATTCATGACCATTTCAACTTCTTGTACTGTGAAATGGGATACTAGTTTTTCTTTATCTTTTTGAGTAACCTGATACCCTATTTTCTCTACAAAATGTGTTTATCTTCATTTTAACCTTTTCCACCTTATTGTGCTTCCTTAAATGTTGTTCTACTATATTCTGAATAGCATCCCTGTCTGATATAAGATTCCCTGTGACACCTTGCAGCATGGTGAAAGTGGCGGCACTTAACCTTTCTTTACATGCAAGACATGGGTCGCTATATGGCATTTTTTGAGTTCCATAGCTCAATTCTGCTTGCAAAGTGAGTGCCCTGTCATATTGATATTTCTGTATGTCTTTTTTAATTGTTTTATCCGTTCTGAGAAATCATGTCCTGTTTTATCAGCCAGTGAAAGTACATTTTGAAACTGATTTCTTAAATGTGAATATCTGAGAAAATTCTGCCTCTGCTTGTCCTTGCCAAGCTTCTGTATCCAGATTTTTATCTGTTCCCCCAATCTCCTAGATTGTCATGGAGACATAAAACCAAATGTCTAGACATTAATACCTAATTCCAGTTTGTAGAGTTACTTCTTTTAAAAGGTCAATGTCCATTCTCCATCTTTCACTCTTTAATAAATTATTTCAATGTTCATTCTCCATCTTTAATTTTTTAATAAATTATTATTTATAATACCATATGTTACTACTACCATTAAATGGTTAGAGAATTCTGCAGGTACAATATGGGCCTTTATCACATTCACATGTTTGGAGGTAAATGCATAATCTAGTCTAGTAGCTAAATTTCCTCTTATATATCTGTTACCAGATGCTGTACCTTTAGTTTTACAGCTATCTAGTAAACTTGCAACATCTACACATTTTTCAGTGCTACTGAATCAAAGTATACATTCATTCCCTCTACTATTTTAGAATCAAAATCTGAGGAGTACATTTAAAATCTCACCCCAAATAACTTATTTGGATGTGGCTAGAAAATATTGTTTTTTCTCTAACATAGTTGCATGCTCTCATTTTACTTGAGGTGCATGAACATTGATAACTATGCTTGGTTACACTTTCCTGATGCCATCTATAATCAGAACTTTGACAGATATGAGATTAATTAATTTATCTAGTGTGATGTCTAACCCTTTAAATAAAATGCATATACCATCTGCTTTATTGACTCCAAAGGACCAAAAAGATGGCCCACAGACCCAGTCTCTTTTTTGATTGAAATTTTTTTATTTTCAGATAAAAGGTATACAAGATACATTATACATCTAGAGATTTGTTCCATATAATTAATCATTTAGCTAGCAATACACATGTACACATTTCCATGAAGCATAGGGAGGGACAAAGTAGCTGGACAAAAGAGGGATGAAAAGGACAAGTGGGGGGGAGGGGAGAATATAAAGTTTGGAAAAGAGAGGGTTAGGGAGTAATACAGACATCAATTATTATTCTCTCAGAGGTGTGCAAACCATTAATTGTACATACAGTGCGCAGGAGGAAAGGACATACATCAAGTAAGGAAAAACAGTCAGATATCCGGTTGTAAGCAGATTGCTATCACTCTTGTAGCCTGATTCTATAGATCTAGACTGGTCCAATCAGTCCTTTTCATGGTTTCAGGAGAAAGGTTGGACCAACTTTGTATATGCACTGCATGATCCGATTATAACCTAGGACAAAAATATAGATGGATCCCAAAGTTCGAGTTCTTAACTTAAGTACATTATAGTAGAAGTACCATAAGCAGAGTACCAGCAGTTTAACCTGTTGGAAGCATGATGTTCTTATCAAGCCATATTCCCATTGCGAGGGGAAGGGGGAGGAGGAGAAAAGGGAGATGATAACCACTTTGCACATCACTAGGTCAACTACTAACATTACCAGTCAAACATCTCTAATCCCACAAATGGTACAAGGGTGGGTCATTCTATGCCTGTTTGTGGGTGGACATCGTTAAGGTAATTAAGATAGGGTGCCCAGCAGAGTCTAAATGCAGACATTTGAGATGTTTGAAGGTGGGAAATTCTATCTAGCTTCATCAGGGCTGTAAGAGATGTCATTATTTCAGTTACTGTGGGGACCAGAGGGGAGTTCCATTTACATAGAATAGATCTCTTGGTTTACAGAGTAAGCAACGCTAGCCAGCTATATTGTGGTGTGGATAACTTCGGTATATCACTACTTATCCCCAAAAGATAAAACAGAGGGCTAAGAGGGATCTGTTGATGCATCACCTTTGAGGCTACCTTCTGTATTTCCTGCCATATAGGTTGGATCCTTGTACAGGACCATAAAATATGCAGTAAATCTCCCCCTGGTAACTGACATCTCCAACAACTATCAGACTGTAGTAGTTTGGCTTTATAGAGGATAGCAGGGGTTCTATACCATGAATGGGCAATTTTATTCTGAATTGATCTGGACTTGGCATCTTTAAACCAGCTGTGTGGTCCTTCCAGCCCTTATCCCAAGCCTCAGGTAAAATGTGGATTTGCAGCATCTTCTCCCACTTACGTCTAGCATCGT
Organism: Neoceratodus forsteri; assembly: GCA_016271365.2. Taxonomy (NCBI): domain Eukaryota; kingdom Metazoa; phylum Chordata; order Ceratodontiformes; family Ceratodontidae; genus Neoceratodus; species Neoceratodus forsteri. Next base: position 275,649,491 of record CM057453.1, on the reverse strand, counting down.
CTGATTGGGAAGGGAGAGTGTCTCTAATAGTGGCGTATAGCCGACCTGCTAGTCCCTTAGGATGCAGTATCCATGAGTGAAGGCAGGAGGGTTTGTCATATATCAATTTAGGGGGTAACAGATGTCGAGTAAGATCTCTTCTCTAAGTTGGAGGTATCTCCAGAAATCAGATTTCGGCATGCTCCACACCTGCCTCAATGACTGAAATGTATGAAGAGCTTTCTCGTTGGGGGTCAGCATATCTCCCATTTTGGAGATGCCTAGATTGGGCCATTTTTTCCATCTTACCTCAGAACCTCCTATGCACCTGGGAGAGAGGGATAAGGTCCATTTTCATTTTCAGGTGTGTACTAAATCAATTTGCTCTGGATGCAATCACAGCAGGTGAGATAGGGTCTGCATTTGACATATGCCGTGAGCCAGTTTGAGGACCAAGCCTTTGTACAAAAAGGGAGGAAGGGTGAATGGTTCCCATAATGCCCATTTCAAGTTGTATCCATTGTGGAGAGAAAGGGGAGAGTAGACATGCCCACTTAACTGTCTGGGCTAGCAGGAAAGCCCATTGGTATGCTTCTGGCCATGGAAGATTCCACTCTTCTTGCTTCCAATGAGATCTAAGTTTGGAGTGACTGAATCTAGGTTTAGAACTTTCCCATAGGAAGCCTCCAAATAATTTATCTATAGGCTGCTGCCAGTGTTTAGGCAGATTGATAGGCAAGTGCATAAGAAGGTAAAAGAATTTAGGGGCTGTTACCATTTTTACGGCCGCAATTTTTCCTGCTAGAGTGAGTTTTAATAATCTCCATCTGTCAAAATCTGTCTTGATGGAGGAGAGAAGGGGCTGTATATTAGTCTGCCATATATCCTCCAGAGATGGAGTTAAATTAATGCCCAAGTATGTAAGGCCATTGGGAGCCCATAGGAGATCAGCTGCTTCCACCAGTTGCTGTGAGCAGTGGGAGTTAAGAAGGAGTACCTCGGTTTTTGTTCTGGTTAATTCATAGGCCTGAGTGCTTAAAGAAGGCTGTTAAGAAACTAAGCGGGGGGGGGATGGCTTGGTGGACATCTTCTAAAAAAAGAAGGAGATTGTCAGCATACATAAAGGTTGTGTAAGGTGTACTTCCCATATTCAAACCTTGTATATCAGGGTGACTATGGATTGCAGCCACCAGGGGTTCAACTGCCAGTACAAACAAAAGATGGGAAAGGGGCAGCCTTGACTTGTACCTCTACCTAATGCAAAGGATGGGGTACTGAATTTGTATTAACTCTGGCTGAGGGGCTCTCATATATAGATTGTATCCTAGCTAGAAACTTTTCTCCCAGACCAAAGTGCTTTAAGACCATGTATAGATATCCCCATTTGACTGAGTCAAATGCTTTTTCGAAGTCTACAGCAATGGCAGCTACCAGTGCAGAAATTGTCTTTGAAATTGGTAATAAACTCATAAGGGTTCTCAGGTGGTCCGAGCTGTGATGCCCAGGTACAAAGCCTGCTTGGGATGGGTGTATAAGACCAGGGAGTAGGGAGCTGAGTCTAGTAGCTTGAATTTTGGCATACAGTTTACTGTCTAAATTAATAAGTGATATCGGGTGGTAACTTCTGGGGTTGGTAGGGTCTTTACCCTTTTTGGGAATAACAACAATGGTTGCCTCACATATAAATGGAGGTAAAGTCCCCTTAATTTCAATCTCTTGGAATACCTGAGTTAAGAGAGGTAGAACAACCGGAGCTAATGCCTGGTAAAAATCTGCAGTGTAGCCATCACTACCTGGAGATTTCTCCTTCTTCAAATCCCAAATGGCTACTGCCACTTCCTCACTAGTGATCGGAAGGTCCAGGCATTGCTCCTGTTGTTTCTGCAGTTTGGGAAGCTGCAGAGCATCCCCCAAAAAATGAGTATCTCTATTTGGTCCCGTGTGTGTGTAGATATATAGAGATTTACAGAAAGATGTCATAGTAGAATTAATGTCCTTCAGGGAAGTACCCAATACCCCTTGTGTGTTCTTCAGCCCAGAAATTTATCTGCTGGCTTGTTGTTTACAGATCTGATAGGCAAGCACTTTGCCCCCTTTATCTCTTCCTTCCCAGAAGGTGTGCCTGAATCAAAGAATGGCTATTTTGGCCTTCCTATTTAGGAGTTGATTGATTTCAAATTGAAGACCTAGAATAGTTCTGCCTATAGGGGACTGAATAGATGGAGAGAGCACGGACTTAAAGACACCTTCCGCTTTGGCCAATTTTTGTTCTAGGGTGACTAACTGTTGTTCTCTTTCTCTGCGTTTAGCCACAGTAAAGCCCATGATACTGCCCCGCGTCGTGGCTTTGAAGGCTTCCCATGTGGTACCAGCAGAGGTGTCTGCTATAGTATTTTCAGCCAGGAATAAAGAGGCCTCATTCCTAGCCAAGGGGATAAAGTCAGAGTCTTTCATTAGGAGAGGGTCTAGCCTCCATTGTCTGGGTGGGGGGGGCCATGGGATCCCACTGCATGAGGAGTTGGACTGCAGCATGATCAGAAATAGCTCATGGCAGTATTGAGACCTCAAGAGTTTTGGCTGTAAGGATGGGAGAGCCTAGCCAAAAATCTAGCCTACTGTACGAGTCATTAGCTTCTGAATAGAAAGTGTAATCTCTCATTCTGGGCCGAAACAGTCTCCATAAATCAGTAAGCCGCATCCAGGATCATTTGCTGAAGGGCCTTCCCACTTCTAGTGTGTGCCTCTTTGCCTTTGTCATTTCTATCTAGGGAGGGCACCAGTGTTATGTTGAAGTCCCTGCCAATAAGCAGGGTGCAGTCTGGGAGATTAAACCCCAAAATCACCTCTGCCAGATTATGAAAGAATTGTGGGGAATCCACATTCGGGGCATATATATTACATAGAGTAAGTGGTCCTATGAGTGTGTTATATGTGGCAATTACCCATCTGCCTTCTTGATCTGAAAGCGTCTGGACTAAAGTCCAGTTAAGAGATTTATGCAAAAGAATAAGAACACCATGCTTCCTAGTTGGGGCATTGGAGTGTACCTGTTGGCCCACCCAGTCCTTGTTCATTCGAGTGTGATCATCCCCCGAGAGTTTGTACTCTTGGAGGAAAGCCACTTTGGAGTGTAGCCTTTTCAGATGTGCCAGGACTTTCTTGTGTTTCACTGGGGAATTCAGCCCCCTGACATTCCAAGTGTGAAGTACAATGTCTGTCATTATGGCTTACAGACACTCCAAAGGGGACTAGAGCAAATTCAATAAAAGGTACGGTCCACCCCAACCTCTATACCTGGTGGGTTAATTGTTTCTATCCTCTCCCTTCAAACATACGTTGGAAATAACAATGTGCAAAACTTACTGTTAAATACTGTACCTATGTGCTAGCTGAAGGTTTAAATTGCTTAACTTATCAACCAGAACCACAGGGAAAGATGTGATGAGACTAAACCAGCTGGAGCCCCAGCCAATAGTATGCCTGATCGCCCTTGGGGACGTGAGGTAATTAAGCTCCAATAGAAAGAGGAGCTTCTTTTGCACTCTAAGTTCAAAATGACTTATCCAGTGCACTACTTGTATTATCACTAATGGGAGTAATATGGTACTCCATTGCCTAGAGCCTTGTCCAAGTGTACCGAGCCATAAATGAGCCTCCCTTAAGAGGGGGAAAAGGGAACACTTGGTGACCTCCGATTAATAGCTGGGCTGTTGGCTAACCAAAAGGTCCAGGCATCCTCCCAGAAAAGTAACAACAAAGAGGAAATTTATCAACATCACAGTTGCGCTTTCCTACGAAATGAAATAGAGGGACTATGGAATTATTACCAGGAATCAAAAATATTGGGGAAATGTAGATTGCTGGCTATCATATCATTTACGCCTAGCATCCTTCACATACTTCCCATTCTTGTATCTCTGCAGGGCAGTATGAAAGAAGGAGGGGGGAGGGCATCTTAACTACATTCTAAACTAGATCTAGTTAACAATAGTAACATCTAACCAAACACACTGAACCTGTATCTGGTATCAGATCTATGTCTAAACATCATATCTTTAATTTTGTTATTCCTTCCCTGTAGGGTTCAACCTTTCATGGGCGTATCTTCGGTTGGGAGGGTAGTGGGGGGTGCAAGTAACTGTAAGAGAGGGCTAACAGAAGTATACCATCTTGAGTGAATCCCAAAAGTCTCTGTGCATTACATACTCTCTTTTGCTATCCACCCTTCTCTAACTCACTGTTTTCCCAAATGACCTCCGGCAATTAGTATCTGTTAACTCAATTAGAAGCAGATACATAACGCTCAATGCCTGGCCCACATGCTGGATGCGAGTACTAAACGGCAGCATAGCAGAATTCTTCAATGCATCATCTGTTCTTAAGGGCTGGAAGGCCATGCAGACAATGGGGTCTGTTAGGACTCTATACACAATGTATCCATCACTCTGTTATGATCAACACAGACCTGGCCCCACACTATTGCTCAGTAACTTACTAAAAAGAGGGGGTGGGTGGGAAGGGAAGGGTTCTGGAATGATCAGACAGAAAAACATTTGGGAGTCATTTTCCCCCTACCTTTCTGGAAAGATTAACCTTGCACCATACAGTTCAGCTACATATTTTATGTAAATGCCCTCCTAACCTTGTTATACCCCCCCCATTATTAGTACCTCCGAATAGGCATCTGGGAGCAGTGATAACCTGTGTTGAACAAACCAGTACGCTGAAGCCAATGGGGTTTACCCTGTCAGGAGGAGGCCTGGAATGCTGACCTTTGAAGTCGAGCAAAATTTATACACTAGGCTGCTAAAAGTCGCTAAGGCCTCAGTTATCCCCCCACATCCATTTCCCAGTTACCCGAGACATCTGTCCCTAGGTATCTATCCAACCTGTACAAAGTCTGCACAGAAGTTTATGACAAGTCTGCAGGGTCCTTTTCTATAATGCAGCCTGGGGGTGAACCGGGAGCCTGGGTTCGTGTTTCTGGGTCCTGCAAGGGCAATGCAGTGTCCGTGGCATACGCCCAGGAGGTGTGCTCATCCTCTGAGTCATTTCAATTGGGGTCCACCACATTAGTGTCCATCTCATCCCCTCAATCAGTGTCTGGTAGATTCCTCAATGCCCAAATCGGTTGTGTGCAAAATATGGGCTGACGAATTCCAGCTCTACTGTACCTGCTGTGCTTGAGTGCTGGGTCTGCTTTCCTGGGGAGTATTTTCTATCCTGTGGATGGCTGCATTTAGAATGAGAAGATTTCGGAGATCGTTTCCTAACTTTGGAGCTACGAGAGTCCAGGCCATTTTGAAGAGGTGTAGGAAGTGCTATTGCTGTGGTTTCAGGTGAATTTTCTCTCGCTGAATGTCATTGAGCTTGGCCTTCGACCAGGTTGAGAGCTGAGGAACTCGAGCCAGCCGGCCACATTTTTGCAATAAAGTCCACAGCTGTGTCTGGTGAGGCAAACTGATGCACTGTACTGTTTACAGAAATCTGTAGATTTTCAGGGTATCGCAGGGTGAAGGGAACTTGCAAAGTGTGGAGTTTGCGTCACACTTCAGAGAAGGTTTTCCGTTTGGCAGCTAAATCTTTAGAATAGTCTTGAAAGATCATGATCGAGTGCTCTCTCCAACATAATTGCCCCAATTCCCTGGCCCTAGCTTGAATAGCTTCTTTCTCAGCATAGTTTAAGATTCTGGCAATGAATGGTCGAGGCCTGTCTCCCTGCGTAGGTCTGGGCTGTAAGGAATGATGCACCCTCTCGATTGTAATTCTTGTGCCTTTAGGAAGTTGAAGAATCTCTGGTAGCGTTTTCTGCAGAAAGGTTTACGCTTTACCATTTTCGCAACCTTCAGGGAAACCAAGGAGTCATAAGTAGTTACGACGACTTCTGTTTTCCAAGTCTTCCAACTTGTCTTGAAGAAGTCAAATCTGGGCTGCCTGTTCCCACATAGTAGCACAGTGAACTTGGAGTACATCTTCTTGGGCTGTTGTTTTTTTGCTCCAGTCGATACACTCTTGCATCCATTTGCTGCATAGAAACTGCCATAGTATTCGCTGCTAGTGTTAGGGAATCTATACTGGTCATGATGGAGGTGAACATATATCTGACTGAGGGTTCTGCCATCACCAGTGCCGAGTGCGCCATGCAACCTACTGTACGAGCGGTTACAGCTTCCAATGAGTTAGTTTTCCCCTGTCGGGAGACACAAATATTTATATTTATTCAGGTTCTGGGCTCTTAGGCATTTGGAGCTCTGAGATCAAGCCGCCATCTTGGTCGCTGGTTGGCCACACCCCCTTAGACCCAGGCTCTTTTAATTTGTGTCAAATGATATACTGAGGACATCCAGGTTTCCCATAAAAATATTACATCTAGGCTACAATCCATTAAAAATGAAAAGATAGCCCTCTTTTTTCCCATTTTGTATACTACAAACATTTAAAGTGGCAAGTTGGAACTGCACCATCTGACTCACAAACTATAAATGTATGACAGATTCAAAACAAAGTCAGTAAGTTCTAGCTTGTGAGTCCTCATGTCATTTATTTTTTTCATTTTTTTTACACTTTCCTGTAGCCTGCATAAGTTCTAATACAGACTGAGAAGACCTGACTAAAGATGCATCAGAGTCAGAGTTTCCCCAGTTTGTCTTCTCAGACAAAGCAGCAAACTGGTTATCCAAATTAAAGTCTGTTTCCTTTTGTGTCCCTAGGCCCAGATATTCAAAAGGGTTGCGCCATGCGCAACAGAGATGCACCAGTGCAAGTCTGAAAATGCACCATTGTGAGATATTCAGCGGGATGCAGCTGTGCCCCCCAAATTGCAATGCGCAAGAGCGCAATGGTAATGAATGCATGCACAACTGAAGTGGGAGGAACCATGAATAAATGGCGCAGTGCGATATTCAACAGCATGCACCATGTACAATAGGAGAGCAAGCGGAAGTTGCACAATAGCGGAAATGATCCAAAATAAAAAGGAACAAGAGAGAGGCGCAAGAACGCTACAGGGAAGCCAGAAGTGGGAGCGAGGTGACAGCAACTAGGCAGAGGTAGCAGTGAGCAGGACTGGGCAGGAGCAGGACACAGCACACCTGGAAAATACCAGGAACAGGACAGGAGTGGGGAGCCTGTGCCACTGTGCAAGAGTCAAAGGGAAGTGCCACAGTGGACTGAGGGCAGTGACAGTGGGCAGGATAGCCAAATCTTGGAGGTGTTCCCGGTGCAGGGGGAGTAGCATAAAGGACAGCCGGGGGAATGGGAATACAGCTGCCAGGGGGGGAACACAAGCCAGAGACATGGCCAGTGCCACCATTCAGATGGAGGCAGTAATGAGAGGTGTGAGAAATCAGGCATCAGGAGGGCGCAGCTGTGGAAGGGCCCATCTGTAGTATGCCCCCAACAGGCAGTACCGAGCCCGCACCAGCTTCGAGCACTACAGTGACACCGAGACAGTGGTCTGGTACCGCCTGAACTGGGCGATCCTGAGGTGGCTCTGTGACTGTGCAGTGATGAGAGGCAGGCACCCACACGACAGAGCCATGCTCTGTCAGTGGAGACAAAGGTGACAGCTGTCGTGTGCCTGCTCACCATGGGTACCTTCCAGAGACCAACAGGGGACACAACAGGCATACCCAGTCAGCCATGTCATGCCTACTCACACACTTCCTCAGCGCACTGCTGCCACACGCTGCGGAGTACATCCGTTACCCCAGCACACAAGTGGAGCACACAGCACACAAACAAGAGTTCCACAGGGTAGCATGTATGCCTGGCATGCTCGGGGCCATTGACTGCACCCATGTGGCAATCCGCACACCACCTGGCCCGGAAGGTGCTGCATACATTAATCAGAAGGGCTATGCAAGCATCAACTGCCAGGTGGTGTGCGATGCTAGGGGGCACATAACCAATGTCTGTGCCACGCACCCTGGGGGAGCACATGCCTTCATCTGGCACCAGTCTGCACTGTGCCACAGGTTTGACAGTGAGGACATCCCCACTGGCCACCTAGTGGGTGAGTATGCAAATGACGCAGAAAGACATGGATCATGGGAGGGGCATAGTCAGAGGTGACATGGGTACTGGCCTAGATGACCCATGGCAGGGTGATGCTGATCACCAAACTAATGTCCACCCTCTACACACAGGTGACAGTGGATATCCACTCCGTCCTTGACTGCTCACACCATACCGGTGGCCCGTGACCCCATCGCAGCAATGGTACAATGAGACACATGACACCACACGCAATGTCATAGAGTGGGTGTTCAGGATGCTGAAGGTACGTTTCCATTGCCTGGACACGTCTGGCGGTGCCCTGCAGTACAGCCCCTCAAAGGCCTGCGGGCTATTCTGTGCCTGTTGCATCCTGCACAACATGGCCAACAACTGTGGGATAGCTGTAGAGGTCGAAGAGAGGGTCAGCGATGAGGGCGATGAGGACGCTGGTGCAGATGGTGATGGGAAGCCCTCCCTTGGTCGAAGGGACCCCCAACTGATCCAGATGTAACAGCTGCACCGGGACACCATCACAGAGGAGCACTTCAACCAATCCAGGTAAGTCATGGGGCCATGTGCAACCACCAATGGCAAGTGCACAACCCACAAACACGCATGGACAAACCACAGGGGTGCATGTCGTAAAGGGAATTGGCTGAGCATGGAACTGCACACGCCATCAGGGATGGGCAAGGCCTAACACAACACGCAGTCACACACACACACACACACACACACACACACACACACACACACACACCACAAGACACGCACAAAGGGTAGGAGGCACACCGACCCCAACCGCCACCCCTAGCCACACACACATCCACAGACCACCACGCCCAGTGCCTGTCATTGTGCATGTCTCAGATGCTGGGAACCATTGCACAGTGATGGACAGCGCAATGCAGGCATCATCATGCACACAGCACAGTGGCCAGCAGCCGGGAGGGTGTGCACATGGAACGAGTGTGTGTGTGCAGGTCTGGGTACCCCACCCGTGCATTGCACATTGAACAACACACTGCACACAGGGCAGCGTCAGACAGTAGCCATGGTGGGAGACAGGTGAGTCATGCGGCACAGTGCTACGGCTGCCACGGATGCTTGGGCAGCCCCACTGAGACCCGCCAGCAGTGAAAGGGTGACCAATGGCCTCATGGGGTGGCACCGACAGTCCCCCAGGGGTGCTGCAGCGGGAACACGACCGTTCTCGAGCAGGGGTCTGCAGCTTACTGAACATGCCTGAGCGAGGCATGCTCGGGATGCCCACAGCTGAATCCTGTGTCAACAAAGAGGGTGTCGCACGACGCGGGGAACGGGAGGTGGACATGGCACTGCATGGTGTCTGCAACGCATGGGCAAATAAATGTGTGCCCATTGTGGCCATGACAGCTGTGAATGCCTGTGTCTGCCTGTCAATGGTGGCAGTCACATCCTCCCGCAGCCAGTCCATCCCTGCCAGGAGCAGACCGGTGTCCCTACTGCGCCGCTCATCTGCCTGGCACTGGACCGCACTGAGTGCATCCACTCCCTTCACAAGCCACAACTGCTGATCCACTGATTCATGGAGTATGAGGGTGTGCTCATCTAAGAGGTCATCTGCCTGATTGATATGATGTCCCTCATGGTATTTGCGGCCGTGCTGGGCAGCACCCCTTGAGGTTGGGCGCTGCACACCAGGGTCATGCCTGGGCATGTCCACAGGTGGTGCACTGATGCTGCTCCCTGACACTGTCCCCCATTGCCATTGGCTGACTGCTGACACTGCCCCTCCAGCCGCCGATCTCCAGGGCTCAAGGGTGCCGCTGCAGTGGCCGCAACAGCTCCACTGTCCTGGACACACACCAGTGCTGCCCCACTGGTGCAGACAGGCACAGGCTGGGACTGTGATGTCACGCAGACCTCCACGGTGGCACCACCCACGGCTATGCCCGTGCTGTAACCTGCTGTGTGGCCATCCTGCGGCCCACACGTATCACTGTCCATGATGTGAGCTCCATCATCATCAGTGACGGATCCGGCACCAGTCCAAGTCTCAGCATGCTGGCATCCATGGACGCTGTCACACTGGGACACGGGCAGGGCCTCCTCCGCACCTGCTTCACCAACATCAGTCCGGACAGCCAGGCGGGCCCACTGTTGTCCTGACCCTCGGACACCTGTGGAGGTGGATAGGCCCTCTTCTGTGTCCAGGGTATTACCCTCAGTGGATAAGCCCACCACTGCTGACCCTTCTAGCTGCTCAGGAGCTGTAAGGGAACACAGTGTCATTAATGTATCTGCCCTACCCTGTGGCACCCCACCCCACAGTGACAGATCAGGACCTACCATGCAGTGACAGGCTACCACCTGTCTGGAAGCCACCACCTGGAACATCCTCGATGGCACAACGCCACATGCTGCAAGCAACCCGCTCTTCCTGTGGTGTCAGGCGTTGCACAGCCAGCTGTCCCCCACCAGTCACAGCCTGTGCTGCCCTGATGGCAGCCACCTTATCTTTAATCCTCCTCCTGTCTGTGCCCACCTTCTTCTTGCACTCCTGCACAGACTGCTGGTTGCTGCCATGCTGGTTGACAGCACGCACCACCTCACCCCATGCCGCAGCACGGGCCTGTGGTGTTCCCCGCTATCTGCTGAGCAGCGGTTACTGGTCAAGGTAGGCCTCAAACAGGGCATCTGATTCTGCCTTGGTAAAGTTGGGCGTCCTCCGTCTCCCACGTCTCTGTTCCTCCTCCTCCACCTCACGTTCAGTCATCATTGATCCTGTGGGAATGACAGGTGTTACCTCTGACTGTGCAGTCCCATGCATCTCCCACACACCACAGTCCACACTCCCAAACAGTATGCAACTCACCACAATAGACTGCAATACCAGACTATGGCTTCTGCAGCCCCATGTCACATTTATATAGCTCAACGCATGCAAATGAGGCGAGGCTCAATTTTAAGTGGTTGCTAATGCAGTAGCTGTGCCATTGAATTGCTGATGAGCTGATTTGCATATGCCGGCTGAATATCACACTGTTGTGCCTTGCGCAATTGTGTTGAACGTGCTCAGGCAAGGGTGCAGCTCTGTGATGTGCACAGTAGACACTGAATGGCGCATACCCGGGGTGCTGACGCTGACGCCTGCTGTGCTGCTGATGTACTGTGCATGGGAGGCAGTGTAGGGCACGGCCACCACTGTGCCAGTGGTGCTAGTGCGCTGTTCACATGTATGGTGCTCTTGCACTGAGGAGCCGTAGGTGCCATGGAGCCACAGAGTGGTAGGTCACTACAGGACATCTCACACAGGCACCCAACCATGCTACATGCAGGGAGTACCACTCGTGTTGTGTCGGTCCGTGCACGAGAGACCCTTGACCCTGTGCCCAACCTTTGACCCTATACGCCATGCTTCCACATGGGTGCACACCTATCATGCTGTTCGGTGATAGCGTGATGGGAAATGGCAGCACTGTACCGTGCAGCATCTGCATGTGGCGGACGTGTGCTACAGAGCGCCATTTTGTGATCCTACCTGTATCAGTGATGGCAAGCAGGAGAGCTGCTGTCTGGAGCCCACTGGAGCCGGCCAGTTTGGTGGCCATTGTGGAGCCCCATGCTGGGGCCCTGTTTGGGAATGACTCCCTGGACAGGGCTAGGAGTGCAGTTTGGGAGGAGGTGGCAGTGGCACTAGACGAGGCCACAGGGATCAGCCGAACAGCGGAGCAGTGTCGCCACCACTACGGGGACCTCCAGCGAAGGGACCCAGAAAGGCTTGCTTGTCTACGGGCATACGCCAGGTGAGGTGCAGTGCCATGTCCAGGCAGGTGCTCCATCCATACACTGGTTGCGTCCGTACAGGTATCATGGTTGGCATGTGTCCATCCCACGGTGGGGGGGCAGTCCTGTGTGGGCGGTGGTGGTGGTGGTGGTGGTGGTAGTAGTGATGGCGGGGTTGCGGCATGGCTGGGCTGTGCGGGATCGCACACACCAGGGGGGGCCTTTGCTACTGGTTTGTACTGATGTTCCCTTCTCCATGTTTGCACCCTAGGCCCTGAGGAGAGGCAAAGAGACAGGGAGGCACGGCAACATCGGGAGACAGGCGATGCAGGGCAAGAGCCACGGGCTGCTGGGCTCATCCAGCAACAGCGCCCAGATCCAGCCAATGCAAGTGAGTGCCTTTCTTCCAGGATATTCTGTGCATGCTGTGTTGCGGGGTAGGCGGCGGGGCATGGCCACCATCCATTGACATCACTGATGTGCACACCACATGGTACACTCAGTACTGTCCTGTGGCACTGTATGTGTGGGTGGGCATCCCTGGTGGTCCATGCGTGCAGCGGGTACATGGCTGTGCCACTGCCTTCGCACCACATGGCAGTGTCACTGTACTGCCACAGTGGTGCTGTGTGGGACTTGGGCGGTGGGTGTGTGCAGTGGTTGGCATGGCTGTGTGCCCATGGGCAGGTGGGTCTTGTGGACACGATCACTGTGGGTGGTCGCACACCATCACAGGGGTGTGGCCCATGGCTGTATGCCATGCACAATTGTAGGGCTGCAGGGGGATGGACATTCACACATATTGACTCTGCTCCCTTGTCCTAGGTGAATAGCGGCTGATGCTGCTACCGAGGGCAATGCAGGAGCTCCTACAGATTGCGAGGGCATCCTTGGAGTTACTCCAGTGATTGGAGCAGCATAGTGTCCGGAGGCAGAGGACAAGGAGGCACCACAGGAGTGGGGAACAGGACAGACGCTAAGCCCTCCATGCCCCTGGATTCACCCTACCCCGCTGGACCCACCCTCACACCCCTTCTGCCCTCTCCCATTTGTTCACCTCTGCCCCTTACCCACCCCCACCTGGTATGTGGCCCTCACCCCCCTTATGTAAATATTTGTATATAGTTGTTTGGACCTTTATAGAATACATTTATTTTGTTATACCTACTGTGGTGGTGTCTGATTTGCAGCAGGCTACAGGTGCTCAGCTGCAGTGGTGTGCATGGCGTTGGGTGGTGCAGGCATGGGCATGTGTGTGTGTGTGTGTGTGTCCAGAGGGGAACTGCCTATGGTGTGGTCGTAGGTATCAGTCACTGTCTGTGGTTTGTGTGTTGTTCCCTGTGCACTGGATGACTGTGTGCAGTGGTCCACGGTGCATGCACTGTGTCCATGGCGCCCCTGTCAGACCATCCATGGCCTGTGCAGCTGACAGCCTTGCATGTCTGTGATGTGCACAGTCTGATGGCATGTCAGTGGTGGCTGTCCATGCTGGACAACCACTGTACCCAGCACAATGCCGGGTTGCCTCCTGTCACCAGTATGGTGCACGTCTGCCTTGGGTGACACTGTGGCCTCCGTTGTTGTTGTCCCCTCTCCATGCTGTCACTTGTGTCTGTTGCACGGGATGTGCTCCACTGTCTGTCACTTGTGCTACAGCTGCATGCTGGTGGCATACAGCTTCATGGTGCCTGCGCAGGGTGTGCCATGGAGGTGTGCTGGCCGTGTGTACATGACTGCCGTGGCCACATGCCAGTGGCTTTATTGACCTGCTACTGTGTCCCTGTGTTGGTGTGCCCTTGGGTATGTGTGGGTATTTGTCCATCCACTGTGTTGCATCCTGTGTGGTGCATGCTTCCATGCAACACTGTGGGCATCTGTGCTGGCTGTTGTGACCAGTGCTGGGATGGAGTGTGTCCTTGGGAGGGTGTGCAGGGTGCTGTACTCTGGTGGTGGGCTCTGGGGCATGCCCTGTCCCATGTGGGGTACCTCGTGTGCCGACCCAATGTTGGTCTCTCAGCTGTACCTTGGGGGGAACGTGCAGGGCATCACTGTGTATAGCGTTGTTGCATCGCTGTTTGCTGCCGCCCATTGCAGGGTGCTCACGGGGAGGCTGCCTTGCATGGCTCCATGGTGCACAGGGTTGCATTGTCACAGTGGGGGTGGTGTCATGCATGGAGTGTCCTGCACTGTTGGGCACTACTCCTGGGCAGGGTGTCTGGGGATAGTGGTGCAGGGTGTGCTCTACATTGGTGGCATGGTGTGGCATGGGGTGGCAGAACATCCTTGTGTGCCGATCACAGCTTGTCAGGGGGTGTGCTGGGGCACCATGCCCCGGCTGTGGGATTGTTGCTGGTGTCCATGGGCTGGTGGTTCTTCCAGCTCTCCTCAGGTTGTGCGGTGCATGGGGTGTGGGGGGTGATGTCTGTTCTGCTGTGTGCTCATCTGTCCATATCTACCATGGGTGGTGGACCCCTGCATCCTGTCCCTGTGCATCCCTGGTTGTGCTGATGCACTGCTACCCTGCTCCACTGTGCATCCCTGGTTGTGCTATTGCACATCAGATCTGTGCCACTGTGCATCCCTGGTTGCGCCATGGCGCAGTTGGTGCGATATTCAGTTGTGTGGCGCAGGTGCATCTTGCCTGCGCAGTGTTTGAATATCTCGCATGTTGCGCTTGGGCACACTAGATTTGCACCTGCTCCTGCTGTTGCACACTTTTGTGGTGCAGTTTAAATATCTGGGCCTTAGAGTTTTTCTTGAACTTCTATGTCTCATGAAAGGTGCTGACCATTCTTGTGGTGGAGGCATATTTTATGTGCCTTCCAAGCAATCCTCCATTTGATCATCAGGTAGATCACCGGTATCAGTTTTTTCCTTCTCCTAAGATTTCTCTTAGGCCTGTCCAGTCTGAAATTGTTCTTTCCTTATCTTCTTTATTTGTTGAACATGGTCAGTTGTTTTGTTTACTGGGGTCGTTAGATCCATTTCTTCTTGAGCCTTTTGCTGTGCATTAGATGCAGGGGGGATAAAATCTCCCTGGTTTGGAATCACAATTCTTGATAGTCCCACACTGACCCCTTTTTTCTGTGTAGTTTTGATTAAATCTTCCCAGTCAACGCCATCTGTTCTGTTATGTGCAGCCTATGAGCAGTTTTGGAAAACATGTCCTTTTCCATCACATAGGTTACATCTATTGTAATTCTCACATTGTGTACTGATATGATCGAACTCTCCACAGATCCCACATCTCAGCTTGTTGCAGGTGCTGGAAAGATGGGATCTGGTTCCACATTTTTAGCAGGCCTTGGGTTATCCAGAGTAAAAACAAACTCCTCTGTCCCTCCATAGGAAAAAAAACCCTATTGGGTGAGTGCTGTATTCTATCCTTGCTTTGCTCTAATTTTACTTTGAACCTCCATCCACCACATCAAAATCCCTCTAAGTCTATTAATGCCTCTGATGAATTGAGAACTTCACATCTTTGTTGCAACCAGTGTAAGATATTTCCAACATTCAGCCCTTTGTAGAGGATCATAATTGTGACCTGTTTTATCATGAGTTTTGTTAGGGGGGATGATGATGAAGCACACCCATAGAGGAGAAAATGTCAACTGATTATACTTGAACCAAAATTGTTCTAAATCAAGGGAAGTGTTAAAGTTGACTAACATCAATATTTTCTCCCCCACCCCACAACCATGGATCAAAACATGTACTTCTGATGGTCCGAAGTCCATGGCTTCTTTCAATAACTTTCTCCCAACTTACTGTAAGTTTGATCAGGTCTTGGTTCTATACCACCTTTATAATGTAGCCATACTGCATTCTCCCTTGGGGGTAGGTTCCATCTTATTTTTAAATAAATTAGCAAAATTTTTATTCGGGGGGGGGGGGGCTCCAGCAGAATTATTCTCCCCATCTGCCAGTTCTTCTGCGGAAGATTCCTCCCCAACAACGTTTTCAGCATTTTGATTATTTGTGGAGGGGTGCCTCATTTATTTTTCAAGTATGTATGTTAGAGTGAGTCTCAGTCTTATGGAGTAACCCAAATTTAACACATCCCCATTCTATGTGTCTGACTCTTCCCCAGTATTGGTATGTCTTGTTTTAGAAAATGTTTTTACAAGTGCTCCTCCAGAAGTGTTAAATGAGCATAACACTACCTGATTTCCTGCATTTTTGTCCTGTTGTTTTTTATGTTCTGTGGCATCTTCTTCTCTGTTCAGTCCAAATTCATTCACCAAAACCTCTGGTGCTTCAGCTTCTTGCTTCTGCAAGATGGCATTTCCATTAGATACGTCATCTCACTCAGGATCTGGGACCCATTTTCCAGCATTCAGTTTTTTTCTATCCTGCATAGTTTAATGCTCTTTCTGGTGACCAACTCATATACAGATAGTGTTTTTCCTATACACCAAAATCTGGTGGAACTGTTGCTCTTGCTGACAGTGGCTTCCTTTGAGACTCTACTCTCAGCTGTTTGTCAAATCCAAACTGTCTTGTCAAAGTTGCTGTCTCTATGTCTACACAGAAATTTTCTATAACATCTTTTTCAGCTGTCTGTTCCAGCTCAAAAGTTAAAACATGCAAGATTCTATTCTTTATTCAGGGCTTCTTTTTTTTTTACAAAGCTTTCTTCATTTTGCGCTATTAGCACTTCCAACATTTGGTGCCTAGCATGAAGCTTTCATTCCTGCTGTGCCTGTGCAGGCGCAATGTCTACCACTTTAGAAACATTAACTAAATCCACATTATTCGTAGTTCCACTATTTGATTCTCCAACAGTGCTCTTTTGTTGAAATTTTGCTATAGTGTTTCTCGGAGTCAGCATTACCAAATCTTCATCCTCCTGGCTTACACTGGCTGGAAGGGAAGATGTCTCTGCAGCATGCTGCAACTGCTCATCCACTGCAGCCTCTGGCTCCTCCATCCTGTAAGTGAGCCAAAAGTTCCCCCTTCCAAGAGTAGTTTTTTTTGCTAAACAAAGGAAAACTCATACAACAAATATAAACTCTGTTTCATTTCAATAGTTTACAATCGTAATCTTAATAAAAGTAACTAAAGAAACAGAAAGCAACTATTAGTCATTATCCAATGAAGTACACATCATAATGCCTAAATAAAATTATTTTTTTCTTCTTAAACATTTAATGTCACTGGTTGATCTGAATCTGTAGTCCATGGTAAGTTCCTCCATTGGTTATTCCTGAGACTCCAATACACATGTTCCAGTTCTTCTTGGTAAATCATGCATATGATATGTGTTTCTTTACTAAAGAGTTCTACTGTTGATGCTTGTTTTTGTTCCAATGCAAACAGGCACCTGCTATTCCATATATGCCATTTAAAAACTGTAAATAATACCTATAAAGTACTCTGAACCCATTTTTCCTAAATTTTACTAAATTTACCATATATCAATACCTCATAAGTGATGTTCTTAAGTATAGGTTCTGTCCACTTATTTGCCACCAATGTCCAGACTGTGGCAATGTATGGCCATGTGAAAAAGAGATGTTCCATAGTTTCTAATTCCATTGTACATGTTTCTCTAGTACATACTGTATTCTTTCATTTAATTGTTTATGTTTTTGGTTTACTTTAACAGTTTATCATGGCAGCATAGCCAATGTACATCCCACATTATTGCTGGTATTCTGGGTTATACTAGTAAATGTATTAAATAAGGTAAGTGCCTGGGAAGACAGTGTTCGGATACTACAGGTTCTTGATAGTGGGTGTCCATAATCCATTTGTATAACATTTTTCTGTGTAGTGCCATGCCTTGAGGGCTACTGATCTGCCAGCCTTTTAATTCTATAAAAACTTCTCTTACATATGATGGTGCTAATGCTACCTGCTTTACTATACTGAAGATTCCTGTCTCCAATTTTTGCCATCATATCTGGCAGCTGGAATGAAATAGTGGTTCATATGCCTTATTTTTATTACATAATAGTGCTTTGAAGTTTGCCATTGAAGAAATACTATAGCAAAAGACTATGGGATTTATCATATTTAAACCCCCTTGTTGTAAAGGTATGTTAGTCACATTCCTTTTAATAGGGTTTAAATGGCTCCCTATAAGGCCTGGGAAAAAACACTTAATAAGGAGGTCTTTAGAGACTTTGGTGAAGGAAACAGGTAGATTTATGTGCAAAAACAAAGGAACTAAGTATTTTAATTAAATATGTTCTTTTTTTCCCCCATAGATCATTTGTTCCATTAACTACCATTGCTTTACCTTGTATGATTTTTTTGTTCCCAGTTCAAGATATCTAAATTTTCCATTCCAAATACGATCCCTAATATCTTTATTGGTTCTGTATGTATTTGGATACCTGTGACCTCTATTTTTCTTATTCCAGCCTTCCATAATTGTTTGCTGAGGCATTTTTTTCTATATTTAATGTAGCTCCTGATAGTTTACCAAATTCTGTACATATGGTTAGGGCTGTTTTCTACTGATTCTTCTTCTTGTACCATGAAATGTATGTGGTCTGCATAGGCAATAGCAGTGTATGGGATAATACCTTCTTCATGTTTTAGAGGTGCAGTAATGCAGAGGTGTTTAGTGCTCTTAATAGTGGCTCTATACAAAGTGCATATAATATAGGGCCCAATAGGCATCCCTGTCTTACTCCATTTTTAATACTTATCATAAGGCTGCACCACCTATTTACAACTGGTGTTACTATTGCATTTTTATAAAAACACTGTATCCAGTTATCTAATTTCTCTGGTAGTCCATATTGTTGCATTACATACCAAAGATAGTTATGATTTACTGATTCTAAAGCTCTACAGTGGTCTAGTGATATTAAAAACCCTTGTATTCTATCCGTATTCCCTCTTTCTAGAATTTCTCTTAATAACAAAAGGTGATCTGAGATTTGTTTTCCTGGTACTGAACAAGTTTGTGCTGTGTTTATCGGAAATTTAGCTGCCTGAAGTAATCTTTGGTTTATGATTTTTGCTAGAATTTTAAAATCAGCATTCAGGAGGCCAATAGGCCTCCAGTTCTGAATGCTTCTTTTGTCCCCTTTTTTGTGCTAATACTGTATATTAGTACTCCTTCTCTCATGCTCCATAGTAGACATTTTGATTCTAACATATGGTTGAAAACCACTGCTAGTTCATTTTGTAACTCTGGTCCTATGATTTTAAATATTTCACCAGTTAAGCCATCTTTCCCCAGGGTTGTTCCTGATTTTATGGAGGAGATAGCCTGAGCTACATCAGCCCCAGATGTTTCCACTATTAATGCTTTCTTAATGTCTTCCGATAATGGATGGTATTTGAAATCCAGTAAAACAATTGTTCTGTACCTTTAAGAGGGGTAGTTGGGCTTTGAAATAATTCTAATGTATATTGAGTAACTGCCTTTTGTATTCCAGTATTGTCCTGGTGATGTACATCTTGAGAATCATTTAATCCTTCCATTCTCTTTTTCTGTATCCTTGATTGACAGCTTTCATAAGGACATGTATTTGCAGATTTCCCTTAGGTGCCAAAAAGTTGTTGTATCCTGAGGCTTTCTGCTTATTGTTTATGGTAGTTTACCATTTCTTGTTTGATTTTACTAATTCATTGGGAGTAATCCTGTTTAATGTCATGAGCTACAGATAATAATTTTTGTAGTTGTTGTCTGTTGTTAATATATTGAAAATATGTATTTTTCTTGTATATCTTGCTTAATGATTGAAGTTAGTACCATAATTCTGGTTTAGTCTCTTCCCACCAGCTTACTGGGTCATCATATATTATGACGACCGATTTCCTTGTTGTGACAAACTATTGCACTTCTTGTAATATTGCTGTTTGTTCTAACAATGAGGAGTTAAATTTCCAGAGCCCTGGACCATAGGGGACTTTTGGTGTATTACCAATAGTTATCTTTAACATTTTATGATCTGAAAAGTCCACTACTTCTAAGGCTGTATTATTTATCTATAAATTTTCTGACATAAACACAAAGTCTGCTCTTGTGGCCAATGGGCCTTTATGGAACATGGGATCATTTCAGCCGGTTGTTTTGGTAGGCATACAGTACAAGTCGCATTAAATTTTCCCACCAGTGAGTTGGTTTAGCATTGTTTTTTACAGTTAGCAATGCATTGGCAACTAATAGTGTATTGTTTTTCATTGCTTAAGCAGCTCAAGAGCAATGTTTGTAAAATGTTTTTGAAACTCAGTTGAAATGCATATACAACTCGGCCACAATGCAGTGCAAAACTGCATTATAACTCTTAAGGAATAGTTTCTGCAGGGCTTTGTACTGGATCTAGCAACACTTATGCAACTCTGTCAGAAATGCTAAAGCAACTCATTGGAGGAACAGTTTAATGTGATTTGTACTGTATGTTAGTCATGCAGTTTTTACTAGGTTCGCCAGGAAATGTATGTCACTGAATACTTTTTTAGTTTGTGTTTGTTTCCCTCTATCTTGAAGGGTTAGTCTACTGTTGAAATCTCCTCCAAATACAATAAAATGTTAAGAACATAAATAAGGCTGTAATATTTTTAATAAATCTGTTTTATCTGATTTCGATTTGGGTACATATACTGTATATTAATAAATCTGAATAGCATATTGTTTATTTTTTGTGTCTAAAATTAGTAGTCATACTGGGACCAGATCTATCACTTTAATGATGGTTACCTCTATGTTTTTAAAGAGGATTCCTATTCCAGAACATACATTTTTGGACCAGTAGGATGTTCCTACATACCTTGCTTTTCTTGCCATATTGATATCAGAAAGTGTGTGAAATCTTGTATCTTGTAAAAAATACACTTCTGCATTTAATGTTATTAAATGTGAAAAGAATGCATTCCTTTTTTTTTTTTACATTTTTTATACTGTTTACCATAACAGTATTTATTTGAAAGGCTGGTACCATAGTAATAATGACTGTAGTGAGGGAGTTCTATAGAATTAACCACCAGTGCCCTTGGGGTGAAATAGTTTTCTTTCAATTCTTACTGTTTTCTTTTTCATTTTAGTTTTGGCCTTTGTTTTTCTCTTCTGTTTTCCCAATATAATTTCTTCTATGTCAGACATTAGGTCAGGCTGAGAAAACCACAGGGAGGAGGTGTTCAAGTAATGTGCTGACTCTCCAGCCTCATTCTGTAGTGCTTCATATCTATTCATGATTGTCAGCATCTCAATTTTCTGTGCTTTTGAGGTAGGTTGGCTCCAATTCTGCTTATGTCTGGTCACCATTATTTTTTCATTGAGTTCAGGTTTGTGAAGGGGGACATACTATCTGTTAACAAAGTTGTTGTTTCAGTGGTCTCTGGAGTTTCATTCTGATGTTTTCCTTCTTTTTCTGACTCTCTCTGTCTTCAGAGGTTTGTGGTTCTGTTTGCATCTGTGAGTGTTCTGATTCCTGCCTTGCTCTCTCTACCTGATCTGTGGGAGATTTGTTTGTGGGAGAATTATTCATGGTTGTGGGGTCTTAGATATCATTTTTGAAGAAGTTGCAGTTACTCTAGCTCTTTGAGATAATGTCACATATAGTCATTGTTCTGCTCCATCAGCTTGACCTGGTGGATTGTGAGCAGCCCAAGGACAGTTTTGATGAGAGTGCCCCAATTCCTTGCAGAGGTTGAATTGCTTTTTTACTAACATAGTGTAGGCTAGTGTGTCCCAGATCATTCATGTGTTACACCTTATTTTAGCACAGATACTGCTAAGGTGTTCTGATAGCCCACATTTATAACATACCTTAAGTTGCCCTGGGTAAAAAAAGAACCTGTCTCCATCCAGAAAAAAGCTGTTAGGCAGATGTTGCAAACCTGTCTCTGCAGTTTTCAGAAGTACCTTCTCCTTCTACCCTCCATTCCATATATTTTCTGAATCTATTATTGCCTCTGGGTCCCCCAATACAGTGCATTTCTGCTTTAATCAGTAAACCAAGTCTGACATGCTCACCCCTTCATTTCTAAACAAGACTGTAACATTTTTCACAGCTGGTTTCATTAGAGGAATAGCCTCAAACAGGGCTCAAAGTGGTGAGTTTTTTAAACCATGACATTTTACCCAGAAACATTCTAAGGCTGCAGTTATTTTAAAGCTTATCAAAAGTTGTTTCACCTGACACATGTATTAGTGCATAGATTTCATAGGCAAAACATTTCATTGACTCCTTTAACAATTTTCTAGCAATGAATACCCTGTCTGTCTATTTAAAGTCACAACTGGCACTGCATTGGGAGTTTGGGCTTCAGTACTTGTAGTCAGTATTGGTTCTAAGTCTTTTTTATCTTTGTCAGGCCTTGTTTGTTTAGGTATCACTGTGCTTTCATTTAATACAGTGCTTTTTTCTTCCTCTTCTATAATAAGTTTTGGATTTTGTGCCAGTTGTAATTCCTCAGGTATTTCTAAAGATATTGCTGTGTCATTTCAGTTTGTTTTTTTCATTTAGGCCAGATGCCTCATTCTCTTGGTTATCTACATTAATTAGAGTATGTGTACCTTCATTATTGATGTCCTCTGCTGTCGGCATTCTGATGCTTGATTTCCCTGAGATCTAGGCTCCAGTTTCACCTGAACACTCCCATCCTGCTGCTAAAAGTCCTCCTTCCACAGTCCCATGCTGGTGTTCTGGGGTACTTGTCTATGTGATAGGCATTCATTTTAGGCCACACTGCTTTCTGCTTGTTTGTGCCATTCCAAACAAACTGCATGCTCCAGTTTTTGCTTTAACTGCCAGTATTTTTTCTGTATATTCATGTTGTATGGGACATTGGTTTTCTACTAATCCATAAATATGTGTATATACAGAGGTTTCTTTATAGCATAACTGTACCTATGAAATAAATGATTCTGGGATTCCGTATACTGCCATACATTTCCACAGATATGAATGCAACACCTTATCAAATGCTTTGGTTTGATTGGGACTAAATATATACCCTGTTATAAGCCTTCATTCCCATTTTCTATAATTTCTCTTATTAATATAAGAAAGACAGAAATGTTTCTTCCTGGAACTTAACGTTCTTGTATGGGGTGTATAAAATTATCCAAGACTGAGGCAAGTCTATTACTCAAATTTTTTGTTAAAATCTTAAAATCATTATTCAGTAATGTGATTGGTCTGCAGTTGGATAAAAGGGCATTTTCTTCCCTTTTAAATAAAAAAAATTAAAAGCCCTTTATACATTTCCTTAGATAGATGTTTTTCTTGTACTAGGGAATTACAATATTCTGTCATTTTATTACTCATAGCAGGTAGGATTTTTACATAAAGTTCACCTGGCAATCCGTCTATCCCATGGGCAGTACCTGTTTTTAAGGTTTTAATAATATCCTTTAATTAATTTTCTGATATTGGCTGGATCAATTTATTTGTCATATGGTGCGTAAGTTGTGATAAGTTGCAATTACTTAACCACTGTCCCATTTGAGATGTTTTGAGAAATGTTTTTCTATGCAGATGGTTAATATAGGATTCTAGCTCTGATAGGATTCCAAATTTATCTGTTACTAGTGTTCCATTTTTGATTTTTATACCTTTTATATTTTTTCTTGTTCCTTATATTGCAGCTATCAAAGGGATTGGTTTGAAAATGTTTGCCGTGCGTTCCAAATTGTTGTTCAGTTTCCAATAATTTAAGTCTGTTATATTGGTATTGCAAAATTTCTTCTTTATGGTTGATATTTGTTTGGAGTAATTTTGTGTGCCATCTTTTTTTGTAATGTAAATAGCTGGTATAGTTGAGAATGACATCCTGTATATTTTTGGTGCTTTTGTTTCCCATTTAGTTTGCCTATTTTTAAATAATCTGTAAAATCGTTTTTAGTGTTTTTCCATCACTCAGTAGGAGAATTGTATAAAAAAAAAACACTGATCTCCTAGCTTCCATAATATGACACAGGCCTTATGTAATTTTTACATTTTCTAGTAGATTTATGTTTAATCTCCAGTATCCTCTTCCTGATGATGTTTCTTTAAAATTAACTATTTTTAATCCTAAGAGGCCATGATCTGAAGAGGCTTCTGAATATACTTCCATTGTGATAAGAGGCAAGTTTGGAGAAATAAACAGGTAATCTATTCATGTAGATATTTCCCCTCTCAAATAGTAATGTTTCAGGAGTTCTCTGATTGTAAGACGGTGTCTACCCGTCCTGTTTGTGTTAATAACGTATTTAAGAATGTGGTGTCACAAAATATTTTTTAAGTTTTGAGACCTCTGTCTGAATGGAATCTGCTGCAATTAAAATCTCCACCAAAAAAAGAAATATTCCTCGATGTAAATGAATAAGGTTGTATTTATTTTAATAAGTCTATCCTGCCTAATTTGGTTTGAGGTGTGTATAAGTGAATTTATCTAAATTCTTGGTTTTCTATGGAGATAGCTATCAACAGTGCTCTACCTGGGCATATAGCTACTAAATGAGGTATTTTTAGTGTGTGGTTGTTAACACAAATTCATATCCTGCTACATACTGTATTTCCTCCCCTATGGACCAATATGTTGCTCACCAAAACCAAGCTCTATTTGCTTTCTGAATTTCTTTGGTTGAACAAAGTCTTATGTTTTGTAAAATATTATATCATTTTTCTGTTGTCAAATAACACATGGGTTGCTACTCTTTCCTTTTCAGACTCAATGCTGTTAATATTTAGGGATGCTATTGTTATTTCATATAAATTAGTTGTCATTACTCAGTGTTCCAGTCCTTAGGTGACTATCTTAACTCCTGATCTTGTCCCCCATCCTTTTCTTTTAGGTTTGTTTTTCTTGGGTTGGTTTGTTCTTCTATATCCAAGGTCATGTCCTTCTGGAAGGAGTGTACTAAAGTTGTGTCAGACTTTTCATCCATCTCCATGCCCCCTTATTGCAATGAGGCAAATTTGTTCTGCAACTGGATTTGCTCTGGTTGTTGTGCTGTTTCTGTTCTATTTTCCCTTTCCCTTTTTGCATGGTTTTAAATCTTTCTTTCTCTGGTGGTGGTGGTGGTGGGGGGCATGTTAGTACTCTCTGGATCAATCCTTTCCATAGCATCTGAGGTACTAGGAGTTGAATTCTGTTCCAAAGTTATTGTGTCTGTTATGCGGGTAATCCTAGGAAAGATGATTTCAGGGGTTTCTGGTTTACCCTGTGATTGTCTTGTCCTAGTTGTGAAAGTTTCTGCATTGGTATCATTATGGTCCTTTGCTCTGGCTGCTTTATTGATGTAGAAATCCTGTTCCCCATAATCTGCACTGGCTTTATTCTGTGCCACCCAGGGGCAAGATGTAAATGTATGCACCCCTTCCTCACACAGGTTGCACTTAAATATTGAGATACAGTGAAAACTTGAGTGTCCTAATAAACCACAAAGAGTACAATTTATCTTTTCACAGTTATTACTATTATGTTTTGCAGAGCCACATTTGTAAGAGGACCTGGGTTGTCCTTGATAGATTATGCCTTTGTCTCTTCCTAGATAGAAGCAATTGGGGAGGTGTTGTAGCCCTGTGTTTGTCTGTCTGTCTGTCTGAATTTGATTCTGAATTTCCACCCTCCAGTCCAGATTCCTTCATGGTTGATAATGGGGTCAGGGGTTCTGTGAATGTCACATCTCTTTTCCAGCCAGTATATAATGTCAGCCATATTGGCCCCTTTGTTCTGAAATAGTATTGTTGTTATAATCTTAAAATTGGGTTTAAGTAGTGGGATTATCTGAAAGGGAATCCAAATTGGGTCATTTTTCTGGGATGTATATACTGTCGAAAAGCAGTCCAACAAAGAGGCCTTTCGAAAGCTAACATCAAAAGTGCTTTCTCCTGTGGCATGTATTAAAGCATACACATCAGCTGGGAGAAAACCTAGTTTTTGTTTTATCAAGCTTTTTCCCACAAAAAAAAAAAAACAACAACAACAAAAACAAACAAACAACCCCACTATCTGGTGGAGTGTCCATGCCCCCTAAATATCTGAACCTTACATTGTGTATTATTTTTGCCATTACAACTGGTCATTAAAATAAACTGGCATATGCTGCATTTGTATGGTTTGTTTCAATATCTTTGCCTCGGAAACAGTAGGAAAATTTATTGTGTCTTTTTTTATTTATTAATTTCTCTGTGTTATTTTCTGACCTTGGTAGTCTCCCTTGTGCTGTATCTTTTAGTGCCTCTTAGAAGATTTATCCAACATTATTAGAAGTACCTGTCTGAGGCTGGGCTTTACTTGTAGTTGGGATTTCATTTATTTCCTGTGATGTCGGCTTTCTTTTATCTATTGACATCTCTGCTGAGCTGTCAGTGTTGCTACTTGCTGCATGCTCTGGTGTGACTGGTATTGGGATTATGGGTCGGTTATTGATTTTCTGTCTTCTGTATGGAGCCAATCCACATTTTGCAGAGCTGTTTCAGGCATCCATTGTGTGGTCTGTAATGCTATCTCATCAGTTTCTCCTTCTGCAGGTGCGAGGTTTGAATCTGGGGATTTCTGCTTAGTGCTAAAGTGAGCTTTGTGTGTTTAATTCTTTTCTCTGGCACCTCGGGTGAGTTACTAATAATTATTTTCTGTTTTTTCTTTTCCTCTAATGTTTGTTTTTTCTTTGAAATATTTGTGTTCTACTTCTGACACTTGCGCTAAAAGCTCTTGTTTTTGCTTTTTCATTTTGTCCTGTAGTTCTCGCTCTGCTCTTAGCAGGTCTTCATCTTCAATCTCTGTAATCTCTGTTTCATATCCTAGTATCAACAACATATCATTCTTATAAAATTCATTGTTAGTATCCTTTGCACAATCTCCTCCAAATCCGTGTGTGCCTCTTCCTTCATCCATGGTGTCAGGGATCTCCACCTCCTCTACAAAGGAAGCTACAGAGCCTCCTGTAGAAAGAATTGGAGAATTTTATTGGGGAAAGGGGTAGTAAAATACAAAATACAACATTTCTGTATACAGGTATGTATGCATTTTGAGTCTGAAATCATTGATGGTACAATCTACCTTGTATACAATATTAACATTTGTTTTCCCTTAAAGCAATGCTCTTACTTAAGAAAATTCATATATAATTAACAGTTAACAAAATATTAACAAAATATTCTTTTTAAACTTTTAAAACAGTTGGCAGGATTTCCAAAGGGTTTGAAGCCATGGCCGAAAATACTTTTTTCCATCTTCTTCTTGAACATTGTGTAAGGAGATAGTTACATTTCTTAAAATATCTTCAGGGGTTACCAACTGTTGTTGTAATACCCATTTACATCTGTCTTGCTTAATATAATACTTCAGTAAGGCTAGTATGACCTATAAGGTATCACTATGAAACCTTTTCCACTGTTGTGAATAAATACCTAAGATTAATGTTTCATATGTGAGGTTTGAAAGCAGAGTCATTTGCCAATTCTCATCCAAAAATGTCCAAAAAGTAACTTTATAAGTACATACTAAAAATAAACTTTCTTGGGTTTCCAGAAACATATTGCATTCTGGTCTCAGACATTGCTTTCTACTAATTGCTTATGCTTGTTGTTTCTGACATTCAGTTTCCATGTATGATTAACCATAGCATATCCCATGCAAACTTTGGTATTCTGTTATTTCTTAACTGTGAAAGTGCTGTCTTGTTATGCATAGCAGGACAGTCTGGAATAGACAAGTCTGTGTTACAAAAAACTCCTATAAAAGAATTATACATTCCCTGCCTAGTATTCACAAATTCAGATAAATATGGGACTTTCCATTTTAACATTTTTGGAAACACTGATTTAGCATAGCCAGGAACAATCTGTGTTTTTGATATTAATTTATATTTGTATTGCAACCAGGCTTGTTTACAGACGTCTACCCATTCTCTCAATGTATCTGTCCATGGTTTGTTCCCTGGATTTTCTAGTGTTAATATATTGTAGTATGAGAATATACTGTAGAAGAAGAGTGTAAGAGTTAACATTCCAAGCTCTCCTTCCTGTATTGGTCTGTGCTTTATTTTCTTTTTATTGGATTCAAACGACTGCCCCACAGGGCTTGAAAAAATATACTATAAATGTTGGTTCTTATCTGCAGGAACAGAGGGAACAAGTAGCTCACATACAGGAAAACTGGGAGTAGGAGTGTCTTAATCAATAGTACTCACTTTTGTTTGGAAATGTTTATATTTCCACAGTACTGATATTTTTTTCTGCCTTCTGTATACACTTTTCCCAATTTTGGGGGGCTAAATTTCCATTTCCAAGCCAGATTCCTAATATTGGGTCATATTCACTATTGGGTGGGTAATACACACCAAATGCACGTAACCCACCCGCTGAGGTCAGCACCCATGGACAGTTGGGCAGTGGTGGTATTCACCACTGGCTGGCACCTGTCCATGGCCCCACCTCCCCAGCATGCAGGACTCCCCAGGGTGGCCTGAGGCAGAGTCGCAGACTCGGCCAGGAATCTAATCGGATGTCTGGACTAGAAGCCATAGTGGATCCCATACATGGTGCGGTGTGCATTGGCAGCATGCCCAGTGTATGTTCGAGGGCCAGTGGCTGTGGTAGTGTGCAGAGGGCAATGCCACCAGTCCCCCGATGGCACCAGAGAGGTGCACAGGGATGGGCTGGGGATGGCAGTCAGAGGTGCAGGGGAGGCACTGTACCCCACTGCTAGTGGGGGGGTGAGCAGGTGGTGCCATTTGGGGATGCAGGGGCAGCATTCATGTCCTGTGCCCCTGTAAGGGTTGTGTCCTGGGAGGGAGGGACCAATGTATGCTGGGGTGGGTGTGAGGCACCAGGTGGCTGTATGCAGTGACCCTGGAGTGTGGGTGGGCTGCTCACCCTGATGTCTTGTGACTCCCACTGTGTTCACAGGGCACATGGAGGCTTATGGTAGGGTTCTCCCTGGCATAACCTGCACTCCTTGTGCACCCCAGCGGTCAGCACTATGTGCCTTGGTGCATGGCATGTAGTGCTATCATGCCCCTTGCCTGCCCCCCTGTGGATTGCTCTTTGTGTGGCCAGGGGACAGGGTGCATAGGTGCTGTATGCCCCCACTTGGTGCATACCATATGGTGGGCACATAGGGTGTGAGGTGGCTGTGTGCTCCAGATATGCACGGGTAACCACTCCACCCGAATAGTGCTTAGGGCCCATTGTTATTGTTTCATCCATGATTTTTATGTTTGCATAGATGTTTACTGTATCTTGCTAGTATCTCCTAATGGTACACCAACACTTTTTTCATAATTCATTTTTGATCCTGAAATGGATGAAAATGTATTTATTTAGTTTTTGTTCACTGGGTAAGTGCACTACACAAGTCCTGCCTATTTTCAAGCACGACCCGGAGGAGGGGGATACAGCTGAATGCAACTGACCTTGAACCAGATTAAGCTGTTGGTGGCATTTTTAGTGAATGAGGGAAATTTGGCCAGGACACCGGGGAAATTCCCCATCTCTGCTTTGCCTTGCTGGTGGCAGGGGGCACTGTTTTCAGCCTGTTGGAGGCTGCTCAGTGTGCTTCTGGATCATGATGGAGGAGGAGGTTGCAGTTTTAGGCTCGTCTGAGTCTGCTATGGAAACGCTGAATGAAACAGAGACTCTTTTACGGGAGACCGAGTTTGCACAACAGAGTGTGGAGATGCTTCAGACTGAGTCTCAGTCTGTTCTAGAGACTACTGGTTTGGAACCAGATTTGGAGCATGTGGGAGGCTTTGTGGTTTCCTCGGACTTGTCTACGGAACAACTGATGCAGCAGTCAGCTGCGGATCGGGAGGAGAAGAGGTGCACTGTGTTGGAAACGACAGAGGGAACTGCGATGGTGGTACTTCCGCGTTTACGTTCGCCGGATCTTCAGGATGCAGCTCCTGTGCTTGGCCCTGCGGCAATGAGTGCTTTACAAGCAGTAAGGCAACAGTTTGGGTTGCCACAGAGGAAACTTTCCTTTCCTATGAAGGATTGGTCAGCGGAAGAGGCTCTCTGTGACTCTGGATGGCTCAGGACTGCAGCAGGACAATGGATCCCTGACCCAGAGTGGAAGGACTTTCCAACGGTTTCTCCAGTTTCACCAATGCATGCCAATGTGGTTACTGATCTGAGCTCAGGTATGGACTGCCGTGAGGGTTCTGGGGATATTGTTATGGCTGCACAGCATTTAGAGGAACCTTCCTTGGCCTTTTCTAGGCCAAGTACATTTGTTAAATCTAACAACGTTTCTGGTTTACAGGAAGGGGTTGCTCCTAATTCCTCAGAGGTACAGACAGGTCAGCACAAATCTAGGGTGCCAATGTCTGACTTGTTTAAAAATAAGTTAGAACAAGCCCCAAGAAGGAATGCGGTTAGACTGCATTATAGGGTTGGGTTGCCAGTCCAGCCTGATAGGTATTATGTTGCCAATAACTTATTGAAGGGTTCTATGAACTTTTTTCTGGTCGATATCTTTGCTTTAATACACATCTCTGGAGAAGACTCCTTTGATGTAAGTTTTAAAACATCTTGTGGTCTGGAGAAATTTTGGGACAAATACTCCACGCTGAAATCTACCCCTCTTTGGGTCCCTTTCTACACTCTTCCTCTTAGAAAACCTCAAATTAGACATATTACAATTATGGTTAGAAATAAAGGGGTGAATGTTAGCAATATCTATCATTGGTTGCAGAATAGATGGAATATTTTAGGTCCTCCTGAAGCCATTCTGGATATAGAGGGGATCTGGACTGGTAGTTGGAGATTTAAGATAAAACTGTTCCAGGTTAATAGCGAGGTTGTACATTTACCAAATAGTTTTTTTGGGGGGAAGGATAGAGGGGTTTGTTTTTACGGGGGACAACCTCGTGCTTGTTACAAATGTGGGGCTAAATCTCATATTAGTAGTTCCTGTGATCTATTTAAATGCTCTCTTTGTGAGGGGTACGGGCATTCAGTAGACAGATGTGAAAATATTTTTCAATGTAATTTGTGTGACGAAAAAGAGCATGCCTTTCACCAATGCCCTTGGGCTATACATAATAGGTCAGGAGGCTGGGATCAAGAAGATTTGGTACATAAAGCTCAGGCAAAGAGGGGGGATTGTGTCCCTTCCACACACACTCTCCTGAGGCTGATGCAGGAACTGCACAGGAGAGTGAGGATGGCCTTCACCCTGCTGCAGAGGAGGTGGCTCCCTTGGTTCCTGATTCTGTGACCACTGTTCCACTGCCCTCTGTTTCCCCTGGTATTCAGGATTCAGTCTCAGCTCCAAAGCCGGCATCTTCTTCCATGCTTCCGCCTTTTGAAACTGTTAAACCCAGAAGGTTCACTAGGGCCTCTTTTAAACAACCAGTAGTTAGTCCTATTTCTATGGAAAATTATTTTTCTCCTTTACAGAGTGACGGGAGAGAATCAGATTTGGAATCTGATACTTCTCATCGCTCTGAATTGATTTCGGAAGATGAGGACAGCAAGACTACTGAACTTGCCAAGGAGAAAAAAGGTAAAAAAGGTAAAAAAAGAAAGGCAAGCTTTAGTCAAAAAGAGTGGGTCCTGAAGGTAACCTTTCCTATCATGGCTACTTTAAAATTAGTTTCCTTTAATGTGTGTAGTATTAAAAATTTTAAAAAGAGGCTTTCACTCTTTTCTTTTTTTAGTACTTTACAGGTTGATATCATTCTTCTTCAGGAAACTAGATTATCCTCTCTTGCTGAAGTTGAGCAGGCGAAGAAGAGATGGGTTTGGGGGCCTTCTTTTTGGACTTTTGGGCCTGATGTGGCAGATGGGATAGGGATTCTGTTTACCTCCACCTTATTCAGGATTTCTAAATTAGTTGATATTTGCCCTGGTCGTGCTTTACTTTTGGACTTTTGTTGTCGAGACTTTGATTTTCGTCTTGTTAATATTTATGCTTCACAACTTAAGACTGCCTGGATTAAGTTATTTGATGAAATTGAACCTTTTCTTTATACCAGGATGCATATTATTTGGGGGGGGACTTTAATTGTGATATTGACTATAAATTTAAGGGTGATTCTCAGAAAAAAATGTACTGTGATTCTCTGGCTCTGAGGCAGACGGTTAAGGATGCAGGCCGTACTGATGTGTTTAGGACTCTGCATGCTACTGGAGGTGCTTCTTATCATAGGAATGTTTTTTCCACTCGTATTGATTTAATTTTTGTCTCCAAATATTTGACCCCCTTTTTTTCTCAGGTCAGACCAACAGAATTTTCGGACCATCACATTTTGACTTGTTATTTGAGTTTAGCTGGGATACCTCCTAAGGTGTTTTCAGCTGGTCCCAGATGGCGCTGGAATGTGTCCCTTTTGGAGGCTGGGGATTGTGTGGAAGGTTTGGAAGTTTTGTTTGCTGCACGATATTCCACTATTTGTTTATATGAGAATCTATCTGAATGGTGGAAGGATACTAAATCTGAGATCCGGTCCTTTTTACTTTCTAAAGGGAAACACAAAGTTAATTCTTGATATGTTACTTACTTACAACATCGTAATCAGCTGTATAAATTAATGTCTTTTCCCCCTACAGATAAACTACACTTTCAATCGCAGATTACTGAAATCAAGAAACAAATGTCCCTTTATCAATATGATAGGGCTAAATCTTTAGACATGGAGGTTAGATATGGGTTACAGTCGCAGCCTGCCTCTGATCCTCATAAGGCCTGTAAACAGTGCCTTGACAAAACACTGATGACAGGGTTATTGTCCCCTACGGGTAAAATGGTGACCACCGATTTAGGAATGATGAATATAGTACAGACCATTGTCTCTGACTCTTTTAGTGGGATTCTGGTTCCACTGAAGCCTTACCAGCTGAATTTTTAGCCCTTCTCCCTTTTAAGGATGCCAAGTTTCGAACAATTTTAGTATGGCCTATTTCTTCCCTGGAAGTGGAAGAAGTAATAGAAGCCTTAAATACTAAAACTTCGCCTGGTTTAGATGGTATACCTAATGAGTTTTATAAAAAATGTCTTCCTGTTATGAGTTTTTTTTTGCCACTAGTGTTTAATTTTATGTTAACCTCTGACTTAGGCTTTCAGTATTTCTTTATTGAAATTCATTTATAAGAAAGGTGATTCTTCTTTATTGACAAATTGGAGGCCCATTAGTCTCCTTAACAGTGATTATAAGATTCTTTCTAAAATTCTTACCAATAGATTGGCAGTAGTTTCCAGTTCTCTTGTTCACCCTGCACAAACTTGTGCTATTCCTCATCGCAAGATTCAGCATAATCTATATCTGTTAAGAGAATTATTCGAGAGTAGTAATATGGGCCGGGGATCTGGCTTTATTGTGGCACTAGATCAGGTCAAGGCTTTTGACAAAGTTAGACATCCTTACTTGTTTGATTTGTTGCTTCATTTTAATATTCCACGTCCCTTTGTGCAGTGGATAACTATGCTTTATTCTGAGGCTACAGTACTCCCGTTGGTGAATGGTTTAATGGGATCAGAGATCCTGGTTGTTAGAGGGGTTCATTAAGGCTGTCCTTTAAGCTCTCTCTCTTGTATACGTATGTTTTAGATCCTTTAATTCATTATATTCAAGGAAATAGCTGTATTGCGGGGATTGCCCCAGATATTTCTCTGCCTTTACAGAAGATCACTGCATATGTGGATGATGTGACCCTGTTGATGCGTAATGAGACTTCCCTTCAAACTGCACTACACTTTTTCAAGACTTGGGGAGGTTATTCTGGAGCTGAAATAAATACGACAGAGTTTTATTTTTTCTTTACACTCTGCTCAGGAGTGTCATTGTGACATGATTGGTATTCCTTTTGTATCTATACCTCATAACATTTTGGGGGTTTGGTTTGGCCCTGGTGACTTGGCTACTTTCAACTGGGAGCAGCAGTTGAGTATAGGTGACGGTAAAGTTAATTTATGGAAGCAATGGGAATTTGGGAAGAAAACAACGTGTTTTTATCGTTAAAAATTTTCTGTTACCTGTTTTTTTTTATATTTAAGTTATCTCTACCCACCTCTGGTTAATTTAGAAACCAGACTCTATAGTATTTTTTTTCAAATGGTATGGGGCAATAGACTGAATCCTGTATGACAAGAAATTACCTATTTGCCGGTTAAGAGGGGTGGATTGGCCATGATTAACCCGATTGTCTTTTATCATTCCATTTTTTTATTTAATTCCTTTAGTTATTTATGGGGACCGATAACTGTAACTTGGCAGGTTTGGTCTCACTTTGTTTGGGCTCGATTCTTTCAAAAATGGACTGTTTTGCCCCTTAAAATCTTAAAGCAGGATCAGTTACCGGTTTATGGGATTTCCACTTTAAAGAAATGCCATCAATGGAAATTGTTGTTTCATACTTTGATGTTACATTCTAGGAAATCCTTTTATACATATATAGTTTTTGAAGTACAGGGCATGATTTTGCTTTTCCCGGAGTGTGTTCTGACCAGAATGACTTTTGCCCTTCACAAATTAACTGACTTTAGGCTCCCTGCCTTTGTGTGGGATATAGTATGGATGTCTGCTCAGGGTAGGTTAGGGGTGCATGGTAACCTCAAATATAAACCTTTAAAAGATAGATTTTGTCTGAGACCATTATGTATTAATGAAGAAGAAAGTCTTTCTCATTTTTTCATTACTTGCTCTTTTGTTAAAAGTTTTTGGAATGATGCTGCTGTTCATTGGAGGATGCCTTTATTATCGAATATTACTTATAATACTTTACTTTTAGGGGATTACACTGGGGCTTGGAACATTTATGATCCTAGTACTTCGAATGTTTTTTTTGCTTTACTTCAGTTTTATTTATGGCAAGCTAGATGTCAATTTATATTCCAACAAAAGCTTGTTTCATCTTCTACTATAATGTCTCAGGTCAAGGATGGTTTGCTAACTGTTAAATGCAAAGATCAGCAGAGATTTATTGACGTTAAGTTTTGTTCCTTTTGGAATAATTTCTTTTAATGATTTTGATACCCTCTGTTTCCCTTTTTATTGCTTATGTGACCTATTATTATTAATCTTTCATATGTTTGCTTTGTATCCTGATTTATGGTGATGTTATGTTTTTTTGTTCAATAAACTTCCCCTACTCTTTTTGATAAGTGCCATGGGATCTTTAACATCCACCTGAGCTACCACCAATCCAGGCAGATGGGACCTCAGTTTAATGTCTCATCCGAAAGAAGGCACCTCAGAAGTGCAGCACCCCTCTCATTCTGCACTACAGTGTCAGTACTAGGATATTAACCCAAGTGCCAGATGTGGGAACTGAACCCACAGCCCTCTGATCTTCTGGCCTCAGAGGTGAGTGTGCTACCTACTGAGCCACTGACACTGCATTCAAGTGTTCCATGGCTTTGTTTTCTTCAGTAACTTTTCTCACTATGACTACCACATCATGTGCATAGGCTAACATGTTTACAGGTGGTCCTGGTGTGGTGCTAGTTGTATACCAAACATATAATTATTTTGTATGGTATTTCTCCAGAATGGGTCAATACAGTAAACATAAACTACTGGACTAAGGTGGCAGCCTTTCTGGACTCCCTCTTTTATTTCTATTCTCTTCCCCACCCATCTGTTCACCACAGATTGTACTGTAGCCATATTATACAGGCTTTTGATCAATTGTATAAATTTCTCTGGTAGTCCATATTAATGGAATATAAAAAAACAAATATTCATAGGAGACTGAATCAAATGTCTTTTCCTGATCATGACTTAATAAGATTCCCTCATCTGTACCATGTTGACTTTTTTGAAATAATTCCCTTAACAAGATCAGGTTGTCCTGAATACATCTGTTAAGTATGGAACATGTTTGTACTGTACTTATTAATGTAGCAGATACATTAGCTAATCTTTTACTCCGTATTTTCCCTAATATTTTAACATCTGTATTTAACAGATTGATCAGTCTCCAGTTTTTTAATTCACTTTTATTACCTTTTTTGAATAAAAAGATAAAATTTGCAACTGGCATTAATATGGGCAAGGAATTAGATTCTAAAATGTCATTATATATTAATGTTAATACAGGGCGAGATCTGGTATGAATTTCTTATAAAATTCTGTATTTAGTCCATCTGTCCTGGTATAGTATTATTTCTTAATGCACATATTGCAGTGATAGTTTCATCTTCAGTTATCTTCTGTTTTAATGTTGTTTCCTGCATCTTAGATAGTTTGGGAATAGATAAATCATCAAAATATTGTTCGTCTCTTTTTATTTTTGTCAGTGTACCAAATGTAAAATTAACATATTTGTCCACTGTCATCATTCCCTGCTTCATTGTATGTTTTTCCCTGTTTCATCCTCTAAATATCTAATTATTCTGTATTCTGTTGTCTGTTTGTATTCTTTGAAAGAATCAAATGTTCACTTTTTACTTTGCGTTCCGAATTTTATCTCTTGATATAAAGTTTTAACCCTGTTGTATTGTAACTTAAACATGATGGTGGCCACACTGTGCTGACCATCAGTTAGCAAGAGACATAGACAGAATTTGTTTAATTTATTTAAAGTTTTTACGTTGTTTTTGGTTTTTATTTGCATTTGTAGTTGTATTTTAGCTAGAGTTACAGTTAGTTCAGAAAGCTACATTTTTGCTGCTGGAGTAGCGAAATTCGTTTGGGGATTAGGATGCCAAATGCCAAACAGCAAATGCCAAATGCCAACTGTTAGACTGATTAGAGCTTTTGGAGTTCAGATTTGGACTGCATCTCTCACAGTTATTATGTCTATACTGTAATTAGTTTCATCATTTTGTTGTGCTATCAGTGAATACAGTGGAAAATCAAGATCTTTGCCCACCTGCCAGTTTGCTGCCAGCTGTTTGTCCATTTCCTCAGTAATTCAAGGCTCCAACTCAGAAAGGAGATCTCGTGTACCTACAGTTCTTCCTGATGAAAAAATTCCTGAACTGCTTTATTTTGTGGTCCGCTCAGTGGGAGTACTTTTACCTATCAGATTGCAGCACCAGTCACAGTAATGTGATCTGTGGAATGGGAGAGATGTCCTTCTGGGTTAGGTAAGACTCTGGTGGGGTCTGTGGGCTGGCTACCAGAGGGTGGTCAGTAATGTGGCTGGGACCGTGGGTCATGTGCTGAAGGGTGACTGATGGTGTGGTCATATCTGGAGGCTCACTGAGCCTCGGAGGATCCCCCCCAATGGAGGAGCTGATTTTAGCAGTTCTAGGAAGAAATTGAGGAGTCCTGGGGCAGCCCCACTGGGTTGAATTGTCACTTGGATTGGTTCCAGGAGTTGGTTGCTGAAGAGTGGGCACCTCTGAAGCCTTGGGGTGGTTTGGAGATTGGCTGCTTAAGGGTAACCACTCCCACTGCCTGAATAGAATGGTGCTCAGCTTGGCTGGGCCTGTTCCCAAGTGAAGTGTCTGGTGATTGTCCTCAATTTAAAACCAGTGGTCTGGCAGATGAAACTGTGGATGAAGACAAAGTGGAGTGGAGTCCTCATTGTTTCAATGGAGAGTAAAATACTGAAATGGGTGATGGGCAGGTCGGTGGTTGGTTTTATTTGTACAAAGACAATTGATTGGCAGTGAGAGTGCCTCAGGTATGTCCTTACTTTTTGACTCAGAATAACATAAAATCTGGGATAGTGAGAGAATCCAGATCTGTGTTAAACTTCAAACTTTGGCTATAGGAAGTGAGAGTTCCTTCAGCTTTCCTATGAAAGACTGTGTGGGATCTGTGTAGGTCCCTGTTAACTGGCTTGAAAACAATATTTTAAAGACAGTGGAACATTATTGCATATACCCTTGAAAGACATTTTTAATTTATTAATTCCATATTGCTTTGAATATGGTCTCTTTCTAACTGTAAATTATCCACCAGTATATTATATTGGGAACAGTAATGGTGGGGGATACTGATTTGATTTGATTTTACTAGTAGTTGGTGTTGTGTGCAAGCATGTGAGTGTGTGGGTGGATATGTGTGTGTGTGTAATTAGTCTGTGTTTGTAAGTATTTAGTTGTTGTATTTTTGGATTGTGTATATGGTGGGATAGGTGATTGTGTGTGGGTATGTGTATCAGGTGCTTGTTGCTAATCATCTGATTGTTGACTGCTAATACAGTAGTTTAGTCTTAAGGTAATAATGTGTTGGCAGAGGACATCAGCAGTCAGGCATTACTCTCCCACCAGGCTCAAGGACCTCCACCCTTTTGACTGTTCCCCTCTGCAAGCAGAGGTGTATGCACACTGTCAGGCATTGGGGATACAAACGAGGAGTAGGAAACAGGGAGAAACTGAGCCTGGTGGGGGTTGTGGAATGGGGTGGGTGGATTGGAGAGGTATTGATGAGAAGATGCCCCAGGGAAAAATGGGTCCAGGAGAGGGGACTTCCTTGCTTGGTTCCCATACCCAAGGGTTCCACCTTCAGTGGGAAAGTTGCTCAGTCTACCTTGTCCATCTATCCTACTCTGGCGGTGTTGTGGAATGCCAGGTCAATAAAAAACAAGACAGCTATTATTGCTGATTGTGTTGGTACAGCTGATCTGTCTTGCATCACTGAGACCTGGCTGGATGAGAATGCTGGACCAGTGCTGGAATCAGCAATTCCAACTGGGTACTCTGTGATACACCAACTGGGAGAGGATTGTAGGTGTTGGGGAGTTGCCATTTGTTTTAAGTCAGATCTGGGCCTTGTAGACACTCCAGTAGGAGAGACCAGATCCTTTGAATGTATCATTGGAGCAGGTGTAGGTTGCAAGATACTTTTCATTTGCTGTCCACCTGGTGATGAAAAGGGATTCCTGCAGGAAGTCATGGACTTCATCAACCTGGTGCTGGGATCCCCCAAATGGTTAATGTTGGGGGATTTTAACGCCTGGATTGATGATGAACTCTCTCAGTTTGGACAGGACTTTCTCCAATTGATGAATTAATTGGGCCTTACACAGATAGTTACCTCTGGTACCCATATTCATGGTCATTAATTGGACGTGTCTTTCAGCTGGGGATGGAGAGCACTGATATAATGGTGGAACCAGTTGGATGATCAGACCATCATACTATAAGGTTCAGATTCAAAGCACTCCCCAATAGACTTGATCCTACAGAGATGGTCCAGTACCATACTTTAAGGGGCTTTACTCCAGATGGTCTTATGGTGGAGCTGGACCTATCAGGTGTGTCATGTGTATGCAGGGAGTCTGGGGAACTGGTACTTGTCTTTAATAAGGCAGTATCAGGGGCTCTCAATTCTGTAGTTCCTATCTGTGTTCACCCCCTCACTCTTCGCCCAAAGTCCCCTTGGTTTGATGGGACTTTGAAGGAGTTGAGACAAGGAGATTGAAGGTTGGAGCGGTGCTGATGTAAATCTGGTCTGGTGGATGATAAACTTAGATTGAGAACCCATTATAAAGGACTATCAATCAGCAATCTCATGCAAGAAGGAAGAATTCCTGTCCAAGGAGATTGCTGCAGTGAGGAATTGACCGGCTCAGCTCTTCTAACTGTTAACAGGTTGTGCAATCCAATCTGTCTTCAGCCACGGGGAGAGTTTTCACAAGCTAGGTGTGATGAGTTTGCTCAGTTCTTCACTGATAAGATTGACACCATCAGGCTGGAGATCCAATTAATGCCTTCAAATGGGTATCGTGGGGATCGGCATGAGGTTGCAAGCGCCCAGTCTGTCTGGTCCGAATTCTGCTGGTTGGTGGTTTTGGACATTGTGTGGGTCATCCAGAATATGCATCTGACCTACTGTAGTTTGGATCTGGGCCCAATGCGCCTCATAGTGGGGTGCATTGAAGTCATTAGTCCGGTTCTTGCTGGATAGTCCAGTGTTCGCTGGAGACAAGGGTGTTTCCAGCTCCCTTGAAGGAGGCAGTAGTAGTACCTCTCCTGAAGAAATCATCTCTCGACCCAGACTGCCTAGCAAACTATAGACCTGTCTCTAACCTGCCCTTTGTGGGCAAAGTTATTGAGAAGGTGGTTGCAGCTCAGCTGGATGACCATTTAATAACTCATGATGCCTACAATCCTCTGCAATCCAGGTTTAGGAAGAGGCATTGTACCGAGACTGCTCCTATTCGGGTGCTTTATGATCTCCTGATAGTGAGGGATCAGAGAAGCTATTCCATCTTGGAACTCCTTGATCTCTCTGCAACATTTGACACTGTAGTCCATGGGGTGTTGTTGGAGTGTCTGTGGACTCTCTGTGGACTGTTTGGTACAGTCATCAGGTGGTTTTGATCCTTCCTTACTGGAAGGACCCAGAGAGTGGTGTCAGACATTTATTCCTTGGCTCCTCTCCTCCTGTCATGTGGGGTTCCACAGGGCTCCATACTGTTCCCCATGTTGTTTGCAGTGTACATGCTGCCATTGTGAGACATTATAAGGTGGTAAGGGTTGAAGTTTCACTGCTATACGGATGATATTCAGCTCTACATGTCCTTTGTGCCCAAGCAGGGTGTGGCAGTCTTGGTTTATAACAGCTGCCTCTCCAAGATCCAGGGTTGGATGAGTGCCAGTTGGCTGAAGTGGAACTCAAACAAAACCGAGGTGTTGGTGGTGGAGCCAGGTCACCAGGGTATGGGGTTGTCAGCAGGTCAACCGTCTGGGCTTTGACTTGTTGTGGGCAGTTACCTACCATAGATCAGGTGTGAAATCTGGGTGTTGTGTTAAATAGCTGTCTGCCATTAAAATCTCAGGTGTCTTCTGTCATTAAATCCTTTTTACTATCTAAGGAACATCACCCAGATTAAGTGCTTGGTCCGGCCTGATGACCTTTCAATGTTGGTCCATGCCTTTGTAATCTCACACCTTGACTACTGCA
Organism: Neoceratodus forsteri; assembly: GCA_016271365.2. Lineage (NCBI taxonomy): Eukaryota > Metazoa > Chordata > Ceratodontiformes > Ceratodontidae > Neoceratodus > Neoceratodus forsteri. Next base: position 275,609,044 of record CM057453.1, on the reverse strand, counting down.
ATGCCCTTTACCTAAGGCTGCCAGGGATTGATTTACACTGATTGCAGCTAGCGCAGAATGAAGCTGCCAGTTTGTTGACTGGCTTACTGAGATCTTGCCACATCACTCCTGTGCTCCATGGCCTGCACTGGCTGCCTGTACATTGGTGATTCACCTTCAAGGTTGGGTTGCTGATCTTTAAAGCCCTATGCAGACAGGGACCCAGCTACTTGCAGGACATTCTCTGTCACAACCGCCCCCCTGTTCTCACCCCATTCCTCTGACGAGGGATTGCTAGAGGTTCCTAGGGTTCGATTAAAGACCTCTGTAGCCCTCTCTTTTGCTTTTCTGGCCCCTACCCTGTGGAATTCTCTATGTTGTCAGATTGGAGAGTGCTTGACTGTCGAGAGCTTTAACACTACTCTAAAAATGCATTTATTCTTTCTAGCATTTCCAGATGAAATTTAGTATACTGCCTTCTGTGAGCATGTTTTAACATTTGAATTTTAAGCCTTATTTATTGTTGTTTTATGAATCTAATTTTTAGGAATTTGTCTGATGTATAGCACTTTGATCTTTTTGGAATTGCACTTAAAAATAAAGTTTGATTTGATTTTTCTTTTTTTATTGTGCTGATCTGTTGGCTATAGTTTGCCTTAAACATTTCTGCTTTAGAAATAAGATAATGTAGTTATTTTCTTCAATTCAGGTAATCCAGGTATTGTTTTGTTGCTTGTTTTCCTGCTATTTTTTGGAAAATGGTTCTAAAATTCTTTTTGGAATCCTCCCATCAGTCTGGGATTGTGTCATACATGCAAATAACTGATTTACGTGCTGTCTCTTTGGCTGTGACTGTATATGTTTTTCTAATAATTATTAATTTAAACACCAGGATCCTTTACTACATATGGGTGACCCCCTCCCCAGAAAATACCTAGCCTTAAAGCTCAATGGTCTGAAAATGCTACAACCAGTGCCTGTGCATTGCAAATTTTAAGTGCCTGGGATATATAGAAAAATCAATTCTTGTTGTATAGATTCCTCATATATGTGTTAAGATGTACATACGTATCGCTATATGCACCTTTTAGATTTGTCATATTTATCATAACTCTTAGAGCACTAGTATCACAGAATAACTTTGTTGTTGTCAAACCTCTATCTGTGTTGTGTAAAACACAGTTAAAGTCACCTCCCCATATAACTAGTTTTGAGGTATGTAGAAATAGTTGGATTTCTTTTGAAATATTCAATTATTTGTGCTTTAGTTTGTGAGGTGTACAGTATATAGATACTAACCAAATCTGTGTTGTTCCATACTGTATGTCTATTATCATAGCTCTGCCTGGATCAAGATCTATCAATCTAGTGACTTTCAAATTTATATTTGAGAATAATTTTCCTAATCCATCACATATATTTTCCCCCATAGACCAGAAGGTGGCTCCACAACCCCATATTTAGATACTTGTGAGATTTCATATAGAGTTTTGATTCTAATGTCTTGGAGACATATAATGTCACATTTATAGTTTTTTTTTTAACTCTGTTAGTACAGTTAATCTCTGTTTGTAGCTTTTGATACTGTTTACATTTAGAGTTAGTTTGCTTAAAGATGTCATTTATACTGTGTAGTGGGAGGCAGAATTTCGAAACACTTTAGACCTGGTATCCCATTTATTCTTACCTTTTTCCACACCTCCTGCATCCTCAAGTCTGGAAGATTGATCTTTTGTTGAGGATGCAACTGAAGAAGAGTCAGATTCCTCATCTTCCTTATCTGTATCTCCCCATTTTTTTTTTTGTTTTTTAGCTTAAAGCTTCAAATTTGTTTCCCACAGCAAGTACATTTGTATCTTTGAACAGCTTTCTTCTTCCCTACCCTTTTGGTTATTTTCCTTTGCCTGTCTTATTTCTTTGCCTCTTTTTTTGTTCTACCACATTCTGGAGGGAGTGGAGCAGGTTGGGGTGGGGGGCATCCTGCCCTGTTCCTGTTGTGGAACCATTTGTATCTTTTTGGTATTTTGGGGGTCATTCATTTCACCTGCTCTGTAGATTGGTTTTCTTCATTGGGAGAAGACTGAATCTGTTGTAGTAATATTTTCTGAAGGGGTGTTGTCCCTGTTCTCTTTGCAAAGTGGCAAGTATAATTTCTGACTCTTGAGCTGCTCCATTTTTTTGTGTGCCTTCGTTATCAAGGGTTCATGTGAGACACTGTCCTCATAGTTGTGTGAGGCTCACAGGCACCTAACATAGGCGTGGCCCTTTACCTCACATAAATTACATCTGAACAGATTCATACATGCTATAGCTGGATGTCCTAACTCTAAACAATGTGTGCATCTAGGGGTGTCACATGTGTTACTCAGATGAAACCATGATCCACACTTATGGCATGATTTAGATTGTCTGGGTAAGATAAAGAACCCTTGTCTCTCCCGAGATAAAAACATCTGAGTAAATGCATCATACCGTTATTTGACAGAATACGCTTCACTTTATACTCCATCCTCCAAGTCCAAGTCTGTGCAGAGTCAATTATAGGGACTGGATTTTCTAGCACCTCACATCTTTTTTTCATCCAAAAAACAATATCTGAAACATTCACTCCCTCATTTTTGAAAAGTGCAGTAATAGTTCGAACTGTAGGTTTGGTTATTGGGATGGCAAGAAATGGTGTCCAGAGTGGGGTATCTTTCAAAGTGTTATATTTTGTCCAAAACATATTTAAGAATTCAACAGTTTTGAAGCTGATATTGTAGTTGTACTCATCTGTGCAGATCAAGGCAAAAATTTCCAAAGCGTAGAATTTCAGGGAGTTTTTTAAAATAGTACTTGCAATATACATCATATCTGGTGGTGTTTCCAGGCCTCCTTTATGCAACAGTCTGATTACATGTTTCCTAGGAGTCAGTTCTGCATGGTTCTTAAATAGGTGTGACATTCTAAACAGAGGTTTTAAAAATGCTCTTTTATCAGGGTCTTGCATTGTTTGTTCATCAATCCCCACTGAAAGTACAGTGTCTTTATTTGTACTGTATTTTGGTTTGGTATAGTCCTTGTTGAAGGTCCTTCTAAGGGAGAACCAGGGGCCCCAAAATCCGAATTAGTAACGCTGCCTCTATTTTCAGGAGCAACATCCTCATTTATTTCCATTGTTTCCTGTGTGTTATGAAGTATTTCTATCATGGGTACATTGAATTCATTTCTTTTTTTACTCACTGACCTTGAGTCTGTATTGTCTGGTACTGGGAATCCTGGTGAGGCTCTGGGTCTTTAGTGGTTTCTTTTGAGGAAGTGGCAGTTTCCTGATATTTTTTATACTTCGGGATCAATTGGATCAGGTATCCATGTTCCTCATTCATTTTGTATCCAACCTGTGCCTTGTAAAGCTGCTGATACAGTCCGCAAAGATTGTGCAGTCATAGGGTCATTTTTAGTTTGTACTGGTAAATTACAGCTTTGTGCTGTTCCTCCTGCATTTCAAATTCCAAGCGTCTTTCTTTGGGGTAAGCCTCCAGTAACAGTGCTACAAGTATTTAGCAACAGAATTGGTCTCTGCCATTTGTTTTGTCAATTCCATTGCAGAGTATTTTTCCTCTGAGAGTTTCAGCTGTGTAACTGCACTTCTAAAATTCTCCTCCTCCGCCTCCTCTTCTAATTGTTGCAGTAACTGCCATTTTTTATCCTCTAAGACATTTCTTAAAACTGTTTTGGTAGCACTAGTAGGTTCAGAAGTAAGTCCATGGGCTGTCAGAGTTGCAGTTTTACTGTGCTGCATACAGATGTTTGTTTCATCTTCAATATTCAAAGTGGCAACTTCAGATATAGCAGCCTTGTCAATGTTAGATTCCAAAGTGACGCCCGCTTCATGTGAGACGCCCATTGCAGTTGTCTCAGCATGTGGCTCAGCACACACACTCAAGCCTGCTGTTGGTGAAAATGAAGGTATTCCTCCCTCCTCCTCCTTGTCCATGTCAGCCATTATGGCTGACAACTGGGGAATGAGCAGCAGCTCCCTCTACCCGAAGAGCAGGGGAATTTGCCCAGTGTCCTGGTCAATATTCCCCTTCCCATAAAACTGGTTCATGCAATTCTCCATGGCTGAGTATGGGTATTGATGTGCGAAATGGCTGCCACTACATATTCAGTCACTTCACTACTAGTCTGGCATTGCTTTTTAAAGCACCTTGGGATACGATGTGTATGAAAAGTGCTATATAAATGCTGATTAATTTTTCTTCTTCTACCTTACATTGGTGCATTATATACTTTTAATTAATGAGCATATAGAGGAATTGTTGATGGGTTTTGCTATCTGGAAAAATACCCATCCATGTATGATATATAGGTATGGGATCAGTGTGGTCACTTGTGACCTATGCAACAAAAATGTCCCCTGGGGCAAGCAGGGGACCTGCATGGGCTCTAGGGACAAGAAGACCCATCTCATTGCAGAGCACTGGGCCAAGTGGGAGGAAAAGCAGAGAGAAGAGGTGAGTGAGGGTGGTGGAGGTGGTGGCCCATCTGTGCTAGAAGTGGTTCATAGAAGGTGTAAGAGAAGTTCTTGTGCCATGGTGGGGCAGCAGGCACACCCTGTGGAAGTGGCTACATCCTCTGTTCATGTTCAAGCTCCTCCTGAACCAGCATCACCAGCAGCACTCGCACTGCCACCAATTTTTTCCTTTTTTCTTTTACACAAACAATACATGACAGAGATTTCAAGGACTAGGAAGACACACACAAGATGCTACTCAGGTAATTACATAGAGGATAATAGATAGATGAGTGTGTTTTATGGATTTCTTTCACACACAGAGGGTGTGTGAAAAAAATCCATCATACACACTCACCTATCCTTTATTTTTTATAATTACTGGTGTGTATAATTTACTGTAGTGTTTTGGGCAACATGGATAAAAACCTTTTTTTTAACACTAGTTTACTGTGCAACTGTGACCAAATATTGAGTTGAACTTGCAGTAAACATTGTGAAGTGACATTTAGAACTCAAATAGTGGGTAGAACTTGCAGTAAACATTGTAAAATAACATTCAAAACTTTTGAATAGAAGCTGAACAACAGCAAAAAAAACATCAACATTTGGAATTTCATTTGAAACATGAGTTCACAAACTTCATTTTTGGTACAGAGTCCTGTTTTTTTTGTGGATTGTACTCTTCTGTGAAGGAGTCAGTCCATAGATTTTATGATGGTTTAATTGTAATTTTATGTGTCTGCTGTTTTAAAATCACTGTTACAGTTTACTTCCTGTGGCACAGATATTGGTACATGTTTTCATGGCATCTGGGGTCAATGATTTGTCATCGGGAGCTGTGGCAGTAAAAAAAATGGTTAGGGACTGTCTCAAAGCTTTTTTTTTTTTTTAGAGAACTGTCATTTGGTAGTTTTTGCATGTTTGGGTGTTTGGAAGCAAGACTGAGGGTTTCGGGTGTGAGTGGTTTTGTTTATAGGTGTTCTTACCTGACCTCTGGCTTTAGTCCAAATTTGAATCATACATCACCCAAGGTCTTGCTCGTTTCGGTGGTGGTGCATGATGTGTGATACTGATGGACACTCCCTTGTGGAAGATGCATCATGGTCCAAATATTGTCTGCAGACTCTTCATGTTGGCATCACTTGAGAGGGTGGAGGATAGTACTGTGGCAGCCGGACACTGTGGTATTGCTGGATTTTGTGGCAAATTCACTTTTGAGGTACTTGACAGTGGTTCAGATGTTGGCACTTTATTTAAAATGTTCGAGATTTGTCTCTGCTTTTTTTCATTTAATGTGGAGTAGTTGTTTATGCTCTGTAGGGTCTTGTGCCCTGAGACCTGCTGGACATCTGTGGGAGGGAGATTAGCATCTATAAGGTGCTGAATTGAGGGTTTTTCTAGTGCTGTGGTTCATGATTCTTTTCTGGTCAGGCGTGCCAGCATTCAATTTCATGTTCAGCATCATTTTATGTAGCTTGTTTATGCGTATATTTATTCCTCTGTACCACAGTGACTTTCCTGGGACATAGTTGGTGTTTGGAGCAAGATAAAATGGGGAGTTTGGTTCTAGTGCTGTTGGAGGGCATTTTTTTTTGTACAGGTCATAGGCTGTGAGGGGGTCTCTCTGTTTAAAGTGTTTTCATATAGCCGTGGTGCTACAAGACAAATATCTTGGGGGGTTTCCCCAGTTCTTGTCTTCATTTTCCTCTCAGCATATGGAAAGTAATGGTGGCCTTCAGTGTCTGTCCCTTCCTGGATGTCACCCGACATATTTCATATTGTTCTTTTGTTCTTAGGGCAAAATATAACCCTACGTGGAAGAACATGAAGTTTAACAGTGATGTTGGGTTTCTCATTGAGATAGTGCCAGTGCTGTACAGCAAGTCAATGTCTTCCTGACTAAGCGGCTGTGCTTTGTTAGGTCTGTTTCCTTTTCCTAACTTCTTTAAGTATTTTTGCTTGGCTTTTAATGTTTCTTTCATTTCCAGGAAATCTGTTTCTGAACCTTGAAAGATAGAGACTGGGTATTTTTCATATCTTAAATGCCTGTCTATACTTGCTAGTATGCCCCTAAGAGTAGCAGGTTCATACAGTAGTCTGCACCATCTGTTTTTTTTTTTTTTTTTGCAGAGCATATGAATTCAGCTAGCAGCAGGTATAGTTCTTTAGATGATATTTCTGTTAACTTATGTTGCTCATTTTTAAACTCGAGGAACTGCTGCAGCAACTTTAAATTGCTGGCTGTCTTATGGACTGTATTTATGTTTTTCTGTTTGTCGATAAATGTTTGTCACTCACTTTGGGAGGCTGATGTGAAGTGATTTTCCATTTTTGAATGCTTTTCTATTTTGTTCTTATTTTAGGGAGAAACGAGACTGTCACTGAATGCTGAGAGGAGACCAAGAGGAAGGCGACGTCCGAGTGCCTCAGCTGTGCTGATAACTGTAAGTGCCTGCCTGGGTCTCTCAAGCTCTGTGTGGCACATGGTCTGTGTTTGTGACAGTTTATGGCTTGGGCAAATGCCATAATTGGATTTCAGATTATTACTTTTTTTGACAGTAATGCTAACTCGGAATCTGGTTATTTTGGCATTTTACAGTCCCCGTAATCCGGCTGATACTGTATGGCACCAGTAATTATACAGAGAATAATGGTTAGGTCAGTGTGTGTTATGACATTTTTTTACACACCCGAGGTGAGTGATAAGCCATAAACCTCGAGAGCGAAGCTCGAGAGGTTTATGAGCTGATCACTCACCGAGGGTGTGTAAAAAAACATAATGAACGCACCCTGACCTAACCTTTATTTTTTATATTTGCTGGTGCAGAGCCTTACTGTTAGTGACAATTGTTTTCCTTTCTGCAGACTTTGGGTCCCTTAGCGTAGCTTGACTGAGAGGCGTTCGCTCATGTAAAAAAAATACTGAAATGCAGGCAAACTGAAATGCTGTGCTTAAAAATCCTGTTCCTAGTAGCAGTTCACCTAATTTTGCTTGTTTTTCTTTGTTTTGAAGCTGCCAAGTGCAGACTGAGGTGAGCAAGTGACTCGGTGGCTTCAAAAAACAAGATTCAAGTGTAAGCAACCACTGCTATGGCAACACCCGCTTCCACTTGAATGTCAATTTCTGAAGCCGCCGAGTCACTAGCTCTCCTCAATCTATACTCGGTGGCTTTAACATAAAGAAAGATAAGCAACATCAGGAGAACTGCTACCAGAAGAAAGATTTTTAAGTACAGCCTTGCAGTTTGTCTGCATTTTGTTTTGCATAATTTGTTTTTACCCGAACAAACACCACTCAGTCATGCTACAACTGGCAAGAAGGTAAAAGTGAGTTGCTTTCCGAATGCTGTAATAACTGGTTCTACCAGTTATTATGGCATTTGAAACACAGTTCTAGACCGTGTGTTAAAGGGGGTCACCAGTAATTATAATATTACTGTGTACACAATAAACTGCTAACGTCAATCAATAAAAGTGAAATCGATACAGTCAAACTACAGTGACAAAATCAGTTCAGCAAAACACACCTATCTGTTCTACAGAACTAAAATTACAAACCAAAGAAAACAGAAAAAAGAAAATTCACACAAAACATTGACTACAACAGCACTAGTACTCTAAGACAGAAAAGGCTTCTTAACCTGCATTTTTCTTGCTGGAAGTTGCTGCAGCTAAGCTCCCCCTCCTTCCACCCCACAGCCTGCCTCACTACACAATACAGAAAACAAAACTACAATTTTAAGCTAACTAAATCACAAAAAATACCACAGATACCTGTTGATCTAGAGGCACAAGTATGTTTTTTGTACTGTACATGTTACCTGGTGGTCTAGTGGCCCCCCACCCCAGCAGCTAGTGTTCCACCCCACTCCCTCCCCCATCCTGAAATAGAGCGGGCCACCGGGACAGCACTCCACTCTTCTCCACAGCTGGCAGCTTGCTAGATGTGAATGAATGAGCTCATGATATGCTGTGCATACACTTATTCATTCACGGAAAAAACAAATAACATTTTATCTCTAGTAGCTAGCGGTGCCTCCCCACTGATGCCCTTCACCAGTCATTGCTTTTTTTTATATTATTTCCTGGTGATCTAGTGGCCCACTCTGCACCCCAACCCAACAAGTACTGTCCCACTCGGTCCCCCCCCATCCTGAAAGAGGGTGAGCCACTGGCTCAGCCCTCCACTCTCCTCCATGGCTAGCAGCCCACTAGATAGGAATGAGTGTATGCTGTGTTGTGCACGTGCTCATTCATTCATATAAAAAAATAACTAAATTAACCCTGGTGGCTAGTGGTACCTTCCTCCACCACATGACCCCTCTGCCCCATTTTTTTTTTGATATTATTCCCTGGTGGTTTAGTAGCCCACCCCCCCCAACCCAGCAAGTAGTGTCCCACCCACTCCCCGCTTCATCCCAAAACAGGGCCACCAGCTCAGCCTCTGCTCTCTTCCATGGCTGGCAGCCACCGACATATAAATGAATGAATGAGTGCATGCGCAGCACAGCATGTGCTCATTTATTCATAGGTCAGAGAGCTGCCAGCTGTGGGAGGAGAGTGGAGGGCTGAGCCGGGTGGCCCTCTTCGGGAATGGGATGAGGTGGGGGAGTGGGTGGGACACTACTTGCCTTGTTGGGGGGTGGGGTGGGCCACAAGACCACTAGGCAATAATGTTAAAAAAAAATGGGCAGATGAGTCATGGGCTCGGGGAGGAGGGCGCGCTAGCCACCAAGGTTAATTTAGTTAGTTTTTATATGAATAAATGAGTGCATGCACTGCATGCACTCATTCATTCATATCTAGCAGGCTACGGCTATGGAGGAGAGTGGAGGGATGAGCCGGAGGCCCTCTGTTTCAGGAATGGAATGGAGTGGGGGGAGCAGGGTGGGACACTACTTGCTGTGTTGGGAGGTGGGGTGGGCCATTAGACCACAAAGGAATATTAAAAAAAAAAATGCACCAGGGTTAATGTAGTTATTTTTTTATACGAATGAATGACCGTGTGCTGTCTAGTGGGCTGCTGGCCATGGAGGAGAGTGGAGGGCTGAGCTGGTGGCCTGCTGTCTTTAGGGAATGGGGATGGGTGAGAGGGAGCTGGATGGGACAGTACTTGCTGGGTTGGGGTGTGGGGTGGGCCACTAAACTACCAGGAAATAATAAAGCACCAACTGGATGGGTGATGGGTGGGGTGAGGGACCGCTAGCCACCAGGGATAATATTTTTTTTTATATGAATGAATGAGTGCATGTACAGCACAGCATGTGCTCATTCATTCATAGCAAGTGGGCTGCCAGCCATGAAGGAGAGCAGAGGGCTGTGCCAGTGCCCTCTGTTTTGGGATTGGGGGGGAGCAGGGTTGGGACAGTTCCATGTCATAATAGCGATCAAGAAACAGCGGGGTGGGGGGAGTGTGTGGGACACTACTGGCTGTGTTAGGGGGTGGGGTGGGCCGCAAAGTTCATCTGGCGAATGGCCAATTCACTGGTGAATAACAAGGCAAATCTAATGTTACTAATTACTCCCCTTAAACACCCTCCCACTTCCATCCTCCTCCCTACCCCAACAAACATCATGCTTGCTGCTGAGTCAGTAAATTAGGGAATCTCTTTCCCCCACTTCAGTGCCAAATACACTCCCCCTCCTCCTCCCGGAGGTCCCATGATGTTTCATTTTTTTTCACTCACCAGTTACCCACCCAACCCCCATCTGGTCCCCACCATCCTCTTCCCCCATGAGCGCCCACAAAATATAGGTTACAAATAAAGACAAGCATTTGTCAATGCCGAACGTTCACTTGCAGGTATTTGCAGTGGTATTTGGCACTTGGACATGGCTTAAAAAAATCAGTGAGAAAAGAGTACAAGCATTTGTCAATGCAGAATGTTGCTTGCTTCTATGTGCTGTTTAGGTATTTGGAAGTCATTGGAGTGCAAATATTGAAAATTCGCGAACTTACGAATGTGCGTAGGAACTGCACAACGCACGCTTGTAAAACAGTCATTTTTAGGAATTTTCTCACCAAATTTTCAACATAGCCATTTTAAGACCTCTGCTCATGAACAGTGTCACTGTGATTTTCTTAATGTGTCCCATACATTGAGTTCGCAGACACCAACTGCGCCATTGTGCACTACATGGGTGGAAACACGCTTTTGGGTGAGATGTGAAAATGACAGCTGTACTACTCATAAGAAGGTGTGGTAAAATGGCAATGTTAAATCTGGAGTGAAATATTGAAAATTCTCAAACCCTCTGATGCGTGGGAACGTGCATAACTGACGCTCATCAAAGCAGTCATTTTAGGAATTTTTTCACCAAATTTTCAACATAGCCATTTTAAGACCTCTGCTAATGAACAGTGTCACTGTGATTTTCTTAATGTGTCCCATACATTGATTTCACACAACGACTGCGCCATTGTGCTACATGGGCGGAAACATGTTTTGGGCAGGATGTGAAAAATGACAGCTGTACTGCTCATAAGGAGGTGTGGTAAAATGGCAATGTTGAAAATCTGGAGTGAAAATATTGAAAATTCATGAACTTATGAGCGTGCATAGGAATTGCGCAATGCACGCTTGTAAAACAGTCATTTTGGATGTTGCAAATTTTTCAACATGGGGTTTTGGGACGCCTTCTCATGAATGATGTCACTGTCATGGCGTTATTTGGGCCTGAAGGGTGATTTTGTGCAGTGACTGCGAAATCACCCTTTAGGCCCAAATAACGCAATGACAGTGACATCATTCATGAGAAGGGGTCCCAAAAACCCCATGTTGAAAATTTGGTGCAAACATTCCAAAAAATGCCTGAGATATGCAATAAAGTTGAAAACCCCCTATCTAGCCCATTATATAGCTTACCAGCATTTCCTCAGTTCACGGTCAGCTTTGAAGAGTGCAGACGTGTTCCCGGTCCACTGAAGATCATTGCGCCGAGCTCTGGAGATAAGTATGGGGTGGGGGTGTGGGGAGGCAGGGTGGGCAGTGGGTGGGTGCAGGTTGTGGGAGGTGGGGCTGGGAGAAGTGCCGTGGGACTGTTTTCAATTTACAGGTTTTAAAAAAAAAAAAAGATGACGTGGGACATTTGTCACACTGGGGTGAGCTCCCAGCGTGGCAGAAGGATGGCTGGGGGGCCGTGGAGCCGACGGGGATTAAGCACCCCGTCGGCAGCGACACGGGATGTTGCCATGCTGGGGTGGGCTCCCAGCATGGCAGAAGGATGGCTGGGGGCGTGGAGCGGCGAGGTTGGGCACCCCGTTGGCAGAGCGACCATGGACGTTTGCCTCGCTGGGGTGGGCTCCCAGCGTGCAGCAAAGATTTGGGGGCGGCAGACGCGTGCAAGCACACAGTGGTAGTTTTGAAGAGAAGACCACCGGGGCTGTCATACACAGCACCGTGTCCGATTGGTGCAGGACTGCCACGCCTGCTCAATGGAGCAGGGATTACAGAGGAGGGCACACCTCCAAAGTGTCCCGGTATTCTCCCAAGACCATTTCACTTCGCATGTCATAGCCAGGCGTAAAAAATGGTCCCCTGGTCCAGAGCGTCTGCTTTGATCAGTGCTGTCTCAGAACTCCTGTCTCATAATAATGGCTCTAATTAATGAATGGTGGCTTCTTGGCTTCTAGTAAAACCTAACTGATTGGAAATTCAACCAATCAGGTTTTACTATGTAGGAAAAAAGACATCAGCATTCATTCATTTGTCAGTTCACAACACTTTATGAGGCAGGACTGGGATGCAATGGTACTGAACAGAACTGATGTTCTGCAAGGGGGGATTCTTTTCGGTACTCAAAGCCCATATTTTGTGGGTGCTCATGGGGGGAGGATGGTGCTGGGGACCAGAGATGGATTGGGTGGGGGACTTTAAGTAACAATGAAGGAATGTGGGACTCAGGTGGGTGAAGGTGGGGGAAGTGTAGCATGTGGGTGGTGGGAAGGGCTAACTTATTATTTTGCAATGCAAACAGCCTGCCAGGCAGCAGACATAGTGATTGTGACTACAAGTGGGGGTGAGGGTGTCAGTGGGGGCTTATTTTGTTTAACTTTTATGTTCATGGGAGGTGGGGGTGGTTTCACAGTGCAGTGGGGGGGAGGGTTAAGTTACAAAAGAAAAAAATCTGCTAGCGAAGTTGGCCGGTTCAGCTGCAGAATCTGCAAAGTTTTTGAGAATGTGAATAATGCAGATTCATGCAATCTTCTCTGGCAAATTAAAAATTTGCGACATCTCTAACTGAGCTTCCCCAGTTCCCCTTCCCTGGGTCATACCTGGAAATGAGCCTTGGCTCAGTGTGCCTCTCTCTCCTGGTTACCAATTTTCAAATAAATAAATACATACCTACATACATAATAAATATATGCCTCCCCCAGGTTTTGATCTCCAGACATTAACAGCTGTTCAAATGCCCTATTCAGTCCCCTCTGACTTTGTTGCTGACTTTGACAAAGCTTACAATCCTATTTGAACATTATTAAAAGTGCTGTACTTACCCCTTAGGTGCTCACCCACCCCCCACATTCAGTGTTTATTCTTGCAGTGGGCCCAGTGACAGATTCCCAGATGTTGTGAGGTCTTGGAACACTACTGTCAGAATGTCTTTATTGATAACTAGTCATAAGGATTTATGTGATAACGGTGATCGCACAAAGGCGATTGCCATTCAGGCAAATGTACATCGGCGAAAATTAATTTTGCCAATGTACACTCTCGGTGCACGGTAAAATGGCACCAGGAACTTGCTTTTATTTTGTTTATGTGGGGGGCTGTGCCCCCCATACCCCCCACTAAAGGATTCTCAACTCCAGGGGGGTGCATGTCGGGGAGGTGCAAAATCCAAACAAAAATATTTGGCAGGGCGCGCAACAAAATGAACCCATGCCCAGAACTGAACCTGGCACCCTCGGAGCCCTAACCTGCCACCCACCCACTCACCATGCCACAGATCCTGCTCAGCAACCAACCACCGCACTACCCCTCACAACCCTCCCTCCCCTTCCGCCAGTCGCACAGCATGCTCGCTTTCTCCGCCCCATGAGCGTGTACATATAGTGACAGGATGTTGCTATACCCGCAGTCCCCCCCCGTCCAGTAGCCCTGAGAACAGGCACCGCTATTGAGTCACCCTTTTTGTAAGTGCTCAATAATGGTTGCCCTTCTCATGGGATACATAGACATAATGATTTAATACACTAGGCAATTGATGACAATTATGCAACTAATAAGTGATGACTCTTTCTATTCTTGCCATTTCTTGACTGAAGATCGACTGACATGAGTAGACTATAAAAAATCTGGCAATGGACACCACTGTCCTTTGCTTACTACCTAGGCAAACAGCTTTTGAGTGGAGCTTTAAATGTCTTCTGTGAAGTCAATGCCAGGCATCCACAGACTGGTCTCCTTGAAGGATCCTGGCCCTGGCTCCCTTTTTCCTTTAATGACAGGATCTTTCAGTTTCTCTTGTTCCCTCTGCTTTTCTTCTTGCCTCCCCCAGGAGACTGCGTCAGGCAGGGCACCTGTGCCACACTCCATATCTGAAGTCCTGCCACCAGTCCAGGACCAGCATGTACTTTCAACCTGGCTCCAGTGATGAGGACCCAGCCCTACTGCTGGAGCAGCTGCTTTCAGCTTCTCTCTCCATCTCTGCCCATCCCCCTCTTTCACTCTCTCTTGCTCTCTCTCTCTCTCTCTCTCTCTATCTTCTCTTCTCTAGTACTCCAGACCAGAGGTTAACTCCCTCCAGTCGTATTTTCTCTAATAGTTTTCTAGTCCCTTCCCTTTTTCTGATGATGAGCTGCACTGAATATTCTGTTCCCTTAGCTGCATTTCCAAATTTATGTTACAGGGCCTCTCTCAGCCATAATACTAACCCTCTGGGTTCTCTAAACCTTTAGGAACACCAATGTATGCTGTTTCTTGTATATTTTTTTAATAAAGAAACAGATCCCTTAAATTCTTAGAAATTCTTAGGTAGTCATTAGAAAACTGTATTTGTTGCAGATTGCAACACCTTTTATTACGCCAATGAAGACCATTGTCAGTCCTAAATAGGTATTCCAATCTGTAGCAAATCCAAAATTAGTAAAATCACTTGCACAGAGCATGCCTGCCTCCCTGAACTGGTTACACAGCTATCTCAACAATCGGGTTCAGCAGATCAAAACTGGCAACACCCTCTCAGATAGGCAAAATGTTAACACAGGAGTCCCCCAAGGATCCATGTTAGGGCCTTTGCTGTTCAGTCTTTTTCTAAACAATCTCCCTAAGGTATGCCAACACAAAATCCTGTTATTTGCAGATGATGCTGTCTTCTACTCTAGCCATCCTAACCTCAACTGCCTCAAGCAAAATCTTCAGAGTGATTTCGAACTTGTATAAGACTAATTTACCAATGCGTGGCTGCTAATCAACTTTAGAAAAAGAAACAATGCTTTTCACCTCCCCACACAGCAAAAATAAATCAAATTTCCTATATATCTGTATCAAACAAAATGAAATCCTAGAGATGGTGCACAATTTCAAGTACCTTGGTGTTACTCTGGACAGCACACTATCTTACTCATTGCATGTCGACAGTGTCTCTATGATGAAAATCAGTCAGCTATATAGACATAGATGTTGTCTAACTTCTGATGCCCTTAAACTTGCCATAATTAGCTCAATACTCTCTGTCATAGATTATGGTCTCGTTGTCTATAGCTCAGCACCTGAGTCTACCCTAAAAAGATCTGGCCTTGCACTAAGCAAATCCTGTTTGCTAATCCTAGTTTCTCCGCTATTAATCCATAGCTGTGACCTATACACGCTCACAGGCTGGCTGAACTTAGGACAACCGAATCCAGTATCAACTCTGTCTACTGGCCAAGAAAGCCACCATTGGTCTGACCACTCCTGGAGTCCAGTCTCTGTTATGCCAAACAGACCCTGCCTGGCTGACCTGAGGATCTCACAATATTCAATACAAAGTCCCTTTCCACTGCACAACCTAAGGACAATGATCCTTTGGATAGCATGCCCCTAAGGTGCTAAACTCACTCCATGGTGACCTCCTCATGGAATCCAAACTAGGGCCATTCAGTCTAAATCTCTGAACTCACCTCACCAGCCAAATGGCTTGCTTATACTCCCAGTAATTAAGGCTCATGGCCTAGGTTGCTGAACCTTCCTCACTAGCACTTTATACCTATGCACTTTAATACCTATGGCCTGGCACTGGCCCCTCACTCCCCTTTATTACTTAACCTGCTCCTTACCTCCCTTCCCTTACTCCTCCGACCCCCCCATTACTACCCCCTGTCGGTTCACCTTCCTATACCAACTCACTTCCCTCCTCTCCTCCTCCCCACTGACTAAAACCCCTCCTCCACCCACCCCTTCTCTCCCAGTTTGACAATGGGAACAATGTATTCCTCCATTTTTTCCCAGCCAAGTTTCCCCCAACCCTCTTTTCTCTCCCCTCTCTATACCTAGCTACATGAATCTGCTAGCCTCTCCTTTCTATACCTAGCTTTATGAATCTACCAGCCTCTCCTCCCTATACCTAGCTCCATGATTTTACCAACCTATCCTGAATATACCCCAATGCCACAGAATTGTTAGCCCACTGATCTATGGTTATTGAATCAGTCACCTTAGCCAGAAGCTTGTCAACTTACTGAGGATTATTTCTCAATTTGTATCATTCCTAATTGTTTACATTCTACTACCTATCCTGTATATCTACTTGACTGTCTGAGACCTTTGTTGTCTAACTGTTATGATCTTACCTAGAACCAATATATGATTGTATGTAACCTTAATGAGTTAAGTCTTTGGCCTTGCCTTAAATCAGGCAATGATTGTTTGTTAGCTATTGTTATACCTTTTCTACCTGACGTGGAACCTTTGCAAATGAGCTGCTAGCTCAAAGGTTATAATTTGAAGCTTGAATAAAGTACTTAAATAAATATCCCAAGAGTAGGGAGATAAGTATGATGAGACAGTTGAAAACCTTAAAAAGACTAATAGATTTAACTGATTGGCACTTAGTACTACCTTAAATATGAAACAGCAGCCAGCTTAGCATGAATAAAGCTACAATTGCAAACTTGCTTAAACAGTGTAGGGAGATTTGCCCTTAGTCATATAGTTGTTCACATGATGCTGAAAGCCATCAGCTGCACACAGGACTTGAGTTTTTAAATTAGAAGATAACTTTGACAAACATACTGTATGTCTTTGTGCTTATTAAATCTACTCTCTCAGAGAGTTTTGTTCAGTCATGCACAGAATGTGTGAAGATGACAAATAGTTTCAATTATCATAAAAAGTATTCTGATTGCATTTCTTTAAACATTCAGAAAAGCCTACAAAATATTCAGATAAACCAGTAATTTGCAAAACAAGCATGGTGTGGGCATAAAAGCCTAGTACAGTATGTGATCACTCATCAAATTTTGATCACTTTTCCTTATTAACATTTCTGTGCCACAGAATAGATTAAATTATCAAACCATGTAATACTGTTCTTACTAAGTATATTGAAGGAAACAGTATTGCTATTGTAGATATGTGTGATAAAACCAAGCAGCAAAGCAGGACATGTAGTGTATATGCATTACTGAATGTTATTCATTTTTATAATTATTCTCCAGTATTTAAGTAAGCAAGTAGGTAAGGTTTTATTTCTTAAGTACCTTTTCCCTGGGGCTCAGGGCACTCTACAGAATACAAATGAAATTGGATTATAGTTGAATTAAAAACATGTAAAAAAACATCATTAAATATAACAACTAAATAAGAGGAAAAGGGTCACTGACTCCCAAAAGCATTGCTAAAAAGGTGTGCCTTTAGACCTCGTATTGAAAACTTCCACTGAAGAGGCCTCCCTCAAGGACCTTGGAAGTGAGCTACACAGGACAGAAGCCACCACTTTAAAGGCACAATCACCTGAGGTTTTGAGCTGGGCCCTGGGAACCGCTAGGAGGCCCTTCTCAGCAGAGAAGAAAGAGCACAAGGAGTGGGAAGGAGTCAGGAGGTCACACAGATATCCAGATCCATACCGTATACAGCCTTATAGGTGAGTAAACCCACCTTGAAGGAGATCCTCCACCTCACCAGCAGCTTGTGCAGATCATGCAGAACCAAGGTCACATGACAGGACCTCAAGAGGATTGTCAGCAACCTGGCTGCCACAATCTACACCAGCTGCAGGTCGTGCAGGACCCCTCCACTGACCCTGAGTTATAAAGTGTTGCAGTAGTCAAGTCTGGATGTCACAAACGCATGCACTAGTGATGGCAGATAATCTGGGGAAATTAAGGCCTTAATCTGAGCATTGTTCCTAAAATGGTAAAAACCAGTCTGGACAACAGACGACACCTGAGCCTCAAGTGTCAATCTGCTGTCTAGAATAATGCTGTCCAGAATCATGTCCAGATTTTTCACCTTCAGAGATGTCAAAAGGGGGACCATACCAAACATCAAGCCTGTTCCAGTCCTTGTAGCATCTGCCTCCTTCCGGTGACAAGGCCCAATCACCAGCACCTCTGTCTTACCTGGGCTGTGCCTCAGCCAGTTGGAGGACATCTGGTCCAGGATCTCAGTTAGACATTTATTTAGCATCACCACTGTGAGTGTCCCAGGAGCAAAAGACATATACAGTTGGGTATCATCTGCATAACAGTGAAACTTTACACTGTAACATCTAATGATCTCACCCAGGGGCAGCATGTACACTTCAAACCTCATGGGTGAGAGAACTGAGCCTTGGGGAGCTCCACAAAGCAAGGTTTCTGGGTGAGAGGAAAAGCTCTTCATCAACACCTCTCACTTTCTGCCTGTGAGAACGGACTCAAGACAGCTGATGACAGTGCCGGTGAGTCCATAAAGCCCCCACAGGTGATCCAACAGCATCACATGATACACAGTGCCAAATGCTGCTGAGAGACTGAGGAGGGCAAGTGTTGACCATTCCACTCTATCTCTAGGGCTGAGGAGATCATTTTGTACCTTGACCAGTGCAGTCTCAGTACTGTGTGAGGACCTAAATCCTGACTGGTAGGGCTCATACATGTCAAAGGCTTTGAGGCATGCCTCAAGCTGCAAAGCCACTATTTTTCCAGCAACTTTACCCTAGAAGGGAATGATAGAGACAGGTCTATAATCAAGGCCCCTAGAATTCTGCAGCTGCAGAATTTTGCTCGGAACTTGCAATCTACCGCAGAACTTCTGCGGTGCCGCAGAATTCGCTCTTCTTGGTGATTTTTTTATTAATATTTCTGTTTATCCATAGAATCTGGTTCCCTTCCCCTCTTTTTATATCCAAAACCCCCCTATATGCTCAGAATGTGATGTTATCATTACTATAACATCATACATTAACTAATGAAATTGCTGTCACCTACCTTCCACTGCTCCCACTGCCAGAGATTGTGGCACAGCACATAAGGCATGATAATATTTGCTCAACCTGCACTACAGCCTAATACAATTTTCAATCTTACATTATTGCACTAGGACCAACTTAAACAAAACCTTGTCAATAGCACAGACCTGTTAAGTCCACACCTCACTTTGTACAAACTTATTTGTGCCTTTAAGGTATAGAGATGCCATCTGATATGAATAACCAGTAAAATGAATTTAACTGTCATTTTTAAGAAAAATAAAATAATTATGCCCAGAAAAGTGGAATATAATAATGTGTAGACCTGTTGAAAGAATAGACCTGTTAAATAATTGCACTGTATGCATTTTTGCCAGGGTTATTGATTACATATTGTCATTGGTTGACAGAATCACCTAAAAGTTATGGCGAAATGTTGAGTGCAGGGACAGCTGTTGGGCCAGAGGGTAACATGCTGTGTTTCAGTGCTGGCATCTCAGGTTCAGAGATTAGCTCTGGGAGCTGGCTGGGCAGCACAAGAATTGGTGGAACACATCACTGCTCGGAGTCTTTGAAGGTATGGTGCAGTGTTCTGTTACACGGTGGACACATTGTGATGGGCTGGAGAGCTCTATCTCACAGTCAGTTCACAGGCATGTCATGGCCTGATGGTGTTATGTAGTGTGTCAGGGGAAGCAGGTTGACATGAAAAATGAGTTTTGCAATAACTCCTCTATTCTGTTTATTCCATTTCCAATGGGACCTGTATAAATGAGGATGCAATTTCATGGAAATTAAAAAAAAAAGATATATATATATATATTATATATATATATTTATACACACACACATACAGTATCTCTGTCTCACTACACACACACACACACACACACAAACACACACACACACACAGTGGGAACCTCATGAGTGGTGTAGAAAGCACATACAAATATATAAGTGATAGACAGTAGAGACCTCATTAGTGGGATAGATAGCATGCATATAGAAATACCTTATTTATCACAAAAGGTCCCCTCTGCATATGTCATTTATGCAATAGGCTAGGACCTTAAGGGAGAGACATTTGTTTTACTTTTTTAGGAATAAAATTATTTTCATAAGTCTGTTAATTTTTTGAACTAGTGTTACTGTGCTTTCCACCATCCTGATTGCTATAACCACTGCCATGAAAATGAAGTCAGGATGACAAGCTGATGCTCTGATGTGGTAGTTTATTAGTGCCACAGAACTTCCACAGAAATTACAAACCACCGCCGCAGAAGTTCTGCGGCAAATGGTAGTCTTGCTGCAGAACTTGGTCCCACTGTGCCACAGAAAAGTAGGGGCCTTGTCTATAATTCACCAAGATGTCAGATCAAGAGATGTTTTTTTCAGAAGGGGCTTTACCAGTGCCTCTTTCAAGGTGCTCAGAAGTAGCACCTCCGAAAGCGGTCACTGGACTGTCTCGGTGAATGCTGGGCAATGGACTCTATGCATCCCAGTAGAAGATGGGTTGGGCCCAGGTCCAGTTCATAATATGTGGGCTGCAGCTTTGAAATCACCACACATACCTCTTCCACCCCACTAGTCTGAACTTGCTCCAGGCAAGGGGAGTGCTCTCAGAGACATCTGGTATAACTTTACCGGGCTGAGATAGCCTGGTTGGGGAGATTGCAGCCCTGATGGAGGACACTGCCAGAGAAGAACAGAGCAAACTCCTCACACTAAGCTGCCAAAACATCTGTAACTGGCTGTAGGCAGTCCGGATGTAATAGCCTGTCTACAGTCTGGAAGAGTTTAGCAGGTCTGTTCTTCCCTGCAGCAATCTCCCTGGACAGATAAACTGCCTTCTTATGGGAAATTGCACTCTGATACTTACTATAGCAGGTTCTCAGAGTCAGTCTATCCTTCTCAGACTGTGATATACACCAATGGTGTTCCAACCTTCAACCTCTGGTCTTCATCTCCTTAAGCTCTCCATTAAAACAGGGGGATCTCAAGCATGAGACTTGGGTTGTATATGGACAGCCACAACAGAATTGAGCTCTTAGGCAATAGCCCTATTATAGGCTGCCACAGCCTCACTTGAGCAGATGGCTCAAGCAGAACTAACTAGTGAGAGATCCATTAGTACCATTAGGCCCTCTGGGGGCAATCCCCTTAAAGGGCGGTAGCAGACCAACTCCATAGGGAAAGGGTTCATGGAGGCGGCCTGAATATGAATTGCATTGTGCAGTGATGCGACCCTGTGACAGGATCAATCTTGAGATCAACTGTCTCAAGCCCCAGTGAGAATGTTAAGTCGCAGGCATGACTGTGGCTGTGGGTCACAGAAGCAAATGCTTGTGCAAAGCCCAGTGATGTCATCAGCTGGAAGAAGTCATGTCCAAACTGCAACAGTTCGGTATCAAGTCCAGGCACTGTAGCCACCCAGGACTAACCACGCAGGCACAAAATGCACAAAAGCTTTTTTTAAACTTAATAATCAGACACAATTTAGCTTACGTCATTACTAATTTGTATTTATCTCCCTTCCTTTTTGATCACTGAGGCTATTGGCATGAAATCAAAATATCCATGTCTCCAATTTCATCTCAGCCACCTACTTTTCCTTTTGCAGAATGCATAATTCTGTTTGAGAAATCACACTGTATTGATATGGAAATAATTTTGATCTCACAAACAGAGTATTATAAATTCAATAAAGGAAAATATTAAACTGAAATCTGAGATACAAATGTCCTCTTTTCATAACAAATATGCTTAATCCTTTCACTGCAACCCTCAGTAGATTTAAGGTTTGACAACAGTAAATGGTTAAAGTTATAAACTTTCTAAGGAATAATTAAGCAATAATGCACGACAGGGTGTGTGTTGTGATGGGATAATGTCACATCTGGGGTGATTAGGCAAGAGGCCGCAGGCCGAATGCAACATGTGGCACTTTTTGCAACACAAGCACTGGGTGCAGGATTCTCCTCATGTATTGACCTTCAAGGGGCATGGGCGAATTTCTGCAGAAATTTGAAGATGTCATCAGTGTCATGGCACTAGAATCACAAGTCTGGTTGTGATGGGGGAGTGCAATGCCTGGATCAATGATGAAGCATCCCATTTGGTTGTGAAATTTCTCTAGTTGATAACAGGTCTTAAAGTTTTACAGGTCCACAACCAATGAACATTGCAGCACCTTGGACTGAGTCTCTGTAGTGGGAATCAACATTGATAATGTTGATCCAATAGCTTGTTTGGATCATTTTGCAGTGGAATTCCAGCTTGAGCCCCCCAGGTTTCCTCCTCCCCCAATGGAGACAATCCAGTACCACTGAAATTTTAATCTCCAGCCAGATAAGCTGTTAGTAGTTCTGGATATGTTGAGCATGCTGGCTGCCTTTGCAATGGGTGTTTATATAGCAGTAGAGTGTTATAACATCCCTTGACTGCAGTTGACACCCTTGTACCTCTCACTGGTCTCCCAGCAAAGCTAACCGAGGTATGGCAATGAGTTGAGGTGGTTGAAGTCACTGGGGCGGAGATTGGTGGGCAATTGGTTGAGCTCAGATTTGATGATGGACATTTTGGATCTGAGAACCCATCATGGAGATGATTAGAGGACAATCAAGCAGAAAAAGACAATTATTTTTAGGGATGATGCATTGGGGTAGAATAAACCAAGCACGATTTACCAAACATCTACAAATCTGTTGTGAATCCTCTGGGAAGGCTAAACATTGCCAGTATACAGTAGGTAGTCTAATTGAGCCAATTACTAAATTAGTGAATTCTTTTATTAGATCACTGGTACCTGTGCTTCTTTAACATCTTAAGGATTCCACTGATATAATAAACATCCTAGAGGAAATGGTGGTCTCAGAAGGTTGCCTCCATGTCACCCTTAGTGTGGAAGCTATATACACCAATATACCACAAGAGGTTGTCATGAAGGCATCATGCTACTATTTGGAACAAACGGAAGGGAAAGAAAAAAGGGGTAAATGTTTAACCAGAAAAGGCACACTAAATCAAAGCTTGTTTCCAGGTGTGACTTGGGACCACAAGGAAGTTAAATGACTTGCTAAGGGTCACACACTATAATGGTGGGGCCTGTGAGATTCATAAGCAAGTCTCCAGGTTTACAGCTCAGAGCACTAAGAATAAGAAGTAGGGCTTATCAACTTCCTGCTACAATTACCTGAGTTCCTACTGACCTGTAAGAATTTTTTTTCTCAGTAGTCAGTTTGTAGACTCAAAGGACTGTAATAGGGGTTCCCCTGGCACCGAGTTATGCCAATTTGTATCTTGGCTTAAGGGACAAACAGGTAATACAAAATCCATACAACAATGGAATGCTATTTGTACCCCTAATATCAGCTGGAAACATGATTCATGTATGGTACAGTACAACGTACAGCTGATAGCAGCCTTTACTGGCTTTTTATTGCAACTAAGTAGCAGGAGGTTGTTGGACTGGGAGGATCTAAGCTTATAAGCAGAGTGAGGCCGAGGAGTCAGCAGGCTGCTGAGATACTGATGGAGTTCAACGCACCAGTACTTGGCACCAGAGTGCACTCGTACATCTGTCACATAAGGAGGGCCATACTAGCTGCATGTACATGGAACAGTGATGAGTTAATGATAGTCAGCTGAGAACAAATCTGCTAATGAAACTATAAAGTGTGTTCAGTTGGCCAGTTGATGTTTAGCTACAGGCATGTATATGACATCATTGCAGGCCACAGTGGGCTGCAATATTTTGCTCAGCTGTTTCCTTTGAGCCACAGGCAGGCAGTGCTTGACTTGATAAAGAGCAACAAGTGCAGGATACATCTTAAAATAGACTTTGTCAGTGTGTGCTGATTAGTCACATTTTCTTTTCTAAACACCTTATAGTCCCAAATCAGCTGTGCCGAAAGACTGAGCAGAACTGAGCAGAATGAGCCAAGATTGCAGACTACCAGGCATGTTATAGAGTTCCATTTTCTATCTCCTGATTGGCTATAACTTCTGGGGAAATCATACATGCCCTTCTTTGAGTCAGATTCACATGCACCCCCTGCATATTTGAGCTGATAACTAGCTAGGATTTGATGGACTATCTCTCTTTGAGTCTGACCCTTTATATAGTAGTTCTGATGGGTCAACAGGCTTCTGGCAGCATGGTGATATCCATGTTTGTTTACATGCTGTCCTTTGTTCTGTGCAGCTCCTGCTGCCCTTGTTGCTTGTGCTAAGGGGCTGTAGAGGTGTATCCTGATCCATCTCCCTGTGTTCAGGTCCTTTGGTATGGGTACCAACCTGTTGTTATGCCAGGGGCTGATATTAGGAGTTGGCAGTGGAGCTGATCTCACTATATTGCATGCCCTTGATTATGATCCTAGGGTGCTCACATATTTTGGGTGCTAAGGTAGTTTTTTTCCAACTTATGGCCCCATTGCCAGTCTTTGGTAAACAGGGAACATTCTCTTATGTGCCCAGCAGTCCAGATAACCTTTGGTCCCGGCCCCCCTGCTAGTCCTGGTGCTAGGGACCAACTGTAATGTGGCTCACTGCTGCAAAAATGTTAGAGTCTTCTGGCACATGGTGGTGTTGCTACTGGTTCTGTAGCTGCATGCTAAAGGATCATCCTGGATGTGAAGTAGGTTCCAAGTTGCCCATAAGGTAGGCCACCATTTTTGTGGGGTTATACTGTCCTTCTTCAAAATGTTTAATGTACCCATGAAGAGACAGTCCACAGTCCAAACATGCTTTGGCATTAGCAGTGGCAGAAGCATAAGCATCATACTATTTACAGTATGACCTAACATGCATATGTATTTATGAGACATTACAGATTAACTAGATCAATTATTCTTGTCTTGCTTTTAATAAACAGTAATTACAGTTGGGATGCTAGCCAGGGAACCACACTTTTGCACTGGAATCTGAGTGCAGCACAATGGGGATACAACACAAGGACTGCACCTGTGTGATTGAAATAGGTTCGTATGTCAGTGGAGGCAGTAGGGAGTCCATAGAATAATGTATGGGCTTGTGTTCTTCTCTACACAATCTGCACAAAACTGAGTCTTCCTCAGGAAGAGGTCATACAGGTCTGTCTTCCAACTCTGTGTCCAGCACAAAATCCTCATCAGGAATGACAGGATTTCCCTCAATTTCTAGATCATAAACCTGCAGCACAAGTTCCACTTCAGTGTTCCCAGGTGATACTTCTTGATATCCAGCTGTTCTACAGGTATAAATGGTGCTGCTTATAGGTTTAAAGGGGATGCAGTACATTAGAACCTGGCTCCATAGGCAGATGTCCTGGTGGTTCTTGCTCTGAGTGGTGCCATTCTGTTGCTGACAGTGAGGTAACTGGGGGTTCACCATACAATTGAGGACTGAACCCCGCTTCATCATTATCTTGGTTTTATCTCTCCATGGTTGATGTGTGTCTGAACAAGTGCACCATCCTAGTAAGGTGTGTTAGAATTATGACTCTTTATCCTCCTTTGGGCTGGATGATACATCTGCAGTTCCATCTCAGGGATCAGTAGTCCAATAGTCAAGAGGTGGTTGCAGTGTATTGTTAGCCAGTCCTCTCCCTTGCTCTTGCTGGATGCTGTAGACAGGTACATCAGGTAGTTGCTCTACAAAAATGAAAAACTCTGGAACCCAATGAACATCATATTTATATTTCCCCAGAGGCCAATGTTTTGCAGAGTACTGTATCACCTGGTTGTAATACTTGCTGTCTCACTTTCTGATCATACTTTGTCTTACTAGTTTATTTACTTTTGCTGGCTGCCTCTGAGGCCACACATTAGACTGCCTAAAACTGTACTCACAAATGTTTGGTACAATATATTCCAGATACATTTTGGGGATGCTCCATCAGATGAAACCCCCAAACAAAAGCTGTTGTTAATTGAGCTTCTCTCCTGAACATCCAACAGCATGGTAAGAACTGTAAATGATTTCTAGTAGAGTTGTAGGTATGCACAAGTGAGATGACAGCTTGACTCCACTTGATTTGTTTGGACAGGGCCAGGGCACCAAGCATATTTAGTAAAGTTCATTTAAAGCATTCTGGTTAAGGATCACCATGGATATGGTGTGGGATAGTTTAGTTAAATTAGTTTTATTTTGTTAACCATGTAGGTGTACTCATGCCAAAAGCATCTTTTTCAGGCATGACCCGGGTACCAATGTACAAAAAGCTGATTACATATGATAACATACAGCACATTCAGCATATACAATACATATATACATACAATAATGAACTGAAGGCTATAAATCGTGCTGAGCTAGATATGATATTCATTCAAAACATTTACAAACACTTAACTTTTGAAAATGTTCTTTCAATACAGTATTAAAAATAACTGGTGAATGGGAGTATCTGATTGAGAGTGGTACATTATTCCAAAAGCAAGATGCCCTATAATTGAAAGTATTTTGACTCAGAGACATTTTCATTCGAGCAACATGTATCAAATCATTCATTTTGAATGAGAATTGTAATTAACATTTTCCTCCTTGAATGAATTGGCCAAACAAGACAATGCCACTTTAAGTAAAATTCTGAAAATAAAGTTTGCCAAGTGATAATTGAGATGTATGGTCCATCGAAAGCCAATTTGGTTTAGTAATGTTTGTACAATGATGTGTTCTATTACCAGCGAGCAAACACATTTAGTTATCTTTTTTCCACATAACTGTTTCTTCCTGCAGTCTGTCAGCCACTGCTCTGCCGCAGCCCATCCCTGCAAACTACCACTTGCCCCCAGGACTCACTTGCAATAATTCCCTTACTGATTACCCCTGTGGTGGGGCCAGGAGGGGAAGGGCTGTCCTGCATCCCCAGGGCACATTTCCAGAACAATAAAAAATCTTAGGGTGGCAGTGTGAGTAGTGGATGAGACACTGCATCATCCACTGGTTCTTTTTCCATTTTTCTACCCCCGACCACATGACATGCAATGAATGCCAGTGTGCATGTGCGTGGAAGCATGCACCCTGCATGCACTTTTCTAAAAGCCATCCCCCAACTTTGCTGCACCTGTTGTCCTGCCACCACACCTCTATGTGGTGGCAGTCTAGGAGTGGTGCAGTAACCCCCTCAGGAGAGGACACTAGCCCTCTGGAAGCTCAATCCTCTCCTTCCTCTGCTACCCTGGGACAGGAATTTGCTCCCAAACTCAGGTTGCCAGTGTGGCGTGAAGTGTGGCACCTAGAGTGTCAATCCTCAGCACAACCGGGCTGGTCACAAATTTAATTATCTTATGGCACTGGGTTCACTTCCTGTCCAATTTGGTCTTTAAAGCAGCATCAGCTACTGATGAGCCACAATCAGTAATTGCCAGTAAATTATGAGTTGCAATTTTCAAATGTGACACATGGGTAAGGTATTTTGTAACATGATAAAGCTGCTCAAGTTTTTCATGAACTCAGGCAATTATATTCTTAAAATGTGGAGCAAAGATCAGTGCTGTGTCAAGATATACACCACGGTATTTAAAAACATTGACTGTTTCAAGTGACCTTCCATTTACAGTATTAATAAAAAAAAGGTTTGAGAATTTCTTAAGCTTTGGAGCTATACTAAATAACATAGCTTGTGTCTTAGCTTTTGCCCGACTGTGGAGGTTAGAGGTGGACTGTGCCAGATACCAGCTGTTTGTCAGGATGGAGTGATGGGGGTGGACACTACCTGCTGGGGTGGGAGTGCCACTATACCACCACAAAGGGGGGGACATTTTATTACTTATTAATGGGGCAGCACCAGGGATTGGAGCAGGGGGCATTGTATTATTTCACTAATCCTGGCAGCATTGGAGATCAGGGAGGGGGTCATTGTATTATTTACGTAATCCTGGCAGAATCAGGAATTGGTGAGGGGGCATTGTATTGATTAAATAATACCAGCAACATTGGAGATTGGGGGGGCATTGTGTTATTTCACTAATCTTGGCAGCATCAGGGATCATGGAGGGGGGAGCATTGTATTATTTCACTAATCCTGGCAGCATTTGGGATCAGGGAGGGTGGTATGGTTTTATTTAAATAATCCTGGCAGCACTGGGGATCGGGAGGCACTAGCCCACCATGGTGGGGAGACTTCAATTATGATAATAAGGTGCAATTGGGGATCAGGAAGGGAGCCATCTATACCACAAGGGAGGGGATGTCATTTTACAACTACAGGCAGACATCGATCATGGAGGGGGGCCACTAGACCACCAGGAAGGGGGGTACTATGTTTACAATATCTACCGGCAGCATCGGGGGCTGGGGAGGGGGGACAGCGGCACATTATACAAATAGGTCATCTCCAAGAGGAGAGTCTTCTAAGTACCTTTACTCCAGCCCTGGCTGGTCTAAGGGTACTTAGAATTTCTTCCTCTGGAAGAGATCTATGAATCTCAGTTAGAGATTGGCCGAAGAAACCATTTCGCAGGTGAAATTCCCAAGAAATCGGCAATATCACCTCACAAAATATTTCACAAAATTCAAGCTTTCTGCAAAATATTTTGTGGGGGTGAAGTGTGCAATTCCATGGGAAATTCTGCCCGTCCCTATCCCCGATTGATCCCCTTTTACCAATATGTATTTTTTTAAATATTCCCTTGTGATCTAGTGAACCCCCCTCCCTCCCCATCCCTGATGGATTCCTTTCCCCATTATGTTTTTTGTACATGTTACCTGGTGGTCAACTGCCCCCCCACCACTCCAGTAGCTAGTGCCCCACCCGGTTCCCTCCCCCTTCTTGAAACTGAGCAGGCCAGTGGCACAGCCCTCCACTCTCCTTCATGGTCAGCAGACCACTAGCTATGAATGAATAAGCACATGCGGTGCTGTGCACGTGTTTATTCATTCATGTAAAAAATAAATAAAATGTTATCCCTGGTGGCTAGCAGTCCCCCCCCCCCCACCAATTTCATCACTCAGTGCTTTTTTTTATATATTATTCCCTGGTGGTCTAGTGGCCCACTCTGCACCCCAACCCAGCAAGTACTTTCCCACTGTGTTCCACCCATCCTCCTGAAACAGAGCGGGCCACTGGCTCAGCCCTCCACTCTCCTCCTTGGCTGGCAGCCCACTAGATATGAATGAGCGCATGCTGTGCTGTGCACATGCTCATTCATTCATATAAAAAATAACTAAATTAATCTAGGTGGCTAGTGACCCTCATCCCAACCCCATGACCCGTCCGCCTGCTTTTTTTTAATATTATTCCCTGGTGGTCTAGTGGCCCACCCCAGGCCTCCAACCAGTCCTGAAACAGAGGGCCACCAGCTCAGCCCTCCATTCTCCTCCATTGCTGGCAGCCCACTGAAATATGAATTAATGAGTGCGTGCACTGCACAGTATGCGCTCATTCATTTGTATGTCAGAGAGCTACCAGTCATGGAGGAGGGCAGAGGGCTAAGCTGGTGGACCTCTGTTTCAGGAATGGGTTGGGGTGGGGGAGTGGGTGAGCCACTACTTGCTGTGTTGGGGGCAGGGTGGGCCACTGGACTACCAGGTAATAATATTAAAAAAAAAAAGGGCAGACAGGTCATGGGATTGGGGGACCACTAGCCACCAGGATTAATTTAGTGATTTTTTATATGAATGAATGAGCACGTGCACAGCACAGCACATGCTCCTTCATATCTTGTGGGCTGATGGCCATGTAGGAGAGTGGAGGACTGAGCTGGTGGCCCTCTGTTTTGAGAATTCAGTGGGGTGGGGGGAGTGGGGTGGGATACTACTTCCTGTGTTAGGGGGTGGGGTAGACCCTAGACCACCAGGAAATAATATTAAAAAAATGCCACCATTGTTAATTTAGTTATTTTTTTTATATAAATGAGTGAGTGCGGGGTACAGAACAGCATGCACTCATTCATTCATATCTAGAGGGCTGACAGCCATGGAGGAGAGCAGAGGTCTTAGCCGGTGGCCCACTCTTTTTTGAGAATTGAGATGGGTGAGGGGAGTGGGGTGGACAGAACTTGCTGGGTTGGGGTATGGGGTGGGCCACTAGACTAGCAGGAAATAATATATTTAAAAAAAGCACCTACTGGATGGGTGATGGGTGGGGAGGGACCGCTAGCTATCAGGAATAATATTTTATGTTTTATATGAATAAATGAGGGCATGCACAGCACAGTGCATGCTAATTCAATCATATCAAGTAGGCTGCCAGCCAATGAAGAGAGCAGAAGGCTGTGCCGGTGCCCTCTTTTCAGGATGTGGGAGTGGAGTGGGGACACTATTTGCTGAGTAGGGGGGTGGGATGGGCCACTAGGACCACCAGGATCTGGGCAGCATTTCACATTTTGCAGGCAAAATTCCACCATAATCGGGTGGAATTTCACATTTTGAGTGCATGAAATTTAGTTGTTTTGCTCAGAAACTTGCATTTTGCTTCCGACAAAAATGTTGTGAAATGTGCAAATTTTTCAAACATTTTTGCAGAATAAAATTTGTTAATTCACCCATCTCTAATCTCAGTTTCAGTGATGTGGTAGCTTGCATCTGCCACATGCCCCTAGCACCAAGTTGCAGCCCATTATTTGGTGCATAGGCAGCACAAGCCCCATTTGGGGCAGGCAGCCTGTGATTGCTCCCAGTGCATCTTTTAGCACAAGGGGTGCTTTGCACCATTCTTAGTGGTGCAAGCCCCTTGCCCCTTGCCAGGAGCTTAGAGAATCAGGCCCACTGTATTGATACAAGGAATGACTGGTGGTAACTGCTTCATAGAATCTGCCCAGAATTTGGACAACAGCCATTCAACGTTTTAAATTCTATTGTGGAAAATTTAGCTATCACATGAGATTTAAATAACAAGGGTTCTAGCAGAAACCACACTAACCTCAGGAAAATAATGGATGACCTGCAGTATACAATGCAGGGGTTAAAATCATTAGACATGACCTACTCAAGAAATATATCTATGAGCACAAATTAGCCAGATTGTTATGAGCTGAGCAGTAACCAGAAGGTATATGATAAAAATAAGGGAAATTTAATTTATGCACCACAATGTTTGAGTAAAGATTTAGTCAATCTTTTGAAGAATCAAGAAACAGTTTATTTAATTCTGATGGAACAATTAATCATCATAACAAAACATGTAGATATAGCCAGAGGAGATATAGCAATGAATAGTGCAAAAATAGATTCTGTAAATAGAAAGCTTGACTCATTTTTCCCACCGGGAAAAAGATCTTCTCTCCTGATGGTAACTAGTGAAAACATAGTGGAAGCAAACAGACCTGATTTCAGCCCTATTAGGATTCCAGATTCCTCTAAGAAGAACATAAAGAAAAGTAAACTTTTAGGGGAAAAATGGAAACATCACCAAAAGACAAAGGATTTAGATACAAGTTCAAAAAACACCCACCATCATTACAAGAATCTGAAATAAGTTTCAATAAAGCTATAACACTGAAATAAACCAGCAACAGCTTTGATAGCATTATACAGCAGAATAATAACTCTTCTACAGTTACTTTAGCTAACCAATTAAAATATTTAGAAAATGAAGTAAAGCTACTTTATTATCCAGGGAATGTCAAATGCACAAACAGAACTCCCCCACCCATATAGCAGAACTTAGGCTCAATAACAACTTAACAGATAAGAAGAAAAACTTACCTAACAGGGAGACTTACTGTACTTCAATCAAGATAAAAATAAAGAAGAGGATCAGCTAAATTATCCCTTGGAAGTAGAAAATGTACAACATTAAAAAAAAATCGTCAAAGATAACCACCTCCCAGTTTTAAGATTTATAGATCCGAAAAACTGGATAGTGACTAAAGAGGATAGCTTAATACAACATATAGTAGAAATGGTCAGCAATGATGTAGAAATTGAAATAACTGCAAGAGATATTGAAGAAGTGTAAATTGTAACACATGACTGGGGTTTAATAATTGATCTACAGCTGGTCTCTCCCAGGTTAGCTAACTATATATATATATATATATATATATATATATATATATAGCAAAAAACTCTATTTAATGCATTAGTTAGGGTTCTTCACAGTGACTAAAGGAGAAAATTTGGGTATTAGGGTTTAAAGCCCCTTGGACCCCCTACCCACCCCAACTTGCACTGGAGTGTGCGTTGGGGTTGCCAGCCCTAACACTCACCCCATCAGATGTGTAAAGAAGCAGAGGTATAGGAGAATGGGGTGAGAGTTAGGACCAGCAACCCCAATGCATGCCCCGATGCCAGTTCGGGGTGGGGTGGGGTCCAAGGGGCTTTCAACCCTAACACCAAATTTCCTCACTTTTTTCACTGTGGAACAACCCTAACTAATGCATTAAATGGAGTTTTTGCCTCTAATTTCCCTTCTTTTTGAGAATGATAATGAGAAATAGTGAATGCAATCCAGTAGCGGGAGCACGGGGCCCTTTGGGCCCCTGCTCCCACCATGTGATGTCTTGTCACATAGTAACATGGTGTCGGCAAACGCAAATGGTAATGTGCATGGCAATGCAAAGCAAAGCACAAAGATAAACAGTACTTTAGACAGAAATGGTTAAAATAATGCAAATGCAAGCGCAAATGAAAACACAAAGGGTAACGCACATGGTGCCGTAGACAGGAACAGTAAGTGAAATGGGTACAGAACTGCAAGCAGAAGCGGTAAGGGTAACAGTAAAGTAAGCGCACAGGCTGGTTTTCCCCAAAAGCTGCATAGAGAAAGACAGTGAGTCCAAAGAATGTATGCATAATAATGGGTCTCGGAGCAGAAAATGAGGATTTGGAATACTAATTTGCTTAAATCTCAGGAACCATACGACATAGAAAAAAAATAAAGTCATATGATTTATGGTTTTCCTGGCTAGTTTTGTACTTCACCCCCACCAGGGGGTTAAGTATTTTTCTGACAAAAAGTTCGTATCTCGCACCGTTTCCAATATACGGGCCCTGAAAGGCGCGGCGAACACCGGAATGTTATCCTATGGGAAAAAAAGAGAAGTTCGAAGTGCCATAACTTTGGCTCCCTGTAATATTTTTTCCCCATAACACCAAAAGGCACATCTGAGAGATGTTGGCTGTGTTCCCTCCAAATTTCAGCCCAAAAGACCAAACCGTTCTTTTGCAGCAAGGTGGCAAAGAATTGCTGTCATTTTCCCACAGCCTTGAAAAGTACTGTCGAACTTTGCGAAAACTTTCGCAAATTCATGCGACAGTGTCACAAATGCGAAAGTACTTTGCGAAAGTACTTTTTCCAAAAATTTGAAAAACATATTTCTTGGGTGTTTTACCCCAAAATAAAGACATGCCTAGCATCCTCAGGGTCTGACTAGGTGAATACAAAAAGAATTAGGTTGCTAGAGGGTCCCAAATTTAAATGGCAAGCATTTTTCTGATGACCAACTGAAAACAAAATGGTGGATTTGCCACAGTAAAAGGGCCATTTGTGAAATTAAAAACTGCATTTGCAACACTGTCAAACTTTTTGTTAACTTTTCCCATTGACTTATAATGGGAAATAGTTTTTTGAATAACTTCTGAACCGTTTAATATTTTTTCACGAAATCTTCAAAAGGCACATTGGTGTCCCTGGCTGCACGTGCCCTGAAAAGTTTGGACTGGTCACACAAACCGTGCGACCAGTAGAGACGAGGAAAGAATTCCAAAAAAGCATAAATGCACGCACAGATCATGCTTAATAACTCCGCAGCCGTATATCCGAACAGTATGAAAGTTGGCAGATCCTAAGAGGAATAGTTCTTGATCATGTATTCCAAATTTCAGGCAAATCCGTTGAACAGTTGCAAAGTTATTAGGGTACAACATTTTAGGTTTAACATGTAAATGGCTCCTCAACCCTAACTATGGTAGCACTATTGTGCTACCATAATATATATATAGATATATTAGAGGCAAAAAACCCAGTTTAATGCATTAGTTAGGGTTGTTCCACAGTGACAAAAGTGAGGAAATTCAGTGTTAGGATTGAAAGCCCCCCTTGGACCCTCCCACCCAGATTATTACTTTGCCCACTCGACACAATAATAGATCAGGAAATCACACATTGCTGGACTGGATATTAACAAATAGACCTATTAATATGATAAAATGTGGTTTGACTTCTGATTCGTTAAGTGATCATCATCCAGTCTTCTGTATTTGGAAGCATGGGGGACTGAAGAAGTCTAAGCCAATTATAAGGATTTCGAGATCTTTTTCTAAATTTGATGTACATTCTTTTTGTACAGAGTTGGGTAAAATAGATTGGTCTTTTTTATATTCTATCCCTGATGTGGATTCTGCATTGCATTTTTTCATTACTGAGTTTACATGTTTTGGACCAGTTAGCTCCCTTGTTAAAAGAAGGGTCCGAGGGAAACTTATTGGTGGTTAACACCTCCTTTGATTAAACTTATGAGACAACGAGACAAGGCCTGAAAACGATAAAATGAACCATTCTGCTTCTGGTTATCATGCGTATAGGACTTTAAGGAACCAATGTAAGGCTAAGATAAGGAAGGCTAAAACAGACTATATTCGTCATAAACAATGTGAAGGGTTATCTAACGCTACTACTTTTTGGAAAACAATTAATAATTTCATAAGGCCTAATGTTTGTCAACCAGGTTCAATGAGGTTGAATGGTGACTTGTTGTCTTGTCCACTGAAGATAGCTAACGAGTTTAATTTGAAATTTACTACATTGTCTGATTCCTTTAGTGACCAGTCCAAGGTGAACTACTTGGGATTGACTGAAGATTTTACAGTTAATCCTAAACTGTACTTAAGGACTACTACTCTGAAGGAGGTAGAGAAGTTGTTGCGTTGTATTAAGAGGGACAGCTCAGCTGGTTCTGATGGCTTATGTCCTAGTTTATTGGTGGATGCTGCCTCGGTTATAGCACTTCCAGTTAGTATTATTTTCAACTTGTCTTTTGTTACAGGTACTATACATAATATATGGAAACATACTTTGGTCACTCCTATATTTAAATCTGGTTCACAACATGAGTTTTGTAACTACAGACCTATTTCTATCTTGTCTGCTTTAGCTAAAGTTCAGGAAAGAATAGTTTATAATCAGTTGAATGGGTATGTGGATCGCTTTGGATTATTGTCTCAGAACCAACATGGTTTTAGAAAGGGAAGGAGTACTGAGACTGCCTTGGTCGAGTTCACGAATGCGGTACTTAATGGCATGGATAAAGGGTGTCTGACAGGTGCCGTGTTCGTGGACTTGACCAAGGCATTCACTCAGTTGATCACCAATTGTTGATTTCTAGACTTGGGTCATTGGGAGTTGGTGAGTCTTTCTTGGACTGGACGAGGATTATTTAACAAATAGGTTTCAAAGGGTTAAATATAGGGGTGCTGTATCAGACTGTGTAATGGTTAAGTGTGGGGTTCCACAAGGTTCTATTTTGGGGCCACTTTTGTTTTCTTTGTTTTTTGATCAGCTAGTAAGTGTGATTAATAATGCTTCTCTAACACTTTACGCTGACGATGCAGTAATTTATACGCAGGGTTTGTCATTTGGAGATCTAGGTGTTTCTTTAACAGAGGAAATGTGCAATTTTCAGTCTTCACTTATGGCCTGTAAATTACTCTTAAACAAATCTAAGACAAAGTGATGGTTTTTGGTACCCCACCTAGACTGAGATCTGAGGTTGGTACTTTGGAAGTTAAATCTCTTGATGGATTACTGTTTGACTATGTTGATACATTTCAATATCTTGGGGTATTACTAGATTCTCATCTAAGTTATGAATCTCATTTTTTGAGGGTTACCTGAAGAATACATTGTAGATTAGGTTCTTTGTACAGAATCCGTTCATTTCTTATTCCTGAGTCTAGGCTGGTTATTTCAAATTGCTGCTTACTTCCTATTGTGAACTATGCAGCTATGATTACTGACACTGCTTCTAGACAGTGATTTCAAAGAAATCTACTTTACTTCACTTGATAGCTAAGTTTGCTTTAAATTGTTCTAAGTCATCTCATCATTGTGTGATTTTGAAAGAAATGGGCTGGTTACGGTTTCATTAAATTTCCAATACTGTGTGGCCAAGTTCATATATAAAGTTATGGATTCTGGAATTCCACATAGTATTTCAAAGTTTTTGAGACCACATATTGATGGTCATTATTCTAGACATAGGTCAGACAGTAGGTTTCTCGAGATTCCTTTTATGAAATCTAAAAGTGGACAAAGATCCTTTGCTTATATTGCTCCATTCATTTGGAATGAAATTCCTCAAGATATTAGGTGGTTGTGTTCTGTCAAAAAGTTTGCCGATGCATTAAGGATGTATTTCGAATCTCAATTTAATTGTAACTGTTTTTTATGAATTTTTTTTTATGAATTTTATACGTAACAAAGACATTTTTGTCTGCAATTTGCTGCATTGTATATGTATGTTTGATTATGTATTGTCTGTATGCAATATATGTGGGTCGCACCTGTAAAAGGAAATTGTTTCCAGTGTGCTTACCCATTAAGCGAATAAACAAACAAACAAAACAAACAAACACCCACACTCCCTAACAGGCATCGGGGTACGCATTGGGGTTGTCGACCCTAACTCTCACCCCATCAGATGTGTGAAGTAGCAGAGGTATAGGAGAATGGAGTAGAGTTAGATGACAACCCTAACGCAGACTCCCGATGCCAGTTGGTGGTAGGTGGGGGTCCAAGGGGGCCAACCCCAACACCGAATTTCTTTTGTCGCTGTGGAACAACCCTAACTAATGCATTAAACAGAGTTTTTTGCCTCTTATTTCCCTTCTTTTTGAGAAGGATAATGAGAAATAGTGAATGTAATGCGGTGGTGGGAGCACGGGGCCCTTTGGGCCTCATGCTCCCGCCATGTGATGTCTTCTCACATAGTAACACGGTGCCCACAAACGCAAATGGTAATATGCATGGTGACGCAAAGCAAAACTGAAAGATAAACAGTACTGTGGACACAAATGCTTAAAATAACGCAAATGCAAGTGCAAATGAAAACACGAAGGGTAAAACACATGGTGCCGTAGACGGGAACAGTAAGTGAAATGGTTACGGAACTGCAAGCAGAAGCGGTAAGGGTAACAGTAATGTAAGCGCACAGGCTGCTTTTCCCCAAAAGCTGCATTGAGAAAGACAATGAGTCCAAAGAATGTATGCATAATAATGGATCTCGGAGCAGAAAATGAGGAGTTGGAATACTAACTTGCTTATATCTCAGGAACCGTACGACGTAGAAAAAAAATTAGAAAGTCATATGATTTATGACTTTCCTGGCTAGTTTTAAAGTTAGCCCCCAAAAGGGGGCTAAGAATTTTTCTGACGAACAGTCCGTATCTTGCACCGTTTCTGAGATACGGGCTCCTGAAAGGTGCGGCTAATGCCGTAATGTTATCCTATGGGGAAAAAAGAGAAGTTCGGAGTGCCATAACTTTGTCTCCCTGTAATATTTTTTCACCAAACCAGTAAAAGGCACATCTATGGGATGTTGGCTTTCTTCTTTCCAAATTTCAGCCCAAAAGACCAAATTGTCATTTTGCAGCAGGGCGGCAAAGGATTCCTGTAATGCAGCAGACGCCGTGATGTTATCCTATGGGAAAAAGCATCAACTTTGGGGTGCTGTAACTTTGCTACCCTGTAATATTTTTTCACTGAAATACTGAAAGGCACATCTGTGAGATGTTGGCTGTGTTCCTTCCAAGTTTCAGCCCAAAAGACCAAACTGTTCTTTTGCAGCAGGGAGGCAAAGAATTGCTGTCATTTTCTCACAGCCTGGAAAAGTACTGTCAAACTTTGCGAAAGCTTTCACAAATTCATTTGACAGTGTCACAAGTGTGAAAGTACTTTGTGAAAGTTCTTTTTCCAGAAATTTTAATAACATATTTCTTGGGTGTTTTACCCTAAAATAAAGGAATGCCTAGCATCCTCAGGGTTCAACTAGGTGAATACAAAAAGAATTAGGTTGCTAGAGGGTCCCAAATTTAAATGCCAAACATTTTTCTGATGACCAACTGAAAACAAAATGGTGGATTTGTGCCAGTAAAAGGGCCATTTGTGAAAGTAAAAGCTACATTTGTGACACTGTCAAACTTTTTAACTTTTCCCATCAATTTATAATGGGAAATTGTTTTTTGAATAACTTTTGAACCATTTAATCTTTTTCACAAAATCTTCAAAAGGCACATCAGGGTCCCCAGCCGCACATTCCCTGAAGATTTTGGACCAGTCGCACAAACCATGTGCCCTGTAGAGATGAGCAAAGAGTTACAAAAAAAGCATAAACGTGAGCTCAGATCATGCTTAATAACTCAACAGCTGTATATCCGAACGGTACGAAAGTTGGTAGATCCCAAGATGTATGGTTCTTGATCTTGTATTCCACATTTCAGGCAAAGCCATTGGACAGTTGCAACGTTATTAAGGTGCACAATTTTAGGTTTAACATGTAAATGGCTCCTCAACCCTATCTATGGTAGCACTACCATGCTACCATAATATATATATATATATATATACACATATATATATATATATATATATATATATATATATATATATACATATATATATACATACACACACATATGTCTTTTAACTTGTTTTTGGTTTTTATTGGGTTCACCACAAAATAACCCAGATAGACCATCTTAGGGTAGCTGGTTCATTCCACTGGGGTGTCATGCAGATGAGGCACATGATGAGTCCTGGTAGGATGAGACATGTGTCTGTGTCTTCTGTTGGCACCCTTTGTAAATTGTCTGAGAGGCCTTTCAGCACCATGCATTTTTGCTTACAGTTGAACTAGCATAATATTCTCTGGTGATTTGCATATACAGCCCATGATGCTTTGCATTATGGGGGTATATGTATATATATATATATATATATATATATATATATATATATATATATATATATATATATATATATATATATTAATGCTTACATCTTCAAGAAGTGGGGAAGTCAAATTCTATTCCCAACTTAGATCAATTTAATACCTATACTTTTAATGATCACAGAGAAAACACAGTCCAATAGCCCTTATCCTATTTGGCATGCCTACTTTGGAAAGTGAAAATAAACATGCTATTACAGTACATGATCATTACCAAATTTATTTAGAAACATTTCACAAATACCCATAGATAAGGAACACTTCCTTGAGGTACAAAGGAATGTTGAGGACATCCATTTAGACATTCCAGTAAAAGGAAATAATGTTTCTGAACAATTTCTAAAGAGATCGGATGTATTGGATTCTATGGGACTTTACCTCATAGAGTAAAATATTCTGGATACTCCATTTATCAATGTAGGAATAAACCAAATAATAAACAATAGCCAGTTCATTGACAGATTAATGAAAATAGCAGGATATGAACATTGACTCCTCCCCAGAAAGGGTTACCAGAATTTATCAGTTACACACTAATCAAATACAGTTAATGACAACACAAATAGTACTGATACTGAGAATGTGGATGAGAATTTTTTATAATTTTATTACCTGTCTAGAAAATAAACTAGTAGACAAGGGCTGGAAGGACTTTATTAATAAGGAAGATATCCTCTGTTTCCATGAAACATGGCACAGGGTAGAATCTATCATTCTTCTTAATGTCTGTGAGCTCTTCTATGTCCCTGGAAAAAAATATGTAAATATGGAAGAAGAGCTGGGGGTCTTGCTATTTATGCTAAAATTGGGGCATTTGTCAGATTATGTAAAATGCAATCGATTCAAAACTACATAATACTCATGATTACCACAAGAACTTTCAAAATAGTTTTAATAAATTCTTACATTACCCCAGTAGGCTCTGCTTTTTACAAAGAATCAATCTGGGAAAATCAAAAACTTACAGTTTAGGATATTAGCTTGAAATGCCCAGATTTAGAGATGTTAGCCCTTGGAGACTTCAATGCAAGAATTGAATTCTTTGATGGGCTACTAGAATAATCAACATTGGATTACATGGAAATCTCTAGCCTGTGTGTACTAGGGCCACATTAGATAAAAATGTAAACAAAGCAGGCCTTAAATTAATTAAGATTCTAAAAGAATGTAATATGTACCCCCTCAATGGCAGATTACCCTGCAATAGTACAGGAAATTCCACATTTTTTAAATCCAGTGCCTTGTCCCCATTGGAGTTTATATTCTAGACTGGCCCGATATTCACCTGGCTGGCACACACTCTCAATAATACCTAGAACAGAGAGTGATCATTTCCCTTTATTGTAACAGGGGTTTGTGAAGAAAAAGAGGAATGATTAGATACTTCCTCTACCAATTAGTGAGATTAGAGCAAAAAGGAAAAAAGGATCCAATGGGACGCTACCATGGATATTACCATTTACACCATAATACAAAAATTCATTAAGGAAAAGGAACTCTTACAGTACTCCAATCTAGAGGCCTCAGCAGTGTAGGAACAAATGTTGTCATTGTTTGACACCATTCAGGGGCACCTCTATCAAGAAATCATAAATAATAATTAGTCTATCAAAAATGAAGGTTGGTTTGATGAGTGCATGAGGGAAAAAAACACTATTAAAACACAGGATTAGAGAAGTTAGGAACTCAAGAAATAATACACAACTTAAAGGTGATAGGAAACAGTTTTTATAGCTCTAGAAACCCTCCAGTTGTCCTTTTATTGACTACCCAGTATTCTGACATGTTTTTGACCTTTTCTGGTAAACTAATAATCTAATTGTGTTGCCTTTGTAACTATCCTGAATCCCTCTCTCCTCAGTAGTTGCTGCTCTCTCTTTTCATATTGCATGAACATTCTATGACATCAAACTCCTTTCCAGGCCATTCAGATGAATAGCATGGCATGGGAGTTATTGATGTCATAGAGTGTCTTGGAAATATGAAACTCAAAAGCAGTAGCTGTTGAAGAATATGGAACTCTATGTAGAACTGAGAGCACTCCAAAGCCAGATTATTTAACAAAAAAATCATCAAAACATATCAGAATACATAACTGACATGAAAAGGAAAATGGAAGGACATTTAACTATGTAAAAATAATTTCCTATCTCCTTTACGCCTTTAAATTATGAAAGAAAAAAACTATCAATTTTTTTTAAAGAAAAGAAGTGTGCTTATTATCATACTCAGTGGGATAGAATGATTATGATT
The DNA here is from genome assembly GCA_016271365.2 of Neoceratodus forsteri. Taxonomy (NCBI): domain Eukaryota; kingdom Metazoa; phylum Chordata; order Ceratodontiformes; family Ceratodontidae; genus Neoceratodus; species Neoceratodus forsteri. The sequence goes on along the minus strand of CM057453.1, from coordinate 275,568,073 downwards.
ATCTTCAAAAAGGATCCAAAAACATTTTAGGCCGGAGTAGCCAAAGGAATGAGTAATAGTAAGTCTGCCCCCAAACACATATATTTCAGAGAAAGTTTAGGTAGATTACTATAAAACCATATTCTATGATCCCAGTATAGGTACCACACAGTTAAACATAACAGATTCAGTAAATTCCATAGTAGTACAGTATACATAAGTAAATACTGCAATAAAAACTTTAAAACAGGTAAGGCCCTTTGCCCAGAAAGGATTCCATCAAAAGTACACCATTGTAGCCCCCCCCCCCCCCAATTTGGTGTGATCTCCTCACATTTTTCTATAATAAGTGTATACGAGAGAATTTCGCCTCTGATTCTTGGAGGGGAGCTGAGCTGGTCCCCATTCATAAAAAGGGCAGTATTCCTGATCCATCAATGTACTGCCCAATTAGTCTACTAGATGTACATTTAAAGACTCAACAACAAATCACTCAGCTGAGTGGTCTCACAGAATTACAAGCAGGATTTAGGACCAACTAGTCAGTGATTGACAACTGTTTCATTCTATTCCATTTAATTTAAAAACACATCTGGATAAGGAAGCACACACTATTTGTAGCCTATAGTGACTTCTCTGTAGCATTCAATACAATCAACAGAATGACCCTGTGGACTATAATGCTGGAAAAGGGAATTGACTCAGCTTTAGTTCACATTATATTTAATTTGTACACCAATACATGGGCTAGAATAAGATTGGGAAATAGGGAAGAGCTCTCTAGTCTCATCCCCATTAATAAGGGAGTGAGTCAGGGCTGTGTTTTAGCCCCTACGCTTTTCTGACTAAACAAAGATAATCTCTTAAGGACATTCTTAAAATCAGAGTCTGATTCCCCTAAAATAAATGATATTATTGTTCCCACTCTGGCCTATGCAGATGATATTATTCTATTTTCACTAACCAAAAAAGGACTAAAACATAGATTTATTGGGTGCTCAGGTAAGGTCATTGAAACTAAAAATTAACACAAATGAAACACAACTTGTGACATTTGGTTCCTAGAAAGAAACATATAAATGTAATATTGGTGGGTCAGAAATAAACTCTGCACGTGAATATACCTACTTGGGGCTTAATTTTACATCCACACAACACATGAATAAGTTAAGAGAAGTAACACATATGACTTCAATAGGTTTAAACAAATTTAACACCTTCTATGACAGTTTCTCAATGCAACTACTTATCACAGCAATAAAAGTAAAGTATTATGCTCACAATAGTTATGAAGCAGAAATCTGGGACTGCAAAAACATTGAAAAATGAATAACACACGTATATAAACTATTAAGGAGAATATTAGGCCTACCTCAATCTTTTCCCACTGCTCATATACACGTATGACTATTTTTGTTGAACATCAGGGCAGCTATTGGCACTAGGACAGCCTCTTATCATTTGAAACTCAGTGGAATGTTGCAGGACAGACTCCCATTTAATTGTCCTACAGAACAGAAAGAATGGGTAAAAAGAGGTTGTGCTAGAAACTGCTGGCACTCAAGAGTTTTGCAATTGCTGGAAAAATATGATCTATCTAAATGAAACCATTACTTGGATCAAAACATAATGCTGAGTTCTAAATATGGAAAATATATTAAGCGAAACATTTCAAATTATTGGATTAAATCAGAAAACAAAATTGTTATAAACTCAAACATTTCCCCATGGTACGCCAATATCAGAGACAACCATGGGTACAAATATTATCTTAATGTTTTAGCAGATCCAAACTTAAGGAAAATTTTTATAAGATATAAATTAGAAAGCTTTGAAGGCAATGCGCTATGAGCAAGACATGCTTCTAGCAATTGCAAAGAAATGTTACTGTACTATAGGCACTAAAGATGACCTGACCCACATCCTATGGGCGTGCCTGTGGTGTAGAGAGGCAATATTGTTTTGGTTGTCTCCTTTTGTAGAGAACTGAATAACATTGATAAAAAGTTTTTAACAGAAGTACTCTTTTTAATGCAGGATGACTGGACCATCACAAGAATGGCTACTTTTCTCTCTCAGATTAACAAAATAAGGTAAAATAAAATCAAGCACAAAAACACGTATCGTATATTATAAAGATATAGATTTGGTAGTTGTATCTGGCCTCAAAGGGACAACTGAGACCTCAAATCATACTTAAAAGTATAGACCCTCTAGGTAAGACTTCTATATAATGGTGTCTCAAAGGCACAACACATTCTCTGTACAAATCTAATGAATTATAAAGACCCACTGCTGTGTATTTATTTGAAGTATGGATATAATTTTATATTCTTACATGTATTATCTTGTTTGATTTTTCTGTTTTAACTATTGTAATGACCTAATTTGTTGAACAATTAAGCAATAAGTCACAAGGGGATGTGGGTTATTGGGGGATTGACCATGGCTGGCCCCGAGTGTCTAAATCCTCACCAGCCATGGTAAATCCCCAATAACCCACATCCCGAGTGGCTTATTGTGATTATACTATAGAAAGGAAGTAACAATATTAAAAAATGATATTCAAATATTAAAAAAGTAAAAATAAAATGTTTTTTATTGATTTTAATGTGAGGTATTTTTACTCTATAGTAAATAGTGCCCTGTTGCTAGGCAGATGTGCTGTGGAGCTTGAAATGCAGCTTCACTGTCACCGTCCCCCCCCACCTTCAGGCACTGCACAGTTTCTAATACAGGTATTGCAATCTAAAATGGGTGACATCCGTTAGTAATCTCGCAACAGAGAGAGACACAGAGAGAGATATATTTCATTTTTAAGTCTGCAGTCTTTTTTTTTGTTTTAGGTTATGAGTGAATGTAGTACGATGTGAACGTTTATAGACTTCGTAGATGGTTGCGAAAGAGGGAGCTGTAATGGAGGGCAAGGGAGAGGTCAGGCGAGTGCAGGTTAGAGAGCGAGAGAGAGACTGTGAAGTTTCATTTTTGTTTGTCAAGGGAGAGAGAGAAAGAGCTGTGTGAAAATTAAATGTTAGTTGCTACTCACGTAGAGAAAGAGAGGAAGCAAGGTTTCAGGTTTTTTTTTTACAGTTTGTGTGTCTCAGATTTCGGAACATGTTGCTAGCAGGTGTCGGGTTGCAATACACAGACAGCGTGATGTGTTCAGTGCTGCGACTGGGCAGAGTGGGGTGTCAGAGATCATGTTTTTTTGTTGAGTTTCTGGATATGCAGCGAAAATAGTGTTGAGGGGAATTTTTTAGAGGGATTTTTTCTGGCTGTTTCATTTTTTTTTTATGAATTATGGGATAACACAGGTTGCACAGGTAGAGGATTAGTTAGTACACCAACGTTTATCGAGGAAACAAAGATGGCAGCTCAGAATGATTTTTTTAATTTTTTTTTGTTATTGAGATGCGGCTGGCTTTCACCTTTTGCGGTGATTATCGGTAGATAATCAATGGAGGTAAGGTGCCAGCCTGCCGTTCTCATTGGTCGGTCTCCGAGGTCCATGATATAATAAAAGTTTGTACACACAGTGATAATTCCAGCACCTAATAAATATAGCAGATGAAGTTGGATGTCTTCCACATTCACTAGTGCTAGCTGTCTTGGCCTTTCATGGAATAAAAGCAGCAAAACTGCCCCAATGCCTCAGGTATGCATGGAGAACACAATTTCATGTAAGGCACAACAACTCCAGCACCACCTACCACAAACTAAACCAGTCAGACCAAAAATGAAATTGCAAAATACCAAATCCGTAGGAGGTGTGGCTGCTCTTCTGCACCTGGTGAGGGGTCTTTATTGCACACTATTGGAATTAAATTTGACATTTTGAAATTTCATTTTTGGTCTGACTGGTTTATTTTGTGGTAGGTGGTGCTGGAGTTGTTTAGCCTACCTTTCATGGAATGACTGGTTCTCTTTAATGCAGTTGTGATGCCCCTCTGCTTTGGCACATACCACATTTAGTTCACTAACTGAAAATCCTTTCTTCCGTTTGGAGAGCTTCTGGCTCACACTCCACAGATGCTGGTAGGGTAATGGAGGTGTCTCCAAAGTCAAAAGACTGTGGATAAATGTCAGTAGCCATAGAATAATCAGGGGCCATACTGCTCATAGCATTGCTTCTGAATATAGTGGTCAATGTTCTCCCTTTCTTCAGAAGAAAATCTTTTTCTATCTCATTCCTTTTTTCAGTCAAGGTTTATATCCCCTGATGCCCAACTGCCCCCCTTCTGATGGGACCCCAGCCCCATCAACCATCACTTCTGGGTCATACCCCCACTCATACTCCATGACTTACCCTTCACAACAGGGCCCTCAAAAGAGGTCAGATCCTTTGGGAGCATGATCAAGCATCTGAGGTGCTCAGTAGGTGATGTGAGGCTTGCAGGACCACATTATCATCTGACTTTGGCCATGGATTTTTTCCTATGGTCTAGCCTCCCTTTGGAATGTCACACATGAAACCGTGTGCAAAAACACATGCAGGCATGGCTGTTCTGTTATCCAAAGCTGTCCCACGCTAGCTGAAGCCCTTGAATTTGCCAACACCTAGCCACTCCTAGATGTCTGGCATACTGTGAGGGACATACCCATCCCTACCTGGGGAAGGGAACAGTCCTCAGAATGCTCAATTCTCCCTCCTCCAGACACCACCAAATGATCTGAATCCACTCCCACACCTGGGTTGTTGACATAGCAAGCAATAGCACTATTGCTTGCTACTGGAACATCTCCTCTATTTCATTCTTTGCCTGGACTATGGCTGCAAGTGCTAACAGTGGTAGGGGCCCAACTGATAATATACCTCCCCATCAGTTCATTTGGCAATACTCCATCATTTGGTGAGTCTGTAATTAAGTCTGGGCTCCTGCATCACTGAGTGAATTTGATAATTATATGTTGCAGAAGTTTGACTTGGGTGGCAGTATAAAGTCTTGTTTGTCAAGTCAGTGAATCACTCTTACTAGCTCCTTAGACACAGTAGAACTATCTGTTCCCATTTGTCTCATACATTTCCTGGATCATGGCATGAATTGTGAGGCAGCTTACAGCGGTTGCCGTTGCCACACAAAACAATTTTGTGCTATGATGCCAGGAATCAAACTTTCATTGTCATTTATGTTTCCATTCTGCATCAACATTGGAATTTCTAGTGCACTGTAGTTCCTGCAACAGCCATAAGATGTCACAATACAGCATGTATACAGTGCATGCATCACTCTTAAGCACAGTCTGGGGCAGCAATGTAGAAGTGCATCAGGTTAAATGTGACCTAGCATAATAAATACTTGAGTACACACTCTACCCCTATTAGCCTATCCTTCAGTTCCTGGTTACAGTACCATCAGCAATATTAGTGTTTAGCTGGGTGGTCATTTGCCCAACCACCCCCTCCCATATTTATTACCTTAACCTTTAGACTCCCAACAGCATTAGAACATGTTGGAGTTTTGGACAGATATATCAGTCTGCAGCCTCATTAGGGTTAATGCATTACTGGTATGACCCTTCATCAGTATTAGGTCCTTAACTCTGTCACAATCATGTTTTGATTTTGCACCCTAAAAATGTATTATGTATTTATGTTTCTAGCACTGAGGGTAGCATCTTTTCCATGTGGGATGGATGTGAGGTACAACTTTTTTTAAGGATGAATTTGGGACTTCACTCATGATGTGAAACAGTCAAGGGGTATACTGGACAGGGGCCAGGTACCCAACAAATGGGTGCCTATTAGTGTCCATTATTTTCTAGCCTTTTAGTTAAATAAATGCATTTTTCACATTCACACACTGGTGGTACAGTAACTAGTATTGGAAATAAAATCTAACAAGAGCCAATACGGCTGCAAAATAATGGTATTGTGGGCAGTTAGAAATGTGTAAAATAACAATTTTTGCACTAACCACTGAGCCACCTAACTGCACTTTCTAATTGTTGTGACACACACACACACACATACATTGACTAGTATATATACAATATATGCATATATATTGCAGTATAACATAGCAGTACACTGTCAACACACAGAGCATTGCCACACACACACTAATACACATAACGCTGCCTTATATGGCATTTATTTACTGATACATCTAACCCTAACTTTTACTGCATTTAGGATGAGCACTTTGTTTTGCACTAACTCACTGAACTACTCTACAGCATGACTAGATAACTAAGGTAGTTGGCCAGGGAGGTGCGGGGGATGTGGCCCATCTGGACTTAAGAAAGGTCTTAAACACCATCCCCCATAGAAGGCTGATTAACAAACTGTACAGCCTTGGATGGATACTGAAATAGTTATGTGGGTGGAGAACTGGCTGAATGGCAGGAGTTAGAGGGTTATGGTCAACAAGGAGTTTTCTGGAAAGGGAGAGCTAATGAGCAAGGTGCTGCAGTGGTCAGTTTTGGGGCTGGTCATCTTCAATGACTTTATTGGGGACATTGCAGAGAGACTGGAGGGAAAGGTATGCTGCTTTGAAGATAATTCAAAGGTATGCAATAGGGTGGACATGGCAGGGGGTGTTGAAAGAATGAGGGCAAATAATTAAAAAACTGGAGAAATGGTCTGAAGAATGGCAGCTGGAATTTAATGAAATGAAGTGCAGGATCATGCACATAGGGCACAAGAACTCAGGGGAAAAGTACAAACTAGGTGGGGAGGTACTGACAGTCACAAAGCAGGAAAGGGACATTGGAGTTATCATCTTGGAAGACCTAAGATAAACTATTCATTGTGATAAGGTGGCTGGAGAGGCTAACCAGATGCTTGGATGCATAGGGAGGGGTATCACGAGTATAAAGAGGGAGGTCATCTTCCCCCTGTATAAGACATTTGTAAGAGACAACACCTGGAACACTGCATCTAGTTCTGGAGGCCACATCTGAGAAAGAACATAGACGGGGGTGGAGGTGGTATAATGGAGGACAACTAAAATAGTGCAGGGCTACATGATAAGACCTATGAGGAAAGACTAAAGGAGTTAAATATGTATTTCCTCTAGGAAAGGGGGGACATGATTGAGACATACCAAAACATCACTGATATAAACAGAGTACAAGAAGGAAGCATCTTGCAAAGTATGAGATGCTCCAAGTCAAGAGGGCACAAAATGAAGTTAGAAGGGGGGAAGACTAAGGGGAAATGTGAGAAAATATTTTTTCATGGAGAGGGTGGTGGACATCTGAAATAGTCTATCAGAGAGGGTGGTAGGGGCTAAAATGGTCACAGAATTTATGAGGGTGTGGGATAGACACTAGGGTATCCAGGAGGCAAGGAAGGCTCCAGAGTTCAATGTGGGCATGGGGCCTCACACTAGATAGGATTAATAGGGCAGACTGGGTAGTGATGCAACTCCCACCCCTCCGCCTGACCTCTCATTGAGCACCCACCACCTTGCATCCCCAGACTCCCTAACACACCCTCACTCACCTGAACAGGTCCCAGTGTGAAGATCCACTCTCCCTTCAAAGACAAGTCTTGCTGCTGAAACTGGCAACTGCTATATGAGAAATAAGCTAAGTTCGGTTCAATGGATTTCAATGGTTTTCAACTGCAGTTACCTTATTTCTCATGTAGCAGACACCAGTTCCATCAACAAGATGTGTCTTCCATGGGACAGTGTATTTTCATCCTGGGATCTATTCAGGTGAGTGAGGGTGTGTGGGGGTGTCTGGGAGGTGTGGGCTGGCTAGTGCTCAGTGGAAGGATGGGCTGGGGTGTGAGGTTACATCAGTGATGGACCTTTTTTACAGATTAAAAAAGATATTGAGAGACTATGTTCTTCTTTTCAGGCTCTGAGGGACATCAGAGGGTGGTGGGTTTGCCACTACACATCTCATTTAAATCAGCAATGACATGTAAAAGGTTGAAACTGATCTATATTGAGGCGGAATGTAGACTAGCAATTTTTGTACTAACCACTGAGCCACCTAACTGCACTATCTAATTGTTGTGATACACACACAATGACTAATACATAGACACATACAGTATATGCATATGTACTCCAGTACAACATAGCAGTGCACTGTCTACACAAATTTTTGCAGAATAAAAAAATACATTGAGGGACTGTTTTCTTTGTTTCAGGCTCCGAGGAACATTGGGGTGTGGTGGTTGCCACTAGACATCTCATTTCAATCAGCAATGACATGCATAAAACTGAAACTGATCTTGATAGTGGCAGAATGTAGACTTGCAATTTTTGCACTAACCACTGAGACACCGAACTGTATTTTTAATGCTGTGGGCAGAGCCTATGGCCCTTCTGTCATCGATCAGACTGTAGCTCTAAAAATGGCTGATCTTAGAACTTCCTTTTTAGACTTTTACATGTATTTCTCTGACCTTCACACCTGCAAAATAGTGCACTCCCCCTCTGATTTTTGCTATTTGTTGTTCTACATTAAAAGCATCTGAAGGGAGGGGGGATGCTACTGTATTGTACCTCAGAACTTCTTAGGATAGTAACAAAAAAAAAATATTTTTAAACTGATGTTAATATCATCTGTCCAGCTCAGTCTAATAGAGTTATTCTATTTCTTTCAGCAACCTAGGAGTTAACACATTATATCCTGTGGAATGTCCTCAAAGCAAAAGTTAGACTACAGTGTCAGATTACAGACTTTGCATCTGCAACTGTAAGCTATCCTAGTCCTATGGGCAGGACAAGTTGCATGCAAGCACACACACACACACACACACACACACACACACACACACGTAAGAAAAAAATTGGTAATTTGGTAGCTCTTCACAGCCCTGTCAGTTCACTGACTCAAGCTCATTTGTAATGGAGTCCCTTCTAAAAGTTCTGCATTTCTCAGGGTGGGTTTCTTTTTTGGGTTTGTTGCTTAAAGCAGCAGTATTTATGTCTGTTCCTGGTTTAAGGCTGTAAGTAGCATACACCAACCTCTAATATTTAAACTGTGTCCTTTTAAAGATAAAAGAATATAAGCATTTAATTATTTTTTTTATTATTCTTTGGTAACCGGGTATGGCCCACTAGACACAGGTACCTATTTTCTGGGGCTACCCTGGAGCACTGAGGAGGCTAAGTGACTTGCATGCAAATTGACGTTGTGGGACTCAAACTCAGGTCTGTGTGCTAGATGTGCCGAACTCTTTACTCTAACCTCTAAGGCTATATTGACAGCCACAGACTTGGCTGGTGTATTCCTTGGTTATGGCATGGATCTGGAATCTATGTACTACACTTTAATGTTGTTTAAAGTTCATAAATGTAATTTAATAAACATAAATATTTTTTCCTTTGGTAACCAGGTAAGGTCAGCTAGGCACAGGTGCTTGTTTCTAGGGAAAACACAGGAACACTGGGGAGATTAAGACTTAAACAGAGCAACGCAGTATGGAAATGGAGGTTGTGGGAATCAAACCCTTGTCTGAATACTGGATGTACAAGGTTAATTTACAACTCATTAGTCTAACCGCTAGGCTATACTGCCAGCCCCACAAACAGTGAACACTTTAGACTAGGTTTTTAGTATCTCAAAGGAGAACTGCCTTGAATCAGCAAACATGCATTTTTGTAGAAGTAGATGTTATTTTTTAAAATACCAGTTCTCATTTTGTTGCTGCTTAATCTTAACTGGCTTTTTGGCAAATTCAGTGAGTGTTTCTGATTCACACACTTCTGACATTGACCATTTGTAGAACAGTATGATCTTGTCAAGAACTTACATTGTTGGCACAATGCATCTGTGTTCTAATTTAGAATTCTTAGGTTCCTGGATAAATAAACTACATACAATTTTAATGCTGTCTAATAGGATAATGTGTGTTTGTGGCTCATTTTTTTAACTTTGAAAAACAAGTTGAAAGTGTTATACATGAGCTGAACCCTTAATATTACATGTTAAATATTCTGATATGGTATAAAGATATTTTTAAAAGTACTTTTGTCATCATAAATGTGCATTTACTGTATATAAGAACTTGGTTTGGAAAAAAGTGCCTTTTATAATGCAACAAGTGCCCTTTTTATCTTGGGCATCCTCACCTTTTATGATCTTCCAGCATCCCTGTGGGCACACGTACACACACAACACACACACACACACACACACACACACACACACACACACACACACACATGCATGCATGCAATCACACACAGACAGACACACACCACCACCACCATGTACTCTGACTAAATAAATTTAGGAGGACTGAGTTACTAGCATGCCAGTTTTTGATGATTATGACTAAACAGCACTGTATGGAACCAACAAGAAAACAACTTTGGTCATTTGGTAGCTTTTCACAGCCCTATCGGCTTTGGCTAGAACTTGTTTAATTGTTGTGATACACACACACTGACTAATACATGTGCACATAAACGCATATATATTCCAGCATAACATAGCAGTGCACTGTCTATACACACAGAGCATTGCCACACACACACTAACACACATACACTGCCTAATATGGCATTTATTTATTGATACGTCTAACTCTAACATTTACTATATTTAGAATAAGCACTGTGCTTTGCACTAACTCATTGTACTAATCTATGGCATGATTGGGTAACCAAGGCAGAGGACCAGGGAGGTGTGGTGGATGTGGCCTATCTGGACTTCAGAAAGGCCTTTGACACTGTCCCCCATAGAAGGCTGATTAACAAACTGCACAGCCTAGGGATGGATTCTAAAACAGGTCTGTGGGTGGAGAACTGGGTAAATGCAGGGGTCAGAGGGTTGTGGAAAACAGGGAGTACTCTGGAGAGGGAGAGGTGATGAGCAGGGTGCCACAGGGGTTGGTATTGGGGCTGGTCCTCTTTAATGTGTTTATTGGGGACATTGCAGAGGGACTGAAGAGGAAGGTATGCATCTTCACAGACAATACAAAGGTATGCAATAGGATGGACATGACAGGGATATTAAAAGAATGAGGGAAGACCTTAAAAAATCTGTAGAAATTGTCTGAAGAATAGCAGCTGGGATTCAATGCAAAGAAGTGCAGGAGCATGCACATAGGACAAAATAACCCAGGGGAAAGTACAAACTAAGTGCGGAAGTACTGACAGATACAGAGCAGGAAAGGGACCTGGGAGTTATCATCTCAGAGGATCTAAGAGAAACTAGGCAGTGTGATAAGGTGGCTGCAAAGGCTAGCCAGATGCTTGGATGCATAGGTGGAGGGTATCAGGAGTATAATGAGTGAGGTCATCTTGCCCAGTGTGAGACACATGAGACCGCACCTGGAATACTTTGTCCAGATCTGGAGTCCCCATCTGAGAAAGAATATAATCACAAAAGGAAAACCAGCACTCAGTGCCTTGTAACAGGATAAAGTACAGGTCTAGGCAGGTAGATGTGAATCAAAAGAATTCTATTAAGTGCACAGTGCACACCAGACCAGAAGGCAAACAGCAAGGAAGCTTTCTGGTGAAAGATGACCCTAAATAATGGGTCCAATTAAATTAATTAGAAACACATTTAGCAAATAATCAAGTTAGAAACTGTTTCAAAAATACAAAGTGTAGTTTTCACTTTAGACACTTGGTGGAGCTGCTGCATTAATGCACTATACACCTAAAGTAAATAATAATGGCTGTGTCAGTGTAGCATCACTACAAATGGATGGCAATAAAAACAATGAAAACAAATCACAGCCCCACTAGCATATACTGTGTGACCCTGTGCAAGTCATTTAACTTCCCTGTGCTCCCAGGTCACACCTGTAAACAAACTTTCAGCTTAGTGTGCCACTCCTGGTTAAACAATTGAAAAAAAATAGACCAAACCACCAGCAATACAAGGCAACAGATAACTTGATTATTTAATAAATGTGCTGGTGTTCCTTTTGTGATTGTGCTTGGTTGTGGGCTAGCTGCCCTTATTCACCAGCACTGACCAGTATTTTCCCCGAACGCAGCACAATTTCTGTTGTTTTGTCTATATCCTGCCTTTTGGTGCTGCAGATGGCAGGCATCCTTTTAACAATGAACAGATTGGGTTCTACACAGAACTGGAGGACTTACTCTGTTTTACCCACAGCTATTTATCTGCCTTTACTTTGCTGGACGTAACTGTGAGTGGATGCTATTACCCATTCAGTATTCACTTACTATGCAGCGACCGGAAACAACCAACACTGAAATAAATGCTGCCATTGGGTTTTCATGGGAGAAATTTGATGACCTGGATGTATGATGGAGAAAAGCATGATGGAGATCACAAAGGGGAGAAGGCAAAACTTCTGGTGCATCTACAGCTATCAGTGCCAAGACCAGTACAGCTACAATAAGGTCAGCATTTAATAATTTCGAGAGACTGTTACTCAGAGAAATTAATATCACATATAATGTCTCGACCTTAGAGGAGTACATTTATAGGGGGTTTGCACCGAGGGGATTACATATTCAAATCTTTGCCTCGAGTGGCATAGATGAATTTCCATTTAAGGAAGAATGGATTTGGGCTGCCTGTGAATACGCCAAAGTTTTTCTTGAATTACTGATTAAATTTGACAAAATCAAATATAAAACCTGATTAAAGAGTTGTGTAAAGCTAAAGCTCTAATAGCTACTTTCATAAATAATCCAGAATATAAAGAACTGGATTCAAAACTAAGAAACAATCTTGGGAAGTATGAACTAGAGATTATTGACAAGAAAACAACAAAATTACTTAGAGACAAAATGGATTATGAAAAAGATCACATCACTGAATGGGCTAGAAAATGCTCAACTAGCAGGGGATGCTCCAGGGTTTGCTTCCAATCCAACAGTAAAAGTAAAAAGCATGGGAGTGGTAACAGAAATAATTCCAGAAAGAGTGGAGCAGACAAAAGTCTTTTTTAAGACAAGGACCAACGTACAACCATAGAAATTCAAACACAAGGGCCAGAAAGAGGAGAAGAGGTAGGGGAGGTGGCCGAAGAACCCTCAAGAATAGAAAGGGCACTGATGACCAGGAACAAAGAGATAAATTACAGATTATAAACCTTTCTCAACGCATCCTTACCAACACTGAGGCTTCAGTATTGCAGAAGGGATTGAATTTTGTCCCTACCCTACCTATTAATGACTTCAAATTATTTGTGGACCAGCATAAGTTTTTCAGGAAGGTCAGATTAAGAACTTTCTTCCAACAACAGCAGAACACTGCAAACATTGAGGGGGGGGCACTTATGGAGGACTCCAGGAATTCTGAGGATTTGGACTTATTTATCACACCCTACATAATGATGCCATACAGACTGTTGAAGCTGAAGACACTGTAAACTATGAAAATATGGATTTGGAGTCAGAAAATGTTGATTTGAATATACTGTAGAAATGTTTGAAAACTTACTTTCACCTGATCAGGTGGAGGATGACCTTATGACCTCCCAGTATCAACAAACAGATAATTCAATGTTGAATGCAAATCACCATATTTCTAGCTTAAGAAAGGAAAGATTTACCGGTACTTCCACCTTTTGTCCAAACTTTTATAACCCCACCATACAGGTTTTGGAAAAAACAGTATGTAAACAAGTACAGGAAGACCTTGAGAAAAATGCTATCCCTAAATATTTCAACCTAACTAAAAAAAAGAAAGACGTGCCCTAGAGGGCCTTTCTACAAACATATCTGTTGTGATTAAACCAGCAGACAAAGGGGGAAACATTGTGGTAATGGATGCTGAACATTATTGTAACATTGTCCATACATGTCTAAAAGATAAAAAGAATTATTGCAGGTTGCTAACTGACCTAACTCAAGAATTCAAGAAAGAACTGTTTCTATTATTAAAAAATACTGTTGATAGTGGATTAATGTCTGACAAAAAATATGATTTTATTTGGCGAGATAACCCCTCAACCCCAAGCTTTTATATTTTACCCAAAATTCACAAGAATCTGGCGGATCCACCAGGTCAGCCGACAGTGTCAGGGTGTAATTCTCTTACACAAAATTTAAGTAAATTCATTGATTTTTTTCCTTCAGTTCAAAGTCTCTGAACTTCCCTCTTATATCAAAGACAGTAAAGATATACTTAACATTGTCAAGAATCTAGAGTGGAAAACTGACTATAAATGGATAGGGATAGATGTTGAATCCCTTTATACTTCCATTCAACATCATTTGGGACTTAAAACTATGGAATTCTGGATGGGCGAACTATCCCAAACAGAAAATATTGCACATGAATTTATCCTTGAGGCCACTGAGTTCCTACTTACACATAATTATTTTGAATTTCAGGGTGAATATTACCTACAAAAATGTGGCACAGCTATGGGTGCATCAATGGCACCAAGTTATGCTAACTTATTTCTGGGCCTATGGGAGAAAAATGTGGTATTCTCTGACACCAGTCCTTTCCTTAAGAACTTAACATACTGGCATTGCTTTATTGACGATGTTCTGTGCATATGGGAAGGTACTGATGAAGGTATTGCAGACTTCATGAGTTGGCTGAACACCAATGAATACAACTTAAAATTTACACATACTGCTGATCCCACCAATATTACCTTTTTGGACCTTTCACTTAAAGTTAATCAGAACAAGATTGAAACTATGTGCTTTAGGACAACAACAGCCACTAATTCACTTTTCCTAGCCAGCAGTGCCCATCCCCGTAGCTTCATAAATTCAATATCTTATGGGAAGATTCTCAGACTTAGAAGAAACTACAGTTCTGATACTGAATTTAATATACAAACTGACAAACTACTGTGTAGATTTGAGGCAAGAGGTTATAACAGGGAACAACTGCAATGAACAAAAGAAAAAGTTTCCAAATTGAATAGAGAAGACCTTCTTAAAGGTACCACAAGGGACACAGAAGAACATGACAAACAACCATGGACTTTTGTCACAGAATTCAATCATATTGCAGATCAGATTGGCAATATTGTACACAGAAACTGGCCTATTCTTTTAGGTGACAATGAGGTGGGTGCATCAGTAGGAAATAGGCCAAAAATCACTTTTAACAGGGGAGACAACCTTAGGGACAAATTAATTCACAGTAGGACCTACAAACATGCAAGAGCTACTGTATCACTGCTTGGCTACCACAACGTCCCAATGGCTACTACAAATGTAACCGGTGTAATATCAGTAAATTTGGTGCACCGATCTAATTATTTATACATCCCCAACATACAGACATCAAGGTAGAGTTTAGAGAACTTATAACTAGCGATACACCTTATGTGGTGTATGCACTGTGATGAACATGTAAGTTGGTTAACATTGGCAACACAGTCAGACCTCTGAAACAGGGGATACAAGGGCATGTCTGCTCCATTGCAAATAGCAAACAGGATGCTCCTGTTGGGGCACACTTCTTAGATATGCATGGGTCTAAATCTGATGACCTCATATTTGTGGGGCTTGAACATGTGCCACTTATGAAGAATGGTGGGGATAGACCCAATCTACTATTACAACGGGAGAGAATGTGGATATACATCCTATGCAGTGTCAAACCCCAGGGTCTCAATGATAAATGGGATCTTAAACCCTTCTTGAAAAAGAAATAATGCACCTCAAAAATGTAGTTTGCTGTTTAGCTGCTGAATATTTGAGAAGAAATTATTTGAAAAGATTATTTTTATTTATTGTAATTTAAATGACTTCTCATTCTCTCTCTCTCTTTTTTGTTCTTTTCCTCAGATCTGTCTCCATTTCATCTGGCTGTCCTCCAGCTCCATGGTTCTCACTTACATAGAGGTTGTGTAACTACGTTGGCTTGCAGTTACCATACTGTCTATTGCCTTGTATTGCTGGAGGTTTGGTCTATTTGTTTTCATTGTTTTCATTGTTTTTATTGCCATCCATTTGTAGAGATGTTACACTGACACAGACATTATTATTTACTTTAGTTGTATAGCACTTTAATACAGCAGCTCCACCAAGTGTCTAAAGTGAAGAAATACACTTTGTATTTTTGAAATGGTTTCTAACTCGATTATTTGATAAATGTGTTTCTAATTAATTTAAGTTGGCCCCAATATTTAGGGTCATCTTTCACCAGTTAATTCTCACCCCCTGATGAAGACTCAGATTGAGTTGAATTGCTGGGGCAAGTAAGCTTCCTTGCTGTGTGCCTTCTGGTCTGGTGTACACTGTGCACTTAATAAAATTCTTTGGATTCACATCTACCTGCCTAGACCTGGACTTTATCCTGTTACAAGGCATCGAGTGCTGGTGTTCCTTTTGTGATTGTGCTTGGTTTTGGTCTGGCTGCCCTTATTCACCAGCACCGCCCAGTATTTTCACCAATCGCAGTACAACTTCTGTTGTTTTGAGAAAGAATATAGACATGGTGGAGGTAGTGCAGTGGAGGACAACTAAAATGGTGCAGGGCCCGCAGGATAAGACCTATGATGAAAGACTAAAGGTGTTAAATATGTATTCCCTGAAGGAAAGGAAGGAGAGGGGGACATTATTGAGACATACAAATACATCATTGGTATAAACAGAGTACAGGAAGGAAGGAAGGATCTTCCAAAGTAAGAGATGCTCTGAGTCAAGGGGGAAAAATGAGTTAGAGGGGGGAAAGCTGAGGAAAATATGAGAGAATACTTTTTCACAGAGAGGGTGGTGGATGCCTGTAATAGCCTGCCAGAGGGGTGGTTGGGGTTAAAATGGTCACATAATTTAAGAAGGTGTGGGACAGACACAAGGGTATCCTGGAGGCAAGGGGGGCCTCCAGAGTTCAGTTTGGGCATGGGGCCTCACACTAGAAAGCGATTAATAGGGTAGACTGGGTGGGCCAAGTGGTCCTTATCTGCCATCAACTTCTATGTATCTATGTATGTATCTATGATAACCAGTAGGACTAGAATAAAGTGCCATACACACATACACACACACACACACACACACACTAACACACATGCACTGCTTCATGTTCTGAACTGTGCACTGCTAACATATAGAAACATAGACTTTGACGGCAGATAAGGACCACTTGGCCCACCCAGTCTGCCCATTTCCCTACCTACTGGATAAGCTGCAGATTCTAGTTAACCAACAGCCTACTTCCTGCAACCTCTCACTATAATTGCCTTGTGTCTGTCTCATGCATGTTTGAATTCCCCCACTGTTTTAGACCCAACGACCTCCTCAGGAAGGCTGTTCCATGTATCCACCACTCTCTCTGTGAAAAAACATTTCCTCACATTACCCCTGAGCCATCCCCCTCTATCTTTAAATTGTGCCCTGTTGTTCTTACACATCTCTTTTTCTGAAAGATGCTACCCTCCTGGACTTTGTTGATTCCCTTGAGGTAGAAAGTGTAGCTCCCCTTCTTAACAAGTCTCACCAGTATTATGCCTTACCAGGTTTCCAGGTCCTAAATGGAGTTATAGTTTGTTCTTTGTAGTGTAGCAAGGTTCTCAGCTTCCAACAGACAAATCAAAGTCAGTCTGACTCATTACAGCAATGTGCAAGCTGACTAGGAAAGGGTTAATTTACCAGGAAAGGGTTAACAGGGTGGCACATGCACAGCTTAGGAAAACACAGCTGTTAAGAATCAATGCTGACTGTAATTTGATTTGGCATGAGTATATTCCATGTAGAAGAGAAAACAGTTTCAGTTTCTCTCTCTCACTCTCTCTGCAAAATAGCGTGAATCAGGGAGACACTAAAGCCAAACTGCTGTAGCGGAGTAATTGTAAAAGAAGTCAAATTTGGTGAAGTCCGTTAGGAATCTGGAGAGCTCCATTTTTCTACTGTTGTAGCAAGATGCCTGCAGGGCTCCACCTACTGTAGCCGTGACAAGCATTGATCAATGCCAATGATGTTTGATGGCATATTTTTATAATTCAAATGTGGGTCCCATAGCACAGACTCAATAAGTGCTGGTGCTGCCTAGGTTAGTGGGGGCAGATGGGCAGGGTAAAAGAAGTACCACACTGCAACTTCAGTAGTAATGGTACTGTTGGTGTCCGTGGGGGTCAGTGGGGAGAAAGAAGTGTTGCACCACAGCTTAAGTAATGCAGGTGCTGGCCAACGATCTTTTGGCACCTAATATTGGCCTTATCATTAGACTACACTGCTTGTAGTGGAAGGCAGGACTGGTTGCTAGCAATGTTTTGTGTTTTAAACATTTATTGAGCAAGGATAGTCCAGGACCATACTAACCTTTAGGAGATTAAAGTGGCAGTGCTTGTTTGTGGTGAAAACTTTGACCTACACTTTTTTATTCTTTGTTTAGATATTTCTAGTGAACTCCTGCTTCTAACCATTTCCACAGCTGGGTGGACATGAGCACTTAAAAGTTATGTGATTTGCTAACAGCCACACTAATACCCCTCTTAGTGTGATCCATATACTAATACAAGAAATTTGCAAAATCTCAATTCCTATGGAGTCCTGCTTTCATCCAGTTTTATAATGTGTTTACCTAGGGTAGTCCAGCTAAGAAGCAACATCTTATTTCAAGTGCAAGCTTCCTTCTACTAGAGATGGGCAAAGTTTGTAAATTCCAGTTTTGCAGAATTTATGCAAACTTCTGTGAATTTTGTAAAATTCTGCAAAATCTTCTGAAATTCTTTAATTGATCACATCTCTGTCCATCTTGTACTTAGAGATCTGAAATGTGGCATGCACACTGTTTGGCCCTAAATGAATGCCAGGTTTCATGGCATTTGGATAAGGAGCAGGAAAGTTATAGATGCTCAAAGTCTGACAATTTATTATTTATATGAAGATTTCTGAAAATATTTATATGCTTACAACTTAGCCACCTTTACAGCTAAATAATTAAAAATGTTTATAAAATGGGCAAAGAAAATCCTTAAATCTGATTGGCTGAAAGGACAACAGAGCTGTGTCCTTATCAGCCCATAACATGCCCAACCGGCACTAATCTCTCCACTATGACCTCACAACAACAAAAGATCACTGACCTCTAGCCAGAGCAAAGCGTTAACAGATGCAGGTACACACCGTGTAGCACCAGCAAGAAAAACACTGCTCTAGCATCTATCACAGATCATGGAGAGTAACACAGCCAAGCACTTTTATGAAAACTTATGTCACCGAGAGAGAAATGGGCAAAAAAGCCACTGACAACAACCAAAAAAAAAAAACTGCACTGTGACAGATAGACTGGAACTTTAAAATGTTAAAAGTGTCACCCGGCATGCAGATGATCTGTGACCCCAAGCACAGTGGCTCCCACTCCACTACTTTACTGGTTTTAAAGATTTAGTTTTCAAATCAAGAAACAACCATTATATGTTATCTTGAATGTGACACCGAGAGGGCTGTTTATAAAAACTGTGATATGGAACTGCTGTGGAAAAAAAAGCATTAAGTATGGCAACTGGTGAATGACATGCTTGCTCACAAAAGAAACAGCCGCTCACTGCCAACAGTCCTCACAGTGCAACTGGCATTTGCTCCTTGGTAAAAAAAAGTAGCTGTGTTCTTCTGACCCCCCAACCCCCACCAGACACACACTAACCTGTACTCTAAATTCTCTGGCTACAGCTGCTGTCCCCACTAGCAGCATCCCAATAGTGTACTGCAACTTTCTTTGTGTTCACAATGTGAGCTGAGGCGACTGAAAATTCAAAGGGACATGCTCACAAACAGGCTTAGTCAGTGACAGGCACAGACAAATGGAAAGAAAAAGACAATAAAATTAAAATAATGTATGGGGAGGTGGGGGCTAACAAGAGCACTGTGTTTCTTTTGTGGGAAGCCCTCTACTGACCAGCTAGACAGTGTCAAATACTGGAGACAACAGTAATACAGGAACTATTTTATCATGTTACCACTATTAAAAGCTATTTTTCTAAAAAGATTTTAATATTTTTGTTTTTTCTTATTTTTTAATATTTACTTGGGGAGGGGCATTTTAGGAGTGCAATAAGACACTCCGAGGTGTGGGTTATGGCCTGATAAGAGCACTTCCCAGGTGCTAAAGGGCACTCAGCTCAAGCGCCTTGTGCCTCATAATGCACCTGGGGTGTGCTCTTATCAGGCTATAACCCAGACCTCATTGTGTCTTATTGCTGACATATGCATAGTTTCTTGGACTACTCTTAGAAACTGCTAAATAGTAAGGGAATTGGTTACATAAATTGTAAGCTACAGGAGTTCAAAATTTCACAATTTGTTAAACTGTGTGAATATTTTCAAAATATTTAGATGTTTATACCTCCACTTCTATTGCAGGTATATATTCAAAAACTGGCATGCATACCAAAGCAAATATGTCCTGGAATGTTAATTAAGCTGGATAACTTGGGTTTAGTAGGTTAACATTTATTATGGACACTTCAGAAAACACTAATTGGCAAAATATGCTCAACAATTGATGCATAATAGGTAATGCAACTGGAATTCCACTTGTGGAATTTAATTTTCAACAAGCACTTATCACCATTTAATCACCTTACCTGCACTAGCATCATGACCCTGCAATGCCCCTCTAACACTCCTGTGACAGTGACACCTAGCATCATGGTATATGGTACCCTGTCAAGAAGGTGCAGAAACAAGGGCACTGTAATGTGGGCACACCTCAACTGGGCATGGTGTAGTGAGGGCATCACTCTGCTGCCCACTCCCTGATGTGCCCCGCCACAGAGTTTTTTATAATGCTTCGGGAGATGTGGAGAGCAAAGCCCCCCACAACATTATAGTATGGCATTTTGTGTGCTACTGTGGTTTAGGGTTTGGCTTTGTGGCAACATTGGGTGATTTCACATGTTTTGCCTGTTGCCTTTTTAACAGGTGCTCTTTTCATTGAGCCCTTTTTACTAGTACATTATTTGATTTTGCTCATTTCATACGAGATATCCAGATACTTCTGTCACAATGGCATATGTTTGCAACTAGTTGTAATGCCTGGCATCACTTGGTGCCACTGTTTTCAAATGGAAAAATTATACAGTACGTTGTTGTCTACAGGGTTGTTAAACAGTCAGCAGGTGGATTTGTACAGAAACAATGCTGCAAGTGCACGTGCTTCCACAAGTCATTTAGTCAGTGAACTCTAGTGGTTAGCTGGCATTATGCAAGAAGGCAAGCTAGTGCACAGTGATGTCCAGTACTATTCTTCATAGTTCATCACTCAAGATAGTGACCTGGCACTTGAAACCAGTGTACTTTTACTAAGGAGTCTCCTGTGAATGCTGCCTTATTGCCACTTTAACCTAATGTTAACATCTTCTACAATGGCAACTCAAATGTATGGCTGGGAAAACTGCATGGACATAGAAACATAGAAACATAGAATCTGACAGAAGATAAGGACTGCTTGGCCCACCCAGTCTGCCCAATTCCCTACCTAATGGATAAGCTGCAGATCATAGTTTTACCAAAAGCCTACTTCCTCCTACCTCCCACTAGAATTGCCTTATGTCTGTGCTATGCATTCTTAAATCCCCCACTGTTTTTGACCCCATGACCTTCTCAGAATGGCTATTCCACACATCCACCACCATCTCCATGAAAAAATACTTCCTCACATTGCCCCTGAGTTGTCCCTCCTCTATCATCAAATTGTGCCCCCTTGTTCTTGCACATCTCTTTTTTCTGAAAGATACTAGCCTCTTGGACTTTATTGATTCCCTTGAGGTACTTGAAAGTTTCTGTCATGTCACCCCTCTCACTCTTTTCCTTGAGGGTATACACATTAAGCTATTTTATTCTCTCTTTGTATGGCTTCTGGTACAGACCCTGCACCATTGTAGTTGCCCTGCTCTGGACTGCCTCCATCCTGTCTATGTCCTTGTGAAGGTGGGAACTTCAGAACTTCATGCAGTACTCCAGATGGGGCCTCACCAACTGTCTGTACAGAGGGATAACAACTTCCTGTTTTCAACTGGTGATGCCTCTCCCTATGCATCCCAGTATCCCAACAGATCTCCTTACAGCCTTCTCACATTGCTTGCCTACTTCTTGGTCATCTGCTATGACTACCTCCAGTTCCCTTTCCATTTTTGTTGTCGTTAATACCTCCCCCTCATTGTGTACTCTTCCCTTGGGTTTTTGCTTCCCAGGTGCATTACTTTGCACTTCTTTGCATTGAATCTAAGTTGCCATACTTTTTACCATTCCTCCAACCTTGCCAAGTCCCTTCTCATCCTTTTCACACACACGCACCCCCCTTGGGAATTAACCCTGTTGCAGATCTTTGTGTTCTCTGCAAGGAGGCATACCTTTCCTTCCAGTCCCTCTGCAATGTCACCTATAAAGACGTTAAAGAGGAACAGTCCCAGTACTGAACTCTGTAGTACCCCAATAATAACCCCCCTTCTACAGAGTGGACTCCATTTACTATTACCCTCTGTGTCCTGTTGTCCAGCCAATTGTTTTCCCAGGTTACTACCCTGGGACCCACTCCAAGGTTGGCTAACTTGTTTATTAATATTTTGTGTGGGATTGTGTCAAATGCCTTGCAAAAGTCTAGGTAAGCCATATCCACAGCCCCTCTCTGGTCTACTACTTTGGTCACCCAGTCAAAGAAATCTATTAGATTCATCTGACATGTCCTTCCCACTGTGAATCCATGTTGCCTTATGTCCTGTTCCCTGCTGGCCTCCAGGTACGCAACAATTTTCTTTCAGAAGTGAGTCCATCATTTTCCCTACCACTGAGGTCAAACTAACAGGTCTATAGTTTCCTGCCTCTGCCTTGTTCCCACTTTTGTGAAGGAAAATCACATCCTCCTTCCTCCAGTGCTCAGGTACCACAACCTCCTCCACTGATTTGTTAAAAATGGTAGTTAGTGGTCCATTAGTTCTCCTCAAAGTTCTGTAAAATTCTGGTGGTGAATCCTGTAAGGCCCCATTGCTTTGTCCACCTTCAATTTTAGGAGTTCTTTCAGCATCCTTTCTTCTGTAAATGGACTGGTATCAACCCCCCTATCCAGTGTGCTCCTATTATTTGGTTTAGGTACCTCCCCCGCCTCTTCTTTTGTGACATACTGGTCAGAAATATTTGTTCAGTATCTCTGCTTTGTCACTGTCACCCTCTGCCCACCTCCTCTCCTTTATTAAGTCTCACTATCCCTCTCCTGGTTTTTCTTTGCTCCCTAATGTACCTATAAAAGGTTTTATCCCCCTTCTTAACTGAGTTGGCTATCTTTTGCTCAGTTTGGGCCTTTGCTATGCTGACTGCCTTTCCCGCTTCCTTCTGCTTTAACTGGTACAGTTCCATATCCTGCTCCTTCTGTTTCCTTATACTTCCTGAATGCTATCTTTTTCTCCCTAACCTTCCCTGCCACCTCTTTTGAGAACCATAGTGTTTTTTCCTTCATTTTATTTTGTTTATTTGCTTCACACAAAGGCTTATTGTCTCTGTGATGGCTGCTTTGATTTTTTCCCATTTTTCCTCCACCCCACCTTCTTGCCTGTTTGTTAGTTAGTGTTTTTCTGAGGCAGTCTCCCATTTTGCCAAAGTCAGCCCTCCTAAAGCCCAATACCCTCACCTTTGTGTGACTTGACTCTATGGCTCTGTTTATCATGAACCACACTGCTCGTCGGTCTCTTGTTTTCAGATTGCTACCCACTTCTAAATCCATGATCCTTTCTCCATCCCTGTTTGAGAGTACCAGATCTAAGATGGTTCCCTCCCGAGTGAGTTCCAGCACTAGCTGTTTGAGGCATTCTCCCTGTAGGGCATTGAGAATTACCCTGCTCTTGGATGTGGCTGCAGCAAAAGATGCTCCAGTTAACATCTGGCACATTCAGGTACCCCATCAACAATATCTCACCCTTTTCTGCCCTTCTAAGAATGCCTTCTATCATTTCTTTCTCCATTTCCTCCACTTGAGATGATGTCTGTATACAACCCCTGTATGGATTGTGGTTCCATTTCCTGTCTCCAGGGTGACCCACAGTACCTCCTTTCCTCCCTGTACCCTTTAGTTCCTTTGCTTTGATCCCTTCCCTTATGTAGAGAGCTACTCCTCCTCCTCTTTTATCTTCTCTGTCCCTCCTGTAGATTGTGTACCCTGGTATGTTAACATCCCAGTCATGGTTCTCTGTGTACCATGTTTCTTAGACTGCCATGATATCCAGATGTCCCTCTTCCATCAAGGACACTAGTTCAGGGAGCTTCTTACCCAGACTACGTGCATTAGTACTCATCAACCTCAATTTTTTGATGGCCTTACCACTTTCAGCCCCATCCCTGTCCTTACTGTCTTTGCCTTTTGCTCCATTGACCCCTGTCCTGCTCTCTTTTGACTACTCTACTTTAGTGTTTACCTCACTAATTACCCTGTTTTGTGGGGGGGCTGGGATGTCCATGCTTCTTTTCAGTGCCTCCCCCCTTGGCTAGTTTAAATGCTTGCCAATGAAGCATTTTAATCTATCACCCAGGATCCTGGTTCCCCTCCAGCACAGATGCAGACCATCGCACCAGTATAAGCCTGCATCCCTCCAGGTGGACTCCCAGTCCCCAATGAAAACAAAACCCTAAGCTCCACCCCAGTTTGTTAACCATTCATTGAATCCCACAGAGTGGAGTACCATAGTCTCACCCATGCCATAGAGAGGCAGCACCTCTGAGAAGGTTACTGTGCATGCTATTTGTCTAAGGCCCCTCCCCAACTCTACAAACTCTTCCTGTACTGCTCTGATCCCATACCCAGACAGATCATTTGTCCCTAGGCGTACAATAACATACAGCTCCCTCTCCTGTGCTGCTGCTCCTGCAATCCTCAGAATTCCCATACTGTCCCTCCCAGCCATGGTACCTGGCAGGCACCTTACCTCCCTCTCCCCTCCACCCCCCAGTTCTACCCTCCTAATGACTTAGTCCCCCACCAGGAGTTGTTTTCTTCCCCTGTGGGGTCTCATGCCACCCTTCTCTGGGTCTCCTTTGACAAAGTTTACCAGCATCCTCCTTGGTCTCCACTGTGGGTGCCTCCATAGAGGAACCATGCTCCATCAGAACAGCATATGAATTGTGGAGAAGTACAACTGGAGGGCTGCATCTCTGATCCATCACCCTCACCTTTCCTGAGCCCACCGTGGTTTAACCACTTCTCTTTCTTGGCAACTTCTGAGGCAGCATCAGTGGCCTGGGTGGTCCCTGTGTGGGGGAGGAGGTTTCCCAAATTCTCGCCAGGTCAGCCTAGAGATAGGCAACCTCCTACCTCAGCCCAGAGAGGTTCCTGCAAATAGGGCATCATCACAGCCTCCAACATCTTCCAAAAGACTGCTGCCCCACAGCCAGTGCATTGTACCAATACCCACATGTCTCTCTCTCTCTCTCTTCCTGTTTAGTTTTTTCCTTTTTTGTTAGTGTGTGTGAACTCGTGCATGTGTCTACCCCCTATGCAGTGTGCTGGGATGTTAAGGTTATGACAGGTGTATGTCCTTTGCCCTTTTGATGAAGTGATGTCAGAACATCAGGTATAAAGGAAAGGATGTGGTTGTGGAGGGTAGGGTGAGGGGCAGGGTGGGTGGGACCAAGCCTGCCCCCAGAAACAACCAGCTACAGCTCTGATCCACCACCCTAGTGAATGTTTTCCTTCCTTTCAGCAAGACAACTTACACAACAATTTAGAAGAAAACATACCCTGCACAAAACAATTTCAGTGAGAGAAAAATAAAGCAGTAAACTATACAACCTGTAAGCACAAAACAGTAATAAAACCTGTAAGCACAACCTGTAAGCACAAAACAAAATAGTAACACAACAGTAACTCTGCTTAGTCAAAAGAATCCTTAATATTTCTCCTTGCTCTGTTAATGTTGCTCCTTGCTCTGTTCTTTCAAGCAAACGCTAGAAGAAAAGATCTCAGGTGACACTAGGTGTTTTATGCCAGCAAACCTAGTCTTCACCACAACACACCAACTACCCAGACCTTTTAAATCTTCTTCCAGTTGGAAGGTACTAAGCCTTTGCCAGCTCAACCCCCTAGTTACACTACTAATACCCTGGAAGAGTTGTGGAAGAACAGCAATTAGCTCCTTCAGTGTGAAAAATAAACTGCAATACCTTCAAGCCCAAAACAAAAACCTGTAAGCACAAAATGAAACAGTAACAAAATAGTAACTTTGCTTAACCTAAAGACAGATCAAAATGTAAAACCTTTAAGCACAAAACAGTAACAAAACCTGTAAGCACAACCTGTAACAACTTAACAGAAAGCAAACCTTGCAAAACAATGTGAATCAAAGAAAGATAAAGCAGTAACCTGTAAGCACAAAACAGTAACAAACCTGTAAGCACACCCTGTAACAACGTAGCAGAAAATATACCCTGAAAAAACAATTTCAATCAGAGAACAATAAAGCAATAAACTGTAAAACTTATAAGCACAAAACAGTAACAAAACCTGTAAGCACAACCAGTAAAAATTTAACAGAAAATATACCTTGCAAAAAACAATTTGTATCAGAGAAAGTTAAAGCAGTAATCTGTAAGCGCAAAACTGTAACAAACCTGTAAGCATACCCTGTAACAATGTAACAGAAAATATACCCCTCAAAAATCAATTTCAGTCAGAGAAAAATAAAGCAGTAAACTCTACAATGTGTAAACACAAATCAGTAATAAGACCTATAAGTACAACCTGTAAGCACAAAACAAAATAGTAACACAATGGTAACTCTGCTTAGCCAAAAGAAGCCTTAATGTTTCTCCTTGCTCTGTTAATGTTGCTCCCTGCTCTGTCCTTTCAAGCAAACCCTAGAAGAAAAGATCTCAGGTGATGCTAGGTGCTTTATGTCAGCAAACCTAGGCTTTACCACAACACACCAACTACTCTGAACTTTTACATTTTTCTCCTGTTGGATTCTATAAAAGTATCACAAATCCCACAATTTCACAAAAGCTCATGAAATTCAACTTTAAATACTGATGTTATTTTGGAATCCTTGTCTGCTTATTCTTTGGCCACCCTTTGAGCAAGAGATTAGAGAGTTGACACACACAGCCTCTTTTTTTTCCATATTGTTTTTTCTCCTGGCCAGCAGCTCGTCTCTCAGGGAAATATCCTGATCCGGTTGAACCTGGCCATCATTCAGATGGCTACCAGGTTTTTCTCCCATATTTTTTGTCAGCCTTGCACAGACACTGTTTTCACTGTGGCAGGAGCAAGACCAATGCCAACTGAGGAGGTGTGAGGAGGGCTGTACCAGACACGGTATGGCCTCCTCTTGCAGTGAAGAGTCAGGTAAGGGAGGATGGAAGGATGGGAGATCAGTGCCATGGTGGTGGGAAGTTGCTAGACACCCAGGATTCTCTATGTCACATGGGGAGAAGGCAATCCTGGGGGGGATACCATGTGACACAAATGAATATGTTAGGTTGGGTTTTGCACTGCAACATGACACCTAAACACAGGAAAGGTTGTTGTCTTTGTTATGCCATGGGGGATTGGAGACAAGGGAAGGGGGGACCACTGGCCACCGTTGAATATGTTGTATGTGATGTGGCTGGAGATCTTTGACTGGTGGGGGCACTGGCCACCAGGGAGCTGGTTTATTTTATGTTTCAGGGATTGCATACTGTGGGGACCCTTTAGGCAACAGGGACTCTTACCATACTATATGGGCTGGCAACTGAGGAGAACCACAAGGCACCAAGGAGTAATACAGTACTATAAGGGCTGGTGATCAGACAGAGGAGGGAGCAGAAGGCACCAAAGCATCTTAATTGACTGTATGGGTTGGGAATTGGTGGGAAGGGGGGACCACTAGGCACCAGGGCTTACCTTCACGAGTACCAGGATGGCACTCATCAGAGGGACCACAGATCACCAGAGGGGCAGGTGTGCCAATGTGGTTATTGGTTGAAGTAACTCTGGCAGCCACTGGAATTACCTGGAATAAGTCAGGGTTTTGTTCAGTGGTATCTGCACCATGCCAAAGGAGCATGCTAATGTCTTTTGTGCAGTGCAAATGTTCTGAATATGGGGTTGTGTGAATATTCCTGTCACCACCCCTCTCTTGCCCACCTGCTCACATTATATTTTGCATGGACACTAACCCTGTTTGCCTGAGCAAACATCCCTTTAGAATATTGCACTCTGGCACAACAGCTGGTTTGCTGGGCAAACACCTATTTGCACCTGTGCAAACATTTGAATATCAGGCCCCTGGTGTTTCAATTGAAAAAAAAAATTAAGGGATGCTGACATATTCCTGACAGGAAACCCACAACATGGAGTTGCCTGCCCTAGGAGCTATATGAGTCATAAATTATTTTTTTTGTTAAGTACATAGGTATTTCTCTCATAAAGTCTGGTTCATAACTTCATGCTATGAGCCAAGCTACTTCTGAGTGCTACATCCCCACCCCTAAAAATAGCATAATGATAATGCAAAGTAAGGAAAAGGGCTGCAGGCACTCTATGGAGCTACTAATAGGATTGGGGGAGGTACGCTGCATCAATGTAGTTCAGTTATCTTTGCTGGCATGTGTACACATATAGGGCTCATATATAATGGTTCTACCAAGCTGCATTGACAACCAAGTTATCAAAATGAGGCACAGTGACACCAACAATGTTGACAGGTGAAATTTCCCCTGTCAGAAACCGAGTGGTTTTTTTTTTGGAGGTGGGCTGTGCCCCCACCACGTGGAGGACTTCCACCCACCCCACCCGATCTTAATACAGCAAAGTCTAAGTCAGAGTTTGTTTGAAGGGGGCAAAATACAATCAAAATATGTAAAGTTTTGCCATCGGGTCCATTACAATGACAACCTTGAAGTTGTCACTGTAATGGATTTTTATGTCAAAATTTCAATGTTTTGATGGTATGCAATGTATAATTACTGTATACATACATATTGGGACACGGTAGCACCACTATATTTAGGGTTGAGCAAGGGTTTCTATGTTAAACCTCCAATTTTGAACTTTAATGTCTTTGCGACCGTTCAACTGATTTGCATGAAATTTTGACTAGAAACATAGAGATATACATAGTAATTTGACTGCAGATAAGGACTGCCTGGCCCACCTAGTCTGCTCATTTTCCCTGATGAAAAAATATTAATATTTTCCAAAGTTAAAAATTTTGGTTTCTGAACATGCTCAGTACAGTCTTTTGGATAGATGTAATAAATGAAAAACGAATTTGGCCCATAAGAAAAAGGATCCTTTTTCATTTGGGGACAATCTTCTTTCATTTGGAAAAATCCTTTTTCATCTGCAACCTTCTTGTTTTCCATTTTGCTTTAAAAAGAATTCAAAACCCACAAAAATGACATCCAGTAGAGAAACCAAGAGATGTATCTTGCTCATCGGGACTCCATTAGGTGGCTTCTGCAGTTAACTGTTGGAAATCTGACCCCAAAATTTATTTTTTTTACTTTTAAAATACTTTTTCTTGACTCATTTCCACTTTTACAGTATGGGCTTTTTTGTTCAAACAAAATATTATCCCTTGATATGGAAAAATATTTTGGACTCAGTTTTTTTCAGCTTTTTTTCATTTGTTCTTTTTCATTTGAATGAAAAGGGATCCCTTGATACAGTAAACGACTTTGGACTTAGTTTTGGTTTTTCTTGGACTTTTTCCATTTCTCTTTTTTCATTTGAATGAAAAAGGATCCCTTGACATGGAAAAAGATTTTGAGTTTAGTTTTTTTTCCCCTCTTTTTCCGTATGACCTTTTTCGTAGAAACGAAAAAGGAACCGTTCAAACGGAAAAAAGAGTTTGGACTTAGTTTATTTTTGGTATTCTGTTTTCATTTGAAGGAATCCTTTGTCATTTCCTTTTTTCATTTGAAACAGAAAAGTATTCCTGCACATGAAAACAGGATAATGCAAGCTGTCTCCATAATTTTGTACATTTTCCCTGGTGTCTAGTGGCACACCCCACCCTCTGATTGCTGTCCCCGTATAATTTAATTTATACCTGGTGTCTAGTGGCACCCCCCACTCTTCAATCACTGTCCCTGTCATTTTTTTAATTTTTCCTGGTGTCTAGTGGCACCACCCACCCTCTAATTGTCATACCAGTAATCATATTAATTTCCCCTGGTGTCTAGTGGCATCCCCCACCTTCCAATCACTCTCCCTGCAATGTTAAACTCCTTTCCTGGTGTCTAATGGCACCCCCACCCTCTGACCACCTTCCCCATAATTACATAAATTTCCCCTGGTGTCTAGTTGTGCCCCCCCACCCTCTGATCACCATCCCCATAATAACAGACTCTTTTCCTAGTGTCTAATGTCACTCTCTACTCTCCAGTTG
This sequence comes from Neoceratodus forsteri, assembly GCA_016271365.2. NCBI lineage: Eukaryota > Metazoa > Chordata > Ceratodontiformes > Ceratodontidae > Neoceratodus > Neoceratodus forsteri. The sequence goes on along the minus strand of CM057453.1, from coordinate 275,537,922 downwards.
CCCTCCCTGTAATGTTAAAGTCTTTCTCTGGTGTCTAGTGTCACCATCTCATAGCCTTCCCTTAATTATATTAATTTCCCTGTTGTCTAGTGGCACTCTCAGATCACTGTCCCCATAATGATAAACTCTTTTTTCTGGTGTCTAGTGGCACCCTCTCACACTCCAATCACCTTCCCTGTAATAATACAGTCTTTCCTTGGTGGACAGTGGCACCCCAACCCACCAGTCCCTGTCCCCCTTTAGATTTTGTATTTCCCTGGTGTCCAGTGGCACCCCCCACCCTCCAATGGCCATCCTGTGTAAAATAAAGAAAACAGTCCCTCAATGTCTTTTTTGTTAAACATGTAGAAAAGAAAATGGTCCCTTGTCAATCCGCTTCCCCACCTCGACCACCCACTGAGCACCTACCACCCCGCACCACCACACATCCTCTCTCACCTGAACAGATCCCAGGGTGAAGATCCACTCTTCGATCAAAGACACATCTTGCTGCTGGAACCACTAACTGTAATATGAGAAACTAAGGTAAGTGCAGTTCAATGTATTTCAATGGGGTTTTTAACTTTGCTGCATAACTTTGGCATTTTTGCATATTTTGACACCAAATTTTCAACATGGCCTTTCTGAGACCCCAACTCATGAACAATGGCTATGGATTAGGCAAATTCAGTCCAAAAGGTGATTTTGCAGTCGCTTGGCAAAATTATTTTTCTGGTGGGATTTGAAAATATTCACCACCCTTGTTTATGAGGTGGGGTCATAAGAATGCTACAGTATGTTCAAAATACGGGGTAAAAAAAAATTAAATGGCAAAGTTATGCTCATCTGTTGAAATGTTGCTATGCTCACCTGTAAATTTGGTAATTTTACATATTTTGACTCTAAATGATCAAAACAGGTATTTTTTTACACAACCTCATGAACGTGACAGCTGTCATTTTTCAAATCCTGGGCAATGTGACTTTTCCCATCTGTGGCATGGAATTACTTTGCAGTGGTGCAGAATCAGGTTTGGCTGGGGAATTGAACATTTTCAGAACTGTGTACATGAGGTGGGGTAATAACAAGGGTATTCTGAAAATTTGGTTGCTGTTATGCTACACATGGAAGTGAAGGGCCCAGAGGGCCCTGTGCTCCAACAGCATGATACATATACTATATGCATCTGTGGAGGATGGGCGTACAGGGCCCAGAGGGCCTTGTGCTCCCACAGGAAAAAAAGGGTACAATTAAACTATCTCAGAAAGGATGGACAGATGGATGGGAGTGCAGCACCCACAGGGCCCTGTGATCTGACAGACAAATAAGGATACGATTATACTATCTCAATAAGTAAGGACATTCTCTGAAAAAAATGGCATTAATGCAACATTTAATGTTCAGGCTAAAATGAAAAACTATGGAAATTTGATTTTAGGTTTTCTAACCATAAAGCCCCACCACCACCCCTAAAACAAATCATGGGTGCTGTTTTCTTTGGGGATATTAACCCCAAAGCTCACCCCATTCTATATACTCCAGAAATATACACACCTAATGGGTTGTGCTTTAGGGAAGACAAAATCCCTGATTTGTTTTAGGGGTGGTGGTGGGGTTTTAGGGTTGGAAACCTAAAAACACATTTCCCTACTTTTTTCACTTCAGCTTGAATCCTAAATGTTGCATGAATGCAGTTTTTACAAAGAATATATGTATCCCCATACATATATATATATATATATATATATATATATATATATATATATATATATATAAAATTTAGGCAGCCCCATATATGCATACATGTCAACAATGTTGACTGAAATACATTTAGGCAGCCACCTTCCCTGATCCTATTACTAGGCCCATAGAGTATCTGCAGCCTCATTCCCAACTTTGTGTCATTGTTATGCTATTTTTAGTGGCAGGGCTGCATCACTTAGTGGCTGCTCAGCTTGTAGAAGAAAGTTACGAGTGAAAGATTTATTTATGTACATAACAAAAAAAAATCAATTTATGGCTCAAATAGCTTTTAAAGTAGGCAACTCCAGGGTATGGGTTGACAGCCAGGGGCAAACAACTGTGTCAGCAGCTCTTAAGATAAATTTAATTTATTTTCAAAACACTAAAAAATCAAGTGTATCAGAAAGTACAAAACAACATTCACCAGTAGATGGGCAGGATGTCTCAGAAATGGCTGAACCAACCACCCCTACATTTTGCCCCTGAACAAGGCTTATACAGGCAGTTTTTCATGGAGCATCTCTATGAGTGGCCCCAGTCTGCTCCTTCACTGGACCCCAAAGAATTTCCCTAGTTATGAGTCTATTTCTTTCATTTCTGATTTACTAGCTGATGATCTTTAGTGCCAGTGTATCCTCTTGCAGTGTACCCATCCTTACCACAACCGAAGCAGAAGATGCAAACCTTTGGCATGGATGTCATTCCTTTGGGTGCTGGTGGGGCAGTTTGCTGCCTCTGGACACTTCTTTGACCTACAGACAATGAACTAGTGAGTTCTAGTTACTCTTGGGAAGTCCATATGCAGTTATACAATCAGTGGGATCTTTCGATGATCATTGTCTGTTCACTATATTACTTGAGGATTATACAGAAGTGACGTATGGACTAAAGGCCTCCTCTTTCTGGGAGGGTAACACCCATATGTCTTCTTCAGCATCCCAGCCTTCTTTTCCCTACCTTCCAGCATCAATGTGGTATAGTCCAAGGGATTCTTCTATTCTGCTAAGTAAATGAGAACAAAAAGTTATCTGAATGTATGGTGCCCTTCAGTATTTGGTCCATTCACTAGGTCAGTGTCCTCAGTGTGTACCACTCCTTTCCAGTTCATGTATTGCTGCAATCACTCCAGCTGGACCTTATAGGTAGATACCATTCCCCATCTTCATGACTGGTATACCTGAACTGCTACAGCAATTCATTTCCCAGATCCATGTTTTCAAACATCCCTTTGAGGGAAGTCAAATATTCAAGGGCAGTGGCATTTGGGTTTTATACAGACTGAATATTATCCATAGCTGGGACACATAAACATTTCTTTATTGGACCATGGTTTTCTTCATCCAGGTATAGCCACCCATGGGTAAGTTAGGTAGCCTAGTCCACCAAAATGTCTTAGACTTCCTTCCCAGCCAGGGTGGACTTGATACCAAAAAGATCCAGATTCAAAGGTACTGTTATGGTTCATTCTGGGGTTTCTGAGCATTCTCAACCCAGCACACCACAGCCATCAACACAGTTTTGGTAGAGTAGACGAGCTGAAGGGGGGAGGGCTCAGCAAACCTGATAGGACTTGCACCATCTTTCCTTCCTGGGTCAGCATGTCTTCACTTTCCTTTCAAATTCTAAAGCTTCAGCAGGTTATTTAGTGACCTCTAGGAAGGGGTCCATTGTCAAACTGGTCACAATGATCCACAGGGAGTTGTCCCTATCTGCCATGCATGATTTGTTGTTCTGGAAGGTCTACTTTCTAATGGCAGTACACAAGCAGTCACTTTGCCAAGGCATTTAATTACAGTCTAAGTATTCTCCATGCAGCCCTATTTGTCCTCTAGCAGAAACACTGGACCAGAATAGCTTGTCTTTATCAAGGTCCTCTACCTTACACCAGGCAAGGAATCATTTGTGTACCACCGTGAATTCACAAATTTTCAGAAAATGGGGACTGTTTTTGGAGAAAGTCACAGTTTGTGGACTACCTGTCTGGTACAAGGCAGATCACAGTGGTGCTTCCAATGTAAGCACAGGAACCTTGCAGTCCACATATCTCCACTCCTCCTAAGATACCAGTCTAGGTTCTTGCTGTTGCAAGACAACAGGTTTTTAACAGTAATGATGTGGTTTCCCAAGCAGTGGCAAAGACTGAGTTGCCTGCTGAAGTTAATGGCTTTACCCCCCAAAAATGATGCAGACCCACACAGAACCACCCCCACCAACAGTGTCAATGTCAAACAATAATGCCCAACACACCAATAATGATGTGAAACTGTAAAAAAGTTTATTTAAATGGAGGGGTAGAAAAGAGTAAGTGGACAAAGGGGAAAAATGAAAGTAAATGGGAAATAATATCACATTAAATTATTTATAAAACACTTCCATCACCCCTATCCCCACACTTCTGGTAGCCCCTAGTACCTTAGTGGGTGCATGTGACTTTCTAGCCCCAAAAGGCCTTATCAGTGGGGTCATCACGAAGTTGTTAGCCACTGATCAGTTGCAGAAGGAGGTATCACCAGCATGCATGCAGAAGGTGGCAACACTTCAACTCAAAGAAACAAATTAAGGGACCCTATTTATAAATCCCAAATAGGGGTCTGGGTACTGATGTGGCCATTGCCTCAGCATGTGTGCAGTTAGTTTAAGCAAAATCCAGTTCAAAATTTCTGAAGCACCTCCCTTCCCCCACACTATGATATCTAACTAACTAAACTAAATTATCCGAAGGTCCGTAAGGGAGATTTTAGTTGGCAGCATGTACTGCCCTCCCCCAATCTTAAAACAATCGATTTTTCACAACTGTACTTGTTGATTTATTTCCTGGGTGAATTTCAATATTCCATTTTAATGGGTGCATTTAATGCAAACTGGACCTCCAGCAGGGGACTCAGATTGAAGTCCTCCCTTGCCCTTCTTGGCTTGAATCAGCTACTCAAAGATCCTACACATAATGATTCAGCTCATAGTGTCTTCCCTATTTTAGATTTGATTTTGTTTTCCCTGCACTCCCAATTATCTCTTCTGGTTGCCATTGATATTTATTTAGTGATCATGTCCTTATTTTATGCATGATGAATCTTTCTCCTCCTAAATTTATCCCTAACTCTATTATGTTTTGTTGTTTTAAGCATTTCTGTTGGAAGCCTTTCACTCTGGCCTGCTTAAGATTAACTGGGGTAGTTTGTCTCCCTCCTTAACATAGATGCCACCTGGGATTATTTTGTTCACCAGTTTAATTAGCTTTTTAATCAATATGCCCCATTTTTAGAGAAAAGGGTTAAATCCAAACATGTTCCTTGGGTGACTCCTTTTATCATCTCCCAGCAGAAGTCCCAAGATAAACATTATCAAAAGGCTAAGACACTAGATGCCCCAGAGACCTGGAAGACATTTTGCAAATTTTGTAATTATTGTGTCTCTTTTATAAGGAAATCTATATCCTCCTTCTTTAAGATCAGTTTAGCTAATGTGAGAAACAATTCTAAGAAATGTTGGCACATGGTTGATTTTGGTCAGAAGGAACCTTCTGTATCCTCCACTATAAATGTATCTTGTGCTGACTCCATGTCTTACTCTAAAGAAGGTATTTGTGGTATGTTTAATATATTTTTTTCTGAGACTCCTGCTCTACTATTGAAAAAAGTTGATTTGTTCACCGCTTGCTTGTCCTCTGATTCCCTGGCAATGTCCCCTCTCTCAAGATCTAAATTCTACTGTAAGGACATTAAATCTGAAGAAGCATTCAAATTGTTGTATTCACTGAGAGAGGCTACTGCTAAGGGAATCGATAGTCTAGATAACATTTTGTATATCCCCTGCCCTCTATTTTGGACCATAGCTTAGTCTAACTCTGTGCTGATGGCATGGTCCTTTTTATGCTCACAAGAACCCTTCTTATCTTTCCTCAATTCTCCAGGGTGCTTTAGATAAAATAATGGATTGGTTTTCCAATAACCTTTTACTTTTAAATAGTAAAAAGACTCAAATCATGTTGTTTGGCTCTCAGTCCACTGTGTTCCTGGAAAATTCTTCTTTCTGTATTATTTTAAACAATAAACCACTTAAGCATGTAAGTGAACTTAAATCTTGAGCTCACTCTCAATTCTTCCTTAACTTTTAAATCCCATATTGACAAAACCATCTTAAAAGTTTGTCAGTGCATAGGGCACTCAAAATATGCCAGGCATTGTCTGTCAAGCTTGGATCATATAAACACATTATTGCCCAAGCCATTTTTCCTATACTAGATTATGGTGATACTATTTACTGTCATGCTTCTGCTTCAAATCTTCTTCCACTGAATACTGTTTATTATCAGCTGTTATGGTTATTTTAAAGTCTAAATGGAATCAATACCAGCGTACCGTATTGCATCAGTTAAACTGGTTGTCTCCCTCTTCCAGATGCACTTTCCATTGGTTATCCCTTATTTAGAAAACAGTGAACAATCAGACCCCTATTTACCTATCTGAAAGGTTCATCCCCCCCCCCAAGAACAGCCTCAGAGATATATCTCATCATGTTTTCTTTTGCCCAAGTTTCAAACTCACTTTGGGAAAGAATGCTTTTCCTATGCTGCTCCACTCTCATGGAATAACCTCCCTCCTCATCTAAGAATTTCACCTACCCTTTGTATTTTTTAAATGTGGTCTAAAATAATTTTTGTTGCAAGAATTATCTATGTGTACTTAGTTTAATTGATCTTGTCTATGTCAGTTTATATATCTGGGGTACCTGATCAAATGCTCATGAGGATTACAATGCAGTAAAAAAAATGCTGTGAAAATAGCATCACTGAAAAGAGCTACTGGGGAATTATAGCATGGGCACTACAGCGCTATATTACATGTCACTCTTTTCAGTCAGGCCGAGCAGTCTAAGGTTCTGATTGTGCACAGGGTGACCGTGCTGGCTCCATGGATTAGTGGGTTGAATGACAGGCTATGAATGACTGGTACATCTGGCTGACCCAGGTTTGAGTCTTCCTCTGTCATTCTCCTTTTTTATTGTGGTGTTTGTGCATTCTCAAGGATGTTTATATAAATTTATGGTGGGTGCAGGTGGAAAAGCCTACAAGTGTGGGGTGCTGGATGCATAGCCCTTCGCATAAAATTGTCATGCCCCACACACCAAAATTTCTCCCTGTCTGAGTTCCATGCCCCCACTCATGTTCTGTGCCCCTTTATCTGACTTCCATGCCCTCTCATCCAAATTCCATGCCATCTGCATGTCTCCCTCTAACCCAGCATGCATGCCATCCCTGGAATTGCATTCCAAAATCTGTCCCCAGCCCGACTTGCAGTGTTTCTGTGGTGGTTCCTCATCTTCTCCAAAGTGCTTCCTGCCTGTGTCTACAGTGCTCAGTGTTTATACTGAGTGTTATCTTGTGTTCCGGTGTTTTTTGCTGCTCGGTTTTTGATCGTGCTAATTTGCAGTCGATCTTATGACCCAGTACCTGTATCTGTTGTTCTTTTAATTGACTTAAGATGTTCTGCAAATGAGACTTGTTTCTCATAGAACTTATCTTGTAATTTATTGAACTTATAAACCAAATAAATAAATTAAAAAAAAACTAAATAACTGGTGTAGGTCCCGTGACCCTGCCATTGCTCATGGTTGTCTTCACTCAACTAAATGTTGTTTCTGATAACTCCTATAGAAGCATATGTCAATCTCTCAGCTCTGGCTGAGGATGCTACACCACAGGGACACCAGCCATTCTGTCTCTCCTTGGACCTCCAAAGCAACACCCACAGGGAGACAGAAATGAACACCTAGCATGATTGCTAGTCATCACTGGCTCACAACAGCTTCTCTACTCTCAGCAGGGCATGCACTCCACCTGCTTCTCCTTTCCCTTTGCTTGAGCAGAAATGGTCATCTAGGTGTGAGACTTCTAAAGACTCATACTGCCAGCAGTTTTCCTAGAAGGGAAGTATTCTAAAGCAAGTACACCTTTCTCCAGCTGATGTCTTTCTCCTTCAGGGTCTTAACAGAAGCACTCTTTTTCAGTGTCTATCAGTTAAAAGGTATGCTCTTCAAACCTATCAGACTCTTTTAAGACCTGGTAGCCTCTGTGTTGCTTAATGGTTCACATTCCCTCAGCAGCTGTGCTGAAAGAATGAGCAGAACTGTGCAGTCTGAAACCAGATTGCTGACTCCTATGCTTTTATAGAGTTTCATTAACTTTCCTCTGATTGGCTGTAGCCTAACAGGGAAAACATACTTTTCTATCTGTGAGCCAGGTTTGAATGCATTCCCTTCAAACCTGAGTTCACAATTAGCTAAAATTTGCAGGCAAAACTCTTTTTTCCTCTGTCCCTTTCCCATCAGTCCTGCAGGGACAGATGGTTTCTACAGTAAGCATGGTGGCAGCCTAGTTTGTTTACATGCTGCCATTCAATGTGTGCAGATCCTGCTACTTTTGTACAGCTCCTGATAGTTGTCTCTAGGGGCTTTAGTGGTGTGTCTTGACCCTACTGCCTCCCATGAGGTCAGAATGATGCCCTGTGTTGTGAGTGCTCAGCTCATTGTGATGACAATGGACCATAAGCAGCAGTCAGCAATGGAGATGCTCGACACACTCCATGTACCCCCAAACAGAGCTGTTTCTACAGTAAATGCATGCTCACATCCTGTCTTTCAGATGTCAAATGGCTGAGCTGGCAAGCAGAGACACTATGTTGGTCACTGTCAATAGAGCACCTTCTTACCTCTGGAGCAAGTGGGGGCCACTGAGGCAAGATTGGAGAGTCTTGAATGGGTGAGATGGGGGTTCAGGTTGATGATTGCAGGATTGTGGATAATCACGGTGGGAGTACAACTGGATAACAGGGATGCTAGAAAAATATCCTTTGGTGACACATTGATAGTGAAAAGGAGAAGGGGAACTACTAGATGCCAGGAATGATAGAAAAACATCATGTGGGTAGAAATGGATGGCTGTCTGAGGCTGGAGGAACCACTAGATGCCAGAAAAGATAGAGAAACATTATCTGGAGATACACAGACAGTAATCAGGGGTGGAGGGGGACACTGGCTGGAACCGACAGCTCCTGCCATCATTCCACTACCCAACACTTGTCCAAGGAGGTGATCACTACTGTGTGCAGTAATAAAAGTAGGGTTAGATAACAATAAATGTCACTCTACTGGAGCATGTACAGCACTGTCAAAACCTAGGACTAAACAAATGCACCCTGTATTCAGGGGAGAGTAATAATTTTCATGAGCATAGCATTTTATTCTGTGCGATGGTGTGATCAGGTCAGTGCTAGGGGCCTTTAAATATGGCCCCTATCAATCACATTATTCCCAATTCAGCACATTACTAACCTTATAAGTATGGGGGCCATAGTGTTAGCAACAATTCAAGCAGTTACAGTACCTCTTAAACTGGTCCCCGGTTGCCAAAGTCAGTAAAGTAACTTCCACTCCAAATGCACTCAGCCTTGGTATCAATCAATCAATCAATCAATCAACTTTATTTAACCAGGCATTAACACCATTGAGCAAAACTAATTTTCAAAGTGGTCCTGGACATTAATATAATACAGTACATTTAATACAATACAGTACAATTCATAAGTACAGTTACAATGGACGACAGTGTAATGAAAAAAGAAAATACAAATACAATCTTTTGTAGGTGACAAGCACTATACATGCCGGGCAGCATAATTAACATGTAACGTTACATCATATTAAACTTATTGGAGTGAGGGTAGATGATAATCTCAGATAGCGTCTGCTAGTAAGAGCTCATACCTTGCTGATAATAAGTAAGGAGGTATTAATAGAATAGGCTAGTAGTGGGGGTGAAGGAATAGGCAGCCAAAAATGGGAGGCCAGAAAGAGCTAGTGGTGGGAATGGACCTGTGTAATCAGGATTAGGGAGCTAGTCTAGTGGGTGCATAATTTCCATTGCTTGGGATATATGGTTGGTGAGATACTTAGGCTTTGGGACTAGGGAGTGGTGACAATAGCTTAGGGATCATAGACGTCTAAAACAGTTGCATGATTCCTTCTGATAATCCGTAATTAGAGCTTTGAATTTGGACAAACTTGGAAGTGAGGATAGTTTTAATGAACTTTGCATAGTTTTCCAAAGTGAAGGGAGTGAGGAGTTGATTTCTGCAGAACCATAGTTTGTTTTCGCTCTAGGAACCTGGAAGCAAATTATGGAGAAGCATCTCAGGCCATAAGAACCCTTGGCCCATTTGAAGAAGTGTGAGATGTAAGCAGGGGGTTATCAGATAATGCTCTAAGAAACCAAAGGAGAGCATTTCTTTTTCTCCTAGTTGAGAGCGAGGTCCATCCCGAGATCTGGTATAGAAGACAGTGATATGTACTATGGGATAGATTATGTATAAATCTTAAGGCCTGTTGGAAAAGAGTGTCAAGTTTGTTAAGCATCGTTAAGGGGCAGTGACTGTAGAGAAAGTCATCATAGTCCTGTACAGGGAGGAATGTGGATTGTACTAGTCGCATTTTAGCTTCTAGTGTAAGTAGATGTTTAATGCAATAGAATAAACCTAAATGCTGTCTTAGTTTCTTCAAGATTTCATTTATGTGGCACTGAAAGTTGAGTTTATTGTCCAGCCAGAACCCTAGGTATTTAAAGGTATCTACTACTTCTAGGGGTTCGTCTAAAAGTGTTTGGATCTGTGGGATATGTGTGTCTCAGAGAGTGGACTTTGGAGAGAGAATCATAGCTTTAGTCTTTTTAGCATCGAGGAGGAGTTTATGAGTGATGAGTTTGTATTGGAGGGTGGTGAAGTTTTGCTGTAAATACTCATGGGCCAATTCCAAAGATGAATTTGTTGTGTATTGTACAGTATCATCTGCAAACAAGTAAACATTGGCTGAGCACAGCTGAGAGTCCAGATTATTGATGTATATTGCAAAGAGGATAGGGCCCAGGATGGAACCTTGGGGTACATCCTCGTAAGAGGGATTTTTGTGGGGACATGTTGCCTATAGCTTTGACTTGTTGTAGTCTATTGGTTAGGTAGCTGGTAAACCATTTAATGGCAGAGCTATCAAGTCCAATATTAGTCAGTGCAGAAAGCATGAAGGTATGATCCACCGTTTCGAAGGACTTACTTAGATCAAGGAAGAGGGCAAATACATAATTCTTACAAACCAAGGCCATTAGCCAGTCTGTAGTCACTTTTGCAAGAGCCGATACTGTGCTGTGTTTGGCTCTGAAGCTGGATTTAGCCGGATTTAGCAACTTTTGTGAATCCAGATGTTCTCTAAGCTGGACATTGACAATTTTTTCAAGTAATTTAGAGAGGACGGGTAGTATAGAGATAGGCCGGTAATTGTTCAGATCACTCGGATCCCCGGACTTGAATAAGGGTAGGATGTGGGCAGTTTTCCATGACACAGGTAACTCGCCCTGAGTCAAGGAAGTATTGAATAAATGGGTAATGGGGGCGGTCAGATAGGTATGGCCAAGTTTTAGGAAATTAGGTTAAATATTGTCAGCACCGGCACTGTTTTTAGTATCCTGGTAAAGGAGGAGGTCCTCAACTTGTTTGAATGTAATTGTGTGAAAGCTGAAAGGGGAGGGATGCAGTTGGTTATGGTTGTGGTTATCAGAAGGGTCAACAGTGGAGTCTCCTGCCGGGTTAAGTTTGCTGATAGGTGAGGTGTCAAAGGCAAGCCCTGCAGTGGCAAAGTGATCATTAAACTTCTCTATTATATCAGCTTTGTCTGTGTAGTTGGTTCCCTCAGACACTATTTTGTTTGGGAGGGGTGTGACAGTAGACTGGCCTTCAACATCTTTGAGGATGTTCCAAAATTTGGCCGAATTGTTTTTATTGTCTTCTAGTTCTTTTTGGAAGTATCTAGCTTTTTCTGATCTAATTAGCTTGGTACAAGCATTCCTAGCGAAATGCTAGCCAATTGGCCTCCAGGTGGGATATCCTCGCTTTTTTCCACCAATAGTCCCTGTCCTTAAGTGCTTTCTTTAGGGTGGGAGAGAATCATCCGGGAGTTTTATTTTTTGTTTTGATCAATCTCAGTAGGGCATGTTTGTTTATTAGCTCCAGTAAGAGGTTGTGAAAGATGTCAAATGCCTCATTAAAGGTAGGTGCCAGATAGAATTCCTGCCATCAAATGCTGCTTACATCTTTCAGGAAAGTGGTGTGGCAGAACTTTTTCAGGCATCTTTTCAGTTTAAATTTGGAGGCCAGTTTTGTTTGGGGAGAATGTCTGATATAGGCAGTAGTGCAGTGGTCTCTTAAATCTTTGAAGAATACTCCAGTATGCGAGATGTTGTGGGGTTTGCTTGCTAGCACAAGGTCCAGAAGGGTGCTGCGCTCTGAGTTTTTTATGTTGGGTCTGGTGATTGCAGTCATCATTTACAACAGGCCATTAGCATCACATAGCTCATTTAGTTTCTTAGAGCTGTCATCATTCCAATTTTGATTGACATCCCCCATTATAATGCACTCAGCATTAGCTGAGTCAAGTAGATTTTGAAGGTGTGGCAAGAGTGCTGTGCCACCAGATGGCGTCGGTAGCATGCTGCCATAAGGAGTGATTTCTCGCTGGAGAGTGATAGTTTTAGGGCTAGGCATTCAAATTCTTTAGCCTTTGAGGTATAATTAAAGACTGTGTTTTTGAATTTGCTCTTAACATATATTGCGACCCCTCAACCTCTAGCTGGTCTATCGCAGCAGTAGATTATATATCCAGGAATGTTGATAGATTTGTCCAGGGTTGAGGGTGTGAGCCAGGATTCTGTTATCATGAAGAAATTAGGTGATGCGTGTAATGCACAGGTCTGTATCGAGTCAATCTTCTTTAGCAAGCTACAGACATTAATATGGAGAAAGCTAATCCCCTTATATTGAGGGAGGGCCACGGGGGTGTCCAGAGAAATAGGTGGGCCTGGGTTTATTTCAACATTTCCCGAGCAGAGTAGGAGAAGTAGTAGTAGTTTTTTAAGGTAAAAACTTAGCCTGCTAAATAGTCTTTGATTGCTCCTTCTAACATATGTTGGCTTAGTGGCGGCTGCATTATGGGCAGGGTTGCAATTTGCTAATGATAGAACATAGAAAACTGAGATGGCGGACACCATCTGTGGCATTCACACATGTCCTTTAGTTAAGGCCTGGTGGGGGGGGCGTGACCATAGTGGAGATGTCCCTGATGTAAGATGCCATGAACTAAAGAAGGGGGGGTATATCTTGGTGGGTGATGAAGGAGGGGTACTGGCCCTTGTCCAAGTTGTGGACCGATGTTTTGGGTGGAACACAACTTAGTAGTATGAGGCAGTAATGAAGGAGGATGGGAGCAAAAGGCATTTTTAGCTTGGAGGTATTTCCTTTTACTGGTAGCAAGTGCAAGAATTGCAACAGTAGCTAAAAAGGAGGCAGCACTTGTAGTGTGCAGAAGCTAATAAAATCAGCTACATAGGGCTTTTTTTTTCAAACTTGTTTATTGAATTTTCTCAGACATATGACATACAATGAAATACACACATATATATCAGAGAATACCCCCCGTCCCCCAGCCCCAAACTGGCTGTGGATACTATGTACATCTAGAACTATACACATACACAGCTACCTTGAAATTTCTATGCCTCTAAGAAGCTGTCTGATGAATGTCTAACCTCCTGAATAGGGTAGGGATTAATTGAGCTCAGATATATAAAACTTGATAGATAATTGCCCACCACCAAATACATCTAGATTGTATTAACCCCTCATACTCAGGTCAGACTAACCATTGCAGCTGTGTCCCTAGAAAAAGAGAGAGAGTCCCCCCACCCCTTCCTAATTCACAGATCTTTGTGTTCCTATCTAATGTAAAACCAGAGGTACAGTTCCAATTATTAGCAGATTCGTAAGAAAAAAAAAACATAGCAACTAAGCGAACCTACAAGCTGTTATTCAAGAGCTAATCTCACCCCAACAGACAGATCCTCGCTCCAGGCACTAACTAGTTGGAAAGAATAAATGGCTTCCAAAGCCAGCCACCTCTTCTTATATAGTCCCATCTTGTCCTTGCTCAACATCTGCCTTCGTGCCATTCCCAGGGTTCTCATAAGATCCCCCACCCATTGGTCATAAGTATATGCAAGGCTGTCTTTCCAGTGCTTTAAAACAAAGGATTTGACAAGGGCCATAAGTAAGGAGAGGTGGCATTTGGATGTAATCCCTGCAACCTGAGACAGGTCCCCAAGTACACAAACTTCAGGTAAGATAAACTCCGAATAATCTAAAATGGGGTCCAAATTCTGTTTAATTTTAAGCCAAAGGGGTTGGATCTTGGAACAATCCCACATCACATGCAATATGTCCCCTTGTTTCTCACCGCACCTGAAGCATAGGTCTGTCCATTCAAGGGTTCTCGCACATAGTTTTGCCAGAGTATAGTACATATTAGAAGAAATAAACAGTTGCATATTCTTGAGTTTAGGTATAGCTATGTATCTGCAGCTATTCCATACAGCCTTCCAGTTAGGCCTTAGGGGAGGCATAATCTTGTCCCAGTATGGGATTTGGATTGGAGAGCTTGAACCCACAAAATTCAAAAGCACCCTGTAAATTTGGGAGATAAGCTTATTTGCAAAAATCACCCCATTTAGTTTTCCCCAATTAAACCCATTCCCCTGAGAATACACCATCCCTTTTTTCACACTACTCAGCAAATTAGTAAGCTGCATCTTCTTAAAAAAATGCAGTCCTTCTCACTGAGGTGGAAGAACAACACTATCCTCCTTTATACAATCTAACAACTTAAGGACCCATAACTGTCTAGCCCATTGCTTTATAATAATTTGGCCACCTAACCGAAAATTCAGGTTGCCCATTATCGGTTGTTCCCATGCCTTCTCCTGTCCCCTCCTTTGTGCTGGTGTTAAAAAGGACCACCATGCATTAACTGATTTTCCTATTGGAATCAGCTTTCCTTTTTAAGGGAGCTTGTCTGGGTGGGAAAATAGCAATGCTTCTGGGAAAACTCCCAATTCCTGTAAAACCTGTCTTTCAGTGTGAAGCCAAATTGGCACATATGTCTCCCCCCCGTCCATTCCACCTTCCCATTATCCCTAGCTGCCCTGCCACATAATACAATTGGAGATCTGGCATCTAAAGCCCCCTACATCCTGTGGGAGATGCTTGACCTTGTGTTTCTTCCTTGCGGGCTTAGAGTTCCATAGAAAGCCAGACAGCAACTTTCTAATTTTTATAAACCAGGACTGAGGGAAGAGATACGATGCCAGATGAATCGGGTACAATAGCCTAGGCAATAGATTCATTTTGACCATTCCTAACCTAGCTGTAAAGTTCAGTGGAAGTTTATTCCATCTGAGCATGTCACCCCAAATTGTAGTTAACAGTTTTTCCAAGTTAATCTCTGCTCCCTCCTCTACATTAGGAATAATCCATTTACCCAAGTATTTGATTACTTTAGGGGCCCAGTGAATCTGAAATGGCTCAAAGTCTGCCCTAAAAGTATGTGGTGTAAGGGGAAGGATTTGTGTTTTGCTTAAGTTCAGTTTATAATTCGACACTGCTGAGTATCTTAGTATAATTCCTAATGTCTGTTTAAAGCCCTCAGCTGTGTCCTGCAGATGTAAAAGTATGTCATCTGCAAACACAGACAGTTTAAGTTCCTCCCCCCAAATTTTAATTCCCTGGATCCTGGAATCTAGGTTAAGTGCCCTTAACAAGGGTTCTAAATAATTGTTGAACAAAATAGGGGAGGAAAGGGGGCATCCTTGCCTAGTCCCATTCTCTAATTTAATTTCCTGAGATAGATATCCATTGCATAACACCCTGGCAGTGAGGATTGTATATAGATTTTTAATTCCCCTGAGAAGGCCTTCAGGGAATCCCATCCTCTCCATGATGGCAAAAAGAAAGGCATGAGAGACCATGTCGAAGGCCTTCTCAGCATCTAAGGATATCAGTGCCATAGGTATCTGAGAATCCACCGCATAGTTAAGGATATGGTGCAGCTTCCTTAGTGCATCATGAGCCCCCCTGCCCAGCATAAACTCTACCTGCTCCTGACTAATTAAACTTGGAGTAACTTTCAAGATTCTATTAACCAATATCCTTGTCAGGATCTTGATATCCTGATTCATCAGAGCAATTGGTCTGTAGCTCTCCGGGAAGCTCCTTTGGCTTATTTGGTTTTGGGATGAGAGTAATATATGCTTGATAAAGTAGGGAATGAGATACCCCTGTTTTGCATTATCCTAGTAAACATATCTTTTAGGAGAGGGAGTACTGTTGAAATATATGATTTATAAAACTTGGCTGTAAGGCCATCAGGCTCCGGAGTTTTACCATTCAGCAATGATTTAATCACCTCTAAGATTTCCCCCTCACTTATTGGAGCTGCCAGCCCTTGTACCTGTGCTGAATCTAGAACAGGGAGAGGAATGTTTCCCAGAAATGCTTGTATTTCTTCCCTATTGTCAGTCCAACCCCCTTGGTAAATCCCTTTGTAATAAGTTACAAAGGCATCAGTCATATCTTGGGGGTCAGCTATAATTTCCCCTTCCACTTTTATTAAGTTTACCATTCGTGCAGCTTCCCATTCCCTCACTCTAGCTGCTAAAAGGCTGCCAGGCATATCTCCCTGCATTAAATACTTAGCCTGGATTTTCTCCAACCAAAAATCCACCTTGGCATAGATCAAGTCCACCATCTCATCCCTTAGATCCTTAAGTTCAGCATCCAGCTCTGCAGATGACCCTTCTAAAGGCTCAAGAGAATCTATAGCCCCTAAGATAAACTCCTCTCGGGCTTGTCTGAGTTTGTTTCTTCTTGCTGCATATCTTTGAGCTACCCTGGAATAAAGAACCTTACAAGTTGGCCAGGCTATCTGCTTATCCTGCAATGTTGGTAGCTGAACTTGAATGATGTCTCTAAGAGCCTCCTGTAACTTTCCATATAGTTTAGTATCAGTCAATAGTGATTCATCTAATCTCCATCTATATGGCTTTGGGGGGACGGGCTTTTAGTTCCCACGTCATCTGTATAGGGGAACGATCAGATAAAATTCTAGTGTGGGTAGCCATTTCTTTTATTCCCACCAATGCTTCCTTATTGGCCAGGAAAAAATCAATCCTGGAGTGCATTTTATGGGCCCCTGAGAAGAAAGTCATGCTATTCAGTCCCTTACCATGTATCCAAACAGGGTCCACCAGTGCCATAGCCTCTAAAAATGACCTATAGCTTACTGTACTCTGGACGGAGGTTTCTTAGAGGGTGGATTCCTGCCTTCCCAATTACTTAGGCACAAATTCCAGTCCCCCACTAGAATGATCGGGTGTGCTGACAACCCTACTACATCTACCTCTAATGAAGCAAAAAAATCCAGATTAGGGGGTGTTGGGCCATAAATGGAGGCAATTGACAAGTCTGAACCCAGGATAGAGCCAGAGAGAAAATTTCCCCTGTTGTCCCCTTTTATTACCACCCTCTTAACCACATATGGGCAAGCCTTCCCCACCAAGATGGCAACTCCTCCCGAAGCTGTTGTGTTTCCCACTCCAAATACCTGACCCACCCACATTTTTTTCAACAGCTCCAGTTCTTTTAATAAAAGATGAGTCTCCTGTAAAGTCACAATTTGTGCCCCCATTCATTGAATGTGTCTCAGAATCACCATTCTTTTTCGCCTACCCCTAAGATCTTTAACATTCCAAGAGATAATTTTAATATTTAACATTATATATGGCTATGTTCATGAAAATCTTGTACCAATGGAATTAAAATGTTAAGAGTGTGATATAAAGTAGGGAAAAAAATAATATTTTAAATTCTGTTTTAATGCTTTGTATATGTAGAGATACATATAATAAAATTGCAGTCCACAGCTGCCTGGGATTTTTGTTGTTGTTGTCCAACCCAATTTTCCTGCTGTTTTATTGGCCCTAAATTGTGACATGGAAAGTCTGTAGGTTTTAGTTGTATGTTTTTTGTCAATTCTGCCATTTTTCTGTTTAAATAAGATATGCTTTCAGCAATCCAGATGCTGTCCTGTAGTTCTTTTACCTTACCTATGTTATTTTACCAATTATTTTTATAGTTTGAAGTACCTCCAAAATGTTTTCTGAATGTACCAGTTGGTGTCCTCAGCTAGCACATTCAGAACATGGCCAATTAATTACTTTTTGATATGCACATCCTTTTTTTAATGCTCCTGTGTGTTACCAGTGCTGCCCTTGCTATATTGTCAGGTATTACATCTTGCCTACTCTTTATCATCGGAGTCAGATCATCTTTTCAACCCTTCCAACCAATGGTGTCCATGCTCCTATTAGGTACATTCAGAATGCCTCCTTCCCCCCAATTGGTTGCCCAATTGTTTTGGGATTCCAGTTTTCACCTGTGACATAGGTGGCCAGTGGGAGGTGTAAAATCTGCTGCACATAAGTGCTTGCCCCTTTCTTGCTGTTTTTTGTACAGCAAAAAGTGTTGGTGTCCACCTGGAGCAGCCATTGCACATTCAGAATGAGGAAGAGCCCCAGTCATCCAAAGTGCACTCAGAGCACAGTAAGGGAAGGTTCTGACCAGGTCTGCCAGTTTAAGGGACAGGGGATCATTGTGCAGCTTATTTAGACTCCAGCAGTGTGATTTATTTACTGTTTGCTGCCCACTGTTGTTTGCTTCTGTGGCTAGAGGGTGATTTAGTACTTATGCTTGGCCTTTCTGCTGCCAAAATGCTTGTTTAAATCCGTGGTTTGTTGTATACACTTTTTAAAACCACTCACTGTATGGTCTCCACATGGCTGGATGCTGAGCAGACCATGTTGAGACCATGCAATCTGTGGTTGTTGGGGGGGAGGAGGCAAAGTATGGTTTGGGCTTGTCCAAAAAAGCTGTTTCTGTTGCATTTCACATTGTCAATGGGTAGTAGTAGTCTCCATGATGTTTTGTAATGTCCATTGTATTTTTTTTTAAATCCATGCTTTGCTGTGCTGATGTTTAACATAGAAACATAGACTTTGATGGCAGATAAGGATCGCCTGGCCCACCCAGTCTACCCATTTCCCTACCTATTGGAAAAGCTGCAGATCCTAGTTAACCAACAGCCAACTTCCTTCTGCCCTTCAACAGAATTGCTTTATATCTGTCCCGTGCATTCATGAATTCCTCCACTGTTATTGACCCCACAACCTCCTCAGGAAGGCCGTTACATGCATCCACCACCCTCTCTGTGAAAAAATTACTTTCTCATGTTGCCCCTGAGCCTTTCCCCTCTGTCTTCAAATTGTGGTCCCTTGTTCTTGCACATCTGTTTTTCTGAAATATACTACCCTCTTGAACATTGTTGATTCCCTCGAGGTACATAAAGGTCTCTATCATGTCTCCCCTCTCCCTCCTTTCCTCTAGGGTATACATATTAAGCTCCTTTAGTCTCTCCTCATATAGCTTATAGTACAGACCCTGCATCCTTATTGTTGCCCTCCTTTGGACTGCCTCCATCCTGTCTATGTCCTTGTGGAGATGGGATCTCCAGAACTGCACACAGTACTCCAAATAGAGTCTCACCAACTGTCTGTACAGAGGGATAATAACCTCCTGTTTTCTACTGGTGATGCCTCTCCCTATGCTTCCCAGAATCTCCCCAGCTTAATCATGTCTGACAGAATTTTGTGTAACCACCCACCACATGGTCTCCACATGGCTGGATGATGAGCAGGCCATTGTTCGCTGCTCAATCTTCTGTCATTTTGGCACCTTGCAGTCTGTGGTCATTTGGGGGATGGGGGGAGTGCAAAGTATTGCCTGTCTGCTACTAAATGTTTTTCTGTGAAATGGTTTGCCTTTTGTGTCCATTTCTGTGGTACTGGGATCTTATGTCCATCTGCTTTTGTGTAACCACCCACTGCATGGTCTCCACATGCCTGGATGCTGTGCAGACCATTCTTTGCTGCTCAACCTTCAGCCATTTTGAGACCTTGTGGTCTGTAGTCATTTGGGGGATGGGGGGAAGTGCAAAGTATTGCCTGTCTGCTACTAAATGTTTTTCTGTGAAATGGTTTGCCTGCTGTGCCCATTTCTGTGGTGCTGGGCCCTGATGTCCATCTGCTTCTGTGTAACCACCTACCACATGGCTGGGTGCTGAACAGGCCACTGTTTGCTTCTCAACCCTCAGCCATGTTCAGACCATGTAGTTGTGGGAATGGGGGGGTGCCTAGGTACTTTGGGGCTTGTTTTTAAAATGTTTCTCAATGTTTTGCTGGAATGTGCTTCCTAATGTGTCCTGTATAGTCAACATGGCTACATGCTGAATACAGTCCTCTTCTGTTAGGCACTCAGCACACAGCCATTTTAAGGAAGTTTCCGATATAAGGTATTGGGCTTCATAGCCCAATACCTTATATCATCCTGAGCTCACCCCTGCAAAAGTTTAATTTTAAAGTTAGTAATTTTAGCATGGGAAGGGATTGTAACTGGCACTGAACCCTCAGCCAGACAATCCCTTCCAGCTTCTAGTGCCCCCACTCAACTAACTCCACCCTAAGCTCTTTGATACTGTGATGTGTGGCCATGGAGTGTGAGGTAGCCCATAAAAGTCTATGGGGGATATTTTTAAAGCTGACTAGTTAGTCATTTTAACAGTCCTTGAGGAAAATTAAAGCAATCGCTTAACTAGTAGGGACCCTACTAGTTGAGTGAAGACTTTAATTTCCCTCTAGGACTGTTACAAATTACTGAAAAATGGCTTTAAAAATAACCCCTATAGACTTGTATGGGGCTCGCCCACACATTCTCCCTAGCCACAAGTCACAGTTTCAGAGAGCATAGGGAGTAGTTAGGGCAGAGTGGGGGCACTAGGAAGCTGGAAGGGATCGACTGACCGAGTGTTCGGCACCAGTTATGATCCTGTCCTATGCTAAAACTATGAACTTTAAATTTACATTTTTTGCAGGGGTGAGCTCATGCTGCTATAAGGTATTGGGCTATGAAGCCCAAAACCTTATAGCAAATAGTCAGAAATTCACTTTAAGACCATGTGTGATGGTGGTGGTGGTGGGATACACATGATAGCTGTACTGGAATTTAGCTGCTTTTGCAGTGCACCATTCTCCTTACATTCATAACACTGTGTTGTGTAGCAACTGATGGGTGATCTTCTTCCACCAGCTGTGATGTAATTGTCCACCTTCTGCATTCCATTGTTTCATGTGCTGTGAAGTAACTGATGGTCAATCTCTGTTTCTTTCTCGTTCCCACTGTGAAGTAATTGCCCACTTTCTGTTCCACTGTTTCATCTGCTGTGAAGCAACTGATGGGCAATCTCTTTGTTTCTTCCTTTCCTCCACTATGAAACAAATAAACACAGCCACAACAGTAGCAGTGCAAGTAAATTTCAGTGATCCAGCTCCAGTCGGGGATACCCGATCAGATGGTGCTAACCGAAAGGCAATTCAAAGGACACAAGCAGGACTGCCTAAGTCACCTACATGGTTTGCATCAACAATAAAGTGATAAGTGATATTATCAAGTTCACCTGCAAAGCAGGCAGCAGTGTCAAGAAGAGGACTAAACATGAAATGATGTCACAATTTGGAGGCAAACATTATTGATGTCATAAAGGAAAACGTGAAGAATAGACAACAGGAACGGGAATGGGTCAGAGCAGTTTTGGTGCTGAAAAAATACAAGATGCTATGTACGTAAGCACAATCCTTGGAATTAGCTGGACAACATTCATGAATGTATCTCATAGTGCACAGAAGCATGTAAAAAGCATACACAATTCTGTACTGCCTCAGGAAATTACAAAGTAAAAAGCTTTTTTGAATAGTCAGCAACCCCTCTGCCATACAAGAAGACATTCTTAAAAAAAAGCCAATGTTCAAATTGTTCTTATCAAAACTCCTTCATTTACTACATGCAGAATTTCTGAAGCAACACCCAGAGTATCATATCAGTACCATCAAGTTCAACAGTTTGTGCTCCAAGCATATAAAACTTGCCAGACAACAGAAACTGAACAAGTGCCTATGTGAGTACTGTGAAAATGCCAAATTAAAACTGCTATCATTAAACCACATGGCAGATTTTTACAAACTGCCAGAGTGCAAAGTCACCAATATTTACAAAACTGTGGAGCTGACAATGTGTGCAAATGAAGGTTCCATGTTTTTCATAAAAGACTGTCTGGAGAAGGTATGTGGGGCTTGTGCAGTGAAGGCAATTGAAAGACATGTACAGGCTCTAATGAATCAACATGGGTTAGAAATATTGAGATGGTACCAGTGGGGAAACTATCACAGTGAGGAAAACAAATGATGGCATTAACACAAAAACATCCCACAAAGTGTCGGTCAGCAACAAGACCATGTTACAACAACTTATTGGAAGGCCTACAGTTTCTTGGTCACCATCTACATGTGGCACTGTGGCAAATAATGCAATTCGCATTACTCAAGACAAATCTACCCCAAGGCTGGGTCATCTTTGTGCTGCACTTTGCCCAAAAACTATGCCTGCAAGTACCAGGATGAGATCCAGTCCTGCCACTGGCATCACGAGTGGGCTACAGTGCACCAGATAGTTAGATATTACAGGTGCTCACATTGTAATGACCTTGTCATGGAATACCTGGTATTCATCTCAGATGACCTCACACATTACCACCGTGCTGTTTGACATTTTGGTAAGATGGCCAGTGAACACATCACGAACACTCACCACATAAACATTACAAAGAAGGTACATTTCACAGATGGCTGTGCCAGTCAGTACAAATCAAAAATGGTCCTTCTATGAAATTTCAAAGGCTTCATCAAAGTGTGGATTCCCTGTTTAATGTGCCAATTTTTGGATCACATCATGGTAAGCTCCCCTCTGCTGGGGAGAGTGGTGTGGTGAAATAGTCAGCAACCAGGGCCGTGAAATCACAAATAGCTATCATTTTAACAGCAAAAGAGATGTTCATGTAATGCCATGATAATCTGACCAGAGAGCCTCCCAAGTGATGGGTGTGAGCATTTCAAGATAAAATTTTTCTGGGTGCCTGACAACTCCATAAGAATGTCAAAATGACCTGATGTTATAGCTTTTTCTGGGACAAGACATGTCCAGAGTGTCAGATCTGTGGAAGGTGGTGTGGTTGCCACCAGAGCACTGTCTTTTGTCTGCCGCAAGTGCCAAAATGATGTTGGCCCATGTGTGAACATGGAGCATGTGGATCAATGGACTTCAAAGAGGCTCAAAATGAAACACTGCAGCACCAGTACTTCTCAGACAGCTCAAATGCTTAAACTCAGGAATGACACTGTCCAGCAGTGCCAGTGACACACTCCTCTACAACTTGGTGCACAAAAAAGAGTGCCCATGAGCACAGCACTGCAGATACAGACACTCCTGCTGTTTCCAGCACTCTAGTGACTGACCCCTCCTCTGCTCTTGCCACTCTACTAACAAACCACAGTGACTTGACCCCTTCTTTGCTCCTGCCACTCTACTGACAGATCCCCTCTGCTGTAACTAGCACTTCTTCAACCGACCTGATTGCTGCTTCAGGCGCTGTAGCAATGGACAATTCTTCTACTCAAGAAAATTCAGCAATGGCCTTCTCCACTACTTCTGTCCCTAGTGTGCTTGCTGACTGTCCACCTGCTAAAAAGAAAATTAAACCCATACAAGATACAGCTGGAAAAATTCTATGCAGTCTACTATTCCAAACAGTTTTTTCATCAGGCAAGTGCTTACATTTAAAGAACTACAACGTACTTTCACTGTCAAATTCCAGGATCAGCATGCAAATCAGCGTCTCACATGGCCACATCAGCAGGACACTGATATGGCGAGACAGCAGAGACTTTTCCATGGACCTGTACGTCTGTCAGGAAATGGAAGCTTTACAATTGCACAGGATGAAACTGCAAACTATCGTCACAAAATATAAAAAGCTCAAGAGTTGCTGGAATTGACAGCATTTGAAGTGTTGGACAGTAGGATAATTTGCTAAGCACAATCTTTTCTATGATGTTTTTATTTTTACACCTTGTTGATGTTTTTCTTGTTTCAGTGCACTTCAGTACATGAATATGTAATTCTTGACAACATAGATCACAACTAGTAAACTTTTATAAACCTACATTGCTGTTTACTGGTCTGTGTCACATTGATAATGCATGTTTGGTGTCCACTATACATTCAGAGCACAAGGTTGGTGTCCACTATACATTCAGAACACAAGGTTGGTGTCCACTGGTACATTCAGAACACTGAAGCTTATTTGTCTTGGTTATTTAAAAGTCAGTTATCTTGCAACACAGTGCATTTTTCAATGTAGGGTCATGGCATGTTAAAATGTTAGAGAAAAATTATCTACTCTGCATTTGAAAATTAACCCCTCATGTCACAATTTGGTACAACTTTTTGATGAACATACCCATATGTATACTCCCCTATTTATTACTTTGCTACGATCTGCCAGTGTCTTGTTCCCAACTAACGGACTCTCTCTCTTTCTTTTCCCCCACCCCTCACAATTCCTCGATCCTATGACCACCATCCTAGAACAAAAATGATCCATAAATGGGCCAGTTCCTGAGTACCCCCCCGGTCCCCTCTCCAAACTCATACCAGTAATCACAAATAATCCCATCTATCCCACGCCTCCCTACTTCCCCCAGGATTTTACTTCTCCTCACTCACCTTCTCCTAACCCCATTGTCCAGGGGGAGATACATTCCTGGTGGTGCCCCAGCTTATATATATATATTTTTTCAGGCTATCCTACCTGATTATCTTTCAGTGTGCATTAATGAATGATGAGGTTTTATTTTGAACTCGCTGTCATAATGCACTTCAGATTCTTTACCCACTGTTCCCCATGGAACAGCAATATTTCTCAAAGTAACCACCTCCCCTGCAGAGTAATTTCTCTTTTCCCTGCATTACGAGGGAAGTCCATATCCAGCCCTCCCACCCAATATTTACCCAAAAGAAATGAAGATTCCTCTCCTCCGCTCCCTCCCCCGAAGACTGCTCACCATACGAAGGCAAGCCTGATGAGTGGAAGCCACAACTTACCAAAAAATAAGCTTACTGAGAAAATAACTATTGCTGCTCACCATTCACCCCAGTTATGTAATTATAAAACCTCAAACTCCTTTCCCCCATGATAAGCCTTTCACATTCGTTTCTGAGGTTACCCAATTAAAGAGTTACAAGTTCTCTGTCATCCAATACAGCACTAAATTTGTTTTTAAAAAAGCAAACCTGGGCTAAATGAAGCGCTCTCCCCCCATCCATTGAAATGGGCCTTAACCTCCACCTCCATCTTAAACGCATTAAATTACTTAAACTAAGCACATCTGCCCTCTAGTGGCATTACCCATTAATCGCTTTGTTGCAGATTTGATTAGCCCTGAAAGAGAAGGCCTCCTTTCCAATTTCCCAACCTCAGCCCTATCCCCATTGCCTCCCTATAAGTCCCCATAACTCTTTCTCCCACTCGATCCCCTGAGCTGCCTTGAAATAAAAATGTAGGCTACCTGCCTAATATAATCAACCATTTGTTAATTTTAATAAACCGTTAACAATTTCAGTCCACGCATAGCATTTCAGCCTTTCTTTTATCCTTTCCAGATCAGGTTAGAATTCCCCATTGCCACTGCTAAGCCAGTCAGGTTGGAGGCTTGAATAATGATGGGAGCTCGAATCTCAAGCCTTCCAGAGTATCACTCGCTGTTAGGTATTTTTTGTTTCCAGCTTGGAGCTTAAGAATTTAGGTCGCTGGATACTGCATCTGAAACTTGATTCCAGCTAGGTAAAGCTTCTTCTTGATATCCGAGTACTCTTTCTGGCGATCTCGAATAGAAGGTGTTTGATCCTGGAACAACCACAAAGTCACCCCATTCCACTGCAGACTTTTTGATTGTTTAGCTTTACTGAGCACGAAAGCTTTTTCTTTGTAGTTAAGAAACCTCATGATTAATACCCGTGGGCAAGCTCCCGGGGGGGGGTCTCTGTAAGTGCCCAATGCGCTCTTTCCAGGTTGTATGTCTCCCCATATGGAGTCGGGCCTAGTATTTTCAACAGCAGATCCTGCATAAAGGTTACACAGTATGCCCCCTCTGTTTTTTCAGGAAGCCCTGCCATAATTAAATTATTTCTCCTGCTACGCCACTCTTGATCTTCAATGCGGTTTTCCAGCTTTTTGTCTTGTTTTAGTAGCACAACCACTTCTTGCTCTGTTATTGTAGTTTTCTTTTCCTGCGATGAAACCCTGGCCTCCAAATCTCCTATCCTCCTTACCAGCGCATTGGTTTTACTGTTGAAAAATCCACCACCAAACCCTGTAGCATTTGTTTAATCTCCAGAATGTCATCCACTTGTGCTTCCTCTCCCTCTTCTACTCTCTGTACGTCATCTTGATCTTCCGGCACAGGCGAAAGGGGTTTCTGGCATTTCGCTGCCATGACCCGAGTGACAAAGGTTCTGGAATTCCGCACTCCATCTCGGCCATTCATTCAGGCCTTTGCAGATCACCACCGAGACCAGGTAAAATGAATTCAATCTGCACCTTGTTGTTCAATCAAAAGGCAGAGAAGCTTAGAAATCTTTCTGGAACAGTTAAATTACCGGACTGAGCCCCTAAGCTTATTTAAAAGATAAATTAAACTGACAAGGACCCAGGAGCAACACTCAGGATGTCCTCTCTCCTCTAGCTCATAACGTGATCTCCAGGGCTGGGGTTTTTAAGGGTGGTGACTAGGCAGTGGGTGTGTCTGGGTGTGTTAGGTCCAATAAGCTGGAAGGGGGTTGGCCTGGCACTCAGGGTGAGAGCATTTAATAGAAGCCGGGGTTGGGACGGGCAGTGTGGGAAGAAAATCCTTGCAGAGCTTATAGAGAGTGAGTGGGCAGTAGGCACCCAAAGCAAAAAGCAGTAGTTGAAAAAGAAAGCCATGGGGAGCAGAGTCTGAGGCAGCCAATCAAAGGCAAAGCCATCGGGGTCAGCAGCCAATCACTGGAGAGCCGAGGAGGTATTGTCCAATAGCAGCTCCAGGAGAAGTACCAAGTCTGTGAACAGTCTTACCTGAGAAAGGGAGCTCCGTGGCAGCAGGTGATGGGCACGTGGCTGGCTGACTTCTCAGCCATGGCACATCAGGGGCAAGTGATGGCAGCCCGTTCAGGGGCGTTGGAAGCTGGAAGAGAGAAGGGTTAGGCTTTAGATAGTCAGGTAGAAACAAAAGAAGCCTGAGTGCCACAGTAGTTAAATTGGGGGGGCAGGGGTACAAATTGTAAGCTAGGAGGAGGACAAAGGCAGTGAGGGGGGTGAGGGGAATACAGCGATGCAAATTAATGCGGTGCCACTTAGCCCAGGGCAGTAAGAAGAGAGGAAAAATGGCTTTTGAGAGTGGGGGAGAGAGACAGAGAGACAAAGCAAATGGTAACAGGAGATTTAGAGAAACAGGAGGGAGAAGGTTAACAGCAGCTCTAAATGTCTCTAATGTTAAAACAATCCCAAAAAACAGTTGGTTGGAACTACTAATTCTTGTAAACTCATGACAGTCGGCAATCACAGTTTACAGTTGAAAATCCTTGCAGAGCTTATAGAGATCAAGCGGGCTATAGGCGCCCAAAGCAAAAGGCAGTATTTGAAAATGAAAGCCATGGGGAGCAGAGTCTGAGGCAGCCAATCAAAAGCAAAGCCATCGGGTTCAGCAGCCAATCGCTGGAGAGCCATGGAGGTATTGTCCAATAGCAGCTCCAGGAGAAATACCAAGCCTGTGAACAGTCTTACCCGAGAAAGGGAGCTCTGTGTCGGCAGGCAATGGGTGCATGGCTGGCTGGCTTCTCAGCCATGGCGCCCCGGGGCAAGTGATGGCAGCCCAATCAGGGCCGTTGAAAGATAGTATTCCGCAGGGACCATCCTTGGTCCTCCTCTCTTTAGCCTTTTCATAAATGACTTAATCATCTACACAAACCTAAACACCTATATTCATCTTCATGCAGAAGATACAGTAATGTACGGTATATCAACATAAAGTCAGTCTCTGAATCAAATAACATTCAGCAAGATGTATTCACTGAAACACAGACCTGCATAAAAATATAAGGCCACTACTGAATAACTCAAACACTAAATCCATGCTGTTCAGTGGAAGAACAGTTCCTCCCAACTCATCACGCATCATTCCCTCAATAGGAGCATTTCTGAAAAATATTCAGTATTTTAAATACCTAGGTTTCTTGCACAATACTAAGCTTTCCTATATGGAGCACATTAAATGGTCTATCCGAAAGGCACCCAACAGTTAGGACTTTTCTACTACATAAAAGGCTGTGTCAGCCTCAGCACCACTGAAGGTTGTTCCTAAAGCAATCACTCCTACCATCTCTGGAATATGGGAACACAATCTACAGATCTGCTAATGCCACAGCTTTATACACAATTTGCATTCTTCACAATGGAAAAGGCAGATTTGTTTTAGGTTTGACCAAAAGAACACACCACTGCCTTATGTATAGCAGCCTATGACATCTTTCTCCTGAAAATGAAGGGAGCTTGAATGAATGAATATAATATTCAAGATCATGCATTACCTCCGTCCATCCTGTCTCAGCAGACTTTAAGTCAAATACCATCAGAAATATCATCTGCATTCCTAGACTGGAGATCTCGTGCACATATTAAGGATATAAAATTCCTTTGGTGAAAAAAAAAAAAATCATACAGTAGCAGCCTTAACAAACTAGAATTCATTACCTTATACAATAAAAGAAGCCAAAAGCTTAAGATCATTTCAAAGGGTCATGTATGATCATCTACAAAGGCTGTGTGACTGCTAGACTCTTCTTTGCTTTCATATGTCCCTTCCATCTGTCTGGAACATAGACACATTGATATTGTCGGTGGATAAGGACTGCCTGGCCCATCTAGTCTGCCCATAAGTTCTTGCACTGGATTTATTGCTTCCGACCCACCCACAGCTGTATCTCTATGGTTTCCCTATGCCTGTCCCAAGCATGCGTGAATCCATCCACAGTGCTCACTCCCACCACCTCCTGAGGCAGACCATTCCATGTGTCCACCACCATCTCTGTGAAGAAGAACTTCCTCACATTCCCTCTTGACCTCCCACCTTCCAATTTCATGTCATGCCCCCTCATTCCTGTGCTCCTCCTGTAATGGAAAATGTCTCCTCCCTGTACCTTGTTTATACCCTTTAGGTACTTGAATGTTTCTATCATTCCCCTCTTTCCCTCCTCTCTTCCAGTGAGTACATATTGAGGTCCCTTAATCTCTCCTTATAAGTCTTGTGTTGCAAGCCCTGTACGATCTTAGTCACCCTTCTCTGGACCATCTCCAGCCTGTTAATATCCTTACAAAGGTGTGACCTCCAGAACTGCATACAGTACTCCATGTGAGGCCTGACCATGGTTTTATATAATGGCATTACTACCTCCCTCTTTCTGCTGGTAATATCCCTGCCTATGCACTCCAGCATGCCACTGGCCCTCCCAGCTGCCCTAGTACTCTGCTTTGACATTTTTAGGTCATCTGAAATAATAACCCCCAGGTCCCTTTCCTCCTTTGTGACTGTCAGCAACCCCAGTCCTGTAGCTTACCCCAGGGTTTCTGTGTCCCAGATGCATATCTTTGCATTTCTTTGAATTAAACTTCAGTTGCCAGCCCTCAGACCATTTTCAAGCTTCCCAAGGTCCTTCCTTATTTTCTCCACCCCCTCTGGAGTGTCCACTCTGTTACAGATCTTGATGTCATCTGAAAACAGGCAGACCTTTCCCTCCAGCCCCTCTGCAATGTTTCTAATGAAGAAACTGAACAGGACTGGCCCCAGGACCAATCCCTGAGGCACCCTACTGGTCACCCCCCCCACAGATTGCATCCCATTTACCACCACCCTCTGCCTCCTGTCTGTCATCCAGTTTGTAATCCAGTTTACCACCCTGTCCCCCAAGCCCAGCCTACCCCAGCTTGTTTATTAGCCTCCTACGTGGGACAGTGTCAAAGGCTTTGCTGAAATCAAGGTTGGTGATGGCCACTGTCCCACTCTGATTTACTTCCTTTGTCACCCAGTCAAAGAAATCAACCAGAATTGTCTGACATGACCTCCTCACTGTGAATCCATTTTGCCTATGGTCCTGGGCTCCAATGGCTTCTAGATGCCCCACAATCCTTTCTTTAAGCAATGTCTCAATGATCTTCCCCACTACTGAGGTGAGGCTGACTGGCCTATAGTTCCCAGACTCCTCTCTGCTGCTGGATTTGTGAAGAGGTACCACATGTGCCCTCTTCCAATCCTCTGGTACCACCCCTGTGGTGAATGACTCGGTGAATATGGCTGCCAGAGTTTCTGGTATCTCCCTTCATAGCTCTCTTAATATCCTTGGCTGTATGCCATCTGGTCCCTTTGTTTTGTCCACATTCAATTTAGTGAGCTGTTTCAGGACTCTTTCCCCTGTGAATGGACTATTGTCTACCTCTTCACCCCCTTTGCAACTGCTGTACTGCTGTGGCCCCTGTCTCTCCCCCTCTTCTGGGAATACCTTTCTGCATCTGTTTTATGTGTTGTTCTATAATTCCAGTTACTGGAAACATATTTTAACAAATGCTGGAAATTCTTGTTCTCTGTAACTATGTAACCATATTTCTTCTTCTGCTGTATCAGCCCCCAGGACCCTCTTGAAAAATAAATGTTTCTGTTAAATGGCACTATCCTTGCACACAAAATTTTAAGTAAAAATGAAACCTTAAAGCCACCAATAGCTAACCTGGTTCGGTTTCAGTCAATACTTCCTGTACCCCCCACAAGCAGGACATGGCAGAAAATAGTAAAATATTTGTATTAGCTCTCCCTTCCCAGTGAAGGAACATATATAAATATAAAAAACAAATACTTTAAAATGCATTATCCATCACATGATTCAGATACTGTAAATCCCCAAATAGAGTTTTTGTTACAACAAAGGCTGATGGATGGAAACATGGTAAGATAAAAAGAGGTAGAGGGTTATTCCAAACACACAAAAACACATGTGTACCAGATATGATTTTTTTCATATTTAATTGACACTTTTGTCATCACAAGACCATTAAAGTTACAAAGGAACAGTGGCTCTATTATCAACTGAACACTCCTTAAATGTCCTACAGTAGCTAGAATAAGACCCAGAGTAAAAACAGTCATATCCTTTCTGGAAGTAAAGGAAAATCATTTAGCAGAGGTGTTAATAGGATGAGATATTATACAGGCTAAAGCCCAAATAAAAAGGTGGGGAGTATGAGGGCCACCTATGCCCCCAGAAATGATTGGCAATTTGGTGTTCTGTGGTGTAAAATAACACATTTCTGTTATTTTTTCATTGATTTTTCACCACTTATGTATACCTTTCTTATATTCAACGTGTTTATGCAGTTTGGTTTGGTGTTGTGCTTATGCAATTTGCTGAATAAACCATGGTGTGGCCATTCGCCTCTCTGTCCCTCAGGACTACCACTGTGTAGGAATGCCAATGGCAAGGAACACTGGAGGAGCGTTCCACTCTAGATGTGCCATGGGAAGGATTCCTTTAGGCTAAATGCAGCTTAAGAAAAGACCCTGAGGAGAAAGGCTAGCCAATGGTTGAGAAGGGGAGGATGGTGGAGCAAAAAAAAATGCTTCTGAATGAAGCAAAGAGGAAGAGTTTAAATAGGTCAGGCAAGGGGGCCATGTCTATTGCTTCAGCCTTTGAACCACAGGCTATAGCCTTTCAATTCAATGTGCTTTCACAATTTGGTGTGGTGTGGTGCTTATGCAACTTGCTGAATAAACTTTGTTTTGGCCATTCTCCTCTCTGTGCCTCTGGACTAGTACCCTGTAGGGATGCCAAAGACAAGGAACAATAAAGGAGGGTTTCACCACTAGAGGTGCCATGGGAAGGACTCCCTTAGGCTAATGGTAGCTTAGAAAAATGCCTCAAAAGAGAGTAGATCAGATAGCATTGCAGATGTAATGAGTTGGCATTGAGATTTGGACCTTCACATAGGTCAGCAAAGATAAGGATAATGGTCAGCAGATAACTGAAATGAGCAATGACTTTAACATAGGTAGAATGAATTACAATGAGAGGGCATAACTTCCCAAGGAGAGAGGGAATGGTAAAGGGGAACCAATATCCATCTTCATCCAACAGTAGGACCCTACCTAAATAACTGCAGAAACCTACCTAAGTAACCTAGAGAATTTCAACTAAAGTAACTAGATATTATGACCTTTGGCACTGAGTAGAGGAAAAAAACCCTTTGAGGAGGAAACCTCATTGGATCCAGGCCTAGATTGCCTTCCCTCTTGGCTAGGAATGTTTTATTTAGTGACAGCTCTGCTGCTGCAATTTATAAACCCAATCCAATGGGAGGAAAATATTCCAATTTGGTGGAACACTCTCATGATCCCTCTAACTGGAACACCATGAAGGGTTGTGAGTGCACTCTTCAACACTGGATACTCGGAAGTGATAACCAGTACCCCCAAACTGGGAGCAGGAGAACTACAACCACTGAGGCACTCTGCCTGCCTACTGACTAAAAACAGACCAGGTGAACCAGAGGTGGTCATGGGAGAATAGCATAGAAGGAGCCACTGAACCCAATTCAGCTAGCTAAAGAAGCACTCTTGGGCATGAGGGTACCATCCTTCCTAGCTGAAGTCTTAAATTCTACACCAAGAGGTGCCATTGATATGGCAGCATGGCTAAAGCTCCACCCAGACTGAGCAGATTCCCACTATGGGCCAGATGAGAAGGAACCTACCCAAGTTTTACATGCTCAAGATGCAGACTTCATGGATGCAGAGTGAGACCATCACCTGCAGGACAGGCCCTGAACCATAGAAAGTAATGGTCATGGTTGGCAAGCCTCCAATTTATGATTGAGAGCATACAGTCAATGTCAACTATGAAGCTTTAGATATGAGGAAGCTGGGTGAAGCCAGTGGCTGTCAGTAAGGTATTGGTATGCTGAGTGATATGACTGACTGAGAGAACTGACTGATGAGACTGACTAATGAGATTGACTGATATGAACAAAGCCAGTGGAAAGCAAGCTAACCAATTTCATTATGGAAGCCTAATATTAATGACATTAAAAATACTCAATGGCGGTAGGTCATATTAATATGGGTAGGTGTTAGGAGGCAGGGTGAAGCCAGCATCCATTGGTTAACTGTGAATACCAGAACTTGAATCGATGAGGTTTAGGTAACTAAATTGATATGGTTTATGCATGATTACTTTAAATGCCATTTAGGCTGCACAGGAGCAGTAGTAGAAGATCTGGTAATTAAATTGATAAGAAGCATGCAGAAATATGGCAAAGGAGCTGGGCAGAAGTTATTTAACTTACATAAAGCATGCTCCTGCTACTTGGAGCCACAATGCCCCACTGTGACATCACAGTTCCCCACTGTGGGACTAACAGGGAAGTCACAAGCTGAGCATCATGAGACCAAACAGCTATTTTAATGACTGACTGTGTTGATATAAATAGAAATAAGAAATGCACTATTTAAATGCCAATAGCGGTAAGCTGGGCTGACATACCTTGGATTGAATACATAGGCAAAAGTAATGAGAATTTGAGTTATGATTTCAAATGTGTATGAGTCCCTCACGTAGGACAAGGACAACGGTAAAGTTATGATAGAGTGTAATTCAGATGGTAGGGCAGGAACCCCCCCAAAAAAGGCATGTCATGTTTCCCACTCAGTTTGACTGCTTTCATTCATAGTGCAGTAAGGTATAAAGTAAAGGAGCTTGGTCTGATAAGTCGTAGCAGAAAACCCCAAAAGGAGTAGAATCAGCACAGGAGAATTGTAGAGTTGGGAGTTGTAGCTGCCTATGTGGAGCCAGCACCGAATGAAGCCAGTCCAGGTGCAAACAATTAAGGAAGATGTGCACACTGTTAGAGGCAGGGAGAACATGAAAGCTGAATAGCACACAGATAACAATTACAGTTAAAACAGAATGATTTGCTAAAGGTATGATAAAGCACATGGGAGCCTGAAGAGCAAAAGGTAAAAAAAGAAGGATGGCAAAACACTAAAAACACCAGAAAGGCCTCACAATGCAAATAAAGGGAAGCATCAGGATGCTAGGAAAACTAGAATCCCACCCCCCCAAAAAAAAAAACAGAAAGAAAACTGAAGAAACACAAGCACACCAGAACAGTAGAGCAGACACAGACAGCAGAGAGAAGCAAGCAGCAACCTAAGGCAAAAGTAAAATACAGACCAAGACAGGCAGAAGAAACACAAACCAGTAGAACTGCAGCACCAAATAAGCAGAAATTCCAAAAATGCAAGAGAATGGAGTCAAACAGAAAAAGAAACCTCAATCCCAGCTTCAAAACCCTCAATGTGTGCTCAGTATGAATCCAAGTCCAAGTCGGTACAGCAAATACCAGTACTACTGATTCTGTGCAAAATATGCTTGTATTGATCCAAAGTGAATAGTACACACTGCCGCAGCTCGGGCAGACCTCTACCAGTTTCATAGTATGCTACATCATCAGGAGGGTGCTGCACAGTAAAACATGTTTCTTTAAAAAAGCCAGCATTAAAGTAATAGTGCTCATTTAAAACCATGTATGTAAAAAAAAACATACCAACCACAATAATTATTATTTAAAAGAAACAATTAAGTTAATTCATGTGTCATTATGTAAGGCTCCCTAGTATTTAAATGTGCAAACTATTTCTTGCATGGGTTCCATAAGCCTGGGCTCCATCATGCCCTACAAAAAGAATAAAAAATAGTTAAACTTTACAATATAATACTCAGTTGCACATTACAAACATGATCCATAATTCACATCAAGTATTCCAATATTTAAAAACATCCACTGTATCTAAATAAGCAGAAATTCCAAAAATGCAAAAGTAGGGTAGAGTCCAACAGGACCTCCAGCGGCAAAGAAAAAATGCTTCTTGATGAAGCAGGAAGGAAGAGTTTAAATAGGTCAGGCAAGGGGGTGTGACTGTTGCTTCAGCCACTGAACCAGAGGCTTAAGCCTTTCAATTCTGTCTTTGTTCCTTTGTCGGGTGAAGTCTTCATTTTGTAGATTAAAGTTCATAGAATCAGTACCATACTTATTAAATATTAGTCATGGATTTTGATAAGGGTCATGGGAGCTAAGAGTGCATATGTGAACAAAGTATGGAACACTGAAGGGACATTCAAAAAAATCTGTATGAACACAGATGCATTCTGGCCGAGGTGGAGAGATCAGCTGCCTGCCTTTAATGCTTTCACTTTAGGCTCAGTCACTCCACAAAGTAAACAAAGCAAAGCTACTAGTACCTGACCCAGTCTTCCAGACCCCATCAAGCAATCCCCCCCTCTAGAAAGCTCTCAGTCACCAGTGACCCTCGTGCCTCTTCATAGATTTTTCACAGAGTTTAGCAAGGAAGAACAAAATTTAGCCATTACTTTATATTTTTAGTAATATAACCCAGCCAATGACCCAGGCATAAAAAATAAATACAGTGAGGCCCAGATTTTCAAACTGCGCCATTCTGAGGCGCAAGCCCCTGCGCTGCTCAAAATAGTTGCGCAGGGGTGTGGCCGGGGTGATATTCAAAGGAGTTGCGCCTGTTGAGCAACTCCCTTGAATATCACCCCCAGCCACAGCATCTTGGCATGGCGCAGTGGAACTTGCACCACCATAAGTTGCCAGAGTTGAGCATTGTCCTTGCGCGCAAGCTACCATTGCGCCATGCTCAAATTTCCGATATTCAAAAGGTGACATGCAAATGGGGCCATAATTTATGCAAGGCACAGGGGGCCATTTGCATCTATTATAGCCCCATTTGCATTCCATTGCATGTAGGTGCCCGATCCCGAGGACTTGCTCCTGGCCACCCTGCCAGGCAGCAGCCCTCGAGGACCGGCACCTAATGCAGCCCGATAAGCGGGCATCACAGTTACATGAAACCCCACACATATCCCACAGCCCAATCGCAGGCGTACAGTACAGAAACCCCCTCACACATATCCCACAACCCGATCGCGGGCAGAAGCGTGTATGAACCCCCAGTGCCCGATCGTGGGCAGAATCGTAACCCTCCCCAACCCGAATATCTCCCTGGTGGTCCAATGGACCGTAAAGCCCGATCGTGGGCAGAATGTCACAGCATAACCCCCAAACATCTCCCTGGTGTCTAGTGTCCCCCACCCCACCCACAGCCCCTCACCCGCTCCCCCGCGTGGCCAGCATCCACCACATGCCGCCCCGCCCGCCAGCCCAGAAACATTACTAATGGTGTGTGTCGTGGTTGCGGCGTGGCTGTGCTCTGCGCAATGGGCCGCCCATTGGCTGTAGCTCTGCACCATCGGGCGGCAGCCCTACCGACAGTCAGTCGGCGGGCGGCGGGCGGCAGGCGGGTGGATGCTGCCGCCCGCCGGCCGCGGGGAGCGGGTCGAGGGGCTTTGTGGGTGGGTGGGGGGACACTAGACACCAGGGAGATGTTTGGGGGTTGGATGTGACATTCTGCCCGCGATCGGGCTTTACGGTCCACTGGACCACCAGGGAGATATTCGGGTTGGGGGAGGGTTACATTCGCCCGCGATCGGGCACTGGGGGTTCATACATGTTCTGCCCATGATCGGGCTGTGGAGATGTGTGTGGAGGGGTTCATGTAACTGTACTGCCCGCGATCGGGCTGTGGGATATGTGTGGGGGTTTCATGTAACTGTGATGCCCGCGATCGGGCTGTGGGAGATGTGTGGGCGGGGGTTCATGTTACCCATACCTCTCAACCTCTTGTGTCATGAATCAGGGACAAGGCTTAAAAAAATCAGGGACAAAGATGCCAAATCAGGGACACATCTTAACAATTGGTAATATTCACTCAGAAATCTGATAGAATAAGGGATTTGTATAAGATGCATTTCTGAAGAAGAACTAGTCTGTATTTTTAATGTTTGATATTATTTTATGCTTACAGTCCCCACTGTTCTGTCACAGAAACACAATTTTACGAGAGACAGAGGAAAATTCTGTCGCGAAATCAGGGACATCCCTGAAAATCAGGGACAGTTGAGAGGTATGTGTTACTCTATGCCCGCAGATCGGGCTGGTGGGGGGGCACAGGGACCGAGTTGGGGGCCAGCCAGGGGTGGCAGCTGCTGTGTTGCGCCCTGCAATACAGCAGTTCACCTGTGGGTGGCCCTCAACTTGATCCTTTTTTTTTTGGCTCAAGGTTGTGCAGGCGCAGGTTAGGGGTTGCGCATGCACAACTCTGCACAACCCGACTGAATATCGGGTTGCGCAGGTTATGCATGGTTCCTCCCCCTCCTGTTGAGCATGCATTCATTTGCATTGCTCTTTTGCGCAACCTGTTGCCAGTGGAGCAACTGCCTCCTGCTGAATATCGCAGAATGGCGCAATGTAGGACTTGCGCATGCGCAACCCTGTTGCGCATGGAGCAACCCTTTTGAATATCTGGGCCCCTGTGTCTAAGGGACAACATACCAATACCAGAAATATTTTGCACATTGCAGAACAAGACATATAGTGTATTTCATTAACCACAACAGTTACACCATATGACACACTCATCCCCTGATACAGTATGACCTCCAACAAGGTCAACAGCTCCTTCAGATAAGATATAGAGTTACCTCCACAACCACTCTCAGTCGGTCTCCTTTAACTAGGTCCTCTCTATCCCCGCCTCTATAACCCTAGGAGTTCCCCAAGGTTCCATACTTAAACCCTTACTTTTTCCAATCTTTGTTAACAACATACCTATAGCTCCTACCCACTGCCGGACTCTTCTGTACACCGATGACCTTGTACTCTCTACTGCCCCTAGGTCCATGGATGTTATGAATTCTCAACTTATCTCTGACCTTCATAGCATCCAGTCATGGCTCACCTTAAATCGCCTGGTCCTAAATGTTGGCAAGACCCTAGCAATGCTTTTTGGGTCCCTGTAAAAGTCTTCACCCTCTCTCCAGAATTAAACATCCCAAGCCTTGATGGTTCTCAGGTCTCTGTCACCCTCTCTTTCAGATACCTTGATGTCATGCTTGACATAGTCCTGGATTTCTCTCTCAATATAAATTATATGGGCAAATCCATCAACTCCAAACTCAATATGGCCTATCATGTCCACAATGCCCTCACCCCAGCAGCTAGGGTTACAATTGCCCAGGGCATATTACTTCTGAGGCTATGTTATGTGCTCCTTGTCTTTTCTCAGGTCAAAGCCAGTTTTCTTCATAAATGGGACATAGCACACAATAACATCTGTAGGTTTGCTTTGTCTGCCCCTTGTCTCACTCATCACTGCAAGCTTTATTCTGCCTTAGTTTGGCTATCTCCCTCCTCCCTGCGACTTTATATCCTTGGCTGTCTAACTGATAATATTACTAGGTCCTCTCAACCAGCATCTCTGGCCTCAGTGTTATCTCCTGTTGAATATTCTCACCAACTTCGGTCCTCTACCAAGGCCCTCATAGTAGTGCCTTGATGCGCTGCTAAGATGAGTGAACAAGTGCTTGACCACATTACCCCCAAAACTTGAAACTCTCTGCCTTATCAACGCAAGGTCTCTCAATTCCACAATTTATTCAAAAAATTGCTATTTTCTTACGTAAAAGCTTTATACATATGCTCTTGCTCCTGACTGTTACCCTTTCCTTCACATCTTGCTCTGTTCCCTCCTGCTGCTAAATATTGTTTTCCTACAACTATTCTGCTATAACACAATGTTAGTTCTTGCGGCATGTATTACCATCTTCCCCTTCTAATACTAGCATACTTCTTCATAATTTCCTATACTTTCTCTTTTTCACTCAACTAGTTCCAAGTAATTTCTGTACTACACTTGTACGTAGCTAGTCTGTACCTGTTTTCTTAACCTCACCCCTTTTGGTGGTTGTCATTTAATGCAGGTTATACACTACTGACCTTAACCTCCGCTGCTCTGTAGTCACAGCAACTACCTGGATAGTACTATAGTCCCATTCTCGATATTCCTAATTATCTGTTGTACTGTAATTATTGCAATCATCTCAGCCTTCACTGATATTAAATTATCCAAACTGTTTGTATGTACCAATGTTATATCTCTGTTAACCTGTCTATTGCAATTACTGCTGTTGCTCTACTTCATGTAATCCCTAACTACTGCAACTCCCTGTATTTGTACAAAATCCTGTTTACTATAATGTTCTTGTTTGTCTGTAATGGACTCTTCCGGGTCATGCCTGAAAATAGGCAGGTTTTTGTCTCGTGCACTTACCTGGTTACTAAAAGCAACCAAATAAATAAAGATTGCAGGGCAGAAGCCAGGGCCACTAGAAATGGTGTGAGGTCCTGTTCTGCTCTCCCTAAAACATATCACTGACACCTGCACCTCTAGGCATAGAAAGAAATCTCTTTTGATAATAATCATGACCTTGTCTGGCTCAACTGTCCACTCCCCAGTCCCCATTTCTACCTCGATTCCCCAAGCCTCATCTCCTTCTCTCTGCCTCAAGTCATACCTATAATAATTGTTCCTGATGAACACCTAGTTTTAAGGGGGCAGGAGAGGAAAGTGCCTTGTTGAAAATACACACTGGTAGTGGTCACAAAGTTAGCTTGAGAATCAAGACAGGGCTAAGATGGAGACCCTGAGGGACTCCAGGTTATGTAGTAGGAGGGAGTGGTTAACTAAATTGAAAGCTTTAGTGAAATCAGTGAAGATGGCACCTGTATGTAGGCCTCTGTGAGTATTGGATTTGACATCGTTAGTGAATAGAGTTAGGGCAGTAGAGGTACTATGGGTGGGCCTAAATCCGTGCTGGGCAGGGGATAGGAGTTTATAGATCAGCAGGTACTCAGTTATCATATAGTGGGATTTAAGAACCCATTTCTCAAAGCAATTTAAAAAGGAAATTCGGAATTCTGGGGGTCCTTCTATGGAAATATTAATTAGATTGTTTAATTTCTCTGGGCAGGATTTTCAAAAGGATTGGTCTGGGCTCTACCAATAGCTACTTTCAATCTATCAGACAGTCTTACTGCATTTGAATTTTTGCCATAAAAACAAAAAATTCAAATAATTATGTGGTTGCAAAAAATGATGCAGTTCTGGACAAAAGTGGCACAAGCCACTTTTGGTGTCAACTTTTTGCTACAGATTATGATTTTGTATAGCAAAGGGTTGCATCATTTAAAAATAGCAACGGGGCTGCTCAGAAATAATTGGGCAGATGGAGGAACAAGCATTCAGTTCTGTCATTGTTTCCATCTGCCCATCTGAAATTCCATTCCTCTGTATCTACCAGTTTCTAAGACATGAGATTAGGCATTCTAAAGCCACAGTTTACAATCTATACTGAATGCTGACATTATTGGAAAACAAAAAACAAGAAATTCCAGCCATGGATAAACACCATTCCCTTCTGTGACAAGACACTTGCACTTATCTATGCAGTTTTAATCAGATGTTCTTTTTTTTTTTCATTTAGTATGTTTTAGTGCACGCATGCCTTGGGCTCAGCCCCCACCCACCATGAGCCCCCTCCTCACCACTGGGACTTACCTCCATTCCTTGATGATACCTCCTGGCTTACCCCCCCCCCTCGGGTGGGGCTACCACACTAGTGCAAATTTGCATGAAGATGGGATAAGGATGTTGGCAGGGGCACCTACCAGCATTGCCTCCCTGGCTTACCCCCCCGGGGTGGGGCATAGACTCGGGCCGGAGACAGCAGGTGATGGGCTAGCTCGATCTGTCCAGGAGAGCCACAGCAGTGATCGGGGCCAGAAGAAGCAGGGTATCATGTACGGTGGCCGCTATTTTCTCTAGTATGTGGTCCCAGAAGGTGGCATAGAGTGAAATGATGCAATGATGCAGAGCATCAGTGTCTGGCATGCCCACCTGAGAAGCCAGTCACCAGTCGCAATGGAACCCCCAGCCTCCACCAGGGGTCTGTAGAGCACCGAACACCCCATCACCCTCCTCCACTGGGAGAAGGAGAGCCATCACTCTGATACTCAATCCTTCTCCCCCCTTCTGGCCCTCTGACTCCTGAGTCCATTCCCAAACCCAGGCCATTGGCATCACAGGTGGACGCCATGCCCCTGCATGAGTGAGCCAAAGAGCAGATGTTCTTTTTCTTCTTTACTAGTGTTCTGAAGTGTTTATATTCATTTTTGCACATCTCTTCATAACCTGTTTCAAGTGATAAGGATTGCATGTTATTGAAATGCTAGCAAACCGTAGACAGAATTCTAATAGAAGAAGTTGTGGTATCACTTTGGTGAGCCAGCAAGGAAGGATATGGAGACAATAAGGCCTAAAATTAAGGATAAAGAGAACAATAAATCCCTGTATTTCAGTATATGTTACATACCAATAGGCC
Source organism: Neoceratodus forsteri (assembly GCA_016271365.2). Taxonomy (NCBI): domain Eukaryota; kingdom Metazoa; phylum Chordata; order Ceratodontiformes; family Ceratodontidae; genus Neoceratodus; species Neoceratodus forsteri. Next base: position 275,496,838 of record CM057453.1, on the reverse strand, counting down.
TGTCTTGCATCTGATAAATTGCTACTGGGTGATATGTTGTCTGCGAAAAAGGGGAAATGGTCTTTATGGGTGACTTCAATTTTCCAGGCTTTAACTGGGGAACCATGGAGCCCAGTTCAAGGATAGAAAAAGATTTCTTACAGGTGCTTGGTGATAATGATCTGTAACAGCTTGGGACATCAGCAACTAGAGGAAGTAAAAGAGATTGGATACTGTAATGTTTAACATAGCTGGGGTTATCCATGATTGTTATATAAGGGAGTGTTTAGGAAACAGCGACCATAACATAGTCCAGTTTCAGTAAAACAGGAAGTTATTTATTGCAAACAGAGTCACAAAACACAGGCTAGATTCTTAAAAGACTTTGAAGGTGAAAAAGATGTGCAAGTCTCAAAAACATGGTGCATGTGTGGAAAAAAGGCCAATTGGTCTGTGGGATATTCACAAAATGTATGCAGCTGTGGGAAAAATATTCTGCAGATTGCAGAAAAAAAATGCAGCTGTGGAATTACTTGCAGAGAAAAAAAGCCATTGAAAAGTATGTATCATCCCCTTAATAGCTATTCTCAGCCACTGCTGCACCTTAGCTGCAGAAAAAGTGTTGCGCACATGCTGCACCAACTAGAGTGAGGCATTACATATCCTGAGCAGAAAGCAGTGTACAATCAATTGAGAACCAATTATAGTGGGAGTTGACACACCATGCAACACCAGCCAGGGGTCTTATAGTAGTGTCAGATATCAGACCACTAATAGCACACAATACTACTGAAATGCAGAAGACCACACCCACATGACCCTCTGCAGCCCATATATGAACATCACAGGCAGTAGAGGCAGAGGATGTAACAGACAGAAGTTGGGGCAACAGAAGCAGACAAACAAAAACCATTAGACAGAGACACAGCCCACATCTACAAAATGCCACTGGGTGCATGGGCCTACTATAGGTGGAGTACAAGGTGCAGCTATCACAGTGTGCTGGCGTGCACTGGTGGATGGTGTGGCTGTGCCTGCCTGTACTGTTGCTGCCACATGTGTGCTGGTCTTGCGTGGTTATTGTTACTCATCATAGCATACTGTTGCATCTGCTGCCGATGTGCAAGATCAGGCAGGGCATGCTGCTGTTGTGGTACAAACTCCTGTTCATACAGGTGATGCTGCTGTGGCCCCAGTGGTGGGACTGGCTGCTGGCCTCCCTGAGTGTCCTTGTTCTGCTGCACATTTTGCAAAACTTTCACAGTGGCTCCTGCTCCATTTATTTGACTCATTTGTTGCCCTTTCTGCTGACTGACTTTCCTCAACTATGGATCCACACTTGCACAAAATCCGCACACGAGGCACTGTGTAACACACGTTTCTGCAAGTTTCCACACGTGCAGAGTTTCAACTGAAAATCTCCTGCCCATGCGTCTCTGCAGTCTGCTGGCCTTTTTTTCCACACCTGCGCAATTTGAGAATCCAGCCCAGGAACTTAAAGAGAGAAAATTTTTAGTGCATGGAAAAATAATTATTAGAGTGGAAATGGAAAGGTGGGTTTTCAGAAAGAGAAGCAAAGGGCATGTGGTCTACTTTTTGAACTTTTTATCAATACAGCACATTACATATCCCGAAAGGTGAGACTGTATAAAAATGAATTGCCATAACAATTACATGCTGTTCTAATAGGCTAAATGGTCACTGACCTTATGTTATGTCCTCGGGGTGGGATCCCGAGATCAAAATAACAGTTGATCTCATAGTTAATAAACAATACTACTAAGTTAGTAGAAAACAAGTAGCTAATTGCAACCAGTAAGCTAGGACCTGTCCCTAAAGTTCACATGATAACAAAAATAGCAATGCATTCTGTGGTATTTATAACTGCATGGGTTCACCCATTTCACACCTCAAAGAGTGCAACCTGTAAGAAATGTGGCAAAACACTGCTGGTATGCTCCAAAAGATAGATAAAATGCAGACAGGAGATATAACCTACTTTAGCGCATCATACAGTAAGGCACCCAGATTAACCATGAAGAAATGCAGCATTCAAAGTTTCAAAATGAACCCCCCACCACTGTCCAAACCATAACATGCCTTCATTTTCCCTCCAAGCACATCAAATGGTAAATATAGGCATATGCCATTTAAAGGATAAATGCATAACAGTCCACATTTAATATAAATAAACATTTCTATCTTCCAGTCTGGAAAAGCTGTGGTTCTAAAGGGGGGTATAGAAAACATCTTCAGCTACAAAAAAAAGAACATACATCTAAATAAACAGTAGTGCATTCACATTTAAATTACCTGTTGTGAAAAAGATCTCTACTCTCCCTATACAATTGAAAAATTATAGTTCAGTAAGTGGCGGCTAATCTTCTGTTGTCATTTTGAGTACAGGGAATGACGCAGTGAAAATTAAAATTAAGTCTGAAAAATGTGTAGTGGAAAGAAACTTGGAACTCCACACAAACCAATTTGGATAACTTACTTTACAAGTAGAATAATAGTTCCAGTTCTAAATATCTGGTACATAAGCAACATAGGCTCCTTACCCAGTATTCACAGCATATTCACCTAGATCATTTTTTTCTTATCTCTCAGGTGTCTGATTCTGAACCTTTGGCTCAGCCCCCAGCAAGACCTGTTTAAATGTTTGAAGAAATTTGTCCCATTCCTTTGGATCACTGTATACATATGTTTGGTCCTTATATTGCACCTGAAGCTTAGCTGGTCATACTGAGCTAAAAGGGGCATTGTATTCCTGCAGCTTTCATTTCTCTCCCTTTAAATATTGTTGTCTTTGTCTGGTACTGAAGCTTAAAGTGGGGTACAGTTGACATTTTTCTCATCAACTTCCAAATTCTGTGTGTGCCTGGTGTCTTGCAGTACCATATCCTGATCCTTTACTAAGACATATTTCAACATAAGTTATGGACAAGCTGTTTATGTATCAACCTCCCACATGGTCTTGAATAGGGTAAGCATCTTGCTCAGTAAGGCCTGCAGATTCATCAATGGCTCTGATAGGCTTACAGATTGCTGCACCTTATATTCCCTTACAGGCTGGTTCCCCTTGGAAGCACGAATACAGTACCAGAGTCTCCTACTAGCAAAAAAGCACTTATAGGCCTGGCCCCTCCCACCATAGCCTCACTCGTTCACCCAGTACATAACCAGTATTCCACCAGTAACATGGCAAGACATGCTTTGAATCAACCAGGGCCAAAGAGCTTTTTCCCGCCGAGCTGTACACTGGATGAACAACCTTCCAACCTCCATCTCACATCTACCAAAACTACTTCAGTTCAAGACAGCCCTCAAGAATGAACTTCTCCAAGCTTCCACATGCAGATGCCTACCCTAACCCTAATCCTGCTTGTCCCCCATTTTATTCCTCCCATCCCCCTACCAACACAATAATTCCCACCCCCTGACTACCTACTTCAAAGTCTGTACTCCTCACTTAAGCAAACTGGACATCTGAATCCAACTGAGGGATTGTAACCCGTAGTTAATTACAGTATTTATTGTGCTGACAAAGCTCTTCTGAGCTGCCTGTAATCTTCGTGATGAATTGTATGCACAATTGCTCTTTGCTGCTTGTATACAAATATGTGTGTATTCATCACTTGACATGAAACCTGAATGTAATAACAACTGCTTCTAATGCTGCATGCTTATAACTTTGTTTGCTTACAACACTTGTCGTGGAACCTTTGGAAATGAGCACTTAGCTCAAAGGTACCCTGATGTTCAAATAAGTAAATAAATAAAAATTTTATAAAATATGAAAGGAATTTAGATCTGATATTGAAAAGTCCAAAAGAAACACAGAAACTCATATTGCAGAGAAAGATAAGAGCAATGTGAAAATACTCTATAATTATACTAGATTGTTGAAGGCAACTTCTAGAAATGTTAGGACCACTAATGGAGGAGAGCATCCTTACAAGTAAAGAACAGGATATGGACAACACCTTTAACAACTTATTTTGTTCTATATTTAGTCCAGTTGCTGCTGAGAATTATATACAGAAGGATGGCTGAGAAAGGGTTATTAAAACTAGTAAGGAAATGATAAGGGGTAGACTCAGTGTACTTGGCCCAAATAAAGCTGGACTAGATGACATTCATCCACATATAATAAAATCAAAAATTGGAAAATGTCTTAGCAGACCCAGTTAGGCACATTTTCACAACATGTATTAGTGAGGGGGTTCTTCCAAGTGTCAGGATTGACACAACTGTAATCCTATATTCAAAAATAAAGGGGTAAAAAATAGTAAAGGAAATTAGAGACAGGTGAGCCTCACATTGGTTGTGGCAAAAGTCCTGGAGGGAATACTGAGATATGTATTAGACAGCTACATGAAGGAAAATAGCTTGAGAGACAAGACACAGCACAGGTTCAGAACAGGGAGGTCATGTCTCACCAACCTGACTAGGTTTTTTTGATCATGTGAGTAAGGCCTTAGATAGAGGTATACCTGTCAATGAGGTATGGGCTATAGTAAGGACTTAGATACAATACCCCATTATGAGATGACCAAAAAGTTGGAAAGATTGGAAGTAAACAAAAACATTGTAAACTGAATTAGTAGCTGGCTTACTGGAAGACACCAAAGGGCCAGAGTTAATGTTTACGTTAGTAATATGCTATGAACAGATGGAATGTCGATGTCAAAGTTTGTGGACAGCACCAAAATTGTCTGTGAGGTGGATTGAGATGTAGGGATATAAAATTTGCAGCTGGAGCGGAACAGATTATTTGAGTGGGCTGATAAGGCCAAAAATGAAATTCAGTCCTGGTAAATCTGCAATCTTTCATTTTTGGACAACAATACCAGGGCATCCTATACATTAAATGACAAGAAATTAAGGGAAAGGGGAAATGAGAAGGGCTTATGGGTCCTAATATCAAATTTATTAAAGCAAAGCCCACAATGTGACAGCATGATCAAAAACAGTAATAAAACATTAACTTGCATAAAACAGGAATTTTGTAAGAAAAGATAGGAAGGTGATTATGCTTCTTTATAGATCCATGGTCAAGCCACATCTAGAGTACTGTTGTCATATCTGGTGTCCTCAGAAAAGGTTTGATTATATAATTAGACTAGACCCAGTGCAACGGAGGGCAACTTCGATGATTATGATTTGAAAGGGAAAAATTATAACTCTAGATCTATTGATCTTGATCTTTTTACGGCTGTGGGCAGAGCCTACAGCCATTTCACGATCATAGCCTTAAAATGGCTGATTGTGGCACCTTCCATTGCACTTTTGGAAGTATCCTTCCAAAAGTCCAATGGAGCTTGTAAGACTTTGCCATGATCAGCCGCTACGGAGTAATGGCCGCATTGTTTTGGCTGTCACTTCCGTTTTCCTGGAGAAGAGCTGCGCATGCATGCCTTGCACACATGCACAGTTCTGCTGGTGATGCCATCTTGTGAATGAAAGAATGCCACTCACTGCAACTTCACATGCACGAATGCCACACATACGCAGTTGCATCGCCACCGCCATCTTACAGATGGAACTCCTCCTGCACCTTCCCACTGCTTCTGTCCTCCATGCTCCCTCTGTTCCCTCCCAGTACAGGCAGCAAATAAAACCCTCCCACTCCCTCCCACTGCTGCTGTCCTCCTCACTCCCTCCATTCACCATCCCCGCACCAACATCAGGGTGCCCAATCCCCATGTCAACATCATGTACCCCCCCAACTCATGTGGCACACTGGGAGCCCACCTCAGTGTGCCCAAATTAATGTTTTTTTCTCCCAGTGCCAACAATGGGGGGGCCCAATCCCCAAGATGGCATCATGTAACTCCCCCAACTCGTGTGGCACACTGGAAGCCCACCCCAGTGTGCCCAAATTTATGCTTTTTTCTTTTGCTCGCCCCGCGCTGACATTGGGTGTCCAATCCATGTGTCAGCATCATGTCCCCCCCAACTCATGTAGCGCACTGGGAGCCCACCCCAGTGTGCCCAAATGTATGCTTTTTTTCCTATAAATAAAAAAAACTGTCCCCCAAGGTCTTTTTTGTTTACCTGTAAAAAAGAAAACAGTCCCTTGTTGTTGCCCCAGTCTCCCCTCCCCATCCCCTCCATCCCACTGAGCACCACATCCGGTACCCCCCCACCTCATGCTTACCTCTGGAGGTCGGGGTTGTCATCTTCTCTGGACTGGGACATGTCTGCACTCTTCAAAGCTGAATCACAAATTGAAGAATCAAAGGTAAGAGTGGTATAATGGCAGCCAATGAGGTTTTCAACTTATGTTGATATTATCAGCCATTTTTAGGAATTCTGGCCCCAAATTTTCAACATGGGGTTCTTGGGACCCCACCTCATGAACACTTCCACTCTCATTTCATTACTCGGTCCCAAAAGGTGATTGCACGGTGACTGCATGGAATCACGGTTTGGGACTGATTAATGAAATGACAGTGCCACTGTTCATGAGGTGGGGTCCCAAAAAGCCCATCCCAAAAAATGACTGCATTGCGAGTGTGCATTGCACAGTTTCTACGCATGCCCCTAACTTTGCCAGTTTTTAATGTTTTAACTCTAGATTTTCAACATTGCCATTTTTGCACACCTCCTTATTAACAGTGCAGCTGTCATTTTGCACATCCTGCCTGAAATGTGTTTTCATACCTGTGGCACAGAATGGTGCTGTTGTGCTGTGAAATCCCCTTTCGGGACAAGTGAATGAAACAACAGTGTCACTCTTCATGAGGTGGGGTACTAAAAAGGCCATGTTGAAAGTGTGGAGAAATAACTCTAAAAAATGGCCAAGTTACACCTGGTCATTCCAAATTTTCTTTGCACACTTGTAACTTTGGTCATTTGGCAGCTCGCCACAGCCGTATCAGCCCTGGTTAGAGTTTGTTTTCACTAGAGAGGTGAAGGGAGAGAGAGAGAGGATACAGTATAACTTTAGTATATCAGGCATCTTGAGACCTGGAGTTGCAAACATACCTAAGTCTGGCTCCAAGGTAAGGAGATCAAAATCTTAGGAGACATGACTATCAGTTGACGGGAAAACTTTTCAAATCTAAAAGGAGGAAACACACTGTAGACTCAGGGTGGTTGAAACCTGAAACACTCTGCTTACTGAGGTTGTAGAAAGTAAAATTCTGGCAGCATTTAAAAGAAACTTTAATAACCATATGGAAGGAATGGGTTCTAAAGAATTATTTGCTGCTGAGAAATGGTGAACAGTATAGAGGGGCATTAGCCTACTTTTGTTTGTACCACCTATGAACTTTAAATAACTGATCTAAACAGTAAAGCTGTGTGAACCTCCCAAAGTTCAATCTGGCAAACTTTGACTGTTGAACCATGTAAAGTTCACAAACTTCTCTTACAGGCGAACTAGTTTGCGCTGGTTCAACCATTAAAAAGCATGAGATACAATGAATAAATTGAATATCATAAATGACTGGGCTGATGAAGCACCAAAAATAGCAGGATGATGCAGTGGGCCACATTGAGGGGTACTAGTTCCAAAAACTGTGTCCATTCTGTCAGTGCCAAACATGGACAATGCTGGTAGAAAAGAACAAGAGTATGTGGCCAAGTGACAATGCTCAAATAAAAAATAAAAGGTCTGTAATAGTAAGGCCTATATATATGTATGTTCACAAAATAGGAGTAAAGAATCCCACAGTGTGAGCTACCGGTTCCAAAAATTGTGTGCTCATTTGGGCAGTGCCACACAGGGACAGTGTGCCCAGTTCTGCCATGGATCAGTGGTGTACACACTGGTTTCATGGACCATGTTGCCCCCCCCCCCAAAAAAAAAGAAAAAGAAAAATTATGCACGTGGCCTGTGTAGGCCTGTCAAATTCACAAAACATTAATGGGTGACTGAAGATAACAGACAGCATCCCACAATGTGAGCTACTGTTTCCAAAAAGTGTGCACCCATTGGGAGCACAGTGGCACACATGGACAAGGAATCCGGTTCTGCCATGGTTTCACATGGGCAATGTTGGCCCATAAATTATTTATTTGGCCTGTGTGGCCTGTCAAAAATTCAGCAAGCATTAAAGATGGACTGAAGACAACATTGCAGCATCCCACAGTGTGAGCTACTGGCTCTAAAAATAGTGTGTCCATTGGGGGGGGACATTGGCACACATGGACAAGGTGTGTGGTTCTGCTATGGTTTCACATGGGCAATACTGGCCTAAAAATATTTATTTGGCCTGTATAGACTTGTAAAAAATTTAGGAAACATTAAAGACAGACTGGGTGGGATATTCAGACTGTGCCATGCAGGGGCGGAAGCCTGGGTGCAGCGCGACTGGGATAAGGCAGGGCATGGTCCGGGCGATATTCAGCGGTGCTGCGCCATAGCTCAGCACCATTGAAAATGGCACTGAGGGTGCACACACTGTGCATGGTGCAGTGGCACTGTGCCAGTGCAAGTGGCAGCAGGGGAGCAGGTGGCTGCACCAGCGCAAGTGCAGTTGCGCTAGGTGCAGCAACAGCGATAGTCAGCCGTGAGCATGCAAATGAGGCCATTAGGTATGCAAGGTGCAAATGGGGCCATTTGCATGTCATTATGGCCCCATTTGCATGTGGTGCACTGATCCCCAGTGACTTGCAACTGGCACCCTGCCAGGATGCAGCCGTCGGGGACTGATGCCCTGTTGCCCCTTGGCGGGCTCTGAACTAGAATGCCTGTTCATGAGCATATGTTTAATAACACCCTGGTGGTCCAGTGGACCCTACCCCTTCACCCGATTGTGGGCACATGTTTAATAACACCCTGGTGGTCCACTGGACCCTACCCCTTTGCCCGATCATGGGCATATGTTTAATAACACCCTGGTAGTCCAGTGAACAGCTATCCTGAGCCCGATCATGGGCATGTATTAACAGAATCCCTGGTGGTCCAGTGGACCGATCACCTTCGGCCGCTCATGGGCGTTTGTCAAACTCCCTGGTGGTCCAGTGGTACCCCCCTCCCCACCTACACACTTAGTCTACTGCTACCCTGCAGCGGGTGGCAGCTCCCCACCCGCAAGCCGCCAGGCCGCCCGCCGACTGACAGCATACTGTAGGGCTGTACGCCTATTGGTCCACTGCGTGGGCCAATGGGCGTGCAGACCATACAGTACTACACAGTCCTGAATTGTGAATGAGCATTCAGTGTAGTACACCGCTGACCTGGGGTGCAGGGTGGTGGGGACTAAGTGGGAGGTGGGGAGGGGTATCACTGGACCACCAGGGAGTTTGACAAATGCCTCCGAGTGGGCAAAGGTAATCAGTTCACTGGACCACCAGGGATTAGTCCATTACATGCCCATGATCAGGCACGGGATAGTGGTCCACTGGACCACTGCGGATGATTGTAATACATGCCTGCAATTGGGCGATGGGGATCGGTCCACTGGACCACCAGGGAAGTCCTTTATTGATGCCCGTGATCGGGCAATGGGGCAGGGGAGCACTACGCTGCCTGGGCAGGGGGCATGAGGCAGTGTTTTGGGAGGTCGGGTGGCCACACAAGGCAGGTGGCTGCTGTGTTGCACCCAGCAATATGGCAGCCCACCTGTGGATGTCCCCGACTTGTTCCCTGTTGAATGGGCACAACATTGCACCCCCTTGAGTGGCACAAGGTGGGGTTGTGCCTGCACATGCGTCGCACATCCTGGACTGAATATTAGGATGTGTGGCATATGCATGGGCATGCCTCCCACACTTGTGCTGCATACATTGCAGGTGCACCCTGGCGCATTGGGGGGTTGCGAAGTGCAACCTGCCCATTTGAATATCATGCCAGGGTGCACTGGTGGGCTGCACTTGGTGCAACCCTGTTGCGCCATGTGCAACTCCTTTGAATATCCCACCCACTGAAGACAACAGTGCAGTATCCAACAGTGTGAGCTAGTGGTCCCAAAAATTGAGCACCAATTGGGTGGACTGTGGCATACATGGACAAGGTGTCTGGTTCTGCCATGGTTTCACATGGGCAGTGTTGGCCCAAACATTATTTTGTTCAGCCTGTGTAGGCCTGTCAAAAATTCATCAAACATTAATGACAGACTGAAGACAACAGTGCATCATCTTACAGTGTGAGCTACTGGTTCCATAAATTGTGCACTCATTGAGACAGTACCACTCATGGACAGAGTTTTGTCCATAGATCAGTGTTGTACACACTTCATGTGCAGTGTTGCTCCAATAATTATTTATGTGGCTTGTGTAGCTCTGTCAAAAATTCAAACACTCATTCAGTACCAAGCACACCTTTTTTTAATAAGGTTAAGCATAGAACATTTTGATTCATGTATACACTCAGGGGCTGAAGGCGCGTATATATGAGTCAAAACTAAAAGTTCAAGTGAAGAAGACAACAGTGTAGCATCCCACTGTGTGTGTGTGTGTGTGTGTGTGTGTGTGTGTGTGTGTGTGTATGGGTAGGCTACTGGTTCCCAAAAAACTAATGGAGACAGAAGCCCTCCCCATCCACCTCATCATCCTGCTCTGTTGGCCCAGCTGGAAATGTAGGAGACACATCCTCCATATACTTTGGCAAAAAGGTGTTTGGAAAATTGGACAGGTTTTTGTTTTTTTTAAAGTGAGTATTTCTACATTTTGGGTTGAAAAACATGTTCTCCTGTTGGTGATACTATTGCAGATAGGACTGAAAACTCTGCCTGAGTATGTATTTGCAGATGGGCAGCTGAGGTGCTCAACAGCTACCTGTGTCAAAAAGGACCAAATGGTCTTTTTTTTTTGGTACCAGTACAACAGAAGCTCATCTTCTTCTAGTGGAACGTTCTCATACAGATAATCCTGCACCATTTTGTTTGCTGGCATCTCAGGCACCACTGTGACAGAAAGCGACCTGCTGTGCTTTTTCATCAAGCCATAGTCAGACAGTTGTTCCCACAGTGGTTTTGTCATCAATGACTGTCTTTCTGGGGGAGTTTGCAGCAGGAGCAGAAGCAGCAAGTTGACTTGGTGACAAAATTGAGTGACTCCCTCGGTGTTCAGAAGTATGATTGGAAACACACGGGATCATCCTTCTTCCCTCTCCTCCATCTGGTTTATCAGTGTGATTGATGAGTGTTGTTTTTCTCCATTTGTGTTCCTGTTCTTTTTTTGTGCCATATGTACAGAGATCAGATGGACAAGTCAGGCTTTAAAGTACTGCACTGACTACCACATTCTTGTGCATCGAAGAATGTCTTAAATGTGTCTTTGAACCGAGGGTCCAAGAGAGTGGCCATGATATAGTGGTCATCTGTGCGCATTTGTGAAATGCATGTGTCAGTCCAGAAATGTGATCTTATCCTTTCTACAATATTGACAGCAGTGGTTTCCTCCTTTTCCTCATATTGAGCTTTCATACAAAGAAGTCGCAAGTTAATGTGGAAAATGGGAGGGGGGTAGTACCTGGCTAAAACCAGCTGCATCAGCACTTACCACCCTTGTGACCTCTTCAAAGGGCTACAAAACACTGCAGAGGGTCTCCATCAGGTGCTACAGATTTGGGTTGATGTTGATGTCTCCCTTGCCAATACCATGCCCAGTGGTATACTGGTGGATAGCCTTCATTTGTTCTAGCAGCCATTCTATCATGTAATAGGTGGAGTTCCATCATGTTGCCACATTCTGTTTCAGGTGGTGAGAGGCAAGTGGTTCCACTGCTGAATGTTATGTAACAGCATATGTGCCTTTACAGAATGCCTAAAATGAACACAAACTATTTGGGTCAGACCTACATATGTCTGCGTAGTTGTGCCCTCCTCATCTAGGAATCCCTGAACTACCAGATTTATACAGTAAGCAAAACATGGAGCATGTATATAATCACCGTCCATTGCCTTCACAATATTCTTTGCATTATCTGTTACTATACCTTGTGTCAATGAATGTGATGTCAACAACTCCTCAACCTTCTGTTGAAGGAAGTGCAACAAGTATTCTGCATGATGGTCATTGTCAAAGCCATCAATACATAAATCTTCCTTCTTGAAGAGGCTGGGGGCCTTGGAGACTTGCAGCTACTGTTACTGCTGTGGGCACTTAACTCAGAGGAGGAGGAGGAGGAGTAGGAGCAGAATGAAGAGGGGGCTTGAAGAGGGGAATGAAGAGGGGAAACTGACCCAATGGGCAGTCACTGCCATGTACTAAGTATTTTGACCATTGGTCCACATGTCAGGGATGATGTGAACAACTGGAAAAAATGATGATTTCAAGGCATGTGACACAGTCTTGTAGACAATCAATTTACCACTAGGTAATGATTTTATCTTTTTTTCTCATAAACACCCCAAAAAATCGAAGGTATTATCTAAATACAATACATGAATACAAAAAGTCAAATACTGGGGGATAACATATTAAAATAAAAGAAATAATCCAAAACAGATTAATCTTTCACTTCTTTATTTCTTTCCATGTCTCATGTCTTTTTTTGTCTTTTTGATGGCTCCTACGTTTCGCTCCTCAGAGCTTGTTCACGGACTTAAATCAATTAATGCATTCCATCTGTTTAAAACAGAAAACACATTTTCACTTTGAAATATCTAAAATTCTTTTTAATTAATATTACACATTTAGTCTTTACAAAAGTATGTATTCATTACCATTCAACTTTTGGTTGTTTTAACTTTCTTAATCAATTCAACATGTTCCTTGTGAATATACATCAAGACCTATAACATGACAAAACAACCACAATTAGCGGCGTAATGTCTGGCTCTAAATGAATGACAGCAAAGTTCTTTACATCGGCTACAGTCTTTCTATCCCGTAACTTTTAATCCGCACCTCTTATTTCAACAATTCAAATCTGCTTACTATGTTTTCTCATCACCATTAAATTCAGTTATCATGTCCCCATATTCATAATTTTAAATGAACTCGTGATTAACTTTCCCTTACCTCCACAGTCAGGACCTGCCATTAAATCTCCTTTCAAAGGACAAGCACTATCTTCCAATCCGTCTATCTTCTTTTACCACGTATATATTTTAAATAAAATAATCTGTTTTATTAACTTTGTCAGCTCTAATTTACTTTCCCATATAAAAATTAACTTGATTACTCTTTTACCATTACAAATCTTTCCTTCTTATGGAAGATTGTTGTGCTTTCAATGCCAAAAACTTTTCTGTTGGCGTCCTGTCATTAGCTTTTCCTCTCTCTCACCCAAAAGTGCGGTCCTCTTGAACCTGTTACGTAGTTCCGCCAGTGAGCGTGTCACTTCGTGTATCTTCGTATACTCCCGAAGTTGTTGCTAAGCAACTATACACTCTCCCCTTTTAATAGAGAGAGTCGGTTACCATGAACAGGCTCTGTATTGCCTGTCATGCATTACCCAGACCTTATGCGCTTTTTTGTTTTAATTTATTAGTTCCAAAACCCTGAACATGGTGGCTATTAATGTTATTACTATTACAACACTCACAAATGACCAAATTTATTCTACCCTCAACTAAATTATTTTTCTGTATCTTCTTCGTTATATTCTTCCATTACTATTCATTGTAAACATCCCATATAAATTAAAAATAATAATATTCTGCCAAATTATCATATATCTCTTATTTTTTTGGCATTTCATCTCCTTTTTATTACATTTTACTATCTAAATCAATTTAAACTTTTCTAAATGGTTGCTAGCAACTAACTTTAACAATCTTAAATTCTGTGTGATGGAACCTTTTTTCTTTTTTAAAATATTGTATCTTATCATGTGTTTTCGGTTGACAGCTCCTGGTTACAGGGGACATTGAAACACCTAACCATGACATTATATCCATACTTAACTATTTTTATTGTTGTTTTACTAATAATTTAATCACCTATTTTATCAACCCCTTAGAGCACTCCAATATATAAATATTTTATTTTGACTTAATTGTTTTAGAAACATGACTGCCAGTTCGTTTCTATGTTTAAACCTATATTTGAATCCAATGTTTTAAGTAAAAAAATCCATTTCATTTCCATTTTATTTAACAATTCTTTGTAATGACCACCTCTATTAGATAGTTTAATCACTTCTAATCCCCAAAATCTTAATGATGCTCCTGTATGTGCTTCTTTATTGAAGTGTATGGCTACTGGTGAAGCTTCATTTCTATTTCTAATGTCCCCCTTATGTTCCAATATCCTTTTCTTTAATGCTCTTTTTGTTTGTCCTACATATAATTCGTCACAAGGACATTGTATTACGTAAATCACTCCTTCTGTATTGCAGTCTATATAATTCCTAATTATGAACTCCTTATCAAAGAATGGATGTCTAAAACTACTTTTTTTTGTTGTATTATTACATACTGCACACCTTCCACATCTAACCATACCTGGTTGTAGTGGACCCAAAAGCCTTGTTGATTCACCTTTTTGGTTGTTGTAAACTGTGAGATGAACTAGTCTATCTTTAAATTTGATACCTTTTTAGCTACTATAATAGGTTTTGTTGCAATACTACATTTTGTAAATTGTCCTGTGCTACCATGTGCCAGTGTTTATTTGATAATTTCGTATTTAGTTAATTTTTTCAGTATATTTAATTGCTAACACTAATTTACCACAATCTTTTTCTGATGTTTTATATTGTAATAATTCAGTTCTTGTTTTATTCTCAATTTATTACAAGCTTTTCTTAAAACACTTTTCTATAACCTCTATCTTTAAATCTCTGTAACATATAATCTTTGTTTTGCAGATAATCTTTCTTCTTTGGCAATTCCTTTTAACTCTAACTAATTGTGAATAAGGTATACTATTTTTTAATTTTGGTTCATGGTAACTGCTGCTATATAAAATTGTATTTCTATCTGTTTCTTTCCTATATATTGTTGTACTCAACGAGTTCCATCCTTGAAAATAAGAAGATCAAATAAGGGATTTTCAAAACAATAATTCATAGTGAATTTTAAATTTTATTCCAACCATTAAGATCTTTATGAAATCTTGTAATTCACTTTCACTTCACCCATAGACATATTACATCATCTATAAAACGTTTCCACAATATTATTTTATCCTTCAATTTATTGAATTGTTCATTTAATACATATTTTTCTTCAAAATCAATCATGTAAGCATTTGCATATGCTGGTGCCATTGTGCTACCCATTGCTGTGCCCTTATCTTGTTGATAAAATTTCCCATTAAACTCGAAATAATTATTTTTAAGTATAAACAAAGCCAATTCCTGTAACATTTCTGTTTTTGGTACCTTAATGTTTCTATTATTTAATACATTCCCCATGGTAATTATACCTTCTAAATGCGGTATAGAAGTATACAGATCAACTACATCCCATGTCACCAAAATTAAGTCAGTACAATCTCTCATTTGTAATAATTGATTCAATTGAAGCATTATATCTGTAGAGTCTCTTATGTAAGTTATATTTTTTTCTATTAGTGGTTGTAAGTGATAATTAATGTACTTGGATACTAAATCAAACACTGAATCTATTCCTGAAACTATCGGTCTCCCTGGGGGATCATTTATATTTTTATGTATCTTCGGTATACTGTAAAAAGTCGGAATTGTTCTATTGCTTGTCGTTGAACATAACTTAGGCCTTTCATTTGCACCCACACAACCGGTGGATCTTTTCCAACTGGAGGTAGATTTACAAAAATTTTTTAGATCAATTAGACTAAAACAATTATTCAATGAAAATATAACTGGAATAGATTATCAAAATCAGTTAAAACAAGCTTTGAATATTAAATCGTATTTTACTCCTCCAGCAGGAAAAAGTCATGGTATTGAAACATTTTGTTTGACAGTAGAAAAAGAGATTACACAGTTGTATAACAGTAGAGACCAATGCATCCCTAAATATAAAAACATAAGTTATGTTCAACGACAAGCAATAGAACAATTAAGTCAGGATAAAAGCATAATTATTAAGAATGCAGATAAAGGAGGGGGAATAGTTATTCAGGATAGGGAACAATATAAACAAATGTGTTTGAAATTACTGAATCAAAGAGAGAATTATTCAGAACTTCAGGAAGATCCAACATTAAAAATACAAGGACTTCTAAGAGAAATGTTAGCAGAATATGTTGATTTAAATTGGTTAAATGATTGGGAAATGAGATTATTAATTAAGGAATTTCCTAGAATTCTGACTTTTTACAGCATACCAAAGATACATAAAAATATAAATGATCCCCCAGGGAGACCGATAGTTTTGGGAATAGATTCAGTGTTTGATTTAGTATCCAAGTACTTTAATTATCACTTTACAACCACTAATAGAAAAAATATAACTTACATAAGAGACTCTACAGATATAATGTTTCAATTGAATCAATTATCACAAATGAGAGATTGTACTGACTTAATTTTGGTGACATGGGATGTAGTTGATCTGTATACTTCTATACCGCATTTAGAAGGTATAATTACCATGGGGAATGTGTTAAAAAATAGAAACATTAAGGTACCAAAAACAGAAATGTTACAGGAATTGGCTTTGTTTATACTTAAAAATAATTATTTCGAGTTTAATGGGAAATTTTATCAACAAGATAAGGGCACAGCAATGGGTAGCACAATGGCACCAGCATATGCAAATGCTTACATGATTGATTTTGAAGAAAAATATGTATTAAATGAACAATTCAATAAATTGAAGGATAAAATAATATTGTGGAAACGTTTATAGATGATGTAATATGTCTATGGGGCGGAAGTGAAAGTGAATTACAAGATTTCCATAAAGATCTTAATGGTTGGAATAAAAATTTAAAATTCACTATGAATTATTGTTTTGAAAAAATCCCTTATTTGGATCTTCTTATTTTCAAGGTTGGAACTCGTTTGAGTACAACAATATATAGGAAAGAAACAGATAGAAATACAATTTTACATAGCAGCAGTTACCATGAACCAAAATTAAAAAAATAGTATACCTTATTCACAATTAGTTAGAGTTAAAAGGAATTGCCAAAAGAAGAAAGATTATCTGCAAAACAAAGATTATATGTTACAGAGATTTAAAGATAGAGGTTACAAGAAAAGTGTTTTAAGAAAAGCTTGTAATAAAATTGAGAATAAAACAAGAACTGAATTATTACAATATAAAACATCAGAAAAAGATTGTGGTAAATTAGTGTTAGCAATTAAATATACTGAAAAAATTTACGAAATATGTAAAATTATCAATAAACACTGGCACATGGTAGCACAGGACAATTTACAAAATGTAGTATTGCAACAAAAACCTATTATAGTAGCTAAAAAGGTATCAAATTTAAAAGATAGACTAGTTCATTCACAGTTTACAATACCGAAAAAGGGTGAATCAACAAGGCTTTTGGGTCCACTACAACCAGGTATGATTAGATGTGGAAGGTGTGCAGTATGTAATAATACAACAAAAAAAAGTAGTTTTAGACATCCATTCTTTGATAAGGAGTTCATAATTAGGGATTATATAGACTGCAATACAGAAGGAGTGATTTACGTAATATAATGTCCTTGTGACGAATTATATGTAGGACAAACAAAAAGAGCATTAAAGAAAAGGATATTGGAACATAAGGGGGACATTAGAAATAGAAATAAAGCTTCACCAGTAGCCATACACTTCAATAAAGAAGCACATACAGGAGCATCATTAAGATTTTGGGGTTTAGAAGTGATTAAACTATCTAATAGTGGTGGTAATTACAAAGAATTGTTAAATAAAAAGGAAATGAAATGGATTTTTTTACTTAAAACATTGGATTCAAATATAGGTTTAAACATAGAAATGAACTGGCAGTCATGTTTTTAAAACAATTAAGTCAAAATAAAATATTTATATATTGGAGTGCTCTAAGGAGTTGATAAAATAGGTGATTAAATTATTAGTAAAACAACAATAAAAATAGTTAAGTATGGATATAATGTCATGGTTAGGTGTTTCAATGTCCCCTGTAACCAGGAGCTGTCAACCGAACACACATGATAAGATACAATATTTTAAAAAAGAAAAAAGGTTCCATCACACAGAATTTAAGATTAAGTTAAAGTTAGTTGCTAAGCAACCATTTAGAAAAGTTTAAATTGATTTAGATAGTAAAAATGTAATAAAAAGGAGATGAAATGCCATAAAAAATAAGAGATATATGATAATTTGGTAGAATATTATTATTTTTAATTTATATGGGATGTTTACAATGATTAGTAATGGAAGAATATATCGAAGAAGATACAGAAAAATAATTTAGTTGAGGGTAGAATAAATTTGGTCATTTGTGAGTGTTGTAATAGTAATAACATTAATAGCCACCATGTTCAGGGTTTTGGAACTAATAAATTAAAACAAAAAAAGCGCATAAGGTCTGGGTAATGCATGACAGGCAATACAGAGCCTGTTCGTGGTAACCGACTCTCTCTATTAAAAGGGGAGAGTGTATAGTTGCTTAGCAACAACTTCGGGAGTATCCGAAGATACACAAAGTGACACGTCACTTTGGCGGGAACTACGAACAGGTTCAAGAGGACCGCACCTCTTTGGGTGAGAGAGAGGAAATACGCTAACGGCAGGACGCAAACAGAAAAGTTTTTTGGCATTGAAAAAGCACAACAATCTTCCATAAGAAGGAAAGATTTTGTAATGGTAAAAGAGTAATCAAGTTAATTTTTTATATGGGAAAGTAAATTAGAGCGCGATAAAGTTAATAAAACAGATTATTTTATTTAAAATATAGACGTGGTAAAGAAGATAGATGGATTTGGAAGATAGTGCTTGTCCTTTGAAAGGAGATTTAATGGCAGGTCCTGACTCGTGGAGGTAAGGGAAAGTTAATCACGAGTTCATTTAAAATTATGAATATGGGGACATGATAACTGAATTTAATGGTGATGAGAAAACATAGTAAGCAGATTTGAATTGGTGAAATAAGAGGTGCGGATTAAAAGTTACGGGATAGAAAGGCTGTAGCCGATGTAAAAGAACTTTGCTGTCATTCATTTAGAGCCAGACATTATGCGCCATTGTGGTTGTTGTTTGTCATGTTATAGGTCTTGATGTATATTCACAAGGAACATGTTGAATTGATTAAGAAAGTTAAAACAACCAAAAGTTGAATGGTAATGAATACATACTTCTTTGTAAAGACTAAATGTATAATATTAATTTAAAAGAATTTTAGATATTTCAAAGTGAAATGTGTTTTCTGTTTTAAACAGATGGAATGCATTAATTGATTTAAGCTCTGTGAACAAGCTCTGAGGAGTGAAACGTAGGAGCCATCAAAAAGACAAAAAAAGACATGAGACATGGAAAGAAATAAAGAAGTGAAAGATTAATCTGTTTTGGATTATTTCTTTTATTTAAATATGTTATCCCCCAGTATTTGACTTTTTGTATTCATGTATTGTATACAGTCTTGTAGACACTCTGATACAAATCAGGAAGAGCCACTGTGGAAAAGTAGGTACGGCTGGGCACTTGATACCTTGGCACTGCAGTTTGCATTAGCAACAGAAAACAAGCATTGCTCACAAAGAAGAATGGCAGGAAGTCAGTGGATATAATTTCCACAATTGCTCTTGTTAACTTCCATGACTCTGGTCTGTTGGCATTATATTTCTGGTTCTTTTTTAGGGACTCGACCAGTGAGGGTTGAGTGCTTTTTCCCCTGGACATGACAGTTGCCTATTATTGTTGCCACATGAAGGGGTGTAGATTGCTGGGGATTTGTAGTCCCTGGGAGGTGTGGGAGTCAGTGCGATAAAGAAGTTATGAAGGAAAGATGTTGGAGTTGTGCATCAACTACCACCTGAAGGACTTTCTTCCATTTCCTCTCTACCTGGTCTAGTAGCAGTCATAATGCTCTCCTCCCCCTGGCCATTATCATCAGCAGCAGCGTCACTGCCTGGTGGTGCTTCTCCTGATGCCATGCATTGGCATACTAAAATCTGTGGGACTTCAGCAAATGCCTTTTCATGGTAGATATTCCCAGCCATGTTCCCTGATTACCCCAACTCAGTCTGTCTTTACATAAAAGACACACTACATGTGTCCATGATTCTTTGACCACTCTAAAGAAATCCCAAGTCGACAACATCACCGGTTTAGTCTTTCTTCCTGGCACTGACAGCTGTTGCCTAATGGGCAGTCTACTGGGGGCTACTTCCACATCATTAACCTCCTCCTTTTCCTTCACCAGTTCTCCAGGGCCAGGGAATGGTTCTTCTTCCTCCTCTACCATATGTTCTGGACTCTTCTTCATCTGCTGTGCCCTTTCCTTTCTTAGGGCTGCAGTGGGCGGAGCCCTGCAGACCTCTTTCTATAAGAAAAGGACATCTGCATTCCTTGCGACTGAACAACATGTTGAAGTGCCAACACAGTTGCCTCTGCATCTGTGAAGCACTCCACACTGCACTATTTTACTGTCAGTGGTTAAATTTTTTGTTTTTTTTAATTATACGTATCCCCCCACCTGACCCTTCCTCTCAGCACACAACACCCTTCCCCTAGAAACATAATAGTGACACTGAGGTGCCCAATCCCCCAGTGTCCAGATTGACCCCCCATCCACTACCATGCATATGAGGTTAATTCTGAATTTTGTTTTATTTGTGTTGAATACATTTTTAGTTTCACCCCACCCGACCTGCCCTCTCAGCACCCACCACCCCACTCCCTCCCCAGAAATGTAACAGTGGCACTAGGGGGTGCCAAATCCTCCAGTGCTGGAATCCTTCTCCCCCCGATCCATTACCCCGCATGCATGGTTATTTATTTTTTTAAATACTTTCCTGCCTTTCCCAAACCATCCCTCTCAGCACCCACCCCCACTCCTCCTCCCAAACATGTAACAGTGTTACAGGGGGGTGCCCAATCTCCCACTGCAGGAATCCTCATGTTATTTTCTTATCCTGTAAAAATAAATTTCCACTGATGTCTTTTGAGGCTGTTGCACTCCCCCCATTGGCCATCCACCTCAGCACTAACCACCCCGCACCCCCCCAATCCCTTACTTACCCATCAGAGGTCCAACGCCATAATTCTCTCTGGACCACAGACATGTCTTCACTCTTCAAAGTCTGACTGCAAACTGAGCAAATAGGGATGTGATTCAATGTATTTCAATGGTGTTTTGAACTTACTAGCATAACTTGGCCATTTTTTTATATTTTTGGCTTAAATTTTCAACATGCCTTTTTTGGGTCCCTGCCGCATGAACAATTGAGCTGTCACTAAGCAAATCTGTCCTGGAAGGTGATTTCATGGTCCCTGCATGAAATCACCTTTCAGGCTGGACTGGAACATTTTCTCTGCCCTTGTTCATGAGGTGGGGTCATAAGAAAGCTATGTTGAAAATTTGGTGTAAATATATTAAAAAACAACCATCGGCTCTGGCCAGAGCTTGAATGGTTTTACCACCACTTTTGGTCTTCTTGGATCTCTTATGTGCATCTGCCCCAGGTTGAACTCACATCTGTTCCATCTCCTCCTCCTCCTAGCCAGAACTGCTGCTGCTGCTATCACTTTCATCAGGTATATAATCATAGTCCATGTCTCTGTCCCCAAGAAGCTCCTCCAAAACACATTCCTACTGTTCTACTTGTTGCACTACATGACACACTTCTTTCTTATTCCTTTTTTCTACAATTAATGCTTGTGTTGCAACACCTGCATTGTCACTGTGAGTGATTCCTACAAGATGTGATACTCTATTAAATGTTTGACCACTACTGTCATCTTCTTCTGCACTTGTAGTTCCCACTGAGGCAGAGGGTCTATGACCAAGCCCACTATGCTTTTGTTTATCTTTGATGTGACTGGAATCGGAGAATCCCATGTCTTCACTTCCTTGACCTGTCTGTAGCTCCATTGCCTAACACTTGCTACAGCACTCAGCCAGTTAGGTGATGAGAATGATAAAGACTTATATTTAATTTAATTTTATGAGTTTTACTTTTTTGTTTTGTTTCATTTTATCAACGAAAGACTAATTTAGTGATTTTTTTTTTATTTCTTTATGTTAATTTTTTATTTTTATTTTATCAATGAAAGACTTACATTTTATTTAATTTAGTGATTTTTTTTATGGGATGTCACAACGGTGCCACCTACCAGGGGACGAGCACGAGCACACTGCCAGCTGGTACACATTTGCTGCCCACTGCCCAGATCACACTGCACAGAATAAACTGCAAAAGGCTGGTTCAGGACTCAGGAGGAGGAGGAGGAGGAGAAAGGACATGTTTTTAACTTTTTGAGGGGATGTCCACAAGGTGCCACCTACCAGGAGCCAGGCACAGGCATGCAGACAGTTGGCACACACTTGCTGCCCACTGCCCAGACCAGACTGCCAAGATCACACTGCAGAAGTCTGCTTCAGGACTCAGGAGGAGGACAAGGAAAGAACTTCAGGAATGTGGACAATTTTCCTTCTTTTCTTTCTTTGCTTTTATTTTTTCTTTGTTATGAAACGCCACCAAGGTGCCAGCTACCAGGGGCTGGGCTCAAGCACACTGCCAGTAGTACAGACTTGCTGCTCACCACACAGATCACACTACAAAAGGCTGCTTTCAGAAATGTGGAGAATTTTTTTCTTTTCTTTTAATTATTTTGTCTTTTTGTTATGGGATGCCACCAAAGTGCCACCTACTAGGGGCAGAGCACAAGCATGCTTCTAGCTGGTGTACACTTGCTGCCCAGATAACACTGCAAAAGGCTGCTTCAGGACTCAGGAGGAGGACTCAAGAACATTTTTATTTTGCTTTTTTATTGGATGCCACCAAGGTGCCATCTACCAGGGCCTGAGCCCTGGCACACTGATGGCTGGCACACACTTGCTGCTCAGTGCCCAGATGATACTTCCCAGTTCACACTGCAAGAGGCTACTTCAGGACTCAGGAGGAGAAGGATTGAACTACTTTTTTAACTTTTTTATGGGATGCCACCCAGGTGCCACCTACCAGAGGCCAGGCACAGGAATGTTACCAGCAGGTACACACTTGCTGTCCACTGCCCAAATCACACTGCAAAAGGCTGCTTCAGGAATCAGGGGGAGGAGGAAAGTACTCCAGGAATATGGAGAATTTTCCTTTCTTTTTTTTGTTTGTCATGGGATGCCACCAAAGTGTCACCTAACCGGGGCTGGGCACAGGCATGTAACCAGCAGGTACACACTTGCTGCCCACTGCCCAAATCACACTGCCTAGATATGGGATGCCACCAAGGTGCTACCAGGGACTGGGCACATGCATTTTTCCAGTAGGTACACACTTAATGCTTACAGTCTGGGTTACACTGCCCAGATCACACTGCAAAAGGTTGCTTCAGGACTCAAGAGGATGAGAAGGGGAAGGAACTCCAGAAATGTGGACTTTTATTTATTTATTTTTGTTATGGTGATGCCACCAATGTACCATCTGCCAAGGGCGGGGCACCAGCACACTGCCAGCTAGTGCACACTTGCTGCATACTGCCCAGATCACACTGCAAAAGTCTACTTCAGTACTCAGGAGGAGAAAGAAGAAGGAACATCAGGAGTGTGGAGAATTTTTTACTTGGTTTTTGTTATGGGATGCCAACAAGGTGTCACCTACCAGGGCATGGGCACCAACATGCTGCCAGCTGGTACACACTTGCTGCCCACTGCCCAGCTCACACTGCAAAAGGCTGCTTCAGGACTCAGGAGGAGGAGGAGGAAAAGGAAGGAACAATTTTATTTTAAAGTTTTTATAGGATGCCACCAAAGTGCCACCTAGCAGAGGCCGGGTACTGGCACACTGCTAGCTGGGACACACTGGCTGCCCATCACCCAGATCATATTACAAAAGGTACTTCTGTGCTCAGGAGGAGGAGGAAGGAAGGAACCCATTTTTATATCTATTTTTATGGGATGTCACCAAGGTGCCACCTACCAGGGGCTGAGCACTGACACACTGCCAGTTCAACTGGCACACATTTGCTACCCACCACCCAGATCAGACTATTGGGATCATACTGTAAAGGGCTTCTTCAAGACTCAGGAGGAGGAGAAAGACTAATGACTAAAACTGCCACAGAAAGAACTGAAATTGAAGAGGATGCAACCAAATTACCTGTAGCCAGGCACTGCCCTGCTGCCAGCTGGCACACATGTTCTGCCCAGCACAGTGAAATTCCTAACAGAGTAACTCACAAAAGGCTTCTGCCAGGGCTTATAATGTCCTGCTAAAATGCTACTTCTGCATCAAAAAAAATGGCACTTCCAGACTGCCACCTCAAATGCCCCATCTGCTCATTGCTCAGAAGAAAGCAGACTCCTCCAGTCCCACCACTCAGGCAAGCCAAAGATTCCAGAGGTTTGCCACAAGCCTACAAGCTGCAGAACTGCTGCTGAAGTTTTTCTTCTTCCTTTTCCTCCCTCTCTTATCTGCAACCCTTCTGTTCAGCCAACTGTCTAATCGAACTTTATTTGTGAATCTTTTATGAAAGAATTACATTTTCTTTTTTTCCCTAGCTGATGTAACTGGATTTGTACAACACCCTACCTGAGCTACCTATCAGCTGGATGTCAAGCACGCGAGTGAGCTTTCCCACTGACTCACATGGGGTTGACCTGCTTAGCTGCATCCAAAAAGAGTCTGGACTAGCCTGTGACTTAAAGTCGCAGTAAAGTTAACTGTTTCATGTGCAAACTGCAGTTCACAGTTTGACTGGTTCAAGAAGTTTGCATCATTCAGACCAGGTCACACCAGTCAAACCAAAAGTTGCCTACTTACCTAAAAGTTTGACACTATCCAAAAGAATCAAACATCTGAAGTTCAAGGTTCAAGGTTCCAGTTAGCAAAAATAAGAGGAAAAAGAGGCCACTATGGTTCTCAAAAGAGGTGGCTAGAAAGGTTAGGGAAAAAAATTAGCATTCAGGAGATAAAATGAGTCACAGAGGGAGGAGGATAGGGAGGTATATCAGGAGAAGTGGGGGGGGGAGCAGTTAGGTGAGCAAAGGCACAAACAGAGGAGAAAACAGCCCAGACAGTAAAGAAAGGGGTCAAGAGATTTTTTAGGTATATAAGTGAAAGGAGAAAGACCAGGGATGGGATAATAAGATTAAGGAGGAAGAGGAGGGGGAGTGTGTGGAAGGAGACCAAGATAAAACAGACATCCTGAACAAATACTTTTGTTCAGTGTTCACAATGGAATGGGAAGGTGAGAGACCACAGATTAGGGGCTGGAGCATCAAGGGAAAGGAAGTGGACAGAAGTTAATTTACAGTGGAGAAAGTCATGAAGGTATTTTCAAATCTGAAGGTGGACAAGGCAATGGGATCAGATAGGATCATTACAGGATACTGAAGGAGCCCAGGGAGGTGCTAGCTGAACCTCTGACTGTCCTGTTCAACCATTTACTGGAGATGGGAGTGGTTACCGAGGACTGGAGGAGGACTGATGTAGTCCTACTTTCCAAAAGGGGTAGCAGAGAGGAGGCTGGCAATTGCAGGCCAGTGAATCTGACTTTCGGTGGAGGGCAAATTAATGGAATCACTACTGAAGGAAAGGATTGTGGATTATCTTGAAATAAGGGTCTTTGCTGTAACTTTTTTATTAGTTTTAGACAAGGAAATGCACAAACATACATCCAAGTGGCCAGAGTCTATGACAGTAAGCTGGATACATGTACATAAACATTAGACACACCTATCTTATGGGGAAGGAGTAGGAAAAAAAGGGGGAGGGGGAAGGGTAAAAATTAAATCTCTAGGGGGGGAGTAGGGAAAGGGAAAGGTATCAGTATGTTACCTACAATCGTCATACAGAAAATTACAGGTAGGATCCCTGTCCATTCTGATCTACCTGCTAAAGCAGAAATAGAGCTTGTGTTCCATCTGTTGTAAATGGATGGCAAAGGATGAGGGTAAAGTATAAGGTATTACCATGGAAAGGTCAGAGG
Organism: Neoceratodus forsteri; assembly: GCA_016271365.2. NCBI lineage: Eukaryota > Metazoa > Chordata > Ceratodontiformes > Ceratodontidae > Neoceratodus > Neoceratodus forsteri. Next base: position 275,470,958 of record CM057453.1, on the reverse strand, counting down.
ACATAAGCGAGACCTATACATATCAATTTAGCAGTATGTTGTCATTATTTATAACAGTGTACATTCTTTAAGCTAAGAACTGTACTCACCAGAGGGATGAGCTGCAAGACAGGACTTGCTGGACATGGGCACATGGGTCAGTTCTACTGGATCTGTGCAAGTCTCTCTAATCATTTTCATGGCATCAAAAGAGGAATCGAGCTATAAGTGTGTATATGTTCTGCAATCTCTGGCTATACCTAGAGGCAGAACAGAGGAACACAAGCAATCCCAAAGACTCAGGTTCATAACAAAAGTGGTAGCCATATAAAATACTATCAAAAAGTCATTCTAACAGACTGAGGCCAATAAATGCGTACTATAAGACCTTCAAAGACTTTCATTTTAGAGTCTCTGTAAGAAGAAACTAGAAGACACCTTAGAATATGAGGAAAATATTTAAAGGGAATAGAAACCTCTGTTCACAGTCGTCCTACACGTAATTAGCACAATATTGTATTGAGTATTGAGCCAGCTATAACCTCCAGGGTAAAAGGGGTAATCATCCTATACCCGTTTTGGGGTGACCATAAGTTAAATAGGGGGCCCAATAGACTCTAAATTTGGAAAATTGGTATTTTTGCAGGTGCGAGATTCTATCCAACTTAGCCACTGCTGAGAGCGATGCCAATACTTCCATCAATGTAGGAATTATGGAGGCCCTCCATTTACAAAGCAAGGCTCTCTTGGTTGGCATAGTTAAAAGAGCTAACCATTTGTATTCCAGGTAGGTAAGCTTAGAAAGGGCAGTGGTAATACCCAAGAGATAAAAAAAGGGCAGAGAGGGACTTGGAGTTTTAATACTTTAGAGGCCACATCTCGTACCGAGTGCCATAAGGGCTGAATTAAGGGACAGGACCACAGTATATGCATCAAGTTTTCTGACATGGCCTGACATCTCCAGCATTTGTCAGAATTCAGGAGCTTAGCTTTGTAAAGATTCACAGGGGTTTTGTACCATGAGTGGGATATTTTATTTTGTATTAAATGAGATCTGGCATCTCCCAACCATTTGTGTGTATCCCTCCAAGCCCAGTCCCAGGCATCAGAGGAGATTGTAAGGTGCAACATCTTTTCTCACTTCCTTTTAGCATCTTCAGACTGAGAGGGCAGAGATTCCCTAATGTTGGCATAGATACGTCCTGCTAGGCCTTTCGGGTTTTTAATCCATGATTGTAAAACAGAAGGATTGTCTTGTGTATATGAGGGGGAATTCAGGATAGGTCTTAAGACTTTTCTAAGTTGTAAGTACCTCCAGAATTTGGTCTGGGGGATATCCCATTTCTGCTGAAAGTAGTGAAATGAATGTACTGTATTATACCTAGGATCCACAACATCTCCAATAGTGAAGATCCCCTTCTTAGCCCAATGTTTCCACCAGATCCAATAACCCCCAATAACAATGGTGGGATTCTGCCAAAGGGGAGGTGCAAAGTCAGAACAGGGTCCATCTTCAACCTCTGATAAACAGCATGCCAGTTGGCTTTCGAAGCCTGTATTGTAGGAGAGGTGAGGGAGGATTTTAAACTGCTGGGAGTTCTGGCTTTGCTATTGGGGCATGCGAGTAAAAGAGAGGAGGAAAGAAAAATTCTCGAGCTATCTAACTCAATTTGGAGCCACTGTGGGGAAGTGGGTAGATGAGAGGTCAGCCATTTGGTCATCTGAGCCAAAAGAAAGGACTGACAGTAGCCCTCTAGCCAAGGGAGGTTCCAGCCTCCATGCTTCCAGTGGGTCCGGAGTTTGGTTAGGCTGTATCTAGGTTTGGTGCCTTCCCATAGAAAGTGTCCAATTACTTTATCAATGGCTAAGTCCCAGATTTTTGGGAGGCAGATAGGGATATGCATCAACATTTAAAAGAGTTTTGGAGCAGTGACCATATTAATTGCGGCAACTTTACCTGCTAAAGTCAGTTTGAGGAGCTTCCATCTATCAAACTCTGTTTTGATGGAGGAAAGCATAGAGAGATTATTAATTTGCCAAGTTGTATCCAACGAGGGAAACATATAAACATAGAAACATAGACTTTGATGGCAGATAAGGCCTGCTTGGCCCATCTAGTCTGCCCATTTCCCTACCTACAGGATAGGCTGCAGATCCTAATTAACCAACAGCCTATTTCTTCCTACCCCCCACAAGAATTGCCTTATGTCTGTCCCATGCATTCTTGAATTCTCCCACAGTTTTAGACCCCACAACCTCCTCAGGAAAGCTGTTCCATGCATCCACTACCCTCTCTGTGTAACGTTGTGAAAAAACTATAGTTAGTAAATTATCAATTACAGATACTTAGAAAGGAGACGAACGGAGATGAGACTAATGGCAGAATAATTTAATGATTATAATAATAATCACAGCAAGAAATTACAAGTGGTACATTCTTCAAAATAACAGGATGTGCAGGCTTGCTTATATAGAGAAAAACAGTGTGTCTATTTTTATAACCTTTATGATTGGTTCAAAACAGCACAAACATCAACTTATAAGGTTATAAGGTACTTTCTCTTGGTATGTGTATGATCTCACCCTTGATCAGCACAAATACAGATAGTGTACATTTCATTACCACCTGTGGCTAGCAACAACTGTTACTACCAGTCACCAAAGTCCAGGAGGAAGAGATAAGCTTTAGCTTATGAATGTGCTAACAAGCATTTTGGACTGTCCATATAAGGACAGGCACTAAAGTTAATTAAAAGGGGAATTCGGACACTGTCCTGTGTTCCTACTTGCAGTCACATAGGCCAAATATATGCTATTACTCACATCTACAAAGTTACAATGTTAGAAGACACATTAATATTGCAATTGTGGCTCAACTCTTCTCATGGCTTTATAAGCTTCATATAACCTAGCTCTATAGGCCAGCATTTGTTATACATGCACAGAATGTTTTCAGACCAAAATGAGGTTAGGCTGCAATGTAGGGACAAATTTCTTTGCCCCTTGTTACACTCTGTGAAATAATACTTCCTCACATTGCCCCTGAACCACCCCCCCATCTTTAAATTGTGTCCCCTTGTTCTTGCATGTCTCTTTTTCTGAAGGGAGAGGGAGACTATCCCAATAGGTTATCCCATCCGGGGCCCAAAGGAGGTCTGTTCTTTTGGTCAACTGTCCGGTACAGAGTTTGTTTAAGGACATTAACTTGGTCTTGTTCTGATTTAATTTGAGACCTGAATATGCATGAAAGGATTCCAGGAGAGTCAATAAAGGAGGGATAGATCGATGGGCATCTGCTAACAGGAGAAGGAGGTTGTCCGCATATATAAGGCTTTTATATGATGTGTTACCTATCGCAAGACTAATTATTTCAGGATGGTTCTGAATTGCACAGGCCAGGGGCTCGACAGCTAGGACAAATAGGAGGGAGGAGAGAGGACAGCCTTGTCTTGTCCCACATTCTAATAAAAAAGGGTGGGGACAACACCGAGTTTGTGTTCACTCTAGCTGTGTTAAATTATAAATAACTTGTGTTCTTGATAGAAAAATATCACCCATTCCGAGATGTGCAAGGACTAGATATAAGTAGTCCCACTCTACAGAGTCGAAGGCCTTTTCAAAGTCCACAGCAAGCACCACGGCCAGAGAGGAAAGAGATCTAGTGGAGTGTATAAGGTTTAGATGGGTTCTCGGATGATCAGAACTATGCCTACCAGGAATGAAACCTGTTTGCGAGGGATGTATAAGATGAGGAAGGAGTGGGGAGAGCCTAGCTGCTAGAATATTGGTGTATAGCTTACTATCGAGGTTAATGAGAGAAATTGGGTGGTAATTTCCTGGATTAGTGAGGTCCTTACCTTTTTTGGGGATAAGAACAATGGTAGCCTCTATCATTGAAGGAGGGAGAGCACCTTTAAGTTTTATCTCTTGAAATACCTCGGTCAGAAGGGGAGAGATAATAGGGGCCATTGCTTGGTGGAAGTCAGCCATATAGCCATCTGCTCCAGGAGACTTGCCAAACTTCATAGTTTGAATAGCTGAACACACTTCAGTATGGGAGATAGGGAGTTCCAGAAGTTGTGACTCCTGCACCGTAAGAGAGGGTAACGGAAAAGAGCCTAGGAAGGAATGTGCATCCAGATTCATACACCTATGCAAAGAGGTGTAAAGAGACCTTAAAAAGGATGACATAATGGAGTTAATGGTTTCTGGGGTGTTACTCATTACTCCCTGCTTGTCTTTTAGGGCGTATATGAACCTACTGGACTGTTGCTTATGGAGTTGGTAAGCGAGGACTTTGCCTCCCTTGTCTCCTCCCTCCCAAAAGGAGTGTCGAAGATGAAGGATGGCTACTTCAGCTTTCCTGTTAAGCAGCTGGTTAATTTCAAAACAGAGTCCCAAAACGATCTTACCTAAGCTGTAATGAGTGGAAGGGTGAGAGTGGGCCTTCAGCTTGGTTTCAGCTATTGCCAACTCCTGCTCAAGCTGATGTAGCTGGTGTTCTCGTTCTTTACGCTTGGCTGTTGCAAACCCTATAATGTTCCCTCGCATTGTAGCCTTAAAGGCCTCCCATGTATTACCCGGTGAGGTATCTGTAACAGGGTTCTCATCAATAAATAGAGAGGCCTTAGTTTGAGCCCTGGGAATAAAGTCTGGATCTCGCATAAGGAGAGGGTCTAGTTTCCAATTTCGAGTTAGAGGGGTTACCAGCTCCCAGAAAACCAGAAGTTGGACTGGAGCATGGTCCGAAATAATACAAGGAAGAATTTTTACATCCAAAGTTTTAGCTGTCAGTAAAGGGGAGCCTAGCCAGAAGTCTAACCTGCTATATGAGTTATTTGGGGACGAGTGAAAGGTGTAATCCCTCTCTCTGGGGTTAAAAAGCCTCCAAATGTCTGTAAGACTCTGATCCTGAATCATTTGATTCAGTGCCTTCCCACTTCTGAGATGAGATTCCTTACTCCCATCATTCCTGTCTATTGATGGAATTAACGTCAGGTTAAAAACACCTCCCAGAAGAAGAGGGCTATCTGGGGGGTGAAATTCCAAAACCACCTCTGCAAGATCATGGAAAAAACTTGGGGTGTCTTCATTGGGGGCGTATATATTACAGAGAGAGACCGGTCCAGAAGGGGTCTCATAATTCGCCAACACCCATCTACCCTCCAAGTCCAAAGTCATTTTAGTCAGGGTCCATGAGAGAGATTTGTGCAGGAGGATGATTACCCCGCGCTTCCTGGAGGGGGCATTAGAGTGGACCTGTTGCCCTACCCAATCCTTTAGCATGTATTTACAATCTTCCCCTGTTAATTTAGTCTCTTGTAGGAATGATCTTTTAGAGTGAATGCATTTCAGGTATGCCAGTACCTTTTTGCGTTTCATTGAAGAGTTTAACCCTTGCACGTTCCAAGTGTGGAACGCAATTTCTGACATCTTGCCGTACTTAAGCTAAATCACTGGAGAAAACTGCCGCTGAACAAAATTACCCCTGTGAGATTTCTCTTTCTGTTCTGTTGGATTTGTATTGATGGCCACCAGCCACTGAAATTGGTTTAACTGAAAGTTACGAACCCTAATATGTGAGAACACATAGACCTATATACTGTATCCTTGTGTTAAATCAAAATCAAAATACAAATCGGACTACTGTCCTGTAATTCTAATCCAACATTATTGTTCAATGTAACCTTTGAAATTAAATAAGAATTTGAGAATTGAGGAAGGACTTAACCAGTTGGAGTACCAACAAATGGTATGTCCAAACCCCTCTGTGGGGTGTAGATAGAGGGTAGAAGGTCAAATATCAGGTGGGCAATACAAGGTTGATATGTAGTATTACACTGATTCTTCAAGTAACAACACAACACTTTAATTCAATAATAACAAACTGCACCCCTGCCTAGAGCAAAAAGGGGTTTTAATAGCCTTCAATCCCTCTGAATAAACCCAAGGAGCCCTTTAAGTCTAGGATGTAAACCTGAGACCTGCTTAATTTAGGCCACACAACAGAGAACATCCATTGAACCTGGGGCTAGGGAACACTATCAACCTCATCTTAAGGAGCTCTCTGAAAAAGAAACTCTTCAGCTGAAAAGGGAGAGATCCCATTATTCTACCAAAATCAGTAATACTATCAGAAATAGCCCAATATACAGTATGTTTTAAATTCCCAAAAGTGCTCGTTGGGGGGGGTGAAGGACCATTGCCGGTCTGCCCAGCAAAAGGATAAGAACATGAACCCAGGGACTCAAAGCCCTCAATTATTAGCAAATTACCCTGCTAGCCTTCACGCATCCAAAATTTGCCCCAGGCTAGACCCTATTTAACTTATCTGAAACTCGGTGTCTGACCAATTTGGAGTATCATCCTGCAGAGGCATCAGCTGTTCCAATTCGGTAGCCATGAGGCTGTGGCCTGTAGGGGAAGCCAGAGCCATGGTATGCCAGTCTGCTCCCTGCACAGACAGAGCATTTTCGGACATTGAGGCCCGTGAGCTGTTGTCCTAAGGCAATACTCTAGATGCAGGGCCAGGTGCAGCCTCCATTTCCTCTCGACAGTCAGTATCAGGGCAGTCCTGAAGGGGACAGAATCTATTTTTAGCAAAATATGGACTTGTGTATTGTATTTCATTGGAGGCCTTGTCTCTGTCTTGGCGATGGTCTTGCTTAGTGTGCGGTGATTTTCGAGGTCTCTTCAGATCTTTGAATTTCTGGTCCGGATCAGGCATCCCAGCCACTCTGGGGGGGGGAACTTGTAGATCAGGTTGATCTTCTTGGGGCACTTCAGGGTTTGGCTGTTTTGTAGGCTGGTTATCTGATGACTATGTTCTTTCAATAAAAGCCATAGCGGCCTCCGGGGAGTCAAACTGCTGAAACACACCATTATAGGATCATTTTAGAGAAGCAGGGTAGCGCAGGGAAAACAGGATTCTTAGCTCATGTAGTTTCCAACGAGCCTCCATAAAAGCCTTTCTTCTGTTCGCTAGCTGTATAGAGTAGTCTTGAAAAATCATAATCTGGTGTTGACCCCACCATAGTTGACCCAGTTCCCTAGCCTTGGCCTGGATAGCTTCTTTTTTGGCGAAATTGAGGATCCGTGCAATCATAAGCCTTGGTCTGCCCCCCTGTGTCGGTCTGGGTTGTAAAGAGCAGTGATCACGCTCAATTGTTATTTTGGTAGATGGTGGCAATTTTAGGATTCCTGGCAGAACTCGTTGTAGGAAGGGGAGAGCTTTCCCTCCTTCTGTGCCCTCAGGGAATCTGAGAAGTCATATATTATTACGGCGGCTTCTATTTTCAAGATCGTCAATTTTTTCTTGCATTTGCCTGATTTGTGCCACTTGATTTCGCATTGTAGCACAGTGCCCATGTAAAACATCCTCTTGACTGGTCACTTTCTGCTCTGTCCTCTCAATTCTGGCATCTAATAGCTCGATCGAATTTGCTGAAGAGTTCGCTGCCAACTTTAAAGCGTCAATACTTGTGATAATCAACTAAAACATTTCCCTAATGGAGGGTTCTTCCTTGCCTTTAACTGCCTCGCCATGCTGTCTAAAATGCCCAGTTGGCCCAACTCTCCGAACTGAATAACTTGCAATCCTGCCATGGATTTCTCCCAAATTTTAATTTTGTATAGAGGAGACTTCTGTTGTAGTTGATAGAAAAGGGCTCAACTGGGTTCCAGCCAAAAGCGAAAAAGATGGGTACTTAGCTCTAGGTTTACAGCGCTTGGAAATTATGCCTCCATCTTGAATGGTGGTTAGCCACACCCTGAAATAAGGGTCTTATAAGATCCAAGGTAACATGGATTTGCAACAGGAAGTCATGACAGACAAATCTGATATATTTCTTTGACTGGGTAACCATGGAGGTAGATCAGGGTGGATCATTGGAGGTGGCCTACATGGATTTTAGTAAGGTCTTCGACACTGTTCCACGTAGGAGACTCATAAAAAAGCTAAACAATCTGGGATTGGGTCCAAAAGTGGTAAACTGGGTAAGAAATTGGTTGGGAGATAGGAAACAGCAAGTGGTTGTAACAGAGTTCCCTCTGAGGAAGGAAGAGTGACCAACAGGGTGCCACAAGGATCAGTACTGGGTCCGTCCGCTAATATTGACATTTATAAGTAACATTGCTGAGGGGCTAAATGAAATGTATGCCTTTTGCAGATGACATAAAGATCTGCAATAGGGTAGACACTGGAGGGATGAATAATGATCTAAGAAAGCTTGAGGAATGGTCAACATTGTAGCAGCTGAGATTCAATGCAAAGAAGTGCAAGGTCATGCACTTGGGGCATAGAAACCTAGGAGCAGAGTACAAGTTGGGGGAGTGGTACTGTTGACCAATAAGCAGGAAAAGGACTTGGGCATAATCATTGTTGTTAACCTAAAGGTAGCCAAGCAATGTGACAAGGCAGTGGGGAGGGCTAGTGTGATGCTAGGGTTCATAGGGAAGGGTATTAACCGCAGAAAGAGGACGGTAGTTATACTGCTGTATAAAACATTGGTGAGACCGCACCTGGAATACTATGTTCAGTTTTGGAGACCACACCTCTGAAAGGACATAGAAAGTATAGAGGCTGTCCAGAGGAGAGCAATTAAAATGGTGCTGGGCTTGCATCAAGAGCCCTATCAGGAGAGGCTAGAGGATCTCAATATGTATACCACTGAAGAGTGAAGGGAGAGAGGGGATATGACAGATACTTTCAAATACCTCAAAGGTATAAATAGGGCACAAGAGGAAAGCATTTTCAGAAAAAAAGGGGTTCTTGAACAAGGGGACATGCCGTGAAGCTGGAAGTAGGTAGATTCAGGGGAAATGTTAGAAAGTACTTCTTCACAGAAAGTTTGGTAGATGCCTGGAACAGCCTTCCAGCACAGGTGGTTGAAGCAAAAACTGTAACAGGCTTCAAAAATGCATGAGCTAGGCATAAGGGAATTTTATTAGCTCAAAATGTAGGCACAAAGCCAAAGACCAAGTAAGGTCTGCAGTATTACAGTAGGTAGGGAATGTGGGAAGACTGGTTGGGTCAAGAGGTCCTCATCTGCTGGCAGTTTCTATGTAAATCTATGTAAGGTGTTTAATTCTTTGGTAGAACCAAACTTGCAGCACTACTGAATAGTAGTTGATAAATTTAGTAAACAAGCTATTGCCACTTAATAAGGTGTCAATTAGGCCTTGTTAAGCAAGATTTCATGATGGTGGTGCATTGTGGTGGAATAACTATATTCCTTGATTAGGTAGGTTGACTGCTTCCAATATCTAAGAAGTACCATTATGTGCATTCGTAAGTGGGCGTGAGATACTCTTGGTAAAATAAGAGTATTTTCTTCACACGCTTTCTGACTGTGAGAAAACAGCAAAATAAAGCCGTTCTGTCACTCCAAGAACACAAATGTTACCACTCTGATATGTATTACCAAGAGTGTGAATGGGCTATATATTCTTACATTCAGTGGAGTCAGCCAGGCTGCAATGCTCTTATCACAGTTTCTGCCAGTGACATGCTGCAGAATACTACAGGAACACAACATAATCTTATGCAATTACTCCAATTTGTCATACAGAAAAGGTTGGTATGCCTATGCTTATGACAGAACACTGCATCCTTGGCTGACTCCACTGTATTAGAACCAACAAGTCAGTTTTGACATACAAATTACTCCCCAGACACGAAACTACCCAAAAAATAAACAATTCACTTACTGCACCTGTTTAACATTGCCTGTCAACAGTAGTGCTATAGTGTGAGTGTCTGCCATGGATATGAATAGCTGAGTCTGAACAGTACGTGAGGCACTGTTGTCAGTGTAAGAGTGCCTCACACACTGTCAAAGCACATATTCTGATAGGCTGGCAATGTTAACAGGATTTCTTATCTCACAAAATGCACCCCTTGGAGTGTATTATTACAATTATGAATTGGTTCCAATGAGTTATAATTAAGAAATTATTTAAAAATATTTTTTTGTAATTTAAATTCATGTTTTTAATGGGAAGGCTTACTGAAAGAAAAGTAGTGCACTACGGCATCCATAGTTTTTGATTTGGACACTGCTACTAAATGGCTCCCACTCTGTTTACTGAAAGGTGTTTTTTTTTCCCTGAACTGCTGTAAGGGCAGAATTAGGGTGGCACGGTTTATGCAGTACAGGGGCTTCTGGAAAGGGTTCCAGTTTCAGTCAACAATCATAAAAATATATATATATAAAGAAATTCCATCTGTTAAGCTGAAGAGACATTAATCAGTTTGCTGGGAGTGATGAGGAACATGGGATCAGCTGGCAGTTTTACTTGATTATGAGTGGTGGAGCAGGAGTAGGGATATAGTGTGTGACTAGGCACAGGAGACATGGATCTGTGCTTGTTCAGTAATGGTTTGATTGGAAGGCACAAGGAAAAATAATTGAAGCTGAGAGCAGAAGAACAAGTCATGACAGGTTTTAGGGAGCTGTGTGATCAGATAGGGTATGTTTGAAAGTGGCCTGTAAGCCAAAATCACAGTGCTGAGTTAGGCGGTGGGAGATCAGGTCCTGCGGGGCTTGGGACCACGGCTGGATGCCTTAGAAACTAAAATTGCTTCAATTGCCTCAGAAGTTGATGAAAATGCTAAATGACTTACAGAGGTGGAGCAGAGAGTTTCCAATTTGGAGGATACCATGCACAAAATCCCAGATAGAGTCGTAGCCTTGGAGAGAGAGTTGGAACAACTACAAGAAACAGTGGACTACCAAGAAAATTATAACAGGCAGAGTAACCTGTGGCTACGGAGGGCTTGCTGAAGGCAAAGAAGGAAAGAGCATTTTTGAGTTTTGTTCCAAAATCCTGCCCAAACTCCTGGGGCTGCATCCAAAGAATGGACATTTAAAGTTGGAGAAAGCCCACAGAGCACTGGCTCCTCATCCTCCGGACGACCAGCTGCCCAGGCAAATCATCTTTCACATGCACAACTTCCAGGATCATCAAGAGGTAATGATGGCAGTAACGTGATGGTGGTCTGATGAGCAGCAACAAGCTCCCGAAGCTTCGTGCCTCTCCCGCTGATTCCTGCCGCTAATCCACAAACCTGACACAGTACTTTAACGAATGAACAACGAGGAGGTGAAGAAACATTTCCTGGTAATGATAGCTAACTATCAGCATGGAGGTTTACATGCGAAAAGTGCCCCCGCGACATTCTCTGCCTCCAACCCCTGAAAAGGATATGGTCACAAAATGACCAAAGCAGCAGGCCGCTAGTAGTGCTAAAACCTCAGCCGAAGCCATGGCCTCTCTGAGGAGAGATTTATAGAACTGACGCAGCTGATGCAGGACTCGATCACCAATATTTCTGATGAACTACACCAAATCAGATCTTCGTGGGCAGCTTAACAATTAGAGTTGGGGACTCAGAATCTAGATCAATATCCCTGGAAAAAAAGCAGAATAAAACTGAGCTGCATGTTACTAATGTATCAAGGAAAATCAAAAGACTGGAAGAGAAGCTAGAAGATCTGGAAGAGAGAAGCAGGCGAAATAATCTTCTTGTCATTGGGATTCCTGAGAAACCGGAGGGTGACTACCCTATTATTTTTCTACAGAAGTTTTGTAAGAAAATAGCAGGGCCCTCCCCAAATGGTACCACATGCATGGTAGAGTGAGCACACAGGGTGCTTTGCCCTCCCCTGCCACCTGGCTCACCACCTCAGCTGCTCATTTTTAAACTCCTGAACTTTCTTGATAGGCATTCTTGCACAAGTAAAGCTTTACAGGAAGTGCAATGGGAAGGCCAAAAGTATGTATAACTCAGGATTTGCCCCAGACTGTCCGTGTGAAGAGGCAAGAATTACACCCACTAGTCTCAAAGCTGATTGCTGCTAGGAAGCATTTCAAGTGAAATGCATGGCGGTGATTCACGTTAAGAAGGGTCAAATGACTGGCTTTTGAAACCCAGACAGGCCTCTCATGAGCTCAAGGAAATCTTTTTGATCTTTTCACGTGACTCTGGTCTAGTAAAGAGCTGGTAATAATCCAGGATAATTTATGAGTAAGAGGCATTGTTGAACTTGTCTAATCGAACACCATTTGGTTCCAACTGGAGACTGGTGGTTAGTGCAATGAGAGGGGTGAAATTCTGCCTCGACCTCTGTGAATTATTCAGGGACTTATCTAGCGTCATGTCACCTTAATGGCATAGAAGCACACAGAAGGAACTGTGAAAGGTCTGAGATCAGTGGCTGAACAAAAACTTTAGCTGAGGACAGAACATTTGTAAACCGTTCTACGTTGTAGCAGATGTGAAGCAATTTTGTTATGCATCACAAGCTGGGACTGATTCTTTCTTTTAAAGGCTGCTTGCAACACACCAGCATGGCATTTGTATTCGATGCCCTTGAACTGCGCATGGAGGACGGGCGCTATGACATAATAGAGGTTCGATCCTCACCCATTGAATACTCCTGGATAGTTTTCAACCTCAGGACATGTTGAATATTTATTTTGATTGATACCAGGCTATAAAGCTGTATAACTGTGTTAGATCACTATTACATCACCAGAGAAGGGAGCCAACTTAGAAAATCCACTTTCGTGTTTAGGATTCCAATGTAGCCTCCATATTGATTTATGATTTAATTACATTTTTTTACTGATCAGTTGAATGACTGTGTGTGGGGGGGGAGAGAGGGAGAGCGAGTTGTCTGATTGCAGACTTGCACTAAAACATCACCTGGTGGTATATTTGTGCCAGTGCAGTTGAACTTAGGGTAGTTAATGTGGGTACAGGTGAAATTACATGTTTTGTTGTTTTTGGGAGAGGGGAGGAATACTGGTTTGGGATTCTTGTTAAATGTTATGGTTGTTCGGGGGTTAATGGTGGAGGAGGTGCCAAATATGCATGTTTTCTAGTTTATAACTGGGAGGGGACTAAGACAGGGATAATCTCCTCATATTTCTACATCTTCACCTTAGATTACCTCCCACAGTCTGCAAATGAATGGACCATATAATATTTTGAGCTGGAATGTTCTGGTGGACCGAGACAGATGTAGCGACAGGTGATCCTGAAGCATCTCTTGCATCTTAAAATACGAATTGCCTGCTTGCAAGAAACACATCTATGAAGGAAGCTACCTCTTTGTTATGTAGAAGTTGGCTCAGGTTTTTGGGTGGGTGCTTCCAAAATAGTGTGGGGAGTAGCTATTTTGGTTGCTAAGAATGTCCCCTTTGTTAGAAAAGGAGATCTGGGATCTCAACGGGTCCTACATACTAATACATGGGGTACTGGCTGCTCAACCAGTTCTTTTGGGCTCAATAAATGTGGATTATCCCCTTCTTTTTGTCCATCTCCTGGGCTTGCTAGTCTCTAACCCACCCATGGTTACAATACTTGGTGCTGACTATAATATCACTCCCCAACTATAGCTAGACAGATCAGACTCCAGGAGATGTGGTTTGTCCCCTGCTCAGCGAGCATTGAAGGATCTCATGTATGGGACTGGTCTAATTGACTTATGGAGGTCTGAACCCCACTAAGAGATGTTACATTTTTTTCTCCCCGATCGAATCTGATCTAGAATCGATTTTTTTCTTGTTGAGCTCTTTGCTATGGTCAGGGTTCTGGATGCGCTCATTCATTCACATGTTATATCAGATCACTCTCTATTTCCATTGTATATCTGGTGGGTCCAGGGGTCAGAAGAGATACCCTATGGCATTTGAATAATCAATTATTACATATCCCGACTACCTTGGATCATGTCAAGGATTTTGTCTCCCTTCCTAATAAATAATATGGGGTCTGTACCCAAAATAGAGGTAGTCTGTGCAGCCTTAAAATGTGCCTTAAGGGGGAATGTATGCATCTGTCTACAACCAGAGCTCACCAATTTAAGGCCCAAATAGACAGCTTATTACAATAAGTCAAAGCTGCAGAAATAAATATTAGTTGCCACTCGCCAGAGCAGGACTGGATCAAACTTCATAACTTGCAGGCCCAATTTTCCAACCTTATGTCCCAGAAAGCTGAACTCTCTCTTAAAAGAACTAAACTTAAATGTCTTGAGTCTGGAGAGTGAGCCAGAAAATTACTGGCTCTCTGGCTCAAACAGGCAGAGACTGCCAGGCTTATCCCCGGCCTACGCTTTGCTCCCAATAGCACTGTCACCACAGAACCCAGGGAGATTGCTGAGGGATTAAGGAAATAGTTCCAAAATCTATATGCAGTCCACAAGGAAGACATTCCCACAAAGGAGGAAATTCAACAGTATTTAGATCTAATTGAGCTCCCTGATTTATTCCCTCCTGACACTGCCTTTTTGGGGTCCTGTGTCCAGACATGGGAACTAGAGCAAGCCATTATACACCTTCCCTTTGATAAATCTCTGGGACTGGATGGCTTCCCAAGTAACTTGTATAAGACCTGTATATCAGAGCTTGCGCCTTTGTTGACAGATGTATTAATTTCCTGGTATGAGAATGGACTAAGAGAACAGAGCTTTTAGAAGCCCTTATTGTAGTCATCCCCAAGCAGGAAAGGATTTACAATACCCAGTGAACTATCATCCCATCTCCTCCTTAATTCGATATCAAAATATTAGCTAAAGTACTGGCAAATAGGTTGAGGGCCCTAACATGGGTAAACTCATTGGCACCGAACAAGTAGGTTTTATGACTGGTCAGTCTTCCAGTGACCATATCGTGATTGTTACATCTACTCTTATTGGCCAGAAATCGGATGTTCCGATGATTTTATTATCATTAGATGCTGAAAAGGCCTTTGACCGGTCTCTTGGGAGTTTCTCTTTGCTGCCCTAGAGGGTTTTGGTTTACCAGATGAGTTTATTAAATGGGTCCGTGTATTATATACCTCCTCAATGGCTCGTGTCTGGTGCAATGGTGTTCTCTCAAATTCTTTCTGATTACAACGTGGCACCAGGCAGGGCGCCATTTATCTGTGCTGCTTTTCAATTCATATTTAGAACCCCTTATCAAAGGTTGGTCTCTTCTCCACGCCTTAAGGTATTGCGATAGAGGCATAACAACATCTTTAGTCGGCCTCACGCTGATGAGTTATTGTTACATCTGGAAGAACCCGTGATAAGTATTCCAGCTTTACTAGAAGAAATTGAACTATTTTCCAGGGTCTCCTTCTACAAACTAAATCTCTCAAAAACCAGTCTTTCCAATGAATAGCAGGATCATGCATGGTGATATAGCAGATTTTGGCCGGGTGTGGGAGTCAAAATCCTTGACATATTTAGGCATCAAAGTAGCTAGAGGAGTGTCTACAATGATAAAGGAGAATTTTACAAACTTAATACTTAAACTGCAAACAGATCTTGACAGATCAAGCCTCCCTATTTCATTTTGAGGAAGGATTAACACTGTAAAAATGAACATGCTGCACTCCCTAGACTCCTCTATCCTATGGGTATGCTGGGATTATTCCTTCTTAAGTCCTGGTTTATTCATTTGCAAAAATTGTTGAACTCCTACTTATGGAAAGGAAAAGGGGTCAGACAGGCATATCTTAAGTTAACGGCACCAAAGTTACAAGAGGATCTTTCCCTCCCCTCCTTTTTTACTTACTATAGTGCACAACACATTAGCAAACTCAGTTAGTGGACCCGTACACCCGATCCACGAGGTTCAGGATCCTATTCACCTCTCTGGCTGGACATAGGGCAAATTTGGCTCCAAAAATCATTGTACCTAGCATCTCTGGCTTGCTCTTCCCTAGATGTTTCCCTAAACCCTAAGGGATACCCCAGTGGGATGGTCCTTCAAGGCATTATGCCAGCTCCAGAGGCATTTAACTCTCGAATGTCATACATCCCTTGAACAGCTGATGGTGGGCAACCTCAATCTTAAAATTGAACAAGGCCCATCTCTGTTTTCTATTGGGCCTCTAGAGAATCTAAACTATTGAATATTGCCCTAGTGGAGAGATGCTCCCCTTTTCCCAATTTAAGCAGTGCTTTAACATTCACGAAAGATACCTTTTAAATATTGGCAAATAAAACAGACTACAGTTTCCTTTCTGGGAATATATTGACTATACTCCTTCAAAACAGAACTTTCCTCACTTTTTCAGGTGGCTGAAATGCCACATCCAGTATCCAGGGTATGTAAAATGCTGCAATCCATGGATTCTCATTTGCCTCAAGGTGTGTGCTACTATTGGACCCAAAAACTACCCATTGCAGCAGATGTTCATACCTGGAAACACATTTGGTGTGACACTTACAGATTTATTAGGCAGGACAGACTTCGGTTGGTACAATACAATATCATGTATAACTTGTATTTTACTCCTAAGAGGCTATATAAGATGGGCAGGCTACCATCCTCCAAATGCCAGAGATGTTTAGAAGCAGAAGGGGACCTATGTCATATGTTATGGACATGTTCAAAGGTTCGCCTTTTCTGGCATGCCATTAGAAGATCATTAGACCCACTGCTAGGACTTGATTCACTGTTCATACCGGAGGTCTGCCTACTTAATAGTTAGCCCGAGGTACCTTCAGGGTTCGGAAAGCATATGACCCTGGTATCTGCTGCCAAATTAATAACCATGAGACACTGGAAAGAAGAGTCCTTGCCCCTGTGTTGGAATGGCATAGGAAGTGTTATTGGCTTTACAATTGAATGGCACATTGCGCCAATGGCCAATGGACTTACTGATTATCTAAGCAAATGGGGCTCCCTGGATGCCTTGCTTTCATCTGGAGCCTTAGAGTACAAGTCCACTCACTGAGAAACGTGGTCCCCCTTGTTAATGTTAATGCTTGCTATATTTGGCACAGGGGAGGGTGGGGGGAGGGTTAGCAGGTTTGGTGGTTAGATTAGGTTTAATAATGTTGATTTTATTGTTTAACTCTGTAATGTGCCTACAGAATGCAGTCTCATTATTAAGTGCCACAATATGTCAATGTAACCTTGACTGCTTCCTCTGTGTTTCCTGTTGTTCATTTTAAACTGAATAAAGTATACTGAATTAAAAAAGAGTAATGACATACAGAGTGAAGAAGGAGATAGTCTATGAGGGCTGCAATCTGACCCATACACCAGGATTTGTCTAGCAGCGTTCAAAAAAATGCCAAGCTTTCAGAAGCAATGAACATGCTGTGAGAATGAAAATTACATTTTTTCTTGCCTATCCAGCAGTGGTACGAGTACATATGGAGGGTATTCTACTCATTTTGGCAGCCACATAAGTTGAAATCTTTTATTCAGGACTGGGACAAAAAGAACAAGGGAAAATGAGACTTTCAGTGGGTAACTGTGTGACTTTCACCTTTCTAATTCAATAAGGTCGTGTTATCAGAAGCTCTGTTGGGGGGGGGTCCTTTGGAAACCAGAGTTTTCTCCTCCAGCATGATTAGCCAATGGTGCAACCTGCTCTCTCTGGGAGCCACACTAAATATAATGCAGGGACTCGGGGGGGGGGGGCGGTCGGCCTGATTATTGATAGCACCAGCAATGTTTTGGTTATGAGGCTTACTAAGAGTACAGGGATGGCCAATCTCCTCCACAGACTAAAGCTATGCTCAGGGGCTATAACAAACTTAATTGTTGCTTCAGCACCGAAATGTAGACCGCGCCATGTGGTGCTTTTGGGGGAGGGAGACCATTGACTGTCTCCGGGAGCTTCAGGGCCTGATGGATGGCCTACCGTAGGGTGTAGTGTGGTTGAATTACTTTTGGCACATAACTGGACACAATTTAATTCTCCTTTTACACTTTCATCTTAAAGGGCATCTCTGCTAATAAAATAGATCAATATTGGAGCGGGGGTGGGGAGGAGTTTTGCATGTGAGGAGAGTTGGGAAATAGAATATGTCAGCTGAGGGGGCTGTTAGTTCTACACACAGTGAATATAAAATCAACCAAATTGTTAATTGTATGCAATTGGATGTATCAGGGGATGGAAGGGGAAGGGGAGTTATGAGGTTTAATAATTACAAATGTCTAAGAGATTTTCTGTTTTATTGTTCTAATGTTGTTGTAATGTTAAATGCAGCTTTTTCATGTCAAAGATGCTGAGTGGTGAACAAAGGATGATATATGAGTGGGTCTAGGACCATACTTGTATAAAATTATGGCAAATGGACAGGAAGATTTTATAATCTCATTGAAGATTAAGGGAATTAATACACCTATTGAAAGAGCTAAAATTCTATCTACACTTAAAAGGAGGAAAGCTCAAATAGCAATGCTTCAAGAAACACACCTGTTGCCTAAAGAGCATGGGAAACTAGTGGGGGGATGGGTGGGATCATGCCGTGCTGCGTCCTACTCCTCGCACAAGAGGGGTGTTGCAATTTTAGTGCACAAAAATTTCCTCCTAGAGGTATTACAAGTAGTAAAAGACAATAAAGAGGGCTGCTATGTCTTTGTTAGTGGCAGACTGCGGGGATCCTTACTAATCACCCTGAATGAATCTCAAAAGTCTCAGTGCTCCCTGATGGGATCAGTGACCACTCACAGGTCACATGTACCTGGACAAACAAATTCATTAAGCCCCCTCCTAAAATAATCCACACCAGAGTGTCAAAGCAGGGGTACCTTGAGCTACTAAAGACACACCTAAGCCACCTGGACTGACACCAATCGACTCTGCCATTGATGCAAACCAAGCCTTAGACCTTTTCATCAGCCACTTCACTGCGGCCTGCAATATCTTTGCACCTCTCAAAAAGCTGAAGGTCAGGGCAGAGCTAACCCTTGGATAACCCCCGATCTAATCACTTTACTCAAACATAGGAATCATCTCTGGCACTGTGCCCATGCAACATCCAAACCTGGGGATATTCATAAATATAAAGCTGCCAGAAATTAGTGCATGCAGGCAGTTAGGAGCGCCAAAAGCAAATACTTCAAGGAAGCTCTCTCCAACTCCTGGGGTGATGGAAAAAAATTTTGGAGTAACTTGAAAGACCTTACAGGCAAGGACCCTAAGTCACCACCCACCATGCTCAACATAAATGGAACACCAACATCTGACCTGTACACAATCACCAACACCTTTAACATTGCGTTCTCCAACTTGGATAGTGTCCTCCCTTCTAATTTCTTTGATGTCTCCTCTGGTAGTAACCCTCCTGCAACTACTCGTCTCCTACACCCTGCCCCACAATTCTATTTCAAGGAGATCCCAGTGCATGAAGCCAGAACCTATATTCAGAAGGCCATTCACAACGCAGGCTACAGCGGTGACTCTTTTTGACCTGAAGCTGTTAGCACTTGTCCTTGAAGAAGTCCTTGAACCCCTGACAAAGGTCCTCAAGCTATCACTTAGGATGTCCCAGTTCCCATCTCACTGGAAACAGACGACCATCACACCAGTACACAAAAGTGGAGACAAATCACTGTACTCCAACTACAGACCTATCTTCATCCTCCCTCCATTGTCTAAGGCCCTGGAGTACATCGCCTCAGACCAACTAGTCAAGTACCTGGAAAAATATGACATCCAGTGTCCTGAGCAACATGGTTTCTGAAAAGGGCACAGTACCACCACTGCACCATTAGAATTCACAGGCTTCATCCATACCACGCTCGATCAAGGAAACTGTGTAGGGGCAGTATTCCTCGACCTTACAAAAGCCTTTGATACTGTGAACCACCCACTCCTACTCAAGCAATTATCAAACATTGGGCTCTCCAATGAAGCGTTGCTCTGGTTTTCAAGCTACCTTGGGAAGTGAGTCCAGTGGTTTAGGATTGCTGGTGTCACATCATAAGAAAAGCCAGTCCTTTCAGGGGTCCCACAGGGTTCCAGGCTGGGGCCACTACTCTTCAGCCTCTTCCTCAACGACCTTCCCAGTATCTGCCACCAGAAATCACTGCTCTATGCTGATGATGCAGTCATGTTCACCAACCACCAAAACGCAGAGCTCCTCGAGAAACAATTACAGCTTGAATTCATGCGCATCAAAGAATGGTTCAAGTCACACAAATGGGTCATGAACTACAGCAAAACAAAGGTTATGACCTTCTACAACATCAGGAGCAAGTACAAATCCCGTGACCTCACCATCCTAAACCAAACAGGGACCTTACTTGAACACATTCCTGATTTTAAATACCTAGGTGGCACATTGGACAGCTCACTCTCCTATCATCGGCACATAGATTATGTCGCCAAAGCCACCAACATCCGTATAGGCCTGCTCTACAGGCACAAACACTGCATGACTCCTGACACTCTCTGGTTGGCTATCAACAGCTCTGTCACCTCCATCATCGATTACGGGCTAGCAATTTATGGCTCTGCTTCTGCCTCTGCTTCTGCCTCTGCCCTCCGCAGAATTACAGTTGCACTCAACAAAACATGCAGGCTGCTAACTGGGGCTGACCGACTTACACACACTTGTGACCTGTACACTTGGGCAGGATGGCTTCCTCTCATCAGCCGGATACAGTATCAAACCTGCCTCTTAGCCAAAAAAGTCCTCCTCGGGGAAAAGCTCCTCATTGACCACCACAGCACCCAGCGAACTAGAAGTTCACAACAACTAACCTTCCTTGTCCCCAGATGCCGGACTACCATGGGCCAGAGGGCCTTTGCCCACAGAGCACCACAGTGGTACAATACTCTCAACAAAGAAACTCTTACTGCTGCTACTCTTGGCCCTTTAAAGAGACAACTCCGACTTCATCTCATTTCAACTAGTTATTGTGACTGCCTTGCCTAATCAAGGGCCCACCGCTCACTGCCCTACACTTCAGTCTTGACACTACCTCTCCCGCCTTGCCCCCTTCTGCCAGCCTACCCCTTGCCCCTTCCCTTCCTCCCCAGGCATTTCTTGACTTTTATCCCTCCCCTCCTCCCCTTTTAGAGCTCTTACCTGACCTCTATCCTCTGACAATGGCCTTCCTGCCTGCATACCCCCTTCCCTCTCACCTGCAGTGCTTATTTCCAAGATTGCCCTTGGCTGGTATGTCATGCTACCTAACATTTTGCACATTTTGAATTACTGGAATTTCCTATGCCTCAGTCTCTTACTTCTTTTTATTGTGTAACTATGTATTATTATGTTGACCTTTGTATGTGTGTATATCCCCCATTCCTTTGACGTGGAACCTTTGTAAATGAGTAGTTCCTGCTCAAAGGTATTTGTAATCCTAGATTTCAATAAAATAAAATAAAAAAAATAAAAAAATAAAAAAAATCCTCCTGGGAGGAATATTGGGCCAATAATAAGGATTCAGTCCCCTCCAAAGGCCTAATATGGGGAAGGCTGTCATGAGGGGGGCTATAATTAGCTACACAGCAAAGGTGAAGAAAGAGAGAAGACAGAAAATTAATGACTTAGAAATAGTTTTTAAAGATTTAGAAGCTAAAGTCCTGTATGATAATAAGATGGAAGATAGGTAGCAGCTGAGGGTAGCTAGGGAAGCCCTTAATGAGCCTCTTACTGGCCTAGCACAAAAAAGCCTGTTGTTTGCAAGACAATGAATACATGAGTGGGGTAATAAACCATGCCCATTACTTGTAAAACTAATGAAGGATGGGAAAGTTCCCAGTAGAACTGTATAAATTAGGGGTAGAGGCAATCAAGTCATTACACAGGAAGAGGGCATTCGAGAGACCTTCTAAGCATTTTATACAAATTTATATAGGGCGGAATGCTCAGGCAACAAGGAAAAGGCAAAACTATAACTAGATTATATTACACTTCCCAAATTATCGGAAGATCAGACTGCCATCTTGGGGGTGGAGATCTCTGAAACAGAGATTAAATGAGCAATTTCTGGGCTAAAGTCAGGAAAGGCAGGGGGTCTAGATGGGTTTGGAGTGGAATATATAAGGTGCTAAAGGATGTATTAGCAGATCCAATGTGTGGGTTCATTAAGGAGGTGGGGGGGGCCTACGTGCCTCGTGCTGCCTAGCTAATATTCATTTATTATTGAAACCAGACAAACATGGCACGGAGTGTACATCATTTCGGCCCATCTCCCTGCTCCACTATGATTGTAAAATCGTAGCTAAAGTCCTGGCCCGACACCTGGAAACTTTATTACCCATAATTATTCATCCAGACCAAATGGGATTTATTTAGGGAGGGATGTCATACCATAATATAAGAAGACTTCTTAATGTTGTGTGGTGGGGGACCAAGAACCCAGGAAAAGCCTGTGTATTACTGATGGACGCAGAAAAGACATTCGACAAAATCGAATGGCCATACCTCTTTGAGGTCTTGACAAGATTTGGGGTGGGAAATGACTTTATCAAATTGGTGAAATTATTATATATTAGGCCCAAGGCAGGAGTGTTGGTTAATGGTACTCCATCAACTGAGTTTCAGCTACTGTATATAGGGGCATGAGGCAGGGCTGCCTCCTCTCTCCCTCTTGTTGTTTGCCATGGCAATCAAACCTTTAGCATGTAGGGTGAGGCAGAGTGAGATAATTCAGGGCACAGGGCTACAGAATGATTCCCAACATCATACAGTATATCGCTATATGCTTATCACCTTATGTTCTATTTAACTAACCCAGAGGTTTCTGTACCTGCCCTGTTGGACATGGTGCAGGAATTTGCCACATTTTCTGGCTACAAACTTAATTTATGCAAATCAGAGATTATGTATCTAGACAAAGAGACTAATTACTGGGGGAAAACCACATGGAGGTTGAGGGCTATAGACCATGACCTTACCTATTTAAGAGTAAAAGTGGGCAGAGATTTAAAAGATCTATACGGTTAAATTACTCCCAATTATAAAATGTGTGCATGAAGATATGGCTAGATGGAATGGCCTCCCGTAACATGGCTTGGGAGGATTAACCTCATAAAATGAATATACTGCCAGGTTATTATACATAATGCAGATGATACCATTCAGCCGTCCAAGAAAGATTTGAAACACCTAGATAGGAGCTTTACTAACTTTATTTGGACAGGTGGCAAACCAAAGATGGCATTGAATAGACTTAAGGCATCAAAATCTAAGGGAGGCATGGAATTCCCAGATATGTGGGGGTAATTCCTTCGGGCACAATTTAGATACATGCAAAACTGGATATCGCGGGAGAAGGCAGCGGCATTGCTGGACTAAGAGCAAGAGGGCTGTCCGGGTAGTCTTACAGCATGTTTAGCACCAGGGGGTGATGAAGCTTATGCCAGGTTGGCTTGTCCAAATCCAATGGTAATGGCAGTCCTGGAGGCTGGAAGAGCTCTAGGAAGAGAGGGAATGCCATGAAACAATACCAAGTTAGTACCACAGCAAGAAATCTGGAATTTCTCCGGGTGGAAGATGGGGGATTTGCCACTTGTAGCTAATGGGATTAAATGTTTAGGTGATTTATGGGGGAAAGAAGGTGCCCACTCATTTGAGACTATTAAGAGAAGCCTTCTCGTACCAAATTCACACAGGTACCATTACCTACAAGTCAGGCACTATGGGGAAAAAATAATGGAGCAGACATTGAGGGGGGAGATGATAATACAGATGGAAAGAGAAATCAGAGGGGCTAGTACTAATGAAAAAGAATTGATTGGGAGAGTAGCAAAATTGGACAGGAAGCACTTTGGGGAACCAGCTCAAGCTAATAAGAGTAGGTGGGAGAGGGACCTCAGTTGTGCTCTCAATGATGAAATGTGGGAACAGGTAGTTTCCTCTCATATGGGTCCCTTAGCCTGTAATAAACTCAAAGAGGCACAGTACAGGTTCCTTCATTATCTCCTTTACCCCCCTGTAAGAGTCAACAAATACCACCCGGAGATTTCACCTATGTGTGGTAGGTGCATGACTGAAAGGGGTACCTATTTGCATTATTTTTGGGGATGAAAGGCAATCCAAAGCTACTGGGAACAGATAAGGAAAGAAATCAGTAGAATGTTGGGTCTGCAATTAGAAATATCCCAATCTCACTTTTATTTGGACTCGTAAGGGATGAGAGGGGATTGGTCCCGACATCCCAGGTGGGTGAGGGTGTTGCTCAATTTGACCCAACAAATTCTATTAAACACATGGGTCTTATGTGCAATACCCACAATCCATATGTGGAAAAATATCATGCTATCCACCTTAACAATGGAACGACTAACATTTGCACTGAAAGAAAAGATGAATCTGTTCTCCAGAATATGGGCATAGCCTATAGCAGTGCTCTCTCTGGCAGAGGTATTAATTGTCTCAGAAGGATTTGGGGAATAGTATGATTTCCTGGGCTCCAAAACATTTACCTTTCACCACCCTAGGTAATATGCTATTAAAAGAAGGTTATATGATTACTATGACATGTATTAATTATTAGCTAATAATGTTGTTCATCTAATATGAAATGAGCTGCACTGTTTGTGTTATGATCTTCAGTTTACTTTTCTATTTTAAAGTTTAGATAATTAATTAATTCAATATTAACTAAGCATCCAGTTCTACTCCGAGTGAATGATTAAGACTGTAAGAGAGCTAGTCGAACCTCGGATCTAGTGTCTAGCAAGGAAAACTGAATTGTATGAACTAAACATTTTTAGCTGACATGCTATTCTAAAGTTATATATGAGTTATATATGATGAGTGTATGTACTCAGTTTTACAAGAATGTTTCTGCATTTGTTTTTACTATAACAGAAAGATAAAATCAATAAAAAATATTTTAAAAACAAATCCTATCACCCTCCAAATAATAAGCCCCAATCATCGTCTCAATCAGCCCTGTCCCATAAACCCACTAGCTCTACAGCACCGGATTAAGGATGAGCCAATGCCAAGTTTGTGTTTGGTATATGCACCACAGTTTTGCGCTTTTACCTTCAGTCTGACAAATCAAACATTTGGGCCACTTTAAATTGTTCGACCTTCAGCCAAATAATTAAAAAGAACACTCCATCCCTTCCCAGATGGCCAAGTTTAATCCTATGGTCATCATGTCCCCACCCTGTCACTTTCCATCCTCTTCTCCTGGCAGTTTTTCAAAAATACATTGTTGCTCCTGGCACTGACTCAGTTTTTGTTTTCCTTAAAATGAGTAGTGGAATGAAGGAGGAGGAGGACTAATTATTTTCTTTTTACATGACTGGAGGAAAGAAGGAGGGTAGAAAAGGTTGAGATTGACAGGAGTGGGCAATGGTGATGGAGGTATGCTTCCTACCTCTATTTGTAGCCTCCTAGATCCCCATACTGAAGACACAATCTATATCTGGCACCAAGTGTCAAAGCATAATCAAAGATAGGAGGTCCTAATCATAAAAGAACTGAAGATTCCAATTTTCATATTTGGTCAACCTTACACCAGATGTGTTAAAGTCCATTACGGGGACATCCAAAGTAGTTGTGTGCACACTGCGTATTCTGTGAGTTAGCTGGTTGAAGGCCTGGTGGCTGAGAATGGTAGGGTTGTAATGGAAGTATTTAGTGGGGAGCTGGGGCCTAAATCAAAGTTTCAACAGAAGCAATTAACAGTTTAAATCAACAGTCCATGATACATCACTAGTATCCTAAATCTGGGTAGTTCTAGAATTGTGCAGGTCTTGCCCTGTCTATCTAAGTTCCTAACTATCTGCAATAGTCTCATGGCCTGGGTCTGGTCTATACTCATAACCTCTAGGATACTGGTGTGCACCAATCACTGTGGGACATTTTCCACTTGGATTCTTTGCAGGTTTGGTTAAAGATGTGGCAGACCCAACAAGCTACCAGCAGTGAAAGCTATGAGCCACAGTGAATTCAGTGAAACTGCTTGTTAGTCTTATTCGCCCCACAGGGAGACATTTTGTCACCAACTTCAAGGCAGGCAGTCACTCAGGGCAATGGTGACAGGACCCCTATACTAGGTGTAGCATCTGCACAACATATACATGCAAGCTACCATAAATTGTGCAAAAGGTCATAAAAATGCAATCTTTTTGAAAATCACCTGCATATGGCAGGACCTGCAGTTGGACAACAGGAATCTCCTTGTGGAATTTTTCCTGATGGATGTGTCCGATTTTTGGACTTTAGAAAATTGGGCCCCAGGAGTGGTGATGTCAAGGCCTTGCACAGAGAAAGGATCCCATCTCTTGACTGCTCCCATGCATCCCAGCATTGCATTTGATTTATTGACTGCAGCACTACACTACCTCCCTGGTTTCAGCTTATTTATTTTTTATTTTATTTTATTTATTGAAATCTTGGATTAATACCTTTGAACAACAGCTCTTTACATAGGTTCCACATCAAAAGAAAAACATCATCACGATAACAATTACAATAATAGGTACTTTGCAATTGTCACCAGGCCTGAATACATCTAGGTAGAATACAGCAAAAGCCGTAGGTTCGCTGAACAAATACAGATTAAAATTGAGGTGGGACTAGACACATTGGGATAGGTAAAGGACAGAGACAAGGGGTTTTAAATTAATACACTCCAAACAGACAGTATAATTCATTTAAACAATGGAAGCAATGTTCAATGTACTGTATGCCTGAGTCAGGTAATAGCTAGCTTACTAAGGGCAGGAAGGTATAGCAGGTCAAAAGTGGACGGGGGAGGTGGACGAGGGAAGGGGAAAGAAGTGGTGAGAGGGAAGGGCATGGAAGGAAAGAGATAAGTGGGGATAAGTGGAGGAGGGATAGCAGAGAGTAAGTGCTGAAAGGGTGATGGTACAGTAGGGTGATGTGGGTAGAGTGTGAGACATAAAGCGCACATATGGAGCAGGTAGGCAGTCTTAGTAGTGGTAGTCACAGGTATAACACAGCTTATTATCCACATTTACACCCCAGCCCTCATTTCTCATGCACCTGATGTGTGCAGGTCCCCTGTAGCATATCTCCTTTCTCTGCTGTATACACTCTCCTTGACTCTTTAGTGTCATCAGCAACGTCTGCTACCTGTTGCTGATCCCCTCCTTTAGATCATTAATAAATATATTAAAAAGCAACGGACTTATCACCAACCCCTGAGGTACTCAACTGAGCACATTCTTCCACTCTATTTGGGGACCATCCACCACCACTCTCTGCTTCCTACCTGTCAATCAATGTGTTACCCACTTCCTGTGCACTTTGCAGACTCCATACTGTGCTACCATGAGTCTTCCTTATGGTACAAGTCTACGCAGACTGCAGTTGCAGCCATAAGAAAGTTCAGATAATTCCAGATATTTCATGATATATCTAAAGAGATTTTCTCTGGTGGCCCATACTAGTACTGCACTTTCACAATCCAGCCCATATCAACAGCCTTAGTTACCTCCTCAGAAAAAGCAATCGGGAGGTTTGGTGGAATTTCTATGCAGTGCAAAGCATGCTGTGTATACAGAACAGCACATTTCAACCAAGTCCTTAGAAGCTGTAATTCTTGCCCAAGGCTAATCTTTTCTGTGATACAGAACAAAGTGCTAAAGAGTATAAAAAGGTAACTAGCATGCACAGTAGCTTAAATATGTTACTGCAACATAAATACTTCCAGAACTTCTGCTATAGCATGTTTGAAAGTAAAAAAAAAAAATCACATTCTACAAGAAATGGATGCTGAGGGTTATCAGACTACTAATTGTGCTTCCAAAACATTGCTACAGGCAAGAATGAACCAACACAGCTGTCATGTAGGGCTGAATCTTTATCCTCATTTTGGTCATTATGACTAAACTACATGGCCTTTTTCCAGTATCAGTCCTGTATGTAAACTCATCTATAACAATGTACTGCACATATTCAAATATGTTTGCTGTTTGCTTCACGTAACATTGCTTGGTTAGCACTAACAAATACCATCAAATCAAAACAACAGGTAAGCATGCTATGAATTTTTGCACGCTATATGCCAAAAAAGGCAAATATTCATACTTTATATAATGTTAAATGTTACAATATGGCAAATTGCTAAGTGTGCAGAATTGTCAGCAAATGCAAATTTTGATATCTAAATTTAGTTTAAATCAGGCTTTTGTCTGGGTAAAGCAATACAAACCAGATGGTATTTTATGCATACCAGTGATGCCTTCATTCATCTGCAATGTAAAGCAACTTTTCCACATCTATTGCTTAAAAGATCACGTCATATGGCCCTCATTTTACAAGGCAAAAATCCAATTCCCAAGTGGCTAAAGTATAAGCCCAAAGGTCAAGTATGTTTCCTATGAGGGGAATCTGATTATTTACAGATGATATAGTGGGAAGTATGATATAATTCAGTTTGCTACCTTTCAAAAGATGTTGTTTATTATGAATTTTTAAAATTCAATATTTTACAAAAACTATGAAAGTGAGAAGTGCAGCTGAACCACAGTACAACAGAAAAAAAAACACAATGGAAGATTGCGGTCTTGAAATTTCAGAATGTAGCTAATGTGTACTTATGTTTTGCTTTAGAAAGCATTCACATTAATAAAATTGATTGTGGAAAAAATCTAAACAAAATATGGAACTTCAGATGATATCATAGCAGTCATACTTTCTTATTCCTAAAAGGACAGGAGATCTACACCCTGTACTGGACCTCAGAGACCTAAACCTGTTCATCGAATACAAAATGTTTTGGATGGTATCTCTTCAGGTTCTCATTCCACTGCTGCAAAAGGGGGGCTGGCTCTGTGACCTGGACATGAAGGATGTGCACTTTCATATCAACATTCACAAGTTCCTCAGGCAATAAACTTTGCATCATGCTGGAGGCAGCGATTATCGATTCTGGGTCTTACCCTTTGGCTTATCGCCAGAGCCATGGGTATTTACAAAATGCTTAGCAACTGTGGCAGTAGCCCTCTGGAGGAAAGGCCTTTATGTTTTCCAATATCTTGTCAACTGGCTGCTGAATGCACCATGCAATGGAGGAATTCTGCATTTTCCTGAATGGCAAAGCAAGGCAACTTTATTTATATGGCTCTAGACACCTCACAGTAAAAAAAAAAAATGCATTAAATTATTCATAAATGTTAAACCTAAAGCAATGTAACACTAAAATTACACAGCAGTACCTGGACCAAAGGTTAGCAAAAGTACTGTAAATGGGTCTTCAGGTGAGTTTTAAATATAGAATCTCTCACTTTCTGAGGAAGGGCATTCCAGAGGTTCGAGACAGCCATGCTGAACCCCTATCACCCGAGGACTTCAAAAAGCATCTTGGAATTAGCAGGAGATTCATATCCACTGACCAGAGGGGATGATAAGAAGGGTAATAGATCAGAAAATATTTCAGGTAGCCTGGACCCAGAGCATGCAGGGCCTTGTAAGTTAACCAACACACCATGAAGTTGAAGTGCCACCACACTGGCCACCAGTGCAGAACACAAAGAATCAAAGTTTGATATTATTGAACCAAGAGATCCCAGCAACCAGCCAGGCTGCAGCATTCTGGACCAGCTGAAAGCACTGTGACAACATGGTGGATAACCCAAGGTACTGAGCATTGCATTAGTCTAGTCTAAACGTAACTAGGGCATGCATCAGAGTCACCAGATCAGCCGATTACAGAAAGGAATTATCAGGGAAATGTTATGGAGATGGTAAAAAGTCATTGAGGACAACAGATGACACCTGATATTCTAAAGTCAGATTGGAGTCCACAACAACTCCTAGATTCCTCACCATATATATGGCTCTAAGCTTTATGCCATCCAGAGAGGAAAGAACAACTTCACTACTCGTCTTTGCTGAACCATACCAACTCAGCTCTATTATTTATTTATTTATTTATTATACATATTGGAATTACAACCCTTTGAGTCAAGGATTCATTTCCAAGGCTCCACGTCAGTTCAGTGGATTCAACACATGACAGCAACACAAAGGCAATATGATAGACAGGAGGTTACAGAAGTTTTTATTACATACTAAACAGTGAGTAACAAACCGTATTCATATATTTGCAGGTGTCAGAACAAACAACATCGAATCCCAAGCCATTCAGTGCCCAGATAAGAGTTACAGTTTACAATAGCAGTACAGAGGTCTATACAGTGTGAAAGCTAGGCTCCATGGACAAATACAGTAAATTCAGAATTGCAGCCTGAATTAAGGCAATTGTCATCAAGAGTCTAGAAAAAGGACTGGGGAGGGTGTGGGGCACCTATGGACTAAGATCCCGCTTGTGGAGCACATTCGCAGCTGCAGGTGGAGAAAATGAGGCTCTTGAATGCTGCCTTAAAAGGACCTATTTTAGTGAGTGAGGAGATTGTGGAGGGAAGGGCGTTGAACCAGTGTAGTGCCCTGTAACGTGATGTCCGCACCCTCGGGACTCTGACATAGGCCTTAGTGGAGCCATGGGTAGAGGCAGAGGGGGAAGCAGGGTGGAGGGAGGCAGACACCCCTTGGGTGGGAGAGACCTAGAAGTATTTTTTAACCAGGAGGCAGGTCTGATATTGTAACCGCTCTTCTAGATTGAGTATGTTGGCCAGCAAGTATAGAATGCATACATGAGTCCATTTTTCTGAATCAATGAGGAGCCTACAGACCTTATTTAGGGATAGTTGGATTCTCCTGAGGGCGGTGGCATCAGCAGCAGAGTAGACAGGGAGGCTGTAGTCTACAAGAGACATCAGACAGGACAGAGGAGGAGACAACCAATCTGAGGGCATTTGGTGGGAGGCAGTCCTTATGATGGTAGAGAAGGCCTATGGGCATGTTAATTGCTGAGGTGAGCAGGTCGATATGCGAGTGAAAGGAGAGGGCAGAGCTGAAGGTAATGCCCAGGTATTTGTAGCTGCTAACTTGTTCTTGTGGGTGGAGTGAGCTGGATAGTATATGGAGGGGCGTGTTTTTTGCCTTATTCTGATGAAGGGCAAATAACATGGCTTTCGTTTTTTTAGTGTTAATGAACAGCCTGCAGTCATTGAGCCAGTTTTCAATTTGACTGAAAGAGTGCTGGAGGAAGGCCTGAATAGAGGAGGGTCAGGGTGGGAGGAGGAGAAATGCATCATCTGCATATAGCAGGACCTTGCTGGAGCAGGAGTTGGGTAGGGCATTTACATAGAAACTGGATTATTAGTAATATCTCTGTCTTCAGTGGGTTCAGTCTGAGCCAGCTGGCCACCATCCAATCCTGAATTTCACTAAGGCACTCCGTACTTCCTGATAAGTAGGACCCAAACCATCACAACATCATATCTGCAAGTCCTACATAATGCCTCAAGTAGGTCAACAGCACCCAATTTTCCATCATATCAGAAGCTGAAAACAGGTCAAGCATGACAAGAATGGAACAATGCCTGCTATCCTTAGCCAAGAGGATATCATGGTGCACCTTGACTAAGGCCATCTCTGTACTATGATATGGCTGAAAACAAGATAGGAATGGCTCATAAATGTCATATTTCTCAAGATGCTATTCCTGCTGTACCACAACCACCTTCTCTATCAACTTCCCTACCATGGAAAGGTTCAAGACAGGTCTGTAATTTGAGAGATCATTGAGGCCGGAGATCTTTTTCTTAAGGAGGGGCTTTATCACCACCCTTTTCAAGATGGAAAGAAAAATCCTGCGCTAATAAAACACCCAATAAAATCCACAAAACTCAGACCAAGCTTACCCAAGCACTGTAAAAGGAGTCACGCTGGCCCAGGATCAAATAAACAGTGGGTGGGGCATAGACCAGAAACTACCCAGAGTCCATCTCCTGCCAATGCTGGCTCAAACTTCACCCACATAGACAGAGTGCCACTGCTCATCAAGAACTGGACACTGATGGGCTACTTGTGGATATCCCAGAATGAATGGAAGACACCTTGTCCAGAAAGACTTGATTAATCTCATCATATTTATCTGTTGAAAAGGTTCCACAGGACTGCGGACAGACTGGATTTAATAATCTGTCCAGAGTGTTGAAAACTGAACTGGTTGATTCCTTGTGGCAACAATCACCCTGACAGGAACACTGTCTTTTTCAGAGTGATTGCCCATTCATGTTCATCATATTAGGGAGGCAGTCTAGCGCTGTGGTTTAAAACTCTGAGCTGCAAATCTGGTAACATCCAACAGACCAGACCTGGGCTTGAATTCCACAGCTTCCACTTGCAGACTGTGTGACCCTGAACAAGTTACTTAACTTCCCTGTGCTCCCTGGTCACACCTACAAAAAAGCTTTCAGCTTAGTGTGCTAGTCCTGGTTAAACAACTAACAAAAATAAATAAATAAATAATGAGCATGCCATACCGATTTTTTCTCCTTCGACTGGGACCTCTGTGAACAATGCTCCAGTCTATTCCCCTTAGTCTTCGATCTCAGCAGGTTACCATCAAACCAGGGTGTCCTGAGTTGGAAAATCAAGTGATGGACATGGAGAGGTGCTAGGGTGTTGAATGCCACCATAACAGCCACATTATAGCCCTTCATGGATACCTTGGCTCACATCGCACATGCTGACTCCATGCTTGAATTGTCCAGCACCTCCATGATGCTCTGATGCTCCAGGTTATGAACAGGGTGGTGGTGGTGGTGGTAGTGGGGATTTAGACAGAGTCCTTGGGAAACCATTAGCAAAATGGCCAGCAGGAGGAAGTTTTGATTATGGGGACTTTAATCTGCCAGATGTAGATCCTCAACTCCAAACAATGGCATTTCTCAGGTAGCTGGTTTTGGAACCCACTAGGGATGGGGCAGTGCTGGACCTGGTACTTAGAAACAGCATTGCTGACATTACAGTGAGTAGTCCCCTGGGTTTAAGTGAGCATCATGCTGTGTGGTTTGACATATGGATAAGAAAGGAACAAAACACACAGACGAGAGTTGTAGACTTCAGGAGGGCATATCTTAAAGATGATGGAAACTGCCTCATAGAATGCCTTGAAGGTGAAGAAGGTTGAGGGGGAGTGGAGGCTCAATGGAAAAAGATTAAAGAGGGTATAGCCAATGCAATGGCATGCTGTTTGAAGGAAGTAAGTAAGGGAAAAGGAGGAAAACGATGCTATGGTTCTCCAAGGAGGTAACATATAATGAAGCATTCACTCCTGCTATGCCTTTTCAGAGCCATCATCAACATTTTGTTTTTCAACTTTTATTTTTACTTTGCCTATTATCACTTTTTTCTCCTTGATCCTCCCCCTGTTTTCTTTCCTTTCACACATATTCCTTATTTCCCCTTACCTCTACGTTAACTTTGCCTTTTTCCCCTTTTATATAATTCCTGAAGAAAACCTATGGTCAAAACACTGATTCATATGTTATTATAAATACACTCACTCAATTATTCAAAAACAAAAACATAATACAAAGCTTGATAAATTGTGGTAGCACTCTTTTCCCCAAAGCTATGTTTTCTTTTCAGTTTAGTACATTAAAAAATTGGAGTTCCTCTGAAGGTTCTTAGAGTGAGCCCAGTATATACAGACCATCTGGTAAATGAAGGCTCCCATTGGGGCAGACATTCTGTCATCATGGCATCAATGCAGTGATATAGTGATATCAGATGCAGGTAACGTCAATATGAAGGCAGACCCTTACCATGCCCCAGACCTATACAAATCTGCACTACTGGCTGTGACGCCTAAACAGGGAGACCATCTATCAAAATAAATAGCATCATAGACAATGATATTCTGATTACAAATCACTGTAGAGACAGAAGGAAGGAAAAAAAAACAATAAAAGTTTGTTAGAGATATTGGGACTCTGAAGTTCTTCCTCCCATGGAAGGTCAGGGTATATGTGGGAGGTCAATCCCACATCTGTTTTTTCCCATAAGAAAATTGGAGTGTAGGGAGACCAGTGTATAAGAGGGAAGGATGTAACACCAGAGCTATACCTGGCTGCTGAAACAAAATCCAGTAAAATAGAAGTAAAGAACCATATATAAAAGGGCCATTATGTAATAGCAGGATGTTTTTTTTTGGGGGGGTTGTAATATATACTGTAACTATGTCTGGATGTCAGAATACTCAGGCATCCTTATTTTACTTGTTTCCTTAGGCTAGATAGAAACCTGAGATGAGAGCTGCTCACTGTTTAGAGAAAACAGAATGAGAGAGGGTTCAAATCTGGAAAAAAAGAGAATAGCAGATTAAATAATGGGCAACAATCAATACCTACATTCAACCCATATTTCATATCTGTTGTCTTAAATATTTCAGTGTAAAAGGCTTCACTTTTCAACAGTTTCTGTTCTGAGTCCCCCCACCCCCCACATTGTCCCAGGGTTTCTTTGTCTAAACCAGAGAAAGGCAGACTTGTGTAGTCCATTCCTAGCCTCCTTTTTTGCTAAACAATACATGTTTTCAAACATAAAATGATTTTTAGTGAGTACCATTCCTGCCATTCTCACTAAGAATTTATTGGGTGGTTTGCTATCAGAAGGCTGTTCCCTCAGAACCTCCCTCAAAGCCTACAGTTTGCCCCCATCTGGTACTGAGGTGTATAGATTCCTCGGATCCTATGTGACCAAAAACAGTTCTCAGAATCCAAGTTCTTATCATTCATATCCATTATCATCTGTCAGAGAGGACCCTCCCTCCTCTTTTTATTTGGGACCCTTTTCTTTTCCTCTGTACAATCTACTACAGTAGCATTATATCCTACTCGCTCTTTAACTTTTCCTTCCCCTTGTCACAGGAAGGACACCTGCGGAAGATTCTACACTAAGCATTTTTTGTTTCTTCTTTCCTGGGTCTCAAAGGTTCAGAGGGTGCAAATACCGCTATGAAAATTTGCAATCTATGAGATCACTGTATGCTTGTGGCTGGCTTTGTATGCATAGCCGTGATAAGGCTATTAGAAGCATTATGCTGTCAGAGAATTGGTTTGCCATACAAGCCACCTGGAACACTTACGCTATGAAAATAAAGACAGGGCTGCTTCTGTTTGTTTTAATGACAGGTCATGTCGTGGTAGCACTGCTCATATCCAGGTTTAAGCCATGGAACCTGGACAAGAAAACAGGCAGAATACGCCTAAAGTCTCAGCAGTCGGGAGAACGGGTGTGGGCAAGGTACAAAGGACTAGAAACCTACCTTGACCTCCCATTCCTTCTTTTCCCAACTGCTGGTAAGGTAAAAACTTCTTTATAGTAAAGACTGGAGCAGATAGAAAAAACCCTCACCCTTGCATTGCACTAGTCTACGTCTGCCCAGACAGCCAATCCCTGCAGGTAACATTACTTTGCACAAGACTGGAGAGTCCGGTCAAAAACCAAGGGTTTGTGATATTTATTTGTCTTTTGTTTGGTGTGCAGAGGTTTTGAATGCATTAAAATACACACTACAGTTCCTTATAGGCTGGAGAACAGAGACTGCTACATATCAGGGCTGTGCCAAAAACTGTAAGGGCCCCCCTGTAAAATATTTTGTGGGGCCCATCTCCTGACCAATGAATGTAAAATAACCATTAGGGCATATCACATTTTTATAGTGTAAGTTTTTTTGTATCAGTCCTGCTGAGCATACATAGTTTGTCCATGCTGCACCCCATCCGCCTTGCTGGCACCATGATCAAAGAACTGAACAATGTAGTTTGTTCCTGCTCCTGCTGGGGACATAAGCACCAAGGTTAGATGTTTTGAATAATAGGCCCCATTGATTCTTTGCTCTGTGCTCTCCCAACCACTGAAACTGGAGTTGGAATCTTCTGACACCACCGTTGACAAACTGAATTTCAGATAGATAAGCTATTTCCAAGAGAAACTTGCAATTTTGTCTATTAGAAAAGGTTTTATTAATGTTGACCTCTGAGGCAGTGGGCTTCCTAACATTGTGGGCCCTACTGCAACTGCAGTTCTTGATGCCCCCTGGTCACTGCCCTGCTACATACATTACTTTTCTGCCATACTGTGTTTGAGCTCTGTACCCCACTCTACACTACCCAAAATGAAGCTGCTGGTAGATAAACAACCTCTCCTGTCTCAATAAAGAGAGAAACCAAATACAGGAGGCTAGGTAAATATATGAATAAAGCACAAGACATTATCCCTTGGAGAAAATGAATATAAGAGTCAGACACAGCTATAGACTTCAGTTTTTTAATTATTTTTATGTTGATTGCGCCCATGTGCAAGAAACATGTTGCGTCAGCTTTCTCTACAAGCAGATTGTGGCAGCGTGGCACTGTTGTGCCCAATGCCCCCACAGCCTGCAAAGGCTTGTCCAGCTTCCCCCAATGCCATGGCACGCTGCTGCTAACACTAGTTCAGCCAGCGTGCCACAACTTTCTAAAAAATCAGCCGCTGCAATCAGGGGCCACCTCGTCATTGCAGCATCAGCCATCCGCTGCAATGAGGGAGAGACCCATCATTGCAGGGTGGATATAGGGCCTGATATTGTTTGTGAACATGGCGATGGCTTGCTGCATGTTCACAAACAATATTTACCTCCCACCACATTTATTTGCAGCGGGAGCCCACTCCCACGTGGCATAATGTAACCCCATTTAATTGTCTGCTGACGCAGCCCACCCCATTGGCAGAAAGGAATCTTCTTTTGTTGTTTGCCGATGGGGGTGCCTAATCCCCATTGGCTGCAGCTGTTCACCCAAAGCCAGACTCTTGTGGCATGCTGGAGCCTACCCCAGTGTGCCACATGCTAAAGTGAAAATGGTCCCACGACGTTTTTTTTTTTGCACCTAAAAAGGAAACAGTCCCTCGCAGTCTCCTTGCCCTCCCACAACCCGACCTACCCACCCTCGCACCCAGCCTCCCACATCCCCATCACCCCATACTTACTCCGGAGCTTGGCGATGATCTTCTGTGGACCGGGAACACATCTGCACTCTTCAAAGCCAACCGCGAACTGAGGAAATGCCGGTAAGCTGTATAATGTAATGAATAGGGTTTTTTCAACTTTAATGCATATCTCAGGCATTGTGGGGAATGTTTTCACCAAATTTTCAACATGGGGTTTTTGGGACCCCTCCTCATGAATTCTTGAACTGTCATGGCATTAATCGGCCCCGAAAGGAGGTGGTGTCGCGGTCACTGCACAGAATCACCCTTTGGGGCTGATTAACAAAACAGCAGTGCCAGTGTTCATGAGGTGGGCTCTCAAAAATCCTATGTTGCAAATTTGGTGGGAAAAATCCAAAAAACGACTGTTTTACGAGTGTGCGTTGTGCAGTCGCTACACACGCTTGTAACATCGTGAATCTGCGATATTTACATGCCAGATTTTCAACATTGACATTTTGTCACACCTTTTTGTGAGCAGTATAGCTGTCATTGTTCACATCCTGGCCGAAACATGTTTTTGCACTTCCGGCGCAGAATAGCGAGGTCCCTCTGAGAAATCAGTGTTCAGGACAGATTAAGAAAATGACAGTGACACTGTTCATGACTAGTGGTCCTAAAATGCCTATGTTGAAAATTTGGTAACGATACTCCATAAAATGACTGTGTTATGAGCGTGCATTGTGCAGTTGGCACGCACACTTTTAACTTCGAGAATTTATAATATTTTCACTCCAGATTTTCAACATTGCCATTTTCCCAGACCTAATTATGAACAGTACAGCTGTCATTTTCCCATCTTGGCCAAAAGGTGTTTTTGCACTTCCGGCGCAGAATAGAACGGTCGCTGTGGGAAATCACTGTTCGGGACATATTAAGAAAATGACAATGATACTGTTCATGAGCAGAGGTCCTAAAATGCCTATGTTTAAAATTTGGTGATGATAGCCCATCAATTGACAGTGTTATAAGTGTGCGTTGCGCACTTTCCACGCACCCTTGTAACTTCGCAAATTTATAATATTGTCATGCCACATTTTCAACAGTGGCATTTTTTCACACCTCCTTATGAACACTACAGCTGTCATTTTTCACATCCTGGTTAAAATATGTTTTTGCAGTCCTGCCAGAGAATAACATGGTCACTCTGGGAAATCAGTGTTTGGGACAGATTAAGATCGACTGAGTGAGAGGGCGAGTGACCGAGCTCAACTGAGCTCTGTCGGGACTGCTGCAGATTTGTTTGTGGGCAGACAAAGGCCCCAACACAAGAGCCCAGTACAAAAGGGCAGCCTGCAGCACTGGGAGAAACACAACGAGAGAGCAAGTGAGGGAGGGGGAGTGAGCGAACTCACCGGAGCGCTGTCAGGACTGCTGCGGATTTCTTTGTGGGCAGAAAAAGGCATCAATGCAGGCAGGGGCCCAGTACAAAAGGCCAGCCTGTAGCGGTGGGAGAAACAGTATGAGTGAGTGAGACAGGGGGACTTAGTGAGCTCAATGGAGCTCTATCAGGACTGCTGCAGATTTCTTTATGGGCAGAAAAAGGCTCCAATGAAGGCAGGAGTCCCGTAGAAAAGGGCAGCTTGCAGCGCCAGGACAAACACAATGAGTGCATGAGAGAGGGAGACTGAGCTACCTCAACAGAGCTCTGTTGGGACAGCTGCAGATTTCTTCGCGGACTTACAAAGGTGCCAATGCAGCCAGGAGCCCCATACAAAAGCACAGTCTGCAGCGCCAAGAGAAACAGAATGAGCGAGTGACAGAGTGGTAGTGAGCTCATTCAATGGGGTTCTATTCACGCGACTGCTCACGTTTTTCTTTGTGGGCAGAAAATACGGCAATGAAGGCAGGAGCCCAGTACAAAAGGACAGCTTGCAGCGTCGGCAGAAATGGAACGCGTGAGTGACAGAGTGGGAGGGAGTGAGCGAGCCTAATGGAGCTGTGTCAGGACTCCTTCAGATTTCTTTCTGGCCAGAAAAAGCCATCAATGCAGGCAGGAGCCCAGTACACAAGGGCAGCCTGCAGTGCCAGGAGACACAGAATGAGCTAGTGAGGGAGGGAGTCAGTGAGCTCAAGGAGCTCTGTTGGGGACTGCAGATTTGTTTGTGGGCAGAAAAGGCAGCAATGCATGCAGGGCATAGTACAAAGGGCACCCTGCACTGGCAGGAAAACCAGAATGAGTGAGTGAGCTTGCTCAGCGGACCTGTATTGTAACTGCTGCAAGTTTCTTTGTAGGCATAAGAAGGCAGCAAAGCAGGCAGGAGCCCAGTAGACAGGGCAGCCTGCAGACCCAGGAGAAATGGAATGAGTGAGTGAGAAAAGGGAGTGAGCGAGCTCAATGGAGCTTTGTCGGGAGTGCTGCAGATTTCTTTGTGGGCAGAAAAAGGCACCAACAGAGGCAGGAGCCCAGTACAAAAGGGCAGCCTGCAGTGCTGGGAGAACCAGAAGGAGTGAGTGAGACAGGGGGAGTGAGCAACCTCAACGGAGCTCTGTCAGGACAGCTGTGGATTTCTTTGTGGACAGAAAAAGCCACCAACACAGGCAGGAGCCCAGTACAAAAGGGCAGCCTGCAGCGCCAGGAGAAACAGAATGAGCGAGTGAGAGAGGGGGAGTGAGCCACCTCAATGGAGCTCTGTCGGGACAGCTGCGGATTTCTTCCTCGGCAGAACAAGGTGCCAACGCAGGCAGCAGCCCAGTACAAAAGAGCAGCCTGCAGCACAGGGACAAACAGACTGAGCCAGTGACAGAGGTCCACTGAGCAAGCTTAGCAGACCAACGTAATCAACATTCGGCATTGACAAATGCTTGTTCTTTTGGATCTTGGTTCTGTATGATGCCCTTAAAATACAGCTTATAGAAGAATGATTTAGATGACACGTGTGTTACCTGTTGGATTGTTCAAAACATGGTTCTATGGTCAGATAGCTTTCGTCGCATGGTCCCAACCTCAGGCTGCCAAAAGGAATATTAAGAGCCCTATTCTTTCTGTATTTACCTTCTAGTCAGTCTGGGGGAGGAGCCTGCTTTTGAATGAGACTATAAAAATCCTAAAAAGGACTGTGTTTTGTATCAAATGTATGGTAATGATAAAATATAAATGTGTAATATATCTAATTATTAGGGTACAATAAAAACTGTGTTTAAGGAACAAAATAAAGTTTTTAGGGATCTGGGGTGGAGTCTGACATGGTCACCTGACGATCTCCAGGTATAAAGGGAGCTCCAGCAGATGATCAGGTCAGATTTGTTGGAAGATCAGTGCAGTGCTGATCCAGTAAGGTCTGCAGACACCTTTTCAGACCTTAAAGGACAGGTGGGATAACTACCCATCCTGTTGTACAGTAGCTTATATCAGAAAGCTGAACAGTATTTCGAACGGTGATGTCACTTTAAGAGCTATGTATTTTTTAATTAATTTATCATATGAAGTCCACTTTTATGTTATGAAAATAAAGATATTGGCTTGGCAGAGTTCAGCCATTCTACTCCATATTCCTGTGTCTTTGTCCATCCAATTCCCACAATCGCTTCCATCATCTTAATGACTTCTGCTGTGTTCTTCATATATACCCTCATGCTCACTACTAAGCCCTTTATGTCACAATCTAAAAATGTGTACAAAGGTCCTACTAATCCCCCAAAACAGGAGCATCTTGAACATGGGTAATTGCCCAATGATGTAAAAGTGACAGCTTTCCTGTATAAAAATAAACATTTTAAAACTACTACTACTACTAATTCCACCTACTATGGGTCTCCTGGTGGTTGGTTCAAAGTCTTATGTACATCACGGAGAGTATAAAATGCTGGTGTTTTAGGATGCAAGCACTTCAGACACTTGTATTCCCAAATTGTGATCCACTTATGTGTCTTACCCTCTGCAGTACATCTCTCACCAATGTCTTAACCTCCTCCATCAGGTTACATCCACTCCTAGATAGCTGTCCATATTTTCAAGTTGTCTCAAACACTTCTTCCTGTAATCCTGATAGTTTTGGATAACTATTGAGTCCCCTTTATCAACATATTTTATGATGATGTTCTTATTCTCCAGATTCTTTAAGACCCCATATTCTGTTGCTGTTATATTAAACATTTTCCCTCAGTCCAGATTTCCTTCATATGTGATGTATAGTCATTTTCTCAATTAGATCA
The DNA here is from genome assembly GCA_016271365.2 of Neoceratodus forsteri. Lineage (NCBI taxonomy): Eukaryota > Metazoa > Chordata > Ceratodontiformes > Ceratodontidae > Neoceratodus > Neoceratodus forsteri. The sequence continues at coordinate 275,430,258 of CM057453.1, read as the reverse complement.
TTGTATGTCTGCATATCAACTAAAATGGGGCCTGGGAGCAAGCAGTGTGACTTAACTCCTAACACTTATTGCAATCTCACTTGCTTTTTCCTCTCTTGTTCATTCGTTACATTCTCTTCTTTCCTATCAAAATAAAATTGTAACCTTAACTTTCTAAAGAACCTCTGCAGATCTAATTTCAGGCTGAAAAAAGAGTTAAAACTGCAGTGGGAACTGAATGTTAATCAATTAACTTTTATTGTTCAACCATTAGTTCATTACAATTAAAAAGAAAAACATATAAAAACTAAACATGGCACAAAAGAAAATGCCATACTATAAGCACAGCATTAAATATCAAGCAGCATTTTCATAGTATACATCCCAGTTAATCTATTTGTGTCTATCAGATTATTATTAGCTTATTATCAGACTTACATCATTTCAGTTTAATTTAAAAAAGTGCCAATTCGGGCTGCCCATTACCAAGGGTATTCTTGGGCACCCCACATTTTCAGTTGTGCCAGCCACCATTTCTCGCCACTTACCAAGAAAGCCACAACAATAGCAGCTGGGCCACTCTCCTCCTCCCACCCAAGGCAACTGCAAAAAAGAAATCTATTAAAAGTGAATGGCAGTTTATTGCTCAGAAAGCATTCCAGTTACCAAAGTGCACACTGTCTTCAGTGACAGAGAGTGGTATCTCTGATACTGCTACTAAGCATCAGAACAGTGGGACTTTGTTAATTTTCTATACTGCCAATGGACGTCCATCTGCGATATGGAAAATGAAGAAAATATCGCTCCTCTCCTGCCCAGAAGCAATATCAGAGATACCACTCTTTTGGAAAAGCAGTAAAATGTTTCTCAACTGGAATGCATTTAAATACTAGCATTTGTTTTATTTTGTTGCCTCCCATTTTCATCAACCCTCTCATGCCTTGCAAAACAGCACCTCACAAACAGAAATCACTGGGCTTTTGATTGCTCCTGCTGCCAAGCAGTAAAGGTAAAAAAAAAAAAAAGAACAGTTCCCTGACTCCGGATCGCGTCCCTACTCACTCCCTCAAACAGCAGTTAAAAAACACACACACACACAAGCGACAGAACACTTTTTTAAAGCATACCTTTTATTTTCTTTTTTAAAGTCATTCTCTCAGCTTGCCGTCCGCCTGCCTTGTTAAACATTACAGCACATCTCTTGCTCAGCTCAGGGCTGTGCTCCTAACACCTGCATTTTTCTATCTCAGAAAGAAAATATAGAAAACTCTTACAAAGTGTGAGCACAAAACCGACCCCAAGACATGGCAGGTACAAAATGTTTAAAAAACTCTGTTTCTTGTTATAGGTGTGGAAGTGGTGGTGGGGGGGGGATATGTACAAGAGAATGGCTCTGTGGGGAAGGGGTGCAGTAGAAGATGGAACAACTCAGAAATCAGGGACTAGTTTACTAAAAAAGAGTTTTTTTGTGGTGTTAATATTTGTTCTCAAAGAAATTTCCTCAGTTATTTCATTACTTTATTAAATTTACACTGGAGTCCATTTTCTAAGTGCAATAATGACTTCCAGGGTGGGCAGTTTTGAAAACTTTCAAGGGCTATAAGGCCCTCCACCCTATGCCCCTGGGCAGTCCAGTATTTTCCAATACCACCCACCCTGTTGAGTATTATTGCTTGTTAATTACATTAAAACATCAATCAGTAAAATAAATAAATAAGATCTATTAAGAATCAGTTTCTCTGTGATCTGAATAGTCACAGGCGTGTCAGTTAGTTTAGTCTGAAAACATTAAGGTATTCATTATATCTACTTACTGTACACATTTGTCAGCAATTATACTAGTTAATTGAATACATGGTATAACAATTTCATACATCCTAGAAACACAGCATCTATAATCTAAACAATTCAGGTAGCATATTGTTGGTTAAACACACTGATTCAGCATAGTTAATGGGACACCATAAAAATGAAAATCATCACATTCGGGATTTATGTAAATAAGCATCTTCATTATAATGTCCAGTTCTTTCATCATTTAGTTCATTATGGAGGGTGAACATTGATCCCTCATATATGCTGCTAGACTGGCCAACATCTGAGACATTTTACTTCAGTAAATGTTTGCAGTTACCCATAGTTTGAAGACCAAAATTTGCCCAGCCCTTTATTTCTACTGCACAAGTAGTCATTCGTAAAGTCTATGGGCATCATAATGACATGAACATATTCCAAAATGCCATTTGTACTGTACTTAGCTTGTGGACTTGTGTACAATAGGTCTGTTTTCTTTGACAGATTCACACATAGGAAAAAGGTATTATGGGAGTTCAGGCTTCATAGGAAAAACAACTACTTTTAAGGAAAATGTACTCCAAGGTCTGGCTCCACCAGTCCCTGCCTCAGTGTCCTTGTGGAGTTAGCAATATGAAACTAACAATTAAAAGTTCAAAGAGTGAAAATACACATAGCGGGAGTTTGAACTCCACAGTGGGGTTTATTAGAATAATGCCAAAGTGTTCAGGTTCTAGTTCCTCTGTTCTCAGTGGACTGAATATCAAGTCAGCAACTGTTAGAAAGAAAAAAAAAACAGTACCTCATGAGGGCCATAACCCCTTAACTACCCTTCAGTCTCCTCTTATCCCCATTATAGCATTCTAAGGAGTTTTAGGAGATTGGATCTCCATAGATATCCTGTAGCTATTAGGCTCTCCCCATCCCAAGGCTCCTTAATCCACTCCTCCTTGCCCACTTCTCAGACATATGTAACTGCAACCTACTACCCAGACCTGTTACCAAGGGCATCTAAACATGCCTTGACAGTATCAATGGCCCAGAAAACTTACTGTATACCTACTGCTTCTGCCTGTTTAATACCTCTTGGTCATAGGACCCTTACTATGAATAGCAAACTGTGCACACTGTGGTCTTAGGACTAAACCTTGTATTCACTAACTGAATCTAATGTGTAGTCCAGCCTGTTCCTATTCTGGACCTGTTGTAGCACCCTGTATGTATCTATTCTGGACCTGTTGTTGCACCCTGTATGTATCTTATTCTGGACCTGTTATTGCACCATGTATTTGTGCTTGTTTTGTATTCTATGTAACTCCCCAGGTCGCATCTGAAACAAGCGGTCCACGCTCAGCATGCTTATCTGGTAAATCTCTTAAATAAATAAATAATCACAAGCCTTTCTCTTTCTTCTCATCCTGGTAGTTGGGAGACCAAGGAATCCCACAGGGCCTCTCCTATTTCCCAAGATCTCCATATTAAAACTTTCTTCCACCAAGATATCTTCATCCTCCAAAATTCCAGGAATTCATTTGTAGAGAAAAAGAGAGAACTCGTGCTCCACTGAGCATAATAAATTTCACACTGAGAGAAATCAACTACCCCCCCCGTCCCAGGCAGTGATGGCATACCTTTTATCAAAATAAAATAAGCTTGTAAGTACAAGTAGTGCTACTCTGATTTCTTTCTTTCAGCTTTGATTTTCTTTAAACCTCACACCTCTTGTCACTTCTCATCAATCCTCACTCCTCGAAAGCGGGCAAAAACACCAGTTTCAGGCAGCACAGCAATTCTCCATGGTTCCTGTTTGCCTTCATATGATCTGCAATTTAGTGGGTTTCGAAATGCTGAGGAGTTGAGTAACTCTCAAGTAAAAAGGCAACTTATAACCAGTCACTAATTAAAAAATGAGTCTTTCCATGCTTAGAACCTTGGATTTCAGGCTAAACCATTAGAAACATTAAAAAGAACTGCATGACAACAATGGGCAAATGGGACCAGGCAGACAATAAAAACACTGAGGCACCTGATTTCCCTTGTCCCACCCTACCCACCTAGGGTCCCTGGACTACTTCCCCCTCTTTCATGAACTGAATGTGTTGAAAGTACCTTGAAAAAAATACTCTCCTCTTGTGGTGTCAGAACTCTGGCAGATAAATTAAACACTGATGTCCCTCCTTCTGCTGTGTGCCAGATCGTATGTGTATTTTGTCCCTCTGTTGTGCTTGTTGGGGACCCTTGCATCTTGTGTCTTTTTTTCCCTTGCATTCTGATCTCTTTCTGCCTTGGCTTCTGTTTCTTTATCTGTCATCCCTATACCTGTAACTGATGGGCCTTCTCCTAGATCCTTCTCCTGCCTGCCTCACTGTCTTCCTGTCTGTCTCTCCCCTTAGGTTCTGCAGTGCCAACCCCTGTTTCTCCTAAAAAACTTATTTCTTGTAGAAAGGTTAAGAAATACTAAAAGTGAACATAAAGAGCATTATGACAGATCACAATGTTTAAATATAATTTGCATTATTTATTTAAAATGTATTTACCTTTAGTGAATAATTGTACCTTTACCTTTTTGCTATCCGTCTGTCCAACTTTCATGTTATGCAATGGAACATTGTCTGAAATATGAAAAATAAAGTTTAAATACATTTGCATTATTTCTGTGTAACCTACATGTGAGTTTGGTCGGTCGATTAAGCGTTTGCTTACCATTTAAATTGATAAAGGTGTTAAAGAGTGCTTACATACCAGAGGATATGTGCCCATTGTAATGTACAGCACAATGTGATGATTTTTATGGTGTGTTTTTGCACTTTGGTTTTACGTACAGAGTTTTATAAACAATAAATAGTCATTAAATGCAGTATATGTGTATATATTTCATACTCAGGTACACCTGCCACTCTGAGGAAGGGGTAATATCATACCCCAAAATGTTGGTGGGCTTGGGTAACTCAAATTGTCTGTGTTCTGTAATAAATTCACTCTGTTGTACTGCTAAGTGGTGAGTGGTCATGTATTTCTATGTTCATTGGCTATTTACTGTATGTAATCCTATCCCCATGCACCTAGCCAAATTAATATGAGGCAGGTGTGTTTTTCTGGAAATGGGCTTACTGGTGGGTAATCCCCAAAAGACACTTTATTTGATACAGGAAATGGGATAAGGCAACCTGTCATTGTTTTATTTTCAAAGTTAAAAATATTTTTGGCACCTTTATGCAATCCCTTGCATAGAGCAATGGTGACAAGATGCACATGACCAATTTGAATATCGTATGGTATTCACATGGGTCCCAAACATGGGACTGGATTTCAGTTGAAGCTTTATAATAATATGGAACCTGATAGAATAAAATAGAATAGAATAGAATAGAATAGAACAGAACAGAACAGAATAGAATAGAATAGAATACAGTAGAGTAGGGTAGAGATGAGCAGAGTAGAATAGAACAGAACAGAGCAGAATGTTTATTGTTTTTCATAAACTCTTTTAAGAACTGCTAATGCCTCAAGGAAAACTTTAAAAAGCATAATAATTAGGTACAATATTGCTTGCATTCCATTTATATTTGATATATTCCTACTCTCCATAATTTATTGCCAAGGAAATGTGTATGAATATATGATCTTTATCCTTTAGAGTTCATTTTGAGTTCATCTACCGCTATAGCTTACTCTCTACTTCAAGTCATAATCCTCTGTTATGACATCATAATTTGTTGACATGGGAGTAACTGTGAAACCACAAGCAGTATTTCATTACTTCAGGTGGGGAGAAGCAACAAGAGTAGATAAACTTATCAGGAGCAAAGATCCTGTTTTCATGCAAATGACCTCACTACTAAATGATGGGGAGGAGGAATACAGAACTAATGGGAAATACAAGCTGGACAGAGTCTAAACATTATGTATTAAAGTTATCCTGAATGTGTCACCAGCTCTTTAATTCAAAAACTGTACATAGTGTATGGGAGCAGGTTGTTATGCACAGAAATCAAAAGAAAGATACGCTTGTTGTACCATCATTGTGAATTGGTGTTGCTGTTGTACCATCATTAGTATGTCACAGCAATGATACAACAGCTGAATTGTCTCTGCATATGAGCAAGTTGTGGTGCTCCAGGCTTCTGAAGATGGCTGCAGTGGACAGTGAAGGCACTGAAAGTGAAAAGAGAGTAAAGCACTAAAAATAAGAGCCTTTTTCTTTTCTAATATTTCCTGAAACACTGCAGGAGACTATTTTTTTATTTTATTTAAAAAACATAGAGGCTATCTGAGAGCAGAGGACCAGGATGGAGTCGGGTGTTTTCTCAGACTTTCAGTGAGCGGGTGGCGGACAACAAACTTTCACACTGTGGCGTGACTGTCAAAGAAGTGCTCAGCAAATGATTTACTGTTGCCCATATACTATACAAGACAATGGATGGAAAACAGTAAAAAACAACACTGGTGTTCACTTCTCGAGGTTGTATGACAACCGAAAACCTCTTGAGCTTCACTTTGAAGGTTTACTCGGTTGTCGTGCAACCTCTCGAAGTGAACAACAGTGTTGTTGTTCACTTTGCCCATCCATTATCCACTGTATTTCTCACACCTTGGTAATGCAGAGGCTGTAGTCATGCAAAGAAGGCAGACCTTGCTTAGTTAATAGCATGCACACAGATCAATCCACAGTTGTAAAATATGTCCCATTGAAAGAGGGGACGTTGGACAGAACAGAATGGAGATCTTTTATTCTTTTCAAAAAGTACTGAGTGATCTTTACTTCTGAAGTGGACAAGTACCAGAGTTGGGTAGAAGAGTATTCCTCATCTCATGCAAAGAATGCCCCCTCTAACAATGCAGTAACACTCTAGTTATGCACTACCGTCATTGTGTTTGGAAGGATCCCTATCACATGGTCTGGAATGTAAAAACTGTGTGACATCAAAGAGAAAACTTTAAAAACACTAATTTTTAGACACCATTCATCTTATAATTCAGATATTTTCTGTACGTTCCCATATATTTTATTTTTAATGACATCCGCATAAAAAATTATCGCTGTTATTTGGTCTTTATCTGCTTTAACTCCTTCCATCCAAGTGTCTTTTATCATCCTCTTCTTGTGACTTCACAAGTTGCTGCTGTAGAAATGATTATGATGTTACAAGCAAGCATCAGAGGTGAGTAAATTCGCCTTGTCAAAATTGTAAGGCATACTATAACAAGCATGTAAGATCTTAATTTGGGTTAACTGGCTCCTGGTATCTTTAAAAGCTTTGCAGCAGAAGGCCCTGCTGGAATTCCAGTACCGTTCAAAGAGACATCTATGTAACATTTTATCTCAGGTATGCTTGGAATTTAAGGAAGAAGATGGCAGGGAGTCTCTGAGACAGGAATAGATCAGACCTGCAGTGACAGGGTGATGTGATAACCACTGAGGTAGTACATCAGGAACAGAGGAGGCAGCGCAGGCTCTAATCACTGGCTGCAGGGCATTCCATAGTTGCAGATATCTCCAATAATCAGTATAGGGAATGCCCTAATGGTTCTGTAAAGCTTGAAATGTATCAATACTCCAATGACGAGGGAGCACAAAGTCTTGTAATAAATTAATACCACAGTTTCTCCATAAAACCCAATGTATGAACTCACATCTCACTTGAATGTCAGGATTGCCCCAAAGGGGGGTAAAAGGCATCAGTGTGGAGGTGGTCCTCAATTTTTTGTGAAGTCAACACCACTATAGGATGGTTGGGCTGACAATCAGATGAGACAAAATTGATTTAGTGTTAGGGGACAATAGAAAAACAAGCGGGGAATAGTGCCCATACTGCTGGGCTTCTGAGTTAACCTGCTGGAGACTTTCAGATGTTACAGGCCAAAACCAGTGCAATGTTTGGGCAGCTCTGAAGGCTTGGAGGTACTCTTCCATCCATGGAAGACACCACCCACTCCAGAGGACCAGTGGGCAGGAAGTTTAGAATGACTATATTTAGGGGGCTTTCCTTACCAAAGAAAATTGCCAACAACCTTATCTAGTTGAGCAAACCATTTAGTGGGGAAGGCAAGGGGAATATGAAAGAGCAGATAAAATAACTTGGGTGCAAATAACATTTTTAAGGCTGCTATTTTCCCAACCAAAGACAAACACATCAGATGCCAATGATCACATTCAGATCTGAGGGAGGGAAGAATGGATTGAAGATTAGTTTCCCATATTCCGTGGAGATCAGCAAAAATTCATACCCCGAGATACGTAATGCCAGTAGTGGCCCATATAAGCCCATGTGAAAGTACCATGGAATGGGAGCAATGTTTGTTAAGGGGTAGTACTGCTGTCTTGGATGCATTAACCTTTAGGCCAACAAGTTGGCCAAACTGATGAAGTAAAGAGCTGCGTGGAGGGAGGGAAATACTGAGATCCACAATAGAAACCAAAAGAACATCTGCACACATTAAAGTTGTGGAGCCTATTTAAAAACTCTGCATCTCCTTATGGTTCCTTATGGCAGTGGTTACAGGTTCCATGGCAAATAATAAAAACACCGGAGACAGCGGGCAACCTTGACAGGTGCCCCAGGCCAATGGAAAAGACTTCAAGATAAGCAAATTATTTAGCACTGTGCAGTCAGATTGGAATATACAGTATGAATCCAACTTAGAAATTGATGACCAGTGCCCAAATGTGCTATTATTGTATGTAAATAGTCCCACTTTTGAGAATCAAACACTATCGCAAAGTCTCTAGCAGTAGCTGCTGCCGGTGGCTTCAGCCTTTGGGATATATGGATAAGATTAAGAAGGGCATGAATATGGTCCATACTAGAGTGGTCTTTAACAAACACCAACCTGGGATGGATGAATAAGCTGGAGTAGGAGGTGATACAGATGATTGGCGAGCACATTAACGAAAATCTTGCTATCAGTATTAATAGGAAAGACAGGGCAATAGTTTGCTACCAAGGTGGGATCCTTCCCCTTTTTAGGAAGGAATGAAATGATAGCTTTATAGAAAGTTGGGAGAAAGGTACTGGCAGCCTCTGCCTCTGAAAACCTTCTGGAGAACCAGAGAAATTAAAGGGCCCAAAACTTGCCTAAGCTTAACAGGGTATCCTCCACTCCCAGGTGACTTCCCAGGGCTTAATGAGTGTAATGCTTGTGAAATTTCCAGGACTGTTATGGGAAAGTCCAATTGGAAGGCTTGCTGGTGGGTAAGCTTGGGAAAGTTTAGCGGAGTTATAAATGCCAGTATGTCAGCCATGTTGCCCCATTGAGATGAGGAATATAAGGAGGCATAAAAAGAATGCATAAGATCACCAATTTCTGCTGTTGAATTACAGACCTTACCAGAGGCAGACTTTAAGCTGGCAATAAAGCACTCCACCTGCTGCTTTTTTAGCCAATAAGCAAGTAACTTTCCAGATTTTTCTCCCCCGTCCCAATACTTATGGCGAAGCCAAAGAAAAGAGAGTTTGGCCCATCGAGACAGAACGGTATCAATCTCCATACATATGCTAGTAGTAAGTAAGTAAGAAAAAGTTTATTGTTTGACCGTTTAGGTCATTACAATTAGACATAAAAATATACAGTATACAGTAGCCTAATTAAGCATAGCCAATATACCAACTGCATTAGAAATAGACTTAGCAATAAATAGTACATACAGCAAACACATCAGTAAGTATCAGAAGTCTAAAAATATATATAGCCCTAGTAAATATTCACAATATTCCTACTTTCACTTTGCACTAGGTTATTTATAAGCAGTAAACTGTATTTCATCCTATCCACATATAATTGAATACATTCAATTCGGTTCCCCAGAGCACACATTAGTTATTTGTCACAAAATACTTAGTTTGCTAGGGCCTTCCCTGCCACTTTCCACTATCGACAGCATTTGATCAACATAATTCTATCAGTATTTTGCCCTTGATTAAAATACCTCCCTATTTATTCAATTTATCACTTAATGGGCAAATAATTGGATGCATTAAAAAAAAAACTATCACATGCTAAGGCATCACAATTAGGTAAACACTTTTGATCTGTCTTCTGAATTTATCAAACCTGCTTTAGTTTTGAACTCTATATTAAGCCCTCAAATTATAATAACCACACTTAGCAACATTTAGCAAAGTTTTTAAATTCTAAAAATGTCAATAAAAGACATGGACTACATGTATATACTTATATAAAATCACCACATTGCGGGTCATGACTGTCCATGCAAAATTATTCTTAAAGGTTTTATATGGGGCCCAATAGCAATCCTTAAGAACCTGGTCCAGTTGCTGCTAATCTGCAAACTCCTTGTGCACCAGCAGGATATTAGCACAAACACCATTGTAGATAATATGCAACTTAGAATGTATAAACTGTTTTATAAGCTAACACTTTTAGTTTTATAAGTTTTGTAGAGACAAACTCTTGTAATCAGAAGTTCAGATTCTGCAGCCTCTTCATGTAAACCCTAATATTAGGGCTAAATTCAGTCAGGATTCAGGAGAACCAAAATTAAATGTGGATTATTCTGAGTCAAATGCATATCCAAACCTTACAAAGTGAGTATCCAAACCTTGCAGAGCCATGTAAATTACTGTGGTCCCAGAATTTCCAGGAAATAATTACCTCAAAAATCTAAAACAGAATTTAGGACTCCAAAGCAGACCACATTTTTATTTATTTATTTATATCCTCGGCTGGGAGGGTTGTACCTTTGGTTCCCCCATCCAGCCAGCCCTCATGGTCCCCACCCCAGCAGCAGTCAGAGCTCACCTCCCCCCCACCGCAGCCCTTCCCATGTTGCTTCACAGTGGGTACTTACCCCACCACCATGGAGACAATGGAGGGCAGGCACAGGTGGAAGCTAATTTGAGCACATCCATGGCAATGTCATCAGAGCAGCTGTCATGCCGCTGAGTGGTTTTCTTTTTACAGTAGAAGCCCCCCTGGTGCTGGTGTGAAGTGGCATCAAGGATGCTGTAACATGTTTCCATGTGCTGCACGTCCGACACCAGCAATGTCATACTCTTCTGTTGGCTCCTGAGGCTGGACAGCCCCCAGTCACTGCCAGGAGCTGGCACTTCAGCAGTCATCCCCACCCACCCTCCTCGGAGAAGGGGAGCTGTTCCTGGGATGCTCAATCCTCCTCCTCCTGGCTGACCCCCAGTGGCCTGTGCCCGCTCCCACACATGGGTCGTTGGTGTGGTGCGAGTTGTGGCGTCCAGCACCTCAACCCTCAGTGCCAATGGGCCGGTGGACTACATTGTTAAAACAAATCAGCATTGTTCTTTTGAGTGCACATGATACCACTGTTAGTTTTAGAGCACAACACAACATGTTTAATAAACTTCTCTTATGCTCCCTTATGGAAGTGGTTCAAAGTTTTCCTTACAAAGTTTTGGGGAGCCATAAGATCAGATTTATATGAAACAATAAATACAGGCATGTATTATAATTTCCAGGGCTTCAATTAAAAGAAGTTTGAGAGTTCCATTGCTATTCAAGAAGAGGAGTTTGAAATATTACCTTTTCAGGGTTTTTTTATACCCCACAGTCAGCTTCCACTACTCACTGTGAGGGGATTACCCAGGTGTGTGCAAGAGGCCATTTACCTGCATGTAATTTCAGCTCAGGGGTGAGCCAATAATAGAGCAGGTTTGCCTCTGTCCTTCCCTGCAAGATCACCAGCCTTTTATTTCCACTGGGACACTTGTGCAATCTACTTGAGCAGCAGCTATCCAAGAGATCTGTGTTTTCGGAACAGTTTTGCAGCTTGAAAATGACTGTGAGTGCAGCATATGTGTGACTTTGTAACTGAAACTGCTCTGATTTGTTTCATCTTGCTGCTCTGCTGAACTGAGGGGATTACCCAGGTGTGTGCAAGAGGCCATTTACCTGCATGTAATTTCAGCTCAGGGGTGAGCCAATAATAGAGCAGGTTTGCCTCTGTCCTTCCCTGCAAGATCATCAGCCTTTTATTTCCACTGGGACACTTGTGAAATCTACTTGAGCAGCAGCTATCCAAGAGATCTATGTTTTTGGAACAGTTTTGCAGCTTGAAAATGACTGTGAGTGCAGCATATGTGTGAATTTGTAACTGAAACTGCTCTGATTTGTTTCATCTTGCTGCTCTGCTGAACTGAGGGGATTACCCAGGTGTGTGCAAGAGGCCATTTACCTGCATGTAATTTCAGCTCAGGGGTGAGCCAATAATAGGGCAGGTTTGCCTCTGTGGGAGGGTTTGCTGAAGCATTTAAACATCGAGCTCACGCATAGCGCGAGCGCCACTCGGAGTAGATTTTGCATAGGAATATGTACCCATAAAAGAGAGGGACCTCATTTTAAATAGGTTTTATTATTTATCTGGTTTTGTATTTTTTGGTTTTAACTGGTGGGTCTGGCTGTTTTTGGGTGGGAAGGCTTTCTACAAATTTAAGGAGTGATGCTCGAGGAAGACTCAGCTGTTTAGATAAGCTGTCACCTGACTCCTTTTCAGTCCCATTTTTTGAGTTAGGATTTAATTTTTTTTTTCTCTTCTCTCCTTATATGTATACTTGAAGTGGTAAGATGGTAAGCAAAACTGTTAAAGGGGCAATTAAAGGGGAGCAAAGGATAAATCCAAAAAAGAATAAAAAAGGTAATTGCTGTGTTTTTACGCAGGAATTTTGTCATCATGGCTTCGACCCCTAAGGATTTGATAGAAAGTCCCGTAGTATCCTACTTACCTCACTCCTTTAAGGATTTTATGAATGAGGAATGCAGATCAGATTTAGCTGGAGACAATTCAGAATTTAATGGAAGAAACCAAATTCTGATGGCTAAGAGCTGGGATAAAAACAGTACAAATAATACAAATCAAAAGAGACTTTGATTAATTTATTGGAGAACCAATTTAGTGGTAGCGATGGGACTAACAGGGAATTTGAGGAATTTAAACAATTATCCTCTTTTGACAATAAGAATATAACTCTGGACTTGGAAGTAATTAGTAACTTAGAGACTGGTGTTAAAACTCTGTCCCAAGGGAAAATCACTGATTTCTTAAAAAAAAAAAACCCTTTCTAAAGCCCCCAATAATATTTTTCACAACGTTCCAAAAATGAACAGCACACATATGGTTTCCAATATAGGAGGTTACGATTGTACCACTTTTGGGGAAAAAACAAATATAGTGTATCATTCCCAGGTTTTTAGACAAGATGAGTGGATGGGGGAAGTAGAAGTAAGTCAGCAATGTATGTCTGGGCAAGGAGATTATATAGATAAAGATGATGGTATTTCATGCTTTCCCTCAGGAATAAAGTTATTTAGTCCATTAGAGATCTCTAGTGAGGTAGGGGTCTGCAATATCAACTCTAAAGAAATGGTGTATTCATCCCTTAATGATGCGCCTGAAGAGTTTTTCCAAAAAATGGACAAAGAGGTCCAGGACATTCATTTAGATAAAGATTTTTTGGTTCAGTGTCCGAATACTATATCGAAATATACCATTAAGGCTCTTGCACATCCAGTAATGTCCAATTTTGTTTTATTGGAGGCATATAATGGTATTAAGACAGCTTTGGAAACTCTTTCTAGTTTTTGTGTTGTGAAGTTTGCTGCTTTAGAACAACAAATTTCACAATTATTGGGGGGAAAGAAAGTTCACAGTTCTGGGCATCATTTGTCATTTTCTCCCCTAAATGTTCAAGAGCCCTCAAAAGGTAAAAAGGTCAAAAAGAAGGGTGGAGTAAGTAAGAAGAAAGGGGGGAAGAAAAAGCTTGGGCCTGTGGGACTTATTCAGACTCCTAATTTAGGAAAACAGAAAGATGAATTAGACACTAAGGATGAAAAGACTAATAAAATTGGGGCTACAGGCACCATTAGGATAGGAGAGGTACAGAGAGATACAAGGAAGAATTCTGACCAAAAAAATAAATCTACGTTTGTGGATGGGACACTTACAAAAGATCAAGAAAAGGGGGAGGGTGATTGCATTGCGAAACAAAAAACAAATTCTAAGGAGAATTTAATTAAGGTAGATCAGTTTAATAAAGATCTTTGCCCAAATTTCATGTTGGCCAAGGAGGATAGTAACCCCAAGGGGTATGACCTGGAAGCATATAATTTAATCTGTACAGGGAAAGAAGTAGTTTTTAAATTAGATAAGCTGTATTTTAAACATTATGAATCTACTGTAACCCTAACCAGCATGATAGCCCATATGTTGAGAGCAGAGTTAGGGTTACCAACAGTTGCAGATGCTCTTATTATGGTGACTAGGGATACTTCCAACCCTACTAATTCAGTTTACTTTATGCTCCCTAACATGGATATGGCAAAATTGGTCTGGGCTAAGCTAGGCCTGGTAGACTCTTTGGGATTGCTGCTATCAACACCAGTGACCTGGTCAACAGTTTGGAAAAATGTTTATAATACGGCAAAAATAGGAAAAATGTTAACATATGATATATTCAAAACTACTCTTGTAACACTGAATTGGGAGTTTGGAGTTTCCCGTGAAACCTCAATGATCTCTATTTTTGGGCTGGATATATTGGAGGAAGAAACTGCTACTAATTTACCATCATTATTGCGGATGATTTTATCAACTATTATTAAAACTCATATACTTCCAGAAGAATTTGTGGAGGTGAATAGAGTTTGGAATGATAAAGAATGTACTCAGATTAACTGTATTATTGGTTCTGTACAATTGTTAGTATTACTTTTTGAAAATAGACATGTGTTGGATGAGGTGGGTATTTACATGGTGGAACTGAATGAGTGGGAGACATCAGGTCAATCTAGAGCCATCCAACCTTGACTAAGTTTTTTGGAAATACAAAGTAATGAGTCCTCATTAGAGCAGGAAGAGGGGTCAGAAAGCAACCCTGGTTATAATGTCCTTAATTGGAATATAGCAGGACTCCATAATAAGTTTGTGGATCCACAGTGGGTTGCTTTTATTTCGCGACATGAAGTGATTATTTTCAGGAGACATGGGTTTTAACATCTCCTTTCCTGAATGGATATGAAACTAGTTTTGTGCCAGCAATTAAAGGGAAAAAACATGGGAGGAACAAAGGAGGTCTGGTTACAATGATCAAAATTAGGGAAGGATTAAGGGTAATCAAAAGTTACTCTCCAACTCCCGAGATCCTTATGGTAGTGGTTAACAGGGACCTTTGTATGGTTCTGATTGTTAACATGTATATTCCACCATGTTTTCACACTTACTCTACATATGATTTTTGGTCCAAACTATCGATGAAAATAGATTTAATGATACAGTTAAATTGGATAGATACTGTCCTTTTAGCTGGGGATTTTAATGCTAGGATAGCCGAGTTCGATAATTTATCATTGTTACAAAAACTATTATATATGGCAGATTTGGAAAAGAGAAATACAACTGACATGATTGTAATTGAGGCAGGGAGACATTTTAGTACTTTTATCACAGAGAATAATCTCTTGATTCTTAATGGGAGATTAGAAGGGGATCGTCGGGGTAATAGCACTTTTTTCTCCCCAGTTAGTAAGAGCGTAATTGATTTTATATTATGCTCTCCTTTTAGCTATCATTTCTGCAGGAGATTATATGTGTCTATGAGAACAGAAAGCAATCATGCAGCAATTTTGCTGGACTTTAGGACTTCTGATAGTGTCATTCCTCCTCCCAATAAGCCCTTGGTGGATATTGAGATTAGTGGGAAAAAAAGGTTAAGATTGAATAATGAGTAGATGCAAGGAGTTTGGAACCTTTTATACTCTTCTATTTTTGTTGAATTATTTCAGCAGGTACATAATGGCTCCAAAGGTGAAAGGATCAGTGAATTATTAAACATAGGGTATCAACAGATTAAGACACTGATTTATTCAGTTAATAGTGTTAAGCCCCAGTTAGTATCCTGGTTTGATGAGTATTGTAGGAGAGAGAAAGAAATTTGATGAGGCCATCAGGCAGACAAAAAAATCTGAGTAAGATGGCGATTATAAATTTAAATAAAATGCGAAGGGAGTACAAGGAATTTCTCCACCAGAAAAATAGAGAATTTACTGAAAAACAATGGGGTGTTATGTACCGAGCTATTAAGGAGGGTGATATTAAGCTTTTTTGGGCTTTGGTGTCCAAGGGAACAGCTGATCAGAATTCTAGACCTCCCATATACTGTATGTCCCCAAGGAAACTTGGATATCTTATTATAGTCTACTATTTAATAGACATCCTACCAACGATGATGATGTGATAGAAAATTTTAACATTGAGGGGGAATACACATCGTTAGTGTTTTCATTTGGAGAGGTGGAAGAAGCCATTGTGAATTTATCAAATAATAAAGCACCTTGACCCGATTTGATACAGGAGAAATTTACAAAGGCATTTGAATTATTGGGTAGTTTTTATAATTTTTCAATATCTGTTTAAAGAGAGATTTATTCCATTATCTTGGACAAGAAATATAATAGTTCCAATTCATAAAAGGGCCAACTTCATTTGCCATCTAATTATCGTCCAATCAGTCTTACTGACATTAGTGGAAAAATCTTTGCTAAAATAATATTACATAAATTACAAGATTGGATAACTGCAAACTCCCTTTATCGATCTTTCAAGCAGGTTTTTGTAAGGATTTTTCTATAAAGATATAGATATTCTTGATTCCCCAAAAATTAAGAATATCCTAGTACATTGTCTGGCCTATGCAGACGATTTGATTATTTTTGCTTTATCTGCTCAAGGTTTAAAAAATAAAATAAATAAATTTTGCTCTAAATGTAAACATTTGGACTTATTAATAAATATGAAAAACTAAGTTGCTTGATTTTTGCACTTACAGGGACATCAAATTAAACCAAGGATTTATTTAAATAACGAACTTATTGAAGTGGTATCCTCTTATATATATTTGGGGTGAAGTTTGCTTCGAATGGAAATTGGATAGAGCATTGGAGAGGGCAAGTGATAAGGGCAAAACTGATTGTTAGGGCTTTCTTGCGTTTTGCTAGGAAATATGCAGGATATTTGGTCTCGCCGGCATTGATAGCCGGCGAGGCCAAAATTAATCCTATTCTTTTGTACGGCGCAGAGGTCTGGAACAACAATGTCCCTTCATGGTTGGAGATCCCACTTTCTCTCTATTATAAATCTTTATTGCAGGTTCCACTTGCCACTTCTAATGTTATAGTTAGGGCTGAATTGGGTAGAGTACCTATTGTTACAATAATTGATATACGTCTCATGAGTTACTGGGTCAAAGTTATTAATCAACAGACTAATATTATGCCTCTACTATGCCTTAGAGAAAAATTATCTTGGCATAAACAGAATTTTAGGTCTCCTTGGGTCAAAAATATTCAACGTATTTTGGGCAGTGTTAATATGCTTCATCTTTGGACAGATTGGGAGAAATCAATATCAATATCGTATGTGTTTAAGGAGTATGTTAAAAAGAAAATACTTAGGCTTGCCTATGATAAACAAATGGAGCTCCTCAGAGTTCAACGTCAGGCCAGGTGGTTAGCTCAAAATAAAATTGATGTATTTATAGAGAAATATCTTACTCTTGGGCTGTCCCTGTTAGAAAGAAAAATGATTACTTGGGCAAGACTGGGAATCATCTGTTCTAAATATGCTTTTTTTAATAAGATGACTCCACCCAATTTAGGTTTGGAGTTTTGCAGATGTAACAAGGGTTTTCAAGAAGATCTTTATCATATTACGGTACAGTGCCCTTTATATAAAACCCCGCGGTTTAATCTGTTAAATGATTTCCTTATTAAATATGTGAATGCAAAATATGATATTTTATTCATACTTCTTCACCCTCAGACATTGGAGGAGGCTAAGATGGTTTCAAGTTTTTTTTATCAAGTGTTGAAACACAAAGAAAAACATCTCTCTGCCTATGACAATTAATTTGTTCATGGATTTGTGTGTGTCAAAATTTTAAATGTAATATTAGATTTAATATTTTTTTCTTCTTTTTTGTACATAATTTTATGCTTCTAGTATGTTGTAAAGGCTTGATTGCTGAACAATAAAACATTGAACCTTGTCTGTGACAGCATTCTTGTGAAAGCTGATAAAGAAAAATCAAACTTGAGTCCTTTCTCCTGTTCAGGGAGTCCATAGTATCAGCCTGATTTTTTTTTTTTATTTACAAGTACATCTGGGATTCAAAACATGTGTCTTTCACTATATCCCCTTGTAGGATTCTATTGTCAGCCGTCACCACTCTCCACAGCACAGAATTCCACCTGAGTTATCTCCTACATATCGAGTTCACCTAGGAAGAAAAAAAGAAAATAATGCTCCACTGAGCATGGTAAATTCAACACAAGTGAAGCAGTACTAAGACCCCTGTTCCCTTAGGCAATGGTATCATACCTTTTATTGGAATGTAAAAGCTTCTCTGCACAAATAGTGCACCTGGTTTACAGCGAATGGGATACATTAATCCATCTCCAGCAGCTCCCATCGTCTGCATCCCCAATCTGTCTTCAGCTGTCCAAAACATTTATCCATGTGGGTCCCAACAGCCAAATGCTGAGTGGTAGAAGCAAAGAGGCAACATGGCTACTGCTTCAACACTGTTTTGACACATATTAAAAATGCCACATGCACTCAAGACTCCGGGAGCACCTGTGGATGGTTCCATGAACAGTCTGGTTACAAGACTTGCCGATATCAAGTTATGCAGGGTTAGAGTATGACTTCAGCAAACTAAGAAAAACTTGTTAGAAAAGGTTAAAATGCTCAGTAGCACAAAGAATAAAGCTAGAAGCTGGAGCCCAAGTGCAGAGTGGGGCTGCAGTGCAGCCATCTTGCAGCCCCTTCTTCGACCGTCAACATAAGTTATTAAGCTGACGCATTGCTGGAGAATTGGGGGCCTGGGAAGGATTAGTCTTAACTTGGGCATCAGCAAGGTGGATCTCCTTTTCCAGCTCCACCAAACATTGGTCATGTTGAGGATGCCTTTGCACAGCTGATGATCTTCCCCTGCAATGTGGCCTTAAAGGCCTCCCAAGTAGTACCATCCGATGTGGCATGTAAAGGATTTTCAGAACAAAATGTTACATTTTGGTTTTGACCCAAGAGATGAAATTTAGGTCTTTGAGTCACAAAAGGTCTAACCTCCAAGAAGGAGATTTTAATTGAGGGTCTCCCCATAACAATTGTAGACTGATGGGCACATGAGCTGAAATAATCATCAGTAGAAAAGCGACATTCACAACACTGGACGTGAGTAAAGGGGATATAAGCCAAAAATGTAAATGGCTCTGGGAGCTGTGAACTGTGGAATGGAAAGTATAATGTCTCTCTCTCTCTCTCTCACTGGGATGGCAGATACACCAGATATCTACCAGCCCATGATCCTGAATCAACTTATTGAGAGCCTGGCATGCCCAAGGATGGGACTGATGAGAACTGGGTGCTTTATCCATGTAAGGTATCAAAACAAGATAAAAATCTCCTCCCAGTAAAAGGTATATCATGGGAGGTCAGCTCTCTAACCCAATGTACCATAGTATGAAAAAACTGCAGATCATCTTCATTAGGTGCATAAATATTGACTAGCAAGATAGCCCCAGTTGTCATCTCCATGAGAGCTAGTACCCAACTACCAGAAGTGTCTCTTGCAATACGAGTTGGGGTCCATTTAAGAGAGTTCTGAAATAAAATTGCCGCACCTCATTTACTGGAAGGAGCTGCAGCATGTATTTTCTGGCTAAACCAATCCTTAACTTGGCTTTTATCATCTTGATCCTTTAGTTTAGTTTCTTGCCAAACAGAAACAGAAGAACAGAGCCATTTCAGGTAGGAAAGCACCTTTTTCCTTTTGACAGTGGTGTTGAGGCCTCTGACAGTCCACTTGTGACAAAAAACATCAGTCATGGTCTAGAAAGAAGTACCACAGAAAATAAAAGAAGGAACTGAAATGGTGAATAAGATGTGGAGTGTCGGAAGTCCCAACCTCCCCTGTAACACCAGCTGGATAGGTGGCACATTGATGAGAAGACATCACGGCTGTCCTCAAAAACTGGGGAACAGCTTCCGAAAGGTCTGTAAATGTAAAATAATATCCTTGCTGCTTACAACAGGTAAAAATAAACTTAAAACTATGTATGAAATGAATAAAAAAGTCAGCTTCAGAGAGAAAGGGACCCTTGGTACGTGAAAAGGGATTCACTAGAACCCACCACCCTTCCAACAAGACTGTCATTGAACAATAGATATCTCTAGAATTAAAAGTGTTTACAGCCAACATTCCTCACCCAAAACTACACTCATGCTCCCTGAATGCAATATAAAGTCAATCAATAAGTACAGCTAAAAGGCACCAAAGGATCCACACAAGTGAACATTAATAAGGATTCAAAGCCATGTTACATTGATAAAACAATAGCCTACAGGTAAGGCAGAAGCCACGTTACACTTAAAGGTCAACCATGAAGCATGGGGCATAATATACTAAGAACAAGATGGGAGGTGATGAAAATAGACAATATCATAAAGTACGGCAGCATTAACCAAGGAACTATGCCCTAAAGGAAAAAAAAAATTGGAACATAACACATTCACAACCTGACAATAACAAGTTGTGGTCAGAGCGATATGGCTATGGAGAGCTTTTAGGAGTGGCAAGAGCGTGAAAAAGAATATGCAGTGCTTTTGCTGTACTTGAGTCAGCCGTAAGTAATACTGCAGCAATTACAGTACTGCACATGCATGATACTCGCACATGTGAAGTTTGCCCTGCAGTCAGTCTTGCACAACATGGCGATGCTGACATAACTATGTATGCATGATAGTCATGCATGTGCAGTTTAAGTCAACATCACCATGTTGCACATAGTGGCCATCAGTACTACAGTTGCCGAACATAAAAGTAGTGCGCCGGGGGAAGTGGGTATGTTTATGTGGCCCATGGAGGAGAAGGACTGCATAAACAGAATCACTGGAAACTATGTCAGAGCACTGTGGCAGCACATCAGACAGCAGTCTGGTTACATGCTTCCACAGTGCTGTTATATAAATCTGATGATGGCAAAACATCCGTGGAGCTTGGCCCATGCAGCCATGCAAATCAGACTCAGTACGAGTCTATTAACTTACTAGAGAGCTGGTCTGGGACTTGCTCATCATCACAGTCACTTTCTCATTCTTTTCTAAGCAGTAATTTCTGGTAAATGTGCCTTAACCATATTGATCTTAGTGCTGGTAGACTGCTTCTGGGTTTTCCCCTGATTGTATTAAATGAAGGTAGTAGCAGCCTTGAAGTAGTAGCTGCCGGTGGTGGCATGCTCTGGAAAAAAGTGGTCCCCGTGCTCATTTGTACATTATAGAAATTATGCTTTTCCTTGTTTTTGCTCTAAAGAAACTGATCCCTTTAACACAAAAACAAGGAGGCAGTTATGGCACCCACCCCTCCTGTTTGCTTCAAGTGAAGAATATCATTATGGGTTTGCATCAGATGTACAGTGGCAGCCATAGATGCAAAATATTGTTAAACAGTAATCAGCTGTATGGAAAAGCTCTTTTTTTTGAATGTGTACTTTCTTAATGTTGTTAATACCACTCCACCCATGAGTACTCTGCCCCTGGATTTCTGTACCCCAACTGCATTGTTTTACATTTTTGTGTTCAGGACAAAAATGTCTCTCAAATTAGAGTAGTCAGTAGTCAGACAGCGAGCACTGGATTCTTGATAGTTTTTTATGTTTCCTTGCTGATGTGCAAGAAGCATCTTGTGGTAGAAAAACATTTCAGAGGTGTGTCAGGGACGAGTCAAATGCACAGCAATCTATAGTGGGCTTGTCCCTGGCAGACCAATGAGCATGCAGCCAGACTGTGACACTAGTCAGTTTCACAGCTGGAATCCATTTCCTAGTTCAAAGAAATAAAGTGCTTGAATGAGAGCGCTTCATTCCTTTCATTCATGCCCTTATTGATCTTATTGCTTGTCTCCCCCCCCCCATCCTGCTGATGTCCAGGAACTCAGCCATACACTGCATCCTCCCCTCTCTGTGCCATAAGCAGTAAACAGTCCTAGCAGTAAAGAACAAATAAATATTATTTATCATTCTCCAGAGAGACGTCCACGTTGAACTTGTTTGTGTCTCAGTGAGTGACAGTGCATGTTCTTGTCCCTGAGCTCCTCTCTCTCCAGTGCTTCATGTGTCCCACAATGCCCAGCCTGAGCATTGCTCTCTGTGATGGTACCCACTGACCAGCTCCGTGGATCTCCTAGTGTCCATGCTGCCTCTGTGTGCCCCCCACCCTGCTGCACAATACAAGGAGCAAGAGTGCTGAGAAGTGAGGCAGCATTGCCTGCAGAGCTGTTGCTTAACCCTGGATGGTGGGGAAAGACAGACATAGGCCGCAGGGACAGACACTGAGAAAGAGAGGCAGCAGTGTCCCCCCCTCCAAAAGAGAGCACAGGATTGAAAGTGGTGGTGAGTGGCACCAGTGTCAGGGACAGAGCGGAGAGAGAGCCCCCAAACAGTGACAGCAACATGCTGAGATGTGGCGAGTAAGCGGAATGAGAGTGATCATCAGGTGACAGGCTGTCACTATTGCAGTACCACCTTAGCAGTGTGAAATTGGGGGCAGTGCAATGTAGTGACCATAACCACGATGACCGGTGGCTCCCAGACCTGCATCTGAACAAACATTCATTTAAATGGGTGGCCTGTCCCCTAGCAGTGTGTACTCCCTCGCACCCCCACCCCACACAAGAGACACAGCAACAGTGAGAGCCACTTCCAGTGTGGCATATACAGTATGTATAGGTCCAATCTGTTCCAGTCAGAGATGGTATCAACCCCCCCCCAAAACAGAGAAGTGGAGTACAGTGTGCACCCAAGCTGTGTTGCCATCCATTTTATTTCCGCTCACTCTTCCGGCATCTTGCTGTCGGACTGACTCTCTCTCTCTCTTTGTGTTTCTGAAGCTCTGTGGAAGTAGACAGCACATACAGTGTGGCACAGAAAGTGGCAGCAAGAGTGCCATGACTGGGACAGAGGGCAGTGCTGCAGATTTTGCCTTTCACCATGGGGAAGCAGATGTTAGAGAGAGAGAGAGAGAGAGAGAGTGGGAGACAAGGTGAGACACAGTGTAAAACAAACTTGGTGCATATATTCCACAAATTGCACAAAGGAAGCACACAGACAGAGCCAGAGACAAATATGTGGGTCACATAGCTGCCCCTTCACATTGACTAGCACAGTGTATGATGAGCACTGGATGGGCACCCCTGCGTAGTTGCTGCCCCCTACACCTCTTGCTCACATCAGCACATATGAAACAATCTGCAGTATCCACAGACTGATGTAGATTACTCATCTTCCCCTCCACATGCATTCTACTCAACACTCGTTGGCACAGTGACAAGGTGACCTCCAGGTGGGTAGCCAAGGTTAATAGTGGACTGTGGTCTGGCAGAAGTTGATGATTGGTGCCCCCTCCACAACTACCCCACCACTACACATTGGCTTCGCCAGCCAGAGACAGAAATGTGAGTTGCACATTTGCCATGCCACACTTGTTTCTATCTAGCCTGGTGGACACCAGGTGGCTTAAAATGGGGTTGTGGTCCAGATCCACTGGGTGTCCAGAGGCCATTGGCACCCAACACATCTTTCCACATTTCTGCACAGGTGAAGCATTTTCTCCTTCCATTCCACCTCCTGCATGTTAGGAGCACTCTGCATGAGCCAGCAATAGATGTGGTTTACACATCTGTCCATCTTCACTCATGTGAGTTCCATGAAAGCTGGCACTTGCATTGGGTGGGCTCCAGACACATGGCTCTGGGAGAATGATGCCCCATCCCCCCATCCCACCTCCACATAAGGGTAGCACCCTGCAGCAGCCAGGGTTAGAGATGAAAGTTGTACATCTGCCCCTTCACACCCATCCCTGCTCCACCAGAGCTAGCATCAAGGTTGGAGCAGGCTTTGGGTGACTGGCACCTCCTCACCCTATACCACACCTCTACACTTGCAGAACACTCTGCTTCAGCCAGAGGCTGTCCCCCCTAATGTGCTTTACCCATGGAGAGCACTCTGAGGTACTGAGATATAAAAATGTGAATCTTGTATCTGCCCCGCCACAACTGTTCCCACTCTGCTGGGTGGGGGTTAGGATACAGTGGGTGCTCCTGAGTGACTGGTGCCCCCTCTTGCACCTCCACCTATCAACCCAATACTTTGCAGCAGCCAGAAGAGAGATGTGGATTGCACATCTGCCCCAGCATAAACTGTGCTCATCTAAAAAGTTTCACACACAGGAATGGGGTCTAGGATGGTGGCCATTAAGTGACTGTTCCCTCTCCATCCCACCACCACACATGGGGAGCACTCCTCCCTTCATTATATATTTGCATATAGACAGCACTCCTCCCCCTCCATGCCTCCCTTGCATATGGGGAGCAATTCTCCTTCTCCAGCCCTCTTCTGCATGGTGGACATAGTGTCTTATGTAATCATATTTGGTCTCAATCCTTGTTGAATGCAACATTATACATATTGTACATACTAATGTAAAGAAAATTGCTTTATTTTAATTTATATTGTGTGTCCTTACTTTCAGTATCTCACAAGATGTATTGTCTTTATCATTGCCTGTGCAAGGGACCTCCTTGCAAATGAGCTTGCTCAATGGATTTTATCCCTTCACAATAAACTTGAACTTGAACATGAAAAGTACTCTTCCCTCCATTCCATCTCCACACATAGGTATCATTGCTCCACCTCCACCCCACCTCCATACATTGTGAGCACTCATCCCCTGACCCCTCCAGTGCTTCTCCCACTACATTTCACCTCCTTCACATGGACAGCACTTCTCCTACTGTATCCCACCTCCTGCACATAGGCAGCACTCCTCCCCCCCATTCAACCTGCACACATGGGGAGTTTTCCTCCCACTTCATATCAGCCCTGTACATGGGGAGTAATCCACCCCTTCATCCCACTGCCCCTACATGGGGAGCATTGCTCCCCATCCATCCCACTCCTACACATGGGGACACCTCCACACATTTGCATCACTCCTCCTCTACCACCATCCCACCTCTGCATATAGAGATTACTCCTAACCCCATTCCACCTTTGTACATGGCTGCAATCTACAACAGCCAGAGACAAAGATGTCAGTCAGGCATCTTCCCTTACACACCTATTCCCACTTTACATGATAAGCTTCAAGTTGGACAGAACATTGGTGCGGTTGAGATGAATGAGTGAGTTGCCCTGGGAGATGGTGCCAATACCCCCTACCACCTTTCTGAATGAGAGAAGTACCCCCCCAATCTTTATCCTTTTCACTACTCACCACTTTTCTGCTGATTATCCTCCTGTTTGCTTGCCTTACCATTTGCTCCCCTCCCAAGACAGGATTACAGGCCACTAGGCCAGGGCAGATTTTTCCTTGACCTCTACTATCTTCTCTTCATATCACACCACACCACCACTGCAGCCAGTGACCAGCACAGCCAAGAAGATGAGCCATGTGTTACTCATAGCTTGGCACTGGATGGGTCAGTTCTTTCTCTAGTAGACCATACTTCAAGTTCTCCCACAGTTCAACTGAGGCTAGAGAAGAGCAGCACACAGTCCCACTCTACCGTCATGACAGTCGACAGTACACAATTACTTGCTTGGCACTGTACAGATGATGCAGCACTGCAGCACACTCACTAGTCTGTCTCACCAGGCTTCTCCTGCTCTCTCTGTTGATGATGTCTCCATCTCCTCTAGCTATCAACGGTCCCTGTGCATGCACATTGTGTTGCAGCTAGCTCCAACTGCTATGGAGACTGCTGAGACTCTAAGTTTTTTAGCAGCTGTGCCTAAGCCAACCTGAAAATAAATACAGGAATTTGAAAATCTTTTAGATAATTGGGGGGGTGCAGTTGAACACCATGAACACCTCCTGCCTATGTCCACCCAATCCACAGCAGTTCAGACACATGCAATGCTTACATTTAAAGGCACTTCTCCCAGTCCAGCCAGCCCCACTGCCTACTCCAGCACACAAATGAACACCAATCGTGACCCCCCTCACTTCCTCTGTAAGCAGCGAGGATCCTTCACTCTCAAGTGATCAGTCCTATACAAGTAGTAGGGTTGGGGGTCTGGTGTTCCAGTCAGATCTGCTGCTGTAACAGAGCTTGAGCCTTCCTGAATACAACAAGACAGCTAAACTGAGGCCTCTTAATCCCTACAGATGGAGGGCTGCTGCACAGATGATTGCTACAGCCACTCAGGCACCACTGGGGATTTAAAACAAGCACTGGACTATGGCAGGCAGGCTGCCATTCTCCTCGTCCTACACTGACTACTTGCAGCACTTGCCCAGCTCCTCCTCTGCTACCAGTGCCCACCAACGGTCAATAGTGTCGGTGGGTGGCCCCTATTGGAGTGATCAGGTGAGCTCCTCGACTTGTTACTAGCCCCCACAACCAATACTCCCTTTTGCCTTCCTTCTGTGTCTAGATGCATTTGACTGGTTTCAAACACCCAATAAACTTTGTTTTCTAGTGTCTACTTAGATACAGAATATTAAATATATCAAAATATAATAGAATTGCTTTGTATGGCTTGGCTTCAATGTATGGTTCGAGAACACTGAAATTTCATCTTGAGTGTTTACTTCCTTATTGCTATTTTGTATTTTCGGGTTAAATCAAATATAATAAAATATATATTTTTTTAGTTTTTTTAGACATAGAAGATTTTATGATGGCTCTTTTTGGTTTGATCCACGCACACTGAAGCATTGAAGCAGTGAGATCACCACAATTTTGGTAGCCTTGAACAATTCCTCTGATCCTAAAAATATGTATTACAATGGTTGTATAATTGTAGGTCTATATTCAAATGGCTTTAATTCATTGTAATTACACACTAAGAAGAATGGACTTAATGAGTTCATTTAAGGTTTCATAATCTGACCTTTTCCAGTTGTAATATACCCAGTCCTGGAGTCTTCAATTTGTTTTATCTAAACATTTCTTTGCTTAGTTCATCAATAGTCCAATAAGATTTAGAATGCAATTCCTTTAGAACAAAAACTGTATAAACTTTGGGTTTGATTCTGCACAAATATTAACTTCTCTTTGATTTGAAAATGCATAGGAGATTAGTTGTACCTACTTTTGTGTTTCTCCACACATTTACTTTGGAAATTTGTAAAAAAATATGAAAAAATAACACTTGACCTCCAATAAAGGCAATGGCTTTAAACTTATTTAGGAGTAATTCAAGAGTTATTCCAAGGTCAAGATTTAGTAAACTATACATTTAATAATATTTTAATAATAGAAGTTGTTAAAGAGGACATCATAAATGAAAAAAATCAGTGTTGTAGCATAGATGCCTAAAAGTTTTACAGACAGCCATTGTTTTTCTTCTCTGTCTTTCTTCCTTCTTTCCCCTATCTGGTCATTGTCAGCTTCACATATAGGTCTCATATGATATTGCTGGCTAATAATTACTAAAATTAATCTGCTGCTTTTGTTCTAAAATGATTTAACATGATCCTATCCTGAAAAGATCTAATGTGACCCCAATAAGCAGATCATTGTGTTTCAAGCTGGTAAGCACTAAATAATTCCACTGAAGTACTAGTAATTCATTATCTACTGTTAAATTAGGCATGACAGGATGGTCTGGTCTCATTTCACTTAAAGTGGCATAGTGCGTTGGAGAAATTAGGCTGTTATTAAGTGTAATAGGAGTTATGCCAAGCAAATGTAAATATCTAAAAGTATATGAATTACACATAAACCATCAGTATATAAGTTGTTCAGGACAAAACAACTGTTCAAATTAACCTATTCATTAAGCTGCACTAATTATATTTTTTAAACTATGGCCAACTGATTACCTGAAGTTTCATTTTTCTTCACAATTTTCACCTTTTGGATGGTTACATTTAAAAAAATCTAATGAACTCACGTTAGTGACTACCCTCATTTGAAAGATCATTTTGTCTTGAACAACTTTCATGTTGGTTGTATATTGGTAACTTTTATACTTTCTGAGATGTTTCCATTTGTTTAGCATGACTCCTAATGTGTTCACTGAGAGAGAAAAAAATGAGGTTGTTTGGAAGGCCATATTTTACAAAATATAAAGAATTCAGATTAGTGACTACCCTCATGTAAAAGGTCCTTTTGTCCCGAACAACTTTTACACTATATGGTTTTGTGCACATTGAATAGTTTTAAAGATATTTAGATTTGTTTGGAAGGTATACACATTTGCTCTCAGAGAAAAGCAGGTTGGGGTTATGTTCCATCTTTCTAAAAAGAAAGAAGGGAGAATTGTTTTAACTGCCTTAGGGATCTGCAGTGTTATAGAAGGATACACTGAAAACTACTAAAAAAATTGTTTCACGGAAACACCTTTTCAAGCTAAAGTGATCTGGCTATAGGCTCCGCCCACAACCATAAAAAAGGATCAATCATAATGTAGGCTCTATAAAAAGAAATAATATACCACACTACAAATTAAATTAAGAATCATATACAATTAAGACAAAGCATGACAATGGTACCCCACTGCAGGAGTTGAGTACACAGTCAAATAGGACAGAAAGGAGACAGGGGAGCATACAAAAGAAGAAGTACCATGCCGTTCTGGTGGAGCTGAGGGTTGAGGTGCTGGATGCCACACCTTGTGCTACACTGGTGATGTGGGTTCAGGAATGAGCCTGGGATGCCGGGGGTCAGCTGGAGGGAGAGGGAGGAGCCAGACTGAGTCACCAATTAGCAACTGTCCTATCCTGGGGTGGGTCAGGCACCACACCAACCAGTGGGTGGTGTCTGGAGGGGAGGGCATTGTAAGGCGAGTGGCAGAAGCCATGCCTTACCACGGTTTACCACTTGGACACTGGTCCTGTTCGCCAGTGTCCTTGGGGGCAGAGATAGGACAAACTAGCTACCTAAATAAAAAGTCCCACCCCCACGGCCATGCAGAGTGATACTCAATTGGGGGAGAAGGAGCCCCAGATGGCAGTATGCCACCATCAAGCCTAAGCCGGAGTGGGCTTAAAAAGATAATATAAAAAAAAGAAAAATTACCGTATATTGGCAACAAATACAGTGCCCCATCTGTAGAAAAACCAAAAGAGTACTAAATGAACATAAATAAAAGAACAATGGTAAGCTCTAAAGTCCCAGCCACCTTCCAAGATAAGCACTGTGACTAATTGGCTCCCTACCACACTAGGACCAAAACTAAAAAAAAAGAGGCACACCAACAGCAATAGAGCCATAAAGGCAGTAGGGAGCAGATAGGCACCTCAATATTGCTGGGCACTACAGAGTACTGTAGGAAAAGACCAAAGAGTTATGCCTCCATTCAGCAAAGTACACCCAAAAATTATGACCCAGAATTCCAAATGCAGGGCCCATTAAGCAAACATGTACATGAACACAAAATAACTGAGTTAGCAACCCCCCAGTCACATGCTATACCCTTAAACAGTGTCATATAATGAAAGAGACATGGGATACAGAGCTCATGCAAAGGAGCCCAACCCCCTATAATAAAGCACAACATCAAGAAGCTTTATGCAAAGCTGGACACCAAATCATGGCGAGCTTTACTAATATAACAAATAGAAACCACTGAACAGGAGACACAAAAACTAAACAAGGCATCCAGATAAGATACAAAGACTGCCAGCAAAAAAGGGGATGACCAATAAAATACCATTAATCGCCACAGTCACTGATCAACTGGTATTCTGTGCTGCAGCATGGGAGGTCAGCGGGAGTTGCAAAAGGTCATCCATAAGATTAGGGCTGTTCGTTTCACAGATCACAGAGTGGGATGAAGGCTGCTGCACTGTTTCCAATGGAGATAAAGGTTGGTCCCGTTGTGTCAGCTGCCCTTGAAGACTGGACATCGGACACAGTGTTGAGAGGCAATGACTGCAAAGCTGTGTACCTATTTACTGTGCTTAGAATACCAGTTACCTCCAAAGGTGCTGCCGAGGTAGTGAGCTGACAGAATTTAGTAATATCAGGCTCACAAAGTTTTTGTCCTTTTTTCCTCTGTTTAGAGGGTTGTACTGTATCGGACCTCTTGAAGGGGGAGGCCTCAGCTGTAGATTGGAGCAAGCCAATACAGCAAGCATAGTGGTCAAGCATATAAACCACCTCCATATTCACAGTTTCTGAGTTGATAATGGTGGAACAAAGAGAGTCCATTTGCCTGATCTCTGCCGGCCAGTACTTTACACAAAAAGTCAGTAAGGGCAGGGCCTCCTGCGTAGAAAAGTCCAATGAATCTCCCACATGAAACACCCTCATAATGGTGGGATAACGGAGGGAAAATTTCAGGCCTAGTTGATGCATAGTAGCCTTTGCTTCAGAGAATGCTTTCCACTTCTGGGTCACAACTTTAGTGTAGTCCAGATAGATTCCAATCAAATGCCCTGCCAAGTTAAACAACACAACTCCCTGGCTCTCCTTAAAATTATTTTGTTGGTGGAAAAGCAGAGACATTTGGCAATTATTTGCTGTGACATGTCTCCTTGTTTTGATGCCAGTGCCAGGGAGCAGTGGGTATGCTCAGTTTCAGTCAGATCCCTTCCATGCAGTTAAGCAGCACAGGCAAAACTGTTTGTAAAAAGGTGACTGCCTCTTTATTTTCTGTCCCCTTAGGGAAGCAGGAGAACTGCAAAATATTCCTGTGAGAGTGGTTTTCCAAATCATCCACCTAGGCTTGCAGGTCCAAGATCCAGTGAATCTAATCATGGGTAGTTACCTGAAGGTCCCGCAGGGCTACTCTGTAGGAGTCGACTTTCCACTCCAGAATAAACAAATAACTTGGACACAAGCTTCTGAAGCACTGTGGCATTGTTCTTAGTGGCCACCAAGACTTCAGACATGTGAGAAAGAAGGCAGCTAAACATTTCTTCAATCATAGCCTTGTCGGGGAACTCGGACAATACTCGCCGCTTGCTGCCATTTCAGAAGCCACGGATCACCAGTAAAGCCAAGCACAGTGTCCAACAAAAATGGCTCAAATGGAGAGCAAACTGGAGGAAAGATACACCCCAACAGAAATGTAACCCAGCAAGAAAAAAATTAAGAACAGTGTCCGCCATTAGTTGCAAAAGAACACCCAATTGTAGCACTCGGGGAACAGAGACAGGAAAGTATGCCGCCATCCTCGCTGGGGTTAAACCATGACCCCTTCTCGATCCAAACCACTTTTATCACCTTTTGACAGTATGGGAGGGGGGTGGGGGTGATGGAATGAACACACACAAGGAACACAAACCCTTCTTAAGCCATTGGTTACTACACTGCTTGCACACTATTATAAAATCTCATTTGCTATACATATGTTAAACTGTAGTGCACTGACTGTTCAACAATTACTTGTACCCAAAAAATGAGTCACATATACAGTTTCTCTCATTGCTGGTATAGATACACAAAGTTTAGACAGTGGAAGGATGAGATCCTCCCCATAGAGCTTTTGACATTTCTCTACTATTTATACCATATATATTCCTATGTGTTCCATTTTTGCCAATGTGTGTTTGCTTATCAATAAAAATAGGAGAGAAAAAAGTGATGGGGGAGGCACTGTACCATTTTTCACTATTGTGGCTTTCAGCATGGTATATAATAGAGCTGTGACAGTAACTAATAGTAATTCCTGACTACCATGAATAATGAGTTCTGGGGAGGGGGGGCTACCGTAACACTCCTGGTGCTTGAAGAAGGAGGCAGCCAGCCTCAACAGAACAGGAGCAAGTCCAAAGGATTCAAGCAGGTGAAACAGCATACAACATACTGAAAGTATAAACTCCATGCTATTGCAACAAACCCAGCAATGGCAGCTGGCTGTTTAATACTTTGCCACTGCTGGGTTTAAGTTTTAAGGGTGCACTAGCATGGAGTTTGTACTTTCAGTATGTTGTGTGCTATTTCATCTGCATTTGGAATGTGGTGAGTGTCTGCCTGTTAAATAATCAATCTGGAATAGCATCTGGGACACCAGCATGGCTTTTTCCACCTACTGAGTGTCTGAACCCTTTGAACCTGTTCTACCATGCACAATGGACTGCTCATTACGTACACAGGAATGAATAGGAGTAGTCACTGTTCATGGTGTATAATAGGGCTGTGTGTATAATGAATAGCTATTCCTGACTACTGTAACTTGGTAAGAAATTACCTTCTCAGATTCTTGGTGGAACAGCACAAAAGGAAGAGACAACAGACAAGTGGTACTCATGTAATAAATGGAATTTATTACAGATCAATAATACAGGCTTACTACCAACAGTGTAATCATTGCGAGAACTACCAGTTTTCCTTACCTAGGTAATGCAGTCTCTTTTCTCAGAGAAGTTACATGCTACAGAGGGTCTTATACTCAGATAATAACTATAGAAACAGCTTAAGAAGATACATAAGATGAATATAATTGGCCAAAAAAAGGTGGCCTGAGTAACTATCCTAACTAGTATAAGAAGTTGCATAACTTGTAGAAGATAACACAATACAATGGGACCATTTATTATCCCAAGGTCAGTTGCACTTGTAATGGTGTACAATTACTAAAGATGACACTGTTGCCTTACTTATAGAGGACATAGTAAAAATAGAGCAAAAAGCATCTCTCATAGCTAAAATATATCAGTAAAACATAAAAGAGCATAATGTGCTTTAGTAGAACACAGATCCTGACACTTATGCTTATATGATAAGTGTCTTCGCCCTAAGGTTAGTACATATACCTACATATAGGTTGCAGTCTGTGAGGTGGGGGTACAATCAGGGGTGCTGGACCATGAATAACACTACCCTGAATAATGGATTGTTTGTTATTGTGCATGAGACTGAATAGCAGGAGTCACTGTTAGAAGTATATCATTAGGCTGTGAGTGTAATGAATAGCTGTTCCTGATTACCCTGAATAATTGATTGCTTTTTACTGTACACGGGACTAAATAACTTTAGTCATTATTCATGGTATATAATAGGGTTGTAAGAATAATGAACATTAATTCCCAGCTACCACAGAAAATGGGCTATTCATTACATGGGACCAAACAACAATAGTCACTACTTATGGTAATTATATTCAGGAAGTTAAATTTAAAAAAATGCAAGAAAACAACTGTGGCACTTGTCCAGCAGCCCTTCCCCATCCTCTATTAGAAGCCAAAAATATCCTTGGATACTTGCTTGCAACTTGCCAGCCCCATACCCCTCCAGATACAATCATGTTGCTCCCCTTCAAGTGCCCTAAACTGACTTTCACTGGACCAATTAATGAAGTACGTACCTTCCCCCCAAATGGTGACACATGAAGAGGGGGAGCATGGTGAGCCTGCCTAAGAATGCCTCTGAGTGAGGTGAGGAAGACCAACCAATTAGTATACATATACAAAGTATATTTTGAAAAAATATATTGTGTCATCTTAGTTGATCACAGGGGTATTGTAATAACTCATTTATGTTCTTTGTAGACCTGTTACTACCATTTTATTACAGTACCTCATCATTAAGGAATACCAAACAACCAATGGAAGAGTAGTTTTCACAGTGCTGGTCACATAAAGGCCCTGTGCTGCACTCAAAACATGGAAGGTGAGCATAGAAACAATAAAATATTTATTAAAAGAGCTCTTTAAAAGTTATGCCTTTTAAAATAAGACTACACTTAAAAGTCATACCCTTTGTTTGATGTGGTATAAATAGTACATAATGGGTTATAGTGGGACTACATTATTTACATCTTCTAATGAGGATAAATAGAATAATAGATACATTCTGGTGTATTACAAGGCAGTAATTCATCGAGAGGATCTGGGGGCACAGTAAACCTTGAGAGCGAATCTTGAGAGGTTTCTAGTGCCCCCAGATCCTCAAGATGAAGAACTGCCTTGTAACACAAGAATGTATTTTTTATTTTTTGTAATATATGTATGCGAGGAAATTGTAAGTGCATACCTTTGCCATAGAATGAGGAATCTTCGGTTGCGGTGCTGAGGTGATTTTCATGTGAGTAGGAGCCAATGATTGCAGCAACATCGAAAATGTTTCCAAAATTCAAACAGCAAAACTGTGCAGTGTTAAAGAAACTGCAAAAGGAAATGGCAGTAACAATTTTTTTTTCTCTCGAGCGAGCGACTGTTGCTGTGGAGACTTAGTCAGACTCCGAGTTGGAGTACATGACGTACCATTTTTTTTTTTTTGCTGGTTGAGGGGATTTTTTAATATAGATGGCTAAATCCCAAAAGAAGTTGCAGTGCAATCCGAATATCAGACTGTAGGAGTGACACAAATTTTTTGTCAGCTTTTACTGTATGTGACAGTTACAGTAAAAGCCTGCTCGTGGCCAGCATGAGCTGTCCAGTGGTGCTTGCACTCTAGGCAGTTTGCAATAATATTCAGTGAGATTTTCCATCGATAGTATTATGGGATCTCAATGATAGTATTACGGGATTCCATCAATACTATTATTGAGTTTGCACCGATGTATTACAAGGCATTTTTTGTATGCTTTTTAGGGGTATTATTTTGAAAATCCATATATTACAATACAGTTATATTTCACTTATGACTTTACCACTTTTGTGATATATTGGTTGTATTCCTTTAAAACTGAAAATAAATTAGTTATAGTAGCAATAACAGAAACATGACCTAACCAAAACAATAGATGGCCTCAAAATGTCTCATGATATGCCTATTTAGGGTACCATGTGATAACAGCTAATGAAAAATGGCGCCGTCACAATATAGCGAATACAAAATGGCAAATGAAAAACCAGCAACTGGCACTACAGCTAGTGCCAAAACAACAAAGTCTTGTACCATATTTTTATAGGGGGCTCCACCCCCCAGCTCAACCTCCTAACTAAATTAACCAACTCTGGGCGGGGGGCAACTCGGGGAATGGGAGAAACTCGGGAGGGGAGATGTTCCCTGGGGGAGGCAACTCAAGGAGGGTATTAAAGTTGGGGGTGGGGGGCAGAAAACCACTAGTGCCATTACAGGACCCATCAAAAGTGGGGGAGCAGGAACAGAAATGAACCTCAACACACAGCAAACTCAACAGCACTAACCAAAAAAAATAAATAAACAAATACACTACCTGGAACTCGAACCCAGAGCTGCCACACAACTCAGTTCCTCAGAGGTACCAGCTCTAACCAGTACACTAAGCCAGCAGCTCAGTTTGCAGCCCACAGTGGCTGCACTATATACCACATCTCCTTGCCCTTCCTCTACCCCAATGTTCCTCACTCTTTTCCACCCTCTCTCCTTGCACCCCCTTGCTCTTATTCATACATCCCTCTTCCGTCAGGTGCTCAAATTGAGTCGCTCACATTGAGTAGCTCAATTTGAGTCACTCATATGATAGGCCACCCCTACTTAGATAGGACAGAGAGAATGCCAAGAGAGGAGGAGTGGCAATCTATGTTATAGAGTCCATAAGGATCTCAGATGCTAACTCAGTCGGGGGGTTAAGTAGTTATGGCTCCATGTGACTGAAGAAGGGTAGGAAAGACACAGGGTTTAA
Source organism: Neoceratodus forsteri (assembly GCA_016271365.2). NCBI lineage: Eukaryota > Metazoa > Chordata > Ceratodontiformes > Ceratodontidae > Neoceratodus > Neoceratodus forsteri. Next base: position 275,394,942 of record CM057453.1, on the reverse strand, counting down.
GTCATTTACAGACCACCAAATCAGACTGCTTACATAGACAAAGATCTAGAAAAATAAATAAGGAAGTAAGAAAGCAAATTATACTCATGGGGAACCTCAACATCACTGATGAAGGCTGGGACACACCAGAGGCAAGGGGCCAAAAAAGTCAGAAATCTGAAGTGGATATGCAGGACTGCTACCTTAGGAAATTGATGCAGGAGGCAGCCAGGGAGGAAGTAGTCTTGGATCTGAAAACATACAGCCAGGACTTTATTGAAGAATACATGATGATTGAGGACCCAGTAGAACAGAGTGACAACAATACTTTAAAACTTAGCTCTAGGTTCTCTACAACTGAAGTCCAGCACAGTGGTCCTTGATTTCAGAAAAAATGACTTTTACACAATAATAGAATTAATCAGTGATCAGCTGAAGACTATACATGTATTGGAGGGGCAAATGTGGGTAGCAATAAATGGGGCAGTATTACAGGTTGCCCCAGAGTGCATTTCATTTATTAGTGAGGCAACAAAGCTTATGAACCAATATGGTTAGGCAGATCCATATGGGATGCAATCCAGGACAAAAGACAAAACGTTCTGTGTCTTCAAAGAAGACTAGTGTAGAACCAACAGGGAAGTGTAAAAGGTAAGCCTAGAGACAAGCTAGCAGCTTATTAGGTGGGTGAAAGCAAACGTGGAACTAAGGATGATGGAAATAACAAAGGGAAATTATAAGACTTTCTTCAAATACATTAGGGAAAAAGACCAACAAAAGATACTATAGCATAGAAAGGATGACGAGAGAGAGATGGTGAAAGTATGGAGAAGGGCACAGGAAAACATACATACTAAATGGGTGTTATAGGTCTATGTTTACAGTTGAAGATTCAGGACCAGTACTGGGTAGTAAGATACAATAAAATTTGAATGTACAGCTACAGTAGACAGAAATTGGAGAAGGACATATAGCTACAGAAATAGTACTGAAGGATCTGCAGGACCTAACGATTAACAAGCCCTAAGGGCAAGCTGGGATGAAACCAAGGGTACTGAGGGAGACATAACAGGCCCTAACAGCACCCCTCGGCAGACCCATATAATCAGTCAATATTAACAGTGGAAGTGCCAATGAATGGGAGGGTCATGAACGTGACTCTCTGCACAGGAGTGGAAATCGGGAAAACCTAATTAAATTAAAAGCCTGCAAACTTGATATCTATAATAGGCAAGCTAATAGAGGCAATTATAAAGGAGCATATACAGTAGTTGAACTACTGGAAGAAAATGGGTTTTTGGATATGAATCAACATGGCTTTACGAGAGGCAGGTTGTGTCAAACAAATGTGATTGTTTTTTTAATTCTTTGACACAAATGGTTTATAGAGGCATGGCAATCCACATCCTACATTTGGATTTTAGTAGTCTTTGATTCAGTGCCACATACTGTATGAGGCTAATGAAGAATGTGGGCGACCTAGGATTAGGCATGGGAAAAATAGATGAACTGGGAATTAGTTGGTGGATTGGACTCAGATAATAGTCCTGAATGAAACATTTTCTGATGTCAATGAGGTAACCAGTAGGGCTGCCTCATAAGTTTGTCTTGGGTTAGTTATTCTTTAACATGTACATAAGTAATATCAGGGTGCGCATACAGGGGAAACAAACTGTTTACAGACAACACAAAACTCTGTGAGAGATTGCATAGTGAGGAGGGAATCAGCAACATGAAAAAATATGTAAAGAGTGTGAAGAAGTAGATTAGTGTTTGGTGACTGAAATTCAATGCCAAGAAGTGCAAAGTCAAGTAATTCACATTTAAAGCAGAAATCCATGATATGATTATTGCATAAATGGAGAATAGGTGGAGAACTCGGAGGACAGATGGACCTGGGCATGATAATTATAAATAGCCCAATGCAATGGTGAATATGGTAAGGCAAACAGGATGTTGGGATGCAACAAGTAAGGTTTCAGGAGTTGCAGGAGGAAGGTAATACTGCCACTGTATAAGCCACTGGTTCGACCACACCTGGAGTACTGTTTGCAGTTTTGGAGCCCATTTCTGAGGAAGGACAGGGGTAGGTTGGAAATTATACAGCATAGAACAATGAAAATGAGTTAGGGACTGCAAGATAGGCCCTATGAGGAGAGACTGGAAAGTCTGAATATGTATTTTTATTTATTTTTTGTTGACCAGGTAAGTGCACTAGACAAATCCTACCTATTTTCAGGCACGACCCGGGGAGGGGGATACAGATGAATGCCAACTGACCTTGAACCAGATTAAGCTGTTGGTAGTATTTTTTTAGTGAATGAGGGAAATTTAGCCAGAACACTGGGGAAGTTCCCCTACTCTTTTCGATAAGTGCCATGGGATCTTTAACATCCACCTGAACTACCACCAATCCAGGTAGATGGGACCTCGGTTTAATGTCTCATCCAAAAGATGGCACCTCAGAAGTGCAGCACCCCTCTCATGCTGCACTACAGTGTCAGTACTGGGATATTAACCCAAGTGCCAGATGTGGGAACTGAACCCACAGCCCTCTGATCTCTTGGCCTCAGAAGTGAGTGTGCTACCTACTGAGCCACTGACACTGCTAATGGACAGGAGGAAGAGAGAGATATAATGGAATCATGCAAATAGATATGTGGGAACAATATGGTAAACTGCACAGAACTGTTCAAGTTTAAGAACAGTTCATCCACCGGGGGAACAATCTCGAGCTGGAAGGCTGGGAATCAAGAAGGACATTTAGAAAGTATTTATTTTTCACAGATCAGGAGGTGGATGGCTGGAATTGCCAGCAATGTGGCATGGAAAGGCAAGGTAAGACACCCACCCCACTGGCTCTGGGCACAGTAAAATGCTCATAATACATACAAAGTACATTAGCAGACAAGCAATACAGATAGTTAGCAAGTAATAATACCTGACAGGTTGGACAGTATTGGGCAATACTGGAACATCTAGGAGCCTAATGAGGCTTGGCAATGCAGGTGGAGGGCCTTAACGCTCTTGGAAGAACCAGTATTGCACATACCACCCACCCTGGAGGGTATTGTTGCACTTAGAAAATGGGCTATAGATGAAATTCTGGAAAAATAAATATATACAAATATATATATCTATATATATATATATATATATATAGATATATATACAATAAAGCCCACCAGGATGAAGCCCAACTCTGCAGAATTCTGCAGTACAGTTACTGCAGCAAACAATGCAAATGCAGTTTCGATGGGAGTTAATCCTTTTGTCATGCAGGAAACCTGTGACACTGTGCTTCATCCTCGAGGGCTTCACTGTACATATATATATATATATATATATATGTATACAAAACACACATACATATGTATATATATACATATACAGTGAATATAACATAATTAAAAAACAATTACAATTAACATTTCTGGTAAAGTAGTCCTTGTATTGGTACAATCATCACTGGAGGACATGGCAATGTTTTTTGCAAGTAGTTTCTTTCCTATCAGCATCTTCTCCAGTTATACTTGATTGCTGCTTTGTCTCCCCCACACACACACAGATACACACAACACAGTGAAGTACTGTTTCTTGCATTCACTTTTCTGAGCACTGAGTGCGAGTAGGGGAAAGCAGCATGCTGAGCTTCATTTCAAGAGAGGTAAGTTTTTTTGACTGGTTTTCAAATGTGGCATGTGTCTCCAGTGCCGGTTTTAGATTTGGCAGTCACGTGAGACAGAGCGTGGAAGTCTGCAGCTCAGGAAAGTGATATTGTTTAAAAAATAAAACAAAGCTGTCTGTTGTTTCCATAGTTTTCGATTTGTTTGACTGTAGGGAAAACAATGCAGTTGAACGGAAAAATAGCAAGAGCTGTGGTAGTCTACCACTGCAAGGAACTGCCGTTTCTATCTTGGCTCTTTTTTTTATGGACTGAAATTGTTTTGGGAAACCAGGCTAGATTTTGGGGCAGGGTTAGGTTTTTCAAATGAAAGAATTGCAGTGGAGTTGTGGGCAAGGTTTCTGAGCGCGGTGGGTGTCCCTCATTAAGCGAGTGGGAAAAAATGGCAGCTACTTTGTTTAAAATCAGGACTGGCATCTTGATAGCAGCTTACCACTGAAACAGGCTGTACTGGCACTTGTTATTTGCCAAGCTCTAACTGTAAGTTAATGGACCCCCGTGACATGACAGGCAGCCAATCCCAATCCGATTTCTAAGAAGATTTTATAATGTCTAATAAAACATAGTTCAAACATTCAGTGTAAGCTCTGATCTACTGTATGTGCTAGCCTATAAGTGTTTTATGATGAGACTATATATGAGTTTAGAACACAAGGAGATATCTTTAAGGGGGTAATACAGTGGGAACAAGATGATGATTAGAGACAGGGAAGTCTCTAAGAGGAAGACTAAATGTGTGTAATACATCAGAGGGCATTAGGGCAGACTTGTCGGACTAATAGTTATTTTCTAACCTTCTTCATCTCTGTTTCTATGTTAAGTATGAAGTTATACATGATGGTGCGTGGCTCAAACTATGTTAATTTTTGCAACTTATTTTTATAAGTAATTTAATAACAGATGCACTCTAAATTTGTGTTAACAATTTCAGATGACATTTTGTGAAGCACTCACTGGTGTACAGTGGCACCACCCTATCCTCTAACCATCCAATTAAAAGAATTGGTGACAATAAACACCCCTTTTGTGTCCCCTTCCCATTCCATTCCAATTACCACATCACCTTCCTATGTTATTGTAATCCCTGGAGCTAAGTGGTTCACTCAATTCAGTCATACAAAATAATTTTTTACACCTTCACCCCCTTAAGACAGTGACTTTGCACAATCCTCTATTAACCTCAATGGCTACTGGAGCTGACATCTGATTGAAAAAACGTTACTACTTCTAATTGTATTGAAAGGCTCAATACGGGTAACCAAGCCTTTAAAAACATAAATATGACAGTGGTTTTATCTTCAGTGTCTGGCCACAGACTACTCACCTGTTGAGGAAGTGATATGCAACTAAGGAGTACCACTGGACAGCAGGGATTTTTGTTTGTGGTTGACAGTTGTGTGGGGCAGTAGGGAAGTATTGGGCAGCGGTGGATCGATGGAAGGGAATATCCATTTTTTAGAGTTCTAGACAGTGATCAGAGACGGGAGGAGAAAAACAACCTTGCTATAACATCTCATCTGAAGGACAGCATCTCAACAGTGTACTATATTGACAGTTGTGCATATTACCCCAGTAGCTGGTGTAAGGCTAGAACACATGACTTTCCAGTCTCCATTCCCAGAGGTGGCCATGCCACCGACAGAATCACTGAAATTGATCTGGGAGAGGGTGCATAAATTGGATGCATGCCTATGTCAACATCATCGACCCCTTCTTCAGCAAGCTGCACTTGTGCTGGTACATGGCAATAGATGTATTTAGAAGCAGTGCACCCACACTAACATGGCTGAATATTGAGCAACAGCACAGTGCACATACGAGTGCAAAATCACAGCATAGTGCTACAGTGCAGCGTTACAGCACAGCTCAGGGCACAAGTGCAGCACTGTCTATAGTGCTGTAAACAGGCACAGCCCAAGGAGCGCAGAGAACAGTGCAAGGGGCTATGGGGTTGGGGGAGATGCGGGCACTGATGAAAGACACACAACATAGTAGCAAAGATATCTAAAAACTTTACTCATGCAAACCATGTGCAATAGCCCATACAAAAGAATAACAAAAATAATAGTAACATCAGGTAAACAAAAATCAAATTACAAAGGGAAACTGCCCATAAGCTAAAAGTAAAGTCCAGTGTGACATACATGCCCAATTAAACTATGGGCCTGCAGGTGGTGGTGATGGCTGCTGCTAGTATCTCTGGTCATCTTACTGGATGGTTGCTGCTAGGTCCCTGATGGCCCTTGTACTGTCCTCAAGCCTCTTCATTACCATCCTGAGCAGCTGGGCCAGGCACCCTAGTAGCTTGTCCCTCCCTTTATTTTCTATCACATCCCAATGCCTTCCTGCTGCACTCTGTGCACCTATGGAAAGAAAAAACAGTAAACTCAGCAAGTTATGTGCACAGGATGAGGGACACAGGAGTGGCAAAATGTGCATAACAGATTTACAACCAGTCAACACATGGGCCAGCATTCCACATACAGGTAGATGGAGTGACACAGTGCAATAGAATGTGTGTGGCATACCAGAGAAAGCACTGTGTACCTGACAGTAGTGGCCTGCACATAGAATGAGTGTGCCATGCTATAACACAGTAGGACCTAGCTCTGCAAGGAATTAAGGACATTGGTAGATATGCCAGATGTGAAATCGCAGCACATGCCACAGTAGTGCCAAGGTATAGTGCAATAGGTAGTGCATTGGCCCCAGTGGCTATGGAGTGCAGCCACACATCCCACACACATGTCCATACAGGTGTGCAGGACAGTGGACCTGCGCGAGCTACTCTGGCTAGCAGCAGGGGTAGGACCCAGGCACACAAAGCAGTGGTACACACAGAGCACAGCTGTATATGGATGGAACCATCATGCAGCATAGTGTGCAGCAGGCAGGGTAACATGTGAGTCCAGCAGGATGGCAGGTGAGAGAGAGCAAGACACATAATAGTGCAGTCACCAAAACACCAGTGTGAAATGTACAGCCACCTTTAGGCACCTTCCATCCTAGCACACACGGGACCTACCCTACTGAAAGGGTCCCCAAATACATAGTCTATGCTGGTCATCAATCTGGCAATATCCATGTGTGTTGTAATGCATGCATGTCACTGCATGGGTATTGTGCAATGATTGCACAATGGACACCACTGTGTTGGCAGGACATTAACAACTATGCATCATAATGCCAAATGAATGTGTGCTAAGGTATATTCAAGACCCATCAATAACTACCTCTGCTGTGGACTTCATGCCACATAAGACCAGCAGCTCTGGTGAGGTGCAATGAGGTGATAAACCAGTGCAGATGGCACTGGGTATGGCAGGAATGCAAGCAGGCCACCATGGGTGTAGTGTGCCACAAATGGCATGTTACAGGTGTGTATAGGTACAAGAGTGGCCAGTGCCTACCACTCTCAGACAGATATGCATACCTAGAGCAGACCATATGGCATTACAGACTTGACAAGCAATAACAGGCACACCACCTGGGGCAGTGAGCATTACTGTTACCACCCTGGTGTACCAGGGCTGCAACACAGGAGACAGGCTGTTACCCACACTGGGCAGCATGGCTGTCACCATGATGATCCAATCAATAGAAAGCACAGCCCCTGTCACACCACTGCGTCAGTGGTGGGACAGTGCCACAACAGCCAGGTGAGTGGTTAGATCCACAACCGCAGAGATGCTGTCCTCATAGCCATGCAACCTGCTGAGACATACACATGGGCATCCCCTCCCTCCCCCCTAGCAAAAACATGCAACATAGTCCAGACATGCATCACAGACTGCAAACCACACAATGAAGAGTACTTACGTGCATGAATGTCAGAAGGCCGTTTGCCCTCCCTCGATAGCCGCCTTCTACTGTCACATCTGGACTCCCCCTCTGCCTGTCTAGCATCCTGCTGGCCCTGTGTGACCCATCTGGCCCTGTCCAGCCCTGGCTGAGTCATATAGTTTGTGGAGAGGGACAAAGGTGTCATGTGATCAATAGCAGGAAGTGGAACCCATGGCACATTACAAAGCACCATCCACACTACACACGTCTGTACACCAGTTCTGTGCCACTGCAGCCACATGTGCAGGGCAGAGATGACAGGACCGTGCATGGACTGTCAGACAGGCATGCCAATGGGTGAGATGAGGGACTTGGCACAGAATCAGCATTACAAATCATTGTTGTAGCTAAGACCTAGCACTTTGTATGCAAGACCTGTTTGGCTCCTCTGTGCCGCTTTCCTTGCACCACTTTCCAACATACCCATTCATGTCAACCAAACACCATGTACACCCTATATTGCTTAGTTGGATACATGTAGCATGAGGTCTTATACAAACAGAGAACAATAATCATACTGTCAAATCAGTAGGAGTGGATATCTTACTATAGGAGAACCAAACACAATGGCAGGTCCTGGATTGGCACAATCACTCCAATACAGTTGTAAACCATGCATTATGTGTGATAGGTGTACCTGAACCCATGCTACATACCATGAACGGTGTACATGTAACAGATATTGACTGTAGCAACATGCTGTTTGGTACTCCTAACACCCTGGATAGAGGTACACACCAAGGTACAGGACATATTCGTCTAACCTGCCACAGTGCCTAGTAACTTACGGTGAACACATGTCTACGTGATATCACGCACACACTTGGTGGTATGAAAAGCAGCATTGCTCCCAGATTCTCAGTGATTCCTGTATTGTACAGGGAAATAGAGGCTTCTACAGGGCATTGGTCCCATAGACATGCATTGGTTAGGACAAAGTGTAATCAACAGGTACACATGGGTACATTGCAGGCAGTATAACAGTGGTTAGTATAACATAGTGGTTAAGAGCACTGAGTTACAAACCTGAAAACCTAGATTTGAATCCCATCAGCCCCTACAGGCATACTGTGTAACCCTGATTAAGTCACTTAACTTCCTTGTGCTCCCAGGTCACACCTGGAAACAAACTCTGGCTTAGTGTGCCTTTCCAGGTTAAACAATCTCCACTCTCCCTTTCCCCTTACTTAAAAACAGTAACAAAGCAGTCCTGTAGCATGGAAATAGTATTGCACCCAATACACCACAGCAACCATACATACAGATGGCTGTACTCACCTGGCCTTGGCACAGTGCCACTGTTGACCATGGCCCACAGCTGTTGGCATTGCTGTGGCTCCCTTATGCTCAGATCACTGAATCTGTGGCAGCACTGGTCTCTTGTTCTGGCAATGCCTGCCATATGGACCTGTTGCCACCACACTGATGCCCACACCTCATATCATGACCTGTCAGACACCCACCCACCCTCCCCAGCTACAGCCTCCTCCATGTCCACGGCAAGGTCTATAAGGTTGGCCATCTCCACGGCTGACCACCATGTGTCCCACTGTCTGCCCCCAGGACACTCCTGCACTTGTCAGACATTCTTAATCTATTCATGTAAATGCCCTGTCACATTCTTTTTTTTTAATTAAGTATATTGAGTTTTCAAATGAAAATACATAAAGAAAAGGAACAAAGCTATAATGAAACATTGATCTGTTCACCAGAGCAGGAGATGGTTCTTTTGCCACAGTTGGTGGCATTGAAAGGGAAATCGCAGGCTGCATTCGGTGGCAGAAGTGGAGGACGCCAAACGCCGCATTTGGCGGTGAAGAATGAGGAGGTTTTTCAGACATCTCACCCTGCTTGGCCCTGACCTCTATTAAATACAGGAGGGAGGAGAAGCATGCAGTGGGGAGGATTCATGGATTGTCCCTGTGGACTGTGCTGGACTTTTTATGAAAAAGGCTGTTCACTTAAATCATGAACTGGTCAGGGTACATTGTTGAGCTTGCCTTGGTTTGTCATGATTATATTTGAACTTTGAAGTTATCTGTTGAAAGTTTCACAGAAGGGCTGATCACATATAACTATTTGCTGCAAGCTGTCCGGACAAACTAAATGACAAATTTAGTTTAAATGCTATTTGACTTTGACTTGGTGGGATTAGCACTACATTGGGTGAGGGTAAATATGGATTGATTAAGGAAACTGCTTTGAGTTGGGGGAAAATCAGGCTAAATAAGGGCAATTTGAGCTGGCTAGTTGATACCATGGGCTCTTCTCAGAGGGGGCTTGAGCTACATAGTTTTGGAGCAATTCTGGGCCAAGTTCAGGGCAAACTGTTTGCAGGCTTAGAATGCTTAAATTGTACTGCTAGGTGGCACATTTGCAGCTAGCTAGATATTGCATTGATCTAGGTTGAATTAAACTGCCCTGGTTTGATCTATTTCTACAGCAGGGAAATCACTGGCTATTAGGCAGTACCCTTGTGGAGACCAGGGACACATGGCTGCAACAAATTGGGGACACGTTAGAGGAAATTGGTATGGGGGAGGAAGGCGCAGCATAGAGTAGCAGGCAGGGGCAGCTGGCCTGTGCGGGGTCACTACTGGAAGGGGAGGAGGACTTCAGATACAGGATGGGGGGTAGCAGGCTAGTGGGTTGCAGTGGCTGTGGTGCTGCAATGGCCATGAGTACACTGTGGAAATTAGAGCACTGTCCCATATGTTCCAGGTTAAAGGGATGGAGGTTGAGTTGCACAGGCTCAGGCATGAACTAGGCAGATGGGTGAAGGGCATAAGTGCAGAGGATGGGAGGTATGAATCTGCAGACAATTGGCGGGGGAGGCTGCCTGCACATACAGGTACAAGGGATGGGGGCCACCAGAAATCATGGTAGATCAAGCCACCCTTGTGGGCAGAAATGGTGGGTAGGATTGAGGGTACTGGCAGGGAGGAGGGTGAAGGATGAGAGAAAGTGGGGGCTATCGGCAGATGGGCAAAAGGATTTCCAAGGACCATGGCAAGGGAGCCCACCTCACAGGAAGGGAGAACTGGTAAGCAACCTACTGGGGGGATCCTGATCTCAAATGGGCACTTGCCACTGGCGGACACCATGGCGGGAGGGGTTTCAGAAGAAGTGGGGGACACAGTCAGCACAGAATGGAAGGAGGAGAATGAAAGAGAGGGGGTTCTGGAGGCATAGGCACTGAGACTAACAGAGGAGCAAGGGGTAGCATGGGGAGGGGAGCTGGGAGTCAGGAGTGCCTGGGAAGCGGGGATGAGGGGACACTGAGGAAGGAGCATGGTTTCCAGGGAGAAAGGGACCAGCAGAGAGTGAGACAGGAGAGCAGAACAAAGGACGATGGGGGTGGGTAGAAGCAAGGGCCCCTGGAGGTCAGGAGGGGACAGGCTAACAGGGATGCTACTGGGACAGATCAGGGTGGTGAGGTGGGGGGGCTGGGGAAAAAACGGTCAGACAGGGGTAATAGTTGGAACTGGGGGGAAAGGTAGCCATTGGAAATCAAATCGATGGTGCGGCTAGGAAAAACAGAGGAGTAGTGGGAGCAAGGTGGGGATGCGGTGGAGAAGGGAGCTAGACCCAAGGGGAAGGCATTATGGGTTTTCCTGCAGGCACCTGGGGGTAAGAGGATCAAACTGGGGGTTGTTTATAGGCCACCCATGCAGGCTGAAGAACTTGAGGAGGGCCTGGTGGTGAATCTAAGTGTGCGGTGTGGTCAGGGGGAGGGAAGAACTGTGGTGCTGGGTGACCTTAACATGCCAGGTGTTGACTGGAGCACTATGATATCTTCATCTACTAGGGAGCAGCACTTGCTGGACGTCTTCCAGGATACATTCCTATCCCAACTGGTGGCTGACCTGACGAGGGATGGTCGCATCCTGGATGTGGTCCTGTCAAATTGTGATCTGGTTAGGAACCTAGTTGTAGAGGACCCACTAGCAGTGAACGATCATGCTACAGTTTGGTTTTCCCTAGACCTGGGGGGAGGGGGAACCACACTAAAACGGTGGTGGCTGACTTTAGGGGAGCAAATTTTAAGGATATGGTGGGGATCCTCAGGGGGTATTTGGAGGGGATCAGACAAGACATGGACACAGAGAGCAGGTGGGAAATTATTAAAGGAGGGCTTCTGGAAGCTACAAGGCCTGCATGAAGGTCCAACGGAAGTTTGGCAGGGCCAGGAAGCCGAGCACGTGGACCAGGGAGGTCCAGGAGGTGGTGAAGGAGAAAAGAGCTGCATATAGTAGATATAAGTGCTCATGAGGGGAAGTGGACAGGAGGAGTACGATAGGATTTCCAAAAGGGTAACCAGGGTGGTGAGATCAGCCAAGGTGAAGATGAAGCAGATGTTGGCACAGTGGATCAGAAACGGGTGGAAAAGGGTTCTTTAGGTATATCAGGGAAAGGAGGAATGTAAAAGGCAGATTAGTAGACTGAGGTCAGGGAGTGGGTGGGCCGAGGAGGCCAGGGAGCAGGCGGAGGTACTTAATGACTACTTTGCCTCGGCCTTCACAATGGACGATGGAGGGACAACACCATACAGGGAGAAGTGGGCTAGAATGGAGGAAAGTGGGGCTCTCTGGCATTGAAATTCCTGTTGGGAGGGCGAGGGAGGCCCTTAAGTCCCTGAAAATGGCAAGACACTGAATCCAGATGGCCTTCATCCCAGGGTGCTGAAGGAGATGGTGGCTGTCCTTGCTGGACCTCTGGTGGACCTTTCTAATGCCTCCCTTCAGACGGTTTGGGTGCCTCAGGACTGGAGAATGGCTCACATCATACCTATCCACAAAAGCAGCTCACGGGAGGAGCCGGGTAACTACAGGACTGTCAGTTTGATGTCAGTGGTAGGCAAGATGATGGAGGCCATCTTAAAGGAGAGGCTGGAGGTATTTCTGCAGACAGGGGGACACCTAGATGACCACAAGCATGGCTTCATTCAAGGCAGATCATGCCAGACTAACCTTGTGGAGTTCTACGACTGGATGACAAAGGCATTGAACCAGGGAAGGCCAGTGGATGTTCTCTTTCTAGAATTCAGCAAGACGTTTGACTCGGTGCCACACCCAGGGCTGCTGGACAAGCTGGGGGATATAGGGGTGGGGGAAAGGTTGGTGAGGTGGATAGGGAATTGGCTAACTGGGTGGTTTCAGAGGGTGGTGGTCGGGGGGGTATTAACTCCTAGGAGGGTCATTAGCAGGTTCCCACAAGGGCCAGTGTTGGGACCACTACTGTTTAATGCTTATGTCTCGGATGTCAGGGAGGTATCATGAGTGAGATGAGCTTCTTTGCTGATGACTGAAAGCTGGGGGCAGTGGTGGATGTGAAGGAGGGTAAAAGGGCCTTACAGGGTGACTTAGAGACTTTGGGGAGGTGGTCACACACACTTGGAAACTGAGGTTCAATGCCAAGAAGTGCGGTGCTCTCCACTTGGGGATTAGGAACCCTGTTCATTAGTACTTTTTGGGTGGGGAGAAACTGCAGGTTTTGAGGGGGATCTCAGGGTGGTCGTGAATGCCAGAATGAATAAATCTGAGCAATGTAGGAGGGCTGCGGTGAAAGCAAATAAAATGCTTGGGTACATTTCCAGGGGGATAACACATAGGGACTAATGATCTCGCCAGCCGGTCAGTTGTGGAGACAAAGGAACACCTGACTAGGCTGGGTGGCAAACTATCATCTATTTCGTCCGGCATCTCCTTCTCTGAGATCCTGCCAGTCTGGGAGAGGGGAGCAGATGGACGGAAGGTCAGAGAAGGGAGATAGGGAGCTAAACATGTGGCTCAAGGACTGGTGCCAAGAAAAGGACACAGATTTGTAGGAACTGGCAACAGTTCTGGGAGCGAAAGTTCTTTAAATTTGATGGACTGCATCTGACTAAAGAGGGAGTCAGTGCATTGGGGCAGAAGTTTGACGTCTTTGCAGAATATTTAAACTAGCAAATGGGGAGAGGGATGCAGCACCCCATACGTCGAATGGGAAGAACACCCCTCCCCCCTCAGCTAGTGGTCAAACAGGAATTCAGCGTGTTTGCCATTCATTTGCATCACCAGGTAAGAAAAAAGGTTTGTCTCCCCATACGATGCACAGGGGTAATGCCAAACTTCACCCAACAACTAACACACCAAAATCTGGTCAATGGAAAATCATGTACAAATGCTCACAGCCTGGGAAATAAGATCCCAGACCTGCAGGCAATAATGTCAGAGGCTAAACTGGACATAGTAGTAATTAGTGAGACATGGTTTACCAGTAACCACACTTGGGAGACTTCAGTACCTGGCTATGTATTGTTCAGAAGAGACCGAGGTGCAAAGGGGGAGGAGGGCCCTGTATGTTAATGAAAATATCAAAGCTACAGAAATTCAGAATACACATAAGGAGCCAGAAGAACTGTGGGTCACCCTGGAAACAGGAAATGGGACAGCCATAAGAACTGGGGTTGTCTACAGGCCCCCAGACCAGGGGAGGACATAGACACATTACTGTTAGAAGATATACAAAACATGACAGCTAAAGGGGAGGTTCTGATAATGGGAGACTTCAACATGGCAGATACAGATTGGTCAATACCAGCAGGAACATCTGCCAGAACTAGACTCATAGTGGATTCCCTGCAGGGAGGGCCTCAAACAACTGTTACAGCAACCCACAAGAGACAGGGCTATCCTAGATCTAGTACTGACTAACAAAGAAGGGATCACAGATCTCCAGGTAGAAGGTCACCTGGGGGCAGTGACCATCACATGGTATGGTTCAATTTGGCTACTACATCTAAATCATCCCATTCCAAGGCAAAATATGGGACTCAGAGGAGCTGACTTTGATAAGATGGCCAACAGAGTTAAGCTAGCCCTGGCAAAAAGAAACGCAGGTGAGGGGTACAGGCAAAGTGGGCAAGCATTAAGGATGCAATACTTGAAGCAACATCCCATTGTGTTAGACAGAAAAGGAAGTGCAAAAGAAGAAGGAAACCACTTTGGTTCTCAAATACAGTAGCAGAAAAGGTCAGAGCCAAAAGGCTGGCCTTCAGGAAATATAAGGGAACACAGCGGGATGAAGATAGGGAGGCATACCAAACTGCCATAAGGGAAGCAGGTAAGGCAGTAAGGCAGGCAAAGTCCCAAACTGAGGAAACACTAGCACGAACAGTAAAAGAAGGTGACAAGACTTTCTATAGATACATTAGTGAAAGGAGAAAGTCCAGAGGGTGTATTGCTAGCTTAATGGAGAAAAGGGAGCATGTGGAGGAGGACCCTGTAAGGCATCTATCCTAAATAGATACTTTTGCTCAGTATTTACTGAAGAGAAGGTAGGGCAGGGCCCACAGCTCAGCATCATGGACACAGGGGAGGGAGGTGAGCACTACTCCCTCTACAAAAGAAAGGGTCCTACAAGAGCTGCTAAGCTCAGGGTGGATAAGGCAATGGGACCTGATGGCATACATCCCAGGGTACTTAAGGAGCTAAAGGAGGAACTAGCAGAGCCATTAGCAGAATTGTTTAGTGAGTCTCTGAGCACAGGAGAGGTCCCAGAAGACTGGAGAAGGGCTCATGTGATCCCGCTCCCACAAGAGTGGTAGCAGGGAGGAGGCGGGAACTACAGACCGTCAGTCTTACCTCAGTGGTGGGCAAGATTATGGAGGCACTCCTTAAGGAAAGGATAGTGCAACACCTGGAATCCATAGGGCACAGGATCCAAGACAGCATGGGTTTACAAAGGAAGGTCCTGTCAAACTAATCTCATAGATTTCTTTGACTGGGTAACCAGAGTGGTGGACCAAGGGGGAGCAGTTGATGTTGCCTATCTTGACTTCAGCAAAGCTTTTGACACTGTTCCACATAGAAGATTGATAAATAAGCTGGGTAGGCTTGGGGTGGGTAGAAGTTGGTCAACTGGGTGGCAAACTGGTTGACTGGCAGAAAACAGAGAGTGGTGGTAAATGGTATACAGTCAGAAGAGATGCAAGTCACAAGTGGGGTACCTCAGGGATCAGTCCTGGGGCCAGTCCTATTCAACATCTTCATTAGTGACCTTGCAGATGGACTAGAGGGTAAGGCTTGTCTGTTTGCAGATGACACCAAGATCTGCAACAGAGTAGATGAGCCAGATGGGGTGGGCAGAATGAGAAGAGATCTGGATAAACTAGCAGAATGGTCAGAAGAGTGGCAACTGGGATTTAATGCAAAGAAGTGCAAAATCATGCACATAGGGAAGAGAAACCTGAAGCCACTTATAGGCTGGGAGGAGTTGCTAGCAGTCACAAAGGAAGAAAGAGACTTGGGCATCATCATCACTGATGACAAAAATCATCAAACAGACCTCTAAAGCAGTAGGTAAGGCTAGGGGGTGTTAGGGTGTATTAGTAGAGGAGTATCCTGAAGTCGTAAGAGGAGGTAATAATCCCTCTGTACAAGACATTGGTTAGGCCCCATCTGGAGTACTGCATGCAGTATTGGAGGCCACACCTTCACAAGGACATTAACCAAATTGAGGCAGTCCAGAGAAGGGCAACCAAAATGGTGCAGGGACTGCATCAGAAGACATATGAGGACAGATTAACGGAGCTCAATATGTATACCCTTGAGCAAAGGAGGGAGAGAGGTGATATGATCGAGGCATTCAAACACCTTAAGGGCATAAACAAGGTGAAAGAGTCTAACATGTTTAAATATAAGAAAATAGCAGGACAAGAGGACACAGCATGAGATTAGAGGGAGGCCGATTATGGGGGAATGGAGGAAATTATTTTTCACAGAAAGGGTGGTAGATGCATGGAATGGCTTACCACAAGAAGTGGTGGCTATGAATACAGTGCAGGGCTTCAAACAGGCATGGGATAGGCATAAGGGAGTAATACAAATGACTATGAATAGATAGGTCACTGACAGAACAAAGGCCGATGGCACATTTATAAGGTAGAAAAAGAAATGGGCAGACTGGATGGGCCTTGCGGTCCTTATCTGCCGTCAACTTCTATGTTTCTATGTTTCTATGTTTCTATGTTTCTATGTTTCTATGAGTCGGGAAGTGCTTCTCCCTCTTTATAACTGCCTGGTTAGACCACACCTGGAGTACTGCGTAGAGTTCTGGTGCCGGTACTTGAAAAAGGACATTGCACTTCTGGAGAGGGTCCAGAGGAGGGTGACCAGGGTGGTGCAGGGTCTGGGGGAAGATCCCATGAGGAAAGACTTGAGGAGCTAAACTTGTACTCCCTGGAGGAGAGGAGGGATAGATCGGATATGATCGAGGTCTATAAATATCTAAAGAGAGAGAACAGGGTCAGCCTTAGTAAGGTGTTCCAGCTGAGGGAAGAGGGAGCCATCAGGTGGCATTCCTTGAGACTTGTTGGCGGGATTCTCGGGGGGGGAGACTAGGAGATGCTACTTTACTGAGAGGGTGGTGGACCCATGGAATGTATAGCCTGTGGAACTGGTGGCTGTTGATCCAGTGGAGGGATTCAAGAGAGGCTGGGACAGGAATAGGGAGAAGGCTAAACTGGGAAATGTCAGATCTGGATGTTGAACCCTGATTGGGGGATGGGGTCTGGGGGACTTACGAGGAGAGAGGAGAGGGAAGCATCGCTGGTATGACCGGGTGCTGATTTTCGAGCAGACTCAATAGACCTTTGGGTCTACTCTGCTGGCATGTTAGTATGTTAGTATAAAGAAACATATAACATTAACCATACCTATACACATCAACCTACCCCTCACTTCTCCACCCACAAACTCCCAAACCCCAACCACCCAGGTCCGGAGGATCACATGGTTCCACAAAGCAGAATACCCAGAATCCTAGGAGTAAAATGAATCAGGATTTGACCCAATACTGTGCTCAATCCATAAACTGGGAGACACACAAATGTGAGAACTGCAGGCCTGAACTGTGGAAACCATACCCCAAGAGTGGACTATTTGATGAGAAACACATAACAAAGCTGATCATACATTATAATGTTAATAAAACATATAAGGGTTCCCAGACTGTCATATCTATCCAGCCGATCTGATCTCCCTGTCACTTCCAAAGCTGCTTCCTCAACTGCCTTGGCTCTACTGAGTAGACTGGGCATTAGGGCTGTGCTTTTCACATTTGCACAGCACTAACGTCAGTTGGCACAGCACTAAGTGTGGTTCCAGGTGGGGGGATGTCTAACTGCACAAGGACAGCAATGTCCTTCCCAAGCTCATGTTGGCATGGCCTGCATGCCTCTGTACATGTGCTGTGTGCTCTACTGTGTGTATACAGTGTTCAACACTGTCATCCTCCCCTTTGCAACAGATGGAGGAGAGATTACATAAAAGGAAGTTCTCAGAGGAGGAGGTCCTGACCCTGGCCCATGCATATGTGGTCAGGGAAGAAATGGTGGACAGCTGCAGGTGGACAAGGAATTACATCACCAAGGCCTCGCAGGAGGTTAGAGAGTCTGTGAATGCCATGAGAGGTAGGGGATGAACACTGTCAGAGATGAAAAAGTGTGAAGGGACCTAAAGCACCGTGCCAAGGACATCATGGCCATGGTGCAGTCTGACCTCCTGGACACAGCTGGTGGTCCCCAAACCATGGAGCCCTTAGCTACTACTGAGGTGTTGATGCTGGGCATGCTGCAGCATGAAACAACCCTGAGGTTCCTCAGAGGTGGCTACAAAAGCCAAGTGGGACCAACACAACCATATGAGTGACTGCAGTAGCCCCAGTACATTCAGCTGGGGTGGGCACATCCACCAGTGGTCCTTGAGGTTGCATGCTTGTCACTGGGGGCACATGCGATGGTGATGTGGACACCTAGCTGACAAAGCACAAAGGGCAAACATAGGATGTAATGCACACATCAGTGTTCTTTGGGCACTTCCTACAGTAGCCTTATGCATGCATCCTGCATGGGCCATGGTACAACATGAAGTAGGCCCTCACTACTACATGCACTTTCTGTACTAGTATACCTGTTGGATGGGTTACATGATGAGGGTAGCCACCTGGTGGTATCTTGGAGGTGTGTGCATCTGCTGAGAGATCTCCTACTTTGCCACATTGGTGGTGTGTACTGTGTGATCAATGGTGATAGAAGGTGTGTGTGATGTGTACAGCATCAGGTGTATGGGCACTGCAGTGCCTGTGTAGCATGTGTGTGTCTGTACACAGTTCACTCAGTCTGCATTAGGGCTGGGTGGAATGATCCACTGAAAATCAGAACCCCCCCCCACAAATTCATTACTCACTCACAGACTCAAATAAATCCAGATTTGAGTTGCAAAGTCTGGTTCCGAGTCCGTGAGTGCCACTTCCTGGATTGTGCTGTAGGCTGAATGATGGGAGAGGGAAAGAGAGCACATGCACCACTCAGTTGCTCAGTATTTTGTTCCAGATTTGTGCACCACCCATGTGATGGAGGAGGGAGAAACACACACACATGCACACACGCACACTCACACACTGCAAACTCAGAGAGAAAGGAGAAGGAAGAATCATCAGAAAAGAGATGAGAAAGAGAAAGAGAAAGAGAGAGAGAGAGAATGATCATGGCTGGGGGTGGGGGTGTAAGCTGCTTTGCTGGACCAGATTGCCTGCCCTTTTTACTGCCCTATAAAAAGGAACTGCAGCACAAAATAAAAAAAGCACTGAAGTAGCAAAAACATAATAAAAAAAGAAATAACTAGATTTTAGAGAGAGAGAGAGAGAGAGAAATGTGAGTGATCAGGCAGTGAATGGTGTATGGTGGCTCACTCTGCCAGTGACTGTGTCTACCTGCAGTTAGCTAGAAAGAAATACATATTAAATGTACTGACAGCAAAAAGGGGACAGAATCATGCTGTCACTGCCACAGGCTGACTGTGCTTGAAGGTCAGGGCTTCCAAAAATACAAACATACCTGAGAAAATATTGGTAGCAAATTATAGACACATATTAGATAGAACCATTTTCTCAGGTGTTTTTGTATTTTTTTGGAAGCCCCACCTTGCAAGCACAGGCAGCCTATGGTGATAACAAAGGCTTGAATGAGAAAGAGAGAGAGAGAGAGAGAGAGAGAGAGAGAGATGAAGACAACAGTGAATGTGCATGCATTGTGCTGGCTACCTGTACCTGCCTGCAGGTTGCAAAAATATCTAACAAACCAAAAAAACATAGGGCAGATTAGGGAGAGATTGAGTGAATGAGAGGAGAAAAGAGATCAGATGGTGCGGTGTTGACTGCCTGTACCTGTTCACCACCTTCATGTCTCATAGTTGTCCCCTGCTGGTGGGTTCCTTGGCTTGTATGTCTCCCTTCCACATTAGTACTTCTACTTAATTTTTGATACAAATTATGATTTGAAGTATTCCCATTGCCTCTCTGTGTTCAAAACTACAGAGTTTGCCCTCTTTTGTGTATTTTAAACATTTATTAAAATATTTATAAATAATCAGAACTAATCAGAACCCCCCCCCAATTCTGGTTTTTATTTAATAAGGGTCAGAACTTCAATGTCTGCAGCATGCTGGCATTGTCCAACTACTGCTATGTGCATTACTCAGCAGTGTTCCTTTCTTCTCCTAATATATAGGATAGTGGATGGTCAACTATACACAACCAGTGTGTTGTGCCACCGAGGGATACTGATTCCCTGTGACCTCGAGAGCGAAGCTCGAGAGGTCTGTGAGAATCAGTTCCCCAAGGTAGCACAACACACTGGTTGTGCATAGAGTTGCCCATCCTCTATTCTATATAGTGTATTGGCATCACTGCCTATTTCGGATACTGTCCTTTGTTTCAATGAGCTGGAGGTTGTGGGGGGGCACTTGAGGGTTGGTGGTAGGCTCAAATTACTGACAGTGTGCTGCAGGTGTTTCTGCAAGTTCAAGTTTTACTGACAGTATGTTGCAGATGTTTCTGCAAGTTCAAGTTTAAAAATCAACAACTTCCAGCTTAATTGGATTGTGGAAATCAAGTATATGGCAGCATTCCAAGTTGTTCTGCTGCAGTAGTGACATCACTGCTACAGCAGAACAACATAATGATGTCACTGCTGCAGCTGAACAAGAATATTCCAGGAATGGAATTCCATGCATAACAGCATTCCACCATACACTATATATATTTATTTATTTATTTGTTTTTGTTAACCAGGTAAGCACACTAGACAACGAGTGCCTATTTTCAGGAGCTACCCGGGAGGTTACAGTACAGAGAAACAAGGTACAAATACAGGGTAGCATACAGGCCCACAACTACAAGTGGACCAAAATGGAAAACAGTACCCAGGACATTGAATGGACAATAGAACAGTCACAACCACACACAGGTGGGGCCAGGGTAACAGCATGAAGACAAAAGTACATGGTCAGAGCAACAAACGAGAATACAGCTACAGGCTCATTAATACATAAGTTCACAATTGCGGCAGGGTGTGAAGAGCAACAAGTACAGGGGGTAAGAGGGAGGGAGGGGCAGAATCTGCTGACTCCCCCCGAGGCGGTCGGGAAAAACGAGCAAGGGGGGCAAGATTTTGCAGAGGGCAGCGTAGCAAGAAGGTGAGGAACCCACCCTGAAGACCATCTCGGCAAGCACGAGCAGCAGGGAAGTACTGCCCGTCCCAGTGGCAGGCCCTAGTAGAGGTCGGGGATAGCGGAGGACCTACAGGAGCCCCAAGAAGGAGCAGAAGGGGGATCCCAGTCAGCGTGGGGGGGGGGAGGGATCGTGCAGACCAGAGGGGAGCGGTAGGGGTCAAGAACTGCTTGAGGGTGGGGAGTAGGGTAGCCACGAGAGCAATTAAGTGCAGGGGTGGAGAGTGGTTGAGGCTGAAAACCAACGGGGTGGAAGTGCATGAGTAACAGTTAACAACAGGGCTATTCTTTCACCGAGTTGGTACTATGATGACAGATTACCTTAAGAGCGCAGCTTGAGAGGTAATCAGTCATCATAGTACCAACGAGGTGAAAGAACAGCCCTGCCATTAAATGGTACGTATGCACTGTTCTGTATAGTGTATAGTGGAACGTCGTTGCCTCAAAAAAAAACAAATTACATCTTTCTTTTTAAAATAAGACTAACTGTCAGATTGCTGCTCGAGGACACCATGTGTGACGTCTGCACTGCAGCAGAACAAAAAGTCATTCTGCTGTCCTGCGGACGTCACTTTTTGATTCTGCTGCACTGCGGACGTCACTAGTGCAGCAGAACAACATTTTGAGAGCGCTAGATTTCAGTGAACAACGACGTTCCTCTATACACTATGTCAGCAATAATACCCTCCAGGGTGGGCAGTATTGGAGAATACCAGACTGCCCAGGGGCATAATGAGGCCCGAAGCCACAGGCGGAGGGCCTTATAGCCCCTGGAAGGTCCAGTATTCCCCAATACTGCCCACCCTGGAGGGTAATATTGCTTTTAGAAAAAGGGCCATGTGTGTAATTTTTAGAGTATTAAAAAAAAATAAACAACTAAAGTAATTCTCTTAAAAAATGATATTTTCTGTCTTTTTTGGTGCAGTAGTACCTGTACAGCTGGCAGCAGAGTTCTTCTGCTAGTCATCGCTAGGGGGAGCTGTGATGTATGACTGCAGTGGTGACTGACTGCCCTGTTTTTTTTTCTGTTTGTTTAGTTTCCCGGTCCTTCCTGCCTGCCCTGAGGACTGGGATCAAATCAGATTTTTACTGTAAATTTTTTTTGTTTTGTTTTCCTGGTCCCCGCTGCTTGCTATGGGGATTTTAAGTCACTGCTTTTTTTTTCTTAATTTTCCTGATCCTCGCTGCCTGCTCTGAGGACTGGGACTTGAGAGCTCGAGGGTGGTATGATGTAGCTGCCAAACCGATGGAGCCGCAAAAGAGAAGAGACCAGCCAGCAGAAACATGAGGTATTTGTAAACAACTGCTAGGCTATCGATGAGCAGGGATGCAAAATGTTGTTACCTCTCACTCACCTACCCTTTCTGTTGGTCCATTTCCAAAGAAACTAGCTGTTTGCTTTCAGTTCTTTCTCCTTCCCTGCCCGAGAGTTGCTGTCAGTCTTTCTTTTCTTTTTGCCATTGCTTAGTTTGTGATTGCGATTCCTTCCCGAAAGGACATTACGTTCACAAAGGAGTTGCTGCTGCCTGTTTTCCAGTGTAACGGACCTAGCGTTGTAGCGGGAGGGTGCAGCTGTAAGGTATGGACAAGAGTTTTTTTCTGTTGGGGATTGTGAAAGGGGAACTGTCCTTACCTAAAAAAAATGTGTGGTTTCTTCACTCTCCCTTACACACTCCTGTCAGTTTCCACTCGGTGCTCTCTGCAGCTTGAGTATCGGCGCTGCTGTAGAATGGTTTGACAGCTACAGGCGTGTGCTGCTCTTTTAAAAATCCTGCTCTGCAGACCGTGGGTGCTGTGAAGCTGATCATACTGATGTCTTCCTTTTTCATTCTTTCATGTTTCATTTTAAAATGTGTGGCTGAGAAAGAGAGAATTTTTTTTTTTGGGGGGGGGTTGACCAGCTGCCAACTTGCTCGCTAAGCGAGAGAAAAAAAATGGTGACTGGTCAATTTGAAAATTCGGGGTGCCCAATGAAATGCTAAGTAATGGGGCACCCCGAATTGACACTTGTTCTTTGGTGGGCATCTATTGAAAAATAAATGAATGCCTGGCATGGCCTTTCAGCCAGTCAGCATGCATTATTTTTCAAGCCCATTTTCTAAAGCACAGTTATTTGTATTGGACACGATGGATGAGAATGCCTTTGGCCTAGTAAGATGAATTCTGTCCCTGCAGCTGACCACTGGTGGGGCACAGGAAGACATAGGCACATACAGGGATGGGGAGACATTCATGCAGAACTGGAGGTGGCTGGATAAATCCCTGTCCAGTTCAGTCCCCATTGAGTGGTGGAACAGAGGCAGGGGCCATGTGATTCCCACGCTAGTGCCACCAGTAGTCACTATGTCTTCTGGCCCCCACCCAATGGGGCCCAGCCACCCACCCTCCCTGGATCAGCCACCCTGGTGCCTCCTCAGGACCATGCCCCTAACCCAGCCACTGCCTTGTCACCCCAGGTTCATGGCCTCCTTACAGAAATGGAATATATTGCAATATGTTGAAAAATATGCATTCATGTACATCAATACAATGAGAAATACATTGTCCCAATATAATATAGTATATATTATATTATATTTCTAAGCCATGGTATGCAAAAATATATCACTATATTGAGAAATATATTGACTCAATGAAATATAATACACAACGTATTTCAGCATATAATGAAGCCATATATTCTGCCTTATGCATTGCTTGAAAGCATGTCAATCTATTTAGTAATACTTGTCTGAAATATATTATTATATTTCAAAATATATACTGTATTCTTTGTATGTTACGTATATTTTATGCAGAAACATAGAAACATAGAATCTGATGGCAGATAAGAACCTCTTGGCCTACCTAGTCTGCCCATTTCCCTACCTAATGGATAAGCTGCAGATTCTAGTTAACCAACAGCCTACTTCCTCCTACCCCCAACTAGAATTGCTTTATGTCTGTTCGATGCATTCATGAATTCCTCCACTATTTCTGACTCTATGACCTCCTCAGGAAAGCTGTTCCATGCGTCTACAACTCTCTCTGTGAAGAAATACTTCCTCACATTACCTCTGAGCCGTCCCCCCTCTAACTTTAACATGTGCCCCCTTGTTCTTGCACATCTCTTTTTCTGAAAGATGCTACTCTCTTGGACTTTGTTGATTCCCTTGAGGTACTTGAAAGTTTCTATCATGTCCCCCCCCCTTTCCTCGAGGCTATACATCTTAAGCTCCTTTAGTCTTTCTTCATGTCTTCTGGTGCAGACCATGCTCCATTTTGGTTGCCCTTCTCTGGACAGCCTCCACCCTGTCTATGACTTTGCGGAGATGGGGTCTCCAGAACTGTACACGACACTCCAGATGTGGTCTTACCAACTGTCTGTACAGAGGGACAACAACTTCCTGTTTTCTACTGGTGATGCCTCTCCCAATGCATCCCAGTATCCCCCCCACCAGCCCTCCTTACTGCCTTCTCACATTGCTTGCCCACCTTTAGGTCATCTTATATGACTACCCCCAGGTCCCTTTCCATTTTTGTTGTCAGTATCTCACCCTCTTTGTGTACTCTTCCCTGGTTTTTGTTTCCCAGGTGCATTACTTTGCACTTCTTTGCATTGAATCTAAGCTTCTATACATTTGACCATTCCTCTAACCTTGCCAAGTCCCTTTTCATCCTTTCCATCTCACTTTGCATATCAACCCTGTTGCAGATCTTTGTGTCATCTACAAAGAGACATACTTTTCCTTCCAGTCCCTCTGCAATGTTACTTATAAAGACATCAAAAAGGACCGGCTCCAGTGCTGAACCCTGCGGTACCTCACTAGTAACCCCCCTTTCTTCACTGTGGACTCCATTTACTATTACCCTCTGTGTTCTGTTGTCCAGCCAATGTTTTACCCAGGCTACCACCCTGGGACCCACTCCCAGGCTGACTAATTTGTTTATTAATCTTTTGTGTGGGACTGTGTCAAATGCCTTGCCAAAGTCTAGGTAGGCCATGTCCACAGCCCCTCTCTGGTCTACTACATAGAAACATAGACTTTGATGGCAGATAAGGACTGCTTGGTCCACCTAGTCTGCCCATTTCCCTACCTACAGGATAAGATGCAGATACTAATTAACCAACAGCCTATTTATTCCTACCCCCCACAAGAATTGCCTTATGTCTGTCACATGCATTTTTGAAGTCTCCCACAGTTTTAGACTCTACAACCTCCTCAGGAAGGCTGTTCCATGTGTCCACCACCCTCTCTGTGAAAAGAAATACTTCCTCACATTGCCCCTGAGCTGTCCTCCCTCTATCTTCAAATTGTGTCCCCTTGTTCTTGCACATCTCTTTTTCTGAAAGATGCTACCCTCTTGGACTTTGTTGATTCCACTGAGGTACTTAAAAGTTTCTATCATGCCCCCCTTTCTTCAAGGGTATACATATTAAGCTCCTTTACTCTCTCCTCGTATGGCTTCTCTTGCAGATCCTGTAACATTTTAGTTGCCCTCCTCTGGACTACCTCCATCCTGTCTATGTCGTTGCGGAGATGGGGTCTCCAGAACTGGATGCAGTACTCCAGATGGGGTCCCACTAACTGTCTGCACAGAGGGATAACAACTTCTTGGTTTCTGCTGGTGATGCCTCTCCCTATACATCCTAGTACCCCCCAGCCCTCCCTACTGACTTCTCACATTGCTTGCTAACCTTAAGGTTATCTGATATGATTACTCCCAGGTCCCTTTCCATTTTTGTTGTTGCTACTACCTCCCCCCCTCCATTGTGTAATCTTCCCCTTGGTTTTTGTTTCCCAGGTGCATTATTTTGCACTTCTTTGCATTGAATCCAAGCTGTCATACTTCTGACCATTCCTCTAACCTTGCCAAGTCCCTTCTCATTCTTTCCACGCCTCCTTGTGTATCATCTCTGTTGCAGATCTTTGTATCATCTGCAAAGAGGCATACTTTTCCTTCCAGTCCCTCTACAATGTCACTTATAAAGATATTAAAAAGGACTGGACCCAGTACTGAACCCTGTGGTACCCCAGTAGTAACCCCTCTTTCTTCAGAGTGGACTCCATTTAGAATTACCTTCTGTGTCCTGTTGTTCAGCCAATGTTTTACCCAGACTACCACCCTGGGACCCACTCCCAGGCTGGTTAATTTTATTATTAATCTTTTGTGTGGGACTGTGTCAAATGCCTTGCTAAAGTCTAGGTAGGCCATGTCAACAGCCCCTCCCTGGTCTACTAATTTGCTCACCCAGTCAAAGAAATCAATTAGATTCGTCTGACATGACCTTCCTGCTGTGAACCCATGCTGCCTTGGGTCCTGTGTCCCACTGGCCTCTAGGTACTCAACAGTTCTTTCCTTCAGAAGTGATTCCATCACTTTCCCTAGCACAGAGGTCAAAATGACAGGTCTGTAGTTTCCTGCCTCTGTCTTGCTCCCACTTTTGTGAAGGGGAATCACATCTGCCTTCCTCCAGTCCTCAGGTACCACACCATCCTCCCATGATTTGTTAACATGGGTAGTTAGTGGTGTCACTAGTTCTCCCCTTAATTCTTTTAGAATTCTGGGGTGAATTCCATCAGGCCCCATTGCTTTGTCCACCTTCAGTTTTAGGAGTTCTTTCAGAACCCTTTCTTCTGTGAAAGGACTGGAATCAACCCCCCCCATCCAGAGTGCTTCTGTTAATTGGATTAGGCACCTCCCCCTCCTCCTTTTTTGAGAATACTGAATAGAAGTATTCATTCAGTATACCTGCTTTTTCACTGTCCCTCTCAGCCCACCCGCCGTTCTTTCTATTCAGCCTCACTATCCCTCCCTTGGTCTTTCTATGCTCCCTGATGTACCTATAAAAGGTTTTATCCCCCTTCTTAACCGATTTGGCTATCTTTTCCTCAGTTTGTGCCTTTGCTATTCTGACTTCCTTCCCTGCTTCCTTCTACTTTAACTGGTACAGTTCTCTGTCCTGCTCCTTCTGTGTTTCCTAATACTTCCTAAATGCTATATTTTTCTCCCTAACCTTCCTCGCCACCTCTTTTGAGAACCATAGTGGCTTTTTCTTTTATTTTGATTTGTTTATTTGCTTCACACAAAGGCTTGTTGCCTCTGTGATAGCAGTTTTGATGTTTCCCATTGTTGATCCACCCCTCCTTCTAGCCTGTTTGCTAGTGCTTTTCTAAGGCACTTTCCCATCTTGCCAAAAGTCAGCCCTCCCGTGGTCCAGTACCCTCACTTTTGTATGGCTTGACTCTGTAGCTGAGCTTATCGTGAACCACACTGTTTGGTGGTCACTTGTTCCCAGATGGCTACCCACTTCTAGATCTGAGATCCTCTCACTGTCCCCATTTGAGAGTACGAGGTCTAAGATTGCTCCCTCATGAGTGGGTTACAAAACTAGCTGTCTGCGTCATTCCACCTGCAGGGCATTGAGAATGGCCCTGCTCTTGGATGTGGCTGCAGCAATGGTGTTCCAGTTAACATCTGGCATATTCAGGTCCCCCATCAACAGTATCTACCCTTTCTCTGCAATCCTAAGGATGCCTTCTATCATATCCTTGTCCATTCCCTCCCCCTGACATGGGGGTCTGTATACAACCCCTGTGCCGATTGTGGTGCCATTTTCAGTCTCTAAGGTGGCACACAGTGCCTCCTCTCCTCCCTGTTTACTTTTTTGTTCCCTTGCTTTTATTCCTTCTGTTACATAGGCAGCTACTCCTCCCCCTCTTCTACCCTCCCTGTCTCTCCTGCAAGTTGTGTACCCCGGTATGTTAACATCCCAGTCATGGCTCTCTGTGTACCATGTTTCTGTGACTGCTATGAATTCTAGGCATCCCTCTTCCATCAAGACCACAAGTTCAGGGAGCTTGTTGCCCAGACTTCAGGCATTGGTACTCATTACCCTCCATTTCTTGATGATCTTACCCCTTTTTGCCCCATCCCTGTCCTTATTGCCTTTGTCATTTTCTCCATTTACCAGTGCCTTTCTCCCTATCAACATCTCTATCTTGGTGTTTACCTCACTTACTACACTGATTTTTTTGGGGGGTCTAGGATTTCCCTGCTTCTTTCCAGTGCTTCCCCCTTGGCTAGTTTAAATGCTTGCCAATGAAGCATTTAAACCTATCACCTAGGATCCTGATTCCCCTCCTGGACAGATGCAGACCATTATGCCAGTATAGGCCTGCATCACTCCAGGAGAACCACCAGTCCCCAATAAAGCCAAATCCCTGAGCTCTGCACCAGTTCTTCAACCACTGATTGAATCTCATGGTGTGGAGCACCCTAGCCTCATCCATGCCATAGACAGGCAGCACTTCCAAGAAGGTTACAGCATGTGCTACTTGTCTAAGGCCCCTCCCCAACTACACAAACTCTTTTTGTTCTGCTCTGATCCCTTTCTCAGCCAGGTCATTTGTCCCTAGGTGGACAATGACATCCAGCTCCCCTCCGTGCAGCTGCTCCAGCGATCCTGAGGATTCGCTTCCTGTCCCTCCAAGCCATGGTGCCAGGCCAGCATCTTACATCCCTCTCCCCTTCCTCCCCCAGTTCTACCCCACTAACAGTGAAGTCCCCCACCAGGAGTTGTTTCATTTCCCTTTGGGGTCTCAAGCCACCCTATTGTGGGTCTCCTTTGAGGAGGTTCTCAGCATCCTCCTTGGTCTCCACTGTGGGGGCCTCCATAGAGGAACCACACTTTGCCAGAATGGCATATGAATTGTGGAGAGGCACAACTGGAGGGATGTGCCTCTGTACCACCACCCTTACCCTCACTGAGCCCACTGTGGTCCAACCACTCCTCTTTCTTGGCAACTTCTGCAGCAACAGCAGTGGCCCTGGTGGTCCCTGGGTGGTAGAGGTGGTCCCCAAATCCTGGCCAACTCAGCCTGGAGATAAGCAACCTCCTCCCTCAGCCCAGAGAGGTGCCTGCAGATGGGACAACACTGCATCCTCCAGAATGTCTCCTGGAAGACTGCTGCTCCACAGCCACTGCACTGCACCACTCCCATCATGTCTTATTTCTGGCCCCTTAACTGTTGCTTTGATCCCTGTCCCTTATATACAGAGCTACTTTGGTCACCCAGTCAAATAAATCAATTAGATTTGTCTGCATGACCTTCCTGCTGTGAATTCATGCTGTCTTGGGTCCTGTGCCCCACTGGCCTTTGGGTACTCAACAGTTCTTTCCTTCAGAAGTGATTCCATCATTTTTCCTACCACTGAGGTCATTCTAACAGGTCTGTAGTTTCCTGTCTCTGTCTTGCTCCCACTATTGTAAAGGGGAATCACATCTGCCCTCCTCCAATCCTCAGGTACCATACCATCCTCCCGTGATTTATTAAAAAGAGTAGTCAGTGATGTCACTAGTTCTTCCCTTAGTTCTTTTAGAATTGTGGGGTGAATCCCATCAGGCCCCATTGCTTTATCAACCTTCAGTTTTAGGAGTTCTTTCAGAACCCTTTCTTCTGTGAAAGGACTGGTATCAACTCCCCTATCCAGAGTGCTTCTATTGATTGGATTAGGCATTTCACCCTGCTCTTCCATTGAGAATACTGAGCAGAAGTATTCATTCAGTATCCCTGCTTTTTCACTGTCACTCTCTGCTCAACCACTCTTCTCTTTATTCAGCCTCAGTATCCCTGCCTTAGTCCCTAATGTACCTATAACAGGTTTTATCGCCCTTCTTAACCGAGTTGGCTATCTTTTCCTCGGTTTGGGCCTTTGCTATTCTGACTGCCTTTCCCGCTTCTTTCTGCTTTAACTGGTACAGTTCTCTGTCCTGCTCCTTCTGTGTTTCCTCATATTTCCCAAATGCTATCTTTTTCTCCATAACCTTCCCTGCCACTTCTTTTGAGAATCATAGTGTTTTTTTCTTTAATTTTGATTTGTTTATTTGCTTCACACAAAGGCTTGTTGCCT
Source organism: Neoceratodus forsteri (assembly GCA_016271365.2). Classification (NCBI taxonomy): domain Eukaryota; kingdom Metazoa; phylum Chordata; order Ceratodontiformes; family Ceratodontidae; genus Neoceratodus; species Neoceratodus forsteri. Next base: position 275,364,990 of record CM057453.1, on the reverse strand, counting down.
CTGTGATGGCGGTTTTGATGTTTCCCCATTGTTGCTCCACCTCACCTTCTTGCCTGTTTGCTAGTGCATTTCTGAGGCACTCTCCCATTTTGACAAAATCAGCCCTCCTGAAGTCCAGTACCTTCACTTTTGTATGGCTTGACTCTACAGCTAAGTTTATCATGAACTACACTGTTTGGTGGTCACTTGTTCCCAGATGGCTACCCACTTCTAGATCTGAGATCCTCTCTCTGTCCCCATTTGAGAGTACCAGGTCTAGATTGCTCCCTCCCGAGTTGGTTCCAAAACAAGCTGTCTGAGACATGTCCCCTGTAGGGCATCGAGAATGGCCCTGCTCTTGGATGTGGCTGCAGCAAAGGTGCTCCAGTTAACATCTGGCATATTCAGGTCCCCCATCAGCAATGTCTCCTCTTTTTCTGCCATCCTAAGGATGCCTTCTGTCATTTCCTTGTCCATTTCCTCCCACTGAGATTTTGACAGGGATGAGTTTGTGAGGTAAATCATATGTGTAAGTATAAATGCATAAAATGCATGTTTGAGTTAAAGCTGCACTGTAAAATGATAATTCAATGTAAATATCTCCATGATTAATAACAAGATGAACTCCAGTTGTACAAATAGAGGTGTGTATAAATTATTTTTTTTCTCTTGGTAAGTTAATAGTTATATTAATAACTATTACACATGTATATTTTATAATTGTAAATTTAGGAAACAATATTTGAAATGTAAAACAAAATACATTTATACATATATTGACAATATACCAATAACATATATTTACCATCCTTATTTCAATATATTTACAATTTTATCAATATATTTTGCAATATACGGAATGCACAAAGCGGCTATAACTTATATATTTAGAGTACATTGCAATATATTTGCAAATTTTAAAATATATTGAAATATATTGATTTTACAATACATTACATTATATTAGAAAACAAGTAGATTAAAATATATTTCACTATTTGTAAATAGATTGTAAATAATATTTTTTAAAATGTATTTCATTTTTGGGCCAGCCTGGCCACTGCTGTGCCACCCCAGGCCTACAGTATGCCCTAGCACAGACACCACTGTTCCATCCCAGGCCACTCCACTCCACTTAGTCTAGCCACTGCTCTGCCACCACAGTACACTCTTCCAGGTACATCACTGACTACAGTGCCACCCCAGTCCATACAATGGGCCAGGGTGCAGCCCAACCCTGTACCCTGCCAGCAGCAGATGGCAACTAACAGGCAGGTGCTGCAGGCTGCCATGAGGGCTTAGGAGGGCCTGCAGGCCCAAATGGGCCACATGCTGGCCATGCTGCAGGCTTATGAGAAGCTTGCAGATATTCACCATACAGAACACATGGTGACCTTGGAAGCTGGTTTCACCAGGATGGAGCACTTCATGGTGGCTAGCTTTGGTGCAGTGGCCACTGCTGTGCTGGAGGTCACATCCATGATCTATGGACTGCAGGGGCCACCCACACTGGTGGCTGTTCCAGTGGGGGGATTGTCATCTAGCAGAAGACACCACAGTGTCTGTTCATCCCTGCAGTGCAGTAGCTGTATGCCCAGAATCCCCAGAACACCCCCAACCCCTTGCTAGCCAGATGTCATGCACCTCTGATCATGGACTACTCCTTGATGGGATCATTACCTAATGGGCCCATGGTTGTGGGCAACTCATGCCATCCCCAAATCCATTCCCCCATTGTGTGGATGATGTCCCTCCTGCTGCCCACCAGTACACATCACATATGCCAGCCCCGTGTCTGTGGTGGCAGTATGGGACACATGTAGAGGTACTTGTCATACCTGTGCTCTACCCTAGGTTTGCCACCTCATGGCTCCCCCTTGCCACAAACCATGTTTTCCACTCTCCCAGCCTGGGTAGCTATACTTCTGTTTCAGTGACCCTTTCCCCTGACTGCATGACTATTGTTTCATTCCAACCCCCTTGTTTGTTTTGTTTTTTTGTTTTGTTTTTTATATACTCCTCCCCCCGCACCTGGCCAGTCTCTCCTTCAGGCCCCCACTCAAACTCCCCAGCGTAGCTACTCTCCGATCCCTACTGCCCCATATCGCAGCCAGCCCCAAGAAACCCTGGTGTATCCATTAACCAGGCCTCTTACCTCCATAGGAGAGCAGCCCTGGCAGCCAACCAACAATCCCAGGGTGCTGCTGGGATGGGATATTGAGGTCCAAGAGCCCGGTGGTGAGGGTTCTGGAGGGCCATCACCCAATCGGCCTGGCACCATTTTTCCACTTTGCACCCCTGAGAAGCAACGTGCCACTGATGTCAAGGCATACGCCGACATCCGTCACTCCTCTGCTAGGAATCAGCAGTCACTGAGCCGCATAGCCACCCCCAACCCCGAGAAGGTGAGCCATCATCGGACACTCATTTCCTTCTCCCCTGGCCAGCCTTCCAGCAACCCTAGTCCATTCCCAAACCTGGGTCACTGGCATCGCAAACAGAAATCCAACTGCTGTGCTGGCAGGCCGGCGTCCAATCCCCTTGTTTTATACCGCACACCTGCCTGGAAGGCTGTTATTTTGGTTGAAGCCCTCCTCCCCACTTAGAAACATTAAAACATAGGCAATGGAATGAGACCAAAGGTTCATCTAGTCTTCCCAAAGATCCCTGTCTGCTCTGGAAACTATCATCCATACACGGTTTTAAACCCTTCCCATCTACCCCCTGCTCTTCACCCTACTACAGCTGACCTAAACAACAACCAAACCCTTCACTCTGTCCTAGCCATGCTTGAAATCACTTACAGTTTTGGCACACACCACCATCACTGGCAGACTGTTCCATGGCTCAGCCACTCTTTCTGTAAAATAGAACTTCCTCATATCCCTCTTAAACATCCCCCCACCAGTATCCACTCGTGACCTCAGGTTCTTGACTCAGTATTTGGCTAAATAGTTCCCCATAGTTCAATTTATTTATTCCCTTCAGGAATTTGAAGATGTCTATCATATACCCCCTCTCTTGCCTGGACTCCAGTGGGTACATGTTCAATGCCTTGAGATGATCATCATAAGATCTGCCCTATTGACTCTGAATTACCTTGGTCACCCTGCATTGCACTGTCTCGAGCCTTTCCATTTCCATCCATAGGTGAGGATTCCAGAACTAAGCACACTATTCTAGGTGCAGCCTTATCTGTGACCTACAGTATATAGAGGAAGTAATACCTCCTTTTTCCTGCTGTCATTACCCATTCCAGTTCAGCCCAGGCAGAGAAACATAGAAACATAGAATTTGATGGCAGATAAGGACTGCTTGGCCCACCTCATAATCATCTTAGCCTTAGAATAGGCCTTGTTACACTGGCTTGATTGTCTGAGAGAGTAACTAATGATGACTCCCAAATTCCTTTCCTCTGCTGTAGTGCTGAGGGGTATAAACAGGGTGCAGGAGGGAGCATATTTCAGAGGAAGCATTGCACAGAAACAAAGGGACATGATATGAGGTTGGAGTGAGGAAGGCTCAGGGGGAATGTCAGGAAGTAATTTTCAAAGAAAGGGTGGTGGATCTGTGAAACAGCTTTCTAGCGGAGGTGGTAGGAGCTAAAACAATACAGGGGTTCAAGAGTGCATGGTATAGACATAAGGGTACCCTGGAGATGGGCAAAGAAGGTGTGCCACAAATTAAATAGGATCTGGGATGTCAACACTGAATAAGGAAATGGGCAGACTAGGTGGACCGTATGGTCCTTATCTGCTGTCAGATTCTATGTTTCTATGTTTAATACCTCCCATCCAGTACTTTGTCCTTTTTTTTCTCTAGGTGCATAACTTTGTATTTTCTTGTGTTGGATTTCAACTGTTAAACCTTAGACCACCTTTGTAGTCTTTGTAGATCTCTCTACATTTTCCTGATCCCTCCGCCACTATCTACCTTACTGCAGAGCTTTGTGTCATCTGCAAAGAGACACACCTTGCCTCAGATGCACTCTCCAATGTCACTGATGAACATATTGAAGAGGACAGGACCCAAGATAGATTCCTGCAGCACCCCACTCATGACTTCCCTCTCTTCTGATTTGATCCCATTTAACAACACACTCTGCTGTCTGTCCTTCAACCAGTTTCCTGTCCATCTAACTACATCCCTAGCCCTGCCCAGCAATCTTCTATGTGGCACTGGGCCAAAAGCCTTACTGAAATCAAAGTAGAGTAAATCCACAGCATGGCTCTTATCTACTACCTTTTGTTACTCAGTAAAAGAAAACTATAAGATTCATCAGACAAGATCTTCCTGCCACAAACCCATGCCATTTACTATCCTTTGATCATTGTTCTGTAGGTAGCCCACAAGGACATCTTCGATCAGTGACTCCATCAGTTTACCCACTATAGAGATAAGGGTGACAGATCTGTAATTCCCAGATTGTTGTGTACCCCATCTTGTATAGTGGGACTACTGCATGCCTGCTAGCCTCCAGTCTTTTGGAACTACCCCTGTCTGAATTGAGCTATTGAACAGCACTACTAGGGGTTCAGACAATCCTTGGGTGCATCCCATCTAGCCTTGTGGCTCAGTCTATCTAAGGTCTTCAAGCCTTTCTGGACCCTCTTTGGTAAATACTGGCTGCCTCATTTCAGGAATGCCCATGACAGCTGCATTGATGCCACTATCAACAGGGGCCCACTGTATTCCCTTCTGAAGACAGAGCAGAAATAATCATTAAGGATGTCTGCTTTTTGTTCATCTTCCTCTAACACCCTCCCCCCTTGTAGCCTAAGTATACGTCCCACTTCCTTTTCTCCTTAATACAGCTGAAGAATTGTTCTTACCCACCCTTAGCCTCTTCTGCAATAGTTAGCTCCGTGTCTGCCTTTGCCTCCCTGACCATCCTCTTTGCTTCCTAGTTTCTATTTGGTGTTCTCCCCATTCCTCCTCCTCCTCCTCCTTCTCCTTGTACCTGGGGAAAGCTTTTCTTGGCAGTCACTGCCTCTCTGACCCTTTCGAAAACAATGTTGGTCTCTTGTAGCTGTTTTGCTTTGTATCAATTAATGTGCATAACTTTGTTGCCTCGAGAATGGTTCTTTTAATTGCCTCCATCTTTCTTCTACACCTCTGATGCTGTCCCCCCAGGTAAATTTGTCTCGGACCAGCTTCCTCATCTGGTTGAATTCTGCTCTTCTGAAATCAAGGAGTCTTTGATAGGGGCATTCTGGTCCCAAGTGTTGGCCTGAACCAAATGAGTTAGAGTCACTGCACCCCAGTGGCTTCCTTACCCTCAGTCTACCTACCATCTCTGAGTTGGTGAGCACCAAATAAATAATGGCAGATGCTTTAGTGGGGTTCTTAACAACCAAGATTTAAAAAAAAACAGTGCACACACCTAGAATGGGGACTATCACTTTATTAATTAAAGTGCATAGGGATGGTAACTACATGCAGTAGATACCTTTATGTATCACTACTTGCTAGCGTTGTGTAGAGTGTTTTGATTTCTATTTGTAGTCCTGGTGTGACCTTTCCTTTGTTTGCTATTAAGTGTTTTTTTTCTAAATTAGCATTCTAGTTATATGGTAGTTTTATGGCCTCTGGGGATCTCCATCTCAGCAAGTTTTATTGCTCTTCTTTTTCCTACAATGCATCCTGTCTCATGTGATAGTGATGCATCCACAACCTCTGATTCATCAAGTACTAGAGAGAGGAGCCTGATGTTCTGGCCACTAGTTAATAGCTCTAGTTTAGTATTTTTGTTTTCCATGTGTGTGTCAGGTCTAGCCAGCTGAAGTAAATGTTTTGCTTTTAAAACTTTTCATTTCCTCGAATTACAACCTGCCATAAAAAGCATGCAAATCACCCTACATCATCAATGCTAAAATTAGTAAAGATGTTTAGCTGACTTCTTACAGAATAACCTGAGGGCAGGGTACAAAATGAGAGAGAAGGAGATCAGGGCATCAGAACAGGAGAAGAACTTAGGTATTGTAGTCACCAGTGACCTTAAGGTGGGGAAACAGTGTGCTATGGTGGTGGGGAAGGCATACAGGATGTTGGCAAGTATAGGCAGGGGAATTACCAGCAGGAGGAGGGAAGTCCTGGTGCCCCTATACCAGACTATGGTGAGACCGCACCTGGAATATGGAGTGCAGTTCTGGAGGCCTTACTTGCATAAGGACATAGATCTGATTGAAAGGGTTCAGTTAAGAGTGACCAAGATGGTGCAAGGGATGGAGGGTATACTATATGAGCAGAGATGCAAAGAGCTGGGGCTGTACACACTAGATACCAGAAGGGAGAGAGGGGACATGATTGAGGCCTTCAAATATGTTAAAAGGATAAATAAGCTGGGCCCAGGAAGATTATTCCAAATGAAGAAGGATACCATGACAATGAGGCATGGCCTGAGACTACAGGGGGGACACTTCAGAGGGAACGTGAGAAGGCAGTTCTTCATGGAGAGGGTGGTGGATGCCTGGAACAGGATTCTGGATGAGGTGGTGGGGGTAGAGACAGTGATAGGATTCAAGAGGGCTTGGGATATGCACAAAGGGTTCTTGGGGAGTGGGGTGGGTATCCAAGGAGGGAGGTGGGTAGTTTAGCATGGGGAAAAGGGCAGACTGTATGGACCACTGGGTCTTTTTCTATGATTCTGTGATTCTATGACCCCACTCAGTCAGCCCTCAAGTATTTGCTAAACTGTAAACATAGCAATTAGTGCTCACTGGATAAGAAAAGTTACTAATATCACAGTTCTGCTGTAGTAAATTGACTCTAAGCCAGTGCTTACTGAATCCATGGTCCAGGATACATCACAGTCATGTGGAACAGGAGGCATCATAGGAATAAGAAGAGCAATGAATCTTACTGAGATGGAGATCCCCAGGGGCCATAGAAGTATCATAAATCTATTTTGAAAAAATCAAAAGCAGACAAAGGGATATACACACTAGGACTACACACACAAATAAAAAACACTCTGCACAACATATGTTTTTGCAAATTCTGACTGTACTAGTCATTTAAATAGTAACATGAATAAATGTGGTGCTGGTGCAAAACATTATTACAGTTAATTCATTATATAAAACAGGTCGTTGCAAGGACAGTGAAAGTTGTAAGTGCAAAAATATGTGATTTGTGCAAACAGATTAACACATTTACAGTAAGTATCGATGCTGTAAGCTAGCCACACACCCTGAAGAAGCAACTAACAAGCTGTGATACATAGGGGTATCTAGTCAGCATTGCTATGCACTTTAATTAATAAAATGTTAGTCCCTGTTTTAGGTGTATGTGCTGTTTTTTGTTTTGACTCTTGACATTTCTTTCCTGACACAGCAGCACCTAAGGGGATGAGGTGTGTCTCCTTCCTCTTCTTTGTTTCACTGTTTGTGAATTTGGGGAGAGCACTCAGCAGTGTGAGCAGCACACTGTGTGTGTGCCATGCTCAGAGACCTTATTCTGGAACCAAGCACAGGTCCTGAAACTAATGGCAACCAGCAGGGAGCAATTTACGGACTTAGATGAAGAAGAGTCTCAAATGAATCAAGGGTACAACTCTGATGAGGATGTATTCAGCTTTAGTAATGCTAAGAACAGTGTCTGCAGATAAGACATAAGGGGTCAGATGTTCAGCAAAGATACTACTTCTCACACCAGCACTCCAGAGGTTAGAGGACTTCTAAAAAAATTAGAAAAATTGCCACTACAAGACGTGGACATTTGGTATGACTGAATCAATCTTGAGAAATATTTTGAAGTGGACAGAGTTCTGAGGGGCCTAAGAGTATACAAAGCCCATTCCTGTAGTCATTTGGATCAGGACATAAAAGAAAGATGTGAGAATTCACTAGCTGGCTGATCAAAAGAACTTGTGGCAATTCTCACTGAACAAGATGAGCTAAACTACACTAATACCAGAAGTCAATCAATCAATCAAGTCTTTATTTAACCAGGTGTTCATCGTTGAGCAGAAGCTCATTTGCAAGATGGACCTGGGTGGAGCATGAACAAGTGTATATACGGTCAACACAGGTATTTACAAGACAATACAGATAATACTGTTTACAGAGAGGAAGAAAAAGAAGTTCATATGTACATAGAATTATACAGATATTGTACAGATTACAGGGTATTTACATACATAGAAGCGTCTATAGGAAGATAAAGCAGGTTATCTAAGGTTGCAGGAGGAAGTAACAGAAGAAGAAAAAATATACACACAAGTAGAGGCAAAGGAAGGGGAAGGAGGAGGGAGGGAGGTAGGGGACAAAGGCTAGGAGGGCACGGTGCACAGAAAGGAGTTGGTAAAATGGGATGTAGAGAGGTGGATGGAGAAAAGTATGTTTGAGCCCCAGGATTGAATGTTATAACGGGCATGGTAGGATGTCACAACCAGGTGTAGTGAGCTCCTATCCGAGGTTGGGAAAGGAAGGATAAAGGGATGGAGCGGGCCTAGTGTTGATAAGACAGGGGATAACAGAGAGAACAATTAGGCTTGTGAGGAGCAAGCTGGGGGGTCATGTACTTAAAATTGGGTCTAGGCGTGGCTATATACCAGTGCAGACACCGGTACTTGGTCTGAGTGGGTGAAGCAGTTACATACTTCTCTGATTGTACGGAAATAAAGCATCTTGAAGGCATTTATACCGATTAGAGTGCTTAATTTGAGGGTTTTTTGTAGATCGTTCCATAAGGTAGGTAGCACAAAGCTTATGGCTGCCCTGCCAAAGTGGGATTTTACTTTGGGTACTTTGGGAATAAACTCACTGAAGCTCAAAATGAACTAAAAGAATTTAAGGGCACTACAGAATTCAGGGAGTTTAATACATACCTGCAAAAGAAAGCTGAAAACTTTGAATCTCAGGTGGAGGCGGAAAAAAAGAACAAATCTTAATGGAACAGATGGCACTATACAGAAGGCAGGGTCTTCATCTAGAACCAGAAAAACAGACCGTGCAGTAGGGGGAGGTCTAGGAGTCATATTGCCCACACAAGAAATGAACAGAGATCTGATACCCAAGCAGCAAGAGAGATTGATAATGACTACAGACACGTTTCTTATTTTGAGCAATCACCACCAGCTCAGAAGGAAGCAACAGCCAGCAAAAGCATAAGAGGAAGAGGAAGAGAAGAATGAGGTGAAGCAAGAAGCAGAGCTGGAGAGACAGTGGCCATGAGACGATCAGCAAGTAACAGATAAAGACGTTACAGGTTTTAAACATTTCCTCAGGCAATCTCTCACTGACACAAGAGAAAGTATTAGCCAAGGGACTGTCTTCCGTGACCTCAGTGGAACCAGATCATTTTAATCTACAGGCTGACTTATTCAAACGTTCATGTAAATTAGACCTCTTTTTTTTCCCATGATAATCCTCCTTGAGCACCTAATTATTGAAATATGGGTTACACAATCGATCGTTCGCTGCTAAATGCCTTACAAACGGACATTTTCATAGACCCCATTGCTGTAACTGATGCGAATGGTATGCAGGAATGGGAGGACTTTGATTTTCTTATTAATATATTCAATAATATGAATACAAACTTAATGGATGATATTCAGAAAATCGATGTAACTGAACCTCTTAGAGCTAATACTAATCATAGAAATAAGAGTGTATTTGGTTCATGTACTCTACAACATAACACAGTGAAATTGTTTGATAGTCTTATTGTACAGGACATCAATAAGTTGAAAAACTCACCTCCAGCACCACGCCACCACAGTATGTCTTCTGAAGACCGGCAAGCACTTCAAGAATCAAAAAATCTTAATAAAATCACAATAAACCCAACAGACAAAGGTGGTGCCGTGGTGGTTCAGGACAAGGAGCAATATGTTTCTAGGGCCCTGAAACAGCTGTTAGATAGGGAATATTATGTGAAGCTTATGCTGTCAGATAGGGAATGTTATAGAACATACGAAAATGCCAGCAGAAGCAGGCCTTATAGCCTATTGAGTTTGCTCGAATGTGCAGCTAGCCCCTCAACTTGCAGCTGCCCCACCCTCCCCTCTTCATCGTAACCCCCTCCTCACCCTGTCCCAACTCCTCTTAAAGCCGCTCACTGTTCTATGGTTTACCACCTCTTCAGGGCAGAGTATTCCACCTGTCCACCACCCTTTCAGTAAAAAAGTGTCTCCTAATTTCCCTCCTGAATCTACCCCCTCCAATCTCAGCTGATGCCCTCTCGTATAATTCCTCTTCTAAGTTGGAACACCCCTTCTGTATTAGCCTTATTTATCCCTTTAAGGTATTTAAAGGTTGCAATCATATCCCCCCGTCACGCCTCTCCTCCAGGGAGTACATGTTCAGCTCGCCCAATCTATCTTCATAGGACTTTCCCTCCAATCCCTGGATAATGTTTGTTGCCCTACATTGCACTGCCTCCAACAATTTGATGTCTTTCTTCAGGAATGGGCACCAATATAGCACGCAGTACTCCAGGTGAGGCCTGACCAGAGACCTGTACAGGGAAGGATTACCTCCCTCTTTATGAAGGAGATTTTCCTTGCTATACACCCCAGCATCCTGTTGACTTTTGCTGCCACCTTCCTGCACTGAGCTAAGTTGTTCCTGCTGCTGGTTATAAGCATCCCCAGACTATTTTCCCCCTCTGTGCTTTCCAGCTCCACCCCTCCCTGTTGATAGCTCCTCCCCTGGTTTCTAGCACTAAAGTGCAGTACCTTGCACTTCTTGGCATTGAACCCCGGCTGCCATGTTTCCGACCACTCCTGTAGTTTGGTCAGGTCCTCCAGCAGCCCCTTCCACCCTTCAATGTCATCTACCACAGCTCCCATCTTCATATCATCAGTGAACAGACTGATCCTACTCTGGATCCCATGGGACATATCAGCTATGAATATCCCAAAGAGCACTGATCCCAGCACTGATCCCTATGGCACCCTGCTTGTTACTTCCCTCAGTAATGAGAGTTCCTCACCACTACCCTCTGCTGCCTTCCATTCAGCCAGTTGATGATCCATTTGACCATCTTTGTTCCCACCTCTATGTATCCCAACTTCCCCTAGCCTCCCATGTGGTATGGAATCAAAGGCCTTGCTGAAGTCCAAATACAGGACATCTACCACATGGCCCCAGTCCAGCTCCTTGGTCACCCAGTCATAATACTCAGTTAGATTTGTCTGACAGGATCTGCTGGAGAGAAACCCATGTTGATGACCATCCTGGAGACCATTGTCCTCCAAAAAGGTCACCAGCCTCTCTTTTATGATTGCTTCCATGCGCTTCCCCACAATTGGTGTGAGTCTCACTGGTCTGTAGTTGCCTGGTTCATCCCTAGCTCCACGTTTGTGAATGGGCACCACATGGGCCATCCTCTAGTCTTGTGGTATGCATCCTGTGTCCAGGGAGGTGTTAAACAGGATAGCCAGTGGTCCTGCCAGGATCTCCACTAGCTCTCTGAGTATTCTATGGTGAATGGCATCTGATCCTGGTGCCTTGTCCACCCTTAGTGCCCTCAATCCTTCTAGAATCTTGTCTTCTGTAATCCCTACATCAGTCACCCCCTTCCCCCACTACCCACTCTACCTCCCCCCCGGGGCATCTGCCCCCTTACTCCTTCGTGAACACAGAACAGAAGTATTCATTTAATGCCTCTGCCTGGTCTGCCCCCTTCTCCACTCACCCTCAGTCCTTCCTAATCCTCACAATCTGGTCCTTATTCGTCCTTCTTTCCCTAATGTATCTGAAGAAGTCCTTTTCTATGTCCTTAGTAACCTGTGCCAGTCTTAGCTGTCTTGAAGCTTTGGCTGCTCTGACTAGCCTGGTAACTTCCCTGTACTTCTTCATATACTTATCCCTGTCATCTCCCATTCCCGATTTCTTGAGTTTCTGAAATACCTTCCTGTTGGTCCTTACCCCCTCCATAACCTCCCAAGTCAACCAACTGGGTTTCTTTGCCCTTCCCCTCTTACTCTGTGTCCTTGTACAAGTCCCCATGGCATCCATCAGACCTTTTTTAATAATATCCCATTTCTGACTAGCATCCATGTCTGGTTGAATTCCTGCCAGATACTTACTCAAGATTTCCCCCGTCCTTTTAAAGTCTGCCCCTTTAAAGTCAAAACCCCCTGTTTCCCTAACTATATTGAGTGTGAACCACACTGAGTGGTGGCCACCCCCAGCCAGAGGGTCCTCTACCCCCAGATCTCTTACAGCCTCCCCATTTGAAAGTACCAGGTCCAGAGTTCTCTCCATCCTAGTCGGCTCATGTAACAACTGCACCAGGAAGCTGTCCTAAAATGCTTCTAGTATGACCTGCTCCCTTGCACTCGTGGTGGTTGGAGTGCTCCAGTCCACCCCAGATAGGTTGAAGTCCTGTGCAATCACTGTGTTCCCCTTCCTACAAACCCTTCTGATTTGCTCAGCTAGCTCCCTATCCAGGTCACTCCCTTGTGCATGTGTGCTCTGTATACTACCTCCATCTTCAGCATCCTACCTTTTGAGTCCTGGAACTGTATCCATATGGCCTCTGTTCTGCCTTCCTTCCCTCCTTCCTTGTACACCTTATTCCTTCCCATACATAGACTGCCACAACCCCCCTTCCTCTTCGCCCTGTCCTTCCTGAATATTCTATATGCTCTGAGATTCTGCCCCCAACCCATAAGAAGGACATGACATCCCTACCACCCCCCATGAATAAAAAAAACAAGCAAACCCCACAACACCAAGAATGGCCATTTGCCACAGAGAAAAATCCTACCCAAACTTTATAACACACTCAGTGGGCTAGGAATAAATGGGGCCAACTACAGTACCACATTCCCTTGAACACTTTTTGTTATATTGGAACTTTAGCTATGCAAAACACAGTTCTTAAAAATGAATATTATCAACAGAGCTGCTGGTATAGTGGAAAGTCTGGTGCAGAAGGTGCATTACTTGAATCCTCCGGTGCATATATTTTTTTTCTCTGAAAGCTTTTTTTTTTTATTATTATTTATTTTGCATTGGTAAGCATTTAAGAAGATTTATGGGCAAATTGCCAAAAACGAACTCATTTGTCCTGCATGCAGTCTCTTAGAAATGGATCTGCTAACTTGGGTTTTGTCTTCTCACCTTGCATTCACTGCATTCAGAGGCCAACTAAGCATTCGTCCTCAATGCTGAGAGCTTGTAGCTCTGCAGGCTGGATGCTGTCATTCCAGCATGGGGAACTGGTACTTGATCCCATTTAGGGATATTTAATTATCAGTCTTCAGCATTTTTTTACACAACATTAAAAACTTTAGAGAACCAAAGCTGCCTGTGCAGCATTAAAACACAACAGTGAATGAATGGATCCTCACTGCACCATGCCTACTGAACCTCTTTCAGCACCGTATTTATTGAAAATAATTTTTTAACATAAAAAACAAATAACTGGGAAAAAATGACATTTGCAATGTGATTACTTGTGAAGACATATTGGGGGGAGTGATAAAAATTGCTATTTGGCAAATAGAAACACAAGTTCAGATATCACAAAATGAAGAGACAGCCTGATTAAATCCAGTGACACACATGAACTCCAACTTTGAAATTTTTTTTTTACCTCACACACACATAGCTTCACATATCATTGAACATCTAAACTAATCTTTGTATGATAGTTTTTTTTTCTTTAACTGGAAATGCAATCTCCTGAATGAAATCCTTATTATTTGACACACTGCTTCCAAGACACATCAAAATGAAGTCTATTTAGGCTTTAGATGTGAACGAGTAGCTGTCCTTGACAGTAGCTTGTAAGACAAGCATTTGTCAATGCCAAATGTTTGCTTGCTGGCATTGGCAGTGGTAGTGTAGAAGTTACAGAGCTGCATAATAGGAATGGCAGTGAAGTATTGAACTGAAGCCTACCCCACCACCACCCTGCAGAGAGTGACAGGCATTGGGGTGTGCCTTTGGGTCGTCAGGCATAACGGCCACACCATTTCACCACACCCCACCCTGTAGACACTGACAAGTGTCACGGTGTTCCTCGGGGTCTTTGGCCCTTATGTGCACCCCATTCCATTAGGAAATACGGTGAGATGGGTGCGATATAGGAGAATGGGGTGAACATTGGGCCGAAGAGCCCAAGGCATACATCGATGCCTCTTACTGGCTGCAGGGTGTGGAATGGTATGAGCATTACAGGCAAGAATCCCAAGTCACACCCCTGATGCCTGTCATTCTCTACAGGGTTGGGCGTTATGGCTGGAAACCCTAATACCTCAGGCATTCGTTGGTATTTTCACTCCAAATGTTCAAGATGGTTTTTTTGTGACCCCACCTCATGAACAGGGGGAATATCAGTTTGTTAGCCGAAAGCTGCTTATGCACAGCGACTACGGCATTTAGAACCACAGGTGCAAAAACATTCCGAACAGGATCTAAAAAATGACAGCTGTACTGTTCATGGGGAGGTGTAAAAAATGGCAATGTTGCAAATCTGCAGTAAAAATATTTAAAAAAATGGTGAAGGCACGAGCGTACATAGAAACTATGCAACGCACACCCGTAATATAATTAGGTTGGGGATTTTTTTTACAGCAGATTGTCAACTCAGGCATTTTGGTGCCTCCGATTATGAACAGTGTCACTGTGGTTTTCTTTATCTGTCCCGAACAATGATTTCCCACAGCGACCACGCATCTCTGCGCTGAAAGTGTGAAAACACACTTTGGCCACGTTGTGAAAAATGACAGCAGTACTGTAAATAAGGAAGTGTGGAAAAATGCCACTGGTGAAAATCTGGACTTAAAATATTTCAAAGTCATGAACTTATGAGGGTGCGTGGAAACTGCGCAATGCTCACTCGTAACACAGTCATTTTATGGACTTTTGTCACCAAATTTTCAACATAGCCATTTTAAGACCTCTGCTCATGAACAGTGTAACTGTGATTTTCTTAATCTGTCCCAAACATTGCTTCCTTTCCAACAGCACCATTGTGCGCTACATGTCTTGAAAACACATTTTGGGTGGCATATGAAAATGGCAGCTGTGCTGTTCATAAGGAGTGTAATAAAAGTGGCCATGTTGAAAATCTGGAGTGAAAATATTAAATTGCAAACTTATGAGCATGCATAGGAACTGCGCAACGCACACTGTAAAACAGTCATTTTAGGAATTTTTCACCAAATTTTCAACAATAGCCATTTTAAGACCTCTGCTCATGAACAGTGTCACTGTGATTTTCTTAATGTGTCCCATACACTGATTTCAAGACATCGACCATGCCATTGCGCCTACATGGGCGGAAACACATTTTGGGCAAGATGAAAATGACAGCTATAGTACTCATAAGAAGGTGTGGTAAAATGGCAATGTTGAAAATCTGGAGTGAAAATATTGAAAATTCGCAAACTTATGAGCGTGCGTAGGAACTGTAAAATGCCCGCTCATAAAACAGTAATTTTTGGGAATTTTTGCACCAAATTTTCAACATAGCCATTCTAAGACCTGTGCTCATGAACAGAGTCACTGTGATTTTCTTAATCTGTCCCATACATTGATTTAGGGCACCGACTGCGCCATAGTGCGCTACATGGGCGGAAACACATTTTGGGTGAGATGTGAAAAATGACAGCTATACTGCTCATAAGAAGGTGTGGTAAAATGGCAATGTTGAAAATCTGGAGTGAAAATATTGAAAATGCGCGAACTTACGAGCGTGCTTAGGAACTGCACAACGCACGCACGTAAAACAGTCATTGTTAGAAATTTTTTCACCAAATTTTTGACATAGCCATTCTAAGACCTCTGCTCATGAATAGTGTCACTGTGATTTTCTTAATTTGTCCTGTACATTGATTTCGCACACCGGCTACGCCATTGTGCGCTACATGGGCGGAAACACATTTTGGGTGAGATGTGAAAAATGACAGCTGTACTGCTCATAAGAAGGTGTGGTAAAATGACAATGTTGAAAATCTGGAGTGAAAATATTAAAAATTAATGAACTTATGAGCGTGCGTAGGAACTGCGCAACACACGCTAGTAAAACAATCATTTTTAGGAATTTTTCCACCAAATTTTCAAAATAGGCTTCTTGAGAGCCCACCTTATGAACTCTGGCAGTGTCGTTTCATTAGTCAGTCCTGAAAGGTGATTTTGCGCAGTGACCGCGTAGTGACTGCGAAATCACCGTTCGGGCCCGAATAACGCCATGACAGTGACATCATTCATGAGAAGGGGCCCCAAAAACCCCATGTTGAAAATTTGGTGCAAAAATTAAAAATGCCTGAGATATGCAACAAAGTTGAAAAAACCCTATCTAGCCCATTATACAGCTTACTGGCATTTCCTCAGTTCGCAGTCGGCTTTGAAGAGTGCAGATGTGTTCCCGGTCCACCGAAAATCATCGCGAGCTCTGGAGGTAAGTGTGGGGTGAGGGGTGTGGGAGGCAGGGTGCGCAGTGGGTGGAGTGCGGGTTGTGGGGGGCAGGAAGACTGTGTGGGACCGTTTTGCTTTACAGGTAAAAAAAGATAAGCAGGACGTTTGCCACGCTGGGGTGGGCTCCCAGCCTGGCAGAAGGACGGCAGGGGGAGGAGTGGAGCAGACGGGGGATCAGGCACCCCCATCGGCCATGGCATTTGTTGCCACACTGGGGTGGGCTTCAGCGTGGCACCTTGTACTGGGGGAGAGTGAAGACAACAGGGATTGGGCACCCCCCGGCGATAGCATGGGGAGAGACACCTGAAACCGGCGTGGGATTGGGCACCCCATCGGCTATACCATCGATTGCCAAGGCGTTGGGGTGGGCACCCAGCGTGGCATTTGAAGGCTTGGAGGGGGAGCAGCACATGTCGGCTATAAGTTCATGAATTTTAATATTTTCACTCCAGATTTTCAACATTGTCATTTTTCATTGTGTGCGGCGGAGGCAGCACATAGTATCTTTCTCTGTGTGTGTGTGTGTGTGTGTGTGTGTGTAGGGGGAGCTGTGCATGAGCAGGCGATATCTTATCGCTGCTCACTGAAGCGTAGCTCCCCCTTTCAACTGTATTCCACTGCATTTTGGAGCTTGTCATAGACAGCTCCAGCATGCATTGGCTTACAGGGGCCATGCCTGCCAACACACTGACTGAATTGGAAGAGGGGGTGACACACCTCCGAAATCTCGGATGATGGCACTGTGTTTCTTGCACATGCGTGCAAGCAAACATAAAAAACTACACTCGCACTGACAAGTTCCTATTGCCAATTCAAGATGGTGTCATTCAGACTCACAAGAACATTTGTGAGCATTTGGATGTCTTAACACATACACAGATGAAATAACAGCAGATGCCCGAGTCAGTAGTCTTTAACAAACATCACTTTGACTCAGGCTCTCGTGTTCCAAGCATCTGTGACTTTTATTTTCAAACACAAAACTCGCAACAACCAGGGGGATAGAGTAACATCTGTGGAGGGTCTCTGGTGTAAATAATCAAAAAATAAAATACCCAAACAGAGGTAGGAGACAATTCTTTATTGACCAGGAAACGTCTGTACCTATAAAAAAAAGAGAAAACACAGTGAGTACCTTCTCTTTAAATCTACTATCAAGGGATTCATTTCTCTTTTTTTTACGTGGCTTAGAAAAGAACATAACCTTTGTTTTTTTCATGTTTAATACCATACGCCTTGACAGAAGCCATTCCAGAAAAGAATTGAAATAATTTTGCACAGTCCTCAGAGCATTCTCAGACTGTGTCGCAGCATTAAAAATCACTGCATCATCTGCATATAGGGTCATCTCAGATTCTTTACAAGTAAGGGGGGCAGAATTCATAAATAATGAAAAAAGAAAAAGACCCAAAATTGAGCTCTGTAGCACCCCACATTTAATCTGCATTGAATCTGGGATTCTTTCTAAGATTTTTGTTCCGTGCCTTCTGTTACCCAAATAGTTAACAAACTACTCTACAACAACATTTTGAAAATTTAATTCTGAAAGAGAGTCTAACAATAAGCCATGATCTACAATGTCAAAGGCCTTGGTGAGGTCCACAAATACTGCTGCGATGGAGTGCCCCTTATCAATGGCACTCTACACGCAATTTATGAACCTGACCAAGGCTGTCTCCATGTTATGTTTTGATATAAAACCATGTTGTGAACTTGTCATGAAATCATATTTTTATAAAATGGTCAATTATTTGATTGAAAATAATCCTCTCCAGAATTTTTGACAAAGGAGCCAGTAGTATAATTGGATGGTAGTTGAAAACATATTCTCTATTGCAAGATTTAAAAATGGGCTTTACAAGTTTCCAATCTTTGTGAACAACTCCATTGCACAAAGAGTTATTAAATATCTTTGCTATAGGGGAGGTCAATTCATTAATTCTCAACTTAATAAGCCTAAAATCTATATTATCAGGACCAATACAGGGACAAGGGATTGCCATGGACATTACATCACTTTACATGAGCATCCAGCATGATAGAGGTACTTCAGATGTTAGACACTATTTAGAGGGGTAACAAGCATTTGCCACAATGCCTAAGGATTTTATTATTGACTTACTGGAATATGTGTTAAAGTACAATTATGTTATGTTTAATGATAATTTCTACTTGCAACTTAGAGGCATTGTGGCATACACAATCCTCTGCTTGTCCAGCTAGGAGGAATCTTGTGTTCTGCCAGACTTGAACCCACACCTCAGACACGTCATCCATTGGTATCATTTTATAGATGATATCATTTGTGTCTGGGTGGGGGCATCAAGCCAGGAGAACAGATTGTATTATGGCTCAGTACTAATGAATAGGATTTTAAATGCACAAACAGAATTGCTCCAAAGGTTATGGAATTCCTACTCTTCATGTTAAATTATTAGCGAACGAACAGAGCCAATAAAAGAGTGCCCCATATAGAAAACTAGTTGCAGGGAACTGCCTGCTAGGAGTGGACAGTTTTCATCCTAGAGCTTTGATAGGCAGTATTCTCAATGTGGAATTCTTATGCATAAGGCCAAATTGTACACCACATACATCATTTGAATTGGAATCAAAATTATGACAAAATGCTTTTGAGAGAGAGAGAGAGTATGCTTTGGGTATGATACAAAAAAGTTTTACTGAAGGTAAAAGAACAACCAACAGTGAGATTTTTCAAACTGATCGCCCATAATATATCTTCAGCAAAGCACCAGCCTATCACATCTGTGATAGACTATTGTAACAAAGTCATTGAAATTGAACAAATCATTCAAAAAAGATGGTCCATTTTAACAGCTGATGATCATCTCTGCCCACTGGTAGGACCAACTCACTGAGTGTCATTCTGGAGAGGGGAAAATGATAGCCAATCATGTTATTCGTAGTCATTATATGACTAAGAAAACAATACCTGACAATATATAAACTGGATTCAAGAAATGCAGACATTGCAACATCTGCTGTTATGCTGCCCCAGGCAAAAGGTTTGTACACTCAGTTGCCCAGAAAATACTAAAATTAATTATATAGACTGCCAGACAGCATTTTGTGTTTTCTTATGCTGTTGTACATGTAAACAAGATCTATGCTGGTGGCATAATTCACCCCCCTGAAGTACCATATTCAGGAATACATTGGTGATATTGTGAATAAAAATGAAAATATTGCCCTGGGCGTGCACTTCAGGAGGCCCATTGGCCATCCACCATTGGATTCAAGTTTATGCCTTTGGAACATATTTCCCCACCAATATATCATAGGGACAGACTTAGAAGTTTGCTCCAGATGGAGTCAAAATAGAGTCAAAATGGATTATCCTGTTAGATGCATTGAGTTTATCTGGTCCAAACTGACAGTAAACCATTTCTATGAATTAATGTATGTCAGATTTACTTACTCTCTTGAATAATGTTCCATCTTCTCTCTGATTTTTATAATGCAATGTGTAAGGGAACAATAATCAAATGAATATGCACCTTTGGTCTGTTTCACATTTTATGTGCTTGCCTGCTTGGCTGTAATGTTTTTGGCACATATCACTGAACATCAGTCTAGATACTATATGTGGAGTAAATGTATATATTTACCTGTCATAGTACAGCATTTATCATGTTTATTTTTTATACTAAATTTTTGTGAATTCATTTCAAAAAATTAGATTTTTTGCTACTGTTTTGTATTTGTAAAATTGTATTATATGATATTATACAGAGCTCCTTTTAACCAGGGTCCATTTACCTCCTGAAGCACCTCCTAGAACACCAGAGAGTAATGACAAGTATGTATGTAATTATTTAATTGTGCTGTTCAGGTTTTGTGCTTTTCCTACTGTACCTGGGACGGTTTAGCTCCTCTACTCCCCCCCCCCCGAATTCTTGGTGATCTTTTATGAGAAGGCAAATGGAAACAAAACTGATATGTGCCAACGCAGTAACTTAACTATATTATTTTAATGTGGAGTTTAACTGTGTGGCCATTTGTATGATATTATGTAACTATAATGATTTAATTATCCTTGATGAACTTCAATATGTGTGTTAATCTGTTTGCACAAATCATGTATTTTTGCACTTACAACTTGCACTCTCCTTGCAATGACCTGTTTTGCACAGCGAGTTAACTATGTATAATAATGTTTTGCACCTGTATCACATTTATTCACATCACTATTTAAGTGTCTATGTTGCAAGCTAGCTATGCCCCCAAAGAAGCCACTAGCAAGTGACTATACCTAGGGGTATCTAGTCAGCATTCCTATGCACTTTAATAAAATGTTAGTCCCCCATTCTAGGTGTGTGTGTGTGTGTGTGTGTGTGTGCTGTTTTCTTGTTTTCAATCACATTTTTTCCTGACACAGCAGCACCTTAGGGAGTGAGGTGTGCCTCCTTCTTTTCCCTGTTCCTGGGTTCCTTAGCTAGCTGCAGTAGTAGACAGTCCTACAATGTATCCAAAAGGGCATAACTTCGGGGGTGGGATATTCAAAGGGGTTGTGCATGGTGCAACAGTGTTGCGCCATGCGTAACCCACTGATGTGCCCCAGCGCAATATTCAAAGGGGTAGGTTGCAATGCACAACCCCCAATGAGCCAAAGCTCACCAGTAATGTAAGCGGCGCAAGTGTGGGGGCGTGCCCATGTATATGCGGCACATCCCGATATTCAGCCCGGGATGTGCGGCACATATGCAGCCACAAACCCACCTTGCACAGCACAGGGGGGTGCAAAGATGTGCCCGTAATAAACAGGAGCATGTCGGGGGACACCCACAGGTGGGCTGCTGTATTGCCCGGAACAACACAGCAGCTGCCTGCCATGGGTGGCCACCAGACCTCCAGAGACACAGTCCGGGTGTCGTTCTCCCCCCCACCTGATCACAGGCATAACCCTGGTGGTCCAGTGGATCCTACCTCATCGCCCGTTCGGAGGCATAGTTAATGACAATCCCTGGTGGTCTAGTGGACCTGTCCCCCCTGCCTGATCTCAGGCATATGAATAACTTAATTCCCTGGTGGTCCAGTGGACCCTATCCCCATCCTGATCATGGGCATATGTGTTAAATGATAACCACTGTGGTCCAGCAGTACCCCCTCCCAACCCGCCCACCAAGACCCGTACCCGCACCCCGGGTCAGTGGCGGGTGGCAGCTCCCACCCACAAGCCGCCCAGCCACCCACTGACTGACAGCATACAGTACGGCTGTATGCCTATTGGTCCACCACATGGGCCAATGGGCATGCAGACCTTACTGTACTACACAGTCCTGAAATGTGAATGGACCACCAGGGAATTAAGTTATTCATATGCCCACGATCGGGCAGGGGAGCAGGTCCACCAGACCACCAGGGATATAGTTTTATTACACCCACAAGCCGGCAATGGGGAGTGTTCCCCTCCGAGGGGCAAGGAGCATCGGTCCCCGATGGCTGCAGCCTGGCAGGGTGCCAGGTGCAAGTCACCGGGGATCAGCTCACCGCATGCAAATGGGGCCATAATGACATGCAAATGGCCCCATTTGTGCCTTGCATGCATAATGGCCTCATTTGCATGCCCAGCGCTGAATATCATGGTTACTGCACCTAGCGCACCCGCACTTGTGCTGGCGCATCCCCCTGCTTCTTACCTGCCACTTGTGCTGGTGCAGTGCCACTGCGCCGTGCACAGTGCAGGTGCCCCCAGTGCCATATTCAACAGTGCTGAGCCATAGCACAGCACCGTTGAATATCGGCCGGACCATGCCCTGGCGCATCCCAGTTGCGCTGTGCCCAGGCTTGCGCCCCTGCCTGGCACAGTCTGAATATCCCACCCCTGGTGTTCCTGGCTGCTGGAATGTCCCAGTCGATAGCCAGCAGGTTCAGATTGCCCACCACCATCACTTCCCTCTTCTTCCCTCCTCTTGCCAGTTCTTCCCTGAGCTCCATATCACTCTGTTCCCCTTGTCCTTTTTATTTACAGCTGACCTTACCCATATTTTCTTGCCTGAGGGTACCGTGAGGTGAAAACACAGTCACTTTCTTTCCTTTTTGCTTCCCCTGATGTGTCCATCCTCCACTGCCTCTATGTCCTCCCTGACATAATAGACTAATGCTCCACTTTTTCCCTTTCCCTCTATCCCGTTGAAACATTGTGTAACCTGAGGGCTCTATTGTAGAGAAATGGGTTAGGAGAAATGGCCCACTCACCACATTAGTCTGGTACTTTCTGAATTTATTTACTGGCTTTAAATGATAGCCCCACATCAGTCTGCTTTTGCCTTAGTCAACATTTCCAGGCCTTGCCTCTCCATGGTCTAGCACTCCCTTATCCAATGAGGTAGAGAATTCCACTGGGTCAGGGCCGCAAATGTAAATGCATGGGCTCCAGAGGTCTTTAAACAAACCCTGGGAACCTCTAGCAATCCCTCATCAGCAGAACAGTGTGGGTGGAGGTGGCAGTAGGGGAACAGAAGCTCTTGCAGATAGCATGGTCCCTGTCCATGTAAGGCTTTATAGGTCAGCAAGCCAACCTTGAAGGTGATCCGTCACTGAATAGGCAGCCAGTGCAGATCATGCAGCACAGGTGTGATGTGGCTAGATCGAGACAAACCAGTCAGCATCCTGACTGCCACGTTCTGCACCAGTGCAAGCAGTGGATATCAGCCCCCGATAGCCCCAGGTACAGGGAGTTGCAGTAGTCAAGGGGGCTGTTCACAAAGGCATGGACTAAAATTGGAAGGTCATCAGGTGAAACCAGGTGCTTAATCTGGGCGATATTCCTCGGATGGTCAAAAGAGGTCATCAAAAGTAAGGGATCAGCTCTACTTTATGGTGGATGATTATGCAGTAAATGTTAATTATTTGGAGTCATTCTGTAGTAATAACAATCATTGATAATAGATGTTCTAAAACAAACTTTTCAACAGGTCTTGTTATTATTCACAAGTTCATATACACTACAGCTATCTACTCACTTTTCTCACAACTGCCATACTATATTTACAACCAAATGTTATTATATCTAAAATTCCCAGTTAGAATCCATCTTATCTGGAGAGGTCACGTGTGCGCCTGCCTAAGATGACCACTTAAACTCCGATTTCCCAGCTACCTGTCGGCAGTCTTCCTCCATCCAGCATCCCAAAGTAACTCCACATTCACACTCAACACTCACAGAAAACACTGAATATTTCTTTGCAAATGCCAAATCAAGGCTTTTATTAGCCTAAAACAGGAAATGCAGAAACAGACAATGCTGCCAACGACCATGCCCTGGCACTTGGGTTACAATGTGTTAGAGCCAGCACTAAAAGATAATGTATGCAAGGGACAAAGTGAGAGGCGAGAACATGCATACAGGTGCAACTGTATATTCAAAGCCATAGCACCACACAACATGTGTTAGCACAACATGTAGTGTGGTGCAAATTACTGCCTATGAAACAGTAGTCTTAACTCTATGTAAAACTAGGATGGGGTCATGGACACAGCAGCAAAAAGCTGCAAGGCTTTATGCAACAACAGCAGCATGGTGTACCTGATAACTGCAACCAGTGAGGAGGCAGAGGGGCCGATGGACACCCTGGGCCACTCCATATGCCGTGGAAGAGACATGCTGCACCAGGGCCTGGAGAGGGTGGGGGATAGGGGATACTTCCCAGTGCTCAGCACCAAGAGGGGCCCAGGCCTCCTAGCATACTGCATGCAGGAAAGGGGCTGCGAGCTGGTAGGGGCCCCAGAGTCAGAATTTTCCCCGGGGCCCAAAATTCCTCTCAAGGGGCCTGTGCTGCACACAGATGGCACCACCTACGTTGCCATCATCTGTCACCAATACCAACCCTGCAAGGCATTTGTGGGTGCCCCAGCGCAGACTGGACACCTTGTCAGTACATCTATGCAGCACATACTGTACCTCCTGTTCCCCCATAGGGGTACACCACCACATCCCAGCACACACGTGTAGCACTGGGGGAATGGAGGGTGCTAAAGGGAGGGTGTACAGGTGGCTAGGCTGAACCACACAGTAGGTGCTGCCACATGGCTGGGGCTGTCCACACAGTGCACATGTGTCAGTGCCAGTAATGCCCCTGACATCAGTGTGCCTGTATGACGGTATATGTCTGCTCCCCCTCGGGCACATACCGCACACTTGTTCAGACTCCCCATCACACATGGCTGGCCATGTGTATGTTACTTTGGGAATCGCATGCCACTGGCACAGCATATGTGGGCCACAGGACAGTATTACTATAGTGTCCACTGTCAGACCACACCTGCCAGTTGTGTATGCCTCTGTGTGGATAGCAGCAGTCATCACTGTCTGACACACCATAGGCATTGCCGTGTCCCCCACAGTACCAGCTATTATGGTACTGTACCATCTGATACACACTGTAGCAAGACTAACAATATGTCCATGGCATGCAGTACAAGCACCTGTTCCTGTGGTGCTAGTCCCCTGGGCCCCAAGAGTCAGTGCTGCTGTGTCTAAACCCAGCCTGCAACTACCATCCTGTTGTTCCAGGCTGATTGATATACAGTTGGTGCTGTGTGCACACCCAGCCTGCAGCCACCGATCTGTACTTCCAGTATGACATACAGGTAGAGTCGTGTGCGCCATGAATTAGTGCCGGGCAATCCACATGGTAATGCATGCAAAGCAGGCCATAAGGAGATGCTAATGTGGCTGTTTGCCCTTGGATTGCTTAAGTAGGATCATTTGCATAAGAGCTTTGAATATAGCAAACTTTTGCTTAGGCCAAATGTGTTTGCACCAGGCTAACGTGTTAGCATTGGGTAAACCTGTCAGAACCATAGCATGGTTTTGCAGTATTTGGCCTGCAATGCTGTTTGCAGTTGTTGTGCACCACTTCTTTGCTAGCACCGACATTGACATTGGCCACCTACTGCAATTCTGCCTTACTCCACCTCTGTGTGCACTGGGCTGCTGTTGCTGTTTGTGCTGCCCAATTGCTATATTCAGAGCTGTCTTATTTGCCAGGCTATTTTTGTACTGCACTCTCAGCCCTGTTTTCACACCTTCCTTTGCACACTGTATTCAACTGACTTAGCCCGTGGGTGATTCCTTTGAATATAGCATGCAAATGGTTCAGGGCTATTTTTGCATGCCGGGCAGTGTTAATTTGGCCCCGGAGCTAAGTTTTGAATATTAGCCCCCGAGGTAGTTATAATCACTGAAACATGGTTGAACAAAAGAATACCAGCTGCATTTACTGAGCTGAACAACTACTAAATGTATAGGAAAGACAGAACTAGGAAAGGAGGTGGGATCTTTGTGTATGTAATCATACAATACCCATGTTGGAGGCTTAGAAGTCTTAATTGTTGAAGCTAAATTGCCCTTCTTGAGACCATTGCTTTTGATAGGTGTATACAAACCACTTAAAATAAATATGGCAATTTTCCTTGAAGTGACAGGATTTTGTATTTAGTTATAGAAATTCACATGACATTCTAATGTTAGGAGATTACAATGTTAATTGGTTTATAATCAACACAAAACGTAGTCTGATAGATTTACAAGAAAAGCTGGGTTTTAAGTGATAAAGGAAACAACCAGAATTAATTCTCTGGATTCTAATGAATCAAACCTTCTGGATTTAATTTTTACCAATTACCCCCAGCTGTATTCTACAAGTGGTGTTTTACTCAACTATTTTTCAGACCATCAACTTATGTTTGCAATAAGATACAAAACTAATAAGATTAAAACAGAACCAGCTGTTCTGCGGAGAAATTTGAAGCATTTGATTATTTAACTTGTATGATAGATTTGGATAGGATAGCATGGTATAGATTGAATCTTATTTGCGCTACATTTGAGGCCTGGGGATATTTTTACCAGGAATTTATGCAAGTGTGTGATTGACATGTGCCAAGAAAAGAAAGACAAAACATACAGGTGTGAACTGTTATAATTCCATATTGCACAAAGGACACATATAGGAAGTGGCAAAAGGCAAAAAGCGTAGCCTTAAATAGTGACTTGACTTCTCTACAGGCAAACTAGAAACAAATATACTAAAGCAATAAGGATAGCTAAACAAAATCATTCTAAAGGAAAACTGGATGACAATATTAAACAAAACCCAAGAACGTTTTGGAATATTGGGCCAGATATTCAAAACTTTGCCCCCGGGCAAAATTAGCACTGCCTGGCGGGCAAACTTAGCCCGGAGCACAGAGCAAGCTATATTCAAACGGAATAGCCAAGGGCAAACAGCTTCCGAATATAGCATGGTAATGAGGCCATGCAAACTGGGCTGGGAGTGCAGGACAAACATTGCCCTGGAATAAGACAGCACTGAATAAAGCAACCAGGAAGTGCAAACCACAACAACAACACAGTACACAGCAACGTGAGGGCAGGTACAGACGAACTACGTGGCCAATGTGTATGCCAGCAAATGCATGGACTCAGTACAGCTGCAAGAAGCAGCAGGTATGAAAGAACAGTGATCAAAACTGTATAATATTCCCCGTACCGTTCACGCCGCGCGCATTAGCGTGGAGCTAAGCAGTTAGCCCAGAGCAAACACGTTTGCCCGGAGCTAAAATGTGCCATATTCAAAAGTGCCATGCAAATGAGCCTACTTAGGTAGTCTCTGGGCAAACAACCGGATTAGCATTTCATTATACCCTGATTTGCATGCAGTTTGCCCAGCGTTACTGCAGGGTCCCACAGAGCCACCTGTAGGTCAGTCTGGAAGTACAGGGGCTGACCAGGTCCAACCGCAGCTCCACCTGTAGGTCAGTCTGGCAGTGCACGATGATAGCTGCAGGCTAAATGTAAACAGTACAGCATAGCATAGCATATTGTACACCAGGGGACAGGACAGCATAGGCACAGGAGGTGGTGGTGCTGCATGCAACTGTCACACTGTAGGGCATGCTACAGTGCACAGCAGCAACTACAGTAGCAAGGAGGCCAGTAGTGTGTGGACACAGCAATGCCTATGGTGCGTAGGGCAGTGATGATGACTGCACTATACACAGTGAGAGGCCCAACCTGCGGATGTTTACTGACACTGGACATTACTGTTACGCTGTTGTGTGACCCACACATGCTGCACCTGTGGCATGGATGCTCACAGTGACATGTACATTCCTGGCTTTGTGTGCTATGGCAGTTGTACAGCTGTGAGGTATGTGGCTGGGGGGATATATCATCCGAAAGGCACACTGGTGTTGGGGTATTCCCAATACTGGCCCACGTACACTGCATGATGTGTCCCAGCCTTGTGGCCACACCTGGTCTGTAGCATAGCCTCGCCACCCATACATGCTCCCCTCAACATCCTCCATGCCCACAGTGCTGCATGTGTGTGCTGGCATCTGTTGGTGTCCATGGCAGTCTCGGTCCGCAGGTGTGTGCTGTAGGCCACACTGCCGTGCTGTCCACTGGTGGCAGGGTCACCACTTACTGCCTGGCATGGCTGGGACTGGTGGCAGATGATGGCATCATTGTGATGCCATCAGTTAGCAGCATGCTTCCTCTATGTTTGGCTTTATCTATGTGTCATATTTATTTGTCAGGTCGCGCTAAACCCTCGCTAAACCAGCATGACACGCTCAAGCCACAGTGTTGCGCAAGGCTGCTTCTTAGGATTGAGGCCAGGCTTTTCCTGGGCGGTAATGTGCACCACGCTAAGTGTCATGCTAGGTCGCGCTAAACCACTTAGCGCAGCGCTAGCTGCTGAATATAGCATTGCGCCTGTATTCATGTCAGTTTACCCCTTGCATACATTATA
Source organism: Neoceratodus forsteri (assembly GCA_016271365.2). Lineage (NCBI taxonomy): Eukaryota > Metazoa > Chordata > Ceratodontiformes > Ceratodontidae > Neoceratodus > Neoceratodus forsteri. Next base: position 275,336,849 of record CM057453.1, on the reverse strand, counting down.
ATTTTGCCCGGCGCTAATGCAGTTTGCCCGTGCTATTTGGCCTTTTGAATATAGCAGACCAGCGCTAATCCCGCGCTAAACCTGCACAAATGTTTTTGGCCCGGTGCAAAGCTTTGAATATCTGGCCCCTTATGTCTAACATAATGGGCAAAAATTAAAATATACAAATGAATAAGATTCAAATAAATGAGCAAATGGTGCCCTTAGGAGAAGAACAGGTAAATGCCTGTAATAATTATTTCAGTAATTTAGGACTAATGGCATCAGGATGCAATAATCCTCAAAATGAAATTAAAGACATATTGAATAGGGTGGGCATCCAGGACTCAGCTGGGGCTATGAATTTTAACTTTGCTAGTATCTCAGCAGCTCAAGTCAGGGATGAATTACAAACAGTGAATGTCACCAAGACAGAGGAACTAGATAGAATATCCTCTAGACTACTGAAATATACTGCCCCTTGTATTGCCCACCCTATATCTCTTATTTTTAATTTATCTCTTAAAATAGGAGAATATCCAGAGGACTGGAAAATTGAGAGGATCGTACCTATTTTTAAGTCTGGCACTAGGAATGAAATGGATAACTATCGACCACTTCCATTTCTGTCACAAGTCACTTAAGTGTTTAAAAGATTGGTGTTGAGGAAGATGAAAGGACACTTGGAATCTCAGAAAACAAACCAATTGAATTTCAGTCAGGGTTTAGATCTGGCTATAGCGTGCAGACAGTCTTAGTCAAGTTGGTGAGTGATACACAGTTGAGACTGGACAGGAGAATGATGGTATGAGCCTTATTTATAGATCTATCTAAGGCATTTGATATGCTGAACCATGAAGTTCTCCTATCCAGGCTCAAGGACATTGTTCTTTCCTGTTCTGCGCTTGATTGGTTTGGTTCTTATATATGGGGATGAAAACATGCAGTAGCAATTGGTCCATTTAAATCTCAGTTAACCCATATAAAATCTGGTGTGCCACAGGGTTCAGTCCTGGTACCACTTTCATTTAATTTGTATGTAAGTAAGCTTAGGTTATATGACATGGATATTCAGTGTCATTTATACACAGATGACACAATAATTTATGTAGATGGGAATTCATTAGATCACTTAAACAGCAAAATTCAGCAAGCATTTACACAAATTCAGGATTTCTTTAATAAACATTTCCTTGTGCTTAATGATATTAAAACCCAATCAGTGTTATTTGGAAGAAGCATAAATCAAGAGAATTTCACCTTGAACATTCAGACTTGGAATGGGAAGAGGATCCAGCAGGTTAAAAGATATACATATCTCAGGCTTTGGCTCGATAGTGCATTAAGATGAGAAGGACACGTTAATGAGTTATCAAGTAATATCAGTAAAAAAGTTGGTGTCCTCTACAGATTAAAACATTATATGTCACCAGATGTAAGGCTGAGAATTGTAAATACAATGGGGGCCTATGCACAAATGGGCAGGAACTACATGACGGTGGTGTGTATCCCACCCTCATAGCTCTGCACCCATGGACAGGTGCACACAGGCCAAGATGCACTAATGGCTGCCACCTGTCTGTGGCACCATCCCTCTGGCATGCAGGACTTATCAGGGTGACCGGGAGTAGAGTTGCGGACCCTGGCAGGCATCTAATGGGAGGCCTGTCCTGGGTTCAGGAGTAGATCACTTGCACGGCATGGTGCAGATCCCAGTCTGTGCCCTCTGCAGGTACCCAGATCCATGTGGCAATGCTCCTGTGGCCAGCAGGGCCGACCCATTGCACTGATAACCCCCACCCCATGCCCAAATGCCCCCAACCCATGCACACATCCCCACCGTCTCCATGTGGCCAAGCACATTCCCCAACATAGTGTGGCCCTGTCCCTGTAATATGGTTTAACCCCCCACAACACATGCCAGCTGGTTCTGTCATGGCTGTACACCCCCCCACCCCACCACAAGGCAGCCCAACTCGTATGCACAGAGCATACTTTTGATTCTGTGCCACATGGGAGGCTGGGGGGGAAGCTTGAATTCATAGGGGTGGGAACAAAGATGGTCAAATGGATCATCAAATGGCTGAATGGAAGGCAGCAGAGAGTGGTAGTGGGGGGGGACTCTCATCACTGAGGGAGATGGGGAGCGAGGTGCCACAGGGATCGGTACTGGGACCAGTGCTGTTTGGGATAGTCATAGCTGATAACTCACATGGGATCCAGAGTAGGATCAATCTGTTCACAGACAATATGAAAATAGGAGCAGTGGTAGATGACATCAAAGGGTGGAAGGGGCTGCAGGAGGACCTGACCAAACTACAGGAGTAGTTGGAAACATGGCAGTTGAGGTTCAATGCCAAGAAGTGCAAGGTACTGCACTTCAGAGCTAAGAACCAGGGGAGAAGCTATCAGCTGAGAGGGGTACAGCTGGAAAGCACTGAGGAGGAAAAGGATCTGGGGGTGCTTATAACGGGCAGCATGAACAACTCAGCTCAGTGCAGGAAGGTGGCAGCAAAAGCCAATAGGATGCTGGGGTGTAGAGCAAGTGGAATCTCCTCCAGAAATAGGGAGGTGATCCTTCCCTTATACAGGCCTCTGGTCAGGCCACACCTGGTGTACTGCGTGCAGTACTGGTACCCATTCCTGAAAAAGGACATCAAATTGTTGGAGGGGGTACAACATAGGGTGACAAACATGTTCCAGGGATTGGAGGGAAGTCCTATGAGGATAAGTTGGGTGAGCTGAACATGTACTCCCTGGAGGAGAGGAGGGATGGGGGGATATGATTGAAACCTTTAAATACCTTAAGGTGATAAACAAGACTAATACAGGAGGGATTTTCCAGATAAGAAGAGGTAGGGATATGTGAGTGCATCAGCTGAGATTGGAGGGGGGAAGATTCAGGAGGGAAACCAAGAGACATTTTTTAACAGAACGGGTGGTAGACAGGTGGGATACTCTGCCGGAGGAGGTGGTATCCTGTAGAACGGTGGGCAGTTTCAAGAGGGGTTGGAATAGGCTGGGGAGTAATTATGAAGAGGGGTGGAGATGCTGGGGCAGCTGCCAGTTGAGGGGCTAGCTGCACAATCGAGCAGACTCGATAGACTGTAAGGCCTGCTTCTGCTGGCGTTTTCGTATGTTCATATGTTTGTATGCCCGTCCCTGTCAGAAGTACCAAGCAAATCCCCCACACCCTGCAAATGGCAGCCTGGTCCTTGTGTAGAGCATGCCACCTTCCCCAGCACACACAGGTGCCCTGGCCACTACAACCCTAGTCCTGATCACAGTACTCCCACCCCCACATTGGTGATCAGTTGCTACCCCCACCCCCCGCGGCACCGATGACACCAACCCCCAGCTCCTGTACCTGTATGTCAGTGTCACGGCTCTGGAAAGCCAGCAGCACATCCCTCTTCACACCTCCTTGGCTGCCAGCCATCCAACTGATGCTGGGAGCATGCTGCCTATAAATAGTCAACACCACACTGGGATCAGGCACCTCAGTGAGTTCCATCAGGGTGGCATGTTCTTTACAGGGACTGGGCTGCCACTTGTCGGTGGTGGGGGTTTGCTTGGTACTACCAACAGGGATGGGCATACATGTTTTGGAGGTGGGGGGTCTGTATTCAGCACTCAAGGGGACCTGGCTACCACATGGTGGGGGGTGGAGGTTGTGCTCTGTGCTTACGGTCAGCTGCCTTTGGTCATGAGGGGGCTGGTATCAGGCCTGGGTGAGGGGCCGATTGTTTCGGGGGAGTCCTTACCAACTGCCAGGGCCTTTGCTGGTGTCCACTGTGTGTGGGACTGGGCACATAGGGCACTTATGGCAGGGTTCTCCCCCTGGTGTAACAGGCTCCCTCCAACTCTCCCCGGTGCATAGCACTACTCACCTTGGTACATGGTGCATAGTTCTGGCACATCACTGGAATGCCCCCTGCCCACCCTGGCATGTTGTTGTCCACATGGCCAGGAGATCAGGTGCATAGGGGCTGTATGCCCCAGTTCATGCATCCCGCACGGGGGGATGCAAAGGGTGTGGAGTGGTTATGCTCCTCTGATATGCGGCGAGTAGGCACTCTGCACATTCATGCATTGGGCCCAATGATTGTGCAAATCCGAGATTATGGGGATATAATTTATGCTGGCGCCTCAGGAACAAAGCTGGATAGAGTAGATCTTGTGTTCAGTAGACTAGCTTCATATGCTCTGGATGCTCCATGGACAACCCATCGTTGTGAACTGTACAGTTCTCAGGGTTGGCTTAGACCACAGGATAGAAGAAATGTATACCTCTTACACTTCATGTTTAAAGTCTGGAAGGGTACCCACCCTAAATACATCTCAGATTTGTTCCCAATTAGAACTATTAGGGAAAATCTAAGATCTGACCAAGGCATAGAATATACTATAAGACACTAGAAACTGGGGGCTGGGAGGTCATCAGTTCCATACCAGGGAGCTGTTCTATGGAACTCAGTCCCTTTGGGGCTGTGACAGTATAACCACCCTGTTAGGCTAAATTATTTGAAAAACATGGTTGGTGGAACAAACAACTGTTCCCCTGTTGTGCTGTTCAGTTGCAATCACTTAATTTGTAATCATTAAATGGAAGAATGTGGTTCAGAAATGCACAATTGTTGCAATGTTGCTATTAGTATAGAGAACTATGTATTTTTATTGAGTATTAATATTATGACTTGAATGTGAAGGTTATTTTTTTATTTTAAAATTTTATAATTATCAGTTTGTGTTTATATTTTTGGCAACCTGTACAATCTTTATGGGACCTCATTGAAAATTACTTCTGTTCAGTTGAGTTTTATCCATGTTCATGACTCACGAATAAAAGATATTACTATTGCTATTCTACTACAAAGACAATTGTCAATCTGTACCACTTCCTCATACTTTGAAAAAAATGGAAATAAATCAGCATGCTGTAACTGGCACCCATTGCTGTGCCACATGTTTGTAAGTAGTAAATAATAACTGTGACATCCTTTTCCCATAGGGGAAACCATGGCATAATTTGCCATTATAAAAGAAGCATTTATAATGGCAACCACGCGCCTGGTTACCCTCGCACTGCGGAGGCACCCCCACCTCTGAAGGTCTTCCTCCTAGCCACTGTCCGCCTCGTCTTTCTCCCTCTGGACCATTACTCTAACTGCCATAAGTGCTGGCAGGCAGAAATGAATTGAAATGAGGGAAATGCCCTCAAAATGTTGGCTCCACACAAAATTAAATGTTTGCAAAACGTAAACAAAAGCGAGCGACCGACAGATCATAGAGCGTGCGCTCACACCTAAGCAGACCGCTGCAGTCACACAAGAACATCTTTTTTTTTTATGTACTTGCTGTGGGGGAAAAGGACGTCCCAGCAATTATATAAAATAATGTATGGGTCTGGGTGTGTGTAAACTCGAATTTACACACACCCTCGGGGTGAGATACTACGCATAAACCCCTCGAGATTCGCTCTCGGGGTTTATGTAACATCAAACCCCTCGGGTGTGTGTAAATTCTCATTACACACCCAGATCCATGCTTTATTCTTTATTTACCATTGAATTGGAATACATTGTGGCTTAAAATAAATTCTAAACCCTGCAAAATGAAGTTTATCGGTATTTCATCAGAGTTACAGTAATTTTCGAAAAAGAATCTGCAAGATCTTAATCCCTGTTCATGTTTGATCAAAGTGTAGAGGATTTGTCATCAACTCCCAATCCACACATGGTCCTCTGTCCACTTTAAAATCTTCAAACTTTTTCAGAACATCAGTTGTATCCTTCAAATATGACTGTAATTCAGCTACACATTTCTTTAAAAAGAGATCAATAAACAGACCCAGGTTTTCACCCAGTGCCACATTTCCAGAGACAATAGGCCTCCCTGGTGGTGCAGTTAAACTTTCATGAATCTTAGGCAAAACATAAAATCCTGGGGTTCTCAGTTGTTCTTTCCAGATAAACTTGTTTTCATTCTCACTGATTTCACCATTTGTAACAAGCTCTGTTAAAAGTAGATGCAATTCTTTTCTATATTCTTGTATAGAATCACTTTGTAATTTTTGTATAGTTTTTTTCATCATTTAGTTATAACATCACAGTAGCTATATACTGTACAGGTCCCTTGACATCACTACCACATTCCCATCCTTATTGGTGGGTTCGATAACAATGTCATCATTTCTAGACAGCTCATTTAAAGCCTCCCATTCTTCTTTTTGAAAAGTCAGAGTGTTTTGGATTCCCAGTATTACCCAATAATTCCCATATTGTTTCATAGCAGTTTTTTCATATGAGAGTAATGCTACATTGTTTGTACTAGGACAAAATGTAGAATTAGCTTTAAATAGTAGTTTCCGATGTTTTTTGATGTCCTGCGCTGCATGTAAGATCTGTGAAAAGCTTTTAAATTGTTTATCAGTGCCAATGTTTAATTCATAGGTCTCATCTATCAGGGATTCCAAGGAAGCCACATTTTGTATATCATTTTCATTAGTTTGTTTCAAGTTCTCCTGGTTACATGTGGCCCCCAATGTCTGAGTCATTGATTACTGCAGGTAAAAAGTCTAATTCCTCCTCTGGTGCTGGTTCAATGCTTTCTGTAAATCCCGTGTTTGCAGAAATTTCAGTATCAATGACTTCATGTTGGGAGAAAAACAGTTTAAGATGCAGTTTCCTAAAGAATTTTTGAGATCAATGAAAATTCTGAATTTATTTATCTTTGGTGTCAGTGTCAAAGCAAACGTTAAACCCCTTTGTAGTACTGCAACTTGTGTGTTCCAGAAGGAAAAGTCTGAAATGTTAATTACTTGTAATTCTTTTTCATGGACCTCAAATGCCTGTCTTGATTTGGATTTTTGTCCCTCTCATTTCTCTCTTTTTGTTTTTCATTTCCTTTTTGTTGTTTTTTTTTGTCTAAAAACTTTGTTTCTTGCCACTTTCTTTATTATTTGTGCTGTCACCCTCAATTTCACTTCTTTCTCCATTATCTGTACTACTGTTTTTTTTTTATTACTTCCTCCAGATTTCTCATTCCCAGCTTTCTCCATGCAGTACCTGCATCAGTGCCTGGCAGCTCTTAACCATATCAGGACAAGGGTACCAAGGCATGTGGAGTAATCAGGCTGATCTGTAGCTGGAAAAGTTCACCATGAAAAGGAAGAAGGATACTGAAGGATCTCTTCTGGCTCTGCAGCTTCCCACTCCCGAGATGGCACATCAAACACCCCAAAGCCATCCGCCTTCTGAAGACCCTGCATCCTCACTCCTGTAACAAATTGTGGGCTTGGTTGAAACAATTAGAGCTATAGTCCTGGAGATGCAGGTGAGTCTATCTACGCTAATGGGCCATGTGGCAGGCACTGAACAAAAAATATCCTCCATAACAGAGTGGGAAGAAAGCTAAGACCAGTGACTAGCAGACACAGTGCAGCACATAGAATGGCTCACTAACAAATCTGAGGATTTAGGGGATAGGGGAATGCTATAAAAATATCAGTATAATGGGGTTGAAGGAGGGAGAAGTAGGCAAAGATCCAGTCCACTTTTTACAAGCCAAACTGGACCCTGTAGAGTATGCATTTTAAATCAAACAGGTGTACAGAATTAAACAGGCCCACACAGCACAGAACAACAACAGACCTCAGCCATTTATTGTTAAATTACTATGCTTTGTGAACAAAGAGATTACTATGAGCAATGCCTGTGAACTTCACAATATTGAGGATGCAGGAGCCCACTTCTCCTTCTATCCCACCTACTCTTGATCCATTTTGGAATGGCACCAAGGATTCAAAAAAATCAAACAAGGGCTCCATAACTGAGGGCTTACATACTCCCTTTTTAATTTGGCTATCCTGCAGGTCACCTACAATGGCAAGATGGTACAGTTCCAGACACTGGGTGAGGCTATTGCTTTCTTCCACTTCTAACTGAGCCCAGTCCTCCACGCTGAAACCATTTCAGAGAATCCAGGGTAAGTGTCTGGTGCAGGACCAATAGTCTGAGAGACCACTCATAGCTCATCCAGACCACAGTCTGATTCAGAGACAACACCTGAGTAAATGGACAATTGACCCCCCTAATTACTGCTCCTTGCCAGCAACCTGTTTTGGGGTGAGGTAACATCCAATCTCCCTTCCCCCATACAAACTGTAAGTATGCTTTATTTTGGAGCTCCCCCAGAGACACTGCCATTTTTACCAGTCCTATATCTGCAGGCTATACAGGGGTTATTCTGGCTTTGAACTTGCTCTTTATAAGGTGGCAATAACTGAGGAATATCCCACTTTAACCTCTCCTCAGCATCTTGACTGATCACTACATGAAGGCAAGCACTGTTTCAGCTCCAGCTTTAACATTCCTAAGCCTGGGCTGCAAAGTGCGTTCTTTTTCCCAGTCATAAATACAATTTTTCACTGATGTAGAAACTGGGACTCTGGTTGGTCACCCTGTGTGCCTAAGTTTATTGTCACTTCGATATACTGACAGCCTATTGTAGCGATTAAAGTGCTTAAAATGGTGCCCACCTCTTTACTTTTCTGTGAGCATAATCATCCTCAAGAAAATGCTGCTGCCTGGTGAAGCACTCCCTGGCTCAGGAATCTGAGACTGTCCCTTTTGGGTATCTTCCTTATATAAGCACTGAGACAATGGGCACACTTTGTCAGCTTTCACAGACTTTAATTATGCATGGCTATATATATAACTACTGTAGGGACAGGACAGTCCCTATATTGTATTATACTGTATACTTCCAGTGTCTTTACTACCTGCTCTCCGTATTGATAGCACAAGACTCAGTGCCATGGGGAACAATCATACTACCTCTTGTTGTCTGCTGCTGTTACCCCTAAGCCACCATATGGCTTATAATGCCATCCCAACTGGGCTATTTTTCACATCCAGGCTCCTTATCTGTTTTGGGGCTCTTGGGGCTTCACAATAGATAAGGGAGGAAGATGCATTTGATAACATGCTAGCACTTTACTTGGTAAATGTCCTCAGGTTCTGTGTAGGTGATGGTGTAAGAGCCACCTTATACACTCGTCAGGAGAGTCTTCTGGCCTGTCTTGGCTGGTGAGGATCACCTCTTATAGTAGAGTTTTCTATTTGTTAACTTTGGTGTTTTACTTGTTACTATTGGAACTGTTATCTACTGTTCTGTGTTCACACAGTTATTTGATATATAAGTGATTTGTGTGATCAGTTCTCTGCTGCTAGGGTGTGTGTGGAGGGAGTTTCTGGGCAACTAAGGGAGTGGGAGGGAGAAAGTGGTCTCTAGTACTACTGGTAACTGCCATGATGTCTTTTGATACACTGCAGGTGATAACCTGGAACACAAGGGGGCTCAATTGACCCCTTAAAAGGTGCAAAGTGCTACTCAAATTGAAGGAGATGCATTATGATATAGCCCTCCTCCAGGAGAGGCATCAATTAGACACTGAGGTCTCTAACCTTCAGTGTAGCTGAAAGGGCTCTGCCTTCCACAATGCATACTCCACCAGAACAAGAGGAGTGGCAATCCTATGCCGCAAAGTCTTGCAGATTGGGATAAATAAGGAAAACAAGGATCCAGAAGACAAAATTTTGATTGCAGATGGCATCTACCAGGGTACTCTGATTATCTTAGGGAGCATATATGCACCAAATAATCCAACCAGTCAGTTTTTTACACAGGTCGTAGAAGGACTGTCAGGAGGCCTCACAATGACCATATTTAGGAGGGGACCACCGTCTTGCATTGAACCCATTTTTGGACTGGACAGGCCCAGGCAACAAGGCTGAGACATAACTAGTTCAGCAGTTATGCTCTCAGACTTTAACAAACCAGGCTACAAGGCATCTGGCAAACTATTCACCCCATTTTAGGGGTACTCTAGAGCTGTATTATGGCCTGCATTTTTTTTTGTGGGTTAGCATAGGCTTTTCAGGAATTGGGGAATACAGGTGTCATAAGTTTGGGAGTTAAAGATGTGCTGGCCTGTGGCTCTCCCGGTCAGGCACTACTCCCCCTCGGAGCTCCAGAACCTTCACCCCTTCTATTGCCCTCCCCTTCCCACAATAGTTTATAGTTATTGCAGGGCTTTGGGTATAGTCAGCAGGAGGTGGAAGGTGGGTTAGGGTCCCCAAACCTCTGAGGAGGGGTGAGCTGGGAGGCTGTATCAGGGTTGTAAAGACCAGGAGATGCCCTGGGCTGAAATGGTCTCTAGAACATGGTTCTTTATATCTAGCTTCCATACCCAAGGGCTCCAGTATTTCTGGGCAGTTAGCTTGGCTGACCCTGGAGCCCCGTACGACTCGAGTGGTGTTATGTAATGCCAGGTCTATTAAGAACAAGACGGCAGTTATCACCGATCTTGTTGGGATAGCAGACCCAGCCTGCATTACTGACCTGCCTGGATGATAATGCAGGCCCCATTTTGGATGTGGCTGTTCTGGCCAGGTTCTTGGTGATACACCACTAGAGACTGGACTGCAGGGGTGGGGGTGTCATCATTTGTTTTAGGTCAGAATTGGGCCTTACAGGTGTGCCAGTTGAGGATACTAGATCATTTGAGTTTACTGTGGCAGCAGGTGTGGGTTGCAGGATTGTTCTCATCTACTGTCCACCCGGGGGTGAGAAATTATTCATGCAGGAAGTAGCAGACTTCTTCGTCAACATAGCATTTGAGTCACCCAGGTTGATGGTCCTGGGTGACTTCAACGCCTGGGTCGACGACAAACTCTCGCCATTTAGGCCAGACTTCCTCCAACTCATGAATTTCTTTGGGTTCACACAGGTTGTTGTCTGTGCTACTCATAATCATGGTCACTCACTTGATCTGGTTTTCCTCCTGGGGATGGAGACCTCTGACTTAGTGGTGGAACCAGTCATATAGTCGGATCACCACACCATAAGGTTCAATTTCCAGACTCCCCTTAAAGGCCTGCCCCTGTGGAGATGATCAGATACCACCCTTTGAGGGGTGTGACCCCCATGGCCTATTGGCGGTATTGGACCTATTGGGATTCTTAGTGGTAGGTGAGGATCCAGAGAGTCTAGTTCAAGCATATAATAAGGCTGTTACTGAAGCACTGGATTCTATCACCCCAATCCATGTTCATCCTCTCTTCCTCCACCCTTGGATCCCCTGGTTTGACGGGAACTTAAGGGAGTTGAGATGACTTGGACGAAGGTTAGAGTGATGCTGGCAGAAATTGGGCCTTGAAGCTGATCACCTTAGATTAACGGATAATTATCAAATCTATCAATCAGCAATCACTTGTAAGAAGGCAGAGTTCCTATCCGGGGAGATCACTGCTGCTCAGAATCGACAGGCTCAGCTCTTCTGAACTGTGGACAGGCTGTGCAACCTATCCTGTCTGCAGGACTAAAGTGCATTTTCACAAGTTAACTGTGAGAAGTTTGCTCGATTCTTTGTGGATAGGGTGGCCAACATCATGGCTGAGATCAGTCCAGCGATCTCTGTGGGGGTTGATGGTGGTTAGTGCTTGGTTCCTTCCCCTCGATTCTCTTGGACATCTTTTGACCAACCAGAGATTGTCAATGTCGTGCGGCTTGCCCAGCACTTGCGGTCAGCATGCTGTAGTTTGACCCAACATGCCTGTTATTGGGGTGTATTGAATATTTTGGCCCAGTCCTTTCAAGGATTGTGTGGTGATCCTTAGAATCAGGTGAGTTCCCTAGCTCCCTGAAGGATGTGGTGGTGACACCACTCCTTAACTCATTGCATCCTAGAATACACCTGTAGGCAGTAGCAAATGTACTGCAGTGTGTCCCAGAACGACTACAGAAGTCACCTACAGACTTCCTGTGTGCCTAGTAACGTCTGGAGATGTCACTCACACATTTTAATAATAATACTTGCCAGCCAAAATTGATTAGAATTGACTGCATAGCACCATTAGAAAGGTAATGTTGCGTTGAATAACTTTACCATTGACATTTTGTGTGTATCATGTTCACGTTAGGAGTCATTCACATTTGTTTATGACATGGTGTGTACAGCAGACATTGTGTCCATCAAGACCCACCTAAGCACTTTGAAGAAAACATGCATTCTGGGTATCTCAGCCAGTATAAAACAAAAAACAAATTGAGCTCAATTGATTGCATAGCACCACTGGAAAGGCAATTTTGTGCGGAACAACTTTGTTGCTGATATGTTGTGTGTACCATGTATACTTTAGGAGTTATATGCATTTGTTTATGGTATGGTGTGTATGGTTCAGATTAGTCCCTCAAACCTCACCAACGTACCTTGACTAAAATGGGGAAAAAGTCTGTTTATTACTAAAGAAATAGCTGTTTTGTTTACAAACAAATTATTAAAACTACATCTAATGTCTGGATGCTTAATTTGGTGTTGATGTGTTGCATATTTTCCAACAAAAAAGGGCTTATGGTACATTTTTTTTGTGGAAAAAATAAATTTTTTGCTGTTTCAATCAGCATAGAAAAAAACCTAAACTACCTATTATTACTTGCATACCATTGATGGAAAGGTGATGCTGAACAAGTTTACCACTCGTACTTTGTGTCTAGCACTTATGTTTTTTGTGTTATTAGCACTTGTTTGCTGCATGCTGATTATGGCTTGATTTTGCTTATAAAGATACAGGATTCACTGTTAACAGTATACAGGAGACAAGTGCTGCAACTTCAGAGAGCTCATGTGGAGGCAATGAGTTAAGAAATCTGCTCTAGACCCGAACTGCTTTACTGACTACAGGCCTATCTCTAACCTTCCCTTTGTTGGAAAGGTGACTGAGAAAGTGGTTGCACTGCAACTGGAGAACCATCTTACCATCCACAACATCTACAATCCCCTCCAGTCTGGTTTCTAGAAGAGACTTGGCACCAAGAACACTCTGGTTCAGGTGATCAGTGATCTTCTGATGGCAAGAGACCAGAAGTGCCACTCCATCTTGAAGCTTCTTGATCTCTCTTCAGCATTTGACACTGTGGACCATGGGGTGCTGCTTGAGCATCTGAGGGTTATCTGTGGCCTGGCTGTTCCAGTCCTCAGATGGTTTCAATCTTTCCTCTCCAGCAGATCTCAGAGGGTAGTTCCAGGTCTTTTCTCTAGCCCATTCTCTCTGCTGTGTGGGGTCCCTCAGCACTTGGTGCTGTCTCCTATGTTGTACACAGTGTACATGCTGCCCCTCGGAGACATTGTAAGATGATATGGGCTGAGGTTTCACTGCTATGCAGATGATGCCCAGCTCTATCTGTCTTTTGCACCTGACCAGGATAGTGCGGTCTCAGTCTTTAACAGCTGTCTAGTGGAAATCCATGACTGGATGAAATCCAGTTGGCTGAAATTGAACTCTGAGAAGACTGAGGTACTGATGATGGATCCAGGTCACCAGATAGAGAGGTCGGTAATGGGGTCTCCTTCAGGTCTTTGGCTTGGGGGTGCCCAGCTACCTTCCTCTGAACAAATGTGTGACCTGGGGGTGGTTCTTGACAATGGGCTAACACTGCATTCACAGGTGTCAGCAGTCATCAAGTCTTCCTTTCACCATCTTAGGAACATCACCAGGATTAAGCACCTTGTTCCATCTGGTGACCTGCCTACATTGATCCACACCTTTGTGACTTCACGCTGAGACTACTGCAACTCCCTTTACCTGGGGCTGCCAGGGCTTGATATCTGTCACTTGCAGCTGGTGCAGAATGCTGTGGCATGGCTGTTGATGAGGACTCCTTGTTCGAGTCACATCACTCCAGTGCTGTGCGAACTGCACTGGCTGCCTGTACAGTGGTGGATCACCTTCAGGGTCATACATTTGACCTATAAGGCCCTGCATGGACTGGGTCTGAGCTATTTGCAAGAACTCCTGACTCCCTACAGCCCTGGCTGCCCTCGCTGCTCAACTGATGAGGGGTTGTTAGAGATTCCCAGGGTTCATCTGAAAATGTCTGGGGCCTGGGCTTTTATGCATGGTTCCTCCACCCTGTGGAACTCTCTACTTCTACATATTCAAGAATGTAGGACAGTGGAGATCTTTAAGACAGCTCTGAAAAACCACTTATTTCAGCAAGCATTCAGTGGTTATTTTATTTGATCTGTTTGCACTCTGTATCATTAGTATCTTATGGATTGTCTACTCTGTTATTTCTATGCATTTTAACTATGTAAAGCACTTTGGTTTTAGAACTGTGCTATAAAAATAACATTGTTTATTATTATTATTATTATGAATGCGACTTCACATATTTTTCACCAGTACATGATTCATATAGCCATATTGACATCCTTTTTGTCTCTACAGAGCTGATCCAACAAACCTGGGGAGTTATACAGAGAAATATTATTGTATCTCACCATGCTCCAGTCTTCTTGTCTCTGGCATGAGGGATACATTTGAGACCCAGAAATAAATGATGTTTTAACATATCATTGTTGCAAAATGTAGACTTTGTAGCCTGACTTAAGGGGGAAATACTATCTTATTTCCAGAACAGTGAAACAGTGGGACTTCCTGAAGCCAGACTGGTAGGGTGAGAAGAAGAAGGAGGAGTTGAGAAAGGTGGAAAGTTGAGAGGACTAGGTGATCCTGGAGCTTTGCCAGAATGGGGAGGAGGGAAATAGGATGGTAGTTATCGGTGACAGAGGGGTCACCTCCCGTTGGGAGAAGGATAACAGTTGTATGCTTCAGTTCTGAGGTGATAAAAGCTAGGGAGAAAGAGAGAGAGAGAGATTGAAAAGAGAAGCCAGGGGGGCAGCAAAGGCAGGAGCAGCCAGGTGGAGCATCTTGGAGTCTAGCCAGGAGGGGCATTTGCCTTTGTTTGAGTTTAGGGAGATCAAGGCATTGTAAACTTCCAAAGGTGTGACCTGACTGAAGGAGAAGGTTGGAGCAGAAGAAGAAGGGGACTGATTGGGGGTGCTGAGTGGGAGGGATTGGGCTGGAATGGGGGGTAGAGTGGAAAGCAGTGCCGAGGTGCAATTTGTAAAAAAGGAGTTAAATTCTGAGGCGACTGCTAGAGGGTCAGGTGCAGCACTATTGCCTACATTTAGCACAGGGATGGGGAGCCGGGATGGTGGGGAGAAGAGGGATTTGACTACTTTCCAGAATTTAGATAGCTGTTTTAGGTTGGCCTGGAAGGAAGCTTTGAAGTAATTTGCTTTAGCCTGCCTGATTTGCCTAGTGTAGATGTTGCATAAGGAGTGGTATTTTGCATAGTCAGCAGGGGAGCTGGAGGCTTTGTATGACTTCCATGCCTGGTCTCTGGCTCTGATAAGGGGCATAATGTCGGCAATGAACCAAGGCAAGTGGGAACCCCTCAAATGGGTCTGTCTAAGTGGGGCATAGAGGTCCCATACTGGTAAGAACATGAGTTTGAAATTATCCAAAGTAACATCGATAGAGGTTGCCCAGAGGATGAAGGACCAGTTGGTGGCTGTTAGGTTGTTTAGGAGTGAGGCAAGGTCCAGGGATTTGTATGACATTGTTAGAATGGTTCTGGGGGCGGGGCATTGGACCTGAATATATTATAAATCGAATATATTATGTGGTGATCGCATAATGAGTCAGGCAAGATGCCCGAGGCAATTAAACGATGCTGGTGAGAGGTAAGGGACCAGTCCAGTAGAGAGCAATTTTTTTTTGTTTAATATACTTAATTAGATTTCCAAAACAAAACAATACATGGCACCATCCAGACAAATAAAATCCCCCCAATAATTAAAAAATAAAAAGAGAGTGATTTTTTGATTTTGGGTTCAGTCGTGTGGGTTCAGAGATCAGTTGAGTCAGGTTTAGGGTGGCTACCTGGCTGTGGATCTTGGAGGTAGCACTGGAAAGCCAGTTTAATTTGAAATCTCCCAGGATATGGAGCTCATCCCCTTTGGCGTAGGATTTCATGGTGCTTGGATGGTTCAGGATAGATGGTGATGGGGACTTGGAAGGGGCAACAAGACCCAGCTATGAATACAGGGGTAGTGTGGGGGAGGGATAGTTTGAGTAACAAGGCATCTATCGGCTGCAAGAACTTATGTATATTGACTGGGATGAACTGGTGGGAGGATGAGATATACATTACTATGCTGCCACCCCTATTGTTACCTTGTTGGTCATGTCATATAATGGAGTAGCCTGGGATAGTGATTTCAGAGTCCTTATTATGAGGTTTAAGCCAGGTTTCAGAAACAAATAGGATGTCAGGCCTTATGGAGGAGACAGCAGGCTACAGCAAGGTTATTTTGTGCTGTAGGCTGCAGATAATTAGGTGCATTAGTTTTAGGCCATGTGGTTGTATGAGGGGGGGTGGTAGTTGTCCTGGAAATTGGCTTGACATCCCCAGAAAGTAGCAGCAGTAACGACACCAGAAGTTTGGTATGTGTCATGGTTCACTGAGGCTTGTGGGTAATGGACCATGGCTGAAAGCCATCCATGGGTGGTTTCTGGGTGGTAGAATTCAGGTCTATGAGTCCAGCATGAAAGGAGGGTGGTAGGATTGAGGGATCGACCAACCACATCAGTAGTTTCAACACAGGGTGTGGCTCATTGTAATGGGTGCTTGAGATTGTCAGCAGAGTGGACAAGGTGCAACATGCCAAACTTTCTTCCTGCTCCACAGGGTAGATAAAGGGAGGGAGTGTCATTAAAGGAAAAGGGAAGCAAGTAGAGTGAGACAGAGAGGTAGCATGGTAATTAACTGAGTGAAATAGCCTGCTAGCGCAGAGTTGCGCAATAGCGGCCTCTAGTGTGGGATGAAGAAAATCTGCTAGTGGAAAAGTCAGCTGATTGGTCTTGGTCAGCACATGACAGGCTCTGTATAATGAATGGATCAACAAGAGTGAAGGTGGGGGCAGTGGGGCAGCTGACGCAAAGCATCGGTGTGGAAATCTCAAGGAAAAAATGTCTCAACTCAGAATGCCATCCCTGAACACTGCCGTACCTTACTTTCAGATTCGGGGGAAAGATGCTTTATCAGGGGCCCTCATGACCTCCTCATGGGCCATGGAGCTGTGGAGAGAAGAAATGAGGAGGTGAACTAGATAAAGCCAGATAAGGGGGGAGGAGGTTCTAAGATAGGGGAGGGAATTCAGGTCAATCACTGTTAAGGAATTCAAATTCGATCTGATTTGGCGGGCTGCTTCTGTAGCAAAAGCAGTGACTAATTTAATCCAAAATAGCTTGTACTGCTGATTTAGTGTCGCCAAAAAGCAGTGGTTAATTTAATTCAAATAATTTATGCAATTTATACAGCTGAAGTCCCAAGCGCTAACCCTGGGCAGGAAATTAATTAGATAACTTGTACAGTTAATGCTAACCCAGAATCGCTACTACAGCTGAAAGACCAGAGCTCAGATTAATTTAATTTAGCAGGAATGGGACACTTGATTGATGGTTGTACAGACAGTTGTAATCATTTACAAGCTGCCAGAGAGGCATTAAATCTAAAAACAGTTTCCCAGACAGTATCTAATTTAGGCAACCTCTGTGATTATAGTGAAGCTGGCAAAATCAGTTTAGATCCCTTAAGGTAACCTTCACAGTTAGCCAGAACAGAGGTATTTTTTTTACATCATTTTTAAGTCCCAATGGTAACCTACACAGTAAGCCAGCACAGAGGTTTTTCTTAGAGATTAATTTTAAATCCCTTTAAATTCCTTTAAGGTAGCCTTCACAATAAGCCAGAACAGAAGAAGTTTTTAAATAAAAATAAAGTGTAAAAACTATCTGTAGACCTATGCCGAAGTTTCAAATACTGAGGCAGTCCTATTGAGACATTAAAATGAGTAGTCTTTTTCCAACTTGAAAAATGGTGTCAAAATGCAATCTCAAGAAAAAAACGTCTTGGCCCAGAATGCTGCCCCTTAACACTGCCGTACCCTGCTTTTGGCTTTGGGGGGCTGCTTCAACAGGGGCCCTCATGACCTCCTCATGGGCCAAGAAGCTTGCTTTCAGATTAGGGGGAGGACTGATTCAACAGGGGCCCTCACGACCTCCTCATGGGCCACAGAGTTTCTTTCAGATTCACGGGAGGGCTGCTTCAACAGGGGCCCTCATGACCTCCTCATGGGCCATGAAGCTTGATTTCAGATTCAAGAGAGAGCTGCTTCAACAGGGGCCCTCACGACTTCCTCATGGGCCACGGCCATTTGATGATCTCCATCTCACAAATGACATTCCTTGCACACAATTTTGGAGATTTCTTCAAGTACGAGATCTTCTTAGGGTACAGGTCTTGCCCAATCAGATGCTCCCACTGCCCTCTATATGGAATACGTGGGTAGAGGGTATCAAGAAAGTAGGGCATCTGGCAGAACATATTATTCTTCTTAGGGTCAGAGAACTACCCCCACCTCAGCCTCAGGCATCTAAAATATGCTGGGAACAGAAATTAGATGTCATAGTTCCCCCAGAGAATTGGAATACCACCAGGTTAAGCAGCATATATGGTGAACAGAAAATTTCAGGCAAAAATAATACAATATAAAATTTTACATAGACAGAGCATACCAGACCCCACACTAGCTGTATAAGGTGGGGCTCAGCAAAGATAGTGATTGCTGGTGAAGTGCCTCCCTCCAGGCTAGCCTGACACACATTCTGTGGTCCTGTCCGACCACTGAGAGATACTGGGATACGATATGGGACACATGCTCTAGGATTGTCCCTTTACTCTTGGTCAAAGACCACAGACTAGGTCTCTTAGGGCTCCCCTCAGAGACACAGCATCTCATCCCTCATCAATTACAGTGGGTTAATGGAGCCCTGCCAGCTGCAAAGCAAATTAGACTTAGGCATTGGAAAGGCTGTAACGCACCCGCCACACAAGAGTGGCAGGCTCTGAAGACTCTTACTTCTTGATATGAAAAAGTGGCCAATACTGCAACAGGTAAACTGACCCAGTACATGAAGACCTGGGGACCCTTCCTAGACTCTCAAGGTACTGGAACAGCAAATCTGCCTCCATACACGTGAGAATATCTTCCCAACAGCAGCCTCCCAACATACCCATTACTGTAGACATTTGGACAGAGTTCCTTGATCACCCAAGTTTGATATCATGGGTCACCCAGACCCTCAATGAGCCTCAGTTGGCAACCATCTTCCCTATGGGGGGGCTCTTGCCCTGACTCTCACAGTTGATAATGTGTATATTAAGTGAGACTAACCCCTCCATCTCTCTTTTGCTTTGACTTTTCTTCCCCACGGAGACATAATTACAGTAGTTTAATGAATCAGATATACTGTATTATCCTTTATTATAAGAAGACTATAAGAGATATGTCACAGTTCATTACTAGACATTAGTGGTAGTAGGTCCTCTTAGGTGATGCATCTAACATGATGTTTGTTTCATTACTCCAGCCTTACAACTTATGTAATGAACCCATACCCAGTCTTATTAGAGGTTTACAACAAAATATTGTTGGGTGTGTCTTATAGAACCTGGGCTTTATCAATTAGACATTAAGTCATGATTTTAATTTGCTTGGACCACTGTATGTTGTATTGTTAGGTGTTCTGTGGTAAATGAACTGTTAGTCATATATGTAGGAAGTATTGCTGTTTTCTATTTTCTATAAAATTTATGTGAAACCGTATTCAAATGTTACATGCAGCTATTGATGTTGTGAATGTATTTTGTAAAAAAAAAGTAAAAATCCAATAAAAACATTTATGACAAAAAGAATCCATCTTATCTTACAGGCCTTCCCATGCAGATATGCTTTATCCTGAACTTCTATCATTCACAGTTCCCAAATTCCTCTAATCTGTAATACGGTGTCACTATAATACAGTCATTATCTCCAAACAGTGCAAAATCAGCACACATGAATGTAATAGTAACCTTAAAGTTTAGCATCAGGTCTCTTTAACGTTGATATTCAGATACCTCAGCAATCACAAAGATTTACTTTCTTATTACACATACTATTTTTTTTTTTACCTTCTGGTTTCAAACAACATTTTGACCTGACATAGCCATCTGTGGTCTGTTGTGTTCCAGTTAAACACCATCTGGCTCCCCACACCCTTGTTGGATGTACAAGGCACCTTTTAAATGACTCTACAACATAAAACATCAAATCTTACATAAGTGCATGAGTTTGCATAAATGAATGAATTCAAACATACAGGTTTTGATCCCTGAGCCAGTAGAGCAAGCTGTGTGTGTGTCAGATCACAGGTGCTAGCTGCTCATACTATTCTCCATCTTAAACTGTGGCTAACAAGACCTAGAGCATTCCAAAGTCATGTTCAGTGACATTGCATGTTGTGATGTGTGCCCATTGTATCTGTCCTCTGCAAAAGATGTGGGTCATAAGAGAGGTGTTAGTAACCAGGGATGAAGGGGGTATGCACAGTCCCCTGTGTAGAAAAGACATTGGTAAGTGTCATCATTGGCAGTCATGGTCAACAGTGGGGCCTTGGGCATATATTCACCAGTATATTCACCAATAAGGTGACCACCAGGTATGTCCCCACCTTTGAACTTTTAACACAGAATGGCATCATGGGCACTGCCAGTGTACCATGCCAGGACATTGGTGATGTGCCTTTTTGCATCCCACACTACCTGACAGTTTATGGAGTGGAAGCCCTTTCTATTCACAGAGGCATCCACCCCAATTCCTGGAGGTGCATGGAGCCAACATGGGTGTGGTCAGTGGCACCCAGTATGGCTGGTAGGTGTGTACCCAAATAGGATTATTGCATGGTTTTTGTTTGGTCTGCTGGTGTGGTGGGGAATACGAGCAGGGCATCTAGGTACAGGCCTAAGAGGCACAAGTTGGCAGACTTTATGATTCGACTAGAGTCATACTCTGGTATCTGGAATGTTCCAGTGGCCAGGAAGCACAGTATTGCTGTCACCTTGAGCTCAACAGACATCAGATGGCTGCAGTGGGTCTTTATGGGGCTGCACATGTAACATCTCACACAGCTGCATAAGCATGATCCCACGGAGCCTGTACTGACCCATGATTTGTTTGTCAATGAGGACTTCAAATGTGACTTGTGGATGTACTGTCTCTTTACAGCATAATGCTTCTTGAGGCCTGTGATGTGGCCCAGGGTGGGCATTCTCCTGCTTCCTATCCTCTAAACAGCCTCCATTAGGTACACAATGTATGCCATTGCTTTGTTGGTCAAGGGCCCGACTCTGGGTTTGCCCCAGTTAAGACCTGCTTTTTATAGCCCTTAAGTTGCACAGCGCTAATTCATGCTAAATTCCAGTACCACACCGCTAATTCACTGAATATTGTGCTGCTCTAAAATATTGTGCTATGTTGAATATTCATATGACCAAAATCCTTTTTCTGTGCTAAATACATTATGGTAATGCGGATGCACCTTCACCCCTGGCAGAACAGCCCTAACGGCTGAATATTGCATTCATGCACAATTGGCCATTTACACTAGCACAAACCCCATTCGGGCAGTGCAAACCTTTTGAATATGGGGGAGCAGATCTCTAAAGGCATCCAATCTATAAGTCACTGAGAATCATTATGTAGCACAGATATGCAATCTCAGCCCTGACTACAGATGCACTACTAATCACTATACATCATATACTGTATGAAGCAAATTGCAACCACTTCCATAGAAATTACAACATAATTACAGCATAAATCAGACTAGATAAATGTATTTCTAGCAAATAAACCTCTCAGTCAAATTAACAGAAGAGCTCTATAACCTTCATTAAAGGATTTCCAAGTTTTAACAAAAACAAGGAAATGGTTATAACGTCATGGAATTTTACCATTGTGTTAATAAGTACAGAAGGGTAAACTTTCTAAAATCTGCTGCATGGACAACAAGGCAATATTATGTTAAAGAATTCTAGATGTTTCACACTATATGTATTCATGAATTACAACAAATATGGTATGTAATATTCTCTCTTGTTTTGAACTGTCATCTGAGCAAAGCTACAGATGTTCATGACTTTAATGGTATTTGATGTGTTCAAACTTTTATATTGCTGTTAATGGAATTGCCAACAAACTGGTTATTCAGTGTTTGCCCCCAGTCCCTGATAGTCTACTGGTGATTTACAATAGTTTCTTTGAGGCATAATGCAGATATTCTCTAAGAGGCTAAAAACAGTTGTGCCAATGTTGCATGCACAGAATAAATGAAATGGAACCCAGCTACTTTTTTTTTCTAAAGCTTCTTCACCTGAATTTGAATTTTATTTACCCTAAAGCAAATCATTCATAATACAAAAGAAATATGCTAGACTTTTTTTTTTCATGAGCACAGAAAAAATATTACCAGAGTAATGCATTTAGGTGTGACTATCCACTTTCAATAAATGGATTTTCTAGGGCATTTAGTAATGATTTATTCCAAAATTAGTTTTGTTCATATGGGGAGCAATATTCTCAGGGTAGAAATAAGTGCTGCAAATTCACTACATGTCTGCAGAGCAAAAACAATTATTTTATGTAAAATAAAGTTAGACACATTTGCTTTTCCAGTAGGTATGTGTTAAAGCTCGACAGATGTCCTGAAGACAAAATGCTATGGCTGTTACTTATAAACTCTTTCATTCATTTTGAATCACTTGAGATGGAAGGTGGAATGGTCCATATTAATAATAGAAATAATCTTGAAAAGTTGTTCTCAGATATACAACTTTGTTCAAAATAATCTTTCATGGCCACTCACATGCACCATCTCTGACTGTAATCCTTTTTATCAGTAGATAGATAGATAGATAGATAGATAGATAGATAGATAGATAGATAGATAGACAGACAGACAGACAGATAGATAGAAATCTTTAAAGACAGATAGATAGATAGATAGATAGATAGATAGATAGATAGATAGATAGATAGATAGATAGATAGATAGATAGATAGGTAGACCTGTTAGGACCACATTGGCCTATTTTCAAAGTTGTCTTCTGATTAAGTATGTAAATATGTTCATCTGATCATGTGTTTGAAAGACTAGTAGAGGTTACCTTGATTTTATTTTTCTTTAAATTGAATAATGGAAGTTTACACACCTTGTAAAGGTGATTATGATAGCACCTTTTTGCAGCACTCCCAGTCATAGCCATAGGGTTTTTGAAGTGTCCTGTGATAGGCTGATGCACAAATAGAACTTTGAATCTGATCCGTTCTCACCCCTTCCTGTGACTCAGTCCTCATCACAATTCTTGCAAAGCTATAATCCTGAACAAAAAGAAACTTAAAGATCAACTGCACATATATTATAAACGTATTAAAAACGTTACTCCGTTTTCTAATGTAAGGACAACCAGGCTTATTTATTATATATGAAACGAAGAAATTACCTTTGTCATGTATAGATACTATTTCAATGCTCTCCTGTTTGATGGTTTCACAGAAAATTCCTCATTTTTAAACTAGCTGGCGGAATCTTGGGTGAGTGTTAATTCCATTCAAGCAACAATTACATCATTTTCCTCAAGGTCCTGGCAGCTCAATGTACACTACACACACACACACACACACACATATACTAAAATACATCAGATTGTAAAATGGCAACAACTCATGTTTACTTTCAATTGTCTGAGGACCTTTGCTTATTGAATTTATCAATACAGCATTGCAGATAAATATTTAGCTACTTTCACAGATCAATAATTTTTAGGAGACAATACTTCAAAAGAAGGATGAAGCTGCAGATTTTCATTCGGGGGAGGAAGAGAGTAAAGGAAACAAAAATGTTCATGCTAAGAGCCTGTCATGTTGTTGATTTTTTTTTTTGGGGGGGTGATACTTAGCACCAAGTGTTGATTAATTTAGGGAAATTGACAGATATCAGCTCATGATGTTTTACTGGAACACTTTGATTAATGCATGCCACCACCAGAAAACTGGAAGCAAAGCCTGATTTTTGTATGTCATGATATGATGTTCTGAGCTGCCAGGACCTTGAGAAAAATGATGTCATTGTTGTTTGAATGGAATCATCACTGACCCAAGATTCTGCCAGCTGGTCTGAAAATGTCTAAGGGATTTTCTTTGAAATCTTCAAAAAATATAGGCAGTAAAATAGCATCTGAACATGACAAATTACCATTTCTGCATGTTACTTGCAATATACTGTATATGGAAAGTACAGTTACATAAGAACTTACCATAACAGTAGATCTTCAAGAAAAGATCCTTCAGTAGATCATAACATGTCGGACTAGTGCTATCTGGCATCAGGACCCAACAGCAGACTTTTCCAGCAATACCTGATGGGGGACCACCCACCGAAGTCACATGGCTGATGTCTGCATGAACCTATATACTGGGTAGTCCCCAGGCCCACCCTCCAGTTCTCTCCCGCTGGAGCCCTGGAGGGAAAGGAAGCAGGTCTGGAGACCAAAGCAAAATTTTCTGATGGGAAGGAGGGCAGAAAAAACATGACCTACTGAAGGAACCTCTCTTGAAGATTTACTGTTACAGTAAGTTCTTACATAACTGTACTATCTTACTTTGAGAGGGTTCCTTCAGTAGGTCGTAACATGAAGGACAGAATCCCAAGCAATGCCTCAAAAGAGAGACCAAAAGAAACATGGGAGGAGGAACAACAAACACTGAAAGGAGCGTGCCTTAGGACAAAAGGCCCTGTAGGACAGCTAGGTCGAAATCAACCCTTCGCCTAGAAGCAATGTCCAGACTGTAATGTTTGGTGCAGGTGTGGACGGAACTCCAGGTTGCTGCCACACAGATCTCCACTGCAGACACATGATGGAGGAAAACTGCAGAAGCACTATGCCCCTAGTGGAATGAGCCTTGACAGGCCCCGGCAAAGGCTTATCCTTCTGGTAACAAAAATGGATGTAGTTTGCTAGCCATTTTGAAAGGCATTGTTTGGAAACTGCCTTACCCAATGTCCTGGGCGCAAATGAAACAAAAAGCTGATTCACTTTACTCGATTCCTTTGTGCGTGAGGCATAACATCTAAAGATCCGGTGTACATCCAGGGTATGGAGCAGAGCCTCACCTCTGTTAGATGGGTTTGGATAGTACACCAGTAGCTCTACCGACTGGTTATGGGTGATCTGCGATACCACCTTGGGAAGAAACCTAGGATGAGTACGGAGGACCGCCCAGTCCTTGTGAAAAATAAGGTAAGACTCTTTACAAACTAGAGCCTGGAGCTCAGAAATCCTTCAAGCAGAAGTAATGGCAAGTAAGAAGAGCACCTTCCAGGAAAGGTAGCGCATATCACAGCTCATCGCTGGTTCAAAGGAAGGGAGGAAGAGTAAGTTTCTCTAAAACAAAATTAAAATCCCAAGGTGGAGTAGGGCTGCGGATGGGGGATTTCAGATGGAGAATGTCCTTCAGAAAGGTTTTGGCAAGATCCAACTGAGCCATGGGTTTACCATCCACCAGCAAGTGGACTTTCAGAGAGGAATAAGAAAGGCCAGAATCCGATAGAAAGAGCAGGTATTCCATTAGCTGCAGGGCTGAACAA
Source organism: Neoceratodus forsteri (assembly GCA_016271365.2). Taxonomy (NCBI): domain Eukaryota; kingdom Metazoa; phylum Chordata; order Ceratodontiformes; family Ceratodontidae; genus Neoceratodus; species Neoceratodus forsteri. The sequence continues at coordinate 275,311,431 of CM057453.1, read as the reverse complement.
GTGAAAGGGTCCTAACCCTTGGATGTTGCCCAAATGGAAAAAACATTTCCACTTCATAGCATAAGTTGATCTCATGGAAGGTTTTTGGGCCTCCATGAGGACTTGAGTAACTCTCAAAGAGACTCCAAAGCAGGAAATCGCTATGTCTGTAGGAGTCAAGCAGGGAGATGCAAGGTCCTGAGCCACAGATGCACCAGCCAGCCCGTGTCCTGGGTTAATAGGCTGTGCTGTAATGGAAGTGGAACTAGGGGTTCCCTTGACAAAAGCAGAAGAAGTGGGAACTAGATTTTTCTAGGCCAGAGGGGAGCAATTAGAATCATCCTTTTTCCCTCCGATTGGAGCTTGAGGAGTACCCTCTGGAGAATGGGAAATGGAGGGAAGGCATGTAAGAATCTCCCTATCCAGGAGATAGAAACAATGCGTCATGCCAAAAAGCACCACGCTCTGGAACAAGCAAGCAAAAGCTGAGAAGCTTTGTGTTGAATGGGGAGGCAAATATCTCGAGTTCCGGTCGCCCCCATTTCTGGAATAGAGATTCTGCCACTGCCTGATTTAGTTCCCGTTTGTGTTCGATGGTGAACGTTCTGCTGAGGTTGTCTGCTAGAATGTTTTCCACTCCTAGAACATGCATGGCTGTGAGGGACACACTGTGCTGTAGTGCCCAGTCCCATGCTCTCATCGCTTCCCTGCAAAGGGGATATGATTGAGTACCACTCTGTTTGTTGAGATACCAGACAACGGAGGTGTTGTTCTTCTGGATAAGCAATAATGCCATGGGAAGAATGGTCTGAAATGTGTGAAGGACATGCAGCACCGCTTTCTCCAAGATATTGATGTGTAAGGACATCTCTTGTCGGGATCAAAGTCCCTGTGTCTGATGGTTCCCCAAATGAGCTCCCCAGTCCCTGTTGGAGGTGTCCATAGTGAGTACTGCTGAGGGAGCAAGGTTATGAAAAGGGCGACCTAGAGATAGGTTTGTGGAATCTCTCCACCATAGAAAATCCTTCTGCAAGGCTGTGGATATAAGGACTGGTTGATCCAGTGGATCCTGTAGTTGATCCCACTGAACTCTGAGGGACCACTGAGAAATTCTCATGTGGAACCTTGCCATGGGGACTGTGGAGATGGAGGCTGCCATCATGCTGAGAAGACAGAGGACTTCTCAGGCTGGTAGGTACCTGGAAGAGTCCACCATTGTGGCCTGCTCCATCAGAGTATCCCTCCGGTCTGGAGGGAGGAAGGCTCTGCCCTGAACAGTATCTAGAATGGCTCCTATAAACTGAAGACGTTGAGAAGGAGTCACTGAAGATTTCAGGACATTGACTATAATCCCCAATCTGGAAAACAGTTCCAAGGTAATCTGAAGGACCTCTGTAAGGGACTGCCTGGAGGAGGATGAGATCAGCCAGTTGTCCAGATATGGAAAGACCACAATACCCTGGCATCACCACCACTGGGCATTTGGTAAAAACCCCGGGTGCTGAAGAAAGTCCAAAGGAGAGTGCTTTGAATTGGAAGTGATCCCCCTGGAAGACAAACCGCAGGAAGTGGTGGTGGTTCTGTAATATCGGGATATGCAGGTAAGCATCCTGCACGTCCAGAGTGCACAACCAGTGGTTGTCCTGCAACAGCAGTAACAGGTTCTAGAGCGTGAGCATCCTGAATTTTTTGTACTTGATGAACAGGTTTAGCCTGCTGAGGTCGAGTATGGGTCTTAGGTCGCCTGTCTTTTTTGGAACTGGGAAAAAATGGGGAGTAGAAGCCCCACCACCTCTGATGAAGAGGGACTGGCTCTATTGCCTGTTTTTGCAAGAGATCCTCTACTTCCTCCCTTACCAGAAGAATCTGGTCTCTGGAGTAGGCAGACCTTCAAGGAGGAGATTCAGGTGGAACCTCCAAGAACTCTATGCTGTGCCCAATGGACACTAATTACAGGACCCATTTGTCAGAGGTGATACGCTGCCACTCCTGCAGGTGGTGAGCGAACCTTCCCCCCCACCTGTTCCTCTTCCAGAGATGGAGAAGGGGGTGGGGTCAAGAAGTCAGGAAGTGGTGGTTCAGGCTGGAGGAGGCCCTCCAGAATGATGCTGGGTTTTGGAGGCGGGGGGTGGAAACGTTACCCATGGCCTTATGCTTTCCCTGCCCTGGCTGGGAGTGTCTACTTCTCTGCCTCTAGGTCCATCTCTGAAAGGGCTGCTGCATTTGACCTTGCTGACTGCCCTGACGGTACATGGACCTCACAGATCTAAGAGCCTAGCCTCGTTCTTGAAGGTCTGTGATGATGTCCTTGGCATTCCCACCAAATAGCACCGAGCCCAAAAGGGGGCATTCAGTGTGGCCGACTGGACCTCATTGGTGAGGCCCACGATGCTGAGCCAGGCATGCTGCTGAAGGGAAATGGCAGTCGCTGAGGTTTGAGCCACCGAGTTGACCAAATCATAAGTGGCCTGAAGAGCATGCCAACAAGAAATCTTAGAAAGTTGGATGTCCAGGGCAAGTTCCTCCTTGAGGTCTGAATTCAGCATATCCTGAATTTGGTCCTCCAGCCTGGCAAGAGTGTTTTTTCGGTGGGACACCATGTGGGCTGCGTAGTTCAGAGACCTTAATATGCATGTAGCCGATGAGTACATTTTTTTCCTGAACTGGTCAAATTGTTTGGACTTTTTGTTGGGAGGAACAGAACTCAGGTGCTTAGGAGCCATCGATTGATCCTGAGTGACTGAGACAACCACAGAATCCACCTTAGGATGTGCAGCCAGAATGGTGCCTCCTTGGGCACCCAGTATGTCCTGTCAGCCTTCCTTGGGACAGCTGGGATATAATTAGTCAGTTGCCAGATGGTTGAGATGAGGTCTTGATGAGGTGCTATCCATGGGAGAACTGGGGCTGTAGCTAGGGACTCCAGATCCAGATGCTCTGTAAGCCTCTGCCACATCAGATCATGTTCCTCCATCTCCCACTCATAAAAGGTTTGGCTAGACCTCAGGAGATCTGCAAAGGAAGGGTCTTCCAGAGGAGATTTCAGAGATACTTTCCCCAGGGTTGGAGAATCAGGAAGTGACAATTTCCCCAATGAGTCCCTTCCAGAGCCCAGTTCATCTCCTGTTTGAAAATCTGGTGAAGTGATATCCACCCTAGCAGCTCCCCGGATTCAGATGGTTTCAGAGTTGGAGTCCGCATAGGAGTCAGACCTGGGAGAGGGAGGGGGAGGAGGAGGAGGAGGAGGAGGAGGTGGCTGCCTACTCTACAGGTCTGTAACTAACTCAGCCTTCGCATCCTTCCACCAGGATTGGATGGCCTCCCTAACATCCGGCTGTGGGGCCAGAGGAGGAGGAGAAGTTATAGGTGGAGGAGGAGGGGGAAGGTGAGGGAGGGTATTCACGAGGAGGATAAGGATATTCGGGTTACCCTGAAGAGTAACCCGGGAAATGTCAATAACCTGGGTAGACATGTACCTGGGAGTGCCAATCATGCCAAGGCCAGCCTGGGTATGGCCTGACAAGTACCCTGAAGGGTATTGAGGGACATAGTGGGGTCTACCAAAAAGACCAGATGTTAGGGGGGCTGATGTTGGGGGCATGCATGTAGGGCCAGGCACTGTATAGATGCACATAGGGTCCGATGTAGGATAAGCCAATGTCAGGACCCCTTTCGATGGAAGGCACAGGGGGGGTCCGGCATCGGGTAGGCCAGCGTCGGAGCCATTGACAATGGGATCAGCAGAGCCAATGTCAGGACCACATCTGGTGCTGGGAGAACTGGCATCAGGACCCGTCATATGGTATCTGATGAGGGACCCAATCCCATTGAAGACAGCAGGGGAGTGGGCTCCGGCTGGGAGACTGATGTCCGAGGAGCTGAAGTCAGAGACAGCTGCTCCAATAAGGGAGGGAGAGCAGGTTGAACAACCGACCGGGGGATGCTCCCTAAATTAGGGACAGGAGGAACCTCCATGGGCAGCCCAGTAGGAGGAGGAGGAGGAGGATCCTATTGATCAAAGACCCCAAAAGGGGAAAGTGGGTGCAACCCTGGAAAGCCTACATCCAGGAGACCAGTGCTATCTCCAGCCAAAGAAGCAGGGATAAGAGAAGCCGCAACTGGTGGAGAAAGAGGGGAAAGTGGGGTTATCTTCCCCAGGCTGCTGCGGACGTCAGGTGGGCTGACATTAGTCACCAATGGGAGAGCCGAGCCTGAAGGATCCCCAGAAGGTAGTGTCTGATCAGGAAAAAGTGCAGCAGGAGTCAAGGATGGGCCCTTCCCTGACTCAGTGACAAGAGCTGTGCGGGACCCCGTTGAGCAGGGAAGTGACTTGTTGGCAGCTGTGTGGTCTCTAGAGGAGCTGGGGAGCAATTTAGCAGCTGTTGTGGGTTTACCTTGCACCATCACCGGGAGAAGAGTCTTGGAGGAAGAGTCCCTGGACGCGGCCTGGATCCTTACCACAGGCAGCGGGGGAGAGACCTTGCTAGCTACGGGGCTCGAAGCCTAGGTCCTAGTCTCCATGATGTGTTCCTTCTCTCTGTGTTTCTCCTCTTTTTATGTTTTGAAGGGGAAGAGGAAGAAGTGGAGGCCGAATCCCAGATTTTTTCCATCTGCTTTTCTAATGAAGCTAATCTAGATTTTAGAAGATGGGCCTCTAAGTCCTGCTGCCTTCGCTTCTGCATGGTCTGATTAAAAGGCTGACAGTCAGCACAGGAGGAAAATGGATAGTCTTGGCCTAGGCAGAACACACACCATTTGTGACCGTCCTTGTGCAGGATCTGATGGCACTAGATTCACACTTCTTTTTTGGAGACAACATAGATCGATGCGATAAAAGAAAATAATGGCAATTTTTTTAGAAAAAAAAGGCAGAAAAAATGTTCAGCTGACGATCGCTGAGGTGAGTCTACTGAAAGGCACTGCATGAGGTGACAGCAAGAAACAACTGGAGGGTGGGCCTGGGGACCGCCCACTATATAGGCTCACACTGATGTCAGTCATGTGACGTCGGTGGGCGTTCCCCTTTCTGGTATTGCTGGAAATGTCTGCTGTTGGGTCCTGACACCAGATGGTGCTACTCCAACATGTTATGACTTACTGAATGAACCCTCTTGAAGTAAGATTGGTTGTTCTCATAGTGAGCAAATAAAATATGTCAAAAGTATTTTAAAAACACTGCAACTGATCTTTAAGAAAAAGTAGAAAAAAGAGCATACCTCTTGCAACACATATTCTGAGAATCATGGCTACAGACAAAGTGTCAGATTCAATGTCTTTTAATCATGTAAGCCATGTTTGTTAGATATCACTGGTACTGGGAGCAAATCAATAGCAGGGAAATATTTCTAAACATCCCCATTACCCTACACCCACCACACAACTGAATGCCCTGTCCTTTTAAGTAATACTCATTCTGTGGGCCAGGGTATCTCCTCCCTGGGTGGGCTATGAAGTGCTGTGAAAAGGTGCTATCATAAAATCACCCTTACCAGCTGAGTAAAATTCCATTAACTATCTTGTCTTTTTACAGCACTCCCAGCTATGACCATAGGGTGACTTAAGAAGCAGTGCCAATATACAGCAGAGTTGGTTAAGGAGGAACTACCTGGTGGCTGACTGTAGAACCTTACAGCCAAAATTGACCTTCTTAGAGTCCTATGTATCAAGTCTATAGTTTCTGGAAAATATGTGCACTGAAGTCCAAGTAACTGCAGCACAGATCTATGCAATGGACCCTGTGTTCTTTTCCCCCCATAAGGTAGAGACCACTCAGGTGGAATGGGCCTTCAGGTTGGTTGGGGCCTGAATGTTTGAGGCAAGGTATGCCTCTTTGATTGCTGCTTTCGACCACCTGGCAATGGTTGACCTGGATTTCTGTAGTCCTTGTCTCTACTCATGAAACAACACACTGCTGTTCTGTCCATGAAACTTTTTATGTCTCTAATGATGTCCAGATTAAGTAGGTGTTCCCTCTGTGGGTCTTCAGGTCCTGGATCAAATGATGGGAGTGAGACTTCTTGGCCCACATGAAAAGGAGAAGCCACTTTAGGGATAAAGAATAGGACTGTTTTGAGTATGATTCTGTTGCCATGGTAAAATAAAAATAGTGTATTATAGGCCAATGCTTGCAGTTCTCTTGTCCTTTTAGCTAAGCATATGGTGATTAGGAATATTGTCTTTAAAGTAAGAAAGTAGAAAGAAATGTCTGAGTGGTTCTAATGGATTCCTACACAACATTCAAGTTCCAGAGAGAAAGATGAATTTTTATTTGGGTCTAATATTATTTTTGACCTTATGAAATGTGAGTACTTGAGGATGCACCCTTGGGAGCCAGTCCTTGATTGGTCCTTATATTGCTCCAGTCACTGCCACCGGCACTCTCAAAGATGCTGTGGCGAGTTCCTTATCAAAACTATCCTGTAAGAATTCCAACACTTCCAGTATGGAGCAGTATATTGTGTCTACTGCATGATTCTCACACCAGTTAGAAAAAATTGTTCAATGTGTACCATAAGTCTTGTTTGTGTACCCTTTACAGCACTGCAAAATAACGTCTACTACCCTGTCTGAGGGCCCCATTGCCAGCAGTTTACTCATTTGAGAGGCCATGCTGACAGTTTGAGTGTGTGGTGTAGGATGCAGGATAAGGTCCTATGACAGCAGGTCTGACCAGTTTGGCAGTGAGAATGGAGTTCATTAGTATCTGTATGATGGATGTATTCATTTATTTATTTAGATTTTGATATCTGGGTAAGCTCACCAAGACCGGAGGTCCCTTTTTCAGGAGCGACCCGCATTAGTTACAGACATAGATTACATACAGTATATTGGCAGGAGTACACAGTAGATTAAACATTCATTGGATAAGGCATAGAGTACATTACAGAGTGTATCAGTTATATACACAATTATAATACAGCAGTTACATCCAAGTTCTATGCCAGTTTGCGGTGATGAGGACTTCAATTGCTCTAGATGTTCTGATCTTGCAGATCACCTATGATAACAGGGCCATGACAGGAAAGATGTACATATTTGTGAATCTCCAAGTTATGGATAGGGCATCCACTGTTTGCTGACCCCACCACTTTGTACCTTGAGAGGAAGAGCGGCATTTGAGTGTTTAACTTTGTAGTCATCAAGTTGAGGTTGGATGGCCCCCAGCTTGGATCATGAGAAAAATCTGACTGTTCAGTTGCCATTCCCCTGGATTCAGCATTTGTTTGCTGAGTCAGTCCACCTGTTTGCTTAGTTCCCCAGTCAAGCACATTGCTGATAGCCTGGCTAGATGTTCTGTCCAATTTAGCAGGAGGGTGGTTTCCTTGAGCATTTGCTTACTCTTTGTTCTGCCCTTCTTGTAGCTGTAAGTCACTGTTACCCTGTTGTCTGTTCTTATTCTGATGTGGTGGCCTTGAACCTTTTGTCAGAAATGCAGTAAGGCTAGCCTGAGTGCTCTGGTTTCTAAAACACTGATTGGCAGTTTGTTTTCTGTTGCTGACCACTTCCTTGGTGCAATTGCCCCCGTTAGAACTGCTCCCCATCCTTGTAGACTTTTGTCTGTGTCTATGGTGGCAAATACCTGCTTGTCAAGGGTCACTCCAAGAAACATAGAAACAGAAACATAGACTTTGACGGCAGACAAGGACCACTTCGCCCACCCAGTCTACTCATTTCCCTACTTATTGGATAAGCTGCAGATCCTAGTTAATCAACAGCCTATTTCCTTCTACCCCCCACTATAATTGCCTTATGTCTGTCCCATGCATTCTTAAATTCCACCACTGTTTTTGACCCCAGAACCTCCTCAGGAAGGCTACTCCATGAATCCACCACACTCTCTGTGAAAAAATACTTCCTCACAATACCCCTGTGCTGTCTCCCCTCTATCTTCAAACTCTTCCCCCTTGTTCTTGCACATCTCTTTTTCTGAAAGATGATACCCATATGGACTTTGTTAATTCCCATGAGGGCCTTGAAGGTTTCTATAATATCTCCCCTCTTCCTCCTTTCCTTGAGGGTATACATATTAAGCTTCTTTAGCCTCTCTTCGTATGGTTTCTGGTACAGACACTGCACCATTTTAGTTGCCCTCCTCTGGACTGCCTCCATCCTGTCTATCTCCTTGTGGAGATGAGGTCTCCAGAACTGCATGCAGTACTCCAGATTTGGTCTCACCAACAGTCTGTACAGATGGATGACAAATTACTGTGTTCTACTGGTGATGCCTCTCCCTATGCATCCCAGTATCCCCCCAGCCCTCCTTACTGCCTTCTCACATTGCTTGCCTACTTAACATAGAAACATAGACTTTGACGGCAGATAAGGACCGCTTGGCCCACCTAATCTGCCCATTTCCCTACCTACAGGATAAGCCGCAGATCCTAGTTAACCAACAGCCTATTTCTTCCTACCCCCCACAAGAATTGCCTTATATCTGTCCCATGTATTCTTGAAATCTCCCACAGTTTTTGACCCTATGACCTCCTCAGGAAGGCTGTTCCATGCATCCACTACCCTCTCTGTGAAAAAATACTTCCTCACATTGCCCCTGAACCGCCCCCCATCTTTAAATTGTGTCCCCTTGTTCTTGCATGTTTCTTTTTCTGAAAGATGCTACCCTCTTGGACTTTGTTGATTCCTCTGAGGTACTTAAATGTTTCTATAATGTCCCCCCCCCTCCTTTCCTCAAGGATATACATATTAAGCTTTTTTAGTCTCTTCTCATATGGCTTCTCTTGCAGACCCTGCACCATTCTAGTTGCCCTCCTCTGGACTGCCTCTATCCTGTCAATGTCCTTACAGAGATGGGGTCTCCAGAACTGGATGCAGTACTCCAGATGGGGTCCCACTTTTGTGAAAGGGAATCACATCTGCCTTCCTCCAGTCCTCAGGTACCACACCATCCTCCCATGATTTGTTAAAAAGGATAGTCAGTGATGTCACTAGTTCTCTCCTTAGTTCTTTCAGAATTCTGGGGTGAATCCTGTCAGGCCCTATTGCCTTGTCCACCTTGAGTTTTAGGAGTTCTTTCAGAACTTTTTCTTCTGTGAATGGACCGGTACTGAACCCCCGCCTATCCAGAGTGCTTCCATTGTTTGGTTTAGGTATGTACCCCCTCCTCTTCTTTTGTGAATACAGAACAAAAGTATTCATTCAGTATCACTGCCTTTTCACTGTTACCCTCTGCCCAACCACCCTCCCCTTTATTAAACCTCACTATCCCTCTGTTGGTCTTTCTTCACTCACTAATGTACCTATAAAAGGTTTTATCCCCCTTCTTAACTGAGTTGGCTATCTTTTCCTCAGTTTGGGACTTTGCTATTCTAACTGCCTTCCCCACTTCTTTCTGCTTTAACTGATAGAGTCCTCTTTCATTCTACTTCTGTGATTCCTTATACTTTCTGAATGCTATCTTTTTCTCCCTAACCTTCCCCACTACCTCTTTTGAGAACCATAGTGTTTTTTTTTCCTTCATTTTGTTTTGTTTATTTGCTTCACACAAAGGCTTGTTACCTCTGTGATAGCAGTTTTGATTTTGCCCCATTGTTCCTCCACCCCTCCTTCCTGCCCTTTTCTTAGTGCATTCCTTAGGCGCTCTCCCATTCTGCCAAAATCAGCCCTCTGAAAGTCCAGTACCCTTGCTTTTGTATGGCTTGACTCTATGGCTGTATTAATTGTGAACCACACTGTCTGGTGGTCGCTTGTTCCAAGATGGCTACACACTTCTAAATCTGAGATCCTCTCATCATCTCCATTTGAGAGTACCAGGTCTAAGACTGCTCCCTCCCAAGTGGGCTCCAACACTAGCTGCCTGAGGCATGCCTCCTGTAGGGCATTGACAATGACTCTGCCCTTGGATGTGGCTGCAGCAAGTGTGCTCCAGTTAACATCTGGCATATTCAGGTCCCCCATCAACAATACCTCCCCTTTATCTGCGATTTTAAGAATGCCTCCTATCATTTCCTTGTCCATGTCCTCCCCCTGAGATGGGGGTCTGTATATAACCCCTGTCCAGATTGCGATGCCATTTTCTGCCTCCAAGATGACCCACAATGCCTCCTTTCCTGCCTGTTTACCCTTTAGTTCCATTGCTTTGATTCCTTCCCTCATGTAGAGAGTTTCTCCTCCTCCTCTTTTACCCTCCCTGTCACTCCTGTATATTGTGTACCCTGGTATGTTCACATCCCAGTCATGGTTCTCTGTGTACCAGGTTTCTGTAACTGCCATGATATCCACACTATCCAGGTGTCCCTCTTCCATCAAGACCACTAGTTCAAGAAGCTTGTTACCCAGAATACGGGCACTACCCTGTGTTAGAGTCTTCCTCCTGGCCCACCACTGTATGGGTTATCTCACTTGAAGTAACAATATCAGTTTCTTCTGGCAGTCCTGTGTAGCATGATCCCAATTTTCAACAGGAACTTTGAAGGGGTCTCATATGTATTCTTGTCCAGTTGTAGAAACTGATACAGGAAGCCATGAGTCCAAGTAGTTCCATCAAGTCCCATGTGGTGGGATACTTGTGGTGTAGCACTCTGTTGCAATGGGATGTCAAGTTGTTTATTCTTTCGTCCAATGGTTTTACTATATCTAATGCAATGTTTCTCAGTGCTACTAAATGCTCCAGGGTTGAAGTCAGATTAAGGTTGCTTTTTGTGCTGTTGAGTACCTAGCCGTGCTTTGTCAGTAGTTCCTGGGCTCTGTGTGTGGCTTGCAGGGCTGCTGTTTTGGATCCGGATCTTATCAGCCAGTCTTCTACATAGGGCATGATATAGTATATGCCCTTCTTCCTGAGTGTGGCCCCCAGCACCACATCACCTTTGCACTGATGCTAGGCCAAATGGTAGGTATTTGTACTGGAAGTGAAGTTTAAGAACAGAAAACCTCAGAAACATTTAGTGTGTTGGTCATATTAGGATATGGAGATGTTTATCCTTGAAGTGTATTGAAGTTAGGTAGTCAACTTTCCTGACTGCTGCAATGGTTGTATGCAGTCTCCATATTGAACGTTTGCATTAAATTTTTTATGAACTTTTCCAAGTCTAATTATTGGAAGGAGATACTTTGTCTTCTTTGGTACTAGACAGAATATGGATTATACTTCTGATTGGTGCTCTTGTTTTGGTATGTGTCAGATGGAACCATCCTGAAGTAGTTTGTTTAATATTGCCCTGACTTATGGTACAGGACATTTGTTTGGAGATATGTGAGATTTCACAAATTTGTTGTGTTTGAGCAGCTGGCTGAACTCTTTTGTGTACCACTTTCAGAGTGCCTCCAGCACCCATGTGCCTGTTATTGTAAGCAAGTAAGTAGGTAAAAGTTTATTTGTTAAGTGCTCAATCCCGGAGGTTCTGGGTGCTGTACAGAATTGGGAAGGAAAGTAAATAACATACAACAGTACAAATGGCAATGATCACAGGAACCAACAAACAATAAAATCCTCCATAAAGCAGTTCAGCAGACACCTAATTCTTTACCTCATAAATAGTTCTCAAAAGCTTCCCTAAGGAGATGTGCCTTCAGACCCTGCTTAAAAGCCTCCACCGACTGGGCCTCCATCAAAGATCTTGGAAGTGAGTTCTATATGGCAGGGCCCACCACCTCAAATGAATGATCTCCAGAGGTCTTCAGCTTGGACATAGGAACCACAAGGAGGCATTTGGTGAAGGAGTGGAGCGAGCACCCAGGGCGGACAATAGTTAGGAGGTCAAACAGATAGCCAGGGCCCAAGCCATCTAGTACCTTATAGGTGAGTAAGCCCACCTTGAATATGATTCTCCATCTCACCAGCAGCCATTACAGATCACGCAGGACCTGAGTCATATGACAAGACCTCAGAAGGCCCATTAGCAACCTGGTCACTGTGTTCTGCACTAGCTACAGGTGACAAAGAATCCCTCCAATGAGCCTGAGATATGGAGCATTACAGTAGTAGAGCCTAGACATTATAAGGGCTAGAACTAGTGAGAGCAGGTCACCAGGGGGAATTAAGGCTTTGATCTGGGTGGCATTCCTTAAGTAGTAAAAACCACTCCTGACAATGGATGACACCTGAGACACAAGTCTCAACCCATCATCAAGGATGTGACCCAGATTCTTCACCTTAGTAGAAGCCGCCGAGGGGGAGAGCAAAGGAATAACTCTGTTCTCAATCTGGCAGCACCCATATCACCCCGGTGACCAGGCTCAACCACTAGCATCTCCGTCTTGTCGGGGTTCAGTCTCAACCAACTAGAGGACATCCAGTTTTGGATCTTGGCCAGACATTTATTAAGCACCTCCACAGCATCACCCATCACTCTAGCAAATTATATATACAGCTGAGTATCATCTGCATAACAGTGAAAACTCAAGCTGTGCGGTCTAATGATTTCACCCAGGGAACACATGTACACTCTGAACAACATAAATGTGAGTATCAAACCCTGGGGAACTCCACAGGGCAGGGACTTCGGACAGGATGAGAAATTCCCCATCACTACCTTTCATATCCTGCTTGTGAGAAAGAACTCAGATCAGTTTATGACAGTACCAGTGAGTCCACAGAGCTCCTTTAGGTGATCCAGCAACAATACATGGTCCACAGTGTCAAACGCTGAGGAGAGATCAAGAAGAACAAGTATTCACCAGTCCCCTCTACCTCTCACCCTGAGGAAATAATTTTGCACCCTCAATAATGTTGTTTCAGTGCTATGTCTGTACCTAAACCCAGACTAGAATGGCTCATAGATGTCATAGGCTACAAGGTGTGCCTCAAGCAGCAGAACCACTGTTTTCTCAACAACCTTACCCTGAAATGGGAGGTTGGTGATTGGTCTATAATTTGCCAAGACATCAGGGGCCAAAGATGGTTTCTTTAGGAAGGGCCTCACCAGCACCTCTTTCAGGTATGGGGAAAAGTCCCTCCAAAGGTGAACACTGGATGATCCCAGTAAACACTGCACCAATGGATTCAACACATCCCATTAAAAGATGATATGATAACTGGACCCGAGTTGGACCCGGGTCCAGTTCACAGTATGTGGGCCACATTTTTGAAATCACATCACAAACCTCTGCCACCCGCATTGGCCAAAACTCACCCCAGACAATAGGAGTGCCTCTGAAAATGCATGGCTTACCACTGCGGTGCCACATCCGCCTCATTGGAGAGATCCCAGTCCTAATGGAGGACACCCTGTCAGAGAAGAAAAGAACAAACTCCTTGCACTGAGCAATTGAAACTGCTCCTTTCGGCTACAGACAGGCAGAATGGAGCAGCCTATTTACAGTCTGAAATAGCTGAGCCAGTCTGTTCCTCCCTGCAGTGATCTCCCTGTACAGGAACACTGACTTGTTTTGGAAGATTTCCCACTGATATTCACCATAGTGAATTCTCAAAGCCAGTCTGTCCTCCTCAGCTCAGGATCTCCACCAACAATGCTCCAACCTCTGACTCCTGGTCATCTCCTTGAGAGACCAATTAAACCACAGGGATCTCAAGTGAGAAGACCTGCATTTCATATGGACAGGTGCAACAGAGACGAACCCCCTGGAGACAACACTTTTATTTATTTGTTTATTGAATTCTCAGATTACAACCTTTGAGCTACAAGCTTATTTACAAAGGTTCCATGTTGGGAAGAAATGTGATCGTACAATATGAAAACACAACGAGTTGCAATTAATATTAAACAAATGACAACAGTATAATGACTGACAAAGTACATGGTATTGGTTTGTGACTTAGCATACAGGCAAAGTTGGTGCTTCAGCAGTAACTGGAAAGAGAGAGGGAGAGGGGGAGGAGGAGGCAAGGTAGTTTAAGAGTGTAGGGAGGGAGGGGATTGAGGAGGTGTTAGCTTGCACTAACCACTGGTTAGGGGTCGCCTTGTCAGAAAGGGGTATGGGTGGAAGGACAGAGGGTTTGGAAGTGGTAGGGGCTGTGGACCCCTGGGGAATACAGAGGGTGGGTGGGACTGGGGCTGTGGGAGGGGAAAAGGGTTTGTGGAGTAGGATAGGAGGAAAGTAGCAGGTTGGGTGTTGCATAAGTGCATGGTGGGTGGGGAAGTCAGAATTTGTTACCGGAGGGGTTGATCAGGTTTGGCAGGTGCATAGCACTTGGCTGGACAGATGGGATCTAAGTGTGGATTTGAACAAACTGATTTTGCTAATAGTGGCTTGTTCTGGTGGAAGCGAGGTAAGCCATAGCGAGGCTCAATATTCGAAGGATCGCTAACCTTGGGTGGTGCAACTGTAGGGGATCTTGATGGAGATATAATTGGATGCCCTTGTAGTTCTTGTTGGTGTTGCCTGGTGTATGAGGGAGCTGGGCCCCAGGGGCAGTAGGCCCAGAGTTGCTTTTTTGACAAGGAGACAGGTTTGATAGCGGGCCACATCATTCAGATTTAGCCAACCGGTTTGCTGCTAGAGGTGGCAGGTATGGGTTAGACGTGGGGCTCCAAGTGCAAGTCTGCACCTTTTGTTGAACATAGTGGTGAGCCACCTGAGGGTGCTGTCAGAGGCTGCACTGCAGATAGCAAGGCCATAATCAATAATTGAGAAGATGGAGCTTATTATGGCAAGCTGGAGGGTTTATCAGAGAGGCAGCTTTGGTGCCTATATCAATCAATCAATCAATCAATCAAAATCTTTATTTATTCAGGTGAACATCATTGAGCATAGCTCATTTACAAGATGGACCTGAGTGGTCATAACAAAAAAGGTTACAAAGTGTATACAAAAACATGATATTGAAATAGCACAAATACAAACATTTATGAGTGAGATAGATGTACAATTATTTACATATATACAAGGCAAAGGACAGTAAACCAAAACCTATTAAAGGTGAGAAACAAACAGTCTGGTGGGGATAAGGCTTGGATAATGGTACATGGGTGGGCATATATGTTTGAGGTTTGATATGGAAAGGACCAGACAATGATAGAAGAATAGGGAGGAGATTTAGAAGGGGGTGAGGAGTGAGAGGGTGTGGGGGTGGGGATGTGGGAGGACTAGGCCTTGTGGAAGCAATTGCAAGAATCAGGGATTAGGCTGGTGTACAGCTTTTGAAGGATGTAAGGGGATCAGTGTTTCCATTTTCAGGGTCTTTGGATAGAATTCCAGATAAGTGCCAGGAATAACTGATTGCAGCTCTTCCATATCGGGTGCAGGTGATAGGAATCTTCAGCAGGATCAGTTTGTTGATCCTCAAGGTGTAGGCCCGGATGTGATCTGGTTGAAGCAATCTGAGATGTAGGAAGGGAGTTTGTTTGTCAGAGCTTTGTAGATCCAGATAGCAGCATTTTTCTTCTTCTATGTTGCAGGGATGTCCAGCTGACTGCATTGTAGAGAGCAATGATGGGTGCTAGAGGGAAGGTCAGTAATGAATCTAATAGCTCTATGATACAGGGTGTCTAGTTTGTTTAGATGGGAGAGGAGCAATGACCACAGAGGAAGTCAGCATAATCAATGAGGGACATGAATGATGCAAGGATTAATCTTTGTTTGGAATCTTTGGTCAGGTAGTGTTTGATTCTATAGAATAGACCAAGTCTTTGTCTTAGCTTTTTCAGGAGCTCTTCAACGTGGGTAGTATAGTCTAGTTTATTGTCTATCCATACTCCTAGGTATTTGAATTGTCAACATATTCCAGATTTTCACCAAGGATGGTGAGAGTTGTGGGAGGGTGAATGATGGGATAGTGGAAGAACAGTTCTTGTGGGCAAAGAACATAGCTTTGGTTTTCTTAGCATTTAGTAATAATTTATTTTTAATAGGTTATGCTGGAGGAGGGAGAATTGAGACTGTAGGAGCTCACAGGCTTTTGATGGTGAGGATCGCTACATAAAGTACAGTGTCATCTGCAAAAGGTGGATATTAGAAAAGAGAGATTGGAGTCAATATTGTTGATGTAGATGGCAAAAGGATGGGACCCAGGATGGAGCCGTGGTACACCTCTTAGGAGTGGCTGGGGGTAGATAGATCACCATCATTCTTTACCAGTTGTAGCCTTCCAGAGAGATAGCATCTGAACCATTTAATGGAGAGTGAGTCAAGGCCTATGGAGTTTAGTGAGGTGATTAGAGATCATGATCCACAGTGTCAAAGGCTTTGCTTAGATCCAGAAACACAGCACAGGTATTATTCTTTTGTCTAGGGCAGTCTGCCAGTCATTTGTGACTTTGCTAGAGCAGAGATGGTGCTATGCATAGATATAAACCCAGATTGAGCTGGATTTAGGAGATTGTTGGTATCAAGGTAGGCAGTTAACTGAGAGTTTACCAGCTTCTCAAGCATCTTGGATAGTATTGGTAAGATGGAGATGGGCCTATAATTATTGAGGTCCATGGGATCACCTGCGTAGTGAGAAACACTTCAGCTGTTTTCCATATTGAGGATAGTACCAGTGACAAGTGATAGATTGAAGAGATGGGTGAGGGGCGGTTAAGGCATACAGTGCTACTTTTAGAAAGTAGGGATCCAGGAGTCTGCACCTGCGCTTTTGGTGGTATCTAGTTGGAGTAGGAGGTCTTCTACATCTTTGAACAATATTGGTTTGAATGAGAATGTGGAAGCAACCTTTTGATTCTCAGTAGATTGTAGGTTTAGAGATGATCTTAATAGGTTTGCAGGAGAGGATATATATATATAGCTATATAGCAGGCTGAGCTTCCTGTTAGCTGTAGTGGTGACATGATTGACATGAGTGGTGAATGAGAGGGAGCTGTCTAGGGTGAGAACCAGGTATTTGAACTTGGGGACCGCTTCAATGGTGATATTTTGTAAATTCAGGTTTTCAGAGTTGCAGCCCTGTAGCGGCTATGCGCCGGGGCAAAGAGCATGGACTTAGTCTTTTTGGGGTTGACTAGGAGATTAGCTTTGTTAAACCATTTTTCCACATTGTAAAAGTCCTGTTGAAATAGCTGCTCCAGTATGATAGGGTCAGAGTGACTGGAGTAGATTACCGCATCATCAGCGTAGAGAAGGATTTTTTGTTGATAGGCAAGCAGTAGGTTGTTTAGAAAGAGGCTAAAGATTAGGGGGCCCAGGATGGATCCTTGGGGGACTCCTATGGACACTTGTAGGGGGTCTGAAAGTACATTGCATATTTTTAGCTGCTTACTCATCCAAAGAGGTAGCTCCAGAACCATCACAGTGAGTCGGAGGATAGCCCAGTTACCTCTAATTGGGCCATGAGGAGGTCATGGTTGACCATGTTAAAGGCCTTGGTGAGGTCGATAGAGGTTGCCCCCACTAAGTGTCCCCGGTTAAAGGCATGAACTTGAGAAGTGCTGTAGTAGTACTGTGGTGTTTACGGAAGCCATGCTGCTGTTGGCATTGTAGCTGGAATTTGTCAAGATGTTCCACCAGCTGATCATAGACTATTTGCTCAAGGGCTTTTGAGACCATTGGGAGAATTAAATTGGGTGGTAGTTGGCATGATCAGTCTTACTGCCTGCTTTCTGAATAAGGGTTATGACTGCTGCTTTCCAGAGTTTTGGGAAGGTACCTGTGGTGAGGGACAGATTTACGATACTGGTCAGTGGAGTTAGCAGTTCATCAAGGGTAAGAGAGATTAGTTTTAGGTCGAGGCCCTTGGAGCTGTGCCTGGACTTCCCAAGGACTTTGGAGAGATATTTTTTTGCCTCTCCTTTAGATAGTACTCTGAGGTAGAATGGGAGGGGGCGAGGTTCACTGGGGGACTTTGGGGGCAGGCTTGGTTGGTGCTGGCTGGTCTTGGAAACTGGGGGGAAGCACTGTGCTGAGGTCACTAAAAGCTTTGTTGAAGATGTCTGCAATGGATTTGGGGTCTTTTGTATAGGATCCATTGTTTCTCAGCATTGTGGGTGATGAGGTATCCCATTTCCCAATGATTGCATTAACGTTTTCCCAGAATCGACGGCTGTCCCCCCAGGTGGAGTTTAGCTTGAGTCTGTGGTAGTTAACTTTTACCTGATGGATTGCGACAGTGCATTTATTCCATGCTGCCTTGTAGTTTTGCATTTCCTGGTCAGTGAGAGTATTTTTTTACTTATACCATAGGCAGTCCCTGGAGCTCTTCAGGACAAGGAGGTGAGGGGTTATCCACTTTTTGTGTGAGACACTGATTTTTCTTTTTGATATGGGGGCAAATATAACCCAAGCAGCATTGTAAATAACTATAAATTGACCCAGCGCTGTGTCAATGCTCAGTTGCTGGAGGTGTTGCTTAAAGAGCCCTAGCATGCCCTTTTTTAGTATGCGGGATATTATCATCTTAGCGGGTGGTTTAGGGGCCTTGTAGGACCAGGCAAAGATGATGGGTGAATGGTCACTTAGGGAGTCTGGGAGCACTTTTAGTCCAGAGATACACTCTGGGTGGTTGGTGCCCGATCTCTAGTTTGTATGGGTGGGTTAGTCCACCAGTTGAAGGAATTTGATTGAGGAGACTGCATCCTTATAAGTAGCAGAGTCCTGGGACAACCAATTGATGTTGAAATCACCCAGCACTATGACTTCACTGCTAGAGCGGATGTCGGCTAGATGCTCATGCAGTACTATAAAACCCTCAGCTACTTCCCTAGGGGGTGAGTAGGCTGAGACAAGAGTAAGGCCCTTGCCCTGGGTGTCCAGGGTTAAGCACATAGAGAGTATCTGAATGTTTTTTCCAGTACTTAATTGTGGGAGAGCTATCCCCTGCAGGTAATCTTTTATATAGCTTATGCAGCCACCACCCCCTCTTTCCTAGCTGGTCAAGGTGGAGGGGGGTGTACCTGAGCAGCTGGACTTGGCTGTCCTTGGTCCTGGACATAAGCCACATTTCAGTTAAGGCCAGGATGTCCGGGTTGTGTTGCACTACCCAGGCTTGCAACATGTCAAGTTTTGTCAGAAGACTGCAGATATTAAGGGATGCAATGGTGATCAGTCAAATTTTACTGGTTTGTCCTGCAGCATTGTAACTGGGGCCAGGGTTAGGGGCCACTTTTATAAGCTGCAACCGCCTTGCATGCACCCATTGCACAGGCATGCAGGATGGAGTCTCAGCCCAGATCTTGACAAACAGCTGGAGTCTTCCTCTCACCTGAAATTCCTCTCCCTGGGCCTCGTACTCCTCATGCTTCATACCATTTGTTGTTGCATGAAGGGCAACTGGTCCCTCATCCTTTAGCCTGGACTCCTCAGTTTCTATTGTCAGGGATACCTCCTCTAAAGCCAAAATCCCTTGAATCCCTGTCCTGGAAATAGGTATTCTTGCATTCTCTTTGAAACTGGATCTGAAATCTGTTCTTTCTGAAACTTGGGAGACAGCCTGATCCCTCACTAGCCATGTCCTTTGTGTTTCCCTTGTTCATATTGTACTTATCTATGATAAAGCCAAAAACTAGGTTTCTCTTGAACTATAGCCTTTGCCAGCATGCTCTTAGATTCCTGATCTGTGTCCCATAGTTTTAGCCAAAAGTGCCTTCTGGCTGTATTGATGGTGGCTATAGCACATACTGTAATTTTCAATGTGTCTATTGCTGTATCTGCCACATACATTATCTAATGGCCTGTACTGCATATTGCATTATGTTTGCTAGTCTAGTGCAAGTCCTCTTGGCTGGCTTCTAACCACTTCATGATAGCTTTGACGGTGTTGATGGAGGCTGTTGAAACCTTGGTTGCCATACTCATTGCCTCATGTGCCTTCTTGAAAGCATTCTCCACTCTTTAGGGCTGCAGTGGGTATAGCTCTGCAGATTTCTTGCAATGAGAAAAGGACTCAGTGCATTCCTTCCAACCGAACAGCATGTTGGAGTTGCACCACAGTTACCTCTACATCCATGGAGCACTCCACTCATTGTTTCATTTGGAAGTAGCACTGCAGTATTTTTACCATGTTGGTGGTCACTGCAGAACACGGCATACTCCGCCACGTCCAAGATGGCCATCAAACTGTATTGTACATTCACAACCACTAGCGCATGTATAGTATAGTGTGGTAGTCAACCTTGTCACCGCAGATTGTTTTGTGTTCTGCTGTGACCGCCGATTCCTTTTTTATGTTAAATTCTACATATCCCACCCACAAATTAAAGCAAAAACAGCTCTAGCTGTAAAGGAGTGTGCCCAGGTTATATGTTTGGCAAAATGATCAGCAAAACCAGCACTACTCCAGACTTGTGAGCTAAAAAAGCTTTTATTTACAAAAAAGAAGCTTTATAAAAGGCACAATGCCTGCAACATACCGTCTATGGCAGCAATCAAAGCTCCGACCGGTTTCGCAACTAGTGTGTCACCATGGAGATAGTCCATTGACACAATGAGACTAATTTAAATAGTGGTCTCTTAAAGAGATAGTAAACACATAAAAAAAATACACCAAAAGAAGATGTGTGTTAACATACGCTCATATATATATATACACATATATAGTATACTATTACCACCACAAGGTTAACACTGGGGTGCTATAAAGTTGTTGCTATAATGATTTATAATACTAAATACAAACAAAATTGCATAAAGGAGCTATCCTTGATTTTTCTAATCACATTAAATATGAAATATATTATGCTAAAAACATATATAAACACATATTCATATGAGTGAAAAAACAATCAAAGAAAATATAAGTCAATCTAGTCAAATACAGGTTACCATTAATATAGTCCAGATATGAGACAATATTATGTCTTCTTTTGTTTCAACATACTTTCAGGAACATGATGACTTAGCACAAATCATTAAGGACCTAGGAACAACCAAAAATATATATGTATATCTGTAAGAATATATTCAACCAAATTTGATCATTTCCACATACTATATATGGTATCCTATTTCCTAATGCATGTTAACAGCTCAGTCCTATAATTGAGACCGGGTACATTCAGTGCCCCTAAAGTAAATATCCAAAATGATCCCCTATATTTAAGTTTTTCTTTTAGGTTACCACCTCTCGGCCCAATTATACCCTTCTCTATGGCACAGAATTTAAAGGTATGGCCAGTATTTCCTGTCATCCTACAATGATTAGCCAGTGCATTAGAGGGATCCTCCATCTGTATTGATCTTAAGTGTTCCCCAGTTCTGACTTTAAAGGGTTTTGTTGCATTCCAACATAAAATGCGGAACACTCACAAGTCGCCAAGTACACCAAATTATCTGTACTACAGTTAAAGAAACTTCTTATGCCATATTCCTTTGTGTCGTTAACTGTAGTGAATGTCTTGATTTTAAGAATAAAAGTACAAAACTTACAACTACTACATGGAAAATTACCATGTGGCAATGGTGGTAACCAATTGTCATTGGGTAAAGAAGAAACCACCTGTGCTTGATGACTATGGACTAATCTATCCTTCAGATTATGTCCACGTTTATATACCATTCTAGGTCTCTCTTGCACATTTGTTTTCAGTAGAGGTTCTGATCTTAATATATTCCAAATGTTATTTAAAACATGTTCTATGTCCCTAGCATGTCTGGTATACTTCATAGTAAAATTCATCCTATTGGTATTCTGTGGCTCATTTTTCTTTACTCTAAGGAGTTCCTTCCTATCCTTTTCTAGTGCATCACCAAGTGCTTTACGGACTACATCAGTCTTATAGCCTCTAGCCAAAAACCTAGTACACATCTCAGAAGCATTGATCAAAAAGTCAGAGTCATTACTACAATTTCTGTGAACTCTCAACAGCGGGGCTGTGGGAATATTCTTTACTAAGTGTTGTGGGTGGCAGCTTGTGGCATTTAATAGTGAATTCCTGTCTGTGTCCTTCCTGTACAAATCAGTAGTGTAAGTACCATCTTCTTTTTTTTATTATTATAAGGTCCAGGAAGGGAACAGACACAGGATCACATTTCACACTGAATTTTAAATGATCATTGCCCATCTCCAAATAAGCGACAAATTGATTGAGTTCACTGCTGCTGCCACGCCACACCATAAACACATCATCTATATAATGATGCCATAAGTCAATCCTATCAAAGAAAGGATTGACCCGGTCATCGTAAATATATTCCATTTCCAATTTTCCCAGATACAGGTGTGCATAATAGGGTGCAAATGTTGCCCCCATTGCTGTTCCTTTAACCTGTAAATAATCTGTATCCTGAAAAAGAAAACTATTTTTGGTGAGCACACGTTCTGCACATTCGAGAAGGAATTTCCTTTTCCCAATATGTAGTTGTAAGTCAAGATCTAACCAATATCGCAAAGCTTCCAGACCATCAACATGTGGAATATTGGTATATAGAGAACAGAGGTCCATGGATACCAATAGCCAATCTACCTCTGATTGCATCTTCTCCAGGACCTGTAATATATGTGTGGTATCCCGCATATAAGACCTTAACTTTGGTACATAGCTTTTAATATGTGAATTCAAATATTGTAAGAGTGGCTCTATTAAAGAATCAATTCCTGCCACTATTGGTCATCCTGGAGGATTATTCCAATCTTTATGTATTTTTGGAAGTGTGTAAATATTTGCTGTAATAGGCTGTTCCACAGTAAGAAAACACATTTCAGCATGATCAATGATACCATTAGATTCAGCATGAAATAAAAATGAATCTCTCTCTCTTTTAAACAAAAAAGTAGGATCACACAAAAGTTCTTTATAAACTAGTGTATCGAGTTGTCTCTTAATCACTGCTGTGTATTGTTTTGTGGACATCACCACAATAGCTCCCCCTTTGTCCACAAGTTTAATAACCAATTTCCTATTTTCCATGAGTGATTTTAATGCCATGGGCTCAGAGTTAGATATATTAACAAAGGTGGGTCTATTGTCTCTATCCAACATGTCCTTAAAACCTTGCTCACAGGCACATTCAAATACCTTCACTGTATCATTATAGGGTGTCAAAAAAAAGTAGAGGGTGGCTTAAAGGACCTTACCTTATGTCCATTAATATGAGTGTTGTTACCTTGGTCCTCCTAACCAGGATTCCCATGACACATCTTGATTTTTTCGAAATGTGCTTTTAAATTAAGGTTCTGGGTGATCCTATGAAGATCCACATAGATGTAAAATGGTAAAATATCCACTGTGTGTATGAAGGACAATCCCTTCTGTAAAATCGATATCTGCTCCTGTGTTAGATTTGACCCAGAAATATTAATTACAATATTTTCAAAATCAACTGCTATTTTTCCTTGCCACAAAATCTTCCTCCTATGCTTCTTTCTTCCCCTCCTGGTTGATTTTTTTGGTTGATCTGGGGTGAGGGGGTTATTTGCAATTGACCTCTCAATAATCTCACCTCCCTCTGTTGTTGTGGAAGTTGTTGCAAAGGATCCTGAAAATGCACCATCCATTGTTCATTCTTCCTGTGGGTGTAAGTTGCCTCCATGTGTTCTTCTCCCTCTTCTAAAAAAGGCTCATTTTCAGGATCACTATTAGAGGTGCATACTTTATTTTATTTATTTATTTATTTTTTATTTAGTTTTTGTTGACCGGGTAAGTGCACTAGACAAATCCTGCCTATTTTCAGGCACGACCCGGAGGAGGGGTATAAAGATGAATGGTAACTGACCTTGAACCAGATTAAGCTGTTGGTGGTATTTTTAGTGAATGAGAGAAATTTGGCCAGGACACCGGGGAAATTCCCCTACTCTTTTTCGATAAGTGCTATGGGATCTTTAACATCCACCTGAACTACCACCAATCCAGGCAGATGGGGCCTCAGTTTAATGTCTCATCTGAAAGATGGCACCTCAGAAGTGCAGCACCCCTCTCATGCTGCACTACAGTGTCAGTACTGGGATATTAACCCAAGTGCCAGATGTGGGAACTGAACCCACAACCCTCTAATCTCCCAACCTCAGAGGCGAGTGTGCTATCTACTGAGCCACTGACACTGACATTTGACACTGGGGAATGACTGCGATTTTTAAGAATAGAACATGGTTGTAGCTCAGAGTGATGTGATTGGTCTGAGGTATATTGATTATTTCTACCTCTCCTTGTACTTCTATTCTTTTTACTATTCCAATCAAATACCCTGTTCAATAGGTAATCTTGCCTATCATGCTCAAATTTCTTCAGTTTTGTTTATTTAATTTTATTTTCTTCTTTTTGTACTGTTTCTCTAAGAGTTTTTTTTCAAAAGTTTTAAACTCTGGATTCTCTTTGTAGGTCTTAATAATTTCTTCTTTCTCCTGTATATCTTTTTCTACTTCTGAGTCCTGTGAAAGATAATCCTTAATGACTGTTTAAATCAATAAATTTGTACCCAACTGAAGAGAAGTTTTCCAATCATTCATAAAAGAAGTTCTGTCCCAACCATAGCCTGGTTTATTCAACACTCGCAGACCTCTAGGTGAAGGTCCAACTTTAAGGTATGCCTCCAGTGTGATCCTGCCCTAGTAGTGTCTTCTACCATGAATAATGTCCCTCTGTAACCCCGTGTATGTACTTTTAATATCCACAGAATGTTCAGGTTCTGACAAAGAACCCCGAAGTGGACCCACTTCACTCGTATCACTCACTATTTCTAGGAATAGCTCCTCTTCACCCGCAGCATAAAAAACACTTGTTGCCAAACTATCTATACCTTCTCCAATTTGGATGTCTGCAAAGTAAGTAGACATTTCCAACAGCACTGTCATAAACTGCTGAGGGAAAAGTCAGGGAAAGTATATCAGTCACAGGCTTAAGTTTAAGTGACCCTGTCTCCTGTAACTAAGGAAAAATAAACAGAAACTCACACAGCATCACCGATACTTGGCTTGAACTGCAGACTGCAAAAACACCCTCGAGGAAAGACTTTCACCTCATTTTTTAGACAGTAAAAAGCATAAAATGGAGAAGGAACGAAACAACAGTAATGTTGCATTTAATGAAATATAGCCAGTTCACAAGTCCCGGCGAGCAAATAAAATCAAGACACAAATTAAAGCAAAAACAGCTCTAGCTGTAAAGGAGTGTGCCCAGGTTATATGTTTGGCAAAATGATCAGCAAAACCAGCACCACTCCAGACTTGTGAGCTAAAAAGGCTTTTATTTACAAAAAAGAAGCTTTATAAAAGGCTTAATACCTGCAACATACTGTCTATGGCAGCAATCAAAACCCCGACCGGTTTCACAACTAGTGCGTCATCAGGGGGATAGTCCATTGACAACAACTGCACTGACATTAGTCAAATCTGTTCCAAAATGTGATTTTGTGGTCACTTTGCAAAATCATCTTTTGGGTAGGAGTTGAAAAATTTCTCTGCCCTTGTTCTTGATGTTGGGTCATAAAAAGGCTATGTTGAAAATGTGGTGTAAAAATTTTAAAAAACAACAAAGTTATGAACCTACAATGTATTTTGAAAACGCTGACTCATAACTTTAATTTTCCATATTTTTACCCTTAATTTACAACATGGCCTTATCTTTATAGCTCCTCATGAATGTGACAGCTGTCCTTTTTCAAATCTTGACCAAGATATATTGTTTTACATCCTGAAAGATGATTTTGCAGTCCCTGCACAAAATCACCTTTCAGACAGAAGTTGAACATTTTCTCTACTCTTGCTCATGAGGTGGAGTAATATGAAGGCTTTTTTGACAATCTGGTGTAAAAATATTAAAGAAACAACAAAGTTATGAGCCTGCATTTAATTTTGTGAACACAGGCTCATGACTTTGGTAATATTCAGTATTTTTACTCCAAATGTTCATAGCCATTTCTTTACAGAACCTCATGAATGTGATAGCTTTCCTTTTGCAGCCCCTGCCCAAAATGTAAATTTGCATCCTGAAAGTTGATTTCACATTCCCTGTGTGAAGTCACCTTTAAGCCAAGAGTTTAACATTTTCTCTGCCAATCTTCATGAGGCAGGGTCATAATAAGGCTATGTTGAAAATTTGGTATAAAAATATTACAAAA
Organism: Neoceratodus forsteri; assembly: GCA_016271365.2. Classification (NCBI taxonomy): domain Eukaryota; kingdom Metazoa; phylum Chordata; order Ceratodontiformes; family Ceratodontidae; genus Neoceratodus; species Neoceratodus forsteri. The sequence goes on along the minus strand of CM057453.1, from coordinate 275,285,616 downwards.
CAAAAAATTTATGAGCCTTCATTACATTTTGCAAATGCAGGCTCATAACTTCACTAATTTCAATATTTTACCCCAGATTCCTCAGCTGCAGCCCTATCAGTTCTTGCCAGAGTTTGTTTACCTGCTGAATCTTTTAATGCTATGGATCTTTGTACAGCAGTACTGTGTGTTGGCAAAATGTTGCTTTTTGTGAGTCTACCTTTAGCAGGAGTGACCGTAGTTCCTGTTTGTCTTCTTGGAGTGGATACCTCCTGTCAAAGGCATATTTTCCCTTGTCCTGGATGGGTTTATTGCATCTCATTCCTTAAACAGTAGGCCACAAAACAAGAACTGCAGTGATACACTGGGAGAATATTCTTCAAAAATATTTGTTTATTTTAAGGCATCCGAGCAAAGTTTCCCCGATGCTTTGAGGGAACAGTCCCTCTTTTATTCTTCCTTGGATGGGTTCCACAACATCACTTTGACAACAAAGTGTTGGCAACCAACACAGAGACAGAAATTTGCAGTGAACACATCACCTGAAAAATCTGTCGACAGACCACCATGGTGCTCCAAGCACCGGGGCTTTTCTTCATTGTTGACTTATAGATAATCAACTCAGGGGTGGGTGGGTGTGGAGTGCTGGGGAGAGTACCTAACATGAGAGTCACTGTATCGGTACAGCACTCTGATGACACGGTCAACACTGTGCATGTTGAACTGGTTGTGTCACTGTAATAGCTTCACTGTGTGGGGTTCACTCTAATTATAGTATACTCCTGTGATGCTGGCTACTCAAATTTCAGGATCTCGCATATGAATCTTATGATCTCTTGTATAGTGTCATAGAGGCATAGTCAAGCCTCCAGTTCTTCTCTCTGCCTCTCAGCTTCTCATCATAGTACTCATCTCCCTCCTCACCTGAGGATTGTTCATTCTCTGACTTGTCAGGGGTAGTGATTCCCTCTTGACTGAGTCTTTTTACCTCTTCATTAAGTGACTCTGGTTCCTCTTTCTGTCTATTGGACTTTACTATGAACTCAATCTTCTCCATACGTTTTTGTAGCATTTCTGTTATTAATGGTTTTGACACAGCAGAAGCTGAATCTTCCAAATGATCCTCAGCAGATGTGCCAGTAGCCATAGTGTCCTCCTGGATATCTGAATCAACCACAGAGAGAGAGAGAGAGAGAGAGAGAGAGAGAATAAGTCCCCAGACAGGCCAAATAGCAGGAAGTTGGAGCATATACACTGTCTTGGTGCTACCTATCTCAGAGAATATGATGAATACCTGTTATCTGGGATGAGACAAAATTTGTGATCAGTGCATGAGTGGCAAAGTTGGTATAATATACACCAAGGATACCGACAACATAGTGGAGAGTGATGGAGTTGGTTGTTACTACAGGGAATTTGGGAAGTGGGGAGGAGATGTGTTCCAGAATAGCTCCTTTCTTGATATGTGTCTTGTTTATGTCCCTAACATAACACGCTTAAAACCACCTCCTTAAGTAGTGTAACCCCTAGATGTGCAGACAAACATAAGTGTGAATCTCAAAAATGTAGCAAGTGTGCAGTTTCAAAACCTGGCACAGAGGTGCACTAATAACTAGCTTAAGAAACAATAGCTAAGGGTACAACCCATGTTTTGGTACACGTACAAAGGCCACTGCCACTCAAAATGGCTGCACATTATAAACAATGCAGTGCCATCCACAAAATAGTGGCCACCTGGCTAGTACTGTACTGTGTCCCCCTGTATTTAAACAACAACTCCCTGAGGACACATTTATAAATAATTTCTGATTAAATCTGTGTAACTGGTAGCCTTCTTGAATTTTCTCTATTCCGCCAACATTGCAGCTGAATCCTATGATAGAAGTAGGGAAACAGACTCCCCTGGTATGATGACTGCTGAGATCTGATATTGTGTGAGATCTCAGCGGTCTTGCAACAGCTCCACTTACAATGGAAGTGGGTTCCAGGTAAGATTGCCACCAAGATCTGAGATTGCATGGAATCTTGGTGGTATTTTAACAGCTCTATTTACAATGGAAGTGGGTCCAGGTAAGATGGCCACCAAGAGTTGATCACTCTTGCAATGCTTCAGGGCCATATTGGGAACAAATGGCATGACTAGTTGAAAAAAATGAACAAAGAGCTATGTTGTAGGCACCCAGAGGGTCACGTAAAACACCTACTTGCAGCAGTGGGATACTGTATACCTTCCTGGCTGTGGGAGTAAAAGATCCCATGCATCTCTTCACCCACAAAGCCCAAGCCTTGGATAAGGGGTTTCAGATGGAGGAGGTAATTAACTTAGATGGATTTCTTTTTCTTTAATTTAAGTTTTTCTGGGTTTTTCTTGGGTTTTCTTCATTTCACCTCCTGGAGCCCTAGCACACAGCCATACATGCACGTAGAGGTGTGCACTCACATGCACTGTAAGTCAGCTCAGTCTCTTCCACCCACCTGTACTGTCGCCCTGCCTGCCTACGTTACCCAACCGGACCTCCACCCAGTGGGGAACAGGACAATGGGATGGTCGATAACCTACCCCACCACTACCAGGAGATGAGAGCAGCCCAACAGAATGCTCAATCCAGCTTCTCACACCCCCCCATGCTGGCACCCTGACAACCTGAGGTTGTTCCCAAACCTAGGTCATCGGTGTAGCGTGAGGTGTGACATCCAGCACCTCAACCCTCAGTGCCACCAGGCTGGCTAACTTGGATTTCTTTGGTGCTGGTAGGGCAACTCAGTAGAGGAGTGGCAATGCTGCAGAACTTCCAATCTGGCTCCACCAAAGGCCATCACATTTTACTAAAGGGGACCCCCGAGCAGTGGCTGTAAGGGAGACCCTCTGCATGAAGAAAAGTGTCTGGAATTTTCCTCGTGGGTGGAGACATTGGATCAGCTGGGGTCCTAACAAATAAAACTATCCTGCCATAACTAATCTATAGACCAGAGAAACTGATCAAACAACAGCATAAAGAAAGGTATCTTAGCTACCTACCCAGTCCAAAGGCATAGAGTAACTGCAAGAGACCATGAGGAAGGGTGCAAATTAGGGTGACAAAAACAAGGATTGAGTGAATCACAACTGAGACAGATTTACCAGGAAATAGTCTCCTCCCCTTATGTTAGAAAGTGTAAGTTAAACAGAAAAAGATGTCACAAAAAGTAGAGTTAACCCCTCAGGAGACATTAGCTTTGTAAAAATAAGCTTATGAAAAAAAATGTCCAGAAAGGACAGCAAATTGATTCCTAGTTCATAATTAAGGGTTAACTGGGAGGGAGCCAACTTTGAAAGTGACCAGCCTAGCAGCATCCACAAACTGATTTTAAAAATGTTAGTGGATCAGTAGGTTGCACACTCGCCTCTGAAGCCTGAAGATCAGAAGGCTGTGGGTTCTAGCCCCACACCATGCACTTGAGTTAAATCCCACTACTGATTACTGTGTGCAGTGTGAGGGGGGTGTTGCATTCCTGAGGTGCTGTCTTTCAGATGAGACATTAAACTGAGGTCCCATCTGTCTGTTCAGGTGGATGTTAAAGAACCTATGGCACTTCCCAAAAAGGAGCAGGGGAGTTTATTGAAGGTAAGAAATTAAACAACATAAGTACATCATACATATTTCCATAAATCTTGTACATTATCAGCAAAAATACATTTTACATGTCTTTGATAACTTGTGTAAACCATTTTAATCACTTATGTTATATAAAGAAACTTAAAAGGAACAAAAAGAGGACAAACTGTCAAGAACAAGAAAGTCAGAAATGCAAAGCAAAATTCTCTCTATAACCCTTTAGAAAAATAACACTGGTTTACTGGGATTGAGAAAGAGCAATTTCCATTTTGCACATTGTAAAAAATGGTATTGTCACCAGTGTCTGCTAAGCCAAAATCCAGTTTTACCAGTGTTCAGTTTTGTGTACTTTATTTAACAATTTTTAACTCTGCTAACATGCATTTTAGCAATATTTACCTCCAGTATTGCACGTTCTTCCACCCTTGTATCAATTTAAAGTTATTTTAGGTACAAGATGTGATGTCAGCAGCAGCATTATAGCCCCATCCCTAAAGTGTGATGCAAGCATCACTATGGCCCCCATCCCTCAGGTGTGATGGCAGCACCAACAGCACTATGGCCCCCATCCCTCAGGTGTGATGGCAGCACCAACAGTACTACGGCCCCTATTGCAACAGCACTATGGCCCCCTCCCTCAGGTGTGATGGCAGCACCAACAGCACTATGGCCCCCATCCCTCTGGTGTGATGGCAACAGCACTATGGCTCCCTCCCTCAGGTGTCATGGAAGCAGCAGCACTGCGGCCCCCACCCTTAGGTGTGTTTGCAGCAGTACTATGTTCCTCATTCCTTAGGTGTGATGGAAGTATCAGAACTATGGCCCCCATCCCTCAGGTGTGATGGCAGCAGTACTACATTCTCCATCCCTCAGGTGTGATGGCAGTATCAGCACTATGGGCCCCATCCCTCAGGTAAGATGGCAGCAGTACTACATTCACCATCCACCAGTGGTGATGGTAGAAGCACTATGGCCCCTGCCCCTCGGGTGTGATGGCAGTAGCAACAATGCAGTCCACATCCCTCAGGGGTGATGGCAGTAGTCACAGGACTATGATCCCCTTTCTTCAACACCCACATCCACAAGTTACAAATTACTTGGTCTCATTGCTTGTTAGAACTCAGATGTGAATTAATCTGAACCACCACCACTAAGGTAGACCACCTTGTTTTTTTCTTATCTATTATTTAACTGCCTGAATTGGATTTCTGTCTGTGACTCTGCTGACCAGGGTTCAGGAACAGACTTGGGTGTTGGAAGGCCATCCGGGGGATGAATGCTTGCGTGTCCAATGACCACTCCCCTTCTCCTGAGAGGGAGTGTGGGTTCATGTCTCAGCATTTGCTGGCCCCTGGTGGAGGACAGAGGCATGGCAAAACATCAGCTCTCACTATGGGAGGGAGCATGACAGATGTTGGCTTGTGCCTTGACATCATGTTGCCTGTCATGCTCCCAAGAAAATGGGAAAACACCCACTGGCCAACCAGAAGATGACTGCTGGTCCCTCCATAAGCCCAAAGCCCCAGACACATGTGTCGGTTCTGACCCAAGCCATGCCCGGGATATACAGGAAGCTCTTTGGGGTGATTCTCCTCCCCTGGTAGCCTCTCACAGAGGTAGCGGTCCACCTGTTGAAGGGTTACTTCGGGTTACCTGATAGCACAGCAATAAGGGGCTGAAGATGGTAGTTGGGACTCAGCAGCAGTGGTAAGGGGGCCTTGGCAGGCCTGATGAAGTCAATGGCCAGGGGTTAGGAGGACCACACAAAAAAACTGCCTAAATTTGCTTCTTTGAAATAAAGTGTCTTCACATAAAAACATCCACAAGTGATTAGTGGAGGGCCTTCACATGGAAAATTATGCATCTCCCAAACATGTGGATGCTTTTTTTTTTACTTGATGTCTATGAAAAGGATGTCTCTCAGTTTTCATGTCTGAGCTCAGATGTTAATTGAGCACCACTCTGCCCATCAGCATCGCACAGCCCCTTGGGTCTTACCTTCTGTGTGTCATTGAATGCGCTTTCAAAATCCACTGGCCAAGCATATGTACACTTAAACACTTAACATTTGCTTTTTGTTGAAGCAGTCTATTAAAAACCTTTTTTGTTGTCACAGAGACTGAAACAGCAGGTGAGAGAAAAGGTGCAAATGATCCCATTCACCTAAATGGGGTGCTAACTGTGAAGTCTTTTTGTAAGTAGTAAGGCAGTTTCTTCCTTGTGAACATGCTTTCATTCAGACTAGTTTTCATTCAAACAACTGAGGATTTTGGATGGCCTTGCTGATTATAAACTTGAATAATGCTTAGCAATCTACAACCTAGATGCTCACATGCAAATAATACAACAGAAACCTGACTAAAGTCTAAAAACAAGCTTATAAAACACATAAAATGTATCTGAAAATCTATCTTTACCTTTACAAAATTATTGCAGCCCAAGTAAAACTCATTTAAATTACTGGGCACCCTGACTACTGTATGTTGTAGTAAACATATATTGGTATATTTTTATATTCTTTAAAAACAAGGTAAGGCCCACTAGGCAGAACTGCCTGTTTCAGGGGTGACCCAGGAGCACGGGGGAGGTTAAGTGGCTTGCTCAGAGTCACATATTATGCAAGTGGAGGTTGTGGGAATCAAACCCAAGTCTGTTGGATGTACCCAGTTCAATCACTGACTATTACTCTAACCTCTAAGCTATACTGCCAGCCGAAATAACATCCATATATAATGTTTTAATATATGATTTCAATAATAGTGCACAGTACCTACAGTGCAAATTATGAACATTAAACACTTTACAACATTTTATTAAAACTGAATTATTTGCCACTCCATCTGCTTATTTTGTTTTACACCAAAGTGGGTGAATAGTCGACAGAGCGCTGTAAATAGCTTTTGATCAGGCTTCACTATTCTACATCCAGAAACAGATACAATTTGTTTATTCTGGATTTATTTAATATTGATTTTCTGTGGCTCACTAAATAGAATCTATTTAGCACTGTATGAGGCAGATGTTTTTACATTTTGGGAGAGAGGCAACACATCTTATCTGTTTAGGATTCATGTTAGGAACATCAATTTTTCTTCCTATTTAAAACAAATTCAAGTGTTTGTGTATTCATTTGGTAGTTTATGCTAATATATGCTGCAGAAAACAGTAAACGATTTATTGTGAAGCACTCAGGGTCTATAGTAGAACTCCTGCAAATTCCCAGCAAGTTTTGCAAAAATCTCAGCAATTTCAGGTAACTTTTCCCGCAATTTTCCAGTGACCCTGCCCATGTGTGCTGAAAATTGTATTTTTTTTTGTATCATCCAGAGTAATATAAATAGTAAAAGACGTTTAAGCACATATTAAATGAAAACTGTGGTTTCAGGAAGGAAAGCAGTCCTCAGCTGATGGAGAGGTTGGTGGGAAGTATGTGTGGTTAAACTGAATGGCTGGTTTCAACAAAGCAGTCCGGGTGGTTTCCCTCCTGATTCTATATGCAGCAAAGCAGAAAGAATGCGAAGCACAGCAGCATTCATTTTAAGATGCTAAAATCTGGGCCAGTCAGCCCACCGGTGCTACGGTAGAGCTAGTGCTTGCAATGCCAGTGACCCAGGGTTGGAAGCAAACTTGGGTTGCTGGAGGTCTGGCCAGGGGAGCAGGATTGAGCACTTGGGGGGCTGCTTTCCTCCTCTGGGGAGGGTGGGCTGCAGGTCCTGCTGCTTTACTGTCACCTGGGTGACCATGGATGGTGGTGCAGTGGGACTGCAGAGTGATCGGGAGGGGAGGATGCTAGCAAGGATCTAGAGAAGTGGCATCTATATGTGCCCTACCTCCTAGGATCTCCTTGAGTGCTGGTGCCCTCAGGGACAGAGACCAGAAAACCAGGAAGAATCACCCCACATCAGCCACTGTTAGAAGGCATCCAGCTGCCCCAGACTTCATAGCCAGGATCTGTGAGGGACCCACTGGGCTGCCTGACACACACTAAGGGACTGTGGAGGGGTGACCTGGGGTCCCTTCCCTTCCAACCTGGTGGGTACAATCCAGACAGGATGGGGGCAGGCCCACAGGAGCTCCCGAGCATTACCTGGGCTGAAGCTAGGGGATACCCAGCCTAGAGATCTCTGAAAAGTGGCGACTGATGCTGTAAGAAGGGGCATAGAAAGAGAAAATAAAACAATTTAAAAAGATGCTGAAATCACAGGGATCAGTCCTTGGGCCCCTCCTGTTCAATACCTATGTCTCTGACAGAAGGACAGGTATCAGGAGTGAGATGAGTCTCTTTGCGGATGACTCAAAACTGGGGGCGGTGGTAGATGGGGAGGAGGGGAGGGTGGCCCTACAGGGAGACCTGGAGGCTCTGGAAAGATGGTCTAGAAAGTGGAAGCTGAGGTTCAATGCAGGGAAATGCAAGGTACTGCACCTGGGGGCCAGAAACCCGGGCCAAGTGTACACCCTGGGGGGAATGCTACAAGTCTCGATGGCTGAGAGGGACCTGGGGGTGGTGGTGGATGTCAAGATGAAGAACTGAAAGACTTTTAGGAGGGCAGCAGCCAAGGCCAACAGGATGCTGGGATGCATCGCTAGGGGGATCACCTCCAGAAAGAGGGAAGTGATCCCCCCTCTGTATAACTGCTTGGTGAGGCCGCACCTTGAGTACTGCATGCAGTTTTGTAGGCCACACTTAAAGAGGGACATTAAACTCCTGGAGAGGGTCCAGAGGAGGGCAACCAAAATGATTTGGGGCTTGGGGGAAGGACCTATGAGGAGAGGCTCGAAGAGCTAAATATGTACACATTGGAAGAGAGGGGGACATGATAGCGGTCTTCAGGTACATGAAGGGGGTAAATGGGGAAGAACAGTCAGGATGTATCAAAGGAAGGAGGAGGGGGTCACTAGAGGGCATGGGTGGAAGCTGGAGGGGGGAAGATTCAGGGGAGAAAGGAGGAGGAGGTGCTACTTCACTGAGAGGGTGGTAGAGCCATGGAATGCGCTGCCTAGGGGACTGGTGGAGGCAGAGGTGGTGGAGAGGTTCAATAGGGGGTGGAACAGGTACAGGGGAAGTGTTCTGGAAGCAAAATCCAATGCAGCGAGAATATCCGGAACTGGGAAGGGAGAAGGCCAGGGAGGCAGCAAGGTCAGCTCCCGGGATGGGGGCTGACCAAATGAGCAGACGCAAGAGACCATTAGGCCTATTCTGCTGGCATTTTAGTATGTTAGTATGTTAGTAAATCTTAGGGATTCTGTGCAGTGACATGCAGTTTCCATGAGGCACCAGTATAAGAACTCAAAATCCACAAATCAAGTAGGATTCTGTGATTTTTTACTGGTGTTACCAGTAAAAATGGAAAACCAGGGTCCTTGAAAAATAAACACAATTGTCTAAATTATTTCAAGTGATTTTAACCTTACAGTTTAATGTATCTTATTTTTTATGTGTTTTTTTTTCATTTTTAAGTGATTGGAGGTTTAGAATCTGTAATGCATGGCATATTTCTCCAATTTGCCATGAGTTGTTTATGTGCTACTTGCTCCAAACTATAGACAGTTTTAAATTCTGTATTAATCTTAGCTATGAGTTCTGTGTGCTCTATCTGCTTTTGCTGCAGCATATACAAACTCCTGACAGTCCAAATATACCACTTTATAGCTACTAGTATCACATGCAATGTGTTTTTTATGCCATTTAGTGGCATAACCTGTTTAATGCCCATACATCAGAGTTTCATAGGTCATAGTTGTAAATCATGGTTCTTTCCAGTCTAACGCTAATAGTGTCCAAAAACCTTGTATATATGAACATGTAAAATATAGATGTTGAATTGTTTCAGCTTCTTGCTCACACTCCTGCCTGCTATAAAATCTGTATTCCATCTGTTTGTGTTTATGGTTAGCCTTCACATTAATTTTGCCATGGCAACTCAGCCAGTGAAGGTCCCGCGTTTTCTCTGCAATTCTGCTCTCTTTTGAGAGATGTAAAGCTGGAGTATATTGATTTGGGCACTTAAAAAAGGTAACAGTTTTCTGAAAGTGGGTATTTTGAATCCATGTGTAGATTTCTTTCCTATGTTTGGTGACTATCATTAACCTTGTAATTTTCCATTGTTTGAGTTTTAAGAAAGTCTCCCTAGTGTATTCCAGAGTAGCCGCTGATCATTACAATGATCTCGAGGAGTATTGTTCACATTGATTGAACCACTGTGCACAGATTTGCATTAAAAAGGTAGTCCAACTTTGTCCAGTATACACAACAAATGGTTGAAAATCTGTACTCATAAAGATGCTGGAAAAAAGGCAATGAGGTTGACCATTCCTAAACCACCTTTACTAACTGGGAGATATGTTATATTTCTCTTAATAGGATTAAGCCTACTCCCCATTCAGCTTGAACAAAAATACTCAGGAGAGTTGTCTCTAGTACTTTAGGGAGAGGGAAGATGTAGCTGATATAAAGAAAGACTGGTATTAAATATATTTTGAAGAGATAAATTATTTTCTTATTGTTGTACTTCCATTTGTTCCTGCCTTCCCACAGTTGTTGTCCTTGTTTAATTTTAGGGTACCAATTTGTTCTGTCTGGATGATCTGCTCCTTATATTATCCCTAGTATTTTAATAGGGTCAGTGGAAAGTCGTATTCCAGCTATTTTTATTAAACTGAATATGTATTCCCTAATTATTTACCAGTACATTTGGCAATATTCAGGGATGCTCCCAAGTGAAGGACATTTGTGTTACAGATTTGTACAGCTGCTTCTGCAGAGTCTGGGTCTTTTACTAAAATGCACAAATCATCTGCATAGGCTATAGCTTTAAAAGGGGTCACAGTTTGAACTATTGGGATATGCAGTAAATTAGGAGCTGAATTTAGGATTCTTAATAAGGGGTCAATGCAAAAGGCATACAGCAGGGGGCTTAAGAGACACCCCTGCCTAACTCCTTTACCTAATGGAATCATGGGTCCCAACCAACCCTGAATGAGAAGTGTGACCATAGATGACTTGAAGAGACATTTGATCCAACTTATAAATGTTAAAGGGATCTCATACTGTTGCTGTACTGCCCACAAGAATGTATGATTCACAGAATCAATCATTTTTTTTGATCTAAGAATAGGATCAGTCCTCTCTCAGAATTTCTAGTGCCTTGTTCAAAAAGTTCACTTAAAAGAATTAAATGGTCAGTAATTTTTCTATTTGGAACTGCTTATGTTTAGGTAGATATTATTAAGTATTGTGCAACTTTTGAGAATCTTGTGTTTAGAATATTTGCAAGAATTTTAAAGTTTATATTTAATAAACAAATAGGGTTCCAATTCTTCAACTCCTGTTTGCATCCTTTTTTGTATAAATAAATCAGTTGTCCATTGGTCATCCTGAGGGAAGGTGGCTGTGAGCTTAAAATTGATGAGAAGACTGCTGTCAGTTCAGTTTTAAGCTCTCTACCTATTATGTTATAAAGCTCATTTGTTAACCCATCAGGCCCAGGTGATTTATTATTAGCAAGGGTCCCTATAGCTTGTTCTATTACTTCTGGCATGTGTCCTAATGTAAGGCCAGTTATTCTATTGTTTATACTGGGTGCTTCATTGATTACTGTACCAACTAATATCATGTACCTCCTGCCCTCTTACACAAGAACTGTAAAATTGTATACTGTCCTAGTAACCCTGTACGATATGTCTGACACTGTGATACCTGTCTGCATGTTCAAACCATATGTAACAAACCCGGGTTGCCCCTGAAAAAGAGACCCTTGGGGCCCAGTGGGCTTACCCGGTTAACAAAATTTAATAAATAATTAATAAATAAATATCTTGTAATAGCATGCCAATATGTTCTTGATAGCATTTAGGATTGTTTCAGTTATGGAAAACATCTCCTGGATTTTCTGCCTGTTCCAGGTCTGCTTTATTCATTTGTTGGGTATGAGTGACTATCTGAGTGATCTGACTGAATTCTTTATGGACTATACCATTCTCATCTTTTAGGCCCTCTATATGTTGTTGTTTATTGTTTTCATTACAAAATTAAAATGGGCATGTATATTCTTTTCTTCCCTGTGTTCCAAAACGTTATTGATTTTGTAAGGTTTGTGCTGTGTTTTGATGAAATGCTGTCATCTGATATTTAATATTATGCATTTGGTCACTAAAAGGGAAAGTGATTTTTATGCTGTAATTGCTGTCTGTTTTGCAATTTTTTATAATAGATGTCATTCCTAATAGATTTACTACTGGATTTCAATATAGTCGTAATTTCTGCAATGGTAATCTCCCACCAAACTGAAGGGTCATCATACATGAGGAAGACTGATCTCCTAGTCTCCAGCAAATACATTAATGTTTGTTTAATCTCATTTAAATTTAGTAAGGAAGAGTTAAACTTCCATGTAACTAGGCCATATGAAGCATTATTGTTTTTTTTAATTTACAGTTGTAGTACAGTATTTTGTGATCTGAATATTTTGATACCACAACTTGAGCCTTCTGTACCTGCAATGATGAGATGACGAAAAAATAATCAATACGTATGGCCAAAGGCCCTTTATAAAATGTAGTTTCTGCTTTCCCTGCATCAGAAGCGAAAGCATCCACCAAGTTAGCGGCCTGCATCATTTGTTTTAAAAAGGTCATGTTACAATAAACTTTTTTTGTTTTGGTGTTTCTACCCCTGTCCAATAAAGACAAACTACAGTTAATGTCTCCCCCAAGAATGATATTCTGAGAGGAGTAAAGATAGGGTTGGATCACAGTAAATAATTCTATTATCTCAGCCTTTGTTTGGGCTGCATATATATTAATCAACCTGATTGAAACATTTTGTATTTTAATTTCTACAATCAATGCTCTGCCAGGGACTAAATCTTTTAATTTAATAACTGAAAAGGAACATTCAAGAATAGAACTGCCACACCTGAGAACTGGTCAGGTCCTATGGACCAATAAGAAGGGCCTGCATACCATTGTGAGATTGCCAGCTTTAAGTCAGTAAGCATATGTAACCTGGAGTCCTGCAGGAAAAAAATCATTTCTTGAAAAGTTTTTAACTAGGAAAATACAGCTGATATTTTCATATGATTCTTTATACTATTTACATTAAAGGAAAAGAAAGGGATTTGTTGGCCCATTCAATGTACGGAGAGGCAGAACACTAATCAGGGGAGTTATTTCTTTGAATTTCTAGTGAACCTGGCATGTTTATGTTTTTCTTTAGCTTTAGCAGGCATCTGTTTGTCAGAGGGTGGTTGTAATTCTGATGAGAGGGGGTCATCCCTATCAGAGCTTACATCTGGCAATGAAGACCAAATGGAGGAGTCATCAGAGTCATTACCAGAGGCCTCTGGATTTTTAGTCAGTATGTCAGATCTGTTCACCAAGGGAATACCCAAGGTTCTAAGTACTTTAGGGGTGGGTTAAGCCCAGGTTTGTCTATGTCATGCGGAAGGTGTTGCTGCTTCCACTACTGCAGTTACCTGGGGGGCATGTCAACTTGCATGGAAGTGTCAGCATCCTGGGGTGAGGTACAGGGTTCAGATGTATCTGTTACTACAGGGGGAACTGCTTGTGTTTCTTGCTGCACAGGTGCTGGAGTAGAAGTTAGATCAGGAAAAGGAAGTACATTAGCTGTATCTTCTTGTGGCAGAGGTTCTCCATAAATTTCAACCTGGGGGGCAGGGCCGGGGTGGAGCTGTGGGAAAAGTTCTCCCTCTGCATCTCTGAGCCATAGCAATAAGCAACCTTTGTTCTACTCTATCAGATTGGTTAGGCTGGTTGTGGGATGCCCAGGGGCATGTATGATAGGAATGACCCTTAGTATCACATAGATTACAGATTTGAGCATTCTGCAATGCCCAGTAGTGTGCCCCAAGTCTCCTCACAATGTACATTTTAGTTTGTTGCAAAGACTACTGATATGACCAGTTTCCCCACACCTATAACAAGCTTTAGGCTGCCCTGCATAAAACAGGATGCCCCTGTCTCAAGCTAGAAAAAAAACAACTGGGCATGTGCTGAAGCCCTTTTTCAGTAATGTGTAACATTACTCTTATCTTCCAGCCCCCAGTCCATATATTTTCTTCATCGAAGATTGCCTCCAGATGCCCTAACACAGTGCACCATTGCTACATCCAGTAAATGAGATCAGTCACACTGACTCCCTCATTTCTGAAAAGTGCAGTTACTGCTCTGTGTGAGCTAAGTAAGTGGTATGACCTCAAGGGGCCCATAAGGGAGTGTTTTTTAAGCTGTGGTATAGTACCCAAAATTTTGCAGGCCACTACTGAATTTAAAACTTACACCGAATGAGTGTTCTCCAGAAATATGAATGACAGCAGATAGTTCTGCTGCAGTTTAGCTCATGGAGTCTTTTAATAGGGTTTTTGCCACAAATAATCTGTCCAGAAAGACATCCAAACCCCCGTTATAGATGAGGCAAACTGCATTGTGCCATTTAGCTGGAAAGACAGGTTCTGTAAAAAAAGAAGCATAAGATCTTTTGTCACTTTTGTCATGAGGGCCATCTCCAGTAGTAGCATTCTGGTTGGGAGTATGTTGCCTAGAGGGTCCAGGTTCTTCTACTTGGGAAGAAGGTTGTGAGCTGCTTTCATGTGCAGTATCAGGTAGGCCAGTAGTACCAGGACCTTTGTTAAAAAAGTCTTGCTGTGGGTTTTGAGTAATTTGTAATGAATTGGGTAAATGCATCAGAGAAGCACGAGCATTTACTTCTGGCCCATCCACAAATTCCATGTCTGTAACCTCTTGTATCTGTACTTTTCTATGGGGCTCCACTATATTTCTCAGGTTTTCCCTGCTTGGTCCAGAAAATTTAGAGGAGTTTGCCATCCATTGTGCATTCTGACTTTTTTCCCATCAAGCTCCTAGAAGAGCCGATTCTACTCACCAGTATGTCATTTCTGTAATGTTAGAACTGGGGATGCATCTTAGGCCAGGTACAGCTGCACGTGTTTTTGCCATTCCCATCACAATCTCAACAGTGGCTTTACTGGCATCAGTACTTATCAGATTGCTGTTAAATACAAAAAGAGGTAAGTTAGAGGTACTTGCCAAGAAGGAAAATCTCTTCAGTTAAGCTTTTTCTGCAGGCTGTGCATTTTCCTTTAGCTGCTGGTGTGATGTAGTCAGCTGTTCCCTTCCAGCTGTGGTGGAGGCTTGCAGCTGGGCTTGAGAAGCAGCACCAAGCTTATTTTGTGATTTGGTTTCCTTGGGCCTTTTCCTCCATGCAATTGCTTTGCTCAGTTCAGCTTGCCTCCATTTAAAGGACTCTTCTTCTGCCTGCAATAGAGCTTCTAAATCAGCTGTGGATTCTGAGTTCATCTCCATAGCAACAACAGGTTCTGCCGAGCAGGTGTGCCTGATATGTACCTCATCATCTGGTGTTGTTTGCTTTTCTTCCAGTGTCTGATTCTCTGCTATAACTTCAATTTCCATTAGTTCGTCTGGAACCATGGGGTGTCAAAAAATTTTCAGTCTCAGCTGCTATTGAGGCAGAAGAGGAGACCGACTCCTCTACCTCCTGCACATCCATCACCATCGCCAACATCAGGAGAGTGATTGGCCAACCAGTCAGGCCCCCCCCCACACACACACTGGTTAGTAGGGGAATGTTTTATTCAGACTTCAAAAGAAACATAATACAGTGACAAAAAAATAACAGAAAGCAAAACTTCAAAGCAAAACAAGTATTTATGTATACATCCACTACTAAAAGATTGAATCATATTCTAGGTGGTAATGTAAAATAGTAATCTTTAGCAAAAATGAAAAATACATGTTTTGTCATACAATATTTACACAACTCCCCTCTCACTCCCCTATGAGTAGTGGATTTTTTTATACAAACTTCAGAAAGAGATCATAAACATGAAGAAAAATAAAAAAAATAACAAAAACAAAAAACTGTAAAGCAAATAAGTATTAATAAGTATTAATGCATACCTCCCTGTCTAAACATATGAAAACATATTCTAAATGGTAATATAATATAGTAAACTCTGATACTGTATTACTTCATTCAACTCATACAAACCCCCCTCCCCCAAGAGTAGGGGAGTTTTGTATTACACCTGTAACTACAAGCAAAACAAAATCAAATAACAAATATATGTTGTAAGGCATATAAAAATTAAAAAAATAAAAAATAAACAGTTGCAACAAGAAAAAAAGGAAGTATTTCAGCCATACATATCAAACAAAATTTGCAGGGAAACCACAAGCAATCAAACAAGAACAGAGATACTTATGAGGAACCTTGTCAAATGCTTTTGCCTGATCAAGAGCCAAAAGAAAACCTGACAGCTCACCCTCATGGCCCCTTTCTAACACATCTCTGAGTAAAATCAGGTTGTCTAAAATAGATCTCCCTGGTACTGCACATGTTTGGGAAATGTATAACATCCAACGTGGCTGCAGCTATTCTATTACTCAGTGGTTTATTAAAAATCCTAAAATCAGCATTTAGCAATGTAATCACTCTCCAATTTGATAAAATCTCTCTATCCCCTGATTTGTACATCAGTACCAAAACACCTTTTTTTCATATCATTGGGGATAATTTGAGAAGTCAGTAAAGTATTATAAACATCTAATAATTCTTCTAATAGCACATTAGCTATCTGTTTATGTAATTTGTATAGAAGCCCATCTATCCCTGGTGCAGAACCATATTTTAGCTGGGCTAGAACAGAAACAAATGCATGTTTGGTAATAGGGGAAGTAAGGGTGTGACCTGACACTACAGAGAGCCGAGGTAAATTATTCTGACCCAACCAGTTTAGTACCTCTTAGTCTGGTACATGTGAGGGGGAAGATTGTAAAAAAGTTTTAACTTATTTATTGATCTCATTAATAATATCTGATTTGTTTGTTGTATAGGAACCCTCCTGTAACATGATAAAAGTAATATCTTTAATATATTGTCATTCTGGGCAGAATTCAAATGGGTTAACAAAGGCAGATTTTCCGTGTGTACAAAAACGTTGTTCCATCTCTAAGGACTTTAATCTATTGTACTGTAACTGGGCTAGTTTAACTTTGAGTGATTTAATTTCTGCAGGGTAATCCCCTAACGTTTATTCTTGCTGGGTTAATAAGCCTTGTAGCTGCGTCCTATAGAAACAGTACTGTTCAGTTTTAAGTTTACCATTAAGTCCATCCATTTTTTTTAAAGAAATCCTGAATGTCTGTTTTTGTTGTTTCCTACCACTCCAGAGGGGAATCATATAAAAAATCTACTGATTTTATGGACCCTAAGACTGACTGAAAACCCTATTGTATCAATGTATTATCTAAAAGGTTAAGGTTCATTCTCCAGTAACCTGGACCTCTCCCTATCCGAGTGAAACTAGAAATGGCAACACTCAATTGAGCATGATCCGACGATATTACTAGCAAAACTAAAGCTTGCTGAATCCCTAAATTAGATAAAATAAATACAGAATTAATCCTTGTAGAAAGCTTTCCTCTAAAATTGGTCTTTGGAGGAATTTTTCCCCATATAGTAAAAGCAACCACTAGGAAAGCCTGTTTAATAAGATTATTTAAACTAGAAGCATCACAGAAAATGTTGGTAGTTTTAAGGCCCCTATCAGAGAAAAATCTACTACAATTACAATCTGTTGACCAAATGAGTGTGCACTTGGATGTGGTGCTCTACAACCAACTATGCAAAACTGTTAACATCAATATTCTGGCACACACAAACTCCAAAGAGAAACGTGTTAAATTATTTAAAACTTTTAATGATACCAAACAACATGAACGTCTGACATGTTTCGGACTGACTGACAGTTCTTTCTCAAAGGCTGAAGGGCGTCTAATGAACATCTAATTTATATAAAACCATTAATCAAGTAATCATCAATAAATAAATTAATTAATTAAGAGACTTTAAAGACAAAGAGTCTAATAAGAATTAAGTGTCCAATTCAAATACAGCAATTTTAATCAATTTCCTCGTCATGAATTCATTTGAATATGTAATTAAAATCAAAGAAATAATTTCTGACAATGAAGACCAAATGAAAAATTAAAAAACAAATGAGAACAACAATATTGGGGGGGGGGGGGGTGAATGGAAAAGGCTGTTCTAAGAAATAGAGGAAAAAATCACATCAGTTGCTTAGTGAATTCAGAACTAAAAAAATAGCAAACTGCTTAATCTTGTTTCAAGTATGGATATAACTCTAAAGGACCATTAAGTCCAGGACTCATGTATGTTTTTAATGTTAAAATCCAGAAGTTTTCTCTCCACAAAACAAGATTATTGTAATCCCCACCTCTCGGGCTATGGCACACTTTATCAATTGCCATGAATTTAAAAGAATGTAAATTAGGCTCATTTGCTGAAGAAATATGGGCTGCCGTAGCATAAGTGCTGTCTTTCTTTTGGATCGCTCAAATATGTTCTCCTATTCTGATTTTGAAACTTCTGATTGTCTTCCCTACATAAAAAGCAGTACATTTACAAACAGCTAGGTATATGACTCCTTGAGTGTCACAAGTAATGCATTGTCTTACTTCAAAACTCTTTGTATTATTAGCACTAGAAAACCATTTATCCTGAAGGATAAAATCACAATAGACGCACTTTCTACATCTAAAGTTCACCCTCGTTTTGTTCAACCATGTCTCTTTCTGTTTCATCATAAAATGGCTTTGCATAAGCAGATCTGCTAATGTGGGGACTTTTTTAAAACAAAATCCAACTGGTGCCTGTGCTGCTTCCTGTAGTCTGGGTTCAGCTCTCAGCACATGCCAATGTTTCCTAACTATCCTTTCAAATACTTTGGCATGTGCAGAAAAGCCCATAACAAAATTTAAATGGTGTTCTGTTTCCACAACTCTATTCTTGCTCTGTAACAGAATGCTCCTATCGTATTTCTTGCTGTCAAATGGGCTTGATATATATTATCCTTACCATATCCCCTCTGTATCAACCTGTCTGTTAAAACCTACGCCCCTTTCTGAAAATCTTCTGATTCTGTACTATTTCTTTTAGTTCTGAAGAACTGTCCTATTGGTATATTGTTCTTAACATGTGTGAGGTGGCAACTACTCACCAAAAGAATGGTATTCCCATCTACTGCTTTACGAAACAAAGTCATTTTTAAAGTTCTCTTCTCTGTTATATTCATCAAGTCTAGAAATGTTACTCTTTCGTTCAAACTAATGGCCGTAAATTTTAAATATGGATTTGTTTCATGTAAAAATTTAACAAAAGCATTAAAGCTAACCATATCACCCTGCCATAGAACAAATATGTCATCAATAAAACATTTCCAACATAGTAACTGTTTCATAAAGGGATTCACATTTCCATTAAAAATAAATTCCTCCTCCCATTTGCCTACAAATAAGTTAGCAACTGATGGTGCACAAGTGGCTCCCATTTTAATGGAAATGTGAATCTTGTTTTGGAGAAAACTTCTGGATTTTAACTTTAAAAGTGTGCATGAGTCCTGGACTTAATGGTCCTTTAGAGTTATATCCATACTTGAAACAACATTAAGCAGTTTTCTGTTTTTTAGTACTGAATTCACTAAGCAACTGATGTGATTTTTTCCTCTATTTCTTGTAGAACAGCCTTTTCCACCCCCCTTCAATATTGTTGTTCTCATTTGTTTTTTATTGTTTTGTTTGGTCTTCATTGTTAGAAATTATTTCTTTGATTTTAATTACATATTCAAATGAATTCATGACAAGTAAAGTGATTTAAATTGCTGTATTTGAATTGGACACTTAATTCTTATTAGACTCTCTATCTTTAAAGTCTTTTAATTAATTTAATTATTGATGATTACTTAATCAATGGCTTTATATAAGTTAGATGTTCATTAGCCACCCTTCAGCTTTTGAGAAAGGACTGTCAGTCAGTGCAAAACATGTCAGGCGTTTATGTTGTTTGGTACAATTACAATCTCCAGCCAAGAGAATGCTCCTAGTAGTTAAATAAAAAAGGGTTGTATCTGATTGAATAGTGCAGTTCTGGATGGCTTAGTTTGCTGGGGCATATACATTAATTAAACTAAGATTTACCCCTGCCATTTCTACATGTAATAATAAAGCCCTGCCAGGTCCTATATCCACCATATAAATTAAATTGGCAGCAGAACTAGACACAGAAATACCTACCCCAGAACAACTATCTATACCAATATATCCAACCCCAAAGCTAGGCAATGCTAGCAGTTTCCATTTATTGGACAGTATGCAACCTGGCATCTTGTAAGAAAATAAAATCAAGCATATGGTCAGCAAAATGAGTAAAAGTCAGAGTTTGTTTTCCATTCTGACTTAATGCTATTGACATTAAATGATGCCAATGAAAAGTCATACAGGGGGGATATTTCATGAGTGTAATCAGTCAGGTGGAGGTTGGCCCAAATTTTTCTTGACCCATGCCCTGGTCCCCATCCATTTTTTCTTTACTTTAACTTCAGGGGCATCTTGTGCAGATTCACCATCAGACCCCTTTCTGGTTGAGAGGAAAGTATTGATGCAGAGTCTGATTCTGACCAAGCCTCAGTATCACATTCTTGTAACACAGAGTACTTATATTGAACAGTAATAACTATATTTGGGACAAAATTGTTTTTGGCTGACATTTTATTCCTCAGTCCAGCTCTTTTTTTGTGGCATTTGGAATTCATGTACTGGGGGGGTGGGGTGGCATTGTAGAAGATCCTGGACGTGGAGCGTCTTGCTCCTGACTTTGTGGCAAAGATTCTACAATGCTCGTGTCTGAGATAACCACAGCAACATAAGTTGGGGATGTGTTATCTGGAGGTGTGTCAGCTACCACCACTGTTGTGGGAGAAATTGATGGCCCATGAGAAGCAGTCATGCTAGCATCCCTTGAGCCTGCCATTCTGCTTCCTTGTTGACATAAAAATCCTGAACAGAAAAATCTGAGTCCGTAGTATTATGGGCTGCTGAGGGACAGTCCATGAAGGAATGCCTTCATCACTTAGAGAACACTTAGGTGGGCTGTAACAGTGAAATGCAGACTGTCCTATTTCCCCACATTGGGAACATTTAGTAGCTTCACATGTGCAACTCAGATGACTGCCCAAGCCACATTTGAAACAGTGCCGTGGCTGACCAGGGTAAAAGATAAAACCCTTATCCCTTCCAAAATAAAAACAGTTAGATAAATGCTGTATGCCTTTGTCAGTTTGCTTGAGATTAATTTTAAATCTCCACCCACCATTCCAAAACCCGTCATTATCAATAATGGGTTCAGAATTTCCCTGGAGTTTGCACCTTTTTTGAGCTAATAAATAATATTGGTCAATTTCATGCCCTCATTACGAAACAACACTGTGATAACTTTAAATGCCTGTTTCATAAGTGGAATTGCTTAAAAGTCTTGCCATAGTGGATTGTCTTTAGTTGGGCATATTTGATCCAAAATCTGTCCAAAATGTCCTGTGATCGAAAGCTGACATCAAAGGACTTCTCCTCTGGAGTATGAATTAAAGCGCCTATAGTACTTGTGCAGGAAAAAAGCCCATGGACTGTTTTAAAAGAACTTTCTCCACATAAAATCTGTTGGGTAATTCATCAGTCTTCCCCAAATAATGTAACCTTACAGCATTCCTGCACTTGGCAAGCTCAATTGGTTTCTGAAATAAGCTAGCATAAGTTGAGACAGAGTTTTGTGCAGAGGAGTGTGAGGCAGTAGCCTCCTATTCCCTTTCCCCCAAATGTTCAGGTATTCCAAGTGCCATGTCATCAACAGGAATATCCAAAGGTGAGTAACTCACTGATCCTGACTGAGGGTCAGGTATGGTCTCCTCATGTGCACCCAACTGGATATCAGGGAGAGAGAGGCTGTTCAAGTCTCAGGGTCAGCAACCCCACCCACATCAGGTTCCACTTCTAGAATGACACCTGGAATAGGTACCTCTGGATCATGAATCCAGCTACCATTTTCTAACTGCTGCTTTTTCTAGCACTCGCTCTGGGGACTAGTTACCATCATGATCCAGATCATCTGAGGGCCTGTTGGGTGCCAGACTATGTGGAGTATTCGTGGGTACTTATGGAGGAACTCCCAACATGGAAGACACAAAAACATTTGTTGGAATGGAATTTTAAAAGTCAGGAGAGTCACTCACCCCCAATTTTTGTTTTGTCTCTTCTTTTTCAGCCATAAGGCTCAAGGTATGTTGATCCAGTGCTGCCAACTCCACTTGTAATTGATGACATCTCTCCTCAGTTTGTTCCATTGTGCCTGGTAAGTGTTGACCTGTAATATCTCTCCATGATCGCACCTCATCGTCAAAACGAGGTACCTGCTCAATAACTTTCTGAGATTGCATTAAACAAGCCTGGTTGTCTGCAAATTGAGAGGGACTATGCTGGCCACTACTCCAGTGCAACCCAACTGCCTCAGATGCAGTCACCACTGCCACAGCCTGTGAACCTCCTACTCCTTCAGTCTCCATACACACACTGGTATATGCCATCATTGGGACAGGAAGCAAAGTCCCCTGCTGCCCAAGTAGGGGAATTTTTTATTGAAGAAAACAAATTCAAAAGTATATTGAAATCAAACACAGGTTACCACATGTTTCATGGTAAAATCATAACAAAAATACAAAAGGAAAACTAAGAGAAAATGAAACAGAAAACACTCCAAATCCTATCCTTATGCAGAGATACAAAGAAACCATACAAAATGTTTCCATAAATTCCCAGCTGTTACAATATTTTTCTTGCATTCAACATCATAAACAATAGTTAAATTATGGATAATCTGGTCCACAGTCTATTCTGGACCATAATCTTGCTGCTGTAATGAGAGGGCACCCCTTCCCTGCCATAAATAATATTTACACAGGGAAAAAAATAAACTGAGTGTTTTAGGGTGAAATTTATCTAATGATGAATTACATATACCTTGTGCTAAAATTCATGTGTTAGTTGTAGTGATTGGTCTGTGCACATTTCGAGCAGAAAGGACCAATGTTTCTTTGAAAAGGGCCATTGTAAATCGAAATGCTCCTGTGTTTCAACTATGTTTGAGCAGGTAGACCTGGAACACATACGCTCTTCTAGAGCTTTATGTTTGTGGGTAACCCTTACTCCCAGTCTACCAAAACATGATGGCCAAACAATATCCCATACTTTTAGAGGCAGCCTTTTATCTGTAAATTATGAAAAAATAATGGCTAGCAGGGAATCATAAGCATTTAACATTGGTGGTATCGCATAAAACTTAAGGTTCAGAATATAAGCATAAAATGACTTTCTGGAGTTACTTAATAAGATTTGGGGGGGGTCACCTGCCACAGTTTTTATTTTACACATGCCATGTGTAAATAGGGGGTTAAGTGAAACTGTTTTAAATTATGTGGAAGGGATGACAGAGTACTTATCCAGCCCAGGAAAACTCTAGAGAGTGCAGATTCCATGAACTTATACCCTTCCTGGATGGGTGTTGAAAGGAGAGGAAGAAAGTTCTGATGGAAAAAAAAGACTATAAAAAACAAAATTGGATTTACCATCCGTACTCCCCTAAACTGTAATCATTGTCAGTGTGGCCTCTCTTGATGAGGTTAAGTCTACTCCCCCAGAAGCCTTGAAAAAAGACATTCATGAGCCTGAATTCCAAAGAGAGAGAGAGAGAGAGAGAGAGAGAGAGGTACTGGAAAAATTCAAGCAATGTGTAGAAAAATGGGAATAATCAAGGTACATAACATAGAAACCCTTTTTCTTTTTGAGATTGTTTAATTTTTCCATGTGGAGATGGTTTGTTCAGCTCTTTGAATCGAGGAAGGCCAAATCAAGGAGGTATCATCAGGAACCCCTAGCTGTACAGCCCAAATATTTATGGAATATGGAGACATTTGTACATTTACAAATACTTCTGGATCACCAGATGATGATGAAGTTGGGAGAACCAGGGCCTGACTTTTGTCGTAGTTAAGTCTGTAGCCAGATACTTTCTCAAATTCAAAAATTTCTAAAGTGGACTCCTGTTCATTTAAAATCTGGAGTAGTACATATGCAGAGATCATCAGCATATATGCTAATTTTGGGAGCGTGGAATCCATCCAGAAGAGTAATGGAAGGAATACCTGTGTTAACAAAAAATATTCTAATCAGAGGGTCAGTTTGAAAAAACAATAATAAGGGGCTAAGTGGGCAGCCTTGCCATACCCCTTTTTTTGCCACAAAGGCTTTACCCAGTTTCCCATTAACATAAAATATAATAGGTGCCAACTTATAAAGCAATGCAATCCACCTAATAAACTTACCTGGAATATGATAAACTTTCAATACCTGGGATAGGTATTAATGATCAACCCAATCAAAATCTTTTTCTTGATCTAATGCCAAGATCAAATGTTTGGAGTTTGAATCTGCCACATATGATATTATGTCCCTCAAAAATATAAAATTTCTGAAAATGGACCTTCCCTCAATTGCACAACACTGCATACTACTGATTACAGTCTCTGCTACTGCGGAGGTGCGGGTTAATAAAAGGGAAGCTAGAATTTTGTAGTCAACATTTAGGAGACTGATTGGCCTCCAATTTGACAACACCCTTCTGTCTCCTTTTTTATAAAGCAGTAACACTAAAGCTTGGGATATTAATTCAGGAAATGTTTCCAAAGATAAAATAAAGGAAAATACATCCGCTAATATTGGGTCAAAATAGGCTGTATACTTTAAGTATAATTCACTGGCAAGCACGCCCCTTCCAGGTGCAGAGTTTTTCTTTAATCTACCTAAAATGGCCATCACCTCTGCTGTAGAGACTGGTAAAGTCAAGGCAGCCAAGGTATCAGAGTCTATAGATGGAATTTTCAAATTCTGCAAATAACTGGAGTCCCCTGAGGTAGTAGAAGGAGAACTGAAAATCTCCTGCAAATATGTTTGTGAAACCTGCTGGATTTTATCTTGATCAGCATAATATGCATTAGTACTGGGGTCAAAAATGTTATCAATTTTAGAGTGCTGAACTCTTGTCTGGCAGCTTTCGTAAATGTCCAAGGAAGGCTTGGATCCTTCCATACCAAATTACGCCTCTAATTTCAGTGACTCTGCCCTGTTATACTGGACTTTAAACATTTCAGTCTTCAATTCCTGGATTTCATTACTTAAATCCAGCTTATGTTCATAGGCCCCTTATATTGTTTTATATAATTTATCCTATAGTTTTAGATACTGTAAATAAGATTATGTAAAGTTTCTCACAGACTGTGTTATAAATAAAACTTTCAACTCTATCTTCATGGCTTAAATCCAGCTTATGTTCATAGGCCCCTTATATTGTTTTATATAATTTATCCCATAGTTTTAGATACTGTAAATAAGATTATGTAAAGTTTCTCACAGACTGTTTTATAAATAAAACTTTCAACTCTATCTTGGTGTCTACCCACTAGTCTGTAAGAGACTCAAAAGTATCTACCACAGAAAACCTAGCTGACAGAAAATCAAATGGTTTCGTCTCCATGTCAGATTGAGATAAAAGGGAATTATTTAGCATTCATCTAGAAACAGAATGTTTTGAAAAGGGGGGTATCACTATGGACCAAGTTACAGTTACTGCCAAGTGATCTGAGGTTTCACAAGGGAAAACCTGTGCTCATGAACTAAGAAAGGATTTTGAAATGAAGAGATAATAAATTTTCAATGCCAGAGGGCCCTTAAAAAATGTTTTCGCTCCCTTAGAATGTACTGCAGTATATCCATCTAATAACCCAGCGGTTTTTAAAACTGAATTTATACAATTTGTATCACCAAACAGTTAATTGGTACGTCCTCCTCTGTCCTCCAGTGATAATGGGCAGTTAAAATCCCCACCCATTATTACGTTTCCTTTGGTATGTAAGTAGGGCTGAATCAATGAGAAAGGTGCAGAGCGTGAAACAACGCTTTGTGGGGCATAAACATTTATAACCCTAAAATGTTTACTTCCCCTGTGTAGATCTACGAGAAGAGCCCTTCCAGGACATATATCAACCAATCTTCTTATGGAGAACTGAAAACCTTGTATTAGGATACCTACCCCATCATACATATCAGGACTCTGAGACCAAAAGGAGTGACCAATGGGCCATAAGTGTTTTGCATGTGACACCTCATGCATGGTTTTGAGTCTGGTATCCTGGAGGAGAGAAATATCATTACATAGATCTTTTAAAATCTGGAGGGTAGTTAGTCGTTTTTTGTATGCCTTGATACTGCATACTTAAGGGTTAAGGGGGAAATGCACAGGTCAGCCATCATTCTACCTTATAAAACAGTATCATCAAGATACTTTCTGGTGTGATTTCTCAGCTTTCTTTTTAACTATTTCTGAGTATGAGTCAGATGAGGGGTCTAATCTAGAAGATGCAGTGGAGGAATCAGAATCTTCCCCATCATCCTCAGTATCTCTCCACTGCCCCCTCTTTGCCAGAACATGATACTTATTCCATGGTGCTCAAAGGTGGGAAACCACTCAGGCACACTGGTGGTCCAGTTTTGTGCGCTGAGCCCAGATTCATGCTCATAGTCTGGAAGATCCAGAGTGAAGGCCAACAGGGAAGGGCTCTCCTCCTGGGTGGGGGGATTGTGCTGTGCAGCTACAAAAGCATCTGTAGCGGTGCTTCTACGGTGACATCCTTGGCAGCATGGTTAACAACACACTGCTGGAATCTCCCCACCAACCCAGTACTCAGTGTCCACATACTACAGGAGGCAGGCAATGCATCCTAGAATATAGGACTAAACGGAGTGCCTGTCACACTGGATGACAGCTCCCTGGCGCTGCTCTCCTATCATCCTGTCCTGCAGCGTGCTGGCCCTGCCCCGTCAACTATTGCCCTAGCTTTTTTTGCACCATAGTTCTCCCTGATGGCCACAGGAATCCCACTGACAAGGTCAAGTCAGACTTGTAGGGCAATCCGGTGGACTGAAGGGTATCTATAGGTAGAGACCCATGTTTTTCTTAAATAAGAAATAGCAAGAAATAACAAGAAATTAAGGTATAAAAAGAAATTCAAGTTATAACAAGAAATAGCAAGAAATTCAGCATATAAAAGGAATAAAATGAAAAAAACACATGAATAAAGTGAAAGAAACTGCATTTTGGTAGTCAAAATCTAAATAAATGCTTGCAGCAGTTGTTGTTTAGGCTCTGTTGTTACCACAGAGATGGTCCGCAAGGAAGCAACAGCAGAATTGTTTCAGTCACAAAACCTTGCAAGACCATAGCATAATGTTGCTTAATACAATGTAGTATACTAGGAATGTGATTTCTAGTGTGTATAAGGTCATTTTGAGGTAGTTTATGAATGAAAATGTGATAACAAGAAATAAAACTAAATTTTCAATGAATAAAAAGAAATAAAAAGAAATTCCAGAAAAATAAAAATGATTAAAAATAAAAAGAATTTCACAGGTCTCTATCTATAGGAAGTTGCATTAGCAGACAGTGTGGGATCCTCCTCAGGAAGACTCAAAAGATTCGGGTGTCAGGAGGCCAGGATAATAACATAAACGAAGGAGACAAAATAAAGAATACTGCATGGACAATGTTGTACAACAAGGCTGTGTTTCCACTGAGGGGTTCCAGTGACATCATAGGGACTTGGAGAGTGAAGCATGAGAACCTCAAAGCTGAAACAGAGCAAAGTCGGCATGGTTCCCATGAATTATTTTACATAGTACTGTGTATGCAGTACATTGAAATATAAAATAAAAAATGCAGCTTTTTTCTTTCCAAGAAATCTTCAGTTTAATTTGTTATTGCTAAAAAAAACATAAATCCACCTTCACTCAGCAGCTGAAAACTCACTTGAAGTGTAGGTTTCTGATTTTTAAAATTATGAAACAACAGCATATTGAGTGTGATTGGTTTGTATGGATTCTGTGTGTGTGTGGGCAAGAGTTGAAAGTAAAACAGCAAGTGGCTTGAGTTTCCATTCTAATTAAAAAAGCTATTTTACCACAGAAGCGTACAAGCCTCTTTCTACATAGAACAAGTCATGCTCAAAGCAGTCATGATCACACTGTGGTGGCATTCTCCAATGATGCTTTTGATGTTGTCTGAACACTGGCTTTCTGCTTTCTCTATCATTGCTTCTTATGGCAATTTTTTTATTTTTTATTTTTTATTTAGTTGTTTAACCAGGTATAGCACACTAAGCTGAAAGCTTTTCTACAGGAGCAACCTGGGAGCACAAGGAGGTTAAGTGACTTGCTCAGGGTCACACAGTATGCAAGTGGAAGCTGTGGGATTCAAACCCAGGTCTGGTCTGCTGGATGTCACCAGACCAAAATGCTTTCCATACATCTCTCTTTGTCTCCTACAAGGCAAATTGGGATTCTTTAGCACACTGGGCTGAAATGTTGCTGAAAGTACAGTCAGTCATTCAGTGACCCCAGCCATGATGCAATGCAGTAATACAGCAGTGTATCACACAATGCTGCAATATACTGCAGGGAACAGTGCCTTTCAAATGGCAGTTGAGCATTTTTGACATGCATTTATTACATGTTACTGTGTTGTACTGCGGCTGACTCCACTAGCATTTTATATACATGGCTCCAGTGATCTCCTTTGCTGGGCCCCACTGTTTTTTTCCCCTTCATCGCCAGCCTTCTGATGAGTTGCTGATTCACTCTATGCATGACCTCAGCACTTTGACACTGTCTTTATCAGTGCCCTTCTTTACCACACCAGTAACACACACATTCCTCCCTTTGGCCATGGGATTTGGGAACAAAGGACTGAGTGTAACACATGTTAAAATCCGCAGCCTCCTCCCGAAAATTGATTTACTGCAACCCCTCATGGTCAGCCTTAATCCTGACATACTGATTATTTCTGAGTCCTGGCTTTCCCTTAGGATTCCAGATGTGGTGCTTGCCTTCTCTGGCTACTCACTTACCCGGCTGGATAGAGCCACTAGGGGAGGTGGGGTTGCCATCTATCTCACCTCTGCCATTCAATATGTTCCTATACTCTTTATCTCCTCCATAGCTGCCTATGAACTCCTCCACATTAAACCCACACTCCCCTTCACTTTTCCCATCCATTGCCACAGTCTGTTGCTGCCCTGGCCTGCCTTCCTCCTCTATTACTGAACTTCGCTCCACTATTGCCTCTCATACTTCTATCAGTGAATGTCTCATCCTCGGGTACTTCAATAAAAACTGTCTCTCCTCCTCACTATCCCAATTCTGTGATAACATTAAATCCCTAAACATTACTTAGCTGATCTCTGACCCTACCCAACTTAATCTCAAATCACTAAATCACACCCTTTTGGACTGGGCCCTTGCCTCCCACCCACACATAATTATTGCACCCGGCACCCTACTGGATGCCCTTAGTGACCACCAAATGGTCTACTGTATACGCAAGATTCACCGACCCAAAGCCCCACCCAAACTGCTACTAATTCAGTCATTCCAGTTCTTGGACCTGTCCTCCCTTCCCGAGGACCTAGCAGCTACTGATTGGTCTCTTATCTCTACTGCTAGCTCCACTGACTCGGACCTAAATTTCTTCACATCATGTTTCCTGTCGATTTGAGATCACCATGCCCCACTTAGGAAAAGTAGGGTTTGAGGCTCTCATCTCCTCTGGGTCTCTGGTGAACTGCTAGCCTGCCTGCATGCACGAGATCTGGTATGGAAAGCCCACAAGACCTCTAGCTCCACTGCTGACTATCATAAATATTGTGCTTTACGTAATGCCTGCACTAGAGCTACAAAACATGCTAAGGCAGAGTACTTTTCTGCCACCATCCAAAACAATATTAACCACCCCTCCAAGTTATAGAAGGTCATCCAATCCCTCATCTCCCCTACTACCTAGTCTTTGTCCCAGTCCTCAAGATGAGAGGTGCCACCATCTCTAACCACTGTGCTGTCATAGCTGAATTTAACGACTATTTTTCCTCCTGTGACTCTTCCTCCTCTCCATCTTAGCCCCCCACTGCCCACCCTGCCTCCCATCCTCTCCATTCTCCTTCTTCTCTAGTCCCAAAGCTGCCACTCTCAAGGCCATCCTGGCTCTAAACCCTCTTAAGGGCAATAGCCTAGATGGGCTGGACCCAAACTCCTTCATCTCTCTGCCCCTGCCATCTACCTCCCTCTCACATCCCTCCTTAACCTCTCCTTCTTCCGGGCCTCCATCCCAGCTTCATGAAAGCATGCCTTAGTCATTCCTCTCTCTAAAGGTGGGGACTCCTCTGTTCCTGGGAGCTACTGCCCTATCTCTTTACTTCCTACCCTCCCTAAACTTCAAGAACATGTGGTTCTTTCTCAGAATTTTCCTTTTCTTGACTTATCCTCTTACCTCACCCCTTTACAGTCAGGATTTCACAAATTCCACTCCACCTCCCTGCTCAGGCTGACTGACTCCATTCTACCCAGCATGAATCAGGGCTGAATCACCTTTGCAAATTTTGTCAACCTGGCCAAAGCCTTCTACACCGTAGCCCACCCGCTCCTCCTTGAAAAACTCTCTGCTGCAGGACTTTCCCCCCAAGCTACAGATTGGTTCCATTCATACCTTCTAGGCAGAACTCAATCAGTTAAAATCGGCAACTCCCTGTCCCCTCTCTTCAAATCAGCACTGGTGTCCCCCCCCATGGATCGGTGCTAGGTCCCATCCTCTTCTCCATTTTTCTGAATATCCTCCCCTTTGCCTGTTCATCTGCATCCATACATATGTATACAGATTATATTGTCATATTTACCTCAGGCTCCTCCCCTGCTGATACAATGACCAGCCTACAGCTGGATTTTGACAACATCCAGCTCTGGTTCCACTCTACTCAGCCGTCCCTTATTGCAAAAAAAATAGTCTCTATGACCTTTGGAACCAGGCAAAAACTCTCTAGACTTCCAGCCCTCCCCTCATTCCACATCCTAGACATCCCTTCCTTCAAATACCTTGTGTCATGGTTTAACCTGCACCTAGATTTCTCTGTTCACATGAACTCTATCCACAAAAAGCTCCACCCAAAACTAGGTGTCTTGTACTGGAACAGAGGGTGTAACCCTCAGCTGTCACACAGTGCCATTTTACAGAGAATGATTCTCCCCATATTCAGCTATGGAGACACCATCTATGGCAGTGCACCAACGTCCACCCTAGCCAGACAGGACTCCCTCTATCACTCCTTCTGCTGGTTTTCTCTTGACTGCCCTCCTTTGAGTCACTGCTACTCCCTCTACACCTCACTTGTCTTTCCTCTCTTGAAGCCAGAAGGCTTGCACATGCCTCCACCCTTATTGTCAAGTACTGGCTGAGCTCACTCCCCTCCTACCTCACATCTCTACTCTCCACTCCCACTGACTGCACCTACTCCCTTCGTAGCACTGGCTGCTGGACCCCAGCACTCCCATCTAGGTCATCCTCTTCTGGCCAAGTTGCATTCTCCTTCCACCTCCCTAAACTCTGGAATGCCCTACCTTTACCCATCCACACTGCAACCTCTTTCTACTCCCTCTCTTGTCTTCTTCAAGACTTCACCTCTCCTTCCTGCAACTGCACCTGAGCTCTCCACCCCTACTACACTACTCTGTCTGCTTTCCTCCTTCACCCTCCTTTTCTTCCATTACCTTTACTGTTACCTCCTGGACTCTGCCTGTAAACCCCACCTCACTCCCTACCTACTATATTCCTCTCCCTTTTTCCCTGCATGTCTTTACGTTATCTTTGCCTTTTGGCTGACCCTATCAAGTGTTGTAGATGCTGAACCTACTTATGTATACTATAATCCTGCTGCTGCTTAGCTCTGCCTACTATGCACTGTAAATATTCTATGTCAATTCGTTGTACAATCTATCCAATTATGCACTGAAAATAATGGGCTCGATTCTAGAAGGGTGCGCAAGTTTCCACAGAATGTACTTGCACCACCCGCCAACTACAAAAAATGACCCTGCACCCTATTCTAGAAGGGGCAGCAGAGGTCTCCCTAGCAATCCCGCCCTTGCGATATGCAGCCACGTACACCAAACCAAGTGGTGCACTTGGCGCAGCATGCTAAGCCGCGCAATAGCAGGGCAGTGCAGTCAACCCCCTCCCACACCTGGACCCCAAGTCACCAGCCACAAATGAGCATAACCCAGGGAATCCCTCAAGACTAGTGCCCCCATCTCTGTTACACACAGATACATATCCCTGATATCCTGGTAGTCTCACCCCCAAACTGTATATAATAAATATTGTTCCTTTATCCCAGGTAGTTTAGTGGACCTCCCCCACCCAGCCGTGTCAGCCTACCCAGCACCCCCACCCATCCCCAGCTGGCGACTGGCACAGCCACCTCTTACCTCCATGGCCAGCCACCGACTGAGTGCAGGATGAGTGCTACTGGTAAGACACGCTCAGAAATTAATTTCTGAGCATGGCTTTACAGTAAGCACTCATACTTCACTCAGTCATCTGCTGGCTGTGGAGGTGAGGTGAGCTGTGCCAGTCACCGACTGGGGATGGGTGGGGGTGCTGGGCTGAGACGGCTGGGTGGTGGCCACCAGACTACCAGGAAATTGGTGATTGTTATTTATTTGATGATGTTCGGGGGCTTGACTACCAGGGATTGGTGAACAATATTTAATTTATACAGTATGGGGGCCGCTAGACTACCAGGGATTAGGTGAACAATATTTATTTCATACAGTACAGGGCCACTAGACTACCAGAGAATTGGGGGTTATATTATCTATACATTGATGGGGGGGGCACTAGACTACCAGGGCAGGCTTTTTGCCGCATTTGTGGCGGGCGAATCACGGTTCGGGGCACGGGTGGGGGATGGCAGCGCCACCCTGCGGGGCTATTGCAAACAGGTGTTTCAGGGGGATAGGGGTATGGGTAGCCCTGTGGGGCCCCACTAGGGTTTGCTGGGCATGCAGGGATGGGAAACTGTGCACTAACCGCTGGACAGCCCACGGGTCTACAGGACCTCGGGGGCACCCATAAGTTATACCAGCTAAATGCTGGTGTAACTTACGTTGCTGGTGTTCCTCTGGGGGTTCTTGTAGAATCCCAACATGTGGACTTTGTGGCTGCCCTTCTAGAGTGAGGCACAACTGCTGCCATAAACCCCCTAGTGCCATGTCGCAGTGGGTTTATGCGGCGTAACTGCTGTTTGGCGCAAGTGGCCTGTGACATGTCGCAGGCCACTTTGTAGAATTGCGCATGTCACAACTGCTGGTGTAAGTTGCTACATGCACCATTCTACTTGGTGCAATTGCTGTTATGCCTGGTGTAAATCTTCTAGAATCTGGCCCTATATGTTTACTTCATTGTACAGCTTCTCCTATTATGTCCTGTAAATATTATGTATACTGTATGTAAATACTATGTATATTTCTCCAATGCCCTCTCCCCCCAGGATGCATCGGGAAACAAGCTTTTACTCAGCTCAGTATGTCTTTCCTGGTGAAACGTTTGAAATAAATAAACAAATAATAAGCAATCCATGATATAATCTTACCATCATCTCTTGGTAGCCCATTAAAATAGCAACTCTGGAGCAGTGATGCATGATAACAACCTCAAAACACAGAGGGACACTGACTCTCCCATCTCCCTGAGTTGTATCCCCCGGAGTTGTTAGTATAGTAAGGGGTGTGTGGGGGCAAAGCCCCCTGCAATCAGAGACATCACTGTATGTGGCCACTCTATGATTCCAGGCCATTTTCATATGTTGCCATTCCAGAGTCACCATCTTGATGTGGAACTGCACATCAATGGCGAGTGAAGTCAATGTTAATCTGTGTTGCTTCGGCTTTGATTAGTGGCCCTCCACCTTTAGGGCATCCACCTGTCTGTTACTCCAGAACCAACTGAGGCAATTTCTCAATCTGTGCCATGAGCTATGAGGTTCCAGAGGCTACCTAAACTGATAGGTGATTCAAAAGCATACAGTCCAGGTGGCTAAAGTAACAAAATGGAGCAAAAAGCAAGACATGTACTCACTGTGGAAACATCAAAGGAGCTCAGCTTCACCATAACTGTATAATCCAGTTGAACAAACACCAAGATGCAGCAGAATTATCAGGAATTTTTTACTCCATTTAACCACAAAACCATCAGCTAAGTACAGGTACCCTTCCCCTGTATCCCGGGAGAGGGGTACCTCTATATAGCTGCTGGTTTGTGGTTGAATAGACTAATCATTTCCTGATTATCCTGTTGCATTTTGCCATTTGTTCAACTGGATTATACAATTATGGTGAAGCTGAGCTCCTTTGATGTTTTTACAGTGAGAAAACTGATAGGGGAACTATTGGTCACTATAATAGTTGTCCAAAAAGTAGTCTGAGAAGCACATACAGAAAGTAATCATTCTTTCTGTTGCCACACCTCACTGAGCAGATCTCCTTAGATTGACAGCTTGTCCATTCTGTTCCTCAGCCAGAGGTTCATCAGGATCTGATCTGAGTATACAGTGTCATTGAGTACAGTTGCAGAAATAGCCATGGTCGGATAGTTACTGAAATTTTTCAAAGATCTGCTACTTATCCTTAGTTCCTTTAGGAAAATAGTGTTTTGGTGCCTCCACAGTCTCCTTTTCCTCATTACTCTCAGTCATGATGCAGATGGTCTTGGGGTCCATATCATATACAAGACACTGTGCCATTAATTTTCTAATCACTTTGATGCCCATAGTAGAGCTCCCATGACATTATTCTTGCTGTACCCCTCTGAGACTTTCCATATAAACAGGATCTTTTGGGTCCAAACCCCCTAAATGTGACACAATCTATTGACTTACTGGAAAGCCTTTGTGATTTTCAAAAAAAGTCACAGTGCACTAGACTGTTATTCAACTACACTGGTGGGATACATGGCTGTTCAAGTCAGAAAGAGGAGATCCTTATGGTCAGCCTTCACTTATAAAGCCTGTCTTCTGGGGTATTTTCAGAGTCTGAGGCACTCCCTCCTTACAGTGCCACTAGGTCACTTTGAATATTGCAGTGGCTTACCCTGCCTTGTGGGCTCAACAAGGTTGAGGGTCTGGTGTCTTTAATCTCCTGATAGGGAAATTCATTTCCAAGGTTGAAGGTAATTGATAACATGGTGTCTTCACCAGACAAAAGTTAAATGGGGCCTGGTGTAAGCATGGTGCAACCCCCTAAGATGAGGTACCTATTCATATCCCCACAAGGTCACCTCACCTGTGAACCAGATCAGAGTACAAAAAGTCCCCCCAAAGCATGGAACATATTACATGAAATTTAATTAGAACTCTGGCAATGATTTTAGGCAAAAGAACAGTATTTTATTAAGGGTACAAACTTCAGGCCCTTAATGGGGATACAGTACAGGATTGATTACAAAGTGTTACTTCTTGTATACAGATGCTTACAATACATGATTGTGGCCATAGATATTTGTCAGACAAAATTGTGGAGCATTGTCCCACTAGAGCTCTTCGCTTGCCAAATATTAGGCTGATTACCATTTCTAAATTCTAACTTAAGACGGGTGGTTGTCAGGCTTTTGAGGTTAGGGCCCCTACATTACAGAATGCCCTCTGTTTTGTTTTTTTAGAAGTCTTTTACTGATTTTGAAAAAATTAACATCTAAACCAGAAAATTATAGACTAAATAATAAATTACAACTAGTTAATCATACATAAGAATAAAGAATTACAAATACAACAAATACAAGGACCAGCCACTTAAACTCTAAAAAGAACACAGTATTTAAAACTATGTACTGTATAATGGAAGCAACTAGCGTAGTGGTTAAGGGTACTGACCTGCAAACCTGTAGACCTGGGTTTGAATCCCATCAGCCCCCACTTACATACTGTGTGAACCTGAGCAAGTCACTTAACTTCCTTGTGCTTCCAGGTCGCACCTGAAAACAAGCTGTGGCTTAGTGTGCCTTTCCTGGTTAAGCAATTTCCCCTTTCCCTAATGTAAACATTATATATATATCAAAAACTGTAAAGACAATGAACAATTTATTTAATTTTAAAACATTTCCCTTATAATTTATACCTCCTAATCCAGATTAAGTATAAAAGATGATTATAGAGGGAATATAGATAATGAAAAGAAGAAAATGAGACAAGCTGAGAGTAGTTCAGAGATCTAACAAGCATTTGTCAATGCCGAATGTTGTCTTGCTGACATTGGCATTGGTAGCGCAAGAGTTGAACAGATGCATAATAGGAATGGCAGTGAAGTATGAAAGTGACATGAAACTCCACATCACCCTACAGAGACTGACAGGCACTGAGGTGTGCCTTTGGGCATCGTCCATAATGTTCATGACATTTCAGCTCACCCTACCCTGCAGTGCGACAAATATTATGTTGTGCCTTGGGGTCCTTGGGCCTTATGCTCACCCCATTTGGCCATAACGCTCATGGCATTTTACCTCACCCTATCTTGCAGACACCGACAAGTGCTGAGGTGTGCCTTGGGGTGTTTGGCTTTAGAATCACCCCATTTCATAAAGACATACACTGAAATGGGTACAGCACAGGAGAATGGG
Source organism: Neoceratodus forsteri (assembly GCA_016271365.2). Lineage (NCBI taxonomy): Eukaryota > Metazoa > Chordata > Ceratodontiformes > Ceratodontidae > Neoceratodus > Neoceratodus forsteri. Next base: position 275,249,541 of record CM057453.1, on the reverse strand, counting down.
GTGAACTGTGGGGCCAAAGAGTCCAAGGCACACCTCGATGTTTGTCCGTGGCTTGAGGGTGGGGGGATAGTACGGCATGAACATGACAGCTGACAATGGAAAGACACACCCGTGACGCCTGTCAGTCTGTATAGGGTGGGACATTATGGTTAGAAACCCTAATGCCCCAGCCGTTTGTTGGTATTTGCACTACAAATTTGCAACACAGCATTTTTGTGACCCCCACCTCATGAAAGTGTTTGGGACCTCTGCTCATGAATAGTGGCACTGTGATTTTGTTAATCTGTCCTGAACATTGATTTCTCACAACGACCTTGCTATTCTGAGCCAGATGTGGGAAAACACCATATTGGCAGGATGTGAAAAATAACAGCTGTTCCCCATTCATAGGTAGGTGTGAAGAGATGGCAGTGCTGTAAATCTTGAGTGTAAATATTAAAAATGCTCGAATTTATGAGCATATGTAGAAACTGCGCAATGCACACCCGTAACACAGTCATTTAGTGGAATTATTTCTCCAAATTTTCAACATAGGCATTTTGGGACCTCTTCTTATGAACACTGTCACTGTGCTTTTCTTCATCTGTCCTGATCATTGATTTCCCACAGCGACTGCGCCATAGTGCGCCACTTATGCAAAAAATACATTTCGGGCAGGATCTGAAAAATAACAGCTATACTGTTCATAGGGACGTGTGCAAAATTGACAATGTTGAAAATATTGAGTGGAAACATTACAAATTGTCGAAGTTATGAATGTGCATGGAAACTGAGCAACGCACTATTGTAACATAGTCATTTTATGGACTTTTGTCACCAAATTTTCAACTTAGGCATTTTTAGGACCTCTGCTCATGAACAGTGTTGCTGTGATATTTGTAATCTGTCCTGAACACTGATTTCCCACAGCAACTGCGTTATTCTGTGCCGGTAGTGTGAAAACACATTTCAGCCAGGATGTGAAAAATGACAGCTACACTGTCCATAAGGAGGTATGAAAAAATGCCAATGTTGAAAATCTGGGGTGAAAATATTACAAATTGGCAAGGTTACAAGTGCGCTTGGAAACTGCACAATGCATGCTCATAACACAGTCATTTTTTGGAATTTTTTCACCAAATTTGCAACATAGGCTTTTTGGGAGCTCACCTCATGAACAGCGACACTGTCATTTTGTTACTCATTCCCAAAAGGTGATTCCACGCAGTGACCAAAAAATCACCTTTCTGGACTGAATAACGCCATGATAGTGACTGAATTCATGAGGAGGGATCCCAATAACCACATGTTGAAAATCTGGTGCCACAATTCACAAAAATGCCCGAGATATGCACCAAAGTTGAAAAAACCCTATTTATGCTATTATACAGCTTACGGACATGTCTTCAGTTCGCGGTCGGCTTTTAAGAGTGCAGACGTGTCCACGCTCCACCAAAGATCATCGCGCTGGGCTCCAGAGCTAAATATGGAGTGAGGGGGTGTGTGGGGAGGCAGGGTGTGCAGAGGGTGGGGCCATGGACACAAAGAGGGGCTGTTTTCTGTTTTACAGGGTTGAAACAAACAAAAAAAACATCACAGGACTGTTTTTTTTCAAGGACATTTGGCATGCTGGGGTGGGCTCCTAGCGTGCCACCTGTGTGTTTGATGGTGGGGTCTGTAGCCAACGGGGATTGGGCACCCCCTCAGCACCCAAGAAATGGTGGGATGCATAATGCCGATGGGGACTGGGACCCCCATCGACAAGTTAAATTAGGAGGGGGCATGCTGACAGGGGGATTGGGCACCCCCACCAGCTTTCAAAGGGACTATGAAAGGTGATAACTGTCCCTCAGCTTCTGTGGGGACTATGAGAAGCTGACGGGGAAGCTGCCACCATGTTTCTTGATAGGGACACCAGATGAGGCAAGCAGTGATTGGCTTCTGCAATCACGGACTGCCCCGTGGCACTCCCTGATTGCAGCAGTTAATTTCTTTCAAGGTGGTGGCACATTTTCTGAACTGCTGTCATAGGCAGCATGCTATGCCATTGGCACCACACAGCCCTGACACAAAAAGCAGTGGCGCCATTGGCTACAGCAGGACTGCACCTCCAAAACCCGCTTCTCCACTGAAGCAACCACAATATGTTGCCTGTGCTGTGCATGCAAGACAACATAATAAAGGTAACACTATTCAGAGAGATCTATCTAATTAAAAACTACAGAAGATAGGTTGGCCCAGTGGTGTGGTGGGTTGAGGCATCTATGCATCCCTGCTGCCACACCAGTGACCTAAGTTTGGTAATGGACTTGAGTCACTCAGGGGCTCGGCTGGGGAGGGAAGACTGAGCACCATAGGACAACTCTCTTCCCTCAGGGAGGGGGGGTTCCTGTGACCAGCCTGTTGACTGCCACCTGGAGGGATCCAGATGGCAGCACATGCATGGTCACATAGCTTGGGGAAGAGCTGGTGTACAAAGTGCTGATGGGACTTCTTTGGAGGTGGAGTGTGGATGCCATGCTCATTGCATGTCCTGCCTTTCTGTGCCAGGAGAGAAAATCTGGAGGAAAAATGGGGATGGGCTCCATGACATTTACCCAGCACTGGTCGCCCATCTGGTTTCAACAGGAGGAATAATGGAGACATAAGATGACTGATTGAACTGGGAACGGGGCTGATACAGACACCCAGCCTGACAAGAAGGAAATAAAAATCTTTTTAGAAAAAAAAAACTACAGAAGAAGAAATTTAATCTAAATTATTGGTGCAACATGACATTAGGGAACCCTATTTCTTAAAACCAGGAAGCTTATCTTTATAGTCATGCGCAATTTTGTCAAGCTTGAAAACCTCAATAATTATTCTATTTTTTTCAATTCAGATATTGTGGGTGAGGTTTTCACAAGCCATTTTCTGTGAATTAGATTTTTAGTCATAATGGATTTAAGTGAAATAGCACACTTATCTGCCCAAGAAAGATTCCCTTTGGTCTCAAAAACTCCAATGATACAGGACTTTAAGTTCACGTTAGAGTTAATCTTAGCCAGCCCTGATAAGTTGTGTCTGATCTTCTCCCAAAATGATTTACTATGTGGGCAGTCCAACACTAGGTTTTTTAAGTCTGACTCATCCATTCTCACATTTAGTACAATTATCCATTTGTTGAAGACTCATTTTCCTCTAATGTACTGGAATGTAAAATAAATTGTTCAATAACATGTGTTGTATTATTCTGTGATTCATTAGTGTGAAAGTTTTGTACCAAAGTAAATCAATTTCCTCCAAGTTCCAATTAGAAGTCTTCAGACTAGATACCATGGTCTAGTACTTTGTAGAATTAGTGGAAATTCCTTTAATGCTATTAATGAAAAAGAAGTAAAAGACAGAAATATTAGATTTTGCTTTACAGATCATCAGAAAATTTCTTCTATCATCACCAGCACATAACAATCTATCATGTCTATTGTAAATTCTGGTAATTAGTTCCTTAATTTTTGTTAGCAGTTCAAGGTCTCCTTATCCTAAGTTACAATTTTCTTGTAATTGAACACTTTTCAACCATTTTGTTTCTTTTAAGTCCAAAATGCTATTTATTCCCAACTTTTCTAATTTATTGTTAGGTATTATTTTAGTTCCATTGTAATATTTAGGTTACCCCAAGTGGGTTGTTGTGGAGACTTGCCCAGATTATGATCCAATAAAGCAGCTGTTTGATGAATTTATCTTAATGACTGGCTCAGCTACTAGGAAATGAGAAACCTGTGCAAAAACGCAATACAAGCAGGCAAAAGCTCCTTTTACAAGAAGAAACTCACTGCCTCTGTTGGCAATCCAAGCAGGTTCTGAGGACACATCAAAGGGCACCTGAATTCCTCACAAAAGGGCATGATTATAAATGAAGTACATTACACCAACCCATGCACTACTGCAAATGCATTCAACACTGAGTTCACTGATCTCTACCCCTTCCCTGCCTCCACTCCCACTGCCAAGGACTACAACCCTGCTGCATCCACCCCAACTCACCCTCCTTCTACCCGCAAGTAGTCACCAGAAAAGAAGTCTGTAAACTCCTTAACTCCCTTCCACTCAGAACTGCTCCAGGTCCTGATGGGGTCGAGGCTAAGCTACTCAAGCTTGGATCTCAGTCTCTCTCCATCCCCATCAGCCACATCTTCAATTTATCTTGACATCTGGTGTGTTCCCATTTCAATGGAATGTTGGAAAAGGTAGTCCCTGTCTCCAAAAAGGGTGACCCCAAAGACATCTTACAGGACCATCCCATTGCCCTTCTGTCCATCCTCAGTAAACTATTTGAAAAGGTTGTTGCTTCCCAGTTAATGGACTACCTGCAACCTCCTCACTCCATACCAGTATGGAGTCTGAAAGGACCAACAACACCGCAACAACCCTCTTTAAGCTTACTAATGATGTTAAATCTGCCATGGACAAAGGTTCTCTCACTGGCCTTGTCTTCATCAATCAGCCTGTCCAAGGCTTTTGACCTTGTTGACTGTTCACTTCTAATCTAAAAAGTAACAGCCCTTGGTGTCTCCCCCCTATGCCAATACCTGGTTCTCCAACTACCTGACCAACCGGCACTAATCCATCAAATTTTGGGATGCCTCTTCACACCAGCTTCCCATCACCCAAGGTGTTCCTCAGGGGTCTATCCTAGACCCTCTTTCCTTCTCAATTTTCATTAACTACCTCCCGTCCTTCTCCACCTCCTGCTTAGTAATAATGTACACTGATAATATCGCTCTATATTACAGTGCTCGGAGCTCCCAACTCATCAGTACCCAAATATCAAAAGACTTCACCCACACACATAACTGGTTGGTGGCCAACAATCTGATACTCAGTCTACCTAGAACACATGTGGTGCTATTTGGCTCCAGGACATGCAGGTCATTCTGCTCTCAGCCCCAGGACAGCAGGTGTCTAAATGACTCTCCTCTATCTGTAGTTGAAGAGTGTAAGTTTCTAGGTGTTACTTTTGACACAGGGCTTGACTTTCTCCTCAACGTCTCAAACTGGTGCAAAGCAACAAGTTCTCAAATTGGTCTAGCCAACCATCTCAGACTCTTGCTTACCCTGAAGGCCCACCTGACCATCACCCAAGGCATCCTCCTCCCATGCCTACAAAATAGCTCTCTCTCCTCTTCACAAATGCCCCCTCAACTTCTTTACACAAATGGGATGTAATCTACAATAACATATGCCACTTCACCCTCTCATCCATACATCTCATGCACCATTGCTCTCTCTACTCTTCCTTAGGGTGGCTAGCCCCTTCTGCATCTCAGTCCTATGCCATAGGTTATTGTATACACAAACAACTCCAGGTCAATTTCCCAACTCCCCATATTAGGCTATTAAACAACTCCTGATCCACCTACTCCCTTAGGTCCTTGGACTCTACTTCGTTCACTACACCCACATGCTCAACCAAGATAGGTGAACAGACATTTTTCTCATTTGCTCTTAAGTATTGTAACTCCTCTCCCCAAATGTGTGCAGCTCTCCCACCACATCTTTCAAATCAGCCCTTAAGTACTAACTAACCCAATCCATGACTTGCACCTGTTTCCAACCATCCTCACCATAACTGTATCTATGTTGCTTAATTGACTTTTGCACCTCAGAATGTACTTGTCTTAACCTTTGTTACTTATCTAATTATTTGTCAACTTGTAATATTTCAGACTGTTCTTATCCGTACCCTGGAACTGTTAGGTCTCTAAATTTGTATCTTGGTGACTTGATGTACTTGTGCTTTGTAGCCTGTTGTATCTTGTGCTTTGTACCCTCCTGGGTCATACCTGCAATTAGGCATTCAGTTGTCTAGTGTACCTACCCAGTTACCAAAAACCAAATAAATAAATAGTGAATCCATTAGTATTTGATGTTTAATAAGCCTCTTGTTAGATGCTGCATTTAAGAAAATAATAGATTGCATATTTATATTGCTTTCTTGAAGAATATCTGTGTCTATATTTAGTCAATCACAGAAGTAAACTTTGCATTTTTTTTATGTGAACCCATTTGCAATACTGAGATGCTCTACAGGATAAATAATAGAGATAAAAGTCTGGTAATTTCAGCAACCCCCCCCCCATTTTGGGGCCCAGTTAGTTTATAATAAGCTAACCTCAGTCTTTTATAGCTCCAGATGAATTATTTATGGAGTTCTGTATGGTTATGAACCATTTTTTTGGAATGCAGTTTGTTATTAACATAAGATAATAAAATATTTTAGGTAATAATGTCATCTTAACTGAATCAAGTCTCCACAACAAATTAAGTGGACATTTATTCCAGAATTTTGAGTCTTTTTCTACTGTATTCTTAAGTTTCTTATGATTATGTTTTGCAAAATTGTTAAATGAGATATGAAGCTTTACACCAAGCTATTGAATTTCATCTTTAGACCATTCCAAGCCAGTATGTAGGGAGTCAGTTTCTATATATGGATTGTTTAGAGACAATAACTGAGATTTATCTTTTTTGTAGCCCAAAAGACTTCTAAAAGCATTAATAATATTCATTATTTTAAGTGTTGTTTTTCATGGCATTGAAACAGTTAGCCAGATGTCATCTGCATAGGAAGAACAAATTAATTTCTTACCTTTCATAACAAACCATTCTGTTTCTTGCTTAACTTTAATTTTTTGCAGTAATGGCTCAAGAAAATGAATAAATAAATTGGAAGAGTGTGGACATCTTTGTTTTGTACCATTTCTAATGTCAAAGTAGGGTGACATTTCTTCATTTATCAAAACCACTGCCTGGGGATTAGCATAAAGCAGTCTGATCCACCTGCTAGAGTTTTCAGGAAAGTAAAAATAGTTTAAAACTCTAAATAAATAATTCTAATCAACTCTATCAAATGTGTTTTCTGCATCCAATGAAATAAGAGTAATGTGTATTTTACATTTTTAGCTATTTTTATGATATGAAGAATCTTCTTAACATTATCTGCAGCATGTCGGCTGTTTAAGAATCTGGATTGATGTGATGCTGTTAGACACTGAATATCTTTATTTAGCCTCTTAAAAAATTAATCTAGCAAGAATTTTAGTGTCTGAAATAATCAATAACATCAGTCTATAATTCTTATTTTGTTCAGGATCCTCTCCCTTTTTCTGCAATAGAGTAGTTCACCCTTTTTCTAAGGAAGCAGTAGTTCTTTTTCATTTCCCCAAGCTTCTGTGAAGATCTTATGTAGCATGGCATAATCTCTTTTATGAATTTATGATAGAAATTCAAAAGCAATCCATCTGGGCCTGGAGCTTTATTTTTATTCAAGGATAGAAGTGCTTCCTTTTTTCCTGTTTGCAGATTTGTTTTTCTAGTTCTGATCGTTGTTCTACACCTGCTTTAGGAAGTGAAATATTATCAAAAAAAGTTAGAAAAAGTGTCTTTTGAAAAAGAGCATTCATTGCTTTTATAAAGATCAGAGTAAAATTTGCTAAAGGCTTTATTTATACTATATGTATGTTACCGTTTTATTAATATTTGCATCTTTAATACTAAGTATGTTTATATGATTGTTAGAGTTTCTAACTCTTATTGCCAATAATCTTTGTGCTTTGACACCAGATTCAGTATATCTATTTTTTGCCGTTCTAGTGCAGAAGATTGCTTCATCTTCACATTCATTATTAATTTTACACCATGGGCCCGATTCTCAAAGCATCGGGAATGACACAAATTGCTTGCATCAAATAAAAATGATGCATTTGGGTTAATTACACTGCATCTTGTGTCATTCCCAATTCTACAATGCCACCAGCACCAATTACAGGACTGCCTGTGCCAGCTAGACTTGCACCACCATTGCGATGGATATACCTGTGCACCACAGTGGAAGGGGGCTTGTGCCAGGGAGCACTGCTGCATGCCATTAAACAGGATTCAGTAATCCCCTCAAAGCATTCAGGGTCCACCTGAGTTAGACCATCTAGGACTGGTCTAATGACCTCTGCACCATCACCATCAATTAGAGAACCTTGGGGTGCGGCAATCAAGTGTCCATGGCTGGCATGGGAAACACAGGAAGTGGCAGAGAACAGTACCCTGGCAATGGCTTGGCACAGTGGGATGGTAAGCTGGACTGTGCCCAGTGCTGTGGATCACAGTATGCATTGCCAGAGATGGCCACAATACAATAATGGCACAGTCATGGCAGTCCAGCTGATGGGCATGAGAAGGAGTCAGGTGGCAGATGGGCCTAACAAACCAGCTGCATGTGTCCCCAGCACCAACCCAGCTGCTCAGGGCACATCCCAGTGGCACCGCACAGGGGACCAGCCCTTGGATAGAGGGATAGCCAGAGTTGTCACTCATGTTTCCACTCCACAGCCCCCCCTAGCACCTATTACAGTGCTGCTCACCCCTTCCAGACTGTCTGTGTGGCTGCAACAGACATTGCTCTGTCTCTGGCCATCTCCGTGGCACTCACTACCTCCTGACCCTCCCATCCAGTCATGTACAGCCTCTACCGACCTCCAGGGCACTCCGTCAGCAGGTTCTAGGCACTGGATGAGTTGCCGTAGAGCCATCCCCACAGCTTGTGGCATTCCTCTTCATTGCACCTTTACTTTGAAGCATGGTAGTGGTTGCTGAAAAATGTCTGAGTCTGGCTCCAGGACCCTCCAATTTGCAATTGGGTCCAGGGTCTTAGGCACATCAGCTATCAATACAAGCAGCTGTTTGCCTCAGCTTGCATTGATCTAAGGGCTGCTTTTGAGAATTTGGCCCTGTTCCTTCAATTTGCTCTCTGATTGATCTGTCATTATTTCTAACTCAGTCTTCTTGAGCTGTTCCATTTTTCATCAATTTTAGAATGTTTCTGTTTTTTCTTCTTAGATGCTATTCCTATGAGTAGCCCTCTAATGATTCATTTCAAATTTTCCCAGTTAATGGCCCAGGGGATATGTGATGGTTTATTGATCTCTAAAACCCAGTATATTTCTTTTGTGAACTTGTTTCTTACTGAAACATCTTCTAACATGGATGTATTTAGGCACTATCTATTAGGTCCTGAATTTCTATCCCTTTCCAAGATGGTTACTCATGTTGATGAGTGACCTAAGATTATATAGAGAATAATGTCTCTGCAGGTGTGTGTTATGAGGATTTTTCACACACCTAGGGTGTGGGAAAAATCCTCATAACACAAACCTGGCACAGGCATTATTTTTTATAATTACTGGTGCAAGAAGTCAATGTCAAAAGAAGTTACTGAAAGAGCTGTGTGATCCCTGCTGCAGTTTTACTGCTGCTCAGTCCCCTTACTCCACACTGACAGACACACACACTTACTCCACACTGACAGAGAGACACACACACACACTGTCTAGCATTTTTTTCTTTGTTTTCTTTCTTTTTTTAATGCACTGTGGAACTGGCAAAGGAGGCGCAGTCAGACAGTAGTCTGTGACAATGGTACATTCCTGTTCAGACTTGCTGTCTTCTGAAATGCCCATTGAAGAGTTGCAGCAGCAGGATCAACCAGATAGATATTTTTTTGTGCTATAAGGGCCAGAACAACCAGATAAATATTAAAAAAAATTAATAACTTACCAGTATGGAGAATGACAGGCAAACAATCACTGTGGGTCCTCCAAAATGGAGAAATGTATCTGCCATGTTTCTTGTGGTGTTTGGCCCACACACACACCACACACACACACACACAGAGGAAGATCCAGTGAGGTGGCACACTTCAAATGGCTGACACTAAATACCATAATAACTGGTTCTATGGGTTATTATGGCACTTGAAGCACAGGTCTAGCTTGTGTGTTATAGAGGGATACCAGTAATTATTTTAGGATATACTGTATATTTGCCACTTGTATGGAAGAAACTGAAGAGTTTGGATAAAAATGTGGTCAATCCATGAGTCTGTTTTAAGTACTGGTGACCAGAAGTTACACTCCTTTACATTTGTATTTAATATCCTCCAAGTGTCTGGCTTGGTGGCACTGAGGGTTGAGGTGCTGGATGCCACACCTCGAGCCACACTGGTGATCTGGGATTGGGGACGGATCCAGGTCACTGGGGGCTGGCAGGAGAGGGAGAGGACTGAGCATCCAGATGACTGCTTTCCTCTCCTGGGATGGGTTGTGGGTAGCTCCCATCAGAGTAGCAGCCTCTGGTGGAGATCAGAGGTAGCACTAGATGTTGGGATGTTGGGACATAGTCAGGGGGAGGGTCATCAGCAGGCTCCAGTGGCATGAGACACAGAAAGAATATGCCATGCAGGAGCCATTGAATGATGTGACCCTAGAGAGAACCAAACCAAGATAAACCCATACCATGGTGGTAGACTATGGTGGGATCAATGGCTGGGCCCCATGCCCAGTGCTGGGCTCTACCAGTGTGCATTTCCAATCTGCCTCCTCCTATCCAGTCACTCCACTAGATTCTAGATAGAGCACTGGAGAAGATGGTGGCCCCACCCTGGGAAGCTCAGAGCCAGGGGATCAAGTGGCTGAATTGGGATGGAGGGCAGGTCTGGTCTGGAGAGCACATTGGAAGCCTCAAGTGGGCAGCAGAAGCTCCAGCCAAGCATCCTCACCTGAAAAAGGCCATTGTAAGTAGGTGCAGAAACAGAGTCGATAAACAAAAATATCCTTCAAGCATCTATTAGGTCTAAAGAATCAACAAAAAATGTAAGGTCTTAGACCTGTCTAATATGTGGTATAGAATACAGTTTGAATCTCCTGCAAGGAAAATATTTGAATCAAGGAATCTATTCAGATGATCAAATGATCAAAAATTTCAGTAAATTTCCAGTGTGCACACTTGTTGAGGCTGTAGATATTAGAGTCCTCCTATTTGTTTTTAGAGTCCCATTCACAATTGAATAATATCCCTCTTTATCAGCAACTATTTACTTTTTCATTAATGCCTCCAACATTTAAAGATATGATTTTTATATTACAAGACATACAGAAGTAGTTTTGTTATGTGGCAGATAGGATTATATTTGTGGACTAACTTTAAATCGGATCTGCAGCTTATCTATTAGGTAGGGAAATGGGAAGACTAGGTGGGCCAAAGAAGTCCTTATCTGCCATCAAATTCTATGTTTCTGTGTTAAATGCTTCAATTTTCCAATTTTAGAAATTAAGTTCTTGCCATTATGGATGACAGACAAAGGGTTCGATTTTCAAATGAAAAACTTTGGCGCATGGTGCCTGCACCAAAAGTGTATGATGCAAGTGGCACCTCACATCAAAGTTTGCAGCTATCTTGATTTGTGAACTACAGCTGCATCAAAATTAGGATGCCATGCAGCAAAGCCCCCCTGTGCCACCCTTGTGGCAAATGCATCTGAGCACCCGGTTTCAATGGGGGTCATGCCACAGAGGAGCTGCACCATCACTTTTTTTGCTAGTCTACAAGCCCCTGCTGTAGTTGCAACAGTGGTAAGCCCCTTATACCATCCAAGAGGCAGTCTAAGGGCTGGGCAGGGAAGCAACAGGGGGGTTGCAAGGAGGGGACTGGAGGCAGAAGATGCATAGAGGGTGCTGTATGTAGTGACAAGGACATGGTGGCAATGTGTGGGGATGAGGTGGAACCAACAGGGGTGTCCAGTGCTACTGCATATAGCCAATTGGACCAAGTGCAGGAGACTGGCAGAAAGGGACCAGGACCTGCCCTCAGGAGGATACAGCTCTGGCACCTGCCCCATAGGTGCCACTGACTACAACACCATCAGCAGGCAGCAGTGGCTGCAGATTGCGAGGTGCAAGTGGTGACTGGAAATGGTGCACAGGCACCATGGCATTTCCCTGGTAGCAGGCCCTCTGCATCGAGGCAGGTGGCTGCCCACAGGCAGTGTTTTGGTCAGTGGCACTTATGTGGCAGGTGCCAGGGTTGTACACTCCTGAAGTTGGGTCCTGGTCCCTTTCTGCCAAGCCCCTGTACCTGGTCTGATTGGCTATAGTTAGTAGTGTATGACACTCCCACAGGGTGCTACCTCATTTCCTACACATTGCCACCATGCCCTCATCCCCCCCAGGACACCCCCATGCTTCTTTTGCCCCAGTCATATCCCTCCACCTTCATGTTGTCTCAAGTGTTGCGCTGGGTGAGGGTGGGGTTAAAGGATCCTTCCATCAAACCCCTCAGGTGCACCACTTCTTCAGGGCAACCCTGCAGATGTGGCAAATCTCAGGTCTTGGGTGCAGGGACCCTCATTTAAAATATGGTGGAGGGTCTTTGCTGCCCCCTATCTGAAAGTGCCACAGCTGCCAGAGCTGTAGATCCCCACAACTTGCAGTGATCTAAGGGCTCTTTGAAAATTGAGCCCAAAGAGAATGTATACTGTTATGGCTTAAAATCTCCCAGAATAGTACAGAAGAGGAAAGATAGAAGAGACAGCAGGAATGAAAGAAGAAAGAAAAAGGATCCAAATAAAACCAAGCAACTAACTTAGCTTAAAATAATTTTTTTATGAAAAGTAAAAAAAAAGATTTTGTAAACCTAAATACCGCAGTATATTTTCTGAGTTGTGTAACACTCCTTTAAAATTCCCAAATGCTTACAGTAGAAGATAAGACCTTTATACATGCACCACCCAAACCACAACCCCACTGGTTAAAAAAGTTTGGAGAGATCCTAAAATATAGCCAATCTTTGATACAGTTGTAATGCATAAATAAACACATCTTTTAACATACAGAGGTCATAAGTCAGCTTCTCTAACTGTATGGAACCCATAATAACATTGATGAAAAGAAAATGAGTCATAAATATATTGGCTATAGCTTGAATTTGAATACTAGAACAAGTGTATTACCCCTAATTAAGGTTTAAGTGACATTTAACTATGAAACACACAAGGTTTTATACTATCAGCCTTAAAGATCTAGGCTTTTATCACATTAGGGTTGAGCGGGCCTGTCCATTTGAAATCAGAATCCCACCAGATCTTATAGGATCCAATGGACCCAGGTATATCTGGACACTGCTGTTCAGTGCACTTTGTCTTCCTTGCCTTTTTATGACTATGGGCAGAGCCTACAGGAGTATTGCATGTACAAAAGGAGTGATGTCATGTTTTCTGTCCGTGGAACTGACTGAAGGTGTAAATAGGCTCCTCTACCTAACCCTCCTCCAAGCAATGTTTTCCACCCTCAAATAAATACGCTCTCATGTTAGTCAATGGTTGCAGGGTACTATTTTCTTTCTTAAATGGGTTGTACAAGAACTGGAACCTGAGTAGTGGGAAGCAGCATTCGTTTTTTGGGGGGAGTAAGATCCTCCTCCGCCTCCACCCCAAACTTTTTTCTGATTCATGTGGGAGGGGCATGAGATAGCTCTAGCATGCTGTAACAAGATACACTAGTTTGGAACACAGACATGCCTGTGCAGTGGAGAACAGAACAGAACAGAAGATATTTAATGCCTTCAAATTGTCTTAAAAATCCTTTGGAACAAATGATTATCAGAGCCTCCTGGGGTCTCAGAAGGACACCTAGACACACATTCTAATTTACAGTAAGATCCACATGTTTTTCTTAAACATTATATATATGTATAGTTTATATATAATTTGTCTTTAGTAGTTTCAAAACTTTGAACGCATACACACACACACACACACACACACACACACACACACACACACATATGCACACACATCCCAAGCAGAACACAGCTGGATAAGGTACCAGTATTTAGGAAACTTGTCATACTTACCCAAAGTCTAGCAATGTGAATCCTGGCTGTGAGTATAGGTGTTTACAGCTGAATGATAATAACCACATTTGCTTCACTTGCAAATAGTTAGGCATTTGTGTTTAATTTCTGTTTGACTTACTGTAGATTACACATATAATCTTTGATTTCAAGTATTTGCTAAATTGTAACTGTAAGTATCAGCACTCTGTTAGTAGTTAGTGCTGATTGTGGTCTGTGATAAAATCATTTTTTTTTACAAATGAAGTGCATGGTAGGAAGCTGAAAACAGACTTTGATGATAAAGTGTGTTTTTTCTTTTAAGTTTGAGATGTTTTAGAAAACATTGAACAAGAAAACAACTGGTGATTTTGAAAGCTATTCTGATCAGAGCTGACATAAAAAAAATCTTTTCTCATGGACACTAGAAATAGCATGTCCCCATTCACTCCATTAAACCTGTTTTTCAGGTTTTTTATAGCATCTTGCCAAGGCAATCTTCCCAGAATGCAATCTGTCACGGGGGAAGGGGTTGAAATTTTTTAATCATGAAGCATTGGTGTTAGTAATGCATTTAGAAATACAATTTGTAATTATCATTACAGTTAAACATATACAGTAGTTTCATGGCAGGGCACATTTATTGGGGGGTCAAATTATTTTAAACATGGGCACAGTACTTGGTAAATACTGACTTTGATGATAAAGTGTATTTTCTCTTTCAAGTTTGAGAAGTATGTATTATATATAAGTGTAACTGTGTTGTAAATGGTTAAGTAGGCAGTGGTTTAGGGCTCTGAGCTACAAACCTGGAGACCTGGGTTTGACTCCCACAGACCCCACTTGCATACTGTGTGACCCTGCACAAATCACTTAACTTCCTTGTGCTCCCAGGCCACACCTGTAAACAAGCTTTCAGCTTGCCTAGAATTATTTTTTTAATATAGTTAAGTTTATATGTGGTAAGTAGGTAGGGTATAATGTTTTGAAAATGGCAGTAGGATTTAGCATGTGCACTGCTTTAAAATCATTTCACAGTATTTTATACTTTCTTAAAAAGATTCTCCACATTTGTGTGGGGGCTGTGGGATTCAAACCTACATCTCTAGATTTGCAGAGAAGAGCCTTTAACCACTGTGCTATACTGCCTACCTAGTTATGGCAGTCATCTGTTTTATGGTTCATGGTGTTGGTGTAGTAAGCATACTAAAATACAAAAATGCCAGCAGAATAGGCCTAGTGGGCTTTTGTGTCTGCTCCTTTGGTCAGTCCCCACCCTGGGAGCTGACCTTGCTGCCCCCCACCCTCTCGGGCTTCTCCCATCCCAGTCCAGGGGAGAGCTAGCTAACTGGGGTTTCTGTAAGACAACAGCTGCTAAATAGCTCTAATTCACTATTTTTATTTTCTGTGTTTGTCAGGTCTAACTATCAGGAGTGTTTCAATTTTAAAACTTTTAATTTTATCAAACTATACACAAGCATAAAAGCACAGAATCATCAATGCTATAATGGATAGTACAGCCATAATAGAAAGCTATTAGAAGTAGAATGGGTTAAGCACTTCCTGGAACTTTCTGCATAACAAGTTCCCCTAGGCACCTCACCGCATTTGACACCACTATCCTAGGAGCAGCACACACACACACACACACTTACACACACATACACACACACACACCAAGTAGAACACAGTTGGATAAGGTACCAGTATTTAGGAAATGTGTCATACTTACCCAGAGTCTAGCAATATGAATCCTGGCTGTGACTATAGCTATTTACAACTGAATGATACTAACCACATTTGCTTCATTTGCAGATAGGTAAGCATTTGTGTCTATTTTCTGTTTGACTTACTGAAGGTTACACATAAAATCTGAAAAATTCATAACATGCTGTATTGTGAGTCAATGAACTGATAAATGAGGATTTTGGTTTCTTTTACA
The DNA here is from genome assembly GCA_016271365.2 of Neoceratodus forsteri. NCBI lineage: Eukaryota > Metazoa > Chordata > Ceratodontiformes > Ceratodontidae > Neoceratodus > Neoceratodus forsteri. The sequence goes on along the minus strand of CM057453.1, from coordinate 275,233,919 downwards.
AATTCATTTTTCCTGACCATGGATATACTAAAACAAAAATTTCTCAACAAAATGTTTTTAAATAAAGAGTTTAACTCACAGCAGCAGATGAAGCATGTTGGCATTAAAAGCTTAGTGGCATGGATGTAGAGGCACCAGTATTTAAGCATGACTTTGGCAGAGGATTAATTTTGACTGGGGGTGAGGGAGGGAGGGAGGGAATAAGTCTTGATATTTGTACCATAATGGTTTTCTGAAACTTCAGCCTTCAATGGGTTGGACTCTGCAGCCATCTGTATATTATATCACTAAGCCATATGCAGTGTGGTATGGGTAAAACTCAGATCACCAAACCAGGACCAGTGTTGTAAAATCTGCACTGGGCACAGCTTGGTGCAAATATTGCTGATCCAGTGGATCAAATAAATACATGCAAATAAATAAATAAATATTTGGCTTCACCTAGTGCTTCAACCCACCCCAGGAGTGATGTTATTACATGATAACACACACCCTGTCATGCCTTACTGTTTAAATATGCCCTTTCTCAATGTACTACACTTTGATTCAGTTAGTGTATGCAACAGCCTTCATGTGAACACTCTGGGCTTCTCTTTGACTCCTGATGTCTATTTGCTTTAGCTATTGTATATCACTTGAACTGCTTTCATCTTCTTGATGTGGTGCCTGTGTTCCTAAACTATGTAATCTGTTTATTTAATGCTATCCGTGTATCTCTAGTGAATGATTGTTACAACTGTCTGCTCTCTGAGCCATTGTTTTTGGACTTGTTAACTGTGCTGTCTTTGTATTAGTTTCAATGAGGTGCCTTTGTAAATGAGTCTCTGACTCAAAGGTTTGTAAATCTGATATTTTTTTTAAATAAATAAATAAATGTTTATGCTTAAGCCCATGAAACACCCTTATCTAGTTAATGCATTCACAGTCATAGTGGATCTGCCAGAGTTTGTGTTAGCTTTGACTGTTTTTTTTTTTAACCCATGTGATCAAACTATCTGGTCCTATGCAATTGATGACAAAAAAAAAAATCACCACATTGCCACTGTTCCTGCTTGATCCAGTGCCATATGCGTTATGGGAGAGAGAGAGACAGAGAGAGAGCATGGGAATGGGTGACTAACAGGCAGCAGCAGCAGAGGAGGTGGATAGTTAGACCAGCTCAGGAGTTACAACTAAAAGATTATTTTTTTAACTAAATGATGATATTTTCAAGTCAAGAATCAGAGTTTACTCATGGTTTCCTAGGCCACAGCGATCTCCCTTTCAGTGCTGGTGAGATGGCACAGTTCATAGTGAATCCTTCTCTAAATTGCTTCTCTCTCTCTCTCTTTCTCTCTTTCAGTTCTCTCCCATCTGTAATGACAATTGGTGTCAGCATATGATTTGATATTTCCTCTGGTGCAGGTCAGACGTCTCCTAGCTTCAGCAGTCAGTGGCAAATCTTAGTTACACAAAGCTGCTCCTGTTGTGATTCTCTGAGTCAATCCACCCTACCCAACACATCATGGCATCTTGGCATGCAGTCCTCAGGGGTGGCAATAATCAGTAAGAGCTGTGATACTCATCAAGTGGTTTCAGTTGCAATTTCCAGCTGCAGCAAAATGAAAGATTCTATCAATCGCTGCAGCCTTCATCTTCATTCTTGTGCAGCATTTGCATGTGACTACCTTCTTCTATATCAGTAGTACTGTTTCTCACTTTCACTCTGTCTTTGGCAGACTCACAGTCTTTATTTATTTATTTATTTAAATGTTTGTAACCAGGAAAGGCACACTGAGCCAAGACTCATTTCCAGGTGCAACCCTGGGGAGGGGTTGCAGGGAGAACAACTACAAATACAGTTCAGAGTCACCAAAGCAATTACAGTATAACTGGGGTACACAGAGGCAGCAGTACAGCGTGCAGGTATAATATAAGTAAGGCACTGTATGCAGCAGTGAACAGTGAACAACCATGTGGGAAGAAAAGTGTGCAGTGGGTGTTGGGGTAGAGGTAAAAAGGTGAAGGCCAGTGACTAAGGAAGTAATCTGGAGAGGTTCAAGGGAGAGATAATAGGGTTAAGAAAGGGATAGACAGGAACAGGAGAGCACATGAAGTTGCGTTGGATGGAGTTTAAAGGCAGGCCCAGCACTGCAAAAGTTGCCTTAGGTGGAATCTAAAGGCAGGGAGAGATGTGAAGAGGTGGGGGGAAGGGAGCAAATTCCGGAGGTACAGACACCCTCTGGTAGTATCATCATGCCAGCTTGGGTCTAAGGTGACAAAAAGGCAATCAAGTAGTAGCAGCCAGCCAGCGAGACAGGTACCTGCTACAGGTATATCAATTAATGTTGCTCACCAGAAAGTAGAAACTGAGGGCCAGATAGGATCCCTCCCCCCCCAAAAAAGTCTTTCTTTATTGATATACTACTTTAAAAGCTTCTTCCATGGCTCCATGTATAAGCATTCCAATACATTTATATATGATAAAAACATTCAGTACTGTGAGGTCCAAACAGTTTCAAACCATTCATTGGTGTTCTGCTCCCTTCCCCACCTCAAGGGCAATGTCTCCTGATGCGTTTCACACACAAAGGTGCTTTTTCAAAGAATGACATTGTGTTGCACCTGTATCTCTTGTAACTAACCCATTTAAAGTGACAGTGCATATTACAACCACAAATGTAATGAATACAGTTCTCAACTCTAACAGCAAGTCACCTATACATATAAATATACACACATATTGATAGAATAGATACATCAAATCCAAATTCCATGAAAACTGCTTTGCCCCGACAAACAATTGCCATCTGGACACTAGGAATACATATTTAGATGTTATTATTTACACTGTAAATTAATGAAAAAGAACATGCTGCTTATATCGTCAAGGCAAAATACAGCAACAGGACTTCTTCATATTCATATTCCAATCAAAAGTGAACTCCCAGTTTTAATTATGGGTTAGTCACTGGTGCAATTCTGACACAGAAAAAAATCATAAATTGAGTTAGCAATAGAAGCAGACATTATTCCTTTCAGCATTCCAGTCTTCTACATTCAGCAAGTTACCTCCCCCCCAAAACAGTTATATGGCTAAAATGGATTTCTTTTACATGATCAGAGTCATAAAAAAAGTATTGATATGTGGGACAATTATTTTTCCAAGAAGGGACTTATATCTAGTCTATCATTTAATCCACCATTCTCCATTGTTCATAAAGAGAAAATCAAATAATGTTACCTTCTAAGTAAGATGTTGCCATAATTACCATCCATTCATGTTTTGGATGGTTTTTCAATCCCCAGGAATGTAAACTCATGTATTGTTTTGTCCCTTGACTTCCAAACATGGAGAGCTAATGGATTTGTGCTGTCTCCCCTGTCTATGACACACAGGTGTTCCCCAATTCTGGTTTTGAAATTTCTTTTTGTTTTTCCTGTATAAAAACAACCACACTTGCACTGTGCAAGGTAAATCACCCCACTTATACTACATGTTATTAGGCCACGTACTGTACCTTAGCTTCTCTAGCTGTAGCAGCATTAAGAACACTATTTGCCATTTTAACATGTGTGCAAAATTTACAATTACCACACCAATAACAGCCATCCTTCGTATTCAGTACCCACATTCTTGGCTTATCCTGCAGTGGCTGTGCTTTATGTACAATGGTGTCTTTTATGTTCTCAGCTCTATGGTATACCATCTTTGGGCTATTTATATTCAGACTTTTTTAACTTGGATCTTTTTTAATTAAGTGTCAATGCACTTCATTAAGTGCACTAGTTAGGATTAAAGGGAAAAACTAGGGAAATATGGCATTAAGGTTTTTAACACTGACACTCCACCCCCACATTGGAAGCAGCAAATCAGGTGTGAGGTGTGCTGTGGGAGTCTCAAGCCTAACACTCACCCCGTTCCAGTACTAAATAAGTGTAGATGTGTACACTGAATGAGAATGGGGTGAGTGTTAGGCTTGAGACCCCAATGGCACACCTCATGCCTGATTTGTTTGCCTCCAGGTTGGAGGTGGGGTGTTAGGGTTGAAAACCCTAATGCCGTATTTCCCTACTTTTGTTGCTTTAACCTTAACTAATGTATTAACAAAGCATTTTGCAAAGAATTTCCTTATTTTTTGAGACAATATAATTATATCTTCCACTATAATTAATCTACCTATCTGTCTGTCTGTCCATGTGCCTGTCTGTCTGTCTGTCTGTCTATCTATCTATCTATCTATCTATCTATCTATCTATCTATCTATCTATCTATCTACTGTATATGTACTTTTTCAGATAGTGTAATCATAGCCTTATTTGCCTGTGGGAGTGTAGGGCTCTCTGGACCCTGCACTCCCATCCATCCATAGTTTTTGAGATAGAGTAATCATATCCTTATTTGCCTGTGAGAGCCCAGTGGCCCTCCAGGCCCTGTGCTCCCATCCTGCCATTGATGTATATATGCATGTAGCAGTGGAAGGGCCCTGCGCATCCATTTATAGGACAACAGCAACCAAATTGTCTACATAGCCATCTTATTACCCCACCTCATGTACCCGGTACAGAACATTTTTAAATCCATGCCAAAATGTCATTCCACACAACTGCAATGCCATTCCATGTCACAGGTGAAAACACATTTTGACCAGGATTTGAAAAATGACAGCTGTGGAGTCTTGTTCATGAGGTGTGTTTATAAGAAGGCTATGTTGAAAATTTGTGGTCAAAATATTTAAAACTTTCAAAGTTACGAGTGTGTGTAGCAAAATTGCAATGAGTAGTCATAACTTTGCCATTTTTACATATTTTGACCCAAAATTTCAACATAGCCTTCTTATAAACACACCTCATGAACAAGGAGAGGACAAATTTTCAAATCCCACCCAAAAGGTGAATTTGCTAAGCGACCACAAAATCACCTCTCGGGTGGAAGTTGTGTAATGTCATTGAAATTGTTCATGAGGTGGGGTCCCCAAATGGCCATGTTGAAAATTTGGTGTCAAAATGATCAAAAATGGCTCAGTTATGCATCAGGTTAAAAACCTCATTGAAATACATTGAACTGCATTTACCTTAGTTTCTCATATTGTAGTCATCGGTTCCAGCAGCAAGACGTGTCTTTGATTTGAGAGTGGATCTCAAACCTGGGACCTGTTTAGGTGAGTGAGGGTATGTGGGGGTGTACATGGGGGTGATATTGTGGGTGCTGAATGGGAGGTGAGGTGGGGGCTGATCAGAGAGGGACCATTTGTTTTATTTCAGCCACAGACACTGATGAGGGGCAAGGGGGTGCCACTGAAAATGGGGACAGCAATCAAAGGGTGGAGAGTGCCACAAGACAATAAGGAAACAACAATAAAAATGTGGAGAGTGATCAGAGAGTAGGAGGTGCCACTAGACACCAGGGAAACAGCAATAAAAATGGAGACATCTATCGGAGGGTGGGGGTGGTGCCACTAGACACAAGGGAAATGGGAATTAAAAGAAGGACAGCAATCAAAGGGTGTGAGCGTGCCACTAGACACCAGGGAAACTGGAATAAAAATGGGGAGTGTTGAGAGGCAGCAGGGTGCCGCTAAACACCAGGGAAACATTTATAAATATGGGGATGGAAATTGGAGGATCAGGTGCCACTAGACACCAGGGAAATGTATTACTTTAACAGGGATGGCAATCTGACATCCTTTTTCATGTCTTTTTTTTTCAATTTGCAAGAAAGGAAGCCTTTCTTTGTAAACTGCGAAACAGGATCCTTTTTCCTAGTCTCTTGTTTCGGAATTTGTGAAAAAGGATTCCCAAGCATGAAAAAAGACATGAAACAGGATTACAAAATGTTGAAAAACACATTTGCAAATGATTTCTCCAAAAACTAACCCCAGAATTGACTGAAATGGGTCCAAATTAGTAGAATACGCGTTGGTTTATAGAAACCACATAGTTTTTTTCAATTATTTTATTTTGTTTCCCTTGCTAACTGAAAACAAGATGGCAGCAGCATGGAAAAAGATCTCCAGTTCGCGACAAAGGATTACACATTTCTGACAAAGGACCCTTTTTTGAGAGAGACATCTAACTGGAGAGTGAAATTCCCATTGAAAACAATGGGAAACTTTCAAATTTTATAACTTTTGAAAGGATTAATATTTTTTCACCAAACCTTCAAACAGCACATCTATTATCCAAAACCTTTCTACCCTAAACATTTCAGACCAAACTCTCAAGCCATTTGTGTGCTACGGTGTGACAAAGAAATGAAAAAAAGGTAATTTTCACATTTTTGTCACACTACGTATCTCTGCACCCATGCATCTGACTGGAACAAAGCATAGCACATCAAGAGATCATCATTCCTGATTGTATTTGCAAGAGTTCTTGCAAATCAGTTAAATGGTTGCAAAGTTATTAAAGTTCAACTTTTTGAGTTTAACATTTAAGTGGCTGTTCAAACCTAACTATAGGGGTATGGCCATGCCCGTGTAATATTTAGATTATAATATATAGGTATATACAGTATATATCAGATAGATTGATAGATAGATTATAGGGGCATGGAGATCCTTGAACTTCCATACCCTGATGGACTCCACATTTGGTGCAGTGCCCAAAGTGACCTGTCTTCCACAGCCAGATGGACTCTTCATTTGGCACAGGACTTAGGACCCTGCATGTCTGCATCTGTAGTCTCACAGAGATGGATCTGTTCATGCAGATCTAAAAGGGACATGTGTGAACTAGGAGAATTCCACTATCTCAAAAAGAAAGGACATTCATTCAAAAAACTGCTTAGTAGATCAGTTAGGGTTCAGCTTAAAGCAACAAAAGTAGGACATTTGGCATTAGGGTTTCCAAGCCTAAATCCCCCCCCCCATGAAACAGCAGCAAAAGGACAACATCATACAAGCAACCACAGACAGCCATCATCAGGTAAGGCTAACAACATACAACTGTTTCCAGGTGTCACTAATGCATTACCACTGATATTCTACCTGCATGGATTTGTATCTGCAGCATGCACACTGCAAGATATACACACTTGCCACTGCAGGTAGAAAGCCACGATACTCAAATCACAACACTGCTTCTGTATGCAGAAGCACAGGCCCCTGCAACCACAGATACAAATCAACAACACCCAAATTACAGGAGTTCTTTAGTCTGCAGAAGTGCACACCTTATGGTGCAGCACTTCTGTAGCTTCAGGTACTCATGCACACTGTAAGACAAACACAGACTTGACAGACCTTTGCTTCTGTAGCCAGAGATGTAAGGCATACACACCCACTTCTGGCTGCAGAAGCACTAGCACCACACAATTTATGATACCAAAACTGCAACACTATTTCTATCTGCAGGAGCACAGACCCCTGATGGGCCTGCACCTCTTCAGATGCAGGAGTAAGACATACATACCAACTTCTGGCTTCAGAAGATCAGTCCCTTGTGGGGGCTGCAGTTATTCAGAAAGAAGTACTATCTCAATGTGGGTATAATCATTTCAGTAGTAGATCTAGAAATTGTTCAAGGGTAGCAGTTTTTCAGTTATGCAGATGCATATAGAAAAGCGTGCACTAATGGACCATGCTGTCTAGCAAGGTACCTTGTACAGCACGCATGAGTACAGTGGAGATAGCTACGATGCAATGCAGTAACTTGCAGCAAATGACATGTCACAAAATACTGTAGTAATAAAGGGCTTAATTGTACTGAATTACACTGTTCCTTGTGCATAGTGCAACATTTTTGTGATATACTGCAGTGTTTCTGCATTGCATCCTGGTTGGCACTGCTGTACCTCTGGCTGTAGAAGTGTAGGACCCATGGGACCTTCTGGCTACAGAAAGGCAGGCCCCCATGGAGCCTGAGCTTCTGCAGTCACACATACTCATACATGCAGTATGATATACACATACAGGCGTGGCTGCATAAGCATAGGGGCCTGTGCTTATGCAGCTACAGATACAAATCCTCGAAGGTAGCACACAAGTGTTATTGCATTTGTGTCATCTGGGAACAGTTGTATGTTGTTTATCTTACCTGATAATGGCCGTCTGTGGTTGTTTGCATGGTGTTTTCCTTTTGCTGCTTTAGGCGGGTGGGGAGTTAGGGTTCAAAACCCTAACACCACATTGCCCTACTTTTGTTACTTTAAGTTGAACTCTAACTGCTGCATTAACAGTTTTTTGCAATAAATATCATAGAGAGATAGATAGATAGATAGATAGATATATAGATAGATAGATAGATAGATAGATAGATAGATAGATAGATAGATAGATAGATGCTAGTACTGTATATTGACATAGTGGTCAATGGTATTTTGAGTTAGGTAGCCATTGTGGGAGGAGAGCAAATGACTATGATGATGGTCACTGCTTAGGAGGCAGTTTAGAATAGTGGCTAAGAGCACTGAGCTGCAAACCTGAAGACCTGGGCTTTAATCCCATCAGCTCCCACTTGCACACCGTGTGACCCCGAGCAAGTCAATTAACTTCCTTGTGCTCCCAGGTTGCCTCTGGAAACAAGCTCTGGCTTAGTGTGCCTTTCCTGGTTAAACAATTTCCCCTTTCATTGTGGGATGGTGCAGGGGTGCTATTAGACACTAGAAGGTATTTTACATAGGACTAGGTATGAGTAGAGTATCACTAAACATCAGGGAGTACTTTACATGGGACTGTAGAACCCTGAGAAAGCAACTAAACTTCTTGGCGCTTCAGTCGCCACAGCTGTAAAGCATGAATAAAAACAAGGACATATTGAAAATGAGACATTGCATCTTGGCTGGGTTATCTAAGGTCAATACATTGTTTGAAAAACAGAATCTCAGTTTGGTGTAACAAGCTGTGGGGATTAAGCTCAATACTGTGACACTTTCGGATTACCTCTCTGGCCTGGGATGACAGCAGTTGAGTCCACAAGGGAAGGTGACAGAATATCTGCATGGTTGTTCTTCTTCCATGGTGGGAATCAGTGCTGAATCACATTGAGAATAGGGCCTTGTGGTGGTGCCTTGAGCAGCATGTGCACCACCAGAACAGGAATACTCTGGTACAGGGGATGGCTGAAGGAGCCAAGGATCTAGTGCAATCATGAGCTGCTACATGAGATGAGTCCAGCAGACATCAGGTTGTGTGGGGCTTGAATGAGTGAAGCAAGGCATAGAACATTCAGGGGGCACCAGATAGGAGCAAAAACAGATGCTTCTGTGGCTTAAGTCTTTCCACTTCTACATAATAATTAAGTTACCTTGCATGGCTACAACAGACAACCTGAGAACTGGGAAGCTTGATTTTGCAAACACCCATTTTTCCATCCTCCACTGGAGATACTGGCAGCACCAGCCCCTACCCATAACAACATGAGGGGATGCCCCAAGTTGGAACCTGATGGTTTAGTCTGGGTTGGAAGCCAAGTTACTAATGAATAGCAGTGACAAGGAATGAGCATCCCAAACAGCAGCAAGTCTGTTTTGGACAACAGATATTTATTTGGACAGTAATGGGCCATCTAAGAGCAAGTGGTCCAGTTTCAAAATGGATGAAGGGTTGAGGTGTGCACACCCCAAATATTAATTCTGAATACCACAAGTACTGGGCTATTCATTCTTCAGAAGTGAGAAACAAAGTGTATCCACTATTCAGAGTCTTGGACCTCAGGATTTAAAATATTTTGTTTTAAATCAAATAAATCCTCTAACCCTCTTCTGGTGGCAAGGGTTAATCTCTTGACCTCCCCTTCCCACTCCCAGTCATTCCCCATCCCCATCTCCACCTCTTGGTTGTTCCACTTTGGTTTAAAAAAAATATGTGCCATGTAAAAATACCAGCAGGCAGCAACCTAATATCATGAAAAAAGAGCACAAAAGCCCACATGTATGATACAAAAACAACTTTATTAAAGTGCACATTTCTGTTAAATAGAAGAACAAACTACCTAGTAGTGCTGTAGCTAGTGTGTCCTGATGTTTCACATAGAATAATGCTTTGTCAAAGAAGCTGCAGACACAGATTTTTCAGCATTCATTCCTATCTATTTAAAAGAGATCTGCCCTCACAGTTAAAGCAACAACCACTGCACAGATCGGGACTTCTTTGCCCCAATCCACCCGCAGGCACAATATTCATTGCAATGTATTAATACCCGAATACTTGTCAATTTTGATAAGGCTGTCATACCAGCCAGCATTTTCTAATATTCTAGTACTCACCCTCCGAGATCGCATGACTTACAGTGATGACACACCATTGCCTCTTCCTGTAGTCTGCACACACTTATGTACAGATAATTAATAGTCTCTGTATCTCCCACTCCCTGCTCTATTTTCACAGACTTTGCCTATATTCCATGTGCATACCATGTGCATTGTTAGTAGCACGATCTCTGGGGAGTGGTGTCCCTGCATGATAGAAAATGCTGGCTGATATGAGTGCCTTATCAGATTTTAAGAGTGTCTAGGTATTTATATATTGCAATGAATATTGTGCCTACAGGGGGGATCATGGTATGGCCCCGATCTGTGCAGTAATTGCTGCTTTATCTGTGGGGGGGGCGGTAGATCTCCTTTAAAGAGATGCACACATTGAGTATAGAATGCAATAATCTGCCAACAGGTGAACAATACAGAAGTGCAAATAACAACTGAGTTATTTAAAATAAATAAGTTAGATTAAAAATATTTTTAAGTAAGGTAAAATTATTTTTAGTAAGTAAAAGTAAAGAACTGTCATTTAAACATGATGAGTTTGTCATCGGCGATCCCACGATTTGAAGATGATCTCTACCATGGTTCACTGATGGGTCCTAAGGTGGCTCAGCAATCCAATCCTAGAGCCACAGATTTGTCCGTAGAAATTGCAGATGTTTCCATGTGGGAGAGCTGCCTGCTGGCTGGGGTTTCTTTCCCTTTTCTTCCTACGCTCTCTCTTTTTGGCTTCGAGGACAAGGCATTTCTATTCGAAGCAGTCCCCCGCTTGATGGCGGTTCTGGTGCCATTGAGATCGCTTGCTGGCCAGCTCCTCCCAGCTTGTAATGTTCATATCTGGTTTCTTGAGATATGCCTTCAGTGTGTCTTTGTAGCATTTCCTTTGACCACCACGGGATCTCTAGCCGTAACTGAGCTGGGAGTATAACATTTGTTTGGGGAGTCGAGAGTTGGGCATCCATACACAGTGTCCAAGCCAGTGGAATTGATGTCTGAGGATCATTGCCTCAATGCTGGTGACATTGGCCTCAACAAGAATACTGACGTTAGTGCAGTGGTCTTCCCACTTGATGCGGAGGATTTTTCGGAGACATCGTTGGTGGTACCTCTCCAGGCTCTTTAAATGAGGTCGGTAAGTCACCCAAGTTTCATATCCATAAAGAAGGGTAGGGATGATAACCAAACTGTATACCTGGATCTTGGTGTCCTTTCGTATGTCACGGTCAGTGAAGATGCACTGAAGCAGTTTCTCAAATAAGGTACTAGTGCAATGGATCCTCTGCTGAATCTCATCGTCGATGTTCACTGTTAGAGAGAGGTGGCTACCAAGGTAAGGGAAGTGCTCGACTGTCTCCAGGGTCTGTCCCTTGATGGTGACTTGTGGAAGGTCATTTACAAGGCCTTGAGTAGGCTAATAGAGTACCTTGGCCTTCTTGATGTTAAGTGAGAGTCCCAGACTTCAGTAAGCTTCCACAAAGAGATCTAGCACAGACTAGAGGTTGCTCCTGGTGTGTGCAAGGATGGTACAGTCATCAGTGTACTGGAGGTCAATGACGGATGCCTTGCAAACTTTGGTCTTTGAACGGAGACATCCAAGATTAAAGAGACCTCCATCCATTCTGTATTCAATGTCAATTCCAGTGGGAAGGCAGCCTTTGGTGAGGACTAGGATGACTGCTAGGAAGATAGAGAACAAGGTTGGAGCGATGACACACCCTTGCTTGACCCCAGTTTTGATGATGAACAGGTCTGTCTTTGAACCATTATGGAGAACACTGGCAGTCATCTGGTCATGCAGAAACCTCAGGACCTTGATGAATTTTTTAGGGCAGCCAAATCTGGCCAGCACCTTCCACAAGGCTTCACGATTGATCGAGTGAAAGGCCTTTGTCAGGTCGATGAAAGTCATGTACAGGTCTGGATGTTGTTCCCGACACTTTTCTTGGATCTGACTGGCAGTGAAGATCATGTCGGTTGTCCTGAGAGATGGTCTGAATCCACACTGAAATTCCGGCAGGACTTCTTCGGCGATGGGAAGAAGATGGTTCAGAAGAATACGAGCGAGGATTTTCCCTGTGGTGGAGAGTAAAACAATGCCTCGATAATTTCCACACACCGACTTGTCTCCTTTCTTGAAGATGGCAACAATGTTGGCATTCCTCAAGTGTTCTGGAATCTCCTCATTGTTCCAAATTCAGAGAATGAGTTTGTGGAGATTTAGTACCAGTTCCTCATCCCCAGCCTTGTAGACTTCAGCTGGTATGCCATCTGGTCCCACAGCTTTGTTGTTTTTGGCCAGCTTGATGGCATGACTTACTTCTTCGATGGTAGGAGAACTGGCGAGAGATTCTCTTTCAGGGTGCTGAGGGACAGAATTGATAGCGGCATCTGTCACAGATAACTTGCGATTCAGAAGTGTCTCAAAGTGCTCCTTCCATCTAGCTTGAATGCCTTTATTTCCCTTTAGGAGCGTCAAGCCATCTTGAGATCTGAGGGGAGTGGGACCATGGGAGCTTGGACCATAAATGGCCTTTGTAGCCTGGAAGAAGCTCCGTATGTCATGTTTGTCAATATAGAGCTGGATCTCCTTGGCCTTGTCTTGCCACCATTTTTTTTTGATGTCTCAGATCTTCCTTTGAGCTCCTGATGAGTTTGTAATACAGTTATGGATGGACAGCATCTAATGAGTTGTAGGGAAGAGTCTATGAACAATAAAAAATCTACCATTTCATGGTATGCAGATGGGCTGTAAAGCTAGAGATTTGGGCTGGAGTCTGATGCAAGGGGAGAAAAAGAGGAATGAAAAGGATTCTGAAAGCACTATAATATCAGAGATGAGATCTAGTGATTGGATAGCTGGTTGGTTTAGTCCATACTCAGTGAAGAGCTTCCTGGCATTTATTGCATGGCACATGGAAACAGGCTGAAATGTTTACAGAAGGAAACACTGATGGAATGAATAGGTTTATAATTGCTATACAGTATCAGGATTTCTGACCTAAATGAATTTGGGGAATATCTGAATAGTACCACAAACTGTTTCAATTTTGCTGTGGTGCAGAATCTGGAGGAAATAGCTTTCATGGATCTTTGCATTTTAAAAGAGAACACTAAACTGCTTACTCAGTTATACAGGAAGGACACAGACATAAATTAATTCCTTCATGCTTGGAGTTTCTATTATCCCATTTGATTGATGAACAGATTTTTGTTATGAATTAGGACTTTTGAAAAAAATACCATATAAACATTGGACAATTCTGAAATCAACCACCATGGGGAAACATGTTTCAAGGATATACCACTTATTGCAGCCAAAAAAAGTCAAAAGTCTGGGTGATAACAAATTCTGAACACTGAATACAGAAGGCAAGATTAGACATACTTCCAGTGATCTCAAGTGTAAAGTGTATTTTCCCATTTGGCTACTTCTAAAACTGTCATAACACTAAATGTTTTATCTTGCTAGTGAAGTTAGAGAAAGTGGAGAACTTCACACTTCTCAAATCTTTGTGATGTTTCCTGACCTCACATCAACTTTGCTTAAAAAAAACAACAACATTACAACCTCATCCCCCTGCTAGGCCACCACTTCCCTCCAACCCCTGTACCCTGTACCCTGTACCCTGTGAAATTCAGTATGTTACCACTGCCAGTTGACTTTAATTAATACAAAATTGACCTCCTCCATATGCAAATCTGGTCTCCCCACTACCCCTCCATCTCTGTGTTTTAATGAGTTAAATCCCTTCCCTTTCCCATCCTCTTGTGAATGAACATCCCCATCCTTCCAAAGTCCCCTAATCCCCAATTTCATTATCTTCATTCCTGTATAGAAGAAATCTACTCTGGGTCTGAAGCATGTGGCTTTGCTTTTCAGTGTCAAAATAGGAATGAATGGTGAGGGGCGTCAATCCTAGTTGCAATATTGTGCCTGATCGGCTGATAACTTTGTGATATCTCCAGATGAGCAGTACCTCTCAGATGCCTGTATATGAGTCTGAACTCTGTAGATGCTAGGCAAGCCTGAAGGATGGCCAAGAAGCAGCTGGCCCAGTGGTGCTAAGGGATGAGATGCTACGCCTTACCTCGTGCTATGCCGATGACCTGGGTTTGGGAACGACCTTGGGTCATTGGGGTGCTGGCATGGAGGGGAGTGACAGCTGGATCGAGATGCATAATGGTAGCTCTCCTCTCTGAGGATGGCTGTTGCCCCCCCTGTAGTTTTGCTGCCACCTGGTGAAAGGTCCGGTGGTGGCAGAGGTAAGAGGGGACAGCAAGCCAGGAGGGCATCTTGGAATGCGGCGTGCGCATGCCTCCACACGCGCATGTGTGTGCCTGAGAAGGGCAGAGCACAAAATTGGGGGAAAAGCACTAAAAATGTAAATAAAAAAAAAAGGATGGCCAAGAAGCTGGGGATCCTGAATTTGAGGTGCTTCCTCATTTGACTGACTGATTGGGAGGGCTTTTGAGTTGCATACTTTCATTGGTCCAGAGGAAGTGCTCAAAACGCTGAGCTTCTGTTGCACAGAGGTGACTGTCTTTTGTGAGATGGGAATTAGGTCCAAGTCAGACTGGAGTGTAGCCCAGAATCCATAGAGGTATAAGTGCTAGAATTGTCTTTGATCCACAACACACCAAAAGGCTGAAGTTATTATTGATTGCTGGGCCTGCTGGCACTTTGCAAGGTGATGTTGGAGGATGTGCTCCTAAGAATGGTAAATTATCCTATGAATCTCCATGTAAAGTGGCCATTCTTGCTTTCTGTTAATGTTGATGGAGCCCTGTAGTGGGGCTTTTGTGGGAGACTCTCAACTCTGCTGCCTTTGAGAAGGATAGGGAGGAATACTGTCCTTTATCCTGACAAGCCATGTTGCAAGAAGTGGAAAACTGGGCCAGACACAGTGGACTGAAACTTCTGCCTCCACTACTTCCTCATGGGGGCATGAAGATTGTCTGTTAACAGTTCCACAGTTTAGATGATTCTGTAAACAAAAATACCAACAAAAGCGAATTATCCTATGAACCTCCATATGAACTGGCCAATCTTGCTTTCTGTTGATGACAAAGGAACCCTGGAGCTGGGCTCTGGGGAGAGACTCTCAACTCTGCTGCCATTGAGGAGGATGTGGAGGAGTATTGTGCTTTCCCCTGACAAGCCATGTTACAGGGAGTGCAAAACTGGGCCAGACACAGTGGAGTGGAGATTGTACTGGCACCCCTTCCTCTTGGGGGTGTGAAGGTTGGCTGATAAAAATTCCACAGCTTAGAGGGACCTGTAAACAGAAATACCAACATTCAAACATTTCAAAAATTGTGGCCATACAGATCTGTGGCAAACAAGTAGCTACCATGGCTTGTAGTCATGAAGGTGCATGGAAAAGGTATTCTAGAACCCATATTGATTGTCTTCTGAAGGCATACGGTAATCGGCTAGTCAACATGGCTTGCAATGGTGAAACAGCACCAAAAGAGGATCCAGAGCCTATATCTATGGCCTGTTGCAGGTCTGAAACCTAAATCCATGGACTAAGGGCCATTTTTGCCTAAAAGCCATGAACTGCACTTTGCATCTATGAACTACAGATTGATGCAAAAAAAAAAAAATAATAATGAGGAGCACAACCAAAAAAATGGACCGTGTCATAAATTGTGGGCAACCTTCAAAAAAATGACTGTTGTGCTCTAAACCTTGTAGAGTGCTACACCATGATGGCTGATATTGCTGAATGTGCATGCTCACAGCTGTGACCAAGATGGCCAAATGTACATGTGCACAGCTGTGACCAAGATGGCCACCATGTCAAGGGGTATCTACTGTATGGCCATTTGCATGATGGCTGTCATCAAGCAAAGTTAAAAAAAAACATAGTTTAATTAAAAATTGTACTTAATGCCCCATGCTGAGATCACAATGGTCGATGTATTTTGAGTTGAATAGCCACTATTGGGGGAGTCACGTGATGCACCGAACTATGTACCAGCATCTCAGCTTAGATCCTGCTCTTTCATCCTTTTAATTTTAATTAAAACTGGTTTTTAGTACATTTGTTATAATTTTCTGGACTGCATCTGCTGCTTTAACTGCTTTTAGCTTGGCTGTGAAAGAGAGGATTCGATTGTGCCATCAGGATGGACACTGTGATGCAGCGAGCTCTACCAAAACATGTGCCTCCACCAACACTGGATAAAATTACTAAGCGATCCAAGGCCCAGGGGCCAATGGCAGGATGCTCCACTACTACTACTACCATGGCATCTACCCCATTGACAGAAGAAAAATGTTTTTGTGAATTTAGTTCATTCCAGGACTATCTTCAAGAACTCACCAAGGAGCTGAAATCACTGCCGCAGGATATCAGGGACCACGGTTGCCGGATGGGAGATACTGAAGCCCACACACATTCTCTGGAGCAATGGAAAGATAAAACCAACCCTGAAATTGTTTCTCTTAAACATAAGATGACTCACCTGGAGAGTACACTGGAAGATTTAGAGGGCAGGAGCCAAAGAAATAACTTCCTGATTTTTGGCCATCTCAAACTGGCAGAAGGTTCAATGCGGATTATCATTGCACAGAAGTTACTGGCAAAAATCGCTGGCCCTTTGCCAAATAGCCCTTCATATACAGTGCCATCCCCAGTATGAAATGCACTTTTAAAGCACTCTGATGTATGCTGCAGCAGACCTACTAAATAAAGCAATGTAATTTCAATGCCAATTAGTCCCCTTTGTCATGCAGGAAACTGTGGCATTCACTTAATTCTGGCAGTGTCACATTTTCCTGAATAACAAAGGGGATGAATTGCCATTGAAATTACATTGCTTTATTCAGTAGGTCTTCTGCAGCATTCTGCAGATTGCTGCAAAATGCTGCAGAATTACGTTTCATCTTGGGGGACACCACTATATAATTGAGTGGGCACACCACTCTCTGCAACCGATGCCCCCCAAGAGATCACCTCCATGATCCCTTATTCTGAAACTGCTAAATTATCTGAACAAGCAACATGTACTTCAGAACATCTGGGAGATATGGGAAGTGTCTTGGGAGGGAGCCAAACTATGCATTATTCAAGATCTGCCTAGTACAGTCTATCAGAAGCGAGCTGCCTACCATCTTGCAGTCATCAGGTTGCTTGCAGCTGGAATCCATTTTAGAGTCCTATACCCAGCTCACCTGCAAGTTTTAATCCAAGGTGTCTGGCATTCTTCTGATACAGCAGACCGGGCCACCACAGGACTGAAAGATCTTTTACCCAATCTTTTTAAGGACCGTTGAATGAAAGAAGTACTGTAAGGTTTTGAATAGACTTATCCTGAGCATGATTTCTGCTTTGAATCTCTAGCTTGGTTCGATTCTGGATTCCCTTGCTCATTTGCCAACTTTCCAGATGGTTCACAAGACTTTTAATTCCTCTGCTTCTGTTTAATATTGTGGCAAGTTTTAAGTTCCTCAAGCCTGGTTACATAGGTACATCTGCTTATCTTCTTCTATTGCCTCTCGCTCCACCTTAGTTTTTTAGTGGCAACATTTATGTATGTTCCATTAGAGACTACTCTACAGTAAGGAGATCCCTTTTTGCTTTGGTTGAGGACACCGATTCGAATCAGGATCTCGGTTCAATCAAGGATCTAATTTTGTATATGGTTTACATTTGTGACGGGACAGCAAAGAACTCTGCTTTTCTCCTTTGGCTGGAATGAGATGTTTGTTATTTTCCCATACAGACTGTAGCTTGTTCTTTGTTTTGGTCAGACTGTATAATTGCATTTTGACTTTCCCTAAATAAGCTTCTCCTCTGTGACATTCTTAGATGCATCTGAAAGATGGCACGGTTTTGATTTCCAACTTCAATACAAGCTCCTGGTTCAATCTATGGTTGATGTTCATCTTGTCTTGGAGGTGATGCACTTACCTATTCTTTTCTATTGCTTTTCTTTCTACCTTGGCTACCCAGTGGAAGTGTTGATGTTGACCTTACCAGAGACTATTTACCAATAAGGAGATCCCTTTAGCTTTGATTGCAGACTCTAGTTTGAAACAGGATCCCCTTTCGATCAAGGATCTGATTTTATGTGTTATGAAAAGCCGCCAAAAAATGTTGCTTTTCTCCCTGGACCAAAATGGGAAGTTCTTTATGCTGCCACATGGACTGTGGACTGTCCATTGCTTTGGTTGGAATTGTATGATGCATCTAGACTCATTTAAATAAGTTTTTCTTTGGCAGCATTTCTGGATGAGTCTGATGGATGGAACAGTCTATTTTTTTCTAATTTGATACAGGTTCCTGGGTTGATATATGATTGTAGTTTGATCTTGTTTTGGAGGCAAAGCAGAATTTTTCTCTACAAGATATTTAATATTTCCTTTTTTTCAACATTTAATTACTAAAGTCGATCCTGGTTACTTCATTCTGCTATATGGAGAATTCCACCAATCAAGCTTCTACCCCATTGGAGACAGTATCCTGGCTTAGAGATACCCTTCAACATTGGCTGAAGATCCTGGCTTGAACTTGGTTTTCCTTCTGATCAAGGATGCCACACTGCAGTTTGACAGAATTCTGCTGTCCTGATTATTCAATTTGTTTCAACTGGCCTCTGATATGATCTGCCTTTCAATTACTGGAGACTCTGGGACTTACTTATTGGAAGGTTCTCTGGTTTTGGCTTTTCAATCCACAGTGTACAGATCTGACTGATATTATTCTTTCTATTTTTTATGGATCCCAACAAATTTATTATTGTGTAGGCTGGACTCCTTTTTTTTAATTGTATGTGCAGCCTTATCACATCTTAAGAGACATGCTTTGTTTTTTGAATCCGTATTGTTAGGTGATTGCCGAATAGGATATTTTTACAAATTGTTTATTATATTTTTAGGTGAGTGCATTATGGTATCCTACTAATCTGAGAGATGGTCAGGCTTCTGTTTCAATTTTATTTTATTTTTTCTTCCTCCTTGTCTCCAGATATCCTTTGCTCCTGATACACATCACATCTGATTTTGAAGTGGTATAATTATTGAGTTCTGTAGTACCAGTTTATTGAGTAATTTTATGGGTTATAGGGAGGGAGTGGGGGAGTTCAGAGAGTAGTAGCTACTCAGTATTGGGAATCATCATGCACTGGATGTGTGCAGGAGAGGGGTGGGAGAGTGTAATTGGTTTTGTTCTGAGGAGGAACCTTTTGGGTGTTTCTTTCTACATATCTGTGATCTATTTTTGCTCTTATTGGTTGAGGGATCTATCCTGTTCTGTTATGTTGGTATGCTGTCCCCGCATGAACAGGTTTGTATGCCAGAGACCCCTAGGGCTTAATGTGTTTAAGTTTAGGGTAGTAATCGGGGTGGATTAGTTCTGTTCAGATTTTTTTGTGATCAAGGCTTCAGTGGTGGGTTGAGGGTTGGGGGATGTATTAGGTTTATTGGCAGGTTGAGAGGTATTTAATATGTAGGTCTGGGGAGTAGGGGGGAGGAAGTACTCCAGAGAAGGTTGTTCCTTGGTCTTATTACTTTGGCTATTACTTTTATATGGGAAGACAGCATAGATTATCGATGAATTGTATAGAATATGGTATCACAAGTTTTTTGTTTGTGCTTGTGGAATGTTAAGGGTGCCAATCTCCTATGAAAAGATCTAAGTTTTTAATTCATTTGAACAGGTTACAAACTGACATTGCTTTCCTTCTGGAAATGCACTTGCACTAATCTCAGATTTCTTTACTGCGTAGATTTTGGGCGGGTCAGGTTTTTGGTATGGGGTTAAATACACGGAAATGGGGAGTTGCTATTCTTATAGCCCTTAAGGTCCCCTTCCGATTATTACAGGAAGTGTCAGATAATCAAGGTCATTATATATTACTACGAGCTGTAGTCGGCCACAACACAGTGGTTCTGGGGTGTAGATATATATATATATATATATATATATATATATATATATATATATATATATATATTTATATATATGTAGTCCTACATCAGAGGATCCTATTTTTGGGGGGAGCATACTAAACCGCCTGTTGCCTTGGATAAATCTCCCCATTTTACTGGCAGGAGATTGGTATCACATGCTTAATAATGAGTTGGCCCTTAGAGAGTTGATGGAATCCCTAGGCCTGGTGGACCCATGGAGAGCACACAACCCTTCAAAGCATGAGTATTCCTTTTATTCACCTCCACATAATTTATTTTTCCAAATATTTTTTTCCTATTGGGGGTTGGGCACCTGCAGGGCTTTCAATTCTGTCAGTATGGCATCAAGGTTATCTCAGAGACCATCATCCAGCTATTCTTCAACTTAGTTTTTCATTGACTACACAATTAGACAAATCCTAGTGCTTTAATAATCAACTTTTGAACTTATCCGAGATTTCAGAACACTTCAAAAAGTTCATCCAATCTTTCCTTGAAACTAATTATCCTTGCTTGCCTCAGGAAGACATTGTATGGTGTGCCCTGAAATGTATCCTTTAAGGAGAGATCATATGCATTTCTGCTAAGTGGAAAAATACAACATACTCATGCTATCAATGATTTATTATGTCAGATCAGAAAATCAGAAGATCAGCTCTTCCCAGTGTCCCCTGAACAGACTTGCGCACAGTTAGAAGCCCTCTGAGCCAAGTATAATGAACTCCTAAGAGAAAAAGTCAACATCTTTTATTGCGTACTAAGGCCTGTTATTGTGACCAAGGTGAGAGTGCAGGCAAGCTTCTTGCCCTTTGCTTGAAGACCTTAGCTATGGACAAGATTATTCTTTGTTCTGATTCTGGTCAAATAATTTCCTCTCGTAGGGACATAGTGGCCCAGTTTAGAGAATATTATCAATATTTATAGACTCCTGACTCAGAGGCGGCTGACCCTTCTCACTGTGAGTCCTTCTACCAAGACCTAGGTTTGCCTAAGTTGCAGGAGGCACAGATTGAATTTTTGAGGTCTCTGCTATCTCTATATGAAGTAAAAGGCCACTATTGATTCCATCTCACATGATAAAGCACCAGGCCCAGATGGTTACATGCCCAATTTTCATAAACACTTTAAGGCTTTTCTAGCCCTGGTATTGTTGGACACTTTTAACTATATTTATACACATGGTCTATCTGACTCTTCCCTAACAGAGGTATTGATTGTTGTTCTGTGAAGACCTGGGAAGGATCCTCTGAGAGTAGGCAGCTATCAGCCTATCTCCCTTATTAACTTGGATCTTAAAATATTATCTAAAATTCTGGCCATTAGGTTAAACCAGGTGTGGGGTATTTTAAATTAGCAGGGAACAGGTTGGGTTT
Organism: Neoceratodus forsteri; assembly: GCA_016271365.2. Lineage (NCBI taxonomy): Eukaryota > Metazoa > Chordata > Ceratodontiformes > Ceratodontidae > Neoceratodus > Neoceratodus forsteri. Next base: position 275,212,447 of record CM057453.1, on the reverse strand, counting down.
GTACTCTGCAAGGTATCTGTAGACCATCTCCGAAATGTATTGCTCTTGATCTCCACATCCTGGGAGTCATGCATTCCAGTGGCACTGGTCTCCCTGGAAGTGGAGAAAGCTTTTGACAGGGTCTCATGGACTTTCTTCTGAGTTTATACAATGGGTTAAGATTCTCTACTCCAACCCCTTGGCCTGGGTGTTATGTAATGGTGTCCAGTCTGGCTCTATTTACTTAAAAAGGGGCATCAGGCAGGGCTGCCCTTTACCCCTTTTCTTTTTAATCTTTCTTTGGAGCCCCTAATTAGGAAAATCAATAGCACTCCACAGGTGAAAGGTATACCCGTTGATCCATACCAATACAAAATGTCAGTCTATGCAGATGGCATCTTACTACATTTAATCCACCTGGCTGCATCCCTGCCTGCTGCCCTGGAAATTATTACTCATTTTGAGGCATTCTCTGACTATAAGTTAAATCTAAGAAAATGCTACAAGTTATTAAACCAAAACTGAGGGATGACTACATTAAGCATAATAAGGGAATATACTGTACAGTAGTATCCATGTCAGTCTGTGCAGATGGCATCTTATTACATTTAATCCACCTGGCTGCATCCCTGCCTGCTGCCCTGGAAATTATTACTCATTTTGGGGCATTCTTTGACTATAAGTCAAATCTAAGAAAAGCAGAGATCATGCCCTTAAATAGTTTGACTAACAAAGCTGATTTCCAGAGGTTGGGGCTTGTTTGGGTTAAGGACACTCTTAAGTATCTGGGTATATTTGTTAGTACCTTTCCCGATAAAATAAGGCATTACAATTTAGATCCCATACTAGAACAGATTAGACTTGATTTGAATAGATGGGCCCTCTTGCCTATTTCCTTTTGGGGGCAAGTGAATATTATAAAGATAAATGTGTTACCATGGGTACTACTGTACAGTATATTCCCTTATTATGCTTAACGTAGTCATCCCTCAGTTTTGGTTTAATAACTTGCAGCATATATTATTCTCCTTTCTTTTTTTTGAAATTCAAAATGCTTCATTTCTTTTTTCATTTGGCCCTAAAAGGACGGTTTACCACAGAACATTGTCACAGACAGTGAGATAAACAGACAAAACATATAAACACCCCACTCCCCCCACCCCACCCACGGTATCAGTATTATTATTATGGTGAACCTAGTATAAGAAGTGCACCCTCAGAACCTCCACGATGCCTTTTAAAGGGAGTATAGTGTTTGCAATTTACTACAATACTTCTCAAATTTAGGCCTCCTGTTATGCACACTAGCAATTACCATCTCCACTGAAAGATTGAACAAATGTTCCTGTAACCAATCTGAGTAGGATATAATTTCCTTATCCAACCAGTGTCAGAGTACTAACTTCTTAACCGACATTGCCATCATTGCTAAATGATATTTCTTTTCGGTGTTGGGTATAAGGGAATAATCACCAACTAAACAGGCCACCGGTACTATATTTTCAGCTATGCCCAATAAAGGGTCTGCTCTCTGTTTTATGAGGGCCCACAGAGGTGCAACTTTTGGGCATTCCCAAAAGATATGGCATAGGGAACCCACATCCTGCATGCAACTCCTGCAGGTTGGGGGTAGGACCTATTCATCTTGGCTAGCTTGATCGGGGTGTGACACATATTGTTAATGATCTAAACTTGCATCAGTCGCAGCCTATCCTGACAGATAAACTGGTGAGTATCCTTCCAAATCTTCCCCCAATTAAATGTTTCCTCTGGGAAATGAGTACTTCAGTAGCTAGAAGACCTAACTTGGTGTGGAACAACTTTATCTATTAGTATAGTGTATATACCAGAAACCGCATGCAGTTGTGTAGCTATAGAACTGAGAGATTGCAGGAACCTTCCCTCATCTTCTGCTTCTTGTTTTATTTGAGAGGTGGCCAACAAGTGTCTGAGTTGGAACACTTTAAAGCTCATATAGGGCCCTAGATTATATCTATTAATGATATCAGCTGATGTCCTGACTTGCCCATCATGCCATACATCAGCAGTCTTGACATTTGCCAGTTGGGGAAGCCAGGAACCCTTAACCAGTTCCCCCCCCCATCTTAAAGTTCACTTTACCCTCTAAAGGCTAGGCAGGATCTTGCATATGCCTGTAAGCTAGGGAGGCACACAATTGACAGTGGACTTTGACAGAAACACTAACCAGGGAATCGGACAACACAAGAGGGAGCAGTTTAAGGGGAATGTGAAAGAGGGCAAGGGGGAGAGGCGTTGAGCCGAAATCAGCTCTTTTTCCAACACTAGCCACAATTGTCTGTTCTGGTCCAAATCTGAATCCTCAGTCCATTCTACCCATCTCAGATATTTCGCAGCATGGCTTGCCCAATAATAGCATTTGAAATGGGGAAGCGTCAGCCCTCCTTTTATTTTAGGGACAGTAAGTTTCCCATAGGCCCTAGGGGCATGTTTACCCTTCCATATGAACTTGGTGATCGGGAAGAGTAGTCTACAAAACCAGGCTTGAGGCAACCAGATGTTCAACATATTGAGGGGATAGAAAACATGGGGTAGAATATTCATTTTGATTAGACTCACTCTTCCCCACAATGATAATGGCAACATCCTCCATCTGTCTAGGTCTTGCTGAATTACTTGCACCAGAGTATCCAAATTATCGACCCTCAAAGATTTGGGGTCCCTAGTCAAAAATATGCCCAGATATTTAAGTTTTTGTTCTCCCAGTGTAGGCTTAAATCTTCAACCTTGTTGAGGAGGGTGACAGAGTTAAGGGGGAAGACTATAGTTTTCTCCAAGTTCAATTTATAATTAGCTAAAATTCTGAATTGCTAGATCAAGCCCAAGGCCTTGATTAGTGAGTCCCTTGGATTTGATAAATGGAGAAGAATATCATCAGCATACGCTGATAGCCTGAATTCCTGTGAGCTGACAGACACTCCCTTGATTTCTGGGTCCATTTTAATCTGTACCAGAAGTGGCTCCAGGTACAGATTAAATAAAAGGGAGGATAGAGGACAGCCTTGCCTAGTGCCAGAGTGGAGGGGAAAGTAAGAGAAGAAGATTCTATTACAATATATGTGGGCAGTGGGATTAGTGTATAGGGCCTTGATCCATTGCAAAAAGAGGGGAGGGGAGCCGAACCTATGTAAAGTTCTGAAGAGAAAACACCAGTCCACTCTATCGAATGCTTTTTCGGCATCCAAGGACATCAGTACTACAGAAGATGTATTCATTTGGGATGCAGAAAAAATGTGATCCAATTTCCTCACATGGTCCGAGGATAACCTGCCCGCCATAAATGTGCTGCACAGATCAAAGAGGGTATAACCTGACCTAATCTGTTTGTCAATATTTTAGCAAGGATCTTGATATCATAATCCTGGAGTGAAACAGAATGGTAATTTGATACCTGTTCTGGATCCCTCCCCTCCTTGTACAATAAAACTATTAGAGCCTCAAAGAGGTGTGGGTCCTGGCACTCACCAGCCAGAATAACCTGGAACAGGTGAAGTAACCATGAGGCCAGATCCTCCTCCAGCGCTTTATAAAAATTAGGGGAGAAGCCATCTGGGCCTGGGGCCTTGTCCAGTGGCAAGTTATGAATAGCCAACCTAATTTTTGCCTCTGAGTATGGGGAAATCAGAAGGGACTGCTGCTCTGTAGATAGAACGGGTAGATTCAAAGTGTTCAGGTAAGTGTCAACTTGAGCCACCAAAGGAGGATCAGGTCTGGCACTGTATAGGCTTTTACAGAAGGTGTGAAATTCAGCTGCAATATCTCTTGGATTAGTTAAGAGGAGGCCATCTACACTTGAATGGACTGCATTAACCAACCATGAGGCCTCTTGCTGCCTCACCCTCAATGCCAACAGGTGGCCGGCCTTCTCCCCTTGATCAATATAAATGGAGTTTGTTTTAAGAATTGTGTATTCTGCCTTTTCTCCCAGCAAGTCAGTATACTGAGCCCTAACATGGAACAACTCCTGTCGAAGTGTCTCAGTGGACGATGGGGAGACAGTCTTTTCCAACTGCCTAATTTTATCCAGTAATCCCTTAGCCTGACCTTCCCATTTGTGCTTCCATACAGAGGCCATCCTGATAAGTTCCCCTCTTACAAAATACTTCAGGCCTCCCCAATCTATGTCAGGGTGACCTGTGGTGTTTAGGTTAGTTTGAGTATACTGTGCAATACAGGACTTTAACATGTCTAACACCCATTTAGCCTTCAATAATCTGTTATTGATTTTCCAGGCTGTCTCCACCCGGTGATTTGGTGCTACTGAGATGGCAAGGAACACTAAAGAATGGATGTGAGATGGCCTCTGGAGAGATCTGACACTCCATACATCCTGGAAGTAGTTGTTTAGTTATTAAAAAGTGATCTATGTGGGAAAAGGTCCCATGTACTGGACATCTGAAGATATATTCCAGTTGGGTAGGATGTAAAACCCTCCATGGGTCACACAGACCTAATTTGTCTTTCAAGTCCCTAATAGCCCTTTGAGCTGGCGATAAATCTGCCTTCTGTTTGCCTATCCTGTCTGTGACTGGGGAGAATGAAAGGTTCCAATCGTCACCTAACAAAAGTGGCACAGACAGGAAAGGCAACAGGAGATTAAAGATTTCCATGAAAAAGGAGGGGGTATCCGTATTAGGGCAATAGATGGATCCAAGGACTATGTCAGACCTCTCCAGGGTACCAACCACAAACACATGTCTGCCCAGGGATTCCACGATACTTTGGCTACATTTAAAACACATGCTTCTGGAAAACAATATAGCCACCCCTTTACTCTGTGTACTTGACCCTGCAGCGAAGACTTGCCCAATGTGTAACTGCCTTAATAAATTTGCTTCTGATTCAAGGAGGTGGGTCTCCTGCAAAATAGAAATTTGCCCCTTAACCACTTGCAAGTGTTTCAATAATTTGTATCTCTTATGTTTGTTACGCGTACCTTTAACATTCCAAGAGACAACTTTTACAGTTAGCCATATCTTTTAAGCCCAAATATTAGTGAGAATCCATGTGTTAAATTGTCAGAATGAGCACCTTCTTCTGATACCATGGGTCCCACCCACCCCCCAACCATACCCGAAGAACAAAACTGTCCATGACAATCCCCCCTCCCCTCCTGCCGCCTACTTCCCAGTTTGAAAAGATTATACAGAATGTATAAAAATACCCATCCCAAACCACTGATTAAGCACCCAGGCACATACAGACCACATACTAGATTGAATAGTGGTAAAAAAACCCTCCCTTCGATATGGTACGTGACACTACCAGTTACAGTATTTAAAGACCTCATCCACCCGCTTAACATTAGAAATTGAAAAGCAAGTAAAGTAACAGCAATTCGAACAGCCCAGAACATCAAAACTGCAATGAAACCCCTTCTTGTAACCCAGTCAGGTAAATAATCTCCTCCTGCATCCCACCTTCTAGACTTGAGCAAAGAACTAACTAGAACAGTTGAGTAAATGTAAAGCATTTAACACCAGCTCATTGTATAACCTTGTAGCAACCTTATGAGCCCAACAGCTGTAAACAGGCACCAAGTGAAAGAATTAAAGCATAAAACTGACAGGCAGCCCCCCTTTCAAATGTATGAGGGTACATTTTATCTAGATCCCTAGAATTAGGATTTGTCTTCACGCTCACATCGGCTACAAACTTAATATGTGCACATTTAGATAAAGCTGCAGGTCTAAACTGTGCTGGCTGCAGCCCAGTGTTCATGCACACATTCGTGCAGCACTCTTCTCTGCAGAATGTCTCAGCAGGAGCCGAGCAATTATGCGCACCATCGAGCAGCAGCAACGCTTCCTGTACATCCAGTCTATATCATGGGGAGGGAGTGCACAAACATTGATACTGAGCAAACTGGTGACACCATGAAAGGTTAAGAGCTCCATATTAACACCACCTCCAGAAGTCCGTGGCAATGATCAACCAGCTGTGTCTATACATCCACGCTCCTCCCCATAAGACCATGAAGTATCAGTTACAGTCTGCTACTAAAACAAACAGCAATAAGGTACAAGTAGCATGACCATGAGTACGTGCACTAACCAGTGTTTGGAGAGGTCGGGCTCCTTTCCAGTAAAGACCAGTTCAGATGTCCACTGCCCTTCAGATCTCACATCACTCAGAGTTCCACAAAAGAGCTTATCACAGTAGGTAAGTCCCAGACATTGAACAAAAGTTCACTTTTGAACAAATCTGGAGCAGCCCCTGTAGCTCTTTCATGGCTTGCTCATTGGTCTCAAATGAGTGTCACTTCTCCTGCACCCGGACTTGCAGCTGGGTTGGTACAACATCCAAAAATGAACTCCCACATGGATAAGATGAGAAATCATAGGGTGAAATGTGCCCCTCTTTTGTCTAACTGACCCTGGCAAGTCCTGCGAAATGCGTATTTTATGTCCTTCCCACATCAAAGCCCTGTATCTTCCTCAGTTTGGACAAAATATGTTGTTTGCCCAAGTAATTCAGTAGTCTCAGCAGGAAGGGTCGAGGAGGTAAACCTGGGGTTAGTTTGGGGCACAGCACACCATGGGTCCACTCCACAATATATGAGGGCCCATTTGGTGAGGGACCAGCTAATTTTTCCAGCAATTTCTGAGTGAAGACGATGGGGGAGGACCATTCTTCATCCTCCAGGAGGCCGATGACCACCAGGTTGTTGCTGCGACTACTGCCCTTGAGATCTTCCAGTTTGAGCTCCATCTTGCTCAGCAGTTTTTTAGAGAGCTATGATCTCCAGGTCCATAGTTGACCTTCTCTTCTCTAGTGAAATAGCTCATACCTCAGTGTCTTTTACTAGGCTCGACACATCCACCAGGTCCTTTTTCAATGCAGCTACATCCATGGTCAGCAAAATCAGAGCATCCTGGAGCGGCTTCATCTCCAACAGGAAGCGCTCCTCTGTGAGTGGTGTAGTGATGGTTTTGGGCAAAGGAATGGAGGCTGATTTAGTAGGCTGCTGTCTGGCTTTTTTTGTGGCCTTGTCAGGAGAGGTAGGAGGAGTATGGCATGGGAGCTCCTGCTTCATATTGACCTCCATAACTGAGAATGGTGTTGTCCTCCTGATGCAATGCCCAAAGAGACTGTCAGGTGGTTCCTTTTTGTGGAAAAGAAGTCCTTTAGGTGAAGTTATCCCGAGTTTTAAACCAAAAAGTAAACGGAATAGCGGGAGAGAGACGAGGACACTGCTTTCTCTAGCCAGACATCACGTGATTCCCCTATTCTCCTTTCTTTGGTACGGTAAGCCCCCCAGAAGGGCTTTTAGCAAGTTAACGGCACCTAAAAAGGATGGGGGCTTAATCTCCCAAACTTTTATTTGTATTATTTAGCAGTTCATTCTACCCAATTCCTCCAATGGTACAGATCCTTCTTGGAAGATACTAGGCACATGTATATCCACCAATGTTGTAGACAGAACACAATTATTGTGCTCATTTCCAACTAAACATTAGAGCTTTATTCTATATTTCGTATTGTCAACTCCCCCAATTTTAGTGCGGCATTCCAATCAGCATTTCACTACATGTGCATAAACAATTATGTACTCTTCTTTGTCTTGATCCGAAGTAGGATGCCACGCAGCCTCTGTTAGGGAACCCAGATCTAAGAATTGCAACACAAATTCTGAGTTCTGCTTATTGGACTTATTCAGAGGTTAACTTAGTGGAACATTTCCTTAAAAATGGTAATATGATGACATTCCAGGAAGCCCACAAAAACTTTCATATTTCCCCTAGACATTGTTTTAATTTTTTTCAAATCTTACACTTATTGTCTATTTATTTCAGCCAAAGTCTGTGGTCCATGGTATATTGTTCAACTATTCTTAACCTAGTACCCAGAGCTAGTGCACCTCATGCTATACCTTCTTTATTTAATTTTTTCTATGACTTACTTTCCACCATGGTGACAGGTGTAGCTTCTTATTGGGATAAAGCTCTGCCCCTACATGGAAAACCATATGATTGGCCTGGTTTATGTGTTAATTTCTACAAATTTATTAAATGGGACAGGTACCATCACATGCAATTCTAGATACTTCATAATCTTTATTACACCCCCTTTAAGTTGTGTAGAATGGGCAAATTAGAGCAAGACATGTGTACAGGATGTGGCAATGTATCAGGTACCTGGTATCATATTCTTTGGGAATGTGTCAAGGTGGTGCCCCTATGGAACTCCATCCAATGATGGCTTGATCCTCTCCTTGATTGGACTCAGCATTCTTCCAGAAGTACTGATATTATTCAAGACACCCTTATAGGTAACCAGTGTTACCATATGGCCTTGATCTCATCATGTGTTAAAAAATTATCTTGAAGTACTGGTGTGATCAAACCATTCCTTCATATTGAGAATGATATCAAGAAATTCTGTTTGCATTACAGGCAGAAAAAATGATTGTCAGCATATCTAATTGCCTTGCGACTTATAGGAAAATATAGGAACCCTTTTATGCTTCACTTTCAATTCAAGAGACTTGAGTATGTTTACGATGTCCCAGGAGGGGGAAGCTATGTTTTTTGTGTTTGGGTGTGATCCCCTTGAAGCACCTGCCTGTGTCTCTATATATCTTTAGTATTAAGTTCTTCCCTATAGTCTATGTATCAGTTTATTGAGAAGCCCTTATCTGTATATGTAAATTGTGTACTGTATTAGCTTGTCTCCGGAGTACTTGGGGTGGGTGGAAGGACTTTTGGAGTGGTTGGGTATGGGTGGTTCTATGCATTTGTTTCTTTGTAAGTTATAGTTTTCTTTTTGTGTGTAGGTGTATAGGGGTTGTTGCTTACTGTTGTTTTGATGTGTTTGTTGATTGTTGTATGTTGCTGAAAATTTAAATAAAGCATGTTTAATATAAAAAAAAGAATAACCACTATTGCATGGTTGGAGACTCATGTCACCTCCAAGTGATGATAGCATCCTTAGTTTAATGAGGCTATTAGGATAGCTTTGAACACCTAGATGCCTCCCAAAATCGTTCTGCTGCATTTGTACAGTTGAAAGTGGTGCCAGGACCCACCAGACTATCCAATCTTTTGTGGCAGTAATCTCCACTTACTGGCACTCTGTCTTCCTTATAGCCACAACTCCTACCTGTAGACATATTCAGAATCTTTTAGGGGGGAATTTGTGCCCTCCAGGCACTATGGGAGTGTGGGATCTAGCAGACTGTGGTCCATTCTGGAACCCAAAGCTCCCTGTTGGCTGCAGGTGAGAATAGTGATTTACAGGTTAAGGAGCCACTGCAGCTGAAGATACAAGCCCTAACTCCATAGAAAAATCATGAATAAAAAATAAGAACCTGTCAACCAGCTAGCTAAGACTGAAACAGACTGAGGAAACTTCGGAAGGGGCATGTCCTGTGACTTCTTATAAGATGTTTCAATCTGTCTTAGCTAGAAGAGGAGGACAGCCCAAACCACCAGCCTGCCTATAGGAGCTGACCCCTAACAAAGTTTATAATTTGGAACCAAATTAGAGGGATATGGGAAATCTTTTAAAATTTATTGATAGATTAAAGTGAATCAGAAAATGGTGAACAATGGACCAAGGTCTGTGAAAAGGCTATATGATATACAATAACAGTGAGCTAGTGGGGTTCAAGTTACTCCTCTCTTGAGGAAGATTATTTCTTGGTCTTGGGCCATTCAAAATGACAAAACTGAAATGTGATGAAAAAGATGGATGAACTCCACATCCACAAGTAACCGTCTTTAGTAATTCACACCACGTTTGGCAACATTTCATAGTCATTGCCAATTCATCAGGTCACAGTGTTTCTTATCTATTAGAAATATATGAAAAAATATTTTTTCAGAATAGGTTCTACCATCATACTTCAAAATTATGGAGCCATGTGATGAGCTCAGCCTTAGTAGCAGCTTCCTTTGAAGCTGGTCTTGGTATAGCACCAAGACATGTACACTCAGAATCGGAGCTATTAGAAGCTACATGCATACATAAATCTAAAGAACAGACCTGTGGCTGATCCCTGCATAACATATCACTCTCGGGACAGCCGCAGGTGGTTGTGGGCACTCCGCTTGGGGTGCTGAATTATGAAATACAGGCACAGAAGGAGGCAGGATCAATCAGATAAATTACAAATATATAAAATCAGCAGAGATTAAAAAAAGATACTTTTTCAGTAACTTCTAATCGGGCCCTGCCTCACACTGAGGTGGGGTCCATTTTTATGTGGATGTTTCTCTTTAATCAAAGCCACCCTGACCTCACCCAACCGAGCAGGGAAACTGGAATGGCTCCAGTTCTCCTAGAAGGCAGAATAACACTGTCACAGTCCTGATGGGCGGAGGGGCAAGGAAACACAAGGGAGCTACTGACTAAAAAACATAGAGATTTCTACATTATCTATCTCACATAAGCACACTTATATCTGGCTATATGTGACATGGGAGTGGGGTCACTTTAAGGCAACAGCAGTGCCTCCAAGACTATCATTTCATGTGCTTAGGTCAACTGAAATATGACTTAGTGACGGCTTTTCCCTAAATAGTCAGACTTCAGCGCATCCCCAACTTCCAGAGCAACACAGCTTAGCATAGTGGCAACTCTGCCATATGTTAACTGTTGGAGAGTGTGTACATAGCATGCAGCTATAGAGGGTAAAACACACCAGGAAAGTAACCACCTAACAGCCCCGATGTAAGCACCCTATAGCTCCATGCAGGGGAGTGGGGGACACCACATAGCCGGAGTTACCAGACGATGCAAGGTGCATGAGTCTCCCTTAGCCTCTCCTCACAGACATCTATGGGGCAATGGTACACCAATGCAAACACCCAAATGGTTAAGGTAGAATGCTCTCACTGGGAGAAATATCAGTATGGATTCTTTAAGGCTCCTGCATGTGAAAACATGCAGAGCCACCATACAACACATATACTCTCCACAACTGAGCCATGGCCTCAGGAGTCAAACATGCCTCCTCAACTGTCCTCGATATGCAGAGTCGCCCCTACATTTGCTTAAAATTGTAGTCCTCCCATCCTACAACTTATGCCTTCCAGTTCTAAAACCAGTGTTGTATGCACAAACAGCGTGCCTCGTTTCAAATCATGGAATCGTTCATGAACCTATAAGAAGCCATTTAATGTGGTAGCATCCCAATTGGATGCCACCTACCTGGAAAGGAGATCCCTGCTCTGAGTCCCTTGCTCCCGATCCCTTGCAAGCCCTATCCTGGACTCATGCAATGGGAGGTTGAGAGGCGTGGGGACAATTGGAAACTACCTCTGGTAGGGATGGGGGGAAACTAAAGGAATGCAAAGAACTCTTAAGAATCATATATGAATCTGCGGAGACTCCATCCTTAAGGAGTTGAAAAACTGGAAAGCTCTACTTGTTATGTTTGACTGTTTATGTTTATTCTATGAAGATGCACACTTGAAGACCACAGGCAGAGGACTGAAGAAACCATGAGAGCCCCTCATGGACTGATTGCAATGTGGGCCTAGCAGAACCCATATGAACCCTGCTACTCTGGTTGCCAGGACTTGAGTGACAGTGAGCCCCCCAGTTGCCTCATTTATTATTAGTAGTAGATAGCATAGTATTATTATTGTTCTCTGTCTCTGCTTAGTTTTAGTTTATGTCATACATGTAATCTACTGTATATAATCTTGGCTTTGACAATGCACTGCAGATACTGCTATATGATCTCAAGCATCCCACATGTTCCAGTAGCATTCTCCCCAGAAAAAAAACAAAGGGCATAATGACTGCCAACCTAGGTCACCTATTAGACTTCCAAATCCTCAGTGGCTACCCCCCCAGCATGAATCCCCTTTCCAGACATACATGCAACCATCCCAGAACAGGCATGATGGCAAACCCCTACAATTGCACAATGTGGACTGTCTAGGGGGCTCAGACCAAGCAAAAGAGACATCAGATCCTGAGGAACCTCAGATCCCTGAAAACCGAGATCGTCTTCCTCCAAGAAACATACACACCCACGCAACAAGCACTACTTTGGAGGTGGGAACGGGAGGGTCATGTGTTTGCAGCTGGGGATAGCAATAAAAGAGCAGGAGTTGCCATCATAGTAAACAGGAATGTGCATTTGCATCCCCTAGAACAACATATAACCCCACTAGACAGATACGTGGTAGTTAGAGGCAACGTGAGCTGACAAAAGGTAATAATAGCAGCAGCATATGGCCCAAACAAAGAGGAACCTGGCTTCTTCACAAATCTTCTGTCCATTATGTCCACAATGCCAAACATCCCAATTCTAATGGCAGGCAATTAGAATCTAGTCCAAGATAATACCCTGGACAAGTCCAAATCTAGTATAATTGGCTTTAAACCATCTCAGAGAGCCCTTGGAGAGCTGCAGGATTCCCTGGGTTTTGTAGATGTATGGTGGATCTTCCACCCAAACTTCAGGGAATACACCTTTTGGTCAGCTCCTCATGATTCCCTCTCTAGGCTCGACTTTTTCCTGGTAAATTAAACAATTCTTAAATCATTACTACCTGTGTAATTTTCCCCAGAGTTTGATGAGACCATGCTCCTGTGACCCTATACCTCCTACCCTTGTAACAGGCAAAACGGGTCAATATCTAGAGGCTAAACAAAAACTTGCTAAAAGACCCACAATGCCTAGACAGAATACAAGATTGCATTAAACATTTCTTTGAAATTTACACCAACTCAGTCCCCTTTCAAACATTCCTCTGGGGAGCATTTAAATGCAATCTCAGAGCTGAGCTAATCTGAGTGGCCTCCACCAGGAAGAAAAAAGGGGAGGTAGAATGCTTGCAACTTTTGCGTGCCATACAAGATCTTGAAAGAAAAGCCTCTGGACCCCAGACCTCTACCTCAGGCCTTCAACTCAGTTCAGTCAGAGCCAAGTATGGAGAGCTCCTGAGGGAACAAGCAGAGTTTGCCATATTCAGAGCAAAAATTCTCTATGTGTATCAAGGGGGAAAGGCCTGGAGACTACTAGCTCTTAGGCTCAAACAACAGGAAGCAAGTTGAGCAGTCACCTTGATCTGGTCCAAAGCAAGTCACCTCCTTTCCCACCCCAAGGAAATCGTGATGGCTTTCAGAGAATTCTATGCAGAGTTCTATGAAGAAGGGAAACCTGCCCCTAATTGGGATATCCAGCAATTCCTCTGAAAAACACAGTTACCCAGGATAGTGCAGGCATCCCTTGAAAAATTGGGAGCCTTTGTCTCAGAACAGGAGGTCAGGATGGCAATCTCCTCCTCCTTACAGTCAGTCTGGATATATACTCTACCAACTTCAACAAAGTGCTAGGGCAGGAGCCATCTAGCCTGCTGACCCCTCCCTACAAGAAGTGCTCATCATTCTACTCCCAAAGCATGACAAAGATACAGATATTATGGACAGCTGCAGACCCATCTCCCTCCTCAACACCAACCTGAAAATTCTAGCAAAAGTCTTAGCCACAAGGCTTGGCGGAGTACTAGGTAGTCTAATAGACCCCTAACAGGTGGGTTTCATGCAAGGCAGGCTGGCCACCGACCACCTGTGGAAGCTAGCTCACATTTTAACAGCATCCAAGGACTCCCCAACCCCTACTGTGCTGCCATCCTTGGATGCTGAGAAAGTCTTCAACATAGTTTCCTGGATCTTCCAATTTGAAACTCTGTGAGAATTTGGGTTTCTGTTACCCTTTATTGACAGGGTCAAATTGCTTTACTCACACCCACGTCCAGAATACTCTGCAATGGGACCCACTCCCCTTCATTCAAGCTACAAACAGGCACAAGGCAAGGCTTCCCCCACTCCCCTTACTTGTTTAACCTATACATAAAACCCCTAAAGAGGAGGATCCTAGCTGAAGACACTATCAAGGGCATCAAAGTGGGGGACCATAGATACAAAATCTCTGCCTATGCTGATGATGACTCCTACACCTAGAGGACCTGGCTCTGTCAATCCCCCCTACCCTTGCCCTCCTGAAAGAAATTGGACAAATTACGGGTTACAAACTAAACCTCACTAAGACCTGCCTCATGCCTCATACCTGTATCGTTCAAACACATGCAATGGAGGGGGGGAGGGACATGATGCCCAGGTGCCATTAAATATCTAGGCACTGTAATACACAAAGCAGCAGAACAAGGCAAACCCAAAACCTAGACATCTTCTGGGCCTGACTTTAACAGAACTTGGCCTGATGGTCTTCACTCCCCTTAACCCTATGGGCTCATATAAATGTCATGAAAATGAACATTCTCCCCAGGATACTAAATCCGATTAGCATGATGGGATGTCTCCTCACAACCGCCTAATTTACTCAATTGAAATCTGCCCTGTCCTCCTTCCTCTGGAGTGGCAAACCACCTCAAAAGGTGTACTACAAACTTATCTGACTCAAGGAAATGGGTGATCTTCAGCTTTTGGACTTTTAGTTATATTACCTAGCAGCCGATGCTGCCAAATTCCTATGGTGAAGGACTCACACAGACCCCACGGAGAATAAAGACTACAGTCCACAGTGGAAACTCATGGAATTTAACCTATGTCAGATAGCTGGAATTAAAATACAATCTCTAACTAGCACCCCTTACAAAGCCCTCCCAGTAGCCTTTAAAACATCTCCGATAGGAGATTCAGTACAGGTCAAAACATAGAAACATAGTAACATAGAAACATAGAATCTGATGTCAGATAAGAAAAAATTACTCACCTTAGTAATTATGTTTCTTCTAATGGAGTCTTGCTGTATTCTGACTATTGCAGTTAACCCCAGCACTCAAATTGCCCCAGGGAGTAGAGGGTTAATTTCTATGCAGAACATAGAATGTTGAGCTCAAGCTTGGTTCAAACCTCTGTCTGCAGCACTTTGAAGCACAACTGTCAGATTCTTATGAGATAATACTAACTAACTGCTATGTAGAAATTGTAAATTTTTTACTAGCCAAATGGCAACCAAATAGTTTGGATCCCCAAAAGACTCAAGTCAAGAAATCCAAATTCAAAAACCAGGTAGTGAACAACTTAAGACTGTTAAATTAATAATATAACCCACTCCCCCTCTCTAAAAGGAAAGAGTGCCCAAATGCACTCCTGGGGTGCAACACTGTACCTGCCAGTCCACTTCCCAAAAACAAGTTCTGAGAGGGGAGGCAGGGATGAAGATTAGAATACAGCAAGACTCCATTAGAAGAAACATAATTACTAAGGTAATTTTTTCTTCAAACAACATAAAGTCTTGCTGTATTCTGACTATTGCAGACTACCAAGCAGTACCTCCATGGAGGAGGGAATCAAACCTACCTTGGGAATAGGCTCTGCAGTACTGCTGTACCAAACTGAGCACCACTCCTAGCCTGGATGTCCAGGGAGTAATACTTGGTAAATGTATGGATTGTTTTCCAGGTGGCTGCTTTACATATCTCTAGCAAAGGAATATCCCTAGCCGCAGCTAGGGAAGCAGCTGTACCTCTAGTTGAATGAGCCCTCAGACCTTAGGGAGGTATTTTGCCTAGCTTCTCATAGCAAAATTCAATACAAGAGACAATCCACCTGGCAATAGTTCTCTTAGTGGCAGGTTTGCCATTCCCCACTTCCCCATAAGTGAGAAACAACTGGAAGGAGTCAAACCTGTGAGCCTTAGTACGCTCAATGTAGTAACTAAGGGCTATTTTAACATCCAAACTGTGTAAACTTCTTTCTCCTGAAGAAGAATGATCAGTGAAGAACACAGGAAGAGACTTGGTTGGTTCAGAAGAAAATCTGAAACCACTTTAGGTAAAAACCTCCTGTTAGTTCTAAGGACCACCTTATCTCTATAGAATGAAATAAAATCAGGCTCCTCTGACAGAGCTTGTAATTCACTGATACACCTGGCAGAGGTAATAGCTACCAGGAAAACAGCTTTCCAAGTCAAGTACTTAAGCTCTGCTGAAGAAAAAGGCTCAGAAGGGGGTTGAATAAGCTGAGCAATGCAAACATTAAGATCCCAAGCAGGTGTAGGATCCCTAAAGGGGGGATTGGTATGATGCAATCCCTTGAAAAATTTACAGAATACGTGGTGAGATGACAGTGAGGAAGGCTTTCTCACTGACAGAAAAGCAGAAACAGCTGACAAATGTACTTTGAGAGTAGCTGGTCTGAGGCCCAGGCCATTACGATGAACCATATAATCCAGAACTGTAGACAATTCAGCAGTGTCTGAGGATATATGCTTCTTGGAACACCAAATGCTGAATCTTTTCCATTTGGAGTTATAAGTTTTTCTGGTGACAGGTTTTCGAGAGGCTTTGAGAATATCCAGAACCCCTTGGGACAGATGCAAATCTGCATACTCTAACTCTTCAAGAGCCATGCCTTGAGATTGAAAGACTGACCACAGTCCCTGGGCTATGAGAGCCCCCAGATGGACTCCCCACCCCAATAGAGAAGTATCCGTGGTTAGGACCACAAAGTGAGACTGAGTGACGAATGGGACTCCTTGCCTGAGGTTGCCCTGATCCTGCCACCATTGGAGAGCCTGGATCAGAGTCTGAGTCACTGGAACTAGTTTGGTTAGAGAATCTTTCTTCTGAGACCAAAAGGCCCTCAGGTGAAACTGAATGTCCCTCATCTGAAATCTGGCTCCTTGGACCACTGCTGTAGAAACTGCCACATGGCCCAGAAGTTGAAGGAAGTGCCTTGCTGGCTGAGAAACCAGAAGGTGGAATGAAGAAGCCAGCTCTACAATAGCTCTTGCCCTTTCCAGGGGAAGAAAAGCTCTTGCTTTGACTGTATCCAACTCTGCACCTATGAAGGTGAGGAGCTGTACAGGCTCGAGAACTGACTTGGGAAGATTGAGAAGGAATCCTAGGGAAATGAGCACTTGCTGAGTCACTTGCAGGTCTGACTTGACTTGGTCTGGGGACTGACTCACAATGAGCCAGTTGTCCAGGTATGGAAATATGGAAATATTTTTCATTCTTAAAAAGGCCACTACTACTGCTAGGCATTTTGTGAATACCCTTGGAGCTGATGTCAGGCCGAAGGGCATAGCTTTGAACTGATAATGGCCTGAAGGCAATTCGAACCTGAGGTACTTTCTGTGGGAGCACCTGATGGGGATGGGAATGTGAAAGTAGGCATCTTTTAAGTCCAGGGAGGCTAGCCAGTCCCCTGGCCTTAGAGGGGGAAGGATTATTCCCAGAGTCACCATTTTGAATTTTGTTTTTAAAAGGTGTTTGTTCAGGTATCTTAAGTCTAGGATGGGTAACCACTCCCCTGTCTTTTTTGGGGTAAGGAAGTAGCTGGAGTACAGACCTTTGCCCCTGTGCAATGTAGGAACTCTCTCTACAGCCTTTAGAGCCAGTAGAGATGAAACCTCTGCCTCTAGGGTAATGGTTTCGGAGATGCTTGCAGGTGGAAAAGATCTGGCCCTCAGCTTTGGAAATTTCTTGAAGCTGAGAACTAGCCCCTGGCTTACCACCTCCAGGACCCACCTGTCTGAGGTAACAGACATCCAGTCCTGGATGAAGTAAGCCAGTCTGCCTCCTACAGGAATGGGGGAGTCGACCCGGGCTGATCTATCAGGGTGTCTGCTTAGCAGGATCCTTAGGTTGAGTGGTGGGTGGATGTAACCCTGCTCATCCCCCTTCTGCCTCTCCCCCTGAAGAACCCCCTCTGAGGAAAGGGAGAAGAGGCCTATGCTTGGTAGAAAGGCCTATAAAAAGGCCTGCCCCTGCCCCTAGCTTGCTGCCTTTGAGGCAATGCCTGCCTTTCCTTGGCCTGTGCACTCCTATAGGTGGTCCTATACTCATCCATCTTTTTCATGTAATTCTCTGTCTGCTCCCCAAACAGAGAATTACCCACCACATGGAAATTTATGGCCTTAGCCTGGGTGTCCTGTGAGAGGCTAGTACATCTGAGACAAGCCATTCTCTGAAGAGCCACAGATGTAGCCATGACTCTAGATGACTCATCATTGGAGTCCACAGCAGCATGGAACTGTACCTTAGATGCCTCAATCCCATCAGCAGCCACCCCCTCCAGCTCCGAGGCTAACTGCAAGGGAGGCCTGCTTAGCCAGTGCCAGTACAGTGTCTCACCTGGACTTCTGGTACCTGGCTGCATAGGCCATATAATTAGCCTGCCTGAGTCCCAAGGCGGATGCCATGTACTGTTTCTTTGCCATGGCATCCAGCTTCCTAAAGTCTTTATCTGGGGGGGGGAGCCAAGGGTACATTAGCCTTATCACAGGCTGCAGCCTGCACAACCTCAACATGGCTGCATTGTTGATACAAGTACTCTGTACCTGAACCTGATAAGGTGTACCTTTTGTCCATCCTTCTGTCGACAGGAGGTACAGAATTTGGAGTTTTTAAAATCTTTTGTGTCTGTTTTCCAATAGACTTATGAAGGGGAATAGACAGTCTCTTGGACTCTGGGATGTCCATCATCTCCACATAATCAAGTTCCTCTTGTTCCTCTACAGCTTCTTCCACAGGGAGCTGGAGGGTTTCTGCCACTTTCCTGTAAAACATGTAGTGGGAAGGGGACTCAGAAAGCCTAGGAGGGGAAACACCAGAAAGCCTGTCTGGGGAGATTCCCGGTTCAATGGGCTCATCCAGAACTTCCACACCATCGTCATCATCATTATCATCATCATCATGATCATAATCTTCATCCCCCTCCAAATCCAGTTCATAGAAATCTTCAGAGGCATAATCTTGAACCAGAGGAACTGACCGAACCGAGCACCTGCCTGATAAGACGGACCCGGGTGAAGCGATTCTACAATCCTTATCACTTTGGCAATCTCTTTGTTGGTCGGAAAATGGGTCTTTGGATCCAAACCGGCTGATTTTTCTTTTCTTTTTCTTTTTGTAGGAACCAATCCCTCAGGATCAGCTCTCTTCTTGCCTGAAGAAGTATCACCCTGGTCAGAGGGCACTCCCTCAGGTTCGGTTGGAACCGAACCAGGCTGGCCATCCAAGTCAGCTGACTTCTCGGTCTCCTTATCCCTAAGCCTACCTAATATTTTTTCCAGGGTAGACTTAGGGAAATTTTTACAGATTTGGCAGTCTGAATCGAGGTGGTCAAACCCCAGACAATAAACACAGGTGGTGTGGGGATCAGCCTTAGCAAAGACCTCCCCACACACACTGCAGTGTTGAAACCCAGTGGGCCCGGGTTTTTTTCTGGGTTTCTCAGACGTAGCCATCCTAACCACAAACTTAACCTTTTTATGGCAACCAACCAGGCAAGATACCCTTATCGATTTCTAGCTGTGTCATGGGTATTGGAAAAAAAACACCAGAAAATGCATTTTTTTTAAAACTGATAAGGACCGGTAACCACACTCTAAGTTTAGAAACAAAGACAGAATATATAATTGCTACCAGAAGTGTGCTACTCCTGGTTAAATAAACAATTAAAAAAAAAAATTTACTAAACAGCCGGTTCAGCCGACCGGTCGAAAAATAAATTTTTACAATTTCCACAAGTTTACTATGTCTAGTTCACTACCTAGTACTTACTGTACCATAGACAGAGATCTGAACCGAAACTTGCGAAAACTAATCGGTAAAACTGAGGACTTTAACCGACTTTTGAACTGCGAGCAAAGGAGAAATCTCCGGAGCGACCGTTCAGTTAGGCGGAGTAATGAATCTGATGGTTGCGCTTCAAAGTGCAGCAGACAGAGGTTTGAACCGAGATCGAGCTCAACGTTCTATGCTCTGCATAGAAATTAATCCTCTACTCTCTGGGGCAGTTTGAGTGCTGGGGCTAACTGCAATAGTCAGAATACAGCAAGACTTCACGTTGTTTGAAGGACCATATGGCCCACCTAATCTGCTCATTTCCCTACTCAGTGTTGACAGCCCAGATCCTATTTGATCTGTGGCATGCATTCTCTGGCCATCTCCAGGGTACACCTATGTCTAGCCCATGTGCTTTTGAACCCCTGTATTGTTTTAGCTCCCACCACCTCCACTGGAAGACTGTTCCATGGATCCACCACCCTTTCTGTGATAAAGTACTTCCTGACATTCCCCCAAGCCTTTCTCCCTCCCTCCAGCCTCATATTATGTCCTTTTGTCCTTGTACAATGCTTCCTCTGAAATATGTCTCTCTCCTTTACCCTGTTTATACCCCTAAGGTACTTGAATGTCTCTGTCATATCCCCCCAATTAATATATATTAAGGTCCCTGTGTCTTTTCTTATATGGCTTCTGGTGCATCATATGTACCATTTCCGTCACCCTTGTCTGGACTGCCTCCTTACTGTCTATGTCCTTCCTGAGATGCGGTCTCCAGAACTGGATGCAGTATTTCAGGTGAGGCCTTACCAGTGATCTGTACAGTGGCATCACCACCTCTTTCTTTCTGCAGGTTATGCCCCTACCAATGTATCCCAGCATTCTGGTTGCCTTCCCCACCACTTTTTCACTCTGCTTGGTCACCTGTAGGCCATGTGATATGATAATTCCCATGGTTTCTCTCTTGCTTTGTGGTGGCCAGAACCTCCCCCCCATCCTGTACTCCTCTCTTGGATTCCTGTGACCCAAGTGCATTATTTTGCGTTGCAATATTTTATTATTTTCAGAAAAAGTGTCTAAGCATACAGCTTATGGCCTAGGTTTTCAGATAAGCATGTCAGATACAGGTGCATAGATCCACTTCAAACAAACTAGCATTATACAGAAGCAACCTAAGAGGTATTATACATATATTCTATTCTGACAGTAATGGAGACAGGGCAGTGTCTGAAAGAGACCATTATCTTATAGATGTACTCACCAGGAGGGAGCTTTCTCCATTAATCATTGTGAGACATAAGCACATCGAGTGAGTTCTATCAATAATTCAGACCAATCTCTCTTCAAGGCTTCGGGGAAAGAGATGAGTTCTGTGTGTGTATATGTTCAGCAAGGTCCGAGGTATGTCTGGAATAAAAGCAGATATTCCCGAAGAATCTATTGGATAGCTGGAGTAAAGTATATCATGCAAAAACACATTTAAAAAGATATACAGGTTATACAGAAAACCACAGTTATTGTATGTATCTGATGTGGGTCTTATGCCCTATATTGTATCTAAATAATGTAACTGGAACCCTGGACAGAGAGGGCATTATAGGATTCTTAGGGAATCATTCCTACCCTGGCAGTGTTACATGTGTGTAATTACCTTGCAAGGGCCATTGTCTGCCCTCTGATTGAAAGATTATATACCCACTGTGTATAGCAGGCCAGCAAGGAGTACTCAACCTATGCCTGCCTGGGGGTTAACATAGCTCAGATAAGGGGCCCAACAGACTCTGAATTTGGAGAATTGGTAGTTTTGCAGGTGAGAAAGCCTGTCTAACTTGGCAAGAGCTGAAAGAGAGGTCAGGATTTCTGTCAGAGTGGGGACTATGGAGGATCTCCAGTTACAAAGCAGAGCTCTCTTTGTTTGGAGGGTCAATAGGGCTAGCCATCTAAGTTTAAGAAAGGTTAACTTTGGGAGGTCCCCCCAAATTCCAAGGAGAAAAAAAGGGGACTGAGGGGTATCTGCTGGTGTGGAACCTTGGATGCAAGAGCCTGTATTTCAGCCCAGAGTTTCTGAATCCATGGACATGACCACAGAATGTGTAGTAAATCACCTCCTGCTCCTTGGCACCTCCAACATTTATCTGATTCCAGCAGGTTAGCTTTAGCTAGAACCACCAGAGTGTTGTACCAAGAATGAGTGATCTTATTCTGGATTAAACTAGATCTCGCATCTTTCAACCAGATGTGTGTATCTCTCCATGCTTGCTCCCAGGCCATAGATGGGATAGGGTGGTGTAGCATTTTTTCCCATTTATACTTCTTCAGATTGGGAGGGGAGGGTATGTCTGAGTATGGCATAAATGTGCTCTGCAAGGCCCTTTGGATGTTGTAACCAAGTCTGTAGGGCTGATGGTTTACCTTGTATTGGGCAGGGGATTTCAGGTGTAGGTGGAGTGCATCCCTGAGTTGGAGGTATCTCCAGACCTCTGACTGGGGAATATCCCATAGCTGCTGGAGGGATTGAAATGTTTGAAGGGTTATGGAGTACTGGTCTGCAATGTCTCCAAGTCTGGGAATGCCCAAAGCTGCCCACTTTCTCCAGAAAACCCATCGGGCCCCTATAGTGATCAAGGGATTTTGCCAGAGAGGGATGACAGCAGATGGAAGAGGGTCCATTTTCATCCTTGCATGTGTGGCAAACCAGTTAGTCTTGGACACCTCTACTGTCGGTGAGGTGGGCCCCCAGTGAAGCATGTGAAGGGGGTCTGTCTTGGGGTATTTACTGGAATAAAGGAGTGAGGATGGGTGCACAGTCCCTGTGATATCAGGTTCGATTTGAATCCACTGTGGAGCGAGAGGCAAGGGAGAAGACATTCATTAAACAGTTTGGGCATGGAGAAAGGCTTTTTGGTAACCTTCAATCCAGGGGAGATTCCAACCCCCCTGTTTCCAGTGGGCCCTGAGCTTGGAGCAACTGAATCTGGGCTTGGTGCCCTCCCAGAGGAAGTCTCCAAAAAGCTTGTCTATGGGTTTACACCACTGCTTAGGTAGGGGAATGGGAATATGCATTAGTAAATAGAAGAGCTTGGGGGCTGAAACCATTTTTATGGCAGCAATTTTCCCAGCCAGAGTAAGCTTGAGAAGTTTCCATATATCAAATTCTGTCTTGATAGTGGAGAGAAGGGGTTGTATGTTTGCCTGCCAGAGATTGTTAAGTGTTGGAGTAAGGAGACTACCCAAAAAGGTGATTCCTTTATGGGCCCAGAGGAGATTTGCTGCTTCTGCCAGCTGCTGGTCACAATGGTCATTCGGGGAAGTATTTCAGTCTTACTTTGATTCAGTTTAAGGCCAGAGTACTTAGAGAAGGTGCTTAGTAGGTGAAGCAAGGGGGGAGTATGGAGCACCAGGCATTTGCCAAAGGGAGGAGGAGGTCATCAGCGTACATAAGAGTGGTGTATGTGGAAGCCCCCAGTGTTACTCCCATACTATCCAGGTGACTTCTTATAGCATTGGCCAATGGCTCAACAGCCAGAACAAACAGAAGGGGGGAAAGGGGGCATCCTTGTCTTGTCCCACGTTCCAACAGGAATGGGGAAGAAAGGATAAAGTTTGCATTGACTCTAGCGGAGGGTAAGGTGTAAATGACTTGTATCCAAGAAAGGAAATTGTTACCCATTCCCAAGTGTGTAAGGACTTGGTACAGATAGGGTCATTCGATAGAGTCAAATGCCTTCTCAAAGTCCACTGCAATGGCCGCAGCTGGTGTGGGAAGGATTCTAGAAAGATGTATGAGATTCATAAGAGTCCTCAGGTGGTCCAAACTGTGACAGCTGGGGATAAAGCCCACTTGTGATGGGTGTATTTATTTATTTATTTAGTTAGTTTTTGTTGACCGGGTAAGTGCACTAGACAAATCCTACCTATTTTCAAGCATGACCCGGGAGAGAGGGATACAGATGAATGCCAACTGACCTTGAACCAGATGAAGCTGTTGGTGGTATTTTTAGTGAGTGAGGGAAACTTGGACAGGACACTGGGGAAATTCCCCTACTCTTTTCGATAAGTGCCATGGGATCTTTAACATCCACCTGAACTACCACCAATCCAGGCAGATGAGACCTCAGTTTAACGTCTCATCCGTATGAGATCTGGAAGTAAGGGACTCAACCTGGATGCTAAAATTTTGGCATACAATTTGCTGTCCAGGTTGATGAGAGATATTGGGCAATAATTTCCCAGATTTGTAGGGTCCTTTCCCTTTTTGGGGATAACTACAATGGTAGCTTCCCTCATGGAGGGGGGAGGGTGCCTTTTAACTCTATCTCTTGAAAAACTTCAGTGTGTATCGGTCTAATCGCCGGGGCTAAAGCCTGGTAAAAATCAGCTGTGTAGCCATCATCATTACCAGGTGATTTCCCCAGCTTCAGACCTCAAATAGCTGAACTCACCTCTTCACTAGAAATAGGGAGATCCAGCGCTAAGGCCTCTTGTGGGTTCAGTTTCAGTTTGGGTAAAGAGAGTGCCTCCAGAAATGTCTGAGTTCCTCTAATTGACTCCTGATGTGTGGAGGTGTAAAGGGATCTATAGAAGGAGGTCATGACATCATTAATCTTCTCTGGGGTAGTGGCCAGCACCCCTCGCTTATCTTTCAGGCCAGAGATGTGTCTACTAGTTTGCTGTTTCCGTAATTGGTATGCTAGTACCTTACCCCCTTATCACCACCCTCCCAAAAAAGTATGCCTAAGGCGCAGAATTGCTACTTCTGCTTTCCTTTTGAGGAGCTGATTGATTTCAAACCTTAGGCCCAGAATAGTTCGACCTACGGCAGATTTAGGGTAAGGGGATGGCATATCCTTGAAGGCAGCTTCAGCTGCTATCAGTTTTTGTTCAAGTGTAGCTGGTTGTTGTTCTCTTTCTCTAAGTTTAGCTGCTGCGAAACCCATAATACTGCCTCACATTGTGATCTTGAATGCCTCCCAGGTGTTACTCGCTGTTGTGTCTGAGATGGAGTTTTCTGCTAAAAAGAGGGATGCTTCATTCCGGGCCCAGGGGATAAAATCTGGGTCTCTCATTAAGAGGGTTCAGTTTCCATAGTCGGGGGGGGGTTACAGGGTCCCATTGGATAAGGAGTAGAACTGGGGCTTGATCTGAGAGGACCCTTGGGAGGATGCTTACATCCAGGACTTTTGTCATTATGGTGGGTGAACAGAGCCAAAAATCTAATCTGTTATGAGAGGCATTCGGTTCCAAGTGGAAAGCATAATCCCTTGTCCTAGGATGAAAGATTCTCCAGATGACTGTCAGACCTTGATCTGAAATTAGTTGACGTACTGCTTTCCTGCTCTTCAGGTGAGCCTCCGTGCCCCTATAGTTTCTATCTAGAGATGGAACTAACGTTAAGTTAAAGTCACCTCCTATGAGGAGGGGGCCGTCTGGGGGGAATAAACTCCATTAACACCTCAGCAATATTATGGAAAAACTGGGGGCAATCCTCATTCGGGCATAGCGATTACAGAGGGTAATCAGCCCTGAAGGGGTGTCAAATGTTGCCACTACCCATCTACCATCAGAGCTGGAGAGAGTTTGGGTAAGAGGCTAAGATAGAGATTTATGCAGGACGTAGCATTCGAGTGTACTTGCTGGCCCACGCAGTTCTTGGACATGTACTGATGATCCTTCCCTGACAGTTTAGTTTCCTGAAGAAATGCTACTTTTGAGTGTAACCATTTCAGGTGGGTCAGGATCTTTTTGTGCTTCACTGGGGAGTTTAGCCTCTAACATTCCAAGTATGACATGCGATGCTGGACATTTTGCCCTGGTATACAGATGTAGGACAGTAGATGTTTTGAACTTGTACATGGAGAGGTCTAAGTGAAGTATCTGAGGGGTTCTCTTACGCCCTATAGAGTTGTCCCTCCCAGAAGGGGTAAAAGTGAACACTGACTCTACGTTATTGCAAAGAAAGCTGGCCAGTAGTATAGCCACTGGTTACTCCGAAATACTTCTGGCAATCTTACAATATAAGAGAACCTTAACTGCACCTGTCTTTTAAAATTGTTGTTGTAAAGTCAATTATTAAGAAAAAGAGAGAAAAAAAAAGATACAATATTGTTTCAAACCAAACAGTAATAAAGAATGCACAAGGACTTAACCGGCTGGGTCCCAAGTCAATGGTATGTTCTGGTGCGTCTGCGAGGCATGGGAAAAGAGTATCAGCTACAAGGGAAAAACTCCCCCACGTTCCCACACTCTGGGTGGACAGTATAAGAACACACAAGAATAACTCAGAAATTTGCTGCTCTGCCACTGTCCAGAGCCCATGAGATAGAGGGCGTCTAGTATACCTCCAAAACCAGGGATAGTAGGGCCCATAGAAAGTATTAAACTACTAGCCAGAGAAAGGAGGGAGTTTGCATGAGATATTAAGGAGGAGACAGGAGGGAGCGGGCCATGCGGGAGTAGCAGATCAGTAATTTTAGCTCCATTCCTTCATTATCGGGGGGGGGGACCTGGAGGTCTAATAAGGAAGAGTTGGAGCCAAGTGGTAATCGCCATCGCAGATTGAGGAGCATAAACAGGCCAATTTATGGCAACATTTAAACAATTTCTAACATTAATGCGTTAACAATCTGCACAACATCACACACAATAAACATTTCTCCAAGGTAGGGTGTCTCCTGGGGGGGTCTGAGGCCCAGCCCATCTTATAATTAAGCACGAAAGGAGAGGGCCTGGTTAGAGGCTCCACCTCATTAGGCATGGGTTCTGTATCCCTTAACCCCTTCGACTAATCCCCCTTTTGTCCTTCCCCCCACTTCCTCTACTCCCCGAGACATAAAACCTTAGATACTTATCTAAATCAGCAATTCAGACAGCCCTGGCATTCTATTTGGATGGATGGCTGTGTTACAGGTGTGCTGAGCTCTGGTTTGCAGCCTGTTGGAGAAGAGGGAGCCGCAATGTGGAAGTCTGGAACTGAGAACGGTTGAGCGGCATCCATAGTCGAGGCCAAGGAGTCAAGAATTTTTTCAGGCACTCCATCTTCAGAGGTTACCGGGTGAGTGTCCATGTCCTCCCGACTAATTCTATCCAGTTGGTCCCCCAGGAGAGAGAAATGACTTTTGGAAAAATAGGGGCTAACATACACTGTTTCATCTCCTTCAGTGTCAACGGCATTTTGAACATCTTTGCTAGGAGAGCATCTCTGATCCTGGAGGTGCTCTCATTTACAGTGAGGGAGATTTTGGTGGCTTTTTCCTCACCTTTGATCCACGGGCCTCCAGTGGTTTGCTAGGTGTTTTGGGCGATGTCTGTGGTAAAACTCTTAGGGCATCTCCCCGCAACAGGGAGTTGACCAGGTCCATTTCTGAAGGCCGTTGGCTATATGTGGTCGGTGTCAGTTGGCCAGGTTGTGGAAATGAAAGCCGTGGCTGCCTCTGGAGTGGCAAATTGGTATACAATGCCATTAACTGTGAGCTTTAATATGGCCAGGTAGCGCAGAAGAAAGGGAATCTTTGGCACACCTCCCGAGAAGGCCTTTTGCTTAGCCACCAAATCACTGGAGTAGTCCTGGAAGATCATAATTTTATGATCACGCAAAAGAAGTGTACCCAATTCTCTAGCCCTGGCCTGGATGGCCTCCTTCTCCACAAAATTTAGGACATGGACGATTACTGGTCTAGATCGGTCACCCTGGATATGTTTTGACTGCAGGGAGCGGTACGCCCGATCAATCATGTTTCTAGTTGAAGGGGGAGCTTTAATATTTCTGGAAGTGCTTGTTGTAGGAAAATTAAAGTTTTTCCCCCTTCATAGACCTCTGAAAACTCTAGGAGCCGCAAGTTGTTGCGGCAGCTCCAATTTTCTAAGTTCTCCAACTTATGCAACTGGTGAATTTGTGCAGCCTGCTCCCTCACTGTCACACAATGACCTTGAAGCACATCTTCCTGAGCGTTTGCTTTTTGTTCTGCCCTGTCAACTCTAGCATCCAGTTGTTGGATAGAGTTTGCAGATGTAATGGAGGCTAGGGTGAGAGCATCTGTGTATGATCAATGCAAACATTTCCCTGATAGAAGGCTCTTCGTCTTCTTTAGCGGAGTGTGCCATACGGCCTGATAGGTGTGGGTCGTCTGACTGTAGGAAGCAATATCGCAGTAGTCCTCCATTGTACACTCTTATTTTCCAAGTTGGAGGTAGGAAATCACTTCTGATTGTTGATAATGTAGAGTTTTCCCCTTGGGGTCGCCTTTTTGCAGGTAAATGTCGGGCTCTAAGCTCTGGACTCATGGAGCTATTAATCTAAGTTGCCATCTTGGTTGCTGGTTGGCCACGCCCCCAGGTGCATTATTTTGCACTTTTTAGCATTTATCCTCAAGTTCCATACACCTGACCATTTTTCCAATAAGGTTAGTTCCTTTCTCATTCTATCCACCCCTTCCGGTGTGTCAGCTCTGTTGCAGATCTTGGCATTGTCCACAACCAGGCATACCTTTCCCGCCAGACACTCTGCAATGTTGCTAATGAAGACATTGAACAGAACTGATCACAGCACTGATCTCTGTGGCATCATGCTGGTCACTTCCGTCTTTTCTGATTTCATGCCACTTACTACCGCCCTCTGAGCCCTGTTCCTTAGCCAGTTCTCAACCCATTTTACAATAATAGGGCCCACTCCCAGGTTTCCCAATTTATTTAACAATCTCCTAAGTGGAACAATGTAAAAGACCTTGCTGAAATCCAGGTAGGCCACAACCACTGCCCCTCCCTGATCTACCACCCTGATTACCCAGTCAAAGAAATCAACTAGACTTGTGTGACAGGACCTTCCCACTGAGAATTCATGCTGCCTTGGGTCCTGTGCCCTGCTAGTCTCCAGAAACTTCACAATCCTCTCCTTAAGTAGGGACTCCATTAGCTTCCCCACTACTGAGGTCAGGTTTACAGTTATGTAGTAGAATGTCTCCTCCCTACTGCCACTCTTGTGGAGAGGGACCACCTCTGCCCTCCTCCAGTCTTCAGGTACCTCACCTGTCTCTAGAGATGAGTTGAAAAGGTCAGGCAGCGGACCTGCCAGTATGTCCCTGAGTTCCTTTAATACTCTGGGGGTGAATCCCATCTAGCCCCATTGCTTTATCTGTTTTTATTTTCCCAATTTCCTCTAGGACTCTTTCCACAGTGAATGGGCTAGTGTCAACCTCCCTCTCCTGACTACCCCTCCTACTGAATTTTGGTCCCTCACCCTCCCAGCAGGTAAGCAAACAACTTCACTACTTACTGAACACATGCCTCTGGCTGGAACCAGTTGCAACCACTGTCAGGGAATCCTACCTTCAGAATACAAAACAAAACAAAATGGCCCCGGCAAAATTCATAGGCATGATAGAGCTCCAGACCTTCAACTCCTTCCTGGATGGCATCTCCCTGATCTCATATCACAACTTTCAACAAAGGTTGGCCCCTCCCTGGATACCAGCCTTCTCTTTCCTCTAGCTGCAGCACATGCTCACCTCAACCCTGGGAGGTTGGGAATTTTGGTAAATGGGAAAAGCTCTGCATACTAGCTAACCAGAGGCATGCTATCCCCCTTTTATACAAACAAACTCTGGGCAGAGCCGATAAGGCTGCAGGTGAGGAATTTGGTGTAAAAGTATGAAAATTACCAAAGTTACAAACCTTCATTAGCAAAATGTAACATAGGCTCCTAAATTTGTTGTTTTGTAATATTGGTACACCAGATTTTCAACATAGCCTTGTTATGACCCTACCTCTTGAAGAAGAGCAGAGCAAATATTCAAATCCTGCCCAAAAAATGATTTCACGGAGGTACTACAAAATCATCTCTCCGAACACAAATACACATGTTGGGCAGGAGTTAAAAAATGGCAGCTGTTGCATTCATGAAGTGCTGTAAAGAAATGGCTATGCTGAAAATGTGGGTTAAAAATATTAAATATTACCAAACTTATGAGCCTGCATTTGCAAAATTCAACATAGCCTGATAAGATTTTTGTTTTTAAATATTTTTTACACCAAATTGAGAACATAGCCTTTTTATAACCCTACCTCATGAACAATGGCAAAAAAAATTTTCAACTCCTGGCCGAAAGGTGATTTCATCAGGGACCACAAAATCACCCTTCGGGATTACAAAAAACACATTTTGGGCAGGATTTGAAAAATGACAGCTGTCACATTCATAAGGTGCTGTAAAGATATCAGTGGTGATCAGTGCAGCTCTCTGTGCTCCCCTTCTTAATCCTTCCAGATATCCACCCCATGGACTCCCTTTTGGGTGATTCCCATACCTTCCAATCTGCTTCTCTAAACCAGAGACTGATGTTGTGATGTGGCCAGGTGGGGCATAATGCTGTTGCTGCCAGCCTCCTCAAGGATGGTTTCTTTGGTGTAATTGCCCATTGAGGGCTTATGGGTGGCTAAGCACACACTGTAATTGCATTGGTGTAACCCTTTTCACCACCACCACCATGTCACCTGATCACTGTCATAAGGTTGGGACATTGTCTCCTAGCAAGTGGGAGATCTTCCTTGCCATTACTAAGTAACCTAATCATCATGTTATAGCTGTGACCAAAATGTTAACTAGCTGAAGGGATACTTTCAATCAGTTCCAAAGCTAATTTCTGCCCACACAGGGACCTGAACCCCTGGATTAAACGTCTGATACTGTACCTGCTGAGCTATCCAGGACCTCGTTTGTTGGCAAAACAGGGGCCAATCTGAACTGACTCAAGTTAATTTCCCCAGTGGGGTAGCTTTGTGGTAGATACTTTAAACCAGGAGTACCCCAGAGCATGTCATTAAAGCACAAAATGGCTGTTGTGTAGAGTGTGTACTGTCCCAGCATGTTGTTTCAGCACATGAGGGGGGGCATCCATGTAATACATAACGTGTACATTACCAGTTTGTGCCTTAGTGGACCATTCCCTGAAAGATGGGATGCCCTTAAGTCATCACAATTGTCGAAACAGCCACTAGGCATTGCCATATTGATGCATCTCAGTCCTCGCCAGATTTCAGATCACCCAACCCGGATCCCAAGAAAGGGTCCTGTGCCTGAGCAGTGCTCCAGCAGCAAGGTGGCCAGCATCAGCTGTCTCCACGGCCACCGCCCAACCCCGCACCTCAGTCCTCGCTGGATTTCAGATCACTCAACCCGGATCCCAAGAAAGGGTCCTGCACCTGAGTGGCGCTCCAACAGCAAAGAGGCCAGCATAAGCCATCTCCACGGCTGCCGCCCAACCCCACACCTCAGTCCTTGCCGGATTTCAGCTCACCCAATCCAGACACCAAGAAGGGTATGACCATTGATTTTTTTCTGAGGAACCAGCATGGACAGCTGATCTCTGATTGGTGCAGCGCGCTATCAGGCATACACCGATTGGTTCACCTACTTCCCTGCTGCCCAGCGATTGGTGCGCCTGCACACATAGACTTTTACAGCAACTTTTAGTGCCTTTGAGCACCAAACTATTCAATAGTTTTCTCTCAGTTTCTTAATCTGCCTGTACCTGCTATGCCAAACATCCTTTACTAGGAGTTGTCCTATACTATTACTATACTGAATACTCCTGTGTTATATTTATTTTTCTTTTACTATTTCACCTTTTACTAAGTTTGCTGCCTGATTGCCTGTTACAGTTAAATAGTGTTTGACCCATGACTGTGTCTTTTGAAATGCTTGTGTTATCCCCACCTTCTCTTAAGTCTTGTATTCTACTCTCTCCTCTGTATTCCATCACTCATTCTGCTCGAAATCCTACCCCCTCCCGAGCTGGCTAACCTTTTGTCTTCTTACAGAGGCAGCCCCTTACCCTTATAAATTACTGCTCGCTCTCTCTCTCTCTCTCTCACTTTTCACATTATCCACTGGCCACCCCACCCAGACTACCTAATCACTTTCTTTTGTCCTACCTACAAGCACCGCCACCCCCCGCTGTCAATCCATTGCCAGCTTCCTGCCCTTTAAATCATTCTAAGACTGTATATTTATCCTGTTCTCTTCTCCCTCCCCTAGGGTCCTGCGCCTGAGCGGTGATCCAGCAGCAAGGCGGCCAGCATCAGCGGTCTCCATGGCTGCCGCCCAACCCTGCACCTCAGTCCTCACTGGATTTCAGATCACCCAACCTGGATCCCAAGAAAGGTATGACCGCTGATTTTTTTCTGAGGAACCAGCATGGATGGTTGATCCCTGATTGGTCCGGCATGCTAGCAAGTGTACACTGATTGGTTCGCCTACTTCCCTGCTGCCCAGCAATTGGTTCACCCACACACATAGACTTTTACAGCATTTAGTACCTTTGGGCACTGAACTATTCAATATTTTTCTCCCTCACCCCACCTCCTCCCACACCACCATTAAATACATCACTGCCCTGCCCTCCTTGGTTCTTCTGACTTCTTATTGGTAATTCTTGCTGTGGCATCCTACCCAACAGTTGCTGATAGGAGAGCTGAGTGCAGATACTGATAGGGGAGCTGAATAAAACAGCTAGTGCTATGTGGGATAGTGTTACATTGGTCAGCTTGTTACTTTTCTCTGCTCTCCTCCCCCTTCACACATAGCTTCTATTATTCCCTTGTTAAGTCCTAAGGGTCTTTTTGTGTCCCAATTTCATACTTGGCAGAAAACATCCATTCCCTAATAAAACCTAGTCCTCTTTCTCCTGGAAGTATGACATTTTTTATTGTTATGCTTGTGATTCTTGAACACAGTATACCCTATCTTACACTACAATATGATGTACCTTGTCCTAATCTATTCTCAATTGCCCAAATTATATCTTATCCTACCCCTACTCAATGTACCTCCCACTTCTTGCTATCCCTCCCTCATCATGCCTCGACCTTTCATTCTGCTCCCTTCCCTCTCTTGCTCTCTTCACCTCTATCCATGAGAGTACTCTCCCTTATCATGTTAAATTTTCAATTCAGCATTACCGCATCCAGCTCCAAAAACACACCATGGTAAGAACCCATGGGAGGTCCCAGAGAAAAAAAGCTGTCTCTCTCTTGATCAGATCCTTAAAGAAAATGCTCCTGCTGCTCCTCCTCTGTTCAGGTAATGTTGAACTAAACCCTGGCCCACCTTCGCAACTGTCCTCCCCATCAGAGTTTGCAGTTGCCCCAGGTCTAAAAATGATGTTAGTCAACATTTTGAGCTTGACAAAAAAATTTGTCAAACTACAAGCTTGGGCTGTGCATAGTAATCAGGATCTTATCATTATTACCGAATCATGGCTCAAAAAGGCTAACTTTGACAAACAAATTACCCTTCCTGCTATAAATTGTTCAGAGCTGATAGGGAATCCCAGGGTGGGGGTGTAGTAATTTATTCAAAACTTAAGTACATAGTCTCAGATATCAATTGCAAATAGTTATCAAAGTAATTTGAGTTAGTTTCCTTGAAGCTTCACCTTCCCTCATCTGAATCCATCAATATTACTGGGGGCTATAGGCCCCCGTCTGGTGATTCAGAAATCTTAAATACACTCAGATCATTAATCTCCACTGCTAATACAGAAACAATATTCTTAGGAGATCTTAATATGGATTGGCTTACATCAAAATCTCACTGCCTTTAATCTCGCTGTGATGAGCTTGGCCTTGTGCAACTAATTAGTGAATCTGCAAGGACTAATACCATTAACTCGGATAAAAGCTCCCTCTTAGACATCATTTTATCCACTCATCCCCATAAAATTTCTCACACAGCAGTCTTCCACAATGATATGAGCTACCATGGGATTGTAGTAGGCATAAGAGCTCAATCTAAGGCCCACCAGCAGCCCACATTCGAACTAAACGTTCCTTTCGAAAATTCAACACAGCTAATTTCCTCTCAGACCTAGGTGAGGTCAGATGGCAGGATCTGTACCTTGCCAAAAATGTTGATGAGGCCACCTCTGTGCTCAATAATAACCTTGCCGCACTGACAATTAAGCATGCCCCCCTAATCAAAGTCAGGGTGCATAAAAACTCTCACCCTTGGTTCACACCAGGACTTAAGGCAGCTCTTACTAATCGGCACAAGCTCTGGGCCCAAGCTAGGCAATTCAAGAGCCCCGTAGAGGCCTTAAGAGCTGCTAGGAATGTCTGTGTAAAAAGTGTTCACACTGCCAAAGCCCACTTCTATATCTCCACCCTTCAACAGGCAAATGGGGATTCCCGCAAAATTTGGAGGACACTCAAATCCATAAAAGGGTGGCCCACTGCCCCCTCTGCTGCTACCAAGATATATACAAATGGCAGGATTGTGGAAAGTGATTCTCAAATACTTGAAGAACTCAATTCCCACTTTGTTACAGCAGACTAGCGTTCGGCTCCTCACTCTATGCCAGCTCTGTTATGAGTCAGCCTAGCTCCGCCCCGTCCACCTGCACCTCATCCTGCCCCTTTCAATTACGCTTGTGTAACTATAAAGAAGTTGAAGACTCACTTCTTAAACTTGATATCCGGAAAAGTGCAGGGGATGACGGTCTTGAACCTTTCTTTCTAAGACTAGGCCATGCCCACCTCACAGCCCCAATTCTCCCCATCTTCAACCTCTCTATCACTTCTGTATTAGTTCTGACCTGTTGGAAATCTGTCCACATCCTTTCTATTTTTAAATCAGGGGACCCATGCTACCTTAACAACTACAGGCCCATTTTCATCTTGCCCATCCTCTCTAAAATATTCACAAAATTGGTCTATAACCAATTAAAACTTCTCATCGAAACCTTTTCACTCCTTAATCCAGCCCAATTGGGTTTCTGGGCAAATCACAGCTTTGGCGAAAGTAACAAATGATTGGATCTCCGCTGTTGATGCTAAGATGGTTACTGGTGCTGTTTTTTTGGACCTTAGCGAAGCATTTGATGCTGTTGATCACAACCTTCTAGTCTGTTGCCTGTCCAATCTAGGAGCTACTCCATCCACAACTGCGTGGTTCACTACTTACCTATCAGGGAGAAATCAGAAAGTCAAAGCAGATGGCCTATTCTCTGCCCCCCTGCCGGTTGTTAGAGGCGTCACCCAAGGCTCCATGCTAGGCCCGATCCTGTTCTTTCTGTACATAAACGATCTTGACTCCCATATAACAAGCTCCAACCTGCACTTCTTTGTGGGCGATACTGTCTTGTATACCTCTGGATCTACAGTATCGCAGGTCAGGGATGTATTACAAGCTGACTTTGCCCAGCTTGAAAATAATCTGATAAAAGTCAAGCTACTCCTTAATACTAAGAAAATGAAAGCAATGATTTTCTCTCAATGTACCTCCCCTGCCCCCCCCCCACATCCAACCAAATGATTTTATAGTTACTGCACTAGGTGAATCTTTGGAAATTGTTCCTAAAATCAAATACTTGGGTATCTTGTTAGATAATAAGCTCTCATTTAATGACCACATTGATGACCTATCCAGGAGGATCAAAGCAAGATTAGGATTCTTTGTAAGAAATAGGTCTCTATTCCCCCTTGAGACATGTACAAGGCTCGTACAGGCCACATTCCTTCCACTACTCGATTACGGTGACTTAATTTACACTACAGCTTCAACTTTAAGTCTAAGCAAGCTGGACATCCTTTATCACGGTGCATTATGTTTCATTACCAAATGCCCCTACCGTACTTACCACTGTGATTTGTATTTAGCTGTTGGTTGCACATCTCTCACCACTAGACGCCTGCTCCACGCTGGTCTTTGGACCCTTAAGTTGCTCTTGCAGAAATTACCATGCTACCTAACATTGTTAATCCGCAGTTCCCACAGTGCATATTCCCTTAGGAAAACTGACTTTGTTGTGCTCGATGTACCTAGGACTTGTACCTCCTTTGGCAAACGTGCTGTTTCGTATGCCCTTCCTTCTATGTGGAACCAAATTCAATCTACACTAAAATTAACTAGCATAGTCTTGGTCAACTTCTTCAGAGTGCTAATTGCATCTAAAATAAAAGATATTTGTAACTGCCACTAAGCACCCTCTAATCCCTATGAGTGCTTCTTGTCTATTGTCTCTATTGGCCCCTGCCATACTGTGACCTTTAACCCTCAACCTACTTTATCCTTGGCTAACCTACCCCTCCCCTCAACCCTGCTCACCCTTATTATTGTTTCCTTCTTCTAGTTCTTCACCACTTTTTGATTATCTATTGCATCATACAGCAACAAAGTGTTTAACCACACCTGATATTGATTGTCCCATAACTGTACATATATCTTTAACCTTGTATTTAGCTATGTATTACTTGATTAGAGCCTTGTGCACACTCTGTATATTTGGTTATCGAGGTGCTGTACTGTATAATGTGCCATTATATGTGTATAGCCTTCAGAACCTCCTTGTGAATGAGCTTGCTCAATGGAGTCTTCCTGCAATAAACCTGAAAACAATAAACTTGAAACAATAAACTTATACCATGAAAACCTCCTAGAGGTCATAGTCCAGCAGTGGGCATGCAATAGCGAGACAAGGTGCTGGAAGGAGGCAAAGTTAGATACTTGAAGCTACCTGCTGGTGACCCTGACTTCACTGCTGAGCAAGGTCCTAAAGGCCCTTATTAAAATTATAGTATGGAAAGGGGAAATTGTTTAACCAGGAAAGGCACACTAAGCCATAGCTTATTTTCAGGTGTGACCTGGGAGAACAAGGAAGTTACGTGGCTTGCTCAGGGTCACATAGTATGCCATTGGAGCTAATGGGATCTGAATCCAGTTCTTTAGGTTTGCAGCTCAGTGCCCTTAACCACTACACTATACTGTCTTCTTACTAGCAACATGCATTGTTGGGAGCAAGGTTCCAACTTCCTCCCAGCATGGTTTATGAGGGGCTGATCGTACCAAACCATTTGCTTTTTTTTTGGTTTATATTTTGAATATACCACAAAGTGACACAACTCATGTCAGACATAAATTTGCAAATACAGGAGACAATCAATATATAATAGGATGAAGCACCTAAACAATCTGGTTTACGAATGTGGGGATATACCACATAGTTGGCAATAATAGTACATACTAAAACCATTTTGATTTCCCTCTTCAATGGGGTGCCAATAAGACAGATCAGGGTGGGGGCTATATACAGTCTACTTGGACTTGACTAAGGCCTTTGACACTGTGGCACAGATCAGCTTCTACACAAAGTGTATCAGTGTAGTAAACACGAGGCATACTCAAGGAGGATTGTGGACTGGACTGCCCCCCCCCCGTGCTTCAAGAGGAGTACTCAGTAGCATTCCTTGCAGCTCAGTGCTCGTGTCACTACTTTTCAGGTTTTTTTTTTTTTTTTTGTGTGACAATCCAGACATTGGGTTGCTGGACTCCCCTGAGGATAGAGACAAGCTTCAGGTCCAGCTTCAGAGCACCTAAACAAGCTGGGTGATTGATTGAATTCCTGGAGTCTCCAGTGCAGTGTAGCTAGCTGCCAAGTGCTTCCTTATAAAGGAAAATAAAGGTAAAACCTACACTCTATGTGTGGTTTCTCATGCAGTGGAGAGGAAAAACTCCTAGGGTCATGACAGACCAGGGGATGAAGCATAACAATCAGTGTTTTCTGCTACTTTCCAGGGGTGCAGCAGAATGTTGGGGTGCATCAAATGAGGGTGACCTGCTGTGCAGGAAAATGATTATCCTGCCCCTATACCAGTTCCTGGTTGGGCCTCTACTGAAGCACTCCCTGCAGTGCTGGGTTTCCCTATACCAAATTGGCACTGATAAAGCCAAGAGAGTGCACTTTAGGGCCACAGAATTATAATGGGAAGGGAAGACATATACTTTCAGAAGAGGCTGATGACCCTTTACCTGTTCCTGATGGTGGAAAAGAGACTGAAAGGGGACATTCTTGTACTCTTCTCCTACCCAAGGGGATCTGCAAGCTAAAACAGAAATTATGTTTAATCTGATGTCCTACAGGACATGGGAACACACCCAAAACTCAAGGGCTGCAAATCTGGGCATAACGTTAGGAACTGCTTAGAAACATAGAAACATAACATAGAATTTGATGACAGATAAGGACCACTTGGCCCACCTAGTCTGCCCATTTTCCTACCTAATGGGTAAGCTGCAGATCCTATTTAACCAACAGTCTGCTTCCTCCTATCCCCCACTAGAATTGCCTTATGTCTGTCCCATGCATTCTTGAATTCATCCACTGTTTTTGACTCCATGACCTCCTCAGGAAGGCCATTCCATGCATCCACAACCCTCTCCATGAGAAAATACTTCCTAACATTACCTGTGAGCCTTCCCCCCTCTATCTTCAAATTGTGTCCCTTGTTCTTGCACATCTCTTTTTCTGAAATATACTACCCTCTTGGACTTTGTTGATTCCCTTGTGGTACTTAAAAGTTTCTATCATGTCTCCCCTCTCCCTCCTTTAATGGAGGTATACATAATAAGCTCCTTTAGTCTCTCTTCGAATGTCTTCTGGTGCAGACCCTGCACCATTTTAGTTGTCCTCCTCTGGACAGCCTCCAACCTGCCTATGTCCTTGCAGAGATGAGGTCTCCAGAACTGCATGCAGTAATCCAAATAGGGTCTCACCAGCTGTCTGTACAAAGTGATAACTTCCTGTTTTCTACTGGTGATGCCTCTCTCTATGCATCCCAGTATCCCTCCACCCCTCCTTACTGCCTTCTCACATTGCTTTCCCACCTTTAGGTCATCTGATATGACTACCCCAGGTCCCTTTCCATTTTTGTTGTTGTTAGTATCTCACCCCCTTTGTGTACTCTTCCCCTGGGTTTTTGTTTCCCAGGTGCATTACTTTGCACTTCTTTGTGTTGAATCTAAGCTGCCATACATTTGACCATTCCTCCAACCTTGCCAAGACCCTTTTTATTCTTTCCACCCCACCTTGTGCATCAATCATGTTGCAGATCTTTGTGTCATCTGCAAAAAGACATACTTTTCCTTCCAGTCCCTCTGCAATGTCACTTATAAAGACATTGAAGAGGACGAGTCCCAGTACTGAACCCTGTGGTATCCTGCTAGTAACCCCTCCCTTCCTTCAAAGTGGACTCCATTTACTATTGCCCTCTATGTCCTGTTGTCCAGCTGATTTTTTTACCCAGGATACTATCTTGGGACCCACTCCAAGGCTGGCTAATTTGAATATTAATTTTTTGTGTGAACTGTGTCAAATGCCTTGCTAAAGTGTAGGTAGACCATGTCCACAGCACCTCCCTGGTCTAGTACTTTGGTCACCTGGTCAAAGAAATTGATTAGCTTTGTCTGACATGATCTTCCCACTGTGAATCCATACTGCCTTGGGTCCTGTGCCCTGCTGGCCTCTAGGTACTCAACAATTATTTCCTTCAGAAGTGATTCCATCATTTTCCCTATCACTGAGTTAAAACTAACAGGTCTGTAGTTCCTGCCTCTACCCTGCTCCCACTTTTGTGAAGTGGAATAACATCCGCCCTCCTCCAGTCCTGAGGTAGAACCCCATCTCCCATGATTTGTTAAAGAGGGTGGTCAGTGGTGTCACTAGTTCTACCCTTAGTTCTTCTAGAATTCTGGGATGAATCTCGTCAGGCTTCATTGCTTTGTCCACCTTCAGTTTTAAAAGTTCTTTTAGGACTCTTTCTTCTGTGAATGGACTGGTATCGACCCCCCTATGCAGAGTGTGTCTATTGTTTGGTTTGGGGTACCTCCCCCTCTTCTGTTGTGAATACTGAGCAAAAGTATTTGTTTAGTATCTCTGACTTTTCACAGTCACCCTCTGCCCACCCCCCTCCCCTTTATTAAGCCTCACTATCCCTTGGTCTTCCTTCACTCCTTGATGTACCTCTAAAAGGTTTTATTCCCCCTCTTAACTGAGTTGGCTATCTTTTCCTCAGTTTGGGCCTTCACTATTTTGACTGCTTCCCCACTTCCTTCTGCTTTAACTGATGCAGTTCTCTGTCCTGCTAACTCCTTCTGTGAGTCCTTGTACTTCATGAATGCTATCTTTTTCTCCCTAACCTTCCCTGCCACCTTCTTTGAGAACCAGAGTGTTTTTTTATTTTGTTTTGTTTTGTTTATTTGTTTCACACAAAGGCTTGTTGCCTCTGTGATAGCAGTTTTGATTATTCCCCATTGTTCTTCCACCCCTCCTTCCTGCCCATTTGCTAGTGCATTTCTTAGGCACTCATCCATTTTGGCAAAGTCAGCCCTTTTAGAGTCTAGGACCTTTGCCTTTGTATTGCTTTACTCTACTGCTGTGTTTATCTTGAACCATACTGTTTGGTGGTCGCTAGTTGATGGCTATCCACTTCTAAATCTGTGATCCTTTCTCCATCTCCATTGAGAGTACTAGGACTAAGATTGCTCCCTCCTGAGTGGGTTCCAATACTAGCTGTCTAAGGCATGACCCCTGCAGGGCATCTAGAATGACCCTGCTCTTGGATGTGGCTGTAGCAAATGAGCTCCAGTTAACACCTGGCATATTCAGGTCTCCCATCAACAATATCTCCCCTTTTTCTGCCATTCTAAGGATACCTTCTATCATTTCCTTGTCCATTTCCTATCCATTTCCTTTTTTTTTGTTTGTTTGTTTGTTTTTAAAGGACTGTTAGGTTCCTGATCTTAGTGATGTTACTATATTCAGGCCAATACTGCTAAATTACTGATTCATTTATTTGTTTTCTTAAATGTTTTAAAACATTTGACATTTCATATAGTATAATTTTAAAGCTGTTACAGAGGTTTAGCATAAAATTCTGTATAGCCTTGCAGCCCCCTCCCAGACTCAGTGGCAACAAGACCACCTTTTCAGCTGCAAATTCATTTTAATTCCTTATCCCTTGGCCATTTCTACCCCTTTGTTAAATTAATCTGTAAGCCCATACATCTCATACTTCCTGTTGTTCTTCTATCTCTGCTGTTGTGTTCTATCCCTGCCCAGAGTCCCCTAGCTTCTATTTAACTTCTTGCTTGTCTCTTCTCCCTCAGTGCAGGCCCAAATTGGGTGCTGCCTCCAGCACAAATACTGTCTTTGCTGCCTCCCGAAGCCTTGCACGGTTAGTCGGCTCTAACTAAGCCTCCATCTGCGCTGCTCAGCTGGTCTGCTTGGAAGAAAGCTCCTCCACCCTGCAAAGGTGTGACAGGACTCAGTCATTAGGTTAAATTTTTGATGTGTTCCACAGCCACATCCTGATTGAACACTGCCCTCTGTTGCTGCATCTCAAGTGGCTTTTCCCCTGACTAATGCTTCCTGATGCCACAATTGCTCCTTATACTTAAAATGACTGTTTTCTTTTTTTGGCTAGTTTTCCATTAGCAGGTTATACAGATCTGCCATTAGAGGGATCTTGTTCTTTCATTTAAAAAGTCTACCCTCTTAAAGTCACAGTTGCTTTACCTTGCTATACACCCTCCTTGTACTGCCTCCCTACTAAATCCTTTTTGCCGAAATTTTCGCCCAGGATTATTTCAGCCTACTGTACTGATTCGAACTGGGAATTTTTGTTTTGGGGAAATGCTTATATTGTACTGCTTCTAATTTGGAAATTTGGAGATTTTGTCTTGGGGAAATGTTTTACTGTTTAAAGTTGACTGAACTCCTGTGAAGTTTCCTTCCCCCACCCCCCACCTTAGTTAAATACGCTCTAGCTCTGCCCCTCTTCCTCACACTCCACCCTCGATTGCCCGCTGGTCCCTCCTATTGGCCTACAACACTTGCTTGCCTTTTCTCTTCCTTTCTATCTCACCTAGCTCCAGCCTACACTGCTCTCTCTCCCCAGCTGCTCACATACCCCATCCTCACCATTCCTGCTCACTCTCAGCTCTCTTTTCACTACCTCTCCCTGCCTGTTTCTTTTTTTCTTTTCTTTGACCCTACACCAGCTATTACACCAGCTATGAGTTCCCTCCCCCACCTGCTCCTTCCCCTTCTCTCCCTCCTTGTCCTTCCTCCCTTGTTCTCTCTCCCAGGCCCCTGCCACCCCACCCCGTACCCACTATCTACTTAATCAATACCAGCCGCACATTGGGAATGCTCCACTTCTCGACCACTCCTCCCCATGGGCCTCCACTTGGAAATATCTGGCTGCTTCTTAACACCACTAAGATTGGTCTTAATGACGGCCAATCCCTACTGCACCACATTGCATATCATCAGGGCTGTCATATGGACTCTACTTACTGCCCATATGCTAAAAGGAAACACAGATTATCACTACTGGACCTGTGACTCTGTTCAACGAAGCTCCTCCTACTTCTCCTACTGATCTCAGGCAACGTCCATCCGAACCCTGGCCAGGGCTGTTCAAGCCTTCTGACAAAGGCAGGGGCCCTCACCATCGCAACCATTAACATCTGCAACCTGTTACCAAAGCTTGATGCACTCCAAGCCTTTATCAGCCAACATAATCCTGACATCCTTGCTGTAGTTGAAACATGGTTGACACCAAAAGTTCCTGATCTGGCAATTACCTTACAGGGCTACAATGTTTTCAGACTGAACTGTGTCTCTAAATGGGGAGGGGGCCGTGCCATCTACATTAAGGATAATTTCCTGGGGCACCTTGTTCCAACCCCAATCCCTGCCTCCTCAGCCCAGCTTCTACCCATTAAAATTCTTCTAGGCCCCAATCAAAAAGCCTTCACCATTGTCTCTGTATATATTCCACCTCGAGATCAAGATCTTGGCATCAAAGAAGTTCTTAACTTTGTCAGCTCCCAACCTCTTGTCTCTGAACACATTCTGCTTGGTGATTTCAATATAAACTGGCTTGCATCTGATGGCTACAGTCATAAGGATGCCCTTGCAGCTACCAATCTCTCATAATTGGTCACCACACCAACTCAGATAAATTACAAAACTGGCACTAGTACCCTGCTTTGTTTGTTTGTTTTATTTTTAACCAGGAAGTGGACTGGGCACAGCCCTTTTTCAGCCACACCTGACATATAACAGTACAATACAACAAAAAATGACATTTACACAAAAAACCATACGTTAATCACAATTGCAAACAGTGTCACAATAAAGTTTCTTTAACAATAAATATTTAAAATGAGATTCTGAATGTGCTTT
Organism: Neoceratodus forsteri; assembly: GCA_016271365.2. NCBI lineage: Eukaryota > Metazoa > Chordata > Ceratodontiformes > Ceratodontidae > Neoceratodus > Neoceratodus forsteri. Next base: position 275,169,912 of record CM057453.1, on the reverse strand, counting down.
TTGAATTAAATCTCCAAATTCATTTGAAAATGAAGGTGCATACCAAGAAAATGCCTTCCTACCCATTTGGAGCTTGTAGACTGGAACAACATACTGATTTACAGTTTTGTCTAGTATCTCTGCCATTGACTTTTCTTACTATAAATTTTGATAAAGTTATTGGATCTCCCAGACCTTTTATCCGAAATACAAAATTCCCTAGTATACATTTCAAACGGTTAATTGGGGAAAGAACCCCAAGATCACTGTATAACTGACAGTGATGGGTTCTAACTGAAACATGTAATGCAAATCTACAAATATCATTGTACAAAATTACATTTTGACTCAAACAACTGATTAGTTTGTAAAATTAACACTTCCCTACTCTAATGTTAGAAATAGCACCTGTTTAGCTATGATATGATGAGCATCTTTGGACAAAAAATTGCTATTTCTATAAAGAAAACCAAGCTTCTGATGTATTTTGTGCCTACTTTTTCTAAATGAGGAACCATGCTTGAGTTTGAGTCCAAATACAAACCCAAATATTTGACCATAGTAGGCAAGGGGAGAAGATAACCAGCAAGTCCCGTTATGTGAAGGGAATCAATCTTCTGAAGTTTTTCCGAAGAACCAAATAACATAACATTGGTTTTAATTTCATTAATAACCAGTTTGTTTGACTGAATCCAATTAGAAAATGCATTATAATGTTTTTGAAGAAAATCTTGTATTTCACTATGGTTTACTCCTGATACCCAAAATACAGTATCATCTGTATACAGTAAACTATTAGCATTTGTAAAGGAAGGGGGTAGATCATTAATGAAAATGGAAAATAAAAGGGGACCAAGCACTGATCCTTGAGGAACCCCAGCCAGTATTTCTCTGTGTTGGGACAGGTAATCATTTACCTTAGTTCTTTGAGTATGTTTTGACAAATAATTTGGAAACCAGTTTAATTGAACATCCCTAATTCCCAGTTTCTCTAATTTATTTAGTAAAATCCTGTGATCTACCATATTGAAGGCACTGTCCAGGTCCACGAAGACTGCACCGGTGGCTTTACCTTCCTCAGCAGCCACCAGTACAGCATCCGCGAACCCAGCCAGTGCCGTCGTAGTAGATCATCCAGCACGAAATCCATGTTGTTGTTCAAGAAGGATGTCATTTTCTTGAAAATACACCTGAATTTGCTGGTGAACACATTTCTCCAGTAGTTTGCCAATCTCAGACAACATGGAAATAGGCCTATAATTTGACATAACATGTGCGTCACCACTCTTATAAAAAGGAACCACAATGGAATCCTTCCACAGAGCTGGAAAAATACCCAGTTGAAGTGACACATTGAATAATGTCACCAAGAGACTTTTCACATGGGGGCAGAATATTTTAATAAGGTAGATGAAATCATATCGCTTTCTCCCACCTTACCATCCTTCAATTTTAATAACAGTTTTAGAACGTCTGATTCCTCAATCTCAGAAAAATAACATAACTGTTTATTGTCCCTTTCAGTGTGTTCTTCAGTCCCCATGACTGGCTCAGTAACTTCCCCATTAACTGTTTTAGAGATAAAAAAAATTATTAAGGATGTTAGACATAATTAAGCCCATCTGCAATCAGAATCCCGTCCTCCCTAAATCCCTTAATACTTCTAGATTCCTGTGGATTATAGATATGTTTAATTGAATGCCAGAATTTCTTAGGGTCTTTCAGATTTCGTAACTGTTTGGATTTAAAGTATTTAGCTTTAGCTTCTACTATTTTTTTTTAACTTCATTTCTGTAGGTCTTATACTGCCTCAAAGATTCAGTGTCCCTAACCTTTAAGTAATACTTTCTTTTATTTTCCCTATGCTTAATCAAATCACGTAGGTCTTTTTTTAACCATGGTGAATATTTACCCTTTACCCTCCATTTTTTCACTGGAGTATTTTTGTTAAACAAATCAACTATGTAGTTTGTAAATTGGTCTACTTTATGATTAAGGGCAGATGAGTCCATTATTTTAGTCCAATCGGTTGCTTCCAGTTCTTTATTATATGCTTCCACATTGAGTCTATTAATGTTCCTCTTGAAAATAAATTTTGGAGGAATTTGCTGCTTAATCATTTTTCTTATACAAAATGTAGGACAATGATCTGAGCTAGAGTCAGACAAAATGTCCAGGTTACACAAGGCATCCAGATGATTTGTCATGATCCAATCTATAATAGAATGATTATTTGTTTTGTAATTAAAGCGAGTAGGGACCCTAACCAGCTGTACAAAACAAAAAGCATTCATTTGAGATTTTAATTTTACAACTTCATTTTCATGACTCCAATTGGTATTTGCATCTCCCATAATAATGTGCTCCCTTCTGTTCTGGTGAATACTAGTCCATGCTTCAAAAATAGAATAGCTAGCCAATTTCAATTTAGGAGGGCAGTAAAAACAAGTGCAATATAAATGCTTACAGCCTAATATGCCTAATAAAATTTTAACAAACAATCAATAGATTTGTCCAAAGGGCCACTATCAACAACCTCAGCTGTTATATCATCCTTTATGTGCAACGGTACCCTTCCCTTTTTTTTCCCCCTTCTCTGTCTTGCCTATAAACTGAATAACCATTAACTGCTGGACTGGGTTCTCACCAATCACCCTACCAGGATCTCTTGTACCTCCATTCTCCCAGACTCTCTCAGTGACCACTCTCCGGTTATATGTGAATGGTCTAATAAATTTCTAAAGCCACCCCCTATAATCATTACCAGCAGAGTCCTCCACCGTGGTCAACTTACCCATCTCAAACAGTGCCTATCCTTGCAAGACTGGCTGCCCATCTACAAGGCAACGGATGTAAACCTAGCCCTTGGCTACTTCATCACCACCTTCAATAATGCCTGTGACCTCTTCGCTCCTTCAAAAAAATGGAAAACAAATGCCCTCTGTAACCCTTGGATAACTGCAGAGCTCCTTTCCCAGCTGAAATCTGGGAATCACCTGTGGGCAGTGGCTAAAGCCACAGGCAAACAATCTGACATCCAAAAATACAAACATGCCTGTAATGCCTGCACAAATTCCATTCATCTCACAAAAAGCTCATATTATAAGAACGTCCTCACCAACACCTGGGGAAATGGTCGTGCTTTCTGGGACAATGTCAAGGACATTACTGGGAAACAATCAAAGTCCCCTCCAGCCAAGTTAATTGTTGAAGGATCCACTACCCTTGATCCCATGGTCATTGCAAATACCTTTAACACGGCTTTTACTGACCTCAGTACTGTTCTACCACCTGATTTCTTCACAGTCAGTCACACCCCCCAACACACCCTGCACCCTGTCAAACCACCCTCATTTTTACTTCAGGGAGATTAAGATGAATGAAGTTTGCCGCCACATCACCTCAGCCATCTCCACTGCCAGAATCAGCAGTGACACCCTGGATCTTAAGCTGCTATCACTTACACTTGAAGAGGTCCTCAGTCCCCTAACTAAAATTTTTAACCTCTCTCTCTCTCTCTCTCCACACCAGTACTTTCCCTGAAATATGGAAAACTGCCACTGTGACCCCGGTCCACAAAAGTGGGGATAAGACCTGCCACTCTAACTACCGCCCGATCTCCATATTGCTACCACTATCCAAGGCCCTAGAGGGTATTGTTGTGGACCAGCTCACTGATTATTTGGACAAATATAATATTTTGTGCGCACAACAGCACGGTTTTAGAAAAGGGCATAGTACCACCACTGCCCTGCTTGAATTTACCAGTACAGTGCATAGTTCCCTTGAGAAAGGTCTTCTTACTGGGGCTGTCTTCATCGACCTCTCGAAGGCATTTGACATGGTCCATCATTGACTGCTACATGACCAACTACTCCTTGCTGGCCTCGCACTTGACTCAGCCTGCTGGTTCAGAAGCTACCCTGACAACTGCTCTCAAAGAGTAAAAATTGCCAATGCTATCTTGGACACCTTACCTGTCCTCTCCGGAGCCTCTCGGGGTCCATACTGGGTGCTCTCCTTTTCAGCCTCTTTTCAAACTCCCTATCACAGTCCTGCTCAGAACAAATCATCCTGTATGTGGATGATGCTGTTGTCTTTTCTACACACAAGGACCTTTCACCACTACAACACAGCCTACAACTCAGATGCAGTGCCGTTGAAACATGGTTCTCCAATCTTAAACTAGTCCTCAATCACAAGAAAACCAAGTCATTGCTATTCTGCAGTTCACATAACCGTTATAAGCAACACCCCCTTGCCATCTCCACCAAGCAAGGGACTGTCCTTGAGCAAGTTTACTCATTCAAATTCCTAGGGATTCTGCTTGACCCCAATCTCTCCTATACAGTTCACATTGACAGCACGGCTAAAGCTGCCAACACATGCCTTGGATTACTCTACAAGCACAGGCAACACCTCACCCCAGAGGCCCTGCAGATTGCCGTCCAGAGTTCTGTGGTGTCATTTATTGATTATGGCCTCATTATCTATGGCTCCGCCATGACGTCCACCCTCTGATGTATAACAATTGCACTTAAAAAAGCATGCCAACTCACAACTGGTGCCCACCACCTCACCCACATCTGTGCCCTTTATGAACAATCCGGATGGCTCCAACTCTCCAACCGTATAAAGTATCTCACATGTGTTATGGTGGGAAAAATCAACCTTGGCCTCATACCCCCCGGTGTTACTGCCTTGTTACATTAAAACACCAACCAACAGAACACCAGGAGCTCGACAACCCAGATTCTACAAGTTCCTTGCTGTCAAACTATGCAGAGACAATGCTCCTTCACATACAGGGCTCTTCTTTGGATACATGGTTTCAGCCACACCATCTCCTCTGCCTCAACACTAGGACTGTTCAAAACCAGACTCCGGGACCATCTCATTGTCTCTAGCTCCTGTGACTGCCTCTCCTAGCTGATGGCTCACACAGCTTTAATCCTAACTTATATACTGCTTAACCTCAGTCACCCCCCAGTCCCCCTCCCCCCTGCTCCTGAGGCACCACTTCAAATCTCTGGTCTTCATATCACCTCATTAGTCTCTCCTTGCCCCATTATAGCACTTATTTCCCCCACCTGCCCCTTTTCTCTTCTATCACTCCTTCCCATTTATTTTTTGACAAATGCCTCCAGCTGTATCTTCATCCTCCCCCTCTCCTCTCATCCCTGTTTCTCTGCCACCCTCGGGTGCCTGACCCTACCCATTCCTTGTGGGCATATGCATTCTAGCTGTGTTCACCATTTTACTGTAGCTGCCTCTGTTATCTACCTATACCCTCCTCCTCCTGTACACCTTACTCTCCCTATAATTGACCTCTTTCAATAGCACTGTTGTACATGAATTGTTTACTGTTATTTCACAGTTGCTTCCTTGTTGTTTGTTATTTCTGATGTGGAACCTTTGTAAAAGAGCCTTGGCTCAAATGTACTTGTAATCCTAGAATAAATAAAATAAAAATAAATAAAAATTCCTCCCCCTGAGATGGGGGTCTGTATACAACCCCGTGTGGATTGTGGTGCCATTGCCTGTCTCCATGTTGACCCACAGTGCCTCCTCTCCTCTCCTCCCTGTTTATCCTTTTGTGCTGTTGCTTTGATTCCTTCCCTTATGTAGAGAGCTACTCCTCCTCCTCTTTTACTCTCCCTGTCCCTCCTTTAGATAGTGTACCCTGGTATGTTTGCATCCCAGTCATGGTTCTGTGTGTACCATGTTTCTGTGACTGCCATGATATCCATATGTTCCTCTTCTATCAAGGCCACTAGTTCAGGAAGCTTGCTACCCAGACTACTGGCATTGGTACTCATTACTCTCCATTTTTTGATGGCTTTACCTCTTGTAGCCCCATCCCTGCCCTTACTGAATTTGCCTTCTCCATTTACCCCTGTTCTGCTCCCTACTGACCTTTCTGCCTTGGTGTTTACCTCACTAAGCACCCTGTTTTGAAGGGGGGGGCTGGGAATTCCCTGCTTTTTATTAGTGCCTCCCCCCTTGGCTAGTTTAAAAGTGTGCCAATGAAGCATTTAAACTGACCACCTAGGAGACTGGTTTCCTTCCCAGACAGATGCAGATCATCGAGCCAGTTTAGGTGGGTATTCCTCCAGGTGGAACTTCAGTCTCCAGTGAAGCCCAAAACCCTGTGCTCTGCACCAGTTTTTCAACCATTCATTGAATTGCATGGTGCTGAGTACCCTCTCTTCACCCATGCATCGACAGGCAGCACCTCCAAGAAGGGTACTGTATGAGCTACTTGTCTAAGGCCCTTCCCCAATGCTACAAACTCCTCCTGCACTGCTCTAATACCATGCTTAAAAGCAAGTAAAGTAAAGTAAAAGTTTATTTTTAAGCGCTTTTCGAAATCAAAGCGCTGTACAATAAAACAGTTTAAATACATATAAAAACATACATACAACATAACAAACAACAATAAATTATAATTACAATACAGTGCAATAAACTACTCCCCACACACCTTTTTGAAATAAATAGGTTTTCAGTTCTGACTTAAAGCTTTCAACGGTCAGGCAGCTTTGTATCCGACGAGGTAGAGAATTCCACAGGGTAGGGGCAGCATAAGAAAACACTTGTGCCCCGGATGTTTTTAAATGAACCCTGGGAACCTCTAGCAATCCCTCGCCGGTGGAGCGGAGTGAGCGAGAGGGACAGTAGGGAACAAGCAGATCTTGAAGATATCGCGGTCCCTGTTCATGTAGGGCTTTATAGGTCAGTAAACCGACCTTAAAGGTGATCCGCTACTGAACCGGCAGCCAGTGCAGCTCGCGCAGCACAGGCGTAATATGATTCCTCATAGATGTCCCCGTCAAAAGCCTGGCTGCTGCATTCTGCACCAGCTGCAAGCGGCGGATATCAACCCCCGGGAGCCCTAGGTACAGGGCATTGCAGTAATCGAGGCGAGAAGTAACAAAGGCATGGACTAATGTCAGAAGGTCAGCCGGAGGAACAAGGTGTTTCACCCGAGCAATATTCCTCAGATGGTAAAAGGAGGATTTAACAGCAGATGACACCTGGAATTTCAGCGTCAAACTGTCGTCAATAATAACGCCCAGGTTACGCACCCAGTCTGAGGTCTAGAGCTGGGCACCATCGATCCATATGCCCGAAGGAAAACCAGCCCTACAATCCGCCTCACAACGACCTGGGTCCACCACCAACACCTCAGTCTTATCCGGGTTTAACCTTAGCCAGCTGGCACTCATCCAATCACTGATCTCGGATAGACAGTTGTTAAGTATAGAGACTGCATCTTCTTGCCCGGGACTAAAGGACAAATATAGCTGGGTATCATCTGCATAGCAGTGAAACCCAAGCCATATTGCCTAATAATGTCTCCAATGGCAGCATATAGACAGCGAACAACATATGCCAGAATGGAACTCCTGCGGAACCCACAAGGCAAAGAGACGGCATCAGAGGAATAAATTCCAGTGATAATCCTATGTCTCTGCCCTGTGAGAAAAGATTGAAACCATTGTAGAACCGCATCAGACAGTCCACAATAGAACCGAGGTGTTCCAAAAGCACACCATGGTCCACAGTGTCAAAAGCTGCAGAGAGATCAAGAAGGACTAGAATAGTACGAGCCTTTCGATCCCTCGCTATCAGGAGATCATTTAGAACCCGGACAAGAGCAGTTTCAGTACTATGTCTTTTCCTAACTCCGATTGAAGAGTATCATAGACATTATGATTTGTAAGATGGTCGTCCAGTTGCAGTGCAACCACCTTTTCAATAACCTTACCCAAAAAGGGCAGGTTAGAGATAGGTCTGTAGTTAGCTGGACAGTCCGGATTCAATGAAGGTTTTTTTAGGAGTGGTCGAACGACCGCCTCCTTAAAGGGTTCAGGAAAGATCCCCTGCTCCAAGGATTTCCAGACGATTTCAGCAATGGTCGGACAGATAATATCTACGCAACCCAATAAAAGTGGAGTAGGGCCCGGATCCAAACTAAAACTGGTTGGACGTACAGTCTGGACAATCCTCATAATGTCCATGAATTCCGGCCTACCAAAGTCAGACCAGGTGACACAGGTGTTTGCTTCCCCTCGCCGATCACTGCAAACCTTTGTAGAGTGAGCTTGGTTGAGATCCGCCCTAATGCCGGCAATCTTATCAGTTAAAAATCGAGCAAGCTCATCACACTTTATTTAGAAAATCTCTTCCAGACTGTAGACAGAGGATTGCACAATCTGTCAACAATCCGAAAGAGTTGAGCAGGTCGGTTTCAGCAGCAATCTCCCTGGACAGGAATTCTGACTTCTTACGGATATTGCCGATTGATAGATAACATAATGATCCATCAATCTAAGTTTGTCAGCATCCAGGCAAGATTTCGCCATGCTCTCTCTGGCCTTGGCCCTCTCTCAGCTCCTTCAAAGACTCATCAAACCAGGGAGTCTTTGGGCGCTGAGTGAGTGGGCGAACACGAACAGGAGCAATTCGATCCAGGGCCCCGGTCACCGCCTTGTTATAGGCAATAACCAGGTCCCCTGGACCCATGCTCTCATCCGAAACACCCGATAGGTCCAGTACTGCAAATAGGCCCTCTGGGTTTACTCCCCTTAAAGGGCGATACTGGACCATCTCCGTAGGGACAGACCTATTAGGAGGTGCCCCAAAACTGAATCTTATGGTGTGATGGTCTGTCCTTGGCTTAGCCAAGTCATTTGTCCCTAGGAAGACAATGACATCCAGCTCCATCTTCCAAGCAGCTGTTCTCGTGATGATGAAAATTTGCTTCATGTCCTTCCAAGCCATAGTGCCAGGCAGGCACCTTACTTCACTTTTCCCTGCCCCCCAGTTCTATCCCTCTAATAATTGAGTCCCCCACCAGGAGCTGCTTCCTTTCCCTGTGGTGTCCTGTGCCACCTTCCAGTGGGCCCCCTTGTGACAGTTGCCAGCAACCTCCTTAGACTCCACTGTGGGTGCCTCCATAGGGGAACTATGCTCCACCAGAATGGTGTAGGAATTGTTGAGCAGTACATTTGAAGGGATGCACCTCTGTTCCACCATCCTCACCCTCCCTGAGCTCAGTGTGGTCCAACCACTGCTCTTTCCTGGCAACCTCTGAGGCAGAGGTGGTGGCCCTGGTGTTTCCCAGGTGGGGGAGGTTACCGTACTCCTGTCCAGTTTGGACTGGAGACGGGCAACCTCCTCCCTCAGAGCAGAGAGTTGCCTGCAAATAGGGCAGCATCTCAGCCTCCAGAAAGTCTCCCAGAAGACTGCTTCCCCACAGCCAGTGCATTGCACTACTCCCCACATGTCTGTCTTCTTTCCAGTTTATCTTGTGTAATTTTTTTTTTTTTTATAGTTAGTGTGTGCACTTTTACCATCAATGCAGTGTACTGTGCTGGTAAGGATATCACAGTTGTATGCCCCTTTCCCTCTTGAGGAAATTATGTCAGAACCCCTGGTATAAAGGAAATGACCCCGGGGGGTGAGAAGCAGGGGGGTTGGGCCTAAGCCGTGCCCACCAGAAACAATCAGCTACAAGCTCTGACCCACCACTACAATGAGTGTTGACCTTCCTTTCAGCAAGACAACCTGCACAATGAGTTAACAGAGAAAATACCCAGCGAAAAAAAAAAAAAACAATCAGAGAAAAATCAAGCAGTTCAGCCGAACACAAGTAAGCCTCCCCTGACCCAATACAACCTGATGTTGTGTGCTCTGAAAGCAATCAGGGGAACACAATTTCCACCACCTGAGGCCACCCTACTTTCCCCTTTACAGCTTATCTGCTCTCACCACTAGCAGCCACTACAGCCAACTTGCCCTCAATTCTCCCATCCAGCATCAACATGCTGCACGTAGCCTATAAAACTATTTTAGGTATAGCCTTACTTGCCACAGTAGCATCCCTTCCACCCTCATATCTCACCGAATCTCAACCTAGTCCTCCAGATACCACTTTCCAAAACACACACCCAAGTACCTGCTCTTCTCCCATAATTGGACAGCACCCCCTTGCTCCATACTGTTGCTGGCTTCACGGTCCTCCCATTCTCCCCCCATCCTTTCATGCTGGGCTGTCAGTGATGAAATTCCCCACGGTGGGACATTTCTCACATCCCTCTCAGACTCCTTCTGCCCACCACAGGCCAAAATGTTTTCTACCTAATACAAATCTGGTGCTGACTTTACTACTCCTCCTCACAGGGGACATTAAGCTAAACCCTGGACCTGCCACCCACTCCAGTCACAACCCCTGTCCCACTGTCCAACTACCCAGAGGCCTAAAAGTAGCCCACCTAAATATATGCAGTGTATTACAAAAATTGCCCTTGCTCCAACCAATCATCCTATCACTAAGTCCTGACATCCTGATTATCACTGAGACCTGGCTGAAACCACACAACCTGGATGTAGAAGTAGCTATTCCTGGTTACTCCAACACTCGTCATGACTGCCCAGGCACCAAGAGAGGTGGTGGCATAGCCATTTACATATCATCCCGAATAAAGTTCTCTCCTGTCTCGCTATCTGCACTCCCACCATCCATTAACACCTTGCTAATAACAATCTCCTTACCCCACTCAACCCCCATATTTATAGCAGGTTCCTATTGTTCCCCAGACTCCCAAATAACCTAGGTCATAGCACACCTGGACACCCTAAAAACCATTGCTTCAAAGGGCGAACTCCATATCCTTGGTGACTTTAACCTGAACTGGCTCTCTGGTGCTAGCACCAAGCTCCACAACCATGTGGATGCATTAAATCTTTCTCAACAGATCACTGAGCCCATGCACCTAAACCACAAAACTCAGAACCACTCCCTACTGGATTGGGCCCTCACTTTGCACCCACACAGGATAATTGCCTCTGACCTCCTACCAGACTTTCTGAGCGATCACCACATGATATACGTAGTAAGAAAAAATATTTAAAGCCAAGTCACCTCCACCAAGAACTCTCCTCATCAGGTTATACAAATCCCTTGACCTTGAAGGGCTGCAAAACGACTTAGCAAACTTGGACTGGTCTTTCATTTCCAAGGCCACCTCTATTGACTTGGCCCTAGACTTCTTCAAGTCCAGATTTCTTGCCATCTGGGACCACTATGCCCCACTCAAAAAGACCTGAGTAAGGGGAGCTCATCTGCACTGGATCTCAGCCGACCTTATGGACCATCTCTGAGTCGGGGACCAGGTGTGGAAAGCCTACAAAGCATCAGGTACCCATGCTGACCACCTACGTTACCGAACGCTTAGAAATGCCTGCACAAGGCTTATCTGACAGGCTAAAGCCTACTATTTCACATCATCCTTCCGAAACAATCTAAATTACCTGGCTACGTTTTGGAAGTCGATCAAATCACTCTTCTCCCTTCCCACCCAGGCCCCCACCCCTGTCCTAGTAGTAGGCGGCTCCACAATATCAGAATCACACACAGTGGCCACTGTTTTCAACACCTTTTTCACTAGTAGTGCAATCTCTCTCTACTCAAACCTACCACCTGCAACACACCCTCCTGCATTCGCATCCCTACACACCCAGCCCCCTACTCAGCTTTCTCCTTCTCCCTGGTTACTCCATCCAAAGTATTCAATGCCCTGCTTTCCCTCAATCCGTCTAAGGGTAAATGCCCCTTCGGGTTGGATGCCAAAATGCTCTACCTATCAGCCCCAGCCATTGCCATCTCCCTAGTGTCCCTCTACAACCTCTCCTTCTCTAGCACCACTATTCCCTCAGATTGGAAGCATGCCACAGTCATCCCCCTCCCTAAAGGCAGCAACCCATCCTCCCCTGGTACCTTTCACCCATCCCCCTCCTCCCCATTTTAGCCAAAATCCAGGAACATCTAGTCCTCTTACAACTTTTCTCCTTCATTCCTTGACTCCTTCTCTTTCTTTACTCCCTACCAGTCAGGCTTTAGGAAATCCCACTCCACTGTCACTTCCCTCCTCAGACTCACTGATTCCATCCTTTCGGCCATGGACAAAGGTCACATCACATCTGCCATTTTTGTTGACCTAGCTAAGGCTTTCGACACTGTTTCTCATGCCCTTCTTCTGTCAAAGCTCTCCTGTGCAGGGCTCTCCACTGTGGCCATTAGCTGGTTCAAATCTTACCTGGCAGGCAGGTCCCAATCAGTCAGAATTGGTACATCCACTTCCAACTCCCTTCCTGTCACCATTGGTGTACCTCAAGACTCTGTCCTTAGCCCAATCTTGTTCTCCATCTTCCTGAATGACCTGCCATCAGCCTGTCCACACACATCCATTCACATGTATGCAGACAATACAGTACTGTATACTTCAGGACCCTGCCCCTGGAAGTGGCACCCAGACTCCAGCAAGACTTCAACGATGTTCAGCTCTGGTTTCGCTCAAATCAACTTATTCTCAGTGCCAAGAAAATGGTCTCATTAACCTTCAGTATGAGACAGAGATTCTCCTGACTCCCCGCCAGACCTACATTCAAAACCTTAGATGGGACTCCCTTAAAAGATTGCACCTCATTCAGATATCTAGGGGTCTGGCTGGACCAGCCCCTCGACTTTTCTGCACATATAAACGCTACCCACAAAAAACTGCACCCCAGACTGGGTGCTTCATTCTGTAACTGTGGCTGTATTCCTCTGCCAGCCTGCAAGGCAATTGTGCAGAAAATGATCCTCCCTATTTTTGATTACGGGGACGTAATCTACACTGCCACCCCTAAGTCCACCCTGGCTAAACTGGATCTTTTTTTCCATTCCTTCTGTCATTTTGCCCTGGACTGTACACCCTCCACCCACCACTGTGACCTCTACTGATCCCTTAGACTCCCCTCGCTCTATGTTAGGTGCCAGTCCCACTGCAATAGATTCACAGCCAGATTCTGGACCCAGTCATTACCCTCCTACTTCGCTTTTACCCTAAGTGCTCAAACACCCCCTGCATACTCACTCAGGAATTTAGAATCCCAGCTCCTTCATGTCCCTTACATGGCGACCTCTGCCGGCCAGTTGGCCTTTAGAGCTCACATGCCCAAACTATAGAAGTCCCTGCCTGAGGACACTCGGCATGCTCTCTCCTCTCAGCAATGCAACTCCCTTCTCAAAGGGCACTTCTCCACCAACTGCTCATGCAGTCTAAACTCACACTAGACTAGGGCCTATCTCTCCAACTGGCTCCAGCTGTGGTTACTCTAAATATTATACAGTATCTCTGACCCTGTGTAGTTGTCATTTGCACCTTCTACCAATTTGCTGCCATATCAACTCAAATTTTCTGTTTGCTTGCTGTGTACATACTGTATTATTCTTGTATATATCTTTTCATATATATCTGTGTAATGTCTATATTTTGCATTTGATATGTATCCTCCCATCCTCAACACCCTCCCAGAATTCATCTGGAATCGAGCTGTAGGCTGCTCAGTATGCCTTTCCTGGTAAAACTTTTAAATAAATAAACAAAAATAAATAAAATGTTCATGTCAGATAAAGTTTAATAATATAGTTAACCTCATGCTTACCTGATTTGTCCATAGCTTACAGATATGGCTCCTTGAGCAGAAGAGAGTCACCTGATATGTGTGAAGCAATCCAAAGAAGTGAGAAGCAATCAGAAGAGGAGATATCTAAGAGCAGGCCTAAACGTACAGTAGATGACCTACCAACTGTCATGTGGCTCCCAAATCACCCTTAGTATAGCAAATGTCACAAACCCATCATGTAGAGTATTAAATAGCTGACATGGCATAGTCAGTTGCTACACAAAGTGCTTATAATGCTAATCTCTCCAGAAATTATTTATTTATTTATTTATTTTTGCCAGGAAAGACATACTGAGCTGAATACAACTCGTTTCCCCATGACTCCAGGAGTGAGAGGTGAAGGAGGGAATGGGAGCATACAAGGCAACGACAACTAGTCAAAAGGTCATATATACAAGCATCATATTAAACAGACTGCCGTATTAATTTCCTAAGTGAATGCAGGGCACAGCAGGCAATGGTACTGAAAGTATATAATTTTCCCTGTTGCCAGTGAGCAAATAATCATGTACCATGTGCCATGCACAGCACCTGTTAATTAGTAATCTCATGCTTCAACTCAGTAAATGATTCTGCAGTTCATTTTAACACTGCTAATCATAATTTATATATATATACTTATTTATTTATTTTGAGTGCTGTGCACAGCAGCCCACAGTACTGAAACTACATAAATATATATATATATATATATATATATTTAAAACTGTTGCTGATCCTTCTGCACTGAGTGACAGGCATAGTCAGTGTTGGTTAATATTTTTTTTAATTGATAATCAGTTTTGTGGCTTATGTAATAATCTGATGCATGCTGTATATTTTCTTTTCTCTTATTTTTTTTTTTTAAGCCAAAAGGGACTACCACCCACTACTGCATCCCACCTGCCTCCCACATTCTGCCCTCCTAGAAGGGGTAGAAAACAGAGCCCCATTGTAACTCACCCACCTCCCCTGCTTGCTGTCCACCTCCCATGTTATCTGGCCAGTCCTAGCCATGTACCCCCACCATGCAAACCCACCTGCCTCCAGCTTGTATTGAACAACCCCCCCCCGAGAGAGAAATAAAATGTTGCCTGCCTGCCTGATGCCCACTATAAGAGGAATACAAACTTTTGGGGGGGGCAGATACTGGGTCACTGCAGATGCCTTGGGTGACTTGCTACTGACTGCTAAGGGAAGGGGAAAGAAACAGGGCTGGACCCAGGAATGGCCAGGACAATTCCTGCACTGTAGCACTGGGCCTGCATGCTGGCCTGGAGGGCATGCTTAGCCTGGGTGCCACATGGGGGTGCAGTGCGGAAGGAAACCCAAAATGAGCTGTTCAGCCTGGTGTGGCTGGGGGGATTCTGGCCCTGAGCAGTAACCCCATAAATTATTTTGTGTGTTTGTTTGTACTGGGCCCACACCCTGGCATGCCCCCAACTGGGATAGGCCAACCATGTGGATCTGCGTGCCTCCCCCACAAAGGGGAGGGCAGGGGCAAGCAACCCAGCTAGGGAGGTATGGGGGGGTGACACAGGGAAAGACTGGAGGAAGACCACTGGGAGCAAGGCTGAAGGATGCACCCCTGACTGGGGACTAAAGGAGATCTGGATCAGGTGGTCAGAAAATGGGGACAACACAGTGACCACCACCATGCATGGGATGCTGCCATTGGCCCCAGGTGAATAAAAGCAACAGGTATGAAGGCGGGGTGCATGGGGAAGTGAAGTAGTGTGGGGAATGAAGATATCGGGCAATCTGGTTGCTCTACATGAAATAGAAAGGAGCTGACTGAAAGAAATCTTTTGTTTGGGGGAAGGAGGGTGGTGGGAATAGAACAGTAAGGAAATGGTCACACACAGCACACAAAAAAGGCTCACAATACCTGTCTAATTTATCAAGTCTGCCTAAGTGGTGGGGAAAACCAACCAGATCCATAAATTGTTATGATTTACTGCCAATCCTGGGAACATGTGTAGCTGCATTAGAAAGCTACAGATGGAGCAAGCCAAACTAGTGGCTAGTGGGGGTCAGTGGGAGCCGACACTGCCATAACAGAGGCAGGAAGATGGGGGGGGTGTCACCACTGCCCAGGCCCAGGGAATTGCACATATCTAGGAATGCGAGGTGCTCCTGTACACATTGGTCAAGCTGCTCACTGTTGGTCCAAAGGAATTAAACACTCTCTCTCTGATCACCTATTTAACAACCTAAATGTAAGGGATGTCACTGTGATGCAGAGTGGCAATCTCTGTACTTGCATCCACATAGTTATAGTATTTATGGGAGACACGCTCTGTGTGTTGTTTTTGTGGAAATGTATTTTTGGTCAGTGGTGTTCAGAAGGCAGTTTGATGCTTACATTGTAGGTGCATGATCGTGTTTTAAAATAGCCACTTTTAAAGTTGGTGCTTTAGCATTTCCTCTGTCA
This sequence comes from Neoceratodus forsteri, assembly GCA_016271365.2. Lineage (NCBI taxonomy): Eukaryota > Metazoa > Chordata > Ceratodontiformes > Ceratodontidae > Neoceratodus > Neoceratodus forsteri. The sequence continues at coordinate 275,154,005 of CM057453.1, read as the reverse complement.
AGGTAGGCACATTAAACTAGCATCTCTTTCCTACTTGGTATAGGAACAAAAACTTGAGCTCCCTCATATCAGTCATAAGAGTTATACAGCAGTGCTACTTTCTTGCTGACAGCGAGCGGAGTGGTTCAGGAACATGTGAAGGTGACTGTGTTGACTCTCCAACATGTTGTTCAGCTGCAAAAAATGCAAGGAATGTGGAGTCCTTTTTGAAAGCAATAGGTCTGCAGAGCTCCACCAACTGCAGCCCTAAAAACTGCTGTCCCTCACCACAGCCCTGAATAAGCCCCTTGCAAGTATTGGCAGAGCAAGTTCCAAGATCTCAGGACTCCTACCACCTTGACTGCCTTATGGAGTGACACACACAAATTCTTAAAGTTTGATGGTCTCAAACTCGTGCAGTTTAAAATTAATCACAATCTGCGCTGCACCCCAGTCAAACTCTTTAGGATGGGCAAGCTTGACACTGACCTCTGCTCTCACTGTAAATAAAATAGGAGCACACTCAAACATATCTTCTGGGACTGTTCAAAGGCCAAACCCCATTTAGGAAGAGAACAAGGAGTGCCTGGACCCCATGCTGGGTCTGGAAAATGCTTTCTCCCCTCAAGTCTGTCAATTGGGGCTGAACCTGGAAGAGGTTCTAGGGGTCAGAAAGTATCACATTTCCCTCATCTCAGCTATGGTTACAAAACTAATCCTTAAGCACTGGATGGATGATGTGGTTTCTTCCCATTAGGAATCGCTTAACTCATGTTTGAGGCCCTACATATGGAGAAGATGATTAACCACATACGTCATACCACAGAACTTTATTTGAAAAGACGGGATGCTTGACGCACTCTTACTAAATGTATAATTGTACACTGATTCACCAAACTCAAAAGTCAAATACCCATCTATCACCCACATTACTATTTAACACCAACAAGAGATTTTAACTTATCTTGTACCTACCTCTGTATCGACGGACCACTGCACTGTCCAATCCCATGAATGTTGACGGGATAGACAGTGCTTTTCTTTGGTGCATGTTTTGTCTTTATTATGTGCTTTTGTATTGTCCAGATGCATTATACAAATTACAATAATCTTTACTATTCACAAAAAAAAAATCTTCAGAATTAAGCCTCAGTGCAACTACTGCTGCAGTCACCATGTCAATGCACTAGCATCACTGTGTGTGTCCTTATGCTATACCACCAGCGTTTTTAAACCTTGTGATGCATTCCTTAGAACTGACCAAAGCTCCAACGAGGCTTAGTCCAAAGTATTCTCAGTTTATATGTTCAGTCATAAAACCACCTGTTATACATATGCCTACTGTCAGAGTGCTTAACCTTTACATTGCTAAATACATACTATAAAAACATACATTAAATATATTTATATTGCTATTCCACAGGAAAAAAAAAACATTTGTAGTTATTGTTGATACTGTATTCCTGTATTAAAGTATTATTCGTTTTTTGTTTATGTAATGTTCTAAAGAAAACAATTATAATTCCTATGTTTTCGCATAAATCTTAGTGTAGAAATGAAAGGAAAACTATGATTTTCACTGGGATTCAAACTCAGGTATCAGCAATCCATGCTTTAGCTCTTAACCAGCTAAGCTATGAGAGTTCTGCCAACTAAGGTCACTGAGTTTTCCCATGTGAATCACACAAACATTCCTTTCTGGTGTTGCAAAGAGCAATCAGGAAGTCTTGTTACAGACTCAAATAATTCCTTTTCTATCTCTTCCCAATGCAGTATATACTACTGCGAGGCAAATTTAGAAATCCAGTTGTAGAAATGAAAGGAAAAGTGTGACTTTCATTGGAATTCGAAGCCAGATATCAGTATATAAATCCTGTTAGCATATGCCTGTAATCTGCCATATATACACATTGTCATATGTGCATACCATTTATATGTATTACTAATCATTGAAATGTATTTTGCTGCTATACGTTAGGGTTTTAGCAAAATCCATTGTTTGAGTTATTAGTTTATTAGAGCTGAGTGCCTTTTAGAATTGCTGAGTGACCATTTATGTACAGGCTGCTATATAGCTAGTTATTTGGGAAGCTTCATGGAAATGTACCAGCTTTTAAATTTACCAGCTTTTAGGACTGCTATTATTACTTGTAGTACAAATTGCTGAGATGGTTGTTTTCTGTGAGAGAGCACAGGCTCAAGGTTAGATACAGCAACGTCTAACAGTTGTCGAGCTGAAGCTGCTGTTGCTCTGTACTAAGAATGTACTTTTTTTTGTATGCAGATAAGGGAAGCTGAAAAAAAATAGCCCTTGTCATGAAATACTGTATAAATCAATTTGGGCTCTTGTTGAAGTCAGAGCCCATAGGTGGGTCATTGCCCTCTGGTATCCCAGGGATGGTATGTATACTTTTCCTGTATTTTGGCATAGCTGTTAATAAAATGCTTACACTTTGACTGTGTTTCTCTGAAACATCATTACCCACTAAGATCAAATCCATGATAAATGTTTGGCATGGAAATCACATAAATTTACATTGACACCCCAGTATGTAGATGTCATTTAGAGACCACAGGACACAATGTTGGGGCAGGCAAGGATTGCAACCTAATAAGTTCCAGTGCTGTATGTTGGCAGATAGAGGTGTGAGGTTCCCATTGCTGACTGAGGGTGTATAACATGCCCAGCTATTGCTTCTAAGTGCAGCCTGACGATAACTTGGCTGATAGGGTGAGGGAACCTACTGTAGATGCTGACTGAAGGCACATAGCGTGTCATGGTCCGAACCATAAGTTGGCAGACAGAGTGTGGGGACCTAGCTGTTAAATGAAGGCACATTGTGCATCACAGTTCCATTGTTATTCTGTTAAATTGCATTTTTACATAAGCAATAAGACATAAGGGGGGTGTGCATTAGACATTTCTAATGCATGGCCAGGGGCATAGTGAGGCACGAGTAGAGATGCAGCGGATTTAAAATCTGCTGGCGATGTGAATGTGAAGTGGGAACTTCGTGTTGCCACTCCACTACGTGGAGTAGGCAATGCAAAGTGCTCACTCTGCCTTGTCATTACCACTTCACGTTGAGGCTGAATGACAACGCAAAGTAAGGCGAAGTCATTGATTTCAATGGACTTCGCGTTCCTAATTGTCATTCTAAGTGATCCACTTGGTGTTTCAGACTTGGCAGTCCCTCCCACATGTCACATGGCTTACAGTACTGTAAGTCACATGCTGTCTAGCCAGGCAGGAAGGAAGTGAGTCACACAGACAGTTTCAAGTTCTCCTGTGCAGACTGAGAGAGGAGTGTGGACTAGAGAGAGGAGTGTTTTGATTGCTGATAGTTTGAGATCAGAGTGAGCAGGAGAGTTAAAGTTTGATAGTAATAACCCTACAGCTTTTTTAAAAGCTACATTTTTTTGTCCTTTCTGCACTGTTTTTTTACTTAATTTGTTCTTTCTGTAAATTTTATTTTTCTTACCTCTATACTTACTTAGTTGTTTGTGTGTGTGTGTGACTGTGTGTGTGTTGTGCTTGTGTCGTGTGACAGAGTAGTGATTGCTCGGACTGAGGGAGCACAGTAGGAGAGATGAAGCAGGGTGAGGGAATGTCTGGGGCGGGGGCAGCTCTAGGAGAGCGTGATAGTACACGTCGTACCATGCACATGCGTGGGTGGCATGGGCACCCATTTGTGTTGGACCGCTCTAAACTTGTGAGTGTCCAACCCCCAGAAGCAGGACCAGCACTGCCTCCTGACTCTGAGGCAGTTCAACCACCACTACCACCACCACCAAGTCCAGCACAAGGTCCTTTGGAGCAGGATGTACCTGTTCCCCCAGGCCCAGGTGTGGATCCCATCAGTGTTGAGCAGTGTGAGCAGCCTACTGCCAGTTCATCTGGCCCTCCCCTGCCTGTGCCTGGTCCTCCACGCAGCTCCATTGTTTGGCAGTTTTTTAACTGTGTCAGGTGGTGAAGTATCGCCTATGTGTGGTGGAGGTGCACCATGGCCCCAGGGGGAGTCACCTAAGGACTGGGGTCCAGCGCACCCATATGCTTAATCACCACCAGTTGGGGTGGCAGGCTGCCACAGAACGGACAATGTCTGCACCTGCTGGCCATTCCGTGGCAGAGGGTGCCGCTGTGCATAGTAGCATCCCTAAGAAGAGGAGGGCCACAGCAGCACCTGTTGCTCCACCAGCACCCCCACCACCACCACCACCAGCAGGTCAGCTTATCGAATGAGTGGACACCAGAGAAGTGTGGTAACACTGTCTGACTTGGCAGTTCTCTGGAGTGCTGTTGAGGAGAACAGCGACAGGATGAGTGCTGTGGGGCAGCGGCTGGATGACATAGAGGGACATGAGCTTCAAATTATGTCCAAGCTGGAACTGCTGCTGGATCACCATAGGATCCCACATTAGTTTTGTTTCCTCACACCATGCCCCCCCACACCTTCCTTGCTGTGTCATAAAATGTATTCCTCCACCATCCCTGACCCTTGTATGTAATTATGCCCTATTTTTGTTGTCTTCCATATGCGTTACACTTTGTATTCTGGGCCTCTTCCTTCTGTTAAGTGTGTGTGTGTGAGTGCACACGCTGTTTTGGTGCCTCATTTTTCTTCATCCGCAAAAGGCATCTGTCTTGTGTCCAGAAAATTGACAAGTGGTAACACAGTGAAATGAGAGTATTTCAGCACATACAAACTCCCCCAGAATTAATGGCACACTCAGTCATGCACAGAAAAGTGGCACAGAGTCCCAGATTTTTTCTGCAGGCCCAGACTGCATCCTCCACGTGTCCAAAAAATTGACAAGTGGTAACAGTGTGAAATGAGACTGTTTCAGCACATATAAATTTGCCCAGAATTAATGGTGCACTCAGTCATGCACGCAGTGGTGGCACAGAATCCCCAGATTTTTTCTGCAGGCCCACAATGAATCCTCCTTGTGTGAAGAAAATTGACAAGTGGTAATGAAGTGAAAAGAGACTGTTTCAGCACATACAAACCCCAGAATTAATTGTGCACTCAGTCATGCGCACAAAAGTGGCACAGAGTCCCCAGATTTTTCTGCAGGCCCACAATGCGTCCTCCTTGTGTGCAGAAAATTGACAAGTGGTAACGAAGTGAAAAGAGACTGTTTCAGCACATACCCCAGTATAAAATGATGACTGTGAGGTTCGTGTTGCTGGTCCAATGTGTTGTGCGAGACGATTTCACCAAATGAAATGTGATCATCTCAACTGGATTAAAAGGTGCCCCTTGGATGTACACTAATAGTAGCCTTGGTGAGTAGATATATATAAAGATATGCGGATGTGTATTTTGTAGGTGATGATGAGGGGGAATGAACTTGACATGGACATGTACTCATGCTATTGTTCTGCATCACACAGGTGACTCATAAACTGTTGCTGTGCACATTCCAGTGCTTGATGAGAATTTTTTGCACTTAAATGGAATCAGATAACTCTCAAGCACATCAAGGTAAGTATTTCTTTTTGGGGGTGGGGGGAATCATATTTTCAGTTTTGTCTGTAATGGTTTTATTTTTTTACTTCTTCACAGATTTCATCAGCATCCTTCTGGAGTCGAGTTGTTAATGATGGTCATGGTCATCGAATGAAACGACTTCTGCGTGTTGCATGTGTGCCCAAGCTCAGGGAAGGGGTGTGCCTGATGTTGAAGAACTTTTTTGGATAAGGCCACTTTGACAGAACAACAAAGCATTGTGAAGTTTCCTTAAAAAGGAAATTAATGAATTCTTACAAGTTACAACTTCATTATTATGTGTCCCTCCTTGGTTCTCAAATCTCAATCCCTATTGTCAAGTTACATTTCAGAGACACATCTTGTCAACTACTAAGACAACCTGTTGTGTGCAATATTTTCAGCAGTCTTTACAAAGCAATGAAATGGATGAAATAAAATCTTCATACTTACCAGAATGGATTTCACATGGACATCTCTCTGTACGGTATAGCTACAGCATCTTTCCCAATGAGTATTAGCGATGGAGCCTGTTTTTGTTCTCCTGTAAAAGAAACAAAAGAAGTGTACTGTATGTGTTTTGCCACTGTGGCTCTGAAAAGCTACAGAAAACAAAACAGACAACTTAAGGAAGTGAGGCAGCATAACAAACATGAGTGCACATACTCACTTTATGGTTTAAATATTAAGAAGCTGGTGGTTTTGGTGCACTGGTTGACTGGTGGTCTGTGGGGAGCAGACAGACTCATGGTGGCAGACTTGTATAACATCAGTCCCGGTGGTGGTCCGTGGGGGGCAGACAGACTCATGGTGGCAGATTTGTATAACATCAGTCCCGGTGGTGGTGGTGGTCCATGGGGGGCAGACAGACTCATGGTGGCAGACTTGCATAACATCAATCCCAGTGGTGTTGGTGGTCTGGGATGGGGGGGCACACCGCCTTTTAAATACTGCAGTTAAAACCTGCCAACATTAACCACATCAACATCCTCATAAAGAAAACTGCCTTCACAGTCATCGATGTCTGAAGTCTGACCACTAGGAAATTCTTTCTCCATTGTGTCATCATCTACATCAATGGTGGGCCGTTTCAGGCAGCCACTGTCAGTGCCACCAGGATGCTCCATTTCGACATCACCAAGACCACCATGACTAGGCCGGTGTATGAATACCGAGGTTGCAGTCTGTGCAGGTATGTGCCTCTCATTCATTTTAATGAATGTTAGCAAACTAACATTTGCAGGAGACAGGTTTGTCTGACAATCCCTGACTATTGCACCTGCTGAGCTGAATACCCTCTCAACACTTGTACTGGAGGGTGGGCATGTGAAGTACTTCAGTGCCACTGCAGTCAGCTCTGGCCATTCACAGACCTTTCCACTCCAGTACAAAAGAGGATCTTCACTTATTGTCAGATGCATGTTTTCAGACAAATATGACTCAACCATTCTCTGTACCACACTAAGTCCAATTGTTGATGCATCAGCCTGTTCCCCAGAATCATTGATTTCACAAATACCCACTTGGGACAAAGCCTCCCAAAGCAGGGTGATGCCAACCACTTTGGATGACAGATCACCTGGTACTACAGTCCCCTTACCCTTGCATGATATGCTTGCTGGTCCTCCAGCTACACATTCAACTGGATTATGCTGCTGTGGTTTGTAAACCTTGGCACGTGACTTCTGTGCCCCATGAACCAAGCAAACCAGTTGACCACTGATATTTTTTACCTGTTCAGGCCCTCCCTCTAGTACTAATGCAATTCCATGTTTGTATCGTGGGTCCAGCATTGTTGCCATGGCAAAGTTGTCACTATGCTGAATGCTCACAATGTGATGATTCTGGTCGACTACTGTCAGCATGTGTTGCAGCAACATACTGCTACCATCGTCTCTGAAAACATCAAGACTATGCTGTACATTCACCAATGTCTGCCTCAGCACCTGCAGCAGTGGAATTAATTGGCTAATGGAGGCAGATTCACCACTCACTGCCTGTGTGGCATGTTCAAAGGGCCGCAAAATTGTTATTACAGAGTCTATGAGGTGCCACTGTTCAGTCGTCATAGACATGAAGGCGACAGAACTGTCATGGCTACTGTGCATAACAAGACATTTGGAGATGGCTTTGTATTGTTCATACAACCTCTCTGTCATATATAACGTGGAGTTCCATTGGGTGACAACTTTCAGCTTCAAGCGGTGCTGAGGCAGGCTGTTTGTATCTGCAACTGCTGCAGTTGGTCACAGGCCTTTCCAGATCTTGAAAAGTGAGAGCAGATACATTGTGCAATGGTCATCATTTCCTTTATGTCAGGGTGCTGCAGAAACTCCTGAACCACAAGATTTAAACAGTGGGCCATGCATGGAACATGAAAAAAAACCACCATACGTGATGCATTTCACCACATTTGACCCATTGTCACTTGCTATCAACCCAGCTCTCAGGGACAGAGGGTGTAGCCACCTGTCAATTTCATTCAGTACCATGTCCAACATGTTCTCACCAGTGTGTAAACAGGTCACACTGTGCATAGCAATTGTTGCATGCTGGCGAATTCCAGGAAGATTGCTACCAGGACATTCCACCTTCCTGCACTGATTACTCACACTACCAGCATCACAAACAACCCCTGGCACCTGCGCTAAGTGTGCAGTTATACACAGATATGAACTCCCTGCTGTTTTGCCACTTGTCCACATATCCATACTTAAATGGATGAATGGAGAGGAGGAATGTTGAAGGGCATGTCTTACTGAGTCTGAGACAGTGTGGAACAACTCAGGAACAGCACGGGTAGAAAAGTATGTCCTGGATGGGACTTTCCATTTTGGACAGGCACGGGCAGCAAACCCCGGAACCCAGAATTCTCCACAAAGGAGAAAGGCAAAAGATTGATTGCCAGCATTTCCACTACAGCAGCATTAAGTTCACGTGACACTGTATGATTGGGGGGGGGGACTTCAGCTTATGCACAAAAACACTCTGTAATGTGGGCTGACTTAAACATTTTACACAGGGTGTGCTGTTGGTCACAAATGGTTGTGCTCTGTGATGAATGCCATTGGCAGGGGGTGGAGTGTGGACATTTGATGAAGATGGTTGCACAGGTGACGATGACAAACCCAGAAATGATGTTATTTTTCCAGATTTGCCAACCGGGGTTGTCGTACCACTTTCACTAGACATACTGCATTCACCACCACCACCACCACCACAACAACTACTACTCTCACCAGCACTGGACAACATTTCAAAGTCATCATGATCCTCCACCTCATCATGCCTGTAGTAATCCTCTGCTCTTATTACCGCACTACTGCACATGTTTAATTTCCTACTGGGCTTAACAGTCATGGAAGGGTATAACATGCTGGCTATGGTTGCCGCCGGTGATATGGGTGAACGCCCCAGTCTGGTATTAGCTGCCAGCTTGTGCTGGGTCCACAGAGCCAGGTGCCTATTCTTAAGATGCGTATGCTATCCTCCTGTCCCAAGATGGCTCCCCTTTTTACCTCAACTCACAGGCACATGGCAAACCTGGCCGATTGCAATTGAATCATCATTTGCATCTTGAACAAAAAAATACCAAACAAGGGAGTGTGATGCTCTGCTTTTAACATGTCCATGATGATGTGGCTTATTTAAGTCTGTTATTTTAAGCACTGAAGTGGGGGGGCACGTGATGTTTCTGGCACTGCACACCTGGACTGCAACTGACCACCACGAGTACCTATCATATTGATTACTGGGTCGTCATCATCATCACCATCAACTAAAACCGGTAAATCACAAGTTTTTACAGGGGGGGATTCCTTCAAACATATTCAGACACAGCCACTTTTAATTTCTTTTTCTCCGGTTCCCAACTGGGGTCAATTACATCATCATCTTATTTATCAACCTCACTGTCACACACATCCACATCTTCTGCCTGGATGTTAAAATGTGGACTGCATGTTGCAACAACAGCAACATCATCATCAGCAGCCTCATTACATTCATCATCAGCATCTACACCACCATCACCTGATATTTTTTCACCACACTGTGAATCACTGCATGGAAAATGAGTGACGTTAAGTGCCACGGTGGATGGAATATCACATTGTATGCTATCATTGACATACTCATCGGAATCAGGTTCAGTTAATGGGATGTTACTGGGAAGTATGACATCATCTACACTGTCACTCACTTGCACTGCTTCACACTCAGTATGTTTGGATATGGTACACTGGTCGGAATTAGAACTTGATGCAACAGTGCTAATACTACCTCCACCACCACTAACACCAGTAACACTAACACCACTGGCTGGGAAAACATCATCTCTTCCAACTATCAGTGAAGCTACTGATTGGGCTGTAAAAAACATTGCAGGAGAAATACCTTTCCTCACATCAGCCATGCACTTCTCCGTCCGCGTACTACTACCACGCCCACAGACCCTCTCACTGCCAACATTGCCATGGCCAGAAACAGCTTTGCTTGCACATCTCTTTGCAGGTATTTTGGGGGATCAACCACAAATATTATTACCAAATTCAGATTTTGATAGGTTCACTTTCTGACTGGAGGGACGCTGGCTGGATGTGAAGCAAAATAAACAACTGTGGCTTCAGCAACAGATAAGAGACTACTGTTTTGTGACACTGTCATTGAATTAAAACAACTTCAGTAACCAGTGGTGCTGATGGGGTCACAAAAACAATCCAGTCTGGTAAAAAATACCTTTTCAACTCCGGGGTAGGGGGGCACTGAATACAGACAGTGCTGATTTTTAAAGCTCTACAAGCAGTAAAACTAAGGACAGAGAACACGATTGCAGTACAAAATCAGGCAGCTGCAGTGGATAGCAGGTTCACACTGCTGCGCTTAGTTGCACTTACACTAGTCTGTGTCACAAATTTTAAAAGGTGTATTATATTTGATGCATGCAACACTGCACACACAACACAGAACACTTTGTGTACAATGCTGAACGAGGAATGCGATGCAAATGTAAAAGTTCAGTGTACTGCCACATAATGTAAATTTGTAATTGAAACAATCTGACCCTATGAAATGCTGCACCACATTCACACAACAAACAGCAAGAAAATGTGTACTATTACTGACAAATTTACTATGTGTATAGTAACACAGTCAGTTATATAACAAAAATATAACCAAAACACAAGAAATCACTAGTTCTCCAACTTAAGTCTACCTACCTACACACAGATATGCCCCTCCCCCACACAGCACACTTCACTGTCTTTCAGCACACACACTCAATATTGTAAATTAACATTCAATATCCACGCAGAAACAAAAACGCTCGATGATGTGAGCACAGGAGGGTTTCCTACAATCGAAGAACTACGGTTGGATCCCCAAAAAAAGTAAAAATGCTTTTTGAACAGCTTTTAAAAAGATTCCTACAGACAGCTATCAGAGCACACTGTCTCCTTCTCCTTCCCCTTCCTACTCATACTACCCTGAACTGAGGCTGTGCAGATCAATATAGAGCCCATGTGACCTGAACTCCCATGAATCACTGAAAAATCAGCCTTTGGAGCTCAAAAAACAAGGCAAAGTGAGGTGAAGTGAACTGTCACCAATGAACTTCACCTTAAAAATTGAAAGAGTAGTGACCAGTGGAGGCGGAGTAATGCAAAGTTGCTGTTCCCAATGCACTTCGCATTCCTCATTATAACGCAAAGTACTCCATTGCGGGGCACTCCGTGAATCCGCCTGTGCTCCACAGAATGCTTCATGGAGATGATTGATCCCACTTTGCCCACCACTAGGCACAAGGCCACAGGTGCTTATAAAATGGAGCTGTGTATTTTACATGCATGTAAAAAGTAAGAATCTAATAGTTTACCTACTAAAATAATAAGAGCTTTGATGAGTTTTCAACATAGCCATTTCTTTACATCACCTCGTGAATGTGACAGCCATCATTTTTCAATTCCTGGCCAAAATTTGTTTTGTCACCTGTGGCATGGAATGACATTGCAGTGCTGCAGAAGATGTTTCAATGGACATTTGAAAATTCTCAGCACAGTGTTCATGGGGAAGGGGGTAATAACAAGGCCACGCTGACAGTTTGGTTGCTGTTTTGGGTGAAATGTTTGCACAGTAACATACATGTATGGATCTATAGAGGGATGGGAATGCACAACTCTCCAGGCCCAGCACTCCCACGAGCAAAGAAGGCAATGATTATACTTTCTCAAAAAGTAAGGAAATTCTTGGAAAAAAACTCTGTTATTTCATCAGTTCCAGTTCCAGCGACAAAAGTTTGGAAATGTGGCATTAGGGTTTCCAACCCTAATACCCCACCCTACCCTGCATGCATCAACAGGCATGGGGAGGCTGGGGGTTGCCAATCCTAAACCTCACCCCATTCTCCTATAGTGTACCCATCTCAGCTTATTTACTCATGGAATGTGGTGAGCATTAGGGATGACAACCCCAAGGCACACACCCCATGCCTGTTACTGTGTACAGGGTGTGGTGTTAGGGTTGTAAACCCTAACACCACATTTTCCAACTTTTGTTTCTGGAACCCTAACTGATGCATTTACAAAGTTGCTTGCAATGAATGTCCTTACTTTTTTGAGACAGTATAATCATAGCCTTATTTGCTTGTAGGAGCGCAGGTCCCTATCCATCCATAAATTTTGAGAGATAGTAATTCTATCCTTATTTACCATCACTCCATAATGCTATGACTATTTGCACATGGGAGCACAGTGCCATCTGGGCCTTGCACTGCCATCCATCCATAAAGCCTGCACTCTCATCACTTCATAATGGTATTTGTATTTTTGCATGGGAGCACACAGTGCCATCCATCCATAATTTTTTAGATATTGTAATCATATCCATATTTCCATGCACTCCCATCAATCCATAATGGCATCCATGCATCATTTTTGAGATAGTGTAATAGGTATCCTTACTTGTCTGTGGGAGCACAGGGCCCTCTGGGCCCTGCCCTCCTATCCCACTGTGTGCAGCGCCAAAGAAACACCTCACATTGCAATGTTGTCCTATAGAAAACACAACAAAATTTTAAACCTCTGTAACTCAACACCAAATTAATATATTTTCACGAAACCAGTAAAAGGCACATTGATGGGGCAAGTCCTTTGTACCCTGAAAACTTCAGAGCCAAATTACAAACCATTTCTTCACAGTGGAGTGACAAAGAAATGACTGTACACCTCACATTATAATGCTATCCTATGGGAAATGAAATAAAATTGAAACCTGCAGAACTCCAGAGCAAAGTAATATATTTTCACTAAACCAGCAAAAGGTGCATCTGTGTGGCAAGCCTTTTTGCACTGAAAATTTCAGAACAAAATTGCAAACTGTTTGATAACTGTAGAGTGACAAAGAAACAGCTGTCTTAAAATTCCTTTTTCACAAATTGCAGAAAAAGAAAAACTCTTTTTTGCAAATTGTGAAAAGGGATCCTGCTTCACATCCATGCATAATTTTTGAGATAGTATAGTGGTATCCTTATTTGCCTGTGGGAGTGCAGGGCTTTCTGGGCCCTAAGGACTCTGCGCTTACATCCCGCAGTGTACAGCTCCAAATAAACACCTCATATTGCAATGTTATCCTATAGAAAACACAACAAAATTTGAAGCCTATGTAACTCAACACCAAATTAATATATGTTTAGGAAACTAGCAAAAGGCACATCGGTGGGGCAAATACTTTGTACCCTGAAAATTTCAGAGCAAACCATTTTTTCAAAGTGGAGTGACAAAGAAATGACTATGCACACATCACATTACAATGTTATCTTAAGGGAAACTAAGCAAAATTTAAACCCGCAGAACTCCAGAGCAAAGTAATATCTTTTCACCAAACCAGCAAAAGGCACATTTGTGGTGCAAGCCCTTTGTACTCTGATAATATCAGACTAAAATCGCAAACCACATTGTAACTGTGGAGAGATAAAGAAACAATTGTCTTAAAATTCCTTTTTCTCAAATTGCAAAAAGGAATCCTTTTCCACGGTTCCTTTTTAGCAATTTGCAGAGAAAGAAAAATTATTTTTTGGAAATTTGTGAAACGGATCCTGTTTAATGATTTTTTTTTCACAATTTGTGAAAAAGAATTTCAGCATGTTAAAAAAAATACATTTAAAAGTAAGCTATTGAAAAATTAACCCCAGAATCATATTCTGGGGGTCCTGAGTAGGCAAACACAACTGTTGGTGTTTACTAGTCCAGTTTTTTTTTTTAGTTATTTAATTTTGTTGTCACTGCTAACTGAAAACAAGATGGCAACAGCATGGAAAAACATTCTGCATTTGCAGTGAAAGGTCCTGCTTTTGTGAAAAAGGATTCTGCATTCGTGACAAAGAATGCTTTTTTGAGTGGGATATCTAACTGGTCCCATAGGAAATAATGGGAAATTTAATTACTTTGGAACAGATTAATATTTTTTTCACCAAATCATCAAAAGGCACATCTGTGACACTTGATCTTTCTACCCTAAAAATTTCAGACCAACATTCCACACTATTTTTGCACAGCGGTGTGACAATGAATTTTACAAAAAATGGTAATTTTCACATTTTTGATGCTCCATATCTCTGTACCCACACAACCAACCAGGAAAAAACTTGCCACATCAAGAGATCCTTGGTCCCTGATGGTGCATGCAGAAATTTCATGTGAATCACTTGTATGGTTGTGAAGTTATTAAAGTGCAAAACTTTGAGTTTAACATAGAAGAAGGTTAAACCCTAACTATGAAGGTGTGACTCAGCCTATATATATATATATATATATATATATATATATATATATATATATATATATATATATATATATATATATATATATACACACACACACACACACAAATCTCAAGAGGTGTTTTCTGATAGATTTATGTGATATGAATGAATATGATTAAATCCCTACCCTATATACTAGAGAGGATTTGGGATACTGAAATTACCCCTTTAAAGAGGCATTGAGTTATGACAGCTACTGCAACTTTCACTGGTTTGAACATAGTGAAGGGGGGGGCACAATACCCATGACAAGAAATAAGAAAGGCCTCCTTCTGCAGTTAATGTTTGCTCATTTGAAGTTAGGTGTAGCTTTTCCATTGCATTGGCGCATCTCTGTGCTATCTCAGTTGCAAGGGGACCCCAACTTATGGTATATGATTATTGTGTTAACAACAGGTTTTTCTTCTCATGGTAGTTGAGCACAACAGACCCAGATATGTTTGTTCTTTCTTTGTCTTTAATTTTCACTTTTTCCAGAAGGGGGGGGTATGTTTCCAGAAGAGGTATCTCAAACTAAAACTGACTAAGGAAGAGTTAATTTGACAACCTTGACAGCTGCTTGAACAGAACACCTGGCTGAAACCCAATCCACATACAATAAGGGTATATTGTGTTAAGTAATTACATCTCTTTTTCTCTGCAAGAGCCTTGATTACACAGTTTATATTCTGAAAATTACCACTTAATTTCAGCATTTTAAGATTTTAACCTTTTTTCATAGACAGGATTCCCCTGTGTTATTATCCATACATGATCCATGGTACTGTGTAAGGGGGAGGCTGACTTTTGGTAAGGCTTATAGTGTGTCTGTTTCTCCGCTGACTACCTTACCCTCATATCACCACCCCAACCCTTTGGTTTTGCACTATTTTCAAATTGCTGTGACATTTTTGATGACATGTTTACCTGTCTGGCTAAATAATAACTTTACTGCCTCCGAGAAAAAAAATGGTTAAAGCCCACTCACAAATCACTCCCTTTATCAGTGGCGTTGCCTAAGCCAATCTCCTTGCAAAACAAGGAGCTTGAGGGGGGAGGTATGGACCTTTTCCACTCCCCCATCAACACAATCTATGGCATGTGTCACAGAAAAATAAAGCAAGCCAATTTACCTGAGCAGCTTATAGATACAAGCCAAGGAACTAACTGCCTTACTGCAGCAGTCAATTCCTATAGGCTTACTGTTACTCTCGGTATTACTCTCGGTTAATAAAAGTGGAAGTAGGCTCTAGGCCCATCGAGACCACTTTCCCCACAAAAGTAGGGGATATCAGCTATAACTTCCCAGCAATAACCTATCTAACTCCAATTTAAACTGGCTGCATGATGTCTGCTCAACTATATACTGTGGTAAGGAATTCCAAAGTACCACAGCTCTCATGGTAAAATAACATTTTCGCTTATTGGTAAATACCCTTGGTATTTGAATTTGCCTGTTATTACATCTCAGGCCATATACTTTATCCAAATATTTTAGTCCACATAAATTCATAAGATTTTCATCATTTAGAATATTAAACATCAAGAACAAGTCACCTCTATCCCGCCTTGTCTGCAAATTATATAATCCTAATGATTTTACCCTTTCTTGATATGTAAAATGTCTTATTTCTGGTATTTTTTGTCATTCTTCTCTGTAGAATTTCCATCATTTTTTTTTATCTCTTTCCAAATATGGTGCCCAGAAGGAAACTGCATAATCAGTGTAAGGTCTAATATATGACCTATATAATTTTATAATACATTCTTTATTTTGTGTTATGAATGCTTTTTTGATAGCAATAATAATAAGGTTTCCTGTTTGGATTACTTTATTAGATTGGTTACTCCAATCAAATTTATTATTTACTATAACTCCTAAATCTTGTTCATAACATCCTATCTTAATTTCATTCCCACAAAGAATATAATCAATATTGGGGTTTCTTTTTCCCAAGTGCATGACTGAACATTTTTCTGTATTGAAAAATATGTTGTTTTCTTTAGCCCATTTTTCAATAATCAAAATATCTTTTTTAATATATTTATTTTTATTTCGGTATCAACTTCTGCTGAAATTTTAGTATTGTCTGCAAATTTACTTATCTGACTTGATACTCCCAGCTGTAAATCCCCGATAAATATACCAAAAAGAGTAGGACCCAGGACAGAGTCTTGTGGTACTCCACTTGTTACAAAAATGCTGCCAGAGATTATGTCACCTATCCTAACTCTCTGTGATCTGTTCTTTAGCCAATCCTCAACCCATCTAACAGTATAACTGTTAAATTCTGACTTGATCAATTTCATAAGTAATAGATCATGTGATACCTTATCGAATGCTTTTTTGAAATCCAAGAATATAACATCCACTGGAATGCTTCTATCCAAACTAGCATTGATGTTCTTGTAAAAAGTTACCAAATTTGTTGTACATGATCTACCTCTTCTAAAGCCATGTTGTGTATCATTAGCTGTTCCCTTCATTATTATTTCTTGATCCATTTTTTGTTTTAATATTCTTTCCATAGTTTTACACAAGACAGACGTTAAACTAATGGGTCTATAGTTGTCAACTCTACTTTTTATTTCCCTTTTTATGTATTGGAATCACAGTAGCCAATCTCCAGTCCTCTGGTACCTCACCATTCCTATATGATTTATTGAAAATAATACGTAAAGGGCAAAAGAGAGCATCCAAAGTTTTCTTTATGAAAAATTTATTTATATTATTGGGCCCTGGTGAAGAAGTATCTTTTAGAAATCTAACTGCGTCTCTTATTTCCCCTATAGTTATCTCCTCATATTCACTTGTATATGTATGCACCATTTCATTTATAAGATCTTTACTTGAAAAAACAGAACCAAAGTAATCATTATATATATTTCTTATATCAGACCCATTATTGCTTCCTATCCCCTCATTAACTATAGTGGATATGGGAGAATTTGAATTCCTATTTTTATTAATAGAAGCATAAAAAGCATTAGGATTATATTCTGTTGTAGATAGTTTATATTCGATCTGTTTTCTCTCCTTTTTAATTAAGGATTTAGTAGTTTTTAATTCTATTTTATACTTAATTCTGTTTTCTACAGTTGGATCTAATTTTAATTTTTTATATGCTTTTTCCTTTATTTGTATCTGTTTTTGTATATTAGGTGTCAACCACAGTGGAATTTTACCTTTATAATTATTAATTTTAGTCTTAGGAATATGTCGTTGTTCCAATTCATATATTATTTCCTTAAGGATTTGCCAACACACGTTAGTGCCCTTATCTTTAAATAATGAATTCCAATTCTTTGCAAAAAGTGCTTCCCTAATTTCATTATAATTCCCCTTATTATAATTATAACGATATATATTTTGTCTACTTTTGTTTTTGAATTGCTTTATAGAGAATATTACTGCATTATGATCACTAGATCCTAATGGTTCCACTATTGCAATATTACTAACTATTTTTGGAATATTTGATAGAATAAGATCCAAAATATTTTTCTCATGAGTTGGCTCTATAGCCATCTGGTCTAAACCCAACTTTATAAACATTTCCAAAAAGTTTTGTTCCATCTTGGTAGATGCCGTAAGTTTTTGCCAATCTATACCCGGCAAATTTAAATCGTCCATGATAATTACATCAGATGTTTCAGAATGGTCTGATATTAGTTGTATCAAGGATAAGTCATAGGCTAAATCAGCATTTGGTGGTTGATAGATATTTATTAATGTCAATTTTTTCTTTACATATTGTAACTGTATACAGCACCCTTCTATTTCCACCTCCTCATCCAATTGAATAGAGATTTCTTTTGTTATGATTGTATTCTTTATATAAATACATACCCCACCACCATTTCTATTACTTCGATTTTTATAATATAAGTTATATCCTGGGATGACATTTGACCACATAGAGGCTTCATTCCACCTCATCTCAGTTATTGTTATTATATCTAGTTTTCCCTGTTTCATTCTCCTGGCTAGTTCTGTTAATTTAATGGTGCTTAAACTCCTGGCATTACACATAAAAAATGTAAGTTCATTACTCAAAGATGAGGGTTCCATATTGTCACTTCCTCTTTGACCCCCAGTATTTAGTTTAAACATTGTTTGATCACTGACAGAAGCTGTTTTCTGAGATAATGACTCCCCTTTTTACTAAGATGTAAACCGTCCCAGCTAAAAAGACTGTAATAATTATAGAACCTTTCCCAGTTAGTAATACAAGTTATATTATTATTCAATGCCCATTTCTTTAACCATTCATTTACTTCCTTTATTTTTACTTCTATCTTCACAGAGGCTCGTGGTACAGGCAGTATTTCAGACAAACATATTTCTGATTTCGATTCCTTTAATGTATTGACTAGGGATATGTAGCTATTTTTGATATAGTCAGTAGTAAATTTGTTTATATCATTTGTTCTGTTCATTTATACTGTTTAAAAAGTATAAAAAGAAATAGCAATTTGTTAAGAGAGAATGAATTTCTGCTTTGTGCAGGTTTAAGAATTGATTTTGCCACTGCCTGAAGTGCCCATGGGAGGCCATTAAGGGGAAGACAATACCATTTTGAAAATATAGACTGAAGGATGGTGGCCAGATATGATAAAAAAAAGCATACACATATACTGTGACAATTACATTGCATGTGTTGAGAGTAACCCTTATCAGCTGGCCCAGTGGTGGTAAGGGTTGAGGCACTGGAAGCCATACCTTGTACCACACCAGCAACCAGGGTTTGGGAATGGACTTGACTCACTCGTGGATCAGCAGGAGGCAGAAAGATTGAGCATCTATAGACAGCACTCCTTCCTCGGGAAGGGGGGACAGTGCATCACACTGTGGACTGACACCTGGCAGTGTCTGGGTGTCAGCACAGTCCAACACAAGATGAGGGGAGGGTAACCATCCAGGGCATCTGGCTGAGTCTGTGGAGGTGGAGGAAGCTGCCTCACCCATTGCATGGATGGGTGCTGGGGAGAAAACAGGAGGAGAATGGCTGGGAGCCGACGGGGTCCATGATGATCTGACATGTTTGGGTCAAAGTATGAGTTCCTCCGAGGGAGGGCCAGAGCAACCCATCGGCTCAACAGAGGAGCCATAAAGCTTAAATAAAAAATTAAGAAGAGTACCCCCTATCAGTGTACAAGATCCAAGTAGCCACTGAAAATTGATTTCATGAAAATCAGTTGAAACTGTTTAGAGACCCAAACTAACCTACTAGTGAAGGAGGTGGCTGAAGCCCTTCTCTTTGTTTTCTTTTTCAGACATTAAGTGATATGAGGCTGGCAGCCACAGGACATTAGGTAACAGTGCACCAGTGAGTGGTAACAGCATATGAGGAAATTCTGTTCTGCTACCTGTCTCTTACACTCCAATCACCATGGCATGCTTGATATACTGGCAGCAGGTGTTAGACAATTGGAGACACTGGGTTTGCACCACCTCCTCTGAAGCACACTACCAAGGCACATATATCTATATCACAACAACAAATCTTTGCTGATTAATCCAGTGCAACATT
Source organism: Neoceratodus forsteri (assembly GCA_016271365.2). Classification (NCBI taxonomy): domain Eukaryota; kingdom Metazoa; phylum Chordata; order Ceratodontiformes; family Ceratodontidae; genus Neoceratodus; species Neoceratodus forsteri. The sequence goes on along the minus strand of CM057453.1, from coordinate 275,134,203 downwards.
CCTATACAGGCATATATCAACTGACTGTTAAGCAAGCATCTGATGCAGAGCCATGCCCTCAGGTGGTGACACATAGCATATTGAGTGTTCTTAAGACTGCCACTACTGGCACCCAACGTTATGCCATTATCTGCACCAGACACTCTTGCAAAGATTGAACTATGCTCTGAAGTGGAACTGGGCCCATTCAGTGGTTTAACAGCTACTTCTATCCTGGGAACTTTGTTGAATAAATAGAGAATACTGGATGGGCAACAATGCATAACCAGTGTGTTCTGACACAGAATGCTTCTGATTCCATCTGACCTCAAGAGCAAAGCTCAAGTGGTTTGTGGGAATCAGAACCACAAGATGGAAGAACACTCTGGTCGTGCATAGAGTTTCACATCTGGTATTTTTTTTATAGTGTATGGTGCCCCCCTTAAATAATTTAATGCAATGTTATCACTTTTTATTTTCAAAAAGGACATTGTTCACTGCATGTTTTATTCTGGGACTCAGGGATGGTTGCTGGTTCAGTGGTATGATAGTTATGGACCAAACATCTGTATGTGTAGAGTGTGCTATTTCATTGGTTGTAAATTGCATTTGGGAGGGATTTAAATAAAAACATGGCATCTGAACTTCTGGCTTAGCAAGAAGATGGTTATTGGGAGGAATGGCTTTTGGTTTTGTGATTATATTTAAATATCTTGTTGCTTCAGTGTTTGATCTTTGTACAGTGAAGATACCTTGTAGATCCTGCATTTTTTTAGTATCTGGTTGATCCTGCATCTGTGGGATTTGTCCAAGTGAGTGCCCTGCCACCATAAGTTTCTATCTTGTTGATCTTGCAGTTTCTTTTGACTCAATAATTTCAAACTGTGGCTTGTGTGCTTTCCAAATTGGCTGGAATGTTGTTATGCCACAGAAGGGTACAATTGTGTGCCATGACCTTTGAACTGTTGTACAACAGCATTTCAGCTGCGATGGAAATCAAGTTGGAACAACGTTCTACCATACACTATTGTACAGTTTATGCATAAATACATTGATTTTAATTTGTGAATTTGCATTTACATTGGGGAATGATGGAATATGGGTCTTATGTGGCAAGAAGTATGTCATTGTTTTGTGCTCTGTTATTTCTAAATGTGATTGCCACTCATCAGAAAAATGTTCAAGATCCCATGGTGGGCCAAGAAGCTGCTGGTTGTGATGACGCCTTCCTTTCCAGATGGCTGCAAAGCTAGGATAGAATGATAGGATATATATCAGGAGATTGTTTGGGTCTGGTGTGTTGGTCTGGAGTCAATCAGACCTGGAAACAGGAAATTAATTGTATCTGCTTGTGCTAATGTGATAGTACCTCACCCCTAGTTTTCCATTCACCTACCCCCCTACATCTTTCAGCTATATACCACTTTTTTTCTTAACCCAATCCCCTACCCCCAATTACCTGACAATGGCCTCACTTGGTTGAAAGCTCCACCTCCCTCCCACCTCAGATGATGCCACCTGCCTTTGCTAATGTGATAGTACCATGCCCCCAGTTTTCCATTTACCTACCCACCTCGCTACATCTTTCTGCTATATACCACTTTTGTTCTTAACCCGCTCCCCTACCCCAATTACCTGATGATGTCCTCACTTGGTTAAAAGTTCCAGCTATCTCTCACCTCAGATGATGCCACCTTCAATTGAACCCCCAACCCCCTCTTATCTAATCAGTCTATCTGTTAATATTTACTAATTTTATGTGTATAAGTTCAGATTTTACTACTACTGCCTGTCTATACGCTTCAATGTTTTTTCACCTTTTTTTTTTTTTACTCTGTAAAACTTGTATTTTTGTCATGTTTGTCAACACTGATGTGGAACCTTTGAAAATGAGTCCTTGACTCAAAGGTATTAATCCCAAACTGAAATAGATAAATAAATAAAACATCAAGAGACATGTCAGCTATTTTTAATATTAATCTACTGAATCTATTTTGAACCTTGCATTGCAGGGACTTCAAGTGAAGACAAATATATTATCTACAATATACATGACATAGCAAGACTTTTTTAATGAAACATAAGTTAAGATCAATGTTACTTGCAGCTAATAATATAAATGCCTGAAACAAACACATAGGCATTGAAGTAATATGCACATCCTATGGGAACAATGTACTCACAATGATCTGTAATTTGCTCAGAGATGAGGAAACAGGGCACTTCCCTGACCTCATCTCAGATAACTACTCAACCAAATGGTATTGTCTTGCCTGTGTTACCAACATGCAGAAAATCCATTCAGGATGTTTGTAAACCTGTCAGAGGTTTTTCTTTGTGACAGCTGAAACTTGGGATATGTTACCTTGTACCTTAACCAGGGCAAGTGTTACACCAGTGGATCCTGTTCTATTCAGGATACTTTGTATGCATCATTTACTGTTTCTCTACCAGTATTTGACCCAGCTGAAGCTGTTTTTGACAAACTGGCCATGGTCCATTCAATAGGATATCTTGAGGGAGATTTTTATAAAGAGAGGGTGGACACACTTCCCTGGTGGTATGTAATCCCATGACAGCATTATGGAAGGCACTACCTTACTATGGCTTTCAACACAGTCTCCCATGCCCTCCTGCTGGAGAAACTCTCAAACACTGAGTTGTCTCCCTCTGTCATTAACTGTTTCAAATCCTACCTAGTGACCAGATCCCAATCAGTCAGAATCAGGGACTGTCTCTCTCCTCCTCTGCCCATCCACACAGGGGTCCCACAAGGCTCAGTCCTTGGTTCAATCCTCTTCTCCATTTTCCTTAATGATCACCCTTTGGTCTGTCAGTCTTCATCCATTCACATGTATATTGATGACACCATCCTGTATGAATCTGGTCCCTCACCCCACATGGTGGCGTCCACACTTCAATTGAACTTTGATAATGTCCAACAGTGTCTACGTGCTAACCAGATGTTTCTAAATGCCAAGAAGACAGTATCTATGACCTTTGACACAAGGCAGAGACTCTCTAGGCTCTCTTCCACCCCCTTCTTCCTCACACTTGATGGCACCATGTTGAAAGATACTGCCTCCTTTAGATACCTTGGGGTCTGGCTAGATAAACACCTTGACTTCTCTAATCATGTGGACACAATTCACAAGAAACTTCTCCCCAAGCTGGGGGCCCTATACTGGAATCATGAATGCATCCCCTTATTGGCCCACAGAAAAAATTTACTAAGAATGACACTTCCAACCTTTGACTACGGTGATGTATTCTACAGTTCCACCCTTAATACAACCCTAACCAGACTGGACATTCTTCCACTCCTTCTGACGCTTCACCCTTGACTGCCTACACCACACTCACCACTGTTCCTTATTCCAGTCCATGGCTCTTCCCTCCCTCACTGATCACCACCTGGATCATTGCACCAGTTTTACTGGTAAATTCTGGTTCTGTGTGCTCCCTTCTTATCTAGTGACCTCACTCTCCCTACCCCCCACCTCTCACTCTCTCAGGAGCAGCTCTGCTTGCACCCTCACCATCCCCCTCAGGACTGCCTCTGCTGGCCAGGCATCCTTCTTCTACCACTTGCTCAAGCTTTGGAACTTGCTGCCCATCAACATTTGAAATGCTCCTTCATTCTATGTCCTTTCCTTTCTCATGCACTCACTTACTACCCCAACATGCAACTGCACCTAGTTCTCAGGTGCTCGTTCATTACCCCTACTTGCAACTGCACCTAAGTCATCTATTCTAATCCTCTCTTCCTTCAGGTTTCCCATTTCTGATCCCTCTTGCACATTTTCCTCCTTACCAACTGTATGTTAACTCAATGTAATTTCCTATGATGTAGCATTTAATGTTTGTTTCTTAACTCTGTACAACTGTATTGTAGCATTTGTATTGTTGCATTTGTACCTAAATTGTAATTATGCTGTATTATCCCAACCCCCCAAGACGAATCTGGAAAAAAACAATTATTGCTCAGTATGTCTTCCTGGTGAAACGTTTCAATAAATAAATAAATAAACTACATGCAACATGTGGCCTAAAGAAGGGATATAGGTATGTCCCTTTAAGGTTTTTATGTGGTTCCACCTGGCTATGGCCTTCATGGGGATCTCAACCAGAATACCAGTGTCATTAAATGTTACCTGCCAGATATGGCTCACAATATGGCACCTCCCTATGGCAAAGGTAACCTACAATGTGGGTGGTCTGTATTGCATAGCTACTTTTCATGAATCATTCACTTATGGGAATTAACATGTCCAATAATTACCCTGAACTTCTGTTTCACTCTAGTTGCTCATATTGTTATTGGTCAGTTATATTATCAGTACCACTTCATGATGAACAATATGATCTCCATGAAAATGTAGAGGTGGGCAAGCCAGATTTTTTCACCTAGAGCCAAGCCAGAGCTGATCCAGGGGTCTGGCTTGACTCTATGAGCCAGAATGCAAGCTGAGCCTTGGCTACTGCAGGCTGCTCTCTTGACTGTTTCAAACACCACACTAACAGTTCAGACTGACAAATGTGCTTACTTTGACCATAACTGGCTTGGCTTTTAATTGCTTATTGAGGTCAAGCCAAACTGAGCCAGACAGTAATCTCAAGCCAGGCTTGAGCCTGCTCTGTCTTGCCCACCTCTATGAACATGTTCATCAAAACAATGTCATAGGCCCGGTAGCACTGAGGGTTGAGGGGTTGGATGCCACACCGCACCACGCCGGCGACCTGGGTTCAGGAATGAACTTGGGCTGTCGGGGTCAGTGGGGGGAGAGAGGATTGAGCATCTGAGAAACTGCTCTCCTCTCTCAGAGAGGGATCCAGGGGTAGTCCGGTGCAGCAGTGGCCCTCGATGGAGACTGGCGGCACTGCTACACACCAGGGCTCGTACATTAAGGGGTGATGTCGGGTAGCTGCCTTTCTGACATGGGTGGGAGCACTTACATCAGAGCTGGGTGGCATTACATGTCCTGCGTCTGTGAAGGGGTAACGTAGAACACAGGGAAAAACCTGGATCCAAGGATCAGGCGATGGCACTGATCCTCCTTGCCCTATGCTGGAGTTTCCCTAGCTTGCCTTCAATTTCCCCAGGGCCCACTCCTCATCTGACACCAGAGTCTGCCTTGTAAAGTGCCCCAAGTAGGAGAAGGGGTGACCCACCCCTGATAGGGTTAGCTGGGGGTGCTGGCACTGGTGAGGAGGGAAGAGAGGAGACATAGCATGGGATTCTCAGGGGGGCAGGACAAGGATGGGATGCCTGAGAGAGGACTTTGGAGCCACGATGGGAGCGAAACAAAGCTGACAAAAAAAAAGTCATAAATGACATTCCAACATTCAATGTGCATATTGCTCCACTTTCTCTAGACTTAACAGCTTTTGCTGAATTGTAAAGATTAACATATGATAACAATCATTAATAGCATGAATCTAGCACAACAATCATTGTATACTCCATTACATTATGGTGGTTTTACTTTCTTCATTTCAAATTCATGAATCGGGATTACTTTCAAACTATTAGATCCAGATGTGCATTATCACAGATGATCTGAAATCATCCAAGCAGACCACTAAAGCAGTAGGTAAGGCTAGAGGGATGTTGGGGTGTATTAGTAGGGGTATCACAAGTCGTAAGAGGGAGGTAATAATCCCTCTTTACAAGACACTGGTTAGGCCCCATCTGGAGTACTGCATGCAGTACTGCAGGCTGCACTTGCACAAGGACATTAACAAAATGGAGGCAGTCCAGAGAAGGCCAACCAAAATGGTGCAGGGACTGCATCAGAAAACATATGAGGACATATTAACAGAGCTCAATATGTATACCCTAGAGCAAAGGAGGGAGAGAGGTGATATGATCGAAACATTCAAACATCTTAAGGGCATTAAAAAGGTGAAAGAGTCTAACATGTTTCAGTATAAGAAAAATAGCAGGACAAGAGGACACAGCATGAGATTAGAGGGATGCCGATTAAGGGGTAATGTGAGGAAGTTCTTTTTCACAGAAAGGGTGGTGGATGGATGGAGCGGCCTACCTCAGGAACTGGTGGATATGAATACAGTGCAGGGCTTCAAACAGGCATGGGATAGACATAAGGAAGCAATACAGATGAGTATGAATAGCTAGGCCATTGACAGAGTACAGGCCAATGGCACATCCACAAGGCAGAGAAAATGGACAGACTGGATGGGCCTTCTGGTCCTTATCTGCCATCAACTTCTGTGTTTCTATGTTAAAAAAGAGATGATCTGATACCTTTAATTGGACTAACATAGATGTTATAAAAGAAAATAGGTGCATAAGCTTTCAAATTACATAGAATCCATCATCAGAAAAATAACAGTTGGTTTGGAAGAATACACTGTCTTAAAGTCCTGCTCATATATAAAAAACAGAGAAAAAAGTGTTAAAATACCATTGACTTAAACTGCTTTTTAAAAAACAGCATGGGTCCATATAAAGAACAGTGTTCCATCACAAGAAAGGTATGTCAAGGTCAAATGTCACAGAATAGATAAGCTTTAGACAATGTTTAAACAGTATAAGTTTGAATATTCATGAATAATATTGACTAATTGCACACTGGTTTTAAGACATACAGTACATATCTGAATAGTACTTGCACTGTATAAATGTGAAAAACCCTGCATGTCACAAGTTGCGGCCACTACTGGCAGCCCCCCTGAAGCCACCCCACCCTGGAACAACACTGCACACACCAGGGGGAATGGGGGGACAGGACAGGTGGCACAGGAGTCCGGGGGGGTGCACTGGAGATTAGACCCCTGGGGGTCCCTAACTTTTGGGGCGGTGGTGCAGGGTGCTTGTAGGGGAAGTCCAGGGAGCACATTGGTGCCATTGCCGTGCCACTGCAGAGCGGGCATCTGATGGATATCACCATTGGATGCCCCTTAGAGCAGCTCTGAGCTGCTGTATCTTAGCACCACCACTGAATCTCTTAGAATTGCTCCAGCGGGTTATGACAGCTGCGCTCTTGAAATAGGGCGCAGATGCTGCCATAACCCGTCCTTGCACCATGGTGTAGTGGACTGTGGCATAGTGGGTGGCATGACCCATGGTTGTCATAGCCCACAGCTGCCATGGCACAAGGTGCGTCTTGTAATCGGGGCAGGTGTAATGCTTGGTGTAAGTCACGAGATGCGCCAAGGGATTTGGCATATCTCGGCTTATGCCGGCATACACCAACTTGGAATCGGCCCCGAAGTTTATCTGTTCTGTGACCTTTGATCTTGACATACCTTTCTTGGGATGGAACACTGTTCTTTATATGGATCCATGCTGTTTTTTTTATTTAGCAGTTTAAGCCAATGGGATTTTTAACACTTTTTTCTCCATTTTTTTTTAAATGTATGATCTGGACTTTAAGTACAGTACGTGTATTCTTCTAAACCAACTGTTATTTTTCTGATGAAGGATTCAATGTAATCCGAAAGCTCAAGCATCTATTTTTTTTGTAACATCTATTTTGGTTCAATAAAAGGTATCAATTCATCTCTTTTTTTCTGGATCTTTTGTCACAAGGACCAATACGTCAACATAACTAATTTTCTGTTTCAAACTATTGATCAAGCTACAAGTTATTTTAGTGTTTTTTGCATCTACTGTGCTACATTGTCTCAGGTGCCTCCTGAAACAACATTATAGTGAACTTACGGCCTTGACATATGCTCACGTATTGGGGCTATATAACATGACACACCCGTACCCCCACACACAGAACACTGGCCCTCCTCCCACAGTGCACATCACCTGGCTGCTCCACCTTCACATGCAAATTTCCCTATATCTGGAACTCCCTCATGATTGAAATTCTTACTGCACAATCTCACCTTTCCCTCTTGCGCCTCCTCTGCCAGCACACTGTTCACTGCTGCAACTGCGCTTAATCCCCACTTCCATTTACTTATTCCCCTTTCCCTTCCCCTATTTTCACCTCTCTCCTTCCTTTTCTCCTTTTCTACCAGGCCCCTTCCCCTTGCAGGATTCTCACTATCCTGAAGAGGATTAGTTCTTGGCTTGCCACTTCCTCTCCCACTATCCGTTCTCCTTTTCTGCCGGGTCCAGTCCCCTTGCAGGGTTCTCAGCATCCTGAAGGGGAATAGTTCTTGGCTTGCCCCTCCTCTCTCCCTCCTACCCTTCTCCCCACTCTCTCTTCTCCTTTTCTGCCAGGTCTTGTCCTCTTGTGGGGGTTCTCATCATCCTGAAGTGGAATAGTTCTTGGCTGCCCCTCTCCTCTCCTCTCCCTCATTCCCTTCCTCCTCCCCATTCTACCCTCCACCTCCACTTGTGTTATAACCCCAATTTTTCTAATTCTCTAGTAGCACTTTGTAAATCTTTTAGATCTAATTAGCACTTGGTAATCACTGTGTTCAGCCTGCTACTTTTTGTTCACTATCTGGCCTATACCTTATGGGCTACCTGTTCCTAGATTGCTACTATAAATGCTATCTCTGCATATTGTTCTGTTTACCCCGGTATGGCTCATACTGTGCTTCTGACTTTTACTTTGTTTTCTAAAACTTAATTCTATATGTTCTGTCTGTTATATAGGATTGAAATGTACAGGATCGAAATGTATTGTATTAGTTCCTCACTTTATGTATTTGTATTGCACTATATTTTATTTTATTATGTTTTTGATTATCACCCCCCCCATTATGTAAGCCCTTCCCCAGGATGCTTCTGGAAATGAGCTGCTTACAGCTCATATTGTCTCTCAGGATGAAACCTTTCAAATAAATAAATGTCAGATCTTTATTTTGTTGTGATACCATTTTGCAAGGGTATCAAGTGAGGGACTGTTAGCATTTGCCTGTGATATATCATATATGCACACTGTCATATATGCATTCCCATACAGTATGTGTATTACTAATGATGGGAATGTATTTTGCTGCTATATGTTAGGTTTTAGTGAAAGCCATTGTTATAGTGATTAGTTTACTTCTGCTGAGTGCCTTTTAGAATTGCTGAATACTATTTATGTACATGATGCTATATAGTTAGCTACTAGTGGAGCTTTATGAAAATTTACCAGCTTTTAGGACCACTAGTTTTGCTTGTAAAACAAATTGCTGGCATGGTTGTTTTCTGTGGGAGAGAGCACAGTCTAAAGGTTAGATACAGTTACGTCAAACAGTTACTAGGTTGAAGCTGCTGATGTTCTATACTGGGAATGTGCTTATTTTGAATGTAGATAAGGGATGCTGAAACAATAGCCCTAGTCATGAAATACTGTATAAGTACATGAACAGTTTGGGGTCTTGTTAGAAGTCAGAGCCCATAGACTGCAGGTGGGGTCACTACCCAGGGATGGTATGTATACTTTTCCTACATTTTGGCATAGCTGTTAATAAAATGCTTACACTGTAACTGTGTTTCTCTGAGACGTCATTACCCACTAAGAGCAAATCCACAATAAGGGTTTGGCATAGAAATCACACAAATTTACAACCCATGGTATTGAAGAACAGTCAAATAACGGAAGTGAATATAAAAGCCATACCTTGCAAGGTACTATACTTTACCCTGCTGTTTGTCTCTGTCCCTCTATTAATGTCTTTCTTAGAGGAAGGGCAAAACACCCTTATGCTCTTCTATAATAGTGAAATGAATGTATGTGTTCTAAAACTTTGACAATCATTTTCTATGCAAAGTCATAACTTTTCAGTTAATCATTACAAAAAGACCTTTCCTCCCACTTCAGGGAAACACTTGGACTCACACATTGACTCCTACAGCATATAGTAGTGGCCAGTATTGTGCTCATTCATGGTTTAAACTCTGCAATGTGGGGAAGGGGGGTCCAGATATCACAGGTGATGTCATCCTATTGCTCTGCCTGCCATAATTACTACAGGAGCCCACCAATGGCAGGCTGCTACTTGGAACGCCTTGGAGGAGAGGACAAAGAAGGAAACTTCTCACTCTTAAGAGATTGTATAATACAGCACAGTGTTTGGAATAGTTGTAGTGTTAGAAGAGAGCTCCATGAGAAATGGTTCAAGCTTTCAATCAATTAGATTCCTTGAGGTGCTCTGTATCATCAAAAACACCAAGAGCTAGGGTCACTGTAATCATTCAAATAAATAATTTCTTCTAGACATGTATTTTCAGTTTGGATATTTTACTTATCCTGATCTTTCACTCCTCATTATTGAGCTTTTTTCAAAGGGTTTTGTTACAGTTCAAGAAATCTCAAAAAATAGTATACATTAGTCCATTATTCAAAAAGCTTTTTTTGTAAAACAGGTGCTGTAAGATGCAGAGGTATGTCGTTTCTTTCCTAATAAAGGGGAAGAGACTCATATTGAGCAGTATTAATAATAAAAACACTGAATGGTGGTGGTGGCAGTCTACATGGTTTCCAAAAGATTTATTATACAGTGTTTTCATACTGTTTTCACAGAAATGAAAAAAAAAAAGGTTAGAATACTTTTGAAACAGGTTATCGGATACCAAGGCAGGACATTATGGTAATTGACATAATTAACTGTTCACATCCGTAGCATTTTATAACTTTTACAAAAAAACACTTTCTGAATAATGGACTAATGTATACTATTTTTTGAGATTTATTGAACAGAAACAAAACCCTTTGAAAAAGCTCCATAATGGGGAGTGAAACATCAGGGTAAATAAAATAATATATACGTTTAGACCTCGGTGTGCTACTGGAACACCTGCGGGTTTATTGTGGGCTGTCTGGTACAGTCCTCAAGTGGTTTCATTCTTACCTCACAGGCAGGGCTCAGAGAGTTGCCACTGGAATTTATTCCTCTGGCACGCATTCCCTGCCTTGTGGGGTACCGCAGGGCTCCATTTTAGCTCCCATGTTGTGTGCAGTGTATATGCTGCCATTGGGAGAAATCATCAGGTGATACAGCTTGGGTTTTCACTGCTACGCAGATGATACCCAGCTGTATCTGTCCTTTCTCCCCGGCCAGGGTGATGCACTCTCCGTGCTAAACAACTGCCTTGCTGAGATCAGACTTTGGATGTGTTCCAGCTGGCTAAGACTGAATCTGGATAAGACTGAAGTGTTGGTAGTGGACCCAGGTTATCCAGGGGCGAGTTTGGGAGTTGGACAACCCTCAAGTTTGTTACTTGGTGGTATGCCGCTCCCTACCTCTGATCAGGTGCGTAATCTGGGTGTTATTTTTGATGAGGGACTGACCTTAAAATCTCAGGTATCAGCTGTTGTCAAATCCTCTTTTTACCATCTGAGGAATATTGCCCGGGTGAAACACCTGGTTCCGTCGGATGATCTTCCAACATTGATCCATGCCTGTGTCACTACCCATCTTGATTACTGCAATTCCCTTTACCTTGGGATACCTGGGGTTGATATCCGCCGCCTTCAGCTGGTGCAGAACGTGGCTGCCAGGCTTTTGACTGGGACGTCCAGAACCAGTCATATTACACCTGTGCTCCGCAAACTGCTCTGGCTGCCTGTTAGGTGGTGGATCACCTTTAAGGTTGGTTTATTAACCTTTATAGCCCTGCATGACCAGGGACCTGGTTACCTGAAAGATCTCCTGATTCCCTACTGCCCCCTCCGTCCTCTCCATTCCACCAATGAGGGATTGCTAGAGATTCCCAGGGTTCGATTGAAAACATCATGTTCACGTGCTTTTGCTTTTTCAGCCCAACCCTGTGGAATTCCCTACCTCGTTGGTTGAGAGAATGCCCAACCGTCGATAGTTTTAAAATTGGTTTAAACACATATTTATTTAGTTTAGCCTTTATTTAAATATAGTTGACATATTTTAATGTTGTTTTAATCTATTTATGTATATGTTCTTATGTACAGTGCCTTGGCTCTGAAAGGTGCTATATAAATAAAGTTGATTTGATTTGATTTTGGAAGAAGGGATTTGTTTGAATGACTACAGTGACCCCAACAGCTGTAGCATCCCTGTGTTGGTGAAATGTTGATGCAGGAAGAGAAAATGGTTGAACAAATAGGGTGCTGATAGCACAGTGTTATTGGTGAAGTGACTGAGTGATTGGACAGCTTCAGATGAGCTGTTTTGGATGGGTCTATAAAATATAAAACATCACATGTACAGCATAGTCAGCCAGGATGCAGTGCTCTGTGATGAGCATATCACATTTTCCTGCATGGTACATTTGAGTTGGATTGTCTTCAGATAACAATGTGTTCCTGCAGAATCTTGCAACACATCACTGGCAGAAACTGTGATGACAGTGTTGGCTTGGCTGATTCCATTATATGTGGGGTGTGGAGCCCTGGAACAGAAGGACATTGAACCTATACTTTTCAAATAGGGTGGAGCCTGTGCTGATCATGGACATGGATCACATATTATTTGAGGACCTTGAGCTGATATTGATGTAAGGTGTTGAGTCCATGCAATTTGGGGGGCATTGAGCCAATGCGAACTATGGGATACTGGGCCCATGCAGCTTATTGGATGTTGAGCCCACATGGATCTGCGTTATTTATCTTTTGTTATTCAAAGTTTTTGACCTCCTGCTGATCAAAGGAGGTGAGCTTCTGTTGTCTCGCGGGATGTTACAGTTTGTTGAGCATTGATCCTTTGCTGTTCAGTGGGCATTGGCCCAAGTAAGCATTGACCCAATGGACAACATAGCCTGGAAGTTGATAAGGTGCATAGTCATGAAAAATGTGTGTTTTCTATATAGAATTCCCTAAGGTATGAATTAATTGTGGAGATGTCTGGTTGTTGAGGAACATAAAACCCAATATGAGAGGCAGAACATCTCTGGAGAAAGTGAAGCCCAACAGATGTGATAGTTCCCTAAATTAAAGGCTGAACCTCTGTAGAGAAAGCAAATCCAGAGGTATGTGGTGCCCTGCATTAGGTTGCAACCACTGCAGAGAAGGCAAAACCAAAGCTGCATAGTGCCCTATATTAGGGGCTGAACCTCTGTAGAGAAGGCAAAACTATAGGTGAACAGTGCCCTGTATTAGAGGTGACACCTCTGTAGAGAAGGCAAAGCCAGAGGTGCATACACCCTGTATTAGAGGTGAAACCTCTGTAGAGAAGTCAAAGCCTGGTGTTGAGGAACCCAAAATCCAGGGTAAGAGGCAGAACCATAGTGGAGAAAGAGAAGCCTGAGGGGCATAGGACCCTGTATTAGACGTAAAGAAGGTGGAACCTGAATGTTGAAGGTCATGGTGCACTGAATTGGAGGTAGAACCTCTGCAGAGAAGATGGAGTCATTTGCTAAGGGGCATAGAGCCCTATATTACTGTAGAGGCAGAATCATTGGTCATTAAGTGGGAGCCAGTTGACTGATGTTTTTGACCACCACACAAAATGGAGGGCAAATGATGATAGCAATTAAATAAACATTGCACACCTCTCCCTCTTGCAAAAACAAAAATAAAAATACAAACAATCCAAAATTACTGCAGAGCAGCAGGAGCCACAACATCAGATAAGCTACACTTGTACCAGGACAGCAAGGAAAATGAGTATTCAAGCACAATATAGCGTGCTCTTTAAACAAATCTCAGAGGGGGTAGAGATGAAGAGAGAGAGAGAGAGAGAGAGAGTCACCTGCTGCATCACTGAAACACAGGCTTAGTCTATCAACTGAATCAGTGCAGATGGTTTATGCAGAGAGTAGGAGGCCTGGAATAATGGGTATCCATAAAATATCAACTAACTTATTGACCTCATCAAGTCATGTGATCACATGTATTTTACACAAGTATCTATTTCTCCATTAGCCTGTTATTCTGGACAGCCACTAGGAATCAGTGTAGCTCCCCTCTGCATTACTGTTTCTCCCTTCCCAGCTACTCTAGCTCTGCTCTTCTTCTCCTCTATACCACCTCACCTTCTGTCTTATTTCACTCCTCCTGCACTCTCTTTCAAGTACTCCCCTAAGACTTGAACCCTGCACCTTCTACTCGGAAGGCTGACACTACCACTGTGCTAGGTGAGCAGCCCTATTACTTTGTGTTCTTTAATATCTCTTATTCCTACTTTTCTCCCTATCTACCTCTCGGCCCCTCTCCGCACGCATTTTACTCCTGTCTGCTGTAACAACTATCTTCTGCTTGTACTCTTAAAACCCCTGCTATGACTACTGTCTTCCTCCTGTCCTCTCTCTCATATTTTTCACCTACTCCCCAGTCCTTGCCCCCATCTCTGTTTCTAACACCCTTGACCAGTCTATCTCCCCTTGCCACCCCTCATCCACTCTGCATCCACAGATGCCTCTCCATTCCCTCTTCTTCTCCCCTTCCTCTCCTTAACCTCCCCCTCCCCAGTCCCTTCTCCTGCTTGCCCCCGCTCTTCCTAGCCATATCGCACATTCTAGCTCTTCCCATCCCGGTTGTCAGCTCCAAACCAACCCGCCTATCACTCCTAGGTTCCAGCCTCAGTAAGCAATTTCAGTATACTCTTCTTAGGGCCCTTCTACTGCTACTGCTGATATCCGGGAATATACACCCAAACCCAGTATCTTTCTTAACCATCTACTCCAACCATCTCACTACTGATGGGCTTCACATATCATCCATTAACATCTGTAGCTTGCAGAAAAAGTGTGATTCCCTCCAGGGTGGATGGCCAAACACCAACCTGATATACTCTCCATTGTAGAAACCTGACTCTCCAAAGATACCCCTGATTCAGCAGTGGCCATCCCAGGGCATTCTATCTTCCATGCAGACTGATGGGAAAAATGTGGTTGGGGCTGTGCCATTTATCTCAGGGACTCCCGGCAGAGTTAAGTTCTCCCTCTTGCCCAGCTGGACCATGGTGCCCAAGCCCTCACCCTGAAAATGACTGTGGGCAATGCCACTGCCCCTCTTTTTATCACCTTGGTTTACATCCCCCCTCAGAACCAAAAACCTGCATTTCACTCTGTGCTGAACCATCTTTCCTTCCTGCCTCCTAAGACAGAATGCATAGCTCTAGGAGACTTCAGCATCAATTGGCAATCTATTTTGCTCCCCTTATAAAGATGCTATAGCTGCTATGGACCTCTCACAAGTACTCCCTTCCCCCAGAAGGCAGAACCCTAAGACTGGATCTGCCACCCTCCTCAACCTGGTGCTAACCAATCGCCCCAACAGGATCACAGGTGTCTCAGTACTCCCTAATGCCCTGAGTGACCATTCACCTGTGCTCTGTAATTGGTCATGTAATGTAAAAAAAACATTACCAAAAATTATTCTCCAATGCCGACTTAAACCTGTCAAACTAAAGCATTTAAAATACTACCTTACTCACTGGGACTGGTCCCCCATTAATTATGCCCCAGATGTAGACTCTGCACTCGAGTACTCCATTAGCACTTTTAACTCATCCTGTGACATATTTGCCCCCCTCGCTAAAAGCATTGTCAAAGGCCCTTCCACCCCATGGATCTCCCAAACTCTCCTAAACCAGATGTGTCATCATGACTCCTTCAGGCAGATAGTCCTTGAAATGGGCAAACCTGCTGACAGACAACATTATCATGCTGCCAGGAATAAGTGTATGTGGGATATATGAAAGGCTAAGGCAGAGCACTATAGGGCATCCCTCACCTCCTCCTGTGGCTCAGGCAGAAAGTTTTGGGATAACCATAAGGAACTCAATCGGAAATCAGTGTCCCCCCCTCCCAAATTTACATCAATGGCAATATTGCCACTGACCCCAAACTCATTGCTGACACCCTAAACTTCTTCTTCTCGGACCCCAGCAGTGTGCTCCTTCCCCACTTCTTTGATCCCCTGACAACCCCCCACCCCATCCCCACTCCGCACCCTTTTCGCTTCAAAACCCTTGCACCATGGGAGGCTAAGCCCTACCTACTAAAAGCCTTAGGGAGTTTCCGGTTCAGCAGTGACACTCTGGACCTTAAACTCCTGCTCCTGACACTAGATGAAATCTTCACCCCCCTTACCAACATTTTAAACTGCCCCCTATGCCTTGGTAAATTCCTGGCCAAATGGAAAGCTGCCATCATCACTCCCAATCTAGAAAAGTGTTGACCGTGCAACTCCGGGGAATTACCGCCCCATCTCTGTACCCCACCTCTCCAAGATGCCGGAGAGAATCATCTCTGACCAACTCACTGAACATCTCATTAAATATGATCTTCTATGTAGGAAACAACACGGCTTTTGGAAAGGCCACAGCACCACCTCGGCACTGCTGGAATTTTCCAGTGCTATCCACACTGCACTTGACAAAGGATATCTGGCTGGAGTGGTCTTTGTGAACCTGTCAAAAGCTTTTGACACTGTCAACCACTCTCTCCTCTTATCTGTCCTCACCCTCACTGGTCTCTCCCAGGATGCCACAAATTGGATTGCTGACTATCTTACTTGTTGGTTTCAGCAAGTCAAGATAAACAATATGCTCTCCACCAGTCTTCTAGTTAAGTCAGGGGTGCCCCAATGGTCCATTCTAGAGCCCCTTCTTTTCAGTCTATTTCTAAACACCCTCCCCAAGGCATGCTCTGGGCAACTGCCCCTTTATGCTGATGATGCGGTCCTT
Source organism: Neoceratodus forsteri (assembly GCA_016271365.2). Taxonomy (NCBI): domain Eukaryota; kingdom Metazoa; phylum Chordata; order Ceratodontiformes; family Ceratodontidae; genus Neoceratodus; species Neoceratodus forsteri. The sequence continues at coordinate 275,117,700 of CM057453.1, read as the reverse complement.
TACTTCTGCCACTCAGATCCCCTCATGCTCCAGCTATCCCTCCAAAAACTTTCAAAGAGGCAGAATCCTGGTTTGCTGAGCACCAATTAGTGTTATATTACAAGAAAACCAAAGTTATGGTGTTTGCACATCACCAGAGCAAACACAAAGGCCTTCCACTGTAAATCTCTAACTCTCAGAAGCAACCCCTTGAACAGGTTGATACTTTTAAATACCTTGGCATCACCCTAGACTCTGCTCTTAACTACCACAAACATATCCATCTCCTTAACACTGCTGTCAATGCCAGAACTGGCTTGCTCCACTAGTACAAGCATTGTATCACCCCAGAGGCCCTCCTTACAGCTGTCTCCTCCTCAATACTGGCCCTAATTGATTATGGAATATTGGTCTATGGGGCAGCTGATAACTCCTCCCTCCACAGAATTAGAGTGTCCCTTAACAAATCCTGCCACCTAGTCACTATTTGTGACTGGACTACTCATACCTGCTCCCTTTACAGTCTCTCCAACTGGCTCAATTTTGATGGAATGCTCAAGTATCAAACTTGCCTCCTTGCCAAAAAGATCTCCTTTGGGCTTACTCCATTGGGACTCTCCACCCTCCTGCAACCAGCACCAGTGTTGGAAACCACCTGCAACTCCTTTATATCCCCCCCTCTTGATTCCTTGGTGCAGAACTTCCCTATGCCAGAGAACTTTCAGCTACAGAGCCCATCACTAGGTGAATGCACTTCCCAGTGCCTTAACTGCTGAGAGTAAGTTAGGCCATTTCAAATCCCTCCTAAGGGAACATCTCCATTCCACTAGTGCTTGTGATTGCTACTAGCCTTCTGGGGTTCTCCGTCCCACCTTCAGCCTAAGGATTCCACACCCCTTGCGGCACTCTTTCATTGACATTCCTTCTCCCCCCCCCGCCACTACCCTCTGTCATCTTGCCTTACCTTCTACTTTGTACTTCGTTTAATTCTAGGTAATCCCACTGCTTGTAAATGTTATGCCTCATACATTGTATAACTCATGCCTGTAACCCCTACTCTGTATTCCTAACATACTGTATTTTTGTCAATTCCTAATGTAATGTATTTCAGTCAAGTTTGTTTTGTTACATGACGTGGCGCCTTTGTAAAGGAGTCTCTGACTCAAAGGTTTGCAATACTGATATGTTTCAATAAATAAACTCTCCAGACAGATGGTGCATGCAGGGTCATATGTTGGGGAATATGCAGGACCTAAACTATGAAATGATTGTAAGGATTGTTTCTGATGATTATGGCTTAAGGGAAGTCTTCTGAACTGCCCAGCAAGTATTCAACATACTGGACCTCACAACCTCACCTCCTCCCCAGGATCCTGTCCTTTCCTTTCCTATCCTATCCTATCCTATCCTATCCTTTGTAAATGTACAGCATGAAACATAGAAACTGATGGCTGTTAAGGGCCACTTGGCCCATCCAGTTTGCCCATTCATTGTCATCACTTATGCTGCACACCCTCTTTTGGTCAATGGCACTCCCCATGATTCCTTTGTAAGTATCCCAGGATTTTTTTGAATCCCACCACTGTTTCTGGCCTCCCTACCTCTACTGGAAGGCTATTCCAGGCATCCACCACCCTTTCTGTGAAGCAACATTTCCTCACATCTCTCCTGAACCTAACACTCCTTCAGCCTTATATTACGATCCCATATCACAGAGCACCCTTTTCTCTGAAAAATATCTCCCACCTGTACCTTATTCACCCATGTGAAGTATTTAAAGGTCTCAAGCTCCATCTTCCCCTCCAGAGTGTACATATTGACCTCCTTTAGCCTCTCCTCATAGGGCTTTTGATGCAGACCCTACTCCATCTTGGCAGCCCTCCTCTGGACCACCTCCACCCTGTTTATATCTTTCTTGAGATGTGGTCTCCAGAACTGGACATAGTACTTAAGTAGGGTCTTACCAGTGACCTATATAGGGGGCAACACCACTTCCCTCTTCCTGCTGGTGATGCCACTACCTATGCACCCCAGCATCCTACTAGCTCACCTGATTGCCTTGTCATATTGTTTGGCCACCTTTAGGTCATCTGATACGATTACCACCAGGTCACTTTCCTGCTTGGTCACTGCAAGTACCCCCCCCATTTTATACTCAACCCCCAGGTTTCTGTAGCCCAAGTATATTATTTTGCACTTTTTTGCATTAAATCTTAGCTGCCAAACATTTGACCACTCCTCCAGTCATTTTAAATTTATTACCACTCTATGCACCCACCTGGATTTTCCACTCTGTTGCTGATCTTGGCAAAGAGGCAGACCTTCCCTTCTAGCTCCTCCACTACATCACTAATGAAGACATTAAAGATGACTTGCCCTAGCACTGACTTCTGGGGTACATTGCTGGTCATTCTCACCTCCTTGGAGTGAACTCCATTTACCACCATCCTTTGCCTCCTACCCCCAAACCAGTTTCTTACCCTTGTTACCACCCTATTGCCTACCCCATGCTTCCCAACTTCTTACTAGTCTCCTATGTGGAATGGTGTAGAAGATCTTGCTGAAATCCAGGTAGGCCATGTCCACCGCCCCTCCCTGATCCAACACCTTGGTCACCCAGCCAAAGAAAAAATATATCAGATTTGTTTGGCACAACGTTCCCTCTGTGAAATCATGCTGCCTTGGGTCCTGCAGTTTGTTGGATTCCAGGTATTTCACAATCCTTTCCTTTAATAGTGTTTCCATTACTTTTCCTACCACTGAAGTTAGATTGACAGGCCTGTAATTGCCCACTCCCTCCTTGCTACCACTTTTGTGAAGTGAGACTATGTCTGCTCTTCTCCAGTCCTCAGGGACCATGCTGGTCTCTAGTAAACTGTTGAACAAGTTTGCCAGGGATGCAGCCAGAACCTCCCTGAGTTCCCTCAGCACTCTTGGATGCATCTCATGCTTTGTCCACCCTCAGATTAGCAAGTGCTTTCCTGACCCTCTCCTCAGAAAAGGGACTGGTGTCCACTTCCCTCCCTTCCTAGCTTCTGGTGCCTTTTCGTAGTCCCTCCCCTTCCCCTTCTACTGTGAACACCGAGCAGTAGTATTTGTTTAAGATGTTTGCCTTTTCTTGGTCTTCCTCCATATAACCCATCCTCCCTTTTTACCATACAACCCTTCATTTGTCTTCCTTTTCTTACTAACATACATAAAAAAATGTTGTCCCCCTTTAGATACTACCATGGCTAATACTTCCTTAGTTTACATCTTTGCACTCCTTACTGCTTGGCCTGCCTCCCTCCATTTCCCCAGATAAACATTCCTAACCTCCTCTCTCTGGGTCTCCTTATACCTTCTGAATGCCACTCTTTTTGCCTTTAGCTTTTATGCCACCTTCAAGAACCATAACAGTCTCCTCTTCCTTCTGCTTTTACTTACTTGCTTGATGTACAGGTTTGTTGCTTTTATTAAGCCCTCTTTTAGTCTGGTCCATTTATCCTCCACCCCACCCAGGACATCTTCTCCTGCCAGGTCCTTTCAGAGGGATTCTCCTGTCTTTGAAAGTCAGCCCTTCTGAAATCCAGCACCCTCACCCTTTGTGTGGTTGGATTCCATCTCTGCTCTTATACTGAACCATACTGTGCGATGATCACTGGTCCCCAGATGACTTCCCACCCTGCTGTCTGCAACACTGTCCCTGTAAGTAAGCACCATGTCCAGTACTGCCCCACCCCAGTGGGTTCTCTGACTAGTTGCCAGAGGAATGCCCCGAAAGGGAGCCCAGGATGTCTCTACTTATAACTGACACTACAACAGAGAGAGACTCCAATCTACATCTGGCAGATTAAAGTCCCCCACCAGCACCACCTCTCTTATCAGCCATTTTTTCAATTGCTTCTAACATTTCTTTATCTAACTCCACCCTCTGTATCAGACTCCTGTAGACCACTCCTCTCTGAGTAGCAGCTCCATTTCCTGATTCGAGAATGATCCACAACATATCAGGCCCCCCTTGAATTCCCTGTAACTCCATTGCTTCTATGTTTTCCTTAACTGACTGGCAGTATAGCCTAGAGGTTAAAGTAATGAGCTGTGAATGAGCTTGGTACATCAAGCAGACAGACCTGGGTTTGAATCCCACAATCTCTAATTGCATACTGTGTGACTCTGAGCAAATCACTTAACCTCCCCAGTGCTCCCAGGTCACCCCTGAAAACAGGCACCCTGTGCCTAGTGGGCCTTACCAGGTTACCAAAGAATAAAAAAAAAAACACCACTCTCCCTCCTTTCCTTCCTACTCAGTCTCTTCTAAACATCAGGGTGTCATATTTCTTCAGCAGGCTGCATATGTTCATGGAGGCTACTTGAAGACCAATGGGCTGGGTGGGTGAGTGGGAGGGGGCAGGGCCTGGGTTGGGATGTATGTTCCCTGTTAGGAGTAGGAGGAGGAGAAGTGCTCTGGTCAGAGGGTGCCAGATGTAGAGTTTACGCTGGAGTGATAGGATGAGGAAGGGGTTTAGTAGAACAGGGGTGGGTAGGGCAGCACAGGCAGAGAAGGCTTGTGTGATCAGAAGCCAAGGGAGCTGGGGGGAGGAAAGCTAATGTCTGGATGGGGGTGAGGTGGAGAGGAGCATATGGGGTGTGTGGAGGAGAAGGGAGGGGGAGGAGCAGTGGTAAAGAAGGAGGGGAAGACAGGAGGGTAGGTAGGAACACTGGAATAGTAAGGCTGAGGGTTAATAGGGACAATAGGGTTGGTGGAAGGCAAAAGAAGGAGGAGGAGAAGACAGAAGCTGGTGAGCAGGGGGTGCACATGCATAGTTGGTAAGGGTGGGGGAGCTGAAGTGAAGAAAGATTGGGGTACTAGGATGATAGAGGGGAGATAGTAGTGAAAGATCACTTCTAAGCCTAGTTGCTGCTATGGTGTAGTGGCAGGGCTGGTGCCTGAAGTACACAGTATACTACGTTCAAGCCTTGACCAGGGTAGCAGAAAGGAGCCCAGCCAGTGGCTGTAGCATCAGGGAGTTGGGTTCAAGGTCCGCAGAAGCACTCAGATAACACTTTAGCAGTGTCTGAGGGTTAGAGCATTTTTAGAGTTTTGAAATCCTGCAGTAATAATAGATAGGTGTGCTAGCTGAGTGGTGGGACTGCTGACTTTGAAAGTGAGGGTGCAGGGTTCAAAAGCAGCAAGAGAGAAGTGGTAAACTTATATTTTGGCAAGTGGGGGGATAAGAGACTAAAAGGCTTAGAAAGTAGTAATAAAATAGGTAGGCAATGTGGTTCAGAGGTAGAGCTGCTGACTCTGACTACAAGGGTACTGGGTTTGAGCACAGCTCAGGGACAGAGTGTAGAAAGTTTTTTTAATTCAGAGAAGGAGGGAGGAAGGGTTAAGAGTTTGAAAGTAGAGGAGGACGTTGGCCTGGTTCATTGGCTTAGTGGTTAGTCAGTAGACTTTGGATAAAAGGGTACCAGGATTGATGCTGGTAAGTGCTTCGTGGTAGGCTGATGGGAGGCGTGAGGAGAGTAGGTGGTAGAATGATTCAAAGGGAATTGCAGTGACATCTAGTGGGTCAGCTTTCAAGCAGTGGCCAGGAGGAGTAGAGAGTTGAAAGAGGAGCTAGAGTGGAGGGTGCAGTGACCCCTAGTGGTTGGTGTCTATAAGCTGCAAATGGGAAAGTGCACACTTAGTGAAAAGGAGGTAGGTCATGTGATGTGACACGTGACCTGCCAGCAGCAATAAATGAAGTGCCGACCCTGGGTGGGTGGGAAATGCCTCACAACAGTCAGGCTGTAGTGCAGGACACGTTACCTCTTCCAGGCTCTGGCAATTCCCCGACTTCAGTCTCCGCTGCTGGGCAGAGTTCTTAGGCTGTGATATTTCAGGAGTGACTTTGTTTGAAGGAACTGGCTGAATTTTTTGACTGGGTGACTAGGGAGGTGGATCAGGGGAGGGCAGTGGACAGTTGAAATTCAATGCCCAGAAGTGCAAGATAATGCATATGGGGCACAAAAACCCTGGCACAATATATCAGTTGGGGGGTGAAGATATAGCATGAACCAAGCAGGAAAGGGATCTTGGGGTTATCATCTCTGATGACCTCAAGGTAGGGAAACAGTGTGACAAGGCAGCAGGTAAAGCAAATAGGATGCTGGGATGCATAGGCAGGGGCATCACCAGCAGGAAAAGGGAGGTCATAATTCCACTATACAAGACACCAGTGAGGCCCCACCTGGAGTACAGTGTACAGTTCTAAAGACCTTACCTACGTAAGGACATAGACAGGGTAGAGAAGGTTCAGAGGGGGGCAACAAAGATGGTACATGGATTGCATCACAAGTCCTGTGAGGACAGGTTGAAGGAACTGAATATGTACTCCCTGGAGGAGAGGAGGGAGAGAGGGGATATGATACAGACATACAAGTATCTTACAGGGAGGAAAAGGGTGCAGGAATACACTATTTTTAAGTGAAAAAGATGTTCCAGGACTAGAGGGCATGGGATGAAGTTGGAGGGAGGACGATTCAGAGGAAATGTGAGGAAGAATTTCTTCATAGAATGGGTGGTGGACAAGTGGAACACCCTGACAGAGGAAGTGGTGGGCGCTGAAACAATCACGGGATTTAAGAATGCATGGGATAAACATAAAGGAATTCTGGAGGTCAGGGGTAAGGGGCAACAGACTTCTAGGAAAACATATACTGAACTTACAAGCTCAAATGGGCAGACTGGGTGGGCCATAGGCTCTTATCTGCCAACACTGTCTATGTATCTATGTATCTACGTAAGGGTATTTTAGAAGCAGCAAGACACTGTTTCAGAGTTTCTTTTTGATGGCTAACTCAGTCTTCATCTTCAGCCATCATGTCCATGAGAAACTGTTTGCGTACTGACATTTCCAACTCCAGCTGTTCTTCAGCTTCCAAGATATCTGTTATTCTAGTTGCAGGTAAGTGTTCATGAATATCCATGTATTTCTCCACAGGAAGGCAGGGTTGTTCCTTCATAGTCACACAGACTGATAGTGAAAACAACTCCTCAGCCTGCTGAAGCTCATTGTCTTCCTTCTTCACTCCACCAGGATCCTCCATCTTGGACAGAAGGCCAGTAGGGCCTCCTTCCAAGAGTAGGGGAATTCCTCTGATGTCATGGTCAACATTGCTTCATCAATAAATCAATCCATGTAACTGCCCCACCACACACATCACACACATACACAGAATGCACCTGGAAATAAGTGATCATAACTTAATTTGCTATTCCTGGTCAAAAATTACAAATAAATTAATGTTATCCTTTATTGATAACCCTAGATTCTTACTAAGTGTTTAGAACAGCCTTTTGCTTGCACTGAGAAAACAGAATGGCTTGGACTACATATGCACTGAATAACATTCCAGTAATAGCAAAGATGAAAAGGTTAATTACCTTCCAGTAACAGAAGACCTTTGTCAGAATCTCCGCCATACTGTCATAATTAATTGGACTTTAATCTGTCAGTGCTGGGACCTTGTGGGAAGCTTTTACAGTGATGGCGAACTGCCCACATCAACATACCTCCTTGCACATTAACAGTGCACTGTGTTGCCCAGGTAGCATGGGTGGGCCCCATCCACATCATTTCCTACCATTAATGAAAGGAGTTCCAACATTCAACAACAATAGGACTGAGACTGACCCACCAATCATATACAGAGAGGCAGGCCAAGTAATGACAAAACACTGTCCATCATATATCAGACATGCACTGGAGAGTTTGATAGAACATGCAGGACTTAATGAATAGTTGAAGAAGAAATTCCTCCACGCTTCTGGGGTAGTGGGTGGGAAAAAGTATGGCTTTATGGAGGATCCTCTCTAAGATCTACTGTTATTGGAAAGAAACAGACCTATCTTCTTTAAGGGTAGCTTCACAGAGCCATAATACATCAGATGATTACCTAAGCAATACCATCTCTAACAGAGCCAGCTTTCATATAACAGATTAGAGCCAGACTGCAGTACTTAAGTATGGATCCTGTACAAGGTAAAAGCTCTGCAAATAGCTGCAGCTGATGCAGACCTGAAACAAACTATTGACACTATCATTCCCACTCTAAGCAAGCCCTGTCATAGTGCCAGAGTGATCCTGTCTTGCCTGCCTGTTGTAGAATAGGATACAGCAGAAAATTCACCTGGAGAGACATTGCTTCAATACAGGCCTATCTAGCATGTCTGGTACAAAGAAAACAAAAAGTTGTGAGGACTGGGAACAGTCATTGATATGACAAATAGAAACATAGAATTTGATGGCAGGAAGAAACCAAAGGTCCATAGAGTCTACCCTTACTATAATACCTCACCCGATTGACCTAATGATCCAAATACTGTTTACCCCAGTTTTATGATCACAGAAAAGCATGACATTATATTGTTAAACTATGGTTGTACAGGGTGTACAGCCACGGTCATTTATGTTTTCTCCATGAGTTTAACCATGGTTATCAGTGAACAACAACTGATTGTAAATGGCACAGGGACAGCTCATGAATGACTAGGGTCAATAAAGTTTAAAAATTAACCATCCTTCAGATGAGACATTAAGCCAAGGTCCCATCTTCCTGTCCTGGCGGTTGTTCAGTTGGATGTTAAAGATCCCACAAAACTTTTCAAAAAGAGTAGGGGAATTTTTATTAACAAGCAAATCCAGCAAAACAGCATACACTAGTAATTAACATTGAGGAAGTAACACAAAATAACTTGAAAAAGGCACTAATACATGTAATATACAGGGGAAAAAAACATTATAGAATCATAAAAGAAAACCAAAAAAATTATTTATACAAGAAAATAAAACAACAAAAAAAGAGATAGCAACGTCAGAAATATAAAAACATCACCCAGGAAAAATACAGTGTCTTAGATAAAAAAAAAAAAAAAAGAAAGCAAAATGAAATGCACCATTCAATGTAAAAAGACTAGTTTTCTGGGATTACACTGAAACAAAATGGAACAAAACAAACAAAAAAAAAATTGGTTGTTTCAAGCAGCAATTCAAAATCTACTGTATTTAAGGCAGTATAACCTTAGCTAAATATCACTATTTATTAAATAGGCTGAGTCTAGACAGTTTACGACTCTCTGGCCAGTAAATGGTATATCAATTCCTTCTCAATCATTTGTATTAAAAGTAATGGTGAAAAGACTTGTTGAAAAAGAAATGTACACCTAGAATGCCAAAGACAGTATCTGATAGTGGTGAAAATTAGCCCGAGTCTGCTTTTGTCAGTATAATCAGAAGTAGACAAAATGCCACGGATAACGTCCGAATATGTAAGCATTCATCAGTGAGGGTCACTCCAATGAGCTGCCAAAGCATCCCAAAAATTACATGTGTATGGGCAATCAATCAAAAAGTGGTCCATCCTGGATGGGGACAAAATCTGACTGCCAGGCTTATATGCTTAGTATTTGCTTTCACACTAGGCCTCCCATGACAACTAAGTCACAGAACCTCCCACATCTTTCCGGGTGTCCTGTCATCCAGAAAGTAGGAATGTACAGTATGCTGGCTTGATCAGACTGGGAAATACTGGAATAAATGACCTGTACCTCAAAGTTAAGCAGTATAACAGTATTGTACAGCCCTTTCAATCTGGAATTTGTAAGATGTGGAAGTGTGATCCGCCACCTCCTATTTTTTTCCATTGCTGTGGAGACATATAATGGAGTGTTTTGCATTTTCCTTAAAGATGGTGGCAGCACTCTGCAATCCAGTGACCAATGGAGACATCCATTGAGCCCTCCAGGGTTGTAAAATCTTCAGCATCTATGTGAGGGAGCAACTGAGATTCTTCATTAAATAAATGCAAAGATAACAAACTAGGTGGTTCCACAGATTTTACCCTCCAGAGGAGATACGTAGATATAGAACACTTTTTTTTTGATAGGAATAAGTCTACTTTCCCAGATAAGTTGAAATAAAAAAGACTTATTAAGCAGACTTCCAATGAGTTAGGGATGGGGAAATAACTCTTAAATAAGTAAAATTGGGGAGGACACAAGTCTTGGTAAGTGCTACCTCTCCGTTTTAGTTTGTAGCCAAGACTTCCAAATTCTAATTTTAGTTTTACAATAATTTAACTTTGCTTCCCAATTTATTAGTGCCATATCACCAATTCTGAAGTAAACGCCAAGACTCTTAAGAGGTAAGGACTGAAGAAGAACTCCACCTATATCCTTTGGGCAGTTCTCCATCTGACCTAGGAGCATTCCCATACATTTACTCAGATTCAGGGAGGCTCCAGAAACTGATGCAAAAGAATGAAAGACGTTCACTGCCAGCAGTCCAGAGCTATAATCCTTTATGAATAGGGTAATATCATCAGCATAAACTGTGATCTTTACTAAGGCATTCCCATCTGGAGAGGCTATACCATAAATATGAGTGTGCAACATAATTTTCCAAAGAATGGGGTCTATACAGAAAGTCTACAGAAATGGACTGAAGGGACAGCCCTGTCTAACTCCTGTTCTAAGTTGAATTCTTGTACCAACATAGCCATTTATTAAAGGAATAATGATAACTCACCCATACAACTTCTGTGACTATGTGCAAAAGACAGTTGAAAGGCCGTAGTGTTGCAAGACTTAAAAAATATATTGATTTGAGACTTTATCAATAGCCTTCTCCTGGTCCAGTGATAGCAGAAACCGCACATCCTTACCATGCATCTCCTAATTCAACCAATTCTCAGGTGGAATGAGGTTGTCTACTATGTTCCTCCCAGGGATGGAATACGTTTGATAATTGGATATAACATATCTGGTGACCAAATCCAATCTTGAGTCTAAAGTCTTCATTAAAATTTTTAAGTCCATATTCAGGAGACACCGAGGTCTCCAGTTCTACAAATCGGAGTCCTCACCCTTTTTAAACAGCATGGTGTGGAATGCTTCCCCAAATGGAAGGGGGAATATCACCCTCAGTCATTAGCTAGTTAAACACTACAGCAAGTATTGTGGCCAAAGGAACAGAAAAGTGTTTATAAATTTCCGAAGTAAGGCCATCCGAACCTGTGGCGATGTCATTGTGCAAGTGCTTAATAGCAGCTGCCATTTCCACAGGATCAATGGGTTTAGTTAACAACAGCAAGTCAATCTTTGGTATTTCTGGGATGGCAATGGAAGACAGGAAAGTATGAGCCAATGGGCAGGTTCTCTGAGTTTAAAAATAGCACATAAATGCTACTGTACTATTGACATGACTCCCCCTTTGACCATAAACCGAGTACCATCTGCAGAGGTTCCTGTGAAAGAATCTTTCCTTACAGCTTTCAAAAGCAGTCCCCACTTCCTTCCTACCATGGGTCCCACAATGATGGTCCAGTTGTAGTGACCAGCCTCTGTCATTTTGGACCTCCCTCATTTGAGCTTTGATCTTAGTAATCTGAGAACTACTGTATAATCTCCCATCCCCAGATACATTTGGGTCAAAGTTGTGGTCAGTTGTGCCTGAGATTGTAAATACTCTATGTATGCCTTTCTCTGATTAATACTAGAAGTGGATCTGAAGAAAATTTGTAGATTAATTTTTGTCTCCTCCCACCAGAGTTCTAAATCATCAGCCATACAGGCCACTGATTGCCATGTTCTCAGAAGTTCTAGGGTGTTAATCAGAGTCTGAATATCATGTAGGAGGAAATTATTCAATTTCCAGCACCCCCGGCTAGAAGTAATTACAACTTTTTCCCCAAATGTACCCTCAAGTAAAAGGTAATCCCATGTTTCAATATGGAAAACTTCAATGTTGTGTGTATCTAAATGTGCAGAAGTGAATAAAAAATCTATTCTTGTCATAAGTGTATTTCTGTAATAAGTATTCTCCCCAGTGGGAAATTTAGGTCTGTATGCATCTGTAAGAGAATCATCCTTAATCAATTTATTGAGATAGTTAGAATCACAAAACATCTTTTGTGCTTTAGCACCTCTATCTCATTGAGTGAGGCCACTGTTAAAATCTCCCCCCAAAACTAAATGGTTAGATGTATATAAATAGGGCTGCTCCTTTTTCAGGAGGTCGTATTTGTCTTTCTTGTACTGGGATGCATAGAGATTAATGAGTCTAAACTGAGTATCCTGAAACAATATGTCCAACAACCAGGGTCAATATCAACCAGTTTCAGAACATTAAAGGTTGACCCCTTAAACAGAATGCCCATCCCATCATGTGTCAACCCCAAAACACCAGAAAGAGTGGCCTCAGCACCAATGTTTCTGACCCTGAATAATGTCTAGGGTTGTAGTCATTCTGGTTTCCTGTAAAAAATAGTCATCAAAGAGTAGATCTTTAAGTACAGAGAACAATATGGTTCTCTGAACAGTGGCCTTAATGCTGTTGGAATTAACAGTAGCCAGGTGGAGAAGAGGGGCCATAGAAGAAGGTAAAAACACAAAGGTAGTCAGATTCAGGTAGTACAGTCTATATGCATCACTTGTGACTTTTGGTAACCATTTTCTGCTTCTTTCCTCTGCTTATGTTTTGATTTGACTCCTGTGATGATGGTGGAGTCATCTTCCATGTCAGTAGATGCAGGAGATAAAGTGGACTTGCAAGAAGAAGCTTCAGATTCAAGGCTACTCTCAGTCAAGTTGTTCTGAGTGAAGGATATAAATATTTTCAGTCAATACAGGGTGAGCTAAAGAGGCATGCTTCACTGCAGGCGCACTACTTTTATGGGCGCGTTATGAACTAAAGTCATATCTGGAGGTGGCATAGTGTCAACAGGTAGAATGTGTCTGTCCAAGTGGTGCACCCCTGCAGGTCAACACCCCAACGGTGAAACACAAAAAAAGACCATTACGGTGACAGTCGCTGTAATGGTCCTTTTTTGGTGCTTTGCTTTCCACCAGTGTTCCGCCCCCCCGGACCAACTCTGACCTGGAGTTGATAATCCTAAAGTTCTGGGGGTGTGGGGGGCAGAACCCCCCACATAGAAGGTGTGGGGGGTGCAGCACCCCACAGAAAACACTCATTGCATGGGTGGCACAATACCTGCGTCGGTATTGTGCCATCGCTGTGGGGAAGGTCAGCATTTTCACTGTCTACCTCCCTTGGTGTTTCCCTGTCTAACACCTCCATCAAGGGGGATTCCTGAGGCTTGTGTAGTGCAGGAGGTAGCACAATACTTGAGTCTGGTACAATCAACGATGGAACTGGTAGTGCAGACTCTGGAGCAGATAGCTGGCATTAGATCGACGGGCCATCATCTGGTGCAATATCAGGAGAGCAGTCCTCCGAATGAGCTAATAACTTAGAAGCCTATGTTTTTGTTATACAATTTTTCTGAGCTTTTTTAATCTAGGAATCCTGAGAAGGGCAAGCATCCTGGTTATGAGACATCCATGGGCATGACCAGTACGAATGTCCACTCTCTTTGCAAAGATTACAGCAGAACTTGTTGTTGCACTGTGCACTGACATGACCTAAAAAGAGTCACAATTAGCAATGAACCTTATTGCAACTGTTGCTGAGATGCGACTCAGATCCACATTTAAACCATGCCTTCAGCTGGCAAAGGTGAAAACATAGTGCTTGATCCCTGCCAAGAAAAAAAGACACTGGGGAGCCGTTTGAAAGGTCTCAGCTAGTGGTGGGTGAAGTGCCTAAAATTTGTAATGCATAGTATTTTGGGTATGACCCAAATTTCATGTAAAACTCCACAAATCAAAGTGAATAACTATGCATCCTGAAGTAGCGAGAAGTTCCCATTGTTCTCTATGAACTTCACATTATTTTGCCTTGTATTTTGGCTGTTTAAGGTGAATTTTGCAGTGATTCACGGGATGTAAGGTCACATGGAGCCAGATATTCTAAACTTTGCCCCAGGGCTAAATTAGCACTGCCCGGCATGCTAAATTAGCCCAGAACAAATAGCCCACCATATTCAAAAGGGATAGCCCTGGTGCTGTACCTGCTCAATATAGAATGCTAAGGAAGTGTGGCAAACTGGGCTGGGAGTGCAGTGCAAAAATAGCCTGGGAAATAAGACAGCTCTGAATATAGCAACCAAGAAGTGCAAATACAACAGCATCCCTGTTCACAGCGACATGAAGGAAGGTAGAGGTGAACTATGTGGCTAATGTGTGTGCTAACAAAGGAGCTGATTTATTAAAGCTGCAAGCACCAGAGCATGTGAATGTAAATTGTGCAGAAAAGTACAATGTTGCTGAAACACTTGAGTGGCGCAAACACATTTGCGCAGGTTTTGCGCAGAGCTAAGCCATTTTCCCGACGCTATCATGTTTGCCCGGGGCAAAATATTGCTATATTCAAAAGTGACATGGAAATGAGCCTACTTAGGAAATCCATGGGCAAACATCTAGATTAGCATCTCATTATGTCCTGATTTGTATGTAGTTTTCCCAGCACTATTGCAGGGTCCCACAGCTCCACCTGTAGGTCCATCTGGAAGTACAGGGGCTGGCTGGGTCTGCCCACAACTCCACCTGTAGGTCAGTCTGGCAGTGCATGGTGGTAGCTGCGGGCTAAATTTGTACAGAACAACATAGATTAATGTGCCCCAGGGGACTACACAGCACAGGCACAGGTGGTGGTGTTGCATGCAGTTGTCAAACTGTAGTTATTTCTACAGAGTACAGCAAACACTACAGTGACAAGGGGGTCAGTAGTGTGAGGAACACAGCAGTGCCTACGGTGTGTAGGGCATCAATTACCACTGCACTGCACACGGTGACAGGCCCACTTGCAGGTGTGTACTAACCGTGGACATTACTGCTATGCTGTTGTGCAACCCACAGATGCTGTACCACTGGCATGGGAGACTCACAGTGACATATACATGGCTGGCTGTGTGTGCTGTGGTGTCTGTACAGATGTGCGGTATGTGGCTGGGGGGGCACTTGCCATCAGATAGGCATACTGGTGTTGGGGTATTCCCAACACTGGACCATTTGCACTGAGTGTCTTGTCCCAGCCTTGTGGCTGCACCCAGTCTGTGGTGCAGTCTGGCCACCTGTACACCCTCCACTCAACATCCTCCATGCACACAGTGCTGCATGTGTGTGCTGGCTTCTGTTAGTATCCACCGAAGGGTGGTCTGCAGGTGTGTGCTGTATGGTCACACTGCCTTGGTGTCCACTGGGAGCCAGATCACCACTTACTGCCTGGTATGGCTGGGACTAGTGGCAGATGATGGCACCATAGGGATGCTATCTGTGAGCAGCATGTTTCTTCTCTATCAGATTTATTTCTATGCTTAATACTTACTGGTTAGGGTCACGCAAAGCCACGCAAAAGTCACACAAAGCCTTGCAAAGCCACAAAGTCATGCAAAGCTGGTTTGCTCAGAGTTAAGCCTACCTTTTCCCGGGTGATTTGCACCACACAAAGTGTTATGCTAAGTCACGCAAAACCACTTTGCAAGGCGCTATTTGCTGAATATAGCATTATGCCTGTATTCATGTACATAGCCCTTCAGTTTGCCCCTTGCATACATTATACTTTTGCCTGGTGCTAATGCAGTTTTCCCCAAGTTATTTGACCTTTTGAATATAGCAGACCCGCGTATACCGGGCGCTAACCCTGTGCAAATGGTTTGCACCCAGCGCAAAGTTTTGAATATCTGGCCCATGGTCTCTATATCATCTTACAAACCCTCAGTTCACCATAGTGTGTGTAGTAGAAAGCTGAAGACAGTTTGTTCTCAGAGCTGAGATTCAAACCCTCTTAAAACCTTTAAAAATGCATTTTTGCCACAAAGTTTTGTGACAGAATTTAGTAGTAAACCCTTATGTTGCTATATTATGGAGCATTTATTGAATTTTGTGTGAATATTGAATGTTAATTTCATTGATTCAGTCTCTGTACTGACAGACACTGTAGAAGTGTGCTTCAGGGGAGGGGTGGATCTGTGGTGTAGAAGGGAGATTAGTGAGAAAGGCAATTTTTCCAACAGTTGTTGGCTATTGTTTTATCATATTTGTGTTCCTGTAGACACAGTACAACTTAACTGAATTGTTTATAAATATTTTCAGATTTCTGGGCAGTTTTTCAGTCTTTTTACTGGACTGTCTGTGTTGAACATACTTTACTGAACAGTTAAAGTTTCTGTGCCTGACCTTTAATCTGTGTGCATGCTGCCTGTCGTTTGATACGCATGTCATTGTGTCACCACAATGGCAGTACTCTGAATTTGTAATCCTGTCTTCAATGTATTTTTCTGCTTCTGTGTAGCTAGGTATCTCTACATTTCATCAAAACAAGGTATTGTTTTGTGGGTGTCTGCTTTTGAACATTGGTTCAGGATTCCAGGAGAGGTATTTTGTTGTGCCTGTGCTGCTGCAATTACTATTTTTCTTCCCAGCCACCCAAAAGTGCCAAAATGTCAAGTTGCTGTAAATTGTCTGTGACATCTAAAAAAATGCTCGTGAAGAGATGGTCAGGCAAAGCAGTTTCTGTATGTGGCACTGCTGCCAAGACTAAAATTAGCAGCGGTTGTCATGGTGACGAGGAGTCAGGATCAGCAGGGTGTACCAAGGCTAGCAGTGTTAAGAGTGATCATGGTGGTGGTAGTACGCAGCAGAAGGGCAAGGTAGTAGTTGATGCAAGTAAAGGGATTTCTCCAACTATGTTTTTCAAAGTGAAATCAGATGCTTCAATGCTGGTTTAAGATGGTGTTGCTTCTTGCTGTTAATAAAGTCAGAGAGGGTATGGTTGATAACAGCATGTGTTTTGCTACAAGTTCGATCCTGTTAAACTTATTATGCAGGCAAAATGAAGTTGAATCTGCAGACTTGAGTGCAGTTGATGTCTCACTTCCGACAGTACTTGAACATGATTCTGATCATGACGATAAGTCAGTCTCGTGTTTCCACTGATTTTGAGATTAGGTCATCCAAACATTCAGACGTTGACAAAAAAGTGTGGCTGCACTGGCTGATAATATTGAGGCTGCTGATGAATTGGGAATATCTCCAGGGGAGTACAGTATCCAAAGTGAATTAGGGGATGATGATTCTGATGATGATGCTAGCGACCCCATTTGGAAACTGGAAAAAAAGAAAGTTAAGGTGGCTGTTTCTAAAGAGTCTGTTAGTCTTTCCACCCCCCTCCTCAAAGTTCTGCTGTAGCTGTGTCTGTCGATGATGACCCAGAATTAATAGTCTTCAACTGTTATGTTCAATCAAAGTCAAATTGTGCACAACAACAGAAATCATGCATTACACCCTCCATTTCATCGCAACCAAAAGTGCAGTTACATATGCAGCAGCAGCACCACTAGGGGCATGTGAAGAGTAGGGCATCAAAATCCCTAGTCTGGGATTTTTTGGTACAAGATTGCAACAATAAAACAGTGGCAATCTGCCAGCTTTGTCAAGTGTTCGTGAAGCGTGGTCAAAATGGTAGCCATTTGGGCACTGGGGGACAGCATACTCATCTGAAGAGCAGGCACATGGCACTGTGAACTAGGCACCAGAGGGCAGATAATGCCATACTTGGGCATTCACCCTCAGCCACATTATTGAGCATGGCATCCCCTTCCTTCACTGTAAGTAGCCATGTTGGTAAAAGTGGTGAAATAACACTGGAGGATTACTATAGGCATGAGGAAGATGAGGATTTGAGTAAATGTTCGAGCAGTTGTCAGAGTACCAGTGGAGGTCCAAGCAGTAATTCTACCGCATCAACCCCTGTGCTTAAAAACATGAAAAAATACCAGCATGTATTGGCTTGTCACCTGTGTACCCACCATCACACATCCAAGGTAACCCATCCATGTCAGTTAGTACAGTAGAACCATGTAGCACGCCATGTGTAAAGCAACAA
Organism: Neoceratodus forsteri; assembly: GCA_016271365.2. Taxonomy (NCBI): domain Eukaryota; kingdom Metazoa; phylum Chordata; order Ceratodontiformes; family Ceratodontidae; genus Neoceratodus; species Neoceratodus forsteri. The sequence continues at coordinate 275,099,911 of CM057453.1, read as the reverse complement.
ACAATGCAGCCCGTGTTGCACTGTCTTTTTGCATGCAACAGTAAATACCCACCCAATAATGTGGTTGCACATGAACTCAATGATGCCATAGCGGAAATGCTCGCAATTGACCTTTTGCCATTTTTCCTTAGTGGAGAATGTGGGCTTCTGGCGCTTTGTGGCATGCACATGCCCTAAATGGAAAGTCCCATCCTGGACATACTTTTCCATCCGCGGTGCCCCTGAGTTATATGGGACGGTGGCAAAGTCTGTAAGACATGCCCTTCGACATTACGCCTCACCTTACATTCACTTGAACATGGATATGTTGACAAGTGGCACAACGTCTGGTAGTTCCTATCTATGTATTACTGCACATTGGGCGCAGCTACCTGGTGTTGTCTGTGATGGTGGGCTGGGAGAGCAATGTAAAAAGTCAGTCTGTGGTGGTGGTAGTAACCTTCATGGCATTAGACAGCATGCCACGCTTGCAATGCGTAGTGTAGCAGGGTTGCATACAGGCGAACACATGCTAGACTTGCTACTGACAGAAATTGATGAGTGGCTGCACCCCCTGTCCCTAAAAGCTGGCTTCATAGGTAGTGATAATGGATCAAACATTGTGAAATGTATCAGCAATGGTGGCTTTGTGCAGGTTCCCTGTATTGCCCACTACTTAAATCTGGTGGTACAGGAGTTTGTGCAGTACCCTGAAATAAAGCAAATGCTGACTGTTGCATGACACATCTGAACCCACTTGGCATGCTCTGAAAAGGCCCATGATCAACTCAGGCAGCTGCAGATTCAAAACAGCCTCCCTCAGCACTGCCTGAAGCTTGAAGTTGTCATGAGATGGAACTCAACACTTTAGATAGCAGAGCATTTGTACAAGCTGTACAAAGCAATCAATGAGTACCTGTTTATGCACACTAGCTGTGACAGTTCAGGGGCCTCAATGTCTATGACAAGTGAACAATGGCAACTCATAGACTCAGTAATAATAATTTTGAGACCGCTTGAACATGCCACACAGGCAGTGAGTGGTGACACTGCATCATTTAGTCAAGCCATTCCACCTCTCTGGGTGATGAGGAAGACTTTGTTGAATCTGCAGCCTAGCTTTGATGTTTTGCCGGAGATAGGTCAAGCAGTGCATTACTGAAACACATGATTACTATGTTGGATAACAATTGACACACCACCACTATTCAGCAATCTCCTGAATTTGGAATAGCAGCAATGTTAGGCTCATGCTACAAACATGGCATTGCATCCATACTAGGAGGGCAAGATCAGGTTCAAAATCTGACTGGACAGCTGGTCCAATTGGTTCAGGGGGTACAGAAGTTACATGCAAAGTTATACAAGTCACAGCATAACGAGGGTGAAAGTCACTGCGGACCGAGTATATCCAGTAAGGTGGCTGAGGGCCAAGGGGTGGTGTCAGCAAAACAGGTGTCCATTAATCCACTTTGGGGCACCTTGTCCTAAGTTGGAATTTGTGACCTTGATGAATCTTGTGAACAGGTGGACAATTCATCCAAAATGCATGCATCCCAGATCATGGTTGAGGCCTATTTGGCAGAAAACAGACATCTGACAAAAATGGATGAACTCTTATCTGCTGACTCATCCTTCAAGCCCCTTAACAGACCTACCATTGCTCTCTCTACCAGTCCCTAGGGTGGCTCCCACTACAACAGCATTTCGACTATGCTATAGACTGCCTAGTGGACAACTCACTCAGGAACTTTGACCAGTCCCCCCATGTACAACTTCTGAGGGAAAGAGTGGTTTTGAGGTCACTTAGGGCATCCTCTGTCCCCACACTAGAAGTGCCCCATGCCTCCACTGCAACGGGTATGAGAGCTTTCTACATCTTAGCTACCTCCCTATGGAACAAGTTCCCACCATGAATCTGCTTGTCTTCCTCCCACCTTGCCTTCAAATGGAACCTTAAAATCTGGCTCCAGACAATGTCAAGTTGTCATTGCACCCAAAAATAACCTTGGGCCTTGTAGCCTACGTTCCCCTCATGGGTTTCACCACTCCTTTCCTCTTGCCTCTCCAGTTCACTTCTCTATCACGCTCCCCTTACCTACAAACACCTCTCTAGCCTCACCCTTCGATTCCTAGTTAACCCTGCCATTTGGTTATAAAACCTGCACTGCACTGTACTGTATGTACATAAAACTGTATATAACCTGTTTATAACCTGCACTGTATGTATATAAAACTTTGCACTACTTGTCTTCTGGTACCGAACCCTAGAATTATTATATATAATGACCTATCTGCTGTACATTTTCTTTTTTTTCCTTACTACCCCATGTTTTATGAGTGTATACTAATGCTCTGTATTTAGCAATGTCATCTTTCCATGTTGTTGCCACTTTGTGGCCCAGGTCATGCTTGAAAACAGTCCACTGGACCAGTGCACTTATCCGGTTACCAAAGACATAAATAAATAAATAAATAAATACAGGGGCCAATTTATACCACTAGCACTTCCTTCCAAGCTCAGTGCAGAAGACAAAGAAGAGTGACTGCTGGTGTTACTGTTAGTGACTGTATTCAGCAGCTCAATAATTTTATGCTACAATAGCTTTGGAATTGAAATTGGTGACTGACTTCTTGTTTTATTTATGCAAAGCACACTGGTATGGTGGTGATGATGAAAATAATGAATGGTAATTGGGATAATGATTTATGATGACACTTCTTTTATAATTAAGCAGGCAGGTACCAGTGTTATCTGCAGTTGCAGTAGTCCACTCTCAATAAAGTAATGAATGTCAGAATCACCCAGTATGGCTTATTGTTTCTTTCTTCTTAGCTTTTAGAAAAAATAAAAATAGTCTGGTATGAGACAAAAGCACCAGGTCAGTAAAGTGCATCGTAATAAGGTGTGCGATATAAACTGCTCTGTAAAAGGTTTAAATAATAGCAGCGATAGGGGTAGACTATCGTGTAAATTACTGCTACTCCTGTCACTGTCTGCAGGGAGGAGGAAGAGCTGATGTAGCTTCAGGTGTGGTGCTAGGTCAAGCCACTCCTGTGGTGGAGTTGCTAAGGCACTAGCACCTGGAGTGGTGGAGACCCGGGGACCAGGGTTTGGTTCTCTGTCTCCTGATGTTGGACATTTTTTTGGGAAACAAATTTTCCCCCTCATAGAAACATAGAAACATAGAATTTGACGGCAGATAAGGACCGCTTGGCCCACCTAGTCTTCCCATTTCCCTACCTAATGGATAAGTTGCAGATCCTAGTTAACCAATAGCCTACTTCCTCCTACCCCCCACTAGAATTGCCTTATGTCTGTCCCATGCATTCTTGAATTCCCCCACTGTTTTAGACTCTACGACCTCCTCGGGAAGGATGTTCCATGTATCCATAAACCTCTCTGTGAAGAAATACTTCCTCACATTACCTCTGAGCCGTCCCCCCTCTATCTTCAAATTGTGCCCCCTTGTTTTTGCACATCTCTTTTTCTGAAAGATGTTACCCTCTTGGACTTTGTTGATTCCCTTGGGGTATTTGAAAGTTTCTATCATGTCCTCCCTGTCCCTCCTTTCCTCGAGGCTATACATCTTTAATTCCTTTAGTCTTTCTTCACATGTCTTCTGATGCAGACCCTGCATCATTTTGTTGCCCTCCTCTGGACAGCCTCCACCCTGTCTATGTCTTTGTGGAGATAGGGTCTCCAGAACTGTACACAGTACTCCAGATGTGGTCTTACCAACTGTCTGTACAGAGGGCCAACAACTTCCTGTTTTCTACTGGTGATGCCTCTCCCTATGCATCCCAGTATCCCCCAGCCCTCCTTACTGCCTTCTCACATTGCTGGCCCACCTTTAGGTCACCTGATATGACCACCCCAGGTCCCTTTCCATTTTTGTTGTTGTCAGTATCTCACCCCCCATTGTGTACTCTTCCCTGGGTTTTTGTTTCCCAGGTGCATTACTTTGCACTTCTTTGCATTGAATCTTAGCTGCCATACATTTGACCATTCCTCCAACCTTGCCAAGTCCCTTTTCATCCTTTCCACCACACCTTGTGTATCAACCCTGTTGCAGATCTTTGTGTCATCTGCAAAGAGACATACTTTCCCTTCCATTCCCTCTGCAGTGTCACTTATAAAGACATTAAAAAGGACCGGCCCCAGTACTGAACCCTGTGGTACCCCACTAGTAACCCTCCTTTCTTCACTGTGGACTGAATTTACTATTACCCACTGTGTCCTGTTGTCCAACCAGTGTTTTACCCAGGCTACCACCTTAGGACCACTCCCAGGCTGGCTAATTTGTTTATTAATCTTTGTGGGGACTGTGTCAAATGCCTTGCTAAAGTCTAGGTAGGCCATGTCCACAGCCCTCCCTGGTCTACTGCTTTGGTCACCCAGTCAAAGAAATCAATTAGATTTGTCTGACATGACCTTCCTGGCCAGAATCCATGCTGCCTTGGGTCCTGTGCCCCACTGGCCTCTAGGTACTCAACAATTCTTTCCTTCAGAAGTGATTCTATCATTTTCCCTACCAGAGGTCAAACTGACAGGTCTGTAGTTTCCTGCATCTGTCTTGCTCCCACCTTTGTGAAGGGGAATCACATCCGCCCTCCTCCAGTCCTCTGGTACCACCCCATCCTCCTATGATTTATTAAAAAGGGTAGTCAGTGGTGTTACTAGTTCTTCCCTTAGTTCTTTTAAAATTCTGGGCTGAATCCCATCAGGCCCCATTGCTTTATCCACCTTCAGTTTCAAGAGTTCTTTCAGAACCCTTTCTTCTGTGAAAGGACTAATATCAACCCCCCCCCCCATCCAGAGTGCTTCTATTGACTGGATTAGGTATTTCCCCCTGCTTTTCCATTTTGAATACTGAGCAGAAGTATTTGTTCAGTATCCCTGCTTTTTCACTGTTGCTCTCTGCCCAACCACCTTCCTCTTTGTTCAGCCTCAGTATCCCTGCCTTAGTCTTTCTTTGCTCCCTAATGTACCTATAAAAGGTTTCATCCCCTTCTTAACAGAGTTGGCTATCTTTTCCTCAGTTTGGTCCTTTGTTATTCTGACTGCCTTTCCCACTTCCTTCTGTTTTAACTGGTACAGTTCTCTGTCCTGCTCCTTCTGCGTTTCCTTATACTTCCTGAATGCTATCTTTTTTCCCTTACCTTCCCCGCCACTTCTTTTGATAACCATAGTGTTTTTTTCTTTCATTTTGATTTGTTTATTTGCTTCACACAAAGACTTGTTGCCTCTGTGATGGCAGTTTTGATGTTTCCCCATTGTTGCTCCATCCCACCTTCTTGCCTGTTTGCTAGTGCTTTCCTAAGGCACTCTCCCATTTTGTCAAAATCAGCCCTCCTGAAGTCCAGTACCTTCACTTTTGTGTGGCTTGACTCTACAGCTAAGTTTATCGTGAACCACACTGTTTGGTGGTCGCTTGTTCCCAGATGGCTACCGACTTCAAGATCAGAGATCCTCTCTCCATCCCCATTTGAGAGTACCAGGTCTAACATTGCTCTCTCCCGAGTGGATTCCAAAACTAGCTGTCTGAGGCATGCCCCCTGGAGGGCATCGAGAATGGCCCTGCTCTTGGATGTGGCTGCAGCAAAGGTGCTCCAGTCAACATCTGGCATATTCAGGTCCCCCATAAGCAATATCTCCCCTTTCTCTGCCATCCCAAGGATGCCCGCCACCAATTCAGGGAGCTTTTTACCTAGACTACGAGCACTGGTACTCATTACCCTCCATTTTTTATGGCTTTATTTCTTTTTGCTGCATCCCTGTCCCTACTGCCTTTGTCTTTTTCTCCATTTACCCCTGCCCTACTCCCTATCGACTGTTCTACTTTGGTGTTTACCTCACTAATTACCCTGATTTTTTGGGTGGGCAAGGATTTCCCTTCTCCTCTTCAGTGCCTCCCCCCCTTGGCTAGTTTAAATGCTTGCCACTGAAGCATTTAAACCTATCACCTAGGATCCCGGTTCCCCTCCAGGATAGATGCAGACCATCATGCCTGTATAGGCCTGCATCCCTCCAGGTGGAGCCCCATTCCCCAATGAAGCCAAATCCCTGAGCTCTGCACCAGCTTTTCAACCAGTAATTGAATCCCATGGTGCAGAGCGCCCTAGTCTCATCCATGCCATAGACAGGTAGCACTTCCAAGAAAGTTACCATGTGTGCTACTTGTCTAAGGCCCCTCCTCAACTCCACAAACTCCTGTTGCACTGCTCTGATTCCATTCTCAGCCTGGTCATTCATCCCTAGGTGGATAATCACATCCAGCTCCCTCCCCCTTGCCACTGTTCCCATGATCCTGAGGATTTGTTTCCTGTCCCTCCAAGCCTTGGCATTAGGCAGGCACCTTACCTCCCTTTCCCATCCCTCCTCCAGTTCTACCTCCTAACAATTGAGTCCCCCACCAGGAATTGTTTCCTTTCCCTGTGCAGTCCTGGGCCACCCTCCTGTGGGTCTCCATTGTGGAGGCTCCCAGCATCCTCCTTGGTCTCCACTGCAGGTGCCTACATAGAGGAACCATGCTTCACAAGAGTGGTGAATGAATTATGGAGAGGTACAACTGGAGGAATGTGCCTCTGTTCCACCACCCTCACCCTCCCTGAGCCCACCGTGGTCCAACCACTCCTCTTTCTTGGCAACCTCTGAGGTAGTGGTGGTAGCCTGGGTGGTCCCTGGGTGGGGGAACAGGTTTCCCGAATCCTTGCCAGGTTAGCATGCAGACGAACAACCTCCTTCCTCAGACCAGAGAGGTGCCTGCAAAAAGGGCAGCAATGCAGTTTCCAGAATGTCTCCCGAAGACTGCTGCTCCACAGCCAGTGCATTGCACCACTCCCCACATGTCTGTGTCCCTTCAAGTTACAGATGCTTTTTTTGTTTTTTGTTCTTGTTTTAGTGTGTGCAAGCTTGTGAGTGTCTCTACCCCCTATTCAGTGTGCTGTGCCTTTAAGGATATGAAAAGGTGTATGTTGTTAGCAGTTTTGAGGAAGTGATGTCAGAGCCCCTGCTATAAAGGAAGTTATGCGCTTGGGGCAGGTGGGGTGAGGGACGGGTGGGTGAGTAAACCTATGCTGTCCAGAAACAATCACCTACAACTCTTACCCTCCACCCGGGAGTGCCTTCCTCCTTTCAGACACACCTATTTCACAAATGGTAAGTAACAGGTCTAGTCACAACTGACTGCAAATATCTCCCAGCTACAGTTCCTCCCAGGCAAATTAAAGTTAAACTAAGAAAAGTCCACCCCAAAACAGAATCAATACTAGTTACTTACACAGGTCCAAAAAGTAATAATTCAGTTCAGTGTAGTCTAGAAAATAACCTCTTTGATTCAAGGAAGCTGTGGCTGCTTTCTCACTTTCCCTGTCTTCAATGTGAGAAGGAGACTGCAACATCTCTGAGACAAAAAAAAAAACTTTCAGCAAAAAAGAAAGAAATAAAATAGGGGCAAACAGTAATTTTGCTTAGCCTAATGATAAAAAGTCACAAAAATTTAAGCACCACCTGTAATAATTTCACAGAAGATATACCCTGTAAGAAACACTTTGCTACAGAGAAAAATAAAGCAGTAAAAGAAGATATACCTTGCAAAAAACAATTTGAATCAGAAGATTACAGCAGTAATCTGTTAGCACACACCTGTAGACACACCTTGTAATAATACAGCAGAAGGTATACCCAGCAACAACAAAGTGAATCAGAGAAAAATAAAGCAATAAAATGTTAGCAACAAACAGTAACAATATCTGTGAGTACAAAATAAAAACAACAATATGCAGTAAATCTGCCTAGCCAAAAGTCTTAATCCTTTCCCTTACTCTGGAAAGGTTCTTAGTTCTGTCCTTTCAAGCAATCTAGAATTAAAGAGCTCAGATGAAGCTAGGTGCCTTGGCCAGCAAACTTAGCCTTCTGAGTTTATCTCTATCCCCGAGGTCCACAACTCCTTAGAGTTGATTATATTAATTTCAGGGGGTGTGGGGTGCTCTAAAAACTCTAATGCTGTCCTATTTGCCTGTATTGTGGCTGCAGTGTTTTGGTATCAAGCAGTGTATTCACCTACCTTATATTTGTTTTCAGCATTTTGCCTGTGGGGTTGTTGACCACATTATTTTTGTTTGTGGGGTATTGACCCCGTGCTGAGTCAGGACAGGATGAGTATGCAGCAGAATACTTATTGATTTCTCTCAATCTCTCAGTCTCTCTCTTTCTAGCTCTATCTTAGTCTCTCTCTAATTTCCTTCTTTTTTTAATCACTTCTGCAGCCAAGTCTGCATGTTTTTGCATTCTTTATTTTGGGGGGGAGGCATGCAGCCATCAAAGCAGCAGTATCTGCTTTTCCCCCTCTCTTACACTCAGTCTCTCTCTTGCTCTTCTTTTCCTTTTTTATCCCTTTTGTTGTAGTATATGTGTTCTGTAGAGCACTGCAGTCAATCCCCTATTTAACCCTAAGCATAATCTCCTCCATCCTTGGCAGCCAGAGGCTACTGTTAAGAGGTTTTATTTTGTATACACATTTTGTGTACACCATTTTAGTTGCTCTCATTTGCACTGCCTCCACCCTATCTATGTTCTTTTGGAGAGTGAGAGAGAGAGATACTGCATGGCTGCACGCTGTTTGCTCCGTGGAGTAGATGAGCAGCAGGGATGTTATATACTTTTCCCCTTTTAAAAACAGTGTGGTTAAAGATATTTAGTGTGAGCACCCTAATTTGTTGGGAGGCCAAAGAACTAAAGCACTGAGCACCAGAGATCTAAAAATTGTTGAAGAAAGAGAGAAGGAGTACAAGGACATATCACAAAATATCATGGTGGGACAGTTTGATGCTCTTGACAGAATTTGCACAGAGTGACAGCAGGCCAGATTTCTGAAGACATCATAAGTTGTTGGAGCAGTTGGTAATGCAGAAAAGCAAAGAAAGGTAACTGTCTGTAGAAATTTTCCCGTCCTTTCTTAAAGAAAACTGCCAGTTGTATTATATAATAGGTTATGTGGACTTTAAAAAAATCTTGAGCACTTTGAGATTATATATATTTATTTGGCATACATCTTGTGTTATTATCTATCCCTTTGCCTTTTTATCTGTTATATCAGTACATTTTATAGTAATTGTGGAATTTTTTATATATTGAGACTGTGACACTTTATTGCAGCTTATTGCTTTAGGGTCTTAAGTATACTTAAGAGTTAAAGTACTCTCTGCCCTTTAGTATAACATCTAATGGTATTGTTGTATCTAGTTTTATATACTAGATTAAAGAATGTCTGGGCTTAAGGAGAAAAAGAAGCAACAGACTAATAGTAATACAAAAATGATAAAAGAAAATAAGAAACAAGATCCTAGTAAAACCAAACAAAACAATAAAAAGGAAAACAGTAAAATCATTCAGTTCTTGAAGCCTGTGGATAACATTCTGGAATTAAGGGGGAATAAGACAGTTATAAGAAATAATTTTAAACCAACTTTGACATCCTCACCTATGATATACAAAAAGGGGGAACAAAGAGATCAAACTCACCCATTACTGTAGGAAATTAGAAATCCTGAAGAGGGCATCAATGGGGAGATTGATAGACAATCAGAGACCCCACTTGACAAAATTGGACCAAGGTTAAGTATCTCTGATTTAATGGTGTCCCCAAACAGATCAAAAAAAGATGGCATAGATACTGTGAATCAAAAGAAAACTATGTCAAGGAGTAGAAGTGTTGAAAATGAAGTTCAGGCTGATGTAGTTGAACTGAATGCTGAAAGTATATCTGTTGCAGAGATTGTTGCAGATAATTCTGTAGAGGAGCCACAAGGAACAAGAGCTGGGAATAGTCAAAATAAATTACAGAGTAAAGCCTCTGTAAAAGGCTCTTTAGTTAACAGAGATGCATATTTTAAAAATGTTGAAACTTTTTTGACACCATTAATGAATAAACAAGGTGGTCATAAAAAGGGAAATGAGCAAGGCTGCCACAAAACAGAAATGGAAAAATCAATATACAGTACATGGCCATGACCTCAAAAGAAGATAATCAGGAAGCTGACAATAAGTTATTAAAAAATAGACAAGTTAAAAAAAGAAATTCAAACTGGAAATGAAAAACTATTTGAACTTGTGGTCCTCTTTCAAACATTTATTACATTTTGTACAAAGGATATGTATAACCAAGTAAAGTCATTCCATATGGAACAGAATAAAGATGTCCAACTTTGAAAACAGGTTTCAAATGTGGATACACATAAGCAAATATTGGAGAATGGAGGTGGAAATAAAGGGATGGATAATATAGATGACAGGTTGACAACAGAAAGAAAAGACAAAGCAGACACAAGTCCAAAATTAAAAGCTAATGGAAAAAAGAATGGTAACAAAAAGAGAAAAACATAAGAAAAATTACTGAGGATATTGGAAATAAATTAATTGAAGAAATTAATACATTAATAAAAGAGCTTAAACAAAGGAAATACAATCTAGTAAATAAAACAGAAATAACAACTAACAGTAAAACAGAAGAAAATAGTAAAAATCTAATAAAATCCACAACAACATAATATAATAAATAAAATAGGAAAGTGAGCACCTCTCCAAGAAAGGGAGAAGCCAGTGGATATGAACAAAAAAGGGAAAAAAGTAAAGTTCTTTGAAATAGATATAGAAATTGTTAATTCAGAGAGAGGTCAAATTGATATAGACAAAAAAAACAACATTTGATTAAAGCAGGCAACATGTTGCCTACAGTATTTCTTAAGGGATTACCAAAGACAAAGAAGGAAAATCCCTGTTTGCTCAAACTAGCAGTATACAATTTCATAAAGGGCATGATGGTGGGAAATTAAGTTGGGTGGATATCAAATCAACATACAGATATAAAGCAGAACCTTATAAGGGCTAGATTTGTATAGTGTTGAGTAATGCTGAAAAAAAGGAAAAAAGGTACCACATATTAAAGTGGAATTTTATGATATCAGCATAACACTAGATGATACAATGATATGTGTAAATATAGAAAAACAAATAAGGCACAAGGATACTATGAACAATGGCACAGGAAAAGTAAGTCAAAAAGATACATCTAAACAACCACACATTACTGCATATTTAAAACTGAAGGATGTGGAAGTTGAACATACCTTAGTAGGGAAAGATCAGGGTGAAGCATATATTTGAGGTAGGATAAAACAGGGAACATGTATAAATAGCAGTATAATATCAGAAATTGAGTCATCCTTGGTTTTAAATGATTTTAGTGAAACAACAGGAGATGATACTTCTGGTGCAGACAGCACCATAAGTATTGCAGAATCATCTAACTGACAGCTCAAAGAATACAATGTTGAAACAGCTACAAAAATCTGAAGATGGAATATTGCAGATATAGAGAATAAATTAGCAGATGGAGGTAATAGAAAATACATATCTACTTTTCAAATAATCCTGTTACAAGAAACTTGATGTAGGAAAGGAGATGTGGAAATGCTAGATGGATACAGGATATGGTTGGTCCCAGCTTTAAAAGTAAGTAAATACAGTAGAGCAAAGGGTGGATTAGCAATCTTGGTAAAAAGCACTTTGGATGTGTGTTGCATGGAGTCCAGTTTATATAATAACTTTTAGATGTATTTGATCTTAACTAGTAAAAACACTGTGTTTGTTTTATTCAACATGTATATACCTCCCTCCATCATTCTAAAGGATTTTGAAAACATACTATGCAAACTAAGTAATGATCTGGATGCAGTGAATACCAGATATCCTAATGCCATATTTTTTTTGTCTTGTGACCTTAATGCTAGAGTGGCATCAGAAGTAGAAGAAAAAAACAAAGGAATGGTTTAGAGATGATACAATAAATATTTCTTTGAGGCACTCTATGGAAAAAAATATTAAATAATAAAGGAAAATGTTTATTAAGGTTTCTGGACGATAATATATTAAGAATTTTAAATGGATGAACAAAAAATGATTGGCATGGTGGAATAACTTTCCCGACATTAGTTGGTGGTAGCGTTATAGACTTATGTATTATTAATGCAACAGATTATAGGAAGGTAACAAGTTCTTAAAGTATGGGAGAGTTATCACTTCCTGATATGTGTTGAGTTAAACTTAAATTTAAAAGTAAAAAACAGGAATAAAGTAGTTGAAAATGAAGGCAATAATAATATGTGCATTTACTATCAAAATAAAATAAAATGGAATCCACATGCAAAAAATATATTGACTAGAGTAATAGTTTGTGATGAGGCATATGACCTTAAAAATAAATTAAAGAACTTGGATGAAGAAAATGCAGCTACATTAATTGAGGTATTCTCTGAATTTATCTATTCCCTCAACAAAAAACTACTTAATAATCCTAGGAAAAAACAAAAGACAAATGTTGGACAAAAAATCCTTGATATGACTGGGACTGTATTAAATTAAAAAAAATATAAACAAAGTAAGTAGATTTTTGTGCAAAAATAGCAGTTTGGGTCTCTTATTGGCCTTAAAAAATTTTAAAGCAGCGTATAAAAAAATTATATATTACAAAAAAGCATAAGTATAAAGAGTTACTTTGGAAAACACTCCAAGAAACAATATGGGATAAGGATATGCAGACATTTTGGACAATGGTCACATTTGGATGCAATGAAAATAACCTTAAGTATAATGTATAAAGTTGTATCGGTGCTAATGAATGGGTTTCTCATTTTACAAAAAATATATTGAGGTAATGGTGAAATTAGGCCTGAGATAGAAAGTTTGTACAAAGAAGGTCATAACATAGAAGAATATATAATTACAAAACAAGAAGTTATGCGTGCCATCAAACTGCAAAAAAAAATAATAAGGCAGCTGGGGTTGATGGAGTTCCAGCTGAAATTTACCAATATGGGGCCTGATTCTAGAAGGGTTATGGCTGGTGTAACAGCAGTTGCACCAAGTAAAATGGCGCATGTAGCAACTTACGCCAGCAGTTGCGAAATGCGCGATTCTACAAAGTGGCCTGCGACATGTCACGGGGCACTTGCACCAAACAGCAGTTTCACTGCATAAATCCCCTGCGACATGGCACTAGGGAGTTTATGGCAGCAGTTGCACCCCATTCTAGAAGGGCAGCCACAAAGTCCCCACATTGGGATTCTACAAGAACCCCCGGAGGTGATCCAGCATCATAAGTTAAACCAGTATTTAGCTGGTGTAACCTACAGCCACCCCTGGGGGTCCTGTAGACCCACCAGCGGACATGCCAACATGCTGCCATCCCCCCACCCATGCCCTGATCCACGAGTCACCAGCCACATATGCAGCAAAAAGTCAGCCAAGTTAGTCTAGCAGCCCCCGATCCGTATTACGTAAAGAAAGAACCTCACATCCCTGGTAGTCTAGTGGCCCCCAATCAGTGAAAGACATGCTCAGATATTAATATCTGAGTGTGTCTTTACAGTATGTACTGATTCTGAATGCAGTCGGTGGCTGGCTGTGGTGGTGAGAGGTACGTTATGCCAGTCACCAGCTGGGGATGGTTGGGGTGGATGCTGGGTGGGCTGACATGGCTGGGTGGGGGGCCACTAGACTACCAAGGAATTGAGGGACATTCATTGATTTATGTTAATTGGGGGGGCACTAGACTACCAGGGATGTGGGTTTTCTATTTATTCTATACCGATCAGGCGGCCACTAGACTACCAGGGAATTGAGGGACATTCATTGATTTATGTTAATTGGGGAGCACTAGACTACCAGGGATGTGGGTTTTCTATTTATTCTATACCGATCAGGCGGCCACTAGACTACCAAGGAATTGAGGGACATTCATTGATTTATGTTAATTGGGGGGGCACTAGACTACAAGGGATGTGGGTTTTCTATTTATTCTATACTGATCAGGCGGCCACTAGACTACCAAGGAATTGAGGGACATTCATTGATTTATGTTAATTGGGGGGGGCACTAGACTACCAGGGATGTGGGTTTTCTATTTATTCTATACCGATCAGGCAGCCACTAGACTACCAGGGAATTGAGGGACATTCATTGATTTATGTTAATTGGGGGGGCACTAGACTACCAGGGATGTGGGTTTTCTATTTATTCTATACCGATCAGGCGGCCACTAGACTACCAGGGAATTGAGGGACATTCATTGATTTATGTTGATGGGGGGCACTAGACTACCAGGGATGTGAGATTTTACTTATTCTATACAATCGGGGGGGCCACTAGACTACCAGAGAAATGGTGTTATTTTGTTTCTGTGCAATGATTGGGGGCACTAGACTACCAGGGTTGTGAGATTTTGCTTATTCTATACAATCGGGGGGCCACTAGACTACCAGAGAAATGGTGTTATTTTGTTTCTGTGCAATGATCGGAGGGCACTAGACTATCAGAGTATTGGGGGTTGTGTATGGGTTGACCATGCTACTATTGTTGCGTTTATGCACATGCTTGCTAGGTGCACCCATAGTTCAGTGTACCTGCAACATGTTGCAAGTCTAGGATCTGAGGTGAATGACCCCTGCTCTTCTAGAATAGGGGCGAGGGTCATTGTCACAGTTGTGGGTGGCGCAAGTTGCATTTGACGGCAGTCCTGAATTTGGGGCTAGTTTATTAGCAGGATATTTACAATTATTTGCTCATATTTAATCTTACCATCTGATTGGAATAAAAGTATAATTGTACCATTATTTAGAAAGGAAAGTTGACAAGATGCAAAATGTTATAGACCTATTTCACTTCTTCCAATAATGCAAAAAAATATACACAAGAATAATGTTAGAAAAAATAGAAGATTGGTTTAATAAAAATAATATGATTTCCAAATTTCAATGCAGTTTTAAAAAATAGAATAGTACATTAGATTTGATTTTTTTCTTTACAGTATATTCTGAATAAATATGTTATAGGATAAAAGGGAAATATTTATGCATGTTTTATTAACATAAAGTCTACTTTTGACTCTGTGAATATGGATTTATTATGAAATATGCTGTTAAAGCTAGGGATAGAGAATAACATTCTAGCCATATTGAGACTTTTGCACAATAATACTACAGCCCAGGTTAGGTTTGGGATGGATGGTGCCTTAACAGAAGAAATACCTATTAACAAGAGTGTTAAGCAAGGATGTCTACTTGAGCTAATTCTATTTAACATTTATATAGATTCATTATTGAAAGGTCTACAAGAGGTTGAAACGTTTCCCCCCACAAATTAATAATGAGAAAATAAAACTTATGTTATATGCAGATGAAGCAATATTGCTCTCTCAAACTCCATTAGGACTCAAAAGAGGACTTACCCATATTATGAGTATATTGAAAAATACTGATTTAAAGTTAAACATCGATAAAACAAAAATAATGGTTTTTGGTAGTAGAGGAATAAATCGCAAGGTGTGGTGTATAAATGGACAAAATTTGAAGAAGTTGTGGAGTATAAGTATTTAGGAGTGATTTTTGAAAGAAGTCTGGCATGGAATAGACATATGAAAAAAATAAAAGATAAAGCATATAAAACTACAAATACTATTAGATCATTTGCATTTAGGTTTGCTAGCAATTCCTTTAAGGCCCAGAAATTAGCTTTTGAATCTAAAACTATAAGTCAGATGCTACATGGGTCTGAGGTTTGGGGTATAAATATTGGAAAAAATAACAGTATGGAAACAATGCAAAACAGCTTTATTACAACAACCTTGGGATTACGAAAAGAATGTCCAACAACTTTTCCGAGATTAGAGATGGGTATGCCATCAATTAGAACTGGAATTATGATAAGGACAGTAACATTTTGGAAGAAAACGATGAAAATGAAAGATTTGCAGTTACCAAAAATGTGCTGGCTTGACTTTACGAACACTAGAAAAACAAAACAACATGCACAATGTCGGTTTATGATGTTAGACCTAAAAATTAAAGTTTTCAACATTGACAGTTATACCAGCGATCTGATACAAAGAATCTATGATATAGATAGACAAAAGGACTTGGAAAATGTCTGCCCCACCTAGATATTTGTAATTTATATGTAGAGGCAAAGTTATCAATAGAGGGAGAAAAGTATTTGATGTTTTGTGACAATAAAATTCATAGAAATTTATTGTGTAACCTTAGATTACATATGATATGTGGGTTTCATTCATGGCAAAGTAACCAAAGTAAAGAATTTATATGTACATGTTCTGTAACTACTGAGAAATTAACTATAACACATATCCTTTTAGAATGTGACAAACTGATATGTGAAAGGGAAAAGTGGATAAATCTGCTATTAAAAGGGAAAATGTAGAAGCAGAACCTAGAAAAATGTATCCATCTGTTGAATTTAAATAGTATAAATAAAAGTATATTGTCTTGCTAAATTTATGCTTGCTATAAGACATAAAAGCTAGTCATAAGATTTTAAGTGCAATTTGCTGACTACGGGAGAATAAGATAACAATATAATCTAAATGTTGTATTGTTATAGTGCAGTGAAATAGCTTTATAAAAATGTGACATTGTAAATTTATGGTATGAAATGTTTGTGTCTCCTTCTTAACTAACAGGTGTGCAAATACGAAACTGTATATTCCAGATGATGAATGTTTTTTTAAGTATTTTGTGCAACAAATTATTGTATGTAAAAAAATTCTTTGTAAATTTTTTTTTATATATCCACTGTATTTTTGTCCACCTGGTGTAGCGCTTCCGGCGTGGGGCATCCAGCTGCTGGCTGTGCCAACCCGGAGATCTGGGTGGATCTAATCACACCCAAGAGAGTCCGGGACAGCTGTCTTGCCATCCTGCTGGAGGGCCCCCCTATGCCTCTCTCAGCCAGGACAGCCCCGGGACCTTCCCTGAAGGGACTCCTCACAAGTCCTCCGGGCAACGCAGAGTGCGGCCATCAGGCTGCATGGTCACACCCAGCCAATTTTTCCTCCTTAGTCCCTTGGAATGTGGATATGCAGTAACATGCAGGCACAGCATGCCAACTTCTGCTGCATTCCCCCACATTTTGCACCGACGCTAGTAGTACCTCTGGGCATCATCAGAGGTCACTACAGTGAGGTGGATGTCCCCAGCCCACCCTAGGACTAGGAAAGCAGTCTGTGGATGGTCAATCCTAGTCCTCCCCTACCAACCCCTGATGACCTGGGCTGATTTCTGAACCCGGGTTGCTGGCATGGTGTGAGGTGTGGCGTCTAGCACCTCAACCCTCTGTGCCACTGAGCTGGCTAAAATTCTTTGTAAATTCTAAGACATTGTTTTAATAAAACTGAACTAAACTGAAGAGGTTTTGTTTTGTAAAATGTTAACTTTTGTTTAGTAGTTTGCTTTTTTCCCCCCAGCTCAATCTTATCCATCTCCCCCTTCTCCCCAGCTAGGTCCCCATTAGCTAGAAACCACCATTATTTTTAAATGGCCACTTTCCTTTTGTTAAGGTGTATTTTCTTTTTGTAAAATGGTAACTTTTGTTCAGTACTGTAGTTTGCTTGCTTTTGGCCCCCAGCACAATCTCCTCTGTCTCTCTCTCTCTCTCTCTCTCCAACTGTGTCCTCAGCAGCCAGAAGTCACTGTTAAGTGGTATCTTTTTTTGTAAAATGCTAACTTTTCTTATGTTAAGGGGTACTTTTTGTTAAATAATAGGTAACTTTCGTCTAGCAGCTTTCTTGCTTTTTGGCCTCCTTGGCCCTCTCTCACAACGCAATCTTCTCCTCCTCTCCCTCTCTCTCTCTCTTTTTCTCTCGCTCCAACTCTGTCCTCAGCAGTCTGAAGAAGATAATTTTTAGCTGTAACTTAGAAGTCTTTTGATTTTTTTTGCAACCTTGGCCTCTCACCAATGGTGCTCAATATTCTGTCCCCCCCAACTCCTTCCTCTCAGCAGCTAGCCAGAACCCAATATGTTGTTGTATTTACTTGTTTTACTTAGTAGGCAGTTTCCTATTTCTTTTAGTAGGCTGGCCTTCTCTATCACTTGCTTTCCATCTTTTCTCTATCTGTCTTTGTCCCTCATCTTGCAGTGCCCTTGCTGCCTCTCATACTTTCTGTCTCCATTTGTTGTACACTGTAGCAGTATTTATATTGCTGAACACTGTTACATGACCCATTCTGCCTGCCAGATACTGCTATTAGCTGCCTATCATTGGTGTGCCGATGGTCCATAGCATCTGCCATTTCCCTCCACTCCATGTCACCCAGTTCCCCTCCTCCCCAACCACCAAAGGCACTGCTCCTGCTCACTATTTGTCCCTTCCCTTTTCCTCACATCACTCAATTCCCTCCTCCCCACCCACCAAGGCACCAGATGCTCACTGCATCCTTTCTCTCCAGAGTCCTCACATTGCTCAGTCCCCTCTGCCCCACCCACCAAGGCACCAGACACGTTCACTGTGACCCTTCTCCCCACATCTGCCATCAGCTACATACTATAACCTTTGACTCAGAACTGGACTCAGTTGACCAAAACTGTATTTATCTAAATCTGTGGGTAAGTGCTTGATCTGGGAAGGGGTCATTCTAATTCTAAAAACAACGGTCTGTTCAGCCCTACTTCTAAACACATTTTTGCTTATTTCATGTAATCTTCCCATTTGTGTAATTAGCACATTGTTGTTAATCACTGTTATTTGAAAATATGAGATACAACTCTATTGAACCACCTCTATGTTCATATGTCTAAAGTTATTTATGTGTAATATAACCATTTTCATTTTGGAATCTTTCATTTTATGTAAGCATGACACTTAATACAGCTGTTCTTTTTCTCATAGAAGTGTTAGTGCTCACTGCATACTGATTTGCCCCCTTTGAGACAGCATCTTCAGCTCTATCACCTACCTTCCCCCAGTACTTATGCCATTCCTCTTCTCCCATGGCTTGCCCCCATAGCAAACCTTTGAGGTTGCCCAACCCTGTGGAGAACCAGATCCATTAGAGACAGGTACTCAATCAGTGGTGTGGGGCCGGCAGGGAGCTGTCCATAATCCTGAATTGGTCACATTTTGTTTCCCTTTCTTTTTCTTCACCTGTTCCCAGGTGGCATGCACAGCATGCAGGTGCATGCCTTGGATATTTGTTGCATGCTCCTGAGAGAAAAGCATGCTCCCCAGCTGCCAGAAGGAGTGCTTGTGACACAGTATTGTACCAACTGCCAGCAGAAGTGCCTGTGTCACAGGACTGTACCAACTGCCAGCAGGAGTGCCTGTGTCACAAGATTGTACCAACTGCCAGCAGAAGTGCCTGTGTCACAGGATTGTACCAACTGCCAGCAGGAGTGCCTGTGACACAGGATTGAACCAACTGCCAGCAGGAGTGCCTGTGACACAGGATTGAACCAACCACCAGAAGGGGTGCCTGTGACACAGGAGTTTGTCTCCTTCTCCTCAGCTTGGTTACACTATCAATGGCAGCACACTTCCCAGCCTTGCTTCCTATGTGTGAGCCCCCAGTTTTGGTCATAAGACTGGGTTGTCAGCAAGGAAGCACAGTGGACCTCTGACACTTCATCAGGCAATCCCAAGGCACTTTTTATTTATTTTAATGTAACCATATTTGCACTTGATGCTGCTGGTAAAGCCCTCTGGGGCCCTCTTTTAAATACGGTACTTCACTAAAGTGAGGTTATACAGGTGTTTGCTAATGTGTTACATAGAGCTACTCTCTGCTGTATGAGTGGTTTCATGTGCACTCTTTGGGCAAGGGAACAGCCAAACAATGATGAAAGATGCAGCTCATAAACAGCAAACAGTGGCTCCATGGAACACAACACATTATACAGTAAATCTGTTTTACAGTGCTTGTTTTAAAATTTACATTGGACTCACATTTGTAGTCCTTTCTTTATTTACCTACCATTTTATGTATGAAGGCTTGCCACCTCTTTGCCATTTTCCTGTTATTTTCCTTGAGAAAGCAATCTCTAGGAGCTTGTTTTTAAAGACTCATGGAATGCACCATTTTACAGATCTGAAACAGTGGAGTGCATTTTCTAGCAAGAAACAGACTTACATCGGTGAAGCATTTTCCCCTCACAGGTGTATGAAATTTGTGATATTTAGTTTATTGTCTTCCAATATCGTGATTCACAGATATATCAGCCAGTAATATTTAAGTTACTGGAATTAAAGCAGCTACTTCCAGGTACTCAGAACCCTCCTGAAAATTATTAACCTGATGGTGCCTACCAAGACATCAACATCTGAGTAAGCAAATCAGTTTACTGAGAGACGTACAGTAAATATGTTTACTGACATGCTGCATATTAAGGAAAAGCCAGTTGTGTTTCTAGTATTGCAGATGTATTTTAAAATGAGCATACTGAATGTGCAGATTTAGTTCACTTGCTGTATCGGTCCTTGTAAGAACAGATCCTGAAGCAAATGGTTTGATACCTTTTATTGGGCCAACATATATGTTACAAAAAGAACAAAGTACCTAGATTTTTGGACCAACCAAGTCCTTCTTCAGACTTGGTTGGCCCAATTTGCTTAAACACTTTGTTCTTTTGTAACATCTATGTTGGTCCAATAAAAGGTATCAAACCATTTGCTTCTGGATCTGTTCATATGCACTTGTTATTCTCCATGAAAAAGTAAACCATTTGACTGTGGCTAGTTTTTAATGGCTGTGGGCAGAGCCTACAGCCATCTTGATCTAGCTTGAAAAATGTCTTATCGTGGAACACATTTTAGTACTTTTCTGTGTATCCTTCCATAAGTGCAAATCACAATGACTGTTGCATAAAATACTCCATTCTTTTTGTTTACAGTGTTGGAGACAGAATTCCAAGCTGCTTTTCTCTGAGAGCAAATGTGCACACATTTTAAACAAATCTAAATATCATAAAAACTATTCAAAGTGCAGAAAAATAACTGTGTTGTTTAGTAAATCAGGAACATGGATTTACTAGAAGAAGTAATAATCATTAGCCATGTAAAATCAGATAGTTCTAACAGACAGCGCCTAACTTGAAGTCTCACCTCGAAGTGACCTGCTAGAGCTAGTCTGTATCAGCTTTCCATCTCTCCTAGACATCTCCTAACAGTCATTAACCCTTTCCTCACAGAACATCCCCTCTCTAACCATGTATCTAGTAACATGCATTATCTCCTCTACTTGAAGTCTATTATACTCATGAACTGTAAATAGATTATACTGATAGCACGCAGTATATCTTTCCATTTGTAACAGTATTTGTTCTGATTAGTTTTTTAGGGTCTTATTAACTATAGCATCAGTTCTTCCTATCAAATAACACTTGTTGTATGTGTACCATACTGTATGGTGTAAATGGACTTTGCACATTCTTCTACATTGTAAAGCAGTGTATAGTTAGAAGTAATGTGTGGCATTTAGAAACTGTTTTATCTCTTTTAATAAAATGCACAGATGTTTTATGTCAGTTTAGGTGATGAATTAACTTCAGAGTCTGAATATATATACAGGCTACCTGTTTTATGTTCGATCTTCCCATGACTCCCAGCAGTCTGACTTACAGGAAGACATGATCTCCAACTGTACACTGCAATCAATAGACATTTCAAGAAAATGCATCTTCCTCTGTGCTGTATATTACATTGTAGTCCAATCTATATTGTTACTTTTTGACATGAACACCCTTACCCCTTGTACAACTTGTAATAATGGAAAAATAACTTAGTCACTCTTTCTACATAATAGTATCTGCATATGGCAATAAAAGTAGCATTTCTAAATTTCTGATCTGAAGTAACAAACTGCAGTGATGTATCCTAGAATACATGACAGTAAAATGTGGTACATAGAAAATAATGGATGGGTAGCTAGTTATAACAAGGATTTTATACACCCCCGAGGCGTGGGATGCCACATAAACACTGAGAACAAAGCTTGAGGGGTTTATGGAAGGCATCCCACCCCGAGGGGGTGTATACAATCTGAGTTTTAACTAGCTACCCATCTTTTATTTTGTATAATTGCTGGGGATCGTTTTTTCACCACAGCAATTACACAAAATAAATGCACCTATTTACCGAGCTGAGCTGCAGACTGTTGGAAACCTGCGGTAGATAGCTGTCAGTAAATGGTAGCAATGTTTAGTTTTGTTTTCATTTTAACTTGGATGATGGTTTGCTGTGATGAGAAATCTTTTTTTATTTAAAATAAAAAACTTACAGCCGACAACTTCTGTCTGGTAGTACTGCAGTACTGAGGCCTCATGATGGATGGCACAGAAAAGGGGAGGCTTGTGGTAGGCATATGCATGGAAGTAGGGAAACCAGGGATGTGAATGTTGTTATAACCAGCCAGTTATAACACTGGAATTACAACCCAGTTTCCCTATGGGACAAATCTATAAACAGTTATTATAGTAGATTTATGGCACATCAGATACCAGTATTCTTTAGTCTTATGTTTTCAGAGTTGTTACCCAACTTGAGGTAAATGAATATTTGGTTCAGATCCCACCACAACCACTTATACATGATGACTGGGGAGCACTTGTATTAGATCAGGGTTACTTTCATCATGTTTATGGCTACTGTTGTAACGTGGAATTTAAGCACACACATGTATTTTTTTTATTTGTTTAAATATATTTTGCTGTAGAATGTGTGTCCATTTGCCTGTTGCAACAAGGTTGCCCTGATTCCATGCTAAGTGGGCACATTCTGTAACTGGACACTGTTTATTCAGCTTCAATCTGGGATCCATTTTAACTGTAATTTCAGGCACAAAAATAGGGCTTAAGTATCCTTTATGTTTTGTTCTGCTATTCCCTCTGCATATATTTACTGTCAATTTACATAACGGCCCGGATATTCAAACTGTGTCAGGCTGTGGTGCAAGCCTGGGCGCAGCACAACATGGCTGCACAGGGGCGTTGACTGGGCGATAGTCAACAGAGCTGCGCCATGGCACAGCATCATTGAATATCACACCCTGGCCACCCGCAGTGCGCATGGTGCAGTGGCACTGCACCAGCACAAGTGGTCAGAGTGGAGCAGGGGGATGTGCTAGCACAAGTTCCACTGAGCTATGTGCAGCAACCATGATATTCAAAAGTGCACATGCAAATGGGGCCATAATCCTTACAAGGCACAAATGGGGCCATTTGCATGTCATTATGGCCCCATTTACATGCAGGTGTGCCGATCCCCGGTGACTTGCGCATGGCACCCTGCCAGGCAGCAGTAGTCAGAGACCGATGCCCCCTGCAGCGTGGCAATGTGCCCCACAGTCCGATCGCAGGTTAAAATAAAATATTAAACAATCTAACATCCCTGGTGGTCCAGCAGACCACTGTCAGCCTGATCGTGGGCTTCAGTAAAATAAAATCCTATCCAATATCCCTGGTGGTCCAGTGGACCACTCTCAGCCCGATTGCGGGCATTTGTATAAAAAACAGTACAGCCACTATCCCTGGTGGTCCAGTGGACCCCCCTCCCCACCCTTCCACTGATCCCAACTGCCCCGCTCCCCCCAGTCAGTGGTGGATGGCAGCACCCCACTCGCCTGCCACCTGCTGACTGACACCATCGGTAGGGCTGTATGCCCATTGGTCCACAGAGTGAGCCAATGGGCATGCAGCCCATACCATACTACACATTCCAGATATGGGAATGGATCCATTTACATATCTGGAATGTGTAGCACGGCACAGGCTGCATGTCCTTTGGCCACACTGTGACCACCGGGCGTACAGCCCCGCCGATGGTGCCAGTCAGTGGACGGCGCGCAGGTGGGTGGGTGCTGCTGCCCGCCCTGACCAAGGGGCGGGGGGGGGTTCAGTGGGTGGTTGGGAGGGGTCCGCTGGACCACCAGGGATAGTGGCTATACTGTTTTTATACAAATGGCCGTGATCAGGTTGAGAGTGGTCCACTGGACCACCAGTGATATTGGAGTTCTGATATTTTACTGAAGCTCACGATCGGGCTGACAGCAGTCCGCTGGACCACCAGGGAGTTAGGAGGGTCATTTCTGTCGGTATGCCCATGATCAGGCATGGGGGGGCACCGTTGGGTGCAGCCAGAGCTCGGGTGGCCACCCACAGGTGGCAGCTGCCGTGTTGTGCCCTGCAATATGGCAGCTCACCTGTTTCTGGCCATCTGTTGTTCCTTTTTTGAGGGGGATCAACTTTGTGTGGCACAAGTAGGGGTTGTGCATGCATGGACTCAGTACATCCCGGGCTGAATATTGGGATGTGCAGAGTATGCATGGGCATGCACCCCCCCCACCTGCACCACATACATTACTGATGCACTCCTGCACATCGGGATTTGTGCCAGGCACAATTCCCATTTGAATATTGCGCCGGGGCGAATCAGTGGGTTGCACATGGTGCAACACTGTTGCACCAAGCGCAACCCTTTTGAATATCTGGGCCAATGTATCTCCTTGGAACCAGTTTAATCTTGCTGCAACAGGGAAATGGACATAAATTCTACAGCAAAATATATTCAATGCAGATTTAAAAAAACAAATATGTGTGCATAGATTCTATTTTGCAACAGTAGCCACAAACATGATGAAAGCAGCCCTGATCTAACACAAGTGCTCCTGGGACATCACGTACAAGTGGCTCTGGTGAGATTTGAAGCAGTGATTCATTTATCTCAAGCCAGATAACAACTTTGTAAACATAAGACTACAGAATATTGTTTTTTGCTGTGCCATAAAGCTGATGTACCATATTTTATTATCATATTTTCTATGACACATTTCAGATCACTACATTGTGTTACTTCAGATCTGAGATTTGGACT
The DNA here is from genome assembly GCA_016271365.2 of Neoceratodus forsteri. NCBI lineage: Eukaryota > Metazoa > Chordata > Ceratodontiformes > Ceratodontidae > Neoceratodus > Neoceratodus forsteri. The sequence goes on along the minus strand of CM057453.1, from coordinate 275,075,219 downwards.
TGCTGCTGTTATTGCTGAAGATGCTGTTAGTTAAAACAGTAATTAAATTATTTTTCTATTATGACAGGTTTGTACAAGGGGTAAATGTGGCCATGTCAGAAATTAAAACTATAGTCTGGATTACATTCTAATATACAGCGCAGAGCAAGAAGAATTATACTAAAATGTTAAGTGACTGCAGTGTACAATCAGAGATTATGTCTTCATCTCAGTTAGACTGCTGAAAGCCATACAAAGATAAAAAAAAACAAGCATTTTTCAATGCTGAAGGTTTCTTTGTATGAAGTATGTGGGATGGCATTCAGTGGCACTCATGTCTCTCATTCCTTGGACCTTCTTCAAGCTCACCACAGACATATCGGCTCTGGCTAGAGTTTGTTTCTTGCCGTATGGATTGGGAGTGGGGTGACTGTATTCATTTGGAAAATTAGTTCAGAAATATGCAGTATAGCTGAGGATTGAGAATTTATAAACTGCAGTATTTTGACAGTTTGCTAAAAGACTTTGTCAGTGGTGTCTGAATTGAGAGCTGCCCTTTAGTGGTGAAGCAGCTGCTTGGTTCACTGACAGTGACAGTCACTATAGTAAGAGTGCTCTAAGCATGAAATATTCTTTTAGCTGTATAAAAGTGTATTTTATACCGAGGATGCAGAGCATTTGATTCCCTGGTGCTACAATAGATGGAGCTGAGGATTTATAATGTAGAAGCTAAATAGATGAATGAATGAATGAATGAATGAAAGAATGAATATCATCATAAATAAGTGTACTCTTTTCTTTACTTTGTCTGAAATTGATCAGATGCTGTAAGATAACTGCTCTCCAGTTAAACTACTGTATCTTATCCATATGGTCAGATCCTCACTATCTATGTAAAGAAATATGACTACTGCATGTGAACAAAGAATGTGCTCAGTTGGAAAATGGGTAGTGGTCAAAAAGAAATCTGAATCAGTTTATATACCCATATTATCCGTATCTAACTGAAACATATTATACTCTCTGGGAGTACCCGATGAGCTTCCGATACTATCCATTCATTTTAAAAAAATCATGGTTTACAGTGATCCTGTGCATTGTGATAAACTACTGTACAAGTATGTCCACAATTTGACAAATGATCTTAAAAAATAGTGAAATATTTTCAGCCCAATTTCTCAATTCTGCATGTCCACTTATGGAAGAAAGAAAACAAGTTCCTGAAACAGTGTGAAACAATGGTAGATGCTTCCAAATACATCTGTGGGTGGCACAGGAGTGCAAGCCTCATTGATTCCAGTTTCATATCTGACTCTTTAAAGTGTATTTCACATCTGCCAGCTCATTCTGCTGTAGCACAAATTATTTGTAGTTACACTATGCACTATAGGAGAAGCCCTACAGAGCGCTTATTCTTCTTATATGTGTAGCAAATGCATCATGGTTAGAAAAAACTAAGATGGCAGTTATAATGTCTCTTAGTAGTGCAAAATAAGCAGTTCTGTATTTTATGCTAAGAGGCACACGAGTCAGAGATCTGTGAGATAATGTTGACTAGGCATGAAAAATAAATTCAGACAGATGCTGTGGGAGTACATGCCTATCAAGAGCAGCATGATATCAGTGGAATGGTACATCTTCTTAAATGCAGTAAACTAGAAAGACAGAAAATTTCACTAAAGAAAGTGCATGCCAAACCGTAAACTAGTTTATACATCTTCTGACATTATAGATGTGGGCTTTCAGCTATGCATTCTGGCATTTTCCTTATTTGACATTTGAATAAAGACAGCTTCTCTCAACACCAGTATAACATGTTATACATCAGCTATTCTTGAAGTGTGCAAAATACTACATGAGTTTAATGTTTTTTTCCCTGACTGACAAACAGTTGAGGATTGCACACCGTTGGTAACACTCTTTGAAAGATCCTCATACTCACACATTTTTTCACAGGTTTTATTATGTCTAAAAAAACAAAAAGGATGTATATATCTACCCTGCTTTATTGTTTTTGACTACACATTGCAATCTTGTTTTACTAGGACACAATTTAAATGTCAGCTTGTAGTATTTTTCTAAGAGGAATAACAATGGCTAAAACATCTTGGTCCCTATTTTGTGTCACTGTTCATCAGATAAAGTGGTCACAATGACCACTTTGCAACAGCACAACCTGGGCAACTCTGTTGAGCTATGCTTTATGGGGGTCATACACATTTCCTTTGTTAACCATACAGCCAATGCAGTTGTTAAGGAAATGGGGCAGAGACCCCATGCAAATGGTCTGAAGGGACATTCTCAAGTGTATTGCTGCCACTGCAGACTTGCACAAACACCACTCTGACCTTCTCTAGTTACCACCTTCTAAATGCAGGCAGTGATGGGATCATAGTAGGATGCAGGAATATAAACTGTGGCTGGATGGCTGCTTAATTATGGAGGCAGTATAGCATAGTGGTTAAAGGCACTGAGCTGCAAATCTGGATACCTGTGTCTGAATGGCTTCAGCCCCCACTTGCATACTGTGTGAATTTGAACAAATCACTTAACATCCTTGTGCTCCCAGGTCACACCTGGAAACAAGCTCTGGCTTAGTATGTCTTTCCTAGTTAAAAAATTCCCCCGCTTTCCCCTTAATTAGCCAGTGTATGAGGGGATGACCACTGGATTACCAGGAGCAGCATGTCTACTGGGCGAGGGAAGAGGCAACTGCGGGACCACCAGGGATAATATATTTTATTAAACCTTAGAAAAAAAATCCTGGTCTCTGATTGGACCAGAGCCTGTCACATACAAGTTTTTTTATGCTATTGCCCAGTTCAAAACAAAGAACCAGGCAACAGGTTTGTTGGAATCAGACAATAGTTCATTAGAGCCAGGCAATAGTTTATTAGAACCAGGCAATAGTCCATTTGAACAGGGAAATATTTTTTTAACTGGCAAGTAAGGGGGAGGTGCTGCTTGATGGTTACTTCAATCTACCAGATGTGGAGCGGAGCCTTCCAACTGCGCCTTCAGCAATGACCAAGCCATCCTTGCCTCCCTACAAGGGGCTTTTCTCAAGCAGCTAGTCAAATAACTTGCTTGGGGGGGCAGTGCTGAATTTGGTGCCTATAAACAGGAACAGCATCATAGACGTCACAGAGGGCAGTACTCTAGGTACCAGTAATCACCATACAGTGTGGTTTAACATTAAGATGGAAACAGAGGCTAACCACATGATGATGAGGGTCATGGACTTTAGAAGGGCAGATTTTACAAAAATGGGAGGAGACTGCCTCAGAAACTGCTTCATATGGGGATTGTCATGTAGGGGTAGAGGCACATTGGGGAAAAAATAAGGGAGGGAATAATCAAGGCAACCAACCTCTGTATGAAGGAAGTCAGCAAATGCAGAAGGAAAAATAGACTGTTATGATTCTGTAGAGAAGTGGACAAAGTGGTGAAATAAAAATGGGCAACATTCAGGAGGTTCAAGAAAATGAGAAAGAGGAGGAAGACATAGAGATGTAAAAAGTAAAACAGAGGGAAGCAGGAAAGGTGATCAGGGCAGCAAAGAAACAGACAGAGGAAAGGATAGTCAAAGTGGTAGCTAAAGGAAATAAGGTGTTATTCAGGTACATAAGTGAGAAGAGGAAAATAAGGGGTTGGGCAGTGAGGATATGGATGGTGGCAGGGGGAGACTGCAGAAGAGGAGCAAGAAAAAGCTGCCGTTCTGAACAGGAACTCCTGCTCAGTCTTCACAGTGGGGGGAAGGGGAATGGACCAGCAGGGAGCAGAAGTAATAAAGGAAGGTGGACACAAGTCCATTTTCAGAGGAACAAGCCCTGAAGAGACTTGCAGTTCTGAAGGTAGACATGGCTAAAAAGGTGGACATGGCTAAAAAGATGGGTTACATTCAAGCATATTTGAAGGACTCAGGGGTGTGCTAGCTGCTCCACTGATGGCCTTGTTCAACAGTTCTCTGGAAAATGGCATGGTTCCAGAGGACTGGACAAGAGTAGACATGGTTTATCTATATCAGAGTGGCAGTAGGGAGGAGGCTATCAACTATAGGCCAGTCAGTCTCACTTCAGTGGTGGGGAAATTAATGAAAATCCTGCTAAAAGAAAGTCTGGTAGAATATCCTGAATCCCATGGGCTGCATGATCACAAGCAGCATGTGCAGGGATCTTGGGAAACTCAAGGAATGGTCAAGAGCATGGCAATTGGGGTTCAGTGCCAGAAAGTACAAAATCATGCACCTAGGGCATAGGGGCCCCGTTGTTTAGTATAGGATGCGGGGAGGAACTGACAGTCACTAAGCAGCTATGGGCCTTTGGGGTTATCAAAACTGATGATCTCAAAATAGCAGACCAGTGTAACAAAGCAGGGGGTAGGGCTAGTAGGATGCTTGCGTGTGTGACAGAGTTGAATAAGACATGACTGAATAAGACCCTGTCCCATTTGTTATGCAGAAAGAGTTAAATGCAAGTGTCTGTTCTGTCCTCTCCTTTTCTGTCTCTTGTCTGTCTGGTTGGCCAACCAAATGTTCTTGTGTGACCTAGGAACTGATCACTCCGATTGTCTCACAATTCTCCTCCTCTCACTATCTCTCTGCCTTCACTTGCTGTTTCTGTCTTTTCTTTACCCTTGCATATATTGAGTTTATAGAAATATATGTGAATTTTTGTTTGAAACTATAAGTGATACTGGGATCCCTTAGTTTAAAACTGCATATAGTTATACTGTTGAAATGATTGCAAAAAGCTATTTGAAATTTAGGGGTTAACCTTGACATGCAGCGCAAACGCTTTTGCAGAGTTGTCAACAAGAGGCCAGATTTGGGACATCATGTTCTATTTTGTTGTACCTGCAAGAAAAAAAAAACTTACACATTTCTAGTCTCTTAACAAGCTTTGGAGGCAGAAATAAGGGCAGCAATGCTTTTGCTAGAATAAGAGAGAGACTGAGAAACTGAAATTTAAAATTAGAGATTACCTCAGATGAAGGAGTTTGCTTTATCTGTTTGTACTGCCTTTGTAAATAGCTACATTGAATATTTTTTTTTATTTTGCTGTTAGTGATAATAATAAAATGTTACTGGGGAATTTTACAACTGTTTCTGGTTTTCCTTTGCTTACTGACCTATGTCTCGATGATAGCATGCATAGGGAGGGGTATCACTATCTCCAGGAGGAGGAAGGTGGTGTTGCTACTGTATCGCTTGCTGGAGTATTGTGTCCAAGTCTAAACCAAACTGATGTGTCAATCTAAAATGGTGTGGGGGTTACACCAAAAGCCACACAAGGAGAAACTGAGGGATATCAACATATACAGCCTAGAAGAGGGGCAAGCAAGAGGGGCATGATAGAGACCAACAAGAACATCACAGGGGTGAACATGGTTCAAGAGAGAATTCTTGTTTATATGAGAAAGAACAGCAGGAGCAGCAGTCACGTGATGAAGCTGGAAGGGGGGTGTAAAGAGGGATGTAAGATTATTTCACTGAAAGGGTGATAGACACCTGCAACATATTGCCAGTGGAAGTGATGGAGGTGAAAACATTGGGGGCTTCAAGCCTGCATGGGAAAGACATAGTGAAATATTATTAAATAGGCACTGAAGAAGGAGGGTCACCGGTGACCATTTAGGGTCTGTAGAGATTCATTAGGCAGCAAACATTTGGGAAGACTGGGTGAGCCAAGAGGTTCTTTTCTGCTAACAAATTCAGTGTTTCTATGTTTCCATTACTATTGCCTGTTCTAATCCTCGTAAGTTGGATAATGTTTAATAAAACAGATATTGACCAAAGTTTGTTGTGATATCATGGGAAAACACAGACCCTGTGGAAGGAATTATTACTTCCAGTAGTCACATTGCTCTCAGCCTTTGGCTTCAGGCAATATAACAATTGTCAGGCAACAATTCATCCCTCAGGGTTGACATTTTCCCACTATTTCCCTTGTCTCTGGTCAATATTTGTATATTGGAGAAAAACAAAAACACTGGTGCCGGTGCTTTTTATTTTCCTCTGGTTTCACTATGACCAGGCATGGGTGGGTAGCATGGAGCAGCGTTTTTTATGCTGTTACTTAATATTTGTATTCTGTAGAGCAGGAAGGCAACCACTGAACCACCAAGGAGTTATAAGATATGAGAAGGTTGGGTAAGAGTATGCAGGACTTCTTAGTAGGGGATAAAATTACTAGGTGAGTGTGACATTAGATAAGCAACAGGACCTGGAGGGTGGTAATAAATGCAAAATACTAAGAGGTCTGAAGGGTCACTAGCAGAGTGCCATAGGGATTTGTCTTGGGACTGGTCCTCTTCAACATCTCGATCTGTGACATACTGTAGAGGTAGGGATCCAGGGCAAGATATTCCTTTTTAAAGATAATACTAAGATCTGTGGCTTAGTAGATAGTGAGGAGGTGGTCAAAATCATGAAGGAGGACCTGAATAGATTGTAAAGGTGGTCAAAAGGTATGGCAGTTAAAATTTAATACCAAAAAAGTAAGGTGATGCACATCACGGCAAAAAATCCTAGCACTGAATATAGGATAGGGGAGATTGCAATGGAAAGCACTACAGAGGAACAGGACTTGGGAAGTAATACTATCAGACAGCCCAAAGGCATCAGTATAATGCAATATGGTGGTGGGCAGGGTAAACAGAATGCTGATGTATGTAGTGAGAGGGACTGACAGCAGGAAATGTTACTTACTACTGCCACTGTATAGGTCATCAATTCAGCCTGACCTGGAGTACTGTGTGCAGTTTTAGAGTCCATATCAGAAGAAGTACAGAGACAGGTTAGAGGCAGAGCAGAGGAGGGTAACCAAAATGATCCAGGGACAGCCTGAAAGGACATAAAAGGAGAGATTAGAATATCTGCATATGTGCAAGCTTGAGGTGAGAAAGGAAAGAGGGAGTGTGACTGAAACATATAGTACATACTGTATACCTCCACTGGTAAAATAAAGTGGATGGTGGGGAATGGTTCAGATTGAGTGGGAACACAAACCTCAGGGAAAACTCCAAGAAGCTGGGTGAGGACAAGAAAAAGAGAGATACCAGGAAGATCTTTTTCATGGAGAGGGCATTAAAGGGTGGAATAGGCTGCAGGTGATGTGGTCTGTGCAGAATCCATAGGGGGTTTTCAAAGAAGATGGGAAATATATAAAGCATTGGCAATGACCACACCAGAAAGAGAGGGGGACAAGGAAGTAAGGACCTATAAAGCTCTTTAATTCAGCATTAGTTAGGTAGGAAATGTTTATTACATTTGTATTGCTGAATGTTATTTATCGTCTATTGTGTATCATGTTTGTTTTTTGTAATTGCTTGTCGCCTGTGAAAACGGGCAGTTTTGCTCATCAGGCTCACAAGGATAAAAATTAAAAAATGAAATGAAAAAAAATGAAAGGGCAGACACAGTAAGCCAACAGGCCTTTTTATGGGGTCAGATTCTATGGTTCTGTGCTACAATGGGCTGCACTACCTCTGAATCTATAGTTGGGGTTGCAGTATTCTTTGGTGTAAGTTCACCATTCAGCCAAGATTGGACTGTGGCTCAGCAAGACTATGGTCTGCAGGTTGCTGTAGGGCCTGCTGTATGTGTCCCCTCTGATCCAAGCACATGTTCTAGATTGGCAACCTTGTGCTCAAATCTCTGCCAAGAGACTTTCTTTGAGCCCCAATGTTTGTACTAGAAGACATTTCTGGTGGTTATTAATTCAGCCATCTGAACTACAAGCCTTGGTTTGTGAACCACCCCTTCTGGTGTTTTCACAGGGATAGGGTGGCTTTGCATACCCATCACACATACTGGCCTATGGTGGAGTCTAATATCCAAATTAATACATCTTCTGATTTTAATGCATTCTTTCCTTCATCTCTCAGCACCTGAGTGAAGTTCTACTGCACTCTTTGGATATTAATGGAATCATTCAATACTACAGGAACCATACTGGGGACTTTGGCAGTCCTCCCAGCTGTTTACAACTTTGACCCTAACACCAGGTGTATACCAGCCTCCAAACAATTATTTTCCAAGTAGGTCATCTTTTGCATCATGTTCTGCTTCAGCCAGGTATCACAGGGCTAACTTGTACCATTGCAGTTCATACCAGGTAGTGCTTGGCACATTTGGTGGCATGCCTTTGGTCCATTTGAATCACTACATACAGTATTGCAGAACTGTCACATTATACATTTTATTCCTTTATTCAGCATTATAGTCTGGTGCCCAGTGGGAGGGTGATATTTAGCCTTTCTGTTTTATAAGTCCTGCTCTCCTGAGGGAGAAGTCCACTGTTTTACCAACCATATTGGTTGGGTTGGTACTGCTCGGTAATTGTCCAGTGTATTATGGCTTTAAGAAGATACCCTTGAAGAAGATGTGTAACAGTGCCTTCCAGTTCACTGGCTGCCTCTTGTTATGGTGAGCTCTTCTTTTTTAGCTCTTTGTTTGGCACTGCGTAATGAGTCTGTTACCATTACTGAATGCTGCAATTTGCTGTGTAATAGGCAATGTTCACTTTGATCCTCCTGCCTCTTTGTATTATTATTAGTGGTGACAGCCCCAATACTGTTGCTGATGGATGTTTATAAATCTGTTCACTCATGGCAGGAAACTGAAGGGCAACACACATTATATATGCAATGCTGTGCACTGAAGTGCACATAGGCACATTGACGTGGATGTCTCCATCTTGCAAAGGATTTCTACAAGGTCCTAATGCTCATGGCTTGTAGGTCAATGTATTATAACTTTATGAAGATCCTCTCAAAGATCTAATGTTACCAGTAAGTCAATAGCCTTTTCTGTGGTGGGAAGGAACTGGCAGCACATAACACCACCAAGGCAGATAAGATGGGGCTTTTGAGCATGATTCACCAGATGCCCAAAAATTTAAATGATCTTTGGGAATGGGTTACCAGCCGCTGGACAACCAATATGACCAGAAAGGGGACACAAATATGAAACACTGTTTGGCCAACAAGTGGACGTTAAAGTAAACTCTGGTGTGGCGACAACACTGGTGGCAGCATCAAATGCCCAGAACACACTAGATAGAATGGCACCATGCCCTTGGTGCCATAGTATAGCCTGACCCTTGTGAAATAAGCTGTTCCATCATGATAGTGATTACACAGTCTCTGTGTGACCAGTAATATTTGGAACACAAATCTGTATAATTGTATGCAGTACCACTGTCACAAGAAACAATATGCCCCCTGCAGGCAGTGGCTACTCTGTGTATGGTAGTTTTAGTGCATGGTGGTATGGATTGCTACATGTACTGTACCTCCAAATATTGCCATCCAGAACAGCAACTGTGAACAGTGTCCCAGAGTTGTAACTTACAGTGGTATGCCAGATTATTAAGTACACGGTTAACCAAAATTCTATAAATTATAAATATTAGTGAAACATGCATCTCATCTTGATGCACATTTCATTAATATTTAGTTTTTCTACTTTTATTCAAAGGAAGAAGGACTGGGTGCTGAAGCACTGCTTCCCCAGGTGGTCTACCTGCACACCCTGTTCCACCACATGCTGCTGTATTGCTAGTGCTCAAAAAGGTAAATAAACCTTACCTCCAAAAACCATATAAACACTACAAACAGGTATCTGCCTCTATCTCTGAAATCAAATAAAGAGGCAGAAGACACTGCAGAGCAGGACACTGCGGCACAGGAGCTAGCACAACAATACTCACCCAAATCAGGAACCAAAACTAAACAAGCACAAAGGAAATCCAAAAAACTTCTGATCATAGGAGACTCCATGATTCGGGGAGTTGATACCCATCTCCAGCCAGGGTGATGGGTCAGATGTCTCCAGGTACATCAGCATGGAGAGACACTGGACCGCATTGCTAAAATTGTTCACAAAGCAGGAGAAAACATTGATGTCCTAGTACACATAGGGACTAATGATCTCACCAGCCGGTCAGTTGTGGAGACCAAGGAACACCTGACTAGGCTGGGTATCATCTATTTCGTCGGCATCTCCTTCTCTGAGATCCTGCCAGTCTGGGAGAAGGGAGCAGATGGACGGAAGGTCAGAGAAGGGAGATAGGGAGCTAAACACGTGGCTCAAGGACTGGTGCCAGGAAAAAGGACAGATTTGTAGGAACTGGCAACAGTTCTGGGAGCAAAAGTTCTTTAAATTTGATGGACTGCATCTGACTAAAGAGGGAGTCAGTGCATTGGGGCAGAAGTTTGACGTCTTTGCAGAATATTTAAACTAGCAAATGGGGAGAGGGGTGCAGCACCCCATACGTCGAATGGGAAGAACACCCTTCCCCCCTCAGCTAGTGGTCAAACAGGAATTCAGCGTGTTTGCCTTTCATTTGCATCACCAGGTAAGAAAAAAGGTTTGTCTCCCCATACGATGCACAGGGGTAATGCCAAACTTCACCCAACAACTAACACACCAAAATCTGGCCAATGGAAAATCATGTACACAAATGCTCACAGCCTGGGAAATAAGATCCCAGACCTGCAGGCAATAATGTCAGAGGCTAAGCTGGACATAGTAGCAATTAGTGAGACGTGGTTTACCAGTAACCACACTTGGGAGACTTCAGTACCTGGCTATGTATTGTTCAGAAGAGACCGAGTGCAAAAAGGGGGAGGAGTGGCCCTGTATGTTAATGAAAATATCAAAGCTACTGAAATTCAGAATACACATAAGGAGCCAGAAGAACTGTGGGTCACCCTGGAAACAGGAAATGGGACAGCCATAAGAACTGGGTGGTCTACAGGCCCCAGACCAGGGGAGGACATAGACACATTACTGTTAGAAGATATACAAAACATGACAGCTAAAGGGAGGTTCTGATAATGGGAGACTTCAACATGCCAGATACAGATTGGTCAATACCAGCAGGAACATCTGCCAGAACTAGACTCATAGTGGATTCCCTGCAGGGGAGGGCCTCAAACAACTGGTACAGCAACCCACAAGAGACAGGGCTATCCTAGATCTAGTACTGACTAACAAAGAAGGGATCACAGATCTCCAGGTAGAAGGTCACCTGGGGCCAGTGACCATCACATGGTATGGTTCAATTTGGCTACTACATCTAAATCATCCCATTCCAAGGCAAAAATATGGGACTTCAGAGGAGCTGACTTTGATAAGATGGCCAACAGAGTTAAGCTAGCCCTGGCAAAAAGAAACACAGGTGAGGAGGTACAGGCAAAGTGGGCAAGCATTAAGGATACAATACTTGAAGAAACATCCCATTGTGTTAGACAGAAAAGGAAGTGCAAAAGAAGAAGGAAACCACTTTGGTTCTCAAATACAGTAGCAGAAAAGGTCAGAGCCAAATGGCTGGCCTTCAGAAAATATAAGGGAACACAGCGGGATGAAGATAGGGAGGCATACCAAACTGCCCTAAGGGAAGCAGGTAAGGCAGTAAGGCAGGCAAAGTCCCAAACTGAGGAAACACTAGCACGAACAGTAAAAGAAGGTGACAAGACTTTCTATAGATACATTAGTGAAAGGAGAAAGTCCAGAGGGGGTATTGCTAAGCTTAATGGAGAAAAGGGAGCTTGTGAGGAGGAGGACCATGTAAAGGCATCTATCCTAAATAGATACTTTTGCTCAGTATTTACTGAAGAGACGGTAGGGCAGGGCCCACAGCTCAGCATCATGGACACAGGGGGGAGGGAGGTGAGCACTACTCCCTTCACAAAAGAAAGGGTCCCACAAGAGCTTAAGCTCAGGGTGGATAAGGCAATGGGACCTGATGGCATACATCCCAGGGTACTTAAGGAGCTAAAGGAGGAACTAGCAGAGCCATTAGCAGAATTGTTTAGTGAGTCTCTGAGCACAGGAGAGGTCCCAGAAGACTGGAGAAGGGCTCATGTGATCCCACTCCACAAGAATGGTAGCAGGGAGGAGGCGGGGAACTACAGATCGGTCAGTCTTACCTCAGTAGTGGGCAAGATTATGGAGGCACTCCTTAAGGAAAAGGATAGTGCAACACCTGGACTCCATAGGGGCACAGGATCCAAGACAGCATGGGTTTACAAAAGGAAGGTCCTGTCAAACTAATCTCATAGATTTCTTTGACTGGGTAACCAGAGTGGTGGACCAAGGGGGAGCAGTTGATGTTGCCTACCTTGACTTCAGCAAAGCTTTGACAGTGTTCCATATAGAAGATTGATAAATAAGCTGGGTAGGCTCGGGGTGGGTCAGAAGTTGGTCAGCTGGGTGGCAAACTGGTTGACGGGCAGAAAACAGAGAGTGGTGGTAAATGGTATACAGTCAGAAGAGATGCAAGTCACAAGTGGGTACTCAGGATCAGTCCTGGGGCCAGTCCTATTCAACATCTTCATTAGTGACCTCGCAGATGGACTAGATGGTAAGGCTTGTCTGTTTGCAGATGACACCAAGATCTGCAACAGAGTAGATGATCCAGATGGGGTGGGCAGAATGAGAGAGATCTGGATAAACTAGCAGAATGGTCAGAAGAGTGGCAACTGGGATTTAATGCAAAGAAGTGCAAAATCATGCACATAGGGAAGAGAAACCCTGAAGCCACTTATAGGCTGGGGGAGTTAGCAGTCACAAAGGAAGAAAGAGACTTGGGCATCATCATCACTGATGACCTAAATCATCCAAGCAGACCTCTAAAGCAGTAGGTAAGGCTAGGGGGTGTTAGGGTGTATTAGTAGGGGTATCACAAGTCGAAGAGGGAGGTAATAATCCTCTGTACAAGACATCGGGTTAGGCCCCATCTGGAGTACTGCATGCAGTATTGGAGGCCACACTTCACAAGGACATTAACCAAATTGAGGCAGTCCAGAGAAGGGCAACCAAAATGGTGCAGGGACTGCATCAGAAGACATATGAGGACAGATTAACGGAGCTCAATATGTATACCCTTGAGCAAAGGAGGGAGAGAGGTGATATGATCGAGACATTTAAACACCTTAAGGGCATAAACAAGGTGAAAGAGTCTAACATGTTTAAATATAAGAAAATAGCAGAACAAGAGGACACTGCATGAGATTAGAGGGAGGCCAATTACGGGGAATGTGAGGAAATTCTTTTCACAGAAAGGGTGGTAGATGCATGGAATGGCTTACCACAAGAAGTGGTGGCTATGAATACAGTGCAGGGCTTCAAACAGGCATGGGATAGGCATAAGGGAGCAATACAAATGACTATGAATAGATAGGTCACTGACAGAGCAAAGGCCGATGGCACATTTATAAGGTAGAAAAAGAAATGGGCAGACTGGATGGGCCTTGCGGTCCTTATCTGCCGTCAACTTCTATGTTCTATGTTTCTATAAACAATATACTGTACAATATTATAGTTCATTTTTTGTATTAACAATTTACCTGGTATATAACATCAAATATATGGCCACTTAATATGCAACTACTTTAACTCATACTACCACAGTATATACAAGCTCTAGCCAGAGCTGATAGGGCTGTGAAAAGCTGTCAAGTGACCAAAGTTACACATGTGCGTAGGAATTATTCAGCACCTGGGTGTAACTTGGCCATTTTCTGGAGGTGGTGCACCAAACTTTCAACATGGCCTTTTTGGGACTCCTCCTCATGAACAGTGCCAGTGTAATTTTGTTTACTTGTCTTGAAAGTTGATTTCGCAGAGTGAATGCGCTATTCTGCACCATGTGCAAAAACACATTTTGAGCAGGTTGTGGAAAATGACAGCTGTACTGTTTTGAAGGAGGTGTGCAAAAATGGCAATGTTGAAAATGTGGAGTGAAAATATAAAAATTTGGTGAAGTTAGGAGCTTGTGTAGAAACTGCACAATGCACGCTTGTAACACAGTCATTTTTTTGGAACTTTTTCACCAAATTTGCAACATTAGCTTTTTTGGACCCCACCTCATGAACAGTGGCACTGTCATTTCATGAATTGGTCCTGAAAGATAATTCCATGCAGCGAATATGAAATCACCCTTCGCAACTGAGTAACAAAATTACAGTGACAGATTTCATGAGGTGGGGTCCCAAGAACCCCATGATGAAAATCTGGGGCAACAATTCCCAAAAATGGCTGATTTAGCAGCATAAGTTGAAAACCCCATTGAATGGCATTATAGCACACTTACCTTAGATTCTTCATTTTTGCAGTTCGACTTTGAAGTGTGCAGACGTGTCCCGGTCCAGAGAAGGAGACGATGCCAACTTCAGGAGGTAAGTATAGGATAAGGGTGTGTGTGTGTGTGTGGAGGTGGGTGCTCAGTGGGAGGGTGGGGATGAGGAGGGGGATTGCAGCAATGACGAGGGACCATTTTCTTTTTTGTTGGGAAAAAAAAATGAGTGCAGCTTTGATGAGGGACCATTTTCTTTTTTACAGAAAACAGAAAAAGAATACATTTGGGCACACTGAACTGGCATCCCAGTGTGCCACTTAAGTGGGGGGGGGTGTACAGGATGCTGACATGGGGATTGGGCACCCGATGTCGGCAGGGGTGGGGAGAAGAAAAAATAATTAGTCACACTGGGGTGGGCTCCCAGTGTGCTGCATGAATGTGGGGGTGCACATAATGTCAACATGGGATTGGGGACACCGATGTCAGCAGATAAAAATAAACATTTTTGGGCACATTGGGGTGGGCTTCCAGTGTGTCACATGAGTTGGGGAGGGTCACAGAAAAATCTTTTGGCACACTGGGGTGGCTCGTAGTGTATCACTTGAGTTCGTGGGGGGGCACAGAATGCCACAGAGCTGGCACCAGTGACACAACTGCACATGCATGGCACTCATGCATGTGCAGTTGTGATGAATGGCATCTTGCCCTTCACAACATGATGGCACCAGCAGAACTGCGAATGCATGTGAGTCGCACATGCACAGTACATGGACCAGAATGTGGAAGTAACAGCTAAATTAGTGTGGCTGTTATTTTCATAGCGGCCGAGCATGGCAGAGGGGGTTCAAGCTCCGTTGGGCTTTCGAAAGGATACTTCCAAAAGTCCAAAGGAAGGTTCCATGATCAGCTGTTTTTTAGAGCTACTGGCCAATCGCAATAGTGCAGTTGGCTCCGCCAACAGCCCTAAAAAGTGGGAGTTCATTATTTTTTGTGGGGCATGTTCCTTTATTTATGGATTCTTTTTTCGGAGGACTATGCTCAAGTAAGTCATACATCATAGATATATAAAAAAAATCTGACTACTGTAATAAAAAAGCTACACAGAACACACAGTATCATTCTATTTAGTTAAGCAATTGCACTTGTCCATAAGTTAGATTAATTGTCTGTTACTCACTCCATAAACTGTCTTCAACCATGTAAGAGTCCATCAGTTCTCTCATAATTGCCACACTGAACAGGCTTATGGTGCTTATAAAATTTTGTAACAATCTAAGAAAATGTAGCAACTATTTAGAGATCTGTTTAATAGGAAACCTCAGATTTGTACACTTTGCTATAAGAATGGGTTTTCTTTACCTTTGCACAGTGTAATTATATAGTTGATACAGAGTGCAATACAAATCTTTAATTATTAGCATTACTAACATACATGTTTTTAGACAGCTGCTCATATGTAAGATAAAGATACATGGTCATGCACTGCCTTTCAATCAAACACAGTCCATAATTTCCTAAACACATTTTAAATTCACGTATATTGACATGTCACTACCCAAGAACTTTTACTCCTCCCATTGATAAATGGTCTACTTCGGGACCATCACGAATCATGTAATCACATAGAATATTTATTATAGATCTGGATTTGTCCACTGGTTCTGCTGTACTTGGATTATCTGATTTTAATCATCGTGATTTTTTTTTTTTGCAAATGTGACAACTCTCAATGTATTTTTTTTTCCTTGTAAGGGTGCATGTGTTTGTCTTTTTATATTTTTATTATCATCTTTCCTCTATAAAGTGATTCAACTGAGTGGGGATATCTGTCGGAAGCTAAAAATTACATTCCACTCCTGGGCACATTTGGCTAAAAGGAGCCTTTGTTAGGCAACCCTGTGCCTGCCCTATAAAAGGCTTTTGTTTTGGGATTTCATTTCAAATGGTGTTTCTCTTTCATAATAAAAAGACACATTTTGAAAGTAAATAGGGCCAAGAAAGAATTATATGAAACCTGATCCTTGACCCAATCGGAAGCAAAAGGACAGAGGCTGTAATCTACAAATCCAAGCTCAAAATAGCAAAACCAGTTTGGACCTGTTCTCAAGTAGTGTGGTCCCCAGAGATCAAAGAAATAGTCAAACCTGTGATATTAGAGAGGCATGTATGATGATGTGGTATGGTGGGCTGGCCAGGTGAAGATGGTTATGTCTGAGGTTATTCTTAGTTAGTTATGTTTTGGGATTTTGAACTAGCAATATTGCAGGTTCAAGTCTGCCATAACTCATTAGTTGGGGTAAGTTGCAACTACTCAGAATCCAGCTAATTTGGGAGTTAAGTTATTGTATGTGTCCTTTATCTTTTTCAAAATTCATTATTTTTATCTTTGCAGAAATACTGTAGTCCCCAAAGTCTTTATTATGTTTTATCCTGTAACATATGTAAATATCATGAAGTATTAAATGCTATTTTAATATACATTATGCTTTTTATGACTGAGTCATTTCAGGTATAGATAATCAGGATAAATTGGCAAGTCTGTGCTCTGTCTCCAAGAGGCAGGCTACAGTTACCATATCTGAGGGAAAGGTTCTCAGAAGTAACAGAAGGGGTAGGTCATTTGCCCTTTGGTAAGAAACACTGTACATTGTGTTAGCAGTGGCTCTGGTGGGAATCAGACCTAGAGAGAGCCCAAGTGAGATTGCAGTGAGTGGCAGCAGCATTCCAAAGTAACTCTGTCAGGTGTCTAAAGGTGTGAGAACCAGTCTTCAACATCAAATCTGTCATGTAATTAAGTATTCTATCACTGCTGACTTTGAATTGCTTTGTTACTGCCTTGATATTGTCTGCAAAATTGGCATGCTGCAGTTACAGAAGATATGCCTTCCCTGTTTTAAATATGTATTTAATGTATTTATTATTTGTTCATCCTAGTTAGGACCTCCTTGTAAATGAATACTGCATAATATAATTTTCTTCTGGTAAAATTAATAAAGTAAAAATATACTTTTCAGTATAATGTTTGTTACTCAGTTAACTTTTTTTTAATTTGAATCTTCAGGTTATTGTAGACTTTCCAATACATAACATGTAACTAGTCATGTATACATATTGTGATATTTTCATTTACCAGATATATCAAGAGAACTGACTCTGCCTGATAAATATCATTATATACAGTGTGAACTCCTGGAAGAGACCCAGACCAGCAACCTATTGCTCTGAATTCAATTGTACCAATTGGGCATCTTGATAATTTTGTCCATGGTCTCAGAGTAACTGTAAATAACCTCAACAGCAGCGACTCCTGGCTCTGAAACTTTTACCCAAATCACAAGTGCTAGGACCATCCTTTTCCTTCTATGACCCTCCTGTCCCTCCTCCTTTGTGGATGTCATGTACCACAAAAGAACTTTGTAGACCTTTTGACCATCTACTTCCTCTGAATACTCCAATGAAGTCATGGTTCATCACTTTTGTGCTTGCTTGCCAAAAGTCTAGGTTTTGGGGGCTTGGTTGTTATCCATCTATCACAGTTTCAGAATACCAAATTTAAGCCCCAGTTCTGGCCACTCACCACCTACCTGCTGCTTTTCCCAGTGACAATCATGACCAATCACAACCTAAAACAAGCCAACATTTCCTCTGCAGTTTGTTCCCCTTCATGGATGCTGTAAATTGCTTTGCTTCAGTGCCATCCTGGGGACAGCAGAGATGTTTCTCGGTGGACAAAGGTTCTTAATGTCTGTGGCTGTCATGTCAGCTATGCTGCATGGTGGCACCTGTATAGTCTGCTTCCCCCTCACACACACCTCTAGCACCAGTTCACTTCTCCACCCCCAATGGCATTAACGGTACATTTAAAAACTTTTATTACTCTGTTTTTGCACCCCTCTGGTGCAACACAGCAGACTATTCCCCTGCATCTCCTTCTGTGAAGACTGAACAAAAGTATTTGTTCAGGATATCTTTTTCCCGATAATCATCTGCACAGTCTCCACAGTCTCCACCTACCTTCTTAACCTTACAACCGCTCCCCTAGTTTTCCTTTTTTCACTTATGTACCTAAAAAATGTCTTGAGAAAATACAAAATCACACATGCCCCCACAATGCAAAGCATCATGGGCTGCATATGCAAATCACCACAGAATGTTATGCTGGTCTAACTTTAAGCAGAATTGCATGGTGCCAAAAGGTCTCTCACACAGTTTGCAAAGGGTGCTAACAGAAGACATAGACACGTGTTTCGTCCTACCAGGACTCATCAGTATGCCTCGTCTGTTTGACACCCCAGTGGAATGGACCAGCTACCCTTAAGACAGCGTGTCTTGGATATGTTGTGGTGAACCCATTAAAATAAAAAACTATTTAAAAGACAAAGAACCTCTGTGTGCAAACACTGAGGCAAGGGTTACCCCAAAGGGCATTTGGCTGGGAAGCCAAGTTTCAAGAAAATACAAAATCACACATGCCCCACAATGCAAAGCATCATGGGCTGCATATGCAAATCACCACAGAATGTTATGCTGGTCCAACTTTAAGCAGAATTGCATGGTGCCGAAAGGCCTCTCACACAGTTTGCAAAGGGTGCTAACAGAAGACATAGACACGTGTTTCGTC
This sequence comes from Neoceratodus forsteri, assembly GCA_016271365.2. NCBI lineage: Eukaryota > Metazoa > Chordata > Ceratodontiformes > Ceratodontidae > Neoceratodus > Neoceratodus forsteri. The sequence goes on along the minus strand of CM057453.1, from coordinate 275,056,532 downwards.
CTACCAGGACTCATCAGTATGCCTCATCTGTTTGACACCCCAGTGGAATGGACCAGCTACCCTTAAGACAGTGTGTCTTGGATATGTTGTGGTGAACCCATTAAAATAAAAAACTATTTAAAAGACAAAGAACCTCTGTACGCAAACACTGAGGCAAGGGTTACCCCAAAGGGCATTTGGCTGGGAAGCCAAGTTTCAAGAAAATACAAAATCACACATGCCCCCACAATGCAAAGCATCATGGGCTGCATATGCAAATCACCACAGAATGTTATGCTGGTCCAACTTTAAGCAGAATTGCATGGTGCGAAAGGCCTGTCACACAGTTTGCAAGGGTGCTAACAGAAGACATAGACACGTGTTTCGTCCTACCAGGACTCATCAGTATGCCTTGTCTGTTTGACACCCCAGTGGGATGGACCAGCTACCCTTAAGACAGTGTGTCTTGGATATGTTGTGGTGAACCCATTAAAATAAAAAAAACTATTTAAAAGACAAAGAACCTCTGTGCGCAAACACTGAGGCAAGGGTTACCACAAAGGGCATTCTGTGGTGATTTGCATATGCAGCCATGATGCTTTGCATTGTGGGGGCATGTGTGATTTTGTATTTTCTTGAAACTTGGCTTCCCAGCCAAATGCCCTTTGGGGTAACCCTTGCCTCAGTGTTTGCGTACAGAGGTTCTTTGTCTTTTAAATAGTTTTTTATTTTAATGGGTTCACCACAACATATCCAAGACACACTGTCTTAAGGGTAGCTGGTCCATCCCACTGGGGTGTCAAACAGACGAGGCATACTGATGAGTCCTGGTAGGACAAAACACGTGTCTATGTCTTCTGTTAGCACCCTTTGCAAACTGTGTGAGAGGCCTTTCGGCACCATGCAATTCTGCTTAAAGTTGGACCAGCATAACTCTCTGTGGTGATTTGCATATGCAGCCCATGATGCTTTGCTTTGTGGGGCCATGTGTGATTTTGTATTTTCTTGAAACTTGGCTTCCCAGCCAAATGCCCTTTGGGGTAACCCTTGCCTCAGTGTTTGCGCACAGAGGTTCTTTGTCTTCTAAAAAATGTCTTGTCCCTTTTCATTACCCCATGGGCTATCCTTTCCTCAGTTTGTGCCTTTATGCTTCTCACTACTTTACCTGCCTCAATCTGCTTCTCCTGATACACCCGCTGTTCTTTTCTCTCTGCATCTCTTTACACCTCCTGAACGCTATTCTTTTAGCCTTTATCTTTTAACCCATTTTCTTTGAGAACCATAGCAATCTTTTTCCTCTTCTTTTTGCTCACTTCCTTTGTGCAGAGGTTTGTTGCTTTCACTATGCCTATCATTAGCTTAGCCCACTGTTCATCCTCCTGATCCAGATCATCTCTCCACCCTGCTATGATGCCTCTGAGGCATTCATCCAATTTTTTTTAAATCTGTACTCCTGAAATCCATGACCTTTGTCCTTGTGTGGTTTGATTCCACTGTGATTCTTATGTCAAACCACATTGTACAGTGATCACAGGTCCCCAGAAAGATTCCCACCGTGAGGTCTGCAATACCATCCTTCTTACTGAGCACCAGGTCCAGTATTGCCCCATTACTAGTGACTTCCTGATTAGTTGCCTGAGAAATATCCCTTGCAGGGAGTCAAGGATGTCCCTGCTATTAGCTGAAGCTGTGGCTGGGAGGCTCCAATCTAAATCTGGCTGACTGAAGTTCCCCACCAGCAGTACCTCCTCTTTTTCTGTCATTGTGCCATTGGCTTCCACCAGTACCATATCTAAATTCTTCCCCTGTGTTGGAGGTCCTTAGATCATGCCAGTATGAGTACTGGCTCCATATCATGTCTCCACAGTTACCCACAGTACCTCCAACCCCTCCATTCCTTCCTGGATTCCCCATGCCTCTGTTGCTTTGATACCCTCCCTTACTGTACAGGCAGCACCACACATCACACATTCTCCCTTCTTTCACACCCTATCTTTCCTGAACTGAGAATAGCCTATTATAGCCATGTCCCAATCATAGTTTCTTGTGCACCACAACTCAGTAATGGCCACAATATCTAGATCTGCCTCTGTCATGATTGCCTCTAGGTCTGGAAGTTTATTTCCTACACTTCTTGTGTTTGCACATATGGCCTTCCACATTTTGTTACCACTGTGTGCTAATCCCCTTGTTTTCTTTTTGCCTTGCTTCCTCCCTCTCTGTTTTTTCAGCTCATGTTTCCTTTCCCTTTCATTTCAACCATATTGCTTTTTTTCTTTGTTTTGCACCTTGGGGAATTTCTCTCCACTCAAGTCCTTTTTTCTCTCTGCTTCTGTCTGTGTGTGTGTGTGGGGGGCAGGCATTTTATACCTCCCTTATTTCTTTCACCATGCCATTCAGCTAGTTTAAATGATCATCAGAGAAACATTCAAACCATCCACTGTGGACCGCAATTCCCTTCCCAGATGGAAGCAGCCATCTCTGTTGTACAGGCCTTTATCATTATATGTTGGTCCCCAGTTCCCAGTTTAGCTGAACCCTTCCACCCCTCACCATTCTTTCAACCATGAGTTGAAGCTGCTGGTGCAATGATCTCTATGCTTCCCCTGTCAGAGACAGGCAGCACCTCAATGAAAGCCACTGAGGGTACTACCTGCCTAAGACCTTAGCTCCCTAAAATCCCCCTGCATGATCCAAGCCCTGTCCCTAGACAGGGCATTTGTCTCCAGGTGGACAATGACATCTAGCTCCCCCTCCTGACCTGACACTTAACAATCCTTAGGATCTGCTTTCCATCCCTCTCTGCCAAGGCATCAGAGGCATCTCTCCTCTCTCTTTCCTTCCCTTCCTGTTCCAAAATCTACCCCCTAATGATCTAGCCCCCCCTCCAAAGATGCTTCCTCCTCTGCTGTGGTCCAGTCCTTCTGGTATACAGTTAGAATGGTGACTGAATTTTGTCACTGCAATAAGAGCACCACAATAAGGGCAACTATGATAGGGCAATGTTGATTTTAGATCACCCTTCAGTCATGCCACCCTTTGCACCCACACAATTTCTTCCCCCTGTGATCACAAATTCTCTCACTGTAAGTATTACCTGAGCAACCGCTCCCGTCGTCACGGGGCAAAAACCACACCACTGGGTTTTGTCTTAACGTCGCTTTATTTGATCAAACCTTACACATGCATGTGGGACTTCTACAAAGGAGACCGTCCCTGATTAAAGTTTATAGCAGCTTTTTATAAGCTAGATTTTGCACTTCTTATCTTGAAAAAATACCAACATTTCAGTATAAGCCAATCATAAAACAGCATAACAAGTTTTCAGCAATGTAAAAGAAAAACACGTTGATATGTATGAGGTACTTTTCCACTGCTTATTTCATTTCTTTCCCAGTACTGCTTGATACATATGCCTGGGTCAAGCTGACCTGAGAGAGACAATGAGTTTCACTCACACCATAGCAACGTACAGCTTGCCTTCAATGCCTCTACGTGCTGTTATCTTTATATTTTGCCCAGGCATGCTCTTATCTTTATATTTTGTCCGAGCCTGTTATTCAGGCTGGTACAACCAGTTCTGCTCAGTTTTATCTAGCTTTCTGTTTTTACAAATGTACCTCAAGTAACCTTAGTACAAATTCTATAACCCTTAAAAAAAGAAAACATGAACTCAGAAATTTCTACTACATTCATTATTACTTTGTTACAGCATGGCTTTCAAAGCAAGCATAACTTCAAGGCATATAATAGCAAATATAGCTTAAGGATATATAAAAATTCCCTCACACTCTCCCCCCTTTTGATTCTTTGTATCAACTTGTTAACTATTATACTTTAGTCACATCTGGTACATCACAGAATGGGAACACCCCGGCTAATTCGCTAGGGTCTTGGTCCTCGGGGTGTAGTAAGGGGTGCAGCTGGGTGATGGCATGTGGCGACAAGGTGCTACACAGTTGTCGCAAGAGAAATTTGAGCAACACAATCAGGAGCCATAATGCCAGTATCACCACCATGATTACTGCCACCCAGTGGAGGAGGGTAGTGCCCCAGTCACCAAATATGCTTGAGAACCATGACCAGGGATCCCAGCCCTGCGATACAGGTGCATGCTCACTTAGAACACGTTGCTGTAGCGTTTGTATTCCCTCAATTACTTGCTCAAGTTCTTGGGAATTATCTGGTATATAGGTGCAGCATTCTTTCCCTATAATGGCGCACACCCCACCTTGCGAAGCTAATACATAATCCAGTGCGATTCTATTCTGCAAAGCTACGATTCTAAGGGCTTTAATTTCAGCTGTCAGCAAGTCAGTTGATTTTAAGGTATCATTAATTAACGTTTCTAACTCATAGCTTAACTGGTCAATGTAATGCATGTTTTGAACAACACCCCACCATGGGAAGATTCCCGCCCCAAATTTTTCTCCCACTGGGACACGCTTTATTCGGCCCCGCACCTCCTCTTTTGAATTTGATTTATATAGCTTAAACACTGATGTATAGCAGATGCATTGTACATATATACATAGGCTACAGGGTGGAGTGTGGCTAGATAGCAGCAGCCCGTCCACCCCATAGGTAGAAAGATAGACCCTATCCCCGTGACCCAGTATAGACCTGACAGACTGCCCACGGCAGTGAAATCAGGATGTACTGTGTGGGCATCTGCTTGAGAGCAGTTGGTTATGGTGGATTCGGACTTGGTGGTGCTGTTGTAGTGCCCACAATATTGGCACGTGGACCATCCAGTGGCGCTTAAACTCACGGGGTTAATTGTTTATTACACAGGCAAAGCCTGGCTGATATTTTCTGCTGTCTAACGTCTAGATACAACGGGGTTGACACATTTGTATCATTCGGTGGGCTGTACCATGCAGTAAAATCATGCCCCCGAAACACAGTTAGGTTCTTTATTTTGTTTGTAGCATAATCTGGGGCATTAGTGATGTTTCTTCCCCTGATGGTACAGAGAATCTCGCTGGCCTCAGTGCTATTTACAGGCTTGGGTTTTAGGTGGAGCCCTACGGCTGCAGAGAAAGGAGAGCTAGTGCATACATAGCAATCAGAGACATTAGCATTATTAGCATGTAAGTTCATTAAGTCCACCAAGTGTTCAGAAGTGCAATGGCTCTGTGCTGCGGTGGAGCAGTTGCCTCCTCGTATCCAGAGCCCCATAGCAAAAATAGCAGCGTAGTCCGAACGAAAACAGAACGATAACAATTTTCATGGTTGCTCAGTTCACTGTGCAATTGTATCGACTGTAGAGGCTGTCACCAAACTACAATGAGATGCGTGAATCCACGTTTCTCTCTCCGCGATCTTTATGGCAGTGGCGGTAGTCAGGAGCACTTGAAACGGTCGTCGCCACCTCGGGGCACACTACTTTTTTCTTCGGAAGTCCTTGATAACCACGAAGTCTCCTGGCTGTATCCTATGCAGGGGTCCCTCCAAGGGAACTGGAAGTACAGCTTTTACCCTAGGATAGAGAGATCTTAAAACAGCATTAAGAGATAAACGATAGGCAATCATTTCATTATCTAAACCGTGCAATGTTATTTGGTTTTGTGGGAAGGGGACATTTGTCATTCTGAGAGGCCTTCCCATCAAAATTTCATGAGGTGATAAACCCATGGGGCCAGCTCTCCCCCTCATACTCATTAGGGCTATTGGTAGTGCTTTTACCCAATTAAGGCCAGTATCTGCCATAATCTTGGTCAATTTTAGCTTTAATGTCTGATTTGCCCTTTCTACTGCCCTCCGATTGTGGGTGGTAGGCACAGTGCATTAATGGAAATCCACTTGCAGTGCCTCACACAAGGTTCTGATGACTTCATTTGCAAAAGCGAGCCATTATCGCTGGAGAGCCGGGTGGAATCCCCACCTTGGTATGATTTCTCTAATCAGGGCCTTTGCTACTGTACAGGCCGTGGTTTTCTGTACTGGGAATGCTTCTACCCACTTTGAAAACATATCTATAATCACTAAGCAATATTTATACCCTTCACACGGGTTTAGCTCAATAAAATCCATCATTAAATGTTCAAAAGGTCCTGTAGAAAAGGATGGGCAGAGGGTTACTTGGGAGTCCTCTGCCAACATTATTGCATACATATTACACACTTTTACAAAATCTTCAGCATATACTGTAAAGCCAACAACATACCAATGTTTATTTACAAGGTCGACCACTCCACTTTTTGAAACATGATCGGCCCCATGGGTCAATTTTGCCAAAAAGGGAAATACTGCCGAGGGCAGGCAGAGCCTGCCATCGGGGTTTGTCCACACCTTAGTGCTAGCATCAAATTTACAGTTTGTTTGCCAGTTACGTTTCTCTTTTGCACTGGCCGACTGTTGTAAAGTTGCAACATCCTTTACTGAGAATAAATCAAGTTGGTTAGTTATAGTCAAAGACATTTGAAATTTCGGAACACTCCCAGAAAGAGCTGCTTCCTTTGCAGCTGCATCAGCCCTCGCGTTTCCTGCAGAAACAAAATCTGGGTTAGAAGTATGAGCTTGACATTTTACAATTGCTAACTTTTCTGGCTTCTGGATTGCTAACAAAAGATTTTTTACCAAATTCGCATGCGCAATAGGTTTTCCAGCTGCTGTTAAAATCCTCTGTGTTTCCATAGGGTGCCAAAATCATGAGCTACACCAAATGCATATCGACTATCTGTGTATATGTTAACTGTTTTACCCTTGGCTATTATACAAGCTCTCATCAGAGCTATAAGTTTAGCAGCTTGGGCTGACGTTCGTGGGGGTAACTTTGCTCCTTCCACGACATAGTTTTGAGTACACACTGCATAACCTACCAAGGGGGATCCTTTTACGTCTCTTTGTGCTGAGCCATCAACAAATAATTCTAAGTCTGCATTTTGTATGGGTACGTCAGTGATATCCGGTCGAGGCTTACAGTCTAAGTCAATTACTTGCCCACAGTCATGCTCCTCCCCCTCCTCCGGGTTGGGGAGCAACGTCGCTGGGTTTAAAATGGTGCACCTTTTCAAAGTTATGTTAGACATGGTTAGTAACACATTTTGATACTGAAGCAATTGTGCAGGCGTTAAATGAGCTGTGCGAGCTTGTAGCAGAATAGAATGCACAGAATGAGGCACATGCACTGTCAAAGCACAGAATCCTACCAGATCCACTCATGCCAACACTTCAGTAGCCGCTGCCACTGACTGCAAGCAAGACACCATCCCACATACCACTGAGTCCAAACGCTTCGAGTAATATGCTATGGGCCTCTGCCCCCCTCCATGTTCCTGTGTCAAGACAGCTGACATGTAACCTCCCTTTCCATTTACAAACAAATTGAAACCCTTCTCATAATTTGGTAGTCCCAAACAGGGACTTGTGATCAATACATTTTTAAGTTTTGCAAAACTGGTCTCTAGACCAGGTGTCCACCTGATCTCCTCATTCATCTGCATTTTCGTGCCATATATGGCTTCATGGAGGGGTTGTGCCAACATAGCATAATCCATGATCCAAGCTCTGCAATAGCCCACCATACCCAAAAAAGACATCATTTGCTGCTTTGTAACTGGGCGTGGCCATGCTGCTATGTTTTTAATTCTCTCAGGGTCTAACTTTCTACCACTGCCAGACAACACATGACCCAAATATTTCACTTGTTCTTTACACAATTGCAATTTTTCTTGAGACACTTTATGCCCATTCTCAGCCAAGAAAAGTAATAAAGCTTTTGTATCCTGTTCATTTGCTTCCTTACTGGGAGCTAGCAAGCAATAAATCATCCACATACTGTATTAGGGTACTCTCAATGGGGCACAAAAGCGGATAAATCTCTCTCATTTGAGCTGAGAATACTGCTGGAGACTCAGCATAGCCTGGGGCATGCGAAGCCAGGTCCACTTTACCCTTTGTAGGTGAATGCAAACCATTCCTGGCTACTGGGTTCACGGGATACTATAAAACCATTTGCTAAATCAATGACTGTGAAATAACAGCTGTTATGTGGAATGGATGACAATACTGTAATCGGGTTTGGCACTACCGGAGTGCATTACATGTACTGCTTCATTTACACGCTCTCAGGTCCTGCACCAAGCGGTAACTTCCATTTGGCTTTCTCACTGGTAAAATTGGTGTATTTACCGTTGCATATGGGCAGGGGATGATTACTCCCTTTCCACTAATGCTGCATGCACTGGGGCTATTCCCTCCTCCGCCTCTTTACCCAGCGGATATTGATGCCTATTCGGTCTGTAAGAGGACTTTGGCTTGACCATAAGGGGTTGTGCATTCTTCAGTAATCCCACATCATACTTTGATTCTGCCCATAGCTTTGCTGGTAACTCATTTATCCAACTTACACTCTCCTGCATGCCTATTTCTTCACAAACCTTTCGCACATTCACTTCTCTTTCATCCACTCGGACCTGAACCTTTCTGTTGATTATGTATTTTTCACAATTTCCAGCCTTTGATAGTAGCTTGATTCCTACATGTTCCCAATCACACAACTGTAGCATTTCTGCTACCCATGGCTCCAATTCCTTCCACTCAAGGGGGGGTTCTCTGGCCAAAGAAATGTGTGGATATGACCCTGGCACTTGGAATACTTTCAATTGCTCCACATTCAGTCTGACTGAGGCTGCACAATGATTCTTTGCCACATATATCTCTGACACCCAGATGGTCTGCTTTACGGGCTGTTTTCCCCACTCTTTGCACTCATAATCCATGTCCCGACCCCCTACTGCATAGTGTGTAGTGCAATGCAAATCTGTTTGTAACTGCAACCTATGATGTGTTATTTCTTCTGCCCACCCTTGTAACCAACACATTTCCTTGGTTCTGTCAGTTCCCAGCTATACAGCCAATCCCTGTTCTTTCAGCTATACATGGGTACAAGCCTATTCCTGGTGCTTCTATATTGACCCCTCCAAGTACAAGTAATTTGTGCATTTACCTTTGACAGGAGATCCCTTCCCAATAAATTCACAGGACAGGTCGTGCTACTGAGGAAAATATGTTGTAATTCCATTTTTCCACACGGAACCGGTAATGAGATTGTCAATTGCTCTCTTTGTGGTACTCCTGATGCCCCTATTGTTGTCACCATCTGACTGGATAAGGGTGCATTTAACTTGCTTCTTTGAATTACTGACATCGAGGCACCTGTGTCTATCAAGAAGGTCAACTTGGTGTTCATGATTATTAAGTCTATTACTGGACTACCTTCTGGCGTTGTTGAAGCACATAGCATTTGTGAAAAGGGGAAGGGGGAGTGTTCCGCTAACCTTCAGCTGTCATTGGCAAAGCCAACATTATTAGTCCAGAACTGAGGATCCCAAGGATTTCCGCTCCATCCTTGCTGCTGATTTGGCTGCCACTGTTGTGGAGCAGGAGGGGGTGGTGGTGGAGGCAAGAGGGCATTGGAATCTTTGGAATCTTGATTACGCTGCCACTGGTTTGCCTTTACACAATTTCTTGCTATGTGTCCCTGTTCTCCACAAGCAAAGCAGATGATACCCCCTCCCAGTCTGGGTCTTTGTCCTGCTGTTCCTTCCGATGGTTGCCCTTTTCCCCCTCCTCCCTGTTGATAACCTCCATTATTTCGTCCTCTCTGTCTTCTTCTGTTGCCATTTCACCTCCCTGTTGGGGCTGCTTATTGTCTCTTTCAAAATACATTAGCTGAGCCTTTTCTAGCTTTTCTTTCTTTTGCTTTTGCATCTCCTTCTGCTGTCTCTCAGCATGTTCAGCATACGACACTACGTCGGCCATTTTCATTGTCTCCCATCCAATGCACACTGTGGTAAATCCCAATCTAATTGGCTCACTCAGTCCAGCGCAAAAAGCCATACCCAACTGATGCTGGTATGCGGGATTATCCGGTCCAATACCGGAAAATTGCCTAAACACCCCCTGCAATCTTTCCTTGTAATCGCGTACTGATTCCTCATCTTTCTGTCTTGTATCCCAGATGCGAGGCCAGTCTATCACATCCCTGTATTTTTCCCGTAGTTTTGTGCACACAGCATTAAATTGTGGCATAATTTCAGCCCTTGGCTTCTCCGGGTCCCAGACTTCCTTTACTTCCTCCCACATGCCCTTTAATGTTCGTCTAAAACATTCTCCAACCTCAGTCATAGATAGTTCATACATTTTGATTAAGTTTGTTAACTCCTTGATATATTCTTCTATGTTATTCTGAGGCTTTGGTATATCTTTCAGAGCCTCTCTCAATTCCTCAGGGTTCCATGGGCGGTCCACTTCAATGTATTTAGGGACTGCAGGCTGATCATCGGCAGCCAGTCTCCCTGCCTTGGGGTGTGGGTTGGGATAACGTATCAAAGGCAACTGCTGTTTTAGTTTCTTTCTTCCCCCTGCCTGTTTTGGGCCCTTAGTCCTTGCATCAGTTTGCCTAAACACCCAAGTCTTCCCATCTCCTTTGCCCTGTACCTTTCCCACCAGTGACATAGATTCCACTGCTTCAACCAGGTCCTCTTCCGTCCCCTCTATTTCTATCTCTTCATCTGAGTCAGTGTCCATCTGAACAGGTGTGGGGGACCATTGGGGGGTTCTGACTGCAACCTCCTGCATCGGAGTCACAGGAGGTTGAACAGGCTGTTTCTGAATTGGTGGGACCTGAGTTGGTAGGGCAGCCTGTTGTACGACCTGCGCTGGTTGTACTGCTTGGGCTGGTTGGGCCACCTGTACTTGCTGAGCAGGAAGGGCAGCCTGCACAGCTGGGGCAGCTTGTTGCTCAGGCTGCACTACTCCCTGTATTGGTGGCCCTTCTGGCACCATCCCTGCCTGTGGTTCTGGCGGAACAGTTGGTGGAAGGGGTGATATGGTGGGGGGGTATCGTGATGGTGAAACACCCTCCTACGGCGTTCAGTTTCTTCCTCCTCTTGCTTTACCATTAATCCCTTTACTTGATTTTCATGTCGCCTTTCTGCCTCTCTTTCCCATATTCTAAACCTTGACCAGTCTACCTTGCACCCTTTTTGTTTGCTCTTTTCTTTTTCTTCCAATGCTATCCTTGCTTCCTTTAGTACATCTATACTAAAAGTACCTATAAGGGGAAATATTCTCCTAGTCAACTTATGCCATAGTCCTATCTCAGAGACCGAATCCTGACCAAACTTATCAACCATACATTTTGCTGGTCCAGATAATACTAACTCTGGACCTAGGTTATTTTTTGTTCCCTTGTTTCCCATTTTATCTAGGCCTGTTCTTTATAGTGCACACTCGCTCCAAGGTATACTATGTACTTACAGTGATGATGAGTGTCGCACGGCTAAACGTCAGTCTGATGGGGTTCCACAAAAAATGTCCTTCTTTTTGTCCAAGGGAAACAACCCGATCACGAGGTGACATGGACCGAATAACTAATCCTGCCGACTACGCCAAAACTGTGATCGCAAATTCTCTCACTGTAAGTATTACCTGAGCAACCGCTCCCGTCGTCACGGGACAAAAACCACACCACTGGGTTTTGTCTTAACATTGCATTATTTGATCAAACCTTACACATGCATGTGGGACTTCTACAAAGGAGACCGTCCCTGATTAAAGTTTACAGCAGCTTTTTATAAGCTAGATTTTGCACTTCTTATCTTGAAAAAATACCAACATTTCAGTATAAGCCAATCATAAAACAGCATAACAAGTTTTCAGCAATGTAAAAGAAAAACACGTTGATATGTAAGGGTACTTTCCACTGCTTATTTCATTTCTTTCCCAGTACTGCTTGATACATATGCCTGGGTCAAGCTGACCTGAGAGACAATGAGTTTCACTCACACCATAGCAACGCACAGCTTGCCTTCAATGCCTCTATGTGCTGTTATCTTTATATTTTGCCCAGGCATGCTCTTATCTTTATATTTTGTCCGAGCCTGTTATTCAGGCTGGTACAACCAGTTCTGCTTAGTTTTATCTAGCTTTCTGTTTTTACAAATGTACCTCAAGTAACCTCAGTACAAATTCTATAACCCTTAAAAAAAGAAAACATGAACTCAGAAATTTCTACTACATTCATTATTACTTTGTTACAGCATGGCTTTCAAAGCAAGCATAACTTCAAGGCATATAATAGCAAATATAGCTTTAGGATATATAAAAATTCCCTCACACCCCTCTGGGGTGTGCCTGCCCCAGAGGAGGTTGTATTCAGGGGTGGGGGGTGAAGACCCCACTCAAAACATGACTATTTCCCAGAATGTGGCTTCGATTCTCTCCATTTCAGGAGCCACAATGCCTGGGGCAGAAATGCCAGGTGGCATATTGCCTGTACCCATATCGGAGTTAACAATATGACTATTGCACCAATATTGGTGAACCACTCCTTCCCACCTTGAGGCCTCTACTAGGGAGGAGCCCCATATCCTACCTGGAACTACCATGGGTGCATCCTACCAGTGGTCCCATCCCACCAGAGCAGCAAATGATTTTCATAGTGGCACCAGCTGAAGAAAGTGCCCATGATCCACCACCCCCACCCAACTGGAGCCCACCACAGTCCAGCTAGCCCTCCTCATTGGCATCCTTTGAGTCAACAGTGGTAGACTTGGTAGCCCCTGGATGAGGGAAGAGGTCCTCTCAACTCTTGCCAACTCAGACCCTAGTCTAATGTCCTCCTCCCTCAGCACAGAGGGGTACATGAAGATGGGGCAGCACCTCAGTCTGAAAATATCTCTCTAAAAAGGGCTGTTCCACAGCCAATGCACTGCACCACTCTCAACATTCTCATTCATACACTGGCTATGCTAACTGGAAGAGCTAGTATCCTTAATCTAGACAAAATGTTTCTAATTTTCTTCTTTTTTGCTTTGCTTAACCCCCTTGTTATTTGACTCTAGAAAAGATGTTTAAGTTTTCTCTTTTTGCTTCTTTTATTCTTTTTTACCCATACCCTTGATAGGGTGTTACCTCTTTTGCCACATTATAGATGTTTTTAGTTTGTCCCATTTATCTTACCTTTGCCCTTTCATATGTCTACCCCAGACAGGGTGTTTCCTCACTTCCCACACAACGTGTAGTATCTGCTTGTATGAACTGAATTCCCTCTGCTGTTAGCCCATTACCTTTTTCTGATAACCCCTTACGCAGTCAGCATCAAGCAAAAAGGTACTCTTCCTTACCTCAGTGGACTGGCAGAGTTCCCTGCATGCCTACTGTTGCCTAGCTTGAAATATCTGGAAAGGCATACTGAGCCATGGCTCATTTCCAGGTGTGACTTGGGAGAAAGGGTACAAGAAAACTAGAAGTACAACACGATAACATTTACTGGTACAAATTAAGGCAGACACATTATAATATGGAATGCTACACACTTACAAAACTTAGTACAAATTAAAGTACAGTTGCAAAGCAGTATGGCACACCTATACAAGTGCAAAAAGTGCCACAGTAAAACACAAAAGGCACAAACTATAATGCACCTAGAGACCTGTTAGGTAGGGGGAGTTATTTCCCTTATTTTACCTGTACCGTAAGGGTGTGCCATCTGTGGGAAAAAGGTGCTGGGGAGGAATTTGAACAGATGCCTGAAAGAATTTGGGGAGGTGTAATGGTGAATGTAATGGTGAAGGGAAGAGGGGAGCAGGTTCCAGAGTGATGGAAGTCAATAGGAGAAGACAGACTAACCAAAGGAGGAGTGGTGACTTGGAATGGAGAAAGCTCAATGGTTCCTGGAATGGACAGAACATGGGGAAGGGGGAACTGGTGATAGGAGTGAGGAGAGGCATGAGGGAAGGGGCCCAAGGCATTATTTGGAAATGAAGAAGGTACAGTGTGACTGGTAAAATGAAGTTAAGTGGAGGATGGATAGGGAGGAGTAGTGGGAGCGCTGGTGTGTGTGAGGGGGAGAGTTTGTAGCAAAGTGACAAAAGGCATGGGAAAGAGTGTCATGTCTGGTTAGGGAAGTGGAAGAGTGGCTCCATAGACCACATCCTCAAAGTGCGTGTATATATATATATATATATATAATGGTAGAGTACCCCATTTAGGGTTAAATGGTGAAATTGTGCACCATAATAACTTTGCCACTGTTCAACAGATTTGCCTGAAATATGGCAGGCACAGGGTGTAATAATAGATCTTGGGATATGCCAACTTTTGTACCGGTTGGATATAAGGCTGCGGAGTTATTAAGTGACATTCTGGAGCACATTTACCTTTTTTTGTGCATTCTTTGCTTGAGTCTACAGGTTGCATAGTTTGCGAGACCGGTCCAGAAACTTCAGGGAATGTGCAGCTGGATCCCCAATGTGCCTTATGAAGATTTTGTAAAAAAAATATTGAAAGGTTCAAAAGTTATTCAAAAAACAAGTTTCCCATTATAGTCAATGGGAAAAGTTAACAAAAAGTTCAACAGTGTCGTAAATGCAGTTTTTAGTGTCGCAAATGCAGTTTTTAGTGTCGCAAATGATCCCTGTAGTGTCATGAGGCAGCCATTTTTTTTCAGTTACTGATCACAGAAGTGCTTGACATTTAAGATTGGGACCATCTATGGACACAATTCTTTTTGTGTTTACATAGTCGAGCCCTGAGGATGCTAGCCATGTCTTTATTTTGGGGTTAAACACCCCAGAAATATGTTTTTTAAATTTTTGGGAAAAGTAGTGTTGCAAAGTAGTGTCACACCTGTGACACTTTTGTAATTTTTTTTGTGAAAGTGTCGCAAATCACGACACTACTTTAAAACACTATGGCCAAAATGACAGGAACTGTTTGCCACACTGCTGCAAAAGAATGGTTTGGTCTTTTGGGCTGAAATTTGGAGGGAAGAAAGCCAACATCTCACAGATGTGTCTTTTAGCAGTTTGGTGAAAAAATATTGCAGGCATGCAAAGTTACAGTACTCTGAAGTTGACACTTTTTCCCATAGATTAACATTGCGGCGTCCGCCGCTCCTTTCTTGGCCCGTATCTCGGAAACAGTGTGAGATACAGACTTTTCATCAGAAAATGAAAACCTAGCCAGGAAAGGCATGAGTCTCACAAAATTTTTATTTTCTTTCTACGTTGTATGGTTCCTGAGATAAAGTATAAGCAATTTAGTATTCCAAGACCTCATTTTCTGCTCCAAGGGCCATTATTATGCATACATTCTTTTCCTAATGCAATTGCATTTGCATCTCCATTTGCATTACTGTTCACTTTGGTGTCACTTTACGCTTGCATTTCTGTTACCATTTGCATTACCATTTATGTTTCTGTCACCATGTGCGTTACTGTTTGCGTTGCTTTTCCATTGTGGTTACCTTTACTATTGCAGTAAAAATCACGTGGTGGGAGTGCAGGGCCCGTAGGGGCCTCACTCCCACCACCACATTTCATTCACTATTTATAGTCTTCATTCTCAAAAAGAAGGGAAATTCATGGCAAAAAAAAACTCCATTTAATGTATCAGTTAGGGTTGCTCCACAGCAACAAAAGTGAGGAAATTGATGTTAGGTTGAAACCTCCTCTGAACCCCCACCCCGCCCCCCAGCTGACATTGGGGTGTGCATTGGGGTCTTTGGTCCTAACTCTCACCTCATTCTCAAATGGTTCACCACCTCTGCTTGTTTACATATGTGATGGGGTGAGAGTTACTGCCGATGACCCCAACACACACCCCCATAAGGATGCTTTGTAATCCCATACCAATGACCTGCTTTCAGTGGTGAGCTCAGTGACCCAGCTACATGGGGAGAGGGTGCTGAGATGGTGCTGTTATGCAATGCCTTCAGCCAGGGAATGAATACTGCTGGGTTGCCCACATGGGCCAGGTACCATGTAATGAAGAGATCTCTTCTCTTGGTAGAGGGCCATGCACCTATGCCACCATGGTTGACAGAGGGCCTTGTGCATTGGTTGACAGATTAACTCTTTGCCCTGTCCATCTGTGTCTCTGGTCACATGGAAGCACAGGAACCAGTGGGTAATGCATTTCCATATTCCACCAGGCAGCCCATGAATTCTTGACATCTGCCACTGCACAGAACTGCCAACTCTGCAAGGGGCCTGCACTTCTGTAGGCAGACAGAGTCTTTTCTTGGGGTAGGGCCTAAAGGGCCCATGCACCTGTTCATGCTGGTCCCAAAGGGACCTGTGTGAATGAGGATAAGATTCCACTATCTCAAAAAATCAAGAAAAAAAGATGATTTGGTACCTTTTATTGGACCAACAAATATGACAACAGAGGTAATATTTTCTTCAACTATCTCAAAAAGAAAGGAAATTCTTTGCAAAAAAAGTTTATTAATGCACCCATTAAGGTTCAAGTTAATGCCACAAAAGTAGAGAAATTTTGCGTTAGGGTTTCCAACCCTAACTCCCCAACCCCACCCCACAAGCAGCAAATGGAAAAAAAACATTACAGGTCTGGGTCTCTAGAGTTTTGGTGAATCCATGTTGGGGCTTTCCTTGGGGTTATCAACTTTAATGCCTGTTCCCTAAACAAACAATGTCAGATGTGATCTTCTTTCTCTGCTACAACAGATTGTGTTGGTAACATGAGACACAATTTTCTACCTTGGAAGAGTGTATCATTACGAGGAACTGGCTTGGAGCTGTACCTTCTGTTTCAGACAGGAGGATACAGGCTGAGGGAAAGGGTAAGCATTGAGGTTGACAACCCCAACAAAGACCCCACCACTGATTCACAAACACTCTAGAGTCCCAAAACCCTAATGTTTTCTCCTTTTGCTGCTTGGGGGTGGGGAGATAGGGTTGGAAACCCTAAGACCACATTTCCTTGCATTTGTGGTGATAACTTAAACTGTAACTGGTGTGTTAACAATGTTTTTTGTGAACTATATATATTATAGGGATGTGGCAGTACCGCTTTAGTTAGGTTGAATTGGTCTTTGATATTAAGCACCTAACTTTGCACCTTAATAACTTTGTCTCTTCAATAGAATTGCCTGAAAGTTTGCATGCACCGTTAGTGGTGAGCAAGTTAGGAAACTTTACTCTGTGGAGAAATTTTCTAGTTTGCCAAAATTCTTGACTTTAATCCACAAGGTGAAGTTCAACTTCACTTTAAAGTTAGAACTTTGGAAATGGTGAATTTGGTAACTTTGTCTGTGGATTGTGCCCCTAAGGTGAAGTTTGCAATGACCCATGGTATTGGAGGTCATGTGGTGCTGTAATGAGCTGTATTGCCATATGTAGGCTGAATTCAGTGCAGTCTTATGAAGGGAGAGTTATTTAGTTTGCTCTGAATCTCTGCGTCCAAAAACCGTTAAAAAGCATTTACAGCAGAGTTTTTTGAAGCAACTCACTACCTAAAGTCTCTACCCCTGCCTTGTACCTCTGGATTACTAATTAGCTGTTGCATTTTTTTTTTTGATTTAGTTAAAATTGTAGTTTAATTCTCTATAGTGTGAGGCAGTGCTGCAGGGGGAATGGATGTGTGTTAATAGCTGGCATCAACAGCAAGCTAAAGGCAGCCTTTTCTGTCTCTGCAGCACTATTGCTGCTGTAGTCAGTGTTTTATTATTTTTCCTGTTTTCTGTGGTTTGTAATTTTAGTTCTTTTTTTTAGGTGTGTTTCACTGACTTATTTTTGTCTGCGTGATTTAATTATGATTTCATTTTTATTTACTGATTGAAGTTAGAGTTTTCATGTACACAGTAACGTCATTATAATTACAATTACATGATTTGCTTTGTCTTGTATGTGTCCCTTTAGTCCCTGAAATCCTTGTTGTGTACCAAAGGCAAAGCTGACCTTCACAAATTACTGCTGAAAATTCCCTTAAGATAACATTGTGATTTTAACAAGCCATAGCTCTGTCAATCATTGGAGTTAAGGGACAGTCTATATATAGCAAAAAAGGTTTTAATGAGTACTACATGACTAAGTTCTGAAAAAATATCAACTGTAAATAAACATATAACTAACATAAAAATTAAAAAAATTAAATTCACATAGGATAACACTGCAACTTGAACAAGAAGTAACTCTTTCAGTCTTTGGAGTTAAGGGACAATCTATATATCAAAGAAATGGTCTCAATGAGTGGTACAAGATTAAGTCCCTAAGAAATACCAATGCAAAATAGACACATAAGAGCATAACAATTAAAAAAATGAAAATTCCCATGGGATAAAACTGCAGCTTTAACAAGCCATGACTCCACAAATTTTTGGAGTTAGCAGACAATGTATATATAAACAAAAGGACTCAATGAGTACTACAAGACTAACACATATTACCCCTGGACAAATTTATGGAGTTTGCTCAGCACCCCAAAATTTCTTCCCAACTTCGCCATGATGCCAAATCCACAATTTAATCAATTAGTCATTAAAAGTTCACCAAATGGTGCCGGCCCGGTGGCGCTGAGGGTTGAGGCACTGGTCACCACACCTCGTGCCACACCGGCGACCCATGTTCGGGAACGGGCATGGGTTGCTGTGGGTCGTCGGGGAGGAGATGGATTGAGCATCAAGGGACTGCTCTCCATCTCTGGGAGGAGTGGTTGGGTGGCAGGGGCTTGCCTGACCCTAGAAGAGGCTGGGGTGACAGCACATAACTACAGGATTTGGGGGGCAGGTCGTGGCAGGCGGCAGTTAGAGCATGCACGGGTGTCGTGCACCCAGTTGCTGAGCGCCATTGTACACCATGACCCGCTGGGAAGAAAACAGCGAAAAATGCGAGCCCGGCAGCATGAAGTTGTTCCCCCACGGTGCCATTCCTGGAAGGGCGCCTCCCTGGCATGGATCCGTTGGGGTGGGTTGAGTCACTCCCCACCACTCTGCCTTGAAGGGTAAGTCACGGGGTGCACAAGGGAGGGGGTCTGATGTCTGGGGATGGCGCTGGGAGGAACAACGGAGGGCGGGGGTTATAGCCGGAGCTCTGGAGGAGAGAAAATAATACCAAAAAAAAAAAAAAGTTCACCAAATGTGTACCTCTTCTTGGACTACAACCATAACAAGTTTCAGACAAATCCTACAAAAACTGACCAAGTAATTGCTTTCATATGTTTGTATATTTGTACATTTTTGCCCATATAAAATCAACGTCCAGGAGTTAAGATGAACACTTAATGTATTTTTTCTTTGATGAGAGCTGAACAAAAGAAAATTAGAATGAACCATATAACTGTTTTTCAGATTGCTCAAATTCTCTCAACCCTGCTAGGAGCAGGATTTTAGCATGGTTCTCAACCAACACAGTTGCCATAAACCATGTTAACAGCAGTGTGGATGCAAGCTGTGCCGTAACCTAGTTTAAGGCAGCCATTACCACATCACAATTCTTTGTTTCAGGGCAGCCAGGAAGAGGGAAAAAAGACTGCTAATTCCTCTGGTGTGGTGTTGTATGCTGCTGATGGTATTTAGTTTTACTGCAGTGTTTTTTTCCTTGCAATATTAAAAATTTAAATATATGAAATGACTGAAAAGATAAGCTTGAGTAAAGGGGAGAGGTGCCAGCAAGGTGGCCAAAAAATGCATAGGTTCTGCGGGACACAAGGTTGTTGCACCTAGAAAGCTACCTCTGCAGCAGCTTCTTCCATTGGCTCCAGGGCTGATAGTAGCAGAAAAGGCTTAGTTAGAGGAAGTAGGGAGGTGGTATTCATGTTGCCAAATTATTCTCTGCCACTTGTGTGGCATCCATGCTGGAGGGTACTGGGGGGAGGCGGTGACAAGAGAATCAGTCAAAGAGGTAGCAAAATTTCTGGCTCATGATTAGGAACAGTGGTCAAGGAGTAGGTTGCTGGTGTAATCTTGACTGCTTGTGGTGGTGGTGGTGGCACTGAGCCCAATGTGGATAATAGCTGCCCAGTATGGATATATGGATCAGTGGCCAAATAGCGGGTATCTCCCTCTTGTGCATTACAACACATTGGGCACAGGTACAGTACCTGGGGTAGTATTCAACTCTGGCCGAGGGGAAAAATTGCACTTAGCCCAGTTGAAGTGGTAGCAACATTTTGGGTGCTTTCCAGCATGTCATGGCTGCAGTGAGAGTGTAACTGGACCACACATAGGTTAGAATTGTTTCTGACTGAGACTGAAGAGTGGATGCAGGCTGTGGTGGTGGTGGTAGCATGGTGGGTGGGGTAGTGGCACAGAATCTTCAGGCTGCTACAGAGTGAGGTAGCAGGGAATGGCTGACCACGAGACTTTTGTGTATCATTTGCTTCATTTTGACCCAGCTGCACCTTGTTTGTTTGTTTGTTTATTTGCTTAATGGGTAAACACACTAGAAATTAATTCCTTTTACAGGTGCCATCCACAATAAATAATGCAGTTTAACACATTATACAACAACAATAACATACTGTACACATGCAGTATATAGGAATAACAATTCCATGTCTTTACATAATAAGAAAAATGCAATTTAAAAATCGTTACAATCAGACAGAGTCTTGTAATGCTGTAACAAAGTGCTCAAGAAAGAAATATATCTTATTGCATTTCTTATCATGGAAGATATATTATTCCAGGTACTAGGTGCAGCATAGGCAAAAGCACGCTACCCACTAGATGTTCACCTCAATGGGAGTCTCAAAGTTGCTCTATCCTCCCACGATCTAGAGCAATAATTTGAGTCATACTTCTGCAGATGCTTATATAAACTCAAAGGTGTCCCAGATTTTATTATCCAATATGTGAACCTAACCAAAGAAAATAAAAAAAAAAACAACTGTTGTGGTGGTAACCAATTCATCTGTTTTAAAATCATGCAATGATGCATACTTTGAGGAACTGACAGTTTTTGCAAAGAATACATACATACATATATATATATATATATATATATATATATATATAAAATACAAAAATCACACATGCCCACAGAATGCAAAGCATCATGGGCTGCATATACAAATCACCACAGAATGTTATGCTGGTTCAACTGTGTGAGGAGGCCTTTTGGCACCATGCAATTCAGCTTAAGATTGAACCAGCACTAACGTTCTGTGTATTTATATGCACATGATACTTCATTCTGTGAGCATGTGTGTTCCTGAAACTAACTTCCCAGCCAAATGCCCTCTGGAGTAACCCTTGCCTCAGTGTTTGAGCACAGAGGTTCTTTGTCTTTATATATATATATATATATATATATATATATATATATATATAGATAGATATATATATATATATATATATATAAATGTATATATATATATATATAATGATATATAGGACAAAGAACCTCTGTGCTACTAACAGGAAATACAAAGAAGCATTTGTCTGAAGCCAAGTTCAGAAAATACAAAATCACACATGCCCACACAATGCAAAGCATCATAGGCTGCATATGCAAATCACCATAGACTGTTATGCTGGTCCAACTTTAAGCAGAATTGTATGGTGCCGAAGGCCTCTCACACAGTTTGCAAAGGGGCTAACAGTTTTATATATATATATATATATATATATATATATATATATATATCTATATAGATAGATATATATATATTACAAAACAAAATGTATGAATGCATCAGTTAGGGTTAAAGCATCAAGAGTAGGGAAATGTGTTAGGGTTTGAAACCCTAACACCCCACCTCTGCCCTGCACCTGGAGATTGGCATTGGCATCTCCAGTCCTAATGCTCACCCCATTCTCCTATGCTGTGGCCACCCAGCTTATTTTATAATGAAATGTGTTGATTGTTAGGGCTGAAATGCCAATTCCAAACCCTCAATCCCTCTTTGTCTGTGCAGGGTGGGGGGTAGGGTGTTAGAGTTGGAAACCCTAATGCCACATTTCCCTAATTGTGATGCTTTAACCCTAACTGGTGCATTAACGATGTTTCTTGCCATTTATTTCCTTACTTTTTTAGATAGTATAATAGTATTTTTATTTTACTGTGGGAGCGCAGGATCCTTCAGACCCTGCACTCCCATCTCTCCACAGATGTGCATATGTATCAAGCTGTGGAAACATAGGGACCTCTGGCCCCTGTGCTTCCATGCATCAAGTTACAAGCAGGCATAGTGAAATTGTAACAAATAGTCATAACTGTGTCATCTTAAATAATTTTCACCCCAGATGTTCAACATAACCTTCTTATTACTTCACTGCATGTACCCAGTGGCCAGATTTTATAATACATTAGATAGGACAATTTCACCAATCTTTAAAGGGGACAAGAATTCTTTTTTCTCATTTTTGGGGGTCAATTTAGGTCATGAATAGCAGACAAACATCTTTTACCTTGTAATCTGTGACATTTATTCAAGATATTTAAGTTTTATTCACACCTGCTACTGCTAGAGCAGTTAAGATACCTAACATTCTAAGCAAGCTCTAGAGCATGTGAATGGATGTGGAGCCAAAGCATTACACCTTCATTCGTGCGTTCTGTGGTTGCAGCTTCTTGCACACAGCCTTATTGTGCACTTGTGATGGTGACAATGTGTCACTGAAAAAGTATTGATAGTTCCACTTTTGTTGTTCTGTAGGCACACTGTGCTGCTTTGTCCTCATTTCCACAGTTTAATTTGATGGGACGTGGAAGTGGGCAAGACAGGTTTGTTTTCAGTGTACGGAATCTGCTTCTTTTTCCACCAGTTGTTTTCCACTTAGTACATTATGTGTTGTAAAACAAAGAAACAAAAATAGTGCTGAGTGCTTGCGTTGCTCGGTGCTTTTGGCCTACTCTCAGGCATGCCAACACACATACACACAACTGCGTTAAAAGTGATTATTTTGTGGCACTATTCCTAGTTTGCGACAGCGATCAGACCATTTCACCCCAGTTGTTTTCCTGCTCTTGGTGATCTGGCATAGAAAGAGGTAGAGTGAGGGAGAGCATGGCAGCTCTGTTTGTGAAGTGAGAGAACATAGGGAGTCAGAGAAAGTACCATCAGGAGACAGTGCCATCACCTCAGAAAAATATATAGGAGGTGGGAGAGAACAGGACAGCAGCAGAATGTTGACACTTAGTTGGCATGGCCAACCCCCCCCTGCAGCCGTGTGCCACACATCATCCACCCGCACATCTGACAGTGAGACAGAAGAGAGAGAGAGAGTGGCGCCACAATCTTGCAGTCTTCTCTGCCTGCTTCTGTGATTTCTGTTCAGTGCTCAGTCTTGGCTATACACTATCGGTAAGCACTGGCAGTTCTGTAACAACTATGCTCTCAGTTCTCCTTAGTCCCTGTCCCTGTAACCCCATCGTAAAACAGGCAGCTTATGTTAGGTCAGTACAGAGCACATTTACTGAGCTGGGTTGTGCTACAGAATCCATGTATCAAACAGTATGAGATAAAGGGGTTGGGGGGATGTTGGATTCTAAGTGGTCCCCCTGTCCCCATTAATCAGCCCCTGCACAAGAGAATGATATGCATTCAGATACCAAGTAGAACTGCAGGTAAAGATACAATGTGTATACACCTTTCCCAATCCTCCTCCCATCCCCAGTCAACAATAGGAAGCTTGCTAGGTATGAAACCCGGCCACTTGTAATGGTGCTACACTGCCCAAAATCTGAACATGCAGTATCAATATCGCTTTATGAGCATCAACTCATCCAGAATAGGCCATCCAGCATGCAGAGGAGCATTGTAGATATCATCACTTTGTTGCACACAAAATGTCATTGTTTTTCTGCCACCTAGTTTCTAAATGTAATCACAGAGACTAGTTTAATTAAAATGTAACTCCAAAGTAGTCAACTTGGACATGTTTACAAATAAAAAATGTAAACGTTGATGTGTTGCCAGGTGCAATGTCACAAACAATGCATTTTAGATCATCATATGAATAAGTAGTAACTGGGCAGGTTATTGGATTTGTTTGCCTCATGTCCGCATTTCACATTGTGACTCAGATATACAAACAAGGAGACTTGGTTAGGATAGATGGCCTTTTATACTTGTACGATAATAGCAAAAATATTACTAATCAATAATTGGGACAGGACCGTGATGATAATTTAACTTGCGCATATGGCAGACATGGGTTTGAATCCCTCCACCTCCAATTGAGTACTGTGTGATTGTGAGCACATACAAAAATAGTTGCAATGATGGCAGTTCACACATTTCAATTACCCCTCATACATTTTGATCTTCTTGTTATTAAATGAGAATAAATTCTAGTATGACAGCTAACAACATTTATGAAGTACAAAATAATTAAAAACTAATAAAGAAACAAAAAATTTTGTGTGCCCATCCCACTAGCTCAATTGTGACCAGTAATGACCCACTTTACATTTATGTCTGATTCCATGTAATTCCATGCAACCATGCAAAAAAAAAAAAAAAAATAGAGGTAATAGATTAGGATTTGGCATCATCGTGTCACACTTCCACCTGCATAAAAATAACCACAAGATAAGATTTAATGTTATGTGTTCACAGATGAAAGCTTGTTTAGCAATACATGGTATGTTAGTGTTAGGCACCCTATCAATCATATAATGAGTAGTAATTAGACACACACCCCATTATCTGTAGCTTGCAATGACTCTGTGTAGCCATCTAGCAGAGTAGTACCAATGTATGTCTGTGTGCACCTGACAGCGAGAGCGGTAGGGGATTGACGTGTGCCGTGCCTACACCATGCAGAATTTTATGGCTAGACTGCATCACAAGTAATGAATACCTTCACCATAACACAAATATAAGAAAGTTATGTGAGTATTGTATATGATAACATTCTTAAGGTAATACCTGACTTTGTCTTGTCTGAATGGTTGACAACAACAGGCAATGCATAAAAATAGTGAAATTTATTCATCAAAAGCAAAAATTTCCTGTTGCCTAGATGTAGCAGAAATCACAAAAGCTAAAAAATATGGCCAGAAGAAACAGTGTTTTGCTCTGATAGAGCTACATCATGGTGACTCAGTATCATACTTTTTGTAGAGCCTGTTGGAGTCAACTATTTTTTGGGGGCCTTGAAAATCATGATAGGGATGTAGGAGTGCAGTTGCTTTTGTGATGTGTTGCAGTGTTTATGTCTGGCAAGCCTGCAGCAGCCCAGACAATCTCACAGGGGTGAGAGTACTCTTCCTTCTGCTGTCAGCCCTCTGAATGCCCTGGAACTTTTGTAGTGGACAGATTTTTGTTGTGATTGTTTCAAACTGACTGCCATAGCACGATATGGCATAAAATACATTTTAAGTTTCAGTGAAGGTACTTTGCTCAATCCTACAGGAGGGGCTGATCATGAGATTGTGCAGTTCTGGTAGTCAGTGGTTAGCCTGATAGACATATACAATCAAGGCATCACTTTACTGCACTGGTTGTGGGGCGAAGCAGGGAAAGTCATTATTTCTTTTGGCAGTGGGTGGGGTGCTGAAAAGCCAGCGAGGGCTCTAAATACACTTTTCAATGGTCCGTTTGGTGCATAGGCAACAACGATAACAATTCCTTATCTCTCACAGTATAGTATTCACCCTCCCAGACTGCATACTCTTTTTTAAACTAATCTCATTCAACACTGTTCTAAAGACAAGGAGGACTTTTCAAACAAAACAAGAACACCACATGATTCTGATTGCCTGTGTATTAATCAAGCTATCCTCAGTGTTTTTTGGCTAAAACGAAACTTTGGTACAGCTGTAAGGATTGTGCTCTCAACAATTAAAATGCTAATAAGCATGACAGTACAAACATAATTAGGATTCTCTGTACTTCCTGGATGTGTCCAGTTTCTGACTGCTGCATACGACAGTTCTAAAGTGCACAAGTCATGCTGTTGACATGGAATACATGAATGACATCACCATTAAGCAGGCTCACTCTCAGTACATGTGTTGAAACAAGAAATGAGAAATGGGCAGCACCAGTAACCGCGATGTTCGTTTTTACTGTGAGATGCTAAAATAAAAAATTCAAAAACTAACTTTCATTTACATTTATGAGAGAAACAGCTAGTCTTCATTATAAATAAATACATAACATGAAGCAATGCTTTCAGTTATTTATTTAATTTCCTGTCCTCTTTAAATATCACAGAAATGATTTGGTCTTTTTACTTGAAATTTGGAGAGTGTTCTCGGCATGTCCTGTAAATGTGAATTAGAGTGTTTATGTGTTGGACAACATTTTTTTGTGTAGAGATAATGCATGACGCAATGTACGTGTTGCAGACAGTGGTTTGCATTGTGCTGGTGGCTTGAAATTGCTAGGGTACCTAGCCATAGAGTCATGGATTTAGTTGTCAGTTGTTGTGCCTGTAAAATGTTAACAGGTGTGGAATTCTACAACTCTGACAACTGAAAATCTCAAACTTTAACATGCTATATCTCGGACACGGTTTGGTGTTTTACATTGAAATTTGGACGGTGTTGATGGTACACTCACGTTAACAAGCTGATGGAAGCACAGGGCCCAAAGGACACATGGTCCCACCACCTTCCACAGCTCGGTGGGAGCGCAGGGCCTGAAGGGCCTGTGCTCTTGCCAAGTTCTGCAACTTGGTGGGAGCACAGGGCCTGAGGGGCCTGCCCTCCCACCAACTTGTGCAAGTTCTTAGTTTTTTTATTCTTTCTCAAAAAGTAAGGACATTCTATGCAAAAAACTGTGTTAATGCACCATTTAAAGTTAAAACACAAAAAGTCAGGAAATGAAAAATCTTTAGGGTTGCCGCTTCCCCCGGACCCACCCATCATCCCAAGATTGACAGCTGACGGGGTGTGTCATTTGGGTTGTGAGGCCTAAATGTCACCGGTCCTAACTCTCACCCCATCCCATGTGTAAACAAGCTGAGGTCATGCAGTACAGGAGAATGGGGTGACCAGTGGGGGGGGCTAAGCATTTTTCCACTGAAAAGTCCACATCTCAAAGCGTTTCTGAGATATGGTCCCTGGAAGGCGTGGCATACGCCGAAATGTTAGTCTATGGGAAAAATCATCAACTTCAGAGTACTGTAACTTTGCATCCCTGCAATATTTTGTCACCACACCACCCAAAGGCACATCTGTGATATGTTGGCTTTCTTTGCTCCAAATTTCAGCCCAAATGACCAAACCATTCTTTTGCAGCAGGGTGGCAAATAATTCCTGTTATTTTGGCCATAGTGTCACAAAGTAGTGTTGCAAATCACGAAACTTTCGCAAAAAAATCATGAAAGTGTCACATGTGCGACACTACTTTGCAGCACTACAGATTACACAAATGTGTTAAACATATTTATGGGGTGTTTAACCCCCCAAAAAAGACATGGCTAGCATCCTCAGGGCTCGACTAGGTGAACACAAAAATAATTGTGTACCTAGAGGGTCCCAAATTTAAATGCCAAGCATTTCTGTGATCACTAACTGAAAAAAAAAATGGCTGACTCACGACACTACAGGGGACATTTGCAACACTAAAAACTACATTTGTGACACTGTCAAACTTTTTGTTAACTTTTCCCATTGACTATAATGGGAAACTTGTTTCTTGAATAACTTTTGAACCGTTTAATATTTTTTCACAAAATCTTCAAATGGCACATTGCAGACCCTGGCCGCATGTTCCCTGAAGTTTTTAGACCAGTCGCACAAACCATGTGACCTGTAGGCACGAGCAAAGAATGCTCAAAAAAGCGTAAATGCGCTACGGAATGTCGCTTTATAACTCCGCAACAATATATCTGACCAGTACAAAACTTTGCATATCCTGAGATCCATGGTACTGCTCTGTGCCTGCCAAATTTCAGGCAAATTCATCATACAGTGGCAAGTTATTAAGCTTCCAACTATAATATATATATATTCATGGTGAAAAACTCCATTATTGTATCAGTTAGGGTTTATAGCACAGCGACAAAAGCATGGAAATGTTGTGTTAGGGTTATCACCCCTACCACTCCACCCCCACATCCTCCACACACCAACAGGCATGAGAGTGTGCACTGGAGTCATCGGCCTAACTCTCACCCCATTCCATGTCTAAACAAGCTGAGGCGGTTCAGTATAGGAGAATAGGGTGATAGTTAGGCACAATTACCCCAACGCACACCCCTGATGCCTGTTAGTGTGTGAAGGATGTGGGGGTGGGGTGGTAGGGGTGGTAACCCTAACACCATATTTTCATGCTTTTGTCACTGTGTAGTATATCCTAACTGATGCATTAATGGAGTTTTTTGCCATAAATTTCCCATCTTTTTGAGAAAGTGTAATGTAACTGGTAAATAGTATGTGTTAGTGGGATTGCAGGCCTTCCGGGCCCTCTGCTCTCTTCACATTGTCCATTTTTTTATGTAATGGTATGTGTATGTGGGAGCACAGGACCTCTGGGTCCTGCGCTCCCACTCACATGTAAGTACAGAGCCATACAGCAGCCCTATAGAGCAAGGTACCCTTGTAACAGTAATCTGCCAGTATCTCAGCAACTGTAGCAGTTACAAAAAAACAAAATTCAAGTGTCGTTGTAATCGTGAAAGTGATATGTCTACATGACATAAATCTACAGAATCCAGATCTTGCATAATTTATGAGATGGGCACTGAAAATGCATCCTTGGAACCCTTGGAACATGTTTTTCCAGTATCTCCATAACCGTAGAAAGTAGGAAAATAATTCCACTAGTGATTTAATCTATGATTTGCAAACTTGTTTCTGTAGGTTAGGTCACTTAAATCTGACCTAAGCTGTGGGTAGCGAAAACTCCGTATCTCACTTCGTTATTGAGATACGGGTGCCGATAGGCATAACGGACACTGCTATGTCATTCTATGGGATATTTCTCAAATTTGGAATGCTGTAACTTTGGGCCCTTTGAATGGTTTGGCACCAAACTACCAAAGAGCACATCTGTTTGATTATGGCTTACCACCTTGCAAATTTCAGCCCAACAGATCCAACTGTTTTGTTGCAGGAGGATGGCAAAGATTTGCAGTTTTTACACCCCAAAAAAGATAGAGCTGGCATCCTCAGGACTCGACTAGGTAAACCCAACAGTCAGTGTTTACCTAGAGGGTCTCAAATTTAAATACTAGGCATTTTTCTTTCTCAGTAACTGAAAACAAAATGGCTGCAGCATGAAAGTAAAAGGGCCATTTGCAAAAGTAAAAGTGCATTCACGAAACTTTCTTGAGACAGATATATTTTTCCCCATTAACTGTAATGGGAAATTTGTTTTTTGAATAACTTTAGAACAGTTTAATATTTTTACACCAAATTTTCAAAAGGCACATCAGTCACCAAGACTGCATCTTCTCTGAAGATGTCAGACCAAACAGATAAATTGTGTGGGTTGTGGGTGCGAGCAAAGAAACATGCAAATAGTCTGTAGCTCCGCAACTGTACATCCGACAATAACGCAACTTGCCAGATCCAGAGATCTATGGTTCCAGACTATGCATGTAAAGGTTCAGGCAAATCTGTCATACAATGTCAAAGTTATTAAGGTGAAAAATTTGAGGTTTAACATTAAAGTGCTTACTCAACCCTAACTATACTGCTGCTATTGCACCAGTATAATATCTATCTATCTATCTATCTATCTATCTATCTGTCTATCTATCTATCTATCTATCTATCTATCTTTAGAGGCAAAAAACTCTGTTTAATGCATCAGTTAGGGTTGTTCCACAGTGACAAAAGTGAGGAAATTTGCTGTTAGGGTTGAAAGCCCCCCTTGGACCCCTCCAGCCCACCCCCCAACCGGCATCGGGATGTGCGTTGGGGTTATCGGCATTAACTCTCACCCCATCACATGTGTAAGAAGCTGAAGAATAGGAGAATGGGGTGAGAGTTAGGACCGACGACCCCAACGCATACCCCAATGCCAGTTGGGGGGCGGGCTGGAGGGGTCCAGGGTGGGCTTTCAACCCTAACATCGAATTTCCTCACTTTTGTCACTGTGGAACAACCCTAACTGATGCATTAAATGGAGTTTTATGCCTCTAATCTCCCTTCTTTTTGAGAATGATGATGAGAAATAATTCAGAAGCAAGAACAGTGATGGCAGTGGTATTTTGAATGGAAATGTTAAGTGTCACAGCAAAAAGAATGCGAAAGGGAACAGAAATGGAAACGCGAATGCAAGCGCACACGTAAATGCAACCCGTAATGCACACAGGCATGGTACCACAATTGTAAATGCAAATGGTAAAGTTAAGATGAAGAATAATGCCAAAGGAAACAGAAAGCGGAAATGGGAACAGAAGTGCATACGAGCATAAACTGAAGCAGCACAGGCACAGTACCACAATTATAGCATAAATAGTAGCAGTAACAACAACAATAACATCAAAGGAAAGAGAAGCACAAAAGGAAACGCAAGCGCATATGGAAACGCAAACCGTAATGTGCAGGGGCACAGTAAGGCAATTGCAAATGTAAATGGTAACAGTAACAGCAAGGAAGATGGAAAATGAAAGGGAAATGAAAACTTAAAGAAAAGGGCTGCCAGAAATGGAAATGGCAATGCGCACGGTGACGTAAACAAAAATGCTAACAGAAACAGTAGTGGAAACGCAAATGGTAACAGTAACAAAAACACAAGCACAAATGACAACGCAAAGGGTAACACACACAGTGGAGTACACGGGAACGGTAATGCAAACGGAGACATAAACGCAAGTGGAAACAGTAACTGTAATGGTAACGGAAATGCATACCCTGTTTTTGCCAAAGAGGTGCATAGAGAAATACAGTGTGTACAAAGAATGTATGCATTGCAATGGGCATCGAAGCTTAAAATGAGCATTGGAAGTACCTAAGTAAGCAATAATACCTGACAGAGTGGGTGGTATTGTGCTATATCGGAATGCCCAGGGACGTAATGAGGCCTGACGCCACAGGTGGAGGGCCTTATAGCCCCTGGAAGGTCTGGTATAGAACAATACCACCCACCCTGGAGGGTATTATTGCACTTAGAAAATGGGCACCATAAAAAAAAACACAAAATAGTTAAAAAAGTTGAAGAAAAATAAGTTTAAAGTAACTTTTGAAATAAAATAGTTCCTCCGCCTGCATTTGACTTTTGTCCTGTCTGAAGATTGTACTTAAAAACTGCCTCATTTTGTAAGTTGACAGAGACAGTGTATTTTCTTTGTTTTTCTGCAGTATCTTGTCATTACCTGCCCCCCAACCCCAACAGAAACACATAGGTACAGAGACTCAATTTAATTTGTTTTCCTGCAGTTTCTTGTCGCCCCCCCACCCCACACACACACACACACCTTGTGCTCTTTTTTTATTTTCCTTGGAGATGGAGCTCTGTTTATTTATTTATTGAACGGGCAGGGAGTTTATCAGGGCTAGTGTTTTAATACTTGAATGGGGACAATCAGACCCAGGAGTGATGGTGGCACATTGTTAACTTCGGCACCACGGAGATGCAGACAGTTGCTGTTGCCGGTTTAATTGCTCTACTACATTAGCCTGCTTTGGAGCAGGTACCACCGTGAGTACCTCTTTCCCCTTGTAGAAGTGTGTTATGGCCAAAAAGATTTTATTTACTTTTAGGAACATGCTTTTCCCTGTAAACTTATGGTCTGCCTTTACAGGGTGTGTGATAGGGCACTTGTCTGACTGGGGAGGGGTGGGGCAGCCTTGTTGAGTCATCTGCTTAGAGAGCTACTTCATTTTGAATTTTACAAGTGTCACAAGAATACTGCTTTGCTGTTGGGGTATGCGGCTAGTACTTGTTTTTTAGAGGGCAGCAAAAATGTTTACAGAGGTAAAGGAAGGGGAAACAACTCAGTTTCCCTTTTTTTTTTTAAAATACCACCACATGACATGAGCGAGACAGCGCTATCTCCGGCAGCACTACTGTGTGTGACAGGATCGGTACTTCCTTTGTTTTCCATACCGCAGATGGATGTCCATCTGCGGTAGGGAAAATGAAGAAAGTACCGCTGGTCTCATACACAGTAGTGCTACCAGCTACTAGAGATAGCACTGTCTCGCAAGTCAGTTTGTGGATTTGGAGCCGATTAGACCGACTGCTTCTTTTTCAT
The DNA here is from genome assembly GCA_016271365.2 of Neoceratodus forsteri. Lineage (NCBI taxonomy): Eukaryota > Metazoa > Chordata > Ceratodontiformes > Ceratodontidae > Neoceratodus > Neoceratodus forsteri. The sequence continues at coordinate 275,024,695 of CM057453.1, read as the reverse complement.
TTCCTCCATTTTTTTTGTATTCGCACCTATTTATTAAATTGATTTACGTTAGATACGACAGACTGGGGGGTCGGTCGCCAACTCGCCGCTAAGTGAGAAAAATGGTGGAAGATCAACTTTAAACATTCTATCTGCCCCATGATTTCAGTGATCCGGTCAGTTGCAGCTGGCACTTATTCTAACCTGGGCTCTGTTGCCTGATAGATGCCCACCTTGCCAAGGCTATCAGCCAATCAGAGCCCAGGATTTTTCAAGCCCATTTTCTAATTGCTAATATCTCAGCAACTGCACGTCATAGAAAAAAAATTAAATTTCACAGAAATCATGATTTGCCTGGCTAGCTTTTTGTTTTTGCATAGCCCTTTGGGCTATGCAATTCTCAACAAAAAATCTGTATCTCACATTGTTTTCAAGATAAGAGCCCCGAAAGGTGCGGTGCACACCACCATGTTAGTCTATGGGGAAAAACACCAACTTTGGAGTAACTTATCTTTTGGAGCCATGCAATATTTTTTCACCAAATCACCAAAAGGCACATCTGTGAGATGTTGGCTACCTTCCCTCTAAATTTCAGCTCAAAAGACCAAACCGTTCTTTCGCAGCAGCATGGCAAAGAGTTTCTGTCATTTTGGCCAAGTCTGAAAAAGTAGTGTCGCAATTTGCGAAAGCTTTAGCAAAAATTTGTGAAAGTGTCGTGAGCACAGCACTACTTTTTCCAGAAATTTTAAAAACATATTTCTGGGGTGTTTAACCCCAAAATAAAGACATGGCTAGCATCCTTAGGGTCCGACAAGGTGAACACAGAAAGAATTGTGTCCCTAGAGGGTCCCAAATTTAAATGGCAAGCATTTTTCAGATCACCAACTGAAAACAAAATGGTGGATTTGTGTCACTACTAGGTCCATTTGCGACACTAAAAAGTGCATTTGCAAAAGTGTTGCACTTTTTGTTAACTTTTCCCATTGACTTATAATGGGAACTTCTCTTTTGAATAACTTTTGAACCGTTCAATATTTTTTCACGAAATCTTCAAAAGGCACATCAGGGACCCCATGCGACCTGTAGGCGAGAACAAAGAAATCACAAAAAAGCATAATTGCGCAATTTGTTGTCACTTAATAACTCTGCAGCCATATATCTGACCGGTACAAAACCTAGTAGATCCCAAGATCTACCATGCCCAATCATGCATACCAAATTTCAGGCAAATCCGTTGAACAGTGGCAAAGTTATTAAGGTGCAAAATTTGACCCTTTAACCTTAAAAGTGCTACTCAACCCTAACTATGGTAGCACTACCATGCTACCATTATATATATATATATATATATATATATATATATATATATATATAATAGTGGTGAGTTCACGCCACTATAGTTAGGGTTCAGTGGTCACACATACTAAAGTCAAAAGTTTGGGCATTAATAACTTTGGACCCGTTCAACAGATTTGCCTGAAATTTGGTATGCACAGTGGGGCATGGTAGATCTCTTAATCTGCCAAATTGTGTTTTGGTTGGACTTACAGTCTTTGCATACGAAAGCACTGACAAATGCAAAATTATCCATTTTTGGAGGCAGCTTTTGGGATTTTGGATGTGGCACTGCATGGCTGTTGTGTGATGTGCCACTCTGCAAGATGGCTTGTTTGAAATAGCTTTGGTGGCCAAACATGCCGCTTTTCACTGGGTGAAAAAATATTAAGGCATTCAAAAGTTATGCGACTTTGAAGTTCCCATTATAAGTCAATCGGAAAATTTATATGTATGTTTTGTGAATAAAGAATGGGGTTCTGGCCATCTGGTCCCACCTGGCAATCAAAGAATTTGCAGCCTTGCGGTTCAAGAATCTTTGTCTCCAAGGATTTTTCAAATTCTTTGATTGTGAGGTCCGCCATCTTGTTTTCAGTTTTCTGATCAGAAAAACACAAATATCTCGGCTCAGGGGTCACTTCTGAAGTAAAACTTGGATGGGTTTTACTCAGGGGATGCTGGTCGATCAAGCCATGGCTTCGGTTTCATCCAAATTGGTCCAAAATAGAGTTCTGAGGTTTTGAAATCTTCATTCATGGCTCGCTAATGATCTTTGATCGCGAGCCTGCAAAATCTTTGATCGCAAGATTCTTTGATCGCGATCGTGCTTCGCGAGCGAGGGACGAGATGGCAAGATTTTTAAATTGATTTCTGTAGCTCAGAGGTGCCCTAGAAAGTTATATGAAGGTGGGTTTTGCTCAGGGGGCTTCGTTCTGCCCCATGTGAATAAAAAAACACATGTTTTCATTATCCCTGGTAGTCTAGCAGTCCCTTCCAGATCATGATAATATACATAAAGATCTCTGTATCCCTGGTAGTCTAGTGGCCCCCCCAATGTGTATTTTATTAATATTTCTTTTTTTATCCCTGGTAGTCTAGTGCCCCGCCATGTGTATATATTTGTATTTGTTGTTTATATCTCTGGTAGTCTAGTGGCTCCCTGATCTGTATGTAATTATTATTATTATTATTTATATCCCTGGTAGTCTAGAGGCCCCCCCATCATAATGGAAAAGATAAGCATTTGCTATTTCCTGGTAGTCAAGTGGCCTCCCACTCCCCCCACTCAGCCATGCTAGCCCACCCAGCACTCCCCCACCCTTCCCCAGCCGGCAACTGGCACAGCCCACCTCTCACCTCCATGGCCAGCTGCTGACTGTGTGTACTACGAGCACTAATTCCAAGAGGCGCTCTGAAATTATTTAATTTTGTTCACGAGTGAGCAATTTCTTTGATCGCAAACCTGCAAATTCTTTGATCGTGAGATTCTTTGATCACGATCATGCATCGCGAGTGGGAGACAAGATGGCCAGATTAAAAAATCCATTTTCTCAGGCTAGGGGTGTGCTAGGAAGACAAATGAGGGTGGGTTTTACTCAGGAGGCTTTGTTCTGATGAACCATGGCAGTGGTTTACCGTAATTCTTTTAATTTTTTCAATTTGAACAGTTTCTATTCTTTGATTGTGACCCTACAAATTCTTTGATCACGAGATTCTTTGATCATGATCATGCATCGCAAGTGAGAGATGAGATGGCCAGATAAAAAAATAAATGTTCTCAGCCCAGGGATGTCCTAGGAAGACAAATGAGGGTGGGCTTTACTCAAGGGGCTTTGTTTTGTCAAACAATGGCGGTGGTATACTGCAATTCCATCAATTTTGGGATTTATAAGATTTTTATTACTTTGTTCATGAGCCTGCAAATTCTTTGATCGTGAGATTATTTGATCACCATCTTTGATCGCGAGATAGGGACAAGATGACCAGATTTTTTATAATGGAATAGATAGGGAAATTTTACCAATCTTTAACATTGAATATCTCAGAAATGGTTTGGTCTTTTTACTTGAAATTTGGAGGGTATTTACATCATGTCCTGTAGATATGAATTATGGTGTTTACATGTTGGAGAACTTTTTTGTGCAGAGATATTGTGTGACACACTTTATGTGTTGCAGACAGTGTTTTGCTTGTGGTGGTGGCTTGAAATTGGTAGGATACCTAGCCTTAGTGTCATGGATGTAGTTTTCAGTCATTGTGTGTGTTAAATGTCAACAGGTGTGGAACGGTGCCACTCTGATGAATGAAAATTTCAAATTTTGACATCGTATCTTGGACACGGTTTGGTCTTTTTACTTAAAATTTGGAGGGTGTTGATGGCATGTCCTGTAGATGTTAATAGAGGTGTTTACATGTCAGACAATATATTTTTTGTGGAGATATTGTGTGGTGCAGTTTATGATTTGTGGACAGCTTTTCTATTGTTCTACTAGATTAACATTTGTTTGGTGGCTGGCCTTGCTGTTGTGAATGTACTTTTTAGTCATTGGGTGTGTAATGTGGCCTAGCAGTTACAAGTTGGCGGGATGGGCCCTGCGCTCCCACCAACTTGACCAACTTTCTACTTTTCTATTCTTTCTTAAAAAGTAAGGAAATTCTATGCAAAAAAACTTCATTAATGCATCAGTTAGGGTTCTTCTACAGTGAAAAAGTGAGGAAATTCAATTTTAGGGTTCCCACCCCTTGCACCCCACCCCCACACCTCCCCCCACCAACAGGCATTGTGGTGTGCATTGGGGTCATTGGCCCTTACTTTCACCCCATCCCTTGTGTAAACAAGCTGAGGTGGTGTAGTGTAGGAGAATGGGGTGAGAGCAAGGGCAGATGACCCCAATGCACACTCCGATGCCTGTTGGTGGGGGTGGGGTGCAAAGGGTGGGAACCCTATAACTGAATTTCCTCACTTATGTTGCTGTAGAAGAACCCTAACTCATGCCTTAACAAAGTTTTTGCATAGAATATATATATATATATATATATTGCAAAAAACTTTGTTAATGCATCAGTTAGGGTTAAAGCAAAAAAAGTGGGAAAATGAGATGTTAGGATTTAGCCCCTAAACTCCCACCTCCATCCTCCACAGACCAACAGACACCAGGGTGTGCCATGGGGTTGTCAGACCCAACTGTCACCCCATTCCATGTGGAAACAGTTTGACATGCTACAGTAAAGGAGAATGAGGTGACAGTAAGGCCTCATGACCCCATGGCACACCCCGGTGTCTGTCGGTCTGTGGAGGATGGGTGGTGGTGTGGAAGGGGGTTAGGGGCTGAACCCTAACATCTAATTTCCTCACTTTTGTCACTTTAACCCTAACTGATGCATTAACAAAGTTTTTTGCAATGAATTTCCTAACTTTTGGAAAAAGTGTAATATAAATAGTAAATAGTATGTGTTGGGCCCCGCACTCCCACTTACACACAACTATGGAGTCATTCAGCAGACCTATAGGGCAAGAAACACTTGTAACACTAATTTGCCAATATCTCAGCAACTGTTGAAGCTATGAAAAAAATTTGAGTGTCATTGTAATCATGACAGTGAAATCTCCATACAAGATAAGTCTTTGAAATCTGTATCTTGCATCATTTTCTGAGATACGGGTACCAAAAAGCACCGTGGGCACCGCAGTGTTTTCCTATGGGAAAAATCTCAAATTTGTAATGGCATATCTGTAGAACCGAAAGACCAAACCTTTTATTTACAGTGTAATGTACCTCGTAACTGGCATGTGTTGGTGGGATCCCGGGCCCTTCAGGGCCCGTGTTCCAACCAGATTGCCCATTTGTGCATAATGATATGCATCTGTGGGAGCTTAGCCCTCCAGACCCTGCACTCCCACTTACACATCACAACAGAGCCATACAATAGCCCTATAGGCTTGAAAAGGAACCCTTGTAACACGTTTTTGCCATTATATCAGTAATCATACAATCTATGAAAAATATTTCACTACAGATATAATCTATGACTTTGAAACTTCCTCATGTGCTTAGTTCACATAAAGGTGGACTAAGCTGCTGGTGGTGAAAAATCCGTATTTTGCATCGTTTCCGAGATATGGGCAGCGAAAGTCACTGTGGGCACTGCAATGTTATCCTCTGGGAAAAATCTGAACTTTGTGATGGCATATCTATGGAATCGATTAACTTTTTTACACCTAAACAGCATAATTAACGTCTCCCTGGACACCCCATTTATACCCTGCAAATTTCAAGCCAAAAGACCAAACCATTTATTTACAGTGCACCAGCAAAGTTTTTAAATTCCTAGCTCGTGAGGTAGCAAAATCCCCTATCGCGAGGTGAATCCCATTTGTGAACTGTCAAAATCGCTGATTTTGCTATCTTGTGAAAGGGGATTGGTTCATGGATGGGGATTTTGCCAGCTCACGAAAAGGGATTCAAAAACCCAATACCCTTTCATGAGCTGACACAATCCACATCAGCGAGCTGATCCCCTTTCATGAGGCAGCAAAACCCTTGACCATGAGTCAATCCTTGTCCTTGAGAAGGGCCATCTGGTCCCTAACTCACTGTCAAGAATTTTGCTACCTCACGAAAGGGGATCAACAAACAGGCCGAAGATTGTCAACAATAAGGGATCGGAATCGAGGCGTGGACAAAGAATTTCAAAATTTAAAAAGGCCATTTTTTGGCTAAAATGTAGCAAACCAAAAGTTTAGGTTTGTAGAGGGCATCACTCTGAACAAAACTCATGCCTTATTACAACAAAAAGTCACCCATGGAGGAAGCTATAATATTTTGTTTCGTGGAAAAAATGAAAACAAGATGGTGGCTCGTGAAAGAGGAATTTTACCTTACAGATGGGAATTTTCTAAATCCCTGTTCATGAGCTGACAAAATCCTTGACCATGAGCCCAATCCCCTTTAGCAAAAAGTACATATAAATCTGGGATTGAACTGAGCATGCTCAGAAACCAAAAATTTTAAATTAAATAACTTAAAAATGCTTTAATATTTTTTCACCAAACCAATGCTGTATTGTTCTTTGATCCAAACGCTTTCTACCGTGAAGTTTTCAGACCAAAAGACCAAATGGTGTGGCTGCAGTGTGATGGGCAAAAGAGTGTCAAAAAGTGGCGCAACATTCATTTTCCAGCTCTTCACTGTGCAAAAACTGTACTTCCGACCAAAGCACAACTTGGCAGATCAAGAGATCTGCCATACCAAACTGTGCCTGCCAAGTTTTGTACAAATCCATTTAATGGTCGCAAAGTTATTAACGTGCACAATTTGGGGATTAACATTAAATTGCCTACTAAACCCTAACTATCATCATTTAGGTTGAGTACTATAGCTACAAAAGCAGGGAAATGAGATGTCAGGGTTTCTAACCCTAACACCCCATCCCCACTCTGCAGACACTGACAGGCATCAGGGATGTGCCTTGTGATAGTCAGTCCTAATGCTCACCCCTTTCTCCTATACTGTATCCATCTCAGCCTTTTTACTTATGTAATGGGGTGAGCATTAGGGTTGATGACTGCAAGGCACAACACCAATGACTGTCAGTGTCTGCAGGGTGGGGGTATGGTGTTAGGGTTAGAAACCCTAAAGCCTTATTTCCCTGCTTTTGTCACTGTAGTACTCACCCTAACTGATGCATTAACAACGTTTTTTGCAATAAATTTATTTCCTTACTCTTTCAGATAGTTTACTTGTATCCTTATTTCCCAATGGAATGCAGGGCCCTCTGGGCCCTGTGTTCCCACCTTCCATAACTGTCCTTATGTCACACTGGAAGTGCAGGTCCCTTCAGGCCCTGCGCTCCCATGCTTGGGAATTCTCCTTATGTTACTGTGGGAGTGTAGGGTCCTTTGGAACCAGCACACCTTCTGAAGATGCATGACAGAATTATCAACACAGCCATCTTATTACTCCTTCACATGTACCCCATAGAGAAAATTTAAAAATCACTGCCAAAACATAATTTTGCACAACTGCAATGCCATTCTGCACCAGAGGCTCGAAAACACATTTTGGACAGGATTTGGGAAATGAAAGTTGTATTGTTCATGAGGTAGTGTCAGAAAATGATGATGTTGAAAATTTTAAATCAAAATATTAAAATGACCAAAGTAGAACAATTTCAATGAATGTGCATAACTCAGCCACTTTTAGAAATGTTTTTAACCAAATTTTCAACATGGGCTTTTTGGGGCCCCACCTCATAAACAGTGACATTATAATTTCATTAATTTGTCCAGAAAGCTGATTTCGTGCAACTGCTGCACCATTCCATGCCACAAGTGTGAAAACAAATTTCAGGCAGGATGTAAGAAATGACAGCTATACTGTTCATGATGTGGTATGAAAAAAATGCCTATGTTGAATATTTGGAGTGAAAATATTAAAAATTTTGAAAGTTACATACGTGCATAGGGAAATGTCAACAATGGCATGTAACTCGTGAGTTTTTTTTTTTGTATTTTTGCGCCAGATTTTGAACATGGGCTTTTTGGGACCCCACCTTATGAACACTGTCACTGTCATTTCATTAATCAATCCCAAAAGGTGATTTCATGCAGTGACTGTGAAATCACCTAAGGGTTCTGAGTAACAAAACAACAGTTGCAGTGTTCATGAGGTGGGGTCCCAAAAAGCCCATATTTGAAATTTGGTGAAAAAATACCTAAAATGCCAAAGATATCAATATAAATTGAAAACAACATTGAAATACATTATGCAGCACTTACCTTGATTCATGAGTTTGTGGTTCAGCTTTGAAGAATGCAGATGTGTCCTGGTCCACAGAAAATGACAGTGTACAACTCTACAAGGTATGTATAGGGTAAGGGGAGGTATGGGGTGGAGGGTCCTCAGTGGGAGGATCAGAGTTGGGGAAGGGAAAAAGCATTGGATGATGAGGGACCGCTTTCTTATTTTCAGGTGTAAAACAAAACTTGTTTGGGGGATGGTTGTCTACTTTACAGGAAAAAAAATAATCTTCAGGTGACACTGGGAGTGGGCTCCCCAGTGTCCCATAAGTTGGGTGGGACAATACATGAGGCACCTGGAGTGGGCTCCCCAGTGTCCCACACTGCAGGATGGGGAAGACACAGGTTCGGGACACTGAGAGTGGTCTCCCTAGTGTCCCACACTAAGGAGGAGCAGAGAATAATATATGTTTTGGGACACTGGGAATGGGCTCCCCAGTGCCCTACACTCTTGGGGGGAATAGCATCCACTGGCAGCCCTGGGGCTGGCAATGATAAGGCATGGCCACAGGTGGATAATAACTTTTCAAAAGAGTGGTGTATATGAAAATAGTGTATGCCTATCTTTCGCACATACCATAATTTTGGAACATTTGCCATCTACTTGTAGACAAACATTTACACTATTGTTAAGTGGAGAAGAAGCACACTTCAAGTTATACTTTTTCAATAGTGTAGAGGGGTGGGTGTGTGACTGTGGACCGGAGGGTCCTGGGTTCAAAACCGGTGAATTTAATTTTTTTTTCTCTTCATTTGCAGATGAAGAAAAAAAATATGAAGGCACTGGTCTTAAACCCTGGACCCCCTGATCTACAGTTCTCTGCCTTGCCCTGTACACTATTGAAGAAGAAGCATTTCTACATTGTTTTTTTCTTTACTTAACATAGTATATGAATCTGGATCTGTCACTCTCCAAACTATAGCATGTGCAAAGTAAAGCTACAGCTTTTGTCACACATACTACAATTAGGAAAGTCATATAACCAGTTCAATCAGAAGAGCAATGCAGTCCCTGTGCACAGAAGATGACACCGCACAACCTGCAGAGGTAAGTATATGGTAAGGGGGGAGAGGAGGGACATGACAGAGACAACGAGAGGCCTGTTTTTTTAGGTGTAAAATTTTAAAACACATCAGGGGACTATTTTCTTTCCCAACAGGTTTATGGGGGCACAAGGAGTGGGCTGCCCAGTGTTCCATATTGCAAGGTGGTGGTGGTACTATATATCCGTATCTCAAACCGCTTTCGAGATATAGGTGCCGAAAGGTGGTGCAACCGCCACAATGTTATCCTATAGGAAAATTCACAACTTTAGAGTGCTGTAACTCGGGAACTAGTATAAAGTATGGCACCAAACCAGCAAAAGGCACATCTGTTGTGCAAGGGCATGCTACCCTGCAAATGTCAGCCCAAAAATTCAAACTGTGTAGTGGCAGTGAGGTGGCATAGAAACTGCGGTTTTGGCGGCTGTCACAATGTTATCCTATGGGAAAAAGTCACAACTTCGGAGTACTGTAACTATGGAACTGATGTAAATCTTTTCACTAAACCCCCAAAAGGTGTGTCTGTGCTGCAAGGGCTGGTCACCCTGAGAATTTCAGCCCAAAAGTCTAAACCATGCAGTGGCAGTGAAGTGGTAAAGAAATGGTACTTTTTTGGGCAGTAGTGTTGAAAACTGCAACACTTTCAGCAGATTTGCAAAAGGACGGTGTGAAAGTGTTACACCGTTCTTATACAAATTGCGACAGTATAGGGGGTCCGATCTCAAAAAACATATTTCTGCTGGGTATTTTTAAAAACTAATTACAGCATTGTGTTCCTCTGGCACTGATTAGGTAAACCCAAGTGTCAGTGTTTACCATGGGGCACTAAAATTTGAATTACAGCAGTTTTTCTCCACTGCTAACTGAAAACAAGATGGCGGCAGCATGACAGAACGGAGGAAATTTGTGACAGAAAATGATGCTTTCATGGACGAATCTGTCACTGTCACATGGAATATATATTTTTTCCCATTAGATAGAATGGGAAACTTTAAACTTCAATAACGTTTGAACGGATTAATATTTTTTCACCAAATCATCAAAAGACACATCCTTGACCCAGTCTCCATATATATATAAATGTCAGACTAGATGGATAAAGCATTTGGGTTGTAGAGATGAGCAAAGAATTCACAAAAGTTCAGGATTTTTCACACTTTTCGACACTCTGCAGCTCCTCAATTGCATGTCTGACCAGAATGAACATTTCCAAATCCTGAGATCTATGATATGACAAATTGCATGCAAAATTGCAGGTGAATCAGAAAAAATGGTTACAAAGTTATTAAAGTTGAATATTTGGGGTTTAACATATAAGTGGTTGTGCAACCCTAACTATACCTGCACTACCTCACAGGTATATATATATATATATATATATATATATATATATATATATAATATATAGATACATATACTACTTAAAATGTCATGACTGTGCCTTATTTTGAGAACTTGTATGCGTAGTTTAATTCCAAATATAAGATAGTTCATCAATTCTAAGTTTTGGAAAATGGGATTGAAAAGTATCTGAAGAAAAATTTAATGTGGGTAATATGGTGTCCATGATAACTAATTTGCCATTTTTATTAATAAAGTAAGATTGATATCATAATACCTGGCTCTTGTACTTCAAGTTCAAGTTCAAGTTTATTGCAGGAAATACTCCGTTGAGCAAGCTCATTCACAAGGAGGTCCTGAGGCACATACACATACAGTTCGCAATTACATAGACAGGAGATATAAAATGTAGAACAACAAAGAAAAAATATATAATACAAGAGGTATACACAATAGAAGTCCTTATGCTATATATGCAGTACATTCCAGCTTTAACCTTGCCCTAAATTATGCAACACATTTCAGCTTAATAAGTAGAAGGCCAGCTGGTACCTAGGAAGTTGACTTGGCGTTGGGGGCCTAGTAGCACTTACATATGTCTTTTAATTTAGAGATAGCTAGTGTTTTGTAGGAGTTAATTGATATGATGCTGGTTAGCTTCAGCATGGCTTGTAGTTGGTTCCAAATGTTTGAGAGGGGGTATGAGACAGCTCTTTGGCCTGCTGTGGTATGTGTCCTGGGAAAATCTAGTAGGATAAGGTCAGATTTCCTTAGGGAGTAGGCGCTACGTGAGATGTGTATGAGATACATTAAATAGACAGGCAGTTTGTGGAGTAGTAATTTGAGGGTCCAAATGCCAGCATTCAGGAGGCGTCTGGTGGCAAGAGAGGTCCACCCAACTGCTGCATAAAGATCACAGTGGTGGGTCCTGTACGCAGAGTTAGTAATGAAGTGAAGAGCACGGTGGTAGAGTACATCCAGTTTTGATTAGCTCAAGGTTGGGGAGGAGATAAGATAATGGCCTGGATATTCAAACTGCTCCAGGCTGTGGTGCAAGCCTGGGCGCAACTCAACTTTGTTGTGCAGGGGTGTGGCCTGGGTGATATTCAACAGAGCTGCGCTATGGCGCAGCAGCTTTGAATATCACACCCTGGCCACCCCCACTGTGCATGGCACAGTGGCACTTCACCAGTGCATGTGGCCAGAGTGGAGCATGGAGATGCGGTAGTGCAAGTACCATTTCGCCATGCACAGCACCTGTGATATTCAAAAGGGGACATGCAAATGGGGCCATAATTTATGCAAGGCATACATGGGGCCATTTGCATGTCATTATGGCCCCATTTGCATACCATTATCATGCAGGTGCGCCGATCCCCGATGACTTGTGCCTGGCGCCCTGCCAGGCAGCAGCTATCGAGGACCGACTCCCCCTGCAGCCCGATCGCGGGCATTTCTCTACAAGAATAATACCCCCTCCAACATCCCTGGTGGTCCAGTGGACCGATCACTGCCCAATCGCGGGCATCTGTCAATCATAAATTTTTCCTATTACCCTGGTGGTCTAGTGTACTCCCATCCCCACCGCCCTGGGCCCTCACCCGCTCCCCGTCAGCGGCGAAGGCGGCCTCCTCCCCGCCTGCCGCCCGCCACCCGCCAACTGACATAGGCTGCACACCCATTGGTTCACAGCGTGAGCCAATGGGAGTGCAGCCCATACTGTACTACTCAGTCCAGATATGTCAATAAATGAGCAAATCATGTGCATTAGTTATCACACCTTTTCTTGCAGTTACTGCTGTAAAAGCAGTCTTTTTGAGACACCAACTTCACTGTCATATGGTCGTTTTTCATGGTGACTTCCTAAGTAGTGTTTCTCACATGGAACTCCGAGGTCAGACTCTCCAAAAAATGCATCAGCAATGAATCATTTTTGTCATGTTGACCCCTTGATTTTGTAGGCATTTGGTTGCCAGATATATGAAGTGCTGGACAGAATGAAAATCATGTTTTCTGTCATCTCTGATGAACATCAGGGAGTTATGCATGGCCATGTTACAGCTGGGTTGTGGACACTGGTAATATGCAATTGCCTGGTGCATAGTCGCTTGATTGTATGCCCAGTGGGCACTTTGTGCTTCATTCTGATAATGACAATTATAGTTTTCACAAAAATTTAGGAAATAAACAACACAGCCATTGGGTACATTTTTCCTCATGGCATCAAACTGCTTTGTCTGCCATCTTGCGTTGAAAATATGATTAGAAAATGACTCCAGTTCTTCCTCCAGTTCCTCAATTAATTTACGAATCACTCCATTCTGTTGTTTCATCTACATCTGTTTCTGTTTCGTGACCTCATCCTTTCTTTTGTGACATCATCCAATTGCCATCTTCTCCATCTTCTCCATGTCACAGTAGAATTCAAATGATCCTTTAATAGAGAGAAACATTTTTTGTGAATACCTTCAATGCCACAAATGTCACATTTTTGTTCGATGCAGCTCAATTGGGGGAAGAGGGCAGAGCGTGAGTGCAGGTGCCTCACATTTGTGTTTTATTGATGCCTCTGCAATGTTATACTGGGCACATTTTGCCGAAAGGCTAAATAATTTTAAATCAATATTAAGGCAATACTCGCACAACCACTGCATCCGTTTATGTTTCGACATTGGGCTGATGTTTGAAGGGCACAGTTTTACAAATTTGCTGCACCCAAGTTGCAAATCTGGGTACTCCTCTTTGAATTGTAAGTAAGTTGACTGAAGGGATACTTCAAGTGCCTTTTTCACCATCATGTCCTTATCAATAATCTTTGTAATTGGCAGTTTTCAGGCTATATCACTCCGATGATAACAATTACGTAACCCCTCGCTATAGCAAACCCCATTATACTGAATATTCAATTATAACAAATGGTCCTCATGGCTCCCGATACAAATCAGCTCTCACCCAGTTCCCTGCCAACAACAAACAGCCACAATCCCAAAGATTGTCAATCAGTGTACTGTACTGCCATTTTAAAATACCAAGCCACTCCCATACTGTTTTTTTAAAGCAGAACCTGCTTCCTATAGACAGTTAAAGGGACACCACAGTGTGCTCTTTATCTTTCAAATAAATCTGCTCCCAAAATGGTGCTTTTAAAACAAACTCATTTCCACTACTGTTCCCATACTGCCCATTTTAAAACCAAACCGCTCCCCATACTAACACTTTCTGAATATAGCCATGGGCAGCTGGAGAAATGAGACAGAGTGAGGCATATATCCACAATGTTGGCAGGAAGAGTGTTAGTGTCAACGGTTCACAGTGGGTCACAGCCTGTAGTTTGGTGGTGTCGGCAGGTACTGTATAACAGTAAAAATGTGGCACTTGATATGTCGGTCGAGAGATGCAGTGTTCATTTGTCTTCCTGGCCTCAATGCCTGTCGCAGTGATCTGTGTGATGACAACCGTCTCTAGCTTCCTGCATGCATGGGGAACTGTAAATTTGGGGAAAAGCAGCCGCGAGGACGGGGCACTACAGATAGTACTGTATACAATTATAAATTAAACAAAATGAACATACAGTACAATAGCCAACAAAAATCAGTTAAGCTGTCTCTAAGCAATAAACATAGTTGTGTGTTATAGAAATGGAGAGTGTTAGTACTACAATAGCACTCAGTAGTCATTCTGCCTTGCTTTTGTTTTCAGTTTTCAGCATCCCTTATTATAACAAACACGGAGCTATAATGAACCCAAGTTATGGCTCCCAATCTGTTCCTTATAGCGAGGGGTTACTGTATGCACGGCCTCATTGTTGATGCTGGTATGGCATCCTTTCATGCTTTCCTTTTGCTGATATAGTCTTTGTTCAAGACTGATTCAGCACAAAGGAAATTCCAGCTAAACCCAAACTGACAGTGAAGGTCTAACTTTCTAAATTTCTTTCTGATCGGCAGGGACTGATGAAGACTTCTTCTCATTTTTATATCATCCTTCTTCGGAGATTTCTTCAGGGCATCAACTGTTACTTGCAAACTATTTGCTTCAAGAAAATCCAATCATTTCTTTTTAGAAGGTGTCATATATTTCTTTCTGCAATAGCTTGCCTTTTTCTTAGTGTGCTATTAGATAGAATTGAAGAGAGAACTTCTGCAAATTTTTGGGGACTATTGGGCATGGTTTTCATGATCTAGATATGGCTTTACTCCAGACAGCTTGGCTCCTGAATGGATTCTGCACTGCAGCTGTGTTCTGTGGTGATATCAATGGGGTCACAGGAAAAGGGGTAATCAGAATTGTACTGGTCTCAGACTGAATATTGGATATAGTGTCTGTTGCAAGGGCTGTACTTTGTGGACATGAAGTGTGCCTTTTCTGTGCATAAAATGCATGTCTTTGCTCATTTATTATCTCCTTTTTTGTGATATATTTTTCCTTTGTTTTCTTTTTTGTTCTCTACACTGTTCTCTCAATTTCTCAGCTTCTTCTCTTGTTCTCTTCTTACCATCACACTTTATTGTCTTGATAACAATTGTATAACCTACTGTTACCTAAGCTATAATGTATACCTCTCTTGCATTGATAATTGTTCTGTTGTTTGTTCCTCTTTTGTATTTTGATGCAGAACTTTTGTAAATGAACCTTTGGCTCAAAGGTATTTTGTAATCCTAGTGCCCAATAAATAAAATAAATATAATACTTTCTGTGGTGACTGTCTCTTCATTCTCTCATTTTCGTTGCCTGTATTGTTGCATACGAAGTGTTGCCTTTTCCCAATACTGCACTTTTTCCTAATCAGACATTGTCCTCTTGTATTGCTTAACATATTCATTTTCAGTTGCACAATAAGCTTTATACTTTTTCTTGTCTGCTTTAATCCTGGCTCAGTATTCCTTAATGCCATCTTTTGGTGCTTTCCTTTGTTTTACAACACAGCTGTGAGATCCTACTACTTCAGTATGTTCTAGAGCCTCCCCACTACCACAACCCAAGTGAGGTCCTGATGCCAATTCATCTTTCCATGGTTGATGCTCTCATAATCTTTTGTGCATGAATTCTATCTAAATTGAGAAACACAAAATCCAGAAAGAGTCATACATTTCAATACTTGTTGCCTTGTGCTTGGTTTGTGGCTCAGCACCAGGTTGCTGTACTGTTCCAACTACACTAGTTTGGCTAGATGACTTTTTGAACAAGATGATGGAGTTGCAATACTGCAAGACTGCTGACAGAACAAGTAAGAGTGGATCAAAGTGTTAATGTGGACAGCTCTCCTAAGAAAATAAGATATTAGCTGCTGCAGTGAAGAAAGCACCACATCGCGGTTGAACCACATGAGGAGTACAGCATCTAGTGGCAAGACAAATGTAGAAAGGTGATGGAGTTGCAATACTGCAAGACTGCATACAGTACAAAAAAAAAGAGGATCTAGTGCTTAATGTGGACAGATGTCCTAGAAATGAGGTGCTGTGGTGAAGAAAGCACCAGGTCATAGTTGAACCACATGAGGACTACAGCATCCAGTGACAAGACAAACATATGAAGATGATGGAGCTGCAATATGGCAAGACTGCAGACAGTTCATGTTTGAAAGCACCAAGTCCTCATTAAAAGGGGGTTACCCCAGGGGTCCATTTTAGGACCCCTGTTATTTCTGTTATTTAATAACAGCTTGTTGCAAGTAGTGCAACACTCCCAGGTGAGACTGTATGCAGATGATACTGCTCTAGTTACAACTGGTAACATCATTCAAGAACTTCAATCAAAGATGCAGACTGCTTTTGATAATCTGAGGGAGTGGTTCACCAGGTCAGGACTTATCATGAATACAAAAAAGACTAAGCTGTTACACTTCTTATCTACACAAAAAGACATTGCTCAAATTAAAATAAAAATAGATGACAATGAATGCCTAGAGCAAGTAGGTCAGTATTATTACTTAGGAGTTGTCTTTGATGACCATACAACCTTTAAAGAACATATAACTATATTAATAGAAAGGGTAACCAAAAGAATAGGTGTTCTAAGTTGAAGAACAAAATGTTTAAAAAAGATTGATCGGAAAAAAGTGGCAGAACAACTAAACATAACAGTGCTAACATATGGTGAACTCATATACCAAACTGCAAGTAAGCATTTATTGAATAGATTAGATAAGATACATTGCAAAACAACAAGGCTTGTATTACAATTTAACAAAATAACTCGTCATTGTACTTTATTATCCTGACTGCAATGGCAGTCTTTAGACATTAATTATGTTAGATCATGGCACAAAAATAATATACAAATATCAAATTTTTCATCCAAGTCATTGTATCAACAATATACTATTTAACAAGGAACAAATGATCTCTGAAAATTCCAAAAGTACAGTCCAAGTGAAAGAAATCCATTTTCCCAATATTCAAAATAAATATGCGGAATCAACATTATGTTTTCAGACAGCCAGATACTGGAATAATATAATTCATTCAGTTCGTACTTCATCTTCATTTGATTTGTTCATCCAGGAGATAAAGGGCATAAATAAATTCAGATGCCAATGTAACTAGCTCATTAAACTTTAATATTTGTATTGAATGGTGTGCATAAATGTTATTCTTACACTTAGTGTTTTATAAATTGCCTAAATATATTTTTGTACTTAAGGATCTTGTTGTCATTGCATGTCTTAACTAGTTAGTCAATATGTGCATGTATAGGTAATTTAGAGAAAAACAGGACTGTCTTGTAAACTGGGTTGTATGACCCAAATGACATGTTTTCCTGCATAAAAATAAAGTTTTTACTTACTTTCTACTCTAAGTCAAAGTTGAACCACATGAGGATTGCACTGTCTAGTACTGTGGAGTTCCACTTGAATAAGCCCAGGATCACTGTGGCCAGCTAGTGACTGGAAGTGCTATAAGGCCTAGTGTTATCAGCATATAAGGTAACACCAGAGACTGTTTTCCTGAGGCAATATACAAAAACTGTCACAAGTGGTAATTATGTATATAGTACCTCATCCTATTCCACAAAGCTGGGCTATGAAAGAGAAACTAAGAAACAGTAACATCATGCCTATGGTGTAGGTTGAGTAAAAACAAAAACAGTAAGACAGGTAGTAGACTACACAAAAACACCAAAAATACAACAAAAATATTAAAACATAGGAGTACTCTGTAGAGGTTGTTGCACAATATATGGGTCTGGGCCTAATGTGCAGTATGTGGGACCCCAAACAATTAAAAAGATCCACCAGCAATGGCTCAGAAATGAACGCATTAGTATACCTGTCACACACAGATGGTGCTTCCATGAGTGCTTGTTGAACCTCTGCAGGCATGTGGGCAAACAGATGTAGACCAGATCATATAGGCCATGCAATTGCCTGGGATAATATTTATTACAAAGGACACACTTATTTTGGGATCCTTTGTAATGATCATTAATGGCAGCAGCCTAACCAGCATAAAGTGCACAAAAACAACCAAACTGATGCAAAGTGTCTAGAACCGATGGTGACTGGGTGACAGTCACCGCCAGCATCTCCCCCAGTAAGTAATTTTAAACCTGACTTTTTTAACCTTAATAACTTTGGAACCATTTAATGGATTTGCACAAAATTTAGTATGCATAATCCCTCTGGGTATGTCTCCTGATAAGTCAAAGTTCATGCAAATCTGTTCTGTGGTTTCAGAGATATGCCATGATAATAAAAAATGAAAAACATTTGTGATTTTTGCCATTTCTTTGTCCACCTGGATCTCAGAAATGGCTTTAGTCTGTGGTCTGAAATTTTCAGGATGGAAATCCTAGAAAGTAGGATTTCTGAATCGAAGTAGCATTGGCTGCTCATTCAAAGCTGGATTATGATGCAGAAACCTACATTGAACTGCTATGTTATAATGCAGAATCCTGCATTGAAGTTCCATTTTAATGCAAGATTGTGCATCTTAACATGGCACTTTGATGCTGGATTCTGTATCATAATCCTATTTCAAATGAGGATCCATTCCTACTCCAATTCAGAAATCCTATTTCGTGACTGACATCTATTTTTTTCCTTAGGAAATAATGGGACATTCAAAATCTCATAACTTTGGAATGTATTAATATTTTTCCATCAAATCTTCAAAAGGCAGAAATGCGAGGCCAAGGCTTTCTACCTTGAAAATTTCAGCCAATAAGGTTACACTGTTTTTGAGATAAAGGTAAGTAAAAAAAAAAAAAAACCCACCACAACAAAAAAAAACTCTGTTTTTTCAACACTCTGTATCTGTATCTAAAAAAAACTGCAAAAGGGATTGACACAAAATTTGGCAAGTCCAGAGAACTTGCCCTAGCCACAAAGCATGCCAAATTTCATGAAAAACTATTGAACAGTTGCAAAGTTATTAAAGTGCAAAGTTTGAGGCTTAACATTAAATTGCCATGCCAACCCTAACTATACTGGCGCTACTGCACCAGTATAATATATATAGCTGCAGTGCAGCTATAGTTAGCGTGGCATGGCCACGTCTATGTTAAAGCCAAGATTTTTCACTTTCATAACTTTGACACCATTGATCCGATTTGCCTGAAATTTTGCATGCACCATCTGCTACCATAGATCTCTGGAATGGCAAGTTGCGTTCCACTTGGATTTGTGGCTGTGGAGTGCCAGGAAAAGTGCAAAGCAACACTTTTTGGCCATTTCTGGCAAATTCTTTGCTCGTCTCTACAACCTGAACAGTTTGCTTATCTGGTCAGAAATTTTCAGGTGTATGAGGACTGGGCCAGAGAAGTGCCTTTTGAAAGTTTGGTGAAAACATATTAATCCATTCTAAAGTTATTAAAGTTTAAAGTTTCCCATTATAGCCTATGGGGAAAAAATATATGTTCCACTCAAAAATGCACTTTTTACTTTCACAAATAGGTTTGGTACTTTCATCCTGCCACCATATTGTTTTCAGTTAGCGAGGTGGAAAATACATTTTAGTCCAAAGAATACTGGACCTAAGGAAACACCATCAGTTGGGTTTACCTAATCAGGGCCATTGTAACATGACCCTGGTATTCATTTTTTGTTAGGATGCCCAGAAATCTGTTTTTTCTTTTATTTTTGGCCATCTTAGCTGTGGAACTTTCACGAAATTTCTGCGGACTTTCGCAAAAGTCCCTCTGGTACTTTTGTGAATGTCCTGCATCTATAATGGCAGTACTTTTGTGAAAGTACCACAGTACTTCCACAAAAGCTCTCTCATGTAAATCGATGGTACTTTTGTGAAAGTCAATGGAATTTTGTGAATGTACCACAGGTAAACAGCCCCAAAAGCCCAGTCCTTTTGCCACTTCATAGCAAGACAGCAGTTAGGACTTTTGGGCTGACATTGACAGGGTGGCAAGCCCTGGTCCCACAGAGGTGCCTTTTGCTTGATTGGTGCAAAAATTTACACTGGTTCCAGAGTTACAGTAGCAGCCACAGACATGGTCAGATATTTCCAGCAATTTTGTAAAATTTCTGAAGAGTTTCTCTCTGCTGCCCCTACTATGGAAATGAAGAAAGAAGGAGATTTTTCTAGAAATATTGTAGAAATTTCAGGAAATATCTGACCATGTATTTGGCCATGACTGTACAGCACTCCAAAGTTGCAGATCTTCCCATAGGATAACATTGTGGTGGCCACGTCACCTTTTCGTCACCTATATCTAGAAAAAGGTTTGAGATACAAAGTTTTTGCTAAGCACAGCTCAGAAGCATGCATGGAGGTGGCAAGGTCATGAATACAACAGCAAAAGATTTTTTTCTGCAGTTGAGGAGGTTACTGAGATATTGTTAAATAAATGTTACAAGGTCTACTTGGAATGCCTCTAGGACTGTGCAATGTGTCTGTACTTGTTTGTAGGTGGGAGCACACGGCCTAGATGGCCCATATTTCCACCTATGCATGCTACTTATGCTAAACTGGGACCACTGCACCCTCCTACACTATGCCTCTACACTCATGGATGGGTGGGAAAAGCTGGGCCCAGAGGGCCCGCACTCCCACCTATGGATATAATTATGCAAAACTAAAAGCACAGGGCCCTCCTGCACTATGTTTCTATACTTATAGGTAGGTGGGAGTGCAGAGCCTAGAGGGCCCATGCTCCCACCCATGGATACCATCTTGCAATACTGGAAGCACAGGGCCCTCAGGTGCTATGTCTCTACACTTATGGGTGGGTGGGTGGGTGGGAGCACAGGGCCCAGAGGGCCACACTCCCAAATATGCATCCCATTATGCACACCTGGGAGCACAGGGCCCTCTTGTGCTATGCCTCTATACTAATGGGTGGGTGGGAGAGTGCTCCCACATATGGATACCATTTTGCAAACCTTGAGGACATAGTTATGGGTGGGTGGGAGAGCAGGGCATGGAGGTCCCATGCTCCCATAGATGGGTACTGTTTTACAAACCTGAGGACATAGTTACGGGTTGGCTATGGCTACCATTTTGCAAACCTGAGGACAAAGTTATGGGTGGGTGGGTGGGTGGGAGCCCAGAGCCCAGAGGGCCTGAGCTCCCATCTGTGAATATCATCTATGGATTCCATATGAGTAACATTTCACTTTCTCAAAAAGAAGGAAAATTCATTGTAAAAAACTCCAATAATGCATCAGTTAGGGATGATTCCACACCAACAAAAGTCTTGAAATTTGATGTTAAGGTTACCAACCCCACCTCCCCCACAACCCCTCCCACCATCCACAGACCGACAGACTCTGGGGTGTGCTTTGGAGTCATCGGGCCCAACTTTCACCCCATTCTTCTATATTGTACCATATCAGGTCATTTAAACATGAAATGGGGTGAGAGTTAGGGCCATCCACTCCAAGGCACACCCACCATTAAATATGGATACTGTTATACTATCTCAAAAAGTAACAAAATAAATTACAAAAAACTTTGTTAATGCAGCAGTTAGGACTGAAGTGACAAAAGTCCAACACGTGTCGGGGTGTGCCTGATGACCCCAAGGCACACCCTGATATGTGTAGGTCTGTGGAGAGTGGGTGGGTGTGGAGTGGGCTGGTGTGGTTGAGTGGGAAGGGTGGGTGTTAGGGGCTCAGCACTAACATCGCATTTACCTACTTTTGTCACTTCAACCCTAACTGATGCATTAACAAAGCTTTTTGCAATTTATATACATATAATTTCATATATATATATATATATTTATATCACACACACACATAGACATACTGTGGAGCCATGCAAGCCTGAAAACCTGTTGCACCTTGCTGACCAACAACATATCTCTGCTGTTAGAAATAAAACAAGAATAATTGTATTAATTGTATTAAAAATACCACAAAATAGCTTTTGAACTCAAAGCAAACCTCATCCTGAGAAGGTTCTTTAACCAAATAATATACTGCACACTGCATACAGTAGCTCAAGGGTAGAAGCCAACTGATTCTGATTCATTATTCTGAAGGTACTGTACGTGATGTACTCTTTAATTTATAACATAGGCTATTAAACTCATAAAGTATTAAACCCATAAATTATAACTTAAGAATTTCTGATGAACTACTTGTAGAATCAACCTAAAAAATATATTAACTCTTTTTGTCACGTAACAATTAAAAAAACTCAAAGAAAGATTTAATTTCTAGAATAGGAATTTATATAAAATGTGGGTTGGCATACAGTTTTAAAACATAAAAACTATTGCTAATTTACCTGAACACTGTGAAGGTACTAATAATGCCTCACTACAGAAAACATTTAAATTAATTTTAGAAAGCTTGCACTCCAGTTACAGAAAGTATGGACTTAGAAAATGTTAAGAAATTAAGAATTTTAACTTAAGAATTGAAGCATAATTAATAAAAGGTATGAGGGGTCAAATTTTGGAAGAAATGGAGTGGCAATATAGTCTAGCGGTTAGAGCAATGAGTTGTGATGGAAGTTGGAACATCCAGCAAACTTGGGTTTGAGTCACCAAATCTCCACTTGCATACTGTGTGCCCTCCAACAAGTCTCATTAACGTGCCAGTGCTCCAGGGATGACCTTGCAAATGGGCTTTATGCAAAGTGGTCCATACCTAGTTACCAAAATAATAAAAAAGTGTTGCTATAAAGTAGCCTGTGGCACATTAGTGGGAGTTATGGTCTATGTCTGACAATGAAATTACTGTACATATATTCATAATTTGAGATCTGAGAACACATAGGGGTGAGCAAAGGCATACTTATCAGATACATTAAATATGCACGCTACCCTGTGTTATTTTGGTCACACCTATATATACATTTAATGCTCAGTTTCTATTCCCACACCACGTGAGTTAGCCCAAATGACTCCACAGATAGAAATATGCATGCAACAAAAGCATGGACAATAGCACTGTAAAGAAAGAGGGAGAATATCTAAAAACTTGACATTGAAATGGATGGCCAACATGTATACCGTATATCCAGCTGACACTCATCAACATATCCCACACTGTCACATGCCTTCCTCATCCCCCACCATTATTATCCCTGGAAGTGCCCTTCCTTGTAGTAGCAGAACTCACCCCAAAGGTGACAGAAAAGAGGATAAACATGAATATCACAATATTGTAGAAGCCTGGCAATAACCTGCATAATTACTGGAAGAAAACAGTGGCACTTGGGAAGAAAAGAGTTGCAGCAGCCAATTATAACACTTAACAGATATAGCAAAATGGGTTGCAGCATGGGGTGCCCAGCCTCAAACAAATCAGGAAAGCGTATATGGACACCTCTGCTAGTCTAAGCACTATATCCAAGGACCAGGTCTATGTGATAATGGCGAATGCCTAAAGGTGATTACCATTATCACTTAGAGTGCGGAAAAATTTTCGGCACTCTGACAACCCCGGCGCCTCAGGACATCGGGCGCCAGGACACTATTTCACTTCCCCACCACAGGGGTTTCTGCACCCCCCTACTTAAGGAGTCTCAACTCCAGAGGAGGGGTGCATGTCGGGGGTGAAAGCAGAAAAAAAAAAAAAGGTTTGAGCCGGGCTCGATAAAATTGCACCAGCGCCCAGACCTGAACCCAGTACCTCTCCTACCACATCCACTCGCCAACCCCTGATGCCATGATGCAGCTCGGCCAGCACCACAGCGCCACCCCCTACAGCCTCTCCACCCCCTCCCAGCCCACGCTTGCCGTGCTCACTCCCACCCCACACGCACGTACGCATAGCGAGATCCTGTTGCCCGATTTGCCCACAGCCTCATCCAGTCACCCAACCCTCCCCATAGCCATGAGGGATTCCACAGGGAAGGAGTCTCCATAATGGATGGTGCCCTTCCCCATGCACTCACCTCATGGGCTACCCCAAGGACCAGCCGTCCATGTAAAAGTATTGCTCCAGGCCTCTTCTTTGTTAAGCTGTGCAATACCAATCATTATTGCAATTTCAAAGACTGGATCTTGTTCAGATATCCTGCCACCTGAAGGGGTCACAGACAGACATTGCCCACTAGGTCTTTCTATCCCTATTGTCCCATCTATATTAATCTTCTGCCTGATTGACCCCACAGTATTACTGACAACTCCAATAATAGTGTTGTTCCTCCTCCTATCTTTTGTCTTTATTGCATCTTCGTATAGTGGTAGCCTGCATCATATGGCTCAGGATCATCATGTTGCAGCCAAAACTGCACAAAACAACAATGTCACAGACAAAACAATGCGTGCAAAAAAAAGTCAGGGAAAAACACAGATCATAGCAGAAACAGTGCACACCATAAAAACAAACAGCACTATCTTTATTTTTTTGCGGGGGCTATGCCTTCCGCACTCCCAACGTGGGGGTCATTGCCCCTACACCCCCAGACTAATTATATCTAACTCTGAGGTGATGTGGACTTCGGGGAGAGGCAAAACACTGAAGGGGGAAAATGTTTTTTTTTGTCAAAAAAAAAAAAGCTGCAACACTATGGAACCTGGGGGGAAACTGAACCATGGCCCCAGGTCCCCCATGCTGCCAGGTGCTGGTGCCCTAGCCACTCCACCACAGGACAGGCTTGACCAGGCACCACACTGGCAGCCTCCTTGACACTCCCTCATTAGTCTGTATAGCAACAGGGGTAGTGGTTATTACCATATGGTCAGAAACCTTTGTTGCTGTACAAAGGTTCACACTTTCTGCAGCATGGTTAATCATGCACTGTTCTGGCAATGCTATATTCACCCGGAACCCATCATACTGAACAAACTCTGATCAAAGCCATCATGGCTGCAGTAGCACTATAAGGGACTGAGACAAAGAGTGTAAATGTAACTGAATGATGGAGTTTTTCCATTTTTTTTCCTTCCAGAGGGCTCCTTCACAAACAACAAATCCTGCCATTGATACAGCAATTGCACCCGCCCATTCCAGTCTCTGTCAGATCTCTTATCCTCTTCCATCACTCAGTTGCATACACACTCTTTGTGTCGGTCACTTATAACACTGATGCAATTGTGTTGACTCTGACCAGAGTTTGTTCAGTGTGGAATCTGCTTTGATCCAGTTTTACAGTTGAGGGTGAGTGAAGTACAGGGAAATCAAGTGATTCTCAGTGGCTGCTTTGGGATTTGAACACCATATCTCCTAGGTTCAATACTAGCACTTTATGAAAGGTAGTTTTAGTCCATTTTAGTATTTTACCCTAACAAACAACTTTTCTACAATCTGCGAACCCTGAATGTCTTATTTACACCAGGTCTGAGTAGAAAAGTTGTGCTAGTGTTCGAACAGAATCCCACTGAACTGAAATACATATAAGGAAAAACAACACAGTTTGATGCTGATTTCTTTACATAGAAACACAGAATTTAATGGCAGATAAGGACCGCTCGGCCCACCTAGTCTGCCCATTTCCCTACCTAATGGATAAGCTGCAGATCCTAGTTAACCAACAGTCTACTTCCCCCTACCCCCCACTAGAATTGCCTTATGTCTGTTCCATGCATTCTTGAATTCCTCCACTGTTTTTGACTCCATGACCTCCTCAGGAAGGCCATTCCATGCATCCACAACCCTCTCTGTGAAAAAATGCTTCTCCACATTACCTCTGAGCCATCCCCTCTATCTTCAAATTGTGCCCTTTGTTCTTGCACCTCTTTTTCTGAAAGATGCTGCCCTCTTGGACTTTGTTGATTCCCTTGAGATACTTAAAGTTTCTATCATGTTCCCCTCTCCCTCCTTTCCTCCAGGGTATACATGTTAAGCTCCTTTAGTCTCTCTCTTTGTATGTCTTCTGGTGCAGACCCTTCACCATTTTAGTTTCCCCTCCTCTAGACAGCCTCCATCCTGCCTATATCCTTGCAGAGATGAGGTCTCCAGAACTTCACACAGTACTCCAGGTGGGGTCTCACCAGCTATCTATACAGAGGGATAACAACTTCCTGTTTTCTACTGGTGATGCCTCTCCCTATGCATCCCAGTATCCCCCCAGCCCTCCTTACTACCTTCTCACATTGCTTGTCCACATTTAGGTCGTCTGATATGACTACCCCCAGGTCCCTTTCCATTTTTGTTGTTGTTAGTATCTCACCCCCTATTGTATACTCTTCCCCTGGGTTTTTGTTTCCCAGGTGCAGTACTTTGCAATTCTTTGATACATTTGGAACCATCACTGCATTTCCATGCAAGTTTGGTTATCAGGAAATAGAAACTGTATCCAATAAACGATTCACAAAATGCTAGTGTTTGTCTTTCAGTACACTGACATGGTGGTCTGTCGCCATGGGGGGCATCTTGCAGCACTGCCTAAGCTGCCTGTCAAAACAGTCCATTTAAGAAATGTCTCATTTTCAGTGTGGGATCTGCTTCAACCCAGTTCTACAGCTGGTAATGAGTGGAGCACTTGGGACGTCAAGTGACTGTCAGTGGCTGGGGTGGGATTTGAACACCCTACCTCCTACATACAATACTAGCACCTTATCAAAGGAGGTTTTATCACATCTACGTATTCATTTTACTCTTAAAACAGCCTTTCAAGTGCCATGAGTATGGAATCAGATTTATTTCAGGGGTTGTGTATTCACGGTCTTTCTCTTGTGGCCCCTTACTTTGCTGAATTAAACTGAAATATCTGATTGTCTTAACAGTAAACAGCCCAACCAAGAAGCATCTAATTTTAAGTGCAGTATCTGTAGAATAGCCTGGAGCTTCCAGCAACGAGTTATGAATGAGCTTGGTACATTCAGCAGATCTTTTTTTTTTTGATACCCACAACCTTCACTTGCATACTGTGTGACCCTGAGCAAGTCACTTAACCTCCCTGTGCTTCCTGGTCACTCCTATAAAAGGTCCTTGTGCCCAGTGGGTCTTAACCAGTTAGCAAAAAACAAAAAATATTTGTAAGATCTCAGCGGTCCCTAGATTCTGGAAAGCAGGCCTAAGTTCAGGCAGCTGTGCTAGTGCAGTCATCAGGTGGGTTTAAATGTGATTTATGCAGAAATGTGGCATGTGATCATATGAACAGGACCCCATATCCTTTCCCCCCCTACATGGAGTGAATGAGATGGTAAGGGGGAGATGTTGCCATGCAAGTACAGTATGTCACCAAGGGGGCACCGAGCAGCACCAGCTGAGCTGCCTGTCAATAGAACCCAACTGAGAAGTACCTCATTTTCAGTGCAGGATCTGCTTCCAAGTAGTTTTTCAGCTGGGGGTAAGTAAAGCACAAGGATGTTAAGTGGCTATCATTGGCTGGGGTGGGATCGGACACAATATCCCCTTGGTACAGTACTAGCATCTTACCAAAGGCAGTTTTAGCACATTTAAATATTTATTGTCCTCTAACAACAACAACAAAAAAACTTTCTTCAGCTTGTGATTCCTGTATGTCTTGCTTACACCAGGTTTGAGTAGAAAAGTTGCGGTATTGTTCCAACAGAGCCCTAGTGTACTAAAATATTACAGAAAGAACAATTTTCTTGGATGTATTTGCACCCACCACTGCATTTTCATGCAAGTTTGGTTATAGGAACATTCTTTGTTTTAATATTTATCTTTCAGTGCAGTGCATTCAGCCGGGGGGGGGGGCTACAGTTTTGGCTAAGCTGCCTCTCAAGACAGCCCAATGGAAAAGGGTTTCAATTTCAGTGCTGGATTTGCTGTAACCCTGTTTTACAGGTGGGGTTGGCGGAATGAGTGAAGCAGAGGGAAGTCAAGTGACTGTCAGAGACTATGGTGGTATTTGAACACCACAGCTCTTGGCTCTATGCACCACCACTGGACGATGTTAGCTTCCATGTACCTGATTACAAAAGCAACCTGTTCCTGTTCTCATTGGCTCTTCCCTAGTGATGGTAACATTTTTAAAGATTCCCAACATCATTCCATAAGGTAAACTTTATTTTGCTTTTGATCCAGTGGGATGATGACAGTACACAAATTTTATAAGCAATGCTTTGCAAGTCCAGAAGACATTATGTCAATCCAATCCATTCTAATTCCAGAATAGGTTATGCTCCTCCAATCCATTCTTTTCAGGTACAATTTATTTTACCAAAGACATCACAACCAAGAAACAATGTCTCATGAAATATCTGAGCTAAATAAAAAAAGTGATCAGAACTCACAACCTGTCAATGTAAATTGTCTGTATTATTGCAGTGAAGTAATATGACACTTGCAGTAAGAGGTGACATACGTAGTTTACACTAAATAACAGACCTATGCCACCACATTGAGGGCTGAAGATAAACTACTGTACCAGTTTAATCAAGTGTTGTTGTACATAAGGAGCGGGTGTCTGAAATGTTACTTTGTAAATGAACCTATGTGTCACTTTATTTGTTTTCCCCCAATGGGTACCATGTTTGTAAGTTTTGGCTTGCAAATTTAATAAAAACATTACGCAAACAAATCCTCAGATCTGTAAACTTGAGAGCAATAGGGGCATGGAATTGTGAGTAATGAAACAGCTATACTCACAGAGACAGGCTTCTGAAATTGAAAGCACCTCAGTCGCCGGTCTGAATCTCCATTCATCAAGCTGTAGCCAGTTTCTCTGTTTTAATGCTGTTTCATGAAGTTAAATAAACCAGAGACTGATATTTGAGACAGGGAAGTAATAGCTGGCTAACTTGAAAAGAAAGAAGCAATTTAAAATTACTCATTTATGTACAATAACCCAGCATTGCAAATGCTTCCTGCAATTGAGAGGACAAAAAGGATTCTCTCATTGGCTCTGTTGCTAAGGGGGGGAGCATGTTGAGAGTCAGTTTCACTTTTCAAACAGCAAACTCCACACTTTGGGAAAATGTAATTTGTCATTAATGCAAAAATGAGTAACACCTTTTCATGAAAGAGTTTCGCTGGGGAAGGGGGGATAGCAATGAAATAAAAGTCCAGATGTAGTGCAGACAGGCTGACAGGAAATGAAGGACAAGGCAGACACAAACAGACCACACCTTTAAATGAGATAACCTGGACTGAAGCACTGATGTATGTCCACTCCAAAGAACTCAGGGGAAGAACACTGTCATTGTAACCTGTCAGTCCCTATCTCTCTCTCTCTCTCTCTCTCTCTCTTTCTCTCTCTCTTCCTAGTGATCCCAAAATGCCTGCAGGGTTCCACTCATGCAGCTGTAAACATTGTACATTTTGCAGATCATGAAAGACCTCAAAGTAGCAATTGTGCCACATGCATATGCCCTTCATTATGGCATAGACACCTATATATAGCATAATCAGGTCAGTGAAGATATACTATCATTAATCTTGATGGGCAGTGTGCCAAAGTGTTCATTTCTCTGCCTGAATGCTTGGATCCGGCATGACTGAGAACATGTTGATCCCCAATGGCTATCCTCCATCTCTTACAGGAAGAAATACAGACAGTGTAAAAACAGGGACTGACAGGATATGGCATTCGCATGACATATACACATTAATTACCACAGCATCCTAAAAGAAAGTAGCCTGCCCTCATGTCTTAATCAGCCAGGCTCCTTATCATCTTTTCTGTGCCTGTGCTGTGCCTGCTGTTATGCTGCTGGCTTACCTGGACAAAAGCATGCCATGGCCCATGTGTTAAGATCTTAGGAAGCACATTGTCCTAGTATAGGTACACAGCTGTGCTTCTGGCCTAACATCTCCTGTAGAGCTCTGCAAAAAAAAAATTCCACTAGTGGAATTTCCACAAAGTCAGCCTTTTGCTTCTGTGAATGTTCCAAAAGCAAAAGAGCAACTTTATCAGACTTTTCAATGGATGGCAACCTATATAATAATAGTTTTACCCCTGAATCCATGGTGTCTAGTGCCCCCCCCACCGGTCACTGATCATCACCTATCAAGTAAATTTCCCTGCTGTCTGCCCAGTGGGCCCCCCAAAACCCTTGCCCAAAATAAAAATACATTTCCCTGGTCATTTTCAATCCTTGCCCCCACCTGATCACTCCACCCATAAATAAAATATACTTCCCTGGTAGTTAGTAGTCCCTCCCCTCCAATCACTCACCCCATAAATAAAATGTACTTTCCTGGTGGCTAATGGTCCCTCCCCCTGCCCTATCACCTGCCTGACATGGACATTAATATGCCCTGGTGTCAAAACTCAGTGTAGCCCCCCATCCTGATCCCCTGTATAGTCTATATATGAATGAATATTTCTCTGGTGGTCTTTTGAACCCCCTCATCCTCAGTCCCCAGAAGATGAAGTTATTCCCAATCTCTGGTGATCTTTAGGGCAACCCCTACCCACTCACCCCAGCAGGTGGTGTCCCACCACCCTATTCTCCCCATCCCGAATCTGAACAGGTGACTGGTATATCCCTTTGCTCTCCACCATGGTTGGCCAGCCATTGAGCTGTCAATGAATGAGCACATGCACAAGCATGTGCTCATTCATTCACAACTCAGTGGGCAGCCAGCCATGATAGAAAGTGGAGGGCTGTGCCAGTCACCCACTTGGGTTTGGGATGGGGGAACAGGGTGGTGGAACACTATTCTATACTACTTGCTGGGGTGGTGGGGCAGAGGGTGCACTAGACTGCCAGGGATTGAAAATAGCTTCACCTACTGGGGATTGGGGCTAGGCAGGAGGGTTCACTTGATCACCAGGGAAAAGTTAATTCACATAAAGACTACACGGGGAATTGGGATTGGTGGGTTACACTGGAATCTGGACACCAAGGCATATTGATGTCCATGTTTGGCTAATGATTGGGTGGGAGAAGGGACTGGTAGCCACCAAGGAAGTATATTTTATTGATGGGGTGAGTGATCAGGTGGGGGGAGGGACCACTAGCCACCAGGGAATTTTATTTTTATTTCAGGCAGGGCTTCAGGAGGCCACTGGACACCAGGTAAAGTTTTTATTTTTTATTTTCTTCCACCTATATCTGAGAAGAACAGGGTGAAATTTCACCCAAAACATTCAGAAGTTTTCCAAACTGCCACAGGCAGAAGTTTGGAAACTTACGTGAAAGTTGTGAAATTTTGCAGAAGTTCAGTTAAGGTGGAAATCATAACTTTTGTCCACCTCTATTCTCCTGCTAATGTGTCTTTTTTTTAATTTTCTTTTTTCTTTTTTAATTTTGGGCTGGAAAATGCTTACAGAACTGGTGCTCATATTTTTTTGTTATCCCGGGAGCACTGGAAAGTTTAGTGACTTGCTCAGGTCACTCAGCCCAAGTGGTTGTAATGGGTTTCAAATCCCAGTCGGATAGATCTCCAGGTTTATAACTTGGTGCTCTAATTCTCTAGGTTATTCTGTCTCCACAGTGGTTGATGTATAATATGGGTGACTGTACAAATACTATGCACAACCATGTCACAGCCACATTTATGTATTCATGGTCTATGCTACCATTTAACTGCTAAAGGTATTGGCCAAATTCAGGCCCATACTGACTGTGATTAACCTATTACCATGGCTTCTGAAAATCCCATGCATAGTATCAATGGCTTTACTCCTTGTCATTTGTGTTGTTGACAGGAGATAGCTATGGCTAATAGAGCTTGGATCAGGGATTGTGGGGGCAGGACACAACCATGTTGGGGTCAGAAATCAATCACAATTGGCACAAAATGGGTCTAATGAGTATTTGAAAAGGAACTAGCCAGGCTTCTTGTGGTTCTGTAAATGGTAGTGCTGAATGTTTATAGTGCAGTAATCACCCCCAGTAACTGGTGGTATACCCAGTCTGGATGAGTAATGCTGCACAAGTGTTTGAATTCACACATATCTACCATCTATCACTACTATGATTATAGCCCTTCTCCTTGTCCTGTCAAGCTCTATAAAGAAGCATGCTGTGGTCTGCAGTTATGCTGAAGCAGCAGGGAACTCCATCTAGGTTAAGTCAGGATATGGGCCAACCCAGGTGTCTACTGCAAAGTTGTAGTGTGTTGCAAATAGGAGAGAAAGCCAGGAAAGGGTGACTTGGTTTACATTTAGGGAAGGAGTTGCATTAGTCTTTTCAGTGAACTGCATGGCAGAGAGAGAAACAAATATTGGTTATGATTGCCATGGTTTGCCTGCTTCCACCAGGTTCAGGGCCCAGTATCACAGAGCATGACACATTGGTATGCATTGCAGTTTGCAAGAACTATAAGTCTGTTGACTTAATGCCTGCAGCATACTTACAGGCAGCAGAATAATTTTTGATAGAAAATATAATCAGCGTCTATGTCATACATATATGTTTTATTTATTTATTTATTTAATTCTTCAGAGATACCATTGAGTACAATGCTCTTTTTCAAAGGTTCCACATCAAGGTTTAGAGACATAATCAATTAGACAGTGACAGTGAAACATAACAAGGAACATGGAAATACATCAGGTAAATTGTCAGATAAAGATTTACAATTGGCAACATACAGAGTTACATTAAGGATGCCTCAGGAGGCAGCTAGGGTTGTAATACAATAATCCATGTCCAAGAAGCATTGAGAAACCAGGGACATTTTCAAAATCTAGGAAGAGACAGCTACAGTTGAATCCTTTTGGCAATCAGTAGTGCTCCAGTGTGTGTAAGAAATAGCTATGCAGTAGAACAAGCAGCCCATTAAGGCATTGTCGAGGTGTAAGGCTATCATGGTCATTCTAGTTACTAAGGTTATACAGTACTGTGTTCTTTCTCCTTGCTGCCTAGGCAGCCCCCATTCAGTTGCCCTCCCCGCCCAGTTCTCCACCATCTCCAGGACTTCCCCCATGACTTCCTCATTGTGACAGGATCAGAGAGCTTGCTCTTGCACCTCTGAGGCAGTGTCCAGATTGGAGCCAGTTGAGGGGACCAACCTATGGATGGCCATCTTTGCTCCAGTCTGGCAGTGGATTTTCCCTCTGTCTTCACTGCATTTCGGACATCTGATGTGTAATAAGGCACAAGATCCATCAGTGTCCACTTCCTTCTAGGTCTCCAGGTGGAAAGGGCAATCTCCATTATGATTCAGTGCCACACCTAAAGTACACCATTAATTCCCTAAAACATGGTCTGTGGCATGATCCCTGACTTCTTTTGTTAAATGCAATTGTTTCTATAGGTCCCTTTATAAACAATATATAATATAAAAAAAAAATACTTACAAATATTCTATTGCATGCTGAAGATGCATGGACATTAGATAGAATAATTATTTTTTTTTCTTGCCATTAATGAAATAAAGAAAAGAATAATAGTGGTGTGACAATTGTAAGGAATGGATGTATTCTTTATATTTAACTGCATTGCACTTTATAACTTGTATACAAGCTGCTATCCTTCTATGTATCATGCACTACTGCTGGCTATGAGAAGCACTGACTTGTATGATTATATTTATTTAATTATATTGTTTTTAAGATGTTTGTGTTGTGATGCTATTGAATAAATCTTTTGTGAAGGCTATTTAGCCATACAATAAACTTGAACTGAAGAAGAAGATGATTTCATTAAAGAAATCCCAACTTACCCTTTACTTTTCCAGTAACTTTATTTACATGGTCCAGAAAAGTAAGTGTTTGGTCTAGAATTATGCTAGGTAGTTAACATGTATAACTACTTCCAGCGGTTTGTTTTCGGATTCAATTATCTTAAAGTTTCAACCATATGCAACTAACCTTTGTTTTGCAGTGGGCAGTGTTGGGCAATGCCAGATCAATCAGGAACAAGACTGCCACTACTGCAGACTTGATTTCCTTGGTTGGTCTGGCTTGCATCATGGAAACCTGGATTGGGGATGATGCTGACCCAGTCTTTGAGGCTACTGTCCCTTCGGGGTATATAGTTGTGCACTGCCCCAGAGAGGAATGTAGCGGTGGTGGGGTAGCCATCTGTTTTAGATCTGACTTGGACTTCACTGTGCACCCACTGAGAACCCCAGGTTCATTTGAGTGTGTGGCCATCCGTAGGGATCTGGGCACAGGCTGCAGGATTCTCCTGATTTACCACCCCCCTGGGGTAACGGGAGATTTCCTGAAGGAGGTCAATGGATTCATTATCAGTGAAACTTTGGAAGCCATCAGATGTATTGTCATGGGGATTTCAATGTTTGGGCCAATGATGAATCATCTCGGTTTGGTTATAACTTCCTCCAGACCATGTCATTGCTGGGCCTGTTGCAGGCAGTCTCCTCCATGACTCACCAGGGCAGGCACACTTTGGACCTGGTGTTTTCACTAGGGCTTGAGATAAATGACCTCAAGATTTATCGGGTGGCATGGTCCTATCACTGCACAGTGTGGTTCATGTTCTGGGCACCAACCGGATGCCCTCCCCCTACAGAGATGATGAGCTACCACCCTTTGTGGGGATTGGCCCCAGAGAGCTTGTTGGCTGTAACCGATCTATCTAGTGTGGGCAATGCATTCGTCAGAGGCATTGACGATGCAGTGGACACCTATAAAAGGGTGCTATTGGATGCCATTGACTCCTTCATACCCATCTGTGTATGACCTAAATCTTCCTACTTGAGATTCCCTAGGTTTGATAGGGAACTCAGGGAGTTGAAGAAGAAGGGTCAGAGGTTGGAGTGCTGTTGGAGGAAGACCAGGCTGGAGGAGGGCAAACTTGCCCTGCGTGTGCATTATAATGCATACCAGGGGGCATCAACTGTAAGAAGGCAGAATTTCTGCCCAGGGAGATTGCTGCTGGGAGGAACTGACCAGCTGCACTTTTTGGACTGTGGACAGGCTACTTGATCCGGCCTGTCTACAGCTGAAGAAGGCTTTTTCCAGCACTGAATGTGAAGAGTTTGCTCGGTTCTTCTCAGTCAGGGTGTCTGATATCCAGCATGGAAGTCTTCAGCCAGCCAGTCCAGAGCTGACAGTGGTCACCCAAAGTGTCCTGAGAATGCTTTGCCTGGTTGGGGAGAGTTTAGACTGGTAGAGGTAAATTATGTCATTGAGGTAGTGACCAATCTGAAGCACACCTTCTGTGACCTGGACCCGGTGACAATGTGTTTCTTG
The DNA here is from genome assembly GCA_016271365.2 of Neoceratodus forsteri. NCBI lineage: Eukaryota > Metazoa > Chordata > Ceratodontiformes > Ceratodontidae > Neoceratodus > Neoceratodus forsteri. The sequence continues at coordinate 274,989,820 of CM057453.1, read as the reverse complement.
ATGAGATGCACCAATGCTGTTGGCCCGGTGTTTAACTTGATTATCCAGAGCTCCCTGTCAGAGGGGATCTTCCCCAACTCCTTGAAGGAGGTGTTGGTGAGACTGCTCCTAAAGAAACCATCTTTGGACCTGGAGGTCAGGGCAAGTTACCATCTCATCTCCAATCTCCCATTTTTGGCAAAGATTGTGGAGAAGGTGGTGGCACTTCAGTTGGAGGAGCACCTTGTGACCCATGAGTTATACAAACCCCTCCAGCCGGGGTTTTGGGTGAGGCATAGCACAGAAACCACACTTGTTCAGGTGCAGAATGATATATTTAGGGCTAGAGATCAAGAGGAAAGGACAATTCTTGTTCTGTATCTCTCCTCAGCATTTGACACTGTGGACCACTGTGTGTTGCTGGACTGCCTAAGGGAATTCTGTGGACTCACCAGTACTGTCATCTGCTGGTTTGAGTCATTTTTAACCAACAGGAGGCAAAGGGTTATGATGTGGAATTACTCCTTCAACTCTAGTCTCCAGTTGTGTGGAGTTCCCCAGGGTTTGGTCTTTTCCTCAATGTTGTTCACAGTGTACATGCTGCCCCTGGGGGGGATCATTAGGAAGTATGGTCTGGAGTTTCATTGCTATGCTTATGATACCCAGATATACTTGTCCTTTGCCCCATGAACATCCAACGTGACAGATGTGCTAAACAGCTGCCTTGCTGAGATCAGTGACTGAATGGCCTCCATCTGGTTGTGGCTAAACCCTGATATGATGGAGGTATTGGTGGTAGAGTGTGGGATAGGATGGCCTCTGGTGCGGAGACTGGACTTGTTCTGGGATCAGTCCCATTGAAGGCCTCTGCTGAGGTGTGGAATCTTGGTGTCATCCTGTACAGGGATTTGACGATGGAGGAACAAGTGTCTTCCACTGTCCGCTCCTGTTTTTTCCATCTCAGTAATGTTGCCAGGATAAAGCCTCTTGTGCCATCTCTTGACCTCCCCACTTTGATAGATGCCTTGGTGACATCAAGGCTTGACTACTGTAATGTGCTCTACCTCGGTGTCATGGATGGATCTCTCCACAGACTGCAGCTGGTGCAGAATGCAGCCATCAGGTTACTTACGTGGCAGCCTAAATATTGCCATATTATGACAGTACTGCATGAGCTGCACTGGCTGCCAGTCAGGTGGAGGATCCTCTTTAAGGTGGGTCTTCTCACCTACAAGGCCCTACCTGGCCAGGGCCCTAGTTACCTGATGGATCTTCTTACACCTGCTGTCTCGGTCCGTGACCTTCACTCCTCCGGTAGAGGCCTCCTGGTGATTCCCAAGATGAGGTTAAGAATGGCCAGCGACAGGGCTTTTAGTGTTGCCAGCCCTGTCCTGTGGAATCTGCTACCCCTCGGGGTTGGGGAGGCCCCTTCTTTGGAGGTATTCAAGGCCCACCTCAAGGCCCTCCTGTTCACCCAGGCTTTCCCTGACCTAACCTTTTAAGTGAGGTCTGTATGCTAAGGTTTTGATCTCAGTTCTGGGTCACCATGCTTTTAAATTTTTCTTGGCAAATTTATTTTATTTAAAAATTTATGGAATTTAATGTCTATTGATATTTATTCTGAGTTTTGGCTGTGTTTATTTGTTTACTCTATTTGTACGGCACCCAGAGTCTCTGGGATTGGGAATCTTTTTAAATGAAAATTGTCTTGCCTTGCTTCACAAATCATAACTTTTTTCTAATTTAACAGAAGTCTGCATCTATAAAACCAATTTTGCAGTCTGTCACTGGTGCCCTGCAGGTGTTCCTCTAGGTCTACACCTATTTTACCAACACAATATAGTACTGCATCATCTAAACAGCATAGTTGTAGATACTTCCTTTCATACAGATGGTAAATCATTTACATAAATAGAAAACAGGAGTGTACATAGAATGGAATCCTGTGGGACACCCAGTCTAATCCTTAATGGCTTAGATTTTGCAGTACATATTTTTTGTTCTTTGCACTCTGATAAATGGTCTAAAAACCAGTGTACTGTACTGTATGTATGATACAACTAGAGTATGCATTCCAGCTGGTTCCACTTTCCCTCTCTGTCCTTTATGGTTCCCCCCACATCAGTCCCCTCCCCCTCTCAGTTTTGCTTCTCACCTATGTAGATGTTTAGCTTTTGCCCAAGCACACTGGTCTCTTCTCTTGTCAGGTGAAGGCTATCATCCTTGAACAGCCTTCTGTTCCAGAAGTCCCACCAGTCTCCCACAAAATAGTATTTTTCCTCCTAACAACATCCTTTCAACCATCCATTAAATTCCTTAATCTCTTACTACCCCACTCATTCCTTCCCCTTCACTGTCCCCCATGCAGTAAGTAATCAGAAAAGGTCAGAAAAGCTGAGTGCACTTTCCATGTGTTGTCCAGCCTCAGAAAATTAAGCTGGACTGCTTCCATAGATGGTTTTGCCAGGTTAATGCTGTGCATCCTCACCTGTACTGATCCCCTGCATCCTAACCTATCTCCTCTCACACTTTCTCCCCTCTTTCTACTCACATCAATCCTCTAATTACTATGCTTTCCTATTCCCTCACTGCAAAGCTTCACATGGGAAAACTGCTTTCTTCACTAGCCTCTACCTCTATAGCTTCTTCCCTCTCACTCTTCTTTTCATCTCTTATCCTTTCTCCTTCAAATATCTCATCCCTGAACTCTTGTCACACACATGTACCTGCAGTCACCCCCTCACTTTAACCCCATGCCTTTTTCCTTGCACTATAATCATACCCTTGCTGGCCCTACCTTTATTCCATCCTACAGTTCACTTCGTTTCTCACAGGGCTGTGGACCTGATGGACCTAGAGTCCTCTGAACCTTAAATTACTATGTTACTGTTTTTACAGATGCTATTTTGTTTTGCACTGCATTTTTCTCAAGTTATGTTACACAAATAACTTGTCTACTTTTTGCATGCTTTCCCTTGCTCATCGCTATCTCACAAATTGCATTTTATTTGTATGCACTTTGATTCAGTGAAAATCTGTTCTACATATGGCATTCTTTTCTTTTCATTTGTATTTTGCCTGCTTTATAGTCATACATGTACAATCATGTTCCCTTCTTTTTCATGTGTCCCTCAAGTCACACCTGGAATACAACATGTCTCAGTGTGCCTTTCCTGGACAACATGTCTTAGACCTTCTCTAGCAACCAGGTTTAGCTCTAAGAAATATTTGGTAATTTACTTTTGGAAATTGATGAATTTCTCCATTTACACATCTTAGAAACATTGATGCAACTATTATATGCCAGTGAGGCTAAATTTTGTAGGACCTGTTTAGCCCCAGGCTAATTCATTATTTACAGAGTGGTATGAAAGCTACACTAGCTGTTGGCAGTTTATGCCATTGCTAATTAATTAATATACTCTGGTTTGTACAAGTGTCAGCAACTGGGCATGTTACGCTAGTCTCAACAATAATTACATGTAACTAAAAATGCAAGGCCCTAGGATTCCTTTGTTTTATTGATACAAAACCATTTCTCACAAACAAAAGACAAAAGGCAATAAAATGATGAATGTTACTTTATTTAATGCAAACTTAATGAAGTTTTCTTGTGTTTTCCAGATATAGTAATAAATTAAAAGAGAAAAACAGAATGGTATATTAGTCAAGCCTTTAAACAGAGATGCTCAGAAAATGTGTGCTGTGCAAACAGAAGATAATAGATATATTGTTTAAATAAATCAGATAGTTAAAACCTTTAAAAGAAATCAGTGAGATAAAAATCATCCATAACAGGGAAAGTATCTATTGAGGCTCCTCAGTAGTTTGCATTTTGCATTGTTTCACTTACTAAATGATATAAATTAGTTTTGCTAATAATTGGTAACCATCTTTAAACATATTATTTTGTTTTACATACAGTAGAAGTGCAGAACATGATTATATTGACTGTGTCCTAAGTGAGGAAAAAGAAGTTTAATTAGAGACACTATAGACTAGGCTTTGTAGAAAGTTCAGAACAAGTAAAAATAAAGAATAGACCAAGTCATTAGGCAATGTAAACTGTGATTAACATTTCACCTTCTACTCACTACAAAACACATGGTCAGGGCTATATTACAAAGCCCTGTAGCTCCTAACCCACAACTCCCTCTTGCTAAAAAAGTTTTCAGCATTGACAACTCTGTTTCCTGAATTTCACTTTCTAGGCTCCTTAATATCCAATCAGAGACCAGTATGGAGCTGTATGAGGACTCTGGTCAGAGTAAAAATGGGTGTTTACTCACCTGGTAAAGGTGATTGTGTTAGTTGTATCCATGACACTCCAGACATTACCTCTTGGGTTCCCAACTCACCTGATATGCTAGTGATACACATGTGACCCAGATCAAATTTTGCAGCACACCTTGGTCCCAGGAATCCCCTATCTCCAATTCAATTCTTCCATAGCTGAAAGGAAACAATGTTTCTGTCCAAAAACCCTTACCCTCTGGTCCCCACCATGAACCATACATAATAATAAAAAAACATGGCTAGAAATTTTACCTTTTCTTTTGTTTATTTCCTATTGATACAATTCTAGCTTCGGTCACCTAGTGTTACCAACATATGAAATGAAACACTCAGACTGAATAACCAGATACTTCAAAATGTCTTTGTTTCAGAGTCCTTAAATAAAAAACTGTGATTATCCAGTGTGTAGTATTCCTGCCATGATCACCCTGAAGGGAGGGCCATGGAGTGTCATGGATACAACTAACACAATCACCTTTACCAGTTAAGTAAACACCCATTGTGTTATGTTGTATCCATGACACTCCAGACATTACCTCTTGGGTTACTATAATAAGCAGTTACACCATCCTTTCAGAGTGGTACAGGGTGATCAGGGGGGCAGCTGGTTTGGTCCACTGTGGACAAAACTTTCTGGCAAAGTCTGTTCTTTGTTTATTTAATGTCTCCAGTCTGTAATGTCTCGCAAATGTATGGACAGTGGACAGGTTGCTGCTCTGCAGATATCCTCCATGGATACGTTAGCTCTTTCTGCCCAAGAAGTAGCCACCACCCTTGTAGAGTGGATCTTTATCCCTGCTGGGGGTGTAAGGCCTTTTTCTTGTATCCCTCCTGTATTGTCCTTATTAGCCAAGAGGTGATGGTGGTTTTGGACACTGCCATTCCTTGTTTGTGGCCTTGGGCTATTACAAAGAGTCTTTCTGATCTTCGGATTGGCTGTGTTCATGTGATGTACTTAGATACCGTACTGCCCATGTCTAGGGGGTGGTGGGATTTCAATTCCACCTGTTGTGTTTGTGCATAAAATGTGGACAGCTCCACTGGCTGGTCCTTGTGGAATGTAGACATGATTTTGGGATGAAATGCTGGCACCGTTCTCATGAACACCCCTTGGGCAGTGAAAAAGGTGTAGGGCTCTTTACACTAAAGGGCCCCCCATTCACAAATTCTACAAGCCAAGCAGACGGCCACAAGGAAGCATATCTTGAGGCCCAACCAATAAATTGGGACTTGATGCATGGGTTCAAATGGGCTCTCCCTCAGGGAGTCTAGAACCATGGTTAGGTCCCAGGGGGCTACCAGCATGCAGACCTGAGGGTGAATGTTCTCCACAGCCCTAAGAAATCTGATGGCATCCAGATAGGCCCTGGGGCTGTGAATGCCTGACTTTTCCCCTGGCTGCTCCTATCACTGACAATTGCACTCTGAGGGAAGAAGTGGACAGTCTCTAATCTAGGCCCTGTTGTAGATACAACAGAATGACAGGTATGTCTACCTGCTTGGGGTAGAGCTGTGCCAACTTGCACCAATTTGCAAAAATGTTCCACTGTCTGCCATAAGTAGTTGTGGTAGAAGGATTCCTAGATTGCAGAATGGTTGCTATGACCAAATCATGGTAACCAGTGGTCAGCAGTCTCTGCCTCTCAGGAGTCAGGCTGATAGCTTTAGGGTGTGAGGAGCCAGGTGGATCATGGGCCCTGGAACAGCATGTCCCTCCTGAATGGAATGGCCCATCTGTCCACTGTCATGGCTATCACTGAGGCAAACTAGGTCCTCCATGGCCAGTATGGTGCAAAGAGGATTATCTGTATCTGGGATAGTCTGATCTTTGCTAGCACCTGGGGGATCATGGGGATCAGACGGAATACGTAGGAACAATCCTGATTCCACGTTTGGGACAGAGTATCTACTCACATGGCCTGTTTCTCCCTGTACCTGGAGAAATATGCCCTGAAGTGTGTATTTGACCTGGAGGCCATCAGGTCTATGGGAATCTGGCCCCACCTATTCTGTATCAGGGTGAATAGGTCCAGATGCAGTTGCCACTCTCCTGGGTGCACCTGTTGTCTGCTGAGCCAGTCTGCCCTGATGTTGAGCTTGCTGGCCAGGTGGACAGCATGAATGTGTGTGAGATGGGACTGGGCCCAGTTCAGTACCTTGGCTGCTTCCCTGAGCATGGCTTGGCTGCACGTTCTGCCCTGTTTGGTTATGTACACCACCGTGACCCTGTTGTTGGACTTCACCAATACTGCTTAACCAGTGATGCCGTCCCTGAATGTCCTCAGGGAGTGGAAGACTGCCCTCATCTCCTGAATGGTGATGGACAACCATGCCTCTGCTGACATCCACCGGCCTTGGGCCATGGAGTTGGTCATGCATGTTCCCCAACCTGTCAGGCTGGTGTCAGTCTTCACTGTCACCTCGTACGATAGTTAAAGAGGGCAGCTCCTTGATAGATGTGGGCAGTGCGTCCACCAATTCAAGGAGCTCCTGACTGTGTCAGACAGGTAAAAAACCTTGTTGAGGTCATCCTCCAATGGACAGCCCTGCTGCAGCAAGCAACTTTGCAATGGGTGCATGTTTCATCTTGCCCAGGGTACCAAGTAGAGGCATGATGTCATGAAGCCAAGGGCCTGCGGCGCTAGGCCCATTGTTGGTTTGGGTGAGGACTGCAGTGTCCGAACTATTGTGATAACTGAGTCTATGCATTTCTTTGATGGCCTTGCCTTCCCTTCGACTGTGTCAATTTCTGTCCTGAGATGCTCTATGCACTGAGATGGGCAAATGAACTCTTGTCCAGACTGACCACCCAGCTGTGCTGCAAGAGTGCTGACAGAACCAGTTATGTTTCTCTCTTTGACTGGGTGCTGTTGCAAGATCATATCAACCAGTTGTCCAGATAGGGGATAATGTCCACTCCCTGCTCCTTTAACCGGGCCACTAGGATGATGGACACCTTTGTGAACACCCTTGGTGCTGACATGAGGCCAAAGAACAGTGCTTGATACTGGAAAAGCTGGCCCAGTATGTGGAACCGGAGGAAGCGCTGGTGGCTGGGCCTGATTGGGATGTGAGTGTAAGCATCCTTCAGATCTACTGAGGTGAAGTAGTCTCCTACCCATATGCTAGTCAGTGTCGACCTGAGGGTCTCCATCTTGAACCAAGAAGTGGAGATAAACCTGTTCAAGAATTTTAGGTCAAGGATCGGTCTGAGTCATCTGTTTTTCTTCAGAACTAGGAAGAAAATGGAGTACATCCCTGTGCCGTGCTCGGTGACCAGCACCGGGTGTATTGCATTGTTCTGTAGCAGGTCTCAGAGAACCTTCTGTACCTGTGTGCCATTGCCCTTCTCTTTGAGATGGGGGACAGAATCACCCTGTCCCTGCAGGGTTTCTTTGAAAACTCAATAGCATAGCCTCGAGACATGATCTCCAGCACCCACTTGTCGGAGGTTGTTTGTTGCCATTGTCGATGGAATAGCATTACCCTTTGTCCCAAAGAAGGGTAGGTCAATAGAGGGTTTGGCGGTGAGGTAGCCTGGTCGGGCTAGTCAGAACTGCTTCTGTCTTCCCCCCTTTCCTCTGCCATCAAAGCATGAACTCTTCTCCCTGAAGGTGCAGTAGCCACCCTGCGATGGCCCTCAGAAGTTGTTGTTCTGACCTCTCCCTCAAAAGGAGTTACTTGTGTAACTCTGCATTCTGGTCTGTTGGAATCTGCCATTGCCCCAAAATCTACACTGAGCAGATGGCAAGTAGGTGGTTCTCTGTTTGTCTTTGGTGAGGTTTTTTCCTTCCTCTTTTTGCTTGAGGAATTCTTTGAGATCTTCCCTGAAGACATTGTCCCCTTTCAGGGGCAGGCTTTGTAAAAGTGCCTTTGACTCATTATCCGCTTCCCAAAGCTTTAGCCATAAGGCCCATCTGGCTCTATTTGTCAAGGCAGAGGCCCTGGCTTCCAATTTTAGAGAGTCCATGGTCATGTCACCTAGATATTTTGCTGTGTCCAAGGTATATTCCAGGAGCTCAGCTTCCCTGGACTTGGAGTTGAATTTCTCCGTGAGCTCCTCCAACCAGCGGATCTGCATCCTGGCAGCATAGACTGCCATCACTGCGGCCTTAGCTGTCATGCCTGAAAGTTTGAAAAGTTTCTTGAGCATTTCCTATACCTTTTTGTCAATGGGGTCCTTGAGGGAAATAGTGCCACATGGCAGCACTGTCTTCTTACTCAGTGCTGCAATTTGAGGGAGATGAGTACCAATGCCCGTAGTCTGTGTAGCAAGCTCCCTGAACTAGTGGACTTGATGGAAGAGGGATGCCTGGATATTGTGGCAGTCACAGAAACATGGTACACAGAGAACCACGACTGGGATGTCAACATACCAGGATACACGATCTACAGGAGGGACAGGGAGGGTAAAAGTGGAGGAGGAGTAGCTCTCTATGTAAAGGAAGGGATCAAAGCAACAGAACTAAACAGTAAACAGGGAGCAGATGAGGCACTCTGGGTCACCCTGGAGATGGGAAATGGCACCCCAATCTGCATGGGGGTTGTATACAGACCCCATCTCAGGGGGAGGGAATGGACAAGGAAATTATATAAGGCATCCTAAGACTGGCAGAAAAAGGGGAGATATTGTTAGTGGGAGACCTGAATATGCCAGATGTTAACTGGAGCACCTTTGCTGCAGGCACATCCAAGAGCAGGGTCACTCTTGATGCCCTTCAAGGGGCATGCCTCAGACAGCTAGTATTGGAACCCACTCAGGAGGGAGCAAACTTAGACCTGGTACTCTCAAACAGGGATGGAGAAAGAATCTAGGATTTAGAAGTGGGTAGCCATCTGGGAACAAACGACCACCAAACAGTGGGGTTCACGATAAACCCAGCCATAGAGTTAAGCCATACAAAAGCAATAGTATTGGACTTTAGGAGGACTGACTTTAGGAAAATGAGAGAGTGCCTCAGAAAAACACTAGCAAAGAGGCAAGAAGGAGGGTGGAGAAACAATAGGGAGTAATCAAATCAGCCATCACAGAGGCAACAAGCCTGTGTGTGAAGCAGATCAACAAAACATGATGAATGAAAAAAAAGCTATGGTTCTCAAAAGAGATGGCAGAGAAGGTTAAGGAGAAAAGGATAGCATTCAGGAAATATAAGGAAACGCAGAAGGAGCAGGACAGAGAACTTCATCAGTTAAAGCAGAAAGAGGCAGGGAAGACAGTCAGAATAGCAAAGGCCCAAACTGAGGAAAGGATTGCCAACTCTGTTAAGAAGGGGGATAAGACCTTTTATAGGTACGTTAGGGAGTGAAGAAAGACCAAGGGAGGGATACTGAGGCTTAGTAAAGGGACGGGAATGTGGGCAGAGTGTGACAGTGAAAAAGCAGGGATACTGAATGAATATTTCTGTTCAGTTTTCACAAAGGAAGAGGAAGGGGAGGTCCCTAAACCAAACAAGAGAAACACTGTGGATACGGGGTCAATTCCAGTCAATTCACATAAGAAAGGGTTATGAAATAATAATAACAATATTTATTTGATTAAGCGCCTTTCAAATATTTCAAGGCGCTGTACAAAACATCATTACATTCAACATAACCATACAAACACCAACAATACAACTGATAAAATATTTAAAATAAACAATTTAAAATACAGCAGGGAATGCCTGATTCCATAAAAATGACTTTAAGGCCTTCTTAAAACTATCCACTGTTGTACTTTCTCGGAGCTGGCGGGGCAGAGAATTCCAAAGGGTGGGAGCCACAAAGCCAAAAGCAAAGGCTCCAGAAGACTTCAAATTCACCCTCGGAATCTCCAGCAACCCCTCATCAGCTGAGTGAAGCTGTCTCAGAGGGGTGTAAGGCACCAGAAGCTCTTTCAGGTAGTCAGGACCTAACCCATGTAGGGCTTTGTAGGTCAGAAGACCCACTTTGAAGGTGATCCGCCACTGTATAGGCAGCCAGTGCAGAGTGCACAGCACAGGGGTAATGTGAGACTTTCTAGACACCCCAGTCAACAAACATGCTGCAGCATTCTGCACTAGCTGCAAGTGGTGGATATCAACCCCAGCAAGCCCTAGGTATAGGGAGTTACAGTAATCAAGATGAGATGTCACAAAGGCGTGGACCAAAACCGGCAAATCGCCTGGTGGAACCAGGTGCCTAATTCTGGAGATGTTTCTGAGATGGAAAAATGAAGTCTTGACTACTGCAGACACCTGATAATGAAGGGTCAAGCCAGTGTCAAGCTCCACACCCAGGTTACACACCCGCTCAGAGGTAGGGGTCTGGTCTACCCCAAGAACTAATCCAGAGGGGGACCCTGTCCCTAAACCCTCAACCCTGTGACTGGGGTCCACCACCATAACCTCAGTCTTTCCCGGGTTCAAGAACTAATAAAATTGAAGGTGGACAAAGCAATGGGGCCTGATGGGATTCACCCAAGAATTCTAAAAGAACCAAGGGTAGAACTAGTGACACCACTGACTACTCTTTTTAACAAATCATGGGAGGATGTGGTGGTACCTGTGGACTGGAGGAGGGCAGATATGATTCCTCTTCACAAAAGTGGGAGCAGGGCAGAGGCAGGAAACTACAGACCAGTTAGTTTGACCTCAGTGGTAGGAAAAATGATGGAATCACTTCTGAAAGAAAGAATTGTTGAGTATCTAGAGGCCAGTGGGACACAGGACCCAAGGCAGCATGGATTCACAGCAGGAAGATCATGTCAGATGACTCTAATAAATTTATTTGACTGGGTGACCAAAGTAGTAGACCAGGGAGGGTCTGTGGACATGGCCTACCTAGATTTTAGCAAGGCATTTGATACAGTCCCACACAAAAGATTAATATAAAAGTTAGCCAGCCTTGGAGTGAGTACCAAGGTGGTAGCCTGGATAAAAAAAAATATCTGGACAACAGGATGCAAAGGGTAGTAGCAAACGGAGTCAACAGTGAAGAAAGGAGGGTTACTAGTGGGGTACCACAGGGTTCAGTACTGGGACCAGTCCTTATTAATGTCTTTATAAGTGACATTGCAGAGGAACTGGAAGGAAAAGTATGTCTCTTTACAGATGACACAATGATCTGCAACAAGGTTGATACACAAGATGGCATGGAAAGGATGAGAAGGGACTTGGCAATGTTGGAGGAATGGTCAAATGTATTGCAACTCAGATTCAATGCTATGAAGTGCAAGGTAATGCACATGGGAAACAAAAACCCAGGGGAAAAGTACACAATGGGGGTGAGATACTGACAACAACAAAAATGGAAAGGGACCTGGGGGTAATTATATCAGAGGACCTAAAGGTGGGCAAGCAATGTGAGAAGGCAGTAAGGAAGGTTGGGGGGATACTGGGATGCATGGGGAGAGGCATCAACAGTAGAAAACAGGAAGTTGTTATCCCTCTGTACAGACAGTAGGTGAGACCCCATCTGGAGTACTGTGTACAGTTCTGGAGACCCCATCTCCACAAAGACATAGACAGAGTGGAGGCTGTCCACAGGAGGGTAACCAAAATTGTGCAGGGTCTGTACCAGAGGGCATATAAAGAGAGACTAAAGGAGCTTAACATGTATACCCTTGAGGAAAGAAGGGAGATGGGGAACATGATAGAATACTGACATCCCTGGTTTCACTAATTTTTTAAATAATAGACAGAACAATAAAGCTGGGGGCTTGGCACTATGCATATCTAACAAACTAAACTGTCATGAGGTAATGCATAATGACTCTGCAATTGAAATATTATGGGCCAAGATTGAACTAGGTAATGAAACCCTAACAGTAGTTTTATGCAACAGATCTCCCAGTTTAAATTATGAGGACAACTTAGCCTTCTTAAAACAGCTGGAACAAATTGAAGTGTATGGCAATTTAATAATTATTGGTGACTTTAATTTCCCCAACATAAATTGGGAAACATTTGATACTACTAGCAACCTTGAGAGACAGTTTCTTGAAATTACTTTTAAACTGGGTTTGGACCAACTGGTGCTCCTTCCCACTAGAAATAATAATATATTTGACCTTCTTTTCACAAACAATGTTGATCTATTCTCTGCCCCGGATATTATACCTCCATTGGGCAATGGTGACCATAATATGATTGTATGTGATATTACAAGACAGGTAAACAGTAACAAAGGGATAAGTAAATTAAAAAATTATCATAAAGCCGATTACATTAATATGAAAAAGTACTTAACTTCATGGAACTGGTCTAATGACCTAGAAAACCTTGAAATTGAGCACATGTGGGAAAAAATAAAGGCTAAAATAGACTATTGTCTAAACACCTGGGTGCCTGACAGAATAAAATACAATGATAATATCAAACAAAGAATACCCATGTGGTGGTCAAACGATATAAAGCGTATCATAAAAAAGAAACATTGAGCCCATAAAAAATACAGTAGGTCCAAAAAGGCTTCTGATTTGTGCAAGTTCAAGACCATTGCAAAAAAATAAAAATAAAAATAAAAATGTCTAAACAAAATTTAGAAATTAACTTAACCAATAACATTAAAGATAATAAGAAAAAGTGTTATAATTATAGTGGCTCACTAAAACAAACTCATTCTGGAATTGGTCCATTAAAATTAAATGACAAATTAGTTACTAGTGAAAAAGATATGGCCATAGAACTTAATCAGTATTTCATTAGTATATTTAACTCAAAGGATCTTATACACTTCAAAATGCAACTGACATATGATTTTATTTCATTTTTCTCAGAACAAGATACTTTAGAAGCAATTAACAAAATTAAATGTAACACATCTCCTGGACCTGACTGTATTCATCCCAAATTCCTAAAGGATTTATCAAAAGAACTTACTGGACCCCTTACTTACCTATTTAATATGTTTGTAAAGCATGGTAATGTACTGCATTCTTGGAGAGAGGCAAACATAACCCCTATTTTTAAGGGAGGCAATAAGCAGTTAATATCTAATTATTGGCCTATTAGTTTAACCTCACTTATCAGTAAAATTATTGAAAGACTAATACACTCTAAAATGTCCACTCACATCAAAAACACTGGTTGTATTGCTATTTCCCAGCATGGTTTTACTACTGGCAGGTCATGCTTGACAAGTCTCATAAGCTTTTTCAAGCCAGTCAATGATGCCCTGGATAAGGGTTTTCTAGTGGATATCATATTTTTAGACTTTGAAAAAGCTTTTGACACTGTTTCACATAAGATACTGATTGACCGACTTTACAGTATACACTTAGATATTCACTTTATCAAATGGATTGAATCATGGTTATTCAACAGATACCAAAGGGTGTTTGTTCATGGGCATGAATCCAACTGGAGTCTAGTCACCAGTGGAGTTCTACAGGGATCTGTTCTTGGACCTCTATTTTTAACATTTTGGTAAACAGTATGCAAACATCCAAAGAGGTCTGGATAAACAAATACGCGGATGATTGTAAATTAGGTTGCATAGTGAACAACATTACATCTGCAAACAACTTACAAGAAAACTTAAATACATTAGCTATCTGGGCAGCAAATAATGAAATGAAATCCAATCCAGCAAAATGAAAGGAAATGCATATGGGGAACAATAACAGAAAGTTTACTTACTCAATACAAAATGTGAACTTAACGGTTACAATGGAGGAAAGGGATCTGGGCATTTCTATATCAGATAGTTTGAAATTCAATTCTCATACCAACAAAACTGTCAAAAAATGTCATATGATCTTAAGTAGTATTTTAAGACATGTTAAAAGTAGAAAATCATCAGTTATTTTGCCTTTGTACTCTAGCCTGGTCCGTCCACATCTGGATTATTGTGCTTCATTCTGTGCCCCAACCACAATCGGTTATTTGAAGGTGACAGAAAGGGTACAGTGTAGTGTAACAAAAAAGATCGACAATATGTCTGATAAAGACTATGGCTCTAGACTTAAATCATTACAACTATATTCCTTGGAATATAGAATACTAAGAGGTGATCTAATCTACACTTTTAATGCATTTCAAAATGACTATTTGTTAAATACAATTGGATTAGACAAGCACTTCACATATAATCATACTAGATCTCATAACTTGAAACTTAAAGCATCCTTATGTAAAACTAATAAATGCTCAAGATTTTTCATGCAGAGAGTTCCTTCCATATTGAATTCACTACCAGTTGACATCATTAATAGTGAAAATGTTGAACAATTTAAGAAAAAACTTGACAATTATATGGGTAATAGTGGTGGGCGAAATGGGCTCAATCCGCTCCGTGAAGTGATTCGCAGAGTGCTCCGCAATGCAAAGTGGAGTACTTCACGTTATAATGAGGAACGCGAAGTACATTGAAAACAGCTACTTTGCGTTACTCTGCCTCCACTGGTCACTTCTCTTTCAATTTTTGAGGCGAAGTACATTGGTGGCAGTTCACATCGCCTCACTTTGCCTTGTTTTTGAGCTCCGAAGGAGGATTTTGCAGTGATTCATGGGAGTTCAGGTCACATGGGCTCTATATTGATCTGCACAGCCTCAGTTCGAGGTAGTAAGAGTAGGAAGGAGTAGGAGACAGTGTGCTCTGATAGCGGTCTGTAGGGATATTTTAAAAGCTGTTCAGAAAGCATTTTTACTTTTTTGGGGGGGATCCAACTGTAGTTCATCGATTGTAGGAAACCCTCCTGTGCACACATCATGGAGCGTTTTTGTTTGTGTGTGGATTTTGAATGTAAATTTACAACATTGAGTGTGTGTGGTGAAAGACAGTGAAGTGTGCTGTGTGGGGAAGGGGCGTATCTGTGTGTAGGTAGATTTAAGTTGGAGAACTAGTGAGTTATTTGTGTTTTGGCAATATTTTTGTTATATAACTGACTGTGTTACTGTACACATGGTAAAATTGTCAGTGATAGTACAAATTGTTTTGCTGCTTGTTGTGTGAATGTGGTGCAGCATTTCATAAGGTCAGGTTGTTTAAATTACAAATTTACATTACGTGGCACTGAGTACACTGAACTTTTGCATTTACATCGCATTCCTCGTTCAGCATTGTACACAAAGTGTTCTGTGTTGTTCGTGCAGTGTTGCGTGCATCAAATATAATACACCTTTTAAAATTTGTGACACAGATCAGTGTAAGTGCAACTAAGCGCAGCAGTGTGAACCTGCTATCCACTGCAGCTGCCTGATTTTTTTCTGCGATCGTGTTCTCTGTTCTTAGTGTTGCTGCTTGTAGTGCTGTAAAAATCAGCACTGTCTGTATTCAGTGCCCCCCTCCACATTGAAAAGATATTTTTTACCAGACTGGATTGTTTTTGTGACCCCATCAGCACCACTGGTTACTGAAGTTGTTTTAATTCTGTGACAGTGTCACAACACAGTAGTCCCCTTACCTGTTGCTGAAGCCACAGTTGTTTATTTTGCTTCACATCCAGCTAGCGATAGTAGCAAGTAGTGACTCTCGAATCAGAAAGTGAACGTATCAAAATCAGAATTTGGTAATAATATTGTGGTTGATCACCCAAAATGCCTGCAAAGAGATGTGCAAGTAAAGCTGTTTCTGGCCATGGCAATGTTGGCAGTAAGAGGATCTGTGGGAGTGGTAGTAGTACTCGGACGGAGAAGTGCATTGGTGATGTGAGGAAAGGTATTTCTCCTGCAATGTTTTTTACAGCCCAATCAGTAGCTTCACTGATAGTTGGAGGAGATGTTTTCCCAGCCAGTGGTGTTAGTGTTACTGGTGTTAGTGGTGGTGGAGGTAGTATTAGCATTGTTGCGTCAAGTTCTAATTCCGACCAGTGTACAGTATCCAAACATATTGAGTGTGAAGCAGTCAAGTGAGTGACAGTGTAGATGATGTCATACTTCCCAGTAACATCCCATTAACCGAACCTGATTCTGATGATCATGTCAATGATAGCATACAATGTGATATTCCATCCACCGTGGCACCTAACATCACTCATTTTCCATGCAACAGTGATTCACAGTGTGGTGAAAAAATATTACGTGATGGTGGTGTAGATGCTGATGATGAATGTGATGATGCTGATGATGATGATGTTGCTGTTGTTGCAACATGCAGTCCACATGTTAGCATCCAAGCAGAAGATGTGGATGTGTATGACAGTGACGTTGATGAATATGATGATGATTTAACTGACCCCAGTTGGGAACCAGAGAAAAAGAAATTAAAAGTGGCTGTGTCTGAAATTTCTGAATCTGTTTGCAGGAATCCCCCCTGTAAAAACTTGTGATGTACCGGTTTTAGTGGATGATGATGATGATGATGACCCAGTAATCAATATGATAGGTAGTTGTGGTGGTCAGTTGCAGTCCAGGTGTGCAGCACCAGAAACATCACTAGCCCCCCCCCACTTCAGTGCTTAAAATAACAGACTTAAATAAGCCACATCATCATGGACATGTTAAAAGCAGAGCATCACAGTCCCTTGTTTGGGATTTTTTTGTTCAAGATGCAAATGATGATTCAGTTGCAATCTGCCAGGTTTGCCATGTGCGTGTGAGTCGAGGTAAAAAGGGGAGCCATCTTGGGACAGAAGGACAGCATACGCATCTTAAGAATAGACACTTGGCTCTGTGGACCCAGCACAAGCTGGCAGCTAATACCAGACTTGGGCGTTCACCCGTATCACCGGCGGCAACCATAGCCAGCATGTTATCCCCTTCCAATTACTGCTAAGCCCAGTAGGAAATTAAACGTGTGCAGTAGTGTGGCAATAAGAGCAGAGGATTACTACAGGGATGATGATGATTAGGTGGAGGACCATAATGACTTTAAAATGTTGTCCAGTGTTGGTGAGAGTAGCAGTTTTTGTGGTGGTGGTGGTGGTGAATGCAGTATGTCTAGTGAAAGTGGTACATCAACCCCGGTTGGCAAATCTGGAAAAATAACATCATTTCTGGGTTTGTCATCATCACCTGTGCAACCGTCTTCATCAAATGTCCACACTCCACCCCTGCCAATGCCATTCATCACAGAGCACAACCATTTGTAACAACACACACCCTGTAAAAGCGTTTAAGTCAGCCCACGTTACAGAGTGTTTTGCCATAAGTTGAAGTACCCCCCAATCATACAGTGTCACGGAACTTAATGCTGCTGTAGCGGAAATGCTGGCAATCGATCTTTTGCCCTTCTCCTTTGTGGAGAATTCTGGGTTCCGGCAGTTTGCTGCCCGTGCCTGTCCAAAATGGAAAGTCCCATCCAGGACATACTTTTCTACCCGTGCTGTTCCTGAGTTGTTCCGCACTGTCTCAGACTCAGTAAGACATGCCCTTCAAATTCCTCCTCTCTCCATTCATCCATTTAAGTATGGATATGTGGACAAGTGGCAAAACAGCTGGGACTTCATATCTGTGTATAACTGCACACTGGGCGCAGGTGCCGGGGGTTGTTTGTGATGCTGGTAGTGTGAATAATCAGTGCAGGAAGGTGGATTGTCACGGTAGCAATCTTCCTGGAATTCGCCAGCATGCAACAATTGCTATGCGCAGTATGACCTGTTCACACACTGGTGAGAACATGTTGGACATGGTACTGACTGAAATTGACAGATGGCTAAATCCTCTGTCCCTGAGAGCTGGGTTCATAGCAAGTGACAATTGGTCAAATGTGGTGAAATGCATCAAGAATGGTGTTTTTTTTTTTGTGTTCGATGCATGTCCCACTGTTTAAATCTTGTGGTTCAGGAGTTTCTGCAGCACTGTGACATAAAGGAAATGCTGACCATTGCATGACATATCTGCTATCTCTTTTCAAGATCTGGAAAGGCCCGTGACCAACTGCGGCAGTTGCAGATACAAAACAGCCTGCCTCAGCGCCGCTTGAAGCTGGAAGTTGTCACCCGATGGAACTCCATGTTATACATGGCAGAGAGGTTGTATGAACAATACAAAGCCATCACAGAATATCTTGTTATGCACACTAGCCGTGACAGTTCTGGGGCCTCCATGTCTATGATGACTGAACAGTGGCGCCTCATGGACTCTGTAATATCAATTTTGCAGCCTTTTGAACATGCCACACAGGCACTGAGTGGCGAGTCTGCCTCCATTAGCCAATCAATTCCACTGCTGCGGGTGCTGAGACAGACATTGGTGAATGTACAGCATAGCCTTGATGTTGCCAGAGACGGTGGTAGCAGTATGTTGCTGCAACACATGCTGACAGTATTCGACCACAATCGTCACATTGTGAGCATTCAGCGTAGTGACAACTTTGCCATGGCAACAATGCTGGACCCATGTTACAAATGTGGAATTGCATCAGTACTGGAGGGAGGGCCTGAACAGGTAAAAAATATCAGTGGTCAACTGGTTCGCTTGGTTCATGGGGCACAGAAGTCACGTGCCAAGGTTTGCAAACCTCAGCAGCATAATCCAGCTGAAGGTGTAGTTGGAGGACCAGCAAGCATATCATGCAAGGGTAAGGGGACTGTAGTTCCTGGTGGTCTGTCATCCAAAGTGGTTGGCGTCAACCCGCTTTGGGAGGCTTTGTCCCAAGTGGGTATTTGTGACATCAATGATTCTGGGGAACAGGCTGATGCATCAACAATCAGACTTAGTGCGGCACAGAGAATGGTTGAGTCATATTTGTCTGAAAACAGGCATCTGACAATAAGTGAAGATCCTCTTTTGTACTGGAGTGGAAAGGTCAGTGAATGGCCAGAGCTGACTGCAGTGGCACTGAAGTACCTCATATGCCCACCCTCCAGTGTAAGTGTTGAGACGGTATTCAGCTGAGCAGGTGCAATAGTCAGGGATCGTCGGACAAACCTGTCTCCTGCAAATGTTAGTTTGCTAACATTCATTAAAATGAATGAGAGGTACATACCAGCACAGACTGCAACCTAGGTTTTCATACCCCAGCCTAGTCATGGTGGTCTTGCTGATGTGGAAATGGAGCATCCTGGTGGCACTGGCAGTGGCTGCCTGAAACGGCCCACCATTGATGTAGATGATGACACAATGGAGAAAGAATTTCCCAATGGTCAGACTTCAGACATAAATGACTGTAAGAGCAGTTTTCTTTATGAGGATGATGATGTAGTTAATGTTGGCAGGTTTTAACTGCAGTATTTAAAAGGTGGTGTATCCCCCCACCCCAGACCACCACCACCAGAACTGATGTTATCCACATCTGCTGCCACCATGAGTCTGTCTGTCCACCCCAGACCACCACCACCGGAACTGATGTTATCCAAGTCTGCTGCCACCATGAGTCTGTCTGCCCACCCTGGACCACCACCACTGGGACTGATCCAAAAAAGTTCATCACCATGATCAGGCACACCCCTCCCCGACCCGAGCTTGGGCACACATGCAACATGCAGAAGTCATTTCATTCCATGACCATGACCATCATTAAATAATCCAGACCATCCAGAAGAATGCTGATGAAATCTGTGAAGAAATAAAAACCATTACAGACAAAACTGAAAATATGACCCCCCCCCAAAAAAAAGAAATACTTACCTTCATGTGCTTGAGAATTAACCAGTTCCATTTAAGTGCAAAAAATTCTCATTGAGCGCTGGATGGTGCACAGCAACAGTTCAGAGACAGAGTCACCTGTGTGTGAGGCAGAACAATAGCATGAATACATGTCCATGTTAGGTTCAACACCCCTCATCATCACCTACAAAATACACAACCATATAACTATATATATATATATATATATATATATATATATATATACACATACATACAGTGTGTATATATATATATATATATATATATATATATATATACTATATCACACACACACACACACACACACACACACACACATATGTATCTACTCACCAAGGCTACTATTACTGTACATCCCAAGGGCACCTTTCAATCCAGTTGAGATGGTCACTTTTCACTTCTCTGCACACAAGGAGGATGCATTCTGGGCCTGCAGAAAAAATCTGGGGACTCTGTGCCACTGTTGTGCACATGACAGAGTGCACCATAAATTCTGGAGGACTTTGTATGTGCTGAAACAGTCTCATTTCACTGTGTTACCACTTGTCAGTTTTCAGGACACAAGACAGATGCCTTTTGCTGATGCAGAAAAATGAGGCACCAAAACAGCGCACATACACAAAACACACAGACACTTAACAGAAGGAAGGGGCCCCAGAATACAAAGTGTAACGCATACTGAAGACAACAAAAAAAGGGCATAATTACATACAAGGGTCAGGGATGGTGGAGGAATACATTTTATGGCACAGCAAGGAAGGTGGGGGGGAAACATGGCGTGAAGAAACAAAACTAATGTGGGATCCTATGGTGATCCAGCAGCAGTTCCAGCATGGACATAATTTGAAGCTGATGTCCCTCTATGTCATCCAGCTGCTGCTCCACAGCACTCATCCTCTCGCTGTTCTCCTCCACAGCACTCCAGAGAACTGCCAAGTCAGACAGTGTTACACGCACTTCTCTGGCGTCCACTCCTTTGACAGGTTGACCTGCTGGTGGTGGTGGTGTTGGGGGTGGGGGTGCTGGTAGAGCAACAGGTGCTGCTGTGGCCCTCCTCTTCTTAGGAATGCCGTGCCCGCTATGCACAGTGGCACCCTCTGCCATGGAATGGACAGCAGGTGCAGACATGGTCCGTTCTGTGGCAGCCTGCCACTCCAAATGGTGGTGATTAAGCATATGAGTGCACTGGCCCCCAGTCCCCTGGTGACTCCCCCGAGGACCACGGTGCACCTCCACCGCACATAGGCGACACTTAACCACACTGCTGTCCCCTCCGACACAGTCAAAAAACTGCCAAACAACGGAGGTGCAGGGAGGACCAGGCACAGGCAGGGAAGGGCCAGATGAACTGGCAGTAGGCTGCTCACACTGCTCAACGGTTCTGATGGTGGGATCCACACCTGGGCCTGGGGGAACAGGCACATCCTGCTCCAAAGGACCTTGTGCTGGACTTGGTGGTGGTGGTGGTGGTTGAACTGCCTCAGAGTCAGGAGGAGGCACTGGTCCTGCTTCTGGGGGTTGGTCACTCAGAAGTTTAGAGCGGTCCAACACAAATGGGCAGCCATGCCCTCCACACAGGCGCACGGTACGACGACACGTACTACCATGCTCTCCCAGAGCTTCCCCCACCCCAGACATTCCCTCACCCTGCTCCATCTCACAACACAAGCACAACACACACAGAGTCAAGCACACACAGTAGGTAAGAAAAATAAAATTTACAAAATGAACAAATTAAGTAAAAAAACAGTACAGAAAAGACAAAAAAATGTAGCTTTTAAAAAAGCTGTTGGTTTAAATATTAAATTTTAACTCTCTCTGCAATCAAAAAAACACTCCTCTCTCTAGTACTCACACACTCCTCTCTCTCAGTCTGCACAGGAGAAAGTGAAACTGTCTGTGTGACTCACTTCCTTCCTGCCTGGCTAGAGAGCATATGACTTACAGTACTGTATGCCATGTGATCTGTGGGGGGGCTGCCAAGTCTGAAACACCAAGTGGATCACTTAGAATCATAATGGAGAACGCAAAGTCTATTAAAAACAATGACTTTGCCTTACTTCACGTTCTCATTATGCCAACGCGATGTGGTAATGACAAGGCGAAGTGAGCACTTTGCATTGCCCACTCCACGTAGCGGAGTGGCAACATGAAGTGCCCACTTCACGTGCACTTCGCCAGCGAATTTAAAATTTGCTGCATCTCTAATGGGTAACAGGAAATTTTCATTCCACTGCTGACTCAGCTGGTGGAGAGTTCACAAATGGGCATCTGCCTTTTGAACTCATATTAATCTATGAATCTATGAACTTTCAAGTACCTCAAAGGAATCAATAATGTCCAAGAGGGTTGTATCTTTGAGAAAAAGAGATGTGCAAGAACAAGGTGGCACAATTTGAAGATGGGGGGGGGGCTCAGAGGTAATGTGAGGAAGTATTTTTTCACAGAGAGGGTTGTGGATGCATGGAATAGCCTTTCTAAGGAGGTCATGGAGTCAAGAACTGTGGGGGAATTCAAGAAAGCATGGGAAAGACATAAGGCAGTCCTAGTGGGGGGTAGGAGGAAGTAGGCTGTTGGTTAACTAGGATCTGCAACTTATCCATCAGGTAGGAAAAAGGGCAGACTAGGTGGTCCAAGCAGTCCTTATCTGCCGTCAAATTCTATGTTTCTATGTTTCTATGTATGCTTGGTTCAGTCCACCACAACTTGGCTTTTTCTTCTTGTATTGGATACATCCTACCCAAATTTCTTTTCTCGGACAGGCGACCAGGCTCAGTCACTTCCCACTCTTTTGAAAAAATGTCATCGATGGCAGGACAGCTAGGAGAGGTTTCCTTAACCTTCTGGCTCTGCTGAATCATGGGATCCAGCTTGGATTCTGGCTTGGGAGTTTCCACATTGAACCCCATTGTCATCTTTATGGCCCTCATTAGGCCTGAAATGAGGTCGAATGAGCAAAGTTTTGAAATTAGGGAAGGTAACTCAAGGGTGGTGTCCATGTTCTCGTCCCCCGATTCTACATCCTCAGCATCATCTGGAGCCTCCCTGGCATCTTCGTTCCCTGGAAGGGTAGGCAAGGGTTTCTTCTGGGCGTCCGGCTGTAGGAGGGGGGTTTGACTCTGGAGCGGGTGTTGAGGGTGGCAACACAGGCGACCTTGATTTTGTCAGTGACTCCAATTTTTCCATAGCCTTCAGCATGAAATTCTGCTTGCTTTTCATCATGGCCACTGTTGCCTGCTGTGTCTAGATGAGAATAGCCCCTGGGTCCATCCATCCAGAGGGACTGGGCCCTTGATTGTCCAAGTCTGTGAGAGGGGGCTGATCTCCCCCTGCTTGTTCGTCCTCGTGTAGGCATACTGGGCATTGAGGGCCAGGGTTATGGGGCATCAAGGCTGTGCTGCAAGAGATGCATTTCGTTGCCTTTACCATCTAGGGTAAAGAAAAGAGGAGGACAGTGTTAGCCTTGTACCCGGTGGGGTATAATTGCCTGTGAAAACAGGAATTAACAATAACTCAACCCGTTTTCCCGAGGTACACCAGAGGTAGCAAGTCCCCTGCATGGAAAGTCCAGATCCTCTGAAGCAGTCAACATGACTGATCTTGGGTGGGGGTGAACTCCTCAACCCAGCACTTAGCTGAAAAGTTCTTAAAAACTGCATAAACAACCTAAACATGCCCCAACACTAAGGCAGGCTATAGACAGGGGAGTAATAAAAAAGGCTGAGGCAGTAGTCTTTGCAGGCAGGAATCGTGATTGTGCACCCCTCTACAAAATGGCTGATCAACCTGCAGAAGGCCAGCCACACAAAATGGCGGCTGTGTCCCCAGACAGCCCAGTAGTGATTATGAATGGCTATGTCAAAATTGTAGCCCAGTCCTCTGATTTTTTCCTATATTTCTTTGTTTATCACTCTTGATGTTCCTCGCATCCTTCTGAGCCCTGTAGAGTGGATGCCTTCATTGGTCACTTAATAGGGGCTGCCTGAGCACTTCAGATAAACAGGGACAAATGTCCATCCCTCCACAGGCCGCTGCCATGTGGGGAGGGCAAAATGCAGTCAACTTGAGCATTTTCTGGGGACTCTGGCCAAAAGAGACAGAATCTCTGTGACCGCACTCAGCCCCGAGGAGCGATCGCTAGAGTGGGACCGCATCTGGAACCGGATCAGAGCTCCTACAGTTTCCTACACCATCTGCTGCTAGGGGATGGTGAGGAGAAGTTCAGTACTGCTCCATGAGGTCCCGCTTGTGAGGGGGAACCACACTGTCTGGCACCAGTACCCTCAAAGACAATGAGCTTGCAAGCCGCCACCAAAGGTAGCTCTATGCCCCCTGTGGATTTCTGCCTTCTCTGCCCCGTGGACTCCGCTTGGGAGGGGGGACCACTGGTGATGAGTGGATGGGCTGAGCATGCGAACATTCAAATAGGGGCAGTGCATATGTGGTGCAGCTCCCAGATGTGCCATAGTGCTTCCCGGCTATATCGTGTCTCCCAGCTGTTAATTCTAACTCCATATTATTTCTTTTTAGATGGCTGGAAGCCAACACCAAAAAAACAGCCTGAATGAAATCATCATGAGCACCAGCTCCATGTACAGCTGCTGTAAACAACAATAGTCCTATTACAGTTTATAAGCCTCTCTACTGCCCATCCAATTGCAGCAGAAACAATGCAGAGAATTAAAAAACTTTGTTTAAACCCATGGGAGAGAGAAGCAATTGCTGAACTAATAGAAGTCAACTGTTAATGATCAGGCAGCAAGCAACAAACAGATAATTAGGCTCAGATCAGAGTTAATTGTCTCTCTGTCTCTCTCTCTCCCAATTCCTTAATTATCACAAAATATTCATTTAGCCAACAATCATCTGTTCTATCACCACATGATCAATTAGACTATCAAATATTTAACTGCTTGCTGATTTATGAGGGTTTTGGCCTACCTTGTCTTAATTAGCTGCACAAGGGACTCCTGTAGTGCTGTAGCCTCATCAGATGCAAAGGTTGAACTGGAGAAAGGGGATTCCTGGAACCAAGGCATGCTGCGAAATTTGATCTGGGTCATATGTGCATCACTAGCCTATCAGGTAGGTTGGGAACCCAAGAGGTATTGTCTGGAGTGTCATGGATACAACATAACACAATGACTGTCAATGCATTAATCAGATAAGGGATATAGAATTACCATACTGTATGGCTTTGATTGTAATTCAGTTGTCTTATTCTGATGTAGAAATTCCATATTAAATCACAAAAAGCAAGCAATAAGACACACCAATGTGTAAGTTAGGCTGAGATACGACAGTCCCAGTGGCATAGTGAGGGCATATTCCACAGGTTAACGGTTTTAGCCGGTAGGCCCCCATAGCTCCCCCACTCCTTCATGGTCAAAAAAGACACAACACAGTTGTTGGAGGAAAATGGTCGCAGCCATGTTTTATTTATTTACAATTTTTAGCTATTAATCTTTATTGCATCATCAATTGCTTCCAATTTTATACTCTAGATTAATACCTGACCTGTTAGTATTGAGCAGGGGGCAGTGCAGGGAGGAAGTGCATACTTTAGGCCCCCTGCACTGCCACAATTCAAGGAGCCTTGTTGGTGTGGGCCGAGGCTTCCATGCGTAGTAGCAAGACAGGTGATATGGCCAAGGTTCTGGAGGCCATCTCCCATCTGGTATCGCCAGCCTTGCAGTCTCTGCTGCTGAGGCTGGACCTAGACACCCCGTGCAGGTACAGGTCTTGTGATCCACCATCCTCATGCCATCCAGGGGCCCTGATACCTTCAGGAGAACTGGCATCATCCCCTATTTCCCTGCTACTTCCCTCATGCGCTCCTCCCGTGCCACAGGCCTGCCCCTGTCTGACCCCAGAAGCCCTCTGCTCAACCCTTTCCTCCAATATTGTCTGCACCTTGCCTAGAAAACTATCTAAAACCTCACCCTGCAACCGACCCTCCAGGCCCACCACCAGGCACTGGGAGGTATGGTAAACATAGTCATGTCTCAGTACAGCGCCCCACAGGGACTCCATAAATGCTCCCATCTCTTTGTTGATACACAGACAAGCCAGGTTCAGTGCGGGCACCCTATGACCCTGAGCCCAATGCTCCCTCATCAACAATTGTGACCAGATAATAGTGGTATCAGGCCACCAACCCTTGATGGTCAGCAAATCATCCTTCATTGCCAACAGCAGATTCACTGTCTTCCTGCAGCCCAGGTCTTCCTCCAGATTAAGGCATTTCTATTTCTCCTGAAGTGGAGAGAGGGCCACCCCATGGCTGTATAGAGAGCACAGTGGTGGGTGGCATGAGGAATACCAGTGATAAATTTCAATGCCCTGTGGTACAATGTATCCAGTTTAGCAAAGTGTGATGCTGGACAGTTGCTATAAAGGAAGTCAGCATAGTCGACCAAGGAGAGAGATATGGTTTGAACCAGCCATCGTTTGGCATTGCTGGTGAGGTAGTTGTTAATCCTAAAAAAGAGACCAAGCCTTTGTCTTAATTTCTTTTCGAGGTCTTCGATGTGGTCCATAAAGGAGAATTTGTTATCGAACCATACCCCTAGGTACTTGAACTTGCTAATGAATTCTTGGTTTTCACCCAGAATTGTGTTAATCTGTGGGACAGTGCCAGCAGTGGCAGGGTTTGCATCCAGTAGAAAGGGAGAAAACAACATAGCCTTAGTTTTCTTAGCATTTAATAACAGTTTTTTCTTAAGGAGTTGGCTCTGGAGAATGTTGAACTCCAATTGTAGGTCTTTGCAGGCTGTTTCGGGCGAGGAGCGACTAAAGTAGAGGACTGTATCATCTGCGAAGAGGTGAATCCTGGCTTTGGTTATGTTCATATCAATGTTGTTCACATAGATCGCAAACAGTAGTGGACCCAGGATCGAACCCTGGGGAACCCCTCTTAGCAGAGGTTTGATGGGGGATAGTTCACCATCTGACTTAACTTGCCGCCACCAGTCAGAGAGGTAATCGGTGAACCAGTGAAGGGACAGTGAATCCAGATCTAAGGCTTTGAGGGAGGAGAGGAGCAGAACGTGGTCAACAGTGTCAAAAGCCTTGCTTAGGTCTAGAAAAACAGCACAGACAAAATTCTTATTTTCCAGGTCCCGGAGCCAATCGTTGGTGACTTTAGCTAGGGCTGTGGTAGTGCTGTGCTCTAAAGCCTAATTACATGGGATTTAGAAGGTTCATAGATTCTACATATGTTTTCAATTGCTTGTTTACAATGTTTTTCAGTAATTTGGACAGCATAGGTAGTAATGAAACTGGTCTGTAATTGTTTAGGTCACAAGAGTCCCTGGATTTGAACAAAGGAATGACATGGGCTGTTTTCCATAATGATGGGAGGGTACAGTGGGATAGAGAAAGATTGAAAAGGTGGGTAATAGGCTCGGACAAGACATGGAAGGTGACTTTTAGAAAGTAAGGTTCCAGAGAGTCAGCGCCTGCACTTTTCCTAACGTCCAACTTTAATAGAAGTTCTTCGACCTCCTTCACGGATGTATGCTGGAGGGAGAAAACTGAGTTGGAAGGAGGAGGTTCCAAGCTTTGGGGAGCTAGTTGGGAGTGTAGGGAGTTTGCAGGTGAATTGTCGAAAGCAAGGCCAGCAGTGGCAAAGTGGTTGTTGAAAGCATCTAGGATTTCCATTTTGTCACATATAGTGGCACTGCCAGCAGTGATCTTAGCGGGCAAAGAGTTGACCAGGGTGGGACCAGACATGTCCTTAATGAATTTCCAAAATTTGGTGGAGCTCCTGGAGGTGGAATCCAGCTCTGTGCGGAAGTAGGAAGCCTTAGTATCTCTTGTCAATTTGGTGCACTCATTCCTAGCTTTCCTAAAGTTGCACCAGTCAATAGGATTTTTAGTAGATCGTGCTTTTTTCTATAGCTTGTCCCTATTCAGTAAAACTGATTTGAGTTCAGGTGTGAACCAGCGACAGGTTCTTCCCCTTACCCTGGTTTTTACGAGTGGTACATATTTATTTAGAGCCACAGTCATAATTTCAGAGAAAATCTCATAGGCCAACTTAGTGTCTGTTTTATTTATTTTTTAATTTTTTTAAACCTGTACACACTACATTTCAATTCTCATCTTAGAATAAAGTCCACTGCCATGCATGCTTAAGTTCCCACTCCACTTTGCTGATCGAGGCAGATGTACTGAGCTTGGTGTCATGTTGTTAGTAATGCTTCCACATTC
This sequence comes from Neoceratodus forsteri, assembly GCA_016271365.2. Classification (NCBI taxonomy): domain Eukaryota; kingdom Metazoa; phylum Chordata; order Ceratodontiformes; family Ceratodontidae; genus Neoceratodus; species Neoceratodus forsteri. Next base: position 274,961,861 of record CM057453.1, on the reverse strand, counting down.
TATCACTATCGTGATATAGCTGGGTTTTGAGCGGTCATTGAAGGGACTGCCATCTCAAGGAAAAAGCAGTTGCCAGTTCCCGGGTTCTTGCTGATAGCGTTGGTGGAGCATGAGACACGGATATAGCTAAACTGGAGCATGAGATGTGAGACATATGAACATACATTCATACATGCAAGCATACAAAAGGCCAGCAGAGGAAGGCCAGAAGGTTGGTCAAGTCTTAACGATGCAGAGCGCATATGCATATACTTCATATTGCTCTGCCCCACCTCCCCTGTCATGCTTACCTTCCCTTTGGATGTATCGCACCCTATTTTAAACCCTTCAACCATACTGTTATTTACTAGCCCCTCTGGCAGTGCATTCCATCATGCCATCACCCTTCCATTGAACAAGTGCCTTCGGCCTTCTACCTGTACTCCCCCCACACTAATTTGTAGTCATGCCTTCTGATGGATCTGTTCTCACTTTTGCAAAAGAGATCCCCTGTGTCAACTTTGTTAATGCCTTTAAGATATTTGAAGGTCTTGATCATGTCCCCTCTCTCTCGTCTCTCCTCCACTGAATATATGATTAGGCTCACCAGCCACTGGGCATATGGGATATCCTGCTGCCCCTGAATGATATTGATAGCCCTCTTCTGTACTGCCCCATTAGGATTTAAGACTTTTTTAAGGCTGGGGCGCTAGTACTGCACAAGGTACTCCAGATATGGACACACCATGGTCCTCTACAGGGGCAGAATTACCTCTTTCCTCCTCCTGGAGAACCCACTTGATGTGCAATCCAGCATCCTGTTTGTCTTCTTTGCCACTTTTTGCATAGCATTAATGGTTTTAGGTCACTTGTAACTGCTATCCCCAGGTCTTTCTCCTCCTGCAAAACTGAAACCCTCAACCTCCCCATTGAGACTCATACTTTGCCCTGGGGTTCTTAGCCCTATGTTCATTATCTTGCATTTTTTTGCATTGAACCACAATTGCTAGATTCCAGGCCACCTTTACAACCTTGCCAGGTCCTTCCTAGATCCCTTATGCACTCCTCTGCGTCCACCCTGCTATGGAGCTTGTCATTGTCCATTAAAAGACATATCTTGCCTTTGCTGCTATCCCCAGTGTTGTTTATGAACACATTGAACAGGGCTGGACTCAACACTGACCTTCTGTGGGACCATGCTAGTAACTTCTCCCATGTTGGAGTCCTCCCCAACTACTCAGTTCTTCCCCCTAGCCAGTTCCCCTCCTCCATCTGATTAGTTTTTCCTCTGTACCAATAGCTTCCTGTTTTTGATCATCATTTTGTGAGAGACTGATTCCAAGTCCTTGCTGAAGTCCATGTATTCTATGTCCACCGCTTGGCCCTTGTCCACTGCTCTAGTGGCCCAATCAAAGAAGCTGATCAAATTTGCTTGACATGACCTCACTACCATGAACCCATGTCATCTGCTATCCTGGAGCCCATTTTCCTTGAAGAACTCAACCAGCATTTCCTTTAGGATGGTTTTCATCCACTTGCCAACAATTGATGTCAAGCTGATTAGTCTATAGTTCTCAATTTAACCCTAGGTCCACTGTTGTGCAGGGGAATGACACTGGTTATCCTCCACTCCCATGGAACCACCCCTCTGTTCAGCAAGCATTTGAAGAGGCCAGCCAGGGGTGGTGCAGTAACTGCTACCAGCCCTTTTAGCACCCTTGAATACATGCCATCTGGCCCTGGGAACTTTTTCACCCTCAGAGCCTTAAGCCCTTTGAAGACTCAGTCCTCTATTATTGCTTCCTCCCTCATCCCCACTGCCCCAGTCCCTGTGTTACCCTGTAATAGTGGCCAGTCCTTCTCCTTAGTGAAAACTGAGCAGAGATATTCATCCAGTGCCTCTACCTTCTGCCTGTTTTCCTTCACTCACTGCATCTAACTTCTTAGCTTCACTGTTTCCTTTTTTGTTGTTTTTTTCTCCTGAATGTTTATGAAGAAGGCCTTGTCACCTTCTTTGACCCCATCAGCTATTTTTAGTTGTGTTTCTGCCTTGGCTTACATCATCACCCTACAAGCTGACTTCCGCTGCCCTGCATATTATGTTCTTTCCTTTTCCTTCTGGGTCATATTGTACTTCCTGCAAGAAGCTATTTTCTTCCTCGCTGCTCTGTAAACTACAGCAGCTTCCTCCTCTTGCTCCTTTTATCCTTTTGCTTACGGCAGTTTGTGGTGACTAGCTGAACCCCCTCCCTAATTACTGCTCATCTATCCTCCACTCCCGTTTCTTCCCTTAGTTCTCTCAATCTTTCCCCTGGCATCATCTCCATGCATACAAAATCTGCTATTTTGATGTTGAGGACACATGTTTTCATATTTACCACTTCATGTCCCATGTCTACCAGAAACCATACAGATGGTGGTCATTCCCTTCTGGTGGGTTGGTGACCCTGATGCTTTTGACCTGATTGCTGTTCATCAGAACTAGGGCCAGGATGTTCCAATTCCTTGTTTACTCCATCACCCACTGTATCATAAAACCATGCTGGAATGCATCTGAGATCACGTGGCTCTTGATGTTTACCTGTGATATGGTCCATTCCACATCAGGCATGTTAGACTGTTCCTCTGTTACCACTTTTTCATCCCCTCCAAGGCCTTTCTAATCTCATCTCCCAACTCTCTGTATGTGGTTTTGTCCTGATGTTGTGGTCAATACACTACCTCTACCTTTATTTTCTTCCCCACTCTTGACTATTACTGCACACATAGCAACTCTGTACCCTCCACCATGTCCTCTCTTGTGATCTTTATCCCCACCCTAACATAGACTGCAACTCTTCCACCCCTACTCTTTGTTCTGTCCTTCCTATAGAGGGTATATCGAGGAACAGACACATCCAAGTCATGGTTTGGAGTTGCCCAGGTCTCATTGACCTAAAGCAGATCTGCTTGGCCTTCTGGCATTACAGTATGGCCTGGAGGTCACCTATTTTGTTCCCCAGACTCCTGACATTTGTGAATCTCACTCAACACATTCCATATTTCCTGCCCCTCTCCCTTACCTGCCCCCCATTTTCCTCTGGTTATCATATTAGCTTGCCCCTCCTTGTCTTTTTTCTCCCCCTTACCTCCTACTATACATCCAGCACTGTGTTCAACCCTTCCCTCACCCACCATTTCACTTTTTAACTTAGTGTCTCCATTCAGTTGGAGGAGGCTTTCTTGCCTCCTATAGTTGTAAACCCAGGGTTATGCTATCCCAGATAGTCATCTCCCCCACTCAGTTTAAATTCAGGTTGTTTGCAATATAGTCCTTTAACTTGTCACATAGTACCCTGGTACTATGAAAAGAAGTGCATGGAGTGCTGCACACCACAATGTGTGGGACTGGTCCTGGAATCTCCCAGAAGGATTCTGACATCGGCACTTCCCACTATAGAATCTGCCACCCCCCAACTGAGAGCTACCCACCCTTCCTACCACAGCTCCCACAGAATGTGATGAGGTGAAAGTTACTGTGTGATGGAAGGGTGTATAATGGGGTGAAAGATGGATCTGAGGACCAAGTCCAGGCATGATTGCATCTATCCAGGATGAAAAGGAGGGGCAAACAGAGGCTGCACATAGAGAAGGGAGAGGGCTTCAGAGACAACCAAGGAGTGGTAATCTACTTGACATGGAAGGGCAGCTGCAAAAAAAAAGGAGGAACCAGAAGGATAAGTCATGCTGGACTGCACACGTTACCCTACTACCCTGGTTAGCTACTGTAATGGGAGAAGGCATCTCTGAGGTGCTACAACTATGAAGAACTGGGCCTGCCTTGAGAGAAAACCTGTACAAGGCACTGCAGTTTGGCTACATCACCTCCCTGAAATGCTGCCTCCAAAGACAAGGCAATCAGCTGGTGGAGAAGTGGGACCATACCTTTGACCAACACTCTCCACATCTGCCTCAATATGGCAATTGGAAACTGAGACGAATGGAACAAAGACAGAGTCCCAGCTGTGGGAGATGAGGAGAGAGAGAGATGAGAGATGAGACAGTGCATGCATTGATATTCTGCATATGGACTTATAATTCCTGATGACCTCAAAGTGGTAGGGCAGTGTGACATGGCAGTAGGAAGGGCCAGTGGGATCCTGAGGTACATAGGGAGAGGTATACCCAGCAGGGGTAGGGAGGTTGTGCTACCAGTGTATTAGTTATTGCTGAGACCACCACTTAGAGTACTGTGTCCAGTTATGGAGGCTGCATATCAGAAAGGACATGGACAGGGTGGAGGCAGTTCAGAGGAGGGCAACCAGAATGGTGCAAAGGTTGCACAAGAAGCCCTACAAGGAGAGCCTAAGGGATCTCAACATGTACCCCTGGAGGACAGGAGGGAGAATAGAGATTGGATTAAGACCTACAAGTATCTCACAGGGTAAACAGAGTACAGAAGGGGGGTCTATTTCAAATGAGGAAGTGCACCAGAGCAAGAGGGCACATGATAAATCTGGAAGGGAAGTTTAAAAGGGATGTGAGGAAGTAACACTTTACTGAAAGAGTGGTGGATGCCTGGAACAGTCTGTGAGCAGAGGTATTGAAGCCTAAAACAGTGGGGGTTCAATCATTCATGGGATAGGCACAGGGAGATACTGGTAAATAGGCATAGAGGGGGGAAGTCACTGGAGGCCAGGTAGGGTCTGCAGAGATAGAATAAGCAGGGAACATCTAGGTGGACTCAGTGGGCCAAGCAGTCATATTCTGCCAGCAATGTCTATATTTCTGGCTCTTTCCTAATTTTGGTGATGCAGTTCCACTTTACTGCAACCACAGATGCCAAAAGTGGTATGCATCAGTTGTGCTTCTGTCTTCTCATTTTGTCTCCTTACTGAAGTATGTCATGCATAGCTAAGTTGTGAAAGTAAAACAGGACTGACTACTTCAAAGCAGCAGCATTTGTTAACTGGCAAAGAAATGTCACCATACTTTTTTTTTTTAGCAAGAAAGTTTATGCTACACAATACATATTCCAGTGTTCAACTGTTGGGGGATCTTGATAACTCTGATTAGGTAGATGTACCTTAAAATAAAATAAACTATACAGATTGAAACCTTACACAGCCACACTTCCTCCCTGATGGTATCTGATCTCCTTCATGACAATATATTTTTTTTTTACCAGGATAGAAGCTGTCTTGAGCAATTCTCATTCGCTCATTTACAAAGAGGTACTCGTTAGGAGCAACAACAAAACAATAAGTCAATAGATAACTACATCCTTCATAACCAAACCCTTTAGAAGATCCTCCTGACCCTACCTAGACTCTTTAGCAGCTCCCTTCTCCACAAGCAGATGCTCTGGACTCCTGACTAGTTCTAGTGGAATAGGCAATGAGGGGTGCAACATAGTAGTGGAGCTATCCACATGGCCTCAGTAGCAGCAACAGCTATTTTGAGGAGCAATGAATAATCAGAGAAACAGTGACCAATTTTGACCGCTGACATGTCCTAATCCTATACAACAGGCATCACAAATGGAATGGGTAGCAAAAAGAAATAGGCAAAAGATTTACAAAACACAAACATCATTCAACTAAATACCTGACATTCCCAAATTTCAAACATGTGCCTGCAGTTAGCCCTAATCCATGAACTATCTAGCAGACCTGGTGAAGTGGCCACAAAAAAAAAAAGAGGGAAGCAGAAGAATGAGCCATGCTGTGTCCCACACAATGCCCCAATACTGTGGATAGCTACTAGAAAGTGTGGCATCTCTTATCCACCATGACTGTAGGGAACTGAGCCTGGACTGAGACAAAACTGGTAGAGACACCAGAGTTGGCCCAATGTTGACTTCCCTGAAATATTAACAAGGTGGACACCTGAAATGCTAAGATGGCAGACAAGATAATTTGACGGACAAGGCAATACCTGCAAGTGAGAGTCCCCATTTCTGGTTTCTGTCAGCAAAGAGAAATGTAGGGAAATACAGCAAATACAGAGTCCTAGCTGGGTGTGGGTAGAGGTGGGGAAGCATGTGTAGTAATCTGTTGCATACTACTTTTGGTGATGTGATTACACTTCAATGGAATTGTGGATGCTGAATGTAGTATGCATCACTTTTACTTCCACCATATATTTTCTTTTACTGTATTATGTCATGCATACCTTTGCTATGCAGCTGTAAAAATAGTTCTGATTCAGAGGTACGGGAGCTTTTAAAATGTATCACAACCACAATTTAACATGTAAAAGTATACTTTAACCTATGACAGGGCATGGTTGTATCAGGCATTAATGCATGCCACAGGTGGTTGTAAGGAATGAGGCCAAAGGCTGAGTTCCCTTAAAATCATTAGGGGTTTATATTAATGCCTGATAAGCATGCCTTGCCATGGGTTAATTCATCTATAAAATGGATAATGTTAAAATATTAAAGCCTTATGAGTCTTTTATGCTAAAAAAAAGAAACCTTTATATGCTGCTCCACATTAATAGTTCAATAAAGTAGTTCATTATAGTTCGGCATGGTAACTACTGTATTTATGCAAGACTATGTTAAATAAACTAAGTAAATGTAAGTAGTGAAAAGCAATCATTTCTGCTATTTCCAACATTCAGTTCATGTTTTATCAGTTTCAAGATGCTTTGGCTATTGTTTTGTTTTTCTCAAAATGTCAGTGCTATCATCAAAACAGTGATGAACCCAATCACTTACTGGGAGATGTCCAAACATTGCAAAGTTGTATTTTGGGTTACCACTTATGTTATGGTTTTCTGAAACAGTTTTTACTGTGGATCTATGAAGTTGTGACAAACAATGCCTGTCTATTGCTTTGGTTTTGAGGGGATATTGATTTGTTTTAAGTGCAATTGATTTCTTTTAAGGTTGGTTATAGTTCAACAGAGTAGTGTGTGCTGGTGTTGCATTAATCAATGGTCAGGTGATGCATTTTGGCCAATTAAGTTTCTGTATTTTTGTGTCTTTTACCTATCCATTTTATAACAATATACCTGTATAGTCAATAGGAGGAAATACTCAGCGTACCTCTGAAATAAAACATAGTTCTCAAAATACTTAGGCCCAGATATTCAAACTGCACCCAAAAAGTGCGCAATAGCAGGAGCAAGAGCAAGTCCATTGTGCTCATGCGCAAGAGGCGTGATATTCAAAAACTGAGCCGGCCAAGATGTGCCTACAGCTGATGACTGAATATCGCACCACCTGTGTCATAGCGCAACTAGGGAGGTGAAGCTGAGCAGATCTGATGCACCATAGTGCAACAAGGGATGTTCAGCTGAGCAGTCCAGAGGCACCATTGCACAACCAGGGACACCCCCCAGCAGCAGTGCAGCAATGCAACTGCACAACCAGGGATATAGGGGCCCACCACCCATGCCACAGATGGGCAGAGGAACACACAGCAGAACAGACATCATCCCCCTAGACCCCATGCAATGCACAACTGGGGGAGGGCTGGAATAACCACTGGCCCATGGAGACAAGCAACCAACCCACAGCCGGGCCATGGTGCCCCATCACACCCCCTGGCAAGCTGTGACCGGCACACAAGGAGGGCCGACCACCCCATGCCACACCATCCCCCAATGCAGAGCACACCCTGCACCATGACCCCCAGACACCCTGCCCAGGAGCAGCGTCCACCATTGCAGGAAACCCCATGCATGCCACCACCCCCACTGTGACAATGCAACCCTGTGCACCACAGAACCATGCAAGGCAGCCCCACCATGAGCACCCATCAGAGGGTGGCAGCACACAGCGATGCAACAACAGCATACACAGTGCCACCATGCACAGCCCCCCCGAGGTACAGCTGAGAGACTGACCATGCGTCGGCACACGAGGTACCCCACACGTGACAGGGCATGCCCCGGACACTACCACTAGTGGTACAGAACCCTGTACATTGTCCCAAGGACACACCCCGACCCAGCACTGCCCACAACAGCCAGCGCAGACACCCACAGTGGTGCATGGAAGCATGCACCATGCCAGATGCAACACATTGCATGGACAAACACCCACCCATACCCAAGGGCACAACAACACAGGGATGCAGTAGCGGGGTGTTCTGCCAACTCAAACCAAGCAGCTATTTGCCACTCACACTCACATACACACAATAACAATACAATAAGTACAGCAAGCCAAAGCTTTATTATAACAAAATATAATACAAAAGGTTATACATCACCGATTCAATAAAGCATCATCCAAGCCCTCTTCCAATGGCTGGGAAGTCCCCTTGTCAGCCTGGCTAGGAGTCTCTCGAACCGGGAACTGGCCCCACAGCGATGCGTCCACCCTGCAGGAGAGGCTTCAAACCAGGCATTGAGAAAGCTACATTTATATCTTATTCTATGCTAAAAATAACCATGCAGCCCTCATAGTGTTGTTTTCCACATTCTAGAAGCTGGCGGGCTCCCAGGATCGCAAATTCACACGATAAGGACTGCTCAGAATTCCCTACACCAGGTCACTGTGCTCCAAACACTGGCGGGTGCCTAGAACACTATGAGCTAAGCAGGAGTTTAAACAAAACTACAAAACAGGTTGCCTGATAATATCGACCTTCAAGTCAGCAAAATACACTGTCTGAAGCAAAACATAATAATGAGGCTATCTAAAGAGCAAAACACCAATTAAATGAAGCAGCATGTAAAATGGAGTCACACAATACAAAATGGAGTATAAAATGACATACATTACATGAAATAGCATACAAAATGGAGTGACAATAATCAACATATTATACTATCACTACATTCGGTCCTTTGATTATTGTGAATACGATTTGTAGGATATTGGTACCATAGCAAAATTACTACGAATATAACATGATAAGTAACAAGTCCAAATAAGCAAGATAATTGTCACTACAGCAATGATTATGATAGGATGTATCAGAATATTTAACACTTTTGTAGCTGATGGAGACCATCCTGTAAAAATATCCCACCAATAATGAGTTGTCTCTTGTTGAATCTTGGAACTTAAATCAATCATTTTATTTTTAACTATCGTAGTTTGCACCTGACTTTGCACTAATGATTTATTTCTTATTGCCAAATGAGCCTGCATTACATCTGTTTCCTGAATTATCTGTTTAATTTTATTTAATGAGATACTCAATCTTGATTGATCTAAAATATTGGGCTACCAATACAAAATAAGCTTCTGCTCATTATCAGGGACCTGTGCATTTTACTGTGGTGGATGACATTACAATCCAATGATTACTAGGAATCCATGATTTGAACACGGTCCTCCACACATATTCATTATTACTCATTAAATCACTCTGGGCCTTATTTCTTTGTATTATAGAATACATATGTCGCATTGTGCATTCTGTCCAATCAATAAATCGCGAAATATTTTCTGCTACTCCCATTCCCTATACCTGTGAAGCATTAAATAACTGCAAGAACTCAAAATCATAATTCAAAGTTAATCTTTGGGATAAGAAAACAGTTGGCATCCATTGAGCTTGTAAGTTAATTAAGCTAAATACATCAATTCCTACTGCCTGAAGCCTGTTAGTCAGTGTTTCTATATCCACACTATTTAAAATTCCCATGCCTGCCCTGCTCCACCTAATAGCGTATCATACCAAGCTCTTTTATATTTGCATTTTCTACTAAACATAAACGTTATGTTAAAATGGATTACATTTTTCTGATACCGCTGCGCTACTGATGTACATGTGGATGAAACCTTAACTATACTATCATTGCTAATTACAGGATGATTTTTCAACACTGTAATGTGATCTGCCCAAGTAGTTCTATTAGTTATTGCAGTAGCATTCATGCAGAATAACGTGTCTATGTCAATCAAAGTAATACTTGCATTGAAAATGTCTGTTTGATTCATGCAGCAATCAAGTCTATGTTGTACAGTCACCATGCAACTATTTGGTAAGTTGCAGCATTTAATAGCAGTCTTATTCTGCAAAGAGATTTCATCTGTTTCATAGGCATATTGTCCTGGGCCACCAGTTGTCATCCAGAGATTGACCCCTGGTGAAAATGTCATGTTCAGTACCACACACTTCTGTCCGGATGGGCAGCTAAAGTTCCCCTGGGTTCTATCTTTGGTATCATTTTTCCAACTCCAGGTTCCTTTACAACCAGTGTCATTACAGTTAACCCTTTGAATCCTTCCTCCAGGGGTAACTAGCTCTGCCAAATGGACCATAAGACACACCAGCATTCCTTTTAAAATCCATTGCTGGACCTAGAAAGACACAAATTTCATTATTCTCGAAGATAACATTTATGTGCAGGCACGTATTCCCATTTTTCTTTCCCTGATCTGATGACTAGCACAGTGTTGTCTCGTCCGGTGGCTATCACCTCAGCTGGTTCAGGAGGGCCATTTGGGTTTGTAACCCATATTTTGCACATTGTTAAAACCTCCTGTAGATCTAAAACCTTTATCCCCCTTGCTGTTAAGAGGTGGGGGCTTGTCCCTTTATAGGGGTCACTTTGTTAACTGAATAATTAACAATTGAGCCACTCTGTCATACTGTTGAATTAACAGATTTTGTTCTCTACTATTCAACAAAATTACTTTCACTTCTCCTTGATAATCACAATCAATCACCCTCCCAAAATTTGTATTCCCTTGAGGGCTAGTTCTGATTTAGGTGCTATCCAACCAAAATGTCTCGTGGAATTTGTATTCCAATACCAGTTTCTATCACTTGAATGTTTCTGCTGTTTATTCTGTATTCTTGAAGGGCATGTAAATCAAGTCCAGCAGCTTCTGGGGTTGCCCTGCAAGGAGACAGAGCTCTTGGTGTAATTTCCCAATATAACACTGTTTCTGTAGTTGAGTAAGCCTGCACTTGCAAATTAGGAGTTATCATTCGCATTAAGAGGGTCTCAGATTCTCCAATTGGTCTATTATTTAAAATCTGTAATGCTTCATGCATATTCTCTTTCCATTTTCGTAGGCTCCCCCCCCCCCCAATTTCCTAAACTGTTCTTTCAGCAATCCATTCATTCTCTCAATTAACCCTGCTGCCTGCGGTAATAAGGGATGTGAAATACCCACTGTATGTTATGGGCTTGAGCATAAGCTTGTACCATTTTCCCCCTAAAATGGGAACCATTGTCACTTTGTATCTGCAAGGGTATTCCATATACAACATAATTAAGTTAATTGCCTTAATGGTGTTTTTCTGTGTAGCTTGTTTACAAGGGTATGCCAATAAATACCCTGAATATGTATCTACAACTGTGCAAGCATATCGACATCCTCCACTAAGGGGTAGAGGTCCAATGTAATCAATCTGCCAAATTTGTCCCGGTAATTTTCCCCTCCCCAATTGTCCTTTCACAATATGAAGGATTGGTCTTTGTTGCCATGTTGGCATATAGGACACTGAGCAATAACAGTTTTAACTAAATCCAATGTTAGGGTACACCTACTATATGCCCACCTGTAAGTGGTTTTCTCTCCAAATGTCCACATTTTTTGATGTGCCCATTTTGCCAGCCCTGATAACTGCTGACTTTGAGTTTCTTCAATATCCACTGGAAGAATCTTAGCTTTTTCATCTGCAATATAATTATACCATCGTTCTAGTGTATCTGAAGCACAATGAGCATCAACATGAAATACAGTGGTCTGAGTATTTTGCACCATAGTCCATATTTCCTGCCATAGTTCTTTTCCCCATATTTCTTTTGAATAAATTTTCCACTCATCCTTAGCCCAAGTGGGCAGCCAGGTTGTTAAACCATTGGCTACAGATCATGAATCAGTATAAATATGACATGTACCTTGCAACCTTTGTAGGTATTACACTGGAAGGGAGGAAGGTAACTTACCCTCCCTCCAAGCTCCTACTGGTGGAAGACACAGCTCGGGTGCAAGAGACAGCTCGAATACTGTAGCAATAAAAGGTTAGCTGTGAAACACAGACAAACAACAAAACAAACACACATCAGTTTAAAATAAAACAAGATTATTTCCATAGGATAAAGAAGCCAAGCGTCCTGGGTTCCCTATCCTAAGCATGACAAAATGTCCAGATTGATGGTAATACCATACGTACGTATCTCTGTAGATGGTAAACTCTCAAAACAGCTGTAATAGTCCTTTTTTCAAAATTGTAAAGTTTGTTCCTCTTCACTTAGAATACTAGTTTTGCAATAAAAGTCAAATTACATGGTTCACTCTTGGTGTGCTTTCATGAAAACATACATTTTGTGTGAAAAGTTATGCTTTAGGCATGGAATACACATCAAGTTTGAACTGGTAGTAACATAAAATGTTGAAACACAAGAAGGTCAAATAACGTGCAAAGGTCACAGTGTGCATGCAAGGGTCATTCAAACCCAGCCATTCCTGTAGTGTCCTTGAACACCACCAATATTAAAATATCTTTACACAATAAAACTGCTGGCCAAGACAGTACACACACATACACATACACAAAAAGAAATACTTAACACAAAATAAGACTGACATTGTTTCACACCAATTTGCTGAGGTAATGCCCATAGTTCCATTAGAAAACTGTACGTGGTTTAGATATATGTGTTGCCTCCTGCCTGTCTTGTAACACTGACAATTTTTAAACCAACACATTTATACATATTGCCATGCCAAATCTTTCCAGAACAAAACACTGTTTAAACACATCATCTGTAAGTGAACACATCTCGTATAACATGATTACACCTTTTGGCACATAACTAAAATATGGTACTCTGCCATTTTGCAAAAGTTTCTGGTTTTAACTAGAAGTATGATAAAGCCATTTATAGCTGTTAACACATTACATTTTCACCTAGCAGTGGCTTGGCACGTTGCTTCGCAAACTACAACTCTTTCTGCACATTGCAATCTATATAGCGTCATAATTCTTCACCATCAACACTACCTGCTCTAAGCAACAACTACTAACAAAAGTTTTTCACTGACCCTATCTAGGCAGCACAAATGTTCCATTACAAATAAAGCCAATTAAAACAGTCAGCTATGAGGCAAAGAAGCTTCTTCTTCCTTTTTTTTTCTGTAACCTGTTGTGCACTGAAGGCAGTCAATCCTATCTACCAACCTTGACAACAGAACATAATTACAGAACACAGATATAAGCTAGAAAATATGCATGAGAAAAGACGGAGCATTACCTTGTTTAGTATCGTATTACAGAAATAAAACAGACAGACATAAAACAACTTTGAAAAAAATTCAGACTTACCCGGTGCCAAGGTATTTTTTTTCTTCTTTTCCGATATACTAGTCTAAGTAAGAAAACTGACTGCAGGACCTTCGTGATAATTTCCAAACGCTGCAGCTATTAACTCTTTTAAAGGTTTTAACCCTTTCATTTGCCATTTTAGTAACCTGCCAAACCAAGACTTTTTCCAGAGCTCTGGTTTGCAGTTTAAAAACAAAACAAACAAAAATCTCTAACAGTACTAGGTTGAGATCCATCTGGTAGAGGTCCCCAGTACTTGGTTTAGGATCAAATGTTTCAGCCTCTATAGGAGGAAGGGAACTTGAAATTGATACAGAAAAACTTGAAACTACTCAGATAGGCAACATGGGAGGATTTTCAAATCATCCGTCTGTAGTCACCTACTGTGCGTACATCCACAGTAGTTTATTTTCCTTTTTCTAGATGTTGCTTATCTAACTTTACTTAACCAGCCACTGCTTTTCTCCTAAAAGCAGCCTGAACTGTGAAAGCCATCATTGGCTCTAACAGTATATACTTGCAACAAGCACAAATTACAAGTACAAAGGGCAGTTGCCCTTGCTTGTTTGAGCCTTAATACACCTTTAAAAAAAAGAACTCATCCTTTTTCCTAAAAATAGACATTTTATTTTCGAATCCTGCCGACTACGCCAAAAATGTTCTGCCAACTCAAACCAAGCAGCTATTTGCCATTCACACTCACATACACACAATAACAATACAATAAGTACAGCAAGCCAAAGCTTTATTATAACAAAATATAATACAAAAGGTTATACATCACCGATTCAATAAAGCATCATCCAAGCCCTCTTCCAATGGCTGGGAAGCCCCCTTGTCAGCCTGGCTAGGAGTCTCTCTCGAACCGGGAACTGGCCCCACAGCGATGCGTCCACCCTGCAGGAGAGGCTTCAAACCAGGCATTGAGAAAGCTACATTTATATCTTATTCTATGCTAAAAATAACCGTGCAGCCCTCATAGTGTTGTTTCCCACATTCTAGAAGCTGGCGGGCTCCCCAGGATGCTGTAAATTCAACGATAAGGACTGCTCAAATTCCCTACACCTGCTAGGTCACTGTGCTCCAAACACTGGCCGGTGCCTAGAACACTATGAGCTAAGCAGGAGTTTAAACAAAACTACAAAAACAGGTTGACTGATAATATGCGACCTTCAAGTCAGCAAAATACACTGTCTGAAGCAAAACATAATAATGAGGTTATCTAAAGAGCAAAACACCAATTAAATGAAGCAGCATGTAAAATGGAGTCACACAATACAAAATGGAGTATAAAATGACATACATCACATGAAATAGCATACAAAATGGAGTGACAATAATCAACATATTATACTATCACTACACAGGGCAACCAAGCCCCCAGTGTGGGCCCATAGAAACCGTGTACACACAGCCTGCAGTCCTCCATGGCACAGGAGTGCCAGCCACCCTACGCAGGCACTGTGGACCTGTACGCCACCATCATTTGCCCGGAGCACAAGTCACAGACAGTGGTGCACATCCCCTGCAACACACACAAGCCACAGCATGGAGGTGGTACAACAACTGCAGAGGTCACAGTGTCACCCGAGGCAGACATGCACCACACCAGTGACAGGAGGCAACCCAGCAGTGTGACGGGTACAGTGGCTGCCCTGCATGGACAGCCACCACTGACATGCCAGCAGACTGTGCAGGTCACAGACATGCAAGGGTGTCAGCTGCACAGGCCATGGATGGGATGACAGGGGCACCATGGACTCAGAGCATGCACCATGGACCACTGCACACAGTCATCCAGTGCACAGGGCACAACACACACGCCACAGACACTGACTGATAGCTACTCCCACACCATAGTCACCTCCCCACGGACACACATACATACCCATGACTGCACCACCCCTGACGCCATGCACACCACTGCATCTGAGCACCTATAGCCCACTGCAAATCAGAGACCACCACAGTATTCATATCAAAAGATTTGTATTCAAACATAATAACAAAATAACTATTTACAAAACTATGTACAAATGTGGGGGGGAGGGCCACAAACAAGGTGGGGGAGGGTAAGGGGCAGGGGTGAACAAATGGGACAGGAAAGGAGGGGTGTGAGGGTGGGTCCAGGGGGGTAGAAGATATCAGGGGCAGAGGGATGATCAATGGGAGCCCCGCTCCCCGCTCCGGCTGCTCTGCCTCCTGTGTCTTCTCCGGACCCCAAGCCAGTCAATCCTTTGCAGGATCTCAAACGATGCCCAGGCCACATTGAGGATCTCCTGCAGTGCCTCCCATATCTCCTGCAGATGGTGGACACCTAGGACAAGGGAGCACAGTCAATAGGTGTGAATGTACAGCCCCATACAGCCCATCCGCTGTGCATGGCATATGGCCATGGGACATGCCTCTGTGATGGTGTGTGACCACCCACAGTGATCATGTCCACAAGACCTGCCCACCCAGATGCATACAGCCATGTGGACTGCTGCACACACCCACCGGCCAAGTCATGCACAGCACCACCATGGCCATTTAGTGACATGGCTATGTGGTGCAAAGGCAGTGGCACAGCCATGTACCCGGTGCACACATGGACCACCATCGATGCACTCCCAGACATGCAGTGCCACTGGACAGTGCTGACTGTAACAAGTTGCGTGCATGGCAGTGGTGTCAATGGATGGTAGCCATGCCCTGCTGCCTACCCTGTTACACAGCATGCAATACTAATCATGGAGGTATGGCACTCACCATCATCAGGCCAGCCCCTCGGGTGCTGTGGACCGTCGCCTCTCCTACCTGCCCTGTCGTCCTGCTGGTGCCACATCTCCCAGGCCAGACGCCTCTCTTCCAGCCTTGTGGTGCAAACATGGAGAGAGGAACATCAGTACAATCCTGTAGCAAAGTCCCCCTGCCCCATGTGTGTGCACTCCCACCCAGCCAGACCCACCCACCCCACACTGATAACACCACCACAGCCAACACCAGATGGCCCCTCCCCATGTTCTGGACACATACAACCGTGATACCCATATGGAAGATAAAAGTGTGTGGACATAACACCTACCTGGCCATGGCACTGTGCCCCTCCTGGCACGTGCCCGCAGGTGGGCAAGCAGGTCCGGTTCCCTCCTCCTCAGGTCGCCATACTTGTGGCGGCACTGCTCTACCATCTGTCCCCTTGCCATGGCATCCTCCTGGGCGTTGGCCACCTCCTCCCACACCTGGCTCCTGGACCTGTCCAGGGGTGCCTCCCCAAACAGTGGGCCATAAAGTGGCTCAATAATGGCCACCAGGTTGGCAAGTTCAATTTGGGTCCACTGGGCAGCCCTCCTCCGCGCCATCTCACTTGCACAGTCGGCTCAAAATGGCACTCTGCAGTGCAGCTCCACCCCGTGCAGATGCTGCGTGGAACAGCGCTGCCATTCCCTATCATGCTGTCACCGAACAGCGCGATAGTGGTGCACCCATGCCTGACGCATGGCACCTAGGGGGCAAAGGTCAGGCACAGGGTCAAGGGTCTGTGGCGCACAGACAGGCACAGTGCCATTGGAACCCAATGTGTGTAGCATGATTGGGTGCCTGTGTGCTACCTCCAGTAGCGGCCTACCAAGCTGTTGCCCCAGTGTGCCTATGATGGCCCAGTGTCACAGCACCATATAGGTGAACATCGCTGTAGCGCCACTGGCACAATGGTGGCCATGCCCTGCATTGCCTCCCATGCACAGCACATCAGCAGTGCGGCAGACACCTGCGTCAACAACCCGTGCATGCGCACTGAGGTGTGTACTGTGCATGTCACAGAACTGCGCCCTTGGCTCAGTACGTTCAACACAATTGCACAAAGCACAACAGCGTGATATTTAGTCATCAAATGCAAATCAGCTAATCAGCCATTCAATGGCGCAGCACTGCAGTTTGCATCCACTTAAAGTTGCACCTCGCCTCATTTGCATGGGTTGCACTATAAAAGTGTGACATTGGGCTGTGGATTCTGGGACATGCATGGGACTGCACAGTCACAGGTAACAACTTTCATTCTCACAGGCTAAATAATGACCGAGCGAGTTGTGGGAGAGGAGGAACACAGTGGTGGGAGGAGGAGGAGGCCTAATTTCACCAAGGCCAAGACCGATTCCCTGTTTGAGGCCTACCTGGATCAGGATCCGCTTCTCAGCAGATGGCAGGAAACACCACAGGCCCATGCTGCTGCATGGGAGGAGGTGGCGCATGCAGTGAACCTGCATGGCAGCCACCAGTGCTCTGTGCAGGAGTGCAAGAAGAAGATGGGCACAGACAGAAGGAGGATAAAGGAGAAGGTGGCTGCCATCAGGGTGACAGATGGGGGACAGCGGGAGGTGCTACACCTGACCCCACAGGAGGAGAGGGTTTCTGGAAGCATGTAGCGTTGTGCCATTGAGGGTGTTCCAGGTGGTGGCTTCCAGATGGGTGGTAGCCCGTCACTGCATGGTAGGTCATGGTCTGTCTATTGGGGGGGCAGGGTAGGTCACATGTAGTAGCGCAACTTTGTTTTCCCTTACAGATCTTGAGCATCTGCATGGGTCAGCGGTGGTGGGCCTGTCCACTGAGGACAGTCAGATGGAGATGGAGGAGGGCCCATCCACCTCCACAGATATATGTGGCTCAGTGCAACAGTGGGCCCGCTTAGCTGTCCAGAATGATGTTGTTGGAACAGGTGCGGAGGAGGCCTTGCCTGTGTCCCAGCATGCCGACATCCACAGATGCCGGCATGCTGTGACTCGGGCTGGTGCCAGGTCTGTCACCGATGATGATGTCACTAACGGCATAGGCAATGCTGCGTGTGTGCCATGGGATAGCCACACAGCAGGTAACTATCAGCGGCCATGGCTGTGGGTGGTGCCGCCGTGGAAGCCTGCGTGTCATCACAGTCCCAGCCTGTACCTGTCAGCACCAGTGGGGCAGCACTGGTGTTTGTACAGGACAGTGGGACTGTTGCAGCCACTGCAGCAGCACCAGTGAGCCCTGGTGAGCGGCAGCTGGAGGGGCAGCATCAGCAGTCAGCCAATGGGCTTGGGGGTACAGGGTCAGGGGGCAGCGTCAGTGCACCACCTGTGGACTTGCCCAGACCTGGTCTGGTGTGCAGCGCCCACCCTCATAGGGTGCTGGGCATCAGGGCCGCACACTCCCTGAGGGACAGGATGCCGAGGAGGCAAATGACCTCTAGGATGAACACACCCGCATACTGCAAGCATCAGTCAACCTGCAGATGTGGCTTGCGACGTCGGTGGATGCACTGCATGAGGCTCTGGAGTGGGCAGAGGAGCGTTGCAGCAGAGACACTGCTCTGATCCCGGCAGGGATGGACCGGTTGTGGGAGGATGTGACCACTGCCATTGGCAGGCAGACACAGGCATTCACTGCTGTCATGGCCACAATGGGCACACAGTCATGTGCCCATGCATCGCAGACGCCACACAGTGCACTGTCCACCCCCCATTCCCGGCGTTGTGCGACACCCTCCTTGTCGACACCCTCCTTGTCGACACCGGGTTCAGCTGTGGGCATCCCGAGCATGCCTAGCGTAGGCATGTTTGGTGGGCTGCAGACCCCTGCGCGAGCACGGTCGCATTCACGCAGTGGAACCCCTGAGGGACCATCGGTGCCACCCCATGAGGACAGTGGTCAGCCTGTCAGTGCTGGCAGGTCTCAGTGGGGCCACCCACATGTCCGTGGTGGCTGGGGCACTGTGGCATGTGACTGACCTGTCTCCTAATGTGGCCACTGTCTGGTGCTGCCCTGTGTGCATTGTGTCATTCAGGTGGCATTGCACAGGTGGTTACCCGGCCTTGCGTGTGTACACACAGTCCATCTGCACACCCTCCTGGCTGCTGTCCACAGTTGCATGTGCATGATGATGCCTGCATTGTGCTGCACACCAATGTGCAATGGTGCTCAGCATCTGACACATGCACAAGAACAGGCAGTGGGCTTGGTGCTCTGTGGACGTGTGTGGATAGGGGTGGCATTCTGGGTTGGTGTGCCTCCTACTCTTTGTGCATGTCTGGTGCGTTGTGTGTGTGTGTGTGTGTGTGTGTGTGTGTGTGTCCGTCCGCATGGCATGTTAGACCTCACCCATCCCTGGTTGTGTGTGTGGTTCCATGCCTGGCCACCTCCCTTGATGGAATGCACCCCTGGTATGTGTCCATGCATGTCTGTGGGTTGTGCCTTAGCCATTGTTGGTTGCATATGGCCCCATGACTTACCTAGGTTGGCTGAAGTGCTCCTCCATGATGGTGTCCCGGTGCAGCTGTGCCAGCCGGAGCAGTCAGGTTTCCTATTGCCCAAGGGGGAGCTGCCCTTCACCATTGTCACTGGCATCCTCATCGTCCCCATCACTGTCCTCCTCTTCGATCTGTATGTCTATCCCACATTCGTTGGCCATGTTGTGCAGGATGCAACAGGCCAGGAACAGCCCACAGGCCTTTGAGGGGCTGTACTGTAGGGCACTGCCGGAGGTGAACAGGCAATGGAAACATGCCTTCAGCATCCCGAACACCAGCTCGATGACATTACATGTGGTGGCATGTACCTCATTGTAGCATTTCTGCAATGGGATCATGGGCCGCCAGTAGGGTGTGAGCAGCCAGGGACGGAGTGGGTATCCTCTGTCACCTGTGTGTAGAGGGTGGAGGTTAGTTTTGTGATCAGCATCGCCTTGCCCCAGGTCATGTAGGCCACTTCCCATGTCACCTCTGACCATGCCCCCCCCAGGCCCTATGATTGTCCATGTGGTTTGCATACTCACCCACCAGGTGACCAGTGGGGATATCCCTACTCTCGAATCTGTGGCACAGTGCTGACTGGTGCCAGATGAAGGCATCATGTGCTCCCCCAGGGTGCATGGCACTGACATTGATTATGCACTCCCTGGCATCGCACACCACCTGGCAGTTGATGCCAGCATAGCCCTTGCGATTTATATATGCAGCCAACTAGAGGCCAGGTGGTGTGTGGATGGCCACATTGGTGCAGTCTATTGCCCCTAGCATGCCAGGCATATGTGTTACCCTGTGGAACTCCTGTATGTTTGCAGTGCACTCCGCCAGTGTGCTGGGGAAATGGATGTACTCCGCAGCATGTGGCAGCAGTGCGCTGAGGAATTGGGTGAGGTGGCATGACGTGGCTGACTGGGTTATGCCTGTGGTGTCCCCAGTTGGTCTCTGGAAGGTACCCATGGCGAGCAAGAACATGCAAGCTGTCACTTCCATCTCCACTGACAGGGCATGGCTCCGTTGTGTGGGTGCCTGCATCACGTCACTGCACAGCTCACAGATCTGCCTCAGAATTGCCCGATTCAGGTGGTACCAGACCACAATCCCAGTATCACTGTACAGCTCAAAGCTGCTGCGGGCTCGGTACTGCCTGTTGGGGGCATACCTCTGATGGGCCCTTCCATGGCCATGCCCCTGCTGCCCGTCTCACCCCCTCATTACAGCCTCCATCTGGATGGTGGCACTGGCTATGTCCCTAGCTTGTGTTCACCCCCCGGGAGCTGTTTCTGTATTCCCCCCGCTGTTCTGGCTGCTACTTCCCCTGCACCAGGAACACCTGCCTGTGCTGGCCTCACTGCTGTGTTGTGTACTTCCCCCTTCTGCACTGTGGCTCCCCACACCTTCCCCTGTGCCTGTTGCTTCCAGGTGCATTTTCCTGGCCTGCCCTGTGTGTCCCTGCTGCCCAGTGTTTCCTGCTGTATTTTGCCCTCATGTGGCTTCCCTTTAGCGTTCTTGCGCCTCTCCCTTGCTCCCTTATATTTTGGCTCATTTCCGCTAGGGCGCAATTTCCGCTGGCTCCCCTATTGCGCATGGCGCATGTTGTTGAATATCGCACTGTGCCATTTATGCATGGTTCCTCCCCCTTCAGTTGTGCATGCATTCATTATCATTTCGCTGTTGCTCAGCATGATTTGGGGGGCGCAACTGCCTCCTACTGAATATCTCAGAATGGTGCATTTTCAGACTTGCATAGGCGCAACCCTATTGCACATGGCTCAACTCTTTTGAATATCTGGGCCTTAGTGTACTAGGCAGTCAGGTAACTCTTCTTCATTCAGGCCTTGTGCCATGACAGCTGCTCCAGTGATCTCTGTTGAACATGTTTTGAGAGAGATGTTACCACCCAATGAAGTTGGTTGGGCTGTGCTGATTGCATTTCTCAGATCTGGAGTCTCATTCATGTCTCTGATGGCTTCCAGCTGTTCAGAAGTTGGTCACTTCTGAGCAATGGAGACAAGTGAAGAAAAGAGAAACTGAGTATAAAATGGAATTAAAACTAAAATAGGGTTAAACCCATATGTTTATTTGAGTCAGAAGCCTTGCATGCATCTTGGTTTTACTCTGCTTTGTTTGTCTCCAGTGTGTGTGTGTGTTTTCATGTTTTACTTTTTTATGTTAGTACCATCTCTAAATTGTCAAACCATAGCTGCGTGGTTCATGCACTTGGGCCAATTCCTGTGGGGACGTGTTTGCAAAGAAGTTTTCAGTGCTTAATGGTGGCAGCCATGAATCTGGTTCAGACTTTGCTTGCAATGATTGATAACGATGGGATGTGAACCTAAAAGACATATATATAGACTAAATATTATACTATTAATTGAGGCAATAAATTTAACAAGGTAGGTAGAATTGACAAATTACTACATTATATTTGGAAGCTAACGATGTTAAAGGAAGCAAGAAATAAGTCTATGTTTTATATTTTATTTCAATGGCTCGGTCTTCACCAGCAACCCATTCATCTCGGACGGTGTTATGTAATGCCAGGTCCATTAAAAACAAGACTGTTATCATAGCTGATCTTATCGGATCATCGGACCTGGCATGCATCACCGAGACCTGGCTGGATGATAATGCTAGCCCTGTTTTGGCTTCAGCTGTACCAGTTGGGTGCTGGGTGATACACCATCTGAGATTGGATCGTAGGGGCGGGGGGTGTGGCAATCTGTTTTAGAAAGGAATTGAACCTGATGGAGGTGCCAGTAAGAATTACCAATTCCTTTGAATGTATCTTGGGTGAGGGGGTGGGGTACAGGATTCTTCTCATTTACCTTCCACCAGATAATGGGAATGTTTTCCTGCGGGAAGTTGCAGACTTCATTGTCGATATGACATTGGGATCCTCCAGATGGCTGATCCTGGGGATTTTCAATGCCTGAGTCGATGAACTCTCCCAGTTTGGTCAAGACTTCCTCCAGCTGATGAATTCTTTGGGCTTCACACAGGTTATTTCCTCCTCTACCCATATAGATGGTCATTCATTGGACTTGGTATTCCTCCTGGGGATGGAGATATCCGACTTGGTGGTGGAGCCAGTCAGATGGTCTGACCATCACACCATTGGGTTCAGTTTCTTGGCTCCCCTGGTAGGTTGGCCCCTATTGAAATGGTCCAGTATCACCCTTTGAGGGGTGTTACCCCAGAGGGCCTGATGGCGATGCTGGATCTATTGAGTTTGCTGAGTGAATGCATGGATCCTGGAGACCTGGTTCTTGCCTATAATAAGGCAGTAGTAGGGGCCCTGGATTCCATTGCTCCTGTACATGTTAGACCCCTCACCCTTGGCCCCAAGTCTCCTTGGTTTGATGAGACTTTTTGAGAGAGTTGAGGAGAGTGGAAAGAAGGCTTGAGAGATGTTGGCAGAAGTCAGGTCTGGAGTGTAAAAGGCTTAGTCTGATGGACCATTATCGTGTCTATCAATCAGCAATTACCCGTAAGAAGGCCGAATTCCTGTCCATGGAAATTGCTGCTGCACAGAATCGACCAGCTCAGCTCTTTCGGACCATGGACAGACTGTGTAATCCACTCTGTCTTCAGCCTGAGAGAGCATTTTCACAGGAACAGTGTGAGGAGTTTGCTCGATTCTTTGTGGATAAGGTTGACTCAAATCAGATCCGATCTCCTTCTAACTCTTTCAAACAGGAGTTGTGGTGGTCAGCAGGAGATGTCAGACACCCAGTTTGTGTGGTCTGACTTTGACCATCCCACAATCAATGACATAGTGATGATCGTCCAATCGCTGCAACCGATCAACTGTAGTTTGGACCCAGGCCCCACCCGCCTCTTAGTAGGATGTGTGGATAAAATTGGCCCAATCCTTGCCGAGATAGTCTGGTTGTCATTAGAGAAGGGGATCTTTCATGATCCCTTGAAGGAAACCATGATTAGGCCCCTTCTTAAAAAGCCCTCCTTGGACCCGGACTGTCTGGCTAACTACAGGCCTGTCTCTAACCTACCTTTTGTGAGTAAGGTTATTGAGAATGCAGTCACATTGCAGCTGGATGATCATTTGACCAGCCACAATGTCTATGATTCTCTCCAGTCCAGATTTAGGAAGAGACATAGTACCGAGACAGCCCTTGTTTAGGTACTAAATGACCTCCTAATAGCGAGAGATTGAAAGACTTGTTCCATCTTGGTCCTTCTTGATCTCTCTGTGGCATTTGATATCATTGACCATGGAGTGCTTTTGGAGCACCTGCGGTTTATCTGTGGACTATAGGGCTCAGTCCTCAGTTGGTTTCAATCATTCCTCCGAGGGTAGGACTCAGATGGTGGTGTCTGGGATTTTTTCCTGGGCATCACTCCCCCTATCTTCTGGGGTGCTGCAGGGCTCTATTTTAGCACCCATGTTATTTGCGGTATATATAATGACATTGGGAGCGATTATTAGGAGGTACAGCTTGAGTTTTCACTGCTATGCAGATGATACTCAGCTGTACATTTCCTGCGTGCCCGACCAAGGTGATGCTGTTTTGGTCTTTAACAACTGTCTCACTGAGATTCAGGACTGGATGACTGTGAGCTGGTTTCAGTTAAACCCCCAAAAAATGGAGGTGTTGGTTGTGGGCCTAGGTCACCGGGGGGGCAGGTTTGCTGACTGGGCCACCTTCAGGTCTTTGGCTTGGGGGGACCCAGTTGGCAACCTCAGACCGGGTGCAGAACGTGTGGGTGTTATATTTGATGACTGTCTGACTCTTAAACATCAGGTTTCAGCTGTTGTCAAAACTTCCTTTTACCATTTGAGGAATATAACCCGAGTGAAACATCTGGTTCCTACTGATGACCTTCCAACGTTGGTCCACGCCTTCGTTACCTCCTGCTTGGACTACTGCAATGCCCTGTACCTAGGGCTACTGGGGGTGGATATCCGCCACTTGCAGTTAGTGCAGAATACGGCGGCCAGGCTTTTGACTGGTATGTCAAGGACCAGTCATATAACGCCTGTCCTCCGCGGACTGTACTGGCTGCCAATACAGTGGCAGATTATCTTCAAGGTCGGTCTTCTGACCTATAAGGCCCTACACGATCAGGGACCTAGTTGCCTGTAAGATCTTCTTTGTCCCTATTGTCCTTCCCATCGGCTCGATCCACCGATGAGGGATTGCTAGAGATTTCCATGGTTCGTTTAAAGACATCTGGGCCAAGATCATTTAGTTTTATGGCCCCAACCCTGTGGAATTCTCTACCTCATCGGGTAAGAGATTGCCTGACCGTCCAAAGTTTTAAGTTAGCCCTAAAGACATATTCGTTTAGTCTGGCATATTCAGATTTTTAAATATATTTATTGATTGATTTTAGGATGTTGTTTTAATTTTATGTATTGATTTGTTGTAAAAGAGCCTTGGATTTGGAAAGGCGCTTTTTAAAAATAAAGTATTAATTCATTCATATTCATTCATTAATTCATTCAATCATCCATCCATTCAATAAATCTTAATCTGCTAGCAGTAGTGTCTGTGTGTACCATCAGTACACATGTACTGTACAGTAGATGAAATATGGGCATTTTATTGTCAGAAATTAGCAGTGCAGCTCAGTCTAAGTCTTATGACACCAACTCCCAACATCATGCTATGCTATGAAAATGCAATTTATATTAACTGATTTGTTGCTGCAGTATAGAGCAGTTTGCTGCTCAGTTACTCTACTGAAAACTTCTAAACATTTGACAATATTTCATTGTAATCAGTAAATAGATGTAAAAAAATTTAATTTGGTACAAATTATTAATGTATGTATTTTTTAAATTCAGCTGGAGTTTATGAGTTGTCATAGTGTGAAATTTGTTATGGTGTTGCATAAATATGGTGTACCCTTTCATTTCTGGCCTTATATTTATGCTGTTCCCATATTTTATGCATGGACCAGCCAGGTATGAGTCTTGGGAGTACTTATTTTCTCCAGCCCCATACATTTTTCCACCTTTACACATTTACATTCCCATTTTGTGCTGTTTCCCTGTTCTATGTACTGCAGTTATGTATATGTAATTCCATAACCTAAGTTATGGTTCAAGTTTATAATTTACATCCTTTACAATCCTACAGTGTTTAATTATTATATTTCAATACATGCCCCTTTCATTCTCAAATAGTAGTTTCAATATATATGTATATTACATACAGTGTATATATATAGAATAGTGGATGATTGACCATCCACAACAAGGCTGTGTTTCCATCGAGAGAGTCGATGGTGTCACAGAAACCTCGAGAGTGAAGCTCGAGAGGTTTCTGTGACGCCATCGACTCGCGAGATGGAAACACGTTGCTAGGATGGTCAACCATCCACTATTTTATAGTATATGGTTCCTCAATGTTCACATTCCCGCATTAAAACTTGTCATTTTGTCATTCTTGCAGTTCCCTACCTAAAGTTGCAGTCCTCCGCGATGCAGTCCTGCCGCAGAAGTTAGCGGTTCTCCCGACTCCTCGCTGAAAATACCACTCTGCTTTGGCATCGGTAACTGTGCCACTAGATTTAAACACATAAAAATAATGAAAACTGACAGTTTGGGCACACGGACATGACAATATAGTCCGTGTCCAAACTGTACTTGTGAGCTGCTTGCCTGACCGCTCGCTAAGTGAAGCCGCCATTTTCTCCAGCGTTTTTTGAATCCCCACTGTAACTCAACCAATCAGGTGGTAGGGCAAGTCAGAAAAGTTGTTGTACTATCGATGTGACATCAGAACGATAGTACAACTTTTTTGTCCTTTGAACTGTCCTACAACAAGAATTTGAAAGCCACTGCTTTCTAGTCACAATAAGCCATAACCATATACTATATAAGGGATTTGTCATGGCACTATGGAAAATATCAGCAATATCTTCCTGAGTGTAGCCTGACCTTTGGCAAGCTAAGCCATGAGTGATGTCATAAGGTCAAGCTCCACAAGAGGAGATATAACTGATGTTTTTAGTGGGGCCTTGGCATATTCAGTTTATTGCATTTGAGTTTCACACAGTGTACTGGGGAAACATGGCGGTGCTTGGCTGGATCATGCTGCCATAGCAGGAGACTAGGGGCATGGTGCTGGAGTGAGGTAAAGATTGTGCTGGTCGTGTGCCAGAGTGTTGAGTGCCAGTTAGGCATGACAGAGTAGAGTGCCATTCAGCAGTTTGGGAATGAAGTTCCAGAGTCTGGATCACAGTGTAAATGGTAAGAGGGGGAAGAAGAAGAAGTGTTTTTTTTTAATGGTGTTTAAACTGTTTTAAATAGTTTGTGGTGTGGAGCCTGTGGAGTAGTAGCAGGTGCAGGAGTGTTTAAAAAGGTTTAATGTATGAGATAGCTTGCACTGTGCAGTCTGAAACTGAAATTGCCTACTAAGAGAAAGTGATTGGCTGGAGTTGTTAG
The DNA here is from genome assembly GCA_016271365.2 of Neoceratodus forsteri. NCBI lineage: Eukaryota > Metazoa > Chordata > Ceratodontiformes > Ceratodontidae > Neoceratodus > Neoceratodus forsteri. The sequence continues at coordinate 274,934,979 of CM057453.1, read as the reverse complement.
CTTGTGCTGCCAGCTCTTGCCAATCACTACCAACTTTGTGGATGAATCTGTCCAAGGGGGACCTACAGTGAGGATAAATGTGATATTGTCATTGTAGGTCTGACCACCCTGAGAATATGATATTTGCATTTTTTTATTCTCACTCTCACTGCATATATATATATATATATATATATATATATATATATATATATATAGAGGCAAAAACTCTGTTTAATGCATCAGTTAGTGTTGTTCCTGAGCGACAAAAGTGAGGAAATTCAAAGTTAGGAAACCCCTTGCACCCCTCCAGCCCACCCCCAACCGAATTGGGTGCTTCATATCGTCGGCCCTAACTCTCACCCCATCACATGTGGAAAGAAGCTGAAGAATAGCAGAATGGGGTGAGAGTTAGGACCGATGATCCCAACATGCACCCCGATTCTGGTTGGGGGGGTGTGCTGAAGGGGTGCAAAGGGGGTTTCAACCCTAACATCAAATTTCCTCACTTTTGTCACTGTGGAACAACCCTAACTGATGCATTAAACTGAGTTTTTTGCCTCTAATTTCCCTTCTTTTTGAGAATGATAATGAGAAATAGTGAATGTAATCCGGCGGTGGGAGCGCCACATGATGTCTTGTCACACAGTAACATTGTGACCACAAATGCAAATCGTAATGTGCATGGTGATGCAAAGTGAAACAGAAAGAGAAACAGTACTGTAGACAGAAGTGTTAAAAACAACGCAAATGCAACCGCAAATGAAAACGCAAAGGGTAACGCACATGGTGGCGTAGATGTGAACGGTAAATGAAACAAGTACAGAACCGCAAAAGGAAATGGTAATGGTAACAGTAATGTAAGTGCACAGGCTGGTTTTCCTCAAAAGCTGCATAGAGAAAGACTGTGAGTACAAAGAATGTATGCAAAATAATGACTCTCGGAACAGAAAATGAGAACTTGGAATAGTAAATTGCTTATATCTCAGGAACTGTACGACATAGAAAAAAAATTAAAAGTCATATGAATTATCACTTTCCTGACTAGTTTTGTACTTAGCCACTATTAGGGGCCTAAGCATTTTTCTGACAAAAAGTCCATATCTCGCACCGTTTCCAAGATACAGGCCCTGATAGGCTCGGCGAACGCCGTAATGTTATCCTATGGGAAAAAAACATAAGTTCAGAGTGCCATAACTTTGCCTGACTAATATTTTTTCACCAAACCACTGAAAGGCTCATCTGTGGGATGTTGGCTGTGCTCCCTGCAAATTTAAGCCCAAAAGACTAAACTGTTATTTTGTATCAGGGCGCCAAACGATTGCTGCAATGCGTTGTATGCCGTAATGTTATCCTAAGGGAAAAAGGGTCAAATTTGGAGTACTGTAACTTTACCGCCGTGTAATATTTTTTCAACAAAACACTGAAAGGCACATTTGAGAGATGTTGGCTGCATTCCCTCCAAATTTCAGCCCAAAACTCCAAACTGTTCTTTTGCAGCGGGTGTCAAAGAATTGCTGTCATTTTCCCACAGTCTAGAAAAGTACTGTTGCAATTTTCGAAAGCTTTTGTAAATTCATTCGACAGTGTCACAAGTTTGAAAGTACTTTGCAAAAGTACTTTTTCCAGAAATGTGAAAAACATTTTTCTGGGGTGTTTTACCCCAAAATAAAGACATGGCTAGCATCCTCAGGGTCCGACTAGGTGAATACGAAAAGAATTAGGTTGCTAGAGGGTCCCAAATTTAAATGCCAAGCATTTTTCTGATCACCAACTGAAAACAAAATGGCAGATTTGTGACAGTAAAAGGGCCATTTGCAGAAAGTAAAAACTGCATTTGCGACACTGTCAAACTTTTTGTTAACTTTTCCCATTGACTTATAATGGGAACTTGTTTTCTGAATAACTTTTGAACTGTTTAATATTTTTTCACGAAATCTTTGAAAGGCACATTGAGGACCCCGGCTGCATGTTCCCTGAAGATTTCAGACCGGTCGCGCAAACCGTGCAACCTGTAGGCACGACTGTAGATTTCCAAAAAAGCATAAACACATGCGCAGATCATGCTTAATAACTCCACAGCCGTATTTCCAACTGGTACAAAACTTGGCTGATCACAAGGCATATGGGTCTTGATCAGGTATTCCAAATTTCAGGCACATCCGTCAAATGGTTACAAAGTTATTAAGGTGCAAAATTTTGGGTTTAACATGTAAATGGCTCCTCAACCTAACTATGGTAGCACTATAATATCTATATATATATATATATATATATATATATATATATTAAAAAACTTCATGAATGCATCAGTTAGGGTTAAAGCAAAAAAAGTAGGAAAATGTGGTGTTAGGGTTTCCAACCCTAACACCCCATTCCTGACCCTGCACAGACACACAGGTGGGAGGGACTGTGCTGGGGCCATCATCCCTAATGCTCACCCCATTCCATTACAAAAGAAGGTGACATGGGCACAGCATAGGAGAATGGGGCGAGCATTGGGTTTGATGGCCCCAACACAGTCCCCCCCCAGCCTGTGTGTTTGTTCAGGGCGGGGAATGGGGTTTTAGGGTTGGAAATCCTAATGCCACATTTCCCTACTTTAGTTACATTAACCCTAACTGATGCATTAACAAAGTTTTTCGCAATTTATTTTCTTACTTTTTGAGATAGTATAACCATATTCTTATTTTACTGTAGGCGCACAGGGTCCCATCCTTCCATATACCCCCACATGTATCTAGTTATGGAAGCACAGGGACCTCAAACCCCTGTGGTCCCAGTTATAGCAGAACAGTCACCAAATTGTCACCATAGCCATATTATCACCCCACCTCCTGTTCCCAGTGCAGAAACTTTTTCAAACACCACCAAAATGTAACTCCACACAAGCTCAACACCAATCACAGTGCAGATGCAAAAACACATTTCAGACAGGATTTGAAAAATGACAGTTGTGCCATATATGAGGTGATGTAATAAGACGGCTATGTTGAAAAGTTGGGCTGAAAATATTTAAAATTCCCAAAGTTACAAGCAGATGTAGTGAAATCATGACATATAGTGATAACTGTGCCATTTTTAGTCATTTTGACCCCAATGTTTCAACATAGCCTTCTTATGACTGCACCACATGTACTGTATCCAGTACAGAACATTTCAGACCCCCAGCAAAGCATAATTCTTGCAATTGCAACACCATTCTGTGTCACAAGTGTGAAAACACATTTTGGACGGGATTTGAAGAATGACAACTGTCATATACATGGGGTGGGGTAATAGCAAGGCTATGTTCAAAATATGAGGTGCATATATTAAAAATATCCAAAGTTACAAGTGTGCATAGTGAAATTGCAACAAATGGTCATAATGCAACCATTTTTTGAAATTTTCACCACAAATTTTCAATATACCTTTCTTATGACCCCACTTCATGAACAAGATGACTGTCGTTACACAAATCCCACTGGAAAGATGATTTCACCAACCAACTGCAAAATCACCTTTCTGTGTTTCTTAATGACAGTCATATTGTTCATGTGGTGGGGTACGCAAAAGCCATGTTGAAAATTTGGGTTCAAAATGTTGAACAACGGCCAAGTTATGCAGAAAGTTGAACCCCCCATTGAAATATACTGAAGTGCATTTACCTAACTTCATTTTACAGTCACTATTACCAGCAGCAAGACATGTCTTTGATTGGCAGAGTGGGTCTTGAATATGGGACCTTCACAGGTGAGCGGAGGTCTGTGGGTACATCAGGGGAGGTGTGAGGAGGTGGATGCACAGTGGTTGGTTGAGTAGGTGGTGTGGGTGTGATTAATGATGGGCGATTTTCTTTCCCCATGTTAAACTGTGGCAAAAGACATTGAGGGACTTTTTTTCTTTTTAGCTAAAAAAAAAAATAAAAAGGAACTGTACGGGGGATACCACTGTCATCAATGCTTTCTTGACATTGGAGGGTGGGGGGTTACCACTAGCCACCAGGAAAATAAAAAGAGAACTTTGTGACAACCCCCCCAAAAAAAAGGAAGTTGGGATACAAAAAAATAGTTAATAAATAAACAAAAAGGGATGCCACTAGACACCAAGGCCCAGATATTCAAAAGGGTTGCGCCATGCGCAACAGGGTTGTGCGTGCGCAACTCCAAAAATGCGCCATTCTGTGATATTCAGAAGGGGCCAGTTGCACCACCGAAAACATGCTGAGCAACAGCGCAATGGAAATGAAGGCATGCGCAACCTGAAGGGCGGGTCCATGCATAAAGAGCGCAATGCGATATTTGAACACTCTGCCAATGCGCAAGAGTGGCTTACGAAGTTACAAGAGGTAGCAACGGACAAAATAAAAGGCTCAAGGAAGTGGCAAGAACCCTAGCAGGCCGCAAACTGGGGGAGAGAGACAGAGACAGAGAGAGAGAGAGAGAGACAGAAGCTGGAAGAGCAGACAGGGACAGTGGGTCCAGGAGGACAGAGAGGCCAGCGGGGGGTGCCTGGTGCAGTGAAAGCAGCAGTGAGGGCAGCGGGGGTAACACAGGAACAGCAGCCAGGGGGGCAGAAGCCAGGGAGATGGACAGTGCCAGCTTCCACAAGGAAGCTGTAATGAGGGGGGTGAGACACCATGCTGCAGGGGGACGTGGCTGCGGAGGGGCCTGTCAGCGGTATGCCCTGGACAGGCGGTATCGTGCCCGCCTCAGCTTCGAGCTGTACACAGATGTCGAGACCGTGGCCCGGTACCACCTGAACAGGGCAATACTGAGACGGCTCTGTGAGCTGTGCAGTGATGTGATGCAGGCACCCTCACGACGGAGTCACGCTCTGTCTGTGGAGACCAAGGTGCCAGCCTGCATGTGCCTGCTCACCACGGGCACCTTCCAGAGGCTGACAGGGGACACCACAGGCATTACACAGTTGGCCACGTCACGCATTCTCACCCAATTCCTCAGCGCACTGCTGCCTCATGCTGCGGAGTACATCCATTTCCACAGCACCACGGCAGAGCGTACAGCAAACATGCAGGAGTTCCACAGGGTAGCACGTATGCTGGCATGTTAGGGGCCATAGACTTCACCCATGTGGCCATTCGGACGCCACCTGGCCCCGACAGCCAGGCATATCGGAACCGAAAGGGGTTTTCCAGTGTCAACTGCCAGGTGGTGTGTGCTGCCACTGGGCGCCTTATCAATGTCTGTGCCACACACCCTGGCGGAGCACATGATGCCTTCATATGGCACCAGTCTGCACTGTGCCATTGATTCAAGAGTGGGGACATCCCCACGGGTCATCTAGTGGGTGAGTACACATGTATGGAATACAAACCCTGGGCAAGGGTGGGAATGACACAGGTGCCATGGTAGTGGCACACAAGGATATGGGCAATATGGACCTGACATGACACTGCTCTCCACTATCTCCACACAGATGACTGCGGATACCCACTCCATCCCTGGCTGCTCACACCGTACCGGCGCCCCATGACCACAGCGCAGCTATGCTTCAATGAGGCACATGCCGCAACACGTAACATCATAGAGCGGGTGTTTGGGATGCTCAAGGCACACTTCCGATGCCTAGACACCTCCGGCGGTGCCCTACAGTACAGCCCCCAAAAGGCCTGTGGGATATTCCTAGCCTGTTGCATCCTGCACAACATGGCCAAAGACCATGGGATAGCCGTACAGGTCAAGAGGGGACAGCGATGGGACGCCAGTGGCACCGGTGATGTTGGTGATGAGCAGCCCCTAGGACGGAGGGACCCCGACTGACCGGCAGGCCCAGCTGCACGGGACACCATTGCAGAAGAGCACTCGCCCAACACAGGTAAGTCAAGGGACATGTGCAGGCAACACTGTCCATGCGCAAACCACAGGCACACAGGGACACACCGTGCATGAAGGTCAGGGAGTTGAAGGTTCCAGGCATACCAACACACCATCAGGGAGGGGTGAGCACTCATTTGGACACACACACACACCAGGCAGCGTACATGGGCAGAAGCACAGCACTGCGGAAACGACATTGCCAACACACAGCACCACCGACCACCCCACCACCTGTACTGTCCAAGTAATGCGGCGCAGACCTGGGCACCCTTGCACCTGGTGTACAGTGCAATGCAGGCATCATCATACACACACACCTGTGGACAGCAGTTGGGAGAGTGTGCAGGTGGTCCATGTGTCAGCATGGTGAGCAGAGCACCCAGCAGTGCACTGCCCACCATGACACACATTGCACACAGGGCAGCACCAGACAGGGCCCGCACTGGGAGACAGCTCAGTCATGTAGCACTGTCCCACGGCCACCACGGATGCGTGGGCAGCCCCACTGTGGCTCAGCAGCACTGGCCAGCTGAGCATGGGCCACATGGGGTGGCGCTGTTGCACCACCAGGGGTCCCACTGCACGAATGTGACCTTGCCAGCACAGGGGTCTGCATCATGCCGAACAAACGTGTACCAGGGGTGCTCGGGATGCCCACAGCAGAACCCGGCGTCAACAGGCCTGGTGTCGCACGATGCCAGGAATGGGGAGTGGAGAGCGCACTGTGTGGGATGTGCGGTACAGGGGCACCTGACAGTGTGCCCAATGCATCAGCGTCAGTGACCACTGCCTGTGTCAGCCTGTCAATGGCGGCAGTCACATCTGTCCGCATAAGGACCAGCTCGGCTTGGTCCCGAGCACACTCCCTGCTGTGCCACTCCATGGACACAGACAGTGCCTCCACGGCCCTTGCAACCCGCCTCTGCAGCTGTACTGATTCCTGCAGCAGGCGGGTGTGCGCGTCCAATGGGTACTGTGCCCCAATGGCATCGTGACCCCCAGGGTGTGGACGGTCCTGGTGCACAGCACCCCTTGAGGGTGCGCGCTGTTCACAAGGACCAGGTATGGGCTGACCAAAGGGCGGTGGACATGTGCCACTGCTTGCCACTGTACCCCCAGACCTGGTGTTTGACTGCTGCTGCCGCCCCTCCAACTGCTGAGCCCCCAGGTCCACCTGTTCTACCTCCGTGCTGGCAACAGTGCCGGACACCTGAACAGCCACCAGTGCTGCCCACGGTGCTGACAGGCACAGCCTGGGACTGTGCCAGCATGCTGGTACACAGGTGTGAACCAGGAAGGCCCAGGGCACGTGCTGGCCTGCCATGTGTCCGTCATGGGACACACACCTATCACGCCCATTGCAGGCCTGCTATCATCAATGGTGAGAGTACGTGCCACTGCCATAGGCACAGCATGCTGGCATACCTGCATGCCGGACTGCTGAGACACAGGCTGTGCACCCCGCACCCGTATCACTGACACCAGAGTTGTTGGCCCAGCGTGCATGCTGCTGCAGTGCCTGCTGGCTGGTGGCGGAGGTGGATGGTCCTCCTCCACGTCCAGCAGGTCTGCATCACTGTCTGGACCCACCACCACCACCGTCTCCTGAAGACAAACAGGATCTGTAACAGAAAGAGAGTACATGTGAGTGCATGTGAACAACAGGCCCCCCCCAACACCACCACCATGTCATACCTTGCAGTGATGGGCTTCCACCTATCTGGAATCCTCCGCATGGTACGCCCACAATGGCACTCGGCTGCAAGGCCATGACCAGTGTCTCCTCCGTTGGGGTCAGCTGCAACACCACTGGCGGGCCCCCACCAGTGCCAGCACGTGCTGCCCTGAAGGCTTCCACCTTCTCCTTCAGCCTCCTGCGGTCACTCCCCATCTTCTTCTTGCATTCCTGCACGGAGCGCTGGTGGCTTCCGTGCAGGTTGACGGCCCGAGCTACCCCCTCCCATGCAGCTGCACATTCCTGAGGGGTGCCCCTCCGTCCACTCAATAGTGGTTCATCCTCCAGGTAGGCCTGGAAGAGGGCCTCCGTCTCTGCCGCTGTGAAGTTTGGCCTCCTCCTACACCCACCGTCCTCACGCTCAGCTTGGCTCTGGTCAGTCATGGTGATCTGTATGGGTGGAAGTGGACACCTGTCACTGTGCAGTCGACAGCATTTCCCCATGAGCATAGGTGCGGCCTGGGGGGGGCGGAAGCCCCCCACGTTTCTTCTCCGTATGGCAGATACTGATAGAAAGGGTCCCTTGTCCCTTTCTAAGTGCCCTTTTCATTCTCAGCCCCCTCAGCCTTTATCATCCTCCGGCACCCTTGCCCATGAGCATTGTCCTGAGCATCACACAGCATGTAACTCACCTCTCACCTGCAGTAACCGAATCTGGCCAGCACAACCCACTGTCGCGTTTTTATAGCACAACACATGCAAATGAGGAGTGGCGCAACTCTAATGACATGCTAATCGCGCCACTGCACCTTTGAATGGCTGATCGAATGATTTGCATATGTCGGCTGAATATCGCGGATTTGTGCTTTGCGCAATACGGAAGGGCCGGCTGAGCCAATGGCACAGATGTGTGCCTGCATGCTACGCTGCATTGCGCATGCCCAGACAGCTTACGCATGCGTCCATCGTGATGCAGACCTGCTGAGCGTGATAGGCAATTCAGGCCATGGCCACCATTGTGCCAGTGGCGCTACAGCACTGTGCACTATATGGCACTGTGGCACTACTGCGCAATGGTCCACTGTGGCACTGGTACGCAGCTTGGCAGTCATGCAGGATGCCTATACGTCCGATGGCGCTGTGTGTAGCCTTGCTTCATTGCCGTGACCTTGTGTATGCCCCTTGCCCCCTGGCACAGTTCGCCTGCCATGTGTACATCCCTATTGCGCTGTCTGGTGACAGCGCTATGTGAAGTGACAGCGCTGTTCAAACAGCACGATTGGAGCCTGTGGTGGTCTATTGTGCAACATCTCCACGTGGGGTTACAGTGCAGCGGAGCGCCATATTGCCTGCTGTAAACTAGCTGAGATGGCTAGGAGGAGGGCAATGAGTTGGAGCCCACTGGAGGTGGCCAACCTGGTGGCCCTGGTGGAGCCCCACTGTGAGGCACTCTATGGTGAGGCCCCCCTCACCATGCCTAGGACCCAGGTGTGGCAGCAAGTGGCCACTGACCTGGTGGAGGTCACTGGACGGGGCCGGTCTGCTGAGCAGTGCCGGCACTGGTACAGTGACCTCCGCCGGAGGGAGCCGGACATGTTGGCCAGACTGCGAGACCGTGCCAGGCAGGGCGTGGTGCCTAGGCCAGGTGAGTGTACCATCTATGCACCTATATTCTCTGTAGGGGTGTGTGTGTGCTTGGGTGGCTGTGCATAGGTGCCGGCTCAGACACGGTTGGCTGTGTCAGTGTGTGCAGATGTGCGATGGATGGTTATGGCTGTGTGGGCAGGCACTCTCACTGGGGCAAGGGGCACTCTGCTTTTGAGTCACACTGATGTTTGTCTCAACATATGTCTCCCACAGGCCGGGATCTGAGGATGCAGGGCCGGGATGAGGAGGGCCATGCCAGGGCCCCGGTGGCAGCAGGAGTCGGCACCCGGAGAGAGCAGCAGCAGCAGCCACAGCAACAGCAGCAGGAGCAACAGCGGCAGACAGAGCTGCTTGAGCAATGTGAGTATCATGACTTCATGGATGCTATTGCATGCTGGGAGTCCACTAGCCCTGCACAATACAACCATGCAGGAAAGGGGAGGTCATGATTCCACTATACAAGACACTAGTGAGGCCCCACCTGGAGTACAGTGTACATTTCCGGATACCATACCTACGTAAGGACATAGAGTGGCCAGGGAAGGTTCAGAGGAGGGCAACAAAGATGGTGCATGGCTTGCATCACGGGTCCTATGACGACAGGTTGAAGGAACCGAACATGTACTCCCTGGAGGGGAGGGGGGAGAGAGGGGATATGATAGAGACATACAAGTATCTTACAGGGAGGATCAGGGTGCAGGACACACTTTTTGAAGTGACAAAGATGTTCCAGGACTAGAGTGCATGGGATGCGTTGGAGGAGGGCGATTCAGAGGACACATGGTGATGGACTGTCTTCACAGGCGGGTGGTGGACAGGTGGAACACCCTGCCAGAGGCGTGGTGGGGGCTGACACAATTATGGGATTTCAGACTGCAGGGGACAGACATGAAGGAATTCTGGAGATCAGGGGTAAGGGGCAACAGACTTCTAGGGAAACAACGTGAACTTACAAGCTCATATGGACAGACTGGGTTTGCCATAGGCCCTTATCCGACGACACTGTCTATGTATCTATGTATGTAGGCACGACACAGGTGACATGCATCACTGTGCAGTATCACAGCACGTCTGTGTATGCGTCACTGGTGGTCCAGGCATGCACTGGGCACATAGCTGTGTAACTGGCATCGCACCACGTTGCCACGTCACTTGCCAGCCTTGTTTGTACTGTGATGGATGTGGGCAGTGTGTGTGGCCAGTGGTGCACATAGCTTGTGCCGCCAGTTTGTGATGGCCATGTGCATGTTCACTGTGGGTGGATGTATGCCATCACAGGTGCGGGACATTGGGCTATATGGCTTGCAGGTTGGGTGGTGTTCAGGGTTGTCTCAGCCATTGACTGTGTTCCCATTTTCCTAGGCCTCGAGGTACTCAGGAGGATGTCCCAGGATCTTCGGCGCCTCACCCAGGTTGGACTTCAGAACCAGGCGATCCTGCAGGACATACAGCGCCATGGTGATCGTCGAAGGAGGCACAGGAGGGGGCGCCAGCAGGGGGAGGACCAGCAGCCAGCTGGGCCATAGCCCACATTCCCTTCCCACTTCTCCCATCCCTATCACCCTGCCTTCCCTCTCCAAGTTTTTATTCCTTCCCCCTTGAACACCCCTGCCTTTTACCCATCCCCCCCACTTGTACATAGTTTCACTTGGTTTTGTAATTAATCTTTTAAATATACATTTCTATTTTGATATGAACACTGTGTTGGTCTCTGATTTGCAGCTGGCTATGGGTGCTCAGTTGCAGGGGTGTACATGCCATCTGGGCTGGTATGGTCCTGGGAATGTGTGTGTGTGTGTGTGCATGTGTGTGCATGGGGAGGTATCTCCAGCATGGCAGTGCCTTTTGGTTGGTCTTGCCGTCTGCTGCCACCCACTGCTGGGTGCAGAGGGTGTGTCTGGCTTGTAGGCTTCTGTGTTGCACGGGGCTGATGAGTGCTGGAGGGACTGCATGGTTTCCTGCAGTGCCAGTCACTGCACATGGGTGGTGTCTTGGGGTCACAGTGCAGGGTGTGCTGTGCATATGGGGGGCTGATGTGCACTGTGGTTGTCAACCCCCTGTGTGTGGCACTCTCTGCCTGCCAGTGGTTGTGCTGGGGTGTCATGGCTCTGCTATGCTTTGTTGGCTTGTCCCCATGGGCAAGTAGATCATCTGTCCCACCCCCAGTGATGCTGTTCTTGGGGTGCACAGGTGTGGTGTGGGTTCTGCAGTGTGTTCCTGTGCCCATGTGTGGCATGGCTGGCGGTGGGCCCCAGCCTGCCTCCCTGGATGTGCAGTTCCATTGCTCTGGGGGCTGTGCTTGCGCTATGGCAGCTCTGGATTGCTCAGCTGAGCTTCCCTGGTTGCTCCATAGCGCAACATTTTGGCTCAGCTTCTCCTTCCTGGTTGCGCGATGGCGCAGTATGTGCGATATTCAGACATTGGTTGCTTGCGCAATTTGCTCTGCTCCATGTTTGAATATCACACCTGTTGCGCATTTGCGCAACTGGTTTGTGCTTGCTCCTGCTGTTGCGCTCATTTTGAGCGCAGTTTGAATATCTGGGCCCAAGGATTTTACATGAGAAATTAAACAAAAAATTTGGCACATAAACTTTAATTATCCTTTTTCATCAGATGTTGTCATCCTTTCTCGTGATTACAAAACAGGATGACAACATCGGATGAAAAAGGAATATGTCTGGTGAAAAAGAAATAGGGATTTTTCTGACCTGTTCGTCAGATAAATTCCTTTTTTGTGAGATGTCATAATCCTTTTTCGTCATCATAAAAAATGAATTCATCTGATGAAAAAGGATTACCAGCAGGGCCATCTGGTTGGAGAAGTTCTAATCCTCTTTTACCATAATAAAAAATTATTATGTCATCTCACAAAAAAGGAATTTGCTGACAAGAAAGGTTTAGGACAGCTCATAAAAAAGGATGACTTTTTGAAAACCTTTTTCTTGAGATGTCCTATTCCTTTTTCGTCAGCAAATTCCTTTTTCATGAAACAACATAATCATTTTTCATGATGGTGAAAAAGGATTAGGACTTCTCCAACCAGATCGCCTTGCTGGTAATCATTTTTAATCAGATGAATTCCTTTTTCGTGAGATGTCCATCAGACAAATTCCTTTTTCCTGATGTCAAAAAAGGATTATGACATCTCACAAAAAAGGAATTCATCTGATGAAAAAGGATTACCGGCAGGGCCATTTGGTCACAGAAGTCTCTAATCCTTTTTCGTTAGATTAATTCCCTTTTGTGAGACATCATAATCCTTTTTCATCATCACAAAAAAGGAGTGTAAGTGAGTCACAAAAATGGATTTAAACAGATAAGAATAAGCATTCTGAGGCCACAAAAATCAAGGTAAAGGCACACAACAGTAAATGATGAACAAGATACATACTTGGATGTCTGCAGAAGACATCCCTGGGCACAGTTATGACAGTTTGTTTGGGGGGAAAAAAAAAAAAACAAGATGGCAGCGGCTGAAAAGGCACTTTTTTTCTGACAAAAAGGATCCTAAGAATCACATAGAAACATAGAATTTGACAGCAGATAGGGACCACTTGGCCCACCTAGTCTTCCCATTTCCCTACCTAACGGATAAGCTGCAGATCCTAGTTAACCAACAGCCTACTTCCTCCTACCCTCCACTAGAATTGCCTAATGCCTGTCCCATGCATTCTTGAATTCCCCCATTGTTTTTGACTCTATGACCTCCTCAGGAAGGCTGTTCCATGTATCCATAACCCTCTCTGTGAAGAAATACTTCCTCACATTACCTCTGAGCCATCCCCCCTCTGTCTTCAAATTGTGCCCCCTTGTTTTTGCACATCTTTTTTTCTGAAAGAATCTACCCTCTTGAACTTTGTTGATTCCCTTGAGGTATTTGAAAGTTTCTATCATATCCCCCCTCTCCCTCCTTTCCTTAACGCTATACATATTTAGTTCCTTTAGTCTTTCTTCATATATCTTCTGATGCAGACCCTGCATCATTTTGGCTGCCCTCCTCTGGACAGTCTCCACCCTGTCTATGTCTTTGCAGAGTTGGGGTCTCCAGAACTGTACACAGTACTCCAGATGTGGTCTTACCAACTGTCTGTACAGAGGGCCAACAACTTCCTGTTTTCCACTGGTGATGCCTCTCCCTATGCATCCCAGTATCCCCCAGCCCTCCTTACTGTCTTCTCACATTGCTGGCCCACCTTTAGGCCGTCTGATATGACTACCCCAAGGTCCCTTTCCATTTTTGTTGTTGTCAGTATCTAACCCCCCAATGTGTACTCTTCCCCTGGGTTTTTGTTTCCCAGGTGCATTATTTTGCACTTCTTTGCATTGAATCTAAGCTGCCATACATTTGACCATTCCTCCAACCTTGCCAAGTCCCTTTTCATCCTTTCCACCCCACCTTGTGTATCAACCCTGTTGCAGATCTTTGTGTCATCTGCAAAGAGACATACTTTCCCTTCCAGTCCCTCTGCAATGTCACTTATAAAGACATTAAAAAGGACCAGCCCCAGTACTGAACCCTGCAGTACCCCTCTAGTAAACCTCCTTTCTTCACTGTAGACTCCATTTACTATTACCCACTGTGTCCTGTTGTCCAGCCAGTGTTTTACCCAGGCTACCACCCTAGGACCCACTCTCAGGCTGGCTAATTTGTTTATTAATCTTTTGTGCAGGACTGTGTCAAATGCCCTGCTAAAGTCTAGGTAGACCATGTCCACAGCCCCTCCCTGGTCTACTGCTTTGGTCGCCCAGTCAAAGAAATCAATTACATTTGTCTGACATGACCTTCTCGCTTTGAATCCATGCTGCCTTGGGTCCTGTGCCCAACTGACCTCTAGGCACTCAACAATTATTTCCTTCAGAAGTGATTCCATCATTTTCCCTACCACTGAGGTCAAACTGACAGGTCTGTAGTTTCCTGCCTCTGTCTTGCTCCCAGTTTTGTGAAGAGGAATCACATCCACCCACCTCCAGTCCTCAGGTACCCCCCCATCCTCCCATGATTTATTAAAAAGGGTAGTCAGTGGTGTTACTAGTTCTTCCCTTAGTTCCTTTAACATTCTGTGGTGAATCTCATCAGGCCCCATTGCTTTATCCACCTTCAGTTTTAAGAGTTCTTTCAGAACCCTTTCTTCTGTGAAAGGACTAATATCAACCCCTCTATCCAGAGTGCTTCTATTGACCAGATTAGGTATTTTCCCCTGCTTTTCCATTGTGAATACTGAGCAGAAGTATTTGTTCAGTATCCCCTTCTTTTTCACTGTCGCTCTCTGCCCAACCACCTTACTCTTTGATCAGCCTCAGTATCCCTGCCTTAGTCTTTCTTTGCTCCCTTATGTACCTATAAAAGGTTTTATCCCCCTTCTTAACCGAGTTGGCTATCTTTTCCTCAGTTTGGGCCTTTGTTATTCTGACTGCCTTACCCACTTCCTTCTGCTTTAACTGGTACAGTTCTCTGTCCTGCTCCTTCTGTGTTTTCTTTTACTTCCTGAATGCTGTCTTTTTTTCCCTTACCTTCCCCGCCACTTCTTTTGATAACCATAGTGTTTTTTTCTTTCATTTTGATTTGTTTATTTGCTTCACACAAAGACTTGTTGCCTCTGTGATGGCGGTTTTAATGTTTCCCCATTGTTGATCCACCCCCACCTTCTTGCCTGTTTGCTAGTGCTTTTCTGAGGCACTCTCCCATTTTGACAAAATCAGCCCTCCTGAAGTCCAGTACCTTCACTTTTGTGTGGCTTGACTCTATAGCTAAGTTTATTGTGAACCACACTATTTGGTGGTCACTTGTTCCCAGATGGCTACCCACTTCAAAATCAGAGATCCTCTCTCCATTCCCATTTGAGAGTACCAGGTCTAAGATTGCTCTCTCCTGAGTGGATTCCAAAACTAGCTGTCTGAGGCATGCCCCTGTAGGGCATCGAGAATGGCCCTGTTCTTGGAAGTGGCTGCAGCAAAGGTGCTCCAGTCAACATCTGGCATATTCCGGTCCCCCATCAGCAATATCTCCCCTTTCTCTGCCATCCCAATGATGCTTTCTATCATTTCCTTGCCCATTTCCTGGACAGGGGTCTGTATACAACCCCTGTGTGGGTTGTGGATCCATTTCCAGTCTCCAGGCTGACCCACAGTGCCTTCTCTCTTCCCTGTTTACCCTTTAGTTCTGTT
This sequence comes from Neoceratodus forsteri, assembly GCA_016271365.2. Lineage (NCBI taxonomy): Eukaryota > Metazoa > Chordata > Ceratodontiformes > Ceratodontidae > Neoceratodus > Neoceratodus forsteri. The sequence goes on along the minus strand of CM057453.1, from coordinate 274,919,691 downwards.
GCTTTTATCCCTTCCCTTACATAGAGAGCTACTCCTCCTCCTCTTCTTCCCTCCCTGTCCCTCCTATAGATTGTGTACCCTGGTATGTTGACATCCCAGTCATGGTTCTCTGTGTACCATGTTTCTGTGACTGCCACAATATCCAGGCATCTCTCTTCCATCAAGGCCACCATTTCAGGGAGCTTTTAACCTTGACTACGGGCATTGGTACTCATTACCAGGGACCCTGGTTCTCCATTTTTACCGGTAACACCGGTAACAATCACGGAATCCTGCTTGGTTTGCGGATTTTGAATTCTTGTACTGGTGCCTCATGGAAATTGCATGTCACTGCACAGAATCTCTAAGATTTCAGTATCTTTTTAATTTTTTTATTTTCTCTTTCTATGTCCCCTTCTCACAGCATCAGTCTCCACTTTTCAGAGATCCCTAGGCTGGGTATCCCCTAGCTTCATCCCCAGGTAATGCTCAGGAGCTTCTGTGGTCCTGCCCCTATCCTGCCTGGATTTTACCCCCCAGGTGGGAAGGAAGGGGACCCCAGGTCACCCCTCCACACCCACTTAGTGTGTGTCAGGCAGCTGTCAGGCAGCTCAGTGGGTCCCTCATGGAGCCTGGTTATGAAGTCTGGGGCACCTGGGTCCCTTCTGACAGTGGCTGATGTGGAGTGATTGTTCCTAGTTTTCTGGTCTCTGTCCTTGAGGGCACCAATACTAGCGATCAAAGAGATAGGTCACAGAGACATGCCACTGCTCCAGATCCTGGCTAGTGTCCTGCCCTCCTGATCACTCTGCAGCACCTTTGCACCACTACCTGTGGTCACACAGGTGGTGGTAAAGAAGCAGGAACTACAGCCCACCCTCCCTAGAGGAGGAGGAGAGCAGTCCCCAGGTGCTCAATCCTACTCCCCTGGCCAGACCTCCAGCAACCCAAGTTTGCTTCTGACCCTGGGTCGCTGGCATTGCAAGGCAAGCAATAGTGCTACCACAGCACCAGCAGGCTGACCCAGATTTCAGCATCCTAAAATGAATGCTGCTGTGCTTTGCATTCTTTCTGCTTTGCTGCATATAGAGTCAGTAAGGAAATGACCCATACTGCTTTGTTGTAATCAGCCTTTAAGTTTAACCACCCATGCCTAGTGGTTAGAGTAACAAATGGCGATTGAACTGGGTACATCCAGCAGACTTTGGTTTGAGTCCCACAACCTCCACTTGCATACTGTGTGACTCCAAGCAAGTCACTTAACCGCCCCAGTGCTTTTAGGTCACTCCTTAAAACAGACAGTTCTACCTAGTGGACTTTACCTGCTTTACAAAGAATATTAAAAAAATACCAATACATGTTTACTACATCATAGAATAGTAGTCAGGGTACCATGTAATTTACCCGAGTTTTGCTTGGGCTGCAATGATTTTGTATAGGTAAAGATAAATGTTCAGATACATTTTATGTGTTTTATAAGCTTATTTTTAGATTTTAGTCAGGTTTTTATTGTGTTCTTTGCATATAAGCATCTAGGTTGTAGATTGCTAAACGCAGGATCACTGTTACCAACTAACTTATTCAAGTTTATAATCAGTAGGGCCATCCAAAATCCTCAGTTGTTTGAATGAAAACTAGTCTGAATGAAAGTATGTTCACAAAGAAGAAACTGCTGTGCTACTTATGAAAAGACTTCACAGTTAGCACCCCATTTAGGTGAATTGGATCATTTACACCTTTTGCCTCACCTGCTGTTTCAGTCTCTGTGAAAATAAAAAGTTCTCTGATAGACTGCTTCAACAAAAAGCAAATATTAAGTATTTAAGAGTACTTATGTTTTGCCAGTGGATCTTGAAAGCACAGTCAATGACATACAGAAGGTAAGACCCCAGGGGCTGTATGATGCTGGTGGGCAGAGTAGTGTTCAATTCATATCTCAACAAAGACATGAAAACTGGGAGACACCCTTTTCATGGACACCAAGTTAAAAAAAATCATCCACATGTCTAGGAGATGCATGAATCCATTTGAAGGTCCTCCACTAATCACTTGTGGATTTTTTAGGTGAAGACACTTTATTTCAAAGAAGCAAATTCAAGCATTTTTTTGCTCTGCCTAACCCCTGGCTATCCACTCCTTCAGGCCTGCCAAGGCCCCCTACCACCTGCTGAGTCCCGACCACCATCCACTGACCCATACTGCTGTGCTACCAGGTAGCCCAAAGTAACCCTTCATTGAGTGGGCCCTACCCCTGTGGGAGACTACCAGGGGAAGAGAATTGCCCCAAAGAGCTTCCTGTGTATCCTGGGCATGGCAGGGGTCAGACCAGACACATGTCTGGGGGTTCTGGCTTATGGAGGGACCAACAGCCATCCTTCAGTTGGTCAGCAGGTGTTTTCCCATTTTCTTGGGAGCATGACAGGCCACATGATGTCAAGGCACAAGTTGACATCCATCATGCTCCCTCCTGCAGTGAGGGCTGACATGTTGTCGTGCCTCTGGCCTTCACCATGGGCCAGCAAATGCTGAGCCATGAACCCACCCTCCCTCCCAGGAGGTGAGTAGTTGTTGGGCACTCAAGCCTTCACCCACCAGCTGGCCCTCCAACACCCAAGTGTGTTTCCTAACCCTGGTCAGTGGTGTCACAGGCAGAAATCCAGTTCAGGCAGTTAAATTATAGATGGGAAAAAACAAAGGTAGTCCACCTTAGCAGTGATATTTCAGATTAATTCACTTCTGAGTTCTAACAAGCAAAGAGACCAAGTCATTTGTAACTTGTGCATGTGAGGTGTGAGTGTTGAAGAAAGGGGATCATAGTGCTGTCACTACTTCCATCACCCATGAGGGATGTGGACTGCATTGCTACTACTGCCATCACACAGAAGGGGTGGGGACTGTAGTGCTTCTGCCATCACCACTGGTGGATGAGGAATGTAGTTCTGCTGCCGTCCCACCTGAGGGATTGGGGGCCATAGTGCTGATACTGCCATCACACATGAGGAACGGTGAACATAGTACTGCTGCTTCTGTCACACCTGAAGGAGGGAGGTCATAGTGCTGTTGCTGCTGCTATCACACCAGAAGTATGGGGGCTGTAGTGCTGCTTCCATCACACATTAGGGATGGGGGCTGTAGTGTTGCTGCTGCCATCACATCTTGTACCTAAAATAACTTTAAATTGGTACAAGGATGGAAGGATGTGTAATAGTGGAGGTTAAAATTGCTAAAATGCATGTTAGCAGAGTTAAAAATTGTTGAATAAAGTACACAAAACCAAACACCGGTAAAACCGGATTTTGACTTAGCAGACACCGGTAACAATACCGTTTTTTACAATGTGCAAAATGGAATATGCCCTTTCTCAATCCTGGTAAACCAGTGTCCATGCTCATTACCCTCCATTTTTTATGGCTTTATTTGTTTTTGCCCAATCCCTGTCCCTACTGCCTTTGTCTTTTTCTCCATTTACCCCGCCTTTCTCCCTATCGACTGCTCTATTTTGGCGTTTACCTTGCTAATTACCCTGATTATTGGGATGGCTAGGATTTCCCTTCTCCTCTTCAATGCCCCCCTTGGCTAGTTTAAATGCTTGCCACCAAAGCATTTAAACCTATCACCTAGGATCCTGTTTCCCCTCCAGGATAGATGCAGACCATTGCACCTGTATAGGCCTACATACCTCTAGGTGGAGCCCCAGTCCCCAATGCAGCCAAATCCTTGAGCTCTGCACCAGCTTTTCAACCAGTCATTGAATCCCATAGTGTGGAGTGCCCTAGCCTCATCCATGCCATAGACAGATAGCACTTCTGAGAAAGTTACCGTCTGTGCTACTTGTCTAAGGCCCCTCCCCAACTCCACAAACTCCTGTTGCACTGCTCTGATCCCAGTCTCAGCCATGTTATTCATCCCTAGGTGGATAATGACATCCAGCTTCCTCCCCCTTGCTGCTGCTCCCATGATCCTGAGGATTCATTTCCTGTCCCTCCAAGCCTTGGTGCTGGGCAGGCACCTTAACTCCCTTTCCCCTCCCTCCCCCAGTTCTACCCCCTAACAATTTAATCCCCCACCAGGAGTTGTTTCCTTCCCCTGTGGGGTCCTGCACCACCCTCCTGTGAGTCTCCATTGTGGAGGCTCCCAGCATCCTCCTTGGTCTCCACTGTAGGTGTCTCCATAGAGGAACCATGCTTCACCAGAGTGGCAAATGAATTGTGGAGAGGCACAACTGGAGGGATGCACCTCTGTTCCACCACTCTCACCCACCCCGAGCCCACCGTGGTCCAACCACTACTCTTTCTTGGCAACTCTGAGGTAGTGGCGGTGGCCTGGTTGGTCCCTGGGTGGGGGAGCAGGTTTCTTGAATCCTTGCCTTGTCAGCATGGAGATGAACAACCTCCTCCCTCAGACCAGAGAGGTGCCTGCAAAAAGGGCAGCAACACAGTTTCCAGAATGTCTCCTGGAAGGCTACTGCTCCACAGCCAGTGCCTTGTACCACTCCCCACATGTCTGTGTCCCTTCCAGTTACAGATGCTTTTTTGTATTTTGTTCCTGTTTAAGTGTGTGCAAGCTTGTGAGTGTCTCTATCCCCTATTCAGTGTGCTGTGCCTTTAAGGATATGAACAGGTGTATGTTGTTAGCAGGTTTGAGAAAGTGATGTCAGAGCCCCTGCTATAAAGGAAGTTATGCGCTTGGGGTAGGTGGGGTGAGGGGAAAGGTGCTGTCCAGAAACAATCACCTACAACTCTTACCCTCCACCCCGGGGAGTGCCTTCCTTCCTTTCAGACACCTATTTCACAAAGGCCAAGTAACAGGTCTAGTCACAACTGACTGCAAATATCTCCCAGCTACTGTTCCACCCAGGCAAATTAAAGTTAAAACTAAGAAAAGTCCACCTCAAAAATAGAATCAATACTAGTTACTTACACAGGTCCAAAAAGTAATAATTCAGTTCAGTGTAGTCTAGAAAACAACCTCCTTGATTCAAAGAAGCTGTGGCTGCTTTCTCACTCTCCCTGTCTTCAATGTGAGAAGGAGACTGCAACACCTCTGAGACTAAAAAAAACCTTTTCAGCAAAAAAGAAATAAATAAAATAGTGGCAAACAGTAATTTTGCTTAGCCTAATGATAAAATGTCCTTTTTCATGAGGGGGAAAATCCTTTTTCATCAGAGCAAAATCTGTATTCATTTCTTGCACCTATCCAAAAGACTGAACTGAGCATGCGTAGAACCTTAAATTTCAAAATTTAATTACTTTGGAATGGATTAATATGTTTTCACCAAACCAATGTTGGCTTGTTCATTGAGATATGCTATTTCTACCCTGAGAATTGCAAGCCAAAATTCTAAATGTTTTGGCTGCAATGTGTTAAAGAAAAAAATAGGCAAAAAAAGGTGAATTTTTGTATTTTTCACTATGTGTAGCATGAAATCTGCGAACCTAATCGAATCAAAACTTGGTATGTCAAGAGATCTACCCCATGAGACAGTGCATACCAAATTTTGTGAAAATCTATTGAATGGTTGCAAAGTTATTAATGTCCAAAATGTGAGGTTAAACATTAAAGTGCCTACTGAATCCTAACTATAAGGGTGTGAATGCACTCTTATAATGTATAGGGGGAGACATTCAGTCTGCACCGAGCAATGGTGCAAGTGGGGTGCAGTGCATCCAAGATGTGCCGGGGCCAAGACAGGGTGATATTCAAAGGTGATGTGCCATGGTGTATCTCCTATGAATATGGCACAGAATGTGCATGCACAGTGACAATGTACCGGCGCACTCTCCAGACAGGGTGGACTGGGAATGCACCAGTGTGAGTGTGGTTGCGCTGGGTGCAGCACCCATAATATTCAGACCTGGGCATGCAAATGGGACCATAATGTATGCACGGTGCAAATGGGGCCATTTGCATGTCATTATGGCCCCATTTGCATGCATTGTGCAGGGCAACCCGGTGACTTGCGCCTGGCTCCCTCCATAGCCACAGCTGACATGCAGTGACTCCTTGGTAGTCTAGTGGTCAACCCACCCCCTGTATGCCCAATCATGAGCATTCATAAGACAACTATCTAACCCTGGTAGTCCAGTGGTCCCCCACCCCTCCCGTAAACTGATCACCAGTATTTGTAATAATAATAACTATCCCTTGTAGTCTAGTGGTCCCCCCACCCCTCCTGTATGCCTGATCATCTGAAAGGACATCTATGAACTTCCCTGGTGGTCTAGTGTAACCCCTCACCACCCCTGTAGCCCTGATTGTGGGTACAAATCCATAACGGTTATCCCTGGTGGTCCAGTGCCACCCCCACCCCCTCCTTCCACAGAGGACCCCTAGCCACCCAGCCACCCCCATCATCGGTGGGCAGCTGCACCCTGCCCACATGCTGCCTGGCCACCCACCGAATGACAGCTTACAGTATGTGCTGTAAGCCTGTTGTCCACAGTGTGGACCAAAGGGCTTGCAGGCCATACTGTACTACACAGGCACAGATATGTGAGTGGTGGTTTTATTTTTATTGTGGTTCTATTCAGAATCTTTGGACTGTTATTACACATGTAGTATGACTACATAGTGTAGCATTTTTGAAATCTGTACATATAGAATGCATGATCTCTTACTTGGAGGTTAAGGATACGTTTAATTCCTTTGGATAACATTTGAAGTGATTGATGTGAATGATGGTGCATTAAGACTTGTGTGTGTGTGTGTGTGTGTGTGTGTCTCCTTACAACTAATTATCTTCCCCGGGGGGTGGGATTTAATTCCTATGATTTCTTATTCAGATTCCTTAGACATTTTTAGTACATCAAGCTGAAATCTGTACATATCAGATTGCAAGGTCTTAGTTTCTTGGTGGTCCTTGACAAGCAGCTTTTTGTTTGGCTCTTATACTACCAATTTATATTATCATGTATAAACTCCTGTTACAGCACTAAAAGCCTTAAGATTTATGAAGCATAATAACCAGTTTGAGAGTATAGTTGGGTAATGTTTGCAACTATTGCTCACAATAGGTAAACTTCAGTTTAAAACCTCTGTATACCATGTATATTTATTTTTTGTAGTTCTGTTTTGTTGGACTTGTTTTTAACTTACAATTATAACAGTCTGAATGGGTTTTGCTTTTCATGAACTGCACTCATAATTGAGCTATACAGATCTATGCTTACGATGTCCTTATCTTGCTCTGAAGGTACCTCTAAGTAATTTTAATTTATGTGCAGTGCACTCCTTGCATGATGTTATACTCATCTGACCTTTAGGCCTTTTCAGTTGAAGCTGAACTGGTATTTTTCATTTTCTGTGATGTGTCTTGTGTTATTTTTTGTTTTTTTCCATTAACTCTTTATTTAGTTTTAGTTACAGGGATATGAGCCGATAATGCCAAATACAACCATGAAATAACACATACATGAATACGAGAATATTCCAATGGATGTAACCCTGTAACATACCCCCCACCCCCCCCCCCGTCCCTCCCAGCACAAGTCCAGAGAGATAGCATACCAACAAACCCTAGCAAATCCATACTCCCTAAAGGGAGAAAAGGGCATAAAAGGAACCCCAAATCTTGTCAAACCTGGAAAGCTTATTTTGGAGGATAGCCATCATTCTCTCGATCCTCAAGCAGGCTAATAATTCCTCCAACCACTCAGTATAACTTAGCATGACAGAATCCTTCCAGTGCCTGAGCACAATTCTCTTAAGCGTAGCTGCAATCAAAACTATATGAAACCTCTTATTCTTAACAGGGATGCCAGAGACATCACCCAACAAGCATATCTCCGGCGTAAAGAGATCACCCAATCCCAGCAACGGGTTCACCCTCCCTTTAATATCCGCCCACAACAGGGTTACTTTAGGGCACTGCCAAAAAATATGCATCAGATCCCCATCCCCTGCTTGGCATCTAGAACACTTAGAGTCCTTCGCCAACTTCAACCTGCCTAATTTTTGTGGGGAATAATAAATGTTATGAAGGATCTTGAACTGCATCAATCTTAACCTATCCTGAAAAATAATTTATGACAGTTCATCCACAATGCCTTCCAATTAAGCACCGAGTCAGGAAAAATAGAAGCCCAATACGCTCCTGAGCAGGATTTGAAGAATATGCCCATTCAAATAACACGAATATACTTTCAAATTGCATGCTGTGACCCCGCCAACAGGACTAGCGAGTCACAAAACTCAGTCTTGGCTCCGACTGCCCGCTACCCAACTGAGCAATCATGAGGTGTCTAATCTGATATATTTTAAAGATTGTCATGGTAGGCAGCCCAAACTTGTTCAAAATCTCAACAGAGGGGAGAACCTCCCCCTCAGTCGAGAGAAGGTCCTTCACCCGGCATTCCTCAGGTAAGGGAAGCCAGGAATGACCCAACATTCTGCTACCTAGCACAAAATGTGGGTTTCCCCAAATTGGTTGTGCCCAATCCTTAAGGTGATCATATTGCAGAAAACTTGAGAGTTGAGCATGAGCTCTCACAGAGATCCCAACTGGGAATTTCGCAGCTGGAGAGGCAACCATTTCGGCGTGAGATAGAGCAAGGCCTCAGGCCTCAAACCACATTCGCAAATCAGAGCAAGCTCCACTTGCAACCAGAGCGGTGCATAAGAACATCGCTCCAAAACATCCCTACCCTTCACCCACCTTAGGTACTTGCTAGTATGAGCTGCCCAAAAATATAGGGCAAAATGTGGAAGCCTAAGTCCCTCCATCCACCTGGGCGCTGCCAGCTTTGAATAGGCCATACGTGATTTCCTGTGGCCCCACACAAAGTTGGCTATCATATTGTGCACCTTCCTGAACCAGGAGAGCGGTATCCAAATATTCAACATGCTCAAGGGATAAAACAATCTAGGAAATATGTTCATTTTAACTAGATTAATCCTCCCCCATAAGGAGATTGGCAATTTCACCCATCTCTCCAGATCCAGTTCTATAGCCCGTAGCAGAGGATCTAGATTCAATCGAAAAATCTTAGCACTACCCCTGGCCAGATTCAGCCCCAGATATCTTATAAAATTCGACTTCCAAGATAGGCCCAATTCCACCACGTCATGTTTAAAAACATAATTGTTAAGGGGAAATACCACCGACTTATCCAAATTTAATCTATAGTTAGCCAACTTACTGAACTCCCTAATAACCTCTAATAGAGCAGGAACGGAAGCCCCCGGGTTGGAAACATAAACCAACAAGTCGTCTGCGTATGCCGTTACTTTTACAGTGTAATCCAGAATTCTAATACCCTCAATATCTCGCTTACCTATAATTGCCCTAATAAGAGGTTCTAAGTATAAATTAAAAAGGAGGGGGGATAAAGGACATCCCTGCCTGGTACCCACATAAAGACAAAAAGAATCCGAAATAGCTCCGTTGCAACCAACCCTCGCAGAAGGGTTAGAGTAAAGGGAGCTAATCCACCGCAAAAAAGGGTCAGGGAACCCGAATTTCTCCATAGCAGTCAACAAGAACCCCCAATGAACCCTATCAAAGGCCTTCTTGGTGTCCAAGGACAGCAGAGCCATAGCAACACCACTGTCCTCGGACACCGAGAAGGCATGAGCCAAGGTCCGCATATGGTCCTCAGACGACCGTCCCTTCATAAAACCAACCTGCTCTAGGCCAATAAGTCCAGGTAAGACCTGACTAACACGCTCAGCCAACAATTTGGCCAAGATCTTAATATCATAATTAAGCAATGATATAGGCCTATAGCTAGAGGGTTGTTCCGGTGGCTTATCTTGCTTAGGAATTAATACAATCAATGCCTCAAATAAGGAATGGTCCTGCGCCTGATGAGATAAGATATGTCTAAATAAGCTGAGGAGCAAAGGGGATAGGAGCTTAGCAAACTTTTTATAAAAGTTCGCCGAGAATCCATCCGGTCCCGGCATCCTGTCTAGAGGGAGACTCTGTATGACCGCTTCAATTTCACTGTGAGTGATATCTGCTAATAGCTGTGCCTGTTGGGATTCGGACAGCAAAGGAGGTCCAACCCTTCAAGAAAGGCAAGCATCTCCTGTCTAGTAGGGGCATTCTCCATTTCGCCATACAAGGACTTAAAATAACATCTAAACTCCTGTACTATCTCCCCCGGGGTAGTCTTAACCAAGCCATCCACCTCAGACAAAATCCCTGGGATTATACGATATGATTCCAATTGTTTAACCCTCCTAGCCAGGAGTGACCCTGCTTTTTCCCCCTGATCCTGATAACTCGCCTTGGTCTTAATTAAAGCCAATTTCGCTTGCTCCCCCAATAGCTTTAAATATAAATCCCTCAGCTTCACCAGCTCCAGTTTTTCATCATCAGTCGATTGCAAAGAAACAGAGGCCTCTTTGTTCCTTATTCGACCCAACAGTTCAGCTAGAACCCGAACCCGCTCCTTCTTCCTTTTGGACGCCTGACCAATCAAAATCCCCCTTACAAATGCCTTGAATGCCCCCCAAACCATATCCAGGCTAGTGTTAACTTTAACATTATTAGCTATGAATTCCTCTATTTGCTTAGTTACAAACTCTATAACGTGGGGGCTGCGCAGCATCTGATTATTAATCCTCCATCTATTGCCTCTCTTAGGGAGAGTTGAAATAGAGATAGATGCCACTACCACAGCATGATCGGAAAGCGGTCCCAGCATAATTTCCCCCTAATACTCCAGAAAGGAGAGTACCAGAAAGCAATAAGTAATCTATACGGGACTCCGATCCATGTGCTGCTGAAGTGAACGTATACTGCCTATCTTTCGGGTGAATCACTCTCCATACATCCACTAAACCATACTGGTCCAATACCTCGCAAAGGGCACGCTGAGCCGGAGAAAAACATGAGGCCTTTCCCCTAGACCTATCCATCAGCGGGTCCAAAACAAGATTCAAGTCCCCCCCTAAGATCATGGGAATTTGCACAAAAGGGGCTAACATCTCTAGAATCTTAACGAAAAACTCCTGAGAGTCTGTATTGGGGCCATAAATCACCCCAAGAAGTATCTCCACATTCTGAAGCTTACCCCTAACAAGCACCATTCTACCCTCATCATCCTGAATAACCTGAAGTGGCACAAAAGGTATGGATCTGCACAGAAGAATCATCAAGCCTCTGCTCTGCGTATTGTGTTATTTTTTAAATGAGTATTTTAAATCAATGGGATTTTTTTTCTGTGTTTTTTCTGCATGATCTGGGTGTTAAAAGTATGGGATTTTCTAAATAACTATAATTAAGCTTCCAAGGAAGGTCTGGGTTGGTCTGAAAGCTAAAGCACTTTGTTCTTTTTGTTACATCTATGTTGGTTCAATAAAAGGTATCAAATCATTTGCTTCTGGATCTGTTCTTACAAGGACCAATATGGCAAAGACTAAATCTGTATATCAGCTTTATAGACAATGTCATTTCGACCCTCTATTTAGAACAAGTTGATATTGCTCAAATGGGGCCAGATATTCAGAAATGTGCCAAAGGCCTGCTCAAGTCCAGCGCAGTGCAAATCCGATGCCATGGCACGAGTGCTATATTCAGAGGTTGTGCATGCCAAACTGCACCAGTACAACCTGGCACCCCAAGGCACAGCCACCGACCAAGGGGCACGACACCACCACAGTGGGACACACCACAGCACACAGCAGTGAACCACAGATGCACAACTCACGCACTGACACACACATACACCACACGGACATACACCATGCCACTGCAGCATGGCTCCTCATGCCAGCTGCAATGCAGACACCGACACAGGCAGGTAAGTCAAAAAATATATATATATTCAACAAGAAAACTATGTATAAGAACAAGAGTGTGGGAATGGGTTGGAAAATGAGGGAAGGGGACAGGGAACAGGGACTGTACAGTGGGAAGGGGGACAGATGGGGAGGTACAGCAGGGGAAACAGGGGAATGCTGGGGCATCAACTAACAACGGTCACGCCCTCCCATTCCTTGACTTCCTCTCTGCCTCTGGTCTGCCAGCAATAGTCAGTGCACCTGCATGACCGCCTCCATTTTGGTGGACGTAATCAAGATAATTTGGTGGAGCAGCCTGTAGTATAATGGCATCTGCCCCCTCCACTGGACACTTATGACAAGGGACAGGACAGATGATCAGTACAATGTCCCAAGGTACCATGCCCACCCACTGTGCACAATGGGCAGTGGGAACACCCACACCCCTGGAGTGGCCACCCCGGCCACCCACATTGGGTGAACCATTGCCCGCAAGCAACTTGGCACACCATGACAGTGCACAGAGGTGGTCACTGCTGCCCAATGGCCACCCGACTGCGCAATGATAGTCACATGACACAGTGCATCAGCAGCACCACAGCAACACCAGTGGCAGCCGGGCACACACCCACCCCACCAACAGCTGGCACATGTGTGCAGTGGCCACTCCACAATGGCATGCACCAAGCACAGTATGACACACACACAGCTGCCACGGCACAAGGTACAGGTGGTCATGCCCACACCCACTCCCCCGCCGTCCCCCCTGTAAAGCGCACAGGACCAAAACAGTGCCTACCTGCCCTCAGCAGCCCTGTTGATGCCAGTCCTGCTCCCGCACCACCTCCATGGTCCACTGCGGCCTGCTATGCTGCCCCCGTCGCTCCTTCTGCCCTCACTCAGTGGTGATCCTCAGGTCCTGGGAATGGAACAATGACAGGTACACATCAGGAATCATCCATAGCATGTGCCCACCACCCCAACCCCGTGCACAGGGTGTGCCCCTGCCCAACACATCCTGCATGGCTGTATCACAATGCAAGCTGCAGATGTCAATGCCACTCGGCAATGCACATGATGACAGTGTACCCCTCTGCAGATCATGTCATTCAGCCTAGCTAACACCACTGTACAGCACTAGGGCACACACATGCAGAATGGGATGACTTTTTTTTATTATTTTAGTCTTTGGTAACCGGATATGGCCTTGCCGTGGAATGGTCCTTCGCTGGACGGGCCCCTGCAGAAGTCGTAGGCACTCTGGGTCTCACCGCATGAGGTCCCATACCTGTGGCTGCATTGATCCCCAGTCCTAGATACCTAAGTGCATTGCTGAAGTCTGGCAGCAATCCCCTGCCAGACATCAGCCCTTGGCTGCCGCAGTGTCACCTGGCCAAATAGCTGTGGGGCATGTGGCTGTGCACATGCCACCAGATTCACAAACTCCACCTGTGACCAGTTTCTCACCTGCCAAACTCCACGCTGTGCCATAGTGCCAACCACAATGTGGAGAAGCAATATAGTGGCTGGAGGCATACATGTGCACAACGTGTGCCAGATGCACACTTCAAGGATACATGTGCTGCGTCTGCCCATTTTGCAATGCCAGAGATGCATGACATAGGTGTGGCCAGACTGGCATATGGCAGGGGAGTGACAAGGGGTTAGAGGTCACACCAGGGGTTAGAGGTCAGCTGCTGCACAGTGTGCCAGTGCACAATAGCAGGCATGGCCCACTGTGCACCACAGTCTGTATTGCACAGTGGCCACACAGTGCACAATAGGTGGGAGCACACCATCCAGTGCATGCGCACTGCGGTCCTGCGCAGTGTGCATGCCTGGGCATTGCACCGCGACTTGCTCTGGAGCAATCTCATTGTGCATGGAGCAAAATTGTGATATTCAGCTGCCACATGCTAATGAACTCATCAGCCAATGCATGGTGCACTGGGGAAATTAGCATGTCATTACCATTGTGTCAGTGCTCATTTCCATGCGTTGCGATATAAAATCACCACGGACCGGCGCGGGTCATGGACCAGTATTGTAACCTTCTGAGGTAAGTTGTGCATGCTGCTGGGCTGCACTGAACACAGCCAGCACAGCAGGAGGGGACGGATTAGGGTGCTGCTGACACTGACACACTGTGCTGTCCATGTCCACAGGTAGCAGCATGTCGGAACGTGAGGAGGGTGAAGAGCATGGGCCTGCTCGCTAATGCAGGCCCAACCTTACAAAGGCAGAGGCAGAGGCCCTGTTTGAGGCCTACCTCAATGGGGAGCCACTGCTGAGTGGTGCCATGGGCAAACCACAGGCCAGGGCTGGGGCCTGGGAGGAGATGGCAGCAGGTGTCAAACAGCAGGGCAGCCACCTGTGGTCGGTGCAGGAGTGCCGCAAGAAGGTGGGCATCAATAAACGGTGCATCAAAGAGAAGGTGGTGGACATCCATGCAGCCCAGAAAGCTACCAGAGTGGGGCCTGCTTATGCACCACAGCTCATAGCACAGGAGGAGTTGGTGGCAGCCACTATGCACTGCAGCACTGTGGAAGGTGTGCCAGGTGGAGGATTCCAGATGGGTGGCAGCCCATCACTGCATGGTACATATGTTGGGCACCCACAGCATGCAGTGGCTGTGTTGGGGGGCCTTGGGGTGGGGAATGGGGGCCTTGCATCACTGACACATCTGTTTTCTCTTTCAGCACCAGCACGCCTGCACGCAGAGGATGGGGCACCAGTAGCAGCCATGAAAGCAGGCCCAGCCTTGGAGGGCTAGCCATCCACCTCCATGGGCATCTGGGGGCCTGACCAACTGCAGCCCACCACCACTGTCCAGCCTAATGTCCTGGGCATGGGGTAGGATGAGTCCCTGGATATGTTTCTACAGGATGCCAGTCTCAGCATCCTCTGCATGGAGACACAGATGACAACCTGACCATAATCCTGGACAGCATGTGTGGTGTTGTGGGGAAGATGCCCATACCAGATACCATCACAGGCAGCATGCTCAGTGGCCTTACAGCAGTGGGACAGCTGCCTGCCGCCAATGCAGGTGCTACTGTGTGCACTGTCACAGCAGTGCCATGTGTTGGTGGTGGTGCAGCCACGCAGGTGCTTGGCAGTGTTCAGAGGCTGGTTGGGCAGTGGCAGCAGGCAGAAGGGGCCACAGGGCAGCCAGAGGTAGGGTCCACTGCCGGGGCACCTGATAGAGACTTACCCTGTGGGGACCCCACTGTGCAGCATCCACCTGAGTGGGAGGCTGTGCAGCATGGTCGTTCATCGCAGGAGGGTTGGCACCCTACCCAGGTTCCTCCGGGAGCTGACCCATTGGTAGAGCACACCCATTTGCTGCTGGCCTCCATGAAGCAACAGGTGATGCTTGCCACTGTGGTGCATGCACTATGTGTGGAGGTGCACCAGATGGCTGAGCAGCATGAGAGGGGCACTGCGCAGCTCCTGGTGGCTATACAGCACTTGCAGGAGGACACGACCACATGCCAGGGTCACATAGCCAATGCGATCACAGATGGCCTTGCACTGCTGTCTGCCGCAGGGCAAGGCCGGCCACCATAGATACCATGTTGTTCACTGTCCACCCCACAATCCAAGCATCAGGTGACACCCTCCCTGTTGATGCCAGGCTTTGCTGTTGGCATCCCAGGCATGCCTAGGGTGGGCCTGTTTTGGTGTCTACACACCCCTGTGTGGACCCAGTTGTGATCCCTCAGTACAACCCCTGAGGGGCTGTTGCAAACACCCCCTGCAGCCAATGAGCAGCCTGTGGCTGCCGATCAGCCCCAGCACAGCCACAGTGGCCATGGTTCCACACAGCGACCCTGAAGTGCATGCCACCCTGGCCACAGTCTGCTGCCACTGCCCTGTGCAAGCATGGGCAGTGTGTGTGTGTGCATACCACTGGTGTGACACCTGTCTGTCGTGCCGCATGCTGCCTGTGTGCATGCCTGCCCATCCCCTGGCCCGTGTGGCATAGGTGTGATGAGGGTAGTTCTGCACCAGTTGCACCTGTGCACCAGTGCAGTGCATCTGATCCTCACCACTAGCCAGCACCTGGGCGCATGGGTGCATGTGTGTGTTGTGGTTTGCTGCTGTGTGAAGTTGTGTGTGGATGTGTGTCACTGACTCCCCCAACCCTACACCTCACCTCTGTGTGTGCATGGCCATTGCCATGCATGGCCCTGCCTATGTGCTGTACATGTTTGTGTGGCCAGAGCATGGGTTTGGTGCCACCTACCTGCATTCACCATAGTGTTTCTGTGCAGTGGTGTCCCGATGCTGCTGTGCCATCTTCTGCAGCCGGGGATCCCTCCACCTAGGGGGGGCTGTCCATCACCCTCTAGACCATTGCCCTCGTCGTCCCCACTACTGTCACCCTCATCAGCCTCGACAGCTATCCCACGGTCAATGGCCATGTTGTGCAGTATGCAGCAGGCCAGGAGTAGGCCACAGGTTTTTGAGGGGCTGTACTGTAGAGCACTGCCAGACATGTCTAGGCAATGGAACCATGCCTTCATCATCCCAAATACATGCTCAATGATGTTCCGTGTGCTGGCATGTGCCTCATTGTAGTGTTCCTCTTCTGGGAATGACAGTCACCAATAGGGGGTGAGCAGCCATGGCCTCAGTGGATAGGCACTGTCTTCTGTGTGAATAATGACATGGTTATTCCTGTGTCCTCCTTTGCTGTGCCCCTTGCCAGTCCCTGGTGCCCATGCCAGCACACCCCTGCCCTCCCCATCCCATGGCCTGTTCTGCCTGGCACCCTTGCCCATCCCATACCCACCCACTAGGTGGCCCGTGGGAATGTCTCCACACTGAACCCGTGGCACAGTGCAGAACTGTGCCAGATTAATGCATCATGTGCACTCCCAGGGTGTGTGGCACAGACATTGGTGATGCGCCCCTTGGCATCACACACCACCTGGCAGTTCACACTTGGGAACCCCTTCCTGTTCATGTAGGCCACACCCTCAGGGCCACGTGGTGTGCCGGTCCCACGTGGGTACAGTCAATGGCCCCAAGCATGCCAGGCATGTGGCTACCCTGTGGAAGTCCTGCATGGTTGCTGCACATGTCACTGTGTGCTGGGGAACTGGATGCATTCCGAAGCATGTGACAGCAATGCGTTGAGGAACTGTGTGAGGAGGCGTGACGTGGCCGACTGTGTTATGTCTGTGGTGTCCCCTGTTGGTCTCTGGAAGGTGCCTGTGGTGAGCAGGCACATGACATCTGTCACCTTTATCTCCACAGACATTGTGTGGCTCTGTCTTGTGGGTGCCTGCACCTCCTTACTGCACAGCTCACAGAGCTACCTCAGAATGGCCCTGTTCAGGTGGTACCATCCCACAATCTCCATATCTGTGTAGTTTTCAAAGGTGGTGTGGGCACGGTACCACCTGTTCCAGGCATACCACCAACGGGCCCTTCCACGGCCTCATTGCTGTTCCTAATGCCCCCTCTCACCCCTCATTATGGCCTCCATTGGGAAGGGCACACTATCTATGGCCTCTGATGTCCTGTCTCCCTCTGGGCAATTGGCTGCTGTGGGTTGTAAGCCACCCTGCTGCACTGTGTGGCACTAAGCCAACATGTCCCTCTCACTCTCTCAGCCCCTGGCTCACTGTCCACTGCCACCTCTGTCCCTCTACCCCATGGCTGCCTGTGACAGTCAGTCTGTCCCTCACTGGCTCTGTCTCCCTTGCTGTGTCTCTTTGTCTGTCTGTCCACCGTCTCTTGCCACTCTCTCTCTCTCTCCCCCTCTTGCCTGGCACAAGTGCTGTCTGTGTGCTTGCACCCTATATTTATAAGCATAAGTCTGCTTGGTGCACCCAGGTTTTGTTCCCACTGGCGCCATGGTTCCATGGTTGAATATCGCACTGCGCCAGATATTCATGGGCACGTCCCCTGCTCTTGCACATGCATTCATTATAGTTGTGCATTGGTGCAATGAGATTTGCACTGCGCAATGGCTCCCACTAAATATCGCTCTTTGGTGCAAGTCCACATTTGCATTGGTGCAACTGCTTTGAATATCCCGGCCATTGTTTTTACAGCAAGACATATGAAGAAATCTAAATGCCTTATAATTAGGCATTTATCTGAAGGATTAATTAAATATACACAAAAGACTAAATGGGGTTTGCACCTATCCCTAGATAATAGAATTTAGAACAACCATAATTATAAACTGAAGGGAAATACTCTGCATAATAACATATGGGAAGGGAAGGGGGTAAATACATGGGGCTATTTCCTTGAAAAAGGACAGTTTCTAACATGGGATACATTTAGACAGAAATATCTGTTAGGTTTAAATCAATGTATGTATTTTGACCAACTAATAAGCCTCTATAGAAAGGATTATTCCAGATGGGAATGGGCCCCCAACAACAAAGATCTTAAATTAGCCTTATTAAGGATAAAAGGAAATAACTTCAACAAGCATTTTGCTTGGTTAACAAAGAATCTCCAGAAATCATACTCCCAGATTTACAGTGCAACCTTTCAAAAATGGGAAAATTAATTGAATTATAATTTTACTGATATATTATGGGGACTAGCTTGTAATGCTAATTCACGCTATAAATTCACCAGAAATAGAGCTGTTCAATATAACATTTTGAAAAGAGCCTATTTTCCGCTCATAGATTATATAAGATGGAATTATTAAATAAAAGTTCTTGTTAGCGTTGTAAAAAGAAAAAGCGGATATGATATATATATTCCAGAATTGTGACCTTATTAAGGCCTGGTGGGGGAGGCTTTTAAAATACTAAATTATATAGGATTTAATTTTTTTCCACTGGAATGACCCTAAATTTGGTATTCTTGAGATTTATAATGTTAGGGCTCTAGTAGGAAAGGAGAAGATTTTGCATCATGCCAATACTATGGCAGTTAAAAGATTAATATTAAAAAATTGGAATTGGATGATGAACGCTTTCCTTTCTCTAAATATTAATGGACACACTTATTTCTATCTAGACTTTTTAATTATGAGTTTTTCTAAAATTTTTATCCAGTATGGAAATTATATAATAAAGATATAAAACAATAGTCACCAGAAGATTTTGTGGTTTGAATGCCTCTTTCCAGATGGTATTGGAGATTAATATTTATTGTCACTTGGAAATGAATAGATGGAACAGCTTATTGAATTTCCCCAATCCTTTAATTATATAGTATATGGTTTTACTGCACTGAATTGATCCACCTCTTACCAATTGATGGAATATGTATTGTTTATGTGTTGTTAATGAATAAAGTAGTATTTAAAAAAAATAGCTGGATGAAGTTTTTGTAAGGTGAATCCTTTTTTCGTGAGGGAAACAATCTTTTTTTGTCTGCCACCATTTTGTTTTGCTTTTTTCACTAAAAATACAAATTTGAAAAGTTCCCAAAAATTAAATTCTGGAGAGCTACCAACACATGTAACTTGCTTATTGGGACCCCCACAGCAGGATTCTGCACTTAACTGTTGAAGAAATGCCCTTGTAATATTTTCAGGGCCAACCCAGGAGCACCGTGGAGGTTAAGTGACTTGTTTAGAATCACATAGTATGCAACTGGAAGTTGTGGGACTCAAACCCAGGTCTGTCTGCAGTATGTACCAAGCTCTTTCACAGCTCATTAATGTAACCTCTGGGTATACTGCCCTGGTTTTCTAGTGGCAGCCCCAACCTTCCGATCACTGCTCCCAATACTTTTCTTTCCCTGGTGTCAGTGGCATCCCCCGCCCTCTGATCACCCTCTCTGTAATTTTCTGTTTATCCCTGGTGTCAAGTGGCACCCCCTCACTCTCCAATCACTGTCCAGATCTGAAGTAAAGAAACAGTCCCATAATGTTCTTTTTTTTCTGTACAATGAAAACAGTCCCTCACCAATCTGACCCCCTACATCCCACTAAGCACCCACCACCCCACACCCCCACACTTCCCACACACCCTCACTCACCTGAACAGGAGCCAGGCTGAAGAGCCACTCTCCTGTGGAAGACACATCTTTCTGTTGGAACTGCTGACTGCAAATATGAGAAATGAAGGTAAGTGTGGTTCAATGTATTTCAATGGAGTTTTCAACTTTGATGCATAACTTAGTCATTTTTGCATATTTTGACACCAAATTTTCAAAAATGGCCTTTTTGGGACCCCACTTCATGGAGAACAATAGAATCATAGAGGTTTTGTCAGCAGAAAAGGACCCATTGTCCCATCTAGTCTGCCCTCATTCCTACCCCATATGTAGCCCTGACACCTTACACCGTACACCCCGCCCATGTGCCCTCCCACCCAATCATGCTTTCAGTCCCCATTTTCCCCTTAGTGTACCCATCCTTCTGTCTCTTGTTTAAACACACATATTTATCCCATAATTTCTTAAAGTCCCCCACTGATTTTACCTCCTCCATCCCCTCCAGAAGCATATTCCAGGGTCCCACCACCCTCTCAGTAAAGTAATTCCTCCTTCCACTTCTTCAGAATTTTCAACCCTCTGGGTCTAAAGCTGTGCCCCCTAGTCTTGGGATTTTCTTTCATCTTGAAGATACTTCCTTCCCTCACCTTGTTAATTCCCTTCAGGTATTTAAAAGTCTCAATCATATCCCCCTCTCCCTCCTAGTTTGCAGGGGATAGAGATCAAGCTCCTCCAACATCTATTCATAGGACTTCTGATGCATGCCATGAACCATTTTAGTCACCCTCCTCTGGACTCTCTCCACCCCATTTCTATCCTATCTCTATCCTTTGAGGCGAGGGCTCCAGAAGTGTAACCCATACTCAAGGTCTGGATGTACCATGGACTTGTATATGAACAATATAAGTGGAATTATGCAAAATTCATCTGGAATGGTGATTTTGTGGTCGCATGGCAAAGTCAACTTTTGGGCAGAATTTTAAAATTTTCACTGCCCTTGTTCATGAGGTGGGGACATAAGAAAGGCATGTTGAAAATTTGGAGTCAAAATATGCAAAAATGGCAAACATATGCACATGCATTAAAATTTGGCTACTCTTTTTCATAACTCTGGTAATTTTAAATATTTTGGGTCCCATACTCAGAGCCAGCCAGCTATGCATGCACATGGGGGTCCCGTGTAAAAAAATAGGGTCGGCTGGTTGTGGCACCATATTCAAATGGGTAGCACTATCCGAACTGACAGTGCTATCAATGGAATATTGAGTCATGGTATCATGGCACACAGCCAGCAGTCACGATGCTCTGGGCCATGCTACCAGGGTGCTGTGCTGAAGATCATCCATGGGGTAAAACGCAGTGCACACTGGTTAGTGCCACAGCCCCTATTGGTGATATTCAGCCCAAACATGCAGAGAAGCTCACTGGTCATGCACGGCACTAATGGGCCATTTGCACGCCCATTATAGGCTCATCTGCTTGTATTGGCTGAGTGCACTAGGGCAGGCCCCCCAGACCTGATCCCCTCCTAGTTAAAAAAACAGACATGCCTGGTAGTCTAAGTGGTCCCTCCATGCCCTGATCCCATCATCTGTATAAAAAAGTAATTCCTAGTGGTCCCTCCAATTCCCTGATTCCCTCTTTTGTATAAAGGATGTATTCCCTGGTGGTCGAGTGGTCCCTGCCATACCCCAGTCCCCTCTTCTGTATAAAGAATGTATTCCCTAGTTGTTCAGCAATCACTTCCATGCCTTGATCCACACTGCTGGACTAGCAGTCCCTCTCCAGAATCCCAACCTGCCCATAGAGGCCATTGGTGGTTTAGAAGACCCTCACTACAACCCCTTCAGGTACTGTTCCACCACACCACTCCCCTCTCTTAACACCAAGAGCCAGCCACCGGCACAGCCTTCCACACACCACCATGGCCATCCACAGACTGAGCAATCAGGGTGCATGTGCTGTATAATCTTGTGCAGTAACCATGCCCTGAGTGCTCAGTTTGTGACTGGTATGAACATGAGTGTAATAGATTAAAAAAAAACTGTAAACAAAATAGGCCACTAGTAAGTGAAGTACAATGACCCAGCAATTTTGATCTCTCTTAAATATTTAAAAAGGAATATACCAAAATGTTAACTCTTAAGAAAAATAAATACAAATCTATGTTATGGGACAATCTTCAAAGTGCAATTAGATGTAAGAATATGCATGATTTCTGGTCCCTGGTAGTTTTTGGGACAGCCAAAAACAATAGGTCATATAATATTACAGCTGTTGTTCCTAAAAATAAATGGTTGGCCCACTTTGATAAAACATAAAATGCTAAGCATTATGATAATGATGCCTTCTCAGTCTATGGAAATAATAGCTTTTGTTTGGATAATATTCCATACTGAAACCCAGTCTCCCCTTTGGAAGTCAAGGCTGCAATTCTAGCTGCAATTCTAGCTCAAAAACAAAATAAAGCAGCTGGTATTGATGCACTGCCTGCAGTTATTTCATTGTAAAGTTGATTTTTGGTCAGAATTATTGCTAGCTAATATATTTACATTTAATTATCAACAGTTTAAAAGCTTCTGCAAATTGGAACAGTGGAGTAATTACACCTTTATTCAAAAAAGGCATGAAGAATGATTCACAGTGTTATATATCTATAACATTACTGCCAATTGTACAGAAAACACACGCTCAAATTATTCTGACGAAATTGGAAGACTGGGTAAATGACAATAACCTGAAGTCATGTTTTTAGTGTGGATTCAGAAGATCATATAGCACTCTTTATCTTGTATTCCCATTGACCTATATCCTAGATACTTATGTACTTTCAAAAAATACAACTATATATGCCTGCTTTATTGATACTAAGTCAGTGTTTCGCTAAATCAATAACAATCTACTATAGGAAATGCTGGAGAAGAAAAACATAGATCCACAATTACTTGCAATACTTTGTATGTTGCACATTAATACTGAATCCATAGTTAAAATTATCCTGAGATTGTGCCCTTTTTGAATCAGTTACCATAACCTATGGAGTGAAACAGGGCTGTGTGCTAGCACCGCTATTATTTAATCTGTATATTGAATCTTTGGTTCATAGTATGGCAGAGGTAGATACATTCCCCCTACAGTATACGAGACCAAAGTGCTGATAATATTATATGCAGATGATGCTATTGTCTTGTCCAAAACTCCTTTGGGGCTTAGACATGGAATAACAGCAGTATTAAAACAACTGAAACATCTAGAATTAGAAAGAGCGGGAACGTACATTCAGGTGCAATGGGATATTCAGAGTTATAGAGCTGCGCAAGGCCACTTTGCACAACACATAGTGCAGCGCTACTTACTGCCTATAAAAGGCAGATTTTATCCCAGGGCAATCCACATAGGTGGAAGTGACCAGAGCAGGAAGACACAATTACATTGTTCAGTAATGCAGCATTGATGCACCTAATGGAGGAAGTAGTAGAGAAGGAGGAGAGGGACCAGGCCCAACTCGGCCCACAATGCAGGCCAAGGAGGAGATATGCTGCACACAGGTGACAGCGGCCTAGAGTCTCCTTTGAGACCCTGCCTGATGAGCACCTCGCTAGCTGGTACAGGATGAACAGGGTAATGCTGAGGCAGATATGCGAAGTCTGACATCAGATGCAGCCCTGCCATGTCAGTGGAGGAGAAGGTGATGGCAGCGATGTGCTTTCTAGCCACCGGGATGTTCCAAACCCCAGTGAGGGACAACATTGGGGTATAGCAGTTTGCCACCTCTTGCCTCCTGACCCAGTTCCCAGATGCTTTCCTGCTGCATGCTGCTGGATTCATTGTATTCCCAAGCATGACAGCTGAGTGCAGAGAAGCCATGCAGCAATTCTATCGAGTTGCACACCTACCAGCAGTACTTGGTGACATTGACTGTACCCATGTTGCCATCTGTGCACCACCTGGTGATGACAGTGACATATATGTCAACAGGAAGGGGTATCACTCTATCAATTGCCAGGTGGTGTGTGATGTGACAGGGTGCGTCAGCAATGTCTTCGCACAGTACCCCGGCAATGCCCATGACGCCTTCATATGGCACCAATCGAGGCTGTGCAAGTCCTTTGAAGATGGCAGAATACCCAGTGGGCATCTAGTCGGTGAGTATCTGCAGCCACGATGTGCAAACATGACAGTGGGAATGGGTCCTAGCAGGGGTAGTCAGGGTGGAGGCTGAGGCAGGGGGCAATGTGACAGCAAAACAAGTGAAACACATGTGTAATGGTCAGACAGCAGGACAGTGCAGCTAACATGTACACAGCTCTTCAAAGGAGACAGTGTCTATCCTCTAAAACCCTGGCTGCTCACACCAGTACCTCGGCCAGCCACAGTGGCTGAGGAGAGGTACACTAAGGCACACACTGCAACCAGGAACATCATAGAGAGGGTCTTTGGCATGCTAAAGATGCAGTTCCGCTGCCTAGACCCTTCCAGCAGTGCCCTACAGTACAACATTTAAAATGGGGATTACAAAAACAACAGAATTATGCATTAAGCAGGTTAGCAAGAGGAAAAGGAAGAGGAGACCATTATGGTTTTCCAAAGAGGTAGCAAAGAAAGTGAAAGCCAAAAAGAGTGCATTCAGGCAATACAAAAAGACACAGGCAGAAGGGAATAGGGAGAAGTACCAGGAGAAGCAAAGGGAGGAAGGGAGGTCAGTAAGGGAAGCCAAAGCTCAGACAGAAGAACACATTGCAAAATCAGTGGGTAGAGGGGACAAAACCTTTTACAGGTACATAAGTGAAAAAAGAAAGGCAAGGAAGGATAGTGAGACCGAAGGTGGAGGATGGGGGCCGCTGGAGGATGACAACAGTAAGCTGACATATTGAACAGGTATTTCTGCTCATTCTTAGCTGAAGAAGAGGAGGGTAATGGGTCTGAACGGAGTACAAGGGTGAGAATGTGCAGAAATGGACACAAGTCCTTTACAAGAGAAAGAGTCCTGAAGGAACTGGAAGTAATAAGAGTTGATAAAGCAATGGGGCCAGATGGGGTGCACCCCAGGGTCCTTAAAGAACTAAGAGAGGTGGTGGCTGAACCTCTGGCTATCCTGTTTAGCCTATCACTGGAAACAGGGGAGGTACCCAAAGACTGGAGGACAGCAGATGTAGTCCCCTTATACAAAAGTGGGAACAAAGAGGAAGCAGGGAACTGCAGACCAGTCAGCCTCACCTCGGTAGTGGGGAAGATCATGGAAGCACTACTGAAGGAGAGATTGGTGGAGCATCTGGTTG
This sequence comes from Neoceratodus forsteri, assembly GCA_016271365.2. Classification (NCBI taxonomy): domain Eukaryota; kingdom Metazoa; phylum Chordata; order Ceratodontiformes; family Ceratodontidae; genus Neoceratodus; species Neoceratodus forsteri. The sequence continues at coordinate 274,894,780 of CM057453.1, read as the reverse complement.
TCAATGGACTACAGGACCCAAGGCAGCATGGTTTCACCAGGGAGGTCATGTCAGACCAACCTCTTTGAATGTTTTGACTGGGTGACTAGGAGGTGGATCAGGGAGGGCAGTGGACATGGCTCATCTGGACTTCAGCAAGGCCTTTGACACTGTGCCACATAGAAGACTATTACACAAACTGGGAATATGGGTGTGGGCAGGACAGTAGTGTGGTGGGTAGGTAACTGGCTGGGTGGCAGGACACAGAGGGTGGTGGTAAATGGCTGTCACTCCACAGAGGGAAGAGGACCAGTGGGGTACCACAGGATCAGTGCTGGGACCGGTCCTATTCAACATCTTCATCAGTGACATTGCACAGGACCTAGAAGGCAGAATTTCACTGTTCGCTGATGACACAAAGCTCTGTAACAGAGTAGACACACCAGAGGGTGTAGACAGAATGAGAAGGGACCTGCAGAAACTTGAAGAATGGTCAGGGGTTTGGCAGTTGAAATTCAATGCAAAGAAGTGCAAGATAATGCATATGGGGCACAAAAACCCTGGCACACAATATATCAGTTGGGGGGTGAGGATATAGCATGCACCAAGCAGGAAAGGGATCTTGGGGTTATCATCTCTGATGACCTCAAGGTAGGGAAACAGTGTGACAAGGCAGCAGGTAAAGCAAATAGGATGCTGGGATGCATAGGCAGGGGCATCACCAGCAGGAAAAGGGAGGTCATAATTCCACTATACAAGACACTAGTGAGGCCCCACCTGGAGTACAGTGTACAGTTCTGGAGACCATACCTATGTAAGGACATAGACAGGGTAGAGAAGGTTCAGAGGAGGGCAACAAAGATGGTGCGTGGATTGCATCACAAGTCCTATGAAGACAGGTTGAAGGAACTGAACATGTACTCCCTGGAGGAGAGGAGGGAGAGAGGGGATATGATAGAGACATACAAGTATCTTACAGGGAGGAACAGGGTGCAGGAATATACTATTTTTAAGCAAAAAAGATGTTCTAGGACTAGAGGCATGGGATGAAGTTGGAGGAAGACGATTCAGAGGAAACGTGAGGAAGAATTTCTTCACAGAACAGGGTGGTGGACAAGTGGAACACCTTGCCAGAGGAAGTGGTGGGGGCTGAAACAATCACGGGATTTAAGAATGCATGGGATAGACATAAAGGAGTTCTGGAGGTCAGGGGTAAGGGACAACAGACTTCTAGGAAAACATAAACTGAACTTACAAGCTCAAATGGTCAGACTGGATGGGCCATAGGCCCTTATCTGCCGACACTGTCTATGTATCTATGTATCTATGAGAGCAGAGATACATAATACAATAGATGTAGCAATATTTACAGTACTCATTTACATTGCAAGATATTTACAAATGTATTCATATACATTGCATAGTGTTTACAAAGGGGAGACAGTAACCATAGGTATATTACGTACAAATGTACAGTAGCAACCAACCTAAAGGGGCGAGAGTAAAACAAGGCGTATAGAACTGGAAAGAGGAGGAGTACACCGTACAAGAAATGGGCAGTTAGGAGATGATACTAGGTAAATGATGAGAGGTGCAGGTGCACAGAGATGGGGAGAGCAAAAATTATGGGGCAACATATGCCACCAACAGCTTAATCTGGTTCAAGGTCAGTTGGCATTCACCTGTATCCCTCTCCCCCAGGTTGTTCCTGAAAATAGGCAGAATTTGTCTAGTGCACTTACCCCATCAACAAAAACTAAACAATAGGGAGAGCAAAATAAGAGTAGATTGTAGGAAAGCAAAATAAAAGTAGATTGGGGTGCATGGGGGGAGATTAATGAACGTGCTGCCATACGACAGATGAGGAGTAATGGGATTTCAGCAGTTTTGTAAAAGTTGGGAGCGTGTGGGTTTTTCTAATGGGAGGAGTATTGAGTTCCATATATAGGTGACACAGAAACAAAAGCAGTGGGACAACAATTTTGTTGTTGGAAGCAGAGTGAGTGGTAGGGAGATTGATGAGAGCGATCTGCCTAGCTAGGTAAGGAGGGGTGCCTGTATGCAGAGTTTCGTTAACAAGGGATGTGAGGGCTAGATTAACTCTGAATTCTGGGGGTAGCCAATTTAGAGTACATAGCACTGACCAATTATAGGTGCTATGGTTACAGCCAGAAGCGCATTTAACAATATTTTGATATAAGGTGTGCTTTTTTGTAGAACAGATTTACTGGCCATGTCAATCACCATTGAACCATAGTCGAGTGAGGGGAGAAGATTTGCTGGGGCAACTCTAACCTTGGTATCAGGTGTCAGAAAATGGTGGACTCTACAGAGTGAGCCCAACGTCTGGTGAATAAAGGTGGTGGTGTATTGGAGATGAGTTTCAAAAGAGAGAGGGGGTCAAGGTAAATCTTGAGGTACTTAAACAGGACAGGAAAATATTTCTAATGGCAGCTGTTTATAAAGTTAGTATTCTCAGAAATGATATGCATTCCCCTAAATTATCCATATTTAACAGTAACTGCATAAAAAGTAATGTGAAAAACTGTATTTTGTATTGTTTTGTTTTTATTGGCAACATTCTGTTACAGTTCTTTTCATGGAACTAGTAATTTTGAGTTTTAACTATGTCATGGCTTGTGCACATAACTCTAATCATAGTTCTGATAGGTCAGCAGCTCATAATTAGCATTCTGTGCACAAACCATGACACAGTTAAAACTCCATAGCACAGGTTCCCTGAAGAGAAGTGTAACAGAATGCTGAACATAAAAATAAAACAATGTAAAATATAGTTTTTTATCACTTTTTATTCAGGTACAGTTACATATGGATAATTAAGGGGAATGCATGTAATTTCTGAGAATAAGAACTTAATGAGCTAATGACACCTCAAAGAAAACTTTAAAAGGCATAATAATTAGGTACAATTCTGCCTGCATTCCATTTATAGTTTTTATATTTCTTCTCTCCATTTTTAATTATTACTAAGGAAATGTGCATGACTATATAATTGTTATCCCTTAGAGTTCCCTTAGATTCCATCTGCCTCTATAGCTTACTCCTTATTTCAAGTCATAGTCCTTTATTGTGACATCACAATCTGTTGCCATGGGAGTAACTGTGATGTCACAAGGAGTGCTCTGTAACTTCAGGTAGGGATAAAGCAGCAGTGATAGACAAACTCTTCAGGAGCAAATATCAGGTTTTCATATAGATGATCTTAGTAATAAATAATAGGGAAGAATAGTACAGCACAAATGGGAAATACAAGCTGGACTGGGTCTAAATATTAGGTTTTGTTAAAGTTCTCCTGATAGCAATGGTGATAAAAGCAACCGTACTTGCTCTAGCTTTTGTGGGGCCAGGGTATCTGACACTACTTCCACAATACCCAACATTTTACAAAAGGCAGGGGAAAATCCACAGGTTATCATACACGCTGGTGTAAACGATATAAATAACACCCCATTTAACCAGTTACAACAGGACTATGTGGCATTATGTAACTTGCTACTAGACTGGGGATGCTGTGTTTGCATATTTGAAATCTTACCCATCCCGAGAGCAACATCTACCATAACACAGAACATTAAAGCCCTAAATGAATGGCTGAGAAAGTGGTGTTTTAAGCAGGATATACCCTGTATTACCCACCAGGAATCATTTTCAGACTGTTCTTCCTTGTTTTGATGGGATGGTCTGCATCTTAGTTGTAGGGGCAGTACACTTCTGGGGAAAAGTATTACTACCATTATAAATCATTGTTTAAACTAAAGGCAATGGGGAGAATGGGTCTATCCCCAAGTCTCTGAATACTCACCAAAATATCATTACAACTAAATGTAAATTTCTAGCTCTGAATGCCAGATCTTTAAACCAAGACAAATTAGCAGAACTCAAGGCCAAATGTAAAATTTTAAATATAGGTGTGGTGGGAGTAACTGAAACCTGGCGGGATGCATCCTCTATTTGGTCCAGAGAAATTCCAGGCTATAAGTTATACCACAAAAATAGATTAGACAAACAAGGTGGTGGGGTCTGTATGTACATGTGAAATGACATCCCTTCTTTTGAAGTATGTTCTCCCTTTCCCCTGGAAAGTATCTGGGTTAAAATTTTATTAAAGGAGCATTCCTATATAATCGGTACTATCTATTGACCTCCATCTGCCGATTCTGATTACACAACTAGTATATTTAAAGAGATTACAAACTTCTCAGAATCTCAAGATACTGTAATATTTGGTGACTTTAATTTCCCTTGTATTGATTGGGACTCATTTTCATGACAGTCTTATGCTGAGAGAGGATTAATAGATGTGATAGTTAGCACTGGATTACAACAACTTTTTACCAAACCCACTCAAGGTTCTAACATTCTGGATCTATTATTTACAAATATAGAGCAACAAATTAGCAATCTACAAATTTGGGACCCACTTTGAACCAGTGACCATTCTTCCATTCTTTTTGAAATTCAACAGGTTAAAACCATACATAGGAAGTTACATTATACAAAAAATTGTAATAAAGCAAATTTTTTCAAAATCAACAAATATTTACAAAGCATAAATTGGGAATCTAACCTCCTTAATTGCACAACACAACAAGCTTGGGACATTTTTAAAAATATTGTACACCATTTGGAGAATACTTTCATTCCATCGAAAAGGAAATTTAATAACAAAGGAAAAATCCCCCCTTGGTTTAACAGGTCAATCAAAAATCAGATTAAAACAAAAATTAAACTTTTTTGGAAACTGAAGAAAAGTTATTTTCCATATAAAAGTACCTTACTGCACAAATATAGATTATCTGTTAAAAACCTGAAAAAAATCTATCAAATTGGCTAAAAACAAGTTAGAATTTAAACTAGCTCACACAAAAGACTGTCATAAATCTCTCTTTTCTTATATAAATAGTAAAAAGGGTGCACCAAGGACCATCGGTCCCATTATAACCAATGGTTCTCCCTTATCCAGTATAGAAACTTCAAATCTCTTCAATAAACATTTCTGCTCTGTCTTTTCCCAACAATCATCTATTAATACACTTAAAGTTCACCATGCAGATTATCACAGGTTTTACCCAATCAACATTCTACAGGCTAATGAAAAAAAAAAAACACCAGATGGTATCCATCCATGGTTTCTGATTGAAACCTCTGCAAATATTTCTATACCGCTGTCGATTATCTTTAAGAAATCTCTACAAGAAAGTAATGTACCAAACGACTGGCGTTCAGCAATAGTTACTCCAATGTTCAAAAAAGGCAATAGAAGTTCTGTGCAAAATTATCATTCCATTAGCCTGACCTCAGTGGCTGGTAAACTAATGGAACAGGTAATGAAGTCCTTGATCGATCATGATTGTAAAAAATTAGGTATTCATGATTCAATCCAGCATGGATTTACTCCTAAGTATTCCTGTACCACCAACCTGATATCATTTTACAATAATATAAGTGCTCTACTAGATGCAGGTATCCCTTCTGATGTAATTCTTCTGGAATTTAGCAGAGCTTTTGATAAAGTCTCACATGAAAAACTAATCACTAAAATGCATAATTTAGGTTTGTCATCTGATATTGTCAACTGGACTTCAAACTGGTTAACAAACCATTCCCAGAGAGTTAAAATTAATGACACTTTGTCTGATCTGGGTAGAGTGACAGTGGAGTGCCCCAGGGGTCGGTCCTGGGACCAACACTATTTATTACCTTTATTAGTGATTTACAAACAGGACCTAATAATTTCATGGTTAAATTTGCAGACAATACTAAACTGGGGGGGTAAGGTTAATAATCAAGAAAATATCTCCTCATTAAAGGAGGATTTGGGAAAATTAATACTTTGGGCAAACGATAATCATATGCAGTTTAATCAAGACAAATGCTTAATAGTACATTTCGGTGCAAAAAATCCTACAACTATATATTATATAAATGGACTTCCACTTTACTCATTAAACTGTGAGAAAGATCTAGGTATATATATCAATAATAAATTCACATCAAGTGATCATTGTGTTAGAACTGCTTGTATGACCAATAGACTTTTGAGGCAAATACAGTGCACCTTTATTAATCACACTGAATAATGCCTTATCCCATTGTATAGGGCATATACTGTATTAGACCATACCTGGATTATAGCTCCCCTTTTTAGAATCCAAATCTAAAAAATTACATTGCCATACTTGAACAAGTTCAGAGGAGAGTAACCAGAATAATTCCCAGATTAACAAATTTGGATTATCAGACCAGATTAAAAGCTACTGGTCTCTTCTCTCTTCAAACTAGAAGACTAAGAGGAGATATGCTTATGATTTTTAATTTAATAAATTCACCTGATCTCATGGAAAAATGTGGTCTAACTTTCTCCAAAAGGAGACATGTTCCAAGACTGCATAAAAAACAGCTTGAGGTCAAAAGTTATAGAACCAGTAAGAGGGGAAACTTTTTTTCAATAAGGGCTTCTAGCATATGGAATACCTTGCCACAGGAATTAGTTGAGGCTTCTAGTATCATTATGTTCAAAAATAAACTAGATGTTTGGATTAGGGATAACAAATAAATAATGTCCCACACTGTGTGGGGAACAGTCTCAATGGGCGTTAGCCTTCTTCTGTTCTTTCGTACTAAGTACTAAGTACTAAGAAAGTAAGTGTCACCAGCCAGCTGCCAAATAGAACTGATTTCCTGTCACCTTTAAAGGAGAGGGTCTTTTCAAGGCAGGAGCTGTTTCCAGCATTGATGCCAAACAATGGAGATAGTATGTTAAGATGTTGCCTAATCCCAAAAAGCATGGATTGTATTTTCGGGAGGATTAGTACCATTTTTTCTTCAGAGAACTAGGCTTGGAGCTTAGCAAATGAGTTACTGAATAATTGATTAATGGCAGTAATGTTGTCACTGTGGGTGTAGAGGATGGCATTGTCAGCATAAAGGATTGTATGCACTGGATTGCAGGCTGTAGGGAGGTCACTTATGAAAACTGAAAACAAGAGGCCCTGGAATAGAGCCTTGGATGGCTCCTCAAGAGATATGATTAGCCCCAGATAGGATATTACCAGTTTTGACTGCCTGTCTTCGATGACACAGGTAGTCTTTGAACCAGGCAAGAGCAGGGGGCCAGAGGCCAAGTGCCACTAGTTTGGAAATTAATAATTTGTCATCAGCAAATTCAAAAGCCTTAATCAAATCCATGAACACAGCACCAATAACATGACCCTTGTGCATTGCTTGGTAAAAGGCATCAATGAAAGTAATTAGAGTGGTATCTGTGCTGTGACCTTTTCCAGAACCATGCTGCTCCAGGCAGGTGAGGTCATGCAGCTGCAAGTATTCAGTTAGCTGGTGGTGGACAATTTTCTCTTGCAGCTTGGACAGAGCAAGAGAGAATTGAAACTTTGCAGTAGATTTCGAGGGAGGTTTTTTACCCTTCTTGTGCAGAGGGATAACCTTAGATGTTTTCCAGAGGACAGGCAAATGGAGACATATTGGGAAGTTATATGCATTATGGATCCACTCATCTTATAGTTCATATCAGAATTTTGTTTGACAGATTTACAAATATTTCTGAATATTAATGGACGTACCAAAAGTGATCACATACATTGACTGTACAATTAGTGTACAAGTTCACGACTTGCACATATTTTATGTCCCCCAGTTTAAACATAGGAGGAAGTTGTAGTACTGTAGTAAACAGGAAAGGGGGGTTATGGAATTATGCTTTTATAAATGTTTATTTTTATCTGAACACATCCAAAATTTACATTATCAGATACAATGCATCAGTGAGATGCAGGTTGTAGATAAATGCCTTGAACAGATTTTCAAAGTAATCACAGATACTTTATATAAAGATAAAAAACTGACAAGTTTACATCATGGTTTGATAAAACTTATAGTATTTAAAAAAGAAGTCACTAAATTGGTGAAATATGTTAAAAGGAATATATCACAGAGGGTGTTTGGTCAAAATAGTATAGACACAATTGAGTGATACAAAACCATTCAAGCAACACTGCGCTGTGCAATATAGCACCATGGAAAAATAGCCCAAATGCACTATATAAACGTCCTTCAAAATGCAGCAAACACCAAAAAAAAAAAATAAGGAGGGAGACAGAGTTAAACCCCAGTCCACTGGTCATCCCACACATCACAGCCTCTCACTCTACATGCTGAGCCACAGGGCCAGCTTGCTTAGCCACCACACAATGAAAGTCTCAGCTGGCTCAGTCTGAGCAAAAACACCTACACCTGGAACCATTTTCACTCATGCTATTTTGGCCATGCAGATGTTAATCACTCTATTATGTCTGCATGAGCTTAACTGGATACCATCACAGAGTAGCAGTGTGTACTTTGATGCTTTAAAGAAAAAAATGAAATTTCCAACTGCTACAAAAAAAAATCATACAAATGGGAGTTATGGAACAGAACATTAGCGGTAGTTCTGAATAAAGACAGTAAAGCATGCTGGCAGATGGTAGTATATGAAACCAAAAACATACACCAAGCAATAGAAGCCAATTAAAGGGAAGATGACTGGGTATCACACTGTGAAAATTTACTTTACGACCCCTCAAGAAATGATAACTCATAAAAAAAGAAAAAAAAAATTACAAACTGGATTAGCACCCCTAAATGCTGAAAAAATACAAATAAGAACAATAATGATCAAATATTAAAAGTAAAGAAACTCTAGGCCAGGACCAAATCCCATCAGATATTTGCAAGTTAGGATTAGACTGGTGGGTACCACTCTTAACAAAATGTTTTATTATGGTCATTACAACAACAGTCATCCCATCAGGCTGAAAAGAGAGTATTATTTAAATTATAAATTGGGTAGCTAGAAGCCACAAAATAAAGAAACACCATTGGTCAAAATGCATCACCTGACCATTGATTAATGGAACACCCTGCTGAAGTATAGCCATCCTTTAAAAAAATATTTATTCTTACAGCAGATCAATATCTCCAAAAACTAAAAGAATAGACATGGGGGACGTGGCTAACACTTAGAGTTGTTGACAGCCTGATTTTGACTCTCCTCCCAAGTCTATTCTAATGACATTTACATTCTGACATCAGTGGTACTTTTCAACAAAATTCATTGGCAGATCATGGATAAGAGTTCCACCTACCATTCGAGCTATTTTTGACAACAGTACTGTACTGCCCTCCACAGCAAAAGTCAGATTTGAACTGTGATGCTACCAAATTTGTATAGTCCCTAGGCTATATTCCTGACATGGAACTTTTGTAAAAGAGTGTATACTCAAAGGTTGTATCCAAATTACCAAATAAATAAAATAAATGTATCCTAACACAGCATCATCAACTAATATGGACAAAATGGAAATAATGTTTAATAAGGTCCTTACTGAACTTCAGGACATTAAGTGACATTTCTCTCAACAGTCCAAGAAGCTAACACAACTCTCTGTTAAAACAACAGCAAATGAACAGCGAATTGTACAGACCGGAAGAATCATGCCACAAGGTATGCACTATCCTCAGAGACCAACTGACACCATCCCAACTTTGCAGCCTAACTTGGATGATCTGGAGAACCCCGGGTGCCACAATAACTTAAGATTTATCGACTTACCCAAAAAGGCAGAATTGGGCGACACCATCTCATTCCTGCAACATATATTTCTGTACATATATTGGCTGTCATCCTTAAGCTCACGGGGGACATGTATTGTAGTATGAAATTGAATGGGCTCATCCTTTTCTCACTCCACCACCCAAAAATGAAGAGAATCCTCATCCAATTATTGCCCAATTCCTCAGGTTTCAAGTCAAAGAAATTCTGCATCAAGACTGAGAATTAGGAACTTTAGAGTGGTGAGGCCACAATGTTATGATCTTTCAGGACTACTCCAAACAACTTACTATGCATTGTTATGCATTCACAGAGGCACTACATGCATTTCATGGGGCCAGTATCTTCTTTATGCTCTGCTGCCCTGCTCTGGTAAGGATACTACACAATGTGACCTCAGTCATTTTCCACACTCTGAATTCTGCTATGGCCTATATACAGTCACTAGTCTAAGGCCCTGATGCAATCCAAACCAAGGGCCTGCCAAAGAGAGGAAGAGCAGTAATCTCATACTCAAATGGAAACAACTCCAGCTTCTACTATGGATAATCCTTCTGCCTGAACTACACAGGCAACCCTTGAGGATATGTGACTGTTACCTCCCAAATAAAAATGCAAAACTCACCACCACGGTGGCTACAGGGACTCCCCCATCCATGATAGATCCAGGAGTCAGAGCCATATTGATCTTTCCAAGGACACTGATGCAGATTCTTCCTCCTCTGCTGTGTCATCACCACTATGCTCCACTGCTTCTGGAGGCCACATCTGAAGCCTCTCCCACGGTGCCCAGCCTAAAGTTGTGCTCCACTCCAGTTCAGCGAAGTCACAGCCCACTGGACTGAAGTATAAATCCTGGGCCAAAATTCTGTTAGGTACCCAGCCACCTGCGATACTAACTCCTGAATTCTTTACTGGCAAGAAGAGACAACAAGATGAATCTGATGACTTAAACCCCCCTCTTCTCCCAGCTACCTGAACTTTAGCTTGGATGTTTGCTGTAGTAAGAATGTTATGTCCTGGTACGTCAGACTACCTGCTACCCATACTGATTTAATGTACAAGCAATTCACCTGTATTTAGGCCTTTAAGGTTCAATTACACTGCTGCCTCTACTCAATTGTTTTGGGTGCTTAGTTTTAATCATTTTGGTTGACATAACCCATGACAGTATATGTTCTTGGGACTACTACTCAAAGGACGAAGCTGTACGTTTGGGCTCACTTAAATTCTTGCACCCAAATTGTCTTAAGAAACAACCAGAAAATTATCTCCTAGCTGTATTTGTAAAGGTGCCAGCATGTGAGAGAGACTGAAAGTTTTAATTTTGGCTTTCCTTTGTATTATTTATAAATCTGCTCTTCAATTTGTAGTAAATGAATAGCATATAAGGTGTCCTTGCTTGTATGTTAAGTTTGCTTACACTCTGATAATCAGGGATGGGTGAGTGCTCCCCCTTTGCCTCTGAGGCTGTGTATTGGTTCCACTCTCTGGGGCACTCTACTGCCTTAGTGCTGGCCTTACATACAGCGGCAATGGTGTATATGACACCTGGCTCAGTACATGCCCTTGTTCTGCTAACAATTGCCGGCTGCTAAGTGATCCAACTTTGCAGGCCTTAAATTATTGGATAATAGCTAATGTATGATAGATTTGGCTCCTCTTGAGTCATCTAATTTTTGCACCCACTTGGGGGGGTCTCTGGGAGTGCTCATGGTTCCACCTTGGGGTATTTCCTACTTCTGGTTCTCTGCTTTCTGTTTCCCCTTACCCTCTCATCCTTCCCTATATCTATGCTCTTCTCTTCTCTTTATTACTGATCTACATCTATCTATTTACCCTATCCCCATGAATGCAGAAACTTACAGAACCAGTTAGTGGAGAATACACTAAAAGATCAATGCAGGACTCCCTCTAACACATGCATTCAGATTAATCAGAAGATTAAACAAACTCTGCTCCTTCTTCCTGCTTGGCTATTTTATATGCCACAGCCGTCACTAAGTTATTCCAGAATTAGAAGAGTATTATATGTTTTTTTAATCTATTTTAGGAGGTGATGTTTAGTAAATCAGATTCCCCTCTGTCTATTGCATGAAATAGTTCTAATATTTGACTTTAGCTAGCCACCATAGTGGTCAGTTAGCCTCTGGCATGGTAGCCCCTACCCCACTTGGCTGTGAGTAGAACCTAGGGTGGCATTGTAACACAATTTACATCCACGTATCTACCTATCTACTGTGTAGCATTCTGAGTGGGACATATGTATTTCAAACTGCAATATTGAGACTTGTGTATAGGTGAAACAGGGCATACATGAACTTATTAGGACCCTGGAGGCACTGTTCCTAATGCAATATCCTCTATATATGCTTGCCAATTTTCTCTGACTAAATCACAACTATTCTGCTGTCCTACATATGGATAATTGAGCTCAGATATCACAGCTAGAATGTCAGGGGACTCAACTCCCCAATTAAATGCAAGCAAGTACTGACTCATCTTCATAAACATAAAGCTCAGGTGGTTTTGTTACAAGAAACTAAACTTAAGAAGTTGGAATCCCAGAAACTACAATGTGGCAGGGTTGGGGTTGAGGTGCATAGTACTGCTCAATCTGAAAAAAAGAGGTGTCTCTATCCTCATTCATAAAACTTTGCATTGGACCCTTCACAAAATTCTCAAATACACAGAAGGTAGTTAAGTATTAGTGCAGTTTGATACCCCTCAATGCCTTTTTATTATACTTCATCTTTATGCTCCCATCAATGATGCTCCTAACTCCTTCCAAAACCTCGCAGCAGCACTATCCAGCTTTACTGACCCACAAACCCCTGTATTAGAAGAAGGGGGTTTTAATTTGACACTCAACTATACAGTGGATAGAAGCCTCAGTAAACCTGAACCACATGTACAGGCTGTGCAATCTGTCTTACTATGGATCAAAGATCATGCACTCATGGACATATGGACACAGTATAATCCTAGAACTGGAGATTATACCTACCAATCTCCCATATATGGTTCACTCAGTCATATTGACATGTGGCTCACCTCCCAACATCTCACTCCTTTAATCACCTCTGTGGATTTTAATCCTCTGGTCATTTCTGACCATGCCCTCATTCAATTAGATCTCCTGTTTGGTAGTTCTCCACAATGCTCACCCAGTTAGGCATTGAATCCTACTCTTTTATTGGATACACAGTTCAAACTATGGCTTCAGAAAGCCACAGATGAATACTTTCTGGAGAATGACAATGGATCTACCTCTGTGTCTGTACTTTGGGAGGCCTTTAATGCCACTCTCAGAAGTAGAATTATAGGATATTTGACACATCACTGCAAAGAGCATGAAAAACAATTGACCTCCTTAGAAACCCAACTTGGGGGGCATGGCCTGACTCGAGACAGGATGGATACCTGAATCTTTCTCTGTATGACTAAACTGACTATCCACATTCATCTACCACCATCTAGGACTTAAATGGGCACAACTCTGATGTAATATCAACAAATTACCCCTCCTGCAGCATTCTTGTAAGTCATTTTCTGCCTCAAGACTCCAACGCTGGTCTATTTCAATCTTAACATCTCCCTATCCATCCAAGCACCAGGCCTTCCATCATGGCTGAATCTATGCAACAACTCACCTCTCTACAAAAGGTAGAAATTATGTTTGAAAAACTAGTTTGTGACATGAATGAATTAAAAATAGCAACTCAACAAACATACCTTAGACTCTCATTTATCATTGACAGAGAACAAAACCAAGCTAAATGAAGCTTCAGTGCATGAACTACAGGCAACTGTTTGGGAAGAAGAGCGTACCACAAAACACCTGCAATATAAGCTAGATGATATAGAAAACCATAGTCACAGAAATAACCTACGATTCTTTGGCTTTCCTGAGGATATAGAGCTCAGAAACACTACTGCTTTCTTCTTACATATACTGCCTACTATACTACTGCTGTAGTTGGATCATGGCTTAATCACAGAATGGTTGCAATGATCTTTAGGTCCTAAACCATCACTGGACCACAGACCTAGGCCAATCCTAGCTAAATTCCTTAATTTTGCACACACGGAACTCATCTTGCAAAAAGCCAGAGAGATTGGCACACTCACTTGGCAAGACCATCACATATTCATTTATACAGACTTCTTCAAAGAAGTATCTGTTAAATGACAAGCTTTTACTCCGCCAAGATTCATACTCCACCAGTGGGAATCAGATTTGCTCTGAGGTACCCAGCGGTCAGGAAAATCTATTTAAACAACTCAACAAAGGACTTTAATTCACCTGAAACTCTGATATCTTATTTAAATAATATGCACCCATTATGATAGGGGAGTTATTTAAATTAGTCAGAGTTATCTGTTGGGCTAAGTTATGAAAGAAGTCAGGGGCATCAGAATTTGGAGCATAGACATTAACTAAAGTCAATGGTCCAGAGGTAGTATCAAAGAAAGCAATTACCCATCTGCCTTCAGTGTCTTTAGTAGTGTTTAAAAGGGACCATTTTAAATTCTTATGAATCAGTATTGTAATCCTACATTTTTTTTAGAAGGTGATGATGCATATACATGACCAACCCAATCATGCTTTAGTCTGTCTTTGTCCTCTGCTAATAACTTTGTTTCTTGTAAAAATGCTGTTTGTGCTTTGTATTTTTTAAGATGACTTAGTACTTGTTTGCGTTTGCTAGGTGCATTTAGTCCCTTTACATTCCATGTATAAAGTAGTAAGTCAATCATAGTGATTTATATAAAATCCAGTTATATTAAACTTTATGGAATTATCAGGGACCAAAGTGCTGAGCAAAAAAGAGGAAACAAGTAATACATAGCAGAGCACAACTATAGACCTAATACTGCTTATAAACCTATAGATAAAGTTAAAAAAATAAAACTTGAAGGTAGACAGGACATGCTCCAAATTCTGATGCCCCTGACTTCTTTCATAACTTAGCCCAACAGATAACTCTGAATAATTTAAATAACTCCCCTATCATAATGGGTGAGAAGCAAATCTCGCACTAGATGCTAGTCTAGATAGAAGTAATTCAACTTCTGATGCACATCCCAGAAGCATAGATGCCCTTTCATTGTTAATGTAGGACTTTGGGTTATCAGACATCTGGAGACCTTTTCATCCCAGAGACCGAGAATTCACATTTTACTATTCTTAAATCTTATAGTAGGATCGATTATTGGCTTACCTCATCTAATATCACTTCAAACATAATTGAATCTACTATTTTGCCTTTACTCATATCAGATCACTCACTTGCCAAATTGCATCTTATTTGGGGTCCCCCACTTAAATCCCCCTCCTGGTGCTTAGATCTGTTACTACTTAGAGACCCAGAATTCTTACCCTGGATCAAAACCCAAATACAAGATTTTTTATTTCACAATAATCCTTCAGATACTTCTATGGGTATTACTTGGGAAACATTCAAATCTACAATTCGTGGAAAAATTATAAGCTATGTTGCCCACCGGAAGAAATTAATAGAACAGCAACTTAATACTTTGGAGAAACAACTTAAAATGAAAGAAGCTCCATACTTTGTTACTCCACACCCCTATCCCAATTCCTCTCTTCATTCAGATATTGCAATTACGTATGCAAATTAATGAGCTTATCTCGTGTAAGACCAACATAGCTTTGTTTAAGATAAAACACAAATACTAGGAGAGGGGTGATAAAGGTGGTAAAATATCAGCTTATCATCTAAAATACCAACAAATGGGACAATATATAGCTGACTTAAAAGATAACTATGGTCAAATACACATTGACAACCCTTCTGTAAACAATATCATGATGTAATTTTGTAAAAAATTATATTTGCCCCCACCTCATTCGCAACCTACTCTAATTCAGAACTTTTGGGGAAAAAATAACACTTCCTCACCTTTCCAAACATGAATCAGAACAATTAGATGAATCCTTTACAATACAAGAAATCCAAAATGCATTGTCATCTCTCAAATCTGGCAAAACTCTTGGAGGAGATGTTTTCCTGTAGATTTTTATAAATCTCTTGCTGATTTACTTTGCCTTCTATTTTGTAAAGTGTACCAAGAATCCACCTGTCTTGCTAAATTACCTCCAACCATGACAGAAGCTATTATGACAGTACTCCCAAAGAGAGACAAAGATGCTTCCTTACCAGCCAATTACCACACCATATCTTCACTTAATACTGATGGTAAAATATTTTCTAAACTTTTAACACTATGTCTGGAACCCCTCATTCCTAAATGCCTAAATTAGTTCATCAGTCCCGGCAGGTTTCATTAAAGGTAGGGTTGGTTCAGACCACCTTCGCTCTTTATTTAACCTTATGTACGGAGCCAAAACTCTTAAATCCCCTGTAGCAACTACTGCTATTGATTTTGGAAAAGCCTTTGATTCTTTAAATTGGAACTTTCTATATCAGGTTTTATCACATTTGGATATCAGTAACCAATTTTGCTCTTGGAATAAATTACTCTACACCCTTCCTCTGCAAAGGTCCTCACTAATTCTATGTTAACCCCATCATTACACCTTGCCAAAGGTACTAGACAAGGTTGCCCCCTATCCACATCCCTTTTTATTCTAGCCCTAGAACCCTTGACAGCTACCCTTCGACAAACTAGTAACATAAGGGGCATTTCTATTGATGGTTTATTTATTTATTTATTTAGTTAAACATCAGTTTAGAAACCTTTGAGCCAGATGCTCATTTACAAAGGTACCTCGTCACAAAGAGGACATCAGAACAGTAGTACAAGGGACACAGTACTTACAAACAAAAAAGTTACAGTTCAATTACAATTTTGTTACAATAGAATACAATCTCCAACGAAGCAAAAGATAACAAAATGTGCAAAACTTATGGTCGAGGACAGCTGGTGGGGGTAGAAGGGAGGGAGATAGGGAGGAGGAATTAGTGGGAAAGGAAGGGGGCAGCTCAGTGAGCATTGTCAAACAGAGTATATATATATATATTTTTTTTTTTTACACTAGGCTAGCAGCAGTTGCATTTGTGAGAGCTAAGCAGGAAGTTTCTGAGCCTGGGCTAAAAGCAAGCTAAGGTTAGTAAGTTTGAGACACTGGCAGGAGGAGTTATACCAGTGTAGGCGCACGGTAGGGAATGCCCTCTGACCTTGAGAAGGTCCTGGCTCTCGGAATAACTAAGGCAGCTCTTGACGAGCTGCGTGTGATCAAGTCGGTGCAGTATGGCGAATGGAGTTGGATAGGCCTATGGGGGATAGGCCATGCAGGGCTTTAAAGGTGAGCTGGCATGTCTGATACATGAGTCGCTCTTCCAGGTTGAGTAGGGTAGCCAGGGTGTACAGCTCACATGTGTGAGTGAGTCTGGGAGCACCAGTGATAAGTCTGCAGGCCTTATTAACTGTGAGGTGAACCTTGTTGAGGGCAGTCTGATCTGCTGAGCCATAGACCAGAAGGCCATAGTCAATGAGAGACATGACAGAGGAGGTGACAGCCAGGTGGAGGGCATCAGGAGGGAGGCATTTCTTGTGCCGGTAAAGAATGCCTAGCCGTGAGTTGGCAACAAATTTAGGGCAGATATATGTCCATGGAATGAAAGTGCAGGGTCAAAGGTTATACCAAGATATTTATAGGACTGCACCTGGTCAATGACGAGATTGGGTTTGGAGTGGACAGCTAAGGAAACTTGCTGTACTTATTTTGGGGTGGGAGAAGAGCATCGTTTTTGTTTTCTTAAGGTTGATAACAAGTCGGTGCTCAGTGAACCAGGTAGCTGCAGAGTCAAAGACTAGTTGGAGGAGTTCTGTAGCAGCATGGGGTCATTGTGGGAGGCAACGAGAACAGCATCATCAGCATAGAGAAGCATCTTACCCATACAACTGCTGGGTAGGGAGTTAAGAAAGAGTGAGAATAGTAGGGGTCCAAGAATTGAGCCCTGCGGCACCCCAGTGCGAATGGGGCATGTTTCAGAGAGAGTACCATTGACTTTCACACATTGGGAGCGGGTGGAGAGATAGGTTCTCAATATACTTCACTGTCTTATGCCGATGACTTTCTAATTCTTTTAGAAAATCTTGATTCTGCCACTCAACCCCTGGCTAACTTACTTAATAAATTTACCAAACTGTCTGGGTTAGCAGTAAACTATAGAAAATCTGAAGTGTTACCCTTAAATACCTTCTGAAAACCCAACATGAAGGACCTCCTAGGTCTTTGTTGTGCTCCTCAAGGTATTACATATTTAGGCATGAAGATTTTATTGAATTTAGATAGGATTTGGGAAGCAAATCTCACCTCTCTACTATCAGACATTAAAATTACCTTAGACAGATGGAAACTTTTGAATGTATCTTTGTCCGGTAAAACAGTTGCCATTAAAATGTCTATAACAACAAAAATACTTCACTTATTTGCCAATATTCCACTAATCTTATCTCCTCCCCCTTCTGGCAAAAATAGATAAATTAATACATGACTTTATCTGGGAAGGCTGTATTCCAAGGTTCAGTCACAGTAAACTCCGATGCCATTGGTCCAAAGGTGGCTTCTGACTGCCCTGGTTTTTAGCTTATTTATGGGCCTTTCGAGCCTCCCAAACTACTAAACTGTTCACTAAACCAAACTTAACCCCCCATGGGTGGATATGGAATCCTCACTGACCCAGGGTAATATTCTACTTCTTTTATTTATAATACCCTAGCCTCCAAACTAAGGAGGCATCCCACTATTGCCTCATCAGTTCATTACTGGTTCAAACTACATAAATGGCTAAAATCCAACTCTACCCCTGTTTTTTTCACCCCATTTGGGGAAACTGTAATATTAACCTTGATAATCACCCATTGTTCTGCCTTTCTTGGAAGAATAGAAGGATATGCTTTCTGGGAGATATCCTAATTAATAACTCTTTAACCCTACACTCATTTACTGAATTTCAAACCAAATGGGGCATACCTAGGCAAGAACTTTGAAGTTTTTACAACTTCGCTGTGCACTGTCAGCCTCATTACAAAAACTATCTAGACAACCCCCTATTGATAATTATGTCTCCCTGTGGACTGGCGTTTCTTCTGGTCTAATCAGTAGAATATATAAAACTATCAGGGACAACTTAACAGACCAATCACATGTAGCTAAAGCTAAATAGAGTGCAACCTTACAATATACTATAACTGACACCCAGTGGAACAAATGTTTGATTTTCTGTCATAACATTTTAAAGGATGTCCGCAGTATGCTTATCCAATTCAAAATTCTCCACATTTTGTACAGAACCCCATCAATCCTGTACTGTTTTGGACTAATACCAAATGATCACTGCTGGCACTGTAATGCTCCAGGTAGTTATTTTTTTACATATCTTATGGTCTTGCAAATCTATTTATAAATTATGGCAGATCATCTGCCATCTTGCATCTAGGATTGTAGGCCATAATATTTCTTTTGACCCTCAATATTTCTTATTGGGAATTATAAACCAGAGAGACAATAAACTTTCTAAGTTCCAGCATAGATGGTTAAACATATTATTTATGCAAGTTAAGCACCTTATCTTAATGTACTGTTAATCTCCTACAATCTCTGACATTGCAGACATTCTTAAAAACTTAACCCAAACTGCCTCTCTGGAATGTCTCTCTTACCTTGCCTTAGATCAAAATCACGAATATAACTTGTGTTGGCAGGATTTGCTTAATTATTTGAAATCTGTATGATTTAGTGGCTTAGTGTGATCTATAAATCATCATTCCACCATTTTATTATTTATTACTGCTTCTCAATATCTCCCTTACATGGTATCTCTCTGATATTTAAAAAGTGTTTAAACTGTTATTATAATGTTACAATTTTGCTTTTGCTTTTTTTCTCTTCTACAAGTATTACTTAGCATAGGATCATGTTATGCTCTGTGTATAATCATTGTATGTAATCTTTCTTTTCTTTACTCTTTCTTGACAATAAGCACTATTACAACTATACCTTACCTTCATCACCTTACTTTCCCACTACCAAGAATAGTGCACAATTTTACTGTTCATTTTACTGTGTATTTTACTATTCTCTATGCTGTAATACTATGTCTTGTTTCCAGTTTTACTTTTTTTTAAATCAATAAACAAATAAAATGCAAAAAGAAACCCAACTACCAAGGACTTCCAGTGACGTCACCTAGATGGCTGCCACTTGAGGTTATGGCTCTCTTAACCCCCCCTCCCCATATTTATTGACTGTCCTAATACTTTGTGACCAGACCGGGTCACTCAAAATCTGCCACAGTAACTCTGAAAATTTCTGAAATGCTCACTGGCAAAGTTAAAGTGTCAGTTCCCTCTGCGGTTCCATCTATATGCTCTGAGTCACCTACTTCAGAGTGTTCGGCAAGATTTCAACGATGATGGAGATTCGATTGTAGCTGAAGATCAAACCATCTGGCATGTTCTAACCACAGTTCAGAAAATTGAATCTGCATTTGCAGATATTAAAATGCATATGAAAAACCTTGATAAAAAGATTATAGCTACAGCACAGTAAGTGGGAGAATTAATTTATCTATAGTCCATGATTGCAATATTTTGTATTTGCTTCAGAAGGAGCGTGAGTTGGAAAGTAGGGCGGAGGACATTGAAAATAGAGCCCGCATAAATAATTTCAGAATTCATGAGCTTCAGGAGGGTATCGAGGACTCTTTCCCAACTATGACAGACTGTGTTAAACAAATGCTTTCGATCACTTTGGAGTTTCCAGAAGACACCCCTTTGAATATTGAGCAATCCCAGAGACAGCTTGGACTTCGTCTAAAGAACAATCTGCTAGTCTGCACTCAATTATTGCAAGAATGTTAGATTTTAAGATAAGAGACCTTATCCTTTCCACTGCCTGGAAGAAAAAAGGGCTCATTTATGATGGTCAATCGAGTTTTCTAGAACAGGACTTTTCCCCAGCTCTACAGGCCTAGTGGCAACAACTTCATCTTACATTGAAACAATTCAAAGGGAAATGTTCTATCAAAGGACAGATTTTGCAACATGCCAGAGTAAAATTGCACTTAGAGAGTGGCCCTCTGATTTTTTGCTCATTAGCAGAAGCAGCTCCAGCCGATAGGGCTGCAGGTAAGGCATTTGGAGGTAAAAATATTAAACATTACCAAAGTTATGAGTCTGTGTTAGTGAAATGTAATGTAGGCTCATACCTTTGTTGTTTTTTAAATATTTGTACACCAAATTTTCAACATAGTCTTTTTTTGTATTATTTGTTTTAGCCATTTTTCCCCATTTTCACCCACCCTCATGTCCTTGGTGTGAGCATGCCTGTGTGGAGGCATGCATAAGTCACACATTGCAGGACTCCCCACCCTACTGGTCACCCACTACCCGCCTGCGCTGCCACTGGATCTCCATCCAAAGGCAGCAGGACTGTGAGAGGGTGAAACCCCATCCCTGAGAGAGAAAAGCCACAGTTAGGCAGCTTGATCCTGCTCCCACCCTGCCCCCACCCATGCTGGCTCATGAACAAGGGCAGAGAACATTTTCAACTCCTGCCCAAAAGGTGATTTTGAGCAGGGGCCATGAAATCACCTTTCAGGATGTGAAAAAACATTTTAGCCAAGATTAGAAAAATGATAGCTGCCACGTTTATGTGGTGCTGTACAGATATGGCTATGTTGTACATTTGGGGTAAAAATTTTGAAAATTAGCAATGTTATAAGCCTGCATTAGTAAAATTCAATGTAGTCTAATAACCTGTTGTTTTTTTTTATATTTTTACACCAAATTTTCAACATAACCTTTTTATGACCCCACCTCATGAACAAGGGTAGAGAAAATGTTCAACTCCTGCTCTGCAGGTGATTTTTCGCAGGGGCAGAGAAATCACCTTTCAGGATGTGAAGAAACATTTTGACCGTGATTTGAAAAATGACAGCTGTCACATTCATAAGGTGCTGTAAAGAATAAAAGATATGGCTATGTTGTTAATTTAAGGGTAAAAACATTTTAAATGACCAAAGTTATGAGCCTGTTTTCACAAAATTCAATGCAACCTCATAACATTGTTGTTTTGTAATATTTTTTCACCCAATTTTCACCATAGCCTTCTTATGACGCCACCTCATGATCAAGGGCAGATAAAATGTTCAACTGCTGCCCAAAAGGTGATTTCTCACTCTGTGCATACCAGAGTCTCACTAGATTATTTTGTGAGTGGAGGTAACAGTTCTGCTCAGGTAGTACCAGCATCTGCTGGTAGGTAACATGCTTGCTGTTTGACATGAGCATCTTGGTGGGGGAACTGCCAAGTGTGCCTGGTGCATATAGTTGCTAGGCAACACCACAGGCAACCAGACAACTCGTGCAGTGCTTAAGCCAAAAGAAACACTTCTTTGGGCACAGGATTTGAGCATATATGATGTGGGACTCTTGCCTGACCTTTTAAGGGCAGACAAAACCCCTGTTTAAATGTTTTAAAGAGTGGGTTTGTAGTGAGGGACCAGAATCAGGAAGGCCAGGGTACATCCAGTCCACCCTCTATTAACTGGGGAGTATGGCGAGTGCCAGTGAATCCAGCGCCAGTGAGCTCATCAAAGGCAACACAGCTAAGGCCTTAGCCATGTCAGCCGGGGATGAGGGGAGAGGGGCAAGCATAATTTCTACCAAGGTATGACAAAGTGTTGAACATAGCTGCACTGCAACACTGCACCCGAAGCTTGACCTGCTATACCTCCTGAATGACCAGCTAGTGCCTGAGTCCAGGACAGCAATAGCTAATAGCATTCTGTTCCAACCCTGATGTATACCACCTCTGCCATGCAGGATATGGGAAAACAGGAATACAATAGAATGCAGATACTATATAATAAGGTTGCCTGATTCACCACAGCATCCCACAAAAGGTCACACCACTGTGAAGCACTGGCCGCTCTTAACTGGCCATCTCTCACAATCTGGCTGCAGTACCCATTATTATGTAACACGTTTAAGTTCCTCAATTGCACCCCAGACAGCATGACTGGACTGCTGGTCCCAAAGAGAGCAGGCAGGCAGCTCTGTACCTCTGGGAGAAATCTCCTGGAAGAGCCCAGGATACCCACTGCTGCTGGTGCAAAATCCTTTGCCCACGCTGCTCCGGTTCTGTGGAATAAGCTACCACAGCAATTACAGGATGCAACCTCTTTGGGAAGCTTCCAATCTGGGCTATGGGCACACCATCTGGGAATCACTATTTGTTCTTGCACTAAAACTCTGACCTAAAAGAGACTAGGTCCCTACTTATCTGCCCCAGGCAAGCCCAGACCACCCCTATGCAGTGGATGCTCAAGATATTGTCTACTGTTCTATTTGTGTGCCAAGTTAACTAACTCCACTGTATTCTAAATGTATGAATGACCAATCAGCACTGTGTACTAAGACTCAGACTCTGCATTGTGTGAGCCAGATTGTAACATGAAATGGCCACAAGCACCCACCTGTTATGTATTCCTTCCTTACCCCATCTTACTAAGAAAAACCTCCCCCACATCCCCATCCCTTAAATCTCCCTCCCCACGGGTGCCCTGATGACAACCATTACCTTACACAAATGTACACATATCATATGTAGTACCCTAGCCCCTTAGGATTAACTACCAATAGTATACAGAATATGGAGCTTTTCCCATCTTTTCTGATAGGTTCCCATATAATTAAAAATACTGGCCATGGTTTTCTCCATATGTAAGTTAAAGAGAAGTTCATTAAGCCACTCTGTATAGGTGGGCAGTAATGAGAATTTCCAATGTTTGAGCACAATTTTCTTGATGGAAACTGAGATCTCGGTAATGTGGTCGTGGCGGTCCATCAACAGGAAGCCTGAAAAGTCTCCTAAGATGCATACTGTGGGAGTGGAATAGTCTTGAAGGCCCAATAAGGATCCACTCTTGTTTTTATGAGATTCTATAACGGATGATTTTTGGATATTCCCAAAAAATATGATACAAGGTACCCACATCTTGCATACATCTATTACAGATAGGGGTTGGGACTTTGCCCATTTTGTACAGCTTATACGGTGTTAAATACATGTCATGCAAAATTTGTAGCCGCATCACTTGCAGTCTATACTGAGTTATGTATTTGTGGCAGTTCTTCAAAATTTGTGGCCATGCAGATATAATATTAGGAAACTTGTCGAGCCAATATCTACTCATGCCCACCACTTCTGGAAAAACTCTGTGATAGAGCATAGTATATATTATGGAAACAGCATATGGGGTGAAAGTCAGACCTCTACAGCTTTCAAACCATGCTTCCTTATCCACTGAGATAGGAGTATGCCGAAATAGGACACCAACAAGTGTCTAAGTTGAAACATCTTGAAAGACCACTTTGAAGGAAGATTAAATTTAGTGAGAATGTCCTGAGTGCTTAACCAGCCTTTCTCTGGTAAATAAAGTGCCCTTGCTGAACTGTCTTTTTGTAGTGGAAACCAATTATAAGGGATCATACATCTCCCTAGTAGGAAATTGGGGTTTTGAAATATTGGTTGAGCCAGGTCTTATGTACAGGCATAACTCATAGTGCTACAAATCAGGGAATGAACCCGAACTGACTGTGCTAAGGGGGAGTGATGCAGATTGGCGGGAAGTTTTTTAGTTTTTAAAAAGAGCATGGATGCTGGGGTTATTCCTGCATCGGTTAACATTTCTTGCTCAATTCTGACCCATGTTGGTTTATATGTACCCCACTCTTCCGAGTCTAATGGGAGGAACCATTTCAAATATTTGCTAAGATGACTAGACTAATAGTATAATGCAAAATGAGGGAGTCATAGGTCACCTGGGATCTTGGGGGCAGCTAATTTACTATAGGCTCTTCTCGGAGTTTTACCCTTCCAAATAAACTTGGATAAGCAAGAATGGATCTTTTTGAACCAGCTCTTGGGTAGCTATTCATTGAGCAGGTTAAGGGGATAAAATAACCTAGGAAGGATGTTCATCTTAATTATGTTTACTCTCCCCCAAAATGTTAGGGGGAAGGGAGGCCCAACATGTAAGATCTGCCTGGATATTAGAACTTTAAGTGTCCAAGTTCATTTTATGCATACAGTTCCTGTTAGACGAGAGTTGAATGCCCAAATATTTTAATTGTTTGGGGGACCAAGTAAGGTTTCACTCCAGGACTTCCTGTTTTAAGACCCTATAATTCAGTGGGAACGCTGCAGTTTTGTCTTTATTTAATTTATAATTTGAGAGTGTACTATAGTCCTGCATTAATTTTAGGAGATTGGAAAGTGACCTAGTTACATTAGTAATGTGAAGCAGTCTGTCATCTGCATAGGCTGCTACCTTTTCTACTTTATAACCTAATTGGATCCCAGTAATTCCCAGTGAAAATCGAAAAGTGGTTATTAAGGGTTCCAAATACAGGTTGAAAAGTAATGGAGACAGTGGGCAGCCTTGTCTAGTGACGGCTTGCAAAGCAAAACTAGGAGATAGAGTCCCATTACAGAAAATATGGGCTTTGGGGTTGGAATACAATGCTTTTATCCAGCAGATACATTTTCTAGGAAATCCGAACCCATTGAGAACCGAGAACAAGAATTGCCAATCTACTTGATCAAAAGCTTTCTCTGCATCTAAGGACACTAAAGCCATGGCTTGATGAGTATTCTCTGAAGTGGAAAAAACAGGGGATAGTCTGTGAAGGTGATTGACTGATGACCTGCACTGCATTAATCCCACCTGATCATTCCCAATTAAAGAAGAAAGTAATTTGTTTAACCTGCATGCCAAGAGTTTGGCAAAAATCTTGACATTGCAATTGAGGAGGGATATTGGGTGATAGCTCGATACCTTGGTTGGGTCTCTGTCTGGTTTAGGGAAGACCACAATGATGGCTTCTAATAAGCTCCAATCAACAGCTTTCCTGTTCATCATAGAGGTAAAGACTCTTTTCAGCCAGGGGATCAGTTGTTCAGCAAATCTTTTATAAAAATTGGCAGAGTATCCATCTGGTTCGGGGGTTCTGTCTAAGGGAAGGGATTGTATGGCCCCTAGAATCTCTTCTTCTGTTATAGGAGTTATAAGATTCTTGATTTGTGTCTCATTTAAAGTAGGGAGAGGAATATTGGCTAAATACTGGGTCACTGCCATTTGAGAGGGATGCAACTGCATTTGAGTGTATGAAGTCCTGTAATATTGTTCAAATTCTATGGAAATATCCTTGGGGTGGGTTATCAAAGCACCCTGTGGGTCTGGTTATAGGGCAGCAATATATCAGGAAGCCTCTTCCTTTTTAAGTCTTTAGGCCAGTAGTTTCCCTGCCTTTTCCCCTTGCTCTGTGTATTTAGGTTTAGTCTTTATAATGGCCCATTCTACTTTCTCTCCTTAACAGCTCTGAATATTTATCTTTCAATGATGTTAAAGCTATTCTATCTGCTTCTTTGGTCTGACTGGAGAGATATTTTCCTTTTTCTCTGATTTGAGTCAGTAGTGTTGTGCATTCCTGCTTCTCCTTCTTATTTTTGTACGATGACAATTTAATGAGCTCACCTCTGATGGAATATTTGAGGGCACTCTATTCTATGGATAGAGATTGTGTGGATCCCCAGTTATCAGTTTTAAAATGTTCTAGGGAGTCAGTTATATGATCTGTAATTGGTTTGTGCTTCAGCAATTTGTTATTTAACTTCCTGATCTTGTCAGGTCCCCAGTTGAAGGATAACGTGATATGACAAGATATTGGGGAATGGTTTGAACTGGCTTCTATTGTGCTAGCTGTTAGTCCATGCAGTAAGGACTTGCTTATCTAAAAGTAATCTATTCTGGAAGCAGATCCATGGACCATCGAGAAAAAGGTGTATTCACTATCTCGAGGATGCTACAGCCTCCAGGGGGTCACATAAGTTTAGATGATCAGACATGTCTCTGAGTGCTCTCTGAGCTGGCGATAGGCCTTTAGACTGTGAACCCCCTGATTTATCCAGGAACAGGTCAAATGGCAAGTTCCAGTCTCCTCCTAGGAAAAATGGAATGGTTAGGAAGGGAGTTAGAATGGATAGAAGTTCCATAAAGGAAGATGGTGAGTCTAGATTGGGACCATATATTGAAGCAAATAATATGTCACTTGAACGGACTTTTCCTTGTACAAAAACATATCTGCCCTGTTTGTCTATTATGGAATTCTCACAAACAAAGGGAAAAGTTCTAGAAAATAATATGGCAACCCTTTTTTTTATTCCTGCTGTCACCTAAGGCATAAACCTGACCCACATGCTGTCTCCTGAGCAATGTACCCTCAGCTTCTAATATGTGGGTTTCTTGTATCAGAGTGATGTCCCCTCCCAATATCTTTAAATGTTTAAGAATCTTCATGTGTTTTAAGGGATGTCTCACACCTTTGACATTCCATGAACAAATTTTAAATGCCTGGGCCATCATAAATACATTCTCCAGTAAGAGTCCCAAGGAGACAAGAAAGAAAAAACAAATGTGTGCACCATTTTATCTGATGAGCAAGGCATTCCCCACCCCATCCATCATAAAAGTTACCCGTCCCCCCATGCTATCCCAGTTTCTATGCCAAACAAAATTTAAATAACCCCCTTGCTATGTATCCTCCCTTATCTAGTAATAGAGCAAGAAAAACAAACAATGCACCTTAAAATGTAAGGAAACAAACTGTGATTATAAGAACTACCCTCCCCCCTGTTAGCTGGTCCGTGGTGATCAGCTCACTGAGTTCCCTCCATCCTCCCTCGCCCACCCAGTCATTTCGACAATTAGATGCAAGTCGTATCCCTTATTTCGGATTACCCTCTCATATAACAATAATCAACATTTTTATCCAAATTGTTGTTTTAACTTAAAAACTATGAGTTCTATAATGAAACAATCCTCTCATAATTCCCTGTGTAAGATGACTAACAAAGTTGACTGTTATGCCAAAAAAGTCAGGTAGTTACTTATTCTCTGTCATTCAAGCACATTCTATGTGCAAACTCTTTTACTCCAGCCTTCAGATCCAGTCAGCAAAGTGATAGAAACACACTGGTCATGTAATGAGTCTAGGTGCTGAGTGGTTACTGGAAAAGGCGTAGTCCACTCCATCGGGCTTTGTTAGTTTGGTAGGCGAGTAGGCCAGCCCTCGGTATCAACATTATAAGGGGTTGCCAGATTTAACATTCAGTATCTGAGGTACATAGAGGATATGCTTGATTTGTTCGAGGTGTTGTTTAAATCAAAAACAAGTCAGCAGCACTTTTATAAACATTTAGTGTCTTAAATATGGTACAGGATCTGAGTATTCAACTGTCTGAAAAAAGGGCTGGGTGCTTCTGTTTACAGTATTCCAACACCAGGTCAACTTCCTCAAATGATGCTCAGTTACCATCCATCAGAATTTGTAGCCTGGCAGGATAAGACATACGAAATGTAATGCCTCCGGCTATGCAGTTGGACACTATAGGGTGAAAAGCAGATCTCCTAGAACGAACAGTGGCTGGTAAGTCCTGGGTAATTCTTAATTTTCTCCCCTCCCACTGGACATCTTGAATTTCTCTAAGTTTCCCCAGGATGTGTTGTTTTTCTTGAAAGTTGAGGAAATGGAGAATTAGTGGTCTCAGCTGTGCATTCGGTGGTGGCAGTGGTCGGAGTGCACAGGGGACTCGCTCGACATTATAAGTAGAACCATATGGACTCGGCCCAACTATCTTGACTAGTAGTTTTTGCACAAAAGTGATGGCATACGTACCTTCGTCTTTCTCGGGGATGCTGATTATCACCACATTGTTGCGCCTGCTGCGCCCCTCTAGATCTTCGACTTTAGATTCTAACTTTTTAATAGTATGCCTATTAACAGTAACCATCACATCTTTTTTCTCCACTCTCTTTTCCACAGATATTACTCGGGCTTCTGTGTCTGAGAGTTTCCTTGTCACATCTTCTGCAGTCTTAGTTAATGTTTTTACATCAGCTACTAGTGAATGGACTTCTTCCTTGAATGGATGAAATTCCAAGAGGAATCATTGTAGGGTCAGTGGGGTGTGATCAGTAGAGGTGGAAGATGATGTTGCTACAGTGGAGATATGGCATGTAGACGGAGGCAGGGCTCTAGGCTTTTTCAGTGATTTTTCAGGCGTGACCGGTGGGGTATGTCTCGGGCCAGCCTGCCGGATCTCGAACTCCATTTTGCTTACCAAGCTGTTTTTATTGCAGCAGGGAACTTCCCCTCACATAAAGTTTCCAATAAGTTATCAAGTAGTTGAAATTAGAGCATGAAATGATCGGTTTTGCAATCGGGTGAGCGGTGTTTGGATGAAGTACATCTAGATGGCTTGCCGCATCACGTGACTCCTCCAGGACCATGTTTCTAATGAATGGTTCATATGTATTAAGTGTAGAATGAAAGACAAAAGGGAGCAAATGAAAGCTGAGACATGTATAAAGTGTATGTACACAATTGCATTAAAGGCTAAAACAAAAACCCTCCATGAAAAGCTAGCAATCCACACTGATATAAGTGAAATAGCAAGGTTTGTGCAAAACACTAAAACACTGATTGAGGAGAAAGAATGAGAGCTTGTGGCCAACCAAGTTAATTTAGGATGGTGTAACAAAAGAAATGAGAGATCAGATGAGGTCACGGTGGAGAGAACATTTATTGAGGAGGACAACTGGTATACTGTGAAAAAGGTGTCCAGTAAACAGAGAAGAGATAGGGGCCCCCAGCTGTAAAAATCAAATAGATATGAGTTGCTGGAAGTAGAAAGCATTAATGAGCCCCAGGAAGAAATTCCTCCACTACAGCATACAACTGTGCAGGCAGTAAGTACAAATAGTAGTAATATATGTCCTAATGCAACCCTAAAGGACTCTAGAAATACATACAACCAGCCAACTGATGATAATTTGAGTCAGGGGGGTGTTACTGGAGAATATTTACTGCAGAACTCGGGGGTACCAAACGATAGGAATAATGCAACCCAAAGTGGAGGTAAGGGTAAGGACATAGTCATCATAGGGGACTCCATGCTAAGATCATGTGACAAAATAATATGCAAAAATAGGAAAAAACAGGTGATGTTATCTTGTTTACCAGGGGCAGAGATCACAGATGTTAAAAAAAAATACTACCTGTGCTTTTTGAAAATACATCAGACCCTCTGGTCTTCCTACACATAGGAACTAATGATATTGCAAAAAGGGGTATTATCAATTTACAGAGGGAATTTGAGGAAGTTGGAAAGGAGCTTCAGCACAAGAACCGTACCTTGATTGTATCTGAGATTCTCCTTGTCCCAAGAGCAGGTTTACAGAAAACTAATGACCTTGTGAGTTGATTTAATGGCTGGTTAAGAAAATGGTGCAGATGTGAGAAATTTGAGTTTATGGATCATTGGCACAGATTTGATACTACTTACTAGAGATGCAGTGAATTTAATATCCACCAGCGAAGTGAACGAGAAGTGGACACTTCACGTTGGCACTTCGCTATGCAGAGTGCCCCACAGGAAAGGCTCACTTTGCCTTGTTATTATTTTTACTTGCCATTGTCATTCCACCTTAAATGTGAAGTAACATGGAGTGACAACAATATTGGCAGCATCCCACCCTCACCATCACCAGAATGAATGTGCATCCCCAAAGTGCTACTGTCTTGTGTCCAGAAAACTCCCAAGTGCTGATGAAGTGAAGTGAGAGTGTAACAAGAAATGCAAAGTCTTCCAGAATTAATGATGCACTCAGTCATGCGTGCAGTGGTCAGGTCACACACAGAGTCACCAGAATTAATGTGCATCCCCAAAATGCTACTGTCTTGTGTCCAGAAAATTCCCCAGTGCTGATGAAGTGAAATGAGAGCGTAACAAGAAATGCAGTCTCCCAGAATTAATGGTGCCATGCAAATGCACAGACAGATTAAGATTGCACTGCACACTCAAGGGATGCATACAAAAAGGCACAACAACACCTAACCAGTCCTCACAAGTCACAAATCCAAATCTGGAAATTAATACATTTTTTCAGTTGGGGGATTAGTGCACGTCAGTAACAATCCACTCACTACCAGTAAAGATACCAGAAAGCAGTATGAAAAATTCATGCAGGTGCGGTGGATAGCAGGTTCACACTGCTGCAATTACTCTGTAACACAATAAAAGGAGTCTGATTTAATGGTACGCATTGCACACACACTCACATGCACACTCAAGTAATGCATAGCAAATTCAAAACTTAGTAATATAACCAAATGTTCTAAACAGACACATTGTACACTGCTGCACCACAACAATCAGCAAAAAAATGTCAAGAATTACAGAAAATATTACTGTGTGTACATTAACACAGTTATACAAGAAAAATATAACCAACAAAGAAAGATTGCCTTTTTCTCCCAGTTAATCTGCCTACACCACAAATACGCCCCTCCCCCAAAGCACACTTTACAGTACACAGACTGACTGTTCTAAATGAACATTCAAAATTCACACACAACAATAAACACTCGATGATATGAGCACATAAGGGTTTCCTACAATTGATGTACTAGATTTTGAGCAAAAAATATTACTCAAAAAGGCATTTTAAACAGCTTTTAGAGATTTTGAATCGGAGAGCTCTGAGAGCAAACTGTCTCCAGCTACCACTGCACACACACTCTACCCAGGCCAGAACTGAGGCTGTGCAGAACAATCTAGAGCCCATGTGACCTGCAATCCCATGAATAAGTCAGTGTCAGTGGCTCAGTAGCTAGCACACTTGCCTCTGAGGCCAGGAGATCAGAGGGCTGTGGGTTCAGTTCCCACATCTGGCACTTGGTACTGACACTGTAGTGCAGCATGAGAGGGGTGCTGTACTTCTGAGGTGCTGTCTTTTGGATGAGATGTTAAACCGAGGTCCCATCTGCCTGGACTGGTGGTAGTTCAGGTGGATGTTAAAGATCCCATGGCACTTATTGAAAAGAGTAGGGACATTTCCCCGGTGTTCTGGCCAGATTTCCTTCATTCACTAAAAATTCCACCAACAGCTTAATCTTATTCAAGGTCAGTTGGCATTCAGCTGTATCCCCTTCCCCTGAGTTGGGCCTGAAAATAGGCAGGATTTGTCTAGTGCACTTACCCGGTCAACAAAAAAACTAAACTAAAATAACTGCAGAATTTCATTTGGAGCTCAATTACAGGGTGAAGTGAGGTGCCTTACATTGATTTCAATGTACTTCACCTTAAAAAAGGTGGAGAAGTGGTTTGGGGAATGTGGAATAACGCAAAGTCATTGGTTTCAGCGGATTTTGTGTTCCTCATTATGAAGCAAAGTACTCTGCTTCACATTGTGGAGTTCTCCACGGATTCCATGTTACTCAGTGAATCACTTTGCATTGCAAACTGGGCCACTTTGCCCACCACTACTTATAGTACTGTAACTCACGTGCTGTATGGGAAGGATTGTGCATGCCTATGGCTGTACTTCCATGATGAGCTTTAGCACAAAACTCCCTGACTTAAAAACACTTATTAATGAGTACAATGGTGGGATGGTGAAGGCTGGAGAGATACTATAAAACATGCTTACAAGGCATCCAAGTAACTAGTCAAAAAATTAGTTTTGTGATTCGTGACGTGATTGTGAATCGTGATTTGTGACTGCATTTGTGACCGTGATGATGAAGAATGATTTGTATCACGAGTGACTCGTGATGATGGTCCTGACTTAAAAATGCATATTAATGATACAATGTTCATGCAGAATTATTCACACACCTGTCCAGTACTCTGAAGGCAAGCCAAAGAAACAACTGTGACTTAAGTTACAGATGGAGATTGGTCCCTAAAGAGATGCAAATGCACAGTCAGATTAAGATTGTGCTGCACAGTGAAGAGATGCAAATGCAATGGTACAACTCCTAACCAGTGCTCATCATCAGAAATTCAAATCTGGAAAAGAATACCTTCGCCGGTTGGGTGGGCTGTGGGGGGCAGTGTACTGCACTGCTGCAGTAACAGTCACTAGTACTAGTACCAGTAAAGATACCACAAAGAAGTACAAAAATTACACAGCTGCAGTGGATAGCAGGTTCACATTGCTGAAATTACTATGTGGCACAATAAAAGGTGTCTGATTTGATGGCAGGCATCATACAGATACTTATCCACACACTAAGTATTGCGTAGCAAATTGAAAACTTCAGTAATATAACCATGTATTTTAAACAAACTAAAATTATGCACTGCTGCACCACAACAATCAGCAAAAAAAAGGCAAGAAGTATTGAAAATATTACTGTGTGTACATTAACACAGTTATACAAGAAAAATTACACCAAAACAGAAAGAACTGTCTTTTTCTCCAAGTTAATCTACCTACACCACAGATACACCCCTCCCCCAAAGCACACTTCCACTGTCTCTCAGTACACAGACTGAATGTCATACATTAACATTCAAAATCCATACACAAACAATAAACACTTGATGATATGAGCACAGGAGGGTTTCCTACAATCGAAGAACTAAAGTTTTAGCAAAAAAATTGCCCAAAAAGGCTTTTTTTAATAGCTTTTAGAAGGTTTGAATCACAGACAGCTCTCAGAGCAGACTGCTATGGCTTCCTACACACACTACCCCAATCTGAGGCTGTGCAGAACAATCTAGAGCCCATGTGACCTGAAATCCCATGAATCACTGCAAAATTCGCCTTTGGAGCTTAAAAACAAGGTGAAGTGAGGTGAAGTACCTTGCATTCAATGTACTTCACCGTAAGAACTGGTGGAGTAGTGGTTTGGGAAGGCAGAGTAAAGCAAAATCATTGTTTTCAATGGACTTTGCGTTAGCCATTATAATGTGAAGTACTCCTCTTAGTGTTGCAGAACACTCCGCGAATTCGCTTTCACTCTGCAATTCACTTTGTGGAGCAAATAGGGGCCACTTCATCCATCTCTAATGCTTACCAACTAAATGCAAATGATGGGCTCCACTTAAATAAAAACAGAGTTAGAGTGTTGGCGGATAGATTTAATGCCAAAATATCTAGTTCTTTAAACTAATCAAAGGGGGGAGATGAATTAATAACAACTGACCACATCCCCCAAAAATTTAAAGTCCAAGAACAATCAGACTAGAAAATGTTATTATTAAATGTCCGTAGTTTAAATAATAAAAAGGATAGGTTGGAATTATTATTAACTAAGAAAAAGGTTGCACTTTTCGTAGTGACAGAAACATGGTGGAAAAAGGATGATTGGGGAATCAATATTAAAGGATTCCAGTTATTCAGGTGCAATAGGGAGGAAAGGTGTGGAGCTGGGGTGGCATTGTACGTCCGGCATGGCATTGAAGCTTTTGAACTTGTCAACCTAAAGGATCCAGAATATGAGCAGCTTTTAATCCTGATAGTTTCCCAAAGGAAAAGCAGATTATAGTAGGGATCTATTAAATGCTGCCCTCAATGAATTCTGTAAAAACAATGGAATTTATATCACAAATAGGAAAATTAGATTCATCTAAATTTCTCTTGCTCATTGGAGATTTTAACTTTGCTATAATTAACTGGATGTTGGGAACCCCCTCCTCATTAAGTGAGGCTGCATTTCTAGACATTTTAGATGCATTAGCCTTAACGAACCATGTGGAAAAAGGTACCAGAAACTCTAATACACTTGATTTAGTCATTAGTAACCTGGAGGACCAAATAAAGGGGTGTAGGGTTAGGGAGCCCTTGTTTGGGAGTAACCATGATATGATTGAGGTGGATCTTGAAATCAAGAGCCGAGTTCAGCAGGGGATAACTAAGGTTCAGGATGACAATAAAGCCAATTACTATGCAATTAGAACAAACGTTAAAAATTGGGATTGGAGAAAATGTGTTTAGGGCTAAGAACAGGCAATGTGAACTGAATTTAAAAGATTCATGCACAAAATAATTGAGATTGCTATCCTGACCAAAGTAAAATATAATATAAAAGGCAGGATTCCAGTCTGGTATAACAGAAAGATCCATAAATTTATTAAAAGGAAAAATAGAGCATATAAACAATACAAAAAGGAAGGTAGCATGCTATATAAAAATAAATATCAGAGGAGGTTAAGAGAACTTAAAAAAGAGATTACCAAAGCTAAGAACATTTTTGAGATTAAAGAGGACAGGAAATGATTTCTAATTGGTAGATGTTTTTAATGTTCCTATTTACAGAAATGATATCCATATGCCTAAATGATCCATATGTAACTGTACCTGAATAAAAAGTGAAATGAAAAACTGTATTTTACATTGTTTTGTTTTTATGGGCAGCATTCTGTTGCAGTTCTCTTCATGGAGCCAATGATCTGGAGTTTTAACTATGTCACGGTTTGAGGAAAGAACTCT
The DNA here is from genome assembly GCA_016271365.2 of Neoceratodus forsteri. Lineage (NCBI taxonomy): Eukaryota > Metazoa > Chordata > Ceratodontiformes > Ceratodontidae > Neoceratodus > Neoceratodus forsteri. The sequence goes on along the minus strand of CM057453.1, from coordinate 274,859,830 downwards.
AATCATGGTTCTGATCAGACAATTGCTCATGTTTAGCATTCTGTACTCAAACCGTGACATAGTAAACACTCCAAATTACAGGTTCCATGAAAAGAACTGTTCAGAATGTTGTTCATAAAAGAAAACAATTGAAAACACAGTTTTTCACATCACTGTTTATTAAGGTATAGTTAAATATGGTTCATTTGGAGGCATGTTTATCATTTCTCTTACTATGAACATTGCTAACTGCTGCCAATTAGCACAGATTTCTTGTCCCCTTTAACCTAGTGGAGAAAGTTTCAGACAATCATAAGGCCTTTTATAATTACGTAGGATCTTTGAATCAAAATACAACTAAAGTGGATCCGCTGTAGTCTGGAAATGGTATCAAAAGTAATTGTAAAGATATGTCAGAGGAATTTAACACATATTTTAGCAGTTTCTATCAAAAAGGGCCCAAACCATTGATTACAGCTGAGAATGGAAATTATGGTTCACAGAAAATAATGTCTGAAATATTTAAAAAGAAACTAGGATCTCTCAAATCTACCACATCCCCAGGACTTGACCATTTGCACCCCAGACTATTAAAATAACTAGCCCCAGTTCTATGTGAGCCCCTAAGTATTGTCTTCCAGTGCTCGATTGATGAGGGAGAGATACTAGAAGACTGGATATTGTCCAACATAGTCCCTATGCATAAAAAGGGCCTCAAATCAGACTGTTTGAATTATCATCCTATTAGTTTGACTAGCATTTGGAGTAAAGTGCTGAAGTCCATTATAAAAGAACACCTTCAAAAATATATAGAAGAGAGAGGGCAGATGGATATCACCCAGCATTGGTTTACAAAAGGAAGGCCCTGTTTAACCAATCTACTCACCTTCTTTGAGCTAGTGAGTGTCGCACTTGACAAAAATCTCCCAGTGGATATATTATATATAGACCTCAAAAAAGCTTTAGACACAGTGTCCCACCAGGAACTGATTAATGGCTTGAGGGAAACTGGGGTAGAATCATCCATCATCAGATGGATTACAGCCTGGTTGGTTGACAGAAGCAAAGAGTTTATATTAAAGGCCATATATCACAATGTTTTTTTGTTCCTAGTGGTGTCCCATAGGGATCTGTCCTGGGCCCTGTGTTGTTTGCCATCTTGGTCTCTTCTCTATGCTGTAATTCCAGAGCATGGTTGACAAAATTTGCTGATAACATGAAGTTAGGGGCAGTTGTCACAAATGAACAAGATGCAAAATCTTTCCAGAAAAATATCGATTCATTAGTAGCCATTGCAAGGAGGAAGAAATTGAGGTTTAATCTAGCCAAGTGCAAGGTTATGCACTTAGGGAAGAGGAGTCTAAGATGTAGCTACAGCATAGGTGAAAGCAAGGTTATTGAAACAAAACTAGTGAAAGACTTGGGGATATGGATAAATAATGATATGGAATTTACCTATCATTGTACCTCAATCACTAAAAAAACCTATGGCATTTTAGCATCAAGAGAACAATAAAAAGTAGGGATAGAAAAATAATAGTCCCCCTTTACAAGTCGTTGGTCCGCCCACACATTGAGTATGCAGGGAGCTTCTAGAAACCCAGACTAAAGGCTGATGTAAGGAGAATTGAGGGTGTACAGAGGTGTGCAACTAGAATGATAAAGGGTGTTGAGAATTTGCCCTATGAGGCGAGACTGTGTGAGCTTGTCTTGTTTTCACTGCAATATCAAGGTCACAGGGGCAACATGTGTTTGGTGTATAAAGCCACTAGGGTGTCAGATCTTTGGAAATGTACAGGTTTGATGGAAAGATCTAATCTAACCACCAACCAGGGTCATTAGTACTAACTCAAGGGCAAAAATTATTGTAAAATCCAAAGAGGGGCCTGGTTTTCCCAGCGGGTGGTGGCACAATTGGAATGCATTGCCAGAGCTAGTGGTCTCCTGTGACAATATGAACCAGTTCAAATCAGCATTAGATAAAAACAGTGAGGGGAATTGTTTCCAGTTCAGAATATAAATGGAGCAGGTCAATAATGGCCTCATGGCTATGTACCTGATTGTTTTCTTATGATTCTTATTATGAGTCTTATGATCACCTTTCAGGATAGATTTACATAATGACAGTGCAATTGTTCATAATTTGGGTTCCCAAAAAAGGCATGTTGAAAACTTGGGCCAAAAATATGGAAAATGGCCAAGTTATGCCACTCAGATCAAAACACCATTAAAATACATTGAAGCGCATACCTGTTTCTTCAGCTTGTGGTCTGGCTTTGAACAGTGAAGATGTGTCTCTGGTCCAGAGAGAATTATGATGTTGGATCCCCCCAAATGGGTAAGATAGGGATTTGGAGGGGTACAGAGTGGTGGGTACTGAGTTGAAGTGTCAGGTGGGGAGGTAGTTTAACAGCACAAAAGACATTGATGGACTTTGTTTTTTTACAGGTAAAAAAGAATGAGAAATCCTGCTCTGCTGGATTGGGCAACCCCCAGTGCCACTGTTACTTTTCTGGGGAGGGAGTAGGGTGGTGGGTGCTGAGAGGGGTTGGGGAGGGAACTATAAATTGTATAAAAAACTCAGAAAAAATGCATGCGCAGTAGTGGGGGGTAGGAGTAAAAAATGATTCCTGCACTGGGGATTAAATTCCCCCAGTGCAACTATTAGTGTTTCTGTGGGGGTAGTAGGGTGGTGTGTGCTGAAAGAGATGGTCAGGTGGGGGATGACTGAGGATTCCAGAAGATGGGCAGGCCATGTATCCTTGGGGTATACTACAAAACAGTTAACCAAGAGGCTGAAGTTCAGATCCTATGTGCCACTTTCTGTGTGGCCCTAAACAAGTCACTTAACTCTCCAATGCTAACTATTGTTAAAAGGAAAGAGCACCCTTCTTGCAATAAAATGAGAAGTTGGGCTATCCCAAGCAAATACTTTATTTAAACAAAAATGTTATTTCACTGCCACCCCATCATGAGGAAAAGGTGATGATAAGGAGTACACAAGAGGCACAGAATTAAGTAGTACAGATGCATTTGCCATTTAAAAAGAACATCACCTGGCTCAAGTCCAACTAAAAAGAGCAAGAAATTTTACAAAAGGAAAGTTTGTAACAGGCGTTACAGTAAACCTGTCAAAATATAGGTAAAAGTGAGGGACTTACTTGAGTGCAGGATGCCATAGAGTAGTTCAGGGATGATGTCATCCGATGTACCTGTAAAAGAAGAGACAAGGGGGGTCACAAAGGTTCTGCAGTTCTTAGGGGGTTTAAATAGGGTAGAAAGGACAGGAAAGAAATAAAATTATACTTATCTGATGGGGTCGGAGTCCATGTCCTGCCAGACCTGTAGAGACTGAAGAAAAAATAGGTTAGTTAAGAAGGAAAAAGACATAAGATGAGCAAAAGCAGAGTAAAGGGAGTGTGTTTTGGTGAAGAGGGCTCAGCTAAAAATCCTTTGCCCATAATGAAAGCAAAGTGGCCAGTAATTTATTTAGTAGCCCAGGTGGCTAGTGACGGCTAGTGGGGGGCTAGCAGCCCTTTTTATCTAAATAAGATGAGGCATTGGTGGTTGTGTGGGCTAGGAAATGCTCTGGAGGGGAGCCACTGTATAAAATATTACCCTGGTGGTCTAGTGGGCTAGCTCACTAGGGGATGGGGCTAGTGTTCTTTCAAATACATTAATACCTTCCCTGGGGGTCTAGTGGGGGCTCCCTGAGCCTTTGAATATTGTATGGGCATTGTTTGAGGGCTTATTGGTGGCAGCAGCAGAAGGATATGTTGGGGCTGCAGCTGTAGCCTGTTGTTAAACATAGACTTTGACGGCAGATAAGGACCACTTGGCCCACCCAGTCTGCCCATTTCCCTACCTATTGGATAAGCTGCAGATTCTAGTTAACCAACAGCCTACCTCCTGCAACCCCCAACTATAATTGCCTTGTGTCTGTCCCATGCATGTTTGAATTCCTCCACTGTTTTAGACCCAACAATCTCCTCAGGAAGGCTGTTCCATGTATCCACCACTCTCTCTGTGAAAAAAAATTTCCTCACATTACCCCTGAGCCGCCCCCTCTATCTTTAAATTGTGCCCCCTTATTCTTACACATCTCTTTTTCTGAAAGATGCTACCCTCCTGGACTTTGTTGATTCCCTTGAGGTACTTAAATGTTTCTATCATGTCCCCCTCGTCCCTCCTTTCATCAAGAGTATACATATTAAGCTCTCTCAGTCTCACTTCATATGGCTTCTGCTGCAGACCCTGCACCATTTTAGTTGCCCTCCTCTGGACTGCTTCCATCCTGTCTATGTCCTTGCGTAGATGAGGTCTCCAAAGCTGCATGCAGTACTCCAGATGGGGTCTCACCAACTGTCTGTACAGAGGGATAACCACTTCCCTTTTTCTACTTGCGATGCCCCTTCCTATGCATCCCAGTATCCCCCTGGCTCTCCTTACTGACTTTTCACATTGCTTACCCACCTTTAGGTCATCTGATATGACTACCCCGAGGTCCCTTTCCATTTTTGTTGTTGTTAGTACCTCCCCTGCTATTGTGTACTCTTCTCCTTGTTAGTGCTACAACTCTGATAGTGAGAGTACCTGAGGGCACTGAAAGCTCTCAGCCTATACAGAGCTCAGGCTGTGGCCTACTCCTCATGGGTGGGTGAAGAGAAGGAAAAACAAGTCAGCTGGAGGTGGAAGAGGTATGGGATGAATCACCTCCTCCCACCTTCCCGAATCTCCGCTCCAGTGGTATTGTTTATGGCCTATGAAGCTCTCCTTCAGAAGGTAGCCAGGGGAAAAAGGGCAGCAAGTTCAGCAAGGAGCTGCTATTCAATGCAACTGCTCCTGTGGCAGTGCAAAATGGTGAGGGAGAGTGCGCTGGGCAGCAGGAGTGGCTCAGGATGCTTTATGGTACAGACGCTGTGAAGTCTCCAGAGACTGCTATTGACGTGCAATCTGTCCAGAGCCTGCCAAATACCAAAAGCCAGAGAGCCAATGACCAAGCACTCCATCACAAACCAGGAAGGTCCATATCCCTCCCGGGACCACTGCAAATGCAAAGCTTTCAGTAGGGGGACTCCACCCTCCACTCCCCTGGCACAAAAACATACCATAAAAAGTACACTATAGACAAAAAAATCAAAAGCACACAGTTGTTTATTGAATACAATAACATGATTTCAGTTGGGGGGCTCCACCCCCACACCCCCCAACAATAGAAACATACCATAATAATTACACCAGAGACAAAAAAATCAAACAGTGTCTTGAATACAGTCACCTGATTTCAGTTGGAGGAATATGCCTGGTAAATGCAGCAACACAGCACAGAAACAGGGGATGTGGGGGGGGGGCAGAGCCCCTCAAATGAACTCATGGTACTGTACTCAAGAGCCTAGCAAAGACCAAGCACTCAGCCCAAGTCTGCTATTTTTATATTTTGTTTTGTAACAGGGCTGTGGGGGCAGAGCCCCCCCAAATGAAACAACAGTGGCAATCTATTAAGAAATTATGTGTCCTGCTATTTTGTGATTTCTTTTTGTAATGGGAGTATCACACTGAAACTGAACTGAAATTATGGTACTATACTAAACGTGTAACAAAATAGTTTTTTGTTTTATTGCAAAAGGTAGCACCACAATATTTGCCGATGTCCTGCACTTTGGTGGTAGTTGGGTGGGGGGAAGGCAAAATATTATGAACTGCTGTTATAAAGTCAGAATTCCGTGATGGACATCAGAGCACACAGGACTATGATTAGTGTGGTTTCAACGTAACCTATCATAAGTATGCTTGAGCATAAATTAAAGCACAGCCTGTCCAGAGTACTTCACAATTGCTGCAGGAGCTGCTTTTAGTAAAGATGCTCCACAGCATATGAAGAGCCTGGGGGGGCGAAAGGAGCACAGAGTAGTCAGCCAGCAGCTGGAGCTGCTGTTTAGTAAAGTTGCACCATGGCTAAAGCAAAGTTGGCGGAGTGGGGGGGTTTGTAGAGAGAGACAGAGAGAGAGAGAGAAGACAGCAGAGTAAGGAGGCAGCAGTGACAGCTGTGGGAGCAGCATACTGTAAGCCACACCATGGCTTAAGTGAAAGGCCAGTGAGGGAAGGGACTAGTGAGGTGGAGAGATTGGGGGGTTAATACACACCAGGCTGACCAGGACATTGAACAACTGTTTTCTGGGAGGTGTCCTGCAGACTAAAGAAAAAAGCCACGTATGATTGTTTTGGCTTTTCCTTTTCAACAAGACAAATTTTCTGCCTTTCAAGGCAAAACAGCATCACAATCAGCCTGGCTAATGATTGGTATAGCACTGTCTTGCCCCTTGCAGACCACTCTGCAATAAACAGTGTCACACCCTTCAAAAGCCACTTTGATGGGAAGAAGTTCACTGCGTGTGTGCAGACGGCAAAATTAAAAAAGAGCTGTCACCCATGGGCTTTGGGGGGGAATTAAGTCAGATGTACCTGCCTGGGGACTTCTTGGAGTGCCAGGGAGTGGGCAGATTGTGTGGTGAAACTGTTCCTCAAACCTGGCTGGTTGTTAAATTTGGATGTCAAAATGGGACCCCCTTTTCTGCAAGTTAGCAGTTTATTTGTTTCAAAGTTTGGGTTTCGCAGCAGTTTGCCAGCAACAGCTAATCACAACAATTCACCTTATCTACTAGTAGCAACTGTGTAACCATTGAGGTATTCACTGCGACAAAGAAAGAGCTCTCACTCATGGTCTTTGGGGGGAATTAAGTAGGATGCACCTGTCTGGGGAGTTGTGGGACTACTGGGGAGTTGTAGATTGTGTGGGGCAATTTTCACAAGCATAAGATTGAATGGCTATCCCACTTTAATTTTCATGTTCCCTATTGTCCCTTTGTTCTCTCCTAACTCTCCCTCTTTAAATACAGTATCTGTTTGAACTGCATTTCTTTGGTAGGTGTTTTAGCTTTGTTACAGTGTTACCTGCTTTGAGGAGGACTGTGTGGGCAGAAAAATTATTTCTCCGGGGGTTATAGCCTTGTGTGGAAGCATCTAGATACCCGGTACTGCTAACCTAGGTGAAGGCACCATGCCTCTTCAAAGCCTGAGTACCCAGTGTAGCACAATTTTAGAAAACAAAGGTTGGCCCCTCAAAGGATTGGAAAAGGAGAACCCCGAGGGCCACAGGCAGTTACTACATAATTATAGACTCTAAAAAAAAAACTTGCGTCTAAAGAGTTTAAAAAAAATATATAAAGTTCTTGTTTGTCTAAGACTTCCACTGTGTTCCTTAATCTACACTATGCAATTACCCTCATGCACCGAATACTTGGTTCATACACCTCCCAGCAGTCCCTTACTGCCTCTTTCTTATCTCACCCCCTCCCAACATGGCATATAGCGGTGCCAGCCAGGATGCAAAGCAGTAATGCCACAGTATGTCACAAAATGTTGCAGTATAGTGCAGGGAACAGTATAATTCAATGGCAAATAACCCCTTTGTCATGCAGTATTTTATGACATGTCATTTACTGTGAGTTATTACAATGCATGGTGGCTGGCTCCACAGTGCATACTATTTTTCTCTGTCATTCTATTAGCCCCTAAGTTATAGTGTTGTGGTTTCCATGCACCACAAGTATGTAGGCCACCCAACACCTAATGGTGAACACATTTATTAGAGTACATTGAGGTGGGAAGATGGTATATGTTTAAGAGACTGAAACACGGAATCCCCAAATTCACCGGACCGGGTTCACTCTCCCCTTAGGAAGACCACACATGTGGTCGAAGCACTGGATAACAGTGTTTGTTGGATGCACTTACAATGGCTGTAATTTGGAATTCTTGGAGCAGAAAGATTTACTTGTGAATCCTGACATCATACAATAAAAATTCACAGCTTTGTGGAAAGAAAAAGAAGGTTGGTGTCTGTTTTGCAACATTATTGGCACATGAGTGCAGAGATTGCTTGGATTTTGTTCATTATTGGATGGGGCTAGCAACCCCACACTGTGCACCTAGGTTACCTGTGCACACGTCTGAGGAGTGGTCTGGACTGACAAGACCGACAAGAAGGAAGCCGATGCCTACAGGGGTATGGTAGTAGAGGTGACGAACCGTTATCCCACCTCTAGCCGGGCAAAACAAGGGAGAGAAAATCCAGAAGCTGGTCAAGCTGATCCTGTGGTGTGGAGGTCTAAGCCATTAGCAGCTCAGCCAGCATGGTCTAGTAGACCCGAGTTCTGTTCACGGTCACCAGAAATTTTGAAGGCTCACTGTTTCACACCCCCGTAACATTTTGGTTTTTTACTCCGAGGTCCGCTCCCCCTTGGAGTTGGTTATTTAAGTTATGGGATGTGTGGAGGCAGAGCCCTCCCCCGGCATTACATCTAAGTACCTTTCAGGATGTTGAAACTCAGTATCATGAGCTCGGTCATGTAAGGTTTGGGGATACTGAGTTTCTAGTTTTCATAGGTATTCCAGGAGAATCTTCCTCGTGACCTAAACATTATCTGCTCACACTTAGGTTGTTATCTCCTGTCCCCCTCCAGCTTAGTGCTCCAGGCACTACTTAGAACTCAGAGATTGATCGTCTGCCCACAATCCCCACCCACAAATGTTGACTCCAAAGGACACTCCTACTCTTCCTCCTCTTATATTAGTACAACTGGCCATACCTATTATTTTCCAGCCTTCCTCTTCTGTCCCCCCCTTGCCCATCACATGGAATGGGTAAGTCACCAATGTGAGTTTTTATCCTCCTCTCTTGGCCCTACTCCCCTGCTAAATTCCCTCTCTGACTCGGTTCAGCAGGGAGGAAGGAGTAGACCATGTGATAATGAAATGCACCCCCCCAATTCAAGCACAACATCCCATGTCCCTCTTGCCAGTAACACTACTTACCCTGCTACGACCCTTCCACACCAGTTTCCCCTAATCAGTATTGTACCTTAAGAAAAACTTGATCTCCTCTCCATTCAAAGTTAATCTCAACCTTTGAAGCTGTAACGTGTCACTTAGTAGACACGAATCAGCGGTCCTGCTGATCAGATGTTACAGTCTCCTCCTGTTGCTCCTCCTTCCAAGCTTGTGTACATGTGTAACCCCCTTATTCCCAGGGGTTACTAGAATTCCAGTTAGAATCAGTGGTAGGCAGGGAAGGTAGCTTGTGAAATGCCAGGTAAATGGGTTTCACACTGCCACACTGTCTTCAGTCTCAGCTGAGCTGGAGTGATGATGTAATCATAGAACTCTCACAGCAGCATAATCCACAGTCTGAGGTGGCTTTGGAGTGAATTGGAATGTTCAGTAAGTTGGAAGTAGAGTGGAGTTCAAGAAGGAGGCTACAGCTGCTGGGCAGCTCCTCAGATTAGCTCTGACAAAGAGCTACCCCTTTTTGTTTTGTGGTAGTTCTCACCCTAGAAGAAGAACAAAGAAGACAGTTTTCTGAAGTAGTGGAGACCTGTGCCAGAAGGTTTTCTTTGCCTCATCCCAGGAGAGATGGGGGTGGACTTCAGGATTCAGGGGCAATCCCCCTTGATCCATTTTGTTTGGTGAAGCTGCCTTGTACATCTTCATTCTTTGCGAGTACAGTCATTTTGGTGTAAGCCCAGGAGCATCTGCAATACCTTGAGGTGAATATCTCTGTCAATGGGACCTGACACCCAGTACTAAGTAAAGTTTCTGCCTTCATTTGAGTCCAAGAATGTGACTGTCCAAGTACAGAACTTTTTAACTTTGACACCCAGAGGTGTGTCAGTAGTTTGTTAAGTGTGAGAAACATTTTAAGACAACAACTACAAGTTTGTCTGTGAGGGTGTTATTAACCAAATGAATAGCCAAGTATAAGCTTAGAAGCAAAAGGTGAGACCCCCATCTGGAGTAACCAGTTTACCTCTCCGAGTTCGGTTTTGGCACCAGTACATTTTCATTTAGTTCATCTGGCCAATGGCTAATGGAAGTAATTACCGCGAGATGTGAATTTGGAATTTCTGTTTCTTCCGTTTACCCCAGTATAGTGGGTTCTGGAAGAGTTGACCCTGGATGTGCTCAGTGTGGTCATGGGTACCACCTTCATCCCTGTGGGAAATGGGAACAGTACTAGTCCAGCCGTGTGTGCCAACCTCCAATTCAGAACCAGAGTGTTCACTGTTTTATGTTTCTTCACCCTATGCTAAATGGAAATTTGAGGAATCTCTGTACCCTGGAGAATCCGCAATACCAGTATGTGTAGCCCCATGGGGGTCCATCTTCGCTTTGTGTATTATTCCTACTTTGTTACATGAATAAAAGCCATACTCTAGAATCCCAACTTGGTTTGGACAGTATTGTTATTGCTTCCATGTGTCTAGATTTACTTGGGTGCCCCTGTCCAGAAGTGCAAACCTAGCATAATTGTGAGAAAACATTTTCTCCCAGGGACCTGGGTTGCGGCCAAGGTAAATGGTCCCTACCAGGTGTGTGCAAGGTAGTTGCCACACTTGGTTGACTGTTTTTGTATAACAATCTGGCCCACCTAGCCTAATGGTGGCCACCTTCTCTGTTTTCTTTATGTCTTATGGTACGTAAACCCCCACCCCTCTCTGTTGCCCCTAGATGTTTGTGGTGAGAGGTGAAGCCCTGCTGGTTAAACAAGGGGGGGGGCAGTGGGGGGGTTATACATGTTAGTGGGAGTGAGGGGAAGAACAGCAGCTGGCAGCAACAGCAGCTGAGGGATATTAGTGGGTGCATCTGTTAAAAGGCATGGGTGTACATACATCCCCTTGAGTAAGAGCTAAAAACCATGCAGCGGGGTTGGGCTGGTGAAGGGAGAAGTCAGAAAGAAAAGTGCCAGAGGATCCAAATGGTAAACAACATGCCTGCCAAGCATCTCGCATTGAATAATTAAAGGGACACTATCAACCCCCTGAGTCCTCAAACGTTCCCTAGTTTAAACCAGTTTATACAGGCAGTTTGTTTCATTTGCAGGCTGTTTGGTTTTGTTGTGTCACCTTTCTAATCTTAATAAAGCTTTCTGTGGAGCTCATACTGACATTCAAAATGTACGCCAGTCTCACAATCTAGCTTACCTCCTCCCCAACTTACAGCGTCATGGCCTATCCACTGTATTAAGGATCGTGATTACCCTGTTTGCTTTTCCGACAGTTCTCCAGCCAGCCAGCAAAGTGTTTTCTGAAAGGGCAAACAGTGACCTGGACTTCCTCCACTTAGACTGCACTCCAAGCAGCTCAGATTTTGTGACCGCAGACTGGTGGCTGCACCAGTCCCACTGGCCTACTCACCTCCTCTATAATCCATGGTGTCATGGTCTGTCCACTGCATTAAGGATCGTGATTACCCTGCACAATTTTCTGACAGTTCTCCAGCCATTCAGCGAAGAGTTTCCTGAAAGGCCAAACAGTGACCTGGTCTTCCTCCACTTAGACTGTGCCCCAAACAACTCACATTTCATGACCACCAGCACTGTGATAGTGCAGTGCTGTGGTTGGTAGGGACAACATGGGGGGGACTGCTTCATAGAGGAGGCAGTAACTGGATGCAATCCAACATGTTGTTTGTTCAGAAGGAATGTGGAGTGCTTTTCCTAAGTGAACCTAAAAGGACTGCAAGGCTACACCCATTGCAGCCCTTAAAAGGGAACATTCAGCTACTAGACTTGACAATGGATGACTTAAAGCTACTAGTCTCTGAAAAAGCTTGGAGTGCGGTGGCTGGTGGCAGAAAAGGGCACTTCCTGGAGACAGTTTGCAGTTTACTTACAAAGAGACCTAATGAGGCTAATTCTTGGTCATGCCTCCTCGAAAGATAATGTCCTTTCATCATCCCCGAAAGCTGGTCCCTCTTAAATACTATGGAATGCAGGGGTTCAGATTTCTTGATCCAGTTGCTACTTGCAATGGATTTTCAAACCTTCTTGAACTTTCCTGAACATTAAGCATTTCAACTACTTGAAGCCTCACTTCATAATGCTGTTCTCTGAATTATGCCTGTTAAGATCATATCTATGGCTCATCTTCTCTTAGAAGCATGCATATTCCCATTGTGTGGTAGAGGTAAGGGGCTGCAGGGCTTAAGTTGGGAGTGGAGGGCAGAGGGGTGGTGGTGTTCTCCCCTCCTGGCCGGGCTAATAACTCCCTGAAGTAGAGTTTTTTTTATTCATGAAGGATTCAAGTAAACTGATTTTCTTTTCAGGTCTTCCTGCTTACCTTGGTGGTGTGTGAATAGTGGGCTTAGCCCCTCGGCAGGCTATTTGCTGATGTGTATTTCTCTTCTCTGGTCTGGGCAGTGGACTCTTTGAAAGTTGGATATTTCTCCCTCAGCTTTTTATACTTTTATATTGAAAGATGCATCTTCCTGACTGACTAAGAACGTGTGTCATCAGAATGCACTAAGTTTTAAACACCACATAGCCGAGTGAAGGATACAAGTGAGTACTCTGAGTATAAGAATGGCATATATGCAGTGGCTGTGCTGAGTGACAGCTCAGACCTAATGCTGGTATACTCCTTTCCTACTCAGTAATATTTTATTAAGTTAATTTGTATAAAAGTCCTTCTAATTTACTGGTGATAGTTCGGTATGTATTTGGATACTTCTGCCTGGCCTATGGATGGGAGGTAGCTCAGCAGTGCTCCCTGGTTGTCCCCTCACCTGAGTCCTCTTGTGTCCTCATTTCATTCTGATTAGATCATGTGCACTTTTGGTGGTGCCCACACTATTTTTTTCAACTGGTGACTGAACAGAGGACTTCTGATGTTACTTTGTTATTCAGTGGATGAGCAGTGGGGGAGATGGGGAGGGGGTGAGATCTTGCCCTATTTGGTGACTCAGGGTTACTTTTATGACCCCAAAAATGCAGGTATTGGATCTCACCTTTAATAGTGATAGTCCAGCTCACTCAATGATTCTGAGCAGGGGCCATAGCGAAGGGGTACTTTGTGTCCTCCTCCCTATAGTGCGTGGGTCCGAGGACGATATTCCTTGGTTATATACCTGCACCTTGAAATCAGATTATTTATGGATATTTGGCAGCAATTGTATTCTTATCTATTTTCTTGTTCCAAGATTTCTCTTTTGATGTTGTGCTAGTTGTTAGCTGGGTAGAATTATTTTCTATGTTACCCTTTCATGTTCAAATCTTCTTAATAATTAAGCTGTTTCTTTTTAGTGGTGTCCACTTATGAGAGACTTGTTATTGTCTTCTCCAGTCACACTAAAGTACTTGATTCTAGCTTTTTGTTGGAGTATCAGTAAACTCAATATAGTCTCATATAATGTGAACGGACTTAACACTGTTGTTAAACAGATGAAGATTCTTGTGGAGCTGCATAAACTATCAGCATACATAGCCTTCCTACAAGAATATCATGTTTCTGATTTTGAACATTTGAAGTTATGTTGAATGTGGGTAGGCATCATTTGCGGCCTCTCATCCTAAAGATAAGCTGAATGGTGTGGCCATTTTGGTCTGGCAGGGAGTTTCACTTGAAGTTTCGCATTCTGAAACAGATTGGAAGGGTAGGATGCTTCTGATGTTGGGCTCACTGGGTCTACTTATAGTCCATCTGGTGAATGTATATGCCCCAACACTGGAGCATCTCCATTTTTCCAATATGTGTTTAACAAATTGGCTACTTTAGGTCCTGGCATGATAATTTTGTAAGGGGATTTTAATTGTACTCTTGTTCCCACCCTTGATAAAACATCAACCACTCTTTGGTTAATAAAATTGCATGTAAAACTCTGTGAGGAGTAATACAAGAATCTGGGATAGTTGATATTTGGAGGGATCATAACCCTAAGGAGCGAAACTACAATTTTTACTCTAACCCCCATCAAGTGAATTCAAGAATTTATTATTTTTTCATGCCCATTCAACAGGCATACCAAGTTGAGATGACTCGAATTCATTCGATCACTCAATTGGACACTGCCCCTATTTCTTTGGTTCTGTGAATACTTAATGCAATGAAACAGTCCTACTGGCACTTTAATTCTAGTTTAATGGCAGCTCCACAGTTCATTTCGATGATAAACACTGAAATAAAATCCTATTTCATCTTAAATTTGGGACCCATTCCTTAGACGCAGATCCGCTGTGACAAATACAAAGCAGTTTTAAGGGGCAGGATTAGTGTGTGGTCTGCATTGACAAATGAAAAAAGGAAAACAATGTAGGAAAAATTAAAAGGTCAGCTTCGCACTCAAGAGTATCAACATAAAATATATAGAAACCCCCAGTTAACTACTGAATTACAACAAATCAGGGAACAATTATAGGCCCTATACAATAAAAAAGTGGAAAATGTATTACACTACCGGCAGCATAAAATGCTGAGATTGGTGCTAGAGCATCTAAATTGTTAGCTTTTTGCCTCCATAAAGAAGCAGCAGAGTGAACTGTACCAAAGATATGGGAAAATGATATTCCAGGGGGCATGCAAATCCCATCCTAAGGCGAAAACTGCATGTTTTACCTCTTATCATGCCTCCCTGTATGCCAACGATAAGGACCCCGTACAAGTAGCTCAAATGACCTGGGAATTTCTTTAACCCCTACAGTTGCAGACTTTGTCCCTTTAAAGTCGGGAGATGCTGGATGGCCCCACTACTGCTCAAGAAATTCTAAATGTTATTGACTCATTAAAAACTGACAAAGCCCCTGGATCTGATGGTCATAATGCAGATTTTTGTACAAAATTCAAACTTTTACTTGTCCCTATCCTATGCAACTTGTTTCAAACATGCCAAAACACTGGTGTTGCACCCAACTTGGAATGATGATATTATTTCTGTTATTTTTAAACTTTAAAAAGATCCCCCAAAATGTGATTTGTATAGGCCCATATCTTTATTAAACCAAGACTTTAAACTTTTCACAAGAATTCCATCTACTAGAGTACAAAAGAATAATATCTTATCTTATTCATCCAGACCAAACGGAATTTACAGTATCCCAGAAAGACATTTAACTGTTAACATCAGGCGTATGTTGAACATTATTTCAGAAGGAGCTAAAGTAGATACCACTCGGATAGCTCTTTTAATTGATGCCAAAAAAACTTTTGATAGGCTCAATTGGACCTTTTTAAAAGAAACATTGGCATATATGGGTTTTGGGCCAGGATTTTTGAAATGGATTAATATGATTTATGATAAACCCAGGGCAGTAATTAAGGTGAATGGGATTTATTATTCTCCCCTTTTCATTTTCAGGGGCACTAGGCAAGGATGTCCCCTCTCACTGCTCCTTTTTCCATCAGTATGGAGCCATTGGCAGAGGTGGTTAGATCCTTTCCAATTCCCTGGGGGGAAATGGTGGGAGGGGTACACAATAGAATTATGCTTTATGCTAATGGCAGTTATTTTTCTTCAACATCCGGAATCTAATTTACATAAGTTAGAGAATTTATTGGCCCATTATGGCTCCATTTCAGGTTTTAAGGTGATTACTACTAAATCAGAAAGTGTTACTACTAGTGACCTAATCTCTTGAGAGTTTAAGTTACGTACTAAGTATTCATGGGATAGGGACTTGGTTAGGATTCTAGGGATCATATTGTCCAAAAAGTTGTCCTCACTGTACCAAGCTAATTATGGCAAGTTATGCCATGAAATCCAGGAGGATATCCACAGGTTGTCCCTTCTTCCCTTGCCCCTTACTAACAGAACTGAAGCTATTAAAATGAATGTCTGTTACTCTTTTTTATTTCATACTCTGCCTCTCCCAATTCCAAGACATGATTGGACTCCACTTGAGCAGAATATCAAACAATTTATTTGGTGAAATGTGAGGCCTAGAGTCAATTGGCGAATTCAACAGACAGGGAAGAGTGATGGAGGTTTGGGGTTGCCTCACTTCAGAAATTATTTTCAGATGACACAGTGTGCATATATTGTTTATATATTATGTAATTCCCCAGACCTTTCATGGCTTCAAATGGAAGACAATTTCCGGAGCCCTCCCTCTATATTTACAACCCTGGCTGGTTCACCATTCTGCCGATTTACTTAATTTTTCTAACCAATGGACAAGACATACCTTTAAGGTTTGGTTAAGGGTTAAGGAGGCTGTAAAGGAGCCCTTTATGCAAGAAGCCTGGATTCTCATTCAGTGGCATCCTCAATTTGCTCCAGTAAGGATGGATGGGGGTTCGGTCTTGGTAATGTAGGGGATTATGTTTTTTGGGGCAATTTATTGAAAACGGGCATGTAGTCTCTCTTCAACATTTACAACACAAGTTTAATTCACCCTATTCTGACTTTTTTGGATATTTGCAAGTTTGGCATTTTTCATCCTTGCCTGCTCGGAGGGACGATTTATCAATGGAACCACATTCATTGTAATCAAAATAAAGAAAGCTGCAGCTCAGTCTGCCAATGCCCATTTAGTTTGTAAATTTTATGCTATTCTTTCTAAAGATTGGGGCCTTAAGCAAAATGGTACAGGTGCAGTCTCTTTAGGAACAGGAAGCTAATAGTCCCCCATGTGGCTAAAAAAGGTAAATCTGGCCTAATTTACTTACTGATCAGAGATCGCTTACCAGACCTAATGGCCCAAGCATGGCAGTACTGGTCAAATGTCCTCGACATTAATATCTCTGAAGAAAACTGGTTACAGTGCTGGAAAACTGTGTGCAGTCCAATTAAGGACCCTAATACTTGGTTCATTCTGAATAAAATTTGGCATTGCTGGTACCAAATATCAGTAGTACTCTTGGCATCTCGCATTATACCATCTAACCATTGCTGGAGATGCAACCAACCACATGGAGATCTCTATCATCTCTTATGGAGTTGCCCAGCCATTAAACAATATGGGTTTGACATACTAACACTCTTACCTAATATATTGAAAAAGCCAATTCTGCTTTCTCCAGGATTCTTTCTTGTTGGCTTAGATATGGGCACTGATCCTCTCAATAAAAAACAATTTGACTTAATAGTACAGACCACTGTTCTGGCTAAATGACTGCTTATAAGCAACTGGTGCATACATACAATACCTTCAACAGCTGATTTTCTAAATTAATTTACTCAGTTCATGACCTATGACCATCTCTCACACCTTATCAATAATACAATGCATCATTACACCCCCATTTGGGACCTTCTTTAATCTTATCTGTGCTCTGCGGCCTCTGGAAGTCCTACTCACACCTCACATCCCTTGTCATTTCCTAGACAGGGCATTGGTTGAGGTACCTTCCTTGATCCTACCACCTGATTCATAGTGACAGCTACTGGTTATTTCTCATGTATGCCATGGTACCACCTCCTTAGTTTACATCCTTTCTTTTCACTTTATCATTTCAAGCACTTTATACCACTCAGATGTTTGTTGCATATAGTTTGGAATATTTAGATTCCTCTAATGTGAGAAAACTTAGTAGCATCTTGTAACCTTTTATGTGACTCAGTCTTTACAGGTGTTAATATCTTTTACTTAATGCATATGCAATCTGTCAACTTACATCCTTATACCAGTTTCTTACCTAAGGTATATTTATGTTACAACAGTAATGGCTTATGAACATAATGTATGGTTATGTAAATCTGTATTTTGTTTTGTTTTGTTTTGAGAAGATACAAGAAGAATGAAATGACAGATGTTTTAAGAAACTGTGAGATAATGCACCTCCTTGGTATTTAAATCCCAAAATAAGTGTGAGACATGCATAGTCAAACAATACTAACAATGATCTACTAGCAATAGACTTACAAGTTGCAAGTGTGAAATTATTTTTCAATTTAACAACAATACCAAGTTTGTTTATTAATATTTTGTTAAGAAGGGAGATAAAACCCCTCTCCTCTTTGTGAATGCTGAGCAGAAGTATTCATTCAGTGTCCCTGCTTTTTCACTGTCACACTCTGCCCACATTCCTTCCCCTTTATTAAGCCTCAGTATCCCTCCCTTTTTTTCACTCCCTAATGTAGCTATAAAAGGTTTTATCCCCCTTCTTAACAGAGTTGGCTATCTTTTCCTCAGTTTGGGCCTTTGCTATTCTGACTGCTTTCCCTACCTCCTTCTGCTTTAACTGATATGGTTCTCTGTCCTGCTCCTTCTGTGTTTCCTTATATTTTCTGAATGCTGTCCTTTTCTCTTTAACCTTCCCTGCCACCTCTTTTAAGAACCATAGTGGCTTTTTCCTTCATTTTGTTTTAGTGATTTGCTTTACACAAAAGCTTGTTGCCTGTGAGATGGCAGTTTTGATTTTCACCTATTGTTCTTCCACCACTCCTTCTTGCCTGTTTGCTAGTGCTTTTCTGAGGCACTCTTCCATTTTGCCAAAGTCAGCCCTCCTAAAGCCCAACACCCTTGCTTTTTTTTTTGCAATTTAATAAGCTTTATTAACACCCTTGCTTTTGTATGTCTTGACTGTACAGCTGTGTTTACTGTGAACCACACTGTTTGGTGGCTGCTTATTCCCAGATGGCTACCCACTTCTAAATTTGATATCCCCTCTCCATCCCCATTTGAGAGTACCAGGTCTAAGACTGCTTCCTCCTGAGTGTGTTCCAATAATCTGGAAATACCCAGATAGGTAGTTATACAACCATAAAATAGCATTAGATGACAAACCCAAAATGTTAAGCTTTTCACAAAGTAGATGATGATCAATGAGATTGAATGCTATGGTCAGCTCTACAAACATGGACCCCATGAGAAGACTAGCTTCCATACCACAGGGGACGCAGTCTGTGAATCTGACCTTTCCCGAAACCGTAAACTATAAATATAAAACTAATCTTTACTCAGCAATGTGACTCAACCTCTTCTCCAGTTGTGGTAGACTAGCTGTATATGTAAATAACTGCATAAAGAGATTGCAGGTGAATAATCTTGACACAACACATTTGTCATATCTGGTGATTCAATGGGTTGAAATCATGGGGAAAAATAAGTCTACCGCTATAGGAACTTGCTACAGACCACCAGATAGCAATACAGACTACACAACTGAGTTTTTTGCAGAAATTAAACAAAAATGTGATTAAGAAAATATAATTATACTGGAAAATGTCAATCTTAGTAACATTAATTTGAAAACTATGAAACCAAATTGCAGAATGGAGTCAAGATTATTAGATATCATGAACAAATTTTTATTAAAACAAATGCTTAAGGAACCTACGAGAGGAACTAAAATTCTCAGTCTAGTACTGATCAACATAAAATGCCAAGTCTGAGAACCTCTCAGATGTAGTGATCATGACATAGTAAATAAACAGACTGTAAAACCAACAAAATCATACTATTCAACTATAAAATGGCAAATTATGCAGAAATGAAGAAACATCTGGAAAACTGGAATTGGGAAGCAGAATATACCAGAAAAAAAACATAAGTGAAAAATAGAATATTCAAAAAAAATAAACTGATACAGCTGAAGAGAAATGGGTCCCTATTAAAACCAAATACAATAAGCTGGTTATTAAACCTAAATGAATGAACAGCAGGTTTAAAGAATGTTAAAAGAGAGAAACAATTATACATCGTATCAACCAAGATAGGTGACTAAACAAATATAAACAAATTTAAAGATATGGCTAAGAAACGCACATATGAACATATGAAATTGCCAGCAGATGTAGCCCATTCGGTCTATGTAGTCTGCTTGAGTGTGCAGTACTTCATTCCATTAGACTGCAGCTGCCCTCCTCATATATGCATCCCCCATCTCCCGCCTCCCGGTTTGTAATTCCTCCTTGAATCTGTCCCACCCCTCTTGAAGCCCCAACACTCTGCAGTGATACAACTTCCTCTGGCAGAGCGTTCCACCCTGTCACTACCCTTTCTGCGAAATAGTGCCTCCTCAGTTCCCTCTTGATTCTGCCCCTTCCAACTTCATATAGTGTCCCCTGGTTTCCCTTCTGCCTTTCAAATTGAACATACACCTGGTGTCTACTCCTTTCAAACCCTTCAGGTACTAGAAGGTTTCAATCATATCACCTCTCTCTCTTCTTTCCTCCAGGATATACATATTGAGCTCTTTCAGTCTCTCCTCATATGGTCCATCCCCCAACCTCAGGATCATTTTTGTTGCCCTGCGCTGTACCCCCTTCAGTAGTTTGATGTCCCTTTTCAAGTAGGGGTGCCTGAATTGCATGCAGTACTCTAGGTGCAGTCTCACCAGGGACCTGTACAGGGCAAGATGACCTCCCCACTCCTAGAAGTAATCCCCTTGCTATGCACCCTAACATCCTGTTTGCCTTCACTGCTGCTTTCCTGCACTGAGCAGAATGGTTCATCTTTCTGGTTACCAGCACTCCCAGATCCTTCTCCTCCTTGGATTTTAATGGGACACCCTCCAGCCAGTAATTGTGTCCCAGGTTCTTGCCTCCTAAATGCATCACTTTGCACTTCTTGGCATTGAGACCAAGCTACCAAGTGTGAGACCATTCCTCCAGTTTTGCCAAATCCTCTTGAAGTACTTTTGCTCACCCCTATCTAAGTCAGTACAAATCTTTGTATCATCTGTGAAGAGCCTGATCTTGCTCTTAATCCCTACTGCAATGTCGGCTATGAAAATGTTAAACAGAACCGGTCGAAGCACCGAGCCCTGTGGTACAAAACTTGTTACTGCTCTGGGTTCAGATGTCCCCCCTCCCACTACTACCTTCTGCTGTCTACCCTGCAGCCAGTTTTTGACCCATCTGACCAATTCCCTCTTGGCTCCCAGACTCTTCAACTTGCAGGTCAGCCTACCATGTGGCACCGAGTCAAAGGCCTTGCTGAAATCCAGGTAGAAGACATCTACCGCATGTCCCCTGTCCAGTGCTGTTGTAACCCAGTTGTAAAAATCAACCAAGTTTGTCTGGCAGGATCTGCCCAAGACAGACCCATGTTGCCTGCTGTCCTGGTGCTTCCCTCCAGTCCCTGGGCACGCACCCCAAATTCAGAGAGTTATTGAACAGGTCCACCAATGGCCCTGCCAGGACCTCTGACAACTCTCTCAGCACCCTGGGGTGGACTCTGTGTGGGCCAGGTGCCTTGTCCACCTTCAGGGACTTAAGGACCTCCCTCACCCTTTACACCATGATTTCACCATCCATGGTTGATTCTCCCCAACCCCCTCCCATCTCGTCCTTCCATTTAGGTGCGGGCCCATTCCTCTCCTTGGTGAAGACTGAACAGAAGTATTCATTAAGTACTTCTGCCTGCTCAGCCCCCTTTTCTACCCACTCACTTCCCCTCCTGATCCTAACAATTTGATCCTTGCACTTCCTTTTCTCTCTGATACATTTGAAGAAATCTTTTGCTCCTTTTTTGATCCCCTGTGCTAACCTCCATTCCCTAGCCACCTTTGCTGCCCTTGCCACTCTGCTCACTTCTATGGATTTCTTCACATATTCTTCTCTGTCTTCTGCCCTGTTGGCTCTCATGTAGGTCCAAAATGCATTCCTTTTTTCTCTCATCTTCTCCACTGCCTCTCTACGTATCCAACTTGGTTTCCTGTTCCTGGGTTTTTTGCTCTGGCTCTTGAGACATGTTTTAGTGGCTTCAACCAATCCTGCCTTGATGACTGCCCATTTTTGTTTCATTTCTGGGTGGATGCTTGCCATATGACTTTCCAGTATGTGTCCCATCCTGCCAAAGTCCACCTTTTTGAAGTCCAGGACCCTAGATTTTGTAGTGGCCACTTCCCTACTCAGACTGACTGAGAACCACACTGTGCAGTGGTCACTGCTTGCCAGAGGTTCCTCCACCCTTACATTCCCGACCTGTTCCCCATCTTCCAGTACCAGGTCTAGTATATTCCCTTCCCTCATTGGCTCCATTACCCTCTGGGTAAGGATGCTATCCTGGAATGCTTCCAGGAGGATGTGCTTCCTGGTGCAAGTGGTTGCTGGGCTGCTCCAATCCACCCCTGGTAGATTAAAGTCCTCCCAACACCACTGTGCTCCCTTTGCCACTATGCCTCCTTATCTGCTCCCCCAGTTCCCTGTCAATGTCCCCCTTCTGTGCCGGAGGTCTATAGACAACCCCCAGACAGATCTTAGTCCCTTTCTGGCTGTGTAGTTGCAGCCAGATTACTTCTGACCTCCCCTCTTCCCCTTCCTTCCTGTCACATCTGATCCATTCCTTTACATAAATGGCAACCCCCCAGCCTTCCCTTTAACTCTATCCCTCCAGAATAGTTTGTGCCCTGGGATGGTTAGGTCCCAGTCATGGTGCCTGGTTGCCCAGGTCTCAGTAATGGCAGCTATGTCTACCTATCCCTCTGCCATCAATGCCTGCAACTCTGCCAACTTGTTCTCCATGCTCCTAGCATTTAGTGAAACCATTCTCAATGCTGATCCTATCCTTCCTGCTTCCTTACCCTTCACTCCAGACCCTATTCCACCTAAGGTCATATCTATCCCTGTGGTGGTGGTGTGGTCCATGGGACCCCCTCTCTTGGTGATTCCCAGCTCCAATGCCTCCCCCCACTTAGTTTAAATGATACATTTCATTGACGAAATACTCAAGTTTCTGCTTCTACACCTGTGACCCTGCCCTGCTGAGATGTAACCTATCCCCTGCATAAAGATCTGTGTTATCCCATGTGCTACCCCATTCCCCCACCAATCCATACCCCTTGGTTCCACACCATTCTATCAGCCATTTGTTGAAGTCACTGATTCTTCTCTTCCTGTCTGTACTAGCCCTTGGCACTTGCAGAACTTCTGAGAAGGCTACCATTGTTAACTCTTTGCTGCATAGTTTTCCCACTTCTCTGAAGCTGTCTTGTACCTCCTCTATCCTTCTCTCTTCCTGTTCATTCATTGCCAGGTGCACCACAATGTGGGGCCCCCCCACCTTCCTCACATATCTGCCCATAGGCTGCCCCACTCTATTCGCTGTCATGCCTGGTATGTATTCTACCTAGATGGTAAGTTTTCTGTCACCTCTTGCCCCCATCTTGTACCCTTAATTATAGAATCCCCTAGAATTGTGACTCTCTGATGCTTATCCTGCTCACCCTTTTGTTGCCCTCCACTCCCCTGCCCCCTACTTGCGAGGCCGTCTCATCCCCCCTGTCTTGCCTCCCTTTTACCTCCCCTAACCATTGCCCTGTCCTCTCCCACCTCACAAATATGACCAGGCTACTGACCTCCACCTCTGATCTATTTTCCATCTGTGGAACCTCCCCTTTGCACTCACTTGTTGCTCCATCCACCATGCTACCACCCCCTTTGCTATTACTTCCCTGTGTCTTCCCCGAAGTGTGGCCCTCCTCCACTCAGACTTCCCTCCTCTCCCTATCATTAGCCTTCCCTGGGCTGCCTGCTGCTTCCCCCCGTCCTCCGGTCTCCTTGCTCCTTCTTTCCCTCCAGAGAGACTGCATCACCATTACCTCTCTACCCCCCCACCACTGTATCTTGGTGTACTGCTTACTGCCTCCCTGCTGTATATCTTTTCCCCTGTAGCATTCTCTCCCTGCTCCTTCACTGTAGCTTTCCTTTTCTCTGCTATCTAGTCTTCCAGACTAGCCAACACTGAGAATCTGTTTGCAATGCTAATCTCCTTTCCTTGAATGAGACCATCTCTCTTTCCCACAGGCTGATATCTTTGCTCTGATCCAGTCTTAGTCATGCCCATGTGACTGACTCTCCTCCAGTCATCACTTCCTTCCCCTAACTACACCCGTTTATTTGGCTCTCCTGCTGTCACACCTAGTTCCCCCTTATTTTTGCCTGTTTTGAGCTCTTTTGTATGCCTCATTAGTTTCCCCTCCTGGCTGTGTTCCTCCCATTCTGTCTCCTCCATGCCTCCAGTTCCCTCCTCAACCACCCTATTTCCTGACTGAGCTAGCCCACCTGCCAACACACCCTACAGCCCCTTGCACTTCAAGCCACTCCCAGTAATATGGCTGCTCCACATCCTTGGCAACATACAACCCTTTCCATCTCCTGCCCTATTTGACCTCCCCTGCACATCCTCTCTTCCTTTAACCTAGTCCTACCCCACTCCATGGAACCCTTCCTGCACCTTGGACTCCCCCATGTCTGTACAGGAAATATTGGGCCCTCTCATTTAGGCTGCTTCCTGTCTGCCAGTGTGGCCCGTTGCCTGCTGTCCTCCCTCCTGACACCCTGCAGATGTTACTTAAGATGCTGCACTCCAGCTTCATGGCACTCAAGCTCCGGGGTTGCTTGGTCCCCTTTGAAATATAACTGGATCCCAGCCCCACTATTGGCTGGTCCGAGTAACGTAACCACCCATCCCCCTCCTGTGTATTTTCCAACCTCTCCCTCCCTCAGTTAAATGCCCCCCTCCTCCCAGCCAAGACAAAATCATTTGTTTTACAGTTACACTGTTTAAATCACACAGCACACATTACCATCTCATTAAATACATACAAAATCACACATGCCCACACAATGCAAAGCATCATGGGCTGCATATGCAAATCACCACAGAATATTATGCTGATTCAACTTTAAGCAGAATTGCATGGTGCCGAAAGGCCTCTCACACAGTTTGCAAAAGGTAACCCCTTTGCAAACTGTGTGAAAAACTTCATCACAATTCTGCATAAAGATGAATAAATTCTGTGGTGATTTCATATACAGCCCATGATGCTTTGCATTGTGTGGGCATGTGTGATTTTGTATTCCTTTGAAACTTGGCTTCCCAGCCAAATACCCTTTGGGGTAACCATTGCCTCAGTGTTTGCGTACAGAGGTTCTTTGTCTTTTATCTCATTAAATGCTACCTTAATCCTAAAAGAAAATACAAAATTAGAAGAAAAACAAAAGGAGGTTTGACAGACACCTGGCAACAAATTTCAAAAATGTGAAATTATTTTTTTGATTATATAAATTCACTGAAGGGCAATGTCCAAAACAAAGGACCTTTAACCCATGATAATAAAACACTAGACAATCCCACTGATATTGCAAATACATTAAATAGTTATGTTGGATCAGTAGTCTGTAACTCTGATATACTGGATACTATACAAATTATGGAAAATAGTACTGAGAGACAAACGGAAGACTTGTCTACCAAACATAGGGTTCTGGAAGAGCTTAAACCAACAAAAATCCCCAGTGAGAGACATTTTAAACTCACACTTACTGTGGAACCTAAAAAAGCATATATAGACCATTATGTAATATCTTAAGGCATTCATTTATCACCAGTGAAGTCTCCAGTGAATGGAGTCACATGATGAATTCAGCCTGAGCAGCAGCATTTCTCTTAGCTCCAGACATCTGACTCAAATCGTTGTAATTTAGACAGTTTTAATTAACCATCACCACTGGTTTATTTTATTTAGTACTCGATAAGTCCACCAGGAACATCAAGATCACATCTGTAAATGGCCAACCACAAAAAATGTGCAGATCTGGATACTGTTCCTGTTGCTGAGACACCTCAGATCCTACCAAGATCTCAAGCCCAAAAAAAGGCATAAGCAGAACTCGTCAATGGCCTACCCATCTGAAACCCCAGCTAGAAAAGCACCTCAGATAAGCTCGATCTTTTCTTCACTGAGCTCTCTAGCATTAAAGTAGCCATGCTAGAAATAACCTAAGATTTTCACACCTACAAACCTGCTTCTGAAGCACTGTCCAAACGGGTGACCAATTCTGAAGTTTGCATAAGCGCCATTGAAGAGGAAAATGGCTAGAGATGATCAACCTACCTCAGAACTACAGAAGAAAATCATCAGATTAGAAGATCACATCAAGGATCAGGAAGGACAAAGCCATTGAAACAACCTGGTCCTCTTTGGCCTACCTGCAGAGGCTGAGGGGTCCAACATGCTGCAGTTTGTTCAAAAGCACCTCCAAGTGACTGCGGGCCTGCCGGAATAAGGAACAGAATCTATAATCGAATGGGCTCACCATTCTCTTCTCCTCCAGTTGCCTCCAGGATGTAAACCCAGAACTATGATTTTAAGGTGTCTGAATCATCAAAACAAGGTGCACATTGTAGCCCAAGCAAGAAAATCGCCCAATCCAGAAAATTGCCCATTTTAACTATTTCAAAAGTTCCAAGCACACCCCAAACCCATAGAAAGGATGCCACAGCAAGTTCAGCTTAATTAAACCATACTTATTACCACAAACATCAGACAAAAGCGTCCCAGCCTAGGCTAAGGCTGGGATGCTTTTGTCTGATGTTTTAGGTAATAAATATGTTTTAATTAAGCTGAACTTGCTGTAGTGTCCTTCCTATGGATTTGGTGTGTGCTTGGAACTTCTGAAATAATTTTTACTAGTAGTTTCTTAACCACCACTTTTCCTTTTGCACACTCCTTTATCTTGGATCACCCATTTAAACTTGGGAGGGCCATTGATTTCATATTTTTATTGATGTAACACCTGCAGTACATGCAAAGCTACTGGCCTACAAACTGATTAAGAAAGCATTGCATGGGGCTAATATAAAATTCTGAATACTGCGCCCTGCCTGCCTTGTAATCATGATGGCCCTGGGTACTAAGGAGTTTGCCAACACTGATATTGACCAGACTGAGCTCACAAAGCTGTTCCAACATGTTTTTCTCAACTTCTGTAAGCTCCCCCTTTTGGGGATGCTTACTATAGTGATCCTCTCCTTCCATTTTCCCATTTTTGGCATTTGGGGCTTGCCCACATGCTGGTCAGTTGAAGCAGTCCTCCACTGGGTTATTTAGTGGCTGAGTTTTTCCCATGTTTGGAGAGGCCAGCAGGAGAAGGAGAGAATGGAACATCCAGTGTGGGACGGGGTACTAGTCTTGGCCCACTCAAGCTCTGCGCTGTGGCATAAGTGAGTCCATGCAGAGGGGAGGTAGGGTGGTCCAGGTAGCTGTGGCTTGGTTGGACCGTGCCCATCATTGGGTGCCATGGCATGGGAAGGAGAAAGGAGACCATTTTCATGCACCTTGGCACCAGGGTGGGAGTTGGGCCCAGTTCTGGCAGTACGGCCTGGTGCTAAGTCTAGTGTGGAGGGGGCAGTGTAGTGATGGCAGCCTGCATAGTGGAGATGTGGTGGTGGCAACTGGCCTCCCTGTACCTGTGTGGACCTCCGCACTGGTAAGACAGCCTGTGGGGACCAATTGATTGGTGCCCTGGTATGTCCTTCAGATCATCCACCACTGGGATGTGCCGGGTTGACAGGGGCCCAGGTTCTGCAGGCCCTAAGTTGCCAAAAGGACAGAAAAGGGAGTGAAAATGCTGCAGCCTGTATCTTGCCACCATGAACGTATGAGGTGAAGAGCGGTAGGCCTTATGCTGTGGGGTCACTTGTTTAAGGCTGAGAAATAAGAGGTGACCGGCCTGTCTGTGCTGCTATCAAAATAATAGTGAGCCCCTCAGCTCTTCAAGAATCCAGCATCATGGCCTTTTCAGCCACGAGTTTGGCGTTCTGGCTTTGTGCCACAGAAGTTGATGTTCTCCCAGCTTGACATGTCCCCAGCTTCCAGGAGCTGTGAGATTCTGTTTTGGCCTACAGTAAATTAATTTGTTATTGTTAAATTTGCTTCAGTGTGGCCTCCTATTGTTTTTATGAACTGTGACACAGTGGCCATCTTTCCCCTACAGCTCTGGACTCCTGCTGCCGGGGTACCATGTGATAACAGCACCAGAATATCGGCACTGACTAAAACAGCTACTGCACATCACAGAAAAGCAAAACGGCGATGTGCAGAATAGCACCCAACTGAAACAGCTACAGTACCTCGCAGTCACCCAAAACTACAATATATCAGTAGTTTTAACTTGTTATATGGAGGCATAGCCCCCACACCTACAGTTTGGAGACTTTGCCCCCACCCCAAACTTAAATTAACCAACTCCAAGGGGGTGGCTTGATAATGGGGAAGGGTGGCAAAGTCAGGAAGGGGGGCTATATCAGAGGACAGACAGTGAAAGAGGGAGAACGTTGGGGGCACCCTATAGGCAGGTGGAGACAAAGTCAGGACAGCGGGGGTACAGAACTGAGAAATACATAAAAAAGAACCACAAAGTGCAAACAATGTAAAGTAAACACTTTTCCAGGGCCAGTCCCGAACCCGAGTCACCCAACTGAAAGGCAGCAACACTCCCCACCACACTAGATGGCCAGCTGGAAACCAGCCCACTCACCAAATCCACACATTGACTTCCAACATATTACAGAATGTACATGCTCAAATTGCAATGTGCTCTTAATTGCTATCACTATTCAGAGCAGATTGCTCAATTCCCTATTGCTATTTTGACATCGCCGACTGACTCACTCAAAATGAGTTGCTCTATTCACTGGTTACCTGCTGCCGGCACCCTATTTCTAGCCATGCTCTGCAACTGCCTGGTGGACCCTATGATCTGTGCCCAGGTATGTGCCAACTTAATTAATTGTTCTGGATGTGGTTCTGCTGGTGAGTGGTGCCCCCCTCCCCAAATTTCCATCAGGTCCCTAGACAGCTGGGTAGGGGGTGACCATAATGTGGAAGCTTATCCAGGATATGAAAGTTTGGGGTGCAGGACAGTACCTTCGTGTCTGGAGGGAAGCGGCAGCCTCTTTGTGGACTGAGGCCTGGTTTCTGTGTGCTTCATTCCTGGACTGAGCCATCTGTCCTGGAGCTTCATGCTTTTTCTTCCCTTGGCCACAGAGTAGGAACAGATTTGCATAGGTAATCCTATGCTAACAAGGCTGTGGTGGCTGCTGATTGGTTGAGGCAGAGACCAGGATTGTGGGAGATTGGGCAGACAGTCACCATTTCTGGTGAGAATGTGGATGTATCAGCAGTTCTGAGATTGGATCGAAATGGCAGTGAATCATGCAGACAGTGATTCGCTGTCCATGGTGCCAGTATTGCTTTTATCTTGGCTTTGGAGCAATGCAGGGTGTGGGACTCCTATGGATAGATACGTAAAGTGTAGCTACTAAGGATCTGAAGTGGTTTGGTTGCCTCTGTGCTCCTTGTGTGCTTGAGGAGTGCTTTCTATTGTCAATGCATATAGTTTGCGACCCTACATGACAACCTGAGCATAGACACAGTCAATGTCCCCTGGGACCACCACCATTTTATCCACTGGCAGTTTGGAGAACTGGGATGAAATGATATCAGCTACTGCACCCTTGGAACCATCCTGTGCCTGAAACTGTGCCTGAGGAGGAAGAGGAGGACATCCAGGCAGACAGTGGACACTGCTGTCTGCCTAACCCTTCTCCACCAAAGGCACCTGAGCCTCCCTGTGGCAGAGGGAGAGGGCATGAGAGATTCATACAATCTGCTGACTCCCTAGGGCCCAGAGAGTCAGGGCCTGCTTTCACGCCCACCAGGGCCTTCAGCTTTTCAGATCATTAGGCTTCAGTTGCAGAAAAGGAGTCACCTGATGGCAAGATGGAGAAAGATAGCCCTTGTGGTTCTGCCTGTGGAGACCCCCTTGTGTTACCACCCAGCAAGTTGCCCACACGAATTGTATTTGAGGAACAGTACATGGAGCAGGCTTTTCCCCTGCCTTACTGTTGCCCATGTATTACACTGCACCTCGAGGCTTCCCCAGTGGCATATTCTTTTTCAGGAGAAGATGGATGGACTGTTGCCTGATGACCCCTTGAATGTTAGATACTACTCTGGAGTCTGGTTGGAAGAAGGAATGGCCCCTCAGACCAGTGTACGTAGCATCCCAGAGTGGTCTCAAGTTCAGAGGTGGGTCCACCAGAAGAGTTGAGTGGCGTGTCCCAAGGAGGAGTATCTATGAGTGCCTGAATGAATTTGGGATATGATTGAGAAGAAGAGGTGTGACTGGGTGTTTAGAAGAGCAGTAGAGAAGCTTTAGCTGAGGAATCATCAATCTGGACCCCCTGCAGCTTCCACAATTATTAAGACAAGTTCACTTTGTAACTCCATGATCTGGACTGGCCTCACTCTATTTAAGCACTTTGCTTTAATTCAAGATGTCATGGGAAGGTGCACCAAATATTACACTGTCTCAACTGATTCATTTGGAGCTGAAACAACCAAGCCTGACCCACAATTTTATTACCCCTGTGGTGGAGGACCAGCTCTGTGGAAGGTGTCAGCTTCTTGGACTCAGTAATTGTTTCTGATATGCTCAGGACTGTCATTTGAATACCCAGGACTGTGTTGGGACTTTTAAAATGGGTGAGGCCTTTTAAATTTCTCCCTCTGGTAATGGTTCAGTGTTGTAGTTCCTGTTATAATTGTTGTCATGCTTTGATAGAGGGAAACAGTTATCAAGATGTTAGCTTGATTACTGGGGGGAACAATGGTTTCGTGTCCTGGACTCTTATGAAACCGAGCTCCTTTGGACTTTGCCATTCTTACAGACTCTGATCTCATGTGCCCCATGGTTTTAGTAGAAAGGGGGTGAGTGTGGTGCATGAGTAGTGCATATAGAATGTGGAAGTAGTAAGTGTAGAATGTGAAATGCCTGACTGTGTGGCATAGGTTGTATGTGTATCAATTTTAAGTATGTGTAGCTGGTGTGTGCGTGTGTGTGTGTGTGTGTATTGTGTATGTGTACATGGAGTAAAAGGGGGGAAAAAAGAACAATGTATTAAAGTTGTTCTGTAGCATTTCTTACATCCAGTTCTCGTTGCTGCGGTTGCATTAATTTTGGGGGACTTTGTGGATTTGGGGTTGCAGTAACTACTTTTATGCTGGGGAGCAGTTGGTGCCCTGTGTCCTGTTTGCAGAGCTTTGTGGCTTTTTTCCCCCACTGGGGGGAGAAGGGTGCGCATATCTTGTCCCTCCTCCCGGTTCTGGTGATAGCCAGGTGCCCTATTCCCCAAGATGTGAATGGTTTTGGGGGGTGGAGTGTAAGCACCCCCTTTTGGGGATGCTTACTATAGTGACCTTCACTTCCCATTTTCCTATTTTTGGTATGTGGGGCTGGCCTGTCTGCCGGTCGGGCAGAGCCAGTCCTCCCCTGAGATATTTAATGGTCGGGTTTTTCCCACATAGGGAGAAGCCGGCAGAAGAAGAGAACGGTACATCCTGTGTGGACGGGGGCACCGTCCCTGGCCCATTCGAGCTCTGTGCTGCGGCGTAGGTGAATCTGCGTGGATGGCAGGAAGAGTAGTCCAGATAGCTGCAGCATGGTTGGGACTGTGCCTGTCGATGGGAGACACAACCCGGGAAGGAGAAACTAGCCCACCTTCATGCACTATGGCACTGAGGTGAGAGTTGGACCCAATTCTGGCAGTACGGCCTGGTGCTAAGTCTAGTGTGGAGTGGGTGGCATGGTGGTGAAAGCTTGCATCAAGGGGATGGTGGTGGTGGCAGCTCGTCTCCCTGTACCCACGTGGACCTCTGCACTGGTAAGACAGCCTGTGAGGACCGACTGATTTGTACCCGGTGAGATCCTTGGATCGCCTTCATCTGGGATGTGTGGGGATGCCTGGCCCAGGCTAAAGGCCCTAAGTTGCAGGAAGGATAGAAAAGGGAGTGCAAATGCTGCAGCCTGTGTCTTGCCACCACAAATGTGTGAGGTAAAGAGCGGTAGGCCTTATGCCGTGGGGTCGCTTATTTTAGGTCAAGTAGTGAGAGGTGATTGGCCTGTCTGTACTGCTACCAAAATACTAGTGAGCTCCTCAGCTCTGTGAGAATCCAGCGCTACGCCCTTTTTGGCAACAGGTTTGGTGCTATAGCTCTGTGCTACAGAAGTTAATGTTCTCCCTGCTACAGCCATGTTGGGTCTGAGGAGTAGGCCCCCAGCTGCCAGGAGTTGTGAGATTCTGTTCTGGCCAACAATAAATTTATGTGTTATTGTTACATTTTATATCAGTGTGGTCTCCTGCTGTTTTTATGAACTCTGCAATCACCTGGTGGACCCTATGATCTGCACCCAGGTATGTGCCAATTTAATTACTTCTTCTGGTTTGGTTCTGCTGCTGAGTGGTGCCCCCCTCTAAAAATTTCCACCAGGCCCCTAGACAGTTTGGGAGGGGGGTGGCTACATGTCAAATGCTCAAATCACAGGATCTTAAACAGTTCCCAGGATGGGAAGTAAGGCAATCACTAACTCCAGTTAATGCTTCACTGACTCCACTTATTCCAAATGGTACTTTCCTATCTGTCTTTAAGCCTCAACCCTATAACGTTATTTAAAAGATTTCTGGGAGCACCCCCCCCCCCATGTATTACTGCCTGGGTCCGTGAACTTTTAACTGGATCTGTCTTCTAACAGTCCATAAGGGATATCAATGAGCTCTTTGAGCTCTTTATTCAACACATATTTTCCTTTTCCATACTCTTGTGGTGGTAACAATCCCATCAGAAATTTCTGGACTATCTCTACCAGTGCTACCATGCTTGAGTGGTTCCCTACCCTTTAAACATGAACAAATTCCAGACCCAGACATTATTTTGATGGCTGCTGTCATCCCTTACACACAGCTTGTTGGGCTCCACTTCCAAGCACACCCCCTGCACTGATTGGCCTCCACACGCTGATGAGTAAATACTGTAGATGTTTGAGGAATACTACCATGCATGTGCCTACTGGCACTACTGTG
Source organism: Neoceratodus forsteri (assembly GCA_016271365.2). Taxonomy (NCBI): domain Eukaryota; kingdom Metazoa; phylum Chordata; order Ceratodontiformes; family Ceratodontidae; genus Neoceratodus; species Neoceratodus forsteri. The sequence continues at coordinate 274,827,429 of CM057453.1, read as the reverse complement.
CAGCACAACATCTGCACGGCTCCTTATGTATTTTTCCTGAACTGTTCTTTCTGCTTCTGCTCTCCAAGCACAAATGGATTTCACACTGCTCTGCCTCTGTTCAGAATCAGACTTCTGCACCACATCACTGGACACAGAAGTGATCCTCTTCATTTCATAGGGATGCTGGCAGCAGGTCTCTTTTGTTCACAGCCTGTGGGTGATTACAGGCTTGGACTAACTTCCTTATTTTTTTAGGTTTTTAAGTTGATGCATTTACAGTTTGTAACTTTATCCTTATGACATTCCTAATTAAAGGATTCTCTTTTAGGAGCAGCTTCTCTATGCTGCATGGACTCAGCTGATTGTTGAGGGAAGGGGGGCCTTGAACCTCGGCCCACACCATTGTATCTGGTTGGACAGAGAAACATGGCCTGCACTTCCTTCCTTCAAACCCTAGGCATACATCCCAAGTCAGGCCAAACACCACAGAGGGTTGATGACGATAGCTGGCATGGCCGACTCACTTCACTATTACACTTCCCACTGATGGTCACCACCTCCATCTTTTTCCTTTTTCTTCCCCTTGAAATCTGCCTCTGTCTGATTACCTACCAATAGGTCCCTGGACCTACATATCAGAGCAGGATCTTTGCCCAACGGACAGCCCACACCTTTTCTTAGGGAACGCCATGGCCATCTACCTTCTCCCCTATTTATTATGTTATTATTGTTACTTATAACTAATTGTTCTCTTGCTACTGATATGCACATAGTCTCTCCTTTCCCTATCAAGACCTAGCAACTACCCCATCCTAATAGCATCCCCTTACAGTTTTTCAAATTCAGCTCTCATCTACTGCAAAAACATACCTAATTGCTGAAGATGGCAACTCCATAGCGGGTCTACCCCTCGCACACATAACACCTCGTATAACAAAGGAAAACTGACATGGCTAACATTTCCTGTAATATAATAACCTGGAATATGAATGGTGGCCAAACCAAAGAAAAGTGCTACCAAATACTTAGGCGTTTAAAATTTATTGGAGCAGATATAGCCTTTTTTACAGGAAACTCACACAAAAACAGCTGCTGGTAACCTGTGGAGACGGGAATGGTTGGGCCACGTTTTTGCAGAGAAAGAAATAAGCAATCTGGAACAGTCGTCTTTATCCATAAAAATACTCTATTTAAGTTGCAAGAGGAGGTGTTAGGGGCTCAGGGCTGATATAACAGTGTGAACCCTGGATTTGATAAATTTAGCTCTGGCATCTATCCACACACAAAATAAAGACAACCCCAATTTTTTCACAACCCTATCCCACGAGTTAGCTAAATTCACTCACCTCCCTATAGTCTTGGCTGGCAATTGCAACCTGGTCCAAGATGCTAATCTAGCAGAACAGGGTCCAAAAGAATCACACTGCTTCCCTGCCAATGGTCTGTTCACGAATTGCAAGATATCTTGGGATTAGTGGAACCACAGAGGGTCCTTCATCTGAATATTAGATTACACCTTCAGTTCCCCAGTCCATAAATCCTCCTCTAGGCTAGATTTCCATCTTATTAGTGCTGAACTATTGAAAGGAATCTACACTTGCTAGATCCTCTCCTGTGTACTAGTCGGTTATTCCCCTATATCACTCAGGATACAATTTGAGGACACATCTGACAGAGACAAAACCTCGAAACTCAATAATGATCTGCTAAAAGACCCCACATAGGTTTCATAGGTTTGCCAAAGCAAAGAAGACTATTGTCCATAATGCTTGCCCATATTCATGCCTATATTAGTGATAGCCCCTGATGTTATTATTCTTTAAGTGCTCATCTAACCTATGCTTAAATTTTTCCATAGTATTGCTAACCACAGCCTCTACTAGCAAACTGTTCCAGACTTTCTGTACTCTTACAGAGAACCAGTGTTGTCTTTTGGTAGACCGAACACCCCTACCTGTAATCTGTAATGGGTGTGCTCTTGTATTATAGTTGTGAATCTTAACTTCTAGACCCAGCTGTTTCCACAGAGTAGGGCCAGAAAGTGCCTTAAATGTAAAGCACGTGTCTCCTCTTAGTCTACGGTACTCCAATGAGTACATCCCTAATTCATTTAGTCTCTGTTCATACTCCAAATACTTTATGTTGCTGATTAATTTGGTAGCCCTTCTCTGAACACTCTCCAGTGTTTTTATTTCAGTTTTCCCTCGAGGGTCACAAAGCTGGACACAATACTCCATGTGGCCTCTCATGAGGGAACCATAGAGGGGGACTATCACTTCCCTATTTCTGCTTCTGATGGGTCTCCTAATGCAATTTAGTATTCCACCTGCTTTTTTAACTACTTGGTTATAGTGGAGTTTAAAGGATAAGTCATTAGATATCCTTACAGCTAGGTCCCTTCCATCGGTGAGTTCCCCAAGTGCATCACAGTGCATTTTTCAGCATTGAATGTCAACTTATGAGTTAGTGCCCACCTTTCCAATTCTCCCAGTGCTGTCTGTAATGTTTCAGCTTCCTGGGGCTTATTTACTGGTAATCCCAGTCTCGTATCATCTGCAAATTTGGATTCCAAGACTTGTTCTGCAGTGTTCATGGAGGAACTATAAATATTAAAAAGACAAGGTCCCAGCACAGAACCCTGCAGTACCCCACTGGTAACCTCTGACCATTCTGAATATGCACCCCGGATGCACACCCTTTGTTTTCTATCGGTCAACCAGGCTGCTATCCTTTTACTGATGTTCCCTTGGATATTATGATCAATTAAAGCATCGACAAGTTCCCCGTGTGGGACTTTGTCAAAAGTTTTTGATAGATCTAAAAAGATAATGTCCACAGATTCTCCAATGTCCAATATATAACAGACTTTTTCACAGAATTTCAGGAGGATGGTTTGGCAAGATCGACCCTTGGTGAAGCCGTACTGAGTAAAGTCAATGTCCCCCATTAGTTGCATAGACTGCATGCCTTAAAATAATACAGGAATATACCATTAATTTCCTCAAGGAAAACATAGGCTCAGTAACCAGTACAGCCCTAGAATAGGAGTTCTTTAAGTGTACCTTGACAGGGGAATTCATTTGGCTAGCCACTACCAGAAAATGGAAAAAAAAAGTGAAGAATGCACAACTCTCCTATCAGACATATGAACTAGAGAAAGAAATATCTCTACTGATTCCCCTGAGGCCAACAGGCTCCAAATGAACACCCTTAGAGCCATATATAAAGAAATCCTTAGGGAGTAGGCAGAAAACGCTATTTTTTCATGCCAAATTCCCCTATTTCAACCAGGGGGAGAAAGCTGGGAGATTTCTAGGCAGCCCTCAGGCTTTAACAACAAGAATCCTTGTGATTCATTAACAGTGTACGTGAAGCCCCAGGTAGCCCATTGATAAATAAGCAGAGGGAAACAGCAGCCGCTTTTGCCTCATACTACAGAACCCTATATGACCCAGATTCCCCAGTACCCCCTAGTGAAATACAAAACATTATCTCTAAGGACCAATTACACCAACTCACTGGCAACCAACCCCTAATCTTAGCTTAAGTGATCACAGATGCAGAGACTCTGTAAGCCATCAAAGACCTAGCCCCAGACAATGCCCCTGGGCCAGATGTTTTTTTCAGCTAACTTCTAGAAGACTCATAACACTGACCTAGCTCTGCAACTAGCTGCTCTATTTAATGAATCCTTAGAATCAGGACACCTGAATCCCATCCTGCAGGAAGCCCACATTACTCTAATACCTAAACCTGGGAAAGATACAGCCTATATTCCCAATTATAGACCCATATCCCTCCTTAACTCCGATATTAAGATCCTAGCAAACATTTTGGCTTCCAGAGTAAATAAGATTTGGTCCACACTCATTGGCCCCCAAGCAGGCTTAATTTATGCAAGAAACATAGAAACATAGAATTTGACAGCAGATAAGGACTGCTTGGCCCACCTAGTCTGCCCATTTCCCTACCTACTGGATAAGCTGCAGATCCTAGTTAACCAACAGCCTACTTCCTCCTACCCCACACTAGAATTGTCTTATGTCTGTCCCATGCATTCTTGAATTCCCCCAATGTTTTTGACTCTATGACCTCCTCAGGAAGGCTGTTCCATGCATCCACAACCATCTCTGTGAAGAAATACATCCTCACATTACCTCTGAGCTGTCCCCCCTCTATCTTCAAATTGTGCCCCCTTCTTTCTGCACATCTCTTTTTCTGAAAGATGCTACCCTCTTGGACTTTGTTGATTCCCTTGAGGTATTTGAATGTTTCTATCATGTCTCTCCTCTCCCTCCTTTCCTCGAGGCTATACATCTTAAACTCCTTTAGTCTTTCTTCATATGTCTTCTGATGCAGACCCTGCACCATTTTGATTGCCCTACTTTGGGCAGCCTCCACCCTGTCTATGCCTTTGTGGTGATAGAGTCTCCAGAACTGTACACAGTACTCCAGATGTGGTGTTACCAATTGTCTGTACAGAGGGACAACAACTTCCTGTTTTCTATTGGCGATGCCTCTCCCTATGCATCCCAGTATCCCCCCAGCCCTCCTTACTGTCTTCTCACATTGCTGGCCCACCTTTAGGTCATCTGATATTACTACTCCCAGGTCCTTTTCAATTTTTGTTGTTGTCAGTAACTCACCCCCAATTGTGTACTCTTCCCCTGGGTTTTTGTTCCCCTGGCGCATTACTTTGCACTTCTTTGCATAGAATCTAAGCTGCCATACATTTGACCATTCCTCCAACTTTGCCAAGTCCCTTTTCATCCTTTCCACCCCACATTGTGTATCAACCATGTTGCAGATCTTTGTGTCATCTACAAAGAGGCATACTTTCCCTTCCAGTCCCTCTGCAATGTCACTTATAAAGACATTAAAAAGGACCGGCCCCAGTACTGAACCCTGTGGTTCCCCTCTAGTAACCCTCCTTTCTTCACTGTGGACTCCATTTACTATTACCCACAGTTTCCTGATGTCCAGTCAGTGTTTTACCCAGGATACCACCCTGGGACCCACTCCCAGGCTGGCTAAACTGTTTATTAATCTTTTGTGTGGGACTGTGTCAAATGCCTTGCTAAAGTCTAGGTAGGCCATGTCCACAGCCCCTCCCTGGTCTACTTCTTTGGTCACCCAATCAAAGAAATCAATTAGATTTGTCTGGCATGACCTTCCGCTGTGAATCCATGCTGCCTTGGATCCTGTGCCCCACTGGCCTCTAGGTACGCAACAATTCTTTACTACAGAAGTGATTCCATCATTTTCCCTACCACTGAGGTCAAACTGACAGGTCTGTAGTTTCCTTCCTCTGTCTTGCTCCCACTTTTGTGAAGGGGAATCACATCTGCCTTCCTCCAGTCCTCAGGTACTACACCATCCTCCCATGATTTATTAAAAAGGGTAGTCAGTGGTGTTACTAGTTCTTCCCTTAGTTCTTTTAGAATTCTGGGGTGAATCCCATCAGGCCCCATTGCTTTATCCATCTTTAGTTTTAAGCGTTCTTTCAGAACCCTTTCTTCTGTGAAAGGACTAATATCAACCCCCCTATCCAGAGTGCTTCTATTGGCTGGATTTGGTATCTCCCCCTGCTTTTCCATTGTGAACAGTGAGCAGAAGTATTCATTCAGTATCCCTGCTTTTTCACTGTTGCTCTCTGCCCAACCACCTGCCTCTTTATTCAGCCTCAGTATCCCTGCCTTAGTCTTTCTTTGCTCCCCAATGTACCTATAAAAGGTTTTATCCTCCTTCTTAACCAAGTTGGCTATCTTTTCCTCTGTTTGGGCCTTTGCTATTCTGACTGCCTTCCCTTTAACTGGTACAGTTCTCTGTCCTGCTCCTTCTGTGTTTTCTTATACTTCCTGAGTGCTATCTTTTTCTCCCTTACCTTCCCTGCCACTTCTTTTGAGAACCATAATGGTTTTTCTTTCATTTTGATTTGTTTATTTGCTTCACACAAAGGCTTATTGCCTCTGTGATGGTGATTTTGATGTTTCCCCATTGTTGCTCCACCCCACCTTCTTGCCTGTTTGCTAGTGCTTTTCTGAGGCACTCTCCCATTTTGACAAAATCAGCCCTTCTGAAGTCCAGTACCTTCACTTTTGTGTGGCTTAACTCTACAGCTACGTTTATCATGAACCACACTGTTTGGTGGTTGCTTGTTCCAAGATGGCTACCCACTTCAAGATCAGAGATCCTCTCTCCATCCACATTTGAGAGTACCAGGTCTAAGATTATTCCCTCCCGAGTGGGTTCCATAACTAGGTGTCTGAGGCATGCCCCCTCTAGGGCATTGAGAATGGCCCTCCTCTTGGAAGTGGCTGCAGCAAAGGTGCTCCAGTTAAGATCTGGCATAATCAGGTCCCCCATCAGCAATATCTTCCCTTCCTCTGTCATCCCACAGATGCCTTCTATAATTTCCTTTTCCATTTCCTCCCCCTGAGATGGGGGTCTGTATACAACCCCTGTACAGATTGTGGAGCCATTTCCAGTCTCCAGGGTGGCCTACAGTGCCTCCTCTCCTTCCTGTTTACTCTTTAGTTATGTTACTTTGATCCCTTCCCTTACATAGAGAGCTACTCCTCCTCCTCTTCTTCTCTCCCTGTCCCTCCTGTAGATTGTGTACCCTGGTATGTTGACATCCTAGTCATGGTTCTCTGTGTACCATGTTTCTGCTACTGCCATGATATCCAAGCATCCCTCTTCCATCAAGGCCACCATTTTGGGGAGCTTTTTACCTAGACTATGGGCACTGGTACTCATTACCCTCCATTTTTTATGGCTTTATTTATTTTTGCCCCATCCCTGTCCTTACTGCCTTTGTCTTTTTCTCCATTTATCCCTGCCCTTCTCCCTACTGACTGCTCTATCTTGGTGTTTACCTCACTAATTAAGCTGATTTTTTGGGGGGGCTAGGATTTCCCTTCTCCTTTTCAGTGTCTCCCCCCTGGACTAGTTTAAATGCTTGCCAATGAAGCATTTAAACCTAACACCTAGGATCCTGGTTCCCCTCCTGGATAGATGCAGACCATCATGCCTGTATAGGTCTGCATCCCTCCAGGTAGATCCCTAGTCCCCAATGAAGCCAAATCCCTGAGCTCTGCACCAGTTTTTCAACCAGTCATTGAATCCCATGGTGTGGAGTACCCTAGCCTCATGCATGCCAAAGACAGGTAGCACTTCTGAGAATGTTATGATGTGTGCTACTTGTCTAAGGCCACTCCCCAACTCCAAAAACTCCTGTTGCACTGTTCTGATCCCATACTCAGCCAGGTCATTTGTCTCTAGGTGGATAATGACATCCAGCTCCCTCCCTGTTGCAGCTGCTGTCATGATCCTGAGGATTCATTTCCTGTACCTCCAAGCCATGGTGCCAGGCAGGCACCTTACCTCCCTTTCCCCTCCTTCCCCCAGTTCTACTCCCTAACACTTCAGTCCCACACCAGGAGTTGTTTCCTTCCCCTTTGGGGTCCTGTGCCACCCTCCTGTGGGTCTGCATTGTAGAGGTTCCCAGCATCCTCCTTGGTCTCCACTGCAGGTGCCTCCATAGAGGAACTATGCTCCACCAGAGTGGTGAATGAACTGTGGAGAGGCACAACGGGAGGGATGCACCTCTGTTCCACCACCCTCATCCTCCCTGAGCCCATCATGGTCCAACCACTCCTCTTTCTTGGCAACCTCTGAGGTAGTGGTGGTGGCCTGGGTGGTCCCTAGGTGGGGAGCAGGTTTCCAGAATCCTTGCCGTGTCAGCATGGAGACAAACAGCATCCTCCCTCAGACCAGAGAGGTGCCTACAAATAGGGCAGCAACACAGTCTCCAGAATGTCTCCCAGAAGACTGCTGCTCCACAGCCAGTGTATTGCACCACTCCCCACATGCCTGCATCCCTTCCTGTTACTGATGCTTTCCTTTTGTTGTTTTTTGTTCTTGTTTTAGTGTGTGCAAGCTTGTGAGTGTCTCTCCCCCCATTCAATGTGCTGTGCCTTTAAGGATATGAACAGGTGTATGTTGTTAGCAGTTTGGGGGAAGTGATGTCAGAATCCCTGCTATAAAGGAAGTTATGCACTTGGGGCAGGTGGGGTTAGGGAAAGGGTGGGAGGGAGTAAACCTAAGCCATCCAGAAACAATCAACTACAACTCTAACCTTCCACCCTGGAGAGTGCCTTCCTTCCTTTCAGACACCTATTTCAGAGAGGTTAAGTAACAGGTCTAGTCACAAATGACTGCAAATATCTCCCAGCTACAGTTCCTCCCTGGCAAATTAAAGTTAAATCTAAGAAAAGTCAACCTCAAAAACAGAATCAATACTAATTACTTACACAGGGCCAAAAAGTAATAATTCAGTTCAGTATAGTCTAGAAAATAACTTCCCTGATTCAAAGAAGCAGTGGCTGTTTTCTCACTCTCTCTGTCTCAGTCTCAGCAGACAGAGACCACAAATAACTCCTGTTATAAAGCCTCAGTTCAACTAGGCCCCTTTCAGCTCTTCCCCTTAACAGACACCTATTTCACAGAGGTTAAGTAACCGGTCTAGTCACAAATGACTACAGGCTATCAGCTGGCAAGCTCAAGGAAGTAGCTCAAATTCTTGCCAAGTCCAAGGTCACAGTATCTCCATTGGTTCTGATGTCTCTGGATGCTGAAAAGGCCTTTGATCATGTTTCCATATTCTTTCTGCTCCAAACTTTGACAGAATAGTGCTTTCCACAAAACTTTCTTAACTGGAGTTCCTTACTATACTTGCATCCTTCAGCCAAAATTACATATAAAGGGGTTTTCTCAGACAGTTTCTCCCTTGGAAAAGGTACACTCCAGGGCTTCCCCTTCTCCCTATACTTATTCATCCTTTATATTGAACCCCTAACCTGAACACTGCTGGTCCACAATGATGTCCTAGGAATTTAGGTTAGTAAACAGGTTTGCAAAGTTTACAAAGTTTCCACTTATGCAGATGACATCCGGCTCCATCTTCATAATATCTCACAATCTATACCAGTAACTCTGGACATTTTCAAACAATTCAGATGCCTAGCAGATTATAAAATCAACCTCTTCAAAACTGCAATAATGTCCCTTAACATCAATATTCACCAAGCAGACATAATGCAATGGGGGGTACCAGGTCACCCGATGGTCTGAAATATTTAGGAATAGATGAGGCCCAGAGCACCAAGGTCATGATTAATAATAATTTAACTACTCTATTGCAGAGGATAAAACAAGACCTAAAGCACTGGACCACCTTACCCCTTACTCTGTGGGCCCATGTCAACATTATTGAAATGAATATATTGCCCCGGGTACTTCAACCTTTAAGCATACTTTCACACTATATACCTCTCAAGTGGTTTCCACAGCTTCACTCCCTGATCTCCACCTTCCTATGGAATGGCCAGAAACCCAGGAGAGCCTATAACAAACTTTCTCCTCCTAAATCCCAAGGAGGACTCCAGCTCCCAGACTTCAAAAACTATTATTTAGCCACCAAAGCCAAACATTCTCAATGGTGGAGACTGACTCATGATCCAAATTCTACCCCTCCCTACTGTCCACAATGGAGATAAATAGAACTTGACTTATGTACTGAAGCTGGGATAACAATTCAAGCCCTACCTAAAATATCTTACAGTTAGCTTCCTCCAAAACTTAACCACCCCCCTGCCTTGGCATATTCAGTATGTCCATGTCAGCAATTTCTCAACCTCTTTAAGACCAAACATATTCAACCCAAGGCAACCCATAAGGAAAAAACAACAATTTCCTAATTCAGTACAGACCTCTTCCTTCCACCTTTCTATGTTAGACGAGCATCCAAACATTGGGCAACATGGTAGATGGTAACTCATTTCACTCCATTGATTCTTTCACAAGACAAACCCTACTTGGTCCAGGTGCAGCCTTCCAATTTCATCAAATCCAACATGCTTTGGCCACCACCTTAAGTCCACAACCCTGGTCCTTCAATCCACTACCATTTTGGAAACCCTGCAACCCCTGGTAGAACAATGACATGCCATCTCTCTCTTCTTTATCATAAACTCACCCAACTCACAACCTTTGAATCAACTGATATCTGTAATTATTGACAACAGGAATTTTCAGAATTATCTATCCAGGCTAATAGAATGTAAATGTGGGAGAATCTGCATAAATACATCAAATTTGATGGACTATGTCTCATGCAATATAAAATTAACCTCAATATGTACTACATATCGGTTAAACTAACATGCCTAAGCAAACTCACATCTGCCTCTTGCACCCAATGCAGAGAACACACTGGGACCCTCAGGCATATACTGTACTTTAAGATTGCTGCAAGGCCAAACTTCTCTGGGATAATATCAAAACGATACTAGATCCATTATTATGCCAGGAAACAGCATTCACACCACAAATTTGCTTATTGGCCTTCACCTCAACCAGCTTCTGGGCATTAGAAAATATCATATAATGCTCATCTCAGCAACAGCTACAAAAATTGATTTTGAGACATTGACTGGATGCTGTTACTTCCTCATAAACAGTATCAATCAAAATCAGGGTCAGAAGTGGGGTGCCAGAGGGACTGGTGTTTGGCCCAGTACTGTTCACACTGTTCATAAGTGACATGCATATTGGGATATATAGTAACGTGACTAAACTTATTTATTTATCTATTGAATGTTGTTGACCCAGTAGGCCCACTGAGACTAGAAGTCCCTTTTTCAGGGGCAACTGGGGAAGGGGGATACAGATGGTAACCAACTGAAATTGAACCAGATTAAGCTGTTTGTGGTATTTCTAGTGAATGGGGGAAATTTGGCCAGGACATCAGGGGAATTCCCCTACTCAGCCAGTAGGGGAACCCCTGACTCTTTGTAGGCTCTCATTCCATGGCAGACAATGGAGAAGAATGGATGGTGGAAGGTGCAGCAGAGAAGCAGCAAACAATGGAAAATCTTAACAATGAGGAAACTGCTATGGAGGTGACTGGGATGCACCCGATGGGTGGCCAACATAAAGCCTGAGAAAGCGGTTTCTCACTGTATGGTGAATTGGATTTAAGCCTGGAACAAAAGAAGCTCTGCCTAGAGGCAGAGTTGGAAAAAAATTAGACAGCAACTTTCTACAGAAAAGCACTTACAGGAAGAAGAGTTTAAATGGAAGAGGTCGATTACTTCCCCTTTAAACGAGGGATCTACAGGACTGATGAAAATGCTAGCATCAGATACTAGGCCAGAAATGCAGTCCACAGGAGACAAGGGAGTCTCATAGGGGGATTGGAGCATTGGGGAAGATACAGCGTGGTCACCAGAAATAGCCCTGCATACAACAGGATGGATTGCTTCACAAAATGGGGAATGGCAGCCAAATCCAGAGATTCCTTTGCCCGGAGATCTGCCTGTCCCTCACAATGCAGCGGACATGGGTTTACCCCAAGGAAACCCTGCACCAGGTGACCTACCGATCACAGCAGGTAACTTTCAAAATTTTGGGGTACCCACTGTTAACATGTAGAAACAGCCTATAGTTTCCTCTAATAATTCACTGCTAGAGGATCAACAGATGGGTGGTCAGGATCAGGATGATGAGAAAAATGTCCCCAAACCACCCACATAGACAAGCCATTTCCACAATCCAGTGGAACTGGCTAAATGAAGGAACACCATAAGATTAAGATATATAACAAATAGGGGCATGATCCATGATCATTTTTTTGTTGGGAAGGTTTTGTTAAAATAGTCATTAGGCTTTACCCCATCAGAAGTCTATACACTCATCCATGCACAGGGGGAGACAACCTATGACATTAGCTTTAGGACACCTGCCATCTTAGAGAGATTCTGATGTAAATATGTAACTCTTAAGACAAATCCATTATGGACAAATTTTTTGGTGATCCCCCTCACTAAACAACCCTTTGGATAATAATAATTCTATTCAGGAATGAGGGGGTAAACATAACGGACATCATTTATTGGCTGGAGAAAAGGTGTTCTATTCAAGGAAACCCAACTCCTATACTAGACAAGGAAGGATTTTGGAACTGGGGCTGGAAAATAAGAATTAAATTGCAGCACAAAGACCAGGATATTATTCACCTTCCAAATTGCTTTTTTATTGGAAGAGTCAAAGGTTTTCTATTTTATCCGGGACAGCCCAGAACATGTTTCAAATGCGGCTCGGACAGACATATCAGTACACATTGTGAAGTCATTAAATGCACCCACTGTGGGGAGACAGGGCATCCCAGTGCACATTGTTTTCAGGATCAAAGGTGTGATTCATGCACCAAACTGGGGCATAACTTTACAGGTTGTCCATGAGCCACTAAGAATACAGAAGATGCAGGCTTTAGGGTACAGGAATACTACATCAAAGCAGCAGCTAAACATAACCACAGTGTCCCTGGTATCAGAAAAATGGGAGGACAACCTGTTCCAGAAGAAAATGCCCCCCCAGTCCTATAGTGTCTGTAGGATCTGAATTTGTACAGTAGGATGTAATACAAGAGCTTGAGAGCCAGACAGATGGCATGGGACCCCCCCAACAATAACACTGTAGTGCAGGGGAAAAAAGGAAAGAGTGCAAAATCTAAACAAAAGAAAGCACTGGCAACAGAGCCATTAGCAGACCCAAACCAATATGAGGCCCTGCAAGATGCGCTCTCTGACAAAGAAGGGGACTCTGATAACTTGTTAGTTCAATCTTCCCAGATGGGTCTGCTATTGGATTCTGAAACTGTGAAGGGCCCTAAAACTGTACCTCCAAAAAGTGGCAGAGTTACAAGAGCCTCTAGTAAAGTGAAATGATGGTAGAACTGTGAATGGCCTCCTTATTGTGTAATTTTAAAATTACATCTCTCAATGTAAACAGTTTGCAATCTGATCTTAAATGCCTGAGCACTTACGCTTAATTTACTAAAACTAATCTAGATTGTTTACTGTTGCAGGATGTCTGTTTACAGTCTCCGGTATAACTGGAGGCCGTTTTAGCTGGCTGGATCTGGGGAGATAGCTTTTGATCACGGGGGTAGATACATGCTCTGGGTTGGGGATTTGTTTTTTTCCCCTGTTATGTTGCTTAAGCATTTAGAAATACTAGAGAGGAGAGCCCTTATACTGGATGTGAAATGGAAAGGGATGATTGTTTGTCTTATTAATATGTACGCCCCACAGCCATAGTATGATAGGGTGGCGTTGTTTCGGAAACTGGAGCCTTTTTTGTTTACTAATAAAAATGTAATCCTGGGAGGTGATTTTTAATTGTGCTTTACTGAAACCAGTTTCAGGTCAGCCATCTAGGAAACTGTATTGTGATAGTAATTATCTGCAAGATTTGATTGTGGATGTGTGTTTGATAGATGTCTTTGCATCCCTTTTTTGGGATGTTCCTTGTACATATTTTTGTGGGCCAAGATCATCACAAATAGATTATTGTTTTGTTTCTGCAGATCTTCAGTTACAAAATGCCCAGGTTAAAGATATGGCTACCTCTGATCATAGATTGTTGGAAGTGAAGGTAGGAAACCACCCGGAGCAGAGACTGGCCCTGGGATTTTGAAATTGAATCTGACACTATTAGACATTGACCAGATACAGACAGGCTTTGGTTACGTGCTAGAAGCACGTAAATCAGTGTTCTTTCTAGATGATACTACTAATGACTGGTGGGAGGATACAAAACAAGAGATCCAAACATATTTTCAAATGATGGGTAAAATCAATGGTAAACTAAAACAGGACAAACAGAAATTTTTGAGGGAACAATTAAAGCAATTGACTAGATTACAGTATGACAATGGTAGAGATAATCAACATAGAATTAAACAAATTAAAGAGGAACTGGTTTATTTACAAAAGTAGGTGATGAAAAATATAGAAAGACAGCAGAAGTATGGAGTGAATGGGAAGAAAAAGGAGACAATACCATTTGACACCTGCTCCAGCCTCAGAGATCAGAGAAATATGGTCTATTTACTTACCACTGAAGGCTCCAATATTACAGGGAATACTGAGATACTAATAGAAACATTTTTTTGAGAAAGGTTTCTTTACCCAATCCTTGCTGATTGAAGCTATGAGAGAATGGTCACGAAACTGTGGTCTCCCCCAGATTCCAATAGACATGGGAGAACTATTAACCCACCCTATAACAAAAACTGAAGTGCAAGACATCATTTGGTCTCTGTCAAGAGGTACGACCCCAGGGTCTGATGGTCTTCTGCACAAATTATTATAAAAATATCTGGTAAGCTTTGGGGGATGAATTGGTAACTAGTTATAATGTGGTGCTACACAGTGATAGCTTACCAAAAAGAATGTATTAAGGGGTATTAGTTCTCTTGTTTAAAGAAGGGGAGAGGGAAGATTTGAGGAACTGGAGGCCTATAACCCTCCTTAATGTGAAGTGTAAGATCCTGATGAAAATCCTATGTAACCTCATTATGGGGGTGCTGGACCATATTACATACCCAACCAAATTTAGTGGGGTTCCATCTCAGAAACTTTAGGATGCATTAATACTCATTAGAGAAATTAGTAATAAAGGGGATAATTTGGAAATAATGAGTCATTGGGTCATCCTTGATCAGTCAAAGGTCTTTGATTGAGTAGAATATACATACCTATGGGAAGCCCTACAGGCCTATGAATTTCATGAAGTAATAATTTCTTGGTTGAAAACTTGTTATGGAGATATTAGCATTAAGCCTAGTATTAATGGCTGGGTAGGAGAAAACATAAGGGTGAGACAAGGGGTGAGACAGGGATGTCCATTAAGCCCTATTTAATATCTGTTGACTTTGGACTCTCTACTACATAGGCTGAATAATAATGATATTATCACGGGACTATCAGTGGGTAGCAAAGACACCCTGATAGTAACTATTGCATATGCTGATGATTTAGAACTGGTTTTAGTGGATAGAGTTTCAGCTAGAGAAGCCTGAAAAGTGCTGTAAAAATTTTCAGTCTTAACAGGGTTGGAAATCAACCATAATAAAAGTTGTATCATGCCCATAAGATATGATGCTTCTGATTTAGTCGCTATTTGAGGAATACTGGTAGAAACAGGGTGTAAAAGAATTTGGGGTATCATTTTAGGAGGGCTGAACCCACAGCACTATAACTGGGAACTAAAATTATAAGCCACAAAACAGAAGGTAGAAAATGGAACAAATGGAGGATGTAAAAAAAAAAAGAGGATATATATGATTAAAACACACCTATTACCAATTTTTTTATTTGTATCTGCTGTCTTCACTTCCCCAAAAAGTCTGGAAACCTCTTTATTTAGTATTTTTTTCAGTGTCTGTGGGGTAGTTGATTGAACCCTATAAAAATGGGTATTTCCTATTTACCTAAAGAACAGGGAGGTCTGGGAATGATTCACCAGGTGGAATTTTTCCTGGTCATTTTTACCACAATATAGTACCCATTCTCAGTCAGATAAAGAATGTCTGGACACCATGGTTCCTAGATGATTTGGGGCTTATATTGTAGGCTTAGGAGCCTAGTCACCAAATAACAAAACAAACACAAGTTTCAACATTAACCCCTTATTTGGTGGATGTTGTTAGGAAATTAAAATCCTGATGGGTGATAAAACAACATCTAAAAACTAGACCTAGGAAAGAGATGTATAACTTGATACTGGACACTTATTATATAGAAAATCCTTGGTTTTCAGACCAAACACTTTCTATTCAAAAAGCAATTACTCAATTATTATATAGCAAAAGTACCAGTTTACATATGGGATTTCTTGTGGCTTTGTACACATATTAAATTAGGAGTAAAAGGGAACATGAAGCATAAAGAAGTTAAAGAATGAGAATGCCCTAGGGACATACCTGTATAGGAGTGATTGAAACCATGCAGCATCTGTTTCTAGACTGTCCCTTTGTAGTTTCCTTTTGGCAATTTTTTCACAAAATTTGGCCTTTAAATCCTTTTGGGAATTTGACCCCAAATATTTTGGTATGGGGATTATTTCCGGGTTCCTGGTCTAAATATGATGTCTGTAAGATGCAGCTGATTTTAAGACATATAAAATTTCAGTTATGGCAAGCAAGTTGTGGACTCACACTTAGGAAACAACTTAAAATGGATGAACAAGTGTTGTATGCCATAAAAAGAGACATCACCAAGTGGCAAACTTTTGAAAGAAATTTAGTCTCTTTAGACTTATATAAACTGTGGTGGAGAAATATGTCATGGTTAGATACCGGTTAAAGGGGTGGAAGTAAAGTAACATTGAATGAAGTATTAATGCTCAGGTGCATAGCAGAATATGGTATGTTGATTCATACATGGGACAAGTTCCTTTAGAAGTCCTTATACTCCAAGTTTTGATTTCAAAAGTGAAGGTTTTTATGACACAAGATGTTATTACTTTGGCTCTTGGGTCTTCCTAGTATGTAAATAAGTTAAGCTAGGTTTAGAAATGGTTAGATTGCTTTCCATGCCTCTCATTTTGACTCCCTCTGATATGTTAAGGGATAAAATGTATGTTTTGTGTTTGAATTTAGGTTGAATGATGAAATTTCCCCTCCTCATTAGAAGGGGGAAATTGATAGAGATACTGATAACAGCAGCCTTATTTTCTTGTCTTCATCTGAGTTTGTTTAAAAA
The DNA here is from genome assembly GCA_016271365.2 of Neoceratodus forsteri. NCBI lineage: Eukaryota > Metazoa > Chordata > Ceratodontiformes > Ceratodontidae > Neoceratodus > Neoceratodus forsteri. The sequence goes on along the minus strand of CM057453.1, from coordinate 274,810,834 downwards.
TTTCTTCATTTAGTTTTTATAGAGAGAGCCAGTATGCATCTAATACTTTTTTCTTATAATCTCTTTGCTGTACTGTGTGTATAAGGTAGAAGGGGTTATAGTATGAATTGGAAGTTTAAGAAATGGAATAGAATGTATGGTGAAATACTTATTTACTCTTTTAGGATTTTTTTGCTTTATTTTGTGAATCCTTCCATATGCTTTCCAATATGTATTGTATGTATTTTTTTTGAAGTTTGAATAAAATATTCCACAACTGTTCTGTCGTGGGAACCCTTGGCCATCACTCCTAAGATGGCCGCTCCTGCAAATATTGGAGGTGGAGGTGGTGGCTCGCTGACTGCTGGGATAGGGGAGATAGCCTTCTCCCTTGACTCTATCTTGCTAGAGGCTTTTTCACAAATGTCAGTAGCGAGTGAGGAAGCAGACCAGCCTGAGTATTTTTTTGATACAGACATGGAAATATCATTAGCTAAAGATGTTCTGGTGAGTCAAAGAAACTATGGTGTTCAGCAGCATTTTGATAGCTCAACAAGTAAAAAGAAAAGAATTAAAGATCTGTTAAAATTGGAGGTGGAATGCAAATATAAAAGATAAGCTCTGTTAGCAGAGCTGACAGGGGAACGCCCTTGTCAGAATACTGCACGCCCAAATGAGTCAGAGCTTCCCGCACAGCTGAGTGATGACGCAGGACTGAAAGAAGTTACAGCTGGGTCTACCCTTGGAGAGAGTTCCACTACAGTTCCGGCTGGCAGTTCTAATCAGCTTTCTGCTGAGTGCCAAAAGCCGAATGAGGAGCATGCAGTAACAGAACCGAGTGAAAAACAAGATCTCAGACTAAGATTAACTCGCACGGTGCAAAACAAGGAATCACAGACTGAATTTCAGCAAGTCATTAGTATAGCCAAATCTTCAGATACAAATGTTGCTCAAACTGCTTCTATACATCCTGTGCAGTCTTTTCATAAATCTTCTGGACAATCCTGGTCTTCTGCTCGCGCATTACAGGGATCAGGCCGGTTACAGGAAACTAATGGGTCTTGGATCCCAGACCCTCAGGATTCCAATGTGCAGCATTTTCAAAGGGACTTACTAAACTCCAAAGTAGCTACCAACTCAGCAGCTGATCCTACAGACCAAAGGCCTTTAGATGATGGAGAACCTTCAGGTATGGACCCCAATGATAATAGCGCTAAATCAATGACTGATTTTGAATTAAATCATACAGTGAATGTTGACAATGATTTACAACTCATTAGAATGGGGCCTTCAGAAGGGGTTTTGCAGGATCCTTCCAAGCTAGCATAGCTCAACCCTATGTTTAAGTTATCGGATCTTTTTCAGAACAAGGGTGAGCCAGTTCCTCAGAGGAATGTTGTCCGTTTGATTTTTAACTCATTGGGTCCAGTAGATGCCATACTGCATTGGAACCATCCATTATAGAACCTGACCCAATATGGTCACCAGGACTCAATAAGTTAAGGGAGGTTTAGAGAATCCCCCTGATAGAATACATGTAGCAAAGCATTTATTGAAACGATCTATGCCCTTCTTCTCATCAGAGATATTTGCATAATTCACTTAGGCAATGGTAATTTTGACCTCAGCTTTAAGACAGTTTCATGTTTAGATTGGTTTTGGACACAATATCAAACGTTGAAGAACTCCTCTCTATGGATTCCCTACATGGCAAGTCCTTTAACTAAGCCTGCTGTTAAGCTAATTACGGTTATGTCTCGTAATGAGGGGTTCTATATAGAGGACGTGGCTCAGACAAAGATGTGAAGTCCTGGATAAACCTACTCCTATATTCAACAGTGAACAAATTTGGAATGGATGGTGGAAGGTTAAAGTTAAATTGTTTACTACCAACACAGGTCCGGTGCACTTACCTAGCTCTTTCTTTTTGGGCAAAGATAGAGGTGTGTTATTTTATATTGGCTAGCCAAATCTTGTTTTAAATGTGGTTCATGCACACATTTAAATTCTTCTTGTGATACTCCCCAATGCAGTCACTGTTTGGATTATGGGTATACATCTACAGCCTGCTTCAATCTTTTTAAATGTAATTTATGTGAGCATACTGGGCACAGGTATGGGAAGTGTCCATGGGCCTCATGCAATCAGGATGATTGTCCCCCCACAAGATGGCCTTATAAACAGGACTCAGCAGATGCAGCCTAAGAGAGTAGCTACAGGTGAGCACCCCCCCACTGCCCCCTCTTCTCCCCCACAGCCTAAGTTGATGTCAGCAATAGGGATGCCCTGGCCACAGAACCTTCTCAGACAGGCCCAAGTGAGCCTCAACCCCTGGGTATTACTTCTTCTACAGATATACAACCCCCTCAGTCAGTAGAAACAGAAATGCTCCCCTCCCCACCAGATCAAGATATTTGATTCAGAAAAGCTAAGGCAAAAAAGTGTAATAGATTAGGGAAAACTCCTGAACAAAAAGGAAACCTAGAATTAGGAGTGCACAGAGAGGCTAGTAAGGGCTCTTGGAGGAAAGAAAACAAATATTCTGCTTTAGTAACAGATCAGTCAGATGAGGATTTAGGGGGCACCATTTCTGACTCTTCCTCTGTAACCTCCCCTCTCTGCTGAGATTACATCAGACACTGAGGCTAGAGGGATGTCTAAACACATTTCTCACTGTACTAGACATAGGAGATGTAGCACAACACCTTAATGATCTTAAATTATGTATTTTTTTATGTTATTATTTTTCTTTATGAACACTTTGAGAATTACAGCCTTGAATGTTAACAGCATTAAAAGCCATTCCAGGATGCTCTCTGTGCTAGGTTCCTTAGCATAAGAACATTTTGACATTAACTGTATTCAGGACACTAGGCTCAAGACAAGATTAGAGGTTTAGCAAGCTACTGGGCTTTGGTCAAAAGGTCCTTTTTTCTGGTCAGTAGGGCAGGAAGCTTGTGATGGACTAAAAATGTTATTTAACAATCCAGGGATTAAGGTATCAAAATTGGTGGATATAGAACCAGGGAGATCCTTATTATTAGACTTATCTTTCCAGACAGAACTATTTAGACTGATATTTATTTATCCCCCTCAGACAAAAGCCCTATGGGCCTCCCTTTTCAAGCAGGTCCAACCTTTTTTGCATACCTCCAGACTACTTATTTGGGCTGTGGATTTCAACTGTGGCTTGGGCCAGTTTGACAGAGGTGCACAGACAGAGAAACTATTCTATGACTCTATAGCCCTCAAGCAGATTATTACTGGTGCAAAATTAATAGACACTTAAAGGAATGAAATATTCATCTGGTAGAAATACATGTTTTAGAGGTGCTCTTTCTACCAGAATTGATTTTATATTTTTGTCCACTATACTAGGAATATCATAAGTTAAATTTTCAGCATGGGAATTCTCAGATCTTAGATCTATTTCAGTGACCCTGGCTCAGCATACAACTCCATGCTGTAAGAAGAATATGTGGCATTTAAATTGCTTTATGTTAACCGAGGAATGCATTCAAAGAGCTTGGAGATGTGAATAGTAGGCCCAGTTATCAGTAATAGAATTTTATGATTGAGTGTCAGATTGGTGGGAGGATACAAAAAAAAAGTCATGGAAAGATTTTTTTCAGTTTCACTCTAGATTGAATGCTAATAAAAATGATATTGAATATTTGAAACTAAGAGATAAGTTACAATTGTTAATCTCCTTAACAGAAATAAGAAAAAAAGATTATGGGCTCCAGATTAAAGAAATAAAACAACTGATGTTTAAACTGCAGTATGATAGGGCAAAATCACTAGAGCAGAAACTACGGTTTGGGGTGACTACATCTAAGGGTTCTTTAGATCCTTTTAAGGAGTGCACTAAGAGAGTGGAACACAGGGTATTAACACAGATAAAAACAACAACAAGTCAGGTAACTTCTACCCCTGAAGAGATTTTAAACCAAGTATTGGAATCTCAGGGACAACTTTTCCACTGAATTACCTGAAGTTTTGAATGATCTTTCCCATGTGGATTCCTCAGATTTCAGAGGAGGATAATGCCTTTCTTAGTACACCTATTTCTGTAGATGAAGTAAAACAAGCTATACAGGGGTTAAAATTAGACTCTGCCCCAGGCAAAGGTGGATTGGGTGCAGCTTTATACAAGATCTTTCAAGAAGACCTGCCCCCTGCTTTAGAAATAGTTTTTAATTGCATGCTTAGGGAAGGTATACTTTCAAACTCCATAAACCAGGCATCCTTTATTTTATTATATAAAAAAGGAGATTCTGAGGAATTGCAGGCCTCTGAATCTTTTTAACACAGACTTAAAAATCCTTAGTAAGATTTTGTTTAATAGATTGGTTTCATTAGCTGACTCAGTTATAAGCCCATATCAGACCTAAGCTATCCCAAATAGACAGCAGCATGACAATCTGATTTTATTAAAAGAATTCCTTTTTCAGGCTGAAAACTGGAATTTACAAGGGTATGTTCTTGGAGTGGATCAGGAGAAGGCATTTGACAAAATATCCCATCAGTTTCTATATAAAGCCTTAAAAGCTTATGGGATAGCAGAACCTTTCGTGTCTTGGAGACAGGTGATGAATAAAAAAAGCTTCCCTTATTCCTAATATTAATGGCTGGATAGGACAAGAGATCCCTGCTAAGAGAGGGGTTATGCAGGGCTGCCCACTTAGCCCCCTCCTTTATGTCTTTAGCATTGACATCTTACTCCAGTACATTGACCAGGATGATCATATACAGCGTCCACAGCTCAACCCGACCTTTACCTGTCAAAGTACTGGCATACACAGATGACCTAGTATTACATCTTCATCAAAGCACACAGGGACACGATCTATTAAATATCTTTTAAACTTATTCTGTTATGTCTGGTTCTCAGCTTAATTATAATAAAAGTTCAGGGGTAGCTTTAGGTAACACTCCCCTCCACTGTCATGTTACACTGGCAGGTATAGCCACAACACGTGGCTGTATAAGTATTTTAAGACTGAGTTTTGGGGTATGGACATGGTTTTAAGGAACTAAGAGACAGGCGTGCAATGAGCATCCAGATTAGTCAGCTCTTGGAAGGGACAGCAACTTTTCACGAAGAAGAGAGTTCTTCTCATTAAGACCTTCCTTTTGCCCATTTCTTTATGTTGTAGTTATGCTTTTCCTCCTCCACAGTCTATAATAACATCTTTATATAGTGTCTTCTTTCAGGCCCTTTTGGGGTGCCGGCTAAATCCAATTAAAAGAGAAGTAACATATAGACCTTTGGGTGAGGGTGGTCTAAATATGGTACATCCACTGTCTTTTTTTTTGCAGCATGTTTTATTCTTCTAATTTTGGGAATGTCTTGAAGCCTAGGTCTAAACAATCGAGGGAACCAGTATTTTATTGGTTCTCTCCATGCCTTCCAGCTTGGTCTCAAAGGAAACCTGTCCTTTTAAGTAGGATTAACAATCTCCCTAGTTATGGGTTAACACATATTAAATTTATGATAAAATGGAATATATCAACTAACTTATTACAGACCAAATCTAGGAAAAAGATATATTCTCATATATTGTGTCAAGACAGAAGATTAGACTTTTCCTTATCCAACTGCTTTCTGACTGCAATTCCTTTTCACTTGTCCATGTTAGTTTCTAAAAGACTTCCTATGTTTACATGGGATACAGTATAGTTGAGCTTGCATGGTAGGTTAAATGTACACAATAACAACAAACACAAACAGGTAGAGGACAGGTATTGTCTACGAGAGACATGTGCAAACATTTTAGAGATACGAGCATCTTTTTTAGAATGTGAGTCTTCTAAGACATTTTGGCAATTCTTAGCACATGAATAGAAAGAACCATTGTTTAACTCATTATCTTATTCAACGCTGATCTACAGGAATCCGGCAAGGGGCTGGTGGAAGTATCATAAAGAAACAATATATGTTTTTTTTTCCATTCAGTCTTTATTAAGTTTTAAGATTTAATACAGAGACTGCAAAAGAAAAAGGGTACAATACATGGTATACAGATAATTACAGATTAGGAATCACCCAAGAGAAATCACTACCATGGACATAAGTCTCTGTAAACCCTCCTCCCTCCCTAATATCCCACCCCTCCCTTAACCAATCCCCCCACCCAAGGTGCTGTACTATAATCCATCTGACATGGGATCTATCACATACCTAATTATGAATAAGCAATAATCAACGGGGACCAGATTTTCTCAAAAAGAGGCAATTGATTGTGAAGAATTGCTATCATTCTTTCTATCCTGAGGCTTGCTAACAGTTCAGATAACCATTCCGAATAGGAGATTGTAATGGAGTCCTTCCAGTGTTTAAGAACTAATCTTTTCACTGTAATTGAGATCAACAACATGTGATATTTCCTCGATTTAACCGGGAAATCCGACATGACTCCGAGTAAACAAACCTCTTGGCTGAACATCTCATCTAAACCCAACAGTGGGCTGGCCTTATCTCTTATATCCATCCACAACGGGGCAATTTTTGGACAATACCAAAAAATGTGGAGCAAATCACCCACCCCTAGACCACATCTATAGCACTTAGGCTCTTGCATCACCTTTAAATCAGCTAATTTTTGAGGGGTGTAGTAGATATTGTGCAAGATTTTAAATTGGGTCAATTTAAGACAGTCTCTAACAAACTTGTGACAATTTATCCAAATCTGCGACCAGTCCAAATTAACATTGGGAAGGCCTAGCCCAGTAGGATGATGGAGCAAATCCATTGGTAAATGCCCACTGAAGAAACACTTGATAGATTTTCAGACAGCGGGGGTTCCTATCAAGGGTCGTGACATTCTCCTAAAATGCTATACACGGGTGGGTAGCCCCATTTGACCCTATTTTTTGAACTAGAAGATGACGCAATTGAAAACCCTGAAGCAATCTTTTGTGGGTAGATTAAATTTATTAAGTATTTGAAGTGTTGAGCTTGGTTTCCGTCCGCATCCAGGAGATCCCGTAACAGTCAGTCCCCCAACTTAGGTAACCAGTTTTGAGTATTGATTTGTACCCAATCAACCAGTGGGATTGCCCAAGATTGGTTGAGAACCATCTTTGACATGGTCGATTTCAAAAAGTTGCAGAGTTGGTTATGTATCCTTAAAGAAACTCCAATAGGTGAATCTTTTAAGGAAAGAAGCAATTTGGGGGTAATGTAATACAAAGCTTCTGGATTGAAACCCAAGCTCTTAATTAAACTAACTTCTAAGTTAACCCAAAGCGGAACATAATCCTTGCTGTGGGAGGGAGTATGTGAAAGGACCCACCTACCATATTTGTTTATATGCGCCGCCCAGTAATAAAGAGTAAAATGGGGCAACTTCCACCCCCCCGCCCCTTAGGTGCCACTAGTTTGGTATATGACTTTCTCGCTTTCTTGAAATTCCAAATGAAATCAGCTATCACCTTATGAAGTCTGTTAAACCATGCCAGAGGAAGCCAAATATTAAGCATGCATAGAGGGTAGAAAAGCCTGGAGAAAATATTCATTTTGACAATGTTTATTCTGCCCCATAATGATAGAGGAGCTGCCCATCTTTTCATATCCAACTCTAAACTACGAACAAGGGCATCTAAGTTTAATTGATGAACGATCTGGGCTATTCGTCAAAATGAGTCCTAAATACTTGAGGGATTTGGGACTCCAGCCCAATCCCAAACTTGCAATATCATTTTTAAAAGCTCTACTATTTAGGGGATATACCACCGTTTTCTCCTGGTTTAGTTTGTAATTAGCTAATACACTAAACTCATGTATCACATCTAGTAAAGCTGGGACCGAAGAAGCGGGATTGGACACATATATTAATAAGTCATCCGCAAAAGCTGTTACCTTTACAACCTGATCTCTAATTCTAATCCCACTAATCCTGTTACTTAACACTATATGCCTAATCAAGGGTTCCAGATACAGGTTGAACAGCAGGGGGGATAAAGGACACCCTTGTCTCGTCCCTACATATAATTTGAACGGCGACGATATAACACCATTGCATGCAACTCTTGCCATTGGATTTGAGTATAGGGCCCTAATACATCCTACAAACCTCTCTGGAAAACCCACTTTTTCCATGACCTGAAATAAGAAAGCCCAGTGGACCCTATCGAATGCCTTCTCGGCATCTAAAGAGACCAGCGCCAACGGGAGACCAGCCTCTTCAGAGGCCGAGAAGACATGAGACAATGTTCTAAAATGATCTGCCAAAGATCTGCCTTTCATAAAACCCACCTGCTCCGGGCCTATTAAAGTTGGTAATGACTTACTAATTCTCTCAGCCAATATTTTAGATAAGATCTTTATATCATAATTTAACAAGGAGATGGGCCGATAACTACCTGGATTCTCGAGGGGTCTATTTGGCTTAGGTATAAGTACTATAAGTGCTTCAAACAAGCATTTATCCATATCCATCCCAGAGAGAATGTGCTGGAATAGCTTAGCTAAAAGGGGGATCAAATGGGAAGAGAAAGTTTTATAGAAATTTGGCGAGAACCCATCAGGACCAGGGGTCTTATCTACGGGTAAACTTCTAATGGCAGATTCTATCTCACTATAAGTGATATCAGCATTGAGTAACCTATGGTCTGCCACCTCCAGCTTAGGGAGTGGCAACCGATCCAAGTAGGACTGGATCCCCGATTGTTGAGGTGGAAGCTGCATACCTCCATATAAAATTTTGTAATAATTCCAAAAGACAAGGGCTATTTCCTCCGGAGTTGTCTTAATACACCTATCTTATTCTGACCAAATCCCTTCAATTAGGCGGGATGCCTCTAGCTGCGCAATGCGCCGGGCCAAAAGCTTTCCAGGTTTCTCTCCTTGGTCAGCATAATTGGCCTTAGTTTTAATAATGGCCAGTTCCGCCTGTTCCCCCAGCATTTTAAGATATGTATCTCTAGCTTTGATCAGTTTAAACTCAATCTCCTTCTGTGGGTTAGAAATCAAAGCCGTTTGCAAACCCTTAATTTGATTTAACAAATCTAACATGGTAGCATTTCTCCCTTTCTTCCTCCTAGTAGCCTGACTTATCAATAGACCCCTCATATATGCCTTGAATGCAGACCATAGAATATCAGGACGTACATTTTCCCTTTCATTAAACATAATAAATTCCTTTATTTGGGATGTCAGATTTTGAACTATCTTGGGATCCCTCAAAAGCTGGTTATTTATTTTCCATCTGCTTCCCTTACCCGCAACGGAAGGGAAAGAGATCATGACTTCCACTGCAGAGTGATCTGACAGGGGAGCAGCCACTATCTCGGAACCAATAACACCTTTAAGCAAAGCACGGGAGAGGAGAATATAATCAATCCTCGAACCTGATTTATGCACCGGAGAATAAAAGGTGTAATCTCTTGTTTGAGGATGGAGCACCCTCCAAACATCTGTTAGGCCCAGATGAACCATTAGGTCATTAAACGCCAGGGTAGCCGGTGTAGAATACATTTGTGATCTCGAGGACCTATCCAACAAGTGGTCGAGAGCCAGATTAAAGTCCCCCCCAATAATCATGGGAAGATGACTAAATGGTAGTAACACCTTCATTAGATTTATCAAAAAATCGAGATTGTCCGAATTAGGCCCATAAACAACCCCAAGCAAAATTTCCATGTTATGTAATTTCCCCCTCACTAAAAGAAACCTACCCTCTTTGTCTGGGATAACTTTTATAGGGCTGAAAGGTACCGATCTATGTAATAAGATCAACACCCCTCTACTCTTTGTGCTTCCCTGTGAAGAGAATATTTCACCAAACTGCATTCTTCTCAAACACCTAGCTTCTTCCTGAAGCAGGTGAGTCTCTTGTAAAAAAGCTATTTTGACTTTCGCTGCCTCTAAATATTTCAGTATTCTGTATTGCTTTACCTTATGTCTAGCCCCTTTGACATTCCATGTGCAGAATTTGATTAAGGTATCAGCCCCCATACTCGATTAACAACCTGAAATGCATAATAGACACTCCCATGACCCTTCGTATCATACAGCACCAGAAAGAAACAATATATGTGATATTTTCCATCATTAGACACTATATATGGCAAGCTCAATGTGTTTGGCTAATACAACAAAGGGTTGCATCACAGTTTGACATTTTTAGGAATGTTGTAGTTTTTCTTAATAAAGTATGGAAACTGGACTGTGCAAAAAACTCAGAGACAAAATGTAAGCTTCTCTGGATAAACTGCGAATCCTGGCTCAAGTCTTTATAAAATTAACTTATTAAGCCCTTTCTAGATTTTTTGTTTTGTACTTAACATATGATCATTATAATTGAAATATTTTTTTTTAGAAATGCATTCAGATTAAAACTTTGCATGTTTTCATTTATTGTTTGATTGTATAGAGAATTACATTGTTTTCCTGTATTGCATTTTTGTATTATTTTTGTTTGTAGCCCTTTCTTCTAATACAAATTCTCCTACTCTTTTTGAGATGTGCCGTGGGGTCTTTAATGTCCACCTGAACCACCACCAGAACAGGCAGATGGGACCTCAGTTTAACGTCTCATCCAAAAGATGGCACCTCAGGACTGCAACACCCACTTCATGATGCACTATAGTGTCAGTATTGGGATATTAACCCAAGTGCCTGTTGCGGGGATAGAACCCACAGCCTACTGATCTCCCAGCTCAGAGGCAAATGTGCAACCTACTGAGCCACTGATTTGCAGATGATACAAAGTTTGGAGGACAAGCATTGTTTCGGACATGGACAGAACCAAGGAAGATGTTAATAAAAATGTATATCTGGACTGCATACTGGAGTATGCAGCTTAGTGAAGATAAAGTTGTAGTTAGGTATCTGGGAAACCATAACTCTAAAAGGAAATACTATCTAGGACATACAATGCTCAAAAGTGTTAGAGAGGAAAGGAAATACAATGCTCAAACATGTTAGAGAGGAAAGAGACCTGAAAGTAATAATGCACTAACATTTGAGCTTCAAAAATAACAAAATAAATCATAGAGATACAGGTTTAAGAATTCTTGGTAGCATTAAAATAAATTTTAGCAGCAAACAGAAATGTGATTGTCCCCTTTATACTGCAAATCCCTTACTAGGCCATATATGGACTATTGGTTTACATTTTTGGTCACCTTCTCTGTGTGGAGAAATAAATTCCCTACAGAAAGTTCAAAGACGATTCACAAAATGCATACATGGGCTAGAAGGCCTCAGCTTCAAATGTAAACTGAGATCTTGAGGCTCCACAGTCTAGAGGTGAGGAGGGTAAGGGGAGACCTGATTTTATTATACAACATGATAAAGAACAAATACCTGTATGCAGAAATGGGACTAGTTCATAAGGAACATGGCCACAACACTAAAGGACACAATAGCCAGTTACAGGAAAGAAATATAGCACAAAATCAGTAGGATCTTCCTATATACAGAGGGTGGTAAGAATATGGAATAGACTAGCAGACAAAATAAATAATGCTATAAATGAAAACAGTTTTAAAACACGGCTAGGTTTTATATGGATACAAGGATAGAACAAACCAATGTGTAGTCGGGGAATTGTCTAGAAGGACCATTACAAGTCCATGCATATTCCTAAAATCCTTAATAACTTTTGTAACTAATCATCATCTCGCTGAAGTCCTAGGCCACCTGATTTTCACCCAGCTACCAAAATGCAAGGAAAGAAAACACAGCTCTTTAATACTGCCCTTAACTGAGGGATACTGTGGCTAGTCTCAATTTAGTTAACATTCAACAATTCAGAGCAGTTCCCTACAAGTTACCCTACTTACTGTATAGTATTTAATCTTAAAATAGCCTCTTATTATAGTTATTGTAGCCAAAGCAGAGAGACTCTGCTTTAAAGCCACAATTGCACTGGTGCAGCTTATACTGTATATACATCCAAAACCAACTTTTGCTCTGCAATGTGACTCAGCCCCTCCTCCAATGTACACCTAGCTGAAGCCCCAGGCCAGAAAATTTTCACATTACGGCATATGGTGCAACAAAATAATTATTAAAACAAGACATGTTCAATACAAACGGTTTAAAACTAATAGAAACTGCTCAAACAATAAAACCATGGGTTCTAGGTAACCACCCCAACACACATTTTTTTAAATAATTTATTTTTATTGGCATTTATAATAATCATAAATATAACTGAAATTGCACATACATATGAGATATGAATGCTTATGGTCAGAAGAATATAATAATGGAAATAGAAGAAAAAAGAAAACAAGATACCGTAAATTACTATAACTATATAAGCATATGGGAAGTCCAATTAATTTCAGAGATGTGTCCTTTAATATTTTTATGTCAAAAAGGTACAAATATAACAAAATCAGAAATATTTAACTTTGCTCATTATTACTTAATATAAATCCAACATGGATTGGAGGCTATTGGTCCTTACCTCTTAATCCATGTTAATGCTTACTGACTCATCATTTTAGGCAACTGATGCTTGAAAAGCTACTGATAGAAATGACTTATCAAATGATAAGTATCTAGGGTTGGACACTAACTCCAAATGAAAAATGGACTGAGATGACCACTTAAATAACCACCACAGTTCCTTAACTTAAAACTTTATGCAAACATAGGGCCACTTGATCAGCTACACTTACATTAAAAAATTATTATGAAGTCCCATCACATAATACTTGCAACATACAATTATTCATAGTGCCACTCATTCTGGCAACACCAGCACTCATCTCCATAAGGAAGGAATGTGGCTGACCATACAACAACATTAAATCATCTAGAATACTGTGTCCAGTTCTGGGGTCCACACCTATGAATGGACAAGGATAGACTACAGATACTGCATTGGAGGGCTACAAAGGTGACCTATGGTTGAATTACTGTGAACTTGAATTATCTGTAGACTTTGTACTGTATTTTAGAAACACAGAAACAGAGAATCTGAAGGCAGACAAAGACTGCTTGACCCACACAGTCTGCCCATTTTGTCCCTGCCTGTACTGTCACTGTAGATCCTTCTGGGGTTCCTGCAGGAAACCATGGACTTCATCTCAAAGAGGGTGTTGGAGCCTCCCAGGTAGTTAATCCCTGTGACCCATCAACACGGTCATGACTTGGACTTAGTTTTCTCATCAGGGCTCAAGATTAACAACCTCAAGATTGATCTGGTCAGTTGGTCAGATCACTGTACAGTGAGGTTCATGTTCAGGGCTCCCCTCAAAGTCAACCCCCTGTGGAGATGGTCCACTATTGCCCATTGAAGGGGTTGTTCCCAGAAGGACTCCAGGCAATGGTGGATCTATCAGCTGTGATGGCTGCATGTGAAACTGGATCTGGGGTGGCAGTTGTGGCCTATAATAGGGTCTTTGCTGTGGATTTCAATGTAGTTGCACTGGTCCATATATTACTCCAGGCTTCAAGCTTGAGATCCCTGTGGTATGATGCAGAATTTAGGGAATTGAAGTCAAGGGTTCCCGAGACTGGAGCATTGCTGAAGGAGAACCAAGTCTGAGGGAGGCAAACTGGCTCTGAGGACTCATTACAATGAATATCAGAGGGCAATTTCCCATAAGAAGGCATTATTCCTGTCCAGTGAAACTGCAGCAGGAAGGGAACTGACCTGCTCAGTGCTTCTGGACTGTGGACAGGTTACTCCATCCTGTCTGTCTGCAGTCGATGAGAACTAATTCAACTGCTCATTGTGAAGAGTTTGCTCAGTCCTTCTCTGACAGGGTTTCTTCTATGTGGTCTGGTGTCTCCCAGCTGAGTCATTGTGGCCTGGCAGAGTTAAGTGGGTTGTTAATGGGTGCTCTTCTCATGTCTGGGAGGAGTTTAGGCCAGTTTCAGTGGAAGAGGTGTGAGACATTGTCTTGAAGCTGTGGCCTAGCTTTTGCAAGCTGGACCCAGGCCCAACATGCTTCATAATGAGGTGTGTGGGGATTCTGGGTCCAGTGTTTGCCAAGTTAGTGCAGTGCTTCCTTTTGGAGCAGACCTTTCTGAGCACCTTGAAAGATATGCTGATGAGGCATCTTCTGAAGAAACCATCCTTGGACCCAGACTGCTTGGCAAATTTTAGACTGGTCTCTAATCTTACCTTTTTGTGAAAGGCTATAGAGAAGATGGTAACTCTGTAGCTTGAGGAACACCTCATAGCCTTTGACATCTATGAATCTGTTCAGTCTGGATTTAAATCTAGGCATAGTACAGGGACTGCATTGGTCAGGGTGCAAAATGACCTCTACAGGGCAAGAGAGAAGAGAGTGGTAAATTCTTGTCCTCCAAAATCTCTCATCAGCTTTTGACACCATAACCTCAGAGAGTATTGTAAACTCACTGTCACTGTCATCTTCTGGTTTGAGTCCTTCCACAGAGATAGGATACAGAGGATTGTAACAGGGTTTTTCTCCTCACTCCCAAGGTTCTTTCTCTATGGTGTACCCCAGGAGTCGATCCTCTCTCCCTTGATGTTTATAGTGCATATGCTAACCCTGGGAGAGATTGTCAGACAGTACAGCCTGGATTTTCACTGCTATGCATATGATGCTCAGCTGTACCTGCCTTTTGCACCCAAGACACCTGATGCAGTCGATGTATTTAATTTGTGCATGGCTGAGATTCAGGTCTAGATGTCATCAAGTTGGTTAAGACTAAAGCTGGACAAAACAGAGGTGTTGGTTGACAGAGTCTACTTAGAAATGGAGTGCAGAGACCACTGAGAGGGTGACTGGCCTAGTACTTGGCTCTTTGAGTTTAGTGGTCTCTGTTAAGGAGAAGAATCTGGGAGTAGATCTGGATGAGCAGCTGGCACTTGAGGCTCAAGCATTGACTGTAGTCTGCAGTGGCTTTTACCATCTTAGAAATATCATTTAGCTTAAATTATTGATTTCCCCCCAAAGACCTGCCCTCATTGATACATGTGTTCATAACTTCCTGACTCGACTACTGTAATGCTCTGTGTTTTGTGGTAAGTGGAGGTGTCCTGGTCACCTGCAGTTAGTGGAGAATGTTGCTTCCAGGTTATTGACAGGCCTCCCCATGTCTTGCCATATAGCCCACAAACTGCACTGGTTGCTGGTGAGGTGGAGAATCTCTTTCAGGAATAATTTGCTGACCTACAAAGCCCTATATTGACTGGGTCTGTACTACCTGAGAGACCTTTTGACTCCCTACCAGACCTACTGCCCCCTCTGCTCATCTGAGGAGGGCCGCCTAGCTGTTCCCAGCACCAGACTGAAATCCTCGGGTGACTGTGCCTTTGCACCTGCTGGACTGGTGCTGTGGAACAGGCATCTATGATCACTGAGGGAGGCCCCCTTAGTGGAACCCTTTAAGAGAGACCTAAAGTCCTTTCATTTCCAAGAGACTTTTAGTCCCAATTAATATATTGCCTTGTTTTTTGATGCCACTTATTCTATTAGCTCAGCTATTTTAATGTTTTTAATGTATTATTTATTGGCATGATTTATTTATTAATTTTATTAATGTTATTACTATTGTGAGGTGCTCAGTGCTCCTGAGAAGGGATGCTTGATAAATAAATCACAGTACTACTATTACTACTACTTCTGCCCTTGTTTACCACTATAATTCCATTCTGCCTATCTCAATCATTCTTGACTCCCACCACTATTTTTGTGCTCATCACCTCTGCTGGAAGATTGTTCTGGGCATCCACTGCTCATTCAATGAAGAAGTACCTCCTCACAGCTCTCTTAAATTTACCCCCTTACAGCTTCAGTGCAAGTATCCTTATTCTTGTTCATCTTTTCCGCTGAAAAATACCCCCATCCTGTACCTTATTTAGCCCATGAGGTACTTATAGATCTATGTCATGTCTCCATTCTCCCTCCTCTCTTCCAGGGTGTACATATTGAGGTCCTTCAGTCTTTTCTCATAGGGATTTTGATGCAGTCCCTGCACCACATGAATTGTCCTCCTCTGCCTCCACTCTTTGTCCTTCCAGAGATGTGATCTCTAGAACTGGGCACAGTATTCTGGGTGGGGTCTCACCAGTGATCTATACAATGGCAATACCACATCCCTCCTTCTGCTGGTGATACCCCTTTCTGTGCTTCTCAGCATCTCACTGGCCCTACCAACTGTCTTGTTGCACAATATCCCAACCTTTAGTTCATTAGATATGATTACTCCCAGATCCCTTTCTTGTTTGGTGACCATCAATACCTCTTCTCCCATTTTGCACTCCACCTCTGGGTTTCTGTACCTTAACTGCATGATTTTGCACTTTTTCACATTAAAACCTAGGTGCCATGCCCTTGACCACTCCTTGAGATTTCTAAGGTCTCAATGCATTCTTTCCACCCCCTCTAAAGTGTCCATTTATTGTAGATTTTGGTGTCATGCACAAAGAGGCATACCTTCCCTGCCAGCTCATCTGCAATGTCACTTATAAAGCCATTAAAGAGGACTGGTCCCAGTACTGAGCACTGATGCACGCCAGTGGTCACCCTCCCTTCCTTCCCTGGAGTGAACTCTGTTTACCACCACCCTCTTTCACCTATCCCTTAACCAATTTCTTGCCCAGTTTACCACCTTAAGACCTACGCTGAAGCTGCCCAATTTCCTTATGAGTTTCTGATGTGGAACGATGTTGAAAGCCTTACTAAAATCCGGATAGACCACATCCGTTGCCCCACCCTGTTCTGCTCCCATGGTCTCCCAGTCAAAGAAATCTATCAGCTTTGTGTAACATGACCTTGCCACCACCCCCCCCCCACCATAAAGCCATGCTACCTCTGGTCTTGTAACCTGCTGGATTCAATATACTCCACAATCCTTTCCTTTATCAGTAACTCAGTTAACTTCCCCGCCACCAATGTCATACTTACCAGCCTATAGTTTCCAGCCTCCTCCTTGCTGCCACTTTTATGAAGAGTAACTACATATTCCCTCCTTCCGCCTTTCAGAACCACTCTTGTTTCTAGTGAGTTATTTAACAGGACTGTCAGAGGTGCAGCTAGTACTTCCCTGAGCTCCCTAAATACCTTGGATGTACCCCATCTGGCCTCATAGCTTTGTCCACTTTCAGACTCGTGAGTCCCTTCAAGACTGTCCTCTGTAAAAGGACTTGTGTCTAGTCCCCTCCCTCAAGTGCACCTGCTGCTCTTGTGTTGCCCATCCCCTTCCCCTTCCTCTGTAAAGACTGAACAAAAGTATTTGTTCAGGATATCTGCTTTTTCCAGATCCTCCCTTGTAGATACCCCCCACCACCATGCTTAATATCACAATCCCTCCTCAAGTCTTCCTCTTTATACTACTGTACCTAAAAATGTCTCATCCCCTTTAGGTACCCACTGGGCAATTCTTTCCTCAGATTGCACCTTTGTCCTCCTCACCACTTTCTCTGCCTCCCTCTGCTTCTCCTGATACACATCCCTGTCCTTTTCCTTCTGCAGCTCTTTATACATCTTGAATGCTACCTTTTTTGCCTTTACCTTTTAAGCTACTTGCTTTGAGAACCACAGTGGTCTTTTTCTTCTCTTTTTTCCCCAGTCTTCCATTTGTCCACCTTTGACTGCCCAGCTGCCTCCTGCTGACTGACCTCCTCAAGCCCCAGCACCCAGCTTCTCTGGGTATTACTTTGCTCCTTCCTCACTCTCACTAGAGGATCTCCTCGAAGGTGATGGTCGCTGGTCTATAGCCTGCAGGGGTCAGGCTGCATCCTGTGGTTGCTTTTTTTCCCCCACATTTTCTAGCCTGGGTCCACACCAAGTGCAATTATGCATTGTCCACACTCTGCCTCTGCAAAAGGGCCCCTGGTGTCCCAATGGGCAGGACAGCTTTCCTGATGTCCTGTTGTGCTGCCATGTTGTGCTACCAGCTAGTGACACTAGGTGACAGCTGCCAAACGAGATGTCCTGTACTCCTCAACTGAGGGAGGAGAGCTGTCCTTGGGATGCTCAATGGTCTCTCTTTGGCTGGCCCTGAGCAACTCACTGTAATGCTCTGTGTCTTGTGGTACATCAGGAAAGTTGTCCTGCCCATTGGGACACCAGGGGCCCTTTTGCAGAGGCAGAGTGTGGACAATGCATAATTGCACTTGGTGTGGGCCCAGGCCACTCACATCCATTTGCGAACCTCGGTCACTGGCATGGCCGGAAGTAGTAGTAGTCTTTATTTATTTATGGTGTAGTAGAAGTCTTTATTTATTTATGGTGCCCTTCCCCAGGTGCTCAGGGCTCCATTTTACTCACATAGGGCAGAAAATAAAAATAATCAACGTGTTCAACTCCATAACACTCTAAAAGAAAACATATCAACAAATAAATAAATTAATCGATTAACAGAAAATGTACATATTCATCCCAAATGCCTGCTGGAATAAATAAGTTTTCAAGCCCCTTTTAAAGGCTTCCACTGAAGGGGCCTTCCTCTAAGTTCTTTGCAGGGAATTTCTGATGACTGGGCCTGCAACCTCAAACACCCAGTCCCCTGAAGTCTTCAGCCTTTCCCTTGAAACAGGAGGCCCTCCTCGGCAAAGCAGAATGGATAGATGGGTATGTGAGGGTGCAAGAGCTTAGCCAGGTACAGTAGCCTGGGTGCAGTCTGTGTAGGGCCTTACAGAAGTACCAGTTTAAAAGAGATACGCGTCTCTTTTTTTTTGCTGAAGCCAGACACCAGTGGTTCAGCCCCCACTCCTCTGATCACCGCACTCAGCACCCCAGGCAACTTACCTTGGGTGACAATCCTCCCAGTTTGCTCCCCAGGGCAGGGCCACTGAGCGGGCACTCTCTCGACAGACTACTAGGTCAGGTTCCAGGTGGACCCCTGTTACCAGGATGCCTCCCTGGCTTGCCCCCAGGGTGGGTCCATGAGGTTGGACAAGTTCTGATGGAACACTCAACTTGGGTGGCAGCCGATTGCCACAGACAGGCAGGAAGGGGGATCAGTGGAGAGGAGCTTCATGAATGGGGCCAGCATTTTTGAATACTTTGTCCCCCTCTGGAAGGTGTGGCTTGCAATAACATAATGGTGCCAAAGAGAAAATGTCTGGCATGCCTCTCTGCAGCCTGGGTTCTGGCAGCTGCATCCCCTGTCCTCCACCAGAGGACAGTCATGCACCGACACACACTGCCCCCCACCCGGAGGAGAGCAGTTCAGTAGACACTCAATCCTCCTCCCCTGGCCCACCCTCTGACTCCTGTGCTCTGTTCCTGAACCTGGGACATTGTCATTGCAGGTAGAAGCTCCATTGTTGTGCCGGCTGGCAGGCCTGAGAGAGAGAGAGAGATACACCCCTTTACTGGCAGCCAGTGCAGATCAAGCAGCACTGGTGAACTGTGCATGACCTTGAAGGGCCAGTTAGTAACTGAGGTGCTGCATTCTGCAGCAGCTGCATGTGCTGTAGCATATCTCCACTGACCCCAAGGAAGAGAGCACAGTAATCAAGCCTCGAGCTCAGGAATGCATGACCCAGCATGGTCAGATTGCCAGGAAGGATGAGGGGCTTAATCTGGCTAAATTCTTGCAGACAGAAAAAAATATATTCTGGACCACCGCTGACACTTGATCCTCTCCATTGTCAGCCACTCATGTAGAATGACTCCCAGATGTTTCACCTTACTAGTGTCTAAAAGCCCAGAAGGGCCAAGCCAAAGCCAATCTTCCTCTCAGCAGCAACTGCTCCCCCCCCCCACCACCACTTAAATCAGTCACTATGACTTCAGTTTTCTCTGGGTTAAACCTCAGCCAGCTTGATGACCTGCAGTCTAGGATTTCAGCTCGGCACCTATTAAGCATGTCAACAATTTCTAAAGCTGTACTCTTGCCAACTCTAAATTACAATTCTTTTTTATTCACACATTTGTCTGGTACTGATTTAAATGTAATAACTAAAACATTTAATGCTATCTGTTGTTTTGTTTTACTTATGCCTTACGGTATTCATCATTGTGTTTTGTATGCACAAACTGGCTGGTTACCTCCAAAGTCACATTTTTTTATATAACCTGGGTTGTTTAGTAGACGAAACAATAAGTACAGAACATTCATCTCCTTTATTCAATCATCTAGATTTCAGAAAATAATTTAGAGTTGTAAGATCATCACCTACTTCACGGTTATTAATCCCAAAGATTTCAACAACTATGGGGGAGCACTCTTATTCTGTGCAGTCAGCCAAATTGTGGAGTACTCTGCTACTGTTGTGACTTAATTCTAGTAGCCACTATTTTTAAAACACTTTAAAGTTGCATTTGTTGCAACAAATTAATTGTAATTGTTTTTAATGTTGTATGTTATTGATGTCTTGTACTGCCTTTTTCATTTCTAACATTTTTGTACGTCTACTATGCCATCTTAGCCACAACAAAGTGTCTCCGGGTCATTCCTGAAAAGGGGTCTTTTGCTCAGTGTACTTACCCGATTAACAAAATAAATAAATTAATTAAATAATTAATTAATTCATAAATACCCCGCTTCCCTTCCTTCCCACCATATCTGTCTAGAACTGAGTATAGCCTGGTATGGCCATGTCCCAGTCATGCTTTCCTGTACTCCATGATTTAGTAATGGCCATGATGCAGGACCACAATGGGTCAAAGGTCATTCTCCTGCAGAGCTCCTCAGTGGTACAATGCCCTTAACAATAAAGTACTTACACCTGCAACACTTGGACCCTTTAAAAGGCAACTCCATCAATACTTAACATCAACCACGCAATGTGACTGCTTCCCCTAGGGGCAGCCTACTCCCTCACCACAGTCTAAGGTTGTCTGGTTACCCCCCACAGCTTTCTCCCCTGTCATCTGCTTCCTCCTCCCACCCCTACCCTTCCCCACCTACACCCTGCCCTACCCTCCACCTCCCCTCTTGTAGAAACTTACAGATCTTGGGTTCCCCAACCCCTACCTACTCTGCACTCTCGCTACCTGTCCATCACCTTCTGACAATGGCCCCTCAGCCTGCTCACCCTCTCTTTAACCCTGCTATCCTATATTCACTATCCATTCTATATAATGTACTGTCTGCTATGAAATATCTTTTCTCATTAACTGGCTCTTTATGTCTCTCTAATACGTACTGTAAATTTATAGCCTTGCCTTCGCTGTGTTAATCCTGTAACCATGATCTACCTCTGTATGTATGTTCCCCACCATCTTTTGACATGGAACCTTTGTACATGAGCAGTAATTTCCCAAAGGTATTTGTAGTCCTAGAGTTTAATAAAACAAAAAAAATAAAAAAATATCCAGGCCTGCCCCCACCATGGTGGTCTCTAGGTCTGGAATTTTATTTCCTAGACTTCTTGTGCTTGCACAGATGGCCTTCCAAATTTTGTTACCCATCTGTCTGCTACCTCCTTTTTTCCCCTTTTTGCCCTGCCTCCATTTCTCCTCTCACTTTACAGCTCATGTTCCCATCCCCATTCATTCCTACCACTCTGCTTTTTTCCTTATTTTGCATCTCGTGGGATTTACCTCCCCTCGAGTCCTCCATTCTCTCTGCTTCAGTCTGTGGGAGTTCATTTTACGTCTTTTCACCTCCTTGACTTCATCTGCCATTCCCCTCAGCTAGTTTAAATGTTCATCAAAGTATCAAACCTTCCACTGAAAACTACAATGCCCTTTCCAGATGGATGCAGGCCATCACCCTTGTATAAGATCTCATGCCTCTAGGTTGGTCCCCTGTCCTCAGTGTAGCCAAACACCTCATCTCTATGTCCCGTCTTCAACCACAAGTTGAAGTTCATGGTGTGGAGAACCCTATCATTCTCCCAGTCATAGACAGGCAGCACCTCAGTGAAGGCCAGTGAGCATGCTACCTGCCTAAGACCCTCCCATTGCTCCCTAAAATCCCCTTACACAGTCCCAGCTCCATCCCTAGCCAGGTCATTATTCTCCAGGTGGACAATGTCATCTAGCTCCACCTCCTGCCTGGCTGCCCTAGGATCCACTTCCCACATCTCCAAGCTGAGGCACAAGGTAGGTACTTCACCTCCTTTCTTTCCCTCCTTTTCTGATCCCAAGTGTACCTCCCTAATGATTCAGTCCCCATCAGAAGTTGCTTCCTCCTCTGCTGGGGTCCTTTACCTTCCACTTTGAGGCATCTCCTAAGAAGGACCCCCACATCCTTCCTGGTCACTAACACAGGTGCCTACTTTCAGAAGTCCTGTCCCACCAGAATGGTGAAAGAGTCTGTAGGGGCCCCAGCTGGGGAATGTGCCCCCAACCCACCACCCCCACCCTCCTGGAGCCCACCGCAGTCCTGCTGACTCTCTTCCTTGGCATCCTCTATGGCAATAGTGGCAGACTTGGTGGACTCTGGGTAGGGAAAATGGTCCCCTGAATCCTAGCCAACTCAGCCCATAGCCTAACAATCTCCTTTTCAGCCCAGAGAGGTGCATGCAGATGGGACAGCACCTGGGTCTCTAAAAGGTCTTTCTGAAAACTGCCACTGCGCTGTGCTGTTTCCAACATTCCCATTCCTACACTTTCTATGATTACTGGAAACTTTGTACCCTTACCCTAGAAAGGGTGTTTCTAATTCCATACCGGGTCAATATGTCGTACGCTATTAAGAGTATGACATTAGCGCTAACCTGAAATAGTGCTGTAGGAAAGAGCGAGAGGTGCAATACTGCAAATGCTGCTGTGTGCTGTATTGCACCCTCTTGCTGTCCCAGGCAGAGCATAAGACCTCTGCTGGGAGAGGGTTCTGCCAAGCAGCTGCTGTGGGTCAATGGACTGAGCCATTGCAGCAAGGAACCCAGGCACTGTGTTTGGGACTGAGTTTGATTCCTGGTCACCCCAATTTTTTTTTTAAGACTTTGTGCAATTTCAGTGTGAAGCCCCCCCCCATGGCATTGAGAATCATTACTGGGGGTGTTCAAGGGGGTGCGGCCCTCCCACAAAAAAAGGACTTATGCCGCATGCAAAAATCGCTCTGTACTGGCATCATGATTTTTGCATGCAGCATAATGTCTTGCGACATTATAACACCTAAGATGTAAATCCTCTTCCACTCCTTCTCTGTTCCAGTCACACTCTGGGACACAGCATGATGGGACACACTGGGTGGACGTGCTTTTATACTCCTCTAGGTGCTTCCTGTAAGCTCGGGTTGGTCTGCTTAGCCAATTGGTCTCGCCTTCTCTCCCAATGCGAACTCTGCCTCCAGACCTGAGTGCTGCTGCTGAAACACTAAACAGGAATGCAATAACAAACAGAAAGCAGGAACGACAGAAATCACTGTTCAAAGCTAGTTTGTTTTAAGGCTTTGTGGTCTAATCCTCACCTGCTGCTGGTCCTTTAAGATTCCCAAATGCGTGCCACAGGTTTACCTTGATAGGTTTTTAAAAGCCTGTCTGTATATTCCGATTAGTCTGCTTAGCTAGTCTGGTCCTGCCTTCACTCCCAATGCACGTTTCACCTCCAGACCAGAGTGCTGCTGTTGAAACACTAAATTGGAATGAAGAAACAAACAGAAGGCAGGTGCAACAGAAATTATTAATGTCTACTGCTAAGTTTCATTAAGATATTTTTTTTTCTTCTGTGTGTCAGACACATGTTATGTTTTTAATTGCATTGGCACTTGGCATGCATCATATGTTTGTGCAAAGCTGTGGCAAATCATAAGAACTGTTGCAAAAACTTGAGCACCTTTGAAAAAAGGCTCTTGAGTGTTATGCATCTGCCAGGAAATAAAGCAAAATGAGAGCACTATAATATAAGTTTATAGGGGCACTAGGAGGGCCTCTTATAGACATAAGAGTGTCGCCTCATACCTTCTAAGGCCAAGAGAACTGCAAACTTAAAGATAAGCAGTTCTGGTTCCCTACGGATGCAAGAGACCTTATCTATATCCATAACAGGCCCTCCTAGCATCCTTATAAATTTATTTTAGAGTGTGGCACCATTTAAAAAAAATACCTTTTTGGTGTCTGTTTCTCCGGCATAAGCAGCAGTAATCCAGAAGCCCATTACAGAGTAAGCATGTGAGGCATTCTTATGGCAATAAGAGTACCTCACATGTAACTGAAGAAAGTACTGTGATTGGTCAGGGAGCATCACATTATGCTCCCATGATCTATAATAACATACTTATCACTATGTGATGCATGCATAACTATTTTCTGTAAACTGCCTGAAATTGCTGTAAATGTGGCGTAACATTTGAAAATATATATCAAACATTGTGTTGCAATAAGATGTCTTAAGTGCAGATCAAAATTGAAACCTGTGTCTGTGGCATTACTGCTGAAATCCAGTCCCACATCTTTATTGCTGTATGTCATGTGCCTTATGATTTCATCATAATGGATTATTACAACTCAGAATTAAATTTGCAGATCAGTTGTGCCATATTAGTCTCTGGAAATATGGTACACTTTTTTGTGGTAATGCCTTTTATTAGACTATCCGAAGAATTTTTACACAAGCTTTCGAGACCGCTCAGGTCCCTTAACCACATGCAGAGAAAGCTAACCAGCATTTTAAAATACATACAAGAACTAGGCCCCACAAACTCTTGTATATATTCTGAAATGCTGGTTAGAGTTCTCTGCACATCATTAAGGAATCTGAGAGGTCTTAACAGTTTGTGTAAAAATTCATCAGTTTAATAAAAGGTATTAGCACAAAAAACGTGTACTGGGAATGAAATTGTAGCATAGTGGGATGGCCAAGCCAAAATGTGTGCTTCATGGAATGGAAGCTACATTAGCATTCAGGTAAATAAAAGAACAGCAAGCATGGCAAATATGAAGGAGCAAGCGACTGCAAGACCTTGTAGGTTAACTGCTTGAAAATTATTTGGGACCTGGCAGGAAACTCAAGCTGAAGAACAGATGTAATGTGACTTTTTGATCCAGATGAAGCTGCGTTTTATAAATTCTGTAATCAACAGTATGTATGGTGGTAGTGAGAAGTCTCAAGTTGTGGAATTCACGGTAGCTGAGTGTGGGTGTTGACAGGTGCATAGATTAGGTTCTCTACATTAACAGTTGACAGCTAGCATATTGCAATGTTTAGAAGTTACTTTAAACAGATGTACTGTAAGCATTCCTGATGACATAGTAAATTTGGGAGCAAAGATTTCATCCTCTATCAATGCCAACATGTTCTTTCCAAATGAAGCTTCCATCCTAAAGAAGCTGGCCATCCATGGTAAGAGATGTGCAAATGATATTGTCAAGATTAAGATGTCAAGCTTTAGTGCTAGATCAGCTGGTTGTTAACATTGATTTACTCTGTGCAACTTTACTAATTCATAACATTTGATTCTGTACACAGATGATATTAAAGTTAAATCAGAGTATGACCTGAATTTAAACATATTATAGAGGGTTGCAAGGTGAAACCAACAATATTAAGGAAGGAAATTACATATTTTTGCAACACAGTTTAGGGCAAATTAAACAATAATACAGGTCCATATCCAAGGCTTGTGATCATTTCTTGCTTAGAAAACAGTTATCTGTACCTCACTAGTAAGACAGTCTCTATTCTTATATATAATTATATACTGTATCATTCTATGCTTTATTACAAAATGTGCAAGAAATGCCCTGGCCTCTGACTGAGCCCCTTGCTAAGGTGAGCATTTATGGGGCAACAGAGACTGAGAAATAACAAATCCTTATAGCAACTGCCCTATCATAAAAAAATCAATCACTGCCCATGTAGAATTTTTAAAGTTGAATGGAAACCATGTGTTTTTCCTCACTTAATGGGGAGCCCCTCTCTACCAACTACAGTCATTATACAGGGAGTACCAACTACCAGAGGAAATGATACATCCACCCCCACTTGACTCATGTCTTATTCCAATTTTAAAAACAATACCTTTGTGGAGTAGATCTGCTGCTGCCAACTGATGCTGGCTCCCATGCCATTATATGTCCTTTAAGTCCACAGATACCTCACCCCACTTGCCCATAATCACTATCCTGTACCATCCCATCAACATTTTTTTAGGGCAGACTAGATGGGCCAAGGGGTCCTCTTCTGCTTACAAATGTTATGTTTCTATCTAACTTGACTCTTGTTATTTAAAAAAACTCTATGTTTTTGTATGCAGTCAGGGAGCTAGAACATCTCAACATTTCTACCAATGTACAGCAGCACCACTCTGCCAACTGTGGTCTTGTGACTCCCTCCTCCAGCCACCACCCACTGCCCACTCTCAATCCAACAGCACGTCTCTGTCTGTGGGAGACCAAATCAAGAAAGTACCACTGGTCTCCCAGTGCAGCTAGCACTGCACTTTCGTGCTCGCTTTTCCCCCACTCAACAAACAACCGGAGGCAGTTCAAGCAAAGAAGTGCGGGGGGTGGGGGCATACACAATCCAAAGCAGGCAAGTTGATATTCCAATGGGTTTTTATTGTTTTATAGTAAAATTACCGGACATACAAAATCCCAATTGCACAGCGTATAGCCAGGGGTAGGGGAACTACTGTACTTTGCATTATAATATGTTAATTAATTAAAATTAACTACTTAAACTCATTGGCCCAGATATTCAAACTGCATCCAAAAAGTGCGCAACAGCAGGAGCAAGCGCAAGTCCATTGCGCCCATGCGCAAGAGGTGCGATATTCAAAAACTGCGCAGGCCAAGATTTGCCTACAGTCGATGACTGAATATCGCACCACCTGCACCATAGCGCAACTAGGGAGGTGAAGCTGAGCATATCTGATGCACCACAGCGCAACAAGGGATGTTCAGCTGAGCAGTCCAGATGCGCCATAGTGCAACCAGGGACGCCCCCCAGCAGCAGGGCAGCAATGCAACAGCACAACCAGGGATGCAGGGGCACACCACCCATGCCACAGATGGACAGAGGAACACACAGCAGAACAGACATCGTCCCCCCACACCCCATGAACTGCACAACTGGGGTAGGGCTGGAATAACCACTGGCCCATGGAGACCAGCAACCAACCCACAGCTGGGCCATGGTGCCCCATCACACCCCCTGGCAAGCTGTGACTGGCACACAAGGAGGACCAACCACCCTATGCTACACCATCTCACCAATGCAGAGCACACCCTGCACCATGGCCCCCAGACACCCTGCCCAGGAGCAGCGTCCACCAGTGCAGGATACCCCATGCATGCCACCACCCCAACTGTGACAATGCAACCCTGTGCACCACAGAATCATGCAAGGCAGCACCACCATGAGCACCCATCAGCAGGTGGCAGCACACAGCAATGCAATGACTGCATACACAGTGCCATCATTTACATCCCTCCCGAGGTACAGCTGAGAGACCGACCATGTGTCGGCACATGAGGTACCTTCACACATGACAGGGCCCCAGACCCCACCACCAGTGGTACAGCACCCTGCACACCCTCCCAAGGACACACCCCGACCCAGCACTAGCCACAACAGCCAGCGCAGACACCCACAGTGGTGCATGGAAGCATGCACCACACAGGATGCAACACAGTGCATGGACAAACACCCACCCATACCCAAGGGCACGCCAACACAGGGACACTGTAGCGGGGCAACCAAGCCCCCAGTGTGTGGCCATGGAAACCATGTACACATGGCCAGCACTCCTCCATGGCATAGGAGTGCCAGCCACCCTGCGCAGGCACTGTGGAGCTGTACGCCACCAGCATTTGCCAGGAGTACAAGTGACAGACAGTGGTGCACATCCCCTCAACACACACAAGCCACAGCATGGAGGTGGGACAACAACAGCAGAGGCCGCAGTGTCACCCGAGGCAGACATGCACCACACCAGTGACAGGAGGCAACCCAGCATTGTGACAGGTACAGTGGCTGTCCTGCATGGACAGCCACCACTGACATGCCAGCAGACCGTGCAGGTCACAGACATGCAAGGGTGTCAGCTGCACAGGCCATGGACGGGCTGACAGGTGCACCATGGACACAGAGCATGTACCATGGACCACTGCACACAGTCATCCGGTGCATAGGGAACAACACACACACACCACAGACAGTGACTGATAGCTACTCCCACACCATAGTCACTTCCCCACGGACACACACATGCACATGACTGCACCACCCCTGACGCCATACACACCACTGCAGCTGAGCACCTATATCCTGCTGCAAAACAGAGACCACCACATTAGGTATATCAAAGCAAATGTATTGTAAAAAACACACAAAACTATTTACAGATATATAGAAAAGGTTGGGGGGAGGACCACAAACAAGGTAGGGGTGGGTAAGGGGCAGGGGTGAACAAATAGTAGAGGGAAGGAGGGGTGTGAGGGTAGATCCAGGGGGTAGGGAAAATCAAGGGCATTAGGATGCTCATCGGGAGCCCCACTCCCCACTCTGGCTGCTTCTCCCGCCATGCCGCCATCTGACTCCCACACTGTCAATCCTCTCCAATATTTACAGGAAGGCCTTGGCCACCTGCAGTATCTCCTGCAGCATTCATCTGATGGCTTGCAACTGCCATCCACCTAGGACAAGGGAGCAGAGTCAATAGGTGTGAATGCACAGCCCCATGCAGCCCACCCACTGTGCATGGCATACGGCCATGGGACATGCCTCTGTGATGGTGTGTGACCACCCACAGTGATTGCGTCCACAAGACCTGCCCACCCAGGTGCACACAGCCATGCAGACCACTGCACACACCTACCGTCCAAGTCCTGCACAGCACCACCATGGCTGTTCAGTGACATGGCTATGTGGTGTGAAGGCAGTGGCACAGCCTGGTACCCGGTGCACGTATAGACCACCATTGATGCATTCCCAGACATGCAGTGCCACTGGACAGTGCTGACTGTAACAAGGTGTGTGCATGGTAGTGGTGTCAATGGATGGTGGCCATGCCCCGCTGCCCACCCTGTTACACAGCACGCAATAGTAATCATGGATGTAAGGCACTCACCATCATCAGTCTGGTCCCTCTGCCTCTGTGGACCTTTGCCCTTCCCGGACTGATGGTCCTCCTGCTGGCACCTCCTCTCCCTCATCAGCCGTTGCTTGTCTGGGCCTAAGGTACAAACATGGAGAGAGGAACATCAGTACAATCCTGTAGCAAAGTCCTCCTGCCCCCATGTGTGTGCAATCCCACACAGCCAGACCCACCTACCCCACACCCTGATAACACCACCACCACTGGACGGTCCCCCCTCCATGTTCCGGACACATGCAATTGTGATACCCATATGGAAGATAAAAGTGGATGTTGCGTCTACCTGGCTGTGGCACTGTGCCCCTCCTGGCATGTGCCCACAGGTGGGCAAGCAGGTCCGGGTCCCTCCGCCTCAGGTCCCCATATCTGTGGCAGCACTGCTCCGCCATCCGACCCAATACCGGTAGCCTCCTCCAGGGCGTCAGCCACCTCCTGCCACACCTGACTCCTGGACCTGTCCAGGGGTGCCTCACCAAACAGTGGGCCAACAAGTGGCTCCACAATGGCAACCAAGTGCCATCTCTACCTGGCTTCACTGGGCAGCTCTCCGCACCATCTCTATTGCTCGGTTGAGTCAAAATGGCGCTCTGCAGAGTGGTTCAGCCATGTGCAGATGCTACGCGGTACAGTGCTGCCATTCCCTATCGCGCTGTCACCGAACAGCATGATAGTGGTGCACCCATGCCTGACACATGGTGCCTAGGGGTCAAAGGTCGGGCACAGGGTCAAGGGTCTCTGGTGCATGGACAGCCACAGCACGATTGGAACCCAGTGCGTCTAGCACAATTGGGTGCCTGTGTGCCACCTCCTGTAGCAGCCTACCACGCTGTTGCCCCAGTGCGCCTACAACGCCCCAGTGCCACAGCACCATATAGGTGAACAACCCTGTAGCGCCTCTGGCACAATGGTGGCCATGCCCTGCATTGCCTCCCACCCACAGCACGTCAGCAGCACGGCAGGCGCCTGCGTCATCAACACGGGCATGCGCAGTTAGGTGTGTATTGCGCATGTCACAAAACTGCGCCCTTGGCTCAGCATGTTCAACACAATTGCGCAAAGTGCAAAAGCATGATATTCAGCCATCATATGCAAATCAGCTAATCAGCCATTCAATGGCGCAGTCACTGCATTCGCATCCACTTAAAGATGCACCTCACCTCAGTTGCATGGGTTGCGCTATAAAAGTGCGACATTGGGCTGCACTGACCATAGTCGGTTACTGCAGTCTATTGGTGAGTTGCATGCTGTTTGGGAGTGTGGACTGTGGATTTTGGGACATGCATGGGACTGCACAGTTACAGGTAACACCTGTCATTCTCACAGGCTGAATCATGACTGAGTGAGTTGTGGAGGAAGAGGAATAGAGTTGTGGGAGGAGGAGGAGGCCAAATTTCACGAAGACCGAGACGGATGCCCTGTTCGAGGCCTACCTAGACCAGGAGCCACTTCTCAGCGGATGTCAGGGAACACCACAGGCCCGTGCTGCTGCATGGGAGGAGGTGGCACGTGCTGTAAACCTGCGTGGCAGCCACCAGCGCTCTGTGCTGGAGTGCAAGAAGAAGATGAGCACAGACAGGAGGAGGATTAAGGAGAAGGTGGCTGCCATCAGGGCAGCATGATCTGCGACAGGTGGGGGACAGCCAGAGGTGCTACACCTGACCCTACAGGAGGAGAGGGTTGCTGGCAGCATGCAGCATTGCTCCATTGCGGGTGTTCCGGGTGGTGGATTCCAGATGGGTGGTAGCCCGTCACAGCATGGTAGGTCATGGTCTGTCTAGTGGGGGGGGGGAACAGGGTAGGTCACATGCAGTAACGCGACTTTGTTTTCCCTTACAGCTCCTGAGCATCTGCATGGATCAGTGGTGGTGGTCATCTCCACTGAAGCCAGTCAAATGGAGATGGAGATGGAGGAGGGCCCATCCACCTCCACAGGAATACACGGCTCAGTGCGACGGTGGACCCGCCTGGATGTTCAGACTGATGTTGTTGGAGCAGGTGTGAGGAGGCCCTGCCCGTGTCCCAGCGTGCCAGTGTCCATGGATGCCAGCATGCTGGGACTCGGGCTGGTGCCAGGTCCATCACCAATGATGATGTTGCTAACATCATGGGCAGTGACACGTGTGTGCCACAGGATGGACACACAGCAGGTAACATCACGGCCATGGCTGTGGGTGGTGCCACCGTAGAGGCCTGCGTGTCATCACAGTCCCAGCCTGTGCCTGTCAGCACTGGTGGGGCAGCACTGGTGTGTGTACAGGGCAGTGGGACTGTTGCGGCCACTGTGGCAGCACCAGTGAGCCCTGGGGAGTGGCAGCCGGAGGTACAGCATCAGCAGTTGGCCAATGGGCTTGGGGGTACAGTGTCAGGGGGCGGTGTCAGTGCACCACCTGTGGACATGCCCAGGCCTGGTCCTGGTGTGCAGTGGCCACCCTCAATGGGTGCTGAGCATCAGAGGCATGCACACCCTGAGGGACAGCATGCTGATCAGACAGATGACCTCTTGGATGAGCACACCCGCATACTGCAAGCATCAGTCAATCAACAGATGCGGCTTGTGACAGCAGTGGATGCACTGAGTGTGGCTCTGGAGTGGGCAGAGGAGCGTCGCCGCAAAGAAACTGCTCTGCTCCAGGCAGGGATCAACCGGATGCAGGAGGATGTGACTGCTGCCATTGACAGGCTGACACATACAACCACAGCTGCCATGGCCACAGGGGGCACACAGTTATTTGCCCATGCAGCGCAGACACCGCGCAGTGCAATGTCCACCCCCCGTTCCCAGCATCGTGTGACACCATCCTTGTCGACACCGGGTTCAGCTGTGGGCATCCCGAGCACGCCTGGCGCAGGCATGTTCAGTGTGTGCTGCAGACCCCTGTGCGAACATGGTCACGTTCACACAGTGGAATCCCTGGGGGACCATTGGTGCCACCCCATGAGGCCAGTGGTCAGCCTGTCAGTGCTGGATGGTCTCAGTGGGGCTGCCCACACATCCGTGGCAGCCGGGGCACTGTGGCAAGTGACTGACCTGTCTCCCAATGTGGCCACTGTCTGATGCTGCCCTGTGTGCATTGTGTCATTCAGCGGGCAATGCACGGGTGGGTACCTGGCCCTGCATGCAGACACACAGTCCATCTGCACACCCTCCCGGCTGCTGTCTGCAGTTGCATTTACATGATGATGCCTACATTGCGCTGTACGCCAATGTGCAATGGTGCCCAGCATCTGACACACGCACAATGACAGGCAGTGGGCGTGGTGGTCTGTGGACATGTTTGTGGGTAGGGGTGGTGTTCTGGGTCGGTGTGCCTCCTATCCTTTGTGCATGTCTGGTGAGTTGTGTGTGTGTCTGTCCGCATGCCATGTTAGACCTCATCCATCCCTCGTGGTGTGTGTGGTTTCATGCCCGGCCACTTCCCTTGGTGGCATGCACCCCTGGTGTGTGTCCATGCATGTTTGTGGGTTGTGCTTTTGCCACTGGTGGTTGCACATGGCCCCATGACTTACCTGGGTTGGCTGAAGTGCTCCTCCGTGATGGTGTCCCTATGCAGCTGTGCCAGCCGGAGCAGTCGGGGGTCCCATCACCCAAGGGGGGCTGCCCATCATCATTGTCACTGGCATCCTCATCGTCCTCATCGCTGTCCCCCTCTTCAACCTGTATGGCTATCCCACATTCATTGGCCATGTTGTGCAGGATGCAACAGGCCAGGAATAGCCCGCAGACCTTTGAAGGGCTGTACTGTAGGGCACCGCTGGAGGTGTCCAGGCAATGGAAACATGCCTTCAGCATCCCGAACACCCGCTCGATGACATTACATGTGGTGGCTTCTGCCTCATTGTAGCATGGCTGCGATGGGGTTGCGGGCCGTCAGTATGGTGTGAGCAGCCAGGGACGGAGTGGGTATCCACTGTCACCTGTGTGTCAAGGGTGGAGGTTAGTTTAGTGATCAGCATCACCCTGCCCTGAGCCATGTAGGCCACTACCCATGTCACCTCTGACCATGCCCCTCCCAAGCCTTATGTTTATCCATGTGGTTTGCATAATCACCCACTAGGTGGCCAGTGGGGATGTCCCCACTCTCAAATTTCTGGCACAGTGCTGACTGGTGCCAGATGAAGGCATTGTGTGCTCCCCCAGGGTGCATGGCACAGAAATTGATTATGCACCCCCTGGCATCGCACACCACCTGGCAGTTGAAGTTAGCAAAGCCCTTGCGATTCATGTATGCAGCCCCCTCAGGGCCAGGTGGTGTGCGGATGGCCATATGGGTGCAGTCTATTGCTCCTAGCGTGCCAGGCATACGTGCTACCCTGTGGAACTCCTGTATGTTTGCTGTGTGCTTTGCCATTGTGCTGGGGAAATGGATGTACTCTGCAGCATGTGGCAGCAGTGCGCTGAGGAATTGAGTGAGGTGGCATGACACGGCTGACTGGGTTATGCCTGTGGTGTCCCCTGTTGGACTCTGGAAGGTACCCATGGCGAGCAAGCACATGCAAGCTGTCACTTTTGTATCCACTGACAGAGCATGGCTCTGTCGTGTGGGTGCCTGCATCACATCACTGCACAGCTCACAGAGCCGCCTCAGAATTGCCCAATTCAGGCGGTACCGGCCCACAATCTCAGTATCACTATACAGCTCGGAGCTGGTGTGGGCTCGGCACTGCTTGTTGGGGTATACCGCCGACGGGCCCTTCCATGGCTGCACCTCCTGCTGCCCGCCTTCTCACCCCCCTCACTGCCTCCATCTGGATGGTGGTACAGGCCATGTCCCTGGCTTGTGTTCACCCTCGACAGCTGTTTTCTGTTCCCCGCTGTCCTGGCTGCTACTTCCCCTGCACCGGGAACACCTAACTGTGCTGGCCTCAATGCTGTGTGGCACTTCCCCCTTCTGCACTGTGGCTCCCCACACCTTCCCCTGAGTCTGTGGGTTCCAGATGCCCTTTCACTGTCCTGCCCTGTGTGTGTGTGTGTGTGTGTGTGTGTGTGGCCTGTGTGGCTGGCTATAGTTCAGCAACTTTAGGCTTCCCTGCAGCGTTCTTGCACCTCTCCCTTGTTCCTTTTTATTTTGGCTCATTTCCGCTATGGCGCAACTTCCGCTTGCTCCCCTATTGCGCATGGCGAATGTTGTTGAATATCGCACTGCGCCGTTTATGCATGGTTCCTCCCCCTTCAGTTGTGCATACATTCATTATCATCATGCTATTGCTCAGCGTGATTTGGGAGGTGCAACTGCCTGCCGCTGAATATCGCAGAATGGCACATTTTCGGACTTGCGCTGGTGCAACCCTATTGCGCATGGCACAACCCTTTTGAATATCTGGGACATTGTTTAAAATGTTTATTTTTTCCCCAAAACACAACCTGAACTCCTTTTTCTAAGTGCAATAATACCCTCCATGGTGGGTGGCATGCAATATACTGGATCTTCCAGGGGCTATAATGCCCTCCGTCTGCAACCTTTGGGCTCATTATGCCCCTGAGCAGTTTGGTATAGCCCAGTACAGCCCACCCTGTTGGGTAGTATCGCTTGCTTAAAAGATATTAGCATTGCCAGCTCATTAATTGTTTCATATTTTTGTTGGCATATTTAAGTTTCATTTAAACAATGTTTAGTGCCTGTAAAATGTATTATATTAACAGCACTGAAGGCTAAATTTATCTGTTTATGAATCTGGCAGTTGAAGTATATCACTGGTGACTGCAGAGCATGTTTCTTTACCCTACCCTGCTAGTGTGCCTGACATGGCTGTACAGTACAATGGTGTATATAAGGGGTTAGTTTAGATACCATGACAAGTAAATCATTGACCTGTCATGGGAGACTGCCAACAGGAATGCCCATTAGAGCACTATCTGAAGAACCCCCCCCCCCGCAGAGACATCTGCTCTGTTCAGTGCAAGTATCATCAATGGCAAGAATGAATGGTGACATCTTTGCTTATAATAAACCTGACTGGCTGAGCCTCCAATAGTTTTCTTCCCACCATGGTTCTCCTGTAGCCAAGACTAGATGGACCTAGGATTTTTATATGTCCATAAAATTATATAGTTCTATATTTCTATACATGAATGAGAAACAATATTGGTACTACACTAATATCCTGTACAGTACAGCCAGAAAACAGCTTTTGAGTAGATAAATGAATATGTTTAGAACCATATGTTCATGTGCTTCTCCTCTGGGTATATAGGACTTGACAGGGATGTTCAACATGTTTGATTGGGGGGAGTGTAAACCCCTTTAGGCAACTTGACATTAAATGGTCCTGCACAAACAAGTCTCTTCTTGGTAAGGGCTGTTAAGTCTAGGACATTCTGTACCTTTGAGAAAAACAAGTTAACAAGAGGGTCACCAACAGGAAATGGGCTGTCATAACAGTCTTTCATAACAGTGTGAAATAATGTTAGAAACTGGATTCAGAAATACCTTAACCCCTTTTGTACAGTCATAAGGAGTACTCAGTGGTTCAGACTAGGGATGAGCGAGCCAGTTCTGCCTCACTTCTGAACCTCCCCGGATCGAGCTGACTTGGCTCTGTACAGAAATAATGAGCCCTTTGTGGTCTGACCTAACTTGCTGAGTTGGCCTGGTTCAGAAGTGTAGTCAAGTCTGGTCTGGTCTGCCAGAGTATAGGCAGCAGCCTATTCTACAGATGGCAGGGCAGGGTACAGAAATAAAAAAAAAAAATTATTATTTTTCCTAATCTCTACCAAATACTCCCAAGTAGTAGTGGGCAAAGTGACTAAAGTGGCTTAAATTTACTACATGTAGTATTTTGTGTAGAACCCAAATTTCACATAATTTTCCACACAGCAAAGCAAAAAACTTTGCATCCTGAAGTAACGCAAAGTTTCCATTATTCACTCTGGACTTTGTGCTACTTCACCTTGTTTTTTTGATCTTTAAGGTGAATTTTGCAGTGATTTATTGGATTTAGGTTCACATGGACTCTATATTGTTTTGCACAGCCTCAGTTCAGCATAGTGTGTGTAGTGGAAAGCTGGAGACAGTCTGATCTCAGAGCTCTGAGATTCAAACCATTGAAAAACCTTTAAAAATGCATTTTTGCCACAACAGTTTGTGTCAAAAGATAGTACATAGATTGTAGTAAACCCTTGTGTGCTTATATCATTGATCATTTATTGATTTTGTGTGAAAATGTATATTAATTTAGTACATTTAGTCTCTGTACTGACAGACACTGTAGAAGTATGCTTTGGGGAGGAGTGGATCTGTGGTATAGAAGGGAGATAATAGAGAAAAGCATTTTTTCTAACTTTTGTTGGCTAGTTTTTTATTATTTGTTTGCTCAGGTAAACACAGTACAACTTTACTTAATTTTTTATCAGTTTTTTCTGTTTGCTGGGCATTTTTTCAGTCATTTTCACTTCTCACAGTAGTTGAACATGATTCTGATCATTCCAATGACTCACAGTCTCATGTTTCCACTGATCTTAAGGTTAGGCAATTCAAACATTCAGTTGTTGATGAAGAAAGTGTGGATGATAGTATTGAGGCTGTGTTTGGACTATCTCCACAGGAGGACAGCATCTAAAGTGAATTTGTGGATGATGATTATGATGATGATGATGCTAGTGACCCCATTGAGGAACCAGATAAAGAGAAAGTGAAGGTGGCTGTTTGTGAACAGTCTGTTTGTCAATCCACCCTTCTTCAAAGCTCTGATGTAGCAGTGTCTGTTGCTGACCCTGAAGTAATAGTCATCGATTGTGATGTTCAGTCAAAGTCCAAGTGTGATCAATACCAGAAATCATGCAATACACTCCCCATTTCATCGCCACCAAAACTGCCGTTCCATATGCAACCCCCAAAGTGATATATGAAGAGTAAGGCATCAAAATCCCTAATTTGGGATATTTTTATACAAGATGGTAGCAATGAAACAGTGGCAATCTGTCAACTTTGCCAAGTGGGTGTAGAGTGTGGTAAAAAGGGTAGTCATCTGGGCACTGGGAGCCAGCATACTAATCTCAAGAGCAGGCACATGGTACTGTGGACACAGCACCAGAGGGCAGCTAATGCTGTGGTGGGACCTTCAACCTCATCCACCTTAGTGAGCATGGTATCTACTTCCTTTAGTGTAAGCAGCCATGTTGGTAAAAGTGGTGAAATAACACCGGAGGATTACTACAGGCATGATGAGGATGATGATTTTGAATGTTCATGTAGTAGTCATAGTAGCTGTGGTCCATGTAGTAATTCTAGTACATCAACCCCATGCTTAAAACAGGTAAAATAACCACATTTATTGGCTTGTGACCTGTGCACCAACCATCACATGTCAAAGGTACCCCATCCATGTCAGCTCACAGGAGAGATCCATTTGGCACACCATGTGCAAAACACCAAACAATGCAGCTCACATTGCACAGCCTTTTTGTCTGGAACAGTAAATACCCAACAAATCATGCAGTTGCACATGAACTCAATGCTGCAGTAGTGGAAATGCTGGCAATTGACCTTTTGCTGTTCTCCTTTGTGAAGAATGCTGGCTTCTAGTACTTTGCAGCACACGCCCTGTCCTAAATAGAAGATCCCATCCAGGACATACTTCCACCCATGCTGTCTCTGAGTTATATCAGATGGTGACAGAGTCAGTAAGACAAGCCATTCAACATTCCACATCACCTTACATTCACTTAAGCATGAATATGTGGCACAGTGGCAAAACAGTGGGTAGTTCTTATTTGTTTATTACTGTACAACTTGGTGCAGCAACCTGGGGCTGTCTATGATGGTGGGATGGGAAAGCAGTATGATAAATCAGACTGTAGTGGTAGCAAGCTTCACGGCATTAGACAGGATGCCGCACTTGTAAAGTGTAATGTAGCAGGGTCACATACAGCCGAAAACATGATAGACTTGCTACTGACAGAAATTGATGAGAGGCTGCATCCCCTGTCCCTAAAACCTGGCTTCATAGCTAGTGATAATGGATCAAACATTGTTAAATGTATCAGCAATGGTGGCTTTGTGAGGGTTCCCTGCATGGATCACTGTTTAAATCTTGTGGTACAGGAGTTTCTGCAGTACCCTGAAAGAAAGCAAACACAGACTGTTGCACGTCACATCTATGCCCACTTTGCGTGCTCTGGAAAGGCCCGTGACAAACTTAAGCAGCTGCAGATTCAAAACAGCCTCCCTCAGCACCACCTCAAGCTTTAATTTGTCACAAGATGGAACTTGACCCTTTACATGGTAGAGCGGTTGTGTGAGCAGTACAAAGACATCTCCAAGTACCTAGTTATGCACACTAGCTGGGACAGTTCAGAAGCCTCAATGTCTATGACAATTAAACAATGGAGACTCATGGAATTTTAATTTTAAGGCCATTTGAACATGCCACACAGGCAGTGAGTGGTGATACTGCATCCATTAGTCAAGCCATTCCACTGCTGCGGGTACTGAGGAAGACTTTGTTGAATCTGTCACCTAGCCATGATAAGGCCAGAGATAGGTTAAGCTGTGCATTACTGAAACACATGATTATAATACTAGACAGCAATCGATACATCATCACTATTCAAAAATTGCTAGAATTTTTAATAGCCACAATGCTGGACCCATGCTACAAATGTGGCATTGCATCCATACTGGAGGGAGGGCATGATCAGGTTCAACATCTTACTAGACAGCTGGTACGATTGGTTCATGATGTACAGAAGTCATGTGCAAAGTTCTACAAACCAAAACATAACAAGGCTGAGGTCACTGTGGACTGAGCACATTCAGTAATGTGGATGAGGGGCAAGTAGTGGTGTCAGCCACACAGCTGTCCATTAATCCACTTTGGGATGCCTTGTCCCAAGTAAGAATTTGTGACCTAGATGAAACTTGTGAACAAGTGGAAAATTCATCAGGAATGGGTGCATCATGAACCATGGTTGAGGCCTATTTGGCAGAACACAGGCAT
Organism: Neoceratodus forsteri; assembly: GCA_016271365.2. Classification (NCBI taxonomy): domain Eukaryota; kingdom Metazoa; phylum Chordata; order Ceratodontiformes; family Ceratodontidae; genus Neoceratodus; species Neoceratodus forsteri. Next base: position 274,772,037 of record CM057453.1, on the reverse strand, counting down.
CTGACAGTATTGGATGATCTTATGGTGTACTGGAGTGGCAAGATGAATAAATGGCCTTTGCTGACGTTAGTAGCACTGAAGTACCTGACCTGCCCACCATCCAGTCTAATTGTGGAGAGGATATTTAGATCTGTGGGGGCCATAGTGTGTGACTATCATACTAACCAATCAGCTACAAATGTCAGCATGCTGACATTTATTAAAATGAATGAAGGTCACATACCAAGTAGGACAAGCACATCTATGTTGTACCCCATCAGGACGGTGGTTGTGCTGATGCTGATAATGCAAGCAAAGCAGACCATCCTGGTGGCAGCATCAAATGGTGTACCATTGAGGTTGATGATGCAGTCATGGAAAAATAATTTCCAAGTGGGTACAACTCCAGCACTGAGGATTGCGAGGGCTGCTTCCTACTTGATAATAATAATGATGATGTTAGTGGGAGGGGGTTACAGCAAAATTACTGGGGTGAAGGCTGTTGCAGTTCGGTAATGTTACCATTTTTTCATGATAAAAAAAGGAAAAGGTGGCCTTGACTATATGACAATTGACAAATAATTACATGTCATTCAATTTCAATTTCCCCTTTCTTGATTTTGAGGGTACAGTTCACAGAACACACACAGTCATTATTACTCGCAGTCCTCTAACACAAATGTCAACTTGTAGCCACTTAAATCCTGTTGGTTTAATGACAGATATCCTCCTGACACAGAAAAATAGTAACATACCCCCGCCAGCTACCCTGCTTCTTTATAGTGAGAGAGAGAGAGAGATTGTACCTGTTCCCAAGCTATGAATCCTCAGCTAGTCACAGCCACCCTGCTTCTTATCACTAATTTACAGTAAGTATGTACTAATATCAAGTACTATGGTTTTGACTTGCACTGTGGTGTGAATCCTTCCTTTACCATTTTAAAGATACCACTGTCACCTCACCAAATACGGGCAACTGATTTTCATTTTGTTTTCACAGGTTACAGAAAGTGTAACTTTGCAGGACTGTAGTACTCCTACCACCTAAAGGATAACATCTATAGGTAAGTATCACTCCTATTTCCTCTTTCATTTTTTTATCTAATTTTTTTCCATTGGTGTAAAGCATTCAACGGTGGTGACATACAGGCCAGATAATGTCATTTTTATTCAAACATGGGACCTGCATACTGCAGGATGCCAGGGTTGTACAATGTGTTATCCTGGTCCTGAAAATCCATGATGTAATATAACAACAACATTGGGCCAGTGTGTGTCATTCACTAAGATAAATGTTTTAAGGGCTTTACTAATAGCTTGTTATTTTAAGCTGGCTAAGGGGTTTGGTAATAACTTGGTATTTTAAGCTGGATATAGCAGAAGACAAGAACAGCCATGATGGGAACTGAATGTGGTGGTGCAATGAACTCATTATAATTTCTTCATCATCTGTTTTCAGGTAACAGTGAGGTGCTGTGGACTGCTGTAGGCGGTATCTTCCAGTCTGAAGATGGACAACAATTAGAAATGGATACACTGAAGGACTGGAAAGAAGACAAAAACATTAATGAAACTTGTTTTCAAATGTGCCCTCCCCCAAAAAATTAACACTTGCCTTACATGGCTTGACAGTTTTCGTTCAACCAAAGTCATCAACCATCCCAAACATTAAATGGTGTTGGACATGTAATATATGTCCGGCATGTGGATGTGAACACCAGGATCAAGTGGAATCATTCCATATGTATTATGGTTTTCTGAAAAAGAACAACATGATGGACTGCTTACAACACAGAACAAGAGTCAATAGAAATTAAATGGCTGTGTCTATGCGCAAAAAAAAAAATCACTGTGGTGAACAATGACTCACCATTGTGGTATGATGGTACACACAAAGGGTAGCTTGTATTAGAGATGCAGCAAGCATCAACCTCAATGCCAGGCAATGGTCTCACTAAAGTTGGGACACTGTGACACATTCCTGGCCTTATTCTTCATCTGGACTTTTCATGACATTAAAGCAGTGGGACAACAGCAGTAGCAACTGTCTTAACCTCCAGGCAATGCTCTCACTTAAGTTGGAACACTGTGATGCATTTGTGGCCTTATTCTTCATCTGGACTTTTCATGACATTAAAACAGTGGGACATTCACAGTATAGGACATTTGGTGGGGTTGGGGCATGGTCAGAGATTTTATGATATTGTGATTATTGCACAGCTGCTTTACCCCCCAAAAAAGGAAAAAAAAATCCTAATTCTAATCTAAATCACACTTCTCACAAATGTATCACACCATTATACATTCTACAACAGAAAGGCAGCTTCTAAGAGTTTTTATTAATGTCCCTTTATTTTTCCAAGGGCATAGCAGGGTCTGCCAAATTGCAGACACTGCACACTGTCAGTACAGGTGACACTAAGGCGACTAACTGCCTGCTTCAATAAAAGTGTTTTGCAGCATGTGGTTCTGTGCCGCAAATGCAAAGTAATAAAAGCATGCAGTATCCAAAAAGTTGGTGACCCTGGAAATTTTGCAAAATACAATAACAAAGTAATAAGAACAAAATTATTTCTATGGGGGAAACAATAATAGGGGGTGGAACATTAGGGGGAGCTGTGGATTTATAGTTATTATGACTGCAACAAAATCCTTGTTAATTTTATGAACATTTTTTCAGGGGATTATTATTTACATCATGATAGTAATTCCACATGCTAAATGATGTATACTATAAGCCAGAAACACTCAGAAGATAGGAAATTATGGGGTTGGGGGTTGCCATGGTAGGTGAGGTGACTTCAGGTGACATTAGGCTATTTAGGTTGCAGTTGTTGCTGGTATGTACACTACAAAACTTTGACACAGTAAACAGTATCCAAAAAATAATAAAGCCTAACAATGAAAGCACTGGTGTGAGAATGTGGTTACGATTTTGACCTATACTTTTTTATTCTATTTTATATTGCCACCTAATCTAATAACTTGTGTATATGAGCGATACCCTTCTTTCAACAATCTAAGTATGCAGAACTAAATTTGTTCTGGACTCAAAAGTAATAAATGGAGTGCTCATTATAACTGGTCTTGCATCAGGTTGGGATCAATATTCTCACATGCTTTTGGACAGCAACTATTTAAATTCAGTTCTGTTCTGACTATAATGAAGTCACACGCAGCAGTCAGTGCTTCATGACATAATGGAACAGTGTCTGTTCAAAAACAGCTGGGAGTACTGATCCAAACCAGGTCACATAATAACATTACCATAAACACTCCTTTTATTATTTCTCATTTAAAAGAATGGAGTAATGCAGAATAACATACATTGTTGAAAGAAGGGTAGCATACATGTATAGACAAGTTATTAGATAAGGGGCAATGTAAAGCAGAATAAAAAAGTATTGGTCAAAATTGTAACCAAAGTTTGGCACTGATGCATTAATTGTCATGCTGTCTTACTTTTGGGTTGCTATTTAATGTGTTACATACACTTTCATAATATACATACCCAAAACAACTACAATCAAAATGCCATGACAATCAACCACCCACCATAATTTACTATATTGTGATATGAATGTGGCTGGATTATATTGATGTCTTACTACATCATTCAGCATGCAGTACTGTCCACATGTGAAGAATAATTCCATGAAAAAATGTTCAGAAAACTAACAAGTATTTTTATAGTTGTTACTTAATTTACTTTATTTTTAACATGACTGATGGCTGGCAAAATGGCAGATACTGCATGTTTTCATTACAGGTGAAACTGTCATGCTGCTATGCACGCTGCAATAAAAGTGTCTTGAAGACAGCATTTTGACACCACAATATCAAATGAAATTAAAGCATGAAGTGTCTGCAAAGTTGGCGACCACATAACTTATTATATAAAGGAAAGTAATGAGTAAGAAAAAAATGAATTTCTATTGTGGACGGCATCCTGGCATGGGGTGAACATTTGGAGGAGGTGGGGAATCGGATATACCATTACAAAGAAAACATTAACTGAACATACATTTCATACTTTGTTTGTAGGAAAAAAAATATGGCTAAAGAAAAAATTAAAAGCAGAGAATAGTTTTTTTTGGGGAAATGTTATTAATACTGTATTTCTTGACCCTCATAATCGTAAATACAATTCCCCACTTCCTCCAAATGTCCCCCCCCACATCATTATAATTTCCGCAATAGAAACTATTTTGTTCTTACTCATTACTTTATTTTATGTAATATGCCATGTGGTTGCCAACTGTGCAGAAACTGCATGCTTTCATTTCCATTGAAATTTTGGCACCAAAATACTGTCTTCAAGACACATGTATTGTAGCATGCATAACGGCAAAACAATTTCACCTGTAATGAAAGCACGCAGCATCCACCATTTTGCAGAACATCAGTCATGTAAGAAATAAAGTAAATGAAGTAACAACTATGAAAAATCACAAACAAAATATTAACTGAACATAATTTTCATACTTAGTCTGGAGGAAAACAGAAATACTACTTGAGAAAAAAATAAAAAGCAGAGATGTTTCTCTGGGTGAACTACAGATCTATCAGTTTGACCTCAGTGGTAGGGAAAATGATGGAATCACTTCTGAAGGAAAGAATTGTTGAGTACCTAGAGTCCAGTGGGGCACAGGACCCAAGGCAGCATGGATTCACAGCAGGAAGTTTATGTCAGACAAATCTAATTGCTTTCTTTGACTGGGTGACCAAAGTAGTAGACCAGGGAGGGACTGTGGACTTGGCCTACATAGACTTTAGCAAGGCATTTGATACAGTCCTGCACAAAAGATTAATAAACAAAATAGCCAGCCTGGGAGTGGGTCCCAGGGTGGTAGCCTGGGTGAAACATTGGTTGGACAACAGGACACAGTGGGTAATAGTAAATGGAGTCCACAGTGAAGAAAGGAGGGTTACTAGTGGGGTACCGCAGGGATTAGTACTTGGACTGGTCTTTTTAATGTCTTTATAAGTGACATTACAGAGGTACTGGAAGGGAAAATATATCTCTTTGCGGATGACACAAAGATCTGCAACATGGTTGATACACAAGGTGAAGTGGGAAGGATGAAAAGGGACTTGGCAAGGTTGGAGGAATGGTCAAATGTATGGTGGCTTAGATTCAATGCAAAGAAGTGCAAAGTAATGCACCTGGGAAACAAAAACCCAGGGGAAGAGTATACAATGGGGGGTGAGATACTGACAACAACAAAAATGGAAAGGGACCTGGGGGTAGTCATACCAGACAACCTAAAGGTGGGCCAGCAATGCGTGAAGGCAGTCAGGAGGGCTGGAGGGATACTGGAATGCATAGGGAGAGGCATCACTAGTAGAAAACAAGAAGTTATTGGCCTTCTGTACAGACAGTTGGTATGACCACATCTGGATTACTGTGTACAGTTCTGGAGACCCCATCTCTGCAAAGACATAGACAGAATGGAGGCTGTTCAGAGGAGGGCAACCAAAATGATCCAGAATCTGCACCAGAAGACATATGAAGAAAGACTAAAGGAGCTTAAGATGTATAGCCTCGAGGAAAGGAGTGGGGGGGGACATGATAGGAACTTGCAAATACCTCAAGGAAATCAACAAAATACAAGAGGGTAGCACCTTTCAGAAAAATAAATGTGCAAGAACAAGGGGGCACAATTTGAAGATAAAGGGAGGATGGCTCAGTGGTAATGCAAGGAAGAATTTCTTCATAGAGAGGGTTGTAGATGCATGGAACAGCCTTCCTGAGGAGGTCATAGAGTCAGAACCAGTAGGGGAATTCAAGAATGCGTGGGTCAAACATAAGGCAATTCTAGTTTGGGGTAGGAGGAAGTCGGCTGTTGGTTAACTAGGATCTGCAGCTTATCCATTAGGTAGGGAAACTGGCAGACTAGGTGGGCCAAGTGGTCCTTGTGTGTCGTCAAATTCTATGTTTCTATGTTTCTATGAAACTGGTACACATAATACTTTGTTACGGGGCCTGTGGGGGCTGATGCTGACAACCACCACTAATATTGCACTGCAAGCTGATCATTTCAGAATTCTGTCCTCTATATGACTAAGCTGCTGCATGGCACCCTCCACCACTCTTTTGACCACCTCAGTCTTGGTCCACAGCACAGCCAGGTCCTCCAGGGTCACATGCTGTTGTGACAATTCATCCTCATCTTGGGCAGATGCAGGACCCTCTGCCTCTGTTGATTCAAGGACCTTCTCTGGTGATGATGTGCAGGTGGAACCTCTCCCTCTGCCATAGCTGCAGGAGTGGCTGCTACTTCCTGCAGCTTGGCAGACCACTTAGCATGGTGTTCTCTGACCACCCATGCCTAATTGGCCACTCCTGTACCCCCGATGGACCAGCACATCACATGTTTTGTAGCACACTACCATTGGGTCACCAGAGAAGCTGACAAATAAATCCCACATGGGAGAACTGCATGCAGGGTCAGGTACAGACAGTGGACGGGCACCAGATGTCACTTGCTGTGTTGCCAGTGGTGGAGGGGCAACAACCTGCTGCTGCAGGTTCTGTTGCTGCTTCTTCTGGTGCTACTGATGTTCCCCCTGCTGCTGCTGTTGCTGGAGGACCACTGCTGCAGGGCTGATTGTGGCTGCACTGGAGATCCCAAAATCTGGCCTCAAAACTGGCCCGGTTTAATGTAACTGAGCGGCCAAGGCCAGCATGCATTTGTGGCCTCTGCTGGTCACCACTTTTCCCACCATGATCCATAATAAACAAAATTAAATTTCAAACAAAAAAAAAAAAAATATTTGTACAAGTAAAATAAGTTGACTAACTAAAACTAAGTACCAAAAAATCCCTTTTTTAAACAAAACAAACTTTTCTAATTAACTAAAACTGCCTGCGCTACTCAAAGAACTTAATCAAAAAAGTTTTAAACACAGAAAACACCAAAGAAACATTTTTACCAATAAGCTAACCACCACAATGAAGCTGAGCTGCCAACATCTCTTTCTACAAGAGAAAGTGAAAGTAAAACACAGACTTTCCTGCCTATTTAACTGTCTCCCTGAATCATGTGTCCTGCAGACTTACAGAGACAGTCAGTCATGTGACCAGTGGCCTGTTTCTTACCAACTGCGCCTTATCAAACTGGAACTCAAAGTGGACAACGTGAAGTAAGGTGAATTTCAACTTTTTAATGGAAATTTCACTTAGTGATATGTGAATTCGAAATGGACCACTTCAGGTTCACTATGCAAGAGAATTAAAACTTAGCTGCATCTCTACTCCTGAGTCACTCGACTCTCATATGACCAACAAAGGCAAACACTCATGATACTGAGGCACTGAAGGGAGTCAACCATTCAGGGTCTTTTGATTATGATTGACTCACGTTCTAGCCAATCCTGTGTGTCAGCCACCACAGGATATCATGTAAGAAACAGCGTATTCAGCTCATTTGGGGCTTTGCATTGAAAGGAGATAGTTGTGTGTGTGTGTGTATATATATATATATATATATATATATATATATATATATATATGTGTGTGTGTGTGTGTTTGTGTGTGCGTATACCACAGTAAAACAAATAAAAATGAAACACAAGACACTAGTGAGGCCCCACCTGGAGTACAGTTATACAAGACACTAGTGAGGCCCCACCTGGAGTACAGTGTACAGTTCTGGAGACCATACCTACTTAAGGACATAGACAGAGTAGAGAAGGTTCAGAGGAGGGCAACAAACATGGTGCATGGATTGCATCACAAGTCCTATGAAGACAGGTTGAAGGAACTGAACATGTACTCCCTGGAGGAGAGGAGGGGAGAGAGGGGATATGATAGAGACATACAAGTATCTCACAGGGAGGAACAGGGTGCAGGAATACACTATTTTTAAGCGAAAAAGATGTACCAGGACTAGAGGACATGGGATGAAGTTGGAGGGAGGACAATTCAGAGGAAACATGAGGAAGAATTTCTTCACAGAATGGGTGGTGGACAAGTGGAACACCCTGCCAGAGGAAGTGGTGGGGGCTGAAACAATCACAAGATTTAAGAATGCATGGGATAGACATAAAGGAATTCTGGAGGTCAGCGGTAAGGGGCAACAGACTTCTAGGAAAACATAAACTGAACTTACAAGCTCAAATGGGCAGACTGGGTGGGCCATAGGCCCTTATCTGCCAACACTGTCTATGTATCTATGTATCTATGTTTTTCTTTCTTAGAGAGAGACAGGGAGAGCGAGAGAGAGAGAGAGAAGGGGAGTAAAAAGAGATCAAATAATTCAAATACAGAGTGCAGACATTGCAGTGTACTTAATTCCACAGTAAACAAAAAAAGAAGCAACATTTTTCTTGTTTAGTCAGACAGAGAGAGAGAGAAAGAGAAGTGGGGAGAGAGAGAGAGATAGGAGGAGAGTAGAGAGAGAGAGATAGCCCAATGAATTCAACAGCAAACAGCAGAGTGCTGAAGACATTGCAGAGTACTTAACTCCACAGTACAAAACCAAAAAATGTTTCTTCCTTAGTCAGAAAGAGAGAGAGAGAGAGAGAGAGAGAGAGAGAGGAGAGGGAGAGTAGAGCGAGACCAATGAATTCAACAGCAGACAACAGCAGAGTGCAGAACTTACAGAGTACTTAGCTCCACGGTAACACAAACACACAAAATGTTTCCTTTGTCAGAAAGAGAGAGTAGAGAGAGAGAAAGAGAAAGAGAGAGAGTAGAGAGAGAGAGAGAGAGAGAGAGAGAGAGACCAGTGAATTCAACAGCAGAGTGCAGACAACAGCAGAGTGCCGAACTTGCAGAGTACTGAGCTCCACAGTAACAAAAACACACTATTTTTTCCTTTGTCAGAAAGAGAGAGTAGAGAGAGAGAGAGAAAAAGAAAGAGAGAGATAGAGAGAGAGAGAGAGATCAGTGAATTCAACAGCAGAGTGCAGACAACAGCAGAGTGCTCACTGCAGACATTTTCATAGTTTTAGTAAAATCTAAAGGAAACAGGAAAGGGATTAGGGGTACTACAAAAAGTATGGTCTGCAGTGCCACGAGGCAGGTGCAGTTCTCATGAAATCATCCAGTCCAGTATATATATATATATATATAAATATATAAATGAATATGATAGGCTAGGTATTACTCTCAGTCTGCTTTTCTTGCAATATTAACAAAATTGAAAAAAAAGTACAAATATCACGAGTGTTCAGCTTTCAACAACTTAAAATTTATATTTCTTTATGAAAAATATATTTTTGTAAAACAATGTTAAAAAAATATTAAGAAAGTAATATGAGGAGCAGACAGGACAGGAGGACTCTGTCTGAAGGTCATAGTGCCTCACTAATTTTGAGGGGGGATTATAGTGCCATACAGATTTTGAACGGGGATTGTCACCCACTTCTCAGACTTTGTGTTACCCATCTCTGTGCCTGAACTACTGCTAGGTCATAGTACCATACAGATTTTAAAGGTGGGGGGGGGTCATATTGAGGATTCTGTATTGCCCAACTCTGTGCCTGAATAAGTTAGGTATAGGTTAGGTAACAATCAAAAGGATTGAAAAAAATTGTAAATATCACTAGGGTACAGCATCCAACAACTTCATAATTCATTTTCTTTTTGAAACTAAATATTTTTGTAAAAGAATAAAAACAAATATTAAAATTGTAAGAACTAATAAGAGGAGCAGAAAATTAATCAGTTAATAGCTGACTTTCTTGCCAAGAACCTACGACCATTTTCTGTGGTGGAGAATGTTGGGTTTAGAGCCCTTGAAAATTTATTGAACAAGGAACTCAGGAGGCTGCATAGAGGTTTAGAACAAAAAGGACAGAATTCTGGTGTATCCCTTTAGGACTGACTGATACAGCAATTACCAAATTATTGAAGATTTAACAATATCATGACAGACCAGAATTTTCTTCTTTTGACTCTTCTTAACCCTCGGTTTAAGCTGCAACAGCTGCCTCCTTCAGATCTCAATGACTCTTATCTTGAATACGAACACCTGCTAATTTCAGCAGTTGCATGGGAATGCAAGGAACTGCAGTTGACAATACAAGTGAATAACGTGATGTGAGTGCTGTATCAGATGATGCAACATTTATTTGGTGCTGACAGCAATAATTTCCACTTAGTGCCACCATGTACTCCTTCATCAACATCTGGTAGTCCTGCACAAAGTCCTCTTTCATGGCTCTTGAAAAAGGCATGTCATTCAGAAAAGCACACAGACGACTCTCACACTTTTTGATCAAAACTCATGGAAACTTATAATTCAGATGTATATGTCATGGAGTCGCCTTTTTGTCTTTGTCTTTGTCTGATATTTTGGATGCCTATTCAGAGGAACCTCTCATTAATATTACTGATAACCCTTTTGAGTACTGGCTGGAAAAGAAAAACATCTGGCTTGCACTATATACCTTTGCTATACAGCTTGCTAGTTGCATTCCCACTAGTGATTACTGTCAGTGTATAATTAGCATGGCTTTAAATGTTGTGTCTGATAACTGCACAAAGCTTACGCCTGAAAATGTACACTGCTTTAAGTTCCTAAAAGTCAATCTCAACAAATTCTCTTACCAGTTCAGTGAAGAGTGGCAGTAACATAAAAGTGATGATGATGAACATCTGCAACAGGTGTCTCCTAATAAGGCTGCTTCCATGGTGGTGTTTGAAGATGATGGTAATGTAATGAAATTTAATGATTCATTTCTTTGAATTCAGAGGGCAAAGGTCAGCAATCATAACAGAAAGATCAAGTAAAAAAAATCCTTCTTGTGAGGTCACGGTGTATAATACATTTATTGCCTCATATACTTTGCATATTCAGTTTGGGAACCCAGGTGGAGTTTAATCTGCATATTCAGCAAACTAAAAATACAAACGTGCAGAAAACTGCTGAAAATATGGGGTGGAGGGTTGGACCAAGGGGGCAACACAAATGAAAAAAACTATGGGCTCAGACTCTGGGAGCAGGGCCAAATAGTGCTAGAAAAAAAAAGACAACAAAAAAAATTATTTATACTATATTTGACTGCACACAGCCACCATGAGTGCTGGACCCCATGGTCCTTGGGTTCTGCACCATGCAGATCCCTGCTGGCTTGATGATGGGTGAGAGAGGCAACTGAGCTGGGGAATTGCAGTTGGGCCTCATGACAGGAGTTGATGGTGGTTGGGGCAAAACAGCACCCTAAAAACCAAAAAACTGAAAAATAACAAAAAGCAAAACAACAACAAAAAAATTACCATAGTTCACTGCAGTTATTAGTTGTGGAAGCTTGTAGGCTATATCCAACAACTGCAATGATGGGTTGTGCAGAGGGTAAGGTCAACCAAACAGTAAGTTACAAAATACAAGCGATGAAATAATTGGACAATCAGGCAGGAAAGTGTGGGATGGTTGGGGGCCCATGATGCTTACTATAACACCAAATAGGCAATCAAAATAATTACAAATAAAGAAACAAAAACAGAACCTCAGAAGTTAAAAGGATGAGTGGGATAGCAGGGCCCCATCATGTATCCTGCTCATGCTGCCTGTCTCCCACCAAAATGCATGCCAGACTCAGTGAAGGTCTGTACTCTGCTGTTGAATTCATTGGTTTCTCTATCTCTTTCTGACTAGCATTTTATACACTGCCTCATTTCACTGCAAAGCCCCAAATGAGCTGCATACACCAGGCTGGATTCACAAATGTTTTTGGGTCTAAGTCCCACACCACAGCTGCAGTTTTAGACTGAAATCTCTGCAGCTGCGGAAATTCCTATTCACACCTGCAGCAGCTGTGGAAGATGTTGTGGCTGGTCCCACCAGCCGTGACATTGTTTTACAATCACCGGGGATTTCCAGGGCAACACCACCCACAAGCTGCTGTAAATTGTGGAGCCATTCATTAACCAGCTCCACTTTTGGGAATTTCATGACTGCAGGGGAAACTGTGGGTCCAAAACTGGCAACCCACTTGCTTCAAGCTTTTCTTGCAGCTACAGGATTTTCAAGTGTTTTGTGAATTCAGCCCACTGTTTCCTACAAATGTCATGCGGTGGTTGACCCACAGGACTGGGAAGAACAACTGTCACTCAAACAAAAATTACCCTAATAGTCTAGCTCCCTTCAGTGCCACAATATCACAAGTGTTTTCTTTAATACAGCTGTTGGTTATGAGGGTCCAGGGGGTATTTAATAAGAAACTGGTAAACAAATGTTTATTTTATTTTTTGGTACCCTGCCCTGACCTCCTTGTTCAGTGACTCACTACTGCAGTACTGTTGAGTGCTGCTGTCGTCTACTTGCTGACCTTGAAGACATAAAAATACAGACACAAAATGTTTTTTTTTTAAGTTTTTTTTAATGGAGGGATCTAAATGAATAATACTGATGCATATCTCATACTCAGTAGACTAAAATAGGCCTACTATTCATCAGAGCAAATCGGAACCTTTTGGAAATAAATCAGGGTCAAAATCAGAACTGGATAGCAGCTGACCACCCCATCCCTAGATTAGACTGCTATGAAATAGGAAATACTGCAGTAATATGAAGTGCCATTGTTGTATTTGAGTTACCAGTACTCTGTTTCGTGACATACTTTTTATCAGCATCTGATATCGACTGTATTAGCTATAAGCTAGCATATGTTTGTTCATGTGTTTTAAATCTCACTTCCATAGCACTTTAAATCACTTAGCACATTTTCATTTTTCATGAGATCCTATGTTGGTAGATTTTATGAGATGTGTCTTACAATGTGTCTTTAAATTTGTAAATCAGATAATGAATATTTAAATAAAACTGCCTACTTAAGGAACAGATGAAAGACACTGACTCCCCTATATATTGTAATGCAACATGTTTACTTTAAGTGGTGGAGTTTTTGCCATCTCCTGTTTTGCATTCGGACACTTTATTTACACATTATTTGCACTTTCTATGATTGTGCAATAAACAAATGAGTCTTCCTGGAATCAATCTGGTGGGCACATTATTTCTTGTAAAGTCTAGTGTAGCATGTGTAGCACATGATGTATCAACCACAATACATATAAACTCTAGTGTAGCACATGGAGCATAGCGTGGTGTCAGATACAACACATGTTAACTGTAGTGCAGCATTTGTAGCACAGTGTTATCTTAGCTATAGTACATGTAAACTCAAATAACATGTATAGTATAGCATGGTGATAGCTGCAGTGCATATAAACACTAGTGTGGCATGGGAAGCGAAGCATGATGCCAACTATAGTACATGTAAACTCAATCGTAGGCTGTATAACATAGTGCAGTGTCAGCTATAGTACATGTACGCTGTAGTGTAGCAGGGGTAGCATAGCATGGTGTCAGCTACTGCACATGTAAACCCTGGTGTAGTATGTGAAGCAGATCATGGTGCTAGTAGCAGCACATGCAAACTCTAGTGTAGTATGTGTAGCATACTGCAGCATAGTGTCAGCTACAGTATGTGTAAACTGTAGCTTAGCACATGTAAACTCTAGCACTCTGTGTGTAGCAAAGCTTTGTATTATCAACAGTGTATGCAAATGCAAGTGTAGAATAGTGTGGTTTCAGCAACAGCATATCAACTTTATTGCAACATGGGTAAAATAGTTAGGCGTAAGCTACAGTTTATGTAAACTCAAGTGTAACATGCATAATGTACCAAAGAATGGTGTCAGCTACAGTACATCTTACCTCTAGTATAGCTTGTGTAGCACAGCATGGTGTCAGCTACTGTACATGCAACCTCCAGTATGGCATGTGTAGTATAGCATGGCAACAGCTACAGTACATGAAAACTCAAGTGTAGCATATGCAGCATAGCACAGAACAATGTCAGCTACTGTACATGTAACCTCTAGTATAGTAAGTGTAGTATAGCATGGAGTCAGCTACAGTACATGTGACATCTAGTTTTGCATGTGTAATATAGCATGGTGTCAGCTACTGTGCATGTTACTTCTAGTGTAGCATAGCATGGTGTCAGTTACTGTACATGTAAACTCTAGTGTGGCATGTGTAGTATAATATGATGTCAGCTACAGTACAATTGATCTCTAGTGAGGTATTTGTAGTATAGCATAGTGTCAGCTACTGTTCAGTACATGTGAACTTTACATTGCAGAGCGGTTGTATGAGCAGTACAAAGACATCTCCAAGTACCTAGTTATGCAGACTAGCAGGGACAGTTCAAGGGCCTCAATATCTTTGACAACTGAACAATGGAGACTCATGGACTCAGTAATATTAATTTTGAAACCGTTTGAACATGCCACACAGTCAGTGAGTGGGGACACTGCATCCATTATTCAAGCCATTCCACTGCTGCAGGTGGTGAGGAAGACTTTATTGAATCTGCTGCCTAGCCTTGATGTGGCCAGAAATAAGTCAAGTTGTGCATTACTGAAATACATGATTACAATATTAGACAGCAATCGACAAATCACCACTATTCACCAATCACCAGAATTTTGAATAGCCACAATGCTGGATGCATGTTACAAGCATGGCATTGCATCCATATTGGAGGGAGGGCATGATCAGGTTCAAAATCTTACTGGATAGCTGGTCAGATTGGTTCATGAGGCTCAGAAGTCACGTGCAAAGTTTTGCATACCACAACATAACAAGGCTGAAGGTCACTGTGGACTGAGCACATCCAGTAAGGTGGTTGAGGGGCAAGGGGTGGTGTCAGCAGCAAAGTTGTTCATTAATTCACTTTGAAGTGCCTTGTCCCAAGTAGGAATTTGTGACCTAGATGAATCATGTTAACAGGTGGAAGATTCATCAGGAATTAATCCATCGCAGACCATGGCTGAGGCCTATTTGGCAGAAAACAGGCATCTGACAATATTGGAAGATCCTTTGGTGTACTGGAGTGGCAAGGTGAATGAATGGCCAGAGCTGACATCAGTAGCACTGAAGTACCTGACCTGCCCACCCTCCAGTGAAAGTGTGGAGACGGTATTTAGTTATGCAGGGCCATAGTGTGTGAAAGCTGTATTAACCTATCACCTACATATGTCAACATGCTTTTGAATGAAAAGGCAGTGCCTCCTCGGCCGACGCAGCCTGGACTAACTTCTCCAGTCCGCCCTTGTAGAAATAGTCCTCAGACCAGCTCCCAAGATAGCTCTGCGCCCCAAGCAGCACTTTTGAATAAAAAGGCGGCACCTCCTCAGCTGCTGTCATCTGGACCAACTTCTCCAGTCCGCCCTCGTGGAACCAGTCCTTGGATCAGCTCCCAAGATACAGCTGCTGTTCTTTCTCGCTCCGGTGGTGCTCTGATTGGCTATAGCACCTCTCTACCGGCACCTGATTGGTCTGCCAGATAGTGCAGCTCTCCTGATTGGTGCACCTTTTCTGCCTACCTCTACAAGCTCTTTCTCCACTATGGCAACTGTTCTCAAGGTCTAGGAGTCTTGCTGAATATTTTTAGTTAACTGTATTTATTTGTCTGCTAATTTACAGCCTCTCTAACTTGCACTGTAATTTTTCCTGCCACTGTGATTAAGTTAAAACTGTTTAAAGTGACTGGCAGTGCTAAATGTGCTTCTCTGTTAAACTGTGTAGCTCTGGTACTTAGCCATAGGCACTCTGCTCCTCTGTCTACCCTCTGCTCTACTCTATTGTCTACCTAACCTCGCTACTCCGTGCCAGTTTCTCTACCTTTGCCACCATTAATTCCATTTCTCTACCCTGCCACGTGTACTTTACAGCTATTTCTCTGCTCCTGCTCGTGATTCCAACAGTCTGTTGTGAACTTGGATTTCACCCCCGCCCCCCTCTGTTCAAACTTTATCTCTGTCTACTATCCTCCCCCTCCTTTGTCTTGCTAAAGCCCAACCCTTGCCTAGCTAATCTGCAAGCCTTTGGTCTTCTGAAATTCACCTCCACCCCCACGGCTGATGGTCTGCCACAAGTCTGCTACCCTTTCAATTATCTAAAACTTGCTGCTAGCCTATATTTACTCTACCCTCTTCTTGCTCCCCATGATATCTCTGTGCCCCGAGTGGCGCTTTTGAACAAAAAGGCGGTGCCTTCTCAGCCGCCGCCAGCTGGACCAACTTCTCCAGTCTGTCCTCATGGAACCAGTCCTCAGGTCAGCTCCCAAGGTATAGCCACTGTGCTCTGATTGGCTGCAGCACCTCGCTACCAGCACCTAATTGGTCTGCCAGATAGCGCGGCTCACCTGATTGCTGCGCCTTTTCTACCTACATCTACAAGCTCTTTCTGCACTACAGCAACTGTTCTCAAGGTCTAGGATCCTTGCTGAAGATTTTTCTACTGTTTCCCACCCCCGGCAAGGCCTCCTTTAAGTACACTTTCCCTCCTCCCTGATTGTTGTGCTACTACTTCATTGGATCCAACAGACATTGCTTCACCACTCATCCTCGTGGGACAGGACAAAGAGTATTATCTGCTCATGAAGCTTTGTTCTCTGCCTAGTTCTGTCCTCCCACTAACAGCTCCACTTTGCTTCACAGCTATCCCTGTGGATCCCAAGATTTATCTACTGTCCCAATTCTAGTATCCATTTTACTCGTCTATCACTTCAGGCTTGATATTTTCTCTGTCCCCCATCATGACGCCAAATACTCCAAACTTCATCCTCTTGGCACTCTCTCTTGCTCTCACACCTCAGTACTACTCCATCTCATATTCCCACACCTACACCACAGCACCATTATGCCCCCCCTTCACTCTGCTTTCAGCCATGTCACTTCCCCTCATCCCACCACTCTCTCCTGGTCTCACTCTCCCATCGTCCCTGCACATCTCTCATCCAGATGCCTATGTACTGCACTCTAATACTCATGCTTAGTTCATGGCCCTCCGTAGTTATCAGTAATAGCCCCCACTCACACCTGCCAATGTCCCACTCTTGGTTTAAGAGAGCCAAGCTACATTATATCATTATTGCTCCATTATTTTTATTAGCTGGTGATATAAACCCTAACCCTGGCCAAGCCCTAATAGCCATGGCTTCCAAACCCTCTCAAGCTGCTAGTCCTCCCTCACATCTAACAGCTCTCCCTTATGGCCTAAAAGTCCTTCACATCAACATACACAGCCTCCTCCCCAAAGTGGACTTGCTCCAGCTACTTGTGGCTATGATCACCCCTGATATAATTATACTATCAGAATCCTGGCTAAATAACAAGATTTGCGATTCCCTCTCTTACAGTCCCTGGCTTTACGATATCTCGCCTGGACCGAGTTAGGCAGAGGTGGTGGTGTAGAAATCTATGTCTCTTCGGCCATCCAATTCACCTCCATTTTCTCCAGCTCAGTACCAAAAGCATATGAGACCCTGCTGTTGCAAATCTCTCTCCCCTTTTCCAAACCTATCTTTGCAGCAGGTGTCTACTACCGCCCTGGCATACAGCCCAAATTCACTACTGACCTCATAGCCACCCTAGCTACCCACTCTACAGCTGGTGAATTATACATCATGGGCAATTTCAACATAAATTGGTTGACCACCACACCCAAGAAAGTGCAAAATGCAATACACGCCCTCCTCAGCTTAACTCAACTCATCCACGACTCGACTAAACCACAAGATGGGCAATGAATCCCTAATCAACTGTGCCCTCATCTGGTATACTCATAGGGTCATAAAATCTGTTAAACTAGTGGATGCCTTCAGGGACCACTGCATGACCTTCTTGGTACGTAGAGTACATAAAGCAAAAGCCCTCCCATAAAACTTTACAAATCTGGTCATACAAATCCCTGAATATTGCCCCCTCCTGCATGACTTGACCTACACTAATTGGGCACCTATATCTGCAGCTAGCTCCCTTGCGGAAGCAGCAGACTACTTCAGAGACCAATTCCTTGAAGTCTGGAATCAATATGTCCCTATTCCATGACTCAAGTACAAGGGAACCATCTCCCCTGGATCTCTCCAGAGCTTATTGCATGCCAAAAAGCACGTAACATAGCCTGGAAGTGCCACAAAGGTAAAAAGCTTCCTAAAGACTATGAAGCATACTGGGCCCTGAGAAACAAATGCACAAAAGCCACTTGTTTGGCAAAGGCTGAGTACATCGGCACTACTCTCCACGTCAATTTGAATAACCCATCCAAATTCTGGAAAGTAATTCACTCATTATTCTCCCAACAGACTCCCCCTCCCCCCTCTTCAAAATAAATGATACAGTCGACTCTGATCACCCTAGTGTAGCTGCAGCTTTCAACTTACACTTCACCTCCTGTGCCTCCGCACTATTAGACACCTTACCAACCACCAGGCAGTCGACATCTGTCTCTACCATTAGCCATCCTGCTCCACTTTACAAATTCTCTTGCTCCAAAATCCCGACCCAGGATATGCTAGCTGCCTTAGAAGCCCTAACTCCAAGCAAAGGTAGCTCCCCTGATGGTTTGGATCCAAAGCTACTATACCTGATGCCACAGTCATTGTCTCCCACTGACTGCTCTTTCTCAACCTCTCTTTTCAACTGGCTGAAATCCCCCAAGGTCGGAAACATGCAATTGTCCTCCAACTTACAAAGAGTGGTGATACATCCTCCCCTGGGAACTACCACCACATCTCCCTCCTCCCAGTGCTAGCCAAACTACAAGAACACCTAGTCCTAACCCAATTATCATTGTACCTTTCCAACTCTAATTTTTTCATCAAATACCAATCTGGGTTCCACAAACAGCACTCTAGTACTGCTTCACTGATCCAGATCACAGACTCTAACCTGTCTGGAATGGACAGCAGACATATCACAACTGCCTTCTTTATCGATCTTGCTAAAGCGTTTGACACTTTTTCCCACTCCCTCTTACTTTGCTCCCTGTCATTCACCGGGCTGTCTGACTCCACCATGAAATGGTTTAAATGCTTATTAAACAGTTGCACACAATCAGTAAAAATCTCTGACTCCATCTCCCCTCCACTCCCTATCTGCACTGGTGTCCCACAGGGGCCCATACTGAGTTTTACCCTTTTCTCCATTTTTCTGAATGATCTCCCATCCATCTGTACCTCTTCTTCAATACATATGTATGCTGATGACACAGTCCTTTTCTCCTCTGGCTCATCTCCCTCAGAGGTTGCCTCCAGGCTTCAGTGGGATTTAAGTACTGTCCAGGCCTGGTTTCAATCCCATCAGCTCTTTCTAAATGCTAAGATGACAGTGTCCATGAATTTTGGAATGGGGCAGAGACTGTCAAGGCTCCCATCCTTGCCCTGTTTCTCTTGCCTTGATGGGACTTCTATTGAGGCCGCTACATCCTTTATGTATCTGGGCATCTGGCTGGATCAACATCTTACTTTCTCAGACAATATAGAGGCCATACTGAAAAAGCTACACCTTAAACTCGGTGCCTTATATAGAAATCGATCATGTCTCCCGCTCCCGGTAAGGCGTGCACTGGTCCAAAAGATGATTCTCCTGATCGTTGACTACTTTGATGTCATCTATTGCACTGCTCCCACCACCCCTCTAGCCAGATTGGATACACTCTTCAACTCCTGTTGGTTTTCTCTTGATGCGTCACCCCTAACCCATCATTGTCACCTTTACCGTGCTTTGTTTTCCCATCTCTAGCTAATAGCAGCGCTAAGTTCATCTCAAATTACTAGCTTGGTACTCTACCTATTTATCTCACCTCCTCCCTTTCCTCTCCACCCCATCCTTCTCGCCTTATCATATCCAATGACCACAGAACCCTGTCAGTTCCCAGGAGGTCCACCTCAATTGGCCAGTCTGCTTTCTCCTGCTGCCTCCCAAAATTGTGGAATTCACTTCATTCACAATTACATTTTCCTTCCTCACCTGGCTCATTAACTACTACACTCCATAACTTCCTTTCTGCTAATCGTGTCTGCTCCTAACTCCCCACCCCACCTGGCCTTGCACCTTGTCTGCCCTGCAAGACTAGGTGAGATCTGCTTCAAGCCCCTGTTACTATATGCACTTAAAATTGTTCTTCATTTTATATTGGATGCATTTGTTTCCCTTTATGCAATCTGTGTTATTTGCACTTTTGTACACTATAAGTCACTCTAATTTTACTGCAAATGTTGTAGCTGCCTATACTGTAAACCATTCTGTATTCCTCTGTTTTATGTGCACTATTGTACAATATTTTACTATGTAACTCCTACTCCCCCCTTCCCCAGGTCACACCATGAGATGAGTAACTTGTTGTTCAGTGTGCCTTACCTGGTGAAACTTTTCAATAAATAAATAAAATTTATTAAAATGAATGACAGTCACATACCAAGTAGGACAAGCACATCTATGTTTGTACCCCATCAGGACGGTGGTTGTGCTGATGCTGATGATGCAGGCAAAGCAGATCATCCTAGTGGAAGTGTCAAATGGTGTACCATTGAGGTTGATGATGCAGTCATGGAAAAAGAATTTCCAAGTGGGTATAACTCCAGCACTGAGGATTGTAAGGGTAGCTTCCTTCTAGATAATAATGATGAGGATGTTGGTGGGAGGGAGTAATGGCAAAATTATTGGGGTGAAGGCTGTCGCAGTTCTGTAATGTTACCGTGTTTTCACGTTAAAAAAAAGAAAAATGGTGGCCTTGACTATCATATGACAATTGACAAATAATGACGTCATTATATTTCGACATCCTCTTTCTTGATTTTGAGGGTGCAGTTCAAAGAATGCGTGCAGTCATTATTACCTGCAATCCAGATTGTAGGTGAGGGACACAGCTGCAGAGTTGTCTGGGTAGTGTAGTTCATGCTCATTGAAGGACTACACTACCAGACATGCACATAGTTGCAACAAGATTGCTTTTTAGTAGTCTTGGGCACATATATTTCTTAATTTCTGCAATATACTGCATCTAAAAGGGTTAGACAGTGTTTATTTGTACAAATCTTATTTGGAAAATATTATGTTATCTGTGACAGTGCTGATTGGTCACAACCAGTCACGTGACCATGGCTTACTTCCTGGTTTCTCAGCCTTAAAAAACTTGCCCCACAGTGAGCGTTTGCATTAAATACACACTCCT
The DNA here is from genome assembly GCA_016271365.2 of Neoceratodus forsteri. Lineage (NCBI taxonomy): Eukaryota > Metazoa > Chordata > Ceratodontiformes > Ceratodontidae > Neoceratodus > Neoceratodus forsteri. The sequence goes on along the minus strand of CM057453.1, from coordinate 274,751,080 downwards.
TGCATGAGAGGAGCTTTGTGTATCCCGTTAGAAGGATCTGTAAGAGAAAGTGCTTTTGCGGCACTCAGCTCTATTAATCTAATATTGATCCAGTCTGTAGGAGAGGGAAACTGTTGCAGAGCTGTCTGGGTAGTGTAGTTCATGCTCATTAAGGGACTACACTACCAGACGTGCACAGAGATGTAGCAAGATAGTTTTTTAATAGTTTTGGGTACATACATTTCTTAATTTATGCAGGATACTGCATCTAAAAGGGGTAGACAGTGTTTATTTGTACAAAATGAACATTTTTCCCTTGTTTGGGGAATATTTTGTTATCTGTGGCAGTGTATGATTGGTCATGACCAGTCACGTGACCACAGCTTACTTCCTGGTTTCTCAGCCTTAAAACACTCACCCCACAGCGAGCGGGGCAAGCTCAAGGAGGAGCGAGCATGTGGAGATGCACGCAGAGACACGCGTGGTCTGCATGTGTCAGCTGTGTCTGCTGGGGAAAGAGGGGATCAGACAATACTATACCCAATGTATACTGGGGGACTTGTGTGAAGTAAGTACAGTATTAGCTTAACATGGATAACTGAGTTTAACAACTATTGTAACTCCTGTGAAATGTATGGCCTGGGCAGGCAAATACCAGATTTTACATGAGACACATGTGTCTTAACACATACTTTACAGGAGGAAATTGCAAGGCTTCTGTCCAGAGGAACAGTTGGCTATGATATTGAGGCTCTCAAAAGCTGTACTGACTTTATGGCAGACCAATTGGAAACTGCTGCAGTTTTGACCAATGCAGAACTAGGCCCTGGCACAAATCAGGATCCTAGAGAACCTGTTCTTCCTCCATGTGCTGTGGTGGAAATCTGGGCAATAGTCACAAAATATACCAGAAAATGGAGGGGTACCAGATATATAACACTGCCCCAGTACCATTGTAAAATAAATATGAAAGTTTAGAAGATGAAGATGAAGTTCCCCTTATATTAGAGGACAGTTACTGTACCCCAACTCTTGTTAAGCAAGGACAACCTGTTACAACTGTATTAACCAAAGCCATTCACAAACTTAAATGTCCACCATACATCAACTGTAAAACCCCAGAATATGAGGATATATTTGACTCAACTTCTGAGGAACCCCAGTCACCACAGTCAAGGGATTCATTATATCTAAACAAACACACTAAAGAGGTATATGTGATAAGTGATTCCATTATCAAGCACATTAACAGAGCTGTATGTAACCCAGATAAACTGCATTGTACTTGCTCTAGTTTCAGGGGAACTAGAGTATCAGAGATGACTTAAATGGCCCAAGAAATACTTCATAATGCAGGAGAAAACCCATTTATTGTCATCCATGCAGGAACTAATGATGTTAATCAGACATATCTTGACCAATTAAAACAGGACTAGGTGGCGCTCAGTACTGTTTTTGTAAAGAGAGGCTGCTCTGTCTGCTTTTCAGAAAATGTGCCTGTACCTACAGCCTCATCTTCAATTACTTGTAAAATTAAGGCCTTGAATGAATAGCTCAGGAAATGTTGCCCCAGATGGGAAATCCCTTGTCTAACTCACTGGAAGGAATTTTTTGGCAAACCTGCTCTCTTCTACTGGGATGGTCTACATCTCAGCAGAAGGGGGAGTACCATGCTGGGTAGGAGTATTTCTGCTGCTATTAGCCAAAATGTAAACTAGATTCTAGGGGCAAGAATGGGGTTAACCCCAGATCTCAGACAGGGTGAACAACTTTAAACAACAGTCAGAATACATGTAAAATATGATCACTAAATGCAAGATCACTAAATTTAGTTAAATTAGCTGAATTAGAGGGTAAGAGTATATTATATAACACAGGCATTATAGCTGTTACAGAAACCTGGTGGGACTCAACATCTGCTTGGTCAAAAGAAATTCCTAGTTTAAAACTCTATCACAAGGACAGAGCAAACCAAATTGGGGGTGGGTGATGGCCCTCTATGTTATGGAAGACATACCATCTTTATAGCTTACCTATCACACAAGTACTGAAAGCATTTTTAGTTAACATCCAGTTTAAAGGACAGCCTCAATTAGTCATAGGTGTATGCTATAGGCCCCCCTCAGCAGACCTGGATTATACATCCATATTGTCCAAACATATATCACACCTGGCTAACATAGGCAATGTTATAATTATAGGGGACTTTAACATGCCCAATATAAATTGGAACACACTTACTGGCACCACCCAACATGAAAAGTGCTTTGTATCCTCACTAATTGATTCAGGCCTTGAACAGTAATTTAACAACCAACCAGAGGCAGTCACATCTTGGACCTACTGAGTACAAATATTGAAAACAAAATATCTAGCCCATGCATATATGATCTGCTAGGTAATAGTGGCCATAGCTCTATTCTCTTTGATTTGGCATACAAACACCAACCTCCCATAAATCAATCTATATTCCAAAACTACGATAAAGGGAATTATAAGGAAATTAATAAGTGTCTAAGAAAAATCCACTGGAGGGAAATTTTAGCACCACTCTCTCTCTCTCTCTCTCTCAAGGACACCTGGAATTATTTAAAATCCACAAATTCTGATCTTGAAAATTCATTCATCCCAGTTAATAAATATAACAAGAAAGGGAAGGGAAAGGAAGATTCCAGTTTGGCTAAGTAAATCAATCAAAATTCAAATAAAAAAGGAGAAACTGTTTGCCCTTTTTAAAGACTGTGGTGAACATGACAATGGGCATATCCTACTTAACTATAAACAAAATGTAGAAGAATTAAAACACCTAATAAGAAACTCAAAACGAAATTTAGAATTCAGAATAGCTCATACTAAGGATTGCCATAAATTATTTTTTTCATATCTCAGTAGTAAAAAGGGAAATTACAAGCAAATTGGTCCCCTAATTGTGAACAACTCTACAATTACATTGGATAAGGAAACTGTTGACACTTTCAATGACTATTTCTGTTCTGTCTTTTCCAAAAAAGAAGTATTTCAACTCGATAACACCTTAGCATATACAACCAACCCTAACATAATCTCTGCAGCAGACACTCTTAGAGTTCTAAAGACTTAAAAAAAGAATACAAGTCCAGGCCCTGATAATATAAACCCCAGATTTTTATTAGAAACTTATGAAGCCTTAGCTATCCATCTGACAATTATCTTTAACAAATCCCTATCTCAAGGTATGGTTCAGCAGGACTGGCAAAAGGCCATAGTTATACCCATCTTCAAAAAAGGTTCCCGATCAAATACTGGGAACTATCGTCCTATTAGTCTGACCTCGGGCATCTGCAAATTAATGGAAAAAAGAATGAAATCCTTATTAGAAAAAGAAATGGAAATCCTTAACATTGTAGATATGTCCCAGCATGGCTTTAAGCAAGGTCATTCATGTACTTCTAATCTTATAACATTTTACAATCATATGAGTCAAAGTCTTGACTCTCTAACCCCCATGGATGTAATCTTGCTAGACTACAGTTGTGCTTTTGACAGGGTATCGCATGGCAAACTCATTGCTAAACTTAATACGCTTGGATTTTCCTATTACTTAGTCCAATGGGTAAATAGTTTGTTATCTAACAGATCCCAACAAGTAAAAATTAATAGAACCCAATCAGACATGGGATTTGTGATTAGTGGGGTTCCACAGGGCTTGGTCCTGGGCCCCACTCTGTTCAACTTATTTATCAGTGATATGCAGATAGGTCCTGTGTAATATGCTATCAAGATTCACTGATGACACTAAATTAGGCGGAAGAGTTGACTGTATTGAAAATAGGATTACATTGGCAGAAGATTTAAGGACAATAGAACAATGGGCTCACACCAATGGTATGTCATTCAACATAGAAAAATTTACTGTCCTACACTTAGGTAGACATAATCCCAAACTGACTTACACCCTAAATAACATCCCCTTGAAATCCTCAGATAGTGAGAGAGACTTGGGCATAATAGTTAATAATAAACTTTCCTTCACAGAATGATGTACTAAAGTTGCCAAACTATCCAGTTGACTTCTTAAACGCATAAACCACACCTTTATTTCTAAAATGGAAGAATGTCTAATACTACTATATAGGATGTATGTTAGACCATATTCAGATTATGGTTCACCCTTTTGGAGTCCCTTTCTTCTTAAGGACATTGAAAGGCTGAAGCAAATACAGAGACAAACAACCAGGATGATTCCACATTTAGCTTCAAATAATTACACTGAGAGATTCCATGCCACAGGCCTCCACTCCCTACAGCAAAGGAGATGCAGAGGTGATCTCCTGTTTCTTTTTAAAATACAGCATTCACCTATACTAATGCAGCAGTGTGGATTAACCTTCTCACAGAGAAAAATAGTGCCCTGACTACATAACAAACAACTTGAAGATAGTATGGAAAAAAACAATAAAATACTTATTTTTTTCACAGTTAGAATGCCTAGAGCTTGGAAAAGGCTTCCTCCAGAACTGATAGATCTTAACAACTTCACTGCCTTTAAGAAAGGCTCAGATAACTGGCTAACTGTTAACCGAATTTGGGAATGCTGATCCACAATATAGTGGGGGACAATCTCAATGGGCCTTGGCCTTCTTTTGTCCTGTCCTACCAAGTAACCAAGTAACCAAATCCTCTAAACACAAAAGTCAACTTGTCGCCACTTAAATCCTGTTGTTTTAATTACAGATACCCTCCTGACACGGAAAAATAGTGATGCACCCCAGCCAGCCACCATGCTTCTTGAGACAGAGAGAGAGAGAGAGAGAGAGAGAGAGAGAGAGAGAGAGACATTGTACCTGTGCCAAAGCTATGAACCCTCAGCCAGCCACAGTCACCCTGCTTCTTGAGAGTGAGAGAGAGAGAGACATTGTATCTATGCCCAAGCTATGAACCCTCAGCCAGCCACAGACACCCTATGTCTTATCAATAATTTACAGTAAGTATGTACTAATATCATGTACTATGGATTTGACTTGCACTTTGGTGTGAATCCTTTCTTTACTGTTTTTAAGATGCCACTGTCACCTCACCAAATACCGGCAACTGATCTTCATTTTGTTTTCACGGGTTACAGAATATGTAACTTTGAAGGACTGCAGTAGTCCTACCACCTAAATGATAACATCTACAGGTAAATATCACTCCTATTTCCTCTTTCATTTTTTATCTATTTTTTTCCACTGGTCTAAAGCATTCAATAGCAGTGACATTCAGGCCAGATAATATATATTTTATTGACAGATGGGACATGCATACTACAGTATGCCAGCATTGTACAATATGTTATCCTGGTCCTGAAAACCCATGATGTAGTCTAAGTATGACAGTGGGCCAGTGTGTGTCACTCACTAAACGTGAGAACTTTTTTTTAAGGGCTTTAATAGTAGCTTGGTATTTTAAGCTAGATAAGGGGTTTACTAATACTGTAGCTTGGTATTTTAAGATGTATGAGAGGTTTAGTAATAGCTTGGTATTTTAAGCTGGATATAACAGAAGACAGAAGCAGCCACAATGGGAACTGAATGTGGTAGTGCAATGAACTCGTAGTAATTTCTTCATCATCTGTTTTCAGGTAACAATGAGGTGCTGCGGACTGCCTTAGGTGGTATCTTCCAATCTCAAGACTGATAACAGTTAGGAATGGATATGCTGAAGACCTGTAAAGATGTCCAAAACATTAATGAAACTTGTTTTCAAATGTGCCCCACCCCCAAAAAATAATACTTACCTTACATGGCTTGCCAGTTTCTGTTCAGCCAAAGTCATCAACCATCCCAAACTTGCAGAACACAAGTGTGCATATGATCTGAGGAAAAACAAAATAATCAGAAATGGGGTCCCCCAGGGCTCAGTTCTAGGCCCATTATTGTTTCAACTATTCACATCGAAATTAGGTGACACAAATGATGTATAGATCAGCAAATATGTGGACAATACAAAAATAGCTACAGTTGTCTATAATGAACTAGACCATACTAGACTACAAGTGGCCTTAAATAATATCATCACATGGGCAAACTCTGTTGGCACATCCTTTAATTTGGACAAATGCAGTATCATGTATTTTGTAATCCATAACAAACAAATAGAATAATAGATGGAGGACTATGTATTATAATGCAGTAAGACCATCAAGAGGTTTTGGGGACTTGGAACCTTGAGAGTGAAGCTCAAGAGGTTTCCAAAGTCCCCAAAACCTCAAAAATGATCTGACTGCCTTATAATACATAGTCCTTTATTTGTTATTTATTGTAATATACGGACCCCATTGCGAACATTCCTTTTTCTGATGTGCTTTTTATGAAATGGGCTGGCCGGCCGCCGCACTCAGCATGCGCTGTCTCTGAGCTGCCCGCAGCAGTAACAAGTGTCCTATTGCTCGTTTCAAATAAAATTTTGTTTCTGTTAATTTAGTAGGCAGTATTACCTTTCAGCTTTTTTGTCGTTCGACAAATGCAGGATGAGTGACACAGTCCATTATTTGTTCAGAAAAATGAAATGACGAACTGAACAGATTCCTCTCACTAAGCGAGATAAAAAAGACACCATGTTTTTCATGCTGTTGTGCCTGCTTACTAGAAAAAAGCTGCCAATGGAGATGCATGTCATCAGTATGGTTGTGCAGAAAGTGACATGTGACCATGGCAACCTGGTTTGTTGGCAGGAAGATCTGGACATGCGCTCTGTGATTGTAGTGATAATACTATCGTTGAGAGCTGAAACGATAGTATTATCAGGAAGGAACAAGGGTATTATCACTTTGGACAGTGTTGTACTACAGGGATTTTTTTGTATGGGACAGGATGGTATTCTTTGACCACGTCCATATATTACAATATGATTATTATCTTAATAAAATGCCACTCAGGAAAACCAACTTTTTAATATTCATAAAGATACACAAATTGCCAAGGCAAAAAAAATACTTTGGACCATAAAAATAAATTTCCAGAGTAGGGAAGCTAAAGTAATTAATTAATTAATTATTTCAGATTAGGATTATTACCTTTGAGTCAGGGATTCATTTACAAAGGTTCCAGGTCATACAGATACATAAGACAATCAAACACCACTGATTTAGTAGTAAGTTACATTACAAGTTACAAAAGGGTCCACATGAGTACAATGGTAGCAAAGGAACTTAGTCAATCTAGTAGCCCAAGCCACAACATGACGAAATTTGAGTTCAGTGTGAAACGAGACAGCTGTTTACATTTGAGATGCAGATTGTAGTGTAAAGCTATGCCAGGGTAAGTGCAGAGTACAGCAAGACTAGAATCCCAAACTTGCTCAAATTAGTGAAGTAGCCAGAGAAGGCTTTGTCAGTGCCTGGAGTAGGTGAAGGAGTGTGGTGGGGAGGAGTATCATGGTGGGATGAACAGAGGAGAAGGGAAGTAGGCAAAGGAGTAGGAGGGGGAAATACCAGGATGTGAATGAGGGGAGTGGGGGGAGGGGTGGCAAGGGGGGAGCTGATAGGAGGAAGAATTTGAGGTGGCATGGAGGGAGGTCAAGGGGGAGATCACCTTATGCCCCTATATGGAAGTTAGGCCCCTTCTGGACTACGGTTCTCCCCTATGGGGACAAATAAATGGCAGTATTAAAGATAGTGTGAAAAAGGCACAGAGACAGGCTACAAAGCTAATTTATGAGTGTAAAGATTTATCATATGAAAATTGACTTTCCAGTCTAAACTCAATGTCTCTACATACCAGAAGAATAAGGGGTGATTTATTAGTTTGCTATACCCTAATTCAAGATAATAATCTGTTGAGAGAATTAAACCTGACAATGAAAAATCATAACATAGGTACTAGGGGACAAAGCTTACAATTGAAACCTTGCAAATTCAATACTGAAAAAAGAAAGGCCTTTTACACTCAAAGAGTGATGAATCCCTGCAATAATCTTCCAGAAGAGGTGATAAATTGCAAGGCTAAAGTACAATTCAATAAAAGCCTGGATAGATAAATACTAAATGGAAATAACCTGGCCTATTACTCTTAGACTCCAGGGGCCAGATATTCAGACTGCACCAGGCAGTGTCACAAGCCTGGGCGCAGCGCAACTGGGCTGCACTGGGCCCAGGACCTGACAATATTCAAGGGTGATGCAGCATGGCTCAGCACCATTGAATATGATATGGTCAGTGCACAGACTGTGCATGGTGCAGTGGCACTGTGCCAGCGCAAGCCACAGAGAGGGAGCATGGGGATGCACCAGAGCAAGTTCAGTTGTGCTAGGTGCATCACCCACAATATTCAGCTGGGGGCATGCAAATGAGGCCATAATCTATGCAAGGTGCAACTAGGGCCATTTGCATGTCATTATGGTCCCACTTGCATGTGATGCACTGGGCATCTTGGCAAATTGCACCTGGCACCCTGTCAAGCTGCTGATGTGGGGTTGGCTTCCTGGTGGGCTGTTGCAGCCCCTCCATATGCCCGATCATGGGCAGTAGGATAAGGAAACATAAACCCATGCCTGATCGGGGGTGGTAGCAAGAATAAACATATTCCTGGTGGTCTAGTGGACCCCCCTCCCTCCCCATATGCCCTATCATGAGCAGTTGTCAGAATCTGATTAAACCTATGCCCGTTTGTGGGCTGTAGTGATTAGACATATATCCCTGGTGGACAAGTGGACCCCACTTCCTGTATGCCCGATCACGGGCTGTAGTGTATTGAAATAGAGTCCTGGTGGTCTAGTGGAACCCACCCCAAAAGCCCCATCACGTTCATTCACAGATCTGGACCTGTGTAGTACAGTATTGTCTGCAAGCCCACTGTGGCCCAATGGGCATACAGATCATACTGTGTGCTGTCATTCGGCAGGTGGCTGGGTGGTATGCGGATGGGGTGCTGCTGCCCGCTGATGATGGGGGTTGCTGGGTGGCCCGGGCCTCTGTGGGTGGGTGGAGAGGTATCACTGGACCACCAGGTGGACATTGGTTATTACTACAGCCTGCAATTGGGCTTTGAGGGTGGGTTCCACTAGACCACCAGGAATCCATTTCAATGCACTATAGCCCATGATCAGGAATATGGGAGGGGTGGTCCACTAGACCACCAGGGATCTATGTCTAGTCATTACAGCCCACAAACGGGCATAGGTTTAATTAGATTCTGACAACTGCTCACTATCAGACATACGGGGAGGGAGGGGTCCACTAGTCCACCAGGGGTTTGTCTATTCTAACTACTGCCCATGATCGGGCATAAGAAAGTGCTTAATTCTACTACTGCCCACAATCGAGCATATGGAGAGGAAGGGGGGTTCACTAGACCACCAGGATTGTCTATAGGCATGCTACTGCCTGCAGTCGGGCATAGGATTATGTATAGTCTACCTACTGCCCGTGATTGGGCATGCGGGGGGGGCACTGGATGTCAAGGGGGACTGGGTGCTTGTGGACGGTGTTCCCACAGGGCGGGTGGCCATCCATGGCTCCATGGCTGACAGCTGTTGTGTTGCACCTTGCAATACAGCTGCCCACCTGTGGGTGGCCAGCTTTTAAGCCTATATTTTATGGCCCAACTTTGAACACCTGTGTGCAGAGCATGTAGGGTTCTGCCAGCATATGTGCCACACATCCCAGGCTGAATATCAGAATATGCGGCATATGCATGGGCACGCCCCTTGCATTTGCACTGCATAGGATTACATTGTGCCCCGGCGCACTGGGATTTGCTCTGTGCCAGGCAGCCTTTTCAATATCCCACCAGGGGGCAATGCGGGGTTGTGCCAGCACATCTCTGTTGTGCCAGGCACAAACCCTTTGAATATCCCAGCCCAGAAGTGCATATGGGCTCATCACCTTGCTTAGCTCCTTTTGCCATAGTATGAACCATAGTAAATTATAATATTTCAGTCAAACACAGCGGTAACTCCCAACCCCCCTGAATAAAAATTAAATGTTACAGTACCAGAATCAGTGTTGGAATCATTCCATATGTATTATGGTTCCATGAAAAGGAGCAACATTATGTACTGCTTACAACACAGAACAAGATTAAATAGGAATTTAATGGCTGTGTCTATGCAAAAAAAATTAACTGGGGTGAACAATGACTCACCACTGTAGTATGAAGGCACACACAAAGGGCAGCATGTATCAGTGATGCAGCAGGTATCAACCTCAACACCAGGCAATGGTCTCACTAAAGTTGGGACGCTGTGATGCATTTCTGTCCTTATTCTTCATTTGGATGTTTCATGACATTAAAGCAGTGGGACAACAGCAGCAGCAGTAGCAACTGACCTCACCACCAGGCAATGCTCTCCCTTAAGTTGGCACACTGTGATGCATTTCTGGTCTTACTCTTCATCTGGAGATTTCATGACATTAAAGCAGTGGGACAAAAGCAGTAGCGACTGGCGTCACCACCAGGCAATGCTCTCATTTAAGTTGGGGCACTGTGACACATTTCTGGCCTTATTCTTCATCAGGACTTTTTATGACATTAAAACAGCAGGACAACAGCAGTTGCAACTGGCGGCACCAGCAGGCAATAAATCTCACTTAGTTGGGACACTGTGACACATTTCTGGCTTATTTTTCATCTGGACTTTTCATGACATTAAAACAGCAGGACAATAGCAGTTGCAACTGGTGTCACCACCAGGCAATGTTCTCACTTAAATTGGGACACCGTGATGCATTTCTGGCCTTATTCTTCATCTGGACTTTTCATGACATTAAAACAGTGGAACATTAACAATATAGGGCATTTGTAGGTGATTTTCTGGTACTGTGACTGTTGCACTGCTGCTTTACACAAGAAAAAAGGAAAAAGTCACAATAACAATCTAAATCAGACCTTTCACAAATGTATCATACTACTTCTGCAATAGAAATGCAGTTTCTAAGAGTTCTTACTAACTTTCCTTTATTTTTCAAAGGTCATAGCAGGGTCTGAAAACTTGCACTGCACTCTCAGTACTGGTAACACTAAGACAACGCACCGCCCACTTCAATAAAAGTGTAATGCAGTGTGTAGTTCTGTGCCACAAATGCAAAGTAAATGAAATCATGCAGTGCCCAAAAAGTTGGTGACCATGGGAGTTTTAAAAAATACAATAAAGAAAGTAATAAGAAAAAAAATATTTCTGTTGGGGAAACCATGATAGGTGGTGGAACATTAGGGGAAGCAGTGGATTTACACTTATTATAACCATCACAAAATCCTTGTTAATTTTATGAACATTTTTCAGCTTATTATTATTCACATCATGACAGTAATACTGCATGCTAAATGATGTATACTATATGCTGGCAACATTCAGAAGATAGGAAATTATGGGGGGTGGGAGTTGCCATGGCAGGTGAAGTGCTTTCAAGTGACTTTAGGGCATTTAGATTGTAGTTGTTGTTGATATGTACCCTATGAAACTTTTACACAGTAAACAGTATCCAACATGCAATAAAGCCTGACAATGAAAGCATCAGTTCAAGAATGCGGTTACAATTTTGACCGATACTTTTTTATTCAATTTTACATTGCCACCCAATCTAATAACTTGTGTACACAAACAGTGCCCTTCTTTCAACAATTTAAGTACACAGCACTACATTTTTTTTGGACTCGAAAGTAATAAACAGAGGGCTCATTATAATCGGTCTTGCACCAGGTTGGGATCAGTATTCTCACATGCATTTGGACAGCAACTATTTAAATTCAGTTCCATTGTCCCGGATTCCCCCCCTTTTCCCTCTCAAAAAGACAGAGACCATTGTTTGTTGTTGTGCTCAGACTGGCAATTAATTTATTCATATATTATAATTCCATGTTCCATTTCATCATCTTTTATTATTATATCTCTCACAATTTCATTTAATTTGATCCGTATCAATCTCTGATCATCCCTCTTTCTTCCTCTTTTTCTCCCCCCAGGTGAAAACCTGGGTGCCCTCTTCTTCTCTTTTTCTGTTCGGTAACAGTGAAAACTGAGACCACTTTTTCCTTCATCTTCTTCCTCGTTTAGTATTATTCCTTTTTCTTTCCCCCTCTCCCCTCCTTCCACCCCCCCTCCCCATTTTTCCCCTTTCATTCTGCCATCCACCTTTGGCAGTCCATAACCATATTATTATCTGCCATCCACCTTTGGCAGTCCAAACTGTCCGACCGGACTCGTCGGTCATCCACCTTTGACAGACCCATCATACAGTCCCTTCTTGACTGTCTTCCCCTCTTGCTCTGTCTTGTAGGGTGGGTGGGATGGATCAAACTCCAGCAAAAAGTGGATGAAACCCCTCTGTGCTGTCCATTATGTACCTCCACTTGCCCTTCCCCTTCCTGTTGCCGGGCCATTGTTTTTTCCTCTGTCCCTTCCCCTTCCTTCCCCCCTCCCCTTCTGAGCACAACCATCCTGATGGAAAGGGAAGGGGTGCACCAGGACAACCTGGTCTGTCTCTTAAAGGGCAAACTCCATTGTCTCAGATTCCCCCCCTTTTCCCTCTCAAAAAGACAGAGACCATTGTTTGTTATTGTGCTCAGATTGGCAATTAATTTATTCATATATTATAATTCCAAGTTCCAGTTCATCATCTTTTATTATTATATCTCTCACAATTTCATTTATTTTCATCCATATCAATCTCTGATCATCCCTCTTTCTTCCTCTTTTTCTCCCCCCAGGTGAAAACCTGGGTGCCTTCTTCTTCTTTTTTTCTGTTCGGTAACAGTGAAAACCGAGACCGCTTTTTCCTTCATCTTCTTCCTCGTTTGGTCTTATTCCCTTTTCTTTCTTCACTCCCCTCCTTCCCCCCCATTTTTCCCCACTAGCCAGTCTCCAGCTCGTGTTGGACGACTGGCTTCCCCCTCACTTAGGGTATTATTCTCCCTTACCTCAGGGAAAAACCTTCCTAGTCCTTCTCGCCTCTTTTTTTTTTTTATCTTCCATTTTCTGCATGCCTCCTCCATGCCTTTATAAAACCCATCATTTCTGTGTTAAACATGTCTATGGCTATATCCAACAGGTGCACCCTATCTGATCTGTAGAAATCTTCTACCCATTCTTCTACACCCCGCAGTATTACCTGTCCTCCCATATTCCTTACCAATGTTCCTACTCTTCTGTTCATCTTTCTCCTGGCCCTCTCCATGGCTCTATGGCTGTGCTCCTGCCTCCAAACCCTCCTTGGTATCATATCCGACCAGACAAGGCTTACCTGAGGCCACCACTGCTGTATTGTTTCTAGGTCCCTTTTTATCTGCAAGTATGTGTCCACCCACGGCTTGTCTGAAAATTCATTGCCCCCCAAATGTATAATAATCAAGTCTGGACTGAGTCACCATTCCTTAAGTTCCCTCAAGGTGGGAAGCAGTTGTGCCCATCTCATCACCCAGATGCCACGCCAAACCAACCTACATTGTTTCACATCTTGGTACAGCTGCTTTCCCCAAGCCTTTTTCTCTGCTCTCCTTTCTGCCCAATAAATATAGGAGTGGCTGCAGATGCAGACTTCAGTGCTCCTCCCTCTTCCTATGGGGTTTAAGCAAAAATAATTATCCTCAATAGGGTCTTAGTTTCCTCACCATAGTATCCTTCTCCCTGTCCTCCCCCCACCCCCTTTGTCTACACATCTGTAACAAAAACATAGGCAATACGTTATCTTCTCACTTCAGTGCTCGAATGTATCTCTTATAACTGGCAGACCTCCAGCATCCTTTTTCCAAAATACTATTCACAATTTCATCTGCCGCTGCCCACTGTGAGGCAGCCCCAATCCGCAAGGAGTGGGACGAATAATTAACGGGGTCCTCCCCCAGGAATTGCATGCCTTTCTTGAGCAATGCTGTGACTTGATAACTGGTGACCCTACTTCCATCACCATGAATGAATAATCTCCCTGTCCTGGTCCCATGCTCTGTGGCGAAAGCCCACAAAGCCAGCAATGGGCATACTGTGCCCTCTACCTGTCTCTGCAGCATCACCATGCAACCCTGTCCCCTTTGATCCATCTTTGACCTCTTAATGTTGATCTGTATCTCTCTTATCCCCCAGCTTATATCTTCCCATTCTAATCCCCCTTCCTTGTCTTTTTTGCCATGTCCTATGACCTCACTCACTCTCAAGACCCCTGCAAGCATTATAACATAAATTGTGTGAAATAGCTGGGCCTCGGTCTTTGATCTGCATTTTGTTGGTAGCACACCCTTCAGTTTTGCCAGCCACTATTCCCCTATTGGTCTTCTATTGTCTACTGGTCCTTGTCTCAGCCTACCCCATCCCTGCATCATTCTTCTAATAAACAATGATTTTGTCGGGTCCTTCCATTCCTTTAGACTGAAGATAACACTAATCCCTGCCAAATAGACCCCCATTGTGGTGTGGGCCATCCCTTTTTCCCATTGCTCCATGGTGAACTTTCCCAATTGTTCCTCTGTGAGTGGCCTACTTACCTCCATATGGTGTGCCACCCTGAATGTTTGAAACACTTGCCAGGTCCCATCATAGGCCCTCAGTGTCCGAGGTGCCCATGAGCTGTGAAACAACAGTTCTGCTCCTTCTGGCCAACTTCCCAGATGTTCGTTGGTATGGGCGTTTTTTGCTCCTCTGCTGCTGGTCCTCCAGAAATGGTCCAGCTGCAGATGGGAAAGGCTGTCAGCCAGGGTGTTGTGTACCCCTTCTATGTGTTTTGCTCTGAAAGACATGTTCAGCTGCAGAGCCCTTAACACTAACCGCCGCGAGACTTGCATGACCATTTCTGACCTGGCTGGCTCCCCTGTTTTTTAGGACCTCCACCACTGCTCTATTGTAGCACCAGAATGTCACTCTCTGATCCCGTAATTCCTCCCCCCCAAACCAGGGTGCATGCCCAGATGGGCATGATCTCTAATAGTGTTATATCTCTTACCTTGCCTTCCCTTACCCAGTCAGAAAGCCATGGTTCAGCAAACCACCTGCCCCTCAGGTAGCCCCATGCCTAGGCCCCCGGCTGTGTCTGTGTAAAGCTCGAGGTCTATGTTATACACCCACTCCTCTTGCCAGAAAGAGCAGCCATTATACTCCCTGAGGAATTCCTCCCACACTCTAAAATCCTCCCTGACACCGTTTGTCATGTCTACCCAATTGTGTGGTCTGGTGACCCCGGCTGTAGCTCCTGCTAACCTTTTTGTGAATGCCCTCCCTGGTCCAATAGCTGTGCAGGCGAAGTTCAGGTGCCCCAGTACCTGCTGTACTTGTTTTAGTTGTACCCTTCTCCTGCTGGTGTGTACCTGGATCAGTTCTTTCAGTTTCTTCACCTTTTTGTCCAGTAGCCTGAATATTTCCCTTGGCGCATCTACCTCAATACCCAGAAATTCAAGCACCCTGCTGGGTCCTTCTGTTTTTTTCTGGTGCCAGTGGAACCCCTAACTCTTTGCACAGCTCTTGAAACTTGTCCAGCATTTGTTGTGTCTCCCTTTCCCCCTTACCAATGAAAAGAAAATCATCCAAATAGTGCATGACCGTTCTATAACCAGTTTTTTCTTGAAATATCCACTGCAAACAGGTGCCGAATGCTTCAAATGTTGCACATGCTATAGAACATCCCATGGGCATGGCTTTGTCAAAATAGTACTGCCCCTCCCAATTCTAGAACCCAATAGGTCCCAGTCTTCTCTCCTAACTGGCAGCAGTCTGAATGCGGATTCGATATCCGTCTTTGCCATCCATGCATCCTGAGTAGCCCATATTATCCGGACTACATCCTCTAAAGTTGCATATGTCACTTTACTATACTTCTCCCCAATAAAATCATTCACTGACTCCCCTTCTGGATAGGATAGGTGGTGAATCACCCTGTACTCTCCTTCCTGCTTCTTGGGTACCAAGCCCAATGGTGAAATCCGGATGTTCTGCAATTGGGGGGTATCAAATGGGCCTTCTACTCTCCCTGCTGCCTTTTCTTTCTCTATTTTCTATTTTATCATCTTTTCCCTCCCTTTGACCTACCCCAGGTTGCTCGCCTCTCTCGCTTGTCTGGGACTCTCACATTGTAGCGAAAAGCCTGTGCAAAAACCTTTTAAGATCATCTCCGCCACTCTTTTGTTCTGATATCTGTCCAGCCAAACTGTCCATGCCTCCAACCTGATGGGGGTTCTGGCCATCCCAAACCACATGTCTTCCCTCCCTTTTTCACTCCCCGGTCCTTCCCTCTCACTCAGTGCCTGTTTTTTCGGTCAATGATTCTGACCTCCTCTACTCATGTTCCCCCTTCCCCTTCCTCACCTGTTCCATGCCTGCCCTTTAAACCCCTGTCCCTCTCAAAAAAACTGTTGACCTGAACTATGACCCCCGGATCCTTGTGCTCCTTGGGCCCATGTCATTCTGCACCTGTTTGCCAGGTGCGTGCCCCCACATTTCGAACAAGCATACCAACAACGACATTGAGGCCATGAACAAAAGGCCCTATTGTAAGCCCAGCAGCATCTCTGGGGCGTAACTCCTTTCCTCCCCCACTCCCCTTCGGGTAATCTGTCCATAAGTCTAATTGCTTCGTATCCCATCTTACATCCCCGTATGTTGCCATTCTGTGCCAAAAGAATTAATCATAGTATATCCACCCCCCCCCGTTTTGCCTTTGCCTGCCTTATTATCAGGGAGTATGTGATGAGCGGGATGCCCAACTCCGGCTTCTTCTCCAGCACAATGGCTGAGAAGGTGACAAAATCTATGAACCACCCATCCTAAGTCTTCCTTTTCATGAATTTGTCTTCCTCCTTCTTCCCTTGCAACACTACCGCTGCTGCCATTTCACTCTTTCCTATGTTCTCTGTTTCCTCATACTTGGCTGCCGCTTCCCAGCTCACCAAAGTGAATATATCCACATAGTCTCCTTTCCATATTTTTTCCTTTGTGGCCAGTGGAACATGCTCACCTACCCTCATCCCAGGGGCATCTATCTCCCTGGTTCCTTTACCTTCCTTCTCTGTACCCCCTTCATTCCCTTTTGACACCTCTTCCTCCATCCTAATCTCTGCCAGAGCCGATTCCATTTGCCCTAAACCTCCTGTCCCAAGTGCTGACACAATTTGACTTATATATTCTTTTATACTGTTGCCCACTGTGCTGGATGTGTTACCTGTATCCTTGTCCGAGCCTTGTCATCTGTTGGCTTCCTGGTGTCCCATTCTGGCACCCTGTGGTTGAGGGGTTGGGGGAACCACTAGGGGTTGTGGAGAAAACACCACATTCTGAGGATCCAGTCTGGGTTCCCTAGGGGTGATCCCGACTTGGTCTTGGGGAGGTACTGGCGGTGCCAGGTCTATGGGCTGCAGAGTACTGGATCAGCCACCTTGGTGGGTCCTACTGCTAGTGGTTGTACCCCAGTGGGACTGTGTGGCCTTTCTGCTGGTCATTTCCCTCTGCCCCCTTTCCCCATTCCTGCTTTCCTTTTCTCCCCGGGTCTCCCTGGTTCATCCCTATATATATATATTTTTTTTTAAACCGACATCAGCTATCCTCCACCACTTAGTGGCTTGTTTCCTTACCTTTTCTCTCCTGGTGAACAAACCTCAAATCAATATGCCAATCCGATGTGCTGCAGTTAAGTGTAAAATCAAAACTCCATCAAAAAGTGGCTGAAACCCCTCTGTGCTGTCCATTATGTACCTCCACTTGTCCCTCCCCTTCCTGTTGCCAGGCCATTGTTTTTTTCCCTGTCCCCTCCCCTTCTTTCCCCACCTCCCCTTCTGAGCACAACCATCCTGATGGAAAGGGAAGGGGTGCACCAGGACAATCTGGTCTGCCCCTTAAAGGGCAAACTCCATTCTGACTACAATGAAGTTACATGCAGCAGACAGTGATGCATGACATAATGGAACAGTATCTGTTCAAAAACAGCATGGAATACTGATGCAAACCAGGTCACAGAGTAACAGTACAATAAACACTATTTTTATTTCTCATTTAAAAAAATGGAGTAATACAGAATAACATACACTGTTGAAAGAAGGGTAGGATAGGCGTACACTCAAGTTACAGTGGAATACACTTAAATGCATGCCCACTGTACATGGAAAAAATGTGCATTTAAGTGGAACATGCATTTACCTGAAGCTGCAATTCTGAGCCTTAATTAATTAGCCGAGAATACCGTTCTGCATAAAAAATATTTATTGTCTTAAATTACATAACATAGCCACATTCTGGCCACATTAATCAAATGTTAAAACTGCTACAGTGTGGTGTTCTCACTCGTATTCCCACCTCCATATACAGATAAAAAATAGGTTATTTTAGTTTTTTTTGTACTTTGTATTGCAAGCTGTGTAATATAATGCTCAAACTCGAACAATCTGTTCAAGTCTCTCTTCTCTCTAGTGTGCACAAATGCACTTAACCTCTCCAGACATTGTAAAGCTTCATACATGTGTACCTCGGGCTCCATGGTTTGATTGTCGAGCGCAATTGAGTCATGTTCCTCGTCAGTTTGACTGGTAATTTCGTCACAAATTTCAGCATCTGAAACCATACCGGTTGTGGTGAGGGTCTCGTCAATGTCCCGGTATGTGTAGTACATTACATGATGTGGATAAAGTGCAAGCAGTTAACAGAAAGAATACTTAACTGGTATATATGTGGGACACGTGATCATGATAAACTGCAAATATATTGTGCAAACACAAGAAAATCATGAACTTTTCTGCCTAGATAGCTTACATATCAGTAGAAGGGCTAATCCAGCAGTAATTACACTAGACAAGATGTGTCACTGAAATGGCAGTCAGTGTAATTAACTGAAAAGTGCACTTAGCAGAATTTTTAACACTACAAACACAGAAAAAAATGGGAAATAAAAAAAGTGTGCACTAAAATGGAATGTGCACTAATCTGAAATGCATTTAAGTGGAATCCACTGTATTAGATAAGGGGAAATGTAAAACAGAATAAAAAAGTATCGATCAAAATTGTAACCAAATTTTAGCACTGATGCTTTAATTGTCATGCTGCCTTACTTTTGGGTTACTGTTTAATGTGTTACACACATTTTCATAGTATACATACCCACAACAAATACAATCAAAATACCATCAATTCACTTACCAAAACAATCAACACCCACCATAATTTACTATATTATGAAATGAATGTGGCTGGTTTATACTGATATCTTGCTACATCATTCAGCATGTGGTACTGTCCACATATGAAGAATAATCCCATGAAAAAATGATCAGAAAAGTAACAAGTATTTTTGTAGTTGTTATTTAATTTATTTTATACATGACATGTGGTTGGCAAAATGTCAGTGCTGTGTGCTTTCACTTCAGGTGAAACTGTGGTGCCGCTACACACGCTGCAATAAATATGTTTTGGTGCCACAATATCAAATGAAATGAAAGCATGCAGTGTCCACAAAGTTAGTGACCACATGACTTATTACATAAAATAAAGTAATGAGTAAGGACAAAAAAAAATTCTATTGCAGAAAACATCATGGTATGGGGGGGCATTTAGGGGAGATGGGGAATCTGATTTACCATTATGATGGTCAAGAAACACAGCATTAACAAAATTAACATTACAATGAAAACAAGTAAAAAAAAACTTTCTTCTTGTGAGGTTACAGTGTATAGTACATTTTTTGCTATATATGTTTTCACATTCAGTTTGGGAACCAAAGTGGAGTTCAATTTGTTTATTCAGCAAATTAAAAATACAAACAGGCAGTGAATTGCTGGACATCTGGGATGCAGGGTATGACCAAGGGTGCAACACAAATTAAAAAACCTATGTGCTTAGCTCCTGGGAGCAGTGATGAGGCTGTGAAGTGGCAGGTGGGCCTCTTGGCAGGAGTGGATGGCAGTCAGGCCGAATAGTGATATAGAAAAAAAAAAGTATTTATACCATAGTTGACTGCACACAGCTACCATCAGTGCCAGAACCCATGGTCCTCAGGTCCTTCATTGTGTAGATCCCTGTTGGCATGATGATGCGGAAGAGTGGTGACTGAGCTGGGGACTGGCAGTTGGTCCTCATGGCAGGAGCTGGTGGTGGTTGGAGCCGAACAGCCCCATAAAAAATAAAAAAAAAAACCCTGAAAAACCAAAAAGCAAAACAACAACAAAAGAATTACCATAGTTCACTGCAGTTATTAGTTGTGGAAGCTTGTAGGTTACATCCAACAACTGCAATGATGGTTGGTGGGGAGGTTAAGGTCAACCAAACAGTAAGTTACAAAACACAAGTGATGAAATAATTGGACAATCAGGCAGGAATGTGTGGGATGGTTTGGAGCCCATGATGCTTGCTATAACACCAAGCAGGCAAGCAAAATAATTACAAATAAAAAAAAACATAACATTACAAGTTAGAAGGATGGGAGGGATGGCTGGGGCCCAATCACATATTCTGCTTGTGCTGCCTATCTCCCACCAAAATGCATGCCAGACTAAGTGAAGGTCTATACTCTGCTGTTTTCTTTCTGCTGTTGAATTCATTGGTTTCTCTCTTTCTTTCTTAGTAACGTTTTACCACTGTCTCATTTCACTGCAAAGCCCCCAAATGAGCTGCATACACCGGGCTGGATTCACAAATGTGTTTGGGAACTAAGTCCCACACCACAACTGCAGTTCTGGACTGAAATCTCTGCAGCTATGGAAGATGTTCTGGCTGGTCCCACCAGCTGTAACATTTTTTTGCATCTGTGGCAACACCACCCGCAAGCTGCCGTAAATTGTGGAGCCAATCAATAACTGGCTCCACTTTTGGGAATGCCATTACTGCAGGAGAAACTGTGGTTCCACAAGTGGCAACTCACTTGCGCTAAGCTTTTCTTGCAGCTACAGGATTTTCAAGTGTTTTGTGAATTCAGCCCACTGTTTCTACAAATGTCATGCGGTGGTTGACCCACAGGACTGGCAGGAAAAACAGTCACTCAAACAAAAAAGACCTTAACATGATGGCTGTCTTCAGTGCCACAGTATCACAAGTGTTTTCTTTCATACAGTTGTTGGTCATGAGGGTCCAGGTGGTATTTGATAAGAAACTGGAAAAAATGATTATTTTATTTTTCATTTTTTGGTACCCTGCCCTGACATCCTTGTTCAGTAACTCACTACTGCAGTACTGTTGAGTGCTGCTGCTGGCTGCTTACTGACATTTAAGGCATGCAAATACAGACACAAAATGTTTTTTTTTTTAAAGTTAACTTTTTTTAACAGAGCAATCTAAAAGAATAATACTGTTGCATTTCTCATATTCAGTAGACTAAAAATAGGTCTACAGTTCATCAGAGTAAATCAGAGTAAACCAGAAGCTTTTGGAAATAAATCAGGGTCAAAATCAGAACCGGATTACAGCCAACCACCCCATCCCTAGATCAGATTGCTATGAAATAGGACAATACTGCAGTAATATGAAGTGCCATTGTTGTATTTGAGTTACCAGTACTCTGTTTCGTGACATACTTTTTATCAGCATCTGATATTGACTGTATTAGCTATAAGCTAGCATACGTTTGTTCATGTGTTTTAAATCTCACTTCCATAGCACTTTAAATCACTTAGCACATTTTAATTTTTCATGAGATCCTATGTTGGTAGATTTTATGAGATGTGTCTTTAAATTTGTAAATCAGATAATGAATATTTAAATAAAACTGGCTACTTAAGAAACAGATGAAAGACACTGACTCCCCTATGTATTGTAATGCAACATGTTTACTTTGAGGGGTGGGGTTTTTGCCATCTGCTGTTTTGCATTCGGACACTTCATTGACACATTATTTGCACTTTCTATGATTGTGCAATACACAAATGAGTCTTCCTGGAGTGAATCTGGTGGGCACATTCTTTCTTGTAAAGTCTAGTGTAGCATGTGTAGCACATGATGTATCAACCACAATACATATAAACTCTAGTGTCAGCACATGGAGCATAGCGTGGTGTCAGATACAGCACATGTTAACTGTAGTGCAGAATCTGTAGCACAGTGTTATCTTAGCTATAGTACATGTAACCTCAAATAACATGTATAGTATAACATGGTGATAGCTGCAGTGCATATAAACACTAGTGTAGCATGGGAAGCGAAGCATGATGCCAACTAAAGTACATATAAACGCAATTGTAGGCTGCATAACACAGAGCAGTATCAGCTACAGTACTTGTACACTCAAGCATAGCAGGGGTAGCATAACATGGTGTCAGCTACCATAGATGTAAACCCTGGTGTAGTATGTGTAGCAGAGCATGGTGCTAGCTGCAGAACATGTAAACTCTACTGTAGCATGTGTGGCATAGCATAGTGTCAGCTACAGTATGTGTAAACTCTAGCTTAGCACATGTAAACTCTAGCACTGCATGTGTAGTAATGCATTGTATTATCAACAGTATATGTAAACTCAAGTGTAGCATAGTGTGGTTTCAGCAACAGCATATCAGCTCTGCTGCAACATGGGTAGAATTGTAAGGTGTACGCTATGGTTTATGTAAATTCAAGTGTAGAATGCATAGCATACCACAGAATGGTGTCAGCTACAGCACATGTAACTACTAGTGTAGCTTGTGTAGCACAGCATGGTGTCAGCTACTGTACATGCAACCTCCAGTGCAGCATGTGTAGTACAGCATGATATCAGCTACAGTACATGAAAACCCAAGTGTAGCATGTCCAGCATAGCATGCTGTCAGCTACAGTACATATAATCTACAGTGTAGCATGTGTAGTACAGCATGGTTGACAGGGAATGCCTTTGCCACTGGAATAGGACCTCTATTTTTCTATCTCCTTTGAGGCTGCAACCATTCTATCTTTGCTGATAATCTATGCCTTTTTATTTCTAGTCTAGAAGGCAGGCCACCTTCGGGCAAACCCCTTCCCTTCTCTCTTTTTATCACCATCTGAGTTTCTAATTTCTATGGGTCCAAATTATGGGTAGTCAAGTGAAGTGTGTGACCGCCATGTCTCAGGTTTTCTGAAACTGGACTGATGGCACTAAGACAGCATGAAGGCTTTTTGCTTGAAATGATGGTTTATTGTATAGCCGGCTAAAAGTAATGAGTACTCCCCTTTAATGGCATGCTAGCTGTGTGAGGCTTGCCTGAATTTATTTATTTGTATTTTCCAGTTTTTGTTGTCTGTACATATGTCTGCATATACAGTGTGTAGGTGAAGTAACTGCTGGGACAGAAGCAGCACCCCTCATTCTTTCTGTTCCCCTTCCTGCTGCTCACTGTCCTATAGTGATAATAAGAAACAAATGTTGAATGAAGTCTGGAATCAGCCCCATACTGTGTTGATGATGTTTGCCGCAGTGACTGAGCCATGATGTGTGTTGAAGCTGCTTTAAGTGCCACTAGCGACTCGCCCTTCATACCTGAGGCTTATTTATTTTTAAGAGAACCCCTACTTTCCTATTTGGTTGGTGGCTTCTGCTGCTTGGGTTTCCAGAACTGCCGCCGTATGAGACAGAATGCATTGTGGCTCCTTGCCATGCCGCTTAGACACTTCTGTTCCCATGCATTCCATGGAGATGTTCTCGGCAGCCTCTGCCACCCTGAAATAACTAAAGGTTAAGAAATTAAATAAATTAAAAGAAAGGAAGACTTGGCGCTTACCATGAAAACCATAGCACTCCCTCTCTCTCACTCTCTGTCTCTCACAAACCCATGTTGGAGAGCTGAGCATCTGGCAGGAAACAATTAAAACAGATACAATAGAAAAGAAAAAGGAATTATAAAGCCAGACTGCTCGTTCTACTAGAAGAGGGTATTGCACTGCCAGCTCCCTTAAAAGGAATTAGGGGGAGGTTGACTGTTTGACTGAGAATTTTCCTTATTTTCACTGGTCCTTAGGCACAGGGCCAAAATGAAATGTGTAGCTGATGGCTTACCTTTTCAGCCATCGGCAAAAGCTATTAATTAAATATTTTTAAAGCCCATTATAATAAGAGCTGCTTCCTTTTTTGTATGTAACAAATTACTCCATAAAACATGAAGAGTTTCTTATTTCTTTAGGAACTTAATAGAATTAACAACCTACCTGAAGCATGTCTGTCCTGTTCTGTAGAGTGGCTAGAATGAGTGCCAGTCCAGGTGCCCTATAGGCAGTAACAGACCCTAATGGTTGTTATTTATACAGGTTGAGCTGTCACTCAAAGTGGAGTGGAAAGTTTTCTACTCTCATCGCCGTTTATTTTCTTTTATATAGATTGTTTTTATATTTTAACGCTTAATTTGAAGTCATGTGGTTACTAGTAAACCCTAAATGTTAGTATATATTAAAAAGGAGCTGAATAATGCAGTTGTATATTGTTTGAAATCCTGATGTCACCTGGCCATGGTGGGCAGGTATTTAAAGCCTATCTGGACTACAGACAAGCAGATAGGGTCAGTATCTGCTGACAAGTGCAGGTGAAGGACTGAGTGGGTCGAATGATGCACTAGTAAAGTGGAAACTAAGTTAATTTGCCACATTTGTTTGATTTATGCTTTAACCTTTAGTTTTTTTTTTTGTTACAAGCAAGAAGTATTGCAATGATTTCTTCTGATATTTTCTTTTATTGAAAAAAAAAACAGAGAAAAAATAAACATCCCACAAGTCAAAAGCGGGTTGCACCTTATTTAGTGTGTGTGTGTGTCCATCTATATCCCACATTTCCACACATGGTTTTAGCTACTGAACATGTAACCTCCAGTGTAGCATGTGCAGTATGGCATGGTGTCAGCTACAATACATGAAAACTCTAGTGTTGCAGGTGTAGTATAGCATGGTGATAGCTACTTTACATGTAACCTCTAGTGCAGCATGTGTAGCAAAGCACTGTGTTATCAATAGTACATGTAAACTCACAGGTAGTATGTGTAGCATAGTGTGGTTTCAGCATCAGCATATTAATACTCATGTTAACGCAGGTAGAATAGCAAGGTGTGAATTACAATACATGTAAACTCTACTGTAGCATGTGTGTATCATAGCACGGTGTCAGCTACAGTACATGTAACTTCTAGTGTAGCATGTGTTGCATAGCATGGTGTCAGCTATTGTGCATATAACCTCTAGTACAGCATGTATAGTATAGCAAGGTGTCAGCTACAGTACATGTGACCTCTAGCATAGCATGTGTAGTATAGCATGGTGTCAGCTACAGTACATGTGGCATCTGGTATTGCATGTGTGGTATAGCATAGTGTCAGCTACAGTACATTTGACCTTTAGTGCAAACATGTGTAGTATAGCATGGTGTCAGCTACTGTACAGTAACCTCTAGGGTAGCATGTGTAGTATAGCATGGTGTCAGCTGCAGTGCATGTTTCATCTAGTGTTGCATGTGTAGCATAGCATAGTGTCAGCTAGAGAATGTTTAAACCATGGCTTAGCACATGTAAGCTCTAGCATAACGTATAACAAATCATTACATCATCAACTGTACATGTAGACTCTAGTGTAGCATGTGTAGCATAGCACAGTGTCAGGTACCGTACATGTGAACTCTAGCTCAACACATGTATACTCTAGCACCGGATGTGTAGCAATGCATTGTATCATCAGCAATACATGTAACCTGTAGTGTGGCATGTGCAGTATAGCATAGTGTCAGTTACAGTATGTGTAAATTCTAGCATAGCATGTGTCACAAAGCACTGTATCATCAACAGTACATGTAAACTCCAGTGTAGTATGTGTAGCATTGTGCAGTTTCAGCAACAGCATGTTAGCTTTAGTGCAACATGTGTAGACTAGCAAGGTATAAGTTACAGCACATAAAAACTCTATTGCAGCATGTGTAACGTAGCGTGGTGTTAGCTACAGTACATGTAAACTCCTTTGTTATGTGACCTAAACCAAGTCTTTTACTTTCTGTGCTCCAGCCATGCCACAAATCAAATTGGGTTGATGTTTGGCTTTTAATGTCTGGAAAAGCAAATTGTGTTAAAAACCAAGCTGCAGGCAACCTTACGTAGTGTATGCCACCAGAAAGAGACATTTTCACGGTCATTTAAGCGTTTTGTTTATTAACAAATTGCTTGATTGACCAAATTGAATTCTTGCTGATGAGCATAAACAGAACTATGATGATTGCTTAGTAAGCATAAAAACTGCAGATCGGAACTAGAAAATAATAAATATGTGACTAAATGTAAGTCAGGATCAGGATTTGTGTTGGCCTTTGTTTGTTTGCTTGTCTTTTACATCCCATTATTTGTCTGGAGTTATTGCTGTTCAGATGTAGAGCGGATGAATGCATTTTGGAGGCAAACCATAGTCAAGCAGCTGTGAACTCAGACAAATGTTAATGGCAGTGTCTTGATGTGAAATTAGGTTTCTGGTTAATGAAGCTGTACAGATGAGTATAAATTCCTGCCATAAAATCTCAGCAAAGAATGTAGGGCAGCAATATTTGCATGTGATTCAGAAAGGACCAGTGGTGATAAAAACAGAACATATGGGGTATTTTCAAAAGGGGCAGATGCTGACACAAATGCATTTTCCACCTGTGTATGCATCCACTCAACTGAATCAAAATTCTGAAGCCCTAATTTCAAAGAGTCCTGTGTTTTGCAACAGTTTCTACAATTTGCAACAGCCTATGTAAAAAAAAAATAATGCATGCACCAAACCCCAAATGAAGCATCGATCAAACAAATAGAGCACAAGACCATCTGATGGCTCAGTGAGTAGCATATTGTGCTTCCATGCAGTGATCCCAGTGGTGGGCTGTGGAGCTTGTCTCCCCGTCCCCCACAGGTTAATGCTGAGTGTCTGCATGGCCTGCAGAGGCACTGCCTGGTGTCAAACAGGAGGTGGGTGGGGCCAATGGGAAAATTGGAAAAACTGTGTGCTGAGTCATCCAAATGTCAGTCGCTGGCACCCTCAGCCCTACTCAGTATACCTTTTTTTTCAATATTCAGCTGAATATTCATATCCGGGACCCCAAATATGTGGAAATTCGGTATTCATTCTCATTCTTCGTGTACCAGTGGGGGCCCTCAATGTGATCAACTGTTTTACTGTGTAAGCAAGCACAGAAGTGTTTCCATTCCGAAGAAGGTAGCCATCTCTGGAGGAAGACAGATTATGCCAGTCTTTTTCTCCATGCCTGAGGAGGCCTTTATATTAGGAAATGTGGATGCTGGGGGGAGGATGGTGGGAGTTGGGGGCTACTGCTATGGTGGGGAGTGATTTTATTTACAAAAAAAAAAGCATGAGGAGATGGCAGCCATCACTGATGTTGGGCGGGTTGTACTAGTCACCCATCATGGGAGTCAGTTTTCTATTAAACCAATATATAAACATTATATTGTGGGTGTTTGGGGTGTGGTGGAGGGTAGGAATGGGCTGTTTTGTAGATGTTGGGAGGATTGGAGTGTAGTATAAGATGACTGGACTGGAGGGTGGGGGGCTGATTTTTTTTTTTTTCAAGATTGTATATGAATAGGCTTGAATAGTGCCACTATTTGTTATTTGGATCCAAATAATGACTGGTGCATTATTCACAGTATTTGGGAAATACCATTCATTACTCACACACCCCTACTACTAAGTGTCGATCCCTACAAGCCGTGAGGCCAGAGGGAGCAGCAGACAGATGTTGTTGGCATCAAGACCTAATCCTGAGGCACGAGTGCCAGCTAAGGGGTAAAACAGCTGAATTCAAATAAAATGGAACATGCATCAAAAGGATGAAGCTGGCATAATTTTATTATGCAAGCTGCATGTTTTGCAACCAAACTGCTGGATCATCGAACTTTGAAAATGCAGGCAGGTTCCAGTTTGAAAGTGCTGCCCATACAAAAAAGTTCAGAAGTATACATCTGCGACAGACATGTGGCTTGGCCCATGCTGATATTCCAAAGCTCCACAGAATACAAATCCATTTAGCTCCTTCTGTTTATTATTTACAAACAAGGTAAGTCTATACATGTCTTATGCCCTTTCACTGTTGGAGGCTATGTCTGTTTTTTTTTTCTGCAAGACTGCAAGTGGCTTTAAAAGCAGCACTGGTTGGCATTAACAATCGCTATTACTTTTTGGAATATTTGTCCCCTGCTTTCAGTGTAAAACTGCGACCATACACAGAGCCTTTTAAAGTAAGGCACCACATGGCAAAGCTGTTGCTACCATTAGTCGTCTGAGTTCTGATAAATGTATCTATTGATTCAACTACATTTGTAAGTCAAGCAAAAGCAGACCTTCAGCTTAAATGCACTTTTCAATTTGTTCTTTTTACTACTATTGGGTAGTTATTAGACACCCAACATATTACTATTCAAGGTCTCAAAGTCCTCATCACATTTTGTTAGCAAAAATCTTATTTGCATTAAGTTTTATTCTCAGCTGCATCACTTGGGTGCCTTGACATATAGCCAGCATTCTTCTTATTGTCACATCATTTGCCTTGTTGCAATTCCTTGGAGTACTGTGTCAGCAGCATGCTCAGAAACATTTGGTAAATATCTTTAGAAAAATACCGCTATGTACACTATGGGGAATAAACAATGCTTCACTCTGAGCTCTGATTTATGAAGTACTCTATATAATCTTAAAAAGATAGAGTATCCCAAATATGTCAGGCTGATGTACAAATGGGCTGGTGCGATGTATTTTTAAGAAGTATACTGCTTACATTGCAATGATTATTTTAAAAATATTGTCACGATGTTGACTCAGGGAGTCTTTGCAAGTCCTTTCAGGACTCCCAGAGAGAAGCAGATGGCATGGTGCAGTTTTTTTTTCACAAATCTATTACAGTCTTTCTTCTCAGTACAGGCACAGCAATGTGAACCATTCACAGCTTCTGTATCAGCTTGGATTTGATACACCAGAACCAATTAAAATCTGTTCTATGTTAAGATTTTCCATCCTTCAAATGATACCGTATATTAAGCATTAAATCAGCACATATTATTCCTTGTGTTTAAAGTCAATAAACTGTACTGTTAGAAGCTAATGCTATTTGGTAGCCAAGTAATTTAGGTGTGTATCATTATAGCTATATTTTATGCCACTGGTGCTTTGAGTACTTTGAAAATTATGTACATTGACAATTTACAAACAGAAACCATCTGTGATGTATTATTTTCTCATTTAGTTGATATACCACTTTTTCACAGGTAATATACTCCTCGCTACCCCTGGAGGTACATAATACTAAGGTAAAAATAGGAATAGATGTAATATATAGTTAACTATTAACACAAAGTACCAGATCCACAAAATCCACAGTGAAGTTCCACATCTTCGGAGGGGGGCATATTAGAGCTGGTGGTGTGCATAGGTTTCACTCTGTACATGAGAATATTTCTGTGCAGTCCAAAAGCTAAAGCATTTTGTTCTTTTTGTTACATCTATGTTGGTCCAGTAAAAGATACCAAATCATTTGCTTCTGGATTTGTTCTTACAAGGACCAATACAGCAAAGACAAAATCTGTATGTCACAGTAAATGGAAACAGTTTAGTTTAGGTATAGTTTTGTTTCACATAGAACCCTTTAGGCAGTGCCTATTTTCAAAGGGTTTGGAGTCAGGTACAACAAAAGGTTATACATCCCCCACAGTGACAAGTCGATAGTGACTGACACTGCAGCGTCAACAGCTCCACGTCCCTGTAGTGTCGGCACTGGACCCTGACACTGTTTTCTGGGGGTCTTGCACCTCCTCCCCTAATCAGCTCTGACTCAGAGTTAATTATTTTAATTGGGGGGGGTTGCAGGGGGCACATCCGCCCACTTGGAGGTTTTGGGGGGGCAAAGCCCCCGAAGAAAACATGGGAGGCAGTGACCACCTTTATGCTGACCACAAATGCCATGGACATAAAGGTGCCACTGTAACTGCGGTCAACAAAATTCTTTGTCGAGCCGGCCATCCTAGATCCCAGCAAAAGTAAAGTAAGTCAGGTACAACAATTTTACATAATAACAGTTGTAAACTACAGCTATGCAACAACAGATACACAGTGATATACACAAATACAAACAGCTGAAACAGGCTGTGCTAGTACAATAACTTATACTACATAGGTATAGACCATCCTGTAATTTCCTGTATGATCTCTGGGCCCACTGTTATGCAGTGGTACCACATGTGTGGTTTTCCACCCCTACAGTAGCACCCTGATATCCACTGAGTTGTTGAATAGATCTGCCATTGAACTTTCCAGTTCCTCTGCCAGCTCTATGAGCACTCATGGGTGCATTCTATCTGAACCTGGGGACTTTGTTTACTTCAGGGTGATGAGTCCTTTCCTTACCCTGTCCACTGGAATCCTATACTTAGTCCTGTCCCCTCCCCATCTTCCCTTGCAGCACCTTTCCATCTTTTTTCTTAGTGAAGACAAAGTAGAAGTATTCATTCAATATCTCTGCCTTCTCCATACTACATTCCACCCACTCTTCCTTTTTCAACTTCAGTATTCTTTCCTTCTTGTCTGTCTTCTCACTGATATACTGGAAGAAGACTATTTCACCCTCCTTGAGCTACTCTGCAATTTGTTACTTCTTTCTAGCCTTTACTTGCCTGACCCTCCTGTTTGTCTCCTCAGCTTTCTCCAAGTATTGCTCCCTGTCTTCATCTCTTTTGGGACCTCCTAAACTTCCCATACATGGCATCTTTTTCCTTCACTGATTGGCCACGTCTCTATTAAACCAACTTGGTCACTTGGATTTGAAGTTTTTCCCTTTCTATCTAAAACAAGTTTCAGTGGCAGCTCCTACTCCCTCCTTGATGACTGCCCATTTTTGATTCGCCTCCCTACCATCCCTGAGGCTAGTTAGGTGTCCCATCAGTATTTCTCCAATCTTTGTAAAATTGGCCTTCCTGAAGTCTAACACTTTATCTTAGCACTTCCAAATTCCTTACCCATCTCCACTCGCCCCTACCCCACAAGGCTCCTCTACTTTGATGCTTCTGACATGTTCTCCATTAGTTAATACCAAGACCAGGAAGGCCCCTCTTGTGTATGTTTGGTTACCCCTGAACCAGAAACCTGCTCTGAACAGTGTCCAGATTAACTGGCTCCTGGCACAGGCAGTGGACGGGACCCTCCAATCCACCATAAGAAATAACCCACAACCATCCTGTTCACTGCCATCTTGACCATGACATCCTACTCCATGTCCTTGTCCTCCTTCTGTCTGATGGCTTTTAATCTACGCGAATCTCAGTTTCTTTCCTTTTGTTGTTTGCAGTTGTACCCACAGTGCCTCTACCATCTCTTCCCTGGTGGCAGTGATGTCTTCCCTAATGTAAAGTGCCACCCACCCCTTTCCCCTTCTGTCTGTCCCACCTGTAGAGAGCATACAATGTAACAGAGAGATCCCAGTCTTGGTTCAGTGTACCCCATTTCTCTATGACTGCCACCAGATCCACCTTGCCTCAGCCATCATGGCCTGTAGGCCTTGCATTCTGTTCACTGAACATCTATCATTGAGGAACATCGCTTTCCACCACTTCTGATACCTCCTCCATAGTTTTTTGCCACATGTTTCTCCTCTCCTGTCCTCTGCCTGACTACCCACCCTTCACTCTTCTTCCCTTGGTCCTCCCCCTTGCTTTTCTTGCTCCTAGCCCTCCTCATTCCCCTCACTCCTTCCCTTACCTGGCCCCTCTGTTCTTGTTGCCAGAATGCCTGAATATAGACCTGCCCCACTGCCCTGAACCTCTCCTACACTATCCATCCTACACATCTTGCTAGGCTATTTGTAATGAGGTGTACTATCACATGAGACTTCCCACCAAACCCCTGTGTGAGTGAACCTACCATCAGGCATAAGTGTTCTGCTGTCATACTTGGGAGGCTAACCATTCTCCTGCCTAGCTGTACTCCTCCCTCTTATCCTATCTTACCCCTTTCTCTAATGAATCTCCTAGTACTATGTCCCTCCCTCCACTGTTCTGTTCTCCAGTCCTCCATATGCTGGTGCCACAGTTTTCTGTTCTACCTGCCTTTCTGACCCCTTCTTGTGCACTCCCCCCTCCTGTGATTACCTGTTGGCCTGCTTACTCTTCCATCCCCTTCTCAGCTGCCCCTTCTGCATCCCTTGCTACAGTTGAACACTGTCATCCCTGTCTCTCCACTTCACCCTCCTTTATACCTCCCTGGACACACCCTCCTACTCCTGTTTCCCTTACCCTTACCCTACCCCTTTCCCCACTGCTCCTCCTCTGCAACCTCCACTGATCTCCCTCCACAGGTCAACCACCCATCCTTTACCTGTGTCCCACTTAGATCACCCTGTTCCCCTACCTTGCTTAGTGGTTGAAATTGATACCTCATTGGTACTCCCATGGGTGCATCAGCACAACCTTCCCCCTGCCAAACCCTTCTTCTCCCTCCCAAAGTCGTCCATCCTACATCCTGGCTCAAGGCTTCTTCCATCTCTGAGATAGAGCATCTGGAACCCCTTTCCTCTGCTGTCCCACTACACCTTATTCTTCCCACTCACCCAGTCCTACTTTCCTTCCTCTCTACCAATATTCCAGCCTCCTTAATTAGCATTTGTAACTCAGCCATCAAGAATCATATTATCCTGCACACTGGGCAAACCCCTGTCTCCCACATTGTCCACAGGAATACTGCTGCCCCACACTCCTTACAAACCACCATCCTGCACTTCCCCCTGCTGTCTGTACATACTAAATTATTACCTCCTCCCTTGTCTGTGATGTGAGATTACCCTTTGATATGTATAGCAGTATCCCTATGGTATCCTCCTATGTTCCCCTAGGTAGACAGCAATCCTGTATTATCCTCTCAACCACCTTCCCCAGCTAAGGAATAATTTCACATGCCTGGTTAACAGGTCTTTGTAGGCGTACCCTTGACAGGGAGTGGTTATTGCCCCATAGTGTCCCAGCCCCCACTGGTCCATCCCAGTTAGGGATTAGTTTTAATTCCTTAGTTCCCTGCTTTAGCAGGCACCCCCTAGATAGGAAGACGATGCAATCCCCCAATTCACCTGCTTCTGCAGGTGTACCCCAGGTAAGGAGTGGTTACTGTCATGTAGTATCCTCATTACCCTAGATAGGAAGTATGTACTATCCCCTAGTACCCCTATCTCTGTGAATGTCTTCCAGTTAGGGAGCATTTTCAGTCACCTAATTCCCTGCCTTTGCAGGCCAACCCTAGATAAGGATTAGCTACAATCCCCTTATTTCCCTGCCTCTGTATGCCTAATCTGATAGTGAGTAGTTATAATTTCTTAGTAGCCTACCTTTACAGGCCTACCCCAGATAGCAAGTAGTTTTAAACCCTTGGTTCTCTTGCCTTTACAGGTCTCACTTGTCATAATCCCTCTTTCTCCTCCTACACATCCTTGTTTGCCTACTGCATTTCATCTTGCAGGCTAGCCTCACCACCTCACCTGTTCACCTGTTCCATCCTTGGCAGAACCCCCTATGATCTGCAGTCTGCCCTGCAGATTCCCTACAGACACCACATATGCCACTAGGCATGTCGACACATTCCTGCTTCTTGACACCCATGCTGTGGAGTGGCTCACACAATGGGTGTCTTGGAACTCTGGGATTCCTAAAGAGACTACAGCTACCTTATTGGTGGGTTGAGGTCACATGGTTGGGTCCGACCTCAAAATGGAGCTGAAAACTTACTCCCTTGTCCCTCACTGCCTCTGACCCCACTCCCTCGTTCACAATATCAGGCCCACATAGTCAATTTAAACAAAATGTAGCAGTTTGATAAACACACAGAAAAGCAAAGAAAACCACACTAATTACATTCACTTATCCCCCATTTGAATGTTCTCTGACTGGTGTCTGCTTATCTGTGTGCTTTACCTTTGCCTGCAAGAAGACTCTGTAGTCCTCTTTTCTGTACCCAAAAAGACTAAATACACCCTATTGGTGGGCTGCAGTCATGTGATCAGGTCTGACCTCCGTATGCACTGAAAACTGCCTACCTTGTCCCTCCCACTGAACCCTTACTCTCTCTACCCCCTTTGCTTGTTCATAGAATCAGCCCCACATAGTCAATTTAAACAAAATGCAGCAGTTTGATAAAGACACAGAAAAGCAAAGATACAGTAGCTGCGCTAATCACACTCACTTATCCCTCTTTGGATGTCCTTCAGCTGTTGTCCACATGCCTGTGTGCTTTACCTTTGCCTGCATATCAATTTTGTAGTCCTTTGTTCTGCACCCAAAAAGACTCCAGCCACCCTATTGGTGGGCTGCACTCATAAGTTCGATGGACTTCCAATGGTGCTGAAAACTACCTCCCTTGTCACTCCCTCTTTCCCCTCCCTCATTCACAGTGTCAGGCTCGCATAGTCAAATAAACAAAATGTAATAGTTTGAAAAAGACACAGAAAGCAAAGATAACTGTGCTAATCGTGTTCATTTATCTCCCCTTTCGATGATCTCTGGCTAATGCCCGCAGGCTGTGCAGTTCACCTTTGCCTGAGTGCTGATTTGCAGTTCTTTGTTTTGCACCCAAAAAGACTACAGCCACCCTGTTTGTGAGCTGTGGTCACATGGTTGGGACTGACCTACAGTGTTGATGAAAACTACCTCCCTTGTCCTTCCCTCTGACCTCCTCTCTCCCCCCCCCCCATTCAGAGTATCAGGTCCATATAGTCAATTTAAAACAAATGCAGCAGTTTGACAATGACACAGGAAAGCAAAGAAAAACTGCACTACTCACTTTCATTTATTCCCCTTTGGACATTCTCCAACTGGCATCCACTGGCTTGGTCCAGAATGTTGTTTGTACCTCTATAACTTTGTCCCCAGTGAACCAATTGCCACCCAGTTTGCAGGATCGCCAAGATCCTTGTACCTACTCAGTGTCTGATGTATTATAAGTAAATTGGTTTAATGGGGGGGGGGGAGTTATTAAGGTGCACAAATTGGTGTTGATCATTAAAGTTTTTACATAACCCTAATATACAGGCACAACCATGCTTGCATTATATATCTGTTACAATTTGTTTTTAAATGTTTCCTTGACTTGCCAGAGGATGAGGGGGACTAGCAAAACACTTGCTTCCCAGATCCATGAAGTAGGGATGCAACCCAAATCTCCCTAGCTGATGGACATCTGAGATGGGTGAAGGGGAACAGCTGGCCCAACTTCCCCAGATGATCTTTAATTTACCCTTGATCACCTACTTCAGTATCGGAAGGAAAAACTGCTGATTTGTAACCTCCGACTCAGAGCCTCGACAAGCACTACAGCACATTGGCTACCACACAGCATTCAGTATTATCTTTGGGGCTTGTGCTGCCAGCAGCTTAGAGAATGATTAAACAGAGCACAGTGACGTAACCTGCTTAAAATGCCCCAGACGCCACTCCTACTAGAACTTGTGCAACTAACCCAGGTTCAAGGGGAAGCAGTTTTTATTTGCTTGCTGCTATGCTACACATGCTAATACACTCTGTTGCAGAAGGCACTGAGGAGAAACTGAGAGGACCAGCAAAATAGTATGCTCCTCCAAAGGCATGAAAGTGTCTCACAGAGATTGCCAAAACGTTTGTATCTTCATACCTTCATTGTGGAGGCTTCACGTGCAATTCAATTGCTCTAACTAGATGCCTAATACTTCTCTCTCACAGCCATGAAACCTCTGAAGGACTGTTGAGTGCTGTCTTTACCAGTCTCCAGGTAAGGGTTTGGAGTTAAAGTGCCTTACTGCTCTCCTAAAATGGTTTCCTTACTATTACACAGGCTGCTATTCCCTTGATGTGGGTGCATTGTACAACTGACTAAAACATACTGATGGAATCAAAGCATAGGAATATTCTTTAGATGTTAATAAAGGAATAATGCATGGCAGGGTGTATGTTGTGCTGGGATAATGATGGCACATTGGCAATGTAGCTAAGACCACAAACATGTGTATCGACCTGCTCCACAAGCACCAACACTGCATGACCACTGATGCCCTTAGACTGGCCATCTACAGCTCCGTCACCTCCATCACTGACAACGGTCTAGTCATATATGGCTCTGCTTCCCCTACTGCCCTCCAGAGGATATCGGTGACACTCAACAAGGCCTGTAGGATTCTAACGGGTGCTACCCGCCTAACACACACCTGTGACCTGTACTCTCAGGTCGGATGGCTACCACTGCTTAGCAGAAAACAATATGAGACCTGCTTGTTAACCAAAAAAGTTCTCCTCGGGCTCATGCCATTAGGAGTGGCAAAGCTCCTTACTGCCAACAGCAGTACCTAGCTTACATGCAGTTGTCTATATCAAACTTTTCTGGTCCCTAGATGCCGGACCACAATGGGTCAGAGGTCGTTCATTCACAGGGCTCCTCAGTGGTGCAATACCCTTAACAAAGAAACACTTACAACTGCGATGCTTGGTGCCTTTAAAAGGGAACTCTGACTATTTCTCACTTCTACTCTACCACTCAATGTGACCACCTCTCCTAAGTAACTGCTTTCTCAGTTTACCCTAGTAGAAGTTGACCTGTAACCTCCCTTAGAGCTTTTTTGGCATCAGTTTCCCCCACTCTCACCCCTTACTACCCTTACCCCCACACCACACTGCCTTACCACCCCCTCCCACTCTAATGGCACTTTCAGATATGGAGCCCTCCAACCCACCCACCTCGCACTTTTGCCACACGCTGACAATGGTCCTTTAGCCTACTTCTTCCTGACTCCTTCCTACCCTATACTAACTATATACTGTTAACCCTGAAACTTGTCTAAAGCTGGTTTAAGTTGTCTCTCTCCATTCTTGGCTGTGCAATAAATGCTTAGACATCTTTGTGTTTTTAAGACTGTAACCATTGTTGACCTTTGTATGTATGTTACCCTACATCCTTTGACATGGAACCTTTGTAAATGAGCAGTTCCTGCTCGAAGGTATTTGTAATCCTAGAGTTTAATAAAATAAAAAAATAAAAAAGTCAAGCTTGGGTTTTTTGGGGCATGAGGCTGCAGGCTGAGTGCTTCCAATACCCCAGAACTGGCATTATCCCAGCACATCATACATCCTGGAGTGCATTATTCTTATTATTCAATGGCTCATTTACAAATAGATTTAAAACAAAAAAAGCAAGACATAGTGTTTTAATTTTTTTTTTTTGTAATTATTCATTTTGGAAATATACTGGCTGAAAAAAATAGTTTCTTATGGCATTTCTTCTCTAGGTAGAGCTGTGTGTGTGTGTGTGTAATGTGACTGAGTTACTGAGTGTTAGGTAGGTACAGTAGGTAGCTGTCACTTTCATTTTTATTTAGATTTATTTTACTTTCTTTGATTTATTTCTTAATTTTACTTAATTTAACTTTTCTTTCCTGGACACTCTCATTCACATTCTCAGGCTCAGCATGACCACACTTTCCTTCTCTGTGATCA
Organism: Neoceratodus forsteri; assembly: GCA_016271365.2. Taxonomy (NCBI): domain Eukaryota; kingdom Metazoa; phylum Chordata; order Ceratodontiformes; family Ceratodontidae; genus Neoceratodus; species Neoceratodus forsteri. The sequence continues at coordinate 274,713,809 of CM057453.1, read as the reverse complement.
CTGGCCACACTGATTCTTAAAATATTTTATATTTATGTGCTACATACATATACCCAGATAAACTTAGATTAAAAAACTGCTCTATTTCATTTTGGTCACAATTACTCGGGCCACCTGCTCCACCCTCACTGATGACTCTGCCCAACCACGATTAATTTTGAACCATCTGCCCTTATAGTTTTCTCTCTCTGAGGACAACAACCAAGCTACATGCTCCTTCACTCTACCTGTCTACAAACCATGCTCTCAAATACTCCTGTCTCTGTCACAGCAGAACAGCTTGCACTCCACCCAACTCCACTCTGTCACAGGTAGATCAACAGATAAGGAAAATATTCCCACGTTATAGGAAGGGGAGCTCAGGGAATAATACAGTTCAAGCAAGCAGTTAGGTAAATGGACAGCATCGAGCTGGTCCTTTCATAAACCACTCACTCCTTTTTCTTACCACAGGAAACAAAAAAGGAAAAGGATAGGAAATGATTTACAAAATGTTTTTGTGACTTTTTTGGGGGGAAGCAGCTCACTGTAATTTGATAGGAGGGATTTTTTTCTTTTACTTACAGTATATGGCTATTTGAAGTGAGGAGTGGAGCACAGTGGAGCGGACCGGTGAGCGGCCAGTAAAGCCGATCACGCTGACGACTTCACTTTTGTTGAGTGATTCCTTTTACATTGAATGTAGTCATCTGTGTGTTGGGACTAGAGCCATGATGTTATGCTGAGATAACATCACGGGTCCAGCCCCAGACTGACTAGCCAGGGTGCAGCATTCTCACCTGCCATGTATAATCATATTTTTATTAATAGTAAAGCTGAAAAACAAAACAATATATATATATATATATCTTACATGAAACAGTACAAAAGGTACTGGATTTCTTTCCTAGAATCTCCATACTGTCATCATTTTCCCCAGTATTCTATGACCTCTGTCCCACCCTTTCTCCTTTTCAAGTCCCCTAGGTTTAAAGAACTACCCTCCATCCCCTAAATTTGGTACCAGCACACTCTCTTAATGTCAGCCCAAACTCAGGTATTTGCATGTGAATATTTTTTGAATCGAAGTCCCTGCAGTGTATCCATGCCCATCCTTTTTATCTTGCAAGGCTTAGAATTTTTTAACACACAATTATTTTACTTTTGATTACAGTTATTGCTGTAATTACAATGGTGTGAGGCAGTCATGGATCTTCTTTTGCTAATTTATTTTTTAAATAGTGGTAAATGGAAAAATCTTTAATCCTGGAGCCATCTCATGCACTGATAGCATCAACAGGTGTTTTATATATGTTGTCCATGAGGCAAGGTCTTGATGTGTGGACATTTTTGTGATGGTAGCTTGTGCAGTTTCTGAGATCTGCATGTGTCATTTTTTTGTAAATATCTTAACTTTTTTTTCCTATACTTAACATGCATTTTTTTTGCTCTCACCTACAGCCTACATGGAATGGAATTTATATACCAAACTTTCAGGAGATGTGTGTTATGACCCAAGGTAATGCATTTGACAGGTCTGGTAAAAACATATCAAAGGGTTCCTGAGTCATAGGTGTTTTAATTTTAGTGTTCTTAAGCCTGCGCATGTGCAGTAGGGTTTTCAAGATAAAGTTCTGTGAAGAAAGTAAAAATGTGATGCGGCAAATCCTGTTTTTTTGTTTCGCACCTCAGAATTGGCAGGGCACAAGACATATTTGATGCTCTGCCAACCACCATCTTGTTCATTTTTTCCATGGACTGACAAATGTTTAAAATACAAAAAACTGCTGAGCTTTTTAAAAAGAAACATCAGAATCTAGCTAAACAGGATCTGTTTAGCTAGATTATGATTTTTTTTAATATTGTGCCCATTAATATGTTTTCTGGGCACCCAAAATCCCAGGTGCCCAGATTAGCAAGAGGATCGCTTCCCCGTGTTCTCTGTATAAGAACACCAGGAAGTTCTGGACTTCTGCAGCCACAGCTGAAGTCATGCTGCTGGATACAGGGTTAGCTGTGAGTCGTCCTTTTCTCTGGTGTCTAGTGGCACCCCCCACTTGCTGATCACTGTTCACATAAATAAAATAACTATTTTCCCTGCAATCTAGTGGCACCACCCACACTCCAGTCGCCATCCCCTAATTCTTAATTTAGTCCCCCCCCCCCACAGTCTGTTGTTTGATTGGTAGTGTCAACATCAGGGGCCCAATCCATGTGTGGCATTACAAGCCCTCCCCGCAGCAGTGTGGGACATTGGGTAGCTCACCCTCAGTGTTGTCAAATATTTATTTACTTGTAACCTGTAAAAAGAAATCAGTTCCCCAATGTCTTTTTTTAACCTGAAAAAGAAAATGGTCCCTCATAGTCTCCACCTTCTCCCTCCTTCCCCCATCCTGACCCCCCTGCTGAGCAAGCACCACCCCAGGCCCCCCTCTTGCCCTATATTTATCACCCTACATCATAGGTTGTCATCTTCTGTGGACCAAGACACATCTGCACTCTTCAAAACCAAACCATGAACTGTAGAATCAAGGTAAGTGCAGTATAATGAATTTCAATGGTGTTTTGAACTTATTGTCATAACTTTGCCATTTTTAGGAATTGTTTCACCACATTTTCAACATGGCCTTTTTGGGAACCCACTTCATTAACACTCAGCCTGTAATTTTCTAAATCAGGCCTGGAAGGTGATTTTCTGGTTCATGTGCGAAACCACCTTTTAGGTACAAACAATTAAATTTCACCACCAGTGTTCATGAGGTGGGGTCTCAAAAAGGCCATATTGAAAATTTGGTAAAAAAGTTCCTAAAAATGGCCAAGCTATGTGAGTTTGTTGAAGATTTTCTGGTAATTTTTAATATTTTGATTCCACATTTTCAACATAGATATTTTTTTTTAACACCATCTCACGAGCAATGCAGCTGTCATTTTTCACATCTTGTTCAAAATATGTTTTCACATTTGTGGTGCAGAATGACATTTTGGCATGGATTTGAACATTTTCTCCTATGGGGTTTTTGAGGTGAAGTCATAAAAAGATCTTGTTGAAAATTTGGGGTCAAAATATAAAAAGAAAATGCCATAGTTAAGACTATTCATTGCAATTTTGCTACACCTGCTCATAACTTTGAAAATTTTAAATCATTTGACCCCAGATTTTTAACATATCCTTCTTATTACCCTACTTCATGTATGTCACAGCTGTCATTTCTCAAGTCATGCCCAAAATGTGCTTTCACACCTGTGATATGAAATGGCATTGTAGTTGCACAGAATTACATCTTGGTGGGGATTCAAAGTTTTCTGTACTCGATACATGAGGTGGGGTAATGCGATGGCTATGCTGATAATTTGGTCACTATTACTCAGAGGTCCCTGTGCTTCTACAGCTACACACATGTATGCATCTATGGAGGGGTGGGAGTGCAGGGCTCGAAGGCTGTGCTAACTTGCAGGTAAATAAGGATATGATTATATTATTTCAAAAAGTAAGGAACTAAATTGCAAAAATCTGTGTTAATGCACTAGTTAGGGTTACGGCCATAAAAGTAGGGAAATGTGGCATTAGGGTTTCCAAACCTAACACCCCACCTCCATGCTGTACACACCACCAGGTGTTGGGGGTGTGCCTCAGGTATTCAGCCCTAACACTCACCCTATTGTTCTATACTGTACATATCTCAGCTTATTTACTTATGGAATGGGGTAAGCATTAGGGCAGATGACCCGAAGACACCCCCCAACACCTGCTGGTGTGCACAGAGTGGGGTGGGGTGTTAGGTTTGGAAACCCTAACTCCACATTTTCCTACTTTTGTGGCTGTAACCCTAACTAGAGCATTAACACAGTTTTTTGCAATTTATATATACAATATGATTACAACACAATAGTTAGTACTTGATGAGGACAGCAAGCTAAGTCAGGTGCCAGGTATGTCAGGACAGCAGCAAGCAGCAGAGAAGAGGGTCCACAAAAGCAATTTAACCTTTGCAGGGCCATGGACTGATATATCTGCCCAGAACTCCAGTACATTCTAACTCTGTTGGCAGTCTAAGGGTTAAAGGAAAGGTAAAAGGGGTCAATCTAAGGGAAGACAGGAGAGAGTTGAGGGCAACTAGGCTGAGAAAAAAGGCCTGACCAGTGTGAATGAAGAGCAATGGGGAATAATGAAGGACAAGTGTTCAGAAGAGTGAACGGATTACATAGAGGGAACCAAGGGGGATAGATTTTTCTTATAATAGATCCTTTGGTCTAACAGAAATTTATTTATCCAGTGAGGCAGATGTACAAAAAATTGATGAAGCACTAGCAAATGAAAATAGGAATGTACTTTTCTATAGCTGTTCTGAAGATAAGATGTTGGATAAGCTGAAGAACATTATTCTTCAAACTGCTATTAAATACATCCCTAAGATCAAAAAATACAAAAAGAATGGATTTAGGCCAAACTGGTCAACACATAATGGGCCCTATACATGTCTGTGTGGAGTGGTTATGCACTGTGCATCCACAGTACATAGCCACTCCATAACCATTGTGTTCCCCAAGCTGGATGCTCAAAATGGGATACGCAGCCCCTACACACCTAAATCCCCAGCCGCACAGACAGAAACTCTCAGGGGTGAGAGGGGGGCATGCCGACACTATGCTGCTTAGTGTCATGAACCAAGAGGGTGAAGAAGGGTGCTGAGTACACCAGGGGAGACCCTGCTGTAAATGCCCTATGCATCTAGCCCCACACACACGGGTTACCCACACATGTCCCAGCAGGGGTAGGACCCCCCCGACATGACTGCCCACTTACCCAGGCTGGATGCCAGCCCCCTCCATGTCAGATGACACACCCTGCCCCACCACAAGGCAGCCTGACCACAATGCATGGGCCATACCCCCCACCCCTGACATGCTGCTGCCAGATCCCCCATAGGCTGGATACATATCCTCACCCCCCCAACAGTTGCAGGACTGGTCCTCGGTGGTAGCACCACTGGAACTCTCCCTGCACACACAGGTGTCCCATCTGTGGCTAGCCCATGACCCATGCATAGTATCGCCACCCTTGCATTGGTGGTTTGTGGTCCCCCACCACCTGTGACACAGACAACACCCCATTCCCCTGTATCTGATCATCAGTGCCATGGCTAGGAATGGCCAGCAATGCAGCCTTCCTCACACCTTCTCAGCCACCAGATGTCTGACGCTGCTGGGAGCACGCTGCCTACTTATAGGTGCACGCTTCCAGCATCATGTGGATGGCCAGTGGCCAAGGAGGTGTGTGGCAGGCAGTGCCTATAGCCATTCCTAGCTGTGGCACTGATGGACAGGTACTGGGATGGGTGTTGTCAGTGCCTCAGGTGGTGGTGGGGTGCTGTAATGTGCAGATCAGGGAGGTGAGTCCTGGTATCAGGAGGCAGCCATGCACAGGTGTATGGGCCAGACCCATCATGTAGGGGTTGTTTGTGTGTGGTGCTTTACTACTGAGTCAGGGCATGGACAGGTCGGGTGTGCCATTCACTGGGCTACGTGTGTGTATTGGGGGGGTCCCTAAGGCTGCCACCAGTGGCAGGGCTCAGATGTGTGGAGGAGGGAGGTACCATGCACACAGGTATGTGGCTCTGCAGGAGGGGCCATTGTGCTCCTGGATATGGTGTGGGGATGGGTATTAAGCAAGGGGGGTCCCTGGCAAATGGGGCCATTGTGTGCAGGGCCAGGTGCATGTAGTGGTAATTCATGCAGCTAGCCCCATGCATACCTGTGCATGAGATCCACTCTGGGACCCAGGTCGGGCATTCAATTGAATGCCTGCCTGGGTCTACAGTTGCACCATGGCCACCCTGCAGAGTACTGCATACTGGAGGGGGCAGTGCATGGACAGATGGCAGCCCTTCATCAATGCCAGCCTAGACACATGTGTTCACAGGTGTGGAGCTATGTGGGTGAGATTCACACTTTTAATGCATAGTTCCTGCACAGTCGTGCAGAGCAGCCAATTAATTTTTGCTTAATAAATAAAAGGAAAAATATAAAAGATATAAAACTCACAAAACTTCTGCTAGTTGGGAAGCCTATAAACAAGTTCTAATTTACTACAAGTGGGAAATGAGAAAGTCTAAAGGTAACATGGAAAATACCTTGCTATGCAAGCAACTAAACATAACAGCAAGGTCTTCTGTAGTTATATAAATTCATAAAAAACATACCTCAGTGTGAGGCTGGTCCAATATTAATAGATAACAACAGTATCAATAGGTTGGTCAAAGTGGTGAACATATTCAATAAACATTTTTGTAACACTCTTGCAAAAAATAACACATCTTCTGTATATGTGGATGCCAGTTTAGATAAGGAAATTCAGTTTTCTATTGAGGATATTACCAAAAAATTGAACAATATCAAGGTTAACACATCCCCTGGTCCAGACTGTATAACTGGTAGCATGGTCAAGATTATGAGTAAACACCTTGTATATCCCCTTAAAGGTGATATAAAACAGTTTGTACAGCTCTAGAAGCCCCCCAGTTGCCCTTTTATTGGCTACCCAGTATTCTAATGTTTTTGTCTTTTTCTATCAAACTAATAATCTAATTTTGTTGCATTTTTTAACTACCCTGAATCTCTCTCTCTCTCTTCAGCAGTTGCTGCTGTCTCTTTTCATACAGCTTAAACATTCTATGACATCACAAACTCCTTTCCTAGCCATTAAGATGAATAGCATGGAATGGGAGTTATTAATGTCATAGAATGTCTTAGAAATATGAAAATCAAGAGCAGTAGCGGGTGAGGAGAGTGGAACTCTATGTAGATCTGAAGGCACCCCAAAGCTAGATTATTTATTTAACTCAAAATCATCAAAACATATCAGAATAGGTAACTGGCATGAAAAGAAAGATGGAAGAGCAACTAACTATGCAAAAATCATTTCCTATCTCCTCTAAAGAGCTCTTTGAGTGTAGTATGAATAGCTGGTGTGTACCTAGAGATTAGAAAAAAGCTAATGTGATCCCACTGTTTAAGAAGGACAGAAAATAAGACATGAATAATTATAGACCTGTAAGTCTCACCCCAATTCTCTCTAAAGTTTTGGAAAGTCTTATTAAAACAAGTGTAACCCCCTGTTCCTGGGGTTACTAGAATCCCATCAGTGTCAGCGTTAGGTAGGGAAGGTGGCTGGTGAATATCTAGTTAAATGGATTTTCACCTGCTCCCTCTCTGTTTACTTGGTCTCAGCTGAGAGCAGAGAGGTGATGTCATTTTAGAACTCTCACAGCAACATAAGCCACAGCTGGCTGTGAGTGTGGGGGAGCTTTAGAGTTTTCAGTTAGTTCTGCAGTAGTCTGGAAGTGGAGCAGTTCAGTTCCAGTAGCAGCTCAGACAGTGAGCAGCTTACTGAGTGAGAAGAGTCTGTATTTCTCACCCTAGTCTATGATATCTTTTGCTGGATTTGTGAGGTGGTGGAAACTGTCTCCAGGATTTCCAGATGCCCTCATTCCCAGTGGGATGAGGGGGAACTGCAGAAGTTTTGAGGGGCAATCCCCTGTTCCAACCTAGAACTTTTGAGGCTGCCTTTGGTGTACAGACTGTGAGTAGATTCTGTCTGAGTTACCCAGGATATGTACCTGCATTGTTTTCTTTGGGGTGACTGTAATAAAGGGACCCTTTCACCCATTTCTGTGAGTTTCTTTCTGAAGAAGTTTGTTTTAAAGGTTGCTGACAACAGTGAATGTCCCATATGTGACTATGCCCTTTATTCAGAACTTCAACATTATACCCTAGTGGTGTTTTCTGATGCTAAAATGTGCTAAACATTTGAAGATAGCATAATTTCTACAGTTCAGTATTTGTTGAGGTCTAACTCTGAAAGAATGGATGGGCATGGATGAGAAGGCAAAAGATGGGAGACCCCCATATCTGGAGTGACCAGTTCAGTACTTCTGGTTCTGTAAGGGCACTTGTTTTCTGTCAGTGCATCTGGCCAATGCCTGAAGAAATTTACCCCTTGTATGTGGGTTTTTGCTAGTTTTGAGCCATAGTGTGCTCTGTCATGGCCAGTGTGCCACATTCCTTTCTGAAAATCCTATGTCATATGGGAACTGTTCTAAGTAATGGCCTAGTGCTACTTCCAGGAGAATTTTGTGGGTGTTTTCATCGTGGCTAGTATCACATTTTCAGATGTTTAATCCTATCCTTGGTGGATGACCTAGAGGGATGGCAGGGGTTGCAGGATGATCTGGCAAAGCTTGACACCTGGTCAGATACCTGGCAACTGGGGTTTAATGCCAAAAAGTGCAAGATGCTGCATTTTAGGATGAAGAACCCAAGGAGGAGTTACCAGCTGGGGGGAGTGCAGCTAGCCCAGACAGAGGAGGAGGAGAAGGATCTGGGTGTGATCATTACAGGGTCAATGAACAATTCAGCACAATGTAGGAAGGCAGCTGCAAAGGCCAACAAAATGCTGGGTTGTATTGCAAGGGGTATATCCTCGAGGAGGGAGGAGGTGATTCTGCCACTGTATAGGTCATTAGTTAGAACGTACCTGGAGTACCACGTGCAGTACTGGCGCCCGTATCTGAAGAGGGACATTAAGTTACTGGAGGGGGTGCAGCGCAGGGTGACAAAGATGATCAAGGGGCTAGAGGACTTATCATACGAGAGGAGATTAAAGGAGTTGAACATGTACTCACTGGAGGAGAGGATGGACAGGGGTGACATGATTGAAACCTTTAAATACATGAAAGGAATAAACAAGATGGGTACAGAGGGGCTGTTCAAAGTAAGGGAGAGGAGGGCCACCAGGGGCCATGATATGAGACTGGAGGGAGGAAAGTTCAGGAGGGAGATGAGGAGACACTTTTTTACAGAGAGGGTGGTGGCTGGGTGGAATGCATTATCTGCAGAAGTGGTATCCAGTAGAACAGTGGACTGCTTCAAAAGGGGATGGGACAGGACAAGGGGGAGTGTTAATGAAGGGGAAGGGTGGAAGGAAGGGAGGGGCAGCTGCAGAATAAGGGGTGCTAGCTACACATTTGAGCAGACTTGATAGACCTCTAGGCCTTTATCTGCTGGCAAATTTCGTATGTTCATATGCTATATGGAAGGTTCAAGTTTCTGTTTTCTACAGATGTGTTCTGCATTGCCTTGTGCCATGAAGTGTAAACCCTTGGGGGTCCATCTTTGCTTTTGTGTTCCAACTTTGTTTCATAATGAAGCCACCCTCTAGAGTCCCAACCTGGTATGGACAATCTAGTTACTGCTTTCTATGTGGATTTACTGGGTACCCCTGTCCAGAAGTTGCAAACCCAGTGTAGCCCTCAGCAAAGATTCTCTCCTCAGGACCTGGGTTTTGGTATAGGTCTGTTTGTGTCTTGTACACACTTTGTGGTTTTCTGTTGGTAGTTGCTTTGTACTCCAACCCCTCTCTTTTCCCCTAGACAGAAAAAGTATGAGAGGTGTGGCTACTAGTTAAATAATAGGCCGTGCGGGGCTAAAAAAGGTTACAGCTCTTCTGGGAGAGCTAGACATAAATCAGCATGGTTTCACACAGGGAAGATCATGCCCAACAAATCGTTTGTGTTTTTACAAAAAAAAAAACCCTCAAAACTTGATAAGAACATACCATGTGATGTAATTTTTCTTGACTTCAATAAAGCCTTCAGTTTATGAAATTCAACTTTTAATTTTTTTCATCTTACAAATAACTAGCAAGGAGGCTACAATGTTGGCCTTACAAGAATACTGGCCAAGATAGACAAAAAGTAGCAACCATCAGTCTGTCTCTGGATCAAATAAAACTATAACAATACCAATACACCTACAAAACCCTCCTTCCCTCCTCCTCTTAACTCCTCCCCACCCCTCCCTGAGTGTGCCTAATGTACATAACAACACAAAGATACTCGAGAATTAGAAACTAACAGTCAGCATTTGCCAAAGATGGATAAAATTAACCAACTAAAATAAGCAGAGACATGTACTTACAAAATTTCAGTTCAAATATAAGCCGTATAATTTTCCCCAATTGCAGTTAAATGCATCCATACAGTTCTGGGAGCTGGCTATCAACCGCTCGGTATTGAAACAAAGTGACATTTCCTTCAGCCATTCCTCATGTGTTATGACTAATTGGTCCACCCAGTGCTTAAGAACCAATCTTTTGACCACAATAGAAATTAAGGCCATGTGAGATCTACGCTCCTTAATATTAATGGTCGAAAACATCCCAAGGATACATATCTCTATAGTAAACAAGTCCCCTAATCCCAATAGAGGATCTAAGCTGGATTGAATTGCATTCCAGAGTGGTGCCACTTTGTTACAGTGCCAGAAAATGTGAATCAGATTCCCTTCAGATGAACCACATCTGGTACAGGTTGCCACAGGAAGCCTACCCAGTTTGGCTAGTTTAACAGGAGTGTAATACATATTATTTAAAATATGATACTGAATAAGTCTATGTCTATCTTTGGTAAGATACCTATGCAGGTCCTTCCAAACCTGACTCCACATAGGACTAACATCAGTCAAAAGGAGAGTCCAAACTTTAGAACCCAGGAGAGCATTCGGGAATTTGATTCCCAAAAGAAGAGAGTAAATTGCCAATATTCCATGGGGCTTACAGGCGTATATCTGTACCTGTTCCAGAAAGGGCCTAACCTGGGATTGTGATAATATAATTCCAAAGTTGGACACCATAATGTGTCTCAGATGAAACACTTTGAAAATATATTTCTGAGGGATGTTGAATTTAGCTATTATATCAGGGGATGACAGGAGAGCAATTTTGACAGTACAGGTCTCCGGCTGAAATCTCCTGTAGCTGAGGAAGCCAATCTGGAAAAAGCAGTGAGCCCCCTATTTTAATGTTTGGATTTTGAAAAAGGGGTTGAGCCATGTCCTTTTTGTATGGAATGTTAAAAAAATTCCAGCATTGAGCTAACACCCTAATGGAAACTCCCACCACTGAATTTTGTACAGAATTTGGGAACGCAGAACTAGAAGAGAAAAATATTCCTGAGGAATTGAGGCCATGCAGACCAAGAAGCTTCCTTTCTAATTGTAACCTGATTGGTAGGTGCCCATCGCCTGTGTCTGAGAACCATCTTCCCATTTTTGACAGGTGGCTCGCCCAATAGTAGAAGATGAAATTAGGAAGACGAAGCCCACCTAATTCCTTAGGAAGGCTAAGTTTTATGAAAGAGCGTCTGGGATGTTTGCCCCGCCAGATAAATTTGGAGAGGGCAGAGTGGAAATGATGAAAATAGGACAATGGGAGCCAAAGATTTAATAAATTTAGGGGATAAAAGAGATGAGGGAGGACATTCATTTTAACAATACTGATATGACCCCATATTGAGAGTGGAAGGTTTCCCCATCTTTGAAGGTCCTGTTGATTGTTCATAATTAAGTCATCCAGATTCAGCTTCCTGAAAGTATCTGGGTCATTGGTGAGATGAATACCTAAATATTTAATAGAGCGAGGGGACCATTTCATGCCTAGGCGAGCAAAGCTAGCCTGGTGGGTAAGGGCATTTAGAGGAAAAATCACAATTTTCGATAAGTTTAATTTATAATTGGCTATGAGTCCAAACTGTCTGTTGATTTGTAATGCATGTGATAACGATACGTCGGGGTAGGCCAGATGCAGGAAAATATCATCTGCATATACTGAAAGGGTTAGAGACTGTTGATATACTGTACAGCCCATGACCTGGGGGGCGCGCTTGATACTAAGGAGAAGGGGTTCCAAATATAGATTAAATAGAAAGGGAGATAAGGGGCAGCCTTGCCTGGTACCAGTAAATAAAGAGAACAGTGGAGAGAATACACCATTGCAATAAATTTTAGCAGAGGGAGCTTGATAAATATTATGTATCCATTGAATGAAAACTGTGGGTAAGCCCATTTTCTTAAGAGTTGTCCAGAGAAACTCCCAGTTCACTCTGTCAAAGGCTTTTTCTACGTCTAATGAGATTAAAGCCATGGGGATCTGGGAGTCTTGAGCAACCTGGAGGATATGTGAAAGGGTCCACAAATGATCAGCTGAAGATCGACCTTGCACAAATCCCACCTGCTCGGGGCTCAACAGATGAGACCAGACCCGTTTGATTCTGAGAGACAAGATTTTTGTTAGAATTATGATATCATAGTTTAAAAGTGAGATTGGGCAATAACTGGCAGGATCATTATGTGGCTTGTCGGGCTTCAGGATGAGAACTATCATGGCTTCCAACAAGGAAGGATCTAGAGTATCAGAGGTGAACATATATTCAAATAAATTTAAGAGGAGGGGGGCTAATTCACTAGAAAAGGTTTTGTAGAAGTTGGCGGGGAAGCCGTCTGGTCCTGGTGACTTATCTAATGTGAGCCCTCTGATCGCCTCTTCTATCTCCCCCAAGGTGATTGGGGAAGACAGACTCAAACAATGCTGTGCTTGAAGAGACGGGAGGTCAAGGCTATCCAAATATTGTTCTATACGTGAGGGTGTGACCTGTGAAGGGTTTTTACTGTATAAATCTCTATAAAACTTTTCAAAAACCTGAGAGATATCACGTGGGGAAGTCTTAATAGAGCCATCTGAGGCTAGTATAGAAGGGATGAGCCTAGAGCTCTCTAGTTCCCGTAACCGGAGGGCAAGCATTTTTCCTGGCTTCTCGCCTTGGTCAATATAGAGGGCTTTAGTTTTTAGGATGGCATATTCAGCCTTTTCTTTTAATAAATCTGCATATTCGTTTCTAAGTTTCAGCAGGGTTTCCAAGAGACCTGGAGGGGAAGATGTGGATAAGATATTTTTGGTCTCCTTGATTTGATCTGACAGAGAAATAATTCTTGCCTCCCTTTGCTTTTTCCATTTGGAAGCTAGCCTAATGAATTCACCCCTAATGTAGCATTTAAAGGAACATCATATTTGATCAACCCTTTTGATGAAGCCATTATTAGTATCCATAAAAGAAGAGATTGCATCCCTTATGTGAGAGATTATGCGTTCCTCTTTTAGGAGTTGTGTATTCAGTTTCCATGTAGTGTCCCTTTGACTGCACGGGTCTGGAGAGAACACTAGCCATGCCATCGAGTGGTCCGATATGACAATTGTTTCTATACCAGTCTGGCGAAGGCCAGCTAAAAGTGACGTGCTGGTTAGAATATAGTCCAGCCTAGACCATGACTGGTGAACCTGGGAATGGAACAAGAAAACCTGACCAGAGGGGTTAAATAGAAGCCATGGATCGCTGAACCCAATAATATCCTTAGGGCTTGCCTTGGGGGGCGGGGAAGGGGCTTTAGTGGCCTGTATGTTCTATCTAAGTCTTGTGTTGGGGGAATATTCCAATCTCCCCCAATAATTAACCTGGAGGGCAGAAATATGCTCTGCTTGTCTGCCAAACACATAAGGAACTCCACACTACCTCCCACTGGGCCATAGACTGCACCTAATACTACCATGTTATTGTTCAGCATGCCTTTAACTAAAATAAATCTGCCTTCTGGATCTGATAGTGTTTCTTCTGCTATGAACAAAATGTGCTTCTTGATCAGAATTGCCAACCCCCTGCTCGCAGATGACCCACGGGCAGTAAAAACTTGGGAAGACCCCTGTCTGTGTAACCCATTTGTTTTGGTAGCTAAAAGGTGGGTTTCCTGCATCAAAAGGATGTCTGTATTTAAAAGAATGCAATTTTTGAGAACTTGATATCTTTTAGTCATGTCTTTGACTCCTCTAACATTCCATGTGGCTATTTTAATTGTTACCGAAGTCATTACCATCTTTTTGAAGGAGACAATAATCCTGTGTCAGTGAATGAAAAAAGAACCCCAAAGGGCACATTCCAGTCCCCTCACCTACCCTCCTCCCCCTTTGAACATAGATAGAACTGAAACAAGAGAACCCTTCCTGATAGTTTCCTGTATATGTTTGTAAAGCTGAGATTGTGTGTAGAAATAACTGCTCCCTTTTCATCTCCATCGTTGCTATAGTTGGGAAAGTCATCAGATTCATGAAATCCCCCCTCCTCCCAAAACCCCCTCACACTATGTACAATAGGTCCCCCTTTGAAGGTAGTTTTGAGTATGTAAGTCTCCAGGATAGAGGACCCAACCCAATAGGCGACCTTCCCTTGGGAACCTATAGCTCCATGTAAATACCAGATCTGAGCACTGGTGCCATAGACTACCTGAGTGAGGTATACCAGAAGTGCTTGACAACTACCTTGCTCTTTAAGCTTCCCCGGGAGACTGCTCTTCTTCCCCTTCTCTGGCGCAATATGCAGTTCTCGCCAAGCTTGCTCCATTCCAAAGCCTCCCACCCACCACCCCTCAAAGAAAACCGCAAGTGTACGCCCTAGATAGGTTAGTCAGAATCAGGAGAATTATTAGAGAGAATACAGAGCCAATTCCAGGGAAAGTGAAAATGAATCCATCTAGTCATAGGTTGACCAACCTACTCAAGATCGAGAATGCTGCTCCAGTTGAGATTAGATAAACCCAGAAAACTTGTGAAACAAAGCACAGGGGGATAGAGGTCTCCAAAAAAAACCTTTATCCCATACCTTATTAACATCTACAGGAATGAGATCACCCTGATGGGTGGGGAGGTGATCGGGAGACCTATAATTGATGGGACTAAAAAAAAAAAAAAGTCCCCATTAGCAGCGCAGGGAAATGCACAGTAAACAAAGGTTCCTACCCCCCTCCTCACAGGAACACACCATCAATCGCACCACAGAATTAGGCCTGCTAGGCCTCAGGACACCCCAGCAGCCCTCCAAAACCAACCTGAGAGAGACCAAAGAGAGAAGGAAGAGAGGGGAAAGGAAAAAAGGAGAAGGGATCCAAAACAGGTATGCAATTCACTTCCACAAGACTAAGGACTGAAAGCCTTAGGTATTTGAGATAACAGTTCAGCCAGTCTTAAATAAATTAGGTAGCTTGATTGTGAGATCCGCAGTTGCTTATTCTGGGGATTCGTAGGAATGCCAGACTCCCTCAATAGCCACTTGCAGTTTAGCCGGGTAGACCATCTTGAAGCAAATTCCTGCTGCTATTAGCTTGCTGACTGTGGGATGAAATGCTGATCACTTGATGAGTTTCAAAGGGAGATCCTGAGTTATCCTCAGCTACGCGTTACCCCATAGGTTGGCTTGGAGCTCCTTCGATTTGGAAATAACATGCTGCCTCTCAAGGTAGCTTAGGAATCTCAGTATTATTGGCTGTGGTGGTGATTCAGGTGGGGATTTCAGCTTGAGAGAGTGATGGGCCCGTTCTATGTGGTACTGTGGACTTAGTGGAGATGGGCCACCGATCTTAACAAGAAATTTCTGAAGGAAGCCGATGGTATCAGGGTCCTCCTCCATTTCAGGTAGGCCTAGTATCAGGACATTATTCCTTCTGCTTCTCCCCTCCAAATCTTCGGTTTTCAGTTGCATCTTCTTAAGCTGTAGCCAGAGCTGAGCAATTTCAGGATCCATTCTCTCCTTCCACCTCTCCAGAGAGGTGGTTCTCGCTTCAGAATCTCCCATTCTTTGCGACAGGGAACTTAGGTCACCTCGAAGTGATTTTAATTCTGCCGATATGTCCTTGAGTGTTTCCTTAAAAGGGAGCAATTCTTGAAGAAAACGTTCCTCCATTAGAGGAATCGTTGAGGAGCTGGAAGAACTTGACTTGGAGGTACCCCAGGAGCTCTGATGTTTCAAATTTTTGGCTGTCTTCTCTGGGGTAGCCGGAGGAGTGTGTTTAATGCAGGCCTGTTTCATCTTGGCCTCCATCTCAGGTTTATCACCAAATCCGTCGACCGAAAACATCCCCAGTGGCAATTGCTAGTGCTTCAAGCGCCAGTACAAAGTGTAGCTAAGATCTGAAGCTTGTTCTGTATTTTAAATTGGGCAAAGTAAGCTTTTAAAAGAGGTTGATAGGAGGGAGCTTCGAATCAGCGCTGCTTCTAGGTGCCCTGCATCACGTGACTTCCAAAGCCTTCAATTTAGTCCCACATTGGGCTTTAATTGAAAAGTTAGGTGCCCTTAACATTAATCCTAAATATATAAATTGGATCTTGCATTGGTTAAAGGATGGAACATGGAGAGTTGTAATCTATGGTCACTATTCAGAATGGGGGTCTGTGGCTAGTGGGGTCCCTCAGGGATCAGTACTTGGTCCCCTACTGATTCAAATATTTATTTCTGATTTGCCATTAAATTTATTGAGCTGGGTATCAACATACATGATGACTGCAAGATAGGTGGTTCTTGCAGCAGCCTAGAGTAAGCATCAAGAATTCAGAAAGATCTTGATAAAAATCTCACTACAGGCAAAAAAAATATGTGAAATGTCCTTTAATCACGATAAATTTAAGGTTCTGCATCTAGGATTGAATAATCCCAAATATAGTTATTTATCTCACTGGTATCCTATCACATGAAACTAAACAAGAAAAAGATCTTGGTTTAGTCATTCAAAACAAATAACAGAAACTATAAACAGAGTTTATAAAATATGGTGGGCAATAAGGAGAAATGTACATTCCAGAGATTGATCAGTACTTTTCCCTTTATACAGGTTTATATCCACCCTTTTTGAGATAATTCATCAAATTCTGGTACCCTTATGTGAAAAAAGGTGTATTACAAGTTGAGAAAGTACAGAGAAAAATAAACAAGCAAATAAATGGTATAAGGAATTTAGGTTATGATGATATGTTAGGCCATCTTGGCCTTATGTCTCTTGAAACAAGATTAATGAGAGGTGATCTTCTGCTGATGTGGGACATAATAAAGGACCCATACAGTATTTAATGTCTGAGATAGGCCTAGAATTTAAACAAAGAGTCGCTGACACCAGGGGTCATCCACTGCAATTGAGATGTCAAAAATTCACTTCATTAAAACAAAAATATTTTTATTCGTAAACATGAATCCTTGAACTTTCCTTCCTGAGAAAATTGGTGTGAGCGAATATCAAAATCTATTTAAAAATAGACATGATAGTCCAATATTGTCGAGAACATGTGTATCTTATTATGGGTGAATGTTAGGAGTCTAAATGGGCTTTATGCCTTATGCTCCCATTCTTGAACCTTAATATGAACCTAAGGGAGAAGCCAGATCAGAGAAGTGGGAGGGAATGGATGTAAACATGAACATGTAGAGGAAGGAATGACAATGGGATAAATGCCACGAAGATATGAAGGAGGAGAGAGGAGATGGTGCAGAGAGCAGTGATTGGTAAGGGAAGACAGTACTAAAATGGCAGAAGAAGTGGAATATAGAGTTCAATCTGATTAACATGGATATGTGGCCACCTCCAAAGACCACATCTATGGAGTCAAAAAGTCAGAAGATCATTCTTAGAATGATTTCACATCAGACCAAAGGCAGAAGGCATGATTTATTCCTGTAGAGGTCACCAAGTTTTGGGCAGTTTTTTTTTTTTTTTTTTTTTTTATGATAGCATCAATGCAGACCAAGAAGTTGAGATGACTGTCTAGCCACACACCAAAGAACTGGAAACAAAGGACTGACTCATGGGGGGTGTCATCAAGAGTTTAAATTGTAGGAAACAGGCTAGAACTGCTGAGACATTGGGTGCTACCGAATAGCATGGAGACTGTTTTTTAGCATTAAAGGAGAGCTGGTAAGCACAGAACCAGAGCTAGTAATTGTGAAAGTCACACTGTAGGGACTGTTCCAGCAGATTGATGGAGGTTTATGTAGCAAATAGAATTGTGTTCTTTGCATACATATGTATGTTAGCCAAGACATAGGATGAGGGGGAGGTCATTTACATAAATAGAAAAGAGAACTGGGTCCAGGATAGAGTCTTGGGTTACAGTGGAGTTGACCCAATCCAATCCATCTTTATTTTTATAGCACCTTTCAAACCAAGGCCCTGTACAAACTTTAAATACAATAAAATACCATAAAACTGACTTACAGATATATAAAACCAATCATTGTCATCAAGTTCTAATGCGGGAAGGCCAATGAAGACAGATATTTTTTTCAACATTGTTTTAAAACTATTGATGGTCAGGCATTCTCTTAACCGACAAGGTAGAGAATTTCACAGGGTAAGTAAAGGATAAGGAAGGGTGCCAAGAAGGTTTACCGCACCTAGACTGACTGGCTCTGACTAGAGAGGTAGGAGTAGAAACAATAAAGGGCATTAACTGAGGGCCCAGCAGCCATCAATTTGTTGAGGAGTATGAGATGGGCAACAGTTCAATAAAGTTGGCAGCCGATACATGACCTTGTTGAACTACAATCGTGGTGCAGCAATACCCCTTCTACCTCCATCACTGCCCTAAGTATAGAACCCCCAATTGCTTCTATCTTCTGCTGCTCTTCTCAGCCATTTCCTTTCTCCTTCTTGGCAGGTTGGGTGTAGTAGAGCCTGGAATGCCCATACCAGCCCCAATTGCCTGTTTGCCATCCTCAGCCTCGCCAGCCAGAAACTGATAACTGCTGCCAGTGTCCACTGGGAATGGTGCTCCTTTATTAGCATGCTTGCTACCGCCTTCTTCCCTTTTCATTCATCATTATCCTTAACACTTGAGATCATAGTCCCTGACATCCTCCTGCCAACCCTATCTGGTTTCTTACACATGCACCCCCATTTTAGTGCCCAAATCCTTAGCCTGCTCTCCTCCCCATCTTAGCTGTCTGCTTAGCTTCCTATTCCCCAATAGTGCCTCCTACTATGGATGAGCCAACTCCAAATTTGTGCTTGTAACTTTTCACCTTTACCCTCCATTTTGCAAATAAAAATTTTTGGGCCACTTCAGATCACTGTAACCTTCAAACAATTAATAAATAAAAAAGACTCAGTCCACTCCTAAGTGGCCAAGACATGTCCCATGGCCGCCCTTCCTTCACCTTACTCCTGATACATCCTCCTCCTCTCCAAAAGATTTTTTTTTATTTTAAAAAAATGACAGCTTCTGGCACTGTGCTACATGCCAACTAAGTTATTTTATACAACTGTCTGAAGGAGAGGGGTGGTAGAGGAATGTTATTTATCCCGATTTGGAGCCTGCTAGACTCTGATGCTAAGGACCCAAAGTTGCTTCTGCAGAAGTGTGAAGTTGAACCGAAGGAAGGGGATCCAAACTGAAGCTAAAACATATTTGACGATTTCCACCGTAACTCACCTATTCACCAAATCACTACTCTAGCTGGACTCTTTACCTATTGATAGCTTCAAAATCCACAGTGGCTGTAGATGTATCTCACTGTCCTCTATAGGCAGAATGGTGTACACTGCACAACCTTGGCAGTGCACCACATTTGGTTCACAGTCCCAGCACCCAGGATGCTAGTTGTTACCCTCCTATTCCAGAGTCTCCTTTGGCTCTGAACCCTCCTCTGCATTCCCCCACTGTTTAGCCAGTTGCCATTCCAGACTAACAATATTCCTTTTCAGAACAGTGACCTGCTTACAGTAACTATATACTGTGTGTGTGTGTATATATACTGTATATATTATGGTAGCATGGTAGTGCTACCATAGTTAGGGTTGAGGAGCCATTTCTATGTTAAACCCCAATATTTTGCACCTTAATAACTTTGCAGCTGTTTGACGGATTTGCCTGAAATTTGGAATACATGATCAAGAGCTATAGGCCTTGGGATCTGCCAAGTTTTGTACTGGTCGGATGTATGGCTGCGGAAATATTAAGCATGATCTGCGCACAAGTTTATGCTTTTTCTGGAATTCTACGGTCACACATACAGGTCGCACGGTTTGTGCGACTGGCCCGAAATCTTCAGGGAATGTGCGCCAGCCCTGATGTGCCTTCAAAGATTTGGTGAAAAAATATTAAATGGTTCAAAAGTTATTCAAAAAACAATTTCCCATTATAAGTCAATGGGAAAAGTTAACAAAAAGTTTGACAGTGTCGCAAATGCATTTTTACTTTTGCAAATGGCCCTGTTACTTTCGCAAATCTGCCATTTTGTTTTCAGTTAGTGATCAGAAAAATGCTTGGCATTTAAATTTGGGACCCTCTAGCAACCTAATTCTTTTTGTATTCACCTAGTCAGACCCTGAGGATGCTAGCCATGTCTTTATTTTGGGGTGAAACACCCCAGAAATATGTTTTTCAAATTTCTGGAAAAAGTACTTTCACAAAGTACTTTCATGCTCATGAAAGTGTTGCAAATTTTTGCGAAAGCTTTCACAAATTGCGACAGTAGTTTTCTAGTCTGTGGGAAAATGACAGCAATTCTTTGGCACTGCGCTGCAAAAGAACGGTTGGGAGTTTTGGGCTGAAATTTGGAGGGAACACAGCCGACATCTCACAGATGTGCCTTTCAGTGTTGTGCTGAAACAATATTACATGGCAGCAAAGTTATGGCACTCCAAAGTTGACAGTTTTTCCCATAGGATAACATTACGGCACCCGACGCATTACAGGAATCCTTTGGCACCCACCTGCAAAATAACGGTTTGGTCTTTTTTCCTGAAATTTGGAGGGAAGACAGCCAACAGCCCACAGATGTGCCTTTCAGTGGTTTGGTGAAAAATATTACAGGGAGGAAAAGTTATGGTGCTCTGAGCGTCTCTTTTTTACCATAGGATAACTTATTCTGGCGTTTGCAGCGCATTTCAAGGCCCGTATCTCTGAAAGCGGTGCGAGATCTGGACTTTCGTCAGAAAATGCCTAGCCCCAATGGGGATAAGGACAAAACTAGCCAGGACAGTCATAAATCATATGACTTTAATTTTTTTTTTCTATGTGGTACGGTTCCTGAGATATAACCTATTTAGTATTCCAAGTCCTCATTTTCTGCTCCAATACCCAATATTATGCATGCATTCTCTGTACTCACTGTCTTTCTCTGTGCAGGTTTTGGGGAAAACCAGCCTGTGTGCATACATTACTGTTACCGTTGCCCTTTCTGCTTGTGGTTCTGTACCCGTTTCACTTACCATTGATGTCTACGCCACCATGTGCGTTATCCATTGCATTTTTATTTGTGCTTGTGTTTCTGTTATTTTTTGCTATTTGTGTCTACAGTACTGTTTCTCTTTCTGTTTCACTTTGCATCACCATGCCCATTGACATTTCCGTTTGCAGGCACCATGTTACTATGTGACAACACATTACGTGGCAGACGTTCCGTCTACTCCACCGTTAATGCGTTACCCTTTCTGTTCTCTTGATAGCGTTACCATGTAATGCCACTGTTAGCGCTTCTGTTTGCATTGCTGTTCCTGTTACTATGCCTCAAGACATCACGTGGTGGGGCGCGCGCATTGTGTACGGGAGCACAGGGCCGGAGGGCCCAGCGCTCCTGCCGCTGCATTACATTCACTATTTCTCATTATCATTCTTAAAAGAAGGAAATTAGAGGCAAAAACTCCATTTAATGCATTAGTTAGGGTTGTTCCACAGCGACAAAAGTGAGAAATTCGGTGTTAGGGTTGAAAACCCTTGGACCTCCTGCCCACCCCAACTAGCATTGGGGTGTGCATTGGGTACGTCGGTCCTACTCTAACCCCATTCTCCTATACTTCTGCTGCTTTACACATGTGATGGGGTGAGAGTTAAGGCTGATGACCCAATGCACACCCCAATGCCGGGTTGGGGGTGGGGCAGGGGTCTCATGGGGGTTTTCAACCCTAACACCGAATTTCCTCACTTTTGTCACTGTGGAACAACCCTAACTAATGCATTAAATGGAGTTTTTGGCCTCTAACATATATATATATATATATATATATATATATATATATATGTATATAGCTACATACATATATCCCTTATCACCTCTGAAGGCATGATGGCATACATACTGCAGTTCTAGAAGAACTCCTAGTGTGCCTCCATCCTCCCTGATAATTGACTCATTTAGAAACAGTTGTTAGCCCCCTGCCCACCCCCTTCAGCTCAACTCTCACTTCAGCCAAATCTATTTGCCTTGTGACCCTATGTTTGACCTAAGGCAGTGAGCCCTAACTCTCAGTTGACACCTTGAAGAAACTGATTCCCTCAGCACTATAGCCCTGGTTTCAAGCAGGTTTCATCTATAACTTAATCCTTGACTGTTTTGCACACACTTGTTCTGATTGCCCTAAAATTCTTGTGTCCTGACACTGAAAATAATTACCTGACATGTCATGAAAAATCAGACCCTTGTCTACCCTTAATATATGCTGTACTTTATCCTACTCCTAATGTATTTTAATCTGACAATCCCCCCCTTGTTTGCCCAATTTAAGCTGCTCATCAGCATATTATAAATATGTCCCTTCACAAATTACATAACACTCACTTCTCTTGTAACGTGTTTAGTTACTTTCTTTGCAGAAAATGCACTGGCTGAAACCAAATTCATCCCATGTGGTCCACTAACATAAATTTCCTGCAAAAATGCCCCTTTTTTATACCTTGATGAACTACAGTATAGCACTTTATACATCATGGCCCAACCTCCCAGCTGATACCTCGTTGAAACTGGTTCCCTGTGTACAAGAGCCCTGGTTTCAAGCAACTTGTTTCAGCTGGAACATAACAGAATACCAGAGGCAACTGAGAAATTCTCTGACTGCCTGCATACCCCTAAAGGATCAACAGAGAGAATCACTTTAGAAACATTGGAAAATATCTGAAATACTGTATCTGGCCAAGTCCTTGGCTGTAAAAGTACCTGTGACTCATGTGTTAGGCTTCATTGAGTCTATTTCTAACTCACTGAAGTTATAAGGCCCTTGTTTACACTGCTATGTATCAATTGCATAATTTCGTATTGTGTCCTGCACTATGCTGCATATCTTGATGTATTGTTTTACTACTGTTTAATTAGAGATTACATTCCATATTGCTGTTATGGCATGATTTTAACCTCCCAGGTCACACCTTAAAATAGGCAACCCATATCTAGAGCATTTACCTGATAATTAAAAAACAAAATAAATAAATACAGTGGACATATGATTAGGAAGTGTAGAAATTAGTATGTTTCATCAGCTGAGTCAAATGAGATGTATTATCTTCACAGAAATTATTCCAAGTTGGAACTGAGAGATAAGTAAGCCTTCTGGTGGGAGATTAAGATACAAAGTGATGTATGCTCACAATGGATTCCTAGGAAAACCCATGGCAAATAAGCTTTGCTGTAAAGGTAAAAACTCCACTAGTGATGAAGAAATTATCAAAGAGGAACTGCTGGAATGGAACCAGAAAAGCTGGGTAACAGGGTCACCATCACCAGTCAGCTACTGATTTAGTAGGATATTCTGGTTGATTTAATCAATCATGGCACTAAAGTGAAGGATATGAGAAGGAATTAAATGAAGAAATAATGCATGGCAGGGTGTGTGTGTGTCATGCTGGTATAACTTCATGCCTTGAGTGGTTGGGCATGAGGCTACAGGTTGAGTGCATCTAACACCCAAGAAGTGACACTATCCCAGCATGAAACATACCCTGGAGTGCATTATTCCTATTATACAATGGCTCATTTGTGTGAAAGAAAAAAAAAAAAAAAAATATTACAAAATAAATTTAAAAGTTGATTTTTAGTAGTTTTTTTTTAAATAAGTAGGTATACATAGTAAAAGAATAGTGCACATTTACTGTTTTGCCCTGCAGGTGGGGCTGCTGCTTCAAATCTCCTTCCCCATTGTCACAGTTTCTGTGCCCATCTGTTACTGTGTGTCTTTGGTTTGTCTCACCCCCCTCCACCACACTGAGTGGCATTTTATCCCCCCCCCCAAAAAAAGAAAATTCCACTGATACTGTCCACTCTCAGTGAAACTGCTATATGTTTGGATCTGTTGAAAAGTTATGGTAATTGTGTATGGGGAAAGTGAAACAGAGCTGATGATCAGTAAGTGGAGCGTGGTGCATTTAACAGCATGCATGCTCATGGTCTAAGTGTCATAGGCTTTATACTGGTATTGTAGGCCAGTCTTTGTAGGAAGAAAAAATTATTTTTCGCTTTTAAACAGATGCGCTTCATTGGTTCTGGGAAGGTGGGGACAGTGCCATTTCTTGACTGGAGCACTAACTGCATGTGAGGACCATAAGTCTGTTAGTATGGACTGACAACAGCAATAATGGCTTTCTTTTGTGTTTCATGTTTTGAAGAAATTTTAGGGCAGAAATAAGAGAGGTAAAGATCTGTTGAGAAGACATGACAGTTGGAGGGAGGGTTTTATCTCTGGACAGAAATACTGAAGCAGATCACAATGATGGCTCATGCTAAGTGGTGGACTCAGGGCTGGTGACTTTATTTTTCTGCAGTTTTTTTTTTCTATTGGAATTCAGTTGGGAACTTTTGGGGGGCTATGTGTGGACTGTGTAGTGAGTGATGAATTAAACAGTTGTTTTAGGGATAACTGCTGGCACTGTGAGTAGAAAGGTCAGTGCCACTACTAGGCAGTGGGCAGTGATTTATTTTACATACTGAAAAACTGGTGCAGAGCTCAGGTGTTTGGTTTCAGTGGGGACTGGGGTCCACCTGGAGTGATGCAGGCCTATACTGGTGTGATGGTCTGCATCTGTCCAGGAGGGGAACCAGGATCCTAGGTGATAGATTTAAATGCTTCATTGGCAAGCATTTAAACTAGCCAAGGGGGAGGCACTGGAAAGGAGCAGGGAAATTCTTGCCCCCTCCCAAAAAAATCAGGGTAGTTAGTGAGGTAAACACCAAGACAGAGACTTTGATAGTGAGAAGGGCAGGGGTAAATGGAGAAAATGACAAAGGCAATAAGGACAGGGATGGGGCAAAAAGGGGTAAGGCCATCAAGAAATGGATGGTAATGAGTACCAATGCGCTTAGTCTGGGCAACAAGCTCCCTGAACTAGTGGCCTTGATGGAAGAGGGATGCCTGGATATTGTAGCAGTCACAGAAACATGGTACACAGAGAACCATGACTGGGATGTTAACATACCAGGGTACACAATCTAACAGGAGAGACAGGGAAGGGAGAAGAGGGGGAGGAGTAGCTCTTTATGTAAGGGAAGGGATAAAAGTAATGGAGCAAAAGAGTAAATGGGGAGAAGAGGAGAGGAGGCACTGTGGGTCATCTTAGAGACTGGAAATGGCTCCACAATCTGCACAGGGGTTGTATACAGACCCCCATCTCAGGGGGAGGGAATGGACAAGGATATGACAGAAGGCATCCTTAGGATGGCAGAGAAAGGGGAGATACTATTTATGGGGGACCTGAATATGCCACATGTTAGCTGGAGCACCTTTGCTGCAGCCACATCCCAGAGCAGGGCCATTCTCAGTGCCCTACGGTGATATGCCTCAGACAGATAGTTTTGGAACCCACTCATGAGGGAGCAATCTTAGACCTAGTACTCTCAAAGGGGGACAGTGAGAGGATCTCAGATCTAGAAGTTGGTAGCCATCTGGGAACAAGTGACCACCAAACCATGTAGTTCATGATAAACTCAGCTACAGAGTCAAGCCATGCAAAAGTGAATGTACTAGACTTCAGGAGGGCTGACTTTGGCAAGATGGGAGAGTGCCTTAGAAAAGCACTAGCAAACAGGCTAGAAGGAGGGGTGGAGCAACAATGGGGAAACATCAAAACTGCCATCACAGAGGCAACAAGCCTTTATGTGAGACAAATAAACAAATCAAAACAAAACAAAAAGCTACTATGGTTCTTAAAAGAGGTGGCGGGGAAGGTTAGGCAGAAAAAGATAGCATTTAGGAAGTATAAGGAAATGCAGAAGGAGCAGGACAGAGAACTGTACCAATTAAAGCAGAAGGAAGCAGGGAGCGAAGTCAGAATAGCAAAGGCCCAAACTGAGGAAAAGATAGCCAACTCGGTTAGGAAGGGGAACATAACCTTTTATAGGCACATCACGGAGCATAGAAAGACAAATGGAGGAATAGTGAGGCTGAAGGTGGATGGTGGGTGGGCAGAGAGGGACAGTGAAAAAGCAAGGATACTGAACGAATACTTCTGCTCAGTATTCACAAAAGAGGAGGAGGGGGAACCTAATCCAATTAACAGAAGCACTCTGGCCAGGGAGTTAATCCCAGTCCTTTCACAGAAGAAAGGGTTCTGAAAGAGCTCTTAAAACTGAAGGTGGACAAAGCAATGGGGCCTGATGGGATTCACCCCAGAATTCTTAAAGAATTAAGGGGAGAACTAGTGACACCACTGACTACCCTTTTTAACAAATCATGGGAGGATGGTGTGGTACCTGAGGACTGGAAGAAGGTGGATGTGATTCCCCTTCACAAAAGTGGGAGCAAGACTGAGGCAGAAAACTACAGCTCTGTCAGTTTGACCTCTGTGGTAGGGAAAGTGATGGAATCGCTTCTGAAGGAAAGAATTGTTGAGTACCTAGAGGCCAGTGGGGCACAGGACCCAAGGCAGCATGGGTTCACAGCAGGAATGTCATGTCAGATGAATATAATTGATTTCTTTGACTGGGTGACCAAAGTAATAGACCAGCGAGGGGCTGTGGACATGGCATACCTAGACTTTAGCAAGGATTTGACAGTCCCAAATAAAAAATTAATAAACAAATTAACCCACCTGGGAGTGGGTCCCAGGGTGGTATCCTGGGTAAAATAGTGTCTGGACAACAGGACACAGAAGGTAATTGTAAACAGAGTCCACTCTGAAGAAAGTGGGGGTTACTAGCGGGGTACAAGAGGGTTCAGTACTGGGTCCAGTCCTTTTTAATGACTTTATAAGTGACATTGCAGAGGGACTGGAAGGAAAAGTATGCCTCTTTGTAGATGACAAAATGATCTGCAACAGGGTTGATACACAAGGAGGCATGGGAAGGATGAGAAGGGACTTGGCAAGGTTGGAGGAATGGTCAGAAGTATGGCAGCTTGGATTCAATGCAAAGAAGTGCAAAATAATGCACTTGGGGAAACAAAAACCCAGGGGAAGATTACACAATGGGGGGGGGTAGTAACAGCAACAAAAATGGAAAGGGACCTGGGGGTAATCATATCAGATGACCTTAAGGTTGGCAAGCAATGTGAGAAGGCAGTAGGGAGCACTGGGGAGATACTAGGATGTATAGAGAGAGGCATCACCAGAAAAAAACAGGAAGTTGTTATCCTTCTATACAGACAGTTGGTGAGACCCCATCTGGAGTACTGCATCCAATTCTGGAGACTCCATCTCCACATGGACATAGACAGGATGGAGACGGTCCAGAGGAGGGCAACTAAAATGGTGCAGGGTCTGCAAGAGAAGCCTTTTGAGGAGAGACTAAAGGAGCTTAATATGTATACCCTTGAGGAAAGGAGGGAGAGGGTGGACATGATAGAAACTTTTAAGTACCTCAGTGGAATCAACAAAGTCCAAGAGGGTAGCATCTTTCAGAAAAAGAGATGTACAAGAACAAGGGGACACAATTTAAAGATAGAGTGGAGATGGCTCAGGGGCAATGTGAGGAAGTATTTTTTCACTGAGAGGGTGGTGAACGCATGGAACAACGTTCCTGAGGAGGTTGTGGGTCTAAAACTGTGGGAGAATTCAAGGATGCATTGGACAGACATAAGGCAATTCTTGTGGGGGGTAGGAAGAAATAGGCTGTTGGTTAACTAGGATCTGCAGCTTATCCTGTAGATAGGGAAATGGGCAGACTAGGTGGGCTAAGCAGTCCTTATCTGCTGTCTAAGTCTATGTTTCTATGCTGGCACATGTGATGCTGTCAAGAATGTGCTGGGACTACATCCATGATGCTATGCCAGGATAACATCACAGGTCCAGTCCCAGAATGACCAATCGCAGCCCAACATTCTTTTTTACCATTGTATAATCATAGTTATTGTAATAAGTAACATTTATATTCTAGCAAAATGGTTCCACTTGGCTTCAACTCCCCCATTTCTTCTGTCAGAAAACAAAATGACAAAAAGAATGATGTAAAAGGATTCCTGATTAATTTAACTGCACACAGCAATAGCTTTTTCTTACCATAACTACTTTAATAATGCAAAAGAAGTTTTAGCTTTACACACCCAGAGAGATAATATACTGTATTCTGCAATAGATTTATTACTTGACTTAGATTTTGCAACCTTCTCTGTCAATTTCTGGGCTCATGTCTATATTCTCCACCAGTGTGATTTGTTCCTTGCATACATCCCACCACAGTCAGTCTTTACACCTTATTTTTTCTTGTTCTTTCTGTTATTGTACAGTATCCATTCATGAGACAAGGTCTGTTCACGTTGATATTTTAATATGTTTTGATTTTGAAGCCTCAAGAACAGTACTCTTCTGTATTTGCCAGAAAGAAAATAATTTACTGTTGTTTCTTTTGGGTCACTAAACCAGCAATACTGCTTATGTCCCACAGAGCCAGTGGTGTATTTTTTTTCCATTTGTGCTTTGGGTGATGAAATTTGTTATGTAGCTAATTTTGATGAGTTGGAAGAGAAATATGTGTGTTGCTACAACTTGTGTAGATTGTCGGGGAGGAGCCTTTTAAGAGCTGGAAATGTGATGTATCATCCTTTGAGACATATAGAAGGACATCATGGGCTTTATTTTTTATAATGCACAATACCAGAAATAAGGATTGTTCTTTAATCATGGGGAATGTCACTTAAGTGTCACTGATTTCTCACCATTTTTTAATGTTTAAGCAATGTTTCATTTGTCATGGTGAACAGCAGGTGGAGGATAGAACAATGTTCCCAGACATTGTGTAGAATGCTACTTAATACTGCTGGTGACAAGTCTTCTGGCACGTGACTACATAACTGTCAGCATAAAGGCATCAACATGAATGACAACAGATAAAAATGTCAATCAGTCTTACATATTCCATTGAAATGAATTTCGAATCCTTTTAAGGAGTGACTGCTTAAAACTAGTAATATAAAAGCACTGCATAATTAAATGAATATTTTACACATGATATTCAGAGAAACAAAGTATAAAGAACCTTTTTGCTTTTCAATTTATTTCAAACAAGGTTTAGATTTTGCAAGGCCATTATTTATCTGTAAGGTTGCTATAGTTCAGACATGTAAAATACAGTAGGATTTTCCTGTTTCCATAAAGTTAATAATTTGCAGTACTAGTTCAAAGTATATCTTTAATATGCAGTTCTGAAAAGTAACACATATTTATAGTTTTCTGAAGTTTTATTAAAGTAGAAGACAGTGACTAAGATTTGTCAGTTTTTATATTCTTATGGGTTATTATGCAATTTTTCAGTACCTTATGTTCTGCTTTTCTATAATGGGTCCTCCTAAAGTATTTAGCTACCAAATAACATTTATACATTCTATGATGTGCCTAAAATTAAATTAAAGAATATCCTAGTCAAATTATGGATGTTTGTCTGCTTTATCTAAGTCTAAATATTGTAAAAAAAGACTGTATTAAATAAGGATAGCACCAGCATAAACACTATCTTTTAATTTGTGTAGAAAAATATCAGAATTACTGTACTGCAGGGTGTAAATAATATATGTTGCATGCAGTTTTCTCTATACTCAAATAATCCATTCTAGCTAATACATGGTAAACTATATCCTATCTTGGTATGCTAGATTTTGTATTCTGCATAACAATCGTAAACTTTCTTGCATGACCTATGGACAGTGCTCCTTACACCATACCCTAGCCCTAGAAGAAATGAAAGAACCATTATTGGTCTGGTGCCAATTTGCACAAATATGGAAACATGACAAGCACATTTGCCCAAAACATCAGATACAATAGACTATCATTTGATAGCAAGAACCAAAATTGCCAGTACAAAAGCATCTGATCTCTCCATGTTTTAAGTATCATTACCAAATATATAAACTTCCATAAAGGAGAGAGGTTCTCTAGGATACTGGACATAAAGATCATTTTATTCACCAATGGCATGGGGCTAAGACCATCTATTAAATGTGTCAATTATGGTATATACATGTACTGTACACTGAATTTCTTAGGTTCAGTATGGAGCACCAAGGACCATTATAGGTCCTTTTGCATAGGAATTACCTAGTGACAGTGGGTGGATTTGTGCCTGTATAATAGGACATCTAGACAACAGCTGGTTTATGTCCTGCATTTTAACAATGTCTTAAGTTTCACTTGTCCTTAATTTTAATTGACTGTAAGGTTGTATACCTTGGTCTGATGCCCAGTGGATGAGTGAATTGCAGTATATATACCGTACAGTACAAAATCATAAAAGTTTCCTTGGCTGGTAACTTTGATAGTGGATTTAATGTTAACTCTGGTATTATCCTGATACTTTCTGGACAGTTATTTGAACCAAGCATGATAATATTAGGAATGCAAAGCAGGAATGATCCATCTATTTTGTGTATTCAGTTAAGTATATTGACCAATAATGTTTTTGTTTCTGATGTAAAGAATTGACTTGTGTGTATATGTTGATATGTATTTCTTTATGATGATATTCCATAAAAATGTTAAATAATAAAAGGAAAAACTGAGCTTGGTGACAAAGGGGCATCAGCCTGGAGTAGAAAAATAGGCAACAGTGGCAGCAGGAAGATGGAATTAGGGTACTAGTAGTATAACTAATGGACACAAAAGCCCTCACCATGAACTTTATCATCTTTCTTTGTCAGAGAAGGTATTGTAGGAGACACTTCATTCATTAACCTTGGAGTGGAGTATCTCTTTTTATAAATGGGCAGTTTATTTATTTACTTGCTTTTGGTAACCGGGTGGGTGCACTACGCATAGGAAATGCCTATTTTCAGGCACGACCCTGGAGGATACAAGAGGACATAACATAAGTAACATGTTATGCAGCACATGAGATAATGTAGCATAGAAGGAGAAGGACCACATACATTAAAATACAAATTAGGGAAACATTTTCAGCATAATACAGTCAATACAGTTCTGACAATCAAAAGAAGGCAAAAAATGCAAAATGCATGTGAGAGAAAACTGATATTCTAAAGCATGTGCAATATACAATAATTAAGTTTAGGGAGTATAGAAGCTGGGAGGAGAGGGAAGGGGAGAGTGGTGGGAAACAGAGGAGGAGGGGCAGGGATGATTGAGGGATCTGAATAGTTATGAGAGGTGGAAAGGGGTGTCAGAGAATTTGTTGCCTCAGGTTGCAGAGGGTAGGAGAAGGATAGTCTACCGTGGGCGAAAGCAAGTGCAGGGACTAGTAGCCCACAGATGATCATGGTGTAGTTTCTTTAAACTAGCATGGGTAGGAGCTTGATGAATAGTTTGAGGAATAGAGTTCCAGTACTTTGGAGCCATGTGTGAGAAAGCACGTGCACCCATATTGATTTTGCATCTGGGGATATGGAGAGGGGCTTGGTCAGTAGATTGAAGCCCATAGGAGAGGGGTTGTGAATGAAGCAGAGAGGCTAGAGATTGGGGGAGCCTGATCTAGCAATACCATCAATTACAGAGCCATAAGACTGAAGCTGATGGGCAGAGGTGCTGGGACAATTTAGGTCAGCATAGAGCTAGCAATGGTGCCTGTATAGTGGAGATGCAGAGACATAATGGCAGATTGAATTATAGGTAGTGTCCCATTTGTGGAGGGAGGTCTTTGAGGCAGAGAGGTAGGTGGCTGAGCCATAGACCAGGGCAGGTAGCAGAAAGCCTTGTGCAACAGCTACTCTTCCCAATGGGATGAGGGCATAGTGAGTACGGTAGGCACCTCCTATCTTGGCATTGATGGATTTACAAGTGGTGGTGATGTGCAGATCAAAGTCTAGAGATTTGTCAAGAAGAATGTCCAGATAATTAATGGAGCTAGTGCTAGCCAGTGGGGAACCATCCGCACATGGTAATTTGAGGGAGCTTTTGTTTGCTTTGAGTCTGGCAGGAGAGCCAAAGAGCATGGACTGTGACTTGTTTATATTGAGAATGAGGTTGTTTTCTGTTAGCCAGGACTGAATACTTAAGAAATCCAAAGCAAGAGAGTGGTTTATATCCGAGATATTTCTTGCACTGTGGTAGATGACAAGGTCATCCACGTAGAGTAGAAATGAGCAGGTTGGTGCGAGCAGCAGGAGGTCATTTATGAAGACTGAGAAAAGTAAGGGGATAAGTATACAGCCCTGTGGAATGCCAACATGTATAGGCAAGAGGTCAGATATGGCTGAGTTGAAGACTGCAGCCTGTTTCCTATCGGACAGATAGCTATTAAACCATGCCACTACATTGGAAGAGAAGCCTAGGGAACGTAGTTTTGCGAGGAGAAGGGGATGACTAACCAGATCAAATGCCTTAGTTAAATCGATGAAAATCATGCCTGTGAGGAGGCCAGAATCCATAGAAGCATAGATGCCATTTGTGATTTTCAGGATTGCGATGGAACTGCTGTGGCATTTGCGGAAACCATGCTGGGAGCAAGAGAGAAAATTGTGCTTTTGAAGATAATCTATGGATTGAGTTGCCACTAATTTTTCCAAGATTTTGCTAAGTGCAGAGAGGTTAGCTATGGGTCAGTAATTACTGATTTCTTTAGGATCGCCTTTCTTACGAATGGGAGTAATTTTAGCTGTTTTCCAGATATTAGGAACTGTGCCATGGCATAGTGATAGGTTGAAAACGTTTGTTAGGGGGGAGGTTATGAGAGGTGCAGCAGCTTTCAGGAGCATAGGCTCTAAACCATCAGATCCCAAGCTGATACTGTCAGGGATGGAGAGTAGCAGCTTTAGAGCTTCAACTTTTGTGGTAGTTCGAAATCTAAAAGGAGGATATGTTCACAGAGGTTCTGTATCCCCGAGGGCAGGCAATGTGTACTGATAGGAAAGAGACCAGGTAGGTAGAGAGGTCAGAGAAATGGTGATTGAAGGAGTTTGCAGTGGTGACAGGGTTATTGCAGTGTATGCCATCTAGCAACATATCACTAGCAATGGCCATGTGACTAGCTCCAAGGAGGGTTTTTACAGTTGATCAGAATTTCTTGGAGTCATCGGCAGCTTTTGTTAGTAGGTCTTTGCAAAAAGAGCTTTTCGCTAGCTGAATGTTTCTTTTGCACATGTTTCTGAATTGTCTGTAGTCATCGTTGTCAGACTGATGCCCTGAGGCTTTGAAATGCTGCCATGTTTTGCCCCTTGCTCTTATTTGGGTGAGAAGGTCTTTAGTTAACCATCTTGTTTGGGTTCCACGAATGCGGCGTGTGACGCGGGGAGTATGGGTGTCTTGGAGAGGACCAAACTTGGCCAGGAAGAAGTCTAGGGCTGCCTGGGCGTTGGTAGAGGTATAGATGGGTGACAATTCAATCATGGAGAGCTCATGCATGAACTGAGTAAGGTTAAAGTTAGCCAGGTTATGGAAGGTGATAAGTTTTGGTGGAGGAGATGGTCTACTAGTGGAGCACCAGATACAGTAGATTGGTGAGTGAACACTTATTGCATTAGCAAGGGTACCTGCAGAGACTATACTATCTGTGCAGTTTGTAAGGCCCAGTTGATGAGTGTGCTGGACCGTGGTGGAGGCAAGATTCTAGTTGGGTCAGTAACTAGCTGGTGGAGGTTGTGGTCTTGCACCACTGTGCGGGAGGACTGGTTAGATCTGCCGATCCAGTTTAGGTTAAAGTCCCTGTCAATGGTATTATCCACTTGGGAGAGGAGTTCCTTGAGACCAGTGATACCACCACCAGGAGGGTTGTAGGCACAAACAATGTGGAGTTTCTTACAGCTAAGTTGCAAGGTTGCGTGAATTGCTTCACAGTGCGAGAGGGTGGGTAAGATATTACGAGATAGTAGCAGGTGAGCTTTGTAGAAAATAACAACACCACCTCCATGCTTTGATGAAGGCCTGTCTTGCCTAATTAGGTTGCAATTCCATATAGAGCAAAGGTGATTGGGGTTGGAGGGTTTTAGCCATGTTTCAGATAGGCAAAGACTATCAGGGTTATATTGAACAACCCATGCCTCAAGTTCAGTGAAATTTCAAGGAAGACTTCTTATATTCAGGTGAACTATGCAGATGCTCCTGGTGTCCCTCCAGGTTGTGTCAGAGTGAGGTAAGTTACTTATGGGCCCTGGGGCCCTGGGTTTAGTTCTATGTCCCCAGCTAACATTAAGGCTAGGAGTAACAGGTACCACAATTTACGGTGGATGAAAGGGGTAGACAGGGAGATGTGGTGGAGTGGAGATTTTTGCAGGGTAAAAGCTAGGTGGTAGATGAACTTACAGTGGGCTAATAGTGGTGAGGTGGCTATGTACATGTGTGATAGAGTGAGCTTGTTGGAGAGCCTTGAGTACTCTGCAGAGGTGTTGTGAAAGTACATGGAAGGTGGGCAGACTAGTAGAAGGAAACAGATAAGGCTAGTAAGGTGAGAAAGAGGCATAAAGATTACACATGGCTTTATAGACATGTAGTTATTTGATGAGGTAGCCATTTGTAAGTAGAAGGGTAGACTAGGCTAAGAACAGCAATATTAGATATGGTTCAAGGACTGAGCAGAAAATAAGCTATTCAGGTTTAGTTGAGGTTTTTGTTAGAGGAGGAGAAGGTATCCAAGACAGAAAATATTCAGACACCCTCTGGTGGTACAGAAATATAGCCTGCTAGTGAGAAAGTGAGGAGATAGTTAAAATTCTCCTGGGCGTGGTCTAGCCTGAGCCTGCCACTATATAGCTAATGCCAGCTAAGGGTGTAGGTGCCGGGGGGTGGGTGGGGAGTAGCCACAAAAGTGGCTGCAGGGAAATCCAGACAGCTGATGAGATAGCCATGTCACTGCACAGTCAGAGAAAGTCAGCTGCCAGAGCACCGAGCGCTGTTCAGGCAGTGTCTCTAAAATTAGCTCGGAGACTAAGCATGGCTGCTTTAGATTAAATGCAGCACTCCGTGAGTGAATTTAAAATTAGGTAGTCTTGGAGAGCACACTGAGCAGCTAGAGAGTAGTTTAGCCAGAAAAATATTAGTAGTCAAAATATGTAGCTTGCAGCGGCAGAAGTTTTAGAACCAAGCGCGAGCA
This sequence comes from Neoceratodus forsteri, assembly GCA_016271365.2. NCBI lineage: Eukaryota > Metazoa > Chordata > Ceratodontiformes > Ceratodontidae > Neoceratodus > Neoceratodus forsteri. The sequence goes on along the minus strand of CM057453.1, from coordinate 274,678,959 downwards.
GAAAAGGTGGCAAATTTCAAAATGAGGGCTCAACCATCCTTTCCAGTACCTGATGGATATCTTGGTGGTGTGGGGGGGTCCACAGCAGCTCCGTGGGCAAAGATCCCCTGTGTTTTAGGGCTGTGGAGAGAAATAAAAAAGGGAGGTGAGTGGGAGGTTACAAGGGGAGGGATAGCAGGAGTAGGGATAAGGTTACACAGCAGACTAAAGAAGCAGTGACGCACAGAGGGAAGGGAGCAAGCCAATCTGTAAAAGTAGGCTAAGTGAAAGGGAGGAAAGTTTAGGGACAACAGAACGGAGAAGAAAACAGAAAATTACATAGTAAACTAGAGTCAGCAGTTATCCAGGTACACAGGTGAAAACAGCTGAAATGTTTAGGAAGCACAAGACAGCTTTACATGAGATAATTCCAAAAATCCAAACTCCATACTTTAAGCAACACTGTGAATCTGCAATCAATAGGCGGTAGCAACTACAATTTGTGCATATAAAAGCTAACTAGGGCTGCCTTAAGGGCTGTTTATGGGCAGACTAGATCAGCCAAGCGGTCCTTATCTGCCGTCAAAGTCTATGTTTTTCTATGTTTAATCACAGAAATTCAGATCAAGGTATAAATGCTTAAACAGAGTTAATCTCCTGGCATTAAACTGGCTGTTTTAGTCCCAGAGTTAGGAACAAGGTATAGTTGTTTAAATTACAGAGTTTGCTGGCCCGCTGGTGCAGTGGTTGGATTCAGCGGACACCAGCTACCGGGTTGGGAATCACGACCACGGAGTCGCTGGAGGGCGCGGCTGGGGAGAAGGATTGAACATCCCATGGACAGCTCTCCTTCTCCAGGGGAGGGTAGGGGACTGGTCCAGCACCTGCTGGCTCCTAGCAGAGGCTGGGAGTATCACAGGATGCATGGCCCAAATGCTAACTGGGGGGGCGGACATCGGTGTATGCCGTGACATCACTACGCTGCCCCCAACAGAAAAAAAGAAAATTGCTTGCTGGCCACTGGATGATGGCTCTTTGTTCCTTGAGTGTCTCCAGTGCCTTCCCAGGGCCTCCTGCTCCTCAGTAGCATCCCCGGGCCCTAGTAGTGTGTGCTGGGGTCATCCCTTCTCCCCCAGTGCCTTCCCCCTTGGAGGAGGGGAACCCACCCGGCGAAGGGATACGCCGGGATATCCCGGGGGTTGGCTGCCATATGAGGACCAGAAGAGGGCTGGGTAAGGACAGTGGGGCTGGAGGGAGCCTGTGGAGCCCGAAGGAGTGGGGGACCAGCGAGCACGGGGGGTGGAAAAAAAAATAAACTACAGAGTTTATCTCCTGGCTTTAATCTGGCACAAATGACTAGAATTTAAGTCCAGAGAGCTGACGAGATAGCCATGTCACTGCACAGTCAGAGCAAGGCAGCCACCAAAGCACTGAGCACTGTTCAGGCAGTGTCTCTAAAATTAGCTCGGAGACTAAGTGCAGCTACTTCAGATTAAATGCAGTACTCCGACAGTAAGTTTAAAATTAGGCTGTCTCGGTGAGCACACTGAGCAGCTACAGACTAGTTTAGCCAGAAAAATATTAGTAGTCAAAATATGTAGCTTGCAGCTGCAGAAGTTTTAGAACAAAGTGTGAGCAGAAAAGGCACCAAATTTCAAAATGAGGGCTCAACTGTCCATTACGGTACCTGGTGGAGATCTTGGTGGGGGGGGTCCACAACAGCTCCGTGGGCAAAGAGCCCCTGCATTTTAGGGCTCGTGGATATCTCAGTGGTGGGGGGGTCCACAGCAGCTCCGTGGGCAAAGAGCCCCTGCATTTTAGGGCTGGTGGATATCTCAGTGGGGTGGGTCCACAGCAACTCCGTGGGCAAAGAGCCCCTGCATTTTAGGGCTGTGGAGAGAAATGTGAATCTCTCTACATTTTTGGTGGAAAGGCACATACTACTGCTACTGACTAAATTACCTACAAAACTCAAGATTCTCTGTGTATGTACTTGCAGGTTGACAAATAAGGTACTCATTGACTATAATGCCACAGTCAAAGAGAGCACGGTGGTCTTTTTTGATACCTAACTTTTTTGATACCTGTAAAGTAGAGGTTCATCTCTTTCTATGAGGGTAAAATTATCACCCAGATAGTACGGCATTATTTTATTTGCTGGTGTCTCTGAAAACACAGTGGGACACCATCAACTACTGGTCTTCTTAATCAAGCTGTAGTTGGACTGCTTTTCCCACAAAGACCTGTAATTGACAAGTGTATTTTGGGATATTGAAACAACAGCAGCAGTAGTAGTTTTGTGCTGACACAAGAACAAGGATGAGGAGCCACCCTCATGTTCATCATCATCAACAGAAACACCTTGGGCACCATGGACTTCTTTCCATTCCATTGCCTGGTCAGTCACTAGGAATGCAAGTGACAACTGTACCTCTTCCGCTCTGCTTGCAGCTGTCATTTTAGGGGGGGATATACCATACATGTAGAAACCAGAAGGGAAGCTAGTCTTAATATAATTTCTCATCCTTATCTCTTTCTTACAGTACATGTGAATGAATGTCACTAATGTGTCCTTGAAACTAACAATAGGCAAAGACACAGATTTATGGTGTTTGTAATGAAATTTCATTTTCAAGATGGGAAATTCTGTGACTGCACTGGAAATTACTAGCCTAATTTCTGGATTGTACCAGAATTCTACTCTTAGATTCTTATTACTGTGGAGCCAGCCAGGATGAAATGCTAAACCTTGCAATAAATGACATGTCACCAAATACTGCATGACAATAGTGCTGAACTGCCTTTGGATCATGTTGTTCCTTGAAGCATACTGCAGCATTTTGCAGTAATACTGCAAGGCACTGTATTGAGTCCATGCTAGCACCTCTGTATGTGTATACATATTTAAAATAAAAGAAGAATAAATATAAAGCAAATTAAACAAATCAAAAATGAAAATAGTACAGGAAATAATTTATAGAAAAATACAAGTTTTATTGATTCTTTGATCTGGCAAAATGTTTCAAAGTATGTGAAATGCTTTGTGTTTACTTGTGTGTGTAAAGTCCAAATTCTGGACAGCGGCATTGCTAATAGGATATCCAAGACAGAGTGGTCAGCTGTTTCCATAATGTGTCTTTTTAATCCCCTTCATCTAATAAAATGTGGGATATTATGTGAATGGTGTAGTTGTACTATGGTTGACATTTCATTTTTGGTTCCTGAAATTGTTATATGTGCCCTTACACACACACACGCGCCACACACACACACACACACACACACACACACACACACACACACAAGTTCATCTGCAGTAATAAAAGGCCACACATTTCACAATTTCAAAAGCAAACGTTTTAGGGTAGTTCTTGTGGAAATCTTAGGCTCACTATTTTGAAGGGAAACTACTAGTAAATTTAAAAGTTCACTTATCCCTGCAATATAATTTAGTTTTTTTTTGGATCACTGCTTTTAACACTTAATCCAGGGATTCCTGGTATTACAGTACTCCTGTTTTAATTGCAGCCCACCAAAATGAATGCAGTGTCACAGAGTATCTTGGAAAATAAAACTATCAATGACTTCATACTATTGTTTTCCATACACTATTCTGGTGGAGCATAGTTTCCCTATGGAGGCACCGACGGTGTAGACTGAGGAGGTTGCTGGCAACCATCACAAGGGAGGCCCACAGGACAGCACAGGGAAAGGAAGCAGCTCCTGGTGGGGGACTCAATTATTAGGGGGATAGAACTGGGGGGCAGGGGAAAGTGAAGTAAGATGCCTGCCTGACGCCATGGCTTGGAGGGACAAGAAGCAAATTCTCAAGATCATGAGAGCAGCTGCACTGGAGATGGAGCTGGGCACCATTGTCCACCTAGGGACAAATGACTTGCTGGGCATGGGATTAGAGCAGTGCAGGAGGAGTTTGTGGAGTTGGGGAGGGGCCTTAGACAAATAACTCATACAGTATCCTTCTTGGAGGTGCTGCCTGTCTATGGCATGGGTGAGGTGAGGGTACTCCACACCATGTAATTCAATGAATGGTTGAAAAACTGGTGTAGAGCACATGATTTTGGCTTCATTGGGGACACGGGTTCTACCTGGAGGGATACCCACCTATACTGGCACGATGGTCTGCATCTATCCAGAAAGGGAACCAGTCTCCTGGGTGATCAGTTTAAATGCTTCATTGGCAAGCTTCTAAACTGGCCAAGGAGGGAGACACTGATAAAAAGCAGGGAATTCCCAGCCTCCCCCTACAAAACAGGGTAGTAAGAGAGGTAAACACCAAGGTAGAAAGGTCAATAGGGAGCAGAACAGAAGTGAATGAAGAAGACAATGTCAGTAAGGGCAGAGATATGGCAACAAGTGGTAAAGCCATCAAAATATGGAGAGTAGTTAGTACTAATGCCCGTAGTCTGGGTAACAAGCTTCCTGTACTAATGATCTTGATGGAAGAGGAACATCTGGATATCTTGGCAGTCACAGAAACATGGTACACACAGAACCACGACTGGGATGTAAACATACCAAGATACATTATCTACAGGATGGACAAGGAGGGTAAAAGAGGAGGAGAAGGAGTAGCTCTTTACATAAGGGAAGGAATCAAAGCAACAGAACAAAAGGGTAAATGGGGAGGAGAGGAGGCACTGTGTGTCAACTTGGAGACAAGAAATGGCACCACAATCCACATAGGGGTTGTATGTAGACCCTCATCTTAGGGGGAGGAAATGGACAAGGAAATGATAGAAGGTAGTCTTAAAATGGCAGAAAAAGGGGATATATTGTTGATGGGGGACCTGAATATGACAGGTGTTAACTGGAGTGCATTTGCTACTGCCACATCCAAGAGCTGGGTCATTCTCGATGCCCCACAGGGGGCATGCCTTAGACAGCTAGTATTGGATCCCACTCGGGAGGGAGCAATCTTAGATCTGGTACTCTCAAAAGGAGACAGAGAGGATCACAGATTTAGAAGAGGGTTTCCATCTGGGAACTAGTGACCACTGAACAGTATGGTTCATGATAAACACAGCAGTAGAGTCAAGCCATACAAAGGCAAAGGTCCTGGACTTTAGGATGGCTGACTTTGCTAAAATGGGCAAGTGCCTAAGGAATGCACTAGTAAATGGGCAGGAAGGAGGGGTGTAAGAACAATGGGGAATAATCACAACTGCCATCACAGAGGCAACAAGCCTTTGTGTGACGCAAATAAACAAAACAAAATGAAGTAAAAAATCATTATGGTTCTCAAAGGAGGTCGCTGGAAAGGTTAGGGAGAAAAAGATAACATTCAGGAAGTACAAGGAATCACAGAAAGAGCAGGACAGAGAACTGTATCAGTTAAAGCAAAAGGAAGCAGGGAAGGCAGTCAGAATAGTGAAGGCCCAAACCGAAGAAAAGATTGCCAACTCAGTTAAGAAGTGGGATAAAATCTTTCATAGGTACATCAGGGAGAAAAGAAAGACAAAGGGAGGGATAGTGAGGCTTAAAAAAGGGGAAGAGGTGGGCAGAGGGTGACTGTGAAAAGGCAGAGATACTGAACAAATATTTTTGCTCAGTAGTCCAAAAGAAGAGGGGGAGGTACCTATACCAAACAATAAAAGCACTCTGGACAGGGGTGTTGATAACAATCCATTCACAGAAGAAAGGATCATGAAGGAACTCCTAAAACTCATAGTGGACAAAGCAATGGGGCCTGATGGTATTCACCCCAGAATTCTGAAAGAACTAAGGGGAGAACTAGTGACACCACTAACTACCCTTTTTAACAATTCATGGGAGGATGGTGTGATACCAGAGGACTGGAGGAGGGTGGATGTGATTTCTCTTCACAAATGTGGGTGCAAGGCAGAGGCAGAAAACTACAGACCTGTTAGCTTGACCTCAGTGGTAGGAAAAATGATGGAATCACTACTGAAAGAAAGAAAGAAAGAATTGTCAAGTACCTAGAGGCCAGCGGGGCACAGGACCCAAGACAGCATGGATTTACAGCAGAAAGGTTATGTCAGACAAATTTAATAGATTTCTTTTACTGGGTAACCAAATTAATAGACCAGGAAGGGGCCATGGATCTGGCCTACCTAGACTTTAGCAAGGCATTTGACAAAGTCCCACACAAAAGTTTAATAAACAAGTTACCCAGCCTGGGAGTGGGTCCTAGGGTGGTAGCCTGGATAACAAGTGGGCTGGACAACAGGACCCAGAGAGTAATAATAAACAGACTCCACTCTGAAGAAAAGGGAGTTACTAGTGGTGTACCACAGGGTTCAGTATTGGGACCAGTCCTCTTTAATGTCTTTATTGGTGACATTGCAAAAGGGGCTAGAAGGAAAATTATGCCTCTTTGCAGATGACACAAAGATCTGCAAAAGGATTGAAACACAGGAAGGGGTGCAAAGGATGAGAAGGGACTTGGCAAGATTGGAGGAATGGTCAAAAATATGGCAGCTTAGATTCAGTGCAAAAAAGTGCAAAGTAATGCACCTGGGAGACAAAAACCCAGGGGAGGAGTACACAATTGGGGGGGGATGTACTAACAACAACACAAATGGAAAGGGACCTGGGAGTAGTCATACCAGATGACTTTAAGGTAGGTAAGCAATGTGAGAAGGCAGTAAGGAGGGCTGGGAGGATACTAGGGTGTATAGGAAGAGGCATCACCAGTAGAAAACAGGAAGTTGTTATCCCTCTGAACAGACAGTTGGTGAGACCTGATCTGAAGTACTGCTTACAGTTCTGGAGACCTACCTCTGCAGGGATATAGACAGGATGGAGGCAGTCCAGAGGAGGGCAACTAAAATGGTGCAGGATCTGCAACAAATGCCATATGAAGAGAGACTAAAAGTGCTTAACATGTATATCCTTGAGGAAAGGAGGGAGAGGGGGGGACATGATAGAAAGTTTCAAGTACCTCAAGGGAATCAAGTCCAAGACGGGAGCACCTTTAAGAAAAAGAGATGTACAAGAGCAAGGGGGCCCAATTTGAAGATAGAGGGGGGATGACTCAGGGGCAATGTGAGGACATACTTTTTCACAGAGAGGGTGGTGGACACATGGAACAGCCTTCCTGAGGAGGTTGTGGGGCCAAAAACAGCAGGGGAATTCAAGAATGCATAGGACAGACATAAGACAATCTTAGTGAGGGGTAGGAGGAAGAGGGTGTTGGGTAACTGGAATATGTAGCTTATCCAGTAGGTAGGAAATGGGCAGACTAGGTGGGCCAAACGGTCCTTATCTGCTGTCAAAGTCTATGTTTCTATGAATGAAATAAACACCATTACGTGATGTACAGGTATAATTCCACTGTATCCTGAACTGTCCGTTTTGTGATGTAACCACACATTCCAAAGTGGAAATGAGCTTACAGTTCCTACATCTGGGTTGATTACAGGGTCATGTACCAATTAGTATCATGGTACACCATTCTGGTGCAAGTTTACTCCAAAGAATAAGGTTGGCTAAATTAGGTGGTTGTTTAAAAGATAGTAGTAGTAGTTCTTGAAAAATACAATTTAAGGTCTCAGCCTCACTAAATATTGGGTGGAGGTCCTTAATAATTTTATGTAGAGGTTCAAGGTCAGGATATGTGACTACTAAAGGTATTCTGTTGGTAGTGGTCCTTTCTTTATACTAAAGTAGTTGCTCTCTAGGTATCTGTGTTGCATGTTCTACTGCTCTGTCAATTTCTCTGGATGAGTGTCCCTGCTCCATAAAGGTGTTTTTCAACATAGGCAAAAGAGTACCTCTGTCTTCCTCATTTGGATAAATATGGTGATAGCGAAGTGCTTGACTGTACATGACAGATTTTTTTGTGTGGATTTTGTGTGTGTTTTTTTGGGAGGAGGTTGAAGGGTGGTGTTTTTTTGTTTTGTATTTTGTGTGGGGGGAGTTGTGTGTGAGGGGGAGGGGTTGGGGTTATGCTTACATATTTAGGTAGGCTTATATTCAGGTACATGTCATAATTATGCGAAAGGGTGTCAGGACTCTTGGCTCACATACATAGTGAATATGCACTTCTTTTTCTAGTTATCTTTTTGGGGGGAGTTTAATTCCGTTGGCATTTTACTCAGATTCTTAAGACTGTTTCAGTTCATATAGTTATTTGATTATATACTAACTCATTATTGAACTCTGAACTTTTTAAGATGCATGTACTCATTTTCTAGGTGGTTCTCAAGAGATTTTTTTTTATTTGGCAATAATACTGACTATTGATATTATCTTGTAAAAAATATTGTTACAGAACTGTAGGTCTTATTGTTTATGGAGTGTGTTAACTGGTTGTGAGTATAGTTTAGAAAATGTCTTCAGATAGGTTTAATACCGTATGAATGTTTTAAATAGTTGTTCACACAAGGTACATTTTCCTCATTCCCTCTTATTTCCATACATAACATTTCTGCTGTACAGTTTTTTAATGATACAATGCTACCAAATTTTAACTTGGACATTTGTGGTATTAAATCTAAAGGCCTTGCGTTTAATTATGAATGTATTCTCATAACATACTAATTATTTAACAATTTAACTTAGAGGTTTTGTCTATTTAAGTGTTCAGCTTATTTACTATTGATGTCATTTGACCTTGGAAAGATTGTCAGCAATAGCAAGCTAGTGGAATGCTGTTCATTCCATTTAAATCTGTGATTTTTTTTAAAATAGGTACTTTCAACCAATGAGAATTTTTTCTGTTTTTTTTTTATGTATGATCTGAGTGTTAATAGAATGTGATTCTCTGAACAAGTGGCATAAGTCTCTGAGGAAGAACTTGGTTGGTCCGAAAGCTTAGACATTGTTTTCTTTTTGTATCATCTATGCTGGTCCAATAAAAGGTATCATACCATTTGCTTATGGATCTGTTCTCACAAGGACCAATACAGCAACTAGTCTATTGAAAAAAAGTCTAAACTGTGAATTATTGGGCTAGAAATGTAATTTTATTTTTAATGAAAGTTTGGAGTCAGATCAAGACACTCACATTATCTCGATGTCCTTCTAATATATCAGTGTACTGAAAAGGTACTTTTACAACATCAGCATATAAATACTGTGGCCCAGATATTCAAAGGGGATGCACCTTGCTCAAGTGGGTTGCTCTGGTGCATCCCCAATATGAAGCCCTGGGGCATATTCAAAAGAGGGTGATGTGCCTAACAACTCCGGATGTGTCGCAGTGCAAAGATAATGGGTACGGCACATCTGGAGGGGGCGTTCCCTTGCATACACAGCACATTTCCATATTCAGCTGAGATGTGCAGTGCTGCTGCCCACACATCACAGAGACGTGCTACACAAAGATAGGTATGGAAACATCATGCCTATGTTGTAGCCACTCACAGGTGGGCTGCTGTATTGCATAGTGCAACACAGCAGCCCAGCCCCTGGGTGGCTTCACCCCCCCATCCCCAAACACATGCCAAACAAAAAGGCAGCTGTCCCTGGTAGTCTAGTAACCCCCCATCCCTCATCATCAACTAATAGAAATCTCCCTATCCCTGGTAGTCTAGTGGTCCCCCTCCCTTCCCCAAACCATGTCTGAGTAATATATTATCCCCCGAAACACCTTGATAGTCCAGTGGTACCCCACCCCTTCCCCAAACCAAGTCTGAATAATAATATGTCAATTAGAGGCCTCCAGGATTATTCTCTGCATCTGTAGCAGCCATGGTGACCACCTTGTTACCTGCCCTCGTGAGGCTGTTAACATGTTTCAGTTGAACTATAGCACCCTATATGCGGTGGACCTTCCTAGCCCAGATTTTCCTGCCCTCTGCCCATTCTTATTTGTCATCTCTTTCTTTCAACCTACTAACTCTCCTTCAGAAAAATGTTTTAAAAGTCCCTATCACATTGCTAGAGATTGAGAAGGCGATACAACAATTACCATCGGATGAGTTGCTGGGCCCTGATGACTTCACTAGCAATTTTTACAAGACCTTTCTTACTGACCTCTCCCCTTATTTAGTACATTTGTTCAATGCCCTAGCACTCACTGGTCTAACGGACCCTTCATTTACTCATGCATGGATCACGCTCATTAAGAAACCCTGGTGAGATGATACCCTCCAGGGCAGTTATCACCCAATTTACCTTCTCAATAGTGATATAAAAATTTTGGATAGAGTTCTAGCCAATAGACTATGCTTTTCTGGGATGATTTGGTGGGTCTGGTCCAGGAGTGATTTATAGCCAGCCATCTGTCAGGAGATCGTCTGTTGAAATAGCACTAATTGATGTTTGCTTCCAGGAAGAGCAGGATTCCATCTGTCTTGGTCTCCCTGGATGCGGAAAAAGCCTTTGACCAAGTGTCATGGCCTTTCCTTTTCTTGGTCTTGGAAAAATTCAGGTTCCCACAATAGTTTATATCCCAGGTTAGAGTCCTCTGTAGCAGAACCACATCTCAGATTAGAGGAAATGGGGTTCTCTCTGATTCTTTTTTATTGCAGTGTGGGACAAGGCAGGGCTGTCCTCTTTCCCCTCTTCTTTTCAATCTTTATTTGAAGCCCCTACTTTAGTATCTCCAAGACAACCCAGCTATTCAAGGTATCTTCTGTGGAAGGGAACCATATAAATTTTCAGCATATGTCGATGATCTCCTTATCCAGATAGAGAATCCCACCCTATCACTGCCTGTAGCTCTATGTGAAATATACAGATTTTCTGAACTCGACGGGTACAAGTTAAATTTAGATAAAACCAGAGTATTACCCTTAAAAGCATTTGTTAAGAAGCAAGATATTCTTGGCATGGGCTTGGTTTGGGAGCCCAATATGTTATCCTATCTAGGTATTCATCTAACCTGGTCTCCCTCAGCTTTAATTAAGGAGAATCTCACTTCTCTTCTTCATGCAGTCAAAGCAGACCTCCAAAGATGGACAGCCCTGCCCCTCTCTTTCTGGGGTAGACACAGTGTTATCAAGATGAATATTTTGCCTCGCATACGATACCCTCTGAGTATGTTGTGTACTGTATATATCTTACCAAAACTTGGTTTGTGTATATTCAACAGATTCTTAACACATTTTTGTGGCAGGGCTGAGCAATCAGATGTGTCAACTATAAATTGATGGGCCCGAAGGCCCAAGATGGCTTTTATCTCCCTAATTTCTTTCTATATTATTATGCCATCTATGCTTCTAGATTTATCCATTGAAGCCATTCGACCGCTCAACTGAGTGGTTCATATGTCCTGCTTTGGCTGGTCATTGAATACAGGCTATGTCAACAGGCGGGCATACAACTACCAACCTGTCATTCCTAACGCAGTCCCTATTACCAACCTCTATGAAGTCCACATCTCTGGCCTGATCCCTACAGACTTTCCAACAATTGGCCAATTATTTCTGCCAGGATTTGTCGACGGACACCAGTCAGCCGATTTTACGCAATCCCAATATATTGATTAGTCATCATCCCATTCCCCTGGCCTACTGCCCCCAATTGCAGGATGGTTTATGTGCTGCTCTCTTTAGCTATAGTGAGTTTATCTCCTTCTCTGTGTTTCAAGTGCAGTTTACCTTAACTCTGGCTAGTTATTTTAACTATTTGCAGATCAAAAGTGCTGTGGTGTCTGACTTTGGCAATTTCCTCTCTTCTTCTGCACCAAACATTGACTCATATTTTAATGTATCCTTAAAAACACAAACCCATTCTATCTCCAAATTCTACACACATTTCCAATATACTGATCCTGCTTGCATTTTAGGGGTTTGCTTCCATTGGCAGCAATCCCTTGGACTTAGGGTGGAGACTAAAATTTGGTAGCTCATATGGAAATCTTTGCTTACGCATATCAAGAAAGACCGTTATCGCTTACTCCAATTTAAAATGCTACAGAATTTGTATTTTATTCCTATGCATCTTTTTAAAATGAAAAGGTGCACTTGTCTGCAATGTTCTAGATGTCAAAGTGGAGATGGTAACCAGAAACATGTCCTTTGGGATTGCAATAAAGTGTCTCCCTTTTGGGATGCAATTCAGACCTCTTTAGATCCTCCCTAAGGTCTTGAATCCTGTTTTACCCCTGAGGTCTATTTTGTAGGCATTTTTAGAGCTGCTACTTAAGCTGTCCAAAAGGCCTTTATGTTGTTGATTTTTATTGCTGCTAAGACAATTATACTACATCACTGGCTGGATGATACCATTCCTACTCATACAGAATGGCATGAGAAAACACTCCAGACTTTGATGGTGGAAAGATGCTTAGCTTCACTGCACTGTAAATCTGGAGCTCTTAGAGGCAAATGGGAGCCACTTTATGTGTTACTTTCAGTCTCTGGTTCATCATAAGGACATTCTCATATGAGCGATCTGGCTGCTCTTCCTCAGTCAATACAGGCTTCCTTATCGTTTTATGAACTAATAAATGAAGTCAGTGTGTTCCTCTTTTTAGAGCATGCATCCCAAAGTGTCTGCTTTGTAACACTGCTGTACCTCAGGATGAAGGGGGATTTGGTTATGAGGGTGCGTTTTCTGGGAGACTCTCTTAGTGAATCGATTCCTCTTCCTGCTAGAAGTTGTGTTATTACTGTTCTTTTTCTTTTAACATATCTCTTTTGTCTTGCCTGTTGTATTGTTGTGTTTTTGAAAACTCTTAATAAAGCATATTTAATTATGAAAAATTGGAGTCAAAATATTAAAAATGACCAAAGTTATGCACGTGCATAAAAACATTTCAATGACCGCTCATAACTTGGCCATTTTTAGGAGTTTTTTCACCAAATTTTCAACATGCCCTTTTGGGACCCCACCTCATGAACCATGGCACTGGCATTTCATTAATTGGTCCTGAAAGGTTATTTCATGCAGTGACCTCTAAATCACCTTCCAGGCCTGATTAACAAAATGACAGAGACAGTGTTCATAAGGTGGGGTCCAAACAAGCTCATGTTGAAAATGTGGTAAAAAAAAATCCCTACAAATGGTAAAGTTATGAACATAAGTTCAAAACGCCACTGAATTCCATTATACTGCACTTCCATTGATTCTTCAGTTTGTTGTTTGGCTTTGAAGAGTGCAGAAGTGTCCTGATCCACAGAAGATGACAGTTGATGACCTCCGGAGGTACATGTAGGGTAAGAGGCTGTGTGGGGTGGTGGGTGCTCAGTGGGAGGGTCAGGATGGGGAAGAGGCCAGTGGTGACAACGAGGGACACTTTTATTTTTTTCAGGGACAAAAAAAGATGTTAGGAGACAGTTTTCTTCTTTACAGGAAAACAAATAATTATTTGGGGACACTGGAAGTGGGATCCCCAGTGGCCCACCCTGCTGGAGATGTCTTCCAATGCAGATATGCAGATTGAGCCCCCAATGTTCGTAATTAAATAATAAAAAAAGGGACTATGGGGGGGAATGGAATATCTGACACCAGGGTGGGCATCCCAGTGTCAGATTATATTAAAACATGAAATAACATTTTTATAATGAGAATTGGAAGGTGGGGGGACCACTAGACACCAGGAAAACATAAGGGGGTGCCAGTACAATACAATACTTGCACACACTTCATTTAAAAAAAAATATTAATGACAACAGGAAAGTAGGCGATTACCACTACCCAGCAGGGAAACATAAGTGGGGGCGCCTCTACAATATTTGCACACTTTGTCATACAGTGTCGCAAAGAGTTTAGGAGAAACAACGGCTCACACTTAACAATGGGGATTGCTACTAAAAGGCAAGCTAGGTTGTCCAGTGATCCCCACCAGGAAGATGTGAATAGGAGGTGGAGGGGTGGTGGAATAGAGGGGGAGGAGCCTGGTGACATCACCAGGCAAGAAAAGGGTAAAATGACAAGGGCAAGCCAGAGCCCCAGGCATTGGCTAGGGGCAGAGCCCAAAGGGGGTCCTGACCAGGGGCCTATTAGGGGTATATTAGGCCAGGTCTCAACCAGGACTGACTCTTTTGCTGGGAATTTTTCTTCTGAGAACTCAGCATATTGTTGACAAGATAGAAAGTAAGGCACATAAGATTTTTAGGCCTAGTAGGCCATGTGGTGCATTTTGTGGCTAGTGCTGTGGCTTGATTGTTTATCCCATGTGTAGAAGAGGTGTAGGTAGAAATGAAGTAAAAGAAGGAGTTTTCATTGCTGATGCACAATGAATAATATTAAAAATGTATATGGAGTATTTGGAATAGGAGCTTGTTTCTTCTGATGGTGGGAGCAAGCGGAGCTAGGCTTGGCAGGACGGGTGGGCCTTCCGCTGTGGCTGATTTGTGTGGTGAAAACAGATCATAGGAAGGGCAAGGGGGGAGCTACTCCGAGAAGGCAGAGCAGATTTGTAGATCCGCGTGGCATGACATTTGGACAAGAGGAAGTTGCAAAATGAAAAAAAAAAATCATCAAAAAGGGAAGCTAGCGAGAGGCAGGTTTGCTCAAAATGTTGAAGGGCTTAGTCGCTTGTAGAGCATTGCTTGTAATAGGACATTAGCAGAATGCTGAGATCAGGACAGGGATGGCATGTTGGCTGATACTGGATGGCAGTGGGTTACCTCGTCACAGCGCGCTGAGTCAGGAGATTGTGAAACACACCTATCTCTTTTGTCTAAAAGGGTGTTTGTGTTATTGCTGTTCTGTTTTTGCCCAAGCAGAGGGGAGGACAAATGCTGGGGGCCTGTTGGTTTCCTCAGTGTGCCGAATGCTGTGCAATGGAGCAGCATGGGGGGTCTGGTGGAACACCGTGGCATCTGGCATTTTCACAAGGGGGCAAGGGCAAAGGGAAAAAGAAAGACTAAAAATGGAGCAACGAACAAGGGGGCTGGGGAACCCACCCCATTTTTCTGGCACAAGCGTTTGGGGCGGTGGTTTTTCCTCTCAAGGATCGGGCGGAAGCACGGTCAAAGTGCAGGCCACAAGAGGCCCAGCTTTTGGTCTGGCGGTGTTAGCCCACAGCTGGAAGGGAATCCGGTGCACCTTGCAAAGGGAGACGAAACTTGTGGTTTCTCGGAACGTGGTTTTGAAGTGCCCACTAGGAGGGTGCAGTTCTTGCACAAGTGGGAATTGAGGAGGCCAGGATGCCACATGGCCCGGCGCAGCCTAATGGGGTGGGGTTCTTTTGTTCTTGTCTTTGGTGTCCAGCTCTGCGTTCAAGTAGTGTTAGTGGCTCAGTGAGTAGATGCTTGCCACTGGCAATGAAGGTTGAGGTTTTGTGATACTTGCAGAAGAATGAGTTTGAGGGGAAGTTTTCTTCTTTCACTAAGCCTGTCAAATGGAGGAAGGCCTCAGGCCTGCATGGCAGGAGCAGTGAATAGAGCAGCTGGGGAAAAGGGAGCAAGGGGGTGCAGCACCCATGTTTTGGGGATTGGGGGGCAGCTACACTCAAAAAAAAAGGGAAGAAAAGTGATGGGGTTATGGCATAATGGGAGGTAGGGGGCCCTGGAGCAAGATATGGACATGAAGGATGGAAGGGGTCCAAGGGCCTCCAGTCACCTCATGGTTTGTGGGAGGAGCAGCTCCAGTTCTTGGCAGGGGAAAGGTGCATCTGAGCATGGAGTGCACTCTGAGAGATCCAGGCAGGCCCAAGCATAGAGTGCCAAGCGTGTGTGTGATGAAGGCCCAAGAGCAGGGAGGGGCCGTTGCTGTGAAAGTGGTTGGTGCAATCTGCAGGAGACCACATGCATTCAGGCATGGGGGAGCATGGTACCGCAGCCAGGGGGAGCTGGTAACGCAGTCGAGTGGAGGGAGTGTATCCTCCAGTGGAGAGGAGCCTCAAAGGACCCGGGTGCAGCCTGGACAGGAACCATGTTTATGTCCCGTCAGGCATTTTTTCTTCTCCTTTTGGTTTGTTTGTTATTCCTTGTGGGTCTCTTCTCTCTGGACAAGCTCCACAAGGGGAGAGAAGACTATGGAGGCAATGAGGTGGCGGGCAGGACCAGACGAACAGTGCAGTCCCCATGGGGACCGGGGAGCAGGAGCTCAAAAACAAAAAAAAAGAAGGGGGGCGGTCCTGTCAAAGGAGCATACATAGCTGAACAAGTGTTTTTCCCCCCCTGCACACAGTGACATAGGAAGCAAGATGGCACCTAAGCGAGCCCAACTGTCCAGTGAAAAATTGATGCAAGAGGCATCTAAACTGATGGTGCAAATGTCAGAGCTGGTGGCGGCAGCAAAGCAAAGGAAGGAGGAAGACGAGGCCCTGAAAAAATGGAAGGAGTGAGAGGAGCATCCAGGCAGGGGAGCTGGGGCTAAGAGACCCAGATGGGAGGCGCTACAACCTGCAACGATCCTGGCTTCACTGCCAGCACCAGAGGTAGATGATGAGAACCCGGATGGTGGTAAGAATAGTAGGGATCTCTTGAATGAAAATGGGCTGAAAGAGTATTTGGAGGGACTACTGGGGGACATGGGTGGTGCTGGGTTGGAAAAAAATGGAATGGGCCATGCAGGCCTTAAAAAGCAAAGGGACTGGGGTGGAAGAGGGAGGTGGGGCCAAGTGGGCAACAAAAAAAAATTGTACAACGGGCCTCCAGGCTGCTGGGTCAGGGACTATGTTCCAATGTCCATCAAAGAAAAGATCTGGAAGGGGGAATACGTGGACATCTTCAGGCTGGTTGACAAGGACACGGCCATGAGGTACGAGTAGAAGGACTCAGTGGGGAAGTAAGAAATGGCAGTCACCCTGGCGGTGGTGGGCCACAAGATGGAGGAGGCGAAATACAAAGGGAAGACCACTGAAAACTGGCAAGGGGGTTTCATCATATACAGTGCACTGGTGCTGGAGAAGCAGCCAGAGCTCACCATTCCCCTGTTGACATACATGTCCATTATCTGGGATGCGTACAAGGCAAAAGTCAGATATGGGTGGCTCAAACACAATGAGGCATTCTGGAAGAGAATGGTGACTAAAAGAGATTTGAAGTGGGACTGTACCCACTCAGAGTTATGGGTAAGGATGCTATCCGGGGAGGGGAGCGGAACCGGAGAGCAAGTTAGGAAGACCATGGCCACCGCACTGGTCAGAGTGTGTTTGGGCTAGAACAAAATCATATGCACATGGGGCAATTGTAAGTTTTGACACATCTGCTCCAAGTGCCGGGGGTTACACCCAGTCTCCAGCTGCCAGCAGGGGGTGGACAGAGGGGGGACAGCAGGGGAAATTCCAGGATCAGCCATTTCAGGGTGCCCTGGGGGCAGAGCAGGGGCTGTGGGGATGGGCAGCGAGGGCAGCACTATGCTCCTGGGGGATGGTGCTAGAAAGGAATGTGAGGAGGGGTGATGGGGTTACGCGCTGGCGCTTACTCCCATTTCCTTGGTGGTAGTGGAGGAGTGGACCACGGATTACCCAAATAGGGTGGCAGCAGAACTGCTCAGGGCAGGTCCCAAGGGGGGCTTCCTGTTGGGTTTTAGAGGAGGTAGAACTCAGATGTGGCCCAAAAATCTAGGGTCAGTAAAGTGAAAAGAGGAAAGAGTTGGGGCCAAGATTGAGAAGGAGATAAGGGCGGGCAGAGTCGAGGGCCCACTGAGGGCTCCACCCTGTGAGCATTTCTGGGTGTCCCCACTGGGGATTGTCCCCAAGGAAGTGGCAGAAGAGTTCTGCTTGATACATCATTTATCCTAGACTGAAAGATCCTCAGTAAATGAGGGCCTACCCGAGCACCTTAGGGTAGTGCCGTATGCCTCGCTGGAGAAAGCAGTAGGGTTGATCAGGGTGACTGAAGGGTTATGGCTGGTCAAGATGGACAAAGAAGCAGCATTTCAGGTTTTCCAGTCTGGCCCGAGGATTGGGATCTTTTGGGTTTTCAGTTTCAAGGGGGCACGTATTTTGACAAGGCCATGCCCATGGGGTGCTTGGTAGCGTGTTCCACTTTTGAAACATTCAGCACCTGGGTGCAATGGGTGTTCAGGGCCCGATATGGGCACAGGAGGCTGATACACTACCTGGATGATTTCCTCCTTATCAGGGAATCCAGGGCAGAGGCACATGGGATGTTAAGGGATTTTGAGGCAATGTGCCAGCAGGTGGGGATACCATTGGCACGAGGCAAGACAGAGGGCTCCGTCCATAAGTTGGAATTTCTGGGCATAGAAGTAGACACAGAAGATGGCTGTTTTCACCTACCTGGGGACAAGGTGTCATGCCTTAGGGGCCTGCTCACCCAGGTAATGGGGAGGCAGAGGGTGCCACTGGTACAGATACAGCAACTGCTGGGGCACCTTAATTTTGCCTGCAAGGCCATCAGCCCAGGCAGGGCTTTCACAAGAAGGTTGGGGTGGACATGTCGGGAGGTGTGTGGGAGGACTTTCGGGTATGGAAGGAGTTTCTCGATGGCTACAAGTAGTAGTAAAAGTTTATTTTTATACAGGTAAAGATGGTTTATTACATCATTGGGTCAGGACCCCTTTCAGATGTATATGTTCTTCAATTAAAACACAGGATTGCACTTGATGTAATAAACCATCTTTACCTATATAAAAATAAACTTTTACTACTTTTACTACTACTACTTGTAGCCATCGAGAAACTCCTTCCATACCCGAAAGTCCTCCCACACACCTCCCGACATGTCCACCCCAACCTTCTTGGAAAGCCCCTGCCTGGGCTGGATGGCCTGCAGGCAAAATTAAGGTGCCCCAGCAGTTGCTGTATTCTATTCAGTGGCACCTCCATCTCCCCATAACCTGGGTGAGCAGGCCCCTAAGGCGCGACACCTTGTCCCCAGGTAGGTGAAAACAGCCATCTTCTGTGTCCACTTCTATGGGGTGACATTCTGGCAGCAGGAATGGGAAAGGAGTGTGGATCTGGAGCTATTCACAGATGCATCAGAGGCCCTGGAATGGGGGCATCTTTTCAAGGGGAGCGGATGTCAGAGCCTTGGCCAGCAGCATGGGGCAAAAGGGGGTAGTTGAAAGATATCACATTCTTGGAGATTGTTCTGATATGGGGGGCTCTGGAGGTATGGGGGCATAGGATGCAGGGTATGTGCATTTTGTTTTGGCGTGATAATAAAGGGGTGGTGGAAGTCATTAATAGACAAGGGGGAAGACAGAGACAGTGGGGTGGCTGCTTAGGTGACTGGTCCTGTTGGGACTACAGTTGAACATATCTTTCAAAGCACAGCACATTGAGGGGTTGAAGAATGAGGTGGCTGACAGTCTTTCCTGTTTGCAGCTCGACAGGTTTCAGGAGCTGATGCCTCATGCAGCACCACACAAAACCAGGATACCCAACCAGATGTGGGAAGCTGGAGGGTCATGGCCATGGCACTGTATCGGGGGGCCTGGGCAGCCAACACATTGAGGGCTTGCGAGGCAGGATGGGCAAGGTTTTAGGAATTCAGAAGGAAGCATTGGTGGGATAGGGCTGAACCGGCCCTGGACGAACAGGTAAAGAGGTTCGTGGTAGAAATGTGGGAGGAAGGGATGGCCACACCACAGTGGTGATGCACTTGGGTGTGCCAGGACAAGGGATGGCCTGATGTAGGGGCCAGCAGGACAGTAAAATGCATGGTGCAGGTTGGCGGTGGGGCCAACCAGCCAGGGTGGATGGAAGACAACCCTTAAGGGGGGAGTTGCTGGTAAGAGTCTTAGGGGCCACCCAGAAAGTATGCACATCAGCACAGGAAGGGGTGCTATTTTGGGCCGTGTTTGCAGTTATGGCAGCAGGAGCATTCCAAGTGGGGGAGGTGGTGGCCCCGAAAAAGGTGGCCGCCGGTCAGGTGTTGCAGCATGAGGAAGTCCGGTGGGGGCAAGACAAGGTGGTCATCACCTTGGCCAGGTCCAAAATGGATCAAGGGGGTAGGGGGACCCAAGTGTCACTGGTAAGATCACAGTCAGCCAGATGCACTGTGGGTGTACCTAGAGGAATATAGGAGGGTTCGGGGGAAGCCGGGGGAGTGCTATTCCAACATGGGGATGGTTCCCTGGTCACAGGGTTTCAGGTAGTGGCAGTCCTCAAGAAGGCGCTGGCACTCCTGGGAGAGGATCCCAACAAGTTTGCCCCGCATTCATTTCAGATTGGGGCAGCCACAGAGGCAGCAGAAAAGAGGGCTGGAATGGAGGATGCACAAAAGGTTGGGTGCTGGAGGTCCAGCTGCTACAAGAGGTACATGAGATAGGAACAACAACAACTCACACTGTTTATTTTGTTTCCATGGCAGGTTCCAAGAGAAAGATCTGGATAGTGGGGCATTCCTTCATATATTGGGCTGAAAGGTTTGCAGTCGCCACCTCCAGAGGAGCGGAGCTGAGATACAACACAGAGCACACCAGGGTGCTATGGAAAGACATTAGGGGAATGAAATGGGCACAGTTCATGCCTTTGATGGAGGAGTCAAAAATTGCAGTGGAGCACCCCAGACTGCATCATTATACATCTGGGAGCAACAATCTAGGGAGCCTGCCATGGGGGGCATTAGGGCAGAACATTATGGGAGATTTAGAAACATTAAGAAGGTGGTAGCAGAGGTGATAATTGTCTGGTCCGAAATCACCTCCCAGAGAGTATGGAGGAGAGTGAGGGACATCTGGCTGATTGAAAAAGTTAGAAAACATTTGAACAGGAGGGTGTCCAAGGGGGAATAATAGAGATGGGGGCATGCATCTGCAGCACATAAACATCTCCTTCGACCAGCCAGCAGCATACAGGTCAGATTGCATCCACCTGATTGGAGTTTGGGATGTGTCTGTCCCTATGACCTATTGGGGGCTAGTGCCCCAGATAGCCAAGAAAGGACTTAGATACTAGCCCACAAGGGGGGGTGCCCCTTCATCCATTGCAAGTTGGAGGAGGGGCAGTGGAAGAAAGAAAAAGGGGGAACAGGGGGATGAAAGAGGGGAGGGGTAGGAGACACGGGCTGGGGACAAATAACCCAGACATGGTGGTAAAGCGGGGAGGGGGATAGGTCCAGGTGCCAGATTCAGAAGTGTCTGGGTCTGGAGGGTGAAAGCCTGGGTAAGGGGAACTGGCCTGGTTCTGGTGTGGAAGAGGGGGCCAGATTCATAGTGTCTGGGCCCTGAAAGCAAGATGGAAGAAACAACCAGAAAAAGGACAGAGGCCGGAACCAGAAAAAGTTGGAAATAAAATTTGGATGTAAATTTGAATTGTGAATTCTAAAGTATATGATTTGTAAATATAGCCTTTGTGCCATGAATAAATTTGTCAACCAGCAACCAACAAGTAAAAATGATGTAGCGTCCATCATTCCTTGAGGGGGATTCAGGGGACAATGCAGCCGGCAGCACAAGTTCCAGCTGTGGTTGCGAAGTCAAGAGAATTTCGCTGTTCTCATAGAGAGAATGCAGCAGAATCAGTCCTCTCGCTAACTTCGGCACCCAAAATTTGGGTGCCCAGAAAAGGTGTTTCTAGGCACAATTGTAAAAAAAAACCATCAGAATGTAGCCAAAAGGGTCCCATTTAGCTACTGTAAGTTCTGATGTTTGTTTTTTCATTACATTCATTTTTACATTTTTTTCTTTATTTTGTATATTTCCCTAATGGAAGAAACAAGATGGCAGACACCACACAACTCTGAAAATACACCAGGCTCCCTGCTACACTATGTGGCTCTGTCTGTGAAAATAAGGTATGTCCTATGAAAACAACACTACAGTACTTTCCTATGGACACAAAACAGCTCTGGAAAAATACACCAGGCTCCCTGCAACACTATGTGACCCTACAAGTGAAAACAAGATACCTCCTTCGAAAACAAAAGTATATTCTTGTGGGGCATCTAACTTTTCCCATAGGAAATAATGGGACAATTGAAAATGTAATAACTTTTAAATGGATTACTATTTTTGCACCAAACCTTAAAAAATCACATCTGTAAGGCAAAGGCTTTCTACATTGAACATGTCAGACCACAAGCTAAAACCATTTCTGAGATACAGGTGGACAAAGAAACTGCAAAAGCACATAAATTTAGGGAATTTTGAACTTTAATAACTTTGGAACCATTCAACCAATTCACACACAAAAAAAATGTCATGTCAAGAGACCCACCCCTAGAGGTCGTATGCATGCAAAATTTCATTGAATGGTTCAAAAGTTATTAAAGTTCAAACATCTGACTTTAACATAGAAGTTTGCACTCAACCCTAACTGTACTGGTGCAATAAACTGACAAAACAGGGAAGATTAAAATAATGTATACAGTACAAGCACAGGTGATTAAGTAATCTATGAATTTGACTCCCAGCAGCAATCATGGTGGGGTATTTGGAAGCAGGTCCCCCCTTGGAGATGTGAAGCGGAGACAATAAGTCCCAAGCCATAGCTACCGTACTAAACACTTTGGAGATTGAACATTTTTGGTATTATTATTTGCATGTAGCACTTTTATAAACTATCAGAGTTGCCTGCACTTAGTGATGTACTACTTGTTAGTGAATATCTTTTGAACTCTTAGCTTTTTGCTTTGTGAGACATACCATCAGTTTAAATGCACTACAGAACACTATCTGTGAACTTTAAATCAAAACACTCATTCTGAAAGCAGGGTATCATTTTACAAGAAGAGAATCAAAGGAGTATACAGTAATTTCAGATTTTAGAAATGTGCAGTTTCTTGTTTTTATAAATATACTGTAGCATTGCAAACAAAAGTAAAACATTATCATGAAAGCTGTAAGTAAGGCATGCTCTTATTGATCCCTATGCATGAATGGGAGGAGTGGCAACGTGCCACATATCTGTGGCTCATATCCACTCTGCACCCATTGCACCCCCCACATGGGATGCACAAACAGGGGGCACACAGACCCTGTGCACCCAATCCGCCAGGCCCCCAGACTGCAATGTGTCAGGGCAGGTGGTGGGCATTCCAACACTACGCACCATGCACTAAAGCACATAGCACTGGCTGCAGGGGTGTTTCATAGTTTCATAGTGTTTTACAAGCTCAGGAGGCAATGCCTTTTATGGGAGCTTGCCACCCTAGGGTGATATATTTTTTATGAAAATGTGAATTTATTGAGTCCCATATATCGGTCAAACTGTTGTTTGAAAGTGTCCATATTACTACTCTCCATTGTTGTGCACAGAAACGTGTTCCATTGGTTAACTATTCGCTGAGAGTACCACTGGCTTCTCTTTTTGGTACTACACTGTGCACTTTTTAATTTAAGATTATGGGACCTAGTTTGCGCCCTATTAGACTTTGTTTCAAAGCCAAGTGTTTCTCAGGGTCTCTTACAGCTTTGTAGGTTAAGCACAGATCTCTACATAGTTGTCTGTAATTAATTGAATAAAGATTAAGTTGCTGCAGTCTCCCCATATTCCATGTTTTCCATACCCATGATCTTTTTTGTTATTTTTCTTTACTCTCCATCTATAAGCCTTTTTCCTATGAGTATACTAGGAGTACAGAGGGATGCACAGTAGTCCAGGTGTGATCTCACAAGACCAGTGTATAAGGGTAGTATGACTGTCTGCTCTTGATGTACTTCATAATATATCCTGATATGCGCTGACATTTTGTAATTATTGCCATGGTGTTATTATCAAAGTTAAGTTTGTTGTCTATAATCACCCTTAGGTCTCTTTCATTATCGGTTTCTTGAATTTCAACCTGGTTATGCTTATATTTGTATCTAGGATTGGAGTGCTCCAAGTGCATTACTTTGTACTTCTGCACATTAAACAACATTTATTACTAAGTGCCCAGGATTCTTGTGACAGTAGTTCTTTTTGGTAATTTTCAGCTGCATAAGCAGAGTTAACTACACAACCTAGTTTGCAGTCATCTGCATACTTAGCCATCCAAATGATGTCAGATGACTGCATTGAGGAGATCAATATATATTAAATAGTAATGGGCCAATACCGAGCCCTGAGGCACCCCACTAGTCGCCTCACCCCAGGGTGATGAGTTTCCCCTGATAGTGGCACACTATTGTTGATTGTTCAGCCACGAGGAGATCCAACTTATTATGTATTGGGGAAATTCTAATGTGACCTTATGTTTTATAAGGATATTATGGGAGACTTTATCAAAAGTTTTTTTGAAGTCTAAAAATATAATGTCAACAGGTAGCCCAGCATCAAGTGCGGAGCTTACATTTTCAAAGAAATATAATAAATTTGTCAGACACAACCTTCCTCTAGTGAAACCATGCTGTGTGGTGCCCGTAAATTATTAAGAACAATATGTTCTTCCAGTCTTGGCAGGAGAAGCCTTTCTAATGTTTCTCTATAACTGATGTTAGGCTTATTGGCCTATAATTTGAATCATTCATTTTGTGTCCAGATTTGTGAATGGGGATTACCATAGCATCATTCCATTCAGTGATGGTTCTCCCGCAGAGAGCGATAAATTAAATAACTTACACAATGATCTAGAAATTACATTGGTGATTTCTTTAAGAAATGTACTGTAGGATGGACTTCATCTGGACCTGCTGAGGAATTGACCTTTAATCTCTGGAGTACTTTCCCTATTTCCTCAGAAGTAATGGGGTCATTCTTTATTTGTTGTTGCTGAGTTCTGCCCCAGTGAAACTTTCCTTGGGAGTAAAAAGAGTGAGGAAATATTCATTAAATTCTCTTGCCATTTCAGTTTCATCACTGGTTAGTCCTTCAATGTTTTTTATAGGGCCTTTTGTTGGGTGGGAGCCTCTAAGCGAACCTAAATAGCGGTAAACTTCTTTTTGTTATCCAAGGTATCAGTAGCTAGTTTATTTTCAATGTTAATTTTTGCATTTCTTATACATTGTTTTACTTTGCTCGTTTTTTGTAATTATTCAAATTGGTTGTAGTAGGTCTGTTTTTGAATTTCCTATAACTCTTCTTCTTTTTATCTATGTGTCTTTTGATTTTGTTATCCCACCAGGCAGGGGTTCTAATACCATTGATGTATTTCCTCCTGGTGGGGACCCTGGAGTCCAGACAGTATTTCAGTTTGGTCAAAATTAGTCTCCAAACCTGGTGTACATTAAGGCCTAGGAATTCCGTCTGCCTGACCCAGGAAGCTCGGTGATTTTTTATAGCTCTATAGCTGGCTCTAGAGTAATCCTTCACTGTGGTAATACCTTTAAGCCCTTCAGTTGTGGTTTCAATTTGACACATAATCATGTTATGATCATTGTTTCCTAAGGGTCCTAGTATAGTGGGTTCTAAGACTTTATCACCCATATTTGTTAATATAATATCTAAAATATTTTTTGTTACATGTGCCAGTTTTGATAATTTGATCTAAGTTCTGATTTATTGTTATTTCTAGGAAGTCTTTTTCTGAGAATCCTTTACATTGGCATGTATCCCAGTTAATATTGGGGAAATTAAAGTCTCCCATAAGTATATAGTTGTTACCTGGGTCAAACTTATCTATTGCCACTAGGAAATGGTTGTTTTGCTCTTGATTTAAGTTTGGAGGTCTATAGGCAAGTCCCAGGCTAACGTTAAAAGCAGGTAGTTTAATCAGAGCCCATAGGATTTTGTTATTTGTGTTAGAGATTTCAATTGGGGTAACAGAATGGAAAGTAAAGTGCTATCCACCCCCCCAAATCTTGTCAGTTCTGTTTTTTGTTATTTTATTGAAACCTGGAATATCTGTTCCAACTGTCTTTTTGGAACCATGTTTCAGTAACCCCGCAGATAGATATGTTTTCTTTTTGTATGATATATTTTAGTTCATCCATTTTATTTGTTAAACTGTGGCATTGAGTAGCAATATGTTTATAGTATTTTATTATTTTATGTTATAGTGAGTGCTGGTTTTGGGGAGGCAATGTTCTGTTCTGAGTGTTGTTTACTACAGATGGAGGGTGTTGAATTCCAGTACTTATTGAGTTTAGACACTTCACTCCCCCCCTTTCTGTCTAGCTTAAATGTTTATCTTTAAAGTTTGTGAAGTGTTTACTTAATACTTCATTTCCCTTTTTGCTTAAATGTAAGCCATCTTTACAGTACAAGTCATCCTGAAGATAGAATTCTTCTCAATGAGTTAGACATGTGTGGAGGAGGGTGCAGGGTACATCAAGGAGAACCCTGCCGTAATGGTCCTACGCACCCAGCCAACAACTCAGTGACACCCACCCAGCCCAGTAATATTGTGTCCCCCACACACACACACATACACGGCTGACCCACCACTGGTTATAGTACATGTGTGCTCCCCCCACACACATCAGCGCCCCCCACCAGTCCTGGCAGCTGAACAACCTCAGACATCTGTACTCCCACCGGTCCAAAATGCTGCCCGCCCGCCCTCAGTACACACACACACATATAGCCGAGCCCCAGCTCCATTCTGTATTATGGTGCCACCCTCCCCACCTGACCACATAACAGCCCCTGTCACAGCACAGTAAGCAAACCCCCAGCCCCCCCACCACCAGTGGAGTGACAGTCCAGGTCCAGGTGGGCAGGCAGGCAGTTCCACCCCAACCCCATACCCAGGCGCAGGTCACCTTGTGAGGGACAACCAGCAGCAAATCCCTCCATTCACCTCCTCAGCTGCCAGCCATCCAAGGACAACTGGGAGCATGTCACTATATATAGGCAGCATGCTGCCAGCTGCCCTTGAACTGCCAGTGGCTGAGGAGGTGAGTGGAGGGTTATACTGCTGGCCATCCATTGTGAGTCAACTCCTGTCTGGGGTACGGGTGGGGAGGGGTGGTGGTGTTGGTACCACGGTGGGTGGGGGTCACTGCCATCAATGACTGGTTCCGGGTGTGATTGCTACTGAGGGCTGGGGTGTGTGCAGAGGTGCAAGCTCTATTGGGACTGGGCACAGCCCTATTGGGGGGGTGTTGCATGCCTTATCCCAGCACCTGGGAATGGGGCTCGTGGGGCTGTGGTGCATAGCTTGGTTGGGTCATGGACATGTGTGTGTTGGGGTGGGACTACACCTGCCTGGTGTCAGGGATGTGCTGTGCAGTTGGGGGGGGATCTGGCACAATGACCTGGGGTGTTACTGCTGTTGGGGAGAGGTCCTGCCACAGGGGCTTGGCATTTGGTGTCCTAGGATCGGTGGGCCATGGCCACGTAGGTCCGAGTACCTGTGATCGGCATTCATGCACCCGGACCCACGCTTCCTTGCCCTTGTGATCCACTCTGAGACCCATGCCAGGCATCCCACTGGATTCCTGACTGGGTCCATAACTCTTCCCCTGGCTGCCCTGTGGAGTGCTGCATGCTGGGGGGCATGCCCGTGGACAGGTCATAGCCATTGGTGAATACCAGTGGTGTGCACCTGTCCACAGGGGTAGAGCTACATGGGTGGGATGCACACCTCTGGCATGTAATTCCATGCGATCATGCATAGGCATCATTATTTGTTTGGATACAACTATTTGGCATATCCCTATGTGATATTTCATACTTCCTCACACTTGACAAGGTGCTAGCAAAACTGCAGGCTTTTGGAGGGTGGTAGAACCTGCTTTACTCTGTATAGATCCATCTATTACACAGTGCACTTGTCTTATGTCTCTAGAAGCTGAGAAACACCGATGTTCTATATCTAGAGTCCAGGAGGACTTGTAGATAATTGCGATCAGGGTGGGTAAGATGACAACAGAAGAATTAAATATAGGACCCAATTCATGAAGGAGGACTCAGGGCTTGCTTCAATTTTTGGTACAGGTGTTCCAAAGCACTGTGATGCAACATAGCCCAATTTAAGATGCGCTGGCACATTTGTGACCTTTACCACATTTTTACAGCAGCTTGTACCAAAGGTTTGATGCAAGCCCCATAAAATGCTTCCCCCTTGGACACAATGTTAGACCGGGGGAGCTGGTCTAACTTGCTTCATCTGGCACATCCGATTGTGAATTCCAATTGGCACCAAAATGCCTGACACAAGCCACCTGTGCCATCTGTTTGGTGCACTGGGTACTTGTGGCAGATGCAATGCTTAGTGAATTGGGTCCATAGATACATTGTGCAAAGATACATTTACATTACATTCTCCACTTATTTCCACCCCCAGTTTAACAAGTATCTTCCATGTGTGTTAACACAGTGCTAGGAGTAGGCAAATCATTATAGCCCACAAAA
Source organism: Neoceratodus forsteri (assembly GCA_016271365.2). Classification (NCBI taxonomy): domain Eukaryota; kingdom Metazoa; phylum Chordata; order Ceratodontiformes; family Ceratodontidae; genus Neoceratodus; species Neoceratodus forsteri. Next base: position 274,651,028 of record CM057453.1, on the reverse strand, counting down.
GAAACAGAGCTCTTCATCTGTATCAGTCCTATCAGGGAAACCCTTGACAAACAGCATCTAATGCAAAGTACAGTTAAGAGGAAAAGAAAAAAAAATGTTTTACCTAGTCCCTGGGGATGTGATCTTGGAGCTACTACCTATGGGGTTGGGACTGTTGGTAAGCTTGTCACAGTGAGCCACTTAATAATTTAGTGATTGTATCTGAAAAGGTCAGGAACTGAAAGGGTCCTGCATCAATGAGAAGAGGTGGGACGGCTGGACCTTGGTGGGCTCCGGGAGTGTGGGGGTGGTGGGTAGGCTACACTCTCCTCAACCTATGCCACTACAAAATTCCTTCACCATACTGGCAGAAAGAGTCAGCTGGGAGGAGGCATCTGACATGGTGCCATGGGAGGTTGTGGGGATCCTTAGAAGGGGAGGTCTCAAGGTGGGAGGAAGTGGCCACCAGCTAAGCAGGAAGCAGCAGCTGATGGGGGTCTATTGTGAGGTGGGATAGTCCTGGGAACAGGAAAAGGTGGGGAGAGAGAGGTAAGTGCCTACCTGGCACTTCAACTCAGAGGGATGGGCTCATTTGTATGGCTACTTTTGTGAATAGCACTTTAGTGCCTGAGGCGCTATTGGCTGCAGGTCCATTTTCCTGACTGACTGTCAGGGCAGCACCACTGGGAATCCCACTGCTTTTCCTGGGTTAGTGCTGCCCCCACTGGCCACTATTCACAGTCAGATAGCACACCACACTATCTAACTGTGAATGGAACGATTGCCCTTCAGCCATACTGCGAGGTGCCATGCAAACTTTTGTGCAGCATTTTTCATTTTTATTGAATCCTAGCCCAAAGATCAAGTAGGATCTGCTGTGATAGTGTAGGCAGAGAAAAACTTACAATCTAGGTGGACCAAGTGGTCCATATCTAACAGTAAATTCTATATTTCAATTTTTCTATGATACAAGTTATTTTTCAGAGGAAAGAGTCCTGATGGAACTTGCAAACCTGAGAGTGGACAAGGCCATGGGGCCTGACAGGACACACCCAAGGTTTTTAAGGGAACTCAGAGAGCTGATTGCTTGACCACTGATGGCCTTATTCAACAACTCACTGGAAACGGCAGCAGCAGGAAGGAGGCTAACAATTATAGTTTGGTAAGTCTCACATCAGTAATAGGAAAATTAACAGAAACCCTGTTACAGGAAAGGCTAGTTGAGTATCTTGAATCCAGCAAGTTACACAACAAAAAACAGCATGTATTTGGGGTTGGGGGGTCATAACAGATGAATCTGATTTGTTTCTTCAACTTGGTGACCGGGGAAATAGATCAAGGAAGAGCAGTGGATGTGGCCTACTTGGACAACAGCAAGGCTTTGCACACTATGCCAGATAAGAGATGGATACAGAATTTGGTCAGTCAAGGGATGGGATCCAAAGTGGCAAACTTGGCAAAAAACTAGATAGGCAACAGAGGGGGATTGTGGTAGATAGAACTCACTCTAATGAGGGGAGTGTGACCAGCGGGGTATTGCAAGGCTCAGTACTGGGACTGGTCCTCTTCAGTGTCTTCTTAAGTGACTTTACAGAAGAACTGGAAGGGAAGGTATGCCTTTTTGTAAATTACACCACAATGTGTAATAGGATGAATACTCAAGAGGGGGTGGAGAGAATGAGTAGTGACTTTAGAAAATCAGAGGAGTGGTTGAGGGCATGACAGCTGGGGTTCAATGCCAAGAAGTGCAAAATCATGCACCTAGGGCGTAGTAACTCAGGAGCTGAGCATAAAATTGGAGGAAGGTACTGATGGTCACTAAGCAGGAAAGAGACCTTGAGGTTATCATATCTGATTATCTGAAAGTGGCAGGACAGTGTGGCCTGTGGGATACTGGGGAGCAGAGGGAGGGGTATCAAGCAGGAGGAGGGAATTGGTATTACCACTGTATCAGTTGCTGGTGAGACTCCACCTGGAGTAGTGTCCAGTTCTGGAGGCTACACCTCAGAAAGGACCTAGACAAGGTGGAGTCAGTTCAGAGAAGGGCAACTAAAAGGGTGCAGGTGTTGTATCACAAGCCCTACTAGAAGATACTGTAGGACCTCAACATGTACATTTTATGTGCCTTATCGATAATCCAATATAGTCTTCACATTTAAACCACCCCTCTGTATCTCTCTCTCCACCCCCCATACTCAATTTGATATTTGGGAGGCATGGAATGCCATGTACAGAACCACTGTAATATAACTTCATGGTTCCTCACTATTTACAAAATAAAAAAAAGGGATGAGAAACCTAACCCTTGTAATGGGTGTCTACTCACCTGGTAAAGGTGATTGTGTTGGTTGGCATCCATGGCACTCCAGACATTACCTCATGGGCTTTTTTCCCCTCGGGTGCTAGGGTCTCTTGACTGGGCTCCTCGCTAGAGAGTTCTCTAGTGCAGTGGTCATCACGCCTACTGCACACGTGGAAGGCCTGGGTTCAGGCCCCAGTGTAACCAAATTGGAACCACGTGGAGCGGACCCGGTGGGGTCTTCCTCAAGACTGACGGAACCGAATTCCACAAGACAAAGAGCCTGCCACCACCTACATGAGTCGGCGGCAGAGCAGAACCGCCCCAAAGTCCCATTGGGGATGACTACAGAATCAGTCTTGGCTAAGGAGAGGCGCCTGTGCACGAAGCTACTAAGTAGCTAACTGACTCCACCCCACAGGGAAACCAGCTCACCCCTCAGAGCGATCGCCACGCTTGGTGGGAACGAACCATTGCAGCCTCGGGGACCCTAGGTAGGAGCAGCAGCGTGAGTCCTTCCTCCTCCTGCCAGGCACCTATTACTCTATCCCTGGCCCAGTCCAGGCCAGAGGCCAATTGCCACCCAGACCTTCCAGCGACACCCTCAACCCTTCACTCTCAGACCACTCGGCTCCCACCCTGGGGATCGTACTGCTTCTTATCTCCCATGAGGTATTGTCTGAGTGCCATGGATGCCAACCAATCACAATGGGTGTTTACTCACCTGTTAAAGGTGATTGTGTTGGTTGGCATCCATGGCACTCAAGGCCCTCCCATCCAAGTGCTCAGAGTGACCGGGACTGATCTAGGGGGTAGACCCAACAGGGGTCTAAGCGCAAGTTGTCTCGCTCTAGAACTAATTACCAGCCGGGCCTCCGGAGTGAGACTAGTCCATACAGACTAGAGGAATAAGAGTTCAGCAGACGCATCGGTACCCCTCCGCAGCTCGCATTCTATTTGGCTCTTTGACCCTCTCTCTCTTTAATTTTGCAGTCGATTGTGCCTGCATGTTATGATGTTCTTTTACACTAACCAACCTTGATTTCAGTTATGGAAGATTCGAACTGGAGAGCAGGGGTTCCTGGGACCTGGATAAGCTAGAAATTTGATCTTCCCACCAAGCGTGGCGATCGCTCTGAGGGGGTGAGCCTGAACCCCTGTGGGGGGTGGAGTCAGTCGGCTCACAGGCGCGTCGTACTGGGCGCCTCTCCTTAGCCAGGCGATTCTCCTTAGTCATCCCCCAATGGGACTTTGGGGCGGTTCTGCTCTGCCGCCGACCTGCGAGGTGGTGGCAGGCTCTCTGTCTTGTGGAACTCGGGTTCCAGTCAGTCTTGAGGAAGACCCCGACCGGTCTGCTCCACGTGGTTCCAATTTGGTTACACTGGGGCCTGAACCCAGGCCTTCCGCGTGTGCAGTAGGCGTGATGACCACTGCACTAGAGAACTCTCTAGCGAGGAGCCCAGTCAAGAGACCCTAGCACCCGAGGGGAAAAAAGCCCATGAGGTAATGTCTGGAGTGCCATGGATGCCAACCAATCACAATGAGGCATACTATCCCCCAATCCATGCTGTTGTACATAGACTAGCATTCTAATATTTAATTCAACTGTTAACCATGCTATGTCAATGGTTTCCAAGAAGTTGCATGTTTAATAAATTATAACAGCTAAAATCCACATGCACGTGTGTCACTGCCAATTGGGAAACAAAAGGATGATGATGATTTTTATATACAAACATTTATATCTATTCCTCCTTTTTTCCCCAATATAGATTCCTTATGTTGATGCAGTGAGCCATGTTGCTAGCCTGGAAGCTTGGTTGCCGATAGAGATGGTGACAAATGGAACAATCCCATATTTTCATTAATTGTCTTGAAATTGGTATGCCGTTGTTACACCAGTGCTGTAAGAGGGACTCATTACAGCAACATGATTTTGGTGACTGCAATTACAGTGTGCTTTTGTTGCTGACAGGTTCCTCAGGTCAGCCGGTGTGCTGGTGTCAGGTTCTGTCTCCCTCTATACTTTTGGCAGGGTGGTTCCACAATGAGGGGTGCTGTATACATTTTCCTCCACAGTGTGTGCACCATGCAGTTGATAATATTAATATATGAGGGGTGCGGGGGGCACAGGTGTGGAAGCTCCTTGCATTTACACCCAAACAGTTATGTTCATGTGTTTTTCTTTAGGTTCATCATAGTTTTCACTATGCTAGTATGTCACTTCCTGGGGTGTCTCTGCACATGCTGTTGCAGCTCTGTTCTCGCTGTAACATTCATCGTTGATTTTTCTGATGAACCGGCATGGTGGAACCCTCATAATCGCTCTCTGGCTGAAATGTTACATTTCTCATAGTGTTGTAATAACTGAATTTCAGTGTTGGAAACTCATTGCCTCATGGTAATAATGATGGTCAGGTCAGCTCAGGTGAGCGAGAAGCAGAGGAGGAAAACCCCCAAAAACTTAAGACAAAGCCACAAGTCAGGTGAAGAGGGCCTCACTGTACATAGCAAATCTTGAGTTAATTGCCCGACCTCTTGCCTTAATAAAATTCCAGTGAGACTGGAGATAACTTAAAATAAGGTCCAAACAGCAGCTGGAACAAAACAAAACTTAAACTGTATTCAAGTTTTAAGACCCCCCCTCAAAGACTGTCATTTCCCTCAAGCATTAGAGCCACTCTCCCCATAACCACTAACTAACTTGAAACACCCTGGGAAGTTAGTGTAACAGTCTTTATCCACCATGACCAAGAGTTCAAGGTGCTGCTGGAATGTTTCAAAATTGTTGCTGCTAGGCTATAACGTGGTTCAGGGTTGTAACTGTAGTATTCTGTTGTTGTCCCCTTCAAAAGGACAAATGAGTCTGCCATCTTGGAGGTTGTGGAAGAGGGGGAGAAGGGGAAGAACCGGAACTCACTGGGTGGGATATTCAAAGGAGTTGCACATGGCGCAATAGGGTTGTGCCATGCGCAACCCACCAATGCACCCCGGTGTGATATTCAAAGGGGCAGATTGTGTTGTGCAACACCCAATGTGCCGGGGCGCACCAGTAATGTATGCAGCACAAGTGCAGAGGGCGTGCCCATGCATATGCGGCACATCCTGATATTCAGCCCGGGATGTGCAGCACATATGATGACACACACCCATCTTGCACCATTCAGGGTGGCGCAAAGATGTGCCTGGTGAAATCAGGAGCAAGTCCCGGCCACCCACAGGTAAGCTGCCATATTGCAAGGTGCAACATGGCAGCCACCTGCTGTGGGTGGCCACCCGACCTGACCACCCAGGACACAGTCCACATGACCCATGCCCTGGGGGTGTTATGCCCCCCCCCCTCGCCTGATCATGGGCATGTGTAAAAGTAATCCCTGGTGGTCCAGTGGACTGCTATCCATTGCCCGATCATGGGCATATGTTCAAATAATCCCTGGTGGTCCAGTGGACCAATCCCAATGCCCAATCACGGGCATATGTTTGATCCATCCCTGGTGGTCCAGTGGACTGAACCCCATTGCCTGATTGTGGGCGTACATTAGAACTCCCTGCTGGTCCAGTGGAACGCCCCCCAGTGCCCGATCATGGGCAGAATGAACAACGGACACCCTGGTGGTTCAGTGGTACCCCCTCCCACCACCCCTGAGTCCCCACCACTCTGCACACTCCCTGTCTGCAGCTGGCAGCAGCACCCTGCCCGTAAGCCACCTGGCCACCCACCAACTGACAGCATACAGTAGGGCTGTATGCCTATTAGTCCACTGCATGGGCCAATGGGCGTGCAGACCATGTTATCTACAGTCTCAGTTGTAGATGAGTGTTCATTCACATTCTTGGAACTGTGTGGTACAATTTCAATCTTCAATGCCCATTGTTGTGCAATGAACCAACTCTGACCCTATACTGTCGGTGGGCAGCCAGATGACTGGGGTGAGAATGCTGCGGGGAGTGTGAAGTGAGAGCAGGGACTCAGTGGGCAGGTGGGAAGCTACTGCTGGACTATCAGGGTGTCTGTTGTTCATCCCACCCACAATTGGGCACTGAGGGGCTTCCACTGGACCACCAGGGAGTTCTAACATATGCCCATGACTTGGCATTGGGGATCGGTCCACTGGATGACCAGGGATTATTTGAACATATGTCTGCAATCGGGCAAAGGATACCGGTCCACTGGACCACCAGGGAGTACTTTTACACATGCCCACAATCGGGCAATGGATAGCAGTCTACTGGACCAGCAGGAATTCATTCTACACATGCCTACGATCGAGCATACGGGAGCGAAGCCTGTCGAGGGGCAGAAGGGCGTTGGTCCCTGATAACTGCAGCATGGCAGGGTGCCAAGTACAAGTCATCAGGGATCAGCGCACCGCATGCAAATGGGGCCATAATGACATGCAAATGGCCCCTTTTGTGCCTTGCATGCATAATAGCCTCATTTGCATGCCCACAGTTGAATATCACAGTTGCTGCACCTAGCACAACAGCACTTGTGCTGGCGCAGTCCCCTGCTCCCCTTCTGCCACTTGCACTGGTGCAGTGCCACTGTACCATGCACACTGCATGTGCCCTCAGTGCCATATTCAATTGAATATCAACTGGTCCATGCCCTGGCTCATCCCAGTTGCACTGTGCCCAGGCTTGCGCCCCTGCCTGGTGCAGTCTGAATATCCCACCCACTGTGTTTAATAGTGGCCCCTTTTGCATAAATCCTCCTGCACTTCAGATGCTGTTTGATATGCTTTCTGACTATTAGAAAATTGGACTGGAAGTGTTGCATGATAAGGGGGTCTTAAATTTTAGTTTCTCCTGACTGAATACTGAGAAAAGAGGTATGTATTCCCTTTTGATCTTCTGGGTGGGGGGGGGCATAGTTATTAAAAAGAGACTCAATGTGTTCCATAAAGAATGATCCATTTCTGCCAAGCAAGCTGGAGAAATTTGTCCTTAACAGTGTAGTTCAGAAATTGAATGATAAAATGGGTTGCCATAAGAGGCAACCCCCATTGTTCCAAGCCAGCTGAACCAGAAAAAGAGACTAGTATAACAGCAAGGATGGGGTGGGTGGGTCAGAGGTGAGGGGAGAGGGGAAGAGGATAGGGTGGGAGCCTGGGAAGAAAAGAGGAGGGGTAGGGAAGGGAAGTGAGGTCAGTGGGGGAGGTCCCTTGTGAAGTCACATCAACATCATGAGAAGGGGAGGGGAAAAAGGACCAATGAAAGAGCAAGAAAGGCTAGTGAGGGGCGGACCAAAGGGAGGTTTAAAAAGGGCAACACAGAAGGGCTCTGCCACTTTCTGCTAAGGTTCTTAGGTAAGTAAATTCAAGATAAGAACCTAGCATATCAGTCGGGAGTTCCTAAGAAAAAGGTAAGGAAAAAGAGGATCCAGCAATGAAGTTAGACATGCTGATAAGTTAGAGGTTTTAAAATAAGGTTTTAGTCATTTTTAGCTAGAATTATAAAGCATACAAGGTTATTATGTGATTATTTCATTAAGAGATGCAGCTCAAGCTCTTTCAAGCTGAGAAATAGAGCGAGCACCAGGTAACAGAATTTGTAGGAGGTTTCAGAGAGTGGGTAGCGCTTTAGGCAAGGAAGGGACTCTCTAAAGAATGGAAAATAGCCAGAAGGAAGAGTGAGGGAAGCTAGGCAAAACCGGAAGGCTTGGAGGGCAGAACCCAGCATGGTGTGAGTGGCAAGACTGACGAAAAGGTTTTAAAAAAAGATATATAGAGGTGATTTGGGGTTAAAAGCGTGCAGCCGGCGGGAGAGATAGTGCGAGAAGAAGTGAGGGAAGCCGGTGTTTGTCAGCCCAATCATGTCTCCTCTCTCTCTTCTGGCTTCCAATATTGTAACAGGATATGAAGAGTAATTTCAGGAGTACAAAATAGGGAACTCAGGAGGCGCAGTGAGCACATGGTGGTAATGCCGCAACGCGCCGAGAAGAGGGGGAGGAAAAATGAGAGGGCGACCATAGGACAATAAGAGGAAGGCTGAAAAGGGTTAGAGTTGGGAGGGTAGAGAGCAAACCACTATGCATATGGTGAGCCTTGCTTGGCCCAGGCTAAACACATGGCCTAGGAAGTTGCACAGTGAGTTAATGCAGAACAACAAAGGAGAGAAGTGGCGTTAAGAAAAGGGGGGACACCAGTGGTACTAGAGGAGCGGGATAAGGACCCGATAAGCCACGGGGTGAGTACCACACAGCAGGGCAACATGAGCTTAGCATGCAGGCAAGGGCCCAGAGGCCCACGTGGCGAGAACCCCGGGCATTTTTTAACGGACTGCAACTTGGGGGGAGGGGGTGTATGGAACAAAAGAGAGAGGATTTAGCTAGCGGGGGGAAAAACATAAGGTGAATTGGGGAGTATGCAGGGTGCACAGTAGGCAGAGGTACTCAAGAAAAAGTGGAGTAGGCCAGTGATGAAGCCACCACGTGGGAACGCGAGGAAAGAGAACAAAGGGCTGGGGAAAAAGACAGTGTGAGCGGACGCAGATTTAGAAGAGGGATGGTTTTATGAAGGGGAAGGATGATCGCCGGTGGCTGAATTTCTTTGGAGGAGCAGGAACGGAGGAATTTTGGGGTTTCTTTGGCCAGAGGGGGGGTCGGAGCAAAATGGACATGTTTTTGGCATCGGGCGGGGAAGTGGGAAGCACCATTAAAGCCCAAGAGTCAGGTGGCGAAGAATTGAGGCCAGAAGGCGCGGTACTGGGTCAGAGGACTCCCCGGGGGCCATGCCGCAGTAAGAGTCACATGGAGGGGCTGATTGTGTTTCATTTTGATCCCAGTGCATGATTTCAGACAAGAGCAAATTACAGTACATAAAAGAGGATTTCTTATTAAGGTTATGGAAGAATGCTGTCTCTCCTGAAAAGGTTTTTAGAGCCTACAGAACTGAAAAAAAAAAAATAAAATTTGTTTCAGTGGCTGTAAAATAGCGGTAGTAGATAAATACTAGGAAAGAAAAGACTAGTATTCTGAATAATGCCATTAGGGTGGTGTATAAATAAAAAAAAAAGGAAAATGAAGCAGATGAACACCACCCTCCCCCTCCCCAGTTTTTGTTTAATGACTTTAATGATTTAGTGAGCAGGAGGATCGGGATCAGTTGGATGGGACCAGCCTCCAGCCTTTCCCTCTCCCCACAAAGGTGGCCATCTTGGGAACATTGTGGCTGTTTTTTGCTACAGAGCATTGGGAGAGTTTTTTGCAAGGTTTTCTTCCCAAAATGGCAGCCAGAAATACAAGATAGGCATTAGGGAGGGGGAACATCGGCCAAAAAAGAATAAAGAGGGCAGGGGTATTTGACAGGCAAATGGATAAGCAGGGAAAAGACCCAATGAGCTAACTAACTATTAAATTTTGTGTGAGCAGGGAAAAGACACAGAGTGAACACCCGTGGATCCAATGCAATGAAAGCAGATGCTATGAAAATGATTACGGATCTCATGGACAGGGCCCACAATATCCTGGATACAGTGGAAGTCACAGTGGGGGGGGGAGTACCAGCACAAAAAGAGTGGGGCAAGAAAAAGGGGCAGAGTGGGGCAGGGGGAAAAGGAAAGGGAGCTGGGGCACCGGTGCCAAAATGCCCTAGAACATGTTCTCCAGGGCTGCGACCAACAACCCATGCCATCCCCGACCCGATACCTGTGACCAGTCCAGAGGGACTGATGCCTGAACCGGAACCCAGCCCAAAGGAGGAGGTTAGGCCTCACCCAGGACTGGGACCCAACATTCCTGCACCCGAAGCTGGATGGCCAGAGATACTACAACTGGACGGAGGGATGACCAAACCCGCGACTAGTAGTAACCGGCAGGCCCCAACTACCAGATCATGAGAGGGAATGGAACCAGGAGACAAAGCAACAATTGGACCAGCAAAGGACCCCCTTGGAGAATCAGGTACAGTGTTGACATTAGAAAGTACCATGAAGGAGTATGTGCAGCAATTAATATTAGGCATGGGGGAGACGGTGTTAAGAAGTTGCAAAAGGTGCTAGGGGATTTAGAGGAAAAGGAAAAAGAGGAAAAACAGTGAGATGTGGGGAAAAGGAAGTGATGGAGCAGAAAAAAAGGGGGGAGTACGGATAGGGGACCATGTGCCAATAGAGACGAAAGAAAAAATCTGGCGAGGACAATTTGCTGATATCTTTGCCTTGGTAGACAAGAAAACAGCTGAGCTATATGAAGAAAAAGAGAGTTTCAGCAAAAAAGAGCTAGCGGCAGCAATAGCTCTGGTCAGGAAGGAAGAGGAACAGAAGGGGCCCACTTATAAAGGGAAGACATGGGAAGCTTGGACCCTGGGGTTCACATATTACAGTGCTATAGCGCAAGAGAAAAAGCCGGAATTGGGCATTCCCTTGTTAGCGTACTCGTTGATCATAAGAAATGCGTATAAGATGATGGGAGGTACTAATTGGCTATGATATGATGAAAAGTTCAGGACCCGTATGGCCAATTATGGAGAGGATTGTCGATGGGATTCTAGACACAATGACCTATGGTGGGAAACCATGACGGTGGCAGGGGGGCTGAAGGCAAATGGCAGAGGGGAGGTCTGTGATATCAAAAATGTTGTTGGGGGTACAACAGGGCACACTGCTCCTTCCCACTCTGCAGGTTCAGGCATGCCTGTTCCAAATGCAGGGAACCCACCCAGCCTCTAGATGCAGATCCTACGGCGAAGCCAACTCCAGAGGAGGACAAGGAAGCGGTTCCTTTCAGGGGGGCCACAGGGGATACAGAGAGATAGTACAGGAAGAGAGAGGGGGTACATGGGTGGTAGAGGGTATCAACATGGGGGAAAATAAAAAAGGTCAATACCAGCTAGCGAAAACACCGATTAGAGCCAAATTGATAGAACAATGGATGAAGGATTATCCAAATAAAAAAGAGGGGCAGGAGTTAATAGACGGTTTTCAAAGGGTTTCAGTTTACATTACCAGGGAAACAGGTTTAGGACATGGGCAAAGAATCTAACTTCAATAAAAGGAAAGGAGGCACTGCTAAAAAAGAAGATTGGTAATGAAAAAGAGGCAGGTAGGATAGAAGGCCCCTTCAAAGACCCCCCGTTACAAAACCTGTGGGTATCGCTGTTGGGCCTAGTCCCTAAGAAACAAGCAGAGGAATATCGGGTAATTCACCACCTATCCTACCCTGAAAAAGAATCAGTCAATGACCACATTTCAGAAGAGGATAGTAGGGTGTCCTATGGGACTGTGGAAGATGCTGTGGAGATCATCAGGGTATGGCGCACCCCATGGCTGGCAAAGACGGACATCAAGTCTGCGTTCTGGTTACTATGGGTCTGCAGGGAGGATTGAGAGTTGTTAGGTTTTCAGATCAAAGGGGAGTATTATTTTGACAAGGCCATGCTGATGGGGTGTTCAGTGGCATGTTCCACTTTTGAAAAATTCAGCACATGGCTGCAGTGGGTATTCAAGGTCCGGTACAGGCATGACACAGTAGTCCATTACCTGGATGATTTTTTGTTCATGGGGAGGGTGAAAAAAGGGTACGGTTGATGCTGGAGGACTTCCAGGATTTGTTGAAGGAGCTTGGAGTCCCATTAGCTACCGAAAAAACAGAAGGCCCCAGTAGGTGATTAGAATTCCTAGGTAAAGAGGTGGACCCGAAACAGAGGCTATTCCGCCTGCCAGAACAAAAGGTAATTAAGCTGAGGAAAATGTTGATAGATATAGGAAAGAGGAAATGGGTGTCCCTAATTAACAGCCAGCAACTAATGGGTCACTTGAATTTTGCTTGTAGGGCAATATGGCCGGGACGCACGTTTACACGAGGTCTGGCTAGGGCAGTGGCAGAGGGTTCAAAGCCATATCACTAGGTCAGTATAGGGAAAGAGACCAGGGAAGACCTAAAAATTTGGGAGCAATTCATAAAAACACACAACGGGATAGCTTTTTGGCAGGAGGAATGGCTACACAAGGTGGATCTGGAACTTTACATGGACGTTTCAGGGGGGTATGGGGTGGGGGCCTATTTCTGGGGAAAGTGGATAGCGGAACCCTGACCAAAAAGATGGATAGAAGGGGCTTGACAAATGACATCACTTTCTTGGAGCTTTTCCCAATTTGGGTGGCTACAAAATTGTGGACAGCATGGTTGCAGAACCAGCGGGTTTCATTTTGGTGTGACAACAGGGCAGTCGTTGATGTGCTAAACAACAGAGGGTCAAGGACAACGTTGGAACTCCGCATCTTACGTCAGCTGGTATTGCAGAGGCTGAGGTTCAACATGAGTTTCAGGGCTAGGCACATTGCAGGGATAAACAACTCTATAGCTGACAGCCTCTCCCGATTACAGATGGAACAGTTTCTGGTACTAGCTCCTAACGCAGATCCAATGGGAGAGAGGATCCCAGAGCAGCTATGGGAGATTGGCTGGAGGGAGCAGCATATCTCTTTTGAAGTGCATGGGCAGACAACACCCTAAAAGCTTACAAAAGTTCATGGAGAATCTTCCAGGTTTTCAGAGCCCACCACAACATGGAGGTAAGTGGGGTAGTCACAGAGGAACAGGTAGGGAGGTTTGTGGTGGCAAGCTGGGAAGAAGAAGCAGCTTGTGCCACTGTGAGGGTCCATCTAGCATCAATAGGTTGGGTTTGCTGAATGAAAGGTTGGGGAGAGCCTTGCAATAGCATTTTAGTAAGAAGAATGATGATGGGGTGGCAGAGGGTAAAAGGGAAAGAGAGGGATACGAGAAAACCTATCTCAGAACACTTACTAGCAAAGCTACTAGAAAAATTGGCAGAAATCTGCTATTCCCCATTCAAAGTAACTTTATTCAAGGCATTGTTTATGGTGTTGCACAAGGTAGCATTCAGAGTGTCTGAAATTGTAGGACCCGTTACACCCTCACAAGGAAAAAGTCTCCAATTAGGTGATACACAGTGGAAAAGGGAGGGGCTCACCCTAAAAATTTCAAGGTCAAAGATGGACCAGACAGGAAAGGGCTACAGAGTAAGGATTGAGCCCAAGAATGACCCTGACCTGTGCCCATGCCAGCTTATGCAAAATTACTGCAGTATCAGGCCAAAACAAGGGGGACTGTTTTTTGTGCATGAGAATGGAAAAGGGGTAAAAGGAAGTCAAGTGTCTAGGGTACTGAAGCGGAGTGTAAAAGAACTAGGGAAAAACCCGGACAGTTTCTCATCTCATTCCTTTCGGATTGGGGCAGCCTCAGAGGTGGTGGCACAAGGAAAAGGAAGAGAGGACATAAAAGCCCTAGGGTGATGGCCATCAGACTGTTATAAAAAGTACATTAGAAATGCAAAAAATTAATCTTACCGTATTTTGTCTCCCCTACAGGAAAGAATGGAAGGTATAAGGTATGGGAAAAGAAAGGGGAGAGGGGTATAGTAAAAAAAAAGAAACACAAGGATGTTTTTGTCCTCACTGTTTCTAATTGTTGTAGATTTACGGAAAAAGAAAGACATATGGATAGTGGGGCACTTGCACATTTACTGGGTGGAAAGGGAGACAGCACAGAAGAAAGATGGAAAACAACTGGGTTTTGACCACAAAAGAATAAGGATCCTGTGGAAAGGAATACACAGAATGCGATAGGGGCAGCTCCTTCCTTTACTGATAGAAATGAGAAAGAACAACAAGGACCCAGACCTCCTTATAATACAACTGGGGGGGAGGATGATTTGGGCCACGGCCCCTGGCTAGAAATTTTTTACAGCATACAGAGGGATGTCAAGGTCATGAGGACAAGGTGTCCAGAAATAACAATTATGTGTTCTGAAATGATTTCCCGGAGGGTGTGGAGACAGGCCAGGCAGCACAAGGCCATAGAGAAGGTGAGGAGGAGGAGGAGGAGGATGAATAGTAGGGTGGGGAGGTTTAAGATAGAAAATGGAGGAGCTGCCATCAGGCATGATGAAATAGAAGAGAGAATATATGGCCTATACAGGACGGATGGTGTGCATTTATCTCAAATGGGAAATCACATATTCATCACTGAGCTAGGCAGAGGTATAGATCAGTGGTTGAAGTTGGGTGCCAATTGGGGGAAGCTTACCATCCAACGCAAACTGGAGGCAAGCTAGTGAAAGGTAGGAAGTAAAGATTGATAGAAAAAGGGGGGAAGGGGAATGGGGGGGCTAGGGGAAAACAAAAGGGGGGAATGAAAAAACTGGAGGATAGTAAAGTGTATGGACACCCTGGTAAGTGGACAGGAAAAGGGAAGCAGGAATTGTACCTGCCCAAGAAATAAAGAAATTATAAGGCCTGCTCGGGTTTACACCCAGGAAAAGGAGTGGAACAGGACCCCCTAGGGTTTCGACGCCCAAGTGAGGAAAAACAAAAGAATCAGAAAATGGAAAAGAAAGAGGATTGGAATAAAAGAGTCAGAAGAAAGAAGGAAAAGGAACTCAATATTGTATAAAGTGTGTATAGTTATGTTTATATGAAAATAAAAAGTTTTTCCAACTGAGCAGCCAAATCTACAATACTGAGTGTGGCATTTCTTTTTGTGGGGAAGGGATCTGGAACAAAATGGGTTGCCATAAGAGACAACCCCCATTGTTCCAGGCCAGCTGAACCAGAAATAAGAGACTAGTATAGCAGCAAGGATGGGGGGGTCAGAGGTGATGGGGGAGAGGAAGAGGATAGGGTGGGAGCCTGGGAAGAAAAGGGGAGGGGTAGGGAAGGGGAAGTGAGGTCAGTGGGGGGAGGTCCCTCGTGAAGTCACATCAGCATCATGAGGAAGGTAGGGGAAAAAAGGACCAATGAGAGAGTAAGAAAGGCTAGTGAGGGGCGGACCAAAGGGAGGTTTAAAAAGGGCAACACAGAAGGGCTCTGCCACTTTCTGCTAAGGTTCTTAGGTAAGTAAATTCAAGACCCACCTGCCACCATAAGGAAGGAAGTTGGAGGAAGTTAGGAAGTAAAGATTTGATAGAAAAGGGAGGGAAAGAGGCATGGGAGGCCAGGGGAAAATAAAAGGGGGGAATGAAAAAACTGGAGGATAGTAAAGGGTATGGATACCCTGGTAAGTGAACAGGAAAAGTGGAGCAGGAATTGGACCTGCCCAAGAAATAAAGAAATTATAAGGCCTGCTCGGGTTTACACCCAGGAGAAGGAGTGGAGCAGGACCCCCTAGGGTTTCGACACCCGAGGGAGAAAAACAAAATAAACAGAAAATGGAAAAGAAAGAGGATTGGAATAAAAAGGGTCAGAAGAAAGAAGGAAAAGGAACTCAATATTGTATAAAGTGTATATAGTTATGTTTATATGAAAATAAAAGCTTTTGCCGACTGAGCAGCCAAATCTACAATATTGAGTGTGGCGTTTCTTTTTGTGGGGAAGGGATCTGGAACAATGGATCTTAGGTGGGCATCCCCTGCTATCAGCTAAGGGCCCATGACTCTGTGGGCTCGTTCAATGTCAATTCAGAATGCCCCATGCAAGTCCAGCACCATACAAAAGAAACTGTCCAGAAACTCTGAAAGATTCCCTCCCTCAGAGTCCTCAGGGATCCCATACAGGCTTATTTTCTTTCTGCAGGACTGATTTTCTGCATCCTCTTATCTGGAAGAAATATGGAGATGGGATTCTGCCAAATCATGTATGACTGATTTCAGCAGTTCAATACTAGTAGCCTGCTTGGTTATCTGCTGAGCGGCCTCTGCAACACGGAATTGCAGAATGGCAACAGCGGGTTTTATTTCTCTCAATGAGTCCTTGACTTCAGTTTGCTAAGCCTGTATCTCTGTCAATATTGTTTCTAGTTTGTTAAATTCTTTGACCGTGAGGCCCAAATACCAATTCTTCTTTTGCAAAACAACCATATAAATGTTCCAATAGGGTCATAATGGGAACTTAAAATTTTAATAACTTCTGAATGGGTTATTATTTTTTCACCTAACAAAAGTGGCAAGGTCCTTTCTTCAAGTGCTTTCTAAGTGCCAAGTTTCGGACTGGCAGACTACACAGTGGCCGCACAGAGCCACAGACAAAAAACACACAAAACTGGAGAAAAATGCATTTTTTGACACTTTGCTGCACAAAATCTGTATATTTGACCGAAACACAACTTGTAAAATCAAGAGATCTACCATGCCAGACTGTGCATACCAAATTTTGTGCAAATCTGTTGAATGGTTGCAAAGTTATTAATGCACAACATTTGAAGTTTAACATAAAAGTGCCTACTCAACCCTAAATATAGGGGCGTGACCACACCCCTATCATATATATATATAGATATATATACACACACACACACACACACACATATAGATGGTTTACCTATAGCACTGCAACATCTACTTTCCCGACATCCCCGACAGTGACAGACACAATGTCGATTGTTGACATTGTACTGTCGGGGATGTCGGTGTGTTTTCTTCAGGGAGGGCTGTGCCTCCCAACCCCCCACGACCCCCAGGTTTCTAATTATACAACTCCAAGTTGGAGTTGTCTTGAGGAGGAGGAGGAGGAGGAGGTGAAACACTGGGAGATGCACCACCAGTGTCTGCCGGGACCATCACAGTGACCTGACATTTTTCATTGAATTCTGTCACTGTGATGGTCTTCATTGTGTCAGTGTTAATGTGCAGTCAGTACACCTGTATATATATGTTTGGGAAATGGAGATATTTTATTGGTTTCTCAAATTCTACTAGCCCTGCATTAACCTTTAATTAACATAGTTGTATTTTTTATTTTATTTTTTATTTAAACTTTTGTTTACCGGGTAAACAATATGAGCCAAGGCCCTTTTTCAAATGTGACCTGGGACCATAATCAATGTTACAGTCAAGATGTAATACACAAAAAACATAAAACAATACAATATAATCATACAATACAATAATTTCATACAAACAATGATCTAATAACAATTACACATCACTAAACTTAAAAAATATTGTCTCACTGATGCTTTAAAAGCATTCATTCCATCAATATGTTATAAAGTGCATGAGATCTTGTTCCAAAGTACAGGAGCATAATTAGACAATGCCAGCTCACCTAACCCAGATTTCATATTTGGAATATTTAACATAACAGAAGCATTTGATCGTAAATCTCTATTTGATATTTTAACATTTAACAATGAAGACAAAGGAGAAACTGCACTCAAAGGAAGAGTGCGATGAACCAGACAACTCAGGCAATATTGAGAATATAAAGAAGGGGAAGCCAGGATGTTGCCAAATATAAATCGCAGTGATGTGTTCTATATGGCAACTATATTTAGAGCCGCTTCACATTGGCATTGATTTTAAAAAATAAGTTCCTCAGCACTTTTTAAATTCTTTTTGTAGAACACTGATCTGCCATTAATGCAACCACTAATACTGTGAACCATATAAACGCATAGACTCTAGTGATGCACAACATATGGCCTGCAAAGAGTACCCAGCTGACAGTTTTTACCCCAAGTTAAGCATGAGTTTTTTTTTTTTTACAAGTTTAAGTTACGGGTTGGAAAATCATTGTATCCATTCAGTACCATGTAGACTATTGCTGGTGATTTCTGTCTCTGGGAACACATGCTGACAACATCACCAGAACCTATTTTCATTTAATTACAGATCAGAAAAATTGTCATTTCCATTCAGTACTGCATTGTCTCTTGCTGGCGATTTCTGCCCTGGGAACACACACTGACAATTTTCACATTAAGCTTGTATTTTTTGTGTTTTTTTTTTTTTAATGTCTTGTGGTGCAAACAAATCTGTATCTTTGCTAGCAGTTTCATACAAACATTTCTGTTCTGGGAACACATGCTGACAATTTTCACTGCAAGTTAAGCATATGTTTTTTTTTGTTTTTTTTTTACAGTCTCACAGTGTGCAAATGACGGTTTCATACAAACATTCGTATTCTACCCAAAAGCTTCACTTCTGATTAAGCTAGTGACAACAATGAGAAGTGAATATTAAGAATCACCAGTACCTGTTATTATTAATTACTGAATTGCCTCTTGCTGATGATTTCTGTCTCTGGAAACACACACATTGACACCCTTCTGAAACTGTCCTACAGTCTACAGACTATGGAAATAAATTAAATAAAAAATGTTACACTTTGATGGGGGATGTATGGATGGAACAGCTCAGCTGAAAAACAGAGGATACCTCGGGACCCATGGTAGGTGTTCAGTATACCCAAGGTTTCGCTATAGTGGGGTTCACTATAGTGAGGGAACACTGGGTACTAGCTTTCTTTTGTCTGGCTTTCTGGATTTTGGATGTCCCTAGCCACAGTAAAAAATTAGACACTAGGTATGAAGCAGATAATCTGAGTTAGCAAGTGCTATTTTTTTTTTTTTTTTTTTTTTTATATTTTCCACTACGCTCATGTGCGTACCAAGCAGTAGCAATCAAGATTTGAACACTATTTATTTTTGGCATCCTCAGTATGTAGGGCTTTACATAAGTACAGATCTTCATAGTAAAACCCTATAAGCACACTTGAAACAGTACAGTGTAAGGGTCTTGGTGAAAATGTGCAGATATGCTGATGATAGCGTTGTATTGCCATGGCAACGCCACATCACCAGTATCCGAACAAAATGACGCCTTATCGGTCTTTAACAACTGCCTCACTGAGATTCGGGTCTGGATGAGTGCTAACTGGTTAAGACTAAATCCAGATAAGACTGAGGTGCTGGTGGTGGACTCAGGTCACCGCATAGAGAAGTTGTCTCCTGGACTTTCCTCTGACCTTGTGCTGGGGGATAAACAGTTGAGACCTTCTGAACAGGTGCGAAATCTGGGCACAATTTTTGATGGCGAGCTGACACTGAAGGCACAGGTGTTGGCCATTGTCATGTCCTCTTTTTACCATCTGAGGAATATTGCCTGGATAAAACACTTTGTTCCACATGATGACCTCCCTGTATTAGTCCATGCCTTTGTTTCCTCGCGTCTTGATTACTGCAATGCTCTATATCTAGGGTTGCCGGGGGTGGATCTCCATCACCTGCAGTTGGTTCAGAATGTGGTGACCAGGTTGTTGATGGGACTTCCAAGAACTTGCCATATCACACCTGTGCTACGCGGACTGCACTGGCTTCCAGTGCGATGGAGAATCACCTTCAAGGTCACATTGCTGACCCATAAGACCCTACACGGTCAGGGACCGGACTACTTTCAAGATCTCCTACGGCCCTACCGCCCTCTTCGCTCGCTCCGCTCTGCCGACAAGGGATTGCTAGAGGTTCCCAGGGTTCATCTGCAATCATCTGGGGCTAGAGCTTTTTCCTTTGTGGCCCCAACCCTGTGGAATTCTCTACCTCATCGGATTCGAGAGTGCCAGTCCACAGAGCAATTCAAGGCTTCTTTAAAAAGTTATTTCTTTGAGAAAGCCTTTGATTAGGCCAACTTATTGCTGTTTTTTTAATTGTTTTTAAATGTATATTTATTGTTGGCTGTTTTATTTGTATTGTATTTGCGCTTTGATAATTTTGAAAAGCGCTTTATAAATAAAATTTGATTTGATTTGATTTGATGAGCATGACTGCTGCAGTTCCCACTTATGTACAGCACAGGCAGATGGTGGAAGAACTACTTTATCATAGTTTAACCTTTAGACACTTCTCTACTGAAAATTAACAGAGGTACAATATTTTTAATTTTGTTTTTATAATAGCAATAAGGTACTCCCAGCGGTTATGTTAATGTTCAAGTTAATCACCCCCTGGAGGTAAAATGGCACTTGGCTGTACCTCATGCCGCATAATGTCCCCAGGAGGTGAGAACTAGAACATTAACATAACTCTTGGAGATTATATATATATATATATATATAGATATATATATATATATATATATCTATATATATATATATATATATATATATATATATATATATATATATATATAATATATTATGGTAGCACAGTAGTGCTACCATAGTTAGGGTTGAGGAGCCATTTACATGTCAAACCTAAAATTTTGCAACTTAATAACTTTGCAACCGTTCAATGGATTTACCTGAAATTTGGAATACACAATCAAGAACCATAGATCTTGGGATCTGCCAACTTTCGTACTGTTTGGATATAGGCTGCGGAGTTATTAAGCGTGATCTGCACGTGCATTTAGACTTGTTTGGAATTCTTTGGTCATCTCTAGAGGTCGCACGGTTTGCACCACCAGTCTGACATCTTCAGGGAACCTGTGGACATGGTCCCTGATGTGTCTTTTGAAGATTTCGTGAAAAAATATTAAACGGTTCAAAAGTTATTCAAAAAACAAATTCCCATTATTAGTCAATGGGAAAAGTTAAAAAGTTCGGCAGTGTTGCAAATGCAGTTTTTACTTTCGTAAATGGACCTTTTACTGTCGCAAATCCACCATTTTGTTTTCAGTTGCTCATCAGAAAAATGCTTGCCATTTAAATTTGGGACCCCCTAGCAACCTAATTCTTTTAGTATTCACCTAGTCGGACCCTGAGGATGCTAGTCATGTCTTTATTTTGGGGTAAAGCATCCCAGAAATATGTTTTTCAAATTTCTGGAAAAAGTACTTTCGCGAAGTACTTTCACACTTGCGACAGTGTCGAATGAATTTGCAAAAGCTTTTGCAAAGTTCGACAGTACTTTTCAAGGCTGTGTAAAAATGACAGCAATTCTTTGCCACCCTGCTGCAAAAGAACGGTTTGGTCTTTTGGGCTGAAATTTAGAGGGATAGCAGCCAGCATCTCACAGATGTGCCTTTTAGTGTTTCAGTGAAAAAATATTACAGGGCGGCAAAGTTACGGCACTCCAGAGTTGACGCTTTTTCCCATAGAATAACATTACAGCATCCGCCGCATTACAGGAATCCTTTGCCGCCCTGCTGCAAAATAATGGTTTGGTCTTTTGGGCTGAAATTTGGAGAGAAGAAAGCCAACATCCCACAAATGTGTCTTTTACTGGTTTGGTGAAAAATTATTACAGGGAGCCAAAGTTATGGCACTCTGAACTTCTCTTTTTCTGTTGGGAAATCCTAGGTCTCTTAGCATGCCAGATAAATTGCTTCAAAAATCTCTGCCAAGTTTCAAACTCTTTCATTGGAACTTGGCATGGCACACATTGAAATAATAAAAGGAAACAAGGGAGGACATTCATCTTTAAAGCCTGGATATGAGAATGAAGTGAAATGGGCAACAAAGACCACCGCTGTAAGTTCAATTTTAATTGCTTAAGAAGTGGAGAATAGTTTAGTTGGAATAACTGAGAGACCTGGACTGAAATGTAAATGCCCAAGTATCTGAAGGACGGAAGATCCCCCTTTAAGGAGTAAATCATTCGGATATGAGGAGGAACCGTATAGCTGAAATTTAAAGCCTCAGTTTTAGTGGTATTCAGTGTATATCCAGATAAAGCCAAAAAAGCAGAGATATGGGAAAACAAATGTCAGTAACAATGTGTCAGGGTCTGTTAAATAAAGCAACAGATCATAGACATACAATGCCAGTTTGTGTTGTATCCACCCAAGCATCACTCCTGAAATAAAAGGATTTTCCCTAATACCTTGGACCAAAGGCTCAACATGAAGAGCAAATGAAATAGGTGATAACAGACATCTTTGGTGAGTCCGTCTACCTAATTCAAAATAAGGGGAAATGTGACCATGGGCCCTAATATATGCAACAGGTTTATGATAAAACTTAAACAAAAAAATAAGGAAATCATCTGAAAACCCAAACTTGGACAGAGACGCACGCAAAAAGGGCCAAGAGGCCTTATCAAAGGCCTTCTCTGCATCAAGACTAAGGAGGAGCGCAGGTTGATCAGGCTGCTACAAATGATCCAAAATGTGAACAGTCCTCCTCAAATTATCTTGAGCTTGTCGACCAGGGATAAAGCCCATTTGATTGAAGTGGTCCAACTTTGATACTACCCGTTGTAGGTTCCAAGCAAATAAGAAAGTTAAAATCTTATACAGTAATCTGTATTCAGGATGGAAATTGGCTGATAGGAGGCACAGTTCGTGGGATCTTTGCCAGGCTATGGAATAACAGAAATAATAGCTTGTGACCCTGACAGGGGTATAGGAAAGTTGGGAGATAAAGCAGCCTGAAATAGCTTCATTAGCAAAGGGGAGATCAAATCCTTAAAGTTTTTATAAAATTCCCCTGGCAACCCATCCATCCCCAGGCATTTACCTGATTTAAGCCATGCAATATCCACCAAAATTTCAGATGTAATTGGGGGGTTCAGTAATGACTGAGCATCCTGAGAGAGAAGCGACAGTAGTGACAATGAGCTTAAATACTGCATTAATCCAGAAGGATCAGGGAGAGAGTCAGTGGTATAATATTGCTTAAAAACTCATTGAGCCCTGGTGGCAATTTTGGGTCAGGTTCTGTAATGGAAGGTTCGACACCATATGGTGTCTACCGGACTCAATGAGTTTTTAAAAGCCTCAGTAATATGCAGAGTTAAGTGCAAAAGATTCTGGAAAATTGTATGTGTAATAGACAGTATTGTAGCCTTCACCATCCGAACACATAACTGAGAAGGTAAGAACCTGGTGGATCTAGAACCTCCCTCATAAAATTATTGTTTAGGAAAAAGGAGCTTCTGCTCAACTGAATAATTTAAAATACTATTAAGTTCCTTTTTAAGAGCTAGCAAAAGCTTACCCCTCTGTTTATCCACCTTTACCTTCTGCTGGGACTCCAGCTGAGCAATACAGAGAGTTAAGTCCGCCCTCTTAGCTTCTCATTGCTGTTTCTTGTATGCTAACAAGGCAATACATTTCCCATGGAGAACAGCTTTAACAGTATCCCATAAAAGGCCCAAAGAAAAATCTGGGGAATCATTATCTTGAAGGGCCTGAATATAAGTATTCTTAACTATTTATTGAACCTCCTGATCCTGCAATAAAGAGAGGTTCAGCCTCCAAAAAGTATTCCTTTTGAATCCAGCTAATTTAAGACTCAAAAAAAGCAGGGCATAATCACGTAAAACGATATCTCCTGCCCAGCACTGATGGACATGATGCAACGTCTCAGTCGGGAGAAAGAAATAATCTAACGGTGTGTAAATTTTATGTGGAGGGGAATAGAAATTGTAAAGTCTCTGGTTCCCATTAAAAAAATGGCAGACATCCACATAAACACAAGAAAGCAGGCTCAACTCACAGATGTGCTGTCCCAAGTCGAAATCTCAAAAAAGCAAGTAAAGGAAGCACTATCTAACGCTCTGTATATTCACTTAATGTTTTATTGCACATATAATTGCAAAATAAAAAATGAGGCGGTAAAGTGCCATATAGTGCTGACCCCAACTCCTAAAAGACTCGACCGGTTTCACGCATGCACGCTTTGTCAGGGAGTTAAGTCCACCCTCTTAGCTTCTCATTGTTGTTTCTTGTATGCTAACAAGGCAATAAACTTCCCATGGAGAACTGCTTTAATAGTATCCCATAAAAGGCCCAAAGAAATTTCTGGGGAATCATTATCTTGAAAGGCCTGAGTATAAGAATTCTTAACTATTCATTGAACCTCCTGATTCTGCAATAAAGAGAGGTTCAGCTTCCAAAACATATTCCTTTGGAATCCAGCTAATTTATGACTCAAGAAAAGTGGGACATAATCAGGTAAAACGATATCTCCTGCCCAACACTGATGGACATGATGTAATGTCTCAGTCTGGAGAAAGAAATAATTTGTCCATGTGTAAATTTTATGTGGAGTGGAATAGAAAGTGTAAAGTCTCTGGTTCCCATTAAAAAAATGGCAGACATTCACATAAACACAGGAAAGCAGGCTCCACTCGCAGATGTGCCCTCCCAAGTTGAAATCTCAAAAAAGCAAGTGAAGGAAGCACTATCTAACGCTCTGTATATTCACTCAACATGTTTTAGTGCACATATAATTGCAAAATAAAACATGAGGTGGTAAAGTGCCGTATAGTGCTGACCCCAACTCCTTAAAGGCCTGACCGGTTTCGATCATGAGTTCTTCGTCAGGGATGAAGCATGCATGAAACCGGTCGGACCTTTTAGGAGTTGGGGTCAGCACTATATGGCACTTTCCCGCCTCATGTTTTATTTTGCAGTTATATGTGCAATAAAACATTGTGAATATACAGAGCGTTGGATGGTGCTTCCTTTACTTGCTTTTTTGAGACATCCACATAACCCAGCTCTGTTAACAATTTAGCTACCTTAGAAGCAGTTCTTTGTTACCGGTGTAACACAGAGGATGTAGAATCCAATTGCACATTGAGTAAGAGACTGAAATCCCCACCAGAAATCACTTCCCCCTCTGCCCAGATTTAGAGTGATACCAAAATAGACCAATAAACCTGAAAATCTGAACCTGGTGGAGTATAAATAGATGCCAAAAGTAATAAGCTAACCGTGACAGCGGCCTTTCTTGGAAACGTAATGACCTTCTTTATCCGAATTTGCATCCAAAAGCTCAAAAGGAACCCTAGAAGGAATTAAGATAGCCATCTCCCTCCTACGGCTTTTCTTATATGAAGCAAAGGCGGTGGCTCAAAACCCAAAATGACTCAGCTTACTGTGTTCCTGAGAAGAAAGGTGTGTCTCTTATAAAAAAATAAAATCTGCACCATTCTTCTCAGGAAACTTAAAATTTTGTTACATTTAACTGGGTTCATCAGACCATTAGCATTATATGAGCATACCATTGTAAAGTTATCCATTTGGCCGTAGAAAAAAAAATCAAAAAGTGCAGAAGCACAAAACTAATTAAGGACTTGGACCATGCTCGATACTTGAAAAATCTCAAACACAAATCCCAAAGAAGAAGAAAAGATTACCAAAAAAAACCCCACAAACTAGCAAAAACATTACTATATACAAATATTAAAAGTCAAAAAAGTACTTCCAAGGTGGGAGGCCTGTAATCAATAGCAGACTGCTAGGCCACTTCCTGAAAAACTGTAAACAGTGAAAAGCAGAGAGGAGCAAGAAACATAGAAACATAGAATTTGACAGCAGATAAGGACCGCTTGGTCCACCCAGTCTGCCCATTTTCCCTACCTACTGGATAAGCTGCAGATCCTAGTTAACCAGCAGCCTACTTCTTCCTACCCCCAACCCCTAGAATTGCTCTTTATGACTGTCCCATGCATGCTTGAATTCCACTATGGATTTTGACTCACAACTTCCTCCGAAGGTCGCCCATGCATCCACAACCCTCTCTGTGAAAAAATACTTCCTTAAATTACCTCTGAGCCGCACCCTCTATCTTCAAATCGTGCCTCTTGTTCTTGCACACCTCTTTTTTTGAAAGATGCTACCCTCTTGGACTTTGTTGATTCCCTTGAGGTACTTGAACATTTCTATCATGTCCCCTCTCCTCCTTTCCTCGAGGCTATACATATTAAGCTCCTTTATCTCTCTCTTCATTGTCTTCTGGTGCAGACCCTGCACCATTTAGTGCCCTCCTCTGGACAGCTTCCATCCTGTCTATGTCTTTGCGGAGACTGGGTCTCCAGAACTGCACACAGTACTCCAGATGGGGTCTCACCAGCTGTCTGTACAGAGGGATAATAACTTCCTGTTTTCTACTGGTGATGCCTCTCCCTATGCATCCCAGTATCCCCCCAGCCCTCCTTGCTGCCCTCTTACATTGCTTGCCCACCTTTAGGTCATCTGATATGACTACCCCCAGGTCCCTTTCCATTTATGTTGTTGTTAGTATCTCACCCCCCATTGTGTACTCTTTCCCTGGGTTTTTGTTTCCCAGGTGCATTACCTTGCACTTCTTAGCATTGAATCTAAGCTGCCATACATTTGACCATTCCTCTAACCTTGCAAGTCCCTTCTCATCCTTTCCACCACACCCTGTGCATCAACTCTGTTGCAGATCTTTGTGTCATCTGCAAAGAGACATACTTTTCCTTCAGTCCTTCTGCAATGTCGCTTATAAAGACATTGAAGAGGACCTGTCCTAATACTGAACCCTGCGGTACCCCACTAGTAACCCTCCTTTCTTCTGAGGGACTCCATTTACTATTACTCTCTGTGTCCTATTCTCCAGCCAATTCTTTACCCAGGCTGTCATCTTGGGACCCACTCCCAGGCTGGCTAACTTGTATATTAATCTTTTGTGGGACTGTGTCAAATGCCTTGCTAAAGTCTAGGTAGCCATGTCACATCCCTCCCTGATCTACTGCTTTGGTCACCCAGTCAAGAAATCTATCAGATTCGTCTGGCATGACCTTCCCACTGTGAATCCATGCTGCTTTGGGTCCTGTGTCCCTCTGGCCTCTAGATACTCGACAGTTCTTTCCTTAGAAGTGATTCATCATTTTCCCTATCACTGAGGTTAAACTAACAGGTCTGTAGTTTCCTGCTTCTGCCTTGCTCCCACTTTTTGAGAGGAATCACATCTGCCCTCTTCCAGTCCTCAGGTACCACCCCTCCTCCATGATTTGTTAAAAGGGTGAGTCAGTGGTGCCACTAGTTCTACCTTAGTTCTTTTAGAATTCGAGATGAATCCCATCAAGCCCCATTGCTTTGTCCACCTTCAGTTTTTAAGAGTTCTTTCAGAACTCTTTCTTCTATCAAATAGGCTTGTATCAACTTCTGTATCCAGAGTGTTTCTACTGTTTGTTTTATGTACCTCCCCTCTTCATTTGTAAATACTGAGCAAAAATATTTGTGTAGTATCTCTACCTTTCACAGTCTCCCTCTGCCCACCCTCCCTCCCTTTTATTAAGCTTCACTATCCCTCCCTTGGTCTTTCTTCGTTCCCTGACATACCTATAAAAGTTTTTTTCCCCCTTCTTAACTGAGTTGGCTATCTTTTCCTCGGTTTGGGCCTTTGCTGTTCTGACTGCCTTCCCAGCCTCCTTTGCTTTAACTGATACAGTTCCCTGTCCTGCTTCTTCTGCGATTCCTTGTACTTCCTGAATGCTTTCTTTTCTCTTGAACCTTCACTGCCACTTCCTTTGAGAACCATAGTGGTTTTCATCGTTTTGTTTTGTTTATTTGCTTCACACAAAGGCTCGATTACCTCTGTGATGGCAGTTTTATTATTCCCATTGTTCTTCCACCCCTCCTTCCTGCCCATTTGCTAGTGCATTCCTTAGGCACTCACCATTTTGGCAAGTCAGCCCTCCTAAAGTCCAGTACTTTTGTCTTTGTATGGCTTGACTCTATTGCTGTGTTTATTGTGAACCAAACTGTTCGATGGTCGCTAGTTCCCAGATGGCTACCTACTTCTACATCTGTGATCCTCTCTCCATCTCCATTTGAGAGAATCAAGTCTAATATTGCTCCCTCTCGAGTGGGCTCTCATACTAGTTGTCTAAGGCATGCCCCCTGTAGGGCATCTAGAATACTCCACTCTTCGAAGTGGCAGCTGCAACTGTACTCCAGTTAACATCTGGCATATTCAGATCACCCATCAGCAATATCTCCCCTTTTTCTGCCATTCTGAGTATACTTTCTATCATTTCCTTGTCCATTTCCTCCTCCTGAGAAGGGGGTCTGTATACAACCCCTGTGCGGATTGTGGTGCCATTGCCTGTCTCTAAATTTACCCACAGTGCTTCTTCCTCCTCCCTGTTTACCCTTTTGTTCTGTTGCTTTTATTCCTTCCCTTATGTAAAGAGCTACTCCTCCTCCTCTTTACCCTCCTGTCCCTCCTGTAGATAGTGTATCCTGTATGTTTTCGTCCCAGTCAGGTTTTGTGTGTACCATGTTTCTGTGACTGCGATATCCAGATGTTCCTCCTCCATCAAGGCCACTAATTCAGAAGCTTGTTACCCAGACTACGAGCATTGGTACTCATTGCTCTCCATTTTTGATGGCTTACCTTCTGTTGCAGCATCCCCACTGACCGTTCTTCTCGGTCTTTTTCTCATTTAGTACCCTGTTTTGTAAGGAAAGGCTGGGATTTTCCTGCTGCTTGTCAGTGCCTCCCCTTTGACTAGTTTAAAGCTTGCCAATGAAGCATTTAAACCGATTGCCTAAAAGACTTGTTCCCTTCCTGGACAGATGCAGACCATCCTGCCAGTATAGGCTGGTGTCCCTCCAGGTGGGAAACCCTAGTGCCAATGAAGCGAACCCCTGTGCTCCACATTCCATTTTTCAATCATTCATTAAACTGCATGGTGCTAATTACCCTTGCCTCCCCATGCCTTTGACAGCAGCTCACTGAGAAGGATACTGTGTGTGCTACTTGTCTTAGACCCTCCCAACTCTGTGCAATGTCCTCTGCACTGCTCTAATCTCATGATGAGCCAAGTCATTTGTCCCTAGGGTGGACAATTATGTCCAGCTCAGACTCCCTTGCAGCTGTTCTCATGATCCTGAGGATCGCTTCCTGTCCTCAAGCCATGGCACCAGGTAGGCATCTTACTTCAGTTTTCCCAGCTCCCCCAGTTCTATACCCCTAATAATTGATTCCCCCACCAGGAGCTGCTTCCTTTCCCTGTGGTGTCCTCTG
Organism: Neoceratodus forsteri; assembly: GCA_016271365.2. Classification (NCBI taxonomy): domain Eukaryota; kingdom Metazoa; phylum Chordata; order Ceratodontiformes; family Ceratodontidae; genus Neoceratodus; species Neoceratodus forsteri. The sequence continues at coordinate 274,622,350 of CM057453.1, read as the reverse complement.
TCTCCTTCCTGTGGGCCTCTCTTGTGACAGTTGTCATCAGTCTTCTCTGCGGGTGCATCCATAGTGGAGCTATGCTCCCCCAGAATGGTGTATGGATTGTGGAGTGGAACAATTGACTGGGTGTGCCTCTGTTCCACCATCCTCACCCTCCCTGAGCCCACTGTGGTCCAACTGCTGTGCTTTCTTCATAACCTCTGAGGTAGCGGTGGTGGCGCTAGTGCTTCCTGGATGGGGGAGGTTCCCTTCCTACTGTCCAGTGTGGCCTGGGGGAAGGTTTCCTTACTACTGTCCAGTGCGGCCTGAAGACAGGCAACTTCCTCCTCAGGGCAGAGGTTGTCTGCAAATAGGGCAGCATCTCAGCCTCAGAAAGACTCCCGGAAGATGCTGCCTATAAAGCCATTACATTCACTACTCCCAATGTTTATCTACTTTTTGTTTGTTTGTTTTGTGTGTGTGTGTGTGTGTGTGTGTGTGTGTGTGCGTGCAGTGTGTGTGATTGGTTATATAGAAATATATATATTATCAAATGTGTATGCTTATATTGTCAGTGCAGTGTGCTAGAGAGGATATGACAGTGATATGCACCTTGCACTCTTGGAAATGATGTCAGAACCTCAGGTATAAAGGAACTATTTCCAGAGGTGGGTAGGGTGAGGTAGGAAGAGGTTGGGCCCTAAACTGTGCCCTCACAAAACAATCAGCTAAAAGCTCTCACCCACCGCTGCAATGAGTGCCTTCCTGTCAACAAGATACCCTCACAACAATTTGACAGAAAAATCCCCTGCTAATCAAACAGAGAAAAATCCAGACATCCAAGTCAGACACAGGTAAACCTCTCCAGCCCCAAAACAGCCTGGTGGTTGTTAGCCACAAGGAAAATCAAATATGCAGTTATTTCAGCCTTCTAGGAATGCTGACAAGATAAGCAGTTTTGAAAATCCCTTCCTGAATTAAAACTAAAATAATCAAACACAAAGCAATACCACTGTAAAAGTTGAGAAAACGTCTCTCAGATGTAAGCAAGAGAGATAGATTAGTTACAGATATCTAGTACAATATAGTATATCACCAGCTTCTCAGTTGTTTCAAAGCACACCCAGTACAACAACTTGGAAGAAGATGGACTTCTGTCTGAAACAGGATCACACCAGTAGTTTATAGTAAATTGATCAATGCTGAAATAGTCAAGCTAGACAATTGGCTGTGATGCAGGCCTCTGACTTGTGAAGACAATTTCCCCCACCTCAGGCTATGTCTGGCATCTAATTACAAACTGCAGCCCTTGCTATTTTAAATCACACAACCCCACCAAATATTGCAAAATATATTGATGCAGACTGTCACAGAATTCTAGTAATCAGTCCAGTTAGCCACAAAGAAAATTCAAATATGCAGTTATTTCAGCCCTTCTGAAGATGCTGACAAGATAAGCAGTTTTGAAAACCCCCTTCCTGAATTAAAAACTAAAATAATTAAACACAAAGCAATACCACTGTAAAAGTGAGGAAAACTTCTTTCAGATGTAAGCAAGAGAGAGAGATTAGTTACAGATATCTAGTCCAATATAGTATATCCCACGCAGCTTCTCAGTTGTTTCAAAGCACACCCAGTACACAATTTGGAAGAAGATGGAAGAGAAACTATCCCAATCAAGCATTTGTCAATGCCGAATATTTGCTTGCTGATATTAGCGTTGGACGTGCAGGAGTTAGGCAGATGCAGAATAGGAATGGCAGTGAAATATTGAACTCACGCCAATCCCACCTCCACCCTGCAGAGATGGACAGGCATTGGGGTGTGTCTGTGGGTAATTGCCCATAATGCTCATGGCATTTCACCTCACCCTATCCTGTAGACACCAAAAAGTGTTGAGGTGTGCCTTGGGGTGTTTGGCATCACAGTCACCCCATTTCATAAGGACATACGCTGAAATGGATACAGTACAGGAGAATGGGGTGAAGTCTGGGGCTGAAGAGTGCAAGGCACACCTCAATGCCTATTACTGGCTTCAGGGTGGGGTGGGATGGCATGAGCATTACAGCCGGTGATCCAAAGTTACACCTCTGATGCCTATCAGTCTGTACAGGGTGTGATGTTATTGTTAGAAACCCTAATGCCCCGGGTGTGTGTTGGTATTTGCACTACACATTTTCAACATGGCCTTTTTGTGACCCCCCACCTCATGAAAGCATTTGGGACCTCTTCTTATGAACAGTGGCAGTGTGATTTTGTTAATGTGTCCTGAACTTTGAGTTCCCACAGCGACTGTGCTATTCTGTGCCAGATGTGCGAAAACACAGATCAGGCAGGATGTGAAGAATGACAGCTGTACCATACATAGGGAGGTGTGAAGAGATGGCAATGTTCAAAATCTGAAGTGAAAATATTAAAAATGCTCAGAGTTCTGAGCGCACGTGGAAAATGCGCAACACATGCATGTACCGCAGTCATTTAGTGGAATTATTTCACCAAATTTTTAACATAGGCATTTTGTGACCTCTGCTCATAAACACTGTCACTATGATTTTCTTAATCTGTCCGAAACATTAATTACCCACAGTGACCACGCCATTGTGTGCCAAATGTGCAAACGCATATTTCAGGCAGGATATGAAAAATGACAGCTATACTGTTCATAAGGAGGTGTGGCAAAATGCCAATGTTGAAAAGCTGGAGTGAAAATATTACAAATTTGTGCACTTCTGAGCATACGTGGAAACTGCGCAACACACGCTTGTAACACAGTCATTTTATGGATTTTTGTCACCAAATTTTCAACATAGCCATTTTAGGTCCTTTGCTCATGAGCAGTGTAACTATGATTTTCTTAATGTGTCCCAAACACTGATTTCCCACAGCTACCATGCTATTCTGTGCTGGAACTGCAAAAACACATTTCGGCCAGGATGTGAAAAATGACAACTGTACTGTTCATAAGGAGGTGGGGAAAAATGCCAAAAATAGAAAATCTGAAGAGAAAATATTACAAATTTGCGAAGTTATGAGCATGTGTGGAAAGTGCACAATGCATGCTTGTAACACAGTCATTTTATGGACTTTCATCACCAAATTTTCAACATAGGCATTTTAGGATCTCTGCTCATGAACCATGTCACTGTGACTTCTTAATGTGTCTACAACACTGATTTCCCACAGCTACCATGCTATTCTGTGCTGGAACTGCAAAAACACATTTCGGCCAGGATGTGAAAAATGACAGCTGTACTGTTCATAAGGAGGTGTGGAAAAATGCCAAAGTTGAAAATCTGGAGTGAAAATATTAAATAATTCATGAAAGTACAAGCATGCGTGGAAACTGCGCACGCTCGTAAAACAGCCATTTTTGGGATTTTTCCACCAAATTTGCAACTTAGGCTTTTTGAGAGCCCATCTCATGAACACTGGCACTGTCATATCATTACTCAGTTCTGAAAGGTGATTCCATGCAGTGACTGCACAATCACCTTTCAGGACTGAATAACGCCATGGGAGTGACTGAATTCATGAGGAGGGGTCCCAATAAGCCCATGTTGACATTTTGGTGCCAAAATTCCCAGAAATGCCAGCGATATGCATTCAAAGTTGGAAAAAAAAAATTGCCATTATACAGCTTACTGGCATTTTCGTCAGTTCACGGTCTGCTTTAAAGACTGCAGACGTGTTCCCGATGCACCGAATATTGTCGCGCTGGGCTCAAGAGGTAAGTATAGGGTGATGGTGTGTGTGGGGGAAGCAAGGTGCACAGAGGGTGGGCGTGGGTTCAGTAGGGGCCACCAAACTCAACGAGGGACCATTTTCTGTTTTACAGGTATAAAAAAAGCAAAAAAAAAAAACATTGCAGGCATTTTTTTTACAGGGACATTGGCATGCTGGGGTGAGCTCCCAACGTGCCACCTGAGTGTTTTTGGGGGCTGTAGCCGATGGGGATTGGGCACCTGTGGTCACATACCAAGGGAGGAGAGCCAAGGGGATTGGGCACCTCTCTGGCACTCAATAAATTGGTGCGGACATTATGCCAATGGGAGTGGCCTCCACATCGGCAAATTGAACTGAGAAGGAAGGAACTGAACTGATGGGGATTGGGCTCCCCATCGGCAAAGAAAGACTGTCGGTGGTCGCATGATGCTGAGGGGAATTGAGCACCCTTGGCACACCTAACAAATGGAAGAGGGGGTTACAGTATGCCTATAGGGAGTGGGATCCCCTTTCGGCAAATGAGCTGGGCCAAGGACGGCAAGGTGCTGCCCTGCAATGACGGGTCGTTCCCTCATTGCAGCGGCTGATTCATTTCAAGGTGGTGGCACACTGGCTGAACTAGTGTCAGCAGCAGCGTGCACCACATAGAAACATAGAAGTTGACAGCAGATAAGGACCACAAGGCCCATCCAGTCTGCCCATTTCTTTTTCTACCTTATAAATGTGCCATTGGCCTTTGCTCTGTCAGTGGCCTATCTATTCATACTTATCTGTATTGCTCCCTTATGCCTATCCCATGCCTGTTTGAAGCCTGCACTGTATTCATATCCACCACTTCCTGAGGTAGGCCATTCCATGGATCCACCACCCTTTCTGTGAAAAAGAATTTCATCACATTACCCCTTAATCGGCCTCCCTTTAATCTCATGCTGTGTCCTCTTGTCCTGCTATTTTTCTTATATTGGAACATGTTAGACTCTTTCACCTTTTTAATGCCCTTAAGGTGTTTGAATGTTTCAATTATCACCTCTCTCCCTCCTTTGCTCTAGGATATACATATTAAGCTCAGTTAATATGTCCTCATATGTTTTCTGATGCAGTTTTGGTTGCCCTTCTCTGGGCTGCCTCAATTTGGTTGATATCTTTGGAAAGTGTGGCCTCCAGTACTGCATGCAGTACTCCAGATAGGGCCTAACCAATGTCTTGTAAAGAGGGATTATTATCTCCCTCTTCTGACTTGTGATACCCCTACTAATACACATCAACATCCCTCTAGCCTTACCTACTGCTTTAGAGGTCTGCTTAGATGATTTCAGGTAATCGGTGATGATGACGCCCAAGTCTCTTTCTTCTCTTGTGACTGCCAGCATCTCCCCTCCCAGCCTATAGGTGGCTTCAGGGTTTCTCTTCCCTATGTGCATGATCTTGCACTTCTTTGTGTTAAACCCCAGTTACCACTCTTCCAACCATTTTGCTAGTTTATCCAGATCTCTTCTCATTCTGCCCACACCATCTGGATCATCTACACTGTTGCAGATATTGGTGTCATCTGCAAACAGACAAACCTTACCCTCCAGTCCATCTGCAATGTCACTGATGAAGATACTGAAGAGGACTGGACCCAGGACTGATCCCTGAGGTACCCCACTTGTGACTTGCATCTCTTCTGACTGTATACCATCTACCACCACTCTCTGTTTTCTGCCCGTCAACCAGTTTGCCACCCAGTTGACCAATGTCTGATCCACCCCAAGCCTACCCAGCTTATTAATCAATCTTCTATGTGGAACAGTATCAAAAGCTTTGCTGAAGGCAAGGTAGGCAACATCAACTGCTCCTCCTTGGTCCACCACTCTGGTTACCCAGACAAAGAAATCTATGAGATTAGTTTGACAGGACCTTCCTTTAGTAAACCCATGCTGTCTTGGATCCTGTGCTCCTATGGATTCCAGGTGTTGCACTATCCTTTCCTTAAGAAGTGTCTCCATAATCTTGCCCACTACTGAGGTAAGACTGATTGGTATGTAGTTCACTGCCTCTTCCCTGCTACCACTCTTGTGGAGCGGGATCACAATCTAGTCTTCTGGGACCTCTCCTGAGCTTAAAGACTCACTAAACCATTCTGATAATGGCTCTGCTAGTTCCATCCTTAGCTCCTTTAGTACCCTGAGATGTATGCCATCAGGTCCCATTGCCTTGTCCACCCTGAGCTTATCGAGCTCTTGTAGGACCCTTTCTTTTGTGAAGGGACTAGTGCACACCTCCCTCCCCCTGTGTCCATGGTGCAGAGCTGTGGGCCTTGCCCTACCTTCTCTTCAGTAAATACTGAGCAGAAGTATCTATTTAAGATAGATGCTTATTTATTTATTTATTTAGTTTTTGTTGACTGGGTAAGTGCACTAGACAAATCTTGCCTATTTTCAGGCATGACCTGGGGGAGGGGGATACAGACGAATGCCAACTGACATTGAACCAGATTAAGCTGTTGGTGGTATTTTTAGTGAGTGAGGGGAATTTGGCCAGGACACTGGGGAAATTCCCCTACTCTCCATTGGGGGGCTTGCGGGCCACCTGGGAGAGATGGCCACTTCCTCAGGAATGGCAGAGAGGAAGGACGTCTCTGGGACTGGAGCTCTGGCCTCTGCTCCTGTCCTGTCTACGCAGGAGGCTTGCGAGGTGGAAACAGCGATTGCTACCTTTTCTGATGGATGAGATTTGGTTATGACTACCCGAAACTATGCCCGCTTTAGTGGGCCTACTTGTTTTGGATGCAGATATTCCTAAGGCTGAGCTCCCGAATGTGCCTGCCTGTTCCCGTCGGCGGGAGCTTTTGCGTTGCCAGCAGGAGTTGATGTAGAAAACTGCAGCTATTGAGGCGGAACTCACAATGCTACAGGAGACTCCACAGGGGATCCAGAATGTTTCAGACTGGAAAGGAGTGAGTTTTGGGTCTGACGCTGAGCAGGAGGTGGCTGTGCTTCCTTCCACTGAGGAATCATCGGATTCTTGTGTATCTGATACTCTGATGGATGTTCTGGCAGGGGGCTCTACGTTGCAGGCGGTTTCAGAAGTTCCTGCTCCTCTGGACTTGCACTCCAAAAAACCTAGATTGGGAATGACGAGGTTGGTTTCAAACCCTTCTGTTACTTACTCTGTTCTACCAATTAACACTGAACAGACGTTTTCTTTTTTGTATCAGAAACGCTCCGGGAAATGGGGAGATTTAGCCCCTGAGCCCCCTAACACGCATACTGTCTCTTGGTCTCCAGAAAGAGCACTGTCTGAGGCTGGTTGGATTGCAGGGAAGTTGGGGCAATGGACTCCAGATCCCAAGGACCCCTCCTTTGTGAAAATGTGTACTTCTTCTGTTACTGTGGCCACCAATGACGATTCATCACTGAGCTCCACCACACCCCGGGGTACTTCTAATGTTGTATTGCCTAATGTTTCTGTTTCTCATACTGCATCACCAATTGTTCAGTCTAAGGGTTTACAACCTACTGTTGAGAGGGATTTCAGCTCGGTTCCTAGGGATGATGCTCAGGGGTTGCCCCATAAATCTTCCTTGTTTCGGCTAGCTGATTTATTTCAGCCGACTGGGGAGCCTACTCCTCAGAGAAACGCAGTACGCTTACTATATAAGGGGGGGCCTGGAACAACCACCAGATAGGTTATTTATAGCTAGGACTTTACTGAAGCAGTCGATGAAATATTTTTCGTCTGAAATTTTTGCATTGATTTCTTTAGGGAATGGGAACTACGATATCAGCTTTAAACATGTTTCCAAACTTGACAGGTTTTGGGCACAATATGAGAACCTTAAGTCTGATCCTTTTTGGGTCCCTTTTCAGGCTATTCCACTTACTAAACCCTTGATTAAAAACATAACTATTCTATTTAGGAACAAAGGTGTCAATATTGAAGACATCCTATTTTGGTTACGCAAGAGATGTTATATTTTAGGAAGGCCTATCCCCACGCTTGACAGTGAAAAAATCTGGGATGGTAGTTGGAGGTTAAAGTGAAACTTTTTCTACTAATTCTGGTCCAGTTCACCTCCTAGTGTTTTTTTCTTGGGAAAGATCGGGGTCCATCTTTATGCTGGGCAACCTAGATCATGTTTTAAGTGTGGGTCTCGACTGCATTTAAGTTCTGCTTGTGACACCTCTAAATGTAATCATTGTTTGGAGTATGGTACTTGGCCACTGCTTGTCTGAACCTTTTCGATGCAACTTATGTGAACAGACTGAGGTCATGCATATGGGCAGGTGTCCTTGAGCCTCGCGACAATAGAACTGACTGTCCTTCACATGACGGACTTATTAATCAAGCACAGTGGCTTTTTTTCCCAGAAATCTGATGAGACGGTGCAGCAGGCTGCTGACTGTGTTCAGTTTTCTGCCCAGGTTGCCCCTCGTCCTGCTAGTCCAATTGACACAATGGATGTTACCTCCCCTGATGCAGTGGTGGACGTTACTATGCCTTCCATTCCTGTTCATCCTGGGGATTTTCTTGTGGGGGAGGATGTGGATCAGATGCCCCCCCCAGCTGATGCCCCATTTAAGGTGGTGCAACCTAGGAAACGGAATAGGCATGGCAAGACTATGCCAGAAGTTAAACCCCCTCCTGATACCCTTGCTCAGAGATACCCCGTTACATTGAGGAATACCTTTTCCCCACTTGAGGAAGATGCTGGTGGGGATTCTGGGTAGGACACCAACACTTCATCGGTTATTTCTAACACGGATTCTGAAACTAGGTTTGAGGATTCCATTGCCAAACGTACTAGAAGGCGGCAGCTGGGTAAACCCCCTTGAGATGCTCGCTTTGTTCCTTTCTTGATTTTTTTTACCTACTCTCCTTTTTTTCCTGATATGTCTTCTCTTAAGATTTCTACTTTAAATGTCAATGGTTTGAAGGGCATGAAGAAACGTGTCGGTTTTCTTTCTCTCCTTAAAACTTTTGACTTGGACGTCTTTTGTTTGCAAGACATCCAATTGAAGACCTCTCAGGAACTAAGACATACCTCTTATAATTGGACTTTAGAGGCCATCATTCTGGTCTATAAGGAAGGAACCCTGTGATGGTTTAGGTATCTTATTTTCAGTTCTGTGTTTTCAGTTTCCAGATTGGTGGACATTCACCCTGGAGGGCTCTATGTTTAGAGCGTTTCTAATCCTACGGCTAGATTTGGATCATTTCTGTTTATGCCCCTCAAACAAAAGCTCAATGGGTAGCCCTTTTAAAGAGGTACAGCCATACCACATACTTCCCGCTTGGTTATTTGGTTGGTGATTTCAATTGTGCATTATCTACTAAGGATAGGGGTCTCAAAACGGATAAACTGTTTTGTGATTCGGTTGCTTTACACAAGGTAGTATCTATGGCTCATTTAAAAGATGTTTATAGAACATTGTACCCTATGGGTGGATTCACTTTTTTTAAAGGTACTCTTCAGACGAGGATTGATTATGTCTTTGTTTCATCAGTTTTGCAGATAGTTCAGGCCTCCTCTAGGCCCATTGAATACTCAGATCATAATGTTCTCACAGTCCTCCTTTCATGGGAAGGGGCTCCGAGATTTCAAAAGAACCTGTGGAGATTGAATGAGAATATGTTAGAAGATCAGGCCCTTAAGAGGTTCTGGTTGAAGGATTGGGCAGCCCGGATATCTGTGGTGGAGTGCTATGATTCCATATTAGAGTGGTGGGAGGATACCAAACTGGGTTGGAAGCATTTTTTTCTACATAGGGCTCAAGTTAAAACACAGAAAGATTACCTGTCCTATTTACAATCAAGACACCAATTGCAACATCTCATATCGCTGGCTGAAACATCTACACATAATTATAGCACTCATATAGCTACTTTAAAAAAACAGATGGTGGAGTTACAATATAACAGGGGTAGGTCTTTAGATCAGGAATTACGATTTGCACAAGTCTGTCAAACATTCTTTGGACCCTTTTAAAGAAAGTCATAAAAGATAAACCCAGACTTATTATCTCCCTCACTGACGTTTCTGGACACTTTGTGAGTGATCCACCACCTTTTGTCTGTGGTGGAACAATATTTATCCACTTGTTTGGCCCTGATTCTATCTTGGATGAGGCAGCTGTCAACAATATTTTACGGAATTACAGCTACCTGGGATATCCCAAGATCAACAGTGGGAACTGACTGTAGATGTTTCTTTGGAAGAAGTACGAACTGCAGTTGGTCTGCTGAATTCTCACACGGCCCCAGGCATGATGGTCTTGGTACTGGTTTTACAAAACCTTTTACAGACCATAGGCCCTGTTTTGTACTTCTTTTTAATCATATTTTACATACAGGTACTTATGCCTCTATGAGAGAGGCGATTTTGCTTCTCATTTATAAAAAGGGAATAAATCCAATATTAGTAATTGGCGCCCACTTAGCTTGTTGAACACTGACATGAAAATTCTGAGTAAAAGTTCTTTTGTCCTGGCTAGACAAGATCACTCCATTGCTTCTTCATCCTGCACAAACATGTGAGGTTAAGGGTAAAAACAACAAGATAACCTGATATACCTTGAGAGATTTTTGTAGAGGATCTTGGACAGTTGCAGGGTTAAGCTTTTGGACTTGATCAAGAAAAGCGCCTTGATCGAGTCTCTCACTCATTCCTTTTTTGGTTTTGAAAATCTTTGGCTTACCAGAGATATCTGTTTTTGGCTTTCGGCAATGTACAGGGTGCAGTACTTATACCTACTGTTAATGGTTGGTTGGGAAAAAACTGGCTATTACAAAGGGTGTTAGGCAAGGCTGCCCACTGAGTCCGACTTTATATGCCTTCTCCATTGATATTTTATTACATTGCTGGCGAACAAGGCATTACAGATATTGATGTGCTTCAGGGTAGGCCACTGCAGTCTGTGTTGGCTTATGCTGACGATTTGGTTTTATTATTGCCCCTAACTTTTCTGTTTCTGCAGTAAAGACTCAATTAACCTTTTTAAGTATTTCAGGATCAAGGTTAATTATAATAAGTGTACTGGAGTGGTTATAGGGTTCCACTCCAGTGCCTGAATCTGGGTGTATGGACTGGATCTCAGTTTCCAACAGCCCTATTCAAGTATTAGGTTTTTTTTGGCCCAGGGATATGGCTGGATACAATTGGGAGAAGGCTTTGGCTAAGGGTTTACGACTAGTGGGGGAATGGAAAGGTATGCAGCTCTCTAAGAAAAAACGGGTTTTGTTGATTAAAACGCTTCTTGTTCCTGTATTTTTATATCTTAGTTATATTTTTCCACCCCCAATGCGTATGTGGACACAACTTTATAGTATTTTTTTCCAAGCCTTCTGGGGATCTCGACTAAACCCCATTAAAAGAGAATTCACTTATCTTCCAGTTTCTGCAGGTGGGGTTGCTATGATCCACCCTATTGCTTTTTTTTCCAGTCTGTTTTTTACTTATAATTTGGGATTGATCTTTAAACCTGGGTGGTTTCTTTGGAAACCCTATATGGAGCAGTGGATTGATCTCTGTCACCTGGGGTGGCGGGAGAAAAAGTTTAGAGTCTTATCCAGACTGGTGGAGTTGCCTTTGTATATGAAAGATTGTATGAGGCTACTTATTAAATGGGAAGTTACTACACACTTGAGGCAGTCTTATGATAGGAAGAAGTTGTATAACCATATGCTCTCCATGGATCATACCTCTGTGGTCCTGTTCCCAGATTGCCCGTCAGATAGACAGATTCTTATTTTACAGTATCTTACCAATAAGCGTATCCCTCCATATATATGGGATAGTGTTTGGTTGGGAAATTATGGTAAATTGGGGGTTAAAAATAATAGTAAATATAAGCAATTGTCAGATAGGTATTGTCCTAGGCCTGCGTGTAGTCAAATCCTGGAAACACAATGTCATTTATTTCTTGAATGTTCGTATATTAAACCATTCTGGGATTTACTGGCTGCTTCCTGGAAGGTGCCTGAATTTAGGTCTTTAGATTATACTATGCTTATGTTTGGCCCTTTCCCTAATACTTTTGTTTCCTATCACAGTACTACCATGTATATCATATTTTGTCTTTTGAGATTTCACATTTGGCAGTCTAGGTGTCTGTGGATTCTGCAACAGAAAATTATTACCCCTGAAGAACTGGTGGCCACTGTGTGTAAAGCAGTGGATGGACTTATGCCTTATGACTCTATAATGGACCTCATGAACAATTTATGAGTTATTGGATTAATTGTGCCACATGGACTAAATAACTGTTTCTTTTCTTGTTCTTCTCCTTTTTTCTTTTGTTTTCTTGTGTACATTGAATTTGATTGTAAGTGCATTGATTTTGTTGTAATGAAGTCCATTCATTCAATAAAATTCCCCTACTCTTTTTGATAAGTGACATGGGATCTTTAACATCCACCTGAACTACCACCAATCCAGGCAGATGTGACCTCGGTTTAACGTCTCATCCGAAAGACGGCACCTCAGAAGTGCAGCACCCCTCTCATGCTGCACTACAGTGTCAGTACTGGGATATTACGCATAAGTGCCAGATGTGGGAACTGAACCCACAGCCCTCTGATCTCCCGGCCTCAGAGGCGAGTGTGCTACCTACTGAGCCACTTTTACATGGTCTTCCTCCTCCTCACATGCCCCCTTATCCCCTTTGATCTTAGCAACACCCTCTCTGGACTTTCTCCTTTCACTAATGTATCTATAGAAAGTCATGTCACCTTCTTTTAATGTTCGTGCTAGTGTTTCCTCAGTTTGGGCCTTTGCCTGCCTTACTACCTTCCCTGCTTCCCTTAGAGAAGTTCGGTATTCCTCCCTATCTTCATTCTGCTGCGTTCCCTTATATTTCATGAAGGTCAGCCTTTTGGCTCTGACCTTTTCTGCTACTGTGTTTGAGAAACAAAGTGGTTTCCTTCTTCTTTTGCACTTCCTTTTCTCACTAACACAATGGGATGTTGCTTCAAGTATTGCATCTTTAATGCTTGCCCACTTTGCCTGTACCCGGCACCTGTATTTCTTTTGCCAGGGCTAGCTTAACTCTGTTGGCCATCTTATCAAAGTCAGCTCCTGTGAAGTCCCATATTTTTTGCCTTGGAATGGGAAGATTTTGTTCTAGTGGCCAAATTGAACACCTACCATGTGATGGTTACTGGCTCCCAGGTGACCTTCTACCTAGAGATCTATGATCCTTTCCCTGTTAGTCAGTACTAGATCTAGGATAGCCCTGTCTCTTGTGGTTTGTTGTACCAGTTGTCTGAGGCCCTCCCTGCAGGAATCCTCCATGTGTCTAGTTCTGGCAGATGACCCTGCTGGTATTGACCAATCTGTATCTGGCATGTTGAAGTCTCCCATTATCAGAACCTCCCTTTTGCTGTCATGTTTTGTATATCTACTAACAGTAACATGTCTATGTCCTCCCCTGGTCTGGAGGCCTGTACACTATCCCAGTTCATATGCTGTCCCATTCCTGTTTCCAGGGTGACCCACAGTTCTTCTGGCTCCTTATGTGTGTTCTGAATTTCTGTAGCTTTGATATTTTCATTGACATACAGGCCACCCCACCCCCTTTTGCACCACAGTCTTTTCTGAACAGTACAGCCAGATACTGAAGTCTCCCAAGTGTGGTTACTGGTAAACCACGTATCATTAATTGCTAATATGTCCAGTTTATCCTCTGTCATTATTGTCTGCAGGTCTGGGATCTTGCTTCCCAGACTGTGAGCATTTGTGTACATGATTTTCCATTGGTCAGATTTCGGTGTGTTAGTTGTTGGGCGAGGTCCGGCGTTTCCCCGGTGCATTGTAAGGGAAGCCAGACCTTTTTCTTTACCTGGTGATGCAAATGAACTACAAACATGCTGAACTCCTGTTTGACCACTAGTTGAGGGGGGAAGGGGGTTCTCCCCATTCCAAGTTTCCGGTGCTGCACCCCTCTCCCCATTTGCTAGTTTAAATATTCTGCAAAGACATCAAACTTCTGCCCCAATGCACTGACTCCCTCCTTAGTCAGATGCAGTCCATCAAATTGAAAGAACTTTCACTCCCAAAACTGTTGCCAGTTCCCTACAAATTTGTGTCCTTTTTCCTGGCACCAGCCCTTCCCCTGCTGAAAAAGAAGAACCACGGACGAAAGAAACAAGGAGGCAAGAGCAGGAACAATCAGCCAGCAACAAATACAGTAGCCCTGAAAGCTTATCCTAATGACTGATAAAACTGTGAAACCTATAAAGCACCACCTCTAATAATTTCACAGAAGATTTACCCTGTCAGACACACTTTGCTACAGAGAAAAGTAAAGCAGTAACAGAAGATATACCTTGCAAAAGACAATTTGAATCAAAAGATTACATCAGTAATCTGTAGGCACACACCTGTGGGCAAACCTTGTAATAATGCAGCAGAATGTATACCCAGCAACAACAATTTGAATCAGAGAAAAATCAAGCAATAAAATGTTAGCAACAAACAGTAACATTCCCTGTGAGTACAAAGAAAAAAAATAACAACACACAGTAAACCTGCCTAGCCAAAAGAAGCCTTACTTCCTATTGTTGCTCTGGTAAGGTTATTTACTCTGTCCTTTCAAGCAACCTAGAAGAAGAGAGCTCAGGTGAAGCTACTACATTGGAGAACGCGGGACAAGCCTCAAAAGGTACTGGGGCCATTAGCCCCCACAATGCTGCACCTCAAAACTGCTCTCTCTCTAAGCAATAAAGGTTTCTTGTGCATGATACAAGCAAACAGAAAAAGGGTTCTCTCAGTGAGGTACCAAAAGGCAACTCACAATAGAAAAATAAAGGGAGCGCGGTAGGCCGAGGGCCTGATATATACTATTACAAAGGTAATAACCTTAACCAACTGTAGAAGGAAGCTATCTATGATATCTCAAAATACAACAAAAGAATAACATGGCTAAATAATCTGATGGGAATGGAACATTATCCAAACTCATAGCAAAAGATCTAGAGAGAAAAGTGGTTCTTCCCAATAATAAAATCCCCCCCCCAAAAGAAAAAAGGAAACAAACTAGTTAAAAACAAAATAGAGCCGATGTTAGGACAAAATAAATAAACAACTACCCAGTGAAAAGAAAAAAAGGAAGCCACAACCCTCGTAACTAAAAAATTGGACACCCTGCTTAAAAAATTATATATAGCCTTAAGGTGCCCAACCAACATGTAAGAAAGACAGGGGTCCATCGCTCATAAAGAAAAACAAGTCTATCTAGTAAATAGGTTTGGATCAGTTGCATAGAAGTCATCCTGAAAAGAAAAAAGGCCTAGCAGCAACAACAGCCTTTTGGGAAGTATTCTTGATAAAAACAAACCCCAGAACAATCTTAATTATAAGCAGTATAAATAATTAAAATAAATTGAACTGGAGCAGTAAAAAGGACAATCCATCTAGGGTTAAGAAACAAAACTATAAGGCTAAGTCAGTAATATAAAATCAAAAAGGAAAAATGCTATAAAAATCAAGATCAGAACATATTTGAAGAGGCATACCCCCATCATTAACAGATAAAAAATTCACTACATTTAAAGAACACAGTACAGCAGCAAAAGAACAAAAATGGGACCATTATCACTAATCGAAATACAATCATACTACAAATTGAAATCTTACATCGAAAGTAGGTACCTGTAACAAATAAAAAACTAAAATAAGAAAACCCCAATAGTTGAGTCTTAAGGAGGGACAAAGACCTGGAGCGATATGCAAATATGAAACTACCAGAAAAAAAAATTAGACCCACACCACTGGCCCCTCAGAGTCTGTTCTTTAACATCAGTAAACTGGGAAACAGAATGAAGTAATGAGTGTCCACACTTAAAACAACTTGAGAAAAACCTGCAGAACATAGGAATGTCCAAAAGGAGAGACAATCACCCCCGGCAGATGCAATTTGAAAGTCCTCTGAGGTAGCAAGAAACAAAGTCCTTTAAAAAAAAATGATGTAACCCCATCATTTGATTTAGGATTCTGATGTGATATAAACAGATTTTTCAAACTGCACCTCGGCAGACACCCTGAGGGGAAGGAAAGCCGTGATCACTAGGCTGTTTATAGTACTGTATGAAATGTAAACTTGTTATGATGCACGAAAATGTTTCCAAAGCCAATGTTGGACCAGCAAACAAAAATAAAGTACATCCCTGCCCTGCTGAGAAGATGACAAACAACAAATCAATATAGTCAGCAATAGAGGGAGGAGAGCAGCCACACCATCAAATTCACCAAGACGAATTAGGAAATACCACAGCATTTATCCTTCGACAATAAGGGTAGCAGCAAATACTCAGCTAAGTTCATCTATACCACATCCTAGGAAATCCAAATAAGAGAAAAGAAAGTTGCTTACTCAGTGGAATCCATGCGAAAAGTATGGAGAAGCGTCTTGATCGCCTGAAGCATTTGTTCCTTGAGCTGATTCTTGTCAGCTGCAGACACCTTCATTCACTTCTCTCTTTGCAGGGCTCTTTTATCCCTGTTCTTCTGGACCTCCATCTCTGTGTCATGGATCATGCCCTGTTCTTGAAGTGCATAAAATGTGGCATCATAATCTTCAAACATGCAGGGACCATCTGCAAAAAAATTTTCTGTCGAGCAGGGTAGGGGGTTTGAAATGTTATATTGTTTGCACAAAGGACTTGAAATAAAGGACTAAAAGCTCTCCAATGTTTCTGCAAAGTAGGAGAATAATTGTTATCAATAGATATTCATTGATCTTGATATGTCAATGATTTCTTCCTCCGGGCTCTAACAAGTATTGATTGTTTGATCGCAAAGTTGTGAAACCTTACGATTATAGAGAGTGGTCTAGCCCCCTGTCCAAGAGCAGGTTGGCCAAGTGATATGTGGGCACATTCTATTTGAAGCATGGCTAAGTCCTCCAAACCTATACGGGAGCATAAGAAATCCTTCACGAAAGTTATAAAGTCTGATTTTTCCTCTGAGCCTTCCAGTACCCCATACAGGCGTATATTGTTATGACAGGAGCTATTTTCTAAATCATCACATTTATCTGTAAGTACTTGAGTGTCCTGCAGCAATTTAGCAAATAGCCGCTCCAGCCAATCAATGTGAGTATCTCTCTTGACAGCATGTTTTTCTAGATCAGTAGTTTTGTTCTCACTCTGTGAAAGAGATACTTTCAGTTCCAAATAAGAGGCCTTGGATTCATCTCAAAAGGCCTTGATTTTGACAAGTGATCCTGCATTCATTGGCTGCTGCAGATCAGTAGCAGGTTCAGTTGCTATGATCCCATGATGTAGCTGATGTTGACCCACCAAATAGCTAATTAAATGGACTGACGAGATAAAAACTATTCAAGCTCCCCCTTCCTATATTTTGCAGCCTCCCAGTGCACAGCAAACTGTAGCTCATAAAATACAAGTGACACAAAAAAGGAGGTTAAAATTCCCACTCCCGCTGGAGCTCTGTTAATAGGCTGCAATCCCCTTGCTGCTGGAACTGGAAGTCCCCACTGAATGACTCTCAAGGGGCAGCAGGACCTAGTGTAAGTGGGATCTATGATGTTTAGTGTGGTCTTCTCCTTTCAGGGAATGTTCCATCAGGGAGATTATTGATGGTATCTGCTTCTGATTTTGTTCTAACTGTATATGTGGGCATAGGTAATTAGGAGCTTGTAAGTAACAAAACAAATGTGATTGTAGCATGTTATATTTAACAACTAATCATCAATAAAGTTTATGAACTTGGAAAAAAATATTTAGCAACAAATTCTGCAAAAGTTTGGATTGTTATGCCCTCTAGGAATTGGAATCAGTATATCATGCCAAATTGTGCCCACCACTAAATACTGCAATTTAAAGGAGGTGCCACAAATTCTACCATTCTGTCACCGCCCACTTCACTCTCCTCAGCTAGCAGAGCTACAAGACTGGGCCTCCAGTCCGGGAGCCCCTCTGGTGAGGTGATCGCTCTCCACCACCCACTTCACTCTCCTCAGCCAGTTGAGCTACAAGATTGAGCCCCCTGATTGGGAGCCCCTCTGGTGTGACAATTGCTCTGCACCATCACCCACTTCAGTCTCCTCAGCCAGCTGAACTATAAGGTATGGTCCCCTCCTAGGAAGCGCCGGAGATTCAAGATTTTTTGGTACTATCTCCTGATTGGCTGCTGCCTCAGCTACCCTCATACTGATTGGCTACTCTTTCTAGCCCAAGAGTATGACTGTCTAAGCCTTCAGCAAGCACCTGTCTTTGGCTCGCTTGTGAAGATGGCCCTCAGTGAGCTTTGAGAAACCTATCTACCTCCTAGCTCAACCTCTGAGGTCAAATTTTAGCTATTCAACTGACACACTACCAGTATGCATTTTGCTGCTTAATTTGTCTAAACTGTAACTGTAATCACATTGCATATCCGATTTCTGCTAGAGCTGCGTTTTCTGTTATTTATTTTTTAACTGCTACTCTGCTTAGGATTTAATAGTGATTTTTACAGTTTTTTTTTACCTAGAATGTACCTTATTGTTGCCTTCCTAGTCTAATCACTTCCTGTTCTTTTCTCCTCCCAGCTAACCCCCCTCTTCCCTTTCTGCACAGTGTTTACCTGTCCTACATCCTGTTTGACTCTCTGCTGAAACCCCTTCGGAGCTTGGCGCTGAACTGCCCTGCCCTTTGCTTTCTCTTGCTCCCTGCTGTCTCTCCCACCCCCAGATTTAAGTTAATTCCTTTCTTTTGTCTTTTACTGCTGCCTCACTGGCCCCCTGCTATTTTCTTGTCTGCTGCTCTGTCCATACCCTGCCCCTCAATTTCGGCTGCTCCTTGCAACCCCTGCTGTCAATTACTCTCTCCACAGATTGAGCCCCCTGACCAGGAGCCTCTCCGGTGTGGTGATCGCTCTCCACTGCCACCCACTTCACTCTCCTCAGCCAGCTGAGCTACAAGGTATGGCCCCTCCTAGGAGGTACTGGAGATTCAAGATTTGGGCACTACCTCCTGATTGGCTGCTGCCTCAGCTACCCTCATACTGATTGGCTAATCTTTCTAGCCCAGGACTCTGACTGTCTAAGCTTTCAGCAAGCATCTATCTTCATTAAGCGTAGAAGCCAGCCCTTGTTGAGCTTTGAGAAGCCTATCTACCTCCTAGCTCAACCTCTGAGGTCAAATTGTCTCTGCCCCCCGCCCCTGGCACTCTTTAAATCCTCTAAGCTGCTCTGGCCTCCTCCTGCTGTGCAAATACACCAACTGTAACTTTGTGTTTATCACACTGTTGATCTAATACTTTTTCTTTCTCTGTTACTCCTCCTTCAGTACCAATCTAATAGCACTGCAGTGCAACTAAGGCAATGTTACTCTGCTGAATAATGTCTGCCACCCCTAGTACTTGTTCAACCCCTGCACCTCAATACTTTTATCTACTTAACTAAAATTGGAATTAAGTCTAAATACCTCCTCTCCTACTATTCGCTTCCTCCAACCATGACCCTCACCTCTTTCCCAAAATGCTAACTCCCATCTCCTCTATTCCATCCCTTCTAACCCTTCCTCACCATATCCCTCTTTCATTTCTTTACAGCCAGACTAAAAGCAAGCTATGCCCTTCCTCCATCCCTCTCATCTTTACCCTCATCCTTACTTGTACCCCCCCCACCAGAACTCTGGACTCACTTCCCTCATCTCCTGCCAGCTCCCACTCTCTGTTCCTAGCTACTTTGCTTTCTTTCACCTACCAATCACCTACTCACCTAGCCTACACCCCCTAAAACTCCTAAATCCTCTACCAGTCACAAATGCCCTAAGCTTCACCTCCTCATTATTGCCCTCCTCCTCCTCGCATCTGGTAGCATTCATCCTAATCCTGGCCCAATTGCCCCTAATTCTTTCCCCTCCCCCCTTGTTCCAAACCCCCAAGCCCCCGCTGCCCTCCCAAATGGTCTGAAAATTATACACCTGAACATCTGCAGCCTGATATCCAAAATCAACCTCCTGTAAGCAATGGCTGTCTCACTCAAACCAGATATTCTAATTACTATAGAACAGAAAACCTGGATTGCCAACAAGATCCCCGTCCACTCAATCTCTATCCCTGGCTACTCCATCTCCAGACAGGATTGGGCCAGCAGAGGTGGCGGGGTAGCTATAGATATCCTGCCCTCATTAAAATATTCCACCATTTTTTCAAGCCTCCTCCTGCTATTTATGAAGCTCTTGCCATCAGAATAACCTTGCCCTTCTCTGTCCCGATCTTCGCGGGATTCTACTGTCACCCTGGTATACAGTCCACTGTTGCATCTGAACTGGTTACATCCATAACCTCCCTCTCTCACACACAGGTGAGTTATAGTTACTAGCTTTAGCAAACTAAAGCAAAACAAAATGGTTATATTAAATGTACGCTGAAAATAGAGTTAAAAATCTACGTTTCGACCTTAGGTCTTCTTCAGGAAATATAAAAGAGAAAAAAAAAAAAAACAAGTTAGTGTAGAGGAGAGGTAAAATGAGAGAGATATATATGTGGAGCCTTAACTTAAACTGGCTGTCTCCCTCTACATTCAAAACGCGCAACAACATAACAGCTCAAAATCTTGTCCAACTTGTCCAAGAACCCACTCACCTAAATCATAAAACACAAAACCATTCCCTGTTAGACTGGGCACTCACCTCCCACCCCCACAGAGTCATTAAATCTGGTACCCTACCTGATGCCCTCAGTGACTACCACCCTATATTTCTGGTAAGAAAGATCCACAGGTCCAAATCCCCACGTGAAATCTTGCAACTTTACTCATACAACTCCTTAGACCTTGACCCACTCCTGCAAGATCTTGCCCACTCTGATTGGGCCCCTCTTGCTTCTGCCCCCTCTGTTGACCACGTTCTCACCTCCTTTAAAGAAAATTCCTAACAACCTGGAATACCTTTGCCCTTTCAAACGAACTAAAGTTCATGGCAAACACCTTCCCTGGATCACCACTGAACTGCTGGCCTGCCTCGGGTGCGTGATAAAGCCTGTAAGATGCATAAGATATCCCAGCTCCCCATGGATTATGCAAATTACAGTATGCTTAGAAATGCACTAAAGCAACCAGATTAGCTAAATCCGAGTATTTTAGATCTGCTTTCTCCTAATATCAGCTCCCCTCCAAATTCTGAAAAGTGGTTCAAGCTCTCTTCTCCCCATCAATCCCCCACCCCTGTGCTAAATATAAACAACTCCCTTGTTTCTGACCCCTGCCTAGTGGCAAATAATTTAACTCCTACTATACCTCTTGTGCCTCCAGCCATCCTAAAGCCCTCCCACTCTCCATCCCCTCCTCAAGCAGTCATCCTTCACCTACCATCCCTCCTTCGCCTTCTCTGCTGTCTCCCCTGATGATACACTAAATGATCTGCTCTCACTTAACCCTTCAAAAGGCTCCTTACCAGATGACATTGACTCTAAGCTCCTCTACCTCTCAACCCCAGCTATAGCCTTTCCTCTCTCCTTAATCCTCAACCTCTCCTTCTCATCCTCAACTGTCCCCTCACTCTGGAAACATACTGTGATCCTCCCCCTTCCTAAGAGTGATGACCCTACTTCTTCTAATAACTTTTGCCCTATCTGTCTCCTCCCCAACCTCACTAAGCTCCAAGAACACTTGGTCCTCTCCCAACTCATCTCCTTTCTTACTGACTCCCTTCTTCACCCTGTTCCAATCTGGTTTCAGAAAAATCACTCTACCACCACCTCCTACTCAGGCTCACTGACTCCATCCTTACTGGGATGGACAATGGCCTCATCACCTCTGACATCTTTGTCTACCTAGCCAAGGCTTTCACACACTGTCTCCCACGCCTCCTCCTCAGCTCCCTCATGACAACTGGCTATCTACACCTGCCTCAACCTGGTTTGGGTTCTACATCACAGGTAGAACCCAGTCTGTCAAGGTCTTGGACTCTATCTCCTCTCCTCTTCCTATCACCACAGGAGTCCCTCAGGGCTCGGTGCTTGGTCCCATTTTTTTCTCCATATTTTTAAGGTACCTGCCATCAGTCTGCTCCCCCTCCTCCTCCATACACATGTACACTGATGATACTATCTTGTATACCTCTGGCAAATGCACAGCTAAAGTTGCAACCATTCTGCAGAATGACTTCCACCAGATGCTGGTTTGCCTCACATCAGTTCTTCCTAAATGCCAAGAAGACAGTCTCCATGACCTTTGGCACTAGGCAGACTCTCTAGGCTCCAGGACCTGCCCTCTTTCCACACCCTGGATGGGACATTCATAGAGGACACCACCTCATTCAGATACCTTGGGGTTTGGTTGGACCAACACCTTAACTTCTCTGGATATGCTGACGCCATCCTGAAAAAACCTCGCCAAAAGCTAGGTGCTTTATATAGGAACCGAAGTTGGATCTCTACTTCGGCCAGGTGCGAACTTGTCCAGAAAATGATACTCTCCATTTTTGACTACTATGACATAGTTTATGGTGATGCTCCCAAGTCCTCCCTGGCCAGATTGGACACTATCTTTAACTCCTTCTGCTCTTATTGCTCCCTCTATCTCATCACTGTGATCTTTACCATGCCCTGTCCTTTCCACTGCTTGCTAATATGTGCCTCTCCCATTGTGCCAAACTCACCTCTAAATAGTGGCTGGGTGAACTCCCTCCTTACCTCACCTCTCTCTCTCAACTCCTTCCCTTCCCCACTCCCTCAGATCTACTGACACTTGTATCCTGGAGTCCTCGCCCTCACTTACTGGACAGTCTGCCTTTTCCTATCACTTCCCTAATGTCTGGAACTCCTCCCCTAAAATATGTCCTCCTCCTCCTCCTGCTACTCCCTTGGATCTTCCCTATACAACCTCCTCTCCTCTAGTTGCCCTTGCTTTAATCCACCATAACCTCCTAATTCTGCTTCAGTTTATTTAATCCCTCAGCTCACAGCCCACAAACTATTCCCCATTGCCTCTATCCTCTTCTCGCTACCCTCCCTCCTTCTCCCCTCCCATCCTCCCTAACTATTATCTTCTGTCCTTCCTTTACCTTGCCTTGCTCCACCCCTGGTAGAAGTCTCAGTACCCTAGAAGGGCCAGATGTAGTATGCCCCTCTCCTTTATTGTCCTCCTCTACCACATAGAAACATAGACTTTGATGGCAGATAAGGACCGCCTGGCCCACCCAGTCTGCCCTTTTCCCTACCTACAGGATACGCTGAAGATTTTAGTTAACCAACAGCCTATTTCTTCCTACCCCTGACAAGAATTACCTTATGTTTGTCCCATGCATTCTTCAATTCTCCCACAGTTCTAGAACCCCACAACCTCCTCAGGAAGGCTATTCCATTCATTCGCCACCCTCTTTGTCAAAAAATACTTCCTCACAATGCCCCTGAGCTGTCCCCCCCATCTTCAAATTGTGTCCACTTGTTCCTGCACATCTCTTTTTCTGAAAGATGCTACCCTCTTGGACTTTGTTTATTCCACTGAGGTACTTAAAAGTTTCTATCATCTCCCCCCTCTCCCTCCTTTCCTCAAGGGTATACATATTAAACTCCTTTAGTCTCTCCTCATATGGCTTCTCTTGCAGACCCTGCACCATTTTAGCTGCCCTCTTCTGGACTGCCTCTATCCTGTCTATGTCCTTGTGGAGATGGGGTCTCCAGACTGGATGCAGTTCTCCAGATGGGATCTCACCAACTGTCTGTACAGATGGATAACAACTTCCTGTTTTCTGCTGGTGATGCCTCTCCCTTTACATCCCAGTATCCCCCAGCCCTCCCTACTGCCTTCTCACATTGCTTGCTAACCTTAAGGTCATCTGATATGATTACTCCTAGGTCCCTTTCCATTTTTGTTATTGTTACTCACTCCCCATTGTGTAATCTTCCCTGGGTTTTGTTTCCCAGGTGTATTATATTGCACTTCTTTGCATTGAATCAAGCTGCCATACTTCTGACCATTCCTCCAACCTTGCTAAGTCCTTCTTATCCTTTCCATGCCTCCTTGTATCAACCCTGTTGCAGATCTTTGTGTCATCTGCAAAGAGGCATACTTTTCCTTCCAGTCCCTCTGCAATGTCACCTATAAAGACATTAAAAGGACTGGACCCAGTACTGAACCCTCGGTACCCCAGTAACCCCTCTTTCTTCAGAGTGGACTCCATTTACAATTATCTTCTGTGTCCTGTTGTCCAACCAATGTTTTACCCAGGCTACCACCCTGGGATCCACTCCTAGACTGGTTAAACCACCTCTATCTTGCCTTATTCTGACCCTGGCGAGTTCTCAGCATCATGAAGGGGCCAGATTTTAGCATGGCTCTCTCCTCCCTCCCCCTCCCCTCTCTTCCCCCTCTTCTACTCCCTCACCTCCCTCTTCCTCGCCCCCACTATGCTGTACTAAACTGCTTGTCCTATAGCTCCTCTGCACTTGTTGATTATTAGTACTTCTGTTGTACCTCAGTTTATTGCACTGTTGGTTAGCCGCTGCAAACCTGTTTTGTCTCTGACCAAAAACTGTTTTGTATCCCATTTAATGTATGCCTTCCAGCTACTCTAAATGCTTATCTACCCTTGGTAGTCATTGTTAATTTCCACACCCAATGTGTCTCCTGTTGTATGCAATCCATTGTAAACTTTGTGTTACTGTATCAATCTCTGCAAGCTATCCTCATGTTCTCCCACCCCCCCAGGTTGCACCGTGAGATGTGCAACCTGCTGTTCAGTGTGCCCCCCTGGTGAAACATTTCAATAAATAAAATAAAAAATTCAAGAAAGGAAAGAATGTAGTACGTAAAGAGGTTGCAAATTATTCCTCCATAACATTCGAAAGCAGGCTGGGAAGGAATTAGCCATATAAAGATTGTCATTCTGATGTTGTACTAAAAGTGTCACTGTTGTCATTAGGGAACTTTTAGGGTGAGTACTGAGGCATCTGTGCCTTACCTTCTGCCATGCCGGTGACCCGTGTTCCTGCTGTGAACTGGCCATTGGGGGTCAGCTGAGGAGGGAGAGGATCGAGCATCCAGAGGACTGCTCTCCTCACCTGGGGAGGGAGGACTAGTGCTCCCGCCAAAAGACTACACCTGGATGGAGCCCACAGGCAGCACAGGTCTGATGGGTGCCTGAGAAGGGAGGGTGCTGCGGGAGTTTCATGGATGTGTGCATGCCTCCATGTATGCACATCTGCCATGTGCACTTTAGCAACAGGGATGGGAACTGGGAGGAAAAATGGTGGAAAATATCCCCAGCTGCAGGTGATGACTGACCCTACACAGGCTCTGCACTTGGTGACTGTGAAAAAGGTGAGAAGGTAAGTCCTGATGATACTGGGGTGACGGGGCTTAGGGGAGGGTCATTCTGAATGGGCAGCTGGGGTGAACAGGAGTATAAAATGTATCTGGAAAAAAAGGGTAAGGGTGGTTCCATTTGAACTGAAATTGTTGTTTTATTTCTCTAGAAGGGTCATAATTAACTAATAGAACTTCAGTTTTCATCTTATTGAGACAACAGCCTGCAACTTGTTCAGACTGTGAAAGAATAGTCCATAGGGGGACAAGAGTTGGTTGAGTATATAAATAAGTCATCAGAATAAAGGGCCTACTTATGCTCCCTATTACTTATATGTATTCCTGCTATGTATGGGTTTTGATGTAAAGCTTGGGCTAGGGGTTCCAAATAAAAAGTAAAAAGAAGGGATAAGGGGCAACTATGCTGTGTTCCCCTTTCTAGGGTGAAGGTAGAGGAAATTTGTCCATTAACCTTAATGTAGGCTATAGGGTGGTCACATAAGGCCTCTATCATGGCTACATATTGTTGGGGGATTCAGAAATGGTGCAATACTTGAAATAAAAATGGTCACACCACCCAATTGAATGCTTTTTCCACATCAAGACTGAGTAGCTGAAATGGGTGGTTTGAATGTGTGGCATGGCAAAGAATGTGGAGAGTTCTTTTAATACTGTCCTGTGTTTGAGAAGAGGTAACAAACGTAGTTTGGTCCCTGTCAATCAATAATAGCAGTAGGGTTTTAAGGTGTTTAGCGATGACAGTGGTGCATAATTTGAGAGGTCTGTAGGAGACGCACTGGGTTCTGTCCATCCCTGCCTTCAGAATGGCTGATATGGTTGCTTGTTTCCACGTAGTGGGCACCAGTCCATCCCTCAGAACACCTTTACAGGCACAATAAAGGGGCACACAAATAGTGTTCACAAAAGTTTTGTAGAACTCTGACCGGTAGCCATCAGGCCCTGGGCTTTTGTTACTCCTATGGTTTTTAATAGCTACAGTGAGCTCAGTAACTGCAATGGGGCCAACAAGGATTGTTGTTGGAGAATGGCAGAGTGGGAAGATGTAAAGGTTATAGAAATTGTTGTGTAAATTCAGTGGTGGGTTTTATGTCTGTACTATATAAATCGGGTATAATAGATCTTAAAGGCCTCTAATATACCTTCCAGGGTGAGTAGCCAGCACTTGTGAGTCTGGGTGTCAGATCTGGGTGACAGCAGTCTGTGCTATCTTCTGTGTGGGTCTATATGCTAAAATGTTTGTGGCCCTCTCTCATCCCTTGTAGTATTTGTGTTGGAGATATTGAAGTGCCATCTCTGTCTTCAGATCTAAAATCGCCTGTATTCTACTTTATGCCTGGGCTAGTTCAGCCTGTATAGTTTTATCACTCTGCATGTGATGTTCCTGGAAAGTTTTCAGTTTTTGTTGCAAGTCCTGCAACTGCGCTTCTCCTTTTTTTAAGATGAGAAGCATATTTAATAATATCTCCTCTTAGCACCAGTTTGATTGTGTCCAACAGTGTAGCTGGAGACACTTCTGAACCAAAATTCTCTTCTATGATTTGAGTCACTTAGTCCTTTGTCCACTGTTTAAATCCTTTTACATTTAAGAGGGAATTATTGAACTTCGATAATGATGGGTCTTTAGTGTGCCCTAACTGTAATTCTAGGTGAATTGGGACATGATCGGAGAGCAGGATGGGGGATTTCTCTCAGTCCTTTATCTGATGGGCATGCTCCTGGAATCTAAGACCAAGTCTGTCCAGGAATATATGTCATGAGGTGCAGAGCAGTGGGTGTAGAACCTATCAGAAGAATGCAAGCATCTCCAGACATTGATCCATCCCACCTCTTTGGGGAAGGACCAAGTAATACACTGCGCTAATGTAAAGTGTGGGGGTTTGGGGCTGGTAGTGTCATTATTATCTAATATCATGTTAAAGTACCCTCCCAAAAACAACATATCACTCTGGAAGGCTGAGATTTTCTGCAGGAGTTGCTTGATAAAGGATGAGGTGGAACCAAGGGGAAAATATAGACTCACCAATGTAAGAGTCTGATCTAAATACATTCCTTTAATCATGGCTAGACAGCATTATGCATTAGTTTCAGCAGCAGTTAATTGGAAGGGGGTAATCTGAGGAGCAAGCACCACAGTGCCCCTCCTTTTGCCAGTCTGGATTGAGGAGTCCACTATAGTACTGTACCCAAATATGGATAACTTATCATGCTCCTCCTAGGACAGGTGTGTTTCTTGCAAAAGTATAAATGCTGGTCTGTGTTTCTTGATTTTGGCCAGTACTTTGAAACTTTTGTTTGGGCTATTAAGCCCATTTACATTTTTTGGAATGTATTTTTATGAGTTTGGTGATATGGAGCCCTTTTATCATAAGCAACCCCCTGTAATTTAACTCTAATGATTATACTGACCACAATAGAAGGACAATCTGTAACTGCCAGCAGAGGAGTGCAGGAGCATGGTTCTAACTTAATATGTGTGAGCAGCAGATGGGTGGCATACACTGACATTATGACGGTAGCAACATCTAATAACAACAACCATACAAACAATGTCAACACATAGTAAACATAATCGAACTGCAGAAGACAGTTGTAAGACACTTGATGGGTTCACTTGAATACCATCTGTCAGACTAATGCAGAGGTGGGCTTCCATAGTAGGAAGGTTGATTTTATATCCCTCTAGGAGATTGGGCACTCACTATAGGAGCGGTGTCTTGCCCAATCAGGGGGTAATGTCCTTCCTGGAGGAACTGGGACCCCTGTTCAGACTGGTTAATCTGGATCTCCCCACTAGATATTAATACTCTAATGGCACAAGGTATAAGACATCGGCCAGATCCGCCTATGGCTGGCAGGGGGAAATACAAACTACATTGATCACATCCTAGACCTAAGTCAAGATTGCAGCGTAAATTTATTATTTAATAATAGATGGCCATTAAAATTCAGCCTGAATCAAAGCAGAGATGGATTGTCCCATACTGCTCTGCCTATGATCTACACCATAAATGTTGCAGTCAAGCATATACTGAAAAATGTTAACAGGAATATAATAAGTAAAGTCCAGCAGTGTGTTGGGTAAATAGCTGTATAGGAAACAGTCTACAGGAATAAATGTGAAAACTAGAAGAAAGAAAAAAAAAATTATATAGCGTGGCTATTGATACAATTGATGGTTGGTTTGTCCCCCCCCCCTCCCCATTGCCCGTATCATAGTCAATGCTGTTCTGAACACTCCTAAAAGAAGCAGTGGGACTCAGAAGGCCAAAGCCCCCAAATTATGTGCTGTTGACTTGTATGTGTAGGTGAACTGAGGAGAGCAAGCAGCCACCATCCAGATCAAACTCCCAGCTTCTTAAATCTCTCAGAAGCCCATTCAGCCAAAAAGATCAGACTCCATTATATACAAGGAATAGTTTAGCCCATAGTAATGATAAAATAAATATAAATATATTATGGGGGCATGTTCGTACCCCTATAGTTTGGGTTGAACGGTCACTTCTATATTAAACTCAAAATTTTGCACTTTAAAACTTTACAACCATTCAACTGATTTGCATGAAATGTTGCATCTGCCATCAGGGACCAAGGCCTCATGAAGTGCCATGTTCATTTCCAGTTGGATAATAATGGTCTGAAGATACAGAGTAAAAAAATGTGAAATGCCTTTTGGTTGTTTTTCCTCATTGCACTGTGGCCAAACCATTTGGAATTTTAGGCCAAAATTGTTATTCCTTTGGACCCTGCACTCCCATCCCTCAATTGAGATAGTAAAACAGTATCCTTATTTTACTGTGGGAGTGCAGGGTTCTCTAAACCCTAACGCTCACATCCCTTCATGAATACGTATATGTATGTAGCTGTGGAAAACAGGGATTTCAGACACTGCACTTCCAGTTTTAGCACAAAAGTCACCAAATTGTCATCATACCCATGTTATTACCCCACCTCATATTCTCGGCACAAAAGGTTTTTCAATTAATGCCAAAAAACAACTGCACAAGCACAAAGCCAATCCACAGTGCAGGTGCAAAAACACATTTTGGAGAGGATTTGAAAAACGACTGCTATGACATACATGAGTTGGAGTAATAAGAAGACTATGTTGAAAATATGGGGTGAAAATATTGAAAATTTCCAAAGTTACGAATGTGCATAGCAATATTGCAATGAATTCCCATTACACAGCCATTTTTTAAAATGCTGACCCCAAACATTTAACATAGCCTTCTTATGACCCCACCTCATGAACAATATGACTTTCATTACACAAATCCCAATGGAAAGGTGAATCCACCAACCAACCATGAAATCACCTTTCTGGCAGGAGTTGTGACAGTTTTATTGTTCATGAGGTGGTGTCCCCAAACACCCAATTTGAAAATTTGGGACCAATATTCTGAAAAACAGCTGAGTTACAAACTGAAAGTTGAATCCCCCCTTTGATATACTGTATGTAGAAGTGCATTTACTATAGTTTCTCATATTGCAGTAACTGGTTAAAGCAGCAAAAATGTGTCTTCAATTGGTGGAGCGTATCTCAATCCTGGGACATCCTGAGGTAAGTGAGAGTCGGTGGGGATGTCATGGGGGTGTGGGGAGGAGGATCCGCATTGGGAGGTTTGGTGGGAGTATGGAAGTGATCAGCGATGTTCCGTTTTTTTTTTACAGAGAAAAAAGACAATGAGGGACGGTATTCTTATTTTCAGCAAATAAAAATATTATTGGGAGGCTCGGAGGGGGGATTCCACTAGCTACCAATGGTGCACACAGCAATTATGGGGGTGGGAGGGGTACCACTAGACACCAGGGCTATAACAAACAAATGGCAAAAAAAGCCACAATTGAACAAAAAAAAGAGATAAATAAAAAATCAGAAAATACATAAATATATATATATATATATATTAGTTAGGGTTGAGGAGCCATTTCTATATTAAACCCCAAAACTTTGCACCTTAATATCTTTGTAACCGTTTCACGGATGTGGCTGAAATTTGGGATACATGATCAAGAACCAGAGGCCTTGGGATCTGCCAAGTTTTGCACTGGTCAGATATACAGCTGCGGAGTTATTAAGCATGATCTGGCAGCGCATGCAAGACGCTTTTTCTGAATTCACGGTTGTGCCTACAGGCGTACAGTTTGAAAGACCGGCCCGAAATCTTCAGGGAACATGCGGCCAGGGTCCCTAATGTGCCTTTTGAAGATTTCATGAAAAAATATTAAACGGTTCAAAAGTTATTCAAAAAACAGTTTCCCATTATAAGTCAATGGGAAAAGTTAACAAAAAGTTCGACAGTGTCGCAAATGCATTTTACTTTTGCAAATGGGCCTATACTTTCGCAAATCGGCCATTTTTTTCAGTTGGTGATCATAAAAATGGTTGGCATTTAAATTTGGGACCCTCGAGCAACCTAATTCTTTTTGTATTCACCTAGTCGGACCCTGAGGATGCTTGCCGTGCCTTTATTTTGTGGTAAAACACCCCAGAAATATGTTTTTCAAATTTCTGGAAAAAGTACTTTCGTGCTCACAAAAGTGTCGAACTTTTTTGCGAAAGCTTTCGCAAATTGCGACAGTAGTTTTTCATCTGTGGGAAAGTGACAGCGATTCTTTGGCACTGCGCTGCAAAAGAACTGTTGGGAGTTTTGGGCTGAAATTTGGAGGGAATGGAGCCGACATCTCACAGATGTGCCTTTCAGTATTGTATTGAAAAAATATTACATGAAAGCAAGTTACGGCACTCAAGTTGACAGTTTTCCCATAGGATAACATTCTGACGCTTGCATTACAGAAAAATTTGGAGGAAGACAGCCAACAGCCCACAGATGTGCCTTTCAGTGGTTTGGTGAAAAATATTACAGGGAGACAAAGTTATGGTGCTCTGAACTTCTCTTTTTTTCCCATAGGATAATATTACAGCGTTCGCCGCGCCTTTCAGGGCCCGTATCTCGGAAACGGTGCGAGATACGGACTTTTCGTCGGAAAAATTCTTAGCCCCCTAATGAGGCTAAGTACAAAACTAGCCAGGACAGTCATAAATCATACGACTTTTAAATTTTTTTTCTACGTCATACGGTTCCTGAGATATAACTTATTTATTATTCCAAGTCCTCATTTTCTGCTCCGATACCCATTATTATGCATACATTCTTTGTACTCACTGTCTTTCTCTATTCAGCTTTTGGGGAAAACCAGCCTGTGCGCTTACATTACTGTTACCATTGCCCTTTCAACGTGGTTCCATGCCGTTTCACTTACCGTTGGCGTCTATGCCACCACGTGCATCAACCTTTACGTTTTCATTGCGCTTGAGGTTCTGTTACTTTGTTGCCATTTGTGTATACCCTACTGTTTCTCTTTCTGTTTCACTTGCATCACCATGCCCATTGACATTTCCATTTACAGGCACCATGTTACTATGTGACAAGACATCACATAGCACACCGTTCCGTAAGGCCATGCAACTACTAAGTGTAGTGCGTTGTGTGCAGCTGCAATCAGGGATGTGTCGTTTGGTGTACACATGGCCTCAGTTTTGCTGTTGATCTCCACTGAGCATGCAGTACCTGGTCAGGTGGGTGGGGATGTCTCGTAGTACATTTAGACAATTGTTTGTTATTTCTGTCACCTGCTGCTGGATGTCTGTCATTGGTTGTGTTGACTTGGTCCTCCCCATACTTGAATGTGTGTGTGTGTGCTGGGGGGAATGGAGTTAGGGTTTTCAACCCTAACAGCGAATTTCCTCACTTTAATACGCTGTAGAACAACCCTAACTAATGCATTAAACAGAGTTTTTTGACTCTAATATATATATATATATATACACACACACACATATATATATATATATATATATATATATATATATATATATATATATATATATATATATATATCTACAGAGCTGGATATTCAAACTAGCTATTTTGTGGTGCAAGCCCTTGCACTGCACAAAATAGTTGCACCGGGGTGATATTCAAAGGAGTTGTGCTATTGAGCAACTCCTTTGAATATCACCCCCGACCACAGCCACTGTGCATGGCGCAGTGGAACTAGCGCCACCGCAAGTGGTCAGAGTGGAGCATTCAAGTTGCGGTGGTGCAAGTACCATTGCGCCATGCGCAAATTTCCGATATTCAAAAGATGACATGCAAATGGCGCATAATTCATTCAAGGTGCAGGGGGCCATTTGCATCTATTCTATGGCCCATTGGCATGCAGGTGCGCTGATCCCGTACTTGCGCCGTTAGGGACCAGCGCCCTGCAGTCGATCGCGGGCAAAAGTGTAAAAATCCCCACCCCCAACTGGCCCGATCGGGCAAAAGCTTAAATAAACCCCCACCGCCGATCGCGGGCAGCAAAGTGTCCCCAGAACATATCACTGGTGGTCAGTGGACGTCTAAGCCCGATCGCGGGCTGCATAAGTTAAACCCCATCCCCAAAAACATATCCCTGGTGGTCAGTGGACTGCTAAGCCCGATCGCGGGCTGCATAATGTTGACACCCCCAAGACCATATCCCTGGTGATTTAGTATCCCCACCCGCTCCCCGGCGGCGGTGGGCGGCAGCATCCACCTGCCTGCCGCCCGCCTCTGCCGACTGACTGCCAAGTAGGGCTGCATGCCCATTGGTGCAGAGCAAGGGACAATGGGCATGCAGCCGCCTCCTAAGGCAGTCAGTCGTAGTGGTGGTGAGGATGCTGCCACCCGCCAGCTGCCGAGAGTGAGGTGGTGGGGCTTCGTGGGTGGGGGGGTGGGGGACACTAGATCACCAGGGATATGGTCTGGGGGTGTCGCCATTATGCAGCCCGCGATCGGGCTTAGCGGGCCACTGGACCACCAGGGATATGTTCAGGGCGACTTTACTGCCCTCGGACCGGGCTGGTGGGGGTTATTTAGCTTTGCCCCGTGATCGGGCCAGTCGGGGTGGAGGATTTTTACACTTTGCCCATGATCGGGCTGCAGGGGCACAGGAGTAGGTTGAGGGCCAGCCACAGGTGGCAGCTGCTGTGTTGCGCCCTGCAATGCGGCAGCTCACCTGTGGGTGGCCCTCGACTTACCCTTTTTTGGCTCAGAGTTGTGCAGGCACAGGTTGGGGGTTGCGCCTGCACAACTCTGCACAGCCCGCTGAATATCGGCTGTGCAGTTTATGCATGGTTCCTCCCCCTCCAGTTCAGCATGCATTCATTTGCATGGCACTGTTGCTCAGCTTGCCTTGGGGGGCGAACTGCCTCCTGCTGAATATGGCAGAATGGCACAATTTCTCGACTTGGCGCAGGTAACCCTATTGTGTGCATGGCTAAACCCTTGGAATATCCCACCCACAGTGCCTTCAGAAAGTATTCACCCTTGATTTTGACACATTTTGTTGTGTTACTACCAGAATTTTTAATGCATTGAAATTATTTTTCCCCTTGATTCACACAGCATACTCAACAATTTAAAGGGGCAAAAATATTTATATTGTGTAACAAAAATTTATGAAACATTAAAAACTTAAATATCTTGTTTACTTAAGTATTCATCCCCTGAGTCATTACTTTGTAGAAGCGCCTTTGGCAGCAATTACAGCTTTGAGTCTTCTTGGGTATGCCTGTATCAGCTTTGCACATCTGGATTTGGGGATTTTCGCCCATTCTTCCTTGCAAATTTGCTCAAGCTCTGTCAAGTTGGATGGGGAGCGTCGGTGAACTGCCATCTTTAAGTCTTTCCACAGATTCTCAATGGGATTCAAGTCTGAGCTTTGGCTGGGTCACTCAAGGACATTCACCTTCTTGTTCTGAAGCCACTCCAGTGTTGCTTTGGCTGTATGCTTGGGGTCGTTGTCCTATTGGAACGTAAATCTTTGCCCCAGTCCAAGGTCTATTGCAGACTGATGCAGGTTCTCCTCAAGGATGTGCCTGTATTTGGCTTCATTCATTGTTCCCTCTATCCTGACAAGTGCCCCAGTCCCTGCCACTGAAAAGCATCTCCATAACACGATGCTGTCACCACCATGCTTCATGGTAGCGATGGTGTTACATGGGTGATGAGCTGTGTTTGGTTTGTGCCAGGCATAGCACTTTCCATTCAGGCCAAAGAGTTCAATTTTTGTTTCATCAGACCAGAGAATCTTTTGCCACATGGTCTCAGAGTCTGCCATGTGCTTTCTTGCAAACTCCAGGCATGCTATTATGTGGCCTTTTCTCAGGAGTGGCTTCCGTCTAGCCACTCTCCCATAGAGGTTACATCTGTGAAGTGCTGCAGAGTTTGTTGTCCTCTGGACAGGTTCTCCATTTCAGCCATGGAACTCTGTAGTTCTGTCAGGGTGGTCATTGGGTTCTTGGTCACTTCCCTGACCAAGGTCCTTCTTGCCCGGTTGCTCAGTTTGGGAGGACATCCTGCACTAGGAAGAGTCTGGGTGGTTCCGTAATGTTTCCATTTCCTAATGGACTTGACTGTGCTCCTGGGAACTGTCAACACCCTAGAAATGTTTTATACCCCTCCCCAGATCTATGCATCCTCAGAATTCTATCACGGAGTTCTACGGACAGCTCCTTGGTCTTCATGGTAGAGTTTCTGCTCTGTCATGCACTGTCAACAGTGGGATCTTATATAGACAGGTTTATTTCCTCTGAAATCATGTCAACCATTTGAACTGAACACAGGTGGACTCCATTCAAGTTTGAAGTGATCTCACAAGAATTGGATGCACCTGAGCTCAATTTGGAGTGTCACGTAGGGGTGAATACTTATCAAATCAAGACATTTCAGGTTTTATTTTAGATTACATGTACAAAAATTCCAGAAATTTCATTCCACTTTGACATTATAGAGTAATTTGTGTAGATACATGACAAAAATCCCATATAAATGTATTTTAATTTGAGTTTGCAACATCACAAAATGTGGCCGAAATCAAGGAAGGAATACTTTCTGAGAGCACTGTATATATACATTGCAAAAACTCTGTCAATGCAACAGTTAGGGTTGATAGTACACCAACAAAAGTTTGGAAATTCGGTGTTAGGGTTACCAACACCTACCACTCCATCCCTTCCCACCCTCCTCCCCAACAGGTGTTGGGGTGTGCATTAAGTCATCGGCCTAACTCTCACCTGATTCCATGTGGAAACAAGCTGAGGGGTACAGTATAGGAGAATGTGGTGAAAGTTAGCCTGATGACCCCAATGCACACTCCGATGCCTGTTGGTGTGAGGGAGGGTGAGGGTGGGATGGGATGTAGGGGTTGGTAACCCAACACTGAATTTCCAAACTTTTGTCAGTAAACTAGCAACCCTAACCCTAACTGATGCATTAACAGAGTTTTTGCACCATTTCCATCTTTGAGAAAGTGTAATCTAACTAGTAACTGGTATGTGGTAATGGGAGTGTGGGCCTTCCGAGCCCTGTGATCCCCTCACACTGGAACCTCTCTGCAGCTCATGGGATAGTGGCTGTCATTAATACAAAGTGCAAGTTGAGGGTCACTTTTTTAATCACCAAATAAGCATTTTGAGGTAATTTGAATAAAAGTAGTTCATATCTCAAAGCGCTAACCAGGCATTTGTTTATTTACTGGGTAAAGCTGTGCCTTTTCCAGTTTTTCATATTATGTAGACACTTCCGTTTACATGACATACTTGTCATGCGAACACATGGCTGCTATGACAGCGTGATTATTGTCAGGTGTTCCTCCATTATTCAATATCTATATTGCCATAGCTAAAACATCATATCAAGTATTGATGTCATGTTCGTTGATGCATGACAATATTTCCTTTTGTCATCTCAATGTGTACACTTGAATGATTAAAAAATGGTTTTGTTGATTATGAAGACATTAATAAGGAATACTTTATACTGTAAGCATAAAGCAACCATGTTTGTGTTGCAGTTCAACAGTTATTTACATGTACTGTACTTATGAAATAAATAACAGCATTTTGCTTCAAAACACCATTACTAAATCAGTCTATAAATGTACATTACAATTGCTACCATTTAGCATTGCTTGTAATCCAGACATTACCAAATACAATAAATTTTACAACCAATGTACTTCTTCTGGCTCTGTAATTAAACAAGTATTTCAGCAGCAATACATGCAGTATAGTGGTGGGTGAAGTGGGCAAAATTCGCTTTGCAGAGTAATCCACAAAATTCCAACAATTTTGCAGAGCTGAAATTTCACCTGGTGGAATGATGAAATTTCACATTCTGCAGCAACATTTCACCTTCTACAGTGAAATTTAACTTTCCGTGGTGAAATTCCACCTTCCGTAGTGAAATTCCTCCCACAGAGGTGAAATTTCGCCCACGGATAGGGGTCAAAAGTGCAACTTTATGGGCAAAATTTCACCCATATTTCAAAAACAACCCCTGGTGGCTAGTGGTCCCTCCCCCACCCGCCCCACAGGTACACACAGTAAATCCCTGGTGGCTAGTGGTCCCTCCCCCAACAGTTCACCCGTCAGCCACCCAACACAAAAATTATAAATAGCAACCCCCAATCCAACAGTGCACACACACCCCAAATGTCCTATGCCCTGGTGGCTAGTAGTCCCTACCCTACACTCATTCACTCCAAGCCCAAGTGTATAAATTTATAGTACCCCTCATGTCCGTCCACTCCCTAATATACCACAGTCATAAAAAAATGCTCTGGTCGTCTAGTGGTTTGAGGTTTCCATAATAGGCTGCCCTCCCCATCCCGAACTCCCATACTAATCCCTTCCTAGACCAGTCACATCACGTTTTCACAGAATCCCTGCAGTCCCTTCTGGTCTAGTGTCTCCCACTCCTCACCCCAGTTGGAGTGAGTCCAACCAACCAACCTGCTTTCCTTCCACTCAAACTCTGCAGCGGGCGGACTGTAACATCCCTCCTCTCCTCAAAGACCGGCCCGCCCACTGACTGAACTTTTAATGAATGAGCATGTTCCTGTACATCATTCATGTATAGGATGTATGGTCTACAGTCAAAAACAAGCATATGTATGCATCTCAAGGTTTCCATGGCAATGCATCTCTGGAGCTTCATTCACAAGGTTCAAATTGTCACCATGGAAACCTCTCGATGCATACATATGCTTGTTATTGATTGTAGACCATACATTATTCTCAATGTTTTATGTCTTATGTGGTAATCAGACCCGGGCTGCTGTGATCTGCTACATTTGTAGTCTGCAGCTCTGACCACTAGGCCACTCTGACTCTGGAGTCTGCTCTATTGTGCCACTAGCCCCTCAAATTGCAGGTGAATCACCACCCAACACACTCTTTCCCATCTTCTATTAAAATCATCCACCATTCTATATGATGCCACTCCCTCTTGTAGAGCATTACAATTGTCTTCCACCTGTTCTGTGAAAAAAATGTCTTCTGATTGGCCGCCTAAATCTTCCCCCCCCTCCAGTCTCTGACAGTGTGCCCTCTCATATCCCTCCATCTTCTAATATTGAAAATGAATTGTGTATTAGCATTCTTCATTCCCTTTCAGCATTTAAAGGTTATGATCATATCCACCCTATCCCCCCCTTCTCCAGGAAGTAAATATTAAGGTAGCACAGCCTATCCTCATAGGACTTTCAGTGCAAGCCCTGGAGCACCATTGTCGCAATTTGAAGTAAACCCTCCTGCAATGTGATGTCCTGCGGTAAAGGGTGCCAGTACTGCACGCAGTTCTACAGATGTGGCATGACCAGTGAATTGTATATGGGATCACCTCACTTTGTATCCTCATCTGTGCTTACCAACTGTACCCCTTCGAGCTGATAGCTCCTTCACTGGTTCATACACCATAAGTGCACTACTTTGATTGTAACCTCCACTTCCTTTACTCAGAGATTTTATTCAAAATACACCACATCACATGTCATTCTAACCACACAGACTTGACTCTGTAGAGAATACACCTTAAGTTTAACATGTCTCTGACATTGTATGTAGAAGATATAACAGCTGGTATACTTGTTTTATGTGGAGGAAGATCAAAGTATGCTTTCATTGCGGCATTCAATAATTGGTTTTCTGATGGCTATTGTTATTTTCTTTGTAGACAAGAAACAATGTTCTTGAAAATATTCAGTGGTTACCTAATAAAACCAGTGCAGAAATGAATGTAAGCTGCAGTGCAACTTCTGAGGATGTTCCACCTAACACCGGTAGTGTAACATCACAAGAAGTTGAACGTTTGACCAGTACTGCAACATCTGAGGATATTCCACATTATAACTGTCCTCTTACATTGTCCGTTGCTCATCCTTCAACTCTACTACAACATCAGGAGATGTTCCACCATCCACCTACCCTGAAACATCGGTAGGTATCGAAATGAGACCACCATATTTGATAGTGGATCAGTGTGATAACACACTGAATTGGCATGATGTTAATGAAGAATTCTACACTTTTTAACATTTCCAGAAATTACAAGATGACATTGGTGATGCTGCATGGACTTCAGAATTACAGGAGCTGGAAATGCCTCTAGACCTGTCAATAAATGTCAATCAATATTTGTTGCAGGAATCTTTTTTGGATGTCACTTCCACACCTGAATATTCCACAGTGCAGCATGAAGATGTCACTTTCTCTGACCTTGCAAACAATTCATTAAATGTGAGTGGCATATAATTGCAATTACTATCAGCATCTGATCATATAAAATGTAAGGAAACATGCAGCATCAAAAGCCAGGCTAATTTAAAACCAAAGTCAAGGTCACGAGGAAACCAAACGTACAAGTTGAAGAACAATTGCCAATGTTTAGTATCACCAGCAACAATGTGTGATGTGTCAATTCAGTGCAATCTTGAAGCTGAGTTTCTGAGTCATCCCATTGATGTTTACTGATTTTGAGATGCATACTTGCAGTTCTGAGGAGAATTTGTCTGACACAAGTACTGAAGAGTCTGATGATGACTGTGAATGTTTACCAGGAAATGATGCCTTGCAGAAGACAAACAGAGGCCATGCACACCTGAACTTGATTGTTGCTTAGTATCTCTTGCAGATCAGCAGTATTTTATAGGTTTCTGAACACAGTTTGACATCTCTATTTGAACACTACAGAAACTGTTTCAGTAAGGCTACAGCAAAATAAGGAAAATCATTGGCACAATGGTTGTCATCACATGTGAATGCTTAAAGGGGCATATGGGAGTGGCAAAGCCATGGAATGAGTGGTACAAAGCCATGAGGAAACATTATAACTTGCTCCTCTGTCTTTTAAGTGACATAATTCAACAAAGGCCCTCGACTACTAACATTTATGAATATGCAGGAATTGTCACTTGTGACATATCACAAAATACAGTGCTCGTATGTAATACCAGCTGTCATGAATGTATGGAGGCAAGAGTAACATGACCTGCTGAAAGATCTGCAAGGCAAACACCTAATTCTGGGTAGTGATGGATGGTGTGACTCGCCTGGACGTTCTGCAAAATATGGGCTGCACACACTGATGAATCTGAAACAATGAAAGTTGTTTCAATTGATCTAGTGCAGGTTAATGTTACTTGATTATATTTATCCTTAATTGTGTGTTTCATCCCTTTGATCCATATTACTTATTAATTGTTTATTTATCTTAACAGCGTTCCTAAGTCAAGTATTTGACAGCTATGGAGCTGGAAGGTTGAAAAGGGTGTACAGTTCTTACAGGACCATGGATGTTCCATTTCAATGCTTGTTACAGACCATCATGTTCAAGTGAAATCTTTTATGTAAAGAGTCACCCGGACATCAGCCACTACTTCAATATATGGCTCATGGCAAAGGTTAAGTTCATTTCAATCATTTTTTTCAAGTTTAAAGATGTTACAATGTTGCTGTCCCAGCTTTTGACATTGATTGCATAATTACAGTCTATTTCAGCAATAAACCACTCCAGGGTGTTGGTTATGCTTTGATTTACCAACTTCTGAGGTTAGTTTGCACACTCGACCTGTGGCCTCATCACCAAATCACATCATGCTTTGTTAAATCACAGCATAACACACACTCTGTCATGGTTTATTGCTTAAATAACCTACACCCTGAAGTGGTTTATTACCGACACTTGTGAACAGACATTTTTGTGTTCTATTACATCTCATATTATATATTAAAACACGCATGTGCTGAAACATATCAAGTCGTTCGTAAGCTGACAAAGCAATGTTTTGCCAACTGCATCCTTTGCACTGTGCACAGCTGCAAATGCACTCCGCTCCCAGAACCAGTTTGTTTGACTGTTTTTGCAGCAACTCAGATCACACCTGTCAGCCTCATGAGTTTGCAGTGTGAGTGGCTGCTCTATGTCTTTGAAGTTACACACAGTAGTGTTCTGCAAGCTTTCAATTTTCCAGATGACTATGGTCTTGAAGTCTGGGGGAGGGGCACACACTCAGCCATTGGCTGATTCTTTTCTAAGGACAACAGTGTTAAAGTAATGAAGTTGAGATAGAGTGGCACGAGCTGAGAGTGGTTGTTGGCATTCAGGAGCTGCTAGTTGTCTTTTGTTCCTTGAGTGAGAGAAATGTAAGTGGGGACAGAGAGAGAGAGAGAGAGGCAGACACACACACACACACACACACACAGAATTATTTGTTTTAGAGCATCTACGATCAACCTTTTTTTCATGGGGAGCGGATCACTCTTCTCATAGAAACATAGAGACTGTCAGCAGTTAAGGACTACTAGGCCTATCCAGTCTGCCCATGTATGTATGTATCCACTCATCCTCATGCAGACTAGTCCTCACCCTCATCCCCATGCCAAGGCTTACCACCCTGTGTGGTGCCACAGAGGGGTCTTCCTACTCCCTTACATACATCGTGGGCAAGCACCAGATTACCCCCCAGGTAGGAGACATGAGAACGGAACCACCCCTGGCAAGCGTCAGAGGATGTAGACGATGGAGCAAAACATGCCATCATGCCCTGGTACTGGCATTTTTTTCATGACTTGCTTTTCCTCGGGGTGGCATGCAATGGCATCCAGCATCTGGCCCACCACCCTGATGTAGTGGCACAGGTTGATGTGGTGATGTTATATAAATAAATTTTTACTTACTTACACAGCCTCTGCTGGGGTCCATCAAGCACTGGACACTCTTGCATTCCTTCCCCCCCCAGAACAGGAGAGCAGTCCACAGGACGCTCATTTGTTCTCCCACAACTGGTCCTCCAACTCCATGGTTCTATTCCTGAACACGAGTCATCTGCGTCACAAGAGGAAATCTAACTGCTCTGCAGATGAGCCAGCCATCTCCTATCAAAACTGTTAGACACGTTGCTGTCTCATGGTGTATGTGTGTGTGTGTGTGAGTCTCTGTCTCCTTGAAATATTACTCCCACCAGAAAACTCAAGTCAAACAGACTCAGCATTCAACGGAGCAGCCAATTCGCATCCCCTAAATAAACCACTCCAGGGTATAGGTTATTTAGGCAATAAACCATGATACGGTGTGTATTATGCTGCAATTTAACAATGCATGATGTGATTTGGTGATGAGACTACAGGCTGAGGGCACAAATCAACATCAGAAGTGGATAAATCAAAGCATAACCAACACCCTGGAGTGGTTTATTGCTGAAATTGCTGCAGCACAGGAGCGAGCACAACAACAAAACACATCCAAAACAGGAACAAAAATGAAAAAAGCAAAAAAAGAAATCCAAAAAACTTCTGATCATAGGAGACTCTATGATTCGAGAAGTTGATATGTATCTCCAGCCAGAGGTAATGGTCAGATACCTCCCAGGTACTTCAGCATGGAGAGACACTGACTGCATTGCTAGAATTGTGCAGGAAGCAGGAGAAAACATTGATGTCCTGGTATGCATAGGGACTAACGATCTCGCCAGCTGGTCAGTTGTGGAGACCAAGGAACATCTAACCAGGCTGGGTGACAAACTATCATCCATTTCATCTGGCATCTCCTTCTCTGAGATCCTGCCAGTCTAGGAGAGGGGGACAGATAGATGGAAGGTCTGAGAAGGGGAGCTAAACAGGTGGCTCAAGGGCTGGTGCCAGGAAAAAGGACACAAATTTGTAGGGAACTGGCAACAGTTTTGGGAGTGAAAGTTCTTTAAATTTGATGGACTGCATCTAACTAAGGAGGGAGTCAGTGCATTGGGGCTGAAGTTTTATGTCTTTGCAGAATATTTTTAAACTAGCAAATGGGGAGAGGGGTGCAGCACCCAAAGCGTCAAATGGAAGAACACCCCTCCCCTCGCTAGTGGTCAAACAGGAGTTCAGCATGTTAGTAGTTCATATGCATCACCAGGTAAAGAAAAAGGTCCAGCTCCCCATACAATGCAAGGGGAAACGCCAGACCTCGCCCAACAACTAACACACCGAAATCTGACCAATGGAAAATCATGTACACTAATGCTCGCAGTCTGGGAAGCAAGATCCCAGACCTGCAGGCAATAATGACAGAGGCTAATCTGGACATAGTAGCCATTAGTGAGACATGGTTTACCAGTAACCACACTTGGGAGACTTCAGTACCTGGCTATGCACTGTTCAGAAGAGACCAAGGTGCAAAAAGGGGGGGTGGAGTGACCCTTTATGTCAATGAAAATATCAAAGCTACAGAAATTCAGAATACTCATAAGGAGCCAGAAGAACTGTGGGTCACGCTGGAAACAAAAAATGGGACAGCCACACAAACTGGGGTTGTGTACAAGCCTCCAGACCAGGGGGAGGACATAGATATGTTATTGTTAGAAGATATACAAAACATGACAGCTAAAGGGGAGGTTCTGATAATGGGAGAGTTCAACATGCCAGATACAGAATGGTCAATACAAGCAGGGACATCTGCCAGAACTAGACACATGGTGGATTCCCTGCAGGAGGAGGGCCTCAAACAACTGGTACAACAACCCACAAGAGACAGGGCTATCCTAGATCTAGTACTGACTAACAGGAAAAGGATCACAGATCTCCAGGTAGAAGGTCACCTGGGGCCAGTGGCGATCACATGGTATGGTTCAATTTGGCCACTAGAACAAAATCATTCCATTCAAGGCAAAAATATGGGACTTCAGAGAGCTGACTTTGATAAGATGGCCAACAGAGTTAAACTAGACCTGGCAAAAGAAATACAGGTGCAGAGGTTACAGACAAAGGGGGAAAGCATTAAAAATACAATACTTTAAGCAACATCCCATTGTGTTAGTGAGAAAAGGAAGTGCAAAAGAAGGAAACCACTTTGGCTCTCAAACACAGTAGTAGAAAAGGTCAGAGTCAAAAGGCTGGCCTTCAGGAAATATAAGGGAACACAGCAGGATGAAGATAGGGAGGCATACCAAACTTCCCTAAGGGAAGCAGGGAAGGCAGTAAGGCAGGCAAAGGCCCAAACCAAGGAAACACTAGCATGAACAGGAAAGAAGGTGACAAGACTGTCTATAGATACATTAGTGAAAGGAGAAAGTCCAGAGGGGGTATTGCTAAGATCAAAGGGGATAAGGGGGCGTGTGAAGAGGAGGACCATGTAAAAGCATCTATCTTAAATAGATACTTCTGCTCAGTATTTACTGAAGACAAGGTTAGGGCAGGGCCCAGAGCTCTGCACCATAGACACAGGGGGGGAGGGAGGTATGCACTAGTCCCTTCACAAAAGAAATGGTCCTACTAGAGCTCGATAAGCTCAGGGTGGACAAGGCAATGGGACCTGATGGCATACATCCCAGGGTACTAAAGGAGCTACGGGTGGAACTAGCAAAGCCATTATCAGAACTGTTTAGTGAGTCTCTGAGCACAGGAGAGGTCCCAGAAGACTGGAGAAGGGCTCATGTGATCCCGCTCCACAAGAGTGGTAGCAGAGAGGAAGCAGGGAACTACAGACCAATCAGTCTTACCTCAGTAG
The DNA here is from genome assembly GCA_016271365.2 of Neoceratodus forsteri. Taxonomy (NCBI): domain Eukaryota; kingdom Metazoa; phylum Chordata; order Ceratodontiformes; family Ceratodontidae; genus Neoceratodus; species Neoceratodus forsteri. The sequence goes on along the minus strand of CM057453.1, from coordinate 274,578,546 downwards.
TGAGCAAGATTGTGGAACCTCCTTAAGAAAGAAACCTGGAATCCATAGAGCACAGGATCAAGACAGCACGGGTTTACAAAGGAAGGTCCTGTCAAACTAATCTCACATATTTCTTTGACTGGGTAACCAGAGTGGTAGACCAAGGGGAGCAGTTGATGTTGCCTACCTTGACTTCAGCAAAGCTTTCTATACATCTTGAGAAGCCCATCTCTTCAAGTGGTGTAACAGGCTGTGCTTTGAAACAACTGAGAAGCTGCGTGAGATAAACTATATTGGACTAGAAATCTGCAACTGATCTCTCACTTACATCTGAGGAAGTTTTCCTTACTTTACAGTCTTACATTGGTATTGCTTTGTGTTTAATTTTTTTTTAAATTAGGAAAGGGGTTTCAAAACTACTTATCTTTGAGCAACTTCAGAATGGTTGAAATAACTGCATATTTGATTTTCCTTTGTGGCTATCTGGACTGTCTACTAGTATTCTGACAGTTTACATTACATTAATATAGTTGGAAAAAACTGACTGGTAGTAGCTGTACTTTGAATAGCACAGGCTGCAGTTTGTAATTTGATGCCAGACACAGCCTCAGGTGGGGAAATTGTCTTCACTAGTAAGGAAGACCTTGCATCATAGCCAATTGTTTTGGGTGGAGGACTATTCTAGCATTGATCAATTACTACAAACTGCTGGTGTGATCCTGTTGCAGGCAGAAGCCCATCTCTTCAATTGGTGTAACAGGCTGTGCTTTGAAACAACTGAGAAGCTGCATGGGATATACTATATTTTACTAGAAATCTGCAACTGAGCTCTCTTACTTACATCTGAGGGAAGTTTTCCTTACTTTACAGTCTTACATTGGTATTGCTTCATGTTTAATTTCATTTTTAAATCAGGAAGGTGGTTTTCAAAACTACTTATCTTGTGAGCAACTTCAGAATGGTTGAATTAACTGCATATTTGATTTTTCTTTGTGGCTATCTGGACTGTCTGCTAGTATTCTGACAGTTTACATTACATTAATATAGTTGGAAATAACTGACTGGTAGTAGCTGTGTGCTTGAATAGCAAAGGCTGCAGTTTGTAATTTGATGCCAGACACAGCCTCAGGTGGGAAATTGTCTTCACTAGTCAGGAGACCTTGCATCATAGCCAATTGTTTAGGTGGAGGACTATTCTAGCACTGATCAATTACTACATAGAAACATAGAATTTGATGGCAGATAAGACCGCTTGCCCACCCAGTCTGCCCATTTCCTTGCCTACTGGATAAGCTGCAGATCCTAGTTAACCAGCAGCCTACTTCTTCCTACCCCATCCCTAGAATTGCCTTATGACTGTCCCATGCATGCTTGAATTCCACCACTGTTTTGACTCACGACCTCCTCAGAAGGCCGCTCCATGCATCCACAACCTCTCTGTGAAGAAATACTTCCTTAAATTACCTCTGAGCCGCCCCCTCTATCTTCAAATTGTGCCCCTTGTTCTTGCACACCTCTTTTTGAAAGATGCTACCCTCTTGGACTTTGTTGATTCCTTGAGGTACTTAAGTTTCGATCATGTCCCCCTCTCCCTCCTTTCCTCGAGGCTATACATATTAAGCTCCTTTAGTCTCTCTTCATATGTCTTCCGGTGCAGACCCTGCACCATTTTAGTTGCCCTGCTCTGGACAGCTTCCATCCTGTTTATGTCTTTGTGAAGACTGGGTCTCCAGAACTGCACGCAGTACTCCAGATGGGGTCTCACCAGCTGTCTGTACAGAGGGATAACAACTTCCTGTTTTCTACTGGTGATGCCTCTCCCTATGCATCCCAATATCCCCCCAGCCCTCCTTGCTGCCCTCTCACATTGCTTGCCCACCTTTAGGTCATCTGATATGACTACCCCAGGTCCCTTTCCATTTTGTTGTCGTTAGTATCTCACCCCCATTGTGTACTCTTCCCTGGTTTTGTTTCCCAGGTGCATTACCTTGCACTTCTTAGCATTGAATCTAAGCTGCCATACATTTGACCATTCCTCTAACCTTGCCAAGTCCTTTTCATCCTTTCCACCCACCTTGTGCATCAACTCTGCTGCAGATCTTTGTGTCATCTGCAAAAGACACATTTTCCTTCCAGTCCCTCTGCAATGTCACTTATAAAGACATTGAAGAGGACTGGTCCTAACTCTGAACCCTGTGGTACCCCACTAGTAACCCCCTTTCATCAGTGAACTCCATTTACTATTACTCTCTGTGTCCTATTTTCCAGCCAATTTTTACCCAGGCTGTCATCTTGGGACCCACTCCCAGGCTAGCTAACTTGTATATTAATCTTTGTGTGGGACTGTGTCAAATGCCTTGCTAAAGTCTAGGTAGACCATGTCCACAGCCCCTCCCTGATCTACTACTTTGGTCACCCAGTCAAAGAAATCTATCAGATTTGTCTGGCATGACCTTCCTGCTGTGAATCCATGCTGCCTTGGGTCCTGTGCTCCTCTGGCCTCTAGATACTCGACAATTCTTTCCTTCAGAAGTGATTCCATCATTTTCCCTCCCACTGAGGTTAAACTAACAGGTCTGTAGTTTCCTTCTTCTGCCTTGCTCCCACGTTTGTGAAGGGGAATCACATCTGCCCTCCTCCAGTCCTCGGGTATCACCCCATCCTCCCATGATTTGTTAAAGAGGGTAGTCAGTGGTGTCACTAATTCTACCCTTAGTTCTTTTAGAATTATGGGATGAATCCCATCAGGCCCCATTGCTTTGTCCACCTTCAGTTTTAAGAGTTCTTTCAGGACCCTTTCTTCTGTAAATGGGCTGGTATCAACTTCTGTATCCAGTGTGTTTCTACTGTTTGTTCTAGGTGCCCCCCCTCTTCCTTTGTAAATACTGAGCAAAAATATTTGTTTAGTATCTCTACCTTTCACAGTCCTCCTCTGCCCACCCTCCCCTTTATTAAGCCTCACTATCCCTCCTGGTCTTCCTTCGCTCCCTGATGTACCTATAAAAGGTTTTATCCCCTTCTTAACTGGAGTTGGCTATTTTTCCTCGGTTTGGGCCTTTGCTGTTCTGACTGCCTTCCCAGCTTTCTTTTGCTTTAACTGATACAGTTCTCTGTCCTGCTCCTTCTGTGATTCCTTGTACTTCCTGAAAGCTTTCTTTTTCTCTTGAACCTTCACTGCCACTTCCTTTGAGCACCATAGTGGTTTCTTGCATCGTTTAGTTTTGTTTATTTGCCTCACACAAAGGCTTGTTGCCTCTGTGATGGCAGTTTTTATTATTCCCCATTGTTCTTCCACCTCCTTCCTGCCCATTTGCTAGTGTGCATTCCTTAGGCACTTCACCATTTTGGCAAAGTCAGCCTCCCTAAAGTCCAGTACCTTTGCCTTTGTTTGGCTTGACTCTATTGCTGTGTTTATTGTGAACCATACTGTTCGATGGTCGCTAGTTCCCAGATGGCTACCCACTTCACATCTGTGATCCTCTTCATCTCCATTTGAGAGAACCAGGTCTAAGATTGCTCCCTCTCGAGTGGGATCCAATACTAGTTGTCTAAGGCATGCCCCCTGTAGGGCATCTAGAATAACCCCACTCTTCGAAGTGGCTGCGCAACTGCACTCCAGTTAACATCTGCATATTCAGATCACCCATCAGCAATATCTCCCCTTTTTTGCCATACTAAGTATACTTTCTATCATTTCCTTGTCCATTTCCCCCCTGAGAGGGGTCTATTCTAACCCCTGGTGGATTGTGGTGCCATTGCCGGTCTCCAAATTTACCCACAGTGCTTCTTCTCCTCCTGTTTTCTCTTTTGTTCTGTTACTTTGATTCCTTCCTTATGTAAAGAGCTACTCCTCCTCCTCTTTTACCCTCTCTGTCTCTCCTGTAGATAGTGTATCCTGGTATGTTTATGTCCCAGTCATGGTTTTGTACGAACCATGTTTCTGTGACTGCCACGATATCCAGATGTTCCTCCTCCATCAAGGCCACTAATTCAGGAAGCTTGTTACTCAGACTACGTGCACTGGTACTCATTGCTTTCCATTTTTTGATGGCTTTACTTTCTGTTGCAGCATCCCCCACTGACCTTTCTACCTCGGTCTTTTTCCCATTTAGTACCCTGTTTTGTAGGGAGAGGCTGGGATTTTCCTGCTGCTTATCAGTGCCTCCCTCCTAGACTAGTTTAAAAGCTTGCCAATGAAGCATTTAAACTGATTGCTCAAAAGACTTGTTCCCTTCCTGGACAGATGCAGACCATCCTGCCAGTATAGGCTGGTGTCTCTCCAGGTGGAACCCCAGTCCCCAATGAAGCAAACCCTGTGCTCCACACCATTTTTCAACCACTCATTAAACTGCATGGTGCAAAGTACCCTTGCCTCACTCATGCCATTTACAGGCAGCACCTCTAGAGAAGGATACTGTGTGTGCTACTTGTCTTAGGCCCTCCCCAGTTCTACAAGAGTCCTTCTGCACTGCTCTAATCTCATGTTGAGCCAAGTCATTTGTCCCTAGGTGGACAATGACATCCAGCTCAGACTCCTGTGCAGCTGTTCTCGTGATCCTGAGGATGCGCTTCCTGTCCCTACAAGCAATGGCACCAGGCAGGCACTTTACTTCAGTTTTCCCTGCTCCCCCCAGTTCTATCCCCCTAATAATTGAGTCCCCCACCAGGAGCTGCTTCCTTTCCTTGTGGCATCCTCTGCTTCTTTCCTGTGGGCCTCCCTTGTGACAGGTGTCCTCAGCCTCCTTAATCTCCTCCGTGGGTGCATCCATAGGGGAGCTGTGCTCCCCCAGATTGGTGTATGAATTGTGGAGTGGAAGAACTGACTGGGTGTGCCTCTGTTCCACCCTCCTCTCCCTCTCTGAGCCCACTGTGGTCCAACTGCTGTGCTTTCTTTGCAACCTCTGAGATAGTGGTGGTGGCTCTGGTGCTCCCTGGATGGGGGGGTTCCCTTCCTACCATCCAGTCTGGCATGGGGGAAGGTTCTCTTACTGCTGTCCAGTGTGGCCTGAAGATGGGCAACTTCCTCCCTCAAGGCAGAGAGTTGCCAGCAAATAGGGCAGCATCTCAGCCTCCAGAAAGACTCCCGGAAGACTGCTGCCCCACAGCCATTGCATTGCACTACTCCCCACATGACAAATTTTTTTTTTGTGTGTGTGTGTGCTTGTGTGTGTGATTGGTTTGTTATATAGAAATATATATATTATACAATGTGTATGCGTATATTTTCAGTGCTGTGTGCTAGAGGATATGACATTGATATGCACCTTGCACTCTTGAGAAATGAAGTCAGAACCCCAGGTATAAAGGAACTATTTCCAGGGTGGGTGGGGTGAGGGTGGGAAGGGGTTGGGCTAAACTGTGCCCTCACAAAACAATCAGCTAAGAGCTCTGACCCACCGCTGACGAGTGCCTTCCTGTCTGCAAGATACTATACACAACAATCTGACAGAGAAAATCCTGCTAATCAAACAGAGAAAAATCCAGACATCCAAGTCAGACACAGGTAAACCTCCCCAGTCCCAAAACAGCCTGGTGGTTTGTGCTCTAAAGCAGTCAGCCCCAAAATAAGTCAGCTGTGCTTTGAACTCTTCCTGCACTGAAAATCTTAAGAATTGTAACAAGACTGTCTTTTCCTGATAATTGTAAATTCCTTATTTCACCTTTCAGTTAGAAGCAGCCTCCACCTGCAGTATATCTGCTACAAACCAAGGACAATTGAAAGGTTCCCCTTCCTCTGTTGTGAGCACAACTTGCTTTCTTGCAAATCCTATGTTCAGTATTGCAGCTCCCAACAAGAGATAGTTTGACTACAAACTACTGGTGTGATCCTGTTTCAGACAGAAGCCCATCTCTTCAAGTGGTGTAACAGGCTGTGCTTTGCAACAACTGAGAAGCTGCATGGGATATACTATATTGGACTAGAAATCTGCAACTGATCTCTCTTGCTTACATCTGAGGGAAGTTTTCCTTACTTTACAGTCTTACATTGGTATTGCTTTGTCTTTAATTTCGTTTTTAAATCAGGAAGGGGGTTTTCAAAACTGCTTATCTTGTAAGCAACTTCAGAAGGGTTGAAACAACTGCATATTTGATTTTCTGTAACAGTTTGCATCAAATTACTTTTAAATAGTTGACAAATCAGTTACTGGAGATTAGCTGAATTACTATAAAGGGCAGTACTCACCAGGGTGGTGGAGCAGTGGTGTATTTGATTGTTTCTAACAGTCACCAGTGTTTGTGGACTACCCACCCACCCTTCCCAGCACCCCACCCCCCAGGTGTGACGTTTCCTTTATAGCCAAGGTTCTGACATCACTTCCTCAACAGGTCTTGGGGCAGAACTGTCATATTCTTAATAACCCAGCACAGTGCATAAAGGGTAAGAACACACCACACAAAGGAAGAAAATATATATATATATATATACATATATGTATATTATAAGGGAGAGGGACATGTGGAGAGTGGTGCAATGCACTGGCTGTGGGGCAGCAGTTTTCCGGGAGACATTCTGGAAACTGCATTGCTGTCCTATTTGCAGGCAACTGTCAGCTCTGAGGGAGGAGGTATCCCACCTCCAGGCTGAACTGGCAAGGACTAAGGAGGTCTCCCCCACCCAAAGAGCACCACTGCCACAGAGGCTGCCAAGTATGAAGCAGGTGCACCACAGTGGGTTCTGAGAGGTGCGGGTGGTGGAACAGAGGTGAAACCCCTAGTTGTACCTCTACACAAACCATATGCCAGTCTGGCAGAGCAAGGTTCCTCTATTATGGCACCCTCAGTGGAGACCAAGAAGAATGCTGAGGACACCCACAAGGGAGACCCACAGAAGGTTGCAAGGATACCACAGGGAAGGAAACAGCTTCTGACAGGGGACTCAGTTGTTAGAGGGGCAGACCTGGGGAAGGGAGAGGAGAGGGAAGTAAGGTGCCTGCCTGATGCCATGGCTTGGAGGGACAAGAAGCGAATCCTCAGGATTGCAGAAGCAGCATCACAGGAGAGGGAACTAGATATCATTGTCCACCTTGGGACAAATGACCTAGCTAGGCATGGGATCAGTGCAGTGCAGGATGAAATTGTGGAGTTGCAGAGGGGCCTCAGAGAGGTAGCAAGCACAGTTACCTTCTCAGAGGTGCTGCCAGTCCATCGCAGGGGTGTGGCTAGGGTACTACACCATGCAGTTTAATGAATGGTTGCAAAACTGGTGCAGAGCACAGGGCTTTGGCTTCATTGGGGACTGGAGGTACACCTGGAGAGATGAAGGTTTATACTGGCATGATGGTCTGCATCTGTCCATGAAGAGAACCAAGATCCTAAGTGACAGGTTGAAATGCTTCCTTGGCAAGCTTTTAAACTAGCCATGGGGGGAGGTGCTAATAAGAGGCAGGAAATTTCAAGCTTCCCCCCACAAAACATGATGGGTAGTAAGGTAAACACTGAGGTACAGTGCTCAACAGAGGGCAGGACAGGGGTAAATGGAAAAATAGACAAGGGCAAAAAGAGCAGGCATGGGAGAAAAAGGGTAAAGCCAACATTAAATGGAGGGCAATGAGTACCAATGCCCGTAGTCTGGGAAACAAGCTTCCTGAGCTAGTAGCCTTGATGGAAGATGAACACTTGGATATTGTGGCAGTCACAGAAACATGGTACATGGGGAACCATGACTGGGATGCCAACATACCGGGATACACAGTCCACAGAAGGGACAGGGAGGGGAAAAGAGGAGGTGGAGTAGCTCTATCCATAAGGGAAGGGATCAAAGCTATAGAACTAAAAAGTAAATGGGAGGACAAGAGGTACTCTGGGTCACTCTAGAGACAGGGAATGGCATCACAATCCACACAGGGGTTGTATACAGACCCCCATCTCAAGGGGAGGAAATGGACGAGAAAATGATAGAGGACATTCTCAAAATGGTTGAGAAAGGGGAGATACTGTTAATGGGGGACTTGAATATGCCAGATGTTAACTAGATGACATGTACTGCAGCCACATCCAAGAGCAGGGTCATTCTCAATGCCCTGCAGAGGGCAGGCCTTAGACAGCTAGTGTTGGAACCCACTCAGGAGGAAGCAATACTAGACCTGATACTCTCAAATGGAGAGAGATCACAAATTTAGAAGTTGGTAGACATCTGGGAACAAGCGACCACTGCACAGTGTGCTTCACAATAAGCACAACCATGGAGACAAGTCATACAAACACAAGCATACTGGACTTTAGAAGGGCTGATTTTGGCAAAATGGGTGAATACCTGAGGAATACACTGGCAAATGGGCAAAAAGGAGGGGTGGAAGAACAATGGAGAAAAATCAGAACTGCCATTATAGAGGCAACAAGCCTTTGTGTGAAACAGATAAAGAAAACAAAGCGGAGTAAAAAACTACTATGGTTCTCAAAAGAGGTGGCAGGGTAGGTTAAGGAGAAAAAGGCTGCATTCAAAAAGTATAAGGCATCACAGAAGGAGCACGACAGGGAACTGTATCAATTAAAGCAGAAAGAGGTGGGGAAGGCAGTCAGAATAGCAAAAGCCCAAACTAAGGAAAAAATAGCCAAGTCAGTTAAGAAGGGGGATAAAATCTTTTATAGGTACATTAGGGAGCATAGAAAGGTTAAGGAGGAATAGTGAAGATTCATAAGGGAGAGGGGAGGTGGGCAGAGGGAGACAGTGAAAAGTCAGAGATACTGAATGAATACTTTTGCTCAGTATTCACAAAAGAAGATAAGGAGGAGTTACCTAAACCAGACAATAGAAGCACTCTGGGTAGGGGGGTTGACACCAGTCCATTTACAGAAGAAAAAGTCATGAAAGAACTCCTAAAACTCAAGGTGGACAAAGCAATGGGGCCTGATGGGAGTCACCCCAGAATCCTAAAAGAACTAAGGGAGGACCTAGTGACACCACAGACCACACTTTTTAACAAATCATGGGAGGATAGGGTGGTACCTGAGGACTGGAGGAGGGCAGATGTGATTCCCCTTTACAAAAGTGGGAGCAAGGCAGAAGCAGGAAACTACAGACCTGTAAGTTTGACCTCAGTGGTAGGGAAAATGATGGAATCACTTCTGAAAGAAAGAATTGCCGAGTACCTAGAGTCCAGCAGGGCACAGAACCCAAAGCAGCATGGATTTACAGCAGGAAGGTCATGTCAGATGAATCTAATAGATTTCTTTGACTGGGCGACCAAAGTAATAGACCAGGGAGGGGCTGTGGATATGGCCTACCTAGACTTTAGCAAGGCATTTGACACAATCCCGCACAAAAGATTAATAATCAAGTTAGCCAGCTTGAGAGTGAGTCCCAGCGTGGTAGCCTGGGTTGCAAACTGGCTGCACAACAGGACACAGAAGGTAATAGTGAGTGGCACACATTCAAAGACAGGGGGGTCACTAGTGGAGTACCCCAGGGCTCAGTACTGGGTCCAGTACTCTTTAACATCTTTATAGGTGACATGGCAGAGGGCCTGAGGGAAAGGTATGCCTCTTTGCAGATGACACAAGATCTGTAACAGAGTTGATACACAAGGGGTAGAAAGGATGAGAAGGGACTTGGCAAGGTTGGAGGAATGGTCAGACATATGGCAACTTAGATTCAGTGCAAAGAAATGCAAAGTAATGCACCTGGAAACAAAAACCAGGAGAAGAGTACACAACAGCAGGGAGGTACTAACAACAACAAAATGGACAGGACTTGGGGTAGTCATATCGGATGATCTAAGATGAGTAAGCAATGTGAGAAGTCAGTGAGGAGAGCCAGGAGATACTGGGATGCATAGGAAGGGCATCACAAGTAGAAAGAAGTGGTTATCCCTCTGTACAGACAGTTGGTGAGACCCCATCTGGAGTACTGTGTGCAGTTTTGGAGACCTCATCTACACAAGGACATAGACAGGATGGAAGCAGTCCAGAGGAGGGCAACTAAAATGGTGCAGGGTCTGCATCAGAAATCATATGAAGAGAGACTGAGAGAGCTTAATATGTATTCCCTTGATGAAAGGAGGGACAGGGGACATGATAGAAACGTTCAAGTACCTCAAGGGAATCCACAAAGTCCAGGAGGTAGCATCTTTCAGAAAAGAGATGTGTAAGAACAAGGGACACAATTTAAGATAGTGGGGGATGGCTCAGGGTAATATGAGGAATCTTTTTTCATGGAGAGAGTGGTGGATGCGTGGAACTGCTTTCCTGGGGAGGTTTGGGGCTAAAACATTGGGGTGAATTCAAACATCCATGGGACAGACACAAGGCAATTGTAGTGGGGGTGGCAGAAGTAGCTGATGGTTAACTAGAATCTGCAGCTTATCCAGTAGGTAGGAAATGGGCAGACTGGGTGGGTTAAGTGGTCCTTATCTGCCGTCAAAGTCTATGTTTCTATGTTTCTATGATACTGTTCCACATAGAAGATTAATTAATAAGCTGGTAGGCTCAGGGTTGGTCAGACATTGATCAACTGGGTGGCAAACTGGTTAACAGGCAGAAACGGAAAGTGGTGGTAAATGGTATACAGTCAGAAGAGATGCAAGTCACAAGTGGGGTACCTCAGGGATCAGTCCTGGGTCCAGTCCTCTTCAATATCTTCATCAGTGACATTGCAGATGGACTGGAGGGTAAGGTTTGTCTGTTTGCAGATGACACCAAGATCTGCAACAGAGTAGATGATCCAGATGGGGTGGGCAGAATAAGAAGAGATCTGGATAAACTAGCAATATGGTTGGAAGAGTGGCAACTAACATAGAAACATAGAATTTGACATCAGAAAAGGACCTCTTGGCCCACCTAGTCTGCCCATTTCCCTATCTAACAGATAAGCTGCAGATCCTAGTTAACCAACAGCCTACTTCCTCCTACCCCGCACTAGAATTTCCTTATGTCTGTCCCATGCATTCTTGAATTCCCCCACTGTTATTGATTCTACGACCTCCTCAGGAAGTCTGTTCCATATATTCTCAACCCTCTCTGTGAAGAAATACTTCCTCACATTACCTCTGAGCTGTCCCCCCCTCTATCTTCAAATTGTGCCCCCTTGTTTTTGCACATCTCTTTTTCTGAAAGTGCTACCCTCTTGGACTTTGTTGATTCTCTTGAGGTATTTGGAAGTTTCTATCATGTCCCCCCTTGCCCTCCTTTCCTTGAGGCTATACATCTTTAGTTCCTTTAGCCTGTCTTCATATGCCTTCTGATGCAGACCCTGCATCATTTTGGTTGCCCTCCTCTGGACAGCCTCCACCCTGTCTATGTCTTTGCGGACATGGGGTCTCCAGAACTGTACACAGATCTGGTCTTACCAACTGTCTGTACAGAGAGCCAACAACATCCTGTTTTCTACTAGTGATGCCTTTCCCTATGCATCCCAGTATCCCCCCCAGCCCTCCTTACTGCCTTCTCACATTGCTGGCCCACCTTTAGGTCATCTGATAGGACTATCCCCAGGTCCCTTTCCATTTTTGTTGTTGTCAGTATCTCACCCCCCATTATGTACTCTTCCCCTGGGTTTTTGTTTCCCAGGTGCATTACTTTGCACTTCTTTGCATTGAATCTAAGCTGCCATACATTTGACCATTCCTCCAACCTTGCCAAGTCCATTTTCATCCTTTCCACCCCACCATGCTTATCAACCTTGTTGCAGATCATTGTGTCATCTGCAAAGAGGCATACTTTCCCTTCCAGTCCCTCTGCAATGTCACTTATAAAGACATTAAAAAGGACCAGCCCCAGTACTGAACCCTGCGGTTCCCCACTAGTAACCCTCCTTCCTTCACTGTGGACTCCATTTACTATTACCCGCTGTGTCCTGTTGTCCAACCAGTTTTTTACTGAGGCTACCACCCTAGGACCCACTCCCAGGCTGGCTAATTTGTTTATTAATCTTTTGTGCGGGACTGTGTCAAATGCTTTGCTGAAGTCTAGGTAGGCCATGTCCACAGCCCCTCCCTGGTCTACTGCTTTGGTCACCCAGTCAAAGAAATCAATTAGATTTGTCTGACATGACCTTCCTGCTGTGAATCCATGCTACCTTGGGTCCTGTGCCCCACTGGCCTCTAGGTACTTAACAATTCTTTCCTTCAGAAGTGATTCCATCATTTTCCCTATCACTGAGGTCAAACTGACAGGTCTGTAGTTTCCTGCCTCTGTCTTGCTCCCACTTTTGAAGGGAATCATCCACCCTCCTCCAGTCCTCAGGTACCACACCATTCTCCATGATTTATTAAAAGGGTAGTCAGTGGTGTTACTAGTTCTTCCTTTTTTAAATCCTGGGTGAATCCATCAGGCCTCATTGCTTTATCCACCTTCAGTTTTAAGAGTTCTTTCAGAACCCTTTCTTCTGTGAAAGGACTAATATCAACCCCCTATCCAGAGTGCTTCTATTGACCTGATTAGATATTTTCCCCTGCTTTTCCATTGTGAATACTGAGCAGGAGTATTGGTTCAGTATCCCTGCTTTTTCACTTTCATTCTCTGCCCAACCACCTTCCTCTTTGTTCAGCCTCAGTATCCTTGCCTTAGTCTTTCTTTGCTCCCTAATGTACCTATAAATGGTTTTATCTCCCTTCTTAACTGAGTTGGCTATCTTTTCCTCAGTTTGGGCCTTTGCTATTCTGACTGCCTTACCCACTTCCTTCTGCTTTAACTGGTACAGTTCTCTGTCCTGCTCCTTCTGTGTTTCCTTATACTTCCTGAATGCTATCTTTTTTTCACTTACCTTCCCCGCCACTTCTTTTGAGAACCATAGTGTTTTTTTCTTTCATTTTGATTTGTTTATTTGCTTCACACAAACACTTGTTGCCTCTGTGATGGTGGTTTTGATGTTTCTCCATTGTTGCTCCACTCCACTTTCTTGCCTGTTTGCTAGTGCTTTTCTGAGGCACTCTCCCATTTACAAATCAGCCCTCCTGAAGTCCAGTACCTTCACTTTGTGTGGCTTGACTCTACAGCTAAGTTTATCCTGAACCACACTGTTTGGTGGTCGCTTGTTCCCAGATGGCTACCCACTTCAAGATCAGAGATCTCTCTCCATCCCATTTGAGAGTACCAGTGTGATAGTGGTAACCCCCCAGCACCACGGGACATTCCTCTCCTCTTTACCCTTATATTCTCTCAAATCTACTGCAGTAGTAATTTCTTCACTGTCCTTTGTCTTATTTCACATTTCTACCATGAAGGGTGGCCTCCCATCATGGTATCTCTTCTATTCTACCCTCTAATGTTCTCTGCTGTCCCTGTGGTGCCTGTGTTTTGAAATGTAAGGTTACCATTGTAAACAGGAATGGTAATAAAATAAGCAGCCCCAATTAGGTTCAAAAACAAGCAAGCATCTCAGCATATAGTCATGCTGTAGTTAAATAATAAAATGAGGTACCTTACAGAAATATAAGGTTAAATAGTTATTTTCTTGCATGTTTATGTAAGAAATGAAGCCCTTACCTGGTCCCTTGCTGTCTCACTTGCTGGGTACTGCACTCTAAGGAGCCAGTGGCAGCTCCTAACTTATATTTATAGGGTACAGGTGTGGCAAGTCAGCACCAGAAGGGAGGGGTTAAACCCTTGAGTTTTAATTACACTTTGTTTCTGTCTTGTGAAACTAATTAAGAGGTGGTTCATTCTGGGTATAATCAGGCCCAATCAATGTATTTTTTTATGGTCAGGCTGATCCCCCTACTTAATGTATTAGGGTAGAGATTAAATGTATTAGAATAGGGGGTGGATCAGCTGATCAATGATGTCAGAGTGTTCACCTATATAAGGTGGAGATTTGTGCAAGAGAGCAGATAGTATAGGAGCACAGAGGATAGTAGATGTGCTGGGGTTAAGCTCATCTACTCTGTGGCAGTACTCAAGCTGTTAAAAGTACTGATAGTCTCAAGTTGAGAGAAAGCCATTTTTTTCATGCTGTTGGCTTTATTTTCTTTACAGTTAATTTCTGAAAATTTTATTTTGAGTTTTTTTTGTAAATAAATTTCACACAAAGTCTTGTGTGTTATAAAGAACGTCTGTGTCTGGCTTATCACTTACCACACCCATTCACAATCAGGTCTAAGATTGCTCTCTCCAGATTGGGTTCCAAAACTATCTGTCTGAGGCATGCCCCTGTAGGGCATCGAGAATGGCCCTACTCCTGGATGTGGCTGCAGCAAAGGTGCTTCAGTCAATATCTGGCATATTCAGGTCCCCATCAGCAATATCTCCCCTTTCTCTGCCATCCCAAAGATGCCTTCTATCATTTCCTTGTCCATGTCCTCCCCCTGAGACATGGGTCTGTACATAATCCCTGTGTGGCTTCTGGAGCCATTTCCTGTCTCCAGGGTGACCCACAGTGCCTCCTCTCCTCCCAGTTTACCCTTTAGTTCTGTTGCTTTGATCCCTTCTCTTACATAGAGAGCTACTCCTCCTCCTCCTCTTCTTCCCTCCCTGTCCATCCTGTAGATTGTGTACCCTGGTATGTTGACATTCCAGTCATGGTTCTCTGTGTACCATGTTTCTGTGACTGCCACAATATCCAGGCATCCCTCTTCCATCAAGGCCACCATTTCAGGGAGCTTTTTACCTAGAATATGGGCATTGGTACTCATTACCCTCCATTTTTTTATGGCTTTATTTCTTTTTGCCTCATCCCTGTCCCTACTGCCTTTGTCTTTTACTCAATTTACCCCGGCCCTTCTCCCTGTCGACTGCTCTATTTTGGTGTTTACCTCACTAATTATCCTGATTTTTTTGGAGGGGCTAGGATTTCCCTTCTCCTCTTCAGTGCCTCCCCCCTTGGCAAGTTTAATAAACCTATCACCTAGGATCCTGGTTCCCCTCCAGGATAGATGCAGACCATCATGCCTGTATAGGCCTGTATCCCTCCAGGTGGAGCCCCAGTCCACAATGAAGCCAAATCCCTGAGCTCTGCACCAGTTTTTCAACCAGTCATTAAATCCCATCATGTGGAGTGCCCTAGCCTCATCCATGCCATAGACAGGTAGCACTTCTGAGAATGTTACAATGCGTGCTACTTGTATAAGACTCCACCCCAACTCCACAAACTCCTGTTGCACTGCTCTGATCCAATTCTTAGCCAGGTCATTTATCCCTAGGTGGATATGACATCCAGCTCCTCCCTAGCCACTGCTCCCACAATCCTGAGGATTCATTTCCTGTCCCTCAAGCCTTGGCACCGGGCAGGCACCTTACCTCCCTTTCCCTCCCTCCCCCAGTTCTACTCCCCTAACAATCAAGTCCCCCACCAAGAGTTGTTTCCTTCCCCTGTGGGGTCCTGGGCCACCCTCCTGTGAGTCTTCATTGTGGAGGCTCCCACCATCCTCCTTGGTCTCCACTGCAGGTGCCTCCATAGAGGAACCATGCTTCACCAGAGTGGCAAATGAATTGTGGAGAGGCACAACTGGATGGATGTGCCTCTGTTCCACCACCCTCACCCTCCCTGAGCACACCGTGGTCCAATCACTCCTCTTTCTTGGCAACTTCTGAGATAGTGGCAGTGGCCTTGGTGGTCCCTGGGTGGGGAAGCAGATTTCCCAAATCCTTGCTAGGTCAGCATGGAGATAAACAACCTCCTCCCTCAGACCAGAGAGGTGCCTGCAAATAGGGCAGCAATGCAGTTTCCAGAATGACTCCTGGAAGACTGCTGCTCCACAGCCAGTGCATTGCACCACCCCCCCACATGTCTGTGTCCCTTCCAATTACAGATTTTTTTTGTTTTTTGTTCTTATTTTAGTGTGTGCAAGCTTGTGAGTTTCTCTACCTCCTATTCAGTGTGCTGTGCCTTTAAGGATATGAACAGGTGTATGTTATTAGCAGTTTTGAGGAAGCGATGTCAGAGCCCCTGCTATAAAGGAAGTTATGTGCTTGGGGTGGGTGGGGTGATGGGAATTGTGGGTGGCAGTAAACCTATGCTATCCAGAAACTATCACCTACAACTCTTACCCTCCACCCCAGGGAGTGCCTTTCTTCTCTCCACCCCGGGGAGTGCCCTTCTTCCTTTCAGACACCTATTTTACAAAGGCTAAGTAACAGGTCTAGTCACAATTGACTGCAAATATCTCCCAGCTACAGTTCCTCCCTGGCAAATTAAAGTTAAAACTAAGAACAATCCACACCAAAAACAGAATCAATACTAGTTACTTACACAGGTCCAAAAAGTAATAATTCAGTTCAGTGATTCAAGGAAGTTGTGGCTGCTTTCTCACTCTCCCTGTCTTCAATGTGAGAAGGAGACTGCAACACCTCTGAGACAAAAAAAAACCTTTTCAACAAAAAATAAATAAATAAAATAGGGTCAAACAGTAATTTTACTTAGCCTAATGATAAAAAGTCACAAAAATGTAAGCACCACCTGTAATAATTTCACAGAAATTGAGAAACACTTTGCTACAGAGAAAAATAAAGCAGTAACAGAAGATATACCTTGCAAAAGACAATTTGAATCAGAAGATCACAGCAGTAATCTGTTAGCGCACACCTTGTAATAATGCAGCGGAAGGTATACCCAGCAACAGCAATGTGAATCAGAGAAAAATGAAGAAATAAAATTTTAGCAACAAACAGTAACAATTCCTGTGTGTACAAAATAAAAACAACAACACACAGTGAATCTGCCCAGCCAAAAGTCTTAATCTTTTCCCTTACTCTGGTAAGGTTCTTAGTTCTGTCCTTTCAAGCAAGCTAGAAGAAAAGCGCCAGGTGAAACTAGCTGCCTTGGCCTGCAAACTAGCCTTTCACCTGGCAACGGGGTTTATTGCAAAGAAGTGCAAGATCATGCACATAGGGAAGAGAAACCCTGAAGCCACCTATAGGCTGGGAGGGGAGATGCTGGCAGTCACGAAGAAAGAGACTTGGATGTCATCATCACCGATGACCTGAAATCATCCAAGCAGACCTCTAAAGCAGTAAGTAAGGCTAGAGGGATGTTAGGGTATATTAGTAGGGGTATCACAAGTCAGAAGATGGAGGTAATAATCCCTCTTTACATGACTCTGGTTAGGCCCCATCTGGAGTACTGCGTGCAGTACTGGAGGCCACACCTTCACAAGGACATTAACCAAATTGAGGCAGTCCAGAGAAGGGCAACCAAAATGGTGCAGGGACTGCATCAGAAAACATATGGAAACAGATTAACTAAACTCAGTATGTACCCTAGAGCAAAGGAGGAGAGAGGATATGATTGAAACATTCAAACACCTTAAGGGCATTAACAAGGTGAAAGAGTCTAATATGTTTCAATATAAGAAAAATAGCAGGACAAGAGGACACAGCATGAGATTAAAGGGAGGCCAATTAAGAGGTAATGTGATGAAGTTCTTTATCACAGAAAGGGTGGTGGATGCAAGGAACGGCCTACCTCAGGAAGTGGTGGATATGAATACAGTGCAGGGTTTTAAACAGCCATAGGATAGGCATAAGGGAGCAATACAGATGAGTATGAATAGATAGGCATCGACAGAGCAAAGGCCTATGGCACATTCATAAGGTAGAAAAAGAAATGGGCAGACTGGATGGGCCTTGCGGTCCCTATCTGCCATCAACTTCTATGTTTCAAAATAGATTGTAAATGTGCAATCAATGTCAAAAGCTGGGACAGCAACATTGTAACATTTTTAAACTTAAAAAAAAATGACTGAAATTAACTTACCCTTTGCCATGTGCCATATATTGAAGTAGTGGCTGATGTTGGGTGACTTTTTCATAAAAGATTTCACTTGAACATGACAGTCTGTAACAAGCATTGAAATGGAACATCCACAGTCCTGTAAGAACTGTACACCTCTTTTCAAACCTTCCAGCTCCATAGCTGTCAAATTCTTGACTTGGGAACTCTGTTAAGATAAATAAACAAGTAATAAGTAATGTGGATCAAAGGGATGAAACACACAATTAAGGATAAATATAATCAAATAACATTAACCTGCACTAGAGCAATTGAAACAACTTTCATTGTTTCCAAATTCATCAGTGTGTACAGTCCATATTTTGCAGAATGCTCAGGTGAGTCACGCCATCCATCACCCCCCAGAATTAGGGGTTTGCCTTGCAGGTCTTTCAGCAGGTCATGTTGCTCTTGCCTCCATACATTTGTGGCAGCTGGTATTATAAATGGCGCTATATTTTGGGTATGTCACAAGTGACAATTCCTACATATTCATAAATTTTAGTAGTAGCAGGGCCTTTGATGGAATTATGCCACTTAAAAGACAGTGGAGCAAGTTATAATGTTTCCTCATGGCATTGTACCACTCGTTCCATGGCTTTGCCACTCCCACTTATGCTCCTTTGAGCATTCACATGTGATGACAACCATTGTGCCAATGATTTTCCTTATTTTGCTGTAGCCTTACTGAAACAGTTTCTGCAGTGTTTGAATAGCGATGTCAAACTGTGTTCAGAAACCATAAAATACCACTGATCTGCAAGAGATACTGACCAACAATCAAGTTCAGGTGTGCATGGCTTCTTGCTTGTCTTCTGCATGGCACCACTTCCTGGTAAACATTCACCGTCATCATTAGACTCTTCGGTACTTGTGTCGGACAAGTTCTTCTCAGAACTGCAAGCAGGCATCTCAAAATCAGTAAACGTCAATGGGATGACTCAGAAACTCAGCTTCAAGATTGCACTGAACTGACACATCACACATTGTTGCTGGTGATACTGACCATCGGCATTTGGTCATCAACTTGTCTGTTTGGTTTCTCGTGACCTTGACTTTGGCTTTAAATTAACCTGGCTTTTGATGCTGCGTGTTTCTTTATATTTTATATGGTCAGCTGCTGATAGTAATTGCAATTATATGCTACTCACATTTAATGAATCATTTGCAAGGTCAGAGAAAGTGACAGCTTCATGTTGCACTGTGAAATATTCAGGCATGGAAGTGACATCCTAAAAAGATTCCTGCAGCAAATATTGATTGACATTTATTGACAGGTCTAGAGGCATTTCCTACTCCTGTAATTCTGAAGTCCATGCAGCATTACCGATGTCATCTTGTAATTTCTAAAATTGTTCAAAAGTGTAGAATTCTTCATCAACATCATGACAATTCAATGTGTCATCACACTGATCCACTGTCAAATATGGTAGTCTAATTTCAATACCTACCAATGTCTCAGGGTAGGTGGATGGTGGAACATCTTCTGATGTTGCAGTAGAGTTGAAGGATGAGCAAAGGACAATGTAAGAGAACAGTTATGTGGAATATCCTCAGATGTTGCAGTACTGGTCGAACTTTCAACTTCTCGTGATGTTACACTACCGGTGTTAGGTGGAACATCCTCAGAAGTTGTTTTGCAGCTTACATTCATTTCTGCACTGGTTTTATCGGTAACCACTGAATTTTTTTCAAGAACGTTGTTTTTTGCCTACAAACAAAATAACAATAGTCATCAGAAAACCAATTATTGAATGCCGCAATGAAAGCATACTTTGATCTTCATCCACAAAAAGCAAATATACCAGCTGTCATATCTTCCCTATACAATGTCAGAGACATGTTAAACTTAAAGTGTATTCTCTACATAGTCAAGTTTGTGTGTGGTTAGAATGACATATGATGTGGTGTATTTTGAAGAAAATCTCTGAGTATAGGAAGCAGAGGTTAAAATCAAAGTAGTGCACTTATGGCATATGAACCAGTGAAGGAGCTATCAGCAGGAAGGAGTACAGTTGGTAAGCACAGATGAGGAAACAGTGAGGTGATCCCACGTACACTTCATTGGTCATGACACATCCTGTAGAACTGTGTGCAGTACTGGCACCCTTTAATGAAGCAGGACATCAGATTGCTGGAGGGTTTACTTCAAATTGCGACAATGGTGCTCCAGGGCTTGCACTGAAAGTCCTATGAGGATAGGCTGTGCTACCTTAATATTTACTCCCTGGTGAAGAGGGAGATAGGGTGGATATGATCAAAACCTTTAAATGCTGAAAGGGTATAAAGAAGGTTAATACACAATTAATTTTCAATATTAGGAAATGGAGGGATATGAGAGGGCACCATCAGAGACTGGAGGGGGGAAGATTTAGGCAGACAATCAAAAGACATTTTTTTCACAGACAGGGTTGAAGACAATCATAATGCTCTACAAGAGGGAGAGAGATCATGTAGAATGGTGGATGATTTTAATAGAAGATGGGAAAGAGTGTGATGGGTGGTGGTTCACCTGCAATTTAAGGGGTTAGTGACACAATAGAGCAGACTCCAAAGTAAGAGTGGCCTAGTGGTCAGAGCTGCAGACTACAAGTGTGGCAGATCACAGTAGCCTGGGTCTGATTATCACATCAGGCATAAAACATTGGGGATAATGTATGGTCTACAATCAATAACGAGCATATGTATGCATCAAGAGGTTTCCGTGGTGACCATTTGAACCTCGAGAGTGAAGCTTGAGAGATTCGTTGCCATGGCAACCTTGAGATGCATACTTATGCTTGTTATTGATTGTAGACCATACATGGTCTTTTATAGTGTATGGTCTACTATTCGATGTAAAAAAACAATGTTTTACTGCTTACTTTTGTATTTTTTCAGTGTGAGCTGCTGTCTTTCAATATTGCTCTTCCAACCGTGGCCGCTTCCTGATCTGTGCTGGCTGTGTGATGCGCATGAGCGAAGGCATTTGTTGTTTTTATGCTGCATGAGCTATGTAGCTACTGAAGCATAACAACACTGTTCTAGGGATGGATTTCCATCCCTAATAATATTTTACCATACACTATAATAGCAAACAACCACAGAATGGGATGAAGGGATTGTAATGAATGAATGTAGAGAATGTGTTGGACCCAGAATGTTTGCTTCAGAGTGGCCTAGTGATCAGTGCTGCAGACTAAAAGTGTGCCATCCGTTAAGCTGTCATGCGCTACTTTAACAACAGGTGGGGTGTATAGTATGTAACAGCTATAACTGACCATGTTGAGCTTTATGTTATGTGCACCTTTTCAGTTATTCAGCATTGCTACAACATGGAATGCTGACAGCAACAAACTATGTGCCATGGTGATCACGATGCATATGCTTTCTGAATCCAAACAGCCAATCACAGTACTGCATTTTTAACAATCATTTTATAATAGAATAAAGGGTGTATTACATCACCCAGGGTCACATAAAGCTTATTGATTTCTCCATCTCAATAACACAAGTCAAACAGTTTTCATGACCTACATAAGCAATGAGAGAGGTGGTGTAAGAAAGAACTAGAACTAAGTTTCATGGCCCTTTGTGTCATGTGAAATTCAATAAAGGAAAGAAAGAGACTAATGCTTGAACAACAAGTTCATTACTGAGCAAGAAGAGGATAGTGATAGGTAGTAGTAGAAGGAGTAGGAGGAGGGTGTCAGTCAGTGCAGTAAGTAACAGTGGAAGGGTGGCAGTCAGTGCAGTAAGTAATAGTAGTCATGGGGGCAAGATAAGTATTAGGGAGAAGTTACAAAGAGAGACAGTCTATGCCACAAAATTACCCTACAAGAGGGTTAGGGGATTTGGGTGGGAAGGGTCAGACTGGCTGTTGAGAGGGAGAAGGGATGAAGGGCAGTCAACAATTTAGTGGTGGAAGGGGGGTGAGGATAAGTGCAGCTTGTGGCTGTGGGGCTAAAAGCAGGTACAGTTAGGGGAATAAAAATGGTGTAGGGATAGAGAGATTCAATAAGGTGTCGATGGTAGTCTAATAGAAGGAGGAAGCAAGTTCCAGGTCTTTGGGAAGTGGTAGTAGAAGGCTTCCTTGCCTATGGATGAAAAGCAACAAGAAATAGCTACAGTGCGAGCATCAGTAGAGAGGTAGGAGGTAGAGTACCAAGCTAGAATTTAGAATGTATATATGATGGAGGAGAAACAGGCTAGTGAAATGCTGTGGTTGTGGGCTGCGATGCCTATGAATACAGTGTGGAGGCTAGGGCATTGTCCAATGTGCCAGGATGAGGGGTCTGGAGGCTGAGTTCCACAGGATCAGATATTACCTGGACAGGTGGGTTAAGGCAATGAGTGCAGGTGATCGGAGGCAGGTACACAGTAAATTGGAGGGAAAGGGAACCTGAAAGTGTGGGAGAACGAGGATGGGGGCCAACAGAAATCATTGTAGGTTTGGCCAACCCTGCAGGCAAGGCCGGAGGGGCTGGGTTGAGGAGAGAAGACAGGGGTGTGGGTGAAGGATGGTGTACAGTGATGGCTAGGGGTTGGCAGGTAAGAATGTCTCCAAGGGCCATGCCAGGGGCTATCAGCTCACAACAGGGGAACCCTGGTGAGCAACCAATTTCTCCAAGGACCACGACAGGGGAACTTAGTTCACAGAAGGGGAGCACTGGTGGGAACACTCTGGAGGAATCATGGTCTCAAATAGGTACTTGCCACTGGAGAACACAATGGTAGGAGTAGTATCAGAGGATGAGGAGGGCGCTAACAGTGAGGTAAGAAATGGGGAAAAGGCAGAAAGTGAGGCAACAGCTGAGAGCAGGAACTCTTGGACTGACGATGGAGCTAGGGACAGCATGAGAAGGAAGGTCATAAGATGGGAATGCATGGGGAGAGAGAATGGGGGGACAGCGAGGAGGGAGCATGGATCACAGGAGGAAATGGATCAGGAGGAGGCAGATGTAGGAGGCAGCAGTAACAAGGATGTTGAGTGGTTAGAAGCAAGACCCCCTCCAATGTTATGTGGGACATCATGCTCAGGAGGGGGTCCACTGAGGCAAACCAGGTAAGAGAGGAAGGGCAGGGGGGAGAACAGGGTGATACAATAGGATAGCCAATACCATGACCAGGGTGGTTAGGATGACCAAGGCGAGGATGGAAGAGAGAATGGTGCAGGGATTGGAAATTTGGAAAAAGGGTTCTTTAGGTATATAAGGGAAAGAAGGAAAGCAAGGGATAGTTTAGCAGACTGAGGTCAGGGAATGGTGTGTGTGCCAAGGAGGCCAGGAAGCAGGAAGAGGTGCTCAACAAATACTTTGCCTCTGTATTCTATAGGGATGTTGGGGGGACATCATCAAGGGGAAATAGGGAAAGCAAGAATGAAGCAGAGGGGAAGCTTGCAGACATTGAGATCCCTGTCAGTCAGGTTAGAAAGCCATTGGAACCCTGAGAATGGATAAGGCACTGGATTGCATCCATCCCAGAGTCATAAAGGAGATGGCAGATGTCCTTGCTGCACCTCTGAAAGATCTTTTTAACTCTTCCCTACAGACAGGTTGGTCACAGGAAGAACCGGGTAACTACAGGCCTGTTGGTCTGACGTCTGGGTGGACAAGATGATGAAGATCATCTTAAGGGAGAAACTGTCGGGAGTCATGGGGCCATCTGGATGATCTCCAGCATGATTTTGTTCATGGCAAATCATGTCAGACAAACCTTGTGAGTTCTATGATTGGGTGAAATGGGTGTGGGACCATTGTAAGCCACTCAATATCCTCTTTTAAACAACAGCAAGGCGTTTGACTCATTGCCACATCCTGGGTTGCAGGACAAACTGTGTGGGGAGGGATGGGGGGAAATGATAGTGAGATGGATAGAGAACTGGCTAACTGGGAGGCTCCAGGGGGTAGTAGTTGGGGGGGGGGTGTCATCCCCTAGGAGAGTCATTACTGGACTACCGTAATGGTTGGTGTTGGGCCAGCTCCTTTTTAACGCTTATATATCTGACATCAGGGTTGGTATCTGGATAGAGATGAGCCTCTTTGGTGATGTCAAAGTTGGGGGATGGTGGTAGAAGGGGAGGAGGGGAGAAGAGCCCTTCATGTGAACCTGGAAACTCTGGAGATATGGTCACGCACTTGGAGGTTGGGGTTCAATGCCAAGATATGCAGGGTTCTCCACTTGTGGGTAAGGAACACAGAACATAAGTACTTCTTGAATGGAGAGAAACTGCAGATTTTGGGGGAAGAACAGGATCTGGGAGTGGCTGTGGATGCCAAACTGAACAATTCATATCAGTGCAAGAGGGCAGCAACAAAAGTAAACAAAATACTCATGTGGTTATCCAGGGGGATATCCTCGAGGAAAAGGGAGGTGCTTCTTCCTCTGTACATCTGCCTGGACAGAGCGCTGTGACAGATACCTCCATATACCAGGCAAATCTAATTTTTTTTAAGTCTGTTGCAACAGCTCTTTTTACTCTCCTCCTTTCTTGCTGTAACTCATCTTTCTTTCCATGTTATATAGGCAGGCCACCTATATAAAGTTCTTTCTATCCCTTATGTATTCTTGCCCTGGTATATGAAGTTCTGCACAGCTCTTTCTTTGGTTGCCCCCCACCCGCTTTCAGAACCTTTCTAATGTGAGGTATGCAGAAACACAATAGTTGTTTAAAATGAGTATTTCATTTCATTTGGATATGGGACTGGACTTGTAAGTGTTTAGTTATATCCATGGTGTGGGTCTTGAAATGACCCCTTTATGTATGCAAACCCTCATATGGTCTTGGTTTGCATCCCATTTAGGGTTAGGTACCCCTTGTAAATATATGGAGTAAGCTAGAGCTGCTTTACAGGCTAGTTGTTCTGTGGAAATAATGTAAATGCAGCCCCAAAATGTTTGCATATAAAACCCCTTTAAAGTGCCTTTCAGCCTGTTTGCTGTAGAAAATGGGTCTTTCTGGTTTGAAACTCATTCTAAATGGCAGCAGTAACACACAAAGCGCTTCCTATTGAGTAAATAAACAGCCTGTATTTTACACAATTTGCAGCATACAAAAAGGAATTCATTCAGTAGAAACTACAAAACAACTAATTCATGACCTAAACAAGCTACAAAACAAAAGAAGGCCTGTAAAACAAGTTGTACAACACTGTGGTTTGTTTGGCCTTCACCTCCCTCTTCTCTGTTAAACAAAGGTTAAATAAAAGTGTTTCTTTTGTGTTTTACTTTAATTAAAATGCTTGAAAAAGTGGATTGAATGGCTTTAATTCATTCTATTGGAATAATTTAAAATGTTTCCTCATAAAAGGTTACCTGCTTCTCTGTGTGGAGTCTTACTTCCTATTCTGTACCATAGAGCTGGCGGCTGGTCAACTCCATATTTAAAGGCACAGTACTAGGAGGTGGAGTTACTTCTGCAGTGTTTGAAACTAAAATTTTATTAACCAGTTGTTGTTTCTATAAAGTGATGTTGACAACATTACAACTTAAAAGGAAATGTTATTCTGAGCTCAGAAATGAAAATAGATTTATTTTGCTGTTTAAAGATAATTTTGAAAAGCATAGGGAGGAGTTAAACAAGTCACATATTCTCCTTTTGGTATATAAGCCTTGGTTTTATTCAGTTCTGTAGATAGCCTGGTGAGGGTACAGATGTATGCTGACACCAGTATGATGTTCACTAGCTCCTTATAGTGTCTGAGATGCTGCTTGGTAACTTATGTTTATTTTGAAGAAGTTTTATGTTATTCATTTTTGTCATCTGAAGTTCATGAAATTGTTCAGCTTCAATAAAATCCTTGCTTCTGAATATCTACAACTGTGGAACAGCGTCCTCCTTAAAAACCCACACCTCACAAGCGCACATGGAGTACTGTGTGCAGTTTGGATAAATGCACTTAAAAAAGGACATTTCACTCCTGGGGAGGGTCTAGAGGAGAGTTACCAGGATGATACAGGGCCTGGGGGAGAGAACTTATGAGGAGAGACTTGTGTAGCTAAACCTGTACTCCTTGGAGGAGAGGAGGGATAGAGGGGACATGATTGAGGTATTTAAATATCTGAACAGTGTCAACTCAACCAGGATCTTCCAGCTGAGGGCGAAGGGAGCCACCAGGAGTCATTCCATGACATTGATTAGTAGGGGACTTATGGGGGAGACAAGGAGACACTACTTTATCGAGATCGTGGTGGATCCATGGAATGCTCTGCCTCCGGAGTTGGTGGCTGTGGCCACAGTTGGGAGATTCAAGAGGGGCTGAGACAGATTTAAGGGGAGGGTAAATCAGAACAATGCTGGATCAGTAGTTGGGAATGAGGGGGCTGCAGAGGAGGTGGGGATGCCAGCAGCGGTGTACTGACCGGCTGCTGATTTTTGGTCAGACTCAATAGATCTTTTGGCCTACTCTGCTGGCATTGTAGTGAGTTACTATGTTAGTAAAATAAATAAAATTCTATGATGAAAAAATGTGGCAATTTATAAGTGCAGTAACCCTAGACTCCCGGCCCAGATATTCAAAGAGTTGTGCATGGCCATAGCGATGTTGCTTTCATGCAACCCCTATCACCCAGTGCGATATTTAAAGGAAAAGTGCACCGCGACAACAACCTTGCGCGCCGCGCATCAGTAATGTATGCAGGCACAGGTAGGGGGGCGTGCCCATGCATAAACTGCACAGCCCGATATTCAGCCCGGGCTGTGCAGAGTTATGCAGGCACAACCCTAAGCTGCGCCTGCTCAAAGTTAAACCCCCAAAAAAAGGAACAAGTCGAGGGCCACCTGTGCCAGAATGAGGATTTAAAATAGGCAATCCCCTTAGGTGTTTTATTTCACGCTGTCCTTTCTCCTTTTTTTTTCTGACTATCCTTTCTTTTCCCTATCAGGGTGGCCAACCTGATATCTATTTTCTATTCTTTTCTATCCCCTATTTGTTAAAATGCCTGTGTTCCCTTTTAAAAGCAGCTTCTGAAAAATAACTGGTGCCTTAAAGAAAGAGCATTGGTTACCTGCTGCTGCTAGCAGTATGTTGAATTTGGTCCCAGCTGATGTGTGTTTTGAAATGATTGTTTAACCACCAGGAGTGGTTTCTTATAAAGAAGACATAGCTCTGAAGTGGATGCAGAATTACAAAGAATGTACAAAATCTGCCCCTGTTGTTTCATGCTCCTGTGTCTTGCAGCAAGTGTGTAGACTGAGCTAACTCAGTCGGGGAACACAGAAAACACTCCTTAGAAAAACTGAAGGAGTTTAAGTACATAAAACACCTGTGATGCCCATATAAAGAAATGCTGCAGGTATCAGGTAGAGCAAAAGCTAGCTTTGCTGTCAAGCAAAACAGGGCTGAAAATGAATGGGAACCGATGGCTGAAAGTTTTCAGCCAACAGCTGTTTTACAAAGCTAAGTTTGGTACAGAAAATGTTTATTTCTCTTAAAAAAGCAGTAGGTTCCTAGTGCTTGCAAGAGTAAACAGATAAGGAGCGCGCCCTTTTCTGCTTACATTTTTCAAGCCTAGTGATAGCTACTGAATATTTTTCTTCTGATTTAAAATATTACAATGAGCCAGAAATAAAAGAAAAGGGTCATTACCTGATGATGTTTCCAGAGGTCCTGCTATAGGGCTGGCAGCTCCTGAACTGACTGTATTTATGGGAGAAGAGTCAGTGACATCACAGTAGGGAGGAGTCAGCTCCCAAGTGTGATGTCATGCCCTGTAATTAAGGATTTAGTTAGCCTTTTTTCAGAAGAGACTCCTAAGAGCCTGTATGATGGAGATAGAGACCTGCATTAAGCTAGGCAGGCTAGGACATTGTTTTATGAAATTTAGAGGTTAAAAATAAAGTGTTCCTGCTAATTGATGTTGTCATCTGACCTCTGATGTCACGTCAGACTGCCATAAAGGTTGTCCACCAGAGGGCTAGGGAGATAGATAGGAGAGAATATGGAAGATGGTCAGTTGCTTACTGAGCAAGAGCTAAGAAGAGCTGAGTGTGGAGGTTTACACACTGTCAAGAAGGAAGGTCTCAGGAATCTTTTGATTTGATGCTTAATGGAAGAAGAATGATGTCCTGATGATTTACATTGGTGTGAAGAATTAACACCCTCATATTTTCCTTTTTGTAAATATCCTTTATTTTCTTTATTTTGCTTTTGGACAATAAATTGACAAACGCAGAATATGCGTTTTTTATGCACTATATTACAGTTGTCTGTCTAAATCTGTTATAAAGAATCCTCGCTACCACAACTGGTGTGAGAAGTGGGATTCTCTTACCCTGGTACATCGAGGCTGCCCGGGAGGTGTTGCCAGGGGGTGTTGCTACAAAAGCACCCTAACAGATGAGTAAAAGTGGGCAAACAGACATTAGTGCATTTCATCTGACACGGTCCATAAGTCAAAGAACTGGTATACAACCATTTCCAGGTTTGACTCCAGTAACTAGACCGAAGATAATGTGGACCGAAGATGAGGATAAAGTGGAAGGTGCCACAGCAGCGGCTGGCAATCCTAAAAAGGAGAAGGAAGAAGGCCAGACCATCCCAGCACCAGATGACCCTAGTGAGTTGTTAAAATGGTTTTGTCTACGCCAACTCGAGATGGAGTGACAATGAGAGGAAGACCAGAAGCAGAGGGATGAGGATCGGAGACTTCAAGCAGAGGAAAGACGACGCCAGGATGAAAAATGGACTGCCACTTTGCAGGCCATCCATGATATGATACAGGGCCAACCAGACAGGACTGTCCCTAGAGACATTAAATTAACCAAGTTGATGGAGAATGATGATATTGAGGCCTACCTCATGACATTTGAGAGGGTGGCCCAGACATGCAATTGGCCTAGGGACCAGTGGGTGATTCGTTGGTGCCCTATTTATCCGGAAGAGTGTAACTTGTCTACAGTCAGCTTAGTGGGACTGATGCTACCACTTATGACAAGGTCAAGGAAGAGATTCTGAGAAGGTACAACATCAGCACAGAAACCTACAGGCAGCGTTGGCTCACAGAAAATGACTAGCCTGGATACCCCGAGAGACCTATGCCCGTCTAAAAGACTATTGTGGGAAATGGCTGCAACCTACCACCAAGTCAGTTGAGCATATTATGGAGTTGATTATAATCGAGCAGTTTATCCAAGTGTTACCTATGGATGTACAAGTCTGGGTGAGGGAACACAAACCTGAAACAGGTGAGAATACCATCAAGCTTGCAGAGGACTACTTGGCAGCATGAACCACCAGAGCCAGGGGTACCCAAGGTAACGCAGGACAATCCAGCACTCTGGTAAGAAACCAATTTCTGATTCTAATTCCCAGAGACAGATCTATAGAAGGGAGAGAGGTGGGGATCCTTACTCAGAGATTATTTGCCATGGTTGCCTAGGGAAAGGGCATATCATGAGAACTGCCCCAATAAACACCCTGACCTAACTCACATAGCCCTAGCTAATTTTGGATATGTGACATCTGTAGGAATGGGGAACAGCAAACCTTGTGCCTATTAGACTCAGGAGTCGTCAGACATTGATCAGAGCAGATTTGGCCCTGGATGTACCCAAACGTGACTGTGATACAACTGTTTGTTGTGTTCATGGAGACATCCATCAATATCATACAGCTTGTTTAGACATCACTGTGAACAACAAGACTCATAATATGTTGGTGGGATTGGTCCCCGTCTACAGTTCCTGTTATTGTTGGTCAGGATTCCCTCACTTGATCTCCTGATGAAAACCCATAATAACTTGTAAGAACCTGTACATGTGGTTACCAGGTCCCAGGCTAAAACACAGCTATTGCAGGACTTTTCCTTTGATGCAGACTATTTTGAGACTGGCAGCAAAACTAGAAAATCACGAAAACTAGAAAAGGGAAAAGAA
Source organism: Neoceratodus forsteri (assembly GCA_016271365.2). Taxonomy (NCBI): domain Eukaryota; kingdom Metazoa; phylum Chordata; order Ceratodontiformes; family Ceratodontidae; genus Neoceratodus; species Neoceratodus forsteri. The sequence continues at coordinate 274,549,072 of CM057453.1, read as the reverse complement.
GCCTGGAAGGACTTGCATCATGTTGGAGCCAGTCTAATATACATGTGCTGCGATGCAGGACATTGCACAGGAACAGAAACAGGATGTGACTTTACAAGCTTTGTTTTGCAGGTGAACAAGGATGTACTGCCAGGACAATTACGTTTTATCCTTAAAATAACATATTGTACCATAGCATTGTTGATCCAGTAACTGCTGAAGAAACTGAACAGTTAGTAGTACCAGTAAAGTACAGGGATAAAGTGATGTATTTGTACATGACATCCCTATGGCTGGACATGAGGGAAGAGATAGAACAATGCAGTGCATTCTGTCTCGATTCTGTTGGCCAGGGGTTCACCAAGATGTAGCTGCATACTGTCGGGCCTGTCCGAAATGCCAACTAGTGGCCCAAAAAGGGAGAAGGACTCAGTACCCCTGCAGCCTATACCTCATGTTACTACCCCCTTTGACAGAGTGGCTATGGATGTGGTTGGTCCACTCCTTAAGAGCTCCAAGGGTAATCAATATATTCTAGTGATATGTGATTACGCCACTCGGTACCCCAAAGCAATTCCAATGAGGACTGTCACTGCCCCTCGGATTGCTGAGGAATTAGCTAAAGTGTTCAGTCGGATGGGAATCCCTAAAGTCATTCTAACTGACAGAGGTAGCAACTTCACATCTGTAATGTTGCAGGAATTATCTAAACTGCTGGGAGTATCAGCTATTAGAACTTCACCCTATCATCCCCAAACTGATGGTCTTGTGGAGCGCTTTAATAAGACCCTGAAAAGCATGCTACAGAAGTTTGTGCATGATGAAGGCAGGATTAGGATAAATTCCTACCCTGTTTGTTATTCGCCTACAGGAGGTGCCCCAGTCCACCACAGGATTCTCTCATTTACCCTATTATATGGACGGAATCCAGAGGTCCGCTTGATGGTAAAAGAACATTGGGAGGCAGGGACCAACGTGGGGTGTAAAACATTTTAGAGTATATGACATCTTTAAGAGAGCGTTTGGTGAAATATGTGACAATAGCACATCAGAATGTAGACCAGACTCGGCGTAAGCAAAAAACAATTGTATGATGTGGGGTTAAAACTAAGATGTTTGAACCAGGTGAAAAAGTGTTGTTGACTGCCATCTTCTGAAAATAAATTGCTGATGCGATGGCAAGGGCCTTATGTGATACTACGCCAGACTGGTGTAGTCAATTATGAAATTGAAAATGCCTGGCCATAGACCCTTGAAGAAGATCTACCATGCAAATCTACTACAAGTGGGTAGAAAACCACAGGACCCAACACTGTTTATTAAGAAGGAACAGGGAGAAACTGAAATAGGCGTAGCCTATGAAAGGTTAGAGACAAAAGACGAAGAGGATGGCATACAGATAAACCCTGAGTTAGACCAGACACAGAGACAAGAGATTGATCACCTCTTGGCATATTTCACAGAGACTTTACAAAACCCCAGGTAGAGCAAGGGGTGGCCCATGACATAAGAGTACACAAACCAAACCTATCCACCAGAAACCATACAGGCTTCCAGAAAAATTAGGCCTGAAGTTATTGCTGAGGTGATAAAAATGGAGAAGGCAGGGGTGATTGTTCCTTCCCGTAGTCCCTGGTCTTCCCCTTTAGTAGTGGTACACAAGAAGGAGGGAGGACTTAGATTATGTTTGGATTTCTGAAGGATAAATGAAGTGTCAGAATTTGATGGCTATCCAATGCCTCGAATTGAATATTTATTAGATCAAATTGGGTCTGCCAAGTACATCAGTACCCTAGATTTGACAAAGGGGTACTGGCAGATACCATTAGCACCCCGAGCCCAAGAACTAACTATCTTTTTGCACCCCAATTGGACTGTACCATTTTACCACCATGCCATTTGGATTGCACGGAGCTCCAGCTACTTTTCAACGGTACATGGACCATATCCTAAGACCACATAAACAGTACAGTGCAGATTATCTAGATGACATTGTCATCTACAGCCCAAACTGGAATACACACTTGGTACACCTCAGTGCAGTTATTCAGAGTATTAAGGATGCAGGCCTTACCATTAACCCATCCAAATGTGCCATAGCCAGGACTGAGACCAGTTACTTAGGTTTCATTATCGGTAATGGGATGGTGAAGCCTGAGATAAGTAAAGTTGAGGCTGTAGAAATAGTCCTGTGCCAACCACAAACGACATGTCCGGTCCTTTTAGGTTTGGCAAGTTACTCACCGACGCGTTTTATTCCGGCTTCTACAATTGCCACTCCTTGACTGACTTAACGAAAAACAAGAACCTAACAAAGTAAAATGGAGTTCAGCATGTGAGGGGCATTCACAAAATAAAAGCCATCTTGTGTTCTTACCCCAGTTTTACATAGCCCTGATTTTACCAAGCCTTTGAACTACAAACAGATGCCTCTGATACAGGCATAGGCTGTTCTAAGTCAACATGACCACCAAGGAGACCATCCTATTCTGTTTATCAGTAGAAAGCTCCATGAGAGAAGAATATTCTACTGTAGAGAAGGAATGTTTAGCTATCAAGTGGGCGATAGAGGCCCTCAAATATTACCCTGAGGGAAATGAATTCATTGTTGTTACTGATCACAACCCACTATGTTGGTTGAACCTGATGAAGGACAAGAATTCACGCATTTTAAGATGGTATTTGTCACCCAGTCATACAAATTTTCTGTTAGGCATAGGGCTGGAAAGCAACATCAAATGCTGATTTCTTGTCGAGGTTTAGAGCAGACCAGGGCCCAGATATTCAAACTGCGCTCAAAGTAGCGCAACAGCAGGAGCAAGCACAAACCAGTTGCGCAATGCACAACAGGTGCGATATTCAAACATGGAGCAAAAGCAAATTGCTCAAGCAACCAATGTCTGAATATCACACATACTCGCGTATCAGCGCAACCAGGAAGGAGAAGCTGAGCCAAAATGTTGCGCTATGGAGCAACCAGGGAAGCTCAGCTGAGCATTCCAGAGCTGCCATAGCGCAAGCACAGCCCCCCAGAGCAATGGAACTGCACATCCAGGGAGGCAGGCTGGGGCCCACCACCAACCATGCCACACATGGGCACAGGAACACACTGCAGAACCCACACCACACCTGCACACCCCAAGCAGAGCATCACTGGGGGTTGGACGGATGATCCACGTGCCCATGGGGACAAGCCAACAAAGCATAGCAGAGCCATGACACCCCAGCACAACCACTGGCAGGCGGAGAGTGCCAAACACAGGGGTTGACAACCACAGTGCACATCAGCCCCTCACGCACAGCACACCCTGCACTGTGACCCCAAGACACCACCCATGTGCAGTGACTGGCACTGCAGGAAACCATGCAGTCCCCAGCACCTGCCAGCCCCATGCAACACAGAAGCCTACAAGCCAGACACACCCATGCACCCAGCAGTGGTGGCAGCAGATGCTTAAGACCAAGTCACTGCCATGCTGGAGATACCTCCCCATGCATACACATGCACACACACACACACACACACACACACACACACACACACACACACACACACACACACACAGCACTATACCAGCCCAGATGGCATGTACACACCTGCAACTGAGCACCATAGCCAGCTGCAAATCAGAGACCGACACAGTATTCATATATCAAAATAGAAATGTATATTGAACATATTATAACAACAATAGAAACTATTCACAAGGGGGGGACCGGTACAAGGAAGGGGTGTTCAAGGGGGGAGGGATTAAAAACTTGGAGAGGGAAGGCAGGGTGGTAGGGATGGGAGAAGTGGGAAGGGTAATGTCTGCTATGGCCCAGCCGGCTCCTGGTCCTCCCCCTGCTGGCTCACCGTCCTGTGCTGCCCCTGCTGACGTCCATGTCACCGGATGGCTTGCAGGATCTCCTGGTTCTCAATGCTGACTTGTGTGAGCGCCTGACATCACGCGCCAACCTCCGGAGAACCTCAAGGCCTAGGAAAATGGGAACACAGTCCATGGCTGTGACTGACCACAACCCTGAACACCACCCAACCTGCAAGCCATATAGCCCAATGTCCGCACCTGTGATGGCATACACCACCCACAGTGAACATGCATAGGCCATCACAAACAGGCAGCACAGCTATGCGCACCACCGCCCACACACCGCCCACGTCAATCACAGTACAAACTAGGCTGGCAAGTGATGTGGCAAGCGTGGTGCGATGCCAGATACACAGCAATGTGCCCAGTGCATGCCTGGACCACCAGTGACGCATACACAGACGTGCTGTGATACTGCACAGTGATGCATGTCACCTGTTCGTGCCTACATACATGGATACATAGACGGTGTCGGCAGATAAGGGCCTATGGCCCCCAGTCTGCCATTTGAGCTTGTAAGTTCACTCTGTTTTCCTATAAGTCTGTTGCCCTTACCCTGACCTCCAGAATTCCTTTATGTCTATCCGTGCATTCTTAAATCCTGTGACCAAGTCAGCCCCACCACTTCCTCTGGCAGGGTGTTCCACTTGTCCACCACCCGTTCTGTGAAGAAATTCTTTCTCATGTTTCCTCTGAATCGTCCCCTCCAACTTCATCCCATGCCCTCCTAGTCCTGGAACATCTTTTTCGCTTAAAAATAGTGTTTTCCTGCACTCTGTTCCCCTGTAAGATACTTTATGTCCCATCATATCCCCTCTCCCTCCTCTCCTCCAGGAGTACATGTTCAGTTCCTTCAACCTGTCATCATAGGACTTGTGATGCAATCCATAGCACCATCCGTGTTGCCCTCCTCTGAACCCTCTCTACCCAGTCCATGTCCATACGTAGGTATGGTCTCCAGAACTATACACTGTACTCCAGGTGGGGCCTCACCAGTGTCTTGTATAGTGGAATTATGACCTCACTTTCCTGCATGGTTGTGTTGTGCATGGCTGGTGGTCTTGCCCCCACCCCAGCATGCAACAGCATCCATGGTAATGATACTCACACCTCCAGCAGCTGGCTCTGCTGCTGCTGCTAGGCACAACACCCCGGCACCGGGGCCTAGCAAGCCCATGTCACCTCGCCCTGCGTCCTCAGATTCCGGCCTGTGGAGACATATGTTGAGACAAACATCAGTGTGACTCAAAAGCAGAGTGCCCCCTGCCCCAGTGAGATGCCTGCCCACACAGCCATAACCATCCATCGCACAGCTGCACACACTGACACAGCCAACCGTGTCCGGCGCACCTATGCACAGTCACCCAAGCACACACACACCCCTACAGAGAATATAGGTGCATAGATGGTACACTCACCTGGCCTAGGCACTCGCCCCACCTGGCATGAGACCGCAGCCGCGACTAAAGTTCTGGCTCCCTCCAGCGGAGGTCACTGTACCGGTGCCAGCACTGCTCAGCAGACTGGCCCCGTCCAGTGATCTCCACCAGGTCAGTGGCCACTTGCTGCCACAGCTGAGTCCTGGCACTGGTGAGGGGCACGTCACCATACAGGCCATCATAGTGTGGCTCAACTAGGGCCACCAGGTTTGCCACTTCAATCTGCTCCAGGACACCACCTCCTCCTAGCCATGGCACCAACTTTACAGCAGGCAATATGGCGCCCGCTGCCCACAACCCCGTGGGGTTGTTGCGCAGACAGACCACCACAGGCTCCAATCGCTCTGTTCGGAACAGTGCGATCACCACATGGCTGTCATCAGACAGCGCAATAAGGGACGTACACATGGCATGCCAACAGCGCCAGGGTCAGAGGGCATACACAGGTCACGGCAATGACGCGTAGCTACGCGGAGCGCCATCAGATGTATAGGCATCCTGCGCAACTGCCAAGCTGCTCACCAGTGCCCACAGTGGACTATCCGCATGTAGTGCCACAGCGCCATATAGTGCCAGTGCTGTGGCTCCACTGGCACAATGGTGGCCATGGCCTGAATACTTCTCGCGCTCATCAGGTCTGCAGCCAGCGATAGGCGATGCGTCAGCTGTCTGGGCATGCGCAATGCAGTGTGGCACACAGCCACAAACCTGCGCCATTGGCTCAGCCAGACCTTCCGTATTGCACAAAGCGCAAATACGCGATATTCAGCCGACATATGCAAATCATGCGATCAGCCATTCAAAGGCGCAGTGGCGTGATTAGCATGTCATTAAAGTTGCGCCACACCTCATTTGCATGTGTTGCACTATAAAAATGTGACAGTGGGTTGTGCTGGCCAGATTTGGTTACTGCAGGTGAGAGGTGAGTTACATGCTGTGATGCTCAGGACAATGCTCATGGCGGAGGATGATAAAGGCTGAGGGGCTGAGCATGAAAAGGGCACCTAGAAAGGGACAAAGGACACCCTTTCTATCAGTATCTGCTCGCGGAGAGGAAACGTGGGGCTTCAGCCCCGGCCGGCAGCTATGCTCATGGGGAAATGCTGTCGACTGCACAGTGACAGGTGTCCACTTCACCCAGCAGATCACCATGACTGACCAGAGCCAAGCTGAGGTGTGGACGGCGGGCGTAGGAGGAGGCCGAACTTCACGCGGCGAGGACGGAGGCCCTCTTCCAGGCCTACCTGGAGGATGAGCCACTAGTGAGTGGACGGAGGGCATCCCTCAGGAACATGCAGCTGCATGGGAGGGGCTTGGGCCGTCAACCTGCAGGAAGCCACCAGCGCTCCGTGCAGGAATGCAGAAAGAAGATGGGGACTGACCGCAGGAGGCTGAAGGAGGCGGTGGCAGCCTTCAGGGCAGCACATGCTGGCACTGGTGAGGGGCCACCATTGATATTGCAGCCCAACCCCTACAGAGGAGACTGGTCGTGACCGGCGGCCGAGTGCCATTGCGGGCATACCAGGCAGAGGATTCCAGACAGGTGGAAGCCCATCACTGCACGGTATGACATGGTGGTGTTGTTGGGGGGGGCTGTTGTTCACATGCACTCACATGTACTCTCTTTCTGTTACAGATCCTGTTCGTCTTCAGGAGACGGTGGTGGTGGTGGGTCCAGACAGTGATGCAGACCTGCTGGACGTGGAGGAGGGACCATCCACCTCTGCCACCAGCCTGCAGGCACTGCAGCAGCATGCACACTGGGCCAACAACTCCGGTGTCAGTGATACGGGTGCAGGGGGTGCACAGCCTGTGTCACAGCAGTCTGGCATGCAGGTATGCCAGCATGCTGTGCCTATGTAGTGGCACGCTACCTGCACCATTGATGATAGCAGGCCTGCAATGGGCAGTGATAGGTGTGTGTCCCATGACGGACACATGGCAGGCCAGCACGTGCCCTGGGCCTTCCTGGTTCACACCTGTGTACCAGCATGCTGGCACAGTCCCAGTCTGTGCCTGTCAGCACTGGTAGGGCAGCACGGTGGCTGTGCAGGTGTCTGGCACTGTTGTCAGCATGGAGGTGGAACAGGTGGACCTGGGAGCTCAGCAGTTGGGGCGGCGGCAGCAGTCACACACCAGGTCTGGGGTACAGTGTCGAAGCAATGGCACATGTCCACTGCCCTTTGATCCACCATACCTGGTCCTGGTGAACCAGCACCCACCCTCAAGGGTGCTGTGCACCAGGATAATCCCACACCTGGGGTCACGATGCCACTGGGGCACAGTACCCATTGGATGCGCAACACCCACCTGCTGCAGGACTCAATACAGCTGCAGGGTCGGGTTGCAAGGTCCATGGAGGCACTGTCTGTGTCCGTGGCGGCATAGCAGGGAGTGTGCACTGAGGCCGAGCTGGTCCTTGCGGGATGGATGTGACTGCTGCCATTGACAGGCTGACCAGGCAGTGGTCTCTGTCGCGGACGCGTGGCCACACTGTCAGGTGCCCTGTACCACCACCACACAGTGCACTCTCCACTCCCCGTTCCCAGTGTCGTGTGACACCAGGCCTGTCGATGCCGGGTTCTGCTGTGGGCATCCCGAGCACCCCTGGTGAAAGTTTGTTTGGCAGGATGCAGACCCCAGTGCGGGCAAGGTCGCGTTCACGCAGTGGGACCCCTGGTGGTGCACCAGGGCCACCCGATGTGGCCCCTGCTCAGCTTGCCAGTGCTGCTGGGCCACGGCGGGGCCACCTACGCATCCATGGTGGCGTGGGACAGTGCTACCTGACTGAGCTGTCTCCCAGTGCAGGCTCTGTCTGGTGCTGCCCTGTAGTGCAATGTGTGTCATGGTGGGCAGTGCACTGCTGGGTGCTCTGTCCACCAGCTGACACATGGACCACCTGCACACTCTCCCAACTGCTGTCCACAGGTGCGTGTGCATGATGATGCCTGCATTGCACTGACACCAGGTGCAAGGGTGCCCAGGTCCTGACACATGTGCATGGACAGTCCAGGTGGTGGGGGTGGTTGGTGGTGCTGTGTGTTGGCAATGTCATTTCCATGATGCTGTGCTGCTGCTGCCCATGTACGCTGCCGTGTGTGTGTGTGTGTGTGTGTGTGTGTGTGTGTGTGTGTGTGTGTGTCCATATGGTGCTCACCCTCTTTGATGGTGTGTGTTGGTATGCCTGGAACCTTCAACTCTGACCTTCATGCACAGTGTGTTCCCATGTGTGCCTGTGGTTTCTTGCATGGACAGTGTTGCCTGCACATGTCCCCCTGACTTACCTGTGTTGGGCGTAGTGCTCTTCTGCAATGGTGTCCTGGTACAGCTGGGCCTTCGGGTCAGTCAGGGTCCCTCTGTCCTGGAGGGCTGCTCATCACCAACATCACCGGCGCCACTGGAGTCCCCATCGCTGTCCCCTCTTGGACCTGTACGGCTATCCCATGGTCTTTGGCCATGTTGTGCAGAGATGCAACAGGCCAGGAATATCCCACAGGCCTTTGGGGCTGTACTGTAGGAGCTCTGCCGGAGGTGTCCAGGCATCAGAGTGTGCCTTGAGCATCCCAAACACCCGCTCTATGATGTTACATGTTGCGGCATGTGCCTCATTGAAGCATTGCTGCGCTAGGGTCATGGGGCGCCCGGTGCGGTGTGAGCAGCCAGGGACGGAGTGGGTATCCGCAGTCACCTGTGTGGAGATAGTGGAGATCAGTGTCATGTCAGGTCCATGTGCCCATATCCTTGTGTGCCACTACCATGGCACCTGTGTCATTCCACCCTTGCCCAGAGTTTGCATTCCATACATGTGTACTCACCCACTAGATGACCCATGGGGATGTCCCCACTCGAATCGATGGCACAGTGCAGACTGGTGCCATATGAAGGCATCATGTGCTCCACCAGGGTGTGTGGCACAGACACTGATAATGCGCCCAGTGGCATCACACACCACCTGGCAGTTGACACTGGAAAACCCGTTTGGTTCTGATGCCTGGCCGTCGGGGCCAGGTGGCGTGTGAATGGCCACATGGGTGCAGTCTATGGCCCCTAGAACGCCAGGCATACGTGCTACCTGTGGAACTCCTGCATGTTTGTTGTGCGCTCTGCCGTGGTGCTGGGGAAATGGATGTACTCGCATGGCATGAGGCAGCAGTGCGCCTGAGGGTGGGTGAGGATGCGTGACGTGGCCGACTGTGTAATGCCTGTGGTGTCCCTGTTGGCCTCTGGAAGGTGCCCGTGGTGAGCAGGCACATGCAGGCTGTCACCTTGGTCTCCACGGACAGGCGTGACTCCGTCGTGTGAGGTTGCCTGCGTCACATCACTGCACAGCTCTCAGAGCCGTCTCAGTATTGCCCTGTTCAGGCGGTACGGCCCTGATCTCGACGTCTGTGTACAGCTCAAGCTGATGCGGGCACTTACCGCCTGTCGGGGCATACCACCGACGGGCCCCTCCACCGCCACGTCCCCCTGCAGCATGGTGTCTCACCCCTCATTACAGCTTCCATGGAAGCTGCACTGTCCATCTCCTGGCTTCTGCCCCCGCTGCTGTTCCTGTGTTACCCCGCTGCTGCTTCCACTGCACGGCACCCCACTAGCCTCTCTGTCCTTCTGGACCCACTGTCCCTCTCTGCCCTTCCAGCTCCTGTCTCTCTCTCTCTCTCTCTCTCGGTCTCTCTCCCCAGTTTGGTAGCCTGCTAGGGTTCTTGCTCCGCTTCCTTGAGCCTTTTATTTTGGCTCAATTCTGCTGCGCAACTTCCGGCTGAGCCACTCTTGTGCATTGCGCCAAGTGTTCGATTATCGCATTGCGCACTTTATGCATGGACCGCCCCCTTCGTTTGCACATGCCTTCATTTCCATTGTGCTGTTGCTCAGCACGTTTTAGTGCGCAACTGGCCCTTCTGAATATCGCAGGCATGGGCGCATTTTGGAGTTGTGCATGCGCAACCCTTTGAATATCTGGGCCCAGGTTCCTAATGGTACTGCTCAGTCAAGTTGAAACTTTAACTGTGCATAATGCACATAGTACACACTCAGGAAAAGAACGTATGAAAAGCGGTATTTATTATATTGTATAAACTGAATGCTTTCACGTTTAGTTGTTTAAGGGTCCCTGAGGAACTTCTGGAGATGGGTGGGCGAAGTTCCAATCCTTCCTAGGGTGGAGGGCTTTACGGCAAACATCTGCATGATTGCCTTCTTGTGTGGGAGGAGTGTGCCAGAATGAGGATTTAAAACAGGCAATCCCCTTAGGTGTTCTATTTCACTCTGTCCTTTCTCCTTTTTTTCTGACTATCCTTTCTTTTCCCTGTCAGGGTGGCCAACCTGATATCTATTTTCTATTCTTTTCTATCCCTATTTGTTAAAATGCCTGTGTTCCCATTTAAAAGCAGCTCCTGAAAAATAACTGGTGCCTTAAAGAAAGAGCATTGGTTCCCTGCTGCTGCTAGCAGTATGTTGAATTTGGTCCCAGCTGATGTGTGTTTTGAAATGATTGTTTAACCACCAGGAGTGGTTTCTTATAAAGAAGACATAGCTCTGAAGTGGATGCAGAATTACAAAGAATGTACAAAATCTGCCCCTGTTGTTTCATGCTCCTGTGTCTTGCAGCAAGTGTGTAGACTGAGCTAACTCAGTCGGGGAAACACAGAAAAACACTCCCTTAGAAAAAACTGAAGGGCGTTTAAGTACATAAAACACCTGTGATGCCCACATAAAGAAATGCTGCAGGTATCCGGTAGAGCAAAGAAGCTAGCTTTGCTGTCAAACAAAACAGGGCTGAAAATGAAATGGGAGCCGATGGCTGAAAGTTTTCAGCCAACAGCTGTTTTACAAAGCTAAGTTTGGTACAGAAAATGTTTATTTCTCTTAAAAAAGCAGTAGGTTCCTAGTGCTTGCAAAAGTAAACAGATAAAGGGCGCCTTTTCTGCTTACATTTTCAAGCCTAGTGATAGCTACTGAATATTTTTCTTCTGATTTAAAATATTACAATGAGCCAGAAATAAAAGAAAAGGGTCATTACCTGATGATGTTTCAGAGGTCCTGCTATAGGGCTGGCAGTTCCTGAACTGACTGTATTTATGGGAGAAGCAGTCAGTGACATCACAGTAGGGGAGGAGTCAGCTCCCAAGTGTGATGTCATGCCCTGTAATTAAGGATTTAGTTAGCCTTTTTTTTTCAGAAGAGAGACTCCTTAAGAGCCTGTATGATGGACATAGAGACCTGCATTAAGCTAGGCAGGCTAGGACATTGTTTTATGAAATTTAGAGGTTAAAAATAAAGTGTTCCTGCTAATTGATGTTGTCATCTGACCTCTGATGTCATGTCAGACTGCCATAAAGGTTGTCCACCAGAGGGCTAGGGAGATAGATGGAGAGAGAATATGGAAGATGGTCAGTTGCTTTCTGATCAGAGACTGAGCAAGAGCTAAGAAGAGCTGAGTGTGGAGGTTTACACACTGTCAAGAAGGAAGGTCTCAGGAATTCTTTTGATTTGATGCTTAATGGAAGAAGAAGAATGATGTCCTGATGATTTACATTGGTGTGAAGAATTAACACCCTCTTATTTTCCTTTTTGTAAATATCCTTTATTTTCTTTATTTTGCTTTTTGGACAATAAATTGACAAACACAGAATATGCGTTTTTTATGCACTATATTACAGTTGTCTGTCTAAATCTGTTATAAAGAATCCTTGCTACCACACCACCCACAGGTGAGCTGCTGCATTGCAGGGTGTAACACAGCAGCTGCCACCTGTGGGTGGCCATCGGCTGTTCCTGCCGCACCTGGTGGCGCCCCCCCATGCCCTGATCATGGGCATAACTGTCCCCCCCCCGATTAGCCCGATCGCGCGCATAACAGTAACCCCTCCAGTAGCCCGATCAGGGCATCAGACCCCCAAAGTCCAATATCCCTGGTGGTCCAGTGGACCGCGAGTAACCCGATCGCTGGCGGCATTCCTCCTCCCCAAGTCCAAAATCCCTGGTGATCTAGTGGACCCCACCCCACCGCCACTGAGCCCCACCACCCTGCTCCCCGGCGCCACCCACCTGCCGCCCCACCGACTGGCAGCTCGGTATGACTACCGCCCATTGGTTCAGAGCATGAGCCAATGGGCATGCATTCATACCATACTAGTCAGTACAGATATGTGAATGAATTCATTCACATATCTGTACTGACTAGTCTGTTATGGGCTGCATGCCCATTGGCTCATGCTCTGAACCAGTGGGCATGCAGCCATACCGAGCTGTCAGCCGGATGGGTGGCGGGTGGCAGGCAGGTGGTGCTGCCACCGGCCGGCTGACAGGGGAGCAGGGTGGTGGGGCCCAGTGGGCAGGTGGGGTGGGGGTCCACTAGATCACCAGGGATTTGGACTTGGGGTGAGAATGCCGCCGTGATCTTGCTACTTGTGGTCCACTGGACCACCAGGATATTGCTGCACTTGAGGGGTCTGATGCCCATGATCGGCTACTGGGGTTACTGTTATGCCCATGATTGGGCTACTCGGGGTATTACTGTTATGCCTGTGATCGGGCTACTTGGGGGTGGGGATTACTGTTATGCCTGCGATTGGGCTAATCGTGGTCCACTGGACCACCAGGGATAGGAGACATTCATTGTCCCTTATGGGACGTCCCGCAATCGGGCTGCAGGGGTCGTCGGTCCCCGACAGCTGCTGCCTGGCAGGGCGCCAGGTGCAAGTCATCGGGGATCGGCGCACCTGCATGCTAATGGAATTCAAATGGGGCCGTAATCAGATGCAAATTGCCCCCGTGCACCTTGCATAAATTATGGCACATTTGCATGTCACCCTTCGAATATCGCAGGTGCTGTGCATGGCGCAATGGAACTTGTGCCACCGCATCTCAATGCTCCCTCTGACCACTGCTGGCTCCAGTTCACTGTGCCATGCATAGTAGAGGGTAGCCAGGCGATATTCAAGCAGTTGCTCATCAGCGCCAACTCATTAAGATATCGCCCTGGCCACACCCGCAACTATTTTGGCGGCTCACAGGCTTGCGCCACAAACTGGCGCAGTTTGAATATCTGGGCCCCGTGTGTAAACACCACATTAATGCACTTCCCAGTTGGTTGGAGTTCACTTGGGCTGCATCCTCATGATGCACAACACAACTGGGATGTGCATTAATGTCTGGTTTATACACAGTGTTTCATGGGTTATATCTAATGTACCTGTCATGCACATGTATGACACATAGTAACTGAAATTATCTTCAAAGATTTGTACCTTTGTGTTGTGAACATGACAGAATAACAATCAAAGTTATCTTGCCCCAGCATTTTTTACATTAGACCGCAACATAGCAACACATATCAGTAATATGCACATTATAAAACAATGACATGATCGTAACTGCATACGCCTTCACTTTAGAAATGCAGATCGCTGCTAAACAGGAGTGCTGGTAGCCTGTTCTTGGGTGGGATGGAATATGGAAGGAACAGCATCAACCTTGAACTTAGGTTTGCATTCAGCCATCTGACAGCCAGAAACTCTGCGTATCAGGTTAGAAATCGCTGAACAAATCGGCTATAAATTGATGGCTTGAAGTTTTGTGATGGCGAAGTGAACCCATGACCATTTAGCCTTATTGTCCTTAGGAAATAAGAAAAAATGAAGTCCACAGCCTTTGCTGCTCTTATTGTTGCAGCCATATACCACACAGTAAGGCATTTTAAAATTAACTTGTTTAAAATAAAACAAAAGTAGAATGTTTTCAATATTTTAAAACAATTAGCTTTCAATAGCTGTCATTAGAGCAGTCAATTCTTAGTTCAAATCTTCAAATAGTGTGATATACACTCCTCACAAATGCAGTTATCAATAAGCACAGCCACACTGAAAATATTCCCTCCAACAATGCTCCACTCCTCATTATGGTTCAAGAAAATATTACAAACAAAAAAAAACACTCAAAGACAAATCAAGGTAATCACAGATAGTTTTATTCATGAAAATAATCAAAACATAATAATTAATAAAATACACTTATATCATGCTATTTCTAACAAGGAATTGCAGCCTGACTCCTCCAACTAACATCTGTCACAGCACTCTTCCCATCATTGGCATATAATTCAACATAAACTGAACCCATCAGTTTTACATTTTGACACTTCATTAATAATTTGTGACACCAAAAAAAAAAAAAAGCTTTGCAATCACATGGATGTATATCTCAAAATAAAGATTATTCACAACACAAACACACTGGGCCAGATATTCAGAAATGTGCCAAAGGCCAAGCGCAAGTCAGGGGCAGCGCAAATCTGATGTGCCATGGTGCAACAGTGGCATATTCAGAGGTTGGTCATGCTGAAATGCACCTGCTCAACACAGCTGAATAAGGCACAGATGTGCCATGGCACAACCAGACTTATGCCATGGCACAACTAGACATGCACCATGGTGTAACCAGATATGCGCTATGGCGCACAAAGAGCAGCCACAGGCAATGGTGGGAGCACAGCAGGTAACAGAGAGGGACATGACACAGGAAGAGACCCAGGGACAGTGCCAAGGGAAGCACAGTGGCAGGCCACAGGTAGCCACCACTAGCAGAGCACACACACACACCCAGACACCCTCATCCACCCACACCCACACAACAGTGGCACAGAAAGCAGGCAACAGGTGGCACCAATGGCCAACAGAAGGCCACCAGTGGAGACTCCTCCCCGGCCCCATGTTGTGCCCCCCCACCCATCCAGATCCCAGCAAGCACACCCAGGACCATGCTGCCAAGCACACACATTCACACACTGACTGCCACCCCATGGGCACCCCAAGGCACAGCCACCAACCAAGGGCAGGACACCACCACCGTGGGACAGACCACAGTACACAGCAGTGCACCACAGATGCATGACCCACACACCGACACGCACACCACACATACAGACACCATGCCACTGCAGCTTGGCTCCTCACACCAGCTCAAAGCAGACACCGACACAGGCATATACATTAAAATAAGTGTAATGTAGAAAACTATTCACAACAGCAAGGGGTGGGAAAGGGTAGGAAAGTGAGGTAAGGGGACAGGGAACAGGGACGGTACAGTGGGAAGGGGGATGGATGGGGTAGGGACAGCAGGGGAAATAGGGAAAAGCTGGGGCTGGAACTAAGGGCGACCACGCCCTGCCACTGCCTAGCGCCTCCTTCGCCGCAGTTCAGCCAGCAACAGTGGGCGCACAAGCTGGACTGCCTCCATGGTGGTGGAAGTTATGAGGATGATCTGGCACAGTGGCCTACAGTACAGGGGCAGCCTCGACCTCCGCTATATACCTATGACAAATGACAGGACAGGGGATCAGTGCAAGGTCCCAAGGTACCATGCCCGCCCACTGTGCACAATGGACAGTGGGAACACACACCCCTGGAGTGGTGCCCCAGCCACCCACAGGGGGTTGGCCAACACCTGCCGTCAATCCAGCATGCCATGACAGTGCACAGAGGTGGGCGCCACTGCCCAATGGCCACCCAACTGCGCAGGGACAGTCAGACAGCACAGGGCACCAGCAGCACCACAGCAAAACCAGTGTCAGCCGGATGTGCACACCCACCCTATCAACCGCTGGTACACATTTGCAATGGCTGCCCCAAAGTGGCATGCACCACGCACAGTGCAAAACACGCAGCTGCCACGGCACATGACACAGGTGGCCATGGCTGTACCCACTCCCCTGCTGACCACCCTGCAATGTAAACAGGACTGAAACAGTGCCTACCTGCCTGCTGCGGCCCCACTGGTGCCTGTCCCATTGCTGCACCACCACTGCTGGATCCTGCTGTTGCCTGCTGGTCTGGCCCTGGTGCTCCTGCCACCCTTGCCCTGCGGTGATCCTCAGATCCAGGGAATGGAACAAAGACAGGTTCACATCAGAGAACACCCACAGCATGTGCCCACCACCCCCACCCCTGTACACAGCATGTGCCACTGCCCAGCATGTCTCACAAGGCTGTATCACAACACAAGCTGTGGCTGGCACTGCCACACTGCAATGCACAAGATGACAGTGTACCCCTCTGCAGGGCATGACAGGTAGCCAAGCTATCACCACAGTACAGCACTAGAGCACACATGCAGCATTGGATATCTTACCTGGTCGTGGCACAGCCCCTTGGCAAACATGTGCCTGCAGCTGTCTCAGGTGCACTGATTCCCTCCGCATGAGGTCTCCATATTGGTGGCAGCATTGCTTCCCAGGTCTGGCCACCCCAGAGTTCTGCACCAGGCTGGCAGCAGTGTCCTGCCAGACATCTAGCCATAGCTGTTGCAGGGGCACCAGTCAAAACAGCCCTGGTGTATGTGGCTGACACAGGCCACCAGATTGACCAATTCAATATCAGACCAGTTACGGGCTTGGTGAACTCCCCACTGTGCCATTCTACCAACAATGATGTGTGGAGACAAAATGGTGGCCAGAGCTTCACGTATGCACAATGTGCGTGTGGGATGCATGCCTCGAGGAGGCATGCACTGTGTCTGCCAATCATGCAATGCTGGAGATGCACCACATGGGTGTGGCCTGACAGGCACGTGGTGGTGGTGTCTCAAGGGGTCAGAGGGTCACAGTAGGGGCCAGGGGTCACCTGGCACACTGTGCACCAGTGCACAATAGCAGCCATGGTGCACACTACACCACGGTCCCTATTGTGTAGTGGGTGCACAGTGCACAATAGGCAGTAGCACACCGCCTGATGCATGTGCACTGCGGTCCTGCACACTGCGCATGCCTGGACATTGCACCGTGACTTCCTCTGGAGCAATTCCTTTGTTCACGGAGCAAGTATGCAGTATTCAGCTGTCACAAGCAAATGAGCTAATCAGCGCATGGCACACTGGAGAAATTAGCATGTCATTACGGTTGCGCCAATGCTCATTTGCATGCATTGTGTTACAAAAGCACCACAGACCAGCCCAGGCCATTGACCTGCATTGCAACCATCTGAGGTAAGTTGCACATGCTGCTGATCCCAGCCAGCAGGGTGGATGTGGTGGACTGCTGCTGACACTGACACACATGTTTATGTCCACAGGTAGCACTGTGTCAGAGCGTGAAGAGAGTAAGGACTGTGGGCCTGCTCACAAACACATGCCCAACTTTACTAAGGCAGATGGTGATGCCCTGTTTGAGGCCTACCTTGACAGGGAGCCAGTGCTGAGTGGTGTCACAGGCACACCACAGGCCAGGGCTGTGGCCTGGGAGGAGGTGGTGGCATGTGTTAACCAGCAGGGCAGCCATCAGTGGTCTGTGCCGGAGTGCCATAAGAAGGTGTGCACTAATAAATGCTGCATCAAGGAGAAGGTGGCGGCCATACATGCAGCTTGGACAGCCACCAGAGGGGGCCTGCTGCTGTGCCACAGCTCACGGCACAGGAGGAGTTGGTGGCAGCCACCATGCACCACAGTACTGTGGAGGGTGTTCTGGGTGGAAGTTTTCAGATGGGTGGAAACCCATCACTGCATGGTATGTACAGTATGTTGGGCACACACAGCAAGCAGTGGACAGGGGGGTTGGGGATGGGGGTCTTGCATCACTAACACATCTGTTTCCTCTTTCAGACCAACACACCTCCATATGGTGGATGGGGCACCAGCAGCAGCCATGGAGGCAGGCCCGGCTCCAGATGACCAGCCATCCACCTCCATGGGCATCCGGGGCCTGATCAGCTGCGCATGCCACCACTGTCAAGCTGGATGTCCTGGGCATAGGGTCAGATGAGGCCCTGGCTGTGATTCTGCAGGATGCCATCCATGGCATCCTCTGTGTGATAACACAGATCAGGGCAGGGTCCAACACCGATGACGACCTGACCATGATCTGGACAGCATGGGTGGTGTTATGGGGAGATGCCCATACCAGGTACCATCACAGGTAGCACACCCAGTGGCCTGACAGTGGTGGGACAGCTACCCACCACGACTGTGGTGGCTGCTGTGTGCACTACCATGTGGTGGTGGTGGTGGTGTGGCCATGCAGGTGCTGGGCAGTATTCAGTGGCTGGAAGGGCAGCAGCAGCAGGTAGCGGGGGATATAGGGCAGCCGGACATGGGGTCCATTGCTGGGGTGCCTGAGAGGGACTTACTCCATGGGGACCCCACTGTGTAGCATCCACATGAGCGGGGGGCTGTGCAGTGTGGACATTCACCACAGGAGGGATGGCACCTCACCCAGGATCCCCTGGGAGCTGACCTATTAGCATAGCACACCCATTTGCTGTGGGCCTCTGTGGAGCAATAGGTGCTGCTTGCCACTGAGGTGCATGCACTGCACGTGGAGGTGTGCCAGGTGGCTGAGCAGCATGAGAGAGGCACTGCACAGATCCTGGTGGCTACACAGCATTTGTGGGAGGACATGACCACATCCCAAGATCACATAGCCAATGCGATCACAGATGACCTTGCACTGCTGACTGCCACAGGGTGTGGCCGGTCACCTCAGACACCATGTAGTGCACTGTCCATCCCACAATCCCAGCAGTGAGGCACCTTCCCTGTCGATGCCAGGCTCTGTTGTTGGCATCCCAGGCATGCCTGGGGTGGGCCTGTTCGGGTGCCTACACACACCTGCATGGACCTGGTCACAATCCCACAGTACAACCCCTGGGTGGCTGTTGCAAACACCTCCTGTGGCCAGTGTGTAGCCTGTGGCTGCTGATTGGCTCTGGTGCGGCTGCCCATGTGGCCGCAGTGGCCATGGATCCATGCAGGGGCCCTGATGTGTGCTGCCCTGGCTGCAGTCTGCTGCCACTGCTCTGTGCGAGCATGGGCAGTGTGTGTGTGTGTGTGTGTGTGTGTGTGTGTGTGTGTGTGTGTGTGTGTGTGTGTGTGTGCGTGCATACCACAGGTGTGGCACTTGTGTGGTGTGCCACACACTGCCTGTGTGCATGCCTGCCTGGCCACTGTACCTGTGGTATGGGCGTGATGAGAGCAGATCTGCACCGGTTGTGCCTGTGCACCAGTGCACTGTATCTGATCCCGCCACATGCCAGCACCTGGGCATATGTGTGTGTGTGTGTTGCTGTGCACTGCTGTGTGCAGTTGTGTATGGCTGTGTGGCACTGACACCCACCCCTGCACCACACCTCTTTGTGTGCATGTCCGTTGCCACATGCCCCTGCCTATGTGCTGTACCTGTGTGTGACCAGTGTGTGGGTGTGGCACCACTTACCTGCGTGCACCATAATGCTCCTGTGTGATGGTGTCCCTGTGCTGGTGTGCCATCCTCTGCAGTCCGGTATCCCTCCACCCAGGGGGGGCTGTCCACCACCCTCTGGCCCATTACCCTCATCATCCCCACTACTGTCACCCTCATCAGCCTCGACAGGTATCCCATGGTTAATGGCCTTGTTATGCAGTATGCAGCAGGCTAGGAATAGGCCACAGGATTTTGAGGGGCTGTACTGTAGGGCACCACCAGACTTATCTAGACAATGGAACCGTGCCTTCAGCATCCCAAATACAAGCTGAATAATGTCCCACATGCTGGTGTGCCTCATTGTACTGTTCCTCTGCTGGGGACGACGGGTGATGGTAGGGGTGAGCAGCCAGAGCCTGGTGGATAGCCACTGTCACCTGTGTGAATAATGATATGGTTAGCTCTGTGTCCTCTGTTACTGTGCCCTTGCCTGTTCCTGGCACCACCCTGCCCTCCCCATCCCATGCCCTGCTCTGCCCTACACCCCTTGCCCATCCCATACTCACCCACTAGGTGGCCTGCGGGGATGTCCCCATGCTCGAACCTGCAGCACAGTGCAGAGCTGTGCCAGATGAATGCATCATGTGCACTTCATGGATGTGTGGCACAGATGTTGGTGATGCACCCCTTGGCATCTCACACCACCTGGCAGTTCACACTAGAGAACCCCTTACTGTTCACTTACACCACACCCTCAGGGCCAGATGGTTTGCAGATGCCCACATGGGTGCAGTCAATGGCCCCAAGCATGCCAGGCATGTGTGGTACCCTGTGGAAGTCCTGCATGGTTGATGTACGCTCTGCCTGTGTGCTGGGGAACTGGATATATTCCAAAGCATGTGGCAGCAGGGCATTGAGGAACTGTGTGAGGAGGCAAGAAGTGGCTAACTGGGTTATGCCTGTAGTGTCCCCTGTTGGTCTCTGGAAGGTGCCTGTGGTGAGCAGGCACATTGCAGCTGTCACCTTTGTCTCCACAGACATTGTGTGGCTCTGTCTTGTGAGTGCCTGCATCTCTTCACTGCACAGCTCACAGAACTGCATCAGAATGGCCCTGTTCAGGTGATACCATCCCACAATCTTGTATCAGTGTAATTCTTGAAGGTGGTGTGGGCACGGTACCACCTGTTCTGGAATGTACATAGCGGGCCTTCCATGGCCATGTCACTGTTCCTCCTGCTTCCTCCACCCTCATTATGGCCTCCATTAGGAAGGTGCACTGTATAGCCCCTGATGTACTGTCTCTCCTGGGTGGTTGGCTGCTGTGGGCTGTTTGCCACCCTAGTGCACTGCATGACACTTTGCCTGCCTCTCCTTCACTCTCTCAACCCCTTGCTCACTCTCCACTGCCACCTCTGCCCCATGTCCCTGTGGCTGCCAGTGCCAGTCACTCTGTTCCTCAATGGCTCTGTCTCCCTTGCTTTGTCTTTGTTTCTGTTCCTCCACCTTCTCTTGCCACTCTCTCTCTCCTCCCTCCCTCCCTCCCTGGCGCAAGTGCTGTCTGTGTGCTTGCACCCTGTATCTATAGGCTCAAGTCTGCTAGGCACATCCAGGATTTGCTCTGCACTTGTGCCATGGTTCCACGGTTGTGTGGCATTTTAGTTATTTGGTCCACCAAAAGATCCCTGTGTTCTGCCAGACCCTTCCGGTTGCTGCTGGTGAGGACCCCATCTGGACCATACTGAATAACTAGATGGACGCATACAATAATATCGGCAAGTTTATTCTGTGCTGCAGATGTTCTCTTCATGAGGACAAGCCCCAGACTGACAAGTACTCTGACTGACAGGCATACATGGCAAGTTCTAAGTGCTCTTAAAGGGGTGGCAGCTTAACATTAAGCCCCATGCTTAATGTGTGCTTCACAGTAGAATATCACACTGTGCCACATATTCATGGGCACACCCCCTGCTCTTGAGCATGCATTCATTAAAGTTGTGCAATGGTACACTGAGACTTGCGCTGCACAATGGCTCCCACTGAATATTGCTCCTTGACGCAAGTCCACACTTGCACCAGTACAACTCAGTTGCACCATGCTGAACTGCTTTGAATATCCCAACCATTGCCTTTATTCTCTGACTGCATGGGACTGTGGTGATGGGTGGGGGGTTCCAAACAAGATTGAGGAAAATTAGTTTGAGCACAAATGTCAGGAATTAATAAAATACTGTGATAAAGTGAAATTGTTTAGTAGGTAAGAAAACCAGTATGCCAAAAAATAATTTTTGTAAGCAATGAGTGATTACATTGCATACTGCTAAAAGGAGGTGCTATATGGAGTATCCAGTGTTGACAGCAATAAATACTAATAGGAACAAAAATAATGATGAAATGTGGGATGATTTTTAATGCAGAAGTATATAAAAAAAAACAACACAGTGGACATGCTTTTCATAACTTTTATTTTGTTCAATGATGTACTACCATGAGCTGGAAAAAGGCACAATCTGGTTATGCTAATACACAGCTACGGTTCCCGCTTCTCAGAGGTGACTCAGATGATGTAATGCACATCAGCGCATGTATCCGCAAGCACATGAGATGGCATGAACTGCCGAGAGGAAACACAGCTAATTCTACAAGGAGGACCTAATTTTAAAACATTCTGATCAAAAAATGATTGCTGTAATCAGACATATAAATGTAGGGGCATCAACACAAACACCAGGCTGCAGCTGAAAATTAAAAAGGGAAACATTAAAAAATGGACCAGTTTAGGCATCCTTTAATGTAGTACAGTGCTATTTACCATCATGCTCAGCATCCAGCAACCCTTGAGAAAAGGATCACAAAAGGCATTATAAAATACAATTGTGTCAACTTTGTTACAAAACCTGAAACATATATATAGTTTTTATAGCAATGTTTTTTGAATAGTGCTGCCTGTTTTACCTTAGACAACTACTGCACATGATCTTTACAACTTTGGAGAAACAGGTCCTATAAGCTTGCTGACAGGGAATACTAGACTGTGAGGTCCTGAGATGACATCAGCAGCTCTTCACTGAAACAGGCTTTTTTGAACAGCTAGTGAAATCAGGGTTACAAAATAGCTCATAACTTTAAAATGAAGTAACCCAGAAACCTAGTTTTTGGTATGAGATTTACTGGGAGTATGTTTACTCTGATTCTGCAATGTAGCACTTTTCACGTCAGTGGCTTTTTAAAACACTAAAAAAAATCAGAAAATACCTAAAGAGGTTCTTGATGTTTTTGTGTTTAAAACCTTCAGTACTTCAACACCCTCAGTAACAGGCAAAACAAGATGGTGGCTGCAACACAGCTTAATCGATTGCAGGACAGTAACCTGTGTGAAAAATGCCACCATTCTTTGCAAAAAGAAGATGGTATTTTTCGTACAGTAGTCCTATTGTTCGAAAATAAGCTGCTCCTTTTTGCACAATACTCCTATTGCGGAAAAAATATGTCTTTCGTGCTTGACATATACATTTTCCCAATTTTCCCATAGGAAAATTAAACATTTCATAACTTTGGAATGGATTATTATTTTTCTGTTTTTTCACAACACTTTATAGCTTAAAAACCACTTGACAAATTCCCATAAAATTTGGCAGGTCAAATGACTTACCCCTAGAGATTATGCATGTCAAATTTCATGTGAATCCATTGAAGGGCTCCAAAGTTAGGCTCAAAGTTTGGGCTTTAACATATGAAGGCCATTTCACCCTAACTATACTGGCATGACATATACTGTATATCGATATATATGTGTGTGTGTTACAAAAAACTTAGTTAATGCATTAGTTAGGGTTAAAGCAACAAAAGTAGGAAATGTGATGTTAGGGTTTTGAGACAGTATAATATTCTTATTTTATGCTGAGAGCACATGGCTATCACATAAAAAGCTGTATCACAACCACAGTGTGAAAACCAGATCATGACATGTACACTATGAATATCAACCACAGTGTACACATCACTGCTGGTTATCAATACAGTGTACACGTCACCTCCCCCTCCTCATGCCGGTAAAAAAAAAAAGAAGGAAAAAAAAAAAAAAGAAAACAGAGCCCTATTGTATAAAATGGATATGTGGTGTCCCACTGTGTGATACCTATGTATCACAATGAGTGGACAGTGACCTTGGAAGCCTCACTTGTGGCTCAGCGATGCTCCACCACCTATGAGCTGAGGTCACTGTCCACTCATTGTGATACATACAGTATCACACACCTGGCCATCAAGTACCCCTTTATGATATATATGTATATATTTATGCAGTTGGGGAGGACATATATTCAGTGTGATAAATGCATTTATCTGAGTCACTGTATGTGTAAATAATTTTATACATACAGTGACCATTTATACACACAGTTACTATGTCACAAATCTCTTTAGAATTCATTTAGAATGTTCGGCCTCAGAAGCAGAACCAAATTCCAATAGGAATAACTTTAAAACGAGAAAAGATAGCATGGTACTGCGAGCACGAAAATTGTTCAGCACAAAATTATTTACCAAATGAGTGGTGTTTCATGCATAGATACCTTATAGATTTTTTGCAATTAGCAAAAAAGCAGAAGAAAATTACATTTTTTGTTCACTTTTTTGACTAACAAATGTGAATAATTTTAAAACAAAAAATAACAGCATGGTACTGTTATCACAAAAAGTGTTCAGCACAAAAATATCTACAAAATGAGTGGTGTTTCATTTATGAAACCTTTAATTTTTATAATTAGCAAAAAACAGCATAAAATTCTATTTTCTTTTCCTTTTTTGACAAACAAATGTGAATAACATTTAAATGAAAAAGGTGGCATGGTACTGTGAGCGTGACATTTGTTCAGCAAGAAGTTTTCTACAAAATGAGTGTTTCATTTAATAGCAATCACTATGCTAGGTGGACATATTCTAGGAAAGTTAACCAAAACTCCCAGAAATTATAATTTAAAAAAAAGTTAAAACAGTCAAAACCAAATGTTCCTGCAGTGACAGAAAGCATCCCTATTGCATAAATGAAATATACAATGGTGAGCTTTGAGATAAATGATTTATCTACACTAGTGCTGTTTAATCTCGGACACCTCACTCATGACTTGCACCACTCATGAGGTTACCTGAGGTCAAACAGCACTTGTGTAGATAAATCATTTATCTGACAGCTCACCATTGTATATTCTATATTTGTATATATATATATATATATATATATATATATATATATATATATATATATATATATATATATATATATATATATATTGCAAATAAACGTTGTTAATGCATCAGTTATGGTTTTCATTAAAGCATAAAAAGCTGGGAAATTCGATGTTAGGTTTACCAACCCACCCCCACCCTCCACACAACAGGAGTTGGGGTGTGCCTTGGGGTTGTTGTCTCTAACTCTCATTTCCCTTCTTTTTGAGAAAGTGTAATGTAACTGGTATGTGGTTGTGGAAGCATGGGCCCTCCAGGTCCTGCACTCCCCTCAGTCTACCCATTACTCCCACTTACGCATAAGTATGGACTTACCACAGCCTTATAGTCATGAAAAGTAACCCTTGTAACACTAATTTGGCAATATCTCAGTAATCATAGAAACTATGGAAAAAAATTCCACTGCAGTTGCAATCATGACTTCAAAACCTCCACGAGAGTGAAAAATCTGTATCATAAATTATTTTTGAGATACAGGTGCTGAAAGGTGACATGGGCACCACAAATCAATGGACACACTAACTCTGACATTCTCAAGATTTTTTTCACCCAGTTTTCAACATGCCATTTTGGGGACTCCACCTCATCATCAGTGTCACTGTTATTTCTTTAAACTGTCCCAAAAGTTGAGTTTGTACAGCGAACGTGCCATTCTGCACCACAGGTGCTAAATCATGTTTTGGGCATGATGTGAAAAATGACAACTGTATACTGTTCATGAGGAAGTGTGGAAAAAGGTAATGCTGAAAATCAGGAGTAAAAATATGAAAGATTGGTGAAGTTATGAGCACACATAGAAACTACACAATTCACGCTCATAATGTGGCCATTTATGGGAATTTTTTAACCACATTTTCAACATTGGCTTTTTTGTGAAATCCCCTCATGAACACTGGCACGGTGATTTTGTTAATCCTTCCTGAAAGTTGATTTCATGCAGTGAATGCGCTATTGTGCATCACAGGTGCGAAAACACATTTTGGGTAGGATGTGTAAAATGACAGCTGAAATGTTCATGAGGAAGTGTGAAAAAATGGCAATGTTGGAAATCAGGAGTAAAAATATAAAAAATGGGCAGTTACAAAAGTGCATAAAAACTTCACAACACACACTTGCAACACGGCAGTTTTTGATTGTTTGCACCAGATTTTGAACATAGGCTTTTGGGACATTCCCTCATGAACAGTGGGACTGTCATTTCATTAACTGGTCCCAAAACATGATTCTGCACAGCGAACGCAAAATCACCTCATGGGACTGAGTAATGAGATGAGAGTGACATTGTTCGTGAGGTGGGGTCCCAAAAACTCCATGTTGAAAATTTAGTGCTAAAATCTCAAAAAATGGCTGAGATATCAACATAAGTGGATCCTCCCCCCATTTACTGACATTATACTGCTTACCTTTGATTCTTCAGTTTGTGGTGTGCTTTGGCTTTGAAGAGTGCAGACATGTTCCGGTCCAGAGACAATCACTGCTCCTGACCTCTGGAGGTATGTATCAGCAAGGAGGGGTTGCAGGGAGGTGGGTACTCAGTGGAAGGGTGTGGATGGGGGAGAAGGGACTGGGGAGATGATGAGGGACCTTTTTCTTTTTTGCAGGTTTAAAAAAATTAAAGATGTCGGGATGGTTTCCTTTATTTACAGTTTTTTTTTTTTAAATAATATATAGTTGGGCACACTGGGGTGGGCTCCCAGTGTGCCATATTAATGTGTGTGTGTGTGGGGGTGCATACATGCTGACACGGGGACTGGGCACCCTGTTGTCGGACATGATTTAAGTTTTGTAGGAGCTACGGCCAACATGGGGATTGGGCACCCCATTGTCAGACATGCTTTCTATTATTGGGACTACTGCTGATGTGGGGATTGGGCACTCCATTGTCAGCCATGGCTGTTTCTGTTGGGGACACTGGGAGTGGGTTCGCCAGTGTCCCATACTGGTTGGGTGGGTCCTCTACTGCTGACATGGGGATTGGGCACCCCATGTTGGCAAACAATGTTTTGTTTTTTTTAATCATTTTATTCTATTTTCAGCTCATGACCTAGGATCCTAGATTGTATCTCGTGGATACGAGCTGAGGATACTAGCTAGAGATGGGTGAAGTGGCCTCAATTCACTCCATGGGTGATTAAGTGAGTGAAGGCGGATCACGAGAGTGCTTCTCAGCGAAGCAAAGTACTTGGACGTTATATAGGAACACCAAGTCCATTGAAAAACAATGACTTAGTGTTACTCTGCCTTCCCAAACCACTACTCCACTAATCTTTAAGGAGAACTACATTGGAAACAATGTACTTCACCTCATTCACCTTGTTTTAAGCTCCAAAGGCGGATTTTGCAGTGATTCATAAGATTTCAAGTCACATGGGCTCTAGATTGTTCTGCACAGCCTTAGTTTGGGGTAGTGTGTAGGAAGCTGTAGGAGACAGTCTGTTCTGAGAGCTCTGTGATTCAAACCTTCTAAAAGCTGTTAAAAAATCCTTTTTGAGTAATTTTTAATTTTTTGATGAAACTTTAGTTCATTAATTGTAGGAAACCCTCCTGTGCTCATCATCGAGCGTTTATTGTTTATGTATGGATTTTGAATGTTATTGTACAACATTCAGTCTGTGTACTGAGAGACAGTGGAAGTGTGCTTTGGGGGAGGGGCATATCTGTGGTGTAGCTAGATTAACTTGGAGAAGACAGTTCTTTCTGTTTTGGTGATATTTTCTTGTATAACTGTGTTAATGTACACACAGTAATGTTTTCAATAGTTCTTGACTTTTTTTGCTGATTGTTGTGGTGCAGCAGTGCATAATTTTAGTTTGTTTAAAATACGTGGTTATATTACTGAAGTTTTCAATTTGCTACACATTACTTAGTGTGTGTGTATGTGTGACGTGTGACATCAAATCAGGCACCTTTTATTGTGCCACATAGTAATTTCAGCAATGTGAACCTGCTATCCACTGCAGCCGCGTGAATTTTGTACTTCTTTGTGGTATCTTTACTAGCACTAGTACTAGTGACTGTTATTGCAGTACACCACCCCACCGTGGCCCTCCCCAACTGGCAAAGGTGTTCTTTTCCAGATTTGAATTTCTGACGGTGAGCACTTGTTAGGTGTTGTGCCTTTGTGTCTGCATCTCTTCAGTGCACAGCACAATCTTAATCTGTCTGTGCATTTGCATCTCTTTAGGGCCCAATCTCCATCTGTAACTTCAGTCACGGTTGTTTCTTTGGCTTCCCTTCAGAGTACTGAACTGGTGTGGTGCATATCTCTGCATGAACATTGTACTCATTAATATGCATTTTTAAGTCAGGGCCATCATCATGAGTCACTCATGATACAAATCACGATCTTCATCATCACGGTCACAAATGCAGTCACAAACTATGATTCACGATCACGTCACGAATCACAAAATAAATTTTTTTACTAGTTACTTGCATGTATTGTAAGCCTGTTTTATAGTATCTCTCCATGCTTCACCACCCCACCACTATATTCATTAATAAGAGTTTTTAAATTGGGGAGTTTTGTGCTACAGCTCATTGGGGAAGTGCTGTACAGCCATAGGCATTTGCGTTCCCATACATTTTCACATTGGTTATCTCACACCAAATCACGTTCTTCTTCATCATGGTCACAAATGCAATCACAAATTCTGATTCATGATCATGTCATGAATCACAAAATTTATTTTTTTACTAGTTACTTGCATGTATTGTAAGCCTGTTTTGTAGTATGTCTCCAGGCTTCACCCAATCACCACCACTGTACTCATTAATAAGAGTTTTTAAATTGGGGAGTTTTATGATACAGGCTCAGCTCATCGGGGAAGTACAGCCATAGGCATTTGTGTTCCTTCCTGTACAGCATGTGAGTTACAGTACTGTAAGTAGTGGTGGTGGGCAAGTGGCCCTAATTCGTTGAGTAACGTGGAATCCATAGAGAACTACACAGTGTGAAGCGGAGTACTTTGCTTCATAATGAGGAACACGAAATCCATTGAAATCAATGACTTTGTTATTCTACCTTCCCAAACCACTTCACCAATTTTAAGGTGAAGTACATTGAAATCAACGTAATTCGCCTCACTTCACCTTGTAATTGTGCTCCAAATGAAATTCTGCAGTGATTCATGGTATTGCAGGTCACATGGGCTCTAGATTTTCTGCACAGCCTCGGTTCTGTCCTGGGTAGGGTGTGTGTAGTGGTAGCTGGAGACAGTTTGCTCTCAGAGCTCTGCGATTCAAAACCTCTAAAAGCTGTTTAAAATGCCTTTTTGAGTCTTTTTTTGCTCAAAATTTAGTACATCGATTGTAGGAAACCCTTCTGTGTTCATATCATTAAGTGTTTATTGTTGTGTATAGAATTCGAATGTTAATTTAGAACAGCCTGTGTACTGTGAAGTGTGCTTTGGGCGAGGGGCATATTTGTGGTGTAGTTATATTAACTGGGAGAAAAAGGCAGTCTTTCTGTTTTGGTTATATTTTTCTTGTATAACTGTTAATGTACACACGGTGATATTTTCAGTAATTCTTGACTTTTTTTGTTGATTGTTGTGGTGCAGCAGTGTATAATTTGTTTAAAATGTTTGGCTAAATTACTAAAGATTTTCGATTTGCTACACATTACTTGTAGACTGTGTGTGTGTGTGTGTGTGTGTGTGTGTGTGTGTGTGTGTGTGCAATGTATGCAATTAAGTCAGACACCTTTTATTGTGCCACAGAGTAATTGCAGCAGTGTGAACCTGCTATCCACCGCACATGCATGACATTTTTGTTCTGCTTTGTGGTATCTTTACTGGTACTGAATTGTTTCTGCTGTGCACTAATCCCCCAACTGGCAAAGGTATTCCTTTCAGATTTGGATTTGTGACTTATGAGCACTGGTTGGTGTTGTTGTGCCTTTTCGTATGCATCTCTTGAGTCGCAGCGCAATCTCTTAATCTGTCTGTGCATTTGCAGTACACCATTAAGTCCGGGAGACTGCATTTCTTGTTACGCTCTCATTTCACTTCATCAGCACTGGGAATTTTCTGGACACAAGACAGTAGCATTTGGGGATGCACATTAATTCTGGTAACTCTGTGTGTGACCACTGTGCACATAGCTGAGTGCGCCTTTAATTCTGGGAGACTTTGCATTTTTTGTTACGCTCTCATTTCACTTCATCAGCACTGGGAAGTTTTCTGGACACAAGACAGTAGCACTTTGAGGATGAACATTAATTCTTGAGACTGTGGAGTACTGTCAATATTGTTGTCACTCCGCCTTACTCCGCGTTAAGGCGGAATGACAACGTGAAGTAATAATCACAAGGCAAAGTGAGCCTTTCCTATTGGGCAGTCCGCATAGCAAAGTGCCAACACGAAGTGCCGACTTCGCAGGCAGAATTTAAATTTGCTGCATCTCTAATCCTAGGTCATATTACACAGATATGAAGTAGGATTTAAATGATTAAATAAACACATTTTACAGGCATATTTCATCTCGTAAAGTGCAGAATGCACCAAAGGGGTACCAATAAGCAAGCTACATGTGTTGGTTCCTCCCAAGAATGTAATTTTGGAAGGTTTAACATTTTTTTGGGAGGCAAAACTGAAAACAAGATGGCAGCCATACAAAGTAGGAATTTTTCCACATGGAGCAGTATTCCTACCTTGTTTCATACAGCTATAGTGTACTGCCTACTGAGCATGCTCAAACTATTTTTTCAAATTTTTAAATTGCAATAACTTAAAAATGACTTATTCTTTTTACACCAGACTAGCAAAAGGCACATATGTGTGTTAGTCCCTTTCTACCCTGCAAATTTCATGTCAAACAACCAAACCCTCTGGGCTATGAGCAAGTTCAAAGAAAAATCCCAGCAAAGTCAATGGGTAAGACATGTTTTTCTACCTCTCCATAACTCATAGACTGCATCGATTCGAACAAAACTTTCCAGATCAAGAGATTTACACCGCAGGAAGGTGCATACCAAATTTCATGCAAATTTGTTCAACAGTTGCAAAGTTATTAAAGTGCAACATTTTAAATATAACATTGAAGTGTCTACTCAACTCTAACTATAGGGGTGTGACTGTGCCCCTAAAATTATAGTGGCACAGTAGTGACACTACAGTTAGGAATGCATGGCCACTTCTATGTTAAAGCCCAAAATTTGAACTTTAATAACATTGCAACTGTTTGTCCGATTTGCCTGAAATTTTGCATTCCTGGTCTGGTGCCATAGTTCTCTGGATCTGTTAAGTTTTGATTCAGTTGGATGTGTGGTTGCAGAGTTGGGGAGCATCAAAAGTGTAAAAAATCCTCACTTTTATACAAATTCTTTGCTCATCTCTACAAGCCAAACGGTTTGTGATTCTGGTATGAAATCTTTAGGGTATATGAGGACTTTGTCACGGAAGTGCCTTTTGAAGATTTGGTGAAAAATATTAATCTGTTCAAAAGTTATTAAACCTTTAATTTTCCCATTATAGTGTATGGGAAAAAATCTATTCCAATCTCAAAAACATTTGCAAAAGTACTTTTTAATGCTGCAAATCAGATTTTTACATCTGAGCTCCTGCCATCTTGTTTTCAGTTCATGACACTGATAAAATGCTCTAATTCAAAAAATACTGCCCTTTGGTAAACACCAACAGTTGTGTTTATCTAATCGGGGCCTGAGGAACATGATCCTGGCATTACTTTTTTAATAATAGTCAGAAATATGTTTTGGCCATTGGTAGTGCCGCAAATTTGCAGCAATGTTCATAAACAGTGACAAAATGTTTGCACAAATAGCAGCACTGTTTTGTGAAAATTCCCACAAATGTGCAGCACTACCTCAATGGGGAAAACCCATTGAGACCAGTCAAAACCACCAAAACCTTTTTTGGCCATTTTTTGGCTGAAATAATGCCAGAATCCTGTTCCTCGGCCCCCATTTAGGTAAATACCTTGTGGTGTTTAACTAATAAAATAGGTTTTTCTCCTTTTACAGCCTCTAAGGGGGCCTGAAGCATAAGTTATTTAAATAAATTGCTTCTGACAACACTGCTGTGCCAATCCTCATGCTGGTGGTAGAATATGGTCCCCCCACACACACTTGCCACTGTGGGACACTGTGTAATCCTCCCAGTGTCCTGAATTTTTTTTACAAAATGATTCTGTCAACATCAGAGTGCCCAATCCCCATGTTGCAATAGAACTCTACCCCTCTGCCCTGTGGTACACTGGGTAGCCACTCCCAGTGTGCTGTTATTTTTACCTTTGCCAACATTGGGGTGTCCAATCCCCATGTGGGCACTAACCCTAACTATGTGGGACACTGGGTAGCCCAGTCCCAGTGTCCCTAGTTACATGAGTCACTTTCCAGTACTTTGAGACACTGGGAGCCCACCCCAATGTCCTGATATATATGTACCTGTAAAAAAAGACAGTTCCCAACATCTTTTTTCTCTGTAAAAAGAAATGGTCCCTCGTCATCTCTCTTATCCCTCTCCTCAATCAATCAATCAATCAATCAAAATCTTTATTTATTCAGGCGAACATCATTGAGCAAAGCTCATTTACAAGATGGACCTGAGTGGTCATACAAATGAGGATACAAGTATTATTACATAGACAAGAATAGAATAAATAGCAATACAATGGCATGAAATGATTATATACAACAATTTACATATATACAAGTAACAATAGAACCATTTAGCCTGTAGGAAAAAAAGAGGACAAAGGGTATAGCAGTCCTAAAATATAAGTTATATGGTCTAAACTAGTTTTAAGTGAATATAATAGGTGATTCGGAAGAAAAAATTGAGTTAATATAATGGATAGAAAAGGGAGGTTTAGTTGGGTCAGATTGGTGGGGTTATGCTTTATAAAAGCAATTGCAGAGCTCTGGAAAAGGGGAGAACAATCTTTTGAAGGGATGCCAGAGGTAGTAGGCTATCTAGCTTCATGGATTTTTGGAGAGAGTTCCATGCAGCTGCTAAGGAATAGCTGAAAGCAGCCCTCCCATACCGGGTGCAGGCATTGGGGACCTTTAATGTGATGAGTTTACTGATCCTTAAGGTGTATGGCCTGGTTGTAATTTGGGTAAAGCAATCAGTGATATAGGTCGGTAGTTTGCCTGTTAACGCTTTGAGTATCCAGATAACAGCATTCCTATTTCTTCTGTGTTGCAATGATGTCCAGTTGACTGCCATATAAAGGGAGCAATGATGGGTGTTGGAGGGAAGGTCAGTAATAAATCTTATGGACCTGTGATACAGGGTGTCCAGCTTATGTAAGAGATGACTTGAACAATGGCAGTAGAGAAAATCAGCATAATCAATGAGGGATAGGAATGAGGCCTGAATTAACCTTTTTGGAATCACTGTTTAGGTAATGTTTATTCTAAAAATAGTCCGAGCCTCTGTCTTAGCTTTTTAGTAACTCTTCAATATGGACAGAATAGTCAAGCCTGTTATCTATCCAGACTCCAAGGTATTTGAAGTTATCAACAAATTCAAGTTTCTCTCCAAGTAAGGTGGATATATGTAGGGTGTTGGATGCTGGGGTAGTGGTAGTACAGCTCTTTGTGGTAAAGAACATAGCTTTTGTTTTTTGCATTTAGAAGTAGTTTTTGTCAAGTAGATTGTGCTGCAGAATGGAGAATTCGGATTGTGAAGTTCACAGGCTTTGAAAGGTGAGGGATTGCTGACATACAATACAGTATCATCAGCAAACAGATGAATGTTAGATTGAGTGAGGTTGGCATCAATATTGTTTATATAAATAGCAAAGAGGATAGGGCCAAGAATAGAGCCTTGTGGTACACCCCTTAGCAGAGGTTTTGAGGTGGATAGGTAATTTCCATTTCTAACCAGTTGCGACCTATCTGAAAGGTAATCCTTAAACCAGTTGAGTGATAGGGAATCCAGGCCTAATGAGTTAAGGGAGGTGAGTAATAAGTCATGATCCACTGTGTCAAAGGCTTTACTCAAATCCAGAAACACACACAGGTAAAATTTTTTTGTCCAAATTAGTCTGCCAATCGTTGGTTACCTTGGCTAAGGCAGTAATGGTGTTATGCTTTGATCTAAATCCAGATTGTGCAGAATTTAGAAGGTTATTGTTATCCAGATAGTCCCTTTAACTGAGAGTTTACTAGTTTTTCGAGCATCTTAGATAGTACTGGTAGGATGGAGATAGGTCTGTAATTGTTGAGATCCCTAGTATCACCAGATTTGAGTAATGGAACTACTTGAGCTGTTTTCCAAGTAGATGGAATGGATCCAGTAGTTAGGAAAGATTGAAGAGATGAGTAAGGGGGCAGATAAGACATGGAAGCAATTTTCAGGAAATAGGGATCAGGGAGTCTGCACCTGCACTTTTAGTTGTGTCTAAATTAGAGAGGAGATCTTCCACTTCTTTCACGGATATTGGGATGAAGGAAAAGTTGAAGTGGCCATTTGTCCCACAGTAGTTTGCAGGTTCAAGGAAGATCTCAGGATATTTGCAGGTGATGAGTCAAATGCTAGGCCAGCAGTGGTGAAGTGAACATTGAAGGTATTTAAGATTTCTTGTTTACCTGTAATTTCTGTGTCATTTAGTAGCAATTTGGTGGTTAAGGCAGGAGTAGAATTCTGGCCCAGAAGTCCTTTTATTGTACCCCAGAGTCTGGATGGGTTATTGTAGGAGGCATCCAATTCAGCTGTATAGTAGGCAGTTTTGGCAGTTCTTATTTTTTGTACATGAATTCCTTGCTTTTCTGAAATTTAGCCAATCACTGGTGTCCTTTGTTTTTCTTGCCTTTTTCACAGCTTGTCTCTGGTTCTCAAGGCTGCTTTAAGCTCAGAGGTGAACCAAGGGCAGGATTTTACCTTAGTTCTGATACTGGTGATAGGTGCATGAATATTGAGAACATTGGTGATAATATCCTTTAAAGTCTGGAGTGCTGTTTCAACAGAGGTTGTAAGATAGAAATCTTGCCAATATATTGTGAGTACTCAGGTCATGGAGGTAACCTGAGATATTGAAATTCTTTTTTGACCTTTTGAGGATAAATTCTGCAGGATTTGGTGGTTTGAGTGTGGATCTTATGCCAGCTATAGGGTAATGGTCACTCACATCACTTGGCAGTACTCCTGCATGTGAGTATAAGTGAGGCTTGTTTACCAACATAATATCCAGGAGTGAGCTGTTGCTGGAATTTCTTCGGTTAATCCTAGTTGGGTCTTTAATCAGCTGTGTGAATCCATAGGTGTCACAAAAGGTTATCAAAGGTGCAGATACATTAGACAACCAGTTTAAATTCAAATCACCAAGGATGACGGTATCTTCAGGGCCTTGGTTGAGAATTGACCCTAGGTGAGAAAGCAGTTTAAGGCCTGCAGAGGGGCCTATAGCATCCAATCAGTTTAAATGGAGACAATTAGGAAGGCAAATTTTGATTGATAAACATTCAAATTCATTTGGCTCAGATGTGTTGATGAGGCAGGTTGCAGAGATGGTGTCCTTAATGTATATGGTCACCCCACCACCCCTGAAGGGCGATCTGCTCTGAAGAGCTGGTAATTGGGAAGGTTTACAACACTGTCTTTTGTTGTAGGCCTGAGCCAAGATTCAGAGATGACCAGGAAGTCTGGAAGAGTATGTGCCACCCAAGCCTGTATTAAGATGAACTTTTTAGGAGGCTGCAAGCATTGAAGTGTATGAAGCTTAGTCCTTTATGGTAGTCAGCTCAGAAGGGAAGATAAATTGACAATGGGGCCAGGATTAATCTCAATGGTGCCAATGCATAAAAGGAGGTAGAAGATTAATTTGACTAGGGCTCCAAGGGATAGGGATAGAGAGTGATCAGAGCATTTCCTCTTAATCCTAGATGCACACTGTGTAGTGGGAGATGGTGCTGTTATATAGGTGTGTCTTTTATCATAACATAGGAGTCTGATGGACAGGCATAGAGGGTTTTATAGATCCAGGATACATGTAAAGGGCTAGGGAGAGCTGGATTGTTAGAGAGCTTTATGTGGGATACCCCAGGGGTTGCAGTGTAATAGTGGTTCAAAGTGAATAAGGAATAGATGGTTGTACATTGTGGATGGCAGTGGAGAGCAGAACATATTCATTAACTTATTCGTCATGACAGGGGTATAATATGATTATCATAATGGAATGGGGAGATGAGAGGTTATGAGCAAAGGAAACAAGTTAGCATTGTGCGGGGTAGGTATGGGTTAACAGAGAAGGGAATTAGATGTGGGCGTGGATGAGAGAAATGGCGGGAAAGAGTGTATAAATACAATTAACCAAGAGGGGGGAGGGGGGCGGGCAAAAATTTTGCGGCTTTGCCCGTACCTTTCACACTGCTTCTCCCGGCCTCCTGGAACTCTTGGTCTGCTGGAGGTCACCGCCGGCCTGCTGGCGGCTCGGAGCCCCTTCTGCGGCTGGAGCTGGAGGGCAATGCCGGCTGCAAGTCAGGGGACAGAGGAGAAGGCAGTGAGAAGGCAATTTTATTGCAGGCAATCTGCAATTAGGTGCAAGAAACAAGAATCTGCACAACAAAAGACTGGGAGGGTTTGGGGGGGGGGTTAGGCGCCTAAGCGTCTAGCCCACACAGATCCCCAGAAAAGGCTGAATCACTAGCAAACATCACATCAAAACATGTTTAAATTACCCACAATTTTAAGTAAAAACAGCTCTTTTAAGGAAATTAACACAAGTTACAGCTAATCAGAAAAAATCCCATCCAGAAAAGTGTTGCAGAGTCCAGACACTCCCTCTGCATACTCACCTCCTTACACCCCCCTTACCCCATACTTACCTCTGGAGGTCAGTGGCTGCAATCTTCTCTGGACCAAGACATGTCTGCATTCTTCAAAGCCAAAACATGAACTGAAGAATCAAGGTAAGTGCTGTATAATAGCTGTCTATGGCATTTTGAACTTTAGTTGATATCTCAGCCATTTTGCAACATTTTTGCACCAAATTTTCAAAATGGGCTTATTGGGACCCCACCTCATAATTACTGTCACTGTCATGTTGTTAATTGGATCCATAATGTGATTTCATGGTCGCTGTATGGAATTGCCTATTGAGACTGATTAAGGAAATGGCAGTGCCAGTGTTCAAGAGGGGCAGTCTGAAAAAGCTCATGTTGAAAATTTGGTGAAAAAATTCCAAAACATGACAGAGTTACGAGCGTGCATTGGTAGTTTCTATGCACACTCATAACTTCACCAATTTTCATATTTTCATTCCAGATTTCAACATTGCCATTTTTGCACACCTCCTCATGAACAGCACAGCTGTAATTTTTTCATATCCTGCCCTAAATATGTTTTCACACCTGTGGTGCAGAATGGCACAGTTGCTGTGTGAAATCAACATGTGGGATGGATTATTGAAATGACAGTACCATTGTTCATGAGGTGGGGTCCAAAAGGCCATGTTGAAAATTTGGTGAAAACGTCCTGAAAATGCCAGAGTTACGTGTGTCCAATGAATTTATTCTATGTGTGCACATAACTTTGTTACTTTTCAATCTTTTGATGCCAAATTTTCAACATAACAATTTTCACACCACTTCATGAACAGTACAGCTGTTATTTTTCACATCCTGCCCAACATGTGTTTTGCACCTGTGATGCAGAATAGCGATGCAGTTGTGCATAATTACATTTTGCCATGCATTTCACAATTTCTCTGTAGCGGGGTACATGAGGTGGAGTAGTAAGATGGCTATGCTGACAGTTTCATCACTGTTGTTTGATGCATGGAAGCACAGGGCCAAGGGGGCCCTGCACTTCCACACCTACATAGATATGTGCATCAATGGTGGGATTGGAGCAGAGGGTCTGGAGGACACTTAGATCTTACAATAAAATAAGGATACTATTATACTATCTCAAAAAGAAGGGACATTCATTGCAAAAAACTCTCTTAATGCATCAGTTAGGGTTTCTATTGTAGCAGCAAATGTTTGTAAATTCGATGTTAGTGTTACCAACTCTACCACCCCTCACCTCCTCACCCTCCACACACCAACAGGAGTCAGGGTGTGCCTTGGGTTGTTGGGCTGAACTCTCACCCCATTCTACTATACTGTATCATGCCAGCTTCCCTACACATGGAAGAGTAAGTGTTAGACTTGAGAAGCCCAAGGCACACCCCACACCTGCTCTCCTGCTTGATTAGGGTGGGTGGGATTTTAGGGAAACCCTAATGTCTCATTTCTCAACATTTGTTGCTTTGACCCTAACTGGAGCAATAACAAAGTTTTTTGCAATATATAGAGAATACTGTCTGGGCAACTGTGCAGAACCAGCCTGTGCTGCCTCTGAGGGGGTTCTGATTCTGTTACACCTAGAGAGCGAAGCTTGAGAGGTCACATAGAATCACTACCCTGAGGTGGTAGTGCAGGCTGGTCGGGCACAGTTTGCTCAGTCAATATTTTTTATAGTGTATAGTGACCCCACAAGTTCCAGAACAAAAATAATAAAATAAAAAAATCTTGAAATGATTTTGAATTTAATGCTCCCCTCTGCCACTTTGGGAAAAAAAAACACCCCCACCATCCTGTCAGAAAATTTACTGTTCAAATTCTGAGATGTGGGCACAGCATTTTTTCCTTCAGCTAAACTGCTGGCTCATGCACTCTTAAAACCAACCAAGATATTGTTGTATCACAGTATGGTATTACCGCGTTCCATAAACTTTGAACTGTGGTACAACAACATTTTGACTGCAATGGATTTCTGTGTGTAACAAGGAGTCACTATATATATATGTGTGTGTGTGTGTGTGTGTGTGTGTGTGTGTGTGTGTGTGTGTGTGTGTGTGTGTGTGTGTGTGTATGTGTATGTGTGTGTGTGTGTATGTATGTGTGTATGTATATGTATATGTATATGTATATGTATATGTATATGTATATGTATATGTATATGTATATGTGTATATATATATTTTCATTGCAGAAAACTCCATTACTGAATCAGTTAGGGCTGATAGTACATCAACAAAAGTTTGAAAATTCAATGTTAGGGTTACCATCCCACCTACACACACCACTTGATGTTGGGGTGTACCATGGGTCCTGGGTCCAACTCTCACCCATTACATATGTAAACAAGCTGACATGCTACAGAATAGGAGAATGGGGTGAAAGTTGGGCCTGATGACCCATGGCCACTCCAACATTGAGTGGTGTGGAGGAGAGGTTGAGGTGGGGTGGTGGAGGGAGATAACTCTAACATTAAATTTCCAAACTTTTGTCAGTGTACTTTCAAACCTAACTGATGCATTAACAGTGTTTTTGCAATTAATTTCCCTTCTTTTTGAGAAAGCGTAATGTAACTGGTAACAGGTATGTGATTGTTGGAGCATGGGCCCTCTGAGCCCTGTTCTTCCTTCTTGGTGCCCATTTTTTGCTTAATAATATGCATATGTGGGTGTGTGGGCCCTCTGGACCCTGTGCTCCCACTTTTAGGCACATCAGTGGGGCCAGGCATTGCAACACTGCAAATGTCATCAAAAAAGCACTAATCATTTTTTTGTGCTATGAAATGCCAAAAAACTGGCTCATTGGCATTTTAATTTTGCAAAATTCTGCTACTTTACAAAACTCCCATGGGTCAACATACGTGACTTTCATGAAACTAAACAGTAGTGTACAACACCACTGGCTCTTTTGCAAAACAAAAGGCAGTGTCAGAAATCTACTGGTACTTTTGAGAAACAATAGGTAGTGTTGCAACATTACTGGTACTTTTGTGAAACAGAAGGTAGTGTCACAACACTACTGGTACTTTTGTGAAAGTAACAATAGTGTTTCAACACTACTGGTACTTTCTCAAAACTAAAGGTAGGGTTGAAACACCACTGGCACTTTCTTGACCCACTTCACAAATACAGGTGGTGAAAGATGGTGCAGACATCGATATCTCAGTAATGTTTTCCATAGTTGCCTTTTGCTAGTTTACTGAAAAAATGTACAACATTGCCATTGTAAATGTAGTGTAATGTAACTGGTATGTGGTTGTGGGAGTGCGGGCCTTCCGGGCCCTGTGCTCCCGTAATGCTTAGCATATTTGCATAGTGGTATGTGAATGTGAGAGCATAGGGCCCTTTGGGCCCTATGCTCCCACTTACACATAAGTGCAGGGACTTAACGCAAGCCTACAAACATGGAAATTAACCTGGGACACTAATTTGCCAATATCTCAGTAACTGTAGCAGCTATGAAAAAAATTCTACAGCAGTTGTAATTATGACTTTAAAACCTCCACGCATCCTTAGTTCACCTTTACCTGAAGTGAAAAATCTGTATCTCGAATCACTTTTGAGATACGGGTGCCGAAACGCAATGTTGATGCCACCATGTTAGCCTATGGGAAATTTCTCAACTTTGGAACACTACAGCTAAGAAAGTGTTGAATGGTTTGGGACCAAACCAACAAAATGCACATCAGTACACCCAGGGCTTACCACCCTGTAAATTTCAGCCCAGAAGCCCCAACCGTTTAACTGCAGTGGAGTGACAAAGAATTCCTCTTTTTTTGCATGTTGTATTGTCGCATAATTGTGACACTTTCACAAAAAATGCAAAAAGATGGGCATGACACTGTCATGCTTTGTGAAAGTGTCACATCCATTCTGTAGCAATTTTGTGACACTATGGGTAGCTGATCTCACAAAAGACATTTCTGGGGGGGATTTACCCCCCAAAAAAGGTTGTGCTGTGTAGCTCAGGGCCCAACTAGGTAAACAGTTGTCAGGCCCAACTTTCACCCCATTCTCTGTGTAAGCAAGCTGACCTGCTACAGCATAGGAGAATGGGATGAGAGTTGGGTCTGACAACCCCATGGCACACCCCGACATCTGTTGGTGTGTGGGGGTTGTTAAGCGGTAACCTTAACATCACATTTCATATTTTTGTCACTGTACAAGCAACCCTAACTGATGCATTAACAACGTTTTTTCAATGATTTTCCTTCTTTTTGAGAAAGTGTTATGTAATTGGTAACTGGCATGTATTTGTAGGAGTGCGGGCATTCCGGATCCTATGATTCATTAATGTTGCCCATTTTTTTGTGTAATAGTATGCATCTGTGGGAGCACAGGCCCTCTGGGCCCTGCACTCCCACTTACACATAAGTACAGAGTCATACAACAGCCCCATAGTACTGAAAGGAACCCTCATAACACTTATTTGGCAGTATCTCAGTAACCAAAGCAATGTTATCCTGTGGTAAATTTCTCAACTTCAGAACACTGTAACTATTGACCCGTTGAATGTTTTGGGACCAAACCACCAAAAGGCACATCTGTGGGACCACGGCTTGCCAACCTGCAATTTTAAGCCCAAAAGCGCAATCCACCTTGGCACAATGAAGTGACAAAGAAAATAACACATGGGACAATGCTTTCGAGCATTGTTTTCTTGACAACTTTAATGTTTTCATGGCACCTCTATTCCTTATAATAGAATATTTTCATGAACAAAAATATGTTGTCGAACCACCTTTTATTTTGTTTGTGGTCTTTGTCGCGCTCACAGAAAAATGTTTTTGTGAAAACAAAATGGCAAAATGCTGGAAAAATTTTGAAAAACATATTTCCAGACTACCTGCACAAAAACTGAAGTCAGGGGCAAGTTCCTTAAGGCCCGAATAGGTAATCACAAATGTTGCTATTTAGCAAGAGGCACTATTGTTTGATTTACAATGTTTTTTGCCTCTTGTTAACTGAAAACAAGATGGTGACAGCATGAAAACAAAAATTCTGGAGCATGAAAACAAAAAAGTTGTTGCGACGTTTTCATGTCACCCATATACATTTTCCCCAGGCTAAAATGGGACATGAAAAACTTCCATAACTTTTGAATGGATTAATATTTTTTCACAAAATCTTCAAAAGGCACCACCCTGACCAAGACCACATATAAAAATGCACATTTGAAGCCAGACACACACACACATACACACACCGTTTGTTCTCTGGAGCCTGACAAAGAATTGTACAAAAGTTGAGGAGTTTTCGCATTTTTGACAATTTCAGGTTTAACATAGAAGTTATCTTTCACCCTAACTATAGTGGCACTACCCAGCCACTATAATATAATTGCAAAAAACTTTGTTAAAGCATCAATCAGGATTCCAGTGGCAAAAGTTTGGAAATGTGATGTTAGGGTTTCCAACCCTAACACCCTCCCTGCACACACCAACAGGTGTCGGAGGTGTATCTAGGGGTCATCAGCCCAAGTAAATAACATGAGACAGGTACAGAATAGGCCTTTATTAAGCCTCACTATCCCTCCCTTGGTCTTCCTTCCTCCCTGATGTACCTATAAAGGTTTTATCCCCTTCTTAACTGAGTTGGCTATCTTTTCCTCAGTTTGGGCCTTTGCTGTTCTGACTGCCTTCCCAGCCTCCTTTGCTTTAACTGATACAGTTCTCTGTCCTGCTCCTTCTGTGATTCCTTGTACTTCCTGAATGCTTTCTTTTCTCTTGAACCTTCACTGCCACTTCCTTTGAGAACCATAGTGGTTTCTTACATCATTTTGTTTTGTTTATTTGCTTCACACAAAGGCTTGTTACCTCTGTGATGGCAGTTTTTATTATTCCCCATTGTTCTTCACCCCTCCTTCCTGCCCATTTGCTAGTGCATTCCTTAGGCACTCACCCATTTTAGCAAAGTCAGCCCTCCTAAAGTCCAGTACTTTTGCCTTTGTATGGCTTGACTCTATTGCTGTGTTTATTGTGAACCATACTGTTCGATGGTGCTAGTTCCCAGATGGCTACCCACTTCTACATCTGTGATCCTCTCTCCATCTCCATTTGAGAGACCAGGTCTAAATTGCTCCCTCTCAGTGGGCTCCAATACTAGTTGTCTAAGGCATGCCCCTGTAGGGCATCTAGAATAACCCACTCTTGAAGTGGCTGCTGCAACTGCACTCCAGTTAACATCTGGCATATTCAGATCACCCATCAGCAATATCTCCCCTTTCACAAGCTCCATCCTTATCTTGAAATTTCTATTTGTTGCTTTTTATTCCTTCCCTATGTAAGAGCTACTCCTCCTCCTCTTTACCCTCCTGTCCCTCCTGTAGATAGTGTATCCTGGTATGTTTACGTCCCAGTCATGGTTTTGTGTGTACCATGTTTCTGTGACTGCCACGATATCCAGATGTTCCTCCTCCATCAAGGCCACTAATTCAGGAGCTTGTTACCCAGACTACGGGCATTGGTACTCATTGCTCTCCATTTTTTGATGGCTTTACCTTCTGTTGCAGCATCCCCCACTGACCTTTCTTCCTCGGTCTTTTTCTCATTTAGTACCCTGTTTTGTAGGGAGGCTGGGATTTTCCTGCTGCTTATCAGTGCCTCCCCCTTGACTAGTTTAAAAGCTTGCCAATGAAGCATTTAAACCGATTGCTCAAAAGACTTGTTCCCTTCCTGGACAGATGCAGACCATCCTGCCAGTATAGGCTGGTGTCCCTCCAGGTGGAACCCCAGTCCCCAATGAAGCCAAACCCCTGTGCTCCACACCATTTTTTCAACCATTCATTAAACTGCATGGTGCAAAGTACCCTTGCCTCACCCATGCCATTGACAGGCAGCACCTCTGAGAAGGATACTGTGTGTGCTACTTGTCTTAGGCCCCTCCCCAACTCTACAAAG
Organism: Neoceratodus forsteri; assembly: GCA_016271365.2. NCBI lineage: Eukaryota > Metazoa > Chordata > Ceratodontiformes > Ceratodontidae > Neoceratodus > Neoceratodus forsteri. Next base: position 274,505,727 of record CM057453.1, on the reverse strand, counting down.
TCCTTCTGCACTGCTCTAATCTCATGATGAGCCAAGTCATTTGTCCCTAGGTGGACAATTATGTCCAGCTCAGACTCCCTTGCAGCTGTTCTCGTGATCCTGAGGATGCTTCCTGTCCTCTCAAGCCATGGCACCAGGCAGGCACCTTACTTCAGTTTTCCCAGCTCCCCCAGTTCTATCCCTAATAATTGAGTCCCCACCAGGGCTGCTTCCTTTCCCTGTGGTGTCCTCTGCCTCCTTCCTGTGGGCCTCCTTGTGACAGTTGTCATCAGCTCCTTAGTCTCTGCGGGTGCATCCATGGGGAGCTATGCTCCCCAGAATGGTGTATGGATTGTGGAGTGGAACAACTGACTGGGTGTGCCTCTGTTCCACCATCCTCACCCTCCCTGAGCCACTGTGGTCCAACTGCTGTGCTTTCTTCAGCAACCTCTGAGGTAGTGGTGGTGGCTGGTGCTCCCTGGATGGGAGGTTCCCTTCTACTGTCCAGTGTGGCCTGGGGAAGGTTCCTTACTACTGTCCAGTGTGCCTGAAGACGGGCAACTTCCTCCCTCAGGGCGAGAGTTGTCTGCAAATAGGGCAGCATCTCAGCCTCCAGAAAGACTCCAGGAAGACTGCTGCCCCACAGCCATTACATTTCACTACTCCCCACATGTTTATCTCTTTTTTGTTTGTTTTGTTTTGTGTGTGTGTGTGTGTGTGTGTGTGTGTCTTGGCATGGTGTGTGTGATTGGTTATATAGAAATATATATATTATACAATGTGTATGCTTATATTGTCAGTGCAGTGTGCTAGAGAGGATATGACAGTGATATGCACCTTGCACTCTTGAGGAAATGATGTCAGAACCTCAGGTATAAAGGAACTATTTCCAGAGGTGGGTAGGGTGAGGGGTAGGAAGGGGTTGGGCCTAAACTGTGCCCTCACAAAACAATCAGCTAAAAGCTCTCACCCACCGCTGCAATGAGTGCCTTCCTGTCAGCAAGATACCCTACACAACAATTTGACAGAGAAAATCCCCTGCTAATCAAACAGAGAAAAATCCAGACATCCAAGTCAGACACAGGTAAACCTCTCCAGCCCCAAACAGCCTGGTGGTTTGTTAGCTACAAAGGAAAATCAAACATGCAGTTATTTCAGCCCTTCTGAAGATGCTGACAAGATAAGCAGTTTTGAAAATCCCCTTCCTGAATTAAAAACTAAAATAATCAAACACAAAGCAATACCACTGTAAAAGTAGGGAAAACGTCTCTCAGATGTAAGCAAGAGAGAGAGATTAGTTACAGATATCTAGTACAATATAGTATATCCCACGCAGCTTCTCAGTTGTTTCAAAGCACCCAGTACACAACTTGGAAGAAGATGGACTTCTGTCTGAAACAGGATCACACCAGTAGTTTATAGTAATTGATCAATGCTGAAAGCAGTCAAGCTAGACAATTGGCTGTGATGCAGACCTCTGACTTGCAGAAGACAATTTCCCCCACCTCGAGGCTATGTCTGGCATCTAATTACAAACTGCAGCACTTGCTATTTTAAATCACACAACCCCACCAAATATTGCAAAATATATTGATGCAGATTGTCACAGAATTCTAGTAATCAGTCCAGTTAGCCACAAAGGAAAATCAAATATGCAGTTATTTCAGCCCTTCTGAAGATGCTGACAAGATAAGCAGTTTTGAAAACCCCCTTCCTGAATTAAAAACAAAAATAATTAAACACAAAGCAATACCACTGTAAAAGTGAGGAAAACTTCTCTCAGATGTAAGCAAGAGAGAGAGATTAGTTACAGATATCTAGTCCAATATAGTATATCCCACACAACTTCTCCAGTTGTTTCAAAAGCACACACAGTACCAATTGGAAGAAGATGGAGAAAACTATCCAAATCAAGCATTGGTCAATGCCAATATTTGCTTTGTTGATATTAGCGTTGGACGTGCAGGAGTTAGGCATGCAGAATAGGAATGGCAGTGAAATATTGAACTCCACGCTAATCCCACCTCCACCCTGCAGAGATGGACAGGCATTGGGTGTGTCTGTGGTATCAGCCCATAATGCCCATGGCATTTCACCTCACCCTAGTACCCTGTAGACACCAAAAAAGTGCTGAGGTGTGCCTTGGGTGTTAGCTCACAGTCACCCCATTTCATAAGGACATAAGCTGAAATGGATACAGTACAGGAGAATGGGGTGAAGTCTGGGACTGAAGAGTGCAGGCACACCTCAATGCCTAATACTGGCTTCACAGGTGGATGGAGATGGCATGAGCATTACAGCGGTGATCCAAAGTTACACCTCTGATGCCTAATCAGGGTCTGCACAGGGTGTGATGTTATTGTTAGAAACCCTAATGCCCGGGTGTGTGTTGGTATTTGCACTACACATTTTCAATATGGCCATTTTGTGACCCCCCACCTCATGAAAGCATTTGGGACCTCTTCTTATGAACAGTGGCAGTGTGAGATTTTGTTAATGTGTCCTGAACTTTGAGTTCCTACAGCGATTGTAACTATTCCTGTAGCCAGATGTGCGAAAACACAGATCAGGCAGGATGTGGAAGAATGACAGCTAAAATGCATACATAGGAGGTGTGAAGAGATGGCAATGTTCAAAATCTGAAGTGAAAATATTAAAATGCTCAGAGTTCTGAGCTAGCAGTGGAAAATGCTAACACATGCATAATACCGCAGTCATTTAGTGAATTATTTCACCTCAAATTTTAACATAGGCATTTTGTGACCTCTGCTCATAAACACTGTCACTAGCGATTTTCTTCAATCTGTCCGAAACATTAATTACCCACAGTGACCACGCCATTGTGTGCCAAATGTGCAAAGCATATTTCAGGCAGGATATGAAAATGACAGCTATACTGTTTAATAAGGAGGTGGCAAAATGCCAATGTTGAAAAGCTGGAGTGAAAATATTACAAATTTGTGCACTTCTGAGCATATCGTGGAAAACTACGCAACATACGCTTGGTAACACAGTCATTTTATGGATTTTTGTCACAAATTATCAACATAGCCATTTTAGGTCCTTTGCTCATGAGCAGTGTAACTATGAATTTTCTTAATGTGTCCCAAACACTGATTTCCCACAGCTACCATGCTATTCTTGTGCTGGAACTGCAAAACATACATTTCGCACAGGATGTGAAAATGACAACTGTACTGTTCATAAGGAGGTGGGGAAAATGCCAAAATAGGAAAATCTGAAGAGAAAAATATTACAAATCTTAAGGGTTATGAGTATGTGAAAGTGCACAATGCATGCTTGTAACACAGTCATTTTATGGATCTTCATCACCAAATCTCAACATAGGCATTTTAGGATCTCTGCTCATGAACCATGTCACTGTGACTTTAATGTGTGCAAACACTGATTTCCACAGCTACCTATGCTATTTCTGTGCTGGAACTGCAAAACACATTTCGGCCAGGATGTGAAAAATGACATACAAACTGCTCTATAAGAGGTGTGGAAAAATGCCAAAGTTGAAAATCTGGAGTGAAAATATTAAATAATTCATGAAATACAAGCATGTAAAAGCTACATACGCTAAATAAAACAACCATTTTTTGGGATTTTTCCACAAATTTGCAACTTAGGCTTTTTGAGAGCCCATCTCTATGAACACTGGCACTGTCATATCATTACTCAAGTTCTGAAAGGTGATTCCATGCAGTGACTGCACAATCACCTTCCTAGGGACTGAATAACGCCATGGGAGTGACTGAATTCATGAGGAGGTCCCAATAAGCCCATGTTGACATTTTGCAAAACTCCAGAAATGCCAGATATGTACATTCAAAGTTGGAAAAAATTGCCATTATACAGCTTACTGGCATTTTAAGCCAGTTCACGGTCTGCTTTAAAGACTGCAGGCGTGTTCCCGGTGCACCGAATATTGTCGCGCTGGGCTCAAGAGGTAAGTATAGGGTGATGGTGTGTGTGGGGGAAGCAAGGTGCACAGAGGGTGGGCGTGGGTTCAGTAGGGGCCACCAAACTCAACGAGGGACCATTTTCTGTTTTACAGGTATAAAAGAAAGCAAAAAAAAACATTGCAGGCATTTTTTTTTTACAGGGACATTTGGCATGCTGGGGTGAGCTCCCAACGTGCCACCTGAGTGTTTTTTGGGGGGGCTGTAGCCGATGGGGGATTGGGCACCCCTGTCGTCACATACCAAGGGGAGGAGAGCCAAGGGGGATTGGGCACCCCTCTCGGCACACAATAAATTGGTGGGGGACATTTTGCCAATGGGGAGTGGGCTCCCACATCGGCAAATTGAACTGAGAAGGAAGGAACTGAACTGATGGGGATTGGGCTCCCCATCGGCAAAGAAAGACTGTCGGTGGTCGCATGATGCTGAGGGGAATTCAGCACCCCCTTGGCACACAACAAATGGAAGAGGGTTACAGTATGCCTATGGGGAGGGATCCCTTTTCGGCAAATGAGCTGGGCCAAGGACGGTTAGCAGGCTGCCCTGCAATGACGGGTCGCTCCTCATTGCAGCGCTGATTCATTCAAGGTGGTGGCACACTGGCTGAACTAGTGTCAGCAGCAGCGCGTGCACCACATAGAAACATATAGGGTTGATAGCAGATGAATTACAAGGCCCATCCAGTCTGCCCATTTCTTTTTCTACCTTATAAATGTGCCATTGGCCTTTGCTCTGTCAGTGGCCTATCTATTCATACTTATCTGTATTGCTCCCTTATGCCTATCCCATGCCTGTTTGAAGCCTGCACTGTATTCATATCCACCACTTCCTGAGGTAGGCCATTCCATGGATCCACCACCCTTTCTGTGAAAAAGAATTTCATCACATTACCCCTTAATCGGCCTCCCTTTAATCTCATGCTGTGTCCTCTTGTCCTGCTATTTTTCTTATATTGGAACATGTTAGACTCTTTCACCTTTTTAATGCCCTTAAGGTGTTTGAATGTTTCAATTATCACCTCTCTCCCTCCTTTGCTCTAGGAGATACATATTAAGCTCAGTTAATATGTCCTCATATGTTTTCTGATGCAGTTTTGGTTGCCCTTCTCTGGGCTGCCTCCAATTTGGTTGATATCTTTGAAAGTGTGGCCTCCAGTACTGCATATGCAGTACTCCAGATAGGACCTAACCAATGTCTTGTAAAGAGGGATTATATCTCCCTCTTCTGACTTGTGATACCCCTACTAATACACATCAACATCCCCCTGGCCCTACCTTACTGCTTAGGAGTCTGCTTAGATGATTTCAGTGTAATCGGTGATGATGACGCCCAAGTCTCTTTCTTCTCTTGTGACTGCCAGCATCTCCCCTCCCAGCCTATAGGTGGCTTCAGGGTTTCTCTTCCCTATGTGCATGATCTTGCACTTCTTTGTGTTAAACCCCAGTTACCACTCTTCCAACCATTTTGCTAGTTTATCCAGATCTCTTCTCATTCTGCCCACACCATCTGGATCATCTACACTGTTGCAGATATTGGTGTCATCTGCAAACAGACAAACCTTACCCTCCAGTCCATCTGCAATGTCACTGATGAAGATACTGAAGAGGACTGGACCCAGGACTGATCCTCAGAGGTACCCCACTTGTGACTTGCATCTCTTCTGACTGATGTACCATCTACCACCACTCTCTGTTTTCTGCCCGACAACCAGTTTGCCACCCAGTTGACCAATGTCTGATCCACCCCAAGCCTACCCAGCTTATTAATCAATCTTCTATGTGGAACAGTATCAAAAGCTTTTGCTGAAGGCAAGGTAGGCAACATCAACTGCTCCTCCTTGGTCCACCACTCTGGTTACCCAGACAAGAAATCTATGAGATTAGTTGACAGGACCTTCCTTTAGTAAACCCATGCTGTCTTGGATCCTGTGCTCCTATGGATTCCAGGTGTTGCACTATCCTTTCCTTAAGAAGTGTCTCCATAATCTTGCCCACTACTGAGGTAAGACTGATTGGTATGTAGTTCACTGCCTCTTCCCTGCTACCACTCTTGTGGAGCGGGATCACAATCTAGTCTTCTGGGACCTCTCCTGAGCTTAAAGACTCACTAAACCATTCTGATAATGGCTCTGCTAGTTCCATCCTTAGCTCCTTTAGTACCCTGAGATGTATGCCATCAGGTCCCATTGCCTTGTCCACCCTGGGCTTATCGGAGCTCTTGTGGGACCCTTTCTTTTGTGAAGGGACTAGTGCACACCTCCCTCCCCTGTGTCCATGGTGCAGAGCTGTGGCCTTTGCCCTACCTTTCTTCAGTAAATACTGAGCAGAAGTATCATTTCCAAGATAGATGCTTATTTATTTATTTATTTAGTTTTTGTTGACTGGGTAATGCACTAGACAAATCTTGCCTATTTTCAGGCATGACCTGGGGGAGGGATACAGACGAATGCCAACCGACCTGGAACCAGATTAAGCTGTTGGTGGTATTTTTAGTGAGTGGGGGAATTTGGCCGGGACACACTGGGGAAATTCCCCTACTCTCCCGTGGGAGCTTGCGGGCCACCTGGGAGGAATAGCCCTCAGGAATGGCAGAGGAAGGGACGTCTCTGGGACTGGAGCTCTGGCCTCTGCTCCTGTCCTGTCATGGGAGGCTTGCGAGGTGGAAACAGCGATTGCTACCTTTTCTGATGGATGAGATTTGGTTATGACTACGAAACTATGCCCGCTTTGAGTGGGCCCTGCTGTTTTGGATGCAGATATTCCTAAGGCTGAGCTCCCGAATGTGCCTGCTGCCTGTTTCCCATCGGCGGGGAGCTTTGATGCTGCCAGCAGGAGTTGATGTGAAAACTGCAGCTATTGAGGCGAACTCACAATGCTACAGGAGACTCCACAGGGGATCCAGAATGTTTCAGACTGGAAAGGAGTGAGTTTGGGTCTGACAGCTGAGCAGGAGGTGGCTGTGCTTCCTTCCACTGAGGAATCATCAGTTCTTGTGTATCTGATACTCTGATGGATGTTCTGGCAGGGGGGCTCTAAATTTGCAGGCGGTTTCAGAGTTCCTGCTCCTCTGACCTGCACTCCAAAAACCTAGATTGGGAATGACGAGGTTGGTTTCAAACCCTTCTGTTACTTACCTGTTCTACCAATTAACACTGAACAGTAGATGTCTTTTTGTATCAGAAACGCTCCGGGAAATGGGGAGATTTAGCCCTAGAGCCCCTAACACGCATACACGTCTCTTGGTCTCCAGAAAGAGCACTGTCTGAGGCTGGTTGGATTGCAGGGAAGTTGGGGCAATGGACTCCAGATCCCACGGACCCCTCCTTTGTGAAAATGTGTACTTCTTCTGTTACTGTGGCCACCAATGACGATTCATCACTGAGCTCCACCACACCCCGGGGTACTTCTAATGTTGTATTGCCTAATGTTTCTGTTTCTCATACTGCATCACCAATTGTTCAGTCTAAGGGTTTACAACCTACTGTTGAGAGGGATTTCAGCTCGGTTCCTAGGGATGATGCTCAGGGTTGCTCCCATAAATCTTCCTTGTTTTGCTAGCTGATTTATTTCAGCTCGACTGGGGAGCCTACTTCCTCAGAGAAACGAGTACGCTTACTATATAGGGGGCCTGGAACAACCACCAGATAGGTTATTTATAGCTAGGACTTTACTGAAGCAGTCGATGAAATATTTTTCGTCTGAAATTTTTGCATTGATTTCTTTAGGGAATGGGAACTACTGATATCAGCTTTAAACATGTTTCCAAACTTGACAGGTTTTGGGCACAATATGAGAACCTTAAGTCTGATCCTTTTGTCTCCTTTTTCAGGCTATTCCACTTACTAAACCCTTGATTAAAAACATAACTATTCTATTTAGGAACAAAGGTGTCAATATTGAAGACATCCTATTTTTGTTCATGTAAGAGATGTTATATTTTAGGAAGGCCTATCCTCACGCTTGACAGTGAAAAAATCTGGGATGGTAGTTGGAGGGTTAAAGTGAAACTTTTTTCTACTAATTCTGGTCCAGTTCACCTCCCTAGTGTATTTTTTCTTGGGAAAGATCGGGGGTCCATCTTTTATGCTGGGCAACCTAGATCATGTTTTAAGTGTGGGTCTCGACTGCATTTAAGTTCTGCTTGTGACACCTCTAAATGTAATCATTGTTTGGAGTATGGGTACTTGGCCACTGCTTGTCTGAACCTTTTCGATGCAACTTATGTGAACAGACTGGGTCATGCATATGGGCAGTGTCCTGAGCCCTCGTGACAATAGAACTGACTGTCCTTCACATGACGGACTTATTAATCAAGCACAGTGGCTTTTTTTCCCAGAAATCTGATGAGACGGCAGCAGGCTGCTGACTGTGTTCAGTTTTCTGCCCAGGTTGCCTCGTCCTGCTAGTCCAATTGACACAATGGATGTTCCTCCTGATGCAGTGGTGGACGTTACTATGCCTTCCATTCCTGTTCATCCTGGGATTTTTCTTGTGGGGAGGATGTGGATCAGATGCCCCCCAGCTGATGCCCCATTTAAGGTGGTGCAACCTAGGAACGGAATAGGCATGGCAAGACTTGCCAGAAGTTAAACCCCCTCCTGATACCCTTGCTCAGAGATACCCCGTTACATTGAGGAATACCTTTTCCCCACTTGAGGAAGATGCTGGTGGGGATTCTGGGTAGGACACCAACACTTCATCGGTTATTTCTAACACGGATTCTGAAACTAGGTTTGAGGATTCCATTGCCAAAGCATTACTAGAAGGCGGCAGCTGGGTAAACCCTTGAGATGCTGCTTTGTTCCTTTCTTGATTTTTTTACCTACTCTCCTTTTTTTCCTGATATGTCTTCTCTTAAGATTTCTACTTTAAATGTCAATGGTTTGAAGGGCATGAAGAAACGTGTCGGTTTTCTTTCTCTCCTTAAAACTTTTGACTTGGACGTCTTTTGTTTGCAAGACATCCAATTGAAGACCTCTCAGGAACTAAGACATGCCTCTTATAATTGGACTTTAGGGCCATCATTCTGGTCTATAAGGAAGGAACCCTGTGATGGTTTAGGTATCTTATTTTTCAGTTCTGTGTTTTCAGTTTCCAGATTGGTGGACATTCACCCTGGGAGGGCTCTATGTTTAGACGTTTCTAATCCTACGGCTAGATTTCGGATCATTTCTGTTTATGCCCCTCAAACAAAAGCTCAATGGGTAGCCCTTTTTAAAGAGGTACAGCCATACTTACATACTTCCCGCTTGGTTATTTGGTTGGGTGATTTCAATTGTGCATTATCTACTAAGGATAGGGGTCTCAAAACGGATAAACTGTTTTGTGATTCGGTTGCTTTACACAAGGTAGTATCTATGGCTCATTTAAAAGATGTTTATAGAACATTGTACCCTATGGGTGGATTCACTTTTTTTAAAGGTACTCTTCAGACGAGGATTGATTATGTCTTTGTTTCATCAGTTTTGCAGATAGTTCAGGCCTCCTCTAGCTCCATTGAATACCCAGATCATAATGTTCTCACAGTCCTCCTTTCATGGGAAGGGGCTCCAGTATTTCAAAAGAACCTGTGGAGATTGAATGAGAATATGTTAGAAGATCAGGCCCTTAAGAGGTTCTGGTTGAAGGATTGGGCAGCCGGATATCTGTGGTGGAGTGCTATGATTCCATATTAGAGTGGTGGAGGATACCAACTGGGTTGGAAGCATTTTTTCTCTATAGGGCTCAAGTTAAAACACAGAAAGATTACCTGTCCTATTTACAATCAAGACACCAATTGCAACATCTCATATCGCTGGCTGAAACATCTACACATAATTATAGCACTCATATAGCTACTTTAAAAAAACAGATGGTGGAGTTACAATATAACAGGGGTAGGTCTTTAGATCAGGAATTACGATTTGGCACAAGTCTGTCCAAACATTCTTTGGACCCTTTTAAAGAAAGTCATAAAAGAGTAAACTCCAGACTTATTATCTCCCTCACTGACGTTTCTGGACACTTTGTGAGTGATCCACACCACCTTTTGTCTGTGGTGGAACAATATTTATCCACTTGTTTGGCCCCTGATTCTATCTTGGATGAGGCAGCTGTCAACAATATTTTACAGGAATTACAGCTACCTGGGATATCCCAAGATCAACAGTGGGAACTGACTGTAGATGTTTCTTTGGAAGAAGTACGAACTGCAGTTGGTCTGCTGAATTCTCACACGGCCCCAGGCATGGATGGTCTTGGTACTGGGTTTTACAAAACCTTTTTACAGACCATAGGCCCTGTTTTGGTACTTCTTTTTAATCATATTTTACATACTGGTACTTATGCCCCCTCTATGAGAGAGGCGATTTTGCTTCTCATTTATAAAAAAGGGAATAAATCCAATATTAGTAATTGGCGTCCACTTAGCTTGTTGAACACTGACATGAAAATTCTGAGTAAAGTTCTTTTGTCCTGGCTAGACAAGATCACTCCATTGCTTCTTCATCCTGCACAAACATGTGCGGTTAAGGGTAGGAAACAACAAGATAACCTGATATACCTTCGAGAGATTTTTTGTAGAGGATCTTGGACAGTTGCAGGGTTCGCTTTTGGACTTGATCAAGAAAAAGCCTTCGATCGAGTCTCTCACTCATTCCTTTTTTTGGTTTTGAAAATCTTTGGCTTACCAGAGATATCTGTTTTTTGGCTTTCGGCAATGTACAGGGGTGCAGTACTTATACCTACTGTTAATGGTTGGTTGGGGAAAAAACTGGCTATTACAAAGGGTGTTAGGCAAGGCTGCCCACTGAGTCCGACTTTATATGCCTTCTCCATTGATATTTTTATTACATTATTGCAAGCGAACAAGGCATTACGGAGTATTGATGTGCTTCAGGGTAGGCCACTGCAGTCGGTGTTGGCTTATGCTGACGATTTGGTTTTATTATTGCCCCCTAACTTTTCTGTTTCTGCAGTAAAAGACTCAATTAACCTTTTTTTAAGTATTTCAGGATCAAAGGTTAATTATAATAAGTGTACTGGAGTGGTTATAGGTTCCACTCCAGTGCCTGAATCTGGGTGTATGGACTGGATCTCAGTTTCCAACAGCCCTATTCAAGTATTGGGTTTTTTTTTTGGCCCAGGGGATATGGCTGGATACAATTGGGAGAAGGCTTTGGCTAAGGGTTTACGACTAGTGGGGGAATGGAAAGGTATGCAGCTCTCTAAGAAAAAACGGGTTTTGTTGATTAAAACGCTTCTTGTTCCTGTATTTTTATATCTTAGTTATATTTTTCCACCCCAATGCGTATGTGGACACAACTTTATAGTATTTTTCCAAGCCTTCTGGGGATCTCGTACTAAACCCCATTAAAGAGAAATTCACTTATCTTCCAGTTTCTGCAGGTGGGTTGCTATGATCCACCCTATTGCTTTTTTCCAGTCTGTTTTTACTTATAATTTGGGATTGATCTTTAAACCTGGGTGGTTTCTTTGAAACCCTATATGGAGCAGTGGATTGATCTCTGTCACCTGGGGTGGCGGAGAAAAGTTTAGAGTCTTATCCAGACTGGTGGAGTTGCCTTTGTATATGAAAGATTGTATGAGGCTACTTATTAAATGGGAGTATACACACTTGAGGCAGTCTTATGATAGGAAGAAGTTGTATAACCATATGCTCTCCATGGATCATACCTTCTGTGGTCCTGTTCCCAGATTGCCCGTCAGATAGACAGATTCTTATTTTACAGATCTTACTCACAAGTGTATCCCTCCATATATATGGGATAGTGTTTGGTTGGGAAATTATGGTAAATTGGGGGTTAAAATAATAGTAAATATAAGCAATTGTCAGATAGGTATTGTCCTAGGCCTGCGTGTAGTCAAATCCTTGGAAACACAATGTCATTTATTTCTTGAATGTTCAGTATATTAAACTATTCTGGGATTTACTGGCTGCTTCCTGGAAGGTGCCTGAATTTAGGTCTTTAGATTATACTATGCTTATGTTTGGCCCTTTCCCTAATACTTTTGTTTCCTATCACAGTACTACCATGTATATCATATTTTGTCTTTTGAGATTTCACATTTGGCAGTCTAGGTGTCTGTGGATTCTGCAACAGAAAATTATTACCCCTGAAGAACTGGTGGCCACTGTGTGTAAAGCAGTGGATGGACTTATGCGTTATGACTCTACTAATGGACCTCATGAACAATTTATGAGTTATTGGATTAATTGTGCCACATGGACTAAATAACTGTTTCTTTTCTTGTTCTTCTCCTTTTTTCTTTTGTTTTCTTGTGTACATTGAATTTGATTGTAAGTGCATTGATTTTGTTGTAATGAAGTCCATTCATTCAATAAAATTCTCACTCTTTTTGATAAGTGACATGGATCTTTAACATCCACCTGAACTACCACCAATCCAGGCAGATGTGACCGGGTTTAACGTCCTCATCCGAAAGACGGCACCTCAGAAGTGCAGCACCCCTCTCATGCTGCACTACAGTGTCAGTACTGGGATATTAACGCAAGTGCCAGATGTGGGAACTGAACCCACAGCCCTCTGATCTCCCGGCCTCAGAGGCGAGTGTGCTACCTACTGAGCCACTTTTACATGGTCTTCCTCCTCCTCACATGCCCCCTTATCCCCTTTGATCTTAGCAACACCCTCTCTGGACTTTCTCCTTTCACTAATGTATCTATAGAAAGTCATGTCACCTTCTTTAATGTTCGTGCTAGTGTTTCCTCAGTTTGGGCCTTTGCCTGCCTTACTACCTTCCCTGCTTCCCTTAGAGAAGTTCGGTATTCCTCCCTATCTTCATTCTGCTGCGTTCCCTTATATTTCATGAAGGTCAGCCTTTTGGCTCTGACCTTTTCTGCTACTGTGTTTGAGAAACAAAGTGGTTTCCTTCTTCTTTTGCACTTCCTTTTCTCACTAACACAATGGGATGTTGCTTCAAGTATTGCATCTTTAATGCTTGCCCACTTTGCCTGTACCCGTGCACCTGTATTTCTTTTTGCCAGGGCTAGCTTAACTCTGTTGGCCATCTTATCAAAGTCAGCTCCTGTGAAGTCCCATATTTTTGCCTTGGAATGGGAAGATTTTGTTCTAGTGGCCAAATTGAACTACACCATGTGATGGTTACTGGCTCCCAGGTGACCTTCTACCTAGAGATCTATGATCCTTTCCCTGTTAGTCAGTACTAGATCTAGGATAGCCCTGTCTCTTGTGGTTTGTTGTACCAGTTGTCTGAGGCCCTCCCCCTGCAGGGAATCCTCCATGTGTCTAGTTCTGGCAGATGACCCTGCTGGTATTGACCAATCTGTATCTGGCATGTTGAAGTCTCCCATTATCAGAACCTCCCCTTTTGCTGTCATGTTTTGTATATCTACTAACAGTAACATGTCTATGTCCTCCCCCTGGTCTGGAGGCCTGTACACTATCCCAGTTCATATGGCTGTCCCATTTCCTGTTTCCAGGGTGACCCACGGTTCTTCTGGCTCCTTATGTGTGTTCTGAATTTCTGTAGCTTTGATATTTTCATTGACATACAGGGCCACTCCACCCCCCCCCCTTTTGCACCACAGTCTTTTCTGAACAGTACATAGCCAGATACTGAAGTCTCCCAAGTGTGGTTACTGGTAAACCACGTATCATTAATTGCTAATATGTCCAGTTTATCCTCTGTCATTATTGTCTGCAGGTCTGGATCTTGCTTCCCAGACTGTGAGCATTTGTGTACATGATTTTCCATTGGTCAGATTTGCGTGTGTTAGTTGTTGGGCGAGGTCCCGCTTTCCCTTGCATTGTAAGGAAGCCAGACCTTTTTCTTTACCTGGTGATGCAAATGAACTACAAACATGCTGAACTCCTGTTTGACCACTAGTTGAGGGGGAGGGGGTTCTCCCCATTCCAAGTTTCCGGTGCTGCACCCTCTCCCCATTTGCTAGTTTAAATATTCTGCAAAGACATCAAACTTCTGCCCCAATGCACTGACTCCTCCTTAGTCAGATGCAGTCCATCAAATTGAAAGAACTTTCCTCCCAAAACTGTTGCCAGTTCCCTCAAATTTGTGTCCTTTTTCCTGGCACCAGCCCTTCCCCGCTGAAAAGAAGAACCAATGGACGAAAGAAACAAGGAGGCAAGAGCAGGAACAATCAGCCAGCAACAAATACAGTAGCCCTGAAAGCTTATCCTAATGATCGATAAAACTGTGAAACCTATAAAGCACCAATTTAATAATTTCACAGAAGATTTACCCTGTCAGACACACTTTGCTACAGAGAAAAGTAAAGCAGTAACAGAAGATATACCTTGCAAAAGACAATTTGAATCAAAAGATTACATCAGTAATCTGTAGGCACACACCTGTGGGCAAACCTTGTAATAATGCAGAATGTACCCAGCAACAACAATTTGAATCAGAGAAAAATCAAGCAATAAAATGTTAGCAACAAACAGTAACATTCCCTGTGAGTACAAAGAAAAAAATAACAACACACAGTAAACCTGCCTAGCCAAAAGAAGCCTTACTTCCTATTGTTGCTCTGGTAAGGTTATTTACTCTGTCCTTTCAAGCAACAAGAAGAAGAGAGCTCAGGTGAAGCTACTACATTGGAGAACGTGGGACAAGCCTCAAAGGTACTGGGGCCATTAGCCCCCCACAATGCTGCACCTCAAAACCGCCGCTTCTCTAAGCAATAAAGGTTTCTTGTGCATGATACAACAAACATAAAAGGTTCTCTCAGTGAGGTACCAAAGGCAACTCACAATAGAAAAAAATAAAGGGGCAGGTGGTCGAGGGCCTGATATATACTATTACAAAGGTAATAACCTTAACTAACTGTAGAAGGAAGCTATCTATGATATCTCAAAATACAACAAAAAAGAATAACATGGCTAAATAATCTGATGGGAATGGAACATTATCCAAACTCATAGCAAAAGATCTAGAGAGAAAAGTGGTTCTTCCCAATAATAAAATCCCCCAAAAGAAAAAGAAAACAAACTAGTTAAAACAAAATAGAGCCGATGTTAGGACAAATAAATAAACAACTACCCAGTGAAAAGAAAAAAAGGAAGCCACAACCCTCGTAACTAAAAAATTGGACACCCTGCTTAAAAAATTATATATAGCCTTAAGGTGCCCAACCAACATGTAAGAAAGACAGGGGTCCATCACTCATAAAGAAAAACAAGTCTATCTAGTAAATAGGTTTGGATCAGTTGCATAGAAGTCATCCTGAAAAGAAAAAAGGCCTAGCAGCAACAACAGCCTTTTTGGGAAGTATTCTTGATAAAAACAAACCCCAGAACAATCTTAATTATAAGCAGTATAAATAATTAAAATAAATTGAACTGGAGCAGTAAAAAGGACAATCCATCTAGGGTTAAGAAACAAAACTATAAGGCTAAGTCAGTAATATAAAATCAAAAAGGAAAAATGCTATAAAAATCAAGATCAGAACATATTTGAAGAGGCATACCCCCATCATTAACAGATAAAAATTCACTACATTTAAAGAACACAGTACAGCAGCAAAAAGAACAAAATGGGACCATTATCACTAATCGAAATACAATCATACTACAAATTGAAATCTTACATCGAAAGTAGGTACCTGTAACAAATAAAAAACTAAAATAAGAAAACCCCAATAGTTGAGTCTTAAGGAGGGACAAAGACCTGGAGCGATATGCAAATATGAAACTACCAGAAAAAAAAATTAGACCCACACCACTGGCCCCTCAGAGTCTGTTCTTTAACATCAGTAAACTGGGAAACAGAATGAAGTAATGAGTGTCCACACTTAAAACAACTTGAGAAAAAACCTGCAGAACATAGGAATGTCCAAAAAGGAGAGACAATCACCCTCCGGCAGATGCAATTTGGAAAGTCCTCTGAGGTAGCAAGAAACAAAGTCCTTTAAAAAAAAAATGATGTAACCCCATCATTTGATTTAGGATTCTGATGTGATATAAACAGATTTTTCAAACTGCACCTCGGCAGACACCCTGAGGGGAAGGAAAGCCGTGATCACTAGGCTGTTTATAGTACTGTATGAAATGTAAACTTGTTATGATGCACGAAAATGTTTCCAAAGCCAATGTTGGACCAGCAAACAAAAATAAAGTACATCCCTGCCCTGCTGAGAAGATGACAAACAACAAATCAATATAGTCAGCAATAGAGGGAGGAGAGCAGCCACACCATCAAATTCACCAAGACGAATTAGGAAATACCACAGCATTTATCCTTCGACAATAAGGGTAGCAGCAAATACTCAGCTAAGTTCATCTATACCACATCCTAGGAAATCCAAATAAGAGAAAAGAAAGTTGCTTACTCAGTGGAATCCATGCGAAAAGTATGGAGAAGCGCCTTGATCGCCTGAAGCATTTGTTCCTTGAGCTGATTCTTGTCAGCTGCAGACACCTTCATTCACTTCTCTCTTTGCAGGGCTCTTTTATCCCTGTTCTTCTGGACCTCCATCTCTGTGTCATGGATCATGCCCTGTTCTTGAAGTGCATAAAATGTGATCATAATCTTCAAACATGCAGGGACCATCTGCAAAAAATTTTCTGTCGAGCAGGGTAGGGGTTTGAAATGTTATATTGTTTGCACAAAGGACTTGAAATAAAGGACTAAAAGCTCTCCAATGTTTCTGCAAAGTAGGAGAATAATTGTTATCAATAGATATTCATTGATCTTGATATGTCAATGATTTCTTCCTCCGGCTCTAACAAGTATTGATTGTTTGATAAAGTTGTGAAACCTTACGATTATAGAGAGTGGTCTAGCCCCTGTCCAAGAGCAGGTTGGCCAAGTGATATGTGGGCACATTCTATTTGAAGCATGGCTAAGTCCTCCAAACCTATACGGGAGCATAAGAAATCCTTCACGAAGTTATAAAGTCTGATTTTCCTCTGAGCCTTCCAGTACCCCATACAGGCGTATATTGTTATGACAGGAGCTATTTTCTAAATCATCACATTTATCTGTAAGTACTTGGTGTCCCTGCAGCAATTTAGCAAATAGCCTCCAGCCAATCAATGTGAGTATCTCTCTTGACAGCATGTTTTTCTAGATCAGTAGTTTTGTTCTCACTCTGTGAAAGAGATACTTTCAGTTCCAAATAAGAGGCCTTGGATTCATCTCAAAAGGCCTTGATTTTGACAAGTGATCCTGCATTCATTGGCTGCTGCAGATCAGTAGCAGGTTCAGTTGCTATGATCCTATGATATGCGTAGTTGATGTTGACCCACCAAATAGCTAATTAAATGGACTGACGAGATAAAAACTATTCAAGCTCCCCCTTCCTATATTTTGCAGCCTCCCAGTGCACAGCAAACTGTAGCTCATAAAATACAAGTGACACAAAAAAGGAGGTTAAAATTCCCACTCCCGCTGGAGCTCTGTTATTAGGCTGCAATCCCCTTGCTGCTGGAACTCGAAGTCCCCACTGAATGACTCTCAAGGGGCAGCAGGACCTAGTGTAAGTGGGATCTATGATGTTTAGTGTGGTCTTCTCCTTTCAGGAATGTTCCATCAGGGAGATTATTGATGGTATCTGCTTCTGATTTTGTTCTAACTGTATATGTGGGCATAGGTAATTAGGAGCTTGTGTAAGTAAAAACAAATGTGATTGTAGCATGTTATATTTAACAACTAATCATCAATAAAGTTTATGAACTTGGAAAAAATATTTAGCAACAAATTCTGCAAAGTTTGGATTGTTATGCCCTCTAGGAATTGGAATCAGTATATCATGCCAAATTGTGCCCACCACTAAATACTGCAATTTAAAGGAGGTGCCACAAATTCTACCATTCTGTCACCGCCCACTTCACTCTCCTCAGCTAGCAGAGCTACAAGACTGGGCCTCCAGTCCGGGGAGCCCTCTGGTGAGGTGATCGCTCTCCACCACCCACTTCACTCTCCTCAGCCAGTTGAGCTACAAGATTGAGCCCCTGATTGGGAGCCCCTCTGGTGTGACAATTGCTCTGCACCATCACCCACTTCAGTCTCCTCAGCCAGCTGAACTATAAGGTATGGTCCCTCCTAGAAGGCTTGGAGATTCAAGATTTTGGTACTATCTCCTGATTGGCTGCTGCCTCAGCTACCCTCATACTGATTGGCTACTTTTCTAGCCCAAGAGTATGACTGTCTAAGCCTTCAGCAAGCACCTGTCTTGGCCGCTTGTGAAGATGGCCCCAGGAGCTTTGAAACCTATCTACCTCCTAGCTCAACCTCTGAGGTCAAATTTTAGCTATTCAACTGACACACTACCAGTATGCATTTTGCTTGCTTAATTTGTCTAAACTGTAACTGTAATCACATTGCATATCCGATTTCTGCAGAGCTATGCTTTCTGTTATTTATTTTTTAACTGCTACTCTGCTTAGGATTTAATAGTGATTTTTACAGTTTTCACCTAGAATGTACCTTATTGTTGCCTTCCTAGTCTAATCACTTCCTGTCTTTTCTCCTCCCAGCTAACCCCCTCTTCCCTTTCTGCACAGTGTTTACCTGTCCCACATCCTGTTTGACTCTCTGCTGAAACCCCTTCGGAGCTTGGCGCTGAACTGCCCTGCCCTTTGCTTTCTCTTGCTCCCTGCTGTCTCTCCCACCCCCAGATTTAAGTTAATTCCTTTCTTTTGTCTTTTACTGCTGCCTCACTGGCCCCCTGCTATTTTCTTGTCTGCTGCTCTGTCCATACCCTGCCCCTCAATTTCGGCTGCTCCTTGCAACCCCTGCTGTCAATTACTCTCTCCACAGATTGAGCCCCCTGACCAGGAGCCTCTCCGGTGTGGTGATCGCTCTCCACTGCCACCCACTTCACTCTCCTCAGCCAGCTGAGCTACAAGGTATGGCCCCCTCCTAGGAAGTACTGGAGATTCAAGATTTGTGGCACTACCTCCTGATTGGCTGCTGCCTCGGCTACCCTCATACTGATTGGCTAATCTTTCTAGCCCAGGACTCTGACTGTCTAAGCTTTCAGCAAGCATCTATCTTCAGTGCGCTTGTGAAGCCAGCCCTTGTTGAGCTTTGAGAAGCCTATCTACCTCCTAGCTCAACCTCTGAGGTCAAATTGTCTCATGCCCCCCCCCGCCCCTGGCACTCTTTAAATCCTCTAAGCTGCACTCTGGCCTCCTCCCTGCTGTGCAAATACACCAACTGTAACTTTGTGTTTATCACACTGTTGATCTAATACTTTTTTCTTTCTCTGTTACTCCTCCTTCAGTACCAATCTAATAGCACTGCAGTGCAACTAGGCAAATTGTTACTCTGCTGAATAATGCTCTGCCACCCTAGTACTTGTTCAACCCCTGTACCTCAATACTTTTTCAACGCCTCTACCTCAGAATTATTACATTAATAAAATTGGAATTAAGTCTAAATACCTCCTCTCCTACTATTGCGCTTCCTCCAACCATGACCCCTCACCTCTTTCCCAAAATGCTAACTCCCATCTCCTCTATTCCATCCCTTCTAACCCTTTCCTCACCATATCCCCTCTTTCATTTCTTTACAGCCAGACTAAAAAGCAAGCTATGCCCTTCCTCCATCCCTCTCATCCTTTACCCTCATCCTT
Source organism: Neoceratodus forsteri (assembly GCA_016271365.2). Classification (NCBI taxonomy): domain Eukaryota; kingdom Metazoa; phylum Chordata; order Ceratodontiformes; family Ceratodontidae; genus Neoceratodus; species Neoceratodus forsteri. Next base: position 274,486,201 of record CM057453.1, on the reverse strand, counting down.
ACTTGTACCCTACCCCCCCCACCAGAACTCTGGACTCACTTCCCTCATCTCCTGCCAGCTCCCACTCTCTCTGTTCCTAGCTACTTTGCTTTCTTTCACCTACCAATCACCTACTCACCTAGCCTACACCCCCCCTAAAATCTCCTAAATCCTCTACCAGTCACAAATGCCCTAAGCTTCACCTCCTCATTATTGCCCTCCTCCTCCTCGCATCTGGTAGCATTCATCCTAATCCTGGCCCAATTGCCCCTAATTCTTTCCCCTCCCCCCTTGTTCCAAACCCCAAGCCCCGCTGCCCTCCCAAATGGTCTGAAAATTATACACCTGAACATCTGCAGCCTGATATCCAAAATCAACCTCCTGTAAGCAATGGCTGTCTCACTCAAACCAGATATTCTAATTACTATAGAACAGAAAACCTGGATTGCCAACAAGATCCCCGTCCACTCAATCTCTATCCCTGGCTACTCCATCTCCAGACAGGATTGGGCCAGCAGAGGTGGCGGGGTAGCTATAGATATCCTGCCCTCATTAAAATATTCCACCATTTTTTCAGCCTCCCTCCCTGCTATTTATGAAGCTCTTGCCATCAGAATAACCTTGCCCTTCTCTGTCCCGATCTTCATAGCAGGATTCTACTGTCACCCTGGTATACAGTCCACTGTTGCATCTGAACTGGTTACATCCATAACCTCCCTCTCTCACACACAGGTGAGTTATAGTTACTGGGCAACTTTAACTTAAACTAAAAGCAAAACAAAATGGTTATATTAAATGTACGCTGAAAATAGAGTTAAAAATCTACGTTTCGACCTTAGGTCTTCTTCAGGAAATATCTAAAAGAGAAAAAAAAAAAAAACAAGTTAGTGTAGAGGAGAGGTAAAATGAGAGAGATATATATGTGGAGCCTTAACTTAAACTGGCTGTCTCCCTCTACATTCAAAACGCGCAACAACATAACAGCTCAAAATCTTGTCCAACTTGTCCAAGAACCCACTCACCTAAATCATAAAACACAAAACCATTCCCTGTTAGACTGGGCACTCACCTCCCACCCCCACAGAGTCATTAAATCTGGTACCCTACCTGATGCCCTCAGTGACTACCACCCTATATTTCTGGTAAGAAAGATCCACAGGTCCAAATCCCCACGTGAAATCTTGCAACTTTACTCATACAACTCCTTAGACCTTGACCCACTCCTGCAAGATCTTGCCCACTCTGATTGGGCCCCTCTTGCTTCTGCCCCCTCTGTTGACCACGTTCTCACCTCCTTTAAAGAAAAATTCCTAACAACCTGGAATACCTTTGCCCCTTTCAAACGAACTAAAGTTCATGGCAAACACCTTCCCTGGATCACCACTGAACTGCTGGCCTGCCTCGGGGTGCGTGATAAAGCCTGTAAGATGCATAAGATATCCCAGCTCCCCATGGATTATGCAAATTACCGTATGCTTAGAAATGCACTAAAGCAACCAGATTAGCTAAATCCGAGTATTTTAGATCTGCTTTCCTCACTAATATCAGCTCCCCCTCCAAATTCTGAAAAGTGGTTCAAGCTCTCTTCTCCCCCATCCAATCCCCCACCCCTGTGCTAAATATAAACAACTCCCTTGTTTCTGACCCCTGCCTAGTGGCAAATAAATTTAACTCCTACTATACCTCTTGTGCCTCAGCCATCCTAAAGCCCCTCCCCACTCTCACATTCCCCTCCTCAAGCAGTCATCCTTCACCTACCATCCCTCCTTCGCCTTCTCTGCTGTCTCCCCTGATGATACACTAAATGATCTGCTCTCACTTAACCCTTCAAAAGGCTCCTTACCAGATGACATTGACTCTAAGCTCCTCTACCTCTCAACCCCAGCTATAGCCTTTCTCTCCTTAATCCTCAACCTCTCCTTCTCATCCTCAACTGTCCCCTCACTCTGGAAACATACTGTGATCCTCCCCCTTCCTAAGAGTGATGACCCTACTTCTTCTAAAAACTTTTGCCCTATCTGTCTCCTCCCCACCCTCACTAAGCTCCAAGAACACTTGGTCCTCTCCCAACTCATCTCCTTTCTTACTGACTCCTCCTTCTTCACCCTGTTCCAATCTGGTTTCAGAAAAATCACTCTACCACCACCTCCCTACTCAGGCTCACTGACTCCATCCTTACTGGGATGGACAATGGCCTCATCACCTCAGACATCTTTGTCTACCTAGCCAAGGCTTTCAACACTGTCTCCCACGCACTCCTCCTCAGCTCCCTCATGACAACTGGCCTATCTACACCTGCCTCAACCTGGTTTAGGTTCTACATCACAGGTAGAACCCAGTCTGTCAAGGTCTTGGACTCTATCTCCTCTCCTCTTCCTATCACCACAGGAGTCCCTCAGGGCTCGGTGCTTGGTCCCATTTTTTTCTCCATATTTTTAAGGTACCTGCCATCAGTCTGCTCCCCCTCCTCCTCCATACACATGTACACTGATGATACTATCTTGTATACCTCTGGCAAATGCACAGCTAAAGTTGCAACCATTCTGCAGAATGACTTCCACCAGATGCTGGTTTGCCTCACATCAGTTCTTCCTAAATGCCAAGAAGACAGTCTCCATGACCTTTGGCACTAGGCAGACTCTCTAGGCTCCAGGACCTGCCCCTCTTTCCACACCCTGGATGGGACATTCATAGAGGACACCACCTCATTCAGATACCTTGGGGTTTGGTTGGACCAACACCTTAACTTCTCTGGATATGCTGACGCCATCCTGAAAAAACTTCGCCAAAAGCTAGGTGCTTTATATAGAAACCGAAGTTGGATCTCTACTTCCGGCCAGGTGCGAACTTGTCCAGAAAATGATACTCTCCATTTTTGACTACTGTGACATAGTTTATGGTGATGCTCCCAAGTCCTCCCTGGCCAGATTGGACACTATCTTTAACTCCTTCTGCTCTTATTGCTCCCTCTCGTACGCATCACTGTGATCTTTACCATGCCCTGTCCTTTCCACTGCTTGCTAATATGTGCCTCTCCCATTGTGCCAAACTCACCTCTAAATAGTGGCTGGGTGAACTCCCTCCTTACCTCACCTCTTCTCTCTCAACTCCTTCCCCTTCCCCCACTCCCTCAGATCTACTGACACTTGTATCCTGGAGTCCCTCGCCGCTCCACACTTACTGGACAGTCTGCCTTTTCCTATCACTTCCCTAATGTCTGGAACTCCCTCCCCCCTAAAATATGTCACTCCTCCTCCTCCTGCTACTCCCTTGGATCTTCCCTATACAACCTCCTCTCCTCTAGTTGCCCTTGCTTTAATCCACCATAACCTCCTCCCTAATTCTGCTTCAGTTTATTTAATCCCTCAGCTCACAGCCCACAAAACTATTCCCCATTGCCTCTATCCCTCTTCTCCGCTACCCTCCCTTCCTTCTCCCCCTCCCATCCTCCCTAACTATTATCTTCTGTCCTTCCTTTACCTTGCCTTGCTCCACCCCCTGGTAGGGTCTCAGTACCCTGAAAGGGCCAGGTCTTGGTATGCCCCTCTCCTTTTATTGTCCTCACTCTACCACATAGAAACATAGACTTTGATGGCAGATAAGGACCGCCTGGCCCACCCAGTCTGCCCTTTTCCCTACCTACAGGATACGCTGAAGATTTTAGTTAACCAACAGCCTATTTCTTCCTACCCCTGACAAGAATTACCTTATGTTTGTCCCATGCATTCTTCAATTCTCCCACAGTTCTAGAACCCCACAACCTCCTCAGGAAGGCTATTCCATTCATTCGCCACCCTCTTTGTCAAAAATACTTCCTCACAATGCCCCTGAGCTGTCCCCCCATCTTCAAATTGTGTCCACTTGTTCCTGCATCTCTTTTCTGAAAGATGCTACCCTCTTGGACTTTGTTTATTCCACTGAGGTACTTAAAGTTTCTATCATCTCCCCTCTCCTCCTTTCCTCAAGGGTATACATATTAAACTCCTTTAGTCTCTCCTCTAGGCTTCTCTTGCAGACCCTGCACCATTTAGCTGCCTCTTCTGGACTGCCTCTATCCTGTCTATGTCCTTGTGGAGATGGGGTCTCCAGACTGGATGCAGTTCTCCAGATGGGATCTCACCAACTGTCTGTACAGATGGATAACAACTTCCTGTTTTCTGCTGGTGATGCCTCTCCCTTTACATCCCAGTATCCCCCAGCCTCCCTACTGCCTTCTCACATTGCTTGCTAACCTTAAGGTCATCTGATATGATTACTCCTAGGTCCCTTTCCATTTTTGTTATTGTTACTCACTCCCCCATTGTGTAATCTTCCCCTGGGTTTTTGTTTCCCAGGTGTATTATATTGCACTTCTTTGCATTGAATCCAAGCTGCCATACTTCTGACCATTCCTCCAACCTTGCTAAGTCCCTTCTTATCCTTTCCATGCCTCCTTGTGTATCAACCCTGTTGCAGATCTTTGTGTCATCTGCAAAGAGGCATACTTTTCCTTCCAGTCCCTCTGCAATGTCACCTATAAAGACATTAAAAAGGACTGGACCCAGTACTGAACCCTGCGGTACCCCCCCCCAGTAACCCCTCTTTCTTCAGAGTGGACTCCATTTACAATTATCTTCTGTGTCCTGTTGTCCAACCAATGTTTTACCCAGGCTACCACCCTGGGATCCACTCCTAGACTGGTTAAACCACCTCTATCTTGCCTTATTCTGACCCCTGGCAGGGTTCTCAGCATCATGAAGGGGCCAGATTTTAGCATGGCTCTCTCCTCCCTCCCCCTCCCCTCTCTTCCCCCTCTTCTACTCCCTCACCTCCCTCTTCCTCCCCCCACTATGCTGTACTAAACTGCTTGTCCTATAGCTCCTCTGCACTTGTTGATTATTAGTACTTCTGTTGTACCTCAGTTTATTGCACTGTTGGTTAGTCAGCTGCAAACCTGTTTTGTCTCTGACCAAAACTGTTTTGTATCCCATTTAATGTATGCCTTCCTACTCTAAATGCTTATCTACCCTTAGTAGTCATTGTTAATTTCCACACCCAATGTGTCTCCTGTTGTATGCAATCCATTGTAAACTTTGTGTTTACTGTATCAATCTCTGCAAGCTATCCTCATGTTCTCCACCCCCAGGTTGCACCGTGAGATGTGCAACCTGCTGTTCAGTGTGCCCCCCTGGTGAAACATTTCAATAAATAAAATAAAAAATCCAAGAAAGGAAAGAATGTAGTACGTAAAGGGTTGCAAATTATTCCTCCATAACATTCGAAAGCAGGCTGGGAAGGAATTAGCCATATAAAGATTGTCATTCTGATGTTGTACTAAAAGTGTCACTGTTGTCATTAGGGAACTTTTAGGGTGAGTACTGAGGCATCTGTGCCTTACCTTCTGCCATGCCGGTGACCCGTGTTCCTGCTGTGAACTGGCCATTGGGGGTCAGCTGAGGAGGGAGAGGATCGAGCATCCAGAGGACTGCTCTCCTCACCTGGGGAGGGAGGACTAGTGCTCCCGCCAAAAGACTACACCTGGATGGAGCCCACAGGCAGCACAGGTCTGATGGGTGCCTGAGAAGGGAGGGTGCTGCGGGAGTTTCATGGATGTGTGCATGCCTCCATGTATGCACATCTGCCATGTGCACTTTAGCAACAGGGATGGGAACTGGGAGGAAAAATGGTGGAAAATATCCCCAGCTGCAGGTGATGACTGACCCTACACAGGCTCTGCACTTGGTGACTGTGAAAAGGTGAGAAGGTAAGTCCTGATGATACTGGGGTGACAGGGGCTTAGGGAGGGTCATTCTGAATGGGCAGCTGGGGTGAACAGGAGTATAAAATGTATCTGGAAAAAAGGGTGAAGGTGGTTCCATTTGAACTGAAATTGTTGTTTTATTTCTCTAGAAGGGTCATAATTAACTAATAGAACTTCAGTTTTCATCTTATTGAGACAACAGCCTGCAACTTGTTCAGACTGTGAAAGAATAGTCCATAGGGGGACAAGAGTTGGTTGAGTATATAAATAAGTCATCAGAATAAAGGGCCTACTTATGCTCCCTATTACTTATATGTATTCCTGCTATGTATAGGTTTTGATGTAAAAGCTTGGGCTAGGGTTCAAATAAAAAGTAAAAGAAGGGATAAGGGGCAACTATGCTGTGTTCCCCTTTCTAGGGTGAAGGTAGAGAAATTTGTCCATTAACCTTAATGTAGGCTATAGGGTCTCACATAAGGCCTCTATCATGGCTACATATTGTTGGGGGATTCAGAAATGGTGCAATACTTGAAATAAAAATGGTCACACCACCCAATTGAATGCTTTTTCCACATCAAGACTGAGTAGCTGAAATGGGTGGTTTGAATGTGTGGCATGGCAAAGAATGTGGAGAGTTCTTTTAATACTGTCCTGTGTTTGAGAAGAGGTAACAAACGTAGTTTGGTCCCTGTCAATTAATAATAGCAGTAGGGTTTTAAGGTGTTTAGCGATGACAGTGGTGCATAATTTGAGAGGTCTGTAGGAGACGCACTGGGTTCTGTCCATCCCTGCCTTCAGAATGGCTGATATGGTTGCTTGTTTCCACGTAGTAGGCACCAGTCCATCCCTCAGAACACCTTCTGGGCACAATAAAGGGGCACACAAATAGTGTTCACAAAAGTTTTGTAGAACTCTGACCGGTAGCCATCAGGCCCTGGGCTTTTGTTACTCCTATGGTTTTTAATAGCTACAGTGAGCTCAGTAACTGCAATGGGGCCAACAAGGATTGTTGTTGGAGAATGGCAGAGTGGGAAGATGTAAAGGTTATAGAAATTGTTGTGTAAATTCAGTGGTGGGTTTTATGTCTGTACTATATAATCGGGTATAATAGATCTTAAAGGCCTCTAATATACCTTCCAGGGTGGTAGCCAGCACTTGTGAGTCTGGGTGTCAGATCTGGGTGACAGCAGTCTGTGCTATCTTCTGTGTGGGTCTATATGCTAAAATGTTTGTGGCCCTCTCTCATCCCTTGTAGTATTTGTGTTGGAGATATTGAAGTGCCATCTCTGTCTTCAGATCTAAAATCGCCTGTATTCTACTTTATGCCTGGGCTAGTTCAGCCTGTATAGTTTTATCACTCTGCATGTGATGTTCCTGGAAAGTTTTCAGTTTTTGTTGCAAGTCCTGCAACTGCGCTTCTCCTTTTTTTAAGATGAGAAGCATATTTAATAATATCTCCTCTTAGCACCAGTTTGATTGTGTCCAACAGTGTAGCTGGAGACACTTCTGAACCAGAATTCTCTTCTATGATTTGAGTCACTTAGTCCTTTGTCCACTGTTTAAATCCTTTTACATTTAAGAGGGAATTATTGAACTTCGATAATGATGGGTCTTTAGTGTGCCCTAGCTGTAATTCTAGGTGAATTGGGACATGATCGGAGAGCAGGATGGGGGATTTCTCTCAGTCCTTTATCTGATGGGCATGCTCCTGGAATCTAAGACCAAGTCTGTCCAGGAATATATGTCATGAGGTGCAGAGCAGTGGGTGTAGAACCTATCAGAAGAATGCAAGCATCTCAGACATTGATCCATCCCACCTCTTTGGGGAAGGACCAAGTAATACACTGCGCTAATGTAAAGTGTGGGGGTTTGGGGCTGGTAGTGTCATTATTATCTAATATCATGTTAAAGTACCCTCCCAAAAACAACATATCACTCTGGAAGGCTGAGATTTTCTGCAGGAGTTGCTTGATAAAGGATGAGGTGGAACCAAGGGGAATATATAGACTCACCAATGTAAGAGTCTGATCTAAATACATTCCTTTAATCATGGCTAGACAGCATTATGCATTAGTTTCAGCAGCAGTTAATTGGAAGGGGGTAATCTGAGGAGCAAGCACCACAGTGCCCCTCCTTTTGCCAGTCTGGATTGAGGAGTCCACTATAGTACTGTACCCAAATATGGATAACTTATCATGCTCCTCCTAGGACAGGTGTGTTTCTCTTGCAAAAGTATAAATGCTGGTCTGTGTTCTTGATTTTGGCCAGTACTTTGAAACTTTTGTTTGGCTATTAAGCCCATTTACATTTTGGAATGTATTTTATGAGTTTGGTGATATGGGCCCTTTTATCATAAGCAACCCCTGTAATTTAACTCTAATGATTATACTGACCACAATAGAAGGACAATCTGTAACTGCCAGCAGAGGAGTGCAGGAGCATGGTTCTAACTTAATATGTGTGAGCAGCAGATGGGTAGCATAGCACTGACATTATGATAGCAACATCTAATAACAACAACCATACAAACAATGTCAACACATAGTAAACATAATCGAACTGCAGAAGACAGTTGTAAGACACTTGATGGGTTCACTTGAATACCATCTGTCAGACTAATGCAGAGGTGGGCTTCCATAGTAGGAAGGTTGATTTTATATCCCTCTAGGAGATTGGGCACTCACTATAGGAGCGGTGTCTTGCCCAATCAGGGGGTAATGTCCTTCCTGGAGGAACTGGGGCCCCTGTTCAGACTGGTTAATCTGGATCTCCCCACTAGATATTAATACTCTAATGGCACAAGGTATAAGACATCGGCCAGATCCGCCTATGGCTGGCAGGGGGAAATACAAACTACATTGATCACATCCTAGACCTAAGTCAAGATTGCAGCGTAAATTTATTATTTAATAATAGATGGCCATTAAAATTCAGCCTGAATCAAAGCAGAGATGGATTGTCCCATACTGCTCTGCCTATGATCTACACCATAAATGTTGCAGTCAAGCATATACTGAAAATGTTAACAGGAATATAATAAGTAAAGTCCAGCAGTGTGTTGGGTAAATAGCTGTATAGAAACAGTCTACAGGAATAAATGTGAAAACTAGAAGAAAGAAAAAAAATTATATAGCGTGGCTATTGATACAATTGATGGTTGGTTTGTCCCCCTCCCCATTGCCCGTGTCGTAGTCAATGCTGTTCTGAACACTCTAAAAGAAGCAGTGGGACTCAGAAGGCCAAGCCCCCAAATTATGTGCTGTTGACTTGTATGTGTAGGTGAACTGAGGAGAGCAAGCAGCCACCATCCAGATCAAACTCCCAGCTTTAAATCTCTCAGAGCCCATTCAGCCAAAAGATCAGACTCCATTATATACAAGGAATAGTTTAGCCCATAGTAATGATAAAATAAATATAAATATATTATGGGGGCAAGTTCGTACCCCTATAGTTTGGGTTGAACGGTCACTTCTATGTTAAACTCAAAATTTTGCACTTTAAAAACTTTACAACCATTCAACTGATTTGCATGAAATGTTGCATCTGCCATCAGGGACCAAAGGCCTCATGAAGTGCCATATTTCATTCCAGTTGGATGTGTGGGTGCAGAGATACAGAGTAAAAAAAATGTGAAATGCCTTTTTGGTTGTTTTTTCCTCATTGCACTGTGGCCAAACCATTTGGAATTTTGGGCCAAAATTGTTATTCCTTTGGACCCTGCACTCCCATCCCTCAATTGAGATAGTAAAACAGTATCCTTATTTTACTGTGGGAGTGCAGGGTTCTCTGGGCCCTGCGCTCACATCCCTTCATAGATGCGTATATGTATGTAGCTGTGGAAGCACAGGGATTTCCAGACACTGCACTTCCAGTTTTAGCACAAAAGTCACCAAATTGTCATCATACCCATGTTATTACCCCACCTCATATTCTCGGCACAAAAGGGTTTTCAATTAATGCCAAAAACAACTGCACAAGCACAAAGCCAATCCACAGTGCAGGTGCAAAACACATTTTGGAAGGATTTGAAACGACTGCTATGACATACATGAGTTGGAGTAATAGAAGACTATGTTGAAAATATGGGGTGAAAATATTGAAAATTTCCAAAGTTACGAATGTGCATAGCAATATTGCAATGAATTCCCATTACACAGCCATTTTTAAAATGCTGACCCCTAAACATTTAACATAGCTTCTTATGACCCCACCTCATGAACAATATGACTTTCATTACACAAATCCCAATGGAAGGTGAATCCACCAACCAACCATGAAATCACCTTTCTGGCAGGAGTTGTGACAGTTTTATTGTTCATGAGGTGGTGTCTAAACACCCAATTTGAAAATTTGGGACCAATATTCTGAAAAACAGCTGAGTTACAAACTGAAAGTTGAATCCCCCCTTTGATATACTGTATGTAGAAGTGCATTTACTATAGTTTCTCATATTGCAGTAACTGGTTAAAGCAGCAAAAATGTGTCTTCAATTGGTGGAGCGGATCTCAATCCTGGGACATCCTGAGGTAAGTGAGGTCGGTGGGGATGTCATGGGGGTGTGGGGAGGAGGATCCACATTGGGAGGTTTGGTGGGAGTATGGAAGTGATCAGCGATGTTCCGTTTTTTTTTTACAGAGAAAAAAAGACAATGAGGGACGGTATTCTTATTTTCAGCAAATAAAAATATTATTGGGAGGCTCGGAGGGGGGATTCCACTAGCTACCAATGGTGCACACAGCAATTACGGGGGTGGGAGGGGTACCACTAGACACCAGGGCTATAACAAACAAATGGCAAAAAAAGCCACAATTGAACAAAAAGATAAATAAAAATCAGAAAATACATAAATATATATATATATATATATATATATTAGTTAGGGTTGAGGAGCCATTTCTATGTTAAACCCCAAAACTTTGCACCTTAATATCTTTGTAACCGTTTCACGGATGTGGCTGAAATTTGGGATACATGATCAAGAACCACAGGCCTTGGGATCTGCCAAGTTTTGCACTGGTCAGATATACAGCTGCGGAGTTATTAAGCATGATCTGTGCGTGCGTTTACGCTTTTTCTGGAATTCTACGGTTGTGCCTACAGGTCGTACAGTTTGTGCGACTGGCCCGAAATCTTCAGGGAACATGCGGCCAGGGTCCCCAATGTGCCTTTTGAAGATTTCATGAAAAAATATTAAACGGTTCAAAAGTTATTCAAAAAACAGTTTCCCATTATAAGTCAATGGGAAAAGTTAACAAAAAGTTCAACAGTGTTGCAAATGCATTTTTACTTTTGCAAATGGGCCTATTACTTTCGCAAATCGGCCATTTTTTTTTTCAGTTGGTGATCATAAAAATGGTTGGCATTTAAATTTGGGACCCTCGAGCAACCTAATTCTTTTTGTATTCACCTAGTCGGACCCTGAGGATGCTTGCCGTGCCTTTATTTTGTGGTAAAACACCCCAGAAATATGTTTTCAAATTTCTGGAAAAAGTACTGTGCTCACAAAAGTGTCGAACTTTTTTGCGAAAGCTTTCGCAAATTGCGACAGTAGTTTTTCATCTGTGGGAAAGTGACAGCGATTCTTTGGCACTGCGCTGCAAAAGAACTGTTGGGAGTTTTGGGCTGAAATTTGGAGGGAATGGAGCCGACATCTCACAGATGTGCCTTTCAGTATTGTATTGAAAAAATATTACATGGCGGCAAAGTTACGGCACTCCAAAGTTGACAGTTTTTCCCATAGGATAACATTACGGCGCCCAACGCATTACAGAAAAATTTGGAGGGAAGACAGCCAACAGCCCACAGATGTGCCTTTCAGTGGTTTGGTGAAAAAATATTACAGGGAGACAAAGTTATGGTGCTCTGAACTTCTCTTTTTTTCCCATAGGATAATATTACAGCGTCGCCTTTCAGGCCCGTGATCTCGAAACGGTACAGATACGGACTTTCGTCGAAAAAATTCTTAGCCCCTAATGAGGCTAAGTACAAAACTAACCAGGACAGTCATAAATCATACGACTTTTAAATTTTTTTCGTCATACGGTTCCTGAGATATAACTTATTTATTATTCCAAGTCCTCATTTTCTGCTCCGATACCCATTATTATGCATACATTCTTTGTACTCACTGTCTTTCTCTATTCAGCTTTTGGGGAAAACCAGCCTGTGCGCTTACATTACTGTTACCATTGCCCTTTCCGCTTGTGGTTCCATGCCCGTTTCACTTACCGTTGACGTCTATGCCACCACGTGCATCAACCTTTGCGTTTTCATTTGCGCTTGAGGTTCTGTTACTTTGTTGCCATTTGTGTATACCCTACTGTTTCTCTTTCTGTTTCACTTTGCATCACCATGCCCATTGACATTTCCATTTACAGGCACCATGTTACTATGTGACAAGACATCACATGGCACACCGTTCCCGTAAGGCCATGCAACTACTAAGTGTGGTACGTTGTGTGCAGCTGCAATCAGGGATGTGTACGTTTGGTGTACATGGCCTCAGTTTTGCTGTTGATCTCCACTGAGCATGCAGTACCTGGTCAGGTGGGTGGGGATGTCTCGTAGTACATTTAGACAATTGTTTGTTATTTCTGTCACCTGCTGCTGGATGTCTGTCATTGGTTGTGTTGACTTGGTCCTCCCCATACTTGAATGTGTGTGTGTGGTGCTGGGGGAATGGAGTTAGGGTTTTCAACCCTAACAGCGAATTTCCTCACTTTTGTCGCTGTAGAACAACCCAACTAATGCATTAAACAGAGTTTTTTGACTCTAATTATATATATATATATATATATATATATATATATATATATATATATATATATATATATATCTACAGGGCTGGATATTCAAACTAAGCTATTTTGTGGATGCAAGCCCTTGCACTGCACAAAATAGTTGCACTGGTGTGATATTCAAAGGTTGTGCTATTGAGCAACTCCTTTGAATATCACCCGCCACAGCCACTGTGCATGGCGCAGTGGAACTGCGCCACGCAAGTGGTCAGAGTGGAGCATTCAAGTTGCGGTGGTGCAGCACCATTGCGCCATGCGAAATTCCGATATTCAAAGATGACATGCAAATGGGCCATAATTCATTCAAGGTGCAGGGGGCCATTTGCATCTATTCTATGGCCCATTGGCATGCAGGTGCGCTGATCCCGGTACTTGCGCCGTTAGGGACCAGCGCCCCTGCAGTCGATCGGCGGGCAAAAGTGTAAAAATCCCCCACCCCCAATTGGCCCGATCGGGCAAAAGCTTAAATAAACCCCCACCGCGATGGCGGGCAGCAAAGTGTCCCCAGAACATATCACTGGTGGTCAGTGGACCGTAAGCCCGATCATGGGCTCGCATAAGTTAAACCCCATCCCAAAAACATATCCCTGGTGGTCCAGTGGACTGCTAAGCCCGATCGCGGGCTGCATAATGTGGTGACACCCCCAAGACCATATCCCTGGTGATTTAGTATCCCCACCCGCTCCCCCGGCGGCGGTGGGCAGCAGCATCCACCTGCCTGCCGCCCGCCGCCTGCCGACTGACTGCCAAGTAGGGCTGCATGCCCATTGGTGCGAGAGCAGAGCCAATGGGCATGCAGCTAGCCTCTAAAGACAGTCAGTCGGTAGGTGCAGGTGTGGATGCTGCCACCCGCCAGCTGCCGAGAGTGAGGTGGTGGGCTTCGTGGAGTGGGGGGGTGGGGGACACTAGATCACCAGGGATATGGTCTTGGGGGTGTCGACATTATGCAGCCCGCGATCGGGCTTAGCGGGCCACTGGACCACCAGGGATATGTTCAGGGGCGACTTTACTGCCTCGATCGGGCTGGTGGGGGTTATTTAGCTTTGCCCGTGATCGGGCCAGTCGGGGTGGGAGGATTTTTACACTTTGCCCATGATCGGGCTGCAGGGGCACAGGGTAGGTTGAGGGCCAGCCACAGGTGGCAGCTGCTGTGTTGCGCCCTGCAATGCGGCAGCTCACCTGTGGGTGGCCCTCGACTTACCCTTTTTTGGCTCAGAGTTGTGCAGGCACAGGTTGGGGTTGGCCTGCACAACTCTGCACAGCCCGCTGAATATTGGGCTGTGCAGTTTATGCATGGTTCCTCCCCCTCCAGTTCAGCATGCATTCATTTGCATGGCACTGTTGCTCAGCTTGCCTTGGGGGGCGCAACTGCCTCCTGCTGAATATGGCAGAATGGCACAATTTCGGACTTGCGCAGGTGCAACCCTATTGTGCATGGCGCAACCCTTTTGAATATCCCACCCACAGTGCCTTCAGAAAGTATTCACCCCCCTTGGATTTTGACACATTTTGTTGTGTTACTACCAGAATTTTTAATGCATTGAAATTATTTTTTCCCCCTTGATTCACACAGCATACTCAACAATTTAAAGGGGCAAAAATATTTATATTGTGTAACAAAAATTTATGAAACATTAAAAACTTAAATATCTTGTTTACTTAAGTATTCATCCCCCTGAGTCATTACTTTGTAGAAGCGCCTTTGGCAGCAATTACAGCTTTGAGTCTTCTTGGGTATGCCTGTATCAGCTTTGCACATCTGGATTTGGGGATTTTCGCCCATTCTTCCTTGCAAATTTGCTCAAGCTCTGTCAAGTTGGATGGGGAGCGTCGGTGAACTGCCATCTTTAAGTCTTTCCACAGATTCTCAATGGGATTCAAGTCTGAGCTTTGGCTGGGTCACTCAAGGACATTCACCTTCTTGTTCTGAAGCCACTCCAGTGTTGCTTTGGCTGTATGCTTGGAGTCGTTGTCCTATTGGAGCGTAAATCTTGCCCCAGTCAAGGTCTATTGCAGACTGATGCAGGTTCTCCTCAAGGATGTGCCTGTATTTGGCTTCATTCATTGTTCCTCTATCCTGACAAGTGCCCCAGTCCCTGCCACTGAAAAGCATCTCCATAACACGATGCTGTCACCACCATGCTTCATGGTAGCGATGGTGTTACATGGGTGATGAGCTGTGTTTGGTTTGTGCCAGGCATAGCACTTTCCATTCAGGCCAAAGAGTTCAATTTTTGTTTCATCAGACCAGAGAATCTTTTGCCACATGGTCTCAGAGTCTGCCATGTGCTTTCTTGCAAACTCCAGGCATGCTATTATGTGGCCTTTTCTCAGGAGTGGCTTCCGTCTAGCCACTCTCCCATAGAGGTTACATCTGTGAAGTGCTGCAGAGTTTGTTGTCCTCTGGACAGGTTCTCCCATTTCAGCCATGGAACTCTGTAGTTCTGTCAGGGTGGTCATTGGGTTCTTGGTCACTTCCCTGACCAAGGTCCTTCTTGCCCGGTTGCTCAGTTTGGGAGGACATCCTGCACTAGGAAGAGTCTGGGTGGTTCCGTAATGTTTCCATTTCCTAATGGACTTGACTGTGCTCCTGGGAACTGTCAACACCCTAGAAATGTTTTATACCCCTCCCCAGATCTATGCATCCTCAGAATTCTATCACGGAGTTCTACGGACAGCTCCTTGGTCTTCATGGTAGAGTTTCTGCTCTGTCATGCACTGTCAACAGTGGGATCTTATATAGACAGGTTTATTTCCTCTGAAATCATGTCAACCATTTGAACTGAACACAGGTGGACTCCATTCAAGTTTTAGAGTGATCTCACAAGGAAATTGGATGCACCTGAGCTCAATTTGGAGTGTCATAGCGTAGGGGGTGAATACTTATCAAATCAAGACATTTCAGGTTTTTATTTTAGATTACATGTACAAAAAATTCCAGAAATTTCATTCCACTTTGACATTATAGAGTAATTTGTGTAGATACATGACAAAAAAATCCCATATAAATGTATTTTAATTTGAGTTTGCAACATCACAAAATGTGACGAAATCCAAGGGGGGGCGAATACTTTCTGAAGGCACTGTATATATACATTGCAAAAAACTCTGTCAATGCAACAGTTAGGGTTGATAGTACACCAACAAAAGTTTGGAAATTCGGTGTTAGGGTTACCAACACCTACCACTCCATCCCTTCCCCACCCTCCTCACACCAACAGGTGTTGGGGTGTGCATTGAGGTCATCGGCCTAACTCTCACCTGATTCCATGTGGCAAACAAGCTGAGGGTACAGTATAGGAGAATGTGGTGAAAGTTAGGCCTGATGACCCCAATGCACCCGATGCCTGTTGGTGTGAGGAGGGTGGAAGGTGGGATGGGATGAGGGGTTGGTAACCTTAACACTGAATTTCAAACTTTTGTCAGTATACTAGCAACCCTAACCCTAACTGATGCATTAACAGAGTTTTTTGCAATCCATTTCCCATCTTTTTGAGAAAGTGTAATCTAACTAGTAACTGGTATGTGGTAATGGGAGTGTGGGCCTTCCGAGCCCTGTGATCCCCTCACACTGGAACCTCTCTGCAGCTCATGGGATAGTGGCTGTCATTAATACAAAGTGCAAGTTGAGGGTCACTTTTTTAATCACCAAATAAGCATTTTGAGGTAATTTGAATAAAAGTAGTTCATATCTCAAAGCGCTAACCAGGCATTTGTTTATTTACTGGGTAAAGCTGTGCCTTTTCAGTTTTCATATTATGTAGACACTTCCGTTTACATGACATACTTGCATCATGCGAACACATAGCTGCTATGACAGCGTGATTATTGTCAGGTGTTCCTCCATTATTCAATATCTATATTGCCATAGCTAAAACATCATATCAAGTATTGATGTCATGTTCGTTGATGCATGACAATATTTCCTTTGTCATCTCAATGTACACTTGAATGATTAAAAAATGGTTTTGTTGATTATGAAGACATTAATAAGGAATACTTTATACTGTAAGCATAAAGCAACCATGTTTGTGTTGCAGTTCAACAGTTATTTACATGTACTGTACTTATGAAATAAATAACAGCATTTTGCTTCAAAACACCATTACTAAATCAGTCTATAAATGTACATTACAATTGCTACCATTTAGCATTGCTTGTAATCCAGACATTACCAAATACAATAAATTTTACAACCAATGTACTTCTTCTGGCTCTGTAATTAAACAAAGTATTTCAGCAGCAATACATGCAGTATAGTGGTGGGTGAAGTGGCAAAATTGCTTGCAGAGTAATCCACAAAATTCCAACAATTTTGCAGAGCTGAAATTTCACCTGGTGGAATGATGAAATTTCACATTCTGCAGCAACATTTCACCTTCTACAGTGAAATTTAACTTTCCGTGGTGAAATTCCACCTTCCGTGTGAAATTCCTCCACAGAGGTGAAATTTCTCCACGGATAGGGGTCAAAGTGCAACTTTATGGGCAAAATTTCACCCATATTTCAAAAACAAACCCTGGTGGCTAGTGGTCCCTCCCCCACCCGCCCCACAGGTACACAGTAAATCCCTGGTGGCTAGTGGTCCCTCCCCCCAACAGTTCACCCGTCAGCCACCCAACACAAAAAAAATTATAAATAGCAACCCCCCCAATCCAACAGTGCACACACACCCAAATGTCCTTATGCCCTGGTGGCTAGTAGTCCCTACCCTACACTCATTCACTCCAAGCCCAAGTGTATAAATTTATAGTACCCCCTCATGTCCGTCCCACTCCCTAATATACCACAGTCATAAAAAAAAAATGCTCTGGTCGTCTAGTGGTTTGAGGTTTCCATAATAGGCTGCCCTCCCCATCCCGAACTCCCATACTAATCCCTTCCTAGACCAGTCACATCACGTTTTCACAGAATCCTGCAGTCCCTTCTGGTCTAGTGTCTCCACTCCTCACCCCAGTTGGAGTAGGTCCAACCAACCAACCTGCTTTCCTTCCTCAAACTCTGCAGCGGGCGGACTGTAACATCCTCCTCTCCTCAAAGACCGGCCGCCCACTGACTGAACTTTTAATGAATGAGGCATGTTCCTGTACATCATTCATGTATAGGATGTATGGTCTACAGTCAAAAACAAGCATGTATGCATCTCAAGGTTTCCATGGAATGCTTCTCTGGAGCTTCATTCACAAGGTTCAAATTGTCACCATGGAAACCTCTCGATGCATACATATGCTTGTTATTGATTGTAGACCATACATTATTCTCAATGTTTTATGCCTTATGTGGTAATCAGACCCGGGCTGCTGTGATCTGCTACATTTGTAGTCTGCAGCTCTGACCACTAGGCCACTCTGACTCTGGAGTCTGCTCTATTGTGCCACTAGCCCCTCAAATTGCAGGTGAATCACCACCCAACACACTCTTTCCCATCTTCTATTAAAATCATCCACCATTCTATATGATGCCACTCCCTCTTGTAGAGCATTACAATTGTCTTCCACCTGTTCTGTGAAAAAAATGTCTTCTGATTGGCCGCCTAAATCTTCCCCCCTCAGTCTCTGACAGTGTGCCCTCTCATATCCTCCATCTTCTAATATTGAAAATGAATGTGTATTAGCATTCTTCATTCCTTTCAGCATTTAAAGGTTATGATCATATCCACCCTATCCCCCTTCTCCAGGAAGTAAATATTAAGGTAGCACAGCCTATCCTCATAGGACTTTCAGTGCAAGCCCTGGAGCACCATTGTCGCAATTTGAAGTAAACCCTCCTGCAATGTGATGTCCTGCTTCGGTAAAGGGTGCCAGTACTGCACGCAGTTCTACAGATGTGGCATGACCAGTGAATTGTATATGGGATCACCTCACTTTGTATCCTCATCTGTGCTTACCAACTGTACCCCTTCGAGCTGATAGCTCCTTCACTGGTTCATACACCATAAGTGCACTACTTTGATTGTAACCTCCACTTCCTTTACTCAGAGATTTTATTCAAAATACACCACATCACATGTCATTCTAACCACACAGACTTGACTCTGTAGAGAATACACCTTAAGTTTAACATGTCTCTGACATTGTATGTAGAAGATATAACAGCTGGTATACTTGTTTTATGTGGAGGAAGATCAAAGTATGCTTTCATTGACGCATTCAATAATTGGTTTTCTGATGGCTATTGTTATTTTCTTTGTAGACAGAAACAATGTTCTTGAAAATATTCAGTGGTTACCTAATAAAACCAGTGCAGAAATGAATGTAAGCTGCAGTGCAACTTCTGAGGATGTTCCACCTAACACCGGTAGTGTAACATCACAAGAAGTTGAACGTTTGACCAGTACTGCAACATCTGAGGATATTCCACATTATAACTGTCCTCTTACATTGTCCGTTGCTCATCCTTCAACTCTACTACAACATCAGGAGATGTTCCACCATCCACCTACCCTGAAACATCGGTAGGTATCGAAATGAGACCACCATATTTGATAGTGGATCAGTGTGATAACACACTGAATTGGCATGATGTTAATGAAGAATTCTACACTTTTAACATTTCCAGAAATTACAAGATGACATTGGTGATGCTGCATGGACTTCAAATTACAGGAGCTGGAAATGCCTCTAGACCTGTCAATAAATGTCAATCAATATTTGTTGCAGGAATCTTTTGGATGTCACTTCCACACCTGAATATTCCACAGTGCAGCATGAAGATGTCACTTTCTCTGACCTTGCAAACAATTCATTAAATGTGAGTGGCATATAATTGCAATTACTATCAGCATCTGATCATATAAAATGTAAGGAAACATGCAGCATCAAAAGCCAGGCTAATTTAAAACCAAAGTCAAGGTCACGAGGAAACCAAACGTACAAGTTGAAGAACAATTGCCAATGTTTAGTATCACCAGCAACAATGTGTGATGTGTCAATTCAGTGCAATCTTGAAGCCGAGTTTCTGAGTCATCCCATTGATGTTTACTGATTTTGAGATGCATACTTGCAGTTCTGAGGAGAATTTGTCTGACACAAGTACTGAAGAGTCTGATGATGACTGTGAATGTTTACCAGGAAATGATGCCTTGCAGAAGACAAACAAGAGGCCATGCACACCTGAACTTGATTGTTGCTTAGTATCTCTTGCAGATCAGCAGTATTTTTATGGTTTCTGAACACAGTTTGACATCTCTATTTGAACACTACAGAAACTGTTTCAGTAAGGCTACAGCAAAAATAAGGAAAATCATTGGCACAATGGTTGTCATCACATGTGAATGCTTAAAGGGGCATATGTGGGAGTGGCAAAGCCATGGAATGAGTGGTACAAAGCCATGAGGAAACATTATAACTTGCTCCACTGTCTTTTAAGTGACATAATTCCAACAAAGGCCCTGCGACTACTAACATTTATGAATATGCAGGAATTGTCACTTGTGACATATCACAAAATACAGTGCTCGTATGTAATACCAGCTGTCATGAATGTATGGAGGCAAGAGTAACATGACCTGCTGAAAGATCTGCAAGGCAAACACCTAATTCTGGGTAGTGATGGATGGTGTGACTCGCCTGGACGTTCTGCAAAATATGGGCTGCACACACTGATGAATCTGGAAACAATGAAAGTTGTTTCAATTGATCTAGTGCAGGTTAATGTTACTTGATTATATTTATCCTTAATTGTGTGTTTCATCCCTTTGATCCATATTACTTATTAATTGTTTATTTATCTTAACAGCGTTCCTAAGTCAAGTATTTGACAGCTATGGAGCTGGAAGGGTTGAAAAGAGGTGTACAGTTCTTACAGGACCATGGATGTTCCATTTCAATGCTTGTTACAGACCATCATGTTCAAGTGAAATCTTTTATGTAAAAGAGTCACCCGGACATCAGCCACTACTTCAATATATGGCTCATGGCAAAGGTTAAGTTCATTTCAATCATTTTTTTTTCAAGTTTAAAGATGTTACAATGTTGCTGTCCCAGCTTTTGACATTGATTGCATAATTACAGTCTATTTCAGCAATAAACCACTCCAGGGTGTTGGTTATGCTTTGATTTACCAACTTCTGAGGTTAGTTTGCACACTCGACCTGTGGCCTCATCACCAAATCACATCATGCTTTGTTAAATCACAGCATATAACACACTCTGTCATGGTTTATTGCTTAAAATAACCTACACTGAAGTGGTTTATTACCGACACTTGAGAACAGACATTTTGTGTTCTATTACATCTCATATTATATATTAAAACACGCATGTGCTGAAACATATCAAGTCGTTCGTAAGCTGACAAAGCAATGTTTTGCCAACTGCATCCTTTGCACTGTGCACAGCTGCAAATGCACTCCGCTCCCAGAACCAGTTTGTTTGACTGTTTTTGCAGCAACTCAGATCACACCTGTCAGCCTCATGAGTTTGCAGTGTGAGTGGCTGCTCTATGTCTTTTTGAAGTTACACACAGTAGTGTTCTGCAAGCTTTCAATTTTCCAGATGACTATGGTCTTGAAGTCTGGGGGAGGGGCACACACTCAGCCACTTGGCTGATTCTTTTCTAAGGACAACAGTGTTAAAGTAATGAAGTTGAGATAGAGTGGCACGAGCTGAGAGTGGTTGTTGGCATTCAGGGAGCTGCTAGTTGTCTTTTGTTCCTTGAGTGAGAGAAATGTAAGTGGGGACAGAGAGAGAGAGAGAGAGTGAGAGAGGCAGACACACACACACACACACACACAGAATTATTTGTTTTAGAGCATCTACGATCAACCTTTTTTTTCATGGGGGAGCGGATCACTCTTCTCATAGAAACATAGAGACTGTCAGCAGTTAAGGACTACTAGGCCTATCCAGTCTGCCATGTATGTATGTATCCACTCATCCTCATGCAGACTAGTCCTCACCCTCATCCCCATGCCAAGGCTTACCACCCTGTGTGGTGCCACAGAGGGGTCTTCCTACTCCCTTACGTACATCGTGGGCAAGCACCAGATTACCCCAGGTAGGGAGACATGAGAACGGAACCACCCCTGGCAAGCGGCCAGAGGATGTAGACGATGGAGCAAAACATGCCATCATGCCCTGGTACTGGCATTTTTTCATGACTTGCTTTTCCTCGGGGTGGCATGCAATGGCATCAGCATCTGGCCCACCACCCTGATGTAGTGGCACAGGTTGATGTGGTGATGTTATATAAATAAATTTTTACTTACTTACACAGCCTCTGCTGGGGTCCATCAAGCACTGGACACTCTTGCATTCTCCTCCCCAGAACAGGAGAGCAGTCCACAGGGCGCTCATTTGTTCTCCCACAACTGGTCCTCCAACTCCATGGTTCTATTCCTGAACACGAGTCATCTGCGTCACAAGAGGAAATCTAACTGCTCTGCAGATGAGCCAGCCATCTCCTATCAAAACTGTTAGACACGTTGCTGTCTCATGGTGTATGTGTGTGTGTGTGAGTCTCTGTCTCCTGGAAATATTACTCCCACCAGAAAACTCAAGTCAAACAGACTCAGCATTCAACGGAGCAGCCAATTCGCATCCCCTAAATAAACCACTCCAGGGTATAGGTTATTTAGGCAATAAACCATGATACGTGTGTATTATGCCGCAATTTAACAATGCATGATGTGATTTGGTGATGAGACTACAGGCTGAGGGCACAAATCAACATCAGAAGTGGATAAATCAAAGCATAACTAACACCCTGGAGTGGTTTATTGCTGAAATTGCTGCAGCACAGGAGCGAGCACAACAACAAAACACATCCAAAACAGGAACAAAATGAAAAAAAAAAAAGAAATCCAAAACTTCTGATCATAGGAGACTCTATGATTCGAGAAGTTGATATGTATCTCAGCCAGAGGTAATGGTCAGATACCTCCCAGGTACTTCAGCATGGAGAGACACTGACTGCATTGCTAGAATTGTGCAGGAAGCAGGAGAAAACATTGATGTCCTGGTATGCATAGGGACTAACGATCTCGCCAGCTGGTCAGTTGTGGAGACCAAGGAACATCTAACCAGGCTGGGTGACAAACTATCATCCATTTCATCTGGCATCTCCTTCTCTGAGATCCTGCCAGTCTAGGAGAGGGGGGACAGATAGATGGAAGGTCTGAGAAGGGGAGCTAAACAGGTGGCTCAAGGGCTGGTGCCAGGAAAAAGGACACAAATTTGTAGGGAACTGGCAACAGTTTTGGGAGTGAAAGTTCTTTAAATTTGATGGACTGCATCTAACTAAGGAGGGAGTCAGTGCATTGGGGCTGAAGTTTTATGTCTTTGCAGAATATTTTTAAACTAGCAAATGGGGAGAGGGGTGCAGCACCCGAAACGTCAAATGGGAAGAACACCCCTCCCCCCTCAGCTAGTGGTCAAACAGGAGTTCAGCATGTTAGTAGTTCATATGCATCACCAGGTAAAGAAAAAGGTCCAGCTCCCCATACAATGCAAGGGGAAACGCCAGACCTCGCCCAACAACTAACACACCGAAATCTGACCAATGGAAAATCATGTACACTAATGCTCGCAGTCTGGGAAGCAAGATCCCAGACCTGCAGGCAATAATGACAGAGGCTAATCTGGACATAGTAGCCATTAGTGAGACATGGTTTACCAGTAACCACACTTGGGAGACTTCAGTACCTGGCTATGCACTGTTCAGAAGAGACCAAGGTGCAAAAAGGGTGGAGTGACCCTTTATGTCAATGAAAATATCAAAGCTACAGAAATTCAGAATACTCATAAGGAGCCAGAAGAACTGTGGGTCACGCTGGAAACAAAAAATGGGACAGCCACACAAACTGGGGTTGTGTACAAGCCTCCAGACCAGGGGGAGGACATAGATATGTTATTGTTAGAAGATATACAAAACATGACAGCTAAAGGGGAGGTTCTGATAATGGGAGAGTTCAACATGCCAGATACAGAATGGTCAATACAAGCAGGGACATCTGCCAGAACTAGACACATGGTGGATTCCCTGCAGGAGGAGGGCCTCAAACAACTGGTACAACAACCCACAAGAGACAGGGCTATCCTAGATCTAGTACTGACTAACAGGAAAAGGATCACAGATCTCCAGGTAGAAGGTCACCTGGGGGCCAGTGACGATCACATGGTATGGTTCAATTTGGCCACTAGAACAAAATCATTCCATTCCAAGGCAAAAATATGGGACTTCAGAGAGCTGACTTTGATAAGATGGCCAACAGAGTTAAACTAGACCTGGCAAAAAGAAATACAGGTGCAGGGGTACAGACAAAGGGGGAAAGCATTAAAAATACAATACTTTAAGCAACATCCCATTGTGTTAGTGAGAAAAGGAAGTGCAAAAGAAGGAAACCACTTTGGCTCTCAAACACAGTAGTAGAAAAGGTCAGAGTCAAAAGGCTGGCCTTCAGGAAATATAAGGGAACACAGCAGGATGAAGATAGGGAGGCATACCAAACTTCCCTAAGGGAAGCAGGGAAGGCAGTAAGGCAGGCAAAGGCCCAAACCAAGGAAACACTAGCATGAACAGGAAAAGAAGGTGACAAGACTGTCTATAGATACATTAGTGAAAGGAGAAAGTCCAGAGGGGGTATTGCTAAGATCAAAGGGGATAAGGGGGCGTGTGAAGAGGAGGACCATGTAAAAGCATCTATCTTAAATAGATACTTCTGCTCAGTATTTACTGAAGACAAGGTTAGGGCAGGGCCCAGAGCTCTGCACCATAGACACAGGGGGGGAGGGAGGTATGAACTAGTCCCTTCACAAAAGAAATGGTCCTACTAGAGCTCGATAAGCTCAGGGTGGACAAGGCAATGGGACCTGATGGCATACATCCCAGGGTACTAAAGGAGCTACGGGTGGAACTAGCAAAGCCATTATCAGAACTGTTTAGTGAGTCTCTGAGCACAGGAGAGGTCCCAGAAGACTGGAGAAGGGCTCATGTGATCCCGCTCCACAAGAGTGGTAGCAGAGAGGAGGCAGGGAACTACAGACCAATCAGTCTTACCTCAGTAGTGAGCAAGATTGTGGAGACACTCCTTAAAGAAAGGAAACCTGGAATCCATAGGAGCACAGGATCCAAGACAGCACGGGTTTACAAAAGGAAGGTCCTGTCAAACTAATCTCACATATTTCTTTGACTGGGTAACCAGAGTGGTAGACCAAGGGGGAGCAGTTGATGTTGCCTACCTTGACTTCAGCAAAGCTTTCTATACATCTTGAGAAGCCCATCTCTTCAAGTGGTGTAACAGGCTGTGCTTTGAAACAACTGAGAAGCTGCGTGAGATAAACTATATTGGACTAGAAATCTGCAACTGATCTCTCTTACTTACATCTGAGGGAAGTTTTCCTTACTTTACAGTCTTACATTGGTATTGCTTTGTGTTTAATTTTTTTTTAAATTAGGAAAGGGGGTTTCAAAACTACTTATCTTTGAGCAACTTCAGAATGGTTGAAATAACTGCATATTTGATTTTCCTTTGTGGCTATCTGGACTGTCTACTAGTATTCTGACAGTTTACATTACATTAATATAGTTGGAAAAAACTGACTGGTAGTAGCTGTGTACTTTGAATAGCACAGGCTGCAGTTTGTAATTTGATGCCAGACACAGCCTCAGGTGGGGGAAATTGTCTTCACTAGTAAGGAAGACCTTGCATCATAGCCAATTGTTTTGGGTGGAGGACTATTCTAGCATTGATCAATTACTACAAACTGCTGGTGTGATCCTGTTTCAGGCAGAAGCCCATCTCTTCAATTGGTGTAACAGGCTGTGCTTTGAAACAACTGAGAAGCTGCATGGGATATACTATATTTTACTAGAAATCTGCAACTGAGCTCTCTTACTTACATCTGAGGGAAGTTTTCCTTACTTTACAGTCTTACATTGGTATTGCTTCATGTTTAATTTCATTTTTAAATCAGGAAGGTGGTTTTCAAAACTACTTATCTTGTGAGCAACTTCAGAATGGTTGAATTAACTGCATATTTGATTTTTCTTTGTGGCTATCTGGACTGTCTGCTAGTATTCTGACAGTTTACATTACATTAATATAGTTGGAAATAACTGACTGGTAGTAGCTGTGTACTTTGAATAGCAAAGGCTGCAGTTTGTAATTTGATGCCAGACACAGCCTCAGGTGGGGGAAATTGTCTTCACTAGTCAGGGAGACCTTGCATCATAGCCAATTGTTTTAGGTGGAGGACTATTCTAGCACTGATCAATTACTACATAGAAACATAGAATTTGATGGCAGATAAGGACCGCTTGGCCCACCCAGTCTGCCCATTTCCTTGCCTACTGGATAAGCTGCAGATCCTAGTTAACCAGCAGCCTACTTCTTCCTACCCCCATCCCCTAGAATTGCCTTATGACTGTCCCATGCATGCTTGAATTCCACCACTGTTTTTGACTCCACGACCTCCTCCAGAAGGCCGTTCCATGCATCCACAACCTCTCTGAAGAAATACTTCCTTAAATTACCTCTGAGCCGCCCCCTCTATCTTCAAATTGTGCCCTTGTTCTTGCACACTCTTT
Source organism: Neoceratodus forsteri (assembly GCA_016271365.2). NCBI lineage: Eukaryota > Metazoa > Chordata > Ceratodontiformes > Ceratodontidae > Neoceratodus > Neoceratodus forsteri. The sequence goes on along the minus strand of CM057453.1, from coordinate 274,460,158 downwards.
TTGAAAGATGCTACCCTCTTGACTTTGTTGATTCCCTTGAGGTACTTAAAGTTTCGATCATGTCCCCCTCTCCTCCTTTCCTCGAGGCCATACTATTAAGCCCTTTAGTCTCTCTTCATATGTCTTCCGGTGCAGACCCTGCACCATTTTAGTTGCCCTGCTCTGGACAGCTTCCATCCTGTTTATGTCTTTGTGAAGACTGGGTCTCCAGAACTGCACGCAGTACTCCAGATGGGGTCTCACCAGCTGTCTGTACAGAGGGATAACAACTTCCTGTTTTCTACTGGTGATGCCTCTCCCTATGCATCCCAATATTCCCCCAGCCCTCCTTGCTGCCCTCTCACATTGCTTGCCCACCTTTAGGTCATCTGATATGACTACCCCCAGGTCCCTTTCCATTTTTGTTGTCGTTAGTATCTCACCCCCATTGTGTACTCTTCCCTGGTTTTTGTTCCCAGGTGCATTACCTTGCACTTCTTAGCATTGAATCTAAGCTGCCATACATTTGACCATTCCTCTAACCTTGCCAAGTCCTTTTCATCCTTTCCACCCCCTTGTGCATCAACTCTGCTGCAGATCTTTTGTGTCATCTGCAAAGACACACTTTTCCTTCCAGTCCCTCTGCAATGTCACTTATAAAGACATTGAAGAGGACTGGTCTAACTCTGAACCTGTGGTACCCCACTAGTAACCCCCTTTCATCAGTGGACTCCATTTACTATTACTCTCTGTGTCCTATTTTCCAGCCAATTTTTACCCAGGCTGTCATCTTGGGACCCACTCCCAGGCTAGCTACTTGTATATTAATCTTTTGTGTGGACTGTGTCAAATGCCTTGCTAAAGTCTAGGTAGACCATGTCCACAGCCCTCCCTGATCTACTACTTTGGTCACCCAGTCAAAGAAATCTATCAGATTTGTCTGGCATGACCTTCCTGCTGTGAATCCATGCTGCCTTGGGTCCTGTGCTCCTCTGGCCTCTAGATACTCGACAATTCTTTCCTTCAAAGTGATTCCATCATTTTCCCTCCCACTGAGGTTAAACTAACAGGTCTGTAGTTTCCTTCTTCTGCCTTGCTCCACGTTTGTGAAGGGAATCACATCTGCCCTCCTCCAGTCCTCGGGTATCACCCCATCCTCCCATGATTTGTTAAAGAGGGTAGTCAGTGGTGTCACTAATTCTACCCTTAGTTCTTTTAGAATTATGGGATGAATCCCATCAGGCCCCATTGCTTTGTCCACCTTCAGTTTTAAGAGTTCTTTCAGGACCCTTTCTTCTGTAAATGGGCTGGTATCAACTTCTGTATCCAGTGTGTTTCTACTGTTTGTTCTAGGTGCCCCCTCTTCCTTTGTAAATACTGAGCAAAAATATTTGTTTAGTATCTCTACCTTTCACAGTCCTCCTCTGCCCACCCTCCCCTTTATTAAGCCTCACTATCCTCCTGGTCTTCCTTCGCTTCCCTGATGTACCTATAAAAGGTTTTATCCCCTTCTTAACTGGAGTTGGCTATTTTTCCTCGGTTTGGGCCTTTGCTGTTCTGACTGCCTTCCCAGCTTTCTTTTCTTTAACTGATACAGTTCTCTGTCCTGCTCCTTCTGTGATTCCTTGTACTTCCTGAAAGCTTTCTTTTCTTTGAACCTTCACTGCCACTTCCTTTGAGCACCATAGTGGTTTCTTGCATCGTTTAGTTTTGTTTATTTGCCTCACACAAAGGCTTGTTGCCTCTGTGATGGCAGTTTTATTATTCCCATTGTTCTTCCACCCTCCTTCCTGCCCATTTGCTAGTGCATTCCTTAGGCACTACCATTTTGGCAAAGTCAGCCTCCTAAAGTCCAGTACCTTTGCCTTTGTTTGGCTTGACTCTATTGCTGTGTTTATTGTGAACCATACTGTTCTATGGCTCAGTTCCCAGATGGCTACCCACTTACATCTGTGATCCTCTTCATCTCCATTTGAGAGAACCAGGTCTAAGATTGCTCCCTCTCGAGTGGGATCCAATACTAGTTGTCTAAGGCATGCCCCCTGTAGGGCATCTAGAATAACCCCACTCTTGCAAGTGGCTCGCAACTGCACTCCAGTTAACATCTGCATATTCAGATCACCCATCAGCAATATCTCCCCTTTTTGCCATACTAAGTATACTTTCTATCATTTCCTTGTCCATTTCCTCCCCTGAGAAGGGTCTATGTCTAACCCCTGTGTGGATTTGGTGCCATTGCCGGTCTCCAAATTTACCCACAGTGCTTCTTCTCCTCCTGTTTTCTCTTTGTTCTGTTACTTTGATTCCTTCCCTTATGTAAAGAGCTACTCCTCCTCCTCTTTTACCCTCTCTGTCTCTCCTGTAGATATGTGTATCCTGGTATGTTTATGTCCCAGTCATGGTTTTGTACGAACCATGTTTCTGTGACTGCCAACGATATCCAGATGTTCCTCCTCCATCAAGGCCACTAATTCAGGAAGCTTGTTACTCAGACTACGTGCACTGGTACTCATTGCTTTCCATTTTTGATGGCTTTACTTTCTGTTGCAGCATCCCCACTGACCTTTCTACCTCGGTCTTTTTCCCATTTAGTACCCTGTTTTGTAGGGAGGCTGGGATTTTCCTGCTGCTTATCAGTGCCTCCTCCTAGACTAGTTTAAAAAGCTTGCCAATGAAGCATTTAAACTGATTGCTCAAAGACTTGTTCCCTTCCTGGACAGATGCAGACCATCCTGCCAGTATAGGCTAGTGTCTCTCAGGTGGAACCCCAGTCCCCAATGAAGCCAAACCCTGTGCTCCACACCATTTTTCAACCACTCATTAAACTGCATGGTGCAAAGTACCCTTGCCTCACTCATGCCATTTACAGGCAGCACCTCTGAGAAGGATACTGTGTGTGCTACTTGTCTTAGGCCCTCCCCAGTTCTAAAAAGTCCTTCTGCACTGCTCTAATCTCATGTTGAGCCAAGTCATTTGTCCCTAGGTGGACAATGACATCCAGCTCAGACTCCTGTGCAGCTGTTCTCGTGATCCTGAGGATGCGCTTCCTGTCCCTACAAGCAATGGCACCAGGCAGGCACTTTACTTCAGTTTTCCCTGCTCCCCCCAGTTCTATCCCCCTAATAATTGAGTCCCCCACCAGGAGCTGCTTCCTTTCCTTGTGGCATCCTCTGCTTCTTTCCTGTGGGCCTCCCTTGTGACAGGTGTCCTCAGCCTCCTTAATCTCCTCCGTGGGTGCATCCATAGGGGAGCTGTGCTCCCCCAGATTGGTGTATGGATTGTGGAGTGGAAGAACTGACTGGGTGTGCCTCTGTTCCACCCTCCTCTCCCTCTCTGAGCCCACTGTGGTCCAACTGCTGTGCTTTCTTTGCAACCTCTGAGATAGTGGTGGTGGCTCTGGTGCTCCCTGGATGGGGGGGTTCCCTTCCTACCATCCAGTCTGGAGTGGGGGAAGGTTTTCTACTGCTGTCCAGTGTGGCCTGAAGATGGGCAACTTCCTCCCTCAAGGCAGAGAGTTGCCAGCAAATAGGGCAGCATCTCAGCCTCCAGAAAGACTCCCGAAGACTGCTGCCCCACAGCCATTGCATTGCACTACTCCCCACATGACAAATTTTTTTTTGTGTGTGTGTGCTTGTGTGTGTGATTGGTTTGTTATATAGAAATAATATATATTATACAATGTGTATGCGTATATTTTCAGTGCTGTGTGCTAGAGGATATGACATTGATATGCACCTTGCACTCTTGAGAAATGAAGTCAGAGACCCCAGGTATAAAGGAACTATTTCCAGGGTGGGTGGGGTGAGGGTGGGAGGGGTTGGGCTAAACTGTGCCCTCACAAAACAATCAGCTAAGAGCTCTGACCCACCGCTGCGATGAGTGCCTTCCTGTCTGCAAGATACTATACACAACAATCTGACAGAGAAAATCCCCTGCTAATCAAACAGAGAAAAATCCAGACATCCAAGTCAGACACAGGTAAACCTCCCCAGTCCCAAAACAGCCTGGTGGTTTGTGCTCTGAAAGCAGTCAGCCCCAAAATAAGTCAGCTGTGCTTTGAACTCTTCCTGCACTGAAAATCTTAAGAATTGTAACAAGACTGTCTTTTCCTGATAATTGTAAATTCCTTATTTCACCTTTCAGTTAGAAGCAGCCTCCACCTGCAGTATATCTGCTACAAACCAAGGACAATTGAAAGGTTCCCCTTCCTCTGTTGTGAGCACAACTTGCTTTCTTGCAAATCCTATGTTCAGTATTGCAGCTCCCAACAAGAGATAGTTTGACTACAAACTACTGGTGTGATCCTGTTTCAGACAGAAGCCCATCTCTTCAAGTGGTGTAACAGGCTGTGCTTTGCAACAACTGAGAAGCTGCATGGGATATACTATATTGGACTAGAAATCTGCAACTGATCTCTTGCTTACATCTGAGGAAGTTACCTTACTTTACAGTCTTACATTGGTATTGCTTTGTCTTTAATTTCGTTTTAAATCAGGAAGGGGTTTTCAAAACTGCTTATCTTGTGAGCAACTTCAGAAGGGTTGAAACAACTGCATATTTGATTTTCTGTAACAGTTTGCATCAAATTACTTTTAAATAGTTGACAAATCAGTTACTGGAGATTAGCTGAATTACTATAAGGGCAGTACTCACCAGGGTGGTGGAGCAGTGGTGTATTTGATTGTTTCTAACAGTCACCAGTGTTTGTGGACTACCCACCCACCCTTCCCAGCACCCCACCCCCCAGGTGTGACGTTTCCTTTATAGCCAAGGTTCTGACATCACTCTCAACAGGTCTTGGGGTAGAACTGTCATATTCTTAATAACCCAGCACAGTACATAAAGGTAGAACACACCACACAAAGGAAAAATATATATATATATATATATACATATTGTATATTATAAGGGAGAGGACATGTGGAGAGTGGTGCAATGCACTGGCGTGGGGCAGCAGTTTTCTGGGAGACATTCTGGAAACTGCATTGCTGTCCTATTTGCAGGCAACTGTCAGCTCTGAGGAGGAGGTAGCCCACCTCCAGGCTGAACTGGCAGGACTAGGAGGTCTCCCCACCCAAGAGCACCACTGCCACAGAGGCTGCCAAGTATGAAGCAGGTGCACCACAGTGGGTTCTGAGAGGTGCGGGTGGTGGAACAGAGGTGAAGCCCCCTAGTTGTACCTCTACACAAACCATATGCCAGTCTGGCAGAGCAAGGTTCCTCTATTATGGCACCCTCAGTGGAGACCAAGAAGAATGCTGAGGACACCCACAAGGGAGACCCACAGAAGGTTGGCAAGGGATACCACAGGGGAAGGAAACAGCTTCTGACAGGGGACTCAGTTGTTAGAGGGGCAGACCTGGGGAAGGGAGAGGAGAGGGAAGTAAGGTGCCTGCCTGATGCCATGGCTTGAGGGACAAGAAGCGAATCCTCAGGATTGCAGAAGCAGCATCACAGGAGAGGGAACTAGATATCATTGTCCACCTTGGGACAAATGACCTAGCTAGGCATGGGATCAGTGCAGTGCAGGATGAAATTGTGGAGTTGCAGAGGGCCTCAGAGAGGTAGCAAGCACAGTTACCTTCTCAGAGGTGCTGCCAGTCCATCGCAGGGGTGTGGCTAGGTACTACACCATGCAGTTTAATGAATGGTTGCAAAACTGGTGCAGAGCACAGGCTTTGCTTCATTGGGACTGGGGTACACCTGGAGAGATGAAGGTTTATACTGGCATGATGGTCTGCATCTGTCCATGAAGAGAACCAAGATCCTAAGTGACAGGTTGAAATGCTTCCTGGCAAGCTTTTAAACCAGCCATGGGGAGGTGCTAATAAGAGGCAGGAAATTTCAAGCTTCACACAAAACATGATGGGTAGTAAGGTAAACACTGAGTACAGTGCTCAACAGAGGGCAGGACAGGGTAAATGGAAAAATAGACAAGGGCAAAAAGAGCAGGCATGGGAGAAAAGGGTAAAGCCAACATTAAATGGAGGCAATGAGTACCAATGCCGTAGTCTGGGAAACAAGCTTCCCGAGCTAGTAGCCTTGATGGAAGATGAACACTTGGATATTGTGGCAGTCACAGAAACATGGTACATGGGGAACCATGACTGGGATGCCAACATACCGGGGTACACAGTCTACAGAAGGGACAGGGAGGGGAAAAGAGGAGGTGGAGTAGCTCTATCCATAAGGGAAGGGATCAAAGCTATAGAACTAAAAAGTAAATGGGAGGACAAGAGGTACTCTGGGTCACTCTAGAGACAGGGAATGGCATCACAATCCACACAGGGGTTGTATACAGACCCCCATCTCAAGGGGAGGAAATGGACGAGAAAATGATAGAGGACATTCTCAAAATGGTTGAGAAAGGGGAGATACTGTTAATGGGGGACTTGAATATGCCAGATGTTAACTAGATGACATGTACTGCAGCCACATCCAAGAGCAGGGTCATTCTCAATGCCCTGCAGAGGGCAGGCCTTAGACAGCTAGTGTTGGAACCCACTCAGGAGGAAGCAATACTAGACCTGATACTCTCAAATGGAGAGAGATCACAAATTTAGAAGTTGGTAGACATCTGGGAACAAGCGACCACTGCACAGTGTGCTTCACAATAAGCACAACCATGGAGACAAGTCATACAAACACAAGCATACTGGACTTTAGAAGGGCTGATTTTGGCAAAATGGGTGAATACCTGAGAATACACTGGCAAATGGGCAAAAGGAGGGTGGAAGAACAATGGAGAAAAATCAGAACTGCCATTATAGAGGCAACAAGCCTTGTGTGAAACAGATAAAGAAAACAAAGCGGAGTAAAAAACCACTATGGTTCTCAAAAGAGGTGGCAGGGAAGGTTAAGGAGAAAAAGGCTGCATTCAAAAAGTATAAGGCATCACAGAAGGAGCACGACAGGGAACTGTATCAATTAAAGCAGAAAGAGGTGGGGAAGGCAGTCAGAATAGCAAAAGCCCAAACTAAGGAAAAAATAGCCAAGTCAGTTAAGAAGGGGGATAAAATCTTTTATAGGTACATTAGGGAGCATAGAAAGGTTAAGGGAGGAATAGTGAAGATTCATAAGGGAGAGGGGAGGTGGGCAGAGGGAGACAGTGAAAAGTCAGAGATACTGAATGAATACTTTTGCTCAGTATTCACAAAAGAAGATAAGGAGGAGTTACCTAAACCAGACAATAGAAGCACTCTGGGTGAGGTTGACACCATCCATTTACAGAAGAAAAAGTCATGAAAGAACTCCTAAAACTCAAGGTGGACAAAGCAATGGGGCCTGATGGAGTCACCCCAGAATCCTAAAAGAACTAAGGAGGACCTAGTGACACACAGACCACACTTTTTAACAAATCATGGGAGGATAGGGTGGTACCTGAGGACTGGAGGAGGGCAGATGTGATTCCCCTTTACAAAAGTGGGAGCAAGGCAGAAGCAGGAAACTACAGACCTGTAAGTTTGACCTCAGTGGTAGGGAAAATGATGGAATCACTTCTGAAAGAAAGAATTGCCGAGTACCTAGAGTCCAGCAGGGCACAGAACCCAAAGCAGCATGGATTTACAGCAGGAAGGTCATGTCAGATGAATCTAATAGATTTCTTTGACTGGGCTACCAAAGTAATAGACCAGGGAGGGGCTGTGGATATGGCCTACCTAGACTTTAGCAAGGCATTTGACACAATCCCGCACAAAAGATTAATAATCAAGTTAGCCAGCTTGAGAGTGAGTCCCAGCGTGGTAGCCTGGGTTGCAAACTGGCTGCACAACAGGACACAGAAGGTAATAGTGAGTGGCACACATTCAAAGACAGGGGGGTCGCTAGTGGAGTACCCCAGGGCTCAGTACTGGGTCCAGTACTCTTTAACATCTTTATAGGTGACATGGCAGAGGGCCTGGAGGGAAAGGTATGCCTCTTTGCAGATGACACAAAGATCTGTAACAGAGTTGATACACAAGGGGGGTAGAAAGGATGAGAAGGGACTTGGCAAGGTTGGAGGAATGGTCAGACATATGGCAACTTAGATTCAGTGCAAAGAAATGCAAAGTAATGCACCTGGAAACAAAAACCAGGAAAGAGTACACAACAGCAGGAGGTACTAACAACAACAAAATGGAGCAGGACTTGGGGTAGTCATATCGGATGATCTAAAGATGAGTAAGCAATGTGAGAAGTCAGTGAGAGAGCCAGGAGATACTGGGATGCATAGGAAGGGCATCACAAGTAGAAAAGTGGTTATCCCTCTGTACAGACAGTTGGTGAGACCCCATCTGGAGTACTGTGTGCAGTTTTGGAGACCTCATCTACACAAGGACATAGACAGGATGGAAGCAGTCCAGAGGAGGGCAACTAAATGGTGCAGGGTCTGCATCAGAAATCATATGAAGAGAGACTGAGAGAGCTTAATATGTATTCCCTTGATGAAAGGAGGGACAGGGGACATGATAGAAACGTTAAGTACCTCAAGGGAATCCACAAAGTCCAGGAGGTAGCATCTTTCAGAAAAGAGATGTGTAAGAACAAGGGACACAATTTAAAGATAGTGGGGGATGGCTCAGGGTAATATGAGAAATCTTTTTATGGAGAGAGTGGTGGATCGTGGAACTGCTTTCCTGGGGAGGTTTTTGGGGCTAAAACATTGGGTGAATTCAAACATCCATGGGACAGACACAAGGCAATTGTAGTGGGGGGTGGCAGGAAGTAGGCTGATGGTTAACTAGAATCTGCAGCTTATCCAGTAGGTAGGGAAATGGGCAGACTGGGTGGGTTAAGTGGTCCTTATCTGCCGTCAAAGTCTATGTTTCTATGTTTCTATGATACTGTTCCACATAGAAGATTAATTAATAAGCTGGGTAGGCTCAGGGTTGGTCAGACATTGATCAACTGGGTGGCAAACTGGTTAACAGGCAGAAAACGGAAAGTGGTGGTAAATGGTATACAGTCAGAAGAGATGCAAGTCACAAGTGGGGTACCTCAGGGATCAGTCCTGGGTCCAGTCCTCTTCAATATCTTCATCAGTGACATTGCAGATGGACTGGAGGGTAAGGTTTGTCTGTTTGCAGATGACACCAAGATCTGCAACAGAGTAGATGATCCAGATGGGGTGGGCAGAATAAGAAGAGATCTGGATAAACTAGCAATATGGTTGGAAGAGTGGCAACTAACATAGAAACATAGAATTTGACATCAGAAAAGGACCTCTTGGCCCACCTAGTCTGCCCATTTCCCTATCTAACAGATAAGCTGCAGATCCTAGTTAACCAACAGCCTACTTCCTCCTACCCCGCACTAGAATTTCCTTATGTCTGTCCCATGCATTCTTGAATTCCCCCACTGTTTTTGATTCTACGACCTCCTCAGGAAGGCTGTTCCATATATTCTCAACCCTCTCTGTGAAGAAATACTTCCTCACATTACCTCTGAGCTGTCCCCCTCTATCTTCAAATTGTGCCCCTTGTTTTGCACATCTCTTTTTCTGAAAGGTGCTACCCTCTTGGACTTTGTTGATTCTCTTGAGGTATTTGGAAGTTTCTATCATGTCCCCCCTTGCCCTCCTTTCCTTGAGGCTATACATCTTTAGTTCCTTTAGCCTGTCTTCATATGCCTTCTGATGCAGACCCTGCATCATTTTGGTTGCCCTCCTCTGGACAGCCTCCACCCTGTCTATATCTTTGCGGACATGGGGTCTCCAGAACTGTACACAGATCTGGTCTTACCAACTGTCTGTACGGAGAGCCAACAACATCCTGTTTTCTACTAGTGATGCCTTTCCCTATGCATCCCAGTATCCCCCCCAGCCCTCCTTACTGCCTTCTCACATTGCTGGCCCACCTTTAGGTCATCTGATAGGACTATCCCCAGGTCCCTTTCCATTTTTGTTGTTGTCAGTATCTCACCCCCCATTATGTACTCTTCCCCTGGGTTTTTGTTTCCCAGGTGCATTACTTTGCACTTCTTTGCATTGAATCTAAGCTGCCATACATTTGACCATTCCTCCAACCTTGCCAAGTCCATTTTCATCCTTTCCACCCCACCATGCTTATCAACCTTGTTGCAGATCATTGTGTCATCTGCAAAGAGGCATACTTTCCCTTCCAGTCCCTCTGCAATGTCACTTATAAAGACATTAAAAAGGACCAGCCCCAGTACTGAACCCTGCGGTACCCCACTAGTAACCCTCCTTCCTTCACTGTGGACTCCATTTACTATTACCCACTGTGTCCTGTTGTCCAACCAGTTTTTTACTGAGGCTACCACCCTAGGACCCACTCCCAGGCTGGCTAATTTGTTTATTAATCTTTTGTGCGGGACTGTGTCAAATGCTTTGCTGAAGTCTAGGTAGGCCATGTCCACAGCCCCTCCCTGGTCTACTGCTTTGGTCACCCAGTCAAAGAAATCAATTAGATTTGTCTGACATGACCTTCCTGCTGTGAATCCATGCTACCTTGGGTCCTGTGCCCCACTGGCCTCTAGGTACTTAACAATTCTTTCCTTCAGAAGTGATTCCATCATTTTCCCTATCACTGAGGTCAAACTGACAGGTCTGTAGTTTCCTGCCTCTGTCTTGCTCCCACTTTGTGAAGGGAATCACATCCACCCTCCTCCAGTCCTCAGGTACACACCATTCTCCCATGATTTATTAAAAGGGTAGTCAGTGGTGTTACTAGTTCTTCCCTTTTTTTAAATCCTGGGGTGAATCCCATCAGGCCCCATTGCTTTATCCACCTTCAGTTTTAAGAGTTCTTTCAGAACCCTTTCTTCTGTGAAAGGACTAATATCAACCCCCCTATCCAGAGTGCTTCTATTGACCTGATTAGATATTTTCCCTGCTTTTCCATTGTGAATACTGAGCAGGAGTATTGGTTCAGTATCCCTGCTTTTTCACTTTCATTCTCTGCCCAACCACCTTCCTCTTTGTTCAGCCTCAGTATCCTTGCCTTAGTCTTTCTTTGCTCCCTAATGTACCTATAAATGGTTTTATCTCCCTTCTTAACTGAGTTGGCTATCTTTTCCTCAGTTTGGGCCTTTGCTATTCTGACTGCCTTACCCACTTCCTTCTGCTTTAACTGGTACAGTTCTCTGTCCTGCTCCTTCTGTGTTTCCTTATACTTCCTGAATGCTATCTTTTTTTCACTTACCTTCCCCGCCACTTCTTTTGAGAACCATAGTGTTTTTTTCTTTCATTTTGATTTGTTTATTTGCTTCACACAAACACTTGTTGCCTCTGTGATGGTGGTTTTGATGTTTCTCCATTGTTGCTCCACTCCACTTTCTTGCCTGTTTGCTAGTGCTTTTCTGAGGCACTCTCCCATTTTGACAAAATCAGCCCTCCTGAAGTCCAGTACCTTCACTTTTGTGTGGCTTGACTCTACAGCTAAGTTTATCCTGAACCACACTGTTTGGTGGTCGCTTGTTCCCAGATGGCTACCCACTTCAAGATCAGAGATCCTCTCTCCATCCCCATTTGAGAGTACCAGTGTGATAGTGGTAACCCCCCCCCCAGCACCACGGGACATTCCTCTCCTCTTTACCCTTATATTCTCTCAAATCTACTGCAGTAGTAATTTCTTCACTGTCCTTTGTCTTATTTCACATTTCTACCATGAAGGGGTGGCCTCCCATCATGGTATCTCTTCTATTCTACCCCTCTAATGTTCTCTGCTGTCCCTGTGGTGCCTGTGTTTTGAAATGTAAGGTTACCATTGTAAACAGGAATGGTAATAAAATAAGCAGCCCCAATTAGGTTCAAAAACAAGCAAGCATCTCAGCATATAGTCATGCTGTAGTTAAATAATAAAATGAGGTACCTTACAAGAAATATAAGGTTAAATAGTTATTTTTCTTGCATGTTTATGTAAGAAATGAAGCCCTTACCTGGTCCACTTGCTGTCTCACTTGCTGCAGGTACTGCACTCTAAGGAGCCAGTGGCAGCTCCTAACTTATATTTATAGGGTACAGGTGTGGCAAGTCAGCACCAGAAGGGAGGGGTTAAACCCTTGAGTTTTAATTACACTTTGTTTCTGTCTTGTGAAACTAATTAAGAGGTGGTTCATTCTGGGTATAATCAGGCCCAATCAATGTATTTTTTTTATGGTCAGGCTGATCCCCTACTTAATGTATTAGGGTAGAGATTAAATGTATTAGAATGGGGGTGGATCAGCTGATCAATGATGTCAGAGTGTTCACCTATATAAGGTGGAGATTTGTGCAAGAGAGCAGATAGTATAGGAGCACAGAGGATAGTAGATGTGCTGAGGTTAAGCTCATCTACTCTGTGGCATACTCAAGCTGTTAAAAGTACTGATAGTCTCAAGTTGAGAGAAAGCCATTTTTTTCATGCTGTTGGCTTTATTTTCTTTACAGTTAATTTCTGAAAATTTTATTTTGAGTTTTTTTTGTAAATAAATTTCACACAAAGTCTTGTGTGTTATAAAGAACGTCTGTGTCTGGCTTATCACTTACCACACCCATTCACAATCAGGTCTAAGATTGCTCTCTCCAGATTGGGTTCCAAAACTATCTGTCTGAGGCATGCCCCTGTAGGGCATCGAGATAGCCCTACTCCTGGATGTGGCTGCAGCAAGGTGCTTCAGTCAATATCTGGCATATTCAGGTCCCCCATCAGCAATATCTCCCCTTTCTCTGCCATCCCAAAGATGCCTTCTATCATTTCCTTGTCCATGTCCTCCCCCTGAGACATGGGTCTGTACACAATCCCTGTGTGGCTTCTGGAGCCATTTCCTGTCTCCAGGGTGACCCACAGTGCCTCCTCTCCTCCCAGTTTACCCTTTAGTTCTGTTGCTTTGATCCCTTCTCTTACATAGAGAGCTACTCCTCCTCCTCCTCTTCTTCCCTCCTGTCCATCCTGTAGATTGTGTACCTGGTATGTTGACATTCCAGTCATGGTTCTCTGTGTACCATGTTTCTGTGACTGTACAATATCCAGGCATCCCTCTTCCATCAAGGCCACCATTTCAGGGAGCTTTTTACCTAGAATATGGGCATTGGTACTCATTACCCTCCATTTTTTATGGCTTTATTTCTTTTGCCTCATCCCTGTCCCTACTGCCTTTGTCTTTTACTCAATTTACCCGGCCCTTCTCCTGTCGACTGCTCTATTTTGGTGTTTACCTCACTAATTATCCTGATTTTTTGGAGGCTAGGATTTCCTTCTCCTCTTCAGTGCCTCCCTTGGCAAGTTTAATAAACCTATCACCTAGGATCCTGGTTCCCTCCAGGATAGATGCAGACCATCATGCCTGTATAGGCCTGTATCCCTCCAGGTGGAGCCCCAGTCCACAATGAAGCCAAATCCCTGAGCTCTGCACCAGTTTTTCAACCAGTCATTAAATCCCATCATGTGGAGTGCCCTAGCCTCATCCATGCCATAGACAGGTAGCACTTCTGAGAATGTTACAATGCGTGCTACTTGTATAAGACTCCACCCCAACTCCACAAACTCCTGTTGCACTGCTCTGATCCAATTCTTAGCCAGGTCATTTATCCCTAGGTGGATAATGACATCCATCTCCCTTCCCCTAGCCACTGCTCCCACAATCCTGAGGATTCATTTCCTGTCCCTCCAAGCCTTGGCACCGGGCAGGCACCTTACCTCCCTTTCCCCTCCCTCCCCCAGTTCTACTCCCCTAACAATCAAGTCCCCCACCAAGAGTTGTTTCCTTCCCCTGTGGGGTCCTGGGCCACCCTCCTGTGAGTCTTCATTGTGGAGGCTCCCACCATCCTCCTTGGTCTCCACTGCAGGTGCCTCCATAGAGGAACCATGCTTCACCAGAGTGGCAAATGAATTGTGGAAGGCACAACTGGATGGATGTGCCTCTGTTCCACCACCCTCACCCTTCCTGAGCACACGTGGTCCAATCACCTCTTTCTTGGCAACTTCTGAGATAGTGGCAGTGGCCTTGGTGGTCCCTGGGTGGGGAAGCAGATTTCCCAAATCCTTGCTAGGTCAGCATGGAGATAAACAACCTCCTCCCTCAGACCAGAGAGGTGCCTGCAAATAGGGCAGCAATGCAGTTTCAGAATGACTCCTGGAAGACTGCTGCTCCACAGCCAGTGCATTGCACCACCCCCACATGTCTGTGTCCCTTCCAATTACAGATTTTTTTGTTTTTGTTCTTATTTTAGTGTGTGCAAGCTTGTGAGTTTCTCTACCTCCTATTCAGTGTGCTGTGCCTTTAAGGATATGAACAGGTGTATGTTATTAGCAGTTTTGAGGAAGCGATGTCAGAGCCCCTGCTATAAAGGAAGTTATGTGCTTGGGGTGGGTGGGGTGATGGGAATTGTGGGTGGCAGTAAACCCATGCTATCCAGAAACTATCACCTACAACTCTTACCCTCCACCCCAGGGAGTGCCTTTCTTCTCTCCACCCCGGGGAGTGCCCTTCTTCCTTTCAGACACCTATTTTACAAAGGCTAAGTAACAGGTCTAGTCACAATTGACTGCAAATATCTCCCAGCTACAGTTCCTCCCTGGCAAATTAAAGTTAAAACTAAGAACAATCCACACCAAAAACAGAATCAATACTAGTTACTTACCTACACAGGTCCAAAAAGTAATAATTCAGTTCAGTGATTCAAGGAAGTTGTGGCTGCTTTCTCACTCTCCCTGTCTTCAATGTGAGAAGGAGACTGCAACACCTCTGAGACAAAAAAAAACCTTTTCAACAAAAAATAAATAAATAAAATAGGGTCAAACAGTAATTTTACTTAGCCTAATGAAAAAAAGTCACAAAATGTAAGCACCACCTGTAATAATTTCACAGAAATTGAGAAACACTTGCTACAGAGAAAAATAAAGCAGTAACAGAAGATATACCTTGCAAAAAGACAATTTGAATCAGAAGATCACAGCAGTAATCTGTTAGCGCACACCTTGTAATAATGCAGCGGAAGGTATACCCAGCAACAGCAATGTGAATCAGAGAAAAATGAAGAAATAAAATTTTAGCAACAAACAGTAACAATTCCTGTGTGTACAAAATAAAAACAACAACACACAGTGAATCTGCCCAGCCAAAAGTCTTAATCTTTTCCCTTACTCTGGTAAGGTTCTTAGTTCTGTCCTTTCAAGCAAGCTAGAAGAAAAAAGCGCAGGTGAAGCTAGCTGCCTTGGCCTGCAAACCTAGCCTTTCACCTGGCAACGGGGGTTTATTGCAAAGAAGTGCAAGATCATGCACATAGGGAAGAGAAACCCTGAAGCCACCTATAGGCTGGGAGGGGAGATGCTGGCAGTCACGAAGAAAGAGACTTGGATGTCATCATCACCGATGACCTGAAATCATCCAAGCAGACCTCTAAAGCAGTAAGTAAGGCTAGAGGGATGTTAGGGTATATTAGTAGGGGTATCACAAGTCAGAAGATGGAGGTAATAATCCCTCTTTACATGACTCTGGTTAGGCCCCATCTGGAGTACTGCGTGCAGTACTGGAGGCCACACCTTCACAAGGACATTAACCAAATTGAGGCAGTCCAGAGAAGGGCAACCAAAATGGTGCAGGGACTGCATCAGAAAACATATGGAAACAGATTAACTAAACTCAGTATGTATACCCTAGAGCAAAGGAGGGAGAGAGAGGATATGATTGAAACATTCAAACACCTTAAGGGCATTAACAAGGTGAAAGAGTCTAATATGTTTCAATATAAGAAAAATAGCAGGACAAGAGGACACAGCATGAGATTAAAGGGAGGCCAATTAAGAGGTAATGTGATGAAGTTCTTTATCACAGAAAGGGTGGTGGATGCAAGGAACGGCCTACTCCAGGAAGTGGTGGATATGAATACAGTGCAGGGTTTTAAACAGCCATAGGATAGGCATAAGGAGCAATACAGATGAGTATGAATAGATAGGCATCGACAGAGCAAAGGCCTATGGCACATTCATAAGGTAGAAAAAGAAATGGGCAGACTGGATGGGCCTTGCGGTCCCTATCTGCCATCAACTTCTATGTTTCAAAATAGATTGTAAATGTGCAATCAATGTCAAAAGCTGGGACAGCAACATTGTAACATTTTTAAACTTAAAAAAAAATGACTGAAATTAACTTACCCTTTGCCATGTGCCATATATTGAAGTAGTGGCTGATGTTGGGTGACTTTTTCATAAAGATTTCACTTGAACATGACAGTCTGTAACAAGCATTGAAATGGAACATCCACAGTCCTGTAAGAACTGTACACCTCTTTTCAAACCTTCCAGCTCCATAGCTGTCAAATTCTTGACTTGGGAACTCTGTTAAGATAAATAAACAAGTAATAAGTAATGTGGATCAAAGGGATGAAACACACAATTAAGGATAAATATAATCAAATAACATTAACCTGCACTAGAGCAATTGAAACAACTTTCATTGTTTCCAAATTCATCAGTGTGTACAGTCCATATTTTGCAGAATGCTCAGGTGAGTCACGCCATCCATCACCCCCCAGAATTAGGGGTTTGCCTTGCAGGTCTTTCAGCAGGTCATGTTGCTCTTGCCTCCATACATTTGTGGCAGCTGGTATTATAAATGAGCGCTATATTTTGTGGTATGTCACAAGTGACAATTCCTACATATTCATAAATTTTAGTAGTAGCAGGGCCTTTGATGGAATTATGCCACTTAAAAGACAGTGGAGCAAGTTATAATGTTTCCTCATGGCACTGTACCACTCGTTCCATGGCTTTGCCACTCCCACTTATGCTCCTTTGAGCATTCACATGTGATGACAACCATTGTGCCAATGATTTTCCTTATTTTGCTGTAGCCTTACTGAAACAGTTTCTGCAGTGTTTGAATAGCGATGTCAAACTGTGTTCAGAAACCATAAAATACCACTGATCTGCAAGAGATACTGACCAACAATCAAGTTCAGGTGTGCATGGCTTCTTGCTTGTCTTCTGCATGGCACCACTTCCAGGTAAACATTCACCGTCATCATTAGACTCTTCGGTACTTGTGTCGGACAAGTTCTTCTCAGAACTGCAAGCAGGCATCTCAAAATCAGTAGACGTCAATGGGATGACTCAGAAACTCAGCTTCAAGATTGCACTGAACTGACACATCACACATTGTTGCTGGTGATACTGACCATCGGCATTTGGTCATCAACTTGTCTGTTTGGTTTCCTCGTGACCTTGACTTTGGCTTTAAATTAATCTGGCTTTTGATGCTGCGTGTTTCTTTATATTTTATATGGTCAGCTGCTGATAGTAATTGCAATTATATGCTACTCACATTTAATGAATCATTTGCAATGTCAGAGAAAGTGACATCTTCATGTTGCACTATGGAATATTCAGGCATGGAAGTGACATCCAAAAAGATTCCTGCAGCAAATATTGATTGACATTTATTGACAGGTCTAGAGGCATTTCCTACTCCTGTAATTCTGAAGTCCATGCAGCATTACCGATGTCATCTTGTAATTTCTAAAATTGTTCAAAAGTGTAGAATTCTTCATCAACATCATGACAATTCAATGTGTCATCACACTGATCCACTGTCAAATATGGTAGTCTAATTTCAATACCTACCAATGTCTCAGGTAGGTGGATGGTGGAACATCTTCTGATGTTGCAGTAGAGTTGAAGGATGAGCAAAGGACAATGTAAGAGAACAGTTATGTGGAATATCCTCAGATGTTGCAGTACTGGTCGAACTTTCAACTTCTCGTGATGTTACACTACCGGTGTTAGGTGGAACATCCTCAGAAGTTGTTTTGCAGCTTACATTCATTTCTGCACTGGTTTTATCGGTAACCACTGAATTTTTTTCAAGAACGTTGTTTTTTGCCTACAAACAAAATAACAATAGTCATCAGAAAACCAATTATTGAATGCAGAATGAAAGCATACGATCTTCATCCACAAAAGCAAATATACCAGCTGTCATATCTTCCCTATACAATGTCAGAGACATGTTAAACTTAAAGTGTATTCTCTACATAGTCAAGTTTGTGTGTTAGAATGACATATGATGTGGTGTATTTTGAAGAAAATCTCTGAGTATAGGAAGCAGAGGTTAAAATAAAGTAGTGCACTTATGGCATATGAACCAGTGAAGGAGCTACCAGCTGGAAGGGGTACAGTTGGTAAGCCACAGATGAGGAAACATAGTGAGGTGATCCCATGTACAGTTCACTGGTCACACCACATCTGTAGAACTGTGTGCAGTACTGGCACCCTTTAATGAAGCAGGACATCAGATTGCTGGAGGGTTTACTTCAAATTGCGATAATGGTGCTCCAGGGCTTGCACTGAAAGTCCTATGAGGATAGGCTGTGCTACCTTAATATTTACTCCCTGGTGAAGAGGGAGATAGGGTGGATATGATCAAAACCTTTAAATGCTGAAAGGGTATAAAGAAGGTTAATACACAATTAATTTTCAATATTAGGAAATGGAGGATATGAGAGGGCACCATCAGAGACTGAGGGGAAGATTTAGGCAGACAATCAAAAGACATTTTTTCACAGACAGGGTTGAAGACAATCATAATGCTCTACAAGAGGAGAGAGTCATGTAGAATGGTGGATGATTTTAATAGAAGATGGAAAGAGTGTATGGGTGGTGGTTCACCTGCAATTTAAGGGGTTAGTGACACAATAGAGCAGACTCCAAAGTAAGAGTGGCCTAGTGGTCAGAGCTGCAGACTACAAGTGTGGCAGATCACAGTAGCCTGGGTCTGATTATCACATCAGGCATAAAACATTGGGGATAATGTATGGTCTACAATCAATAACGAGCATATGTATGCATCAAGAGGTTTCCGTGGTGACCATTTGAACCTCGAGAGTGAAGCTTGAGAGATTCATAGCCATGGCAACCTTGAGATGGCATACTTATGTTTGTTATTGATTGTAGACCATACATGGTCTTTTATAGTGTATGGTCTACTATTCGATGTAAAAAAACAATGTTTTACTGCTTACTTTTGTATTTTTTCAGTGTGAGCTGCTGTCTTTCAATATTGCTCTTCCAACCGTGGCCGCTTCCTGATCTGTGCTGGCTGTGTGATGCGCATGAGCGAAGGCATTTGTTGTTTTTATGCTGCATGAGCTATGTAGCTACTGAAGCATAACAACACTGTTCTAGGGATGGATTTCCATCCCTAATAATATTTTACCATACACTATAATAGCAAACAACCACAGAATGGGATGAAGGGATTGTAATGAATGAATGTAGAGAATGTGTTGGACCCAGAATGTTTGCTTCAGAGTGGCCTAGTGATCAGTGCTGCAGACTAAAAGTGTGCCATCCGTTAAGCTGTCATGCGCTACTTTAACAACAGGTGGGGTGTATAGTATGTAACAGCTATAACTGACCATGTTGAGCTTTATGTTATGTGCACCTTTTCAGTTATTCACATTGCTACAACATGGAATGCTGACAGCAACAAACTATGTGCCATGGTGATCACGATGCATATGCTTTCTGAATCCAAACAGCCAATCACAGTACTGCATTTTTAACAATCATTTTATAATAGAATAAAGGGTGTATTACATCACCCAGGGTCACATAAAGCTTATTGATTTCTCCATCTCAATAACACAAGTCAAACAGTTTTCATGACCTACATAAGCAATGAGAGAGGTGGTGTAAGAAAGAACTAGAACTAAGTTTCATGGCCCTTTGTGTCATGTGAAATTCAATAAAGGAAAGAAAGAGACTAATGCTTGAACAACAAGTTCATTACTGAGCAAGAAGAGGATAGTGATAGGTAGTAGTAGAAGGAGTAGGGAGGGGAGGGTGTCAGTCAGTGCAGTAAGTAACAGTGGAGAGGGTGGCAGTCAGTGCAGTAAGTAATAGTAGTCATGGGGGGCAAGATAAGTATTAGGGAGGGGGAGTTACAAAGAGAGACAGTCTATGCCACAAAATTACCCTACAAGAGGGTTAGGGGATTTGGGTGGGAAGGGTCAGACTGGCTGTTGAGAGGAGAAGGATGAAGGGCAGTCAACAATTTAGTGGTGGAAGGGGTGAGGATAAGTGCAGCTTGTGGCTGTGGGGCTAAAGCAGGTACAGTTAGGGGAATAAAAATGGTGTAGGGATAGAGAGATTCAATAAGGTGTCGATGGTAGTCTAATAGAAGGAGGAAGCAAGTTCCAGGTCTTTGGGAAGTGGTAGTAGAAGGCTTCCTTGCCTATGGATGAAAAGCAACAAGAAATAGCTACAGTGCGAGCATCAGTAGAGAGGTAGGAGGTAGAGTACCAAGCTAGAATTTAGAATGTATATATGATGGAGGGAGAAACAGGCTAGTGAAATGCTGTGGTTGTGGGGCTGCGATGCCTATGAATACAGTGTGGAGGCTAGGGCATTGTCCTCAATGTGCCAGGATGAGGGGTCTGGAGGCTGAGTTCCACAGGATCAGATATTACCTGGACAGGTGGGTTAAGGCAATGAGTGCAGGTGATCGGAGGCAGGTACACAGTAAATTGGAGGGAAAGGGAACCTGAAAGTGTGGGAGAACGAGGATGGGGCCAACAGAAATCATTGTAGGTTTGGCCAACCTGCAGGCAAGGCCGGAGGGCTGGGTTGAGGAGAGAGACAGAAGGTGTGGGTGAAGGATGGTGTACAGTGATGGCTAGGGGTTGGCAGGTAAGAATGTCTCCAAGGGCCATGCCAGGGGCTATCAGCTCACAACAGGGGAACCCTGGTGAGCAACCAATTTCTCCAAGGACCACGACAGGGGAACTTAGTTCACAGAAGGGGAGCACTGGTGGGAACACTCTGGAGGAATCATGGTCTCAAATAGGTACTTGCCACTGGAGAACACAATGGTAGGAGTAGTATCAGAGGATGAGGAGGGCGCTAACAGTGAGGTAAGAAATGGGAAAAGGCAGAAAGTGAGGCAACAGCTGAGAGCAGGAACTCTTGGACTGACGATGGAGCTAGGGACAGCATGAGAAGGAAGGTCATAAGATGGAATGCATGGGGAGAGAGAATGGGGGACAGCGAGGAGGAGCATGGATCACAGGAGGAAATGGATCAGGAGGAGGCAGATGTAGGAGGCAGCAGTAACAAGGATGTTGAGTGGTTAGAAGCAAGACCCCCTCCAATGTTATGTGGGACATCATGCTCAGGAGGGGGTCCACTGGGGCAAACCAGGTAAGAGAGGAAGGGCAGGGGGGAGAACAGGGTGATACAATAGGATAGCCAATACCATGACCAGGGTGGTTAGGATGACCAAGGCGAGGATGGAAGAGAGAATGGTGCAGGGGATTGGAAATTTGGAAAAAGGGTTCTTTAGGTATATAAGGGAAAGAAGGAAAGCAAGGGGATAGTTTAGCAGACTGAGGTCAGGGAATGGTGTGTGCCAAGGAGGCCAGGAAGCAGGAAGAGGTGCTCAACAAATACTTTGCCTCTGTATTCTATAGGGATGTTGGGGGGACATCATCAAGGGGAAATAGGGAAAGCAAGAATGAAGCAGAGGAAGCTTGCAGACATTGAGATCCCTGTCAGTCAGGTTAGAAAGCCATTGGAACCCTGAGAATGGATAAGGCACTGGATTGCATCCATCCCAGAGTCATAAAGGAGATGGCAGATGTCCTTGCTGCACCTCTGAAAGATCTTTTTAACTCTTCCCTACAGACAGGTTGGTCACAGGAAGAACCGGGTAACTACAGGCCTGTTGGTCTGACGTCTGGGTGGACAAGATGATGAAGATCATCTTAAGGGAGAAACTGTAGTGACTCCGGGAGTCATGGGGCCATCTGGATGATCTCCAGCATGATTTTGTTCATGGCAAATCATGTCAGACAAACCTTGTGGAGTTCTATGATTGGGTGAAATGGGTGTGGGACCATTGTAAGCCACTCAATGTCCTCTTTTTAAACAACAGCAAGGCGTTTGACTCATTGCCACATCCTGGGTTGCAGGACAAACTGTGTGGGGAGGGATGGGGGAAATGATAGTGAGATGGATAGAGAACTGGCTAACTGGGAGGCTCCAGGGGTAGTAGTTGTGGGGGTGTCATCCCTAGGAGAGTCATTACTGGACTACCGTAATGGTTGGTGTTGGGCCAGCTCCTTTTAGCAACTTATATATCTGACATCAGGGTTGGTATCTGGATAGAGATGAGCCTCTTTGGTGATGTCAAAGTTGGGGGATGGTGGTAGAAGGGGAGGAGGGGAGAAGAGCCCTTCATGTGAGCCTGGAAACTCTGGAGATATGGTCACGCACTTGGAGGTTGGGGTTCAATGCCAAGATATGCAGGGTTCTCCACTTGTGGGTAAGGAACACAGAACATGAGTACTTCTTGAATGGAGAGAAACTGCAGATTTTGGGGGAAGAACAGGATCTGGGAGTGGCTGTGGATGCCAAACTGAACAATTCATATCAGTGCAAGAGGGCAGCAACAAAAGTAAACAAAATACTCATGTGGTTATCCAGGGGGATATCCTCGAGGAAAAGGGAGGTGCTTCTTCCTCTGTACATCTGCCTGGACAGAGCGCTGTGACAGATACCTCACATACCAGGCAAATCTAATTTTTAAGTCTGTTGCAACAGCTCTTTTACTCTCCTCCTTTCTTGCTGTAACTCATCTTTCTTTCCATGTTATATAGGCAGGCCACCTATATAAAGTTCTTTCTATCCCTTATGTATTCTTGCCCTGGTATATGAAGTTCTGCACAGCTCTTTCTTTGGTTGCCCCCCACCCGCTTTCAGAACCTTTCTAATGTGAGGTATGCAGAAACACAATAGTTGTTTAAAATGAGTATTTCATTTCATTTGGATATGGGACTGGACTTGTAAGTGTTTAGTTATATCCATGGTGTGGGTCTTGAAATGACCCTTTATGTATGAAACCCTCATATGGTCTTGGTTTGCATCCCATTTAGGTTAGGTACCCCCTTGTAAATATATGGAGTAAGCTAGAGCTGCTTTACAGGCTAGTTGTTCTGTGGAAATAATGTAAATGCAGCCCCAAAATGTTTGCATATAAAACCCCTTTAAAGTGCCTTTCAGCCTGTTTGCTGTAGAAAATGGGTCTTTCTGGTTTGAAACTCATTCTAAATGGCAGCAGTAACACACAAAGCGCTTCCTATTGAGTAAATAAACAGCCTGTATTTTACACAATTTGCAGCATACAAAAAGGAATTCATTCAGTAGAAACTACAAAACAACTAATTCATGACCTAAACAAGCTACAAAAACAAAAGAAGGCCTGTAAAAACAAGTTGTACAACACTGTGGTTTGTTTGGCCTTCACCTCCCCTCTTCTCTGTTAAACAAAGGTTAAATAAAAGTGTTTCTTTTTGTGTTTTTACTTTAATTAAAATGCTTCGAAAAAGTGGATTGAATGGCTTTAATTCATTCTATTGGAATAATTTAAAAATGTTTCCCTCATAAAAGGTTACCTGCTTCTCTGTGTGGAGTCTTACTTCCTATTCTGTACCATAGAGCTGGCCGGCTGGTCAACTCCCATATTTAAAGGCACAGTACTAGGAGGTGGAGTTACTTCTGCAGTGTTTGAAACTAAAATTTTATTAACCAGTTGTTGTTTCTATAAAGTGATGTTGACAACATTACAACTTAAAAGGAAATGTTATTCTGAGCTCAGAAATGAAAATAGATTTATTTTGCTGTTTAAAGATAATTTTGAAAAGCATAGGGAGGAGTTAAACAAGTCACATATTCTCCTTTTGGTATATAAGCCTTGGTTTTATTCAGTTCTGTAGATAGCCTGGTGAGGGTACAGATGTATGCTGACACCAGTATGATGTTCACTAGCTCCTTATAGTGTCTGAGATGCTGCTTGGTAACTTATGTTTATTTTGAAGAAGTTTTATGTTATTCATTTTTGTCATCTGAAGTTCGCTGAAATTGTTCAGCTTCAATAAAATCCTTGCTTCTGAATATCTACAACTGTGGAACAGCGTCCTCCTTAAAAACCCACACCTCACAAGCGCACATGGAGTACTGTGTGCAGTTTGGATAAATGCACTTAAAAAAGGACATTTCACTCCTGGGGAGGGTCTAGAGGAGAGTTACCAGGATGATACAGGGCCTGGGGGAGAGAACTTATGAGGAGAGACTTGTGTAGCTAAACCTGTACTCCTTGGAGGAGAGGAGGGATAGAGGGGACATGATTGAGGTATTTAAATATCTGAACAGTGTCAACTCAACCAGGATCTTCCAGCTGAGGGCGAAGGGAGCCACCAGGAGTCATTCCATGACATTGATTAGTAGGAGACTTATGGGGGAGACAAGGAGACACTACTTTATCGAGATCGTGGTGGATCCATGGAATGCTCTGCCTCCGGAGTTGGTGGCTGTGGCCACAGTTGGGAGATTCAAGAGGGCTGAGACAGATTTAAGGGAGGGTAAATCAGAACAATGCTGGATCAGTAGTTGGGAATGAGGGGCTGCAGAGGAGGTGGGGATGCCAGCAGCGGTGTACTGACCGGCTGCTGATTTTGATCAGACTCAATAGATCTTTTGGCCTACTCTGCTGGCATTGTAGTGATTACTATGTTAGTAAAATAAATAAAATTCTATGATGAAAAAATGTGGCAATTTATAAGTGCAGTAACCCTAGACTCCCGGCCCAGATATTCAAGGGTTGTGCATGGCCTTAGCGATGTTACTTTCATGCACACCCTTATTGCACCCAGATATTTAAAGGGAAAAGTGCACGCAACAAACCTGATGCCCGGGCGCATCAGTAATGTATGCAGGCACAGGTGGGGGGCGTGCCCATGGCAAACTGCACAGCCCGATATTCAGCCTGGCTGTGCAGAGTTTGCAGAGCACAACCTAAGCTGCGCCTGCTCAAAGTTAAACCCCAAAAAGGAACAAGTCGAGGCCACCTGTGCCAGAATGAGGATTTAAAATAGGCAATCCCCTTAGGTGTTTTATTTCACGCTGTCCTTTCTCCTTTTTTTTCTGACTATCCTTTCTTTTCCCTATCAGGGTGGCCAACCTGATATCTATTTTCTATTCTTTTCTATCCCTATTTGTTAAAATGCCTGTGTTCCCTTTTAAAAGCAGCTTCTGAAAAATAACTGGTGCCTTAAAGAAAGAGCATTGGTTACCTGTGCTGCTAGCAGTATGTTGAATTTGGTCCCAGCTGATGTGTGTTTTGAAATGATTGTTTAACCACCAGGGTGGTTTCTTATAAAGACATAGCTCTGAAGTGGATGCAGAATTACAAAGAATGTACAAAATCTGCCCTGTTGTTTCATGCTCCTGTGTCTTGCAGCAGAAGTGTGTAGACTGAGCTAACTCAGTCGGGGAAACCAGAAAAACACTCCTTAGAAAAAACTGAAGGGAGTTTAAGTACATAAAACACCTGTGATGCCCATATAAAGAAATGCTGCAGGTATCAGGTAGAGCAAAAGCTAGCTTTGCTGTCAAGCAAAACAGGGCTGAAAATGAAATGGGAACCGATGCTGAAAGTTTTCAGCCAACAGCTGTTTTACAAAGCTAAGTTTGGTACAGAAAATGTTTATTTCTCTTAAAAAAGCAGTAGGTTCCTAGTGCTTGCAAGAGTAAACAGATAAGTGAGCTGCTCTTTTCTGCTTACATTTTCAAGCCTAGTGATAGCTACTGAATATTTTCTTCTGATTTAAAATATTACAATGAGCCAGAAATAAAAGAAAAGGGTCATTACCTGATGATGTTTCCAGAGGTCCTGCTATAGGGCTGGCAGCTCCTGAACTGACTGTATTTATGGGAGAAGCAGTCAGTGACATCACAGTAGGGGAGGAGTCAGCTCCCAAGTGTGATGTCATGCCCTGTAATTAAGGATTTAGTTAGCCTTTTTTTTCAGAAGAGAGACTCCTTAAGAGCCTGTATGATGGAGATAGAGACCTGCATTAAGCTAGGCAGGCTAGGACATTGTTTTATGAAATTTAGAGGTTAAAAAATAAAGTGTTCCTGCTAATTGATGTTGTCATCTGACCTCTGATGTCACGTCAGACTGCCATAAAAGGTTGTCCACCAGAGGGCTAGGGAGATAGATAGGAGAGAGAATATGGAAGATGGTCAGTTGCTTACTGAGCAAGAGCTAAGAAGAGCTGAGTGTGGAGGTTTACACACTGTCAAGAAGGAAGGTCTCAGGAATTCTTTTGATTTGATGCTTAATGGAAGAAGAATGATGTCCTGATGATTTACATTGGTGTGAAGAATTAACACCCTCTTATTTTCCTTTTTGTAAATATCCTTTATTTTCTTTATTTTGCTTTTTGGACAATAAATTGACAAACGCAGAATATGCGTTTTTTATGCACTATATTACAGTTGTCTGTCTAAATCTGTTATAAAGAATCCTCGCTACCACAACTGGTGTGAGAAGTGGGATTCTCTACCCTGGTACACCGAGGCTGCCCGGGAGGCGTTGCTAGGGGGTGTTGTACAAAAGCACCCTAACAGATGAGTAAAAGTGGCAAACAGACATTAGTGCATTTCATCTGACACGGTCCATAAGTCAAAGAACTGGTATACAACCATTTCCAGGTTTGACTCCAGTAACTAGACCGAAGATAATGTGGACCAAGATGAGGATAAAGTGGAAGGTGCCACAGCAGGCTGGCAATCCTAAAAGGAGAAGGAAGAAGGCCAGACCATCCCAGCACCAGATGACCCTAGTGAGTTGTTAAAATGGTTTTGTCTACGCCAACTCGAGATGGAGTGACAATGAGAGGAAGACAAGAAGCAGAGGGATGAGGATCGGAGACTTCAAGCAGAGGAAAGACGACGCCAGGATGAAAAATGGACTGCCACTTTGCAGGCCATCCATGATATGATACAGGGCCAACCAGACAGGACTGTCCCTAGAGACATTAAATTAACCAAGTTGATGGAGAATGATGATATTGAGGCCTACCTCATGACATTTGAGAGGGTGGCCCAGACATGCAATTGGCCTAGGGACCAGTGGGTGATTCGGTTGGTGCCCTATTTATCCGGAAGAGTGCAACTTGTCTACAGTCAGCTTAGTGGGACTGATGCTACCACTTATGACCAAGGTCAAGGAAGAGATTCTGAGAAGGTACAACATCAGCACAGAAACCTACAGGCAGCGTTTTCGCTCACAGAAAATGACTAGCCTGGATACCCCCCGAGAGACCTATGCCCGTCTAAAAGACTATTGTGGGAAATGGCTGCAACCTACCACCAAGTCAGTTGAGCATATTATGGAGTTGATTATAATCGAGCAGTTTATCCAAGTGTTACCTATGGATGTACAAGTCTGGGTGAGGGAACACAAACCTGAAACAGGTGAGAATACCATCAAGCTTGCAGAGGACTACTTGGCAGCATGAACCACCAGAGCCAGGGGTACCAAGGTAACGAGGACAATCCAGCACTCTGGTAAGAAACCAATTTTCTGATTCTAATTCCCAGAGACAGATCTATAGAAGGGAGAGAGGTGGTAGGATCCCTTACTCAGAGATTATTTGCCATGGTTGCCTAGGGAAAGGGCATATCATGAGGAACTGCCCCAATAAACACCCTGACCTAACTCACATAGCCTAGCTAATTTTGGATATGTGACATCTGTAGGAATTGGGGAACAGCAAACCTTGTGCCTATTAGACTCAGGGAGTCGTCAGACATTGATCAGAGCAGATTTGGCCCTGGATGTACCCAAACGTGACTGTGATACAACTGTTTGTTGTGTTCATGGAGACATCCATCAATATCATACAGCTTGTTTAGACATCACTGTGAACAACAAGACTCATAATATGTTGGTGGGATTGGTCCCCGTCTACCAGTTCCTGTTATTGTTGGTCAGGATTTCCCTCACTGATCTCCTGATGAAAACCCATAATAACTTGTAAGAACCTGTACATGTGGTTACCAGGTCCCAGGCTAAAACACAGCTATTGCAGGACTTTCTCCTTGATGCAGACTATTTTGAGACTGGCAGCAAACTAGAAAATCACGAAAACTAGAAAAGGGAAAAGAAGCCTGGAAGGACTTGCATCATGTTGGGAGCCAGTCTAATATACCATGTGCTGCGTGCAGGACATTGCACAGAACAGAAACGGATGTGACTTTACAAGCTTTGTTTTGCAGGTGAACAAGGATGTACTGCCAGGACAATTACGTTTTATCCTTAAAAATAACATATTGTACCATAGCATTGTTGATCCAGTAACTGCTGAAGAAACTGAACAGTTAGTAGTACCAGTAAAGTACAGGGATAAAGTGATGTATTTAGCACATGACATCCCTATGGCTGGACATGAGGGAAGAGATAGAACAATGCAGTGCATTCTGTCTCGATTCTGTTGGCCAGGGGTTCACCAAGATGTAGCTGCATACTGTCGGGCCTGTCCGAAATGCCAACTAGTGGCCCAAAAAGGGAGAAGGACTCAGTACCCTGCAGCCTATACCTCATGTTACTACCCCCTTTGACAGAGTGGCTATGGATGTGGTTGGTCCACTCCTTAGAGCTCAAGGGTAATCAATATATTCTAGTGATATGTGATTACGCCACTCGGTACCCCAAAGCAATTCCAATGAGGACTGTCACTGCCTCGGATTGCTGAGGAATTAGCTAAAGTGTTCAGTCGGATGGGAATCCTAAAGTCATTCTAACTGACAGAGGTAGCAACTTCACATCTGTAATGTTGCAGGAATTATCTAAACTGCTGGGAGTATCAGCTATTAGAACTTCACCCTATCATCCCCAAACTGATGGTCTTGTGGAGCGCTTTAATAAGACCTGAAAGCATGCTACAGAAGTTTGTGCATGATGAAGGCAGGATTAGGATAAATTCCTACCCTGTTTGTTATTCGCCTACAGGGAGGTGCCCCAGTCCACCACAGGATTCTCTCCATTTACCCTATTATATGGACGGAATCCCAGAGGTCCGCTTGATGTGGTAAAAGAACATTGGGAGGCAGGGACCAACGTGGGGTGTAAAAACATTTTAGAGTATATGACATCTTTAAGAGAGCGTTTGGTGAAATATGTGACAATAGCACATCAGAATGTAGACCAGACTCGGCGTAAGCAAAAACAATTGTATGATGTGGGGTTAAAAACTAAGATGTTTGAACCAGGTGAAAAAGTGTTGTTGTTACTGCCATCTTCATGAAATAAATTGCTGATGCGATGGCAAGGGCCTTATGTGATACTACGCCAGACTGGTGTAGTCAATTATGAAATTGAAATGCCTGGCCATAGACCCTTGAAGAAGATCTACCATGCAAATCTACTACGAAAGTGGGTAGAAAAACCACAGGACCCAACACTGTTTATTAAGAAGGAACAGGGAGAAACTGAAATAGACGTAGCCTATGAAAGGTTAGAGACAAAAGACGAAGAGGATGGCATACAGATAAACCCTGAGTTAGACCAGACACAGAGACAAGAGATTGATCACCTCTTGGCATATTTCACAGAGACTTTTACCAAAACCCCAGGTAGAGCAAAGGGGGTGGCCCATGACATAAGAGTCACACAAACCAAACCTATCCACCAGAAACCATACAGGCTTCCAGAAAAAATTAGGCCTGAAGTTATTGCTGAGGTGATAAAAATGGAGAAGGCAGGGGTGATTGTTCCTTCCCGTAGTCCCTGGTCTTCCCCTTTAGTAGTGGTACACAAGAAGGAGGGAGGACTTAGATTATGTTTGGATTTCTGAAGGATAAATGAAGTGTCAGAATTTGATGGCTATCCAATGCCTCGAATTGAATATTTATTAGATCAATTGGGTCTGCCATACATCAGTACCCTAGATTTGACAAAGGGTACTGGCAGATACCATTAGCACCCTGAGCCCAAGAACTAACTACTTTTGCACCCCAATTGACTGTACCATTTTACCACCATGCCATTTGGATTGCACGAGCTCCAGCTACTTTCAATGGTACATGGACCATATCCTAAGACCACATAAACAGTACAGTGCAGATTATCTAGATGACATTGTCATCTACAGCCCAAACTGGAATACACACTTGGTACACCTCAGTGCAGTTATTCAGAGTATTAAGGATGCAGGCCTTACCATTAACCCATCCAAATGTGCCATAGCCAGGACTGAGACCAGTTACTTAGGTTTCATTATCGGTAATGGGATGGTGAAGCCTGAGATAAGTAAAGTTGAGGCTGTAGCAAATAGTCCTGTGCCAACCACAAAACGACATGTCCGGTCCTTTTTAGGTTTGGCAAGTTACTACCGACGTTTTATTCTCGGCTTCTCACAATTGCCACTCCTTGACTGACTTAACGAAAAACAAGAACCTAACAAAGTAAAATGGAGTTCAGCATGTGAGGGGCATTCACAAAATAAAAGCCATCTTGTGTTCTACCCCAGTTTACATAGCCCTGATTTTACCAAGCCTTTGAACTACAAACAGATGCCTCTGATACAGGCATAGGCTGTTCTAAGTCAACATGACCACCAAGGAGACCATCCTATTCTGTTTATCAGTAGAAAGCTCCATGAGAGAAGAAGAATATTCTACTGTAGAGAAGGAATGTTTAGCTATCAAGTGGGCGATAGAGGCCCTCAAATATTACCTGTGGGGAATGAATTCATTGTTGTTACTGATCACAACCCACTATGTTGGTTGAACCTGATGAAGGACAAGAATTCACGCATTTTAAGATGGTATTTGTCACTCCAGTCATACAAATTTTCTGTTAGGCATAGGGCTGGAAAGCAACATCAAAATGCTGATTTCTTGTCGAGGTTTGGAGCAGACCAGGGCCCAGATATTCAAACTGCGCTCAAAAGTAGCGCAACAGCAGGAGCAAGCACAAACCAGTTGCGCAAATGCGCAACAGGTGCGATATTCAAACATGGAGCAAAGCAAATTGCTCAAGCAACCAATGTCTGAATATCGCACATACTGCGCCATCGCGCAACCAGGAAGGAGAAGCTGAGCCAAAATGTTGCGCTATGGAGCAACCAGGGAAGCTCAGCTGAGCATTCCAGAGCTGCCATAGCGCAAGCACAGCCCCCAGAGCAATGGAACTGCACATCCAGGGAGGCAGGCTGGGGCCACCACCAACCATGCCACACATGGGCACAGGAACACACTGCAGAACCCACCACACCTGCACACCCCAAGCAGAGCATCACTGGGGTGGGACGGATGATCCACGTGCCCATGGGGACAAGCCAACAAAGCATAGCAGAGCCATGACACCCCAGCACAACCACTGGCAGGCGGAGAGTGCCAACACAGGGGTTGACAACCACAGTGCACATCAGCCCCCGTCACGCACAGCACACCTGCACTGTGACCCCAAGACACCACCCATGTGCAGTGACTGGCACTGCAGGAAACCATGCAGTCCCCAGCACCTGCCAGCCCCATGCAACACAGAAGCCTACAAGCCAGACACACCCATGCACCCAGCAGTAGGTGGCAGCAGATGGCAAGACCAACCGAAAGTCACTGCCATGCTGGAGATACCTCCCCATGCATACACACGCACACACACACACACACACACACACACACACACACACACACACACACACACACACACACACACACACACACACACACACACACCCAGGACCATACCAGCCCAGATGGCATGTACACACCTGCAACTGAGCACCCATAGCCAGCTGCAAATCAGAGACCGACTGTATTCATATATCAAAATGAAATGTATATTGAACATATTATAACAACAATAGAAACTATTCACAAGGGGGACGGCACAAGGAAGGGTGTTCAGGGGAGGGATTAAAAACTTGGAGAGGAAGGCAGGGTGGTAGGGATGGGAGAAGTGGGAAGGGTAATGTCTGCTATGGCCCAGCCGGCTCCTGGTCCTCCCCTGCTGGCTCACCGTCCTGTGCTGCCCTGCTGACGCCCATGTCACCGGATGGCTTGCAGGATCTCCTGGTTCTCAATGCTGACTTGTGTGAGGCGCCTGACATCACGCACCAACCTCCTGAGAACCTCAAGGCCTAGGAAAATGGGAACACAGTCCATGGCTGTGACTGACCACAACCCTGAACACCACCCAACCTGCAAGCCATATAGCCCAATGTCCCGCACCTGTGATGGCATACACCACCCACAGTGAACATGCATCATGGCCATCACAAACAGGCAGCAACAGCTATCGCACCACCGCCCACACACCGCCCACGCCAATCACAGTACAAACTAGGCTGGCAAGTGATGTGGCAACGGTGGCGATGCCAGTTACACAGCAATGTGCCCAGTGCATGCCTGGACCACCAGTGACGCATACACAGACGTGCTGTGATACTGCACAGTGATGCATGTCACCATGTCGTGCCTACATACATGGATACATAGACAGTGTTGGCAGATAAGGGCCTATGGCCCCCAGTCTGCCATTTGAGCTTGTAAGTTCACTCTGTTTTCCTATAAGTCTGTTGCCCTTACCCTGACCTCCAGAATTCCTTTATATCTATCCGTGCATTCTTAAATCCTGTGACCAAGTCAGCCCCCACCACTTCCTCTGGCAGGTGTTCCACTTGTCCACCACCCGTTCTGTGAAGAAATTCTTTCTCATGTTTCCTCTGAATCGTCCCCTCCAACTTCATCCCATGCCCTCTAGTCCTGGAACATCTTTTACGCTTAAAAATAGTGTTTTCCTGCACTCTGTTCCCCCCTGTAAGATACTTGTATGTCCCCATCATATCCCCTCTCCCTCCTCTCCTCCAGGGAGTACATGTTCAGTTCCTTCAACCTGTCATCATAGGACTTGTGATGCAATCCATGCACCATCCGTGTTGCCCTCCTCTGAACCCTCTCTACCCAGTCCATGTCCATACGTAGGTATGGTCTCCAGAACTGTACACTGTACTCCAGGTGGGGCCTCACCAGTGTCTTGTATAGTGGAATTATGACATCCCTTTCCTGCATGGTTGTGTTGTGCATGGCTGGTGGTCTTGCCCCCACCCCAGCATGCACAGCATCCATGAGTAATGATACTCACCTACCTCCAGCAGCTGGCTCTGCTGCTGCTGCTGGGGCACAACACCCCGGCACCGGGCCCTGGCACGGCCCATGTCACCGCGCCCGCGCCCCTCAGATTCCGGCCTGTGGAGACATATGTTGAGACAAACATCAGTGTGACTCAAAAGCAGAGTGCCCCCTGCCCCAGTGAGAGTGCGCCACACAGCCATAACCATCCATCGCACAGCTGCACACATGACACAGCCAACCGTGTCCGAGCGGCACCTATGCACAGTCACCCAAGCACACACACACCCTACAGAGAATATAGGCATAGATGGTACACTCACCTGGCCTAGGCACTCGCCCCACCTGGCATGAGACCGCAGCCACGATAAAAGTTCTGGCCTCCAGCGGAGGTCACTGTACCGTGCCAGCACTGCTCAGCAGACTGGCCCGCTCCAGTGATCTCCACCAGGTCAGTGGCCACTTGCCACAGCTGAGTCCTGGCACTGGTGAGGCCACGCCACCATACAGGCCATCATAGTGTGGCTCAACTAGGGCCACCAGGTTTGCCACTTCAATCTGGTCCAGGACACCACCCTCCTCCTAGCCATGGCACCAACTTTACAGCAGGCAATAAGGCGCCCGCTGCACCAACGCCTTCGAGTTGTTGCGCAACCAGACCACCACAGGCTCCAATCGCTCTGTTCGAACAGTGCGATCACCACATGGCTGTCATCAGACAGCGCAATAAGGGACGTACACATGGCATGCCAACAGCGCCAGGGTCAGAGGGCATACACAGGTCACGGCAATGACGCATAGCTACGCAGAGAGCCATCAGATGTATAGGCATCCTGCGCAACTGCCAAGCTGCTCACCAGTGCCACAGTGGACTATCACGCAGTAGTGCCACAGCGCCATATAGTGCCCAGTGCTGTGGCTCCACTGGCACAATGGTGGCCATGGCCTGAATACTGCTCGTGCTCATCAGGTCTGCAGCCGCGATAGGCACTCGTCAGCTGTCTGGGCATCGCGCAATGCGGTGTGGCACACAGCCACCAAACCTGCGCCATTGGCTCAGCCAGACCTTCCGTATTGCACAAAAGCGCCAAGCTGCAGATATTCAGCCGACATATGCAAATCATGCGATCAGCCATTCAAAGGCGCAGTGGCGTGATTAGCATGTCATTAAAGTTGCGCCACACCTCATTTGCATGTGTTGCACTATAAAATGTGACAGTGGGTTGTGCTGGCCAGATTTGGTTACTGCAGGTGAGAGGAGTTACATGCTGTGTGATGCTCAGGACAATGCTCATGGGCGGAGGATGATAAAGGCTGAGGGGCTGAGCATGAAAAGGGCACTCAGAAAGGGACAAAGGACACCCTTTCTATCAGTATCTGCCCTGCGGAGAGGAAACGTGGGGGCTTCAGCCCCGGACGGCCAGCTATGCTCATGGGGAAATGCTGTCGACTGCACAGTGACAGGTGTCCACTTCCACCCATACAGATCACCATGACTGACCAGAGCCAAGCTGAGGGTGTGGACGGCGGGCGTAGGAGGAGGCCGAACTTCACCGCGGCAGAGACGGAGGCCCTCTTCCAGGCCTACCTGGAGGATGAGCCACTAGTGAGTGGACGGAGGGGCATCCCTCAGGAACATGCAGCTGCATGGGAGGGGGTAGCTTGGGCCGTCAACCTGCACGGAAGCCACCAGCGCTCCGTGCAGGAATGCAAGAAGAAGATGGGGACTGACCGCAGGAGGCTGAAGGAGGCGGTGGCAGCCTTCAGGGCAGCACATGCTGGCACTGGTGAGGGGCCACCATTGATATTGCAGCCCAACCCCTACAGAGGAGACTGGTGTGACCATGCAGCCGAGTGCCATTGCGGGCATACCAGGCAGAGGATTCAGACAGGTGGAAGCCCATCACTGCACGTATGACATGGTGGTGTTGTGGGGGGCTGTTGTTCACATGCACTCACATGTACTCTCTTTCTGTTACAGATCCTGTTCGTCTTCAGGAGACGGTGGTGGTGGTGGGTCCAGACAGTGATGCAGACCTGCTGGACGTGGAGGAGGACCATCCACCTCTGCCACCAGCCTGCAGGCACTGCAGCAGCATGCACATTGGGCCAACAACTCCGTGTCAGTGATACGGGTGCAGGGTGCACAGCCTGTGTCACAGCAGTCTGGCATGCAGGTATGCCAGCATGCCTATGGCAGTGGCACGCACTCTTCCATTGATGATAGCAGGCCTGCAATGGGCAGTGATAGGTGTGTGTCCCATGACGACACATGGCAGGCCAGCACGTGCCCTGGGCCTTCCTGGTTCACACCTGTGTACCAGCATGCTGGCACAGTCCCAGTCTGTGCCTGTCAGCACTGGTAGGCAGCACGGTGGCTGTGCAGGTGTCTGGCACTGTTGTCAGCATGGAGGTGGAACAGGTGGACCTGGGGGCTCAGCAGTTGAGGGCGGCGGCAGCAGTCACACACCAGGTCTGGGGTACAGTGTCGAAGCAATGGCACATGTCCTGCCCTTTGATCCACCATACCTGGTCCTGGTGAACCAGCACCCACCCTCAAGGGTGCTGTGCACCAGGACCGTCCACACCCTTGGGGTCACGATGCCACTGGGGCACAGTACCCATTGGATGCGCACACCCACCTGCTGCAGGACTCAATACAGCTGCAGGGTCGGGTTGCAAGGTCCATGGAGGCACTGTCTGTGTCCGTGGAGTGGCATAGCAGGGAGTGTGCTCGGCACTGAGCCGAGCTGGTCCTTATGCGGATGGATGTGACTGCTGCCATTGACAGGCTGACCCAGGCAGTGGTCTCTGTCGCGGACGCAGTGGCCACACTGTCAGGTGCCCCTGTACCACACACCCCACACAGTGCGCTCTCCACTCCCCGTTCCCAGTGTCGTGTGACACCAGGCCTGTCGATGCCGGGTTCTGCTGTGGGCATCCCGAGCACCCCTGGTGAAAGTTTGTTTGGCAGGATGCAGACCCCAGTGCGGGCAAGGTCGCGTTCACGCAGTGGGACCCGGTGGTGCACCAGGGCCACCCGATGTGGCCTGCTCCAGCTGCCGGTGCTGCTGGGCGCACGCGGGGCCACCCTCCGCATCCATGGTGGCCGTGGGACAGTGCTACCTGACTGAGCTGTCTCCCAGTGCAGGCTCTGTCTGGTGCTGCCCTGTGTGCAATGTGTGTCATGGTGGGCAGTGCACTGCTGGGTGCTCTGCTCACCAAGCTGACACATGGACCTCCTGCACACTCTCCCAACTGCTGTCCACAGGTGCGTGTGCATGATGATGCCTGCATTGCACTGTACACCAAGGTGCAAGGGTGCCCAGGTCCTGACACATGTACATGGACAGTCCAGGTGGTGGGGGTGGTTGGTGGTGCTGTGTGTTGGCAATGTCGTTTCCTGATGCTGTGCTGCTGCTGCCCATGTACGCTGCCTGGTGTGTGTGTGTGTGTGTGTGTGTGTGTGTGTGTGTGTGTGTGTATGCAGTGCTCACCCTCTTTGATGGTGTGTGTTGGTATGCCTGGAACCTTCAACTCTGACCTTCATGCACAGTGTGTTCCCATGTGTGCCTGTGGTTTCTTTGCATGGACAGTGTTGCCTGCACATGTCCCCTTGACTTACCTGTGTTGGGCGTAGTGCTCTTCTGCAATGGTGTCCCGGTACAGCTGGGCCTTCCGGGTCAGTCGGGGGTCCCTCTGTCCTGGGGGGGGCTGCTCATCACCAACATCACCGGCGCCACTGGAGTCCCCATCGCTGTCCCCCTCTTGGACCTGTACGGCTATCCCATGGTCTTTGGCCATGTTGTGCAGGATGCAACAGGCCAGGAATATCCCACAGGCCTTTTGGGGGCTGTACTGTAGGGCTCTGCCGGAGGTGTCCAGGCATCAGAGTGTGCCTTGAGCATCCCAAACACCGGCTCTATGATGTTACATGTTGCGGCATGTGCCTCATTGAAGCATTGCTGCGCTAGGGTCATGGGGCGCCCGGTCCGGTGTGAGCAGCCAGGGACGGAGTGGGTATCCGCAGTCACTGTGTGGAGATAGTGGAGATCAGTGTCATGTCAGGTCCATGTGCCCATATCCTTGTGTGCCACTACCATGGCACCTGTGTCATTCCACCCTTGCCCAGAGTTTGCATTCCATACATGTGTACTCACCCACTAGATGACCCATGGGGATGTCCCCACTCTCGAATCGATGGCACAGTGCAGACTGGTGCCATATGAAGGCATCATGTGCTCCACCAGGGTGTGTGGCACAGACACTGATAATGCGCCCAGTGGCATCACACACCACCTGGCAGTTGACACTGGAAAACCCGTTTGGTTCTGATATGCCTGGCCGTCGGGGCCAGGTGGCGTGTGAATGGCCACATGGGTGCAGTCTATGGCCCCTAGCACGCCAGGCATACGTGCTACCCTGTGGAACTCCTGCATGTTTGTTGTACGCTCTGCCGTGGTGCTGGGGAAATGGATGTACTCCGATGGCATGAGGCAGCAGTGCGCTGAGGGTGGGTGAGGATGCGTGACTGGCCGACTGTGTAATGCCTGTGGTGTCCCCTGTTGGCCTCTGGAAGGTGCCGTGGTGAGCAGGCACATGCAGGCTGTCACCTTGGTCTCCACGGACAGGCGTGACTCCGTCGTGAGGGTGCCTGCGTCACATCACTGCACAGCTCTCAGAGCCGTCTCAGTATTGCCCTGTTCAGGCGGTACCGGCCCTCATCTCGACGATCTGTGTACAGCTCAAGCTGATGCGGGCACATCCGCCTGTCGGGGCATACCACCGACGGCCCCTCCACTGCCACTGTCCCCCTGCAGCATGGTGTTCACCCCTCATTACAGCTTCCATGTGGAAGCTGCACTGTCCATCTCCTGGCTTCTGCCCCCGCTGCTGTTCCTGTGTTACCCGCTGCTGCTTCCACTGCACCGGGCACCCCCCACTGGCCTCTCTGTCCTTCTGGACCCACTGTCCCTCTCTGCCCTTCCAGCTCCTGTCTCTCTCTCTCTCTCTCTCGGTCTCTCTCCCCCAGTTTGTGGCCTGCTAGGGTTCTTGCTCCGCTTCCTTGAGCCTTTTTATTTTGGCTCAATTCCGCTGCTGCGCAACTTCCAGCTGAGCCACTCTTGTGCATTGCGCAAGTGTTCGATTATCGCATTGCGCACTTTATGCATGGACCCGCCCCCTTCGGTTGCACATGCCTTCATTTCCATTGTGCTGTTGCTCAGCACGTTTTTGGTTGCGCAACTGGCCCCTTCTGAATATCGCAGCATGGCGCATTTTTGGAGTTGTGCATGCGCAACCCTTTTGAATATCTGGGCCCAGGTTCCTAATGGTACTGCTCAGTCAGTTGAAACTTTAACTGTGCATAATGCACATAGTACACACTTCAGGGAAAAGAACGTATGAAAAACGGTATTTATTATATTGTATAAACTGAATGCTTTACACGTTTAGTTGTTTAAGGGTCCCTGAGGGGAACTTCTGGAGATGGGTGGGCGGAAGTTCCAATCCTTCCTAGGGTGGAGGGCTTTACGGCAAACATCTGCATGATTGCCTTCTTGTGTGGGGAGGAGTGTGCCAGAATGAGGATTTAAAATAGGCAATCCCCTTAGGTGTTCTATTTCACTCTGTCCTTTCTCCTTTTTTTTCTGACTATCCTTTCTTTTCCCTGTCAGGGTGGCCAACCTGATATCTATTTTCTATTCTTTTCTATCCCCTATTTGTTAAAATGCCTGTGTTCCCATTTAAAAGCAGCTCCTGAAAAATAACTGGTGCCTTAAAGAAAGAGCATTGGTTCCCTGCTGCTGCTAGCAGTATGTTGAATTTGGTCCCAGCTGATGTGTGTTTTGAAATGATTGTTTAACCACCAGGAGTGGTTTCTTATAAAGAAGACATAGCTCTGAAGTGGATGCAGAATTACAAAGAATGTACAAAATCTGCCCCTGTTGTTTCATGCTCCTGTGTCTTGCAGCAAGTGTGTAGACTGAGCTAACTCAGTCGGCGGACACAAAACACTCCCTTAGAAAAAAACTGAAGGGCGTTTAAGTACATAAAACACCTGTGATGCCCACATAAAGAAATGCTGCAGGTATCCGGTAGAGCAAAGAAGCTAGCTTTGCTGTCAAACAAAACAGGGCTGAAAATGAAATGGGAGCCGATGGCTGAAAGTTTTCAGCCAACAGCTGTTTTACAAAGCTAAGTTTGGTACAGAAAATGTTTATTTCTCTTAAAAAAGCAGTAGGTTCCTAGTGCTTGCAAGAGTAAACAGATAAGGAGCGCGCCCTTTTCTGCTTACATTTTTCAAGCCTAGTGATAGCTACTGAATATTTTTCTTCTGATTTAAAATATTACAATGAGCCAGAAATAAAAGAAAAAGGGTCATTACCTGATGATGTTTCCAGAGGTCCTGCTATAGGGCTGGCAGTTCCTGAACTGACTGTATTTATGGGAGAAGCAGTCAGTGACATCACAGTAGGGGAGGAGTCAGCTCCCAAGTGTGATGTCATGCCCTGTAATTAAGGATTTAGTTAGCCTTTTTTTTTCAGAAGAGAGACTCCTTAAGAGCCTGTATGATGGACATAGAGACCTGCATTAAGCTAGGCAGGCTAGGACATTGTTTTATGAAATTTAGAGTTAAAATAAAAGTGTTCCTGCTAATTGATGTTGTCATCTGACCTCTGATGTCATGTCAGACTGCCATAAAGGTTGTCCACCAGAGGGCTAGGGAGATAGATGGAGAGAGAATATGGAAGATGGTCAGTTGCTTTCTGATCAGAGACTGAGCAAGAGCTAAGAAGAGCTGAGTGTGGAGGTTTACACACTGTCAAGAAGGAAGGTCTCAGAATTCTTTGATTTGATGCTTAATGGAAGAAGAAGAATGATGTCCTGATGATTTACATTGGTGTGAAGAATTAACACCTCTTATTTTCCTTTTGTAAATATCCTTTATTTTCTTTATTTTGCTTTTTGGACAATAAATTGACAAACACAGAATATGCGTTTTATGCACTATATTACAGTTGTCTGTCTAAATCTGTTATAAAGAACCTTGCTACCACCACCCACAGGTGAGCTGCTGCATTGCAGGGTGTAACACAGCAGCTGCCACCTGTGGGTAGTCCATCGACTGTTCCTGCCGCACCTGGTAGCGCCCCCATGCCCTGATCATGGGCATAACTGTCCCCACCCCGATTAGCCCGATCGCGCGCGCAACAGTAACCCCTCCAGTAGCCCGATCAGGGCATCAGACCTCCCCAAAGTCCAATATCCCTGGTGGTCCAGTGGACCTGCGAGTAGCCCGATCGCTGGCGGCATTCCTCACTCCCCAAGTCCAAAATCCCTGGTGATCTAGTGGACCCCCACCCGCCACTGGAGCCCCACCACCCTGCTCCCCGGCGCCACCCACCTGCCGCCCCACCGACTGGCAGCTCGGTATGACTACACGCCCATTGGTTCAGAGCATGAGCCAATGGGCATGCATCATACCATACTGAGTCAGTACAGATGTGAATGAATTCATTCACATATCTGTACTGACTAATCTGTTATAGGCTGCATGCGCATTGGCTCATGCTCACGCTCAATGAACATCTGCTCCTCCGAGCTGTCCAATCGATGAGTAACAGTAACAGGCCAAGATAATGATGCTGCCACCGCCCGGCTGACAGGGGAGCAGGGTGGTGGGGCTCAGTGGGCAGGTGGGGTGGGGGGTCCACTAGATCACCAGGGATTTTGGACTTGGGGGGGTGAGAATGCCGCCGTGATCTTGCTACTTGTGGTCCACTGGACCACCAGGATATGTGCACTTGAGGGGTCTGATGCCCATGATCGGGCTACTGGGGTTACTGTTATGCCATGATTGGGCTACTCGGGGTATTACTGTTATGCCTGTGATCGGGCTGCTTGGGGGTGGGGATTACTGTTATGCCTGCGATTGGGACTAATCGTGGTCACTGGACCACCAGGGATAGGAGACATTCATTGTCCCTTATGGGATGTCCATAATCGGGCTGCAGGGGTCGTCTGTCCCCGACAGCTGCTGCCTGGCAGGGCGCCAGGTGCAAGTCATCGGGGATCGGCGCACCTGCATGCTAATGTAGAATTCAAATGGGGCCGTAATCAGATGCAAATTGCCCCGTGCACCTTGCATAAATTATGGCACATTTGCATATCTACCCCAGATATCGCCGGGTGCTGTGCATGGCGCAATGGAACTTGTGCCACCGCATCTCAATGCTCCACTCTGACCATGCGCTGGCTCCAGTTCCACTGTGCCATGCATAGTAGGGGTTGCCAGGCGATATTCAAAGCAGTTGCGCCATAGCGCAACTCCATTGAATATCGCCCTGGCCACACACCCACGCAACTATTTTGAGCGGCTCACAGGCTTGCGCCACAAACTGGCGCAGTTTGAATATCTGGGCCCCCGTGTGTAAACACAACATTAATGCACTTCCCAGTTGGTTGGAGTTCACTTGGGCTGCATCCTCATGATGCACAACACAACTGGGATGTGCATTAATGTCTGGTTTATACACAGTGTTTCATGGGTTATATCTAATGTACCTGTCATGCACATGTATGACACATAGTAACTAAATTATCTTCAAAGATTTGTACCTTTGTGTTGTGAACATGACAGAATAACAATCAAAGTTATCTTGCCCCAGCATTTTTTACATTAGACCGCAACATAGCAACACATATCAGTAATATGCACATTATAAAACAATGACATGATCGTAACTGCATACGCCTTCACTTTAGAAATGCAGATCGCTGCTAAACAGGAGTGCTGGTAGCCTGTTCTTGGGTGGGATGGAATATGGAAGGAACAGCATCAACCTTGAACTTAGGTTTTGCATTCAGCCATCTGACAGCCATGAAACTCTGCGTATCAGGTTCGAAATGCGCTGAACAAATTCGGCTATAAATTGATGGCTTGAAGTTTTTGTGATGGCAGAAGTGAACCCATGACCATTTAGCCTTATTGTCCTTAGGAAATAAGAAAAAATGAAGTCCACAGCCTTTGCTGCTCTTATTGTTGCAGCCATATACCACACAGTAAGGCATTTTAAAATTAACTTGTTTAAAATAAAACAAAAGTAGAATGTTTTCAATATTTTAAAACAATTAGCTTTCAATAGCTGTCATTAGAGCAGTCAATTCTTAGTTCAAATCTTCAAATAGTGTGATATACACTCCTCACAAATGCAGTTATCAATAAGCACAGCCACACTGAAAATATTCCCTCCAACAATGCTCCACTCCTCATTATGGTTCAAGAAAATATTACAAACAAAAAAAAAACACTCAAAGACAAATCAAGGTAATCACAGATAGTTTTATTCATGAAAATAATCAAAACATAATAATTAATAAAATACACTTATATCATGCTATTTCTAACAAGGAATTGCAGCCTGACTCCTCCAACTAACATCTGTCACAGCACTCTTCCCATCATTGGCATATAATTCAACATAAACTGAACCCATCAGTTTTACATTTTGACACTTCATTAATAATTTGTGACACCAAAAAAAAAAAAAAGGTTTGCAATCACATGGATGTATATCTCAAAATAAAGATTATTCACAACACAAACACACTGGGCCAGATATTCAGAAATGTGCCAAAGGCCAGCGCAAGTCAGGGGCAGCGCAAATCTGATGTGCCATGGTGCAACGAGTGGCATATTCAGAGGTTGGTCATGCTGAAATGCACCTGCTCAACACAGCTGAATAAGGCACAGATGTGCCATGGCACAACCAGACTTATGCCATGGCACAACTAGACATGCACCATGGTGTAACCAGATATGCGCTATGGCGCACAAAGAGCAGCCACAGGCAATGGTGGGAGCACAGCAGCAGAGTAACAGAGAGGGACATGACACAGGAAGAGACCCAGGGACAGTGCCAGGGAAGCACAGTGGCAGGCCACAGGTAGCCACCACTAGCAGAGCACACACACACACACCCAGACACCCTCATCCACCCACACCCACACAACAGTGGCACAGAAAGCAGGCAACAGGTGGCACCAATGGCCAACAGAAGGCCACCAGTGGAGACTCCCTCCCCCCGGCCCCATGTTGTGCCCCCACCCACCCATCCAGATCCCAGCAAGCCACACCCAGGACCATGCTGCCAAGCACACACATTCCACACACCCCTGACTGCCACCCCATGGGCACCCCAAGGCACAGCCACCAACCAAGGGGCAGGACACCACCACCGTGGGACAGACCACAGTACACAGCAGTGCACCACAGATGCATGACCCACACACCGACACATGCACACCACACATACAGACACCATGCCACTGCAGCTTGGCTCCTCACACCAGCTGCAAAGCAGACACCGACACAGGCATATACATTAAAATAAGTGTAATGTAGAAAACTATTCACAACAGCAAGGGGTGGGAAAGGGTAGGAAAGTGAGGTAAGGGGACAGGGAACAGGGACGGTACAGTGGGAAGGGGGATGGATGGGGTAGGGACAGCAGGGGAAATAGGGAAAAGCTGGGGCTGGAACTAAGAGCGACCACGCCCTGCCACGCCTAAGCGCCTCCTTCGCGCAGTTCAGCCAGCAACAGTGGGCGCACAAGCTGGACTGCCTCCATGGTGGTGGAAGTATGAGGATGATCTGGCACAGTGGCCTAC
Source organism: Neoceratodus forsteri (assembly GCA_016271365.2). Lineage (NCBI taxonomy): Eukaryota > Metazoa > Chordata > Ceratodontiformes > Ceratodontidae > Neoceratodus > Neoceratodus forsteri. The sequence continues at coordinate 274,416,614 of CM057453.1, read as the reverse complement.
AGTACAGGGGCAGCCTCGACCTCCGCTATATACCTATGACAAATGACAGGACAGGGGATCAGTGCAAGGTCCCAAGGTACCATGCCGCCCACTGTGCACAATGGACAGTGGAACACACACCCCTGGAGTGGTGCCCCAGCCACCCACAGGGGTTGGCCAACACCTGCCGTCAATCCAGCATGCCATGACAGTGCAGAGGTGGGCGCCACTGCCCAATGCCACCCAACTGCGCAGGGACAGTCAGACAGCACAGGGCACCAGCAGCACCACAGCAAACCAGTGTCAGCCGGATGTGCACCCACCCTATCAACGCTGGTACACATTTGCAATGGCTGCCCCAAAGTGGCATGCACCACGCACAGTGCACAACACGCAGCTGCCACGGCACATGACACAGGTGGCCATGGCTGTACCCACTCCCTGCTGACCACCCTGCAATGTAAACAGGACTGAAACAGTGCCTACCTGCCTGCTGCGGCCCCACTGGTGCCTCCCATTGCTGCACCACCACTGCTGGATCCTGCTGTTGCCTGCTGGTCTGGCCCTGGTGCTCCTGCCACCCTTGCCCTGCGGTGATCCTCAGATCCAGGAATGGAACAAGACAGGTTCACATCAGAGAACACCCACAGCATGTGCCCACCACCCCACCCCTGTACACGCATGTGCCACTGCCCAGCATGTCTCTACAAGGCTGTATCACACAAGCTGTGGCTGGCACTGCCACACTGCAATGCACAAGATGACAGTGTGCCCCTCTGCAGGGCATGACAGGTAGCCAAGCTATCACCACAGTACAGCACTAGAGCACACATGCAGCATTGGATATCTTACCTGGTCGTGGCACAGCCCCTTTGCAAACATGTGCCTGCAGCTGTCTCAGGTGCACTGATTCCCTCCGCATGAGGTCTCCATATTGGTGGCAGCATTGCTTCCCAGGTCTGGCCACCCCAGAGTTCTGCACCAGGCTGGCAGCAGTGTCCTGCCAGACATCTAGCCATGGCTGTTGCAGGGGCACCAGTCAAAACAGCCCTGGTGTATGTGGCTGCACACAGGCCACCAGATTGACCAATTCAATATCAGACCAGTTACGGGCTTGGTGAACTCCCCACTGTGCCATTCTACCAACAATGATGTGTGGAGACAAAATGGTGGCCAGAGCTTCACGTATGCACAATGTGCGTGTGGGATGCATGCCTCGAGGAGGCATGCACTGTGTCTGCCAATCATGCAATGCTGGAGATGCACCACATGGGTGTGGCCTGACAGGCACGTGGTGGTGGTGTCTCAAGGGGTCAGAGGGTCACAGTAGGGGCCAGGGGTCACCTGGCACACTGTGCACCAGTGCACAATAGCAGCCATGGTGCACACTACACCACGGTCCCTATTGTGTAGTGGGTGCACAGTGCACAATAGGCAGTAGCACACCGCCTGATGCATGTGCACTGCGGTCCTGCACACTGCGCATGCCTGGACATTGCACCGTGACTTCCTCTGGAGCAATTCCTTTGTTCACGGAGCAAGTATGCAGTATTCAGCTGTCACAAGCAAATGAGCTAATCAGCGCATGGCACACTGGAGAAATTAGCATGTCATTACGGTTGCGCCAATGCTCATTTGCATGCATTGTGTTACAAAAGCACCACAGACCAGCCCAGGCCATTGACCTGCATTGCAACCATCTGAGGTAATTTGCACATGCTGCTGATCCCAGCCAGCAGGGTGGATGTGGTGGACTGCTGCTGACACTGACACACATGTTTATGTCCACAGGTAGCACTGTGTCAGAGCGTGAAGAGAGTAAGGACTGTGGGCCTGCTCACAAACACATGCCCAACTTTACTAAGGCAGATGGTGATGCCCTGTTTGAGGCCTACCTTGACAGGAGCCAGTGCTGAGTGGTGTCACAGGCACACCACAGGCCAGGGCTGTGGCCTGGGAGGGTGGTGGCATGTGTTAACCAGCAGGGCAGCCATCAGTGGTCTGTGCCGGAGTGCCATAAGAAGGTGTGCACTAATAAATGCTGCATCAAGGAGAAGGTGGCGGCCATACATGCAGCTTGGACAGCCACCAGAGGGGGCCTGCTGCTGTGCCACAGCTCACGGCACAGGAGGAGTTGGTGGCAGCCACCATGCACCACAGTACTGTGGAGGGTGTTCTGGGTGGAAGTTTTCAGATGGGTGGAAACCCATCACTGCATGGTATGTACAGTATGTTGGGCACACACAGCAAGCAGTGGACAGGGGGGTTGGGGATGGGGGTCTTGCATCACTAACACATCTGTTTCCTCTTTCAGACCAACACACCTCCATATGGTGGATGGGGCACCAGCAGCAGCCATGGAGGCAGGCCCGGCTCCAGATGACCAGCCATCCACCTCCATGGGCATCCGGGGGCCTGATCAGCTGCGGCATGCCACCACTGTCAAGCTGGATGTCCTGGGCATAGGGTCAGATGAGGCCCTGGCTGTGATTCTGCAGGATGCCATCCATGGCATCCTCTGTGTGATAACACAGATCAGGGCAGGGTCCAACACCGATGACGACCTGACCATGATCCTGGACAGCATGGGTGGTGTTATGGGGGAGATGCCCATACCAGGTACCATCACAGGTAGCACACCCAGTGGCCTGACAGTGGTGGGACAGCTACCCACCACGACTGTGGTGGCTGCTGTGTGCACTACCATGTGGTGGTGGTGGTGGTGTGGCCATGCAGGTGCTGGGCAGTATTCAGTGGCTGGAAGGGCAGCAGCAGCAGGTAGCGGGGGATGTAGGGCAGCGGACATGGGGTCCATTGCTGGGGGTGCCTGAGAGGGACTTACTCCATGGGGACCCCACTGTGGCATCCACATGAGCCGGGGCTGTGCAGTGTGGACATTCACCACAGGAGGGATGGCACCTCACCCAGGATCCCCTGGGAGCTGACCTATTAGCATAGCACACCCATTTGCTGTGGGCCTCTGTGGAGCAATAGGTGCTGCTTGCCACTGAGGTGCATGCACTGCACGTGGAGGTGTGCCAGGTGGCTGAGCAGCATGAGAGAGGCACTGCACAGATCCTGGTGGCTACACAGCATTTGTGGGAGGCATGACCCATCCCAAGATCACATGGCAATCGATCACAGATGACCTTGCACTGCTGACTGCCACAGGGTGTGGCGGTCACCTCAGACACCATGTAGTGCACTGTCCATCCCACAATCCCAGCAGTGAGGCACCTTCCTGTCGATGCCAGGCTCTGTTGTTGGCATCCCAGGCATGCCTGGGGTGGGCCTTTCGGTGCCTACACACACCTGCATGGACCTGGTCACAATCCCACAGTACAACCCCTGGGTGGCTGTTGCAAACACCTCCTGTGGCCAGTGTGTAGCCTGTGGCTGCTGATTGGCTCTGTGCGGCTGCCCATGTGGCGCAGTGGCCATGGATCCATGCAGGGGCCCTGATGTGTGCTGCCCTGGCTTGCAGTCTGCTGCCACTGTCTGTGCGAGCATGGGCAGTGTGTGTGTGTGTGTGTGTGTGTGTGTGTGTGTGTGTGTGTGTGTGTGTGTGTGTGTGTGTGCGTGCATACCACAGGTGTGGCACTTGTGTGGTGTGCCACACACTGCCTGTGTGCATGCCTGCCTGGCCACTGTACCTGTGTGGTATGGGCGTGATGAGAGCAGATCTGCACCGGTTGTGCCTGTGCACCAGTGCACTGTATCTGATCCCCGCCACATGCCAGCACCTGGGCATATGTGTGTGTGTGTGTTGCTGTGCACTGCTGTGTGCAGTTGTGTATGGCTGTGTGGCACTGACACCCCACCCCTGCACCACACCTCTTTGTGTGCATGTCCGTTGCCACATGCCCCTGCCTATGTGCTGTACCTGTGTGTGTGACCAGTGTGTGGGTGTGGCACCACTTACCTGCGTGCACCATAATGCTCCTGTGTGATGGTGTCCCTGTGCTGGTGTGCCATCCTCTGCAGTCCGGTATCCCTCCACCCAGGGGGGGCTGTCCACCACCCTCTGGCCCATTACCCTCATCATCCCCACTACTGTCACCCTCATCAGCCTCGACAGGTATCCCATGGTTAATGGCCTTGTTATGCAGTATGCAGCAGGCTAGGAATAGGCCACAGGATTTTGAGGGGCTGTACTGTAGGGCACCACCAGACTTCTCTAGACAATGGAACCGTGCCTTCAGCATCCCAAATACAAGCTGAATAATGTCCCACATGCTGGTGTGTGCCTCATTGTACTGTTCCTCTGCTGGGGACGACGGGTGATGGTAGGGGGTGAGCAGCCAGAGCCTGAGTGGATAGCCACTGTCACCTGTGTGAATAATGATATGGTTAGCTCTGTGTCCTCTGTTACTGTGCCCCTTGCCTGTTCTGGCACCCCCCTGCCCTCCCATCCCATGCCCTGCTCTGCCCTACACCCCTTGCCCATCCCATACTCACCCACTAGGTGGCCTGCGGGATGTCCCCATGCTCGAACCTGCAGCACAGTGCAGAGCTGTGCCAGATGAATGCATCATGCACTTCATGGATGTGTGGCACAGATGTTGGTGATGCACCCCTTGGCATCTCACACCACCTGGCAGTTCACACTAGAGAACCCCTTACTGTTCACTTACACCACACCCTCAGGGCCAGATGGTTTGCAGATGCCCACATGGGTGCAGTCAATGGCCCCAAGCATGCCAGGCATGTGTGGTACCCTGTGGAAGTCCTGCATGGTTGATGTACGCTCTGCCTGTGTGCTGGGGAACTGGATATATTCCAAAGCATGTGGCAGCAGGGCATTGAGGAACTGTGTGAGGAGGCAAAAGTGGCTAACTGGGTTATGCCTGTAGTGTCCCCTGTTGGTCTCTGGAAGGTGCCTGTGGTGAGCAGGCACATTGCAGCTGTCACCTTTGTCTCCACAGACATTGTGTGGCTCTGTCTTGTGAGTGCCTGCATCTCTTCACTGCACAGCTCACAGAACTGCATCAGAATGGCCCTGTTCAGGTGATACCATCCCACAATCTTGTATCAGTGTAATTCTTGAAGGTGGTGTGGGCACGGTACCACCTGTTCTGGGTGTACTGCCAACGGGCCCTTCCATGGCCATGTCACTGTTCCTCCTGCTTCCTCACACCCCTCATTATGGCCTCCATTAGGAAGGGTGCACTGGCCATGGCCCCTGATGTACTGTCTCTCCCTGGGTGGTTGGCTGCTGTGGGCTGTTTGCCACCCTAGTGCACTGCATGACACTTTGCCTGCCTCTCCTTCTCACTCTCTCAACCCCTTGCTCACTCTCCACTGCCACCTCTGCCCCATGTCCCTGTGGCTGCCAGTGCCAGTCACTCTGTTCCTCAATGGCTCTGTCTCCCTTGCTTTGTCTTTGTTTCTGTTCCTCCACCTTCTCTTGCCACTCTCTCTCTCTCTCCCTCCCTCCCTCTCCCCTGGCGCAAGTGCTGTCTGTGTGCTTGCACCCTGTATCTATAGGCTCAAGTCTGCTAGGCACATCCAGGATTTGCTCTGCACTTGTGCCATGGTTCCACGGTTGTGTGGCATTTTGTTATTTGGTCCACCACTAAAAGATCCCTGTGTTCTGCCAGACCCTTCGGTTGCTGCTGGTGAGGACCCCATCTGGACCATACGAATAACTAGATGGACGCATACAATAATAATACGGCAAGTTTATTCTGTGCTGCAGATGTTCTCTTCATGAGGACAAGCCCCAGACTGACAAGTACTCTGACTGACAGGCATACATGGCAAGTTCTAAGTGCTCTTAAAGGGGTGGCAGCTTAACATTAAGCCCCATGCTTAATGTGTGCTTCACAGTTGAATATCACACTGTGCCACATATTCATGGGCACACCCTGCTCTCTTGGCAGCATGCATTCATTAAAGTTGTGCAATGGTACACTGAGACTTGCGCTGCACAATGGCTCCCACTGAATATTGCTCCTTGACGAAGTCCACACTTGCACCAGTACAACTCAGTTGCACCATGCTGAACTGCTTTGAATATCCCAACCATTGCCTTTATTCTCTGACTGCATGGGACTGTGGTGATGGGGGGGGTTCAAACAAGATTGAGGAAAATTAGTTTGAGCACAAATGTCAGGAATAATAAAATACTGTGATAAAGTGAAATTGTTTAGTAGGTAAGAAAACCAGTATGCCAAAAAATAATTTTTGTAAGCAATGAGTGATTACATTGCATACTGCTAAAAGGAGGTGCTATATGGAGTATCCAGTGTTGACAGCAATAAATACTAATAGGAACAAAAATAATGATGAAATGTGGGATGATTTTTAATGCAGAAGTATATAAAAAAAAACAACACAGTGGACATGCTTTTTCATAACTTTTATTTTGTTCAATGATGTACTACCATGAGCTGGAAAAAGGCACAATCTGGTTATGCTAATACACAGCTACGGTTCCCGCTTCTCAGAGGTGACTCAGATGATGTAATGCACATCAGCGCATGTATCCGCAAGCACATGAGATGGCATGAACTGCCGAGAGGAAACACAGCTAATTCTACAAGGAGGACCTAATTTTAAAACATTCTGATCAAAAAATGATTGCTGTAATCAGACATATAAATGTAGGGGCATCAACACAAACACCAGGCTGCAGCTGAAAATTAAAAAGGGAAACATTAAAAAATGGACCAGTTTAGGCATCCTTTAATGTAGTACAGTGCTATTTACCATCATGCTCAGCATCCAGCAACCCTTGAGAAAAGGATCACAAAAGGCATTATAAAATACAATTGTGTCAACTTTGTTACAAAACCTGAAACATATATATAGTTTTTATAGCAATGTTTTTTGAATAGTGCTGCCTGTTTTACCTTAGACAACTACTGCACATGATCTTTACAACTTTGGAGAAACAGGTCCTATAAGCTTGCTGACAGGGAATACTAGACTGTGAGGTCCTGAGATGACATCAGCAGCTCTTCACTGAAACAGGCTTTTTTGAACAGCTAGTGAAATCAGGGTTACAAAATAGCTCATAACTTTAAAATGAAGTAACCCAGAAACCTAGTTTTTGGTATGAGATTTACTGGGAGTATGTTTACTCTGATTCTGCAATGTAGCACTTTTCACGTCAGTGGCTTTTAAAACACTAAAAAAATCAGAAAATACCTAAAGAGGTTCTTGATGTTTTGTGTTTAAAACCTTCAGTACTTCAACACCCTCAGTAACAGGCAAAACAAGATGGTGGCTGCAACACAGCTTAATCGATTGCAGGACAGTAACCTGTGAAAAATGCCACCATTCTTTGCAAAAAGAAGATGGTATTTTCGTACAGTAGTCCTATTGTTCGAAAATAAGCTGCTCCTTTTGCACAATACTCTATTATGGAAAAAATATGTCTTTCGTGCTTGACATATACATTTTCCCAATTTTCCCATAGGAAAATTAAACATTTCATAACTTTGGAATGGATTATTATTTTCTGTTTTTTCACAACACTTTATAGCTTAAAACCACTTGACAAATTCCCATAAAATTTGGCAGGTCAAATGACTTACCCCTAGAGATTATGCATGTCAAATTTCATGTGAATCCATTGAAGGGCTCCAAAGTTAGGCTCAAAGTTTGGGCTTTAACATATGAAGGCCATTTCACCCTAACTATACTGGCATGACATATACTGTATATCGATATATATGTGTGTGTGTTACAAAAAACTTAGTTAATGCATTAGTTAGGGTTAAAGCAACAAAAGTAGGGAAATGTGATGTTAGGGTTTTGAGACAGTATAATAATATTCTTATTTTATGCTGAGAGCACATGGCTATCACATAAAAAGCTGTATCACAACCACAGTGTGAAAACCAGATCATGACATGTACACTATGAATATCAACCACAGTGTACACATCACTGCTGGTTATCAATACAGTGTACACGTCTCCCCTCCTCATGCCGGTAAAAAAAAAAAAAAAAAAAAAAAGAAAAGAGCCCTATTGTATAAAATGGATATGTGAGTGCATCAGGTGATACCTATAGATATTAGATGAGTGGACAGTGACCTTGAAGCCCTCACTTGTGGCTCAGCGATGCTCCACCACCTATGAGCTGAGGTCACTGTCCACTCATTGTGATACATACAGTATCACACACCTGGCCATCAAGTACCCCTTTATGATATATATGTATATATTTATGCAGTTGGGGAGGACATATATTCAGTGTGATAAATGCATTTATCTGAGTCACTGTATGTGTAAATAATTTTATACATACAGTGACCATTTATACACACAGTTACTATGTCACAAATCTCTTTAGAATTCATTTAGAATGTTCGGCCTCAGAAGCAGAACCAAATTCCAATAGGAATAACTTTAAAACGAGAAAAGATAGCATGGTACTGAGCACGAAAATTGTTCAGCACAAAATTATTTACCAAATGAGTGGTGTTTCATGCATAGATACCTTATAGATTTTTTGCAATTAGCAAAAAAGCAGAAGAAAATTACATTTTTTGTTCACTTTTTTGACTAACAAATGTGAATAATTTTAAAACAAAAAATAACAGCATGGTACTGTTATCACAAAAAGTGTTCAGCACAAAAATATCTACAAAATGAGTGGTGTTTCATTTATGGAAACCTTTTAATTTTTTTTATAATTAGCAAAAAAACAGCATAAAATTCTATTTTCTTTTCCTTTTTTGACAAACAAATGTGAATAACATTTAAATGAAAAAGGTGGCATGGTACTGTGAGCGTGACATTTGTTCAGCAAGAAGTTTTCTACAAAATGAGTGTTTCATTTAATAGCAATCATTATGCTAGGTGGACATATTCTAGGAAAGTTAACCAAAACTCCCAGAAATTATAATTTAAAAAAGTTAAAACAGTCAAACCAAATGTTCCTGCAGTGACAGAAAGCATCCCTATTGCATAAATGAAATATACAATGGTGAGCTTTGAGATAAATGATTTATCTACACTAGTGCTGTTTAATCTGGACACCTCACTCATGACTTGCACCACTCATGAGGGTTACCTGAGGTCAAACAGCACTTGTGTAGATAAATCATTATCTGACAGCTCACCATTGTATATCTATATTTGCATATATATATATATATATATATATATATATATATATATATATATATATATATATATATATATATATATATATATGCAAATAAACGTTGTTAATGCATCAGTTATGGTTTTCATTAAAGCATAAAAAGCTGGGAAATTCGATGTTAGGTTTACCAACCCACCCCACCCTCCACACAACAGGGTTGGGGTGTGCCTTGGGGTTGTTGTCTCTAACTCTCATTTCCCTTCTTTTTGAGAAAGTGTAATGTAACTGGTATGTGGTTGTGGAAGCATGGGCCCTCCAGGTCCTGCACTCCCCTCAGTCTACCCATTACTCCCACTTACGCATAAGTATGGACTTACCACAGCCTTATAGTCATGAAAAGTAACCCTTGTAACACTAATTTGGCAATATCTCAGTAATCATAGAAACTATGGAAAAAAATTCCACTGCAGTTGCAATCATGACTTCAAAACCTCCACGAGAGTGAAAAATCTGTATCATAAATTATTTTTGAGATACAGGTGCTGAAAGGTGACATGGGCACCACAAATCAATGGACACACATAACTCTGACATTCTCAAGATTTTTTTCACCCAGTTTTCAACATGCCATTTTGGGGACTCCACCTCATCATCGGTGTCACTGTTATTTCTTTAAACTGTCCCAAAAGTTGAGTTTGTACAGCGAACGTGCCATTCTGCACCACAGGTGCTAAATCATGTTTTGGGCATGATGTGGAAAATGACAACTGTATACTGTTCATGAGGAAGTGTGGAAAAGGTAATGCTGAAAATCAGGAGTAAAATATGAAAGATTGGTGAAGTTATGAGCACACAAGAAACTGCACATTCACGCTCATAATGTGGCCATTTATGGAATTTTTAACCACATTTTCAACATTGGCTTTTGTGAAATCCCTCATGAACACTGTACGGTGATTTTGTTAATCCTTCCTGAAAGTTGATTTCATGCAGTGAATGCGCTATTGTGCATCACAGGTGCGAAAACACATTTTGGGTAGGATGTGTAAAATGACAGCTGAAATGTTCATGAGGAAGTGTGAAAAAATGGCAATGTTGGAAATCAGGAGTAAAAATATAAAAAATGGGCAGTTACAAAAGTGCATAAAAACTTCGCAACACACACTTGCAACACGGCAGTTTTTTTGATTGTTTGCACCAGATTTTGAACATAGGCTTTTTGGGACATTCCCTCATGAACAGTGGGACTGTCATTTCATTAACTGGTCCCAAAACATGATTCTGCACAGCGAACGCAAAATCACCTCATGGGACTGAGTAATGAGATGAGAGTGACATTGTTCGTGAGGTGGGGTCCCAAAAACTCCATGTTAAAATTTAGTGCTAAAATCTCAAAAATGGCTGAGATATCAACATAGTGGATCCTCCCCATTTACTGACATTATACTGCTTACCTTTGATTCTTCAGTTTGTGGTGTGCTTTGGCTTTGAAGAGTGCAGACATGTTCGGTCCAGAGACAATCACTGCTCCTGACCTCTGGAGGTATGTATCAGCAAGGAGGGTTGCAGGGAGGTGGGTACTCAGTGGAAGGGTGTGGATGGGGAGAAGGGACTGGGGAGATGATGAGGACCTTTTTCTTTTGCAGGTTTAAAAAAATTAAAGATGTCGGGATGATTTCCTTTATTTACAGTTTTTTTTTAAATAATATATAATTGGGCACACTGGGGTGGGCTCCCAGTGTGCCATATTAATATGTGTGTGTGTGGGGGGGGTGCATATGCTGACACGGGACTGGGGCACCCTGTTGTCGGACATGATTTAAGTTTTGTAGGAGCTACGCCAACATGGGGATTAAGCACCCCATTGTCAGACATGCTTTCTATTTGGGACTACTGCTGATGTGGGGTTGGGCACTCCATTGTCAGCCATGGCTGTTTCTGTTGGGGACACTGGGAGTGGGTTCGCCAGTGTCCCATACTGGTTGGGTGGGTCCTCTACTGCTGACATGGGGATTGGGCACCCCATGTTGGCAAACAATGTTTTGTTTTTTTTAATCATTTTATTCTATTTTCAGCTCATGACCTAGGATCCTAGATTGTATCTCGTGGATACGAGCTAGGATACTAGCTAGAGATGGGTGAAGTGGCCTCAATTCACTCCATGGAGTGATTCGTGGAGTGAAGGCGAAGTCGCAGAGTGCTTCTCAAAGCGAAGCAAAGTACTTTGCGTTATAATAAGGAACACCAAGTCCATTGAAAACAATGACTTCGTGTTACTCTGCCTTCCCAAACCACTACTCCACTAATCTTTAAGGAGAACTACATTGGAAACAATGTACTTCACCTCACTTCACCTTGTTTTTAAGCTCCAAAGGCGGATTTTGCAGTGATTCATAAGATTTCAAGTCACATGGGCTCTAGATTGTTCTGCACAGCCTTAGTTTGGGGTAGTGTGTGTAGGAAGCTGTAGGAGACAGTCTGTTCTGAGAGCTCTGTGATTCAAACCTTCTAAAAGCTGTTAAAAAATCCTTTTTGAGTAATTTTTAATTTTTTGATGAAACTTTAGTTCATTAATTGTAGGAAACCCTCCTGTGCTCATCATCGAGCGTTTATTGTTTATGTATGGATTTTGAATGTTATTGTACAACATTCAGTCTGTGTACTGAGAGACAGTGGAAGTGTGCTTTGGGGGAGGGGCATATCTGTGGTGTAGCTAGATTAACTTGGAGAAGACAGTTCTTTCTGTTTTGGTGATATTTTTCTTGTATAACTGTGTTAATGTACACACAGTAATGTTTTCAATAGTTCTTGACTTTTTTTTGCTGATTGTTGTGGTGCAGCAGTGCATAATTTTAGTTTGTTTAAAATACGTGGTTATATTACTGAAGTTTTCAATTTGCTACACATTACTTAGTGTGTGTGTATGTGTGACGTGTGACATCAAATCAGGCACCTTTTATTGTGCCACATAGTAATTTCAGCAATGTGAACCTGCTATCCACTGCAGCTGCGTGAATTTTGTACTTCTTTGTGGTATCTTTACTAGCACTAGTACTAGTGACTGTTATTGCAGTACACCACCCCACCGTGGCCCTCCCCAACTGGCAAACGTGTTCTTTTCCAGATTTGAATTTCTGACGGTGAGCACTTGTTAGGTGTTGTGCCTTTGTGTCTGCATCTCTTCAGTGCACAGCACAATCTTAATCTGTCTGTGCATTTGCATCTCTTTAGGGCCCAATCTCCATCTGTAACTTCAGTCACTGTTGTTTCTTTGGCTTCCCTTCAGAGTACTGAACTGGTGTGGTGCATATCTCTGCATGAACATTGTACTCATTAATATGCATTTTTAAGTCAGGGCCATCATCATGAGTCACTCATGATACAAATCACGATCTTCATCATCACGGTCACAAATGCAGTCACAAACTATGATTCACGATCACGTCACTAATCACAAAATAAATTTTTACTAGTTACTTGCATGTATTGTAAGCCTGTTTTATAGTATCTCTCCATGCTTCACCACCCCACCACTATATTCATTAATAAGAGTTTTTAAATTGGGGAGTTTGTGCTACAGCTCATTGGGGAAGTGCTGTACAGCCATAGGCATTTGCGTTCCCATACATTTTCACATTGGTTATCTCACACCAAATCACGTTCTTCTTCATCATGGTCACAAATGCAATCACAAATTATGATTCATGATCATGTCATGAATCACAAAATTTATTTTTACTAGTTACTTGCATGTATTGTAAGCCTGTTTTGTAGTATGTCTCCAGGCTTCACCCAATCACCACCACTGTACTCATTAATAAGAGTTTTTAAATTGGGGAGTTTTATGATACAGGCTCAGCTCATCGGGGAAGTACAGCCATAGGCATTTGTGTTCCTTCCTGTACAGCATGTGAGTTACAGTACTGTAAGTAGTGGTGGTGGGCGAAGTGGCCCTAATTCGTTGAGTAACGTGGAATCCATAGAGAACTACACAGTGTGAAGCGGAGTACTTTGCTTCATAATGAGGAACACGAAATCCATTGAAATCAATGACTTTGTTATTCTACCTTCCCCAAACCACTTCACCAATTTTAAGGTGAAGTACATTGAAATCAACGTAATTCGCCTCACTTCACCTTGTAATTGTGCTCCAAATGAAATTCTGCAGTGATTCATGGTATTGCAGGTCACATGGGCTCTAGATTTTTCTGCACAGCCTCGGTTCTGTCCTGGGTAGGGTGTGTGTAGTGGTAGCTGGAGACAGTTTGCTCTCAGAGCTCTGCGATTCAAAACCTCTAAAAGCTGTTTAAAATGCCTTTTTGAGTCTTTTTTTGCTCAAAATTTAGTACATCGATTGTAGGAAACCCTTCTGTGTTCATATCATTAAGTGTTTATTGTTGTGTATAGAATTCGAATGTTAATTTAGAACAGCCTGTGTACTGTGAAGTGTGCTTTGGGCGAGGGGCATATTTGTGGTGTAGTTATATTAACTGGGAGAAAAAGGCAGTCTTTCTGTTTTGGTTATATTTTTCTTGTATAACTGTTAATGTACACACGGTGATATTTTCAGTAATTCTTGACTCTTTTTGTTGATTGTTGTGGTGCAGCAGTGTATAATTTGTTTAAAATGTTTGGCTAAATTACTAAAGATTTTCGATTTGCTACACATTACTTGTAGACTGTGTGTGTGTGTGTGTGTGTGTGTGTGTGTGTGTGTGTGCGATGTATGCAATTAAGTCAGACACCTTTATTGTGCCACAGAGTAATTGCAGCAGTGTGAACCTGCTATCCACCGCACCTGCATGACATTTTTGTTCTGCTTTGTGGTATCTTTACTGGTACTGAATTGTTTCTGCTGTGCACTAATCCCCCAACTGGCAAAAGGTATTCCTTTCCAGATTTGGATTTGTGACTTGTGAGCACTGGTTAGGTGTTGTTGTGCCTTTTCGTATGCATCTCTTGAGTGCGAAGCGCAATCTCTTAATCTGTCTGTGCATTTGCAGTACACCATTAAGTCCGGGAGACTGCATTTCTTGTTACGCTCTCATTTCACTTCATCAGCACTGGGGAATTTTCTGGACACAAGACAGTAGCATTTTGGGGATGCACATTAATTCTGGTAACTCTGTGTGTGACCACTGTGCACATAGCTGAGTGTGCCTTTAATTCTGGGAGACTTTGCATTTTTTGTTACGCTCTCATTTCACTTCATCAGCACTGGGAAGTTTTCTGGACACAAGACAGTAGCACTTTGAGGATGAACATTAATTCTTGAGACTGTGGAGTACTGTCAATATTGTTGTCACTCCGCTACTACGTCAAGGCATGAATGACAACGTGAAGTAATAATCACAAGGCAAAGTGAGCCTTTCCTATTGGGCAGTCCGCGATAGCAAAGTGCTAACACAGTGCCGATTGAGGCAGAATTTAAATTGCTGCATCTCTAATCCTAGGTCATATTACACAGATATGAAGTAGGATTTAAATGATTAAATAAACACATTTTACAGGCATATTTCATCTCGTAAAGTGCAGAATGCAGCAAAGGGGTACCAATAAGCAAGCTACATGTGTTGGTTCCTCCCAAGAATGTAATTTTGGAAGGTTTAACATTTTTTTGGGAGGCAAAACTGAAAACAAGATGGCAGCCATACAAAGTAGGAATTTTTCCACATGGAGCAGTATTCCTACCTTGTTTCATACAGCTATAGTGTACTGCCTACTGAGCATGCTCAAACTATTTTTTCAAATTTTTAAATTGCAATAACTTAAAAATGACTTATTCTTTTTACACCAGACTAGCAAAAGGCACATATGTGTGTTAGTCCCTTTCTACCCTGCAAATTTCATGTCAAACAACCAAACCCTCTGGGCTATGAGCAAGTTCAAAGAAAAATCCCAGCAAAGTCAATGGGTAAAGACATGTTTTTTCACCTCTCCATAACTCGTAGACTGCACATCTGACCGGAACAAAACTTTCCAGATCAAGAGATTTACACCGCAGGAAGGTGCATACCAAATTTCATGCAAATTTGTTCAACAGTTGCAAAGTTATTAAAGTGCAACATTTTAAATATAACATTGAAGTGTCTACTCAACTCTAACTATAGGGGTGTGACTGTGCCCCTAAAATTATAGTGGCACAGTAGTGACACTACAGTTAAAGAATGCATGGCCACTTCTATGTTAAAGCCCAAAATTTGAACTTTAATAACATTGCAACTGTTTGTCGATGCCTGAAATTTTGCATTCCTGGTCTGGTGCCATAGTTCTCTGGATCTGTTAAGTTTTGATTCAGTTGGATGTTGGTTGCAAGTTAGGGAAGCATCAAAGTGTAAAAATCCTCACTTTTATACAAATTCTTTGCTCATCTCTACAAGCCAAGCGGTTTGTGATTCTGGTATGAAATCTTTAGGGTATATGAGGACTTTGTCACGGAAGTGCCTTTTGAAGATTCAGTGAAAATATTAATCTGTTCAAAGTTATTAAACCTTTAATTTTCCCATTATAGTGTATGGGAAAAAATCTATTCAATCTCAAAACATTTGCAAAGTACTTTTTAATGCTGCAAATCAGATTTTTACATCTGAGCTCCTGCCATCTTGTTTTCAGTTCATGACACTGATAAAATGCTCTAATTCAAAATACTGCCCTTTGGTAAACACCAACAGTTGTGTTTATCTAATCAGGGCCTGAGGAACATGATCCTGGCATTACTTTTTAATAATAGTCAGAAATATGTTTTGGCCATTGGTAGTGCCATAAATTTGCAGCAATGTTCATAAACAGTGACAAAATGTTTGCACAAATAGCAGCACTGTTTTGTGAAAATTCCACAAATGTGAGCACTACCTCAATGGGAAACCCATTGAGACCAGTCAAAACCACCAAAACCTTTTTTGGCCATTTTTTGGCTGAAATAATGCCAGAATCCTGTTCCTCGGCCCCCATTTAGGTAAATACCTTGTGGTGTTTAACTAATAAAATAGGTTTTTCTCCTTTTACAGCCTCTAAGGGGGCCTGAAGCATAAGTTATTTAAATAAATTGCTTCTGACAACACTGCTGTGCCAATCCTCATGCTGGTGGTAGGAATATGGTCCCCCCCCACACACACACTTGCCACTGTGGGACACTGTGTAATCCACTCCCAGTGTCCTGAATTTTTTTTTTACAAAATGATTCTGTCAACATCAGAGTGCCCAATCCCCATGTTGCAATAGAACTCTACCCCCTCTGCCCCTGTGGTACACTGGGTAGCCCACTCCCAGTGTACTGTAATAGTTATTTACCTTTGCCAACATTGGGGTGTCCAATCCCCATGTGGGCACTAACCCCCAACTATGTGGGACACTGGGTAGCCCAGTCCCAGTGTCCCTAGTTACATGAGTCACTTTCCAGTACTTTGAGACACTGGGGAGCCCACCCCAATGTCCTGATATATATGTACCTGTAAAAAAAAAAAAGACAGTTCCCAACATCTTTTTTTCTCTGTAAAAAAGAAAATGGTCCCTCGTCATCTCTCTTATCCCTCTCCCTCAATCAATCAATCAATCAATCAAAATCTTTATTTATTCAGGCGAACATCATTGAGCAAAGCTCATTTACAAGATGGACCTGAGTGGTCATACAAATGAGGATACAAGTATTATTACATAGACAAGAATAGAATAAATAGCAATACAATGGCATGAAATGATTATATACAACAATTTACATATATACAAGTAACAATAGAACCATTTAGCCTGTAGGAAAAAAAGAGGACAAAGGGTATAGCAGTCCTAAAATATAAGTTATATGGTCTAAACTAGTTTTAAGTGAATATAATAGGTGATTCGGAAGAAAAAATTGAGTTAATATAATGGATAGAAAAGGGAGGTTTAGTTGGGTCAGATTGGTGGGGATTATGCTTTATAAAAGCAATTGCAGAGCTCTGGAAAAAGAGGGAGAACAATCTTTTGAAGGGATGCCAGAGGTAGTAGGCTATCTAGCTTCATGGATTTTTGGAGAGAGTTCCATGCAGCTGCTAAGGAATAGCTGAAAGCAGCCCTCCCATACCGGGTGCAGGCATTGGGGACCTTTAATGTGATGAGTTTACTGATCCTTAAGGTGTATGGCCTGGTTGTAATTTGGGTAAAGCAATCAGTGATATAGGTCGGTAGTTTGCCTGTTAACGCTTTGAGTATCCAGATAACAGCATTCCTATTTCTTCTGTGTTGCAATGATGTCCAGTTGACTGCCATATAAAGGGAGCAATGATGGGTGTTGGAGGGAAGGTCAGTAATAAATCTTATGGACCTGTGATACAGGGTGTCCAGCTTATGTAAGAGATGACTTGAACAATGGCAGTAGAGAAAATCAGCATAATCAATGAGGGATAGGAATGAGGCCTGAATTAACCTTTTTGGAATCACTGTTTAGGTAATGTTTTATTCTAAAAATAGTCCGAGCCTCTGTCTTAGCTTTTAGTAACTCTTCAATATGGACAGAATAGTCAAGCCTGTTATCTATCCAGACTCCAAGGTATTTGAAGTTATCAACAAATTCAAGTTTCTCTCCAAGTAAGGTGGATATATGTAGGGTGTTGGATGCTGGGGTAGTGGTAGTACAGCTCTTTGTGGTAAAGAACATAGCTTTGTTTTTTGCATTTAGAAGTAGTTTTTTGTCAAGTAGATTGTGCTGCAGAATGGAGAATTCGGATTGTAAGTTCACAGGCTTTGAAAGGTGAGGGATTGCTGACATACAATACAGTATCATCAGCAAACAGATGAATGTTAGATTGAGTGAGGTTGGCATCAATATTGTTTATATAAATAGCAAAGAGGATAGGCCAAGAATAGAGCCTTGTGGTACACCCCTTAGCAGAGGTTTTGAGGTGGATAGGTAATTTCCATTTCTAACCAGTTGCGACCTATCTGAAGGTAATCCTTAAACCAGTTGAGTGATAGGAATCCAGGCCTAATGAGTTAAGGGAGGTGAGTAATAAGTCATGATCCACTGTGTCAAAGGCTTTACTCAAATCCAGAAACACAGCACAGGTAAAATTTTTTTGTCCAAATTAGTCTGCCAATCGTTGGTTACCTTGGCTAAGGCAGTAATGGTGCTATGCTTTGATCTAAATCCAGATTGTGCAGAATTTAGAAGGTTATTGTTATCCAGATAGTCCCTTAACTGAGAGTTTACTAGTTTTTCGAGCATCTTAGATAGTACTGGTAGGATGGAGATAGGTCTGTAATTGTTGAGATCCCTAGTATCACCAGATTTGAGTAATGGAACTACTTGAGCTGTTTTCCAAGTAGATGGAATGGATCCAGTAGTTAGGAAAGATTGAAGAGATGAGTAGGGGGCAGATAAGACATGTGAAGCAATTTTCAGGAAATAGGGATCAGGAGTCTGCACCTGCACTTTTAGTTGTGTCTAAATTAGAGAGGAGATCTTCCACTTCTTTCACGGATATTGGGATGAAGGAAAAGTTGAAGTGGCCATTTGTCCCACAGTAGTTTGCAGGTTCAAGGAAGATCTCAGGATATTTGCAGGTGATGAGTCAAATGCTAGGCCAGCAGTGGTGAAGTGAACATTGAAGGTATTTAAGATTTCTTGTTTACCTGTAATTTCTGTGTCATTTAGTAGCAATTTGGTGGTTAAGGCAGGAGTAGAATTCTGGCCCAGAAGTCCTTTTATTGTACCCCAGAGTCTGGATGGGTTATTGTAGGAGGCATCCAATTCAGCTGTATAGTAGGCAGTTTTGGCAGTTCTTATTTTTTTGTACAATTCCTTGCTTTTCTGAAATTTAGCCAATCACTGGTGTCCTTTGTTTTTCTTGCCTTTTTCCACAGCTTGTCTCTGGTTCTCAAGGCTGCTTTAAGCTCAGAGGTGAACAAGGGCAGGATTTTACCTTAGTTCTGATACTGGTGATAGGTGCATGAATATTGAGAACATTGGTGATAATATCCTTTAAAGTCTGGAGTGCTGTTTCAACAGAGGTTGTAAGATAGAAATCTTGCCAATATATTGTAGTACTCAGGTCATGGAGGTAACCTGAGATATTGAAATTCTTTTTTGACCTTTTGAGGATAAATTCTGCAGGATTTGGTGGTTTGAGTGTGGATCTTATGCCAGCTATAGGGTAATGGTCACTCACATCACTTGGCAGTACTCCTGCATGTGAGTATAAGTGAGGCTTGTTTACCAACATAATATCCAGGAGTGAGCTGTTGCTGGAATTTCTTCAGTTAATCCTAGTTGGGTCTTTAATCAGCTGTGTGAATCCATAGGTGTCACAAAAGGTTATCAAAGGTGCAGATACATTAGACAACCAGTTTAAATTCAAATCACCAAGGATGACGGTATCTTCAGGGCCTTGGTTGAGAATTGACCCTAGGTGAGAAAGCAGTTTAAGGCCTGCAGAGGGGCCTATAGCATCCAATCAGTTTAAATGGAGCAATTAGGAAGGCAAATTTTGATTGATAAACATTCAAATTCATTTGGCTCAGATGTGTTGATGAGGCAGGTTGCAGAGATGGTGTCCTTAATGTATATGGCCACCCACCACCCCTGAAGGGCGATCTGCTCTGAAGAGCTGGTAATTGGGAAGGTTTACAACACTGTCTTTTGTTGTAGGCCTGAGCCAAGATTCAGAGATGACCAGGAAGTCTGGAAGAGTATGTGCCACCCAAGCCTGTATTAAGATGAACTTTTTAGGAGGCTGCAAGCATTGAAGTGTATGAAGCTTAGTCCTTTATGGTAGTCAGCTCAGAAGGGAAGATAAATTGACAATGGGGCCAGGATTAATCTCAATGGTGCCAATGCATAAAAGGAGGTAGAAGATTAATTTGACTAGGGCTCCAAGGGATAGGGATAGAGAGTGATCAGAGCATTTCCTCTTAATCCTAGATGCACACTGTGTAGTGGGAGATGGTGCTGTTATATAGGTGTGTCTTTTATCATAACATAGGAGTCTGATGGACAGGCATAGAGGGTTTTATAGATCCAGGATACATGTAAGGGCTAGGGAGAGCTGGATTGTTAGAGAGCTTTATGTGGGATACCCCAGGGTTGCAGTGTAATAGTGGTTCAAAGTGAATAAGGAATAGATGGTTGTACATTGTGGATGGCAGTGGAGAGCAGAACATATTCATTAACTTATTCGTCATGACAGGGGTATAATATGATTATCATAATGGAATGGGGAGATGAGGAGGTTAAGGAGCAAAAGGAAACAAGTTAGCATTATGCGGGGTAGGTATGGGTTAACAGAGAAGGAATTAGATGTGGGCGTGGATGAGAGAAATGGCGGGAAAGAGTGTATAAATACAATTAACCAAGAGGGGGAGGGGGGCAAAAATTTTGCGACTTTGCCCGTACCTTTCACCTGCTTCTCGGCCTCCTGGGAACTCTTGGTCGCTGGAGGTCACCGCCGGCCTGCTGGCGGCTCGAGCCCCTTCCGCGGTTGAGCTGGAGGGCAATGCCGGCTGCAAGTCAGGGGACAGAGGAGAAGGCAGTGAGAAGGCAATTTTATGCAGGCAATCTGCAATTAGGTGCAAGAAACAAGAATCTGCACAACAAAAGACTGGGAGGGTTTGGGGGGTTAGGGCGCCAAGCGTCTAGCCCCACAGATCCCAGAAAAGGCTGAATCACTAGCAAACATCACATCAAAACATGTTTAAATTACCCACAATTTTAAGTAAAACAGCTCTTTTAAGGAAATTAACAAAGTTACAGCTAATCAGAAAAATCCCATCCAGAAAAGTGTTGCAGAGTCCAGACACTCCTCTGCATACTCACCTCCTTACACCCCTTACCCCATACTTACCTCTGGAGGTCAGTGGCTGCAATCTTCTCTGGACCAAGACATGTCTGCATTCTTCAAAGCCAAAACATGAACTGAAGAATCAAGGTAAGTGCTGTATAATAGCTGTCTATGGCATTTTGAACTTTAGTTGATATCTCAGCCATTTTGCAACATTTTTGCACCAAATTTTCAAAATGAGCTTATTGGGACCCCACCTCATAATTACTGTCACTGTCATGTTGTTAATTGGATCCATAATGTGATTTCATGGTCGCTGTATGGAATTGCCTATTGGGACTGATTAAGGAAATGGCAGTGCCAGTGTTCAAGAGGGGCAGTCTGAAAAAGCTCATGTTGAAAATTTGGTGAAAAAATTCCAAAACATGACAGAGTTACGAGCGTGCATTGCGTAGTTTCTATGCACACTCATAACTTCACCAATTTTTCATATTTTCATTCCAGATTTCAACATTGCCATTTTTGCACACCTCCTCATGAACAGCACAGCTGTAATTTTTTCATATCCTGCCCTAAATATGTTTTCACACCTGTGGTGCAGAATGGCACGGTTGCTGTGTGAAATCAACATGTGGGATGGATTATTGAAATGACAGTACCATTGTTCATGAGGTGGGGTCCCCAAAAGGCCATGTTGAAAATTTGGTGAAAAACGTCCTGAAAATGCCAGAGTTACGTGTGTCCAATGAATTTATTCTATGTGTGCACATAACTTTGTTACTTTTCAATCTTTTGATGCCAAATTTTCAACATAACAATTTTTTCACACCACTTCATGAACAGTACAGCTGTTATTTTTCACATCCTGCCCAACATGTGTTTTTGCACCTGTGATGCAGAATGGCGATGCAGTTGTGCATAATTACATTTTGCCATGCATTTCACAATTTCTCTGTACCGGGGTACATGAGGTGGAGTAGTAAGATGGCTATGCTGACAGTTTCATCACTGTTGTTTGATGCATGGAAGCACAGGGCCAAGGGGGCCCTGCACTTCCACACCTACATAGATATGCGCATCAATGGTGGGATTGGAGCAGAGGGTCTGGAGGACATTAGATCTTACAATAAAATAAGGATACTTTATACTATCTCAAAAAGAAGGGACATTCATTGCAAAAACTCTCTTAATGCATCAGTTAGGGTTTCTATTGTAGCAGCAAATGTTTGTAAATTCGATGTTAGTGTTACCAACTCTACCACCCTCACCTCCTCACCCTCCACACACCAACAGGAGTCAGGGTGTGCCTTGGGTTGTTGGGCTGAACTCTCACCCCATTCTACTATACTGTATCATGCCAGCTTCCCTACACATGGAAGAGTAAGTGTTAGACTTGAGAAGCCCAAGGCACACCCCACACCTGCTCTCCTGCTTGATTAGGGTGGGTGGGATTTTAGGGAAACCCTAATGTCTCATTTCTCAACATTTGTTGCTTTGACCCTAACTGGAGCAATAACAAAGTTTTTTGCAATATATAGAGAATACTGTCTGGGCAACTGTGCAGAACCAGCCTGTGCTGCCTCTGAGGGGGTTCTGATTCTGTTACACCTAGGAGCGAAGCTTGAGGAGGTCACATAGAATCACTACCCTGAGGTGGTAGTGCAGGCTGGTCGAGGCACATTTGCTCAGTCAATATTTTATAGTGTATAGTGACCCCCAGTTCCAGAACAAAAACAATAAAATAAAAAATCTTGAAATGATTTTGAATTTAATGCTCCCCTCTGCTACTTTGGGGAAAAAAAAAACACCCCCACCATCCTGTCAGAAAATTTACTGTTCAAATTCTGAGATGTGGGCACAGCATTTTTTCCTTCAGCTAAACTGCTGGCTCATGCACTCTTAAAACCAACCAAGATATTGTTGTATCACAGTATGGTATTACCACGTTCCATAAACTTTGAACTGTGGTACAACAACATTTTGACTGCAATGGATTTCTGTGTGTAACAAGGTCACTATATATATATGTGTGTGTGTGTGTGTGTGTGTGTGTGTGTGTGTGTGTGTGTGTGTGTGTGTGTGTGTGTGTGTGTGTGTGTATGTGTATGTGTGTGTGTGTGTGTATGTATGTATGTGTATATATATATATATATATATATATATATATATATATATATATATATATATATATATATATATATGTATATATATATTTTCATTGCAGAAAACTCCATTACTGAATCAGTTAGGGCTGATAGTACATCAACAAAAGTTTGAAAATTCAATGTTAGGGTTACCATCCCAACCTACACACACCACTTGATGTTGGGGTGTACCATGGGGTCACCAGGTCCAACTCTCACCCCATTACATATGTAAACAAGCTGACATGCTACAGAATAGGAGAATGGGGTGAAAGTTGGGCCTGATGACCCCATGGCACACTCCAACATTGAGTGGTGTGTGGAGGGTGGAGGTGTGGGGTGGGGTGGTAGGGGAGATAACTCTAACATTAAATTTCCAAACTTTTGTCAGTGTACTTTCAAACCTAACTGATGCATTAACAGTGTTTTTGCAATTAATTTCCCTTCTTTTTGAGAAAGCGTAATGTAACTGGTAACAGGTATGTGATTGTTGGAGCATGGGCCCTCTGAGCCCTGTTCTTCCTTCTTGGTGCCCATTTTTTGCTTAATAATATGCATATGTGGGTGTGTGGGCCCTCTGGACCCTGTGCTCCCACTTTTAGGCACATCAGTGGGGCCAGGCATTGCAACACTGCAAATGTCATCAAAAAAAGCACTAATCATTTTTTTTTGTGCTATGAAATGCCAAAAAAACTGGCTCATTTGGCATTTTAATTTTGCAAAATGCTGCTACTTTTACAAAACTCCCATGGGTCAACATACGTGACTTTCATGAAACTAAACAGTAGTGTAGCAACACCACTGGCTCTTTTGCAAAACAAAAGGCAGTGTCGAAATCTACTGGTACTTTTGAGAAACAATAGGTAGTGTTGCAACATTACTGGTACTTTTGTGAAACAGAAGGTAGTGTCACAACACTACTGGTACTTTTAGTAAGTAACAATAGTGTTTCAACACTACTGTACTTTCTCAAAACTAAAGGTAGGGTTGAAACACCACTGGCACTTTCTTGACCCACTTCACAAATACAGGTGGTGAAAGATGGTGCAGACATCGATATCTCAGTAATGTTTTCCATAGTTGCCTTTTGCTAGTTTACTGAAAAAATGTACAACATTGCCATTGTAAATGTAGTGTAATGTAACTGGTATGTGGTTGTGGGAGTGCGGGCCTTCCGGGCCCTGTGCTCCCGTAATGCTTAACATATTTGCATAGTGGTATGTGAATGTGAGAGCATAGGGCCCTTTGGGCCCTATGCTCCACTTACATAAGTGCAGGGACTGCATGAGCCTACAAACATGGAAATTAACCTGGGACACTAATTTGCCAATATCTCAGTAACTGTAGCAGCTATGAAAAAATTCTACAGCAGTTGTAATTATGACTTTAAAACCTCCACGCATCCTTAGTTCACCTTTACCTGAAGTGAAAAATCTGTATCTCGAATCACTTTTGAGATACGGGTGCCAACATAATGTTGATGCCACCATGTTAGCCTATGGAAATTTCTCAACTTTGGAACACTACAGCTAAGAAAGTGTTGAATGGTTTGGGACCAAACCAACAAAATGCACATCAGTACACCCAGGGCTTACCACCCTGAAATTTCAGCCCAGAAGCCCCAACCGTTTAACTGCAGTGGGTGACAAAGAATTCCTCTTTTTGCATGTTGTATTAGCCATAATTGTGACACTTTCACAAAAATGCAAAAGATGGGCATATTGTCATGCTTTGTGAAAATGTCACATCCATTCTGTAGCAATTTTGTGACACTATAGGTAGCTATCTCACAAAGACATTTCTGGAAGTTACCCAAAAAAAGGCCAATGCTGTGTAGCTCAGGGCCCAACTAGGTAAACAGTTGTCAGGCCCAACTTTCACCCATTCTCTGTGTAAGCAAGCTGACCTGCTACAGCATAGGAGAATGGGATGAGAGATGGGTCTGACAACCCCATGTCACACCCCGACATCTGTTGGTGTGTGGGGGGTTGTTAGGCGGTAACCTTAACATCACATTTCATATTTTTGTCACTGTACAAGCAACCCTAACTGATGCATTAACAACGTTTTTTTCAATGATTTTCCCTTCTTTTTGAGAAAGTGTTATGTAATTGGTAACTGGCATGTATTTGTAGGAGTGCGGGCATTCCGGATCCTATGATTCATTAATGTTGCCCATTTTTTTGTGTAATAGTATGCATCTGTGGGAGCACAGGCCCTCTGGGCCCTGCACTCCCACTTACACATAAGTACAGAGTCATACAACAGCCCCATAGTACTGAAAGGAACCCTCATAACACTTATTTGGCAGTATCTCAGTAACCAAAGCAATGTTATCCTGTGGTAAATTTCTCAACTTCAGAACACTGTAACTATTGACCCGTTGAATGTTTTGGGACCAAACCACCAAAAGGCACATCTGTGGGACCACGGCTTGCCAACCTGCAATTTTAAGCCCAAAAGCGCAATCCACCTTGGCACAATGAAGTGACAAAGAAAATAACACATGGGACAATGCTTTCGAGCATTGTTTTCTTGACAACTTTAATGTTTTCATGGCACCTCTATTCCTTATAATAGAATATTTTCATGAACAAAAATATGTTGTCGAACCACCTTTTATTTTGTTTGTGGTCTTTGTCACTCACAGAAAATGTTTTGTGAAAACAAATGGCAAAATGCTGGAAAAATTTTGAAAACATATTTCAGACTACCTGCACAAAACTGAAGTCAGGGCAAGTTCCTTAAGGCCCGAATAGGTAATCACAAATGTTGCTATTTAGCAAGAGGCACTATTGTTTGATTTACAATGTTTTTTGCCTCTTGTTAACTGAAAACAAGATGGTGACAGCATGAAAACAAAATTCTGGAGCATGAAAACAAAAAAGTTGTTGCGAACGTTTTCATGTCACCCATATACATTTTCCCCAGGCTAAAATGGGACATGAAAAACTTCCATAACTTTTGAATGGATTAATATTTTTTCACAAAATCTTCAAAAGGCACCACCCTGACCAAGACCACATATAAAATGCACATTTGAAGCCAGACACACACACACATACACACACCGTTTGTTCTCTGGAGCCTGACAAAGAATTGTACAAAAGTTGAGGAGTTTCGCATTTTGACAATTTCAGGTTTAACATAGAAGTTATCTTTCACCTAACTATAGTGGCACTACCCAGCCACTATAATATAATTACAAAAACTTTGTTAAAGCATCAATCAGGATTCCAGTGGCAAAAGTTTGGAAATGTGATGTTAGGGTTCCAACCTAACACCCTCCTGCACACACCAACAGGTGTCGGAGGTGTATCTAGGGTCATCAGCCCAAGTAAATAACATGAGACAGGTACAGAATAGGAGAATGGGGTGGCGTTGGGGCCAGTGACCCAAACACCGACACCCCCTCGACACCTGTTGGTGTGTGTGTTACTGGGTGTTAAAGAAAGGAAACCCCTAAACCACATTTTCAAACTTTTGTCACTGGAACCCTAACTGATACATAAACAGTTTTTTTGCAACCTATTTCCTTACTTTTTGGGATAGTATAATCGTTTCCTTAGTTGCCTGTTGAAGTACAGGGTCCTCTGGGCCCTGCACTTCCATTTATAGAACAGCAGTGACCAAACTGCCACCATACTCATGTTATTGCCCTACTTCATGTACCTGGTGCAGAACATTTTTGAATCCCCACCAAAACGTAACTCTGTACAAGCGCACCGCCATTCTGTGCGACAGATTTTGGCCAGGATTTGACAAATGATAGCTATGACATACATGAGGTGGTATAATGAGAAGGCTATGTTGAAAATGTGGGTTCAAAATATTTAAAATTTCCAAAGTTACGAGGGTGCATAGCCAAATGGCAACGAATAGTCATAACTGTGCCATTTTTAATAATTATGACCCCAGATTTTGAACATATTTTTCTTATGACCCCACCGCGTGTACCCGGTGCAGAAAATTTTTGAATCCCTGCCAGAACATAATTCTGTACAACTGCAACATCATTCAGTACCACAGGTGCAAAAACACAATTTGGCCATGATTTGAAAAATGGCAGCTGTGAGATACATGAAACGGGGTAATAAGATGGCTATGTTGAAAATCTGGTGTCAAAGTATTTAAAATTTCTTAAGTTAAGAGTATATCTAGTGAAATTGCATTAAATGGCCATTACTGTCGTTTTTAATAATTTTGACACCAAATTTTCAACATAGCCTTCTTATGACCCCATCTCATGAACAATGTGACTGTCATTACATAAATCCCGCTGGAAAGGAGATTTTGACAACTGATTGTGAAATCACCTTTCCAGTAATAGTTGCATAATGACTTTCATATTGTTCATGAGGCAGGGTCTCCAAAAGGCCATGTTGAAAATTTGGGGTCAAAACCTCAAAAAATGCCAAAGTTATGCATAAAAGTTGAAACCCCCATTGAAATATATTGAACTGCATTTACTTTAGTTTCCCATATTGCAGTTGCTGGTTCCAGCAGCAAGACATGTCTTTGGAGAGTGGGACTTGAACCTGTTACCTGATTGGGTGAATGAGGGGAGGTGGGAGTGTACTAGGGTGGTGTGGAGGGGTGGTTGCTGAGTGGGAGGTGGTTGGGGGGGCAGATTGGAGAGGGACCATTTTTTTTTAAAGGTTTGGTTAAAAAAAAACATCAATAGACTGTTTTCTTCAGTTCAGGTTGTGCCTGAAATGGGAAGGTGGGAGTGCCACTAGACACCAGGGAATGTATACTTCTCTAATGGGGATGGCGATTGGCAGGTGGGGGGGTGGCACTAGACACCAGGGAAATCAGGAATGGCAATTGGCCTGTGGAGGTGCCACTGGACACCATGGAATATATAATTTGCTAATGGAGATGTTGATTGGCATGTGAGGGGGTGCAACTAGACACCAGGGAATTCAGGAACAATGATCGGTGGGTGGGGGGTGCCACTAGATATCAGGGAATATATGTCTTTATTTACAGGGAAGATAGGGATGATGATCAGCAGGTGGGGGTGCCACTAGACAGCAAGGACAGTTTAGGGGACAGTGATCAAAAGGGTGGGGGGTACCACTAGACACCTGGGCAACATCACACATTGTCAGGGACAGGAAAAGAGTGTGGAGGTGATGCCACCAAACACCAGGGAAATGGCAGCTCACAGCTCACACAGTAGCCGGCAGCATAAGTCTTACTTTCGGTGCAGAATGTTATCGCAAAATCCCTGCTGTGCATGCATAGGTTGGAAACCACTACATTTTAAAGCCTTATGACTCTGGAACCCTTTAATATTTTTTCACCAGACCTGTCAAAGGTACAGTACTACCTTATGAGATTACACATGTCCCCTGAAAGTTTGGGTAAAAAATTCTATTCCATAAAGGCTGTAGGGGAGAGCAAAAAAAAAAACATGTTAAATGTAGGAAAAAGTTAGATTTTTCCAAAACAAGCATTTGTCAATGCCGACTGTTGGCTTGCTGGCATTGGCATTGGTAGTGCAGGAGTTAGACAGATGCATCATAGGAATGGCAGTGAAGTATTGAACTGATGCCAACCCAACCCCACCCTGCAGAGAGTGACAAGCATTAGGGTGTCCCTTTGGGTGTTTGGTAGTGCAGTGCGGGAAAACATGTCGGGCAGGATGTGAGAAATGACAGCTGCACAGTTCATAAGGAGGTGTAAAAAAATGCCAGTGTTGAAAATGTGGCATGTAAATATACCAAATTTGCAAAGCTACTAGGGTGTGTGGGAAATATGCAATGCACGCTTGCAACACTGCCATTTTATGGGCGTTCGGCACCAAATTTTCAACATAGGCATTTTAGCACCTCTACTCATGTACAGTGTCACTGTTATTTCCTCAAAGTGTCCCAAGAAGTGATTTCGCATAGCGACCACACTATTCTGCGCTGGAAGTGCGAAAACACATTTTGGGCATGGTATGTCAAATGATGACTGTACTGTTCATCAAGAGGTGTGGAAAAATGGCAATGGTGAAACTCCAGACTGAAAATATCACAAATGCATGACGGTACGAGCATGCGTACAATCTGCCAACGCATGCTCTTAACACAGTTATTTTATGGAGTATCATCACCAAATTTTCAACATGGGCATTTTAGGTCCTCTGCTCATGAACTGTCACTGTCATTTTCATAATCTGGCCCAAACACTGATTTCCCACGGCGACTGCAGCTATTGTGCGCTGGAAGTGCAGAAACACATTTCAGGCAGGATGTGGAAAATGACAGCTGTACTGTTCACAAGGAGGTGTACAAAAATGACAATGCTGAAAATCCGGCAGTAAAATATTGTGAATGCATGAAGTTACGAGCCTGCGTAGCAACTGCGCAACGCACGCTCGTAAAACAGGCATTTGTTGGATTTTTTCCACCAAATTTGGAACTTAGGCTTTTTAAGAGGGCACCTCATGAACACTGCCACTGTCATTTTGTTAATGGACCCAAAGGTGATTTCGCGCAGTGACTGCGAAATCACCTTTCGAGGCCGATAAACGCCATGACAGTGACAGAATTCATGAGGAGGGACCTCAAAAACCCCATGTTGAAAATTTGGTGCAAAATTCCAAAAATGCCTGAGATATCAACAAAGTTGAAAAAACCCTATCTAGCCCATTATACAGCTTACGGCATTTCCTCATTTAGCAGATGGCTTTGAAAAGTGCAGACGTGTTCGGTCCACGAAGATCGTCGCGCCCGGACTCGGAGGTAAGTATGGGGTGGGGGGGTGCGGGAGGCAGAGTCGCAGTGGGTGGTGCAGGTTGTGGGGGGCAGGGAGAAGCGCCGTGGGATTGTTTTAAGTTGCAGATTTAAAAAAAAAAAAAAGATGGCCTTGAGACATTTGCCACACTGGGGTGGGCTCCCAGAGTGGCAGAATGATGGCTTGGGTGAGTGGAGCCGACAGGGGATTGGGCACCCCATCGGGTTATGGTCATTCAGTTGCCACGCTGGGGTGGGCTCCAGCGTGGCACCCTGTACTGGGGGGGATGGCACGTTGTAAAGTGAATATAACTTCTAAACAAAGTGACGCTGCATGAAAGCTTGCCTCTGATTGCAGCTGCACTTTGTTTAGAAGTTTTGTCCACTTTAAATAATGTTGGTGTCAGCGCTAGCATGCTGGCTTATTGGGGAATGAGGGACGCACCTACTGATGCGTGCCCTGCATTCGTCCAACAGCAGCCGCGCCCCCAAAGCTGCACTCTCCCAATATGTTGACTGCCTCGCAAGCACGGCAAGCCAACATAAAAATGACAGCTACAGATCTCAGAATCCGCACAGCCTGCCATCTCAAAAATACCAACATATCAAGACCATGCCCCCTAGCCAACACATGCAAAATTGCAACTCATTCAGTCAAATGGAGCTAAAGATATTAATGTGCAAAGCTAAGGGTTTAACATTGAACAAGCTACTCAATCCTAACTATAGTGGCTCTACCACGCCTCTATTATATAGATATATATGCTGTAATTATACATATAGGGGAGTTTCACTGTAACTAAGAAGCCAGCTGTTAATGTTTTGGTTTTGGTGTAAGACAGCAATTACTGCCTTGGTTATGTAAAGCTGCAATTAGCACAGAGGGAAACCAAAACAGGCTGTGGCCGACAGAGTGAAGTCATCTCATTCTGAACTTGCATGCAGCCCTCCTCTATCAACAGATCACCAGTTCAGTTTAAGGCTCTGAAGGCTGCACCACTTCATGACTCTTTTCTACTCCACACTGCTACATCTGGGGAATGTGTTTGTCAATATATAACACACAGTAGTAATGTTTAAATGCAAGTCTACAATGGTGGAAGATTTCTAATTGGGCATACTAAATGTTCATCATTCTTGTTAGAACGGATAAGAAGAAAAAAAACAAGGCCCTCTCATGATTTCAGGAGTTCTGATATTAAAGTCCAGTGCCTTAAGGAGCTGCAGTTGAGAAATGTAAGTCTAACCCAGAGATTTTGATGGTCTTCATTGGGGGGTCTTAGAAACATAAAACATTTACAATGACAGCAGAAAAAGACCCATGGTCAATCCAGTCTGCCCAAGTTCCTTAAATCCTTGAATCAACCTTTGAACCTAATGTTCCTTAGGTACTGACCCCCGGTCCTTTCCTATTTTCTTCCATGGACCTGTTGGCCCCGGTGACCACTATTCCTTCATTCTATCCCAGGCCTTTTAAACCCCTTAATGTGCTTAGTCCCACCACCTTAGCTGGCAGACTGTTCCAGGGCTCCACCACCCTTTCTGTAAAGAAGAACTTTCTCATGTTTCTCCTAAACCTCCCGCCTGCCAGCTTCCACTTGTGACCTCATGACTGTGAGTTGGTACTTAGGCCAAATAATTCCTCGCAGTTCACGTTATTAATTCCTTTGAGGAATTTGAAGGTCTCAATCATATTGCACCTCTCCCTTCTGCTTTTCAATGAGTACAAATTCAGTGCCCTGTGTTGCTCCTCATAGGATTCATACTACTGTCACTGAATCATTTTGGTTACTCTACATTGAACTGTCTCTAACCTATTCTTGTCTTTTCTGAGGTAAGGTCTCCAGAACTGGGCACAGTACTCCAGATGAAGCCTCATCAGGGCTCTGTAGATGGGTAGTATTACCTCTTTTCTCCTACTATCAATCCCTCTTCCAATACATCCCAGCATCCTGCTGACCTTGCTATATGCCTTGTTGCAGAAACATGTTAGTTTAAAGGAGCTGCTGATGGTAACTCCCAGATCCCATTCCTTGCTTATACAGAAGTGCTAAATCTCTCACCTCCCATCCAGTATTCTGTCATGGGGTTCTTTTCACCTACAGTACAGTAGGTGCATTACCTTGCATTGTTTTATGTTAAATTTTAACTGACAGACCTTTGACTACCCCTCTAACTTTAGCAGATCCTTCTGCATATTTCTTATTCCTTCTTCACTATCCACCTTCCCACATAATTTTGTGTAATCAGCAAAAAGTCACGGCTTGCCTTGGATTCCTTCTCCAGTGTCATGTTGAAGAGGACCAGACCCAGGACAGATCTCTGTGGAACCGCGCTCATTACCTCCCTCTCTTCAGATTTAACCCCATTGACCACCACCCTCTGTTGCCTTCCTGCTATCCAGTTACCCACCCAGCTCACTAGAATTTTAGCTACACCCAGGGCTTCTATTTTCTTAAGCAATCTCTTTTATGGTACCGAATCAAAGGCCTTACTAAAGTCAAAGTACAAGTCCACCTCATGGTCCTTGTCTATCTCCTTTGTCACCTTTTGTTTCTATGATCCTGCTTCTATGCATGGGTGTCCTAAATTTTTTTGATCTGCTTATCTTCCATTAGGGCAGTGTTTATTCAGTTGTCCTGATTTCCATTCTGAGCAAGGCAGGAGCGGTGTTTGTGTTGAGGGATCTCTACGCTGTACTGACCAAACGCACTCTTCAAGCTATTGCTGTGCCTCATCCAGGGTTGAATATAGCACCTCTCCCAAGTACCAAAGGACTTTTAGTTTGCAGCAACCTGGGCCTGAAACCAGATTTGGTGGGCTGTCAAGGTTTTAAGGATACTGGACTATGCCAGGTGCTTTTTAAGAATCTCGGGTGGGTAATCCTGGTCAAAAAATAACCTGAAGGAGTTACAAGTTACATTTCTGTGCCCCCACGCTATCCGGAGTTCTCTTCTTTGTCTTTAAAACTGGAAAACTTCATCACTACAGATCAGGTGTGAGCCCCTGATCCTATTGACTTATGATGGAGTGCTCTATGAGTATGTTCAATCTTGAAGAGCATGGTGGTGGGTAACTCCAATATATCCTGCAGTGAATCTTCTAGAAAGTCAGTCATTAAGCCTGTTTCAGAATCTTCAGGTAAGCCATAGAGGCAACTATTGTCCCTTAATGACTGAGCCACCAGATCTTGAAGCTTCTTTAATTAATTTGGTCTGAGTGGCCCTGAGCTCAACTAGTTTTAAACTTATTTACTGGAGCGTAAACTGGTGGAAATGGGACCTTATAGGTCATCACCAGCTCTCATAAAATCTGTGTCCCACAGACTGCTTTTATTTAATATCAATCAACTTCAGTTTGCTGACCTGGATATTAAATATCATATATACACAGATGATACTATGGTATATGTGGTGGGGCATACCTTAGAGTATATAAACAAATAATTACAGCTTGCATTCACACAAATTCAGGAGTACTTTAAAGTCATATGTTAATACTTAATGACAAAAGACACAATCATTACTTTTTGGTAAGACATCACAATCTGGAAAGATGCTACTTTAGATATTCAAACTTTTGATGGAATCAAAATAACACAGGTACCAGGTATGAATACCTGAGAATATAGTTAGATACTGCAGCTTGTAAAATGGGACGTACACATTGACATGATAATAAATAATAATAAGAAGCTAGGAGTGCTTTATAATCTGAAACATAGCATGTCAAATGAAGTGTGTTTAAGGATTGTTAACTCGATGATTGCCCCAGTGTTGGAATGTGGTGATTTATTGTATGCAGGAGCCTCAGGGATGCAACTTGAGAGGCTTGATACTTTGTACAGCAGACTGGCTCACTACGTCCTTGACACACCAAAAAGAACTTATCAATGTGAGCTGTATAGTAAATTGAATTTGCTTCAACCCTGGAACAGAAGGAATCTAAACCTTCTGCAGTTTATGATCAAAGATTGGATGGGAAAATTTCCAGGCTACATCTTGGACATGTTTCAGATCAGGGTTCCTAGGCAAGGTGTTAGATCAGCACTCGGCCTGGAATATTGTGTTCAAAGCTGTAATCTGGAGATAGGTAGGGCTTCACTTGCATATAGAGGAGCAATACTTTGGAACTCTGTCACTGCAGTTTTGAGTAAGCAGGATTCCCTAATTAAACCATGTCACAAAAAAATGGTTGGAGGAGGGGTTGATTGCTCCATTACCCAGCTGTTCTGGAGACATTACACGACTTGGGAGACTAAGTGTTGGGGCAATCATCTGCCAGTACCTATATATATATCTACACTGTATATATCTCTGAATATAATGTACTATTACTTGCTGTTCACTCTGTATCTCTGTAATCCTTGTAGCTATGTAATCCTTGTAATCTCCTGGGTCATGCCTGAAAACAGTCATTTTTGGCAATGGCACTTAACCTGGTAAACAAAACATAAATATATGTATACCCTTTTTCAACAGCTTGTAGTTTGATATTTAGTTGCCTGAATTCTTTTCTGGTTTTCACTGCAGAAGTTTTAATTTCAGAAAAAAATGTCAAATTTGGAGCAGGAGAGTCTCTCTGTTTCCACATCAGTGTTGTTTCTCACCCAGATGTGCTGGCCAAGGAAGGGCTTCTGTTGAAGTTGCTACTCATGGGTCTAAATTCTCCTTCTTTTGCCTAGCTTGCTGTGTCCAGGATCTGGTCATCCTGCCTCCTTCTGTGTCTCCAGATGCCATACCAGGTGTAATTTGTTATGTTTAATTGTAGCTTAGAGGAGTTTGTTGCCAAGCTAGTACAGAACTCTGAATTTAGATTCTTATCAGGATGGTAACATCACTGGAAATCCCCTCTTCCTCCTATTAATGTCCTTTCAGAGGTGCAGCCCCCAGAACTGGACCCAGTACTCCAGGTGGGTCCTCATCAGTGAGCGATACAACGGCAGCACCACCTCCCTTCTCCCACTAGACATTCCTCACCCAGTGCACATTAGCACTTTGCTAGTCTTTCTCTCGTTTGTCACACTGTCCAGATACCCTGAGGTGATCAGATATGATGACCCCTAGGACTCTTTCTTGCTTGGTGACTGTAATCTCCACTCCACCCTCTTATACACAGTCCACAGCCCTAAGTGCATAACCTTGCACATGTTGTCACTGAAACCATTTGCTACCCCTAGACAACTCCTTTAGTTTCCTCAGATCCTTCTTTCTCTCCACCCCTTCCTGAGAGTCAACCCTGTTACGAATTTTATATCAACCACAAGGGACACACCTTACCCACAAGTTCCACCGCAATGTCACTTATGTAGACATTGAAAAGGATCAGTCCCAGCACCAAACCCTTTGGCACCCCACTAGTCACTCTCCTATTGTCTGAGTGGCTATCATTTACTACCACCCTTTGCCTTCTATCCTTAGCCAGTTTGATACCTAGCTTGTCACTTTCTCCCCAGCACCAAGCTGCTTAGTTTCTTAACTAGCCTCCCTGCGTGCATAGTGCTCAAAGCCTCATTGAAGTTTAGACAGGCTACATCCACTGCTCTCTCTTGATTCACCTCCTGGTAACAAAGTCAGAGAAATGTATGAGACTAGTTTGACATGACCTCCCACATGTGAAACCACGTTCTCAGTGGTCCTACAACCCTTTTGCCTCCAAGTGCTCCATGAACATCTCTATCATAGAGATGCAGCAAAATTAATTTCGCTGGTGAAATTCTAGCGATATCGTGAATTTACGCCATTCAAAATATTTCATGTAATTTGCACATTCTGCAAAATATTTTGTGAATGCAAATATGGAATTTTGCCCATGAAATGTAAATTTCACTGGCAAACTGCAGAATTGTGCCTGCAAATGGTGTAATTTCACCTGTGAGTGGCAAAATTCCACTATTTGTGGGCACAATTCCACATTTTCCCTGCAATTCGCACCTGCAAAATATTTCACAAAACAAAATTTGCAGATTTCACCCATCTCTACTCCTTCATTAGTGTACACATTAACTTCCTCACCACTGATGTAAGGCTGACTGGCCTGTGGTTGCTATCATCCTCCCTACTGCTGTTTTGCACTGAGGGACCACTATGGCTCTCCTCCAGTCCTCTGGAACTTTCCTATCTCAATAGAGTGCTAAAAGTATTGCAAGAGGGAGACCAGCACTGAACTCATTCCTTTACAACCCTTGCATGAATCCATCCAGCCCAATCGTCTTATTTTCCTTTAGGACTTCAATCATTTCCTGACCCTCTCTACCATGAATGGACTTATGTCCACTCCCCTCCCTGGTGTTTACTACAGCATGCTGATTGATCCATAATCCTGTACCATAAAGACTGAGCAGAAGTAATCATTTAGTATTTCGGCTTTCTCTTGGTCTTCCTCTGCACAGTCCATCCTGCCCTCTTGATTCTCACTATCCATCCCCATGTCTTCCGCTTTCCCCCACATACCTGAAGAAGGTCTTGTCCCTTTTTTGACCTCCTTAACTATTCTCTCCTGTTGGTGCTTTAGCTGCCTTCAGGCTCCTTCCTGCCTCCCTTTGTTTTGCTAGATATACCTCCCTGCCATCATCCTTCTGGGTCTCAGTGTACTTTCTAAATGCTGTTTCTTCTCCTTCACTGCCTTTGCCACCACCTTAGAGCACCTTAGCGGCCTCTTCCTCCTCATTCCTTGCTCACTTCCTTCAAACAACATCCGTTGCCACCCTGGACTGTATTCTCCTTAAATTTTTCTCCAGTGAGCCTCCACCCCCCTGCTGCATTCCCCCTCCTCGAAACATTCTCTGAGGCAGTTTCCCATTCCTTTAAAATCTGCCCTACTCATCGATTTCAGTTGAAGTTGGGCTGGTTTTTACTTTATTAGTAGAACCCTGGCTTCTTTTGCTGGGGCACGGATTGTGTACTTTGGGTCTTCTTCACCTATTTCATATTATTATAGGCTATGGTTAGTCATTACACTTTTATTAGTTGGAATGTTAAGGGAGCCAAGGACCGGGTCAAGAGGCAAATCCTTTTAAGACACTTACGACAGTTGAGAGCGCAAATTGTTTTCCTGCGAGAAACACACCTAAGGAGAGAGGATATTGTCCTCTTCAAAAGAACATGGGTTGGGCAAGTCTTCGGGGCTGGTGCGTCCCCAAATAAAGGGGGAGTAGTTATTCTCATAGCCAAAAATCTTCCCTTTAGATTGGTCCAAGAAATTTGGGATCCGGAGGGTCGTTATGTTGTTGTGCATGGTCTTTTAGAATCCCATTCAGTTCTTCTTGGCTCAATATACAGCCCAAACTGCGATTCCCCATCTTTTTTCGTACGGTTACTTAGTATCGTGGTGTCTGACCCACCTAAACTTACTATTCTGGGTGGGGATTGGAACCTAGTTCTCCAATCGGAACTAGATAGATCTGGTTGTGAGAGGCGTGGGCTATCCCCAGCACAAAGAGCACTGAAAGATCTCATTAGAGATGCTGCTCTGGTCGATATCTGGAGTTTTAAATCCGACACTCCTGGAGTATACCTTTTTCTCTGCTGCACTTTGGGACATATTCGAATAGACTACTTTCTCATCAGCTCTTTCGCCATACCTGGTGTGTCTGAGGCAGAGATATCGCCAGAGTATTGTCTGACCATGCCCCAGTGAGCCTGGAATTCTGGTTGGGAGCAGGGAGTAAACGATCACCCAGTGGAGGTTAAACAGCCAGATACTGAGAGATGAGAACTCTCTGAGGCATATAGTAGATTTTTACTACCTTTCTCAACAGTAATCAGGGTTCAGTGGCTAAGTATGACTTAATTTGGGCTGCCTTAAAATGTTCCCAAAGGAGAGCTGATAAAATGGCCTCCTTAAGGGTATGGTCCCAAGAGCTCAATTGGACTCCCTTCTGGTCTCAATCAAGGATCTAGAGCACAGTTTATTCCAGCTCTCTGCGAAAGTTGGACCAGACTTTACCAATTACAAACCAAATATGCTAGTCTTGTTTCCCAGAGAGTGGAGCTAGCCCTCCTAAGGACTAAACTTAGATACCTAGATGCAGGGGAAAGAGCTAGTAAGTTGCTCGCCATGCGCATCCATCAGTTGGACTCCTCGCAGTTCATCACAGGAATCTGCGTAGGGGGAGACAGTCGGGTCTGTACCAACCCCTTGGAAATGGCGAAAGCCTTTGGCGCTTATTTCCAGGGCTTATACGATGTTGACCCAGCTCAACGGCCCTCTGATTTGGACATTAATTTATACCTTAGCTCGGTCAACTTTCCTAAAATTACTGATGCAGAGGCAGCTTGTTTAAGTGCTCCAATTTCTCTTGTTGAAATACAGCAAGATGTACAGCAGATGCCCTTAGCTAAGTCCCCGGGGCCAGACGGCCTACCTAGTAATTTTTATAAAGCCTGTCTCCCGGTAATTGCCCCTGTCCTGAAGGAAGTATTTGGGTATTGGTTCAATAATGGGGTCTCAGACCCTAGGTTCCAAGAAGCCACGGTCTCTTTAATTTTAAAACAAGGGAAAGACCCGTTACACATTGACAGTTATCGCCCCATCTCCTTACTAAACACGGATGTTAAAATACTGGCCAAAATCTGGCAAATAGACTCTCAAAAGTCATGGGTAGATTGGTGAGTCGAGAACAAGTAGGATTTATGGCTGGTAGGTCCTCTCAAGATCACTTGAGAAAGTTACTACACCTTTTGGTATTGGCCAGGGACTCCGAGATACCAGCGGTATTAGTGTCACTTGATACCGAAAAGGCATTTGACAGGGTCTCCTGGGATTTCCTATTCGCCACCTTAACATCATTTGGGCTGCCTACAGAATTTCAAAGATGGGTCCATCTCTTATACCAGTTCCCCTCGGCCAGGGTCAAATGCAATGGAGTACTGTCCCCTTCATTTAATTTAGCCCGGGGCACAAGGCAAGGTTGTCCTTTGTCCCCCTTGCTCTTTAAGTTATACTTAGAACCGTTATTGCGAAGGTTAGCAATGAATGCAGCCATAAAAGGAATTTGAGTGGGGAATGCCAGGTACGCCTTTTCAGTATATGCAGATGACATACTGCTCCATGTTGAGGAACCAGACATTTCAATTTCAGCTGCTCTAACTGAGATTGAGAGTTTTTCTAAAGTCTCCTACTATAAACTGAACCGGGCTAAAACAAAGATACTTCCGTTAAATAGTAGAGTCATTAAGGCTGAACTTTCTGCTTTCGGCCTCTCCTGGGAAGCAAAATCAGTCACATACTTGGGTATCAAGATTTATAATGCTTTGAACTCTATTACTAGGGCTAACGTTGGCAATTTAGTTAATATAATAAAGGAGGATTTGGAGAGGTGGCAGCTGCTCCCTTTGGGGGAGGCTTAGTATAATTAAAATGAACGTTCTACCGAGGATAATGTATCCCCTGGGTATGCTAGGGTTTTATTTGCCGGAAAAATGGTTCTCCAAACTACAAAGTGCCATCAGTACCTTTTTGTGGAACAAAAAAAGAGTACATCGATCTTACATAAAATTGACGGCTCCAAAGTTAAGAGGAGGTCTGGCCGCCCCTTCTTTCTTCCTTTATTATGCTGCACAGCATATAAGTAAAATAGCTCACTGGAGTGGGGAGATTGGACATCAGGAATATAGACCCTGTGGGTAGACATAGAGCAGCACTTGGCTACACAGGTTAATTGCTCCCTGAGGTCCTCCTATTTGCCTCCCATTGGCCATTCCTAAGGTCTCCGAGGAACCCGATAGGTTGGTCGTTAAAGCCCTCCATCAGATACAGAACTATCTGACTGTAAAGTGGTACCTTGGCTGACCAGCCCATTATTGGTAATCCACATTTTAAAGTTGGAGGAGTACCAATGTCTTTTACATTTTGGCCTAAGCTAAATGACGCTAGACTTTCAGATTGTTGGTCAAATGAAATCACTCCTTTCGAATATTTTCAAAAGTCTTTTGGGGCCTCGGTAAGGAGATGTTTAAATATTTACAAGTTAGCAATGCCTAACCTCCTTCTTCTCCGGTTTTCACCGATAGGTCCGAGTAAAAGGACCTCTCCGCTTATTCACAAAGCCTCCCAACCACGTTCAGTTTCAAACCTATACAAAGCTCTTCAGGAATGGGATTCTAGATCACCATCAGGTATCTGTTATTATTGGTCAAAGGAATTGGGTATTCCGGAGGATCCCACTTTGTGGCAGAAACTCTGGATATCCATGTACAGGTATATAAAGCAGAACAGACTGAGGCTAATGCACTTCAACATCATGCACAATATTTACCTTACTCCTGTTCAGCTATGCAAATATGGGTCATTGACAACGCTCACTTTGTACAAAGTGTAAGAGGGGTGCCGGTACCTATCATATGCTTGGCTATGCCCTGTGTGCAGGCTTTCTGGCATTTATCGCTAATGTCCTTGACCCTGTCCTTGGCTTAGGTGCTTTGTTTACATCTGAAATTTGTCTAATCAATTTTTTTCCTTTGGGTGTCACCAAAATTATGAAAGCCCATATATCGCTTGTCTCAGCTACAGCTAAATTAGTAATTCTGAGACATTGGGTTGACGACAAGCCCCCACTCCGATAGAGTGGTATGAAAGAAACATGTTGGCCTTGCAGCTAGAGACACATCGCCTGCATGCAGGTAGGCCAAGCCTATACATTACTTTGGGGCTCCTTGGAGGTCCTCTTGATGGCCTGGAAGCCTTGAAAATCTATACTTGTTATTTGGCTGTAAACTAAGGTTATTTTGTGTGTGTAGTCGGGGAGGGGGGAGGGTCGGGTTGTTTTTGGTTTTGTTGCTCACTGTTATAGTACATTGTTCTGTGATTATTACTGGGTATGGTTTTGATCTTTGAAAATTTAATAAAACTGGTTTAATAATAAAAAAAAAAAAAATCTGCCCTACTGAAGTTCAGGACTGTCATCTTAGGGTGTCTTTTTTTTTGCTTTCCTATCTGCATGACAAATCACACTGTACAGTGATCACTTGTACCCAGGGGACTACCCACTGTGACATCAGCAATGGCATCTCTCTTTCTAGGTGCCAGGTCCAGCTCTGCCCCATCCCTACTGGGTTCCAAAACCAGTTGCCTGAGAAATGCCACTTGTATGGATGGCCCTGCCTCTTGATGCAGCTGCGACGAGAATACCCCAATCTACATCCAGCAGATTACATTCCCCCATTATCAGAACTTCCCTGTTGCTGGCCATTTTGCTAATGGCTTCCCCTAGGGCTCTGTCTAAATCCTCCCACTGTGTTGGAGGCTTATACACCCTCACCCCAGAGTAAATATTCACCCTCCGGTCCTCCCAACCAAAGTACCTTGAATACAATGACTTCCCTTGACTATGGATTCTCCCACCAGCAGCTGCCTCCTGCTTGGCCAGGTAACTCTCCCACCCTGTTTTGGGTCTGCTCCTTGAGGACCCCCACCTCTCTTATTCCTGAATTGGGGACTTCTTCTGGCTTACCATCCTGCTAGAATGGTGAAGGAATTGTGCAGTAGTAAGGTCTGAGAGGTACTTTCCTTTCTTCCTCCCTCCTTCCACCTTCCCGAAGCTCACCAAGGTCCGAGCACTGCCTCCTCAGTGGCACCTTTTGTGGAGCGACAGCAAACTAGGGATGGATCCTGGGTGAGGAAGATGGTGCCCTCTCATGCCAGTTTGGCCCCAGGTCCACTGACCTCTGCTCTCCTCCTAGAGAGGTGCCTGCATATGGGGCAATCCTCAGTCTCCAGAGTGTGCCTCTGAAGATTGTGGCCCCACACCCATTAAAATGCATCACTACTATGTCTGATTATTTGCTTTATCTTCCTGATGTTTTGCTTCCCTGTCTTTCCCTTGCCTGTAGGCTTCCCTTATCAGTGACCCTCCTGTTGGTTTACCTTTCCTTTCCCCTTCCAAGTTTGTGTTTGACCCCTTACCCTAGATAGGGTTTTCCTTCAATTTTCTTTATTTTGGTCCCTTGGAATTTAGGATAGTTGGCTTCCTGTACTTACCTTCTACCCCTCCTCTAGATAGGAGTTGCCTCTATTCATAGCCTACTGTGTGTTTCAGTTGCCCTTAGCTTGATCTTTGTAGGTCTTACCCTCCCTACCCTACTCTGCTGTTTAACCCTGTCACACTGACAGTACACCCATTTAAACATGTCAGCAACCAGTACATCGGTTGTCTACCTCACCTTAAGGACTGGCAGAGTTCCCTGCATTCCTGTTGTCACCTGCTGATGTCTACCAAAGCCTACAATGGCCACTCTTACTCCACTTCAACTCTTTCAATATTCTATTAACTCGCCGAACACGAACATGGTGGACACTTGAGGAGGGAGTCATTTTATAGTGCCTTTGTAGGAAGGCTAGAAAAGTCTAAATGCAGACAACTGCTTTAGAAACATAGAAGTTGACAGCAGATAAGGACCGCAAGGCCCATCCAGTCTGCCCATTTCTTTTTCTACCTTATAAATGTGCCATCGACCTTTGCTCTGTCAGTGGCCTATCTATTCATACTCATCTGTATTGCTCCCTTATGCCTATCCCATGCCTGTTTGAAGCCCTGCACTGTATTCATAGCCACCACTTCTTGAGGTAGGCCATTCCATGCATCCACCACCCTTTCTGTGAAAAAGAATTTCCTCACATTCCCCCTTAATCGGCCCCCCTCTAATCTCATGCTGTGTCCTCTTGTCCTGCTATTTTTCTTATATTTAAACATGTTAGACTCTTTCACCTTGTTAATGCCCTTAAGGTGTTTGAATGCCTCGATCATATCACCTCTCTCCCTCCTTTGCTCAAGGGTATACATATTGAGCTCTGTTAATCTGTCCTCATATGTCTTCTGATGCAGTCCCTGCACCATTTTGGTTGCCCTTCTCTGGACTGCCTCAATTTAGTTAATGTCCTTGTGAAGGTGTGGCCTCCAATACTGCATGCAGTACTCCAGATGGGGCCTAACCAGTGTCTTGTAAAGAGGGATTATTACCTCCCTCTTATGACATGTGATACCCCTACTAATACACCCTAACACCCCCTAGCCTTACCTACTGCTTTAGAGGTCTGCTTGGATGATTTCAGGTCATCAGTGAAGATGATGCCCAGTCTCTTTCTTCCTTTGTGACTGCTAGCAACTCCCCTCCCAGCCTATAGGTGGCTTCAGGGTTTCTCTTCCCTATGTGCATGATCTTGCACTTCTTTGCATTAAATCCCAGTTCCCACTCTTCTGACCATTTTGCTAGTTTATCCAGATCTCTTCTCATTCTGCCCACCCATCTGGATCATCTACTCTGTTGCAGATCTTGGTGTCATCTGCAAACAGACAAGCCTTACTGCAAACAGACAAGCCTTACCCTCTAGTCCATCTGCAAGGTCACTAGTAAAGATGTTGAAGAGGACTGGCCCCAGGACTGATCCAGGGTACCCACTTGTGACTTGCATCTCTTCTGACTGTATACCATTTAACACCACTCTCTGTTTTCTGCCCGTCAACCAGTTTGCCACCCAGTTGACCAACTTCTGACCCACCCCGAGCCTACCCAGCTTATTTATCAATCTTCTATGTGGAACAGTGTCAAAAGCTTTGCAGAAGTCAAGGTAGGCGACATCAACTGCTCCCCCTTGGTCCACCACTCTGGTTACCCAGTCAAAGAAATCTATGAGATTAGTTTGACAGGACCTTCCTTTTGTAAACCCATGCTGTCTTGGATCCTGTGCCCCTATGGATTCCAGGTGTTGCACTATCCTTTTCTTAAGGAGTGTCTCCATAATCTTGCCCACTACTGAGGTAAGACTGACTGGTCTGTAGTTCTGCCTTCTCCCTGCTACCACTCTTGTGGAGCGGGATCACATGAGCCCTTCTCCAGTCTTCTGGGACCTCTCCTGTGCTCAG
This sequence comes from Neoceratodus forsteri, assembly GCA_016271365.2. Lineage (NCBI taxonomy): Eukaryota > Metazoa > Chordata > Ceratodontiformes > Ceratodontidae > Neoceratodus > Neoceratodus forsteri. Next base: position 274,373,092 of record CM057453.1, on the reverse strand, counting down.
AGACTCACTAAACAGTTCTGCTAATGGCTCTGCTAGTTCCACCTTTAGCTCATAAGTACCCTGGGATGTTGCCATCAGGTCCCATTGCCTTGTCCACCCTGAGCTTAGCAAGCTCTTGTAGGACCCTTTCTTTTGTGAAGGGAGTAGTGCTTACCTCCCCCCTGTGTCCATGGTGCTGAGCTGTGGGCCCTGCCCTACCTTCTCTTCAGTAAATACTGAGCAAAGTATCTATTTAGGATAGACACTTTTACATGGTCCTCCTCCTCACATGCTCCATTTTCTCCATTAAGCTTAGCAATACCCCTCTGGACTTTCTCCTTTCACTAATGTATCTATAGAAAGTCCTGTCACCTTCTTTACTGTTCGTGCTAGTGTTTCCTCAGTTTGGGACTTTGCCTGCCTTACTGCCTTCCCTGCTTCCCTTAGGGCAGTTTGGTATGCCTCCTATCTTCATCCCACTGTGTTCCCTTATATTTCCTGAAGGCCAGCCTTTGGCTCTGACATTTTCTGCTACTGTATTTGAGAACCAAAGTGGTTTCCTTCTTCTTTGCACTTCCTTTTCTGTCTAACACAATGGGATGTTGCTTCAAGTATTGCATCCTTAATGCTTGCCCACTTTGCCTGTACCCCTCACCTGTGTTTCTTTTTGCCAGGGCTAGCTTAACTCTGTTGACCATCTTATCAAAGTCAGCTCCTCTGAAGTCCCATATTTTGCCTTGGAATGGGATGATTTAGATGTAGTAGCCAAATTGAACCATACCATGTGATGGTCACTGGCCCCAGGTGACCTTCTACCTGGAGATCTGTGATCCCTTCCCTGTTAGTCAGTACTAGATCTAGGATAGCCCTGTCTCTTGTGGGTTGTTGTACCAGTTTTTGAGGCCCTCCCCAGCAGGGAATCCACTATGTGTCTAGTTCTGGCAGATGTTCCTGCTGGTATTGACCAATCTGTATCTGGCATGTTGAAGTCTCCCATTATCAGAACCTCCCCTTTAGCTGCCATGTTTTGTATATCTTCTAACAGTAATGTGTCTATGTCCTCCCCCTGGTCGAGGGGCCTGTAGACAACCCCAGTTCTTATGGCTGTCCCATTTCCTGTTTCCAGGGTGACCCACAGTTCTTCTGGCTCCTTATGTGTATTCTGAATTTCTGTAGCTTTGATATTTTCATTGACATACAGGGCCACTCCTCCTCCCCTTTTTGCACCTTGGTCTCTTCTGAACAATACATAGCCAGGTACTGAAGTCTCCCAAGTGTGGTTACTGGTAAACAACGTCTCATTAATTACTACTATGTCCAGTTTAGCCTCTGACATTATTGCCTGCAGGTCTGGGATCTTATTTCCAGGCTGTGAGCATTGTGTACATGATTTTCCATTGGCCAGATTTTGGTGTGTTAGTTGTTGGGTGAGGTTTGGCATTACCCTGTGCATTGTATGGGGACAAACCTTTTTCTTACCTGGTGATGCAAATGAACTGCAAACATGCTGAATCCCTGTTTGACCACTAGCTGAGGGGACGGATGTTCTTCCATTGACGTATGGGGTGCTGCACCCCTCCCATTGCTAGCTTAAATATTCTGCAAAGATGTCAAACTTCTGCCCCAATGCACTGACTCCTCCTTAGTCAGATGCAGTCCATCAAATTTAAAGAACTTTAGCTCCCAGAACTGTTGCCAGTTCCCTACAAATCTGTGTCCTTTCCTGACACCAGCCCTTGAGCCACGTGTTTAGCTCCCTATCTCCTCTTCTCTGACCTTCCGTCCATCTGCCCCCTCTCCCAGACTGGCAGGATCTCAGAGAAGGAGATACCAGATACAATGGATGATAGTTTGTCACCCAGCCTGGTCAGGTGTTCCTGGTCTCAACTGACCAGCTTGCAAGATCATTAGTCCCTATGTGTACTAGGACATCAATGGTTTCTCCTGCTTTGTGAACAATTTTAGCAATGTGGTCAGTGTCTCTCCATGCTGATGTACCTGGGAGACATATGACCATTACCCCAGGCTGGAGTTGGGTATCAACTCCTGAATCATGAGAATCTCCTATGATCAGAAGTTTTTGGATTCCCTTTTGCTTTTTGTTTTGGTTCCTGATTTGGGTGAGTTTTGTTGTGCTAGCTCCTGTGCCGCAGTGTCCTGCTCTGCAGTGTCTTCTTCCTCTTTGTTTGATTTTCAGAGATAGAGGCAGATACCTGTTGTAATGTTTATATGGTTTTGGAGGTAATATGTTGGAGAGCAGAGAGAGTGATAGGGCACCTGATTTGCCCCTCATAACCACTTACCCAACCTCCTGGTCCAACTACCCTCTGGGGTCAGGTTTTCTGTTGGATGCTGGGGAAATGGCGGGTGGTTCTTATAATGTATTTCCTCTTGAATATGAAATTTGAGGCGTGCAATCTCTGCCCATGCTGCCCGGAGCTGAGCCCTAAGATCTCCAATGGCCCAGCATGTGGGACAGTGTCCTAAATCCTGTAAGACTGTCCTTCTGAAAATTGTTCCACAGTACCTGCAGTTAATGATATCCATTCCAGATAAGTTGCTGGGTTTATAACCTAATCAGAGTAATTAGAAGGAAAAAAAATGCAAGTAATGGTTTGATTGTGTTTTGTTTTTGATTAACTTGTTATAACAAGTTAAATTACTAGTGCCCCTGTAAATGAGCTCACCTTGTGGATGCCCCACTGATCCTCCCCTTCCTGCTCTGCCACAGGAAATGTCACAACTGTGGTACCCTATAAAAGGAGTGTAGTCTGGGGTGTTTGGGGATGGGGGTGGGTGGCTGGGCCCTTCCCCTGCTGAAAAAGAAGAACCATGGACGAAAGAACAAGGAGATAAGAGCAGAAACAATCAGTCAACAACAAATGCAGTAACCCTGAAGCTTATCCTAATGTTAGATAAAACTGTAAAACCTGTAAAGCACCACCTGTAATAATTTCAGAGAAGATATACTCTGTAAGAAACACTTTGCTACAGAGAAAATAAAGCAATGAAATGTTAGCAACAAACAGTAGCAATCCCTGTGAGTAAAAATAAAACAACACCACACAGTAAATCTGCTTAGCCCAAAAAGTCTTAATCCTTTTCCCTTGCTCTGGTAAGGTTCTCAACTCTGCCTTTCAAGCAGTCTTGAAAGGAAAGAGCTCAGGTGAAGCTAGGTTCCTTGGCCAGCATACCAAGTCTTCTACCTCCAAGTTATCAACTAACCTGACCTTTTAACCCTTCTTTCTGTTGGAAATTACTGACCGTTTGCCAGCTCCACCTCTCACATACACACCTAATCCTTTGGAAGGCTGTGGGAGGAAAGCAATTAGCTCCTTCAATGTGAGAAGGAGACTGAAACACCTCTGAGACAACAAACCTTTTCAACACAAAAAAAAAACCAAGAATAAAATAAAACAGTGTCAAACAGTAATTTTGCTTAGCCCAATGATAAAAAAGTCAAACAAATGTAAGCTCCACCTGTAATAATTTCAGAGAAGATATACCCTGTAAGAAACACTTTGCTACAGAGAAAAATAAAGCAGTAACAGAAGATATACCTTGAAAAAGACAATTTGAATCAGAAGATTACAGCAGTAATCTGTTAGCACACACCTGTAGGCACACCTTGTAATAATGCAGAAGAAGGCATACCAGCAACAACAATTTGAATCAGAGAAAAATAAAGCAATGAAATGTTAGCAACAAACAGTAGCAATCCCTGTGAGTAAAAAATAAAAACACCACACGGTAAATCTGCTTAGCCCAAAGAAGTCTTAATCCTTTTCCCTTGCTCTGGTAAGGTTCTCTACTCTGCCTTTCAAGCAGTCTTGGAAGGAAAGAGCTCAGGTGAAGCTAGGTGCCTTGGCTAGCAAACCAAGTCTTTTCTTTACTTCTGACTAAGCCACACCTGACAATTCACAGCTACCCTCCTGATCCAGCTAACTGCAAGATGATTGTACCCTTCCACCAATTCAGACTATCAAGCTAACTCCTGTGTTTCATTTTATCCTAAGAAAAGGTCCAAATTTACCCTTACAGACCCTACCCTACTAATAAAATATCTTCTACTTACCCTCCTTAGAAATGTTCTTGTAGAAATGTTCTAGCTGCCTTTGTCAGCTGCCTCTTTGCTCTGATAGCAAAATTGCTCTATAAGCAAAACTAACTACAGGGAAGTCTAAATGCAGACACTTGCTTCACTTTTGCCTAAGTCACACGTCCCAATTCACAGCTATCCTCCTTACCCAGCTAACTGCAAAGGTGATTATCAGTTCCCTTCCCCAAATTAGACTAACACAGTAACTCCCTCCTGTGTTTTTGTTTTTACCCTAATTGAAGGTCCCATTTTACTTTGCAGACCCTACCTTTCTAATAAAAGTGTCTGTCTACTTATCCATCTAGACCAAAAATCAAATATAGATTGGATCTGTATTTTCTTACCTTAATATATAAAACAGGAGCTCATACCTCTTCTGGTCTCTGTTAGGGTTATTTAGATTGAAAACCAACAATCTTTCAAAATACTTAGCTATTTCAAATTTCTGCTCTTTACTGTATATGTGTGCATGGGAGGAGGGTTAGTACGAAACTATGGTCTTGATTCACATGTGTTGGGACTGTAACTGAGTGGTCACAAGACTGCTAATCGACAGTTACTTTGCACATTGTAAATGGGAGTGCAGCCCTCTCTGAACTGTCTCAAAACATTGATCAATGTAGGGAAGGAAGGGACAGGATTACCATGTTGCAAAAGGCACACGTGGCTATGCACAAAGCGTGGAGACTGTTGGTTTTACTAACCCTGTCAAACACTTTTGCCAGCCTCCCACCTGTACAATTGTTACAGGATGACTGTAATGGAGAAGCAAGTGTGGACAGGAAATGCTGCAGGATAGGCCAGTCCTACTGATATTGTAAAGGATAAAAGGATAGGTAGAGAGGTTTCACTAGACACTAGGGAATGCTAAGAAAGTGAGGAGCAGGTGTAGCCACTGGACCATGAGAAAGCAACACTAGAGGCCAATACAAGTGCTGTGGACTTCAGCCCAGAAAAGTACCCTGAGGATTCCAGTGGCTGGATGGGGCTACTGATCTGTTGGGGTTCTGTGCATGGTGTAGTATATCTCACGCTATATACAGAGCTCTCTGTAGTAGTTAATGAGTATGTTAATAGGTGAAAGCCCTGATAGAACCTGCTTGGTACTGTCAGACTAATCTGAATTGTGACTTAGTAATGGGTGCGGGGACTCCTCTGCAATGTTTGCATTTTGCTTCAAAGTGTGTACTGCAATTGGCAGCTGTTTGCACTTTGTTTTGTATCTCCAAACTTTGCAAACAGGAATGGACCCAAATGTAATTTCTGACCTAGTACAAATTTCAGAAAGCTATTATATCATTACCAAAAATTAGAATGCTTATCTGTATAAAATATATAACCTCAGCAGTCACTCTATACCTTGATGTGCTGAATACTGAAGGATGATGGGGTAACAGTATTATGAATGCAAGTAAAATCATTGGTATTTCATCTGTACTCCACAGAACCAATATCTTTACAGTTTCATCATTCAAACCACCATCCAAACCAGCTGACTGTATTTCAATTTTTTTTCACTTCTCTTTAGATGCTGTACAGAAATTACATAAATTGCTATGAAGCAGAAAAATCTACTTGCAGGATGATGTTGAAGCAGCTCAGACTTTAAATGATTTGAAAGTGATTAACATATATAATCAGTATGCCATTCATGCAGGAAGTTTATCTGAACAGAAGAATGTTGAAATCATTCCTCTTCAAAAAATTCCAAAGGTGATGTCAGTATCTAAGACCCATTTCCACAGTATCTGTTACATCAAATGAAATAAAGAAAACCTCTCATTCTTCATTGGCTAGCTTTCAATCCTTTAATAACCTGCTGTTCAAAGAGCTACCATATATGGCTTGTGATCCCATCAATCAAGCCCATCAGTAAATGGCAACATGTATTTGTCAATGAAAAAAAAAGTTATAAGCATGCAACAGATACTTAATTTTCATTGCTGGACCCTAAATAGCTGATAATGTACCTTGGAAAAATATCTGTGCAAAAAACACTCTAATTGCAGCTCTAAATTCAGATTATCCCTACAGTACAATCTTGTCAAATATAGGTTGCCATTTGGGCAAGCTGGAGTTTCAACCCTGGGCTGAGCTTACAAGACTCAAATATGGTACTAAATGAATGTCACCAAATGCTTGTACAGTTTAATTTTACAAGTTAACATCATGTGATTTGAAAATAATTTGATGCTTTCAGATGGTTGACTTTATATGTATGCAATGTATGAAATAGGAAACATTTGGAAAGGGGTAAGGCCATAGCATGTGACTCAATAGTGATGTCATTATGACATCATCAATATGGCCTTGCCCCTTTCAAAATACAACCAGCCAAAGAACAGCACTGTATTTAAATTTAACGTGAAAAAATGAAATGCTTACAAATTAATCTGGTCTTCTTGATGGAAACTCTCTCTCTCTTTTCTCATCATTGAAAAGAGTCAGCAGCTTGCTGTACTCACCTGTTTATCCCTTGCCCGCTGTTCCACAGATAAGCAGCTATATAGGTGAGTCACCTGTGTAGCTGTTTATTTGTGAAATAGTAGAGCAGGGATGAAACTAACAAGCGAGGGCAGCAAGCTGCGGACTCAGCTCAATTAGTTGAGAGAGAAAGTTTCCATCAGGGAGACCAGCTTCATTTGCGAACATTAATGTTAGAAGATGGATTCTTACTCACCAAAGACAGTAACACATACTTGCTAACAAAATAATGAATTGTCACTGTTTAATTTTGTATTGTTATGTCAGCAACCCTATTAAGAATTATGTTTTGCTAACACGCTCAACTGGTTTGGGAGTGACCTGAAATTCTATTGCTCAATCCCATGAATCTGACACCTGAATGGTGCCCCAGTATTATTTGTTAAAGTTTAGCAGCAAGACTGAGTTTACAAATAATACAGTTCAGCCATGAACTTACAGTTTTGTAGTTACAACAACCTGTATTGCACACCAGCTGTAGTGTAAAAGGACAAACTTCCAAGCATTTCAAGCCCAGACATACTGCAGATTTTGCATAAACCATGGGGATGGAAGGTACTGGTACAGGATGAGCTGATCCACCCACTCAGCCCGGAACTCATAGAACTCATCCTCCTTGTCACCCGTCTGCTCATGGTCAGCCTGATCCCATTCACCCAGCAATCCTTCACAAACATGTTCACCAGAGACATGCCCTCGAATACAGCCAAGGCCATGCAATGGTGAACAGACTACCCGAGACACACGGACATGTCAGCCCAGCATTGCGGGGGCAAGGCACCAGAAGGGCTGTTATCTTTGAGCAGAGGGCAAATGCAAGGAATGCTGCTGTGAGCTGCTTGTCTTTGGTAATAAAAGCTGGAATCAGATGATAGGAAAGGAATGTCCTCCTGTAGCCCTGCTGGCTCACAGTTCAAGTTTGCTCATGTGGTGTCCCTTTTTTGTGTCCATCTGTGGCTGACTGGATGGGTCCAGCAGCAGGCGGTGGTGGACTCATCTTTCCAAGCTGAAGGTGACTGTAGTGCCATCATATGAAAATCCTCTTCCTCCTCCTCCTCTGCAGCAACAAACTCCCCATTCAATCTCTGTCAGACAACAATGTCTTAAAATGACAACTACAGTAAATAGGATTGACTACTACCTGAACAGGTTTGCTGTCATTTTCTCATCATGGTCATTTTTCTAATGCTAATATACCCAACTCAAATTATTTACTTGTTACCAAAAATAATAAACTCCAGCCAAAATTCCTAAAGTAATCTTTTTCTCTCAAGGTATGTTCTGCACCTATTGCCTTGACCTAGGTTGCCAGCCAATGGTACTGACCGAGAAATGGGACAACTGCAGTAATACTTAACACAGTGCAGAATAACAGTATTTAGACTTTATGTCTCCCTTAAATAAAACTAAAAAAAGAAATAAAAATTCCTATACTGTACACTATAAATAGTGCTTGAAGTGCTTTGTAGAAAGTATGACCAGTCATTGGGAAGCCATTTTGTTCTGTTTCATGAGCATTGCTTATTTTTCCCTAAAGCTCATTTACTATAGCTGTTACAGAAATTGCAAAAAGACAAGTTTTATGAGAACAAAAAGTCAGCATGTTATTTTATATGTGAGTCTGTCCTCTGAAGCAGCCCACATAGTAGAGTCTGCTGATGCTGGTAAATGAGCATAGACGAATGAATGGTGATATGAAGTTTAACATGGACAGCTGTTTGCTATAAGAAGTCATGTACCCCGATAATAATACCTGGGATTTCACTATAGCAGGGTTCATGAGGGAGCACTGTAATATTTTAAATGGGACAAATAGTGATATGGCCGTGGCTGTACCTGTCATACCGGTTCCTACTGCCCTGTGAAACAGTACCCAAACGTTAGCTGAAAAAGCGGGACATCTTGTACAATGCCCTGTACTACCTTCCCTTGAAAACAAATGTAAAATACAAACTGCCATCGTAGTTGCTAAATACTGGCTATGGATAGTCCTCCACACTTCACAATTTAGGCAGCCTACTAACCCTATGTTCAGCCAAAATTACTTGCAATGACTGAGGTCCATGGTCAGCTGAATCCCTGCTGCAGGGGAAGGCTAGCCAATCAATGTATGCATACCTTATTTTGAATATTGTGCTGAGTACATGGGGCCAAAATATCTGGGTATTTGTTTTTCATGGGGATAACAATGGTACAAAACAAAATATTAAAAGTATTTATCCTCTCCAGCAGGTGACTAGGGATAGTCTCATGGCCACCAATCACCCTGCAGTGGTCTTCCTCTCCATACCTCTTCCATCCTTCCATCCACAAAAATGAAAATACACTTTCAAAAAGAACTAGCACCATATTAGCTCTCAATAAGTCTTTTTATTCCCCTCAGTTCAATTTGCCACTACAGTAACTCAAAAGACCCACATTTGTAAAGAGAACCCCCCAACATGACCAAAGAAAAATGACAGAGGGAGGAGCAATTATAGCTGAAATCCTGGCCAGTGCAATCAGTCCCAGTTGGGTCAATCTGTCCCCTTCTTTTGATAACCCATGCATACTGCTGAAATCTATTCTTATGTCATTCTGACAGCTGATATGCAGTGTGCCTAGAACAAAAAGGGGAGGAGTAATCATGCATCATTTGGTGATGCTAACCAAATAATATGTGATTGCTCCACACCCTTACCTCTCAAGCACGCTGCATATTGGCTATTAGATAACAGCAGACAGAGTAGATTTCAACCCCCATTCCCACATTTCTGTCACCATTGTGAAAAGAAGTAATTCAGAGCATCAGGACTCTCAGAGCAGGTTAACATTTTTCATTTAGATTCTAAGGTGATTTTTTTTTTTCAATTCAAAGTTTATTAACGTTGTTCATTTGGAAGACAAATCAGTAAGATATTGTACAATACAAAAGTAGTACATGACAAAATCTGAGATCCATCATCTCCCTCTCCACCCTCCTCCTACACTCCTCCCCCGCCGCCCCTCCTCGAATGTGCATGGTATAAGTACATAAATAACAATAGATGTTCCATGCAATACCTTGATATTAGGCAGGTTATAAGTGAGTACAGAGCTAGAGGGGCCACAGATTCTAGTGTGAATCTCGCAGTGTTATTACAGAGGCTTGCAATTGCTCTTTCTGTTCTGAGGTTAGCTAATAGTTCCCTCAGCCATTCGGTATAGGAAATATCTTCAGTATCCTTCCAAAGTCTCAATACTAACTTCTTGACCAACATTGAAAATAAGGCCATATGAAAAGGACGGGTAAGGACCGGAATCTCAGAAGTTCCCCAACATACATATTTTTGCAGTGAAAAAATCCTTAAGGCCAAGGAGGGGGTCAACTCTATGTTTAATAAGCTCCCATAAAGCGGCTATCTTGGGGCAGGTCAAGAAAATATGCAACAAATTGCCTACATCCTGTGTACATCTTGTACAAGTGGAGGAGGGGGAAATACCATATCTGACCAACTTTTGTGGTGTATAATATAAGTTATGTAATATATGAAACTGCATGGGATGAAGTCTATCCTGAGTAATAAATTTATGACAACCTTGCCACAGTACGAGCCAGTTAAAATTTGTCTCTGGGAAGAGGGAGGACAAATAAAGAAATGGACCAAAATGCTCCGGATAGAGCCTATCGTACAGGGCACTAAACAACTTCAATCAATCAACCAATCAATCACTTTATTTAACCAGGCATAAACACCATTGAGCAAGCTCATTTTCAAGGTGGTCCTGGGCATTAATACAATACAGTACACTTCATAAGATTACAATTATGGTGGACAGTGGTGCAAAAAAAAAAACATTGTGATGGTGCCGGTCAATGTGGGTCTATACATACCAGTCAACATTATTAACATACAAAGGTACATAATGATAAGCTTTACTGGAATGAGAAGAGACAACAATCCCATATAGTCTCTGCTAAGTAAAACCTCATACCTAAATGATAAAAAATTAGGAGGTATTAAGGAATAGGGTAGAAACTGAGTTAAAAGAGTAGGCAGCCAAGAGGGAACTTAGATATGGCATGCGGGAGACCAGCCAGAAGAACCATCTCAGCTTGAAATGCAGGTCCTTTAAACTTTGGTGGTACTTCCCCCAAGGTTTTTACCAAAAGGTGACGGAGCAGGAAAATTAAAAAATGGAGGTTGGGATGCCCAAATTGGCAATAATCTCAGGTGAAGATAACAAGGACCCATCTGCATCATTTATAAAATAGGAGTGTGAACAGTCTTTTGTAGAGTGGGACCCAGAGGAAAGAGAACTTTGCCAGCAATCTTAAATTAGGGTTACCTATTAATGGTTGTGTCAAATCTTGAAAGTGATTATATCTCAAGAAAGCACAAAGCTGGGAATGTACCCTGATAGAGGTGGCGATTGGGCTAGTATGGAGTTGTACAGGGAGACCTTTTAACTTGGTATATAAAAGTGCAGATGGAGAGAGTGGTGACTTACAATCTGGGCCAGTTCTATTTTAAGCGAGAGCGTGTATATAGGGATGGATTTTGAGGGTCTTCTGGAACAAGCCATCTGATATATTTACTGGCATGACTAGCCCACTAATGAAGACCGATATGTGGGAGGCGGATGCCTCCACTAACTTTAGGGGCTGCTAATTTATAAAAGGTCAGACATGGGTTTTTACCGGCCCAAATAAAGTCGATAATAAGAGTATGCACTTTCTTGAACCACGAAAGGGGAGACATAAGTTTAAAAGGTTAAGGGGATAGAGAAGACGGGGAAAAACATTCATCTTTATCAGATTAATTTTACCCCACAGAGATAGAGGGAGAAGGAGCCATCTTTTTAAATCTTGATTAAGAGTGGGAAGTTAGGAGTCCAGGTTTTTCCTTTGTAAAAGACTTGTGCTTCTCGAAAGATCAATTCCCAGATATCTCAGAGAATCTTTTTCCCAGGGCAATCCCAAGGCCATGACTTCCTGTTTCAGCAGTTTATGATTGAGAGGAAATACAACTGTTTTTTCAACATTCAGCTTATAATTGGAAAGGATGCTATATTCTGAGATAATTTCCAGCATAGTGGGGATGGATAAAGTTGGATGAGATAGTTGAAGTAAAAGACAATCTGCATGGATGATACCTTAATTATACCTTAATTATGGAGTTTTGTATAGTAATACCTTGACTCCTGGGACAGTTATCTAGCTGGAGTATGAGAGGTTCAAGGTATAGGTTAAAGAAGAGAGGACCGGGGACAGCCTTGTCTAGTACCGGATTTTTTTTTTTTTTTCATTTTTCCAATTTAATAAGCTTTATTGTGGTGTTATAGTCACAAATAAAGTTATGGTATTGTATACAAATCAACTTGTACAGACAGTTAAGTAAACAGCAGTGGTAAATAACAATTGTGCATGTCATTGTACCTCTTTAAAGAAAAAGAAAAAGGAAAAAAAAAAGGACTAGTACCAGATTTTAGGGGAAATAGATCAGAAATAACTCCATTACTCAACACCCGGCCTGACGGAGCTTGATAAAGTGCCTGAATCCATTTTTGAAAATCTAAGGGAAAGCTAAATGCATCTATGGTGTGGAATAAGAAATTCTAGTTAACCCTATTAAATGCCTTCTCGGCATCCAGGGAAATGAGAACAGCAGAATAATCCATGTACCTGGACACCAAGAAGACATGGGCCAAGATCGAAGGTGGTCAACTGAGGACCTGCCCTTCATGAAGCTGACTTGCTCCGGTCCTATAAGGTCAGGAGAACTGCATTTATATGGCCTGCCAGTAATTTAGACTGAGAGAGAGATTGGTCTGTAACTAGTTAAAAGATCAGGGGCTTTCAGGGTTTGGGTAAGAGAATGATCAGGGCTTCAAGGTGATTTATCTATTGCAGAGCCTGAGAGAATGGCAGATAAAGGAGTAGAAGGAAGGGACCAGTTGTTTTGCAAAAACCTTATAAAAATTAAAGAAGAAGCCATAAGGCCCAGGGTCTTCTCTGTGGTAGTTCTTTTATTACTCTGAAAATCTCAGCTTGCGATAAAGGAGCACATAAGAAGCTGATGTGCTTCTGAGAGGAAGGCAGATGAGACTCTGTGAGATAATTATTTAGCTTATCAAGAGAGGTGGGTTTGATATTGGACCATATAGCCTTTTGTAGTTTGAAGTGAACTCTGCGGAGATGTCAGCCGGAGCAGTTTTCAATGAACCATCTATGGATGACCGAATAACAGCAATGAGCCTAGAAGACTCTTGTTCTTTGAGTCTTAGTGCAAGAAGGCCACTCTCTTTTTCTCCTTTGTCCGAGTACGAAGCATTAGTTTTTAGAATTGTGAATTCTGCCTTCTCCCTCAGAAGGTCTAGATAAGAATCATTCAACCTTGTGAGCTCCTGTTTATTCTGCTCTGAGTTATGCGGGGACAGCGTGGCTTCGATGTTTCTAATTTGAGAAAGGATATTTAACATTTGACTTTCTCTCTCTTGTTCTGTTTGAGGCCAGGTCAATCCGTAAACCCCTTAGATAAGTTTTTAATGCACACCATTCTATATCGGGTTTACCTGTGGAGTTATGGGTAACTGATACAAACTATGTGATGTGTTCTGCAACGTATTGAGTTGTTCCTGGGTGTTTTAAGAGCTGGTTATTGAGCTCCCAACATGCTCAACCTTTGGGGAGGGAGGATAAAGAGAGTTGACACGTAACCAATGAGTGATTCGAAGGGGGACCCGGATGAATGGATGAATCAATACCACAGGTAGTAGACTGTGCAAGATCAATATATAGTCTATTCTTGAAGAGGTCCCATGGACTGGGGAGGTAAATGTGTATCTTCTATCAGAAGGGTAAAGGATTCTCCAGACATCAGTTAAACCCACCTGGTCCAGCATTCCCTTAGTGCCCTTTGAGCTGGAGAGAGGCCTTTAAACCTGCAACCAGTGCAATCTATGTTTGGATCAAAGGGTAACTTTAGATCACCCTATAATCATTGGGATTGAGAGGAAGGGAACTAATATGTTAACCAGCTGCAGAAAAAACCCTGGAGAGTCATTATTCGGACCATAAATGCTGCTCAACAAAATATCAGTGGTATGCAATTTGCCATGAACAAACAAATCTACCATTAGGATCATTAATAACATTCACTGGAGGAAATGGGACAGACCTTGCTACCAATATCATTACCCCACAGCTTTGGGTACTGCTTGTGGCAGCAAAGACTTGTCCCATTTGTTGCTGTCTCAGCTTCATGGCTTCTGGAATCAGTAAATGGGATTCTTGTATGAAGGTAACATCTACCTTTAATAATTGCAAGTGCTTTAATATTTTATATTGTTTTAGCTTGTGTCTTGCTCCCTTGATGTTCCATGTAGCAAACACTAAGTCTCTAGCCATAGGTTTGATCCATTAGGAACTGTACTCCTCTGGATGAAAGGAAGGAAATTTCTGCCTAAGCTAATAAGGAAGATTTGGTCCGTGCAACCCTCCCCTCCTCTTAACCCATCTAACCTCCCACTACATCCCATTAAACCCCAAAACCTATAATAGGTACAGAGAAACCCTCCTAGCCCTATAACCCCAACCTCCCTTCCCCTACTGACATGAACTGCACTCTGCAGTATGCCATTCTCTGCTCCTTCCCCTCCAGCCACCCTAATCTGAATCCCACAACTATAAATGTGAAATAACAAGAGGTAATCTTATCCAGTAGATACTGGCAATACTACAAGGAAAACGTCCTAACTCCTTTTCCTTAAATCAGTATCACAACTCGCATTTGTATACTACCTTATGAATAATAACAGTAAAACTACTAAGTAATAAACATGTTACTCCATGATTTAAAGAATTTTACTGCTAAAAGCAAAAAGTAAGTCTCAGTATAGCAATGGTCTCTTGGGGAACGACCATCAGTATGCAACAATACCAGAATGTCTCCTGAAAACAATCGAAATTGCAGTAAACACAATAAAGATTGTTTTTAAAACCCTAAACAACCCCAGGTGTCTTCCAAAAGCTTTAACATCGGGCCTTCTGCATGAAGAAAACATCTAACACAGCGAATGTGATGCGATTACAATGTTGAACTATTCAGAAAGTGAAAGGTATAGTCATTCCCAGATGAAACCAAGGAGTTTCCTACCAGTCATAGGATTGCATGCGGTAAAGTCACGTCCACAACCTTAAACAGAAGCATTGCACTCCATCTGCTGTCTCGAGTTGTGCACTACAGCTGTGCAACCTTTTGGCTTAGTTGCAGTACGATTGTGTTCTCTTCCAAGGAGAAACTGAACTGAGATTTATATCCCTGGTCGCTAGCAAAAAAAAAGAAGGGGGAAATAACTTCCAGCAGCATGTATCTGGGAAGATTGCTGTTGTTCTCCAGTAAGTCTATTTCCTGTTGCCCTTAGTCAGGATGTGTGATGAGCTTAGAGACAGAATTTCATATTAAACCCGAGGTCTACCAGTGAAAAATGAATAATGTCCATATGATGGAAAGGATTGTCAGTCAACTATTGCTTCTGATTTGTAAATGAAAACACTTGATCCCTGTATATCTGAGGAGATAGATGTATGAACAAATCCCCAGTCTGTCAGATCAAGGATTGCGGAAAGGATCAGAAGGATGGTTCTAAGACCTTTGACTGCTGCTTCAGGCTCCTCATAAGTGACCCAGTTGCCAGCTATCTGCACTTGGAGTTGGGCAGGATAGTTCATTTAAGCAATCCTGGCTGCAATAATCTTTGATACCACTGGATGAAAGACCGTCCTTTGCCGTATGGTAGCTGGTAGGTCTTGGGTGATCCTAATTTTGGTACCTTCTCATTTACTTCTCATAATTCCGTACCTTGAGGAGAAAATGCTGGGCTCCAAGAAATTAAGGAATCAGAAAATTAATGGATGGGGTGGAGCTCCACTGGGTAGAATCAGGCGAAGAGCCGGTGTGCCCTTTCAATAACGTATTTGGGCCCATATGGAGACAGGCCTGTGATTTTCTCAACCAGCTTTTGCATAAAGAAGTGTCCAAACCCTCTTCTTTCTCCGGCAGACCTATGAGGACGCATTGTTTCTACTCGGCCCTCTAGATCTTCTACTTTGAGTTCTAGTTGGGCTATTCTCTGTCTTGTTGCAACCAATTCTGGATCCATTTATTGGCTCACTTTTGAGAGAACAGATCAAGCTTCACTATCAAATACGCTGTGAGATATCTTCCATCACATGGGTAAGAGATTTTATTTCTGTGGTAATGGATCGAAGCTCATCCCGGAATGGATTGAAATCTGCTCAGGGTGAGTGGCTCCTGGTCAGTGGAGGAGTGCACTATCAATGGACCTTCTGTTTTGCTGGAGGTCTGGGTTTTTTGGGGGGCCTTCTCTGGCGTGACCGGGGGAGTGTGTCGTGGAGGCACCTTCTTCATTTCGTCATCCATGGTGGCCCTAGGCTGCATCGATGAAAGGTAGGCATTGAGATCTTCTAGTTAGGATAGAGTTGGAGTTATTTAAATTATTTGTTTCATAAAAAATGAACTTTTAATGCAGCGGGTGGCTGGAGCGGTGAAATGGAGCTGCTATCCAGCATGCTGCATCATGTCTGTCTAAGGTGATTTTCTTGAAATAACTGTCAATAAAATTATCATAATTAAAAATGATATTCTTCCCACACTCATGCTACATCAGTAAATGCACCATCCACCACCCCCACTCTCTGCTTGTCCCCTGACTCATATTAAGTGTAGCAACTCCCCAATCTACCCATACTATAGCCCTATACCCCAGCCCAAAATTTATAAGGATACAATAGGAGAAGATGGAAGGTTTGATACCTTTTATTGGACCAACAAGTGTCTTGTAAAAGAGGTACACTTGTTGGTCCAATAAAATATCACACCATCTTCTCTATTTACAGAGACCAATATGGCTGGAATCTCTTTTACAAAACTAAGGATTCAATATAAATACCTGTATTAAAAAATAAGAATAGTGCTGGGGTAAGAATAGACACCCTCATCATTCACTGATCTCCTGCAATAGAATGAATAAATGATAAAGTCCAGCTATTGCAACACCTGACTGGTTAACCAGCAGCCATTCAGATCTTAGCATTGGGAAGGATGCTGTTGTTCATTTATTTGGCAGCAGGGCAGTGAAGAGTGATGTCTTGCTCCAGCACTGGATTTTCCTTTTTTTACAGATTTAACAAACTGACTTACTTATGTATCCTTTTAGTTGCTTGGATCTTGGGGAGCAAGAGGAGCAGGTGGGAGGCTGGGTGCCTGACAGTAGGTAAGGTGGAGTTTATCACACTATTTGTGGACTTTGGCAACAGGAATGGGGTGGGAGAAGTGAGTAGTGGGGTGTACTGATACAGTGTGTCTGGGAGAAAGGGATATATTTATTATGAAACTTTGCTGAGATAGGAGGGAGGTGGGTGCTAGAGGGTGAAGGGAATGGGGAATGCATCAATAAAGAGCCTGGGTTGAGTACTATATCTCATAAAGGGTGGGGAGTGGCTTCTATATTTAAAGAACATTTTTAAACAATGAATTCAAAAGAAACACTTTGCATAATTTTACACACACACGCTACAGTATACCTAATGGGACTTAACTATTACTTTTGCTGGCAAACTACCACTATGTGTAAACTTTGCCATTAAAAACTTTACAAGATGTCACTTTGCACTACATGAGGTCAAGCGACATTACAAAGTTTTTACTTAGTGAAGTTTTGTTATTTTCACATCTCTAGTTAGGAGGATGCATGTTCACCTTTAAATGATCTTCCAGAACATTTGTTTCCAAAGTTTGAGTAGACTGACCTAACTGATAGTACACTGATTACAGCATGCTTTTATGGCTGCACAGCAGGAGATATGCAATGTATTCATAACAAGAGGACAGGCAGCGGGGCAGATAGAAACAGAAACTGAGCATATTACTTCCTACTGCCACAGGGAGAATATCATAACCTTATTGGTACATATGAAATCCCTGCTCTTCTGTGTCTATCAATGCCTCCATCCCTTTTCCCATGCCCTTCTCTTCCTCTTACCAGATCTACTTTATTCATGAATCTATGGTTGTGGCATTACAGGTACAAACTGCATACAATTCCGGCATGTAGCACACAGCACATCACCTTGGTAACCTCCAAATAGCTTGGTACCAAAAAAAAAAAAAGACAAACACACCACAACATTTCACCCTACACTGAAGAAACCCCAGGTTGGGTGAAGTGTTTGGGTATGATTTTTTACCAAGTTATGGGCTAGTTGCCAGGATGATATGCCATATGCACTTTTATGGTGTTTGCACCTGCATTGTCACCTTAAATATTAGGCTAAAGTGAGTGTACAGATTTGATTTCTGGGCTGTTGTTTACCTCCTGGACAGGGATTTTATGGGGGCACTGACATGAATTTCAAGGTGCTCCCCATCTAGTGTTCATTTATTCCAGTGGCAGCATGTGCTACAGAACAAAAGGTTTGTGTAGGGGCTGGAGTTTGGCTTTAGATTTCCTTTGCTGAGAAACATCTTTTCTTGCTTTTCTCTTTTTCATTAGCTATCTAAATTTGCCCTCTCCCCCATTCTGGTCTCCACTCCTCAGGATCACACTGTAACCACCAGTCAGTGGTGCATCTAACATCACACTTTCAAGCTCTTCTTGTTCTTCATCATCCTCTCATGCATTTATTTCCTCATAACACACCTCCTCTTGTACTTTCTCACTCTTCTTCTGCACTCTTGCTTCCCTTGCTTCTTTCCCATCTCCTCATGTGCTTTTTCTCATCCCGTCCATCCCTGTCCCCTGCTGGAAAGACCTCAGTCTCTGCCATGCTGCAGGCCACTGCAATAACACACTGACTTGAGTTCTTTCTGCAGCAGCATACCATTTACTTGTTTGCCCAGAACAGAAACTACAGTAAACTGGTGTTAACTAGCTATTATGATAATTAAATATTTCTGATGAACATCAGTGTTGGGTGGTAAAAAAACAACTTTTTCAAAATAACTGAAGAGATGTTCCTCTCAATGCACACACATTCTCTTCTGCTGAAAGAGAACTAGATGTAGCACCAGGTCATGAGCAGTGTGATGATATCAGAATCTTCAGCAGCACTGATTGACTGCTTAAAGTCCTGTGACTTGCATAATCTTGCAGAAGCTCAGTGTGTTAGTCATGTAAACAAATGCCATGTCATTTCTTCAATCTGCTGAAGAGCTGAAAGGAAGCCAGACACATCAACTGTCCCTTGACTCATGGTTTTCAGCAAGTAAGCCAAACACACCTTTAGTATGGGCTTAATCTAGACTTAGCACTGTAAAATCCTTATTCATTTCAATTGGATTCCTATGAGTTACCTGGATATATCTAGCTATGCTGCATGGTGCTATATATCACTGTTGGCAACTCTAAAATACATATGTCTTGCTTTGCAGTGTAAATGTTACTTGCTAGATGCCCTCTACAATTTAATGGCAAAACTACAGTATAGTTCAGAGGAGCAAATGTCAAATGGCACCCAGAAATAAGATGCAAAAGAAATATGAAAGTTCCTCTCTAAAGGTCACTAAACTTTGCAATATACAAATTTAAATTCTAGGAATATATTTTGAGGATAAAACAGTAATTTGCTGGTACCAATAAAGTCTGTGTTGCTGCATTTGTCAGGTTTCTTACATGTAATAACATTGTGCCCTCTCCACTAGATGTGAACAAGGGAATGCATTTTGCTTGACCTCTATAGCCCCTATTGAAAACAACTAACATTTGTATCAGTTTTAGTGTGCTTCTATAATATGCGATTGGGATACTCCAGGGTTTTTGTAACTCTATAGCATTCAAAGACTGAACTGCTGCATGTTCTGCAGTGGTAAAACACTGGGGCCCAGATATTCAAACTGCACCAGGCTGTGGCGCAAGCCTGGGCACAGCTCAACTTGGCTGCGCAGGGGCATGGACTGGGCGATATTCAATGGAGCTGCACCATGGCTCAGCATCACTGAATATCGCACCCTGGCCACCCGCAGTGCACATGGCACAGTGGCACTGCGCCAGCGCCCAGAGTGGAGCATGAGGATGTACTAGCGCAAGTTCCATTGCACTAGGCACAACAACTGCGATATTCAAAAGTCAACATGCAAATGGGGCCATAATGTATGCAAGGCACAAATGGGGGCCATTTGCATATCATCTCTTCATTGCATGCAGGTGTACCGATCTCAGATGACTTGCACCTGGCACCTGCCAGGCGGCAGCCACATCGGGGACAACGCCCCTGCGAAATGCGGCAATGTCGCCCCTGCCCAATCGCGGGCTGCATTAAAAAAAAGAATAATCCTATATCCCTGGTGGTCCAGTGGACCGCTGGCTGCCTGATCGTGGGATTAAAATAAATGTATTGCCGAATCCTATATCCCTGGTGGTCCAGTGGACCGAAGTCTGCCCGATCGTGGGCTTAAGTGTGAACATCTATCTAACCCCCATATCCCTGGTGGTCCAATGGACCTGTCTGCCTGATCATGGGCTGAATTAAAAAAATAATAACACTATTATCCCTGGTGGTCAGTGGACCCCATCCCCACCAGCCCACTGATCCCGACGCCCGCTCCCCCTCGGTCAGTGGCGGGCGGCAGCCCCATCCGCCTGCTGCCCCATCCGCCAACTGACACCATCGGTGGGACTGTCGCCCATTGGTCCGCGTGAGTCAATGGGTGTGCAGCCTCATACCAGTCTACATATTCAGATATGTGAATGGATCATAACTGGAATGTGTAGTATAGTATAGGGCTGCATGCCCATGGCATGCGTGTCCAATGGGCACAGCCCCACCGATGGTGTCAGTCAGCCGGGCGGCAGGGCAGGCTGGTAGGTGCTGCCACCGCCCACTGACCGGGGAGCAGGGTGGTGGGAATCAGTGGGTGGTGGGAGGGGTCCACTGGACCACTAGGATAATAGTGTTAATTTTTTATTCAGCCCACGATTGGCCGGACAGGTCCACTGGACCACCAGGGATATAGAATTAATTCCATTGTTTACTTAGCCCACGATCGGGTGGGCAGCGGTCCACTGGACCACCAGGAATATTGGATTCCATGTTTCTTTTTTAATTAAGCCCGCGATCGGGCAGTCATTGGTCCACTGGACCACCAGGGACATAGCAGTTATCTATTATTACACACTTAAGCCCGCGATCGGGTGGGCAGCGGTCCACTGGACCACCAGGAATGTAGGAGTTATCTATTTTTGCACACTTGAGCCCATGATCGGGTGGGCAGCTGTCCACTGGACCACCAGGGATATAGGATTAATCTATTTTTTACTGATGCCTGCAATCGGGCATGGGGGGGCACCACCACGGAGGTGAGGCCGGAGCTCAGGTGGCCACCCACAGGTGGCAACTGCCGTGTTGCACCCTGCAATGCAGCAGCTCACCTGTGGGTGGCCATCCATTTTTGGATCAGCTTTGTGCTGGCACAGGTAAGGGTTATGCATGCATGGCTCTGCACATCCCGGGCTGAATATCGGGCTGTGCAGAGTATGCATTGGCACACCCCCCCCCACCTGCGCCTGCATACATTACTGATGTGCTCCGGCACCGGGTTTAATGCTGCACACTTTCCCCTTTGAATGATCGCACCAGGGTGCATCAGTGGGTTGTGCATGGTGCAACACTGTTGTGCCATGCGCAACCCTTTTGAATATCTGGGCTCATGTTAAGCAAAAGTCAGGTATGAGAGTTCCAATCCCACAACAGCGTAGAACTATTATTAAAATACATTCTTAATTTACAATACACATGTCCATGCTCTGGACTATACAGTGAAACCCATCAGGATGAAGAGCAGTGTCACAGTTTCCAGCATGACAAAATAGACTAAACCTATTAAAATGGCTTTGTTTCCTGTAATAACTCTGCTGCAGAATTCTGCAGAACTGGGTTTCATCATGGCAAGCTTCATTGTTATTTTATAGACTAAAAGGTTTCCTCAAGCAAAAATGTTTGAAGAATGTTGTTTCTTAATTTGTCAAAGCCTTTAACATATGCACTGCAGTTGTGCTTCCCCTTCCATGGAAGTTGAAGATTAATAATGACACAACACAATGTAAGTCTAAAGGGAAAGCACTGTAAAACTGAAAACTACATGCACTTTGGTAAAAGATGTTTCCTAAACTGAGGAAGAAAATACAGTAGAACATAACAGTGCCTGACCTAATACTGATATTTAATATATGGATAGGACTTTTCAATCACAGGACTGATTAACAGTGTTTTCCCTGTGTATTCCATTAATTTCAAGAATGTATATCTCATCAATTAAGCAATTAAAACTATATAACACAGCAATTAAAAGTATGCACAACAGCACTGAAAGCATAGGTCAAAACTCACCCTCATCTTAAAAGAGAAATAAATCCACTAAAAAAGACTGTAAAACTACAGCACCTTCAATACCTCAAAACCAGCACATTACTAAACATTAACCATAGAATGCCTGCCAGAAACCAGTTGCAGTTGCTCACAACATGCTTTTCTCCTCATCCCCTTACAACCTGTGACCCATCTTCATCTCACCGTTGTTATCTACCTTGATGCTCTTCCCATTCAATCTCATACAAAATGCTGCTTCTTCCATGTTGCTCTTTAGCCTAAAATGCTGACCACACACACAATGACTGCACACATACTGGCTGAATGCTGCTCCCCCATGCTGCTTACTGGAACCCTGCTTTAAGTGCTGACCAACTGCAACACTACTCAGTGACTGCCCACACACTGACTAAATGCTGCTCCCCCCATTCTACTTCATCTACTATGCAAAGGGATGTATACAGCTGCTCCTCTATCCTTTACAGCCAGATCAATGAAAATAGTCCCAGAATCCTCCATAAACATACACCACACAACCTGACTGTGCACACAACGCTGCTTGCAAAACCATGCATGCATAAAATGGAAAAAAAACAACAGAAATTTCAGTCACAACAATAACCTACATTTTAATACATTATGTAAAATGCAATAAGGTTAAGTGTGCAATAAGGAGTAATAACTCCATCTCCAGAGCTGATGAAGTCATAATGTCAGTCAGCCTCCAGGCTCATGACATTATGATCTTGTTTATCCCTCCTCCCTAGGTTGAATTATTTCTTGTTATAAAATGGGTAAAGGAAATCCTGGGTCCTGATTGGTCAGAACCCTGTCCATATAGGAGAACAACCCTGGGGCTGGCACTTTTGGTGACAGCAATATGCAGTGCACTCAGAGATTCATGCCTCCCTCTCACCTTCTTTAATCAGTTATTGTTTTCAGTTTACCTCTCCGTCTTGTGACATTCCTCTGTGCATCCAGAGCACCAGGAATAAGTAACATCTGTGAACTATGGTGCTGGGTAGGTGCAGGTTACCACAGGCTGGTAACCTGGAAATGTAGAACAAGACAGAGAGAGAAACATACTCAAATAGAGACTGCCAAGATGCAGAGCTGTGTTCAACATCTACCACTTTTATTGTAGACAAGCTCAGCACTTGTGTATAATGAAAACTGTTAACCACAAAGTTGCCCCGTTCTTCAGGAATCACTCCCTTCATCAGGGGGCATGGCAAGGGAAGGAACACCAAGTCCTGAGCTCAACTGCAATAAATACTGTTCATTTTGAACACAGCTGTGCATCTCTGGCAGTCTCATTTGAATGTGGTTTCACTCTCCTTTTTACATGCAGAGCACCACCTCCACCACCGCCACCGCCATTGCTGAAACTGCCGTCCTTAGATTATTCATCCACTTTTGAAATCCTTTTACTGTACTAACATGATGGTACTTTTAACTCCAGAAAAGTTACAAGTTCAGGACTGATGACAACAACTGCCGAAGCTGACCATAACCAAGAAGTCTGTCACTGCCCCTCTCTCTCTCTCTCTCTCTCTCTCCCTCTCTCTCGGCTACAGTTACAGCTGATGGCACTGTGAACAGCAAACTTCTCACACTGCTCTTATCTCCACACACAGCACACTTCTCCAGTGCCATTCAGCTCAGCAGGAAAACACTAAAAATAATAAAATGTTAGTGTATGTGTGTGTGTGGGGAGGAAGACTACAAATTCCCTGTCTTGCTCGCTCTCTTGATCTGCTAAAGTTACAGCTCACAATGTTGTAAACAAGCATTCTTGTTACACTGCTCTCAGTTCTACAAACAGCACGTTTTCTCTGGTGCCTATCAACTCTGCAAGAAAACACTCAAAATAAAAAATAAACATATATGGGGTGGTATGCAATCATAAAGAAACACTAGGTGAAAAACTCTAACGGCACTTAATACACTTTTCTATTTTCCATTAGAGCTCACTATATATAGGGACTGCTTAATCTCAAATTCCATTAACAGGGTTTAAAAAACAATTTTATCATTGTTTAAGCTTTGTTCCTTTTTGTTATTTTTTAGTACTTGAAACCATGTTATAAGAGCAGAAAGACACTTTGGAGATGTGGGTTGTTGCCTGGTAAGAGAACTGCTGAGGTTCTTAAGGCACTCAGCACAAGCACCTGGTGCCCCACTACGCACATGGGGTGTGCTCTTATCAGGCAACAGCCTACACGCCATCATGTCTTCTTGCTTTCTTATAAAATGGGTAAATAAAATAGAGCATTATGATTGGTCTGCGCATGTCACCTAACCATGCATCAATATAGCTTGATACATTTATTTATTTATTGAAAATTTTACCAGGAGAACATACTGAGCAGCAAGTGCTCATTTCAGATGTGTCCTGGGGAGGGGAAACAGAAGGGTGAGTACAGGCAAAATGAACATTTTACAGTAATAGCAGTTAATAATACAAACTGAAAACAGTGACCAGTTAGGAAAGAGAATTACACAAGTACAAAGCAGAATAGTAGCAATGACCAGTAAGACTTGTAATTACAAAATATATAGAATAGGATATAGAGTTATAGATTTAATAATACAATTAGTGCCTAGCTACCACAGAAACTCAGTGACAACCAGACAGGTGTAAAAGTAGAGTGGCAGGTGAGAGGGATGATCATACGGTAAAGGAGATGGCCGAGTGGTTAGTAGCAAGTGCAGGAGGTGTGTAAAAAGCTTGTAATGAGGGAATTACATGGTCCCCCTGGTCAGAAACATGATTACATTATCAATTCAAAAATAAAATTAATAAAGACTACAGTTTGGCGGCCATATTTTTATATTTTTTTTCCACACAGTTATAGTAAGCTAGGATAGCTCCAGTAATACTGAAAAAAATACACAAGTCAGTTGATAGCTTCAGTGCATGACTGGATTTGATGTTTTCCACAGCTGTCTCCGTAAGCAATAGTTTTAAAGTGCAGTACCTTGTTCATCTATTTTGTTTTTCCATTCACACAGTCACACTGTCTTAATCACTGCTGCCCACACATTTGATACCAGGTACACAGTGATGCTGCTCACATCTATTTTTCTCAGCACACAGTAGTTGTCTGATGTAAGTGTGTGCCTCTGTTCAGACCACAGTCATCCTACGTACAAGAACAGTTTTATATGACTCTACGGGCCAGATTCACAAAACTTTACCCCAGTGCAAACCCAGTTTCTGCCATAGGGGTATTCACAAAGCCAAGTTTGCACCTGCAAACTGGATTTAAGCCAGGGCAAAGTTGTGAGGTGGGCCGCAATGTAAATGAGTGTCTTTCTGCTCAGGCATTTCCCCAGAATACCATTTACAAAGACTTTTTCCCTAAGCAAGGGCTTTTTGCAAAGGTCCTTACATAGAGAAAATACCACTGACAAAAACCTGGCAGTAGTCCATGCAACCCTAGTGGTTGGCAGAGGTTGTGGCAGTATTGCCCCAGATTTGGACTTAGAAATCCTCGAGACAGACTTCTAGTCTTTTGCCCTCTTGTTTCTGTCCCCCCCATCTGCCTCTCCTTCTATCAAATTCTGCTGCAGCAGTATCCTCTATCTTTTTCACACTATAATGAAGTGGCCGCCCATTATAGTGTATTCTCTAACTTCCCCCCCTTTTATTCGTTCTCCCTGTCTCGAGAATTCCCAACTTCAAATAAAGAAAAATGCACAAAACGCCTGAAGTTTATTATGGCGTTTGTTGCATTGTTTAACAGAATGAATTAATAAAAATGAGCCTTTTTCCCCTGTTGAGGTTACTGAATTAAGTCCCTCCTTAAGAAAGCTAGCACTAGCGCTTGTTACAGGTACAGCTTTAGGAGAGAAGCTGTGGGGCTTTGAGAAGGCTGGTCGGGAGTTTTAAAGTACAAGGGTCTTCCTTGTCAGATGTGAGTTGTGCTAGCTAGTTTAGCTGCAAAAGGAAAGCAGTGACAAAATGAAAGCAGCATGTCCCACTAAATAAAAGGGTTTAGTCAGTCTGTTTATCAGACTTGTAGGTTATGCTTTTTGTTTGAGTTTTTATCCACATGCATGAAGAAAACACAAGGACACATTAAACAAATGTACTAGGCAGTATTTAAAGAAGAAGCCCCTACAGATTACCTGGTTGTTGTCTTGACTGAAGCGCTCCTAAAGGAACTGGCAGCCCAGAATGAAGCACATTTGTAGAGGGCTAGAACTGAGTGACATCACAATGTGGGCAGAGTTATTAGCTAATTTAGGTAATTAAGGTTTCAAACTATTGAATATGTGTTTTAACCTGCTTTGAAGACTGTAGTAACTAAGATATCAAAATTGTAAAATAGAATATCAACTTGTTATAACTGTAGTCCCCATTTTGTGTATTAGTGCAGAAATAAAGTGTAATTATTTAATTAGGGGCAGACTACAGTGACCACATGATTAATTATGCCTGTGAATTCCTATAAAGAGAGAAAGGTAGACACAGATGTTAGATAGCAGTGGAAGGAGTAGGTGAAACTCTGTTCCAGAACCATAGAAGATAGTGGAAAGTTAGACTAAAACTACTTCCACTCTATGTTACACCTGAAAGTAACTGTAAGCTCTTGGTGAGCTAGGATTTGATTTGTATCCAGTTTTTCAGTGTTTTATTTCCTCCTTGGTTATGTTATTTGAACTTTTATTTGGATCATTATAATAAAGGCACTCAAGGCGTTCTTGTGTGTCTGACTACCTTTGGTCTCTACCTGTGTTAAGTTGTCTACACCCACACCCTACGACAAAGTGGTTTCAGAAGTAGGATATTACTGGTTGTCTAAGGCGATTGGGAGAAACCAGTAAGGAACCTGACCAGGGTTCCAGACAACTTGGAGTGGAGATGGCATCCGTGGAGAGGAGAAGAAGTTATGAATGGTGACCAGAACCCAGACGGCTTTGACAGGAGACCCTTTAAATCAGGACTGGGTCCAGATGTCAGGAGAAAGGATCCCATGGCAAAGGAGGAAACATGCAGTGAGGAGAGTCTGAGGGGTTCTACAGAAGACTCCTTCAGGAAGAACCACCTGAGGACTTGGCTGGTTTATTACATTGGCTGGCGATTCGACAGAGTGAGATGGAGAAACAGCGGGAAACAAATGCCCAGGAAAGGAGGCGGGAACTGCGGCAGGAAATCAGGTGGGCTGAGACTGTGAAAGTGTTACAATTAATTGGGCCTAATATTGGCAATAATGGGGATAGTGGTACCTCAACCCAAAAGACATCAAGCTAACTAAAATGACTAACTCAGATGATATAGAGGCCTACCTAACTACGTTTGAGAGGGTGGTTAGGGCTTGTAATTGGCCACAAACTCAGTGGGTGGTACGGTTGGCCCCATATTTGTCTGGGAGGGCCCAATTAGCTTATAGTCACATGGACTCTAGAGATGCTGAAAATTATGACCTGGTAAAAACTGAAATACTGAAAAGATATGATATTAGTTCGGAAACATATAGGCAAAGGTTTCGTACCTTAAAGTACCATCCCCAAGACAATGCTAGAGAGACATTTACACATCTACGGGAACTGTGTTGGAAGTGGATACAACCAGAAGGAAAGTCTGTAACTGCAATTATGGAGGCCTTTATTGTTGAACAATTTTTACAAATACTCCCCCATGAGGTACAAATATGGGTAAAAGAACATAAGCCAGAAACAGCAGAAAAAGCAATTTCCTTGGCTGAGGACTTTTTAACAGCCCACCAGACATATTGGAAAGGGACTTCACGTCCCCAAGAGATGGTAACAGGAAGAACTATTTCCGGAACAAGGACTAGTGTTCCAACCACAAGTGACTTAAAGAAGGACACTAAAACTGATAATAAAAGATGCTCTTTTCCAGCAGACATTGTTTGTAGAAACTGCCAAGGGCTAGGCCATATAGCCAGATACTGTCCAAAAATACGTGGGGGTACTACTCATTTGGCTCTGCTAGGTGCAGGATATTTTACTACTATGGTAAAGCTGGGCAATCAAAATGTAATAGGATTAATAGATTCAGATAGCAAAAATACTTTAGTAAGGCCTGAATTGCTTGATACTCAGAGTAATAAAAGTGAAGGACCTGATATGCATGTCATATGTGTTCATGGTGATTCTCAACACTATTCTACAGGGCAGATATGTATCAATATAGATGGGAAATGCTCTGAGGTGACTGCAGGGATAGTTCTTAATCTACCAGTACCGATACAAATTGGCCATGACTACCCTGACTTCCAAGCATTAATACAAAATAAGGAAACTCTGTCTGCAGTAACCACTAGAGCTCAGAGTAAACTGCCACAACAATTGGGGATGTATTTCCATTTCAGGATGAATTGTATGATCCACCAGGGAAAATAAGGTGTCTAAAAATGCTAAGAGACAGCTCCAAAGAAGGTGGGTTGAAAAGAAAAAGGGGTTACCTGAATCAATATCTTCCATTTTTGTAAAAAGTAACATAGCTGAAGAACAGGCTAAGGATTCTACCTTACAATCCCTGTTTCAGCAAGTGGATAAAGCAAATGGTCCTGGTGTCCCTAAGATCATCATACAGCACAACATATTGTATCGGGTATGTACTAAAGAAGATACAGGAGAACAGGTAGAACAACTGATAGTTCTCACCCAGTATAGATGCAATTTGATTTTTCTAGCCCATGATATCCCATTGGCAGGACATGCAGGACAGGATAGAACTTTGGGGAGGATTTTACAAAGGTTCTATTGCCCAGGTATTCACGAAGATGTAGCTAAATATTGTCAGAGCTGCAGTGAGTGCCAAAAGTAAGTCAGGTAGGATGAAAAGAGATTGTTCCCCTGGTACCACTCCCTTTAGTGACAACCCCATTTGAACGGATAGGAATAGATATAGTGGGACCTTTGACTAAGAGCTCCAGCGGAATTGATTCATATTAGTCATCTGTGATTATGGAACTAAATATCCTGAGGCCATCCCTCACGCACTGTCATCACCCAGAAAATAGCAGAAGAACTAGTCAAATTATTTAGTAGAGTGGGTATACCGAAGAGATTTTATCGGATCAGGAGAGTAATTTTAATTCTTCTTTATTAAAAGAACTTTACAAGATTGTTGGGTATTGTGGCAGTACGAACTTCCCCCTATCATCTCCAGACAGATGGACTTGTAGAACGTTTCAATCAAATTTTGAAATGGATGTTGATGAAATTTGTCCATGAGGAAGGGAAAAACTGGGATAAATATTTACCCTATTTGTTATTTGCCTATCGAGAGGTACCCCAGGCCTCTACTGGCTATTCCCCTTTTTTCCTTCTATATGGCAGAAATCCTCGGGGACCGTTAGATGTCATAAAAGAATTCTGGGAAGAAGGGAAGGAGATGAAGCAAAAGGCATTGCCGAGTGTATGAAAACACTGAGGCAGAAAGTTAGTGACTTATGTAACTAAAGCACATGAATCCAGTGTTCAAGCCCAAAAGTACAGAAATCATTGTATGATCAAGGTACAAGTAGGAAACAATTTCAGGGTGGGATCAGGTATTATTATTGTTACCCTCATCTAGTAACAAGTTACTTATGAAGTGGCAGGGCCCCTATCAGGTTCTGAGGCAGACAAGCCCAGTTAATTATGAAATAGCTACCCATGATATTAAACCTGGAAAAAGGTGTATCATGTAAATTTGTTAAAAAGATGGTATGAGAGAACAAATGATGACATCAGTCTCATGGTCATACCTGATGAAGGGGAGACAGATTTTGAAGTAAGCTTATGGGTGACTGGAGGATAGGAAAGGACCCCAAGACATGTTTATAAACCCCAGTTTAGAACAAAAAACAAAGAGAGCAACTAGGCGCTCTGATTCAAACCTTTGCCACAACCTTTACAAGCATACCTGGTAAGGCTAAAAATGTGGAACATCAAATAAAAACTCATAGGCCCAGTTAGGAAAAGACCTATAGACTCCTGAGAGGTTCGAAAAGAGGTGCAAGGAAATCAACAAACTGCTAGCCTTAGGAATCATTGAACCCTCAAAAGTGCATGGGGTCTCCAGTTGTGATAGTGCCAAAGAAGGAAGGAGGTATTAGGTTGTGCCTTGACTTTAGAAACCTTAACCAAGTTGCACAATTTGATGCATACCCTATGCCTCGAATAGATGATATTATAGATAAAATTGGGAATGCTAGATACATATCCACGTTAGATCTTACCAAAGGATATTGGCGAATCCTTTGGCTAGTGCAGATAAAGAAAAAAACAGCTTTGGTACTACAGGCCTTGCTTTCCAGTTGTACTTTCCATGCATTTTGAGCTCCATGGTGCACCAACCACTTTCCAGTGGTATATGGATCAAATATTAACACCATACACTACATTTTGTGCTGCATACTTGGACGATGTGGTCGTATTCAGTAAAGACTGGGATTCCCATTTGACACATCTCCGGACATAATAAATGCAATCAAAATGGCAGGTATGACCATTAATCCCAGTAAATGTGCATTGGCTATGAATGAGACCAAATATTTGGGATTTGTACTTGGTAATGGGCTCATTAAACCACAAATGGATAAGGTAGAAGCGATTGCTAACAGTGTCAGACCAACCACAAAGAAACAAATCCGTTCATTTTTAGGACTTGCCGGGTATTACAGGCATTTTATCCCAATTTCTCTACAATTGCTGCCCTGCTAAGTGATCTGACAAAAAAGGAAATATGGGAATAAAATACAATGGTCACAGAATGTGAACAAGCCTTTAATACCACAAAGCGACACTGTGCTCTTCCCTGTGTTAGAAGCCCTGATTTTGATTACCCATTTGAAGTCCACACAGGCGCCTCTGGGACGGGTCTGGGAGCCGTACTTAGTCAGACTATAAATGGGAAGAACACCTATAGTATATATCTCCGAAAGTTACATGATAGAGAGGAAATACAGTGCGGTTGAACTAGAATGTCTAGCAGCAAAATGGGCAATTGAATCATTACCATTTTATTTATAGGAACCTCTTTTACCCTAGTAACAGACCATAATCCCTTTGCTTTTGTCCCAGATGAAAGATAAAAACAACAGAATCATGAGGTGGTACCTGTCAATACAGCCTTTTACATTTACTGTACAACATTGAGCTGGTACCTGCATGCAAATGCTGATTCTTTATCCCGACAAATGGGATAATGTATAGAATGTTAAAATATTATTTTGAGGTCATAACTCTATTTCGAATAGAGAGAATGATATCGGTATAGACACCTCAGGGTAGTGTTAGAATGAATTAGGTTGAATTGTTCGTTCCTATAATAATAGAAGTATTTAAGGGACCCTGGGATGGAGCTCTATGGTGAGGGAAGGCCAGAGCTCCATCCTACCCAAGTGTAAAGGGTTAGGTTGTCTTGAAAACCTAGATAGGTTATCGCTTAAGCATGGGAGTGAGTGTCAGCATTGCCCCAGATTTGGAGTTAGAAATCCTCGAGACAGACTTCTAGTCTTTTGCCCTCTTGTTTCTGTCCCCACCCCATCTGCCTCTCCTTCTATCAAATTCTGCTGCAGCAGTATCCTCTATCTTTTCACACTATAATGAAGTGGCGCCATTATAGTGTATTCTACACCCCCCTTTATTCGCTCTCTCTGTCTCGAGAATTCCAACTTCAATAAAGAAAATGCACAAAATGCCTGAAGTTTATTTATGGCGTTTGTTGCATTGTTTAACAGAATGAATTAATAAAAATGAGCCTTTTTCCTCTGTTGAGGTTACTGAATTAAGTCCCTCCTTAAGAAAGCTAGCACTAGCGCTGTTACAGAGTACAGCTTTAGGAGAAGCTGTGGGGCTTTGAGAAGGCTGGTCGGGAGTTTTAAAATACAAGGGGTCTTCCTTGTCAGATGTGAGTTGTGCTAGCTAGTTCAGCTGCAAAAGGGAAAGCAGTGACAAAAATGGAAGCAGCATGTCCCACTAAATAAAAGGGTTTAGTCTGTCTGTTTATCAGACTTGTAGGTTATGCTTTTTGTTTGAGTTTTTATCCACATGCATGAAGAAAACATAAGGACACATTAAACAAATGTACTAGGCAGTATTTAAAGAAGAAGCCCCTACAGATTACCTGGTTGTTGTCTTGACTGAAGCGCTCCTAAAGGATCTGGCAGCCCAGAATGAAGCACATTTGTAGAGGGCTAGAACTGAGTGACATCACAATGTGGGCAGAGTTATTAGCTAATTTAGGTAATTAAGGTTTCAAACTATTGAATATGTGTTTTTAACCTGCTTTGAAGACTGTAGTAACTAAGATATCAAAATTGTAAAATAGAATATCAACTTGTTATAACTGTAGTCCCCATTTTGTGTATTAGTGCAGAAATAAAGTGTAATTATTTAATTATGAGTAGGACTACAGTGACCACATGATTAATTATGCCCTGTGAATTCCTATAAAGAGAAAAGGTAGACACAGATGTTAGATAGCAGTGGAAGGAGTAGGTGAAACTCTGTTCCAGAACCATAAGATAGTGGAAAGTTAGACTAAAACTACTTCCACTCTATGTTACACCTTGAAAAGTAACTGTAAGCTCTTGGTGAGCTAGGATTTGATTTGTATCCAGTTTTTCAGTGTTTTATTTCCTCCTTGGTTATATTATTTGAACTTTTATTTGGATCATTATAATAAAAGGCACTCAAAGGCATTCTTGTGTGTCACAACCTACCTTTGGTCTCTACCTGTGTTAAGTTGTCTACACCCACACCCTATGACAGAGGTACTGGGGCCCCCCCCTCCATATCTTCCAATTGCCATCCTGTACATGAATGTGCATGTACATGAACAGCAACTGACTGAGCTCTCAGTGAGTGCATACAGTATACATTACAGCTCATTGGCAGTGATTGACAGCTGTCATTGTCAATAAGCCACACTGTATACGGATGTCGCTCATTAACTCAGTTGATGAGCCAACCATGGTGGTGAGAGGATGGTTGGGCTGGTCACTGGCTGGGGATCAGGTTGGGGGAGAAGGGTGGGGGACACTTTCTGGCAGGGTTTGGAGGCCCACTAGACTACCAGAATTAGGGTTTTGCATATTTCATGGGAAGGGGTTCTGTGATGGGGAGGGTTCACAAGACTATCAGGGATTACATTTTTCTACTGTGGGATGGTGATCAGAGCATGGGGAGGGGCCACTGGACTACCAGGGATTTCTGTATTTTCCAATAAGGACCAGTGATAAATGATCAGGGATCGAGGAGAGACACTAGACTACTAGGGTGTTTTGTTTTCAGGCACGGGACTGGTGATCGGGGATTGGAGAGTGGGGAAGGGTACTAGACTATCAGGGAATATTAAATTCACATACAGGATGGTGATCAGAGTATGGGGAAGGCACCACTAAATTAACCATGAATATGAAGGTGCAACACAAAATTTTGCATTGCGCTTTGTGCTTTTTCATGAATCCTGCCCTATAACTGCTGAAATTGTGTTTTAAAAAGAAAGCCTGCTCCACAGTTGCCAAACAGCCACGGGAATACCTGTGGTTCAGAAAATCAAGAAACGTCAGTCCTGCCTTATAAGGTGAGATCAAAGAGTCTCACAGAAAAAAAGAAATCTACAAATCAGAACAGCACTCAATTACAGGTAAGAAGTAAAAAACAACATATTAAAAACAATTTATTGCCTCATTAAGCAAAAATATCAAAAGCAAACCAGAAAATACCAGCAAGATGCAACAGGCAGAATAAGCATTTTACCAAACATTTAGATGCTTATTTCTACTTTAAATATGCAAAGTAGCCTCAAATATAAAATAAAGAAATCTATTTTATAATCAGAATAACAACAATTTTATAATCATTTTATTTCTCCTTATTATACTATCTTCCACACCATCACTGTAGGTAGGAGAAAATGGGCAGACTGGGTAGGCTAGGCGGTCCTTATCTACAATCAAATTCTTTGTTTTTATGTTTCTTTCTTGCACCCTTTCCCCAGGTTGTATCTGTAAATGAGATATTATTAGCTCAGAATGCCTTTTCTGTTAAAACATTTGAAATAAATTAAATCTAATAATAATTAATTAATTAATTAATTAATTGAATAAATAAATAAATAAAATAACAGACTCCAAAAGGTGCATAATGCTAAACTGACACATTCACAGGTGGATGAAGGTGCCTGGCCTGTGGCCTAATGCCCCAAATATGAACCAGGGGCATGCATCAGTTTAGCTTAATGCACACCTTGTTGTGTGTATTTGCTTACAGACACAATTCTTACCCATCATTTATTCTATATAAACTTATAAAAAGAAAGTAGATTTGATAAGAGTATTTTGAAGTTAAATGCAAAATTCAGAGTTAAGTTTGACATAGCTCAAAACAGCTTACCACTCCAGCCAGTTGAAATTTATCTATTTGAAAGCCAATATTTTAAGTTTCAAGATTATTGATTCGTAAACCACCTTTGAGCTGGAAGCTCGTTTACAAAGGTTCCACGTCTGGACAGGACATACAATACAGTAAAATAGCAATGTCACAGAATCAACTTCAAGGTCACGTGACAAGATTCTAAACAATAATTTTACTCAGTTACAGACTTTAGAGTTGTTTATACATTCTAGTGTGAAGAGCGGAGACATAATCAGTATAGAGTTTAGACTACTATATGATCTTAATTAAAGGAGAATGAGAAAGAACAAAAAGATTATAGAGATGGAAGAGAAACCCTGTCCACAGAGGAAGGCTTTGTCAGAGCTTAGTTAGTGATATAGCTAAGCGGGATGGGGGAAGGAGACAGCGGTGTGATGGGAGGAAGTGTCCAGGAAATGTGGGGTGAATTGGAGAGAGGGTGTGGGAGGAGCAGCCTCACAGACATAGGTAGTGAGGCGCTTTGTTGCACTACGGGATCCTCAGATACATAAAGTGATGAGGGTGGGGATTAGAGAGTCACAAGGCAAGTGCTGTAGTAAGGGTTGTTACTATATGTAGGGGTGGCCAGGGTGAGAGGCTAAGTGCTGCTACTAAATGAAGGGATGGCTCTCTCATAGGAAAACAGGTATTACTCAAAGCAGTTGCAAGTGAGTAAGTTGGTGAGGTGTTGTTTAAGTTGTGTTTTAAAGATCCTCAGGCTCTGTTAGCCAGTTGTGCAGACTGGAAGATCATTCAACCATTGTGGAGCCTTGTAGAAGAAGCATTGCCCCAGGGATGTTCTTCTAAAAGGTACCTTGACAGTGCAATGTGAAGTCCCATGGGTATTAGGCTGGTAACTAGTTATCTGGAACATTTGTTGGATACAAAGGGTACAAGAGCTAACAGTGCTTTTTTCCCTAGGATGCAGGTCTGGAATTTTATCTCGTCATTAAGGTTGATCCAGTTTGTGTGATTATATAGCAGGCATGTGTGCAGTTGGTTGTCAGCCCCTTGGACAAGCCTGCAGGCCTTATTTAGCACAGTGGAAATCCTTTTAAAGGCAGTGTCAGAGGTTGCGTTGTATACCACTAGGCCATAATCAACAACTGACAGTGCAGAACTCAAGATGAAAATTTGCAGGGCATGAGGTATTTCCTGTGTCTTTACAGGATTCCAAGCTTAGCGTTGACACATTTACCACCTGATCGATGTGATAGGGTTAGGGTTAGATCGAAGTGATAGAAGAAGGGGAAGGATTTTTGATGTGAATATCCAGGTCTTTGAATATCTGTACCTGCTCAAGTGGGGCATTTTTGTTGTTGGTGATGGTCAATATGAGATTCTTTTTCCTAAGGTGGGGGCTGGTTAGTAACATCACCTTGGTTTTTTATAGTTGAGGAGAAGTTTGTAGTTTGTAAATCAGTCCTCCAACAAGTTGAAGGTAGTTTGCAATTTACATGCCAGTTCACTTATATGTAGGCTTCGGCTCAGAATTACTGCATCATTTGCATAAAGGATGACTCTACTGGGGCATGATGTGGAAAGTCTGTTTATGAAGAGACTAAACAGTAGAGGGCCAAGGATGGATCCCTGAGGGATGCCTAGGGAGAGCTTTCTGACAGTAGATAACACTGCTCCAATCTTTACCCTTTGGTTCCTGCCGGCTAGATAGTCACTAAACCAGCCCAGAGGCTGGTGACAGGCCCAGATCTGCCAGATGTTGTAGGAGAATCTGATGATTGACCATATCAAATGCCTTCACTAGGTCAGTAAAATGGACCCCACAAGGCTTCCATCATCCGTGGCTTGGTGAACATAGTCCGTAAATTCAACCAGGGCTGTGGTGGAGCTGTGGCCTTTCCTGAAGCCATGCTGCTAAGCACACTGTGGTTGTATATATCCAGGTATTTGGCAAGCAGGTCTGACACTATTCTCTCAAGTGCTTTAGAGAGAGGGACAGTATGGATATGAGCCTATAGTTGGCCATGGAAGCTCTATCACCATTTTGTACACTGGTATGATGAGTGCCTGCTTCCACAGGGCTGGAAATTTTCCCAAGGATAGGGACTTGTTGAACATTTTGTAGTGGGATGATTACCTAATCAAGGTGAGTCCCACCATCTTCATGTCAATTAAATCACTATCTATTCTTGTGTTCCCAAGCACTCTTTATGTATTACTTAGTGTCATTTACTGAGATATGCCTGAAATTGAATTTTGGGTGGTTAAGTGAGGCAGTGTTATCTCGCTGAGCCACCAAGTCATTCAGGCAATTGTGAGGAGGACAGAGCTCAAATCCATGAAGGCAGCATTGAAGGAGTTGGCAATGGCTAGAGGGTCCAGCATGGTGTCACTATTAAGGGTGAACATAGAGGGTACTTTCTTATCAGTTTTACCTTGCAATACTTTTATATGTTGTCCCAAAACATTTTACCAGTACCCCAAGTTTTATAGAGTTGCTCTTTGTAGTGTTTTGCCTTGGCTGCCCTAATGGCATAGGAGCAATTGTTCCTAGCTTCATGGTACTGTTGGCTGTCATGAGCTATTCCTGAGGTTTGGCCTTATTCCACAGGTTATCTCAATGATGCATCATCTCCATTAGGCTGCCAAGAGTCACCGATTCTGTGTGCCATGGACTTTGTGCCTTCTCGAGGGTGTGAAGGTGTTGCAAATGGTATTAAACTTGTCTGTGAAGAACTTTAATGTCATATCAATGTCCTCAATTTTATGCAGCATTCAGACAACTCCAGCAAGAGTGGCTTTGAAGTCACTAAGTATGCCTTTCCTGAGTACTCTACTCTCAATTATTATAGGCAAAACCTTCTCTTGTTTTTTAGATGAAAGGCAGATGATTGGGGAATGGTCACTCAGAGAATCTGATAAAACAATCAATCAATCAAAATCTTTATTTATCCAGGTGAAACGTCGCTGAGCAGAGTTCTTTTGCAAGATGAACCTGGCTAGGGTAGACTGATACATATGTATATATGACCAAACAAAGTTTAACATGTGGTATACAATTTACAAAGTAACATACAACAAACAATAATAGGCATACATCTTACATTATTTACAGATATACATATCTATAAAATGATGTTCGGTGTTAACAGCTTAAGTAGCAGGAGGACAGAATTTGAGTTCAGAAGGTGAAAGGGTAGAAAGGGTATGGGTAAAGACTATGGGCCTTAGGGTACAGGGACAGTCAGCAGGGAAGGGACACTAGCTAAACAAGACCAGTAAATTTGACCAAGAGACAGTGCTAGGTAAAGCTGATAACAGTTGTGTAGTTGACTTAACAGGAGTGGATAAGTAGTAGAAAATGCAGTAGAAAGAAGTAGAGGATGGTAATAAATGGATAATAGAGCAGGTTAGAAGACAGACTACATGGAGATGCTAAGGGAGCTAATTCCAACTAGAGGCTGATAGCATTTACATGGTTCCTTTAGGGACGCAGTGAGGGTCTTGAATGAAGAAATGCTGATAATTGAGCTCAATTTTAAGGTTTTCTGCAGATTGTTCCACATTGTTGGCAGCGTAAAGGTAATGGATGCTGTGCCCATGTGAAGTGGACTTTGGGAATTTTCAATAAGATATAGGAGTGACTTCTCAGGGCATAGGTACCTAATAGATTTAGTGGGAGGCAATCTGAAATATATTGTGGAAGTTTTTTTGAAATAGCTCTGGAGGTCCATAATGCGGAGTTTTTTTCTTGCCTAAACTGGAGGGAAGTCCATCCTACAGCTGAATATAGTGAACAATGGTGCATAGTGAAGGTAAGACCGGTGATAAATCTCAATGCTCTGTGGTAAAGCGTATCCAGTTTAGAGAGGTGAGAGGTAGGACATCGACTATGAAGGAAGTCCATAGTGAGAAGTAGGACATCGACTATAAAAGAAGTCCACATAATCTATTAGTAAAAGGAATGTTGCTTGTACCAGCATCTTTTGGCATCACTTGTAGCTAAGAAGGTAGCTAATCCTAAAACAGTGACCCTCTTCACCCGCTCCGGGCAGCTGACTAGTACCCAATCAATGAGGGTACTATTACCAGCCTTGTAATTATGGTGAGTTGGTTCTTGCACCAGCTGGGTAAGGTACATGGTGTCATTGAGATCCTTGAGAGGCTTACTCTCTTTAAAAAGCCATCTGATTTTAAAGTTCTCTGTAATCAGGACCTCAGAGTTCTAAGTATGGTAACATTTTTAAAAGAAAAAAAAAGAAGTGACATCTGATCAATTTAAAATTAGCAAAAATAGTCAAGTTTGAAAAAAAATTGCCAAATGTACAAAGATTTGAAGTTTTCCTTTTCTGATGAAAAAGTGGAAAAGCCTTGAACTTTGCCCTTTGTGAAGATCTTACAACATGATCTGATTTCACCAAAGTGAGGACATAGTGCACTTTGTGAAACTGCATAAGGTGCTTCATCAATGAAGTCAGCTCCACTTTGCAAGAGTAAATTGCCAGGCAGGTCACACTGTGTACAAAAAAATGCTTTTGTACTGATAAGTTTCCTGACTGTACTCTTAGGGCTAGATATTCAAAGGGGTTGAGGTGCACCAGCGCAACCCCAGAACTGTGCCCCAGGGTAATATTCAGAAGGGAATTGCACAGTGCAATTCCCAATGTGCTGGGGTGCAAAGATAATGTATGCTGCACATTTCCAGGGGGCCATGCTCATGCATATGTGGCACAT
Source organism: Neoceratodus forsteri (assembly GCA_016271365.2). Classification (NCBI taxonomy): domain Eukaryota; kingdom Metazoa; phylum Chordata; order Ceratodontiformes; family Ceratodontidae; genus Neoceratodus; species Neoceratodus forsteri. The sequence continues at coordinate 274,334,105 of CM057453.1, read as the reverse complement.
ACAGATATTCAGCCCGGGATGTGCGGCGCATCTGCTGGCACAACCCTGAGATGTGCTGTATACCTGGGCTCAAAGCTGAGCATTTAAAATATGGCTCAAGTGCAGGCCACCCACTGGCAGGCTGCTGTATCGCAATGCACAACACAGAAGCTGCCAGACATTGGTGACAACCCCCCACAACACACAAGCACACAATAGGCCCTGGTAGTCTAGTGGTACCCCCCTCTCCTTCTGTAGTGGTGATCACCATAGTGTAGTATTAATATCAGCCCTAGTAGTCTAGTGGTATCCCCCTCCCCATCCCGACCATCCAATCGCCATTATTTATCATAGAAATATCCCTCGTGGTCTAGTGGTTCCCCTCCCCGCCCCAGACCCCAATCGCTGGTGGAATTGCTACTTTACAGTTCCATGGTGGTCCAGTGGTAACCCCACCCCCCACCCACACAGGACCTCAGCCCACCCAGCTCCCCCTGGTCATCTGGGTGGGCAGCATATCCACTAGCATACCACCGCTGCTGCAAGTCTTCATTCACAAAGTTGTGAATTATTACAGTATGCACTGAAAGCCCATTGGTCCACAGTGTAGACCAATGAGCTTGCAGCCACTATTAAGCTGTCATTTGGCAGGCAGCTGCAGTCTGTGAGGGAGATGAAGACAGGCATAATGTTACATGCATAAAGTTTAGAAATCACTTATTCTGTGGTACCATATATGCAGAAACACATTTAAACATACCAATGTCTGCTACTCATTGGGGTGATTTTGTCTGATTAATGTTTATGAGCACAAACTATGTACTGTATCATTATTTCTATAGGTCTACCAATTTGTTGTGTGGCAAATGTTCCTGTAAGGTGAAAAATTAAATGCTGTATGCCAGTTGTTTTTCTTGCCTTTATAGATGACTTGAAGTGTAAGGTAGTCACCAGCATGAGTACAGGTGAGAAGAAAGACTGACACCTGACACTTGTGCTCTAGACTAGTGACCTCAACCTGCTTTGCCTTTAGTTTAGCCATCGCCAACTGCAAGCATGGTATTACTGTAGGTTAATACTGATATGTCTAAGTAGATTATCAATTCTTCAGGTTTGAACTCCTGTCTGACAGCTGTGCTGACTCTGCAGGGAAATTTTTCTCTTAGCTCAGGGTAGTCAGTCTGAAACTTCTGGGCAGTTGTTTATTCATTTCTCTTTGAAAACCTCATATAGCTCAAAACTACCAAACCCACTGGCTTAAAACAATATTCCTCCAAACTCCATCAGGGTTGTGGGTTTGCATACGTGTACCATGACAGTAGCTACTACAAGAGCCACGTGAACATTTAAAATGGCACCCTATGAAGACAAACATTTTAAGAAGTTTTTTAAGTTTTGTGTCAACATCCTCTATTAGCAGTGGAGGCCTCCATCTTTGTCTGTTTTGGGAGTGATGAGGGACATACTGGCTCGAGGGTAGAATATCTATCATCTCATTCAGATAATCCATTTTGAATCTCCAGACACTACTCTTATCTATTATTTGCTTTATTGTGGTATGGAAACATCACCTGAAACTCATGACCCAATGCCTGCTGCATATTTCCCAAGCTAGAACTTTGTTATGGCAGAATACTGAGCATACTTTGATCTCCACTTTTGTATGGGAGTGGATATCAGCTCCCAAGCTATGGATGCTGCTACATTCAGAAGAATATCAGTGTATTTTGACACATAATCTGGATACACGCCATCACCAAAAGAAATAAAATAAATATTTTCCTTGTGGCCTTAGGTCAACTCAACCACTTCAACATGGACATCTTCATCAGAGCAGAATAAAGCAGGAATGATGTAGAAGAAGAATAATGGGTTGCACAACAGGCTGCCAAAGCTATGGTCATGTGTGAATTCAAACAGGAACTAGGCAAGCATACAAAGATATGAAACACCAATAATAGAGCCTAATTTGTGTTATTAGGAACTAGTGGCAGAACAGCAAGACTGGGGTAGTGTGAATGGGAGTAAAATGTAATGTTAGTGGTTCAGAAAATGTCACTATACTAATAAACATCTACTCACTGGATTGCAAAAATGAACAGTTGTAAAATTAAACAATGCAACAGTATTTTTAATATTTGTTTACTATTTCATATTTGTATTTATCATACTAATATTTAAACATGAAAACAGAAAATATGTGAAAGTGAGCAAAGTGACAAACTGCCTGGCATAAAGTAGATTTGTTTCATGGAGTGTGTATTATTATTATTAATAAAGCATATTCCAAAATTTGGGAACTGCCTCAGCTGCTGTGTAGAACGTTTGCAGTCACAACAACAGTACTCTGTCAGCACAGAAAATGTGAACTTCTTTAAGTGTGAAAAGAAGTATATTTTTATAAATTATCTGTGTTGTTCTATAGGTATTATATTTACTAAGTAAAGAGCTAGTGTAATGCCTAAAACTAATATTAGTTTTTAAAAGCAATCAACTACTACATTTTATGTCTAAGGTACTTCTTCTTTTCCCTTTAGTTAATTAGAAGATGTTTTTTTCTTTTTTTTTCCTTTATGTTTTTACCTGTTTTGAGATGTGATGTTTGGAAGAGCATTCTGCTTGGCAGCTGACATGTATCGCTGTGTTCCACCTATTGCATAATTAGCTCTGTCACTTCACTGATTGTGACATCACAGCTGCTCAGGAAGAGCCAATCAGCAACTGCCAGGTCAGTCACCTATGATGTCCCTGTCAGTGAGGTCTCAGGACTGATGATATATGGGAGGTATAAAACTAGGTACCTGTATGTTAGCTTTCAGACATATTGCTATTCCACACATCCAGCATAATACAATCACATGTAAAGCATTCTAATGAACAATGGAAAAAATAAAATTAGCTCAGAAATAAAAAAATGCACAACTTACTACTTAAAATTTGTAGTAATTGCCTGTCTGCTTTTTTGGTTCCGTTCACTCTTTAAGTGAGCTTCCTCTGCTGATAGATCAATACTAAAAACATCCCACACATAGGATTTAGATATGTAGTGGTAACCAACTGTGGGAGGAGTAGGGGTCTGTGGCTCCTCAGCTCCTCAGCTACTTTTCAGGTTCCATGCCTTGTGGTTGCTGTTTGTTTCTGAGGATACATTGGACTTGGACTGACTAACTTTGCCCACCATATTGGTGTCACTAAAACCATTTACATGTTTATAGGCTTCTGGACCTATGCCAAATAAGGGAATCAAATACGTGTCTCAAGGTCATACTTGTTGACTTTTCTTTTTTTTTAGGACTAAGGTTCCAAAGGCGCATTTTTTACATCATCATCATCATCCTCAATTTCTCTGCTTCTTCTTAACCAATATCCTCAGACTTGCATTTCTAAGTTATCCTTGGCAACATTTTCCTCACTCTGACCTACCTTCATCTGTGTGGTGTTGGAGCAAATATAGAAGTATGCTTGGCCTCACTCTTCTTGCCTTCTGCATCAGTATTTGTAGTAGCAAAGTCAGCTGCTGTCACCATACCTTTGCCTTATAATGCTGAGTGCTGAGTGGTGATTGCTGTTAACTGCTGCATTCTTCTCTTCACTTTAACAATAATTCCCCCACCTGACCTTTCCCACCTCCATCTTTCCTGGATACTCATCATCATGTACAACTGTCCACAGTAAACAAGTGATGCAACCACTGAGCTGCAAAATAACATTGTTATTTCATGCTTTCTACACAAACAATGGATTGTTGTGGTGCTTAGCAAAAAATGTATTTTGCTCTACAGTACTGTACAGTATTTTGTACTTGAAAATAATGTGCACTGCCAAAACACTAAAGTGTGCAAAGAACTGACTGGTCTAGCATAGCCCAAAAATATATTTTTCTGTACTTCTTACATGAAAAGGGTCACTGCCAAGCACTGAGCTGCAAACTAGGACATTCAATTCACAACCCTACACAAATAACTGATTTTTGTCTGACACAGTCAACAATTATGTTTCTCTAATACTGTATTTCTTATTTGGAAAACGTGCTCTGCTTGAACACAGAAGTCTACCACAGGGCTGCTGTTTCACAGCACTACACATATAAATGACCAGTGTAGGCCATGCCTCACGCCATGCCGGCGACCTGGGTTCGGAAATGAGCTCGGGCCATCAGGGGTCAGCAGGGAGGAACTGGGATTGAGTATCCGCAGACTGCTTTCCTGGTCCTGGGGTGGGATGGGGAATCTCACCACACTGTAGTGGCCCCTGGGGATGCTCAGGGGCACTACTAGTGCTGGTGATACTGGAAGGGGAACGCAGAGGATGTCAGCACATTATGCCCGGACATCATTGCATGGCCATGTTCCAAGGGACCAATCAGAGGAAAATGGCTGGGCTTGACCATGCAGCTTGATGGCCACATTCCTAGCCACATGGAGGACTTTGGCAGAGTCCTGTCGGGGAGGGTCCAGGTCTGTCCTGGCTGGCTGAGGCAGAAGGGCAGCCCTCCAGTGGGATGGCAAGATGGCCATCCCAGATCCTCCTGGGTGCAGTTTGAGCTACCCAGTTCTCCGGGCTGGCGGGCGGCGGCTGGATGTTCAAGCTGGAGTGTGCGCGAGCAGGAAAAAGTATTGCATAATAAAAAAATAAATGACCAGTGTATCGCAGAGCCAAAAAAATTTTTCTACTATTTCTTACTTAACAAAAATGTGTGGTGCCGCAGCAATGAGGTGCAAAACAGGAGTGTTGTTCACAGCCTTATATACAGTAAATAACTGACTGTTGTCCTGCACAGCAAGAAAACAGACTTTTTCTATAATATTTCCTAATTAAAAAAAAAAAACAGCTCACTTCCAAAGCCACAGATTCCATTACAATCAACGACTCAAACAGTGGTCAGCACAGACCATTAAAAGAAAATGATGCAATGGTAAAACAATGTTTGAAACACTGAGTAAAACAGCACTAGATCTGAGAGTAGCCTCTCCTCCCCCAAACAGATTTATTGTAGATGACATGAATTGTTTGACTTTTAGAGAAAGCAGTTACATCTTCTAAAATATCTGCTAACATATCCGCTAAAACCATCAACCAGAATACAAGCTTTCAAAACCCTGCATGCAGATAGATTTAAGATTTCTGCACTAATTTCAGTTGTTTTCAACATAATGCTTTTGTTCAGCATTGAGACACATCCTTCTACCCTCACTCTGTGACTGTACACTAAGCTTGGGAATTGTATGTTGAATTTCCGTCTGAAGCATATTTGCATGTGACCATCCTTTCTGAAGGAAATTAGACATCTAACCCCTCCCCAGAGCAAATTTCATGAGGTCAAATTCATTTTTCTGATATTTCTTCACCATTAGATGATGTGAGTATGCAGATAGATTTAAGATTTCTGCACTAATTTCAGTTGTTTTCAACATAATAATTTTGATCAGCATTGAGACACATCCTTCTGCTCTCACTCTGAAGCATGTTGCATGTGACCATCCTTTTCAGATGGAAACTAGACATCAGACCCACTCCCCAGAGCATACATCATGAAGTCAAACTAACTTTTCTGATATTTCTTCATCATTAGATGATGTGAGTACCCTACCATCCCACCACTTCATAGTGAAAACTACTTGTGAGTAATGTAATTTTACATCAAAGTTACATGAAATGTGATAGAAAAAAAACAAACAGACAATGGTGGCAAGAAAAGAGCAATGGCACATCCAGTCTGTCTGTGGTTCCCCATCCAATCCCAGGACCTAACGTACAGCCAGGGTCCTAGACCTCCCTATCTCCACCCATTCCCATTTGAGTTTCTATTGCCCCAAGTAACCACTATACATCTTAACCAACCATGCTTGAAACCATTGATGGTTTTAGTGCCCACCACCTTGGCTGGTAGACTGTTCCATGGTTCCACCACCCTTTTTGTAAAATAATTAGTCCTCATGTCCCCCTGAACCTCCATCATGTCAATTTCTACTCATGCCCACATGATCTTGAACTGATACACATGCTAAATAATTCCATACACCTCACCTTGTTTAATCATTTCAGGAACTTGAAAGTCTCCACCATATCTCCCCTCTCCCTTCTGGTCACCAGTGAGTACATGTTCAGTGCCTTGATGTGCTCATCATTGTAGTTGTATTCTGTACCATCTTCAGTCTGTCTTTATGTTTCCTGAGGTGAGGACTCCAGAACTGGGCACAGTACTCCAGGTGTGGCCTCACCAAAGATCTATAAAGAGGTAGTATTACCTATTTCCTTCTGCTATCAGTAGCTCTCTTCATACACCCCAGAACTTATTTGCCTTACTATAGGCCTTGTTGCACTGGCTTGACTGTTTGATAGTGTCACTGATGATGAATTCTAGGTCCCAATCCTCAGTTGTAGTGTTAAGTCTTATTGCACCCATCCAGTACTCTGTTTTGGGGTTCTTGTTCCCTGGGTGCATCGCCTTGCACTTTTTTGGCATTGCATTTTAACTGCCATACCTTAGACCACCTATCTAGCCTTTGTAGGTCACTCTGCATTTCCCTGATTCTCTCATCACTATCCACCTTCATATAGAGTCTGGTGTTATTTGCGAAGAGACACAACCCACCCTGGATTCCTTCTCTAGTGTCAATGATGAACATAGTGAAGAGGACCAAGCTCAGGACAGACCCCTGTGGTGCCCCGCTCATGACCTCCCTCTCTTTTGATTTGACCCCATTGACCCCAACCCTCTTCTGCCCCCCTTTAGTCAGTTACCTACCCATATTATGATGTTTCTAGCACACCCAGAGTCTCAATCTTCTTCAGCAAGCATCTGTGAGGCACCAAGATGAAAACCTTGCTGAAGTCAAAGTACAGTAAATCCTTGGCATGGTCCTATCCAATTCCCTCATCACCAAGACAAAGAAAACTATCAGGTTAGTCTGACAAGACCTCACTGTCATAAACCCATGCTGTTTACTATCCTGGAGACCACTGCTGTCCAGGCAGTCTATGAGGTTGTCCTTGACAAGTGACTGTATCAGCCTTCCTGCAATAGAGGTAATACTTACAGGTTTGTAGTTTCCCACTTGTTCCTTCCTCCACTTATGCAGCAGAACTATATCTGCCATCCTACAGTCCTTGGAACTTCACCCCATCTGTAATGAGTTGTTTATTATTCCTTCCATGGTTTCAGCCAGTTCCATTGCCAGATCTCTTAGTACCCTTGGATGCTTCCAATCTGGTACCAGGGCTTCACCAATCACTACTATAATTCCAGAAAATATTTGAGATCCATATTAAAAAATGTTATTGGCCACATTAAACAAATACAACTGGTGATTACATGCCCACTATCCATTCTAAATTCCACACTTGTTGTGGTCAAATTAACACCTGTGTCATGTTTTACATAACCAATTACATTTACTGGCTGTCATTTACCATTCCTCTAAGTCATGCAAAGAAAACAGGACACTGTCTTTGAATTAGCAGAAGTGGCAGGCCTTGATGTACTGTCCAAGCTTCTTCAAACCTAAATGTTTTCTTTTTCCTGTTAAGATATATGTATCACATTTACATGTATGCCTATTTAACTATCTTGGCTAGTTTAGATATGAAGTCTTTGTTTGACTGATCTTTTTTTCTACTTTGATGTTCTTGCATATTTTAAAGAAATATCTATCTATCTATCTATCTATCTATCTATCTATCTAGCTACTTATTTCAAGTGTTTCACCAGGAAAAACATGCTGAGCTAACAACTCATTTCCAGATGTGTCCTGGGAGAAAGAGGATGTTGAAAGTGCAGTAATAAATTACATGAGTAAGGTTACAATCATAAAATAATAATTATAAAAGTAAAAGTATGCAGTAGACAAATGAGAGGAAGCACAAAGTAAGTAATGCAAAATATAGCATATCAAATCAATAGCATAACAATAGCAATATTTCCACAAAGTACAGCTACAGTAGCAGTGTAATAAGAGCAAGAAGGAGATTATGGACTGTAGCTGGGGGATTAGTCAAAGGAATTAGTCAAAGGGATAAGTGGACCAATAAACCAGAGTAGTAGGGGTAGGAATTAATATGGAGGAGGAGCAGTAGGATTAGCATAGGATCAGTAGAATCTGCAGGTGTGAGTAGTGAAGTCACAGAAGAGGGATTTTAGTGATATGGAAGAGGAAGCATTGTGAAAGGCAACAGGGAGATTGTGCCAAAGTTTGGGGAAAGTGAATGGAGAAAGAGCTTGACCAACAAGAGATTTTACAGGGGCGAATGAGACAGTGGGTGTCAGATCTGCAAAGGGAGTAGGAGGTGGAAAGAGGGGAGGAGAGGAGGGAAGAAAGGTTGGGGGAGGGAGTCCAGCCAGAATGTGAACATGAAAGTGGCACAGTGAGCAAGGCACCTGGCATCAAGTGAGAGCAGGGAGAGGGAGTAACACAGGGAGCAGTGATGGGTTCTGGGGAAGCATTCCAGGGCAAAGTGGCAGAAGAAGTGAAAGAGGGGATCCAGCCTCACAAGGCTGGACATGGGGGAAGTGCTATATGCAATGTCACCATAATCAAAGATATGTAAAATTATCTTTGTGACAATCTCTCTATGAGTAGAAAGCATGATACTTGATTTGTTCCTGTAAAATGTCCAAGGTTTTGGGATCAACTTCTTGTGGATGGCATCCAGATGAGAAGAGGGACCAGATGACAAGCCAACCATACCCCAAGGTATTTAAAGGAGAGACATCCACAAACACACCACCATCAAGGGTCTGGAAGGAGGGGGAAGAGAAGAGCTTGAGAAGCATCTGCCCAGTGCCAAAGATCATGGAGACTGTTTTTATTTGCACTGATGGACAACTGGTTGACCTAAACCAGTGCTAGATGTTTCTGAATTCCAGTTGGAGATGGGTTGTGAGGTCAGAGGCAGAGGAACCAGAGGCATAGAGAACTGTTTCATCAGCATAAATATGAATGGATGCAGAAGAGCATTTGAGTAGAAGGTCATTTAGGAAAATGGAGACTAGGATTGAGCCAACGATGGATACTTGGAGGACACAAGAACAGATGAAGAGAGAGGAGTGGAGATAGTGTCACCAGTATGGACAGCTCATGTCCAACCTTCAAGGTATGAGCAAAGCCACTCAACAGAGGAGGGGCAGAGCTCAACTGATTTCAGCTTGCCCATGAGGATGTGGTAGACAACAGTGTTGAAGAGCTTTCAGTAAGTTGGACACCCCCATAAAACCAAACTAGTACCCACATATGGCATACCATTTACTTTTGGCAAAACTATTTAGATTGGTACCACTCCATGTTTTAGAGTGTATACTAGGCTCATTATCTAAAGGAAGGGGGTTGGGGGTACAATAACCCCAAAATAACCATTGTAACTACAACCAGGTCCAGTGGAGAGGATGCTAGATGTATGCTAGATCTAACTGCTGAGGGGGCCCCATTAATTCCAAACAGAAGCAATGTTCAGAATGTCCAATACAGCAGCTGGGAATGTGCAACTTGGCTTTATTATACATGTTACTAAAACATCAGTGGGTCAATCATGGCAAACAGGTACATTTTCAAGAACTCTCCTTGCTAGGCAGTACAGTTCTCCACAGAAACTGATCAGTCTGTCTGTATGCTGTTAATCTAGTTACTGATGTATGTATCCTGTTAAATTACTCATTGTTCCACTTCCCTTCCCCCAGGATGTATCGTGAGATGAGCTTGTTGCTCAGTGTAACCTCCCTGGTGAAACATTTCAATAAATAAATAAACAGAAGCAATTCCTTTAAATTCCCCATGATGTATGCTCATGGACTGTGCCACACACCTGAAATAGTTCAATTACCCAAGAGTGTATGCTTGTGGACTGGACCACACACTCTGAGCATTTCCATTTCTCATAGGTCTATGCTTGTGAACTGGGCCACACACCTCATTGAGCAGCAATGGCCTTTGCTCAGGGTAAACTGATGCCCATCAATGAATTAGTTAGCCCTGCCTTGTAAGCTACCCTATGGTGTTCCTCCCAACCTTTTCCCAAATCAACAGTCTCTGTCATTCCTTCAAGGTTACATCACAGAAGCCTTCATTCCCCACTGAAATGCTGAAGACTCCAAACTTTACTTCAAATTATCACACTTAGGTGAACAGGGGTTCTGACAGATGTGATTTGGCCTTATCTTTGGGCACACACACCCCAGAATAAACCCCCTAACTAGAGAACTTGTCTCCCAGTTTAGTACTCACAGAATAGTTGCTCCTTTCTCTAGGCATGGAAACTACACATGAAGTACCATTTTCCACAGAGTAGTTGCCCCTTCCTTAAGACATGGGAGCAACCCAGAAAGTTTCTTTTTCCCTCTGTATTCACAGACTGGTTGCTACTTCCTTTAGGCATGGAAACAACCCAGAAATCTCCCTTTTCCCTTTGTGCTCACAGACTTGTTGATCCTTCCTTTAGGCATGAAATCAATAGAGAAAGCACCCTTTTCCTTGGTAGCTTGTCAGAACAGTCTCACACAAAGTCCTTCTCAAAGGCAGCTGTACCACACTAGGATCTTCTATGGATTTCCCCTTGGATCCACTGATCTAGCAGTCCTTCCACTTCTCTGGAGGAAAATCAAGGAATCCTGCTTAAGAAAGGTCTCCACTGCTTCGCTGGGACCTGGTCAATGTTATCCAAACTAGGTGAGAAACTCAGGGCCTCTGACACAGAACCCCATTGGTAGAGCTCCTGCCACTCTCACTTTCATAATAAGACTAACTCAACATTCTATACCTCTCCAGAGCAGCTGACTCAGAAAGGTTATGCTGCTCCGAGGATTCTAAATGACATAGTCATTCTTCCTCAAGCTAGCTGAGTAAGCAATGATGTCATTATGTAAGAAGCCCTAAATGAGATCCTTACCAGCTGCCTTGTCTACCTAACTAATACTAATACTGATGGGATTCTAGTAACCCCAGGGGACTGGTTGGTTACACACAAACAGAGGAAAATATTGCCAAATCACTGCTGAAAGGGGACAAGACATTTTTCAGATACATAAGTGAGAAGAGAAAGACCAAGGGAGGGATAGTTAGGCTGAAAGGGAAAGGAGAGGTTTGTGTGGGAAAGGACCACCAAAAAGCAGACATACTAAACAAATATTTCTCTTTGGTATTCACAGTAGAGGAACCAGGTAGTGGGCCAGCAGTAAGTGACAAGGGTATCAAGGGACTTGGACATTAGCCCTTTTACAGTGGAAATGGTCTGAAGGAAACTGTGGCAATTAAAAGTGGATAAGGCAATGGGACCAGACAGGGTGCATCCCAGGGTATTGAGGGAGCTCAGGGAGGAGCTGGCTGTACCTCTGACAGTCCTGTTTAACCTGTGACTAGAAAGAGAGAAGAACCAGGAGACTGGAAGAGGCTGCTATAGTTCCACTCCAAAAAGTGGAAAAGGAGGCATGAAATTACAGGCCTCTCTTACTGGCTTCAGTAGTGGGCAAAGATTGTCAATCACTACTGAAGGAAAAATTATGGAATACCTTGTTACTGATGGACTACAGGATCTGAGACAACATCGTTTCATAGAGGGAAGGTCTTGCCAGAGAAACCTGATCAAATTATTTGAATGGTTTACCAAGGTAGTGTATCAGGTAGGCATGGCTGATTTTAGTAAGGCCTTCAACACCGTTTGACATAGAAGGTTGGTGAACAAGTTGAGAAGTCTTGGATTGGGTTCTAAAGTAGTAAGATAGGTAGAAAGCTGGCTAGAAAATAGGAGTCAGATGGTGGTGGTAAATGGCATCCACTCTGGAGAAGGCAAGTGACCAATGGGGTGCCACAAGGATCAGTCCTCTCCAATGTCTTTATTAGTGACATTGCAGAGGGACTGGAAAGAGACTGGAAGGGAAGGTATGCCTGTTTATGGATGACACATAAATCTGCAAAAGAGTACACTCTCGGGGGGGGCTAGAAAGAATGAGGGAAAATCTAAAAAGCTGGAAGAATGATCACAAGTTTGGCAGGTAGGATTTAATGTAAAAGTAAAATTATGCACTTGAGCAGAAACTCACCAGCTTGGTACCAGCTGGGAGAAGAAGGACTAAGTCACAGAACAAGAAAAGATCTGGGCTAATCCTTTCTGATAATCTGAATGTGGCTACATAGTGTGACAAGGCAGTAGGAAAAGCTAGTAGGAGCTCAGAAGCACAGGCAGGGGTATCACCAGCAGAAAAGGAAGGTAGTAGTACCCTATATAGATCATTGGTGAGACCCCACCTTGGGTACTGTGTCCAGTTCTGGAGGTCCCACCTCTGAAAGGACATAGACAGGGTAGAGAAGGTACAAAGCAGGACATCAAAAATGGTGCAGGGCCTGCATCCGAAGGCCAATTAAAAAGGCTTCAGGAATCAAATATGTACTCCTGTATGAAAGAAGGAAAAGGGAGGTATGATAGAAACAGTCAAATATCTCAAAGTATATAAGGTACAGAAAAGGAGCATTTTCCATAGAAAAAGATGCTCAAGGGAGAAGGGTCACAATATGAAGCTGGAGTGGAGTGGCTTAGGGAAATGTGAGGAAGTATTTCTTCACAGAAAGGGTGATAGATGCTTGGAAGATTCTCCCAGGAGAGGTAGTGGAGGCTAAAATGGTCATGGGTTTTAAGAACAGTTGGGAAATATATAAGGAGATCTTAGAAGTAAGGCAAGAGAGGGTAAGCCAAGGACCAAGTAGGATCTGGTGGCAGTGTAAGTAGGGATAATAGGGCAGACTAGGTTGACCAAGAGGTCCTTATCTGCTGACTTCTGTGTTTCTATGTAAGGCTTTTGACACACTGACAAAGATGGCAGATGTGGCCAGTCCCTGGTCCATGCCAGGAAGTATGGAGTCAATGAACATAAGGAAGGAGATTGTGGTGGAGTGGGAATTCCTTAAGGCAGACTGGAAGGGAGTGAAGAAGGATGAGTCATCAAGGAATGGTGAGAGTTGGGAAAGGATCAGGTGTTCCTGAAATTTAGCTAGGGAGGAAAGGAGGGAGATAGGATGGCAGTTGCCAGGGAAAGAGTGGTCTCCCACTTTGGGAAGTAGGATGACAGTGGCCTACTTCCACAGATCAGGACTGAGGCAAAAGTCAAGGAGCAAATGAGGAGATGGGTGACGGAAAAGGCAATGGCCAGGGTACAGAGAGATGGGAGTTTGGGGTCCAGGCCATCAGGGTTCATAAGTTCATAAGTTGTATCAGAGTTTAAAAGACCACTATGTCCATAATGCTCGCCATAAAATTCTCAATATCCCAAAATATTGTTATCTATCAAATATTCATCCAAATTTCTTTTAAAGGCCTGCATAGTACTACTAGATACCACTTCCATGGGCATTTTATTCCAGACTGGCGCTACCCTAAAGTTAAACCAATGTTTTCTTTTTGTAGACCCAAACTTTTCAATATTTAGTTGGAACGGGTGTGCTCTATTCTTGTATGGCTGTTCTCTTATTTTTAAACCCAATGATTCCCTTAGTGCAATATCAGCAAAAGCCTTATAAACCAGACACATATCTTCACGTAGTCTCCTATACTCCAATGTGTACAGTCCAATTTTACTTAATCGGGTCTGGTAGTCACATCTTGATTTCCTTCAAGCATTCGTAGTGGCTCTTTTGGACCCTTTCCAAAGCTACGATCTGCTTTTGTAGCCTAGGGACCAAAACTGTACACAATACTCCAACATGCGTCGCACCAGAGAACTGTAAAATGGCAGTAAAACCTCACCCTCCTAGACTTAATATGTCTGCCTATGCAGCTCAGTATATTCCCAGCCTTCTTTACCATCAGGCTGCAATGATGATTAAACTTTAAATCATTTTGGATCATCACTCCAAGGTCCCTTTCATTAGTTACTGCTCTCAATATTTGTCCGTTTAACCTATAAGTGTCCTTTGTATTTTTCCTACCGAAGTGCATGACTGCACATTTTTCTACATTAAAAGTTAGCCTTGAGGCACGTGCCCAACTTTGAAATTTATTTAGGCTGTCCTGAATTTTATCAATGTCCTAGCTATTGTTCACAATATAGCCAATCCTTGTGTCATCAACAAATTTAGCTTCTCAGATATTCCCTCCAGTTTTCATTGAGTGTATATATATATTAAAAGACAAGGTCCCAAAACTGACCCTCGAGATACCACTTGTAACCTTAGCCAACTCGAGTTACTTCCTTTATTGTTACTTCAACTTTCTATCTGAAAGCCAGAATTAATCCACTGTGTAATTTTACCATGGATACATGTTGAATTAAAGAGTCCACCAGTTCTCCATAAGGCACTTTGTCAAAGGCCTTAGAAATCAAGGATATAACATCTGCTGATTGTCTCTCATCCAGGGCTTTACTGACTTTTACGTAAAATACAAGAAGGTTGGTCTGGCAAGATCTTCCATGTTTAAAACCGTGCTGCCATCCCCCTACTAAACATATCTTCTTCTATATAATCTTTCACAATCCCTCCAGCACCTTCCTAATATTGAAGTCAGACTTATTGGGTGATCATTTCCTACATCCTGTCTGGTGCCCTTATTTTTAAACATGGAGTAACATTAGCCTCCTTCCATGCATCTACCACCTCACCCTGATCTAAAAGATCCTGGACCAAGTATGTAGTTCCCTCCTTTGTGTGAATTGAGAGCAAGGAGGGCCTTGGAAGTCACAGAGGGAGTGGTAAGGGAAAGAAGAATGGATGGTGGGGGGAATGAGCGGGTTGGGGTGGAAGTGCTAAGGGTGTTGAGATGGTGGTGGGAAGGAGAGAAAGGGTACAGGTGGTGAGAAAGGAGATGAAAGATGAGGTGACTGCAACATGGGGGGGATTTGCCCACCTTAAGGATGGGGTGGTGGGGAGAAGAGGGCATGAATGATTTTCCAGAACTTTTTAGGGGGTTAGTGTTGTTCTGTCTTACGGATGCAAAGTGATGGCCTTTGTAAACTAATAGTTCTGCTACAGGTGTTGGCAAAGTGGCTTATATTTAGCAAGGTCACATGGGGAGCCAGTGGACTTGAGGGTCTACAAGTCATGTGCATGATGACAGGCCAGCAACTTAGCCATGATCCAAGGGGAGTGTGAACCTCAGACATGAGTTTTCCTCAGGGGAGCATGATGATCCTAGGTAGGCAAGAATTTGGAATTAAAGAACTCGAGAGCAGAGTAAATATTTTGGCTGTTAGTATGGGATCCAGTCAGTTGCCATAAGGTCAGCAAGTAATGAGGACAGATCCAGGGAATGAAACGATCTATGCTGGATGAATTTAGAGGGTGTTTGGGGCAGTGAATTCTGTGCAAGTAGTAGACCATATAATTGTCACCGAGGGCATCAGTAAAGGTACCAGAATCCACAATGTGGTGCGCGTAGGAAGAGAAGACAGTCCAGAAGAGAGTGGATTGGGGATTTGGGATTGAGTCTGCTGAAATCCAAGATCAGTTGGGTGAGCTAGAGCAATTTTACAGTTTGACATAATTTATGATGGGAGGATGAACACCAACTGAAATCACTTAGGATGAGCAACTCACCAGAGGAGGCATGTGAGGAAAAGGTAATGAGGAGCTCAGTGATAAAAAGGAGGAAATATGTTATAGCAGCAATAAACACTAGCAATGGATATGGGGACAGAGAAGAGGGGGGAGAGTTTCAGGAAGAGCATCTCATAGGTGGAAGGGGAGGAGACAAACAGCACAGGTTCAAATTAGGTGGTGGAGGACAGATAGATGGATATACCTCTGCTCCTCTTAGGAGAGTCCTGAGTATGACTGAGAAGCCAGGGGTGGCTACAGCAATATCAGGGATCTTAGAGGACAGACAAGACTCTCTGGGGAAGAGACTGTGCATGTTATCATGGGGGTTTCTCAACCCTTTGGGGAGAGGAGAGGCAGTTGGCTGGGCAGGACTTTGGTAGAGTTCTATGTTGCCTGTTAGAATAAGTAGCAAGGAGATGAGAAGCTTAAGGGAGCCTATGAGATGCTTGAGTGAAGTAGAGGGATAGAAGGGGAGGGGGTGAGGGATATGAAGGGAGTAGTGGTGGAGACTCCTGAGTGTGTTAAGGTGGTGCCAGGTGGAAGGGAGGAGGCTGCACCTAGGAGGTCAGTGTAAGTGTTGGAGAAGGGATGGCTAGCAGATGAGAAGGGATATGAAACATTTTTTCATCAGACTTTTGTCACCTGGGACAACCAATTTTCTGGGAATGTTTATGATTTCTGATTGAACTTTAGCGGACTGATATTTGGATATGTTCCAAAAAAAAAAAAACAAGTGTCAGACACACCTCATATATCCTAGAATACAAACATTCAGTTCTTCAATCTGAACATCACTAACTATGAAGTAATTATTTTCTGTATTTACTGCACCATAGGTGATATGTTTAACATAGCTTTCAATGAATTTTATCAAAGTATTTTGATTATTAGGTGATAACATTTACAATCAGAGATGCACAAATTTGGGCTGGCCCGACAGCGCAGTGGTAGAGCTACTGCTTGCGACAACAGCAACCTGGGTTTGGTAGCGAGCCTGGGCTGCTGGAGGGCCAGCCAGGGGGAGAAGGATTGAGCGCCCGAAGGACCATGCTCCTTCTCTGGGGAAGGGACACTGCAGTCCCCACTGCTATACCGCCACCTGGGTGACCACGGGTGGTGGTGGTGCAGTCAGGGGATGCAGAAGAGCAGGGAAGGATGGATATTGTCCGAGAGCCTGGAGCGAAGGCACATCTCTGTATGCATTTGTCTCCTTGGCCCTCCTCGAGTGCTGACAGGGGGGACCAAAAACAAAGGAAAAGCCCCACACTTGGGCCAGGAGACGGACTCACACACCAATGATGATTGGAGGAGGAGGAGGAGGAGCTCCTGAGCAGCTGCTCCCGCTATAAGATACAGGAGAGGAGTTAGGGAAGACCTCTCTACTCCTCCCAGGGGCAAGCTTGGCACTTGAAAGATCTAGGAAGTGATGCGATGAGTAATGTCCTCCATCCTCTGGCATAGCCTGCGAGGACGCATGGGGTATACTGAAGACAGGTACAGGTGTGGTGTCAGGAGGGCGTAAAAAGCAAAGATAAAAATAAAAAAGTGATGTGCAAATTTGGGAAACTTCACTTCATGAGATACATAGCAATATTTCCTGACATCACAAACTGTACAGTGTGTACTTTGTAAAGTTCTTCATGTAGCAAAGTGCCATAAGTGAAGTGGCGTTGTTTTTGCAATAAAACAAAGATACCCCCACTCTCTGGGTTACTGACTCCCACCACCTCCTTCCTCACCATCCATTTAAGATATTCCTTCACCCATCCCCCATTACATTCCACTTCCCTCCTAGCCCTGTACCCTGAAATTTATTTTATTTATTTAGTTTTTGTTGACCGGGTAAGTGCAGTAAACAAATCCTGCCAATTTTCAGGCACGACCCAGGGGATGTTATCTACATCAAGCAGTCAATACAGCTGCCCTCACCCCTGCTCACAAAACCAAGTCCCCACAACTTAGATACATAGATACATAGACAGTGTCGGCAGATAAGGGCCTACGGCCCACCCAGTCTTCCCATTTGAGCTTGTAAGTTCACTTTATGTTTTCCTAGAGGTCTATTGCCCCTTACCCCTAACCTCCAGAATTCCTTTATGTCTATCCCATGCATTCTTAAATCCTGTGATTGTTTCAGCCCCCATCACTTCCTCTGGCAAATTGTTCCACTTGTCCACCACCCGTTCTGTGAAGAAATTCTTCCTCATGTTTCCTCTGAATTGCCCTCCCTCCATCTTCAACCCATGCCTTCTAGTCCTGGAACATCTTTTTCACTTAAAAATAGTGTATTCCTGCACCTTATTCCTCCCTGTAAGATACTTGTATGTCTCTATCATACCCCCTCTCTCCCTCCTTTCCTCCAGGGAGTACATATTCAAGTCCTTCAACCTGTCCTCATAGGACTTATGATGAAATCCCTGTACCATCTTTGTTGCCCTCCTCTGAACCTTCTCTACCCTGTCTATGTGCTTACATTGGTAAGGTCTCCAAAACTGTACACTGTACTCCAGGTGGGGCCTCACTAGTGTCTTTCATAGTGGAATTATGACCTCCCTTTTCCTGCTGGTGATGCCCCTGCCTATGCATCCCAGCATCTTATTTGCTTTACCTGCTGCCTTGTCACACTGTTCCCTGCCTTGAGGTTGTCAGAGATGATAACCCCAAGATCCCTTTCCTGCTTGGTGCATGCTGTATCCTCACCCCCCAACTGATATATTGTGCCCGATATGCATTATCTTGCACTTCTTTGCATTGAATTTCAGCTACCAAACCCCTGACCATTCTTCAAGTTTCTGAAGGTCCCTTCTCATTCTGTCTACACCATCTGGTGTGTCTACTTTGTTACAGAACTTTGTGTCATCAGCGAACTGGGAAATTCTGCCATCTAGATCCTGCACATTGTCACTGATGAAGATGTTGAATAGGATCTGTCCCAGCACTGATCCCTGTATCCCTGTGGTACCCCACTGATCACTCTTCCCTCTTTGGAGTAACAGCCATTTACCACCACCCTCAGTGTCTTGCCACCCAGTCAGTTACCTACCCACCACACTACAGTCCTACCCACCCATATTCCCCAATTTGTGTAATAGTCTTGTATGTGGCACAGTGTCAAAGGCCTTGTTAAAGTCCAGATAGACCATGTCCACTGCCCTCCCCTAATCCACCTCCCTAGTCACCCAGTTGAAAAATTCAGTGAGGTTGTTCTGACATGACCTCCCCCGGTGAAACCATGCTGCCTTGGGTCCTGTAGTCCATTGACAACCAGATGTTCCACCAATCTCTCCTTCAGTAGTGCTTCAGTAGTGCTTCCATTATCTTCCCCACTACTGAGGTGAGGCTGACTGGTCTATAGTTCCCCACTTCCTCTTTGTTCCCACTTTTGTATAAGGGGACTACATCTGCTGTCCTCCAGTCTTTGGGTACCTCCCCTGTTTCCAGTGATCAGCTAAACAGGATTGCCAGAGGTTCAGCCACCACTTCTCAGTCTCTTAGTTCTTTAAGGACCCTGGGGTGCACCCCATCTGGCCCCATTGCTTTATCAAGTCTTATTACTTCCAGTTCCTTCTGGACCCATTCTCGTGTAAAGGGACTTGTGTCCATTTCTGCACCATTCCCAACCCTTGTACTCCCTTCAGGCCCATTACCCTCCTCTTCCTCAGTAAAGACTTAGCAGAAATACCTGTTCAATATGTCTGCTTTATTGTTGTTATCCTCCACATGGCCCCCATCCTCCCCCTTCAGTCTCACTATCCCTCCCTTTGCCTTTCTTTTTTCACTTATGTACCTGTAAAATGTTTTGTCCCCTCTACCCACTGATTTTGCAATGTGCTCTTCTGTCTGAGCTTTAGCTTCCCTTATTGATCTCCCTGCCTCCCTTTGCTTCTCCTGGTACTTCTACTTATCCCCTTCTGCCTGTGTCTGTTTTTTTTGTCTGAATGCAATCTTTTTGGCTTTCACTTTCTCCGCTGCCTCCTTGGAAAACCATAATGGCCTCCTCTTCCTTTTCCCCTTGCTAACCCGATTAATGCATAATTCTCTTGCTCTTGTAATCCCCATTTTAAATACTGCCCACTGTTCCTCAACTCCTGACTCCTGCCCCATTCTCCTTAATGATGCTTTCAAGCATCTCCCCATTTTCCCAAAGTCTGCCCCCCTACAATCCAGGATACATGTTTTGTGTGGTTTGGTTCTGCTCCTTCTGTGATTTCAAACCACAATGATTGCTGGTCACTGTTCCCAGGTGCTCCCCACTGTTACCCCCATCACACTGTCCCTGTTTGTGAGCACAAGGTCCAGTATTGCATTCTGCTGAATTGGTTCCATGACCAGTTGCTTGAGGAAGGCACCTTGAAGAGAGTCCAGGATAAATCTGCTCCTAGTTGATGCTGCTGCTGGGATGCTCCAGTCCCCTTCCCATTCCAGTTATTTGATCACAGCAACCCTCTTCCCTTTCCCAACTCTTTGCAAATGAATACCTTTCCTTCCTTCAAAGCCCCCCAAACCCCAGTTGTGCAGGTCTCAAACCCTGTAAAAAGCTTCCAATTATCAAATCCATCAGAATGTTCTCCCCTTCACCCTCAAAACCAAATTACCCCCAGTTCCTCCCATCCCTGTTGTCCTATTGTAGAAACCCCCTCCCTTTCCCGCCCTTTACCAATAAATCCAGTCTGGAAGGAAGGATATTCCTTGTCAATAAACCCTCCCCAGCAATTACAGTATATTAAAATAAGGCATGGGGTGGTGTGTAAAATTGGTATACTTTCATTTTACTGAAACGGAAAAGCCCAACTTCAGACGCCCGACACCACATTCTCAACACATGATATCCCGACATCAGAATTATGCCCATGGTAGAGTTTGTTATATTAAGTAAGGGGGGATGTAGCAAAACCCCCTGAAACATTTAATAAACTCCACCACAGGCTGTTGGGATTTCTTTTGTCAGGAAAGTGGTGTCAGGATACTGGGTGTCGGGAAACAGCCTGTCAGGCTATCATAGTAAATCCAAAAAACTCACTTCACTCTTGGGGTTTACATAGCATCCCACACCGTAGGTGTACAGTATATTACATTCTTGCTATGTACACCACCCTATGCATTTTACTATATATACTTTACCTTTCCAGCAATAACCTTCCAGTTTGCTGGTGTAGGTTACCAGAACTACTGGGCAGACTGCGACCCAATTGGCTCTTTCCAGCACCATGCACTTGAGAGCACCTCATGTTCAGCCTGCACTGCAAGCAAGCAAACTGAAATGTCACACATTTGCTTAGTCAGAAAGAAAGCAACTGAAACAACAGAATTAGTGAAGGATCTTATAGATGCAGCTTGGCCAACCATGAAAAAATATTTTCAGTGGTGTAAACCAGAGGGCTGAACCAGGACCTAGAAAACAGAATCATTTGATCAGAACCTGGCAGTATAGCCTAGAGGTTAGAGTAAGGAGATCTGAATGAGCTTGGTACAATCAGCAGGCGTGGGCTGGAGTACCACAACCTCCACCTCCATACTGGGTGACTCTGAACAAGTCACTGAACCTCCCCGGGGCTGCCAGGTCACCCCTGCAAACAAGCACTTGTGCCTATTGGGCTTTACTCTGTTACCCACCAAAAATCCCTTCATCTTCCCCTCAAAGCTCTGAAGTTCTGTGAGTATCAAATTCTCTCTGTGAAGAAAAAAAATTACTGCAGTGGAGCATGCATTTTCACTCTTTAGTGTCCAGAATTGGAATGGATCATAAGTTACATCTGTCCTAGCAGTAATATCTGATTATCTAGTTATCAGCTAATTTGCAAAGGCCATATTTAAACCATGGTGTCTATCCCTTCCCCAGTCTTTTGTGAGCATCCCACCTATGGCACTTCTACAAGGCAGCAGTAGTCAGAAGGTGTCACAATTCTGGCACAGTAGAGATGCTTACCAGCAGGGGAAGGGTAAGCACACCACAGTCAAGCTGCATTCTGGCTGGACCTGAACTTCTGAGCGGGGCTCCATTTGAAGTCATTGAATATGATTGACCTAAGGAGTGGATGAGAGATCTGCTGGATGCCAGTATTAAGATAATTGAACAAAAAAAATGGAAACTCTACTTACCACAGTGTGGCCCAAAGATAATGAGGAAGCAGAAGGGGGACTCTATTTCTTGGTGGCATCCCCATCCACACAGGTTTAAACATTTACAAGTGCCATGAAAAGGTACTATGCAATATTGCAAGTCTGTGTGAGTTACACTCTAGCATGTTAGTAGGTGCATGACCCATTTCCACCCACCACCATCATCGGAAAACTTGTTTAGATTGTGAATTAGTTAGAGGAGATTTCTCCCCCAGACTAAACAATGCTCGTATTTAATAAACACTAATCACTGCACAAGTGGTGACCTTTGTGCCCCATTTTACAGTGCCACCCACTGTGACTGAGAATGGGGTATATACTTTCCTTCCAGACATATAGTTCAGATGAGGATACAGATGTGAGTATTTTCTCTTGGTTCCATGTGAAAAAAGTGCCTTCAAAATGGCCTGAGAACACAGCAACTGAATAACAGCGAAAACCAAAATGGTGATGAGCATTACAGTGTGCTCAAAAACAGTAATATGTGCCATTTTTTCTCCAGAGACGATATGTACTGACTTTGTGCCTCCCCCAAATTAAAATATCAAATTCCATAGTGGATGCAATTCAGGAGGAGAAACTTGGGGGCAGATGATATATTCCTACTCTGGGGGATGAATGCAACTCGGGAGAGGGACAAAGTTGGGAGGGTACAGAACAGATTTGGGGGCTGCAAACTGCAGTCCAACATGTACAAAAAATAGAAGTGCACAAATAAAAAACACTACCAATTACTGGCATCAAACCCAGATCTGCTGCAGCTAGACAGCAGACACACAGCCAGTGACTCTAACTTCTAGGCTACAGAGCACCACAAGTTTCTGCCACAAAACAGCCAACTTCATTTTCAGCCAGCTTACTTTACACTACCTCATTACTTTACTGAATACACCATGCACTGTTAAACCCATCTCACCAAAAACACAGTCAGTCTTTTGTCCTCAATATAATTACTTTGCTCATATTCCTTCACTCTTATCACAGGACGCCCTTTCAGTTTACTGTGTTGCTTACAGTAGCAGTAGGGCTATGTGGAATGAAGAATTTGGCAGTAGAAATGATGATTCATGAATATCCCTGCTGCGGAGCCCCACACGCTGTCACCTGTCCAAACCAGATGGTATCCAAAGCCCCTGCTCACTGCTGTCTGACAGTATGGAACTTCAAGCAGGGGTTGGGTCAGCATCCCATCGGGAAGGGCTGTGCTGGACATTGGATGTTGACTCAGAGGCCTCAATCTGCTCCACAGTAGATCCCTTTCTCCACCAGGATCGGGGCTGATGGAAGACAGCAGTCCTCCAAGGACTGCCATATCCCATTTGGTATTATAAAAAATTCTGTTGAGATAAGCAGTCCAGGCCTCGATGCCTGCTAGGAGAGATAGAGTAAGTAGCAGCAGACCTCAGCAGTCCCTGGAATGTCTCCATGGTGCCTCATGGCAGGTGCTATGGCAGCCCCTGGGTAGTGTGATGCTGCAGGCCCATGTGCACCCCAACAGCACATGAATTGCACTGTGGATCATGCAGCTGCATGTCTGCACCCCAGAGCCTGCTCCTGATGCATCTGGTCTCATTCTGTAGCTGTGTGCACAGCAGAGGATTGGGAGTGGAGTTGGTATACAACTGCTGTGCCTCTGCAGAGTATCTCAGAAAAGTATCCTCTGCATATAGGTATCTCTACTGCTTTTCCCAACCTAAGACATTTGTGGATCAGACGCTTACTCTTTAAGTATACCCTATCTCCAGTGAGATTGTTTCATACATTAGTACTGTCCTCCTCTAAGGAAGCATTGTGGCATCTGGCATTTGCCTGATCCTGACGGTGGCTAGAAGTGAGGAGTCTGGAACGACATATGCAGTGGAAGGGCATTGGGGGTTTCTATGTGTCATGCACATGACTGCAAATGCCTACTCCTCAGGGGCAACCAAGTAGTGAAAATCCACCATTCAGTTGCAAGGAGATGATGTCCACTAGCCCTCTTGTCCAATCTGGGACCAACCTGCTTAGCCCAGGACCCCAGTGCTTCACCTCTGCCAGAGTAGATTGGACTGAGGGGCAGTTTCGAGGAGCAGAAGGCAACCTCACCCCTCTGGGGCGAGCTTGTGAGAGCACTGGTGTGTCCCAGTGGCTTGGGAGCCTGGCATCAGGTAGAGAACTTCAGGAGGATGGAAGAAGGAGAAGCAATGAGGGCCAAAAGAGGCATGCCCCAGGACAGAGAAGGAGAATAAACTGAACTTAAAAAAGAACACACAGGGCTGAGATGCACTAATCCTGACTGTTCTGATTCATGGGTGCACAGTTCCACACAAGGGGAGGGGCCAGTCAAAACAGAGTTATGGGCTAGCCATTAGACTTCCAATCAGATGCCCAGACTGGCCCTGGAGTGGATCCTTTGGTCCATGTGAGATCAGGAGAACATGGAGAATGGCAGTCTACCTAAAGAGTGCCATTCACTGAGGCAAGGAAGGTTAAAAAAAAAGTAAACATGACAATCACTATCCTTACACCAGCCCTCTGTGTCATCGAGGCTCACTGGTGTCTGTGGTATAGTTCTTTGGCCCTACCAGGGCATCAGCACTCATTAGTGGGGGTGCAGGTCAGTTATGGCATTCCTCTGGTTGGTGTGTCAGAATTCTCCTGACACTGGGCAGGCAGAGCACAATTGCCTTAGTGCATGCTGTGGTCTGCAAGCCCATGCCCTGACATAGCACTTCTCACCCAGGCCTACCTGATCTTGCAGATACACAAGTGTGACTGAGCAATGATCTTGGAGGAAACATGGCAGGGAGGACTGTTAGTGCACATGCGGTCATCTAAAGGTCACCTGGGTTGTGAGTAACTCAGCCATATGTACTGCCTATTTTGGCACATTGGGCTGAAACGCAATCGTGCATAGAGCCCATGATGAAGCTGATACATTGTTCACTGAAGACTGTTTCATGATGTAAAGACAAGGTATTATACTTCTCCCTACTTATGAATCCATTATTCTTTAATAAGGTTATTGGGCATGCAAACACCTTTTTCTGAATACAGGACTAGTATTCATATTCGGCACCCCAGATACTAGGGTACTTGTTATTCCATACCTGGGTATTAGGAAAAAGCAAACAAAAAAAAAACTCAAGCACTGCCCAGGAAATTTCAGCTAGTCCCTTAGTCCCTTGGTCAAACCCTCCCCACCACAGTAGTTTCCCATCCTCCTTCCCTTTTCCCCATCCTTTCTGACACAGTTTAATAAAAAAAAAATGCTGGCTCATGGCATTGTACCAGGAATTGACCACAGCTTTTATTGTACTGCATGTAGCCTCCCTAACCCACCCCTCATTCCTTCACGTGCCATCATTTTAACATGGGACCCTGCTCCTGAGCCTGACGCTTGAGTTAAGCATGGCAATACTCCAGTCCAGGCAACTGCAGTCATCTCTTTCCCACAATGTATCTAATCAAATTGAGAAATTTAGTCACCTAACAGTGCACTGTAATTGTATGCAGTACTATTGGGGTGAGCAAAGTGGTGAGTGTCAGTTATGATGCTAGGCAGATGTACATAGCATAATTAATGATTATAACTGATGAGCCCCACCCCGTACACACTTTTCAGTAGTGTACCCAATAGCAAAGTGTGGGATTGGAGAATTGTGGGAGGGGGTGGCTGAGTAAGTCTGGATTGGAGTACTCCCTGCCCCTCAATCAATGATCATGGGTCATGAGAAGGCAGCAGTTAAAAAATTACTTTTGGTAGACCCGGGATCAGGTTAGAGAGCGGGCATTCATTAAAAGATGTGGTTGGCTCCTGGCACATTGCCAGAAATAATTAATGTTTTCTGTGTCTAGAAGGATGGAGAAGGGAATGGATAGAGGTAAATTACTGGGATGTAGAGAAGTGTTGGCCTAGGGACTTGATCAGGCACACCGGATGTAGATAGAGGCTTTTACTTTTATTTTCTTTATTATAAGATACAAAAACAGGTGGTTGAATGAACTATCATACCCTGTTAGACTATGGGGTCTACTCCAGATTCAGCTCCCAAACTAGCTAAACTCATCACACTGTTTAATGCCCTCGGAGTTTTTTCTGGCCTGCCCTTCAGTAACTGTCACTGCTCCATGTAAAAGGCTTGGGCTGTGCACCTTCTCCTGTGAGACACACCACACAGTGAACACCACCATGGTGAGGGCAAATACTGGTCTGGCAAACTGTCCATACTCACAGACCTCATCTCCCTCCTCTAACTCCACCCATTCACTGAGTTCAGAGGAAGGACACTAGCTCTTAACCCATGCTGCAGACCCAGCCTGGGGCAATCCTTCTTTAACTATAGGCTCCAGCATCTGGAACAGCCTCCATACCAAGATCATCACCACACCTAATTTCTAATCAGCCAATTCCAGATCAAGGCCCACTTTAACTCCTTGCTGTCCTGCCACAACTGCCCCAGCCACTACCATACATGTGATATGTCCAACTTGCTTAAGAGGGAGATTTGGATCAAATTAGGAGGAGATTGGCCTGCTATAGGAGATGCTAACATCATGAGTTTGTCCTTAAATGGCATCAAAATATAAGAAAAAACATTTAAAAACATTTAATATATCTTATTTTGTCAAGAATAAGCACTAAAAAGAATCAACAACTAGTTATACAAAGTTATCAGTTACACTGTTCATCACTAATTTACTATTTATGTGTCTTTATCTGCCAAAAAAAACATGAATGGATATTTTGGACAGAATTTTACTTAAGCAGGAGATTTTGTTTCCTTGGAGGGAGGGAGGGAGTTCAGGCACAAAAAAGCAGGAGTTTCCTGCAAAAAGAGGGAGATATCACATGTATGCACTACTTGGACCCCCATGCCTCTGAGACTGGCAGCTAGCACATGGAGCATGGTTACCCTACAGCAGTCCCTGTTTGTCCTAGCTATGCATGGCTGATGCACAGAGCAACCTCTGTACTTTGGTTCCTTAGCTGCATTCTGATATGCCATCGTGATTGCTATATGCACATCTGTAAAGTACAACTGTTTGTTACTTCCCTTGCAACTACACAAGGGCTTTGATGTAATCTATCTGCCTGTGCTCTATAATGTTATGTATATCCTTGCATACAGAAGTCTGTAAATGATTATACGGTATGCATTCCCTATACATTCCTTTGTTCACTCCTCTCCCAAGGTCGTAACTAGAAATGAGACCCTGGGCTCTGTTTACTTACTGGTAAATATGTTTTAAATAAATAATAAGAAGAAAGGTAATATTTGCATTAAAAATATTAATTATTCAGTCTTGATTGCTCAGGACTCTACTACTGTTTTTGTGATATTCAGGTATTAATATTCATGTCACACACAAGTCTAATAAGGATTTGGTTGGACTTCCAATTCAAAATCCTTGTTTCTTGGATATTTATGATTTGGAAGAAATACAGAACTTGGAATAACACATGACTTTCTTTGCTCAAAACAAGGGTTTTTATATCATAATTCTTATCTGTGAGCTTCCAAGTTCAGACAGTGCAGGGGTTGAAGATTTTGTAATGTCACATTGGAGTGCTGACATTTTACAAATAGCATAAAACTGCCCATGCTCAATGCGGAAATTGCTCAGCTCTAATAATAATAATTTGTAGTTGGATGTTTTAAAGGTTTTAAACCTTGAAATGGCTAAGTTTTAAAATATTTTTTTAAAGCTATTTTGTTCTTGGAATTGTGGTCACAGTGTCTGGTTTGAAGAACTATCAAGTGGCATAAAACATTCATTGGTTCGAAGTATTGGTTATCATGAATCACAGAGAAATATTGATTGAAATCTTTCAGCTCCCAATCAACAAATACTACTGGCTTATGTGGAAAGAAATGGAAGTGGTGCCTGGGCATGCACTGCACTTAGCAACTGCACACCTGGCCAGATCCACAGTGGTGGTGGGATGAGCCCATTAGAACTATACAGAGCATCATACACAGGTCATAGGCCAGATCCACAGACAGTTCCCAAGCCTTTAGACCACTCACCGTATAAGCTATACTCTATGAAGACCAAACAAAATATAGCAAGCTGAAAATATCTGTAGCAACACAAATGCACCAAATCACAGATGCCACAATAGTGATGGTCTCAGCAAACCAGTAACCCATGCAACAGCTATCAGTCATGATGCTAGCAGGCTCACAACTTAAGACAGGTGGGCATGGGTGGCTGGTGTTTACGCACCACAGACACAAAGTTCATGGTGAAGGAGACAGCTATCTAGCCACAAAGGTCCACCATACCACTACTTAACCCTGTTTGTTCCTGATGCCCAGTTTGCCATGTGTGGTGGTGCTGATGACATCCCAGAACTGAACCCATTGATAAAATGTGGTTGATGTTTCAACAAGAAGCAGATTGATGGGAAGGATGACAGCATGCACACCTTGTAAAGTGAATACCAAATTGTGCCATGTGATATGAACTTGGACACCAGTGAATACAGTAGCAACAGTCATCATCCACAACTGTGTACCCAGCAGATGACACAGAGAAGCAGGTGGGTTTCAGTCAGTCAGTCATTCAGTCTGCCACACACACAGCCAGGAGCCACTGGGATACCTACAGTATGTACAAAATCGTACAATTTGCACTATGGATTACAAACAATCTTTCAACTCACATATCCACTTTGGTCTAGACTGATAGTAACACCTTTAAAGAGTCAGCAGTGGGGTCTATTAATTAAGTAAATTATTGCAATTATAACAAACTCTAGCCAGATCTGATATGGCTGCTGTGAGCTTCTTCAAGCACTGGGGAGCAAGCGCCACTGAATGCCATCACCAAAATGGTGGTGGCAATGGAACTGCACATGTGCTTCACTTGCTCATGTGCAGTTCGTTGAATGGAAAAATGAGATTTCTAAGATGGCGTCACCAACAGAACTGTGCATGCATGATGCTCGTACATGTGCAGTTTAGTTACAATGCAGAAGTAGCAGACAGCACAACAAATAGTGAGTCTTGCCTGCATTGTGATTGGCCACCCTGAACTGTTTTGACTGTTTCGGAGTGTCGGAAGGCTATACTCCGACACTCCAAAATGGAAGCATGCCATGTTCGCACGCTTTCACAGCCACCAATCACAAAATGGCTGCAGGCTCCTCCCAGGCAGCTGTAAAAAGTGGTTGCACATTTGCTAATCCATCTCCTAAAGAAGACTCCATTGTTGAGGCGATACATAGGAGAGTTAGCATCATGTTTTTTTTGAGGCTTAAATAAACCTCAAAATATCACTTTGGTGTGTGCACACCACTTTTTTTGTTTTACACAGTGGGATATCTATGAAAAACAATTATTATGGTATAGGTGGCACAGCCATACATGCCACACAACACATGGAAGCATGACAGTTACTGTGAACAAACACATATTCTCTCCATGCAGGTACAGTCAACATGCCCCATGACTTGACCTTCAGTAATATCACAGACACACAGGGTAATTGCATTATGTTTGACAGGGACACCAATATGATACTGCCACAGGCACAACACCAGTTGCAGATGGAGAACACCTGCAGCACACAAGACAAAACTGTAACACAATTGCATCTGTACAATCTACCACATGCACCACTATTACCACAAAGCACACCAATCTGCCTTTTCACACACCATTTGCACCTGCCCTCTCTACCTCCACAGGCACAATGCTGAACTCACAGGGAATCAGGGCTGCACTCATGCATTCAAAAATACACCAGTGGGCACACAGGATACCATCCTTCTTAAACAGATAACCATCCATCCCTGACATGTCTCTGAGTACCATACCAAGCATGAATTCAAACAGTAATAATCATGTAAGAGTACAGTATATCTAGTACAAAGAAAATTCAGTGTACCTTCCTTCACACCCCAAAAGCAAATTTTACAAATGTAATATTTTTCACCCTAAATTGGCCACTTACCTATTTTTCCCCAATAAGAGTGTGGGTCTCTTGGTATTCACCCCAGGGCCCTACTGTGAAGTTGCCCAACTACCAGACATCAAGGTAGACCTTCCATCAGCTGGATCCATGTTCCATAAGGCAACTGCCTGAATTGGCTTCTCTCTCTATAGGGTGCACCTGATTGAATTGGCTTCTTTTAAATAAACTGTAGTTCCCAACCAATGGGTTGGTAACTAGCGAGGAACTAGCTTATGAGAGAGCCATTGACTCATTGTTTCATTACTCTAAAGGAAGATGGGTGTCACTTATGTAACATAGTCATTCTGATGCAATAAATGTTTTAGCTTTATACCTAGTGTGCATTTCTGGTAAACTTTTCACTTGAGTAACGACTGCATATCTATTCAGCAACATGCGCTATGAATAAACTCCAGCACAACCAGTGGGAAGAAACACGAGTACACCTGAATGAACAAATATTAAACTGTAGTCTATTATGTTTGGAGTAATGTTCTCATGTAATATTTGCATATGTTTCAAAATATCCTGGCATGGCAATACCGTTGTTTAGTCTTACCTGTTTATTCCTTTGGTATAATTGTGATTATCTGCTCTAAGTTTTTGCAGCTGAACTGGGTGCAATTATAAATGAGATGTGCTCAACTTGCATTCCCCAAAAATTATAATTGGAAAATAAGTGAACATTGGGAAGCTTCAGATTAATCTCATGTACAAAACACAGAAAAAACAGTGAAGATTCCTGCTCAGATAAGCAAGTTAAAAATAAAATGATAGAACAATACCCAAGAATAGCGTTCATCTTGTTGTTTGTGGTTGGGATTAAAAGACAGCCTGCAAAAGGATTGCTGCAGCTGTTCATTTGTCTTGCCCCAACCCCCCACACCTGGGGGCTAGGAAGAAGGACTCTGTCTCCTGGTACAGAGGGCAGAACTGGCAACACCACCTGAGGAGGAGGAGGAAGCAGGGGCCACTCAAAGGGCTGTGACTATCTGAAGAGTGGCTAGAGAGAAGGATTAACAAAGAGCTAAGGATCAGAAGCTCACCCTCTTTCTCCACCTTTCTTTGGATCAGTGCAGCAGATCATGACCACCCAGCTCACTTCAAGGTATGGTAATTTTAATTTCAGGATAAGGGGTCTCATCATGCTGGCCAGTTTTACTAAGTCAGCAGAGAAAAGGAGCTTAAGAATGTCTCAGTGTATAGCTTAAGCATGGACTTTGAGTTGATGGTTAGGGGTGGAGAGAGAGAGTGGGTCGGCAGACAATATGACTGCTGCCAGCAGGTCTTTGTTCCACGAATAAATGACTTATTCAGTAATGTCTGAAAAGCATCTTAGGATCCTTTGGAATCAAGCTTTGGGAGGGGATTTAGAACTGAAAGTGTCTATGGCCCATTAATAATTACACCCTGAGCATTGTTCAGCAGTTGTCTACTGGATGGCTACATGGTGGGCTATTAGTAACCCTCACTCTAGCCTTTCTGCAAGGTCATCAACAGCCACAAGGTGACTGTTTTGGTCTATGTAGTTTCCTCGGTGACAGGACATGCATTAAATATATATATATATATATATATATATTAGGATTAGTACGCAGTTTCATGTTAAACCCAGTTTTTGCACTTTAATAATGTCACAACCATTCAACGGATTTGCTAGATTTTGCATGGCCAGTGTTGTGGGGTAGGTCACTAGTCTTGCTAACTTTGTTCCAATCAGATGTGCAGATTCCAAGATCCAGATAGTAAAATTAGTGATTTTGTTTGCTGTTTTGGCTGTTTCTTTGTCACCTGTAGTGCCAGACGGTTTGGAATTTTGGTCTGAAATTCTCAGGGTAGAAAGGATGGGCCCACAATTGTGCCTTTTACAGATTTGGTGAAAAAACATTAATCTGTTCCAAAGTTATTAATTTTTTAATTTCGGTTTTGAGGCTGTTCAGTAGGTACTATCAGGATAGCTGCATGGAATGAAAAAAGAATTTGGACGTAAGAAAAGGATCTTTTTCCATATGGGTGAATAATTCTTCATGAGAAAAAAAAATTTTTCATATGTCACCATCTTGTTTTCCATTTAAAAAAAAAATCAAAACCCACAAAAATGCCATTCTGCAGAGAGACCAACACATCTATCAGGCTGAAAGGGACCCTATTAGGTAGATTCTGCACTTAACTGTTGGAAAAATTATCCCAAATTTTGTTTTCACATTTTTGCATCTTTTTTTATGTTTTTATTTATTTATTGAAATGCTTCACCAGGAAGGCACAATGAACAACAAGTTGCTCATCTTCTGCTTTTACTTAAAAAGGAATTTGGCTATATGAAAAAGGAAAAAATAATACACTGTACAGTTCATATTAACAACTGAATACGCACAGAAGTAATCATCTGTGCATTTTATGAGCCTTTGTGTTTGTGAATGATACTGGATATGCTAAAGGCTTTTAATGTGTTGCCTGATTGCTTTTTTTTTAAATGAAAGAAAACATGCAATCTGCTACATCACGAGAGGCAAGCAGCAGCATAGTAAATGCAACATTAATAAGCATAAATTCACTGCTTCCACTCCCTGTTTCTCTACAGCCTGATCACATGTTTAGCTGTCAGTTGTAAACACCAGTCTCAGACCTATAGATCTATGTCATTTGAGGGGAATGACAGTGCCAATTGCTTCCAATAGCTTCTCTGCTGTTGTAAACCTAGTTTTAATGTAACTATCCATGAGAGAACCATGCAGTTAGTATGTGTGCACCCCTGGCTTGATGTGGTTATAACAGAAAATACGAGTTACATTCAACCTCAAGAAAAATGTTGTTTTCTAGCTGCAGGTGAGTGTATTGAAAGAATATCAACCCTGATGTATTTAATTTTAAGCACATAAAAGGTTGATGATATCTGGCATGCAGAGCTTCTTGAATTACAATTCATGAAATATTAACAGATGGAAGAAACACCCTGGCCGGATATTCAAACCTCGCCAGGCTGTAGCGCATAGCCTGGCGCAGCTCAACTTTATTCGCAGAGGCGTGTAGCCGGCGATATTCAACGAGCTGCTTATGGCGCAGCAGTTTTGAATATCGCACCCTGGCCACCCCCACTGTACATGGTGCAGTGGCACTGTGCCAGCGCAAGTGGCCAGAGTGGAGCATGGAGATGCGGTGGCGCAAGTGCCATTGTGCCATGCACAGCACCTGTGATATTCAAACAGGGACATGCAAATGGGGCCATAAGTTATGCAAGGCGCACAGGGGGTCATTTGCATCTCATTACGGCCCCATTTGCATGCCATTCACATGCAGGTGCACCGATCCCTGACGACTTGTGCCTGGCGCCCTGCCAGACAGCAGCCGTTGGGGACCGACGCCCCCTGCAGCCCGATCGTGGTAATTCCTGTAAGATAAAAGAAAAACTGTCCAATATCCCTGGTGGTCCAGTGGACCTCTATGTGCCTAATCGCGGGTAACAGTACAGTCCCTCCCCCAAGTCCAATGTCCCTGGTGGTCTAGTGTACCCCCCCCACCTGCCCACTGAGCCCCACCACCCCGCTCCCCCCATCAGCTGGCGGGCGGCAGCACTCCACCCGCCTGCCGCCCTGCCGCCCGCCGACTGACAGCTCGGTAGGGCTGCACGCCCATTGGTTCACAGCATGAGCCAATGAGCATGCAGCCCATACCGCATTATTCAGTCCAGATATGTGAATGAATTAAATGTTAACAAAAAGGCAAAGGAGCAACCAGTAAGAGAAATAGCTTTAATTTATCATGTATACTTTGAAGTACTGTTATAAATGATAGCCAAATATATATTTGGGACAATACAGGTGCCCAGATATTCAAAAGGGTTGTGCATGGTGCAACAGTGTTGCTGAACTGGTTAACTAGGATCTGCAGCTTATCCTGTAGGTAGGGAAATGGGCAGACTAGGTGGGCCAAGCGGTCCTTATCTGCCATCAAAGTCCATGTTTCTAAGTCTATGTTTCTATGTCTGAGACTGACTGTGTTCGTTTGAGACTTTACAACATCATGCCATCATTGTGCATATGTGTACCAGCCCACCTGCAGTTCAGGGCAACAGACACACATCAATTAGATTACCTAGGCAACCAGATAAATAAATGTGTGCATTTTTACAGTAGTCCCTGTCTGCATCAATCTCAGTCAGGTAGTGCAGTGTCCATGGGGGGCTGGGCTCCTTTTTCTTGCATATACCAGGGTGGTTACTAATAAGAGATGGGCAGGGTAGTTTTTATTATGCAGCAGGAAAGAAAAGAATTGGAGTTGTTATCATGGAACCTGCCTGCTAGGCTGCAGTATCAGGGAGGGGGACCGGGCAGCAGTAGTTTGGAGGTGGATACAGGAGAGAGAGAGAGAGAGAGAGAGGGAGAGAGAGAGAGAGAGAGAGAGAGAGAGACACACAAAAACAGAGGCTATGTGCTACCATTGGTTGGCTGTGGCATGTCGTCACCACACTGTTGGCCAGCCTGTGAGGTAGCAGAGTGTGGACATTTCAAAACCTGGTCCAACTGGAGTATTACTTTCTTCTCTAAGCTTTTTTAGGCTGCTGGATAGATTCTGGAAGGTCAAAAACAGTTGGGTCAGAAGGAACCTAAGCAATGCTACAGGTGATAGAGTGTGAGCAGATTTCATCCGAGTAAGTGCTCTCCCCAAAATTCAGAGATGCTGTTGCAATTTGGATGGTGCTGATGAGTTAAATTCCCATTCTGGAGCAAGTATCAAGTGATAATGTAATTGAAAGGGAAAAATGGTATGGCCTAGGAGTCAGGACCCAGTGGCATGCCATGGCGGGCCACATGCCATGTGGGTTGTTGTCTGGACTTTGGCAACCAGTGTTCACTTGTATGTTGCTTGCTATTCTTTTTTACTCCTAAGTGAAAATGGGATAGGAGTCAGGACAAATGGGGAGGAGGGCTTTCCTGGACCCGTGATGGAGTGTGGGCTCTGGTGACCAGTAAGATCCAACTTGTGCATGCTGTTCTTTTGCTCCATGCTCCCTGTATAAAACATCACTTAGTAGCCAAACAATCATGACCTCACAACTTCAAAATGTCAAATCCGCTTTTTGCACAAAACATGACCATCTACCAGCCTGGACATGGCAGAACATTTCGAGACACTCTGGTCACCACTGCTTCATTCCCAGCAATGTTGACATCTATAACAGGCAGCAAGAGACCTACAAATCAAAGAAACAAGACACCTTGAGATATATGCTTTCAAAAGTGACTGTCAGATCAGAGCAGAACCACTAATTTAAAGTTCAGTTGATCACTGGTTCAGAGGCAGTTTTCACTTACTTTTGAAGCTAACAGCCTTTAACAGGGCTGCATTTCAGGCTCCATTGAGTCCTGTTTGAAAATTGACTACTTTGTCATTTACAGATTGTGCCAAATACTTCCACTACAACCACAGTCTCCAGTCTCCAATGCCAAACCTTAACATTTTAAACAGTTTGCCGTAGACAACCTCATTTTCACAAGTTCCACAGGACAGTGTGGAAAGAATGAGAATTAGTAATTTTGTACATGATTCAATTTACTGGAAGATGTTTCACTTTCTCTGTTGAAGTGGTTTTAAGGGAGAATATGTTATGGCTATCAGTGCAACCTTTAGATATTGTAATTATAGATGCCTTGTTACAGATCTATGTTTTCAAAAGGCATGCCAAACTCCATAGTTCTTTCCCCAAGGCAAATCAAGTTAAGCATCGTAATCCACAGGTATGGTGTTAGCTACATTTCCACCAAGTTTAACAGAGTAACCACATAATACACCAAATAAAGGATGGGTAACTGAGGTACAAGGTGTTGATTCAGTCTCGGGTCTATGGAACCACCTGATTCCACTTGGACCTTGACCTTTCCATAAACTCCTCAATTGAATTATCACCTTGTTACCCAGTTGCCAGTTATATTTTATATATAATTAGTGGTTAAAGTCAATGGGCTGGATTTTCAAAGGCCCTTAGATCCACACAAGCTGCATCAAACAACCAGCTTGAGTCAGATCTAGGTGCCAAATACTGTGCACCATATTTTGCAAGAAAAGCATTCTCTGTGACAAAGTCCCCCAAACTGATGCAAGAGTTAAACTGCATCAACAAACTGGCATAAGGGATGAGAATAGCATAAGCTGCACAAAAGTAAATGGTGCAAGTTAAGTCAAATAAATGGTGCAAGTTGAGTCAGAAAAGTGACACAAGCAAGGAAAATGAAGCAAACTGAGTATAAAATGGTGCATGCTGAGTCAAAAAATGGTGCAAGTTGAGTACAAAATGACTCAAAAGATGAGAATGACTCAAGCTAAGTAAAAAAAAATGGCAGATGAAATGGCCACGACTAAGCCCCCAAAATGTTCTAAACTAGTCCTGCAGGAGAATACTGGCCCTTAATAGTAGCATAGTCAGGTCTGACCACCTGCAGTGGGTGTCTTTATATGCTCTAGTGTTCCTTAGACCAGCTCTGGCTGGTCTAACAATGTTTTATGTATCTTAGGCACAAGGACAGGACTGGCATGTTTTGAAAATCTCAAATAAGAGGATGGTGCATCATTTTGGTGACACAGGTATCCCTTCCGACAGGTGCAGGCATTTATTTGGTGCAAGCATGGGGCAAGCCACTTTGGCACCTACAGACCTGTTTTTGATGCAATCACCATTTGAAACTCAGAACTGGTGCCTGGTTTAACACATCCTACTCCTTGCATCAGTTGCTTTTGATGCAAGCACCCTGCATCATTATCTGGCCTTTGAAAATCTGCCCAATGTCATCCTAAAAGCAGTTGCTGTCAAGCTCTGTAAGACATGTTTGTGATGTCACAGACCTTTATTTTAGAGCTATTAGCCCCATGAGATGCTCTCCTGCACTTACCAGAATATTTCTTTTCAAACCAGTAAGTGTTCTTTTTTTTATGTAAACACCCTCTCAGTGTTTAATATCACACACCCTGGGGTGTAAACTGAAAAAAAAAATATTTTAAAACTCTGACATCTATACATTATTGCTTATATCTTGTATCAAGTGAACTAGCATTAGCAAGGTAACATGAAGTATCTCAGTACTTTGCCTTTCCAGGGGGCTTTGTCATAGGGCATTTAAGCAGCAAAGTATTAGATCTCTGCATTTTGATTATACCATGTCCTGAGTGGATCTGCTTGTGTTTACTCTGTTTGATATTGATTTTTGACAGCACTTGGCTCCCTAACAGTAGCGCAGCTGGATTTGTGTATACCAAGGCCTCTAGTCTGCATTCTGTACACATGGTGGGGAGGCTGGGTTGAGAATCGTGCCACAAGTGCAGCCATCTGCAGTTGCAGAGCATCCACACCCATATATGTACCAAAGGTTTGTATTCAGGCCATCTTTGTAAACAGGGCCCTCTGTCTTTTTTTGTAAAGCTCTGGACATTCATTACAAACTACCTAACAGATACTGTAAGTATATATGCATGTATATTGTTTTAGTCTGGTGATTGCATGTACTGTATCACCCCCTCCCCCCCCACACACACACACTCTTTGAGTTTGGTCCTTTGTGTCGACTTATATGTATTATTTTCATTTTTTAGTAATCTTTCAGGATCCTTCAAGGAACCACTCCCAGCATAGATTAATCATGTAACAGGTATTACAGTTCCATTAAAAACTAGTGTGTAAGTAATGGTTAAGGTATGGGGTAGTGAACTGGGTGATGTACAAGAATAATGTATACAAGGCTTTCAGTAGGTAAGAACAAGAGCAGCGTTGGTATATGTGGAACGGTAAGAAGGGCAGGATACTGTATGTACAGGGTGAAAACAACATTTGTGTAGTATTAAGATATTGTCTGTGGGTGTATCTATATTTGAAC
Organism: Neoceratodus forsteri; assembly: GCA_016271365.2. Classification (NCBI taxonomy): domain Eukaryota; kingdom Metazoa; phylum Chordata; order Ceratodontiformes; family Ceratodontidae; genus Neoceratodus; species Neoceratodus forsteri. Next base: position 274,296,688 of record CM057453.1, on the reverse strand, counting down.
ACAAAAAAAAACACAACCCTTTTCCTTGCAAAGATAAATCTATTTGACAGTAAAATTCACAAATCAAAATAATCACTATTCTCCACTATTATACATTTAGTAGATTGCCCTGAATTTGTATTTATTGTTTCCCCTATAAGCACCCCAACATCAGTTTTTTTAATGATCACCCAATGCATCCCTCCCACAAATATGCTGACCCCTCCCAAAGTGACAGATAATGCCTTTGGACTGGAACAGTGTGGTGGCTGTTGGGAGAATAATGCTTTCAGTGCTGAGTGCTGTGCAGCAGTGTGGTGACAGCTGGGGTCTGTGATGTGATTGGAGGTTGGGGCAGTGTTGCTATTGTTGATGTAGGAGGCTGTGCCACTCTTGGAATTGTGTGGTGGTGTTGTTGCTGTTGCTATATGCATAGTACTGTTAATATTTGGGAGTTAAAGGACAGTGCTCACTGTTGGGAGAGATTTGACCTGGACTTCAAAAATGTGGTCACAAGCTAGGAAGGGATTATTTTTTTATAGTTTTTACCACTTTTGCCAGACCTGCCCCATCCATCTTCTGGCAACCTCCAGCCTGAACTCTGGCTTACCCTTACTGCTTTCACACACACCCTGCCATAGTGAGCCCATCAGGACAGCACCCACACTGAGTCTATGGATTAAACTGGAATTCACCCCAAACCAGCCACATCCTCACATTCCTTGCCAGAATGCCGCTAGGCAATAACCACTTGCATCACTGTAGCAAGTACAGTAAATACTAGGCATTCTGGTAGTAGCATTAAGTAGGAGGAATTCAGTGCAGAGGGCACTGCTCCAGATTCTAAGTGCATTCCATTTCCGGATGTATTCCAGTTTTAAAACAAAATACTCACCAAATCTGGAACAGTGCTCCTTAACGGAATCCTTCTAGTTGCTAGTATGCCAGAATACCTCCATAGTGACTGACCCAAAGGTAGTCCAATATGGAATTTGGGAGCATTCAGGTTCCAGGTATGTTACATTTTTTACTAAGTCCACCTTCTCTACTAAGCAAACCCAGTTGAGCATACTACAGTGGTGGTGCAGGAACAAATAGTAGCTGTAACATCACCTGAGTGCTCTGGGAGTGCCAAGATGATTGAGAGAACTTACGGTAGAAGAACCATTGTCAGGGAGTGACCACCACTCAGTATGGCTCACATTAGATATGGGCAAGGAAGGAGTGGAATACGGCACAAGAGTGCTGGACTTTAGGAGGGCTGACTTTGGGAGGATGAGGAAGTGGTAAGGGTACCTGGTCAGAATTCAACCTAGTATGGGCACTAACCAGAGGTGGAGCTCATAAAGCTGGGGATAGTGGAGGCAACCAAAACCTGCTACAAGGCCCAGAGCAAGAAAGGCTAGGGCTAGAAACCAAGCTGGTTGATCAAGGAGGTCATGGAAAAGGTAGGAGGAAAGAGCTGCCTTTAGGAGGTACAATAAAACAGGGAGAGGGGAGGACAGGGAGGAGTACCTGATGGAATTGAAGGAGGTGACATGGGCAGTAAGGGGAGCCAAGGTATCTATGGAGCTCAGGCTGGCACAAGACATTAAGAAGAGGGAGAAAGATTTCTTTAGGTACATCAGGAGAAAAGGATCTTTAAGTACCATATAGTAAGCATTAGGAAGGAGGGGTTGGGTGGAAGCAGGGTGAGATAAGGCAGAAGAGCTAAATGATTACTTCTGCTCGGTATTTACTAAGGAGAAGAGGGGTGATATCAAGGGAGGGGTGACAGATGGGGAAATCATGGAGGGCAGAGTTCAGGAGGGTTTGACGGCACTGAGGGTGGTCAAGGTATCAGGCCCAGATGGCATCTACGGCAGGATACTGAAGGCGCTGGCAGAGGTCCCTGTGGGACCTTTGGCAGACCTATTTAATGCCTCACTACACTCAGTGTGTGTACCTCAGGACTGGGGTGGGTGCAAAGCTGGTGAGATGGGTAGGGACGGCTGGGAAGGCAATAGAGGGTGGTGGTGGGTGGGGAGCTCATACCCAAGGGTAGTGATGCGGTGTTCCACAGAGGCTCAGTGTTGGGACCAGTGTTGTTTGGGATATTCATTGCAGACATATCGTTGGACATCAAGAGCAAGATCAGTCTGTTTGCTGGTGATACCAAGATGGGAACGGTGGTGGATGACCTAGGGGGATGGCAGGGGTTGCAGGATGATCTGGCAAAGCTTGAAACCTGGTCAGATACCTGGCAACTGGGGTTTAATGCCAAAAAGTGCAAGGTGCTGCATTTTGGGGTAAAGATCCCAAGGAGGAGTTACTAGATGGGGGGAGTGCAGCTAGCCCAGACAGAGGAGGAGAAGGATCTGGGGCTGCTCATTACAGGGTCAATGAACAACTTGGCACAATGTAGGAAGGCAGTTGCAAAGGCCAACGAAATGCTGGGTTGCATTGCAAGGGGTAGATCCTCGAGGAAGGAGGAGGTGTTTCTGCCATTAGTTAGACCGCACCTGGAGTACTGCATGCAGTACTGGTGCCTGTATCTGAAGAGGAACATTAAGTTACTGGAGGGGGTGCAGCGCAGGGTGACAAAGATGATCAAGGGGCTGGTGGACTTATCATATGAGAGGAGGCTAACGGAGTTGAACATGTACTCCCTGGAGGAGAGGAGGGACGGGAGACATGACTGAAACCTTTAAGTACATGAAAGGAATAAACAAGACAGGTACAGAGGGGCTGTTCAAAATAAGGGAGGGAGGACACCAGGGCCATGATATGAGACTGGAGGAGGAAGGTTCAGGATGGAGATGAGACACTTTTTTACAGACAGGGTGGTAGCCGGGTGGAATGCGTTACCTGCAGAAGTGGTATCCAGTAGAACAGTGGACTGCTTCAAAAGGGGATGGGACAGGACAAGAGGGAGAGTCAAGGGAGGGAAAAAGTGGAAGGGAGGGGCAGCTGCTGAATAAGGGGTGCTAGCTGCACATTTGAGCAGACTTGATAGACCTCTAGGCCTTTATCTGCTGGCAAATTTTGTATGTTTGTATGAGTAATTCTTGATAGAAACAACAGGGCAGACTGAATGTAGTTTTGGGCAGGGTTTTTAAAAGGTCTAATACTGATGCTAATGCATGATGCATCTGTGTCCATCTGAATGTGTCACAACTGTTGTTCCCTATTTTGACCATGGGTTGAGACACTTTTTGCAATTTGTGGCAGCCAGCATGAAAAAAAAAGATGAATGCATAATTTTTTTTTTAATACAACTGCCAACATTTTTGATGGTAGTGTGTCAAAGTGGCTGAAGCAGTTTTACCACCTAACAAGTGGTCTAGCAGTCAGGCATAAGTTTTCTTTCTTTATGGGATGGGTGGATGCATGACAGATCTAATTTAAAAATGCTGCCCTTAGTCTTTTTTTGTCCAATACCATATATTTATCTTGCTGAGCTGGCCTGGGCTGGGCTGGGCTGTGTTGTCTCTTCTTTCTCATTACATCCATCCCCCACTGGAATCCCAATGACTGGGACACCAAGGCACATGTAAGCTTTACCAGTTAGCATCATCCTGCCTACACATACTAAAAAAAGATAAAATTTCAATATTTTTACACCCAACTTCCTTACCTGCAGCCCTATCGGCTCTAGCCTGAGTTTGTTCACTCTTGCCACAGCTCAAAACTTCAAGTTATTGACCATCTGTATGACTCACTACTGATGATTAATCTAGAGATCACAGTACGGTCACTTCTCTACTGAGAAACCACAGTCTACTATAATAGTCCCATTTTGCTAATGATACCAACATACTAATTGCCAGCAGATTAGGCCTTATGGTCATCAGTCTGCTCGAATCTCAGATCCCTAGTATTTATAGGAAGGTTGATGCATACCTTCAACCTATATTTATTTATTTTTCCTTTAAAGTGCACAAAGTAGCAATAGTTTTGGAAACGTGCCTGGACTCTGCACCAAAAAAGTTTTGCAACAACACAGAGTGAGTTTAGCAATATTTGTGATGAATGAGAAGCAATATTTACAGTATTTAACAATTAGACTTAACTATTATTTTGAAATATTCAAAGTATTTTCCTGTTCTAAGCTATACATTGGTATTCTGTAATAAACTTTTACATAAATTAGTACTTGTTTTGAAAATATTATCATTTCAATGTGTATCCATTCATAGCCCATATCGGTTTGGATTTTCTTTAATCTCTTAGTTATTATTTGAATAACCTTATTACCAGTAAGGAATAGAATATACTATGGTAATCTCCTGAGGAACTGTACAGCCATTATTGTCTCTAATTCTAACCTGTGTCTAAAACACACTCCATAAGAATATAAACACCGCAAGAAGAACAAGACAACAGTCTTTGAATGCAACATAAAAATTCAGAAACACACTGCAAACATGAAACATTGAAAAAGCTGAACTACATTTTGCTGTTTGTTAGAATTATAATTTCAATTACATATGTGTACATAGAATAATGATGTTCATATAGAAAAGGGAGCAACTTCTAATACTTGTATATTGGTGTAGACCTGGATAGAGGTTGTTTATTTATTGCGTACTCAGCAACTGTGGTTCTCTTCTATATCTAACTGGCTGATACATTAGATTGCACCTCCTAACTGCCTTGAACCAGCTTGGTGGTCATGTTGTGAGGCAACTAATATGAACGCATGCAGATGGATTTAATTATTATTATTATTTTTAATGAAATTGCTCTAAATAGATCATTGCACCAGTTGCTTAAATTTAGTAAGTAGCTTCCTATAATTTGTCAGTTTCACAGATCGTGGTATCTACTGTAACTTATGGCTTTTCATATCAGACTAAATCTTTTCCCAATTTTCTAGCTGTGAGATCGTTTGTAGTTCTGTGATGAGCACAGTCTTATTAATCAACCACTGAAGCAGCAGGAAATCATAAGGTACTGTGTGCAGTAACACTCTGCTTCTATTCCTACTAATCTATATTCAATATGCAATAGTTATACAACAAAACAGTCTACTTGTATATGCTGTAGGTTTAATAGTAGTTTGGAATATTTAGGTATGTGTTAACTTGAATTAAAAGAGAGTGTTTGGCCTAGACTGGCACACAACATAAATTGCACCTGTGATAAATAATATGCACCTTCCCTTCTACTATTGCTTGAGTAAGATAAAGTCACATGTTAATAAAATCGCTGAAACGTGGTACAGCTGGTACAGAAAAATCTTCATTTGTAACATCAACAAAACATATTTTTCTTAAAAAAAACTTCCTTCAAGGTTTATGTGTCCTTCAGTATTGTTCATTGTTGTTCAAGCCAGCAAAAATGCAATATTTTCCTTTACTATTGCATGAATGACTAAAGCTTGAACTATTCCCTGAAAAAATTATACTGTAGCTAACCTAAAAATATCTGGAAGACTTGAAAAAACAATTAAGGAATCAAATAGCTGTAACTGAGCTAGATGGAAAGCACAATGATAAGGAGCCAATGCAACATTGCTCAGTTGCCTAATTAGAGACCGCACCTGTGAAACCTAATACTGGATCCAGTCAGTGTGCCATGCTGTACTGCACGCTTGGTTCAGTGGTTCAGAGTTTGATTCCTTTGTCAATGGGGCCATTACAGTTCCTAATATACTAACTGGCATCCTTAGTATGGATTTATATCCTTTGGCAGGGCTAACTTCCGTCTCTCTTCAATTAGAGACCTCTTTTAAAAGTTTGGCAGCAAAAAAAAGAAAAACTGCATCAGAGAGTCACAGAAGAAAGATTAGAAAGCTGATTCATAGTCATACTGCTTTTTGTCAGTGCAATCTTTTTGTTTTTAATTAAGCACTAAGTTGCCATCTTATTTTTACCCTAATGTTTTCCCTTTTTTAAATGTGCATAATGGGAAGGAGGCTTGCCACTAAATGGCAGAGCCAATTTGTCCTGGGCCAAAGCCAGAGATAAAGAGCCTGGGAGGAGTAGGGTGGGAGGAAACTGGAATTGAGGGACCTGTGACCTCACTACAGTGACGATTGACAGGAAGGCAAAGCTCTCTGGCTAGTGGCGAAAGGAGGGCCGAGGGTGGGGTCCTAAGACAAAGGTTTTTAGGGGTTACTTAAGGGCCTGCAACCAGAATTGGCACTCTTTGATTGCTGCAAAATTAGGATACAGCACATTCACTGGCTTAAGGTAAGGCACAATATTGAAGTTTGCAGTTGAGAAGTGCTAGTATAATAGCGTTCATGGTTGCTGTAGCGTTGATAATACTATGTAAAGTGATGTCAGCTAGAAAGTGAATTCATGAGGTATTTTGATGAGTTGCTATGGTCGAATTTGTCTCAAATGTTTGTAGCATTTTGGTAGCAAGCAAGGGCGCATGACCAGAAAATGCAGACCGGATGGGCTGGAAGGTCTAATGTTTGCAAGGTTTTTGGTGTTTTTTGCATTATTTAGAGCATTAGTGGCCTGCTGGAGGAATTTGCCCAGAGATGTGGGGCAGTAGGGAGGTGAGGTAGGCCCAGGGGCTGAGCCTGGCGTGGACAGAAGTGGTGGGTAGACTGGTCAGATAAAAGGAGCAAAAATAAAGGAGATATTTGATTATCTGGGGAAAAGAAAACATCGCTTGTTTGGTAAAGGGCAGCAGGATGGATGGCTCAAAAGTCAGAGAGCCTGCAAGGAATTGGGAGCATCAGGTGGGAGCATGGAGCGGTTTCACCAGATTAGAGGTACCGGGCTCGAGATCAGTCGAGCAGAATCACCGTGCTGGGGGAAGCCAGATCACGTACGACTGGCCGGCAAATGAAGAAAAAAAAGAAAACAGCCTTGTGCTTGGCACGTCCCAACTCCAAAGGGACAGTGGGTAGGGCCAGGCAGTGGTGGAATGAGCTAGGTTTAGTTAAGGCAACCATGCGGTGGGGCATTTTTTCTCTGTGTTCGCCCTACAGTGGAGCAGGTACCATGGAGGGTTGGCCGGCAGAAGCGGCCCGTGTTTTGCATGCCCCAATGTAAGGGGACAGCACGTTGTGCTCAGGCGATGGTGGAGCGAGCTGAGTTTAGCCAAGTCCCAGCTAGGGCTTTTGCGGGGGCGGAGCCTGAGAGAGGGCATTAGGGCAACGAGGCAGTGGGAACCGGAAAGGACTGTTGGTCTGGGAAGGTTAGGGACGGTGTTTTAAAACAAGAAAATAAATAAATAAATAAATAAAATAATAAAGCAGCAAAGCCATTGGCGGATGGTAGGGCAAGCATGGAAGGCCAAGAGGAAGGCCGTGGGTAGGGAGGTTTGCTAGGCCAGCCACAGGCCTAGGTCACCATGTGGTGAAAGGAAAAAGAGGTTCAGAAGCGGAGCATGTTCTGGGGGCATGGGCAGCTCACAGACCCTGTGGGCTACACAGCAACAAGCAAATAATGTCTTAAAAAAAAGAGATAATTCGGGGCTCCAGTGGGTAGACATGCATCACTACTCGGGCAGGTCCAAGAGGAGTATGCAAGGTTGAGGGGCAATGCAGCGAGTGGCAGAGAAGCGCCAGTGGTGCGCACCCTCTGGTGAAATCAGCACAGGGGAGTGGGAATTGGTTGTCGCCCGCAGGCTAGGGAAGGGCATAGCATGGCACAGCACAATGGGAGGGAAAAGTGGGGGCATGGCTCCAGGCCAGAGACCTGTGGTAGGGGAGAGGAAAGGGGAGAATAAAAGGGTGGGGTGGTGCAAAAGGCCCAGGCAGTCCCTGTAGGTGTCGGGTCCCACCCGAACATGAGGAACTCTGATGAGGGGCTTACTAGGAAGCCCAACAGAGAGGGAGCAGTAGGATACCGGCGGTAGTCATCAGACTGGGCTCGGGGAGGGTATGCCAGGGCAGAATGCTGGGCCAGAGGCATAGATGGGACCAAAAAAAAAAAAGGAAAAGGTAAACAGGCATGTTGGTGACTACAGTGAGAATGGGAGAGGCTTGTCAGACAGGTTGAATATGGGGTAAGGAAAAAAGTTTTATGGTGGGTCAGGATGGTATTGAGGAACAAAGGCCACCCCTCCCCCTCCAATTTTGTTGGTGGGGGGGCCGAATAGCCACCTGGTATGGGAAGGTATTTCACATGTGTTTTGTCATGCAGCTCATATGAAGACATGGCACCAAGAAGAGCCCAGACATCTAGTGCTACCATGTTGCTGGAAGCTGCGAAACTGATGCCACAAATGACCAAGTTGATGGAGGCAGCGAAGAAAAGGGAGGCCGAGGAGGAGGCCCAGAGGAAGCAGAAAGAGTAGGATGGAGGGGCTGGCACAGGAAGGGCAACAAATGACAAAGAAAGGCGTGACCCAGTGCCCCAGCAGCACTGAGGACAAGGGAAAACCTGGATTGGATTCTGGATGAGCCGCAACCAGATGGGGGTAAGGATAAGGTGGATATGACCAATGAGGTGAACTTACTAGAGTATATTGAGGGGTTGGTGGGCGATATGGGGAGGAGGGGTGTCCAAAATTGACTCGGCATTGCGGGCCATCAAAGAAAAAAAGTAAAGGGGAAAAAGGGTGGCTGGCACCTCAGGGGCTTTGAAGTTGTACGATGGCCCACCAGGTTTCACATTAGGCCACCACGCACAGCCGACAATTAAAGAAAAAATCTTGAAAGGGAATACGTGAGTATCTTTGGGCTGGTTGATGAGGAGACAGCCAATAGATATGAGCAGAAGGAATCAGTCGGAAGACGGAGATAGTGGTGGCGTTGGCAGTGGTAGGACACAAGGCAGAGGAGGCTAAGTTTAAAGGGAAAAACATCGAGAAGTGGCAAACAGGGTTCTTGATTTATAGTGCCTTGGTGCTGGAGAAGTAGTCTGAGATGGCAATCCTGCTGCTAACCTACATGGCATTTATCAGGGATGTGTACCGGACAAAGCTGGGTTTTGGATGGCTTAAGTACGACAAGGCGTTCTGGAGACGTATGGCCATAAAAGGTGATCTAAGGGAGGACTGCACCCATGCCGAACTCTGGGTCCGTACATTGACAGGAGCTGTAGTGGCCCAGAGAATGGAACAGATGAGAAAGGGGACTCAAATCCAGGGTACCAAGGCCTGTTGGGCTTACAACAGGGCCTCATGTAGCTAGCCTAGTTGCAAGTTTAAGCACATTTGCTCTCGGTGTGAGGGGGTCACACCCATCCACTAGTTGCAGAATAGGGGGTGACAAGATGGGACCAGCTGGGGGCCAGACCCAGGTGCAGTCCTTTCGGGATGGCGGGGGGGAACTGGCAGGGACCAGGGGGGATCTGGGAGAGGAGGATATGCAGCCAACTACGGGTGGAGCTAGACCAGGGCAAGGGCAAGGGAGGTGGGGATATCCCCTGGCCCGCACACCCATCAAACGGGCTGTGGTGGAACGCTGGACCAGGGATTACCCCGATAAGGAGGGGGTGGAGATGTTAAGAGGTGGTTTTCAGGGGGGTTTGTGTTGGGTTTCATGGAGGCACGGGTGGGGATGTGGGCTAGAACTTGGGGTCAGTAACAGGAAGGAAGACATTGTATGGGATAAGATCGGAAGGAAATCCGGGCAGGGAGGGTGGAGGGACCACTGTCCGATCCCCATTGTACGTGTTTCCAGGTGTTACCATGGGACTGGTACCCAAGAAACAAGGAGGGGGAATTCAGGCTCATCCATCACCTGTCCTACTCAAAGGAGGGATCAGTGAATAGAGGGATTCCGGAGGCTCTTAGCATGGTCTGGTATACGTCACTGGACCAAGTGGTGGAGATGACCCGGGTAGTGAAGGGGGCCTGGTTGGCCAAGATGGACAATGAGTCTGCATTCTGACTGCTGCCGGTATGGCCAGCAGGGTGGGACCTCCTAGTTTTTCCAGTTTGAGTGCAGGTTGTACTTCGACAAGGCAATGCCCATGGGGTGTTCCGTGGCCTGTGCCACATTTGAGGTCTTTAGTTCTTGGGTACAGTGGGTATTTGGGTGGCATTATGGACAAAGAGTCATCCATTACTTGGATGATTTCATACTTATAGGGACCAGTCAGGAAGAAGCAGAAAAATGTTAGCAGATTTCCAGGATATGTGCAGGTCCATAGGGACCTCTTGGCTGCCGGAAAACAGAGGTCCAGTGTGCACACTAGAGTTCTTGGGGATCGAGGTGGACATGGAAGAGGAGTGTTTTCACCTTCCAGGGGACAAAGTTGCAAGAATCAAGGGGCTATTGGCACTAGTGGGGGGAAGGAGGAGGAGGAGGGTGCCGCTGGTACAGGTACAATAACTACTGGGACACCTTAATTTCACCACAAGGCCATAAACCCAGGCATGGCATTTACTAGGAGATTGGGGAGGGTCAGAGGAAAAGCAAAACTACCACACCACTGGGTGGACATTAGCAAGGGGGTGAGGGAGGATTTGCGGGTATGGGAGACATTCCTGGAAGCCTACAATGGGGTGACGTTCTGGCAGGAGGACTGGGCATCCAACACAGACCTCAGCTGTACACTGCAGTTGCAGCCAGGGGCTTGGGGATGGGGCTTACTTTCAAGAGAATGGATCTCGGAAGCATGGCCAGTCCGATGGCAAGAAAGGGATGGATAAAGGACATCATTCCTTGAGATTTTCCCAATATGGGTAGCTTTGGAGGTCTGGGATACATGGATGGCAGGACACTGCATAGTTTTCTGGTGCCACAACATGGATGTGGTTGAAGTGATTAATAGACAGATGGGCAGGATGGAATCGGTCAGGGTGGTGTTGAGGGGTATGGTCTTGTTAGGACTGCGACTCAACCTGTGTTTTAGGGCGATGCATAGTGAGGGAGCTCGGAATGAGGTAGCTGACTGTCTTTCTCATTTTCAGATGGAGATTCTGAGAGCTGGCATCATGACCACGCCACCAGACCAGGGTCCTGGGTTCACTATGGGAGATTGAGAGAGAAGACCAGGCTTTGTATAAAGGGTTAGTGGGCGGCCGGCACCTTAAGGGCTTACGAGAGGTGTGGGTGGGTTTCAGATGTTTAGGGCTGGAATGGGTTGGGGAGACAGGTGAGCTAGCCAAAGAAGAGGAGGTAATGCAGTGCATGGTAAAAAGATGGGAGGAAGGGGTGGCGCACACCACCAGAGGTGTCCAGTTGGCAGGGATCAGCTTGGTTTGATTGGACAAGGGGTGGGTAGATGTTACGGGCGGTCAGGTCATTAGACATATGGTGGAAGGCTGGCAGAGGGGTCAGGGTAGGCGACAGGATGGAAGAAGACCCCTGATGAGGTCCCTTCTCATAGAGGTTCTACAGGCAGTGGGCCACGTCTGCTATTTGGTGAATGAGACTTGCACTTCAGGGCTATTTTTACCATCATGGCAAAGGGGACATTCCAGGTGGGAGAAATGGTGGCTCCTAGAAAGGGCAACCAATGCAGGGCTGCAGAAGAAGTGTGTGAGGTTGGGTGGGGGAAGGTAACAATCCTACTACAGAGGTCAAAGACAGACCAGCATGGAAAAGGGCCACTGTGGAGCTGCTGAGGAGGGGTCAGCAGAGGCCTGTGCAGTCGAGGCCATGGGTGCCTACGCGAGTATCTGGGGGCAAAGAGGGGAGCCCTGGTTCATGCACGGGGATGGATCACCAGTGACCGGTTTCCAGGTGGGGCAGTCCTGAAGAAGGCATTGGCGTTTGTGGGTGAGAACCCCAATGAGTTCGCCCCTCACTCCTTCCAGATTGGGGAAGCTTCACAGGCAGCCATATCAGGAGCAGAGGAGAAGGAGGTCAAAAGAGTAGGAAGGTGGGCATTGAACTGTTGTAAGAGGTATGTAAGGTGTTGACAGTGGCTAACTGGTGTACCCCTTTTTCTCCCCCACAGCAGGCTCCAAGAGACAGGTGTGGATCTTGGGGCACTCTTTCATCTATTGGGTGGAGAGATTCACAGAGGCCACAAGTATGGGCATGCAGCTGTGCCTAGGAATCGATCACACAAAAGTGAGATGGCAGGGACTGAGGGTCATGAGATGGTCACAGCAGCTGCCCTTGTTAGAGGAGCTGCGGGTGCGATGGGCCAGCCCGGATTGTATTATCATCCACTTAGAGGGCAACGACAAAGGGGCCATGCCATGGGGATCTTTGATGAGGGACATTATAGTGGATCTAGAAAGGGTGAAGAGCTGGTGGTCCAGGGTGGTGACTGGTTGGTCCGAGATAACATCTTGGAGGGTATGGAGGGGGCCAAAAGGCACCATGCGGTGGATGTAATGAGAAAATGCCTGAACAGGAAGGTGGCCAGGGCAGTCATTGAGATGGGGGGGATCCATATACAGCATGGGAACATTCATTTGATCAGGGAGCAGTGTACAGATCGGACGGTGTCCATTTCATTGAGTTTGGCATGGGTTTGTTCCTACGACCCTTTGGGGAGCTAGTTGTGGATATAAATAAGAGGGGTTTGAAGGACTAGCCCAAATGGGAGGAGCCCCATCTTCCATCACAAGCTGGAGATGGGGCAGTGGAAGGTGTAGAGGGAGCAAGGGAAAAACGGGGGCAGAAAGAGGGGGGGTAGGTATCATGGGCTGGGGACAAAGGAACCCAGGCATCAGAGAAAAAAGAGGCAGCGGGAAAGGACATAGAGCTAGGGTGGGATCATGGTGCCCACACCTGGCATGGGGGCAGTGGTCCAGATAACTTGGTACCTGAAGGTGGTGAATGAAATGGGGGCCAGATCACAGTGTCCAGACCCTAAGAAGCATGATGAACAGAAAGCTGGATGGCAATCTGCAAGAAAGAACACGGACTGTTACATCCAAGAAGGCCATGGGACTGTTATATCCTAATTGTAGATATGTAGATATGAATGATTAGAAGTATGATATTGAGATGTAACAAATTAACTGTGCCTACAACATAATAAATATTGCCAGTGAGCATCCAAAAGCTATAAAGCTGTGGCCTGAGTTTATTTCGGTTTGGGATCCGGGGACAAGGAGGCTTGCCACTAAATGGCAGGCCAATTTGTCCTGGGCCCCAGCCAGAGATAAAGAGCCTTGGGAGGGGAGGAGTAGGTGGGGTGGACTGGAAGAGGAGGGGCCTGTGACCTCCACTACAGTGACGACTTGACAGGCAGGCAAAGCTCTCTGGCTAGTGGCGAAGGAAGGGTCCTGGGGTGGGGTCTAAGACAAAGGCCTCTAGGTGTTACTTAAGGCCTGCAACCAGAATTAGCCCTCTTTTCTTGCTGTAAAATTCCACCCACCCTCCCTGCAAGAAAATTTGAATAAAGGGTATAGGCATTAGGGTATAGGACACGGGCATGAGGTGTCCTTGTGGAAGCCCAGCATGGGCCTATGGGGCCAGAGTGCAGCCGTGAACCAGGAGGCTAGGTGGAGTCCCACTGGCACTGGGGGAAACAAGTCAGCAATAGGTTGTTTTGTTTGGTAAGGTGTAGGGGAGCACAGGAAAAATGGGGGCAGATAGGGGGTAGGTACCACAGGCTGGGGACAAAGGAACCCAGGCATGGGAGGAAAAGAGGGGGGAAGGGGGAAGGACATAGAGCTAGGGGGTGGATCATGGTGTCCACACCCGGCAAGGGGGGGAGAGTGGTCCGGGTAACCTGGTACCCGAAGGGTGGTGAGTGAAAAGGGGGGGTCCAGATCATGGTGTCCGGACCCCGAGAAGCATGACAAACAGGAAGAGAGCAGGACAACGATCTGCAAGAAAGAAGACGGGACTGTTACATCCAAGAAGGCCATGGGATTGTTATGTCCTAATTGTAGATATGTAGATATGAATGATTAGAAGTATTTTTTCTTTTTTAGTCTTTGGTAACCTGGTAAGGCCCACTAGGCACAAGTGCCTGTTTCAGGGTGGCCTGGGAGCACTGGGCAGTTAAGTGACTTGCCCAGAGTCACACAGTATGCAAGTGGAGGCTATGAGAATTAAACTCAGGTCAGGTCTGCTGGATGTACCAAGCTCATTCACCCTCGTTCCTCTAACCACTAGGTTACGATATGGAGATGTAACAAAAGTAACTGTGCCTACAACATAATAAATATTTCCAGTGAGCATCCAAAAGTCATAAAGCTGTGGCCTGAGTTTATTTTGGATTGGGGATCCGGGGACAAAGCCCATGCTGCTTTAGTCAGATCTTGGTCTCCAGCATTTCCAAAAACAGTTGGTGCATAGGGACTTTGTCTTCCAGTTTGACATTGTAGAAATGCTGTTAGTTTTGGTAGAGATTTGCCATAGAAGGGAAAAGTCATCAACAGCTTGCCAGCCTGACGAGGGTCCTCCATGTTCTGTCCAGCTCCGTAGTTCTTTTGGGCCTTGTGCAATACATCCTGTAGTTTCTGAACAGCTTCCACATTCCCTATGAGCATGGAATCTGAATTAGCAAGTGCTATAACTTTAAGGATGACAAACTTTTCCTTCTCCAGCTTTATGCTCTTGTATTTCTTTTACCAGCTTCAGGGTGGCATTGTTGAGCTCAAGAAGGTCAGCTAGCTTGGACTGGTCTTCATCCATGATATAATGTTCAGCATGGACCAGCTCATTCTTGAAGGGAAGTGATTGGTATACAACTCCTAAAATCAAAATCTCCATCTCAAGGCACTTTGGAGGAAGCTCACCTGGTCAGCCAGACACAGAGAGGAGAATCCTGTTTTGCCCATCCAGTAATGACCGTGAGTTCCCTGTCTGCCAGGTTGCAGAGTGTGGTGAGGGCTTTCATGTCACTGTCTAGAACTGTAGGGTCAGGCATGGCATAGGTCTTCTCTGGTTCAACCACAAGTAAGTATGAGACAATCTTGTTATATGGCTTTTGGCTGACTAAACCAACTGAGGATTCAATTAATCAAATCAATTAATCAATCAATCAATTCAGATGTGGACTGTTCTCTGCACCTATTCTGTGCTTCTACTTATGACATACTCCATGTACTCTGTATAGGCACACCCCTTCTTTCAACATGCCAGCATTTAGACACTTCTTGAAGTGACAGGCCTGGCAGGACTTGTGTCTGCATTTTATGATTCATAGGTTTCATAGGTTGATGTACAAGACAATAGCTTACACCAAAATAGTCTTGCCATTTAGGACCTAGCTGTCCCAAATGGAAATTTCACGACCAAATAGTGTGAATCTAGCTTGTTCTTAAATACAGTAACTGAGTCACTGTTTACTATGTCAGACAGAAGGCTGTTCCACGGTGACACCACTTGTTGATTAATCCATGATTGTCTCCTATTAGTTCTAAAGTGTTCACCTTTTAACTGAAGTTTATGGGATCCAGTGCATATGTTTGAAGCTTTCTTTCTAAACTCACATTCCCTAAAGTCCTGATTTTGAATGCTGTATACATTAGGCAGAGGTCACCTCGTAATTTACCATATTCTAGTGCATACAGTGATAGGTTTTGGATTCTCTCTACATACTTTACATTTTGATTATTCTTTATTTAATTGTTGTTCTCCTCTGCACTTTTTCAAGCAGAGCCACATCTCTCCTGTTGCATGGAGTCCAAAACTGCACTTAATACTCCAGGTGAGGTCTCAGAAGTGTGCCATACAATGGCGACTTTACTGGGCCATCTCTGCTTTTAATATGCCGTAATATACAGTTAATCATTCAGTTGGCTCTTTTAATGACTTCCATTTTATGATGTCTAAATGTTAAGTCATTGGTAACCAGAATTCCCAGATCTTTCTCACTTTCAACTGTATTTACTGTACAGCAGGTTATATTTGCGGTCAGAATATTTTTGCTATATTAGCTGACTTTAAAAAAACACAAAAATAACCTGAGCGCCAATATAACTTGGTCTAATAGGGTATGCTAGTTGTAATTCCAGGCAGTAAATAAGGCAATGACCACTGTTTTCAATGCATGTAAAAATCCACACTATGCTTTATTAGCACTTAAATCGGTGGGGGTTCAAAAAAACAAATAAAAAAAAGAAATGATCCGATAGCATCTGCGTCCATCTGCATTTTGCGTTCTGCAACTTCTGTGCTGAAGCTCCCACCAAACCCTGCAAACAAAAAGAACATTTTACTTACCGCCCCAAGCCCTAAGCCCACATTAGCATGCAGTAGCATATTGTTGGCTTACCTGAGAGAGCCAGTTGGTATGCGCTTCCAGAATTCCTGACTGCTTAAATCCACGAACAACGTCATCAGTTCTTGCAGCGAATTGTTCAAAACTGTTCTGGAGCCAGTGAGCATGGTGCTGTTTTAGGTTTTGTAGCCTGAGGTCTGTACGAATATTGTCCCCATTGCCAGAAACTAATCTTTTGGAAATTATTCCTGCATACCATGCAGTGAACTGCTTCTTGAATTAGTCCTTGAAGATCTTATTTATTAATACATCAAGGGGTTGGAGCTGATTGGTGCAAGATGTCGGTGCAAATACTGGTATTATGCCATTCACCTCCAATTGTTTAGGATTACCTCAGTGGAATGGGCTCTGTACAGATCCAGGATGAGGAGAGCCTTTTGATCGTCAGGCAGTGAAAGGGCTTTTTTGTGTGTGTTATATGAGGTACCAGGACTTCAGCAATAAATTCTGTGGTGGTTTCTACATTGCAGTGGTTCTCACTGTGTGTTATATACCAGTCACTGGGAATTGGTGGCAAGGGTGTAATGCAGGAATGTGACCTTTATAAATCAGTTGCAGTGATAGCATTTTGCCTTCTAAAGTGCAGGCAAGCACATGAGTTATTTGCCTTTTGTCACCCAATCCAGTGACAGGGACCTGCCTAGCACCAGTTACTTCCATGGTCCATTCTGAAACAGGAATCATATGGATCTCTGTTTCATCCATGTTGATCACCAGTGTGGATGAATCAGTTCCTGCACATAGGCAGTCACGATTCTGGATAAAAAGCAGATTTCAGATTTAAAAGTCACTTGGTATTTCACTCCTGCTGTTGTCCCTTTCCTTTACTGAATCCTATTCTGTGCAGGTAACCCACGCCCACTTGCTTGACAACCTAGGTGTCCCCATTCTCAGCAAATGAGGCCAATTAGCTTTTACAATGCCGACTGCTACTGCCTGTATGACACCAGCATTAACAACTGCTCCCTCAGCACAGAGCGATTTCACTATCTGTTTCAGTTGCTCCTCCAGATGTTCCTCTAAATGTGCTGGCCTTCCACCAGGTTTGCGATAGAGGAGGGGAGACATGGCAGCAGGGTCTGGTGTCTTTTGGCACTCTGATAAGTAATGGCACTTAAAAGTACAGACTGTACTTTCATTTATGCAGTTGCTTGTGGTACTAGTGTAGTGCCGAACAGCAGCCATCACCCCCTTCTCAGCTGCATACTTCCCCACTTGGAATCTTACTTCTGCTGAGTAATTTACATTGGAAGAGGGTCTGCTCTTCTTTGACGGTGGAGGGGATGCTGCAGCAAGCTCTTTTACAACAGCAGCGGTGACTCAACTCTTGAACTCTCTGCCAGGTCTGCACCCGAAACGGTGCTTGCATCCAATGGGTATTTGCATTTTGCAGGCTGCGATGATTTAATCCACATTAATAATGACCTGTTGCGATAGAGTCTGAGTGGACACCGAGCAGCAACTAAGAAGTGAAAAAAGAGATACAGGGTATGTCAGGGTGTGTTTAAATCAATGCAGTGATCAATTAGAGTTTCAATTACGGGGAACAGGAGCTTGATAGCACAGTATCACAATATTTACCATGTTGATGGTGACTCAGGAGTGCAATTCTAGCAGAGAACAACTAGGTGCGGTAGCAGACACACATAAAATATATCAGGTGTAAATTCAAACTGCTAAACAGTATTATTGTTCCATTTAATGTATAGCTACCAACCATATTATGCTCCCCAAAGTGCATAACAGCGCAATTGTCGATGTTAAATTTCATTTTGTGTTGTTTGGCCCACTTACCCATTTTATCTATATATTTCTGAAGTTTTAGAATATCCTCATGCCATTGCACTATGGCACCAACCTTTGTATCATCAGCAAATTTTGCAATCCATGAGTGTTCTGAAGTTTGTAATGATGATACAAAGATATTAAATAATGTAGGGCTCAGGACAGAGCCCTGAGGCACCCCACTAGTCAGGTCCCCCCAGTTAAATACATAACCCCTGATATTGACACACTGTCATCTATTGTTTAACTAGGCATCAATCCGTCTAAATATTGATATATTGATTTTTAAATCTACGAGACTGTTAATTAATTCAGCATGTGGGACTAAATCAAATGCCCTGGAGAAGTCCAGGTATACCACGCCCACTGGAAGACCATTTTCCAGTGCCCTACTAACATGATCTAAAAAAATATAGATTTGTCTGACATGATCTCCCAGGTGTGAAACCATGCTGGGAAACAACTATTTGACCTGTTGTGTTTATATATTTAGCAAAGTGTTCCTTACTGTATTCTTTCATTATCTTACTTATGATACTGGTTAAACTGATGGGTCTATAATTCTGAGGTCAGATTTATTTCCTTTCTTGTGGATCTGTATAACACTGGTTTTACATCAGTCTTCAGGAACCTCCCCAATCATTAATAGTTCCTTAAATAGAATCAAAGGACCTGAAAGTTCAATTCTGGCTCCTTAAGTACTCGTGGGTATAGGGCCATCAGTCCCAGGCAATTTATTAACCTGTAATGTATTCAGCTTCGCAGCTATATTAGCTTTATCAAAGTGCATTTCTTCTTATCATCAGTAACAGACTGACCTATTATATCTGCTTGGTCTGAAAGATACTTAGGAAACATTCATAAAATACATTTGCCATAGTCTGTTCATCGGAAGTAAAACTCCTGGTCACACACAGTGGGCCTATTCCAGTAGTTCCTTTCCTTTGATTATTTATATAATTGAAGAAGGTTTTTTATTATCTGCTGTCATGGCAGCAATTTTCAATATTTTGTTCCACTTAGCATCTTTTATGGCTTTTTTTTTGCATTTTGCTGCATTTATTTTAAACTTCTGCCAGTTCCTGTCAGATGACTTCTTTTTATACTTAATATATACTCTCTTTTCCTTTTTATATGTTTATGAACTTTATTGCTTAACCATAAAGGATTTGACAGTTGCTATATTTAGTCTTTTCTGGGCTATATTTTTAATGCAGCATACCACCTTATTTTTAATCTCTGTCCACATATCCTATACCTTTCAGTCTCTAAGCTCTTTATATCAATTCCAGTATTTTATTTAGTATCTCGTTGTTATGTAATTTAGCCTTATTCCAACATTTGATTTTGGTCATCTCTTTATAGTAGTTGCCATACACAAAATCCTAAATTCAATCATATTATGATCAATGGACCACAGAGGCTCTCTTACTATACAGTCTGTTATATCATGTATATATATATATTATGGTAGCACGGTAGTGCTACCATAGTTAGGTTGAGGAGCCATTTCTGTTAAACCCCAAAACTTTGCACTTTAATAACTTTGCAACTGTTTGATGGATTTGCTGAAATTTGGAATACATGATCAAGAACCATAGGCCTTAGGATCTGTCAAGTTTTGTACTGGTTGGTGTATCTGACTCACAGGTTAATTAGCGTGATCTGTGCACGCATTTACGCTTTTTCTGGAATTCTGTGGTCGCGCCTACAGGTCATAACGGTTTGTTGACTGGGCTCAAATCTTCAGGAACATGTGGTCAGGGTCCCCAATGTGCCTTTGAAGATTTGGTGAAAAAATATTAAACGGTTCAAAAGTTATTCAAAAAACAGTTTCCCATTATAAGTCAATGGGAAAAGTTAACAAAAAGTTTGACAGTGTCGCAAATGCATTTTTACTTTCGCAAATGGGCCTGTTACTTTCGCAAATCTGCCATTTTGTTTTCAGTTGGTGATCAGAAAAATGGTTGGCATTTAAATTTGAGACTCTCTAGCAACGTAATTCTTTTTGTATTCACCTAGTCGGGAGCTGAGGATGCTTGCCATGTCTTTATTTTGTGTTAAAACACCACAGAAATAAGTTTTCAAATTTCTGGAAAAGTACTTTCTTAAATTACTTTCATGCTCACAAAGTGTCAAACTTTGATAGTGTAAGCTTCATAATTTACGACAGTAGTTTTCCATCTGTGGAAAGTGACAGTGATTCTTTGGCACCTGCTGCAAAAGAACCATTGGGAGTTTTGGGCTGAAATTTGGAGGGAACGGAGCTAACATCTCACAGATGTGCCTTTCAGTGGTTTGGTGAAAAAATATTACACGGTGGCAAAGTTACAGCACTCCAAAGTTGACGCTTTTTCCCATAGGATAACATTACGGCGCCCGATGCATTACAGAAATCCTTTTGATCCGTGCTGCAAAATAACGGTTTGGTCTTTTTTGCTGAAATTTGGAGGGAAGACAGCCAAGAGCCCACAGATGTGCCTTTCAGTTGTTTGGTGAAAAAATATTACAGGGAGGCAAAGTTATGGCGCTCCGAACTTCTCTTTTTTCCCCATAGGATAACATTACGGCGTTTGCCGTGCCTTTCAGGGCCCGTATCTCGGAAACGGTGCGAGATACAGACTTTTCATCAGAAAAATTAGCCAGGAGGGTTGTAAATAATATGACTTTAAAATTTTTTTTCTACTTCGTATGGTTCCTGAGATATTACATATTTAGTATTCCAAGTTCTCATTTTGTGTGCCGATACTTATTATTATGCATACATTATTTGTACTCACTGTCTTTCTCTATGCAGGTTTTGGGGAAAACCAGCCTGTGCACTCATTACTGTTACTGTTGCCCTTTCTGCTTGCGATTCGTACCCATTTCAATTACCATTGATGTCTGCGCCGCCACCATGGCGCATCCTTTGCGTTTTCATTTGCGCTTGCGTTTCTGTTATTTTTTGCCATTCGTGTCTACAGTACTGTTTATTTTTCTGTTTCACTTTACGTCACCATGCCCATTGACATTTCTGTTTACAGGCACCATGTTACTCTGTGACAACAGATCACGTGGCAGACCGTTCCAGGGTACGCCACCATGTGCGTTACCCTTTCTGTTCTCATTTACGCTTGTGTTACCATGTGGGCCACTGTTAGCATTTCTGTTTACATTGCTGTCCCTGTTAGTATGCCACAAGACATGGCCCCGTGCTCCCGCCGCTGTATTACATTCACTATTTCTTGTTGTCATTCTCAAAAAGAAGGGCAATTAGAGGCAAAAAACTCCATTTAATGCATTAGTCAGGGTTGTTCCACAGTGACAAAAGTGAGGAAGTTTGCTGTTAGGGTTGAAAACCCCCTTGGACCCCCCACCCACCCCCACAACCGGCACTGGGGTGTGCATTGGGATCGTGGGTCCTAAACCACGCTCCCGCCGCTGCATTACATTCACTATTTCTCGTTATCATTCTCAAAAAGATGGGCAATTAGAGGCAAAAAACTCCATTTAATGCATTAGTTAGGGTTGTTCCACAGCGACAAAAGTGAGGAAATTCGCTGTTAGGGTTGAAAACCACTGGACCCCGCCCACCCTCCCAACTGGCACTGGGGTCTGCATTGGGATCATGGATCCTAACCTGCGCTCCTGCCGCTGCATTACATTCACTATTTCTCGTTATCATTCTCAAAGAAGGGCAATTAGAGGCAAAAACTCCATTTAATGCATTAGTTGGGTTGCTCCACAGTGACAAAAGTGAGGAAAGTCGCTGTTAGGGTTGAAAACCCCTTGGACCCCCGCACCCCCGAACTGGTACTGAGTGTGCATTGGGATCGTGGGTCCTAACTCTCACCCCATTCTCCTATACTTCTGTTGCTTTAAGAAACCAGCCTGTGCACTTACATTAATGTTATTGTTGCCTTTTCTGCTTGCAGTTCCGTACCCGTTTAACTTTCCGTTGACATCTGTGCTACCATGTGTGTTATCCTTTGCGTTTTCATTTGCGCTTGTGTTTCTGTTATTTTTTTCCATTTGTGTCTATCGTACTGTTTCTCTTTCTGTTTCACTTTGCGTCACCATGCCCATTGATATTTCCATTGACAGGCACCATGTTACTATGTGACAAGACATCACATGGTACAATGTTCCCGTCTACTCCATCGTGTTCGTTACCCATTCTGTTCTCATTCGTGGTTGCGTTACCTTGTGCGCTACTGTTAGTGCTTCTGTTTGCGTTGCTGTTCCTGTTAGTATGCCATAAGACATCATGTGGTGGGAGTGAGGGCTCCTGCCACTGCATTACATTCACTATTTCTCGTTATCATTCTCAAAAAGAAGGGAGATTAGAGGCGAAAAACTCTGTTTAATGCATTAGTTAGGGTTGTTTCACAGCGACAAAAGTGAGGAAATCCGCTGTCATGGTTGAAAACCACCCTTTGAGCCCCGCGCCCACCCCCCAACTGGCATTGGGGTGCGCATTGGGATTGTGGGTTCTAACTCTCACCTCATTCTCCTATACTTTTGCTGCTTTACACATGTGATGGGGTTAGAGTTACGTCTAACGACAACCAATGTGCATCCCGGTCTTAAACCTTGTTCAGTAAATGGTTTACCTCATCATGTATGTCAATAAAAGATTAACATAAGGCTGTTAGGATGTTTGGAGGAATTACAAACCTCCATTTAACACATCATGTGGCAGATCGTTGTTATCTGTGTCACTGTGTGCATTGCCATTTATGCTCTCATTTTCACTTCTGTTACTATATGTGCCACTGTTAGCGCTTCTGTTTGCATTGCTGTTGGTGTTAGTATGACACAAGACATCACCAGCAGGGTCGGGTAGGTAGTGGAGCAGCCAATGTCAGACAAAGTTAGGTAGTATATTGTAATTGTAGGTGTAGATGACCACACAGATGTATTTGTAAACTGAAGCATACTGTATACCCTCAGCTTGTATATGTACAATTGTGTTCTACTTGATCTACTGTTTGCTTTCCGGGTCACCCCTGAAAAAGTGATGTCCGGGGACTTGAGGGCTATACTGATTATTTAAATTCAATTAAGCAATAATGCATGATGCAGGGTTATGTTAATGGTCTGTTAATCACCTTTAAGGGGTGTACTGTGGCACGAGGTGTGGCAAGTGGCATATGTCCGATAGGGTGATTAACTGACTATTATCATTGCCGTCAGTAATGCCTTATTGCTATTATAATAAAAAATTTTAAAACTGTTTCAAAGCTTGTTCAGGAAATGGTTAACCTCTGTATGTATGTAAATAAAGATTTACAGAAGTCTGTTAGAATGTTTGCAGCCGGTCAGAAAGCTCAGTTTCTGAGACCCTTTTTATAATTAATTAATAAGGCATGACAAGGGGTTATGTTAATGGTCTGTTAATCATGTTCTAGGGGTGTGCTGTGGGACGAGGTGTGGCCGAGTGGCACATGTCTCTACAGGGTGATTGACTGACCATTAACACAATTCTTGGGAGTGACTTATTGCTATAATAATGAAACATGTTTTTAAACAGTTTTAAACCTTGTTCAGTATATCGTTAACCTCTTCATGTATGGTAATAAAAGATTAACATAAGGTTGTTAGGATGTTTGTAGCCAATGAGAAACGTCCATTTTGTCAGACTCTGAAGTACACATAGTAGTGACTGAATGGTACATTTATAGTCACAGCTGTGACCTGTTGGGTGCTGATGTGGCACTTTGGTATAGTAATAATGACTGCATAGGCACAGGAAAAGTAAGTACGTTGCTGAGTTTTTTACACTGTTAGAATTCTGTCAAATGTGACATGCAATGTCCCACATCATTGCATATGCTGTGATACTGATTGTAAGTCATAGGTACCAAACAAATTGATGGAGGTATAATTGTAGCAGTATTAGTTAACATTGATTTGTATGCTAAGTCATAGACACTTATTTTTATGTCATAATGGTATTTAAAGTAAGGAGTCGACACAGGTGGTTATGGTTTCAAAAAATTTATTGCCAATTTGTCAAATGGAGAAAAGTCCAATCAAGAGTGAAATTTAGTTAACAGAAGCAGTCTCACAATACAATCTTTGTATGTGTGCAATCATTGCTTGTCATATATGTAAATGTGTAAGAATAATAAGAACTGTATAATATGGATTGGAGTAAGTGTGTGATATTATAGGAAACTAATCAGGTGTTGTGTGTTTCTAGTCATTTTTCAGTACTCACTACTCTTTATGTGAGGAAGTAGTTTCTGACATTCGACCTGGAATTCTAATAGTCAGGCTGAAGCTGTGGTGCTTCATTATATATTTACTATTGAATGTGAATGCAGTTTGTAAAAAAATGTGACTTTTTTAAAAATGGTTGTATGTTGTAATTATGTGTAGTGCATTACTTGTGTGGTATGTTAATATGGCAATGTCAGTAGGTTGTGAGTGTGATTACACATGTTAGACAAGTGTTTTGTTGTAATTGTGTGACTGCTAATGTGGATGTTCCTGGGGTGGGTGAAAAACCATATGCTGACTGTCTAAGTAGTACAATATACAAAAAATTTTCATTTTGTGACATTTGATTGGTATTATTTAATAATATGTCACTGACTAGGCGCAAATGGAAAATTCCCACCCAACCCCTCAATTGAGGCGATCATAAATATTGTCAGGAACAGGTATGCAGTTTGTTGTGATCAGTAACAGTGTCTGATTTACAATTGTCAATATTTTTTACATACGTTAGAATTACTAATGTGACAAGTTTAAAAAAAATAATATTTTCACATGAACAAATGACATATTATCAATTCTTACATTGGCTTCTATGTAAATTCTTAACTTGTAAATACTAAAACTGTGCATGGAATGCATTTTTTAACAAACTTATGGTTAATTAAATGTAGTTACTATAGTGCTGAATAATATGTAAAACATTCACTTGTATTTTAGTGCTAGACTAGTATTTTTAGTAAAGGTATCAAACTAGTTATTAACAATGTACACCTGAAAACAAATGTTTATATTATGTACAAGTAATTGCAAACACATGTAAAAGTCAGTAAATGAGATTCTGCAATTGCTTATTTACAGTTGTGTAATTCAGCTTCTTGCATTATCAATAAAGGTAGTTATTTTTACATATGTACAATACTAGTATTACGCATGAAAGCGTGATAGTTCTACACTGTTGCATGGTGACCGAATGATGTTCTCTATATGTCAAGAGTCAATAGACAAATTGAAGTGTTGATAGACAACTTGTGACAGAGTGGAATGTTTGCTGAATGTTAGAAGTGTAGCTCAGTTATTTACGATAATAACTGAGAAGTTCTCTTTGTTTGCAAAGAGTAAGAGGTTATAAGTCATATCAATTTGTTGTTATATATGAGTTGATACATGGATGCTTAAAGATATGTACAGAGGAGGAGAGCAGTAAGTCCTCAGTTCTTAGATGTACAATCTTTGATACATATGTAATCACGGTTTCTCTAGTGACTGTGAATATTGTTGGCGCCGATTGAAGCCACTACAACAACTTTCATGTAGTCACTGATCCACACAAGATCTTACATGTTACACTGTATGGAATGTCTCTGTCAGAATTGCATTTTGTTGAAATTGTATGGTTTGTTTAGAGTCGTACATTATACAACATTGTAATGAGGTATGAATGTTTTTGGGACAAAGTAGTCATGTTTTAAATGGAACATGTTTTGTCCTATTCTTCTGAAATATGAAGGTTATCATAATTGTTCAATATTAGAAGATCAAATGGAAGTGTTGGTAGACAACTTGAGACAGAGTGGAATGTTTGTTGAATGTTAGTAGTTGCTTAGTTATTTACGATGATAACTGAGAACTTCTCTTTGTTTGCAAAGAGTAACAGTTTATAACTCATATAAATTTGTTGTTATGCATGAGTTGATACATGGATAATTAAAGATATGTACAGAGGAGGAGAGCAGTAAGGCTTCAGTTTTTAGATGTACAATCTTTGATAGACATGTAATCATGGTTTCCCTAGTGACTGTGAATATTGTTGGCGCCGATTGAAGCCACTACAACAATTTTCATGTAGTCACTGATCCACACAAGATCTTACATGTTACAGTATATGTAATGTCTCTGTTAGAATACCATTTTGTTGCAATTGTATGGTTTATTTACAGTCGTACATTATACAACATTGTAATGAGGCATGAATGTTTTTTGGACAAAGTGGTCATTTTTAAATGCAACATGTTTTGTCCTATTCTTCTGAAATATGAAGGTTGTCATAATTCTTCAATATTAGAAGATATGCATTTTTCAAGTGTCGTGGCAGTCTCTGTTTAAAACTGCTTATAGAGTCGTCACACTCTAACCATCCAGTTCTGCACCTTAGTAACGAGGTGTAATGCCCAGAATGCATGGATTGACCATGGTGATAGATTATACTGTGAGTGTCAAACACTGATTGGTTGAAGACTATTCTACTAGCTGTGTAATCTGTGATAGGAGTATCAACTCTGAGCCCGTTGGGTCAAATCTGTGCAACATAAGCAACAGATATTGAGATGAACTCCTGAGACATATGGACTGAGTGCATCTGCCTCCACACCTTCCACAGGCATGACTACATTCAGCATTGGTGAATAGCTGTCGAAATTTGACACTTTTGGTTTGAGGGACAAAGAGAGTAATCCACAGCATGTCTTGTGTGGTTTCACACTGTGAATTGCCACATGAAACACATACATATTTTGTAACATATGTTACTGTGAAGTACTGCCGTATTGGGGTGCCGTCTTCATCCAGGTTGTTTATGACAGCCATCATAAACTCAGTAGTGTCTTGCTGTATGTCTGCAGCAAACATACTACATCCAGCATATGTAGCTAACACCTGTCATAGTGGTGTTAGTGACTGTACTGTTGGAGTGGTCAGAAGTCATGTTGATAATCTGCTTCAAAGCGTTTGATAGGGGATTGTCTTGTGAAGCAGATATTGCCTGCACAAACTGCGGCATGTGTAGAAAAACTTGCATAGCTGAGTTAGCATAGCAGTTTACTCTACTGCTGTTGTCAAAGACTGGTACAGCAGCTACACCAACTGATTTCTGATGAATTCCTGGTTGTCAATGTTTACTTGAAGTTGTGGCCTTTGCTGCACTCTTTTTTTGTTGAATCACTTTTGGAAGCTTGCTGCTGTTTGCTGCTACCTCTAGCTGTGACTGAATTGTGTGAGACAGACAGATATGTAGGCAGTGGTATTAAAGACATTTGTGGCTGATGTAGAGTACGTAACCTGTTGTACTGAAGAATACATCGCTTGTCAGCTTGTATTTTCTGAGGTACTATACTAATGATGTGCAATCCAGAAAGGCTACGTACACGTGAAAGTGCGACGTAGCTCATGCCATCCTTGAAAATGTCTGTACCTATGTCTACCATTGCTGAATCCAAACTCAATCCCTGAGATTTGTGAATGGAGACAGCATATGCAACACATAATGGGAACTGTTTTCTGTTTACATAGACATCCTTGAAAACCTGGAATTTAACGCAGGTTCGATCTATGTGTACAGACTGCTGCATGTTGTCAAAGTGCACTACAAGTGTCTCAATATATGTCTTATGGACATTGTAGACAAAGTCAATGATGTTTCCCTTTGCACCGTTTACCATACCTTGTTCTACATCTAGATTACGGCGCAGCATGATATGTGCATTCTTACAAACTGTGAGAACAGCTTCTAGGCCAGCTGTTCATGAAACATCTGACTTCAGTTCACTTAGTCGCTCAGTCATCTTTGTTACTAGCTTCGACTAAGAATAACGCCATCAACTGTATCAACTGCATGCAGAGTTACAACTCTTTGGTATTCTCTCTGCAGCATTAGATTGTTGAATTCAGTGCATTTCTTTAGTCGTGGCATAAGACACACTATGTGTCTGCCAGTAGAGTATATATTGCTGAAGACATTACATGCTGTTTCTATGCATGTACTATGTACTGTGATTTTTCGATCATTTAACATACAAACATGTTCTGGTGATAAAGAACCTGTACGAGCTTCATCTAAAAGTGATTTGTAAGCTAGATCACCACTTTGGCGCATGTTCTCAGACAACTCAACATAGGTAAATAATTCCCATATGTTATAGCCTGCAATGCAACTGAGGATATTCTTAGCCTGCTTGGCAGTCAGAGTTGTAAATACATGCTCTGCATTGACTGGTGCAAGTTGTAAAGGTCTCCCAACACAAGTATACTTTTTCCACCAATGGCACTCCATCATCAATACCTAAGATCTGCTGTAGACGTAGATGAATACAGGCAAGCATGACATTGGAGACCATGCTGATTTCATCAATGATTAGTGACTGCATCTTTGTGAACATGGAACGAACAGAGATGCAACCTCAAATGACAGTTCTGATATTTCCAGTTCTCCCATGTTCGACTGGCAACATAAAGAGAAGGTGTAATGTTACTCCACCAATGTTGTATGCTGCTAGTCCTGTAGGAGCAGTTACAGCAACAGACATTGAAGACCCTGTCACACTCTGTACTTCTGCAGTGATGGCTTCAATCAGGAAACTCTTTCTTGTGCCAGCTGAACTGCTAACAAACATTAGTAGTGGCTTGTAGTGAGTGCAGTCCATTGTTTTGTTTCATGTAGTATGCCATGTTGGACAGCTTCAACTACTTGAGAGTGAACTGTATGCTGCAGCTGATTTAGTCTTTCTCTTAAGTCAGCTGGGTTGACCATAGAGTGTGTGCCATGTTGCATGGCTGTCTCAATTTGACATTAACACTTCTGGGGCATTTAAGGGCGAGAGGTCACCTAGAACACCTTGTCCTTCTGGATCAAGGTTGTCTTGTGAACTAATTGGAGTGTCTTCCTGAAGTTGCTTCTCTGCCTTCTCAAGCTGTTCTTTCTCAGCTTTTAGTCTTTGTATATATGTCTGTGAGTACTCAGTTTGGAAATTCTCATAAGTGAGATTGAACTGGACTTCGAATGTGTCAGGGTCACCTTTTAATTCAGACTCACTCTTCCAGGGTCTAAATAGGAATAGGAGAGCAAAGTAGTAATGTTCTGTGCTCTCTGATGTGCCTAGATGCAGTTTGCAGTGATCTATAAGCCATGACTTGTGTCTCTTCATGAGACAGCCATCTAGTCCATTGACCTTGTAAATTTGGCATGTTGAGTCAGGTGCTGCACCTGTCTTGTAGTCATACCACTTAGCCACCTCAAACAGACACATATCATTCATGTCGATTGTGTCTACGTGGGTAGTATGTGTCTATCAGGTTATTCTTCAAGATATGTTTTGAAGAAGGTGTATTGACAGCGAGCTCCTCAATTTGACGTGATGAATCAGTACACTTCTGTTTCTCTTTGTAGTTTACACTGAGGAAACGTACAGTGTCAATTTCCGCCACAGATGTGTACTCATTATTCGGTCACTGGCCCGTAAGCTCCACATTCTCTGTGTGAAAGAGTCTTCAAACCCAATGACCACAGATGAGATGTCAGGCTTTTGCTTGAAGTGGCAATATCTTCCCAAAGATCTTGCAAGCTAGTCTGTTCATGTTTGGTTATGTATAGTGACGTATCTGAACCAGGGCCAGTGAGTTATCAGCACAAACTGAACATCTATGTTTGCTTGCCACATTAGGAGAAGAGTTGGGTTATAGTCATTGATGTACACCTCTTTTTCATCTCTGGGTAACTCATATACCCTCTTGGTTGATTTTGCCTTCAAGTGGTGTCGCATTGCTGAGAAAAGGTCATTCATGGCACCATTCTGACAAACTCGTCTAGGAAATCCAAAGCGACATCGTGTGTACCAATTAGATTTGTTCTTTACTACTCACCGGCAATATTTTGTGCAAATATGTCGCTGGAACTTTTGTACCAACTTCCATAGTGTAGGACTGTCATACTTGTCTGGAATGTGACAAGTGATATATTTTTTGATGAATGATAGCACTTCTGCTGCTTCATGTTCACCAATGCGTGGCGCATCCTTGATTCACAATAACACATGGATATGAGGGGCACCTCGTGCTTGATATTCTGTCCTCCAAAAGTAATGTTCCACAATACCTAGAGGAGGATTGTCCTTTGACAAGATGAAAGTGAGAATGTCATGGAACCGCTTGTGAAAATGTCTTGTGACAGACACAGGATCAAGTGAACACATTTCTCCAACAGTCATCGATGAGATGCCTTCTACATCAGAATTTTCCCACTTCAACAGTTCAATGAGTTCATGCCAGGCATATTCAGCACAACTAAGTGTGACAAACCATGTGGCTGCACCATACTCTTGTAGCATTATCATCACTTCCGAGTGTCTGCGATACCAATATTCTTTGGTGCCACAGAGACTTGAAAGTATGGAAGACAGATTCACTTGCACATTTTCATCTTTCTGCTTTAATTTCTCTAGAAATTGAGCAGCTGTTATACCATCTAGTGTACTTGTTAGACGAATGGTATGTGCTATAAACATGCAGACAGAATGCTAAGTTCACTCTCCCAGAGGAGATGGAACAGGTACTGTATGTTACGCCTGACTTTGCCATCTTTGCTGAGGACACGGCTAGTGTACTCAGCACCTGTACCTGTACTTCTCTTTCATCTAGGCATCCGCCTGATCCTTTGGAAATAGGTCTGGGAAACAGCGTGCTTCTAGTGTTGCCTCCCAAATGCTGAGAGGCTCACCTTCCACCTGCTTCATTTGATAGAGATCAATGTTGTCTCCTAATGGATCTCTGCCATGTAGTGGGTGAATTGTGTACTGTTCATACACATTGTCACTTGTCTGTGTACTGACTTTCTCAATGATTGGATTACTTTTTTCTAATAGATCATGTAGCACAGAGAGACTGGCCATATGATCTATGTCAAGGTCTATATAAAAGGAATTGTTACTCTTTAAATAAGCAAGAGCAAGCTTTACCTTTTGCACATTGACAACATCTTGCCAGATGACCTTGGCCTTTGTAGGCACACCATTTACAAGAATTACCAAGCTATTTTCAGTTGAGATTGCTTCAACATTTTCCTGTAGAGGAAGTGGTAGATACATCACAGAACCCTTTAGAGATCTAACAAACTCTTTCTGTGGAATGTTCCGTGTCTTTGTGTTCAGACGTAGAATCGTTTGGAATGGTTTCATTGTCTGAATTAGAATACATTCAAACATATTCAATGTTGAAATCTCACTTGGTGTAACATCTGTTTCCATGTTGTTTAGCATTGACCTTGCTGGCAAAGTGTTACACTTCAGTTTTGAAAAACAGTGTTTGCATAGCACAATGGTGTCTTGTAAGTGAAAGTCAGATTTCAGCAGCGAGAATGCTGCCAGGCGGAACCACATGTCATTGTATGGTGACAAGGTTTCTAGGTTGACTGTGACTGTTTGTTTCGTGTAGCACAAACAGTTGCATGACACACATACAGAATCAAACTTCTGAGACTTTGGAACCTCAAACTTAGCAATTTCCTTCCCGTACTGTTTCAGAATGTCATTTTCTAACACTGAAACAGATTTTACTACAGAAGTGTTACACTGAAAATTAGTTGTTTCTGGTACAGAAGTAATGTGTTGCAGTTTTTTTAGGAAAGTGATGGCACCTGCATGTCACCTGACTGCAATAAGTCATTTAAACAAGTGTACTGATGTCAGCTCGCACTTCATATACTCTGTAGACAAAGTTTCAATGCCTGTTTGATGCACTGTAAGCATCCGCATGTTGTGAAAATAATAATCACAAACACCACTATCGAGACATGCAAGTGAGTGACCCATGAGTCAGTATGTGGCGGATTTCACAATGGTCAATTTTTGAAACAGTTTATGTCTCTCTTTGCGATCTGTTATTACAAATAGGTTAACAAAGTGTTCTAGTTTTGAAATGCGATTGCCCTACGGTTGCAGGTATCATCACATGACCATGTCAGGCAGTGCCATTTATTCAAGAGTGTGGTTGGATCACAGTCATTATCAGTATCAATTGATTGTCATCAGAGATACTGAGGACATTTTAGTTGGCCGGACTCATCAATACTGAACGTCTGTTCTTTTGTTAAGTAATGATAAGAATCTTCCCAGAAATATGCTTCTAGTGCTGTGTGTCAGCCACTGTCCTGTAAAACATGACAGAAGTTGTCAACAGTCAAACAAGGATACTGTTGAAGCCTTTTTAATGGCATATACAAGTTTCCTGAGTTGTTCAAGCACATGACACATCTTACACAATCGTTTGTAGTACAAACAGTGCTCTGTTGACAAAAGTTCATACTTTAAGACATAAATTCATCAGAAAGGTGACTCTTGCTCTTTTGGGGTGTGCCGTAGCACAGCAGCGATAAATCTTCGATCTTAGCTTTACTTGCTAGTGATCGGAAATACTTCTCTTTCTGAGTTGTAAATCACTGTTTTGAGTTTTCGATGTTGTTTGAGCGTTTCTTGATGTTTACCTCAAAATAGTTGTGTTTCATCTCGAGATCGACACAACATTTGTGATGGTATACATGTTTTCTTTTCTGTTAAGGAATTTCGTTTGGTTGTGCAGTGACTTGATGTAGGGTCACTGTTGCAGAAAAACTCTGTCGATGTTCATTTTTTGGTGTGCCTTTAATTGTTTTGTTTATTGCTTATATACAACAGTGTAGTACTATTATACCCTCTCATTTGAGACACATCTCGTCTGTATTTAGTTGGCATATTTTCTATTATGGTTGACAGTGACAGTAAGCAATCTTACAGAGTATCAGGCACCTGTAGAGAGAGAAAAAAAAGTTTTAGAATAGGCTCAGTAAATGTATTATAACAGTGTGTATTGATAGAATTGTATGTTAAGTATGTTAACAATTTGGTAAACACATAACTAAACAATAGTTTTATGAATGTGCTTAACAGCTGCTTACATAATATCAGAAGTTTGTGCATTCTCAATATTTCTAGTCCACATTTAAAAGATTTTTTTCACATGTGTACTTATGATTAGGAAAGGTGTAATTTTTACATGTGGATGAAAATGTGTTTTTACCATGTAGTGTGTCCATAGCATAAGTCAGTATGCTAATTTACTATATTGAGACTCAAAACTTGAGAGTGATAGTGTTCATTACCAAATCTGTAGCAATTAGTATGTTTACAATTACAAGAAGAACATGCCACTATTAATGTTGTGTGGCTTCGTCTACTACAGTTGCTAAGTATGCTTGCATGTTAATGAAATTTCAATATCGTTGCTGCATATTATCAACATTGTGTTTTAGTACTCCTGTGTATCACTATTGAGTGTGTTTTTTAACTAACATGGAAAAATGTTTTTCTGACATGTACTGTGCAATGCTGCAATTGATTGACGAAATAACTGTATGGGGAGAATCACAAATTACAGTGCCTGTGTTTATGAGCAGGCGACTTAAAATGAATATGTTGAAAATTGGTGTGAGAATTCGAAACATTTCTGATTTACTAAGCTTAAGTGAGTGCAATTCAGATGTACACTTGTAAGTTTGTGTATTGTCATAGTTTTCAGTTGAGAATTTACAATTTTGCTTTTAACACAAACCTTATGAATAGTACAGATTGCATTTCACATCTTGACAAAATTGTGTTTCTGGTTATGTGATCGTTTTGGGTCAGTTGATGTGAGAAATTACTATATGGTACACATGTATAACAATCAGAGTGACACTGTTATGAGGAGAGGTCTTAAAATGGCTATGTTTAGATTTTGGTGTGAAAATTACAACAAACAACTGTTTCACGAGTCTCGTTGACAGTTGTTATGCACGCTTGGAGCGTTGTAAATGTTACATATCTGAAGTGTACTGAGTTTGAAAGCAGCTATGCAGCATAATGTGTTTATAATTGAAAATTTAGCTATTTTCCCATTAAATCTAGAAATGTGGCAATAAATAGACAGTCTTGGAAAATTGCTTCATTGAGCACAAAAGTTTTGAAAAAATACTTTCGGTGCATTGAAAGTGTCACAAATCTTACTTTGATGCATTCGACAATATGGTCAAATGCTATCGAACTTTGACACTTCATAAATTTTACTGTCGTGCTATCGAAAGTGTCTGAAATGTACTTTCGTGCATTCGACAGTAAAATTAATGTAACATTGGGGAGTGCCAAAACATTCATTCTCGAATCAGAAAATGACTGACAGCTACATCTACCAATGTAATTTAAGGTTTGTCAGGCCATTTCTGAGAACCAATCAGAACGGACAACACTGAAGAAGAAATGAAAACAGGAGCCATTTCAGCAATATTGCTGAGAAGCAGTTTGAAACTGTAAGTACAGTCTATCTTCAAATGATTATTTCTAATATAAAAACTTATAACAACATATAAATACTATTAATAAAACGTTTTTGATGTTGAATCTCATAGTGTTATTTGTTATTGTTTGCAGGCTATATTTTAAGAAAAATAGTTTAAAGTGAGAAATCATTTTGTACTAACTTGGCCAGATACAGCTGCAAATGGAGGTAGATAGAAGGTGCACGTGGAGTTCTATGAGAAATGGAACCAATCAGACTTTTCTCGATGTTGTGATTGTTTTAAAACTGCCTACGAAAAGAATGCATTTTCAAATTGTCAGTGGTTGCAGATTTTGCAGGAACATAGGTCTAGTAATACTGAATGCATCAGTGATTGGTTAATGAAGCCAGAGCAGCAAGGAATGTTTTTATTTGATTTGTGTGTTTTGTCTGAACCCAGTAAAGCTAGCTTGAAATAAGGAGGAAAATATCAGTTTGATTTTCAGTGCTGTCTGGTCACTGCAGGTGAACACTGACTTTCTTTGTAGCTCTCTATACAGTTCTGAGTTTTAAAACTTAGAATGGCGAAAATAGCAAAAGGATTTTGGATAGTTGGAGCTTGATTACATAAGACGAGCAGCTGAGTTTGCAGTTCTATAGTAATTTTGGGAGGACCTGCAGCTCCTAATTGCTATGTAAGATGGTTTAGTCGTGGTGGCATGAGATGAGACATCTTATGCCAACCATGAACAGACTTTGATAACTCACTCTCCTCCTGACATACTAATACATCTTGAGGCAATGATTTGGGCTCAAAAGCGCTGGGTAGATTTAGTTGCAGAGGCAAAATTGGACCTTGCTTCTATTATGTCTATGTTGCTGCCTGTATTATCATTTTTCAGATATTACAGAGGCGTGAGAGTCTGGCAAGCAGAACATCATATGTATCTGATTGACAGAGCTCACGAAAAGTAAATACACAGATAACTGCTTTTCTACGCATGCATGGAATGTATACTCGTCACCCAAAATAAAATACTGCAATGATTGGCTATTCCTACCAGATGGTGTACATTTCCGCATGCTGGCAATTTGCCTTTCTGGGAGACCTTGAGATGGAATCCTCAAAGTCCTTTAAGATTGTCAGAGTGTTTTAGAAATATTACAGTATACTACAAAGGTTCTTTTCAGAACCATATTAATGTGGTAAAAAATAGATCAACTGCATACCCACTCACATACATGCCACATATATGGGTTTACTATATTAAGATAGTGAGGAAACCTAATACTAATTTAGTCTGCTGCTGTCAAGTTCACAAT
Source organism: Neoceratodus forsteri (assembly GCA_016271365.2). Taxonomy (NCBI): domain Eukaryota; kingdom Metazoa; phylum Chordata; order Ceratodontiformes; family Ceratodontidae; genus Neoceratodus; species Neoceratodus forsteri. Next base: position 274,261,307 of record CM057453.1, on the reverse strand, counting down.
TGTATGATGTTGTTATGACTCAACATTTAAGCAATAAGGTATGACCAGGGTTTAGATTAACTGTCTGTTAATCACCCCTAGGAGTGTAATGTGGCAGAAGGTGCAGCTGGTCTCATACTGCCCCTAGGGGTGATTACCTGACTATTTATGTAACTCATAGGACTGCCTTATTGCTATTATAAAATTTTTGGAAGAAAGTGTTAAAAGTATCCGTTATGAATGTTTTTCTGATTTACAGGAGATTTTAATAAAATAGTTCTTACACCAGCAGTTTAAGAATGCTGGTTCCAAAATCAGAATGCATCATTACACACATTCAGCTGTGCTAGAGGATGGAATGCTGACAGGACCAATCCGTGTACCATGGTGATCAGGCTATACATGACAGTATAACATGGATTAATGTAAGGCTGTTGGAATCCTAAAAGCCAATAAGATTGCAGCATTTCTGAGAAGCTTTTAATAATTGTATATAGTTTGAGTATGTTAAATGACTGTAGCATTTAGTGTGGTCTTACAGTATTGTAGCTGTCACAGTATGGTATGTGTACAACAACAATAAAACACAGTGGTGCTGTTCAATGTATATGTTTCGTTACTGGTATGTCAGGAAATAGAGTTATTTTGAATGTAGCAGATATGGGTAGTAATTAGTATATAGCTACCATGAATGTACAACAGAATTATTACTACTATTTAACTTTAATCGGTTTGTTAGCTGTCTTCACATTTATTAAGAATATTTCTAGGTGTCTGCACAGTTGTGCAATGTGTGGTTCATCTGTGTTCAACATCACTTTGTTATGGTGTGTGAACAGTTCAGTGTAGTAGACATGGATGTGTGATGGTGTATCAATGTGATGTTTGATGCAGTAGGCCCCACCCTGAGACTACCTGGATTGTATGGTGGTGGGACACCATAGTGTAGCAGCAGTTGTTGTTACTGTTGAGGTGGCTGAATCCTTTCTAGGCCCTGCATAATGTTATTAGGTGTGTTTCTGCTATGTTGAAGGACATGTGCTCTTTAATTTAATTAGTATTATATGGAATTCATTTAAGAAATGATTTATATTGTTACATGATACTAATGTAGATATTTGTTTCTGTTTGTATTTCAGAACTAAACAATTAAAACTGACACAATGAGGCAGTGACCTTTGAGAGATGTGTGCACTGCTTGAGGCAGTCAGGCTAGGGAATCGGAGGTTTGATGAGGAGTACAAATCGGAAACTGGATTCGATGTGGAGGCGCATTAACAGCTATCTGTACATAGCTTTAAAAGTTAAGAATAAGAGAGTGGAACAGTTAAAGAAGAAGTGGAAGCTGTTGCGCCAACGTTTCTATGTTTTGAAACAACGTGAGGGGATACTGGACAATGATACGTGTTGGTACTACCTCGCATACGAGCTTTGGGAAGCTGCTGGCAAGCCAGCTGTGGGGGAGCGCCTTACTCACCGTAAGTAAATCAGCACAACTTTTCATAATAGTTGTGCATGTATTCAGAATTTGTAAAAATAATTGTATACTGCATGATTAAACAATAAGACATGAGGAGGATTATGTCAATGTTGTAAATCAGTGTTTATTGGTGTAATGTGGCATGAGGCACAGCGAGTACTGCATGCCCCACAAGTGATTAAGTGACCATTAATATAAACACTGCAGGGCCTTATTAGTATTATCATAGCAATATTTTGTAAATAGTGTTGAACATTGTTTGTATGTGCTTAGTCTCTACATATATGTTAATCAAAAGATTGACATACAGCTAATAACGTGTTTCCTACTAATCAGAAACCTGTATTTCTCACAACGTTTTATAATAGTTAATACTATATGTAAGGATGTACTATGAAAACCTGTTACCTAATTCTTCCATTTATTTACTGTGCTGTTGTTCACTCACAAACCAGAGCTTGCTAAGATAGCCATGCCAGAAAATAGAACATTTATACATACGCACTTACTACTATGGTATGTTGAAGAGAACAATATGTTACTGTTTAGTTATTGTGATGTAGTGGTTTGAAACTTGGAAAGTCTGTAATACTGTGTAATAAACAATCCCTCCTCATAGAACGTGTCCTGGTGGTCCAGTGGAAGGAAATGGCCAATCACGTGTAGTAAGTGTAATAGACCACCACTCTCTCCAACATATACTGGTGGTTCAGTGGACCGAAATGCTCAATACACAGACAGACACATTACAAATGTACATATCAATAATGTTTGATGCCCCAGAGTTACAGACTATGTAGATAATGGTGTGCTGAGCCTCTGCCAGAAATATAGAATTGTTATTATAATATGTGACCATTATGCTTGTGGTCTGTATAATTAGAAGCAATGTTATGTATGTCGTGGCAGATTTACTGTTGTTGTAAGTCTTTCAAACTGTACTGTGATTCACATCTAACACTTAAATATTTTTTTTGGTTCATGATAGAACAACAGAGGTGTCCCCCAGCTTCACACGAGGTAGTGCCAGCACAGAGCCAAGCTGTGGAGGGTAGTCAGTCGGAGACGAAAGTGTCATTTGATTGACCCGACGGTAAGACTTTATTATCACAAATTTGTTAGCTGTTTACAAATAAGAAACGAGGGTTTCTCATGACACAAAGGTGGGAATATTCAAATTGTGCCATTCATACCTTGAAAGCCATTGTATTTAATGCAAAATAGTTGCACAACTGTGTCTAGAAGCGACATTCAAAGGAGTTACGCGTATGAGCAACCCCTTGAATATCACCCCAGCCACAGCCACTGTGCATGGTGCATGGGAACTTGCACCACCGGAAGTTCACAGAGTGAGCATTCAACCAGAGGTGGCATAAGTAGGCATTGCCATGCGCAAAATTCTGATATTCAAAGCGTGATATGCAAATGGGTATAATTCATGCAAGCCGCTAGTGTGGGGCATTTGCATGTGATTATGGCGCGATTTGCATGGCATTACCATGTAGGTCTGCTGATCCCCGAGGTATAGCGTGTGGTGCCTGACAGGCTGCAGCCATGGGGAACAATGCCCTGCTGCACTCGATCATAGACAAAACAGTGTAGAATTCACAGCACCTCACTGGGCCGATCCACGGGCATGGTTCAATTCCCCCAACAGCTTGATCGCGGGCAGCAATGTGGCCCCAGATATATCCCTACTGGTCCGTGGAGCGAAAAGGTCGATCGCAGGGAAGTAAGTTTAATAACCCTCCTGAACATAGCCCTGGTGGGTACTGTATGACCCACACCACCCACTCGCTAAGCTCCACCACCCCGCTCCCCCCTGGCAGCTAGTGGGCACCAGTATCCACACGCCTGCCACCCCACCACCCACCGACTGACTGCCTGGTAGGGCTGCACGGCCATTGGTGTAGAGTACAGCCAATGGGTATGCAGCCCATACCGTACATGACAGTTCAGATTTTTGAATGAATGAATTGATTCACAAATCTGGACTGTGATGTACAGTATGGGATGCATGCCCATTGGCTCTTGGTCTGCACCAATGGGTGTGCAGCCCTAATGGGCAGTCAGTTGATGGGCGGCAGGTGGGTTGGATGATGCTGCCCGCTGCCTGTGAGGGGGTGAGCGGGGTACTGGTGTCACGTGGGTGGGTGGGGACACTAGCCACCAGGGCTATCTTTGGGGTTATTAAACTTACTGCCCACGATTAGGCATTTCGTCCACTGGACCACCAGGGACACGCTCAGGAGAAGGGGGGTTATTTTACTTACTGCCTGCAATCGGGCAGTTTGGTCCACTGGACCACGAGGATACATTTGGTGGGTTATTTAACTTACTGCCTGTGATCGGGCATTTCAATCCACTGGACCATCAGAGAATGCGTTCGAGGAGAGCTACAGTGCTGCCCGTGATTACGCCTGGTGTTGAGGCAGTACACAATGCCACGATCGGCGTGCCACTGGGAGGGTGGGAGGGATTTACAGTCGGGTGCCTGCAATCGGGCTGCAGGGGGGCATAGGGACTGGGTTGGGGGCCAGCACAGGTGGCAGCTGCTGTGTTTCACCCTGCAATCCAGCAGCTCAGCTGTGGGTGACCCTCGACTTAGGGCTTTTTTTTTTGCCTCCAAGTCGTGCAGGCTTGGTTGGGGTTAGAACAGCTACACAACTCTGCACAGCCCGGCTGAATATCAGGCTCTGGAGTTCATGCATGGTTCCTCCCTCCACTTGACCATGCATTCATTTGCTTGCGCTGTTGCTCAGCCTGTTTTCAGTGAGCGCAACTGTCTTTACTGAATATCACAGAATAGCAGAATTTTGTACTTGCGCATGTGCAACCCTATTAGCGATGGTGCAACCATTTTGAATATCCACCCAAAATACTTCAAAAAGGTGTTAACCAAGTCTAGTGAATGTGCAGTGCCACCATGGCAGAAGATCCTGTACTACCATAACAAACTGGTATTACTACACATGTAGTGGAAATACTTATTCTTCATGAATCTGTGAATGGATGTATGTCCATAGCGATAGATGTTGGTGTGGTGGAGGAGGTCTTTCCTCTGCTACTTTAGGTGGTGGAGTTTAATGTACAATGAGTAATAGATAGCCAATTGTAATGTTGTAGGTGTCTCAGTGGTATTCAATGGTGTGCTGCTTAATTATCTGTTGCTAATTACGACATGTCCCTAGATCTATTCACACTATTTCTATATCTCCTGCCAATGTTTCATTTTTATTATTGCAATAGTTATTAATGGACAGCATAGAATATCTACATGTTTGTTAATGTGTTTTAATAGCCCTGTAGGGGTAATATGCTTAATAACACATAAACAGCTGCCATATTCAGCTAGAGGGTCATTGATGAACAGTAAGATTATCGTTGTGTTTGTGTTATTCTTATTATAATAACTCACATTTAAAAACTGTTTAAGGAAAGATCGGTCATATAATTAGTATGCATGTATGTAAATTGAACGCATGCATGTAATGTTTTAGGATGTTTCTGTGTAACAAATATGCATTATGACAATGTTATAAGTATTACGATTGATGAGCAGGCACTGCTTGTTCTGCACTGCATGTCTACCAATAATATATTTCTGAGTTTTCTTTCGGAAAAAACGTTATTGAAGAAACAGTGTTAGGGGAATCACCAGGAAAAAAAATGAATTTATTATATTAACTGTTCTGTGGAATTCTTTACCGACTATGGTCAGAGAGGCTTCTTCGGTGGATGTTTTTAAGGTCCAGCTAAAGACTTTCTTCTATTCTAAGGCATTTAATGTTTAGAGATGTTTTTATTGTTAGGTTTAAAAATTTTTGTATTGATTTGTATTTATATTTGAATTTATATTTTTCTTTTAAAATATGTTTGTTTAAATGCTTGTATAGTTCCCAGAGCCTCCGGATTGGGCGTCTTTAAATAAATGTTGCCTTGCCTTGCCTTCTGGATTGGATGGACATTTGTCTTGGAAAAGATATACATGGTGTCATAATTTCAACTTTGTGTGGCTTTTTGCAAATGAGAAGACTTATTATATGAATGTAATACTGACCTAACATACATATCTAGTTGGAGAGAGAGCTGTTTCCGTAAAGAGATATGTGTTCATATGATAGTTGTATGAATGATGTAGTATTAGAAATTGATGTTTTAAAGAAAAACTCTTTTACCTTGATATTTCATCTATTGATGTGATCATTTTTTTACTTGTTTGCTTTAATAGAGCCCGGGGAATCTGCTGCTCTTGAACATGTGGAGGTGAAGCAGGAAGCCGGCGCCAGCCCACCACGTAAGTGAAATCTGTTGTTGCTATTATCTGCATGCTTGAGAAGCACCATATGGTTGTCAACATTCGTGATGATCAATGCTCCTGTTGATAACTACACCTTGCTGTCTTACTGCGTGATAGGGGGAGTGCACTGTCTGTTGGCATACTCACACAAATGTTCAATTGTCGGGTGTGAGCAACACCCTTCGATCTGAGCCAGTACCACTTTCTTTTGTTTTGTTGGGGAAGTGAATCACTGTTGACATTATTTACTTTATTTGTGCTGTGACCTTATAAGGGTGGCAATGCATTGAACACTGCAGATACCCAGCCACCTAAAAAACACAACATGGTGGGAGGATATTATGTAACCTAAATGGTGTGCAATGCAGAAAGTGTCAATTATGATTTTTTGTTTTTCTCAATGTACAAGTTAAAAATGTGCCTTGTTGTCTTCACTGACCCCTTTTCCCAGTTAAACTGAATAGCTGTGCAGTGTGTCTGTCTTCAGCCTTGCCAGCCTCATACTTACCTCTACAATCAGTGTGATGCTGTTCAGTGCACTGTCAGATATGTGTATTTTTAAAGGTGATCATGAACTGAGGGAATGTCGATAAAGTAATAATACAGTGAATAATGGGACTGTTTGTGTGTCACCCTATGAATATCGCACATTTCTATATAGCACTATGGAGTTGTCTCACCACATTTAAAATGCAGTACTATGACTACTTGCAGTGGTGCAAATTCCACCACATCATACAATGTGTGTATTACTGGGTTGGGTGCTATTAAAACAAGTTCTTGAGTAGTGAAACTGTGTTAAATATTGGAGCCACAGACATCACATTGCTACATTATTCAATGCTGCATGGCCTTGCGACACACAGTGTCATACTTTGAATAGACACCTATACTGTCAAACTGTGCTTTTATATTTACTATATGATGCTGTGGTTGCTGTGCAAAATTACTTTTGGGACAGTGTGAGGACATAACAGTGAGACTGTATGTGAGTAAAGGTGGTAATATGTCTATTTAAAACATTTTGTTGTGAGATGAGCATTAGATGCTATCATTACAATCAGGTATTAGATATTTCCCATACATTGTAGTAGGTTTGAAAATGTTGTATATTTATATACTAAGGCTGGATATTCAAACTCACGCCATTCATAGGCACAAGCCCCTAGCGCTGCACAAATAGTTGTGAGGGGTGTGTCCAGGGCGATATTCAAAGGAGTTGTGCTATTGAGCAATCCTTTGAATATCACCAACCACAGCCACTGTGCATGGCGCAGTGTAACATATGCCACTAGCAAGTTGACAAAGTGGAGCATTCAACTTGCGGTGGTGCAAGTACCGATAGCAACATCATAAAAATCCCAATATTCAAAAGGTGACATGCAAATGGGCTATAATTCATGCAAGCGCTGGGGGCCATTTGCATCTGATTATGGCCCCATTTGCATGTCATTAGCATGCAGGTAGCACGATCCCGAGGACTTGCGCCTGGCACCCTGCCAGGCAGCAGCCATCGGGAAGGATGCCCTGCAGCCCAATCACCGGGCAAAACAGTGTAAAACCCACCACCACCCCCACTGGCCCGATCACAGGCATGGCGTAATACCCCCCTCACCAGCCCGATCGCGGGCAGCAATGTCTCCCCAACACAGCCCTGGTGGTCCAGTGGACCAATAAGCCTATCGTGGGCTGAAGTAATCAAACACCCCCACCTCCGAATATATCCCTGGTGGTCAGTGGATCGATAAGCCTGATCGCAGGCTGGAGTATTAAAACACACACCCCACCTCCATCATATCCCTGGTGGTTCAGTGGACAGAAAATCTGATCGCAGGATGTAGTTGGCAACCCCAAACACATCCCTGGTGACCTAATTGTCCCCCACCCACCCCACAGCCCACCACCCCACTCCCCGCGAGCTGGGAGGCAGCATCCACCGCCTGCCGCCCGCGCCCGCCGACTGGAGTGCATGGTAGGGCTGCATGCCCCACTGGTGCAAAGCAAGAACCAATGGGCATGCAGCCGCACTCATACCTGAACAATCCAGTTTGTGAATAATTTCATTCACAAAACTGAACTATCTTATCTGGATGGGCTGCATGCAACCTGATAGACACATACTACCCACGTGACACTAATTCGACATGAATGATATGTGTCTGTTTGAGGTGGCTAAGTGGTATGACTACAAGACAGGTGCAGCACCTGACTCAACATGCCAAATTTACAAGGTCAATGGACTAGATGGCTGTCTCATGAAGAGACACAAGTCATGGCTTATAGATCACTGCAACTGCATCTAGGCACATCAGAGAGCACAGAACATTACTACTTTGCTCTCCTATTCCTATTTAGACCCTGGAAGAGTGAGTCTGAATTAAAAGGTGACCCTGACACATCTGAAGTCCAGTTCAATCTCACTTACGAGAATTTCCAAACTGAGTACTCACAGACATATATACAAAGACTAAAAGCTGAGAAAGAACAGCTTGAGAAGGCAGAGAAGCAACTTCAGGAAGACACTCCAGATTAGTTCACAAGACAACCTTGATCCAGAAGGACAAGGTGTTCTGGTGACCCTCTGCCCTTAAATGCCCCAGAAGTGTTAATGTGAAATTGAGACAGCCATGCAACATGGCACACACTCTATGGTCAACCCAGCTGACTTAAGAGAAAGACTAAATCAGCTGCAGCATACAGTTCACTCTCAAGTAGTTGAAGCTGTCCAACATGGCATACTACATGAAACAAAACAATGTGACTGCACTCACTACAAGCCACTACTAATGTTTGTTAGCAGTTCAGCTGGCACAAGAAAAGTTTCCTGATTGAAGCCATCACTGCAGAAGTACAGAGTGTGACAGGGTCTTCAATGTCTGTTGCTGTAACTGCTCCCACAGGACTAGCAGCATACAACATTGGTGGAGTAACATTACACCTTCTCTTTATGTTGCCAGTCGAACATGGGAGAACTGGAGAATATCGAAAACTGTCATTTGAGGTTGCATCTCTGCTCCGTTCCATGTTCACAAAGATGCAGTCACTAATCATTGATGAAATCAGCATGGTCTCCAATGTCATGCTTGCCTGTATTCATCTACGTCTACAGCAGATCTTAGGTATTGATGATGGAGTGCCATTTGGTGGAAAAAGTATACTTGTGTTGGGAGACCTTTTACAACTTGCACCAGTCAATGCAGAGCATGTATTTACAACTCTGACTGCCAAGCAGGCTAAGAATATTCTCAGTTGCATTGCAGGCTATAACATATGGGAATTATTTACCTATGTTGAGTTGTCTGAGAACATGCGTCAAAGTGGTGCTCTAGCTATAAATCACTTTTAGATGAAGCTCGTACAGGTTCTTTATCACCAGAACATGTTTGTATGTTAAATGATCGAAAAATCACAGTACATAGTACATGCATAGAAACAGCATGTAATGTCTTCAGCAATATATATCTACTGGCAGACACATAGTGTGTCTTATGCCACGACTAAAGAAATGCACTGAATTCAACAATCTAATGCTGCAGAGAGAATACCAAAGAGTTGTAACTCTGCATGCAGTTGATACAGTTGATGGCGTTATTCTTAGTCGAGCTAGTAACAAAGATGACTGAGCGACTAAGTGAACTGAAGTCAGATGTTTCATGAACAGCTGGCCTGAAGCTGTTCTCACAGTTTGTAAGAATGCACATATCATGCTGTGCCGTAATCTAGATGTAGAACAAGGTATGGTAACGGTTCAAAAGGGAAACATCATTGACTTTGTCTACAATGTCCAGAAGACATATATTGAGACACTTGTAGTGCACTTTGACAACATGCAGCAGTCTGTACACATAGATCGAACCTGCATTAAATTCCAGGTTTTCAAGGATGTCTATGTAAACAGAAAACAGTTCCCATTATGTGTTGCATATGCTGTCTCCATTCACAAATCTCAGGGATTGAGTTTGGATTCAGCAATGGTAGACATAGGTACAGACATTTTCAAGGATGGCATTAGCTACGTCGCACTTTCACGTGTACGTAGCCTTTCTGGATTGCACATCATTAGTATAGTACCTCAGAAAATACAAGCTGACAAGCGATGTATTCTTCAGTACAACAGGTTACGTACTCTACATCAGCCACAAATGTCTTTAATACCACTGCCTACATATCTGTCTGTCTCACACAATTCAGTCACAGCTAGAGGTAGCAGCAAACAGCAGCAAGCTTCCAAAGTGATTCAACAAAAAGAGTGCAGCAAAGGCCACAACTTCAAGTAAACATTGACAACCAGGAATTCATCAGAAATCAGTTGGTGTAGCTGCTGTACCAGTCTTTGACAACAGCAGTAGAGTAAACTGCTATGCTAACTCAGCTATGCAAGTTTTCTCACATGCTGCAGTTTGTGCAGGCAATATCTGCTTCACAAGACAATCCCTATCAAGCGCTTTGAAGCAGATTATCAACATGACTTCTGACCACTCCAACAATGTACAGTCACTAACACCACTATGACAGGTGTTAGCTACATATGCTGGATGTAGTATGTTTGCTGCAGACATACAGCAAGACACTACTGAGTTTATGATGGCTGTCATAAACAACCTGGATGAAGACGGCACCCCAATGCGGCAGTACTTCACAGTAACATATGTTACAAAATATGTATGTGTTTCATGTGGCAATTCACAGTGTGAAACCACACAAGACATGCTGTGGATTACTCTCTTTGTCCCTCAAACCAAAAGTGTCAAATTTCGACAGCTATTCACCAATGCTGAATGTAGTCATGCCTGTGGAAGGTGTGGAGGCAGATGCACTCAGTCCATATGTCTCAGGAGTTCATCTCAATATCTGTTGCTTATGTTGCACAGATTTGACCCCAACGGGCTCAGAGTTGATACTCCTATCACAGATTACACAGCTAGTAGAATAGTCTTCAACCAATCAGTGTTTGACACTCACAGTATAATCTATCACCATGGTCAATCCATGCATTCTGTACATTACACCTCGTTACTAAGGTGCAGAACTGGATGGTTAGAGTGTGACGACTCTAAAGCAGTTTTAAACAGAGACTGCCACGACACTTGAAAATGCATATCTTCTAATATTGAAGAATTATGACAACCTTCATATTTCAGAAGAATAGGACAAAACATGTTGCATTTAAAATGACCACTTTGTCCAAAAACATTCATGCCTCATTACAATGTTGTATAATGTACGACTGTAAATAAACCATACAATTGCAACAAAATGGTATTCTAACAGAGACATTACATATACTGTAACATGTAAGATCTTGTGTGGATCAGTGACTACATGAAAATTGTTGTAGTGGCTTCAATCGCGCCAAAATATTCACAGTCACTAGGAAACCATGATTACATGTTATCAAAGATTGTACATCTAAAAGCCGAAGCCTTACTGCTCTCCTCTGTACATATCTTTAATTATCCATGTATCAACTCATGCATAACAACAAATTTATATGAGTTATAAACTGTTACTCTTTGCAAACAAAGAGAAGTTCTCAGTTATCATCGTAAATAACTAAGCAACTACTAACATTCAACAAACATTCCACTCTGTCTCAAGTTGTCTACCAACACTTCCATTTGATCTTCTAATATTGAACAATTATGATAACCTTCATATTTCAGAAGAATAGGACAAAACATGTTCCATTTAAAACATGACTACTTTGTCCCAAAAACATTCATACCTCATTACAATGTTGTATAATGTACGACTCTAAACAAACCATACAATTTCAACAAAATGCAATTCTGACAGAGACATTCCATACAGTGTAACATGTAAGATCTTGTGTGGATCAGTGACTACATGAAAGTTGTTGTAGTGGCTTCAATCGGCGCCAACAATATTCACAGTCACTAGAGAAACCATGATTACATATGTATCAAAGATTGTACATCTAAGAACTGAGGACTTACTGCTCTCCTCCTCTGTACATATCTTTAAGCATCCATGTATCAACTCATATATAACAACAAATTGATATGACTTATAACCTCTTACCCTTTGCAAACAAAGAGAACTTCTCAGTTATTATCGTAAATAACTGAGCTACACTCTAACATTCAGCAAACATTCCACTCTGTCACAAGTTGTCTATCAACACTTCAATTTGTCTATTGACTCTTGACATTTAGAGAACATCATTCGGTCACCATGCAACAGTGTAGAACTATCACGCTTTCATGCGTAATACTAGTATTGTACATATGTAAAAATAACTACCTTTATTGATAATGCAAGAAGCTGAATTACACAACTGTAAATAAGCAATTGCAGAATCTCATTTACTGACTTTTACATGTGTTTGCAATTACTTGTACATAATATAAACATTTGTTTTCAGGTGTACATTGTTAATAACTAGTTTGATACCTTTACTAAAAATACTAGTCTAGCACTAAAATACAAGTGAATGTTTTACATATTATTCAGCACTATAGTAACTACATTTAATTAACCATAAGTTTTTTAAAAATGCATTCCATGCACAGTTTTAGTATTTACAAGTTAAGAATTTACATAGAAGCCAATGTAAGAATTGATAATATGTCATTTGTTCATGTGAAAATATTATTTTTTAAACTTGTCACATTAGTAATTCTAACGTATGTAAAAAATATTGACAATTGTAAATCAGACACTGTTACTGATCACAACAAACTGCATACCTGTTCCTGACAATATTTATGATCGCCTCAATTGAGGGGTCTGGTGGGAATTTTCCATTTGCGCCTAGTCAGTGACATATTATTAAATAATACCAATCAAATGTCACAAAATGAAAATTTTTTGTATATTGTACTACTTAGACAGTCAGCATATGGTTTTTCGCCCACCCCAGGAACATCCACATTAGCAGTCACACAATTACAACAAAACACTTGTCTAACATGTGTGTAATCACATTCACAACCTACTGACATTGCCATATTAACATACCACACAAGTAATGCACTACACATAATTACAACATACAACCATTTTTAAAAAAGTCACATTTTTTTACAAACTGCATTCACATTCAATAGTAAATATATAATGAAGCACCACAGCTTCAGCCTGACTATTAGAATTCCAGGTCGAATATCAGAAACTACTTCCTCACGTAAAGAGTAGTGAGTACTGAAAAATGACTAGAAACACACAACACCTGATTAGTTTCCTATAATATCACACACTTACTCCAATCCATATTATACAGTTCTTATTATTCTTACACATTTACATATATGACAAGCAATGATTGCACACATACAAAGATTGTATTGTGAGACTGCTTCTGTTAACTAAATTTCACTCTTGATTGGACCTTTTCTCCATTTGACAAATTGGCAATAAATTTTTGAAACCATAACCACCTGTGTCGACTCCTTACTTTAAATACCATTATGACATAAAATAAGTGTCTATGACTTAAGCATACAAATCAATGTTAACTAATACTGCTACAATTATACCTCCATCAATTTGTTTGGTACCTATGACTTACAATCAGTATCACAGCATATGCAATGATGTGGGACATTGCATGTCACATTTGACAGAATTCTAACAGTGTAAAAAACTCAGCAACGTACTTACTTTTTCTGTGCCTATGCAGTCATTATTACTATACCAAAGTGCCACACATCAGCACCCAACAGGTCACAGCTGTGACTATAAATGTACCATTCAGTCACTACTATGTGTACTCAGAGTCTGACAAAATGGAGCGTTCTCATTGGCTACAAACATCCTAACAACCTTATGTTAATCTTTATTACCATACATGAAGAGGTTAACGATATACTGAACAAGGTTTAAAACTGTTTAAAACATGTTTCATTATTATAGCAATAAGTCACTCCCAAGAATTGTGTTAATGGTCAGTCAATCACCCTGTAGAGACATGTGCCACTCGGCCACACCTCGTCCCACAGCACACCCCTAGAACATGATTAACAGACCATTAACATAACCCCTTGTCATGCCTTATTAATTAATTATAAAAAGGGTCTCAGAAACTGAGCTTTCTGACCGGCTGCAAACATTCTAACAGACTTCTGTAAATCTTTTATTTACATACATACAGAGGTTAACCATTTCCTGAACAAGCTTTGAAACAGTTTTAAAATTTTTTATTATAATAGCAATAAGGCATTACTGACAGCAATGATAATAGTCAGTTAATCACCCTATCGGACATATGCCACTTGGCTACACCTCGTGCCACAGTACACCCCTTAAAGGTGATTAACAGACCATTAACATAACCCTGCATCATGCATTATTGCTTAATTGAATTTAAATAACCGTATAGCCCTCAAGTCCCCGGACATCACTTTTTCAGGGGTGACCCGGAAAGCAAACAGTAGATCAAGTAGAACACAATTGTACATATACAAGCTGAGGGTATACAGTATGCTTCAGTTTACAAATACATCTGTGTGGTCATCTACACCTACAATTACAATATACTACCTAACTTTGTCTGACATTGGCTGCTCCACTACCTACCCGACCCTGCTGGTGATGTTCTTGTGTCATACTAACACCAACAGCAATGCAAACAGAGCGCTAACAGTGGCACATATAGTAACAGAAGTGAAAATGAGAGCATAAATGGCAATGCACACAGTGACACAGATAACAACGATCTGCCACATGATGTGTTAAATGGAGGTTTGTAATTCCTCCAAACATCCTAACAGCCTTATGTTAATCTTTTATTGACATACATGATGAGGTAAACCATTTACTGAACAAGGTTTAAGACCGGGATGCACATTGGTTGTCGTTAGACGTAACTCTAACCCCATCACATGTGTAAAGCAGCAAAAGTATAGGAGAATGAGGTGAGAGTTAGAACCCACAATCCCAATGCGCACCCCAATGCCAGTTGGGGGGTGGGCGCGGGGCTCAAAGGGTGGTTTTCAAACTATGACAGCGATTTCTCACTTTTGTCGCTGTGAAACAACCCTAACTAATGCATTAAACAGAGTTTTCGCCTCTAATCTCCCTTCTTTTGAGAATGATAACGAGAAATAGTGAATGTAATGCAGTGGCAGGGAGCCCTCACTCCCACCACATGATGTCTTATAGCATACTAACAGGAACAGCAACGCAAACAGAAGCACTAACAGTAGCGCACAAGGTAAGCAACCACGAATGAGAACAGAATGGGTACAACACGATGGAGTAGGCGGAACATTGTACCATGTGATGTCTTGTCACATAGTAACATGGTGCCTGTCAATGGAAATATCAATGGGCATGGTGACGCAAAGTGAAACAGAAAGAGAAACAGTACGATAGACACAAATGGAAAAATAACAGAAACACAAGCGCAAATGAAAACGCAAAGGATAACACATATGGTAGCACAGATGTCAACGGAAAGTTAACGGGCACGGAACTGCAAGCAGAAAAGGCAACAATAACATTAATGTAAGTGCACAGGCTGGTTTCTTAAAGCAACAGAAGTATAGGAGAATGGGGTGAGAGTTAGGACCCACGATCCAATGCACACTCCAGTACCAGTTCGGGGTGGGCGGGGGTCCAAGGGGTTTTCAACCCTAACAGCGACTTTCCTCACTTTTGTCACTGTGGAGCAACCCAACTAATGCATTAAATGGAGTTTTTGCCTCTAATTGCCCTTCTTTGAGAATGATAACGAGAAATAGTGAATGTAATGCAGCGGCAGGAGCGCAGGTTAGATCCATGATCCCAATGCAGACCCCAGTGCCAGTTGGGAGGGTGGGCGGGGTCCAGTGGTTTCTCAACCCTAAAGCGAATTTCCTCACTTTTGTCGCTGTGGAACAACCCTAACTAATGCATTAAATGGAGTTTTGCCTCTAATTGCCCATCTTTTGAGAATGATAACGAGAAATAGTGAATGTAATGCAGCAGGCGGAGGCTGGTTTGGACCACGATCCCAATGCACACCCCAGTGCCGGTTGTGGGGTGGGTGGGGGTCCAAGGGTTTTCAACCCTAACAGCAAACTTCCTCACTTTTGTCACTGTGGAACAACCCTGACTAATGCATTAAATGGAGTTTTTTGCCTCTAATTGCCCTTCTTTTTGAGAATGACAACAAGAAATAGTGAATGTAATACAGCGGCAGGAGCACGGGGCCATGTCTTGTGGCATACTAACAGGGACAGCAATGTAAACAGAAATGCTAACAGTGGCCCACATGGTAACACAAGCGTAAATGAGAACAGAAAGGGTAACGCACATGGTGGCGAACCCTGGAACGGTCTGCCACGTGATCTGTTGTCACAGAGTAACATGGTGCCTGTAAACAGAAATGTCAATGGGCATGGTGACGTAAAGTGAAACAGAAAAATAAACAGTACTGTAGACACGAATGGCAAAAAATAACAGAAACACAAGCGCAAATGAAAACGCAAAGGATAACGCACATGGTGGCGGCGCAGACATCAATGGTAATTGAAATGGGTACGTAACCGCAAGCAGAAAGGGCAACAGTAACAGTAATGTAAGTGCACAGGCTGGTTTTCCCCAAAACCTGCATAGAGAAAGACAGTGAGTACAAATAATGTATGCATAATAATAAGTATCGGCACACAAAATGAGAACTTGGAATACTAAATATGTAATATCTCAGGAACCATACGAAGTAGAAAAAAAATTTTAAAGTCATATTATTTACAACCCTCCTGGCTAATTTTCTGATGAAAAGTCTGTATCTACTTACCGTTTCGAGATACAGCGGGCCCTGAAAAACCGCAGCAAGCGCGTAATGTTATCTATGGGAAAAAGAGAAGTTCGAGCGCCATAACTTTGCCTCCCTGTAATATTTTTTCACCAAACCACTGAAAGGCACATCTGTGGGCTCTTGGCTGTCTTCCCTCCAAATTTCAGCAAAAAAGACCAAACCGTTATTTTGCAGCACGGATCAAAAGGATTTCTGTAATGCATCGGGCGCCGTAATGTTATCCTATGGGAAAAAGCGTCAACTTTGGAGTGCCGTAACTTTGCCACCGTGTAATATTTTTTCACCAAACCACTGAAAGGCACATCTGTGAGATGTTAGCTCCGTTCCCTCCAAATTTCAGCCCAAAACTCCCAACGGTTCTTTTGCAGCGCAGTGCCAAAGAATCACTGTCACTTTCCACAGATGGAAAACTACTGTCTAAATTTAAAGCTTTCACATAAAGTTTGACACTTTGTGAGCATGAAAGTAATTTAAGAAAGTACTTTTCCAGAAATTTGAAAACTTATTTCTGTGGTGTTTTAACACAAAATAAAGACATGGCAAGCATCCTCAGCTCCCGACTAGGTGAATACAAAAAGAATTACGTTGCTAGAGAGTCTCAAATTTAAATGCCAACCATTTTTCTGATCACCAACTGAAAACAAAATGGCAGATTTGCGAAAGTAACAGGCCCATTTGCGAAAGTAAAAATGCATTTGCGACACTGTCAAACTTTTTGTTAACTTTTCCCATTGACTTATAATGGGAAACTGTTTTTTGAATAACTTTTGAACCGTTTAATATTTTTTCACCAAATCTTCAAAAGGCACATTGGGGACCCTGACCACATGTTCCCTGAAGATTTCGGGCCAGTCGCACAAACCGTATGACCTGTAGGCGCGACCATAGAATTCCAGAAAAAGCGTAAATGCGCGCACAGATCACGCTTAATAACTCCGTAGCCGTATACCCAACCAGTACAAAACTTGACAGATCCTAAGGCCTATGGTTCTTGATCATGTATTCCAAATTTCAGGCAAATCCATCAAACAGTTGCAAAGTTATTAAAGTGCAAAGTTTTGGGGTTTAACAGAAATGGCTCCTCAACCCTAACTATGGTAGCACTACCGTGCTACCATAATATATATATATACATGATATAACAGACTGTATAGTAAGAGAGCTCTGTGGTCCATTGATCATAATATGATTGAATTTAGGATTTTGTGTATGGCAACTACTTATAAAGAGATGACCAAAATCAAATGTTGGAATAAGGCTAAATTACATAACAACGAGATACTAAATAAAATACTGGAATTGATATAAAGAGCTTAGAGACTGAAAGGTATAGGATATGTGGACAGAGATTAAAAATAAGGTGGTATGCTGCATTAAAAAATATAGCCCAGAAAAGACTAAATATAGCAACCGGGGTAAAATTCCTTTATGGTTAAGCAATAAAGTTCATAAACATATAAAAAGGAAAAGAGAGTATATATTAAGTATAAAAAGAAGTCATCTGACAGGAACTGGCAGAAGTTTAAAATAAATGCAGCAAAATGCAAAAAAAAAGCCATAAAAGATGCTAAGTGGAACAAAATATTGAAAATTGCTGCCATGACAGCAGATAATAAAAAACCTTCTTCAATTATATAAATAATCAAAGGAAAGGAACTACTGGAATAGGCCCACTGTGTGTGACCAGGAGTTTTACTTCCGAGGAACAGACTATGGCAAATGTATTTTATGAATGTTTCCTAAGTATCTTTCAGACCAAGCAGATATAATAGGTCAGTCTGTTACTGATGATAAGAAGAAATGCACTTTGATAAAGCTAATATAGCTGCGAAGCTGAATACATTACAGGTTAATAAATTGCCTGGGACTGATGGCCTATACCCACGAGTACTTAAGGAGCCGGCCATTGAACTTTCAGGTCCTTTGACTATTCTATTTAAGGAACTATTAATGATTGGGGAGGTTCCTGAAGACTGATGTAAAACCAGTGTTATACAGATCCACAAGAAAGGAAATAAATCTGACCCTCAGAATTATAGACCCATCAGTTTAACCAGTATCATAAGTAAGATAATGAAAGAATACAGTAAGGAACACTTTGCTAAATATATAAACACAACAGGTCAAATAGTTGTTTCCCAGCATGGTTTCACACCTGGGAGATCATGTCAGACAAATCTATATTTTTTTAGATCATGTTAGTAGGGCACTGGAAAATGGTCTTCCAGTGGGCGTGGTATACCTGGACTTCTCCAGGGCATTTGATTTAGTCCCACATGCTGAATTAATTAACAGTCTCGTAGATTTAAAAATCAATATATCAATATTTAGACGGATTGATGCCTGGTTAAACAATAGATGACAGTGTGTCAATATCAGGGGTTATGTATTTAACTGGGGGGACCTGACTAGTGGGGTGCCCAGGGCTCTGTCCTGAGCCCTACATTATTTAATATCTTTGTATCATCATTACAAACTTCAGAACACTCATGGATTGCAAAATTTGCTGATGATAAAGTTGCCATAGTGCAATGGCATGAGGATATTCTAAAACTTCAGAAATATATAGATAAAATGGGTAAGTGGGCCAAACAACACAAAATGAAATTTAACATCGACAATTGCGCTGTTATGCACTTTGGGGAGCATAATATGGTTGGTAGCTATACATTAAATGGAACAATAATACTGTTTAGCAGTTTGAATTTACACCTGATATATTTTGAGGTGTGTCTGCTACCGCACCTAGTTGCTCCCGCTAGAATTCGCACTTGAGTCACCATCAAATATGGTAAATATTGTGATACTGTGCTATCAAGCTCCTGTTCCCCGTAATTGAAACTCTAATTGATCACTGCATTGATTTAAACACACCCTGACATACCCTGTATCTCTTTTTTCACTTCTTAGTTGCTGCTCGGTGTCCACTCAGACTCTATCGCAACAGGTCATTATTAATGTGGATTAAATCATCGCAGCCTGCAAAATGCAAATACCCATTGGATGCAAGCACCGCTTCGTGCAGACCTGGCAGAGAGTTCAAGAGTTGAGTCACCGCTGCTGTTGTAAAGAGCTTGCTGCAGCATCCTCCACCGTCAAAGAAGAGCAGACCCTCTTCCAATGTAAATTACTCAGCAGAAGTAAGATTCCAAGTGGGAAGTATGCAGCTGAGAAGGGGTGATGGCTGCTGTTCGCACTACACTAGTACCACAAGCAACTGCATAAATGAAAGTACAGTCTGTACTTTTAAGTGCCATTACTTATCAGAGTGCCAAAAGACACCAGACCCTGCTGCCATGTCTCCCCCCTCCTCTATCGCAAACCTGGTGGAAGGCCAGCACATTTAGAGGAACATCTGGAGGAGCAACTGAAACAGATAGTGAAATCGCTCTGTGCTGAGGGAGCAGTTGTTAATGCTGGTGTCATACAGGCAGTAGCAGTCGGCATTGTAAAAGCTAATTGGCCTCATTTGCTGAGAATGGGGGACACCTAGAGTTGTCAAGCAAGTGGGCGTGGGGTTACCTGCACAGAATAGGATTCAGTAAAAGGAAAGGGACAACAGCAGGGCGTGAAATGCCAAGTGACTTTTTAAATCTGAAATCTGCTTTTTTGTCCAGAATCGCGACTGCCCTATGCACAGGAACTGATTCATCCATGACTGGTGATCAACATGGATGAAACAGAGATCCATATGATTCCTGTTTCAGAATGGACCATGGAAGTAACTGGTGCTAGGCAGGTCCCTGTCACTGGATTGGGTGACAAAAGGCAAATAACTGCGGTGCTTGCCTGCACTTTAGAAGGCAAAATGCTATCACTGCAACTGATTTATAAAGGTCACATTCCTGCATTACACCCTTGCCACCAATTCCCCAGTGACTGGTATGTAACACACAGTGAGAACCACTGGGCGAATGTAGAAACCACCACAGAATTTATTGCTGAAGTCCTGGTACCTCATATAAACACACACAAAAAGAAGCCCTTTCACTGCCTGACGATCAAAAGGCTCTCCTCATCCTGGATCTGTACAGAGCCCATTCCACTGAGGTAATCCTAAACAATTGGAGGTGAATGGCATAATACCAGTATTTGCACCGACATCTTGCACCAATGCGCTCCAACCCCTTGATGTATTAATAAATAAGATCTTCAAGGACTAATTCAAGAAGCAGTTCACTGCATGGTATGCAGGAATAATTTCCAAAAGATTAGTTTCTGGCAATGGGGACAATATTCGTACAGACCTCAGGCTACAAAACCTAAAACAGCACCATGCTCACTGGCTCCAGAACAGTTTTGAACAACTTGCTGCAAGAACTGATGACGTTGTTCGTGGATTTAAGCAGTCAGGAATTCTGGAAGCGATACCAACTGGTCTTTCAGGTAAGCCAACAATATGCTACTGCATGCTAATGTGGGCTTAGGGCTTGAAGGTAAGTAAAATGTTCTTTTTGTTTGCAGGGTTTGGTGGGAGCTTCAGCACAGAAGTTGCAGAACGCAAAATGCAGATGGACGCAGATGCTATCGGATCATTTCTTTTTTTTATTTGTTTTTTTGAACCCCCACCGATTTAAGTGCTAATAAAGCATAGTGTGGATTTTTACATGCATTGAAAACAGTGGTCATTGCCTTATTTACTGCCTGGAATTACAACTAGCATACCCTATTAGACCAAGTTATATTGGCGCTCAGGTTATTTTTGTGTTTTTTTAAAGTCAGCTAATATAGCAAAAATATTCTGACCGACAAATATAACCTGCTTACAGTAAATACAGTTGAAAGTGAGAAAGATCTGGGAATTCTGGTTACCAATGACTTAACATTTAGACATCATAAAATGGAAGTCATTAAAAGAGCCAACTGAATGATTAACTGTATATTACGGCATATTAAAAGCAGAGATGGCCCAGTAAAGTCGCCATTGTATGGCACACTTCTGAGACCTCACCTGGAGTATTAAGTGCAGTTTTGGACTCCATGCAACAGGAGAGATGTGGCTCTGCTTGAAAAAGTGCAGAGGAGAACAACAATTAAATAAAGAATAATCAAAATGTAAAGTATGTAGAGAGAATCCAAAACCTATCACTGTATGCACTAGAATATGGTAAATTACGAGGTGACCTCTGCCTAATGTATACAGCATTCAAAATCAGGACTTTAGGGAATGTGTGAGTTTAGAAAAGAAAGCTTCAAACATATGCACTGGATCCCATAAACTTCAGTTAAAAGGTGAACACTTTAGAACTAATAGGAGACAATCATGGATTAATCAACAAGTGGTGTCACCGTGGAACAGCCTTCTGTCTGACATAGTAAACAGTGACTCAGTTACTGTATTTAAGAACAAGCTAGATTCACACTATTTGGTCATGAAATTTCCATTAGGGACAGCTAGGTCCTAAATGGCAAGACTATTTTGGGTGTAAGCTATTGTCTTGTACATCAACCTATGAAACCTATGAATCATAAAATGCAGACACAAGTCCTGCCAGGCCTGTCACTTCAAGAAGTGTCTAAATGCTGGCATGTTGAAAGAAGGGGGTGTGCCTATACAGAGTACATGGAGTATGTCATAAGTAGAAGCACAGAATAGGTGCAGAGAACAGTCCACATCTGAATTGATTGATTGATTAACTGATTTGATTAATTGAATCCTCAGTTGGTTTAGTCAGCCAAAAAGCCATATAACAAGATTGTCTCATACTTACTTGTGGTTGAACCAGAGAAGACCTATGCCATGCCTGACCCTACAGTTCTAGACAGTGACATGAAAGCCCTCACCACACTCTGCAACCTGGCAGACAGGGAACTCACGGTCATTACTGGATGGGCAAAACAGGATTCTCCTCTCTGTGTCTGGCTGACCAGGTGAGCTTCCTGCAAAGTGCCTTGAGATGGAGATTTTGATTTTAGGAGTTGTATACCAATCACTTCCCTTCAAGAATGAGCTGGTCCATGCTGAACATTATATCATGGATGAAGACCAGTCCAAGCTAGCTGACCTTCTTGAGCTCAACAATGCCACCCTGAAGCTGGTAAAAGAAATACAAGAGCATAAAGCTGGAGAAGGAAAAGTTTGTCATCCTTAAAGTTATAGCACTTGCTAATTCAGATTCCATGCTCATAGGGAATGTGGAAGCTGTTCAGAAACTACAGGATGTATTGCACAAGGCCCAAAAGAACTACGAAGCTGGACAGAACATGGAGGACCCTCGTCAGGCTGGCAAGCTGTTGATGACTTTTCCCTTCTATGGCAAATCTCTACCAAAACTAACAGCATTTCTACAATGTCAAACTGGAAGACAAAGTCCCTATGCACCAACTGTTTTTGGAAATGCTGGAGACCAAGATCTGACTAAAGCAGCATGGGCTTTGTCCCCGGATCCCCAATCCAAAATAAACTCAGGCCACAGCTTTATGACTTTTGGATGCTCACTGACAATATTTATTATGTTGTAGGCACAGTTACTTTGTTACATCTCCAATATCGTAACCTAGTGGTTAGAGGAACGAGGTGTGAATGAGCTTGGTACATCCAGCAGACCTGACCTGAGTTTAATTCTCATAGCCTCCACTTGCATACTGTGTGACTCTGGGCAAGTCACTTAACTGCCCAGTGCTCCCAGGCCACCCCTGGAAACAGGCACTTGTGCCTAGTGGGCCTTACCAGGTTACCAAAGACTAAAAAAGAAAAAAAATACTTCTAATCATTCATATCTACATATCTACAATTAGGACATAACAATCCCCATGGCCTTCTTGGATGTAACAGTCCCGTCTTCTTTCTTGCAGATCGTTGTCCTGCTCTCTTCCTGTTTGTCATGCTTCTCGGGGTCCGGACACCATGATCTGGACCCCCCCTTTTCACTCACCACCCTTTGGGTACCAGGTTACCCGGACCACTCTCCCCCCCTTGCCGGGTGTGGACACCATGATCCACCCCCTAGCTCTATGTCCTTCCCCCCTCCCCTCTTTTCTCCCATGCCTGGGTTCCTTTGTCCCCAGCCTGTGGTACCTACCCCTCTATCTGCCCCCATTTTTCCTGTGCTCCCCTACACCTTACCAAACAAAACAACCTATTGCTGACTTGTTTCCCCCAGTGCCAGTGGGACTCCACCTAGCCTCCTGGTTCACGGCTGCACTCTGCATTATAGGCTTGTGCTGGGCCCCACAAGGACACCTCATGCCCGTGTCCTATACCCTAATGCCTATACCCTTTATTCAAATTCTTTTGCAGGGAGGGTGGTGGAATTTTACAGCAAGAAAAGAGGCTAATTCTGGTTGCAGGCCCTTAAGTAACACCTAGAGGCCTTTGTCTTAGACCCCACCCCAGGACCCTTCCTTCGGCCACTAGCCAGAGAGCTTTGCCTGCCTGTCAAGTCGTCACTGTAGTGAGGTCACAGGCCCTCCTCTTCAGTCCACCCACCTACTCCTCCCCCTCCAGGGCTCTTTATCTCTGGCTGGGGCCCAGGACAAATTGGCCTGCCATTTAGTAGCAAGCCTCCTTGTCCCCGGATCCCAAACCGAAATAAACTCAGGCCACAGCTTTATAGCTTTTGGATGCTCACTGGCAATATTTATTATGTTGTAGGCACAGTTAATTTGTTACATCTCCAATATCATACTTCTAATCATTCATATCTACATATCTACAATTAGGATATAACAGTCCCCATGGCCTTCTTGGATGTAACAGTCCCGTGTTCTTTCTTGCAGATTGCCATCCAGCTTTCCTGTTCATCATGCTTCTTAGGGTCTGGACACTGTGATCTGGCCCCCATTTCATTCACCACCTTCAGGTACCAAGTTATCTGGACCACTGCCCCATGCCAGGTGTGGGCACCATGATCCACCCCTAGCTCTATGTCCTTTCCCGCTGCCCTCTTTTTTCTGATGCCTGGGTTCCTTTGTCCCCAGCCCATGATACTCCCTCCCCTCTTTCTGCCCCCTGTTTTTCCTTGCTCCCTCTACATTTCCACTGCCCCATCTCCAGCTTGTGATGGAAGATGGGGCTCCTCCCATTTGGGCTAGTCCTTCAAACCCCTCTTATTTATATCCACAACTAGCTCCCCAAAGGGTCGTAGGAACAAACCCATGCCAAACTCAATGAAATGGACACCGTCCGATCTGTACACTGCTCCCTGATCAAATGAATGTTCCCATGCTGTATATGGATCCCCCCCATCTCAATGACTGCCCTGGCCACCTTCCTGTTCAGGCATTTTCTCATCACATCCACCGCATGGTGCCTTTTTGGCCCCTCCATACCCTCCAAGATGTTATCTCGGACCAACCAGTCACCACCCTGGACCACCAGCTCTTCACCCTTTCTAGATCCACTATAATGTCCCTCATCAAAGATCCCATGGCATGGCCCTTTGTCGTTGCCCTCTAAGTGGATGATAATACAATCGGGCTGGCCATCGCACCCAGGCTCCTCTAACAAGGGCAGCTGCTGTGACCATCTCATGACCCTCAGTCCCTGCCATCTCACTTTTTGTGTGATCGATTCCTAGGCACAGCTGCATGCCCATACTTGTGGCCTCTGTGAATCTCTCCACCCAATAGATGAAAGAGTGCCCCAAGATCCACACCTGTCTCTTGGAGCCTGCTGTGGGGAGAAAAAGGGTACACCAGTTAGCCACTGTCAACACCTTACATACCTCTTACAACAGTTCAATGCCCACCTTCCTACTCTTTTGACCTCCTTCTCCTCTGCTCCTGATATGGCTGCCTGTAAGCTTCCCAATCTGGAAGGAGTGAGGGCGAACTCATTGGGGTTCTCACCACAACGCCAATGCCTTCTTCAGGACTGCCCCACCTGGAAACCGGTCACTGGTGATCCATCCCCGTGCATGAACCAGGGCTCCCCTCTTTCCCCCAGATACTCGCGTAGGCACCCATGGCCTCGACTGCACAGGCCTCTGCTGACCCCTCCCTCAGCAGCTCCACAGTGGCCCCTTTTCCATGCTGGTCTGTCTTTGACCTCTGTAGTAGGATTGTTACCTTCCCCCCACCCAACCTCACACACTTCTTCTGCAGCCCTGCATTGGTTGCCCCCTTTCTAGGAGCCACCATTTCTCCCACCTGGAATGTCCCCTTTGCCATGATGGTAAAAATAGCCCTGAAGTGCAAGTCTCATTCACCAAATAGCAGACGTGGCCCACTGCCCGTAGAACCTCTATGAGAAGGGACCTCATCAGGGGTCTTCTTCCATCCTGTCGCCTACCCTGACCCCTCTGCCAGCCTTCCACCATATGTCTAATGACCTGACCGCCCGTAACATCTACCCACCCCTTGTCCAATCAAACCAAGCTGATCCCTGCCAACTGGACACCTCTGGTGGTGTGCGCCACCCCTTCCTCCCATCTTTTTACCATGCACTGCATTACCTCCTCTTCTTTGGCTAGCTCACCTGTCTCCCAACCCATTCCAGCCCTAAACATCTGGAAACCCACCCACACCCTCTCGTAAGCCCTTAAGGTGCCGGCCGCCCATAACCCTTTATACAAAGCCTGGTCTTCTCTCTCCAATCTCCCATAGTGAACCCAGGACCCTGGTCTGGGTGAGCGTGGCCCGAGGTGCCAGCTCTCAGAATCTCTCCATCTGAAAATGAGAAAGACAGTCAGCTACCTCATTCCGAGCTCCCTCACTATGCATCGCCCTAAAACACAGGTTGAGTCGCAGTCCTAACAAGACCATACCCCTCAACACCACCCTGACCGATTCCATCCTGCCCATCTGTCTATTAATCACTTCAACCACATCCATGTTGTGGCACCAGAAAACTATGCAGTGTCCTGCCATCCATGTATCCCAGACCTCCAAAGCTACCCATATTGGGAAAATCTCAAGGAATGTGATGTCCTTTATCCATCCCCTTTCTTGCCATCGGACTGGCCATGCTTCCGAGATCCATTCTCTTTGAAAGTAAGCCCCCATCCCCAAGCCCCTGGCTGCAACCGTGTACAGCTCGAGGTCTGTGTTGGATGCCCAGTCCTCCTGCCAGAACGTCACCCCATTGTAGGCTTCCAGGAATGTCTCCCATACCCGCAAATCCTCCCTCACCCCCTTGCTAATGTCCACCCAGTGGTGTGGTAGTTTTGCTTTTCCTCTGACCCTCCCCAATCTCCTAGTAAATGCCATGCCTGGGTTTATGGCCTTGTGGTGAAATTAAGGTGTCCCAGTAGTTATTGTACCTGTACCAGCGGCACCCTCCTCCTCCTCCTTCCCCCCACTAGTGCCAATAGCCCCTTGATTCTTGCAACTTTGTCCCCTGGAAGGTGAAAACACTCCTCTTCCATGTCCACCTCGATCCCCAAGAACTCTAGTGTGCACACTGGACCCTCTGTTTTCCCGGCAGCCAACGAGGTCCCTATGGACCTGCACATATCCTGGAAATCTGCTAACATTTTTTCTGCTTCTTCCTGACTGGTCCCTATAAGTA
Organism: Neoceratodus forsteri; assembly: GCA_016271365.2. NCBI lineage: Eukaryota > Metazoa > Chordata > Ceratodontiformes > Ceratodontidae > Neoceratodus > Neoceratodus forsteri. Next base: position 274,234,336 of record CM057453.1, on the reverse strand, counting down.
TGAAATCATCCAAGTAATGGATGACTCTTTTGTGTCCATAATGCCACCCAAATACCCACTGTACCCAAGAACTAAAGACCTCAAATGTGGCACAGGCCACGGAACACCCCATGGGCATTGCCTTGTCGAAGTACAACCTGCACTCAAACTGGAAAAACTAGGAGGTCCCACCCTGCTGGCCATACCGGCAGCAGTCAGAATGCAGACTCATTGTCCATCTTGGCCAACCAGGCCCCCTTCACTACCCGGGTCATCTCCACCACTTGGTCCAGTGACGTATACCAGACCATGCTAAGAGCCTCCAGAATCCCTCTATTCACTGATCCCTCCTTTGAGTAGGACAGGTGATGGATGAGCCTGAATTCCCCCCTCCTTGTTTCTTGGGTACCAGTCCCAATGGTAACACCTGGAAACACGTACAATGGGGATCGGACAGTGGTCCCTCCACCCTCCCTGCCCGGATTTCCTTCCGAATCTTATCCCATACAATGTCTTCCTTTCCTGTTACTGACCCCAAGTTCTTAGCCCACATCCCCACCCGTGCCTCCATGAAACCCAACACAAACCCCCCCTGAAAACCACCTCTTAACATCTCCACCCCCTCCTTATCGGGGTAATCCCTGGTCCAGCATTCCACCACAGCCCGTTTGATGGGGTGCGGGCCAGGGATATCTCCACCTCCCTTGCCCTTGCCCTGGTCTAGCTCCACCCGTAGTTGGCTGCATATCCTCCTCTCCCAGATCCCCCCTGGTCCCTGCCAGTTCCCCCCGCCATCCCGAAGGACTGCACCTGGGTCTGGCCCCAGCTGGTCCCATCTTGTCACCCCTCATTCTGCAACTAGTGGATGGGTGTGACCCTCACACCGAGAGCAAATGTGCTTAAACTTGCAACTAGGCTAGCTACATGAGGCCCTGTTGTAAGCCCAACAGGCCTTGGTACCCTGGATTTGAGTCCCCTTTCTCATCTGTTCCATTCTCTGGGCCACTACAGCTCCTGTCAATGTACGGACCCAGAGTTCGGCATGGGTGCAGTCCTCCCTTAGATCACCTTTTATGGCCATACGTCTCCAGAACGCCTTGTCGTACTTAAGCCATCCAAAACCCAGCTTTGTCCGGTACACATCCCTGATAAATGCCATGTAGGTTAGCAGCAGGATTGCCATCTCAGACTACTTCTCCAGCACCAAGGCACTATAAATCAAGAACCCTGTTTGCCACTTCTCGATGTTTTTCCCTTTAAACTTAGCCTCCTCTGCCTTGTGTCCTACCACTGCCAACGCCACCACTATCTCCGTCTTCCCGACTGATTCCTTCTGCTCATATCTATTGGCTGTCTCCTCATCAACCAGCCCAAAGATATCCACGTATTCCCCTTTCAAGATTTTTTCTTTAATTGTCGCTGGCACGTGGTCGTCTAATGTGAAACCTGGTGGGCCATCGTACAACTTCCAAGCCCCCCTGAGGTGCCAGCCACCCCTTTTTCCCCTTTACTTTTTTCTTTGATGGCCCGCAATGCCGAGTCAATTTTGGACACCCCCTCCTCCCCCATATCGCCCACCAACCCCCTCAATATACTCTAGTAAGTTCACCTCATTGGTCATATCCACCTTATCCTTACCCCCATCTGGTTGCGGCTCATCCAGAATCCAATCCAGGTTTTCCTTGTCCTCAGTGCTGCTGGGGCACTGGGTCACGCCTTTCTTTGTCATTTGTTGCCCTTCCTGTGCCAGCCCCCCATCCTACTCTTTCTGCTTCCTCTGGGCCTCCTCCTCGGCCTCCCTTTTCTTCGCTGCCTCCATCAACTTGGTCATTTGTGGCATCAGTTTCGCAGCTTCCAGCAACATGGTAGCACTAGATGTCTGAGGCTCTTCTTGGTGCCACATGTCTTCATACGAGCTGCATGACAAAACACATGTGAAATACCTTCCCATACCAGGTGGCTATTCAGCCCCCACCAACAAAATTGGAGGGGGGGTGGCCTTTGTTCTCAATACCATCCTGACCCACCATAAAACTTTTTCCTTACCCCATATTCAACCTGTCTGACAAGCCTCTCCCATTCTCACTGTAGTCACCAACATGCCTGTTTACCTTTTCCTCTTTTTTTTTTGGTCCCATCTATGCCTCTGGCCCAGCATTCTGCCCTGGCATACCCTCCCCGAGCCCAGTCTGATGACTACCGCCGGTATCCTACTGCTCCCTCTCTGTTGGGCTTCCTAGTAAGCCCCTCATCAGAGTTCCTCATGTTCGGGTGGGACCCGACACCTACAGGACTGCCCTGGGCCTTTTGCACCACCCCCACCCTTTTATTCTCCCCTTTCCTCTCCCCACCACGGGTCTCTGGCCTGGAGCCATGCCCCCACTTTTCCCTCCCATTGTGCTGTGCCATGCTGCCCTTCCCTAGCCTCAGGCGACAACCAATTCCACTCCTGTGCTGATTTCACCAGAGGTGCGCACCACTGGCGCTTCTCTGCCACTCGCTGCATTGCCCCTCAACCTTGCATACTCCTCTTGGACCTGCCGAGTAGTGATGCATGTCTACCCCACTGGAGCCTCTAATTATCTCTTTTTTTTAAGACATTATTTGCTTGTTGCTGTGTAGCTCTACAGGTCTGTGAGCTGCCCATGCCCCCAGAACATGCTCCGCTCTGAACCTCTTTTCCTTTCACCACATGGTGACCTAGGCCTGTGGCTGGCCTAGTAAACCTCCCTACCCACGGCCTTCCTCTTGGCCTTCCATGCTTGCCCTACCATCCGCCAATGGCTTTGCTGCTTTATTATTTTATTTATTTATTTATTTATTTTCTTGTTTTAAAACACCGTCCCTAACCTTCCCAGACCAACAGTCCTTTCCGGTTCCCACTGCCTCGTTGCCCTAATGCCCTCTCTCAGGCTCCGCCCCCGAAAAAGCCCTAGCTGGGACTTGGCTAAACTCAGCTCGCTCCACCATCGCCTGAGCACAACGTGCTGTCCCCTTACATTGGGGCATGCAAAACACGGGCCGCTTCTGCCGGCCAACCCTCCATGGTACCTGCTCCACTGTAGGGCGAACACAGAGAAAAAATGCCCCACCGCATGGTTGCCTTAACTAAACCTAGCTCATTCCACCACTGCCTGGCCCTACCCACTGTCCCTTTGGAGTTGGGACGTGCCAAGCACAAGGCTGTTTTCTTTTTTTCTTCTTTTGCCGCCAGTCGCATGGATCTGGCTTCCCCAGCACGGTGATTCTGCTCGACTGATCTCGAGCCCGTACCTCTAATCTGGTGAAACCGCCCATGCTCCCACCTGATGCTCCCAATTCCTTGCAGGCTCTCTGACTTTTGAGCCATCCATCCTGCTGCCCTTTACCAAACAAGCGATGTTTTTTTTCCCAGATAATCAAATATCTCCTTTTATTTTGCTCCTTTTATCTGACCAGTCTACCCACCACTTCTGTCCACGCCAGGCTCAGCCCCTGGGCCTACCTCACCTCCCTACTGCCCCACATCTCTGGGCAAATTCCTCCAGCAGGCCACTAATGCTCTAAATAATGCAAAAAACACCAAAAACCTTGCAAACATTAGACCTTCCAGCCCATCCGGTCTGCATTTTCTGGTCATGCGGCCCTGCTTGCTACCAAAATGCTACAAACATTTGAGACAAATTCGACCATAGCAACTCATCAAAATACCTCATGAATTCACTTTCTAGCTGACATCACTTTACATAGTATTATCAACGCTACAGCAACCATGAACGCTATTATACTAGCACTTCTCAACTGCAAACTTCAATATTGTGCCTTACCTTAAGCCAGTGAATGTGCTGTATCCTAATTTTGCAGCAATCAAAGAGTGCCAATTCTGGTTGCAGGCCCTTAAGTAACCCCTAAAAACCTTTGTCTTAGACCCCACCCCGGGCCCCTCCTTTCGGCCACTAGCCAGAGAGCTTTGCCTTCCTGTCAATCGTCACTGTAGTGAGGTCACAGGTCCCTCCAATTCCAGTTTCCTCCCACCCTACTCCCCCCCAGGCTCTTTATCTCTGGCTTTGGCCCAGGACAAATTGGCCTGCCATTTAGTGGCAAGCCTCCTTCCCATTATGCACATTTAAAAAGGGAAAACATTAGGGTAAAATAAGATGGCAACTTAGTGCTTAATTAAAAACAAAAAGATTGCACTGACAAAAAGCAGTATGACTATGAATCAGCTTTCTAATCTTTCTTCTGTGACTCTCTGATGCAGTTTTTCTTTTTTTTGCTGCCAAACTTTTAAAAGAGGTCTCTAATTGAAGAGAGACGGAAGTTAGCCCTGCCAAAGGATATAAATCCATACTAAGGATGCCAGTTAGTATATTAGGAACTGTAATGGCCCCATTGACAAAGGAATCAAACTCTGAACCACTGAACCAAGCAGTGCAGTACAGCATGGCACACTGACTGGATCCAGTATTAGGTTTCACAGGTGCGGTCTCTAATTAGGCAACTGAGCAATGTTGCATTGGCTCCTTATCATTGCGTTTTCCATCTAGCTCAGTTACAGCTATTTGATTCCTTAATTGTTTTTTCAAGTCTTCCAGATATTTTTAGGTTAGCTACAGTATAATTTTTTCAGGGAATAGTTCAAGCTTTAGTCATTCATGCAATAGTAAAGGAAAATATTGCATTTTTGCTGGCTTGAACAACAATGAACAATACTGAAGGACACATAAACCTTGAAGGAAGTTTTTTTTAAGAAAAATATGTTTTGTTGATGTTACAAATGAAGATTTTTCTGTACCAGCTGTACCACGTTTCAGCGATTTTATTAACATGTGACTTTATCTTACTCAAGCAATAGTAGAAGGGAAGGTGCATATTATTTATCACAGGTGCAATTTATGTTGTGTGCCAGTCTAGGCCAAAACACTCTCTTTTTAATTCAAGTTAACACATACCTAAATATTCCAAACTACTATTAAACCTACAGCATATACAAGTAGACTGTTTTGTTGTATAACTATTGCATATTGAATATAGATTAGTAGGAATAGGAAGCAGAGTGTTACTGCACACAGTACCTTATGATTTCCTGCTGCTTCAGTGGTTGATTAATAAGACTGTGCTCATCACAGAACTACAAACGATCTCACAGCTAGAAAATTGGGAAAAGATTTAGTCTGATATGAAAAGCCATAAGTTACAGTAGATACCACGATCTGTGAAACTGACAAATTATAGGAAGCTACTTACTAAATTTAAGCAACTGGTGCAATGATCTATTTAGAGCAATTTCATTAAAAATAATAATAATAATTAAATCCATCTGCATGCGTTCATATTAGTTGCCTCACAACATGACCACCAAGCTGGTTCAAGGCAGTTAGGAGGTGCAATCTAATGTATCAGCCAGTTAGATATAGAAGAGAACCACAGTTGCTGAGTACGCAATAAATAAACAACCTCTATCCAGGTCTACACCAATAAACAAGTATTAGAAGTTGCTCCCTTTTCTATATGAACATCATTATTCTATGTACACATATGTAATTGAAATTATAATTCTAACAAACAGCAAAATGTAGTTCAGCTTTTTCAGTGTTTCATGTTTGCAGTGTGTTTCTGAATTTTTATGTTGCATTCAAAGACTGTTGTCTTGTTCTTCTTGCGGTGTTTATATTCTTATGGAGTGTGTTTTTAGACACAGGTTAGAATTAGAGACAATAATGGCTGTACAGTTCCTCAGGAGATTACCATAGTATATTCTATTCCTTACTGGTAATAAGGTTATTCCAAATAATAACTAAGAGATTAAAGAAAATCCAAACCGATATGGGCTATGAATGGATGCACATTGAAATGATAATATTTTCAAAACAAGTACTAATTTATGTAAAAGTTTATTACAGAATACCAATGTATAGCTTAGAACAGGAAAATACTTTGAATATTTCAAAATAATAGTTAAGTCTAATTGTTAAATACTGTAAATATTGCTTCTCATTCATCACAAATATTGCTAAACTCACTCTGTGTTGTTGCAAAACTTTTTTGGTGCAGAGTCCAGGCACGTTTCCAAAACTATTGCTACTTTGTGCACTTTAAAGGAAAAAATAAATAAATATAGGTTGAAGGTATGCATCAACCTTTCCTATAAATACTAGGGATCTGAGATTCGAGCAGACTCGATAGACCATAAGGCCTAATCTGCTGGCAATTAGTATGTTGGTATCATTAGCAAAATGGGACTATTATAGTAGACTGTGGTTTCTCAGTAGAGAAGTGACCGTACTGTGATCTCTAGATTAATCATCAGTAGTGAGTCATACAGATGGTCAATAACTTGAAGTTTTGAGCTGTGGCAGAGTGAACAAACTCAGGCTAGAGCGATAGGGCTGCAGGTAAGGAAGTTGGGGTAAAAATATTGAAATTTTATCTTTTTAGTATGTGTAGGCAGGATGATGCTAACTGGTAAAGCTTACATGTGCCTTGGTGTCCCAGTCATTGGGATTCCAGTGGGATGGATGTAATGAGAAAGAAGAGACAACACAGCCCAGCCCAGCCCAGGCCAGCTCAGCAAGATAAATATATGGTATTGGACAAAAAAGACTAAGGGCAGCATTTTAAATTAGATCTGTCATGCATCCACCCATCCCATAAAGAAAGAAAACTTATGCCTGACTGCTAGACCACTTGTTAGGTGGTAAAACTGCTTCAGCCACTTTGACACACTACATCAAAAATGTTGGCAGTTGTATTAAAAAAAATCATGCATTCATCTTTTTTTCATGCTGGCTACAAATTGCAAAAGTGTCTCAACCCATGGTCAAAATAGGGAACAACAGTTGTGACACATTCAGATGGACACAGATGCATCATGCATTAGCATCAGTATTAGACCTTTTAAAAACCCTGCCCAAAACTACATTCAGTCTGCCCTGTTGTTTCTATCAAGAATTACTCATACAAACATACAAAATTTGCCAGCAGATAAAGGCCTAGAGGTCTATCAAGTCTGCTCAAATGTGCAGCTAGCACCCCTTATTCAGCAGCTGCCCCTCCCTTCCACTTTTTCCCTCCCTTGACTCTCCCTCTTGTCCTGTCCCATCCCCTTTTGAAGCAGTCCACTGTTCTACTGGATACCACTTCTGCAGGTAATGCATTCCACCCGGCTACCACCCTGTCTGTAAAAAAGTGTCTCATCTCCATCCTGAACCTTCCTCCCTCCAGTCTCATATCATGGCCCCTGGTGTCCCTCCCCTCCCTTATTTTGAACAGCCCCTCTGTACCTGTCTTGTTTATTCCTTTCATGTACTTAAAGGTTTCAGTCATGTCTCCCGTCCCTCCTCTCCTCCAGGGAGTACATGTTCAACTCCGTCAGCCTCCTCTCATATGATAAGTCCACCAGCCCCTTGATCATCTTTGTCACCCTGCGCTGCACCCTCCAGTAACTAATGTTCCTCTTCAGATACAGGCACCAGTACTGCATGCAGTACTCAGGCACGGTCTAACTAATGATCTATACAGTGGCAGAATCACCTCCTCCTCTTCGAGGATATACCCCTTGCAATGCAACCCAGCATTTTGTTGGCCTTTGTAGCTGCCTTCCTACATTGTGCCAAGTTGTTCATTGACCCTGTAATGAGCAGCCCCAGATCCTTCTCCTCCTCTGTCTGGGCTAGCTGCACTCCCCCCATCTAGTAACTCCTCCTTGGGATCTTTACCCCAAAATGCAGCACCTTGCACTTTTTGGCATTAAACCCCAGTTGCCAGGTATCTGACCAGGTTTCAAGCTTTGCCAGATCATCCTGCAACCCCTGCCATCCCCCTAGGTCATCCACCACCGTTCCCATCTTGGTATCACCAGCAAACAGATTGATCTTGCTCTTGATGTCCAACGATATGTCTGCAATGAATATCCCAAACAACACTGGTCCCAACACTGAGCCCTGTGGAACACCGCTCATCACTACCCTTGGGTATGAGAGCTCCCACCCACCACCACCCTCTATTGCCTTCCCAGCTGTCCCTACCCATCTCACCAGCTTTGCACCCACCCCAGTCCTGAGGTACACACACTGAGTGTAGTGAGGCATTAAATAGGTCTGCCAAAGGTCCCACAGGACCTCTGCCAGCTCCTTCAGTATCCTGGGGTGGATGCCATCTGGGCCTGGCAGCCTTATCCACCTCAGTGCCTTCAAACCTCCTCGAACTCTGCCTCCATGATTTCCCAATCTGTCACCCCTCCCCCCATTTCTGCCATTTCTCCCACTTGGGTATCACCCTCTTCTTCTTTTAGTATATACTGAGCAGAAGTACTCATTTAGTGCTTCTGCCTTATCGCACCCTGCTTCCACCCAACCCCCCTCCTTCCTAATGCTTACTATATGGTACTTAAAGATCCTTTTCTCCCTGATGTACCTAAAGAAATCTTTCTCCCTCTTCTTAATGTCTTGTGCCAGCCTGAGCTCCATAGATACCTTGGCTCCCCTTACTGCCCATGTCACCTCCTTCAATTCCATCAGGTACTCCTCCCTGTCCTCCCCTCTCCCTGTTTTATTGTACCTCCTAAAGGCAGCTCTTTTCCTCCTTACCTTTTCCATGACCTCCTTGATCAACCAGCTTGGTTTCTTAGCCCTAGCCTTCTTGCTCTGGGCCTTGTAGCAGGTTTTGGTTGCCTCCACTATCCCCAGCTTTATGAGCTCCCACCTCTGGTTAGTGCCCATACTAGGTTGAATTCTGACCAGGTACCCTTTTACCACTTCCCCCATCCTCCCAAAGTCAGCCCTCCTAAAGTCCAGCACTCTTGTGCCGTATTCCACTCCTTCCTTGCCCATATCTAATGTGAGCCATACTGAGTGGTGGTCACTCCCTGACAATGGTTCTTCTACCGTAAGTTCTCTCAATCATCTTGGCACTCCCAGAGCACTCAGGTGATGTTACAGCTACTATTTGTTCCTGCACCACCACTGTAGTATGCTCAACTGGGTTTGCTTAGTAGAGAAGGTGGACTTAGTAAAAAATGTAACATACCTGGAACCTGAATGCTCCCAAATTCCATATTGGACTACCTTTGGGTCAGTCACTATGGAGGTATTCTGGCATACTAGCAACTAGAAGGATTCCGTTAAGGAGCACTGTTCCAGATTTGGTGAGTATTTTGTTTTAAAACTGGAATACATCCGGAAATGGAATGCACTTAGAATCTGGAGCAGTGCCCTCTGCACTGAATTCCTCCTACTTAATGCTACTACCAGAATGCCCTAGTATTTACTGTACTTGCTACAGTGATGCAAGTGGTTATTGCCTAGCGGCATTCTGGCAAGGAATGTGAGGATGTGGCTGGTTTGGGGTGAATTCCAGTTTAATCCATAGACTCAGTGTGGGTGCTGTCCTGATGGGCTCACTATGGCAGGGTGTGTGTGAAAGCAGTAAGGGTAAGCCAGAGTTCAGGCTGGAGGTTGCCAGAAGATGGATGGGGCAGGTCTGGCAAAAGTGGTAAAAACTATAAAAAAAAAATCCCTTCCTAGCTTGTGACCACATTTTTGAAGTCCAGGTCAAATCTCTCCCAACAGTGAGCACTGTCCTTTAACTCCCAAATATTAACAGTACTATGCATATAGCAACAGCAACAACACTACCCCCACAATCCTCCAAGAGTGGCACAAGCCTCCTACATCAACAATAGCAACACTGCCCCAACCTCCAATCACATCACAGACCCCAGCTGTCACCACACTGCTGCACAGCACTCAGCACTGAAAGCATTATTCTCCCAACAGCCACCACACTGTTCCAGTCCAAAGGCATTATCTGTCACTTTGGGAGGGGGTCAGCATATTTGTGGGAGGGATGCATTGGGTGATCATTAAAAAAAACTGATGTTGGGGTGCTTTATAGGGGAAACAAATAAATACAAATTCAGGGCAACTCACTAAAATGTATAATAGTGGAGAATAGTGATTATTTTGATTTGTGAATTTTACTGTCAAATAGATTTATCTTTGCAAGGAAAAGGGTTGTGTTTTTTTTTGTGTTCAAATATAGATACACCCACAGACAATATCTTAATACTACACAAATGTTGTTTTCACCCTGTACATACAGTATCCTGCCCTTCTTACTGCTTCCACATATACCACGCTGCTCTTGTTCTTACCTACTGAAAGCCTTGTATACATTATTCTTGTACATCACCCAGTTCACTACCCCATACCTTAACCATTACTTACACACTAGTTTTTAATGGAACTGTAATACCTGTTACATGATTAATCTATGCTGGGGAGTGGTTCCTTGAAGAGGATCCTGAAAGATTACTAAAAAATGAAAATAATACATATAAGTCGACACAAAGGACCAAACTCAAAGAGTGTGTGTGTGTGGGGGGGGAGGGGGTGATACAGTACATGCAATCACCAGACTAAAACAATATACATGCATATATACTTACAGTATCTGTTAGGTAGTTTGTAATGAATGTCCAGAGCTTTACAAAAAAAGACAGAGGGCCCTGTTTACAAAGATGGCCTGAATACAAACCTTTGGTACATATATGGGTGTGGATGCTCTGCAACTGCAGATGGCTGCACTTGTGGCACGATTCTCAACCCAGCCTCCCCACCATGTGTACAGAATGCAGACTAGAGGCCTTGGTATACACAAATCCAGCTGCGCTACTGTTAGGGAGCCAAGTGCTGTCAAAAATCAATATCAAACAGAGTAAACACAAGCAGATCCACTCAGGACATGGTATAATCAAAATGCAGAGATCTAATACTTTGCTGCTTAAATGCCCTATGACAAAGCCCCCTGGAAAGGCAAAGTACTGAGATACTTCATGTTACCTTGCTAATGCTAGTTCACTTGATACAAGATATAAGCAATAATGTATAGATGTCAGAGTTTTAAAATATTTTTTTTTCAGTTTACACCCCGGTGTGTGATATTAAACACTGAGAGGGTGTTTACATAAAAAAAAGAACACTTACTGGTTTGAAAAGAAATATTCTGGTAAGTGCAGGAGAGCATCTCATGGGGCTAATAGCTCTAAAATAAAGGTCTGTGACTCACAAACATGTCTTACAGAGCTTGACAGCAACTGCTTTAGGATGACATTGGGCAGATTTTCAAAGGCCAGATAATGATGCAGGGTGCTTGCATCAAAAGCAACTGATGCAAGGAGTAGGATGTGTTAAACCAGGCACCAGTTCTGAGTTTCAAATGGTGATTGCATCAAAGACAGGTCTGTAGGTGCCAAAGTGGCTTGCCCCATGCTTGCACCAAATAAATGCCTGCACCTGTCGGAAGGGATACCTGTGTCACCAAAATGATGCACCATCCTCTTATTTGAGATTTTCAAAACATGCCAGTCCTGTCCTTGTGCCTAAGATACATGTCACTGTTAGACCAGCCAGAGCTGGTCTAAGGAACACTAGAGCATATAAAGACACCCACTGCAGGTGGTCAGACCTGACTATGCTACTATTAAGGGCCAGTATTCTCCTGCAGGACTAGTTTAGAACATTTTGGGGGCTTAGTCGTGGCCATTTCATCTGCCATTTTTTTTTACTTAGCTTGAGTCATTCTCATCTTTTGAGTCATTTTGTACTCAACTTGCACCATTTTGACTCAGCATGCACCATTTTATACTCAGTTTGTTTATATTTTCCTTGCTTGTGTCACTTTTCTGACTCAACTTGCACCATTTATTTGACTTAACTTGCACCATTTACTTTTGTGCAGCTTATGCTATTCTTATCCCTTATGCCAGTTTGTTGATGCAGTTTAACTCTTGCATCAGTTTGGGGGACTTTGTCACAGAGAATGCTTTTCTTGCAAAATATGGTGCACAGTATTTGGCACACCTAGATCTGACTCAAGCTGGTTGTTTGATGCAGCTTGTGTGGATCTAAGGGCCCTTTGAAAATCCAGCCCATTGACTTTAACCACTAATTATATATAAAATATAACTGGCAACTGGGTAACAAGGTGATAATTCAATTGAGGAGTTTATGGAAAGGTCAAGGTCCAAGTGGAATCGAGTGGTTCCATAGACCCAGAGACTGAATCAACACCTTGTACCTCAGTTACCCATCCTTTATTTGGTGTATTATGTGGTTACTCTGTTAAACTTGGTGGAAATGTAAGCTAACACCATACCTGTGGATTACGATGCTTAACTTGATTTGCCCTTGGGGAAAGAACTATGGAGTTTGGCATGCCTTTTTTGAAAACATAGATCTGTAACAAGGCATCTATAATTACAATATCTAAAAGGTTGCACTGATAGCCATAACATATTCTCCCCTTAAAAACCACTTCAACAGAGAAAGTGTGAAACATCTTCCAGTAAATTGAATCATGTACAAAATTACTAATTCTCATTCTTTCCACACTGTCCTGTGGAACTTGTGAAAATGAGGTTGTCTACGGCAAACTGTTTAAAATGTTAAGGTTTGGCATTGGAGACTGGAGACTGTGGTTGTAGTGGAAGTATTTGGCACAATCTGTAAATGACAAAGTAGTCAATTTTCAAACAGGACTCAATGGAGCCTGAAATGCAGCCCTGTTAAAGGCTGTTAGCTTCAAAAGTAAGTGAAAACTGCCTCTGAACCAGTGATCAACTGAACTTTAAATTAGTGGTTCTGCTCTGATCTGACAGTCACTTTTGAAAGCATATATCTCAAGGTGTCTTGTTTCTTTGATTTGTAGGTCTCTTGCTGCCTGTTATAGATGTCAACATTGCTGGGAATGAAGCAGTGGTGACCAGAGTGTCTGAAATGTTCTGCCATGTCCAGGCTGGTAGATGGTCATGTTTTGTGCAAAAAGGCGGATTTGACATTTTGAAGTTGTGAGGTCATGATTGTTTGGCTACTAAGTGATGTTTTATACAGGGGAGCATGGAGCAAAAGAACAGCATGCACAAGTTGGATCTTACTGGTCACCAGAGCCCACACTCCATCACCGGGTCCAGGAAAGCCCTCCTCCCCATTTGTCCTGACTCCTATCCCATTTTCACTTAGGAGTAAAAAAGAATAGCAAGCAACATACAAGTGAACACTGGTTGCCAAAGTCCAGACAACAACCCACATGGCATGTGGCCCGCCATGGCATGCCACTGGGTCCTGACTCCTAGGCCATACCATTTTCCCTTTCAATTACATTATCACTTGATACTTGCTCCAGAATGGAATTTAACTCATCAGCACCATCAAATTGCAACAGCATCTCTGAATTTTGGGAGAGCACTTACTGGATGAAATCTGCTCACACTCTATCACCTGTAGCATTGCTTAGGTTCCTTCTGACCCAACTGTTTTGACCTTCCAGAATCTATCCAGCAGCCTAAAAGCTTAGAGAAGAAAGTAATACTCCAGTTGGACCAGGTTTTGAAATGCACACTCTGCTACCTCACAGGCTGGCCAACAGTGTGGTGACGACATGCCACAGCCAACCAATGAGTAGCACATAGCCTCTGTTTTGTGTGTCTCTCTCTCCTCTCTCTCTCTCTCTCCCTCTCTCTCTCTCTCTCTCTCTCTCCTGTATCCACCTCCAACTACTGCTGCCCGGTCCCCTCCCTGATACTGCAGCCTAGCAGGCAGGTTCCATGATAACAACTCCAATTCTTTTCTTTCCTGCTGCATAATAAAACTACCCTGCCCATCTCTTATTAGTAACCACCCTGGTATATGCAAGAAAAAGGAGCCCAGCCCCATGGACACTGCACTACCTGACTGAGATTGATGCAGACAGGGACTACTGTAAAATGCACACATTTATTTATCTGGTTGCCTAGGTAATCTAATTGATGTGTGTCTGTTGCCTGAACTGCAGGTGGGCTGGTACATATATGCACAATGATGGCATGATGTTGTAAAGTCTCAAACGAACACAGTCAGTCTCAGACATAGAAACATAGACTTAGAAACATGGACTTTGATGGCAGATAAGGACCGCTTGGCCCACCTAGTCTGCCCATTTCCCTACCTACAGGATAAGCTGCAGATCCTAGTTAACCAGTTCAGCAACACTGTTGCACCATGCACAACCCTTTTGAATATCTGGGCACCTGTATTGTCCCAAATATATATTTGGCTATCATTTATAACAGTACTTCAAAAGTATACATGATAAATTAAAGCTATTTCTCTTACTGGTTGCTCCTTTGCCTTTTTGTTAACATTTAATTCATTCACATATCTGGACTGAATAGTACGGTATGGGCTGCATGCTCATTGGCTCATGCTGTGAACCAATGGGCGTGCAGCCCTACCGAGCTGTCAGTCGGCGGGCGGCAGGGCGGCAGGCGGGTGGAGTGCTGCCGCCCGCCAGGCTGATGGGGGGAGCGGTGGTGGGCCTAGTGGGCAGGTGGGGTGGGAAGCACTAGACCACCAGGGACATTGGACTTGGGGAGGGACTGTACTGTTACCCGCGATTAGGCACATAGAGGTCCACTGGACCACCAGGGATATTGACAGTTTTTCTTTTATCTTACAGGAATTACCACGATCGGGCTGCAGGGCGTCGGTCCCCAACGGCTGCTGTCTGGCAGGCGCCAGGCACAAGTCGTCGAGATCGGTGCACCTGCATGTGAATGGCATGCAAATGGGGCCAATGAGATGCAAATGGCCCCTGTGCGCCTTGCATAACTTATGGCCCCATTTGCATGTCCCTGTTTGAATATCGCAGGTGCTGTGCATGGCACAATGGCACTGGCGCCCACCGCATCTCCATGCTCCACTCTGGCCACTTGCGCTGGCACAGTGCCACTGCACCATGTCAGTGGGGTGGCCAGGTGCGTATTCAAAACTGCTGCGCCATATAGCAGTTCGCTGAATATCGCCGCCACACGCTTCGCGCAATAAAGTTGAGCTGCGCCCAGGCTTGCGCCACAGCCTGGCGCAGTTTGAATATCCGGGCCAGGGTGTTCTTTCCATCTGTTAATATTTCATGAATTGTAATTCAAGAAGCTCTGCATGCCAGATATCATCAACCTTTTTATGTGCTTAAAATTAAATACATCAGGGTTGATATTCTTTCAATACACTCACCTGCAGCTAGAAAACAACATTTTTTCTTGAGGTTGAATGTAACTCGTATTTTTCTGTTATAACCACATCAAGCCAGGGGTGCACACACATACTAACTGCATGGTTCTCCTCATGGATAGTTACATTAAAACTAGGTTTACAACAGCAGAGAAGCTATTGGAAGCAATTGGCACTGTCATTCCCCTCAAATGACATAGATCTATAGGTCTGAGACTGGTGTTTACAACTGACAGCTAAACATGTGATCAGGCTGTAGAGAAACAGGGAGTGGAAGCAGTGAATTTATGCTTATTAATGTTGCATTTACTATGCTGCTGCTTGCCTCGTGATGTAGCAGATTGCATGTTTTCTTTCATTTAAAAAAGCAATCAGGCAACACATTAAAAGCCTTTAGCATATCCAGTATCATTCACAAACACAAAGGTTCATAAAATGCACAGATGATTACTTCTGTGCGTATTCAGTTGTTAATATGAACTGTACAGTGTATTATTTTTCCTTTTCATATAGCCAAATTCTTTTAAGTAAAAGCAGAAGATGAGCAACTTGTTGTTCATTGTGCCTTCCTGGTGAAGCATTTCAATAAATAAATAAAAACATAAAAAGATGCAAAATGTGAAACAAAATTTGGGATAATTTTTCCAACAGTTAAGTGCAGAATCTACCTAATAGGGTCCCTTTCAGCCTGATAGATGTGTTGGTCTCTCTGCGAGAATGGCATTTTTGTGGGTTTTGATTTTTTTTAAATGGAAAACAAGATGGTGACATATGAAAAATTTTTTCTCATGAAGAATTATTCACCCATATGGAAAAAGATCCTTTTCTTACGTCCAAATTCTTTTTTCATTCCATGCAGCTATCCTGATAGTACCTACTGAACAGCCTCAAAACCGAAATTAAAAAATTAATAACTTTGGAACAGATTAATGTTTTTTCACCAAATCTGTAAAAGGCACAATTGTGGGCCCATCCCTTTCTACCCTGAGAATTTCAGACCAAAATTCCAAACCGTCTGGCACTACAGGTGACAAAGAAACAGCCAAAACAGCAAACAAAAATCACTAATTTTACTATCTGGATCTTGGAATCTGCACATCTGATTGGAACAAAAGTTAGCAAGACTAGTGACCTACCCCACAACACTGGCCATGCAAAATCTGCGCAAATCCGTTGAATGGTTGTGACATTATTAAAGTGCAAAAACTGGGGTTTAACATGAAACTGCGTACTCAATCCTAATATATATATATATATATATATATATTTAATGCATGTCCTGTCACCGAGGAAACTACATAGACCAAAACAGTCACCTTGTGGCTGTTGATGACCTTTGCAGAAAGGCTAGAGTGAGGGGTTACTAATAGCCCACCATGTAGCCATCCAGTAGACAACTGCTGAACAATGCCTACAGGGGTGCACATTATTAACGGGCCATAGACACTTTCAGTTCTAAATCCCCTCCCAAAGCTTGATTCCAAAGGATCCTAAGATGCTTTTCAGACATTACTGAATAAGTCATTTATTCGTGGAACAAAGACCTGCTGGCAGCAGTCATATTGTCTGCCGACCCACTCTCTCTCTCCACCCCTAACCATCAACTCAAAGTCCATGCTTAAGCTATACACTGAGACATTCTTAAGCTCCTTTTCTCTGCTGACTTAGTAAAACTGGCCAGCATGATGAGACCCCTTATCCTGGAAATTAAAATTACCATACCTTGAAGTGAGCTGGGTGGTCATGATCTGCTGCACTGATCCAAAGAAAGGTGGAGAAAGAGGGTGAGCTTCTGATCCTTAGCTCTTTGTTAATCCTTCTCTCTCTAGCCACTCTTCAGATAGTCACAGCCCTTTGAGTGGCCCCTGTGCTTCCTCCTCCTCCTCAGGTGGTGTTGCCAGTTCTGCCCTCTGTACCAGGAGACAGAGTCCTTCTTCCTAGCCCCCAGGTGTGGGGGGGTTGGGCAAGACAAATGAACAGCTGCAGCAATCCTTTTGCAGGCTGTCTTTTAATCCCAACCACAAACAACAAGATGAACGCTATTCTTGGGTATTGTTCTATCATTTTATTTTTAACTTGCTTATCTGAGCAGGAATCTTCACTGTTTTTTCTGTGTTTTGTACATGAGATTAATCTGAAGCTTCCCAATGTTCACTTATTTTCCAATTATAATTTTTGGGGAATGCAAGTTGAGCACATCTCATTTATAATTGCACCCAGTTCAGCTGCAAAAACTTAGAGCAGATAATCACAATTATACCAAAGGAATAAACAGGGTAAGACTAACAACGTGTATTGCCATGCCAGGATATTTTTGAAACATATGCAAATATTACATGAGAACATTACTCCAAACATAATAGACTACAGTTTAATATTTGTTCATTCAGGTGTACTCGTGTTTCTTCCCACTGGTTGTGCTGGAGTTTGTTCATAGCGCATGTTGCTGAATAGATATGCAGTCGTTACTCAAGTGAAAAAGTTTACCAGAAATGCACACTAGGTATAAAGCTAAAACATTTATTGCATCAGAATGACTATGTTACATAAGTGACACCCATCTTCCTTTAGAGTAATGAAACAATGAGTCAATGGCTCTCTCATAAGCTAGTTCCTCGCTAGTTACCAACCCATTGGTTGGGAACTACAGTTTATTTAAAAGAAGCCAATTCAATCAGTGCACCCTATAGAGAGGAAGCCAATTCAGGCAGTTGCCTTATGGAACATGGATCCAGCTGATGGAAGGTCTACCTTGATGTCTGGTAGTTGGGCAACTTCACAGTAGGGCCCTGGGGTGAATACCAAGAGACCCACACTCTTATTGGGGAAAAAATAGGTAAGTGGCCAATTTAGGGTGAAAAAAATATTACATTTGTAAAATTTGCTTTTTGGGGGTGTGAAGGGGAAGGGTGTACACTGAATTTTCTTTTTGTACTAGATATACTGTACTCTTACATGATTATTACTGTTTGAATTCATGCTTGGTATGGTACTCAGAGA
This sequence comes from Neoceratodus forsteri, assembly GCA_016271365.2. Lineage (NCBI taxonomy): Eukaryota > Metazoa > Chordata > Ceratodontiformes > Ceratodontidae > Neoceratodus > Neoceratodus forsteri. Next base: position 274,216,334 of record CM057453.1, on the reverse strand, counting down.
CATGTCAGGGATGGATGGTTATCTGTTTAAGAAGGATGGTATCCTGTGTGCCCACTGGTGTATTTTTGAATGCATGAGTGCAGCCCTGATTCCCTGTGAGTTCAGCATTGTGCCTGTGGAGGTGGTGACAGAGAGGGCAGGTGCAAATGGTGTGTGAAAAGGCAGATTGGTGTGCTTTGTGGTAATAGTGGTGCATGTGGTAGATTGTACAGATGCAATTGTGTTACAGTTTTGTCTTGTGTGCTGCAGGTGTTCTCCATCTGCAACTGGTGTTGTACCTGTGGCAGTATCATATTGGTGTCCCTGTCAAACATAATGCAATTACCCTGTGTGTCTGTGATATTACTGAAGGTCAAGTCATGGGGCATGTTGACTGTACCTGCATGGAGAGAATATGTGTTTGTTCACAGTAACTGTCATGCTTCCATGTGTTTGTGTGGCATGTATGGCTGTGCCACCTATACCATAATAATTGTTTTTCATAGATATCCCACTGTGTAAAACAAAAAAAGTGGTGTGCACACACCAAAGTGATATTTTGAGGTTTATTTAAGCCTCAAAAAAAACATGATGCTAACTCTCCTATGTATCGCCTCAACAATGGAGTCTTCTTTAGGAGATGGATTAGCAAATGTGCAACCACTTTTTACAGCTGCCTGGGAGGAGCCTGCAGCCATTTTGTGATTGGTGGCTGTGAAAACGTGCGAACATGGCATGCTTCTATTTTGGAGTGTCGGAAGTGTAACCTTCCGACACTCCGAAACAGTCAAAACAGTTCAGGGTGGCCAATCACAATGCAGGCAAGACTCACTATTTGTTGTGCTGTCTGCTACTTCTGCATTGTAACTAAACTGCACATGTACGAGCATCATGCATGCACAGTTCTGTTGGTGACGCCATCTTAGAAATCTCATTTTTCCATTCAACGAACTGCACATGAGCAAGTGAAGCACATGTGCAGTTCCATTGCCACCACCATTTTGGTGATGGCATTCAGTGGCGCTTGCTCCCAGTGCTTGAAGAAGCTCACAGCAGCCATATCAGATCTGGCTAGAGTTTGTTATAATTGCAATAATTTAATTAATAGACCCCACTGCTGACTCTTTAAAGGTGTTACTATCAGTCTAGACCAAAGTGGATATGTGAGTTGAAAGATTGTTTGTAATCCATAGTGCAAATTGTACGATTTTGTACATACTGTAGGTATCCCAGTGGCTCCTGGCTGTGTGTGTGGCAGACTGAATGACTGACTGACTGAAACCCACCTGCTTCTCTGTGTCATCTGCTGGGTACACAGTTGTGGATGATGACTGTTGCTACTGTATTCACTGGTGTCCAAGTCTACATATCACATGGCACAATTTGGTATTCACTTTACAAGGTGTGCATGCTGTCATCCTTCCCATCAATCTGCTTCTTGCTGAACACATCAACCACATTTTTATCAATGTGGTTCAGTTCTGGGATGTCATCAGCACCACCACACATGGCAAACTGGGCATCAGGAACAAACAGGGTTAAGTAGTGGTATGGTGGACCTTTGTGGCTAAGATAGCTGTCTCCTTCACCATGAACTTTTGTGTCTGTGGGTGCCGAAACACCAGCCACCCATGCCCACCTGTCTTAAGCTGTGAGCCTGCTAGCATCATGACTGATAGCTGTTGCATGGGTTACTGGTTTGCTGAGACCATCACTATTGTGGCATCTGTGGTTGGTGCATTTGTGTTGCTACAGATATTTTCAGCTTGCATATTTTTGTTTGGTCTTCATAGAGTATAGCTTATACGGTGAGTGGTCTAAAGGCTTGGGAACTGTCTGTGGATCTGGCCTATGACCTGTGTATGATGCTCTGTATAGTTGCCTAATGGGCTCATCCCACCACCACTGTGGATCTGGCCAGGTGTGCAGTTGCTAAGTGCCGTGCATGCCCAGGCACCACTTCCATTTCTTTTCCACATAAGCCAGTAGTATTTGTTGATTGGGAGCTGAAAGATTTCAATCAATATTTCTCTGTGATTCATGATAACCAATACTTCGAACCAATGAATGTTTTATGCCACTTGATAGTTCTTCAAACCAGACACTGTGACCACAATTCCAAGAACAAAATAGCTTTAAAAAAATATTTTAAAACTTAGCCATTTCAAGGTTTAAAACCTTTAAAACATCCAACTACAAATTATTATTATTAGAGCTGAGCAATTTCCGCATTGAGCATGGGCAGTTTTATGCTATTTGTAAAAATGTCAGCACTCCAATGTGACATTACAAAAATCTTCAACCCCCTGCACTGTCTGAACTTGGAAGCTCACAGATAAGAATTATGATATAAAAAACCCTTGTTTTGAGCAAAGAAAGTCATGTGTTATTCCAAGTCTGTATTTCTTCTTCCAAATCATAAATATCCAAGAAACAAGGATTTTGAATTGGAAGTCCAACCAAATCCTTATTAGACTTGTGTGTGACATGAATATTAATACCTGAATACCACAAAAACAGTAGTAGAGTCCTGAGCAATCAAGACTGAATAATTAATATTTTAATGCAAATATTACCTTTTCTTCTTATTATTTATTTAAAACATATTTACCAGTAAGTAAACAGAGCCCAGGGTCTCATTTCTAGTTATTGACCTTGGGAGAGGAGTGAACAAAGGAATGTATAGGGAATGCATACCGTATAATCATTTACAGACTTCTGTATGCAAGGATATACATAACATTATAGAGCACAGGCAGATAGATTACATCAAAGCCCTTGTGTAGTTGCAAGGAAGTAACAAACAGTTGTACTTTACAGATGTGCATATAGCAATCACGATGGCATATCAGAATGCAGCTAAGGAACCAAAGTACAGAGGTTGCTCTGTGCATCAGCCATGCATAGCTAGGACAAACAGGGACTGCTGTAGGGTAACCATGCTCCATGTGCTAGCTGCCAGTCTCAGAGGCATGGGGTCCAAGTAGTAGCATACATGTGATATCTCCCTCTTTTGCAGGAAACTCCTGCTTTTTGTGCCTGAACTCCCTCCCTCCTCCAAGGAAACAAAATCTCCTGCTTAAGTAAAATTCTGTCCAAAATATCCATTCATGTTTTTTTTGGCAGATAAAGACACATAAATAGTAAATTAGTGATGAACAGTGTAACTGATAACTTTGTATAACTAGTTGTTGATTCTTTTTAGTGCTTATTCTTGACAAAATAAGATATATTAAATGTTTTTAAATGTTTTTTTCTTATATTTTGATGCCATTTAAGGACAAACTCATGATGTTACAGCATCTCCCTACGTGCAGGCCAATCTCCCTCCTAATTTGATCCAAATCTCCCTCTTAAGCAAGTTGGACATATCACATGTATGGTAGTGGCTGGGGCAGTTGTGGCAGGACAGCAAGGAGTTAAAGTGGGCCTTGATCTGGAATTTGGCTGATTAGAAATTAGGTGTGGTGATGATCTTGGTATGGAGGCTGTTCCAGATGCTGCGGAGCCTATAGTTAAAGAAGGATTGCCCCAGGCTGGGTCTGCAGCATGGGTTAAGCAGCTGGTGTCCTTCCTCTGAACTCAGTGAATGGGTGGAGTTAGAGGAGGGGGAGATGAGGTCTGTGAGGTAGTTGGACAGTTTGCCAGACCAGTATTTGCCCCTACCATGGTGGTGTTCACTGTGTGGTGTGTCTCACAGGAGAAGGTGCACAGCCCAAGCCTTTTTACATGGAGCAGTGACAGTTACTGAAGGGGCAGGCCAGAAAAAAACTCCAGAGGGCATTAAACAGTGTGATGAGTTTAGCTAGTTTGGAGGAGCTGAATCTGGAGTAGACCCCATAGTCTAACAGGGTATGATAGTTCATTCAACCACCTGTTTTTGTATCTTATAATAAAGAAAATAAAAGTAAAAGCCTCTATCTACATCCGGTGTGCCTGATCAAGTCCCTAGGCCAACACTTCTCTACATCCCAGTAATTTACCACTATCCATTCCCTTCTCATCCTTCTAGACACAGAAAACATTAGTTTTTTCTGGCAATGTGCCAGGAGCCAACCACATCTTTTAGAATGAATGCCCGCCTCTAACCTGATCCCGGGTCTACTAAAAGTAATTTTTTAACTGCTGCCTTCTCATGACCCATGATCATTGATTGAGGGGCAGGGAGTACTCCAATCCAGACTTACTCAGCCACCCCCTCCCACAATTCTCCCAATCCCACACTTTGCTATTGGGTACACTACTGAAAAGTGTGTACGGGGGTGGGGGGCTCATCAGTTATAATCATTAATTATGCTATGTACATCTGCCTAGCATCATAACTGACACTACCCACTTTGCTCACCCCCAATAGTACTGCATACAATTACAAAGTGCACTGTTAGGTGACTAAATTTCTCAATTTGATTAGATACATTGTGGGAAAGAGATGACTGCAGTTGCCTGGACTGGAGTATTGCCATGCTTAACTCAAGCGTCAGGCTCAGGAGCAGGGTCCCATGTTAAAATGATGGCACGTGAAGGAATGAGGGGTGGGTTAGGAGGCTACATGCAGTACAATAAAGCTGTGGTCAATTCCTGGTACAATGCCATGAGCCAGCATTTTTTTTTATTAAACTGTGTCAGAAAGGATGGGGAAAAGGGAAGGAGGATGGGAAACTACTGTGGTGGGGAGGGTTTGACCAAGGGACTAAGGGACTAGCTGAAATTTCCTGGGCAGTGCTTGAGTTTTTTTTTTGTTTGCTTTTTCCTAATACCCAGGTATGGAATAACAAGTACCCTAGTATCTGGGGTGCCGAATATGAATACTAGTCCTGTATTCAGAAAAAGGTGTTTGCATGCCCAATAACCTTATTAAAGAATAATGGATTCATAAGTAGGGAGAAGTATAATACCTTGTCTTTACATCATGAAACAGTCTTCAGTGAACAATGTATCAGCTTCATCATGGGCTCTATGCACGATTGCGTTTCAGCCCAATGTGCCAAAATAGGCAGTACATATGGCTGAGTTACTCACAACCCAGGTGACCTTTAGATGACCGCATGTGCACTAACAGTCCTCCCTGCCATGTTTCCTCCAAGATCATTGCTACAGTCACACTTGTGTATCTGCAAGATCAGGTAGGCCTGGGGTGAGAAGTGCTATGTCAGGGCATGGGCTTGCAGACCACAGCATGCACTAAGGCAATTGTGCTCTGCCTGCCCAGTGTCAGGAGAATTCTGACACACCAACCAGAGGAATGCCATAACTGACCTGCACCCCCACTAATGAGTGCTGATGCCCTGGTAGGGCCAAAGAACTATACCACAGACACCAGTGAGCCTCGATGACACAGAGGGCTGGTGTAAGGATAGTGATTGTCATGTTTACTTTTTTTTTAACCTTCCTTGCCTCAGTGAATGGCACTCTTTAGGTAGACTGCCATTCTCCATGTTCTCCTGATCTCACATGGACCAAAGGATCCACTCCAGGGCCAGTCTGGGCATCTGATTGGAAGTCTAATGGCTAGCCCATAACTCTGTTTTGACTGGCCCCTCCCCTTGTGTGGAACTGTGCACCCATGAATCAGAACAGTCAGGATTAGTGCATCTCAGCCCTGTGTGTTCTTTTTTAAGTTCAGTTTATTCTCCTTCTCTGTCCTGGGGCATGCCTCTTTTGGCCCTCATTGCTTCTCCTTCTTCCATCCTCCTGAAGTTCTCCTACCTGATGCCAGGCTCCCAAGCCACACAGGACACACCAGAATTGGGCTCTCCTGGCTTGCCCCAGAGGTGAGGTTGCCTTCTACTCCTCGGAAACTGCCCCACTCAGTCCAATCAACTCTGGCAGAGGTGAAGCACTGGGGGTCCTGGGCTAAGCAGGTTGGTCCCAGATTGGACAAGAGGGGCTAGTGGAGCATCATCTCCTTGCAACTGAATGGTGGATTTTCACTTTACTTGGTTGCCCCTGAGGAGTAGGCATTTGCAGTCATGTGCATGACACATAGAAACCCCCCAATGCCCTTCCACTGCATATGTCGTTCCAGACTCCCTCACTTCTAGCCACCGTCAGGGATCAGGCAAATGCCAGATGCCACAATGCTCCCTAGAGGAGGACAGCAGTACTAATGTATGAAACAATCTCACTGGAGATAGGGTATACTTAAAGAGTAAGCGTCTGATCCACAAATGTCTTAGGTTGGGAAAAGCAGTAGAGATACCTATATGCAGAGGATACTTTTCTGTGAGATACTCTGCAGTAGGCACAGCAGTTGTGTATACCAACTCCACTCCCAATCCTCTGCTGTGCACACAGCTACAGAATGAGACCAGATGCATCAGGAGCAGGTTCTGGGGTGCAGACATGCAGCTGCATGATCCACAGTGCAATTCATGTGCTGTTGGGGGTGCACATGGGCCTGCAGCATCACACTACCCAGGGGCTGCCATAGCACCTGCCATGAGGCACCATGGAGAGCATTCCAGGGACTGCTGAGGTCTGCTGCTACTTACTCTATCTCTCCTAGCAGGCATCGAGGCCTGGACTGCTTATCTCAACAGAATTTTTTATAATACCAAATGGGATATGGCAGTCCTTGGAGGACTGCTGTCTTCCATCAGCCCCGATCCTGGTGGAGAAAGGATCTACTGTGGAGCAGATTGAGGCCTCTGAGTCAACATCCAATGTCCAGCACAGCCCTTCCCGATGGGATGCTTGACCCAACCCTGCTTGAAGTTCCATACTGTCAGACAGCAGTGAGCAGGGGCTTTGGATACCATCTGGTTTGGACAGGTGACAGCGTGTGGGGCTCCGCAGCAGGGATATTCATGAATCATCATTTCTACTGCCAAATTCTTCATTCCACATAGCCCTACTGCTACTGTAAGCAACACAGTAAACTGAAAGGGCGTCCTGTGATAAGAGTGAAGGAATATGAGCAAAGTAATTATATTGAGGACAAAAGACTGACTGTGTTTTTGGTGAGATGGGTTTAACAGTGCATGGTGTATTCAGTAAAGTAATGAGGTAGTGTAAAGTAAGCTGGCTGAAAATGAAGTTGGCTGTTTTGTGGCAGAAACTTGTGGTGCTCTGTAGCCTAGAAGTTAGAGTCACTGGCTGTGTGTCTGCTGTCTAGCTGCAGCAGATCTGGGTTTGATGCCAGTAATTGGTAGTGTTTTTTTTATTTGTGCACTTCTATTTTTTTTGTACATGTTGGACTGCAGTTTGCAGCCCCCCCAAATCTGTTCTGTACCCCCTCCCAACTTTGTCCCTCTCCCCGAGTTGCATTCATCCCCCCAGAGTAGGAATATATCATCTGCCCCCCAAGTTTCTCCCCCTCCCTGAATTGCATCCACCATGGAATTTGATATTTTAATTTGGGGGGAGTGCGGGGCACAAAGTCAGTACATATCGTCTCTGGAGAAAAAATCGGCACATATTACTGTTTTTGGAGCACACTGTAATGCTCATCACCATTTTGGTTTTCGCTGTTATTCAGTTGCTGTGTTTCTCGAAGCCATTTTGAAGGCACTTTTTTTTCACATGGAACCAAGAGAAAATACTCACATCTGTATCCTCATCTGAACTATATGTCTGGAAGGAAAGTATATACCCCATTCTCAGTCACAGTGGGTGGCACTGTAAAATGGGGCACAAAGGTCACCACTTGTGCAGTGATTAGTGTTTATTAAATACGAGCATTGTTTAGTCTGGGGGGGAGAAATCTCCCTCTAACTAATTCACAATCTAAACAAGTTTTCCGATGATGGTGGTGGGTGGAAATGGGTCATGCACCTACTAACATGCTAGAGTGTAACTCACACAGACTTGCAATATTGCATAGTACCCTTTTCATGGCACTTGTAAATGTTTAAACCTGTGTGGATGGGGGATGCCACCAAGAAATAGAGTCCCCCTTCTGCTTCCTCATTATCTTTGGGCCACACTGTGGTAAGTAGAGTTTCCATTTTTTTTGTTCAATTATCTTAATACTGGCATCCAGCAGATCTCTCATCCACTCCTTAGGTCAATCATATTCAATGACTTCAAATGGAGCCCCGCTCAGAGTTCAGGTCCAGCCAGAATGCAGCTTGACTGTGGTGTGCTACCCTTCCCCTGCTGGTAAGCATCTCTACTGTGCCAGAATTGTGACACCTTCTGACTACTGCTGCCTTGTAGAAGTGCCATAGGTGGGATGCTCAAAAGACTGGGGAAGGGATAGACACCATGGTTTAAATATGGCCTTTGCAAATTAGCTGATAACTAGATAATCAGATATTACTGCTAGGACAGATGTAACTTATGATCCATTCCAATTCTGGACACTAAAGAGTGAAAATGCATGCTCCACTGCAGTAATTTTTTTTCTTCACAGAGAGAATTTGATACTCACAGAACTTCAGAGCTTTGAGGGGAAGATGAAGGGATTTTTGGTGGGTAACAGAGTAAAGCCCAATAGGCACAAGTGCTTGTTTGCAGGGGTGACCTTGCAGCCCCGGGGAGGTTCAGTGACTTGTTCAGAGTCACCCAGTATGGAGGTGGAGGTTGTGGTACTCCAGCCCACGCCTGCTGATTGTACCAAGCTCATTCAGATCTCCTTACTCTAACCTCTAGGCTATACTGCCAGGTTCTGATCAAATGATTCTGTTTTCTAGGTCCTGGTTCAGCCCTCTGGTTTACACCACTGAAAATATTTTTTCATGGTTGGCCAAGCTGCATCTATAAGATCCTTCACTAATTCTGTTGTTTCAGTTGCTTTCTTTCTGACTAAGCAAATGTGTGACATTTCAGTTTGCTTGCTTGCAGTGCAGGCTGAACATGAGGTGCTCTCAAGTGCATGGTGCTGGAAAGAGCCAATTGGGTCGCAGTCTGCCCAGTAGTTACTGCTAACCTTACACCAGCAAACTGGAAGGTTATTGCTGGGAAAGGTAAAGTATATATAGTAAAATGCATAGGGTGGTGTACATAGCAAGAATGTAATATACTGTACACCTACGGTGTGGGATGCTATGTAAACCCCAAGAGTGAAGTGAGTTTTTTGGATTTACTATGATAGCCTGACAGGCTGTTTCCCGACACCCAGTATCCTGACACCACTTTCCTGACAAAAGAAATCCCAACAGCCTGTGGTGGAGTTTATTAAATGTTTCAGGGGGTTTTGCCCACCACATCCCCCCTTACTTAATATAACAAACTCTACCATGGGCATAATTCTGATGTCGGGATATCATGTGTTGAGAATGTGGTGTCGGGCGTCTGGGTGTTGGGCTTTTCCGTTTCAGTAAAATGAAAGTATACCAATTTTACACACCACCCCATGCCTTATTTTAATATACTGTAATTGCTGGGGAGGGTTTATTGACAAGGAATATCCTTCCTTCCAGACTGGATTTATTGGTAAAGGCGGAAAGGGAGGGGTTTCTACAATAGGACAACAGGGATGGGAGGAACTGGGGGTAATTTGGTTTTGAGGGTGAAGGGGAGAACATTCTGATGGATTTGATAATTGGAAGCTTCCTTTACAGGGTTTGAGACCTGCACAACTGGGGTTTGGGGGGCTTTGAAGGAAGGAAAGGTATTCATTTGCAAAGAGTTGGGAAAGGGAAGAGGGTTGCTGTGATCAAATAACTGGAATGGGAAGGGGACTGGAGCATCCCAGCAGCAGCATCAACTAGGAGCAGATTTATCCTGGACTCTCTTCAAGGTGCCTTCCTCAAGCAACTGGTCATGGAACCAATTCAGCAGAATGCAATACTGGACCTTGTGCTCACAAACAGGGACAGTGTGATGGGGGTAACAGTGGGGGAGCACCTGGGGAACAGTGACCAGCAATCATTGTGGTTTGAAATCACAGAAGGAGCAGAACCAAACCACACAAAACATGTATCCTGGATTGTAGGGGGGCAGACTTTGGGAAAATGGGGAGATGCTTGAAAGCATCATTAAGGAGAATGGGGCAGGAGTCAGGAGTTGAGGAACAGTGGGCAGTATTTAAAATGGGGATTACAAGAGCAAGAGAATTATGCATTAAGCGGGTTAGCAAGGGGAAAAGGAAGAGGAGGCCATTATGGTTTTCCAAGGAGGCAGCGGAGAAAGTGAAAGCCAAAAAGATTGCATTCAGACAAAAAAAACAGACACAGGCAGAAGGGATAAGTAGAAGTACCAGGAGAAGCAAAGGGAGGCAGGAGATCAATAAGGGAAGCTAAAGCTCAGACAGAAGAGCACATTGCAAAATCAGTGGGTAGAGGGACAAAACATTTTACAGGTACATAAGTGAAAAAAGAAAGGCAAAGGGAGGGATAGTGAGACTGAAGGGGGAGGATGGGGGCCATGTGGAGGATAACAACAATAAAGCAGACATATTGAACAGGTATTTCTGCTAAGTCTTTACTGAGGAAGAGGAGGGTAATGGGCCTGAAGGGAGTACAAGGGGTTGGAATGGTGCAGAAATGGACACAAGTCCCTTTACACGAGAATGGGTCCAGAAGGAACTGGAAGTAATAAGACTTGATAAAGCAAATGGGGCCAGATGGGGTGCACCCCAGGGTCCTTAAAGAACTAAGAGACTGAGAAGTGGTGGCTGAACTCTGGCAATCCTGTTTAGCTGATCACTGGAAACAGGGAGGTACCCAAAGACTGGAGGACAGCAGATGTAGTCCCTTATACAAAAGTGGAACAAAGAGGAAGTGGGGAACTATAGACCAGTCAGCCTCACCTCAGTAGTGGGAAGATAATGGAAGCACTACTGAAGCACTACTGAAGGAGAGATTGGTGGAACATCTGGTTGTCAATGGACTACAGGACCCAAGGCAGCATGGTTTCACCGGGGGAGGTCATGTCAGAACAACCTCACTGAATTTTTCAACTGGGTGACTAGGGAGGTGGATTAGGGGAGGGCAGTGGACATGGTCTATCTGGACTTTAACAAGGCCTTTGACACTGTGCCACATACAAGACTATTACACAAATTGGGGAATATGGGTGTGGGTAGGACTGTAGTGTGGTGGGTAGGTAACTGACTGGGTGGCAAGACACTGAGGGTGGTGGTAAATGGCTGTTACTCCAAAGAGGGAAGAGTGATCAGTGGGGTACCACAGGGATACAGGGATCAGTGCTGGGACAGATCCTATTCAACATCTTCATCAGTGACAATGTGCAGGATCTAGATGGCAGAATTTCCCAGTTCGCTGATGACACAAAGTTCTGTAACAAAGTAGACACACCAGATGGTGTAGACAGAATGAGAAGGGACCTTCAGAAACTTGAAGAATGGTCAGGGGTTTGGTAGCTGAAATTAATGCAAAGAAGGCAAGATAATGCATATCGGGCACAATATATCAGTTGGGGGTGAGGATACAGCATGCACCAAGCAGGAAAGGGATCTTGGGGTTATCATCTCTGACAACCTCAAGGCAGGGAACAGTGTGACAAGGCAGCAGGTAAAGCAAATAAGATGCTGGGATGCATAGGCAGGGGCATCACCAGCAGGAAAAGGGAGGTCATAATTCCACTATGAAAGACACTAGTGAGGCCCCACCTGGAGTACAGTGTACAGTTTTGGAGACCTTACCAATGTAAGTGCATAGACAGGGTAGAGAAGGTTCAGAGGAGGGCAACAAAGATGGTACAGGGATTTCATCATAAGTCCTATGAGGACAGGTTGAAGGACTTGAATATGTACTCCCTGGAGGAAAGGAGGGAGAGGGGTATGATAGAGACATACAAGTATCTTACAGGGAGGAATAAGGTGCAGGAATACACTATTTTTAAGTGAAAAAGATGTTCCAGGACTAGAAGGCATGGGTTGAAGATGGAGGGAGGGCAATTCAGAGGAAACATGAGGAAGAATTTCTTCACAGAACGGGTGGTGGACAAGTGGAACAATTTGCCAGAGGAAGTGATGGGGGCTGAAACAATCACAGGATTTAAGAATGCATGGGATAGACATAAAGGAATTCTGGAGGTTAGGGGTAAGGGGCAATAGACCTCTAGGAAAACATAAAGTGAACTTACAAGCTCAAATGGAAGACTGGCAGAATAGGCTCATCTGCCGACACTGTCTATGTATCTATGTATCTAAGTTGTGGGGACTTGGTTTTGTGAGCAGGGGTGAGGGCAGCTGTATTGACTGCTTGATGTAGATAACATCCCCTGGGTCGTGCCTGAAAATTGGCAGGATTTGTTTACTGCACTTACCCGGTCAACAAAAACTAAATAAATAAAATAAATTTCAGGGTACAGGGCTAGGAGGGAAGTGGAATGTAATGGGGGATGGGTGAAGGAATATCTTAAATGGATGGTGAGGAAGGAGGTGGTGGGAGTCAGTAACCCAGAGAGTGGGGGTATCTTTGTTTTATTGCAAAAACAACGCTCACTTCACTTATGGCACTTGCTACATGAAGAACTTTACAAAGTACACACTGTACAGTTTGTGATGTCAGGAAATATTGCTATGTATCTCATGAAGTGAAGTTTCCCAAATTTGCACATCACTTTTTTATTTTTATCTTTGCTTTTTACGCCCTCCTGACACCACACCTGTACCTGTCTTCAGTATACCCCATGCGTCCTCGCAGGCTATGCCAGAGGATGGAGGACATTACTCATCGCAGTCACTCCTAGATCTTTCAAGTGCCAAGCTTGCCCCCCTGGGAGGAGTAGAGAGGGTCTTCCCTAACTCCTCTCCTGTATCTTATAGCGGGAGCAGCTGCTCAGGAGCTCCTCCTCCTCCTCCTCCAATCATCATTGGTGTGTGAGTCCGTCTCCTGGCCCAAGTGTGGGGCTTTTCCTTTGTTTTTGGTCCCCCCTGTCAGCACTCGAGGAGGGCCAAGGAGACAAATGCATACAGAGATGTGCCTCTCGCCCAGGCTCTCTGGACAATATCCATCCTCCTGTTTTTCTGCATCCCCTGACTGCACCACCACCACCCATGGTCACCCAGGTGGCGGTATAGCAGTGGGGACTGCAGTGTCCCTCCCAGAGAAGGAGCATGGTCCTTCGGCGCCAACTTTCCCTGGCTGGCCCTCCAGCAGCCCAGGCTCGCTACCAAACCCAGGTTGCTGTTGTCGCAAGCAGTAGTTTCACCACTGCGCCATGGCCAGCCCAAATTTGTCATCTCTGATTGTAAATGTTATCACCTAATAATCAAAATACTTTGATAAAATTCATTGAAAGCTATGTTAAATATATCACCTATGGTGCAGTAAATACAGAAAATAATTACTTCATAGTTAGTGATGTTCAGATTGAAGAACTGAATGTTTGTATTCTAGGATATATGAGGTGTGTCTGACACTTGTTTTTTTTTTGGAACATATCCAAATATCAGTCCGCTAAAGTTCAATCAGAAATCATAAACATTCCCAGAAAATTGGTTGTCCCAGGTGACAAAGTCTGATGAAAAAATGTTTCATATCCCTTCTCATCTGCTAGCCATCCCTCTCCAACACTTACACTGACCTCCTAGGTGCAGCCTCCTCCCTTCCACCTGGCACCACCTTAACACACTCAGGAGTCTCCACCACTACTCCCTTCATATCCCTCACCCCCCCCTTCTATCCCTCTACTTCACTCAAGCATCTCATAGGCTCCCTTAAGCTTCTCATCTCCTTGCTACTTATTCTAACAGGCAACATAGAACTCTACCAAAGTCCTGCCCAGCCAACTGCCTCTCCTCTCCCCAAAGGGTTGAGAAACCCCCATGATAACATGCACAGTCTCTTCCCAGAGAGTCTTGTCTGTCCTCTAAGATCCCTGATATTGCTGTAGCCACCCCTGGCTTCTCAGTCATACTCAGGACTCTCCTAAGAGGAGAGCAGAGGCATATCCATCTATCTGTCCTCCACCACCTAATTTGAACCTGTGCTGTTTGTCTCCTCCCTTCCACCTATGAGATGCTCTTCCTGAAACTCTCCCTCTCTCTGTCCCCATATCCATTGCTAGTGTTTATTGCTGCTATAACATATTTCCTCCTTTTATCACTGAGCTCCTCATTACCTTTTCCTCACATGCCTCCTCTGGTGAGTTGCTCATCCTAAGTGATTTCAGTTGGTGTTCATCCTCCCATCATAAATTATGTCAAACTGTAAAATTGCTCTAGCTCACCCAACTGATCTTGGATTTCAGCAGACTCAATCCCAAATCCCAATCCACTCTCTTCTGGAGACTGTCTTCTTCTCACGACACCATTGTGGATTCTGGTACCTTTGCTGATGCCCTCGGTGACAATTATATGGTCTACTACTTGCACAGAATTCACTGCCCCAAACACCTCTAAATTCATCCAGCATAGATCGTTTCATTCCCTGGATCTGTCCTCATTACTTGCTGACCTTATGGCAACTGACTGGATCCCATACTAACAGCCAAAATATTTACTCTGCTCTCGAGTTCTTTAATTCCAAATTCTTGCCTACCTAGGATCATCATGCTCCCCTGAGGAAAACTCATGTCTGAGGTTCATACTCCCCTTGGATCATGGCTAAGTTGCTGGCCTGTCATCATGCACATGACTTGTAGACCCTCAAGTCCACTGGCTCCCCATGTGACCTTGCTAAATATAAGCCACTTTGTAACACCTGTAGCAGAACTATTAGGTTTACAAAGGCCATCTACTTTGCATCCGTGCTACAGAACAACACTAACCCCCCCCTAAAAAGTTCTGGAAAATCATTCATGCCTCTTCTCCCACTACCCCATCCTTAAGTGGGTACCTCATGTTGCAGTCCCTCATCTTTCATCTCCTTTCTCACCACCTGTACCCTTTCTCTCCTTCCCACCACCATCTCAACACCCTTAGCACTTCCACCCCAACCCGCTCATTCCCCCCACCATCCATTCTTCTTTCCCTTACCACTCCCTCTGTGACTTCCAAGGCCCTCCTTGCTCTCAATTCACACAAAGGAGGGAACCTACATACTTGGTCCAGGATTCTTTAGATCAGGGTGAGGTGGTAGATGCATGGAAGGAGGCTAATGTTACTCCATGTTTAAAAATAAGGGCACCAGACAGGATGTAGGAAATGATCACCCAATAAGTCTGACTTCAATATTAGGGAAGGTGCTGGAGGGGATTGTGAAAGATTATATAGAAGAAGATATGTTTAGTAGGGGGGATGGCAGCACGGTTTTAAACATGGAAGATCTTGCCAGACCAACCTTCTTGTATTTTACGTAAAAGTCAGTAAAGCCCTGGATGAGAGACAATCAGCAGATGTTATATTCCTTGATTTCTCTAAGGCCTTTGACAAAGTGCCTTATGGAGAACTGGTGGACTCTTTAATTCAACATGTATCCATGGTAAAATTACACAGTGGATTAATTCCTGGCTTTCAGATAGAAAGTTGAAAGTAACAATAAAGGGAAGTAACTCGAGTTGGGCTAAGGTTACAAGTGGTATCTCGCAGGGGTCAGTTTTGGGACCTTGTCTTTTTAATACATATATATACACTCAATGAAAACTGGAGGGAATATCTGAGAAGCTAAATTTGTTGATGACACAAGGATTGGCTATATTGTGAACAATAGCTAGGACATTGATAAAATTCAGGACAGCCTAAATAAATTTCAAAGTTGGGCACGTGCCTCAAGGCTAACTTTTAATGTAGAAAAATGTGCAGTCATGCACTTCGGTAGGAAAAATACAAAGGACACTTATAGGTTAAACGGACAAATATTGAGAGCAGTAACTAATGAAAGGGACCTTGGAGTGATGATCCAAAATGATTTAAAGTTTAATCATCATTGCAGCCTGATGGTAAAGAAGGCTGGGAATATACTGAGCTGCATAGGCAGACATATTAAGTCTAGGAGGAGTGAGGTTTTACTGCCATTTTACAGTTCTCTGGTGCGGCCGCATGTGGAGTATTGTGCACAGTTTTGGTCCCCAGACTACAAAAAGCAGATCGTAGCTTTGGAAAGGGTCCAAAAAAGGGCCACACGAATGCTTGAAGGAAATCAAGGATGTGACTACCAGACCCGATTAAGTAAAATTGGACTGTACACATTGGAGTATAGGAGACTACGTGAAGATATGTGTCTGGTTTATAAGGCTTTTGCTGATATTGCACTAAGGGAATCATTGGGTTTAAAAATAAGAGAACAGCCATACAAGAATAGAGCACACCCGTTCCAACTAAATATTGAAAAGTTTGGGTCTACAAAAAGAAAACATTGGTTTAACTTTAGGGTAGCGCCAGTCTGGAATAAAATGCCCATGGAAGTGGTATCTAGTAGTACTATGCAGGCCTTTAAAAGAAATTTGGATGAATATTTGATAGATAACAATATTTTGGGATATTGAGAATTTTATGGCGAGCATTATGGACATAGTGGTCTTTTAAACTCTGATACAACTTATGAACTTATGAACCCTGATGGCCTGGACCCCAAACTCCCATCTCTCTGTACCCTGGCCATTGCCTTTTCCGTCACCCATCTCCTCATTTGCTCCTTGACTTTTGCCTCAGTCCTGATCTGTGGAAGTAGGCCACTGTCATCCTACTTCCCAAAGTGGGAGACCACTCTTTCCCTGGCAACTGCCATCCTATCTCCCTCCTTTCCTCCCTAGCTAAATTTCAGGAACACCTGATCCTTTCCCAACTCTCACCATTCCTTGATGACTCATCCTTCTTCACTCCCTTCCAGTCTGCCTTAAGGAATTCCCACTCCACCACAATCTCCTTCCTTATGTTCATTGACTCCATACTTCCTGGCATGGACCAGGGACTGGCCACATCTGCCATCTTTGTCAGTGTGTCAAAAGCCTTACATAGAAACACAGAAGTCAGCAGATAAGGACCTCTTGGTCAACCTAGTCTGCCCTATTATCCCTACTTACACTGCCACCTCAGATCCTACTTGGTCCTTGGCTTCCACCCTCTCTTGCCTTACTTCTAAGATCTCCTTATATATTTCCCAACTGTTCTTAAAACCCATGACCATTTTAGCCTCCACTACCTCTCCTGGGAGAATCTTCCAAGCATCTATCACCCTTTCTGTGAAGAAATACTTCCTCACATTTCCCCTAAGCCACTCCACTCCAGCTTCATATTGTGACCCTTCTCCTTGAGCATCTTTTTCTATGGAAAATGCTCCTTTTCTGTACCTTGTTAATACTTGTGAGATATTTGACTGTTTCTATCATACCTCCCTTTTTCCTTCTTTCATACAGGGAGTACATATTTGATTCCTGAAGCCTTTTTTAATTGGCCTTCGGATGCAGGCCCTGCACCATTTTTGATGTCCTGCTTTGTACCTTCTCTACCCTGTCTATGTCCTTTCAGAGGTGGGACCTCCAGAACTGGACACAGTACCCAAGGTGGGGTCTCACCAATGATCTATATAGGGGTACTACTACCTTCCTTTTTCTGCTGGTGATACCCCTGCCTGTGCTTCTGAGCTTCCTACTAGCTTTTCCCACTGCCTTGTCACACTATGTAGCCACATTCAGATTATCAGAAAGGATTAGCCCAGATCTTTTTCTTGTTCTGTGACTGTTAGTCCTTCTTCTCCCAGCTGGTACCAAGCTGCTGAGTTTCTGCGCCCCAAGTGCATAATTTTACACTTTTTTACATTAAATCCTACCTGCCAAACTTGTGATCATTCTTCCAGCTTTTTTAGATTTTCCCTCATTCTTTCTAGCCCCCCCCGAGAGTGTACTCTTTTGCAGATTTATGTGTCATCCATAAACAGGCATACCTTCCCTTCCAGTCTCTTTCCAGTCCCTCTGCAATGTCACTAATAAAGACATTGGAGGACTGATCCTGTAACACCCCATTGGTCACTTGCCTTCTCCAGAGTGGATGCCATTTACCACCACCATCTGACTCCTATTTTCTAGCCAGCTTTCTACCTATCTTACTACTTTAGAACCCAATCCAAGACTTCTCAACTTGTTCACCAACCTTCTATGTCAAACGGTGTTGAAGGCCTTACTAAAATCAGCCATGCCTACCTGATACACTACCTTGGTAAACCATTCAAATAATTTGATCAGGTTTCTCTGGCAAGACCTTCCCTCTATGAAACGATGTTGTCTCAGATCCTGTAGTCCATCAGTAACAAGGTATTCCACAATTTTTTCCTTCAGTAGTGATTCGACAACTTTGCCCACTACTGAAGCCAGTAAGAGAGGCCTGTAATTTCATGCCTCCTCCCTTTTTCCACTTTTTTGGAGTGGAACTATAGCAGCCCTCTTCCAGTCTCCTGGTTCTTCTCCTCTTTCTAGTCACAGGTTAAACAGGACTGTCAGAGGTACAGCCAGCTCCTCCCTGAGCTCCCTCAATACCCTGGGATGCACCCTGTCTGGTCCCATTGCCTTATCCACTTTTAATTGCCACAGTTTCCTTCAGACCATTTCCACTGTAAAAGGGCTAATGTCCAAGTCCCTTGATACCCTTGTCACTTACTGCTGGCCCACTACCTGGTTCCTCTACTGTGAATACCAAAGAGAAATATTTGTTTAGTATGTCTGCTTTTTGGTGGTCCTTTCCCACACAAACCTCTCCTTTCCCTTTCAGCCTAACTATCCCTCCCTTGGTCTTTCTCTTCTCACTTATGTATCTGAAAAATGTCTTGTCCCCTTTCAGCAGTGATTTGGCAATATTTTCCTCTGTTTGTGTGTAACCAACCAGTCCCCTGGGGTTACTAGAATCCCATCAGTATTAGTATTAGTTAGGTAGACAAGGCAGCTGGTAAGGATCTCATTTAGGGGCTTCTTACATAATGACATCATTGCTTACTCAGCTAGCCTGAGGGAAGAATGACTATGTCATTTAGAACTCTCGGAGCAGCATAACCTTTTCTGAGTCAGCTGCTCTGGAGAGGTATAGAATGTTGAGTTAGTCTTATTATGAAAGTGAGAGTGGCAGGAGCTCTACCAATGGGGTTCTGTGTCAGAGAGCCCTGAGTTTCTCACCCTAGTTTGGATAACAATTACCAGGTCCCAGCGAAGCAGTGGAGACCTTTCTTAAGCAGGATTCCTTGATTTTCACTCCAGAGAAGTGGAAGGGACTGCTAGATCAGTGGATCCAAGGGGAAATCCATAGAAGATCCTAGTGTGGTACAGCTGCCTTTGAGAAGGACTTTGTGTGAGACTGTTCTGACAAGCTACCAAGGAAAAGGGTGCTTTCTCTATTGATTTCATGCCTAAAGGAAGGATCAACAAGTCTGTGAGCACAAAGGGAAAGGGAGATTTCTGGGTTGTTTCCATGCCTAAAGGAAGTAGCAACCAGTCTGTGAATACAGAGGGAAAGAAATTTCTGGGTTGCTCCCATGTCTTAAGGAAGGGGCAACTACTCTGTGGAAAATGGTACTTCATGTGTAGTTTCCATGCCTAGAGAAAGGAGCAACTATTCTGTGAGTACTAAACTGGGAGACAAGTTCTCTAGTTAGGGGGTTTATTCTGGGGTGTGTGTGCCCAAAGATAAGGCCAAATCACATCTGTCAGAACCCCTGTTCACCTAAGTGTGATAATTTGAAGTAAAGTTTGGAGTCTTCAGCATTTCAGTGGGGAATGAAGGCTTCTGTGATGTAACCTTGAAGGAATGGCAGAGACTGTTGATTTGGGAAAAGGTTGGGAGGAACACCATAGGGAAGCTTACAAGGCAGGGCTAACTAATTCATTGATGGGCATCAGTTTACCCTGAGCAAAGGCCATTGCTGCTCAATGAGGGGTGTGGCCCAGTTCACAAGCATAGACCTATGAGAATGGAAATGCTCAGAGTGTGTGGTCCAGTCCACAACATACACTCTTGGGTAATTGAACTATTTCAGGTGTGTGGCACAGTCCATGAGCATACATCATGGGGAATTTAAAGGAATTGCTTCTGTTTATTTATTTATTGAAATGTTTCACCAGGGAGGTTACACTGAGCAACAAGCTCATCTCACGATACATCCTGGGGGAAGGGAAGTGGAACAATGAGTAATTTAACAGGATACATACATCAGTAACTAGATTAACAGCATACAGACAGACTGATCAGTTTCTGTGGAGAACTGTACTGCCTAGCAAGGAGAGTTCTTGAAAATGTACCTGTTTGCCATGATTGACCCACTGATGTTTTAGTAACATGTATAATAAAGCCAAGTTGCACATTCCCAGCTGCTGTATTGGACATTCTGAACATTGCTTCTGTTTGGAATTAATGGGGCCCCCTCAGCAGTTAGATCTAGCATACATCTAGCATCCTCTCCACTGGACCTGGTTGTAGTTACAATGGTTATTTTGGGGTTGTACAACCCCTTCCTTTAGATAATGAGCCTAGTATACACTCTAAAACATGGAGTGGTACCAATCTAAATTAGTTTTGCCAAAAGTAAAATGGTATGCCATATGTGGGTACTAGTTTGGTTTTATGGGGTGTCCAACTTACTGAAAGCTCTTCAACACTGTTGTCTACCACATCCTCATGGGCAAGCTGAAATCAGTTGAGCTCTGCCCTCCTCTGTTGAGTGGCTTTGCTCATACTTGAAGGTTGGACATGAGCTGTCCATACTGGTGACACTATCTCCACCCTCTCTTCATCTGTTCTTGTGTCCTCCAAGTATCCATCGTTGGCTCAATCCTAGTCTCCATTTTCCTAAATGACCTTCTACTCAAATGCTCTTCTGCATCCATTCATATTTATGCTGATGAAACAGTTCTCTATGCCTCTGGTTCCTCTGCCTCTGACCTCACAACCCATCTCCAACTGGAATTCAGAAACATCTAGCACTGGTTTGGGTCAACCAGTTGTCCATCAGTGCAAATAAAAACAGTCTCCATGATCTTTGGCACTGGGCAGATACTTCTCAAGCTCTTCTCTTCCCCCTCCTTCCAGACCCTTGATGGTGGTGTGTTTGTGGATGTCTCTCCTTTAAATACCTTGGGGTATGGTTGGCTTGTCATCTGGTCCCTCTTCTCATCTGGATGCCATCCACAAGAAGTTGATCCCAAAACCTTGGACATTTTACAGGAACAAATCAAGTATCATGCTTTCTACTCATAGAGATTGTCACAAAGATAATTTTACATATCTTTGATTATGGTGACATTGCATATAGCACTTCCCCATGTCCAGCCTTGTGAGGCTGGATCCTCTCACTTCTTCTGCCACTTTGCCCTGGAATGCTTCCCCAGAACCCATCACTGCTCCTGTGTTACTCCCTCTCCCTGCTCTCACTTGATGCCAGGTGCCTTGCTCACTGTGCCACTTTCATGTTCACATTCTGCTGGACTCCCTCCCCAACCTTTCCTTCCCTCCTCTCCTCCCCTCTTTCCACCTCCTACTCCCTTTGCAGATCTGACACCCACTGTCTCATTCGCCCCTGTAAAATCTCTTGTTGGTCAAGCTCTTTCTCCATTCACTTTCCCCAAACTTTGGCACAATCTCCCTGTTGCCTTTCACAATGCTTCCTCTTCCATATCACTAAAATCCCTCTTCTGTGACTTCACTACTCACACCTGCAGATTCTACTGATCCTATGCTAATCCTACTGCTCCTCCCTCCATATTAATTCCTACCCCTACTACTCTGGTTTATTGGTCCACTTATCCCTTTGACTAATTCCTTTGACTAATCCCCCAGCTACAGTCGCAATCTCCCTTCTTGCTCTTATTACACTGCTACTGTAGCTGTACTTTGTGGAAATATTGCTATTGTTATGCTATTGATTTGATATGCTATATTTTGCATTACTTACTTTGTGCTTCCTCTCATTTGTCTACTGCATACTTTTTACTTTTATAATTATTATTTTATGATTGTAACCTTACTCATGTAATTTATTACTGCACTTTCAACATCCTCTTTCTCCCAGGACACATCTGGAAATGAGTTGTTAGCTCAGCATGTTTTTCCTGGTGAAACACTTGAAATAAGTAGCTAGATAGATAGATAGATAGATATTTCTTTAAAATATGCAAGAACATCAAAGTAGAAAAAAGATCAGTCTAACAAAGACTTCATATCTAAACTAGCCAAGATAGTTAAATAGGCATACATGTAAATGTGATACATATATCTTAACAGGAAAAAGAAAATATTTAGGATTGAAGAAGCTTGGACAGTACATCAAGGCCTGCCACTTCTGCTAATTCAAAGACAGTGTCCTGTTTTCTTTGCATGACTTAGAGGAATGGTAAATGACAGCCAGTAAATGTAATTGGTTATGTAAAACATGACAGTGGTATCTTGACCACAACAAGTGTGGAATTTAGAATGGATAGTGGGCATGTAATCACCAGTTGTATTTGTTTAATGTGGCCAATAACATTTTTAATATGGATCTCAAATATTTTCTGGAATTATAGTAGTGATTGGTGAAGCCCTGGTACCAGATTGGAAGCATCCAAGGGTACTAAGAGATCTGGCAATGGAACTGGCTGAAACCATGGAAGGAATAATAAACAACTCATTACAGATGGGGGTAGTTCCAAAGGACTGTAGGATGGCAGATATAGTTCTGCTGCATAAGTGGAGGAAGGAACAAGTGGGAAACTACAAACCTGTAAGTATTACCTCTATTGCAGGAAGGCTGATACAGTCACTTGTCAAGGACAACCTCATAGACTGCCTGGACAGCAGTGGTCTCCAGGATAGTAAACAGCATGGGTTTATGACAGTGAGGTCTTGTCAGACTAACCTGATAGTTTTCTTTGTCTTGGTGATGAGGAATTGGATAGGACCATGCCAAGGATTTACTGTACTTTGACTTCAGCAAGGTTTCATCTTGGTGCCTCACAGATGCTTGCTGAAGAGATTCAAGACTCTAGGTGTGCTAGAAACATCATAATATGGGTAGGTAACTGACTAAAGGGGCAGAAGAGGGTTGGGGCCAATGGGGTCAAATCAAAAAGAGAGGGAGGTCATGAGCGGGCACCACAGGGTCTGTCCTGAGCTTGGTCCTCTTCACTATGTTCATCATTGACACTAGAGAAGGAATCCAGGGTGGGTTGTGTCTCTTCTAAATAACACCAGACTCTATATGAAGGTGGATAGTGATGAGAGAATCAGGGAAATGCAGAGTGACCTACAAAGGCTAGATAGGTGGTCTAAGGTATGGCAGTTAAAATGCAATGCCAAAAAAGTGCAAGGCGATGCACCCAGGGAACAAGAACCCCAAAACAGAGTACTGGATGGGTGCAATAAGACTTAACACTACAACTGAGGATTGGGACCTAGAATTCATCATCAGTGACACTATCAAACAGTCAAGCCAGTGCAACAAGGCCTATAGTAAGGCAAATAGGATTCTGGGGTGTATGAAGAGAGCTACTGATAGCAGAAGGAAATAGGTAATACTACCTCTTTATAGATCTTTGGTGAGGCCACACCTGGAGTACTGTGCCCAGTTCTGGAGTCCTCACCTCAGGAAACATAAAGACAGACTGAAGATGGTACAGAATACAACTACAATGATGAGCACATCAAGGCACTGAACATGTACTCACTGGTGACCAGAAGGGAGAGGGGAGATATGGTGGAGACTTTCAAGTTCCTGAAATGATTAAACAAGGTGAGGTGTATGGAATTATTTAGCATGTGTATCAGTTCAAGATCATGTGGGCATGAGTAGAAATTGACATGATGGAGGTTCAGGGGGACATGAGGACTAATTATTTTACAAAAAGGGTGGTGGAACCATGGAACAGTCTACCAGCCAAGGTGGTGGGCACTAAAACCATCAATGGTTTCAAGCATGGTTGGTTAAGATGTATAGTGGTTACTTGGGGCAATAGAAACTCAAATGGGAATGGGTGGAGATAGGGAGGTCTAGGACCCTGGCTGTACGTTAGGTCCTGGGATTGGATGGGGAACCACAGACAGACTGGATGTGCCATTGCTCTTTTCTTGCCACCATTGTCTGTTTGTTTTTTTTCTATCACATTTCATGTAACTTTTGATGTAAAAATTACACATTTCACAAGTAGTTTTCACTATGAAGTGGTGGGATGGTAGGGTACTCACATCATCTAATGATGAAGAAATATCAGAAAAGTTAGTTTGACTTCATGATGTATGCTCTGGGGAGTGGGTCTGATGTCTAGTTTCCATCTGAAAAGGATGGTCACATGCAACATGCTTCAGAGTGAGAGCAGAAGGATGTGTCTCAATGCTGATCAAAATTATTATGTTGAAAACAACTGAAATTAGTGCAGAAATCTTAAATCTATCTGCATACTCACATCATCTAATGGTGAAGAAATATCAGAAAAATGAATTTGACCTCATGAAATTTGCTCTGGGGAGTGGGTTAGATGTCTAATTTCCTTCAGAAAGGATGGTCACATGCAACATGCTTCAGACGGAAATTCAACACAATTCCCAAGCTTAGTGTACAGTCACAGAGTGAGGGTAGAAGGATGTGTCTCAATGCTGAACAAAAGCATTATGTTGAAAACAACTGAAATTAGTGCAGAAATCTTAAATCTATCTGCATGCAGGGTTTTGAAAGCTTGTATTCTGGTTGATGGTTTCAGCGGATATGTTAGCAGATATTTTAGAAGATGTAACTGCTTTCTCTAAAAGTCAAACAATTCATGTCATCTACAATAAATCTGTTTGGGGGAGGAGAGGCTACTCTCAGATCTAGTGCTGTTTTACTCAGTGTTTCAAACATTGTTTTACCATTGCATCATATTCTTTTAATGGTCTGTGCTGACCACTGTTTGAGTCGTTGATTGTAATGGAATCTGTGGCTTTGGAAGTGAGCTGTTTTTTTGTGTTTTTTTTTTTTAATTAGGAAATATTATAGAAAAAGTCTGTTTTCTTGCTGTGCAGGACAACAGTCAGTTATTTACTGTATATAAGGCTGTGAACAACACTCCTGTTTTGCACCTCATTGCTGCGGCACCACACATTTTTGTTAAGTAAGAAATAGTAGAAAAATTTTTTTTTGGCTCTGCGATACACTGGTCATTTATTTTTTTTTATTATGCAATACTTTTTCCCTGCTGCGGCACACTCCAGCTTGGAACATCCAGCCGCCGGCTCCGCCAGCCCGGAGAACTGGGTAGCTCAAACTGCACCCAGGAGGATCTGGGATGGCCATCTTGCCATCCCACTGGAGGGCTGCCCTTCTGCCTCAGCCAGCCAGGACAGACCTGGACCCTCCCCGACAGGACTCTGCCAAAGTCCTCCATGTGGCTAGGAATGTGGCCATCAAGCTGCATGGTCAAGCCCAGCCATTTTCCTCTGATTGGTCCCTTGGAACATGGCCATGCAATGATGTCCGGGCATAATGTGCTGACATCCTCTGAGTTCCCCTTCCAGTATCACCAGCACTAGTAGTGCCCTAGGCATCCCAGGGGCCACTACAGTGTGGTGAGATTCCCATCCACCCCAGGACCAGGAAAGCAGTCTGCGGATACTCAATCCCAGTTCCTCCTGCTGACCCCTGATGGCCCGAGCTCATTTCGAACCCAGGTGGCGGCATGGCGTGAGGCATGGCCTACACTGGTCATTTATATGTGTAGTGCTGTGAAACAGCAGCCCTGTGGT
Source organism: Neoceratodus forsteri (assembly GCA_016271365.2). Lineage (NCBI taxonomy): Eukaryota > Metazoa > Chordata > Ceratodontiformes > Ceratodontidae > Neoceratodus > Neoceratodus forsteri. The sequence goes on along the minus strand of CM057453.1, from coordinate 274,190,893 downwards.
AGACTTCTGTGTTCAAGCAGAGCACGTTTTCCAAATAAGAAATACAGTATTAGAGAAACATAATTGTTGACTGTGTCAGACAAAAATCAGTTATTTGTGTAGGGTTGTGAATTGAATGTCCTAGTTTGCAGCTCAGTGCTTGGGCAGTGACCCTTTTTCATGTAAGAAGTACAGAAAAAATATATTTTTGGGCTATGCTAGACCAGTCAGTTCTTTGCACACTTTAGTGTTTTGGCAGTGCACATTATTTTCAAGTACAAAATACTGTACAGTACTGTAGAGCAAAATACATTTTTTTTGCTAAGCACCACAACAATCCATTGTTTGTGTAGTGCTATGAAATAACAATGTTATTTTGCAGCTCAGTGGTTGCATCACTTGTTTACTGTGGACAGTTGTACATGATGATGAGTATCCAGGAAAAGATGGAGGTGGGAAAGGTCAGGGTTGGGGGAATTATTGTTAAAGTGAAGAGAAGAATGCAGCAGTTAACAGCAATCACCACTCAGCACTCAGCATTATAAGGCAAAGGTATGGTGACAGCAGCTGACTTTGCTACTACAAATACTGATGCAGAAGGCAAGAAGAGTGAGGCCAAGCATACTTCTACATTTGCTCCAACACCACACAGATGAAGGTAGGTCAGAGTGAGGAAAATGTTGCCAAGGATAACTTAGAAATGCAAGTCTGAGGATATTGGTTAAGAAGAAGCAGAGAAATTGAGGATGATGATGATGTAAAAAATGCGCCTTTGGAACCTTAGTCCTAAAAAAAAAGAAAAGTCAACAAGTATGACCTTGAGACACGTATTTGATTCCCTTATTTGGCATAGGTCCAGAAGCCATAAACATGTAAATGGTTTTAGTGACACCAATATGGTGGGCAAAGTTAGTCAGTCCAAGTCCAATGTATCCTCAGAAACAAACAGCAACCACAAGGCATGGAACCTGAAAAGTAGCTGAGGAGCTGAGGAGCCACAGACCCCTACTCCTCCCACAGTTGGTTACCACTACATATCTAAATCCTATGTGTGGGATGTTTTAGTATTGATCTATCAGCAGAGGAAGCTCACTTAAAGAGTGAACGGAACCAAAAAAAAAGCAGACAGGCAATTACTACAAATTTTAAGTAGTAAGTTGTGCATTTTTTATTTCTGAGCTAATTTTATTTTTCCATTGTTCATTAGAATGCTTTACATGTGATTGTATTATGCTGGATGTGTGGAATAGCAATATGTCTGAAAGCTAACATACAGGTACCTAGTTTTATACCTCCATATATCATCAGTCCTGAGACCTCACTGACAGGGACATCATAGGTGACTGACCTGGCAGTTGCTGATTAGCTCTTCCTGAGCAGCTGTGATGTCACAATCAGTGAAGTGACAGAGCTAATTATGCAATAGGTGGAACACAGCGATACATGTCAGCTGCCAAGCAGAATGCTCTTCAAACATCACATCTCAAAACAGGTAAAACATAAAGGAAAAAAAAAAAAAACATCTTCTAATTAACTAAAGGGAAAAGAAGAAGTACCTTAGACATAAAATGTAGTAGTTGATTGCTTTTAAAAACTAATATTAGTTTTAGGCATTACACTAGCTCTTTACTTAGTAAATATAATACCTATAGAACAACACAGATAATTTATAAAAAATATACTTCTTTTCACACTCTAAAGAAGTTCACATTTTCTGTGCTGACAGAGTACTGTTGTTGTGACTGCAAACGTTCTACACAGCAGCTGAGGCAGTTCCCAAATTTTTGGAATATGCTTTATTAATAATAATAATACACACTCCATGAAACAAATCTACTTTATGCCAGGCAGTTTGTCACTTTGCTCACTTTCACATATTTTCTGTTTTCATGTTTAAATATTAGTATGATAAATACAAATATGAAATAGTAAACAAATATTAAAAATACTGTTGCATTGTTTAATTTTACAACTGTTCATTTTTGCAATCCAGTGAGTAGATGTTTATTAGTATAGTGACATTTTTCTGAACCACTAACATTACATTTTACTCCCATTCACACTACCCCAGTCTTGCTGTTCTGCCACTAGTTCCTAATAACACAAATTAGGCTCTATTATTGGTGTTTCATATCTTTGTATGCTTGCCTAGTTCCTGTTTGAATTCACACATGACCATAGCTTTGGCAGCCTGTTGTGCAACCCATTATTCTTCTTCTACATCATTCCTGCTTTATTCTGCTCTGATGAAGATGTCCATGTTGAAGTGGTTGAGTTGACCTAAGGCCACAAGGGAAAATATTTATTTTATTTCTTTTGGTGATGGCGTGTATCCAGATTATGTGTCAAAATACACTGATATTCTTCTGAATGTAGCAGCATCCATAGCTTGGGAGCTGATATCCACTCCCATACAAAAGTGGAGATCAAAGTATGCTCAGTATTCTGCCATAACAAAGTTCTAGCTTGGGAAATATGCAGCAGGGCATTGGGTCATGAGTTTCAGGTGATGTTTCCATACCACAATAAAGCAAATAATAGATAAGAGTAGTGTCTGGAGATTCAAAATGGATTATCTGAATGAGATGATAGATATTCTACCCTCGAGCCAGTATGTCCCTCATCACTCCCAAAACAGACAAAGATGGAGGCCTCCACTGCTAATAGAGGATGTTGACACAAAACTTAAAAAACTTCTTAAAATGTTTGTCTTCATAGGGTGCCATTTTAAATGTTCACGTGGCTCTTGTAGTAGCTACTGTCATGGTACACGCATGCAACCCACAACTCCTGATGGAGTTTGGAGGGAATATTGTTTTTTTAAGCCAGTGGGTTTGGTAGTTTTTGAGCTATATGAGGTTTTCAAAGAGAAAATGAATAAACAACTGCCCAAGAAGTTTCAGACTGACTACCCTGAGCTAAGAGAAAAATTTCCTGCAGAGTCAGCACAGCTGTCAGACAGGAGTTCAAACCTGAAGAATTGATAATCTACTTAGACATATCAGTATTAACCTACAGTAATACCATGCTTGCAGTTGGCGATGCTAAACTAAAGGCAAAGCAGGTTGAGGTCACTAGTCTAGAGCACAAGTGTCAGGTGTCAGTCTTTCTTCTCACCTGTACTCATGCTGGTGACTACCTTACACTTCAAGTCATCTATAAAGGCAAGAAAAACAACTGGCATACAGCATTTAATTTTCACCTTACAGGAACATTTGCCACACAACAAATTGGTAGACCTATACAGAAATAATGATACAGTACATAGTTTGTGCTCATAAACATTAATCAGACAAAATCACCCCAATGAGTAGCAGACATTGGTATGTTTAAATGTGTTTCTGCATATATGGTACCACAGAATAAGTGATTTCTAAACTTTATGCATGTAACATTATGCCTGTCTTCATCTCCCTCACAGACTGCAGCTGCCTGCCAAATGACAGCTTACAATAGTGGCTGCAAGCTCATTGGTCTACACTGTGGACCAATGGGCTTTCAGTGCATACTGTAATAATTCACAACTTTGTGAATGAAAGACTTGCAGCCGCGGTGGTATGCTAGTGGATATGCTGCCCACCGATGACCAGGGGGAGCTGGGTGGGCTGAGGTCCTGTGTGGGTGGGGGGGGGGTTACCACTGGACCACCATGGAACTGTAAAGTAGCAATTCACCAGCGATTGGGGTCTGGGGCGGGAGGGAACCACTAGACCACGAGGGATATTTCTATGATAAATCTGAAGGCGATCGGATGGTCGGGATGGGGAGGGGATACCACTAGACTACTAGGGCTGATATTAATACTACACTATGGTGATCACCACTACAGAAGGAGGGGGTACCACTAGACTACCAGGGCCTATTGTGTGCTTGTGTGTTGTGGGGGTTGTCACCAATGTCTGGCAGCTTCTGTGTTGTGCATTGCGATACAGCAGCCTGCCAGTGGGTGGCCTGCACTTGAGCCATATTTTAAATGCTCAGCTTTGAGCCCAGGTATACAGCACATCTCAGGGTTGTGCCAGCAGATGCGCCGCATATCCGGGCTGAATATCTGTATGGCCACATATGCATGAGCATGGCCCCTGGAAATGTGCAGCATACATTATCTTTGCACCCCAGCACATTGGGAATTGCACTGTGCAATTCCTTCTGAATATTACCCTGGGGCACAGTTCTGGGGTTGCGCTGGTGCACCTCAACCCCTTGAATATCTAGCCTAAGAGTACAGTCAGGAAACTTATCAGTACAAAAGCATTTTTTTGTACACAGTGTGACCTGCCTGGCAATTTACTCTTGCAAAGTGGAGCTGACTTCATTGATGAAGCACCTTATGCAGTTTCACAAAGTGCACTATGTCCTCACTTTGGTGAAATCAGATCATGTTGTAAGATCTTCACAAAGGGCAAAGTTCAAGGCTTTTCCACTTTTCATCAGAAAGGAAAACTTCAAATCTTTGTACATTTGGCAATTTTTTTTCAAACTTGACTATTTTTGCTAATTTTAAATTGATCAGATGTCACTTCTTTTTTTTTCTTTTAAAAATGTTACCATACTTAGAACTCTGAGGTCCTGATTACAGAGAACTTTAAAATCAGATGGCTTTTTAAAGAGAGTAAGCCTCTCAAGGATCTCAATGACACCATGTACCTTACCCAGCTGGTGCAAGAACCAACTCACCATAATTACAAGGCTGGTAATAGTACCCTCATTGATTGGGTACTAGTCAGCTGCCGAGCGGGTGAAGAGGGTCACTGTTTTAGGATTAGCTACCTTCTTAGCTACAAGTGATGCCAAAAGATGCTGGTACAAGCAACATTCCTTTTACTAATAGATTATGTGGACTTCTTTTATAGTCGATGTCCTACTTCTCACTATGGACTTCCTTCATAGTCGATGTCCTACCTCTCACCTCTCTAAACTGGATACGCTTTACCACAGAGCATTGAGATTTATCACCGGTCTTACCTTCACTATGCACCATTGTTCACTATATTCAGCTGTAGGATGGACTTCCCTCCAGTTTAGGCAAGAAAAAAACTCCGCATTATGGACCTCCAGAGCTATTTCAAAAAAACTTCCACAATATATTTCAGATTGCCTCCCACTAAATCTATTAGGTACCTATGCCCTGAGAAGTTACTCCTATATCTTATTGAAAATTCCCAAAGTCCACTCTCACATGGGCACAGCATCCATTACCTTTACGCTGCCAACAATGTGGAACAATCTGCAGAAAACCTTAAAATTGAGCTCAATTATCAGCATTTCTTCATTCAAGACCCTCTACTCGCGTCCCCTAAAGGAACCATGTAAATGCTATCAGCGCCTCTAGTTGGAATTAGCTCCCTTAGCATCTCCATGTAGTCTGTCTTCTAACCTGCTCTATTATCCATTTATTACCATCCCTCTACTTCTTTCTACTGCATTTTTCTACTACTTAACCACTCCTGTTAAGTCAACTACACAACTGTTATCAGCTTTACCTAGCACTGTCTCTTGGGTCAAATTTACTGGTCTTGTTTAGCTAGTGTCCCTTCCCCTACTTGACTGTCCCTGTACCCTAAGGCCCCATAGTCTTTCCCACACCTTTCTACCTTTCACCTTCTGAACTCAAATTCTGTCCTCCTGCTACTTAAGCTGTTAACACCATAACATCATTTTATAGATATGTATATCTGTAAATAATGTAAAAGATGTATGCCTATTATTGTTTGTTGTATGTTACTTTGTAAATTGTATACCACATGTTAAACTTTGTTTGGTCATATATACATATGTATCAGTCTACCCTAGCCAGGTTCATCTTGCAAAAGAACTCTGCTCAGTGACGTTTCACCTGGATAAATAAAGATTTTGATTGATTGATTGTTTTATCAGATTCTCTGAGTGACCATTCCCCAATCATCTGCCTTTCATCTAAAAAAACAAGAGAAGGTTTTGCCTATAATAATTGAGAGTAGAGTACTCAGGAAAGGCATACTTAGTGACTTCAAAGCCACTCTTGCTGGAGTTGTCTGGAATGTGCTGCATAAAATTGAGGACATTGATATGACATTAAAGTTCTTCACAGACAAGTTTAATACCATTTGCAACACCTTCACACCCTCGAGAAGGCACAAAGTCCATGGCACACAGAATCGGTGACTCTTGGCAGCCTAATGGAGATGATGCATCATTGAGATAACCTGTGGAATAAGGCCAAAACCTCAGGAATAGCTCATGACAGCCAACAGTACCATGAAGCTAGGAACAATTGCTCCTATGCCATTAGGGCAGCCAAGGCAAAACACTACAAAGAGCAACTCTATAAAACTTGGGGTACTGGTAAAATGTTTTGGGACAACATAAAAGTATTGCAAGGTAAAACTGATAAGAAAGTACCCTCTATGTTCACCCTTAATAGTGACACCATGCTGGACCCTCTAGCCATTGCCAACTCCTTCAATGCTGCCTTCATGGATTTGAGCTCTGTCCTCCCTCACAATTGCCTGAATGACTTGGTGGCTCAGCGAGATAACACTGCCTCACTTAACCACCCAAAATTCAATTTCAGGCATATCTCAGTAAATGACACTAAGTAATACATAAAGAGTGCTTGGGAACACAAGAATAGATAGTGATTTAATTGACATGAAGATGGTGGGACTCACCCTTGATTAGGTAATCATCCCAATTACAAAAATGTTCAACAAGTCCCTATCCTTGGGAAAATTTCCAGCCCTGTGGAAGCAGGCACTCATCATACCAGTGTACAAAAATGGTGATAGAGCTTCCATGGCCAACTATAGGCTCATATCCATACTGTCCCCTCTCTCTAAAGCACTTGAGAGAATAGTGTCAGACCTGCTTGCCAAATACCTGGATAAATACAACCTACAGTGTGCTTAGCAGCATGGCTTCAGGAAAGGCCACAGCTCCACCACAGCCCTGGTTGAATTCACGGACTATGTTCACCAAGCCACGGATGATGGAAGCCTTGTGGGGTCCATTTTTACTGACCTAGTGAAGGCATTTGATATGGTCAATCATCAGATTCTCCTACAACATCTGGCAGATCTGGGCCTGTCACCAGCCTCTGTGGGCTGGTTTAGTGACTATCTAGCCGGCAGGAACCAAAGGGTAAAGATTGGAGCAGTGTTATCTACTGTCAGAAAGCTCTCCCTAGGCATCCCTCAGGGATCCATCCTTGGCCCTCTACTGTTTAGTCTCTTCATAAACAGACTTTCCACATCATGCCCCAGTAGAGTCATCCTTTATGCAAATGATGCAGTAATTCTGAGCCGAAGCCTACATATAAGTGAACTGGCATGTAAATTGCAAACTACCTTCAACTTGTTGGAGGACTGATTTACAAACTACAAACTTCTCCTCAACTATAAAAAACCAAGGTGATGTTACTAACCAGCCCCCACCTTAGGAAAAGAATCTCATATTGACCATCACCAACAACAAAATGCCCCACTTGAGCAGGTACAGATATTCAAAGACCTGGATATTCACATCAAAATCCTTCCCTTCTTCTATCACTTGATCTAACCCTAACCCTATCACATCGATCAGGTGGTAAATGTTCAACGCTAAGCTTGGAATCCTGTAAAGACACAGGAAATACCTCATGCCCTGCAAATTTTCATCTTGAGTTCTGCACTGTCAGTTGTTGATTATGGCCTAGTGGTATACAACGCAACCTCTGACACTGCCTTTAAAAGGATTTCCACTGTGCTAAATAAGGCCTGCAGGCTTTTCCTAGGGGCTGACAACCAACTGCACACATGCCTGCTATATAATCACACAAACTGGATCAACCTTAATGACGAGATAAAATTCCAGACCTGCATCCTAGGGAAAAAAGCACTGTTAGCTCTTGTACCTTTGTATCCAACAAATGTTCCAGATAACTAGTTACCAGCCTAATACCCATGGGACTTCACATTGCACTGTCAAGGTACCTTTAGAAGAACATCCCTGGGGCAATGCTTCTTCTAAAGGCTCCCAATGGTTGAATGATCTTCCAGTCTGCACAACTGGCTAACAGAGCCTGAGGATCTTTAAAACACAACTAAACAACACCTCACCAACTTACTCACTTGCAACTGCTTTGAGTAATACCTGTTTTCCTATGAGAGAGCCATCCCTTCATTTAGTAGCAGCACTTAGCCTCTCACCCTGGCCACCCCTACATATAGTAACAACCCTTACTCACAGCACTTGCCTTGTGACTCTCTAATCCCCCCACCCTCATCACTTTATGTATCTGAGGATCCCCGTAGTGCAACAAAGCGCCTCACTACCTATGTCTGTGAGGCTGCTCCTCCTCCCACTACCCTCTCCTCCAATTCACCCCACATTTCCCTGGACACTTCCCCTCCCATCACACCGCTGTCTCCCTTCCCCCCCCATCCCGCTTAGCTATATCACTAACTAAGCTCTGACAAAGCCTTCCTCTGGTGGACAGGGTTTCTCTTTCCATCTCTATAATCTTTTTTGTTCTTTCTCATTCTCCTTTAATTAAGATCATATAGTAGTCTAAACTCTATACGTATTATGTCTCCGCTCTTCACACTAGAATGTATAAACAACTCTAAAGTCTGTAACTGAGTAAAATTATTGTTTAGAATCTTGTCACGTGACCTTGAAGTTGATTCTTGTGACATTGCTATTTTACTGTATTGTATGTCCTGTCCAGACGTGGAACCTTTGTAAACGAGCTTCCAGCTCAAAGGTGGTTTACGAATCAATAATCTTGAAACTTAAAATATTGGCTTTCAAATAGATACATTTCAACTGGCTGGAGTGGTAAGCTGTTTTGAGCTATGTCAAACTTAACTCTGAATTTTGCATTTAACTTCAAAATACTCTTATCAAATCTACTTTCTTTTTATAAGTTTATATAGAATAAATGATGGGTAAGAATTGTGTCTGTAAGCAAATACACACAACAAGGTGTGCATTAAGCTAAACTGATGCATGCCCCTGGTTCATATTTGGGGCATTAGGCCACAGGCCAAGTACCTTCATCCACCTGTGAAGTGTGTCAGTTTAGCATTATGCACCTTTTGGAGTCTGTTATTTTATTTATTTATTTATTCAATTAATTAATTAATTAATTAATTAATTATTAGATTTAATTTATTTCAAATGTTTTAACAGAAAAGGCATTCTGAGCTAATAATATCTCATTTACAGATACAACCTGGGGAAAGGGGTGCAAGAAAGAAACATAAAAACAAAGAATTTGATTGTAGATAAGGACCGCTTGGCCTACCCAGTCTGCCCATTTTCTCCTACCTACAGTGATGGGTGTGGAAGATAGTATAATAAGGAGAAATAAAATGATTATAAAATTGTTGTTATTCTGATTATAAAATAGATTTCTTTATTTTATATTTGAGGCTACTTTGCATATTTAAAAGTAGAAATAAGCATCTAAATGTTTGGTAAAATGCTTATTCTGCCTGTTGCATCTTGCTGGTATTTTCTGGTTTGCTTTTGATATTTTTGCTTAATGAGGCAATAAATTGTTTTTAATATGTTGTTTTTTACTTCTTACCTGTAATTGAGTGCTGTTCTGATTTGTAGATTTCTTTTTTTCTGTGAGACTCTTTGATCTCACCTTATAAGGCAGGACTGACGTTTCTTGATTTTCTGAACCACAGGTATTCCCGTGGCTGTTTGGCAACTGTGGGAGCAGGCTTTCTCTCTTTTTTAAAAACACAATTTCAGCAGTTATAGGGCAGGATTCATGAAAAAGCACAAAGCGCAATGCAAAATTTTGTGTTGCACCTTCATATTCATGGTTAATTTAGTGGTGCCCTCCCCATACTCTGATCACCATCCTGTATGTGAATTTAATATTCCCTGATAGTCTAGTACCCTTCCCCACTCTCCAATCCCCGATCACCAGTCCCGTGCATGAAAACAAAACACCCTAGTAGTCTAGTGTCTCTCCTCGATCCCTGATCATTTATCACTGGTCCTTATTGGAAAATACAGAAATCCCTGGTAGTCCAGTGGCCCCTCCCCATGCTCTGATCACCATCCCACAGTAGAAAAATGTAATCCCTGATAGTCTTGTGAACCCTCCCCATCACAGAACCCCTTCCCATGAAATATGCAAAACCCTAATTCTGGTAGTCTAGTGGCCTCCAAACCCTGCCAGAAAGTGTCCCCCCACCCTTCTCCCCCCAACCTGATCCCCAGCCAGTGACCAGCCCAACCATCCTCTCACCACCATGGCTGGCCACCAACTGAGCTTTCAATGAGCGCATACCGTATACAGTGTGGCTTATTGACAATGACAGCTGTCAATCACTGCCAATGAGCTGTAATGTATACTGTATGCACTCACTGAGAGCTCAGTCAGCTGCTGTTCATGTACATGCACATTCATGTACAGGATGGCAATTGGAAGATATGGAGGGGGTTGGGGGCCTCAGTACCTCTGTCATAGGGTGTGGGTGTAGACAACTTAACACAGGTAGAGACCAAAGGTAGGTTGTGACACACAAGAATGCCTTGAGTGCCTTTTATTATAATGATCCAAATAAAAGTTCAAATAATATAACCAAGGAGGAAATAAAACACTGAAAAACTGGATACAAATCAAATCCTAGCTCACCAAGAGCTTACAGTTACTTTTCAAGGTGTAACATAGAGTGGAAGTAGTTTTAGTCTAACTTTCCACTATCTTCTATGGTTCTGGAACAGAGTTTCACCTACTCCCTTCCACTGCTATCTAACATCTGTGTCTACCTTTCTCTCTTTATAGGAATTCACAGGGCATAATTAATCATGTGGTCACTGTAGTCCTTCCATAATTAAATAATTACACTTTATTTCTGCACTAATACACAAAATGGGGACTACAGTTATAACAAGTTGATATTCTATTTTACAATTTTGATATCTTAGTTACTACAGTCTTCAAAGCAGGTTAAAAACACATATTCAATAGTTTGAAACCTTAATTACCTAAATTAGCTAATAACTCTGCCCACATTGTGATGTCACTCAGTTCTAGCCCTCTACAAATGTGCTTCATTCTGGGCTGCCAGATCCTTTAGGAGCGCTTCAGTCAAGACAACAACCAGGTAATCTGTAGGGGCTTCTTCTTTAAATACTGCCTAGTACATTTGTTTAATGTGTCCTTATGTTTCTTCATGCATGTGGATAAAAACTCAAACAAAAAGCATAACCTACAAGTCTGATAAACAGACAGACTAAACCCTTTTATTTAGTGGGACATGCTGCTTCCATTTTTGTCACTGCTTTCCCTTTTGCAGCTGAACTAGCTAGCACAACTCACATCTGACAAGGAAGACCCCTTGTATTTTAAAACTCCCGACCAGCCTTCTCAAAGCCCCACAGCTTCTCTCCTAAAGCTGTACCTGTAACAGCGCTAGTGCTAGCTTTCTTAAGGAGGGACTTAATTCAGTAACCTCAACAGGGGAAAAAGGCTCATTTTTATTAATTCATTCTGTTAAACAATGCAACAAACGCCATAATAAACTTCGGGCATTTTGTGCATTTTTCTTTATTTGAAGTTGGGAATTCTCGAGACAGAGAGAACGAATAAAGGGGGGGGTAGAGATACACTATAATGGGCGGCCACTTCATTATAGTGTGAAAAGATAGAGGATACTGCTGCAGCAGAATTTGATAGAAGGAGAGGCAGATGGGGGGGACAGAAACAAGAGGGCAAAGACTAGAAGTCTGTCTGAGGATTTCTAACTCCAAATCTGGGGCAATGCTGACACTCACTCCCATGCTAGCGATAACCTATCTAGGTTTTCAAGACAACCTAACCCTTTACACTTGGGTAGGATGGAGCTCTGGCCCTCCCTCACCATAGAGCTCCATCCCAGGGTCCCTTAAATACTTCTATTATTATAGGAACGAACAATTCAACCTAATTCATTCTAACACTACCCTGAGGTGTCTATACCGATATCATTCTCTCTATTCGAAATAGAGTTATGACCTCAAAATAATATTTTAACATTCTATACATTATCCCATTTGTCGGGATAAAGAATCAGCATGCATGCGAAAGTACCAGCTCAATGTTGTACAGTAAATGTAAAAGGCTGTATTGACAGGTACCACCTCATGATTCTGTTGTTTTATCTTTCATCTGGGACAAAAAGCAAGGGATTATGGTCTGTTACTAGGGTAAAAGAGGCTCCTATAAATAAAATGGTAATGATTCAATTGCCCATTTTGCTGCTAGACATTCTAGTTCAACCGTACTGTATTTCCTCTCTCTATCATGTAACTTTCGGGAGATATATACTATAGGGTGTTCTTCCCCATTTATAGTCTGACTAAGTACGGCTCCCAGACCCGTCCCAGAGGCGTCTGTGTGGACTTCAAATGGGTAATCAAAATCAGGGCTTCTTAACACAGGGGAAGAGCACAGTGCCGCTTTTGTGGTATTAAAGGCTTGTTCACATTCTTGTGACCATTGTATTTTATTCCCATATTTCCTTTTTGTCAGATCACTTAGCAGGGCAGCAATTGTAGAGAAATTGGGGATAAAATGCCTGTAATACCCGGCAAGTCCTAAAAATGAACGGATTTGTTTCTTTGTGGTTGGTCTGACACTGTTAGCAATCTTCTACCTTATCCATTTGTGGTTTAATGAGCCCATTACCAAGTACAAATCCCAAATATTTGGTCTCATTCATAGCCAATGCACATTTACTGGGATTAATGGTCATACCTGCCATTTTGATTGCATTTATTATGTCTCGGAGATGTGTCAAATGGGAATCCCAGTCTTTACTGAATACGACCACATCGTCCAAGTATGCAGCACAAAATGTAGTGTATGGTGTTAATATTTGATCCATATACCACTGGAAAGTGGCTGGTGCACCATGGAGCCCAAATGGCATGTAAAGCAGAACTGGAAAGCAAGGCCTGTAGTACTCAAAGCTGTTTTTTTCTTTATCTGCACTAGCCAAAGGATCTGCCAATATCCTTTGGTAAGATCTAACGTGGATATGTATCTAGCATTCCCAATTTTATCTATAATATCATCTATTCGAGGCATAGGGTATGCATCAAATTGTGCAACTTGGTTAAGGTTTCTAAAGTCAAGGCACAACCTAATACCTCCTTCCTTCTTTGGCACTATCACAACTGGAGACCCCCATGCACTTTTTGAGGGTTCAATGATTCCTAAGGCTAGCAGTTTGTTGATTTCCTCTTGCACCTCTTTTCGAACCCTCTCAGGAGTCTATAGGGTCTTTTCCTAACTGGGCCTCCATGAGTTTTTATTTGATGTTCCACATTTTTAGCCTTACCAGGTATGCTTGTAAAGGTTGTGGCAAAGGTTTGAATCAGAGCGTCTAGTTGCTCTCTTTGTTTTTGTTCTAAACTGGGGTTTATAAACATGTCTTGGGGTCCTTTCCTATCCTCCAGTCACCCATAAGCGACTTCAAAATCTGTCTCCCCTTCATCAGGTATGACCATGAGACTGATGTCATCATTTGTTCTCTCATACCATCTTTTTAACAAATTTACATGATACACCTTTTTTCCAGGTTTAATATCATGGGTAGCTATTTCATAATTAACTGGGCTTGTCTGCCTCAGAACCTGATAGGGGCCCTGCCACTTCATAAGTAACTTGTTACTAGATGAGGGTAACAATAATAATACCTGATCCCCACTCCTGAAATTGTTTCCTACTTGTACCTTGATCATACAATGATTTCTGTACTTTTTGGGCTTGAACACTGGATTCATGTGCTTTAGTTACATAAGTCACTAACTTCTGCCTCAGTGTTTTCATACACTCGGCAATGCCTTTTTGCTTCATCTCCTTCCCTTCTTCCCAGAATTCTTTTATGACATCTAACGGTCCCCGAGGATTTCTGCCATATAGAAGGAAAAAAGGGGAATAGCCAGTAGAGGCCTGGGGTACCTCTCGATAGGCAAATAACAAATAGGGTAAATATTTATCCCAGTTTTTCCCTTCCTCATGGACAAATTTCATCAACATCCATTTCAAAATTTGATTGAAACGTTCTACAGTCCATCTGTCTGGAGATGATAGGGGAAGTTCGTACTGCCACAATACCCAACAATCTTGTAAAGTTCTTTTAATAAAGAAGAATTAAAATTACTCTCTGATCCGATAAAATCTCTTTCGGTATACCCACTCTACTAAATAATTTGACTAGTTCTTCTGCTATTTTCTGGGTGATGACAGTGCGTAAGGGGATGGCCTCAGGATATTTAGTTCCATAATCACAGATGACTAATATGAATCAATTCCCGCTGGAGCTCTTAGTCAAAGGTCCCACTATATCTATTCCTATCCGTTCAAATGGGGTTGTCACTAAAGGGAGTGGTACCAGGGGAACAATCTCTTTTCATCCTACCTGACTTACTTTTTGGCACTCACTGCAGCTCTGACAATATTTAGCTACATCTTCGTGAATACCTGGCCAATAGAACCTTTGTAAAATCCTCCCCAAAGTTCTATCCTGTCCTGCATGTCCTGCCAATGGGATATCATGGGCTAGAAAAATCAAATTGCATCTATACTGGGTGAGAACTATCAGTTGTTCTACCTGTTCTCCTGTATCTTCTTTAGTACATACCCGATACAATATGTTGTGCTGTATGATGATCTTAGGGACACCAGGACCATTTGCTTTATCCACTTGCTGAAACAGGGATTGTAAGGTAGAATCCTTAGCCTGTTCTTCAGCTATGTTACTTTTTACAAAAATGGAAGATATTGATTCAGGCAACCCTTTTTCTTTTCAACCCACCTTCTTTGGAGCTGTCTCTTAGCATTTTTAGACACCTTATTTTTCCCTGGTGGATCATACAATTCATCCTGAAATGGAAATACATCCCCAATTGTTGTGGCAGTTTACTCTGAGCTCTAGTGGTTACTGCAGACAGAGTTTCCTTATTTTGTATTAATGCTTGGAAGTCAGGGTAGTCATGGCCAATTTGTATCGGTACTGGTAGATTAAGAACTATCCCTGCAGTCACCTCAGAGCATTTCCATCTATATTGATACATATCTGCCCTGTAGAATAGTGTTGAGAATCACCATGAACACATATGACATGCATATCAGGTCCTTCACTTTTATTACTCTGAGTATCAAGCAATTCAGGCCTTACTAAAGTATTTTTGCTATCTGAATCTATTAATCCTATTACATTTTGATTGCCCAGCTTTACCATAGTAGTAAAATATCCTGCACCTAGCAGAGCCAAATGAGTAGTACCCCCACGTATTTTTGGACAGTATCTGGCTATATGGCCTAGCCCTTGGCAGTTTCTACAAACAATGTCTGCTGGAAAAGAGCATCTTTTATTATCAGTTTTAGTGTCCTTCTTTAAGTCACTTGTGGTTGGAACACTAGTCCTTGTTCGGAAATAGTTCTTCCTGTTACCATCTCTTGGGACGTGAAGTCCCTTTCCAATATGTCTGGTGGGCTGTTAAAAGTCCTCAGCCAAGGAAATTGCTTTTCTGCTGTTTCTGGCTTATGTTCTTTTACCCATATTTGTACCTCATGGGGAGTATTTGTAAAATTGTTCAACAATAAAGGCCTCCATAATTGCAGTTACAGACTTTCCTTCTGGTTGTATCCACTTCCAACACAGTTCCGTAGATGTGTAAATGTCTCTAGCATTGTCTTGGGATGGTACTTTAAGGTACGAAACCTTTGCCTATATGTTTCCGAACTAATATCATATCTTTTCAGTATTTCAGTTTTTACCAGGTCATAATTTTCAGCATCTCTAGAGTCCATGTGACTATAAGCCAATTGGGCCTCCCAGACAAATATGAGGGCCAACCCGACCACCCACTGAGTTTGTGGCCAATTACAAGCCCTAACCACCCTCTCAAACGTAGTTAGGTAGGCCTCTATATCATCTGAGTTAGTCATTTTAGTTAGCTTGATGTCTTTTGGGTTGGAGGTACCACTATCCCCATTATTGCCAATATTAGGCCCAATTAATTGTAACACTTTCACAGTCTCAGCCCACCTGATTTCCTGCTGCCGCAGTTCCCGTCTCCTTTCCTGGGCATTTGTTTCCCGCTGTTTCTCCATCTCACTCTGTCGAATCGCCAGCCAATGTAATAAACCAGCCAAGTCCTCAGGTGGTTCCTCTCTGAAGGGAGTCTTCTGTAGAACCTCCTCAGACTCCTCCTCACTGCATGTTTCCTCCTTTGCCATGGGATCCTTTCTCCTGACATCTGGACCCAGTCCTGGATTTAAAGGGTCTCCTGTCAAAGCCGTCTGGGTTCTGGTCACCATTCATAACTTCTTCTCCTCTCCACCGGATGCCATCTCCACTCCAAGTTGTCTGGAACCCTGGTCAGGTTCCTTACTGGTTTCTCCCAATTCGCCTTAGACAACCAGTAATATCCCACTTCTGAAACCACTTTGTCGTAGGGTGTGGGTGTAGACAACTTAACACAGGTAGAGACCAAAGGTAGGTTGTGACACACAAGAACGCCTTGAGTGCCTTTTATTATAATGATCCAAATAAAAGTTCAAATAACATAACCAAGGAGGAAATAAAACACTGAAAAACTGGATACAAATCAAATCCTAGCTCACCAAGAGCTTACAGTTACTTTTCAAGGTGTAACATAGAGTGGAAGTAGTTTTAGTCTAACTTTCCACTATCTTCTATGGTTCTGGAACAGAGTTTCACCTACTCCTTCCACTGCTATCTAACATCTGTGTCTACCTTTCTCTCTTTATAGGAATTCACAGGCATAATTAATCATGTGGTCACTGTAGTCTGCCCCTAATTAAATAATTACACTTTATTTCTGCACTAATACACAAAATGGGGACTACAGTTATAACAAGTTGATATTCTATTTTACAATTTTGATATCTTAGTTACTACAGTCTTCAAAGCAGGTTAAAACACATATTCAATAGTTTGAAACCTTAATTACCTAAATTAGCTAATAACTCTGCCCACATTGTGATGTCACTCAGTTCTAGCCTCTACAAATGTGCTTCATTCTGGGCTGCCAGATCCTTTAGGGCGCTTCAGTCAAACAACAACCAGGTAATCTGTAGGGGCTTCTTCTTTAAATACTGCCTAGTACATTTGTTTAATGTGTCCTTGTGTTTTCTTCATGCATGTGGATAAAAACTCAAACAAAAAGCATAACCTACAAGTCTGATAAACAGACTGACTAAACCCTTTTATTTAGTGGGACATGCTGCTTTCATTTTTGTCACTGCTTTCCCTTTTGCAGCTAAACTAGCTAGCACAACTCACATCTGACAAGGAAGACCCCTTGTATTTTAAAACTCCCGACCAGCCTTCTCAAAGCCCCACAGCTTCTCTCCTAAAGCTGTACCTGTAACAGCGCTAGTGCTAGCTTTCTTAAGGAGGGACTTAATTCAGTAACCTCAACAGGGGAAAAAGGCTCATTTTTATTAATTCATTCTGTTAAACAATGCAACAAACGCCATAATAAACTTCGGGCGTTTTGTGCATTTTTCTTTATTTGAAGTTAGGAATTCTAAGACAGGAGAGCAGAATAAAGGGGGTAGAGAATACACTATAATGGGCGGCCACTTCATTATAGTGTGAAAAGATAGAGGATACTGCTGCAGCAGAATTTGATAGAAGGAGAGGCAGATGGGGGACAGAAACAAGAGGCCAAAAGACTAGAAGTCTGTCTCGAGGATTTCTAAGTCCAAATCTGGGGCAATACTGCCACAACCTCTGCCAACCACTAGGGTTGCATGGACTACTGCCAGGTTTTGTCAGTGGTATTTTCTCTATGTAAGGACCTTTGCAAAAAGCCTTATGGAAAAGTCTTTGTAAATGGTATTCTGGGGAAATGCCTGAGCAGAAAGACACTCATTTACATTCTGGCCCACCTCACAACTTTGCCCTGGCTTAAATCCAGTTTGCAGGTGCAAACTTGGCTTTGTGAATACCCCTATGGCAGAAACTGGGTTTGCACTGGGGTAAAGTTTTGTGAATCTGGCCCGTAGAGTCATATAAAACTGTTCTTGTACGTGAGGATGACTGTGGTCTGAACAGAGGCACACACTTACATCAGACAACTACTGTGTGCTGAGAAAAATAGATGTGAGCAGCATCACTGTGTACCTGGTATCAAATGTGTGGGCAGCAGTGATTAAGACAGTGTGACTGTGTGAATGGAAAAACAAAATAGATGAACAAGGTACTGCACTTTAAAACTATTGCTTACGGAGACAGCTGTGGAAAACATCAAATCCAGTCATGCACTGAAGCTATCAACTGACTGTGTATTTTTTCAGTATTACTGGAGCTATCCTAGCTTACTATAACTGTGTGGAAAAAATATAAAAATATGGCCCAAACTGTAGTCTTTATTAATTTTATTTTGAATTGATAATGTAATCATGTTTCTGACCAGGGGACCATGTAATTCCCTCATTACAAGCTTTTTACACACCTCCTGCACTTGCTACTAACCACTCGGCCATCTCCTTTACCGTATGATCATCCCTCTCACCTGCCACTCTACTTTTACACCTGTCTGGTTGTCACTGAGTTTCCCCTGTGGTAGCTAGGCACTAATTGTATTATTAAATCTATAACTCTATATCCTATTCTATATATTTTGTAATTACAAGTCTTACTGGTCATTGCTACTATTCTGCTTTGTACTTGTGTAATTCCCTTTTCTAACTGGTCACTGTTTTCAGTTTGTATTATTAACTGCTATTACTGTAAAATGTTCATTTTGCCTGTACTCACCCTTCTGTTTCCCCCTTCCCCAGGACACATCTGGAAATGAGCACTTGCTGCTCAGTATGTTCTCCTGGTAAAATTTTCAATAAATAAATAAATGTATCAAGCTATATTGATGCATGGTTAGGTGACATGTGCAGACCAATCATAATGCTCTATTTTATTTACCCATTTTATAAGAAAGCAAGAAGACATGATGGCGTGTAGGCTGTTGCCTGATAAGAGCACACCCCATGTGCGTAGTGGGGCACCAGGTGCTTGTGCTGAGTGCCTTAAGAACCTCAGCAGTTCTCTTGACCAGGCAACAACCCACATCTCCAAAGTGTCTTTCTGCTCTTATAACATGGTTTCAAGTACTAAAAAATAACAAAAAGGAACAAAGCTTAAACAATGATAAAATTGTTTTTTAAACCCTGTTAATGGAATTTGAGATTAAGCAGTCCCTATATATAGTGAGCTCTAATGGAAAATAGAAAAGTGTATTAAGTGCCGTTAGAGTTTTTCACCTAGTGTTTCTTTATGATTGCATACCACCCCCATATATGTTTATTTTTTATTTTGAGTGTTTTCTTGCAGAGTTGATAGGCACCAGAGAAAACGTGCTGTTTGTAGAACTGAGAGCAGTGTAACAAGAATGCTGTTTACAACATTGTGAGCTGTAACTTTAGCAGATCAAGAGAGCGAGCAAGACAGGGAATTCCAAGTTGTAGTCTTCCCTCCCCCCCCCCACACACACATACACTAACATTTTATTATTTTTAGTGTTTTCCTGCTGAGCTGAATGGCACTGAGAAGTGTGCTGTGTGTGGAGATAAGAGCAGTGTGAGAAGTTTGCTGTTCACAGTGCCATCAGCTGTAACTGTAGCCGAGAGAGAGGAGAGAGAGAGAGAGAGAGGGCAGTGACAGACTTCTTGGTTATGGTCAGCTTCGCAGTTGTTGTCATCAGTCCTGAACTTGTAACTTTTCTGGAGTTAAAAGTACCATCATGTTAGTACAGTAAAAGGATTTCAAAAGTGGATGAATAATCTAAGGACGGCAGTTTCAGCAATGGCGGTGGCGGTGGTGGAGGTGGTGCTCTGCATGTAAAAAGGAGAGTGAAACCACATTCAAATGAGACTGCCAGAGATGCACAGCTGTGTTCAAAATGAACAGTATTTATTGCAGTTGAGCTCAGGACTTGGTGTTCCTTCCTTGCCATGCCCCTGATGAAGGGTGATTCCTAGAACCGGGGGGGCAACTTTGTGAGATTAACAGTTTCTATTTACACAAGTGCTGAGCTTGTCTACAATAAAAAGTGGTTAATGTTGAACACAGCTCTGCATCTTGGCAGTCTCATTTGAGTATGTTTCTCTCTCTGTCTTGTTCTACATTTCCAGGTTACCAGCCTGTGGTAACCTGCACCTACCAGCACCATAGTTCACAGATGTTACTTATTCCTGGTGCTCTGGATGCACAGAGGAATGTCACAAGACGGAGAGGTAAACTGAAAACAATAACTGATTAAAGAAGGTGAGAGTGGAGGCATGAATCTCTGAGTGCACTGCATATTGCTGTCACCAAAAAGTGCCAGCCTCAGGGTTGTTCTCCTATATGGACAGGGGTTCTGACCAATCAGGACCCAGGATTTCCTTTACCCATTTTATAACAAGAAATAATTCAACCTAGGGGAGGAGGGACAAACAAGATCATAATGTCATGAGCCTGGAGGCTGACTGACATTATGACTTCATCAGACTCTGGAGATGGAGTTATTACCCTTATTGCACACTTAACCTTATTGCATTTTACATAATGTATTAAAATGTAGGTTATTGTTGTGACTGAAATTTCTGTTGTTTTTTTTCCATTTTATGCATGCATGGTTTTGCAAGCAGCGTTGTGTGCACAGTCAGGTTGTGTGGTGTATGTTTATGGAGGATTCTGGGACTATTTTCATTGATCTGGCTGTAAAGGATAGAGGAGCAGCTGTATACATCCTTTGCATAGTAGATGAAGTAGAATGGGGGAGCAGCATTTAGTCAGTGTGGGCAGTCACTGAGTAGTGTTGCAGTTGGTCAGCACTTAAAGCAGGGTTCCAGTAAGCAGCATGGGGCAGCATTCAGCCAGTATGTGTGCAGTCATTGTGTGTGTGGTCAGCATTTTAGGCTAAAGAGCAACATGGAAGAAGCAGCATTTTGTATGAGATTGAATGGGAAGAGCATCAAGGTAGATAACAACGGTGAGATGAAGATGGGTCACAGGTTGTAAGGGGATGAGGAGAAAAGCACGTTGTGAGCAACTGCAACTGGTTTCTGGCAGGCATTCTATGGTTAATGTTTAGTAATGTGCTGGTTTTGAGGTATTGAAGGTGCTGTAGTTTTACAGTCTTTTTAGTGGATTTATTTCTCTTTTAAGATGAGGGTGAGTTTTGACCTATGCTTTCAGTGCTGTTGTGCATACTTTAATTGCTGTGTTATATAGTTTTAATTGCTTAATTGATGAGATATACATTCTTGAAATTAATGGAATACACAGGAAAACACTGTTAATCAGTCCTGTGATTGAAAAGTCTATCCATATATTAAATATCAGTATTAGGTCAGGCACTGTATGTTCTACATATTTTCTTCCTCAGTTTAGGAAACATCTTTACCAAAGTGCATGTAGTTTTCAGTTTTACAGTGCTTTCCCTTTAGACTTACATTGTGTTGTGTCATTATTAATCTTCAACTTCCATGGAAGGGGAAGCACAACTGCAGTGCATATGTTAAAGGCTTTGACAAATTAAGAAACAACATTCTTCAAACATTTTTGCTTGAGGAAACCTTTTAGTCTATAAAATAACAATGAAGCTTGCCATGATGAAACCCAGTTCTGCAGAATTCTGCAGCAGAGTTATTACAGGAAACAAAGCCATTTTAATAGGTTTAGTCTATTTTGTCATGCTGGAAACTGTGACACTGCTCTTCATCCTGATGGGTTTCACTGTATAGTCCAGAGCATGGACATGTGTATTGTAAATTAAGAATGTATTTTAATAATAGTTCTACGCATTGTGGGATTGGAACTCTCATACCTGACTTTTGCTTAACATGAGCCCAGATATTCAAAAGGGTTGCGCATGGCACAACAGTGTTGCACCATGCACAACCCACTGATGCACCCTGGTGCGATATTCAAAAGGGGAAAGTGTGCAGCACAAATCCCGATGTGCCGGAACACATCAGTAATGTATGCAGGCGCAGGTGGGGGGGGTGTGCCAATGCATACTCTGCACAGCCCGATATTCAGCCCGGGATGTGCAGAGCCATGCATGCATAACCCTTACCTGTGCCAGCACAAAGCTGATCCAAAAATGGATGGCCACCCACAGGTGAGCTGCTGCATTGCCAGGGTGCAACACGGCGTTGCCACCTGTGGGTGGCCACCTAACTCGACCTCACCTCCGTGGTGGTGCCCCCCATGCCGATTGCAGGCATCAGTAAAAATAGATTAATCCTATATCCCTGGTGGTCAGTGGACAGCTGCCCACCCGATCATGGGCTCAAGTGTGCAAAATAGATAACTCCTACATTCCTGGTGGTCCAGTGGACCGCTGCCCACCCATCGCGGGCTTAAGTGTGTAATAATAGATAACTGCTATGTCCCTGGTGGTCCAGTGGACCAATGACTGCCGATCGCGGGCTTAATTAAAAAGAAACATGGAATCCAATATTCCTGGTGGTCAGTGGACCGCTGCCCACCCGATCGTGGGCTAAGTAAACAATGGAATTAATTCTATATCCTGGTGGTCCAGTGGACCTGTCCGATCAATATTGGGCTGAATAAAAAAATTAACACTATTATCCTAGTGGTCCAGTGGACCCCTCCCCACCACCACTGATTCCCACCACCCTGCTCCCCGGTCAGTGGCGGGTGGCAGCATACCAGCCTGCCCTGCCGCCCGCTGACTGACACCATCGGTGGGGCTGTGCCCATTGGACGCCGCATGAGCCAATGGGCATGCAGCCCATACTATACTACACATTCCAGTTATGATCCATTCACATATCTGGAATATGTAGTACGGTATGGGCTGCACACCCATTGACTCACGCCAGGACCAATGGGCGACAGTCCCACCGATGGTGTCAGTTGGCGGATGGTGGGGCAGCAGGCGGATGGGGCTGCCGCCCGCCACTGACCGAGGGGGAGGGGCGGCTGGGATCAGTGGGCGGGTGGGGATGGGGGTCCACTGGACCACCAGGATAATAGTGTTATTATTTTTAATTCAGCCCATGATCAGGCAGACAGGTCCATTGGACCACCAGGATATAGGGAGATAGATGTTCACACTTAAGCCCACGATCGGCAGACTTCGTCCACTGGACCACCAGGATATAGGATTCGGCAATACATTTATTTTAATCCACGATCAGGCAGCCAGCGTCCACTGGACCACCAGGGATATAGGATTATTTTTTTTTTTAATGCAGCCCTTGATTGGGCTGTGGGGCACGATTGCCGCATTTCGCAGGGGCGTTGTCCCCGATGTGGCTGCCGCCTGGCAGGTGCCAGGTGCAAGTCATCTGAGATCGGTACACCTGCATGCAATGAAGAGATGATATGCAAATGGCCCCCATTTGTGCCTTGCATACATTATGGCCCCATTTGCATGTTGACTTTTGAATATCGTCAGTTGTTGTGCCTAGTGCAATGGAACTTGCGTAGTACATCCTCATGCTCCACTCTGGCGCTGGCGCGGTGCCACTGTGCCATGTGCACTCGGGTGGCCAGGGTGCGATATTCAGTGATGCTGAGCCATGGTGCAGCTCCATTGAATATCGCCCAGTCCATGCCCCTGCGCAGCTAAGTTGAGCTGTGCCCAGGCTTCGCGCCACAGCCTGGTGCAGTTTGAATATCTGGGCCCCAGTGTTTTACCACTGCAGAACATGCAGCAGTTCAGTCTTTGAATGCTATAGAGTTACAAAAACCCTGGAGTATCCCAATCGCATATTATAGAAGCACACTAAAACTGATACAAATGTTAGTTGTTTTCAATAGGGGCTATAGAGGTCAAGCAAAATGCATTCCCTTGTTCACATCTAGTGGAGAGGGCACAATGTTATTACATGTGTAAGAAACTCTGACAAATGCAGCAACACAGACTTTATTGGTACCAGCAAATTACTGTTTTATCCCTCAAAAATATATTCCTAGAATTTAAATTTGTATATTGCAAAGTTTAGTGACCTTTAGGAGAGGAACTTTCATATTTCTTTTTGCATCTTATTTCTGGGTGCCATTTGACATTTGCTCCTCTGAACTATACTGTAGTTTTGCCATTAAATTGTAGGGCATCTAGCAAGTAACATTTACACTGCAAAGCAAGACATATGTATTTTAGAGTTGCCAACAGTGATATATAGCACCATGCAGCATAGCTAGATATATCCAGTAACCTCATAGGAAATCCAATTGAAATGAATAAGGATTTTACAGTGCTAAGTCTAGATTAAGCCCATACTAAAGGTGTGTTTGGCTTACTTGCTGAAAACCATGAGTCAAGGGACAGTTGATGTGTCTGGCTTCCTTTCAGCTCTTCAGCAGATTGAAGAAATGACATGGCATTTGTTTACATGACTAACACACTGAGCTTCTGCAAGATTATGCAAGTCACAGGACTTTAAGCAGTCAATCAGTGCTGCTGAAGATTCTGATATCATCACACTGCTCATGACCTGGTGCTACATCTAGTTCTCTTTCAGCAGAAGAGAATGTGTGTGCATTGAGAGGAACATCTCTTCAGTTATTTTGAAAAAGTTGTTTTTATCACAACAACACTGATGTTCATCAGAAATATTTAATTATCATAATAGCTAGTTAACACCAGTTTACTGTAGTTTCTGTTCTGGGCAAACAAGTAAATGGTATGCTGCTGCAGAAAGAACTCAAGTCAGTGTGTTATTGCAGTGGCCTGCAGCATGGCAGAGACTGAGGTCTTTCCAGCAGGGGACAGGGATGGACGGGATGAGAAAAGCACATGAGGAGATGGGAAAGAAGCAAGGAAGCAAGAGTGCAGAAGAAGAGTGAGAAAGTACAAGAGGAGGTGTGTTATGAGGAAATAAATGCATGAGAGGATGATGAAGAACAAGAAGAGCTTGAAAGTGTGATGTTAGATGCACCACTGACTGGTGGTTACAGTGTGATCCTGAGGAGTGGAGACCAGAATGGGGGAGAGGGCAAATTTAGATAGCTAATGAAAAAGAGAAAAGCAAGAAAAGACGTTTCTCAGCAAAGGAAATCTAAAGCCAAACTCCAGCCCCTACACAAACCTTTTTGTTCTGTAGCACATGCTGCCACTGGAATAAATGAACACTAGATGGGGGAGCACCTTGAAATTCATGTCAGTGCCCCCATAAAATCCCCTGTCCAGGAGGTAAACAACAGCCCAGAAATCAAATCTGTACACTCACTTTAGCCTAAATATTTAAAGTGACAATGCAGGTGCAAACACCATAAAAGTGCATATGGCATATCATCCTGGCAACTAGCCCATAACTTGGTAAAAAAAATCATACCTAAACATTTCACTCCAACCTGGGGTTTCTTCAGTGTAGGGTGAAATGTTGTGGTGTGTTTGTCTTTTTTTTTTTTTGGTACCAAGCTATTTGGAGGTTACCAAGGTGATGTGCTGTGTGCTACATGCCGGAATTGTATGCAGTTTGTACCTGTAATGCCACAACCATAGATTCATGAATAAAGTAGATCTGGTAAGAGGAAGAGAAGGGCATGGGAAAAGGGATGGAGGCATTGATAGACACAGAAGAGCAGGGATTTCATATGTACCAATAAGGTTATGATATTCTCCCTGTGGCAGTAGGAAGTAATATGCTCAGTTTCTGTTTCTATCTGCCCCGCTGCCTGTCCTCTTGTTATGAATACATTGCATATCTCCTGCTGTGCAGCCATAAAAAGCATGCTGTAATCAGTGTACTATCAGTTAGGGTCAGTCTACTCAAACTTTGGAAACAAATGTTCTGGAAGATCATTTAAAAGGTGAACATGGCATCCTCCTAACTAGAGATGTGTGAAAATAACAAAACTACTAAGTAAAACTTTGTAATGTCGCTTGACCTCATGTAGTGCAAAGTGACATCTTGTAAAGTTTTTAATGGCAAAGTTACACATAGTGGTAGTTTGCCAGCAAAAGTAATAGTTAAGTCCCATTAGGTATACTGTAAGCGTGTGTGTAAAATTATGCAAAGTGTTTCTTTTGAATTCATTGTTTAAAAATGTTCTTTAAATATAGAAGCCACTCCCCACCCTTTATGAGATATAGTACTCAACCCAGGCTCTTTATTGATGCATTCCCCATTCCCTTCACCCTCTAGCACCCACCTCCCCCTCCTATCTCAGCAAAGTTTCATAATAAAATATATCCTTTCTCCCAGACACACTGTATCAGTACACCCCACTACTCACTTCTCCCACCCCATTCCTGTTGCCAAAGTCCACAAATAGTGTGATAAACTCCACCTTACCTACTGTCAGGCACCCAGCCTCCCACCTGCTCCTCTTGCTCCCCAAGATCCAAGCAACTAAAAGGATACATAAGTAAGTCAGTTTGTTAAATCTGTAAAAAAAGGAAAATCCAGTGCTGGAGCATGACATCACTCTTCACTGCCCTGCTGCCAAATAAATGAACAACAGCATCCTTCCCAATGCTAAGATCTGAATGGCTGCTGGTTAACCAGTCAGGTGTTGCAATAGCTGGACTTTATCATTTATTCATTCTATTGCAGGAGATCAGTGAATGATGAGGGTGTCTATTCTTACCCCAGCACTATTCTTATTTTTTTTAATACAGGTATTTATATTGAATCCTTAGTTTTGTAAAAAGAGATTCCAGCCATATTGGTCCTTGGAAAATAGGAGAAGATGGAAGGTGTGATACCTTTTATTGGACCAACAAGTGTACCCTCTTTTACAAGACACTTGTTGGTCCAATAAAAGGTATCAAACCTTCCATCTTCTCCTATTGTATCCTTATAAATTTTGGGCTGGGGTATAGGGGCTATAGTATGGGTAGATTGGGGAGTTGCTACACTTAATATGAGTCAGGGGACAAGCAGAGAGTGGGGGTGGTGGATGGTGCATTTACTGATGTAGCATGAGTGTGGGAAGAATATCATTTTTAATTATGATAATTTTATTGACAGTTATTTCAAGAAAATCACCTTAGACAGACATGATGCAGCATGCTGGATAGCAGCTCCATTTCACCGCTCCAGCCACCCGCTGCATTAAAGTTCATTTTATGAAACAAATAATTTAAATAACTCAACTCTATCCTAACTAGAAGATCTCAATGCCTACCTTTCATCGATGCAGCCTAGGCCACCATGGATGACGAAATGAAGAGGTGCCTCACGACACACTCCCGGTCACGCCAGAGAAGGCCCCAAAAACCCAGACCTCCAGCAAAACAGAAGGTCCATTGATAGTGCACTCCTCCACTGACCAGGAGCCACTCACCCTGAGCAGATTTCAATCCATTCCGGGATGAGCTTCGATCCATTACCACAGAAATAAAATCTCTTACCCATGTGATGGAAGATATCTCACAGCGTACTTCTGATAGTGAAGCTTGGATCTGTTCTCTCAAAAAGTGAGCCAATAAAATGGATCCAGAATTGGTTGCAACAAGACAGAGAATAGCCCAACTAGAACTCAAAGTAGAAGATCTAGAGGGCCGCAGTAGTAGAAACAATGCGGTCCTCATAGGTCTGCCGGAGAAAGAAGAGGGTTTGGACACTTCTCTTTATGCAAAAGCTGGTTGAGAAAATCACAGGCCTGTCTCCATATGGGCCCAAATACGTTATTGAAAGGGCACACCGGGCTCTTCGCCTGATTCACCCAGCGGGAGCTCCACCCCATCCATTAATTTTCTGATTCCTTAATTTCTTGGAGCCCCAGCATTTTCTCCTCAAGGTACGTGAATTATGAGAAGTAAAATGAGAAGGTACCAAAATTAGGATCACCCAAGACCTACCAGCTACCATACGGCAAAGGACGGTCTTTCATCCAGTGGTATCAAAGATTATTGCAGCCAGGATTAAGCTTAAAATGAACTATCCTGCCCAACTCCAAGTGCAGATAGCTGGCAACTGGGTCACTTATGAGGAGCCTGAAGCAGCAGTCAAAGGTCTTAGAACCATCCTTCTGATCCTTTCCGCAATCCTTGATCTGACAGACTGGGGGATTTGTTCATACATCTATCTCCTCAGATATACAGGGATCAAGTGTTTTCTATTTACAAATCAGAAGCAATAGTTGACTGACAATCCTTTCCATCATATGGACATTATTCATTTTTCACTGGTAGACCTCGGGTTTAATATGAAATTCTGTCTCTAAGCTCATCACACATCCTGACTAAGGGCAACAGGAAATAGACTTACTGGAGAACAACAGCAATCTTCCCAGATACATGCTGCTGGAAGTTATTTCCCTTCTTTTTTGCTAGCGACCAGGGATATAAATCTCAGTTCCTGGAAGAGAACACAATCGTACTGCAACTAAGCCAAAAGGTTGCACAGCTGTAGTGCACAACTCGAGACAGCAGATGGAGTGCAATGCTTCTGTTTAAGGTTGTGGACGTGACTTTACCGCATGCAATCCTATGACTGGTAGGAAACTCCTTTGGCTTCATCTGGGAATGACTATACCTTTCACTTTCTGAATAGTTCAACATTGTAATCGCATCACATTCGTTGTGTTAGATGTTTTTCTTCATGCAGAAGGCCCGATGTTAAAGCTTTTGGAAGACACCTGGGGTTGTTTAGGGCTTTTAAAAAAACAATCTTTATTGTGTTTACTGCAATTTCGATTGTTTTTCAGGAGACATTCTGGGTATTGTTGCATACTGATGGTCGTTCCCCAAGAGACCATTGCTATACTGAGACTTACTTTTTGCTTTTAGCAGTAAAATTCTTTAAATCATGGAGTAACATGTTTATTACTTAGTAGTTTTACTGTTATTATTCATAAGGTAGTATACAAATGCGAGTTGTGATACTGATTTAAGGAAAAGGAGTTAGGACGTTTTCCTTGTAGTATTGCCAGTATCTACTGGATAAGGTTACCTCTTGTTATTTCACATTTATAGTTGTGGGATTCAGATTAGGTGGCTGGAGGGAAGGAGCAGTAGAATGGCATACTGCAGAGTGCAGTTCATGTCAGTAGGGGGAAGGGAGGTTGGGGTTATAGGGCTAGGAGGGTTTCTCTGTACCTATATAGGTTTTGGGGTTTAATGGGATGTAGTGGGATGTAGTGGGAGGTTAGATGGGTTAAGAGGAGGGGAGGGTTGCACGGACCAAATCTTCCTTATTAGCTTAGGCAGAAATTTCTTCCTTTCATCCAGAGGAGTACAGTTCCTAATGGATCAAACCTATGGCTAGAGACTTAGTGTTTGCTACATGGAACATCAAGGGAGCAAGACACAAGCTAAAACAATATAAAATATTAAAGCACTTGCAATTATTAAAGGTAGATGTTACCTTCATACAAGAATCCCATTTACTGATTCCAGAAGCCATGAAGCTGAGACAGCAACAAATGGGACAAGTCTTTGCTGCCACAAGCAGTACCCAAAGCTGTGGGGTAATGATATTGGTAGCAAGGTCTGTCCCATTTCCTCCAGTGAATGTTATTAATGATCCTAATGGTAGATTTGTTTGTTCATGGCAAATTGCATACCACTGATATTTTGTTGAGCAGCATTTATGGTCCGAATAATGACTCTCCAGGGTTTTTTCTGCAGCTGGTTAACATATTAGTTCCCTTCCTCTCAATCCCAATGATTATAGGGGTGATCTAAAGTTACCCTTTGATCCAAACATAGATTGCACTGGTTGCAGGTTTAAAGGCCTCTCTCCAGCTCAAAGGGCACTAAGGGATATGCTGGACCAGGTGGGTTTAACTGATGTCTGGAGAATCCTTTACCCTTCTGATAGAAGATACACATTTACCTCCCCAGTCCATGGGACCTCTTCAAGAATAGACTATATATTGATCTTGCACAGTCTACTACCTGTGGTATTGGATTCATCCATTCATCCGGGTCCCCCTTCGAATCAATCATTGGTTACGTGTCAACTCTCTTTATCCTCCCTCCCCAAAGGTTGAGCATGTTGGGAGCTCAATAACCAGCTCTTAAAACACCCAGGAACAACTCAATACGTTGCAGAACACATCACATAGTTTGTATCAGTTACCCATAACTCCACAGGTAAACCCGATATAGAATGGTGTGCATTAAAACTTATCTAAGGGGTTTACGGATTGACCTGGCCTCAAACAGAACAAAGAGAGAAAGTCAAATGTTAAATATCCTTTCTCAAATTAGAAACATCGAAACCACGCTGTCCCGCATAACTCAGAGCAGAATAAACAGGAGCTCACAAGGTTGAATGATTCTTATCTAGACCTTCTGAGGGAGAAGGCATTCACAATTCTAAAAACTAATGCTTCGTACTCGGACAAAGGAGAAAAAGAGAGTGGCCTTCTTGCTAAGACTCAAAGAACAAGAGTCTTCTAGGCTCATTGCTGTTATTCGGTCATCCATAGATGGTTCATTGAAAACTGCTCCGGCTGACATCTCCGCAGAGTTCACTTCAAACTACAAAAGGCTATATGGTCCAATATCAAACCCACCTTCTCTTGATAAGCTAAATAATTATCTCACAGAGTCTCATCTGCCTTCCCTCTCAGAAGCACATCAGCTTCTCTTATGTGCTCCTTTATCGCAAGCTGAGATTTTCAGAGTAATAAAAGAACTACCCACAGAGAAGACCCTGGGGCCTTATGGCTTCTCTTTTCATTTTTATAAGGTTTTTGCAAAACAACTGGTCCCCTTCCTTCTACTCCTTTATCTGCCAATTCTCTCAGGCTCCGCAATAGATAAATCACTCTTTGAAGCCCTGATCATTCTCTTACCCAAACCCAGAAAGCCCCTGATCTTTTAACTAGTTACAGACCAATCTCTCTCTCAGTCTAAATTACTGGCAGGCCATATAAATGCAGTTCTCCTGACCTTATAGGACCGGAGCAAGTCAGCTTCATGAAGGGCAGGTCCTCAGTTGACCACCATGTATCTTGGCCCATGTCTTCTTGGTGTCCAGGTACATGGATTATTCTGCTGTTCTCATTTCCCTGGATGCGAGAAGGCATTTAATAGGGTTAACTAGAATTTCTTATTCCACACCATAGATGCATTTAGCTTTCCCTTAGATTTTCAAAATGGATTCAGGCACTTTATCAAGCTCCGTCAGGCCGGGTGTTGAGTAATGGAGTTATTTCTGATCTATTTCCTAAAATCTGGTACTAGTCCTTTTTTTCCTTTTCTTTTTTCTTTAAAGAGGTACAATGACATGCACAATTGTTATTTACCACTGCTGTTTACTTAACTGTCTGTACAAGTTGATTTGTATACAATACCATAACTTTATTTGTGACTATAACACCACAATAAAGCTTATTAAATTGGAAAAATGAAAAAAAAAAATCCGGTACTAGACAAGGCTGTCCCCGGTTCCCTCTTCTTTTTAACCTATACCTTGAACCTCTCATACTCCAGCTAGATAACTGTCCCAGGAGTCAAGGTATTACTATACAAAACTCCATAATTAAGGTATAATTAAGGTATCATCCTATGCAGATTTTCTTTTACTTCAACTATCTCATCCAACTTATCCATCCCACTATGCTGGAAATTATCTCAGAATATAGCATCCTTTCCAATTATAAGCTGAATGTTGAAAAAACAGTTGTATTTCCTCTCAATCATAAACTGCTGAAACAGGAAGTCATGGCCTTGGGATTGCCCTGGAAAAGATTCTGAGATATCTGGGAATTGATCTTCGAGAAGCACAAGTCTTTTACAAAGGAAAAACCTGGACTCCTAACTTCCCACTCTTAATCAAGATTTAAAAAGATGGCTCCTTCTCCTCTATCTCTGTGGGGTAAAATTAATCTGATAAAGATGAATGTTTTCCCGTCTTCTCTATCCCTTAACCTTTTAAACTTATGTCTCCCTTTGGTGGTTCAAGAAAGTGCATACTCTTATTATCGACTTTATTTGGGCGGTAAAACCCATGTCTGACCTTTTATAAATTAGCAGCCCCTAAAGTTAGTGGAGGCATCCGCCTCCCACATATCGGTCTTCATTAGTGGGCTAGTCATGCCAGTAAATATATCAGATGGCTTGTTCCAGAAGACCCTCAAAATCCATCCCTATATACACGCTCTCGCTTAAAATAGAACTGGCCCAGATTGTAAGTCACCACCTCTCTCCATCTGCACTTTTATATACCAAGTTAAAGGTCTCCCTGTACAACTCCATACTAGCCCAATCGCCACCTCTATCAGGGTACATTCCCAGCTTTGTGCTTTCTTGAGATATAATCACTTTCAAGATTTGACACAACCATTAATAGGTAACCCTAATTTTAAGATTGCTGGCAAAGTTCTCTTCCCCTCTGGGTCCCACGGCTAAAAGACTGTTCACACTCCTATTTTATAAATGATGCAGATGGGTCCTTGTTATCTTCACCTGAGATTATTGCCAATTTGGGCATCCCAACCTCAATTTTTTTAATTTTCCTGCTCCGTCACCTTTAGTAAAACCTTGGGGAAGTACCACCAAAGTTTAAAGGACCTGCATTTCAAGCTGAGATGGTTCTTCTGGCTGGTCTCCGCATGCCATATCTAAGTTCCCTCTGGCTGCCTACTCTTTTAACTCAGTTTCTACCCTATTCCTTAATACCTCCTAATTTTTTATCATTTAGGTATGAGGTTTTACTTAGCAGAGACTATATGGGATTGTTGTCTCTTCTCATTCCAGTAAAGCTTATCATTATGTACCTTTGTATGTTAATAATGTTGACTGGTATGTATAGACCCACATTGACCGGCACCATCACAATGTTTTTTTTTTTGCACCACTGTCCACCATAATTGTAATCTTATGAAGTGTACTGTATTGTATTAATGCCCAGGACCACCTTGAAAATGAGCTTGCTCAATGGTGTTTATGCCTGGTTAAATAAAGTGATTGATTGGTTGATTGATTGAAGTTGTTTAGTGCCCTATACGATAGGCTCTATCCGAGACATTTGGTCCATTTCTTTATTTGTCCTCCCTCTTCCCAGAGACAAATTTTAACTGGCTCGTACTGTGGCAAGGTTGTCATAAATTTATTACTCAGGATAGACTTCATCCCATGCAGTTTCATATATTACATAACTTATATTATACACCACAAAAGTTGGTCAGATATGGTATTTCCCCCTCCTCCACTTGTACAAGATGTACACAGGATGTAGGCAATTTGTTGCATATTTTCTTGACCTGCCCCAAGATAGCCGCTTTATGGGAGCTTATTAAACATAGAGTTGACCCCCTCCTTGGCCTTAAGGATTTTTCACTGCAAAATATGTATGTTGGGAACTTCTGAGATTCGGTCCTTACCCGTCCTTTTCATATGGCCTTATTTTCAATGTTGGTCAAGAAGTTAGTATTGAGACTTTGGAAGGATACTGAAGATATTTCCTATACCGAATGGCTGAGGGAACTATTAGCTAACCTCAGAACAGAAAGAGCAATTGCAAGCCTCTGTAATAACACTGCGAGATTCACTAGAATCTGTGGCCCCTACAGCTCTGTACTCACTTATAACCTGCCTAATATCAGGTATTGCATGGAACATCTGTTGTTATTTATGTACTTATACCATGCACATTCGAGGAGGGGACGGCCGGTGGAGGAGTGTAGGAGGAGGGTGGGAGGGAGATGATGGATCTCAGATTTTGTCATGTACTACTTTGTATTGTACAATATCTTACTGATTTGTCTTCCAAATGAACAACGTTAATAAACTTTGAATTGAAAAAAAATCACCTTAGAATCTAAATGAAAAATGTTAACCTGCTCTGAGAGTCCTGATGCTCTGAATTACTTCTTTTCACAATGGTGACAGAAATGTGGGAATGGGGGTTGAAATCTACTCTGTCTGCTGTTATCTAATAGCCAATATGCAGCGTGCTTGAGAGGTAAGGGTGTGGAGCAATCACATATTATTTGGTTAGCATCACCAAATGATGCATGATTACTCCTCCCCTTTTTGTTCTAGGCACACTGCATATCAGCTGTCAGAATGACATAAGAATAGATTTCAGCAGTATGCATGGGTTATCAAAGAAGGGACAGATTGACCCAACTGGGACTGATTGCACTGGCCAGGATTTCAGCTATAATTGCTCCTCCCTCTGTCATTTTCTTTGGTCATGTTGGGGTTCTCTTTACAAATGTGGGTCTTTGAGTTACTGTAGTGGCAAATTGAACTGAGGGGAATAAAAAGACTTATTGAGAGCTAATATGGTGCTAGTTGTTTTTGAAAGTGTATTTTCATTTTTGTGGATGGAAGGATGGAAGAGGCATGGAGAGTGGAAGACCACTGCAGGGTGATTGGTGGCCATGAGACTATCCCTAGTCACCTGCTGGAGAGGGATAAATACTTTTTAATATTTTGTTTTGTACCATTGTTATCCCCATGAAAAACAAATACCCAGATATTTTGGCCCCATGTACTCAGCACAATATTCAAAATAAGGTATGCATACATTGATTGGCTAGCCTTCCCCTGCAGCAGGGATTCAGCTGACCATGGACCTCAGTCATTGCAAGTAATCTTGGCTGGAACATAGGGTTAGTAGGCTGCCTAAATTGTGGTGTGGAGGACTATCCATAGCCAGTATTTAGCAACTACGATGGCAGTTTGTATTTTACATTTGTTTTCAAGGGAAGGTAGTACAGGGCATTGTACAAGATGTCCCTGCCAGCTAACGCTTGGGTACTGTTTCACAGGGCAGTAGGAACCGGTATGACAGGTACAGCCACGGCCATATCACTATTTGTCCCATTTAAAATATTACAGTGCTCCCTCATGAACCCTGCTATAGTGAAATCCCAGGTATTATTATCGGGGTACATGACTTCTTATAGCAAACAGCTGTCCATGTGTTAAACTTCATATCACCATTCATTCGTCTATGCTCATTTACCAGCATCAGCAGACTCTACTATGTGGGCTGCTTCAGAGGACAGACTCACATATAAAATAACATGCTGACTTTTTGTTCTCATAAAACTTGTCTTTTTGCAATTTCTGTAACAGCTATAGTAAATGAGCTTTAGGGAAAAATAAGCAATGCTCATGAAACAGAACAAAATGGCTTCCCAATGACTGGTCATACTTTCTACAAAGCACTTCAAGCACTATTTATAGTGTACAGTATAGGAATTTTTATTTCTTTTTTTAGTTTTATTTAAGGGAGACATAAAGTCTAAATACTGTTATTCTGCACTGTGTTAAGTATTACTGCAGTTGTCCCATTTCTCGGTCAGTACCATTGGCTGGCAACCTAGGTCAAGGCAATAGGTGCAGAACATACCTTGAGAGAGAAAAGATTACTTTAGGAATTTTGGCTGGAGTTTATTATTTTTTGAATAACAAGTAAATAATTTGAGTTGGGTATATTTCGCATTAGAAAAAATGACCATGATGAGAAAATGACAGCAAACCTGTTCAGGTAGTAGTCAATCCTATTTACTGTAGTTGTCATTTTAAGACATTGTTGTCTGGCCAGAGATTGAATGGGGGGAGTTTGTTGCTGCAGAGGAGGAGGAGGAAGAGGATTTTTCATATGATGGCACTACAGTCACCTTTCAGCTTGGAAAGATGAGTCCACCACCTCGCCTGCAGCTGGACCCATCCAGTCAGCCACAGATGGACACAAAAAAGGGACACCACATGAGCAAACTTGAACTGTGGCCAGCAGGGCTACAGGAGGACATTCCTTTCCTATCATCTGATTCCAGCTTTTACTACCAAAGACAAGCAGCTCACAGCAGCATTCCTTGCATTTGCCCTCTGCTCAAAGATAACAGCCCTTTCTGGTGCCTTGCCCCCCCCGCAATGCTGGGCTGACATGTCCGTGTGTCTGCTGCGAGTCTGTTCACCATTGCATGGCCTTGGCTGTATTCGAGGGCATGTCTCTGGTGAACATGTTTGTGAAGGATTGCTGGGTGAATGGGATCAGGCTGACCATGAGCAGACGGGTGACAAGGAGGATGAGTTCTATGAGTTCCGGGCTGGTGGGTGGATCAGCTCAT
Source organism: Neoceratodus forsteri (assembly GCA_016271365.2). Taxonomy (NCBI): domain Eukaryota; kingdom Metazoa; phylum Chordata; order Ceratodontiformes; family Ceratodontidae; genus Neoceratodus; species Neoceratodus forsteri. Next base: position 274,154,963 of record CM057453.1, on the reverse strand, counting down.
CCTGTACCAGTACCTTCCATCCCCATGGTTTATGCAAAATCTGCAGTATGTCTGGGCTTGAAATGCTTGGGAAGTTTGTCCTTTTACACTACAGCTGGTGTGCAATACAGGTTGTTGTAACTACAAAACTGTAAGTTCATGGCTGAACTGTATTATTTGTAAACTCAGTCTTGCTGCTAAACTTTAACAAATAATACTGGGGCACCATTCAGGTGTCAGATTCATGGGATTGAGCAATAGAATTTCAGGTCACTCCCAAACCAGTTGACATGTTAGCAAAACATAATTCTTAATAGGGTTGCTGACATAACAATACAAAATTAAACAGTGACAATTCATTATTTTGTTAGCAAGTATGTGTTACTGTCTTTGGTGAGTAAGAATCCATCTTCTAACATTAATGTTCTAAATGAAGCTGGTCTCCCTGATGGAAACTTTCTCTCAACTAATTGAGCTGAGTCCGCAGCTTGCTGCCCTCTTATTAGTTTCATCCCTGCTCTACTATTTCACAAATAAACAGCTACACAGGTGACTCACCTATGCTGCTTATCTGTGGAACAGCGGGCAAGGGATAAACAGGTGAGTACAGCAAGCTGCTGACTCTTTTCAGTCGATGAGAAAGAGAGAGAGAGAGTTTCCATCAAGAAGACCAGATTAATTTGTAAGCATTTCATTTTTTCACGTTAAATTTAAATACAGTGCTGTTCTTTGGCTGGTTGTATTTTGAAAGGGGCAAGGCCATATTGATGATGTCATAATGACATCACTATTGAGTCACATGCTATGGCCTTACCCCTTTCCAAATGTTTCCTATTTCATACATTGCATACATATAAAGTCAACCATCTGAAAGCATCAAATTATTTTCAAATCACATGATGTTAACTTGTAAAATTAAACTGTACAAGCATTTGGTGACATTCATTTAGTACCATATTTGAGTCTTGTAAAGCTCAGCCCAGGGTTGAAACTCCAGCTTGCCAAAATGGCAACCTATATTTGACAAGATTGTACTGTAGGGATAATCTGAATTTAGAGCTGCAATTAGAGTGTTTTTGCACAGATATTTTCCAAGGTACATTATCAGCTATTTAGGGTCCAGCAATGAAAATTAAGTATCTGTTGCATGCTTATAACTTTTTTTCATTGACAAATACATGTTGCCATTTACTGATGGGCTTGATTGATGGGATCACAAGCCATAGTAGTAGCTCTTTGAACAGCAGGTTATTAAAGGATTGAAAGCTAGCCAATGAAGAATGAGAGGTTTTCTTTATTTCATTTGATGTAACAGATACTGTGGAAATGGGTCTTAGATACTGACATCACCTTTGGAATTTTTTGAAGAGGAATGATTTCAACATTCTTCTGTTCAGATAAACTTCCTGCATGAATGGCATACTGATTATATATGTTAATCACTTTCAAATCATTTAAAGTCTGAGCTGCTTCAACATCATCCTGCAAGTAGATTTTCTGCTTCATAGCAATTTATGTAATTTCTGTACAGCATCTAAAGAGAAGTGAAAAAAATTGAAATACAGTCAGCTGGTTTGGATGGTGGTTTGAATGATGAAACTGTAAAGATATTGGTTCTGTGGAGTACAGATGAAATACCAATGATTTTACTTGCATTCATAATACTATTACCCCATCATCCTTCAGTATTCAGCACATCAAGGTATAGAGTGACTGCTGAGGTTATACTTTTATACAGATAAGCATTCTAATTTTTGGTAATGATATAATAGCTTTCTGAAATTTGTACTAGGTCAGAAATTACATTTGGGTCCATTCCTGTTTGCAAAGTTTGGAGATACAAAACAAAGTGCAAACAGCTGCCAATTCAGTGACACACTTTGAAGCAAAATGCAAACATTGCAGAGGTCCCGCACCCATTACTAAGTCACAATTCAGATTAGTCTGACAGTACCAAGCAGGTTCTATCAGGGCTTTCACCTATTAACATACTCATTAACTACTACAGAGAGCTCTGTATATAGCGTGAGATATACTACACCATGCACAGAACCCCTTAACAGATCAGTAGCCCCATCCAGCCACTGGAATCCTCAGGGTACTTTTCTGGGCTGAAGTCCACAGCACTTGTATTGGCCTCTAGTGTTGCTTTCTCATGGTCCAGTGGCTACACCTGCTCCTCAGTTTCTTAGCATTCCCTAGTGTCTAGTGAAACCTCTCTACCTATCCTTTTATCCTTTACAATATCAGTAGGACTGGCCTATCCTGCAGCATTTCCTGTCCACACTTGCTTCTCCATTACAGTCATCCTGTAACAATTGTACAGGTGGGAGGCTGGCAAAAGTGTTTGACAAGGTTAGTAAAACCAACAGTCTCCACGCTTTGTGCATAGCCACGTGTGCCTTTTGCAACATGGTAATCCTGTCCCTTCCTTCCCTACATTGATGCAATGTTTTGAGACAGTTCAGAGGGGCTGCAACTCCCATTTACAATGTGCAAAGTAACTGTCGATTAGCAGTCTTGTGACCACTCAGTTACAGTCCCAACACATGTGAATCAAGACCATAGTTTCGTACTAACCCCTCCTCCCATGCACACATATACAGTAAAGAGCAGAAATTTGAAATAGCTAAGTATTTTGAAAGATTGTTGGTTTTCAATCTAAATAACCCTAACAGAGACCAGAAGAGGTATGAGCTCCTGTTTTATATATTAAGGTAAGAAAATACAGATCCAATCTATATTTGATTTTTGGTCTAGATGGATAAGTAGACAGACACTTTATTAGAAAGGTAGGGTCTGCAAAGTAAAATGGGACCTTCAATTAGGGTAAAAACAAAAACACAGGAGGGAGTTACTGTGTTAGTCTAATTTGGGGGAAGGGAACTGATAATCACCTTTGCAGTTAGCTGGGTAAGGAGGATAGCTGTGAATTGGGACGTGTGACTTAGGCAAAAGTGAAGCAAGTGTCTGCATTTAGACTTCCCTGTAGTTAGGTTTTGCTTATAGAGCAATTTTGCTATCAGAGCAAAGAGGCAGCTGACAAAGGCAGCTAGAACATTTCTACAAGAACATTTCTAAGGAGGGGGTTAGTAGACAGATATTTTATTAGTAGGGTAGGGTCTGTAAGGGTAAATTTGGACCTTTTCTTAGGATAAAAATGAAACACAGGAGTTAGCTTGATAGTCTGAATTGGTGGAAGGGAACTGATAATCATCTTTGCAGTTAGCTGGATCAGGAGGTAGCTGTGGTTGTCAGGTGTGGCTTAGTCAGAAGTAAAGAAAAGACTTGGTTTGCTAGCCAGGCACCTAGCTTCACTCTGAGCTCTTTCCTTCCAAGACTGCTTGAAAGGCAGAGTAGAGAACCTTACCAGAGCAAGGGAAAGGATTAAGACTTCTTTGGGCTAAGCAGATTTACCGTGTGGTGTTTTTTATTTTTACTCACAGGGATTGCTACTGTTTGTTGCTAACATTTCATTGCTTTATTTTCTCTGATTCAAATTGTTGTTGCTGGTATGCCTTCTTCTGCATTATTACAAGGTGTGCCTACAGTGTGCTAACAGATTACTGCTGTAATCTTCTGATTCAAATTGTCTTTTGCAAGGTATATCTTCTGTTACTGCTTTATTTTTCTCTGTAGCAAAGTGTTTCTTACAGGGTATATCTTCTCTGAAATTATTACAGGTGGAGCTTACATTTTTGTGACTTTTTTATCATTGGGCTAAGCAAAATTACTGTTTGACACTGTTTTATTTTATTCTTGGTTTTTTTTTGTGTTGAAAAGGTTTGTTGTCTCAGAGGTGTTTCAGTCTCCTTCTCACATTGAAGGAGCTAATTGCTTTCCTCCCACAGCTCTTCCAAAGGATTAGGTGTGTATGTGAGAGGTGGAGCTGGCAAACGGTCAGTAATTTCCAACAGAAAGAAGGGTTAAAAGGTCAGGTTAGTTGATAACTTGGAGGTAGAAGACTTGGTATGCTGGCCAAGGAACCTAGCTTCACCTGAGCTCTTTCCTTTCAAGACTGCTTGAAAGGCAGAGTTGAGAACCTTACCAGAGCAAGGGAAAAGGATTAAGACTTCTTTGGGCTAAGCAGATTTACTGTGTGGTGTTGTTTTTATTTTTTACTCACAGGGATTGCTACTGTTTGTTGCTAACATTTCATTGCTTTATTTTTCTCTGTAGCAAAGTGTTTCTTACAGAGTATATCTTCTCTGAAATTATTACAGGTGGTGCTTTACAGGTTTTACAGTTTTATCTAACATTAGGATAAGCTTTCAGGGTTACTGCATTTGTTGTTGACTGATTGTTTCTGCTCTTATCTCCTTGTTCTTTCGTCCATGGTTCTTCTTTTTCAGCAGGGGAAGGGCCCAGCCACCCACCCCCATCCCCAAACACCCCAGACTACACTCCTTTTATAGGGTACCACAGTTGTGACATTTCCTGTGGCAGAGCAGGAAGGGGCGGATCAGTGGGGCATCCACAAGGTGAGCTCATTTACAGGGGAACTAGTAATTTAACTTGTTATAACAAGTTAATCAAAAACAAAACACAATCAAACCATTACTTGCATTTTTTTTCCTTCTAATTACTCTGATTAGGTTATAAACCCAGCAACTTATCTGGAATGGATATCATTAACTGCAGGTACTGTGGAACAATTTTCAGAAGGACAGTCTTACAGGATTTAGGACACTGTCCCACATGCTGAGCCATTGGAGATCTTAGGGCTCAGCTCCGGGCAGCATGGGCAGAGATTGCACGCCTCAAATTTCATATTCAAGAGGAAATACATTATAAGAACCACCCGCCATTTCCCCAGCATCCAACAGAAAACCTGACCCCAGAGGGTAGTTGGACCAGGAGGTTGGGTAAGTGGTTATGAGGGGCAAATCAGGTGCCCTATCACTCTCTCTGCTCTCCAACATATTACCTCCAAAACCATATAAACACTACAACAGGTATCTGCCTCTATCTCTGAAATCAAACAAAGAGGAAGAAGACACTGCAGAGCAGGACACTGCGCACAGGAGCTAGCACAACAAAACTCACCCAAATCAGGAACCAAAACAAAAAAGCAAAAGGGAATCCAAAAACTTCTGATCATAGGAGATTCCATGATTCAGGAGTTGATACCCAACTCCAGCCTGGGGTAATGGTCATATGTCTCCCAGGTACATCAGCATGGAGAGACACTGACCACATTGCTAAAATTGTTCACAAAGCAGGAGAAACCATTGATGTCCTAGTACACATAGGGACTAATGATCTTGCAAGCTGGTCAGTTGTGGAGACCAAGGAACACCTGACCAGGCTGGGTGACAAACTATCATCCATTGTATCTGGTATCTCCTTCTCTGAGATCCTGCCAGTCTGGGAGAGGGGGGCAGATGGACGGAAGGTCAGAGAAGAGGAGATAGGGGAGCTAAACACGTGGCTCAAGGGCTGGTGTCAGGAAAAAGGACACAGATTTGTAGGGAACTGGCAACAGTTCTGGGAGCGAAAGTTCTTTAAATTTGATGGACTGCATCTGACTAAGGAGGGAGTCAGTGCATTGGGGCAGAAGTTTGACATCTTTGCAGAATATTTAAGCTAGCAAATGGGGAGAGGGGTGCAGCACCCCATACGTCGAATGGGAAGAACATCCGTCCCCCCTCAGCTAGTGGTCAAACAGGGATTCAGCATGTTTGCAGTTCATTTGCATCACCAGGTAAGAAAAAAGGTTTGTCCCCCCATACAATGCACAGGGTAATGCAAACCTCACCCAACAACTAACACACCAAAATCTGGCCAATGGAAAATCATGTACACAAATGCTCACAGCCTGGGAAATAAGATCCCAGACCTGCAGGCAATAATGTCAGAGGCTAAACTGGACATAGTAGCAATTAATGAGACGTTGTTTACCAGTAACCACACTTGGGAGACTTCAGTACCTGGCTATGTATTGTTCAGAAGAGACCAAGGTGCAAAAAGGGGAGGAGGAGTGGCCCTGTATGTCAATGAAAATATCAAAGCTACAGAAATTCAGAATACACATAAGGAGCCAGAAGAACTGTGGGTCACCCTGGAAACAGGAAATGGGACAGCCATAAGAACTGGGGTTGTCTACAGGCCCCCCGACCAGGGGGAGGACATAGACACATTACTGTTAGAAGATATACAAAACATGACAGCTAAAGGGGAGGTTCTGATAATGGGAGACTTCAACATGCCAGATACAGATTGGTCAATACCAGCAGGAACATCTGCCAGAACTAGACACATAGTGGATTCCCTGCTGGGGGAAGGCCTCAAAAAACTGGTACAACAACCCACAAGAGACAGGGCTATCCTAGATCTAGTACTGACTAACAGGGAAGGGATCACAGATCTCCAGGTAGAAGGTCACCTGGGGCCAGTGACCATCACATGGTATGGTTCAATTTGGCTACTACATCTAAATCATCCCATTCCAAGGCAAAATATGGGACTTCAGAGAGCTGACTTTGATAAGATGGTCAACAGAGTTAAGCTAGCCCTTTGCTTAACCATAAAGGATTTTACCCGTTGCTATATTTAGTCTTTTCTGGGCTATATTTTTAATGCAGCATACCACCTTATTTTAATCTCTGTCCACATATCCTATACCTTTCAGTCTCTAAGCTCTTTATATCAATTCCAGTATTTTATTTAGTATCTCGTTGTTATGTAATTTAGCCTTATTCCAACATTTGATTTTGGTCATCTCTTTATAAGTAGTTGCCATACACAAAATCCTAAATTCAATCATATTATGATCAATGGACCACAGAGGCTCTCTTACTATACAGTCTGTTATATCATGTATATATATATATTATGGTGGCACGGTAGTGCTACCATAGTTAGGGTTGAGGAGCCATTTCTGTTAAACCCCAAAACTTTGCACTTTAATAACTTTGCAACTGTTTGATGGATTTGCCTGAAATTTGGAATACATGATCAAGAACCATAGGCCTTAGGATCTGTCAAGTTTGTACTGGTTGGTGTATCTGACTCACAGGTTAATTAGCGTGATCTGTGCACGCATTTACGCTTTTCTGGAATTCTATGGTCGCGCCTACAGGTCATAATGTTTGTGACTGGCTCTCAAATCTTCAGGAACATGTGGTCAGGGTCCCCAATGTGCCTTTTGAAGATTTGGTGAAACATATTAAACGGTTCAAAAGTTATTCAAAAACAGTTTCCCATTATAAGTCAATGGGAAAAGTTAACAAAAGTTTGACAGTGTCGCAAATGCATTTTTACTTTCGCAAATGGGCCTGTTACTTTCGCAAATCTGCCATTTTGTTTTCAGTTGGTGATCAGAAAAATGGTTGGCATTTAAATTTGAGACTCTCTAGCAACGTAATTCTTTTTGTATTCACCTAGTCGGGAGCTGAGGATGCTTGCCATGTCTTTATTTTGTGTTAAAACACCACAGAAATAAGTTTTTCAAATTTCTGGAAAAAGTACTTTCACAAATTACTTTCATGCTCACGAAAGTGTCAAACTTTTGTGTGAAAGCTTTCGCAAATTTCGACAGTAGTTTTCCATCTGTGGGAAAGTGACAGTGATTCTTTGGCACTGCGCTGCAAAAGAACCGTTGGGAGTTTTGGGCTGAAATTTGAAGGGAACGGAGCTAACATCTCACAGATGTGCCTTTCAGTGGTTTGGTGAAAAATATTACACGGTGGCAAAGTTACGGCACTCCAAAGTTGACGCTTTTTCCCATAGGATAACATTACGGCCGCCCGATGCATCATAGAAATCCTTTTGATCCGTGCTGCAAAATAACGGTTTGGTCTTTTGCTGAAATTTGGAGGAAGACAGCCAAGAGCCCACAGATGTGCTTTTCAGTTGTTTGGTGAAAAAATATTACAGGAGGCAAAGTTATGGCGCTCCGAACTTCTCTTTTTCCCATAGATAACATTACGCGCTTGCTGCGGTTTTTCAGGGCCCGCTGTATCTCGAAACGGTAAGTAGATACAGACTTTTCATCAGAAAATTAGCCAGAGGGTTGTAAATAATATGACTTTAAAATTTTTTTTCACGTATGGTTCCTGAGATATTACATATTTAGTATTCCAAGTTCTCATTTTGTGTGCCGATACTTATTATTATGCAACATTATTTGTACTCACTGTCTTCTCTATGCAGGTTTTGGGGAAAACCAGCCTGTGCACTTACATTACTGTTACTGTTGCCTTTCTGCTTGCGGTTACGCACCCATTTCAATTACCATTGATGTCTGCGCCGCCACCATGTGCGTTATCCTTTGCTTTCATTTGCGCTATGCTTCTGTTATTTTTTTGCCATTCGTGTCTACAGTACTGTTTATTTTTCTGTTTCACTTACGTCACCATGCCCATTGACATTTCTGTTTACAGGCACCATGTTACTCTGTGACAACAGATCACGTGGCAGACTGCTTCCAGGGTACACCATGTACAAGCACTTTTCTGTTTCATTACGCTGTGTTACCATGTGGGCCACTGTTAGCATTTCTGTTTACATTGCTGTCCCTGTTAGTATGCCACAAGACATGGCCCCGCTCCCGCGCTGTATTACATTCACTATTTCTTGTTGTCATTCTCAAAAGAAGGGCAATTAGAGGAAAAACTCCATTTAATGCATTAGTCAGGGTTGTTCCACAGTGACAAAAGTGAGGAAGTTTGCTGTTAGGGTTGAAAACCCCTTGACCCCCCCCACCCACCCCACAACCGGCACTGGGGTGCATTGGGATCGTGGAATCCAAACCTGCCCCGCTGCATTACATTCACTATTTCTCGTTATCATTCTCAAAAGATGGGCAATTAGAGGCAAAACTCCATTTAATGCATTAGTTAGGGTTGTTCCACAGCGACAAAAGTGAGGAAATTCGCTGTTAGGGTTGAAAACCCTTGACCCCCGCCCACCCTCCCAACTGGCACTGGGTCTGCATTGGGATCATGGATCCTAACCTGCGCTCCTGCCGCTGCATTACATTCACTATTTCTCGTTATCATTCTCAAAAGAAGGGCAATTAGAGGCAAAACTCCATTTAATGCATTAGTTGGTTGCTCCACAGTGACAAAGTGAGGAAAGTCGCTGTTAGGGTTGAAAACCCCTTGGACCCCCCCCACCCCCGAACTGGTACTGAGTGTGCATTGGGATCGTGGGTCCCAACTCTCACCCCATTCTCCTATACTTCTGTTGCTTTAAGAAACCAGCCTGTGCACTTACATTAATGTTATTGTTGCCTTTTCTGCTTGCAGTTCCGTACCGCTTAACTTTCCGTTGACATCTGTGCTACCATGTGTGTTATCCCTCATGCTTTCATTTGCGCTTGTGTTTCTGTTATTTTTCCATTTGTGTCTATCGTACTGTTTCTCTTTCTGTTTCACTTTTCGCCACCATGCCCATTGATATTTCCATTGACAGGCACCATGTTACTATGTGACAAGACATCACATGGTACAATGTTCCGTCTACTCCATCGTGTTCGTTACCCATTCTGTTCTCATTCGTGGTTGCGCTACCTTGTGCGCTACTGTTAGTGCTTCTGTTTGCGTTGCTGTTCCTGTTAGTATGCCATAAGACATCATGTGGTGGGAGTGAGGCTCCTGCCACTGCATTACATTCACTATTTCTCGTTATCATTCTCAAAAGAAGGAGATTAGAGGCGAAAACTCTGTTTAATGCATTAGTTAGGTTGTTTCACAGCGACAAAAGTGAGGAATCGCTGTCATGGTTGAAAACCACCCTTTGAGCCCCGCGCCCACCCCCCAACTGGCATTGGGGTGCGCATTGGGATTGTGGGTTCTAACTCTCACCTCATTCTCCTATACTTTTGCTGCTTTACACATGTGATGGGGTTAGAGTTACGTCTAACGACAACCAATGTGCATCCCGGTCTTAAACCTTGTTCAGTAAATGGTTTACCTCATCATGTATGTCAATAAAAGATTAACATAAGGCTGTTAGGATGTTTGGAGGAATTACAAACCTCCATTTAACACATCATGTGGCAGATCGTTGTTATCTGTGTCACTGTGTGCATTGCCATTTATGCTCTCATTTTCACTTCTGTTACTATATGTGCCACTGTTAGCGCTTCTGTTTGCATTGCTGTTGGTGTTAGTATGACACAAGACATCACCAGCAGGGTCGGGTAGGCAGTGGAGCAGCCAATGTCAGACAAAGTTAGGTAGTATATTGTAATTGTAGGTGTAGATGACCACACAGATGTATTTGTAAACTGAGCATACTGTATACCCTCAGCTTGTATATGTACAATTGTGTTCTATTTGATCTACTGTTTGCTTTCCGGGTCACCCCTGAAAAAGTGATGTCCGGGGACTTGAGGGCTATACGGTTATTTAAATTCAATTAAGCAATAATGCATGATGCAGGGTTATGTTAATGGTCTGTTAATCACCTTTAAGGGGTGTACTGTGGCACGAGGTGTAGCCGAGTGGCATATGTCCGATAGGGTGATTAACTGACTATTATCATTGCTGTCAGTAATGCCTTATTGCTATTATAATAAAAAAATTTAAAACTGTTTCAAAGCTTGTTCAGGAAATGGTTAACCTCTGTATGTATGTAAATAAAAGATTTACAGAAGTCTGTTAGAATGTTTGCAGCCGGTCAGAAAGCTCAGTTTCTGAGACCCTTTTTATAATTAATTAATAAGGCATGACAAGGGGTTATGTTAATGGTCTGTTAATCATGTTCTAGGGGTGTGCTGTGGGACGAGGTGTGGCCGAGTGGCACATGTCTCTACAGGGTGATTGACTGACCATTAACACAATTCTTGGGAGTGACTTATTGCTATAATAATGAAACATGTTTTTAAACAGTTTTAAACCTTGTTCAGTATATCGTTAACCTCTTCATGTATGGTAATAAAAGATTAACATAAGGTTGTTAGGATGTTTGTAGCCAATGAGAAACGTCCATTTTGTCAGACTCTGAAGTACACATAGTAGTGACTGAATGGTACATTTATAGTCACAGCTGTGACCTGTTGGGTGCTGATGTGTGGCACTTTGGTATAGTAATAATGACTGCATAGGCACAGGAAAAGTAAGTACATTGCTGAGTTTTTTACACTGTTAGGAATTCTGTCAAATGTGACATGCAATGTCCCACATCATTGCATATGCTGTGATACTGATTGTAAGTCATAGGTACCAAACAAATTGATGGAGGTATAATTGTAGCAGTATTAGTTAACATTGATTTGTATGCTTAAGTCATAGACACTTATTTTTATGTCATAATGGTATTTAAAGTAAGGAGTCGACACAGGTGGTTATGGTTTCAAAAAATTTATTGCCAATTTGTCAAATGGAGAAAAAGTCCAATCAAGAGTGAAATTTAGTTAACAGAAGCAGTCTCACAATACAATCTTTGTATGTGTGCAATCATTAGCTTGTCATATATGTAAATGTGTAAGAATAATAAGAACTGTATAATATGGATTGGAGTAAGTGTGTGATATTATAGGAAACTAATCAGGTGTTGTGTGTTTCTAGTCATTTTTCAGTACTCACTACTCTTTATGTGAGGAAGTAGTTTCTGATATTCGACCTGGAATTCTAATAGTCAGGCTGAAGCTGTGGTGCTTCATTATATATTTACTATTGAATGTGAATGCAGTTTGTAAAAAAATGTGACTTTTTTAAAAATGGTTGTATGTTGTAATTATGTGTAGTGCATTACTTGTGTGGTATGTTAATATGGCAATGTCAGTAGGTTGTGAAGTGTGATTACACACATGTTAGACAAGTGTTTTGTTGTAATTGTGTGACTGCTAATGTGGATGTTCCTGGGGTGGGTGAAAAACCATATGCTGACTGTCTAAGTAGTACAATATACAAAAATTTTCATTTTGTGACATTTGATTGGTATTATTTAATAATATGTCACTGACTAGGCGCAAATGGAAAATTCCCACCCGACCCCTCAATTGAGGCGATCATAAATATTGTCAGGAACAGGTATGCAGTTTGTTGTGATCAGTAACAGTGTCTGATTTACAATTGTCAATATTTTTTACATACGTTAGAATTACTAATGTGACAAGTTTAAAAAAAATAATATTTTCACATGAACAAATGACATATTATCAATTCTTACATTGGCTTCTATGTAAATTCTTAACTTGTAAATACTAAAACTGTGCATGGAATGCATTTTTAAAAAAACTTATGGTTAATTAAATGTAGTTACTATAGTGCTGAATAATATGTAAAACATTCACTTGTATTTTAGTGCTAGACTAGTATTTTTAGTAAAGGTATCAAACTAGTTATTAACAATGTACACCTGAAAACAAATGTTTATATTATGTACAAGTAATTGCAAACACATGTAAAAGTCAGTAAATGAGATTCTGCAATTGCTTATTTACAGTTGTGTAATTCAGCTTCTTGCATTATCAATAAAGGTAGTTATTTTTACATATGTACAATACTAGTATTACGCATGAAAGCGTGATAGTTCTACACTGTTGCATGGTGACCGAATGATGTTCTCTAAATGTCAAGAGTCAATAGACAAATTGAAGTGTTGATAGACAACTTGTGACAGAGTGGAATGTTTGCTGAATGTTAGAAGTGTAGCTCAGTTATTTACGATAATAACTGAGAAGTTCTCTTTGTTTGCAAAGGGTAAGAGGTTATAAGTCATATCAATTTGTTGTTATATATGAGTTGATACATGGATGCTTAAAGATATGTACAGAGGAGGAGAGCAGTAAGTCCTCAGTTCTTAGATGTACAATCTTTGATACATATGTAATCATGGTTTCTCTAGTGACTGTGAATATTGTTGGCGCCGATTGAAGCCACTACAACAACTTTCATGTAGTCACTGATCCACACAAGATCTTACATGTTACACTGTATGGAATGTCTCTGTCAGAATTGCATTTTGTTGAAATTGTATGGTTTGTTTAGAGTCGCATATTATACAACATTGTAATGAGGTATGAATGTTTTTGGGACAAAGTAGTCATGTTTTAAATGGAACATGTTTTGTCCTATTCTTCTGAAATATGAAGGTTATCATAATTGTTCAATATTAGAAGATCAAATGGAAGTGTTGGTAGACAACTTGAGACATTGTGGAATGTTTGTTGAATGTTAGTAGTTGCTTAGTTATTTACGATGATAACTGAGAACTTCTCTTTGTTTGCAAAGAGTAACAGTTTATAACTCATATAAATTTGTTGTTATGCATGAGTTGATACATGGATAATTAAAGATATGTACAGAGGAGGAGAGCAGTAAGGCTTCAGCTTTTAGATGTACAATCTTTGATAGCCATGTAATCATGGTTTCCCTAGTGACTGTGAATATTTTTGGCGCCGATTGAAGCCACTACAACAATTTTCATGTAGTCACTGATCCACACAAGATCTTACATGTTACAGTATATGTAATGTCTCTGTTAGAATACCATTTTGTTGCAATTGTATGGTTTATTTACAGTCGTACATTATACAACATTGTAATGAGGCATGAATGTTTTTGGACAAAGTGGTCATTTTAAATGCAACATGTTTTGTCCTATTCTTCTGAAATATGAAGGTTGTCATAATTCTTCAATATTAGAAGATATGCATTTTTCAAGTGTCGTGGCAGTCTCTGTTTAAAACTGCTTATAGAGTCGTCACACTCTAACCATCCAGTTCTGCACCTTAGTAACGAGGTGTAATGCACAGAATGCATGGATTGACCATGGTGATAGATTATACTGTGAGTGTCAAACACTGATTGGTTGAAGACTATTCTACTAACTGTGTAATCTGTGATAGGAGTATCAACTCTGAGCCCGTTGGGGTCAAATCTGTGCAACATAAGCAACAGATATTGAGATGAACTCCTGAGACATATGGACTGAGTGCATCTGCCTCCACACCTTCCACAGGCATGACTACATTCAGCATTGGTGAATAGCTGTCGAAATTTGACACTTTTGGTTTGAGGGACAAAGAGAGTAATCCACAGCATGTCTTGTGTGGTTTCACACTGTGAATTGCCACATGAAACACATACATATTTTGTAACATATGTTACTGTGAAGTACTGCCGTGTAAGGTGCCGTCTTCATCCAGGTTGTTTATGACAGCCATCATAAACTCAGTAGTGTCTTGCTGTATGTCTGCAGCAAACATACTACATCCAGCATATGTAGCTAACACCTGTCATAGTGGTGTTAGTGACTGTACATTGTTGGAGTGGTCAGAAGTCATGTTGATAATCTGCTTCAAAGCGTTTGATAGGGGATTGTCTTGTGAAGCAGATATTGCCTGCACAAACTGCGGCATGTGTAGAAAAACTTGCATAGCTGAGTTAGCATAGCAGTTTACTCTACTGCTGTTGTCAAAGACTGGTACAGCAGCTACACCAACTGATTTCTGATGAATTCCTGGTTGTCAATGTTTACTTGAAGTTGTGGCCTTTGCTGCACTCTTTTTGTTGAATCACTTTTGAGCTTGCTGCTGTTTGCTGCTACCTCTAGCTGTGACTGAATTGTGTGGAGACAGACAGATATGTAGGCAGTGGTATTAAAGACATTTGTGGCTGATGTAGAGTCACGTAACCTGTTGTACTGAAGAATACATCGCTTGTCAGCTTGTATTTTCTGAGGTACTATACTAATGATGTGCAATCCAGAAAGGCTACGTACACGTGAAAGTGCTGACGTAGCTAATGCCATCCTTGAAAATGTCTGTACCTATGTCTCACCATTGCTGAATCCAAACTCAATCCCTGAGATTTGTGAATGGAGACAGCATATGCAACACATAATGGGAACTGTTTTCTGTTTACATAGACATCCTTGAAAACCTGGAATTTAACGCAGGTTCGATCTATGTGTACAGACTGCTGCATGTTGTCAAAGTGCACTACAAGTGTCTCAATATATGTCTTATGGACATTGTAGACAAAGTCAATGATGTTTCCCTTTGCACCGTTTACCATACCTTGTTCTACATCTAGATTACGGCGCAGCATGATATGTGCATTCTTACAAACTGTGAGAACAGCTTCTAGGCCAGCTGTTCATGAAACATCTGACTTCAGTTCACTTAGTCGTTCAGTCATCTTTGCTACTAGCTTTCGACTAAGAATAACGCCATCAACTGTATCAACTGCATGCAGAGTTACAATCTCTTGGTATTCTCTCTGCAGCATTAGATTGTTGAATTCAGTGCATTTCTTTAGTCGTGGCATAAGACACACTATGTGTCTGCCAGTAGAGTATATATTGCTGAAGACATTACATGCTGTTTCTATGCATGTACTATGTACTGTGATTTTTCGATCATTTAACATACAAACATGTTCTGGTGATAAAGAACCTGTACGAGCTTCATCTAAAAGTGATTTGTAAGCTAGAGCACCACTTTGGCGCATGTTCTCAGACAACTCAACATAGGTAAATAATTCCCATATGTTATAGCCTGCAATGCAACTGAGAATATTCTTAGCCTGCTTGGCAGTCAGAGTTGTAAATACATGCTCTGCATTGACTGGTGCAAGTTGTAAAAGGTCTCCCAACACAAGTATACTTTTTCCACCAAATGGCACTCCATCATCAGTACCTAAGATCTGCTGTAGACGTAGATGAATACAGGCAAGCATGACATTGGAGACCATGCTGATTTCATCAATGATTAGTGACTGCATCTTTGTGAACATGGAACGGAGCAGAGATGCAACCTCAAATGACAGTTTACGATATTCTCCAGTTCTCCCATGTTCGACTGGCAACATAAAGAGAAGGTGTAATGTTACTCCACCAATGTTGTATGCTGCTAGTCCTGTGGGAGCAGTTACAGCAACAGACATTGAAGACCCTGTCACACTCTGTACTTCTGCAGTGATGGCTTCAATCAGGAAACTCTTTCTTGTGCCAGCTGAACTGCTAACAAACATTAGTAGTGGCTTGTAGTGAGTGCAGTCACATTGTTTTGTTTCATGTAGTATGCCATGTTGGACAGCTTCAACTACTTGAGAGTGAACTGTATGCTGCAGCTGATTTAGTCTTTCTCTTAAGTCAGCTGGGTTGACCATAGAGTGTGTGCCATGTTGCATGGCTGTCTCAATTTGACATTAACACTTCTGGGGCATTTAAGGGCAGAGGGTCACTAGAACACCTTGTCCTTCTGGATCAAGGTTGTCTTGTGAACTAATTGGAGTGTCTTCCTGAAGTTGCTTCTCTGCCTTCTCAAGCTGTTCTTTCTCAGCTTTTAGTCTTTGTATATATGTCTGTGAGTACTCAGTTTGGAAATTCTCGTAAGTGAGATTGAACTGGACTTCGAATGTGTCAGGGTCACCTTTTAATTCAGACTCACTCTTCCAGGGTCTAAATAGGAATAGGAGAGCAAAGTAGTAATGTTCTGTGCTCTCTGATGTGCCTAGATGCAGTTTGCAGTGATCTATAAGCCATGACTTGTGTCTCTTCATGAGACAGCCATCTAGTCCATTGACCTTGTAAATTTGGCATGTTGAGTCAGGTGCTGCACCTGTCTTGTAGTCATACCACTTAGCCACCTCAAACAGACACATATCATTCATGTCGTTGTGTCTACGTGGGTAGTATGTGTCTATCAGGTTATTCTTCAAGATATGTTTTGAAGAAGGTGTATTGACAGCGAGCTCCTCAATTTCGGCGTGATGAATCAGTACACGCTTCTGTTTCTCTTTGTAGTTTACACTGAGGAAACGTACAGTGTCAGATTTCCCGTACAGATGTGTACTCATTATTCGGTCACTGGCTTCGTAAGCTCCACATTCTCTGTGTGAAAGAGTCTTCAAACCCAATGACCACAGATGAGATGTCAGGCTTTTGCTTGAAGTGGCAATATCTTCCCAAAGATCTTGCAAGCTAGTCTGTTCATGTTTGGTTATGTATGAAGTGACGTACTGAACCAGGGCCAGTGAGTTATCAGCCACAAACTGAACATCTATGTTTGCTTGCCACATTAGGAGAAGAGTTGGGTTATAGTCATTGATGTACACCTCTTTTTCATCTCTGGGTAACTCGTATACCCTCTTGGTTGATTTTGCCTTCAAGTGGTGTCGCATTGCTGAGAAAAGGTCATTCATGGCACCATTCTGACAAACTCGTCTAGGAAATCCAAAGCGACATCGTGTGTACCAATTAGATTTGTTCTTTACTACTCGCCGGCAATATTTTGTGCAAATATGTCGCTGGAACTTTTGTACCAACTTCCATAGTGTAGGACTGTCATACTTGTCTGGAATGTGACAAGTGATATATTTTTTGATGAATGATAGCACTTCTGCTGCTTCATGTTCACCAATGCGTGGCGCATCCTTGATCCACAATAACATATGGATATGAGGGGGCACCTCGTGCTTGATATTCTGTCCTCCAAAAGTAATGTTCCACAATACCTAGAGGAGGATTGTCCTTTGACAAGATGAAAGTGAGAATGTCATGGAACCGCTTGTGAAAATGTCTTGTGACAGACACAGGATCAAGTGAACACATTTCTCCAACAGTCATCGATGAGATGCCTTCTACATCAGAATTTTCCCACTTCAACAGTTCAATGAGTTCATGCCAGGCATATTCAGCACAACTAAGTGTGACAAACCATGTGGCTGCACCATACTCTTGTAGCATTATCATCACTTCCGAGTGTCTGCGATACCAATATTCTTTGGTGCCACAGAGACTTGAAAGTATGGAAGACAGATTCACTTGCACATTTTCATCTTTCTGCTTTAATTTCTCTAGAAATTGAGCAGCTGTTATACCATCTAGTGTACTTGTTAGACGAATGGTATGTGCTATAGATGCAGACAGAATGCTAAGTTCACTCTCCCAGAGGAGATGGAACAGGTACTGTATGTTACGTCTGACTTTGCCATCTTTGCTGAGGACACGGCTAGTGCGGTACTCAGCACCCTGTACCTGTACTTCTCTTTCATCTAGGCATCCGCCTGATCCTTTTGGAAATAGGTCTGGGAAACAGCGTGCTTTTTAGTGTTGCCTCCCAAATGCTGAGAGGCTCACCTTCCACCTGCTTCATTTGATAGAGATCAATGTTGTCTCCTAATGGATCTCTGCCATGTAGTGGGTGAATTGTGTACTGTTCATACACATTGTCACTTGTCTGTGTACTGACTTTCTCAATGATTGGATTACTTTTTCTAATAGATCATGTAGCACAGAGACTGGCCATATGATCTATGTCAAGGTCTATATAAAAGGAATTGTTACTCTTTAAATAAGCAAGAGCAAGCTTTACCTTTTGCAATTGACAACATCTTGCCAGATGACCTTGGCCTTGTAGGCACACCATTTACAAGAATTACCAAGCTATTTTCAGTTGAGATTGCTTCAACATTTTCCTGTAGAGGAAGTGGTAGATACATCACAGAACCCTTTAGAGATCTAACAAGCTCTTTCTGTGGAATGTTCCGTGTCTTTGTGTTCAGACGTAGAATCGTTTGGAATGGTTTCATTGTCTGAATTAGAATACATTCAAACATATTCAATGTTGAAATCTCACTTGGTGTAACATCTGTTTCCATGTTGTTTAGCATTGACCTTGCTGGCAAAGTGTTACACTTCAGTTTTGAAAAACAGTGTTTGCATAGCACAATGGTGTCTTGTAAGTGAAAGTCAGATTTCAGCAGCAAGAATGCTGCCAGGCGGAACCACATGTCATTGTATGGTGACAAGGTTTCTAGGTTGACTGTGACTGTTTGTTTCGTGTAGCACAAACGGTTGCATGACACACATACAGAATCAAACTTCTGAGACTTTGCAACCTCAAACTTAGCAATTTCCTTCCCGTACTGTTTCAGAATGTCATTTTCTAACACTGAAACAGATTTTTCTACAGAAGTGTTACACTGAAAATTAGTTGTTTCTGGTACAGAAGTAATGTGTTGCAGTTTTTTTAGGAAAGTGATGGCACCCTGCATGTCACCTGACTGCAATAAGTCATTTAAACAAGTGTACTGATGTACGCATCTGCATTCATATACTCTGTAGACAAAGTTTCACATGCCTGTTTGATGCACTGCAAGCATCCGCATGTTGTGAAAATACTATCACAAACACCACTATCGAGACATGCAAGTGGTGACCCATGAGTCAGTATGTGGCCGGATTTCACAATGGTCAATTTTTGTAAACAGTTTATGTCTCTCTTTGCGATCTGTTATTACAAATAGGTTAACAAAGTGTTCTAGTTTTTGAAATGACGATTGCCTACGGTTGCAGGTATCATCACATGACCATGTCAGGCAGTGCCATTTATTCAAGAGTGTGGTTGGATCACAGTCATTATCAGTATCCAATTGATTGTCATCAGAGATACTGAGGACATTTTTTAGTTTGCCGGACTCATCAATACTGAACGTCTGTTCTTTTGTTAAGTAATGATAAGAATCTTCCCAGAAATATGCTTCTGAGTGCTGTGTGTGCAGCCACTGTCCTGTGAAAACATGACAGAAGTTGTCAACAGTCAAACAAGGATACTGTTGAAGCCTTTTTAATGGCATATACAAGTTTCCTGAATTGTTCAAGCACATGACACATCTTACGCCACAACGTTTGTAGTACAAACAGTGCTCTGTTGACAAAAGTTCATACTTTAAGACGTAAATTCATCAGAAAGGTGACTCTTGCTCTTTTGATGGGTGTCAGTAGCACAGCAGCGATAAGTCTTCGATCTTAGCTTTACTTGCTAGTGATCGGAAATACTTTCTCTTTCTGAGTTGTAAATCACTGTTTTTGAGTTTTCGATGTTGTTTTGAGCGTTTCTTGATGTTTACACTCAAAATAGTTGTGTTTCATCTCAGAGATCGACACAACATTTGTGATGGTATACATGTTTTCTTTTCTGTTAAGGAATTTCGTTTGGTTGTGCAGTGACTTGATGTAGGGGTCACTGTTGCAGTAAAGCTCTGTCGATGTTCATTTTTTGGTGTGCCTTTAGTGTTTTGTTTGTTGCCCTTATACAACAGTGTAGTACTATTATACCACTCTCATTTTGAGACACATCTACGTCTGTATTTAGTTGGCATATTTTCCTATTATGGTTGACAGTGACAGTAAGCAATCTTACAGAAGTATCAGGCACCTGTATGAGAGAGAAAAAAAAAGTTTTAGAATAGGCTTCAGTAAATGTATTATAACAGTGTGTATTGATAGAATTGTATGTTAAGTATGTTAACAATTTGGTAAACACATAACTAAACAATAGTTTTTATGAATGTGCATTGCGCAGCTGCTACGTAATATCAGAAGTTTGTGCATTCTCAATATTTCTAGTCCACATTTAAAAGATTTTTTTTCACATGTGTACTTATGATTAGGAAAGGTGTAATTTTTTACATGTGGATGAAAATGTGTTTTCTACCATGTAGCGTGTCATGGCATAGTCAGTATGCTAATTTACTATATGGTAGACTCAAAACTTGAGAGTGATAGTGTTCATTACCAAATCTGTAGCAATTAGTATGTTTACAATTATAGAGAGAACATGCCACTATTAATGTTGTGTGTGCGTCTACTACAGTTGCTAAGTATGCTTGCATGTTAATGAAATTTCAATATCGTTGCTGCATATTATCAACATTGTGTTTTTAGTACTCTGTGTATCACTATTGGAGTGTTATTTTAACAACATGGAAAAATGTTTTCTGACATGTACTGTGCAATGCTGCAGTTGATTGACGAAATAACTGTATGGGGAGAGTCACAAAATTACAGTGCCTGTGTTTATGAGCAGGCGACTTAAAATGAATATGTTGAAAATTGGTGTGAGAATTTCGAAACATTTCTGATTTACAAGCTAAGTGAGTGCAATTCAGATGTACACTTGTAAGTTTGTGTATTGTCATAGTTTTCAGTTGAGAATTTACAATTTTGCTTTTAACACAACCTTATGAATAGTACAGATTGCATTTTCACATCTTGACAAAATTGTGTTTCTGGTTATGTGATGCGTTTTGGGTCAGTTGATGTGAGAAATTACTATATGGTACACATGTATAACAATCAGAGTGACACTGTTATGAGGAGAGGTCTTAAAATGGCTATGTTTAGATTTTGGTGTGAAAATTACAACAAACAACTGTTTCACAAGTCTGCGTTGCACAGTTGTTATGCACGCTTGGAACGTTGTAAATGTTACATATCTGAAGTGTACTGAGTTTGAAGCAGCTATGCAGCACATAATGTGTTTATAATTGAAAATTTAGCTATTTTCCCATTAAATCTGAAATTGTGGCAATAAATAGACAGTCTTGGAAAATTGCTTTCGTGAGCACAAAAGTTTTGAAAAATACTTTCGTGCATTCGAAAGTGTCACAAATCTTACTTTCGTGCATTCGACAATATGGTCAAAAGTACTGTCGAACTTTGACACTTTCGCAAATTTTACTGTCGTGCTATCGAAAGTGTCGCAAATGTACTTTCGTGCATTCGACAGTAAAATTAATGTAACATTTGGGAGTGCCAAAAACATTCATTATCGAATCAGAAAATGACTGACAGCTACATCTACCAATGTAATTTAAGGTTTGTCAGGCCATTTCTGAGAACCAATCAGAGACGGACAACACTGAAGAAGAAGTAAACAGGAGCCATTTGCAATATTGCTGAGAGAGCAGTTTGAAACTGTAAGTACAGTCTATCTTCAAATGATTATTTCTAGTATTAAAAAAACTTATAACAACATGTAAATACTATTAATAAAACGTTTTTTGATGTTGAATCTCATAGTGTTATTTGTTATTGTTTAGCAGGCTATATTTTTAAGAAAAAATAGTTTAAAGTGAGAAATCATTTTGTACTAACTTGTACAGATACAGCTGCAAATGGAGGTAGATAGGAAGGTGCACGTGGAGTTCTATGAGAAAATGGAACCAATCAGACTTTTTTCTGATGTTGTGATTGTTTAAAACTGCTCACTAAAAGATGCATTTTCAAATTGTCAGTGGTTGCAGATTTTGCAGGAACATAGGTCTAGTAATACTGAATGCATCAGTTAGATTGGTTAATGAAGCCAGAGCAGCAGGAATGTTTTTTATTTGATTTGTGTGTTTTGTCTGAACCCAGTAAAGCTAGCTTGAAATAAGGAGGGAAAATATCAGTTTGATTTTCAGTGCTGTCTGGTCACTGCAGGGTGAACACTGACTTTCTTTGTAGCTCTCTATACAGTTCTGAGTTTTAAAACTTAGAATGGCAGAAAATAGCAAAAGGATTTTGGATAGTTGGAGCAGTTACATAAGACGAGCAGCTGAGTTTGCAGTTCATAGTATTTTGGGAGGACCTGCAGCTCCCAATTGCTATGTAAGATGGTTTATCGTGGTGCATGAGACATCTTATGCCAACCATGGACAGACTCTTTGATAACTCACTCTCCTCCTGACATACTGCTAATACATCTTGGAGGCAATGATTTGGGCTCAAAACGCTGGGTAGATTTAGTTGCAGAGGCAAAATTGGACCTTGCTTCTATTATGTCTATGTTGCCTGCCTGTATTATCATTTTTCAGATATTACAGAGCGTAGAGTCTGGCAAGCAGAACATCATATGTATCTGATTGACAGAGCTCACAGAAAAGTAAATGCACAGATAACTGCTTTTCTACGCATGCATGGAATGTATACTATACGTCACCCCAAAATAAAATACTGCAATGATTGGCTATTCCTACCAGATGGTGTACATTTCTCGCATGCTGGCAATTGCCATTTTCTGGGAGACCTTCGAGATGGAATCCTCAAAGTCCTTTAAGATTGTCAGAGTGTTTTAGGAAATATTACAGTATACACAAAGGTTCTTTTCAGAACCATATTAATGTGGTAAAAAAATAGATCAACTGCATGCACCACTCACATACATGCCACATATATGGGTTTGCTATATTAAGATAGTGAGGAAACACTAATACTAATTTAGTCTGCTGCTGTCAGTTCACAATTGTATGATGTTGTTATGCCTCAACATTTAAGCAATAAGGTATGACCAGGGTTTAGATTAACTGTCTGTTAATCACCCCTAGGGGTGTAATGTGGCAGAAGGTGCAGCTGAGTCCCATACTGCCCCTAGGGGGTGATTACCTGACTATTTATGTAACTCATGGGACTGCCTTATTGCTATTATAAAAATGTTTTGAAAGAAAAGTGTTAAAAGTATCCGTTATGAATGTTTTTCTGATTTACAGGGAGATTTTAATAAAATAGTTCTTACACCAGCAGTTTAAGAATGCTGGTTCAAAATCAGA
The DNA here is from genome assembly GCA_016271365.2 of Neoceratodus forsteri. Classification (NCBI taxonomy): domain Eukaryota; kingdom Metazoa; phylum Chordata; order Ceratodontiformes; family Ceratodontidae; genus Neoceratodus; species Neoceratodus forsteri. The sequence goes on along the minus strand of CM057453.1, from coordinate 274,131,711 downwards.
ATGCATCATTACACACATTCAGCTGTGCTAGAGGATGGAATGCTGACAGGACCAATCCGTGTACCATGGTGATCAGGCTATACATGACAGTATAACATGGATTAATGTAAGGCTGTTGGAATCCTAAAAGCCAATAAGATTGCAGCATTTCTGAGAAGCTTTTAATAATTGTATATAGTTTGAGTATGTTAAATGACTCTAGCATTTAGTGTGGTCTTACAGTATTGTAGCTGTCACAGTATGGTATGTGTACAACAACAATAAAACACAGTGGTGCTGTTCAATGTATATGTTTCGTTACTGGTATGTCAGGAAATAGAGTTATTTTGAATGTAGCAGATATGGGTAGTAATTAGTATATAGCTACCATGAATGTACAACAGAATTATCATACTATTTAACTTTAAATCGGTTTGTTAGCTGTCTTCACATTTATTAAGAATATTTCTAGGTGTCTGCACAGTTGTGCAATGTGTGGTTCATCTGTGTTCAACATCACTTTGTTATGGTGTGTGAACGTTCAGTGTAGTAGACATGGATGTGTGATGGTGTATCCAATGTGATGTTTGATGCAGTAGGCCCCCACCCCTGAGACTACTGGATTGTATGGTGGTGGGACACCATAGTGTAGCAGCAGTTGTTGTTACTGTTGAGGTGGCTGAATCCTTTCTAGGCCCTGCATAATGTTATTGAGGTGTGTTTCTGCTATGTTGAAGGACATGTGCTCTTTAATTTAATTAGTATTATATGGAATTCATTTAAGAAATGATTTATATTGTTACATGATACTAATGTAGATATTTGTTTCTGTTTGTATTTCAGAACTAAACAATTAAAAACTGACACAATGAGGCAGTGGACCTTGTGAGAGGTGTGTGCACTGCTTGAGGCAGTCCAGGCTAGAGGGAATCCGAAGGTTTTGATGAGGAGTACAAATCGGAAACTGGATTCGATGTGGAGGCGCATTAACAGCTATCTGTACATAGCTTTAAAAGTTAAGAATAAGAGAGTGGAACAGTTAAAGAAGAAGTGGAAGCTGTTACGCCAACGTTTCTATGTTTTGAAACAACGTGAGGGGATACTGGACAATGATACGTGTTGGTACTACCTCGCATACGAGCTTTGGGAAGCTGCTGGCAAGCCAGCTGTGGGGGAGCGCCTTACTCACCGTAAGTAAATCAGCACAACTTTTCATAATAGTTGTGCATGTATTCAGAATTTGTAAAAATAATTGTATACTGCATGATTAAACAATAAGACATGAGGAGGGATTATGTCAATGTTGTGTAAATCAGTGTTTATTGGTGTATGTGGCATGAGGCACAGCCGAGTACTGCATGCCCCCACACAGTGATTAAGTGACCATTAATATAAACACTCGGAGTGCCTTATTAGTATTATCATAGCAATATTTTGTAAATAGTGTTGAACATTGTTTTGTATGTGCTTAGTCTCTACATATATGTTAATCAAAGATTGACATACAGCTAATAACGTGTTTTCTACTAATCAGAAACCTGTATTTCTCACAACGTTTTTATAATAGTTAATACTATATGTAAGGATGTACTATGAAAAACCTGTTACCTAATTCTTCCATTTATTTACTGTGCTGTTGTTCACTCACAAACCAGAGCTTGCTAAGATAGCCATGCCAGAAAATAGAACATTTATACATATACGCACTTACTACTATGGTATGTTGGAAGAGAACAATATGTTACTGTTTAGTTATTGTGATGTAGTGGTTTGAAACTTGTACAAGTCTGTAATACTGTGTAATAAACAATCCCTCTCCTCATGAACGTGTCCCTGGTGATCCAGTGGAAGGAAATGGCCGATGACATGTAGTAAGTGTAATAGACCCACCACTCCTCTCCAACGTATACCTGGTGGTTCAGTGGACCGAAATGCTCAATACACAGACAGACACATACAAATGTACATATCAATAGTGTTTGATGCCCCATGAGTTACAGACTATGTAGATAATGGTGTGCTGGGCCTCTGCACAGAAATATAGAATTGTTATTATAATATGTGACCATTATGCTTGTGGTCTGTATAATTAGAAGCAATGTTATGTATGTCGTGGCTGATTTACTGTTGTTGTAAGTCTTTCAAAACTGTACTGTGATTCACATCTAACACTTAAATATTTTTTTTTTGGTTCATGATAGAACAACAGAGGTGTCCCCCAGCTTCACACGAGGTAGTGCCAGCACAGAGCCAAGCTGTGGAGGGTGGTCAGTCGGAGACCGAAAGTGTCATTTTGATTGACTCCGACGGTAAGACTTTATTATCACAAATTTGTTAGGTTGTTTACAACAAGAAACGAGGGTTTCTCATGACACAAAGGTGGGATATTCAAATTGTGCCATTCATACGCTGAAAGCCATTGTGTTGATGCAAAATAGTTGCACAGTTGTGTCTAGAGCGACATTCAAAGGAGTTACGCTTATTGAGCAACCCTTGAATATCACCCCAGCCACAGCCACTGTGCATGGTGCAGTGGAACTTGCACCACCGAAGTTCACAGAGTGGAGCATTCAACTTGCGGTGGCATAAGTAGCATTGCGCCATGCGCAAAATTCTGATATTCAAAACGTGACATGCAAATGGGGTATAATTCATGCAAGCCGCAGTGTGGGGGCATTTGCATGTGATTATGGCGCGATTTGCATGGCATTACCATGTAGGTCTGCTGATCCCCGAGGTATTGCGTGTGGTGCCCTGACAGGCTGCAGCCATCGGGGAACAATGCCCTGCTGCACCCCGATCATAGACAAAACAGTGTAGAATTCCCAACAGCACACCTCACTGGGCGATCACGGGCATGGTTCAATTCCCCCAACAGCTTGATCGCGGGCAGCAATGTGGCCCCCAGATATATCCCTGCTGGTCCGTGGAGCGAAAAGGTCGATCGCAGGGAAGTAAGTTTAATAACCCTCCTGAACATAGCCCCGGTGGGTACTGTATGACCCACACCACCCACTCGCTAAGCTCCACCACCCCCCTCCCCCCTGGCAGCTAGTGGGCACCAGTATCCCACACACCTGCCACCCCACCACCCACCGACTGACTGCCTGGTAGGGCTGCACGGCCACAGGTAGAGTACAGCTAATGGCGTAGCCTGGCTACCGGTATGATGACAGTTCAGATTTTTGAATGAATGAATTGATTCACAAATCTGGACTGTGTGATGTACAGTATGGGATGCATGCCCATTGGCTCTTGGTCTGCACCAATGGGTGTGCATCCCTAATGGGCAGTCAGTTGATGGGCGGCAGGTGGTGGATGATGCTGCCCACTGCCCGTGAGGGGTGAGCGGGTACTAGTGCTCGGGGGTGGTGGGTGGGGACATTAGCCACCAGGGCTATCTTTAGGGGTTATTAAACTTACTGCCCACGATTAGGCATTTCGGTCCACTGGACCACCAGGGATACGTTCAGGAGAAGGGGTGGGTTATTTTACTTACTGCCTGCAATCGGGCAGTTTGGTCCACTGGACCACGAGGGATACATTTGGTGGGTTATTTAACTTACTGCCTGTGATCGGGCATTTCAGTCCACTGGACCATCAGAGGTACGTTCGGAGGGAGCTACAGTGCTGCCCGTGATTCGCCTGGTGTTGGGGGGCAGTACACAATGCCCGCGGTCGTGCCACTGGGAGGGGGTGGGAGGGATTTACAGTCGGGTGCCTGCAATCGGGCTGCAGGGGGGGCATAGGGACTGGGTTGGGGGCCAGCACAGGTGGCAGCTGCTGGGTTTCACCCTGCAATCCAGCAGCTCAGCTGTGGGTGACCCTCGACTTAGGGCTTTTTTTTTTGCCTCCAAGTCGTGCAGGCTTGGTTGGGGGTTGTAGCTACACAACTCTGCACAGCCCGGCTGAATATCAGGCTCTGGAGTTCATGCATGGTTCCTCCCCTCCACTTGACCATGCATTCATTTGCATTGCGCTGTTGCTCAGCCTGTTTTCAGTGGCGCAACTGTCTTTTACTGAATATCACAGAATGGCAGAATTTTGTACTTGCGCATGTGCAACCCTATTGCGTATGGTGCAACCATTTTGAATATCCCACCCAAAATACTTCAAAAAGGTGTTAACCAAGTCTAGTGAATGTGCAGTGCCACCATGGCAGAAGATCCTGTACTACCATAACAAACTGGTATTACTACACATGTGAGTGGAATACTATTCTTCATGAATCTGTGAATGGATGTATGTCCATAGCGATAGATGTGGTGTTGTGGGGGGGGAGAGGTCTTCTCCTCTGCTACTTTTGGTGGTGGAGTTTAATGTACAATGAGTAATAGATAGCCAATTGTAATGTTGTAGGTGTCTCAGTGGTATTCAATGGTGTGCTGCTTAATTATCTGTTGCTAATTACGACATGTCCCTAGATCTTATTCGCTTACTATTTCTATATCTCCTGCCAATGTTTCATTTTTATTATTGCAATAGTTATTAATGGACAGCATAGAATATCTACATGTTTGTTAATGTGTTTTAATAGCCCTGTAGGGGTAATATGCTTAATAACACATAAACAGCTGCCATATTCAGCTAGAGGGTCATTGAGTGAACAGTAAGATTATCGTTGTGTTTGTGTTATTCTTATTATAATAACTCACATTTAAAACTGTTTAAGGAACAGATCGTCATATAATTAGGTATGCATGTATGTAAATTGAACGTACATGTAATGTTTTTAGGATGTTTCTGTGTAACAAATATGCATTATGACAATGTTATAAGTATTGCGATTGATGGGCAGGCACTGCTTGTTCTGCACTGCATTCTACCAATAATATATTTCTGAGTTTTCTTTCGGAAAAAACGTTATTGAAGAAACAGTGTTAGGGGAATCACCAGGAAAAAAAATGAATTTCTTATATTAACTGTTCTGTGGAATTCTTTACCGACTATGGTCAGAGAGGCTTCTTCGGTGGATGTTTTTAAGGTCCAGCTAAAGACTTTCTTCTATTCTAAGGCATTTAATGTTTAGAGATGTTTTTATTGTTAGGTTTAAAAATTTTTGTATTGATTTGTATTTATATTTGAATTTATATTTTTCTTTTAAAATATGTTTGTTTAAATGCTTGTATGGTGCCCAGAGCCTCCGGGATTGGGCGTCTTTTAAATAAATGTTGCCTTGCCTTGCCTTCTGGATTGGATGGACATTTGTCTTGGAAAAAGATATATACATGGTGTCATAATTTCAACTTTGTGTGGCTTTTGCAAATGAGAAGACTTGTTATATGAATGTAATACTGACCTAACAACATACATCTAGTTGGAGAGAGAGCTGTTTCCGTAAAGAGATATGTGTTCATATGATAGTTGTATGAATGATGTAGTATTAGAAATTGATGTTTTAAAGAAAAACTCTTTTACCTTGATATTTCATCTATTGATGTGATCATTTTTTTACTTGTTTGCTTTAATAGAGCCCGGGAATCTGCTGCTCTTGAACATGTGGAGGTGAAGCAGGAAGCCGGCGCCAGCCCACCACGTAAGTGAAATCTGTTGTTGCTATTATCTGCATGCTTGAGAAGCACCATATGGTTGTCAACATCTGTGATGATCAATGCTCCTGTTGATAACTACACCTTGCTGTCTTACTGCGTGATAGGGAGTGCACTGTCTGTTGGCATACTCACTGCAATGTTCAATTGTCTGGGTGTGAGCAACACCCCTTCGTTGCCGAGCCAGTACCACTTTCTTTTGTTTGTTGTGGGGGGCGAATCACTGTTGACATTATTTACTTTATTTGTGCTGTGACCTTATAAGGGTGGCAATGCATTGAACACTGCAGATACCCAGCCACCTAAAAAACACAACATGGTGGGAGGATATTGTAGTGACCTAAATGGTGTGCAATGCAGAAAGTGTCCAATTATGATTTTTTGGTTTTTTTCTCAATGTACAAGTTAAAAATGTGCCTTGTTGTCTTCATGACCCCCTTTTCCCAGTTAAACTGAATAGCTGTGCAGTGTGTCTGTCTTCAGCCTTGCCAGCCTCATACTTACCTCTACAATCCAGTGTGATGCTGTTCAGTGCACTGTCAGATATGTGTATTTTTAAAAGGTGATCATGAACTGAGGGAATGTCGATAAAAGTAATAATACAGTGAATAATGGGACTGTTTGTGTGTCACCCTATGAATATCGCACATTTCTATATAGCACTATGGAAGTTGTCTCACCACATTTAAAATGCAGTACTATGACTACTTGCAGTGGTGCAAATTCCACTACATCATACGGTGTGTATTACTGGGTTGGGTGCTATTAAAACAAGTTCTTGAGTAGTGAAACTGTGTTAAATATTGGGCCACAGACATCACATTGCTACATTATTCAATGCTGCATGGCCTTGCGACACACAGTGTCATACTTTGAATGAGCACCTATACTGTCAAACTGTGCTTTTTATACTTTACTATATGATGCTGTGGTTGCTGTGCAAAATTACTTTTTGGGACAGTGTGAGGACATAACAGTGAGACTGTATGTGAGTAAAGGTGGTAATATGTCTATTTAAAACATTTGTTGTGAGATGAGCATTAGATGCTATCATTACAATCAGGTATTAGATATTTCCCATACATTGTAGTAGGTTTGAAAATGTTGTATATTTATATACTAAGGGCTGGATATTCAAACTGCGCCATTCATAGGCACAAGCCCTTGCGCTGCACAAAATAGTTGCGCAGGGGTGTGTCCAGGGCGATATTCAAAGGAGTTGTGCTATTGAGCAACTCCTTTGAATATCACCCCCAGCCACAGCCACTGTGCATGGCGCAGTGTAACTTGTGCCACCGCAAGTTGACAAAGTGGAGCATTCAACTTGCGGTGGTGCAAGTACCATTGCGCCATGCGCAAATCCCAATATTCAAAAGGTGACATGCAAATGGGCTATAATTCATGCAGGCGCGGGGGCCATTTGCATCTGATTATGGCCCCATTTGCATGTCATTAGCATGCAGGTGCGCCCGATCCCGAGGACTTGCGCCTGGCGCCTGCCAGGCAGCAGCCATCGAGGAAGGATGCCCTGCAGCCCAATCACGGGCAAACAGTGTAAAACCCACCACCACCCCCACTGGCCGATCACAGGCATGGCGTAATACCCCCCTCACCAGCCCGATCGCGGGCAGCAATGTCTCCCCAACACAGCCCTGGTGGTCCAGTGGACCAATAAGCCCTATCGTGGGCTGAAGTAATTAAACACCCCCACCTCCCGAATATATCCCTGGTGGTCCAGTGGATCGATAAGCCTGATCGCAGGCTGGAGTATTCAAACACACACCCCACCTCGATCATATCCCTGGTGGTTCAGTGGACAGAAAATCTGATCGCAGGATGTAGTTGGCAACCCCAAACACATCCCTGGTGACCTAAGTGTCCCCCCACCCACCCACCCACGAAGCCCACCACCCCACTCCCCGCGGCTGGGCGGCAGCATCCCACCAGCCTGCCGCCCGCGCCCGCCGACTGAGTGCATGGTAGGGCTGCATGCCCCACTGGTGCAAAGCAAGAACCAATGGGCATGCAGCTGCATTGATATTCAGACAGTCCAGTTTGTGAATGAATTTCATTCACAAAACTGAACTGTCTTACGGATGGGCTGCATGCCCATTGGGTCTTGCTCTGCACCAATGGGCATGCAGCCCTACCGGCAGTCAGTCGGCGGGCAGCAGGTGGCAGGCAGGTGGTGCTGCCACCTGCCAGCTGTGGGGGGACCGAGGTGGGCTTCATGGGTGGTGGGTGGACACTAGGTCACCAGGGATGTGTTTGTGGGGTTGCCAACTACATCCCGCGATCGGGATTTTCGGTCCACTGGACCACCAGGGATATGATCGGGAGGTGGGGGTGTGTGTTTGAATACTCCAGCCCATGATCAGGCTTATCGGTCCACTGGACCACCAGGGATGTGTTGGGGGGGCACACACTGCTGCCCGCGACCGGGCCGGTGAGGGGGGCCACAGAGAGCATACCTCTCAACTGTACCACATTACGAGGAACATTCCTCATTTTACTTCACAAAAGCTCCCTGTTCCACACTGTGAGGACTTGTCCCACATTCAGTGTTAACATTTTAAAGCAAAACTCCATAGTAAATGATGCAAAATATATAAATTTAATTAATAGCAGACTTTCTGAACATAAATGCAAACATTTTCACAGTGTTGTGAGCTTCTAATGTAACGATTTGATTAAGTGTTCCACATTTTGCCCATTCTTTCCACATTTTGAGAGGCAATGTTCCACATTTGGGGGACAAAAGGTTGAGAGGTATGAGAGAGTGCGTTGAGGGCCAGCCACAGGTGGCAGCTGCTGTGTTGCACCCTGCAAGCAGCAGCTCACCTGTGGGTGGCCCTCAACTGATCTTTTTGCTCAAAGTTGTGCAGGCGCAGGTTGGGGGTTGCGCCTGCACAACTTTGCACAGCCCAGCTGAATATTGTGCTGTGTAGTTTATGCATGGTTCCTCCCCCTCCAGTTCAGCATGCATTCATTTGCATTGCGCTGTTGCTCAGCATGTTTTCTGTGGTGCAACTGCCTCCTGCTGAATATCGCAGAATGGAGCAAGTTCGGACTTGCACAGGCGCAACCCTATTGTGCATGGCGCAACCCTTTTGAATATCTGGCCCTAAATGTTTAACACTGTAATTTATTTTTCACCTGCTAATGTACTGCACAGTTGTCTTTTTCTCACAGCACTATAAAAAACATATTTTTCTGCCCTGCTATATCTAATAGCCAGAGGTACATGCTAATGCCTGTCATCCTGTGCAGGGTGCGAGTCCTTTGTCATCAGTAAGAAAGTTTGTTACTATTACACTATCAATGTTAATGATAGCAAATCAATAATTATTATTGATAATTGTTAATTTCATATTATACCATCGTAAAGACAAAGCCTGGGCTCCCATTGCTGACTATGGGACTGTAAGCGTCATGTTATCGCAGCACAACATCACAGCTGTAGTCCCAGCACCAGGCTGACCAGATAAGTTTTTGGAAAAACAAGAAGTCACTACATGTAGATGCTTGACAGTGCAATCCCACATTTCTCATTCACACTCTCAAGCGCCTTTAACCTACTGTGGAGGCTTCCGACTAGCTGCTAGTGATCGCCATGACAGTGCAAATTGTCCCTATGTTGGTCATTTTTCCAGCAGATATAGTGGAATAACTCCCTGTCCCCCACTGACACACAGTGTGTCCATTTTCGTAAAAAAAAAAAAACGTCATTACAGACGTCATTTTAATATATGTGTCCACTGATCCATCAGCACAGTAATTGTGTACAACTTGCCAGACAAAACACCTAAAGAAATATTCACCGACATTATCCCTGACTATAAACAGATGTTTTAACTAAAAAAAAAATAATTTTAGACATCATTTAAATTTCCACGTCAGCAGGAGCACGAGGCCTTTCAGATTGCCACAGTCCTGTGATTACCGCTCACTTTTTCAAACTTGTGCACTGTTACCATGAACATTGTAAATTTAACAAATTATCAATAAAATGACAGTCAGATTCAAATAGGGAGTGCACAAAACTGTACTGCATTCCTGGAAATCAGTAAGTGCTCAAACAACCCGTAACTGATATCACGGTTCCTCAACTGCCCTGCGTTGATTTTAAACCCATTCAAAAAAAATACTAATAAAAAATATTACCCAGTTCCATATTGGGATCTTAATGTGTGGACTGCTGTACTTTCCTGGGAGGGGGTGGGTGCAGCAGGAGATAGCACACAATAACATTACAGTGGGACTGTTTCTCTATTCATTGTGCCTAACCATTGAGAAATGAAATTGTAAAATACTTTTTAAGACTTTTTGTAAAAATTTTTGTTTTATTAGTACCAACAAGCCATTGTATAATGCAATAATGTCCTTTGGGGTGTGTGTTGTGCTGGGATAATGTTACTTTTGGTTGATTAGTTCACTTCGCTGTGGCCTCTTGTCTAATGACGACAGGTCAGCGTTATCACACCACAACACTTACCGTGGAGTGCATTATTGCTTTAATGTAAGATAGTACATTTAAGAACCTTATTACTGCTGTGCCACATTGTTTTGAAGAATTTTACCTTGTGGCACTGCAAAAGCACAGTGATGTAGACATTATGGGCATCCAATGGTACAGCAATGAATTAAATGTCTTTATTTTGAGTAGATTTAACCATACTGCAGTTTAAGTTTTAGGTTACTTGTCTGAATGTCTTATTGTTATGCTACCTAGAAATCTGTCATTTATGTTCTTTATGTACTTGAAGATGTCTGGTATGGTTTTGGAGCGCATGTCATATCAGTGACTTAATTATTTAAAGTAGTGACGGTGTTGAGGGCCTGGAACACGGGTAAAAGCTGTTTGCTTTCAAACTATCATTAAACTGATCATGATTGTGTACACATGAAAAGTATATTATGATAGTGTCAATGTCAAGATACTTTGTTTTTACTGCAGACATGACTACACATTATAGGCAGACATGGCGAAGTAAAAATTCTCACACTTGATGAGGATGTATTTCAATTGTATGGTATAATAGTGTCAATAATGCAAAAGTATGTACATACTGAATATTTATGAGTAGTGAACGAAAATATAAGAGTAGCATTTTAAGCCACAGCTAACTATACATTTTTTTATGTTGTCAGCTTATTAGATTATGTAGATAATCAAGTATGACAGAGACAGAAATAAGATACTAAATAGTTTAGCATCATACTTAAAACTATTATCATAACTTTGAAATGAATGCATTTCTTATATTGCAGTAGATAAGAAATATTTGAAGTAAAATATTTGGAAGTCATAATTGTTTAATTTGTGTTGTATATTCATCATAACTTTTTTTTAAATCTTTGTAGGGCGCCGGCGACTGCGAAAATGCACGGCCCACTGCCGCTGCTACAGACGGCTCACGCGCGAGTTTGGCAGTCTGAGTGAACAAAACGCTGTCATCCTTGAGAGGCTGGACAGAATCCAGTCTCTCTTGGATGCACAGCAGCAGACTGTCAACCTCGTGCTAGAGCCAGTCGTAGCAGTGGGTGATGGTGCTGTGCTGAGTAGCAGTGCTTCACCTCCACGAACACCATCTGTTCCTGCAGCTTCCCTGGGTGAAACTGGCCACCCTTCATAGTGGTCCAGTATCTCCTCCGGAGGGCTCAACAGCTTCCACTTCGTTTTCCGCCTCCACATCGAATCCAGTTTCTAGCCTGGATTGCCTCAAGCAGTGCATACACCTCTCGCAAGTGTTGCACAAAAGTTAGAAAACAAAATAAGACTTTTTATATATATTTTTATTTATGTAAGAAAAATGTATTTTAATAATTTATTTTTGTGTATGATGCAATACACAGTTTAATTATTTTTTTTGCCCTGTACGAATATTATTTGTGTGAATATATATTTTTGTATTGTTTATACAAAGAAAAATATTTTTGTTTGTAATTTTTTATATATAAAATATTTTTATAGTAAAAAAGTGAATTTATACTCTCTTGTGTTTCGTGTGTTATTGTGTAGTCGAGATGTTTCTTGAAAATAGTTTTAACAAGATTTATACAACTGTGATTTTCTCATTTGGTGAAACCTCATACCACACTATTGTGGTATTAGAGTTGGATTCTCCATAGAAGTAAGTTAGATGTGTGACAATGCTACATTACACTATTTGTGGCACACTGTTGTTGTTTCATACAACTAGTGCTACAGAATGTGTGTATGTGTATCATGATGAAGATAAGTATGTACCTGCTAGTACAACAGTGAAATGTCTGTGTTGGCATACTTACAACAAACTTATGTATTCAGTACGGACAAACCTCTTCCACCGCTGTTCACATGATTGGTGGTACCACCTCAGCTGGTAGTACAAGCACTCTATCAAATCTCAAGTTACTACAGTAACATATCCATTTGTTCAGTAGATGAACTAATGTTGTCCATGTCATGTCATATTGTCTTTTAGTTATGTACATCTTTTTATTTACATATGTGCTCACAAACAAAAGGAGTAAAACACTTTTACATACAAAATATTACATGGAATAACAATGACAAATTACAATTAATAAAGTAATAAAAATAATATGATTCACAGTTAACTACTGTTACTGTTAATAACAGTAAATGCAACTACAAGAGTTGAAGTATTTCTGATATTGGAACATTTTTTTATGTATGTGCACTATTCTTACAACTATAAATCATGTACTATGCTGAGTAATAGTTCTGAAAAAGACAGGATATTCATGGCAAAAAACTCCGTTTAATGCATCAGTTAGGGTTGTTCCACAGCGACAAAAGTGAGGAAATTCGCTGTTAGGGTTGAAAACCCTAACTCCGAAATCCCCCCCCCAGCGACACACACACAACACACACACACACACATATGCAAGTATGGAGGAGAACCAAGTCAACACAACCAATAACAGACATCCAGCAGCAGGTGACAGAAATAACAAACAATTGTCTAAATGTACTACGAGACATCACCACCCCCCTGACCAGGTACTGCATGCTCAGTGGAGATCAACAGCAAAACTGAAGCCATGTACACCAAACGTACACATCCCTGATTGCAGCTGCACACAATGTACCACACTTAGTAGTTGCATGGCCTTACCTACTGATGCCCCACACCACACCACAACTGGTATTGTGCCGTTATTCAATATAAATGCTGAAGGTGCATGATCACAGTTATAGAAAGGTTTTAACACTAGTGAGTATACATAAATTAAGAGAAGCACATAAATTAACTACAAGACACTAGCATGCTCAAGATAAAAGTAGTGATACATTTAGTAGGTGATTTACATAGTAGTACATTTACTGCAATGGTTTACTCAACGTAGAGAGGCTGATGTAAACGTATGGAAAAGCATTCCTGTTCAACGCTGTGAAATTCATACTGCCAGTATCACATGCATTCTTACTGATGAAGGTGTACTGCTGATGTACATACATAGACCTTCACTGTGTTTCAATACTAAAGATGCAGTAAGTATTCTTTGTAAGAAACATTGTAATTGCATGGATCAGGCCAAGCAACTTCTAAATATCATAGCACTACTGAGCCAACAATGATGTACCTGTATCGGAGATGTATATAGGAGAGATTTTCCTGTAGGCACTTACTGAGTATGTTGTACCTGATAAAGACAATCTCATTGCATCTGTGATGACTAACTTATTCAAATAGTAATACATTTACTATTGCTGCAATGAGTGATCTATGCCACTTATGGACACAGTGTGATTTTTTTTAACAGTTGTTTCATACTCAGGCTGTATGCCTACTATTTGGGTTTGCCACACTTCTGTCACTGATGCTATCAAACTGATAACTATGTTAATTGTGGTACTACAGGAATCAAATAGGTATGGTGTAGATATAAACTGAATGTATTTTAGTATTGATTTAACTCACAATGGGGTAAGTGTACTAGGACAACAGGGGTTATCCTCTATCACTGACTCTGTCAGTTATAATCACACTAGGGTTTCGATGACTGTAATGATCAAGTTACACTGTTCATCTTCATGAGTTCATATTCACAGCCATTCTCCAGTAACTAGACAGTGTATGGTGTAACTGGGTTCAGACACTGTGTTGCAAAGCTGCTGCAGTGCCTAGCAGAGGGAGAGTATCTACTCATAAAGACAATTAAGCAATAAGGCATGACCAACAGTTACGTAAAATGGTCTGTTAATCACCCTGTAGGGGTTTAATGTTGAATGAGGCATAGCTGAGTGCTACATGTCGCTAGACAGTGATAAACTGACCATTAACATAATACCTGGGAGTGGCTTATTGCTATCATAATAAAACTGTTTTTTAAACAACATTAAACCATGTTTATCATATGGTTAGGCTCTATATGTATGTTAATAAAAACTAGACATAAGGGTGTTACAATGTTTACAGTCAATTAGAAAGCTGCATTTCTCAAACCCTTGTTATAATCAAAGATATTATACCTGTACAACTCCTTGGTTTTGCTGAACTCTGTTGCTCAGGTGGCCCACCACAAGTGGTGTGGTGTGGTGTGGTGTGGGGCATCGGTAGGTAAGGCCATGCAACTACTAAGTGTGGTACGTTGTGTGCAGCTGCAATCAGGGATGTGTACGTTTGGTGTACATGGCCTCAGTTTTGCTGTTGATCTCCACTGAGCATGCAGTACCTGGTCAGGGGTGGGGATGTCTCGTAGTACATTTAGACAATTGTTTGTTATTTCTGTCACCTGCTGCTGGATGTCTGTCATTGGTTGTGTTGACTTGGTCCTCCCCCATACTTGCATGTGTGTGTGTGTGTGTGTCTGTGTGTGTCGTACTGGGGGGTCGAGTTAGGTTTTCAACCCTAACAGCGAATTTCCTCACTTTTAATGCTATGGAACAACCCTAACTGATGCATTAAATGGATTTTTTGCCATGAATATAATATATATATATATATATATATATATGGGATATGCAATGGGTCTTCTGGAAATATCAATGATATTTTCCCCAAGTGCAGTTTGACCTTATGATCTCACGAGTGGTGAAGCCATGAGTGAGATCACAAGGTCAAACTACATGAGGAGAAATATCACTGATATTTCCAGAAGACCCAGTGCATATCTCATTTATGCAATGGTTATATTTATTGATTGTTTTCTCATGTGTTTTTTTTTCATTTAAATATTTAAGCAGGTTTGTGGTGTTTGTATGGTGTTATGGTAGCTAAGGTCAGTGTGTGCCTTCGTTTTGAGTGCAGCTTTTGATTGGCTGATGTTGTGTGTGGGGGTGGGCTGAAAGGTTTTGGAAACATGGCAGTGAGAAGTCTCGCTTAGCAAGGGAGTGAGGTCATAGATTCATTAATTTATTTATTAATTTGTTTTTGTATTTAAGTTTTGAAAAATGCTTTATTTGGTTGCGCCTGCATTTTTGAAGTGGTATCTAGCCAATCCTGCTTGTCAACTTCTACGGCAGTACTGAGTGGTTAGCAGTAAGGGTTTCTAGTTTGGAGGAGCGAGCGTCTTGTTTTGTTTCTTTCTGGGCGTTTGAGAAACTCATTGTTGGCTAGCGCAAGTACTGTGACCCGATCGGAGGTAAGCCTATTGGCAGTTGTGGCTGGGAAAGGAGGGAGAATGATCTGTAGCTCGCTGTTGTTTGGGAAGGGTGAGGTAGATTGCTGTGGAGTTCTTTTTGGATGTGTATTAAATTGTTAAAAAAGTACCTCTCAGTATGAATGCTGTTTTCACACTGAGGAGGTTCTGAGTTACAGCTGTCAGTTGAGTAAGTGTGTAAATTTAGGGTGTATACAGAGGGAGAGTTTTCTATGGACTGTATCTGCTGCTGGAAAAAGATTTGGGGAGAAAATGAAAGTGTCCTGTGTGCTGCTGGACAGAAATGAAACTGACAGTGGGAGCTGGCATGCAACTGAGCAGGTGAATTCTGATTGTGTTGCTCATGCTGCCAGCTCCCACCAATCAAAACATTTCTGAGCAGTTGTGGTGAAGCGCAGTTTGTGTCTGGTTATTACCTATAGTGAGAATAAATGCAATATTGTCACTGTAGGTCTGACCAGCCAAAAATACTGTTGTTATTTGCCACTTGTTATCCTCACTCCCATTGCATAAATATATACATATATAAATATATATATATATAATTTGCATTTGATCAGTACTGCTGTATATGTTGTGTATGAATTATGCTGTAATGTTGTCTGTTTTTACTAAATGTATGTACTCCCTTCTCCCCTCCCCGGGGTCGCACCTGGAATCAATCCTTGGCTCAGTGTGCCATTCATGGTTATTGAATGTTTAAATAAATAAATAAAAACAATACATATCATTTTTCATGTTAGGACCAAATCTAATACAGTTTGCCCCCTTGTTCTCTGGCAAACATATTGATCTAGATCATTAGAGATGGTTAGGTCGATGAAGACTTTCTCTAATTTGATGGTTCCTATATGCTGTTTCCAGTTTATATTGGGAAGATTGAAATCATCCATGATGAGTGCCTTACCACTTACTTCAATGCGCTTGATGGCTTGGAGGAAAAACTTATTTTCCTTAGCACATAGCCCAGGCACCCTGTAACATACTCCTATCGTGGTTTTTTTACTGTGGGGTTGCATAAGATATATCCAAAGTTTTTCAGTTTTTTCATTATTCAGCATTTTGGGCTTATTTTCATGTACCTCACATGTTTCTTTAGCATACAGTATAATACAACTTCAGTCCCTTTTTTCCCTATACGATTGAGGTTAAACAAGTTGTAACCTGGAATATGTTGGCACCAATCATCCTGCCACTAGGTTTCAGTCATTGCACATAGATCAAAATTTTCTTTGCATAACAGGAGGTCCAGTTCATCTTTTTTTATTTACAAGATGTCTTGCATTGATTAGGATTCCCTTAATTTCATGAGGGTAGGTAAACCTAGTTGTTCTATTAATATTGCCTCTAGGACTTGCTTAGCTAATTCAATCCTGCACTGTCTTAGATGACATCTCATCCCCTTTCTCCCCTTTAATCAGTTTAAAGGCTCACCTGAAATGGATTCTTTAATGATCTGTCCTAAGTATCTGCTACCCTTCCTGCTTAAGTGCAATCCGTCATATGCAAACAAGATCAAAGCGCCCATCGAACAATTCCCAGGTTTTTATGCAAGCTACATTTTCTTGCAGGCACCACTGCCTTAATTTGTTATTTATATGTTTTATTTTCCTCATCCATCTTAGACTGGCTTTGAGTACAGGTAGTATTTCAGACATGATTAGTTTGGCCTGTCATCTGTAAGTTTTTTAAATTCTCTGTATTCCTCTAGAATGTCCTCCACTGACTGCCTCTTTGTATTATTTGTTCCAGCATGCAGTACAACCAAAGGTTTTCCCCTGCAGGTCTTAATATGTTCCCATTCATTTGTCGCTGGACAGTGTACTGTATGTTACCTTGAATCAACCATTTGACGAAGGCCTTACAGGCCTCACATGAAGCCATAACATAGTAGTACCCTAAAGCAATGTCATCACACACCAAACATAACCACTTGGGCATGGAGTTCCCCATGTACTCGCACTTCATTTGCAAGGCTTCATCAGTAGTGCTGGAGCAGTCATCACAGTGCTTTCAGTTAAGACCATTGCCCCCAAGGCAGCAGAGGGGTAGAGTGGTTGAGTGCCAGTGCCATTCTGGTGCCCAGTCATGGAGGAGATTTAGCTCCCACTGGCATCCGAGGAGTCGCTGGGGCTGTGGTGGTTGATACTGTGCACTATGGAGGGAGGGCTAGGTGGTTCTGTCTTGATAAATGATGCACAGCTCGAATAAATGTGTCAATCCTTGCTTGACATTCTGCAGAGAAGCCTTGGCAGGTCAGAATGTGAGCTGAGTGGCAGGTGAGTTCACTCAGGCTATGCACTCCACCCCATGCAGGACTAATAGGTGCAATACTGCATATCCCATTTTCACTGTTATTTTTCTCTCTCTTTTTGAGGGAGTATGTAATATGCTGGCAGACAGTGATCAATGCTGGTGATGGAAGGATCGAGAATTGCTCTGACTACTTATTTCCAGTTATTTCAACAAGAAACCCGATATGCTGGGTTTTCTGGAATCATGGTAAACTATACATTTCTTTTTATTTTACATTCAGTGAATTATTGCACAGCAGTACAAAAGAAACAAACTGACATTCAGTGAAAAGCATCAGAAAACAGTGCAGTTTCATATTGCAATACGCTGTCATGACATCATTGTTCTAAGAGATGCGCCTATTTATTTTACTTGTTAATGTGCACAAACCATTTAAAAAAAATGCCATTCAAAAGAGGTTTGAATTCCATGGGATGGAGTGGCAAGATGGCCTCAACACTGCTCCTCTCCTCACAGATCCTGTTTGAATCAGTACTAATAAGTTTTATTTTCTTTTAAAAACACTTGCATTTTGTTTCATAGTAAGTTGATGATTGAAACATGGTCTCAATTTTGCTTCAGTTTGCTTTACCTCTGCCTTTTTTTTTCCTTGAGCTCCTGAAGTATTAGTTCTGAGAGCCTGGTTGGTGTTTGGCATTTGGCATTTGGTGTATGGCCAGCCTGATAAGTCTCACTGGAGCAAGGTGCAATTTTAAACTGCTTGCCTTGAGGTGTGGGACTTTCTATGAAGGAGTAAGAGGTGGGCAGTGACTGTGTGGTATCTGGAAACCTTGAAAAGGCTACTGGCTAATGCTGCTGAGCTGTGGTAGCTTTGGTCTTGAGCTTGGTGCTCAGAAGAAAGAACTGTAAGAATTAAAAGAGCATGATATGTGCAGAAATGCATAATTTGTTTTAATTACAGGTTTAATGTTGCTGCCTAGGGCTGGGGTTCTGCTAATTAAGAGAATGCAGAGTTTACTATGCTCAGCGCAGCACTTTTTCTGTCTTGCAGAAGAAGCTTGAGAGCCCGTACCTAGAATACCGGAGACTGTTCAGGAGATTGGCAAAACAATGTACTTTTGGAATAGCCTTACAGAACATTTACCATTTTTTGCTTCGAAGGTAGAAGACTTGATTTGCTGGCCAAGGCACCTAGCTTCACCTGAGCTCTTTCCTTCTAAGACTGCTTGAAAGGCAGAGTAGAAAAACTTACCAGAGCAAGGGAAAAGGATTAAGACTTATTTTGGCTAAACAGATTTACTGTGTGGTGTTGTTTTTATTTTTTACTCACAGGGATTGATACTGTTTGTTGCTAACATTTCATTGCTTTATTTTTCTCTGAGTCAAATTGTTGTTGCTGGTATACCTTCTTCTGCATTATTACAAGGTGTGCCTACAGGTGTGTGCTAACAGATTACTGCTGTAATCTTCTGATTCAAATTGTCTTTTGCAAGGTGTATCTTCTGTTACTGCTTTATTTTCTCTGTAGCAAAGTGTTTCTTACAGGGTATATCTTCTCTGAAATTACTGTATTACAGATGGAGCTTACATTTTTGTGACTTTTATCATTCGGCTAAGCAAAATTACTGTTTGACACTGTGTTTAATTTTATTCTTGTTTTTTTTTTTGTTTGTTGAAAAGGTTTGTTGTCTCAGAGGTGTTTCAGTCTCCTTCTCACATTGAAGGAGCTAATTGCTTTCCTCCCACAGCTCTTCCAAATGATTAGGTGTGTATGTGGGGGGTGGAGCTGGCAAACTGTCAGTAATTTCCAACAGAAAGAAGGGTTAAAAAGTCAGGTTAGTTGATACTTGGAGGTAGAAGACTTGGTTTGCTGGCCAAGGCACCATGCTTCACCTGAGCTCTTTCCTTCTAAGACTGCTTGAAAGGCAGAGTAGAGAAACTTACCAGAGCAAGGGAAAAGGATTAAGACTTATTTTGGCTAAACAGATTTACTGTGTGGTGTTGTTTTTATTTTTTACTCACAGGGATTGCTACTGTTTGTTGCTAACATTTCATTGCTTTATTTTTCTCTGTAGCAAAGTGATTCTTACTGCGTATATCTTCTCTGAAATTATTACAGGTGGTGCTTTACAGGTTTTACAGTTTTATCTATCATTAGGATAAGCGTTCAGGGTTACTGCATTTGTTTTTGACTGATTGTTTCTGCTCTTACCTCCTTGTTCTTTCATCCGTGGTTCTTCTTTTTCGGCAGGGGAAGGGCCCAGCCACCAACCCCCATCCCCAACCACCCCACACACTCCTTTATAGAGTACCACAGTTGTGACATTTCCTGTGGCAGAGCAGGAAGGGGTGGATCAGTGGGCCTCCACAAGGTGAGCTCATTTACAGGGGCACTAGTAATTTAACTTGTTATAACAAGTTAAACAAAACACAATCAAACCATTACTTGCATTTTTTTTCCTTTTTTTTTCCTTCTAATTACTCTGACTAGGTTATAAGCCCAGCAACTTATCTAGAATGGATATCATTAACTGCAGGTACTGTGGAACAATTTTTCAGAAAGGTAGTCTTACAGGATTTAGGACACCGTCCTACATGCTGGGCCTTTGGAGATCTTAGGGCTCAGCTCCAGGCAGCATGGGCAGAGATTGCACTCCTCAAATTTCATATTCAAGAAGAAATACATTATAAGAACCACCCGCCATTTCCCCAGCATCCAACAGAAAAACCTCGACCGCAGAGGGTAGTTGGTCCAGGTGGTTGGCAGGTGGTTAGGAGGGGCAAATCAGGTGCCCCATCACTCTCTGCTCTCCAACATATTACCTCCAAAAAACCATATAAACACTACAAACAGGTATCTGCCTCTATCTCTGAAATCAAACAAAGAGGCAGAAGACACTGCAGAGCAGGACACTGCAGCACAGGAGCTAGCACAACAAAACTCACCCAAATCAGGAACCAAAACAAGAAAAGCAAAAAGAAAATCCAAAAAACTTCTGATCATAGGAGACTCCATGATTCGGGGAGTTGATACCCATCTCCAGCCAGGGGTAATGGTCAGATGTCTCCCAGGTACATCAGCATGGAGAAACACTGACGCATTACTAAAATTGTTCACAAAGCAGGGAAAACATTGATGTCCTAGTACACGAGGACTAATGATCTCTGAATCGGTCAGTTGTGGAATCCAAGGAACACCTGACCAGGCTGGGTGACAAACATCATCTATTTCGTCCAGCATCTCCTTCTCTGAGATCCTGCCAGTCTGGGAGAGGGGAGCAGATGGACGGAAGGTCAGAGAAGAGGAGATAGGGGAGCTAAACACGTGGCTCAAGGGCTGGTGCCAGGAAAAAGGACACAGATTTGTAGGGAACTGACAACAGTTCTGGGAGTGAAAGTTCTTTAAATTTGATGGACTGCATCTGACTAAGGAGGGAGTCAGTGCATTGGGGCAGAAGTTTGACGTCTTTGCAGAATATTTAAACTAGCAAATGGGGAGGGGGTGCAGCACCCCATACGTCGAATGGGAAGAACACCCCTTCCCCCCTCAGCTAGTGGTCAAATAGGGATTCAGCATGATTGCAGTTCATTTGCATCACCAGGTAAGAAAAAAGGTTTGTCTCCCCATACGACGCACAGGGGTAATGCCAAACCTCACCCAACAACTAACACACCAAAATCTGGCCAATGGAAAATCATGTACACAAATGCTCACAGCCTGGGAAATAAGATCCCAGACCTGCAGGCAATAATGTCAGAGACTAAACTGGACATAGTAGCAATTGGTGAGATGTGGTTTACCAGTAACCACACTTGGGAGACTTCAGTACCTGGCTATGTACTGTTCAGAAGAGACCGAGGTGCAAAAAGGACGGGAGGAGTGGCCCTGTATGTCAATGAAAATATCAAAGCTACAGAAATTCAGAATACACATAAGGAGCCAGAAGAACTGTGGGTCACCCTAGAAACAGGAAATGGGACAGCTATAAGAACTGGGGTTGTCTACAGGCCCCAGACCAGGGGAGGACATAGACACATTACTGTTAGAAGATATACAAAACATGACAGCTAAAGGGGAGGTTCTGATAATGGGAGACTTCAACATTCAGATACAGATTGGTCAATACCAGCAGGAACATCTGCCAGAACTAGACAAATAGTGGATTCCCTGCAGGGGGAGGGCCTCAAACAGCTGGTACAGCAACCCACAAGAGACAGGGCTATCCTAGATCTAGTACTGACTAACAAGGAAGGGATCACAGATCTCCAGGTAGAAGGTCACCTGGGGGCCAGTGACCATCACATGGTATGGCTCAATTTGGCTACTACATCTAAATCATCCCATTCCAAGGCAAAAATATGGGACTTCAGAGGAGCTGACTTTGATAAGATGGCCAACTGAGTTAAGCTAGTCCTGGCAAAAAGAAACACATGTGAGGTGGTACAGGCAAAATGGGCAAGCATTAAGGATGCAATACTTGAAGCAACATCCCATTGTGTTAGACAGAAAAGGAAGTGAAAAGGAGAAGGAAACCACTTTGGTTCTCAAATACAGTAGCAGAAAAGGTCAGAGCCAAAAGGCTGGCCTTCAGGAAATATAAAGGAACACAGTGGGATGAAGATAGGGAGGCATACCAAACTGCCCTAAGGGAAGCAGGGAAGGCAGTAAGGCAGGCAAAGTCCCAAACTGAGGAAACACTAGCACGAACAGTAAAAGAAGGTGACAAGACTTTCTATAGATACATTAGTGAAAGGAGAAAGTCCAGAGGGGGTATTGCTAAGCTTAATGGAGAAAAGGAGCATGTGAGGAGGAGGACCTGTAAAGGCATCTATCCTAAATAGATACTTTGCTCAGTATTTACTGAAAGAAGGCAGGGCAGGGCCCACAGCTCAGCATCATGGACACAGGGGAGGGAGGTGAGCACTACTCCCTTCACAAAGAAAGGGTCCTACAAGAGCTTGCTAAGCTCAGGGTGGATAAGGCAATGGGACCTGATGGCATACATCCCAGAGTACTTAAGGAGCTAAAGGTGGAACTAGCAGAGCCATTAGCAGAACCGTTTAGTGAGTCTCTGAGCACAGGAGAGGTCCCAGAAGACTGAAGAAGGGCTCATGTGATACCGCTCCACAAGAGTGGTAGCAGGGAGGAGCCGGGGAACTACAGACCAGTCAGTCTTACCTCAGTAGTGGGCAAGATTATGGAGGCACTCTGTAAGGAAAGGATAGTGCAACACCTGGAATCCATAGGGGCACAGGATCCAAGACAGCATGGGTTTACAAAAGGAAGGTCCTGTCAAACTAATCTCATAGATTTCTTTGACTGGGTAACCAGAGTGGTGGACCAAGGGGGAGCAGCTGATGTTGCCTACCTTGACTTCAGCAAACTTTTGACACTGTTGCACATAGAAGATTCATAAATAAGCTGGGTAGGCTAAGGGTGGGTCAAAAGTTGGTCAACTGGGTGGCAAACTGGTTGACAGGCAGAAAACAGAGAGTGGTGGTAAATGGTATACAGTCAGAAGAGATGCAAGTCACAAGTGGGGGTACCTCAGGGATCAGTCCTGGGGCCAGTCCTCTTCAACATCTTCATTAGTGACCTTGCAGATGGACTAGAGGGTAAGGCATGTTTGTTTGCAGATGACACCAAGATCTGCAACAGAGTAGATGATCCAGATGGGGTGGGCAGAATGAGAAGAGATCTGGATAAACTAGCAAAATGGTCAGAAGAGTGGCAACTGGATTTAATGCAAAGAAGTGCAAAATCATGCACATAGGGAAGAAAACCCTGAAAGCCACCTGTAGGCTGGGAGGGAGTTGCTAGCAGTCACAAAGGAAGAAAGAGACTTGGGCATCATCATCACTGATGACCTGAAATCATCAAGCAGACCTCTAAAGCAGTAGGTAAGGCTATGGGGTGTTAGGGTGTATTAGTAGGGGTATCACAAGTCGTAAGAGGGAGGTAATAATCCCTCTTTACAAGACACTGGTTAGGCCCCATCTGGAGTACTGCATGCAGTATTGGAGGCCACACCTTCACAAGGACATTAACCAAATTGAGGCAGTCCAGAGAAGGGCAACCAAAATGGTGCAGGGACTGCATCAGAAGACATATGAGGACAGATTAACAGAGCTCAATATGTATACCCTTCAGCAAAGAAGGGAGAGAGGTGATATGATCGAGGCATTCAAACACCTTAAGGGCATTAACAAGGTGAAAGAGTCTAACATGTTTAAATATAAGAAAAATAGCAGGACAATAGGACACAGCATGAGATTAGAGGGGGGCCGATTAAGGGGGAATGTGAGGAAATTCTTTTTCACAGAAAGGGTGGTGGATGCATGGAATGGCTTACCACAAGAAGTGGTGGCTATGAATACAGTGCAGGGCTTCAAACAGGCATGGGATAGGCATAAGGGAGCAATACAAATGACTATGAATAGATAGGCCACTGACAGAGCAAAGGCCGATGGCACATTTATAAGATAGAAAAAGAAATGGGCAGACTGGATGGGCCTTGCGGTCCTTATCTGCCATCAACTTCTATGTTTCTATGTTTCTATTATCCCTGCTTTGAAAATAGAGGTAACTTTTGGTGAAGGTGGAAGTTGGTTCTGGTGTAGCCTTGCTAAGGTACTGTTTTGATGTGACATGTTTTTTAAGTGTCCAGATTAATTGACCAAAGTTTCTGAGTCCTCTGTCTTTCATTTAAAAATGCTTGAGGTGATATGAACAAGAAGCAAGATGGCAATTGCTAGGACATTCTGTTATAAACTTTTGATGGACCCCAGTATTATAAGGGAGCCTTCACCTCATTTAACCTTATAAAATGTATTTCAACTCATAGTATCCCCTATTTCATTTAAAATAGAACTCCTGTGTGAGACCCTATATTTATGCTTTGAGTCACGGAAAGGTTGGTACTAAAAGGTAAATAGTTTTATTCTGGGTCTGTGATGTAGCCACCACTTAATTGGTGGAAACAATGCTGTTGCAATTTAAATAATGTTATCTACATTTGTTTATAATTTTACGGACTCCTCAATTTGGATGTAGCCTTTTTGGCCCCATATCAGCACATGGACTCCTGGGCAAAAAGACCTTGAATGTTGATTTTAAAAGGAATGGACTCTGGATCAAAATGGAGCCATAGTTTTGTGTATTAAAATTTATGTTGTAAATGCATTATGTATGGTTCAGCTATTTATATATTTATTGATTTTATTTTATTTATTGAGTTTTGGTAACGGGGTAAGTCCACTGAGACAATTACCATCCCAATGTCAGGGTCAATCTAAGAGTGCAGCAACAAACAATACAGTACAGTGCAAAAACAACAACAGAATTCTGTTACAGTAATAACAAAATTAACATACATCTGGTAGGGGATAAAGAATCATAAAACATACAGAAATGTAAAAGTAACAGTTTATAACAGCTAACAAAATAGATATATGCACTTTGGTAATAACATATCGCAGGTCAGTTTCAGAATGAACATGAGCAGCAAAAACTGAATATAACAAGTAACAAAATAGATATTTACACTTTGAAAATTACATATTGCAAGTCAGTTTCAGGATGACCAGATGCAGCAACATCTGAAGGCAGATAAATAGTACTGGTACAGGAGGGGGCGAAGAGATGGCAAGAACGCCATGAGATAAGGATGGGAGGTAAGGAGAGAGGCTTGGACAAGATGTCAGGTCAGATGAGAAGAAGGATATAGAGCAGTATAAGGAAAGATCAGTCATCAACGAAGGCAGGAGCATACTACAGAGAGAGAGAGAGAGAGAGGAAAGCAGATTGGTTCAGAACTTAGGAAGAGTGGAGCATGATAAGATGGAGGGGGTAGAATGAGATAGCTAACAGTTTATAATCTGTTCAAAAGTCCTGTTTATGTCTTTATATGCTATTGTTTGTATTTTTAGTCTATCATATTTAATAGAACATGCAGAATTTATAGGTTATTTGGTATACAGATCCTTCCTAGTAGAGAAGGGACTTTTGTTGTAATTTACATGTTAAACCTCTACTGATTGGGAGGCTCACTTGGATATATATATATATATATATATATATATATATATATATATATATATACAGTGTATATATGGTGGGAGATTTAAGGTAGACTTGGGAAGGTCATCAGGAAGGCCCATGGAAATTTATACTGTGATGGCTGCTGATTTCTTCAGTAAGTGGCTATCTCTAGCCTTACAGCAAGAGGCATAACTGAGTTATGTTTTAGTGCCTATGACTGAATCTTGAATTTGTGTATAATGCAAAATGACCCAGTATGTGATTATGGGTTTAGTCCTCTGACTCAGTATTGGTGACCCAGACTACAGGCCAGCAGAGAGTGGCTGACCCAGGGATCCATAGAAGAGGGATATGGTGCAGCATATGCTGCAGGGTATCCCTATTGGGACCCAGGGACAGGGCTAGCTGGTGGTACATGTTGGTTCAATCCAGATAATGAGGCATTGACCTGTTAATAGATATTTGGGACAGAGCAGGCTCTTGCACTAATTAATAGATTTTAGTGTAAGGCCAAAATTCCATTTCTTGAATTTGTCTCTGGCTGGGTGTATTGATGGCCCCATGAAAGAGGAATGTTCCAGCTAGAATGGTGTGTAGCTCTTTGGGAGAGCCAGGATAGGCCACACCCTATAAACTTCTGTAATTAGCTGTATTGAGCCTTTGGTTAAACTAAATAAGAAAAGTTAACTGAAGAAAGGGGTCAAAGTCAGATCTATATACTTAGTAAGACATAAAAGTTGAGATAATCTTGTCTCTCATGAATTACTTATGTGCTATTAGATTGGTAAAAGTTGAAAGATAGTTTGTTTTTGTTAATGATGAACTTCTGGAATGTTTTGTGCATTGATTAATGTGTGGATTATTTGACTGGAGGGTTCCCTAGACATCAGATCCCGCTTATCTATAAATCTGAGATGAATTTATCCAGACCAGGGTGGGAGAGAGTGCAAGAAACCTGGGAGTCAAACTTACTTACTGAGCTGACACAACATGATTGGCTCTGAATATGGTGCAGACAACATCATATAACAAATTTGTACCTGTGGAGGGAATTCAGATGGAAGGTAGCGGCAAGGTATTTCTGCACCCTCAGATTACTGCAAAAGAACTGTCCACTACAGACTCCTCTTGTTGGAGGAAATGCGGGATGGTGGTTGCCACCCATGTACATATTCTCTGGTACTGTCCTGTTCTGGCCCAGTTCTGGAGAGGGGTAGCCCAAGTAATCACTGAATTAGTTTCTGAACTGAGTGCTCTGACTCTGGAACTATTAATATTGCTCTTTCATTGACATATTTGATCTAAACACCAGATATACTTCCTCTCAATTCTCCTAGCAGCAGCAAAGAAGTTTATTACCTGAAACTGGCTTAGGCCAGATCCTCCCTCACTTACATAATGGGAAGATTTGATTTATGACATTTATAAGATGTAGACCATGACAACAAAATTGCAGGGGAAATCAGAGATAATAAGGAATAGATGAACATCATGGTTTTTAAATATAGCCTCCAGCATGCCAGATACAGTATAAGCCACTAAAGAGGAAATAGGAAAAGGAGACACATTTTTGGGAACTCTGGTCAGGCTCTTACGTAATTTAACCCCAGAGGACAAGTGGGACAGAATATAGAAGTTCTGGTGGGGCACAAAAGGTCCCCCCAGGATCCCTCCCCCTCTTGTTTGCCCTTTCCTGCTTTCCTCCTGGACCCTCCTCAGCCAGCCACCAACTTCCCTCTCAGTTAAGGTATCTGATAGACAGCAATTAGAAATGACTAAGATGGAGGTCACATGATGGCAGCCTGAATAACAGCAGCACATACACTCGGCTCCGCTCTCCCACTGTCAATTTGTACTATTTAATCCCTTTTGAGAGTCGATTGTCACCTATAAGTGGCTTTGGCAGGTGGTGGAAACACAGCATGTTTGAACGATTGGAGAAATGAAATGGCAAGAATGGAAGTTTTTATGAAAAAAGCGAGTCCGCGGCACTCCCCCCCGCCAATGCGCGAGAAAGATAAGGTTGCAAAGCTCCCGAAGCAGCAAGCGGCAGGGGCATCTAAAGCTTCTACGTCAGCTACAGCCCTCTCAGAGGAGAGGTCCCTTGAAATAATGCAGCCCCTGCAAGAAAAAATATCCAACATGTCTGATGATCTGCACCAAATTAAAATGTCAGTGCAATCACTACCAATACGTGTGGGGGACTCTGAGGCTAACATTATATAGTTGGAGAAAAAGCAGGGCAAAATGGCAGGGCAGGAGGCCACTCAACTGGGTTGTAGGATGAAGAAACTCGAGGATAAACTTGAAGACCTAGAAGGGAGGAGTAGGAAGAATAACCTGCTGATAATCAGGGTACCTGAGAAAGAGGAAGGAAGTAATCCAATTCTTTTCATACAGAAGCTGTCTGGGAGTATAGCCGGACCATCCCCCAACAGTACAACATAGATTATCGAGCGTGCACATTGAGCTCTCCTTCCTCCTCCGCCTCCTGATGCCCCTCTTCGATCCATCATCTTCAAGTTATTAAACTTCCTTGACAAGCAGTTCATACTGAGTAAAGTTAAAAATCTGCAGGAAGTTCTCTGGTAGGGCCATAAAATTTGTATCACGCAGGATCTCCCGCAGTCTGTCCGACTGAAACGGCAGGAATTGCACCCGAAAGTATCTAAGCTGATCGACGCAGGGAAGCCCTTTTGTATGAGGTACCCTGCGACACTTCAAGTTAAATCTGGAGAACAATGGCTCTCATTTGAATCTCAGGAGCAAGCAACAAAAGAGCTCAAGACCCTGTTCCCGGATTTGTTCAAGTGAGGAGTGTACCAGGGCGAGATTCCAGCTCTGAGTGAGTGGGTGAATAATTCAGATTTTCCGATTTGGGTACTATGAGCTAGCAAATTCCTAAGAATGGGTTTCTGATTGGGAAAGAGGGAGATCCCATCTGTAGAACTGAGAAGAGATGATCACTTTTATTTTATTAGAATTGCATAACGCTTTTCATTGCGAGAATAATAAAATGAGCTGAGCACTCGCACAGGTGATCATGTGTAGAGTGTCGTCCTGCCCTCTTATGACCCGGAGAAGGTCCATGTCGAATGACTGTCCTGAGAAAGAGAGTGTTGGGACACTGGACATTGGTTTAAGTTATTAAGATACCAAGACTGTGCTACAGATCCTCCTCATGTATACTGTAGATTGAGGGGAAATGTACTTTAATATGGGCATGATGGTCCCCGAATTTTTTTCCTTTTTTTTTTAGGATTTCCCTTCTGACATTTTAAAGGACCAAGAGCAGTGTTAGACATGGGGGGCAACTGTCATTCTCCTTTACTTCTTATCTAGGGTGTAGTGCAGATATTATCTGGTGGGTATTGGTATGCAAGTCCTCCCACTGTTTTTCAGATATTCGATGATAAAATGTAATTTTGTTTTTCTTCTACCATGGAAGGGGAGTGAATGAACCAAAAGGTTACTTCCAGATACTGGTATATGTTTTTCTATCTGACAGTGGTGTGGAATTACATGTCCTCCTGGGGCTTTCTTTTTTCCTTTGTTAATAATAGTGGGGAAGGGGTGGGAGCAGGTGGGGTGCTATGAGGGATGCAGGCTTGCATTAACATCACGTAATGAGAGAAGTAAAGTGGTGCAGTTGATTAGAACTGGGGTATAGAATAGTAGAGGAAACAGAGTTAGTATTAGTTGGTATTAGTTATTGTGCTTAGATTTATTTTTTGGGACTAATAGGTGTTTGGTATGGGGTGTTAAGGTTAGGGGGATGGGTGGGGCCAAGTGTTTTCATCCTAGTATATCTAAAAATAGCAACAGGGTAGTGTCACAACTGAAACCTTATTATGAGTGGCCCATATAATTTTATAAGCTGGAATGTGAAGGCGCCCAAGACCACTGTAAAGACACATTATAATTAGACACTTCAATGTTTGAACACTGGGATTGCCATCCTTCAGGAAACGCATCTCCGGCAGGAAGATATTGTCCTGTTTTGCAGAGTGTGGGTTGGGCAAGTTTATGGGGTAGGTAAATTCACTAATGGGGAGGAGTGGTAATTCTAATAAATAAAAAGATTCCCTTTACCCTTGAAAAAGAACTTTGGGATCCCGATGGTAGGCATGTCATAGTACATGGCTCATTGGAATCACAACAAGTTATATTGGGAACGGCTTATGGCCCAAACATTGATTCCTCCCATTTCTTCACACATTTGACAGAGTTGGTTGTCACTAATCCCCCCAAACTTACCATCTTGGGGGGGGTGATTGGAATATTACCCCCTACTCAAATATAGATAGATCTGACTCCCAGAGACAGGGATTTTACCCAGCCCAGAGGGCCTTACATGAGCTCATGAAGGGGGCTGATCTTATTGATGTTTGGCGTGTGTTGAACTCCAAGGAATGTCAATATACTTTTTTCTCTTCACCACACAAAACATTCTCTAGAATTCACTTCCTCCTTATGAGCTCTTTTGCACTCCCTGGTGTTATCAGTGCCGATATACACGCCAGGGTTATTTCCGACCATTCGCCAGTCTCCCTTCTTCTCCTGGTGGGATCCGGAGTTAAGAAAGACACCCTCTGGCAGCTCAATACTCAGCTGCTGCAGAAACCTAGTTCCTTACAACATATTAAAGATTTTGTCACCAACTTCATAAGGAGCAACAGGGACTCAGTGAACAGAATAGACGTGTTTTGGGTGGCTCTAAAATGTTCCTTAAGGGGGGAGTGTATCCGACTGGCCTCAACAAAATTCCAGCAATCCAAATTACAATTGAACTCTTTGCTCTCCTCAATTCGTCAATTGGAAAATACAGTTTCTCGGCTCTCTCCAGACAAGGAATGGGTCAAGCTACATGGTTTGCAGGCCCAATACTTTAGTCTGAGATCCCAGAAAGAAGAGCTTTCACTGAAATGTATGAAGGTTCTTTACTTAGAATAAGGAGAAAGAGCTAGTAAACTACTGGCCATGAGGCTCAGGCGAGAGGAGGCATCCCGGTTTATCCCGGGCATCAAACCGGATAAAGATACACCAGTTGTCACTGATCCCCAAGTGATAGCAGGGGGTGTTAAGGCAATATTACCAGAGTTTGTATGCTGAAGATCTGGTTAAATGCCCTTCTATGGCAGATATCATGAAATATCTTAGCCTGACAGATCTACCTATGTTATCACTTGCTCACACTTCTTGCTTGGAGGGTCCCATCAAGGTTGAGGAAGTGGTGAGGGCAGTTGAGCACCTCCCAATGGACAAATCCCCAGGACCTGATGGACTCCCCAATAATTTATACAAGGCCTGTATATCAGAAATAGCCCCATTGCTGACAGAAGTTTATAATTTCTGGTTCGATAAGGGTTTATCTGAACCCACCTTTTTGAGAGCAATAATTACTCTCATTCCTAAGAAGGGCAAAGACCTACAATACCCAGAGAGCTATCGACATATTTCGTTGATTTACACTGATGTGAAACTCTTGGCCAAGATTTTGGCCAATAGGTTAGGACCTATCATGCCCCTCATAATAAGTAAAGAACAAATTGGTTTCATGACAGGAAGGTCCTCAGGAGATCATATCCGGAAGCTGTTGCATTTCCTCTCGGTGGCCAGGGACTCGGAACTTCCTATGGTTCTGGTGTCACTGGACACCAAGAAGGCTTTTGATAGGGTGTCATGGGATTTCCTTTTCACCACCATGCTGCGTGTTGGTCTCCCTAAGGGCTTCCTTAAGTGGGTTAGGTTGTTATACTCCTCTCCTTCAGCCCAAATCCGATGTAATTGTGTCCTCCCTGAGGCCTTTTTTGGTCCACCGGGGTACCAGACAGGGGTGTCCCCTCTCCGCCCTTTTATTCAATATACATTTAGAATCCCTTATCAGGAATCTGGTAGCTTCCCCGAACATTCGGGGGATCCAGGTGGGGGACCAAAGATACACTCTCTCAGCCTATGCGGATGACTTGCTGTTGCAATTAGAAGACCCGCGGGAATGCTTGCCAGCCCTTTTGGAGCAAGTTGAGGCCTTCTCCAAGATCTCCCATTATAAGCTCAACCTTTCCAAAACCACGGTGTTTCCCCTGAATAATAGAGTTTCCCCGGGGAGAGGTGGCTGATTTTGCTCTCTCATGGGAGCCACAATCTCTCTTATATTTGGGAATTCAAGTGACAAGAGATATTACCTCCATGATGAAAGCCAGCCTCTCAGATTTATTGACTACAATCAAATCTGATCTTGATAGATGGGGAGTTCTCCCTTTTTCGCTTTGGGGGATGATCACCACGGTGAAGATGAATGTGCTACCCCGTATTTCATACCCAATAGGTATGCTGGTCTGCTTCCTTCCTAAAAAAATGGTTCACCAAGTTGCAGTCTATGTTGAACGCTTTCATTTGGCAGGGTAAAAGAGACAGAAGGTCCTATTTTAAATTAACTGCTCCAAAAGGGCAGAGCGGTCTTGCTGTTCCCTCCTTTTTCTTGTATTACTGTGCCCATCATATTAGTAAGCTAGCCCACTGGGCGCAGGAAACGCACATCATAAATGTGCAAGAATACTCACCAGAGTGGTTGGAAATAGAGAAGTACCTGGCAGCCAGATGCAAGTGTTCTATCCCTGCTTTACTATATGTCACTCCTCGGGTAATTCCTAAACCCTTAAGGTCCACCCCGTTAGGTTGGTCTATTAAAGCGTTACATCAATTGCAGGCGAGTATGTCCACTAATTGGCATACCTCTGTAGAGCAACCAATGCTGGGCAATCCTCACTTTAGAATTGGGCTTTTGCCCATCCCAGTGTCTTGCTGGCCTAATTTGATGGAGAAGAAAGTCACAGATCTGTATGCTGGTGGAGAAATCATCTTCGTCCCCACATTTTGAAGCAGATTTAATACACATGATAGAAACATTTTCCAATATAGACAGCTCAAGGAGGCTGTAGTCTCCCACATAGGTAAAACCCGGTGCCCCGAGTTGGATAAGGTGGAATTATCTTCTATTTTAAAACTGGCCAGGCAACCCCATGCAATTTCCTTAGTTTATAAAAACTTACAAGCACTACAAAGTAACCTGCCTCAAGGCGTTTTTCTACTATTGGGCTCAGGAACTACTCCTGGGTACAGACGCAGATTTCTGGAAGAGACTATGGTGCAATTCTTATAATTTTATTAAACAGGATAGAATGTGTCTCATCCAATTTAACATCATGCATAACCTGTATTTTACCCCTATGAAACTTCACAAATTGAGGCGACTCTCTTCCCCGGCTTGTACTAGATGTGGAGGTGAGCTGGGCACTCTGTTCCATATGCTATGGACATGCCCAAAAGCGCAAACTTTTTGGCAGGCAATTAGGCATTCTTTGGATGCAGTCTTGGGTCTGGACCCTTTATTTACCCCAGAAGCTTGTCTATTGAACTCTTTTCCCCAGGGCGCACCCAAGGTCAGGAAAGTCCATATGGCCCTGATTGCTATAATAGCAAAGCTGGTTATAATGAGGCACTGGAAGGATAATGTATCCCCATCTGTTCTGGAATGGCACAAAGAGGCGTTGCTGGCATTACAACTGGAGAAACATATCTGCCTAATGCGTAATAGATACGTAACATACCAGAGCAAATGGGGATCATTAGATGCCCTGCTTGCCGTATGGAAGCCCTAACCAAGTAAGACTTTGGACCATTTCTGTGAATATTTACCTGAATGATATATGAATAACACTTGGCTTGGAGGGGGTTAAGGGAGGATTTGAAGTAAGGGGAGGGAGATGGTGGGAGGGGGATAGGGGGGAGGTGGGGATGATTGATTTCTGTTGACATGTTTGTATTGCTGCATTAGTTGCCTAACTGTCATCCCCCCTCGGGGGACTGTGTTTTATGTTGTCATATCAGAAATTAATAAAGCTTATTGAATTAAAAAAAAAAGAAATGACCAAGATGATAATATATAATACATTGTTAGCTGTCAGGGTGATTGCGTATATTTCATCCTGCCTAAATGATCTGTTAACATGATCATAGAATGTAAGCAGAGAAATTGGTATTGCTAGTGTCTTGGTGTCTGCTCCTTAAAAACACTACAATAAATACATAAGTTTAAAAAAAATGTGTGGATTATTGTATTTTAAGGCATTTTATTGTATTATGCTGTAATGGTTTTATAACCGATCAACAATAAACCTTCATTCATTCATTCCATTCAAATGAGCACAAAACAAAAAATTATTTAAAGGTGATGCAGAAAGGTGAAGAGCCAAAATGTTTTGTATCAGTTCTTAACCATTACCTTACTACCTCTCCTGCCCTTTCCCATTACAACTATTCCCTCAGTGGAAAAGACTCAGAATCAGATTTGCATGACAGATCCATTAGGTGTAAGGGTCTGTTTTTATTTTTTATTTATGTATTTATTTTTAAATATAACATACATTTCATAAACTGGCACACTTAGAAAACATAGCTTGTCACTGAGCAGAGATCAGCATTCAAATATATGGTGGCATCCAGCTTTGATATTATGACAGACTTTTCAGTTTCAGTCTTTATTCATCTTGCATTTTTCTGAATGTTTTTCTCAATGTTTGGAATAAAGGCATGACAATATAAACAGTTTAACAGACGTCAATATAGGTAGTGTACTTAAGCTGCTGGAAATGGACTCAGGGAAAGGTATTTTGCAGACGAATTCCTGTCAGAGCAGTGCTGTCTTAACACTTCATGGCTTCCCTCTCTGCGTCACATCCGCTAAATGCTCAAAGGGGCACTTACCACCAAATGACAACAGGATACACAAATGAAATATGAATACGATAGGAAGAACCAAAAAACAGAACTGGCATGAACAATATTTATTTAGGAGAACGCATACTCTATTGAGATTCAACACAGTACTCCGAATATAAAAAAAAATAAACAAAGAATCCATTAGCTAATTAATCCACAATTCATATGTTCATTCTGCAGTTCAGTGACTTATGGAACTGCAGAATGGATGTATGAATTGCTGATTAATGTATTAAACAGTGGGAAAAAATGACGGTGATCAGTTCTGTGGAATTTTTTTACTCAGTTTAATGCAATAATCCATAATTCATACACTTATTACACTGTTCCAAGTTGAATTTGCTGTGAAAGTTGTCAAAGTGAATTCCAAAAGTTTGCGAAAGTGAAATTCCAACTGACACCAAAATTCCGCTGACAGAAGTTTAAATTTTCGCAGTCCTAATCGCACGCTCCATGCACTTCTGTCACTGTTTTAAACCATACCAGAAATAAAATGTTACCTAACAACTTAGTTTGCCTCACTTTCACCAAATAAAAGAAATTGCATTTTTATACTTTTCAATTTTATATCACTCTATTTACTAGACTATATCACAACAGCTTTATAAAGTAAAGAAAAGTGATTGTTTGTTGTATGTCAAATATAACAGTGGCTTCTGTTGGCATCAAATATATTTTACTCCTGTTGCTTGACCCTAGCAACAGTCTTAAAGGATATCTGTGATATCACCAGTTGCTCCATCTCACATTATAGATAGAAAGACAGACAAAAAGGCAGGAAGGCTGACACACACACACTAGTGCATGTTGGCACACCATACTTGTTATCACTTATGAAGAGGGTGGGAGTGCAGCTGTAGATAATGATGAACCTAGAATCCCTTACAACCTTACATTACAATGCTACTATCTTTATTTACAATGGCAGTGTGAATACTTCATGGGTTACCTTAATTTACTGTTTGAATTTTGAAGCTGTGACTCTGGGCATGCACATATGAGTGGGGGTGGGGTTTTAGGGCTGGAGATATCTATCGAGATATCTATCTATCTATCTATCTATCTGTCTATCTATCTATCTATCTATCTATCTATCTATCTATCTGTCTGTCTGCCTGTCTGTCTGTCTGTCTGTCTATCTATCTATTTATCTATCTATCTATCTATCTACTGGATAGATAGATAGATAGATAGATAGATAGATAGATAGATAGATAGATAGATATTTTATTTTTAAAAGCACTCATCT
Organism: Neoceratodus forsteri; assembly: GCA_016271365.2. Lineage (NCBI taxonomy): Eukaryota > Metazoa > Chordata > Ceratodontiformes > Ceratodontidae > Neoceratodus > Neoceratodus forsteri. Next base: position 274,096,244 of record CM057453.1, on the reverse strand, counting down.
CCTGAGATTCTGGGTGCTGTACAATAAAAGAACAACAATACATATAAACAACAATTCATCATTAAAACAGATTTAAAATTACTCTATCCATCAATTAAAACACATTAATCAGTCAATCAGTGAAAGCCTGTTGGAACAAATATGTCTTTAACCTCCTTTTTAAAGGCTTCTACTGAGGGATCCTCTCCTAGATAGCCAGGAAAGGAGTTCCACAGGGTAGGTGCCACCACTGAGAATGCCCTGTCCCCAGAGTGCTGCAACCTAACCCTGGGAACTCCAAGGAGGCCTCCCCCATCTGAACAGAGTGCCTGGGGCAGATGGTAGGGGACAAGGAGATCTTGCAGATAGACAGGACCCCTTTTGTGTCAGGTTTTGTAAGTCAGGAGCCCTACCTTGAAGACAATCCTCCACCTGACTGGCAGCCAGTACAGTCTGTGGAGGACCGGGGTGATATGCTTGCATCGTCTCACCCCAGTCAATAACCTTGCTGCCACATTCTGCACCAGCTGTAGCCTGCAGAGGTTGCTTCCAGATAACTCTAGGTATAGGGCATTACAGTAGTCCAGCCTGGAAGTGACAAAAGCATGCATCAATGTGGTCACATCCTCAGGCTGGATTAGGGCTCAGATTCGGGTGATATTCCGCAGATGGTAAACTCCAATCCTGATGATGATATATGTATATATGTGTGTGCGTGTGTGTGTGTGTGTGTGTGTGTGTGTGTGTGTGTGTGTATATATATATATATATATATATATATGTGTATATATATATATATATATATAAAATAGTGGCACAGTAGTGCTACTATATTTAAGGTTGAGTACCCCATTTAAGGTTAAATCTGAAATTTGGTAGCTTAATAACTTTGCCACCATATGATGGATTTGCCAGACATTTGAATGCATGGTCTGGTACCATAGGTCTCTGGACCTACCAAGTTTCATTACAGTTGGATGTACAGTTGTGGAGCTACAGAGTGTCAAAAAACACACAAATTACGCAATTTGCGCATTCTTTGCTTGCACCTAGAGGTCCCACGGTTTGCACGACTGGTCCAAAACCTTCAGGGAACATGCATCCAGGGTCCCCAATGTAACTTTTCCATATTCTGTGAAAAAAATATTAAACGGTTCAAAACTTTTTCAAAAAACAAATTTCCCATTATAGTCAAAGGGAAAAGTTAACAAAATATGAGAAAGTGTTGCAAGTGCACTTTTTACTTTTGCAAATGATCCTTGTAGTGTCACAAATCAGCCATCTTGTTTTCAGTTGGTGGCCACAGAAATGCTTGGCATTTAAATTTGGGACCCTTTAGGGACACAATTCTTGTTGTGTTCATCTAGTCGAAGCCTGAGGATGCTAGCCATGTCCTTTTTTGGGGGTAAAACACCCAAGAAATACGTTTTTTAAATTTTTGTAAAAAGTAGTGTCGCAAAGTACTTTCCCATATGCAACACTTTCATGATTTCATTTGTGAAAGTATCGTGATTTGTGACACTATGCCCAAAAGAATAGGAAATCTTTGCCAACCTGCTGCAAAAGAATGGTTTGGAGGAAAGAAAGCCAAGATCCCAAAGATGTTCCTTTTGGTGGTTTGGTGACAAAATAATAGAGGTCTGCAAAGTTACGGCACTCTGAAGTTGGTGATTTTTCCCGTAGGCTAACATCACAGTGTCCGCCGCACCTTTCGGGGCCTGTATCTCGAAAACGCTTTGAGACACGAACTTTTCATCAGAAGAATGCTTAGTCCCCAGCTAGGGGGTGAAGTGCAAAACTAGCCTAGAAAATCATAAATAATATGAGATTTTTAAATTTTTTCTACGTCATACGGTTATTGAGATATAAGCAATTTAGTATTCCAAGTGCTCATTTTCTGATCTGAGGGCCATTATTATGCATACATTCTTTGTATTCACTCTGTTTCTGAATGCACCTTTTTGGGAAACAAAAGGGTGTCCTTTTGTGTTACTGTTATTGTTAGTGTTTCCGCTTGCGTTTCTGTAACTGTTTGCATTAGCATTTCTGTTTACATCAACGTGTGAGTTACCCTTTGCGTTTATGCTTGCGTTTGCGTTACTGTTACCCTTTGCGTTTCTGTTACTGTTTTTGTTTGCGTTTACATTTGCATCTGTGTGTACGTTACCATTTGTGTTTGTGTACATGCTTGCATTTGGGTTTCCGTTTGCATTTGTGTATTCTTTGGCGTCATCGTTGGTGTTACCATAAGCGTTTGCGTTTCCAATTGCATTATTGTGATTGTGTGCGTTACCATTTGCATTTGTGTCCGCGCTTGCATTTTGTGTTTCTGTTTGGGTTACTGTTCCCTTTGGCATCATCGCTGGTATTACCATTACCATCTGCATTTCTGTATGTGTTACCATTACCGTTTGCATGTTCATTACCATTTACGTTTCTGTTGGCCTTAGCATTTGCATTTTTGGTAGCATTTCCATTGTCGAGTGCATTACTCTTTCCTTCTGCATTGCCATTGCCATTACTGTTACATTTCTGTTTGCGTTTGTGTTAGCATTTGCATTATTGTTACCATTTTCATTACCGTTTGCATTTCCATTGCCATTAGCGTTTGTGTTACCATTTTCATTACCATTTGCATTTCTGTTGCTGTTAGCATTTGTGTTACCATTTGCATTACCATTTCTGTTTTCATTTACGTATGCACTAGCGTTTCTCTTACAGTTTGAGTTATCATTTCTATTTGTGTCAACGTGTGCATCACTATTTGTGCTTGCATTTGTGTTACTGTTAGCGTTACTACTTTCTTTTACCTCACTGTTTCCATCACTGTTTGTGTTAATGTTATCATTTGTGTTTTTTGCATTTACGTAGTGCAGTGCAAAACATTGTTTTTGCTATTTTTCTGCACTGTCATCAGTGACGCATAGTGCAGCCAATGTGTGGTTGATTGGTCTGAATCTTGGCACGTAGAAAGATCTTTGTTCAAGGAACATGGCAGTTTTTGTTTGGTGAAAACATTTTGTTCCTTTCAAGAGTTATTGCCCTTTGAAATTGCCCCACTTCACAGTTATTGATTTTTCGGTCACCAGGTCCACCATTTTAGCACATTTTCAGCCACGATTTCCACCATTTTGTGGTGGAAGACTTCTTAGAGGTGCAGAAACATAAAAATTGAATATCTCTGGAATGGTTTGGTCTTTTCACATGAAATTTGGAGGGTGTTGAGTGGATGTCCTGGGGATGTGAATGATGATGTTTACGTGTTGGAAAACTAATTCACTATGGAGATACTGTGTGACACAGTTAACATTTTGTGCATAGCATTCTGCATGGTTCTACAGGCTTGAAATTTATAGCGCTGTATAGCTATATATATATATATAAGCTCAAAATTCACTTCTAATATCAACTCAGAACTTAAAATGACTGTAAGGATTAAACAAATTATTAAACCCTGGCACATAAATTCAACTAGAGACACAGAGGGAGATACAGTAGTTAGAGATGTGTTCAGCAGGAGATAGTGTGGGCCACTTGGAAATCAGCTTCCACTGGTACCAAATCCAAAAGTCAGGGATAGTACCTTGCAGTATAGAGGATTTCTGAAAAACTGTTTATGTTCCAGAAATTGAGGGGTCCGTGGCCTGGTCAAGGCATGCTGGATCCCTTTACTATGTAAATATTTGCAAAACTTTGTGAAAACTATCAAAAATGTGGGTGTTTATAACTTCTCTGCTCTTGCATGCATAGAGTTAACATTTGACATGCATATCCATAGACAGTGTATCATGTTGTCTGACACAACTGGATAAATGTGTTAAGTAGTTTTAAATTTGCAAAAGAAAAAAAATGATTAGTAACATTTCCTCACATATTTATGATAGCATATACTGTAGATGAAGCATCAAGCATTTTTTTTTTGTGGAATTTAATATTAACAATGCATATATCACTACTTCATTTCATAAGCTAGGCTGAGCTTTTTGCAAACCTGCTGTTCCTCATTGGGTGACTGCCCCCCCCCCTTTTGGCATAACCAGATTGACTCAGTAGAACTACTGATCCCACTGATATTTTCTTTGTTCTTTACAGTGACAAACTCCCTTAAAATGATTCACCTTCTCCTTTTCCTATTGACCAACCCTGTTGGAATACCCTGAATTCTTTCTTCCTGCTGCCCGAGACACTGTCTTCCCCACTACATCTTTTTGAGTACCACTAAGTCCTAGACTTGCATGTACACTAGGCTCCCCAATCATAAATTTACTGGATGTGATCCTTAAATATCCTAAATTCAGTTTGGAACTGTTGACACTCTGTGCTTTCGTGCTCCAACCTGGAGGTCTACCACTGTTGTGCTACCCAGCTCAGTTGTCCATTTCTTGGAGAAACTGTGCATCTAACTCTAGAACCAGGTGATCCCCTGCACTACCTACCTTTTAGACCCCTATCCTTTAATTAGAATCCCCCAGGCAAAGCTGAGTGAAATTAGAAAAGTCCAGTTTTATGGAATTTTTCATGAAATTCTACAATTTTCACAAAGACTCATGGGATCTGACTTTAAGTACAGATGTTATTTTTCAATTTCTCGGAGCAAGCAATTAATAAAATTGGTACACACAGTCTCCTTGTAAGGTCTAAGAACCTGTCAAATTTAATGGTATTGCACACTCTAGTTTTAAAGTTTCAGGGGTTTATAAAGTTGTAGTTTACATTCTTGCAACATGAAATTTTTAAATGTAGTAAAAGTTTGACTACTTTTAATTCAATTCCATTTAAAGCTGCAAAGATTAACTTTTTCAGAAATGACCATGTGGTATAGTAGTTTAAATTTTTCAACTCTGGTTAAATTTGGATATGTAGTTTTAAAATTAGAGGGAAGTAACTGAAATTTAAATGTTGGCAACATGTTGGGCAAGCTATAACTCAGTCCCATTTAAAGCTAGAAATATTAAACTATGAGCATATACAAAAGAAGTGATAGCCTGTATACCTGTCAATTATTGTAACATTTCAATGAATACTATTACAATTATATTAAAATTACAGAAATCCAAATTTTTGCAAACTATTTGGCTACCTATAACTCAGCTCCCATTGAAGATTAAGACTTAAAACATGGTAGATATATGTATTCTAGCAGCTTCTCTAAATCCTGATATTGTGGAGAAATGTGGATAAGAAATTTTAAAATTATCTCAAAATAAATGAAAATTAAAGTTTGATCAAATGTTTGGCCACCCATAACTCCACCCTTTTTCAATCTACAACTCTGAGATGTGGTAGACTCTTGTAAGCCACATAGTGCTGTTTACATTCCAGATTTAGTGTTATGTGCCTGTGAACCTTCAAAATTATAGTAAAATAACTGAAATTTAAAATCTTACAAAATTCTGCAGAATTGTCATGAACATTCCACGGAATTCCAGGTAATCAGAATGATCATTCTGCTGGCATTCAGTGGCTGGAATTTTATATTCTGCACAGCTCTACATCCTTCCTTACCCTTAACATAGAAACATAGAATCTGATGGCAGATAAGGACCAGATCCAGTGTGCCTGGTCCCTACCTACTAAAAAAGCTGCAGATCTTGCTTTATCTCCTGCTTTACTTCTCCTTTTGCCTCAATATGGTTCCCATAGGGTTCCCCTATGGCTATCCCATGCAGTTTTGAATTCTCCCACCTGCTTTGCCCCAGCATCTCTGCTGGAAGGCTGTACCATGCCTCCACCACCCTTTCAATGAAGAATTACTTTCTCACACTGCCCATTTGTCTACTCGTCTCCTGTCTCATAATGTACCCTCTTACTCTAGTGTACTCCTTTTTTTAAAGATACTACCCTCCCATACCTTATTTATTCCCTTTAAATATTTGAAGGTCTCAATCATATCTCCCTTCTCTCGCCACTCTTCCATGATATACATATTTAGTGCTTCCAGTCTCTTCTTATATGACCTTTTGTGCAGGTCCTGCACCATTTTTATCACCCTTTTCTGAACCACCTCTACTCTGTCTATATCTTTTCAAAGATGTGGTTTCCAGAACTGAACACAGTACTCCAAATGAGGTCCCACCAATGACTTGTGCAATGGCATTGCCACCTTTTTTCTTCTGCTGGTGATACCTCTCCCTATGCACCCCAACATCCCACTGGCTTTCCCCACAGCCTTGGCACATTGTTTGGAACCTTTAGGTCATCAGGTATGATTACCCCCGGATCTCATTCCTGCCTGGTAGCCAATAACAACTCCCCACACAACATATAATCCTCCCCAGGGTTCCTGTGCCCCAGGTGAATGATTTTGCACTTATTTGCATTGACTCCTAGCTGCCACACACTGGACCATTGTTCCAGTTTGACTAGGTCCTTCCTCATTTTTTCCACCTCTTCCAGAGTATCCACCCTATTACAGATCTTAGTGTCATCTGCAAAGAGGCATACCTCCCCCTTCAGCCCCTCTGCACTGTCACTTTTTTCTAATTGTGACTCATAACATGGGTGCATAGATCATTTCATATAATCAGAACCATTGCTCTTATCATTGTCACCTAAATGTCAGTCTATCCTGTTGCCTGTTCTATACAGCACTTCTTAAACCTAAAATATTAGTGAAATGGTGCCAGATTTCCTGAAATAGAAGATGGTTTTCTTTTAATACATAATATGCCCTTTCTATTTTTGATAAATCAAACATCATTTGTATCCATTCTACATAAACTGGGAATTCAGAGTCTTTCCACTTTAGCAGAATTGCCTCTTTGTCTGTAACTATATACAAGTTTACTCAAGTTTCAAAATAATATCCTGTTTCTGCTTCTGGTAACCACCCAAAAAGAGTAATACCTGGGTCAAAAGGAAAATCTTTAACTACAATTTTACCCAATAAAGGAAAGATTTTACTCTAAAATGTCTACAAGGATGTACATGATGCCATCATGTGCAACAAAGATCTTTTTTCCCCTGGCATCTTTGACACTGATTTGTTGCATTTACCCCAAATGTATTTAGTCTAATAGGTGTTAAATAAGTTCTGTGTAATGTATTTATATGTATTTGCTTTGACCTGTTATTTTCAATTTTGACCTATGATAAATCAATAATTGAGTCCCATTTTGCCTCTGAAATAGAAGCCTGAAGTTCTTTTTCCCAAACTTCTTTCAGACTCTGAAGAGGGAAAATTGTTCTTTGAATTAAAGTTATTATATAATAAGGATAATATTTTTTGATTTGGAGACATACATATCACAATTTCTTCCAACAGTGATAATTTAGATATATTTAGAGTCCCATCACTTATTAAGAAATATTTTTTGATTTGATAGTATTGGAATACCACCCTATCATTTATTCCAAACTTCTCTTGTAAATCTTTAAAGGACATTAATTCTGCATTATAAAAAAAAAATCACTTAATTCAGTGATTCTTTTATGAAATAAATTTTTTTTAAACAAATCACCCATCATCGAAGGGGGAATATGTATTTTTTTTTTATAATGGGGTTAAACTTTGATGTATGGTTGTTATTACCCAGTATGCCCTGTGCTACTGACCATAAATGACTAGTAACTTTCATAGAAGACAAATTTGAATTATAATTGTTTGACAAATGTAAATTTACTATTAAAGACTGCAACAGTTTAGAAAGAGGTGTTCAGCTGAGTTCAATAGAATAATAAGAGTTCAGGTTCCCATCATCTTTAAACCAGTCAGCTACTATTGCTAGTTGGGTGACAATGAAGTAGTATAATAGATTGAGGATATCAAATCCTCCATTCTCTCTAGGGAGAGACATTTTTTGTAGTGCATTTCTGGGGGGTGGGATTTCCATAAAATCTTTCTTATTATTTTTTCCCACTCTACAAAAAATGTTTTGGGTATCAGAATATGAACTGTCTAAAAGAGAAACATAATCCTTGGTAAAATGTTCATTTTTAGAATACTGACACTACCTAGTAGTACCAATGGTAACAGCTGCCATCTTTCTAAATCCAGTTCGATTTTTTCTACAATGGGAAGGCAGTTGAGTTTGAACAAAGCTGTTTGATTTGTGGAAATTTGGATCCCTAAATATTTCATAGACTCCTTCCTTAATTTCTGTAATGAGTGATCTGCTGAAATTTGTAAAGTATCTTTCATGAACAGAGCTTCACTCTTCTCCCAATTAATTTTATAACTGGATACTATTCTGAATTTAGAAATTAGCTCTAATAAATGTCCATAAGTTTGTTCTAAGTTTGATAAAAAAGAGAAGAATATTGTCTGCATAAAGCAAGATTTTATGCATTTGATCCCCAGTTTGAACTCCCTTGATTTAGTCTTGTGCACTAATACTAATTGCTAAGGGTTCTAAAAATAAGGCAAATAACAAAGTGGAGAGAAGGCACCACTGTCTTGTTCCTCAAAACAGAGAAAAGGAGTCTGAGATGTTTATATTAGTTTGTAGGGCTGTGGGTGGATCCTACCGCCATTTTGCGATCGTAGCTCTAAAAACGGCCAATCATGGAACCTTCCATTGAACTTTTGGAAGTATCCATCTGAAAGTCCAGTGGAGCTTGAAACACTCAACCACAATTGGCCACTACAGAATAACAGCAGCACTATTTCAGCTGCTGCTTTTGCATTCCGTGGCATGAACTGTGCATGCGCGACTCATGCGCATCTGCAGTTCTGCTGGCGCCATTATGTTGTAAATGGCAAAATGCCATTTGTTGCAACTGTGCATGTGGGAGTGCTGCACATGTGCAGTTGCATCACTGCTGCCAGCACTGACAACAGAGAAAACGTGCCAACATCAGGGTCCCCGATCCCAGTGTCAGCATTATGTAACCCCTCCACTCATTTGGTAGACTGGGAGCCCACCCCAGTGTGCCCAAATGTTTTTTTCCTGCCAACATCGGGGTCCCCAATCCCCATGTCAGCATTATGTCACCCCCCACTCATGTGGCACACTGGGAGCCCACCCCAGTGTGCCCAAATGTCTCCTTTTTTTGTTTACCTGTAAATAAAGAAAACATTCCCCTAACATGTTTTTCCATTTTTTGTCTGTAAAAAGAGAATGGTCCCGCATCATCACCTCAGTCCCCTCCCCTCCCACCCCCCACTGAGCACCCAACTCCACACCCCCAGCACCCCATACTTTACCTCCGGAGGTTGGTGCTGTCATCTTCTCTGGACCAGGACATGTCTGCACTCTTCAAAGCAGAATCACAAACTGAAGAATCAAAGGTAAGCATGCTATAATGCCATTCAATGGGGTTATCAACTTATTCTGATAAGTAAGACATTTTCCGAATTTTGCCCCCAAAGTTTCAACATGATGTTCTTGGGACCCCACCTCATGAAAACTTTCACTGTCATTTTGTTAATCATTCCTGAAAGGTGATTTTGTGGTCACTGTGCGGAATCATCTTTTGGGACCAAGTTACAAAATGACAGTGGCACTGTTCATGAGGTGGGGTCCCAAAAAGAACATGTTGCAAATTTGTTGAAAATATTCCAAAAAAATGACTGAGTTGTGCAGTTTCTACACATGCTCCTAACTTTTCCAATTTTTAATATTTTCCCTCCACGTTTTCAACATTGCCATTTTTGCACACCTCCTTTAAAACAGTACAGCTGTCATTTATAACATCCTGCCTGAAATGTGTTTTTGCACCTGTGGCACAAAATAGCTCTGTCACTCGGTGAAATCACCTTTTGGGACAAGTGAACAAAATGGCACTGGCACGCTTCATGAGGAGGGGTCCCAAACATTTCTACGCATATGTGTAAGTTTGTTTACATGGCAGCTTGTCACAGCCCTTTCAGATCTGGCCAGAGTTTATTATTCTTGCTGAAGTATTGATGTATATAGCTTGAAGCCAACTCATAAAGTTATCCTCAAAACCAAATGCCCTTAAGACTTCCATTAGTTAGGGCCATTGCACCCTATCAAAGGCCTTCTCAGCATCCAAAGAGACAATCACTGCTTCTGATCTCTAAGCACATTCCATAATATTCAGAGCCCTTCCTATATTATGTTGTAGTCTCCTGCCCTCAATGAAGCCAGTCTGATTCTGATGGATAATTTCAGGAACTAGTGTAGCTAACATATTTGCTGATATTTTAGCAAAGATTTTATAGTCATAGTTTAGTAATGAGATTGGATGATATGATGAACAGCTTTCTGGAGGTTTATCTTCTTTAGGTATTAAAATTATACTGGCAGGCTGGCCCATTGGCGCAGCAGTTGGATTTCAGCTTGCGACACAGATGAACCCAGTTCAGGAATGGACCCAGGTGTCGGAGGACCAGCGGGGGGAAATGGCTTCAGCATCCCATGATGGCTTGCCATCTCCTGGGGGGAGGGGGGATCCATGGCCTGGTGTCTGCTGCCCTCTGGCAGGGGCTGGAGGGGGCACATCATCAGGAGCATGGAGGATGTCAGCTGTTGCTTTGCTGTCCCAGATGTCGCACTCCCAAAGAGAAAAAACAGGAAAAACTTTCTCCCTGGCTGGACTGATGGCTGCTGGCCCCTGCCACCATGAATCCCCAGACAGCCCAGACAACCTCAGCAGCACCTGGGGCCAAATGTAAGTAGTGGGCTGGCCAGCCCCCACTTGTACCTTCCCCCTTGGAGGGGGGACCCACCTAGTGAAGGATTACACTGGGTTACCTGGGAGGCTGTAATGTGGGGTGGTGGTTGTCAGCAGGGACAGAATGCCAGTGGGGGTCCTAGGTGACATGAAGGATTGGCCAGTCGGGGAACATGGGAGGAGCAAAAAAAAAATTAGTGATACATTCTTTGTTGAAGGTAGAAGAAACAGCTCCTGTCTCTAAAATGCCATGAAAAACTTATAATAATAAAGGTAATATACTATTCTGAAGTGTTTTATAGAATTCAAATGAAGTGCCATCTGGGCCTTGTGACTTTACACTTGGTTTATTCTTGAATTACTTGCTGAATTTCTTGTAAAGTAATATTTGCATTTAGGGAGTTTTTATCTTCTTCAGTTATTTTAGGAATATTAATTCCCCTTAAGATTTCTTGTATTGCTTTTCTCTCTGTCCTTACCACAGGAGTATATAAGTTAGTAAAAAGGTTTTTAAACTCAGCATTAATAACTAGGGGATCTAATATAACTTCACCTGCAGCAGATCTCAACATATCTATTCTATTTCCGTTCTGTTCAGTTTTTATTTGATATGCTAAAATTTAAGAAGGTAAATCAGAGTAAAAATTATATTTAGCTCTAGCTTGGTACATTTGATGCTCGGCCTGTATGTGAAATTTTTTCCCCACTTTTTGTTTAATATGGGCCCATTTCATTTTGTTCTCCTCAGATGGGTTTTGTGCTACTAGGGCCTCAACTGTTGCTAATTCAGTTTCTAAATTATTTAACTCTGTTAGTTTCTTTTTCCATTGGTTACTTATGTAAGCTACAATCCAACCACTTATATAACATTTTAATGCTTCCCATATGATATATGCCGGGGTGTCTTCTACTGAGTTCCAGGACAGAAAGAGTTGAACTTGTTCTTATATCTGTTCAGTGAAGTTTTTAGTTTTCCATAAGTAATCATACATTGACCAGTTCCTAAACTGAGATAAATCTGTTGGAATAAAATGTACCTGCATATAACAAGAAGCATGATATGGAAACAATATTGAATTGTACATGGAAACTTAATTTTTGGGTAGCAGCCAAGTAGAGCACCAAATGTACTGTGCAGTCTCAGGGGGTGAGGCAGAAAGTGATGGTACAGGAAGGGTGAGTGCACAGAAACAGAGAACCATAGCACAAGAGTGAAAAGCTCTGCAACCCAATAAGGGCACCCCCCATGCACAGCAAGCAGCAGAACCAAGAGCCCCAGCAGGCCCACAGGCAGAGGAGGCACCACCGACAGACTGACACAACCAGACAGCGAGCACAGGACAGCTTGCTCAGCAGGCCACAGCCGCAGCCAGGGGTGGCAGCAGGAGTCAATGGGCGAGCTACCGGGAGACAGCACAAAGGAAAGCACTGCTGCTGAGGCACACAGAGATAGGTGACACAGGTGGCACACAGGGCAAAGGGGCAGTGGAATGAGCTCACAGCACCCATCAGCAACAGGGCCAAACACACAGACAGGTCATAGTGCAACACCCCACAACCCCATGGACCCCACAGCACACACAGACACTTACTGCACAGGGAAGCACATGGAAGGAAGGAGCCATAGGGAACTGCACAGGCACAGGTGATGCAGATGACAGTGGTGAACCACAGTGAGCATGGCCCAAAGGCATGGTGGAGATGGGGAAGGGGGCGTGGCACAACACCACCTGATATGCAGCACAGGCAGGAATGGGGCATGGACTGGTGGAAAATGAGCAGGGGCACTCAGTGCCTATAACATTGGCAGCCACGGCACACCTGGCAGATGAGTCAGCATCTACCCCATGGAGGTGCATTATGTGCAGAGCCAGAAGGGCAAGCCCATGGCTGTTCAGAATGGCTTTGTATACCACAAAGATAAGGAGGGACCTGACAAGGTTTATTGGAGGTGTGCAGAGGTGAGGAGACACCACTGCATGGCCCACCTGCACACGGCTGATGACATGGTGGTGGCCACCATCAGGGAGCATAATCACACCCCCAATGCGGCGGACGTGGGTGTGCAGAGCATCATGGGAACACTATGGGACAGGGCATGGCAAGTAGTCATGACAAGCATGTCGGACATCCATGTGGCCATGGCCAGTTGCCTGCTGGGAGTGCGTCTGCTTCATCAGACAATACAGTGCACATGACATGTGGCCCATAGCTGGCTGACCACCCCACAATCCGTGGAGAGCCACATCATCCTGGAGGAGTACACCCTTGCAGCAGTTGGCACATGCTTCCTCCTGTATGATGGGGGGGCCAGACCGCATCATCGTATACGCCACAGACCATGGCCTGCAGCAGCTGGCCGGCAGCATGGACTGGTTCATGGATGGCACATTCAGGGCATACCCAGCCCTGTTTGATCAGCTCTATACCATACATGCCATCCAGTCTGGCACAGTTCTGCCCGCCGTCTATGCCCTGACATGCACCAGGCTGGCACAGGCGTACATCCGAATACTAGGCCAACTCAAACTGCACAACCCAGACATAACACCTGCTGTGGTTTTGATGGATTTTGAGCATGCCAGCTGGTGAGGGGTCACCACCGTATTCCCTGAGGCATGGGTCAGGGGGTGCTTCTTCCATTTCACCCAGGCCCTGTGGCGTGAGGTGCAACAGCTGCCAGATGTCCTGGCATGATACATCAGCAACCCTGACATTGCTCTGCATGTATGGATGTTGCTGGCATTGGCATTCCTGCCACCTGCCAATGTGCCAGCAGTCTTTGAGGAGCTTTGGGAATGAGATTACATATCCACCAATGAGGACGTCCTCCAGCCAATGCTGTACTATGTGGAGGACACGTGGATCGGCCGGCCCACAGGCGTTCGGGGTGACGATGCACCCCATTCCCAACTGAGCAGTGGAACTGCTATGAGTCAACCCTCCAGGGCCTGGCAAGAACAAATAATGCAGTGGAAGGGTGGCACATGGCCTTTAACACCTGGGTCGGTACCTGCCACCCCAGCATCTGGCACCTCCTCAATTGCCTGAGGGAGGAGGAGCACCTGACTGCTGTGTGATCCAAGATGCTGGTGTCTGGGGCAGAGGCACCACAGCCCTGAAGATGGTATTGATGACCTTGATGCCAGGATCCATGCCATCATGGATGACTATGTGACCAGAAGCAACTATGACTGCCTTCATGGTCTGGCACACAACTTTTCGTCTTTCATGTGTGACCAGCCGCATAGTGGCCCCTGGCATGCACCAGCCACTGCAGCCAATGTCCATATCTGGGCTACGTGGCCCTGTGCAGCACCACATGGTGCACTGTGTGTGCCCTCCAACACTACCCCACATGAGTATGCCCTTCCAGGGTTGCCCATGCATCCACTGCCTCCCATGTAGTCACTCTTTTGACCCACCATGTTTGCCAGGGCCCTCTCATGTCTGCCACATGCTGGCAGCCCCTGCAGCCCCCCTGCTGGCCACCAGCCTCTGCATGGTGGGCTACTGTGGTACCCCATGGCTGTACCCTCTGGCGTTCTGGCCATCCCCCATCCCACTGTGCATGCCCATATGCTGGGCTCACCCTGTCCTTGTGTGCCAGCCCCCTACCACTGGCACTGCCATGCCTCCCATGTGATCGTGCCCAGGCCATGGCCATCCCTGGCTGTGCTGGCTGCTTGTGCACCCAGCATCTCTCTCTGTGGGGCATCCTTCCCTGGCCAGGCCATGCCACAGCATGCTTTGCCCCCTCTGCCTTGCAGGGTTCACCATGTGCTCAGTGCCCTTCCATCTGCCTCCTGCTGCAGTCGCCCTTTTGTGTGGTCAGTGCTATTGTGCAGGTGCCCTTGTGGTGTTCGCTCTTTCTCCCTCGCTGTTGCAAGTGGCACGATTGTGGACATGCCCATATCACATAAAAACAATTTTTGAGAGCAGATATCCAAGACCAAGAAAAAAAATATTCTTGAAAATGTATTATGAATTTTAGAGTGGAAAAAATATTTTTAAGTGTAGGGTGAAAAAATCTAAAGAGGTCCTGTAGTCCCAAGTCTTGCATATATCCGCTTAATAAATGTTCAGTTCTGGTTTTCCTTCCTGATGCTGAGAAGGTCCTATCTAAAGGATGAAGGGTGACATTAAAGTCACCTCCTATTAATAGATGGGTGTCCCATGAAGCTACTTTTAAAAAGAGAGAAGTAAATAATATTAAGTCTTCTTCATTGGGTGCATATATATTTAATAATGAAGTCTGAAGCTGTGAGAAGTTTAACTTACAAGATACAAATCTGCCTTCCAAGTCTATTTCTATATTTGAAATTTGTATATTTAAATGTGTTTTGTTGAAAATTGCTACTCCCCTAGAATTGTTTGCAAAAGTAGTATATGTACCCTCTGCCTGAAATAAATTAGCAAAAAACTATGCATCCTTTCTGTCAAAATGGGTTTCCTGAAGAAATAGACAAGTTACTTTCTTATTATTTGCTATTCAAATTATTTTTCACATTTTAGTTCTATCTCTGGCACCATTCAAATTCCATGTCATTACTCTTAGCTCAGCCATATTCTAAAGTGGAGAGAAAGGGGAAAAAGAAAAGAAGCAAGGATTTACAGGACAACAGGACAGCTGACATAACATCCAATAATTTTAAAGAAAAGTACTAATAACCGGGAATTCAACAGACAGCGCTTAGCCACCCATGCTTATTTTTTTAAATATACTTAAAGATTTTCTTTTAAATGTTTACATACATAAATCCATCACTGTGTCCCACCCCCACCCATCCAGTCTCAGATACCTTAACACCCAGATTACAGCATACATCCCCAGACACCCAGGATCCCACTCACTTATAGGCAGGTCCTCTCCACTTCCCATAAATTAAGAAGATAGCTGGCTAGTTAATGTGCATCAGGTCTTATGTGAGAATCTTCTCTCCTACTCAACAATCCCTGGATTTTTTCCATAAAGTAAATGTGAAAGTAGAGGCCCCCTCCCCCAAAAAAGAAGAAAAAAAAGAAGAAAGCTGGAGAGAGACTAGAATAGTTCCTTACCCTCAGTGCTGCCCTTTTAACTTATTAACTGCCCTGTCCCCTCACCCTTTTCCCTTTTATTTTACTGGTGCAGAATTTATATAATCAAAATATAGAACCCATGCCAATTCTATGATCCTATTGAAAAGTGCAGGGGGTTAAACATTAAACAACCCACTTAGGTGGATATAGGTTTTTTTCTGTTCCTTATTTTCTCTTCCTTCCTTCATTTTTCCCCTTGTTCCCTTCTTCTCTTTTCTCTTTTTTTGTTGGCTCAAGCATGCGTAGCCAACATATTGTGGTAGTAGCAGATTTGGAGGTGCGGTCAGTGTTGGGCGAATGCAGGATATGCATCAGTAAGTGCGTCCCTCATTCCCCAATAAGTCTGCATGCCAGCGCCACACCATGCATACATAATGTGGTGAACACATCTAAGGAAAGGTCCACTGCAATGCGAGCAAAGCTCATCATACGCAGCAAACCTCCCGATGTGCTTTCTCTGGTGAAAAAAAATTAACATGACAGCACACTGCCTGCCATAATGCCGACTTTGGGTGTGCCTAATCCCCCTGTTGGCATGACCTGCCCCAATGTATGTGCCGATGGGAGAGCCCACTCCCCATCGGCATAATGCACCCCCCATTTGTTATGTGCCAAGGGGGTGCCCAATTCCCCTCGGCTCTTGCCCCTCCACTTTTGTTGTGTGCCTACGGGGGTGCCCAATCCCCCGTCAGCTACAGCATCCCCCCAAAACACTTAGGTGGCACGTTGGGAGCCCACCCCAGGATGCCAAATCCCCTATAAAATAAAAACCATCCCACAATGTTTTTGGTTTTTACCCTGTGAAAGGAGAAAATGGTCCCTCGTGGTCTCCTGCCCCCCTCCACTTGCGCCCAATCTTGTGCACCCTGCCTCCCCACCTCCCCCTCACCCCATACTTACCTCTGGAGTCTGGCACGATAATCTTTGGTGGAATGGGAAAATGTCTGCACCCTTCAAAGCCGACCGCAAACTGAAGAAATGCCAGTAAGCTGTGTAATGGCATAAATAGGTTTCTTTCAACTTCTGTGCATATCTGGGGCATTTTTTCAAATTTTTGCACCAAATTTTCAACATGGGGTTATTCGGGCCCCTCCTCATGACTTCATTCACTGTCATGGCGTTATTCGGTCCAGAAAGGTGATTTCATGGTCACTGCGCAGAATTACCTTTTGGGACTGAGTAATGAAACAACAGTGCCTACTGTTCATGAGGGGGGCTCTCAAAAAGCCTATGTTGCAAATTTGGTGACAAAAATCCCAATAATGGCTGTTTTATGAGTGTGCATTGCGCTGTTTCCACGCATGCTCATAACTTCGTGAATTTGTAATATTTTCACTCCAGATTTTCAAAATTGGCATTTTTCCATGCCTCCACATGAGCAGTATAGCTGTCATTTTGCATATCTTGGCCGAAATGTGTTTTCGCACGTCCAGAGCAGAATAGTGCAGTCGCTGTGTGAAATCAAATTTTGGGACAGTTTGAGAAAATGACAGTGACACTATTCACGAGCAGAGGTCCTAAAATGCCTATGTTGAAAATTTGGTGCCAAAAGTCCATAAAATGACTGTGTTGCAAGCATGCATTGCGCAATTTCCATGCACCCTTGGAACTTTGCAAATTTGCAATATTTTCATGCCAGATTTTCAGCTCTGGCATTTTTTCACACCTCCTTATCAACAGTACAGCTGTCATTTTTCACAGCCTGCCCAAAATGTGTTTCCACAGCTGTGGCGCACTATGGCGTGGTCACTGTGGGAAATCAACTTTTGGGACAGAGTGACAAAATCACAGCGCCACTGTTCATGAGGGGAGGTCCCAAAATACCTATGTTGAAAATGTGGCTAAAAAACTCCCAAAAATAATTGGGTTACGGACGTGTGTTGCGCAGTTTCTTTGCATGCTCATGACTTCACCAATTTTTCATATTTTCACTCCAGATTTTCAGCATTGCCATTTTTTATGCCTCCTCATGAACAATACAGTTGTCATTTTCCACATCCTGCCCAAAATGTGTTTTCGTCCCTGTGTCACCAAATGGAATAGCCACTGTGCAAAACTGCCTTTCAGCTAACAAACTGATTGTGCCACTCTTCATGAGGTGGGGTCACAAAAAGCCCACGTTGAAAATTTGGAGTGAAAATACTAACACACCCCTATGGTGTTAGGGTTTCCAACTGTAGCACCCACCCTGTAGAGACTGACAGGCGTCAAGGGTGTGACTTGGGATCACTGGCTGTAATGCCCATGCCATTTCACCCCAACCCCCACCCAGCAGCCAGTGGCAGGCACCGTGGTGTGCCTTGCAATGTTCAGCCACAAAGTTCACCCCATTCTCCTATACTGCACCCACCTGAGCATATTTCCTTATGGAAAGGGGTTAAGTATAACACCCAAAGACCCCAAAGCACACCACAACACTTGTCAGTGTCTACAGGAAAGGGTGAGGTGAAATAGCATGTGCGTTATAGCTGTCAACACAAAGGCACATCCCAATGCCTGTCAGTCTCTGCAGGGTGGGGATGGGGTTGGCGTCACTTCAATACTTCACTGCCATTCCTATTATGCATCTCTAACTCCTGCACTACCAATGCCAATGCCAGCGAGACAACATTCGGCATTGACAAATGCTTGTTTCTTTTTTTACCCTGTCCTTTCTTCCTTTTTTCCTTTTCTTCTTCTCCTTTTACTCCCCCCTCTTAATGTTCTTCTTGAGAATTAGATGGAGTTTCAAATTTTTTCCTATTTTTCAAAGCCACCTCAACTTCAGGGGTGTATAGAAGAAGCATATTTTCCCATCCAAGTTTAGCCTAAGTTTTGCAGGGTATAAAAGTGCAGATGGCGTGCTTTCTTTTTTTTCAAAGTGTCCCGAATAGCACCAAAGGCTTTTCTTTTAGTGATTACCGAGGAGGGTAGATTAGGATATGAATGCAGTCTTATGCCATTGTAGTAAGGACCTTTCTCCAGCCTTGCCGTGTTGAGAATTTGTTCCCTATCTTGAAACCTTAGGGTTTTAATAAACATAAATCTGGGTCTTGAATCTGGCAGTCATTGCCCAAATTCTGTATTGGCCATATCTAGCTCAATGCGCTGTCCAGGATATTTTAGGCCCAATATTGTTTTAAGTACTTCCTCATATAATTTTAGGGGTACAGTTCTTTCCATCCCTTCTGGAAAGTTTCCTTTTTTTATGTTGTTCCTACAGGATTTGGCCTCAAGATCTTCAACTTTTAATTTGAGAGATTCAAGCTCTTTTGTTGTGCTGTTCACCTGCACAGAGACCTTTGGCATTTGATCTTCCACAGCACTTTATCTATTTTCAGCTCCATCGGTTCTTAATGAGAATGCCTCAGTTTTACTTGTCACCTCATTGAGTTTTTAGTCCAATGCATTTAAACTGGTATTGATATTACCAAAACCCTGCTGCAGTTCTTTCAATATTTTTTGTTGTGATTGCTCTAGTCTCTCCACTGAGGTAGTTTTGGCCCTCAGATCTTTTCAAACAATGTTAATAGGGTAGTTTTGTATAGGGATCTCCTCCTCAGCTTGAGGGAGGGGGACATTGCAGAAAAACTGAAATCTGTAGTATCATAGTGTATCCTATCCCTTTTTTCCCCCTTTATTTTAGTCCCCAATTTTTTCTTGTTTGTCAAGCGTTTCCATTTTTTCCTTTGACAATCTAGTTTTCCCCATAGTTGACATACCAGTGAGAACAATAAAAAGATTTTCCTTCATACGGACTGGAGAAGGAACCAATTCAAACACTGCTGTTTTGAAACGAGGTTAGGTAAGGCCATCAAAACAGATTCTAATACAGTTAACATTATGTTTGAAAGTTTGCTAGAAATGAGTAACTGACTTTGAATGTCTCCGGCTTCTAAGTTTAAGGTCTCTGATGGGTCCAAACAGTTCAAGTTTAAGACAGTGGACATTCGTACCTGTTTCTCCTAAGGTTGTGTATGTCACCTGGACCAATTTTATTTGCAAAGGAGCACTGCAGGTATCTGATGTCTGGCTTCTCCCCAAACCAGAGGTTCTATTTCTTTGTGCTGTGGGTTTATCCATTGTGGCTTTGAAGAAAGAAGTTATCTCTCTCATTCGCCAAAACTGTTTTGACATTACCCACGAGATGCTTTTTCTTACTTGCCTAGCTCTGCTTAACTGTTTCGACATTACCCACGAGCTGTTTTTTCTTACCTGCCTAGCTCCGCTTCTACCGATAGGTAAGAGGACCTCCAAATCAAATTAAATCTCCTACAGGGCTGCTATGAGGGAGAGTTCTTGACCGCACCAAACTCTCAGTCTGCCATCTTGTTCATGCATCTCACCAAAGGAACTTCAGCTTTTCCCCTCTGCATTGTCACTAATGAAGATGTTAAACAGGACTGGCCCAAGAACTGATCCCTGTGGCACCCTGCTGGTCACCCTCCCCTCCTTCGATCTTGCTTTGTTTAGAACCACCCTTTGTGTTCTCTCTCTCTCTCTCTCTCTCTCTCAATCAATTTCCAACCCAGTTCACCACTTTTCAACCCAATCCTGGGCTACCCAGCTTGTTCCCAAGCTTCCTATGTGGAACAGTGCAGAACGCCTTGCTGAAATCCAGGAAGACCACATCCACCATTCCCCCAATCCACTTCCCTGGTCACCCAGTCAAAGAAATCTATCAGATTTGTTTGACATAACCTTCCTTGATGTGAATCCATACTGCCTCAGATCTTGGGCTCTGCTGATTCCAGATGCTCCACTATCCTTTCTTTTAGCAGTGATTCAATCATTTTCCACACCACCGAGGTCAGGCTTACAGGTCTATAGTTTCCAGCATCCTCCCTGCTCCCAGTTTTGTGGACTACATCTGTCCTTCCACAGTCCTCTGGAACCACTCCCATATCCGGTGACTTGTTGAACAGGGCTGCCAGTGGTGCCATCAGCTCCTCCCTTTGCTCATTTAATTTTCTATGGTGTACCCCCATCTGATCCTGTTGCTTTGTACACTTTCAGTTTTGTGAGTTCCTTTAGAACTCTCTCCTCTGTAAATAGACTTGTGTCCACCTACCTTCCAATCCTATTTCTTTGCTGTGGTCCCTTCCCATCCCTTCTTCTGTGAAAACTGAACAGAAATATCTGTTCAGTTTTGATGCCTTTTGCTGGTCTCCGATGCTGACATCTTCCCCCCCTTTTATTCTTAAAATCACTCCCTTTTTTTCTCCACTCAATAACATACCTATAGAAAGTCTTTCCCCGGTTTTTCACTTATTTTGCTATTTTTTCCTCTGTCTGTGCCTTTGTACTCCTGATCACTTTTCCTGCCTGCTTTTGCTTCTCTATATATGCTGCCCAGTCCTCCTCCTACTGTGTTTTTTTTATACTTCTTGAAAGCCACCTTGTTTGCCCTTACTTTCCCAGCCACTTCTTTTGAGAACCACAGTGGTTTCTTTTTCTCTTGCCTTTGTTTATTTGCTTAACACAAAGGTTAGTCACCTCCAATATGGCTCCTTTTAAATGGGCCCACTGTTCCTCCACTCCCCCACATTTCTCTCCCTCTGCTAGAACTTTCCCAAGACAAACTCCCATCCTGGCAAAGTCTTCCCTCCTGAAGTCTAGGACCCTCACTTTTGTGCCTCCTGACCCTGTAGCAGTACTCATGATGAGCCACACTATCCGATGGTCACTGGTCCCCAGGTCTGGGACTAACAGTCACCCCATTCCATGTGTAAACAAGCTGATATGGTACAGTATAGGAGAATGGGGTGAGAGTAAGGACTGATGACCCCAAGGCACATCTCAACACCTGTTTGTGTGTGGAAGGTGGGGGATGGGGTGGTAGGGTTGGTAACTCTAACACCAAATTTCCAGACTTTTGTTGCTGTAATAGAAACTGTAACTGATGCATTAACAAAGTTTTTTGCAATGACTTTCCCTTCTTTTTGAGATAGTATATTGGTATCCTTATTTGACTGTGGGAGTGCAGGGTTCTTTGGACCCTGCACTCCAATCCCTCTGTAGATGCTCATATGTATGTAGGTGTGGGCCCTGCATGTCCACATGTCAAACAGCAGTGACCAAATTGTCAGTATAGAGATCTTATTACTCCACCTCAAGCACTAGAAAATATTGAAATGCAAGGCAGAAAGTTACTATGTGCAACTATAATGCCATTTTGCGCCACAGGTGAGAAAACACATTTTAGACAGCATGTGAAAACTGACAGCTGGATTCTTCATGAGGTAGTGCGGAAAAATCGCTATGTTAAAGATTTGGCACCAGAAGATTGAAAAGTTCCAAAGTTATGTGCATGCATAGAATTGATTTAATGGATGCATGTAACTTGGGCATTTTTAGGGATTTTTTTACAAAATGTTCAACATGGACTTTTGGGGACCTCACCTCACAAACATTGGCACTGTCACTTCACTAATCAGTTCCAAAAAAGGATTTCATGCAGTGTACATGTCATTCTTCTCCACAGTAGTGAAAACACATTTTGGGCAGGAGGTGGAAAATGACAGTTGTACTGTTCATGAGGTGGTGTAGAAAAATGGCAATGTTGAAAATCTGGAGTCAAAATATTAAAAATTTACAAAGTTACAAATGTGCATATAAACATTTCAATGGCTGCACTTATCTTGTCATTTTTTGATATTTTTGCACCAAATTTTCAACATGGGTTTTTTGGGACCTCACCTCATGAACATTGGCGCTGTCATTTCATTACTCAGTCTCAAAAGGTGATTCTGTGCACTCACTGCGAAATCACCTTTTGGGACCGAGTACAAAATGACAGCCCCAGTGTTCATGAGGTGGGGTCCCAAAAAGCTAATGTTGAAATTTGATGCAAAAATACCAAAAAATGGGCAAGATATCAACATAAGTGAAAATGCCATTGACATCCATTATACAGAACTTACCTTGATTCTTCAGTTTGAGGTTCAGCTTTGAAGAGTGCAAACATGTTCCAGCCAGCAGAAGATGGCAGCCGATGGTCTCCGGTGGTAAGTTTAGGGCAAGGGGGTGGGTGTGGGGAAGTGTGTTGCTCAGTGGGAGGGTCAGGATGGGGAAGGGTATGGGGATGTCGATGAGGGACTGTTTTTTTCTTTTCAGGTTTAAAAAAATGTTGAGGGACTGTTTCCTTCTTTTTACAGGAATAGCAATATTTCGGGACAATGGGGGTGGGTTCCCCAGTGTCCCACCATATTGGTAGTGTGGTTACATAACTTGGGACACTGGGAGTGGACTATCCAGTGTCTCACACTGTTGGGGGGGCAGTGCCAACACAGGAATTGGGCACCCTGATGTTGCAAAAACGGGTAATGAAAAATAAACATTTTGGTATGCTGGAGTGGGCTCCCCAGTGTACCACACTGGTGGGGTATGAATTTCTACTGCCGGTACAGATATTGGGCACCTCGATGTCATCAGAAGCATGTTTTAAAAAATAAATATTTCAAGACACTGGGAGCGGTTTACCCAATGTCCCACAGTGGCGTAGGAGTGGGGGGAGGTATTTCTATCGCTAACACAGGGATTGGGCACCCCGTTGTCAACAGAAATATTTTTATTTAATAAAGCATGCCTCAGCCCCCTTAGAAACAGTAAAAGAAAAAAAAATCCTTTTATTAGGTAAACACCAATAGGTGTTTACCTAAATAGGGGCCAAAGAACATGATTTTGGACATTATTTGGGCCAAAAAGTGGCCAGAAAAGGTTTGGGGATTTTGTCCTTGGGGCAATGGGGTTTTCCCATTGAAGTATTGCCTCAAGTTGCAACAATTTTCATGGAACAGTGCCACAATTTGTGTCGGTTTTCATGCTAATGTGCCACAAGTTGCGTGAAAATTGTTGCAATTTGCAGTACTTTCGCAAACAAGTGCCGCAAATTGTGGCAGTACCAATGGCCAAAGCTGAGAAAACCTATTTCTGGCCACTATTTTTAAAAAGTATTGCCAGGATCATATTCCTCGAGCCCATATTAGGTAAACACAACTGTTGGTATTTACCAAGGGGCAATATTTTTTCAATTACTGAATTTTTTAGCTGTCGCTAACTGAAAACAAGATGGTGGCAGCACAAAAATGCAAAACCCATTTGCAGCAATCAAAAGTGCTTTCACAAAAGTAAAAAGTGCTTTCAAGATGGATATATATTTTTGCCCATAGGCTATAATGGGAAGCTTTAAACTTTAATAACTTTTGAACAGATTCATATTTTTTCACCAAATCTTAAAAAAGGCACACCAGTGACCCAGACCCCATATACCCTGAAAATTTCAGGCTAGAACCCCAAACCATTTGGTCTGTAGCCCTGAGCAAAGAACTTGCCAAAAAGTAAAGATTTTTCACATTTTTTTGCACTCTGCAGCTTAGTAACCGCACATCTGACCAAACCAAAATTGCCAGATCCAGAGATCTATGCTACCAGATGGCACATGCACAATTTCAGGCAAATTGGACAAATGGTTGCAAAGTTATTAAAGTGCAAAATTTGAGGTTTAACACAGAAGTGGCCATGTGACCCTAACTACTGTACCACTAAAAGATAGTTAGATAGATAGATAGCTAGATAGATAGATAGATAGATAGATAGATAGATAGATAAATATATCTCTGAAGTTTTTGCTGGCAGGATGCACCCCAGCCTGTTATTAGGGCTGGCAAGTGCGATCCCATGAGGAATGGGTTACCTTGAATGGGATCCAGCATGGTTTGTGGGTTCTTACTGTGGGAGGGCTGTGTGGTAAGAGTGGATCCCACAATCGACTCATTGCATCTTTGTAGCAATGTTGTCAGTAATCTCATAAACTGCTTGTCAAGTGCTGATGCTGTAGGTTTTTCTTGGGAGTCCAGTGTCTCAGGCAGTTCTTCAGGATATGTCACTGCCGAGCAGGGCTGTCCAGGGGTGAGGGCAGAGGGTGGTGCTGTGGATCCTTGGTGGGGATAGGCAAGTGAATGCAGTTCAGGATTTTTACTCCTGCAAGGGTCACATTGCGGTTTTACTATACCGCTGTGACATCCTGCTCATTGACATCCCCGACAGCGACAGACACAATGCAGAGTGTCGGTATTGTTCTGTTGGGATGTCTCTGTGTTTTCTTTGGGGGAGCTGTGACCCCCCAACCCCCCATGTTGGGGGCTCCACCCCCACACCCCCGGTTACTAAATATCCAACTTTGAGTCAGAGTTGTCTCAGGGTGGGAGCCCAACACCTGGAGTTGCATCATCAGTGTCCGCAGGGACCAGCACAGTGACCCGATGATTCTGGGCAAAGTCTGTCACTGTGCTGGTCTTCTCGGTCATGGAGTTGACCTACAGTCAGCATACCCCACATTTTGGCCATTCTCCTCCCCATGCTTCCACTTGACTTCTTATGATTTAGGTATAGTTAAAAAAAATTTATAAAAACATACAATAAGCAAATATAAGGCAATACTCCACTGGAGGAGTGACAACAGGGCTATTTCTTCGGCTAGGTGGGTTATCTTTGGCTGGTGACCAACCACGTGGTTCTATTGTCTTAAGACAGAGGGCTATGTTGTGAAGGTGGAATTAGTGCAGAGGGGCATCCTGCAGCATGGGTCACATCGGGGCAGTAGCCTTTTTGTGTTCATGACTAGTGTTTAGTCACACCACAGCCTTTTCTAAATTAAAAAAAAAGAAATCTAGAGTTACGCATTAATATCCCTGCGTGAAAAGGCCCGAGTATTGCACCACCCGCAAGGCTTTAAGGCCTTTTAGGATCCTATCCTTCTGGATGACCTCATCTGTTACCTCTGCCCCTCTCCACCCTTCCCCCCATTTCCCTTGTAGTATTAGGCCATCCTTTTCTTTTGTGAACACTGAGCCAAAGTACTCATTGAGTGCCTCCACCTGGCACTCCCCTTTTTCTGCCCATTCTCCCTCCTTCTTTGATTCTAACAATCTCATCCCTATAATTCTTCTTGTCCCTTATGTATTTGAAGAACTCTTTCTCCCCCTCTCTGATCCCTGGAATCAATTTCAGCTCCCTTGATGATTTGGCTGCCCTGACTCCCCTACTCACTTCCCTAGATGCCTTCATGTATGCCTCCTTGTCATCCTCACACCCAGATTTTTGGAACTTATTGAAGGACAATATCTTATTTCTCACCTTCCTCTCCACTTTTCTGCTGAGTCAGCTAAGTTCTTTTGACCTGGACTGCTTACTCTGAGAGTTGGCACACATGTTTGTGGCCTCATTCAGACCCTTCTTTTTTTTCAATTCAAATTTTATTAACAGATTTTCCACAACAAGAGTCAATTAGCATGAGAGATGAAACAAGAATACATCAACTTATTATGTTAAAACTGCCCCCCTCCCTTCCCCCCATACAGCAGTAACATGTCATTATGTAACATAAGTTCAAAACCATTATACAAAAGTATACAAGGCTATTTGCTCTGAAACACTACTAAGTCTGGGCAGCTAGAATTAAGGAGTAAAGGGGATCCCATGTTTGAGTATAAGCAGGTAGTCTATTGTGAAGGCTGGCAATAGCTTTTTCCGTATGCAGGTTAGCAAGGATTTCATTCACCCATTCCTGCAATGTCAGAGTAGACTTGTCTTTCCAGTGATGTAAAATAAGCTTCTTGACAGATAGAGGTATCATAGAAATATGAAACCTTCTCACTTTGACTCTAATAGAGGACAGGTCCCCTAGGAGACAAATGTCAAGCATGAAGTACTCCTGCAAACCCAGTATAGGATCCAGGAAAGCTTTGATAGAGTCCCACAAAAGGGAAATTTTGGGACAGGACCAAAATATGTGAAGGAGTGTTTCCTCCCCCAGGGAACATCTAACACATATGTTTGAGTCCAGCAGACCCCATTTCTTTAACTTAACTGGAATATAGCTTGGCAGAAGACACCAGGAGAAAGGACTGCTGTGTGACTGGACTTCTGTACTAGGACTATATTGCCCTCCTTCCCTCCCAAAGCTAGTTCTATTTTTATAGGCACAGGATTTGACTGACAACAGGAACTTCCTGTTTGGGAGCAGGAAGTGAGTGATCACAGAACCACCAAAGACCCACCATCCTAGAAGGGCAAGAGTAGCTCTCCGGCCCCCTCTAGCTGCTGGAGGTCTGACTCTGAGCAAGTAAGTGGTCTATTGAGAAATATAGGATATTCTTGTCTCAAAACAGGACAATCAGGAGCTTAAAGGGCACACAGGCAGAAAGTAAGGAGAGAGAGAAAAAAACAGAGGAAAGAGTAAGGATTGCAAACAGTTAAGGGGCCAGAAATAAGACATGATTGGAGTGGTGCAGTGCAGTGGCTGTGGAGCAGCAGTCTTTCGGGAGACATTCTGGAGGATGTGGTGTTGTACCATCTGCAGGCACCTCTCTGGGCTGAGGGAGGAGGTTGCTCATCTCCAGGCTGAGTTGGCCAGGATTTGTGGGACCTCCTCTTCCTTCCAGGGACCACCAGTGCCACTGCCATTGCCTCAGAGGTTGCAAAGAAAGAGTAGTGGTTGGATCACAGTGGGCTCAGGGAGGGTGAGGGTGGTGGAACAGAGGCACATCCCTCCAGTTGTACCTCTCTACAATTCCTATGCCATTCTGGCAAAGTGTGGTTCCTCTATGGAGGCACCCGCAGTGGAGACCAAGGAGGATGCTGGGAACCTCCACAAAGGAGACCCACAGGAGGGTGGCAGGGGACCCTGCAAGGGAAGAAAACAACTCCTGGTGGGTGACTCCATTGTTAGGAAGGTAGAACTGGGGGAGGAAGGGGAGAGGGAGGTAAGGTCCCTGCCTGGCACCATGGCTTGGAGGGACAGGGAGCGAATCCTCAGGATTGCCAGAGCAGCTGCACAGGGGAGGGAGCTGGATGTCATTGTCCAGCTAGGGACAAATGACCTGGCTAAGAAAGGGATTAGAGAAGTGCAGGAAGAGTTTGTGGAATTGGGGAGGGGCCTTAGTCAAGTAGCACACACGGTAACCTTCTCAGAGGTGCTGCCCATCTATAGCATAGGAGAGGCTAGGGTGTTCCACACCATGGGATTCAATCAGTGGTTGAAAAACTGGTGTGGAGCTCAGGTATTTGGCTTCATTGGGGACTGGGGGTCCACCTGGAGTGATGCAAGCCTATACTGGCATGATGGGCTGCATCTGTCTGGGAGGGGAACCAGGATCCTAGGTGATAGGTTTAAATGCTTCATTGGCAAGCTTTTAAACTAGGCAAGGGGGGAGGCACTGGAAAGGAGCAGGGAAATCCTAGTCCCCCCAAATAATCACGGCAGTAAGTGCGGCAAACACCAACATAGAGGTGTTGATAGGGAGAAAGGCAGGGGTAAATGGAGAAAGTGACAAAGGCAAGAAGGACAGGGATGGGGCAAAAGGGAGTAAGGCCATCAGGAAATGGAGGGTACTGAGTACCAATGCCCATAGTCTGGGCAACAAGCTCCCTGAGCTGGTGGCCTTGATGGAAGAGGGATGCCTGGATATTGTAGCAGTCACAGAAACATGGTACACAGAGAACCATGATGGGGATGTTAACATACCAGGGTACATAACCTACAGGAGAGACAGGCAGGGGAGAATAGGGGGAGGAGTAGCTCTCTATGTAAAGGAAGGGATAAAAGCAAGTGAACAAAAGAGTAAACAGGGAGGAGAGGAGGCACTGTGGGTCACCTTGGAGACTGGAAAGGCACCACAATCTGCACAGGGTTGTGTACAGACCCCATGTCAGGGGAAGGAATGGACAAGGATATGATAGAAGGCATTCTTAGAATGGCAGAGAAAGGGAGATACTGTTGATGGGGACCTGAATATGCCAGATGTTAACTGGAGCACATTTGCTGCAGCCACATCCAAAAGCAGGGCCATTCTTGATGCCCTACAGGTGGCAGGCTTTAGACAGCTAGTTTCAGAACCCACTCATGAGGAGCAATCTTAGACCCCGTACTCTCAAACGGGGGCAGTGAGAGGATCTCAGATCTAGAAGTGGGTTGCCATCTGGGGACAAGTGACCATCAAACAGTGTGGTTCATGTTAAACTCAGCTACAGAGTCAAGCCATACAAAAGTGAGGGTACTGGACTTTAGGAGGGCTGACTTTGGCAAGATGGGAGAGTGCCTCAGAAAAGCACTAGCAAACAGGCTAGAAGGAGGTGTGGAACAACAATGGGGAATCATCAAAACTGCCATCACAGAGGCAACAAGCCTTTGTGTGAAGCAAATAAACAAATCAAAACAAAAGAAAAAGCCGCTATGGGTCTCAAAAGAGGTGACTGTGAAAGTCAGGAAGAAAAAGATAGTTTTCCGGAAGTATAAGGAAACACAGAAAGAGCAGGACAGAGAGCTGTACCAGTTAAGGCAGAAGGAAGCAGGAAGGGAAGTCAGAATAGCAAAGGCCCAAACTGAGGAAAAGATAGCAAACTCAGTAAAGAAGTGGGATAAAACCTTTTGCAGGTACATCAGTGAGCGTAGAAAGACAAAGGGAGGGATAGTAAGGCTGAATAGAATGAACGGTGGGTGAGCAAAGGGGGACAGTGAAAAAGCAGGGATACTGAACAAATATTTCTGCTCAGTATTCACAAAAGAGGAGGGGGAAATGCCTAATCCAGTTAACAGAAGCATTCTTGATAGGGGGGTCGATCCCAGTCCTTTCACAGAAAAGGGTTCTGCAAGAACTCCTAAAACTGAAGGTGGACAAAGCAATGGGGCCTGATGGAATTCACCCCAGAATTCTAAAATAATTAAGGGAAGAACTAGTGAAACCACTGGCTACTCTTTTTAATAAATCATGGGAGGATGGTGTGGTACCCGAGGACTGGAGGAAGGCAGATGTGATTCCCCTTCACAAAAGTGGGACCAAGACAGAGGCAGGAAACTACAGACCTGTCAGTCTGACCTCTGTGGTAGGGAAAGTGATGGAGTCACTTCTGAAAAAGAATAGTTGAGTACCTAGAGGCCAGTGGAGCACAGGACCCAAGGCAGCATGGGTTCACAGCAGGAAGGTCATGTCAGGCAGAATCTAATAGATTTCTTTGACTGGGTGACCAAAGTAGTAGACCAGGGAGGGCTGTGGACATGGCTACCTAGACTTTAGCAAGCCATTTGACACAGTCCACACAAAAGATTAATTGTCAAATTAACCAGCCTGGGAGTGGGTCCCAGGGTGGTAGCCTGGGTAAAACATTGGCTGAACAGCAGGACACAGAAGGTAATTGTAAATGGAGTCCACTCTGAAGAAAGAAGGGTTACTAGTGGGGTAAGTTCATGAAATAGGGGTACCAATGTGCCCAATACTTTGTATGTTGATTTAAAAAAAATTAACAACAGCCACTGCAGTCATGATAGGTAAATTTAAAAGATAGCCACAAGTACAGATACATTTCATAGTTTGAGAAACCCAGCTGCAACCATTTTATTTTTATTCCATGTCCAGCTCCAGAATGACACAGATTTTCCATGGCAAAATGTGACATGCAAAACCACAGTACATTCTATTGCTTCTATGAAGACTTTATTTTAGTTGCACTTCAGTAAATTTATGTTAAAAACTGCATTGGGTGTTGTCTTTTGTTAATGAAAACATTTTCACCCTAGTTTTTCAATGCATATAAAATTTCTGGTTCACTCAAGTTTTGCATGGCGCGTGCAACTGTTTGTGTCCAAGCAAACTGCACTTTTTACATGTTCCTAAATTTTCAGCAAAAGCATCCATCTTCTTTGAGTGTGTGATTTTCTTTTCAGATAGGGTCTTAAAAGTATTGCAGGACATTGGTGAGAGAGGGGTGAAGGCAATGCTTTTTTTAACTTAAACATTTGTGTGGTGTCCACTGTTGCACGTGCAACGCTTGGTGTCCCTGTTGCACGCACAACGCTGAAATTGATTTTCTCTCATATCTGATATGGAGTTATCCCACAACATAGTCCCTTTTTCACTACTGAGTCATACTGTCTTGAAATGCTTAGCAAACTAAATAAAATTTAAAGTATTTTTTTTTTCAAGTTAAACACCTCTTGCACATGCAAAGTTTGGTGTCCCTGTTGCACGTGCAACACTGAAGGTGCTTTTCTCTCAAGTATGATATAGAGTTAGCCCACAACATACTCCCATTTTAACTCTTGGGTCATAGTGTCTTGAAATGCTTAGTAAAATAAAGTAAAAAAGAAAAGTAACATTTTTTTTCCAAGTTAAACACCAGTTGTGGCCACTGTTGCATATGCAACGTTTGGTGTCCCCGTTGCACGTGCAACGCTGAAGGTGATTTTTCTCAAATCCCTGCTAGGAAGTTATCTCATAATCTGGTTCCTTTTTGACTCTTCAGTCACAGTGTCTTGAAAAGCTTATTAAAATTGATCTATTGTTGATTTGAAAAATTCTCCCTCATGTCACACTTTGGTAACCCAGTTTCATGAACTTACCCAGTGGGGTACCGCAGGGTTCAGTATTGGGTCCAGTCCTTTTTAATGTCTTCATCAGTGACATTGCAGAGGGACTGGAAGGAAAAGTATGCCTTTTTGCAGATGACACAAAGATCTGCAACAGGGTTGATACACAAGGAGGCATGGAAAGGATGAAAAGGGACTTGGCAAGGTTGGAGGAATGGTCAGAAGTATGGCA
The DNA here is from genome assembly GCA_016271365.2 of Neoceratodus forsteri. Lineage (NCBI taxonomy): Eukaryota > Metazoa > Chordata > Ceratodontiformes > Ceratodontidae > Neoceratodus > Neoceratodus forsteri. The sequence continues at coordinate 274,065,033 of CM057453.1, read as the reverse complement.
GCTAGGATTAAATGCAAAGAAGTGCAAAATAATGCACCTGGGAAACAAGAACCCAGGGAAGAATACACAATGGGTGGGAAGTAGTAACAACAACGAAAAGGAAAGGGACCTGGGGTAATCATATCAGATGACCTTAAGGTTAGCAAGCAATGTGAGAAGGCAGTAGGCAGGGCTGGGGTATACTGGGATGCATAGGGAGAGGCATCAGCAGCAGAAAACAGGAAGTTGTTATCCCTCTGTACAGACAGTTGGTGAGACCCCATCTGGAGTACTGCGTCCAGTTCTGGAGACCCCATCTCCACAAGGACATAGACAGGACAGAGGTAGTCCAGAGGAGGGCAACTAAAATGGTGCAGGGTCTGCAAGAGGAGCCGTATGAGGAGAGACTAAAGGAGCTTAATATGTATACCCTTGAGGAAAGAAGGGAGAGGGGGACATGATAGAAACTTTTAAGTACCTCAGTGGAATCAACAAAGTCCAAGAGGGTAGCATCTTTCAGAAAAAGAGACTTGCAAGAACAAGGGGACACAATTTAAAGATAGAAGGAGGGTGGTTCAGGGGCAATGTGAGGAAGTATTATTTCACAGAGAGGGTAGTGGATGCATGGAACAGCCTTCCTGAGGAGGTTGTGGGGTCTAAAACTGTGGGAGAATTCAAGAATGCATGGGACAGACATAAGGCAATTCTTGTGGGAGGTAGGAAGAAATAGGCTGTTGGTTAACTAGGATCTGCGGCCTATCCTGCAGGTTGGGAAATGGGCAGACTAGATGGGCCTAGCGGTTCCTATCTGCTGTCAAAGTCTATGTTTCTATGTTTCTATATAATACATGTTGTGCAAAATGTGATATTGCATAAGACACAACCTATCTTGGGAGACAAATTTGTGGCAGGACCTCCACAAAGCCTGCCAATTAGGGAAATATTGGGGAAATACGGAACTCCAGAACCTCATCGGTCCAAAAGAGTTCCCATATCTTCTGTGAAACAAAGCTTGATATAATTTGGATACAGTACCCGAAGATCCAAGTACAGAAGAGAATTCTGGGATCAGGGCCCCAACTGTCTGATTGGGAGGGGTATTGCCTATCACTGTTGTGAGTAGGTGCCTTATCTGTACTGCTTTGAAATGTGAGAATGCCGGGATACTAAATTTCCAAATAAGATCACCTACAGACAGCCATTGCCCCTCCTCATCCACAAAGGAAAGTACTATCCCATCACCCAATTGGGGCAGCCAAGTGCGGGGAATCTGCTGCTTGTTCATAGTGAAAGATGGGGAGTTCCAGATGGATTGGGCCAGATCTAACTGGGGGGTATAGCGCAAAAAGGAGCAAAGTTGTGTGTATACCTTTAAGGAAGTGGCAACTGTAGGACACTTCTCAGCGCCATGCACCTGAGACATTTTTACATAGACCAGAGTTAGGGGATCCAGATTCATAGACCGAATTGAGTCCAACTCTATTCTAAGCCATGTTGGCTGCACCTTTTCAGGACCCGGACATACCCATTTCAGACATTTTGCCAGATGTCTAGTCCAGTAAAATTTAGCCAAGTGAGGAATCCGCAAACCCCCCTCAGATTTGAAGCAGCCAACTTATAATAAGCCAGTCGGGGGTATTTGTCAGACTAGATGAACTTGGTGAAAATACCATGCAGTTTCTTAAACCAGGATAACGGGATAAAAATATTGAGTAGAGATAGGGGGTAGAAAATTCTTGGAAAGATATTCATCTTGATTATGTTAATACAACACCATAGCGAGATAGGGAGCTTAGACCATCTGTCAAGATCTTGAATTATAAGCTGGGAAAAGGGCTCCAGATTTTCCCTAAACCATACCGAGGGGTTGCGAGTTAGTTTAATGCCCAGATATTTTAGTGTCCTAGGAGCCCTACATAAACCTAAGGGGGTAATATCAGTCTTGAATGTCTTGTGGTTTAAAGAGAAAAAGGAGGATTTGTTAGCATTTAGTTTATAGTTGCATAAAGCGCTAAATTTAGCAATTTCACCCAGCAGAACCGGGACGGAAGATACCGGGTGGGATAAGTACACAAGGAGATCATCTGCATATGCAGTGATCTTAACCTCATGACGCCCCACCCAGATGCCTTGTATTTCTGCATTATTGAGAATGTTTTGAATAAGAGGTTTGAGACACAGGTTAAATAAAAGGGGAGAAAGGGGACAACCCTGTCTGGTACCTGAATGTAATGAAAAGGACTTAGAAAATACACCATTTCCAGAAATCTTTGCTGTTGGAGTTTTGTATAATGCACCGATCCAGGATATAAAGACAGGAGGAAACTGGAAGGCCTCAACAACTTGGAACAAAAAGTTCCAGTTCACACGATCAAATGCCTTCTCGGCATCCAGGGAAACCAGCCCAGCGAGAAATGCAGCATCCCTGGAGACCGAGAAGACATGAGAGAGGGTGCGCAGATGGTCTGAGGATGAACATCCCTTCATGAATCCAACCTGGGCCATACCTATTAGATCAGGGAGGACTACGGTTAACCTATTGGCTAATATCTTCGAAAGGATTTTGATATCTTGATTTAAGAGGGATATGGGCCTGTAACTTTGAGCTAACTCGGGATCCTTATCTGGTTTGGGGAGAAGAACAATCAGGGCTTCAAACAGGTAGGGGCCACCTCTACCCCAGATAAAATGTACTGAAATAGACGATAAAGTACTGGTAGTAAAAGTTCACGAAAAACTTTGTAAAATAATGAGTAGAACCCATCCAGACCTGGGACCTTGTCTGAGGGCAGCCTTCCAATAACCTCTGAGATCTCCACCTGAGATATGGGAGAAGCCAGAAAACCCTTGTGTTGCTCTGATAGGGAGGGCAGATGGGAGTCCCTTAAGTACTCCTCACGAATCTCAGGACAAGGATGATTCTCCATGTCCCTGCACAATTGTTCGTAATATAGAGCAAACTCTTGCACTATCTCAGTAGGGGATGATCTCAGGGACCCATCTGCCAGTGCCCGAATTGGTGGGATAAATCTTGCGGATTCCTGTTGTTTTAAATGCAATGCAAGCAGACGCCACGCTTTCTCTCCCTGATCCGTATAACTGGCTCTGGTTTGGATTATAGCTAACTCTGCCTTTTCCCTTAGCAGCTCTAGATATCTGTCTTTGGCCACCAGAAGCCTCTTCCTGTCCTCATTAGAAGTACTGACAGAGAGATTCGCTTCAAGGGACTGAATTTGGGACAATAATGATAGTAGCTCTTCCTCCTGTGCCCTTTTCCTTTTGGCTGCTATACTGATAAGAACCCCTCCTCATGTATGCTTTAAAGGCCCCCCATAAAATGTCCATCTTTGCACTGTCTAATGGGTTAGATGAAAAAAAGAAATCAATTTGCTCTTTTATAAGCTTACAATACTTGGCATCCTTAAGGAGCTGCTCATTGAGCTTCCATCTGGTCTCCCTTTTGGGTGAGTTAAGGAATGTCAAGTTACATACCACAAGGGAGTGGTCGGAAATAGGGCCAGGTTGGATCGAGGCGGACATGACCCCGGGCAAGAGACCCTGAGAGATAAATATGTAGTCAATGCGAGACTGCGAGACATGTACCATTGAATTGAAGGTAAACTCCTTGGAGTTAGGATGCAACACGCGCCAAACATTACAGAGCCCGCATTGATCCACCAAATCCTTAAGTGCCCTCTGCCTCGGGGACAGCCCCCTCGGTCCACTACCTGACCTATCCAGGTTAGAGTCTATAACCTGATTGAAGTCGCCCCCCCCACAATGATCCTGATGGGAAGCATTGGAAGAATAATTGTTATCAACCTCATGAAGAACCCCGGGTCGTCAATATTGAGTCCATATATGCTACAAAGTAAAAGTGATACTGACCAGAGAGTGCCTTTGACTAAGACAAATCTGCCCCCCAGATCTTTGATAACCTGTGTGGAAATAAAGGGAATGCCTCTATTAATAATTAGCATGACCCCACATCTATTAGTGGAGCCCCGAGCATTATAGACCTGCCCCACCTGTTGTCTCCTTAATTGTAAAGCTTCAGATTCTAGTAAATGGGATTCCTGCAAAAATGTTATCTGAGAACGTAATAGACTTAAATGTTTGAGCACCTGATATTGTTTGGATTTTTTCCTGATCCTCTTAACATTCCAGGAAGCAAAAGTCACATCGTTAGCCATCTAAATAGGATTAATGAGCTTAGTATCATCAGCCCAGTACAAAAATATCGAGAAACATTCAACCAGGTTCCCAGTATTACTGCTGTATAGTCCTCCCTCCCACTTCCCCCATCCCATCATGATTACCCCTTACCCCTCCCTCTATAACATCTCCCCTTCCACTTGACATGAAACAAACAAATCTAGTAACCCTAGGCCCCCGTCCCTACCCACACAGCTGTCACAAGCGATGTTTAGCACAGTACTGCATCCCTTCCTAACCCCCCAGCCTCCCGAGGTAACTCCCCTGTCACAGACATAATGACAGTCCTCCCATGTAAATGAATGCCCTCAAATCCTGAGGAGAAAGAAAAGAGATTAGATTTCAATAACAACGCCCAGTGGCTTACAAGAAGTGCTGGACCATGTGCAAGAGCATATCTCATTTGTGAGGGAATAATAATACTGAGATAAGGCAACTAGAGAAGCTTGAACAGGTACCCAGAGGCCCCGAGAAAAGAAAAGGGAAATGGGTCTCCAGTGCCTCTATGAAGAGGACTCTTGCCAAATAGCAGACCTGACGAGAAATCGTACAGAAGGGAAGTTGCCCCTTCTAACCAGAGTTCAGTGGCCTGCTTAACAAACGGGACTCCAACACCTTGAACCTTGCGTGTTAAGTTTGACTTCGGACATCGTTACATTGGCACCGTGCCAGTCCGAATGTCCAGAAGAACAAAATAGGGGTTTTCAATGTCCCCAGCCAGAAACAGGGAACACAATCAAAGGAGGTCATTCCCATAGTACCTCTATCATTGACCTGGCATTCCTGCGCGCTGAGCTCCCTCTAATGGATACTGAACCACCGCACCGCGCATTCGCCTGAGTTAGGGATTAGCCCAGCACAGGCCCAAAACTAAACCATTTTGAATGTGGTATTGCTCCTTAACAATTCAGGGTATTGCTCCCTTCGTTAATAAGGCCTGCTCATCCAGCAAAATTAAAACATGCGAAACCCCCCTTCCCCCTGACTAGTTAAATAAACATTTCCACAAAACAATAAGCAAGGTTACAGGCTCATTTTAAACAGACTAAAGTATGAATGTCCCAAAACAAATGACTGAATTAAGATATGAGTATGTCCATTTAGATAACCGGAGTTTCTAGAGGCAAACCATCGTTCCCGACTTCTTGAAAATTGCTAGATAACAGTTCCCATATAACAGCACGAGACTCCCTTCACCAGGAGAGTAAATCTTGTCATGGATCCCGAAATAGATCAGGCATGGCGAACTGTAGACCAGAGATAGCTGATTCAGGGTCTTCATAGGTAAGCCAGGAACCATTCACAAGCACCTGCACCTGGACGGATACCCCATCCTGAACTTGAACCCTGCAGCAATAACCTTAGACACAATTGGGTGAAATGCTGTACGTTTCAGCCTAACTGATCCTGGCAAATCTTGTGCAATTCTCAGCTTGGAATTCTCCCAGCGGACCTCTTGTAGAGCTCTCACTTTTACCAGAAAGTGTTGCCTTTCTAAGAAATTCAGGAAGCGGCATATAATGGGATGGGGGCAGCCCCTGGTGGTGGCTTTGGCCTCAACAATCTATGCGCTCACTCAATGGTGTATGCAGGGCTGAAGGGGGAGGGACCAGCAACCCATTCCACCAGCTTCTGCATGAAAACAACTGCATTCTGGACCTCTTCCCCTTCAGATAGTCCTAGGATGACCACATTATTTCTGCGCCTGCGGCCCTCGAGGTCTTCTAATTTGGCCTCCACTCAGGAAAGCTTCTGCCTGATAGCCACTAGCCCAGGGTCCACCTTGTCTAAATGGTGCTCCAGGGAGACAATGCGAGCCGTGTTATCCGAGGCCATCATCGAGACCGCATCCAATTTTTTAGATAGGGCTTTAAGGTCAGTCGCCATCTCTTTCATCTCCACTCAAAAATGCTTGAACTCTTCCAGGAACCTATTTAAGGTTAAAGGTTCCTGCTCCATTGCTTGACTGAGGTGATCGGGTCTATCAGGCCCACTCGATGCCCGGGATTTCTTTGGGGCCTTCTCGGGGGTGACTGGAGGCGTATGCTTTTGTGGGGCTTTCTTCTTATAAGCCTCCATCCGTGCTCAAATCTTGCTCATCAGAGGGTCTGGAGCTTTAGATAACAGGATCCTTATAGAGCAGAGGGTTTTAAATGATTTTGGTATCAGAAAAAAACGATTATAAAATCAGGAGGCTGGAGCTACGTGGAGGAGGTGCTACTCAGCACTCCGCATCACATGGTCTCCTCATTCAGACCCTTCTTAATGATTACCCACTTCTGTTCGGCATCCATCCCAGTGCTAATTTCAGCAAAACACTCCTCCAGGTTGCTGCCCATCCTGGCAAATTCTGCCTTCCTGAAGTCTAACACTCTTGTCCTGGTCTTAGCTAACTCCTTCCCTGTGTTGAGGAAGAACCACACTGAGCAGTGGTCGCTTCCTGCTAGTGGGTCCTGTATGACCACATCCTGGACTTGACCACCCTTTGCTAGCTTAATATTCAGCATGTTCCCCTCTCTGGTAGGCTCCATCACTCCCTGCACTAGGTAGCTGTCTTGAATAGCCTCCAGCGTACTTGTTCCCTAGCGTTTGTGGTAGTCATGTCAACCCCAGGAAGGTTGAAGTCACCCACTATAACTGTACTTCCTTGTTTTGAAATTTAACGTTTATTAATTTTCCAAATACAAATTCAAACAGTTTGATCTAGACATGTAGAAATAAAATACAAAAGGAAAATCCCCCCCAATCCCATTTCACCCATCCCCACCCCTCCCTACTCCCTAGCAAAACTTTTTCCCATCAGAGACCTCTACCCCCACCCCTGCACCCAGTACAGTTGAGCTTATATAGGTTGAATAGTCAAAATGTGTCCCAGAGAATCAATATTTTAATCATGGCAGGGCATAGAGAACATGGAGAATTTCCCATCTCTTTCTATAGGAGTTCATACGATTTGAGAGGCTAGACATCATCTTCTCAATACGAAGATTGTATAAAAGTTCTTGCACCCATTACAGATATGAGATCTGTAAAGAGTCCCTCCAGTGCTTTAATATTAATTTTTTAACTGAGAGGGCTATTAAAGCCATGTGATAATTTTCTATACATTAATGGAAAACCAGTAAAATCTCCTAGTAGACATACTTCTGGAATGAAGTATTCCTGTCGGCCCAATGGGGGTCACTTTTAGTTTTAATGAGGTCCCACAGAAAGGAAACTTTATGACACTCACAGAACATATGGAGTAAAGTGCCAGTCTCTTCATTGCATCTGTTACATGTTGGAGATTCTAACTTGCCCATTTTATATGATTTATATGGGGTTAGATACACATGATTTAGTATTTGCATTTGCATCAGTCAAAGCCTGTCTTGTGTAATACATTTGTGACAGTTTCCCCAGGCCATCGAGGAATAGACTGTGGATATATGTTAGACCAATAACTAGGAATTCTGCCCACTTTTGGGAATATCATATGATATATGGCTGTATATAAAGAGGAGACAGCATGTGGGGCAGAAAGAAGATCTTTACAAGTATTAATCCAATTGCCCACACCATTCGGTGGGGCAGTAGGACCAAAATGCTTGACTAACATGTGTCAGATCTGGTAGATCTTAAATGCCCATTGTTGTGTAAGACCTAATTTGTCTAATATCTCAGTGGTGGACAGCCAGCCAGTATCCTGGGTGTAAAAGTCTTTTGCTAGACTGTGTTGCAGTTGTGGGATCCAGGTTGGAGGAATAGTCTTCCCCCGCCACAAGGAAATTGGAGTTTTGTAAAATAGGTTGGGCCAAGTCTAAAGTATCCTGGTACCTTACTGTGGCACAAAGTTGAGAATGAGACCTAACCGAGTGACCTATCACTGTATATTGGAGTTCTGAGGGTAGCTAACCTTAATATAGGGCAAAGCCTCTGAATTTATGCCAGCTGCTGTAATCATGTGTTTTTCAATCCTAAGCCAAGTAGGAGTATATGCCAATGGTGATGGAATGGGGCTAGACCATTTAAGGTATTTGCTAAGTTAATTAGCCCAGTGATAAATATTGAAATGTGGTAGTTTTAAACCCCCCAAGATTTTTGGAGCTGCTAACTTGTGGAAGGCTCTTCTGGGAGGTTTCCCTTTCTACAAGAATTCGGTAAGGCAGGAGTGAACCGATTTGAACCATGCTTTAGGAAGCCATTGATTCAGTAAATTGAGGGGGTAAAGAAGCCAGGGAAGAATATTCATTTTAATTATGTTTATGCACCCCCATAAGGTTAAAGGAGCTCCTGCCATCATTTTACGTCCTGCTGAATCTTTCTAAACAAAAGATCTAAATTTAATTTCCGCATTTGGGCTTCACTCCTGCAGAGCTGCAGTTCCAAGTATTTAAGGGATTTGGGCATCCAAGCTAGTCCCAGTCCGGCTACCTCATGCTTAAGAGCTCTGGCGTTAAGAGGGAAGACAGAAGTTTTGTCCATATTAAGTTTGTAATTAGAGAGGGAAGCATATTCTTCAATTATATGAAGTAGGCCACATATGGAAGATTTAATTTGTGTGATATGTAAAAGTATATCATCTGCATATGCTGCAATTTTTACCTCTATGGGGCCAAGCTGGATACCCGTTATTTATGAGGAAGTTTGAATAGAGACTACAAGGGGCTCTAGATACAAATTAAACAACAGAGGGGAAAGATAGCAACCCTGATGGGTCCCAGCCTCAAGGGGAAACTTGGGAACAGCACCCCATTATAGTAGATGCGAGCAGAGGGATTGGTATATAACACCTTAAGCCAGGCAATAAACCTGAAGGGGAATCCATATCTGTGTAAAGCCCTGAAAAGGAACTGCCAGTCCACTCTGTGAAAAGCTGTCTCCGTGTCCAGGGAGATGAGAGCCATTGCCTCAGGGGAATCCCTGGATGCAACAGATGGCATAAGTGATCAACCGAGGACCAACCTCTCATTAAACCAACCTGATTGGGTCATATTAGAGAAAGAAGGGCCTGGTCAATACGCTCTGCTAATAGTTTAGCCAGTATTTTGATATTGCAATTTAGTAGGCATATAGGTCGGCAGCTCGAGACTATTAATGGATCCCTCCCAGGTTTGGGTAAAACAATTATCCTAGCTTCCAATAGCGTGGGGTCAAAACCCTCAGCATTGAGCATACTACAAAAAACTGCCAAGAGCCAGGGAGCAAGTTGTTTTGCAAACTTTTTATAAAAGTTAGACGAGTAGCAGTTGGGACCTGGGGCTTTATCTAGGGGAGGTTTTGGATGACTTTGATAATATCCCCTTCTGTAAATGGTAAAAGCAATCCTTCAGCATGTATCGTACTAAGCTTGGATAATGGGAGGTTTTTCAGGTATTGGTCTAGTATATCTTGAGGGGGATGATTGGACATCTTACTGTATAAGGTCCTATAATAAAATTCAAAGTCGTTATCAAGATATCCTTGGCTTGAATTAATATGGGGCCTTGAGGCTCCCTATGTATTGCTGTGATAGTTCTCAAGGATTCCTGCTTTTGAAGCCTGAGAGCTAATAGGTGGCCTGCCCTCTCTCCCTGTTCCTTGTATTTAGCTTTGATTTTAAAAATTGCCCACTCAGCTTTTTCCCTTAATAATGGTGAGTATTTATCCTGTAATTTGATAAGTGCCTCTCTTTCTAAGTCAGTAGTCTGAGTCGATAGATATTTCTCCGTCTCCCTGATTTGTGCTAACAGTGACTCTGTTTCCTTTTCTTCTCATCCCTTTTTAATCACAGAAAACTTAATAAATTCTCCACGTAGAAAGCACTCGAGAGCTCCCCATTCTAATGAGGGAGATTGTGTTGTACCCCCAAGTTTCTGCTTTGAATTGGTCTATTGAAGCTGCAGTACTGTCTGTGATTTTAATACCTTTTAAGAGTTGGTTATTCAGTCTCCAGATTTTATTGGTTCCTCTGTTAAGGGACAGGGAGAGAAGGCAAGTAGTCGCCGAATGGTCGGCGCCAACCCTTGCTTCTAATCAACTGTTTATTATGCCTCCCATAAGCGATTTACTAATCAAAAAATATTCTATTCAAGATGCCGAGCCGTGGACTGTTGAGCAAAACTAGTATTCTCTGTCTGAGGGATGTAAAACCCTCCATTGGTCACAAAGACCCAAGTGATCTATGAGGTCTCGGATAGCTCGTTGTGCAGGGAAAGTCCTCGGCCCTTCACCCCTATGGATTTGTCCAAGTAAGGACAAAAAGGACAAAAAGGGAGGTTCCAGTCACCTCCTAAGATGACTGGCAAGGTCAAAAAAGGTGTTATTACAGAGAGTAACTCCATGAAGAATGAGAGGGAAATGGAGTTAGGGTTGTATACATTGCCCAGGACAATATCTAGGGAGTGTAGTTTACCCTTAAGCAGCACATATCTGCCATTTTTATCCCTAATGCATTGTTCACAGGTAAAGGGAAGGGAGCGGGTCAGCAAGACTGCTGCCCTTTTACTGTTCCGGCCGTCCCCCACTGCAAAAACATCTTCCACCTACTGCCTCCTCAGGAGATTACCTTCTAGCTCTAAAAGATGAATTTCTTGCATCATTATCACATCACTATGAAGCACTCCTAAATGTTTGAGTAGCTTCATACACTTGAGGGGGTGTCTAGCCCCTTAAACATTCCAAGTGCAAAACTTGAGTTGTGCCACCATCGTATATCTCTGGCCATAGTTGTCCAGCCACCTCTTGTTCATGAATTGACCAGTAATCCAATCTCCAACCCAAGTTTAATGTCTGGCACCTTATAGACCCCCCACATCCCTAATAAGTAAAGACCCAGTCCTCCCTCCCTCCCCCCAACCTCCTACCTGAAGCTTGGCCACCCACCCACTATAGAAAGTAAACCATAAAGTCAGTAATAGATTGGGAAAAAAAACTCTCTGATAAATTTGAATAACTGAAAGTTGTTAGTACCTGAAACAAGTACGAACTACTCCCCCCGTTGGCCCGTGGCAATCAGCTTTCCTTAGTCTCGCCCTCCCTCCACCCAGCTGACTCAATTCTTCTGTTTGAAGACAAAATTAACCTCCCCCCCCCGAATAACCATATAAGTACCTTAATACCTTGGATTCCCAAAATTTGAGTATTAGGGTCCAAGACAAAATGCCTGGCATGTGATAGGCTCAGAATATTAAACCAATTCATAGCCAAGAACAGTATGCCATAATAACAATAATACCAATAATAACAATTGAAGCATAGGTGTCAGGATAATAAACCAAATCATAACCAAGAACAGTACGCAATAATAACAATTGAAACATAGGAGCTAGTAGAAAATACTCATTGTACTGGGTTGCAATCTGTTTGGTACATAATCCATTATTGAGATCACTTAAGTGTAGTTCGGGTTCTCTCTGTGTAAACAATAGTCAGTGTTCGATAGACACATAATAGCCAAGGGCGAGTCCCATGTAATATAGCTTAAATAAACATACTACAAAACCAAAACCTGTGTTGCTAAAACCTTTAAATGAACAGTCATTGTGCCAGATGGTGAGGCCCTTAGATTCAGAGACAGTCTCATTCAGAGTATCTGAGGCCTAGCAAGGGCCCACCTTTAGATATCCGTACAGGAACAGTTCTAGTATACGTAGGGAGAGCTGAAGAGCTTGAGGCCCACAGTTAAGCATCAACACACTGGCAATTCTCATGCTCAGTTAATAGTTATATCCTCTGGATGAGACATATTGTAAGAGAGAAATAAAATGTTCAAAAAACATACATACAATTTCCACAGCATCTCTTCCTTCTTAGCACCAAAGGAAAAATGCTTGCAGTCATCCAAGCTCCCTCAGCAGTCTGTAAACAAAGCTGGTCTCGTTTTCTTGAGAAACTCCATGGCAGGCTCTATTTCTTCAACTGATGACCAGGTTCCATCGAGTAGCACTTGAAATCAAGCAGGATAGGTCTTCTTGAATTTTATACCTGAGGCAATGCATTTGGATACAATTGGATGGAATAGGGCTCTGCGCTGACGAACAGTAGCAGGCAAATCCTGTGTGACTTGTATTTTTTTTCCCTTCCCATAGTACGTCTTGGATTTCTTTCAATTTTAATAAAACATACTGTTTCTCTTGAAAAAATCTGAATATGAGGGGCCTGGGAGGCACAGAAGGCAATGGCATGGGATGTAGAGTCCTATGAGCCCTCTCAAGAATGTATGTTGGGCTAAAAGGAGAAGGCCTAGCCAATTTGACCAGTAGCTTTTGTATGAATAAGATTGTATCGCTTCCCTCATCTTTTTCTGGAATCCCAATGATTACTACATTATTCACTCTACTTCTATCCTCCAGATCCTCTATTTTGGATTCTAACTTCTTGAGGTGTTGGCAGTTTATTGTAAAAGAAAAGAGTAGATTTTATCCACTTTCTCCTCTACTGAAACAATCCAAGCTTCATTATTTGAGGTGTGTCTGGTGACCTCTTCTAGAGCCTCTGAAATGGATTTTACCTCTGACACCAGCAATCTAACCTCTTCTTTGAAAGGTTGGAATTCCATTAGATACCGCTCCAAAGTTAGAGAAGACGATTCAGAAGCAGGCAGAGAGGGAGTAGTTGTTGTTAGAGTGCAGCCTGCTGTGGATTGCTGCACACTGGGTTTTTTTTGTGGTTTCTCGGCGGTGTCCGGAGGCGTATGCCAAGGCGCCGCCTGTCATATTTCTACCTCCATTTGAGCAATGGCATACATGTGATATGTACAACTTGCATACGAGGGAGATTTGGGTCAAATTAGAAGGGAGATTGCCCTGCCAACTTGCTTAAGAGGGAGATTTGGGTCAAATTAGGAGGGAGATTGGCCTGCTAGTAGGGAGATGCTGTAACGTCATGAGTTTGTCCTTAGATGGTGTCAAAAAGATAAGAAAAAAGTCATTACAAAACTTTAGTATATTTCATTTTGTCAAGTATAAGCACTAAAAAGAATAAACAACTAGTTATATAACATTATCAGATACATTGTTCTTCACTGATTTAATTTTTATGTGTCTTTATCTGCCCAAAAAACATGGATATTTTGGACAGAATTTTACTTAAGCAGTAGATTTTGTTTCCCAGGAGGGAGGGAGGGAGGAGGAGTTCAGTCAAAAATAAACAGGAGTCTCCTCCGTAAAGAGGGATATATCACATGTATGCAATGGGGACTGGTTCCCGATGAGAAGGCTAACTTGTCTATCCGATCAGTATGAAATTCCAGAGCAAATCACACTGAAGGGACTGTAAATTAAAGAAGAAACAAGCCAGGTGGATGGAGCACTCTCGGAGCACGTCTTACTTAGTCGGCTGCATCATGTGACTCCCAACTGTACTCCCCTTGCCAGGAACAGTCCTGATTTGCTCCCCCAGCTTTGTGTCCATCTCCTCGTATTATGAAGGTGGCCTGTACAGCACCCCATCCTTATCTTCTTACCTTTGGAACTTTGGAGCAGTACCCATATGGCTTCAAGACTCCCCTCTTCCCCCTCCTCCCTGGTATACAGTATCCCCTTGTTAACGTAAATAGCCACCCCACCTCCTCTGCCCCTCTCCCAGTCATTGCGGTACACCTTGTATCCTGGGATCATGAGATCATGGCCCAGGTTCCTGAGATACCCCCCTTCTGCCATCATTGCCTGAAATTCTGCTACCATTTTTGCCAAGCTGCTTGCATTCAAGGATATTATAGCCCACCTTGTGCCTTGCCCCTCCTCTCCCCACCCACCCCCCTACATTTAATCCTTGGTAGATTCCCCTGACTCTCTTCATCTCAGTTTGGGGAGGTGATGCCTTCCGGTCTCCCCTGCTAGGTGACTACTTTTTGCAGTCCCACTCTGGCCACCCTCCTCAATTAAAATTTATTTTAGTTTTAATGTAATTCTCCAGCCCCTATTTCAATGTCCTTGTCCCCTCAATGCACAGATACAGCCTATCCTTGGCATACAGCCCCTCATTACTCCATGTCTCTCCCCACTCCCCTACTACCACATACCCCATTTTTGCACACCACCACCCCAGCCACCTATTGAACGCCTCTATTCTTAGCTTTCTAGCGGTGCTTGCCCTAGGTACCAGGAGTACCTCTGAAAATGCCACTGAACATCCCAACTGATTGCAGATTCTCCCTGCCTCCCTGAACCTCTCCTCCACTTCATCTACTGTACTGCCCTCCAGGTCGTTTGTGACTAGATGCACCATAATATGAGGTTTACCCCCACTCCTTTCTATACATTTCAGAATGAACTGCCCTACCCTCCCCACTCTCATACCTGGCATACAATTTACCCAGGCTTGGCTCTTCCTTGCTCCCTTAATCCCCATCTCACCCTCCTGAGCATAGAATCCCCCAGTATAACTACTACATCCCACATCTCCTACCCTGCTCCCCCATTTTGCCCCACCACAGACCACTTTCCTTAGGTGTCCTTTCTTCTCTTTTCCTGTCTCTTCCTCCCTCCATTCCCCCATGTTTGCATCTCCACCTGCCCTCTTCCTTCTCCATCCTTTCTGTGCTCCTTCCCCTGCTTGACCACCTCCCCTCCACTAACCTTACATCCCCCATTGCCCCTTTCATCGTGCCTCCCTCTACCCCTTTCTAGCTTTACTTAGTGTGTCGGTGACATCCCCACCTGCTTCTTCCCTACAGTCATTCCCCTCACCATGCACCATGTTCTCCCCCCTCCCTCATGTTCCCCTTTCCAATGATCTATGTTGCCACCCCATCCTCCTGCTTCCTTCCTTTATCCAACACTGCGCACCTATGTGAGGACAGAATAAAGAAAGAACTTGGAAGATTAACTGCAGATAAGGCAATGGGGCCTGATGATTTGTATCCGAGACTTCTTAGAGAGTTGAAGGATGAGCTGACATCACATCTGACAAAGTTATTTAATTTATCCCTGGATACAGGGGGTTCTGAGTGACTGGAGGACAGCAAATAAAGTACCAATTTATAAGGGGGGCTGTACGGAGGAGGCATGTAATTTCTGCCCTGCCAGACTCACATTAGTGGTGGGTAAGGTGATGGAGGTGTTAATAAAGAAAATAGTGGTAAGATACTTAATGAACAATAAACTGTTAGATGAAAAGCAACAAGTCTTCACTAGTGGGAGATCTTATCAGACAAATCTGATTTTTTTTGATGGGGTAACAGAGGTTATTGATAAAGGGGGGAGGCAGTTGATGTGGCCTGCCTAGACTTCAATAAGGCCTTTGACTCTGTTCCTCACCATAGGCAAGTAAATAATACAGAGAGCCGGGGGGGGGGTACAGAAAATAGCTAGATGGGTGGAAAACTGGCTGAAGGATAGAAGTCAGAGGGTGGTGGTAAATGGTTTACGTTCTAGGATAATGAGGGTGATGAGCAGTGTTCCTCAGGGATCAGCACTGGGGCCAATCTTTTTTAACATATATATCAGTGGGACTTGAAGGGAAAGTGTGTCTGTTTGCGGATGATGCAAAGTTATATAATAGGGTTGACATAGCAGGAGGGGTTGAGGCCATGGGAGAGATCTGTGCTCCCTAGAGAAGTGGTCGGACATTTGGCAGCTGAAGTTCAATGCTAAGAAGTGTGCAGTGATGCATGTGGGACATAAAAATCCACTGGCTGAATACTCACTTGGGGGGGAGAACTGGTAAAGCAAACAGAACAGGAAAGGGACCTGGGGATTATAATCTCAAACAACCTTAAAGTAGGGGACCAATGTAGTAAGTCAGTAGGTATGCTAATAGAATGATGGTGTGCATAGGAAGGGGTATAACAAGTAGGAAGAGGGAGGTGTTGATGCCTTTATATAAGACAATGGTCAGACCACACCTGGAGTATGGAGTATAGTTCTGGAGGCCACATTTAAGAAAGGATATAGATGGGTTGGAGAGGCTTCAGAGAAGGGCAACAAAGATGATGCAAGGTATGCAAGAGAATCCATACGAGAATAGATGGAGAGAATTAAATATATACTCACTGGAGGTTAGAAGAGATAGAGGGGACATGATAGAGATTTTTAAGTATATGGAGGGAATAAATACAGTGAATGAAGGTGGCTTATTCAAAAGGAAAGTAGGAGTTAAAACAAGGGGTCATATATTAAGATTGGAAGGGGAAAGATTTAAGAGCAATGTAAGGAGATGTCATTTCACTGAGAGGGTGGAGGAACCTTGAAACAGATTACCTAATGAAATGGTATGTGCAGAAACAGTGGAGTAATTCAAAAGTGTGTGGGGCAGACACAAAGGGTTGGCTAGTAGGCAGAGGAAAATATCCCTTGGAAGTGGAGACAAGTAGGGGTGGGTGAGAAATGGGCAGACTATATGGACCAGATTGTCCTTTTTTGCTAACACATTACTATGATACAATGATACCTGTTACTAGTCTCCAACCCCCTGCCCATGCCCTGCACTGAAATCCTTCTCTGACTCTGCTTTCCCTGGGCATTTTTCCTAACTCCTTTCTCTCTACTCTCATTCCCTACCACCTGCCAACTTCCCATTCCTGGCCCAGTGGTTCCTGCAGAGTTGGTACTCCTGGCTTCTTTGTCCAAGTGCCTCCTTTTGGCCTGTGGCAGCCTGGTATATCCTGTGATGGAGCCCTACCTGTGTTCTTGACCCCTATCCACCTCAACCAGTCATACCTGCCTCCGCTCCTCAGTTCCCATTGCAAGCTTTCTGTTTCCTGCATAAGCTGTCTGAACTGCCTACACACTAGACACCCTCTTTCCTCCACAAAGTCCCCATGAACAGTGCTGCTGCACACCCATTACAGCTCACTACCTTCTCAGCCTCCCTGAGCCACCTACCCATCCACTCGCCCCCCAGTCATCCATCAGCCTCCTTGCCCCAGCCTTCACATCCTCTCTGTATCCCTTGGTTACTTCTGCCCCTCTTTTTAGTTATGTTTTTATTTCAATGTCTTTGTCTTTCTATGTCCTCTATTGCTCTCCCTTCCCCTAGTATCCCTCACTGTGTCTGAACTTGCCCGCTGTGGCCTGCGACCTACTGTCCTCCCTGCTGACAGCGTTCAGAAGCTACTCTAGATGCTACAGTCCTGTGTCGTGGCACTCACACATCGAGGTTGCTCATGCGAGGGGTCACTTGGCCTTCTGGGAGTGATAACTGGACTCTGGCCACCCTATTGATTGGACCAAGTCATGTGACCCCACCTTCCTCCCTCTATGTCCCTCCCTCTCCTTTCCTCTCTCAGCATCCTCCCCCACTCCCAGTCTCTTGCAGTCACCAAAGCACAGATTAGTCCCACATCAGCCCACACCATATAGGAAATATTTAAATAAAAAGCACACTTCCCTTGTTGCAGTCTGTCCTCCTCCAGCTCAGCAGCGGATCACCAAGAAGGTTAAGTCAAAGGAGTCTGACAGGGAAAATGCAAAAGTGCTATGCACTTTGACAGTTGGGTAGCAGGTTTCCTCATTTTTGCCAGCACCATACTGCAAACAGCACCAGATTAGGGGTTGGATCTATTTAATTATGCAAACAGGATTTTACTAATGCATAAATGCAAAGGTGTGTGGCATGGTTAGAATACGATGAAGAGTTCTGGTGTCAGAGGCAGGATGATGCTACCCTGTGCTGGGGCATACCAGATATGCCCCTGTTAGTTGACATGATACACGGAGGCAGGGTGGTGCATACAGACAGAGGGTTACCCATCAAGGTATCTTAGCCACAGTGTCAGGAGACAGGTACCCCCCCAAGTGTTCTTCACTTACAACCAAGGGAACAGCACAAGGGCCAATTGCATGTTTTAACATGAATATGTTGCCTGCAGACAAGAACCTCTAATGCAGTATACCTTCCTGATGCTCCCAAAGACTGAATCTCAGGGATCCCAGAGAATGAGCTAGAAGTCACAGAGGTACAAGCCTGCCCACCCCAGTAAGGGTTAAACCCAGACTGGACCAGTACCTGGACTGGGAAATCACCCACCTGTTGGAGGCAGATTTCTCAGTTGACTTTAGGATCCATATATGGGTCCACAGTAGGGGTTCGAGGCAGAGAACCTGAAGTCATTTAGAGATTGTTCACAGGTGGTTGGGGAGAAACTGGAAAAGGATAGGCAGCTTCGACAGGTTAACGTTCCATTTGAAATCCCACCCCTGCCCATGCTGTGGATGTCACCAATCAGATTAGTACCAAAGTAGGCCCGAGAGGAACATGCCAGGTTATACCCACAGGAAGAACCTTCCTGAGATGCGTGTTGAAGTTGGGAAAGGGGGCTAAGAAGCCATGTCATAGAATCAGGGTTACAGTAGGGTTCTGCAAGGATCTGCAGGTCTGGCAGATGTTTGTAGATAATTTCAATGGGTTAATGCTGTGGCAGGAGATAGAAGACATTCAGCCCCTGGAGTTGTTCACAGATGCAACCAGCAGGATGGGGTTCATAGTGTACTTCCAGGGCGAATGGTGTGCCATGAGGTGGCCACCCAAATGAGCATCGGCCAGGCTGCACAAACAGATCATGCTGCTGGAATTCTTTTCAATAGCGGTAGCATTATGCATTTGGGACTCCAGGCCTAGAAACAGAATGTTCATTTTCTGCACAGACATCATGAGCATGGTCCATACCATAAATGGCCAATTGAGACCAAGAGGCCCACTGGGTGACCTGATGAAGATTTTGGTTTTGAAGTGTATGCTGCTGAATATTCAGTTTAAGGCTGTCCATGTTCCAGGCACTGAAAATGGAATTGTGATACTTTATCTCATTCACAGTGGCAGAGATTCAGGGGGGTTGGTTCCAGCAGTGGAACAGCAGTCACTGATGGTCCCACCTTTTATTTATTTATTTTTATTTATTTGAGTCTAGGATTACAAAGTACCTTTGAGCCGAGGCTCTTTTGTAAAGGTTCCACATCAGTAAGTACAAGCATCCAAGATTCATACAGGCTTCAAATTACAGTATAAAACAATCAGTAACACCAACAGTCATAACATGTTATTACAAGAAAACTAGATGAAACACTAGGAAGTATGCACAACAAAGGAAATGGGGATGTGGGGAGGAGAAGGCAGAGGGTGAGACAGGGTATGGCAGCCTAAGGGGATTTTTCAAGGATAGACAAGGGTAAGTGCATTAGGTGGGCACTGGAAATGATTAAGTGCTTGGTGGCAGGGTAACAGCAGGCAGCAGAAACTATGGGCAGCAGGGGTGGCAGTACTGCTTAAGCAGGGCAGTTACAGGAGCTAGAGGCAAGAAGAGAGAGGCAAAGCTTAGACTTGAAAGCACCCAGCGTTGGTGAGGCAGAGATGTCACTTCTGGGATTATTCAACTAGCTGAGTGCCTTGTATGCAAAGGACCTTTGGCCTTGGGTTTTACGACAGTGGGGGATTTGCAGGAATTGAGGTTTAGACCTCCTGGTGGTGCAGTTGTTAATTCTAGGTTTGAGGAGAGAGCAGACTCCAGGAGGAGCACTGCCCATCATTATTTTCTTTGCTGTGATGCAGGTTTGATATTTTATTCAGTTGTTGAGTTGCAACCATCCAGTTAGAGATTAGAGGTCACAAGTATGGGTGAGACGGTGGGATCCAGTGATGAGTCGACAGGCTTTATTGAGGGAGGTAGAAACACGTTTGAGAGAGGAGGCAGTGGTGGAGCCATAAATGATGAGTTCGTATCAATAACACTAACAATGGAGTTCTGGATGGTGACAGACAAAGCTTCAGGGGTTAGATGTTTCCTGTGATGAAACAGTAAGCCCAGCCTGGTGTTTGCCACGTTTGCCACATTATTAATATGGGCAGCATAGGAGAGTTTGGAGTCAAGGGTGATGCCAAGGTATTTGAAGGTATGGACTTGTTCAAGAGTGACTCCTTGCTTGGTATTGATGGAGAGGTGATACTGCTTATTTTTGTTGTGGGAGCTGCTGAAAATCATGGTCTTTGTTTTTTTCTGGTTTAGGATCAGTTTGTGCTTTAAGAACCAGTTTTTGACTGACGTGAAACCCCACTGGAGGTTTTCTTGCAGTTGTTTTGGATCATGGTGGGAGGCTAGGATAACTGCATCATCTGTGTAGAGTATGATTTGTTCTGAGAAGGAATCTGGTAGTGTGTTCAGGAAAAGGCTAAAGAGGAGGGGGCCCAAAATAGAACCCTGTGGTACACCAGAGCAGATCGGTCTGGCATCTGAGAGCGTATCAGCAATTTTAACTCTTTGAGACTGGTTGTCTAGGTAGCTTTTGATGCAGTTAATGGAATTGGATGAGAGCCCCTCATTCCGGAGCTGGATAAGCAGGAGGCAGTGGTGGATGGTATCAAAGGCCTTTGTTAAATTGATAAAGGTAGACCCAATTTGCTGACCATTATCCAGTGAGTGGTGGATGGCACCAGTAAATTCAAGTAGTGCCGTGGAAGTACTATGATCTTTCTAAAACTGTGTTGCTGCCTGCAGAGGATGTTGTGCTTGTCCAAGAAGTCAGTAAGCTGGTCTGCAACAATACGTTCCAGGGCCTTGGAGAGGTGAGGTAGGATGGAGATTGGATGGAAGTTCTCATGGGCAGTTTTGACACCACTTTTATGTATAGGGGTTACAGTGGCAGATTTCCATTTGTACGGGAACTAGCAGAGGCTGAGGGGGAGGTTAAAATCTGGGTCAGTGGCCTGAGTACTTCTTCAAGGGTGAGGGATAAAAGTTTGAGGTCGAGTGAGTCATTGCTGGATCTGGACTTGCTAATGGCTTTGGTAGCATTTTTGCCATTTATATAAATAACATTGATTCAACCCTTACCAATTCCTCTGTACACCTCTTTGCTGATGACACTGTTCTGTATGTCAGCAACCCTTCACCTGCAGCTGCTCATGAAATCCTACAAACAGAATTCTCCTTGTTACAATATCAGCTACTCGAAAAAAAAGCTTTTGTTAAATGCAAAGAAAACTAAAGCAATGATGTTCACAAAGCAAAGCTCCACCAGCACATCCTCTTCAATCATTCTCCCCCAGTTATGCACTATACTTGGAGAAAATCTGGAGTATGTAGAAAACTTCAAATACCTAGGTGTGTGGATTAACAACAGTCTTGACTTCACTCATCATTTAGAAGAACTGTTAAAAAAGCTTCGCCAAAGGTTTGGCCTTCTCTATAGATTAAAACCCTTCCTAAACAGAGACTCAAAGATGAGATTAGTCCAGGCCATTTTTCTATC
The DNA here is from genome assembly GCA_016271365.2 of Neoceratodus forsteri. Taxonomy (NCBI): domain Eukaryota; kingdom Metazoa; phylum Chordata; order Ceratodontiformes; family Ceratodontidae; genus Neoceratodus; species Neoceratodus forsteri. Next base: position 274,043,695 of record CM057453.1, on the reverse strand, counting down.
AGTTGTTGACTATGCAGACTTCCTTTATAGTCACTGCCCCATCGACTACCTTCACAAGTTGGATACCTTATATCATAGAGCAATAAGGTTCATTACAGATCTGCCATCTAATACCCATCATTGCTCTCTTTATGCTGCAGTTGGGTGGGTTTCCCTTCACCTCAGAAGGAACAGAATTGCAGCACTATGGATTTACAGAGCGTTGTCAAAAAAACTTCCAAACTATATCCTGGACTGCTTCACCCAGACCTCTCCTAGCTCCTATGCCCTAAGAAGCAACAACATCATCCTGCTCAAATTTCTCAAATTCAACACCAGGCTAGGGAGGGCAGCAATCAGCTATTCTTTAGCTATAGCATGGAACACCCTACAAAAATCCCTAAAACTGCCCAATATCATTCCATTTGCATCCTTTAAACAGCATTGTACAGTCTTCTTCAAAGAGAAATGCAGTTGCTAGCATTGTCATATCACAGATCTCCCTTCCAAACCAGATATGGCATATTCCTTCCAGACAGACACCCCATCTTATGGCACCCAGTAATACCTTCACCATCCTAGTATTACATTATGTTGAGTGTCTGCCATGGCCCCCCCACTGGGATATGTATATACGGTACATACTGTAAATATTAGCTTAACTTTCCTGTAACTGATTTTTATCATGTGAATTTACTGTACATCACTGTGTTTATAAACGTTATTTTCCCCTGTATGCATAACTGTCTTATATAAGTGTATGATGTATCTGTTGTGTATCAACTATTTAACCTTGACCTTATCAGGTCCATCTTGTAAATGAGCCTTGCTCAATGATGTTCGCCTGAATAAATAAAGATTTGATGATGATGATGATGATGGTAACATAGCTGCGAACCTGGTACACCTTGACTGCTTTAAAGTAGAAAGGAGGGTGTCTAGTGGGGGCAGAAGAGAATGGGGACATTGGATTGTGCTTCTTTTTGAAAAAATCAGCGGGAAATACAGTACTAAGGTCAGTGAAGGCAGTATTGAAGGTGTCCGCGATGATTTTCGGGTCAAGTGTAGTATCACCATTTATGCAGAGCATGGAAGGGGGGGATTTAGACTGCTTCCCGTTGACTTCTTTTATGTTGGTTCAGAACTCTCTTCCATTGCCCCAGGAGTTAGTAAGAGAGTTCTTGAAATAGGTAGATTTCATTTGCTGAATAGTTTTGGTGCGGTCATTCCATGCACGTTTGTAGTTTGCGATGTCAGTTTGCCTACCAGTGTTTCTAGTGAGCTCCCAGAGGTGGTCTCTTGCCTTTAGTTGCCTTAGGAGGTCTTCTGAGAGCCAGGGGTTACAGATGGTTTTTACTTTTCACCTTTTAAGTGGTGTGAATTTGTTGCAGGCCTCATTAAAGATTTTGATGAAGTGGTCCGGGGCAGTATTCACATTAGTTGCTATGAAGATTGGTGACCAGTCCTGTTGGAGGAGGTGAGTTTTGAGATGAGTTAACTGACCACGGGGTAGAACTCTGCTGGTGATGGTTTTAGGGGGAGGTTTGATCACTTTTGTTAGACCAGAAGCAGCTGACAGGGGAGTGGTCACTGAGTGAGTCAGGGAGGACAGGGAGGACAGTGGTGTTTGTAATCCACGGGGGTGGCTGGTAAGGATCCAGTTCTTTGGAAGGTGGTGACTGCAAGACTTGGAGTTGAATAGGTAATTCCATTACTCCAGAGACCAGAGAGGCTTTTTGCTGAGGAGTAGAGCACTACCTCATTATGCGGGCAGAGGTGATGTGGCCCAATATCTGGCCAATACCATTCGATCCATTAGGTAATTATATCATGCTGGTGAAAAGGAAAGGGTCGACTCCAGGGATAGTTTGGTAACATCTGTCAGGACTGTCATTGTTTCTCAGGTGATGGGGTTCATAGACACCACTCAAACTTTTAAAGTCTGGAAGGTCATGGAGGGTTGGGACAAGACCCAGATCAAGCTGCTGGATATGCAGCATCCCATTACGTCAGTGATCTTGGCCCATATGTGGGCCACATTGCTAGGAGTATGTCAGAATGCATATGAGGCAAGGCTGTTTAAAATAATGCTTTTAGTGGTCTTCTGTGGGGCATTATGGGTTTTGGAGTTGACCCAGGTCACCCAAAAAGGAGTGGGATGCAAGCTTACTGGACAAGGATGTGACTGTGACCCTGGAGAGGCTTTTTGTTTGGCTGTGGAAGAACAAGACTGATGAGAAGGGCAGAGGGCACTGTTGTCAGGTGAAGGCCCCAGTCAGATCCTCCTGGGACATCCTTGACCTCCCGCCCGAAGGAGGGTAATGCCTTCCTTCAGCATGAAGATGGCATGAAGATAGCTGGTACATGACAGCTTACAAATGTAGGCATATTCTGGGCCTAGCAGTCCATCAAGCTGAACTAGATGCCTGGGAGTTTAACACCCATTCCTTTCAGATCAGGGCAGCAATGAATGCTCAGAGTCAGGGTTTGATGAATGTCGAGACAGAGGCTTTGGGCTCAGTAAGTCCCAGGCCTTCTTTCACTACATGTGACCGCACTTGCAGTCATTTTACTTTGCCTGTTCCAGGTTCCCAGAGGGCTGCAAGAGTAAATGGATTTTTGGTCATTCCTGCATCTACTGGGCAGAGGAGAGAGCAAGTGAGCTGTAAGGTAGCAGGCCACGGTGTGGGTGCTCGCAAGTCCACTAGCACACTGGCTGTAGAAAAAAGACTCAGCACTCACACTTCACTGATGTGAAAGACACAAAACCGTTGTTCTGTGTTAAAAAAGTGTACATTTTTATTGATGAATTTTATAATATGAAACAATGCAGCTGAGCCGGCAGAGCCCAAGGAGGTGCCCACTGAGCCTTTTTTGAGACCCAGAGGAGAGAGCAGCTGGCTGGCCACAACTTAGCTATACCTCAATAAAGAGCACAGATTCATTGGATGGGAGTAAATGGCATGTGCTGATGGGAACTGCTACCAAGGTTAGCAGGGAAGGACCAGATGCAGTGGATCCATGACATCCTGCTGATTCATTTTGGGGGCAAAGACCTGAGTTCTTGAAAGGTGATTGACCTGCTGCTGATGGTGAAGGAAGACCTCCACTCCATAAGATGCTGGTGGCCCAAGACAGTTATTATTTGGTCACACTTTATTCAGTGGAAGCACAGGGCATATGCAAAGGATTGAAAAGCATTAAATGCAGCATGCATTCACATTAATAGGGGGATGCAGTCATTTATGGAAGCCATATGGGAACCATGGTAACTAGGCATAAGAAAATGAACACTTCCCACACTGCACTTTATGCTCAGGATGGTGAGCAGTTGTGAGAGGAAGGATGGAATTTGATGTTGAATTCTTTTCAGGTCTTGGTAGCACAGTTGGAGTGAGCTGCTTGGGGGGTGGGAGTTGGACTACAACCATCCTGTGATGGCTTGGGGAGTATAGCAGGCTAATGGTACAGGGGAAAAGGGAAGCCAAGTCAAATTCTTCTGAAGGGCTTGTCACCTCCAGTAGGCAGGAGGCTAGGGGACCACATGAGCCAGAGTTGGTTGGGTGATCACAGTCCTACTTCATCAGGATTAACTTGCAAAGGCGGCGGTGCCAAATGTGGGGAAGTAGCATGTCACTTAGAGACATGACCTCCCCACTCTTCAGGATTGTGTTTCGAACTAGGAGGTCCGTCAGCTATTTGTGCACACACAAGGGCTGGAACATCCAATGGTGTCAGGCATGGGGTGGGGGGGCTGAGGAGTCTACATATCCTCCTAGCTGTCCATACTGTTCCAACTTTGTCAAGTAAAATAAATCTATGGCTGCGACAATTTCCTCCAAGATCTGTGTCAATGTCTGTATTTCTGGGAAGGGGTAGTGGGGGCTACCATATCAATAGAGAAGCTGCAAAAGGATTGTTGCTGCTGGCCATTTGTCTGGGCCCCTCCTGGACTTGGGGGCTAGGGAGAAAGGATCCCTCTCCATGGGCAGAGAGCACACAATGGCAACACCTCAGGAGGAGGAATAACCAGGACCACCCACAGGGCACTGGCTGTCTGGAGAGTAGGTGGAGAAAGAGGGAGTTAAAAAAAGCTGAGGGTCAGCAGCCCTCCTTTTCTTCTCCATTCATTGGATCCCCACCTAACCTGTCCTTGGAAAAGCGAGATAGGTTTGGCCAGGTTAAACTGGAAACCCATTGACCCACTAGGGGTGAGTGCTCTAGGGATCAGGGAGTGTCCCTACAGGCTGGTATATCCCATGGATAGAGAGGTGGAAAGCTGCAGAGTAAATCAAGTCACACAAGCATCATCTCATCTAGTTGAGTAAGCATAATTGAAATTATGTTTTAGTTGGCATGGTTGTTATTTTGTTTTGGTCCGAAGTGGCAGCAGTTTAGAAGTTTCAGACAGATGTAATTTATTCACTTTTTTCTGCGTCTGACTGTGACTTTTTAGGGCTGCAATGGGAGTAGCCCTACAGACCTCTTGCTATGAGAAAAAGACTCTTTCATTCTTGTTGACTGAACAGCATGTTGGAGTTGCAACACAGTCGCCTCCTTGTCCATGAAACACTCTGCTCACTGTTTCCATCGGTAGTTGCACTGCACTATTTTTAGTCTGTCAGTAGTCAAGGTGGAACACAGCACACTCCGCCATGTCCAAGATGGCTGACAAACTGTATTGCACATGCGTGGCTACTAGTGCATGCTCAGTACAGTGTGGTGGCCATCTTAGTCATGGTGGACTGTGCTGTATTCCACCAAGACTGCCAATTTCTTTGTTTTCTTAAATTATACATATCCCCCAACCTGACCCTCCCTCTCAACACCCACCAGCCCACCCCACCTCCAAGAAACGTAAGAGTGACACTGGGGTACCAATCCCCCAATATTGAGAGCAGGACTCCTTGGTGATTTTTTTAAGATCCTCCCCACCCGACCCTCACTCTCAGCATCCCCAACCCCCACAAAACATAACAGTGACACTAGGAGTGCCCAGTCCCCCAGTGATGCCATCACGAATCCTCTGTCCTTTTTTTCTGAACCCCCATCCATTACCATGCATGCGCTGTTATGTTTCAGTTTTTTAAATATATCCCACCCACCCAATCTTTCCTCTCAGCACCACCACCCACCCACCCACCCAGAAATATAACACTGACACGGGGTGCCCAATCCCACAGTGGTGCAGCCAGGAATCCTCTGTCCTTTTTTTCTGACCCCCATCCACTACCATGCATGCGCTGTTATGTTTCTGTTTTTTTAATATATCCCACCCACCCAATCTTCCTCTCAGCACCCACCACCCACCCACCCAGAAATATAACACTGACACAGGGGTGCCCAATCCAATGGTGGTGCAATAAGGAATCCTCTGTCCTTTTTTCATTCTGACCGACCATCCAATACCACACTTGCACTGTTTTTTTTTCAAATATATCCTTCCCATCGACCTGATCCTCCCTCTAAGCATCCACCACCCCACCCCACCCCCCAGAAACATAACACTGATACTGGGTTGACATATCCCTCAGTGTTGCAATCAGTAATCCTCCATCCATTTTTTTCTTAAATCTGAAAAAGAAAACAATCCATGGATGTCTTTTGTGGCCATTAGTGACCCCTATGCAACCCTCCCACTCAGCACCCACTACCCAACTCCCCAAGCCCTTACTTACCCACCGTGGGGGTGTCCAGCATGGTAATCTTCTGTGGACCACAGACACATTTTCACTCTTTAAAGTCGAACTGTGAACTGAGTAAACAGGTATGTGGTTCAATGTATTTCAACGGGGTTTTGAACTTAGTGCCATAACTTGGCCATTTTTGCATATTTGTGCCACAGAGTTTCAACAGACCTTCTTTGGGACCCCACCTCATGAATAATTGCACTTTCATTAGGCAGATCTGTCCTGAAAGGTGATTTCACATTCCCTATGTAAAATCACCTTTTGTGTAGGAGTTGAACATTTTCTCTGCCCTTGTTCATGGGATGGGGTCATAAGAAGGCTATGCTGAAATTTGGTGTAAAAATATTAAAAAACAACAAAGTTGTGAGCCTACATTGAATTTTGTGAACACAGGCTCGTAACTTTGGTGACTGTCAATATTTTTCCTCAAATTCACAACATAGCCATACCTTTACAGCACCTCATGAGAGTGACAGCTGTCATTTTTCAAATCCTGGCAAGAATGTTATTTTTATATCCTGAAAGGTGATTTTGCATGAAATCACCATTCAGGCAAGAGTTGACAATTTTCTCTGCCATTGTTCATGAGGTGGGTGTCATAAGAAGGCTATGTTAAAAATTTAGTGTAAAAATATTAAATAAACAACCAAGTTATGAGCCTACATTGACTTTTGCGAACGCAGGCTTATAACATTGGTAATTTTAATATTTTCACCCCAAATTACTCTGCTGAAGCCCAATCAGCTCTGGCCAGAGTTTGTTGTGTAGGTTGTCATGGGATTTACCCATGCTCAAAAGTGCCAGTCAGCCTATCAAAAATCACAAATTCTCAGACCCCATTGTATAACTGTAAATACATCTGTAGCAATATTGCTCTTGTAGATTGTTTTACTTTCCCAAGTAACTGACCATTTTAATGATCTGCCAGCTCATTTATCTACCCATTTTGGAGATGATAGTTAGAGAAGCCCTAATGGGTTGCAGGGGCTTAGCAAAAGACTCATAAATTCACAGATACACTGTGAAAGGCAGTGAGCTGCAGTGAGGTGCAGAGAGAGAGAGAGAGAGAGAGAGAGAAAGAGTGTTGGAATCAAGAACCAGGAGACAGAGAATGAAGAGTCTGAGACTGGTGGTGGGTGAAGTGGCTGAAATTCACTCTGTGAAGTGATTCGTGGAGTAATGCAGAATCTGTAAAGTATTCCGCAACATGAAGTGGAGTGCTTCACTTCATGATGAGGAACACGAAGTTCATTAAAACCAATGACTTCACATTATTCCACCTTCCCCAAACCACTTCTCCACCAATTTTAAGGTGAAGTACATCGAAAGCAATGCACTTTACATCACTTCGCCTTGTTGCTGAGCTCCAAGATGAATTTTGCAGTGCTTCATGGGATTGCAGGTCACATGGGCTATAGATTGTTCTGCACAGCCTCAGTTCTGTGTAGTGGAAGATGGAGACAGTTCCTTCTCAGAGCTCTGCGATTCAAATCCTCTAAAAGCTGCTAAAAAAGCCTTTTTGAGCCATTTTTTTGCTCAAAATTTAGTACATCGATTGTAGGAAACCCTCCTGTACTCATATCATCAAGTGTTTATTGTTTGTGTTTGGATTTTGACTGTTAATTTAGAACAGTCAGTTTGTGTACTGTGAAATGTGCTTCGGGGGAGGGGCGTATCTGTGGTAAAGGTAGATTTACTGGGAAAAAAGCAGTCTTTCTGTTTTGGTTATATATTTCTTATATAACTATGTTACTCTACACACAGTAATATTTTCAGTAATTCTTAACATTTTTTTGATGATTGTTATGGTGCAGCAGGGTATAATTTCAGTTTGTTTAAAACATTTTGTTATGTTACTAAAGGTTTCAATTTGCTACGCATTACTTGTAGTGTGAGTGTGAGTGTGTTTGCAATGCGTGCCATTAAATCATACACATTTTATTGTACCACAGAATAATTTCATCAGTGTGAACTTGCTATCCACCACACCTGCATTAATATTTTATACTGCTCTGTGGTATCTTTTCTGGTAGTGGACTGTTACTGCCATGCACTTGTAGGAACAAAGGCTTATATCAATTTTTATAATGATGCTCTTGGATTCACCTCAGGCCTTACCCAAACATTTTTTCATAAATTACCAAAAATAATAAATATTCACATGTGATGTTATCCTATGCTCTTCAGATTCAAAAATGATGGTGAAAAACACTGTTGCCACACTTTGGATTATATAAGAGATAATATATATTTTATTCACTTTTGTACAAGTCCTAAATATGCATAACTAGCATAAATATTAAGCATAACGAAAGTAATGTAAACATAAACTGTAATGTAAACAAAACAGGTTTTATAAAATCAAGTAAATCAAGTAAAACAAACACATTTTAGCAAATAAGCAATGTAAATGAGTAAGCGCTATTCAGCATAATAAATGACAGTTTATACTATTTCTTTAGCGTACTTATAAACAGCATGACCTTTTTTCTTTACTGTGAGAATTTGCAACTCATTACACTAGTGTTTCAGATCATCTTGGTATAATACTTGTTTAAACTTTATAGTATAAGAAAGATATTTTCTTTAGATTTACATTCAAGCTTAACCATAAACCCAAGGTTTGGAGCTAAAATGCACTAAGTTATCACCCCAGATAGCCAAAGAAGTACTAAAAATAGTAAGATAAAGGAATACTTATGTTTTTGCTATCTGTAGATGTGGTCTTCTACATTTTAGCTTTCAAAGTCTTGGTGAGAACTTTTAGTTTTGGATGACAAATGTCCTTGATGGTGAGTTTGGCTTTAGTCTGCTGTTTTTTTTCTCTTTAACCTGGAACTGTAGAGTCTTTTGACGTCAATGAAGCATTGCAGGCTGGATCCTTCTTGCTTATCATCACAAATCATCAAAAGTCACTTCAGGAATTAGTGGGAAAAATCAGACAGGATTTTAGCAGTTCAGCACAGTCTGTAGAAAGATCTCTCCCTGTGGACAGCAATGTTGTTTTGGGTAACTGGACTCTGTGACTCTTTTCTGTTTCAGTTCATTTCTGCTTTTGAACCTGCAACTCTGGACTCACTGCTGTTCAATAGCACTGCAGACTTGCTGGCTGGTAAATTCCAAAGTCAGTCTCTTGTTCAGGACTTTAACAGAAATTCCAAAACATTATTTTAGTCCTAATTCTCAGTATGCAAAACATAGGCCATGCTTAATCCAATACTGGAAGACAGTCCTTTCTGTAACAGTCAGTTTCAGCAGCTGGACTTGTGGCAGAGTTATGCAGGCTTTCAGGCTGGTTAGCACTCCTTGCGATGGCAATGTTAAAGCCCAGTTGTTTCTATTCAATGAACATTTTACCCTCATTCCACTGAAAAGGTGGCAAGGTCAGTGTACTACAGACACCAAACTTGTCAATATATTTTAAACAGTTTTGGTGCTCACAATACACTGTGTTGATGGGTTTAAAACTTACTCACTGGACAGGTAAATGCATTTCCAATACCCTGTATAATTTTGAAATTTATCAGAATTTTTGTAAATTTTCTATAAATAAAAGTCTTAATTTATTTCTTAAAGCCAGTCTAAATCTATGTTAACCTCTGAGATGTGCTCTGGCTGGTACTGAAAAACAAGATTGTAAATTATGTCAAGTTTCAAGTTCTATAAGTTCTATAAGGATATAGAATAACAATTAAAAATATAATAATATTATAATAAAATATTTAACTCAAATTAGTTCTGTTCCCACATTCCCCCCCTTTTGAATTTAAATGCACCTCAAAAATGCATTGTGTAATTCAAAACGATAATCCTACTATATATGGGTATGTAGTTTTAAGCATTGCAGGGAAAATGAAACATAAAAGACAAAGTTGCATCATCATGTGGTAACTTATGACATGATCAGCACATTACATCATCACTAGATGATATCATTGGAGATGTACTATTTTGCATAGATAGGTGTACAGTACTACATGAACTAACATGATTAAACATGATTACAACTATGTACACTTTCAAAATAACATTTTTTACATTGTTGAACATTTCAATACAACAAATTCTCTTTGTTCATTAACTTTAAAAATCAGCATTACAATTGACATTTTAGCTAGACTCTAATTCCTGATCACTACTCATAGATTCATATAGAGCATTTTCCCATGTTTTATTACATTCACGATATTGCCTCAGCTGATTAATATGAACCAATTTAGGTACTACCTCTCCAGTGCTTTTATACTTTAGTTCAATTTGGTAGGCTACAGGTGAGATTTTGTCAATGATCACAAAGGGTCCTTGCCAACTCGGAAGAAACTTTTTGACCTTGGTTTTATCTCTACTGTAGTTAAAGTAAAACACTTTATCACCAATTTGATATTCTTTTGGACTAGTTTTCCTGTCATAGTATGACTTAGAAGCTTTAGCACTTGTCTCTAAGTTCCTCTGAGCAAATGCAAAAGTTTCTCGCAAATGCTGTTTTAAATGGGTTACATATTCATGTGCTGTAGTGGCACGTGCTGCATTTACATTTCCTGTGATATACAGGAGATGTAAAGGTAACACCATGTGTCTTTCTGTCATCATTTCAAAAGGAGGAACACCTGTAGACTTATTAGGAGTAGCCCGTATGGCCATTAATACCAGTGGTAAGTTTACATCCCAATCTTTTCCTGAAGAACTGATATATTTCTTCAGTATATACACAATTGTTTGATTAGTACGTTCCACCTGTCCAGATGACTGTGGATGGTGGGACACATGTAGTTTCCTCTGTACTCCTAGAATTTTCTAAACGTTCTTTATTACCTCTCCTCTGAAATGAGGACCTCTATCGGATTCTACTCTTAATGGTAATCCCCATCAACTAAACACATGGTTTATTAATAAGAAAGCAGTGGTTTCAGCAGTGTTATTGGGAGCAGTTATACACTTGACCCATTTTGTGAACAGACAAGTAACTGTCAAAAGGTATTGGTTACCACTTGAAGATCTGGTAACAGGACCAATCCAGTCAATCTGCATGTCTGACCAAGGCATAGCGATGCCTTTTGACTGTAGTGGTGCTCTATGTCTGGGAGTGGCAGGTTGGAACATGCAATAGGTTATACACCCTTGTACATACCCTGCAACATCATTAAACATGTAGGGCCAGTACGCTATCTCTTTCAAGGTTTCATAAGTTCTTTTCCCCTTAAGTGCTCCTGATGGTTCATCATGGGCATGTTGTAACATAATTCACCTGTGGCCTAAAGGAACCACCCATTGGACCTCATGTGGGGTTTTACCAGTCCTTACCAAGAGATCATTCCTTAATTGGAATTTGTCCTTCTGATTATACATGGCTGTCAGGTCTCGGCTATCCTGTAGGTCATTGTCAGAAATCATGCTTTTAGTGGGATCCTTAATGAAACGATAAGATTTTCCTACCACTTCATCCTCTTGTTGCAATTTTTACCAAATAAAAGTCAGATTTTTCACTATACAAGTGTAGAACCTTATTTTCCTGTTCCTGCTGATTTTGTTTGCGGGTAATCACATCCACCTTAGCCTGGACAGGAGGGACAAAGTTCCATTTTTCTCCACTTAAAGCACCCTCCCTAGCCAGAGCATCTGCTTGGTCATTTTCTGTTTTGTTTGGTCCCTGAACTTTGGAGTGTCGTTTTACCTTTTTCCAATAAACAACCAACTTATGTTCCTGAACCAACTTATCTATGGCTATATAAGGTCTTCATGCATCACCTTACTGCCTCTTGAATTGATCATTCACCTTCCACCCTGGTAAATGTGTAAGAAAGTCCTGCCTAACATAATCAGAGTCAGTACAAATGACATTGTCTTGTGACTTATGTTGTACTGCAGTCTGTACTGCAATATAGGTGGCTGCCAATTCTACATATTGGGTAGACTTAGGATCAAGCTTGTACTTGATAGGAGTACATGGTACATTATCCTGCCATACCACTCCTAAACCAGAACATCAGTCTTCACCTTGCCAGAATGAACAACCATCAACATAGGCTCTAGGCACATTTTCACACACATTTTCATCATAGTGGTGGTGCCTGTTATGTTGGTACACCATATCCAACTCAGGAGATAGGTCAGGGTCTTGTACTGGAAGTTCATCTACAGTACAATTATGCATCTCCTGGTCTGCTAACCCTTGAGCTACTGTATTCCTTTTGTTCTTTGCATATCTAACCTCTAGGGGTAGGCCCTGAAGTGCTAAGGTCCAGGCCACAATTCTGCTGCTAGACACATTACCATCCTTAAGCTTCTGACTCCCCAGAAGGGTAAGAGGTTGGTGACCAGTCTCTACAACAACTTTTATTTACCACAAATGTCAGTTATGAACTGTTGTACTGCCCATACAGTGGAAAACAATGCCTTTTCACAATCTGAAAACTTTTTCTCAACATCACTCAAGGTCTTTCTCGCATAAGCAATAACACGTTTGTCTGAATCATGTTTCTGATATAACACTGCACTGATGCTGCTACTAGTATGTTCTACCTCTAGATACAAATCCTTATCCATTTGTGTGTAAGCAAGATATGGTGCTTGACTCAGACTATCTTTTAGAGCTTGCATGGCTGTCTCTTGCTCCCCCCCACACCCAGGGTTATGACTTTTTCAGCAGCCTGGTGAGAGGACAGGCAATCTCTGCATAGTTCTGGATAAACTGTCCTGAGTAGTTACAGATCCCTAGAAAACTGTGTAATTCTTTTAAAGTTTTAGGTGGACCAATTTTTTGGATGGTCTCAACTTTGGTATGCTGAGGACAAAGCCCATCAGGACCAACCTCATGCCCAAGATAGTTTACCCTATCTCTGAACTATTGCCCCTTTGGTAAGGACAACTTAGCACCACTGACTTGGAGCTGATTTAACACATAGGTGACCTCAGCTAGGTGTTCCTCTGAAGTATTGCTTTTGATTAGTACATAATCCACATAAACCAGATTTCCTCTGCTTTCTGCATCAGGCATGGCCTTGTGCAGAAAGATATTGAAATTCGCTGGTGAATTTAAGTACCCAAAAGGACACCTATTCTTAGAAACATAGAAGTAATGGCAGATAAGGACCGCAAGGCCCATCCAGTCTGCCCATTTCTTTTTCTACCTTATAAATGTGCCATCGGCCTTTGCTTTGTCAGTGGCCTATCTATTCATACTCATCTGTATTGCTCCCTTATGCTTATCCCATGCCTGTTTAAAGCCCTGCACTGTATTCATAGCCACCATTTCCTGAGGTAGGCCATTCCATGCATCCACCACCATTTCTGTGAAAAAGAACTTCCTCACATTATCTCTTAATTGGCCTCCCTCTAATCTCATGCTGTGTCCTCTTGTCCTGCTATTTTTCTTGTATTGAAACATGTTAGACTCGTTCACCTTGTTAATGCCCTTAAGGTGTTTGAATGTTTCGATCATATCACCTCTCTCCCTCCTTCACTCTGGGGTATACATATTGAGCTCTGTTAATCTGTCCTCATATGTCTTCTGATGCAGTCCTTGTACCATTTTGGTTGCCCTTCTCTGGACTGCCTCAAGTTTGGTTAATGTCCTTGTGAAGGTGTGGCCTCCAGTACTGCACGCAGTACTCCAGATGGGGCCTAACCAGTGTCTTGTAAAGAGGGATTATTACCTCCTCTTACAACTTGTGATACCCCTACTAATACACCCTAACATCCCCCTAGCCTTACCTACTGCTTTAGAGGTCTGCTTGGATGATTTCAGGTCATCGGTGATGATGATGCCCAAGTCTCTTTCTTCCTTTGTGACTGACAGCAACTCCCCTCCCAGCCTATAGGTGGCTTCAGGGTTTCTATTCCCTATGTGCATGATCTTGTACTTCTTTATTCCACATGTACCGTCTCCTTCCAAAGGTAAAAGCCAGTTTATATTGATCTTTTGGGTCTACATTTAATGTCCAGAATCCATTTGCTATATCTAGGGTAGCGAAATATTTGGCACCTTGTACTTTGGCCAAACTTTGGTCCAAATATGTCATTAGCCAGCAAGATAAAGGCACCTGTTGGTTTAACTTCTGATAGTCAATAATGAGTCCCACTTTCATGTGGGTTTCAGCACAGGCCAAATGGGGGAATTATAAATAGAGTTTACCTATCTTATAATTCCTTGCTCCATTAAGGTATCCAGTATCTCTTGTATATGTTCATAAGATGCTAGAGGTATTCTGTACTGGTGTACATAGACTGGACATTTACTGGGTCGGTAGGTACCCCGGTAACAGGGAGGTCAGTTACCCCACAGTCATGAGCATCTTTTGTGAACATGTCCTTAAACTGAAGGAACATTTCATGAACTTTTTCTTTTTCTACTTCCGTTTCACAATTACAATTTTGCATAGCTTGCTCAATTTGTTCTTTAAAATCTGGGAAAGGTAAATTTTTATTTATTTCTACCTCATCTTCTATTATCACAGAAACATTTTCAGCATCAATTATGTGAACCTCTTTGAATAGTTTTCTTTCATTAACCTTAGTGAACAGTACAAGGTAATCAATTTCAACTTTACATGCCTATGTTTCTTTCTTATCTAATGGGCAAATCTCTTGTAAAGCAATTAAACCATTTGCTATGGACCTTATTTCTTTATCTATGTCACCCTGAACAATGTCATCTGGTAACTCCCCAGTAACTAGAACAGCTAATTCCAAATCATAAAAGGATTCCCCAATCACTACCCCTAACTCACAGTTAGCTGCTATAGTGATAGGCTCTATTGTTGGGTTATGTACCAAGAGGCGAATTACTCTGCTGCTCATGTCCAAGCAAGGTATGGAATGGATTTTTAAACCCATTTCACTAAGTTGCTTGTCAAGCACAAAGAGTGCAGTATTGTCAGGCATGTTTGGAATTTCTTTACATTGACCCTAAGAGAGAAATCCTTGACATTACTTGGAATTCTTGTAGTGAACTCATTTACCACCTGGCACACTTGAGGAATAGTTTGTCCAGACCTCAAGGCCTGTGGTGTCACTTTTATTGGGTAAGAGCCCCCCCTTATTCATGACCAAAGAATATCTTTGACTAGGTCAACATACACACCCAGTCATACAAGGCTTTCTAACCCCAGGTACATGGGAGATTTTAGGCCTTGTACTACCTTTACAGGGTGTTGTATTTTCTTTTGCCCTATTTGGAGGTTCAAAGCACAGATACCTATGCTTTTTACACTAGTGGTCTGATATGGGACATTTTCCAACCACTTTTGTTTCTTTACACATGTTAAACTAGGCCTCTGCCTTTTCAACATCTTGTAAAACAGTTCACATTTAAACAGTGCTCATAACCTAAGCATAACACAGAATTTATGATCTGCAAATTCTCTGCTTTGTTGGGCACCTTTAACATGCTTTCCTCTGACCTTATCTTGCAGAGTAAGGGCTCGTGACTTAGTGGCCGTGTTTCATTTCCACCATCCTCAGAGGGTGTTGGGTACTCTGAATTTAATGTCTCTGTGTCAGCTGCAGGGTGTGCTTCTGAGATAGCTGGGTCCACTTCCTTTATGAAGAAAGTGAGGCCTCTTGCATTAAACTCAGACTTTACCACATCATGCTTTGACAGACAAACCACGTGGGCTCTACTTCTCCATGGAGCCAAATTTTCAGAATCACCTAGTACAGACACATCAGGTACATCAGAACATACAAAATTCAATTAAATCGTTGCATCAATTTTCTCAAGATAACATGATTCTGATTGTTTAGCAACCTTAAGACTCTTCCCAAATGGAATGGGCTGGTTTACCTGTGCCCACAGGATTCCATGGAAATAGTGAATGATAGGCCAACATCATTTTAGGAGGTAATTTCCAATCAAGAAATCATCCCCAGTTCTATCAGTGATATACACTGGGTGGTTGACTTCCCTCTTGCCAAACCTCAGTTTCAGCCACACTTTACCTAGGGTCTGTTGAACCCCACCCCTCCATATCCTACTACTTGTAAGCCATCAGAGAGGGTTTTTAACACCTTAGAGTCACCTACTACTGCATCAGCCAGTTTGTCATAAAAGCTTCTGGACATCAAGGCAACCTCCTCTCCAGAGTCAACTAAAGCTTCATGACTTAGGCTGTTTTCAATGTTGATGTCCAAGTAAAACCTATCTGCAGAATTTACTTTTCTTTTCTTTACTCCAGGCAACATGGCAGGTTTACTGTGACATTCTACACTACCTGCAGCAGTAACTTGGGATACCTCTAGGGTAAGGTCAGATTTTGCATGAACACTCTCATTTCCCAGTTTCATAGCAGTTTTATTACCATTGTCAACAATTGCAATTTCGCTAACCTGGGCAGCATTAGGAAGGACAGAAGGCTGTAGTCGCTGGCCATTATTATTGGTTCCACTGTTGCTTGAGGTTGCAGATGGGTTCTGCACAGGTGTAGGAAACCCAGAACACAGAGGAGGAGGGGGAACCTAATGCTGGAGCAGCAATTTTAAGTCTCCCATCTCCTCCTTTATTCCCTGTATTTCCTCCATGACTGGGGAATCAGGTCGAGGTCTGTTTTGGAACCTGTAACCATCTTGTTCATTGTTATAGTTTTGCTGCCCCCTACAGGCACCTCTACCACCCCTATAGTCATTGTTTCATCCTCTGTAGTATCCTCTCCCATACCCTTGGCTGTGTCCTCTACTTGGATCATAGCCTTGATAGGAGGGTCCTTGGTTTTGGTATGGCTGAAGTTGTGGGAATTGCTGAGGGGTTTGATAGAACTGTGACTCAGGGCCATGTGGTGTAACCACCATAGGGGAATCTTGGGCAGGGTTGGTAGGTTGGATTACTATTGCAGGGTCAGGCACAGCCTTAGAATGCTCTACAGCTTTTTCTGGTTGAGTGTTGTTACCGCTTTTCTTTCTTTGTATCCTGTTTTTGGGGGTAGATAGCTCACCCCCTTCTATAGCCAAAGTATCCAAGGTAGTTACTTCAGACACTTGGACCTTGGGATTGGGGCCCCCTCCCTTTTTCTGTGGAGGAAAGTCCTCACCTCCTCCAGAGTCCCAGATGTGTACTGCCTGTCTGGCAATCCAGTGGCTATCCCTGGACCTCTTGTTAAGCTCAAGTGCCAATTGAGTCCTGATAGCAGCGGGTAAACATTGGCAATATGTATCTCAGAAGTCATCTGACTCACTATCTGAGTGATTTTCTACTCCAAAGTACACATCCTTTAGCCTGCAATAATATTCCCTAGGACTTTGATCAGCCCCACACTGCATTTGGTAGGCTACACATCTGGCTGCCCCCTTAGTGCAGTATTTACCAAACTCCCTTTTTAGGAATTTATACAGTTTGTCAGGTTTGTTCCTACTTTCTCTAGACATT
Organism: Neoceratodus forsteri; assembly: GCA_016271365.2. Classification (NCBI taxonomy): domain Eukaryota; kingdom Metazoa; phylum Chordata; order Ceratodontiformes; family Ceratodontidae; genus Neoceratodus; species Neoceratodus forsteri. Next base: position 274,026,670 of record CM057453.1, on the reverse strand, counting down.
CTTGACCACTCTGCACAAGGATCATCAACAGACCACCTAATCACAAAACTCTGTTCTCTCTCATCAGTTATGCACACAGATTCAAAATACTCTTTTAGTTTTCGAATATGCTGCTCAATGCTTCCTTTCACAGATTTAGAATTATATCTCTCACCTACCAATTTCAAAGCTTGAGTAACAGTTTTTTTTTTATTTTAAATACCCCTGTTCCTTTTCAGAAATCTTTTTATTTTTCCTGGACCCATCAGATGAGCCACCTTCAGAATCAGAGCTTCCTTTTTGCCTAATTTTATATCCTTTTTATGCTTATAACGTGGTTCCTCTTCTGAACAGGAATGTTCCTTTTCAGGGGAGGAGTCATCTGAGCCAGATTCCTCAGATGTGTTTATTCTTGCATGAGTTTTACTTTTGCTTTTGGTATCACCTTTTTGGGTTTGTATATCTCTGACTTCTTTTCCTAGTTTATAGAGGTGTTGCTTCAAAAGGGTACACCACTCTTTCCACTGGCTATCCTCCTTTTCTGTTTGTGCACTGATCTCTCTGTCTTTATGTACTTTCTCTTTTGACACTATTTCTTGTTTTAAGTCTTTTTCAACACTAGAATGAACAGATGAGTGTGGTTGGCAAGGGACTGTTCCATTTGTGGGTCCTGCACCACAGGAATCCCAAGAAGGACAAGCCTCCTGTTCTTTACCCTGGGGGGATATCCCAAGGGTGAACAGCTTATGCTTCTTTGTTCTGAGGTTTCCTCTTTCCATCTGGCTAAGAGGTGCCTTTCCCTGTCTGCCCAGTGTTTCTGATCACTTTCATATTGCTCCCCTACATTATTATACATTTGTACCATTTCATTTAGCTCATTGGTACTGTAACCTGTTTATTAACATGCTTTAATTTAGCTTTTTCCCTTTTCAAAGCTGTGCCCCACTCTTTGAGCCTTTCATTAGTCTTTAATATTTTGGCCTTCTCTGCCTTTGCAGCTGAGCACTGCCCTTTTAACTGTTCATTCAAGTTTTTCAAGGCAGCAGTGTCAGTCTTTAAGTTGATTAGGACATAGTCTCCATCAGATATTTTCACATTACTTACATCTAACTGTTTTTCTAATAGCTCAACTTGGCCTGTGAATTTACTACATTCCAGTGATTTTTCTTGTTGTTCCCTTAACTGTCTTGCTTCCCTTGTTAAACATCTTTGATCATGATTTAGCTGGCCAATTAACTCTAAATATTTTTCATTCATTCTTTTAAGATCTTTTATTCTTTCCTCCTTACTCATAACTGAAGACTGGGAAAATACTGGAGAATGTATCACTGCTTCAGATTTTATAACCTTTGCACATAAACCTTGCACTGACATGGTTTTGTAACAATAGCCACTGCTTTAACAATAATACCCTTTAAACAACAATGGTAATCACAATGCTTATTTAATACAATTTTAAACAAAGAACCAAATATTTTCCTTGCAGCTTTCCTGCCAGATAATTACTTCTTTCTGTCTTTTCTCACTGTCTAGTTGTAATTTTATCTTTAAATGCTCAAATAAAAAACAGAAAAAATATTACTTATTCCATTTAGTAACTTGCAAACAATAACTGTAATAATATTTATTTCTCATACAATCTAAGTGTGGGCTGCTATTCACTAACAATTATCTTGTGGACGAGAACCCCAAAGATGTTGGAACAAAGGCTTATAATATCACTTTTTATAATGATGCACTTGGATTCTCCTTGGACCTTACCCAAATTTTTTTTTATAAATTACCAAAAATAATAAATATTCACATGTGATATTATCTTATGTTCTCCAGATTCATAAATGATGGTGAAAACACTGTTGTTACACTTTGGATTATATAAGAGATAAATATATTTTATTCACTTTTGTACAAGTCCTAAATATTTGTAACTAGGATAAATATTAAGCATAATGAAAGTAATGTAAACATAAACTGAAATGTAAATAAAACAGGTTTTAGAAAATTAAGTAAAGCAAACAAATGTTAGCAAATAAGCAATGTAAATGAGTAAGCGCTATTCAGCATAATAAATGACAGTTTATACTATTTATTTAGCATACTTATAAATAGCATGGCCTTATCTTCTTTACTATGAGAACTTGCAGTTCATTACACTAGTGTTTCAGATTATCTTGGTCTGATATTTGTTTAAACCTCTATAGTATAAAAAAGGTATTTTCTTTAGATTTAAATTCAAGCTTAACCATTAACCCAAGGTTTGGAGCTAAAATGCACTAGGTTATCACCCCAGATAGCCAAATAAGTACTAAAAATAGTAAGATAAAGGAATGCTTATGTTTTAATTATCTGTAGATGTGGTCTTCTACTTTTTAACTTTCAAAGTCTTGGTGAGAACTTTTGGTTTTGGATGACAAATGCCCTTAGTGGTGAGTTTGGCTTTAGTCTGCTGTATTTTTCCCTTGAACCTGGAACTGTAGACCCTTTTGACATCAATGAAGCAATGCAGGCTGGATCCTTCTTGCTTGACATCACAAATCATCAAAAGTCACTTCAGGATTTAGTGGGAAAAATCAGACAGGATTTTAGCAGTTCAGCACAGTTTGTAGAAAGATATCTCCCTGTGGACAGCAATGTTGTTTTGGGTAACTGGACTCTGTGACTCTTTTCTGTTTCAGTTCTTTTCTGCTTTTGAACCTGCAACTCTGGACTCACTGCTATTCAACAGCACTGCAGATTTGCTGGCCGGTAAATTCCAAAGTCAGTGTTTTGTTCAGGCTTTTAACAGAAATTCCAAAACATTACTTTTAGTCCAAATTCTCAGTATGCAAAACATAGGCCTTGCTTAATCCAATACTGGAAGAAAGTCCTTTCTGTAACAGTCAGTTTCAGCAGCTGGACTTGTGGCAGAGTTGTGCAGGCTTGCAGGCTAGTTTAGCACTCCTTGTGGTGGCAATGTTAAAGCCCAAATAATGTTCCCAGCATGTGTGGCTTCAGGCTTTTGGCCTAGTATAAGTCCAAGCTCATCCAAAATTGTTGGGACATTGAACAGAGGTCTTCACACGCCAAAGAATTAAGCAGTTCTGGTCCAGCTTTGCCAGCATCCAATTTATGTCCTATTTACTGGGCAACATCACCATCAAGTTATGATTGGTCTGAACAATCTTTGAGGGTGTTACTGTTAGCCCCTCCTAAGCCATTTTTTTTCAATATGACCTCATCCTGAAAAACTATTTTTTGATATAAAACAACTTTTCTTTCTTGCATCTACATGCACCTTTGTACATATATAAGACTCACATTTTTAGATGCAACTAAAGGAGAGGATTCATTTGAGACCAAACATGATGGTGTCCGTTCTGATATAAAATCTATAATTTATAAAAGTATTATAAAGATTTTCCTTTATAGATATCTGAAAAGTATTTACAGATTTCAGAAGTGCATTTTTTCCTGTTTAAAATGATGTTACTTTGGCATACCTGCTATAATTAGGAACTGTATAAATTTAGCAAACTTTTTTAAGACAGGGATTTCCTTTGTTCAAAGTAAGTGAACTGTGACATCATGTAGCTGTCCAGAGACTTATAATCCACCTGACTAGTTGTTTCTATTTGATAAACACTTTACTCTCATTCCATTGAAAATGTGGCAAGGTCAGCTTACTACAGATACCAAATGTGTCAATATATTTTAAACAGTTTTGGGACAACATATTTTTGTAAATAGCTCACAATACACTTTGTTGATGGGTTTAAAACTTACTCACTAGACAGGTAAATGCATTTCCAATACCCTGTATAATTTTGAAATGTATCAGAGTTTTTGTATATTTTTTATAAATAAAAGTCTTAATTTTTTAAAGCCAGTCTAAACCTATGTTAACCTCTGAGATGTGCTCTAGCTGGTACTGAAAAACAAGGTTGTAAATTATGTCAAGTTTCAAGTTCTTCTGCTACTAATTGGAAGAGGCCATTCAATTTAAACAGACTATCCTAGAAACACTTTTTTTTCTGAAGTTGACCACATATACTGTATTCCCTTTTCATGGCATCATTATTCTATTTTAGTATTATAGCCTCAAACAGCACTGCCCTTGTTTTAAAGATTCATTTAGACATTAATTTGATCAGAAACATTTATAGGACTTAATAATTAAGCCAATATAAGGATATAGAATAACAATTAAGAATATAATAATATTATAATAAAATATTTAACTCAAATTAGTTCTGTTCCTGCACACTACCCCCCAACTGGCAAAATGTATTCTTTTCCAGATGTGGATTTTTGACTTGTGAGCACTGGTTAGGTGTTGTTGTTGTGCCTTTGCATCTACATATCTTGAATGTGCAGCACAATCTTAATCTGTTTGTGCATTTGCAGTACATCATTAATTCTGGGAAACTGCATTTTTTTGTTACCCTCTCACTTCACTTCATCAGCAATGGGAAATTTTCTGGACACAAGACAGTAGCATTTTGGGATGCAAATTAATTCTGCTGACTGTGTGTGACCACTGCACACATGACTGGTACAACAACCCACAAGAGACAGGGCTATCCTAGCTCTAGTACTGACTAACAGGGAAAGGATCACAGATCTCCATGAGGAAGATCACCTGGGTCAGTGACCATCACATGGTATGGTTCAATTTGGCCACTAGAACAAAATCATCCCATTCCAAGGCAAAAATATGGGACTTCAGAGGAGCTGACTTTGATAAGTTGGCCAACAGAGTTAAGATAGCCCTGGCAAAATGAAATACAGGTGAGGGGGTACAGGCAAAATGGGCAAGCATTAAAGATGCAATACTTGAAGCAACATCCCATTCTGTTAGTGAGAAAATGAAGTGCAAAAGAAGAAGGAAACCACTTTGGTTCTCAAACACAGTAGCAGAAAAGGTCATAGCCAAAAGGTTGGCCTTCAGGAAATATAAGGGAACACAGCAGGATGAAGATAGGGAGGCATACCAAACTTCCCTAAGGGAAGCAAGGAAGGCAGTAAGGCAGGCAAAGTCCCACACCAAGGAAACACTAGCACGAACATTAAAAGAAGGTGACAAGACTTTCTAGAGATACATTAGTGAAAGGAGAAAGTCCAGAGAGGGTATTGCTAAGATCAAAGGGGATAAGGGGGCATGTGAGAAAGAGGACCATGTAAAAGCATCTATCCTAAATAGATACTTCTGCTCAGTATTTACTGAAGAGAAGGTAGGGCAGGGCCCACAGCTCTGCACCATGGACACAGGGGGGAGGGAGGTGTACACTAATCCCTTCATAAAAGAAAGGGTCCTACAAGAGCTCGACAAGCTCAGGGTGGACAAGGCAATGGGACCTGATGGCATACATCCCAGGGTACTAAAGGAGCTAAGGGTGGAACTAGCAGATCCATTATCAGAACTGTTTAGTGAGTTTATGAGCACAGGAGAGGTCCAACAAGACTGCAGAAGGGCTCATGTGATCCCGCTCCACAAGAGTGGTCACAGGGAGGAGGCAGGGAACTACAGACCAGTCAGTCTTACCTCAGTAGTGAGCAAGATTATGGAGACACTCCTTAAAGAAAGGATAGTGCAACACCTGGAATCCATAGGAGCACAGGATCCAAGACAGCATAGGTTTACAAAAGGAAGGTCCTGTCAAACTAATCTCATAGATTTCTTTGACTGGGTAACCAGAATGGTGGACCAAGGGGGAGCAATTGATGTCACATACCTTGACTTCAGCAAAGTTTTCAATACTGTTCCACATAGAAGATTGATTAATAAGCTGGGTAGGCTCAGGGTGGGTCAGATGTTGGTCAACTGGGTGGCAAACTGGTTGATGGACAGAAAACAGAGAGTGGTGATAAATGGTATACAGTCAGAAGAGATGCAAGTCTCAAGTGGGGTACCTCAGGGATCAGTTCTGGGGCCAGTCCTCTTCAATATCTTCATCAGTGACATTGCAGATGGACTGGAGGGTAAGGTTTGTCTGTTTGCAGATGACACCAAGATTTGCAACAGAGTAGATAATCAAGATGGTGTGGGCAGAATGAGAAGAGATCTGGATAAACTAGCAAAATGGTCAGAAGAGTGGCAACTGGGGTTTAATGCAAAGAAGTGCAAGATCATGCACATAGGGAAGAGAAACCTTGAAGCCACCTATAGGCTAGGAGGAGAGATGCTGGCAGTCACAAGGGAAGAAAGAGACTTGGGCATCATCATCACTGAGGACCTGAAATCATCCAAGCAGGACTCTAAAGCAGTAGGTAAGGCAAGATGGATGTTGGGGTGTATTAGTAGGGGTATCACAAGTCGTAAGAGGGAGGTAATAATCCCTCTTTACAAGACACTGGTTAGGCCCCATCTGGAGTACTGCATGCAGTACTGGAGGCCACACCTTCACAAGGACATTAACTAAATTGAGGCAGTCCAGAGAAGGGCAACCAAAATGCTGCAGGAACTGCGTCAGAAAACATATGAAGACAGATTAACTGAATTCAATATGTATACCCCAAAGCAAAGGAGGGAGAGAGGTGATATGATTGAAACATTCAAACACCTTAAGGGTATTAACATGGTGAAAGAGTCTAACATGTTTCAATATAAGAAAAATAGCAGGACAAAAGGACACAGCATGAGATTAGAGGGAGGCCGATTAAGGGGTAATATGAGGAAGTTCTTTTTCACAGAAAAGGTGGTGGATGCATGGAATGGCCTACCTCAGGAAGTGGTGGATATGAATACAGTGCAGGACTTCAAACAGGCATTGGATAGGCATAAGGGAGCAATACAGATGAGTATTAATAGATAGGCATTGACAGAGCAAAGGCCTATGGCACATTCATAAGGTAGAAAAAGAAATGGGCAGACTGGATGGGCCTTGTGGTCCCTATCTGTTGTCAACTTCTATGTTTCTATGTTTCTATGACTGAGTGCACCATTAATTCTGAGAGACTTTGCATTTCTTGTTACGCTCCCATTTCACTTCGTCAGCACTGGGAATTTTCTGGACACAAGACAGTAGCATTTAGGGTATACACATTAATTCTGGTTACTGTGTGTGACCGATGTGCACATGACAGAGAGCGTCATTAATTCTGGGAGACTTTGCTTTTCTTGTTATGCTCTCATTTCACTTCATCAGAACTGTGGAGTTTTCTGTACACATGACAATAGCATTTTGGGGATGCACATTCATTCTGGTGACTGTGTGTGACCACTGTACACATGACGGAGTGTACCATTAATTCCGAGAGACTTTGCATTTTTTTGTTACCCTCTCATTTTACTTTGTCAGCACTGGAGAATTTTCTGGACACAAGACAGTAGCATTTTGGGGATGCAAATTAAGTCTGCTGATGGTGTGTGACCACTGCACACATGACTGATTGCGCCATTAATTCTGGGAGACTTTGCATTTCTTGTTGTGCTCTCATTTCACTTCATCAGCACTGGGGAGTTTTCTGGACACAAGACAGCAGCATTTTGGGATGCACATTAATTCTGGTGACTGTGTGTGTGAGGGGCTGCCAGTATTGTTGTCATTTCATCTTACTTCACGTTAAGGCAGAATGACAATGTGAAGTAATAATTACAAGGCAAAGTGAGCCTTTTGTATTGGCCACTCCGTGTTCACTTTGCTGGTGAAATTTAAATTTGCTGCATCTCTATCTGAGACTAAGTACTGGACAGATAAGAACAGAATTAAATGTTCCCTGGCATAAGAGACCTTAAAAAAGAGACAGAATGTCATTTGATAGAAAACTGCCTCTTCCCAAAAAGGGGATGAAAAGATACTGAGTTCATAAAACTGTAACATTTGAGACTACAAGCTTGATGCCTAGTTTACTCAAAAAGCAACAAGTGACAATGGTAGGAGTTATTGTGGTTGGTTACCTTATTGTTTTATTTTGTTTATTTTAATGTGTTTTGTTTTATACACATGTAACATGTATTATTATAGATCATTAATTAATTTGAAGTCATTGTAGGGAAGGATATTGGTCACTGGACACTAAAGTTGGTGGTGCAAAGTTTGTAGGCAGAATGATTCTCTGTAATTCTACTGGAGCATAGCAGTAAAAACTGCACTGTGGCAGATGGTCAAGGGACTGGCAAAGGCCAGTTCACTAGATCCAATAATTTATCATAGTTACATGTTCACATAGATTTCAAAACATAAATTTTTCATTTTTGACCACATCAGTCTATTGAGTGGTATATGTGCATCTGTGGCATCCTTGGTTCATACGGCTCTCTTGACACAGCTAAGGCTGCAAATTATTGAGTATTATACTGGAAAAGAGCCCTCTTAGCCAATCAGAATACACAGTTACTGTCTTGTTATTCTGCACTAACTGGACAGTAGACTGAATAATGAAACAGTGGCTCTGCATTATGATTGAATGCTGTGTGTTATACTTAGCCAATCAGATAATAAGCCAAGTCTTTCCTCTCACTTCAACATGCAGCAGCAAATCAGAGACAGTTAGCAATGCTATGTTGCGTCTCTAAGAATCAGTTCCTGGTTTCTCACAGACATGCTGTAGTGCCACAGTGGCAAATTTCAGGCCGTTTGAAAAAAAACCATGTATAGTGGTCTGGGTTTGCCTTGTAATAATCAAACCAGGTGGGGTAATAAACACCTTAGCATTTGACCTTGGTGTTTATTACCATTGGTCTGGTTATTGCTTCATAAACCCTGCCCCCTGTGGTGTTATTACTATAATTTACTTTTGAGTTAGACAGCTATGGTGATTATTTATTTATTTCTGTTTTTGAGTTTGACCAGTATGTCATATATGAGACGCTCAGGTTATGTGATTATTTATGTGTGTGTGTGTTTTTTGTTTGTTTTGTTTTTTTTTTTTTTGCTTGTATTACATATCAGGATTGTGCAGTAGGACTTTCTTCTTTTAATTTTAGTGAAGTGTTTTCTCTGGTTTAAATACTGTTATATGTTCAGTTCAGGAACAGTGACTGAATTAAAGGGTGTGAGAATTTTGGGGGGGCAATTGGAATGTACTGTACTAAGCAGTGCTTCACTGGTAAAAAAATAACACATTTGCAGAATCTGAGGGAGCTCAGTATTGGGAAACAAAGTCTTAGGGCTTGATTTTCTAAGAGCTTAGAGGGACATATGGTGTTTGCATCCCATCAGTTTGATGCAAGTTGTGCTTGCATCACAACTTGCATTAAATGCAATTTTCCAAGGCAGCCTGCGTCCAGTTGAGATGCAGCTGGGGCAAAGCCCCCTGTGCCACTGGTTGCACCACACAACCAGTTGAGTTACTTCACAGGGGGGCTTGCATCATGATGGGGCTGCAATATCCCCTAATCTGAGATTTTCAAAGCCCCATCATGGACACAGCAAGGGGCACCAGTTAGACAAGCCAGGAGATTGCCTAACAGGGTTGCATCAGTTGGCTGCTGTACTATGGGAGCAGGAAGTGTGCACCAGAGGTGACAGGTGAAGTGTTTGGGCAAAGCTGGCCAACACCAACAGTGGCATGGCACCCCACCGGTGCCACTGAGGTATGTGGAAATATTATATAGATGACAGCAGCCGCTGGTAAGGAAACATGTATCCTGAGTCTAGTGCCCTCCACACTGATCACCCCTGAATAGACATGGTGATGTAGTGCCACCCCCATGCTCCTCCAGAATCCTGCAGCTGTCACTTGGGGTGGGCGGAGAGGTTGGGAGATGCCAGCTGGGGTGGGGAAGGTAGGGACTCCACTAGACCACCTGAGAATAAATGTAGTTCTACTGGCTGTGATCACAGATCAGGGTGGTCATGAAAGATCATGGTGGTCTTATACTCATACTCCAATGGGATCGGGGAGCAAGGGTAGAGTGGAATTTGGCACTATATCACCAGGGTTGTACAGACACTGGGGGAGATCAGTGTCGGGCCACTAGACTCACGATACATGTTTCCTTACAGGCATACCTCAGTGGCACCTGATGTGCCACTTATACCCCTGGCCCTGTCCTGGCATTGTGTTCATTCCCCAACACTATCCCAGTCACTCAGGCATTGTGCTGGGTGGGGGGGGTCAGCTCCCTGTGGCATGGTCTGCAGATCACCCACCTGTTTGACTCAGCTGGTCCTTGGAGGCAAACCAGGGGAGTTTGGCGCAGGGACCCTGCTTTTTGTAAAATTGGCCACAGGATCCCTGGTTTATCTGGGGTTTGCTGTAACCCTTAGAGTGACATAAATTGCACCACTCTAAGGGTGCTTTGAAAATCGGGCCCTTAATCTTTTTGCCTTGTTAATACTGAGTGGGCAGGATAAAGCTCTGTCCCCACCACCCTGACAGGCAGTCACCTCCCCTGAGGACATACCTGGCTCAAAGATTCCTCCATGGATTCCTCATGGCATGGTCAGGAGGGGGAGGGCCATCCTCAGCCCTAGAGACACACATCCAGATCACGGGCTGGGTCCTCAGGTGGTGGTGTGACCTGGGGGTTGCAAGCAGGTAGTCACAAAGCCCGCTAAGCCCATTTTACACTTTTACTGTTCTAAACCCCTGCCAGGTATGAATGACAGTTCATGCCATGTAGAGACACACCCACTGCATCAAACCTCAGCTCTCCATTCATGTCATCTTGCTTACACCCCCACCAGATATCCACCTGGTGGCAGTCTACAGTGTAGTGACAAATCCTCCCCTGCCCAGAAGAGGACAGCAGTTCCAGGGATGCTCCATCCTGTCCTCTCTGGCCAAACAACAGTGACCCGAGTCCATTCCTGAACCTGGGATGCCAGCATTATGGCAAGTGAAGCATGATGCATCTCAGCCCTCTCTGCCACTGGGCCAGCTTAGGAGTTTGTGTTTTAATTAATTTTTAAGTATATTTATATATAAGAATATATTTAGTATATCATTATGCATCCTAGACTACTTTTTATGTGTCACAGGTTACAATGAACTCCACATTTTTATTGGTATAAAGTTGATTATTAATATATGTTACTTGATGCTGAACTTACAGCACTGGATGTAGGTTTAATACACTGTTTTTAGCTATAAACTGATTTTAGTAATAGGGTTCTGTTGCTTAGTAAAAGCTAGCTCAATAATGTGTGGGCTTTTTAAGCAAAAAGTTGTATTTCAACTAATTTCATTGAAATTGGGACTGAAACTGCATTTTTTATCTTTCAACAATAAATTGTCAAGGCACACAATATATACTGCAAAAAGTCTTCTGCCAATGCATCTTCCTTTGCATTAGAGATTTCTTCTTTTTCATTTTAGTGAAGTCTTTTTAATGGTTTGAAGATGGATATCACACATTCTGGTCAGGAACAATGACTAAATTGGAGGCAGTGAGAATTTTTGTGGGCAACTGGTATTGCTGATAGAAAGGAGAGTAAGCAAGAAGCTTAAGCCTAGAGGTATATATTTATATTTTCTCTCAATTCTTACAGTAGCAGTGTTAAGTGGGTAGGCGGAGTGCAGAGATTTTTAGTCAGTTTCTGGGATACTTTGAGATTTACTCTGTAACAGGTGATGAGGGGCACCTAGCTCAGGAAATTAATCTTGATAGTGAGTAGATTATGAAAGAACTGTGAATCACGTGTGAGATTTGGGGGAGCTGCCAGAGGCTTAGTGGGGACAGACAACTGGGGTACACCAGGAAGTAAGAAGGGGAGATAAAAAGAGTGACAGCCAGCATGTCCAATCCTGCTTGTGTCCATCCAATCACATAGGCCAGTACAGAAGAAGAGCATCTACATTAGGAACATCTGCAAAGCATCCACAGATAGTCCACAGTCTGCAGGAGACTATGCGGGGGGGGGGGGTAGCTACCAGACCAAGGTAAGGCAGTAACACATTTCTGTTTAATGCTTACAAAAAAACTAGAGGGAAGATCACTGCAGGTTGTAACCCTTACTACCTATGGGAAAATAGTGGTATACAACCAGAAAAAGTTAGGTACAGGTAGGAGGGTAAAAAATGAGGAAATAAGAGACATCAGAAAAATAAGAGCTAGAGGTAGGAATTCACTGGGAGTTGGAAGACGGCAGTGTGTACAGAGACAGTTGCTAGGCAAAGGAAGGAAAGATCATGGGAGTCATGCAGTATAATTAATGTGGGGTCATAGCCTTCTGGGACACCTTTTGAAGTGGTACCCCATTTGTACCCAATTCTATTTGTTGTGGGCAGAGGTTTCTGGACTCTGGACCATTTTGTCAAAGGTACAGAGGAACATCTGCCTCACTTAGGGCTCACCAAGTCAGCCATCATTCCCTAAAAAGATGCCTAGGCAGAGAAGGAGTGTATGGACCTTGGTGGGCTCTGGGAGGGTGAATGTGATGGGAAGGGTGCTCGCACCTCAGCCAGTACCACTACAGAATTCCTTTCCCATACTGGAGGGCAGGGTAGCTGGGAGTACACACCCATCACAGTGAGAAGGGTGGAAGTAGGAGTCCTCAGATGTGGAGTCCCTCTGGAGGGAGGAAGAGGGCTTCTGCAGAGAAGGTAGCAGCTGCTAGTGGAGGATTATACTGTTAGCGGGATAAACTTGAGGAAGGAAGTAGTGTTGCTTTGATAGTGCTTCTATAGATCCGACTATGCTCTGTTGGATGGTGGCACTATCCGGGTGGGATCTGACCCAGGATCCAGACAAATTTGAAGGGCGGATCCCATGTTGGATTATCTGATGCCAGATCCAGGGATCCAGTGCTGGATCCAGGAATCTGATGCCGGATCCCTGGATCTGGCATCTGATAACACAGGATCCAACCTGGATCTGAGGGGTCTGATTCATGGTTGGATAGCTGCCACTATTTGACAGATCCACTATCCTGCCAATATGGCAGGTATTTGGTGGATCTGGATTGCTTAGGATACTATCTGAACAACACTAGAAGGAAGGTGCTTTGGCTGGGAAGGTTGGAGAGCATATAAAGTTGATGGCTAGGGCAGCAAAAGATGGGGGAGCTAGATGTCATTGTCTTCCTTGGGACAAATGACCTGATGAGGGAGAGGGGTAGTGCAGGATAATTTCATAGAGTTGAAGAGGTGCTTGAAGCAGGTAGTATGCATGGTGGCTTTTTCCAATGTGTTACCAGTGTATCCTTTCATGAAGGTGACTATAGTCTTTGGTGGGAGGTTCAAATGCTACTTGGATGAGCATTTAAACTAGCAGGAGGGAGGCAGTAAAACAAAGGAAGGCAACAACTGCCCCCTGGATGAAGTAGCAGCAGGGAGGGAGAGCCAAGGAAGAAAACTCCCCTAAGGAATTGGCACAGAAAGGCATGTATAGGGACAAGGCAGAAGAAAAGAAAGATAAAAACTAGGTAAGTGAGGATAAAGGATTGAAGGAGTTAAGGAATGAGGAAATTAAAGAGGTGGGAAGAATGACAATGGGAGCTACAGGGTAAAATAGAGCCAGTACAGTGAGAAAAAAAGCATGGCAGTGACAGTAAGGAAATAAGGTGTGCAGAGCCATGTGCACCAATGCAAGGAGTCATGGAGACAGAATTCCAGACTTGAAAGCCATCATGGCCGAAGGTTACCTGAATTTAGATGCCAGTATGGAGTCATGTTGTAATGAACACCGTAACGAGGACATGGCCATACTGAGCTACTCAATGTTCAGGAGAGACAATGGAGAAAGGAGGGAGGAGAGTTGCTTTGCATGTGAGGGAGGGAATCAAGACCATAGAAGCATAGGGACACCAGGAGGAAAAGAAAAGGTTGGAGGTGCTGTGAGTCACCCTGGAGACATGCTCTGGGGCTGATATCCATATCAGGGTCATGTACAGGCCTCCAACACAAGATTAGGAGCTGGATAATGCTCATGGGAAAACCATCATCAGAATGGCAAGTAAGGGGGAGGTGATGCTATCTGGTGACATCATTCTGCCCACTGTGGAGTGGAGCCTTTCAGCTGCAGCTTCTGCAAGGAGTAGAGCCATCCTGGACTACCTAAAAAGGGATTTTTTCAGGCAGCTAGACACAGAACCCACTAGGGATGGAGCAATGCAGGACCTGGTGCTTACAAACAGGGACAGCATTGCAGACATCACAGTGGACATTCCCCTGGGTACCAGTGATCACCATACATTGAGGTTTAACATAAAGACTGAAACAAAGTATAATCACATGAGAACAATGGTTTTGGGCTTTAGAAGGGAGAATTTTAAAGAAATTGGGGACTGCCATGGATGTAGAGGTGGAGGCAGAGTGGGAACAATTAAAAGAGAGGGTGTAACTAAAGCCCCTAATCTTTACATGAAAGAAATGAGTAAAAGCAGAAGGTAAAAAGAGACAATTATCATCCTCTAAGGAAGTGCAAAGGAAGTGAAGGAAGAAAAGAGTGACATTCAAGATGTGTAAGGAAATACAGAGGGCAGAGGAGAGAGAGTAATAGCTAGTAAAGCAAAGGCAAGCAGACAAGGCGGTGAGGGATCAAATGAACAGAATGAGAAAAGAATTGCCAAAAAAGTCACTAAGAAGAGTAGCGCAAGGGGAGGGATAGTGAGGATTAGAAGGGCAGAGGAGGGAGACTGCCCAGAAGAGCAAGAAAAGGCAGGCATCCTGAACAAGTATTCCTGCTCAGTCCTCATACTGAAGGGGGGGATGGATCACTTGGGAATAGCCAGAACAGGGAAGGGAAGACATAGAAACATAGAATCATAGAAATTGACAGCACATAAAGACCGCTAGGCCCATCTAGTCTGCCCATTTTCCCTGCCTACCGTAAAAGCCACATATCCTACTTGATTTCCGACTTTACCTCCTTCTTCCTATTGCTAGGGATCCCCTACGTCTGTCTCATGCATATGTGAATTCTCCTCACTGTGTTTGCCCCACCACCTCTGCTGGGAGTCTATTCCATGCATCCATCACCCTTTCTGCGAAGAAATACTTCCTCCCACTACCCGTTAATCTATTCCATTCCAACTTCATGTCATTCCTCCTCTTTCCTGGGCATCTCCTTTTCTGAAAGATATTACCCTTTGGTACCCTATTTATGTCTTTTAGGTATTTGAAGGTTTCTATCATATTTTCCCCCATCTCTCCTCCAGGGTATACATATTGAGGTCTCCCAATCTCTCCTCATATGACTTTTGGTGCAGGCCCAGCACCATCTTCATTGTCCTTCTTTGAACTGCCTCCACCCTGTGTACGTCCTTCTGGAGATGTGTCCTCCAGAACTGGACACCGTATTCCAAATGAGGCCTCACCAATGATCTGAACAGTGGCATCACCACCCCCCTCCTTCTACTGGTGATACTTCTCCCTATGCACCCCAGCACCCTACTGGCTCTCCCCACAGTCTTGGTATATTGGTTGGCCACATTTTGGTCATCAGATATGATTACCCCCAAATTTCTTTCCTGTTTGGTGACCAGCAGTTTCACCACAACCCCCCTCCCCCCATTGTATAATCCTCCTTTGGGTTCTTGCACCCCAAATGGATGAGTTTGCACTTTTTCACATTAAATCTCAGCTGCCACACTCTGGACCATTCCTCTAGTTTATCTTGGTCCCTCCTTAATTTTTCCACCCTTTCCAGAGTGTCCACCCTGTTCCAGATCTTAGTGTCATAGAAACATAGAAACATAGACTTTGATGGCAGAAAAGTACCGCTTGGCCCACCCAGTCTGTCCATTTCCCTAAGTATTGGATAAGCTGCAAATACTAGTTAAACAACAGCCTACTTCCTCCTACCCCCTACTAGAATTGCCTTATGTCTGTCCCATGCATTCTTGAAAATGGGAAGAGCATGGTAAAACCATGAGTATAGTGACAGCATAATCATGAATATACTTGATAGATGGCAAATATGTTCCCTCACCTAGAATTGAACCTTTGACTCTTTGCTTGTAAAGCAAGCACACATCCAGTGTGCCACCTGGGGAGCTTCATCTGCAAAGTTCCCCTCCAGCCCATCCGCAATGTCACTTATGAAGACATTAAACAGGACTGGGCTCAAGACTGATCCCTATGGCACCCTGCTGGTCACCCTCCTTTCCTCAGATTGAGCACCATTTACCACGACCCTCTGACTTTTATCACTCAAGCAGTTCCTAACCCAGTTTATCAACTTGTGATCCACTGCCAGCCTGCCCAACTTGTTTACCAGTCTTCTAAGTGGAATGGTATTGAAGGCCTTACTGAAATCCAGGGAGGTCACATCCACCTCTCCCTCTTGATCTATGACTTTAGTCACCCAGTCAAAGAAATCAATTAGATTTGTTTGATATGACTTTTCCACTGTGAATCCATGCTGTCTCAGATCCTGTGCTCTGCTGGATTCAAGGTGTACCCATATCCTTTGCTTAAGTAGTGATTCCATAACCTTCCCCACTAATGAGGTGAGGTTGACTGGTCTATAATTTCCCAGCCTCCTCCCTACTGCCACTTTTGTGAAGAGGGATTACATCTGCCCCCCTCCATTCCTCTGGAATCATATTGAGTGGCTTGTTGAACGGGGCTGCCAGTGGTATCACCAGCACCCTACCCTTAGTTCCCTTAATGTAGGATGTATCCCATCTGGTCCCATTTCCTTTTCCACTTTCAGTTTTGTGAGTTCTTTTAGGACTCTCTCTTCCATAAATTGACTGGTGCCCATGTCCCTCTCATATTTGTTCATGTTGCCTAGCTGTGGTCCCTCACCTTCTTCTTCTGTGAATACAGAACAAAAATATTTGTTCAGTATTGATGCTTTTTCCAGGTCTCCTTCCACACACTCCTCCTCTTCTTCTTCTCCTTTAAGCCTTACTGTCCCACCCCTAGTTTTTCTCCTTTCACTAATGTACCTATAAAAAGCCTTGTCTCCTTGTTTTACCTCCTGTGCTATTTTTTCTTCTATTTGTGCCTTTGCACTCTAAAATGATTTCCCTGCCTCCCTCTGTCTATCCAGATACAATACCCTGTCCTTCTCCTGCTGTATTTCCTGAACGCCATCTGTTCTCCCTTACCTTCCCAGCCAGTGCCTTTCAGAACCATAGTGGCTTTCTTTTTCTCTTGCCCTTGTTTATTTGCCTATTGCAAAGGTACGTCACCTCCACTCTGGCTCCTTTCAGATGGGACCACTGCCCCCCCCTCCCCACTTTGTCCCTCTCTGCCAGGGCATGCTTGAGACATATCTCCATCTTAATAAAGTTCATTTTCCAAAGAGAGTGCAGAGGACACTTGTAACTCTAAAGGTGGACAAAACAATGGGACCAGATGGGATACATTCTAGGGTTCTAAATAAAATCAGGAAGGTGCCAGCTGCCCTACTGACAGCCTTGTTCAACAACTCACTGAAAACAGTTGTGGTTCTGGTGGACTGGAGATGAGCTGACGTGATCCCTCTACATAAGAGCTGCAGCAGGGAGGAGCCCAACAAGACCACGCATAGGCCAGTCAGTCTTACTTTAGTGGTGGGGAAATTAATGTAAACCCTGCTAAAGTAAAAACTGGTAGAGTATCTTGAATCCAGTGGGATGCAAGAATACAGGCAGCATGGACTCACTGGGGGGAGGTCGTGCCATGAATCTGAGGGATTTCTTGGGCTGGGTGACCAGAGAAATAGATCAGAGGAAGGTAGTGGACATATTTTATCTGGTCTTCAGCAAGGCCTTCAACACTGTACCACACAGGAAGCTGACAAAGAAACTTAGTAAGCCTGGGATGGGACACAAAGTAGTAAATTTTGTTATAAACCAGTTAACAGACAGGAAACAGAGGGTGGTGGTAAACAGCACTCACTCAAATGATGGAGGAGTGACCAGTGGGGTGTTGCAGGGCTCAGTACTGGGTCTAAGCCTCTTCATAAGTGACATTGCTGAGGAACTGGAAGGAAAGGTATGCTTTTTTGTAGATGATATCAGAATCTACAATGGTGTGGACACTCAAGAGTCAGTGCTGAGAATGAGCAGGGATCTAGAGAAACTCAAGGAGTGATGAGAAGCATGACCTTTGAGTTTCAGTGCCAAAAAGTGTACAATCATGCACACAGGGAACAGGAACCAAGGCACTGAGTCTAGGATGGGAGGGTACTGACAGCCACTAAACAGGAAAAGATACCTGCGCTTATCATATCTGATGACAACAAGGTGGCAGGACAGTGTGACAAAGCAGTGGACAGGGCTCATGGGATTCTGGGTTGCATAGGGAGGGGTATATCCAGCAGGAAGAGGAAGGTGGTGTTGCCACTGCATCAGTGGTGAGACCTCACTGGGGGGAGGGAGGGTATTTGAACATTTATCAAGTTGCTGGTATGATTAACGAGCATTAAAATACAATTTAACAACTGTTTAACAGTTTCTTCTCCATATTAGACCTGCAGGAATAGCAATTGCAGAAACAGTGGCAATTGCTAACAGTACCACACAGAATCAATATGCAGATGAGGACTGTGGCCATGCATATCAGGTAGTCACATATTCAAGGATTATTGATTCCACAAAGTGAGTGCGATCACAGATAGAATGCTGGGAAAAAGTAGGTGGTGTCCAGTTGCAAATCAGTACAGGGATGCAAAACACCTGTGCAGGGCACTACAAAAGGTAGGCAAGCCTGTGTGGGACACAACCAAACACACACCATGCCCACATACAGATTGCTGCCAGAGCTCACCTGGGATCTGGATGAGACTCAGGCCTATGCAAGTTGCCAACACAAACCTGTCCCATGGTCATATACCCCCACCAGGGTCCATAGACCCTGCCACATACTTGGAGCTGTCTGTCCAGGTGATAGAGAACCAGTACCAGCTAGAATGCAACACCATCAATGAACTGTGTGACATACTCCTGGAGGACCTCCAGAGCAGCATAGCTGAGAGTCAAGCAGTGTCGGTGAAACTGAAGGCTACAGCCAGGCTGTGCTTTCTTTCTACTAACACATTCCAGACACCGTGTGGGGACACTTTGAGGATCACACAATCAGTAACGTCCCATCTACTAACCTGCTTCCTAGATGCTCTGATCAAGAGGTGTGAGAACTACATCACATCACAGGAGCAGAGATCAGCAACATTGCAGTCGTTTTACTTGGTTGCATTCAATTTGCTGGGCGTAGTGGTCTCTTCACCCATGTCGCCATCAAGGCACCACCTGGGGGGGAGGCATTTGTCAATTGGAAGGTCTTCCATTCCTCAAATGTCCAGGTGGTTTGTGATGGCAACTTCAGGATTACAAATGTAAAACAAAAACATTTCTGGCACTCACAACTTCAAACAAGCATTTGTCCATGCCGAATGTTGTCGTGCTGGCACTGGCTTTGGTAGTGCAGTGCGGAAACACATTTTGGGCAGGATGTGAAAAATGACAGCTGTACTGTTCATAAGGAGGTGTAAAAAAATGGCAGTGTTGAAAATGTGGCATGTAAATATTGCAAATTTGCGAAGTTACAAGGGTACATGGGAAATGCACAACGCATGCTTGTAACACAGTCATTTTATGGGCTTTTGGCACCAAATTTTCAACATAGGTATTTTAGCATCTCTGCTCATGTATAGTGTCACTGTCATTTCCTCAAACTGTCCCAAAAAGTGATTTCACGCAGCAACCACGCTATTCTGTGCTGGACGTGTGAAAACACATTTCGGGCAGGATATGTAAAATGACAGCTGTACTGCTCATCAAGAGGTGTGGAAAAATGCCAATGGTGAAAATCCAGAGTGAAAATATTACAAATGCACGTTACGAGTGTGCGTGTAAACTGCACAAACCATGCTTGTAACACAGTCATTTTATGGAGTATCGTCACCAAATTTTCAACATAGACATTTTAGGACCTCTGCTCATGAACAGTGTCACTGTCATTTTCGTAATCTCCCCCAAACACTGATTTCCCACAGCAACCATGCTATTGTGTGCCGGAAGTGCGGAAACACATTTTGACCAGGAAGTGAAAAATGACAGCTGTACTGTTCAAAAGGAGATGTGAAAATGTCAATGTTGAAAATCTAACATCAAAATATTGAATTAGGTGAGATTCACAGTGTCCGTAGCAACTGCATAGCGTACACTCGTAAAACAACTCCCATTTTTGAATTTTACTCCAATTTGCAACATAGGCTTTTGAGAGCCCACTCATGAACACTGCCACTGTCCCGGCATTATCGGTCCCAAAAGTGATGCCATGCAGTGACTGCGAAATCACCTTTCTGGACTGATTAATGTCATAACAGTGCCAGAATTCATGAGAAGGGGTCCCAAAAACCCTATGTTGAAAATTTGGTGCAAAAATTCCCAAAAATGCACGAGATATGCATCAAAGTTGAAAAAATCCTATTTGTTCCATTATGCAGCTTACCGGCATTTCCTCAGTTTGCGGTCAGCTTTGAAGAGTGCAGACATGTTCCCAGTCCACCGAAGATCATTGCATCAAGCTCCGGAGGTAAGTATAGGGTGAGGGGGGTTTGGTGAGGCAGGGTGCATAGCGGATGGGTGCGGGTGGTGGGAGGGGGGTAGGGAGACTACAAGGGACCATTTTCTGCTTACAGGTGTAAAAAAAACACATCGCAGATGGTTTTCTTTTTTTACAGGTTTTTTGGGGATACAGTAGTCGACGGGGGATTGGGCACCCCCATAGGCACATAAGGAGTGGGGGACAATAGCTGAGAGGGATTGGACACCCCCTCAGTGCAGAAGAAGAGAGGAACATCATGCCGATGAGGAGTGGGCTCCCCCGTTGGCACATTAAAGTGGGAAGGGGGGACGGATGCCAATGGGGATTGGGCATCCTGTCGGCAAACAACAAAAGTGTTGGGGGGCATGAGCCGAGGGGATTGGGCGCCCACAGCAAGCAAAAAAGGAGGGGGGACACATTATGCTGATGGGGAGTGGGCTCCCCCATCGGCACATACATGAGGGGCAGCATAAGCCGACCGGAGATTGGGCACCCCCTAAGTCGGCAGTTTAGCGGCCACTGTGCCACCATGTTTGTAGCTGGCAAAGCATGTAGGAAGGTCCGCTGCATGTGATGAGCTTTGCTCACATTGCAGTGGACCTTTCCTTAGATGTGCTCACCCGGGTGGTGTGGCGCCAGCATGCAGGCTGATTAGGGAATGAGGGACGCACCTACTGGTGCATGCCCTGCATTCGCCCAACAGCGACTGCACCTCCAAATCTCCACTACCACAAGATGTTGGCTGTGCAAGCACGCCAACATAAAAAGGGATGCATAAATACTTTTCAGATGAAAACTTTGTTCATACATTACATAATTTAGTAAACCTATGACAACTTCGTCTGGCCTGACGTGTTTTGGATTATCATAAATCCTTGAAAAACATAAAGTAAGAGCAAAGTTTTTGTCTGAGAGGTACGGTATTTGTGCATCTCTTTTTTGAAGTTGTGAGTGCCGGAAACATTTTGTTCTACTGTGCACTGTGTTTCTGTGCACCTGTTCCCTGTGCTCAATCATTTTGTTGAAAAGGATTACAAATGTGTAGCAAAGTACCATGGGGTACAAATAATGCCTCCATCTGGCACAACTCTTCCCTGTGCTAGATGTTTGAGACTGGGCTAATAAAGGATGGATGGCTACTTGGTAAGTATAGCACCCTCGCATGCAAACAACATATGCTGCTTACCCTCCTCCATGGGTGACAGTGTATATTCCTGGATTTCCTGGCTGATCACAGTGGTGCTGTGGCAGGCAGTTGGCAGTGAGGAGCCTTACAGTAAGGCTCACCAGGCCACACATAACATCATCAAAAGGATCTTTGGATTTCTCAAGATGAGGTGAAGGTGAAATGAGGTGTGGGAAAGTACCTATGGGGAGATGCTCGAGGAGCTCAACATGTTCACGTTGGAGGAGAGGAGGGAAGGGGGGACATGATAGAGGTCTTCAAGTACATGAAGGGGCTAAATGGGAAGGTTCAGCTGGGGTGCTCCAAAGGAAGGGGAGGGGCAACTAGAGGGCATGGGTGGAAGCTAGAGGGGGAACAACTTGGGGAGGGAAGGAGGAGGTGCTACTTCACTGAGAGGGTGGTGGAACCATGAAATGCACTGCCTAGGGGACTAGTGGAGGCAGAGACTATAGAGGGGTTCAAGAGGGGTTGGGACAGGTACCGGTAGGGTTGTGCTGGCAAAGTCCAACACAGGGGGAATATCTCGGACTGCAAATGGAGAAGCCCGAGGGAGTGGGGGTGGGGGGAAAGCAAGGTTAGCTCCCAGGTTGGGGGCTGACCAAATGAGCAGACATTAAAGACTATTAGGCCTACTCTGCTGGCATTTTACTACATTAGTATGTTAGGTGCTGATGCCAGGACTGGTCCGTTGGGTCTCTGCAATACAGCCCTCAAAATGTGTGCAAGATATTCCTGGCCGCTGCATCCTCCACAACATAGCAGTCCAACGTGTGATACCAATGCACAGCACTGAGGGTGACACCATGGATGATGATGATGGGTCACTGATGGCAGAACAGGCACTAGTTCACTATGGCAGGCATGACCAAACTATGGCCAGATGCTCCAAGGAGGTAAGGAAATGCCTGATTGAACAGAGCTTCACAGAGACAAGGTTATACACAAAGCAGCAGGGTACATCTTAAAATACTTTTACTACTAAATCAACATAATTGTATGGAAAATAGCCAGCCCACTGGTGCAGTGGTTGGATTTCCACTTCCGGCACTGGTGAACTGGGTTCAGGAATGGGCCTGGGTCATCGGAGGGCCGGCTGGGGGGAGAAAGATTGAGCATCCCTAGGACTGCTCTCCTTCTCTGTGGGTTGGGGGGGGTCTCTGCACTCAGTACAGGAGTGATGCCTTGTGGAAGCTAGGTGCATCACTCTGAGCACTGATGCATGGTCAAGGGGCACTGGGGCGGGACAGACGTAGGCATCATTGCACACCTCCACCCCAGCCTATAGGAACAAAAATTCCTCCTTGCCAGATGTCTCTATGACACCCTGCCCCCTGGCTTCAATTAACTGCCTGGCCGAGGGCTCTCCCAGCCAGTTATGATCACACAGTGCTGACATCTGCCGCGGTGCCGTGCCCTGCCTGCTGGGGGGCAAGCCAGGAGTGACCGGAGGAGTGAGGGGCTTAACAGGCAGTGGAAGCCTGGGAGCACCATGACCAGGGCAGAGCTCTGACAGACAGCAGGAGGACAAAAAGTGAAGTAAATATATATATAAAAAAAAAGAATTGTATGGAAAATAACAGGAAAGAGTACACAAATACAGATAGAGGGAAATAGGGAGAGAGACAACATTAAATACACTGCACCTAGCATGGGGGACATTGCATGGGGGTAGTTAGCACAGAGGAAGGGACAAACAGAAATAAAGTGCACCTAGCATGGGTGGGGGGGATTGCATGGGGATATGAAGCAGAGGGGAAGTGACAAACAGAAATAAAGTGCACCTTGTATGGGGGAAATTGCATGAAGATAGGCAGCAGGAGAAGGGACTAACAGAAATAAAGTGCACCTGGCATGTGAGGCATTGTATGGGGTAAGTAGCTCAGGGAAAGGGACAAACAGAAATAAAATGCACCTGGCATGGGGGCATTGCATGGGGATAAGCAGCACAAGAGAAGTGACAAAGAGAAATAAAGGGCACCTGGCGTGGGGGTACTGCATGTGGATAGGTAGCACAGGAGAAGGGATAAACAGAAATGAAATGCACCTGACACAGGGTGCATTGCATGAGGAGAGGCAGAACAGGTGAAGGAACAAACAGAAATAAAGCACACCTGGCACAGGGAGTGGCATTGCATGGGGTTATGGCACAATGGAATGGACAAACAGAAATAAAATGCACCTGGCATTGGGGGCATTGCATGAAAATAAGGAGCACAAGAAAAGGGACAAACAGAAATGATGTGACCCTTGCACAGCAGGTAGCATTGCATAGGGATAGGCTGCACAGGGGAAGGGACAAGCTGACATAAAGTGCACCTGGCATGGGGGGGGCATTGCATAAGGAAGAGGTATGATAAAAGGAAATGTTCTCTCTGCTGCCTAGGTGCAGCCCAGTGGGGTTGCTGCACAGGGGATCCAGGCAATGGTGTTCACTTGACAATATACCCACAAGTCCCTCTTCCATGTGTGGTTCACTCCTGTGGAGCAGTGTCCTCCATGAACCCCTAGTCAACAGGGATCATGGATGAATTTGCAACACACCCATGGCCACCTACAGCTATGCAGGCCAATGGCTGTGCCAATATAAATGGCCCCAGTGCTGACCACACGGCTGGGCTTGGATGCAGTGGGTACCTGGTCTCACCCCTATGTGGTATCTTCCTTGTATTATGATCCACCAGTGCCTGCTGCTGAGGAGTCCTCTGGGATATTGCCATGGCTACCTCCACCAAGCAGGTCAGGGATGCTGCCTGTGACTCTGCAGCTACATTACTGTAGGTCAAAAGATCTGACTGATCCTCCTGTGCAACAACAATGCACAATAGCAGGCCATCATTGTGGCACATGATGGTCAGGGTGGTTTGCCTGTAGCCCTGCTCCTGAACCTTGGCCATCAGTGCCTGCAGCTCCTGTGCCACAGATGCATGGGTCACAAAAGCAACCCTGCAAATATCCTGATATGTGGTGTTCATATGGAGGGACCAAGATTGTGGAGATGAGGAACAATGCTGTGATGCCCTTTGGAGGCTGCATGGAAGTGACTGTGTGTTGCCTCTGGGTTGCACGTCCCCCTCCTCTGATGTATGGGTTCCCTGGATAGGTGACTTATGCTGAATCTTTTCCTCCTTCTTCTCCTCCTCCTCCTCCTCCCCCCATCCCCTCCTCCTTGAGCACTTCATAGTGAGCTCCAACTCCCCCATCTCTGTGTCCAAGAAGAGGATCATTGTACACTCCTCCTCTTGTTCCACCTCTTGTTCCACTTCCTTCTCCCCCTCATGGTCCTCCCCAGTCAAGTCTTTCTCCCTTGATTGGTTGTCACTTTCATCTGAGTAGTCATCTGGGCTGCTGTCAATGCCATCATCACCATCAGGTAGATCTAAGGAAGGGAATGACCTGCCCAGTGACTCTGAGGGTTGAGGAGCTGGATGCCACACCTCACGCCACACTGGCGATCCGAGTTCGGGAGTGAGCTCGGGCACCGGGGGTTAGCAGGGATCGGGCAAGGATCAAGCACCTACAGGGCTGCTCTCCTCCCCTGGGGGATAGTTGGGATTTATACAGTGCACTAGTGGCTCCCGGTAGAGATCAGGGGTGCTGCAGTATGCAGACAGCATGTTAAGTAGCATTGCTGACATTGGCAGGGTTGCCATGCGCCATGACATCAGGGGTGCCCACGCAAGGGGGGAGAGTACCAGAACATGGGAAAAGCCCATCTCTGTGGGGTAGGTGATGGCACCTGACCCCCATGCCCACCGCCGGATTCATCTCGCCTGGCCTTCCAATTCCTCTGCCCATGCCCTCAGCTACAGCCAGGGTCTGACTTGTAAGAGTGCCCAAAGAGGAGGGGTAGACACACCCCAGAGGGGTTAAGCTGGAGTACTGGCTGTGGGAGGAAAGTGGAGGCTTAGGGCCGGGAGAACCTCAGGTGGTCAGAAACAGACAGGATGCCTGAGAGAGGCTCTGCAGGCCGTGACAGGAAGGAAAAAGAGATGTAAAACCAAAAAAAATAGAAGCAAGGGAACACAGGGAACTGTAATATAAATGGGCTAACAGCACAGCTATGTTACACACCGCCACACCCAAACTGATCAATGCTAGAAGCACAAATCCCACCACAGGCAACTGTGGCATGCAGACCCCCCCATGCACACCTTGAGCAGCATGTGTACCCTGACAAGTGGTGGAACAGACAACACCTGCATCACCAATGGCACTGTGAATGCCCATGCCACCCACGTGTAACCCTGACCCATGCCATATGGTGGTACAGTATTAGAGGTAGGCAAATGTATACTGTGACATATCCTGGTGGCTCACAGCACTGCTCTTACAATAATAATATAGGCTTTAACTCCAAACACAGCTACATATGTTCTACACAGTTATGTGCATGTACTCACCCTTGCAGCTGCTTGTGGCCATGGTGTTGATGCCACCCTCCATACCCTCTACCTTTTTGTGGCCCAGGATGCCAGTCACACACTCCTCCTCTTGTGTGAGGTTGAATTGGTGGAACAACACCAGTGGCCTGTAGGTCTTGTCTTGCCCTGACCATCTTCTCTTTGGTGCATCTACATATCGCATAATACTGCTTCTTTACCACCTCAAAAGGGTACCCCCTGCCACACTCTGCATTAATTGCCTCGGTCAAAGCCTTACATGCTGCCATCCTGCATTATGAGGGGACATTAGTGTGGAATCGGTCTTCCTTGGCTGGTTATTCCTGAGCCAGAATCTGTGTGGAAAAGACAGTTCTGAGTACATTATACACCACAAATCCCCTTATCACACACATGACAGTATAAATGCCCCCCCACTCATGCAATTGCCAGGTGTAGCTGTGGTGCAGACCAGTGGACAGGACAGGTTTCTGTATGGGCTCAATCAGATGCACATGGCTTTTTTTTAATTTAATATAGTACTTTATTAAATTTCACAGAGGCAAACATATAACAAACAAAGAGAACAAAAACATCCATACTCCTTGCCGTGGGTGTCCCGAGGGGGCACAAGTAGTGCAGGTCTTTACAGTAATGTTAGATTCATACATAGAATGTGCAATTAGGATAAATCATAAGGGGTGGAGGTTATTCAGAGCCTCCAGTTCTATCTAATGTAGACAGTATCCCAACAATACAATATTATTTACCCAACTCTGAAGATAATGTATAAAGCATGTGGAGGTTCCTCCAGTGTTTATCTAAACTATGTAATCTATGCTCTAGGCTAGCAATCATTTTCTTTTTACATAAATTACCAAGAATTCTGCAACCATTTATTATAAGTGATACAGTTCTGATCCATTCAATATCTTAGAATGGTTTATTTAACAGATGCTGATATCATAGTCATATAATATTTCCTTTCTGTTACAGAGAAATTTCAGTAGTCCCCAATAAAAGAGGTTGGTCAGACCCAACAGCGGATCCATTCTGGCTCTAGTCTGTTCCCATAAAGTATTGACTTTGGTGTATTCCCAAAAACATATGGATTAGTGTATCTCATCCCTTCCCATATCTAGTGCATGTATCAGTGGCAAGTTTGCCAATTGTGAACAATTTGGATGGCGTATAATAAAACTTGTTTAATGTACTGAACTGTGTCAGTCAGAGTGTTCCACTTTTACATTATTTATAAGTATCATACAATACTTGATGCCATGACATTTGTTGATTGGAATAAAGTGAGTCCTAATAAGGAGACTTGCCATCTGATCTGAGGAAAGAGTTTTCAAAGATTATATTATACAATAGAGAAATTGCATGCCTTGGGGTTGCAGTTTGTGTCAATTGTTGGATCACCACACTGTGATCAACATTCCATTGTGGTAAGCCTATATTGGGAGGGCTAAAGCCCGAAGTTCAATGCTGGGGAATAGCTCCTCCCACATTTCCCTTAAAGGCCAGCTTCCTACAGTAGTGCCCTGCTTAGTGAGTTGTAAAACACTCACCATCCACCCCTGCCTCCTCCTTCTCCAGAAACCTGCTCACCCTTGGTACTGGGCTTACTATTCCCTACTCACTACCCCGTTTCCCTACCAAGGGTGGGAATAGAAAAAAGCCAAAAGTAAGTTACGTTACACAGGCACTACTGACTTCATATGCTATTCACCAAAACATTGAAGCCTTGATATCCCATGTATCAATTGTACAAATTTATGGACATATTTATTTGGTTGTTGTTGGGTAGCTTCAAATGTTTGAAATGGGACAAGACATCCCTCTGAAATTATTTGTGCTAGTGTGATAATATTTAACAGCTGGCCAAAAAGTGGAAACTATGGGCCTATTAACAATCTAAAAGTTTAAGTTACTGTATGTAGCACAGGTTGAGATAGGTCTTTCCTAA
Source organism: Neoceratodus forsteri (assembly GCA_016271365.2). Classification (NCBI taxonomy): domain Eukaryota; kingdom Metazoa; phylum Chordata; order Ceratodontiformes; family Ceratodontidae; genus Neoceratodus; species Neoceratodus forsteri. Next base: position 273,998,811 of record CM057453.1, on the reverse strand, counting down.
ATGCAACCTGAAGTATAAGTGTCTGTTGAGCCTTGACTTTTAGAGAGAAAGTAAGAACTGAGTTATTAAGAACTGGCTGGAGTTGTTTAGGCATTTTATAGGGACAAAAGATGGTATGGTGCTTTTCCTTCTACAAAGTTTGTTTTCCTTGTGTAATCACTGGGGTATATGTCCCTTGAATTCTTCAGGAAGGAGATCCTTGGAAATCCATTTTAAGAATTTGCTGGCATGAACCGCTAGGTAACAGATTCTGAAGTGTGGCAACCATAAGCTTCCCAGAATCTTGGGTGCTGCTTGCTTATGATATGCTCTGTGAGCAGGTTTACCTTTCCAGAGAAATTGTGTAATTACTAAATATATCTTAGAGAACCACATTAGGGGTATATAAATATTAAGCATACTAAGCTAATAATCGAGGTAGAATAAGTGAGGTAGAATATTCAATTTTATTACACTGATATGACACCATAAGGTAAGTGATAAAGGAGCCCATCTCTCCAAGTCAAGTTTAATTATTTTATTATTTATTTTTATTTATTTCTTGGATTACAATACCTTTGAGCCAGAGGCTCTTTTACAAAGGTTCCACGTCAGATAAAAGACAAACAAAGATATATACAGTAGTAAGTTACAAAAAACAGGTAATGTGAACAGTGCATGATAGACAAAATTATGTGCAAACCTAAGTAGAATACAGAATAACAATGCAGCAAGGCAAAGGCTCTGTCATGATAGGGTAGGGGAGAATTGGAGCTGGGGTATGGAAAGGGGGGATAAGATAGACAGAAAAGAGAAGCTTAGATCAATGGAAATGGGGATAGATGGAGGGGGAGGAGAAATAGAGGTCCAAGGAGTGGTCAGTTTCACGAGAAGTGGGGGGGTAGCTTAGGTCAGAAAAGATCACTAAATTTAGTAGCTTCTGTGTCCTAATAGATGGGAACAATTCTATTCCAAAATACTGCAGCTTTTTGGCAGACCAGGTTAGTCCTAAAGCCTCTGTTTCGTGTTTGGATATACCAGCATTAAGCAGCATGACTAGTGTTTTTGCTATGTTTAATTTAAAGTTAGATAGTGTTCTGCATTCTTGAATGACTGTTAGGGCTGCCGGCATAGACAAGTTTGGGGATTTATTTATTTGTTTGTTTGTTTATTTATTTAGCAGATTACAATACCTTTGAGCCAGAGGCTCTTTTACAAAGGTTCCATGCCAGGTAAAAGACAAACACAGTTACATAATAAGTTACAAGAAACAGATAAAGTGAACAGTGCATGATGTACAAAATAAAGTGCAAACTTAAGGAGAATACAGAATAACAATGCAGCCAGGCAAAGGCTATATCATGATAGAAGCTGGAGGTAGACTAGGAGTGGTCGTGGGGGTATGGGAAGGGGAGGATAAGATAGACAGAATAGGGAAGCTTAGATCACTGGGAATAGGGATAAAGGGTGGGGAAGAGAAATAGAGGCCCAAGGGGGGTCAATTTCACGATAAATGGGGGGATAGCTTAGGTCAGAAAAGATCACCAAATTTAGTTGTTGCTGGGTCCTAATGGACAGGGACAATTCTATTCCCAAATATTGGAGCTTTTTGGGAGACCAGGCTAGTCCTAAAGCCTCTGTTTCATGTTTAGATATACCAGCATTAAGCGGTATGACTAGTGTTTTTGCTGTGTTTAATTTAAAGCTAGGTAGTGTTCCACATTCTTGAATGACTGTAAGGGCTGCTGGCATGGACCAATCTGGACATTTATTTATTTGTTTTGGTAATAGGATAGGTGCGCTAGGCATAAAAATGACTATTTTCAGGCTCGAACTGGGAAAGTGCAGACAATGAAAATACAAATACAATGCAGATACAAATGCTGCACACAACGTTTTACATTCAACATCAAAATACAGAGCAGGAGTAGTACAAAAACAGTTCAATTAACAGCTCAAATCAAGGAATACCAGATCAAAGAGCATAGCCAATAGAGAATAAATATAATCAGCACATATTCAGTGCACAGTGGAGTGAGCATAAAACTGTCAGGAACATCTATTAAGTTAGTAATAACATTATACTGACAGGCCCAGTTTGAAAGTGCTAAAATGTTGGCTAACAAGCATATACAGGAGAAGGTAACAATTGGGGAGGAGAGGTTTGAGTGTGACTAAGCTCAGGGGGGATGGAAGCAGGAGCAGTTGTCAGATTGCAGCAGATATTCTCTTAAGTGGTGTTTAAATCTAGCATGAGTAGTAGTGAGATGAATATTAGAAGGTAGGGAGTTCCAGAGTGCAGGTGCAAGGTGAGAAAAAGCTTGAGCACCCATGGCAGTTTTACATCTGGGCACTTGAAAGAGAATTTGGTCACCAGAGGAGGTCATAGTTGGAGCTTAGTGGAGCCAGCAGCTGAGCTAAGGATGGGGGAACATTAGTGCGGAATATATTATCAATAAGGATACCAAGGGAATAGTGATGGTGAGCTAAGGGCAAGAACCAGTGAAGGGCTGCTATGGAGATGGCAGTGATGCATCCAGTGATGTGAGGCCACTGCAAATTGGCATATGTTATTGTACTTGGTATTCCACTTAAGAAGACCTGATTTAGAGGTACCAGCCTAGGTAGCAGAACTGTAGGTTAAAAGGTTCAAGAGTATATCATCCGCATAAGCGGAGGTAGCATAAGAGAGCTATTACCTAACCTTATACCCTGGATATTTGGAGTATTTTTAGGCTTGACGATTGAGGGCTTGAGAAAAAGATTGAATAATAAAGGGGAAGGGCAACCTTGCTGAGTTCCTTGATACATCTCTATGGCCTCTGAGAAGACTCCATTACAATGTGTATGAGCTCTGGGTCACATGTACAGGACTTGTATCCACAGCTAACAGAACAAAGAAACTACCTGCCCCATAGGATTATTTGTGTGCTGAGAGTCAAATCTTCAAGCAAGTAGCCTCCACCCCCTGGGAACCCTACCTACCTGCCCAACCTGGTCCCTGGTGGGTAGAAGCTAACTCCCTGCCTGTTCAGGTGTCATCTGAAGGTGTGTCCACAGGCAAACCTCACCTGCTGCAGTTCTTTGCTGGCTCCTGCATAACTAACATCTGAAAAGTCAGAGGTCATGGATTCTCTTAATTGGGTGCCAAGTGAACTCTAATCTGTTCCTTTTCTTATGGCCTTTATGGTCTCTTGTGCCCTAACTTTGAGATGCCTGGTGGTCCTGCCCACATTTCATTTGGGACAGGAGCACTAGGCAGCATACACCACATTGTCTGACTGAGAACTGACAAACTGACCTACCTCTACTGGTTTTCTTGAACCCAGGATAGTTGGATCCTACCTTCAAAGTGCTCCAGATAATGTTGGCAAAGAGTCATTTACTTAGCAGCTTTGAAATATGTGAAGTAATACAACATTTGGATGGGTACAAATGCTTTAAAGCTGGAGAAAAGCTGCTGCTTTTAAATCACCGACAATGTTGTAATGCTCTATTTCATGGTGTATGGAATGGATTAGTTTAGGTATCAAAGACTGATGCCTTCACCCACCATCCCAGGAATAAAGTGGTATAGGATGGGGCGAAGCAGGCAAGCAGCTCAACTGTCATGCCACTGAGCTGGTGGTATAAGACACTTACTTCTTTCTCACCTCTGTTTATATGTGTTCCATAAATGTGCACATCACACTCCTGTGTGATTGTTACAAGTAAACATTTGTGTTGCCATTGGGTTGTGTATTTGAGAATGAGTTATGTGCTCTGGGACAGCCCAGGTTCCAGTTGTCTCAGTGGTGCAGTTGGTTAGTGCAATCAGAATGATATTCCAAGTGGTCTGAGTTCAAGTCCCAGCTGAGGCACTTACTTCTTTCTCACCTCTGTTTGTATGTGTTCCATAAATATGCACATCACACTCCTGTGTGATTGTTACAAGTATAAGGCACTATCAAACATTAAATAATTTTGTAAAAACAAAAACAAGGTGCTGCGTCAGCATGTGGTCTGAAAGCAAAACAAAATGGTAATATTAAATGCATTCTGAAAATAGAAAATAGATTTAAAAATCTAGATTTCGACCTTCGGTCTCCTTCAGGAAATATGAAAAAGAGAAAAAAGCAAAGTTAGTGTAGAGGGGAGGTAAAATAAGGGATATATATGTTGGGAAAGAAAAAAAGGGAAGGCTCTGGGAAAAAAGTGATAAATGGCAAGATTAAGAGAGAATCTGGGAAACAAAAAGGTGATGATGAGGAAAAACATGGTGTAATAGCAATGAATGAGCTAGAGAAATCCCCCAGTGGGGACTAATTAACAGGGTCTAGAAAGAAGGCTGAAAGGTGACAAATGTGGGGGAAGAGACAGAGAGGGAGACATATGGTGAAAATGAAAATAGAAATGAAATGTGTACAGTTACAAACAAACTTTAGCAAAAACAAGAGGTGGCTAAAAGAGGTTGGTAGAAAATAAGTATATCAATTAAACCGGAGGGCTGCTGTGAGCCAAGGCAGATGATCAGCTTGGTTTACATGTTTTTTATGGTCAGAATCCCAGAAGCCCTGCTGAAGGACACAAACAGAAAGGTCATTGCCACTGTGGTCGCTGTCGATGAAGTGGGATACAATGGGTTTATCAGTGTCTCCATTCCTGACTGTCCTGATAAATCATTTTGTTTTAAGATAAATTCCAATGGTTGGAGGATGAAGTCAAATTGTACTGCTGGATCATCATGTGTATGATCATCAAGAAAGATCTTAACTGCTTAACTATCTTAACAGGATTTAAGAATGCATGGGATAGACATAAAGGAATTCTGAAGGTCAGGGGTAAGGGGCAACAGACTTCTAGGAAAACAAACTGAACTTACAAGCTCAAATGGACAGACTGGGTGGGCCATAGGCCCTTATCTGCCGACACTGTCTATGTCTCTATGTATCTATGCTTCTAATCCCAATTCTTGAGCAATGCTCATACAGTGTAATGCTAGATTAATTGTTAAAAAACTGATGTTTTTTTTTTCCCCGTTTGAGATCTTTCAAAATATTAAGTAGGTTCACTGTGTATGAGAGATAGGTAATTGTCCCTATCATGATGTCGTTTAGAAAACCATCCACAAAGCCAACCTGGTGGCGTTGAGGGTTGAGGCACTGGATGCCACACCTCACGCCGTGCTGGTGACCCATGTTCGGGAATGAGCACGGGTTGTTGGGGGTCAGCAGGGGGAGAGGATTGAGTGTCTGGAGAACAGCTCTCCTCTCCCAGGGGAGGGAGGCTTGGTGCCCCGTCACATGGCTGCCCCCCCAGGTGGAGGCCTGAGGGTATGATAGGATGGAGGTGCCAATGGGCCAATGGAAGGGTGGATGCTGTGGGACTTCACAACTTGCATATGCCTCCACATACTTGTGTAGTCATGTCACATCCTAGCAATGGGAAGTGAAAAAAATAGAAAATCCCTTGTGGTGGCAGGATGAAGACCAACCCTCTGCAGGCTCTGCACTGTTGGCCGGGTGACTGTCCTTCAGCCAGGGTGGTCTGAGGTTAGAAAAAACAAAATCTTCCATGGCACTCACAGTGTTTCTGAGTGCATGGATGAGGTGCAGCACACTTCAGAGGCAAAATCCAAAGACAAATGAAATGTCCTGCACTACCAGAGGTGCAGTGTATCCCACAATAAATTCAAATGAATACTAAAATTTCAGTAATCAAGAAAACAGCTTTTATGTGTCATAGAGATACAGATACTAGTAATTACTCAACAGCCGTGACACTTCACTCCAATGAGCTTTGTCAGGAGGCTAATTGTTGTTATTTCAGGTGATAATTTATATTGTCATCAATTAGCCATATTCCAATTAATTGCCTTGGTTATATTTGCCACCATATAGTTGATGCAGTACTTAATTATGACTCTATTATTATCACCAATTTTAACTCAGTATTAAAAAAAAATTCACTAAAAAATGACTCATACTTTGTCCAAAAAATTAAGATATTCACATATTAAAGAAAAAAGAAAAATTAAACGTAAATAACTGAGAGAAAAGAAAAATAGAAGCAGATTCAATAAACTTTATCTGGCACAATATAGAACTTAATAAGTTAAGCAGTCTAATTCATTGTGCTTAAATGTTTTATATATACCAGAAATTGAATTAAACATTGCATAGAAAATGTAAGGCTATAACATACCTTCAAACTTAGATTGGTTCCTTTATATACAGTTTCTTAAGTTACATTGTCTTTTCATAATTTCTTAAGATTTAGCACAAATATATGTAATGCAGAGAAGATAGCCTTGGGATGCTTAGAGAACAGAGACTCTTGGGGGAGCTGCATCTTCAATATTGCAGAGCAGAAAAATTCTGCTCTCACCGTGTCTCTAAGCTGAAATGAAAAATTATGTTTATTAAATAGGAAAGATATATGTAGAGAGGGCTATTACTTAAAATTCATCACAGTTTTGGCCTTAGTTTTCAGAAAAGAGGGGGAAAGAGAGAGAAGGGTAGACTAGAATGTATTCTTGTGGGGTGGGGGAGAAAGAGAGATATAGAAATTTTCTTTTGTGAATAATGAAAGAAGACAGATATAGGACAAAAAGATTATAAAACAAAAAGATTGTGAGGCACAAAAGGTACTCAAGCTATTAAATAACCAAATGTCATATCAAAAATTGTATCATGCATTAGAGCTGTGGTACACTTCCATGTATTCTTAAGCCAAATACTTTATGGATGAATTTCCTCAAAAAAACTATCATATGCATTGAATCAGACCTATCTACCAATATATTATTACAAGTATGGTTTGTAATCTATTTCCAGATTCAAACTTGTTGGATGCAGGGCTCCCAATGAGAAAATCCAAAAGGTTTTTCTCTGCTGAAGTCTTTGTAGCCTGTCACCTCCACGTGGGCCCACTTTGACACATTCTATGCCTATAAATCTAAGGGCTGTTGCATCACTATTGTGTTCATAAAAAAAGTGTGCAGCCACTGGATTATCCTTGCACAGATTATTTATGTCACATACATGCTCCTGCATGCACTGTTTCAACTGCCCAGTTGTCAGTCCAACATAAATCTTTTTACATGGACAGATCAATACATAGATCACAGGTGTGGTTGTGTGAGAAATGAATTGACAAATATACACTATGCAGCCATTAATAGGGGATGTGAAGGTGTTGCCCTGCAGTGAGTGTGGGCACGTAATGCAGTTGCCACATTTAAAGTTCTCTTTAGGCTTTTGTGGCAACCTATTATTTACTAAATGATCTTTCAGGTTTTTCCCTTTCCTGAACGTCACTCTGGGTTTGTTCCCAACTGCCAAGGAGAGGGGTTCATCACATGATAATATTGGCCAAAATGTTGTAACAATGCCACCAATCTGACCAGCTACAGTAAGTGATTGTCATTTGTGGAGAAACAAATCATGTTTTCTTCTAATGTACCCCTTTCTTTAGGTTGGAGTATTGTGCTTCCGTGTATAGTTTGGGCTCTTGTCATTGAACTCTCTATTGATCTCACACTGTACCCATTTTCTAGGAACACTTGCTTCATGTCTCTAGCTTGTTCCATGAAGGTGCTCAGTTCAGAGCAATTTCTTCTTAATCAAAGAAACTGACTGAAAGGAATCACCTCCTTCAGTTCCTGGGGTGTGCACTAGTTGCTGTCAGAAAGTTGTTAGTGGTCATGACTTTTCTAAACCCTTTTGTTGATATCTTGTTCCATTCATCAACCATAAATGTTACATCCAAAAAATCAATTGATTTCTTACCAATTTTTTATGTAAATGTAAGGTTTCTGTTGTTCTGATTAAGCCACTGTGCAAAATTATCTGCCTGTTCCTCTGAACCCTTCCAGATACATAGAATGTCATCAATAAATCAATACCAAATCACAATATGATCATGGAAGGGATTATTAACTTCATTGTAAATTAAATCCTCCTCCTAGTGACCTTAGAAAAGGTTAGCAAATGATGGGGCCATAGAGGCCCCCATCGCTGTCCCACAACATTGCAGGTAGAAATCCTTATCAAATTCAAAATAATTGTTTTAACACAAGCCACAACCCCTCTTCAATTAACTGTAAGGGAATCATGTCTTTCAAGGGATCATACTGCAAGTAGTGTGTACATGCCTTTATTCCATCATGGTGCTGAATGCTCATATACAGTGCTTCAGCATCAACTGGTAACCACATGAACTCATTCTCCCAGTGTAAATCCTATATTTTATTTAAAATGTCCATGGTGTCCCTAATATGGGATTTTAGGCATGACACACTTCTCTGCAGAAAGAAGTCAAGAAATTGTGCTGAACAGTCAGTGAATGAACCTATCCCAGAGATAATTGGTCTCCCCGGAGGGTCCCTCACATTCTTATGTATTTTGGGAAGTATGTACATTGTTGGTGTAGTGGGTGACTGGGGTAATAAGAATTGAAGTTATTTTTCACTTATGTCCCCTCTGTGTTTTACTTACTGTAGTAAGTGTAGAAATTCAAACTTGAACACTGGTAATGGATTGGCAGAAAGTTTAGTGCAATGATTAGAATCAGTTAGTAGATTTAACACTTTTTCTCTGTAAAATTGCTTCTCCATCAAGACCAAATTACCCCCTTTGTCTGATTGCTTAATTACAACATATGTCATGTTTTGAAGTTCATTAAGTGACTTTATCACTGATTGTGTAAAATTTCTATAGTGGGGTCCCTCGTCCATAGCTAACATATTCTTCACCTCCTTAAGTATTGCTTGTTTGTATGTATTTATTCCAGGATTAGTAATTACTGGCCAGAAGGTGGATTTAGGACAAAACAACCTTTTTTCTAAATTCACTAAATTATGTTTTATTAGTGTTATACAACTGTATATTAAATTGTATACCTGCTGAATCAGGATAATTCTCACAGTAAAGCATTTCAAGACACTCTAAGTTTTCCCTGTCCAGTTCATCCCAAGTCATATCACCACTCTCTGGATAGGAAAATTAATTATCTGATGACTGCATAATTTCTTCCCCCACATTTAATTCCTCCATCATATTTCCATGTTTATGTCCCTACTAACTGGATTTCTTAGAAAATAATCCTTTAGTGAAATTTTTCTAAACAGCTTTTCCAAATCAAGCTGTATTTGAAACAAGGCCAGCTTTGGTGTTAGGACAAACGATAGTCCTTTGTGCAGAACCATAATTTTATTCTCCATCAGCTCTTTATCAGTCAAATTCATTATTTGCCACTCCTTGTTTTTGGTTTGCTGCCTGATGTTCCTTGTGCCACCTCTTTTTCCTCTTCTTGCCTTTTTTTTCTTTGCTTGTTTCTTTTGTTCTTTCCTTTTTCTTTGACTTTGTTGCCTGTCTCCTTTATGGAAAAAGATACCTTATTTGAACTACTCGTGCAGGAGGAGCAGTAGTTTTAGATTCCCCTGAGGCACTTTGATCACCCTCTCCCTGACCCTTGAAAGTAGATCTGCATCTTCTGCTGCGGCTCCTAAAACAACCATGTGACTATGATCTCTCCTGGTCAACATTTCTGACCATTTAAAAATTCTCTCTTCTTTATAGTTGGCCTTATCTCTTTCTAATTTAGTTTGCTTGTGACTTATCAGATCTTGTTCATGTTTACTTAACTTGTCTGAACGTTTTTTTATCAAGAATGGCACATTCAGGATGTTTAGATAGCTTTTTCAAGGCTTCCTTGGTCTCCTTAATTTCCTTTAGTAAATTCTCATGGGTTTTAGTATCTTTCTTAATCAAGATTCTGATAAATGCTAATGCACAGTCTAGAGCTGCCTGCTCCCATTCATCTCTCAGTCCAAAATGTTCCAGGCCACCAGATGGCATGACAGTTACACGCAGCTCCTTTGGAACTATACTCAGTTCAACATATTGCTCCAAACTGCATATATTGTAAGATGTGTTCAACTCTTTAAATGAAAGTCTCTCCAAAGTGTGAAATAAATTGTGCAGCTCACCTTTCTCTGGGTCCGCATGCCCTTGTATGCCAGCTCCCAATTTCATTCTGGCCAGACATTTTCTTATATTTAAATCCTCTGTGATCATGAAGCAGAAAGGTAAGACTCCCAGAGGAGCTGGGAGATGGGGCTGGGGCTGGGGTGTCTGTCAGATAGGGGCTGCCATGGAGAGAACAGGAGCAGACATTACGAATGGAAAAAACAAAAAAAGCATTCACAAATCTGGGCAAATTTTCTGACTCAAAAACCTATCCCCAAGTTGTATATACATCCATGGGTGCATGGTCATAGTTGTGCTATGATTTAGGTACCTTAGGAAGCACATAGAATATCAGGCAGTTAGGACGTTTGACTTTAATTGATTGTTCTCCTGCAAGGTAAGTTTACCAGACCACAATGCTTTGTCTATCATCTTGTCAAGAAGAAATGCTGGAGTCATCTCTGAGTATAGTGAGCTGGTGCTGCTGCACCCCCCCCTCCGAGTGCCACATACAGAGCAGAGACACAAATTGCATCACACTCACATATACAAGTTCAAATATTTACTTGAAGAAAGTATACACCAAAGCAGTGCTTCATGAAGAAGGTGTTCAAAGCAGCTATGGAGATCTGCATTTCTGTTAGCACAAAGGGGAAAGGACCAAGAAGTGCCTCCCCCAACTCAACATGGACCTAAGGCAACTGATCTTGAACAAAAATAAAATTAATTGGAAAGTGTGTGTGTGTGTGTGTGTGTGTGGGGTGGGGCATCCTCTAGATCATAAAGGAATACAGAGTAGCACTAAGGGACTGCAAGACATGATTTAGAAAAGCCAAAGAGGGTCTGGAACCTGAGACAGCGGTAGAGGAAGCAGACCACAGCAAAGTCTTCTTTAAGTTACTAAATGAAAGAAGTATGGTAAGCGGAGATTTGGTAACTGCAAACAAGGGGGTGTGGCCTATGAGAAGACTGGGTTGATGGCTGAAATGCAGAATGAATACTTTGCTGTGGTGCTCATTAAGTGGACCCTTGGAGGGAGGGTATGCATTGGGAGGGCCAGTGATATCAGGAGTAGCCATGCTGCAGTCTGTGTGCATCACACCCACACTGGAGGCTAACTATCTGGCAGAGATCAGGCTGGGTAAGTCAAAATGTATGGAGGGGATACACTGCAGTATTTTAGTGGAGCTCTTGAAACAACAGGTGGGGCCATGTGCCATAACCTTTCATGGTTCAGTCTAGAGAGGTGTGATGCCAGAGGACTGGACATTGGACACTGTGGCCCCTATCTTCAAGATTGGGTAAAGCTGAACCTGAGCAACTGCAGGACAGTTTTCATAGCATCAGTGTAGAGCAATGTCTTTGAAGCCATTAATTTGTTGAGGAAATTGTTCTTGTTCCCTCTCAGCATATCTTTAAGAGGAGCAGATCATGCCAAACCAACCTAATTTCTTTCTTTGAGGGGGTGACCAAGGAGGTGACCAGGAACAGGGCCAAAGATGTAGTCTATGTGGACTTCACTAAGGTCTTTGACATTGTGGCACATGACAATCTTCTGGGCAGAATACATCTATGCAGTATATATGAGACATATACATGGTGGAGTGCTTTTTGGCTCAGGGTCAGTATATAGAAACTTATGGTGGACATGCACAACTCTGACTGAAGAGGGGAATGAAGTGGCTTCCTACGGGGCTTGGTGCTTGGGTCACTGATATTCATGACTTTCATCAGTGATGTTGATGTTAGGGTCTCCAGCAGGATTCTTATGTTCACTGATGACATTAAGCTGGATAGTGTGGTGAACTCCCTTAAGGATAGGGACAAACTTCAGAAGGACTTGAACATGATGAGTGATTTGTCAGACTCTTGAAGTCTCATATTCAATGTAACCAAATGCGATGTGCTGATGTGCTGTTTCTAAAGAAAAAAAAACATAGATTATATATAGTGATACAAAAATTGTTTTGGTTTCATTTGGTTTAGGTTCTTGGTCAAAGTTGCTATAAAATTCTTTACGCATGATAGTCATGTTTTATGGCCCTTCGCAATAAGTTTTCTGAATATTCTGAACAACATGGTCAACCGTGTTCATCCATGGTTCATCCATGTTTGATTATGGTTTGTCTATGGTCATATCAGCATAGGACAGCAAACACATTTGCATGAAGTATTTGCATATTACAATGCAGAATTTGACACTTTTAAGTAGTATCATTTTTGTTTTGAAATTTATAAAGAAAGATTAAGGTTTACATGAGGAAATTCATTACTTGAGCATAAAACATGAGTATGAGAATTCAGCACATCCTAAAAGAGTTTCATTTTATGGTCATATTAATATCATTTAGGATTATTTTATCAGTTATCATTGAGGAATGACTCCATTAAAAAGGGAACAATGGCAATAATGGGTAAGTAAATGAAAGCTATTTCAAAAGTATGGTTGTAGAATATGTATACATTATAGAATGTTAATGTTGATGGAAAAACAGCACTTCCAGAGTGGTGTACAAATTTATTTTATAATGCAGAAATGCCTGATAACCATGGATGGGCATGGTCAACGTAAATAATTCTCAGACTTTACCAACCATGGTCTGCCCTGGGCCAGTTGTCATCAGTGGTTGTCCATGGATATCCACAGTTAAACTCATGAATGAATCATGAATGACTATGGTGGCTAACTATAGCCATGGTTTATCATGTATAAACATAGTTTATCCATTATCCTAATAGTGAGTTATGACATGTACACTATATGGGGCTCCTCTTGATGCCATAGAAAAGGGAAAGGATCTAGGAGTCATAAGAAATGTGGCACTGAGCCATGACAATCAGGACAGCAGAATTTCTGGGGTGCATCCAAAGCAGGATGAGCAGCAAAGCAAGGGAAAGTAGTTCTGCTTCTGTACAAGGCCCAAACAGAAATAGTAGACTCCAAACAACAAACAATGGAGTGCCCCAGGATGCTGTGCCAGTGCTAACCAGAATCCGAGATCCAGTGAATGTGGCATGCTTATACTGCTATCTTGCTACATCATTCAGCATTCAATGTTAGTGTCCAGATGAAGAATAATCACATGAGAAACTGTTCAGAAAAGTCACAAGTATTTCTTGATGCACTGCTTAAAGAATGCACCTAGAGCCAGAACTCTGCATCAGTGTTCCAAGTGAGAAAGTTGCTTGCTGGCACCTGCTGCTGCTGTTTAAATGTCATGAAAAGTCCCGACGAAGTATAATCTCATGAGAAACTGTTCAGAAAAGTCACAAGTATTTTTTGACGCACTGCTTAAAGAGTGCACGTGGAGCCAGAACTCTGCATAAGTGTCTCAACTGAGAAAATGACTTGCTGGCGCCTGCTGCAGCTGCTGTTTAAATGTCATGAAAATTCCCGATGAAGAATAATCACGAGAAACTGCTCAGAAATGTCACAAGTATTTCTTGATGCACTGCTTAAAGCATACACCTAGAGCCAGAACTCTGCATAAGTGTCCCAACTGCAAGAATGGTTTGCTGGCACCTGCTGCAGCTGCTGTATAAATGTCATGGAAAGTCCTGATGAAGAATAATCCCATGAGAAACTGTTAAGGAAAGTCACAAGTATTTCTTGATGCACTGCTTAAAGCATGCATCTAGAGCCAGAACACTGGATAAGTGTCCCAACTGAGAAAATGGCTTGCTGGTGCCTGCTGCTGCTGCTGTTGTCCTGCTGTTTGCTGCTGCTGCTGATGTACAGTGTGTTGCTAAATAACAATAACAACAGAAGACCATGGGTTGAACTATAATTTGATGTTCTGAAAAATTCTTCTGCTGCGCTGATTGAAACATGCTGCCCTATGTGTGCGTATTCATACCAACAATGGTAAGTTATTGTACGTGTCACTGTCATGTTTTTTCAGAGACACTCCCATTTAAATTGTATTGAATCTTGTTTTTTGTTGTAAGCAGTCTGTTGTGTTGTTCCTTTGCAGGGAATCATCATCATACATACTGAATGCTTCCCCTTCACCAGTGTGCTGACCATGGTCATATTCACATGCTATACATATGTGCCGCGATCTAATGTGGTACTGTAAAATTTAAATATTTTCCATGGGGTGGGGGAGTACTGCTGTCAGTGAGTGAATTATAAGTATTTCTCATTATCGTTCTTTTCTGTTACATTCTCAGGTCACAGCACACAGATTCATGACTGTAGTGATGAAACCATGCAGCCGCTGCAGATGTGTTCCACATGTGTCTGATTGTTGAATTCACCAGTACGAAAAATGTCAAGCCATGAAAAGTAAATATTTGTTTTTCTGGGGAAGGGGTGCGTGCATCATTGGAAAACAATTTTTATTAATATTTTTGTCTTCTTTTCAGGTCTTCAGTGTATCCAAACTGTCGTCCATCTTTAGATTGGAACAAACCATCCATCCACAGTACCTCGATGCTACCTGCAAACAGATGAAGAAGAAATTATTCTGAGTTCATTCCAGTTCCCCATTGAGTATCAGTACCCAGCGGAGCTGTTCCTGTCTTTTGTCATATCCATCATCTGTGCAGAAAAAGAGATATTATCTGGCCTGTATGTCACCGCTGTTAAACACTTTACACCTGTGGAAAACAAGGGGGGGGGAGGAAATAAAACTGATACTTACCTGCAGATAAAAAAAGGTTAAGTAGCTGCACTATGATTGCCTTGTTGATGGAATTACAGTAGTTGCCATCATTTTGGTCCTAGGACTGTACGACAGCAAGTTTAAGTAGATACCTGTGATTAAAATCATTTGCCTGTATTTGGCCATAGTTGTATGTATAAAAAGGTCAAACAAAGATTAAAACTACAGTTCAAGTCAAAAACACAGTACATGAGATACATGCATACTGTAAATTACTGATGTTCGTCATGATGTTGGGTGTCATGTTTCTGGACTGTGTGATGATTGTGCATAGCTGGCTCCAGCCAGGCTAGTGGTGCAACACCTTCAGGGCAATAACCAGAGACAACAACCAACATTAAAAATTACTGCTCACAGTGACACAAGTATTTTGCTGTAACTTCTTTGCAAATCATCTTGCACTGATCATGCGGCTCTCTATTCACAAAGTCATGTAACACAACAAAGTAACTTTTTTAAAAGAATAGTCCATCATTACTGAGTGTTGTAATCCAAAATAATTTTTAGTACATTATTTTTAATGCTGAAATTTAAAACAATGCTGGTGAATATTGGTAATTTATTTCATGATCATTGGGCTATTCTGGTTAATAATGATGATGACAAGATAAAACTAATTTCAACTACAGTCACTATAGTACCGAGGTGGTACAATAAGAACTACATTATTGCACATTCATAGGACATGAACTCACCATGGTTGGCTGTTGGTTCTTTGATAGTGCAAAGGCACCACATCTGTGTGTGTCTCTCTCTCTCTCTCTCTCTCTCTCTCTCTCTCTCTCAAGAAGTGGGGTGACTGTGGCTGTGGCTGGCGCTGGCTGTGGGTTCTTACATTGGGCACAGGTGCAATGTCTCTCTCTCTCTCTCTCTCTTTCTCTCTCTCTCTCTCTCAAGAAGCAGGGTGACTGTGGCTGGCTGAAGGTTCATAGATTTGGTTACAGGTACAATGTCTCTCTCTCTCTGTCTCACTGTCAAAAAGCAGGGTGGCTGGCTGGGGTGTGTTGCTGTATGTCAGTGTCAGGAAGATATCCATCATTCAATCAGCTGGATGTCAGTGGCTACAAGTTGACATTTGTGTTTAGAAGACTGTGGGTAATAATGACTGCACACATTCTGTAAGCTGTACTGGCAGAATCCAGAAAGGGGAAGGTGAAATATAATGACATGTTATATGATAGTCAAGCCCAGTTTTCATCAGTTTTTAACAGAAAAAAAATTGTAAAATTCTGGACTTTGGACAGCCTTCATACCAGTAAAAACAATGAATTTCACGGAATTCAGCATTTTGCATTAGGGAGGGAGGGAGAGGGGAGACATGATAGAAACTTTCAAGTACCTCAAGAGAATCAACAAAGTCCAAGAGGGTAGCATCTTTCAGAAAAAGAGGTGTGCAAGAACAAGGGAGCACTATTTGAAGATGTGGGGGTGGCTCAGAGGTAATGTAAGGAAGTATGTCTCACAGAGAGGGCTGTGGATGCATGGAACGCCTTCCAGAGGAGGTTGTGGAGTCAAAAAACAGTGGTGGAATTCAAGAATGCATGGGACAGTCATAAGGCAATTCTAGGGGGTGGGGGTAGGAAGAAGTAGGCTGTTGGTTAACTAGGATCTGCAGCTTATCCATTAGGCAGGGAAATGGGCAGACTAGGTGGGCCAAGCGGTCCTTATCTGTCGTCAAATTCTATGTTTCTATGTTTCTATCAGTTAAGCTGCAGAACTTGTGTTTTTCTTATAATTGCTTCCAGTGTTGTTTTCAGTTTGCTTCATTTAATGGTCTACATATTAAGCTTTCTTTGATTCTGATTATTTTTCTACATATTAAATGAATGAAAGTAGAATCCCAGTAAAAATCAGAAATTAGACTAACAATCACTGGTACAATTCCTAGAATTTCAAGTCTTGAAAAAGGAATTTCATTATTTTAATTTCTGTAAATCAGTGGCCTTGATGATAGTTATAAATAACAGGAAGAAGTACTCAAATGCAAATGTTTTCTTTATGCACTCCCACCAACACCCATCATCATCATCATCATCAAGGAGGAAGCAGCCCTCGCAATCCTCAATGTCAGAGTTGTACTCACTTGGAAATTCTTTTTCCATGACTGCATCATCAACTTCAATTGTACACCATTTGACGCTGCCACCAGGATGGTCTGCTTTGCCCTCATTATCAGCACCATCATCATCGTGACTAGGTACAAACATAGATATGATTGTCCTACTTGATATGTGACCTTCAATCATTTTGATAAATATCAGCATGCTGACATTTGTGGGTAATAGGTTAGTATGACAGTCATGCACTATCGCTCCATAGACCTAAATACCCTCTCCGCACTTACACTGCAGGGTGGGCAGGTCAGAGACTTCAGTGCTACTGAAGTCAGCACTGGCCTTTCATTCACCTTGGCACTCCAGTACACCGTAGGATTGTCCAACTTTGTCAGATGCCTGTTTTCTGCCAAACAGGCCTCAGCTTTGCTCTGTGATACACACATGCCCGATGAGTTGTCTACTGGTTCACAAGATTCATCTGGGTCACAGATTCTTACTTGGGAAAAGGCACCCCAAAATGGATTAATGGACAACTGTGCAGCTGACACCACTCATTGCTGGTCAGCCACCTTACTGGACGCACTGGGTCCACAGTGACCTGCACCCTTGTTATGCTGTGGTTTGCAGAACTTTGCACGTTACTTTTGTACCCCATCTACCACTCTGAGCAGCTGTCCAGTCAGATTTTGAAGCTGATCATGCCCTCCCTTCCTCCAGTATGGGTGCAATACCACGTTTGTAGCATGGGTCCAGCATTGTGGCTATTCCAAATTCTGGAGATTAGTGAATAGTGGCGCTGTGTCTTTTGCTGTCTTGGATTATAATCATGTGTTTCAGTAATGCACAGCTTGACTTAACTCCAGCCACATCAAGGCTAGGCTGAAGATTCAACAAGGTCTGCCTCAACACCCGTAGCCGTGGCATGGCTTGACTGATGGATGCAGTGTCACCACTCACTGCCTGTGTGGCATGTTCAGACATCCTCAAAATTAATATTACCTAGTCCAAAAGTTGCCATTCTTGAGTTGTCATAAACATTGATGCCTCTGAACTGTCACGGCTAGTGCGAAAAACTAGGTACTCAGAGATTCCTTCGTTCTACTCATTCACCTGCTCCTCCATGTAAAGTGTGGGGTTCCATCTCATGACAACTTCAACCTTAAGCTGGTGCTGAGGGAGGCTGTTTTGTATCTGCAGCTGCCTAAGCTGGTCTCGGGCCTTTCCAGAGCGTGCAAAGTGGGCACAGATGTGGTATGCAACAGTCAGCATTTGCTTGATTTCTGGGTACTGTAGAAACTCCTGTACCACAAGAAGAAGAAGAATCAGCATTTATATAGCGCTTTTCATACATCCAAAGTGCTTTATAAGCAATGCTAGACTGGTAATGAAGTGACTGAATGTGTGGTGGCAGCCATATCGCACATCATCACCCACACACAGCCTGGATAATTGCATGAACTGGTTTATGGGAAGGGGAATGTTGGCCAGGACACTGGGAATGTTCCCTACTCTTTGCGAAGAGTGCCCTGGGTTCTTTTACTTCCACCTGGACCCCCACCAAGACAACACCAGGATGGGCAGAAGGGACCTCGGTTTAATGTCTCATCCAAAGGATGGCACACCCCAGCAGTACAGCACCCCCCCAATACTGCACTCAGATGCCAGTGATTTTTTAGGTGCAAGTCCAATCCTGGTGTGGGACGAGAACCCATTACCTTCTGGCCCAGAGGCGAATGTGCTACCAACTGAGCCACGCTGACACCTAAGATGCAAACAGTGGACCAAGCAGGGAACCCTCACAAAGCCACCATTGCTGATACATTTAACAATGTTTGATCCATTATCACTAGCTATGAAGCCAGCTTTTTGGGACATGAGGTGCAGCCACTCATCAATTTCTGTCAGTAGCAAGTCTAGCATGTTTTCACCTGTATGTGACCCTGATACACTACATATTGCTAGTGTGGCATGCTGTCTAATGCCATGAAGGTTGCTACAGTACCACCCCAGTCAGACTTGTTACACTACGTTCCCATCCCACCATCACAGACAACCCCAGGTAGCTGCAGTGACAGGAGCAGCAATGGCTGGATGCCTTGCAAGCTATCAAAGGCAGAGGATCCGGCAGAGACCCTGATAAGCAACAAAATGCAAGCAATTTAAAAGCCATTAAACTTACAAAGTTGTGTCCCTCAGATAATATTGAGGCATACCTGACAACTTTTGAAAGAGTTGCCACAGCCTGCCACTGGCCAAAGCAGCAATGAACAATCAGACTGGTACCCTACCTGACAGGGAAAGCCCAACTTGCCTACAGCAGTATGGACACTGCACAGTCAGAAAACTATGACCTGAATGAAAAGCAAAATCTTGAAAAGGTATGACATTTCTGGAGAGACATACAGGCAGAGATTTCGATCTCTGAGGTACAACTCTGTCGACGATCCTCGTGAAGCCATCACCCAGCTCAGAGAACTCATGAAAAAAAGGTTTCAACCAGAGAGCAAAACAGTCCCACAGATCATCAACACATTTGCCTTAGAGCAATTCATCAACATCATGCCTACAGATGTGTAGCTTTGGATACGGGAACACCCACCAGAGAGTGGGGAAAAGGCTGTTTCTTTGGCCAAGGACTACCAAATGGCCAGGCAGACACCACAGAAGTGAGGTAACAACCAAGCACAGGTAAGACACTCTTTTTCCCATTTAAACTCCAAGCCTGATAAGAACTCTGGTGTAGGTAACAAATCTATGCCCAAAGACGTTATCTGCTATAACTGTAATAAGCCAGGTAATTTTGAAAGAAACTGCCATAGTAAGGAGGGTGGCACTGGAGCAGATTTGTCCTTGGCAAATTGGGGTAAGTAATTAACAGATGTGAAGATGGGGGATAAGACTGTGAAGAGACTCATTGGTTCAGGAAGCAGACATACCTAGTGGATGTTAAAGTGTTGGGAAAACACTGTGCAAAGGGACTAGGTACTGGTGTCATCTGCATCCATGGGAACACTCAATACTATCCCACCACTCCAGTTACTCTGACCATTAAGAGTGGGTCACATCAAACAAAAGTGCGGGTAGTACCTAAGTTACCTGTACCTGTGATTATTGGAAATGACTTCCCAGGATTTACTGAGTTAATCGAAGAGGGAGTAAAACCTAATGAGCAGCAGTGGTGACAAGAGCTTGGAGAAAGAAAATGTCAGATAGTGGGGACACTTTTCCTTTCAGTGATTTTGATTTGGACTTGTTTGAGCACAGCTCCAAGATCCAGAAATCCAAGAAAGAAAGACGATGCCTGAAGAAACTGTGGCAGCAAATGACTGATGGATATAAAGAGTTAAAATATGAAAATGCTGAAACTAAATTGTTAACTGATTGTGATTTTCTGTCAGAGCAAGCTGACAGCATTTCTCTCCAGGGTTATTTCAAGCAGCTGGGGGTGAAACCAAAACAGGGTGGACCAATGTTTAAAAAATGTAATGGGTTACTGTACAGAGTTTGGGTTATACCTCAGACACAGGAACAGACAGAACAATTGGTTCGATGTGCTTACACAACCAGATGAGATATGAGATGCTTGTGTAACTTTAGTTACTTTGTGGCTTTCTGCCTCTCTATCCGTGGGATATACCACCCTGTAGGAGTACGACACAAGGAACCCTAGTGGAGGGTTCCCCCCCTCAGGTGCCACGGGAATGATTGCATCGACTAAAGGTAGGTTAGGAAGAAGCCCACAGGTAACAGAGATGAGCTGATGGAGGAGGAGGAGGAGGGGGATGGTGGGTAACAAAAAATGAATCCTGCATGGGCTCCAGGATGCGTGACCTTTTAAGCCCGATGGGGGAGTGACGTTGTTGCTCTGCCCATCGAACCTCGGGCTTAAAGCCCTCCCATTTGATGTGCTTACACAACCGGAAGAGATATGAGATGCTTGTGTAATTTTATTTACTTTTTGGCTTCCACCTCTCTATCTGTGGGATATACCTCCCTTTAGGAGTACGACGCAAGGAACCCTAGAGAAGGGGTCCCCCTTACAGGTGCCATGGGAATGATTGCGTCAGCTAAAGGTAGGTTAGGAAAAAGCCCAAAAAGAATATCCAAAGATGTCGAGCGTCGAAGAGGCAAGGATGATGAATTAATTCTGAAAAGATGATAAGGGCTGATTTCCTAAGGAGACAGGGGAAAGTCGGGGCCACCATCCGCCTCCATCCAACAATGGGACCTAACTAACCTGAAGAAAGCACTAACTAATATTATGATCATTGGCATGGTCCCATGTCTAGTAAGGGTCTCATGCAGTAGATCAGTAATGGTATTTGAAATTCCAACTGCCATCTGATCAACAGTCAGTGCAAAAAATTCATAAGGAACTGATCAAACTTGAGTGTAGAAAACTCAACGTTCTCAACTTGAAACATTTCCTTTGGGAGCTTACTCCATGGTTTTATTTACCATTCTGTGTAAAAAAAAAAACTTCCTCACATTACTGCTAGCTCTACCTCCTTAAGCTTAGAGTATAGCCTCGGGTTCTGCAGACCTAAACAAGTTCTAAAAGTTGTAATAATCCCACCAATCCAACCTCTTTGCAGTGTGTCAGTCTACAGTGCACTGCATTGTCCCCCCCTCCCCCAAGGAAGGAGAGCTGTTGGCAGTTCCTCACCCCCACCAATCCCTGTATGACCAAGTCCATTTCCTAACCCAGATTGCTGGTGTGGTGCGAGGTGTGGCATCCAGTGCCTCAACCCTCAGCACCACCAGGCTGACTTAATGATTCTTCTTTAAAAGGAAAAGGTGCCTTGTCTATCTAGGCATTCCAAATTAGTTTGACCCCTCTTTTCCCTTCATTTACTGACTTGCAGTACTTCAAGAGAAGTAGAAGAGGGTATGACCTATAAGCCTCAGATAACTAACATGAGCAAAGTAGTCCACCAAATTTTGGGCTCATTATATTGATTAAACTCACTCCTAATTCCATCTACCAGGAAGCTGTTGTCCCAAAGGTTTTTGCTACCTGTTATTGATTAAGGTTTAGTACATTATTTTTCTACTGGGAAGGGCCTTTTGTCTTAGGTCAAAGTATTTTTAAACCAAATAGCTAGGTTTACCACTCAGCTGCTTCAAAGGTCACATCACTGTACTCTTCTGAGGCAGGCAGGTTGGCTTCCTCTTGAATACTGATACAAATTTCAATTACGCCTTTTGCCTAAAAAAGTAACATTAAAACAGGTACCCACAACTTTAAGTTCTATATTTAAAAAAAATTACCACTTCAGTTTCCACTTGACAGTCTACTCAATGTTCTTTTACAATCCCCAGAATGAAAATGAGTGTGGGTCAGAAAACATTGCCCTACTCTCTCCCATTTTTATGTTGTCTTGCCTGCACAGCACAGACAACAAATTGGGGGTACTTGAAGTGGAAGAGCATGTTTTGGAGGCATGGTCGTGTTGTGGCCAGTGGCGCCACTGCTTTTTTGGGCTTGGCTCTGTGGCATGAATGAGATTGCACGCTGTCTATGACAGGAGTTGAAAAGCATGCCACCAACTTGAAATGTTTTAGCCACTGCAATGAGGGAGCTCCACCTCATTGCAGGGTGTGCCTTCCCTGGTGTAACATTTCATTGAGACATGGCAGCGGCTGTGCTGTCCGCCTCTCACAGTCCTCAGAAAAGCCGATGTCAGGGTGCCCAATCCCCCTGTCGGCATTATCAGGCCCCCCTTCCTAGTTCATTTGCCAATGGGGGAGCCCAATCCCTGTCGGCACCATGTTCCATGCCAGTTGTTTGCTGTGGGGAGTGCCCAGTCCCACTCTGAATCATCCCCCCCCGGCCAAACACCCTTTTTTATTTGCCGAAAGGGTGCCCAATCCCCCGTCGACTCCAGTCCCCCACCCCAAAACACCCAGGTGGCATGCTGGGAGCCACCCCAGCATGCCAAATGTACCTGTCATTTTTAACCTGTAAAGTAGAAAACAGTCCCTCGCTGTCTGCACCCCCTTCCCCAACCCACGCCCACCTACTGCATACCCCACCTCCCCAAACCACCCTCACCCCATACTTACCCCCAGAGCCTGGCAAGATGATCTTTGGTGGACCAGGAACACATCTGCACTCTTCAAAGTCAGCCACAAACTGAAGAAATGCCAGTAAGCTGTATAATGGCATATATAGGGTTTTTTCAACTTTGGTGTGTATCTCAGGCATTTTTGGGAATTTTGGCACCAAATTTTAAACATGGGGTTATTGGGACCTCTCATCAGGAATTCAGTCACTGTCATGGTGTTATTCAGTCCCGAAAGTTGATTTTGTGGTCACTGTGTGGAAACACCTTTTGGAACCGATTAATGAAACAACAGTGCCACTATTCATGAGGTGGGCTCTCAAAAAGCCTATGTTGCAAATCTGGTGAAAAAAATCCCAAAAAATGACTGTTTTATGAGCGTGCATTGAGCAGTTTCCACACGCGCTTGTAACTTCATGAATCTGCAATATTTTCACTCCAGATTTTTAACATTGGCATTTTTCCACACCTCCTAATGAACAGTACAGCTGTCATTTTTCACATCCTGGCCAAGCATGCTCGTAACTTTGATAATTTTTAATATTTTTACTCCAGATTTTCACCATTGCCATTTCTTCACACTTCCTTATGAACAGTACAGCTGTCATTTTCCACATCCTATCCAAAATGTATTTTGCACCTCCAGCACGCAGTGGCACAGTTGCTGTAGGAAAACAATGTTCAGAACAAAGTAAGAAAATCACAGTAACACTGTTCATGAGCGGACATCCCAAAATGCCTATGTTGAAAATTTGGTGAAAAAAATCCATAAAATGACTATGTTACAAGCGTGCATTGTGCAGTGTCCACGCACAGTCATAACTTCGAGAATGTATAATATTTTCACTCCAGATTTTCAACATTGTCATTTTTGCACACCTTCTTATGAGCAGTACAGTTGTCATTTGTCACATCCTGCCTGAAATGTAGTTTTGCACATCTGGCACACAATTGCACGGTCGCTGCAGGAAATCAAAGTTCGGGGCAGAAAAAGATAATCATAGTGCCACTGTTCATGAGCAGAGGTCCCAAAATGGCTATGTTAAAAATTTGGTGAAATAATTCCACTAAATGACTATGTTGTGAGCGTGCAATGTGCAGTTTTCACACACGCTCATAACTTCGAGAATGTTTAATATTTTCACTCCAGATTTTCAACATTGCCATCTCTTCACACATCCTTATCAATGGTGCAGCTGGCATTTTAATGTGGTGCAGAATGGCGCAGTCACTGTGGGAAATCAATGTTCAAGACAGATTAACAAAATCACAGGGACACTGTTTATGAGCAGAGGTCCCAAATGCTTTCATGAGGTGGGGTCACAAAAAGGCCATGTTTTAAAATTTGGAGTGCAAATACCAACAAATGTCCAGGGCATTAGGGTTTCTAACCATTATGTCCCACCCTGTACAGACTAACAGGCATCAGGGGTGTGTCTTTGGATTGTCTGCTGTAGTGCTCACACCATTGGTTATCCACTCCCACCCTGCAGCCACTGACATGCATCAAGGTGTGCCTTGGACTCTTCAGCCCCAAAGTTCAACCCATTCTCCTATGCTGCACCCATCTCAATGTACTTCCTTATGAAATGGGGTGAGCATAAGGCCTGATGACCCCAAGGCACAATATGACACTTGTCAGACTCTGCAGGGTAGGGTGAGGTGAAATGGCATGAGCGTAATGGCCAGCAGCCAAAACGCACACCCCAATGCCTGTCACTCTCTGCAGGGTGGGGTGGGGTTGACGTTGGTTCTATTCTTCACTACTATTCCTATTATGCATCTCTCTAACTCCTGCACTTTGAATGCCAAAACCAGCACGACAACATTCAGCATTGACAAATGCTTATTTTAATTCTCTGCAGTCTATCTTCAATTGCCTTGATGTCTGTTTTCAGACTTTTTGGGTGAAGTTAAGGGTGTTTTATTTGTTGAAAGTGAGTACAAATGTTTTGTATAATATTATTACTATCCTGTTAGTGCCAAGTTGTGTCTACAGTGCTCCTTGATGCTTTTATTTATTGTATGTGATATTGTGTGTATACTAGTCACCCATGAAAATGGGTCTTTGGACCATGGTCTTGCTAGTTTAAATAAATAAAACAAACAATCAGACAAGTGCATTTATACCAATGTCCTATAAAGGGCCAGATTCAGGGATCTCATGCCAAGAGAAATTTTCAGAGAAAACAAATATCGAAACCTTTATACAGTAGGTGATCCAGAGACATTCTCTTCCCCCAATACATTGTATAAATCTATCGAGGAAATTGTGCCCTGTACACATCCGCTCCTGCAGCTAAAAGATGCATAACACTGCAACTTGTCATTGTCGGTCTGCCTTACCTTGGGCTCAGGAGTCAGTTTAAATCAGTGTTAGCTCATCATGATTCAGGTTGCCTCTTCTCTAAAGCTCAATCAGCCTCAAGGTCCCAGTCCATCTCTCTGTCTTTTCTGCCTTCCTGCCTACCTACTACTGGGTCAGTCATGTTGGTGTTATGAGCACAGTGATAGGGCTGACATCAGATCAGGCCTTAGTACAAAAGTGCTGTTGAGCAGCTAACAGATTTTACAGAAGTTGAAACAACAAAAATATTGCCTCCTTGCCACTATATGGCAGGGGAGAGGCAGCACAGAAGCTGGCTTAATTTTTAATTGGTCTGTCTGTCATTAGTCCCAGTACTTCCACTATTTCCCTTTCAACACAGCCCAGGATTTGATTTGCCTTATTGTCACAGCACATTGCTGTGACAGCTTCAGTTTCCTATCAATAATCAACATTATGTATTTTTCATAGTTTGGTGCTTCTGATTGTTTTCTATTTAAATAGCACCACTAACTGAAATGATTTCAATATATGGTAGTTGAATGACATTACATCATCCCATTGAATTTCATTTGTCACTTGTTGGTCTACTGTTCCACTAATTGTAAGTCCTCTTGCAGACTGGTTTCCTCTTTTCAGAGTCTACCACCCTGATTAGATTTATCTGCACATTTTGTTGCCATGCACAAGACTCACTTCTATAGGTCGTTCATAAAATGATTGAACAATTTTGGTCCCAACACTGACACCTGTGAGTTACCGATGGTGACTTCCTTCCACTCTGAAGTGGCCCCATGCATCACTACATGCTAAGCCATATTCCTTAACCAAATCTGTATTCATCGTGCTATATTTAATATAATTTCCTGTGTTCTCATCTTCAAAATCAGTGTCACAGAAGAAGCCATGTTGAATACTTTACTGAGGGGGCAGTCAAAAATGGCTGCTTGCTTTCAGTTGCAAGTTTCCTAAGCTCCGAGCCCCCTCCCTGAGAGCATCTCATTTTGCTTCACTAGTTTGCCAAATCAAGGGAATCAAATTATAAAAATAAAGAAATGAAGTCTACGCCATCAAATGAGTTAATCTTGCCGAAGGCTGGGGCTTTGGACAAACTCCTTTGCCAGGCTGTATCCAGCCCTGAATATGGTGCAGTTGGGGGATGGCAGTCCTGATTTCCATCATGTTGTTGGCCTTACTGAAAACTGGTTCAGAGTTCATAGAACTGACGTGTGCCCAACAGCAATGCCACTGCAGCCATTTGCAACAAAATTAAGCTACAACCAGCCTCTTAAAGACATTCAAAATCAATCCAAAGAGAAAGAAAAAGTGAACATATTGATTTCTACCATCAGAAGCAATGTACCATTGACTGACTTGGCCACACCTTAGATGAAATAATCAGTTAGAAGACCAATTTGATTGTTTTTTTGTCAGTATACACAAAAAGTTCAACCATATGATTTAAACTGGGTTGGCACCATTATCTGGGCATACTCACACTTAGAAGAAAAACTAAACAGACATTCTGTTGTAGTACCCAGTTTTATTAAACAGTTGCAGCACTTGTACAGGAAAGTCTTACTACAACTCATACAGAAACATTTCAGCTGCAATTACATGAATACTGACTTTGGTTGTGAACTTGTGAAAGCACATAGCCTAACATTGCTGTTATATTCAAGAAATCTCAGAAGCCATCAGTAAACATAAGTGATACAGTTAGTTGCAATATGTCTCAAGGCTTGCACTGACAAAGCAAATAAACAGCCAGTATAAAAAAAGCAAGTGCCCTCTTGTTCCATGTACAGGCTGCTCAACAGAGGCAGTTGCCGGAAGATTTCATGTCAATGAGCTTGACATCTTCCTCACAGCTAGCGAGTGCCTAACAGTGCCTAGATGTTCCTAGTTTAAAAAGTAATCTTTTTGTTTCTTTACTAGTTTAGATTATTCCTGAAAAAGGCCAATGGTCGAAACTTATACCTGGTGCCATCAACATTGTGCCAAGAGAGAGGAGTGCTTTGTTTTGTGATCTCTCCTTCTACACTGATAGCAGTCAGCAGCTGGAGCAGAGTAAGAACCGGGAGAAGAGTGCTTGTTAAGAGTCTGCTCCCTCTCCTACATCATGACTGGAGCCTGTAAGCTGGTCTCACAGAAAGTGACCGGGGGGAATGTATTTCCACCAATTGGGCAGACAGCAGAGTTGGTGGGAGGCACAGCTAGTAGAGCCTGCCTGATTTAAAGGCACCAGGACTCTCTTGGGGCTCTCATACCTGACACCATAGGTGTGGTGCCAAGAAAAAAGAGCATTTTGTTTTGTGACCACTCCTTCTCCTACACTGATGGCAATAATCAGCAGCTGGAGTGGATTGAGAACTGGGAGAAGAGTGCTTGTTCAGAGACCAATCCCTCTCCTACACAGTGGCTGAAGCCTGTAAGCTGGGCTCCCAGAGAGTGACCAAGGGTTATTGGATTTGCACCAATCAGGTGGATGGCAGATTTGGTGGGGGGGGCAGAGCTAGTAAAGCCTGCCTCCCACTCTATAGGTTTTCTGAGCCAAGCGGCCCACATGCTTGCAGCCCTTGTGCTAAGGATGGGCAAAAAGGACATCAACTGGAGTCTGTCAGGAGTCAAGGAGACAGCCAACAGCCAGGAACCCTGCCTGTCAGAACCCAAGTACACCTGTACTGTTTGTGGGTTTGTCGGTTGGAGTGTGGTTGTGTGTTGTATGGTAGCTGACTGGTAATAGGTTATGGTTTGGGGAGCTTGCTGCCAGACTGATATCTAGGTAAGGGGGTTACTACCTTGTGTGCCAGTCTGAACTCAAGTGAACCTGTATTGTTTGAAGGATTGTAGGCTGTTTTGTGGTTGTGGGGTTGCATGTAGCTGATTGGTAACAGGTCGTGGTTTGGGGAGCTTGCTGCTAGAGTGTTATTTAGGTAAGAGGGGGCTATTGCCTTGTACAGAGAAAAAAACATTTGTTTTAGTGTTCATGTTTATAGCATTCCTATATCTGTGGCATAGCTAGAGTAGTTTAACTAAAGGGTTGTATTCTACTTTAATAACTCATACTGCACCCAGCACAGCCCTTAATGGGTTCTGGAAAAAGAGGTCAGGAAACACAGGGAGAGCTGGAATAAGGAATGTTGTGAGTGGTGCAGTCCAGTGGTTGTGGGGCAGCATTCTTCAGGGAGACCTTCTGGAGACCGCTGTGCTGTCTCATCTGCATGCATCTCTCTCTGGGCTGAGGGAGGAGGTTGCTAGATTCCAGGCTGAGTTGGCTGAGAATTGGGGGACCTTCTCCCAAGCCCCGGGGCCATCAAGTCTGACACTGTTACCTCAAAGTATGCCAGACAGGTGGACCAGCTGGACTACGGTGAGCTCGAGGAGGGTGGGGGTGATGAGATCTGGAAGGCTGGGGGAGTGGGTTGCAGGTACATTCCTCAGCTGGTGCCACTACAGAATTCCTATGCCACTCTGGCACAGCAGGACTACCAAGAGGAGGCACTTGTAGTTGTAGCCAGGGAGGATGTGGGGGCCCACCCTAGTGGAGACACCAAGGATTGTGGAAGAGGACCCCAGAGGCAAAGGAAGCAACTTATGGTGGGGGGACTCAATTGTCAGGAGGATAGAGTAGGGGACAGGAAAAGGGGCATAAAGGGATGTCTGGTGCCTACCTGGTGCCATGGCCTGGAGGGATGGGAACCCTTCGGCAGCAGGAAGGAAGGGGAGTTGGATGTCATTGTCCACCTAGGGACAAATGACCTGGCTAGGGATGGGACTGGAATAGTGCAGGGGGAATTTAGGGAACTGTGAAGAAGCATGAGATAGGTTGCACTACCAATAGCTTTTGTAGGTAGTCCGTTAATGTGTTGACATAATATTGCCACTAGAATGTTGTCAGCAGAATAATGTCACACACATCTTGTCCGACTTGGTTTTTCTGCCATCCGGCAGTGTTGCTGATCTCCAGGTCCCTCTTCTTGCCACCAGGGTTCAACCCTGAGTTTGTTATATAAATAAATGGGGAGTGCAAGAGGCAAAGCCCCCTTATTGAGTAATTTCTGTTGCTCTGACTGCCAGATGGCAGATTGTCAGTGTGCTGTGCCAGTGGTTGGGCAAGTGCTGCCACCAAAATTTACACTGGCAACTTGGTTGACACTGTTGCATGGGACAACCCATTAGCAGTCTATGATAGGGGAAGAAGAAAGATCTCCACACCAACGCCTTCAACTCATGGCTAAAGGAATGGTGTAGAGAAGAGGGGTATGGCTAGATTGTGGACTGGGAGCCCACCTGGGAGGATAAGAACCAATATAGAGGTGCTGGTCTGCACCCATCCAGGAGGGGGACCACAGTCCACAGTGCCTGGTTTAAATGTTACTTCAATGAACATTTAAACTAGCTGATGGGGTGGATGAAAAAGGGAAGGCAGAAACTGCCCCCTCCCACAAGGTGAGATAGATAGTAGGGAGATCCTGAGGGAAGAGAGACCTAACAGAGTGTAAGTTAATCAGAGAAGCAGGGGATTAGCAAAGGTGCAAGGAGAGAAAACAGCAGTCAAAGGAGAAAATAGAGGAAGGAGGAACACATGGAAAAAGGGTGGGGTGATGAGCAAAGAGCTAACAAAATCTGGAAGACCATGTGTGCTAATGCTAGAAGTCTGGGAAATAAGATCCCAGACCTAGAGGCCATCATGGCAGAGGCTGACCTGGATGTTGTAGCCATTACTGAGTCATGGAGCACTGATAGCCATGATTGGGACATGGACATACCAGGCTACATGCAGTTCTGAAAGGACATAGTAGGAAAAAAAGGAGGGGGTGTGGTGCTCTATGTGAAGGAAATTATAAAAGCAATAGAAATACAGTATATTCAGAGGAGGCACAGGTGTTGTGGGTTGCCCTTGAGTCAGAAAACAGAGCCACTGTACAGACAGGCATGATCTACAGGCCTCCAGGAGAGGTAGGCATTATATAAGGAAATGTTGGAAGCAATTAGCTAAATGGCTGAAAAGAGGGAGGTGTTGCTGGTGGGGAACTTCAAACTGCCCAATGTAGAGTGGAACCTCCCAGCTATGACTTCACCTAAAAGCAGGAACATCCTGGACTACCTGCAGAGGGTGTTCTTCAGGCAACTAGTCAGTGAACTCACTTGTGATAGGGCAATACTGGACCTGGTACTTACTATCAGGGATGATGTTGCATGCAGCAAGGTGAGATACCACTGTGGGCAGGCAGTATAGCCTACAGGTTAGAGTAATGAGCTGTGAATGAGTCCCACAACCTCCCGTTGCACACTGAGTGACTCTAAACAAGTCAACTAACCACCCTAAAGCTCCCGGGTTGCCCCTGAAAACAGGCATTTGTGCCTAGTAGGCCTTACCTGATTAACAAAGAAAAAAACATCTGGGGACCAATGATCATTGCACTGTGTGACTCAACATAAGAACAGCTGCAGAATCCAACCACATAATGGTAAGAGTCATGGGCTTCAGAAGGGCTGATTTTAGAAAGATGGGTGAATGCCTCAGGATTGATCTGGCAGGAGGAGATGACCTGGAGGGTGGAGGAACAGTGGGCCAAACAAAAAGAGGGCATAGTGAAGGCAACAAACCTCTGTGCCAAGCAAGTAAGAAAAAGCAAAATGAAGAGGAGGCCACCATGGTTCTCCAAAGAGTTGGCAGGAAAGGTAAAGGCTAAAAGAGTGGCATTCAGAAAATATAAAGAGACACAGAGAGAGGATAATAAGGAACTCTTATTAGTAAAAACAAAGGGAGGCAGGGAAAACAGTAAAGAACACATAGGCACAAACTTAAGAAAGAAAGGCTCAGGCAGTATCAAAAGGGGACAAGACATTTTTTTAAGGTATGTTAGCCATAAAAGGAAGGCTAAGGGAGGGATTGTAAGGTTAAGAGGGAGTGGATGACTGTAAAGAGGGGAACCATGAAAAGACAGATATCTTGAACAAACACTTCTGCTCAGTGTTCACAGTGGAAGTGAAAGGAGAGGGACAGCAAAAAAGCATCTGGAGCTTTGATGAGAAGGAAGTGGACACTAGTCCTTTCTCTGAGAGGAGTGTTTGGAAATCACTCACTTAGCTGAAAGTGCACAAAGTTATGGCACCTGATGGAGTTCATCCAAAGAGTACTGAGGGAACTCAGGGATGTACAAGCAGCAACTGTGATAGACTTATTTAACATGTCACTGGAAACTAGAATAGTCCAAGAGGACTGGAGAAAGGCAGACATATTCCTATTTCACAAAAGTGGTAGCAGGGAAGAGGCGGGCAATTGTAGGCCTGGTAACCTGACATTAGTGATGGATAAGTTAATGGAAACACTACTAAAGGAAATGATTGTGGAATATCTGGAATCCAGTGGGTTAAAGGATCTAAGGCTGCATAGATTCACAGGATGGAGGTCATACTAAACAAATCTAATAGATTTCTTTGACTAGGTTACCAAGGATTTGGATCAGGGTGAATTGGTTGACATGTTCTACCTGGATTTCAGCAAGGCTTTCCACACCATTCCACATAGGACACTGGTAAGTAAGCTGAGCAACCTGTGGGTGGGCAACAAGGTGATAAGTTTGCTAAGAAACTGATTAGGGGATATGAGTCAGAGGGTAGTGGCAAATGGAGTCCGCTTCAAGGAAGGGAGGGTGACCAGCATGGTACCTCGGGGTTCAGTCCTGGGACTTGTCCTCTTTAATGTCTTTATTAGTGACACAGTAGAGGAACTGGAAGGTAAGGTCTGCATCTTCGCAGACGACATCAAGATCTTCAACACAGTGGACACTCCAGTGTGTGTGTGTGTGTGTAAAGACTGTTAGGTCTAAAAAAACTAGAAGACTGGTCAAGGATATCCCAGCTGGGTTTTAAAGCAAAAAAAAGGCAAAATAATGCACTTATGCTATTGAAACCCAGAAGTGGAGTACAAAATGTGAGGAGTGATACTGACAACAACCAAGCAGGAAAGAAGGTGACAAGACTTTCTATAGATACATTAGTGAAAGGAGAAAGTCCAGAGGGGGTATTGCTAAGATCAAAGAGAATAAGAGGGAGTGTGAGGAGGACCAAGGAAAAGCATCTATCCTAAATAGACACTTCTGCTTAGTATTTACTGAGGAGAAGGTAGTGCAGGGCCCACAGCTCAGCACCATGGGCAGATGAGGGAGGGAGGTGTGCACTAGACACCTCACAAAAGAAAGGATCCTACAAGAGCTCACAAAGCTCAAGGTGGACAAGGCAATGGGACCTGCTGGCATACATCCCAGGGTAATAAAGGAGCTAAAGGTGGAACTAGCAGAGCCATTATCAAAACTGTTTAGTGAGTCTCTGAGCACAGGAGAGGTCCCAGAAGACTGGAGAAGGGCTCATGTGATCCCGCACCACAAGACTGGTAGCAGGGAGAAGGCAAGGAACTACAGACCAGTCAGTCTTACCTCAGTAGTGGGCAAGATTATGGAGACACTCCTTAAGGAAAGGAAAGTGCAACACCTGAAATCCGTAGGAGCACAGGATCCATGACAGCATGGGTTTACAACAGGAAGGTCCTGTCAAACTAATCTCATAGATTTATTTGACTGGGTAATCAGAGTGGTGGACCAAGGGGGAGCAGCTGATGTTGCTTATCTTGACTTCACCAAAACTTTTGATACTGTTCCACAGTGAAGATTGATTAATAAGCTGGGTAGGCTCAGAGTGGGTCAGAAGTTGGTTAACTGGGTGGCAAACTGGTTGGCAGGCAGAAAACAGAGAGTGGTGGTAAATGGTATACAGTCAGAAGAGATGCAAGCAACAAGTGGGGTACCTCAGGGATCAGTCCTGGGGCCAGTCCTCTTCAATATCTTCATCAGTGACATTGCAGATGGACTGGAGGGTAAAGTTTGTCTGTTTGTAGATGACACCAAGATCTGCAACAGAGTAGATGATCCAGATGGGGTGGGCAGAATGAGAAGAGATCTGGATAAACTGGCAAAATGGTCGGAAGAGTGGCAAATGGGGTTTAACGCAAAGAAGCGCAAGATCATTCACATAAGGAAGAGAAACCCTGAAGCCATCTATAGGTTGGGAGAGGAGTTGCTGGCAATCACAAGGGAAGAAAAGACACTTGGGCATCATCATCACAGATGACCTGAAATCATCCAAGCAGACCACTAAAGCAGTAAGTAAGGCTAGAAGGATGCTGGGGTGTATTAGCAGGGGTATTGCAAGTCATAAGAGGGAGGTAATAATCCCTCTTTACAAGACGCTGGTTAGGCCCCATCTAGAGTACTGCATGCAGTACTGGAGGCTGCACCTGCACAAGGACATTAACAAAATTGAGGCAGTCCAGAGAAGGGCAACCAAAATGGTGCAGGGATTGCATCAGAAAACATATGAGGACAGATTAATGAAGCTCAATATGTATACCCTAGAGCAAAGGAGGGAGAGAGGTGTTTTGATCGAAACATTCAAACATCATAAGGGGATTAACAAGCTGAAAGAGTCTAACATGTTTCAATATAAGAAAAATAGCAGGACAAGAAGACACAGCATGAGGTTAGAAGGAGGCTGATTAAGGGGTAATGTGAGGAAGCTCTTTTTCACAGAAAGGGTGGTGAATGCATGGAACAGCCTACCTCAGGAAATGGTGAATATGAATACAGTTCAGCGCTTCAAACAAGCATGGGATAGGCATAAGGGAGCAATAAAGAAGATTATAATTAGATAGGCTATTGCCAGAGTACAGGCCTATGGCACATTCATAAGGTAGAAACAATGGGCAGACTGGATGGGCCTTGCGGTTCTTATCTGCCATCAACTTCTATGTTTCTATGTCTGGAGACCTGGGTGTAATCATATCAGATGACTGAAAGGTGGCCTGACAGTGTGACATGGTAGTTGGGAGGGCTAGTGGGCTGCTGGGGTGCATAGGAAGGGGTATCACCAGCACAAAAAGGGAGGCGTTATTGTACCTATAATGATCACTGGTTAGACCCCACTTTGAATACTGTGTCCAGTTCTGGAGACCACCAAAATGGTGCAGGGTCTGCATCATAAGTCTTATGCGGATAGACTAAAAGGGCTCAACATGTACACCCTGGAGGAGAGGAGGGAGAAAGGGGATATTATAGAGACCTATAAATACATCATGAGGGTTAAAATGGTGCAGGAGGGAGTATTTTTCAGAAAAAAAAGGTACTCTGGAACAAGGGGAGATGCTATGAAGAGGGAGGGGTTAGGCTCATGAGAGACGTGAGGAAATATTTGTTCACAGATAGAGTCGTGGAATCCTGGAACAGCCTTCAAGCTGAGGTAGCGGGGACAAAACAGTGGTAGGGTTCAAAAAAGCCTGGGATAAACACTAGGAAATCATAGGTGTAAGGAAGGGGGGAAGAGGCACACCATAGATCAAGAGGGTCCACAGCACAAATGAAGGTAGACAAAAAAGAGTTTATGTTTCTGTGTATCTAAAGGAGCAAGCTGTAATAAGTGCAGACAAACAAAATAATACAACAGTGATCACCAGCGCAGAATAAACATAAATGGGAAAAAAAAATAGGTAGCTGGAAATACAACATCATACTGATTCTGAGAAAAAGCGTCACATTCTGATGGTCACACACAGAAGGATTGAATCCCAAAAGAGGGCTGACACTACTTCAAAAATGTTTTGAATGACAGGGCTTCATACATTGTTGATAGGTTTGCAGTCTTGATAGCGGAGATCGAAAATGCCTTCCACTGGTGCAATTTTTTCACAATGTCACCACTTTTCATACCATCTCTATTTTCTCTAACCCAAGGAATTTCAATACAGCCACAGATGTGTGACTTGCAGCCTTATAATGGTGAGCCATGGCATAGTCCAGATTCCTTGCTCTTATGTCCATCTTGTGCTCGCCAATCCATAGCTTGACTTGCCTTTTGGTCTGTCTGACATACACAAGGCCGCATGTACATTTAAAGATAAAAATACCACCAGTCAAAATGCATGTAATAAAACTGGTTGATGGTAAATTCTTGCCTGTCCATGGGTGATTGAATAATTTACAGTTCACAGTGTTAGCAAAGTGTATGCAGATCCCACATTTGAAAAAACAATGGGCTGTTTTCTTAGCCAGTTCCCAGTAGGCACTGTAGGAGGTAACACTGCATGTGCCAGTCTGCCTTTAATATTAGTACCTTTAGGGAAGGTGATGCTCAGAGACTGGTTAGAGGGTTTTTCAAGACTTCAGTAACATTTTAGTAGTTTCCAATGTTTCTTTACAACCCCAACAATTTTATGTGCCAAAGGATTGTAATTAGTTATTAAAGTAGGTGGATCTCTCTCTATTGGTCTATTATTACCAGACACATGTGTCTCTCTGTTCATATCATTTGCATGTCTAAATCCATCTCTGACAATGTCTTGCTGATATCCTCAGGCAACAAATATATCAGCAATCTTTCTCCTTTCATCTATAAAATCCTTCTGATTTGTGCAAGTTCATTTAAAGCTTAAAAAGTTCCACTTTAGTATGTTCTGGGTAAGTTTAGGAGAGTGACAGCTATTACTAAGAAGGAGTGAATTCCTTGCTGTTAACTTCTTTGCAGTTGTATGTTGATTTCTGTTCCAGACATAAAAATCAATATATGATTAATGTTCTGACTTTATACAAAATGGCCTTAAAATGACAAAGGAGGAACTGACCAATACTGATACAATGTGGATAATTTGAGAAATTCACACAGATTAAGCAACAATTCTAACTTTAGAAGCGACTGCAACATCAGGGGCAGGATTTTCAGCAGGATCTATCTCACATCCTCAGGCACTATTTTCAAAAGGAAAATGCACTCAGGCTATTATACCAGCTATTAGATGTGCTAACTATGTCCAGAATTTGCCTCCAAAAAAGACACAGTTTTTGTCACAAAATGACACAAATCGCATTTGCAGCAATGTTTTACCACAAACTGTGACTTTCTGATGCAAAGGGATGCATATTTTAAAAATAGCAGCAGGGCTGCTCAGATGCCATCAGGGTGATGTGCATGCAGGCACCACATTTATTTTCAAACGATACAACAATCTGTGTGCTACCAAAAAGGGTGCAGCTCTAAATAGCACAAGAATCTAATAAAATAATACTGCACACTAGTTAAATGCACACGTGCCAAAAGTGCTATTACAAACTGCCAGGCGCATGTCCCCTGCACTTCAGAGCACACTGACTCTTCATCAGGGGGCCAGTTTTATCACAGATTATGACTTCTTGATGGAAACAGGCACCTCTTTTCCAGCAGGGCTTCTCAAATACAATCAGGTGGGTGCAGACACAGGCATAGCATCCATTTACATCTCCGTCTGACCCATTTGCAAATACTGTCTTGGTGGTTGACTCGTTCATCTACTTAAACAAGTATCCTTGCATAGACCTTTTAGAAACATTAACAGCTTCCATTAACATATTCATAAATTTATGACAGCATGAACTCTTGTCTTTTCAGTATAAATTGATGCATCTGCTGAGTGCAGGAAATGGGGATATAAATTGCTCAATAAAACTGATGTATTAACTAATTTGTTAGTGTATATAGCAATGTATACATTTCATGAACTTATGGACACGTTTACTGAGTCTTATACTGAGTAACAAGGCAGGAGGAGGTAATTCTGCCAATATAGTCTGTCTCCCAGTATTCAGTGGGTCCAACATCCATCCTTTTTGCTTATAATATAATTGTTTATTTTTAAAATTTTGTAGTGTGTGATTCCACTACTTCCTTTGATAGAATGATCTATAGTCTATAAGCCATCTGAGTGAATGTGCCAATTCTACTATTTTTAACATTGGTGTCTAGTTTCACCTGCTGCTTATGGGATCTAAAGTTGAAATCCTTATGTTGTATTTCTAAATTAGTTGCTTTACAAAGTTTAGCATCATTTTACATTTGCAGAAAGCCCCTTCACACACACACACACACACACATTCTCCTTTCTTCAAGACAAAACAATTGGAGTTGGTTTAGTCTCCCCCATTCAGCAAACTACTCAAGATTGGAACCATCCTCATAGCTCTTCTTTTCACCCTCTCCACCAAATTTATAACCCCCCCCCAATTTGTAAGGGTTCCATAACTGTGAACAGTAATCTAGATGTGATCTGATGTACACTTTGCAAACTGGGTTATACACTTTTCCCTTTTGGATAGAAAACTAATATTAATATTTTTCAGGAGCCTTTTATAGGTTGTAGTTATTTGGTTACACTGTTTAGT
This sequence comes from Neoceratodus forsteri, assembly GCA_016271365.2. Lineage (NCBI taxonomy): Eukaryota > Metazoa > Chordata > Ceratodontiformes > Ceratodontidae > Neoceratodus > Neoceratodus forsteri. The sequence continues at coordinate 273,961,519 of CM057453.1, read as the reverse complement.
GAAATTAAGTTCCTCATCTATTAATATTCATAAGTCTTTTCTTGAGATAACTTTTTTTTATTGCTGTTCCATTCAATATGTATTTTTATTTGGGGTTTATTTTCCCCATGTGGAGTATGACACATTTGCCCATATTTGTCCATGTTGAATTGCGTCGCATTGTAACTGTTCCATTCAACATGCATTTTTATTTTGGGTTTGTTTTCCCCAAATGGAGTACAACACTCTTGTCTGTATACTATTGTTATAAGCCCATTTTTTTTTAGTTTGTTCTATTCCCTTACATACAGTATTATTAGTCCTATTTTTAGCAGTGTCAACCTTTCCTTCAATTCTTATGTCTTCATTGAACTTTGATGCCCAGCCTTCCACTTTTGTGTTGATATCTGCTATAAAAAGTGAATAACACAGGCCGTAGAACATATCCCTCTAGCACACCTCTAACTCTTCCTTCTTCTGATATTTTGCCCCTAATTCCTGCTTACTAGACCTTGTTGTGTAACCAATATCTTACCCAGGTCATTATTTTACTATCAATTTTTTTTTTCAATTAAAATATCATGTAGTATGGTGTTGAAAGCTTTCTGAATATCCAAATTGATCACGCCACCAAATAATGTTGTTTACATTATAATTCACTTTTTCATAGAATGTTAATACATTAGTCATACAAGACTTTCTTTTTTTAAATCCATGTTTTTTATATTTCAGGCCCAGTTCTTCTATATTTTCTTTTAACTTTTGTTTTATCAATTTTTCCATCAACTTGCCCGGTACCGATGTTAAACTGCTTGGTCTGTAATTGTCAATAATTGATTTGTTATCCATCTTATGTGTAGAGACAGCTATGGCTCATGTCCAACCCCTGGGTGCTTCCTCCTTGTTATAGGATCTCTTAAACATGTAAGTTAATGGCCCAACAATCATTTCTTTTATTTCCTTCAGTAGTTTTGGATGTATGTTGTCAGGCTTTGCAGATTTATTAATTTAAGTTCTTTTAGTAGTGTATAGATTTCAGAGCTATCAAAAGTGTTCCAAATTTCAGTTTTCTTTTGTAGTCCGAGAGCCAGAAATTGCCTTATCTTTGGTATAAACTGAAGAAAAATAATTATTGAACAAGCTGACAATTTCTTTTTGGTCATTTACTTAGTCATGTCTGTGTATGGTTGGTCAAATAATTCTTGCATTTCCTATTTTGTTAATGTATGAATTATGTGCTTTTCTGTTGTCTTTAACAGCAGCTATTTTAAATTCCACTTTGTATCGTTCCAAATTTGTTGTTTTGCATATTTTAAAAATGTTGCATACTTTGTAATGTTTTATTCAGATGGGTCAATTTTCGTCTTTTTATAGACTTTTGCTTTTTGTGTGAGATTTTTCTGGATTTTGCTCATGTACAGGTACCACATTGGCGCCCCCCACCATTGTTATAGAGTTTTTTTTACTTAGTATAAAGCTATTTTCTAGTTCCAGTAATTTGCTCTTAAAATATGTTCCAACACATTACAGTAAATTTACCATGAAAATCCCCTTTCCTATTTCATTTCCCCAGTTCTTTGTTTATTAAAATAAAATCTTCCTACCATAGTTCTTCCCCTCAGTTGTACCATTAACTTTAATTGTCTTGCTGTTGATCTCAGAATTAACCACATTGTGGTCACTTGTCTGTAAAGTCTCATGACCCTTACATTATCGGTCTTATTGGTCTGGTCAGTAATAACTACATCCAAGATGTTATTACTGTATGCCTTGTAGGTGCTTTTACCAATTGAAATACTTTCAGTTGGATTAACAGATCCAAATATGATTTATCTGTGGTCATATAATTTCAGTCTATACTGGGTAGGTTTAGATCACCTGCAAGCAGTAGTTTCCCTCTGTCAGATATTGATTCTGTTCTTTGAACCATTTCCTGATTGTATGCTTCATTACTATTTGGAGGCTTGTAACAATTCCGAATGAAGAGTATTTTCTCTGTTAGGTTTAATTTTAACCCATATTGTTCCTATATTATTTTTCTTAACCTCATACTCCCTGCTTTCAATGGTATTTATGATATATGTTGCCACCCCACCTTATTTTTGCCTGTTCTGTCTGCAGTAAATATTGAAGCAATATATATTTCCTTGCCCCTTAACACATCCTTACTCCACCACATTTTCATTACCACTGATATAGCCATGCTGTTGATTTTAAGCAGATTACTGGTTCAGTGTTCTTAATCACATTTTAAGCTCTTAGCATTTACAACAAACATTTTTAGTTTACTGCCTTTAGTGTACCCTTTTTTGATAATATTTTGTGAGTTGTGCCTGTAATTGCCTGTATATTTACAGTGTTATCCTGTGTCGTCTCCAGTTTTATCAGATTAAAGCTTTGCCAATTACTTGTTTGATTTGATTCCCTGTGACCTTGTTCCCTTTTCTACTTATGTGAAGTCCATCCTGACTAAATAGATTGTATCTCACTTTAAAGTTCTCCCAGTGTGGCAGGCATTTAATAGAAACATAGAAACATACTATAGAATCTGTCAGCAGATATGGACCACTTGGCCACTCAGTCTGCCCATGTATGCCCAGCTCCCCACTAGCCTGTATAACAAGTTCTGTATTCCTATTTAGTGCAGTGAAAGACTCTTCAGTGAGCTCAAAACAGCACTGCCTTTATTAACTTGTGGCAGATTATATTTTCCTCAATCCTCTCACTGTTAGTAAATCCAGATAGACCTGGATTGGGCTTTGCTTTCACTGAATCAAGGTATAATCATATGGTATTATTATGAGATTGCAGTATGGGAAAGGAAGGAAGAAAGAAAGAAAGAAAGAAAAGAAAGAAAGAAAGAAAGAAAGAAAGAAAGAAAGAAAGAAAGAAAGAAAGAAAGAAAGAACCATTGTCCTTAAGCATTACCCCACCCTTTAGGTAATATTAAGTAGTTTATCCTAAATACAGTAGGTTCTATAGCCCATGGCTGAACATAGTAAATATAATTCCTTGCTTTCCAAAGCACTTCCCTGATCACAATTATTTTCAGTAGGCAGTGTAGAGTGCAATAACTGTAAATTTTAACTTTCTTGTCACAGGAACAAAGGTAATATTCCAAACAATGCACAGTCCATGCAATAAGAGTGGTTATGGGCTTACCTACACACAGAGTTCCTAGCCTGACACCCTGGCTTCCATGGTTGACATAGCATACACTTGCTTCTGCCTGCCAGCCTCTACTTGTGCTTGGTTCTGCTTGCAAGGAGCCATGATTTATCCCCATGTTACTGGAAGTGGCAGAGGATGTGCGCTATTCACAAATTTCATTGGACCTCTAAAAATAAACTGAAAGTGACAGCTTGTCTTTCCTTGACCACTGTAAAGCCCTTCCACAATCCTCAGTTTAATATGTCTAGCACAGTTACTGCTTAAAAAGTGCTCTATAGTTTTCACAGTGCTGTGTGAGAACTACTGTACAAGTCCCATCAATGTCTGCTCTGCATTTCATAGGTAGCAGGTTCCAAATGCTCTCCTATAATTAGAGATAGACTATGAAAGCATAGATAAACAGGCTTGTAATCTTTTAAATTTTTATAACAGCACTTCACACATCACACACTGTGGGTACTTGGAGACTTGGGGAGGGGTATTTCAACCAGCAACTCACAAATACAAGTAAGAGCTACAAGCTAATTAACTCTCCGGTAACACTCTCTGTAATGCCAACCTCTGCTCTTTATCCAGAGCTTCACTAAGATAGCAATTCACTGGCAGACATTGCTTTCATTCATCAATTTCTGTTCATATAACTTAGATCCCCTTCCCCCCCATGGCTGGACATGATTTAAATGTTTATATTCCATTAATTGTGCAAGTAATTCAACAGCAAATGGCTGTCCATTATAAACTGATTTAAAATGATAAAAAAAGATTTAGAAAACCACAGAATGCTTTGATAAAAGCAAAGCATATTGCATCAACTACATCGCACCTGTTCAGCTCCTTTGCTATGTCTCCAAAGAAGATCAGCATGTTACATTGACCAGCTCTTCCCTTAGCAAGCCCATGTTGTCTCTCCTTTATCAGCAGGAATTTGTTTAATTGGTCTGTAATCTTATCCTTGATAATTGCCTCCTGTATTTTTCCTACACCCGAGGTTCTACTCACTGTTCTATAGTTACCTGGGTCACTTCTACTGTATTTCCCTTTTAATTTTTTTCATTCTCTGTTTGTCCCTATCTGACTGGGCCTTGTAGGTACAGTTCTGAGGCCTACATGCACAAGCATCCTGGCAAAATGTTAATTCTATGCACATTGGCCTAACAAGTCATTGACCTATTCTGAGACCCTGGTATTAGAGGAAGTATTTTAGAATTATTTTACAACCAACTGCAATGGTATACATTTAAGAGGCTGAAACTCGGAATCCCAAAACTCACTGGACCGAGTACAGTCTCCCGACACTCTCATGCTCAAATGGACAAAAGCTGATTCTGACAGAGGCAAGGTAGTGGATGTGACAAACCACTATCCTACCTCTCGTTAGGAACCACAGCACATCTGAGAATGCAGATGCTAGCCGAGCTGCTCCCATGGTGTGGAGGGCTTAGCCATTAGCAGCTCAGCCAGCATGGCCTTGCATACCCAGGTTCTGTTTCCCATGGCAACTTATTTTGCTCCCCGCTATTCCGCCCCCAGTAACTTTTGTTTTTTATTCTGGGTCTGCTCCCCCTCAGAGTTGGTTATTTTAGTTACAGGGGTGTGGAGGGGTGTGGGGGGCAATGTAACTTTTGGGATTTTGAGATTCAGTATCCCAGATTCAGTCTTGTAGGGTTCAGGATACTGAGTTTCTAGATTTCATAGGTATTCCACTACAACTGACCCCTGGATGAACTCAGAGATTTCTCCAACCAACAGACGTTAGTTCACCACCAACTGCCAATTACACATGACTTACCACATTTCATATTTTAAGCCACCAACAGCAGCTGTGAAGCCCTACAAGCTAATCAACGGTTGCCAGCATTCCATGCATCTGTTCTTATATCCTCATTTCATGTTGCAAGGCACCCAAGATAGCTCATGAGGACATGACTTTGCTAATGACTGCCATGTGGTTAGGACCAAAATGAGGAACCTGAAAGTCTATCTAGTTGGATGATGACATTTGCCTGGATACAGAGTTGGACCAACCAGAAAATGACAAATGCCATTGCTGGACCAATGGAGGACATTACATTGTGCTCTACATGGCATTGATCCATTAGAACTGAGACAAAGCAACAGCTAGTTGTATACCAGCCTGTACTCTTTGCTGTTCCAACTTACCTAACCTCTAATCTACAGAGGCTCCAGCTGTAATTTGCTTTTTGATTCCAGAACCGTTGCTTGCCTAACTCTGCAAAATACTTTATTTCAGGGTCACATCTCTAGCCATTGCCAAGAAAGAGAAGCCACAATAAAGCTTTGACATGTTACTAACTTTGTTTGATTGACTTTGTACAATGACCAGAATAGGAAGAAGAGAGGAGACCACAAGCTCCACAATACCAAAGAAGAAGACACTTTACATCAGGATCCCCAAGGACCTTCCATTTTCAGGACAAAAGAGAGACTGGTCAGAGACTTGGCAGACTTTGTTTTCCAGTCCAACTGATGTTTGGCTGAGTATACCTACACAGACTCTCATACCACTAAAGTAATGTATAGTTTATGAGAATCAGTGTTCCATATTAGCACATATAGTCATTGCAGTATAATATTGTGTAAGCTAGATACAGGGATATAAGAAGAAATATTCATATGTGTTAGACCAAGTTGTTTTCTAAGAGAAACTGCTTATTTCTATGGCACAGATATAAGGCAATTCTGTTGGGGGGTAGGAAGAAGTAGGATGTAGGTTAACTAGGATCTACAGCTCATCCAATACTGTAGGTAGGGAAATGGACAGACTAGGTGGGCCAAGCCATCCTTTTCTGCCATCAACGTCTATGTTTCTATGTTTCCATGAGACAAAACCTACCAAATTACGTATTATCACTTGTGGCTACATTATTATTTCATCACCCTCTCTGGTGGGCTGAGATTTATGCTAATAAGCTACGGTTAACTAACCTGGTATAAACTGCATTTTGAAGCTCATTGGTGAATGTGTATGACTTTTTGTGAAAGTGTAAAAGATTCATAAGCTAAAGATGCAAGCAGCTGCTAGTGAAAGCAGTTATCTTTTTCTGGACTTTGACTGCTTGGAAAGGAGAGATACAACTTCTCCTTTTTCTCAGTCTCATAGCCAAGACAGAGAGAGTGAGAGTCAAGAAGAAAACACATCCCCTTTCTACTCCTCAGTTAGCCAAAAGAAAATATTTAAAATAGTAGAGAATACTATTTATTTTGCCAGAAAAACAGGAAGTAACTGCATCTCTCTACTGTGCAGTTCAGAGAGAGAGTGAGAGAGATAGAAATTTAAATGCAGAAAGCATTTTTTTTCTCTTCTCCTTTCTCTCCCTTCTTACAGCTGAAAATGGGGTTTGCCTTTTAAAGGGAGCAGACTAAATTGTCCCAGTGCCCCACCCAGAATCAATATAATACTAAGGGAAGGCAGGCCAGCAGGGAGAGGGATGCGGAAGAAGGGAGAGAGCGGGGGGGAGGGGAAGGTTTGGAATGATGACTATGATTGATGGACAGTGGATCAGGAAGGCTATGAGTCATGTGTGACATCACGAGAATGGGGGGAGCTACAGAAGCAGAGGGGAAGAGGTGATAGACTAAGGGGAAAAGGGGAAGGCCCACATTTAGACATACTTAAGAAGCTGCAAGGAAGGGATCTGCCTCTTTTTTCTGCTACTTTCAGAACAGATTAATTGTCTGAGAGCAGCACATCAGATTGACAACTGATAAACTCCATAATTTACATTGGTTGTGGAAGATATAAAAAAAATATTTTATATACATATATATATATACACATATCTATTTAATTCAGTTGGTCAGAATACCTAGTAACTTTGAAAACTCCTGCTGCAATTCTGACAGCCTACCAACACATGAAGCTAGGAAAGGAATAAGGGATTTATGGACATCTGGGAGGTTTATGTGTGGCTGTTGGTATGGGTGATATGCCAAGACAGTGCAACACATTGAGGCTCAGGCAGTTTTTGCCATTTTTCCTGTTTTTGGGGGCATGATATCAGGATTGGGCCAGTGGGCTTTCCTGGGTGATGAGAAGGCATCCAGGTATGGAGGAGGCCCACAGCAAGTGCAGGAGCCTGAGAAGTGTGACTACTCATCATGGTGTTAAGCCAGGCATTGCAATACAGTGCGACTTGTGTAGTTTTTCATTTGCTGGAGGCAGAATGAAAGGAATTGCCCAGTGGGCAGCATTAGGCAGTGAGATGGAATCTGGTTTCAGAGGAGGCCCACACCAGGTGCAAGAGTCGGTAGATGGCGAGGACCACTGCGTGGGTGATGAGACATCTTTTTTGGGATGTGTTACCCTACAAGAGTGATTGACATAGTGGATGGTGGGTTTTTTGTTTAAGGGCAAAATTAAAAAGAAGTGTATGGAGGGCAGGTTTGGATGGGAGAAGGCGACTGAGATCGGAGGAGGCCCACGCCAAGCACAGGAGTTGGAAGACAGCAAGGGCCACAATGATGTCAATGAGGTGTTGGTGGGATTGTTTCCACTACTGGGGCATTTACAATGGGGCGCTACAGAGTGGGACCATGAGGGAGACAAGGGCAGGGGGGTGCTAAAAGGAACATGGATTGGGCTGCCCTCAGCAAGGCTTATGAGGGCCTAGGGATTATTGGTGCTGAGGTGAGCATGGGGTTGTAGGATGGGGAGAAGACATTGGAGAAGGAGGAGGTACATGCCAATGGCAAGAACAAAGGCAGCGAGACTGCAGCATGCTCAACAGAGATCTGCCTGGTTAGTTTCCTCAGGAAGGAAGGGTTCTATTTTTGGCACCACAGACAAAGGGACAGAGGGAGCTTTATTGTGCAGGAAGGAATGTGCTTGGTCGGCCGTCTCAGTTTCGAGGAAGCCTAGGGAGTGCAATGGATGTGTTGTGGTTGTTTGGCAGAGTGGTTAATTTGGTGGTGGCGACACAAGGAAATGCTGGGAGGCAGCAAAAAATTACACCTATGCGGGGCTAGCAAAGGAGCCTCATGCTACTCAACCAAAGGCAGCAAATCAGTTTATTGAAGGAAAGCAGGAGAAGACAGGGCGATTTATGTTGGGGAACTGCCTGGGACTCATGGGGGCGTGATTCATTGTTTTTTTACCATGTTCTTTGGAGAGGGCGCTCTGGTCAGTGGGAGGCCAGAGGCCTGGGGACAACCATATGAGGCAACCCTGGGGCTGCCATCTTGACCCGTGGGACACAGGTCACCCAGGCCTGGGATGGAAACAAGGATAGCAGTGTGGCATAGAGCCCTATTTAGGGCAAAAATGTTGGCATATTTAAAAAATAAATAAATACATAACTAAATAAAATATGTGCAAAGCTTCTGGCAGGTCTGGCTAGGGAAAGAATAGCTAAAGGGGATAGGGGTGTTATTGAACTGGCTGCAGGTCACATATTTGGAGAACAAAGCAGAAGGGCTTTGAATAGAACAAGGCCATTGTTAGTTCTGTGATATAAAAGGAGATAGGCCTCTACCCAAGGAGTAGCTCCTGGAGGAAGGGCGATGGGGAGGGAGGAGATGATGGGCTGTAGGCAGGGGTTGGTGGCATGCACAACATGGCCTCAGAAGGAGCACAGCTCAGGTAGGAGAGCACAGGAGTGTGTGGAGAGGTCCAGGGATGAAGGGAATGCCCCAAGCCATTGGATCTGTGACTGGTCATTAGCAGTGAGGAAGCATAAGGGCAAGAAAAATTAGGGATTTAAAATACATAAGTGTATATATATATATATATATATATATATATATATGTATACAGTATGTATATATATATTCTATGCAAAAAACTGCTTTAATGCATCATTTAGGGTTAAAGCACAAAAAGTCAGGAAATGAAAAATCTTCAGGGTTGCCCTTCCCCCCTTGTGGACCCACCAATCATACCAAGATTGACAGATGGCAGGGTGTGTCATTGGGGTTGTGGGACCTAAATGTTGCCCTATTCCTTGTGTAATCATATTGAGAAGCAACAGTGAACAAGAATGGGACAACATTTATGTCTCACAACCCCAATGACACACCCCGTCATCTGTCAATCTTGGGAAGATTAGTGGGTCCATGACAGGGGCAGGGACAACTCTAAAGATTTTTCATTTCCTGACTTTTTGTGTTTTAACCCTAAATGATGCATTAACACAGTTTTTTGCATAGAATTTCCTTACTTTTTGAGAAAGAATAGAAAACTAAGAACTTATGGAAGTTGGTGGGAGCACGTGCTCTTCGGGCCCTGACCTCCCACCAACTTGTAAACGTGTCTCTACCATCAGCACCCTCCAAATTTCAATGTAAAAAATCAAACCGTGTCTGAGATATAACATGTTAAAGTTTGAGATTTTAATTCGTTGTAGTTGCAGAATTCCACACCTGTTGACATTTTACAGACACGACTGAAAAGTACATCCATGACACAAAGGCTAGGTACCCTATCAATTTCAAGGCACCACCACAATGCAAAACACTGTCCTCAAAATGTAAATTGTGTCACACAATATCTCCGCAAAAAATATTTTCTCCGACATGTAAACACCGCAATTCACATGTACAGGACATGCCGCCAACACCCTCCAAATTTCAAGTAAATAGACCAAACCGTTTCTGAGATATTTAAACTTAAATATTGTGAAAATTGGCCTATCTATTCCATTATAAAATCTGGCCATCTTGTCCGTCCCTTGCGATCAAAGATGGCGATCAAAGAATCTTGTGATCAAAGAATTTGCAGGCTCACGATCAAAGAATTTGCAGGCTCAGGATCAAAGAATAAAAAATGGTGAAACTCGACATTTAGGCAGAATTACATGAAACCACCACTATGCCTCAATTGAAAGAAGCCCCCTGAGCAAAACCCACCCTCACTTGTGTTCCTACGCCACCCCATGACTGAGAAATTAGAATTTTTCAAAGGGCCATCTCGTCCCTCTCTCGCGATGCAAGATCGTGATCAAAGAATTTCACAATCAAAGAATTTGCAGGCTCGTGATCAAAGAATTTGCAGGCTCATGATCAAAGAATAAAAAATGGTGAAACTAGACTTTTAGGCAGAATTACATGAAACCCCCACCATGCCTCGATAGAACAAAGCCCCCTGAGCAAAACCCACCATCATTTGTGTTCCTTGTCCACCCCTGGGCTGAAAAATTTGAATTTTTCAAAGGGCCATCTCATCCTTTGCTCACAATGCAAGATTGCAATCAGAGAATCTCTCGATCAAAGAATTTGCAGGCTCGCGATCAAAGAATAAAAAATGGTGAAACTCGAGTTTTAGGCAGAATTACATGAAACCACTGCCATGCCTCGATAGAACGAAGCCCCCTGAGCAAAACCCACCCTCATTTCTGTTCCTAGGCCACCCCTGAGCTGAGAAAATTGTATATTTACCTCGCGATGCAAGATTGCGATCAAAGAATTTTGCGAACAAAGAATTTGCAGGCTCGCGAACAAAGATCGTTAGCGAGTTGCGATCAAAGAATTTAAAATATTATAACTCTATTTTTTTACCATTTTAGGTGAAACCAAAGGCATGGATCGATAGACTGAAGCCCTCTGCGTAAAACCCATGCAGGTTTTACTTCAGGAGTGACCCCTGAGCAGAGATATTTGATTTTTTGTGACGGAATTTAAAAAACAAGATGGCAGACCTCACGATTGAAGAATTCTTGGGGACAAAGATTAATTGACCATGAGGCTGCAAATTCTTTGACTGCCAGGTGGGACGAGATGGCCCAAACCCCATTCTTTGTTTGGAAAACAACCATATAAATTTTCCCATTGACTTACGATGGGAGCTTAAAAGTGGCATAACTTTTGGATGCCTTAATATTTTTTCACCAAACAAAAAGCATCATGTTCGGGCAGCCAAGCTCCTTCAGATGAGCCATCTCACAGAGTGGCATACCACATGACAGCTGCACAGGGCCACGGACAAAATGCCCAAAACTGCTTACAAAACTGGATAATTTTGCATTTTTCAGCATTTTCGTGCGCAAAGACCGTAAGTCCAATAAAACAAAATTTGACAGATCAAGAGATCTACCATATCCCATCACGCATACCAAATTGCAGGCAAATCCGTTGAACGGGTCCAAAGTTATTAACATGCAAAATGTTGAGTTTAACATAGAAGTGCCTTCATAACCCTAAATATAGTGGTGCAACTGTGCCACTATAATATATATATATATATATATTAACAATAAAAAACAGATAGAGGTATGATCAATACAGGAATACATAAACCAGGGAGGGGGCGCTCATCCACCCTAAGGAATGCTATTCGGGTATTTGAGTAAAGAGGGGGGATGATTACCAGAGGGAGGTGAATGGCGAACAAAAGGAGAGACTTGGGCTGAACTGGAAGAGAATTAAAAGGTTAACTTGTGTTTTGCAGCATCTTTCATTCAGGGTACTACCCACAACCATGGCACCCAGCAAGAGCAGACCATCCAAAGAGGATCCATACAGCGCCATACTGGAATTGGCAGAGACAGCCAATAAGGTGTGGGAGCTGGTCAAAGGAAAGGAACCGGGCAGACAAGATGAGAAGTGGAAGGTGGATGGCTGGGGGAGAGGGAAGGGTAGTAAGTGGCCCACTCTGCTGCCTAGGAGCCCCAGGAAGCCCCCAAGGCTGGCTAGCCCTGATAGGGCAGTCCTGGAGCCAACACCTGCCCCTCCTCCCACTTTGCCTGAGCCTCTATCGATCCCGGTTCAAGAATTGGTCCCAGCTCCACAGCCACTACCAGCACTGCTGCTGAATCCGGTGCCTACCATCCTGACCCTACTGGTGACACATGAGGCCCCTGCACCAGGACCAGCCCCTGGCCCAGAACCAGAGCATCAAACAGGTAAAGGGGTTTTAATGTAGGCAGCTGCATAAGAGAATATATTGAACAAATGATCACCTTTATGAGGGACAATGGCATTGGGACTTTCAAGAAGGCATTGTCAGAGATAAGGACTGGGAAGGGGACACAAACAGGTGAAGAAAATATGAACCCTAGCACAGTGGGAGTGGGAACAAGAGAAATAGACTAACCAGGGATGAGGATAGGCAAACACATACCCATAGCCACAAAAGAAAAGATAGGGAAAGGGGAATAATTAGACATACTGTATTTGCCCATGTCAGTAGGGAAGCCATCACCAAGTATGACGAAAAAGAAAGTATAGATAAGAGTGAGATGGAAGCTGCAGTGGTGCTACTGGGAAAAGAGGAGGATAAATTCACCAAGGGTAAGACTTGGGATGCTTGGTTTGTCAGTTTTGCCACATACTTGGCAATAGCGATGGAGAAGAAGCCGGAACTTGGGATACCACTCATTACTTATTCTTTGATTATTCACAGGGCAAAATCAAGAGGTGGGTTTGGTTGGTTGTACTATGATGAGTTTTTCCACCAAAGAATGGCGACATGTGGAGATGTGCATTGGGATACAAAGCAGCTGGATTTGTGGATGGATTATGTCACAGAGCAGGCTACTCAAAACTGGGAAGGGGGAAGAAAGCAACCCTGTTGCAAAAATGTTGCTGGGCATCTAATAAAGCATTTTGTACCTGCCCTCAATGCAGATTCAGACATGCTTGCTCCAAATGTGGGGGCACACACTCGACCTCTAAATGCCGGACAAATTGGGTAAGTGGGGGACAGCCTGGGGGTCCCTGGGACAGTTTTTCAGGGGGGCAGACAAGGTACAGAGGACAGACATGGAACAAGAGGTACAGAGGGAGGGGTTTTGGGAAGGGGAAGGGTTTCTGAACTGAGGAGTGACCATACCTCCGCCAGGGGTGGTAATTTTCAGCTGGCAAGATCCCCAGCAAAGGTGAAGCTATTAGAACAGTGTTTAAAGGATTATCCAGAAAGATGGGCTGTGGGTAAACTAGTGAAGGATTTTCTATATGGATTCAACTTGCAATTTCAAGGACCAAGGAAGGGCAGGGAAGCAAAGAACCTCGGGTCAGTAAGGGGAAAGAAAGTAATACTGAGGGAGAAAATTGGGAAAGAAAAGGAAGCTGGGAGGGTCAAGGGTCCTTTCAACCACCCACCACTATAAAACTTGAGGGTGTCCCCTCTTGGTTTGGTCCAAAAGAAGCAGCCTGGGGAAATCAGGGTCATTCACCACTTGTCCTTCCTAGAGGGGGAATCAGTGAATGATTTCATTTCCGAGGAGGACAGCAGTGTCATACGCAACACTCGAAGAGACAGTAAAGGTCATTAGGGCAACCTCTAAGGCATGGCTAGTGAAAATGGACATAGAATCAGCTTTCAGGCTACCAGTCTGACCTGAAGATTGGGACCTGTTGGGTTTCAAACTAGATGGGCAGTATTACTTTGATAAGGCCATGCCTATGGGGTGCTTGATAGTGTGTGCTACTTTTGAGACATTTAGCACCTGCCTACAATGGATTTTCCAGCACAAGACAGGACACATGGCAGTCATACACTATTTGGATGACTTCCTACTCATAGGCAGTGGAACGGAGGAGACTGAAAGGTTGCTACATGAATTTCAACAGATTTTCCAAAAACTAGGAGTCCCCTTAGTGCCTGACAAGACCAAGGGGCTCAGTAAGGTTATCGAGTTCTTGGGCATCTAAATCAATGCACATCAAGAGATATTCTGCTTGTCAGTCAAAAAAATGCTGACCCTGAAGGACCTGATAGGGGGCACCATGGGCAGGTGCAGGTCACAGCTGTGGCAAGTGCAACAATTAATTGGGCACCTCAATTTTGCCTCCAGGGTGGTCAGGCCAGGGAGGGCATTTATGAGGAGGTTGGCTCATGCCACTCGGGGGATCAGCAGGCCACATCATTGGGTTGACCTGGACAACAGAGTTCAAACAGACCTGGGGATATGGGGTGAATTTTTAAGAGATTTCAAAGGGGTATAATTCTGGCAGGAGTATTGGTTATATAACAGAGACAGACAAAAAATGCTGCGACTAATGCAGGGTCAAATCAATGCTCACCACAATGAGCAGCCAGCTCGTTATACTTTAACAGAATCCAGAAAGTAGTGTCACTCAGGTCTCAGCTCCAAATCCAAAAGAATTCCAAGAATACAAGTGCAATGCAAGCAAGTGAAATTTATTTTAGTAGAGAGGACAAGCAACAACAAAGGCTCCCTCTAGACCACCCAGTGCCTCGACTCCTCACAAGTCTTCCTCAGGGGTGTGGTCTAAGCTGGGAAATGGCACTATTTAAATACAATAATACATGACTTGATATTTGCATATATTTAAATGTATACCATGGTGAAAAAGTACACATCAATATACAAATACAAAATACATCTAAGTGTTAAGGCACAAAAAATATACAACATTATTTCTATATGAAAAATTATATAACACAGACCTGGAGTTACATATGGACACAGCAGGAGGGCTAGGGATGGGGGGTATTTTAGAGGCGATGATTCTCAGAAGTTTGCCCAATGGACTGGAAACAGTTGGGTTTGACTAGGGACATCACTTTGTTGGAGTTAGTGTCGATTTGGGTCAGCACGCTGATTTGGGGAGAGGAGCTGCTGAATCAAAAGATTACATTTTGGTGTGACAACAGGGCAGTTGTAGATGTGCTAAACAATTAGGGAAACAAACTCTGACACAGTGGCAAGGGTTCTATGGCAGTCTTAGAAGGTTTAAAACTGAACATGTCCTTTAGGGCTAGACACGTAGATGGGATACAGAACACGATAGCTGACAGCCTCTCCCGTCTGCATCTGGACAGGTTCCGGGCCTTCGCACCGAGGACAGAGGAACAAAAAACACCCATACTGGCACACATTTGGGAGATTGGCTGGAAAGAGCCAAGCTGCTGTTTCAGAACTCCTGGTCACCCCGGACTCTGAGGGCATATGAGGGTGTGTGGAGGGTATTCCAAACTTTCAGAAAAAGGCATCACATGGAGGTAAGTGGTCCGGTAACTGATGACCAGTTTGGGAAATACATACTGCACCAGTGGGAGAAGGGGCTGGCACACTCCACCATTGGGATCCACCTAGCAGCCATCAGCATTATATCCATTCTCAGAGGTTGGAGGGATCCCATTAAAACAATGTTTGTTAGGAGAATGATGCAGGGCTGGGGAAGGTTGAAGACTAGGGAAACAGATGACAGGAAGTTGGTGTCAGAACAGCTACTGGTTAAGTTAGCCGGGGCACTGCCTCAAATATGTAAATCAGAGGAGGAGGCAGTTTTGTTCTGTGCTGTCTTTTTGATCATGTACCATGGAGCACTCAGGGTAAGCAAAGCAGTGGGTCATGGGGGGGTGGGATTGGATGGGATCCATTGGGAAGATATGGTGACAACAGGGAAATGGGTGACAATACATCTAAAATATTCAAAGACAGACCAAGGGGGTAAAGGAAGCAGGATCCATATAGGAAAACACACTATCCCAGCAATCTGCCCAGTCCAGGTGCTGTAGGCTTATGCCGCAGTCTGCCGAGATAATAGGGGACAACTATTTACCCACGGGGATGGAAAACCAGTGACTAGTTACCAGATCATAGTAATCCTGAAGAAAGGTATGAATTTTGTGGGGGAGGACCCAAAGAGGTTTACATCTCACTTTTTCAGGATTGGGGCAGCCTCACAGTTGGCAGCAGTGGGGGGAACCTAGGGACAAATACAAGAAAAGGTCGATGGAAATCTGAATGTTGCAAAGGATACATCAGGCCTCTGGATGAACAAACTCACTAACTTCTTCTCCTTTGTTTTTCAGGTGTTAGTAGTTGGGTGGGTTAGTTGGGGGGCAACAAAAGGGGCAGCTGCGCAACAAGGTCAAGGAATAATACTCATGTTTTTTTTCTGCTTTTATCTTAATACAGGGACTGGACGTCGGGTGGAGATTTGGATATGTGGGCACGAGTACATTTACTGGGCAGAAAGGAGAGCGGCGAAGGTGATGGGGGAAACAGCTCTATCTGGACCCCAAGCATTGCAGGTTGTCATGGACAGGAATCAGGGGAGTGAAGTGGGCTCAGTTGTTATGTACACTAAGAGAAATGAGAGAGAGTCTACCAGTGCCCGATATGATCATCGTCCATTTGGAGGTGAAATGATATTGTGTTCAGGCCCTGGGTAAGACATATTTTTACAAATTAGGCATGACATGGAGAGGATAAAATGGTGGTGGCCACAGGTGACATTAGTGTGGTCAGACATGGTGCCACATAGGGTATGGCATTTCAAAAAGAATCATGTGGCCTTAGACAGAGCTTGAAGGAAGATGAATAGGAGGGTGGGTACCCTGTTCCTGGCCATGGGAGGGAGAGTGATTAGAAGGGGACTAGAGGAAGCAGACAATGCATGTTACAGGTCACATGGGGTTCAGCTGATAGACCTGTGGGTGGACATGTTTAACACAGAGATAATGGGGACTATCAAGGCAAGGTGCAGAGAAGTTGGAAGATAATGGAAAAAGGGGAATGCCTGTCATCCAACACAAGCTGGAGACAGGCCGTGGAGGAATGAGAAGCAGAACAGGGTTTGGGGGGGAGTCAGGGGAACCAAAGTAAGAAAGAAAAACAACAAGAAGATGAGAAAAGCAGTATCGATTTACACCGTTACCTCCGAAGTAAAGATTGGAATCAGCCCCCAGGTTTACACCTGGGGGAAGAAGATGGGACAAGAGGATATGGAATTGTTAAATATTGATAATGTAATACAGAAATTATGTGTGAATATGAACACCTATAAGGAAGGTACAATAAAGGAAAAACAATAATGTAAGATATACAAAGATTTGATGGTTTGTAAGTAAAGGATTTGAAATATTAAATGAATTGCCAATCTGAGCACCCACAATATAAAGTATCTGTCATAACTGGGGAGGGAAAATCTGGGACAATGGGGTTTGCCTTTTAAAGGGGCAGATTAAATTGTCCCAGTACCCCACCCAGAATCAATATAATACTAAGGGAAGGCAGGCCAGCAGGGAGAGGAATGGGGAAAAAGGGATAGAGTGGGGGAGAGCGAGACTTGGAATGATGACTATGATTGATGGACAGTGGGTAGAGCTCGGGAAGGCTTTGAGTCATGTGTGACATCATGACAATGAGGGGGCGCTACAGAGGCAGAGGGGAAGAGGTGATAGGCTAAAGGGAAAAGGGGAAGGCCCAAGTTTAGACATACTTAAGCAGCTGCAAAGAAGGGATCTGCCTCTTTTTCTGCTACTTTCAGAACAGATTCCTCCCACCCACCCCCTTTTAATTGGTATATGGGACTGCCAAGGTGGATGGCAGAAATGAACAAAGAGAGTCTCCAGGTACTGGGCAGCCAGGGTGGGACAGCCAAGAGACAGTAAAGATGAATAAAGATGAAAGGTAAAAGAGGAGGAATGAAAAGTGGAACAGGGGTTGGGAGGAGTTGGGGGGGACCAAAGTAAGAAAGAACAACCATTTGTCAATGCCAAATGTTTGCTCGCTGGTATTGGCATTGGTACTGCAAGAGTTAGTGAGCTGCATAATAGGAATGGCAGTGAAGTACTGAACTAACGCTAATGCAAATGCCCACCCCACCCCCACCTTGCAGAGACTGACAGGCATTGGGGTGTGGCTTTTGGTCATTGGGCATAAAGCTCATGCCATTCTACCTCACCCCAATCCACATCACCCTGCAGACCCAGACAGGTGTGACGGTCTGCCTTGGGGTTTTTGGCCTGGATATTGTGGCAGTCACAGAAACATGGTACACAGAGAACCATGACTGGGATGTCAACATAATAGGGTACAAATCTACAGGAGGGACAGGGAGGGAAGAAGAGGAGGAGTAGTAGCTCTCTATGTAAGGGAAGGGATCAAAGCAACAGAACTAAAGGGTAAACAGGGAGGGGAGGAGAGGAGAGGAGGCACTGTGGGTCACTCTGGAGACTGGAAATGGCTCCACAATCCGCACAGGGGTTGTATACAGACCCCCGTCTCAGGGGGAGGAAATGAACAAGGAAATGATAGAATGCATCCTTGGGATGGCAGAGAAAGGGGAGATATTGCTGATGGGGGACCTGAATATGACAGATGTTGACTGGAGCACCTTTGCTGCTATTCTCGATGCCCTACAGGGGGCATGCCTCAGACAGCTAGTTTTGGAACTCACTGGAGAGAGCAATCTTAGACCTAGTACTCTCAAATGGGGCAGGAGAAAGGATCTCTGATCTTGAAGTGGGTAGCCATCTGGGAATAAGCGACCACCAAACAGTGTGGTTCACGATAAACTTAGCTGTAGAGTCAAGCCACACAAAAGTGAAGGTACTGGACTTCAGGAGGGCTGATTTTGTCAAAATGGGAGAGTGCCTCAGAAAAGCACTAGCAAACAGGCAAGAAGGTGGGGTGGAGCAACAATGGAGAAACATCAAAACCGCCATCACAGAGGCAACAAGTCTTTGTGTGAAGCAAATAAACAAATCAAAACGAAAGAAAAAAACACTATGGTTCTCAAAAGAAGTGAGGGAAGGTAAGGGAAAAAAAGATAGCATTCAGGAAGTATAAGGCAACACAGAAGGAGCAGGACAGAGAACTGTACCAGTTAAAGCAGAAGGAAGTGGGTAAGACAGTCAGAATAGCAAAGGCCAAAACCGATTAAAAAGATAGCCAACTCGGTTAAGAAGGGGGATAAAACCTTTTATAGGTACATTAGGGAGCAAAGAAAGACTAAGGCAGGGATACTGAGGCTGAACAAAGAGGAAAGTGGTTGGGCAAAGAGCGATAGTGAAAAAGCAGGGATACTGAACAAATACTTCTGCTCAGTAGTCACAATGGAAAAGCAGGGGGAAATACCTAATCTGGTCAATAGAAGCACTCTGGATAGGGGGGTTGATATTAGTCCTTTCACAGAAGAAAACGTTCTGAAAGAACTCTTAAAACTGAAGGTGGATAAAGCAATGGGGCCTGATGGGATTCACCCCAGGATTTTAAAAGAACTAAGAGAAGAACTAGTAACACCACTGACTACCCTTTTTAATAAATCATGGGAGGATGGGATGGTACCTGAGGACTGGAGGAGGGTGGATGTGATTCACCTTCACAAAAGTGGGAACAAGACAGAGGCAGTTAACTACAGACCTGTCAGTTTGACCTCAGTGGTAGGGGAAAATGATGGAATCACTTCTGAAGGAAAGAATTGTTGAGTACCTAGAGGCCAGTGGGACACAGGACACAAGGCAGCATGGCTTCACAGTGGGAAGGTCATGTCAGACAAATCTAATTGATTTCTTTGACCGGGTGACCAAAGCAGTAGACCAGGGAGGGGCTGTGGACATGGCCTACCTAGACTTTAGCAAGGCATTTGACACAGTCCCACACAAAAGATTAATAAACAAATTAGCCAGCCTGGGAGTGGGTCTTAGTGTGGTAGCCTGGGTAAAACACTGGTTGGACAACAGGACACAGCAGGTAATAGTAAATGGAGTCCACAGTGAAGAAAGGAGGGTTACTAGTGGGGTACCGCAGGGTTCAGTACTGGGGCTGGTCCTTTTTTAATGTCTTTATAAGTGACATTGCAGAGGGACTGGAAGGGAAAGTATGTCTCTTTGCAGATGACACAAAGATCTGCAACAGGGTTGATACACAAGGTGGGGTGGAAAGGATGAAAAGGGACTTGGCAAGGTTGGAGGAATGGTCAAATGTATGGCAGCTTAGATTCAATGCAAAGAAGTGCAAAGTAATGCACCTGTGAAACAAAAACCCAGGGAAGAGTACACATTGGGGGTGAGATACTGACAACAACAAAAATGGAAAGGGACCTGGGGGTAGTCATATCAGATGACCTAAAGGTGGGCCAGCAATGTGAGAAGGCAGTAAGAAGGGCTGGGGGGATACTGGGATGCATAGGGAGAGGCATCACCAGTAGAAAACAGGAAGTTGTTGGCCCTCTGTACAGACAGTTGGTAAGACCACATCTGGAGAACTGTGTACAGTTCTGGAGACCCCATCTCCGCAAAGACATGGACAGGGTGGAGGCTGTCTAGAGGAGGGCAACCAAAATGATGCAGGGTCTGCATCAGAATACATATGAAGAAAGACTAAAGGAACTAAAGATGTATAGCCTCGAGGAAAGGAGGGAGAGGGGTACATGATAGAAACTTTCAAATACCTCAAGGAAATCAACGAAGTCCAAGAGGGTAGCATCTTTCAGAAAAAGAGATGTGCAAAAACAAGGGGGCACAATTTGAAGATAGAGGGGGATGGCTCAGAGGTAATGTGAGGAAGTATTTCTTCACAGAGAGGGTTGTAGATACATGGAACAGCCTTCCTGAGGAGGTCATAGAGTCAAAAACAGTGGGGGAATTCAAGAATGCATGGGACAGACATAAGGCTATTCTAGTGGGGGGGTAGGAGGAAGTAGGCTGTTGGTTAACTAGGATCTGCAGCTTATCCATTAGGTAGGGAAATGGGCAGACTAGGTGGGCCAAGCGGTCCTTATCTGCTGTCAAATTCTATGTTTCTATGTTTCTATGTTCTATGTTACGCTCACCCCATTCCATAAGGAAATAAGCTGACATGGTTGTAATATAGGAGAATGGAGTGAACATTGGTGCCAAAGACCCCAAGGCACACTTCAATGCCTGTCACTGACTGCAGGGTGGGGGTGCAATGGCATGTGCATTACAGCCAACAACCCCAAGTCACACCCTCCAATGCCTGTCAGTCTCTACAGGGTGGGGCATTATGGTTGAAAATTCTAAAGCTCTGGCGTTTATTGGTATTTTCACCACAAATTTTCAACATGGGCTTTTTGAGACTGCACCTCATGAATAGTGGCACTATCATTTCATTACTCAATCCTGAAAAGTGATTTTGCACAGCTCCTGCACCATTCGGCACAACAGGTGTGAAAGCACATTTTGGGTAGGATGTGAAAAAAGACAGCTATACTGTTTATGAGGAGGTGTTAAAAATGGCAATGTTGAAAATCTGGAGTGAAAATATGAAAAAGTGGTAAAGTTATGAGCATGCATAGAAACTGCTTAACGCATGCTCATAACGCAGTCATTTTTTTGAATTTCTTTTACCAGTTTTTCAACATGGACTTTTTGGGACATCCCCTCATTAACAGTGGCACTGTGATTTCATTAATCTGTCCCAAAAGTTGATTTTGCACAGTGATTGTGCCATTCTGTGCCACAGGTGCAAAAACACATTTTGGGCAGGATGCAAAAAATGACAGCTGTATTGTTCACAAGGAGATGTGCAAAAATGGCAATGTTGGAAATTTGGAGAGAAAATATTGAAAATTGGAAAAGTTAGCGTAAGTAGAAACTGTTCAATGCACACTCATAGTGCAGTCATTTTTTTTGATTTTTTTCACCAAATTTGCAACATTGGATTTTTGGGACCCCATCTCATGAACAGTGGCACTGTCATTTCATTAATTGGTCCTGAAAGGTGATTCTGCACAGCGACCATGAAATCACCTTTTGGGACCAAGAAATGAAATGACAATTCAAGTGTTCATGAGGTGGGGTCCCAAGAAACCCATGATGACAATTTGGGGCCAAAACTCCAAAAAATTACTGAGATAGCAACCTAAGTTGAACCCCCCCATTGATGCCATTATAAAGCTTACCATGAATTTCTTCATTTTGTGGTCGACTTTTGAAGAGTTCAGACGTGTTCCTGCTCCACAGATGATTGCAGTGCCAGACCTCCAGAGGTAAGTGTTGGGTGAGGGGTGTGCAGGAAGGGGGGTAAACAGAGGGAGGGTGGGGAGGGGAGGTGGGCCCGGCAAGACAATGAGGGACCTTTTTTTTTCAGGTTTAAAAAAAATGGACTGTTTTCTTGAATTACAGGAGAAAAAGTAAAATTGGCACACTGGGGTGGGATTCCAGTGTGGCACAATAGTGGTGGGTGGGGGGAGATGCTGACTCAAGGATTGGGTACCCCGATGTCTGCAAGGGGTGTTGACGGGCCATGGAGGGCGTGCATCCAACACCGGGAGTGAGCATCTCGGTGTAGGAAAAGAAAGGGGAAATTGTTTAACCAGGAAAGACACACACTGGGGGGTGTTCCAACAAGGTGATTGGGCCATGTCAGCTTATGGGGACTGTGTGGCAGGCGGCAGGAACCACCATATTTCGGCACTCTGGGGTGGTCTCCCAGTGTGTCACTTAATGGGGGAGGGATATGCCGACACGGGATTGGGCACCCCAATGTCAGCTTTCCCCGGGAGTGTGTGGCCGGTGGCAGGAGCCACCCATTTAAATAATTAAATGTTTCACAAGGAAAGGCACACTAGGGCCTGGGGCACAGGGCAGCAGCTGACATGAAGGAAACTGAGCCCATGCGCATTACTGTACACTGTAATGCACATGGGCAGAGAGTCTTGTTGGCTGCCTATGTGTTCCTAGTTGCCAGGGAGGGGGAGCTACGGCTGCAATCAGAGATGATGAAACTGTCCCTGATTGGAGTGGCACATTTCTTTTAAGTCCGGCACTCTCTCTCTGAAACTGCCATCATTGGCAGTTTTTCAGTTCATTGGTAGCCAAGGGATGGGCCCCTGAAAGCATGGGCTGCATTGGCCACACACTGCCACACCTCTGCAATGCTCTACTCACCTCAATATGTTTCTTGTGTGCTGCACACGCAAGCAAACATAAAAACAACAACAACAAGATGAGAAAATCAGTATCGGTTTACACCGTTACCTCCGAAGTGAAGATTGGAATCAGACCCCAGGTTTACATCTGAGGGAAGAAGATGGGACACAAGGGTATGGAACTGTTAAATATTGATGATGTAATATAGAAATTATGTGTGAATATGATCACCTGTAAGGACGGTACAATAATGGAAACTCAATAATGTAAGATGTATAAAACTTTGATGGTTTGTAAGTAAAGGATTTGAAATATTAAATTAATTGCCAATCTGAGCATCCACAATATAAGCTGTTTGTCATGACTTGGGATGGAAAATCTGGGACAATAGAAGCATGTATGCCAGTGCCATGGAACTATTTGCAGGTAATAACAAGCATTTTTCAATGCTGAACATTGATGCTTTGGAAGATGTTCGCTTCTGCACCTTGTTTATGTCCTTGAAGTACTTGAACATTTTGTACCATGTGCCAGACTACCCATCTTGTTAATCAGCCTTCGATGTTGGTGGGTGTTGAAGGCTTTCCTGAAATCAAGGTAGGTGACGTCCACTGCCCTGCCCTGATTTACTTCCTTATTGAGGTATTAGGGTTTCCAATCATAATGCCAACCCCTACTCCCATCCTACAGAGATTGACAGGTGTTGGGGGTGTGTCTTTGGGTCATCAGCTGTAAGCTCATGCCATTCCACCTCACCCACCCTGCAGACACTGAAAGGCATTGCATTGTGCCTTGGGGTGATTGGCCATTACTCTCATCCCATTTCATAAGGAAATAAGTTAAGATGGGTGCAGTATAGGAGAATGGGGTGAATGTTAGGGCCAAAGACCCCAAGGCACACCTCAATTCCTGCCACTGGCTACAGGGTGGGGATGGGGTGGAATGTCATGAGCAGTATGGCCGACGAACCCAAGTCACACCTCCAACGCCTGTCAGTCTCTACAGAGTGGGGGGAGTGAGGTGTTAAGGTTTGAAACCGTAACGCCCCAGGTGTTTGCTAGTATTTTTGCTCCAAATTTTCAACATGGTGTTTTTGGGACCCCACCTCATGAACACTATAATTTCGTTACTCTGTCCTGAAAGGTGATTTCACACAGTGACTGCAGCATTCAGCGCCACAGGTGCAAAAACACATTTTGGGCAGGATGTGAAAAATGACAGCTGTACTGCTCATGAGGCGGTATGACAAAAAGACAATGTTGAAAATCTGGAGTGAAAATATGAAAAATACGTGAAGTTACGAGCATGCAAAGAAACTGCACAATGCACAGCTGTAACGCAATCATTTTATGGAATTTTTTCACCAAATTTTTAACATGAGCATTTTTGAACCTCTCCTCATGAACAGTGGTACTGTGATTTTGTTAATCTGTCCCAAAAGTTGATTTCCCAGAGCGACCACCCCATTCTGCTCCACAGGTGTGAAAACACATTTCAGGCAGATGTGAAAAATGTCAGCTATACTATTCATAAGAAGCTATGAAAAAATTGCAATGTTGAAAATCTGGAGAGAAAATATTAAAAATTGGCAATGTTGTGATGGTGTGTAGAAATTGCGCAACACATGCTCATAATACAGGCATTTTTTGCAATTTTTTCACCAAATTTTCAACATTGGCTTTTTGGGACCCCACCTCATGAACAGTAGCACTGTCATTTCATTAATCGGTCCCAAAAGGTGATTCAATGCAGTGACTGCAAAATCACCTTTCAGGGTCGAGAAATGAGATGCCAGTCACAGTGTTCATGAGGTGGGGACCTAAGAACCCCATGTTGAAAATTTGGAGCCAAAATTCCTAAAAATGGTTGAGATATCAACTTAACTTGAAACCCTCCCATTGACTCCCATTATACTGCTTGCCTTTTTTCCTCTGTTCGGAGTCCAGCTTTGAAGAGTACAGATGCGCCCTGCTCCACAAAAGATCACAGCACTGGACCTCCAGAGGTAAGTATGGGGTGACAGGGGGGTGCAGAGAGGTGGGGTGCACAGAGGGAGGGGGGACTGGGGAAACGATTGTGGACTGTTTTCTTTTTTACAAGGGGAAAAAAAGACTTCAGGGGACCGTTTTCTTTCTTTTACAGGTAAAGATTTTGAGGACTGTTTTCTTTATTTTACAGGTAAAACTTAATTTAAATTTAGGCACACTGTGGTTGGCTCCCAGTGTGCCACAATATGGGGGTAGGGGTATGCCAACACAGGGATTGGGTACCCCAATGTTGGCAAAGAATGGGTTTGGGGGAAGGAGGCACATCCAACATCCCGTGGGCATCCCGGGGTCGGGGAAAAAAACATTTTATTCCTGCACACCAGTGTGCCACACAATGGGGGGGGCATGCTGAACATGGGGACTGGGCACCCCCATGTCAGCTTTTTGGGACTGTGTGGTGAGCCGCAGGAGCTGCCATGTTTCAGCACACTGGGGTACAGTCCCAGTGTGCCACATAATGGGGGGATTGTGTGCCATATAATGGGGGGAGCATGCTGACACTGGATTGGTCACACCGAAGTCAGCTTTCTAGGGAGTGTGTTGCAGGCTGCAGATCCAGCCGCCCGCTCATTTTTTCATTAAAATGTTTCACCAGGAAAGGCTCACCAAGCAAACAAGTTGCTCATGGAGCTGCGCCCAGGGACAGAGTGCTCAGCACAGGAACCAACAAGGTTGCGAGGGATGGGGGAGGTGCCCCTGCAATGACAAAACTGTTCATGATTGCAGCGGCAGATTCTTTTCAACTCTTTGGCTCTCTTCAAAGTTCCTCATCATCAGCAGCTTCCTTTAGATTAATGGCTGTGGGACGCGCCCAGTAAAGCATCCATTGCATTGGGTGGCAGTGCCACACCTCTCCTTTGTCATTATTGTCCCAAAGTATTTGGTGCACAAGCACACCAAATGCAAAAACAATACACCCCCATGGGTTTCTCCAATAGATGATCCCAAAGAGGAGAAACCTCCTATATTAGACACCTCTTCTGAGTACATGATGATCCCACTTCCTTCAGTTCAGAAGGAGATGCATGCATTCTACCATGAATCAATTTTTTGAACAAAAAATCCCCATAGATTGTCTACCTCCTAACAAGCTTTAGTGCACATACTTGGATGGATATTTAATCAAACTATTTGATGACGTAAAAACCAGGTCCAAGAAAAAGCAGTTGAATCCTATTTTAGTAGGTATGCCCAACATTTACAACATAGGATCTGTCACCAAGTGGCCCAGCGTAGATTACATGCGACTGGTGAGTTATGTTTTAGGCTTGAACAAAACAAAAAATACCAGGAAACCATGATATAGGCTCCTGAGCATGAGCTTAGGTCAGATAATGCTAAATTTCACAAACTTTGGAAAGTGAGCGAGGCTGATATGGATAACTCAAAGGCAATAAACCAAAAGTTAAAGGAAGAGATTGGTGATTTAAAACAGCAGATTGTTACAGGACCTAGTGAGGCTAGAGACCTGCAGGATGAAATAAAGTGTATGAGAACAGAGATTATATGAATCCAAAGGGAAAGGGATGAGTGCAAGGAAAAGCTCAAGGAAGCTTTAATACAAATAAAAGAAGCACAGAAAATTTCCCAAGGAGCACAGGAACAGTTAGAAGAGGCTCAGAATAATTCAGATGAAGCAAACAACAGAGCAGGTAGAACTCACCAAACTTTTACAGCATCCCTTGATGCAATTAGTCAACAGTTAGGATCCCTCCAACCAGCTGACCCTCTACCACAACCTTCACCAACCACACTCCCAAAACCTGTAGCTGAGGATCTCACAGCTGGAGTCCAAGATTTAGTCAAAAGAATTCAAGATTTAAGATTTGGGGGAGAGGCACAACCATTGACTAATGCACAGTCTTTTAATAACCAGAAATGTACTCTTGCCGGAGGAACTCAACCACAAGTTGCTAATACCTCCAATTCAACTACACCTTATAAACCAAGACCCTCATTTAGACTTAATAGAAGCACAAATCAGAGACCCCAAATGTAAATAAACCTTATCAATATCTAGTGAACCCTGACACTAACCCTATTTCACCTGATGATTTCTAAGTTTTATAATTAATTTCTTTAGTTTTTGTTTACCTGTAGGTGCGCTAGAAAATAGCATTGCCTATTTTCAGGCATGACCCGGGAGAGTTACAGACAATATGAGTAGCGTTGAACAGGTGATACAATACTTCAAAACATCAACAGTGGTCAACCATATTACAGATGTACCCTAACACATTGAACAATATGTGCATTGCCTATTTTTCAGACCCAACCCGAGTAGTTTCAGACAACAGGAGCAACAGTAACAGAAGAGTACAACACAGACTGATATAACATAAATATGGAGTTATCCAAATCATTTTACCATAAGAGTTGATCAGAGATAAATCATATTTAATTGAAAATAGCCCAGAGGGGAAACAATGAGGCCAGGTTAGTAAGGAGCAGACAAAATACACAAGCATGTATCTGTGCCCATGAGGAATTTATGAAGTTCATTCTTAAAAACTCCATGAGACTGAACATGCCTTAATGTCATAGGAAGGGAGTTACATAACTTGGGCTCAAATGCAAAGAAAACATGCTTACCCATCTTTGTCACACATTTAGGAATGTCAAGGAGGGGTGTATCCACAGACCTCAGCGGGTAAGCATATGGGGTGTGTTTTCACATGCTGGTGAGTGTACAGTAGTTGGTGTACCAGCTCTTAAAATGCTTCCAGTTGTACAGCCTGTGGTATAATTACAGTAGAATGATGAGGCGAGTCAGCTAAGACTAGAGTATAAGACACAGTGATGGGTATGCCAGGGCACAGATAGGGAAAAGTGGAAGATACTGTTGTAGCATGTATTCTATTTGTCAAGGATCCCTTTTTTGGCTTCCAGGTAGGTGATCCGACAATAGGTGAGACTTGGCCATAGGACACCCTGTGCAATTGCCAATCTAGCTGTAGCAGTAAGGATATGTCTGATTTTATAGGCAAGCCCCAGTTTAGTATTTATAGACTTGCAGGTATTTGCTAGATGGATGCTGAAATCCAGAGTAGGATCAAGGGTGAATCTTTGGTATTTAAAAGACTATCTGACCATCGGCAAGGTCTTGAGCCAGAGTATTGTTTCTATTCTTGGCATAGTGGACTTCCAAAGAAAGACCTTGGGGTGCCATAGTCAAAGAAACAATTCTGCTTCCATAAATATTGTCTTCTCTTCTCTTCTGTCTTCCCAGAAAGGTATGAGGTTGGTGATACATTTCTAAAATGATCTTCTCTCCCAATGTAATGTCTAAATTGTTGAACAGCCCAAACCACTAAAAATATAGTTTTCTCACAACTACAAAACTTCTTTTCTACATCAGTCAAGGTGACCCAGAACTCAAAACTATATGTGAACAGAAACAGAGGTTCAAGTTACATAAAAATCTTTTAATTTACACTGATGAGAACAATGATACACCTCATTGGGTGGTCCCCAAAAGTCACCAAGTTATGTCAATGTAAAATGCACAAAATGCGCTCTCTAGTGCACACCAAGGAGGTAGACACACATATGATTCCCTCAAAGAAATAGCTTATTGGTCACACATTTGCAAAGACCTTGAGAACTACACTAAAGAATGTTTGAAATGCTGTGCATTTCAACCCTCTGAACCCAGACAAGAAGAAGTTGTTGAGGAGTTAAAAGAGATGTTAAGCAAAGCCCCTTGTTTAGCATACCCCCAAAGAGGTAAGAAGTCTCTTCTAGATTCTGCTCACACACACACACAGTACCAAGAGTGCATCCCCTTCCCAAATGCATGACACTGACAGGAAAATTATTACTTATGCCAGTAAAACCTCGATTGACATAGAAAATAAGTTTTCTTGTTGTGAGAAAACTATCTTTGCAGTGGTTTGCGTTATTCAGCACTTTAGACATTACATGGCGGCAGAAGATCATCTTGGAAACATGTCACTAACATCTTACCTTTCTGGGGAGACAAAAGGTAAGAGAAGAAAATGTTTCTGGAAGATGAATTGTTTCTTGGACTATGGCACTCCCGAGGTCTTTCTCCAGAAGTCCACTGTGCCAAGAATAAAAACCATACTTTGGCTCAAGGCCTTGCTGAAGGTCATGATTGTGCTGTTATAGACCCTGATGATCCCAATCACAGATGAGAAATGGAACCACTTCCTGAGATGCCATCTAGGCACTGATACTATGATGCAGACCTCAGTATAGGCCTTCCAGTAGTCCATGTGGGTGGCTGCACAAACCACAGGGATGACATTTTGTACTCTGGTGTTGCTGTTGTATAGGAAGAAAAGTACCCTCTACCACCTTTGGGACATGCTCTAGGCCCCAAAACAAGTCAGTACACTGAAATGGCAAGCATCCTCTTGACCATAGAAATGGCAATCAAGTACCAATGTGTTGATCTGATAATTTGTATTGATTCAAATTATGTGAGATAGACACTTCTCTCACATCTTCCTCGTTGGAAAAAACAAGGCATGAACAACGCCATTGACCACAAAGTAGAGGAACATGGAATGATCATTTATTTGAAAAAGTTCAAAGGATACTCAAAAGTGAGTGGCCCTGACAAAGATGGCAATGACCTGGCAGATAAATTAGTCAAGGAGGGTGTCACTGCCAACGTCCACTGACAGGTCAACCCTCATAACATCACACCTGACACTACAACTTACATAGCCATAGTCATTAGATGCCAGGCCCGAAAGACAGTCCCATACACTGAAAGTTTGGCCTCCCCACATTAGACTTTAGTTTTAGGAAACCAAGACACTCATTTAGAATTAGTGCAAGCACAAATCAGAGACCCAACTGTAAATAAACTTTACCAGTACATGCTGTACCCTGACGCTAAACTTATTTCACATGATGATTTGCAAGTTGACCCAGAACTCAAAACTATGTATAAACAGAAATAGCGGTTCTAGTCACCGAGGCATGTCAATGCAATACACACACGATGCACCCTCTAGTGTAAACTGAGGAAGTAGACCCACATATGATTCCCTCAAAGAAATATCTTATTGGCCACACATGTGCCAAGGCAGTGGGGACTACAGTAAAGAATGTTTGAAATTCTGTGGGTTTCAACTCTCTGAATCCACACATAGAGCACCTCTTTGAACCAAAGGCCTAACCCTGCCTTGGTCAGACTTACAGATAGATTGGATAGGACCAGTGATAAAGTCCGCCAAGGATAACAAGTACCTCTTTCTGTCACATGTTTGTTTACCAAATGGATTGAGTGCCTCCCTGCACCAAATGACACAGCAGAAACAATCGCTTTCCTCTTGGTAAATTGCATTTTCACTACATGGGGCTTACCTACTGTATGACAGTGGAACCCAACAGAGAGAAACACACTTCACTGCAGAAGTGATGACAAAAGTATGGGAAACTTTGGGAGTACAAAAGAAACTACATGTATCATACCACCTACAATCCACAGGACAAGCAGAAAGAGCAAATAGGACCGTTGTAAACATTCTTCAAAAATACCTCTCCACCTGTGGACAAGACTGGAATGTTAAACTCCCCCCTTGTACTGATGGCTATCAGTTCAACACCATTTCAGATGATGATGGTAGAAAAATGGTTCTTCCCTTACACCTACTGTGTCAAGTTGGGGATGATAATTTAGTTAGCGCCATGACGACACATGAATACCTGACCAATTTGAGACATTTACAGGCGGTCTTTGCATTTGCTCAAGACAATATGGAGAAAAGTGCAGAAGGTAGAAAGCCATAAATATGATCAGAAAACTACCCACCAAGAATATTAGATAGGAGAGAGAGTTTTCTATTTCAACTATGCTAAACAGAAATTGTCAGCCAAGAAATTTATCCTCAACTGCACAGGCCCTCATAAGATTACTGGAAAACTCTCGACAGTTGTTTATCAACTCATAATTTGTACAGGGCACCGAAAACTGATCCACAAATTTATACAAATCAACCAGCGGAGAATCTACAACCACTAAAAGGACACTGCAGACACTCCTGAGGGAGACCGGTCCCCAGTCACACAATCATAAACCAGTACATCCACCAGATAGACACTGGGTTACAATGTATATAGCTGATGTCATAAATATAGGTACAGTTAACCACATGACTAGTATAGATACACTTATAGCACATAGATTGTAAATAGATCTCTAAAAGAATTCTTGCTCCTTCTCATGCAGATGAGACTTCAAGCAACAACTGGGGTAACCACCCTGTAGTTATGCCTGAGATATGTCCTGTATGCAGTAATGGTCACTCCCAGCCCACTGTCAGGCATCATGCTTCAAGATGAAATGGGACTCCTTGTCACTGAATGTAGAGTAGTGACGAAGAAGATCTATATTTGCCTTAATCCTCAATATGTGATGCCAAAACACGTGAGGACAATGTGGTTATTTGCTAAGGCCAAAATATGGTTTCAAGAATACATGCTTTATGTCTCAAGAGACATGAAAAATGTTATACTTTACTTGAAAACTATTATTGCATTTCCTGATTCCCCTGACTCATCTACTAGAGTAGAGAGATCCCCATCCTTAGTCTTTACTGGTGTAAGAGTTCTAGGAACTGCTTTTGGATTAGGCACAATCACCAAGCATTCTGTTACAATTTCTAAAATAAAGATTACAGTTAAAGAACTTCACAAATATATGGGTAACATTAAGACACATCTCTCCACACAACAAAAATTTCAATCAACCATAGGAAGAACTGTAGACGATACCATAGTTATGGTTAACCTTCACACCACCATTTTTAATAATATACAATGCAGCAACTCCATAACTTAGCTCAAACTGTATGTGAAGACCTCACCACCATTCAGCAAATCAGAGCAATCACACAAGAACTGTTGAGGGAAGTATATAGTGGAGTAGGAGATTTAATGGCAAGACAAATTCCCGTTACTTAGTTTCCCCAGAATTTATGGCAGAAATTTTGAGTGCCACCACTACAGAGAAAATAGAACCACTCCATATGAGTATCGCTTAATGTCTTGGAAGCACTATTCCAGTTTACATAGCTTTAGATGAAATGATCATTGCTTTCATGCTGAATGTTCCCTTAGTAGAACAACAAAATGTCTATAAAGTAATGACAATCCTTAATGTACTGTAGGTACCTGGTAAGGAGATACCTGTGTTAAGAAAACAACTCCACCTATAGTGGTATACCATGAATTTAACCCAGGTCCATATTTAGTTTCAGATTTACAAATATGTCAGACCACTAAAGAACAACATTGGCTGTGTCTCAATAAACCTTTTCTAATGGATATCACTGAGGTTCTTTGTGGCCTTACTTAACATTAATGCCCCAGAGAAATGTAAGGTTACCTTAACCAGTGAAGATGAAGCTAAAAAGACCCATGCTGAAAATGCAGGATCTCAATGGCTAGTTAGTATTAACCTTACTGAAGGTCCTTTCACTCACAGCAGACAAGTACTTACTCTGCCCGGCAAGGTAGTACTTATTTCTGTTCCTGCAGGTGCACATATCAGTTATTGAGACATCACGTTGTGTCCTCTTGATCCAATCTCCAAAGATATGGAAATCACCCCCATTTCTGCATTTTGAGGTCATGCTTTTTGCTTTGCTGATGACCTTGAGTGCCTCTTAGCTTCCAAAGACTCTCATGAAATTGAGATCACTGTTTCTGAAACCAGCCAAGTTATCTCTGATAAACAATTTAGCCCCAGAGATAAAGAACACATTTGTATACCAGTGAGATGGTCTTATATTAACATATTTCTTTGTTTGTCACATTTCACTTTAGTTCTTGCTTTCCTGTGGATGCTGAATTTCATTCATCAGCGACTGCTTGTTCACCATTTAAGAATTCAGGACTTATATAACCTTGCCTTAGGACTGGAGATGCAACCACACCATCCACCTAGAACCATTAATAATAATACCAACACTCCACCCTTGATTGTGGTAGAAATTGAGGAAGACTATGCTGAAATGGAACCTATTTGTGAAACCCTCTTGATCTAGTGATCAGTATGATCCCCATTCAGGTGAACCATGGAACGCTTAACAGTTTCACCATAAAGATTACTACTGAAAAGCTTAAGAAACTGCAATGCAAGACTTAACATTAAGAGCTTGTTTTAATATACTGAGTTAAATTACACATAGTGGGCAATACTTGCATGCACCCTTGTAGGCCATGTCACAGCATATGTATCATCACATACTTCTCTGCATTAATGATTTTTTATATCGTTTGGTATTAACCTTCTTATAAATGAAAGGTTTTCTACTAGTTTAACCTTAGACATTCACAGTATTTAGGAAGCATATACCGATATACTTTTAGCATGATGGAACCATGATTCTCTCAAAGTTGTATTATCACATTTTACCGGATATACCTGTGTACTACACCTTTTAGCGGTGCACCAACATTGTGCTAGTGCTGCCCCACAAAAGGGGGTAGTATGTAGGCACAGCTCTGAGGCCTACATGCCCAAGCATTCTGGCAAAATGTTAGTTCTAGGTTGACAACCTTCTGGACATCTGTTCTG
Source organism: Neoceratodus forsteri (assembly GCA_016271365.2). Lineage (NCBI taxonomy): Eukaryota > Metazoa > Chordata > Ceratodontiformes > Ceratodontidae > Neoceratodus > Neoceratodus forsteri. The sequence goes on along the minus strand of CM057453.1, from coordinate 273,928,218 downwards.
ATATCCTCATTTCATGTCACAAGGCAACCAAAACAGCTCATGGGGACATGACTTTGCTAATGGCTGTCATGCAGTTAGGACCAAAATGAGGGACTATAGAGATTGTCCTGTTGGATGATGACATTTGCCTGGATGCAGAGTTGGGCCAATGAGAAAGTGACAAATACCATGCTGGACCAATGGAGGACATCACGTTGTGCTCTACGTGGCATTGATCAATAAGAATGGAGAAACAGCAACAACTAGTTGTATACCAACCTGTACTCTTTGCCATTCTAACTTACCTGACTTCCAATCTACAGAAGAACTAGCTATAATTTGCTTTTTGATTCCAGAACTGTTGCTTGCCTAACTCTGCAAAAGACTTTATTTCAGGGGTCACGTCTCTATCCTTTTCCAAGAAAGAGAAGCTGCCCTGAAGCTTTGACATAATACTAACTTTGTTTGATCGACTTTGTACAAATACCAGAATAGGAAGAGGAGAGAAGACCATGAGCTCTACAGCTCCAAAGAAGAGGGCACTGCACTTCAGGATCCCCAAGGACTTTCCAATCTCAGGATGAAAGAGAGAGCAGACAGAGACTTGGCAGACTTTGATTCCAGTCCAACAGATGTTTGGCTGAGTATGTCTACAGAGACTCTCATACCACTAAGATAATTTATGCATTATGAGAATCAGTGTTCCGTGTAAGTACATATAGTCACTGCAGTATAATATTGTGTAAGCTAGATACTGTATAAGGATATAAGAAGAAATATGCATATGTGTTAGACAGCATTGTTTCCAAAGAGAAGCTGCTTATTTCCTAGAAGGAAAAGCCTAAGGGTTATAACCATGAGATAGTTTATGTGTGCAAGAGTGTAAGCACACAGAATGCCTGAGAATCTAATCAGACTGTAAGTGTGACTTAGTTTGTCTCAGAAACATCCTAGCATTATCAGAACTGTTATAAGTGTGTAATGTTTGTTTGTAATATCAGGAATAAAGTTTCCAATGTGATTTGTACATAGGAAGGTGACTTGTCTCAGTCTGTTCCACTCAATAACTCTGAGCGCAAGTGTAATTATCTATAGCATATGTAGTCCATGCTAAGATCACCTTTTTGATTATCTTACTGATAACAGCCACATAGATATACACTTATTATAGAAGAGAGGTATTGCTCCTATATTTAGGGTTAAGCAGCCTGTTTAATGTTAAACCTCAAAATTTGCACATTAATACTTTGGATCCCTTTCACGAAATGAGCTGAAATGTTGTATGTGATGTCTCGGAGGTAAGGTTTTGATCTGTGGACATTTTTGTGATGGCAGCTTGTGCACTTTCTACGATCCACATGTGTCATTTTTTGTAAAAATCTAAATTTTTTCATATATTTAACATAGTGTTTTTTTGCTCTCATCTACAGCCTACATGGAATGGAATTTTTTCCCCAAACAAGAAGGGAACATGTGTCATGTCCCAAGGTAGTGCCTTTGAGAGGTCTGGTGAAAAGAAAATATTTAAGGGTTCCCCAGTTATAAGACTTTTAAATGTTGTATATTCCAACCTGTGCATGTGCAGGAGGGGGTTTCAGAGAATGTTCAGCAGCAAAAGTAAAAATTTGGTGCTACAAATGCCAGTTTTTGCTTTAATGCCACTGAAGTGGTGGGGCACCAAACATTTTTTGTGCTGTGCCAAATGCCATCTTGTTTCATTTTTCCATGAACCAACAAATGTGGAAAATACACAAAAATGCTGAGATTTTAATAAACAAATATTATAACCTAACTAAACAGGACTTGTTTAGCTACATTCTGATGTTTGTTTATTGATATTATGGCCAAAAATACATTTTCTGGGACCCTAAAATCCTGGGTGCCCAGCTTAGTGAGAGGAGCGCCTCCGCTTGTTCTGTGTATGAGAACAGTGGGAATATCTTCACTTCTGCAGCCACTGCTGAACTCATGCTGTGGGCTGCAGAGAGAGCAGTGGGCCACCTTGCCAGACAGTCAGATCATACAGCCTACCTAGGCTAGCTTTATGGTGCAGATGGAGAAAGATACAGGCTTGCAGGCATTTGCAAAATAAATGAAATGAATACAGGCTGGGCTATGCAGTGACTCATTAATTTAATCAGACTGTCAGTAAAAAATTGTATCACGGATCAGCATCACCTGTTGCCCTTGCTGCTGTCTAGTTTCATCATTGATTCATGATGTTGTGTGTATGATAGGCATTAATAATTTTTTTTAATTGAAAGCCTCTCTGACACACCTCACTAAAGATCATGTGGCAGTTGAAAGCAGTCGGGTTGGGGGATTCCCTTCCCTGCTGCACAGGGAGATTGGAGATGTGTTTGTAGACTTTCAAATACAATTGCCTATGCTATGCCATGTTAGTGATCTCTGGGAGTAGGGGTGGGTCAGGCACTATTGACATGCCTGGTGACAGCTGAGCTGCAGGGTGGCGATGCATTGCCCCGCCCAACAAGCAATAGGCATGGCATGGGCCCACAGACTGAGCAGTGTCAGTGGACTAAGTAGGTGTGGGACTCATGGGAGTTAAATAAAAACCAAACACCCAAATAATTACAAACACTGAGGCCAGGTTGGACTCTGAGGCTCTGGTCTGGTGTGGGTACTTCTCGAATCCTATCCAGACCAGCAACATCCCAAAAGCCTGAAAGAGTCGAGGTTATGGATAAAAAAAACTCTCTTGGGTTTATGCAGCCTGGGCTGTGGAAAAGGGTTGTTTAGTTAGTTCTCCCATATCATTGTGCCCTGGCATGCAGCCCTCCACTCTCCACCTCCAAGTGGTATGCACCACCCACATCAAACACTTCACGGGCTGACTCTGAGTCCGAGGACTGTAGGCTGAGCCTGTAGCTTACAGCAGCTGTTAAAACAAAAGGTAAACATTCTTGAGTCACTGCTCCTGGTCCAGCTGCACTGCACCTTAAGACAGGGTTGAGTCAGTCTGTCAGTCCACTCTGCTACACCACTCAGGTTATCTGATTATCCATGGGGTCAGGGTGGGTTCCCTCAAAGTGTAGGTGTGGATGGGGTCACTACCATCACTGTCAGGACTTAAATGTAATAAGTAATAACGGAGTCTTCTGGTGGGTCATAACTGATTGTCAAGTAATGTATGTTGAGGTCTGGACTGGTAATGGAGCGGAAGTCCCCGAGAGGCTCACACTGAGCCAAAGCAGCTCATTTCCAGATTGGGGGAAGGGGGGAGGTGATCCAGAATGGATATGATACACAGAGTGGGTCTGACTCCAGTGTTGATATTGGCAGCAGCAGTGAGCAAGCAACAAACACAAACTGAAACACTTAAGGGACGGCCAACAGTATCACTCTCGACCACTCGCTCTTACTCACACAGGGACAGATGGCTGCCCTGCTTGCTTACATGCCTCTTTCTTCAGACTGGTTTGCTTAAGGTTTTCATTCTCACTCAGAGAACAAGCAATCTGTGGTGAGAGTGGAGCCAGCCTGCATCAATTTGATGACCAGATTCAGATGACACAGTTTTTTCTTTGTTTGTTTGGAGTCCCCCAAGGGGCCCCCTTCTGGTGTCAATGACCTGGGCTGTTGCCCGTGTGGCCCTATGTGCTGATGCCAGCCCTGCTTCATTTCTCTGGTGTCTAGTGGCATCCCCTCACCCTCCAATTGCTGTCCCTGTTGTTTACACATTTATCACTCATGTCTAGTGGCACTCCATACCCTCCTATTTTAGGCACAATCCTGAAATGAAGAAAATAGTCCCTCAATGTTTTTTTTGTGTTTCAAAACTATAAAAATTAAAAAGTGGTTCCTCACCGATAAGCCCTCCCAACCTCACCTCCCACTCAGCACCCACCATCCCACAATACCCAGTACACCCCCACACACTCTCACTTACCTGAACAGGTCCCAGGTTTGAGATCAGCCCTTCAGTAGAAGGCATGTCTTGCTGCTGGAACTGGCAACTGCAATAAGAGAAAGTAAGGTTAATGTGGTTCAATGTATTTCATTGGGGGTTCAACTTTGTTGCATAACTTTATCATTTTTTGACATTTTGATGCCAAATTTTCAACATGGTCTTTTGTGGATCCCACCTCATGAACAATATGACTGTCATTACACAACTCCCACCAAAAAGGTGATTTTGCAGTCTTTTGGTGAATTCACCTTTTGGGTGGGATTTGAACATTTTTCTTGCTGTGTCCATGAGATGAGGTCATAAGAAGGCTATGTTGCAAATTTGGGATCAAAATATGTAAAAATGGCAACGTTATGACCATTCATTGCAATTTTGCCATGCATGTTCGTAGCTTTGGAAATTTTAAATATTTTGACCCCAGATATTCAACATAGCCTTCTTAAGGTTCCATGTCAACTCAACACAAAATATTTCAGTGCATACATTTACTGCGCGGCAATGTCATCGCATGCTAATTCAGCGTAACACTAATTCACTGCATAGCCATCTCATTTAAAACAAATTCTAGACATTCAGTCTGCAACACAATTGATTGTCCTCCAAAATACAGACGTAATCAAGTACAGTTAATTAGTCACAGGTGTCATTCAGTCAATCAGTTCATTAAAATCTATTCATTATTTTAGTCTCCCTTGTATCCTTGTTTGCTACGATGCCTTTGTCATTCGTGCTTAGCCAGCGAGGGCAGCAGCAGCTTGCGAACCGTGGATATCTATACCGTAAAGAGAGAGTGCACTCTGGTAAAACTTATTGGAAATGTGCTGGCTATGATAAACTCAAGTGCACTGCAAGATGCCATACTATCGGCGATGATACTGTATGTTACATTAATTCCCATAATCATGTGCCAGATGCTGGTGAAATAGAAGTTAAAAAAGTAATTGCAGTGATGAAAGAGAAGGCAATTACCTCACTAGAGGGAACACAGCAAATTGTGGCTGGAGCAAACGGTGAGTTAGATCAAGCTGTTGCAGGTAAATTGCCTTCTGTTACCTGCCTGAAACGAACAGCACAGAGTGCGAGGCAAAAGGCATGTGTTGCTCCTGCATTGCCTTTCAGTTTAGCTGATTTACAAATACCTCCCGAATACTGTGAGTCTGATAATGGGGCTCAGTTTCTGCTACATGACAGTGGTTGCCAAGACAAAGAAAGATTTTTAATTTTCAGCACACAAAAATATCTGGAATATATGGCAACATCAGCTAATTGGTATGCAGATGGCACATTTAAGGTAATTCCCCCTTTATTCACGCAACTATATACAATTCATGGTGTTAGATTTAATGCTGCGATTCCAACTGTTTTTGCTCTCATGACAGCACGCACAACTTCAGCTTACATTGCCCTTCTTTCCACGTTGAAGTTCCTATGTCCAGCAGTTGTTCAGCGTTCGGTGATGACAGATTTTGAGCAAGCAGCTGTGCATGCTTTTGCATCCCAGTTTCCTGAAGCTCAAGCAAGGGCTTGTTTTCTTCATGTTTGTCAGGCATTGTGGTGAAAGGTGCAGGGTTGTCCAGACATTTTAAATTACTACACTGTAGACAAGAACTATGCACTTAACATAAGAATGACAGCAGCCCTAGCATATGTTCCCATAAATGATGTGCTTGAAGCATTTGAAAGCCTGCAAAACTCTGAATTTTATGTGGAGCATGAGGAGGTCCTAACACCATACCTTGATTATTTTGAGGACACTTGTATCGGGAGACCAGTGGGATGGCATGGTAGAAGGTGCCCCCTATTCCCGATCCAATTCTGGAACTGCCATTCAGCTGTCGCTGATGGTTTACCGCGCACAAACAATGCAGTAGAGGAGTGGCACCACAGTTTCAGTAGCCTGCTAGAAGCCAGTCACCCGACAATCTGGAAATTTATCAGAGCACTGAGAACGGAACAAAATATGAACGAGATACATATTGAGCAGTATTTTGCAGGACACGACCCTCCAGTACAGTGTAAGAAGTATAGGGACACTACAAGATGGCTGTGCGTGGTCGTCTAAAGTTATGGCACCTGCTCCATCACTGATTACCTGCTTGGAGTGGCACATAACTTTCAAATTCAAGTCTGAAGAAACAGTATTGCTTTTATCTGATTTTAATTTTTAATGAATAAAGGATTTTAAATGAATGTTTCCAGTATCGCAACAAATGCCCCGTGGACTTAATGGATTACTGTTCACTGCGCTGAATTGACACAAGGCAAGACCAATACCAATTCTGACTTGTGAATGCCCAGTGGAATTAATGCACTACTGTGCCGTGTGATCTGTGCACTATTGTTTCCTGCTGCTTGTGCTGAACTCAGTTACTGTTCTGACTTGTGTAGTAGTGTTTCCACCGAGGCTAAATAACTGAATTACTGTTCTGACTTGTGCTTAGCTGACACATAGTGTTTACTGCTGCTTGTACTGACCTGACACATAGTGTTACTGCTGCTTGTGCTGAGCTGACACATAGGCCCAGATATTCAAAAGGGTTGCGCATGGCGCAACAGTGTTGCATCATGAGCAACCCACTGATGTGCCCTGGCACAATATTCAAACAGGAATTGTGCCTGGCACAAATCCCAATGCACCAGAGTGCATCAGTAATGTATGCAGTGCAGGTAGGGGAGGCATGCCCATGCATACTCTGCACATCCTGATATTTAGCCTGGAATGTGCTGAGTCCATGCATGCACAACCCCTACTTGCGCTGCACAAAGTTGCTCCAAAAACAAAAAAGAAACAACGGCTGGCCACCCACAGGTGAGCTGCCGTATTGCAGGGTGCAACACGGCAGCCACCCATGGGTGGCCACGATTCGGGCTGTTACCTCCATGGCCAGGCGCCCCCATGCCCAATTGTGAGCATCTGTTAGAAATAATAATGTCCAATATCCCTGGTGGTCCAGTGGACTGCTCTCAACCCGATCACGGGCATTTATATATAAAAATACGTCCACTATCCCTGCTGGTCCAGTGGACTCCCTCCACCAGCCACTGATCCCCACTGCCCCACTTCTCCCGGTCACAGCGGGCAGCAGCACCCACCGCCCGCTGCCCGCTGCCCACCGACTGACACTGTAGGTAGGGCTGTACACCCATTGGTCCTAGCGTGAGCCAATGGGCATGCAATCTGTACTGTACTACACATTCCAGATATGTGAATGGATCCAATGGGCGTACAGCCCTACCTACGTTGTCAGTCGGTGGGTGGCGGGGTGGCATGCGGTGGTGCTGCCTTCCCGCCACTGACCGGGAGGAGGGGGGCAGTGGGGATCAGTGGGCGGGTGAGGAGGGGGGTCCGCTGGACCACCAGGGATAGTGGATGTACTTTTTTTATACAAATGCCCGCGATCGGGCTGTGAGCGGTCCTCTGGACCACCAGGGATATTGGATTATCTTTTTTTATACAAATGCCTGCGATTGGGCTGAGAGCGGTCCACTGGACCACCAGGGATTTTGGATTATCTTTTTTTATACAAATGCACTTGATCGGGCTGAAAGCAGTCCACTGGATCACCAGGGATATAGGACACTATTTTATATTTACTGAAGCCCACGATCGGGCTGTGGGGCATATTGCCGTTCTGTGCAGGGGGCATCTGTCTCCGATGGCTGCTACCTGGCAGGGTGCCAGGTGCAAGTCACCAGGGATTGGCGCACCTGCATGCAGATGGGGTCATAATGACATGAAAATGGCCCCATTTGTGCCTTGCATACATTATGGCTCCATTTGCATGTTCACTTTTGAATATTGTGGTTGCTGCACATGGTGTAACGGAACTTTCGCTAGCGCATCCCCCTGCTCCACTCTGGCCACTTGCACTGGTGCAGTACAACTGTGCCATTCACACTGCAGGTGGCCAGGGTGCAATATTCAATGATGCTGTGCCATGGTGCAGCTCTATTGAATATCGCCCAGTCAACGCCCCTGTGCAGCCAAGTTGCGCTGCGCCCAGGCTTGCGCCACAGCCTGGCGCAGTTTGAAAATCTGGGCCATAGTGTTTACTGCTGCTTGCACTGAGCTGACACATAGTGTTTACTGCTGCTTGTGTTGAGCTGACACATAGTGTTTACTGCTGCTTGCGCTGAGCTGACACATAGTGTTTACTGCTGCTTGCGCTGAGCTGACACATGCGATGAAATACCGATCATACTTAAGTGTTTTTCGCTATTATGTCTGTGCTGTAATGCATGCGCTGTTTTGTTTGTGATGAATTGACATGATACCCCTTCTTAATACCCCCCTCATGTATGTCACAGTTGACATTTTTCAAATACTGGCCAAAATGTGGTTTCACACCTGTGGCACGGAATGGTGTTGCAGTTGCCTGGAATTACATTTTGTCAGGGATTCGAACATTTTCTGCATCGGGTACATGAGGTGGGGTGATAAGATGGCTATGCTGACAATTTGATCACTGTGTCCTATAAATGGAAGCTTTAAACATATACGCATCTATGGAGGGATGGGAGCATAAGGCCCGGAGTGACATGCACTCTCACAGGCAAATATGAATATGATTATGCTATCTCAGAAAGTAAGGAAATAAATAACAAAAAAAAATGCATTAATAGTCTAGTTAGGGTTACAGCCACAAAAGTAGGGAAATGTGGCATTAGGTTTTCTAAACCTAACACCTCACCCAGATGCTGTGCACACCAACAGGCATTGGGGATGTGCCTTGGGGTCATCAGCCCTAATGCTCACTCCATTATCCTATACTGTACCCATCTTAACTTATTTACTTATGGAATGGAGTGAGTGTTTGTGCGCCTAGTAATGGCAATTCAAGACCATGGCCAAGGCTTCCACTTACATTTATAGAAGTATAGTATGCCTCCTTCCAAGCTCCCAGACCAAAGTATATCACTGTCAGTGGACCTACTGTAACTGAACTGGCAGATTGAGTTGATTGGGGTGTTGGGGGGGCTCTCCTGACTATACTCCACCATTACTAAGTTATTCCAGTCACACTATCCTTCAACTAACCAGAATCTGATCCCATCCCATTGGAATCACATTTTTCATATAAGTCAATATGAACTTGAAACAATTTATTTATTTATTGTAAATCAGTTTACAACCTTTGAGCCAGAGGCTCGTTTCCAAAGGTACCTCATCACATTGAGGACAAACATTACAACTTTAGGTTACAGGATACAAGTAGCTGAAATTAGCGTCACACATATTGATGTCATACATTTACAATTTCAAGTAATTACATTGATACAGCTGGCACAGGCTGATCATAGCAGAGGTATGGTGCACAGGGGAGAGGTGGGGGTGAGGTGGAGTGCTGCCCAGAGGGCGTTGTCAAGTGAGGAGAGATTGAGGCCATATTTAGAGACAGGAGCAGCGGTGAGTTTTAAAGAGTTGGCTCCGAAGGGCGGTTTTGAAGTTGGAGATTGTGGGGGCATTGGAGGTGGGCACAGAGACAGAGTTAAACCAGAATGGGGCTCTGTAGCAGAAAGGCCTCTGACCATGATTGGTCATGGATCTGGGGACCAGTAGAGTGGTCCAGTTGGAGGTATGGGTTGCGATAGTGGGTGGGGTATGGCGGATGGAGGCAGTCACCCTAGGAGGGGAGAGCCCGAGTAGAGTTTTTTTTGTGAGGAGGCAGGTTTGATAGCATAGCAGTTCATCCAGGTTAAGTAGTTCAGCATCGTCATAGAGTTGACATGTATGTGTGAGCCTGGGGGCAGCAGTGATCAGTTTGCGGGCCTTAGTTAGGGTGAGGTGAATTTTGTTGAGGGCAGTCGTGTCAGCAGCACCATAGACTGGCAGGCCATAGTCTACAAGGGACAGTACTGAAGATGTGACAGCAAGTCAGAGAGCATCAGAGGGGAGGCAGTTTTTATAGTGGTAGAGGATGCCAAGCTGTGTATTTGTGGCAGATGCAAGGGCATCAATGTGGGTGTGGAATGTGAGGGCTGAGTCCAAAGTAACCCCAAGGTATTTGTAGGAGCAGACTTGTTCAAGCGGTTCTTTGGTACTAGGGGGGATAGTGAGTGGGTGGTTGCAGGCTCTGTTTTGGGGGTGGGCAAAGAGCATGGTTTTGTTTTTTTTATGATTAATGATTTCATTAGAATATTTCATGAAAGAAATTTTAAGATTTTGCAGCAATAGAATTAATTTATGTTAACACTGGTAATGACATGAGACATTCCTACATTGCTGAAAAATAGACTCAAGTTTACACACATCAATTGTTAGAAGGCTTGGCATCACTTTCAGTAACAACAGCACTGGACTATATCAGGGTTATTAAATTCATACTCTGAGACAGCACAATTTCTTGTAGGGAGAGGTTCATACATGTTCAGTTGCAGGACTCTTTCCCTACAACTGCAGCCAAATCATACCCCCTCTTCAGTTTTGTCTCCAAAAAACTGATCTTCATAGCTTCACACATAGCCATCATTTGTAGCCAAAGTTCTGGACATTGGGAGAGTGACATCAGGAGGGAGTGATGTCAGAGTAGGGTTGTCACAACCCTCTGAAGTTCTGGGTTCTAGTTCTAGTTTGGAACTTTTGAAAAAGTTCTAGGGCTCTAATCTTTTTTAGAATTTTTAGAACATGAATTCTGTTTTTTGAATTCTGCTGCCAATGATGAAGAAAATAGGGAAATGGGAAATGGGAAATTGTTTAACCAGGAAAGGCACACTAAGCTGAATCTTGTTTCCAGGTGTGACCTGGGAGCACAAGGCAAGTTAAGTGACTTGCTCAGAGTCACACAGTATGCACGTGGGGGCTGTGGGATTCAAACCCAGGTCTCTTATGTTTGCAACTCAGTGCCCTTAACTACTGTGCTATACTGCCTCCTACACAGTTACTTGGTATAACTTGTTGCGCACTCGAGCAGACTTGATGGACCATTGTGGCCTATATTTGCTGGCAATTTTGTGTGTTGTTCATATGTTTGTACAGTACATGTGAAATTGAGGACATGCTTCCCATAATGAAAATAATAGTGAAATACATGTGAAACTAAGGACAAAAACAAAAAATAAAACTTGTTCAATATAAGGGGAGAGTAAAATGCTCATGTGTGACTTTGATATGACTGTAGCTTTGCTTATCTATGGTCTCTTCTGTTTGCTAAAGCCAGCAACTTACAGGTGCTCACTGCTAACGACCACCCACCCACCTATATGTTGAAAGTTTTCCTGCTGCATCTGTATTACAGTTCCTGAGTAAAAAAAAAGAAGTGGTACATTTATTTACTCATGATCATGAAGTATGAAAGAAAAATTGAGCTGACATTAGCTAACCTCAGCTATTTGGTATTTGCTGCTGTTGCTTTTAAATAAGTGAATCAAAAGTTGCTATGTTTAAAAGAAAATTTTGCATAACAAAGTCAAGGCTCTGCAACCGCAGCACATTTAATTGGTGCAGCACATATTGCGTCATAGGTGCAGTCAGTCAAGACATGAAAAACAAATTCTAGCCAGAGCCAATAGGGCTGTGAAGAGCTACCAAATGACCAAAGTTACACATGTGCATAGAAATTATTCAATGCCCAGGTGTAACTTGGCCATTGTTGGTGGGTGTTGCACCACATTTTCAACATGGCTTTTTCTGGACCCCTCCTCATGAAGAGTGACAGTGCCATTTTGTTCACTTGTCCCGAAAGGTGATTTCACAGAGCAATCATGCTCTTCTCCACCACAGGTGCAAAAAAACATTTTGGACAGGTTGTGGAAAATGACAGCTGCACTGTTTTGAAGGAGGTGTGCAAAAATGGTAATGCTGAAAATGTGGAGTGAAAATATTAAAAATTGGTGAAGTTAGGAGTGTGCATAGAAAATGAGCAACACACACTTATAACGCAGTAATTTTTTGGAATTTTTTCACCAGATTTACAACATGGCCTTTTTGGGACCCCACATCATGAACAGTGGCACAGTCATTTCATGAACTGGTCTCAAAATGTGATTCCACGCAGCGACTGCGAAATCACCTTTGGTGACCGAAAAATAAAATTACAGTGACAGTTTTCTCAAGCTGGGTTCCCAAGAACCCCATGTTGAAAATTTTGGGAAACAAATTCTAAAAAATAGCTAAGATATCAGCATAAGTTGAAAACCTCATTGAATGGCATTATAGCAGGCTTACCTTTGATTCTTCAGTTCACAGTTCAGCTTTGAAGAGTGCAGATGTGTACCAGTCCAGCGAAGATGACAGTGCTGACCTCGGGAGGTAAGTGCAGGGTAAGGGGGTTGTGGGGAGGAAGGTGCTCAGTGGGAAGGTGGGGATGGAGGAGGGGGACTGCTGTAATGCTGAGGGACCATTTTCTCGTTTACAGGGAGAACACAATAAAAAAAAACTGGAGTGACGATAAGGGACCATTTTCTGTTTTACAGAAAAAACAACATACATAGAAACATAGACACCCTGCACAAAACTCAAATTATGCAGCATCTAATCCCTCCATCCCTTCCCACCCCTAGCTACCACTGCATACCTCTCACACTGCTTCTCCAGCTGGCTGGCACTGTTCTTTCTGCTGAACATGTATTTTGCCAGCCAGCAACATCCTCTGCAGTCTCCAATGACAACACAAAACAAGATCAACTAGATTTAATACATTTTATTTACAAATATAAAGAAAAATGATCCAGGGTAGTGAAACCTTGCTCCCTCGCTATGCGGGAGCTGAGCCGCTATGTTTAAGAAAATGATTCAGCCCACCCACCATAAAGGTGGTGACACAACTGCACATGTGCAACACTCATGCATGCGCAGTTGTGGTGATTGGCATCTTGTCATACATGATGCCAGCGGAAGAACTGAGCATGTGTGCAAGAGTTATGCATGCGCAGTTAATGCCACGGAATGCGGAATTAACATCCAAAATAGTGCATCTGTTATTTCATAGCAGACGTTCATGATGGAGGGTTTCAAGCTCCATTTGGCATTCAGAAGGATACTTCCAAGTGTTCAATGGAAGGTTCCACAATTGGCTGTTTTCAGAACTACGATCCCAGTAGGGTTGTAGGCTACTATGCCCATAGCCTTAAAAAAAAAAACTAAACCAAGCATTCTTGTTGGCAAATAATGCATACAATTTTCTAAGATGATGCATAAATATACCAACATTCTTGCTGGCAAACTGAGATACTGCAGACAACTTTCTAACACAATGCATCACCTGGTCAGCTGCTATATAAGTGAAAAGTGTATTTCATTCACATAAATAAATTCTAGCCAGAGACCTATATGGCTGCAAAATGATATTATTGGTAGTAGTGAAAAGGAAAGAAAACGTCTAGCACAGATGAAAGATTGTGTGCCACAATTCCTGACTGACACAAACACGTGTATTTGTATGTGTGTGTGTGTGGGGTATATAGATGGTATGATATTCAAATTTGCACATACTTTTATAGTAAAAGGATGTATAAAAAAACTATTATAACAGTACTGATTCAATAGCAGAAGCACAGTTGTATGTGCTCTGAAATTCTTTTTTGAGTCCACCACTGCCACTTGTATAATCATTCAAACATAAACACAAGTGCATACTCTACCTGCTTATACTGCACCTGCTCCTGTGGATAAATAGAGGGCTCTTTTCATAGATACATAGACACTGTCAGTAGATAAGGGCCTATGGGCCACCCAGCCTGCACATTTGAGCTTGTAAGTTCACTTTATATTTTTCTAGAAGTCTGTTGCCCCTTACCCCTGACTTACCCCTGACCTCCCAAATTCCCTTATGCCTTTCCCATGTATTCTTAAATCCCATGATTGTTTCAGCCCCCACCACTTCCTCTGGCAGGGTGTTCCACTTGTTCACCGCCCTTTCTGTGAAGGAATTCTTCCTCACGTTTCCCTGAATCACCCTCCCTCCAACTTCTTCCCATGCCCTGTAGTCCTGGAATATCTTTTTCATTGGAAAATAGTGTATTCCTGCACCTTGTTCCTCCCTGTAAGGTACTTGAATGCCTATATCATATCTAGAGATGCAGTGAAGTAAAGTTCTGCTCGCTAAGTGGCCACTTCGTGTTACTACTCCGTAACACAAAGTGCCCATTTTAAAGCCTCACTTTGCCACTTCATGTTGTAATTATGACTTGGCATTTTTTACTCTGCCTTAATTCACTTTAGGGTGGAGCAAGAAGTCTATTGGCAGCCCACACACATCACATGGCTTACACTAGTGTAAGTCACATGCTTCAGCCAGGCAGGCAGGATGTGACTCATTATTGGAAGAGAGTTTCACTTTCGCCTTGCATTAGGAAAAAGAGGTTCAGTAGGAGAACTTGGAGACTGAGCAAGCTGAAAAGTGGTTTACAAAAGACTAAATCTTTCTGTTTTTTTTTTGTTCTATCTGCTTTTGTTTGAGTATTTGTTATCTGGATTTGTGTTTGTGCAATATTTGTGTTTAGTAATATTTGTTTTATTAATTGTTTCTGTGTGTGTGTGTGTGTGTGTGTGTGTGTGTGTTGTTGTGGTCTGGACAGTTTTACTGATCCCACAATGGAGGGTGAGAGATGCGCTGGGGGGGGGTTATTCAACATGGCGGCATTCGGGTGGCCATGCACACACATGGTGGTCAGATTTATCTGGACTGGAATAACATTTTGAGGGTCTCCCCCTGAAGAAAGACATATTGGAGTTGGTGCTGCTGCAATGGAACCACCACCTCCTGTGGTACCACCGACCAGTGCCCCCCCAGTGCCAGCAGAAGCACCTATATTACCCAAGGCAGTGGCTCAGCAGCAGAAAGTGGGGGAGGAGGAGGAGGAGCCACAGCAGCAAATGCAGCAGCAGGCTTCTGCTCCCCCAGCCCCAACTGTAGAGCCACAGCCCTTAGCTCCTACACCATCTGTGCCTGGTTCTCCCCGCACCTCCTTAGTTTGGGCTTTTTTTGATACACTGCCAGGTGACAGCAGTGTAGTGAGGTGCAAGTTGTGTGGTGTTGAGGTGCGCCGTGGCCCCCAAAGAATTCACTTGGGTACAGGAGGTCAGCGCACCCATGTGCATAATCATCACCATGAAGAGTGGCAGGCTGCAGTTGCTGAACAGGCCAGTAATGCACCTGCTGGCCCTGCTGTGGCAGAGGGGGAAAAGCAGCATCCACCTGCACTTGGCGTGAAGTGGGGGAGGGCAATGGCAGAACCTGCTGCTTTACCACTACCACCACCACAAGATGCAGCACCTCCTGCTGAGGATGGCAACCCTCTTGAACTGCCTGCCACACAGGCCAATTTGGCCATGCTGTGGAGCACAGTGGATGCTGCAAACCACCAGCTCAACGATGTTGAGCAGCAGTTAGAACATATTGAGGGGCACCAACTTCAAATCATGGAGATGCTTCAACTGCTGCTGTCCCACCATAACATTGACAATTAGTTTTTAGTTTGTTCTGGCTTCCATCCCCACCACACTCTGTGTGAAAAATATATCCCGATCTTGCCCCGATCCTTCTGCCCTGTAGCTTGAAATTGTGATCCCTTTTTCATGCACATCTTTTGTTCGGGTCTTCTGGATGTGTCTACCCTGCTGTTGAGTCTATTTCTGTACTTCATAGTTTCTATCCTGTCCCCCTGTTTCATTGTGTTTGTATGTAATGTCCTTGAGTATATCTTCATTTGGCTTCATTCTGGTGTGTATCATTCAGCATTTTAGTTCCTGTCCCTTGTACAGCCCTTTTCTGATGTCATTTTGATGTGATGGTCTCCAATACATCCCAGTATACCCTGTCCCCCTTCCCTCCCTAGTTCCTTCTGGCATTTGTCTTGCATACCTTTAGGTAATCTGACACAGGTTTTACTATCCATTTTTATTATTGTTTGTCTCCCCCCATTGTGCACTGTTATGTGCAGAAAAATGTTAAGTGTATGTTCCATTTTGTTTTGCATAACCTTGTTTAACTCCCCAGAATGGTGATAACCATGCCAAACAACAGCTGAAATAAAATTAAGTAACAAAGGGTTGTCCTTGCCCTCATTACATTCCAACTTATCAAAACCAGAAAGCCATAACTCCACACAAATAAATTCCAATAAAATATTTTCGCTGCCAGTGCAAATGTATTTATGGCAAAACAAGGCACACAGTAATGACCCTTGCACTTTGTCGATTAGGCCCTCATTAGTGTGCCCCCAATGAAGGCCTAAGCACCAAAGCACAGTGGACATTTGTGTATTCCTTGTTTTGTCATGAATAAAGTTGCAGTAGCATTGAACAGTTTTTCTTTGCATGTATTCATATAGAGTTGTGGCTTTTGGGATTTGCCTTGCATTTTTGGAGCCAGTTACTATGTACTAGCAACTGTCCACATAATTCAGTGTACTTCTTGTGGCCCTGTTATATTCCTACTTAACAATGTCTGTTTACTCTGAAATATTTTTGGTGCATCAGCAATGTTTCCTTTCTGTCGTGGAGTGATTGTTTATTAAAAAGCAGGACTGAGCAGTGCAATAATACTGTGCTAAACAGCATGTGTGCAGTGCACTGTCATGTGCACACACTGTTCAACTCCTTGCAAACATATATGATGACTTATTCCACTGTTTATGGTATAAAGAGTAAAGATAAGAATATATAACATATGTTTTATTTGTACCATCATCAACAGCGGACCAAGTCATATAGTATGTTTTCGGAGGGTTTGATGGGCATTGTGCACCTCACAGTGCACACAAGTGGTTTAGCAGGTTATAGCACTTCTCATTTCTGCTTTTCAACAAACCCTACCCGACAGAAATAAAATAGTGCTGAGACACCCAAAATATTTTATGGTAAACAGACATTATTAAGTCAGAATATAACAGGTCCAGTCCACTAGCATGCTACACTAACACTGTGGCTGGGTTGGGTGCTGGTGGAGAGCAGCTAGCTACAAAACTACCACTGCTAGTCTAAACCAGAAAGCCAGCACTCCAGACCAAAAAATGCAAAGAAAAAATGTTCACAGTCTGCTACTACAAATGTACTGATGGCAAAATGAAACACAGAAATGACCCTTGTGTTTTGGTGGTTAGGCCTTCTTTTGGTTGGTCAAACAACCCTAACACACACCCCGATGCCTGTTGGTGGGGATGGGGTGGGCGTGGGGTGCAAGGGGTGGCAACCATAACATTGAATTAACTCACTTTTGTCACTGTGGAACAACCCTAACTGATACATTAAACAGAGTTTTTTTGCCATGAATTTCCCTTCTTTTTGAAAATGTGCACTATAAATAGTAAATGGAATGTGGTCGTGCCTCACCATGTGATTTTTTTGTCACTTCGGTGCTCAAAAACTGTATGATCGACTGAAATGAAAATTGATAATTGAAGACATGTACCATGGCACACCGTGTGTCCAGAATTGTGTGTACATCCGTTCAACGGTAGCACAGCACCACAAGCAAACAATGTAACATGCACAATTCAGCAACCATAAGTGCCAGTGACCTGAAAGTTGGCACAGTGAAAGATGAATTATAAGTCTTTGTACTTTCCAAATGCCAGGCAAATCGGACACACAGTTCAGAAGATATTGAAGCATAATGAACCAAATTTCATTCATCGGAGTGGCATAATCCTGCACCTGTTAAGGTTTTACACATGAAACCACTGCAAGGCACCTCCATGTCACTAGGGCTACCTACACTATAAATTTAAAAGCAGTAGCACCATGCAGAATGTTATGCGTAAAACGTTAACTGCATCACACAGTATCTCTGCAGTGAATTACTTTTCAAACATGTAAACAGCATAATTCACATCTCCAGGACATCCACTCAGCACCCTCAAAATTGCATGTGAAAAGAAAAAAACATTCCAGAGATATTCAATTTTTATGTTTCTGTACCTTTAAGAAGTCTTTCACCACAAAATGGAGGAAATCGAGGCCAAAAATGCACTAAAATGGCAGACCTGGCGGCTGAAAAGTCAGTAACTGCAAAGTGGGCCAACTTCAAATGGCAATAACTCTGGAATGGAAAAACATTTATTCACCAAACAAAAACTGGCATGTTCCTTGAATAAAGGTCTGTCTACCTGCCAAGTGTGGGACCAATCAGCCACACACTGAAAACTGCTTATATGCATCGGAGAGTAAGTGCGGAAGGTAGCTAAGAAACAGTGGTTTTGCTGCACTACACAAGGTACAAGAAACACAAACAGTGATGTTGGCACAGATGGTTGATTAGACGGTGAGATTAAGTCAATGGGAGTGGTAGTGGCAGCAAAAACAGGCACAGTGGTGGCATGGGTGAGGCGTCAGTGATCAGAAACAGATGGTGAGTGCAGGTTGCAGGCGTGGTAAGAACAGGGAGTGGTGCAGCATGGGAGTGGTTGGCATGGTGCTGGCAGCAGTAGAGTGCAGGAGTATTAACCCAAGATGAGGTGGCATGGTGCTGGCAGGGGAGTACAGATGCAGGGGGCGAAGGTGCAAGTGGGCAGGTGAAGCAGAGTACAGATGGTGATAGCGGCGGTGATTGCGGAGGAGCAGTGAATACAGACGACAGCTGATCATGCAGAAGGCACCCAAATGGCAAAGTGCAGGCGCAGATGATGGTGAATGCCCAGCGAGCAGTAGCAGTAACACAATTAGAGAACGAACAGTTACGGTAACACCAGCGGGATGCCAAGGAACACTAACACAAACAGAAATGCAAGCGCATACGTAAATGCAAATGGTATCGCGCTGCGGTCAATGTAATGCAATTGAAAAGCAAACGGCTTACAGTAACACCAACGATGACACCAAAGGAAACACAAATGGAAACGCATATGGAAGCGCATATGCAAACGCAAATGGTAATGCACGCAGTGATGCAAAAGGTAAAGCAAACAAAAGCAGTAATGGAAACACAAATGGTAACAGCAAAGCAAATGCAAGTGCAAATGCAAACACAAAGCGTAACGCACATGGTGACATAAACAGAATCGCTAAAGTAAATGGTTACGGAAATGCAAGTGGAAATGCTAATTGTAACAGTAATGCAAAAGCACACACTTTTTTCCCCAAAAGGTGTATTCAGAAGCACAGTGAATACAAAGAGTTAATGCATAATAATGGCCCTCAGAGCAGAAAATGAACACTTGGAATACTAAATTGCCTATATCTCAGGAACTGTATGACGTAGAAAAAAATTTAAAATCTCATATCATTTGTGACTTTCTTGGCTAGTTTTGTACTTAGCCCCCTTCTAGGAGACTAAGAATTCCTCAGACAAAAAGTCTGTATCTTGAAGCGTTTTCGAGACACTGGCCCGGAAAGGTGCGGCGGATGCTGTAATGTTAGCCTACGGGAAAAATTGTCAACTTCGGAGTACTGTAACTTTGCAGCCCTCTAATCATTTGTCACCAAACCATCAAAAGGCACATCTGTGGGATGTTGGCTTTCTTCCTTCCAAACTTCAGCCCAAAAGACCAAACTGTTCTCTTGCAGCAGGATGGCAAACATTCCTTATTGTTTTGGGCATAGTGTCGCAAAGTAGTGTCGCAAATCACAGCACTTTCTCAAATAAAATCATGAAAGTGTCGAATGTGTGACACTACTTTGTGACACTGCTTTTTACAAAAATTTAAAAAACATATTTCTGGGGTGTTTAATCCCCCAAAAAAGACATGGCTAGCATCCTCAGGACTCGACTAGGTGAACACAGCAAGAATTGTGTCCCCAGAGGGTCCCAAATTTAAATGCCAAGCATTTCTGTGACCACCAACTGAAAACAAGACAATGGATTTGCGACACTACAAGTGTCACTTGCGACACTGAAAACTACACTTTCGCATATTTTGTTAACTTTTCCCATTGACTATAATGAGAAACTTGTATTTTGAATAACTTTTGAACCGTTTAATATTTTTTCACGAAATCTTCGAAAGGCACATCAGGGCTGCATGTTTCCTGAAGGTTTTGGACTAGTCGCACAAACCGTGTGACCTGTAGGTTCGAACAAAGAATGGACAAAAATGCATAATTTGTGCTTTTTTTGGTGCTCTGTAGCTCCTCAACCATGTATCCAACCGTTACGAAAGTTGGCAGATCCAGAGATCTATGGTATCAGACCAAAAATCCAAGTTTTGGGCAAATCCACCATACAGTGGCAAAGTTATTAAGCTGCCAAATTTCAATTTAACCTTGAATGGGGTACTCAACCCTAACTATAGTGGCACTACCATGCCACTATATATATATATATATATATATATATATATATATATAAACATTTTCTATACTGTATATGCATGTAATCATTGCTTTTCTTTTGTACCACAGGTCATACAGTCGAACTTGGGGTGTGCATTTCTTGGCTTGATGAGGAATTTTGGCATTGGAATACTGTCAAGCCAGTAAAGGTAAGTATTTTTTGGGGGAGGGGCATTAATTTAAAAAGTTAAAAAAGATTCATCAATGTTTTGGTCATCTTTACAAGTCTTTGGCATATGATCAGAACTGAAAAAAAAAATAACTGCTGTGATTCGTGAAGAACGTGATTAGTCTCATGATGAGTGTCTGGTGTGACATGACCAATGATAATAAACTGTATAGGAATGTGAATACCTATGGCTGTACTTTCCTGACCTGTACCACACAAAACTACCCTATTTGAAAATGCATATCAATGAGTACAATGGTGACTGAAGCTGAGAACCGAGATACTACAAAACAGGCTTACATGCAACTACCTACAAAAAAAAAACTTACAGTTTTGTGATTTGTGAATTGTGACCATGAAGATGAAGAATGCTATTTGTATTGTGAGTGACTCGTGATGATTGTCTTGACTTAAAAATGCACATTAATGAGTACAATGTTCACGCAGAGATATGCACCACACCCAGTACTCTGAAGGGAAGCCAAACAAACAACTGTGACTTAAGTTACAGATGGAGACTGGGTCCTAAAGAGATGCAAATTCACAGACAGACTAAAATTGTGCTGCACACTCAAGAGATGGAGATGCAAAGGCACAACAACATCTAACAAGTGCTCACAAGTCATAAATCCAAATCTGGAAAAGAATGCCTTTTGCCGGTTAGGGTGGGGGGGGGTGCACTGCAGTAACAGTTCACTACCAGTAAAGATACCACAAAGCAGTACAAAGAAATTATGCAGGTGCAGTGGATAGCAGGTTCACACTGCAGCAATTACTGAATGGCACAATAAAATGTGCCTGATTTGATGACATATGTCGCACATGTACTCATACATACACACTACAAGTAATGAGCAGCAAATTGAAAACTTCATCAGTATAACCATATGTTTTAAAAACACTGACATTATGCACTGTTGCACCACAACAATTAGCAAACAATGTAAAAAAAAAACTAAAATATTACTGTGTGTACATTAACACATGTATACAAGAAAAATATAACCAAAACAGAAAGACTGCCTTTTTCTCCCAGTTAATCTACCTCCACCACAGATATGCCCCTCCCCCAAAGCACACTTCAAGTGTCTGTCAGTACACACAGACTGACGGTTTTAAATTAACATTCAAATCAACACACAGACAATAAATACTTGATGATATGATCACAGGAGGGTTTCCTACAATTGATGTACTAAATTTTGAGAAAAAAAATGGCTCAAAAAGGCTTTTTTAACAGCTTTTAGAGGGTTTGGTTGGCACAGCTCTGAGAACAAATTGTCTCCAGCTACCACTACACATACACACTATACAGAACTGAGGCCGTGCAGAACAATCTAGAGCCCATGTGATCTGCAATCCCATTAATCAATGCAAAATTTGCCTTGGAACTCAATAACACGATGAAGTGATGCGAAGTACATTGTAATCAATGTACTTTGCATAAAAGTAGGCACAGTGGTTGGGGGAAGCCATAGTAACGTGAAGTGCATTGTAATCAATGACTTCACAATCCTCATAATGATGCAAAGTACTCCAATTCGCGTTGCGGAGTACTTCACGGATTTCCCACCACTCAGTGAATTGCTTTGCGGAGCAAAGTTCGGCCACTTTGTCCACCTCTAATCATAACCCCTCTCTCCATTCTCTCCTCCAGGGAGTACATATTCAAGTCCTTCAGCCTGTGCTCATAGGACTTGTGATGCAATCCTTGTACCATCTTTGTTGTCTTCTTGTAAACCTTCTTTACCCTGTCTATGTCCTTATGTAGGTAAGGTCTCCAGAACTGTACACTGTTCTCCAGGTAGGGCCTCACTAGTGTCTTGTATAGTGGAATTATGACCTCCTTTTTCCTGCTGGTGATGCCCCTGCCTATGCATCCCAGCATCTTATTTGCTTTACCTGCTGCCTTGTCGCACTGTTTCCCTACCTTGAGGTCATCAGAGATGATAACCCTAACATCCCTTTCCTGCTTGGTGCATGCTATATCCTCATCCTCCCCCAACTGATATGTTGTTCCAAGGATTTTGTGCCCCATATGCATTATCTTGCACTTCTTTGCATTGAATTTCAACTGCCAAACCCTTCACCATTCTTCAAGCATCTGCAGGTCCCTTCTCATTCTGTCTACACCCTCTGGCATGTCCACTCTGTTACAGAGCTTCATGTCATCAGTGAATAGGGAAATTCTGCCTTCTAGGTCCTGCACAATGTCACTGATGAAGATTTTGGATAAGACTGGTCTCAGCACTGATCCATGTGGTACCCCACTGGTCACTATTCCATCTGTAGAGTGACAGCCATTTACCACCACCCTCTGTGTCCTGCTGCCCAGCCAATTACCTACCCACTGCACTACTGTGCTGCCCATTCCCATATTCCTCAGTTTGTTTCAACACCTATAAGCCCCTTACCTTTCACCAGCAATAAATATATACTGAACCCACCAGTGCCATGCCTGGCTCACTGGATAAACAGAAGGCTTCATTTTGCAGTGCTGCCTGACTCTTACATTTAACCCAACCTAAATTCATCACAGTATGGAGAACATCTGCCCTGTACCTGTCCCTGTGGATGAACAGGAGTCTGAAGTCTCCATAGCTGTCAGTACCTCACATCTCACCATCACTAAAACACACATCACAGTTAGGAAAAGCCTACACTGCCTCTACCCACACCACACTGTACCTATCTCTGTGGATAAACTGAGGGTTTCAGTGATGTCAGTTCCTCAAATTTCACTAACATTAAATCCATTATATTGTAGGGAAGCTTGCACTGTATCTGCCCACTTTTTACCTGTTCAGATAATCACAGGGCTTCTGGCTCCAGAGTTGGCAGTCCCTCACCTTTCAACAACACTAAATATGTCACAGTATGGAGAAATCTGGCACTCTACAAGTTTCAGTGGATAAACATGGGTCTCCAGAGCTGTTAGTTGTTCACTTATCAACATTACTACATTAATTTAGTTGTTCACTTATCAACATTACTACATTCATTACAGGGTGCACTATACTGTACTTGTCCTTGTAGGAACTGGGGCTCCAGAGCTGTGAGACTCTTACTTTTCACCATTGCTACATTCATCAGTGTGGAGAAAGCCTGTACAGTACCTGCTTCTATGGATAAACAGGGGTCACCAAAGCAGCCAGTCTCACGCCTTTCACCACCATTACATTTCAGCATAGTGTGGAGAAACGCTACACTGTACTTGGATCTATGGATAAACAGAGGTCTCCAGAGCAGTAGGCCTCTCACCTTTCACCACCACTATATTTCATCACAGTGTGAAGAAACTCTGCACTATACCTGTATCAGTGGATAAATGGGGCTCGAGAGCTGTCAGTCCCTCACCGATCAACATTACTACATTCACCACATGGTGTCTCTACCCACACTGTACCTATGACTATGGATAAACTGAGGGTTTCAGTTTCCATTAATGTCAGTCTCTCACCTTTCTCCAGCACTAAATCCATTATATTGTGGGGAAGCTTGCAACTGTATCTTCCCACTTTGTACTATGCAGGAAAGAACTGGCAGGTAAAATAAAAGAATACCATTGGAGCAGCAGTACTAGATAAAAAAAAAATCAGATCTTTAGTAACAGTTGGTTTCCTGTGCTCTGTTGAGCACTTACCTATTAATCTCTCTTGTTTTTATTGTACTGTCACTCCATAATTTTCTCCATTTTCCTTTATTTTTGTTTACTGTACTTTTCCCAGCCACCATGTTGAATTGGAACCCTCTACTGCCAACTGCACAGGCGCATGACAAGTAGCACAGCACAGGGACAGTGGGAACATGAAGGACAGAGTTCCACAGAAGTAAACAAAAGATGTGATGTGACGTCTGGAGGGAACTTGGCTGCAAATTAGACAGCAGCCATACTTATTGTAGATCCACAACAATGGAAATACATTTTAAATATCTAAAAAAATAGAGATTGCTAGAAAAAAATATTTACAGATATGGAAACCCAAACTATGGCTGCATGCTTCCAGCCAAAACACAGAATTTAGATGATAACTTCTTGACAATCTAGTACTGCTGCTTTAAGTTACAAGAAGGCGGGATGTAAACTATCAGGCTAATCAAGGGTTAAAACTTAGTTCTGTCTGTAAGGGAGGAGGGAGTGGGTGAGCCTATGTTGCAGAAAGAGTTGTCAGGAGCTTCTGGCAGAGTTCTGCAAAGACACACACAGACACACACAAATAGCCCGTTCAGTGCCAATTTGCACACATTTCTTTAATACTGCAATGATTTTCTAGTTTGCAAGTGCATTCTTTTTTACTATAATATAAAAAATACACAGCATTCCTCCACAGTACTTGAGAGTCTTGGTTTTGAATTACAGGGGCTGAGTTCTGATTTAAAAACCTCTCTCAAAGAGCAATAACAGCAGGAGGGCATGCAGATCTGTAGCTCAACTGTAATTTGATGCAGCAGTCTGTTCAATGAGACACTGAGAGCTTCAAAGCTTCAATAAGGGAAACTCCAGTATGTTTTTATGTTTCTTCTTTTCAGCCATAAAATCAAGCTGAAACTAGTAACCATGTTATCCCACAAGTCCTGTTATGCACAAATTAAGACTGAAATACATGGACTGTTATTGTAAACCTCATTCCTCACTGGGAAACACTGACTAACAGAGAAAAAATAGTGCGGTATGCCAGCATGCAAGTGCAGCAGTTGGAATTCTGCATGCACTGTCGATAACCCAAGTTCAGATGCGAGCTTGGGGAACTGGGGGGCCAGCCAAGAGGAGGAGGATTGATCATCCAACAGACTACTCTCCTCCTCCAGGGGGAGATGGGAAAGCACTCGGTCAGCAACCGACTCTTAGTGAAGACTGGGGGGCTTCATAGGACAAGGCTTGGCAGGTGCAGGAGGTGTGCCAGACATCCTTACATCATTGCACACCACACCTCCCATCACAGTAGGAAAAAGGGACACTGAGGCCAATCACCAAACCCCCCCATGAGGCCTAGACCGCAACTCCCGCAAACACCGGAACACACAATGTGGCACTGCTCAGAGAGGGCACAAGTGACACCCTCCCAGTGGCCCTACCCTGGGGGGCAATTCAGGGTGAAAGCCAGTGGGGGTGAGCGAGATCATGGGGGATGGGACGAGAAGGTGAGGAGGGCCAAGAGGGTAAAAAAAAGAAAGAAAAAATAGTGCAGTAAACAGACTGCTGAGTGGAAGGATTCCTATAACATTCCATTTTAATGAAGTCTGTTAGCAATCTACTGGGTTCTATTTTTCTCTGTGATAGTAAAACCTCTGCAGAGCTCCATCCTGCAGCCATAAAAAAGTGTTCTTCTCACCACATACTATCTCAAGGAATAGTTAATGTAGCGGCAGATGTTGGCACATGATGTTTAAGGGACAGTGTCTGTCAATCCCCTTAGGTGTCAAATTGCCCCTATGTTAAAAACAAACACAATTCATGACTGGTCCCATTCTGTAAAGACTGCTGATGCAGCTGGCTGCTTGATTCTGATTCCTTTCTTCTGTGTAAAAATGAAAAATAGACCACCCCAGCTCATACTGGTTCACCACAAAGTTTGTTTGCTGTGTTGCACTCATTAATCAACTCCATCTTTCCTGGCTGGAGTGGGAATATCACCACACAGTCTAGCCAATCATGATGCAGTGGGAGAAGAGAGAGGAGACCCAGCATTATGAGTGGCTTTTGGGGGTGGCTTTGTATTGTTCAGGAGGTATGGAATTAGAGTTGATCAAGGCAGGAATGGATAGGCTTGTTAATATTTACTTGAGAAAGAAACATTTCTCATTGCACTGCTGCCATAAGTGATACCAAAAAGGAAGTAAATAACACAGCCAGCAACATCAATGAATTTTACAGAAGGTAAGGAATCCAAAAATATTGGTTTGTATTTCAAAAAGAAATAATATGATACAAAAAGGGTTAACAGTGTCCCTTTCATGCCAAATTTGGACCTGTTCCACTGATGTTAAACTTTTCCTGTAAAAAACAATGCTGACTTTAGACCTTATCTACAAAGCAGTTTGTCACAGAAATGGTGAAAGTCTTGTGTGTATATGGTCCATGGTAGTAGATCGATGGAGGAGAGATAGACAACACATTTCATCACAGTGTGTAAAGTTTCATTTTTTTCCCCCAGAGAGACCCAATCCCACACAATATTTACCAACCACCACCATCTGAGTTGTCACCATCAGCATCAACAACTTCAATCACTTCAGGATCAGCTTGTATACTTTTGTAGGGATATGAAAATATTGCCTTATTAACTTTAATAAATGTTAATATGTGTCATTTTCTGGCAGCAATCTTTTTCTGGTGTCTGTCGCAACATTGCCAGCTGTACTAGACATGCATTCTGAAGAGGTAGTTGTTGCAAGACAATCAAGATATTTCAAGGCTTCATCATACAGCTCAGACCATATTAATATTTTCAATCTCCAATATTCAGAATGGCGTGCATCAATAGGAATAAGTGGTTCTTGCAGGTAACTGTCTATCATGGTGGACAGAAAATGCTCAGAAGAAGAAACAGTGTAAGTTGGTATGGCAGCAATTTGCAAAAGGTTTTCCCACAGATTTAACTTGCTACTAGGAGTGGAAGTGGGAGTTGTGGAAGAACAACTGCTCACTTTTGGTGACTTTTCATGTTCTGTATCTCTCTGTGGAGATGGACCTGCATGTTGTGGAGATGACAAGCTGAAGCTACTGTGTGTGTTTGTGTTTGACTCTTGTGGCTGCTGCAACTCATCTAACAACAGAAATGTGTAGTAGAAACATAGAAACATAGAAGTTGATGGCAGATAAGGACCACAAGGCCCATCCAGTCTTCCCATTTCTTTTTCTACCTTATAAATGTGCTATCAGCCTTTGCTCTGTCAATGGCCTGTCTATTCATACTCATCTTTATTTCTTCCTTATGCCTATCCCATGCCTGTTTGAAGCCCTGCACTGTATTCATATCCACCACTTCCTGAGGTAGGCCATTCCATGCATCCACCATCCTTTCTGTGAAAAAGAACTTCCTCACATTACTCCTTAATTGGCCTCCCTCTAATCTCATGATGTGTCCTCTTGTCCTGCTATTTTTCTTATATTAAAACATGTTAGACTCTTTCACCTTGTTAATGCCCTTAAGGTGTTTGAATGTTTCGATCATATCACCTCTCTTCTTCCTTTGCTCTAGGGAATACATATTGAGCTCCATTAATCTGTCCTCATATGTTTTCTGATGTAGTCCCTGCACCATTTTGGTTGCCCTTCTCTGGACTGCCTCAATTTGGTTAATGTCCTTGTCAAGGTGTGGCCTCCAGTACTAAATGCAGTACTCCAGATGGGGCCTAACCAGTGTCTTGGAAAGAGGGATTATTACCTCCCTCTTACGACTTGTGATACACCCTGACATCCCCCTATCCTTACCTACAGCTTTAGTGGTCTGCTTGGATGATTTCAGGTCATTGGTGATGATGATGCTCAAGTCTCTTTCTTCCCTTGTGACTGCCAGCAACTCACCTCCCAGCCTATAGGTGGCTTCAGGGTTTCTCTTCCCTATATGCAAGATCTTGCACTTCTTTGCAATAAACCCCAGTTGCCACTCTTCCAACCATTTTGCCAGTTTATCCAGATCACTTCTCATTCTGTCCAACCCATCTGGATCATCTACTCTGTTGCAGATCTTCATGTCATCTGCAAACAGATGAACCTTACCCTCCAGTCCATCTGCAATGTCACTGATGAAGATATTGAAGAGGACTGGCCCCAGAACTGATCCCTGAGGTACCCCACTTGTGACTTGCATCTCTTCTGACTATATACCATTTACCACCACTCTCCGTTTTCTGCCCGTCAACCAGTTTGCCACCCAATTGACCAGCTTCTGACCCACCCTAAGCCTACCCAGCTTACTAATCAATCTTCTATGTGGAACAGTATCGAAAGCTTTGCTGAAGTCAAGGCAGGCGACATCAACTGCTCCCCCTTGGTCCACCACTCTGGTTACCTAGTCAAAGAAATCTATGAGATTAGTTTGACAGGACCTTCCTTTTGTAAACCCATGCTGTCTTGGCTCCTGTGCTCCTATGGATTCTAGGTGTTGCACTATCCTTTCCTTAATAAGTTCCTCCATAATCTTGCCCACTACTGAGGTAAGACTGACTGGTCTGTAGTTCCCCGCCTCCTCCCTGCTACCACTCTTGTGGAGCGGGATCACATGAGCCCTTCTCCAGTCTTCTGGGACCTCTCCTGTGCTCAGAGACTCACTAAACATTTCTGATAATGACTCTGCTAGTTCCACCCTTAGCTCCTTTAGTACCCTGGGATGTATGCCATCAGGTCCCATTGCTTTATCTACCCTGAGCTTATCGAGCTCTTGTAGGACTCTTTCTTTTGTGAAGGGACTAGTGCACACCTCCCTCTCCCCTGTGTCTATGGTGCTCAACTGTGGGCCCTGCCCTACCTTCTCTTCAGTAAATACTGAGCAGAATTATTTAGGATAGATGCTTTTACATGGTCCTCCTCCTCACGTGCCCCCTTATCTCCTTTTATTTTAGCAACACCCCCTCTGGGCATTCTCCTTTCACTAATGTATCTATAGAAAGTCTTGTCACCTTCTTTTACTGTTTGTGCTAGTGTTTCCTCAGTTTGGGCCTTTGCCTGCCTTACTGCCTTCCCTGCTTCCCTTAGGGAAGTTTGCTATGCCTCCCTATCTTCATCCCACTGCATTCCCTTATATTTCCTGATGGCCAGCCTTTTGGCTCTGACCTTTTCTGCTACTGTTTTTGAGTGTCTACATAATCTGTTTTTGGAAGATGTAGAGCCTTGAACCTGGGATCTAAGGGATTTGCAAGTATGTAGTGTATTGATTCCATCGTTGGAACTAATCTGTCATTGTTTTGGAAGCACTCACACATTCTCTTTACAAGACTTCTGTGATACTGCTGACATGTTGTCTCATCTGTAGATCTGTCTCTTTCTGCAGTATCTGTAAAGTCAGAACACTTAGATGATGTGAAATCAGCATTATGAGTGGGATAACCTGATTTGGAGATGCACCTTCTGAAGCCATGTCCTTTGTAGCTATCTCAAAATGAGCTAGGATGCAGCACACTGTCTCAATTAATTTACACTGCAGCAAAGAAAGCATAATTCCATCATCAATAATGTAATTGGAGCAATAGTCATGTATGGCTTGCTTTTGTTCCATGAGGCACTGCAGCATATAAAGAGTTGAGTTCCACTGAGTAAAGACATTTTGAATCAGCTTTTGGTGGGGCAGCTTGTGTTTATTTTGCAGTTTAGATAATATCCATACAGCCTTAGTTGAATATGAAAAGTGAGTCATGATTTTTCTGCAAACAGCAATAATACCATCAACTTGTGTTTCAATGTTCAGGAACCCAGTGACAAATGTAAGCAATGTACAAAGCAAGAAGCATGCATGAACCTGCCATCCTGTACTACTCTCAAGATGCTGGCTCCATTGTCATTAACTAGAAAAGCCACATTTAGACCATGAGAATAAATCCAGTCATTAAGGAGGTCATGTAGTTCTTGCAAGATATTTGCGGTTGTATGACTTTACCCAGACTTCTTTATATGAAGAAGAGCCATCTTTTGGGGTTTGTTTGTTTTTGAAGAAGCACAAGGAAAGCTAACCCAATGAGTGGTAAGGGCATGGTTTTACCTTACCAAAGCGACAGCGGTTACAGAGACATCCCCGACAGCGACAGCCGCATTGCCGAGTGTTGGCAATGCAGTGTCGGGGATGCCTCTGTATTTCCACATCCCCTGGTCTCTAGGATTCTAACTCCAAGTTAGAGTTGGACTGGGGGGGTGAAACACCCTGCAAGCAATCCCCTGGCCGTGCAGAGACCAACACAGTGACATGTGGATTTTGGCCACATCCTGTCGCTGTGATGGTCTTCGCCGTCGGGGAGTCGCTGCGGCAATGGTATACCTAAGGTGATAGAATCTATAGCCTGACTGCTGGTCCACATACCTGTTGTGACATGAATAACCCTACAATCTGCAGTTTTAACTGCAAACGTTACTGTCACTTGTAATGCCTGATAAATGCTTGGTATTTCAACTTAGGCAAATTACCTTTGATAAGAAACATTGTAATGAGGCTCTGCACATTTCATGACCTCCCTAAAATAGTCATGATCTACTAAAGAGTATGAAAGAAAGGCTCCAGCTAACACTTTCCCAATTTTGTGATTAAAATGAAGACTCTTTGAATGATTTTTGGTAAAAGTATTCTTCATCTCAAATGCTTGAGACAATGTTAGCTGCTTACAACATGTCCATGCTGCTTTGTTAGACACTGTGCTTCACTGATCAGATGGACATTAGGGTAGTGGACTTGAACTTATTCATTTAGTGCCATCACTGGATGTGAAACAGGAGCAAATGGTATTGGCGTTGGTGGTAATGGTAGTCCTGGGGCTGACACTGGTTCTGTCCACATCAAGTTCAGAAAACTCACTATGCATTTCTACAGATTCCTTACTGTTCTCATTTGTGATCTGGAAGGTGGAGGACATGGTTTGGGGATGATCAAGCAATACTGAATGTTTTTTCAGATGGCGTTTAAGAGTTGTAGTGCCAAGACATGATGCAACTTTATTTGGCTTACACTTTGATAACAGAAGGAACAAATTACTCTGCATGGATCACTTTTAATGACAGAAAAATTATTCCACACTTCAGAAGGAACAGACTTTGTTCAACTGCTAGGAAGATAACTCAAAACTGTTTGTGTTTTTCACCTGTCTGAGCAGAACCCAGGCCATCCTCCTTGGTGCTAGAAGAGTGGGCAGGAGCACGTAAGGTTTTTTAATGTTTATCTGATGTATTGGATTCACTGGATACATCCTTCTCTTTGCCACCATCTGTGGATTTCTTTGCAAGTGCACTACCTAATTCTTTGTCAGCAGACTTGTTCATTTTACTTGGTTGAGCGACTGATGATATGTCACCAATCACAACAATGTTAGACTGAGACAAAGAGCTACTGTCTGACTCAGAGACTGAGTCATTGTCACTTGCACTACTCTTACTGCTAGTCACAGGGACTTTAATAGCATGAATGGCATACCTTATGGTGCCACTCCATGTGAAACCAGCAGCTGCAAGTTTCCTTTAAAGGTCCCCCTTTATCATAGTTCATTGTTGCTCTTTTGCTGTTTGTTGTATTTTTACCACTTGAAACATTTTGGTTATTTTAGCTAACACCAGGATTACCACTACCACCAACACCTGCTCCACTACCAGCACCAGATGCTTATCTGTGTTGGTGTCAGCCATACTAGCAGCAGTATACCATACACACAGCTCCTGTGTTACAAAACAATGTGGTCTGTGATCATTGCAACTCAAAAATTTGGTTTTGTCTTTATGATACTGTGATGCAATGGAGTGGAAGGTACTTGAAGAATATGCAGGTTTGTCACTAAAGCTGGATCCCAGGTTCAAGGATTACAGAATGGTTGGGCATAGGCATATGTAAAACAAGGCAAGGTGAAATGTCAGAAATTATAATTCTGAACAAAAAAAATATTATTTCTTGTTCTATAATATATTTTACTGTATGCAAGATGATACCATGCACTGAGTGCTGGGCAGCACAGTTAGTACATAAGAGTTCAAGCAAAGGGCACACAGCAGGATGATGGCCAGTACGTCACGTAGGAGTTGCATACAGCCTTGGTATACTGCAGCAGTCAAACAGCACACAGCAGGATGATGGCCAGTATGTCACATAGGAGTTACACACACACTTGGTACACTGCAGTGGTCAAACAGCACACAGCAGGATGATGGCCAGTATGTCACATAGGAGTTACACACACACTTGGTACACTGCAGCGGTCAAACAGCACACAGCAGGATGATGGCCAGTATGTCACATAGGAGTTACACACATACTTGGTACACTGCAGCAGTCAAACAGCAGACAGCAGGATGATGACCAGTATGTCACATAGGAGTTACACACACACTTGGTACACTGCAGCGGTCAAACAGCACACAGCAGGATGATGGCCAGTATGTCACATAGGAGTTACACACACACTTGGTACACTGCAGCGGTCAAACAGCACACAGCAGGATGATGGCCAGTATGTCACATAGGAGTTACACACACACTTGGTACACTGCAGCGGTCAAACAGCAGACAGCAGGATGATGACCAGTATGTCACATAGGAGTTACACACACACTTGGTACACTGCAGCAGTCAAACAGCACACAGCAGAATGATGGCCAGTATGTCACATAGGAGTTACACACACACTTGGTACACTGCAGCAGTCAAACAGCACACAGCAGGATGATGACCATAACCAAGACAGACAGACCGTCTTAGGGTAGCTGGTTCATTCCACTGGGGTGTCAAACAGACGAGGCATACTGATGAGTCCTGGTAGGATGAAACATGTGTCTATGTCATCTGTTAGCACCCTTTGCAAACTGTGTGAGAAGCCTTTCGGCACCATGCAATTCTGCTTAAAGTTGAACCAGCATAACATTCTGTGGTGATTTGCATATGCAGCCCATGATGCTTAAGCATTGTGTGGGCATGTGTGATTTTGTATTTTCTTGATGACCAGTTTGCCACGTAGGAGTCATACACACACTGGGTACAATGCAGCAGTCAAAGGGCACACAGCAGGAGGATGGTGACCAGCATGCCACATAGGAGACAGAGTCACACAACACAGTGACACAGATTTTTAGTTGGTCTTGCCAAGGGATATTTCCTTCTTTCCTCCCAACAGGGAAATATATTTCTGGCATGTAATTAAGGCTATCACACAACTGGCTGCTGGGCTGCACGCGGTCACACACACTGGGTAGGGTACAGTGTAGTCAATGGGCACACAGCAGGGTGACGGACTGGCCATAGTAAGCCACAGGAGATGGAGTCACACAACACAGTGAAGGTGATTTTTCTGTCTCTTCTTCCAATAGGGAAATATATTTCTTGTATGTATTTAAGGATACCACCACACACCTGGCTGCCGGGCTGCATACAGCCACATACACTGGGCAGGGTACAGTGTAGTCAAAGGGCACACAGGAGGGTGATGGGCTGGCCATACTGTAGGAGAAGGAGTTACACAACACAGTGAAAGGGATTTTTATGTCTCTCTTCCCAACAGGGAAACATATTTCTGGCATGTATTTAAGGATACCACCACACAACTGACTACTGGGTTGCAAACAGTCACACACACTGGATAGGGTACAGTGCAGTCAAAGGGCACAGAGCAGGATGATGGGCTGGTGGCCAATAGCCCACACAGCAGTCACACACTGGGTACAGTGCAGCAAAGTGCACACAGAGCAGGATGATCCTGTACACACTGAGACCTCCAAGATTCCCAGTCAGTTCCACAACGAGTCCCTGACCTCCACTACTCCCTTCACAACAAAGCTGTCACTTAATTCCACTGACTTGCCTGGCTGCTCCTTGATCCCCCTTTTCCTTTCTGTAATCTCTGCCACACAAAAAAAATGTCCTGCCAGACTGCCAGTGCCTGCCTGCCTCCGCTCTTTAACATTTTTCTGACAAAACCCAAAAGGCACCAACAACCAAAGAGTAGAGCAGAACACACATGTCTGCTCTGCTACCAATCCAGCTGTCTGCCCTGCTGATTTCCTGCTGCACAGCAATGAAATTTGAGCCACATGACTCAACTACTGCACATGTTGTGCCACTGCTGCTCGCACGAGGGTACAGTAAAATGTAACTAGTTCCAAGTCCCTCCCTCCTAGCTGTAAGCCCCTCCCTCCCAGTGTCTGCACCGATCTCTGAGACCAGATTCCCATCCCCAATCACAGCAGGTAGTGGCACGGTGGTGCTGACACGTAACTAGGGAGAAAAAAACAAAGATTGGAGCCTTTTTGTGAACCCTCTAGTGTCTGAGTTCTAAATTAGAACTCAAACACCAGGGTTTGGGAAGAGTTCAAATCTTTGACGAACTAGTTCTGATAATATTTGATTTATGAACTTTCACAGAAGTGAAAGCTTGACTTTCATGGAAATTCAGCGGGCAGAAGTGTTTTTCTCAAACAACTCTACGTTCAGATGTATACCATCTGCTCCTTGTGATTTGTTCATCTTAAACTACAGTATGCAGTGAAGTGCAATATTTGGGTGGTATCTGTAAGATTACACTAGATAGGACTATGGAAACTGATAGCTGTTATATTGTACAGCGGATCTGGAAGAAGAAGAATAATACTTGTAAAAAATACTATACTGAAGGAAAGGCATACAATTAGTTAAAGGTCAATAACGGTTGGTTACTTAGTTTTTAGTAAGTTTTAGTTTTTTCATTGTCTGAGAAAGAAGGGCTAGGGAATCAATTCTGTTTCAGGCTCTTCCCAGGGGAGGGGTAGAGATGCAAATTAACTGATACTGAGCTAGGTTAAACTGTTTTTTTTTTTTTTTCATTGAACTGGTGACATTTGGCCAAGATACAATTGCTGTGTCTGTGTGAGTTCCTTGATACAACATACAGTAGCAACAGGATGGCTTCTTTTCAATTTACCACTCCTCCTGCTTTGTTACAATGTTCAGCTGAGCCTGCGATTCCTTTTTAGCTCCTGGATTTATAATCCTCAAAACATTTTACTTGCAATGAATGAGGCAGCCCTTTCACATAAGAAGAAATGTGTTATCCACGTACACTGCACTGAGAGTGAAGGTCGATGTCTGTTTTATACCCTGCCTGTTGCTAATGAAGCTAATGCTACAGCATTCACATCATTAAAGACATTGTTTGCTCTTAAACACTATACAGCAGCAGGATGCTTACATTCAGACAATGGCTACAATAAATTAGTGAATTCATAGACAAGGTCATTGCCACGTTACATGAAGTTGTATTCATTTGCCAGGTTTGCAAAATGACTGCAAAATGATCTGGGATCAGTTTGTAGAAAAAATGGTGATTTCTTGCATAAGTAAATGCTTATTACCAGAGGCAGATTTAACCTCACAGAAATCAATGCCCCTCATAAATCTGAAATAGAAATAGAATGCACACAACCTATGGGTGATGCTTAGTCAGAAAGAAAGTACTGCAAAGTAAAAAGCTATACTGAAATGTGAGAAAGCACACTGACAGAAATGTATGTAAAAAATGGTGGTTTATTTAATAAGCAGGCTAGCTGCAGACCAGTGTCCTGGCAGTGTTTGCTTATGCAGCGCTTTGTCAGAGGGTATTTATGAAGTGTTGCGTGAGCAGAAATCACCAGAGTGTTGAGCAGCTGTTTGAATACACTAATGCGGTTTACTTAAAATTTTGTCAGTGTATTGCCTCAAGTGCCAGACAAGCCTTTTGCATCACAAAATGAATTTGCCATGGCAAAAGTCGAAACAACTGCCCAAAGTGCTTTCAATGCTTTAGGCTGTCTAATGTATATATAGCAGAATCACACAACAATGGTTGCTGTCTGAGAGTGAACAAATCAATAAGAAATTCAACTTACTCAGTACTAGCAGAAAACCACATGATGTTCATCCTGGTTCACATCCTCTATAACCAGGCCAAAACAGTCCAGTTAACATTGTTCAACTGATCTGCATACTGCCAACTATGCAGTATGACCTGAAAAATACATACAAGGGGCCTTATTCAATAAACCAAAACTTGATGCAAGATGTCTGCATCAATTGGATTTGACACAAGGGGCACCTTTAGTCAAGAAACTGTGCTGCCTGCATTTCAGAAATGCAGGCTGCAGTAACCTTGGGATCCCTTGCAGTGAACAGGTCCTGCCCCAGCCCTGCACCCAATCGGGTGGTGCCACATGGTGCTAGTGGGTTTGTGGCAAACACAAGCTGCAGTATCCCAACTGAAAGATTCAGGAATACCCCCCCCCCCCAATGGCGCACACAGTCTGTGACAGACCAGCTCATGGCTGGTCTAATGGCTCATGCACCACCCCTGGAGCTGTCGCTGGTTGGGAGGAAACCTTTTCTGCTGCCCACCTGCAGTATCCCATGCCCCCACAGCACTCAGAGATGTTTGTAGTGTGGTGCCTGCAGGACTCCCCCCTTGGTGCCAGGCATGCAGCAGCAACCCCCCCAAGGAAATCACAAGCATGGCAGCAGCCATGCAATGTGAAGGAATCCGGGGATGTTACACATGTAACAATACGCCTTGGTACCAATGACTTGGCAAATCACACAGTTCAGGAGGACAAGAAACACTTTAAGGACCTGGTCAACAAACTTTCTTCCTTTCCGTCCAAGCTAGCCTTCTCAGAAGTTCTGCCAGTATGGGAAAAAGGAAAAAGCACCAAGCGAGTCAGAGAGTTTGAAGTAGGTGAATTCAACTCATGGCTGTGTGATTGGTGCCAAGACAAGGGATACCACTACATAGGGAACTGGCACAACTTTTGGGAAAGAGCTTTTTATAATTACAACAGATTGCACCTAAACAGAGAAAGTGTGCAAGCACTCTGACATAAATGTGATGTCTATACAGGTAGTTTAAACTAAATAAAGGGGAGTATGATGCAGCTCACACTATTGCCACTGGTGGGCTGGTCATCAATCCCCAAAATGCCAAATGTGTGCATACATCCTCAGAAAACAAATTAGAGCCAACATCCACCTGATCCAGCAACCTCCATAATCATTCATCCAAAAAGAGAAAACTGGAGCAGTCCAGGAAGAGGGTACAACCTCACACCAAAGAGGATGTACATTGCTGGAAGGCAATGATCACAAATACTAGGAGCCTAACCAACAAACTTCCCGAACTCACAGCCATCTTGGAAACAGAAAGGTTGGACTGGGTGGCTGTAACAGAAACATGGTTCATGGAAAACCACGGATGGGATACAGCCATTCCCAGTTATAATCTGTTCAGAAAAGATAGGGTGAAAAAAGAGGGGATGGGGTAGCCATTTACATTCAGGAGGAAATAAAAGCCACAGAAGTAAAGGGCAACCTGGGTACTTCAAGTCACTGTGGCTAACAGTAGACATGGGCAAGGGAAAACCATTCAGAATCGGCATCGTGTACAGGCCCCCAGATCAAGGAGATAAAGGAGACAAATATCTAATAGAGGAAATCCACAAAATGTCAGACATGGGCGAAGTAATACTGATGGGGGACTTCAACCTACCAGATATTATCTGGAGCACACTAATGGCAGTAACAGCAAGAAGTAGGGACTTCTGATTGTTACTACAAGGCACAGGACTGTGCCAGCTTATTAAAACCCCAACAAGGAGAGGTGCCATTCTTGATCTTGTCCTCACAAACTCAGAAAGGATCAAGGACATCGAATTGGGATGCCATATGGGTAACAGCGACCACTGCATGGTAAGCTTTAAGGTAAACATGACACAGGACACCAGCCACTCAAAGAAAAAGGTGCTAAATTTCAGAAGGGCTGACCTCCAAAACATGACGAACACCATAAGTAGCCAGTTAATCGAAATAGTGGTTGAGGAGGTGGAGGTCATGTGAGGGAGACTCAAGAGAGAAATGAAGACTGCCACAGATCAATATGCCAGATGGGTCAGCAAAGTAAAATGAAAAATAATTCCTCTATGGTTTTCCAAGGGAGTGGCTGCCACCGACAAAGAAAAAAAGAAGACGTGCAGCATATACCAGGAAACCAAAACTGAGAGAGACTGGGATTCATACAAGGAAAAAATGAGAGAGTTGAACAAACAAATTAGAAAGGCAAAAGCCCAGACAAAGGAAAAAGATAGCAGAAGGGGCAAAGAAAGGAGACAAATATTTTTTAGATACATTAGGGAATGTAGGAAGTCAAAAGGGGGGATAGTAAAGACTGCTACTGAAGGGAAATGCACCAATCATGACCCAGAGAAAGTCAAAATCCTCAACAAATACTTCTGCTCTGTGTTTACCAAAGAGGACCCAGGGGATGGCCCAGCCCTGAAAAAATACAACACCCCAGGACCGGGGTAGACATTAGTCCCTTTACAGAAGCCGAAGTACGGGAGGCACTAAATGAACTAAAAGCAGACAAAGCCATGGGACCAGACAAGATGCACCTCAGAATCCTTAAGGAACTGGGGGGCAGAATTATCAGCCCCTCTGGCACTTCTATTCAAACAGACTGGAAAACGACAATAGTGGTTCCACTTCACAAATCAGGCAGTTGCGAAGAAGCTAGTAATTACAGACCGGTGAGCCTCACATCTATAGTAGGGAAATTAATGGAGACACTACTCAAACAGAGGATCATAGCATGCCTCGAAACTAGCGGCCAACAAGACCCTAAATAGCATGATTTCACAGCAGGTAGGTCATGCCAGACAAATCTGCTCGAGTTTTTTGACTATACTACAAAAATAGTGGACGACGGTGGGGCAGTTGATGTGGTCTATCTAGGCTTTAGTAAGGCCTTTGTCTCAGTTCCACATAGAAGGCTGGTAAAGAACCATACAGATTTGGTCCAGAAGTAGGCAGATGGGTACAGAACTGATTATAAGGCAGAAACCAGAGGGTACAGGGTAGTTGAATGCAATCGATGGAAGGCAGGGTAACTTGGGGGGGTACCCCAGGGCTCAGTGGTGGGACCTCTGCTCTTCAATGTTTTTATAGCAGACATTGC
The DNA here is from genome assembly GCA_016271365.2 of Neoceratodus forsteri. NCBI lineage: Eukaryota > Metazoa > Chordata > Ceratodontiformes > Ceratodontidae > Neoceratodus > Neoceratodus forsteri. The sequence goes on along the minus strand of CM057453.1, from coordinate 273,889,302 downwards.
TGATGGACTGGAAGGGAAGGTGTGTCTGTTCGCAGATGACACCAAGATATGTAACAGGGTGGACACCTCAGAAGGAGTGAGCAAGATGTAAGCTGACCTCAAGAAACTAGAAGAATGGTCTGGAATCTGGCAGCTGAGATTTAATGCCAACAAGTGCAAGGTCATGCACATAAGAATAAAAAATCCAAGAAAGGAGTATTACCTAGGAGGTGAAAGACTGGCAGCCTCAAACCAGTAACGAGATCTGGGAATCATAATCTCAGATGACTTGAAGGTTAGTAAGCAGTGTGAGAAGGCAACATTGAAGGCCAACAGAATGCTGGGCTGCACTGGGAGGGGAATCACGAGCAGGAGGAGAGAGGTGGTACTACCACTGTATAGATTGCTAGTTAGGCCTCACCTGGAATACGGAGTCCAATTCTGGAGGTCTCACCTCAGAAAGGACATTGACCGGGTGGAAACAGTACAGAGAAAGGTGACAAAAATGATTCAGGGACTGCAGTACTTGTCCTACGAGGAAAGACTTAGGGAACTGAATATGTACTCCCTGAAGCAGAGAAAAGAGAGAGAGGGGACATGATTGAAACTTTGAAGTACATAAAAGGCATTAAGAAGGTATAGGCACAGGAACTTTTTCACTTCAAGAAGGGCTCCAGGACCAGGGGACATGACCTCAGGCTGCAAGGAGGGAGGTTATCTACCAACACCAGGAAGTTTTTATTCACAGAAAGAGTGGTGGATACTGGAACAGCCTGCCCCAAGAGGTTGTGGGGGTCAACACTGTGGGGGCATTCAAGAATGCATGGAATAGACACAAGGGAGCCCTGACTACAAAAGGCAACTGGATTGTCAAATAGGTCTAAAAAAATGGCCAGACTAGATGAACCTAGTGGTCTCCTTCTGCCATCAACTTCTATGTTTCTATGTAATGTCCCCATTGTGGAGCTGGTGACACACTGTGCCACCCATCTGTCCCCTACCTGCCCTCCTCATCCCCTGTCCCTTCTCACATAACCCCACCAGCCTGCAGGTGGGTCTCCAGCAATGGGTGCTGATGCCACCCAACCACCCCACAGCTAGCAGGCAAACATCTCCTGTGCACTTTGACTTTAGTGCATGGCAACATTTGTCAAAAGCTGCAGGAGTTTGGTGATGTGACCCCTTCCAAATAGTGAACTGGGTGCAGGGTCCCTGGGGCATTAAGGATCAATGCAACCTGCAGTTTGTACAGCTTCTGTTGGTCTCTGTGGGGCTTTTTGAATCAGCCCAGTGTCTTCAATGTGCAAAAAAACTGTACACTTCACTTTGATATGTCACAGTGCTCCTTCCAACATCTAGGTACATGAAGTCATAGTACTAGTGTGCTGCAGTTTCTTGCACCTAACATCCGTACTTTGTGGCTTTATTTATTTATTTATTCTTTTCTGGCAAAGTGCTTTTCGTTTGTGTCTCATATTCGAATTGTTTTGTATTAGCACCCACTCGCTCCATGGTGCACGGCCGCCTTTGTGTTCTTTTTGATATTAGTGCACCAAGTGAACAGTTAGCATGAGCTGCATAGTGACAGTTTTGCCTTTATGTATTTACATGCAATGATTCCAAGAGGCATCACTTACAGAATTAAAGTTCTGTGTACTTACTTACTTGTGACATTTCATCCCTGTGCTTGGCTGTCTTCATGCACACGTGGCACACAATACTTGCCATATTCCTGCAGACATTTGTATTATATAAGCGTGTTCACCTATCATAGTCATATGTACACAATGTTTTGTGCCTGATCCTGTGGCACTTACACTATTCAATGATAAATAATAAAAAACTCACTGGTGAAACAGCTTTTTTTTTCAGTTAATTTTTTTTATTTAGATTCTTTTTTCCACTGGGAAAATATTTACCATCATAGCACAACTGTGTACCTTGTAACATGCAACTGGGGTGCATAATATGTTGGAAGTACCAAATGGAAAATAAATGAGAGAATTAGCGATTACATTAAAGCCATCCAGAATGGCAATCTTGATTCCTTCCTTGCTGCACATTCGTTACAAGCCCAGCAACCTAATTTTCACAACTGGTGGTTTGTTGGCATAGAAAAAGTAACTCTTGGTCCACGGGTTGAGGACAGAGAGACTGTTCTGGCCCAGAAGGAATTCTTATGGAGTTTCAGGTTATGTGCTGCTACCTATCCTGGCCTGAATGATCTCTTAGAGATACAGTAGTTGCCTTACTGTGAAACATGTTATGAGTTACTGTCTGAAGTTTAATTGTCCTTGTCATTTCAGCATCCAGGTATTGCCTGAATGTGGATTTAACAACTGAGAATCAACTGGATAATCAGCACACAGACCTAGTTCACCACATTGGCCAGCAATGATCTCTTTGGAAAATGTAGCAATTTTTAGCCTAATGTATTACAGAACTATCAAATTTTCCAACATTTACTTAATCAGAGAATTTTACATTTAACATTTCCCACTAGCCAAAAACTGCCTCTACTGGCTTCATGTTGACTGGTGCAGTCCTGGAACATTTTCAATTATGGTTATGCAGAGAGTGTTGTTTTTATCACTCTGCACTGGCCCTTATTTGCACCTTAGCTTGTTTTGCACTAATTTAAACTGTTTACCATAGTTGCACTGTCACTTTAAGCATCACTTTATAAATTCCATGCCCTGTCAGACATGCCCATCTCTTGACAAAGTGCATGCTCGTGAAATGTTGAGATGTTCTGTTCCATCCTGTTCATGTCCGGATTTCTGTCTGGCTTCATTTCATGAATTGAAAAAAAAACAATGTGAAACAGCACCTTCCTGTTTGGTGTGAATAGTTAACAGCATGGGTGAGTTGTGCCAGTTTTTTGTTGCTGCTCTGTCATACTTTACTGGCTGCACCACGTCCACTCCTCTGGTTGCCATTTTGTTTTTTTGGATACAGAAAACAACTGAAAGAATCAGGTTGTGTGTACATTTCTTGGACCAAATAAAGCAATACCTAGAGTACGGTCACATTAAACTGTCACACCAATGAGATGATTTTACATTGTCTTTTAAAGTTTACAAAGCATTGGCAACTCACAGTGTGTTGTTTCTCAACACTTTACTAGCTCAAGAGTAACGTGTGTTAAATGTTTTTTCAACTTTGCTTAAATACATCTGGGGCCAGATTCACAAAACTTTGCCCCTGGTGCAAACCCAGTTTGTGCAGCACACACCAGGTTTTGCACCAAGTTAGTATTCACAAAAGCCGTGTTTGCACACACAAATCAGGTTTGCACAAGGGCAATGTGTGGTAGGAGCTGCAATGCAAATGTGGGGGAGGGGACGTGAATATCAGCACTGTCTGATTCACAAAGCATTTGCTCCACTCAAGGAACTCTTGTGAGGTCCCTTTGCACTGAGCAAATACCACTGACTGAGACCTTGCTTGGTGTCCAGTGTCACTTCCCCATCCCGATCCCCTATATAGTCAAGTGCAACATTTCCCTGGTGGTCTAGGGGTGCCCCCTCCTTATACCCAATCCCCTGTACATAGTTAATGTAACCCTTTCCCTGGTGGTCCAGTGGTGCCCCCTCCTTATGCCCAATCCCCTGTACATAGTTAATGTAACCCTTTCCCTGGTGGTCCAGTGGTGCCCCCTCCTTATACCCAATCCCCTGTATATAGTTAATGTAACCCTTTCCCTGGTGGTCTAGTGGTGCCCCCTCCTTATACCCAATCCCCTGTACATAGTTAATGTAACCCTTTCCCTGGTGGTCCAGTGGACCCTCCTCACTATCCCTGATCCACTGTATAGTTACTATAGCCCTTTCCCTGGTTGTCTAGTGGATGACTTCATCCCCCCACCCTGCCAGGTAATGACTCACCACCCCACTCCCCAATTCTGACTCCAAGCTGACACCCAGCACATCCTTCCTTTCTCCACCAAGGCTGGCTGCTGACTAAACTGCCACTGAGTGCATACTGTATACAGTACAAGCTAGTTGACTGACAGCTCATAGTGTGCTGTCAATCAATATACAGTATGCACTCTGTGACAGCTCAGTTGGCATCTGGCCATGGTGGATTAAGGAGAACTGTGCCAGTCACTGGCTGGGAGTTGGGATGTGGGGAGTGGAGTGGTAGGCCACTACCTGCCAGGGTGGGGGGCCCATTAGACCACCAGGGAAAGGATTACATTAACTATACAGGGGATCAGGGATAGGGAGATGGGTCCACTAAACCACCAGGGAAAGTGCTACGTTAACTATATAGGGGATTGGGGATAGGGAGAAGGGTCAGCTAGACCACCAGGGAAATGTTGCATTTGACTCTATAGAAAATCAGGATGGGGGAGTTACACTGGACACCAGGTACACTTGTTTCAAATATTTGACAGGTGATCAGGTGAGGGGAGGGACTACTAGCCACCAGGGAAAACATTTTGAGTTTTGGTATGTCAGGTGAGCTCTCAGGTTGGGTGAGGGACCACTAGCCACCAGGGACATTTGTCTTTACAGAGGGTGAGGATTCAGGTGGGGAGCACTAGCACCAGATAGACTTTATTTCTTTTGCATGGGCTAGCAGTCATTGATGGGAGGAAGACCATTAGCACCAGGAATAAAATTATGTTTTTTTTATGTGTTGGGCGGAGAAGCAGCGATTAGGGGAGGGGGGTGCTACACTCACTGCAGCCTGTGCAAATGTTCCCATAATGGGCATGCGAATGGCCACCTACCACCTTGCATGCCCAGTGGCCTCATTTGCATAGGTGCATTAGTGAGTCAGAAATAACACACCGGCGCTATCCGTTGCGGGGTGATTCCCTTGACTGTGGGTCATATGTCATTAGTTGGATGGTGCTGGCAGTGATGGGGTTACCACCAATGCAAGCATAACTTTTTAAGACTGGTCAATCACAAATAGCAGTGCAAATTCTTGTGCTGTGATTTGTGATTTTTGTGAATTGGGGCCATGCAGTTCTGTGATAGTGGAATGCAGAACTGAGTTGCAATAGATAATCAACAATTTGTGCAATGTTTTGTGCTAGATCCAGCAACAGAATAAGAAGCAATTCATTGGTGAGACTGCTTTTTTTTTTTTTGCAGTTCGTACTTTTTATTCAGATTTTTTTTTATTCTTTTGGTAACTGTATAAGGCCCACTAGGCACAAGTGCCTGTTTTCAAGGGTGACCCAGGAGCACTTGTGAGGTTAAGTGACTTGCTCAGCCTCAAAGTCACACAGCATGCAAGTGGAGGTTGTGGGAAACAAACCCAGGTCTGCTAGATGTACCAATCTCATTTGCAACTCATTACTCTAACCTCTAGGCCATACTGACATGGTCATGCATAGCACAACACAGACAGTGACAGTAGTAGAATTTGCTGAGGATAAATATGTGTAATCTGGTACATTTTCTATGAACAATTTTGTATACAGTATAAAAGACATGCCAAACTTTCATCACAATATCCTTCCACTTCACCCACCCTCCTGCCAGAATCCACCTCCCAACCTAGGCTGGGGTGGAGGAGAGAGTGCCATCTTATGGGAGGTGAAGTAAGTCTTTCACTTCTAGGAGCATGTAGTGGGGGTCCAGACAGCATATAAGTGAGGAGATATATGGCAGCCATTGGGCATAGTAAGCTGATAGAGAGCTCTTGGCTAGATTTGACATCCTGATAAACACTGCTAAGGAGGGTACAGACACTGTCCATGCTTGCAGTGTGGGGATTTCTGTGGTTCTCCACTTCCAGAGAATAAGGTGTTTTGTTTCCACCCCTTTAGTAACCAGCCTTATTGGTGAGGCATTGTAATGTGAACTTACACTGTAGACAGTCACCCACTGCTGCATCATTGAGGATCTGTTTCATAACTTTATGTAGCAAAATGTTTTCCACTCTAGTTCTACAAAGTGCATACCACTGAGTAAAACTACAGTACATGAGGACAGAAGTGACCTCACAGATTTTGTAACCCATGAGGTGTGTTTGCTTTATCCTGTTTCCTATGGATTTACATCCACACCTAATGCTTTCCAACTGAAGATATCATTGATTTTAAGTTGTCAGTATTACCTGAACGAAGTCAATGTGTTTGGAACATTAGCACTCCACTGAAAAACTGTTATGCTGTACTTTACTGCAAAGAGAAATCAGGTTGAAAGTCAGTTTTGCAAAATATAATTTTAGGAAGACTGCAGTCTTCCCTCAGCCATATGATTTCAGATAGCAACTGAGACCCCAATCCTGACCATGTGGTAGCAGTAAAATAAATGCTGTCAAAACAAAACTTATATGCATTGCTTTCTTTCTTAGGACTCATTTCTTGGTACAATACATTATTTAATTTTGTACAAAGGAAGGGGAAAAGGGGTCTCTTCAATCACTTTGTTGATAAAATTTTTTCTTTTATTTATGTTTCTTGCACCCTGACATTCCACACTGTGTCAGTGCTTTTTCAAAGGGCTGCAATAAACAACAAAAACAATTCCTATGCATTCATATACTTCATTCTTATATGCTTAAGTAATGTCTTACATTGGAAGTCTAATTAATGGTATGTACACACCTTTGGTAAGCTAATTATTCAAGTGTCAGCAATTGTCTTTGTATGATTTCCTAAGGATGTAACTCCTATAAAGTAATTAAACAAAATCTCATCAACAGTCCAGCATAATCATTCTTTTATATACTTTCCCGATGGTTATAATTGCTGCAATTCATGCCTGTGCTCCCTTATAACTAAGGGACACCTTTCTTCTGTTCACTAAATTCTGTTGTTACAATATCATATACAGAATTGTGATTCAAACTAAATTTATGTATAAAAATACACTTAAACACGGGAGACATCCCGCTTCCATATTCGCTTAATTCCCCTTCATAAAAAAAAGCTTCTCTCGTCATCACTTTATACCTGTTCTTTATTTATAACTTCCTTGTTAACTACTAACATCACAACCTTCTTTTGATACTGTCCTATGTTATTAAGTCTTTTATTATCAATCACCTTCTGGTTCTGTGCATATGCTATTCAACACACCTGTTAACAGCCGCTACACAGATTCCAAGTCTTCCTTTTTTAGTGCACACAGTCCAAATGCAAGTCTCATTAACCTGTAATATGAACAGACGTTCATACACCTTCTGTAAAAAAATAACCCTTCATCAGATATCAGAATACCCAAATACATATCTTTCCCTGTAGGATTCTTTATTATATACATACCTGATTGCTACTTTCACAATCCCACTTGCTTTTGTGCTTATATATACTTTCTTACAAAGACTCTCCCTGTAAAAAAGTGAACATTATATTATGATGCTTAGTCAGGTCATTTATGTAAACACCAAAGCTTTGCATCTTTTTATGTGTTCAAAAAACATCACTCCCTTAACCTCCTACATTTTATTGTGTTAACATACCTGACAAGCTATTGATCTTTTTTCTTTTGCACAGTGTAGCAGGCTGTTTATTAATGGTTTTATTTTTAGCTGCAAGAAAAAATTGAAAAACGTTCACTAGCTCATTGTTCCTGCTCTTTTTCTATTGTCTATTCAAACTTTGCCATAACTCTTTAATGCTCTCAGACTTAGCTAATAAGTCTGGTAAAACAAATTTTGTACCTGATGTGTCAGATGCTGCCAACTGGTCTGCATTTCATTTGGACCTGTTCCGTGATTCCAGTTCGCAGAGTAGGTGTGTCCCTAAGTAAACCTCTCAGGTCTGACCACCTCCTCAAGTCACGTGATGTTTTAAGTCACTTACTAGATGTTGATTGCATCAGGTTGCATTGCTTAGACTCAGCAAGAGTCCCTAGCAATGCTTACATGGTGAGACCCTTTGTATTGGGAAAATATCGACCTCTGAACAGAAATTCATTTCACCTTTGTTATTCTTTGCCATTATTTGGGATAGGGTTCCATACTATCAGCCTTCTGCCTTCTGTTTTGTTCATTGCTCTGACATATTTAAGACAAAAACAGGTCTTGTAACACTGCCAGTACTTAAACTTGTAATGTTTTATGTTCTTACGGAGATCCAAATATTATCTACTATATGTATCTAAAGGGAAGGGTTGAGATGCCATGGGGTGGATGTGTTAGGGTAGGGGCTGCTCACTAGCTTATCCTATAAATACCTTTCACTGGGTTATACTTACATAAGCAACGGCTTACTCATACTCCAAAAACCTCTATCTGGTGGGAGTCAAACTTATGTCCCTTTCCCATGATTTTTTGGTGGTCGTATATTTACAAAAGGAGTTACTCACTGTATTGTCCGGTCAATACTTTATATTAGATGACTATTTACTCACACTTGAAAGACCGCTATCTGGTGAGATTCGAACATTATGTCCTTTTTTTTTTTTTTCTTAGTATCTAGCAGTGGTATATTTGCAAAATGGGGAACCTGGCATCTACACTTGTTTTTTGGTACTTGACCTTAAGATTCATATTCCCATTTATGGGACTATAAGAAAATATGCCATATTTGAAAAATGTCAGACTGGAGAAACAAGGGGGGGACATTATTTGCTGTTTCCTAGTTCTTCTAGCTGGTGCACTGCAATTGTTTATATATCCATCATGACTATTAAATAAATGGATATCCTATGCAAAATCTTAATATAGTGCATCATCTCACATTATATATACTTGTCAATTAATTAATTTCACCAATATACATTCCAGTTCGTGTCAGTATTTAGTCCTATTCCTTGTTCAAGAGCTTTCAATCGAAATATCCTCCTAATTTCTGCCTTATCTATGGTATTTAGATAATTGCCCCCTCGTGGTTGGGCAACCACCCTTTCTAACCCCAGAACCTGAGTGATGCTCCTGTGTGTCCATGTGCCCTAAAATGTAAGGCTACTTGAGAAGTCTCATACTATCTTCTTATATAGCGCTTGTGTTCCTGAATCCTGAACTTTAGTGCCCTAATTGTTTGTCCCACGTAAATCTGATCACATGAATTACATAAATCACTCCTTTGGTAATACAGGTTATATTTTGTCTAATGGGGAATGTTTTCCTGTAGATGGATGTCTAAAAACATCTTTCCTTGAGGTGTGCCCACAAACAGAGCAGTGGCCACACAGGTTCATCCCAGCCTTAATGGGCCTAATAATAGTTGTTCTTGCTTATTTCCTTGTATTTTAAACTGTGATTTAACTAATCTGTCCCAAAGAGTTTCCACTTTTTTGGCTGTAATTAAAGGTTTTTTCCCCGAAAGCCTATAATTTGTTGATGACTGGCTGTTAAAATGTGCCAGTGTTTATTAATAATTTTTCTCATTTCAGTAAATTTGTCATTATACTCCGTCATAAAAAAATATTCTTGCTACCTCATTATTGGGTTCTTTCATCCTTAGAGTTTCTTCTCTACTTGTTCTATTGATCTGACTTTCTGCTTGTTTTAAACAAGTTGTTCCATACCCTCTCTCCTTGAACCTCTCAATCATGATCTCCTGTTGTGCCTTATAATCCCCCTGCATAGTACAGTTCCTTTTAACCCTCATTAGTTGTGAAAATGGTATGCTATTAATCAATTTGCATTCATGAAAGCTATTACTATGTAGGAGTGTATTCCTGTCTGTATCTTTTTTATTCAACTCTGTGATCAACCCTGACTTTTACTTAATAATACGTAAATCAAGAAATGCTATTTCTTTTTTGCTGCTGTTTAGTATAAATTTAATATTTTCATTGATATTGTTTGCTAGGGAGTGAAAGGAAGCCAATTCCTCCTCACTTCCTGTCCATATAAAAAAAACATCATCTATATATCTAGATCAACTACATATATGATGTATATATGAATTCTCTCTTGGGTTGAGTATATATTGTTTTTTCATTTCTTGCATGAATGCATTCACATATGCTGGGGCTATGGTGCTACCCATGGCCATTCCTCTCTTTTGTAAATAAAATCTACCATCAAATTTGAAATGATTATTGGTTAGTATAATCTCAGTCATTTTTGTAACACTATTGTTTTTGGTTTGACACTTGGGTCTCTTTTATCTAACATTCTTCCCATTGCTACTACACCCTGATCATGTGGTATGGAGGCATATAGATCCATTACATCCATTGTGACCAAAATCTAATTTTCATTAACCCCTTCTTCAGAGAGTCTAGATAGCTTATGCAACATATCACCTGTATCTTTCACATATTTGTCAGTCTTTTCAATTAAAGGTTGAAGATGAAAATTAATATATTGTGAAATTCTTTCAAATAAAGACTCATTAGCAGACACAATAGGGTGACCCGGGGGATTATTTTCATTCTTATGAATCTTTGGAAGTGCATAAAAAGTTGGCATTCTAGGATGCTCCTGCATCAGGGCTTTTGTTCCCAGCTTTCCATCCACCCATTGCTCTCAAATTCCTCTTGTGTGTATGCTACCTGCATTTTTAATCTGGCTGAGGGGTCTTCCGTTAATTCCTCAAAATTTAGGCAGTTTTCAAGTAGTGACATGCACATGCTTTTATAATGCTCTCAATCCATAATGACAACCCCATCCCCTTTATCTGCTGGCTTGATAATCATATTTTTGTCTTGTGCTAATCTATTAAGAGTTGTTCTCTTTTCTTTACTGAGGTTATTCCTACGAATGTTCTCATTTTGTTTGCATAGATGTTGCATATCCCAATGTACCATCATACAATATGTTTCCACTGTGTGGTCCCTCCCTCCCTGTAAGTGGATTGTATTTTGATTTTATCTTAAGTGCTTGTTTAACCTGTTGTTGATATGTTACTGGCTGTTCATCCTTAAAGATGGTTTTCACCCTTAATGTCCTAAAGAATCTTTGTAAGTCTGCTTCCAGTTCAAATTCATTTATTGGTTTAGAAGGTGCGAAAGAGAGTCCCAAACTGAGAACTTCTATTTCTAAATCAATCAGTTCTCTATGACTTAGATTGAAGATCGGTATTTTTTTTTCTGTTTCTAATCTGCTTACCGATGTTACCTGTTGCCCTTCCCTTCTGTTTGCCTACTTTCTCTTCCACCTCATGCACCTCTGTTTATTCTGTTGCCCTCCCACCCTCTCCTGTACCCTCCTGAAACTTCTTATCACCTTGTCTGTCTCTAAGTGGATACCTTTGTGGTGCATCCCTTGATATGAGAGAATTGCCTGTTGTTCTTCCGGCCTTCCCTGAGTTTCACCCGATTCTCTGGCATTGGGATCTCTAGTATAGCTGCCTTCACTATCACTACTTGTGTCTCCAGTCTGCCATATCTAACCCATCTTTGATTTTTGTTATATTTTTTATAGGTATAAATCCTTTTCTCCCTGTAATCATTGGCGTCTCTTTGAAATGTGTTGATCTTTTGCTGCTTCAATCTGTCCTCATACTCCCTTAGCTTTGTTTTTAAATTCTCCACTATTTACAATTTAAGGGCTTCTTCCATAATACTGCTTTCCTTTTCAATATTTTCTTTTCTCTAATATTGCCTCAATTAGGGCATATATGATGTCACAGGAGGCTCTGTTTCTGATGCCATCCCAGCTGCTATTTAACTTCTCTGTTTCTATTCCTAATTTGGGTTCTAGAAATATTCCAAGTCCCTGGGTATCGTATTGTATTATAAGTATTTAATAAGTGTCAGACCATGCCATTCTAGTCGTGTTTTCCTATATCTCTGATTTTCTAATTTCTGTGCTAATGTTTCATTGCCTTCCCCAGATGCTGATTGAACAATACATTATTTCCAAATTATGCCACAGCTGTGAAACCCTTACTGGCATTACAAAAGGGTTCGACTATGACACAACTACATTTTCATGGACTAACTCAGGTCAAGCTAATTTTGACAATGTGAAGGAGCTGATTGCTTCCAGATCTGCACTGGCTTTGATCAATCCTATTCTTCCTGCCATTATTATAGCTGATGTCTCAGACTGTGGCCTCATGGGCATGGTGTAGAGAAAACAATTTCATTCACTTTCAGAACACTTATAGTGGCTGAATACAAATGCTCTGTGGTCAAGAAGGAAGTCCTACCTTATGTCTGGGCTACAGAGAAACACATACTTACTTGTATGGATCAAATTTACCTCACACCCTACAGTCCACTAACTACCTTGCTGTCTGCATAGGGTCCTGCATGGACTGGAATGAGAACTGCTACTCGGGCAGCTTGATTGCTCTTACTTGATAATGAAAGGGAAAGCATGGGGATCTATTCAGTCAGCAAGGTAACATACATGTGACATGGAATACAAGCCTGGATCTGAAAATGTTGCTGTGGACTGATTATCTTTAGTGTCTTTCCTCAAAACCAGATATCAGATATTGAAGATAGATATTGAAACAGAGCTGGTTACATTTGTATTATGAAAGCTTACTGTTGTGTTTGCAAACCAGTTTCAAACAGCACACAAGGCTTGCTCAGCTTTTTGTATAGTGCAATGATATTTGAAACTAGGTGGCCACACATATAAAACATCTTGACCCTTCTGTAGTACCACAATTCCACCTCCCTCATGAGCTGACAATACTTTTGGGTTTTATCATACATGGAACACATCACTTTATTGTTCCAGCTGACCTTCAGACTCTATTCAACTAATGCATGCCATCCATCAAGGGGTATGCAAAAGAAAACAGAGATTCAGAGATCTTGACAAGTGGCCAGAGTTAGATTAACAAGGTAAGACTGGCATTAAATCTTGCATTACTTGCCAATCACATCACAAGGCAGTTCAGCTCATGGACTGTGACTACAACTCACATCTTTTCTTGATTCTACATAGGAAGAGCTTGCTATTGGTATTATTGGACCATTTTAGAAAGCACCAGTGGACGGTTTCAGGAATTAACATAACTGATTATTTAGCCAGTAACCAGAGAAAGCTTTTACATCCCATGTGACTTCATCTACAGTTACTTATTTCTCCTCCATAGTATTCATCTAGAGAAAAAACCCACAGGAATCTATTACAGATAGACCCAATTTACATCTTCAAAATTTGAAACCTTCTTCGTGGCTCATACCATTAAACACAATTGTTCTTTAATGTGTTATCACAGCCAAATGAGGAAATAGAGCATAAGCAGAAAAAAAAATGGCTGCTAAAAGCTGACCTGGTATGTAAATGCAGTACTTTAAATCCTTTGTGACAAATGTTTGCACACAACTACAGATATTACTGAAGCTAGTCAGTATTCAACACCTCACATTTTCTCCAACCAGATAATACCTTGGATGGATGATGCAGATGGTTGAATCTGAACAGAAAACATATTTGCATGTGAAGGCACAACTACCCACAATGTTTTGACCTTCAGACTGTAAAGATCTGTTTACATTACTTGTTATGCACCATTGCAAGCAGAACAGATGAGTTGCATTGGTGCAAATAAGGTCATTAAACAGTTTGGAGAACATTGCAGGTGGCTCCGTTACAGTGCAGAATGAGTGTTGGATTGGTCTGGAGCTGTACTGGTGCAGGCATTTTTTGTTGGCAAGTAAACCTGCTGCTCCACCTGTATCAGAGCAGTCCTGTGACACCATGCCAAGCCTGCTTCTCAATGTGAGCATACCCCCTCTACTCCCTGACACAGACAGAAACACAAATATAATGAAGGAAGTGTGGTTCACATGTCCTGCAATGAATCAGAGCAGCAGAGTTGTGTAAACACTGGTCAGCAGCATTTCTGAAGGAACGGTGGCCAAATGTTGCAGATGGGAGCACTGCAAGTGATGTAATGCAAGGTAAAATAAATGTACCTTAAGTTTTGAAGATGCATCCCATATTTATGTTTTGAGGCATGATCTGCTAACAAAACAATTTTATATTATGGAGACTATCATGTTAGCCTTCTGCCATCTATGTGGCATTCATATGCTACTCAAATTCTAAGACAGTAAACAGTATCCCTGAGACTGACAAGCATTTTTAAAACTGGCCATTTCTACTGTAGTGGTAATCAAAAAGAGTTCCAGATAAGAAAAGTTATATACAAAGTATTAAACTTCAACACTCTTATTGCTTTATGAAGTATTTTTTTTTGAATGGCTTGCTTGAGTAAAACTGAGGCATGTTTCAGCCTTATACTGGGAACTTATCACACAGGAAAATAAGAGTTGCCTTCTACTTGGTTTCCTCTGTGACCAGGCTGATTTTTTTCCCTGAAGCCCGTACAGCTTAAGTAAATTATAGCCAGGTTGGGTGAAAGTGAAATTCATTTGAAAAACTATGTTTAAATGAATGAATTCTGAATTGGATTTCAAAGTTCTTTCAAGGTTTTGCATAGTTCTATTAATAATTCATAATGGGTTTCAGGCTCTAGGGCTTAAGCAAGCAGAATTAAATTATATACAAGAGTCAGTGTTTTTTTTTTCACCCAAAGACACAGTATATTTTAAGAATGCTTTATTGCCAGATTTGTTTCTCCACAAAATGTAAAAGAAAAAAGTTGTTTTACAATTTTGTAACTTTTGTCAAGCATTGGTAAATCTCAATAGAAGAAATACCATGAAGAAGGATGCCCAGATATTAATTTTACATGTCCCCCCACTTACCATTTGCTAAACTGTACTGATATTCAGCTTGACCATGTAAAGTGGTATTAAACAAGATACAGAATGAATGTTCTGTTGCTGATCAAGTGAAGATTATCAGAAGTAATATTCATCGCTGTTTCCATAATTTGAAACATGCAGTACAGTTCACATTAAACTTATTGTGCAGTCAGTTCACAGCCCATTCTTGTTATGTGATTGCAATGAGTTGCCAACTACTAGAAAGGCTGCCCAAGAACTGAAGCAGCTGACCATTTGTCTAGGGCCCCTCCCACCTGGACCTGGTCATAGCATAGGATACCTCCTCCTGGAGTGGTCAGTAATGCCCTGGGAATGCCCCAGGAAGAGGAATAAAAATCCAATATGGTTCTCAAAAGAGGTGTCAGGGAAGGTTAAGGAGAAAAAGGCCGCATTCAAAAAGTATGAGGAATCACAGAAGGAGCACAACAGGGAACTGTATCAATTAAAGCAGAAATAAGTGGGGAAGGCAGTCAGAAAAGCAAAGGCCCAAACCGAGGAAAAGATAGCCAACTCAGTTAAGAAGGGGGATAAAACCTTTTATAAGTACATTAAGGAGCATAGAAAGGTTAAGGGAGGGATAGTGAAGATTAATAAAGGACAGGGAGGTGGGCAGAGGGAGACAGTGAAAAGGCATAGATACTGAATGAATACTTTTGCTCAGTATTCACAAAAGAAGATGAGGAGGAGTTACCTAAACCAGACAATAGAAGCACTCTGGGTAGTGGGGTTGATGCCAGTCCATTTACAGAAGAAAGAGTCCTGAAAGAACTCCTAAAACTCAAGGTGCACAAAGCAATGGGACCTGATGGAATTCACCCTAGAATCCTAAAAGAACTAAGGGAGGAGCTAGTGACACCATTAACCACACTTTTTAACAAATCATGGGAAGATGGGGTGGTACCTGAGGACTGAAGGAGGGCAGATGTGATTCCCCTTCACAAAAGTGGGAGCAAGGCAGAAGCAGGAAACTACGGACCTGTTAGTTTGACCTCAGTGGTGGGGAAAATGATGGAATCACTTCTGAAAGAAAGAATTGTTGAGTACCTAAAGGCCAGCAGGGCACAGGACCCAAAGCAGCATGGATTCACAGCAGGAAAGTCATGTCAGATGAATCTAATCGATTTCTTTGACTGGGTGACCAAAGTAATAGAACAGGGAGGGGCTGTGGATATGGTCTACCTAGACTTTAGCAAGGCATTTGACACAGTCCTGCGCAAAAGATTAATAATCAAGTTAGCCAGCCTGGGAGTGGGTCCCAGGGTGGTAGCCTGGGTAGCAAACTGGCTACACAACAGGACACAGAAGGTAATAGTGAATGGAACACATTCTGAAGAAAGGGGGGTTACTAGTGGAGTACCGCAGGGCTCAGTAGTGAGTTCAGTCCTCTTTAACGTCTTTATAGGTGACATTGCAGAGGGTCTGGAAGGAAAGGTATGCCTCTTTGCAGATGACACAAAGATCTGTAACAGAGTTGATACACAAGGGGGTAGAAAGGATGAGAAGGGACTTGGCAAGGTTGGAGGAATGGTCAGACATATAGCAACTTAGATTCAATGCAAAGAAGTGCAAAGTAATGCACCTGGAAAATAAAAATCCAGGAGAAGAGTACACAATAGCAGGGAAGGTACTAACAACAACGGTAATGGAAAGGGATCTGGGTGTAGTCATATCAGATGACCTAAAGGTGGGTAAGTAATGTGAGAAGTCAGTAAGGAGAGCCAGGGGGATACTGGGATGCATAGGGAGGGGCATCACAAGTAGAAAAAGGGAAGTGGTTATCCCTCTGTACAGACAGTTGGTGAGACCCCATCTGGAGTACTGTGTGCAGTTTTGGAGACCTCATCTATGCAAGGACATAGACAGGATGGAAGCAGTCCAGAGGAGGGCAACTAAAACGGTGCAGGGTCTACATCAGAAACCATATAAAGAGAGACTGAGAAAGCTTAATATGTATACCCTTGATGAAAGGAGGGACAGGGGGACATGATAGAAACTTTTAAGTACCTCAAGGGAATCAACAAAGTCCAGGAGGGTAGCATCTTTCAGAAAAAGAGATGTGTAAGAACAAGGGGGCACAATTTAAAGTTAGAGGGAGGACAGCTCAGGGGTAATGTGAGGAAAATCTTTTTCACGGAGAGAGTGGTGGACACATGGAACCGCCTTCCTGGAGAGGTTGTGGGGTCTAAAACAGTGGGGGAATTCAAACATGCATGGGACAGACATAAGGCAATTATAGTGGGGGTTGCAGGAAGTAGGCTGTTGGTTAACTAGAATCTGCAGCTTATCCAATAGGTAGGGAAATGGGCAGACTGGGTGGGCCAAGATGTCCTTATCTGCCGTCAAAGTATATGTTTCTATGTATCACCAGGCTGCCCACAAGAAGGTGGAATCTATCTGGGGAGGAGGAAACAGAGGGGTTATCTGGATGGCTGGCCAGTGATTCCCCCTCTTTCTCCTTCTTCTGTTAGATCAAACACATCAGGAATGCTATACTTGGCCAGATAGGCCATGTCTATTGACTGTGTTGGTGAGGGGAGAGCAACTTGTGTTTTGTAACCCCTGTTCCCCGAGTGTGTGAGCAAACAATGGTTGCAGGATGGTGCCCCGAGACAGTCTTTTTGTTCATAGAAGCCTGGGTTCCTCTGGGCCTACTTCTAATGTAAGAGGTTCTTTGCCGTCTGGTGCTCAGGGTTCATATCCTGTGCTCAGTACCCTTGCCGGTGCCCCTTTGCTATTGCCCTTTCCAAGCTGCTTAGTTTAACACCATGCCCTGCCATGAAATGAGATTGGAAGCTGCTGGCCAGCACAGATGGCACTTCCACCCTCCCTCCCCTGTAGTACGGCATTGCCACAGCTCTGGTTTTGGCCACTTATTCACTAACCTGTTGGCTGGTCCTCCCATGCGTGGCTTGTTGTCAGCAGCACTCGGCCACATCCATTGGGGCCAAAAGTCGAGGATCTGGCAGTGGGTCTTCATCGGGTTGGGTAACTGGACCGGGTGTGTGGGGTTCAGTCTTAGGTGGTAAGTGGTCAGGATCCCAGGTCATCTTGTTTAAGTCTCACACACCAGAATTCTGATGGACAGTGAAGGGAGAGCTGTCCAACCATTTGAGGCTGCAGATCTTGTGGACAGTGAGATCTCGGTGACCATATTTAACATGACACTGAAGTGGCATGCCAAGGCCAGCACTTGTGCTATCTGAGTGGGTGGCTCAGGTGGAAACAGTCTGAGATGGCGATAAGCTTGGAGAACAAAAAATAAATAAAAAAAGAAAGAAAGAATAAATAAATACAAAAACAGATGTCACACAGGTTTGACAACAGAGCTGCCCATTAAATAATTTCAAGACGGGTCACCTAAGATGGTGGCAACCACACAGAACCACCATTTTAGGAGTGGCAAAACAAAGTTTAATTCTCCTTAATTGTTCAGTTACATGCACTGCATCTCCTTATTGCACAGACACAAATGGGGTACCACGTTGCTCAATTACAATGAAGAGTTCTGATGGAGAAGACAGGTGGATACCACCCTTGGGGAAAACAGATATGCCTCTCTTGGTGGACGTCATACAAGTCAGGGAAGTGATGTATATGGACAGTGGTCTGCCTATCGAGGTGTCCACATTGCAGAAGACAGAAGGTTCCACACAGAAATGTGCTATGCCTGCAGTCAGAGAAAGTGCACCAGGACCAGTTGCAAGTTTCACCATGCATTCATGGCATGCAATATATCTTCACCCCTTTCTGCAGTGCTCATCCCTGCACTCATCTTGGGGGCTTTAGAGATGCATGAAGTAGACTGCCCAGACTGCAAGGTGGTAAACATGCCCACCCCAGTGCAGGGGAAAAGATTAAGCAATGGCTGTATCAGTACACAGACAGAGCAGCCACCCCCTTGCTTGATGACTGGATTTTCTGAGGGCTTTAGGATTCTGCACTCGAGGCCCAGGTGAGATTAGGCAGCTGAGAACTTAAAGTCCACTACAGACCATTTGCAAGCAGTCCATGTTAAGCTGGAAAAAGAAAGATGACTGGTGAGGGTGAGAGGACCATTCACATCACCTCCATGGAGCAATTTGAGAGTGTCCCAAATTGGTTTGGTACCCAAGAAGGTGGCAGGAGAATTCAGTTTGATTAACCACCTTTCATACCTGGAGGGGGACTTGGTCAATGATTACATTGATTCATCGTACACATCGGTGCAATTTTAATCATTCAACAGGGCAACAGAGGTACTGTAACTCAAATGGCCAGACTGGGTGCACAGTTGGTGAAGGCAGACATTGAGTTGACCTTTCAGACTGTTACCAGTGTACCTCGAGGATGGAGTCCTCTTGGGCATGAAGTTTGAAGGGAGATACTACATTGACAAGTGCGTGCCTATGGGATGCCTCAGGCACACACAGTTTTCAAACAATTTAGCACCTTTCTGCATTGGGTGACAGTACAGGTAGCTCATAATGAGGCCATTGTCCACTACCTTGATGATTTCCTGTTTGTAGGGCCAGCTGGGTCCCAAGTTTGTTGGATGACCTTGGTGACATTCGAAAACTTAGTAAGACTTTGGAGTGCCACCAGCCCTAGGCAGGGTGGAGCCCCGGGAGACAGTAATGACCTTCTTGGGCATTGAAATCAATATGGAAGGACAGCAATGCCAGTTGCCCATGGACAAATTGGAGTCCATAAGGGTCTTTTGGATAAGACAGAGTGGGCCAAGAAAGTTACACTACAGGACGTGCAGCAGCTGGCCGGTCACCTCAGTTTTGCCTGTAGGGCTATCCCCATTTAGAGAACATTCATGAGGCACCTGGCTAAGAGGGAAAAGGGTTGCAAGAAGCCACACCTCTAGATTCACATCACCGAGGAGTTCCGGGAGGACATTCAGGTCTGGCGTATGTTCTTGAACCACTTTAACAGGGTAGAACATGTGGCAGGATCCCGGGAAAGGCCAACCTGTGGAGTTATATACAGATGTTGCTGGAGGGCTGCTGTTCAGAGCATAGAAACATAGAAACATAGATTTTGACAGCAGATAAGGACCGCTTGGCCCACCCAGTCTGCCCATTTCCCTACCTAATGGATAAGCTGCAGATCCTAGTTAATCAGCAGCCTACTTCTTCCTACCCCGACACCCTAGAATTGCCTTATGACTGTCCCATGCATGCTTGAATTCCACCACTGTTTTAGACTCCACAACCTCAACTGGAAGGCCGTTCCATGCATCCACAACCCTCTCTGTGAAAAAATACTTCCTTAAATTACCTCTGAGCAGCCCCCCTTCTATCTTCAAATTGTGCCCCCTTGTTCTTGAACACCTCTTTTTTTGAAAGATGCTACCCTCTTGGACTTTGTTGATTCCCTTGAGGTACTTGAAAGTTACTATCATGTCCCCCCTCTCCCTCCTTTCCTCGAGGCTATACATATTTAGCTCCTCAAGTCTCTCTTCATATGTCTTCCGGTGCAGACCCTGCATCATTTTAGTTGCCCTCCTCTGGACAGCTTCCATCCTGTCTATGTTTTTGCAGAGATTGGGTCTTCAGAACTGCACACAGTACTCCAGATGGGGTCTCACCAACTGTCTGTACAGAGGGATAATAACTTCCTGTTTTCTACTGGTGATGCCTCTCCCTATGCATCCCAGTATCCCCCCAGCCCTCCTTGCTGCCCTTTCACATTGCTTTCCCACCTTTAGGTCATCTGATATGACTACCCGAGGTCCCTTTCCATTTTGTTGTTGTTAGTATCTCACCCCATTGTGTACTCTTCCCTGGGTTTTGTTTCCCAGGTGCATTACCTTGCACTTCTTAGCATTGAATCTAAGCTGCCATACATTTGACCATTCCTCTAACCTTGCCAAGTCCCTTCTCATCCTTTCCACCCCACCTTCATCAACTCTGTTGCAGATCTTTGTGTCATCTGCAAAGAGACATACTTTTCCTTCCAGTCCCTCTGCAATGTCGCTTATCAAGACATTGAAGAGGACTGGTCCTAATATTGAACCCTGTGGTACCCCACTAGTAACCCCTTTCTTCAGAGGGACTCATTTACTATTACCTCTGTGTCCTATTCTCCAGCCAATGCTTTACCCAGGCTGTCATCTTGGGACCCACTCCCAGGCTGGCTAACTTGTATATTAATCTTTTGTGTGGGACTGTGTCAAATGCCTTGCTAAAGTCTAGGTAGGCCATGTCCACAGCTCCTCCCTGATCTACTACTTTGGTCACCCAGTCAAAGAAATCTATCAGATTTGTCTAGCATGACCTTCCCCTGTGAATCCATGCTGCCTGGGGTCCTGTGCCCTCTGGCCTCTAGATGCTCAACAATTCTTTCCTTCAGAGTGATTCCATCATTTCCCCTACCACTGAGGTTAAACTGACAGGTCTGTAGTTTCCTGCTTCTGCCTTGCTCCCAGTTTTGTGAAGGGAATCACATCTGCCCTTCTCAGTCCTCGGGTACCACCCCATCCTCCATGATTTGTTAAAGAGGATAGTCAGTGGTGTCACTAGTTCTACCCTTAGTTCTTTAGAATTCTGGGATGAATCCCATCAGACCCCATTGCTTTGTCCACCTTCAGTTTTAAGAGTTCTTTCAGAACCCTTTCTTCTGTAAATGGGCTGGTATCAACTTCTGTATCCAGAGTGTTTCTACTGTTTGTTTTAGGTACCTCCTCCACTTCCTTTGTAAATACTGAGCAAAATATTTGTTTAGTATCTCTGCCTTTTCACAGTCACCTCTGCCCACCCTCCTCTCTCTTTATTAAGCCTCACTAACCCTCCCTTGGTCTTCCTTCACTCCCTGATGTACCTATAAAGGTTTTATCCCCTTCTAACTGAGTTGGCTATCTTTCCTTGGTTTGGGCCTTTGCTGTTCTGACTGCCTTCCCAGCTTCCTTTTGCTTTAACTGATACAGTTCTCTGTCATGCTCCTTCTGTGATTTCCTGTACTTCCTGAATGCTTTCTTGCCCTGCACACCACTCCAGGGAGAGTGGTGTGCAGGGCAGTTCCTATGGTGGATGGCAGCAGGGTTGGGCATACAAATCACATTACTGGAATTCATTTCAGTTGTTGTGCCCCTCTGTAGTAAGGGAGTGAGGCTGAAGGACAAGAAAGTTCATTTCATGTCTGACAATATGGGCGTGGTGCATACCATCAACCACCAGCAAAAACTGAAGGGACCCTTGGGGGACATGATGTGGGTCATTGTATTAAAATGTATGCTGTTGAACATTCACTTTAGAGCTGTTCATGTACCAGGTGTTGACAAGGGAACTGCCAGTGCTTTATCTTGTTCACAGTGGCAGAGATTGAAGGAGTTGGCCCCAGTGGCAGAACAACAGCCATGGACAGTACCACCTTTCCTGTGGGAGGTGGTGAGCATAAGACTTGGAGATGCATAGGTAATTCCATTGCTCCATGGACAAGGAAGGCCTACTACTGGGGGGTGGAACACTACAT
This sequence comes from Neoceratodus forsteri, assembly GCA_016271365.2. NCBI lineage: Eukaryota > Metazoa > Chordata > Ceratodontiformes > Ceratodontidae > Neoceratodus > Neoceratodus forsteri. The sequence continues at coordinate 273,867,304 of CM057453.1, read as the reverse complement.
CATGGCACAAGAAGCAGCTGGATGGCCAGATGCTTGGCCTGTCCTGGTGGGCTAGTTGTGCATGTACACAATGTGAGAAAAAAGGTAGGGACTGTTGCCAGGGACAGTGGGACGCCATCTCTCAGGACTGTTGTGGCTCACTAGGGTGATGGGATTTGCCAACAACACCAAGACCTTCAAAGTGCAGAAAATGTTGGAAGGCTGGCAGAGGTCAGTAAGCATCCACACGGATGATAGGCATTCCATTACTCCAGCGATATTGGCCCACATCTGGGCAGCCTTGCCATTGGTTTGTTCAAGTAGTTAAGAGGCAAGACTGTTTGAGACAATGTTCCTGATGGCTTTTTGTGGGGCATTCAGAGTTTCTGAACTGACCCAGCTGACAACCACAAAGGGAACACCTGGCCTGCTATCTGGAGATGTGGTGCCCTTGTCAGAGGGCATATGTGTCCGACTAAGGAGAACCAAAACAGAATAGAAGGGGGTGGGTCACTGGTATTTGTTGAAAGCCCCAGCTGGGTCTTCTTGGCATATAACAGACAGGATCAAGGCATACTTAGCAGCCTCTTGCAAAAGGGGGAGGTCTTTTTCCATCATGCAGATGGCAGGCTGGTGTCAGCGTATCAGTTCTGGTATATTCAGAAAAGGGCCATCCAGCAGGTGGAACTGAACATTTAAGAGGTTGGCACCCATTCCTTTTAGATAGGAGCAGCAATGAATGACAGGAGTCTGGGATTATTGGATGAGGAAATCTAGACTTTGGGGCGATGGACATCCCAGCCATTCTTGAGCTACATCTGACCTCACTTACAGTAATGTTATTTTTGTTCTATTGCAGGTCCCCAGGTGGTTCCAGGAGAATATGGATCTGTGGGCATTCCTTCATCTATTGGGCAGCGATGAGAGCAGCCAGCTATTCTGGGAGGGAGTAACCTATTGATGTCATGGCATACAGCAAAAATTCTTTGGTTCAGCAAGAAGAGCATGCACTGGGGAGGGCTGCTCACATTACTCCAGGAGGAGGCTGGCAGGTGGAAGAGCCCAGATATCTTGCTGATCCACCTAGGAGGGGAGGACCTGGGACATAGGAAAGACATTGAACCTGCTGCTGGTGATGAAGGGTGATCTACATTCTATTAGAGTGTGGTGGCCCCACACGGTTCTCATCTGGTCACTTTTATGGATGAGGGAGTACTGGCCACATGAAAGGGATGTGGCAGTGTTGAATGGAGCTTGCATGAGAATTAACAGAGAAATAAGAGCCTTTATGAATTCCTTGGGGGGTGTAGTAGTAAGACATGAGACAGATACATTATATGCCTCCCACCAGGGGCCTGTTAGTACAGGAGGAAGGGCAAGTGCAGGCAGAAGGTTTGGATAGTATGTTACAGCTTTTAGATAGGTATTGGGGGAACAAAATTCCAAGCAGCTTGGGGGGTTGGATGGGGTCTGATATGTGATGGCTCAGTAAAAGCACAGACCAAAGGTATTAAGGGAAGAAGGGGGGGAGGCCAGTTCTCCTGAAGGACTCATCGCCCCCGGTTGGCATGATGACAGGAGACTATAAGACTGGGACCCAAAAGGGTGGTTACGATCTAACCTCATCAATGCATGCTGCAAGGACAGTGGCACCAGACAGGGGTTGGCCACAAGTGCTTTGGCCATATGACTTCCCCAGAAGCTGTTGGAGGTACTTTGACATGCACCTGAGATGGCCCAGGACTGAGGCCAGGTTTGGGGTGTTGGATATACTGCACATCCTCCTGGCAGTGCACACTGCTCAATTATGTGTTATGTAATAACAATAAACACATGGCTGTGGCTAGTTCCTCCAAGATCTGTGTGTGTCTTGATTTGGGAAAAGGAGGAATTGTGGGGCTACCAGACAATAGGAAGACTGCCCAAGAACTGAAGCAGCTGGTCATTTTCCAGGGGCCTCTCTGCCACTGGGCTCAGTCAGAACATAGGAGACTTCCTCATGGAGTGGTCAGTAGGCCCTGGGAACACCCCAGGAGTGGGTATCACCAGGCTGCCCACAGGGGGGTGGCATCTATCCAGGAGGAGGAGACAGAGGGGTTATCTGAATGGTTGGCCAGTTATTGTCCCTCTTTCTACTCCTTCCATTGTATCCCCACTCACCTGCCCTCATAAAAGCAGGGTAAGGGGCCAGGACAGATAGGGTCCCCCTTGATCCAATATGGGTGATTGCAGTAGGAGTTGGGGAGTGACTTTTCCTGGTTTTCCCTATAAAATAGTTTTTTTCTGGGGTTTTCACCTCCTCCAAAGGGCAGTAAACCAAGGAAGCAATAAATAGGCCAGAGAGTTTTAAGACAGAAAGTGAATTACTGTTCATCGGTCATGAGTATATTTGTCCTGTCGCAGCCATGTGAGGCAGCTCAGGAGGAGTGCAGACCAAAGGTATTGAGGGAAGAAGGGGGAACAAGGCCAATTCTCCCAAAGGACTTGTCACCCCCAGTTGGCATGAGGGCAGGAGACCATAAGACTCAGAATCAAAAGGAGGGTCACGGTCTAACCTCATTAGTATATACACACAAAAAGGCGGCTACCAACGAATAAAACTGAAGCCGAACAATAAGGGCATCAAACAAAAAACAGAACGGGTTTGGTTTCCTTGATCTTTCTTTCACCTCAGGACTTTCTACAGTATTTTAACCCATCTATTTAGTCAAGCAAATTACTCTGCAAAGATTACAAATAAAATGTAGTAGTCATATTTAAAGCAGCAGTGCAACAATTGGCTAAAATTTCATTATTTACATTGATTTGCACTCAAGGGCCCAGATATTCAAAAGGGTTGCACATGGCACAACAGTGTTGCACCATGCACAACCCACTGATGTGCCCCAGTGTGATATTTAAAAGGGAAAAGTGTGCCGCACAAATCCCGATGTGCCGGAGTGCATCAGTAATTTATGCAGGCACAGGTGGGGGGGGGCGTGCCCATGCATAACCTGCACAGCCCGATATTCAGCCCCGGCTGTGCAGAGTCATGCATGAGCAACCCCTACCTGCGCCTGCACAAAGTTATGCCCAAAAAAAAGGAACAAGTGATGGCCACTCACAGGTGAGCTGCCGCATTGCAGGGCGTAACACAGCAGCTGCCACCTGTGGGTGGCCACCGAGATTCCTGCCACCTGGTGGCGCCCCATGCCCGCAATGGGTATCTATAATGGCCCCCAAGTCCAATATCCCTGGTGGTCAGTGGACCTCTATGTGCCCGATCGGGAGCATCATTAATCACCCCCAGTCCAATATCCTGGTGGTCCAGTGGACCACTGAGCCGATCGCGGGCATCATTAATCACCCCCAGTCCAATATCCCTGGTGATCTGGTAGCCCCCACCCACCACCCACTGGGCCCCACCACCCCCCCCCATCAGCCGGTGGGCAGCACCCCACCCCCGCTGCCCCACGCCGACTGACAGCTCGGTAGGGCTGCAGCCCGTGGTTCATCAGCATGGCCAATGGGCATGCAGCCCTACTGTACTACTCAGTCCAGATATGTGAATGATTCATCACATATCTGGACTGTGTAGTCTGGTATGGCTGCACGCCCATTGGCTCATGCTGTGAACCAATGGGTGTGCAGCCCTACCGAGCTGTCAGTCGGTGGGCGCGGGCAGAGGCAGGTGGGGTGCTGCGCCCGCTGGCTGATGGGGAGCGAGGTGGTGGGGCCCAGTGGGTGGGTGGGGTGTGGGTACACTAGATCACCAGGATGATTGGACTTGGGGTGATTAATGATGCCCTTGATTGGGCTCAGTGCGGTCCACTGGACCACCAGGGATATTGGACTTGGGGAGGGGAATACAGTGATGCCCGTGATCGGGGCACATAGAGGTCCACTGGACCACCAGGGATATTGGATGTTTTTATCTTACAGGACTTTCTGCGATCGGGCTGCAGGGCTCATTGGTCCGACATGTTGCCTGGCAAGGCGCCAGGCGCAAGTCGTCGGGGATCGGCGCACCTGCATGCTAATGGCATGCAAATGGGGCTGTAATGAGATGCAAATGACCCCCTGTGCACCTTGCATAACTTATGGCTCCATTTGCATGTCCCCATTTGAATATCGCAGGTGCTGTGCATGGCACAATGGTACTTGTGCCACTGCATCTCCATGCTCCACTCTGGCCACTTGTGCTGACGCAGTGCCACTGCACCATGCACAGCGGGAGTGGCCAGGGTGCGATATTCAGAGCTGTTGCACCAAAGCGCAGCTCCGTTGAATATCGCCCAGGCCACACCCATGTGCAGCAAAGTTGAGCTGCACCCAGGCTTGCGCCACAGCCTGGTGCAGTTTGAATATCCAGGCCAATATGTTTACCTCGCTGGTGTCTGCGCAAATGACTTCATTTCTTGTGTGGCTTGTTCAGTGTTAATTTTGATTTTTATGTAAATTTTTTTAAAAGACGAGTGTCCTTTAATCTCGGCAGTCTCACAATCTCTTCCTGATACTTGATATTCAGTGTGATGAACGTCATGGCACTATTTACTGTGGATGCACACGAACGGTCGCAAGAAGGATGACCTCATTCATGTAACTGTCATTCACTGTACATGAACGAACTTAGAGCAAGACAGGCATAGTACCAAAGTAGAAAGCTTTGTTTTTTATTGTACAGACTGCACAATACTGTTTCCATTGAATTAAACTGCCATTGCATTGAAAGTATGGCAGGGTGTTTGCCAACTCTAGAAATGATACCCCGTTTATCTCTTGTGTTATCAGTCACAGAACAACTTTGATATAATATTTTGCCTTTCCACACTGATGTGAGAATTGTGTTTTGTTTGTGTGTATACTGCTGAAGGTTGCTAAAAAAAAGGTCAAACTTGTAATGTTTTCATTAAAACAGTTGCTCCTCATACAATTATGTTATTTGATGTAATAGTGGTATTTTAAAGTGTGCTCATTTATTGTCAAGTAGTAAGTTGCCAGACATGTTCATTCTTTGAGATGTGTATAAGAAATATATGTTATCTAGCAAGTAGAGAGAATGTTACTAATATTTCAGTATGTGAGTAGTAATGTTGAAAAGGTTGTTTTGAAACTCCCCCTATTAATAAATAATTAGTTGGGAGTACTACTAGTAAGGCAATTACCATTCCAGCATGTAATTCATTTTGTGTTGGCTACATGTTAAAGAGTGGTAGTTGCTGTTTCTTCATTTTTAGTTCCCAAACAGTTTTTAACTATACCAAGTTTTGGACTTTAATTTAAAGAGGCCATTCCATAGGAGGCTTTAATATGGTGAATTCTTAAACTGTAGCAGCATTTAGCATGTAAATAGTTTACTAAGGAGGGAGTATAGTGCAGTGGGTTAAGGCTCTGAGCTGAGTGAATGTTTTACTTAGCCCCCTAGATATGCATTCCACGTTTAATCATATTTATTCTGAGCTGATTGAATGCTTTACTAAGGTGGCAGTATATCGCAGTGGTTTAAGGTTCTGAGCTGCAAACCTGGAGACATGGGTTTGAATCCCACAGCCCCCATTTGCATACTGTGTGACCCTAAGCAAGTCACTTAACTTCCTTGTTCTCACAGGTTGCACCTGTAAACAAGCTTTCAGTTTAGAGTGTCTCACCTAGTAAAACAAAGGTAAACAAAAAAAAGCTAAGAAAGTAGACAGGGGCCGACAGATTGTTGTATGTGGGCGGAGAGTTACCTGTCACCAGAGAGGTCACAAATGTGGTCATGCATGGCTTGGTGATGGTTCTGGTGTTATTAAATGTCTTCGTCAATGACATAGGGAGGGCACTAAAGACTATCACCAAGATCACTAAACTCTGTGAGACTTAACCCAGTTGAAGGAATACATGAACCATAGGCTGATCTGAAAATGCAGAGTGGTTATCTGGGATCTGGCAGCCTGCCTTCAATGTAAAAAAATGCAAAGGTATGCAAACTGGCTACTAAAATACCAGGGTGTGATACTACCTCATTTGAGTGCAGGTATGTGCATCAGAATAGTTAAAAAAAATGACAAGGGAGTGCTGGCAATTGTTGTCATGAAGCACTGTAAGCAATGCAAGAAAGCAGCAGCATAGGCTAACAATATGCTGGGATGCATATCCATCTGGGTCATGGGAGTGGGAACAGGTCTTGTTGGATGTCTGAGGAAGTGGACAATGGGAAAGCTGGTCATTAGGGCATTGGGTTTTGGAGGGTGTGGGGGCTAGGTTATTTTTCAATGCTTCACAGCAAACCGGGTCTTGCAAATGTTATTTCATTTAAGAACATATAGATGTCAGAAATCATTTCAGCTTACTATTTCTACCGTAACAGTTGTATGTTCTTAAAATAAATATCACAAGGATGATTTCTGAGGTAGATTTCACAAGCCGGCAGGATAAAGTACAATGTTTTCTGTTTATGCCAGAAAAAACACAGTTGTTGATTATTTTTAAACATTAACACATTTCCTAATGAGAGTAACCCACTCCAGAGTATGTGATTATTGAGATTTAATCCTCACCCTGTGTGCTGTGAGGACACTTGGCCTGTGGCCTCGTATATCACAATGAACCCGGGTTGTGGTTTATATCTCAATAACGCTATACATTGTCATGTGTTATTCCTTACTCATGTCCCTACTGTACATTCCCCCATGCCAGATTCCTCTCATTTCCCTATGTACTTGATACACCGTTCTTAGCGAAATTGTCCCCACAATGTATGTTGTTCATTCCTATTTGGAACCTGAAGTTGTCATTTTTCTATTGTGTCACCCTTCTCCTGTCAGGTCTCTTGTGAGTAAATGTTCAGGGACTGAAAGTTGCACTGTCATTCCATTGCGCATCATATTATTTCTATTTGAAAAGCCACAATGTTTGAGTGTTTACTTTCTTTAAAACTCACTGAAGGTTTTGGTAGTTTGATATATTTAGTTTCTTGGTTGAACCTGAACGTATGGGTATGGTACAATTATACCTAACATTGTGGTGTGTTTAACCATTACTGTAATCTTAATGAATACATACCAAGCACTGTTAACTCCATAAACTGTATAGTCACTCATGATGCAGTAGTCTCTACTCATCCCACATCATCATGAGTTGCTGTATTCTGTTATTTGCATTCCCAAGGCTAGGAAAGTGCAGTGTATGTTGATTGGGGCAAGAAGGGTTGAGTACATTTAAAAACATGGGGTGACAAACAACGACACTAGGAGAGAACATTGTGCAGGAGGAAGAAGGTAAGCAGAATGGGGAAGATGGGGAGAGAAAGAAGAGAGGTGTCTTGGTGTTGGGGACTAGATACTAAGATGGGTCAGGTGGGACAGTAAGGGGAGAGGCACAGTAGAATATGGATGGAAGCCATGCCAGGAATGAAGGTGGAAAGGATGGAGCAATCCATGCTTAGGTATGCAAGCAGGAAAAGGGAAAGGCCTAACCTAATAATACACCTGGGGAAGAATGACTTGTCTGATGGGACAGTAGGGGAAGCAAAGAGGCAGTTTGAGGAACTGGGACCTCTGCGTGAGGGAGGGGAAAATCTGTCACCTTCTCAGAGGTACTTCCCGATACCAGGGCAAGTATGGCAACAGAAGGGATAATTCAAGAGTTTAATAAATGGCTGGGGGCCTGGTGTCAGCAAAAAGGGGTACAGGCTGGTAGGGAGGGTGGGGAAGACCTGGGATAACAGCATTCTGTATGCTAAAGATAAACTGCATATAAATGAGAAGGGAAAAAATGTACTGAAGGCAAGGATAGGGAAGCAAATTTAGGAGCACTTAAATTGAGGGCGGGTTTGCATGATGGATAGAGGAGTTCAGAGGCCTAGAGGTGTGAAAACAAATGTGCTTAGCCCCCCACAACACTCTCATGATGGTAAGATGAAGAGGAAGGCAACTATTAAGGGAGTGGACAGAAGGGGGAGAGGTGGAGGTAGAGACAAGGGCTTGAGTGTAGTAACACTAAATGGTAGGAGTCTGGGATATAAATGGGTGGAACTACAGGGGTTCCTACAGAATGGTGAGTGGACTTGGTGGCTATAAATGAGACATTGGCCACCCAAATCCATGACTGAGTCAGTATGGTTCCGGGGTACAGATTGCACCATAAGGAGAGGGAAAAGGGGAAGGGGGCATGTGGGTGGTGCTGTATGCAAAGGAGTGATTAAAATGTGTAAGAGAGGAGGGAGTTACAGAAGAACTGTGGGTACAACTACAGTATTCCAAAAATAGATCACTAAGACTGGTGGTGGTGTACAGGCCACACTGTCATTCTGAAGGGATGGACAGAGTAGTGGCAGAACTGATCAGGAGGAAATGCGGGAAGTGGGGGATGGTAATAGTAGGGGACTTCAACCTGCCAGGGGTGGAGTGGGACACAACATCCACAAATAACAGAAGGGAGCAAGTAATGCTGGATGCTTCTAGGAAAGCTTTCTAATACAATTTGTCAATGAATCAACTGAGGAAAGTAATACTCTTAACCTTGTACACGAATGGGAAGTGGGTGAGTGATGTGAGGGTGGAGGAACCACTGGTGGGGAGTGACCACTGAACAGTATGGATCAAGTTACAGATGGCTAAAGAGAGGATGGCATCTGGCACAAGGGTGCTGGATTTCAGGAATGCCAACTTTAAGTTGATGAGGGAACTGGTACAGGTGTTCATGTGCAAAATTCAACTGAGTGTGGACACACAACAAAGGTGGGAACTGATAAGACAGGGGATGGTGAAACTAACAGAAACTTGGTGTAGGGACCAGACTAAGAAGTCTAGGTAAAATAAACTCAGCTGGATAAGCAAATGGGTGTTAGACAATGTGAGGAGGAAAAGGGCAGCTTATAGGAGAAACAGAAGATCTGGGAATGAGTAGGATAGGGATGAATGTCTGCAAGAAGCAAAATTATTGACCATAGGGAGAGGTGCAGCCAAGGTGGCAAGAGAATTCAGGCTGGTGGAGGGCATAAATAAATGGGGAAAAAGACTTATTTTGGTACATCAGGGAGAAAAGAAGCTGTAAGGACCAAACTATAAGAATTAAGAAGGAGGGGAATAGGTGGAAAAGAGGGGTGAAAGGCAGATGTGCTTGAATATTTCTGTTCAGTCTTTATGAAAGAAATGGAGGGGCGCTACCTATGGTAGGATGGATGATATAAACAGATGGGATGGGGGGCTGGACAGAGAAATCACAGTGGGAAGGATGCTGGAGAATTTAAATGCAATGAGGTGGGCAAAGCACCAGGACTAGATAGAGAACATCCAAGAATGCTGAAGGAGCTGGCAGAGGTCCTGGCAGGACCCTTGGCAGAATTATTTAATTCATCTCTAGACATAGGATGTGTACCCTGTTCATGGAGACTGGCTTATGTGGTTCCCCTCCAAAATAGTGGGCCCATGGATGAACAGGGTAGCTATAGGCCAGTAAGTCTAACATCCATATTGGGGAAGCTAATGGAGACCATCATAAAGAAGAGGCTAGTGGCACTACTGGAGGTTAATGGGGTCCAGTTTAGTTTAGTTTAGTTACTTTTTGTTGACCAGGTAAGTGCACTAGATAAATTCTGCCTATTTTCAGGCATGACCCAGAGGGAGGGGGATACAGAAGAATGCCAACCGACCTTGAACCAGATTAAGCTGTTGGTATTTTTTTAGTGAAGGGGGGAAAATTTGACCAGGGCACTGGGGAAATTCCCTTACCTGTCCAGCAGGAGGAACCCTTGGCAGTCCTTTGCCGGATTGCTAAAATGGAGGAGACGCCAGAGGGAATGGATGTGCTTGATGCAGGAGAGTAGGCCTCATCTCCTGTATCAGTATCAAAAGAGGCCATGGAGAAAACACTGGTAGTAGCAGATTTGGAGCTGGTACAGTCGGAGGATGAAGTAATTTTTGCTTGTAAGCCTGGGAAAGAGCTCCGGGCGCATAGCACAAATGATCAGCCATATAAAGAAAGGCACTGTTTGTCAGGAAAATGCAGTTAGTTTATTACAATGGAAAGAATGCTTGTTAGAAAAAATGTCACAGGTCAAAAGAGGCTTGTCTGATTTGGCTGTGAGAGCTGAAGCCATCAAAATGGGCTTCGCTGCTGTCAATAGCCCTATGACTCATTCAGATGCTGACACGGAAGGTGTTTCACTGGGTTGTTCAGAACATATTCAATGTATGGAGGATTCGACTAATAGGGTACAGGCTGGCATTTTAAACAGAGCTCCTTCCATGTGCTGAGAGCCTGTACTGCAAGGAGTTAAACTACCCACCTAAAATGGCAGGTTTACAAGCAGAGCAAGTCTTTTGTTTTTCCTAAGTCATAGCACTCAAAGGGTTGGAGTAGCTATGGAGAACGGCAAAAAGCTAAATCCTCTGGAGAAGGGGATTGGACACCAGCTAAAGCACTGCATGATGCAGGATGGGATCAGACCTCGACAGGACATTGGACTCCTGATTCACAGGATCCAGTTTACATCAAAATGCTGGAGAATGCTTCCTCTACTGTGGCCACCAACGGAACTAGCTACAATGATCTCGGGGTAAAACATTGTTTCTCTCACTAGTGATGTTACTGTTGTATCTATTACTACTGATGTACTTTCTATGTCGAGTGAGGGAAGGGATGAGGCAGGAGGTGTAGAATCTACTGAATTACTTTCTGCAGCAACATAGGAAGGAAAGGGTATTGTAGAAAAAGAGTGTAGAGGTGGAATTGGAGCGGTGAACAGCTCTCCAGATGCTGAGGCCCAGATTCGACTAGTCCTTCCTTCGACCAATATCCATGCTGTTAAGGGGGATTGAACGACTTTTAAACTATCTGATTTATTTCAGTCCGGGGGGAGAGCTGGCTCCATGGCAGAATGCTGTGCGCCTTATCTACAAGGGAGGGTTGCAAGATCCCCCTGATCGAATCTATATCACAAAAACTTTATTGAAAGGTTCTATGAAGTTTTTTGCATCAGAGATCTTTGCTTTAGTAAGTCTGGGAAATTCAAACTTTGATGTGAGCTTTAAGAATGTATCTAGCTTGGATAGGTTCTGGGCTCAGTATGCAAAATACAAGAATCTCCCGATATGGACTCCTTTTCTTGTGGTAGCTTCCACAAAACCTGCAGTGAGGAACATCACGGTAATATTCAGAAATGAAGGGGTGAAAATCGAGGATATTCTGTTTTGGCTCAGGTTAAGGTGTAAAGTTTTGAACAGACATGTGCCTTCCCTTGATAGTGAGCAGATATGGGATGGGGGATGGCCCATAAAAGTAAAATGTTTTTCAACTAATAGAGGGACAGTACATTTGCCAAGTATATTTTATTTGGTTGGTAGTATAGTTGGGTGATTTGAATTGTGGGACACACTTATTGGATAGAGGTTTAAAAACAGATAAAATGTTTACTGACTACCTTAAACTAAAACAGATAGTCTCCACAGGCTAATTTGAAAGATGCACATAGGAGTTTGCATGCCATGGGGATACACTTATTTTAGAGGGATCATAAAAAACTGAATTAATTTTATTTTTATTACACAGGCCCTGACAGTCTTGGAGGTATCCACACAAGCACAAGAGTGTTCAGATCATGTTACTTTATGTGCAAAGCTTACTTGGATAGGAACACCCAAATGTATGAAAAATAAATGGAAACTAAACATGGCTATGTTATCAGATCACAAAATACAAAAATATAGCCAAAAAATTGGACTGCCAGATTGTTCATAGTGGATTTGTATGACAAAGTACAGGAATGGTGGGAGGATGCTAAAATCTCCTGGAAAAAGTTATTTCAGCATACATCTTACAGTAAAAATACTGATTTATATTTACAATATTTAAAACTGAGACATCAATTACAACGCCTGATTTCTTTGGCAGATACTAGACATTATGATTTTAGTGATCAAATATCTGTACTTAGTAAACAGATGAGAGATATTTAATATAATAGGGCCACAACTTTAGAAACAGAAGCCAGATTTGGAACACGATTAAAGAAGGGTGGGGTAGATCCCTTTAAAGACTGTGCTAAAAGGGTCAGGTCTTGGGTGATAACTGAATTGATATCTTCACAAGGGCAGATGGTACGTGATCCTGTAGCTGTTCTACGTGTAATACAGACTCAAATGACACGTTTATTTGGCGCTATACATAATTGTAAGGATGCTGGACACATTACAAAATATAGGTCTACCTTAGATTTTGGAGCAAGATAAAATAGCTCTGGTAAGGGACATCACTGATGTAGAAGTGTCTAGAGCTATAGACTCTTTGAAAGTTGATGCTGCTCCTGGTTCTGATGGTTTGGGGGCTGGTTTGTATAAAACATTTAAAGTGGAATTAGTGCCTGCATTAACAGTCTTATTCAACTATATGTTGAAAGAAAGTAAATTTACAGAATCCACACAGGAAGCTAGCCTAGTATTGATTCATTAGAAAGGCAGTACTCAGGATATTCAAAATTGGAGACCATTAAGTCTCCTTAATACAGATCAGAAATTAATAGCAAAAATGTTACTTTCTCGACTTACTAATATTGTCAATTATATGATTGGACCTGAACAAACCTGTGCTCTCCCAGGCAGAAGGCAATGTGATAATCTCATAATGTTGAGAGAATTTTTTTTCATGGAGATCTAAATGAAGTACATGGGTGGGTGATTGGGGTGGACCAGGAGAAGGCTTTTGATCTTATCTCTCATGAATTCTTATTTTCCATTCTTCTTGCTTTTGGAATCCTGAAGGAGTTTGAATCCTGGATTCAATCCCTATATAGTGATATTTCTCTTATACCGAGTATTAATAAATGGGATGTGAGGTGGGTAGAGATACACAGGGGACTCAGACAAGGATGTCCACTCAGCCCTCTTTTGTATATTTTGTTGTATAGAAGTTCTTATTAGATTGGTATATAACTCTATTGCTGTGCATGGTATTCTGGTACCAGGTGTGAGGATTCCCGTTAAATTATTAGCTTATGCGGATGATCTAGTTTATACGCTTGATTCTAGGACAAGGGAATATGCTCTTTCTCAAGTATTTAATGCCTATTCTGAAGTTTCAGGATCAAAGATTAATCTTGATAAAAGTGTTGGTGTCCGTTTAGGGAGGACTCCTATACCTTCTAATGGTAAATTTGCAGGCATATGTATTCAATTAGATCCTATTTTTATATTAGGGATACAATTCGGGCCTTATGACTTAAAATATAATAATTTGGTAATAGATATTAGTAGAGCAGAGAACTTGGTGACTGGATGGAGGTCGAGACTAATAGAAAAGAAAAAAACGGGTTTCATTAATAAAATCATGGTAGTACCCATTTTGTTATATCTCTGTTATTTTTTCCTCCCTCCTAAGAACTTGTTTTCCAGATTGTATGGGGTAGTTTTTCAGGCCCTATGGGGTTCACGTTTAAATCCAATTAAAAGAGCCTTTATGTATAAACCTATCACTGCGGGAGGGATTTATATGGTTAATCCAGTTGCCTTTTTTCTCAGTATTTTTGGTGATTATACATTTGGACATGTTATTAGGCCGGGTGAGAAGAGCTGGAAACAACTGGTTAAGTTATGGGTTGGTCCTTGTGTACACTACTGGGAACAGGGGACATTGAGACAGTTGGGTAGGAAAGAAAACATCCCTAAATATGGGATAGATACAGTAAAACAATTGAGCACATGGGGTTTTACACCTACTAACTTTGTAACATTAGATAGGAAAACCATTTACAAGAACATTTTAAATGTTGAATGTAGTTCTCCCATAGATTTCCCTGACTGTACTAGGGGAACATTGTTTATTTGTAATTAAAAAACTACATAATCCTAGAATTCCTCGACAAGCACGGGACTGTCTATGGTTAGGAAATTTGGGACGGCTGAGTGTAAAGGGGAATCATAAACATAAAAAACTTGAGGAAAGATATTGCCCTAGAAATTCATGTGCGCTCATAGTAGAATCACAGCAACACTTATTTCTGGACTGCCCTTATGTCAAAATCCTTTGGGAGCTTATAGCTGCAGAGTGGAAAGAACCACTTTTTACGAGCCTATCTTACTTGGATATTATGTATGGAGGGAATCTGCAACTTAGGGGGCAATATCATATAGATACTATTTTTTTAATATTAGCTATTATAAGATATCATATATGGCAAGCTAGGTGCTTGTGGGTGCTACAGCAGAAATGCGTACATACAAATATACAAATATACAAATGTGCCAGCAGAAACAGACCTCCTGGTCTATCTAAGTCTGCTCAAGTGTGCAGCTAGCACCCCTAGTTTGCAGCTGCCCTACCCCCCCTTTGTCATCCCACTGCCGCCCCCACCTCCCCCATCCTCACTCTCCTCTGTTCTCTGTCTCATGCCCTTTTGAAACTGTTCACAGATTTACATGATACCACCCATTCTGGTAGGGCATTCCATTTTGCTACCACCCTCTCTGTGAAATAGTGTCTCCTCATTTCCCTTCTAAATCTTCCCCCCTCTATTCTTAGCACATGCCCCTGGTGACCTTCTCCTTCCTTAACTTAAAGATCCCATCTGTCCCATCCTTATTGATTCCTCTCAGATACTTGAATGTCTCTACCATGTGCCCCCTTACCCTTCTATCCTCCAGGGTGTACATATTCAGGTCTCTCAGCCTGCTGTCATAGTCTGTCCCTTCCATTCCCCATATCATCTTTGTTGCCCTCCTCTGCACCCCCTCCAGTAGCCTGATATCATGCCTTAGGTATGGCCTCAAAAACTGCACACAATACTCTAAGTGCGGCCTTACCAGCAACCTGTAGAGGGGCAAGATCACCTCTCTTTGCCTGGACAAAAAAACCCTTGCTATGCACCCCAGCATTCTGTTTGCTTTTGCAGCCGCTGTCCTGCACTGGGCAGTGTTGCCCATGGTCCCTGTTATCATTACCCCAGGTCCTTCTCCTGATCAGTGATACCCAGCTTAACTCCTCCCAGCCAGTATTCTCTCCTTGGGTTCATAATAATAATAATAATAATAATAATAATAATAAACTTTATTTATATTGCGCCTTTCCAAAACCAAGGCGCATTCCAAAAAGATTAAATACAAACATAACAAACAGACAATAATATAAAAACTGTTAAGAACAAGTACCAAACATTAATCAAGGCCACATGCCTTATTCCATAAGAAGGAGGTAAGTGCCTGTTTAAAGCTTCCCACAGTCGAACACTCCCTTAACCAACATGATAGAGAATTCCAAAGGGTTGGTGCCGCAAACCTAAAAGCCCGGGCACCAGCTGATTTCAGTGCGACCCTAGGGATCTCTAGCAACCCCTCATCAGCTGAGCGGAGCGACCTCACCAGGAGGTAAAGAGTCAGGAGATCTTTCAGGTAGTCAGGGCCCAGATCATGTAGGGCTTTAAAAGTCAGTAATCCAACTTTGAAGGTGACCCGCCACTGGACTGGTAGCCAGTGCAGATCCCGCAGCACCGGAGTAATATGTGATGTTCTAGGAGTACCTGTAAGTACTCGAGCTGCGGAATTTTGCACCAGCTGAAGGTGGTGTTTATCAACCCCCAGAAGCCCAAGGTAGAGTGAATTGCAGTAGTCCAGGCATGAGGTCACAAAGGCATGGATCAAAGTTGGCAGATCGCCGGATGGGACGAGGTGCTTGATTGTGTGATGTTTCTCAGATGATAAAATGAAGATTTTACCACTGCTGACACTTGAGATCTTAAGGTCAGCCCATCATCTAAGATCACCCCCAGATCTCGCACCCATTCAAAGACCAGTAACTCGACATCCCCACAAAACACTCCAGAATGGGAGCCGACCACAGGACCCCCTATCTGGCGATCCGGATCCAAAACCAAAACCTCAGTCTTCCCAGAATTCAACTTCAACCAGCTCGACCTCATCCAATCCTGGATTTCCTCCAGACAGCTATTAAATACCAAGACAGCTACTTCCTGATTGGGTGCAAAGGACAGGTACAGTTGGGTATCATCTGCATAACAGTGAAAACCCAACCCGTACCGTCTCACAATGTCTCCGAGGGGAAGCTTGTACACCGCGAACATGGGGGACAATATGGAGCCCTGAGGGACCCCACAAAAAATGAGAAGGGATCAGAGGAAAAAAACCCTGACACCACCCTCTGAGATCTTCCGGTGGGATATGATATGAACCATCTGAGCACAACCCCAGAGAGTTCACAAATACATCTCAGGCACTCCAAAAGAACCCCATGGTTGACGGTGCCAAATGCTGAGGATAGATCCAATAACACCAGGACAGACCATTTTCTCTGGTCTCTCGTCATCAGTAGATCATTGAGCACCCGAACCAGCGCAGTCTTGGTACTATGCCTCTTACAGAAACCTGATTGGAGACGTTCGTAGATGATATGGATGGTCAAGTGGTTCTCCAATTGGGCTGCTACCACCTTCTCGACCACCTTCCCTGCAAAGAGGAGGTTCAAGATAGGCCTGTAGTTAGCCAGACATTCTGGGTCAAAAGATGGTTTCTTCAACAAGGGTGTCACCACTGCCTCTTTCAAGGACAGGGGATATACACCTGATTCAAGAGAGGACCAGACTATCTGTGCTAGAGCCAGTAGAATAGAATCTCCACACCCTAAGAGTAGGGGTGTGGGACCTGGATCTAAACTACAGGAGGTAGAATGCAGTCCCTGGACAATCCGCATAACATTCACGATTTCCGGGCAGTTGAAGGTACTCCAGGAAAACAGAGGGATAGTGACCCTGTCCTGGACACCCACAACTAGCATAGAACATGCCAAACAGATGTCTACCCTAATTTCGGCCACCTTATCAGCGAAGAACCGAGCAATCTCATCACACTGTGATTGTGACAATGCTCTACGGAGCTGTAGACAGGTTGGGTTGCACAATCTGTCCATGGTTCTGAAAAGCTGAGCAGGTCAGTTCTGCATGGCAGAAATTTCCCCAGACAGGAACTCTGCCTTCTTACGGGAGATTTCTGACTGATTGAATTGATAATGTTCTAGCAGTCTAAGGCGGTCGACATCCAGGCCAGACCTCCGCCAGCAACATTCAAACCAGCGTCCAATTCACCGCAACTCCTTCAGAACCCCATCAAACCTTGGGGTTTGAGGTCGTAGGGAGAGAGGGCACACACAAACTGAAGCAATAGAGTCCAGGGCAGAGGTAATGGCAGTATTATAAGCCATAACCAATGCCTCTGGATCATTGCTATGCACAGGAAGCTCTGATAGGTCAAGAAGCACCGCAAGGCCATTAAAGGAAACATTCCGCAAGGGGCAGAACTTGACCATCTCCACAGGGGTTGGCCTACAAGGGGGGCCGCAAAAAGTGAATCTCACAGTGTAGTGATCTGACCAACTGACTGGTTTCACCCCGACATCAGAAGCCTCGGCCCCCAGGAGGAAGACCAAGTCAAGAGAATGACCAGCTTTATGAGTAGCAGTGGTAACTACCTGTGTTAGGCCCAGTGAATCCATTAACTGGAGGAAGTGTTGCCCAAATTGCGAGAGTTCATCATCGATCCATGCATTAAAGTCACCCAGGACCATCAACCTGGGGGACTCAAATGTCAGGTCGACAATGAAGTCTGCTACTTCCTTAAGGAATTGCTTCTCATCTCCTGGTGGATGGTAGATGAGAGCAATTCGATAGCCCACACCTGCTACAACAGCACATTCAAAAGAAGAGGTCTCCTCAACTGGTACACTGGTGAGATCCAATTCGGTATAAAAGCAGACCGCAACCCCCCCCCGCGGTCCAACCTTGGATGATGTATCACCGTATACCTGGCTGGAATTGCGGCCTCCAATATTGGTCCTGCATTATTGTCCAGCCAGGTCTCAGTAATGCACGCCAGGTCCGTCGAGGCAACAAGATCTGAGATTATTGCCGTCTTGTTCTGGATAGACCTGGCATTGTACAACATCGCCCAGGTTGGACAGGACTCCTGGACTGCCCTGACCACCTGCCCATCAATAAGGATGGTGCCCTTGGGTATGGGGACCAAACAGGATGGCCAACGCCCTAGGCTTCACTTCACTCCAGGGCGTCTCCTGGGCTTAATCACCCCAATGGGAGCGCTCCGCTCATCTCGCCTCCACTGTCCACAAAATCTATGTTTCTATGTTTCTGTTCATCCCCCCCCCCACCCCCCCTCCTGTGGGCAATACCTAGAGCCCGACAGTGTTGGTAGATAGAAAAAGCCAGAGGGAAGTATAGAAGGGCTGGAGATATTCACCACCTTACACTTCTTTGCATTGAACCCCAGCTTCCACCTCCGTGACCACTCCTCTATCTTGCTTAGGTCTCCCTGCAGCTGCTTCCATCCCTTCTTTCCATTCACCACTGCTCTGATTTTGGTGTCATCAGCGAACAGATTTATCTTGTTCACCACCCTATGTGCAATGTCTGATATGAAGAGCCTGAACAATACTGGTTCCAATACAGAGCCCTGTGGCACCCCACTCATCACTGGCCTTGGAGTTGAGAGCTCCCATCTCACCATCACCAATTGCAGCCTCCCACTCAGCCAGCTTATAATACAGTTCATCATTTTTTCCCCTACCCCTACACCAGTTAGCTTCCCCCAAGCCTCCCATGAGGCACAGAACTGAAGCCCTTCCTGAAGTCCAAGTAAAGAACATGGTCTTCTCTGTTTGAAGTATTGGGACATATTAAGAATTCTGTAGAGAGGGTAGGAGCATTAGATAAGTCTTTCAATCCTTATGAGAGGTTTATGCACTTATGGTTAAACTGTGTACATTGGATGGAGTAAGACAGAGTTATTGTTTTTGTATATATGAATGTATGATGATAGCTGCTTCTTTTGTTTTCTTTTTTGCTAATTTTTGTTGTTCTGCCTCTGTTTTCCTTTTCGTTATTAATATGTGTATAATGTTTGATATGTATTGTAATGAAGCCCAAATTTTGAAAAAAAATTCCCCTACTCTTTTAGAGAAGTGCCATGGGATCTTTAATATCCACCTGAACTGCCACCAGAACAGGCAGATGGGACCTTGGTTTAATGTCTCATCTGAAAGATGGCACCTCTGGAGTACAGCACCCTCCCTCATGCTGCGCTACAGTGTCAGTATTGGGATATTAACCCAAGTGCCTGGTGTGGGGATAGAACCCACAGCCTTCTGATATCCTAGCCTCAGAGGCCTGCAGGATGGGAGGCAACATGGATCCGTCAAGGACAGATCATGCCAGACTAACCTGATGGATTACTATGACTTGGTGACTAGGCAAATTGACGGGGGCCATGTGTTGGCTATCCTATATCTAGGCTTCAGTAAGGCCTTCAATTTAGTACCATATGGAAACTTGGAAGCAAGCTATGGGGTGCAGGGGCAGGAGAAAAACTGGTTGAGTGGGTGGAGAACTGGATGAAAGATAGGCAGCAGAGGGTAGTGGTAGGTGGGGAAATTCATCAGCTAAGCATATGATAAGTGATGTTCCACAGGGTCGGAATTTGGCCCATTACTGTTTGGCATATTTATTGCAGACATCTTGGAAGGCATCAGCAGCAAAATCAGCCTATTTGCAGATGACACCAATATTTGGAGCAGTGGTGGATGACCAGGTTGGGAGGCTGGTGCTACAGGAGGAGGATCTGGCAAGGCTAGAGGCATGGTCTGACAGATGGCAGCTGGTGTTAAATGCAAAACAAAATGCACAGTACGGCCCTTTGGAACAAAAAATCTGAGGAGAAGCTACCATTTTGGGGGTGTGATTGGAGGTAACAGAATAGGAGAAGGATCTGGTTGTGCTAATCATGGGAGCAATGAACAATTCTGCACAATACAGAAAGGCAGCAGGAATGGCCAACAAAATGCTGGGGTGCATTGCAAAGGGCATTACCTTGAGAAGAAGGGAGGTTATTTAAGCAATATACCATGATGCGGTGTTGGTGATGGCAGGATTTACCCATGGTTTGTGTGGTTTGTTCACAAGGCACACCACAAGTGAGTAAATCTTGCCATTTCCCATACCATATCATGACATATTGCTATTATACAATGTAGGAATAAACATGAGGGAAGTTTTCATTTTTTATTTTGATATTCTCAAGTTCCCGGTTAGCGAGAAAAAACAATATGGCTACTGACAGCTTTGAATTCTGTTACATGGATTTACTGACACTTCTAACATGGGATGATGGCACAATTTATACGTTGTAAATCGTGCCAGCCCGCTAATCAGAATCCATCATTTTCTTGCCCATTGTATAATCTACCGTTATATAGACTATTGAATAGACACCAGCCGAAATACTGCATGCAGAGCTGGGGTCCATACCTGCAAAAGGACATTAGGCTGCTGGAGGGGGTGCAGTGTAGGGTAACAAAGATGATTCAGGGCCTGGGGAAATTGCCAAATAAGGTCAGACTAAGAGAGTTAAACATGTACTGTACACACTGGAGGAGAGGAGGGATGGTGGGAAAGATGATTGAGATCTTCAAATACATGAAGGGGATAATCAGAACAGACCCAGAGGGTCTATTCAGGAGGAGGGTGGGAAAAGACACACTAGGGACCATCACATGAGGTTGGAGTGGGTTAGATTCAGGAGGGAGATGAGGAAGCATTTCTTTTCAGAGAGGGTGGGGGTAAAGTGGAACGCATTACCAGCTGAGGTGGTGACATGTAACAAATTGTAATGCTTAAAAAAGAGGTTGGAAAGTGCAAAGGGGAAAGTAATGGGAGGGAAGGTAAGGGGGTGGGACAACTGCTAAATTGGGAGCTAGCTGCAATCTCTAGCAGCTTAGATGGAACAGGATGGCCATTTTCTGCTGGCAACTTTAGTATGTTTGTAAGTTGTAGTCAGGCTTAAAAAGTATCAGAGTCTACAGATTTCCTAATGTTTTCTGATGAACTACTTTGTGCTCGCAGTTGTCTTTTATATGTGTGGCAGTCAGCACTGCCAGACTGGAAATGTCGTTTCTCAGCTGTGAGCTGTCCCACCCTGTGTTTTTGTTAACGGCCTTCACAGTTGGATATAATATCTACTAGTAAGAACATGGTTCAGAAGATGTTGTAGCCAATCAGGTTAGTGGCTTCTTAAAGCACATTTTATAAAGAAGATGATACCACACATAGTTTGGGAAATGTGTATTAAGTTCATTCTTCTAAAGATCAAGGGTTGGGGTGGTCAAAAACAATAACCTGTTTGCTATTTGCAAACACAGGTTCTGTGGATAGAAATGTTTGTTATGATTACGATGTAACTATCTTCTGTGTGGCTACACATTAACTCAACGTAGGAAGCTGCAACGTAAATCTCCATACCATAGTTGGGTTTGTGGAGTTGCACTTTATCTAAAAGATGTTCTTCAACACAAATTAGGAGCCCCAATGTTTACACATCATGATATTTAGATCTTCATAACTAACAAAGGAGACTGTCCGTTACAGAAACTATTTGTATTCTCACCATATTAGGGCATAGAACTATTTCATTTGGTATTCACATATGTCGTAGGACATAGAACTAGTTGCACTTACAAAGAAACATACCAAGGTGACGGCAGAAAATGACTGACACCCCAACCTAGTCTGCCCACTTGCCTAGTTATCTGACATGACATGCCTTTTCTCTTCCCCTTCTCCCCTCCCAACCCTCAACAGTCCCTTGTCTCTGTCACATGCTCTTCTGAACACTCCCAATGATGTTTCTCCAACCAATTCCTCAAGTAGCCTCATTCAATTATTCAACACCCCCTCTCTAAAATAAAACCTCCTAATGTTCCTTTTGAACTGTCTCCCCACAATATGCAACCCATGCCCCCCTATTTTTGTGTTTTCCTTTCAGATGGAAGATGTTACACACTAGCACTTGGTTTATACCTTTTAGGTACTTGTAGGTCCACGTGATGTTCCCTTTCTCTCTTTGGTTTCTGTCATTCCATGCTATTTTCTTAAAACCCCTGAACTTATTTTCTTTGTTTTTGTTTCTTCCTATCAGTTGTCTTCACTGCAATCTGCCCTCTTTATTTTGGTAGCTGGGGGTTCACAGATGAGACCATTGTAGCTGTCTTCATTTTGTGTGTCTTCTTGTTTGTTTTTTCTTTTTGCTAAGATGCATGGAATCAACCCTCAGCTTTACCAGGCCGACTTAATCACTTCACTTTCTTTCCACCTCTTCATGAGTGTCAGCCCTGTTGCTGACTTTAATATCATCTGCAAACAGACACACACCCTCAATGACCTCCTCAATGTCTCCTGTGAATATATTGAACAGTAGTGGACACAGTACCAACCTAGTAGGTACCCCACTGGTGACAATGCCTTCTCCTGATGCAACCTTGTCTATAAGGATCCTCTGTCTCCTGCACCCCAATCCAGTTTCTCACTCATTGAATAACCTTCTGGCTCAGACACAGGCATGTCAGCTTGTACGCAGGCTCTTCTGCACATCATGGAGTCAAATGCCTGCAATAAATCTAGATAAGCAAAGTCAAATAACTTGATCAAGTTTGCTTTACGGGATCTAACATTTATAAAGCTGTTTTCCTCTTTATTCATCCATGTAACTGGTGATCATATTTTTAGTTTGCTCCTCTATGAGCTTGCCCAACACAGATGTCAAGCTCACTGGCATGTAGTTTTCTACCTCCTCCCACCACCCCTGTGCATGTAAATCTACATAGCATAAATATTTTAAAATGGTCAAACATCTGTTTTACTGTGATATGACATGCATACATTTTTCTTCATATGGCATAAGTGAATTATAAAGATTAGCACAGAAGTTGATTCTTCAGTTGACATACTGTTATAATATGATTTCTGATGTCTAAATTCAGTTTATTAATTTGCAAATTTAAGAATGTCAGATTTGCCAAGAAAAAGAGAATGTCCTAGATTGCCCACCCCTGAGAGAAAATTAATGAGAGATAGAATAAGAAATAAAACCACAATCAACACTGGTTCTGCAGTTCAGAGGTGGAATGAGCTTAAGCATGTGTTGGAGGTGAAAAATGATCATGATTTTGCATTGTTGTTGCTTGATTACTTCAGGTATGTACAGAGTGAGGGTGGAATAAAAGTTACTTAAGCCACAGTGAATGATCAAAAGTGATTTATTGTGAAATATTGTACTGCTCAGTGGCATGTTGAGGTCTGACAGTGATGGCCAATGGCATCTCTTCAAGTTGTGTAACAGGCTGTGCTTTGAAACAACTGAGAAGCTGCATGGGATATACTATATTGGACTAGAAATCTGCAACTAATCTCTCTTACTTACATCTGAGGGAAGTTTTCCTTACTTTATAGTCTTACATTGGTATTGCTTTGTGTTTAATTATTTTCATTTTTAAATCAGGAAGGGGGTTTTCAAAACTGCTTATCTTGTGAGCAACTTCAGAAGGGTTGAAAAAATTGCATATTTGATTTTTCTTTGTGGGTAACTGGACTGTCTACTAGTATTCTGTAACAGTTTGCATCAAATTTCTTTTAAATAGTTGACAAATCAGTTACTGGAGGTTAGCTGAATTACTATTAAGGGCAGTACTCACCAGGGTGGTGAAGCAGTGGTGTATTTGACTGTTTCTAACAGTCATCAGTGGTTGTGGACTACTCACCCACCCTTCCCCACCCCCACCCCCAGGTGGGACATTTCTCTATAGCCAAGGTTCTGACATCACTTCCTCAAACAGGACTTGGGGCAGAACTCTCATATTCTTAATAACCCAGCACAGTGCATAAAGGATAAGTACACACCACAAAAGAAAGAAAAAATATATTTATATATATATATATATATATATATATATATATATATACATATTGTATATTATAAGGGAGAGGGACTTGTAGGGAGTGGTGCAATGCACTGGCTGTGGGGCAGCAGTTTTCTGGGAGACATTCTGGAAACTGCATTGCTGTCCTATCTGCAGGCAACTGTCAGCTCTGAGGGAGGAGGCTGCCCACCTCCAGGCTGAACTGGCAAGGACTAAGGAGGCCTCCCCCACCCAAAGAGCACCACTGCCACAGATGCTGCCAAGTATGAAGAGCAGTTGGACCACAGTGGGTTCTGGGAGGGTGAGGGTGGTGGAACAGAGGCAAAGCCCCCTAGATGTACCTCTACACAAACCATATGCCAGTCTGGCAGAGCAAGGTTCCTCTATGATGGCACCCTCAGTGAAGACCAAGAAGAATGCTGAGGACACCCACAAGGGAGACCCAAAGAAGGGTGGCAAGGGACACCACAGGGGAAGGAGACAGCTTCTAATACGGGACTCAATTGTTAGAGGGGCAGACCTGTGGAAGGGAGAGGAGGTGGAAGTAAGGTGCCTGCCTGGTGCCATGGCTTGGAGGGACAAGAAGCAAATCCTCAGGATTGCAGAAGCAGCATCACAGGAGAGGGAACTAGATATCATTGCCCACCTTGGGACAAATGACCTAGCTAGGCATGGGATCAGTGCAGTGCAGGATGAAATTGTGGAGTTGGGGAGGGGCCTCAGATAGGTAGCAAGCATGGTTACATTCTCAGATGTTCTGCCAGTCCATGGCAGGGGTGAGGCAAGGGTATTGCACACCATGCAGTTTAATGAATGGTTGCAAAACTGGTGCAGAGCACAGGGCTTTGGCTTCATTGGGGACTGGGGTACACCTGGAGAGATGAAGGTCTACACTGGCACAATGATCTGCATCTGTCCATGAAGGGAACCAAGATCCTATGTGACAGGTTTAAATGCTTCCTTGGCAAGCTTTTAAATTAGCCATGGGGGGAGGAGCTAATAAGAGGCAGGAAATTCAAGCCTCCCCCCACAAAACATGATGGGTAGTAAGGTAAACACTGAGGTACAGTGCTCAACAGAGGGCAGAACAGGGGTAAATGGAAAAATAGACAAGGGCAAAAAGAGCAGGCATGGGGGAAAAAAGGATAAAGCCAACATTAAATGGAGGGCAATGAGTACCAATGCCCGTAGTCTGGGAAACAAGCTTCCTGAGCTAGTAGCCTTGATGGAAGATGAAAAATTGGATATTGTGGCAGTCACAGAAACATGGTATATGGGGAACCATGACTGGGATGTGAACATACCAGGGTACACAGTCTACAGAAGGGACAGGAAGGGGAAAAGAGGAGGTAGAGTAGCTCTATACATAAGGGAAGGGATCAAAACTACAGAACTAAAAAGTAAAGGGGGAGGACAAGAGGCACTCTGGGTCACCTTGGAGACAGGGAATGGCATCACAATCTGCACAGGGGTTGTATACAGACCCCCATCTCAAGGGAAGGAAATGGACAAGAAAATGATAGAGGACATTCTCAAAATGGCTGAAAAAGTGGAGATACTGTTGATAGGGCACCTGAATATGCCAGATGTTAACTGGATGACATGTACTGCAGCCACATCCAAGAGCAGGGTCATTCTCGATGCCCTGCAGGGGCAGATCTTAGACAGCTAGTGTTGGAACCCACTCGGGAGGGAGCACTACTAGCCCTGGTACTCTCAAAAGGAGAGAGGATCACAAATTTAGAAGTCAGTAGACATCTGGGAACAAGCAACCACTGCACAGTGTGCTTCACAATAAGCACAACCATGGAGACAAGCCATACAAAACAAGCATACTGGACTTTAGAAGGGCTGACTTTGGCAAATGGGTGCATACCTGAGGAATACACTAGCAAATGGCCAAAAAGGAGGTGGAAGAACAATGGAGAAAATCAAAACTGCCATCATAGAGGCAACAAGTCTTTGTGTGAAACAGATACAGAAAACAAAGTGGGAGAAAACCACTATGGTTCTCAAAAGAGGTGGCAGGAAGGTTAAGGAGAAAAGGCTGCATTCAAAAGTATAAGGCATCACAGAAGGAGCACGACAGGAACTGTATCCATTAAAGCAGAAAGAAGTGGGAAGGCAGTCAGAATAGCAAAAGCCCAAACCGAGGAAAAATAGCCAATTCAGTTAAGAAGGGGATAAAACCTTTATAGGTACATTAGGAGCATAGAAAGGTTAAGGGAGGAATAGTGAAGATTAATAAGGAGAGGGAGGTGGGCAGAGGGAGACAGTGAAAAGGCAGAGATATAAATGAATACTTTTGCTCAGTATTCACAAAAGAAGATGAGGAGAAGTTACCTATACCAGACAATAGAAACACTCTGGTTAGGGGGGTTGACAACAATCCATTTACAGAAGAAAGAGTACTGAAAGAACTCCTAAAACTCAAGGTGGACAAAGCAATGGGGCCTGATGGGATTCACCCCAGAATCCTAAAAGAACTAAGGGAGGACCTAGTGACACCATTGACCACACTTTTTAACAAATCATGGGAGGATGGGGTGGTACCTGAGGACTGGAGGAGGGCAGATGTGATTCCCCTTCACAAAAGTGGGAGCAAGGCAGAAGCAGGAAACTATAGACCTGTAAGTTTGACCTCAGTGGTAGGGAAAATGATGGAATAACTTTGAAAGAAAGAATTGTTGAGTACCTAGAGGCAAGCGGGCACAGGACCCAAAGCAGCATGGATTTACAGCAGGAAGGTCATGTCAGATGAATCTAATAGATTTCTTTGACTGGGTGACCAAAGTAATAGACCAGGAGGGGCTGTGGATGTGGCCTACCTAGACTTTAGCAAGGCATTTGACACAGTCCCGCACAAAGATTAATAATCAAGCTAGCCAGCCTGGGAGTGGGTCCCAGAGTGGTAGCCTGGGTTGCAAACTGGCTGCACAGCAGGACACAAAAGGTAATAGTGAGTGGAACACATTCCGGAAGAAAGGAGTCTCTAGTGAGACCCAGGCTCAGTACTCGGGTCCAGTCCTCTTTAACATCTTTATAGGTGACATTGCAGAGGGTCTGAAGGGAAAGGTATGCCTCTTTGCAGATGATACAAAGATCTGTAACAGAGTTGATACATAAGAGGGTGTAGAAAGGATGAGAAGGGACTTGGCAACGCTGGAGGAATGGTCAGACATATGGCAACTTAGATTCAATGTGAAGAAGTGCAAAGTAATGCACCTGGGAAATAAAAACCCAGGAGAAGAGTACACAATAGCAGGGGAGGTACTAACAACAACAAAAATGGAATGGGACTTGGGGGTAGTCATATCAGATGATCTAAAGGTTGGTAAGCAATGTGAGAAGTCAGTAAGGAGAGCCAGGGAGATACTGGGATGCATAGGAAAGGGCATCACGAGTAGAAAAAGGGAAGTGGTTATACTTCTGTACAGACAGGTGGTGAGACCCCATCTGGAGTACTGTGTGCAGTTTTGGAGACCTCATCTACGCAAGGACATAGACAGGATGGAAGCAGTCCAGAGGAGGGCAAATAAAATGGTGCAGGGTCTGCATCAGAAATCATATGAAGAGAGACTGAGAGAGCTAAATATGTATACCCTTGATGAAAGGAGGATGGGGGACATGATAGAAATGTTCAAGTACCTCAAGGGAATCAACAAAGTCCAGGAGGGTAGCATCTTTCAGAAAAAGAGATGTGTAAGAATAAGGGGGCACAATTTAAAGATAGAGGGGGACGGCTCAGGGGTAATGTGAGGAAATTTTTTTTCATGGAGAGAGTGGTGGATGCATGGAACTGCCTTCATGGAGAGGTTGTTGGGAGTAAAACAGTGGGGGAATTCAAACATGCATGGGACAGACACAAGGCAATTGTAGTGGGGGTGGCAGGAAGTAGGCTGTTGGTTAACTAGAATCTGCAGCTTATCCAGTAGGTAGGGAAATGGGCAGACTGGGTGGGCTAAGTGGTCCTCATCTGCCATCAAAGTCTATGTTTCTATGTTTCTATGTAATATAGTCCATGGTACTTGTGATATTTCCATATAAAGTCATTACTGCCCGGTATGAATGCCTTTAAAAAAAATGACAAATTTAAAAAATATGTTGTGAGGAAAAACCTGTGAAAAGAACCTTTTATTTTAAGTTAAGGTAACTTAATATACAGTTCATCTTCATGTATTTGAATGGTATTCCTAATTGAGATAATTTACTTAAAGAATGAAAGAACTGGCAGAATGCTGTTGATGCCCCGACATCAGTATTATGCAACACAAGTCAGATTCATCCTCCTTCCCTCCCTAGTGGAAGAATTTTACTTCTCTTCATTTTTTATTAAATGTATTTTTTTGTTTACAGTGCCCATTTTCTAAGTGCAACAATACCCTCCATGGTGGGCAGTATTGTGCTATAGTGGACCTTCTAGGGGATATAAGGACCTCCACCTGCGGCTTCAAATCTCATTATGCCCCGGGGTCCAGTATAGTGCAATACTGCTGACCCTGTTAGATATTATTGCTTACTTAGTCACTGTTTGAAATTAACATATTATATTGCATTTACTAGGCAAACCGTGTCTGAAAAGCAGGATGGAAATATGTGTACAACTTTATCTTCAGACATATCAGTTACTGGCAGTTCATCTTCAGTTGATCCTTTTTCCCTGAAGCTAGTACATCTCATGTCTACACAACTTATACATGCATTAGATGCATGCAATTTTATTAAACAACTCAGTCAGTATGTATTCATTGACATATTGTGTTAGGTTTTAGAATTTCTACAAATTTGTTTAAAGTATATTCCAATTAAAATAAATTGTGTTTTTTGCAACATCCATGTACAGAATATTACTACTAGTGCAAGTATATATTCATGCACGGAGGAAGAAGTTGTGATATCTAAAAAAGACTCGCTTTATTCACCATGCAATGAATGGTAAGATATTTAGTGTAATATGAGGTTGAAGAATAACAGTTTATAGAACAATATACCCAAGGATAATATGTCTAAATAATGTGTAACTTTATTGCATAGTTTCATGAAGAGTGATTCTGGGGACACATCAGTAGACAATACATGGCTCAGAAATACATGTGTGGAAGACTCCGTAACCTATGATATAAACAGAGATGATACATCAATGCCCATTTACAAACTCAGGAAGCAATGCTGTCTGTCAAAATATATTCATTGGTTTTGAGGATAACTTATTAAGTTTTGCACGACTAGCATTCAGGAAGTGTAAGTGTCCTAAATGCAATGAGGCTGTTGCAGTTAGTTGCAAGTATGTTGGAACATATCTACTACTTAGTATGTGATGCAAAGGAAATCATTCGTGGACTTGGAGATCACAACCACTGTTGAGAAAAATATCATTAGGGAACCTCATGATAGCTTGCAACGTCATGTTATCTGGTAATAACTATGAAAAGATTGCTGTTCTTATGAAATTCATGAACATGAAACTTCCAGCTAAAACAACATTCTATGCTGTACAACTCAAGTATGTATGCCCTGCAATAGCAGCATATTAGGTGACTGTGAGACAAGACTCTGTCAAAAAATTCAGACATCCAATAACTGTGATTGATGATGGGCCCAATGATAGTCCTGGTCACTCCTCAAAATACATGACCTACACAATTATGGAAAACTCAGTAAAGAGGATTATTGCCATTTAGACAGTTGATGTTCATGAAGTGAAAGGAAAGTTACCAAATATGGAAGTTGTGGGATTCAAAAGATGCTTAGCTTCTCTGGAGAGTGATGGTGTAGAGGTTGCAGAAGCTGCACTGATGCACATGTGCAGATCATTTCATTGATGAGTCAGTTTTCTTACTGTATTCTGTAACAGTACAATATAAATTGAATGTTCACTTTATATGCGTATATATGCAACATCTCATTTGATGTTTATTTTAATGTAGAGCGTGAATATCCTCAAGTCATATATCAAATTGATATTTGGCACATGAGCAAGACTGTAAACAAAAGGCTATGTAAGGTGAGGCAAACTATTATACTCTACTTTCTATGTCCTATTACTCAAACAGTTGTAAAATAATTCTTTCAGCAGCATTAACAACCTGTTTGGATGGAATGGTGGCCTGCGGTTCTGTCGAGTCCCACAGACACCCAGCAGGTTGTTAACTGGATAGACTCATGTATAATCAACTAGAATAGAAAAGGATGGTGTGGTGCAGTCACTTTCTCTATAATTACATTGCTGATTTTGTGTCAGTTATAAAGTTTAATCATACATTATAAGAGTTGTTTATATAAAATGGGAGCCAGACTAACCTACTCCCTAGGCTATAGAAGAAGGCTCCAGGGTAGGAGCAACAGGTTGGGGATTCATCAGGGTAATAATTGGATGGGAGCAGAGTGAATGGTAGTGTCGCTAAATGTGAGGAGCCTGGGAAACAAAGCAGCTAGATTGCATGCTCTCTTGACATTGGGGCAGATGGATATTGTGACCATAACACAAACTTGGACCATTTAATGAAATGGCTGGGATATGATAATCCCTGGTTACAATCTGTTCTGAAATTACAGAACACTCAGGAAAGGTGAAAGTTGGTGGTAATATATGTAAGGGAAGGAATAAGGTGCATAAGGGAAGAGTGCTAGTGGGACAAGATGAGGCATTATGGATGCAGTTTCAGGAACCAAAGTACAGGGTAATAAGAATGGTTGTAATGTATAGGGCACCAGCTCAGTGAGAGTAGCTGGGCAGGGAGTTGGCGGATCAACTTAGGAGTGTTTGCAAGAAGGGATACACAGTGATTGTGGCGGACTTCAACCTACCAGGGGTGGGCTGCAACATAGCAACCACCACATATGATTGGGACTACGTAGTTCTGGTGCTGTTCCAGCATAGCTATAAACCCAAAGAAAAGATATCAGCTAGGATGGGTACAGTTGGAGAGAAC
Source organism: Neoceratodus forsteri (assembly GCA_016271365.2). Lineage (NCBI taxonomy): Eukaryota > Metazoa > Chordata > Ceratodontiformes > Ceratodontidae > Neoceratodus > Neoceratodus forsteri. Next base: position 273,836,672 of record CM057453.1, on the reverse strand, counting down.
TGATGAGGAAAAGGACATAGAGTGATTGAAACTGGGAATATGAACAACTCGACACAGTGTAGTAGGGCAGCAGCAAAAAGCCAACAAGATGCTGTGATGGGTAGCACATGAGGTGGGTGCCTGAATTAAGGCACCATCCCAAATGGTGTTGAGATGTGGGTGAAAGCCTGGATGGTGATGGGAGAGGGAGGGTGACTGGATGTGGTGGGGTGGGCAACCATAGCAACAAGATGTCACTGTATGTGCACGCGGGAGGAGCGAGTATGGTGACTGTGGTCAGGGAGAGGGCAGAGGGGATGTAGGGGGTGGCGCTGTGGTCAGCTGCTGAGCTGCACCATGGCATCAGGGGTTGGTCTCCACTTGCAGTGCTGGGGTTCCGGGTTCAGGTCGGGGTCCAAGCACTACTGTGGTTTTGTTGCGCCCTGCCCAAAACTTGCACTTTATTTTGCTTTCATCCCCCCGACATGCACCCCCCTGGAGTTGAGAATCCTTAAAGAGCAGGGTACAGGGGTGAAGCCCCTGCATGGGGGTGTGTGGGGGGCAAACCCCCCACCACAGAAAGCAAATGCATTAAGTCCCTGGTGCTGTTCTTCCATGCGATGAGGATGTCAGGATAGTGAAATTGTTTTCGCCGCCCTGAAGTCATGATAATGCAGGTTGCCATTCAGCACTCACCATTGTCACATAGAACCCAGTGATGTATATTAAGAGGCATCAATTGTAGATGTAGTGAGGTGATCCTTCCATTATACATGTCACTGGTCAGACTACTAGAAATACTGCATGCTTTACTGGTGCCGATTTCTGAAGAGTGGTATCAGACAGTTGGAGGTAGTGTAACACACAGTGACAAAAAGGTTGATACAGGTAAGAGATTCAGGATCAGAAGAGGGATGGATAAGAGAGGGCATCAACTGAAGTTGGAGGGTGGTAAATTCAGGAGTGATATCAGGAGACATTATGTAATGCAAAGGGTGTCACACAAGTGTAACGCTGTACTGAGGAGATGGTTTCCATTAGGAAGGTGGGCACCTTCAATAGGTGGTGGGACATAGTGTGGTGGGGAAGGTTGGAGAGGAGGAGAAGGAAGGTTGGGGCAGCTGCATGTTGAGGGGCTAGCTGCACATTCGAGCACACTCGATAAACATTGTGTCCAGCTTCTGCTGGTAATTGATATGTTTGTATTTAAGTTTGTATAGATATCATTTGTATGTTGGTTAGCTTGACAGCTGGTATCTAAATTATCATGTTAACAGTATTCCAGATTCAAGGCAAGTAAAGATTTGTCACTTTGGGCACAAGACATCATTAACCGTTTCTGGTATAGTGCTGTGAATTGTGGAGCGAGTGTGCAGAAATCTGAGGTATGTACTTATCAGCAGGTATTAGAAAGACAGATAGTCCATGATACCATCAGCAAGTAAAACATACTGAAGAGCACACCTCTGCCCCCAGCAGAACTGCAGTATGCCTGTGCCATACATTATTGATTTCACTAACTGATATTTCCCATACACCCTCATCAGGAAGACTGCTGCCTGTGTCATGTATCATGGCCATGAAACAAATATGTGCTCAAATTTCAATTGTGCCACCCAAACTCTGTATGACTGAAAGACTGCCCATGCTATTAGATGTGGCTGCATCCAAGGTGCTGCATTTATCATTAGAGTTACATCAACTATTTGAATCATATTGTGTGTTTAACTGAATGCTGCTACATTACAAGTTCAAATAAATATTTCCTGAGAGTGTTGATTAACTGTCTTTATTGTCAAATTCAAACTTCAATTGTAATATTTAATATTTTTCTATCATATTTTACTAAGAGTTTGTGCCGTGGTATACTCCATCACACCGTTAATGAGCATGAATGGCAGATCATACAACCAGGAGATATTAATAGATGCGCCCATAATGAAATAACATCACCTGATATGCCTTGTTTAGTCCCAGACAGCTCTGCACACCAAACACTAGGAGATGTAGTTTATGACTCTTGGATTCGGGATAAGGTACCATATTTCATCAATGCACAGTTAATTATAGACCGATACAAAAGTTAGAATTATCTTTGAAAAATATATATTATCTAATTGTAAGCTTGTTTGTGAATGACCTGTGCTGATTACTTACATTGCCTTTTCAAATTGTTGTTATAATATGGGCAAAGTGCATTATGATTCAGGTGTCAGATTTTAATATTGTGTGGAGTTTTTAAAATGTGATGCCAGATCTAAGCAATGACAGGCATATAGTCTACATTTAATGTAAATAGAGGGAAATTAGTTAATTATATGTACGATCTAACTGTGTGACCATTCATTTCCTGTTTTATACTCAATACAAAGGTCAACCAGTTAGCTGGAAACCTTTCCTAATCAAATATTGATGAATGCCTCTAAAAGATTTGCATACGAGTAAGTTAACACAATGAAAGACATTCTGAAATTATTGTCAAGTACTGTTTACATTATGATTAGAAAAAGGGTCACTGAAATACTACAATCTGATTGTCTGTTACTATTCCTACAGCAATACATTCCTTAATTGATAAGGCATTACTGGGGGGATGTTAATTGATGATTATTAAATTTCTAAGATTGTAATGAAGTATGAGGCATAGCCGAGTGTCACATGCCCATAGAGGGCGATTAATGCTTTTAAGCAGTGTAAATCCATGTTTGGCAAATGGTTAAGTTCTACATGTATGCTAATAAAAGATTAACATAAGACTGTTAGAATGTTTACAGTCAATCAAAACTCCATTTCTCATAACCTTTTTATAATCCATGTGATACTATCATGTACAGGCTGATCACTATGGCACATGGATTCTTCCTGTCAGCATTGCATCACCTAGCACTGCATTCAAACATTCTAACGCTCATTCCTTTTATGACTCATTTTGCTTATAAAATGGGAGTGTGTATTCTAAATATTATATTTTCTAGTATTATGTGAAATTTGTGCATTGTGATTTGCTTTCTTATGTGTCACAAAGAAATTGACTTCAGGTTCAGCGGTGACATCAAGGGGAGGTTCTGCATCAATAGGGTGGTGCAGCCAGGAAACAGGCTGCTGGAGAGGGTAGTGAGAGTGGATATGGTGGAGAGCTTCAAGAGGGCCTAGGACATCCACATCAGAATGATGGTCAGAGTGCATGCCATAAAGGAATGGAGTGAATCTTCATGGGGGGGTGGTTACATGCAGAAGGGATAGGCCTAGGGATCCTTATCAGCCAGCAGCCTTATATGACTCTATGATTCTATGTTGGTAGTTATAGAAAGCTGTTTTATCATAAAATGTGGTTGAGGAAAGCCATATGACATATGTCATATGACAATACTAGTCATGAAAAAGATGATTATAAAGATTTACTTCTGCTTTCTAAGTAGTGTTATATTATTTTGAAGTTTGTGAAGTTTAACAATATTAGGGCTATCTGTTCACCTTAAAGTGCTTTATAGAGGGAAGTAGATTAAATTAGCGCTTTTTCACTTGGTAGAAGAAATCACTTTGACTTGTGATAAATAAGTGTTTTGAAAACTGTAAAGTCTAAAGAACTCAGCCATGCAATTGCAAAGGCTTTCAATAGTAGTGGGTTGTTTATTGGGCCTTTTGTTTATGGAGTCAAGCTTTTGGATCCTTGCAAATGATGCTGAGATTCAGTTTGAACAAGTTAGATCAGACAAAAATTATGGAAAACCGAATTTATTATTTGAGTTAGCAGATGATATGTTGCTAAAATTCGAAGTGGTGGGGATGTTAAACAAAAAAGCACTAAACAGAATAGGAGATAATAGTGCATTGGGTTTTAAGTTTAGACCTAAAATGGTACTATCTTTCTTTATTGGGTTGCTGATAACTTTATCTGGGGATATAAAATAAATCCTGGTTCTTTAAATTTACACTTGCAAAGTGATCAGTTAATTTGGGGGAAAGGGGACCTAGAGTGGCCCATTTTAATATTTGTTGCCTTTTTCCCAAAAAGCAGGAACTTAGGGCCTGGGTATTAAAATATAAACCAGATTGTTTGAGTTTAACAGAAACTTGGGTAAAGCCATCACTAACAAATGGTGTTTTGGCTTTTGATGGTTATAAAATAATAAGGAAAGATTGGGCTGGTAAAAATGGGTGGAGGGGAGGTATTATAATCTATTATAAACAAGATTTAATGGTGTCTAAATTTGAGTTAGATGGTGATTTTATCTCTGATTGTGAATGGTTATTGATTAAGATAAAACAATGTGATTATTATAAGCTAAAGCATTGTACTGTTTATAATCCACAAAGTTTGCACAAAAAGGCTTGGATGATTTTTTGCAGTTTGTTTCTAATTACCAATTTAGTGGTGACTTTTTAGTTTTGGGTGATTTTAATATACATTGGGATCCTGTTGCTGCTTCTAATATTGAGTCCTCATTAACAAATGCAGGCTTGTGTCAGTTGTTTCAAACTTTTACATATGAATATAAAGACTAACAACCACACAATCCTGGATTGGGTATTATTGAATAATCAAAATAAAATAAAGAAGACAGGAGTTATACCAGATGTAATGAGTGACCATCAGGTAATATATTGCACTAGGAAATCAAAGAGAATAATCCCCCCCGCCTCCCGTCTTATTACTTACAGAAAAATTTCTGAAGAATTAGACAATGGACTTTGTTTGATATGAGTGCAGTTGACTGGTCATATCTGGATGCTATACCTTGTATAGAGTCAGCAGTTGATTTTTTTACAACACAAGTATTAATGCTGCAGAATAAATATTTACCTATATTAACAAGGAGAGTAAGGGAAATAGTGAATAAAGGGATTACCCCAGAGATGTTTAAATTGATGAAACAGAGGGACAAAGCATGGAAGCAGTTTTGTTTAAGTAAAAATGTAGGGGATTTTCAAATGTATCGGAAACTTAGAAATGAATGTAAGATTAAATTAAGGTTATGCAAATAGGAATACTATACTAAACAACAGGATTAAAACTTGCAAAATCCAAAAAAGTGTTGGTCTTCTATTAAATCTTTAGTGTCTCCATCGATAAGTGAGCAATCTAATGAGTTCCTTGTGGATGGAGTTACTATAAATAATCCCCAAGAGATAAGTACAGCATTTCTACATACATTTTTGGATATCAGTAAATATAGCTGACAAGGGCTTATCTGAATGATCATTAGAATGGGTAGAAAGTTATCTATCATTCAGAGAATTGAAAGTTCTTTATGAGGGATCAGTTTCAAGGAGTAGATTATTAGAAAATGGAGTACCCCAAGGATCAATATTGAGACCCCTTTTTTCCCATATTTGTGGATACAATACCAAGTAAATTGACTAGGACTAATACAATTCTATATGCAGATGATATAATATTATATAAAAGTTCAAATGCCTTAGATAAAATAGCTCAGGATTTAACTAGTGATTTTAAGAATTTAGAAAAAATACTTGTTGGAATTAAAGTTATCTTTGAATATTTCAAAAACTAAGAGTATGATGTTTGGCTCTCAACAAAAACTGGATAAATTAGGGGAATTAGAAATTGTTGATGAAAACAGAATTAACTTAGAGCAGGTGCAATATTTTAAGTATTTGGGATTGTACTTTGATTCCACTTTAACCTTTTCATATCATACATTGAATTTAACAAAATCTATAAATCAGAAATTTGGGGTGTTATTTAGATTTCAAAATGTGTTAACATTACAGGCAAGAAAACAAACAGCTCAAAGTGTATTACTTTCTCAATTGAACTATAATTAATTTTTGTTTACAGCCTTGTCTAAACATGTATTGAATAATCTTACAATGACATTTCATAACATTTGTAGGTTTGTTTATAAATTACCTTATAGTATTCATCATTGTACATTGTACCAGGTTTCTGGGTTATTACCACCAAATGTTAATTCTATTTATTCCCTTTGTTGTGTAATAGATAATATAATGAGACAAAAGGATTTGTCCCCTTTGTATCCATTGATATCTTTCAGAGAAGTTTCTAGGAACTTGAGATCAAATACTATCCCTAGTTTAAATTTGAAAATAACAATAACAAAAATGGATGCTCACGCTTTTTCTATTCAAGCCCATAAACATTGGAATAATCTTCCATCTGCAATTAGATCTGGGAATAGTTATAACTCCTTTAAAATAAATTTGAAGCATCATTTTTTGAATAGTATACAATGTCACTGCTATTTTTAAATGCTTGTACTATTGAAGAATGCTATTTGTTTGTTACTACTTTGTATTGTTTGCATTAAGTGAATGTAAAAGTTATCTTGTTCATCTAATATTACATCTTGTGACTGTATTCCAGTCCTGAGTCGCATATGAAAAAGGGCCTTGGCTCATATGTTTACCCGGTAAACAAAACAAATAAATAAATAAAAAATTAAAATACTATATTTAATGATTACATTCTCTTTAAATCAATGAGAGCAGCAACTGTTATGATGCAAGGGTTAAATTGGCAGCACTTGATTACAGCCATCATCTAGATAGAAAACCACTCTGGAATTCTAAAGGCCAAGTTTTGTAAGTATTTTTGGCAATACTATTGCACCTCTCTCTCTCTCTCACTCACTTGCTCTATTTTAATAGTTCCTAATTCACCCACCCAGGCAGCAGCTAAATCAGGTAAGCTTGATATTGATGCACTGTAGAACACCAACATGAATGAAAAGTATCATGCTTCCTGTCTGTAAATGGTAGCTACCCAGCAACATCCCTCATTCATTCTGGAACCCACGGGTATATTTCTATGCCAATTGCTGTTGTGTTAACACTGATAGTAATATTTGTATCTGTGTTTGTAAATACACCATTTACTGTATATTTATATACATAACTGTGTTTTGCACCACTAATTTTTATACATCTTGAGCAATTTAATGCCCATTTTATGTTGTGGTGTGCTGTGCTACCACTGGACGCACATTACTTTGCTGCCAGCAATACAATCTCATTGCATTCAGAGCACAGGACCAACATAGCTCATTTGAAAACTCATCTGAAACCAAAATGGGTTTAGATGACTTTTTGCACTCTGTCCCTTAGACTGGAAATTTGCAGTGTATGAAATTCAGAAAAGCACAACGCATGACACACTGCACATCCAGGCATAGTCATCTCAGGGTATCCATGTATTAAAACATTCAGCTTCTGGGGCATATGATGGTGACAATGATTTGCCACCCTACATATTAGATGTTGGCTGGAGGGGTATGGGATACCCTCCTACATTGCCTGCTGGTGTTATTTGAGGTGAGGGGGATGTGTTGTCACACTGCTGGGATAATCACTGTTTTAAAATTAAAAAAATAAAAAAATATGGCTTCCAATTTATAAAACTCTTGTTCTTGCTATTTTGATCAGTATTTAACATCATGTTTGGACATACATATAAAGAGATACAGTTTCTGGGATTGATGGTGGTGGGGGGGTGTTAAGAGAATTTATCAGGAATAAAAAGTCAGACTTTCACCTCTCCTCTACATAGAATTACTTATTATTAATGATTATGTATTTAAATTATTTACACTGACAGGTACACACGACATTTCTCAAAAAGGACTTAACAATGGAGTGCAGTTCAAAGAAAACAGAGAAAGAAATACAGTTACACTAAAGACATTATCCAAGATGTGGTGAGAAGGCATATGGATGATTCAACAATACTACCGACACCTGCAATTATACCAGAAGGACACCCATAGACAATTGCAAAAATAATTGTTTCAATTCAAGCTCTGATGGTTGAGGAACTTGTTTTAAATCACAGGAAATGAATTTGTACAGAGGAATAGTTGACTGGAAGCCCTAAATGCATGAAGCTCCTTTGTCTGCCGTGTATTATTTATGCATACATGCAAATGATTTTTTTAACAACAGAAAACAAAAAAACAAATGACATGAGCAAACAATCGTTCTGAAAAAAAGTTAAAAGGTTGACCTATAGTGTTACAATCTATTTTCTATTGCCAATCATGTTATGGCTTTTGGTTTTACATGTTTTGTTGTAATAATGTAAGTCTCATTTACATTGTTTTTTTACATATCTGAAATACTAAAAGGGAACTCTAATGCAAATATAGATATGACCAGATCTCCATCAGTATCATTTGCTGATATTTTAACTTGTGCAGTACAATTATATTTTTGGAAATGAGTACAATTAAGTAAAATGCAACAGTTACTATTCAAATAATTTCTGGAACATTATGTAAATGAGTGCTTAGATCATGTCATGTATTAGAACGGGCCCAATATGTCTTACTTTGTTGATGAATATAGCAAATTAGTCAGGTAAAGTGTTAATTACATACATTCTCTATGCTCTTTGAAATTCAGAAAATTTTGTTTTGAAAGTCATGTATTTTTACCATGAGAAAGTAGGAAAGATTGCAAGTAATAATACATTTTTTCTTTTCAGTGCCCTTGTCTGAGTACAGGGATCATAACTTGTCCAGATCAAGTGATTAGTTGTTCCTTTCCACCTCCCTGTATGCAGCCTACTATCCATTAGACTATGGGATTTCACATCATAGAATGTTTATGGTTAAATTTAAATTTAGATGGCTCATTTTCTGTGGGCAATAATGTATAACAGGGAGGATGGTATTGGACGGTACCAGACCTTTCAAGGGAATAAAGAGGGTAGATGGCTTCCAGTACCCAAGATCTGACAAACTTCTATATATGTGTGATCTTAACAATGTGAAGTGATGCTGATTGATAATATCCCAGTCCCATCACTCAGTCTCCTGCTCACATTAGCCCTGCAGTAACCTTCCAGCACCATAACTTGAAGCAGATGAGAGCGGAAATAGTGGTGGGGTGACTGCAAACCCACATCACCACCCTCAAAAGATGAAAGATGCACATCGGCATGCTCAATCTAACTCTCCCCTCCCCCCAAAACAATAGGCAGTAGTGATATATACCAGACCATCCAGGTGTGTAGTAGGGTCTGGTTCTTCATGCCTCTTAACGTACCAGGTCAGTCTGGTTTAATCATCTGCCCTGTTGGGTATTTGTGTTTAAACAACCTCTGAGCACAGAATAGCTTCTGGCACCCATCATCAAGCAAGCCACCATATATAATATCAAAGCTGTGGATTTATGCTGCTTGAGAAAATCAAATAAAGTAAGGTAAAAATAAAAGCTGCTCATCACATGTAGCAGTTAACTGTACTTGCAAACATACTACTAAATGCACAGTAGTACTGAGAAAAAGTTTTGTAATGCCTGTTATGTTTTATTTTCAATTTGTTTAATTTCATTGTATCATTTACAGTAATAACATTTATTATTAAGAAAATATGTGCATATGTTATACTGTTACACAGTACACAGTCATTTTCATTTCATCAACATCTCAGAATTCAGCAATAAGTTTCATATGAACTAGAACAAACCATATTTATTTTATGTAAATCTATCATGCAAATCAAAACTGGCAACTGTACTCAACACAGAAGTGTACTACAAAGTAGGCACTCTAGAGGTGGGTGTGTGAGGAATGGGGCAAAAACTAGCCAGGAGGAGGCCGACATAGTGCTTAGAAAAGTGACAACTACAATTCATTGTAAAAAGTGACAAAATAATTAACATAAGATGGAATAATCCTGAGACTATCTACTGCATGGGAGAGGGGTGTGCGTGTGTTGGGGGGGGGGCTTAGCCACTAAAGTGCAGAGATCAAGAAAAAGGACCTGAGATTTTGCATTAAAAACAAGCTCAAAGTTAGGGACAAGTGTGAACACGCACATGGAAAAGCAACAAAAAATGCTGGCATGCATTGGGAGGTGCCTTACAAGTAGAAAGAGGGAGGTGTTAATGACACTATACAAAAGACTGGTAGGACGACAGCTGGACTATGGGGTTCAGTTCTGAAGGCACTACTAGCAAGGTGACAAGCACATATTGGAAACAGAACAAATAGGGGAGACCAGAATGGCCCATGGCCTGCAAGGAAGGCTATATGGTGACAGAGGCAATATGTCTGCATTTGCTGGAGATATAAATAGAATGTAGTCTCAATGTAAATACTGAGGAAAGGTGTCTGAAGGAGTGAGCTGCAGCAATCAGACTAATGTGGGAGGTTCTGACTTGAACAGGACTGTGCTGATATGGCTGGATTGGAAGGACGCTTAGACTACGCGCTTCGGAGCCTGAGGAGGAGACTTCAAAAGCAGGATTACATAGCGTGTTTTATTTTTATTACAGGTATATTACTGTTGCCAGAGTATGTAATCTTTCCACTAAAACTTATTGTTTATCCGTCCCGGTCGGTGGGCTGCCCTCTTTCTCTGTTTTCGCCCGCAGGTTATAGCCTGAAGGGAAATTGAGTGCAGGTGCTACAAACCCGCGGTAGTTGTATTCCCGGTGTTTTTTATTATGTAGCAGAGACATCAGTTGGAAGATGACAGAGGAGCAAGCTTTTTAAACTGATCATTCTGCTTTGCCTACTGACTCATAAAGGAAAGTTTTCCAGTTTTTTAGAATTCCTACTTTATCAGTGCTACTACATCTTAAACGTAGTGGATATTTGTGCTTGTTTTTTTTTTACTTTTGTATGCTTATTATTTGCATTCTACTTGTAGTATTGTTATTTTATATTTATTTTTTTATAAGTATATACTCTCCTAAAATTAAAAAAAAATGTCTAATTTTCTCACAATTTAGTCTTTTTGATCATGTGATTTGGCAATATAAAGGTCCGCATGTCAGTCAGGTGAGCAGATTGCTTTCTTCAGTAGCGAGTTAGCAGCATTTCTGCTCACATGGCGTTCTGGTTATACGCAGCATTAGATTAATTTAAAAACAGTTCTTTTTCGCACTGAAAAGTAAGTTAATAATTAATTTTTTTTGAAAATCCATGATAAACTGTTATGGTTTTATGGTATTAAACTTAGGTAAACCTAGGTAGCACAATAGCAGTAATAAGTTAATGTAAGCAGCTAGTAGTTCTGAAAGGGCTACATTTTCAAATATCACATACTGCTGAAACTAATAGTAGTTTTTTGTTTTATTTAGTGTTTTTCATTGAGAGAAGCCTGCAATTGTTTACATCGGGGGTGAATCAGAGTGGGAATAACAGAAGCAACCCTATAATCAGGCTGAATCAAGATTGTTCCTTGGGTTTAATCTTTAAACTGGTGTTGGTGCTGGTGCTTTACCTGTTATTATGAACAAGAGACAGATTGAAGGAGCATCAGATCTTGCATGTGACCCATAACTGCTTAAGCCTGTGAGAGATTATAAGACGCCAATTAGCGAATCTTCATCTGGTATCCTGCTCCTTTGTTAGTTATTGGACAAACTGTTCATGCGAAGCATTTCATATGGCATTTTGGGAGAAGTCTCCTTTGAATTTGAGACTCTGAAGACCCGGCATTGGACTATTTTTACATTTTGTATGTTAAACATTTGTAATTATTTATTAGTCAGGAAATTCCTGGTATTAGCTGTGTGGTGAACTGTAGATTAATGATTATTTTAAGATTGTCATTTATTGTCACCTATTGTACCAGTGGATAATTGTGGAGAACAGGCTGTACAGCCTTTGTGTGTTTGAATTTCATTTGCTGTATTCAATATATTATTAGCATCAACATGGTTCACACTAGGAAACAGACTCTAACAATGGGGATTTAATGGCTACAGACCAGAGTGTAAGTGGTGATTTGGTTTTGAGTTCTCAAAATGGCAAATTAGAAACAGAATACAATCAAGACAGTTTCAGGATTGATTTGATGCACACGTCATTTAATTTACATTTGACCTGGGTTATAATTTGCTCAAACTCTGAGCAACCACAGAAAGGAAATAAAAAAGGTAAGGTAAAGGTAAAGGTGGAAGCACAAAGAAAAAAGTTAAAGATACTAAAGGTAAAGGGAAAGGAAAGTAAAAGTAATTTTAGCAAAGAAGATGAATCTTTTAAACCTTACCTAAATAGTGAACCTTTTGAAATAAAAGGGAGAGTAAGGCAATTAAAGCAATCTAGTATAAAAGATCACTATAGCCCTTTGACCTTGGCTGAAAATAAGTTGTGCACACCATGTAATGTACTTAAGGGACCTTTACACTTAGAAAAAGATTGCTTAAATGATGATCATAATGATCATACTAAAATGCAAGCTATGGAACCTATAGGGGCAGGGTACTGTATGCATGAGCCTGAATATGAACTTGCTGTAATCTCTGTATATTGATACTGATGTATATTTTTATACCTATTGTAATTACTGTAAATCATATCAATATATGTTTTCTCTGTAACTAATTCCAGGTAGCCCCTGAAAAAGGGACCTCAGGTCTCAGTGGGTTTACCCGGTTACCAAAATCTAAATAAATAAATAAATAAATAAGGGTATGATACACAAATGTTTGCAGACAATTCAAACTCAGGAGTTTATATTAATTTAGATGCTTCTAAAAGTATAACTGAGCTTACTGCACATACTCCCAAACATACGGAGGAGAAGTTAGATTTTTCGCCAGACTATTTTAGGGCATCTAATCTGGATCCAGATACTTATTGGCAGAATGATTTAAAACATATAGCTGGGGAATTACAGGAAACCATAATGGATTAAAACAGTTTACTAGTTTGAATTCTTATAAACAACTCGATAATGGTATAACAGCAAATTTTACTACTTCTATAAGCAAAGAATATTGCACAGCTGCATCTAATACACATACTGCACATTTGATGATTTTGGATCATTTAGTTGATTTGAAACATGAAATAGATCTTTTAAAAAAATATATAGTGATACATGGTTCCAGACTAGATGATGTTTTAGATAAACTTGATAAAATAACACGTTCTGAAAGTATATGCTCATTATCTGTTATTGAACCGGAATGTCCTCAAAATTTACCCCGCCCAGATTTTTCAGTGTTGGACTTTTCTGACATGCCTTCTACAACAGCTGAATCCTTAGTTTTTCCATCAGTAACTAAGAATGATCGAGGTAGTAAGGGTATCAGTAAAAGCAAAAGGAAATCTAATAAAAATGGGGCAAAGAAAGAAACTGAGAAAGGAAAAGATAATTTGTCAGCAAGAAGGAAAGAAGGCGTTAGGAAAAGAAAATATGTACAACATGAGTAAGAAAGAGAATGTTATGGATACAGTATGGTCATCTATAAATGGGGAAGCTGGCCTCTGATAAGTTTATTTATACAGAAAAAACAAAGATAGATGTGCATAAAGATTCTGTCCCCTGAGAATGATAATGAACTGGTGTGTGGGGAAAATACTGTATTAGATTTAGATTGTAAAGAGGTGGGTGGTTCAAATATGAGCAAAGTAATAAATCAAGATCTGAGGACAGTGATAGGAATCATGTATGGAAAATGCCACAGATCTCTGTAGCTGTGCAATTTTGGCACTATATGGTTTTAAGATGTTACACAACTGGTCATATGAAGAGTTAAGGGATAAGATTGTGAAACTAATAAGGGCAGTAACTGGTGCTGATTTAACTGTATCTGATATTCTACAAATTTGGAATGATAAGGATGCTATGGATTTAGACTGCCTATTTATATTTTGCACAGCTCCTCAAATAGCAAATCAAATCTGAATTAATGAAGGGGGCTTTAGAAAATTTGGATGTGAACTAGAATATATTAACAGGGAACTTTTGAATAAGGGATTTCAAACACTAAATAATGAGTTCTGCAACTCGAGTATTTTTGGTGTAAAATTAGCTTTTAGTAAAAACACATGAAAACTCAAAAATACCCTGTTAAATATATTTGGTCATGTTCTAAAAATTCCAGATCCAGAATTTATAATAGAAAAAGTTTACAGCTGGAACAAAGGTATAAGTATGGGACAAGTGGATATTTTGGTTAAAAGTCCAGAGGCAGCAAGAAACATTTTAGGCAAAGCAACATTACTAGATGATGCAGGGTTATATATAATGGAGAGGAAAAGATTAAACAAGGGAAATAAACAGAACAAACAGGAAACACGTGCCTCAAATCAGGAAAATGTGGCTGATAGAGTTCCTAAGATATTGCATTTGTATGGTCTGGAAAGAATGAAAAATGAGAATAATAATAATAACCTAAATGTTCTAATAGTAGACATATTTGAACAAGTTCTGAATGTTTCTATAGAAGACCCTAAAGCACTAATCATAACAAGTCAGGGATTTGACCCAGATTGTGATTTAATCATTGTTAAAATAGGCTTTTTAAGCCTATATAACAGGATTATTGAGAATAGGGGTCAATTGGATGCTCTAGGCATACACATAGTCATTACAAATGATTTATCTTACCAAACCACTTCTAAATGTAAATCATTAAAAAGAATAAATCAGGAGGAATTGTTATTTAATGTTATAACTTGTAACAGATTTGACTTGCTGGACACACAATCAAACTGACTGGTAAAAGGAAAAGAACAGTATTTTGAAACAAAATCTAATGGCCTGCTATTAATTTCCTGGAATATTGCGTTTTTTTTTTCAAAATTAATGGATCAAGGATGGATAGACTTCATATATAAGTTTAATATTATTTGTCTACAGGAGACTTGGTATAACAAAGATCAAAACATTTTATTGAATAGCTATCAAATTTTTCAGACGCCAGGAGAAAAAGTTGCTATAAGGAAGAACTGAAGGGGGCTTAATTACCTTAATTAAAATAAACTCAAACATTACTGCAGATATTTTATACACTAATAAGAATATAAAGGTCATCTACATTAAAGTTAAAAAGGTAAATATTTTTGTTTAGTTAATATATATATCCCTCCATTTAATTCAAATTCATATATTCTAGCACTTTGGGACCAATTGGAGGACTTAATTCATAGGAGTTGGGCAGTAACTTCTTGTGGTGACATACTACTCTGTGGGGACTTTAATGCAAGGATTGGATCTTATGACGGTTACTCTGATAGTAACTTTCATAATGGTGTCACCCAGAAGCCTCTAACTGGCCCAGAATTACAAAGGATAATAGATTAAATAAAATGGGTCAGAGACTAAAAGAATTAGTCTGCCCTATATAATTTAGCACCAATTAATGGCAGGATTTAAGGAGACAAAGAGGGTAACTTTATCAATTTTTCTGCTAAGGGACCTTCAATTATAGATTACTTTTTCTGGAATGGGAATATAACAGATTGGAAATTTATGGAAATTCCAACTAGGGGCGAAAGTGATAATTTCCCTCTTGTCCTACAAGCAAAAGATATAAAATGCGTTATTGATGTTCCAATTAAACCTACACAATTTGTAATATGTAATAATAAAATTAAATGGCAGGATAAGTTATCTCCTCTTATTTAACATTCTCTGCAGGATTTATGTATTATGTTAAATAGTGAAATCATGGGATATGGGCGCCTACATCATCTTCTATTTTCAAGTCTTGAGGATATAAAAAAAACTACTTAATTCCTCAAAAGATTATTAAAAGTATAACGAATAAACATATGTGGTTTGATGAGGAATGCTTCAAAGAAAAAAAAGAACTGAATAAAAAATTGAGAAAGGTAAGGCAAAATAAAACTTCCCAAAATATTATAGAATTAAATAGATATCAAGAAAATAATAAGAAGTTTCTCTTATTAAAACAAGGACAATACCAACAAAGGAATTGGGACTGTATGCTTGAAGCCATTTTTAATAAGGATTATCAGACGTACTGGTTATTAGTTGCTAAGGGAACAAACAATATTAAACATGAATTAGATACCTATATTACATTGGAAACCTGGGTCTCCTTTTATTCTTCAAAATTTTTCTCCCCTAATGTTGAAAATTTAGGAACAGTCTTGAATATTAATATGCAAGTCTTTCAACCTTTTTTACCTTCAGAGGTATATTTTATTATTGCAATTTTTAAAAAGGAAGGCACCAGGGCCTTACATGATTCCTTCAGAAGTATATTTGAGCGCTCCTGCTTTATGGTCTGTAATTTTGACTAAATATTTCAATTTTTGTGTTCAGAAATTGGTATTTCCAAGTTTCTGGAAGGGTGCAATAATATTTTCAATATACAAAAAGGGTGATAAGTCAGATCCTAAAATGTATAGGCCTATCTCATTATTAGATAGTCTTAGAAAATTTTTTCTAGACTAATTTTAAATAGATTAAAGGAAGAATTATTAAGAATGGGGAGACTTTCTGAAGCACAAGCTGGATTTAGGGCTGGATATAGTACAACTGACAATTGCTTCATAATTAGACACCTTTATGAAAAATATGTTGTAATCAGGAAACAGACTTTATTTGCTGGCTTTATAGATTTTAGTACAGCATTCGATTCAGTTTTAAGGAATGTACTTTGGATTAGAATGAAGGAAAAAGGATTTACGGGGGAATTGATAGCAATTATTAGGGAATTATATTCTTTAACGTGTGTCCAAGTAAAATCAGGTACTAGGGGACAATTTTCCTCAACTTTCTTTACAAATATGGGAATCAGACAAGGCTGTGTAATTGCACCTATGCTTTTTTCCATATATATTGACAAGTTACTATGTGACTTAAATTCTAGTAACACGGACTCTCCTAAGATTAGGGATAAGCGTTGTGGCATATTGGCTTACACAGATGATTTAGTCCTGTTCTCCCTTACTGAATCTGGACTGCAAGCCAAATTAAATATACTTACAGTAACTGCTAACTAGCTTAATTTGACAATAAATGTTCAAAAAAGTCAGATTCTTCCCTTTGGTTTGAAAGGAAATACAAATAAATTTTGGGTGCTAGGTTCTGTTAAATTAGAGACTGTAGATAGTTAAACATATTTGAGTCTACATTTGATAAGGGATGGGAAGTGGAATGAACAGCTGGAAACAACTTTAGCAAAATTAAAGAGGACAGCAAACTCTTTATTTATATTTAATAAAAAATATGGTGGAAACACGATTAGGCCTATTTTAACAGCAGTATAAGCTAAATATTATGCCCAAGCCTTATCTAATGTTGAAATTTGGCATCATAATAAAATGAATATTTTAGATATTTCAATTTATACATTGTTGCGTCAATCTTTAGGTTTACCTTATTTTGTTCCTGCCACAATACTGAGGGCTGAGACAGGTCGTTACTCCTTGCAGGCATCAGCTGATGCCAGAAAGGTTAACTTCTGGGTCAGAATTCTTCAACATGGACAAAATAGATTAACGGCCCTATGAGTATATGAAAAATAGTTGTGGTCTTCTTTAGGCTATTTAAAATCAGAATGGTTATCCTTGATATTCACGTTATTACAGAAAATGGGGTCAACTTACTTATATCAGTATAGGGCCAGAGGAATCACTATTAGTTTAAAATATCAGTCCCTCATTACAAAGGCATTTAGAGAATATCATAAGATTTTAGATTTAAATACCATTGAAAAGTTAAAAATGTTTCCATTTTTTAGGACAAATGATCCTTGTCATTATTATACATATTATCTAGACATTCTTACAGAAATAGAATATAGAAAACAGTATACTAGATACAGGTTAGAAGTATTTCCAAATAACATCCTGGAAGCAGTTTATGGGAAAAACACTTCTGTTAGTTCTAAATTCTGTTCTTGTACTTGTTCCACATTGGAAAACTTGTAACATGTTATGTTTGCCTGTAAGTGGTATACTGTACCAAGAAAAAAATGGGATCTGACCCCTATGTCAATCTATTCAAACAATAGATCAGAGCATTTTACTTATTATTTTTTTTTACCACTAATGATAATATTATAATTAAGGCTGTGGCCAAATATTTGGTAAACATTTCTAGAATACGTCTTGGTAAAAAAATGAAAAAAAGATGAATTAATATGCATTTTCATATATTTTTTCTAAGTAGGATAGAATTTGTACATTCTGTAGGGATGAGTCTTATGCTTATAGGAAACTGTATTCAATGTCTTTTTTGTCTTTGTACTTGTATTTATGCACTTTAAGGAGATAAAGGAAATTATTTCTTATTTTTAGTATTTATATTTATTATTGTTATATGTATTTTAGATAGGTTAATTATTTACTTATCTACTTTATAAAGAGAGTATACTTTTTAAAGTATTAGGTTTCCCTGATTTTGTTTTTTCTTTTTCTTTTATATATTTTTGTTGTAATTTACTTGTGTATATTATCATGGTCTTTGACCGCTCAATACACTTGAACTTGACTTGATTGTAAGGTAGATACCTTAAAATAAATGAAGGGAACACAAAAGACAAAATGGATAGCATCTTAAAACTAAGTTAGAACAAATTCCCAAAGTGTCATTTACTCGAGATAGAAGGGGCAGATTTCAGGTGAACATGAAACAGTATTTCTCACAAAGGGTTGTGGGTCCGTGAAACAGGTTTCCAGAATGGGTTGTGGAAGTCGATATAGTGAAGAAATTTAAGAGAGCATGGGATATCAATATTTAACTGGTCAAGGGATTTGATTGGTGGCCAGCGTCATGAATGGTAAAAAAATACAGGGGTGGGGGTTGTTTACATATTTTGGAAAAACTACATGGGCCAAATGATCATTTGACTGTCAGCAAGATACTGAGCTTATATGATATTTAAGCAATAAACCACATGGGGATACAGGTTATGGAGGAGTTTGCCACGGCTGACATGGTCAAATCCTTGCCAGCCATGGTAAATCACTCCATAACCCATACCCCCAAGTAGTTTATTGTGATTAGACTAAGACTATGTTATTTGGAATGCCTTCCATGCTTGTTGAAAATCCAAAGTTGGATATTTATGATTCTCAAGGTATCTTGCTTGAACAAGTTGCACAAATTAAATATCTTGGAGTAGTTTTGGATCCCTGATTAACCAATACCCTTCAGGTTCAATTAACTGTTAGGAAGATAAATCAAAGATTGGGTTTATTCTATAGATTTCAATCTTATTTTCCTTTTGAGACTAGGGGCCCGATTCTAGAATAGTTACACCTGGTGTAACCGCACTTGAACCAAAAAGAATGGCGCAAGTAGCAAGTTACGCCAGCAGTTGCAACGTGCAGTATTCTACAAAGTGGCATGTGACATGCCACAGGCCAGTTGTGCCAAAGTGTAGTTACACCCACAGTTATGCCCTAAACCCCCTGCAACATGGTGCTAGGAGGTTTACAGCAGCAGTTGCTCCCTATTCCAGTAGGGCATTAACAAAGTCCCCAATGTTAGGATTCTAAAAGAACTCCCAGAGGAGAACCATCCACATAAGTTACACTAGCATTTAGCTAGTGTAACTGTATGTACACCCTCTGGGGGTTCTGTAGACCCACCAGCAGCCCAGCAGCAATCCATGTGCCCTCCCCCATGCCTAGAATACCCCTGTAGGTGCCCCACAGGGCATCTCTCATCATGGCCCCCAAATCCCCAGTACAGGACATGCCCCACAGGTCAGCACACAACTCCTGCCCCAAACCCCTAAACAGTAGAAGCCCCACAGGGCTGCCAACATACCTGTGCCCTGAACCCCCCACTACCAACAGCCCCACAGGGCAATGCTATCAAGCCCCACCCATGCCCAGACCCTGAGACACAGCCACGATCGGCAATACCACACAACCATGGTAGTATAATGGCCCCTACATCACCAGCCCAGTTGTGCTGAGCCCACTAGCACCCTCACCAGTCCTGCCAATGACTGGCACAGATATTTTCCACCTCCATGGCCAGCCACCACTGCATTCTATACAGTAAGCACTCCTACTGAACGCAGTCAGCGGCTGGCCATGGAGGTGAGAGATGGGCTGTACTAGTCACCAACTGGGGATGGTGGGGGTGCTGTGTGGAATGGCACAGCTGGATGGGGGGCCACTAGACTATCAGGTACAGGTATCCAGAAGCATTGCATACCCATCAGACTGTGTGTACTCTACATACTGTAAATTACACCAGTCGCATGGGGATTGGGATAGATGTTGGGGGACCCTTGATGGTACAACAGTGGGTGGGGACCTTGCCATGTGGGGCTCCACTGGGGACTGGGTATGAGGGGACACTTGTGCTGTGCGGTACAGCAGTTGTGGCTTGCAACATCCTCACCAGGTATGCCCACTGTTCGGTGTACCTGGCTGTATGTTGCAAGTCACAGGATTTAGATGTGGGGACTCTTCCCCTTGTATAATAGGGCACAGGGTCCATGTCACAACAGCGATTGGCACAAGTCACATTTGGCGGTGACTTGCGCCAATCTTCTAGATTCGGGGCCTAGGTCTGCAATTGCTGTTGGATCATTACTTCCACATTTTGATTATGTTTCTTGTATTTACTACAATATTGGGGTAAAGGAATTGAAAGCTTTAACTGTTGCTTATAATAATATCCGTTGATTTGCCCTTGGAGCCCCTTCTCGAATGCATCACTGCGATCTCTACTCTCGGCTGGGGTGGTTGTCCCCCAGCTGTAGGATAGAGTCCTCAGTGGGATGTCTTTTATTTAAATGCTTATATTATACTTCACTTTTTCCCCTTAACAACCTAATTGTGAAAAGAGAACTTTTGCTTGGATTGTGATCAGCAAATGGCCCACAATATGTAGTCCCACAGAATAGACTAAAGGGTAGTTCTAGAGCATTCTAAATTGCTGCCCCATGAATTGGAATGCCCTTCCAGTTAATGTTACAAAAGCTACATCAGTCCCTCAATTTAAACTAAGGTTAAAGAATTATTTATTTCAAAAAATCTATTTGTAATTGCTGTTCTTAATATGTTTTTGTATTTAATTGTCTATTGCTTGTTTAATGTTGTTGTTGTTGTTTTTGTTATTTGTCCAGGTTGAGCATGAAAATGGACCACTGGTCCAGTGTCCTTACCCAGTTAACAAAAAACAAAATACAAAATAAATACATTATACAGTGTCCCTCTTTGCTTTTTCTTTTTAAAAAAACTTTTTTTCCATTTTGTGAGTCAATTTTCTACAGTACACAATGATGACAAAATGGCAACACATTGGATTTGAATTTTATAAGTCTACTAAATTTGAATTTACAATACTATAAAAGTTACAAGAAGTATCTACACAACCATTACATTTAAGATAACAGGTGGAGGATAAACAAGGGCAGTACTAAGAACATCATCTTATCAACCATAATGAGGTCACTGTAATAACTTATATGATTAGGGCATTCAATTGTTGCAGTCTGCATTGATGTAAATTATCAATGAGGGACCCTTATACATCTCAAAATAATTAGGCTAGTCTATGCACCAGGAAACCCACATACTGACCAAAAGGGTCAGAGTATTTTTCTCTAATTGCCAAAACACAGCATGATGGTATGACCTTTCTGTTTCCTGAACCCAGTCAGTCATACTGCCAGAGAATGAACTGCCAGTAAGCAGCAAATCTAAGTTGCTTATTATTATCTTTATAAACATGATTCGATGTTCCAATTATATCATTATGATAGGCACGTGCTATTGCTAGCACTGTCTCATTAAGAGCAATTAGATAAAATGTCTTTGTTGTACTAACACACATAATACAGTAATAATAATAATAATAATAATTAATTTAGTTTAGTGCCTTTCAAATTTTCAAGGCACTGTACATAAAAACATGAAAACACCAGCATAATCAATGCATACAGTAAAACAACACAACAAATATTACAAGATTAAAATAACCAATTACAGCATAACAGGAAATGCCTTATCCCATAAGAAGGACTTTAAAGCCCTTTTAAAACTTTCCACAGTCGTACTCTCTCAGAGCTGATGGGGCAGAGAATTTCAGAGGGTAGGAGCCGCAAAACCGAAGGCACGGGCTCCAGAGGACTTCAAACTTACCCTCAGAATCTCCAGCAACCCCTCGTCAGCCGAGTGGAGCTGTCTCAGAGGGGTGTAGGGCACCAGAAGCTCTTTCAAGTAATCAACAGTACTATCAATCCCACAGCAAACATGCTCTTGCAGTGTTGGCATCTTTCTGCATTTTATGCAATAACACCAACTTGGGCTATTACTCCTTGACGAAGACTCTCCACTTCTAGCATACATTATATCAAACAAAACACATGGCTGCCAAAAGATCATTTGCTGAACTAGGTTATTGGCAGCCTCTCTATCCATGATGTCTAGAAGTTCCTGCTTGTGAAAAAACATTTGTTAACGTCCACTTAGTATTACATATTAACACATATAATTTTCCTTCAGAAAGTTCAAGAAGACTATAATGAAGATTGAGTGGTGTACATAGAAATATATAAATGCCCCATCCCCCCACCCCTGGAAACAATAACAAAAATAAGTGCTGACCCACTACATTAATTCTGAGTTGTCCACTTTTTTTTCCAATTGTTTAACCAGGTGAGACACACTAAGCTGAAAGCTTGTTTACAGGTGCAACCTGGGAGCACAGGGAAGTTTGGTGACTTGCTTAGGGTCACACAATATCAAAGTGGGGGCTGTGGGATTCAAACCCAGGTCTCCAGATTTGCAGCTCAGAGCCTTAAACCAATGCGTTATACTGCCTCTCACATTTCAGACAACAATATGTAGTAAGTCACTGATCCTATTAATTTCACTTAAATATATTTATTTCTGACACACACGCAGCACACACACACACACACACACACACACACACACACACACACGCCTAGTTAGTATGAAGCAAGCTGGCCGTTACTTGCAAATTTTAGGTCCATCAGTTTATGTTGTGTTTGTTGCCCTGGCCGGAGGCTCATGTTGCCTCTGGGCTATTCAGAGTGTACTCTATTCAGCAGAGTACACTGTCTATGCCTGTCGATGCCAATGGGATGGGGGGGGATTGCAATCACAGTGAGAACAGTCAATTCCCATTGTCCCAAAAGTGACATTAGCATTTCATACCGGGAACCACATTGTGGTGTTGGATTGATTTAAAGAGTATTATGAACTTGCCAGAATTTTCAAGTTTCTTTACATAACTTTAAAGTGGCAGGATCAACCAGTTAATTTATTAAAATAACATATGCCATGTATTATGTTGGTGAGAGATGTGTGTATTTGTCTTTTGGAGGGAGTTGTGTTTCATGGGGCCTAAATTACATGTAGTATAAGCAGAACATGACATTACCTGTCTGAAGATATCATATTTATCTTCACTGTCGGCTTCGCTGCTCGTGAGATATCATGCTATCATTCGCCTCTTGTGAAGATAAATATTTAAGCAATAATGCACTCCAGGGTGTGGTATATCATGGAATATCATCAAGCCTTGGGTGCATTGTGAGGCATGAGGCCTCAGTCCAAGTACCTCATGCAACCAAGAAGTGACAATATCACATTATATACCACACCCTGGAGTGCATTCTTGCTATGATGAACTGGCTTAAAAGTTTTAGCATTACAAAATACAAACCAAAACATTTAAAATGTTTTAAGAATGACTGTTTTACAGTGGTGGGTTAGTATCATTTCAGAAAAAAAGTTCCTATATGGCTGTTGGCAGCAGGTGGCACTGTTGTAAGAGGAGTTGGTTGAAGAGGTGCTGCAATGAACTGTCACCTCCCAGTACTGTGTGCTCCCTGCATTTGACCCAGTCCTGCTGTGTGTTCAGGGACTGTGTGAATATGGAATGTATTTTTTATGTATTTATTTTTGTGAAAACATGATCTGTTGAGAAGTGTGATCTAAATGGAAAAAATGCCAGTGGACACTTCCGGTATTCTGCTGGAAATGGGAGAGAACAACTGAAGAGGTAAAATGGTAAAGAGCTGAAATGTGAAGCCACCGGCCAGAAAAACTGTTTAAAAAAATACACACGCACATATACACACACACACACACACACACACACACACACACACACACACAGTGTGGATGATGTCTGAGTCCTTTGTTTTTTTGGTTTTGAGGGGAATCGCTCAAGCCGTGACTGACACATCCCACCTGATAGACAGGTACCATGGGCTCCTGCTACGTAACATTTGTATGGGAAATCTGATGGTAGGCATGTGGATGAAGCTGAGGGCAGTTTATGTGTTTTACAGTTTTTTTTTTTTGCAGTTTGGTGTTGTACATGTCAGCAGCTGTACTGTGTGACAGATGTTTTTTCTTTTTTTACTTGGCAGGAGAGGAGAGGATTAGCAGCATCGATGCTCGGCTGCATGTGTTCTGGTTGTGTGCAGCACAGTCACATATGGTCGGAGTGTGGTTTAGTCCATCCTGCGATATGTCTTCTAGTGGGATGTGTGAGGAAGAGTGAGCAACAGTTGTATTTTTTTGAATAGACGCTCATGTTGGGGAACTCGCTCCATCCATCCAGGGGCCATGGGCAGAGTTGTGTGAGGGGAAAGTGTTATGAGTGGTGCGGGGAAATGCCACTGTAGGAGGAAATTCTGGTCTGTGAGGAGTCTGGTGGCTGGAGGTTTTTTGAAGCTGTGAGGATGTAGTCAGATATCATCATGGCTTCAAAGAGCTCTTGGCCAATCAGCTTCCTACATTTTTGACAACCAGTTTATAATATAGAATATACAATAGCCTGACCCAAATTATGCAATTTATCTTCAAGTGTGAGGGTACAGGACCATAACTCACTTGTGGCAGAGCCATGAGTGCGTTATGAAAGTTCTGCCCACTCACAATTAAAAATAAATTACCTATTTTGAGTCAGGCTATTGTATATTCGATATATAAATAACAGGAGTGGGGGTAAAAATGACAAGATAAAAAATAATGTCATTGTTACTGTTGTCCTAATGGATATCTTTTAAGTTACTGTCATCACAGTGAAATACTGAACCAATCAGAGAGCAGCTTCTGCAATGCTGATGACATCATAATGCCTAATAATAATGTTGTGAGCAAACCACATCAGGAGTGGGTAAATCTTGCCATCACCCACACTCGGTTGTAGTATATCCCTTAAATATACAAGAGGCTGACTGAAAATAGGTAATTTATCATCACTTGTGAGTGGGCAGGACTTTCATAACTCACTCGTGGCTCTGCAACTCATGAGTTATGGTCCTGCCCCCTCACACTTGAAGATAACTTACATATTTTGAATCAGCCTATTGTATATCCAATAATACAACGTAGTTTACAAATTATAGCTTTTAAATCTGCAGTTTATTTAAAAATGTTCATGCTTTTGTTAGATTTAAACTGCTTGTTTCAGTGCTACACTAGGCATTGTGATGTCATCAGCATTGTAGAAGCTGATCGCTGATTGGTTCACTATTCCAGTGTGATGACAGTAGCTTAAAAGATATCCATTGTGACAACAGTAACAATGACATTTTTATATATCTTGCTATTACTGATGTCACCAACTAAGATATCTTTTTAATCTTGTCATTTTCACCATCACTCCTATAGTATATGATATCTTCAGTCAGGCCATGTGATATATATATGTTATGTAGCTATGATAACAGAAAGTTCCACTAATGTAATTACTTGCACTTCAGCCGCTTGATCCAGAATAGTATGGTGTCCTGTAGATGTACTGTTTACATTACTGAAGTTATGCCATCCCCTGCCTCTATTGTGTATACCACATCTTGAAATTCCTCTGCCTTGGCCCCTACCATGTCTAATTGACATAGGGTTGCATTGCTGTTGTGCCTCTGCAATGACAGGAATGTTGTTATGTGACAGTTCAGAAGAAGACACAGAACTGGAAGATGAGCTAGTCATGTGAAAATAAACAGAAAGGAAACATTAGTTAACATTACTGATGACTTTCAGTATTTCAATAGCTATAAAAAAAATATTTTAGATGTTTAATAAGATACACAGACATCATCCTGACCATATGAAATGTCAGCACTGAAGACATTAAACTAGACTGGCTTAAGGACAAAACACTGAGGTAACCTCTGGTCACCATCTATGTCCATGTTGAAAGCCATTCTCCAACACCATGGCATCTACTGGCACATCCAATCTCAGACAGCCCCATATAAAATACCCATTGGAGTCTAATGCACCCCTCCCAGCCCATTCCCATATAAAATACTCCCCAGTGTACCTCACGCCCACCCAGTCCAAAAATAGAATATTCCCTTTTGTCTAGTGTCACATCCTATCCCAGTCAGTCCCATAAAAAATACACTCTGGTGTCTAGTGGCACCCCTTCCCCATCCAGCCCCAGGTAGAACACTCCCCAATGTCTCGTGACACCACCTCCCCTGCTTCATTCAATATAAAACACTCCCTGGTGTTCAGTGGCAGTTACTTTCTCAGCTAGACACATATAATTTAGTCCTGGTCTAGTGGCACCCATATCCACCCTAACCATTGTCTGCTGTCACAATTCCCAGGACAGTCATACATATAATGTTAGCTGAGTCTAGTGGCTCCTCCTGTCTCAGTTAGTCCTATGTAAAATAGACCCTGGTGTCAGCAATAGTGTGAGATGGCAGAAAAATGAGGGGGGAGAAAAAAGCAGGTTTCATAAGTACAAATGTATTCTGAGGGATGCAGACATAGAGGTTTACTCAGTGAAGTCAAGAGAGGCAAGCAGAGTGGTCAGAACAGCAAAGGCAATGAGGAAACTAAAGGTAGCTTAGGGTATAAAAGTAGGAGAAAATGACTTTTTTAGGTACATAAGGAAGAAAAAGGGTATCAAGGATTGTGGACATTGCTGCCATCATGGAGATTTGGGCTTCACAATACAACAACTGGGATTCGATAATCCCAGAGTATAGGATATATGGAAAAGACAGAGGAAGGGAAGAAATTATTTTTCAGATACATAAGGGATAGAAGGATCTGCAGAGACCAGATAACTAGGGTTAGGAATGATGGGGAGTGAGTGGAGAAGGAGGCAGAACAAGAAAAGGTGCTAAATGAGTACTTCTGTTCTGTGTTCACAAAGGAGAAGGGTGGACAGATACCTCAGGGAAGGGGAGGGAAGATGGGCAAGGGTGGGTGGGAAAGAGTGACTGATGGGGTCATTACAGAGGGCATAGTGCTGGAGGGTCAGAAGGCACTAAGGGTAGATAAGGTACCAGGTCCAGATGGCATTCATCCCAGGGTGCTGGCATGGCAGAACTGCCTGGTGTATTGAAGGAGCCACTGGAAGACCTGTTCAATACCTCCCTGTACACAGGTTGTGCACCACAGGACTGGAGGATGGCACACTTGGTGCTCCTCCACAATACTGGCACAAAAGGATGAACCAGTCAATTACAGACCTGTAAGTCTCACATACATTGCAGGAAAACTGATAGAAACAATCCTGAAAGATAGCCTGGTGACCTTTTTGGAGGAAAATGGACAGTCAGCAGCATGGATTCATCTCTGGAAGATCCTCCTGATCAACCTAATTGAATACTACGAATGGGTAATGATGGAACTGGATAAAGGCCATGCAGTGTATGTGCTGTATTTAGACTTCAGCAAGGCCTTTGATTCAGTGACTCATAAGAGGCTGGTGGGTAAGTTGCAATATGTGGGGGCAGGGACAAAGATGGTACACTGGATTGTGAACTGGCTGAAGTGGCGGCATCAATAGGAGGTAGCTTTGGGGCACTCTCTTCCCCAAGGGAGGTGACAAGTGGGGTGCCACAGAGCTCAGTTCTGGGTCCAGTGTTGTTTGGTTTATTCATATCAGATATATCACATGACACTAGGAAAAATATAATTCTGTTCGCAGATGATACCAATATTGGGGCCATGGTGGACGATATAGATGGGTGACAGGGCCCACAGGAGGACCTAATCAAACTGGAGAAGTACTCGGAAAAAAGGCAATTGAGCTTCAATGCGAGGAAGTGCAAGGTTATGCACTTTGGAGACAGAAAAGCAGGTAGGAGCTATCAGTTGGGAGGGGTTCAGACAGAGGTCACAGAGGAAGAGAAGGACATACTGGTAATCATAATGGGTAAGATGGGCAACTCAGCTCAGAGCAGGAAGGTGGCAGCCAAGGCCAACAAGATGCTGGGGTGAATTGCAAGAGGAATCTTATCCAAAAATAGGGATGTGATCCTGCAGCTATACAGGTCACTAGTCAGACCACGTTTGGAGAACTGTGTGTAGTTCTGGCATCCCTTTCTGAAGAAGGATATCAGATTGCTGTAGAGTGTGCAGCGAATGGCAACTAAGATGATCCAGGTGCTGGATGGCAAAACCTATGAGGACAGGCTGACTGAATTGAATATGTACACACTGGAGGAGAGGAGGGATCATTGGGATATAATTGAAACCTTCAAATATTTGAAGTGGATTAATAAAAAGGGCACAGAAGGGATATTTAAGCTGAGGAGAGGAAGGGACACCAGAGGGCATGGTCTCAGCTTGCAGGGTGGAATATATCGGAGAGAGAGATGAGGATGCTTTTTTCACAGAGAGGGTGGTGGAGAAATGGAACACTTTACCCGAGGAGGTGGTGTCCTGTATCACAGTGGGCAGTTTTAAAAGGGCATGGGACAGGGTGAGAAGAGGGTAAAGGAGGTTGTGGCAGCTGCAATATAAGGATGATAGCTGTGCATTTGAGCATACTAACTTGATAGACTGTAAGGTGGAGGCTGTGGTAATTAAACCAAGGTCTGTCTGCTGGGTATACCAAGCCCATTCACATCTCGCTACTCTCACCTCTAGGCTATACTGCTAAAATACTTTAACAACTACTTATATCAAATCATATATTCTTTTGGCTGCATGTCCATGATACAAAGAATTTCTGAAGCCAGGGAATTTGGTTTGTAATGACAGTCACTCTGGTAGGTGTAATGTATGTCTATTAAGACCTTTAACAGTAAATTAATTTTTCAATCTGACTTTCAGTATGGTGTTTAGCAAATGGAAACAGATTTTAAGTCTTTATAGGCTCTCCTGCATTCTTGTTTGTTCTATATTTTTGTGTGTTTAACACCCATTTTTGTTACATTCTCAATTTTCGTGTCTTTAACACTACTCTGCTTCCCACTCTCCTGAGTCCTCAACAGCTACTGCTATGTTTTTTCATGCCACCTGTATATTTTATTATATTAGTTTCACCATTACAGAATTAATAGTCTGCCATGGTATCTCAGAACTTGTGCACTGTCTTAGAAATACGAAAAGACACAGCGATAGCTGCTGAGGTTAAAGGCAATCCCATGCAGAATTGAGAGTACTACAAACAATGAGCTCTATGCACAATATCAATGTGCCACGTAAACTGGGTGCATTGGCATAGCTATGTTGGAATTTTTCAGAGTGGGGTTCCATAGACCCCATGCGACATTCACTAAGGGGGTGCACGGCAGGTATGCACTCGATCCCCTGGCCACGTGGACAACAATGCGCTAGTGGACAGGCAGGGTGCATGCCCACACTCCTCATCATTCATAATGGTTCAGAGTACAACCTTACACATGGGCAGTAGGTCTGTATCACACTTCAACCACTGCATCTGTCTCCACATAGATGCAGTGGTTGCTATTTTTAAAACTGCACCTGACAATCAGCTGTGATTTCTAGTAGCTTGAGGCCAACTGAATTCACCACTGAGATTCAGGCCTATCTCCACTTAGGCCAAAAATAAATGGTTTAAATGTTTTTTGTCCCACACCAGCTGCATGCATTACTGACCTCACAGCATGCTGTTGGGAACACAAAGCCCTTACATCTTTGGGCACATTGCTAATACAACCCCTTTGAAAATGTCCCAGGACACAAAGAGGGCACTTTTGTTTAATGAATATCTGGCCCCATGTTGTGGTCTGGTGCTATTTATCCCCACATTTTGGTTTGAGTAATTTCTCTAAAGGCACCTGAATGACATGGTGGATTAATGGTAGGCTGCTTAGTCTCACATGTTTGATTCACTGGCTCCAATGTGGCACAGAATGGTGGTGATCAAAAGCCACAGCCATCCAAAGGACCATACATAGATGTGACTTATGACTAATGTAATATGAACATTAGGGTTTACTGTTACAGTGATGAAGTGTTCTTGTACAACAGCAGGGTTGTGAAAATAACCTGAGTGATTTCATACCCAACAGCCAAGATAATATACTTCTGGGTAGGTCACCATCATAAAGATTGGTTCCTTCCAAATGGAATATTCAACCAATCATAGAAAGCAACTGTCACATCAGTAGCATGACAATAGAGCTGTACAGCACATACACCATCAGTTGAAGTCAAAGAGAAGGAATTACATCTTCAACCAAACAACAGATTGTAATGGCATATTCCCTATTTATACCTTTCTTTGTCTCTCTCTCTCTGTTTGTCACACACACACACGTTACAAAAATAAATTTACTGACTACAAACAGCAAGCTTTTCAGCATAATATTCTGCAGCTCAATAAGATTCCATCCCTTGCCTCTGCCAGTCACAAACCCACGAATTAATCAATCTAGCACACACAGCTCAGACACGATAAGGCAACCCCACACAAAAGGAAACAAGAAGAAATGAGTCTCACAAAACTCAGTGCATAATCATCTTTATTCACTGTTGAGCATTATAGAGCCCTAAAACATTTCCATTAAAAAAAAAAACATTGCACCCAATATAACTTCAGTTTCTGAGTTAACAAAAACTCACATAATTCACTAACATTGACTTTCGGCAGTTCTACCAGATTACAGCTGAAAAAAACAACAAATATACATAAGATTCACATCACCCAGATATTGAGGTGTCACTAGAACTGGGGCTGCTGCTCATTTTCCTACACATTTTCTATACCACAAGACTGCTATTATAAATAGTGATGACACGAGCACAGAACAACTGACAGAATGTTGAAGGACAATGATTGACAGCTTAATTTGTAGCATGCAGCTTGTTCACAGTACTTCGCAGACACCAGCATGTAAAATTAACACTCATTTGCATGCGTGCTACAGGATTGGAAGAACAACACTGAAATGAAATGCGCCTGTGTCGGAATCTGTTTACAAAACCTAAAAGTAAGATTGTGGTCCTGGCAAGGAGGTGTGTCAGTCCTCTGCATAGCAAATGTAGCGACTCGACAATGAAAATAGGTACTGCAGCCTAAAGGTCACTTTTCACTATTTTAGACACTCATAAATCGTTATGTGGTACTTCTCCCCTCATTTCAGTAGAAGCACTGCTACTTTAATATATTCCACAAGAAAGAGAAAATAAGGCACTAGAAAACGCTAGGTGAAATGAATAATATCCATTCTCTTCAAATAGTAGCAGTAGTAGTAATTTTATTTCTTAAGCACCCTATCCTGTGGGCTCGAAGTGATTTTCAAAACATATAAAGTACATTAACAGCAGCACAGGCATCATACTATATTAATAAATACCTTGAAATAGATATTAACTACCCACAAACCCCATTGTAATAAATAATCATCTCAGCATTTGGCAAGAAAACTGATACAGAATGGCTATGTCGAAAATCTGGTGTTTGAAACACCTCACAAATACCTTCATTGATCCCCTTTTATTATGCACTAGTATGCCAAGTTGGCTGTAACCCCTGCATTGCTTCATTTAACCCCCAGCTGTTGTATCCTGATATAAGATGTATTGTGCCATACGCTTGGTGTCATTTTGTACTTATATGTTTCACCCGAGACCTGATTTCTGGAGTGTATTATGTTAACCTGTATTGCATCTGTTTTACAGACTTAATAAAATGTATTAACTGCAAAAAAATACCTCCACTGAGGCAGCTTCCTTAACATGATGAGGCAATTGATTAGAAACATAGAATTTGTCAGCAGAAAAAGACCATTTTGCCCACCCAGTTGACCCAGCCTTGCCTACGAAGTAATTCTGCTACCATAGAAAATGCATAATCCCTGATAACCTCAGGACATCTACAGTAGGAACCATCAGAAGTCCCACCTCAGCAAAGAGGACAGCCAGAAGCATTTGGACCAATGTGCTCTTTCCAATAGCCATGAAATACTGCTGGAAAATATGAAGAGAGATAACTGATTCTGTACCTTCATTCTGCTCTTCCTTTTCACCATCATCATTGCATTTAAAAAAAAATAAAACTGGATTTGCTCAGATTCACCTGCAGCTGTGAATCTCTTTCCCTTTAAATGGTACACCTTCAAGCTCAACATGTAGAGTAAAGAAACAATATGTTGGACATATAATGGAATCTTGTAGCTGCATTTTTACAAAACAGTGATAAATAACACTACTTTGGAATTTTAAAAATGTAATTGTTATTGTTCACCAAAAATTGAAATCAGTGTTGTCCTGA
This sequence comes from Neoceratodus forsteri, assembly GCA_016271365.2. Taxonomy (NCBI): domain Eukaryota; kingdom Metazoa; phylum Chordata; order Ceratodontiformes; family Ceratodontidae; genus Neoceratodus; species Neoceratodus forsteri. Next base: position 273,804,549 of record CM057453.1, on the reverse strand, counting down.
TAGGTGCAGTATAAAATGTGGGATAGCACCTTTTCCATATGGGCAGTGTGATTCTGAGACATAAAATGTGCAAGACCACTGATTTATGGTGATCACAGTAATGAAATTCTGATTGCATGAGTTGAAATCTCAGAGATTGCACTGGTGATTGTAAGCTAATTTCTTGATTTTACTGGGATTCTACTAACATTTTCTTAGTATATGTATAAATTATCAGAATAAAAGGAGACTTAATATACAGACCAGTAAATGAAGAGAATTAAATATAGCACAGAAAACAATTATAAGAAAAATACTACTGCTCCATCATTATTGCCAAATACTGGTTTGGCTCTCTTCCCTCCTACCTATCTTCTCTCCTCTCCTCTCCCCCGGCCCCCATTCTCTTACTATTTATGCTCGAGGGACACCTGCATCTGATCTCTTCCTCACCTTTGCTCATGTACTGTTCAAGTTGCTTTCTTGTACTGATTCCCCCTCTCTCCCTTTGGCTGTCACCCTCCAATCACTAAAATGCCTTCTAAGTCTACCCCCCTCCATGTTCCTGTCACCTCTTCATGAATCTTCTGTTCACTTTTCCAAACAGATTCTACTCTCCCCACAGCCTGAACCTCCTCTTTCCTGGTGTACCTGAACTCTAGGTTCACAGTCATCCCTCTCTATGGGCCAGATCAACCAATCACACCTACAAGCTTCTATATAGTGTGATCTTCTTAGCTCATTTGCAGTCTTTGTAAGTTTGCTGTTTTGTATTGTTGCCAATCATTTTTTCTGCACTTGTACTTTATCATTATTCCACTTCTGATGATTGTAATGCCTGTATGCCAACCTCGACTCAATGTGCCTTTTCCAGTAATCACATTTTAAATAAATAAAAAAAAAAATAAAAATTCAGCAAATTTACTGATCTATTATAAAATGCCAAATTCCATGAAAGTCTGTGTTTTTGCTGGTGTGCAAGCAGTCCAAATTCCTGAATTGTACTGGGTTTTCCAGTAAAAAATGAAAACAAGTGCCCTTGAAAATGAGGCATGTCCTTTACAAAATGAGACAGTTGAGAGGTATGAATTGACTTTTATTCTCCATAATAAGAAACTACATTTCCAACACCACTACAAAGACTGTAAGCACACAGGTGACACCAGTAAGAGAGCAGCTCAAATGTTTTAGAATAATAGAAGTCAGTAAAGGCATGTGGGTATCTCTCTGCCCAGTGCACAAAAGGCACAGCCTTCATCTGAACTTGGAGTTCTCTCATGCATCAATCAATGATATTAGCCAAACATGAAGAGTGAGGCTAAAAAAATGTCTTCATTTACTCTTCTAGTGTTAAGAAGTATTGATCAAAAGCTGTCCTCTTCATCACTTTGGTTACATTTTAAAAACAAGCATTTGTCAATGCCGAATGTTTGCTTGCTGGCATTGGCATTGGTAGTGTAGGAGTTACAGAGCTGCATAATAGGAACGGCAGTGAAGTACTGAACTGAAGTCGACCCCACCACCACCCTGCAGATACTGACAGGCATTGGGGTGTGCCTTTGGGTTGTCAGGCATAACGGCCATGGCATTTCACCACACCCTACCCTGCAGACACTGACAAGTGTCATGGTGTGCCTTGGGGTCTTTGGCCCTTATGTTCACCTCATTCTATCATGAAAATATGGTGAGATGGGTGCTGTATAGGAGAATGGGGTGAACTTTGGGGCCAAAGAGTCCAAGGCACACCTCGATGCCTCTCACTGGCTGCAGGGTATGGGTGGGAGTGGAATGGTATGGGCATTATAGGCGACAATCCCAAGTCACACCCCTGATGCCTGTCATTTTCTACAGGGTGGGGCATTATGGTTGGAAACCCTAACACCTCAGGCATTCATTGGTATTTTCACTCCAAATTTTCAACATTTGTTTTTGTGACCTCCACCTCATGAACAGTAGCAATATCAGTTTGTTAGCTGAAAGCTGCTTTTGAACAGCGACTACGCCATTTGACACCACAGGTGAGAAAACACATTTTGAACAGGATGTGAAAAATGACAGCTGTACTGTTCATGGGGAGGTGTAAAAAATGGCATTGTTCCAGATTCCCCCCTTTTCCTTCACAAAAAGACAGAGACCATTGTATGTTGTTGTGCTCAGATTGGCAATTAATTTATTTATATATCATAATTCCATTTTCCATCTCATCATCTTTTATTATTATATCTTTCACAATTGCATTTTATTGCATCCATATATCAATCTCTGATCATCCCTCTTTCTTCCTCGTCTCACTACCCCAAGTGAAAACCTGGGTACCTTTTTCTTCTCTTTTCCTCTTAGGTAACGGTGAGGACTGAGACCGCTTTCCTCCTTCAGCTTCTTCTTCTTTTCATCCTATTACTTTTTCTCCCCCCCTCCTTTCCCCCCTTTTCCCCATTAGCCAGTCTCCAGCTTGCATTGGATGACTGGCTTTCCCCTCAATTTAGGGTATTGTTCCCTCACCACTTAGGGGACCTCCTTCCTTTTCTTTTCTTTTTTTTTATCTTCCATTTTCTGCATGTCTCCTCCATGCTTCTATAAAACCCATAGTTTCTGTATTAAACATATCTGTAGCAAGATCTGACAGATGCATGCAATCTGACCTGTAGAAATCCTCTACTCACTCTTCCACACCCCGCAGTATTACGTGTCCTCCCATTTTCCTTATCAGTGTTCCTACCCTTCTATTCATATTTCTCCTGGACATATCTACTGCCCTATGACTGTGTTCATGTCTCCAAACCCTTTTTTGGGATCATATCTGACCAGGCAATGCATACCCCTGGCCACCACTGCTGTTTTTTTCTAAGTCCCTTTTCACCTGCATGTATGTGCCCACCCATGGCTTACCCCCAATGTCATTACCCCCTAGATGTATAATAATTAGGTCTGGAATGAGTCACTGCTCCATCAGTTCTTTCAGGGTAGGAAGCAGTTGTGCCCATCTCATCCCACAGATGCCACGCCAAATCAACCTACATTTCCTTACATCCTGGTACAGCTGTTTTCCCCCAGCCTTTTTCTCAGCTCCCTTTTCTGCCCAATAAATGTAGGAATGGCCACAGATCCATACTTCCATGATCCTCCCTCTTCCTATAGGATTTAAGCAAAATAAATATCTTATGTCCTTAGCTCCCTTTTTCATATCACACCTCTATGCCCCCCCAATGTGGTTCTGTATCTGTAAAACAAAACACAGGTGATAGGTTAGTCTCCATATTGCAGTGCTCAAATGTATCTCTTGTAACAGGCAGACCACCAGTGCCCCTTCCTCAATATATCAGTCACTGTCTCACCTGCTGCTGCTGTGCAAAACATAGGTGACAGGTTAGTCTCCATATTGCAGTGCTCAAATGTATCTCTTGTAACAGGCAGACCACCAGTGCCCCTTCTTCAATATATTAGTCACTGTCTCACCTGCTGCTGCCCATTGTGAAGCAGCCCCTATCCATAGGGAGTGGGATGAGTAACTGCCTGGATCCTCCCCCAGGAATTGCATGCCTTTTTTGAGCATGGCCGTAACTTGATAACTTGTGACCTTCTTTCCATCTCCATATACAAATAATCTCCCTGTCCTATTCCAATGCTCTGTGGTGTAAGCCCACAACGCCTTTATTGGGCACACTTTGTCATCTACGTGAGCCTTCAGGGTTACCATACAACCCTGTCCCCTTGATCCAACTTTGACCTCTTAATCATGATTTGTATCTCTTTCATCCCCCAGCTTATACCTTCCCATTCCAATCCCCCTTCTTCATCCTTACTGCCATGTCCCTCAGCCTCACTCACTATCATGGCCCCTGCAAACATTACCAAATAGATCATGTGGAATAGAAGGACCTTGGCTTTCGATCTGCAGATTGCTGGTAATACCCCTTTTAGTTTTGCAAGCCACTGCTTCCCTATTGGTCTTCTACTATCCGTAGCTCTCTGTTTTAACCTACCCCACCCTTGCATCATTCTTCTAATGAACATTGACTTCATCAGGTCCTTCCAAACCTTCAGACTGCAAACTACACTAATCCCTGCCAGATACACCCCGATCGTGGTGTGGGCTGTTCCTCTCTGCCATTGCTCTACTGTGAACATCCCTAGCTGTTCTTCAGTGAGTGGCCTACTTACCTCCATGTGGTGTGTTGCTCTGAATGTTTGAAACACCCGCCAGGCCCCCTCATAGGCCCTCAGAGTCCGTGGTGCCCATGAGCTGCGAATCAACAGTTCTGCTCCCTCTTGCCAACGTCCCAGATGTTCGTTGGTATGGGCGTTTTTTGCTCCTCTGCTGTTGGTGCCAGCCTCTGGAAGCGATCCAGCTGCAGATGGGAAAGGCTGTCAGCCAGTGTATTGTGTACCCCTTCTATGTGTTTGGCTCTGAATGACATGTTCAGTTTCAAGGCCTTTAGCACCAATTGTCGCAAGACCTGCATGACCGTTTCTGACCGGGTTTCTCTGTTGTTTAAAACCTCTATCACTGCCTTATTGTCACATCAGAATTTCACCTTCTCATTCCACAACTCTTTCCCCCCAAACTAGGGTACAGGCCCAAATAGGCATGATCTCCAACTGTGTTAAGTCTTTTACTTTTCCAGTCCTTCACCCAGTCTGTAGGCCATGGTTCTGCAAATCATCTACCCCTCAAATAACCCTCCCCATGCCTAGGCCCACAGCTGTATCTGTGTAGAGATCAAGGTCCGTGTTATAAACCCATTCCTCCTGCCAGAAGGAGCAGCCATTATAGGTGCTGAGGAATTCCTCCCAAATCTTAAAATCATCCTTGACTCCTTTTGTCATGTCTACCCAGTGGTGTGGTCTGGTTGCCCCGGCTGTAGCCCTTGCTAACCTTTTAGTGAAAGCCCTCCCTGGTCCAATAGCCCTGCACACAAAGTTCAGGTGTCCCAATGCCTGTTGTACCTATGTTAGTTGTACTGTTCTTCTACTTGTATGTAATTGAATCAGCTCCTTCAGCTTCAACACTTTTTTGTCTGGCAGCCTGAATACTTCACCCAGGGTGTCTATCTCAATACCCAGGAATTCTAGAACCTTACTGGGCCCTTCTGTCTTTTCCAGTGCCAAAGAAACCCCTAATTCTCTGTACAGCTCTTGAAAACTGGCCAACATTTTTTCTGTTTCTCTCTTTTCCCACTGCCTATTAAAAGGAAATCATCCAAATAGTGAATGACCATTTTGTAACCAGTTCTTTCTTGAAATATCCACTGTAGACAGGTGCTAAATGTCTCAAATGTTGCACATGCTATGGAACATCCAATGGCCATGGCTTTGTCAAAATAGTACTGTACCACAATTTTAAACCCCAACAAGGCTCAGTCTTCTCTCCTAACCGGAAGCAACCTGAAAGCGGACTCTATATACATTTTTGCCAACCATGCATCAATAGTTGCTCAGATGATCTGGACTGATTCTTCTAATGTGGCATATGTCACTTTACTATATTCTTCTCTGATAAAATCATTCACCAAATCCTCTTCCGGAAAGGATAGGTGGTAAATCACCCTGTATTCTCCCTGCTGTTTTTTGGGGACCAAACCCAATGGAGAAATCCTCATATTCTGCAATGGGGGATATCATATGGGCCTTCTACTCTACCCGCTGCCCTTTCTTTCTCTATTTCTTGTCTTAAAATCTCTTCTCTCCCTTTTACTGAACCCAGATTGTTTGTCTCGCTTGCTTGCCTAGGGCCCTCACACTACAATGAAAAACCTGTGCGAAAACCTTTTCCAATCATCTCTGCCACTTGTCTATTAGGGTATCTTTCCAACCAATCTTCCCATGCCTCTATCCTGATGGGAGTTCTTGCTTCATTAAATTGCTCCCTTGCCTTCTTCCCCTCTTCTCCTCTAGCAAAGCCTCCCACACATTGTTTGTTGTCTGGCCTTGCTGGTCAGTAATTCTGACTCCCTCTACCTGCATGCCCCCTGCCTCTCCCCCCTCTACTCCATGCCTGCCCTCATACCCCTGCCCCTCTCGAAAAAACTGTTGACCTGTTCCTTGCACCCCTGACCTTTGAGCTCCCTGTACCCATGTTGTTCTGCATCTGCTCACTAGATGTGTTCCCCAGCATTTTAAGCATGAATGCCGAAAGTGACATTATGGCCAAGAACAAAAGGCCCTATTGTAACCCCAGCAACACCTCTGGGGCATCGTTCCTTTCCTCCCCATCTCCCCTTCTGGCATGGACTGATTGGTTACATAGTCTGTCCACAAATCTAATTGCTTTGTATCCCATCTTACATCCCCATATGTCACCATTCTTTGCCGAAAGAATTTGTCATATTATATCCACCCAACCCCCCCCTTTCTCCTTTGTCTGCCTTATTATCAAGGAGTACGTGATGGGTGAGATGCTCAACTCTGGCTTCTTCTCCAGTACTATGGCTGAGAATGTGGTGAAACCTACAAATCATCCATCCCAAGTCTTTCCTTTTGTGAATTTGTTCTCCTCCATTCTTACCTAATAACTACTGCTGCTGCTGCCATTTCATTCTTTCCTATATTCTCTGTTTCTTTGTATTTTGCTGCCACTTCCCAGCTTAGTAACATGAAAATATCCACATACTCTCCCTTTCATATTTTCTCATTTCTGGCCAGCAGGACATGTACCCCTACTCTCATCCCAGAAGCTCCTATCTCCCTTGTTCCTTTTCCCTCTCTCTCCACTCCTCTTTCCCTTTCCTTCGTCACTTCTTTGTCTGACCTAATCTCTGCCAGTGTTGACTCCATCTGTCCCAAACCCCTTGTCCTGAGTGCCGAAATAATTTAGCTTATATACTCTGATGCTTTCACCCACATAACCGGCTGCATTACCTGTGGCCTTGTCCGTTCCTTGTTGCCTGCTGTCCTCCTGATGCCCAAGTATGTTCCCCTGTGGTTGAAGGGCTGCTTGCACTAACAGTGGCTGAGGAGGAACCATTGTGCACAGGGGATCCAGTCTGGGCTCCACTGGGGAAACCACAACCTAGTCCTGGGGAGGTACTGACTGACCTGGTCAAAGGCTGTAGAGGTACTGGACTGGCCACCCTGGGAGGTACCACTAACAGTGGCATGCCTGGTTGGGCTTGTGGCCTCTCAGCTGGCCATTTCCCTTTGCCCCCTAACCCTTCCCCACTTTCCTTTTCTCCTCAGATCTCCCTGGTTCCTCCCCTTCCACCATTTCCCGCATTCTATTGGATTTTTCTGCCAGCTCCACTATAGCCCTGTAGGCATCCTCTTTCAAAAGCCTGTTCTTCTTTGGTGCCATGTGCCTTGCTTCTTGCAAACTGTGAAGACAACTGACAAAATTCCATTATTAATCCTCTGCTGTCAGTAGTCACTCATACAACCAAGCCCACTTTTTCAGTTCTCTTTTTTTTTTTTACTATTGTGCATTTAAAACATTCCCATATGTATACTGTGTATCTTAAAACATTCCCTTATGTATCCCCCCTGCCCATCGCTGAGGCCTCCTGTTCACCCTCTGGGCCTCTGGTGTTCCCTCGTGGCCCTCCTGGGCCTATTTTGCCCCATGCACGATCCCTTTTTTGCAGCTGATCCCCTTATGGGACCTCTTACTGTCCTTTTCCCCCTCCCATACCTTGTCCCCACTCCCTGCCCTTCCCTTGCCTGTGTTCTCTCTCGCGGCTTTAAAACTTCCTGGCATGTGACATCGTGCCACGTGGCTAAGCTCCTCTTCCCAGCCTGCAGGCCTGCTGCTCATCCTCACCTTGGGAACCTGCAGGTCCTCTCCTTTCTCTCACCATAATGGAACGCTCTTTCTTTAGCTCTAAACAGAGCTAATAGCAGAGAAAAAAAACCCTTACTGCTCTTCACTCCCCCTTAGGCTGCCAGGATCCTACCATGTTGCCATAACAGCAAGGAGCCGTGCAGAGAGGGGAATGTAATCTCCTCCTGTAGACTCAATGCAGTAGCAGGGGGTGGGGTGGTTCATTCACAAAAAACACACAGTGAGGCATGCCTGTGGAATGCTCTGTGGTGAGCTGCTCGTCATTCGAAACTGAAGGCATTAAAGGAAGCTATTTCCCAGCTTGCTCCTCCTCACCTTAATCCTCTCACGGCACTGTGCCCGCACTCTTGAGCCTCCTAGGAGCATCGAGAGCACTGGACCTCATGTAAGGAGCGAGTGACGCTCCGTTGTACCCACAGCCTTGGGGGGATCCTTATTCTGGTAAATTCCCGATGCAAAACCAATGAATTCTCCACAACAATTTAAAGAAAAAGCATACCAAGGCCAGTAAAGCTCCAAACTTGTTCTCAGTCCACTAAATGCAACTTCCCATCGCATCACCATATTAAGGCCAGAGAAGGCCTAGTCATTACCGCTTCCTAAACAATTTCCATTTTAAAGAAAAACTAATCTCAGGCTTTTTCTGACTGTAGAAAGTTACTCAAGCTTATAACTTAGCACTTGTCTCCCACAGCTGTAAGGCCCTTACCAAACCATGAAGTAGGCCCCTCAGCCCAACCAACAAAATTGCGTGCATAATTGCTCTGTCCCCGTGCTCACAGCAACAAAAATAGTTTGAGGCAAGGATTTCTGCCTCTCCTATTTGGGGCTACAAGGCCTTTAAACAATCTGTGAGCCAGTCCTGCCGACCAAACAAAGCAAAAAACCACATGGTGCTCTCACCCTTTCAAACGGCTGTTCCTCCAGGCTGATTCTAAGCCCCACGGCTAACTCTCTAATATACTGCCTCCTGGCCATTGTTTACACATAAAATCCATTATACATTACTACCTATCATCGACTAACCTGCAATCTCCTTTTTTTTTTCTTTAAAAGGTTTCTACTACATTCTGGTTCCTTTAAACAAATTCAATGAAAACCAATTTTTTTAAACAATATATTTCTTTCACTTCATCCTTGGTTGCCATAGTTGTTTGCTTCTTACCTGATTATTTGCACAAACCTCTGCTCCAGTCACTGCCAATCTGAGGTGCTGCAGTTTACATAGTATCACTCCTGTGCTGCCCATTATGTACCTCCTTTTGCCCTTCCCCTTCCTGTTGCCTGCCTATTTTTCTGTCTCCCTGTCCTCCCTTCCCTTTCCTCCTCCCCTTCTGAGCACACTATCTTCAGGTAAAGGGAAGGGTGCACCAGTACAACTTGGTCTGCCCCTTAAAGGGCAAACTCCAATGTTGAAAATTTGCAGTGAAAATATTAAAAAAACTGGTGAAGTCACGAGTGTGCATAGAAACTGTGCAACGCACACCCGTAATGTAATTAGTTTGGGAATTTTATACAGCAGATTGTCAACACACACATTTTGGGACCTCTGCTCATGAACAGTGTCACTGTGATTTTCTTAATCTGTCCTGAACAGTGATTTCCCACAGCGACCACTCATTTCTGCACTGAAAGTGTGAAAACACATTTCGGCCATGGTGTGAAAAATGACAGCTGTACTGTTCATAAGGAAGTGTGAAAAAATGACAGTGGTGAAAATCTGGACTGAAAATATTACAAATTCATGAACTTACGAGGGTGCATGGAAACTGCTCAATGCTCGCTCATAACACAGTCATTTTATGGACTTTTGTCACCAGATTTTTAACATAGCCATTTTAAGACATCCTACTCATGAACAGTGTCACTGCAATTTTCTTAATCTGTCCCAAACATTGATTTTGCACACTGACTGAGCCATTGTGAGCTACATGCGTGGAAACACATTTTGGGCAAGATGTGAAAAATTACAGCTGCACTGCTCATAAGAAGGTGTGGTAAAATGGCAATGTTAAAAAATCTGGAGTGAAAATATTAAAGATTCGCGAACTTATGAGCGTGTGTATTAACTGTGCAATGCACACTCATAAATCAGTCATTTTTGAGAATTTTTTCACCAAATTTTCAACATAGGGTTTTTGGGGGCCTACCTCATGAACTGTGACACTGTTGTTTCTTATATCAGTCCCAAAAGGTGGTTCCACGCAGTGACCACGAAATCACCTTTTGATGCCGATTACACCATGACAGTGCCAGAATTCCTGAGGAGGGGTCCCAAAAACCCCATTCCAAAAAATGCCTGAGATATGCATCAAAGATGAAAAAACACTATTTATTCCTTTATACAGCTTACCGGCATTTCTTCAGTTCGTGGTCAGCTTTGAAGAGTGCAGACATGTTCCCGGTCCACTGATGATTGTCTCGCCAACCAGGGGTGAGGTAGAGGTGGGGGTGTGGGGAGGTGGATGCAGAGAGGTGGGCATGGGTTGGGGGGCAAGACAATCAACGCTGGACCGTTCTTTTCTTTTCAAGGGTTTGTTTTCTTTTAGGAGGATGACGGAACTTGTGCCATGCTGAGGTGGGCTCCCAGCATGGCAGCTGGAAGATTTTTTTGGGGGGGTTTAATTGAGCTGACAGGGGATTGGGCACCCCCGTCGCCTCCTCCCGGAAAGATAGTCCTAGGAAAAGTTCACTTCAAACTAAATTTATGTTACAGGAAGAGAAAGCAGAGACGTATACATGCAGGATTGCCGCAATATGCTAATCAACACTATCTTATCGCTGTTCAATGAAGTGGAGCTCTCCCTTTCAACTGTACAGCACTGCATTTTCGACTGCTGTCATAGACAGCTGCAGCATTCATTGGTGAACTGTGGCCACACCTGCAAATACACTGACTGAATTGGAAGACAGGGTGCCACACCTACAAAAACTCAGATGATGGCACTATGTTTCTTGCACATGCGTGCAAGCAAACATAATAAGCCAAAAGTTGCTGTTTCAGCACTACTGGTTGTCACCTGAACTACAGTATATGGCTTGTCTTACAAAGTTACAAATGCTGTGTGGTTCAGTTTAGAGAAACAAAACTGTGAACCAAGAGATTCCACGTTTCAAATTCCACCATTCTGTCTGAAATTAGCTTTCAAGTGTTTTGGTAGCTTTTTCTGACAAAGATAAAGCACAAAACCGAGATTTGTACATGTGTCAAAAACATTGAAAATCATAAGCCCTGGTTTCAAATCTCACTACAGCTGCCAGATCACTGTCTAAAATTGAGCAAGTAATCCACCTGAGCTATAACACTGAGTGGTAGCCTGAACTCTTGCGTAGACACCACTGATTTATACATAAAAGTGAAGATGACACCAATGTAACTCAACTATAGGCTGATCTCTATCTTTTCCCCCCCATCAAAGGCTTGGGATAAAATTGATTCTGACCAATTGGTGTCCTACTTAAATAAGTGCAACCTGTTCTGTGAACAACAACACAGCTTTAGAAAACTCCATAGCACAGGAACCACACTGGATGATTATACCAACCAGCTGCAAACAGCGCTTGACAAAGGGCACTTGGTAGGTGCTACCTACATAGACTGGACTAAAGCATTCAATCTCATAAACCATCAACTGCTGCTGGACAAGCTATCAGCACTGGGCCTCTCAACAGAAACCCTTTCTTGTTTTAGGTGCTACATTTCAGGGAGGATACAGAGGTTAGGAAGGGGTCATCTCAAATGCCAAAAGTGTCAAAGTTGGGGTCCCACAGGGGTCTATACTTGGCCCTCTCCTCTTCTGTCTTCTTATTAACAGATTTCCTGATGCCTGCCCTCTATCCAATATGCTACTATATGCAGATGATGTGGCAATCTATAATAGCACACAGATGGTAGGCCTCTCCAGTGATCTCCAAAGCAGCTTCAAGTACCTTGAAGAATGGTTTACAAGAAACAAATTTGTACTTAACTACAAAAAAACAAATACAATGCTGTCTGTGGGGCAACATCACAAGAAGAAGGTCTCCCCACTGGTTATCCTCAATGCACATGGTGTCAGCTTGGAACAATCTGAAATCTTTACGTACCTGGGTATCACTTTGGATGATACTCTCTCATTTGCCTCACATGTTGACAAGATAGCTAACCAGATCAATCAGAAACTTGAAGTGTTCTGTAGGCAAAGACGAAATCTTATCACTTGATGCTAGATGCATGGTGGTCTCTGGAATGGTACTCCCACTCATTGACTATGGTCTCTTAATTTATGGTGCCACCTGTGAGACTGTCCTTAACAGGATACGCATGGTCCTCAACAAAGCCTGCTGCTTTGTTTGTGAGGTAGAAAGATTAACTCACACCTGCTCCCTGTACTCTCAAACTTGATGGCTTCCACTTCAAGAAAGGCTAAAATATCAGATTTGCCTATTAGCCAGAAAAGCCCATCTGGGCCTCACCCCAGTTGCAATCAGAGACCTGCTCCACCCGGTCAAAAATAACTACTAGACTAGGAGTATGTCCAGACAACCCCTTGAAGTGCCTTATTGTAAAACCAGTCTAGGGAAGTGCTCATTTGCTGCCCAAGCTGCATGTGTGATGAACGACCTCCCGGAACCCATATTGGGTCTACCCAATATTTTCCAGTTTAAGACCTCCTTAAAAAAGAGCTTATAAGAAAAGTCACCTGCTGTTGTTATACAATAATTCATTTCCCCATGTTTCATATGTTAACCCACCATTGCCTGCAACCCATTTATCCTGCTGGAATTTCATGACTGTAACCCCTAAATGGAAAATGTCCGAGGCTTTACATTGTATGGTTTTATCTTGTATGTTCAGTTATCATACAGTGCCATCTAATCATGGCTCATTACCCTTATGAATCATTACTGATTCCATTTCTAGTATCCTATTTGCTCCATTGTCAGAACCAGACCAGGCTCTACCTGGGCTAGCACTGTACAGTATATATGTCCTTTCTTTTTTTAAAAAAATGTATAGTAGACCAGGCTTTATCCTAATGCTCCCTTGTCTGAATCTGAGCAGGCTCTGTTTGGGCTAGCACTGTTAATGTCCTCTTCTATAAAAATGCACCGTTGACCAGGCTCTCCTTGAGCTAGTTCATGTTCTTTAAATGTAATGTAATCATTATTGACGTGGAACCTCTGGAAAAGAGCACTCATGCTCAAAGGTGTTATTCCGAATGTCTAATAAATAAATAACACATACAGTAAGTATGACATCACTGATTTATACATATAGTTACTACATCATCACTCTGTCAGCTGTCACCCACCCTTATGGCACTACTTCAACACTCTGCAATGAGTGTATTCAGTTCCTCACACTCTCTCCCCATCTATCTTCTCCCACAGTAGAGACAAATGACTCAGTACTTGCCTTGCTTCCCCCATCACATGTGTGCACCAATATCATAAGTATTAAAGAATGAAAACACTGCTGCCCATACAAAAAAGAAAAGTACCGTCATCCAATTTCCTATAATGCGCTCATCCCACATGGCCGTCCTCTTTTCAAAGCTGAACTGATTATCTTCCAGGGCACACATCACACATTGCAACAAATGCCTTCTAGATGCAATGGAACAAATAATTTTTTTTATTAGCAACTGAGCTGCAAAACACTCACTTGTGTTACCCTCTGTAAATCCACAGCAGCTGTTCTACACTGCTGAATCTCTGTAGCACCTGTAGCACCTCAGAACAAATACTTTGCTTTTTAAACAATAAATAAACTGCAGCTGCTGAATGCCATTTGTCTCTTAGAATGAGCTGATGCCAGGACACAATGGCTTTCAAAAACTGATCACTAAGAGCGTCTGTCATTTTGGCTTATAATTTTCACAAACTGGCAGCCTCCGCCAATAGAAACACACTTTGCTGGGTCACTCCTAAGAAAAACCCAGCAATGCCCACAGTAGGTGCATTACTACAGAGAACAGCACAAAAAAAACTCTTCATTTTCAAGATTTAAAAGCAAAAGTATCTCAACTAAATAACTCATTCCTATTGCATAAATTGAATATGCAACAGTAACACCAATTTGCAAACCATTTCATTTACATGCAAGCATTTTGACTTTTGGCACATCACTTGTGGCTTATGCCACTCACGAGGTTACCCAAGTCAGATTGCTCTCATGTGGATAAAAACACTATCACACTGGTCCCCATTTCATATCCCTTATGATATTCTTTGCAAAAAAATGTTAATGCACCCATTTCTCCTCAATCTCTCAGCTGTATTTGACACAGTAGACCATTGGGTACTTCTGGAGTGCCTGCGGGTCTGTTGTGTACTGGCTGGTACAGTCTTTGACTGGTTTTTATTGTTCCTTATGGGCAAGACACAGAGGGTGTTGTCAGAGATTTTTTCCTCAGCACTCCTGCCTCTGACATGTGGGGTTCCACAGGGTTAAATTTTGTCCCCCATGTTGTTCACGGTGTACATGCTGCCACTAGGAGACATCATAAGATGATATGTGCTGAATTTCAACTGCTATGCAGGTGACACTCAGCTATACCTGTCTTTTGTGCCCAAGGAGCAGGTGGTAGTCTTGGTGTTTAAACAGTGCCTTGCTAAGATCCAGGACTGGATGAAAGCCAACTGGTTAAAGTTGAATACAGACAAGACTGAGGTATTAGTGGTGGGAGCTAGTCACTCAGGGGTTAAGGTGTAACCTGGGCAAGTCTCTGGGTTGATATTTGGAGAATCCCAGCTGCTTACCTCAGCCAGAGCAAAGAATCTGGGTGTTGTTTTGGATTGTGGTTTGCACTTAAATCCCAGGTGTCAGCTATGGTCCAAGGTGCATATTACCATCTACAAAGCATCATCCAGATTAAACATCTGGTTCCCCCCAAATGATCTCCCATCCCTGGTCCATGCCTTTTTGACTTCATGGCTGGATTACTGCAACACTCTCTACCTGTGACTAGCTGGGGTTGATCTTTGCCGCCTGCAGCTAGTGCAGAATGCAGCAGCCAGGTTGTTTGACGTGTTCCAAGATCATGTCATATTACACATGTGCTGCGCTTTCTGCACTGGTTGTTGATTAGGTGGCAGATTACCTTCAAGGTAGGTTTGCTAATTTATAAGGCCCTGCATGGTCAGGGACCTGGTTAACTGCAAGGCCTCCTGTGTCCCCGCCACTCTGTCCATCCCCTCTGCTCCACTAATGATGGTTTCCTGGAGATTCCCAGAGTTTACCTTAAGACATCTGGCACCCAGGCATTCTCATTCAGTGCACCAATCCTGTGGAACTCCCTGCCTTAATATATCAGAGAATCTCAGTCCTTGGATATCTTTAAACAGGAGCTAAAAACATTTTTGTTTCATCAAGCCTTTTTATCTAATTAGTTAGCTAGCCTGATGTTAAGTAATTTTAGTTATGTTTATGCTATGTTTTACTGTTTTTATCATGTTATTACTGTAAAGTGCATCAAGTCACAATCAATAAAGTGCACTCGATAAATAAAAAATGATGAAGAGGACCAGTTAGGGTAACTTAATGCCACAAAAGTAGGGAAATGTGGCATTAGGGTTTCCAATCCTAACTTCCTAGCCTACCCCCCAAGCAAGAAAAGGAGAAAACACTAGGGTTTGGGCTCTCCCTAGTGTTGGTGAATCAGGGTTGGGGTCTTCCTTGGGGTTGTAAATCCTAATGCTCACCCCTTTCTCCAGCTCATAGGCTACAGTCCAAAGCACAAGGTGCAGTTCCAAGCCAGTGTCTCATAGTGATGCACTCTTTGAACATAGAGAAATATGCCTCACCACATCCTGCCAACACAATCTGTTATAGCTTTCTTCATGCAAGGCCCTGCAGGCTCTGCGTGAAGAAAGGAGGTCATGTGTGGCATAGTCTGCTCAGGGAATAGGGAGGGCATTAGGCCTGACAACCCCAAGGAAGACTCCCCCACTGATTTTCCAAGACTCTGAAGACCCAAAATCTAATTTTTTTCCCTTTGCTATTTGGGGGGTTAGGGTAGGGATTTAGGGTTGGAAACTTGAATGCCACACTTCCTTACTTCTGTGGTGTTAAGTTACCATAACAAATGCGTTCACAACATTTTTTTCATAGAATTTTTTTTCTTTTTGAGATAGTGGAATCATAACCTCATTCATGCAGGGCCCTTCAACTTGCATAAACAGTTACAGATATGCAGCACCCTGTGGGCCATGCACAATGGGAAGACTCCCTTTATCTGCAGAAGTGCAGGGCCTGGCACATTCTCTGTTTTTTTTGTTTTTCACATTTTCAAGATAGTCATTTTATGACTGCCTTTATAAACATGAGATGTAGCATTTATAGTACTGTTTATTGGCTGAAATGTCACTTCACACCAAAAGTGCAAATAAAGTTTCACCCAGAATTAAAAAAATGACATCTGTCACATTTATGAGGTGGTGTGGAAAAATGGTTGTTGAAAGCTTGGAGTCAAAATATTGAAAATTAGCAAAGTTATGAGTGAATGTTGAAATACTGCAACGTTCAGTCATAACCTGAGAACTTTACCATATCTGTTCACCAAATTTTCAACATAGTCTTCTTATTACCCCACCTCATGAACCAGGTAGGTGAACATTTTCAAATACCTGCCAAAATGTCATTGGGCACCACAAAAACTTCATTCTTTGCCACAAGTACAAAAACACATTTTGGCCAGTATTTGAACAAGCATTTTTCAATGCTGAATGTTGGCTTGCTAGCATTGGCATTGGTAGTGCAGGAGTTAGAGAAATGCATAATAGGAATGGCAGTGAAGTATTGAACTGATGCCAAACCCACCCCCACCCTGCAGAGACTGACAGGTGTTGGGGGTGTGCCTTTGGGTTGTCAGCCATAACGCTCATGGCATTTCACCTCACCCTACCCTGCAGATGCTGACAGGTGTCACGGTGTGCCTTGGGTGTTAGAGCCTTATACTCACCCCATTACATAAGAAAATAAGCTGAGATGGGTGTGGCATAGGAGAATGGGGTGAACATTGGGGCTGAAAACCCCAAGGCACACCTCACTGCCTGTCACTGGCTACAGGGTGGGGGTGGAATGGCATGAGCATTAAGGCTGACAATCCCAAATCACACCTCTGACACCTGTCAGTCTCTACAGAGTAGGGCGTTATGGTTGGAAACCCTAACGCCCCAGCTGTTTGTTGGTATTTATACTCCAAATTTTCAAAATGGGATTTTTGTGACCCGCCTCATGAACAGTGGCACTATCCTTTCATTACTCTATCCTGAAAGGTGGTTTTGCACAGCAACTTCACCATTTGGTGCCACAGGTGTGAAAACACATTTCTGGCAAGATGTGAAAAATGACAGCTGTACTGTTCATGAGGTGGTGTGAAAAAATGGCAATGTTGAAAATCTGGAGTGAAATTATGAAAAATTGGCAAAGCTATGAACATGTGTAGAAACTGTGCAATACATGCCTGTAACACAATCATTTTCTGGAATTTTTTCACCAGATTTTCAACATGGGCATTTTTGAACCTCTCCTTATGAACAGTGGCACTGTGATTTTGTTACTCTGTCCTGAAAGTTCATTTTCCACAGTGATCACACTATTCTGCACCACAGATGTGAAAACACATTTCAGGAAGGATGTGAAAAATTACAGCTATACTGTTCATAAGGAGGTGTGAAAAAATGGCAATGTTGAAAATCTGGAGAGAAAATATTAAAAATTGGTGAAGTTAAAAGCATGCATAGAAACTGTGCAATGCACACTCATAATGCAGTAATTTTTTGGAATTTTTTCACCAAATTTACAACATGGGCTTTTTTTGATCTCCCTCATGAACAGTGGCACTATCATTTTGTTAATCAGTCCTAAAAGGTGATTCTGTGCAGTGATCACTAAATCACCTTTTGGGACTGAGAAACTAAATGACACTGACATGTTCATGAGGTGGGGTCCCAAGAACCCCATGTTGAAAATTTGGAGCCAAAATTCCAAATAAATGGCTGAGATATCAACCTAAGTTGAAATCCCCCATTGCCTCCCATTATAAAGCTTACCATCATTTCTTCAGTTTGCATTCGGCTTTGAAGAGTGCAGACATGTTCTGATTCAGAGAAGATCACAGATCCTGACCTCCGGATGGTAAGTATGGGTGAGAGGGTGCAGGGAGATGGGTGCACAGAGGGAGGGTTGGGATGGGGAAAGGGACAAGGGAGACAATGGTGGATAGTTTTCTTGTTTCCAGGGGGAAATAAAAGACTGTGAGAGAAGGTTTTCTTCATTTACAGGTTACATAAAAAAAATAGGCACATTGGGGTGGGCTTCCAGTGTGCCACAATTCTGGGAGGTGGGATGCTGACACAGGGATTGTGCACCCTGATGTCAGCAAGGCATATAGATGGGTTGGGAGGGCGTGCATCCAACACCAGGAGTGGGCATCCCATTGTTGAAAAGGAAAGGGGAATCTGTTTAACCAGGAAAGATACACTAAGAGGGGATCCCAGCACAGGGATTGAGCCCCCAATATTGGCTTTATGGGAATTGTGTGGTGGACATCAGGAGCTGCTATATTTATTGAAATGTTTCAGCAGGAAAGGCACATAATGGAGATGTGTCATCAGCCGCTGCAATGATGAGCCTGTCTCTGATTGCAGCAGAAGATTCATTTCAACCTTTTGGCTCTTTCTGAAACTGCTGTCATTGCCAGCATGCTCACTGATTGGCGGCTGAGGGACGCACCCACTAAAACATCCCCTGCATTGGCCAACATTGACACACCTCTGAAATGTGCTACTATCACAAGATGTTGTTTGTGTGTGCATGTAAGCCAACATAAAAATGACAGCTATCAAGAGGTGGTATGAAAAATGGCTATGTTGAAAAGTTGGGGTCAAAATATTTAAAATACTGAAGTTATGAGTGAGCATAGATGCATTTCAACATACACTCATAACTTTGTCATTGTTACTATTTGACCCTAAATTTTCAACATAGCTTTCTTATTACCTTATGTCATGAACAATGGTAGTGAAAATTTTCAAATCCGGCTCTGAAAGTGATTTTGGCAAGTAACCACAAAATCACCTTTCAGTCCTGATTTGCCTAATTCCACAACCATTGATCATGAGGTGTAATCCCAAAAATACCATGTTGAAAATTTAGGGTGAAAATATGCAAAAATAATAAAGTTATGCATCAGATTTCAAAACCTCACTGAAATTCATTGAACTGCATATACTGTACCTTAGTTTCTCATACTGCAGTCTCTGGTTCCAGAATTAAGACATGTCTTTGACTGGAGAGTGGATCTATGCCATGGTACATGTTCAAGGTGAGTGAGGGTGTGTGGGGGTGTGGAGTGGTGAATGCTCAGTGGGAAATTGGGGTTGTGGGGTCAGATTGGTGAGGAACCATTTTATTTTTTACAGGTTTAAAAATAAAATTAAAAAAAATCAAAGATTGGTTTTCTTTATTATAGCTAAGATTTGGACACTGGGGAATGGGCACCCCAGTGTCAGGCTACACTTTGGGGAATGGGAGTGGGTCACTTGGTGGGGAAGGGGGTGCACAGAAGTGGTATGAGGGGTGGGCACCGAGGTCCACTTATGTATTACAAAAATAAACATACAGAATGACATCTGGGTCACCTGGCAGGGAAGGGGAGAAAGAAGTTGTACCGGGAGTGGGCATCCCAGTCCATTTAATAGACAGACAAACAGACAGACAGCCAGACAGACAGACAGACAGACAGACAGACAGACAGACAGACAGATAGATAGATAGATAGATAGATAGATAGATAGATAGATAGATAGATAGATAGATAGATAGAGAGACATTCAGAGAAAGAGAGAGACAGACAGTACAGGGTATTGGGAGTTCACTGCTCTCACTGCAGCCTGCAGCATGACTTCCAGCTGCAGCTGCAGAACTCCAGAAAGTCCTGCTATTCTCATACAGAGAACATGGGTGAACTGCTCCTCTTGCTAAGCTGGGATCCTTGGATTGTGTGGCACCCAGAAAAGGTACTTCTGGCATGTTTTTTAAAAACAAACTGCAGAAGCTAGCAAAACAGATCCTGTTTGGCTAGTCTCAGCTGTTTGTTTTTTTAAAAGAGATAATTTGAATGCATTTTTAGAAAGAACAGTGCTTTTTGCTGTTTTTGTTATTGCCTACAGCCAGATGGTTTGGAAGTTTGGTCTGAAGTGTTTAGGGTGGAAAGGGCTAGCCCCAGAATGGTACCCTTCATTGGTGTGGTAAAGAAATATTAATGGGACACATACAAATAATAGGGAGAAAGAAGTAAGTGCCTCAGCTGGGACTTGAGCCCAGACTGCATGGAATGCTGTTCTGGTTCTGCTACCAGCTGCCAGGTGACCCAGGTTCAAATCCTAGCAGAGGCACTTGCTTCTTTCTCTCTTTTTTCTCTCTCACATACAAACATACAAACCTGCCAGCAGATAAAGTCATTTTGGTCTATTGAGTCTGCTCAATTGTGCAGCTAGCAACCATTATATTGCAGCTGCCCCTCCCCCCCCATCCAGTGACCCTCCCCCTTAACCTGTCCTAATTTACTAATTCAGCTCCATACCACCTTTAAGTCCCACCGGGATTAGAATTGCTGATCCTTTGCCTGCTAAGCAAACACACATTCAGTGTGCCACTGAGCTGCAGATAATTTATGGATATACTTGATAAGAAGGCAAATAGGTTCCCTCACCTAGAATTGAACCACAGACCCTTTGCTTGTAAGACAAGCACACATCCTATGTGCCACCCGAAGAGCTCTTCTGTTTGTATATGCTGCATAAATATTTACACCTCACTCTTGTGATTGACAAAAAATATTAACCTATTCCCAAGTTATAAGGATTTGAAATTTTTGTTCTGAGCATGCAAATTTCAGTTCTGAGCATGCTCAATAGAGTGTCAAACATCTATTCAGAAGACCCTACTGAGCATGATCAGAACTAAAATTTCAAATCCTTATAACTTGGGAAAGGATTAAATATTTTTTCACCAGACCCAAGAAAGGCACCATTCTGGAACATGCCCTTTCTACCCTGAACATTTCAGACCAAAATTCCTAACCATCTGGGTTCTATTTGATGACAAAAGAACAGCAACCCCCCTCCCAATTTTTTCCTAAAAGTGCACTATAAGGATCTCAGAATCCACACATCCAATTGAAGCAAAACATGGCATGTTAAGAGGCTTTGCACCGCAGATGGCATGAGCAAAATTCCATGCACATCTGTAGAATGGGGCAAAACTGCTAAAGTGCAAAGCTAGGGGTTTAACATTAAACAGCCTACTCAACCCTAACTACAATGGCACTATCACACCACTATAAGATACATATTATAAAAATGTATTTGTTGTACAACTGTGGGCAAGAAAAAGCCTCTGAGTACCCCAGCCCTCCTCTCACAGGCATGCAGTGTCCACTCACTCTGTTCAATAGCAGCACTTTGTAGCAGGTGAAATCCTCCTACTGTATTTTGGATTAATGAAAATAGAGAATCAGTTTTTAAGGGGCTGCAGGAATGCCTTGCAGCCACAATAAGTTTGATTTAAGGTATCAAATAAAAATGAGAACCTGTTGAGACCTGAGATATTCCAAAATGGAGGTTGCTGTGAAGCTAAGCCACACAGATGAGACAATGACAGATAAACAGATGCTGAAGTAACTGTAGCAGCAGTGCTAGAAATGACCAAAACTTGTGATCTGTTGGAGGCACAATTTATGGTTATGGAAGAGACCATCAATGGTATGCTGGTAAGGATTATGCATCTGGAGTAGACAGTTCAGAGAATGTCAGAGGAGGTTCGGAAAGGAGAGCCTGAGGCTGTGCCAGAAGAAGTGTGGAGAGTTCTTGAAAGTGCTATTAAGCAGGACTGCAGCAGTGTCCATGAGATAAAGGCCACTGGAGAGGAGACTGTTCAGACAAGCATCAAGGTGGTACCAGAGAAAAGGGCTGTCCTGGAAGAAACCAGAGTTGTGGACTGTTATGGTTACCAGGATAGGACAGCTGAAGAAGACAGCACAGCAGTTTTATGCGAATGTGAGGAAATGCTGATACCTATGTCTGTAAGTACTGTTAACCATGTTATTGATGCTGAGGAGGGCGTTGTAAAGGCTGAAGGGACTGTTAAGACTGTTTTGGCTGTGAGTTCAAATAACTGTTCAGCTATATGTATGACTGAAAATTCCAGCATGTTAAGCTTTGGTAAAGAGAGAATGTGTGAGATCTCTAGCAAAGATGAACTGGTTTATGCTAAACCATATAACATAAGAAAGGGCAATGAGCTGCTTAGGAGGTGTTTTAACCCTCAAACTAGATGCATGGAGGAGCAGATGGTGATACACAAGCGACTCGGGCAGCAAGTGTTGGCAACTGCCCACATTGGCCTCAGTGGACAGCACTTGAGGTGGCATAAAACCGTGGCCTGCCTAATAGCTCACAGCTATTGGCCTGGAATTTTCAGCCAGGTAAAAAAGTTCTGCAGGTCCTGTATGGTATTGCCAAGTGTGTGAAGTCCTTCTGTAATAAAGTGCACTGCCCTATGGGACATTTTAAAAGAACTTGTCTCACCTTCTGTGTCTTCATCCAACCCACCATCCCACATATGGTGTCAGAATTCCAGGCCAATAGCTGTGAGCTATTAGGCAGGCCATGGTTTTACTCCACCTCAAGTGCTGTCCATTGAGGCCAATGTGGGCAGTTGCCAACACTTGCTGCCCGAGTTGCTTGTGTATCACCATCTGCTCCTCCATGCATCTAGTTTGAGGGTTAAAACACCTCCTAAGCAGCTCATTGCTCTTTCTTATGTTATATGGTTTAGCATAAACCAGTTCATCTTTGCTAGAGATCTCACACATTCTCTCTTTACTAAAGCTTAACATGCTGGAATTTTCAGTCATATATATAGCTGAACAGTTATTTGAACTCATAGCCAAAACAGTCTTAACAGTCCCTTCAGCCTTTGCAAGGCCCTCCTGTTCAGCATCAATAACATGGTTAACAGTACTTACAGACATAGGTATCAGCATTTCCTCACATTCACATAAAACTGCTGTGCTGTCCTCTTCAACTGTCCCATCCTGGTAACCATAACAGTCCACAACTCTGGTTTCTTCCAGGACAGCCCTTTTCTCTGGTACCACCATGATGCTTTTCTGAACAGTCTCCTCTCCAATGGTCTGTATCTCATGGACACCACTGCCGTCCTGCTTAATAGCACTTTCAAGAACTCTCCACACTTCTGCTGGCACAGCCTCAGGCTCTCCTTTCTGAACCTCCTCTGACATTCTCTGAACTGTCTGCTCCAGATGCATAATCCTCACCAGCATACCATTGATGGTCTCTTCCATAACCATAAATTGTGCCTCCAACAGATCACAAGTTTTGGTCAGTTCTAGCACGCTGCTACAGTTACTCCAGCATCTGTTTATCTGTCATTGTCTCATCTGGTTGGTTTAGCTTCACAGCAATCTCTATTTTGTCCTTTATGCTCTCTGTTAACTGTTTCTTGTGTCTAAGTCCTCTTCCTTGTTTTGGGGACATCTCACCTGCTGAACCTTTGTGCCTTGGTCAGGCACTGGTGAAACATCCCACTTCTGACACCATATGTGGGAGGGTGGGTTGGATGAAGATACAGAAGGTGAGACAAATTCTTTTAAAATGTCCCATTGGGCAGTGCACTTTATTACAGAAGTGCTTCACACATTTGGCAATACCATAAACAGTTCAACAATGCAGATCTGGAACTTCTGTGTTGCTCATACTGATTGACTAGTCAGGATGATCTTCAGCAACTGTAATAAAACATGGCTTATAGGGCTGTTGGTTCCCACTCAGCCAGTAGGCTCACAGGGACAAATCCAGTGCCTGAGGGTGGTCCTACTTGTACCTGTAGTTTTGCAGCCAATACTTTAGGAAGACCAATCACCCCTCTAGCTTCTCAACTCAGCTCAACTCAGCAACAATGATGACCAGTAATCAAGGAACCTAGAGGGAGAGGACATTCCAAGTTCATCATTGTTGCCTACATTACAGATTTTTCTGGTTGCTATTTGGTAGAAAGCAAGACGCAAGAGGAGAGGTCCCAAGATAAGATCTGAGCTGTGGAGAGAGCAGTCCTCTGTAGGAGTGAAACTGGCTGATGCAAAAGGGGAGTAGTTGTTGCTGGAAGCAGTCTCAGAAAGACTGACCAGTGGTGGTGCTACTCAAGGCTGGGATGTTTTGAACCAGAGCTGAGTTGAGAAGCTTGAGGGGTGATTGGTCTTCCTAAAGTATTGGCTGCAAAACTGCAGGTACAAGTAGGACCACCCTCAGGCACTGGATTTGTCCCTGTGAGCCTACTGGCTGAGTGGGAACCAACAGCCCTATAAGCCATGTTTTATTACAGTTGCTGAAGATCATTCTGACTAGTCAATCAGCATGAGCAACACGGAAGTCCCAGATCTGCACTGTTGAACTGTTTATGGTATTGCCAAGTGTGTGAAGTACTTCTGTAATAAAGTGCACTGCCCTATGGGACATTTTAAAAGAATTTGTCTCACCTTCTGTGTCTTCATCCAACCCGCCCTCCCACACACTTGCCTTCTTAATTCCTAAGATGAAGCATGAATTTGCCAACAAGGCATTTGTATTGACAGCAATAGACACCTAGAACAAACTCCCTTCCAGATGTGGAATGTTTCCAGCTTGTAAGTGATCAAGTCCAGTCTTTTCAGCTACCTTAGAACCCCATGTGTTTGTTTGGTCCAGAATCCCCATCTATCTGAGTATGATAATGTTGCATAACAATGTCCATGCTCTTTATTTGCAGTGAACTCACTTTGTTAGCTTGCTTTGATTACCGTTTGGATGTACTTATCTTTAGATCTTGTTTGTTTTTCCTGTGTATACTTTAGCCTGTATGTAACTATTCCTGCTGGACTATGTTATCCTGCTGAATTCTGTTATCCTCCAAGAGACCCCCATGAAAATGAGATGCTGCCTCTCATGGAGCAATCCTGATTAGAGTAATTTCAAATAAATAAATCCATTTTTACTAAGTTGGAAACAAGTGGTTCACATTTTGCACTGAAAAGACTAGTTAACCATGCCAAGAATGTGGTGTTTTGTCTGCTGCATTGCTCTGTTTACATCCAGTTATAGTAGAAGCAATTGATTCAGCATGTTATCCCAAGATTCTCTGCAGATACCCAGAAAAAAGATTTTGCTGCATATGTTGCAGGAAATCTCATGAAAATCCCATTAGAGATCTCCAGAGATTTTGGAAAATAAATTGCTAAATCAACTGTTACTACTAATAATGGATATGGAAATCCATGAACAGCTACAGTATACAGTATATTTCTGTTTAACAACTTATGGTGAGCTTTTGGCTTCCCAACAGCTAGGCTTCAGGCCCCATCATTAGTGCTGTGCAAAAATAAAATTCCACTGCCAGAATTACTTAAATGTCAGAATTTTGCTTCCGTAAAATTTTGGAATGCTCTTTGGCAACTTTCACAAAATTCAGATTACAGTGGTGGAATGAACATATAAATTGCAGAATAATGTGTTGAACTGTGGAAAGAAATTCCACAGGACTGATTACTGAACTGTGGAATGATTGCACGTATTGTGCCTTGATGTATTCAAAAGCAGAATGGAATTTCTCAGAACTGTCATTCTGCAGTTCCTGTTTATCATTTCACAATTCAGCCAGACTGTTTTGTGGAATGGGACAAACATTTGTCAGACTCATTTGTAGGATTAAGATTTTGTAAAATTCAGAATTTCTGTGAATTCAGAATTTACAGTCTCCACTCAGCACTATGCAGCTTCTTCCACCATTACTATCTTGCTAGACTAAACTTCCATAGTGGCACAGTTTTTGGAAAACAAATGATGTGTAGAGGTAGGAGGATGTGCACATGGACCTGCTTAAGGCCTTCAACTTGGTCAACCGTGCACTGCTGCTATAGAGGATGTGCTCACTGTGGAGAACAGTGAAAGCAACTTTTCTCAGTTTAGGTTTTGTTTTGAGAGAAACAGCTGCTGTGTGTGGCAGGCCAGTGATCAGATGTACTTCCAATAAACATGGCAGTACCAGAGGAATCCCTCTTGGAACCAATACTTATTTTCATAAATACCATACCACTTACAACAGAGGGTTCAAGAATTAAGTCATATGTCAATGACGCAATCATTTTGACGTGCTACAAATTCTTTAGAGGTACAAAATGTACTGCAGAAGGATTTTGAAAACTTGTTATATTGGCTTATAAAAACTGTACCAAGATCATTACAATCACACACAAAAACTCAAGCATGGCTGTTCTGGACACCAGCTAAACTTAAAACTTTCCTTTCTGATGATTTTCAGATCTGGACCATGGATGACACCCCGTAGGTCATGTCTTCCTTGAATTTTAGATATTATGCTATTGGGTATATTTTAAAATCTCACAGCATCTGGGAGCACTGTGAAGAATCAGCTTTTTTTTTGGAACAGGCAACCAAATGTAAATTTGAAATCAATGTACTGTATTTCCCCTGGTCTCAGTAATGCCATCCTGATCTATCATATTTATTATAAATTTGCAAGATTTTACTCTTTTTTAAGTGTGCTTTATTGATGTTTTTCCAGAAACAAAACAGAGAACATTCAAACATCAATAATAAGATAACAAAGTGAGTACAATAATTGCATAACTTAGGATAACCACTCAAACACAAACTACACTCCTCTATCCCATCCTTCCTACTCCTCCCCACCCACCCCTTACCCTCCCCCTTCCCATAGCACCCCTAGCAAGATTTTCACTCTATTACACTGGTTCCCCCTAGTTCTTTGCCCCAGACCATTGCTGATTATTGGAGCACCTCAGCTGGTTTCCCCTTTTTCTGATGTGGGACAGGCAATGGCTGTTATTCCATTTTAAGTGCTTAAACAACAATTCCCCAGTTTCTTGATAATCTAGTTATCTTTGGTAGATTCAAAATATACCTTGCATAAAAGTCAGTCAAGGGGGTTGTTTTAGCTAAAGGCAAAGGCACACTGTCCTTGTAGGTCTCATTATCCCCTTCTACCAGAACAAACAACCTTCCCATCCAGCCTTATCTATCCCACTCATGTTGAAGATCATCAATGAGTATAGTGCCCTTTCCAATTATAAACTGAATATTGATCAAACAGTTGTATTTCCTCTCAACCACATAACTTTAAGACAATATGTCATGAATTTGGGTCTGTCATGGGAAAAGACTCTCTCAAATATTTAGGAATAGATCTCTCTAGAAGTCCAACTCTTCTCCAAAAGAAAAATTTAGGTGCCTTATTGCTCACTCTTACCCAAGATCTAAAAATATGGACCCTTCTCCCCCTTTCTCCATGGGGTAAAATTAATCTGATAAAGATGAATGTTTTTCCCCGTCTTTTTTATCCACTTAATTTGTTAAGCTTGTGGCTGCCTTTGTCATGGTTTAAGAAGGTACATAGCCTTTTTATTGATTTTATTTGGACCAACAAGAAACCACTTCTGGCTTTTCATAAACTAGCAGCCCCTAAACTTAGGGGAGGCCTCTGTCTCCCACATGTAGGTCTTTATTACTGGGTCAGTCATGCTAGTAAATACCTTAGATGGTTAATCCCAGAAGAAGCTCAAAATATGTTTCCTTATACTCCAATTTGGCTCAAGATAGAGCTAGCCCAAATAAAGTATCATCGCCTCTTCCCTTCCATGCTTTTATATACAAGGGCAAAACATCTTCCCATATGACTATGCAACACTCCAATCGCCACCTCCATAAAGGTGCACTCTCAACTGTGAGCTTTTTTGAAATATGAACATTCCCGGGATTTGGCACAACTCTTAACTGGCAATCCCAATCTCAAGATACATGGCAAAATGTTCTCTCCTTCTTGGCTACCATGCTTTAAAGATTGCCCTCTCTCATACTTTACAAACACAAGAGATGGTTCTTGGTTATCTTCCCCTGAGATTATTGCCAAAGCAGGTATTCCAAACTCGAACATTTTTAAAATCTTCCAGCTATGCCACCTGCTGGTGAAAACTTTGGGTGAAGTCCCTTTGCACTTGATGGACCCTAAATTTCAAACCAAGATGGTTCCTCTAGCAGGCCTTCTGCATGCTGTGTCCAAGATGTTTAATTCCTTATATGAATGGCTTACCAGAACACTTTGGTTCATCCAATTATTTGGTCCTTTCTTTTCCCTGAGGAAAACATTAACTGGTCCACTCTATGGCAGGGTTGCTATAAGCGTATTACTCAAGAGAGGTTTTGTCTCACTCAGTTTCATATATTACACAATTTATATTACACGCCACATAAATTGGCCAAATATGGTATTGCCCATTCTTCCACCTGTTTGAGATGTTCGCAAGATAAAGGTAACCTACTTCATGTTTTCTGGTCGTGTCCCAAGATAGTCCCTCTGTGGTCCATTATTAAGCAAAAAGTAGACCCCCTTTTAGGTCTTAATGATTTGTTCTCCCAAAAAATCTGTGTACTGGGGGATTTTTCTGAGATCCCAGTTCTGGCTCATAAGTTTTATATTGCTTTAATTTCTATGTCAGTCAAAAAGTTAGTCTTGAGACATTGGAAGGATACCGAGGTGTATTCCTATCCTGAATGGTTGAGGGAATTACTTGCTAATCTCAGAACTGAAAGAACGATTGCAAGCCTTCGTAACAGCACTTCCATGTTTAAAAAGCTCTGGGACCCCTTTCAAGCTCTGTATTCTCTACAGCCTGCCTAAAATTGCTATCTTGAATAGATTTATTATCGATTTTCTTTTATACTCTTATACATTTACAATGTGTAAAAGTGGGGGGATGGGGGAAGGGGTAGCGGGGATGGGTGGTGGGGAAGGGCAAGTCTTTCCATTTTCAGGTACTGTCTTTATACTGTAATGATTATGTTGCCTTGTCCTCTGTTTTGTAAAACCTGTTAATAAACTTTAAATTGCAAAAAAAAAAAAAAACAACCTTACACAATGTCTTGGAGGAAATGGTCACATACATACATTTATTAAGCTTGTGCAAAATACATCCTGCAGCATGCGATGCACAGCTCAAGGGTCTCAACAAGGTTCTGAACAGTGAACACCTCCCACCAATCCATCCCTTAGTCTATGGGAACCTGCAAGCAGACACAGGTCCAAAAGATACAGCCTCAGGAGGGATAACCTCCACCATGGTGAGGGGGCCCAAGAGCCTGGAAATGTGTACCCTTCCCCTGCCGGATGGTGCTTCACCCTCAAGACAAGTTGGATAATGTTGTCCTCTGGCTGGCCCAACCAGACTGCTGGTCATCAGAGCCACATCTCATGCTGGCCTGGGGGAACCTTTCTGGAATGTACGTGGGTTCCTATAATTTCCCCTTGTACTATTCCTTGTGAGACTACTGTGCCACCAGAGGAGGGATGAAATCCACCCCCCAGTACCTCATGCTAATATGTCTCCAAGTCCTCATGTATGGATGCCAAAGCATGTCACAATCTATGTCTGATAAATGTACACCATACATGAGCATATGGCTTGGGTACTGTTGTAACTATGTCATCATACCTTCCCTAGGGCCCAAGATCCTTGAGAGAATAGTCTGTGACCAATCTGTCACATACCTCAAAAAATACAGAGTCTGGTGTGTATTGTAGCATGGCTTCTAGAAGCTCCACAGGAATACACAAACTACCATCCTCGTCTTCTCAGTACTGGATGGCACACTGTTCGAAGTAATCCCATATTTAAGTACCTCGGTGTGTGGTTAGATAGTATGCTTGACTTTTCTGCCCACATTGATACAATCCATGACAAACTCTGCCTCAAACTTTGTGCCTTGTACTGCAGTGAGGACTGCCATTCTCCCCAGGTCCACTGGGAGCTAGTCACCAAACTGGTTCTCTTGATTTTTGACTATGTGGACTTGGCTTATGGCACTGCCCCCTCCACTTGCCTTGCTTAACTGAACACCCTCTGCAACACCTTCTGCTGCTTTGCTACCAACTCACCCTCTCATACTCACCACTGCTCCCTTTACTCCTCCCTATCTGTCCTCCCTCTCCTCTCACATCACCAATCCCACTTTGCTTTCCCAATTTCTAAGTACTGGTTGGGGTCCCTTCCCTCATACCTATCCCGTCTCCTCCATCCCCCTATCCTCCTACACCATGGCTCAAGAGACCCATGCACATTTTCTCTTCCCCACTCACACTCATCATTTGGGAGATCTGCTTTCTCATCCTGCATCCTCTCCCTCTGGAACTGCTGCCCTCCTCTATCCATCTCTCACTTCCCTTCCCCTCCCCCCATTGGATGCCAGTTAAAAACCCACCCCCCTCGCTCCTGCTAACCATCTTCCCAAATCATTCCTTACCCATGCCTGGCTATTAACCACCCTTTACCTCTCCCTCCCCCCAACCTCATAGTTCTGGCAACTTTCTTGAAGTTTATTAGCCTGTTTTGACTCCTACTTTTAGCATAAGCTCAGCCTCCCTTCTCTCTGGCACTATGCACTTTTTGAGTTTGTCTGATTTGCACAGCTGTTTTGTATGCTGATTTATTTGTCCTCAGTATGCAATTGTTTGCCATTTTGTCTGTACTGCACTCAAGTCATACTTTTTATGTGACCCTAATTGTAACCACAACATCTGACTGGCTGTATTTTGTTTGTAATTGTGCTTCTCCCATTCCCCTTTCCACTGGGTCACCCCTTGCAAATGAGCCTCAGCTCAGTGTGCCTCTTGTCATTACCAGTTTCAAATAAATAAAAAAATAAATAATTTAAATAATTTGAATAAATTAAATACATAAATAAATCAATATGTTCATGAGGCCTTTGACAATGGTGACCTCATCAGCGACATATATGTAGCCCCTACTACGGCCTTTGACCTGGTCAATCATAAGCTCCTACTTAACAAATTCCTTGGCCTGGGTTTGTCACCGAACACAGTTGCCTGGTTTTACAGCTAACTCACCAACCACTGCCAGCGTGTGAAGATCAATTATTCTTTGTCCAGCACTAGAGGAGTATCTATTGGAGTCCCACAGGGCTCCATCTTAGGCCCACTCCTTTTGGTCTCTTAATAAATCAACTGTCTGATGCCTGTCAGACAGGTAAGTACTCCTCTATGCTGATGATTATCTGTTCCAAAAACCCTGACCTTGACTGCCTCACTGTCACACTCAAAACTGATTTCAGGAAACTAGAAAGCTAGTTCTCCAACAACAGACTGATCCTCTATTACAAGAAAACAAAGACCATGCTCTTTTCTTGCCTCCCACAGAAGAGGAAAGTTCCACCTTTTGTCATCCAAAATGGCCAGGGACAAAATCTTGAGCAGGTGGAGACCCTCACATACCTTAGAGTAACTTTGTATTACACCTTATCTTTTGCCCCCCATGTTAACAATCTGGTGGCCATAGTTAACTGAAGACTGGGTCCCCTGTACTGTAACTGGAACAATCTCATTGGGAATGCTAGACGCCTTATTACAGCCAACTCCTTTCTGTCATTTATAGATTATGACATCTCTCTACATGCAGTTGCTTGTGACATGGTGCTAAACAGAGTAAAGCTGATCTGTAATAAGGATTGTCACTTTGTACAGTACTTGGTACAGATAATGGCACTTGTAATTGTACCTTTTACACACTCACCAGCTGGCTACCTCTAACCAGCAGAATAAAGCTTCAGACCTGTTTGCTAGCCAAAAATGTGCTCCTAGGCCTAACAACCCCTGTTTTTGCAAATTGGTTGCTCATAGTCTCCAACCAATGCAAAATGAGAAACATGGACAGGAATGCCCTTAAGCCTCCTTTCTAGAGTAGTCAGCTGGGCAAGTGGCCATCTGCTGTCAGGCCTGCAAATTGATTAAATGAACTGCCTGGTACACTGCTGAATCTCCTAAAGATTAATCAGCTTAAGGGATGTTTGCAGTCTGCCCTTCCTGATCATTGCAATTGTAACCATTAAACTGTTTTATTTGGTTTCTCTCTGTACATATCTTGTGACTTTTTATAAAACAATCTGCATGAAGCTTTTCAAAACTGAATGTAATTGTTCTGTCTTAAGTGTTTTGAACATGATTCAACTGCATTTCCTTTGGAACTGCTTATTGTACTTGTAATGTTTTTTGTGATTACGTATCTGACGTTGAACCTTTGTGAATGTGCATTTGTGCTCATGTGCTCAAAGGTACTCTCCAAAGTTTTCAATAAATAAATAAATGCCACAGCACAGTCATGTCTTTTGAGTCCATAGTCCAGATCCTTCTGTGGACCTTCTTGACTACCCTGTGATCTTTTGCATGATGCCAATGGTTATTCTGAATAATGCGGTATCAAACCAGCCCAATTTGTGGACAGGCTTCACAGACTGAATATAGATCATCCTTCATATTACACAGCAGGTGGAAGGTTTCTTTCAATCCAGCATCACTACCATCCAAGTGTATCACAAGCACATCGGGGGACCTCATCACCAAATGCTGCCTAACAGGAAGATGTTTCATCCATGTTCTGTTGTACCCTGGCTTCCAGGTCCATTGTACCCATGGGGAAGCCTTCGTGCTGCACCGGCATCCCTGAATCAGGTTATCAATTTTGTTTCTACACTACCAAACAAAGACATTCTCAGGAGTTATGGATTCATCTTTATTGCCAGAAGACATGGGAGCTCTGGTGCCCTTTTGGATTGAACTAATTCAGACACCATGAATGTACCACAGAATACAACCAAGAAAGCCATGCAAAACAACAGGACCTCAAAAGTTGATGAGCAAATGTAGCAACCCATCCCATACCTTCCCCAGAAGGCTCAGTCTGATTAGGCACCACCCATCCATCTCCCTAGAGATCACCCTAAAACATTCTTCCATATCTTGCTAAGCTGGAAGGTCCAGGTATTGTCCTTTCACTGCATGACCATTGAGAATAAAGATATGCCTTCCAGGTGCTGTCCAGCTACCCCTGGAGTCAAACCATTGTCAGTTACCTGTCCAAAGCAGTGGCTGTGGGCTGCAAACCTCACCAGAGGCCCTGAGTTAACAAAAGCATGAGCGAGGACATCACAGTATGGCAGACCTTTCTAGTAGTTAATGATTTTTATTAAAGCTCTTAAGGATACAGTACATTCAGTTAAAACTGTTTTAAGACATTTGTTCCAGCAGTGTTCAGCAAAGTTACTGTGTAACATAATCCATGGTTTACCATAGTTACTGTTTATTAGGATTGCAGTTTACATTGTATAAGGCAGATCCAAAAGCAAGGAGTTTGTGCCAGTAGTTCATGCGGGGTGAACTTAAAGGGTCCTGACTGTTGAAGGTCGACATTGTGCAGGCTTTTATGAGGTAGAGAGAAGTATATAAGTGTTCTTGTTCCATAACGTCCAGTGATCCAGTGGGCAATACACGGAGAAAAGAACAGGTGGGTACTCTTGCATGTTCTGCCACTGTACAGTATGCAATACAGGTTGAAAAAGACTATACCATAGATACAAGTAAGGTACTATCATCAATAGGTTATTAGCTACTATCTAAAACTCTAAAATACCAAACCTACCAAGATATGAACTGTGTAATAACAAGCATGTGCATAACGTAAGGTGGAGAGCACCAGTTCCCTCCACTGTAACCTCTACCATGCTCTGTCCCTCCCCCTGCTTGCCAACAGGTGCATCACTCATTGTTCCAAGCTCACTTCTAAATTTTGGTTAGGAGAACTTTCCTCCTACCTCTCATGTTCACTCTGTCCCCCTTCCACTCCCTCAGATCCTCTGACATTCACACTTTGTTGGTCCCCCATCAAACCACTCTCATCGGTCAGTCAGGCTTCACTCATCATTTCCTGCAAATCTGGAACTCCCTCCCCCTCCCAAATACAGCACTCCTCCTCCTCCTCCTCCTTTGCCTCTATCTTACACAACTTCCTCTCATCTAACTGCTCCTGCTTTAGCCCTCCTTAAGCATCCTCTTGTACCTCTGCTCCTCTCCATGACTCACATACCCTATTAAACCTTCCTCCCCCTAGCCTGCTTCTCAGCATGCTGTCCTCGCCATTCTCCACTTGCCCCCTCACTCTTACCCCTAACCTTCTTCCATTACCAACTTGCTTACTGTTGACCTTGGGCATGGTTCTCAGCATCTTGGAGGGGTCTAGCACTGGGCAAGCCTCCTCCTCCCCTTCCCTCCCTCTCTCTCCTTTCTACCCAACTTGTCCTTGCCTAAATCTGCCCTCTGTTGGGATTCTAAGCATGCTGACAATGTCTACTATCAGGTAACTTTCTCCCTGCCTCCTTTTTTTCCTTTCCTCTTCTATCCCTCCCATTTAGCTCTGACCAACTTGTCACCACCTAATTCTATCCCCTGGCAGGGTTCTCTGCATCCTGGAGGAGCCCAGCATTGGGCAATTACTCTTCCTTCACTACCCCTCCCCTCTGTCCTTTCTACCCAACTAGTCCTCACCTGATTCTGTGTTCTGGCAGGGTTCTCAGCATCCTGAAGTGGCCTAGTCTTAGGCAAGCTTCTTTGTTCCCTCCTCTTCCCTCCTTTCCCTTCCTCATTTCTTCTCTCTTCCCAATGTGTCCTCATCTAGTTCTGCCCCCTGGCAGGGGTCTCAGCGTCCTGGTGGAGTCCAGCACTGGGAAATGACTCTTCTGTCCCTCCCCTTTCCCCTCCATCCTTTCTACCTAACTTGTCCTCACCCGACTCTGCTCTCTGGCAGGGTTCTCAGTATCCTGAAGAGGCCTAATCATAGGCAAGTTTCTCCCACCCCTCCTCCTCTTTCCCTTTACCATCCCCTCTACTATCTCTACCCAACTTGTCCTTGCTTACTCCTGCCCCCTTATTCTAGTCCTTGCCTCATTCTGCCACTGGCAGCAATCTCTGCATTCTGAAGGGGCCAGTTCCAGGTATGGCTCATCCTTCCCTACCCTATCCCTTATCCCCACCTCCCTCCTGAGCCCCCTCTGTCCCCTACACTTAAACAAAGGAATTAATTCACTTGAGCTAATAACATGCACTTTTTGTTCGGTCTGAGGTGCTCCCAGATTGCACTAGCCCTGTGTTAACATGCCCTTCACAACTGATTTTGCTCACTTTGCTCCGGTAACATTCCCCCCATCGTTATCGTCTCCTTCCCCCATCTGATTTCCCCGTGCCTACCCCTCTAATCTCCTTGATGTTTCCTCACTGCACCTCATTCATTCAATAATTGCTAAATGATCTGCCTATTAACTATGATGCTTCCCTGCAAGGAGTTTGCTCCAAGGCTACATTAAATTTCTGTACTATGTTCCTCAGATATGCCACTTGTAAATAAATGCATATTTCACAGGTATGATATATTTAACTGTATGTTATGTCACAAATGCAATTGTATAATTATTTATGATATTTTTTAACTGAATGTCTTGTTACAAATGTAATTGAATGTTTAATTTCTCGGATATTTTAAATGGTAAACTGTATGTCTAATTTTTCATCTAATTGTACCCCCCCCCAGGTCACACTGCGAGATGAGCAACTTGTTGTTCAGTGTGCCTTCCTGGTGAAACATTTCAATAAATAAATTATGGGTAATGCCATGTTGGAGCTTGTGTGGAGGGGGGAGGGCTGGTCTGGATATGGAGGCGCAGAGCCTTCCTGTCTCAGGAGGTCATGCGAGGGTGAGCATGGAGAGGCAGGGATGTCAGCCTATTCCCTTTCTGTGTATGGAAATGAAGGGGAATTGGGGGTTGCCCAAGTTTGATATACCCAGCAAATGAAGAAAGGCGTGGAAGGGGACACAGACGGAGATGTGGTGGTGGTGCATGGTTTGATCAATAAGATGGGCTATTTTGTTGAATGCACACATTTGTGCCAGCTCAGAGATAAATTCGGTCATCATGGGTACCTTCTGGATGCACCAACTTTATAAGATGGTTCACTTGACAAGTAGGCTAGCATAGAATACCAGGTTGATTTGTGTTTTGTGCAGATGGGAAATATCATTAATAATTCCCAGGAGGAGCAGTGTTTGTGAGAGTGGAAGTGAGGCCTGGAGTATCTGTGATATTGTTCCCTGGACATTAGTCCAAAAGCTTGACAGGTTCAGACAGTTCCAGAGGATGTGGAAGAGACCCCCTCTCAGGTTATTACATCTCCAGCAGTGGTCGGAAGGGGCCAGTTTTAATGAGTGCAATATTGCAGGAGTGTGATACCAGCCATGCAGGATTTTGTTTTGAATGAGTTGGCTTTGGGGTCTCTTATGGGGTTCCTTGCTGACTTCCATCATTGGAGTGGATCCATGTCAGTGAGGTTGTGGCATAGTGCCTTTGCCCAGAAGTTCCTAGCTTTTATGGTTTGGTCCAGAATCTTATCCCAATGAGCCTGTATATTTTCCCAGCTCTACCTTTGGTTATGGAGAACCATTTGGAGATGGGCTGTGATGTGATGAGGTGGGAGTTGTTGAATGTTGTGGTGTATGTCTGAGGGCACTCCATATTTGCAGGTATTTCCTTTAGTCTGTTTTAGGGAGATCCAAGTGAGTTTGGAGATTGTAACAGGAGTCCAGAATATCTTTATTGGGTACCAACAGGTCTCCCAGGTTTTGTATACCTTTGATTCTCCAGTTTACCCAAGATGATTTTTTTCCATTGATGAATATTCTGGGGTTATCCCAGAGAGGAGTTAGAGTAGGGGGAGCTAACTCCAGACCCACCCACTTGTTGACCCATTTCCATACAATCATAGATGCGGAGATTGTGGGGTTGGCGGGTGCTTGTGCTTTTTCCTCTATGAGTAGGAGTAGTAGGGGAAGTTTTGAGCACAGTTTATTGTACACAATATCCACCCAAAGAGGGAATGTGGGGGTGACTGTTTCAAACCATTTGGTTGTTTGGGCTGTGTTGAAGACCCAGTGGTAGCCTTGGAACCAGAGTAGGTTCCAGCCTCCTCTACACCAATGTGAGCTCAGTTTGTTATGGCTGTACCGTGGACACTTTCCTGCACATAGAAATTGTACAACCATCTTGTCCAAGGTGTCAAATCACCTCTGTGGGATGGGAACAGGGAGGTGGGAGATCATGTGGAGTACTTGAGGAGCGGTCATCATCTTAATTGCCTGAATTTTGCCTACCATAGGGAGTTGTAGGGCACACCAGTGTTCTAGTTCCATTTTAAGTGTGAGTATTAAGGCTGCAAACATCATATCACAAAGTTTGTGCAGGTTGTGGGTCACCTTAATTCTGAAACAGGTGACTAAGTCTGGTGCCCACTGGAGGTTATGGTTTGTGAATGGGGTTGGTGAGCACGCCTTGTGAAGGAGCAGGACTTCTGTCTTAGTGTGGTTCATTTTGAGTCCAGATATGCTGGTGAAGGAGTAGAGAAGCTGAAGTAGGAGTTCTATGGAGGTGTGAACATTGTCTAGGGTGAGCAGAATATCATCTACATAGAGCAGAGCCTTATACTCGAAATGGCTTACTTTATTTCCTGTGATAGTAGGTAGTTGGTGAATGGTCACCACTAGAGGTTCTATTGCTAGGACAAAAAGGAGAAGGAAGCGGGGCATTCTTTTCTGGTGCCTCGTTTCAAGGGGAAGGGGAGTAAGAGGCAGGAGTTGGTAAGGTCCTGGGTGTGCCGGGAAGAGTATATTGCACCAATGTGTGATATAAAAGTCTCCCCTATGCCAAAATGGGTCAGTGCTGTGTAGAGGTGGTTCCATTCTATTGAGTCTAAGGTTTTTTCAAAGTCGATGGCTATTGCCACAGTAGGTCACTTAAGTGAGTGGGCTGAGTAGATAAAGTTAATTACTGTGCGTAGGTAGTCTGAACTGAGGTTCCACTGACAAATCCATTTTGTGATTGAAGTACCAGGTGGGGTAGAAAGGAGTCTAGGTGGTCTGCTAGAATTTTTGCATATATTTTACTGTCTACTGTGATGAGGCATATGGGACAGTAGTTGGCTTGGAGAAAGTGGTCTTTATTTGCTTTAGGGAGGATTGTAATGGTAGCCATTGCCATTGATGGGGGATGTGCCAGTAATGGTGATGTCAGAGTCTAAGAAGGACAGGGCAGAGCTGTGGCAATAGAATTTGTTAAATATCCCCAGGGAGACCGTCCCCTGCAGGGGATTTCTTGGGTTTCATTGAGACGATTGCCAATTTGATCTCCTTGATGTCTATCAGGGAGTCTAGGGCTGCTGCTTGCACTGTGTCTTGACTGCGGAAGTTTAGTTTTTGGAGAAAGGCATCTGAGAGTGAATGGGTAGGGTCATTGGTGGAAAAGTACAGCTTTTGGTAGAATGTGGGCATAACGCTGTTGATTTTCAGTGGGTCCATGAGTAGGTTACCTTCAGGGTCCCTAAGAGCAGAAATGAAATGTTCTGCTTGCTGTTTCACTAGGTTGTAAGCAAGGATTTTGCTGCTTTTTTCACTGCTTTCTCAGAATTTATGCTTCAGGCTCCATAGGGCTAGCTCAGCCTTGCACATTGTGAGAGTATTGATTCCCTGTCTGAGGACAATGATCTCCTTCTGAAGACGGGAGCCCCTGGTGGTTGAGTTAGACTTTAGGGATTGCTCTTTA
The DNA here is from genome assembly GCA_016271365.2 of Neoceratodus forsteri. Taxonomy (NCBI): domain Eukaryota; kingdom Metazoa; phylum Chordata; order Ceratodontiformes; family Ceratodontidae; genus Neoceratodus; species Neoceratodus forsteri. The sequence goes on along the minus strand of CM057453.1, from coordinate 273,766,229 downwards.
GACCATAGTTGGGCTTCAAGGTTAGTCAAGAGGCTTTCTCACTGTCCCCATTGAAAGCTGGAGAAACTCATAATATGCCCTCTAAGGTAGGCCTTAAAAGCTTCCCACAGTGTTGTGACAGAGGCGGAGCCATTGTCACTGGTTTGGAAGTATTCTTCCACCACCATTTGCAGCCAGGGTTTAAATTTCAGAACTTGGAGAAGGAGAGGATCCATTCACCAACATGGGGGTTGTTCTGGGGTGGGACCCAGTAAGATGACCAGTTGATCAGGGGCATGGTCTGAGATTACAAGCAGATTGATGTTGACCGTGAGTACACAAGAAGTAAGATTATCAGAATTTAGCCACATGTCAAGCCAGCTGAGTGTTCCATGGGATGGTGAGTGGTATGTATAGTCCCTCATTCTTGGTTCAGCAGTCTTCAGATGTTTGTTAGTGTCTGGTTCTGGATACACTGTAGGACAGCCCCAGAGGCTATGGTATGTAGTTCAAGTCTTTTGTGGCTGCAGTCCAGTGTGGGGTTTATAGTCAGATTGAAGTTCCCACATATAAGCACCTGGGTGAGGTTATCTGTGAATGTGGAAAGTGTTGAAGCTAGGGTGTGAAAAACACAGAAGGGAGTTGCTGTTAGAGGCATATAAACTGAGGATTGGTAGATTGCCTTGGGGTATCCAACATGGTTAGTGCACATCTGCATGCATCGTTGGTTTTGGATTTTAGTAGTTTCCAATGTTGATTTTTGTGGATAAGGATGGAAATCCCTCTTTTCTTAGATTGTGCTGAGCTATGCACCTCCATGCCCACCCACCCCATCTCAGCCTCTGGGCCTCTAGGTCTGTGAGCTTAGTTTCTTGTAGAAGTATCACTTTGGAGTGTAGTTTGCAGAGGTGCAAGAGAACCTGCTTGCATTTGGCAGGGGAATTTATCCCCTTGATGTTCCAACCGTGGCAAGATATCTCAGCCATAGTCTTGTTGTTGTACAGGGGTTATGGTATTCTTAGGGTGTGAGTTGAGATGTAGCAGGTTCTGGGATGGATCATGATAGTGTGACATTTTTCCTGGTGGGATTCCCTTCTTATTGGATACTGGTGACCTTCCTGTACCCATAGCTCCACCATAGCCAGGTCGGTCTTCACATTGCATAGATAGTGCTCAACATTTGCATCGAACAACAAAAAAATGACAGAAATTATCTCTACATATGTTACATACAACACAGGAAAAACACAGGTGGTATACAGCATGGTTATAGTAACAAACACTGCAGTGAGCTTATAGTGCGGAACTGGGCAGCAGAGCACACTATGTTCACTACAAAATCACCTAGAGGAGTAAGATAGGCTAGTATGGCTGAGATAGTGCTGCCCACCGGCATGGGCAGCTGTTCATTCCTTTCTCAAGCCTTGCTTGAGTAGGGGAAAGAAGTTGAAGTAGAGAAGCCACTGATGCTTCTCTGCACATCTACAGATATTGAACAGAGGTATGACTGAAGCTTTTATGATGAGCTCAATGACAGCTGGAGGTAGATGTTATTAAAGGGAGGGTTGAAGTGGTCCCTGACATGAGTTTGGGGGGACTGGTATCTCTGGTAGAGTGCCGTATCTCCCATGCCGAGTAATGGGGGGGAGCATAGGCACCTCATTTTTTGCTAAACCTGCACCCCACTTCTGGGCTTAGGAAGGACATATAACTGTGTGTTAAGTCTAGCCAGGGGCTAGTGGGGGGAGAGTGAAGGTGGGAGCATGGTTATCACATGGAGTTGGGAAGTCAACCAGTCTCACAGTTTCCATCAGGTAAGTTAGATCACCAATATGTCCCTTTGAAGGCTGCATGTCTCTGTAATATTAGCTGGTTGTGTTTTTTTTGGTAACTCCTTTTCTTTGTTTGAAGTAATGTCTTCCTGGTGGAGGGGGGAGTGGGCCACTGGGTGTATGATGCTACTGGGGAGGAGGTCAGATGAAGGATGGGGTTGGGGGAAGGTCTGGGGTGGGAAGCGTGTTTCTGCATGCTTACAGAAACCTGCTCCTTCTGCACTGATGTTGAGGGTGGGTGAGGTGAGGAAGCTTGGAGTAGAAAGTGAGGGGTGGGAGGGGGTTAGGATGGCTGATATAACGAGTGGGTGAAGAGTGGATGGGTGGTGTACCACAAGGGGTAAAGGCAGAGCTTGGAGGTCAAGTTTCAATATTCCCCTTATTAGACATCTGTGCAGAGTGGCCTGAGTACATATACTGTATGTCCCCTCTGGAAGCATAAGAGGAGTGGTCAGTCTAAGTTACAGTAAGATATAACATGTAGTTGGGGCTGTGTCTGCACCATAGGTGTATAATGGGTGGGGTCCATATGTGCAGCTGCTCTGTCTGCTCCTTATGGAACACCTCATGTGGTGTGGGGAGGGGGCTGACACAGAACATTGCACTGGGGGAACTCAGTAGTTCTCCCAGTATCAGTGTCAGAACTTGTGCTTGCAGCTTGTTGTGTACCAATTTGACCTCTAATGTTTGGCACCAACACACTTATCTCTAAACTTAGTCTGAACTATCTTGCAATCTTAGTCCAACAACACACTGAAACTTTCAATGGCTCAAAGCTAAGATTATTTAATTCTGTGTGCAGTTATGTTGAGAATTTGGGCTCAAAATTTGCAAAAATTGCACAATAATGCCCATCAGTTCAAATGTTGGTGTGCTTGCTCATAATACTAGTAAATGTAAATATTTTGACCTCAGATTTTCAGCATAGCCATTTTTTTTACACCATCTCACGAACATGACAGTTGTCCTTTTTAAAATCCTAGCCAAACTGTGTTTTCGCTCCTGAAATGCAGAATGATGTTGTGGTGGTGAAGAATATCATTTTGGCATGGATTTCAATGTTTTCAGTACTGGTTTCATGAGCTGGTGTATTAAGAAGGCTATGGTGACAATTTAGTTGCAGTTTTGCTGAAAATGCAAGCACAGGACCAGCAACATACATATACACGTCGAAGGAAGAATAGAAGCTCAGGGCCCTCCCACAGGCAAATAAGGATGTGATTACACTATCTCAAAAAGTAAGGAAATTCTTCGCAAAAAAACTATTGTATTTATGCAACATTTAGAGTTCAGGCTAAAGTGAAAAAAGTAGAGAAATGTGATTTTAGGATTTTCAACCCTAAAACCCCACTACCACCCTTAAAACAAATCAGGTGTGCAGTTTTCTTTGGGGTTGTCAATTCTAAAGCTTACTCCATTAGGTGTGCATGTTTCTGGAATGGGATGAGCTTTATGGTTGGCAACCTCATGGAAGGCTGCACCTCTGATTTGTTTTTGGGGAGGTTGTGGGGTTTTAGGGCTAGGAACCCAAAACCACATTTCCCTACTTATTTTCCTTAACCTGTACCCAAATGTTGCATCAATTCGTAGTTATTTGTAAATAATTTATAGTATATAAATGTATGTGTGTGTATATATATTATGGTAGCACGGTAGTGCTACCATGAATTAGGAGTTGAGGAGCCATTTCCTTGTTAAACCCCAAATTTTTCACCTTAATAACTTTGCAACTGTTTGATGGATTTACCTGAAATTTGGAATGTATGATCAAGACCCATAGGCCTTGGGATCTGCCAAGTTTTGTACTGATCGGATATACGGTTGCGGAGTTATTAAGCATGATCTGTGCGCGCGTTTACGCTTTTCTGGAATTCTGTGGTCGCACCTACAGGTCGTACGGTTTGTGTGACTGGCCAAAATCTTCAGGGAACATGCAGCCGGGGTCCCCGATGTGCCTTTCAAAGATTTCGTGAAAAAATATTAAACGGTTCAAAAGTTATTCAAAAAACAGTTTCCCATTATAAGTCAATGGGAAAAGTTAACAAAAAGTTCAACACTTTCGCAAATGCATTTTACTTTCACAAATGGGCCTGTTACTTTCACAAATCGGCCATTTTGTTTTCAGTTGGTGATCAGAAAATGGTTGGCATTTAAATTTGGGACCCTCTAGCAATCTAATTTTTTGCATTCACCTAGTCGGGCCCTGAGGATGCTTGCTATGTCTTTATTTTGTGGTAAAACACCCCAGAAATATGTTTTCAAATTTCTGGAAAAAGTACTTCGCCAAATTACTTTACCGTGCTCACGAAGTGTAGAAGACCACAGCAAGCTTTACGCCAAGTGCGACAGTAATTTTCTAGTCTGTGGGAAAATGACTAGCAATTCTTTGGCACTGCACTGAAAATAACCGTTGGGAGTTTTGGGCTGAAATTTGGAGGAACGCAGCCAACATCTCACAGATGTGCCTTTCAGTGTTGTATTGAAAAATATTACACGGCGGCAAAAGTTATGGCACTCCAAAGTTGACAGTTTTCCCATAGGATAACATTACGGCGCCTGAAGCATTACAGGAATCCTTTGGCACCCTGCTGCAAAATAACGTTAGGTCTTTTTCCTGAAATTTGGAGGAAGACAGCCAACAGTACACAGATGTGCCTTTCAGTAGCTTGGTGAAAAATATCACATGGCGGCAAAGTTCTGGCACTCAAAATTGAAGTTTTTCCATAGGATAACATTACGGCGCTGACACTTAACAGAAATCATTTGGAGCCCTGCTGCAAAATAGCAGTTTAGTCTTTTCCTGAAATTTGGAGGTAAGACAGCCAACAAACCACAGATGTGCCTTTCAGTAGTTTGGTGAAAAACATTACAGGGAGGCAAAGTTATGGCACTCGAACTTTTCTTTTTTCCCATAGGATAACATTCGGCGTACTTGGCGCCTTTCAAGGGCCCGTATCACCGAGACGGTGCGAGATACGGACTTTTCTTCGGAAAACCTGTTAGCCCCTGACTGGGGCTAAGATTCAAATTAGCCAGGACAGTTGTAAATAATATGACTTTTAAATTTTTTTTCTATGTCGTACGGTTCCTGAGATATAATGTATTTAGTATTCCAAGATCTCATTTTCTGCGCTGATACTCATTATTTTGCATACATTATTTGTACTCACTGTCTTTCTCAATGCAGGTTTTGGGGAAAACCAGCCTGTGCTTACATTACTGTTACTGTTGCCCTTTCCGCTTGCGGATCGGTACCCGTTTCACTTACCATTGGCGTCTGCGCCACCATATGCGTTATCCTTGCGTTTTCATTTTGCGCTTGCGTTTCTGTTATTTTTGCCATTTCTGTCTACAGTACTGTTTATCTTACTGTTTCACTTTACGTCACCATGCCCATTGACATTTCTGTTTCCAGGCACCATGTTACTATGTGACAACACATCACGTGGCAGACTGTTCCCGTGTACGCCACCATGTGCGTTACCCTTTCTGTTCTCATTCGTGCTAGTGTTACCATGTGCGCCACTGTTAGCATTTCTGTTTGCGCTGCTGTCCCTGTTAGTATGCCACAACACATCATGTGGCGGGATCGTCGGGACCCGCACTCCTGCCGCTGCATTACATTCACTATTTCTTGTTATCATTCTCAAAAAGAAGGGAAATTAGAGGCAAAAAACTCTGTTTAATGCATTAGTTAGGGTTGTTCCACAGCGACAAAAGTGAGGAAATTCGCTGTTAGGGTTGAAAACCCCCCTTGGACCCCCCGCCCACCCCCCAACCGGCATTGGGGTGCGCATTGGGATCATGGGTCCTAACTCTCACCCATTCTCCTATACTTCTGCTGCTTTACACATGTCATGGGGTGAGAGTTAGGGGCTGACAATCCCAATGGCACCCCAAACTCTGCGGTGAAAGAGGAGCTAGTCGTTTGGCAATTACTTATGTCTGTCTTCTTTGTTTTGCCTCTAATATATATATATATATAAAATGTATAGTTAGGGTTGAGTAAGCACTTTAATGTTAAACCTCAAAGTTTGCACCTTGATAACTTTGCTACCATATCATGGATTTGCCTGAAATGTTGCATGCACAATTTGGTACCATAGATCTCTGGATCTGGCAAGTTGCATTATGGTCGGCTGTACAGTTTTGGAGCTGCAGAATGCTAAGTAATGCAAAAAAACAGACTTTTTGTGTGTTTCTTTGCTCACTCCTACAGCCCACATGATGTGTCCATTTGGTCTAAAATCTTCAGGGAAGATTCAGCCTGGGTCACTGATGTGCCTTTTGAAGATTTGGTGAAAAAATATAAAATCATTCATAAGTTATTCAAAAAAACAAATCTCCCATTATAGTCAATGGGAAAAAGATATTTATGTCTCGCGAAAGCTGCCACCACTACATTTCCTTTTCGCAAATAGCCCTTTTACTTTTGTACTGCTGCCACCTTGTTTTCAGCTAGTGAGAAAGAAAAATGCCTGGTATTTAAATCTGGGACCTCCTAGGTAAACACTGACTGTTGGGTTTACCTAGTCAGGTCCAGAGGATGACAGCCCTATCTTTTTCTGGGGGTAAAACCCCCAGAAATATCATTTTTATAATTAGCGCCGCAGTACTTTCACAAATTTTGGAAAAAACTGTCATGACACTTTTGCAAATGTGAAAATTTTGTACTGTTTTTTGTGAAACTTTCACAATTTGTGAAAGAACTTTGCCCAAAAACTACAAATATTTGCCATCCCTCTGCAACAAAACGGTTGGGGCTTTTCAGCTGAAATTTGCAGGGTTGCAAGCCCTGGTCCAACAGAAGTGCCATTTGGTGGTTTGGTGCCAAAACATTCAACTGGCCCAAAATTACAGCATTCTGAATTTGAGAAATTTCCCATAGGATAACACTGCGGTGCCCCTGATGCCTTTTGGCGCCCGTATATTAAAAAGGAAGCGAGATACAGAGTTTTCGCTACCCACAGTTTAGATCACCTTTTAGTGTAGCCTCTGTAGAAACAATCTGTAGATCTGGCAAGTTGCATTATGGTCAGATGTACAGTTGCGGAGCTGCAGAATGCCAAAAAACACAAAAAACAGAATGTGTGTGTGTTTCTTTGTTCGCTCCCACAGCCAAAATGTTTCTGAACAACTACTGCTCTTTTTCAAGGTGTCCTGAAAAAAGAGCAGTAGTTGCTCAAAAACATTTGGTGGTGTGCGGTGTCTGGCTCCATTTTAAATTTCAATAAAGTGCTTCTTTTAAATAAGGCACCTTAACCTTGTGAGGTTCGTTTGTTTTTTGTCTGAGTGGTTTGAGCTCTATTTCCATGCTGCTGTTTTGATTTCTGTAAGTGTCCACGTGTACACATACACAATAAAGCATGACCTGTTACTTATATAACAGCTTATAGTTAATTAATAAAAAGAGGGCTTAGGACTGAGGAAGGTGATCGCTGTTTGCCCATACAGATATATGGTCACTATACTGATTCTAGTTTGAAATGGTATTTTAATATCCTAAGTTCAACTGGCAACTCCTAGTGTGCTAAACATCTATGCAACTCACAGTCCCAAACCAAACAACAAGTTCCACCTTTAGTCCCTAGTCATGCTCAACATCTATTTTTTCCATAGGAAATAATGAGAAACAAAATATTAAAAAAAATAACCAATGAAATAATATATTATGTGAAAAGCTTCAAAAGGAACATCTGTGAACTAACACCTTTCTACCTGGAACAATCCAAACCTAAACTTTAAATGTGTTTACGAGATGCAGTGGGACAAATAAAGTAACCAAACCAGCAAACCTTTATTTTTAGCCCCCCGCCCGTATCTCAAAAATGGCAGTACCATTTTTAACAAATTTTGACAGATACAAAGAACTACCCAAGGTGACACAACATACCAAGTTTCACACGTACCTCAGACCATTACAGACTTATAAATGTGGCAAATCTACCCTTTCACATTAAATGCACTCATCAACCTTAAATATACTGCACCAGTATTATATATATGTATATCTATATATATATATATATATATATATAATGGCACAGTAATGCATCCACTATAGTTAGGTTTGAGTACCTCATTTAAGGTTAAATCTGAAATTTGGCAGCTTAATAACTTTGCCACTGTAAGATGGATTTGCCTGACATTTGGCATACATGGTCTGGGACCATAGATCTCTGGATCTGACAAGTTTCCTTACAGTCAGATATACAGTTGCAGAGATACAGAGCACAGAAAAATACACAAATTACACATGTTTGTGCATGCTTTACTCGCACCTACAGGTTACACAGTCTGTGTGATTGGTCCGAAACCTTCAGGGAACATGCAGCTGGGGTCCCTGATGAGTCTTTTGAAGATTTCATGAATTAATATTAAATGGTTCAAAAGTTATTCAAAAAACAAGTTTCCTATTATGGTCAAAGGGAACAGTTAATAAACAGTTTGAAAGTGTCACAAATGCAGTTTTTAGTGTCACAAATTACCCCTGTAGTGTTGCAAATCCACCATTTTGTTTTCAGTTGGTGGTCACAGAAATGCTTGGCATTTAAATTTGGGACCCTCTAGGGACACAATTCTTTCTGTGTTCACCTAGTCGAGTCCTGAAGATGCTAGCCATGTCTTTTTGGGGGTTAAACACCCCAGAAATATGTTTTTTATATTTTTGTAAACAGTAGTGTCTCAAAGTAGTGTCACACATTCAACACTTTCGTGATTATTTATGCAAAAGTGTCACAAATCATGACACTACTTTGCGACACCTATGCCTAAAACAATAGGAAATCTTTGCCACCCTGCTGCAAAAGTGTGGTTTGGTCTTTTGGGCTGAAATTTGGAGGGAAGAAAGCCAACATCCCACAGATGTGCCTTTTGGTGGTTTGGTGACAAAATATTAGAGGGCTGAAAAGTTATAGCACTCCGAAGTTGACAATTTTTCCAATAAGCTAACATTATGGCATCCGCCGTGCCTTTTAGGGCCCATATCTCAAAAACACTTCAAGATACGGACTTTTCATTAGAAAAATGCTTAGCCCCCTGCTAGGGGGCTAAGTAAAAAACTAGCCAGGAAAGTCATAAATAATATATGAGATTTTAAATTTTTTTCTATGTCATACGGTTCCTGAGATATAAGCAATTTAGTATTCCAAGTGTTCATTTTCTGCTCCAAAGGGCCATTATTATGCATACATTCTTTGTAGTCACTGTGCTTCTGAATGCACCTTTTTGGGAAAGAAAGTGTGTGCGTTTCCGTTACTGTTACAGTTACCATTTCCGCTTGTGCTTCCATAACTATTTATGTTAGTTTCCATTTACATCATCATATGTGTTATCCTTTGCATTTGCGTTTGCATTACTGTTATCATTTGCATTTCCATTACTGTTTTTGTGTTTCCTTTTGCGTCACCTTGTGCATTACCATTTCTGTTTGCGTTTGTGTTTCCTTTGGCATCATCGTTGTTGTTACCATAAGCGTTTGCATTTCCAATTGCAGCACCGTGTGTGCTACCATTTGCCTTTGCATATGTGCTTGCATTTGCATTTGCATTTCTGTTTCCTTTGGTGTATTTGTTGGTGTTACCATAAGCGTTTGCATTTCCAATTGCGTTATCATGAACGTGCACGTTACCATTTGCATTTGCAGACGCACTTGTGTTTGCATTTCTGTTTGTGTTAGTGTTCCTTTTCATATCATCGTTGCTGTTACCATAGTCATTTGTGTTTCCAATTGCATAACCATTACTGTTTGCGTGTTCATCACCGTTTGCATTTGCATGTCTGTTGTCCTTAGAGTTTGCATTTTCGGTAGCATTTCCATTATTGATTGCGTTACTGTTTCCTTCTGCATCGCCGTTGCCATTACTGTTTGCATTTCTGTTTGAGTTTGTGTTACCATTTGCATTTTCATTACCATTTCCATTTGTGTTTCCATTGGCGTTAGCGTTTGCATTACTGTTTTCATTAATGTTTGCTTTTCTGTTGCCATTAGCATTTTCTTTACCCTTTGTGTTAACATTTCTGTTTTCATTAACATTTGCACTTGTGTTTCTCTTAATGTTTGCATTATATTTTATGTTCCCGTCACCATGTGTGTTACCATTTGTGCTTGCGTTTGCGTTACTGTTAGCATTACTATTTTATTTTACCTCAATGTTTCCATCACCGTTTGCATGAACATTACCATTCACTATTTATAGTACACATTCTCAAAAAGAAGGGAAATTCATGGCAAAAACAACTCTGTTTAATACATCAGTTAGGGTTGTTCCACAGTGGCAAAAGCAAGGAAATTCAGTGTTAGGGTTGCCACCCCTTGCACCCCACGCCCACCCCGTCCCCACCAACACGCATTGGGGTATGTGTTGGGGTCATCGGTCCTAACTCTCACCTAATTCCATGCATAAATAAGCTGAGGCAGTGCAGTATGGGAGAATGGGGTGAGAGTTGGGACCGATGACTTTAATATCACCCTGATACCTATTGGTGGACGGGTGGGCGGGGTGCAAGGATAACCCTAACATCAATCTCACTTTTTGCTGAGTGGAACAACCTCAACTGATGCATTAAATGGATTTTTTGCCATATATATATATTTATATATGTCAGGTTTGGGAGTGCCAGACCGTGGAGAGCTTTAAAACTGCATTAAAAACACATTTATTTAATATTGCATTTGTGAACTGCTGAATTATTTGGTAGAGTATAATTGATTTTATTCTTTGTCTTAAATTTCTGATTTTACATCTGTACAGCACTTTGACATTTGAATTGCACTTTATAAATAAAATTATATATATATATATATATATATATATATATATATATATATATATATGGGATACATGATGGGCAAGAGTGTCATATGGGAAATAGCTCCATGATAGGCCAGTGACCTCAGGATACTCATGAGTTGCAGAACATAGTGGAGCCATGAGTGAAAGTATCCTGAGGTCACTGGTCACCAATGGAGATATTTTCCATATAGCACACCTGCTCATCATGAGTTTGATTTATACAGTAGGGCAGGAGCGTGTATTTTGTGGTATTTTGCTGTGCTACGAGTGAGAAAATGTGCAGTTTGTGTGGTGTTATTTTTTGTGCTGGTTACTGTCCCTGGCTGTGCTGCTGTTGTTTGAATGGCTTCAGTTTCCTTTTCTAAACGACTGATGGTTGCACTTTTTGATTGGTTGCTGCCTTGAATGGGTTTTCCTTTGTTTTTGTTATAGGTTGTGGTCAGTTATGTGGTTGGTTGTATCTGCTTTTGTTGCTGGTGACGTCTGCTGTGATTGGCTCATTGGTGGTTGTGGGTGGAGCTTCTACAGCTAGGAGAGTTTGACTTTTGTGTTACAAAAACGTTTTTTAAACATTAATTTTTTGTGGGGTGAAAATAAGTTAATGATGTTAATTTATTGGTATATGCGTATTGCTTTATTTATACATTTCAGGTTATTTTATATATCTTCCATGAATGTCACCAGAGTGTTACTCATCGTCTTTGCTGCTTATTAAGGTCTGCTTTCTATTGGTGGTTAACTGCACCAAATATTTCTCTTAGTGGCTTCCAGGAACAGCTATTATTTATACATGGAGGAAAAAGAGCCCAAAAAAGAGGTATATTTTTGTGGGCTTTGCAGAATAGAAGCAGTGACCTGTACTCTAGTGGGGTTGAGTGCAGTTGCCATTGCATCATTTCTCTGGAGCAAGGTTTCTCCTATGGAGGGGAAGGTATTTTTTCAGGTTAAGTTTTTGATTTAAATTTCTGAACAGAGAGCTGCTGCAGACAGAGTGTGTGTGTGTGTGTGGGAGGGGTAGAGAGAAGGACTGCAGGACAATGCAATGTAGAGGACACTGCAAGTGTCAGCTGGATGGCACTGATATGTGCAGTGTGTGTATAAATCTGATATGACATAGTTATTATGTGTATTACATATAGTGGATAAGTCATTTGTCTGTTTATTCCACTGGAGTGAGAATACATGCTTTTATTGTGAATGAATAAAACACACCCATATTTTATAAACATATATATATATATTCTTTGCAAAAAAACTCTGTTAATGCAGCAGCTAGGGTTAAAGCAACAAAAGTAGGGAAATGTGGCATTAGGGTTTCCAACCCTAACACCCCACCCCCACACTGCAGGCAGCAACAGGCATGGCATATGCCTTGGGGTTCTCAGCCTTAATGCTCACCCAATTTCATGAGTAAATAAGCTGAGATGGGTGCAGTATGTGAGAATGGGGTGAGTCTTAGGGTTGGCAACCCCAAGGCACACACCACGCCTGTTGATGCCTGCAGGGTGGGGGTGGGGTGTTTGGGTTGGGAATCCTAATGCCACATTTCCCTACTTTTGTCACTTTAACCCTAACTGATGCATTAATAGAGTTTTTAGCAAGAATGTCCTTGCTTTTTGAAATAGTGTATTAATATCCTCATTTGGCTGTGGGAGCATAGTGCCTTCCAGGCCCTACGCTCCCATGCCCCCATAGATGCATACATGTATGTTGTTATGGAAGCATTTCAGCCAAAATAGCAACTAAATTGTCAGCATAGCCTTATTATTACCCCACCTCATGAACGCTGGGCTGAGAATGTTCAAATCCCCACCAAACGTCATCCCATGCCACCGAAAAGTGATTCCATGCCACAGGTGAGAAAACACATTTTGGCTAGGATTTGAAAAAAGACAGCTGTCACATTCATGAGGTGGTGTAAACAAATGGTGAAAATTTGAGGTGAAAATATTTAAAATTACCGAAGTTACGAGCACGCGAGGTTAAATTTAAAACACATGTGCATAACTTCACCATTTTTACATATTTTGATCCCAAATTTTCAGCATGGAATTCTTAGGACCCCACCTCATGAACAAATAAAGTGAAACTTTCAAATCACACCAGAAAGGTGATTTCACCAACTGACCATGAAAGCGCCTTTTGGGACAGATTTGCAAAATTGCACTGACATTTGTCCATGAGGTGGGGTCACCAAAAGGTTGTGTTTAACATTTGGTGTCAAAATATGCAAAAATGGACAAGGTAAGCATCAAAGTTTAAAACTGCTTTGAATTACATTGAACCACATTTACCTTAGTTTCTCATATTGCAGTCACCGGTTCCAGCAGCAAGACATGTCTTTGATTGGAGAGTGGATCTTCAACTTGTCACCTGTCTAGATGAGTGAGGGTGTGTGGGAATGTACTGGGGGTGGGGGAGTGGGGTGATGGGTGCTGATTAGAAGGTGGAGTTGGGGGAGTTAGATCACTGAGGGACCTTCTAGAAAAAAATAAGGACTGTTTTCTTTTCTGCAGGCAGGAGCAGTGATTGACAAGTGGTACGTGCCACTAGACACCAGGGGAAACAGAAAGAAAAATGGGACCAGTGATAAGAGGGTGGGGGTGCCACTACACACTAAGAAAATAGAAACAAAATAGGGACAGCAATAGGAAGGTCAGGGGTGCCACTAGAGACAAAGAAAATAGTACAGAATACAGGACAGGGATCTGGGGGTGCCACTAGACACCAGGGAAACTGTACAAGGGGAATGACAATTGGAGGGGTGGGTGGGTGCCACTAGACAACAAGGAAATAGTGGATAAATATGGGAACTGTGATTGGAGGGGTGGGGGGTGTCACTAGACACCAGGGACACAGTAGCAACGTAGGGGGAACGGCAAAGGATTTCCCCATACAAGCACTTCATATGGCAGGCATAGGAGCAAAACAAACTGGCAAATCTACAAGATGCTGAAATCATTTCTCCTACAAATTCTCCTTATGCTGCTCCTGCTCTCAGGAAATGTTCACCCCAACCCAGGACCACCTGGGCAGCCAGCAGAGGCACCAAGTAGAAGGACAGGGACACTCAACCTGGCATCTATCAATGCCTGCAGCATCCTCAACAAACTTGATTCCCTCAAAACATGGATCCTACAGCACAACCCTGATGTCCTCTCAGTTGCAGAAGCATGGCTAAACCCTAAAATCCCTGATACTTCAGTCTCTATCCCTGGCTACTGCATATTCAGGCAAGACAGGATTGCTAAACGGGTTGGGGGCTGCACCATCTATCTTAAGGATACCCTTACGGGTCACATCATCCCATCCTCTAGCCTGAGCAACTCCTCTCAGGTCCGCACAATCAAAATCCTCCTTTTTTGCACATAACAAGGAACTCACTGCCATCTCAGTTTACCTACCCCCAAGAAACCAGGCCGCTGGCTTCCATAGCATCATGGAATATCTAACGGTCCAGCAACATAGAAAGATAGAAACATAGAATTTGACGGCAGATAAGGACTGCTTGACCCACCCAGTCTGCCCATTTCCCTGCCTACTGGATAAGCTGCAGATCCTAGTTAACCAGCAGCCTATTTCTTCCTACCCCAACCCCCTAGAATTGCTTTATGACTGTCCCATGCATGCTTGAATTCCACCACTGTTTTTGACTCCACAACCTCCTCTGGAAGGCTGTTTCCATACATCCACAACCCTCTCTGTGAAAAATACTTCCTTAAATTACCTCTGAGCCCCCCCTTCTATCTTCAAATTGTGCCCCCTTGTTCTTGCACACCTCTTTTTTTGAAAGATGCTACCCTCTTGGACTTTGTTGATTCCCTTGAGGTACTTGAAAGTTTCTATCATGTCCCCCCTCTCCCTCCTTTCCTCGAGGCTATACATATTAAGCTCCTTAAGTCTCTCTTCATATGTCTTCCGGTGCAGACCCTGCACCATTTTAGTTGCCCTCTTCTGGACAGCTTCCATCCTGTCTATGTCTTTGCGGAGATTGGGTCTCCAGAACTGCACGCAGTACTCCAGATGTGGTCTCACCAGCTGTCTGTACAGAGGGATAATAACTTCTTGTTTTCTACTGGTGATGCCTCTCCCTATGCATCCCAGTATCCCCCAACCCTCCTTGCTGCCCTCTCACATTGCTTGCCCACCTTTAGGTCATCTGATATGACTACCCCCAGGTCCCTTTCCATTTTTGTTGTTGTTAGTATCTCACCCCCATTGTACTCTTCCCTGGGTTTTGTTTCCCAGATGCATTACCTTGCATTCTTAGCATTGAATCTAAGCTGCCATACATTTGACCATTCCTCTAACCTTGCCAAGCCCTTTCATCCTTTCCACCCCACCCTGTGAATCAACTCTGTTGCAGATCTTAGTGTCATCTGCAAAGAGACATGTACTCCTTCAGTCCTTCTGCAATGTCGCTTATAAAAGGACATTGAGAGGACTGGTCCTAATACTGAGACCCTGCGGTACCCAGCTAGTAACCTCCTTTCTTCAGAGTGGACTCCATTTACTATTACTCTCTGTGTCCTATTCTCCAGCCAATTCTTTACCCAGGCTGTCATCTTGGAACCACTCCCAGGCTGGCTAACTTGTATATTAATCTTTTTTGTGTGGACTGTGTCAAATGCCTTCTAAAGTCTAGGTGAGGCCATGTCCACAGCCCTCCCTGATCTACTACTTTGGTCACCCAGTCAAAGAAATCTATCAGATTTGTCTGGCATGACCTTCCTGCTGTAATCCATGCTGCCTTGGGTCCTGTGCACCTCTGGCCTCTAGATACTCGACAATTCTTTCCTTCAAAGTGATTCCATCATTTTCCCTATCACTGAGGTTAAACTAACAGGTCTATAGTTTTCTGCTTCTGCCTTGCTCCCACCTTTGTGAAGGGAATCACATCTGCCCTCCTCCAGTCCTCAGGTACCACCCCATCCTCCCATGATTTGTTAAACAGGTGAGTCAGTGGTGTCACTAATTCTACCCTTAGTTCTTTTAGAATTCTGGGATGAATCCCATCAGGCCCATTGCTTTGTCCACCTTCAGTTTTAAGAGTTCTTTCAGAACCCTTTCTTCTGTAAATGGGCTGATATCAACTTCTGTATCAGAGTGTTTCTACTGTTTGTTTTATGTACCTCCTCTCTTCCCTTGTAAATACTGAGCAAAAATATTTGTTTAGTATATCTGCCTTTCACAGTCACCCTCTGCCCACCCTCCCCTCCTTATTAAGCCTCACTATCCCTCCCTTGGTCTTCCTTCCTCCCTGATGTACCTATAAAAGTTTTATCCCCCTTCTTAACTGAGTTGGCTATCTTTTCCTCGGTTTGGGCCTTTGCTGTTCTGACTACCTTCCCAGCTTCCTTTTGCTTTAACTGATACAGTTTTCTGTCCTGCTCCTTCTGTGATTCCTTGTACTTCCTGAAAGCTTTCTTTTTCTCTTGAACCTTCACTGCCACTTCCTTTGAGAACCATAGTGGTTTCTTACATTGTTTAGTTTTGTTTATTTTGCTTCACACACAAAGGCTCGTTACCTCTGTGATGGCAGTTTTTATTATTCCCCATTGTTCTTCCACCCTCCTTCCTGCCCATTTACTAGTGCATTCCTTAGGCACTCACCCATTTTAGCAAAGTCAGCCCTCCTAAAGTCCAGTACCTTTTGCCTTTGTATGCTTGACTCTAGTGCTGTCTTATTGTGAACCATACTGTTCGATGGTCGCTAGTTCCCAGATGTTACCCACTACATCTGTGATCTTCTCTTCATCTCCATTTGAGAACCAGGTCTAATATTGCTCCCCTCGAGTGGGCTCAGTTACATAGAAACATAGAATTTGACGGCAGATAAGGACGCTTAGCCCCCAGTCTGCCCATTTCCCTACCTGATGGATAGCTGCAGATCCTGGTTAACCAACAGCCTACTTCTTCCTACCCCCACCCCTAATTGCCTTATGACTGTCCCATGCATGCTTGAATTCCACCACTGTTTTTGACTCCACAACCTCCTCTGGAAGGCTGTTCCATACATCCACAACCCTCTCTGTGAAAAAATACTTCCTTAAATTACCTCTGAGCCGCCCCCCTTCTATCTTCAAATTGTGCCCCCTTGTTCTTGCACACCTCTTTTTGAAAGATGCTACCCTCTTGGACTTTGTTGATTCCCTTGAGGTACTTGAAAGTTTCTATCATGTCCCCTCTCCCTCCTTTCCTCGAGGCTATACATATTAAGCTCCTTAAGTCTCTCTTCATATGTCTTCTGGTGCAGACCCTGCACCATTTTAGTTGCCCTCTTCTGGACAGCTTCCATCCTGTCTATGTCTTTGCGAGATTGGGTCTCCAGAACTGCATGATACTCAGATGTGGTCTCACCAGCTGTCTGTACAGAGGATAATAACTTTTTTTTCTACTGGTGATGCCTCTCCTATGCATCCCAGTATCCTAACCCTCCTTGCTGCCCTCTCACATTGCTTGCCCACCTTTAGGTCATTTGATATGACTACCCCAGGTCCCTTTCCATTTTTGTTGTTGTTAGTATCTCACCCCATTGTGTACTCTTCCCTGGGTTTTGTTTCCCAGATGCATTACCTTGCATTTCCTAGCATGAATCTAAGCTGCCATACATTTGACCATTCCTCTAACCTTGCCAAGTCCTTTTTCATCCTTTCCACCCCACCTTGTACATCAACTCTGTTGCAGATCTTTGTGTCATCTGCAAAGAGACATACTTTCCTTCAGTCCCTCTGCAATGTAAAGCTTTCTAAAGACATTGAAGAGGACCGGTCTAATACTGAACCCTGTGGTGCCCACTAGTAACCCCCTTTCTTCAGAGTGGACTCCATTTACTATTACTCTCTGTGTCCTATTCTCCAGCCAATTTTTTACCCAGGCTGTCATCTTGAGGAACCACTCCCAGGCTAGCTAACTTGTATATTAATCTTTTGTGTGGGACTGTGTCAAATGCCTTCCCTAAAGTCTAGGTAGGCCATGTCCACAGCCCTCCCTGATCTACTACTTTGGTCACCCAGTCAAAATCTATCAGATTTGTCTGGCATGACCTTCCTGCACTGTGAATCCATGCTGCCTTGGGTCCTGTGCCCCTCTGGCCTCTAGATACTCGACAATTATTTCCTTCAGAAGTGATTCCATCATTTTCCCTACCACTGAGGTTAAACTAACAGGTCTGTAGTTTCCCGCTTCTGCCTTGCTCCCACCTTTGTGAAGGGCAATCACATCTGCCCTCCTCAAGTCCTCGGGTACCACCCCATCCTCCCATGATTTGTTAAACAAGGTAGTCAGTGGTGTCACTAATTCTACCCTTAGTTCTTTTAGATTCTGGGATGAATCCCATCAGGCCCCATTGCTTTGTCCACCTTCAGTTTAAAGTTCTTTCAGAGCCCTTTCTTCTGTAAATGGGCTGATATCAACTTCTGTATCCAGAGTGTTTCTACTGTTTGTTTTAGGTACCTCCCTCTCTTCCTTTGTAAATACTGAGCAAAATATTTGTTTAGTATATCTGCCTTTTCACAGTCACCCTCTGCCCACCCTCCCCTCCTTATTAAGCCTCACTTTCCCTCCTTGGTCTTCCTTCACTCCCTGATGTACCTATAAAGGTTTTCCCCCTTCTTAACTGAGTTGGCTTCCTCTTTTCCTCGGTTTTGGTCCTTTTGCTGTTCTGACTGCCTTCCCAGCTTCCTTTTGTTTTAACTGATACAGTTTTCTGTCCTGCTCCTTCTGTGATTCCTTGTACTTCCTGAAAGCTTTCTTTTCTCTTGAACCTTCACTGCCACTTCCTTTGAGAACCATAGTGGTTTCTTACATTGTTTAGTTTTGTTTATTTGCTTCACACAAAGGCATGTACCTCTGTGATGGCAGTTTTATTATTCCCCATTGTTCTTCCACCCTCCTTCCTGCCCATTTACTAGTGCATTCCTTAGGCACTCACCCATTTAGCAAAGTCAGCCCTCCCAAAGTCCAGTACCTTTGCCTTTGTATGGCTTGACTCTAGTGCTGTGCTTATTGTGAACTATACTGTTCGATGGTCGCTAGTTCCCAGATGGTTACCCACTTCTACATCTGTGATCTTCTCTTCATCTCCATTTGAGAGAACCAGGTCTAATATTGCTCCCTCTCGAGTGGGCTCCAGTAACATAGAAACATAGAATTTGACGGCAGATAAGGACCGCTTGGCCCGCCCAGTCTGCCCATTTCCCTACCTGATGGATAAGCTGCAGATCCTAGTTAACCAGCAGCCTACTTCTTCCTACCCCCACCTCCTAGAATTGCCTTATGACTGTCCCATGCATGCTTGAATTCCACCACTGTTTTTGACTCCACAACCTCCTCTGGAAGGCTGTTCCATACATCCACAACCCTCTCTGTGAAAAAATACTTCCTTAAATTACCTCTGAGCCGCCCCCCTTCTATCTTCAAATTGTGCCCCCTTGTTCTTGCACACCTCTTTTTGAAAAGATGCTACCCTCTTGGTCTTTGTTGATTCCTTGAGGTGCCCGAAAGTTTCTATCATGTCCCCCTCTCCCTACTTTCCTCGAGGCTATACATATTAAGCTCCTTAAGTCTCTCTTCACTTATGTCTTCGGTGCAGACCCTGCACCATTTTAGTTGCCCTCTTCTGGACAGCTTCCATCCTGTCTATGTCTTTGCGGAGATTGGGTCTCCAGAACTGCACGCAGTACTCCAGATGTGGTCTCACCAGCTGTCTGTACAGAGGGATAATAACTTCTTGTTTTCTACTGGTGATGCCTCTCCCTATGCATCCCAGTATCCCCCCAGCCCTCCTTGCTGCCCTCTCACATTGCTTGCCCACCTTTAGATCAGTACTGGTTGTCTAAGGCATGCCCCCTGTAGGGCATCTAGAATTAACCCATTCTTCGAAGTGGCTGCTGCAACTGCACTCCAGTTAACATCTGGCATATTCAGATCATCCATCAGCAATATTTCCCCTTTTTCTGCCATACTAAGTATACTTTCTATCATTTCCTTGTCCATTTCCTCCCCCTGAAGAAGTCTGTACTCTAACCCCTGTGCAGTTGTGGGTGCCATTGCAGGCTCCAAATTTACCCACAGTGCTTCTTCTCCTCCTTGTTTTCCCTTTTGTTCTGTTGCTTTGATTCCTTCCCTTACGTGAGAGCTACTCCTCCTCTTTTACCCTCTCTGTCCCTCCTGTAGAAAGTGTATCCTGGTATGTTTACATCTCAGTCATGTTTTGTGCGAACCATGTTTCTGTGACTGCCACGATATCCAGATGTTCCTCCTCCATCAAGGCCACTAATTCAGGAAGCTTGTCACTCAGAATATGGGCATTGGTACTCATTGCTTTCCATTTTTTGATGGCTTTACCTTCTGTGGCAGCATCCCCCACTGACCTTTCTACCTCGGTCTTTTCTCATTTAGTATCCTGTTTTGTAGGGAGGCTGGGATTTTCCTGCTGCTTATCAGTGCCTCCCCTTGACTAGTTTAAAAGCTTGCCAATGGATTTTTAAACCGATTGCTCAAAGACTTGTTCCTTCCTGGACAGATGCAGACCATCCTGCCAGTATAGGCTGGTGTCCCTCAGGTGGAACCCAGTCCCCAATGAAGCCAAACCCCTGTGCTCACACCATTTTTTCAACCATTCATTAAACTGCATGGTGCAAAAGTACCCTTGCCTCCTCTCATGCCATTGACAGGCAGCACCTCTGAGAAGGATACTGTGTGCGCTGCTTGTCTTAGGCCCCTCCCAGTTATACAAAGTCCTTCTGCACTGCTCTAATCTCATGTTGTGCCAAGTCATTTGTTCCTAGGTGGACAATGACGTCCAGCTCAGACTCCCGTGCAGCTGTTCTCGTGATCCTGAGGATGCGCTTCCTGTCCCTCCAAGCCATGGCACCAGACAGGCAGCTTACTTCAGTTTTCCCTGCTCCCCCCAGTTCTATCCCCCTAATAATTGAGTCCCCCACCAGGAGCTGCTTCCTTTCCTTGTGGTGTCCTCTGCCTCCTTCCTGTGGGCCTTCCTTGTGACAGGTGTCCTCAGCCTCCTTACTTTCCTCTGTTGGTGCATCCATAGGGGAGCTGTGCTCCCCCAGAATGGTGTATGGATTGTGGAGTGGAACAACTGACTTGGTGTGCCTCTGTTCCACGATCCTCACCCTCCCTGAGCCCACTGTGGTCCAACTGCTGTGCTTTCTTTGCAACCTCTGAGGTAGTGGTGGTAGCTCTGGTGCTCCCTGGATGGGGGAGGTTCCCTTCCTACCATCCAGTCTGGCCTGGGGGAAGGTTCCCTTACTGCTGTCCAGTGTGGCCTGAAGACAGGCAAATTCCTCCCTCAGAGCAGAGAGTTGTCTGCAAAAACATAACTCTGAAACCATAATCATGGGTGATTTTAATATTAACTGGTCTCCACTGAGGCCGTTACCTATAAGGATGCAGCAGCAGTGCATCACCTCACTCAATTGGTCAATGCCCCCACTAGGTGTAACTATAGGACAGGCTCCCTTACACTTCTAGACTGGATTCTAACCACCCTGAATGCATTTCCAATGTTTCTGTACTCCGGGATACAATAAGTGACCACTCATCTGTCATCTGCTCCTAGCCAAACAAATTCCACAAGCCCCCTCCCAAGCTTATCTATGCCAGGGTTATCAAACAAGGGCACCTCCAGCTGCTAAAATCCCATCTAATCAGATTGAACTGGGCAGTGCTTGACTCCCTCAGTGACACCAACAAAGCCTTAGACCTATTTATCAAACATTTCAAAGAAGCCTGTGACATCTATGCACCAGTGAAAAAGATTAAGGTCAAATGACAGACCAACCCCTGGTTTACTACTGACCTTTTAACTCAACTCAAGCACAGAGACCACCTCTGGCATTGTGCTCGTGCAACTGCGACGCAAGTAAACATACAAAAATACAAAGCAGCCAGAAATGATTGCACTCAAAAAATATGGAATGCTAAACTCATCTATTACAAAGAGGCTCTGACCAACTCTCGCGGCCAGGGGAAAAAATTCTGGAACAACCTGAAAGAACTCACAGGCAAGGACCCTAAAGCATCACCCACTATGCTCAACCTTCATGGCACTCCTACATTCAACCTAGGTACCATCACCAGCACTTTTAATAATGCATTTACAAACCTGGACAGTGTCCTTCCACCTAATTTTTTTGACGACCTCCCCTCCAGCTCCTCCCATGTGACCCCCCAACTAGAACGTACAACCCCAAAGTTTTTCTTTAAGGAGGTCCCACCACAAGTAGCTAGAAACTACATTCAAAAGGACATCGGCAAACAAGGCTACAGTGGTGACTTCCTTGACCTGAAACTGCTGGCACAAGTCCTCGATGAAATCTTAGAACCACTTACAAAGATCTTCAATCTCTCTCACTTAGATTGGGCCATTTCCCCTCTCTCTGGAAGAAAGCCACTGTCACACCGGTTCACAAAAGTGGAGATAGGATGCTCTACACCAATTACAGACCTATCTCACTCCTCCCCCCACTATTTAAAGTGCTGGAGCAAATAGTGTCGAACCAACTAGTTGAATTCCTGGATAAGTACAATGTACAGTGCCCAGAGCAGCATGGCTTCAGCAAAGGGCACAGCACCACCACTGCACTACTGGAATTTACATCTTTCATCCACGCCATGCTTGACAATGGGAATTGTTGGGGGGGCAGTATTTATAGACCTGACCAAGGCCTTCGACACAGTTAACCACCTCCTACTGCTCAGGCAACTGTCCTCCATTGGGATCTCCAGCGATGTCCTTCCATGGTTCACCAGCTACCTTGATAATTGGATCCAACGTGTAAGGATTGCAGGGGTCTCTTCGGATGAGAAACAGGTCCACTCCGGAGTCCCCAAGGGGTCTATTCTTGGCCCTCTACTCTTCTCCCTCTTCATCAACAATCTCCACAGTGCCTGCCACCAAAAAATATTACTATACACAGATTGCAGTCCTGTTTTCCAGCCACCATGACATTACAGTCCTTGAATCCTAGCTTGACTTCAAGTGCATCGAAGACTGGTTCAGCTCTTATAAACTTGTCCTGAATCACAGCAAGACCAAAGCCATGTCCTTCTTTAACCAACAGAGCAGGCACAACTCTCTGTTCCTCACCATCAAGAACCATGCTGGGGATCCACTCGAACAAGTCAAGGAGCTCAAGTACCTTGGTATTACCCTGGATAGTACCCTCTCCTACACTCGGCATATTGACACTGTTGCCAAGACCGCCAATATATGGATTGGACTGCTACACAAACACAAGCACTGTATGCCTGTGGATGCCCTTAAACTAGCCATCTACAGCTCTGTCACATCTATCATTGACTACGGCCTTGCCATCTATGGCTATGCCTCAACAAGTGCCCTCCAAAGGATCTCAGTTTCTCTCAACAAAGCCTGTAGAATACTAACGGGTGTGGCCTGACAGACTCACACCTGTGACCTCTATGCACAGGCCAGCTGGCTACCCCTACTCAGCAGAATACAATACCAGACATGTTTACTTACCAAAAAGATTCTCCTCTGTCTCATGCCACCTGGTGTTGGCACACTCCTTACTACCTTCAGTGGCACTCAACGAAAGCGTGGTGCCCAATCTCTAACCTTTCAGGTTGCCAGATGTCGTACCTCCATGGGTCAGTGGTCCTTTATCTATAAAGCTGCTCAGTGGTTCAATTCCCTCAATAAAGAAGCACTTTCCTCTACTACACTTGAACCCTTCAAAAGGAATCTCAAACTTTACCTCACCTCTACCACTCAATGTGACTGTTTCTCTGAATAGAGATCTCTCTAATCACTTCCCAGCTCACTCATGTCTCATATCCCACCCTTTCCCAGTTTCAATCCCTCTGGCACCGGGCCTTCATTGTGACTCCTTTCCTGCTTCACTTCTCCACTGGTACAAGACATTTTCCCCCACCTTCTGACAGTGGCCCATTAGTCTGCCTACTTTCTCTCTCCCCAACCCGGTCTCAAGCCTACAATACTTACTGCCTCTTGTGCCCTCTATCTCTTATTGTTACTGCAGCCAGCTGCCTAATCAAGCTGCTCGTTGTATGAATATTATCTCAAAGTATGTTATAACTGTATATCTTTATTCTTTTTTCTTTTAGTTGTTTTGGTTGTTTATTGTGCATTTTTTTACTACCTCTGTATGTATGTTGCCCCTCATCCTCTGATGTGGAACCTTTGTAAACGAGTAGTTTCTGCTCAAAGGTATTTGTAATCTGAGAATTTAATAAATAAAAATTAAAAAAAATATGACAGTTTGGAAGTGATCTCAGAACCTGATAGATTAAAATAAAATAATTTTGGAATAGATTTTTTTTCACCAAACCAGGAAAGAAAACATCTGCAGAACAAGTGCTTTCTACCTTTCAAATTTCAGTCCAAAATTCCTGTCTGGCTGCAAACTTTTTTCATATCACAATATATAAAAACCCAGAACCGAGTTATGAAAATGGATTTAAAAACAAACAAACAAACAAACTGCAGAATCCAGCTAACGGGGTTCTGGTGACCAACATATGTACATATTTTGGTTCCTCTCTACAATGTCATTTTTGTACCTTTTCAATTTAAAAAAACACCCCCAAAAAATGACAACAAACAAAAAAAGATATGAAAAAGGATTGTCCATATGATCACTTTATACAGCTATTTTAAAATGTTGACTGAGCATGCTAAGAACCTGAAATTTTTAAATGTAATAACTTTAGAGTGGATTACTATCTCTTCAGCAAACCAATATAGGGAATTCTTCTGAGCCAAGCCTTTTCTACCCTGAAAATTTCAGACCAAAATCCCAAATCATCTGGGTACTATGCAATGGTGAAAAAACAGCAATTTTTCATGCTTTTTTTCAGTATCAGCATTTCAGAATCTTCATATCCAACTGGAACAAAACTTGGCACATCAAGAGATCTACCACATGAGACCATGCATGCAAAATTATGTGCAAATCTGTTGTACAGTTGTGTAGATATTAATGTGAAAAAATTGGGGTTTAACATTAAAGTGCCTACTCAACCCTAACTATGAAAGGCATGGACACATACATAAATGCAGAATCCCACATTTGTACCACATTTTCCAAGTACAGTACTATACTTTCTGCAGTGTTACAGTGCCTCGCACTTTCTCCCATTTCAATCTCCCACACCACCACCAAAACGCTACCCATATTTAAAAAGGCATACTAAAAAAAAATTAAAAATATCATTTTGTTTGCATCTGATTTATTTCACATTTTACATACCTGCTTTCTTCAGCACATTCATAGTTTATGCAGTTCATCCTCTGTGTCTTACATCAGTGCTATCCAGCACTCAATGGTTCACAACATTGTCAATGAATGTAACTCCCTTTTAATTTTAAAATCTAAAAACTCTCTCTGCACTATGACACTGAGTCCTGCACTGTGAGAACAAAAGCACAAAAATCACTTTGAAAAATACAGTCCAGAGCTGCCACCTGCCTTACAACTCTATGCACTCCACTCGCTCTCTAAAGGCAAACCTCAGCAGCCATCAACTGAAACACCCACCTATACCTTTCAACTGTTCGAATTTTGGGAGGATTTTCTGAATTCAGACCCTCTGTCCCAAAGTCCTAAGCAGCCTGCAAATGCTCCCAAATTTGGAGAATGCCAGTGTTCCCAGTATTGTCTCCATCAGCCCAAACAATCATTTTCTTGTTTTCAGATGCTCATTGCTGTCCGATGTCATGCACACATGGCAATAGCCAGTCAGAGTAGCATTATATGCTGATGCAGTAAGTTTAAAAAAAGCCCATTAGAGGGGGCGTGGCTTGGAAGCCAAGATGGAAGCTGCTTGAATCTCTAGTTATCTACCCTACAGTACCTACAAATCCTGCAACTTATTACTGGTACCAATGGACCTATAATTAATAAAAATATAACAAAAGAATCCTAACAGCTCAACGCATCCAAAGAGCTAATTATTTTGCAGACAGACCAATGGCCACTTATCAATCTAAGGTGAACAGATCTGCGGTCCTTAGCACCAAAGGGGTTGGAACTGCAGTACAGCATTTCAGCCAATGTGGATTCTTCAGGCAGCAACTCTCTAGGGGAACTGCAAGAAATTGGAGACATGTTTGCAAGGCTTTTAACAGAAATAACGGACCTCAAAATCCAAAACTACCAAACTAAACATGACATTATATCCATATCTCAGAGAGTCAATGATAATGAATGACAGATTTCTAAGCAAGGGAACGCAATCAATCACATGAAGGCACACATGAGGGAACAGGATTGCATGCTAAAGCAGCTCATGGACAAAGTGTAGAATCTGGACAAATGGGGGAGATAAAATAACCTCAGGTTTGTGGGGATCCCAGAGGGGGTAGAGGGCAGGGACACTATCCATTTTCTTCAAAAGCTCTACCTAATATTCTGAAACACAGCTGGCATATAGTCCTGGAATTTGAAAGGGCTCACAGATCACTTCCCCCCATACCAGGACAAAGACATAGGCTGATCATAGCAAAATTGCTCCAATTTCAGGAAAAAGACAAAATAATGTCACTTGCTTGAGAATGCGGCCCCTTGCAATGGGAAAAGCACAGGCTATACATCTTTCCAGATTACTCACTGGCATTATCTGAGTGCTGCAAGGAGTTCACCCCTGTGAGGCATGCTCTAATGGCCTTGCAGATCCCATACAGCCTTTGCTACCCAGACTGTCTTGTATCATTAGGAATGGCGGTCCTTATTCCTTTCACGAACTGGAGAAAGTGGAAAGCTTTATTCAAAGATACTGGCCTGCAGCAAGGATTTCAGCACCAGTGAAAACACTATATTTCATGCTGATGGACACCACTCCCATCCCAGAGAACACAGCTGAGTGGTAGGCAGTGGAAACAAGCCAGATAGTGGAGCCTGGGCTTTCCCTGACTCCCATAGAGGGTGTCTGGCTCCCAGCAACTAAAAAAAGAGGTCAAGGGGGCTCAAAACAATACCCCAAAGAAGAGGAGATTGCCAAAACAGCATCAGTCCCCCAGAAGGAGCCACAGCAGGAATAGGAAATCCTCCTCTGGCAGCTCAGAGGGGGACACTCATCCTGACCCCCAGCAGCCCAAGCCACAAAGACAATGTAATACTAACCTGCAAGCAGAATCTGTAGAGTATGGCTCTGGTGGACCAACTGAGAAAATTGGTCATCCAGCATCCTACATGACTGTCGCAGCAGCCAAAACACCACTTTAGGAGATATCCCTGACCTGTAGTAATGGATAAAGTGCCCACAGAGCTCTGATGAGGCTACATGAAACTGTTACACAAGCCCATTTCCAGATGGAATTCAACCAGGCCTGTATGCCTCTCTCTGAAGGAGCTGGTCACACACCCTGTTTTTTTCTTAAAGAGGCAATGGTACAAAAAGAAGCTCCACTATATGCATTGCCTGCAATCTCCATGTTTCGGAGACATTGCAAGAAAAGTACAATTTAAACAATGCAAAGATGGTTTTAATATGTTATAAATAACCCTCAGTACCTCTTACAGGACCACAGGAATTTTTTTTGTTATACTTTTTTTTTAAAAGGCCTTGATTAATGCTTGAGGCAAAGGGGGTATAAATATGTGCATAGGAATGTAGGCACTTACCAGTCTCAAGATATGGGACAGACCCCCCCAGTAGTGGAAAGCAGGGCATATCACTTTGCCAGAAGTCCCTCTGGACCCAGAGGCAACCCTCCAATGCTCAGATATGCTCAGGTATGGGGTAGGAGGGGTACGTGAGGACCAGGAATCACATGCCTTATGTTGACCTTCAGGGCTAGCAGATTATCTCCCCCCCAGAGTATTGTAGCAAGATATCCATATTACAGGGGACACAGAATCCACTACCTCACCCAAACCTCCATCCTAATTTCTCCAGCCTTGACTGTATATTTCTGGACCCTTCCCCCACCATAATAATGTAAACATAAGAATTTATAATAGAACTAACCTAAATTGCATTGTACAATGATTGGAAGTGATCAACTGAGACCAGTTACTCAATGACTTAGAACCTGAAAAGGCTTGGATCAGTTTTAAGGAAACTTTGAACTCAATAGTGAGTGAATTAGTGCTGTTAAAAAACAAATGCAACAAGGGGGGTAAAGTACCAAATTGGATGACAGCAGGAATAAAAAAAAAAACTAAAACTTAATTATAAAACTTACAGGAAATACAAACAAAATCCAACAGCAATCAATAAATCAAGTCATATTAAAATGCAAAAAGTATTGAAAAATATGATCAAAAAGGCGAGATACAAAACAGAATTTAAAATAGCTCACAGCAAGGACATGAAATTACTCCACTCATACGTAAACTGTAATAATAAATCATCGGTACAGAGTTTAGGACCTATCCATCATAAAGGCAATGTCATAAGAGATAACACCAAAGTAGCAGATACTTTCAGCAATTATTTCAGTTCAGTTTTTACATCATAAAAGTAATGTCATATAAGATAACACCAAAGTAGCAGATACTTTCAGCAATTATTTTGGTTCAGTTTTTACTTCAAAGGCAGTTAATTGCACCATTGCAGTTAGCAACAATGGAAGCTCTCACAAGTTTTCTATTGAGGAAGTAAAAGTGGAATTGCAGACAGTCAAAAGTTCAACTAGACCTGGACCTGACAATATACATCCTAGATTACTCAAGGCTGCATCGCATATAATCACACGCCCCCGCCACTTATTTTTAACAAGTGTTTGGAAAGTGGGGTGGTACCAGCAGACTGGAGAGTGGCCATTATAACGCAAATCTTTAAGAATGGAGATAAAGCAAAAGTTGGGAATTATAGGCCAATTAACTTAACATCCATCCCTTGCAAAATAATGGGAAAACTATTAATGTCCAGAATAGAAAGTGAAGTTGCCAGCCATGATGTTACAGACAAGCTCCAATATGGGTTTAAACAAGGAGCATCTTGTACAATGAATTTGATGACCTACTATGAGCAGGTCAGTCAGAGTCTTGATGGGGGCATCCCTCAGATGTTATACTCCAAGACTTCACTAAGACCTTTGATAAGGTGCCACATATCATCTTAGTTAATAAACCACTTGCACTAGGCTTTAACCCATTATCAGTGCACGGAATTAACAACTGGTTAAAAGATCAGATGCAGAGTGTAAAAGTTAATGGATGTTTATCAAATAAACAGGAGGTAACTAATGGAGTCCCCCAGGGCTCTGTACTGGGTCCAACACTGTTCGGTATATTCACCAGTGACATACAAAATGGCATCACAAACAGGATGGTGAAATTTGGTAATGATTAAAAGTTAAGTGGTGAAGTTGACATGTTTAATAAACATCTTACAACTGTAAATTATCTGAATAAGATAATATAATGGTCACAATGAAATGGTATGCATTTTAATACCCAAAAATGTGTAGTAATGCACTACAGTACCAACAATCACAATTATAATTATATTCTGAGTAATTCCATTTTACGTAAAGTCACATCTGAATCTGACCTTGGGGTTAAAATTAACAATAGACTTACATCCTCAGATCAGTGCAGCCAGCCAGGGAACTGGTTAGAAAAATAAAGCATAGATTTATTTGTAAATCCGAACAGTGTATCATTTCCCTTTACAATAGTTATGTTAGACAAATACTTGGTTATGGATCCCCATCGTACTTCCTTAAAGACATTAATATGATTGAAGGAGTGCAGAGGTCAGTTACAAGACTAATTTTAGTGTATAAAGGGATTGCCTTATAACAACAGACTGAAAGAAACATGTTTGTTCTCTTTACAACAGAGCCAGCAAAGAGGCAACCTACTATTTCTGTACAAATTACTACAGTCCCCAGAATTAAGTAGCCAATGTAACCTCGTATTCAGTAATACCAGAGATAATCTTACATCTCACAGTTAATAGTCCCAGGGGCAGTTACATCTAAAAGAAATAATTATTTTACAGTGAGGACTATTATGGCCTGGAATAGACTACCAAAGGATGCAGTTAAGGCACCCAGTTATTTGGATTTCAAAAATATTCTGGGTAGAGTATTCTACTCTAAACACCAAATGATATAAGGATAACTCCACATGCAGGGAGGACAATCTAGATGGGCTAACTGCCTCTTTTTGTCCCTATATCCTAGTAGTAATCCTAGTAGTAATCAGCTGCCTTTAGATGCAGCACCACTACAGGGCTTTGGCCTAATAAAGATACAGTCTTCAGTTTGAGGGGAGTCCTTCTCTCCCTTGTTATGGCATGTAATTTCAAAGAGAATGGTAAGGCTATCACAGGATGTTGGCCATCCTCTCTATATTTACCCCCTTCAACTCCTCTTAGAAAGGGTAGAATCATACCCTACAGGCTGTTAGTATGGGTAGGTAATGAGAATGTGAACCACAGACCTCCATATACACCCCTATAGACAAGGACAATGAGGTGGGGTAAACCCTGTATGGGGGCAGAAGGGGTGGGGGTGGATACCGAAGATAAGCCATGCTGATTTAGGATGCAGTCATCATTATGTTTCTTCAAGGTGTCCTCCCCTATCACTTTGTGTTTTGGATCCACATAAGAGCCAACTCAAGGGGTAAACTGTGGAGTGCTCTCCACACAGAAAAGGATGGTCTGACATAGGGCATACCAGACAAATATTAGGTCTGTTACCAATAATGCTCTCCACATACTAGGTAGGACATAGGGAAACCACACCTGAACAGGTACCTAGCACCTTGTGCTTCCAAGGGGCTCTGTGCACCTTGTATACCAGTGCAGCCACTATATCAACATGTTTGTAAATAGTTGCCCCTGTTGGGAGTATTGTATGGCATTCATGAGAGTACACAGAAAGAACATGGGATTGAGTTCAGACAAGAACAATAGATGTCTTTTATGAATGGGGGAGTACAACACCTAGAGGAGTCAGGGATCTTATCAGATTATGCAACAGACATTTTACACCTCCCCAATCCAAAAAATGATGGACATAGTATGTACATCCTGGACTGTGTGGGGGCTTTAGTTCATCATAAAGTGCATGCAGGTATTATCCACCTTAAAAAATCTGCAAACAATGGTGGCATTCCTCCAGGAGACAACACTCTCTCATTTGGAATCAGGGAAAACAGAAAAGGGACTGGATGAGGTTGGAAGCACACAGCACCAACATCTCCACAAAAAGGGGGTGTCGATATTGGTGCACAAGTCAATCCCCTGGGTCCTGACTAGCAAGCAAACTGACAAAGAAGGCAGATGGGTCATGGTAAAAGTCAAGACCCCAGAGGGCCCCCTGATACTGTTCAACCTCTATGACCCCAATGCAGATGACCCCTAATTTTATATACAGATCTCTGAAGCCCTAGCTGAACAAACAACCCAACATATACCAATAATAGTAATGGGAGATTTCAATCTGATGCAAGACTCATCAATGGACAGATCCCACAATGCCAAAGAGGTGTACACAAAGGCAGGGTCCACTGTGAGAAGCCTAATAGTGGAACATGACCTCACAGATGTGAAGCAGATACTACATCCCAGTGTTAGAGACAACACTTTTCATTCAGGGGTACACCTGACCCATAGTACACTGGACTACTGCCTCTCTTAACTCCCAGACAACACCACTGATCAGTGACATGCAGATACATTCCATAGTCATATTGGACCATGGTCTGGTCACTATCACCTTGAACTGGGGGCCACCCCAGACTAGATCTGTGAACTGGAGGCTAGATCCCCTTCTATTGAATTCCCACCATGGATACAGCAAGAAATTGCAGATTTCATGACCCT
The DNA here is from genome assembly GCA_016271365.2 of Neoceratodus forsteri. NCBI lineage: Eukaryota > Metazoa > Chordata > Ceratodontiformes > Ceratodontidae > Neoceratodus > Neoceratodus forsteri. Next base: position 273,734,830 of record CM057453.1, on the reverse strand, counting down.
CAATGATGACCACAGCATCATGGATGGCACACTTTGGGAAGCCCTCAAAGCATACCTTAGAGGGAGAATCATAAGTTATGCATCACACAGAAGGTAGATCAGGGAGCTGCAAACAGCTAACCTAGAGAAAAAACTTAACCAATTGGAATGCAAGCAAAAGGCCAACCCTAAGGCAGATCCTTTAGAAATGCTCAATACTTGAGCTAAGCTAAATACAATGTACATCAGGAAAGCAGAGCTTGCCTTACTACAGCTTAAACATACCTTCTGGGAAGGGGGGGGATCTAGCAAGATCCTAGCATGTAGACTCAGGAAACAAATGGCAGAAAGACACATCCCTGGCCTAATTTATCATGAAAAACTAGTATGTACCTCCATAATGGCTATATCCTCCATTATGTCAGACTTCTATTCCAAATTATATGCTTCCACAAACCCTACCAACATCCAGTTCACACCTCAATTATTACACACCTTAAATCTTCCCCAACTTACACATATACAAGCTCATCAGGCTCTGGATGGATCAGTTACTGTGGAAGAAATCCAGACAGTGACATTAAGCTTGAATAAAAATAAATCCCTGGGGAGGGATGCTTTCCCAATGGATTTTTATTTTGCATTCCATGGGGAACTAGTCCCATTACTCCAGAAAACTTATGCGCATGCCATATGCTACCTCCTGTGATGAGGGAAGCAATAATTACCATTCTGCCAATAAAGAGCAAGGACTGACTGCTCCTGGCAAGTTATCGGCCCATTTCTCTGATAAATACCAAAGCTGAGGTGCTCACTAAGGTACTAGCCAACAGACTAGAGACATTACTCCCCATATAGTACACCTGTCTCAAGTTGGCTTCCTGAAAGATAGACTAAGCTCAGAACAACGCAGAACTTTTCCGAACCTCAGTCAAACAGCAAAGTCACTAGACACACTGGAGGCAGAACTCACAGTTGACTTTTAGAAAGCGTTGTGTACACAAACATTGTACACAAAAACTACTGCCAGGTTACTTACAGTACAAACAGCACCTTCTCTTCCCCATTTCCTTTGGGTCGGGGCACCCGAGAGGGGTGCCTCTTTCACTGCTCCTGTTCATTCTAGTGATAGAACCCCTTATGACCACTTTAAGGGCACACCCAGAAATAGAAAGCATCCAAGTGGGTAGACAAGAATATAAGTCACTATCAGTATGCCGACAACCTGCTGATTGTCCCCAGGGATGCCCTTAAGGCAATCAAACTTCTCTGCCAAATGATAGACCACTTCACCAGTGTATCAGGCATTAAGGTAAATCATACCAAGTCTGAAGTCCTGGCACTCAATGATCACTGCCTACCCACACAATTCCTAAACACTAGTTGGAAATGGGCTACCAAAGGCATTAAATACCTGGGAATCCATATCACCCCTTCACTGACTGACATATATAAGGCCAATTTCTCCCATTTGCTGGCTGACCTCTCCACATAAAAAGATAGATGGTTTGCTTTAAACCTATCCCTTACTGTAAGGATTGCAGCCCTAAAAATGATATTCACATCCAAGCTCTTCTATCTGCTGTCACATCTACCTATCCACATCCCAGACAAATGGTTTGCCAAGATCAATAAAACTTTAAGAAAATTCCTATGGGAGGGGAAATCACCAAGAATCAGCAGAACTAAACTAAGAAGACATTGGAAGGAGGGTGGATGGGGCCTCCTGACTTTGCAAACTATCACACAGCCTTTGAAAGACTCAGGTGCTGCAATGATGCCCAACTAAAAATGTACATCCTTCACAATGAGTCCAGATAGAAGGACATGCAGTAGGAGCTGAAACCCTCTGGTTCTTCCTATATCAGAAGCATACCCCAAAGCAAAACACAAGTCACCCACCATCGCTGTATCTTTACAATATTGGCCCTAAAACTAGAAAAACCCTTGGAAACCCACCTGTTCTGACCCTACTGATGCCATTATGGGATAACCCATAGGATTTTAATTGACAAAAAAACTATTTTCTGGACTACCTGGTGCCAAGCTGACATACAGACACTGCAAGACATATGCTTCCCAGGCCTTGCTGTACTCAGGACATTCCAAGACATTAGCCTAGAAAATCACCTTCCTGATAAGAATTTCTGGAGGTACCTCCAGATTAAGGCAGTGGTGCAATCACACATGTGCCACACTCCCAATCCCCAGGACGGTACCCAATAAGTGGGCCCACAGGCTTGACTCAAGTTTACAAAAAGAAGGGACACCAGATATATAAACATTTAAGAGACAAAGACCCATATCCCATGACCCATTAACATTAAAAAAAGCCCATTAGCTGTTTTCCCTCTATGGGGGCTGTGAATGTGATTAGGTCATGCCTCTCAGGGGTCTGTCTCCAAAACATGAAAAGAGTCAAAGAGACAATCTCCTATGCCAAGTCATGATTTCTTCCTGCTTGACCAGACCACAGTGCCAGTCAGGATTAGCAAACCTAGTTCAGGACCACAATATAGAGAGGGACATATGATGGAGAGAGAGAGAGAGAGAGAGCACTGTCACTGACCCTCAGCAGCAAGAGTGAGCAGAATACACAAGCACAATCCCTTGTCCTTCTCTGTGACCTGTCGGTTGTTGGCTGGATCTGTCCTGCAGAGCACTCTAGCCATATCTCTGTGTCTAAAAGACCCACCAGCCACATTAAAAGGAGCCTTGTAAATCGTTAAATTGAGTTTGTTCATTTAAGCCCAGCAGAAACAGAAGACAGCTTGAACTGGAGCAGTGTGGATGGACTGATCCCATTTTTGGAGCTCTGGTCTGTGGCAAGCTAGTACAGAGGTGAGTGATGCTGGGCATTGCTTGGTGAATTATAGCAGTCTGCAGGTTCTGCATCTAATGACTTTCATTTTTTAAATTAGAATGTATTTTAAATTTGTGCAAGTTCCTTCCTGATCAATGGCTGCTACTGCCACCCTGCTCGTTGAAAAATTTTTACTTTTGCTCTGATGGTGTTTGTGCAGCAGAACTAATTGCCAATGTGGATATGATGTTGTGATGTCTGAGAAAATTACACAGATTATTAAAAAGGAATGTGTTGTACTTGCACAGTGTCTTATTTAATATTCCATGTTTTGACTCATCTCGCTTATAAAATATAAGAGACAAGATAGTTAATATTCAAGACTTGTCTAGAGCATAAGATTCAGAATAAGCTCTTACTCTATCAACATTTTTACTTGTGCAACTCTTGTGCAATTCTGTTCAGCCAATTTACTTTTGGTTTACTTATGCATGCCTTTTACAAGAGAATACTCTGTGTGTATTAATGGCAGTGGCACAATGTTACCCTTAGGAAAGATTGTGATGAGCATTTGAATAGATGTAAGAATTGTGGAGCTGAACTATAAATTGAGTAAAAAATTGTGTCCTTGATTTTGAGCATTTGTACCTGACTTTCATGGGCAGTGTCCCTCATTTGGGTCCTGGCAGGTTGACAGGTATCAACCCACCCCCATCTAAATACAGACAAGAGCAGCAACCACTCACCCAGATATCAGGCTTTGTACTATCTGTCATACCCACTGAAACCCAACTGCAAAGATTTTTTTTTTTACTTTCACTTACATACACTTGGGAGAGAGAAGCTACCTTGAGTGGATTAAACTAGCTCCCAACACTCTCTTAATCACTCCATTTTGGCCAGGCATTTTGACTTCTTAAAAAATACTGTGCAATACAGCAAACAGCATCTCTAGCTGCTTGCCTACTACCTCCGTGAAAGTCACTGACTGCTTGTTAAAACAAGTTGCTATTTTTCCATGAAAATGTCTGTAGCCCATATAAATAACCAATCCCAATGCACTTTAGGGGCATCATAGTGTGTGAACTTCCTTATCAATGCCCTATCAACCATGCACACAGTGTAAGAATACTTGGCATATTATACAAAAACCCCTTCAGGTTTCTTTTTCTTTTAACAAAAATAAAGAATTAAAAATATATTGTTGAGGCGCATGTCAGGAAGCATAGGTAGACCAATAGAAGTTGTAAAATTTGCAAATAGCATTTTATTAGTATCAATAACAATAACATTTTAAAAAATGAAATTGTGCAGGATAGCTCTTGTACAGGCAGATCTAACAAAACAAAGTCCTTCGTCTAAGGGTATCTCTAAATCTCAATTCCTCTCTCTCTCACCAACAAAAGATTGCTCTATTTATTTATAATGTTTTTTACTGGCAATTAACTTTTGCATCTTGAGCCTGTTGATAGACATCCTGTTTTTCACAAAAGGTATCAGAGCTTTGTCAGTTTCTTTCCTTGCAGATGCAACAAAATAGAACATTGTCTCCAAGAACTAATTTCCTGTTGAAAACTCTGAAAATTAGTTTGTGGAGGTTAAACTGCATCTTCAAGATTAACACCCTGAATTCCCAAACAGCTTTTTTGCAGTTATTTCAACAGTATAGCTGTATACATTTTCAAACTATTTTCAAACCAGAGAACCAAGATTCACGTATAGATCCACATATATTTTTATAACCATAAATAAGCAGGGAGGAAGAAAATATAGAAACAGCAAGAAACAGCAATAGAAGGTAGGGAGATAGCAGTAGGGGGAGAATTGTGAGACTGTTGGGAGGTATCAATTCCTACTGTAGGTCTCACAAGAAGATTTGATTATTGCAGCAGTGCGAGATAAAAAAAGTTGGATCTTGCAACAGTTTGTCTCCAGGTAGAAGGTCACCTGGGGGCCAGTGACCATCACATGGTATGGTTCAGTTTGGCTACTACCTCTAAATCATCCCATTCCAAGGCAAAAATATGGGACTTCAGATGAGCTGCCTTTGATAAGATGACCATCAGAGTTAGGTTAGCCCTGGCAAAAAGAAACACCGGTGAGGGGGTACAGGCAAAGTGGGCAAGCATTAAGGATGCAATACTTGAAGCAACATCCCATTGTGTTAGACAGAAAAGGAAGTGCAAAAGAAGAAGGAAACCACTTTGGTTCTCAAATACAGTAGCAGAAAAGGTCAGAGTCAAAAGGCTGGCCTTCAGGAAATATAAGGGAACACAGCAGGATGAAGATAGGGAGGCATTTCAAACTGCCCTAAGGGAAGCAGGGAAGGCAGTAAGGCAGGCAAAGTCCCAAACTGAGGAAACATTAGCACGAACAGTAAAAGAAGGTAACAAGACTTTCTATAGATACATTAGTGAAAGGAGAAAGTCCAGAGGGGGTATTGCTAAGCTTAATGGAGAAAAGGGAGCATGTGATGAGGAGGACCCTGTAAAGGCATCTATCCTAAATAGATACTTTTGCTCAGCATTCTGGAAGAGAAGGTGAGGCGAGGCCCACAGCTCAGCATCATGGACACAGGGGAGAGGGAGGTGAGCACTACTCCCTTCACAAAAGAAAGGGTACTAAAAGAGCTTGCTAAGCTCAGGGTGGATAAGGCAATGGGACCTGATGGCATACATCCCAGGGTACGTAAGGAGCTAAAGGTGGAACTAGCAGAGCCATTAGCAGAACTGTTTAGTGAGTCTCTGAGCACAGGAGAGGTCCCAGAAGACTGGAGAAGGGTCCTTCTGCAAGAGTGGTAGCAGGGAGGAGGCAGGGAACTACAGACCAGTCAGTCTTACCTCAGTAGTGGGCAAGATTATGGAGGCACTCCTTAAGGAAAGGATAGTGCAACACCTGGAATCCATAGGGGCACAGGATCCAAGACAGCATGGGTTTACAAAAGGAAGGTCCTGTCAAACTAATCTCATAGATTTCTTTGACTGGGTAACCAGAGTAGTGGACCAAGGGGGAGCAGTTGATGTCACCTACCTTGACTTCAGCAAAGCTTTTGACACTGTTCCACATAGAAGATTGATAAATAAGCTGGGTCGGCTCAGGGTGGGTCAGAAGTTGGTCAACTGAGTGGAAAACTGGTTGAAGGGCAGAAAACAGAGAGTGGTGGTAAATGGTATACAGTCAGAAGAGATGCAAGACACAAGTGGGGTACCTCAGGGATCAGTCCTTGGGCCAGTCCTCTTCAACATCTTCATTAGTGACCTTGCAGATGGACTAGAGGGTAAGGCTTGTCTGTTTGCAGATGACACCAAGATCGGCAACAGAGTAGATGATCTAGATGGGGTGGGCAGAATGAGAAGAGATCTGGATAAACTAGTAAAATGGTCAGAAGAGTGGCAACTAGGATTTAATGCAAAGAACTGCAAAATCATGCACATAGGGAAGAGAAACCCTGAAGCCACCTATAGGCTGGGAGGGGAGTTGCTAGCAGTAACAAAGGAAGAAAGAGACTTGGACATCATCATCACTGATGACTTGAAATCATCCAAACAGACCTCTAAAGCAGTAGGTAAGGCTAGGGGGTGTTAGGGTGTATTAGTAGGGGTATCACAAGTCGTAAGAGGGAGGTAATAATCCCTCTTTACAAGACACTGGTTAGGCCCCATCTGGAGTACTGCATGCAGTATTGGAGGCCACACCTTCACAAGGACATTAACCAAATTGAGGCAGTCCAGAGAAGGGCAACCAAAATAGTTTAGGGACTGCATCAGAAGACATATGAGGACAGATTAACAGAGCTCAATATGTATACCCTTGAGCAAAGAAGGGAGAGAGGTGATATGATCGAGGAATTCAAACACCTTAAGGGCATTAACAAGGTGAAAGAGTCTAACATAGCAGGACAAGAGGACACAGCATGAGATTAGAGGGGGGCCGATTAAGGGGGAATGTGAGGAAATTCTTTTTCACAGAAAGGGTGGTGGATGCATGGAATGGCTTACTACAGGAAGTGGTGGCTATGAATACAGTGCAGGGCTTCAAACAGGCATGGGATAGGCATAAGGGAGCAATACAAATGAGTATGAATAGATAGGCCACTGACAGAGCAAAGGCCGATGGCACATTTATAAGGTAGAAAAAGAAATGGGCACACTGGATGGGCCTTGTGGTCCTTATCTGCCGTCAGCTTCTATGTTTCTATGTTTCTATTGCACAATCAGACAGACAAGAGACAGAAAAGGAATGGATCAAACAGATTCTTCCTTTTTACTCTTTCTGCATAACAAATGGGACAGGGTCATATTCAAAACAATCACATACCCCCAAGCAGAAACATGTTTTTAAAAAAACAAGTTTCCAAAACTTTCTTTTAATTCTGTTCTAACATTACCTTAAAACCTTTACAGTTCTACACATATGCAGTATCCCCTTTTCCATAACAACCAGTACAGCAGTTATTGCAGCAGTGCTAGATAAAAAAAAGTTGGATCTTTTGCAACAGTTTGTTTCATGTGCTCTGTTGAGCACTTACCTGGTAATCTGTCTTATTTTTGCTGTATTATCACCCCGTAATTTGCTCCATTTTTCTTTGTTTTTGTTTAAGTTTCTCCCACCTGTCATGTTGAATTGGAACCCTCTGCTGTCAACTACACATGCACATGACTCACAGCACTACACAGGGACAGTGGGAAGATGCAGCATAGGGTCCCACAGAAATAAATAAAAGACATGATGAGATGTGAGAAAGAGTTTGACTGCAAATTAGGCAGCAGCCATATTTACTGTGGATCTACAACAGTGGAAATAAATTTTAAATATCTAAAAAAACTAAAGATCGCTGGAAAAATATTTAGAGTTATGGAGACCTGAGCTATGGCTGCATGCTTCCAGACAAAACACAGAATTTTGCTAATCACTTCCTGATTATCTATTACTTCTGTTTTAAGTTTAAACCCACATATTTTTTTAACTTTCAGAATTCTCAATTTCTGATCCATATCTTGACAGAAAATCAGAAATAACTTTCTCTTTTCCAGATCTATGCATCACTTCAAATTTAAATGGTTGTAGTGCCAGGTACCATATTGCGATTCTGGAATTTTTATCTTTCATTTGATTAGGCCAACAGAGAAGCTTATGACTGGTTGTAAGTACAAAATCAGCTGATTGCAAAAAAAATCTTTTTTTTTAACTCTCTTTGCTCCAGTCAATGACTTCTGGAGCCCCACCAGTCAATTCCCCACCTGACTGCACACTGCCTGAAAACTCCCAGCCTGTGATCCCTCACTCTCCCATCACTGCCTGCAGGACCCCTCAGTTTTTGCCCTCAGGGCAGGACTGCTCCTTAGCACTCCGACAAATCAATCCAGTCACCTGACAGGTGATGGGCAGCTGACAGTGAGTGAAATCCAGGAAGGTAGAGTCTGGCATCGGGAGTGGTGGCAGTGGAGCGATGTCTTCCATCAAGATGTCAGTGTGTTTCCTCTTTTTCATGGTTGCCCCAGAGGAGGCATGGATGTGCAATGACATCCAGTGTAAGATGTGCACGATCCCACATGTGACTCTTGGACATCCACCAGTGCCTTTACCCCAATCTCTATGTGGCTCTGGCTGTTGCACATCCAGCTTCCATTTGGTGTCACTGATGCCAGGGATACACAAATCATACCTCCTGAGAGAGGAGATCTTTCATCTAGATGCTCAATCCTCTCTCCCTCAGCCAAGCCCTGCAACCTGAGCTTGTGCCTGGCCCTGGGTCACTGGTGTGGTGAAAGGTAAGGCACTAGGTGCCTCAACCCTTTACACCACTGGGCCAGCCTAGCTAGCAAACAAAATTTAAGGGACTCCATGGCCCACTTTGCTGCAAGGCATGCCTTCTCAATGGTGGAATACCTTTTCTCTCTGTTATGCAATTTACTACTGGTATATAGAATAGGATGTTCCTTCCTGTCCATATTCTGACAAAAGACTGCACCTAGGTCTATTCTGATGCACCTCTCTGGAACACAAATTGTTTCTCAAAGTCTGGTCTTCTTAAAATGGGCTGAACATAATGTAGTCTTGATAGCTCTGGGGTCAATTTCACATTATTCAGGCATTGTTTCTTTGTGAGTTCAGTGTTGGGGTTAGCTAACTGGGCAAAGTTGGGAACAAATATCTGATAATAACCAGACAGCCTTAAAAATGACCTGACATGTTTCTTTGTTTTAGGAACAGGACTATTAGCTACAGATTCTATCTTAGAAATACCTGGCTGTAATTCTCCATTTACCAAAAAATAACCTAAATATCTGGTTTCCTGTATGTTCAATGCACATTTGGTTGGATTCATGGTCAGACCTGCATTTTTGACAGATTGGATAACTGCTCATAGGTGTTCCAGGTGGCTTTTCAGTCTGGACTGTACACCTTGACATCATGCAGGTAAGCAGCACAATATCCATTGAGGGTAGCTAAATGGTCACCAAATTGTATTATGCATGCACGACTACTAGTGCATGCACAGTCCAATGTGGCAGCCATCTTGGATTTCTTTTTCTTTAAAATTATGCATATCCCATCACCAGACCCTCCCTCTCAGCATCCGCCCAGAAAATAATAGTGACACTGAAGGTGTCCAATCCCACAGTGTTCCGATCACAAGTCCTTAACGACCACCACACAGTCCACTAATGCACATGCATAGTTATTTGTGATTTTTTAAATATATTATAGTTCCTTCTTGCCCCATCCAACCCTCCCTCTCAGCTCCCACCACCTCACTCCCCTCCAGAAATGTAACAGTGGTACTGGGGGGGGGGTACCTAATACCCCAGTGCAGGAATGATCTTTTTTTTAACCTATAAATTAAAAAACATCCATCAATGTCTTTTGCAGCCATTGTACTCCACCCCCACCTGACCCTCCCACTCAGCACCCACCACCTTGCACCCCTCAAGCCCTTAATTACCCATTGGGGTTCAATGCTGTAATCCCCTCTGGACCACAGACATATCTTCACTCTTCAAAGCTGGACCTTGAACTGAACAGGCAGGTATGTGGTTCACCATATTTAAATGGTGTTTTGAACTAAGTGTCATAACTTGGCCATTTTCTTTCATATTTTGGGCCCAAATTTTCAGAATTATTTTTCTGGCAGGCTCCTTCATGAACAATTGCACTGCCATTAGGCAAATCTATCCAGAAAGGTGATTTTGCAGTCCCTGCACAAAATCACCTTTTGGGTAGGAGTTGAAAATTTTCTCTGCTCTTGTTCTTGAGGTGGGGTCATAAAAAAGCTATGTTTAAAATTTGGTGTAAAAATATTGCAAAAACAAAGTTATGAGCCTATGTTGAATTTTAGGAATGCAGGGGTCAACTTTGATAATTTTCAATATTTTTACCCCGAATTTACAACAGAGCCCTATCTTTACAGGACCTCATGAGTGTGATAGCTGTCATTTTTCAAATCCTGGCCAAAATGTTTTTTTTCACATCCCAAAAGGTGATTTCATGGTCCTTCTGAGAAATCACCTTCCGGGCAGGAATTTAAAATTTCCTGTGCCCTTGTTCATGATGTGGTGTCATAAGAAGGCTATGTTGAAACTTTGATGTAAAAATATAAAAAAAAAGCTGAAAGTTATGATACTGTGTTACATTTTGCCAATGCAGGCTCATAGTTTTGGTAATTTTCAATATTTTTACCCCAAATTCCTTGGCTGCAGCCCTATCAGCTCTGACCTGATTCTGTTTATTTACAGTCACCATTAGTGATGACAAAGCACTTCTCGATTCTTCTATGATACTCAACTGTTTCATTTTTTGCATTTCCTTAACCATGTCTGCTCTTCACCACGCTGGTAATCTTATATATTTTGTCTGATAGGGTTATCATTCCCTGTCACTATTACATACTTGCCACCTTTTGCTTGGCCTGGTACTGTGGTAAAAGTACTGTTCAACATCTACCAAGTTACAAATTTCCACAGTTTGTTCAGAGGTTAAGGACTCATTTGCCTTTACAACATCAGCAGTTACAATTTGTTTCAGTCTGTCATAAGCTATATCAATATCTTCCGTAGAAGTTCTTCGTAAAACTAACAAAGCAGCTTTTGGTGTCCTTTCAACCCATTTTTTCAGGACGTTAGCATGCTATATCTTGGTTGGAGTTTTCCGATCAGGGGCCTTAATCTCATAGTTAACTGTGCCAGTACACCTAAGCACTTTATAAGGCCCCTGCCACTTCATTAACAGTTTATTTTCTGTTGTGGGTAACAGTAGCAAGACCTTTTCATCTGACTCAAAAACATTTTCTTTTACCCCATTGTCATAAACTCATAATACACCTTCTGCTGGTTTTGGGCCTCTCCCTTATGGGCAATTTCAACATATTTTGCCAGTTTCTTTCTCAGGGCTCACAAATAAGATACAATACTCTTTCTGAGTAGGTTTATCTTCCCATGTTTCCTTTATTACATCTAGTGACCCTCTAGTTTGTCTATCATACAACATTTCAAAGGGTGAAAAACCTGTTGATTTGTGTGGCACTTTCTGTAAGCAAAAAACACATAAGGTAAGTACTGGTCCCAATCCTTCCTTTCTCCTTTCACAAATCTTTTTAACATGCATTTTAAAGTTTGATTAACATGCTACATACTTAGATTCATAGATGTTGACAGCAGATAAGGGCCTTTGGCATACTCGGTCTGCCCATGAACATAAGCAATCGCTTCTTCAAGCTTCCCTGAAACTAGATTTTCCCCTTTCCCCTACTACCAGGATCCCCCTTGTGCCTATCCCATGCATGCTCAAATCCAGTAATTGTTTCTGCCCCCACCACCTCTTCTGGCAGGCTGTTCCATGTGTCCACCACCCTCTCTGTGAAGAGACCATCTGTCTGAGGGTCATAAGGGGAGGTTCTTATGTTAATGATACCTAGTAGTCAGTACAGATACTACTCTGATCAATAATAATCTCTTTAGGTGTGCCCACCCTGCTAAAAATGCTGGCAAGATCTAGAACCACTTTTGGGGTTGTGACAGTACACACTGAAATTGCCTCTTGGTATCAAGTAGCAAAATCACATGCTACCAAAATGAATCAATTATGCTTTTTACTTTTGTCTAAGAGGTGAACCACATCCATTGCAATTCTTTCAAAAGGCACATCTATCAAGTGTAAGGGCACAGGGGCACCTTGTGTTGTTTAGTCACTGAAGCTTCTTTCTTATATTCAGCACAAGAACTGCAATATGTAGCAACATTTTCATGAAGTACAGGCCAGTAAAGTCTATGCAACAATCTGGAAAGAGTACAAACCTTTCCTGAAAGATCTTAAGCTTCCTGTAACAACTCAGTTGTATACTTCTGGTATTACCATTTGTTCTATCTGTTTTTGCATCTGAGGATTAGCCCAAACTGTGTACAGTAACCCATTACAGTTTATAAACATTTGTTCACCCTGTTTTGTTTCACCCCCAGATGTTTAAAATATCATTGGAGAGAAACATCATTAGTTTGCTCTGAAATAAAATCACAATCAGTTATCAGTTTAGTTTTAGAAATGTCATATGTCAATCCATTATGTTTATCAGTCTTTTGTTACTGCTGCTTTTCCAGATGTCTTCATTCTTTCCTGGACTTCCAGGTCTTGGAGCTGTGCTCAAACAAATCTGAATCAATATCACCAAAAGGAAAAAAGTCCCCAGCATATGAGATTTATTTTGCCTGCTTTCATGTAATCACAGCTGCTGACATAGCAGGATTTAATCCCTTTGTGATTAACTTCACAAATCTTGGAATGTTATTTCCAATAATCACTGGTATAGGTAACTTAGGTACTATCCCAACATTCAGTTGGTGCAACTCCGCATTAATGCTCAGAGTCACTTGGGTGGTGGGATAGCATTGCATGTCTTTGTGGATGCAGTTAACCCTGGTACCTGGTCCTTTTGCACAGTCATTTCCCAGAACTTCAACATGTACCATGGTCTGTCTGCTTCCTGAATATATAAGTCCCTTCTCACCTTGTCATCTGTTAAATATTTATTTATTTATAAATGAATAAATAATAAATACTTACCCCAATTTGCTAAGGACAAATGTGCTCCAGATTTACCCTCCTAATTTTTATGGCATTTTCTTGCAATATCAATCAATCAAAACTTTATTTAACCAGGCTGATTCATCACTGAGCAAGCTCATTTTCAAGATGGTCCTGGCAGAAGGGAAGAGAGCAAGGAATAATACAATCAGACACTTAGTGCAGGCTGGTACATATAGTAAAAAAAAATAGCAACAACAACATTGGATAATACAGAGTGTGCAGATTGTTAAATTAAATTAAGGGTACACCAACATCTGGGGTGGATACTAAACAAAGCAATAGAAGTAACAGGGTGTGGTAAGAAGATTATATTAACAATAGAACAAGAAGGTATGAATGGACTTACCAGGAGGGATGACCCTTTGCGGGGAAGGATGGGGGAGGGGAGTTTCAGGAGGAGGATGTCAACACTAGAGGGAGAGATGACACGCACATAGTAAGGCCAGGGGGTAAGAAGGGTATACAGATGGAAATGTGCAGAGAAGTGCTGGAGTTGTAAGTAAGTGCTAAGTAAATGGAGAGCAGAGCAGGGAGGCCAGTAGGAGAATCATCTATAGCAGGTATGTATGACGTTCAGGATGCATGTGATAGACAGCTTAAAGGTATGGGGACCCAACAGGGATGAGAAACCTAGTGTTTTTTGCATGTTGTTCCAAAGGCAAGGTAAGGAGAAATTGATAGATGCCTTACCATACTGGAACCTTATTCTTGGCATCTCAAAGGATACAAAGGATGTGCTTCTTAGGCCATACACTCCTGTTAAGCGTACAAAGAGAGCAGATATATAACCTGGTAGCTTATCAGTTAAGGCCCTGAAGAACCACAGGAGGGAATATTTTTGGCCTCCTCAATATAAGAGATGGCCATATGAGCTTTTGATAGGGCAAGCAGTGGTGGGTATGACTGGGCATATCCAGAATAAACCACAAGGCATGGTGATAGAGGGTGTCTAAGTTACATAATGCCTGATTTGAACAGTGGCTGTAAAGAATGTCTGCATAATCGAGCAGAGGAATAAAAGTTGTAAGGACCAGTGTCTTTCTGGCTTCTAATGTGAGGAGGTGTTTTATGCGATAAAATATACCTAGACAGTGACTTAGCTTTTTTAATATCTCATTTAGATGTACCGCAAAATTAAGCCAGTAATCCAACCCTACACCCAGGTACTTAAACATATCCACTACTTCCAGAGGTTCACCTAATAGGGTGTATATCAGGTGGTTTGATGGTGGCCCCTGGGTATGAGTGGCAAGTGGAGATAAGATCATTGCCTTGTTTGTTTTTTTGCATTAAGCAGTAGCTTGTGCTTTAGTAAATTGTGTTGGATGGTGACAAAGTCATGTTGTAGCTCATCGTAAGCGATGTCCAGGCATGAGTTAATAGTGTAGAGAACCATATCATCAGTGAATAGATGTATGTAGCCTGAGCATTGTGAGAGTCGATATGGTTTATGTATAAAGCGAATAGGATGGGGCCCAGGATGTAGCCTTGTGGCACACCCCGAAGAAGGGTTTTGAGAGGAGACAGTTCCCCTTGAGCTTTAATCTGTTGCAGTCTGTTGGAAAGATAACATTCAAATCACTTTAGGGCAGTATTGTCTAGCCTGAAGCTGTTCAGGATGTTAAGTAGAAGGTTATGATCCATGGTATCAAAGGCCTTACTAAGGTCCAGAAAGAGGGCATAGATGTGTTTTTTTATATCTAAAGCATTTTGTCAGTCATTGGCAGGGGCAGTTATAGTGCTGTGCTGTGCTTGGGCCTAAATTCTGATTGGGCCGGGTTCAGGAGGTTCTCCGATTCTAGATAATCCCTAAGTTGGTAATTGAAAATTTTCTACGGATTATTGAGAGGGTAGGAAGCAGTGAAATAGGATGGTAGTTGTTCAGGTCAGCTGGATCTCCAGACTTGAAAAGGGGAATGGTGTGCACTGTTTTCCAAAGAGGAGGTAATTCACCCTGAATCAGGGAACTATTAAATAGGTGGGTGATTTGGGCAGTCAGATGATAAAAGCCTGTTTTCAAGAAAAATGGTTCTATAAGATCAGCACCGCCACACTTTTTTGTGTCCAGAGATATTAGAAGGTCATCCACCTGTTTGAATGTAACTGGTTGAAAGCAGAAGGAGGAGTGTCTCGGGTTTGTGGCAATGTCAGAGGATAATCCATCAGTGGCATTGCAGTGGACATTTAGCTGGCTGAGGGGCGAATCATCGAAACCAAGGTCTGCTGTGGCAAAATGATTGTTGAGTTGTTCAAGAATGTCAGCTCTGGTCATGTAAGAAATGTTACCTGCCACTATTCTAGTGGGCAGGGGGGAGGCTGGCGAGTGACCTTCAACCTCTTTAAGAATGTTCCAAAAATTGACAGAGAAATTTTATGTTCTTCAAGGGTGGTCAGGAAATAACGTGATTTTTCTTTCCTTATTAACTTGGTGCAGGCATTCCTAGCCACCTGAAAGGCAAGCCAATTGGTTTCTAACTTTGTTTTCCTGGCTCTTTTCCACAGTACATCCCTGTCCTGGAGGGCTTTCTTCAAGGTAGGCGTGAACCAGCCAGGGGACCTTTTTCTTGTTTTGATCCTCCTATGTGGAGCATGTTTATTTATCAGTCCCACTAGTAGGTTTTGTAAAATATTGATAGCCTGAGTAACAGAGGGGGCTAGATAGAAATTCTGCCAGTTGATGTTACCAAGGTCTGTCAGGAAGGCAGTCTGGCATAAGTTTTTTAGGCTTCTTTTTAGCTTGAAGGTAGAAGTAGACAGCCTGTTATGGGAACAGCTAATACAGGCAGTGACACAGTGATCACTGAAGTCATTGTGAAAAACTCTTGTATGGGTGATGTTGTGAGGCTTACTGATAAGCATAAGATCCAGTAGGGTACTGTGGCTGGGGGTTTTCTTGTTTGGTCGGGTGTTCTCCAGAGTCATCTGGGTTAACCTGTGTACATCGCAGAACTCTTTAATCTCATTAGCACAGGCATCATTCCAGTTCAGATTGAAATCTTCCATTATTATGCTTTCTAGGTTCACCTTATCCAGTATGGAGTGTAGGTGTTCTAGAATGCCAAGTGTCACAGAGGGTGGCCTATAACAGGCAGATATTAAGAGGGCTACTTCAGATGAAATGGTTAACTTAAGGGCATGGCATTCAAATTCTTTAGGTTGGGAGGTCCAAACAATGTCTGAGACATGGTATTTGATCTTGACATACATAGCGACTCCACCTCCCCTAGTGGGTCTGTCACATCTGAACAGGTTATATCCATGTATATTGACTGTTTTGTCAGGGATATGGCTCGAGAGCCATGTCTCTGAAATCATAACTATGTCAGGTGCTGTGTGTAGTACCCAAACCTGGACTAAGTCAAATTTTTTTGGTAACTGCAAACATTCATGTGCAGGAAACTAAGGCCCTTAACTAGTGAGAGGTCCGATGGGGCTCCAAGCAGGAGGGGTGGGCCAGGGTTAGGTTCAACATTCCCTGAGCAGAGTAGAAGGAGTACTAGCAACTTCCTGAGACAGTTTATAATTGTTTTTAAGGTGGCTTTGTTTTGATGTTTAGTATTTGAAGCTTTGTGGAAAGTGTTGCTGGGAGTGGTGAGGTGGTGGCAGAGAGACAGGGCATAGAGTGCCACTCTAACTGTAAGGAGGAGTGGTATATGAATGTAGATAGAAGGTCTGATCTGAGGAAAGAGAGTGGAGTGCAGGAGGGGGTCAGTGCTCCTTGTGTGGGTAGAAAATTTTGCAAAATGATCTTTGGCACAACATACTGCCTAGGTGGGTCCTGTTGGAGTGGATCACCCATTTTTCCTTTAAAGCTGTTATTTAGAAGCAGGATCCATCCATAAATGATAATGGCTGTTAGTGCAGCCATCAGACTGGGGGACTGCACAGAGCAAGGGCACAGGCTGTAAAGGAGCTGCCAAGACGGTGGCGCAGAAACCCTTTAAGGAATGAGTACCAGGACAGAGGAGCAGAGTCCATTTAAGGAGGGAGGTAGCCCCAGAGATGTGGTCCAATGGGAAGGGGGGAGTGGCAGGCTCCCCAGTAAGAGTATTTAATTAAGGTAGGAGGAGAGGGAGAGGGAGAGGAAGGGTGGAAGGGGCGAAAAATTGCAATTAATAGCAGCTAGAAAAGCTAAAAATGGTAAGAGGTTTTTTGTTTTTTTTCTAAAGCCAGCAAAATCAGCTTGTCTAGCATTGCTGCCGAGCAACAGATTTAAAATGTCTAAAATGCTAGCTCAGTCCCACGCACCCAGCAAGCCCCAGTTAGACCCGTGAAATAGTTGAGGCAGCCAATGGGGTCTGGGAAGCAGCCAGGGAAGAGCCCAATTGCAAACGTGGCTTTCAATCCGTGGGTGGTCCAGGGCTAGGAAGGGAAAATATCTCATGCCTGAAGCTCTGCTGGTCGGCTGTTTGTGGACCCATGGTGTGCAGTGATTCTCCAGGGCCGCAGATCTTGAGAGCCCTCTGAGGGCTGAAATCTGCAGGAAAAAGCTAGAGGAACTCCAATTAATATAATAGGGGCAGGCACACAGGGTTATCAGCATGGGCGGGAGCAGACTATGAGGACAAAGGAGTTTGAGAGGGGTTGAGACAGAGTAGTACAGGCAGCAATAATAGGTTAGAAGAGGCTGGTGGAATGGCGCCAACTGAATCCACAAATGGAGGAGGTGGAGGAGGAGGAGGAGAAGTGAGAGAGTTGGAAAGGATGTCTGAGAGCTAAAGATGGTGTGGGGGGTGCTGATGGCATTTCAGTACGGGAAAAATTCTTAGCAGATTAAGGCAGAAGCTAGAGAAGTGAGCCAGAGAGTAGACAGGGAAAAAAAGCAACAAAGTCAGGGGACACAGTACCAAATACAGGTCTACTGCTAGGAGTAGAATCAATAAATTTTCCTCATTTTGCCCTTTCAAACATTAGACAGTATGCACTACCAAATTCAAGATGGCAGGGGACACAATAACGTTTCTAAGTCTCCTGCTAGAAGAATAAACAATATAAATTCCTAAATTAGCTCATTCAGCACTACATATTAGGCAATAAATGTATGACATGGATTGTTACAGTTACAACAAAAAAAAGTCTTTGGGTGAAGATTTTTAACCCCCACCAGAGTTCTTATCAGACTGGGTGTTTAATCAGGAAAAAGAGGGTCTTACTGGTCCTTGGCTATTATTTCACTGCTGCATGGTCTGTCTGGCCATCTGATAGTCCTTGTCCAAAGAAACAGCCTTTCCCCAACTTTCTAGTTGGTATTCTTTTACCCAAAGATGCATGTCTGCAGGCAGGATGTTGATGTGATAAATTGCTCCATTGCAAATATGTCAATAATCTGTGGGACTGTTTTGCCCTTTTGTTGGAGCCATTTGATGAGGACTTCTCTGAACTAGATGAAGACTTCTCGAGGATTGTCAACTGAGTGGTTCTTCAGGGACCAAAATCTTTGGCTATAGGTCTCTCCTGAGATATCATATATTTTCATGATTTCTCTTTTCACAAGGTCATAGATTTCTGATGGTGCAGTATCCATATTGCTGTAGGTAAGTTGGACTTTACCTGTCAGGTAAGGTACCAGTCTGATTGCCCATTGCTGCTTTGACCTCCGGCAGGCTATGACAACCCTTTCAAAAGTTGTCAGGTATGCTTCAATATCATTGGATGGACACAGCTTTGTAAGATTAATGTGTTTTAAGTTTTTAGTGTTTTGCTGCTCTGCTGGACCTGTATGAGATTCACCAGCTTTGATAGCTTGAAAGGCATCCAGCCATCACTACTCCTGTCACTGCAACTCTTCTCTGCTGCTACCATTGCTGCATCTCTTCTCTTCTCTGCTTCTCTGTCTGTCTTTCTTGTATAGCCCACCATTTGAAGAAGGAAAACAGGCTTTCAGGTTCTGTCCCTGCCTGTTCTTCTTCTTCTTCTTCCATCACTGGTTCTGGCTGTATAGTCTTAGTTTGCACTTTTGTTTCTGTTTCTAGTTTGGCTACCATTCTTCTGGTAATCACTCATTGGTTTGCTGTTGCATGATCCATACTAGTTCTGTGTGGAATGTGGGATTCTGCTGGCAAAATTGGTACAGAATGAGTATTCCGCTGGCAGAGTTTCTGCTGGAATTTTGCTGGTTCTTCTGTGGAATTCTGCCTACTGTGATCCATGGAATAATATTCTGTTGAAAATTATTCTGCATCAATTTCCGTGGAAAATATCGAGACCTGCGAAATAATATTCTGCCGAACAGAATTTTCTTTTGAAGAAAATCATTTCGCAACTACTTTCTGCAGCAGAATTCTACCATTCTGTTTCTGGTGAAATTCGGCAGCATTTCAGCAGAATTTAGAAATTTCAGGGGAATTTTGCTCCACCAGAATTTGAAAATTCCGCACAGCACTAATCCATACTTTTCTTAGAAACATAGAAACATAGATACTGATGGCAGATAAGGACCACTTGGCCCACCTAGCCTACCAATTTTCCCTACCTACTGTAACACCGCAGACCCCACTGGATCTCCAGCTGTTCCCTACCTGTAAGATTCCCTTATGCCTATCCCATGCATTCCTGAAACCTGTTACCGTGTTTGCCCTCACCACCTTCTCTGGAAGGCTTTTCCAGGCATCTACCACTCTTTTAGTGGTAAAGTACTTCCTCACATCCTACCTTGTTCAGCTTTATAGCATGTCCCCTTCTTCTTGAGCATATTTTTTTCTGAAAAATGCTTCCCTCTTGAATCTTATTTATACCAGTGAGGTATTTGAATGTTTCTATCATTTCCCCTCTCTCCCTCCTTTCTTCCAGGATGTACATATTGAGGTCCTTCAGTCTCTCCTCATAGGGCTTGTGATGCAGACCTTGCACCACTTCATTTGCCCTCCTCTGGACTTCCTCTGTCCTGTCTATATCCTTTCAGAGATATGGTCTCCAGAACTGAACACAATACTCTAGATGAAGTCTCACCAGTGATCTATACAGTTGTAATACTACCTCTCTCTTTCTACTGGTGACACCCTTCCTATGCATCCTAGTATCCCACTAGCTCTTCCAACTGCCTTATCACACTGTCTGGCTGTCTTTAGAGCATCAGATATGATTACCTCCAGGTCCCTTTCCTGTTTGGTGGTGGTTAATACCATCCCCCACATTTTGTACTCTGCCACTGGGTTTTTGTGCCCCAAGTGCATGATTTTGCATTTCTTCACATTGAAACATAGCTGCCACACTCTTGACTGCTTCTCTAGCTTTCTTAGCTCTCTATTCATTTTTTCCACCCCCCTGGAGTGTAAACACTACTGCAGATTTTAGTGTCATCTGCAAAGAGGCATACCTTCCCTTCTAGTCCCTCTGCAATGTCACTAATAAAGATAGTAAAGAGGACCAGTCCCAGTACTGGTCAATGAGGCACCTCACTGGTCACGCATTTTCCATGGAGTAAACTCTGTATACCACCACCATCTGCCTCCTGTCCCCCTACCAATTTTTCACACAGTTTACAACCTTTGGACCCACTCCTAGTCTATTCTGTGGAATGCTGTCAAAGGCCTTACTGAAATCTAGGTAGCCTACATCCATTGCTCTACCCTGATCTAATTTCCTGGTCACCTAGTCAAAGAAATCTATCAGATGTGTTTGATATGATCTCCACCAAGTGAATCCATGCTGCATTAGATCTTGAAGGCCACTGGATTCAATATATTCCACAATCCTCTCCTTAAGTAGTGATTATATTAATTTCCCCACCACTGAAGTCAGGCTGACTGGTTTATAATTACCAACCTCCACTTTGCTCCCACTTTTGTGAAGTGGGACTACATCTGCCCTCCTCCAGTCTTCCAGAACCACTCCATTCTCCAGTGAGTGGTTGAACAGAACTGTCAGAGGTGTTCCTCATGATACACCCCTCAATTCTGCTCTCTATGTGTCTCCTTATACCTCCTGAATGCTAACTTTTTTGCCCTTACCTTCCCTGCAACCTCTTTGAGAACCATAGTGGTCTCTTTTTCCTCTAGCTTTTGCTTACTTGTCTGATGCTAAGGTTTGTTGCCTTCTCTATCCCATCTTGGAGATTTGCCCACTGTTCCTCAACCCCCCCCCCCAATTCCTTATCCCCCTGCCAGGACATCTCTGAGGAATTCTCCCATCTTTTTCAAATCATCCCTCCTGAAGTCCAGGATCCTCACCTTCTTCTATGCTTCCCTGGTACCAGGTATAATACCGATACTCAAAACTCCTTGATTAGAGTTTGCATGGTGTAAATCCTACTTAGTCTGATACCATCTGTTTTTGAGGTGCAGGTCAGGAAGCATATGCAGACCAGGAGAAGTTGTAAAATTCACAAGTAGCAATTTATTATTATCAATAACAATAAATTAAACAAAAAATAAATAAAATGGTGCAGAATAGCTCATATACAGACAATTCAAACAAAACAAAGTCCTTTGTCTGAGGGTATTTCACTCTAAATCTAAATCTCAAGCTCTCTCTCTTGCTCTCTCACTCTCTCCAACAAAAGATTGCTCTATTTATATAAAATGTGTTTTCTTGGCAATTAACTTTTGCAACCTGAGCTCATTAGGAGACATTTGGTCAGCACTTCATAAAAATGGCTTACCACACTTAAAGAAGTAATTCCATAGTTCCTTTATTGCTAAAAGACAGCAGCAGTATTGGAATCCCAAGCTCAAGAGTCAAAATCAAAGTCAATTGCTGGCACACTCTGTGATTCGGTAATGTTGAACTATAAACTTTAAACTGCATGTTTTTACCAGCTGACCATCACACTCTCAAGCTAACACCATAAACCCACATAACTGATGTTTCTATGTCGCTATGACATTGTACTCAGAGCGTTGGTTCAGGTGTAATGACACTAGTTAAAAACAGCCTGCTTATAGAGATAGTATATTAAAAACTCATTCAGTACAATACAAAATGTGCCCAAGTGCAGAAATACTTAACCCTCAGTACCAAAGTGTTAACGTACTACCCACATATAAATAATATTAAATAATCATACAACTAGATGTTAAACAATTAGATGCACAATAAATAATTCAGTTGGTAAAAGAAAAATGCATTGGTATATTATCATTGAGTCCAAAGGGCGCTACAGTCTCTAATGTAGTAATCCAGAAGGCTTCAAGTCTCTTTTTGTCAAATCACCACCTCTGCTGTCCATTTCTACTCCCCAAATGGACCTAACCCTTCTGAAATGGTCCGGTACCGCTGTTTAAGGAGAGCTACCCAAGATGGTCTGTCAGCAGCTCTGGATCTATCGGGATTGCTGGGTGAAAGCACAAGTCCAGGGGGCTTGTACTAGCCTGTAATAAGGTAGTAGGAGATGCCTTGGACTTGATTGCTCCTGTTTGTGTTCAACCACTCACTATTCACCCTCCCCTTACTATGATGGGTCCTTGAAGGAGTTGAGGTGGGTTGGTCGAAGTCTGGAGAGAGCATGGCGGAAGTCTGACCTGGATGCTGACAGGCTTCGATTGATGGAACACTATAAGGACTATGAATCAGAAATCACCTGTAAGAAAGCAGAGTTCTTGTTCAGGGAGATTTCTGCTGTGCAGAATCGACTGGCTCAACTTTTCAAAGCTGTTGACAGATTGTGCAATTCAACCTGTCTCTAGTCTGGAAGTGCTTTTTCACAAATTAAGTGTGATGAGCTAGCTCAGTTCTTCACAGATAAGGTTGCCAGCATCAGGTCTGGAATCAACCTGGCTCTCTCTATGAGTGGTTATAGAGGTCGATGGAAGGTAGTGAGCACCTGGTCTATCTGGATGGATTTCAGCCAACTGGAATTCATGGACATTGTGAAGATTGTCCAGGCTTTGTGCCCAGCCTGCTGTAGTTTGGATCTGGGTCCTACTCCCCTTTTAGTGGGGTGTGTAGATGTTCTCTGCCCAATCTTAGCTGAAATTGTATGGAGATCTTTGGAGATGGGAGTCTTTCAAGACCTCCTAAAGGAGGCGGTCATTCGACCTCTCCTTAAAAAACCCTCCTTGGATCATGACGATCCAGCTAACTACCAAGCTATCTCTGACCTTCCCTTTGTGGGGAAGGTGAATGAAAAGGTGGTTGCGTTACAACTAGACAATCAGCTTGTAACTCACAATGTTTATGAAGCTCTGCAGTCTGGTTTCAGGAAGAGGCATAGTACAGATACTGCTCTTGTTCGGGTACTAAATGATCTCCTAATGGAGAGAGATTGAAAGGCTCGTATGATCTTGGCCTTCTTGATCTCTCAGCAGCCTTTGATGCTGTGGACCATGGAGTGCATTTGGAAACCCTGCAGTTCCTTTGTGGTCAGTCAGGTACCATCCTCGAATGGTTCTGATCGCTCCTCATAGGCAGGTCTCAGAGGGTGGTCACTGGAATTTATTCCTCTGACGATCTCCGTCTGTCCTGTGGGGTGATGCAGGGCACCATATTGGCATCCATGTTGTTCACAATGTATATTCTGCCATTGGGAGATATCATCAGGTGATATGGCTTGAGTTTCCACTGCTATGCAGATGATACTTAGCTGTATATGTCCTTCATGCCCAGACAAGTCGATGCGATCTCTATGCTAAATAGTTGTCTCTCCAAGATCAAAGACTGAATGAGCTTGAGTTGGCTGAGACTGAATCCAGATAAGACTGAGGTGTTGGTTATGGACCTGGGTCACCCGGGGGTGGGTCTAGAGGCTGGGCACATGTCGGGCCTATGGCTTGATGGTGTCCAGCTCACTACCTCAGACCTGGGCATTATTTTTGATGACAGCTTGATCCTGAAATCACAAGTGTCAGCTGTGGTTAACCCTTAGAAGACTGTGGGCATATATATACGTCCAGATTCTACCTACGTTAACACATATTCAGTTCTCAAATTAAATCCTCATTTTACCATCTGAGGAATATCACCCGGGTGAAACACTTGGTTCCACCAGGTGACCTTCCAACATTGGTCCATTCCTTCATTAATACCCATCTTGACTACTGCAATGCCCTCTACCTAGGGCTGTCTGGGGTTGATATCCACCACTTGCAGCTAGTGCAGAACACAGCAGCCAGGCTGTTGACTGGTACTTGTAGGACCAGCCACATTACGCCGGTGCTGCACGAACTGCACTGGCTGCCAGTCCAGTGGTGGATCACCTACAATGTAGGCTTGCTTACCTTTAAAGCCCTACATGAACAGGGACCTGACTACCTGAAAGATCTCTTGACTCCCTACTCCCCAAGTTGTCCTCTCCAATCTGCTGATGAGGGATTGCTAGAGATTTCCAGGGTTTGCCTAAAACCTTCTGGAGCTCGCACTTTTTCATTTGCAGCACCAACCCTGTGGAATTCTCTACCTCATCAGTTAAGAGAATGCCTGACCATCAGTAGTTCTAAAACTATGTTAAAAACTCATCTATTTTCTTTGGCTTATCCAGACTGATTTTAAATAATTTATACTGCTCTCTGTTTTTGATATTGTGGCTTATACTATATAGCACCTTGATTTCGAAAGGTGCTATATAAATAAAGACTTGATTGATTGATTGATTCATTGAGTGATTCAATGTCCGTGAATTTTAATACTGCCACTGATGTGTGTCTTGCTTCTCTAAAGTGCTTTGCCATGGCATAACTTTCATTGCTTGTGTGTATTGAGGTTTATGTTCTGAAGTCCTGCGTTTAAGGGCTCTTCTCATTTGTCCTACATAAAGTAAACCACATCGACAGGATAGTCTATAAATAACTCCCTTAGTACTGCAGTGACTAAATTGTCTAATTTGGCACTGCCATCTCTGGGATTCATAAATGTGTTTGCATGGTTAGTATTCCCACATTGCACATAATGGGCTGGATATTCAAAAGGGTTGCACCATGCGCAATAGGGTTGCGCCTGCACAAGTCCAAAATTATGCCATTCTGCGATATTCAGCAGGAGGCAGTTGTGCCCCCCAAACCATGCTGAGCAACAGTGCAATGCTAATGAAGGCATGCTCAACCAGAGGGGGAGGAACCATGCATAAACTGCACAGCCCGATATTCAATGGGCGCAGAGTTGCAGAAAACCCCTACCC
The DNA here is from genome assembly GCA_016271365.2 of Neoceratodus forsteri. Classification (NCBI taxonomy): domain Eukaryota; kingdom Metazoa; phylum Chordata; order Ceratodontiformes; family Ceratodontidae; genus Neoceratodus; species Neoceratodus forsteri. The sequence goes on along the minus strand of CM057453.1, from coordinate 273,709,919 downwards.
GCGCCTTCACAACTTTGAGCCAAAAAAAAAAAAGGATTAAGTCAAGGGCCACCCACAGGTGAGATGCTGCATTGCAGGGCACAACACAGCAGCTGCCACATGTGGGTGGCCCTCTACTTGTTCCCTGTGCCCCCCCGCAGCCTGATCATGGGCATAATAGTAACCCCTCCGTAGCCCGATCACAGGCATAACATACTGCCCCCACAGTAGCCCGATCACGGGCATAACATAGATTAATCACCCCATAGCCCAATCACGAGTGCAGAACACACTCCCCACCCCCCAACTAGCCCAATTGTGGGCAGATCTCACTCTCGACTAGCCCAATCATGGGCAGAATGTAATCGAACCCCCCTGACTGGCCCAATCATGGGCAGAATGTAATTGAACCCCTCCCTGACTGGCCTGATCATGGGCAGAATGGAGTTCAACCCCCCAAAGACCAATATCCCTGGTAGTCCAGTGGACCTCGAAGCCCTGTCAAGGGCATAAGGCCAAACCCTCCCCCCAAGTCCAATTTCCCTGGTGATCTAGTGGCCTCCTGCCCCACCCACTGATGGAGCCCCACCACACTGCTCCCCCGTCAGCTGGCAGGTGGCAGGACCCCACCACCTGCCACCCCGCTGCTCACCGACTGACAGCTCGGTAGGGCTGTATGCCCATTGGTTCAGATCAAGAGCCAATGGCATGCAGCCCATACAGTACAAGGCAGTCCAGATATGTGAATGAACCTATTCATTTACATATCTGACTGCCTTGCACGGTATGGCTGCATGCCCATTGGCTTTGCTCTGAACTAATGGGTGGTAGCCTCACCGAGCTGTCACTCGGCGGGTGGCGGGTGGCAGGCGGGTGGGGTGCTGCCACCGTCAGCTGATGGGGGAGGTGGTGGGGCTTCGTGGGTGGGTGGGTTGGGGCCACTAGATCACCAGGGAAATTGGACCATGGGGGGTGGGTTTGACCTTACAAATTCGTGATCGGGTTAGTGAGGGGGGGTTAATCTACATTATGCCCACGATTGAGCTGCTGCGGGGGACAGTATGCTATGCCCGCCATTGGGCTCCGGGGTTATTATGCCCGATTGGGCTGCTGGGGTGGGTGAAGGAATACTGCCCCGCCCCGCAATTGGGCTGCAGGGGCATCAGTCCCTCGATGGCTGCTGCCTGGCAGGGTGCCAGGTGCAAGTCATCAGGGATCGGTGCACCTGCATGCTAATGGCATGCAAATGGGGCTGTAATTAGATGCAAATGGTCCCCGATGCGCCTTGCATAAATTATTGCCTCATTTGCATGTCACCTTTTGAATATCGTAAATTTGTGCATAGCGCAATGGAACTTGCACCACTGCATCTGAATGCTCCACTCTGACCACTTGCTGTGGTGCAAGTTCCATGCACCATGCATTACAGCTGCACCCGGTGGCTTATATTGAAAGAGTTGCTCAATAGCACAACTCCGTTGAATATCGCCTCGGCCACACCCCTGCGCAACTTTTTTGAGCAGTGCAAGGGCTTGCACCACAGAAAGGCACAGTTTGACTATCCAGCCCAATGTCTACATGTAAAATTCCCTTTTGGCAATTTAGGTAAACATTCATTTAGACCTGGTTACTTAAGTAGAATTGCATGAACCAAAGTATCTCTAAGGTCCCATCCTCTCTGATATGCAATTCTTGGTGGATTTTCACTAATAGCAGCATATTTACAATCACGTTTTAAAATACTATAGTGCTTCTTTATAATATTTCCAATACAGTGGGCTTTTAGAAAATACTGAGTTTTAAAGTTGGGTGGATTTCCATGTACAGTATTATTTCCATTATTTGTTCTTCTTCAGTGTATTAAAATGCCTCAATTAATATCCTTTGCATTAAATAGAGAATAATGGATGGGGAAGGGTTTGATATTAGAATTTAATGCACACCCAAGTTGTGGGATGCTACATAAACCCCGAGGGCAAAGCCCGAGGGGTTTATCAAAACATCCCACAATGAGGGTGTGCATTAAATTCTCATGTGAAACATCCTCCACATCTTTTATTTTTTATAACAGGCCAGCAATTTTTCTCCAGCAGTTTGTGAGACTGTTTGGCCCCGCCCACATACAGAATGTTGGCCAAAGAGGCAGCAGCATAGTTTGACTGGCATGGCTCATGAATGTCATAACAACCAGCCGGTTGTTATGGAAAATATTAACCTGGTCAGCACATTGAGAGAAATTGCTGACCAGTTATTATTATATGCATCATTCACTGTTTGTATAGCATATTTCCTTGCTAAAGATATGTTTTTCATATCTTCACTGCACTGTTCAAAATCTGAGTCATTTGTGCATGTCTGATGTCTCCTTAGAAATTGTCCTTTAGGAATATTCATTATAAGCGGCATTGGATGAGAACTGCTAGCTCTCATTATTGTATTTCTAGCAGTTGATTTTCTATAGAGCTTCATTTTTAAGCAGTGCCCCTCCTTAAACATTATTAAATCCACAAAGTTAATGTGTCTGCTTCACTCAAATGTAAATCTAAGATGCACATTTGCACTGTTTACAAACTGACTGAAATGGATCATATAATCTTTACTGCCTTTCTCATTTAAAAAATGGTCATCAGTGTAATGCTTCCATGTATCTAAATGATTAAAAAAAGTGATATACTGTTCATTATAAATAAATAGATTTTCCCATTCATCAACATATAAATTCACAAGATTCAGTGCAAATGTTGTTCCCATACTAGTGCCTTTAATCTAAATGTAAAATTTATTCTCAAAAATAAAAAACAGACTCGTGCCATTCGTGCACAATTCTCAATAAAATTGGAGGAGGGGGTCACATTTTCAGGTCTGCTGGACAATGCTTTTGCAATTGCTCTTAATCCTCCTTCATGAGGGATGTTAGTATATACACTTTCTACATCTATACAAACAAGAATATCATTCTCTGTTACATTTATTTCATTCAACTATTGGCATGTGACTAGTATCCTTAACATATGACTTCAATTCTGAAACAAATTTCTTAATATATTGATCAACATGTTTTGAAAGTGGTTCAAGAGCTGACCCAATTGAAGAGGCAAATGGTCTCCTGGGTACTTGGATGAAATTTATATGCAGTTTTGAGAGCAAATATAGTACTTGTCTCCAATGTTCTTCTTAATCCTAAATGCAGCTTCTTTATCCGTAATCCATTTATGACGCAAAGCTTCATTATCTAATCCCTGTATTCGTTATTTGTTTTTGAGTCTCTTCTATATATTTATTATGTCCCCAAATTACTACGGCCTCATCTTTATCTGCTGGACATATCACTATGCCTGTCATATTCTGTAATTGATATAATGCAATTCTTTCATTCTTTGTAATATTCTGACCAGAATTAATATAAGGTTTTTTTTGAAGCTCATCAGCTTCTCTTTCCACAATTCTCAAAAATGCCAGCAATGCTGGACTATTACTCATAAGGCTGAAAGAGGATTTTTACTCATATTAGAAGGCTCATGTATTTAATTCCCTTCACTGTTAGTTATAATATTATCACTATTGTTGGACTCACTATAGAAATCTCTAAGTTGTAAAGTATAAAAAAACTTTTGAAGATTGACCTTTATATTAAGCATATCAGGGGTATTTGTGGGAAAAAATTACAATCCTTTTTTCAAAACCTTAATTTGATCTGCTTTAAAGGATTTTCCAGTAAGGTTCATGATCTCCAGTTAGTGTTCCTGTGCCGTTGGGTTCTACGCACTTGATAATTCTGACCCCATTGTAACTGCCCTTTTCCTCCTCTGTGATGAGACAGCTGTCGCCATGGGGAAGGGTTATTTGACACATTGAGAGACTTTCATCCATATAGTGATGGGGATGGGGGGGAGACTGCTAGACACCAGGGAATAATACTTAACACATTGGGCATGGATGTGGGTAGGGGGAATCACTAGATATCAGGGATGTGATATTGTCTACATGAGGGTGGGATCGGAGGTAGGGGGACATCATTAGACACTAGGGACATGTTGTTTTCTATACAATGGTGGTATCAGAGGGGGGGTACCGCTAGACACCAGGGACATGTTATCTTCTACATGGGGGTAGGATTGGAGGGACGGGGGTACCACTAGACACCAGGAACATGTTATCTTCCATACGAGGGTGGAACTGGAGGGAGGGAGTACCACTAGACACCAGGGAAATATTATCTTCTATACAGGGGTGAGATTGGAGGGAGGGGGAACCACTAGACACCATGGACTACTGTGTTGGGGGTCTTCTGGGGGCCAACAGGCTTCCTCCACCAGTTGCTAGGGTTGCACATGATTAAGTTGTGGTTTAGGTTGTCAGTATCTGTGCTGCACAAGGGGACCACACAAAATGACCTTGCATGGTGCACATACTCTGAATATTTGTCTGCACCAATATTCAAGTCCCTGCCCCTTTATTTGCATTGCACCCACTCCACTGTTTGCCTGAGTGCAAATTCTGTTTGCCACACTAACTGGGATTCTGAATATGGGACATCCACACAAAATTCAGTTTGTGTATGTAAACTAGGATTTGAGCCCTGGTAAACTTTTGAATATAGGGCCATAATATTGGTGAGAATGATACAGGCAGGTTGTTTGCACTACATTTATAAAGCCAACTGCTGGCAATAGTCTCACTCAAGCAGATAGCTGCCACCTCAAGGCTTTGATTGACAGCATCCCTTAAATTTCCTGAGAATAAAAAGAAATTGTACTTCTGAGAATGTTTTTATGGAAGAGTCTGAGGTGGTGCTGATCATGTTCGGGAATAGCAGCTACTGTATTTAGTTGGTGTGGTTAATATGCTTTTAAAAAAGCAGAAAAAGTGATTAGAAAAGCCTTTTAATACCAAAACAAAAGGAGTAGGTCAATTTCCAAAATATTACATTTGTCATGGACTACAATATTTGGTTAATGGAGATAGAAAAATATGCAATCAAACAGCGAGAGAGGGAGCATTTGATCCACTGATCCAGCTTTAGGTCCCAGTGTTGAGAAGGCTCTGAGGCACAAGTTTAGTTGAATATCTTACAAAAGCCATTTTAGTGACCATGACACTTCAACAAACAAAAGATAACAGTTGAGAACAAGTTGTTATACTTGCAAAGGATGCAATATTTGCACATATGGAGAAACAGATTCTAAACACATTTTTCCATCCACATTCTAGTGAGGAGAAACATAGAAACATAGACTTTGACGGCAGATAAGGACCACTTGGCCCACCCAGTCTGCCCATTTCCCTACCTACTGGATAAGCTGCAGATTCTAGTTAACCAACAGCCTACTTCCTGCAACCCTCCACTAAAGGGGGTTTTAATACACCAGGTTATGGACTGTTGGACCCCCTTTGTGGTCCATGAAGGGTGGTGTGCATCTGCAATGATCTATGTGGGATGGATGATATGCCCACTGAAGTGTTGCATCCTGGAGAATGTTAGATCATTTTTGCTGGAAATCTGAATAATGACTTGGGAGAACACTTCAGTGGGCATCATGAATGCAGTCCAGCCACATTTAGGTTTAGGGCATTTAAACATGTTCCTATTTTGGGACAGGATGTGAGCAGAACTCAAATCCTTCTTCAGCACTAAATTGAACAGACTGTGCAATTAAAGGCTATCATAGTTTGAATGATGAGGATGAATTCAAGCCCTTCCTGTGATTTTATCCTGGTTTTAAGATTTTAAAAGTAGTAGAGAAGATTTCTTCGGGTGACAGAAGTAGGATAGTATTTTTATTTATGTTTTTATTGTAGTTAATTCTTGTTATTAATTATTAATACCAGCCTAATACAGCAATGTACTAAGAAATGCAAAAACGTTCAGCTCAGTACTCAGTACAGGGGTATATAATATCACACATTGTAATGTATGCTCTGAATACATGACATACAACCTCTATAAGGTGTGCCAGTATAGGATATGCCAGATATGATTCTAGGACCAGGAAAAGGAATAGTCAAGAAATATCAAACCTGAAGTGAACATGAAAATGGGGGGGGGGGCAAGAAATGACCTATGGATTAATGCCCACACCTGGGCCCATCGATCTCCTAGTATAATAATGTTCAGGACCAAGTCCCATTTTCATAGTTTCATAGTAGTGATTGAGCCAAAAAATAGGCATTAGACCTTATGCTGCTCACCCTTAACTCAAAGGGAATATCCATTGATCTAATTTATTATGCAGAAAGAATCCAGACTTTTCTTAAAAGTTTCCATGTCCCCACTCCTCACTACCTCCCAGGGGAGGCCAATCAAGAAGTCCACCACCCTCTGTGTAAACCATGTTGCTCTCTTTGTGGTGTGATACATTTCACTTTTGAGCTGGAACTCTTGCTTCCTAAGTGAATTACTATGGTTCTACAGTTCAAATCCAAGGCATTTCCATATATCTAGATCTGAAAATGGTCAGCACACAAGGCACAAGTCTCCTCTCAGTCTTCTAAACTCCAATGAATACATTTCCAGTGTTTGAAATCTACTACCAAAACTCAGATTTTCTACTGATTTGATCATCAGATCGTTGGTATGACCCTTATCTGTGCCCCCTCCAGTATTGCAATACCAGTTCTGGTAGCTGGGGAAGTGAATTGTGCACAGTACTCTAGATGTGGTCTCACCAAATATGAATACAGAGCCATGAGTACTCTCTTGTCCCTACTAATGATATGCCTAGAAATACACCTCAATATGCTCCCCACCTTCCTCTTTCTGGATTTTGCTGTGGGGTCCTGGTTGATACAAATAATGTTCTTATTCATGGTCAATGTCTTCCCCTTAGCCATCCTGAGCCATGGACACAGCAGTTTGGCTAGAGAGACTGGGATCTAAGAGGGCACATTGTACAGTGCCACTTCTTTTGCACTGCTGATTTGGAGGCACCTCCAGCAATCCCTTTGGGGAAAGTCATAGTGGCACCTTAGGTTCTCAAAATTATCAGTGCGCATGTGAGAGAGTTGTAACAGGTAATGCACCCCAGAGATACCCTTAGCCTCCCTGGTCTTCCAATATACCAGATGCCCTCCTATGCATATTGGGGAATTTATTCACTGGGGAATAAGGGTTTCTACTGTTAACGGTACCTGCACCCACTGTTTTAGCTTTCTCCAGGATGCTACAGTAGAGGCAAATATCAAGCTACTGTTCAAGACTTTGATGTAACAAGGGAATAGAAAAGTGGAGGGATGCTTGTTTTGCAGTAGAGACTTTTCACAATCCACCCACAGTGGTGATGTGTCTTTCAGGGGGAACCATTGTAATGCCTAGGCTAAGAACCAGGGTAAGGACCACCTCCCCATCTCCAGTGGACCTGAGGCTTAACCCTACTTTACCAATGGAGGTTCCCCTCCCAGAGAAGGTCACTAACTAATGTATCTATTTTACAAAAAATAGGACATGGGAATATGTACTGGAAGGTGGGCTAAGCAGTGCAGTATTTTAGGTGCAATGAATATTTTAAATGCAGATATTTTCCACACTAATGATAGCTTTAAAAGTTCCTACCTGTCATACTCATCCCACAGCTTCCTGAGGAGGTGTGCACAATTATCACAGGCAACACCTGCTGGATTGGAATGGAACCAGATCCCCAGGTATCTAATGCATTTTGGAGCCCAATGGAGCACCAAATTTGTAAAAGCAGCTTGTGTACAGATGGGGCTCAGGGTCAGGAACTCTGTCTTAGAGGGGTTAGTTTTCATACCCATAGATGACACAAAAGTCACAAAGAAGTTTCAGGAGGACAGAGATGCTGGAGGCAGCATTCTTCAAGAGGGCCAAATAATCATCTGTATATAGTAGGGTGCCATAAGTATGCCACCTCACAGAAATGCCTTCCATTCTTGATGTTGTCATATGGTAGCTGCCAGTGGTTGAATGGCCAGTACAAAATAACATATTGGATAGGTGTTAGTCTTGATGCATGTCCCTATGTAAAGTAAAGGGATCAGAAAGGGTGGAATTGGTAAGTTAATTCACAGAGGTCTGATTGTATAGCATTTGAACCCACCCCAAAAAAGTATGGACCGAATCCAAATCTCCCCATGACTGCATGCAAGGACTGCCACTCAACATGTTCCAAAACCTTCTCATAATCTATTGCTACTGCCACCACAAGAATGGGAGAAATGCAAGTGTGTGCCATGACAGAGAAAAGGGATCTATGGTGGTCATGCTAAGGTGGCCCTTAACAAAACCAACTTGGGATCAGCGTATCAAAGAGGGCAGAAGGGACTCAAACCTGAACACCAGAGCTTTGGCCAAAATTTTGCTAGCCCCATTAATCAAAGATATCAGTCTATGCCTGGCCAGTGATGTGTTGTCTTTGCACTCTTTTGTCAAAAGAGTGATCACCACTTCCCTCATAGTCAGGGGTAGGGTAGATTGCTGATGGGCTTTTTGAAAGACCATCTGCAAGTCCAGAGAAACCACACAGTGTAAGGCCTGTAAAAAGTTCACTAGTAGGCCATCCACACCAGGGGACATATGTGCCATGAATCTGAAAGTGGTTGACTGTATCTCTACCATTGTTAGCGGAGCCTCAAGTGATTTCTTTTGGGCAAGGGTGAGTGAGGGGAGGTGGAAACATTTGATGAAGGTGTCAAACTGAGCCGTATCCAGGGGGCCCCAGACACATAACAATTTTGATAGAAGGTATGCATAATAACACTAATGTGGTCTGAGGGAGTCTGAGGAGTCCATGCAGAATCTCACAACCCACTGGTGTTGCTATTGGCTTAATACTTGCAAAGTGTGTCACATCAGTTTCCCAGCCTTGTCATCCCCATCTCACTTCTTACATTTCAGCTACAACACTGCTATCTCTACCTTCCTGGTGGTAAGCATGTTAAGCTGCATACAGAGGCTACAAATTTTCCTCAACAGTGTGGTAGTTTCAGGTTCGCTTTATAGAGTTACTCTTTCGCCACCAGCTTCCCTTTCAGATCTTTGTAGTTTGGCCACCATTTTCCATCTGCAAGCAGCTGCAAAACCCATTACACAGCCCTGTATGGTGGCCTTGAAAGTTTCCCAGACCATTGCTTTGCTAGTGTCCCCAGTGTCATTTAGTGAAAAAATGAGGTTGCCACCTCATGGTGTCAGGAAATGAATTACTTGTACTGAAGGAGCAAAGGATTAAGGTGCCAAATGCAGATTTGGTGGAGACAGGACCCCATAACAGACTGAGTTCAACCGAAGCATGACCTGACAGGTAAAGGGGGTGATGCTACAAAAAAGGTCATGTTTGTGGTGAGTGAGAGGTCAGCCAGAAAATTATATGGGAAAAGTACATGTAATCTAGGTCCTGAGTGTGTCAGAGCCTCCAAATGTCTGAAAGAGACAAGGCGAGACATCATGTTCTTCACAGCCATGAGGATCCTGACATGGGGTTCCAGATTTCTAGAGAACCTGTCCATGTAGGCATCCAGCATGACATTATAATCACTACCAATGAGCAGAGCGTGTGGCATCCTTGAGCTCCATAAGAATCTGACTTAAGGCATGGAACAGGTCAGGAGCATCCTGAATGTGGTCTTATACATTAACCACTACTATGGTACCATCCTGAGTGTCCAGATTTGTGACCACCCACCGACTATGGGAGTCACATTTAGTGTGCATAATTTTCCAGTAGAGCCATTTGTAAATGAAAACAAAGACTCCAGCTTTCAAAGACGGAGTGCAGCTATGAACATCTATACCCATCCACTCCTTGCAGAGTCTTCCGGCCTCTTCTGTGCTCAGTTTACTTTACTGTAAAAGAGCCACCTGTACTTTCAAGGATTTTAATCTGGTCAGCATACATTTTCATTTAATAGAGGAGTTCAGCTCCCTTGTGTTCCAGGAGGCTAGTTTTTGATTGGCCATACAGTGTGGAGTTAAAAGTTTGAATGAGAGAGAACTATCCTTGTCTGCAGTACATGTAGGGGAAGGGGTAACCACCACACCCTATTGGATCCCATGCAAGGATTATACTGGTAAGTAAAATCACAGACATGATGTACGGAGACAAACAACTGCTAGACCACATAACTCAGTAACAAATACATGTACATTATAGAGAGTGACAGCTCTACATTGTCCAACTTTATGGCAGTTGTGGGGCAAACACCTAGCAATGTTCAGCTCTTGAGTTAGTGGCATTCACAGGAACCCCAAGGCTTCAAGCTGAACATATTTGGATTGAAACCAACATCTCTGGGGTGCATATAGCTAAACAACTAAAGTTCAATATGGCTGCCCCTGGGAGAGATGTCCAAACAGGAAATTACATCAATATAATTTTACATTAGAACATAAAAAATAAGATATAGCAAGCATCATTGAGTCATCTAAACCTCAAGCTCTGATGTTGGATAGGGAGAGGGCCTGACGGTAGAGAAAAGCTGCCCTCCTGCTGTGGGGGGATATGAACAGGATAGGAAAGGAGAGGGAAGTACAGGAGAAACATCTGGAGACAGTAGGAGGAAAGAAGATATAAAATCGAGGACTGACAGGATAAGAGAGAAGGAAGAGAAAAAAGTGAAGAGAGGAAGGGAGTAATTGAAACATATGGAAATGGAGGGTCCCTGTGTTTTCCTTTATCTAGGGGATATACCCCACCTGGCAGTGCTCCTTACATGTCAGAAGCAGCCAACAGGTGAGCAATCCAAAAAGTGTAGAGGGGTGAGGGGAGGCATTAGAGAGCATTAAGTGATCTGCAGAGGTTATCTAATGCATTACCTTGATAGACACATCATTTTTCCCTTACTTCATGTGCCATTGACTGCCCCTTATGCAGGGACTCCACCCAGCAGGATGGGGATATGAGCTTGGGTGTCCGTAGGACATCACTGAGTGAGATAAAGATCTTCCCACCTGTGCATGGCTGTACCACCTTCTCATAAAGTTTAGGGCTTCTGTATTCTCTAGGATGTGTGGGAGGAAGCACCAAAAAGCTGCTCCACAGGTAAACCAGTACTGGGCCACAATTGATATGAGAGGGCTGAGAAGCAATAGCAAGAGGCAAAGTGTGAGAATGGGCAGCTTAAAACAGAGATACAGTAAAGGTCTAGAAAATGGGGCAAGGGATAAATGGGGTCACCCAAGAATATCCCAGAGACAAGGGAAGAGGAGAAGGGATGAGGTAGCCAGAAAACATGCTAAGATCCAGGTCAGATGACTGTCCATCACACCTGATGTTGAAGCCCCAGAAAACTCAGAGGTGCAGTAACTGCCAGTAGTATGGCTGACCCTCATTACAGTGAACAAGTGAGGAAGGAACAGGTGCATAATTAGAGGCATGCACCTTGAACAACTCAGATCTGGAACTAAGCCAAAAACACAGCAAAACTTCAATCTGCATGGAGAAAAGAGCAAAGGCAATGTAATTTAACAACAATTTAATTGAAACAGCAAGGTACAGATAACCATAGCAGTGCAGGCCATAAAAGATATCAGTCTAGGAGACACCACACAGATGCACTGATTAGAATCTTGTCAGCCACTTCATGGTGTGCTGCCCACCCTTACAGTAGTGGTTCAAGTGCCAAAGGGTGCATTGATAGGATGCTGTGCTACAGTCCCAAAAAGTAAGACAAACCATCAGGTCATGCTGCTAGTCTTGCTCCAGCTGGGGCAAAGCACTGAGTAATGTCACAGGGCCCGAGCTTACAGATGGAGGCACTCAGGCAGTAATGGTCCTGTAACAGTCCTCTGAAGTCCACAAAAGATGCAATGATCAAATGTTGGCAGCTGTCTATGGAGGACACTCAGCAGTGCAAAGTCCATAAGAGAAAAGCAATGGTGCGCAGCATACTCCGATCTTCACCCTTAATGGTTTTGAGGGGCTCTCATCTGTTTCACAGCAGGTTAGCCTTCTTGCTGCAGATGGTACAAGAGAGGTTAGAGTGGAAGAGCTGTGGCCCTCTCTGCCCATGATTTTGCAGAAGGCAGTGGAGGAGGACCAGCCAAGGTCCCAGGCTGCATATGGCTGACCAGCTGTACCACAGATCCTGGAGAGAGCAAAGGGCTGACTGGCTATGTTGACATCAGTTGGGTAAGGGTCTCAATAATGATTCTGGGGGGGGAGCTCTGACTGCATGGATGACCAGATGAGGTACCAGAAGAGGGGAGCCTTGATCACTGATTCTGGCTCTGTTGCTCTTCCCTGGCCATAACCCCTTCCTTAGCCTTGCAGTGTTTGCTGTCCCATCCCCTCTGTTGTTGAATCCACATGGCTAAGTCACCTTCAGATAGCAAGAGGCCTTCATCGGTAGCCTCTCTCAGAGGCTCAGCCGTATCCATGAACATAGCTCCATCCTGCTGAGGGTGAGTTCAAGGGCCATAAGGAGATAATCATAGGAATCATAGGAATGGTACTGAGCCAATGGACTCAGGTCCTATATGCTCTCTGACTAATTCTAAGCTCTAATTTTATTTATATATGCATCTCATCTAAGTTTAAAAACTGAAGTTGTTGGGATAACCACAATCTCTAGTGGTAGGCTATTCCAGTCATGTACAACCCTCTGATTGAACCACCATGTATTATGCACTTTCTTTCTGTGTGGTGCTGTTAACTGCATAGGGTGGAATCTAGTGCTTGAGTTAATTTCGAGACTGGTAATGTTCCAGAGATCATCATTGTTTCATGCCCTGTCTACTAAGCACATGTTTCCCCTTTTTCTTCTTGTCTCCAAGGAATACGTATTCAACTCAGACAGACGGGTCTCGTAGTTTTTACCTGCCATATGCTGTATTGCTTTGGTGGCTCTCTTCTGCACTCTCTCCAACAATGTGATATCTTGCTTTTTAAATGGTGTCCAAACCTGGGCACGATACTCCATGATTGGTCTAACCAGGAATGTATACAATGGCATTATGACAGCCCTACTTCTAGCTGATATGTGTCTCAATATACAGTTTAGAATTCTGTTAACTTTCTGAGCTATTTTTTGGCAATGTGATGTAAAGGACATATCACTGGACACTATGATACCCAAATCTCTTTCCTCATCTATTATTTTCAAAACAGTATTTCCTAATTTATAAGATACTGTAGGATTTATTTTTCCCAGATGCATGATAAAGCATTTATCTTGGTTTAATGTCAGCTTGGATTGATTTGTCCATGCTTCTATATTATCAATTGTTTCTTGTAAGTCTGATGAATTTTGACTAATATTAATTTCTGCACCTATCCTGCAGTCATCTGCAAATTTATGTAACCAAACAGTATTATGTTTCATTTGGAGCAATGATACATATAAGTTAAATAGGCAGGGTCCCAGCACCAAACCCTAAGGAACCCCACTAGTCACTTCTGACTGTTCACAGAGCTCTCCTCTAATACACACGCATTGGTTCCTATTTTTCAGCCAATTTTGGACCCAGTTTATTACGATTGGATTCATAGTTAATTTACTCATTTGTTGTATGAGTTCTGGATGGGAAAGCTTGTCAAAAGCCTTAGAGAAGTCAAGAAACAGCACATCCACAGGAGTTCCTATATCTAGTCTGCCTATAACACTGTTATAGAATGCCAGCATATTTGTCTGGCAGGATCTTCCTTTTACAAAACCATGTTGAGAATGGTCTGGAAGCTGTTTTAAGTTTAGATATTGACTGATCTCATCCTTTAATATACCCTCCAATATTGTTGAGGGAATAGCAATGAGACTGATGGGACAGTAATTTGCGGGATCAGACTTGCTACCTTTTTAAAAATTGGAATTACTATTGCTGACTTCCAGCAGTCAATTACTTGCCCTGTGTCCAAAGATTTTTGAAATATATAAGTTAGCGGAGGGGCTATTATCTTTACCAATTCTTTGAGTATTCTTGGGTGTAGTCTATCTGGACCCAGGGATTGGTTAGGGTCTAATTTGGCTAATCTCGTTTCGACTTCAGTAGTTTTTAATACTATTGTGTCTTTTAATTGAATATCTTGCATGAAAGGTGGTTGTAAATCTTTTTTTTTATTATATACAGTCAAAAAATAATCATTTACTAGGTCTGCCATTTCTTTATTTTCAGATGTTATATCCCCATTTGTTTTTTTTAAAGGTCCTATGCTGTTGGAGTTACCTTTGATATTATTGATGTAGGCATAAAAGACTTTATGATTTCCATTTACTCTGTTTGCTAAATTGATTTCATGATTAGTTTTAGCCCTCTTAATTTGCTTTTTTATATAGGTAGATAATTGCATATATTGATTCCTAGTTTTATGTGATTTAGTTGTTTTCCACTTCTTAAACAGCCTGTTTCCTGTTTATTAGTTTTTTAATTTTCGGTGTCCACCATTGTATTTTTTTATTATTTTTCGGAGGGTACTTTTGTTTAACAGGGGTGTTATCAGTTACTTGCTGCTTGATCTTAGTAGAGAAGATTCCCCATATGTCGCTAAGTGGTTTATTGCCAAAATCTTTTTCCCACTGCCAAGTTGTGAGATTTGCTTTCATCTTAACAAAATTTGCTTTGTCAAAGTCAAGGATGACAGCATTTCCCTTTTGTTCGTTTAGTGGTTCAGCTAATTTAAACTCTACTTTGGAGTGGTCGCTAGTACCTAGTGATGCAGCTGCCTTGCATTTACTTAATATATCTCCCATATTAGTTAATACTAAATCCAATATGTTCTGTTCCCTTGTCTGGTCTTCGACTCTCTGTATTAATTCTATTTGGTCACATGCATTCAGAAACTCTCTCTCCAAGGGTGTTACTGTAAGTGATGCATCCCATCTAATACCAGATAGATTTAAATCTCCTAAAACTAATATTCTATCAGCTGGATTTAATGATAAGAGTTTATCTATCAGGCTTTTGTTGGCTTGTGGGGTTGATGACGGGGGTCTATAAATGAGGCCCAGTATTATTTTAGGATCATTTGGTGGTATTATTTTGACCCATAGTTGGTCAGGCATGTGTATAGTCATAGGTATTTCTTCAGACTTTATACTATTTGTTATGTACAGGGCCACCCCTTCCTGTACACTCTAGACTGTTTATAAAGGGTGAACCCAGCTATGCCCTGATCCCAGTCATCATTTGTGTCCCACCATGTTTCTGTTACTGCTGCTATGCGTATGTTTTTGGTAGACAAAATATTTCTAAATTCATCCATTTTTTTATTTAAACTTCTAGTGTTTAAGAGCATGCAGTTCCAAGTATCAGATTTGCTTAATTCATGGGAATTACTTTCTGGTTTAGTGTTATATCTTGCATTTCCCCCAAGCCCCCTCTCATTTAGTTTAAATAAAGCCTGGTAGCTTCCTTAAATCTACCTGCCCTTTCCAGATTTAGCCCATCTTGTTTAAATAGGTAAGGGTCCCTAAATGCCACTGAGTTATCTATAAACTCGGCTCCCTCCTTCCTGCAAAGTTCTCTTAACCATCTGTTTAATGTGTTTATTTTTGAAGTTTTAGCTGAGTGGCGACCAAACACTGGTAGTATACTGGATACTTGGTACTTCCCCCTTTTTGTTTTATTTTAACTAGAGTATTCTGGAAGTCTAAAAAGATGTCCTGTAAGTTTCTGTGTTGGATATCATTTGTCCCTACTTGTAGTAAAACTACTGGGTTGGTGGTGTTTTCCATTAATCCTCCTAAAAGTGAGCATACATTTTGTATTTTAACCCCTGGTAACATGCTCACTGTGGTGTGTTCATTTCTTTTCTACATAGCATGGTGTCCATGCCTCTAATTAGGGAGTCTCCTATTACCAGTAGATCCCTGTTTTAATAGTTTTCTTCATTGGTATCCTCTGTTAATACTAGTGGGCTTGGTTTAGGTGTAGCTTCAGTTATAGTTCCCCTAAAATCTTCAATTGGAAACTTGTACCTAGGCCACTGCCACTAAATTAACTCCTCCACAGCATCAGGGGTGTCAAACATGTATTGGGCACTATTCAAATGTATTTACAACTGTTTTGGGTTACAAAGGACAGCCTTGGCCTGCACGTGATGCAATTTCCATTATACAATGGCAATAAAGAGTGCTGGAATGTGATTGGTCATTGCCCACCTTCACCAGTGAAGTTATCTCAGTATAACTTCACTGTATGAAGGTCCAACACCTAAATGACTGCATCCAAACAAATAAACAAACAAAAAATCCATCCTCTGCACTGATGGTACCTCGCTGAGTCCATCACTCCTCACCCGCTCACGAACTTTGACATCGCGTTCTAATCACCAATTTCCACTGTTATCTACTTTTCATTTTGTTTCTTCATGTCTTTAAGGAAGCCGATCAGCTTCATGGTTCCCTGCTCCTACCCATGATGTGGGTATGAAAAGAAACAGCACCTGCTCACAGCAGGCTATTCTTGCTGACTGCCGTGTCGGCGGTTTCACTTTCACTGAGTCTCCCAGTACAAACAGTAGTCACATAACTGTACCAGGAGAACAGAATAACTGGAAAATGTTTTAAAGGAAGCCAACTGGCTTCACAGATCCTAACTCCTAATCCATCTGATGGCACATAAAGAATCAATGCGTACTTCTCAAGCTGTTCTGGTGATTTCACATTTACTGAGTACTGTGTGGTATTCTCCCGGTACAACCATATGAACAGTGTAGTAAAAAGTAGTAGTTGTAGTAAAAAGCTTTTTAGTGCCTTTAAGGTACTGTTTACAAGGTGATCCTGTAATTCAGTTGCATTTACATTTTACTAAGAACAATAACATTTAATTACATTTTTGACAATACAGTACAACAATCACAATTTAAATCATTTGCTAGTATCATACAATCTGGTAAGGCTTTGAGTTATATTGGGTTCAGTTTCCACATCTGATACTTGGGTTAATATCCCAGTATTGACACTGTAGTGCAGCATGAGGGGGTGCTGCATTTCTGAGGCCGTCTTTCGGATGAGACGTTAAACCAAGGTCCCATCTGCCTGGATTGGTGGTAGTTCAGGTGGATGTTAAAGATCCCATGGCACTTATAGAAAAGAGTAGGGGAATTTTTATTAAAGCTGGAAAGCAAAACTCATACACAGCACTGACATGCGTACAAAAACATAGTAGAAAACTAAAGAAAACCTAAGAAGTATTACATCATACATCCAAAACAAAATAACATAAAACAGGGGAAAGCTGCAATGGAATCAAAAATAAAACATGTCAGTCAGTGGTACAGTAAAAAAAAAAGGTTAACAATAAAACTAAAAATGCATTACTTCATGCAAGAAAACAAAATCTCTAATAGAGAGGAAAAAAAAAACCATAGAAACATTGGTTCTATAATGAAAATGCAGGAAAGGTAGTACCATCACAGCCAGTCTATTAAACCCCTTCTGGAAGTAAATAATGCAGGGGAAACTGTATCACAATCTTGTAAACGTAAAGTAAAAATCGAGTTTGTTACCATAAAATATAATTCTTCCACAGAAAAATGACGTTGTTGAATCATTAGCCTATTAGTATAAACCAAATGTAAAACTTGAAACACACCAAAAACAACCACATGGTAACCTTATCATGTTTGGTCCATAAATTAGGTAAAATACCAAGACAAAATCTCCAAAGTCATATCATAAAAGGAGGATGTTGGCCACTTTTTATGCAGATAAGACCAGAATTCTACAATAAAAGGGCATTCCAAAAACAAATGTGGTATTGTTTCAACAGTAAGAGGACAAGAGTCCCTTGGGCAATAATGGTCAGAAATCTGTTTATGTTTTAAATTGCCTCTATCATTCAATTTGCCATGGAAAAAGAGCCATAGAATATCCCACATATAACACGGAATCCGAGGGAAAGTCAACATACTGCCCATAAGAGTTTGTTGAGGCATAGGGTAAAAATCAATAGGGGCTGAATCATAGAAATATTTACCAATAAGAAAAGTATACAATTACTTTCTGGAAAAAGTAGTGAGTTGACCTATCATAATACCCATAATTTAATCTTCCTAAAACAAACTTTCAATGTGGGTGGAAGCTGAACAACAGATTGTTGTCTTGGCAGAGGGACATGAACTGACCATGCATCAAAAATTGAACTCAAAGATTGTAGAAGCCACGGTGTTCATTTTGAAGACTGTTGAACAAACAAAGGATGTAGATTGGTATATAAGAACATAGTGAAAAATAAAACAATTTGATGTATAATTTTTAAACCACCGGATTTCTTATCTCGCAACAATATACTTCTTTAAATCGGATTTAATCTATTACCTCATATACAGGAAAAAAACAGCCATACACTTGTGTTTCCAGGGCCGGAGGAATACTAAACACTGTACTCAGGTACAAAAACACTGGTAACAAAAATGTTTTAATCATGTAAACCTGTTTCAACTTAGACAGTCTCCAGGTATTCCAAAGCTTAACCTTATTCTGTGCTATATCAAGTTTCAATTTCCAATTCAAATAAGCTAAATCTCCTGCAGCAAAAAGAAGTCCCAAAATAGGGCATGTATCCTGTATCACTGGGATTCCAATAATAGCAATAGATTGTACATCTTCCAATTGAAGCAGAAGACAATGACATTTCCCATAATTAATACATGCCCCTGAACAAGTCATAAAGTCTTGTATAGCAATACCCAAGGCATGAGCTAAAGACATGTCATTTACTACAAAACAAACATCATCTGCACAAGCTATACATTTGATGTCTTGGTCTGTACTGGAGAAGGAGACCCCAGATATCTCTGGTATAGCATATACTCTGTGGATCAAGGGGTCTAAAGTAAATAAATATAGTAAGGTGCTTAATGGGCAACCTTGCCTTACACGCTGTTAAGACTTTATACTTGCTCCTCACCCATCCATTACAATATGGCTGAGCCTTAGCCCTAGCATAACATGCCTGTATCCAGGAAATAAATAGTGGAGGAACCCCATAGTGCTGCAAGCAATCCCATAAATAAGCATTATCCTTGGTATTACTCTTGGTTTATAAAAGTGAAAGTAGGCACTAGGCCCAACGAGACCACTTTCCCTACAATAATGGAGGGTATCTACGCAGAATTTCCCAGCAATAGTCTATCTAATTCAATTTTAAACTGCCTACATGATGTTTGGCCCACTATGTGTTGTGGTAAAGTATTCTAAAGCCCCACAGCTCTTTGAGTAAAATAACATTTTTGTTTATTTGTGAATGCCCTTGGTATTTGAATTTGCCTGTTATTGCATCTTAAGTCATACATTTTGTCCAAATATTTTAAACCACATGCATTCATAAGATTTTGATCATTTAAAATATTAAATAACAACAGTAAGTCACCTCTATCCCGCCTCGTTTGTAGATTATATAATCCTAAGGATTTTTCCCTTTCTTGGTATGTTAGATGCCTTATTTCTGGTAGTAATTTTGTCACTCTTCTTTGTAAGCTCTCCACCATTTTTTTGTCTTTTTCCAAATATGGTGCCCCAAAGGAGGTAGCATAGTCTGTATGAGGTCCAATATATGACTTATATAATTTTGTAATACATTCTTTATTACGTGTCATGAAAGATTTTCTGATAGCAGAAATTATGCAATTACCTGTATGGATTACTTTATTACATTGATTACTCCAACTAAATTTGTTATTCACTATGACTCCTAGAGCTTGTTCATGACACCCTGTCTTAATATAAGTCCCACACAAGATATAATCAGTGTTGGGGTTTCTTCTCCCCAGGTGCATGATTGAACATTTTTTTCAGTTTTAAAAAACTTGTTATTTTCTTTTGCCCATTTTAAAATACTCAAGAGATCTTTTTTTAATGTGCTTATTTTTATTTCCGTGTCTACTTCTGCCGAGATTTTAGTATCATTGGCAAATTTACTTATCTGATTAGAAACACCTAAATGTAAGTCCCCAATAAATATACCAAAAAGGGTTGGTCCCAGGACAGAACCCTGTGGTACTCCACTGGTAACTAAAGTGTTACTAGAGATAATGTCACCTATCCTAACTTTCTGTGATCTATTCTTTAACCATTACTCAACCCATCTTATGGTATAACTATTGAATTCTAACTATCAACTTTTTAAGTAATAGATCATGAGCTACCTTATTGAATGCCTTTTTAAAATCCAAGTATATAATACCCACTGGAATATTTATATCTAAACTGGCACTAACGTTCTCATAAAAAGATACTAAATTTGTAGGGCATGATCAACCTCTTCTAAAGCCATGTTGTGTATCATCAGCTATTACCTTTATTGTTATTTCTTGGTCCATTTTATATTTTAATATTCTTTCCATAATTTTGCACAAAGTTGACGTTAAACTAATAGGTCTATAGTTATCAACTTTATTTTTATTACCCTTTTTATATATTGGAATCACTATAGCCGATTTCGAATCTTTTGGTACCTCACCACTCCTACATGATTTATTGAAAATAATATTTAAAGGGCATATAAGTGCATCCAAAGTACGCTTTATGAAGAATGTATTTATTTTATCAGGACCTGGTGAGGAGTTATCTTTTAGGGACTGAACTGCATCTTTTATTTCATCAATAGTTATCTCTTCATATTCCCTTATGTATGGATAAGCTATGTTATTAGTAAGATCTTTTCTTAAAAACACAGATCTAAAATAGTTATTAAATGTGTTTTCTATATCAAACCCATTATTACTTTATATCCCTTCATTTACTATAGTAGTAATAGGAGAGTCTGTATTTTTATTATTATTAATGTAGGCATAAAAGGCTTTAGTATTTCCTTTTGTGGATGATAATTTATATTCAGTTTGTTTTCGTTCCCTTTTAATTATACTTTTAGTGATTTTAAGTTCTACTTTATATTTAACTTTATTTTCTTCAGTTGGATCATGTTTTAATTTTTATATGTTTTTTCCTTTATTCTTATTTGTTTTTGTATATTTGGAGTTAACCAGACATGGATTTTTCCCCTATGATTTTTAATTTTTTTTTTAGGAATGTATTATTGTTCCAACTCATATATTGTGTCCTTAAGTATTTGCCAACATTCATTAGTACACATATCAGTGAATAGTAAGTACCAATTCTTAGCATAAAGTGCTTCCCTAATTTTATTATAGTTTCCCCGATAATAATTATATCGATATATGCTTTGTTTACTATTATTCTTGTTTTGTTTTATAGAAAATATTATTGCATTATGGTCACTAGACCCCAACGGTTTGACAATTTCAATCTTAATAATTATTTCTGGGGTATTTGTTAAAATAAGGTCCAAGATATTTCTCTCATGCGTAGGTTCTATAACCATCTGATCTGATCCTAGCTTTATGAATGTTTCTAAGAAATTTTGTTCCATCTTTGTAGATGCCATAAGCTTTTGCCAATCTATTCCTGGCAGATTCAGATCCCCTATAATTAATACATCTGATGTTTCAGAATGATCTGTTATTAGTTTGATCATAGATGAGTCATACGCAATATATGTGTTAGGTGGTCGATAGATGTTTATTAATGTCAACCTTTTATTTGCATACTGTAACTGTATACAGCATCCTTCTATTTCCAGTTGCTCATCTAATTGAATAGGGAATTCTTTTGTTGTAATTGAGTTTTTTGTATACATACATATCCCACCTCCACTTCTATTAATTTGTTTTTTATAGAACAGATTATACACTGGGATGGCATTAGACCACATTGATGCCTTATCCCACCAGGTCTCAGTTATTGCTATTATATCTAATTTTTCCTGATCTATTATCCCCACTAATTCAGTAAGTTTAGTAGTATTTAGGCTCCTTGTATTACACATTAAAAATGTAAGTTTCTTTTCTAGGGGGTAGTTTCATTTCTAGGGGATAGAAATTACATAATAATACTCCTTTTTTGTCCCCTGGTATTTAGTTTAAATGTTGTTCAATAACAGACAAGATCTGTTTTCCAAGATAATGACTCCCCTTTTTACTAAGATGTAAGCCATCCCAACTAAAAAGACGGTAATCGTTGTAATGTTGTAAGCATGTCTGACATAATCAAAGGCCTTAACCCGGTCAAGACTAAAAAGGAAACCTGTTATTTCTCCCAAAGCATCTTTTTGCATAATTTCTCTAAGGAGTATTAAACCATCCAATATTTTCCTATTAGGAAAGGAACATGTCTGTGCAGGGTGTAATAAACAATCTGCCTGTAAAAGTAACCTATCATTTAAAATTTTCATCAAGATTTTAAAATCTACATTAAGCAAGGTAATAGTTCTCCAATTCATGAGATCTTCTCTGTTGTCCTTTTTATACATAAAGATTACCAAACATTCATTCATACTGTCTGGTAATATGCCAGAGGTCAAAAATTCATTCAAAACTTCAGTAAACTCATGCAAAAGGAATCTGAAGATAAAGTTATACAATTCATATGGTATCCCATCTGACCCGGGGGCTGAACCCTGTTTAGTGTGGGATATCACTCCAGCAACTTCCAGGGATGTGATTTTAGTCACAAGCAAAGTGACATTAGGAGTAGAAAGACAGGGCAAAGCACAGTCAGTCAACCAAGAAGTATGCATATTTAACATATTATCCGAGGAACCAAACAACAAATGAATGTGAGTATCAAGAGTCTGCATAATACTGTCTTTAGTCGTACATCTGAGACCAGCCTGATTTCTAATACTCTCCATATGTTTTTGGTGTCGTTGATGGGCACAAAATTAAAAAGAATTCACAAAGGCTTTAGTATCCTGAGTCCCAAAGTGACGTTCTACATCTAAAGACTTTAAACAACCATATTGGGCCGTATTCATAAAATGTCTAATGGCATTCAATTCTGGAAGCACAGAAGTGTCTCCTTGTACCACTTGAAAATGTAAATTTAAAAATGTCTCTCTATGTTTTAGATATAAATCAGATTTATGCTTACCATTAAGCTTACCAATAGATTGAAAAAAGGTTTGAATATCAATTTTTGTGTCCATCCACCATTCTCCATAGGTATCATATAAGCACACTACAGATTTTTGAGCCTGCAACAAGGCCATAAAACCATCTTCTATTGTCGGATGGATCAATAGTCCCATATTTAATCTCCAATACCCTTGACCATGATGCATGAGTACATGACTGACTACCATGGCTTCTAGAATAGCATGATCAGAAGGAGCCACTGGAATAGTCTTAGCAGTGACAACCAACAAAGACCCGGATAAAAAACAAAAATCAATATGGGTGGCTTTTGTGCCTTGAAAATAAGTTTTGGGAGAATTACCAAAGTTTTCAAAAACATCAATAAGCCCAGTGTGCACTAATAAATCATTCAAACAGTTAGCATTACAGAACATTTTTGTAGTGTGAAGTCCTCTATCTTTCCTATATCAACTACAGTTAAAATCACCACCTAAAAATACATGTTTGCTAGTAAATAAATATGGCTGTATCACTTTAAAGATCTCAATTCTAGCAGACTTAGTCTGGGGAGCATAGACATTCAAAAAACGACATTGCAAACCACAAACAACCATATCTAGGAGCAGAACTCAGCCTGGGACAACATCTACTAAATGTATTAGTCTGGCAGAGGGATGATTTACTGTGACGCCAACACTGCTACAAATCTCAGTGCCAATCAACCAATAAGTAGCCCCCCACCTCCATCCCAATGTTGCCTGATCCAAATCTTCCCCAGTATGCAATCAAGTATCTTGGAAAAATACAATATCCAAGGCTTTATCGGCACACAATGAAAATAACATTCTCTTTCTAGTAGATTGGATACTATTAACATTCAAAGAAGGCAGTATAGTGCAGTGGTTTAAGTCTCTGAGCTGCAAATCTATGACATCCAGCAGACCAGAACTGAGTTTGAATCCCACAGCTTCCACTTGGATACTGTGTGAACTTGAGTAAGTCACTTAACTTCCTTGTTCTCCCAGGTGGCACCTGTAAAAAAACTTTCAGCTTAGTGTGCTACTCCTGGTTAAACAACTAAAAAAAAAAGCAATAGACAGTTTATAAGTGTTCATCAGAGAAAGAAGAAGTAGATAAAAAACAAGACATTCAGTTTCCTGTAAGGGAAATAGAAAGAACATAGGACTAGCAGTGTCTCATTTCTTCTTATTCCACTTCTGAGTACCTAATTTTTTTTTTCTTTTTAACAGTGTGGAAAGTATCCAACGGCTGTTCCAGATCTGATGGTACATCCGGTAGGGAAGACTGTACAGAAGTGGAATCAGATTCAGTACCAGTGTCATCCTGCAATACCTGATATGAATTGTGGATTGCAATAGGGGATTGAACAGGCAGAACAGATTCCACAATACGAGATCTGAGACTGCGTCATCTATTGGAGACCATCTTGAAGTCCTCAGTTAGTGGTAAGGAGGGGGCATGGACACTTTAGACATACTGGGGTTTTCAGACTGAACAGCGGGTGCAATAACAGGGGTATGAACAGACTCTGCAACTTCCTGGGGTGGAAGAACCTGTTGCCCAATACAAGCAGGAAGTGGATCTTTAGCAGGGGGTGGAGGTTGTGACCTCTGTCGCATCACAGCTTTAACATCTGTATTTAAATAAAAATCTTAAATGCAGAAGTCATAGCTTGTTTTATTCTGGGAAGCCTAAGGACATACTGAATATGGATGGTCAGCCTCACACAAGAAACATTTCATAGGATGATGGCAGTCAGAAAGGATGTGGCCTAGTTCACCACAATGTACACATCTAACTACCTCACAGGTTCTGCTTAGATGTCTGGGTGAGCCATATTTATAGCAGTATCAGGGTTGACCAGGGTACAAATGAAACCCTTTATCTCTACCTAAATAAAAACAATTGGGTAAATGCTGGAGTCCATCATCATTCTGATATAAATTCACTTTATATCACCATTCACCATGCCAGAAACCTTCAGTATCTAAAATAGGTTCTGGATTCCTTTGAATGGTACATTTCTTTTCAATCCAGTAAGTAATATGCTCAACATTCACCCCTTCATTGTGAAATAAAACTGTTATCACCATGAAGGACTGTTTAGTAAGGGGAATGGCTTGAAAATGAGACCAAGCTGGATTCATTTTAAGCAATGCATACTTCATCCAAAATGTATTAAGTAAGTTAGAAGTGCGAAAACTAATATCGAAGGTGTTATCCCCAGGTGTATGCATCAGTGCATAAACTTCACCGGGAGAAAACCAAGCAGCTGTTTGATAAGAACCTTCTCAATATAAAATCGATCTGGCATGGAGTCAGTAGAACCCAAAAACCTCAGTCTTACAGCATTCCTACATTTTTACCACAGTAACACGTTTCTTAAAAAGACTAGCAAAGGTAGCTGGAGGAGCAGATAATTGGGGTTGTGCTGAATCATCAGGGGCAGGAGGGAACCCCACATTGGGATCATCTCCTAAAACCTGAGAAACAGGGAAAACAGAAACTGCAACTGAGTCTGCTTTCAAAATTGGCAAATATGAAACAGAATCACCAGCAGTATCATCAGTTGGTAGGCTAGGAGAAACGGAAGATACATTAGCAGTATGCATAGAGTCAGTATTAACAGGGGGGACCTCAGATATAACTGGTAGTGGGACAGGATCACAATGTCAGTCATTCCCAGGCAGCTGAATTTCACCTACCCCAGATACCCCATCAAGTGGAATGGCAGGGTCAGCAATCCAGACGCCTGTATTCTACTGAATCCAACCCGCTCCTTTGAGCACTTTTTGTGGAGACCAAAATTCTGTAGTTCGAGTCACATCAGAGCTTGGGGTCTGGGGTGGGGACAATGATCTCCAAAAACAACAAGAGGAACAGATTTGAGAACTTTAGCACCCATACCTGAGAGACCCAAGAGAGATTCAACCTCCGGCCTCTTACATTTCCAGAATTCTTCCTCAGCTTGCAACTTAGCTCATTGATATTCATCCACAGTGGCTTGCAAAAGTAGTCATGTCTGTTCCAATTGACTGTGAAGAACTGTAGAGGTAGAAGGAAGGGAATCAGTATCCACCGGCAAACTGACGCGAATAGGCAAGGTAGGTGGAGAGCAAACAGAATCAACCAGCAGTATCAGGTTTTCTAGGGAAGTAGAAAAACCGGTGACTTCTGCACCATTAGACAAGACTGTCTGCCATGAGGGTGTAGGTACGTAATGCTGGCCACCGTTGGGGTGCATTTCAGCCATAGCTCATCCCTCGCAAGTAACGTGCAGGTCACAGCTCACAGCCATCTTGTCATCTCCACTATCTGCATCCATTTGAACACTGCACACACTCTCAGTCAGCTCCACAGCGCCCACTGCTGACAAGAGTAGGGGAATTTTTTTATTAATATAATCTGCAAACCAAAATAAATACAAACAGTGTTAAGTCACACAAAATAATATATAAATCATATAGAAGGTAAAATATTACAATCATACATCATCAGAATAATGTAAAAGGAATAATGCAAAAATAGTCCCCACCCCACAAAAAAGTAGGGGAATTTTTATTAACATAATCATCAAACAAAATTAAATACAAACAGTGTTAAGTCACACAAAATAATAGATAAATCATAAATAAATTATAATAAAAAGAAAGGGGTATTATATTCATACATTTTCAAAATAATGTAACAAGAAAAATGCGAACACAGTCCCCTCCCACCCACAAAAGGAGTAGGGGAAGTTTTATTCCTTTCCACAGGAAACATATCAAATGATCAGTAATACATCCTATTGAGTTCAAAACCGAAATAAGGACTAACCAACCAATACATATTACCTTAAATGAAGAAGAAATTAATAAACAAAACAAATTTAAACCTCTGAGAATATAAATGGATACTTACTCTTTCCAAGTCATAATATTTAGTAAAGACCTGCATTACCAATTTTATAGAGCAGAACTAAAAAAGAAGGAGAGAGAGAAAAAAAGATACAATAATCTGATGTACTATACTAAGGTAGCCCATTAAAGTTATATCCAATCTATAGATTCCCATCTAGATTGGCAAATAGGTAAAGAAAGGTTACCATAATCTTGTATTTTCAAACTAGGAATAGCATTAGCAACCAAACAAAATAATTCCTCTTGTGTAAAGTATTACTGTTGAATGGTAAAATGGCATCTCACATGCCATATATAAAACTTAAGACAGAGCAAAATCAACCACTATGTGATTTTATCATATCTGATTGTGGTTACTGGCAAAATCCCTGTACACAAAATATCCAAAGTTAAGGGGTATAACGGAAAGGTAGGCCATTTTCGTATAACATAACTCCAGAAATCTATTATATAGGAACATTCCAAAAATAAATGTTCCATGGTTTCAACTATTTAAAAACATGTATCCCTAGGGCAATAACGATCAGTAATCTGCTTATGCTTTAAATTAGCATGAACATTTAATTTACCATATAAAGATAACCATAGCACATCCCACATATGAGGTGGAATCCGAGGAGAGGTTAACATATTACTGATTGAAAGTTTTATTTGAGATGAATAACAATCAAAAGGAGCAGAATCTTGAAAATATTTTTGTAAAATATAGGCATACAGTTCTTTCCTACTAAAATGCAGAAAGGTATGCCTTGAAATACTCTATAATTTAATTTTCCCAAAACATAATTTAAGAGATTGTGGGAGATGATTTATGGACCGTTGTCTTGGAAAGATCTCATATTCAGGCCAGAATAAACATAAATCACCTATAGAATCCAGAAGCCTTGGTTTCCGTTGTGTGTATCTGTAAATAAAAGTTTTAAATTTGTATAGAGAAACATAGTAAAAAAGAAAACTATAGGATGTATCATTTTTAGACCTCCATGGTTTTTTTTCCCGAAACAACAAACATCTCTTTATGGGGTTCAGTCTACTGCCCCAAATATAGGAAAAAAACAGCCACATAATTGTGTTTCCAAAGCTAAAGGAAGACTAAACACTGCACTTAAATATAAGAATATGGACAATAAGAAGATTTTGACCATTTGAATCTGTTTCAATTTAGACAACCTCCATGTATTCCATAAATCAACTTTATTTTGTGCTTCTTGTTTAAATTTCCAATTTAAGTATGCTAAATCTCCTGCTCCAAATAAAAGGCCCATGATTTTACAAGTATCCCTAATCACTGGTATACCAATAACCTGTGTAAATTGAAATTGCTCTATCCCCAGTGTCATACAGTTACATTTATCATGGTTAATTTTTTCCCAAATAAACAACAAAAAAACCTTGCAAAACTCTCTCCAAAAAAAGGGCAGATTGCAGATCTCCAATCGAAGAGCACAAATCATCTGCATATGCAATACATTTCTCTTCAGGATTAGTACTTGAGAAAGATAGTCCCCGTATACTAGTATGACCATATACACGCCTAATTAATGGATCAATAGTGAAAAAATACAAAAGTGCACTAAGGGAACATCCCTGATGCACACCCCGTAATATGGGACATATGGTCCCTAACCAACCATTACAGTATGCTTGAGCAGTGGCTTTTACATAACAGGTTTTAATCCTTCTATAAAGGTGTGAGGTATACCATACCCAGCCAAACAATCCCACAAATACTCATGTCTTACATTATCAAAAGCTTTTGCTTGGTCCAAACTAAAAATCAACCCTGTAAGTTCCCCTATAGATCCCTTGTGGAAAATTTCATGCAAAAGTATTAGACTATCTGTTATGTTCATATTAGGAATGGAACATGTTTGTGCAGGATGTAAAAGGGAATGTGCTTGACACAATAGTCTATTGTTTAATATTTTAGTAAATAACATAAAATCTGTATTTAGTAGAGTTATAGGTCTCCAATTTAACAAATCACCTCTATCCCCTTTTTTATACATAAAAACTACTAGCCCCTTATTCATATTTTCAGGCAATATTTATATTTTAAGTATTTCATTCAAAACTCCAGTAAATTCTTCCAATAACTGTTGAAAAATTATTTTATAAATTTCTTAAGGGATGCCATCATTTCCTGGGGCCGTGCCAGCTCTTGTTTGTGAGAGAACTGCAAAGACCTCTAGTGGTGTAATCTGTGCTGCTAATAAAGATGACCCTGAAATTGATAGTAGGGGCAAATAACACCGTCCCAACCAATCATCATGTGTGTGACATAAAGATTCAGTAATACCAAAGAGATTCTGCACATGTAAATCAACAATATGCATAACATCTCTGGGATCAGTACACCAATTCCCTCTCTGGTCAGTAAGACCCATCATGTGCTTCTGATGTGTTTGAGCAGCACTAAATTGAAACAAATTCAAAAAGGCCTTTGTACCCTGGGTACCAAACTGGCGTTCATTATCTAATGATTTGGAACGATCATACTGTAATTTATTCATACATTCTCTTATTTTGTATAACTTGGGAAGGACTGAAACCTCACCATTTGCTGCATGAAAATGCAAATCCAAAAATTCATTTCTATAATTTAAATATGTATCAGTTTGATATTTACCATATAGTCTTCCTATGGTTTGAAAAAAATGCTTAATGTCCGTTTCTG
The DNA here is from genome assembly GCA_016271365.2 of Neoceratodus forsteri. Lineage (NCBI taxonomy): Eukaryota > Metazoa > Chordata > Ceratodontiformes > Ceratodontidae > Neoceratodus > Neoceratodus forsteri. Next base: position 273,680,520 of record CM057453.1, on the reverse strand, counting down.
TATCCATCCACCATTCCTGATAGGTATCATAGAGACATACTACAGATTTCTGGGATTTTAAAATAGCTAGAAAGCCTTCTTCTATTGTAGGAAGAAGTAATAAAGCCAAATTCATCCTCCAATGGTCAGATGAGGGAACAGGCAAAGTTTTAGTATCTATAACCTGCAAGGAGTCAGAAAGAAATCAAAAGTCTATACGTGTGGCTTTGTTGCCTTGAAAAAATGTTTTTGCAGGATTCCCGTTAAGGGCCATAACATCACTAAGACCTTTCTGAACTAGTAAATTATTAAGGCAAGTAGCATCACAATACATTTTAGTAGTTCGACATCCCCTATCCTTCCTATATCTACTACAATTAAAATCGCCTCCCAAAAATACATACTTAGAGGTAAATAAATATGGTTGAAATAAGCGGAATATCTCAATTCATTCAAATTTAGACTGCGGTGCATAAACGTTTAAAAAATGACACTGTAAGCCACTAATCGTTACATCCAACAGCAATACTCGACCAGGAAAAAGATCTACTAATTGTATTACTTGTGCAGTGGGATTATTAAGGGCAATACCTACACCACTACAGAGGTCATCACCCACTGACCAGTGTGTAACTCCCCATCTTCAGCCAGCAGATGCTAATTCAATATCAATTTTAGAATGCAGTCTAGTATCCTGCAAGAATACAACATCATAATCTTTTTTTTCAAAAGGGGACAAAATCAACACACATTTCCTATCAGATAGCACACTATTTACGTTCAAAGAGGCCACAGAAATTTTATAGACTGCTAACATCAAGAAAATATTTAAAAAAAAACACAAATCCTAAGGTATATTCTAAACAAACAGTACACTCGGCATACTATTTTTTCCTAGTCTCTTTCCTCATTCCCAGTCTATTTTTTTCCTTTTTAACTGAATCGGCATGTAGCAAATTTGGATCCATATCAGATGTACCATCATGTTGTGAGGAATGTACAGAAGCTGAGTCAGACTCAGTACCTGCATCATCCTGCAATACATGAAAGGGATTATGAGTGGATGTCATAGGAGGGTCAGGAATCACCATTTTGGTGGTTCCAGATCAAAGACTATGTCTTCTGGAAGTTACCAAAGTAAAAGCTTCCTCAGGCGGAAATGGTGGAGGCATTGAAACCATCGTGGCACCAGAAACCTCCACCTGAGAAACAAGGTTTTCTGTCACTGGAAAAGGTACAGGAACATCAGAAACCACCTGGGGCAAAGGCTCCTTTTGGATCAGAGCAGATTAATGGTTAACAGAAATTGTGTAATTGCCTAAGGGGTGGGGAAGGGGTTCTGTGCCTCAATGCAGCTTTAACCACTGTATTAATGTAAAAATCTTGTATACTATAGTCTCCAGATTTATTTTGAGCAGCCGAAGGGCAGTCCACAAAAGAATGCGTTTCTTCACAAAGAGAACATTTACTAGGGTGAAGACAATCAGAAAGAACATGCCCCAATTCTCCACATTGAGCACATTTAACAACTTCACACATTATACTCAGGTGTCTAGAAGTCCCAACTTATAACAATGCCTGGGTTACCCCGGAAAAATAAATCCTTTATCACATCCCAGATAGAAGCAACTAGGCAAGTGGTGTAATCCTTCATCTGTTTGCAATAAGTTAATCTTATATCTCCACCCTCCATTCCAAAATCCCTCATCATCCAATATAAGTTCAGGATCCCCCTGAATAGTACATTTCCTTTCCAACCAATACGTAATATCTTCTACGTTTACTTCCTCATTCTGAAAAAGTACAGTTGTTACTTTAAATGATTGTTTAGTGAGAGGGATAGCCTGGAAATGTAACCAAGCTGGATTGGTCTTCAAGACTGCATATCTCATCCAAAATTTATTCAGCAAATCTGGAGTGTGAAAACTAATGTCATAAGTGTTATCCCCTGGGGTATGTATAAGGGCATACACCTCACTAGGAGAAAAACCTAGCATTTGTTTTATTAGAACTTTCCCTATATAAAAGTGATCTGGCATACCATCCATGGGGCCTAGAAACTGTAAATGTACTGCATCCCTTTGTTTTGCCAGAGAGACTGTTTTTTTAAACAGGCTAGCAAACGTAGCAGGGGGGTTCAGTAAGGACAGGCTGGTCCTGTACTGTATTTAAATCTGTACCCAAAATACTCACATTACCCAGTACCTCAGGAGGTTCAACCTGCAATATCATGTGCTCATGAAGCAAGGAAGCATCAGCTTGTAAATTACATATGCCAGGTTGAGGGGTCAAATCAAAGGAAGAGTGTAAAGACACCACAGGGGAAGTCTCAAAACAGTCAGGCCCATAACTAGATACAGCATCCACCAAAACAGACTCAGCCTTACCCCCACCTTCCACACTTGTTCCAGGCAGAGGAATTACCGAGTTGGCTATTCAGTCTCCCTTGACTGTTTGGATCCAGCCCGCCCCCAGGAGAGCTTGTTGTGGGGACCAGGGCTCGCTAACCACAAGGTTAGAAACCTGGGGTGGGTTTACCTCATTTGGTAGATCAGTGATAATTTCAACCTTTCAAAACCTTAGGCACAGTACCTGGCAGGCCCGAAGGAGAATCCAAAGTGGGCCATTTTCTTTTCCAATCTTCCTCAGCCTGTTGTTGAAGAGTTTTAAACTCAGCCATGGCTTTTTCAATATCCTTTCATTTTTTTCCAATAGGGCATTCAACTCATCAGACCCCTGCAATGAAGCCTGGGTTTCACTTCGTACTGCAGCTGTTTCGCCTACTATCTCTCCCGAGATTCCAGGCACCGCCACAAGTGCTGGACTTCTCTCTGACTCCATGCTCTTGATAACTTCTGCATCATGCACCATAATTACTGCCCACGGGGATTTCCAGTACGCTATGCTGGCCACCGCATGGGTGCATCCCAGCCGTACCACTGTTCCCGCATGGAAGGTTGAGGTGCAGACAAGCAGCTGTCCAACCTCTGCTGCTCTCCGCAGCTATCTGGAAATCTGAAAATGCACTGCTCTCCTCCTCTGGGAATGGTGGCCTGCAAGTCCTGCTGCTTTACTGCCACCTGGGTGACTACAGGTGGTGGTGCAATGAGACTGCAGAGCAATCGAAGAGAAGAAGCTAGCCAGGATCTGGAGTAGTGACATGTCTCTATTTGCCCTACTTCCTTGGATCCCCTCAAGTTTTGGTGCCCTCAGGAACAGAGACCAGAAAACCAGTAACAATCACCCCACACCGGCTGCTGGTAGAAGGGACCCAGCTGCCCCAGACTTGATAACCAGTTTCCATGTGGGACCCACTGGACTGCCTGACACACATTAAAGGACTGTGAAGGGGTGACCTGGGGCTCTCTCCCTTCCCACCTGGGGGGTACAACCTAGGCAGGATGGGGGCAGGCTCAGAGGAGCTCCTGAGCATTACCTGGGGTGAAGCTAGGAGATACCCAGCCTAGGGATCTCTGAAAAGTGGAGACTGACACTGTGAGAAGGGGGCATATAAAGAGAAAATAAAAACATTTAAAAATATACTGAAATCTTAGGGATTCTGTGCAGAGAAATGCAATTTCCGTGAGGCACCGGTACAAGAATGCAAAATCCGCAAACCAAGCAGGATTCCATGATTTTTATCTGTGTTACCGGTAAAAATGGAAAACCATTGTCCCTGACCATGCAGCAAACCAGAAACTATGGACTTTTTTTTAAAAAAAGCATATACCTCCACACACAAAAAATTAAAAAAAGGCAAAAAATTTATTTTTTCTATTTTTTTATTAAAAAAATTAGCCATTTCATAATAGCAATAATGCACTCCAAGGTGTGGGTTGTGCTGAAATAACCTCACTTCTGGGGTGTTGGATGCACTGAGCCTGCAGCCTCATGCCCAACCTCCTCAGACGTGAGGTTATCTCAGCATGACCTACACCCTGTTATGCATTATTGCTTAATTTTACTGTAGAATAGGCCCTCCTACAGTGTGATAGTTCTGGTGAGAAATCCTGAAGAACGACAGGTGCTATTCCTATTGGAGTGGGCACCTCTCACTGGTCAGTCTGAAAATAATTTCTTTAATGTGGTAGTGCAGGAGTTTAAGCAGAATGGGTTGAGCCTCTTTCCGGGCCTCAGACAGGGTGACAGAGTACTGTGTGCCTGCTCAAAAATGATGAGCAGTCAGAAGCATTCAACAGAGTTGGGATGAGTTTTTGTAGGAACACTATGATATCTGTTCCTTCCAGCCCCTCTGGCAGTCCTACAAGATGCAATTTTTTTTCATCTTGCCCTGTTCTTCAGATCATCCACCTTGGAGAACAAATATCTGATGACTCAGTCTTGCTCTCGAAGTTGGCCCTGTACCTCTCTGTCCCTGCCCTCTAGTATAGTCATGCAGTGCTTGGTCTTTTCTACTCTGGTCTCAGCACTTGCAGATAATGCTTTGTTTGTTTTCTGCTGCTTGCTTGTTTGGTCATGGATGTGTCTGTTAAAATACACTGCAGCAACTCTGTAATATGTGTCATTTGAAGGTTACAAGCCGCTGAATTAGCCACTGTCTTGGAACACAGGAAATGCCACTGAGTGCACCTAGTGTCTAGATGCTGCCACATGGCAAATTACTTTTGCTTTCTGAGTTGAAAGGTGATAGTGTGGTTGGAGCAGCTTGGCACCATTTACTGAGGATTGACTGCAAATTTAATTGAAAAGCCCACACTAACTGAAACCCCAAAGAGATTAATCAGATTCAATAATGAAGTGGCTAACATAGGATCTAACATGTGGATGCAACAATATTTCTCCTGGGATGGAGCAGCAACTGAGAAATTAAGCTGCTATCTTGCCGGCAGCTAGCCACACCCCATTTTTTTAAAATAATTCAGTTGAATGAAATAAGGGTTTTCTACCAATGAATTATGAAGTCAACTAGTGGATATTTAATAAATAGTAAAAGATAAGAAGTTGGAAATGTATAATGCTGGTTATGTCTTCATTTATGATGTCCATATAACCACTACCAGTCCTAAAAATATTGAGAATTTGATAAAGATTAAATTTGTATGCAGATATAATGTGAGGCTATAAGTAACTTATTTTTAGGGCACTGTTATGGATCTTAATATATGTTCCTTTGAAATGTTTCATAATTTATATAGTACTTACATCTACAAGATTTATAAGAATGTGCTGCAAAAGCTTAGGACAGTATTAGCTTATTTCAATTTTTGAGTGTATGTGTGTATTGTGACTGTGTGTGTGTGTGTGTGTGTGTGTGTGTGTGTGTGTGTGCACAGCATATTTCTTTTCTTTTGTATCATCACAAATTAGTAGTTTTGCTTACCTTAATTTATACACTAGTTGTTTAGATTCTGGGCAAGCAGTATAGCCTAGAGGTTAAAGTAGCAAGCTGTGAATGACCTTGGTTCATACAGCAGATCTTAGTTTGATTCCCACAAACTCCACTTGCATACTATGTTCAAAAAGTGAGAAGAGATGCCCTATTAATTATTCTTTATCTCCTATTATGTTATTTTACTCCATTACTGGTTTTTGTGTCCATACCAACTTCCATTCTGGTTGATCACCAAGAGAGAAAAACAGTGAACAATCAGGTCATATAATCATTGCCAATCACTGTAAACCATTGCAGTATTTGACAATGTGGTCCCTTGTTAAAAACCCTCCCTATCTTTTCACTCACAGAGGCATAACAGTCAGCATGACATGCACGAGATGCAAAGGCAGTTTGCAGAAAAAGCAGATTGTGGAACGCATGAACAATACAGCAATTCTGATAATGTCCAATTTGTTTAGTTTTTATAACTCTTTCCAATGCATATGCATGAATTCTAAAAGAGCAGACACAAAGTGCAGTGCATTGTGGGTATGCAGATCATTTGGGGGATGAGTCATTTCAGAAATCTCTTCAACAGAAACTGCATTCTGCTAGCCATGTCCTTTTTCAGATCTCACAACTAAGTCACACACATTGAATGTAGCATTAATCTTTATAATGTGCACAAAGGTGTACAGTATGCACTGAGACAATTGGCCAGACCTATTGATTACAACATGAAAAGTAGGGAAATAAAAAGTTAAAGGAAAATGTCCCAGATCCTTGTTGAATATGCGGTGTGCTGTTCTTTGGAGTTTGAACAATCACATGACGTAGTATTGATGTTACCATAACCTTGGCACTGTCTTGTCCGACAACATATAATACCAATAGAGCAATACTTGAATAGAGGATCTCAAAGTTAGGCTACTGTAAACTCTTGTTGTTTGCTCATTTAATCCTGAGGAACAACACATTACAGATTTACCAAAGCTCCAGGGACATTTCCCCCTAACTTACTTTCCCTACTTTTTATGTTTTAAGCTTCATTACTAACAGATGCATTAACAAAGTTTTTAGGCATCAACGACACAGCTGTATGTGCCTGTTGTGCTCATGCATACTCTTGTTTGCATTTAGTCAAGTTCAAAAGTACTTTCAGTGTGAGTGATTTGGCTGCATGATGACACTGATGATGTCAGTAATAGGGCTTTTGGTGTTGGCATAGTGTTTCAAACTTAAAGAAGCCTGGGTTTGGTCCCCAGTGTGGAATGTTTTTTTTTTCTCACTGCAGTTTATGTAGTGTTAGAGAAATTGCTAGATGTCATTGTTGATGTTAGTGATAGACATTCAGCAAGACTTAAAGTTCTATATTGCTGATAACATGAACAAAACATTGAGGTTTAAATGCAACTTGGGTAACATCACTTCAAATAGCCAGACAGCTGACTACAAATACTTACTGTAGCTGTGTAGGTGAGGTCTGAACTCACTGCTGGATGTTCTGTACCACATCATGCATCTCCTGTATTGAAAGCTTAGTACAGCAACAGAGCTATAAGCTGCCAAGCAGTGGAGAGTAGGGTGCCTTGGCTTTCTCCCAGAGTGGAACTATTTTTTTCTTTCACACTACAATTTTATTCATTTATTTATTTGAAAATTGGTGACTGAGACAGACATATGCAGCTGATGCTCATTTCTAGATGTAACAATGGGGGAAGGGAACAGGGGATACAAAATATAAAACAAACAAAGCACAGTTATGTAGTAGGATATAAATTGTTAGATTCCATTGCTAATGATAACAATATTCATTCAGCAAGATTTTAATTTCTATATTGCTGATCACTTGAAAAGTTCTAGCTCAGACTTTGAGGTTAAAATACAACTTGTGAAACACTACTTCAACTAGACAGATTGTTAATAATGAACACCTATTGCAGCTGTCATGGGGTGGGGGGCTACACTCACTGCTGGATGTGCTTTGCCACAACATGAGTCTCCTATACAGGATGCTTAATACAGTAGTAGAGTTACAGTCTATCAAGCAGTCGAAGATAGGAGCCTCAGTTTAATCCCCAAACAGGAACATGTTTTTCTTTCTCACTACAATATATGCAGCTTGAGAAAAATTGTTAGTTGTCATTGCTGATGACTGTAATAGACATTCAGCAAGGCTTGAAGTTCTATATTGCTGATAACTTGACACATCCCAGCTCATACTTTGAGGTTTAAATGCAACTTGGTAAACACTATTTTAAATAAACAGACTGTTAATTATGACTATCCACTGCACCTGTGTAGGGGGTCTGCAGTCACTGCTGCTTGTTCTTTAGCATAGCATGCTTTTTCCTGTATAGGATTATTACAAATTAGTAGAGAGTTGGGGGCCTGGGGTTGATTCCAGAGAGTGAAGCATTTTTTTTGTTCTCACTTCAGTTTATGTAGTATAAGAAAATTTGTTAGAAAATATTGCTGATGTTAGTGATAGGCTTTTAGAAAGTTTTGACATTATATATTGCTGACAACCTGAAATGTTCCATCTCAAACTTAGAGGCTTAAGTACAGCTTAGGAAACCTTACTTCAAATAGACAAACTGTTCATTATGAAAAGCCACTGCAACTGTGTGTGTGTGGGGGGGGAGTCAGCATCAACTGTCAGATGTCCTTTGCCACAACATGCATGTTCTGTTTAACAAGCTTAGTACAGTGATAGCACTACAGGCTACCAAGCAGTAGAGAGAAGAGGACCTGGGTTCAGAGTGGACTGTTTTTTCTTTCTCACTACAGTATATGAAGTATGAGAGAAATTGTTAGATGGCATTTCTGATCTTCATGATAGACTTCCAGCTTTCAGCAAGGTTTGACATTATATATTGCTGATAACTTGAAAAGTTCCAGTTCAGACTCTGAGGTTTAAATAGAAATTGAGAAACATTACTTTAAAAAGACAGGCTGTTCATTATAAAAATTAATTGCAACTGTGTGTGTGGATGGGGTCCACACGTAGTGCTATATGACTTTTGACATATTATTCACTTGTTCTCTAGGAAGCTTAGTATCGTACTAAATGTACAGGATACCATGCAGTATAAGGTAAGAAGATTGGGTCTGACCCCAGAATGGAACTTGTTTATTTATCACTACAATTGATTGATGCTGTATCTCAGACCCCATCCTCCCTAAGCTATTTAACTTTTTATTGCATGGGAAAACAGTCATCCTTTTTTCTGGCCACATAATTATTTCATGCAGAGCTTCTGTGGTGCTTTTAGCACCAATGGTACTTTGGTTTGTAATTACAGGAGAATCCACCAGGATGCAATGCTCTTATCACAGTTACTGCCAGTGACATGCTGGAGAATACTGCAAGAACACAATGTAATACAATGACAGTTACACCAATTTGTCAAACAAGCTTCCTTAGTGTGACTAGCTTATCAATGAGTGTTGCATTTTTGCTGACTCAGCAGTATATATAAATTACAAAAAAACTACATAATTCATCTTTTATGGTTGACGCACAAAGTGTACAAAGAAAGAAAATGAATAACTAGGGTAAAAAGTGCCTGGAGCCATGATAAATCTGTGCTGTGTCATGCCTTGGGGTTTGAACAATCATGAAACTCAGTGTTGGCATTATCCTAGTATTGATACCCTCTATGTAACCATTTCAGTCCGCATTAGGGATGTTGTGAAATTTTAATTTGCTAGCAAATTTCCAATAAAGTCACTGACTCTGCTTCTATGGAGCAATCCATGAATTTAAGCTATCAGCTTGTAAGTTTGCTTATGTGACTTCATGGTAACTTCACCATTAAGATGGGCAGGCAAAGTATGTTGACTTCACCAGTGACTTCACTGGTACAGACAGGCAAATTCATTGAAAACATGGCTATTTCATGTAAACAAGTGATTGAGGTCACAAGGAAACAACTCCTGCAGGTCACATTCTACTGTTCTATGTAGGGTGACTCGTCCTTATTTTCACTTTGCAGTCTAAGCTAGGAGTGAAATGAGACAGATCTATACTGTTTGCTACTTTTTGGCTGTTCTATATATTATTTTTAGTTTATTGTCTGCCAGTCTTTGTTTAGTTGAATTTTGCTTCTTATTTTGTGTATACTGAAGACTTATTTCTGTTACTTTTTACCCCTTTTAGTGTGATTTATTTCACTCCTTTTTACTCTTTTTCTTTCTTTTTTAAGTTAGAATGAGTCAGACAGAGAGTCAGGAGGAGGGGGGGGGCAGGCAGCAGAGGAGGCAAGTGGGTTTTGGCTGAAGAGGACCTGGAAAATACCAGTGGCAGCAGCAGGAGGAGACGGCAGCAGCAGTCTCCAGCATCCCTAGCACAGGATCCCCACCCCAAGCTGATGAGGCTAAGGCAGCACCAGCACCACCAGTTGTGTGACCACCATCACCACCACAAGCACCTGCACCTGTGCACCATGAGAAGGAGGACCTGCAGCCAGGGCCATCTCACTCATCCCCTCATTAGCAGTAGCCCAAGTCCCTAGTGTAGGACTTTTTCAAATTGGACCCCACCAACAACAGTGCAGTATCTTGTAAATTGTGCCACACTGTTGTGCTGTGTGAGAACAGGGAGAGTCATCTAGGGACAGATCAGCAGCACACACACCTGAGAGGGAGGCACCTAAAAGAGGGGAAGGAGCATGTAAGGCAGAAAAGTGGTGAGAGGGGTGTAGGTGGTTCCACCCCTACTACCTCCTCTGGTAAGGGGAAGAAGAAGTGGCATGGTGGTGCAAAGGTGCAGGAGGGGAGATGGAGGGGAGGACTGTGACAGGGACCAGTGGTCTGCCTTAGGTAATGCAGCATGGGGCACCACCTCAGAGACGTGCTTCAGAAATACCCACCTGTGGTGAAACTTAACAGCTCTGCAGGGAAGTAGGAGAGTTCTCCTATTGAGTTGTGGGCCTGCAAGAGATGATGGAGGTTGTGTTCCACAACCAGCAGACAATTAGGGAGGGTTTGGCAGAAGTTAGAAATAGTGGGGCACCCTCTCTCATTAGGACATAGCCCTCCAATATGGCTATTTTCTTTTATCTGTTTCACTCTTTTTCTCCATGAAAAGTAAAAACAAAAATTAAAACTCTTAAAAAGAAAAAAGTGTTCATCTCATCTATCCTTATTTCTTTCTGTCTGTTTGTATGTTTTTATTTCTGTTACTGCTGGACAGTCTATATATCTATCCTAGCCTATCTACTTTGGTTTTAGCTTTAGAAAAAAAAAACACAAAAATGTTTTTTCCTATCTATATTTCCTTTCATGATGCTGTGTTTCCCGATACATCACACCTGTCCTTTCTTTTTGTTTCTCACTATCTTTTCTGAAAATGTTCTCAACTACCAGAATAAATATGTCAGGTGGCTACAGGTTAGTAGGAGTGCCACTGCCACATGGTACTCCACTGTGTCACTGCCCCAATACTGTTCTATATGTATTTTGTGTTAGCTGTGCCTTAATCACAATACACAACATTACCTCTATTCTCCTATGATTTGTCTGGGGTGTCCAAATCTCAAGCACTGTAGTACATACAACTCCCAAGCACAATCTATAAATGTCTCACTTAGAAATATTTCTCCCAAACCTGAAATCACCAAGGCTGGAATAAACTGCTGCTGGTGCCTATGCTACTATGCTATTTAATTCACCCTCTAGGAGAGTCGGTGTTGTCGGTCACTTTAGTACACACAACTGCCAAGAACAAGATATAAGTTTCTCACTTCTGGAAATTGTTCCCCCAATCCTAAAATCAATAATGCTGGTAATGAACTGCAGCTGGTGCCATGGCTACTATGCTGTTTAATTCACCCTCTCAGACAGGTTTTGTTGTCCAAAATAAGTAATGCTGGTGATAAACTGCTGCTGCTGGTGCCTCTGCTACTATGCTGTTAAATTTGCCCTCTCAGAAAGTCTGTGTTGTAAAGCTCTTTAGCATACACAACTGCCAAACACAAGATATATATGTCTCTCTTCTGGAAATATTTTTCCCAAACCCCAGATCAGTAATGCTGGTAATAAACTGCTGCCAGTGCCTCTGCAACTCTGGAACAGAAGATTTAATAAAACTGAAACTCCATCTGAGAAAAGAAGTGTTCCAAATCTGTGAATGCAGCAGTCAGCCAACAGGGTTAATTAAACATTACATACAACAAAAAGTGATAGAACACTGTCACTTTAAGACAAATATGATTAAAATATCTTTGCAAGATGATTACATGAAGTCCCATTTCAACCAACAGGTTGCACCCAAAATTTAAGTGGCATGATTCATGAGTAAGTAATGTAAAATTGAAGATTCAATAAACAGGGCATGATTCATGTCCGTGACTAAGTGACATCAAACAGAAGATTACATAAACTGGATTGCACCCAGAAATAAAGTGGTATCAAACAGAACATTCAATAAACAGGGTGTCATTCATGATCAAGATCAAGTGACATGAAACAGAGTATTACATAAACAGGGTTGCACCCAGAAATTAAGTTGTATCAAGCTGGATATTCAGTAGAGTGTGATACATGATCATGACTGAGTGACGTTTAACAGAAGATTACATAAACAGGGTTGCACCCAGAAATTAGGTGGCACTAAACAGAAGCTTCAATAAACAGGGTGTCATTTGTGATCGTGAGTGACCAAGTGATGTGAAACAGAAGATTACATGAACAGGGTTGCACCCACAAATTAAGTGGTATCAAACAGAAGATTCAATAAACTGGCATGATTAGTGATCATGACTAAGTGACATGAAACAGAAGATTACATTAACAGGGTTGCACCCAGAAATTAAGTGGCATCAAATAGAAAATTCAATAAACAGGGCAGGATTCTTGATTGTGACTAAGTGACGTGAAACAGAAGATTACATGAACTGGGTTACACCCAGAATTTTTTTTTTCTTTATTTAAACATTTGGTGACTGGGAAAGGCACACTGAGCCAAGGCTCATCTCCAAGTGCAACCCGGGGAACAGGGAGCATAGGAATCACAGTATATAGTACAAGGCATTCAATACAGAATTACACAATAGTAAGCATAATAAAACATTTCAATGAATACAATGCAGCAAAACAGGATACACAGAGAGACAACTGTGCATGGAATGGAGTATCACAGATCAGAATTGTTAAACAAGGGACTAACATTTCAAGTGCAATGTGACAACTGTACATGGTATGGAGAAACTCAAAATCACTGTAGTTACAACAAGGGACAAACATTTAAAGTGCTAAGAGGTGTTATGGGAGCAAGTAGGGAAAGGTAGGAGATGGAGCAGTGATTTGACAGAGGAGTGAGAGGAAGAGTTGCATAAGAGAGGAGACTGAGTGTTCCACAGAGAGGGGAGATGATAGTGGAAAGCAGATTTGCACATGTTCGAGGATGGAGTAGGGGTGAGAAAGAGTGTGAGCCCCTAGAATGTAAGGAGTATGTTGAGACTGGGGCAAGGGTGAGGAAATAACTGATGTATGTGTATGATGTGTGAAAATTAAGTGGTATCAAACAGAAGATTCAGTAAACAAGGCATGATTCACGATCACGACCAAGTGACTTGAAACAGAAGATTACATAAACAGGATTGCACCTGGAAATTAAGTGGCATCAAACAGAAGGTTCAATAAACAGTGCATGGTGCGTGATCATACGTGATGTGAAACAGAACATTCAGGGTTTCACCCAAAAATGAAGTGATATCAAATAGAAGAGGCAAAATTGCTAAAACTGCTACAGAAACACACTGACAAAAAGGCTTACTTAAACACAGAAACGCAACTATATAAATTTGTCATGTCTGGAAATTCTTGAAAAGCTACATAAAAAAAACGCTCCTGAAGAATTTAAATCAGTTCACTGTACCGCTCTGGAGGATCTGTTTGAACCTGATCATTGGCCCCTTCCACATATACAGCTCCATTTATGGCAAAAAGATATATATACTGGGAAGACATTAACATGCCATTCCAGTAGTTTGCATAGACACAGATGCTGTCTTCTGTTCTCTTTACTCAATTGCTTTGTGAGTCTTGTAACCCAGCAGCAAAGATAAGTATTTGATTTCCTTTTTTTGATGGGGGGGGGGGTGTTGCAACCACTTTAACTCTAACCATTTTTTCTTACTGTTTTTCTATTTTCAGGTATTATCACTAGGGTGATGAAGTCATGTTGCTTTGTAGGTCCAGCCTGTATCTTTGTTTGGAATTCAACACATTGTCCAACCATGGGAAAGTAAAAATATTTTTTTTTAGAAGGGCAATTCTGAAATGTTTTGCAGATATCATACTGTTTTCTGTTTCTGTTGCTCTACTTTCAGGTAATTTTCAGCATCTGTCTGTTGCAATGTTGTCTGGGCAGAGAAGATGGCGATGGCTTGAATGCTGGAGCAGGAGACAGCTGCACATCACATGAGACTGTAAAGACAAGAAAATATTATTTAGACTCTACTTAAAAAGTACTAACTGTGGTAGTGGCTGGACAGTATTCCCATTGTCAATTCCACATCCAACTACACCACCTATCACCTTTGAAGAAAAAAAGAGAAATTATTTTGCCTCACTCGACCACTGTGGCACTGGTGGCCACCCAATATAGTCTTTGTTGACTCTCCATCCTACTACAGCTCCTGTCACCTTTGAAGAAAAAAATTAAGTATTTTTGCCTCACTCGGCCACTGTGGTGGCCTCCCAATATAGCTGTTATTGACTACCTCATGATAAACTATTTAACATCCCCTAAGCCACTGTAGCACACAGTACACCTGTGAAAAAGGAGAAAAAAAAGAAAAAAAAAAGAAAATCATAATAATGCTTACCGTTTCATTAATGCTGCCGGCTGTGCTGTGGTACATGCTAGTGAGCTGGTGTAGGAACAGCTGTTGTGAATGGCGAACCTGCAGAGAGGCAAGAGGAAAGAAAGAAAACCATTTTAATGACTTTCTGAGTAACTTATGAAGGCCTTTTGTCCTCTATGATGCCAAGTACTGGAGTCAACCACCAGATGACTGAGCGAGAGAAACAGACAAAATGTGTTGCCTAGAAAGAAAAGTACTGAATACTACTGTGTTACTATTAAACTCATCACATTTTTCAGATTTGAAACATTTGTAAATTGGACTTTCAGTGTTATTGAATCTTCTGTATGATACCACTTAATTCTGAGATAAAATCATTAAACATCATCACCAAATTATGTATCCATATACACAGTTAGTCAAATAATTTTGTACTATAAATCAATCTTTCTAATACAAATAAAAAGAAAAAAAATGTGTGATACTTACAGTTACATTACAGCGGCTCACTGTGTGCATGCCGCTTAGATGGTGCAGGATTCAGAACAGGTGGTGTGAGTTTGTAACCTGCTGGAGGCAAAAGGATAGAAATAAAAACATTTTAAAGTCTTTCTCAGTAACATGAAAGGCCTTGTGGCCTCTACAAGGCTGAGGACTGCAATCACCTAATCAGCAGTTAGGATAAGGATTGTGAACAACAGTGAAAGTGTCTTACCATCACAGCAGTCAAAGACAGTCCCTGCTGGGGTGGAAGTCTTGGTGCCTTGATGAGCTGGATGGCTGGAGGGTCGGCTTGAGTATCCACCTGCCATATTCCAAATTGGACACTGCTGCAGTAGACCTGTGATGGTACCATTCCCAGTATCTAGTCTGATTGTCTGCAAAGAGCTTTTAGTTGCTCCACATGATGGGGGTTTCAATTTCAAATCCAGTAGATATGATCTCAGGGCAAACATTGCATTCAGTTATATGAGTTTTTAACTGAGTGAGTAACTGTTATTCCTACCATAGGATCAAACCAAACAGTTTTCCCTATAGTCAGGACCATTTTTTATTCAGTGTGGAGGCAGTGGACCATGCTGTTTGTGGCTGTGGGTACCGGGTCAATATAGTGCTTCCTGAACAGAGTATAAAAAACCGTACATGAGAAACCTCGAAAGGAACTACAGCGACAGTGGTTTCTGAGGGTCCATTTATAACCACTACCCCTATCACTGTAGTTTCACATTGAGGAGTGTGAAGTATGCCGCCAGTGCAGTACCTGGCTGAGCAGCTCCAGTGGTGGAGTGGCTAGAGTAATAGCCTCTAGTGGTGTTCGGGATCTGGGGCTGTAGTTTGATTCTCCCCAGATCCCTTAGTGATGCATTTTGTTTTGTTTTTAAAACACAATTGTCCTGTTCCCAACCTGCGGCCCATCCCCTAAGTCCACACCCCTCAGAGTTAGATATTTACATTCTGGGGGGGTATGAGGGTGAATGCCACCATGTCGGGGGTGGGGAGGCAGAGCGCCCCCAAAAAACAAAGATATTCCTCCAGTGTGTGCTTTTGTTCCCTGGTGAGTGTGTTGTGCCTAAGTTATTTTACCACACGCATGTGGCATTCTTGATGTGTGCAGTTTCGACCACGACATTATGACCCCATGCCATAGCTATGTGGGATCCAAGCAGGCTGGAGGAGGTGGAGGAGGTGCTGCATCTTGTTGACTTTAGCAGGCATACTTTGTCTAGCTGCTTATGTTGCATCAGTGTGGAGGTGCTCCCTATGCTGTTTGTGGCTGTACAGGACTCAGGTAGGCCAGAAGAGGATGAGGCAGTGCTGTGCCTTACTGGCTGGAACAGCCATTGTCTCCAAACACCACACTGAGGTGGTGAGGCAGGTACTCGATTTGTCACAAGGAGTCGGCAGCACAACAATTGCGGATGGGGAACAGTAAAATATATGAAAACAACAGAATTATTTGTCAATCATACAGTGAAGGTTTATACTGAGGGCAAGGAGGGAAACAACACATCTTTATATATTCTTCAACCTCATTGAGGAAGCAGCCCTCATTGTCTTCCAGACTGGAGTTGTCACCAAATGAGAATTACCTCTTCATTACTGCACCATCCACCTTAGTGGTAAAAGACAATTTACTAGTGCCGAGTCTGCCGACATTACCTTCCTCTTCATCTTCACTGTCATGTGGTAGTAACAGGGACATGACTATCTTGTTCTGAATGTGGCCCTTATTCATTTTAATAAATATTCGTATGGAAAATTATTTTTGGTGACAGAGTAGTATGCCTGTCCTGCACAATAGCACCAGCCAAACTGAATACACATTCCATACTGACACTCAAAGGTGGGCAGTTGAGGTATTTCAAGGCAACTGAAGTTAGTGCTAGCAATGCAGTGACATAGCTGCTCTGGGATAGCAAGGGCTCATCGGCAGTTGTAAGGTGCCTTGTGTCCCCCAAATACACATCTGCCATGTGCTGCGTGGCTTGCAGACTTGCTACATCATCAGCCCCCTCCTTCCTCCTTTCTCCCATGTCTGCAACTCCCACTTAACTTAAAACATCCCAAATGGGATTTGTCATTTATTTTCTTTTAAATTGCATGTTTTTTCAGCCCCTTTCTCATGTGAGAAGGTGGTAGCAACACCTGGGGCAGGATTTTCAAAGCATGGCACAAGGTCTGCATCCAGCCCTGCACCACAGTACTTAGGTTCTGGTGGTTTTCCAAACCCTTTATCACAACTGCACCCAATTTTACAATCTCATGTGCACCTGAAACAGTTTCCATAAATTACATCAACTTGCGCCAAATATCTGGTGCAAGCTTTGTAAAAATGGCCCCAGAATTGCCGCAATTTAGACCAGAAAAAGTTAGTCTAACTTGCAGAAATTACTGCACAGAATAAAAAATCCAATTAGATAGCCACAAGTCCCATGCACCATATTGTTGGCACACCGGGGCTTGTGGTGAGCGAAGACTTTTGAAAGTCCTGCCCCCTGTCTCTGTGCAGTTTCATGTTGTGTCTTAGTTATATGTGCTTTAGCATCTGTGCCCAGTGTACTCTTCTATCAGAAGTTTGGTAAATATTTGGACCTGCTGGCATCCACCTTCAATTATTGATGCTAGCCCACATTTATAGCATGGGTCAAGAATAGTGGCTATCCCACACTGCAGAATGCTGGAAGTATGTGTATTGGAGTCTAAGACAGAGAACATGTGTTCCATTAATGTGGGTAAGCTAATGGAGACTATCCTGAAGGAGAGGCTGGTGGCCCTCCTAGAGGCCAAAGGACTAGAGGACAGCAGACAGAAAGGCTTCATACGTGGCAGATCCTGCCAAACCAACCTGGTTGAGTTCAATGACTGGGTAACTAGGCAACTGGACAGGGGCCATGCAGTGGATGTCCTGTATCTGGACTTCAGTAAGGCATTTGACTCAGTGCCACATGGAAGGCTGGGAAGGAAGTTAGTAGGCACAGGAGCGGGTGCAAAGCTGGTGAGATGGGTAGGAAACTGGCTGCAGGGAAGGCAACAGAGGGTGGTGGTTGGTGGGGAGCTCTCACACCCAAGGGCAGTGATGAGTGGTGTTCCACAGGGCTTGGTGTTGGGACCAGTGTTTTTGGGGATATTCATTGCAGACATAACATGGGACATCAAGAGCAAGATCCATCGGTTTGCTGATGATACCAAGGTAGGCGCGGTGGTGGATGACCTAGGGGGATGGCAGGGATTGCAGGATGATCTGGCAAAGCTTGAAACCTGGTCAGACACCTGGCAACTGGGCTTTAATGCCAAAAAGTGCAAGGTGCTGCATTTTGGGATGAAGAACTCAAGGAGGAGTTACCAGCTAGGGGGAGTGCAGCTAGCCCAGACAGAGGAGGAGAAGGATCTGGGTGTGCTCATTACAGGGTCAATGAATAACTCGGCACAATGTAGGAAGGCAACTGCAAAGGCCAACAAAATGCTGGGTTATATTGCAAGGGATATATCCTCGAGGAGGGAGGAGGTGATTCTGCCACTGTATAAGTCATTAGTTAGATCACACCTGGAGTACTGCAGCACTGGCTGATTCGAAGAGGGACATTAAGTTACTGGAGGGGGTGCAGCGCAGAGCGACAAAGATGATCAAGGGGCTGGGGACTATCATCACGAGAGGAGGTTGAAGGAGTTGAACATGTACTCACTGGAGGAGAGAGAGACAGGGTGACATGATTGAAACCTTTAAATACATGAAAGGAATAAACAGGACAGGTACAGAGGGGCTGTTCAAAGTAAGGGAGGGAGGGACACCATGGGTCATGATGTGAGACTGGAGCGAGGAAGGTTCAGGAGGAGATGAGGAGACACTTTTTATAGAGAGAGGGTGGTGGCTGGGTGGAATGCATTACCTGCTGAAGTGATATGCAGTAGAACAGTGGACTGCTTCAAATGAGGATGGGACAGGACAAGGGGGAGGGTTAATGAAGGGGAAGGGGGAAGGGAGGGGCAGCTGCAGAATAAGGGGTGCTAGCTGCACATTCAAGCAGACTTGATAGACCTCTAGGCCTTTATCTGCTGGCAAATTTCGTATGTTCGTATTAAGGCACAACTTCAGTTATCACCACCTGCCTCCAGCTGTTCCTGCTTATTCACCAGTGTCTGCCAAAGCACACGTAGTAGTGGAATGGCCTGACTGACACATGCAGTGCCCACACTCACTGCCTGTGTTGCATGTCCGAATGGCCTGAGAATCATAAGCAGGCCATCCATTTGGTGCCAATGCTCTGTTGTCAGACATATGAATACTCCAGCACTGTCATGGCTCATATGTAGCAGCTGATATTCAGATATTGCTTTATGCTGCTTGTATAACTGCTTCATCATGTACAGGATCAAGTTCCATATGGGGACAACATCCAACTTCATACAGTTCTGAGACAGTTTGTTCTGTATCTGCAGCTGATGGAGCTGGTCACGGGTCTTTCCAGAGCAGGGAAAGTGGACACAGATACAATGGGACACTGTTAAAATGTCCTTGATTTCTGGATGGGTGAGAAATTGGTGCACAACAAGATTAAGACACTGTGGCAGGCATGGCACCCTGACAAACTCCTCATCACTGATACATTTCATGACATTGGAGCCATTATCACTCACAATGTAACCTGCTTTCAGTGAATGGGGTGAAGTCAGTCATCAGTCTTGGTAAGGAGCACTTCCAGCATTTTCTCATCTGTGTGTGTTCCATGTATACTCTTCATTGTCAGTGTGGCATGCTGGTGAAGACTCGGAATGTTGCTACCACCACAATTGGGTTTCATGTAATTTTTCCATGCCCAGAGTCAAATGGTACCCAAGGTACCTGTGCCCAGTGAACTGTAATGCACAAGTAGGAGCTACCAGCTGTTTGGCCACTGGTCCACATATCCATCCTGAGATGTATGTGTGGTGATGCTGAATGCTTCAGGACATGGTTTACCATCTCTGACACTGTCCCATAGACTTCAGGAATCTCACCTTTAGAAAAGTGTGTTCCAGATAAAATCTACCATTTGGGACAGGCACGGGCCATCAACCTCCAAAATCCAACATTCTCTACAAAAGAGAATGGCAATAGATCAATAGCCAGCATTTCAGCACCTGCCGCATTTAGCTCATGTGCAGTAGCATGACTGGGAGGGAATATGGAGTGCCACCCAAAGGACCCCTTTCATGGGGTTGGGCTAACAAACAGCTAGACACATCATGACAGCATTGGTGGGGTGCTCTTTAACTCCTCAGGATTCATATGTGCTGCTGCTTGAGTGACTCCAGTGACTTTGAGGGTTCTCTGCAATGGCATAACTGTTCTTTTCTGACTCGTGGTGCTCCCACTACCACTGTTGCTATGCCCACTACTAGGCTGACCCACAGAATCCTCCTCCTCTCTATAGTTCTCTTAACTCACCACTCCATCTGCCTTGTCTGTTGCCCTGTCACTTGTATTTGCCTTGTCTAATAATAATTAAGGACTGCGACCCCTTGCCCTGGCTTCTTTCTGGTGTTGATGCCAGCATAACGGGTGCCTGGTCTTCAGGTGTGTGTGTTGCCCACCAGTGTCTAGGTGTCTGCCTTTTTTATCCCTACTGACTCGTGCTTGACACAGTTGACATAAACTGTCTCGTCAGCTGGGTCAAGTATATAGAAATCCCAAACTAGGGATTTCATTACCCTTGTTTTAATGTGGTGCCAGAGTTGGACAGCTGAGGGAAAGGGGTGGAAATTTGTGTTTTTGGGGGTGATTTGAGAACCTCAAGAACATTTGTGGGACTTTAGTAGTTGGATCACTAGAGTACACAACATCCTGTGCACCATCTGCATTACCACCCTTATGCTTTTTCCTTCCAGGCTCCCATAGGTGATCCAACACATCAGCAGCAGCACAGCCAGTGCTGTCCTCCTCCTACACAGGTCTGTATTCCTCAACCTCACCATCTCCAAGCTCTCTGACCCTCTCATCATGAGGACTCTAACCCACATTTTCTAGATCTCCCACCTCAACCACTGGCTCCACATTATCAGGCTCAGCACCACCACCTCCTCCTTGGCCACAGTTTCTTGTTTGCTAGCACTGCTGCTTCCCTTGTCACCTGCCGCATACCCCATCAGCATGGATGCCACAGATGTGGCAGAGAAAAATTTGGCTTCAATAATGCCACCCCTACAAACTACTCCTTCACTACTAAAGGCACTGGACCCCATGGACATGCTGCTGCTGTGCCTGCAGATATTGTTTTTTTTTCAATTGCAACACTATTTTGCTCCACAGATTTGGAACTCTTCTTTGCTGCTTTCCAGGCACCTCTCCCTTTACTTACGAACATACGAACATATAAATGTGCCAGCAGAAACAGACCACCCAGTCTATCTAAGTCTGTTTGAGTGTGCAGCTAGTACCCCTATTTTGCAGCTGCCCCATCCACCCTCCCATTGTCATCCCACTGCCACCCCCACCTCCCCCACCCTCACTCTCCCCTGTTCCCTGTCCCATGCCCATTTGAAACTGTTCACAGATTTACATGATACCACCCATTCTGGTAGGGTGTTCTATTTTGCTACCCTCCTACAAAATAGTGTCTCCTCATTTCTTTCCTAAATCACCCCCCCATACTTAGGACATGCCCCCTGGTGACCCTTCCCCTCCTTAACTTAAAGACCCCATCTGTCCCATCCTTACTGATTCCCCTCAGATACTTGAAGGTCTCTATAATGTACCCCCTGTCCCTTCTATCCTCCAGGGTGTATGTATTCAGGTCTCTCAGCCTGCTGTCATAGTCTGTCCCTTCCATTCCACATATCATCTTTTTTGCCCTCCTCTGCACCCCCTCCAGTAGCCTGATATCACACTTTAGGTATGGTCTCCAAAACTGCACACAATACTCCAAGTGCAGCCTTACCAGTGACCTGTAGATGGGCAAGATCACCTATCTTCACCTGGATGAAAAAACCCTTGCTATGCACCCCAGCATTTTGTTTGCTTTGCAGCCACTCTCCTGCACTGGGCAGTGTTGTCCATGGTCCCTGTTATCATTACCCCTAGGTCCTTCTCCTACTCAGTGATCTCCAGCTTAACCCCTCCCAGCCAGTATTCTCTCCTTGGGTTCTTCACCCCAAAGTGCAAAACCTTACACTTCTTTGCATTGAACTACAACTGCCACGTCTCTGACCACTCCTCTAGCTTGCTTAGCTCCCCCTCCAGCTGCTTCCATGCCACCTCCTTATTCACCACTGCTCCGATTTTGGTGTCATCAGCGAACAGATTTATCTTGCTCACCATCCCATGTGCATTGTCTGATATGAAGAGCTTGAACAATACTAGCCCCAGCACAGAGTCCTGTGGAACCCCACTCATCACCGGCATTGGAATTGAGAGCTCCCCCCTCACCACCACCCATTGCTGCCTCCCACTCAGCCAGCTTGTAATCCAGTTCATCTTTTATGCCCCTACCCCTACACCAGGTTGCTTCTCCCTAAGCCACCCATGAGGGACAGAATCGAATGCCTTGCACTTCCATTTCTCCCTGATGTATCTGAAAAATCTCAGCTCTCTCTGGGCCTTGGCTTCTCTCACTTTTCTGGTCACCTCCCTGGACCGTCTTGCATACTCCTCCCTGTCCACTTCCTTCCCTGTCCTTCTATACCTCTGGTGCACCTCTTGTTTTGCTCTCACCACCTCCACTACCTCACTGTTCAACTAGCATGGTTTTCTTGCTCTGCTCCTCTTACTCTGTGTCTTGGTGCAGGCATCTGTTGCCTCTGTAATTCCCTTTTAATAATATCCCATTTCTGCTCTGCATCCATCTCCTGCCTTATGCCCTCTAGTTTCCCTTTCAGTACTTTCTGCATCCTCCCAAAGTCTTCCCCCCTGAAGTTTACTACCTGAGTAACTGATTTCTCTGGCTCCCCACACATTGTGATATTAAACCACACCATTTGGTGATCACTGTCGGCTAGTGGGTCCTCCACCTTTATTTCCCTTACTGTCTCCCCATTCGGCAACACCAGATCTAAAGTGTTCTTTAGCCTAGTAGGTACACTAACCAACTGTGTCAGGAGACCTTTCTGGATTACATCCAGGAGCACTTTCTCCCTCACACTGGAAGTGACTGGAATGCTCCAGTCAACCCCCGGCAAGTTGAAATCCCCCACGATGACCACCTTCCCTTTTCTACACACCTTTCTGATTTGTCCTGCTAATTTCTTGTCAAGCTCCTCAGACTGGGACGGTGGCCTGTATACCACTCCAAACCCCAGTTTCCTACCCCTTGAGTCTAGGAGCAGCAACTAGATTGCCTCTGTTCTCCTTTCTTCCCCCTTGTCCCTCGTGCATTTGATCCCATCTCTCACATAGACTGCCACCCCATGTCCCCTCCCTTCCTTATAGTATACTTTGTATCCTGGGGTTGCCAGATCCCAGTCCCGGTGCTCAGTTGCCCACATTTCTGTGACAGCTGCAATATCCACCCTTCACACTGCTAGGAGTGACTGTAGCTCAGCAGATTTGTTGCCTAAACTTCTTGCATTCAGCGAGACCACTCTCCATCCTGCCCCCTTTTTCAGCTGCCCTGAGACCTTCCCTGCTACTCTGAGAGGTAGGCTATGACTCCACTCTATCAGATCCCTGCCTAGCTGCTGTACTTTTGCCACTCCCCATGTAGTTTAAATCTACCTTTGTCGCAATATACCTCCACAGTCTTTGCTTTAATACCTCCTTCCCTTCCCCACTCAGGTGCAACCTATCCCTTGCAAACAGATTGTTATTATCCCAGGTACTGACCCAGCCACCTACAACCCCATATCCCTTAGTATGACACAATTGTACCAACAATGTGTTCAACTTCCTAATCCTCTCCTTTCTCACTGTGCTTGTGCAGGGTACTGGGAACACTTTGAAGAATGCCACATACTCCCCAGTTTCCACACACAACCTTCTCACTTCCTCAGTCCTCTCCTTTGTTACCTCCACCATTTCCCTTGCTAGGTCATTTGCTCCCACATGTAGTACAATGTGTGGTTTACTCCTACCCCTCCTTACACACCTTCGGATTGCCTGTCCTGCCTTGTCTGCTTTTAATACTGGTATGGACTCCACCAATATCTGACTGTGCTGCTCCCCCTTGTTGCCCCACCTGATCCCCTTGAGTATGGAGTCCCCCAACACTAGCACACCTCCCTTCTCTTTCCTTGTGCCTGTCGCCACCCCCCCCACCTAGGTTCTCATTTCTGGGGCCACTCAAGACAGTGCTTTTACAGTGTGTCCCAGTGTCTTCCCCCTGCCCTTCCCAATTGAGACTCCTCCCCCCTCCTCCTGTTTGACTTCCAACCTTCCACTCCCTCCACACCTCTCCAAGTATTATTCCTCCCCTGCCATGCCATACTCAGTCTCTCCACTAGTAATGTCCCTCTCTTCCTTCTGTTTGTGAGTACTATCCCTTGTGTAATCTCCTCCTGTGTCCTCTTTCCCATGTATTGCTAGTACAGCAAATATGTTTCCTCTTCCTTTTGCATTATTGTGTGTTTTTCTTCCCTCCTGTCTACTGCTGCTGCTCCTCTTTTTCTAGGTCCTACTAGAGTCCACACTTCATCAACTGGCTTCCTGTCTACTGTGCCTCCTCCCTTTGACCTCTCCCTTGTCCCACTGTTCCTTCTCTGTGGTGCCCCCACAATGCTCTCAGATGTCAGCCCTCCTACCAACACAATCCTCCCCTCCTCCCTCAACCTCCCCAGCTCCCTGCCAAGCCACTGAACCTCTTCCTCAAGCCTCCTTAGCCTGTGGCATACTGGACACCCTCACAGCCTCCACAGTATGTTCATCTGCATTGCTTCCCCACAACCATTGCACCCTACAATCCTACTCATGGGCCACGCTACCTATACAGCATCTCCACACCACTCTCCCTACAGCAAGTAGAATTAACAAATCCTAGCCCAGCCTCTAACAGAAATTGTTATCCTAAATGCCCTTGCATGCAGCATAAGACAGTCAACTACAGTACTAACTGGAAACCACAATCCTACTCACAAGGACTATAGATCTACTCACACATTTTATATATTTATATGTCTTTAAGACTTAACTGATATGGCTGTTCCTTGTTTCCTCATTCCTGGCCTGTTCTGAGGGCTCAGATCACTTTGCAGCTCCCCAAGCTCCTCCCTCATAGCCTTCAACCCCAACCCCAGTGGTATTTCAGTATTTAAGAAAGGCTGGTGGAAGGGTGGGTGGTGGAGGCTTTTACAGCCACTCCAGCCACAGAAGCCTTTAAGCTAAATTCTACTTTAAGCTAAATTAAAAAGAAAATAAAACAATATCAAAACTTACAAAAATCCTCTATACATTAACTCCCTCAACAGCAAGTAGAATTAACTAATCCTTCTGTCCTGTAGTTTAAAAAAACAATAGCAAACCTTACAGAAATCTTCTCCACAGCCAGCAAGCAGACTTAACCACTTGAGCTTCTCTTCCCAGTCATTCTTCTGTACTATGCAAATTGATTTTTTTAAAAAAACAGAAGAGGGATTACAACAACAGGGTTATCAGGGGCACGTAGTGTAACAAACAGTGATGGAACAATTTTTTTTTATAGAGTGCAGTGATTACTAGGGGAAACATTGGTAATTAGTATAACAAACAGAGAACAATTTCTTTTAAACAGCACAGGAATTAGGATGACAGGAGAAACAGCAGTGACAGAACATGTTTTTAAATGGCACAGGAATTACAATGACAGGGTTAAAAACAGTGACAGAAATCGTTTTTTAAACAGCACAGGAATTACAAAGATGGGGTGATAACAGTGACAAATGAATTCTTTTTAAACAGCACAGGGATTACAACAACTGGAGTAAGAACAGTGACAGACCAATTTTTCATTTTTAAATGGAATGGGGATTACAACGGCAGGGGTAATAGGGACTATTAGTAATTAATATGACACAGTGACAGAACATTTTAAGGAAATATAACTAGAAAATCACTAAAACTGCTACAGAAACACAGTGACAAAATGGCTTACTTAAACACAACAAACTCAAGTGACAGACATCAAAATGAGAAATTAAATTGCAGATCAAAAGAAAAATTAACAAGAAAGACTGCAAAAACAGAACTATAACACAAATTTCCAATTTACAAAAGAAAAAGCTCTGGATCTTTCCGGGCTGCCTTGCTACCTTGCTACTTATAGTGCTACCTTCCCCACACCACTGCTTCACAGACCACCAAAACAGAAACCACTACTTTAAAGTAAATAATTGCAGATAAAATGAACAAAAAAACCCACAAATCTTGAAGCACAAGTCCCTCCAAAACAATTTGGGAGCAATTTGGAATAAAAAAAAGCTAGTTTTTTAATCAATGTACAGTTTTTTCTTGCTCTGACGCAAGCACCCAGACTTTTTTCTACTCTCTCTTCATAACACTGCACTGACAGACAGCTTCCTCCATATCTTATAGGCTGTTTAGCAACATGTGACCTCCCTATAGATAGTTCAGCAACATGTGACCTCCAATCCCATAGTACATTTGCAAACTTCGCCTTTGTACCAAACTTCACCAGTGAAGTTGTGATGACTTTGAGGACATGTGATAAAACTTTGCTTCTGTGTCTAACTCTGCCAGTGAAGTTGCAACATCACATTTCATGAAAGTAATCACTTTCTGTGAAATTGCAACTTCGCACAGAGGATTAATTTGTGAAATGAAGTGAATTTGACTTAATCTGTGAAAAGAAGTTTTCCAACTTTGCACATCAAGAGTCAGCATTTTAGTTTGTCTGACAAGAGAGTGCTGTTAATATAAAGGATTGCATATGTGCAACCACACACAACTAGTGTGTGTCTGAATTAAGTGGTATCCATGGCAGCCATGAATGTTGAGAGCAAAGCTCAAGAGGTCTACTGGTTCCTACGGATGGATGAGACTCGAACATAAGCATGTTAATGTATGGTTGTTCATACACAGTCTTCTATATTAACCATGAATTATTTTCTTTCTCCCTACTTTCCGATTTGGAAAGTCCCAATTTCAGCAAATGCTGCGTTCTAACTTCTTCTGTTCAGGGCTGGTCTGCATAGCATACAAGTTACTATTGTGAGCAAAGTCAGAAAGTGTTTTGCAGCTGTTGAAAATGAATTGGGGAACTTGGATACACCTTTTTATGATTGTCGGTGAGTTAGTGCGTGCCTTGCTATTGCTCATTGCAGCTGTCTGTAACCATTGCTAACTCATATTCGCTACAAGAAGGACAGTGCATAAAAGCTGGAAAAGAGCAAACAGAGTCCTCCTTGGGAATGCATAGCTTACTGGTATGCCAAATCACTGCCCCCCCACCGATTCTCTTTCTCTCTTATTCACATAACCTTCTCCCATCTTACAGTGTAACACCAGGGTGCCCGCCTCCCTGGTGCCACCAAACCACAGTGTTCCCTATCCTGATACATGTTGTGCCACCCCTCAAACAGGATACAACACTGGAGGTTCCACTGGGTGCTGCCAAACAACAAACTGACACTGCGTGCCCAATCCCCAATGTCAGTACCTGAAATAAAGGAAACCATCCCTCATAGACTTTTTTTACCTGCAAAAAAAAAGTACCTTGACAACTTCTGTACCCCAGCTCCCATTCTAACCAACTTCTAAGCACCTTCCACCCCAAAACTCCACACATCTCATTTACATACCTAGTGTATCCAGTGCTGCCTCTTGAATGCCCTGCTACTTCCAAAGGGAACTGCAAAGGGGCTAAAAACAAGATATGTTTGGTTAACGGCATTTTAAAGTGTTTTCAATCTTTTCCTTTAGAAGGTTGTCATTTTTTAATATTTTAGACTCAAATTATCAACATTTATCCTATTTTGAATTCCACCTCATAAACTACATAGGTGAAATATTTCAAATCTCCCATTGAACTTGTTTTGTAATCACTCTGCAAAAATCACATTTTGTACCAGAATTAAATATTTCCCCTGCATCAATCATAAGTTGGGATCCTAAAAGCTACAATGTTGAAAATTTGGGCTCAAAATGTGAAAAAACAATGAACTTATGAAGAAATTTTTAATTTCTTCAAAGTCTACTCATTACTTCATGATTTTTGTAGATTTTGGCCCCAGATTTTCAGTATTGCTTTTTGGTTATCCCCACCTCATGAACATGACAGGTGTCATTTTCAAATCCCATTTGAAGCATGTTTTTGCAGTGCTCAGGTAAACACCTGTCAGATGGAATTTAAAAAATGTACCTGTCTTGATCATAAGGTGAGGTCATAAAAAGACTATGTTGAAAATTCGGGTTCAGAATGTAAAACATTAACATGATGAATAAATGTTGAATTGTTCCAAAGTTTACTCATAACTTCATGCTTCTTGCAAATTTTGTCTCCAGATTTTCAACATAGACTTTTGGTACCCCACCCCATAAACTTGATTTGCCTTTTTTCAAATTCCCTTCAAAACATGTATTCACAGTTGCTCTGTGAAATCACCTTTTGGATGGGATTCAAAAAATTACACCTGTCTTAAACATGAGGTGAGGTCATAAAAAGACTATGTTGAAAATGTGGCACCAAAATGTGAAAAAAAAACAACAATTAAGTTACAATAAATGAACATAATGTTGATTTTTTTTCAAAGGTTACTCCAAGCTTTGTCATCTGCACAGATTTTGGCCCAAACTTTCAAAATAGCCCTTGTCTTACCCCACCTCATGAACATTATAGGTGACATTTTTCAAATCCCATCCTAAACATGTTTTTGCAGTCACACCACAAAATCACTTTTTGGATGGGATTTAAAAAATTCTACCTGTCCTGATCATAACATGAGGTCATAAAAAGACTATGTTCAAAATTCTGGGCCAAACTTTTAAAACTTACTGAAAATGAGATATTATCTCTCAGCCAGCCTATCCTAGGTAAAGACATTGTAAAGATGGTTAAATCAGGACCCCCACTGAAAATGATATGGCATCTCTGGTGTCCTATTCTGGGTACATACAGTCTAACAATGTGTAACATGTGTAAAAGCAGGTCACCACTGAAAATGTGATATTGCATCTCCAATGGACTAACCTGAGTGAATATATTCCAGAAATGTGTAAAAGCAGGATGCCATTGAAAATGAGATTGGACATAACTGGATGACTCAGTAGACTGATAATTGGTTAAGGAACCTTTCACCTTTAGGTCACGGGTTCAATTCCAGTACAGGTTGATAGTGACTGGAAGCCGTTACCACCTGAGGGCTCTTCAGTGGCTTTCGTGAAATGAGTTTTGGTAGTCTCAGTCCAATTCCCAGTGGACAGATGTCCACATTACAAAACCACCAACACAATTGGCAGTAATTGGCACCCATATTGGCAGTCTCCCAATACAGGACAAAGACTGAATGAGCATGGAGTCTGAACTGTCCCTCCATTCAGGGTTGAGGCACAAGGGGGGGGGAGTGTG
The DNA here is from genome assembly GCA_016271365.2 of Neoceratodus forsteri. Taxonomy (NCBI): domain Eukaryota; kingdom Metazoa; phylum Chordata; order Ceratodontiformes; family Ceratodontidae; genus Neoceratodus; species Neoceratodus forsteri. The sequence goes on along the minus strand of CM057453.1, from coordinate 273,651,427 downwards.
AGGAAGCTTGCACTGTGATCGCCCGTGCTGTACCTGTCTTTTGGAGAAAAGGGGAAAATCGGGTTCCAGTGTTGCCAATCCAGCACCCTTCAGAAGCAGTAAATTCACATGAATAAAAACCAAAAACCGAAAAAAAAAACCTTGAAAAAAAAAATGAAGATGAGATTGCATCTCATCTGGGCCATCCTGGGTAAGTATATAGTAAAAATGTTTAAAAGCAGGACCTCCATACAGCAGAACTCCACTGAAATGTGCATCTATGTTGCTCTATCCTGGGAAAATACTGGACCTCAGTGAAAAATAAGAAATTGCTTCTCAGCAAGGCAATCCTGGGTAGATACATGATAAAAATTGGTAAAAGCAAGACCCTACTGAAAATGAGATATCACATCTGCTTTATGCTATCTTTTGAAAATACAATGTAAAAATGTATCAAGGTAGGAACACATTGAAAATGAGACATTGCATCCCATCTGGCCTATTCTGTGTAAATATATAGTAAAAATGAGTACAAGCAGGACTGCAGTACAGTACTGTATAAAATAAACCTGGAAATGTAAGAATGGATGTGGTCTTTAAATAAAAAGCACTGCAAAAGTGACATAACTGTTATACTAGGATATGTAGATACCGAACAATACTAAATAAAATAACAAAAAAGCTACAAAGATTTGTAAAACAAAAACAAAAAAAAACATAACAACATAAAAACCAAGACAGATGTTGTTGGCAACAGCCAAATGTGTGTGTGTGTGTGTGTGTGTGTGTTTGTCGTATATTGGGCTCCAGCACTAACTTGAAAAGATTGCCTGCTTAGTCATCTGTGTTCAACTGGTGTGATACCTGTTCTCTCTCTCTAATCAATGTGCTGTATCCCATCCAGAGACAACGACTACTCCTGTCTCTCCCAGAGCTGTGAGGTCTTCCAGTCTGTTGCGGCAAATGTGCCCAATAAAGTGGATGATCTCAAATCGATCAGGCATCACTCTGAAGTGATAGACGCATGCAACCAGGTACGATGTTTTGGTCCTGCAGCACTGATGTTGACAGTGCAGCACAAGAATGCTGTTCCAGGCAAGGATTTCCACACTGAACAGCATGCAACCATACATGATACAGTAATTCCAAAACTGCATCACATGATTGTTCCAACCCCAAGGAACTCCACACCACTAATTCACCAATATTCCATAAATGTTTAACCCTAATATTTCATTTTTCCTTCATTGTACACATTGTTCTTTAACCCTAATACATGTATTAACGTTTTTTTTTTCAGTTCATTTCCTTACTTTCTGGAAAATGTATATAATTGGTGACTCCCTATAATGACTGAATATTGACTCCTGAAAAAACACCATAATAACCCACTGAATTCTGTAATAATGTGTGTGTGTGTGTGTGTGTGTGTGTGTGTGTGTGTGTGTGTGTGTGTGGTATCAACCAATATAAATGTAAAAATACATAGAATAAGTTTTGAAGCCATACAGTATTTTGGTATATTAGAAATATATACTTCAGCTACATCACTACTAGGGACATTGTTCTTTTTCAAAGTTTTCATAAATAATCCTTTTTTGACCTTTCTACTTTCCCAAACAAAATAAAAAAATTAGTTTATTGAGAGATCTAGTGAGTGTCAATTAAGGCTGAAAAACATTTTCAGAATATAACAGAACTATTGCCTTAAGCAACAAAATTCTTCCAAGCATTGACAACTTATGCTAATTCAGTGCAGCAAGTGTATGAATTTTAGAGACTCAATCTATCTTGAATTTAGTTCTATGCCTATGTTACAGCAATAAACAATGAATTTATTATTTATGTTCAGTAATGTTTTGGTCCTCTACTATCACGCAATCACCAACCAAAAATACTTTATTTTCATCAGTTAAAGAGCTGCTGATGCCTCAAAGAAAACAATGCAAAACATAATAATTAAGCAAAATGCAGCTTGCATTCCATATATATATTCTCTAGCTTTTTCATCCCCATTATTTGTTACTGAGGGAATTTGCATGAATACATGATTTCTACTTCTTAGAGTTCATCTGCCTCTATAGCTTACTCCCTACTCAAAGTCATACTCCTCTGCTTTGACATCACAGTCCGTTGCCATGCGAGTAATTGTGATGTCACAAGCAGTGCATCATGACTTCAGCTAACAAACAGACCAACTCTTCAGGAGCAAAGATCCTGTTTTCATGCAAATAACCAAAGTAATAAATAATGGAGAGGAAAAATTCAGAAGTAATTTGATGTACAAGTTGAACAGTGTCTAAATATTATGTTTTCTTAAAGTTCTCTTGAAGGTGTCAGTTGCTGTTTAAAGACAGGAACTGGAGCCCTCACTAAAGGAAATACCCTCATCACCCGACAGAGCAAATCATAGAACCATGACATCATCCACATGTTTCATATTCAACCTGCTTCCTTCCACTGTCTAAGATAATGTTTCTGTATACACTATGTCTTATTAATTTAAAATTGAATTTTAAAGGCAGTCATATTACAAAAGGAGTACATGGGACATCTGAGGTGAAATGTAAGTAGTTGTCATCATTTTCTGAGTTTTGATTCAGATATCGCACTGCAGTATTATTCTTTACTGAGAAAAAAAAAGCTTTTTTTTCTATATAACGTTTTGCCTTGTGGCATGCAGGCAGGTTTCTCTGCCACATTCCTGCTCCCTCCCAAATGACCAGCCCCTCCCCTGGGAATGAGCCTGACTGCAGGTCCCCCATACTTTGACCCTCATTGTGGGGATAGGAGATGGAGGGCCATACTCCCCAGTACATAATCCTGATGGTGGCAACTCCCTGGTGATGGCACAGGTCTGGGAGAAGGGCATGGAGTTTCATGAGCCTACACTGCCTTTTCCTTTTTCTGGTCTTGTCCTTCCCCACTGCAAACAGGTAGCAGTGTATGCCTGCAGTGGGCATTCATGCACCCAGACCCGCACATCTCAGCACAAGGGATTCACTTTTGGCCTATGAGAGGCATCCAATTGGATGCCTGCCTGGGACTGCAACCCCATCACCGGCCATCTTGCGGAGTGCTGCGTGTTGGGGGTATGGGGCCGTGGACAGGTGCACTTCAATGATGCATAGCCCTGGGTATACCCCTATCCACAGGTGATCTACATGGCCGGGATATGCACCTCCAGTGCATAGTTCCCACCCATTTGTGGATAGGGCCCATTGTCTCTGCAAAGCAGTGACTTGCAATTGCAAATGGAATGCCCAAAAAAGCAGGCAACAAGAAGTCACAAATAAACACAAAGATGCAGAACAGCTGTACAGGACACTAGAATTGGCAGGCAGACCTGTGTGAGACACACCCAAATACACACCATGCCCCACAGGCTATGCGACCTGCTTACTCAGGCCTGTTCCGAATCCATATGCTCCCAACAGGGTCCATAAACCCCTCCACACCTACCTGGAGCTGTCTGACCAGCAGACAGTGGACCAGTACTGGCTGCACCCCAACACTATCCATGAACTGTGTGACACTCCAGGAGGACCTCCAGATCTCCACAGCCTGGAGTCAGGTATTGTCAATGGTACTGAAGGTAACAGCAGTGCTGTACTTTCTGTTCACGGGCATGTTCTAGATGCCCTGTTTGGATACCTTGGGTATTTCACAATCAGCAATGTCATGCCTACTAACCCTGTCCCTAGATACTCTAAGAGGACTACATCAGATTCCCAGTATCACAGGAACAGAGTTCAGCAGCAGTGCAGGCATTCTACCAGGTTGCATGCAAGCACAGTCTGCTGGGAGTAATGGACTGTACCCATGTTGCCATCAAGGCATCACCTGGGAGAGAAGGGCTTGCATCTCTCAACAGTAAGGGATTCCACTCCCTAAACATTCAAGTGGTTGTGTGATGGCAACTATAGGACCACAAATGTATAGCAAAGTACTCCAGGGTACACATGATGTCTTCCTCTGGCACAACTCCTCCCTGTTCTGGATGTTTGAGACCAGGCAGATAAAGGATGGATGGCTACTTGTTAAATATAGCAACCCCCCACCACCACTAAGGCATATAACCACCATATGTTGTTTTCCTCCCTCAACAGGTGACAGTGGATATCCTCTGTGTCCCTAGGTGATGACACCAGTGCTGAGGCTGGTATCAGGCAGTAAGGAGCATTACAATGAGGCACATGAGGCAACATGTAACATCATCAGAATGGTCTTCAGAATCCTCAAGATGATGTTCCAATGCCTGGACTGGTTCAATGGGCCTCTGCAGTACAGCTCTACGAATGTGTGCAGGATGTTTCTGGCCTGCTGCATTGTCTACAGCATAGTAGTCCAACATGGGATACCACTGCACAGCACTGAGGATGACACCATGGATGGTGATGGTAGTGCAAACATGGAGAAACAGCCACCTGTCCACTATGGGAGGTGTGACCCAGACTGGTCTGGTGCTCCAAGTTGGTAAGGAACTGCCTGACTGAACTGAGCTTTGTAGAGACAAGGTACAGTAAGACAGCACTGCAATGTACATATTAAAAAATGTTTACTAATAAAGCAACAGAATCACATGGAACATAACTGGAAGGGGTACACAATGACAGATAAAAGGATAGCAGGAGAGGGCAAATGTAAATATAGTGCATCTGGCATGGGGGGACTTGGCATGGGGATAAGAGGCACAGGGAGAGGGACAAATGTAAATAATGTGTACCTAGCATGGGAGGATTGACAACAAGGGGTGGAGGGACAATAAAAGGAAAGATTCTGTGCTGCCTATAAGTTCAACCCAGGGTGGTGATGCACAAGGGTTCCAGGCAACATCTTCACTTGCTACTGTGCCCACATTTCTCTCTGCCATATGTGGTACGTGCCTGGGGAGTACTGTCTTCCATGGATCCCTCACCAACAGTGCCCATGGGTGGGCTTGCACTGCACCCATGACCACCTGCAGCTGTGCCTCAGCACTAGTGTGTATGATGTACTGATCACACAATATCTGACACCCATGTGGCAAAGAAAAAAACAGATTTGGGCAATGGCAAGTCTTTATTTTCTTCAGCAGTACTTCTGAAGGTTTAAAAAATTTGCATTAAGAAGAAAGGCGAAGGACCGATGCATTGTGGCAAACAACTCCAAAACCAAAGATTTGTTCCACAGTCTTTATTTAGAATATCTCCAACATTTCACCTGTATTCAAGGGTACATTTTCAGTTTACTTAATTCATGACATAAACGCTCATGGCCAAATTCAGTTTCTTCTATTAGATTTCACAAAGTGATCTCCTGAGTTGAAATGGTTGAATATTTTGAAAATTTTATCAAGTCAGCCACTTAAATCTGTTATCTTTAGAGCTTCTTTTGGCATCTTGAACAATGGTGTCCCAAGAAGAGCTCTTAAATCCCATGTGGCAAAGGTGGGGGATCTCCCCTCAGAGGTCCACACCACAAGGAAACCTGGATGCCACCAGGTGGCCTACCCCATTGTGTAACACATCCAGCAGGTACACCATTACAGAAAATGCATGTCAGGGAGGGACAACATACTGTACATGATGTACCATGGCCCATGCAGGATGCCTGCATAGAGCTACTGTAGGAAGTGTCTGCAGAATGCTCATGTGTGCAGTACATCCTGTGTATGCCCTCTGTACTTGGCCAGCCATGGCCCATGTCATTGTAGCATGTGCTCCCCCATGAAAAGCATAAACCCCCAACACCACTGGTGCATGCACCCTCCCTCAATGTGCTATGGCTACTACAGTCCCTCACATGGCTGTGTTGTTCCCATCTGACTTTCATAGCCACCTACAGGGACCTCAAAATGGTCATTGGTTAAAGCATACCCAGGTTCAGCACCTCAGTGAGGCTAGGGGCATTGCAGTTTGTGGCCCACCACCTGTGTCCAGGAGGCTGGACCTCACCCTGGCCATGATGTATGTCCTTGGTGTGGTGCTTCATGTCTCCTGCTCATTTCTTCACCTCCTTCGCCATCCAGCCCATGTCTCCTACAGCAGTCATGGTCTCTGTAACCTCTGCCCAGGCCTTGGTGATCCCATCCCTCATGCCCTGCAGTGGCAGACATGTTCTTCTCTTTCCACATAGGCATGGGCCAGGGCCATTACCTCCTCCTCTGAAAATGTCTTCTGTAATCTCTGCTCCTCCATCATAGCTGTTAGAAAAGGGGATAACAGTGCCAGCCCAGTGGTGTGGAAGGCTAAGGTACCTAGCACCTTACATGCCACCACACCGGTGATCTGCATATGGGACAAGCCCAGGGAATTAGATGTTGTCCAGAGGAGGAGGATTGAGCATACCACAGGATGCTGTCTTTTCTGGGGTGAGGGGGGATTAGTTCTGCTGTATGACTGCCACTTAGGGAATGTGGTAGCAGTACAAGCAGGGACCATATCCAGCACAGCAGGAGATGTCAATTGGCTGGAGTGAATGATGTTGTCTTGCATTCCTCCATTCTAGGCTGGGGTCCAGAAGGAGGAGGAAAAGAGGAAAATGGAAAACCCAGCTGTGTAGCCACCCAATATGCAGAACCCACATCCACCAGCCTATGGATCCTCCTGGTGACAAAGCAGAATCAAGGTTTACGTCAGGGACCTGATCCACCCCCCACCGTGCTCCACTGCGGGGAGAAGATACTATGGGCAACTACTGGAAGTAAATAAACCTTAGGAGAAGGCGGGTTGAAAGGGTTTGTAGAGAGTGGCAAACCTGAGATACTGAAAGGGCAGGTTCGAGGGGACAGAAACAGTAAATTAAAAAAGGGATGACAGACAACATTGAGCACTGTATATACACAGCAGAGCACAGAACACAGGTACAGTGGTGCTCAGGCCCCTATTTCCACTGGATGGACATGTACATGTTCCTGATGGGCAGGATTGAAGATACAGGGATCTGCCTGCCTATCGTATTCCGGATACAACACAAACTCACTGCTATGAACACTCTTGTCCCTGTTGTAGGCCATTTCAAACTACACTTACCTCTAGCACCTGCAGTACCTGTGTGGAAGCTGTGTGGTGCTGGCTGCCACTTTTATTTGCTCGCGGTACAATTAGGCATACAAATAACTAAATACATTTCAGTAATGACATGCAAATGTTGATTTAGGGCACAGGCTGTGTAATTAGGTCATTTGCATACACTGTTTTAATATTGCATTTCTGCATGTAGCACTATTGTGATAGTGCAGCACTAGTACAACATTAGTGCTATGGCCAGACGATTGCCATGATGATGCATGACATCTGCTGACATCCTTGTGCTGTGTGGGCATACACACCATGACGTTGCTCTATGCCACTGCACCCCTGCAGTGTGGTGTTGCGCATGTGCAACCTGCTCCCAGGAAGCACACTGCTGTCTATAGGTGGTCAGATATCCCCCAGAATGACTTTTAGCACTGCACAAATTGACATTTGCATTGCTCAAGCATCAAATTACAGTGCTAATGCCAGGCTTAATCAGTTGTATCCCAGGAAGATGCTTAGCAAGTGAGAGGGAGTTTAACCACAAAAGGAGAATGCCTGACAGGAGAAGCAGGGTCAGTGGTCCAGACAGAGGAACACCAGGTGGCCAGCTGTTGAACTGGGTAACCTGGAGATGAGTTAGTTATGGACTGGGAGGAACTTCCGTTGGGGGCGGGGGCATCTGACATGCCCAAGTGTGAGGTGTGGGCATTGGTGGAACAGTTCCTGGCCATTAAGACAGGCATTGCCAGGACAGGAGACAGTGCCACCACAGGTTCAGTGACCTAAGCCATAGGGAGCCATGGGGACTCCAACAGCTATGGGTCATGGTGGACAGTGTCGCTGCACCAAGGCCAAGAGAGTACAGCCAGATGTATGTATGTATGGTTGCTGTGGTGTCTGGGATGCAGTACTGTTTCCATGCTGCAGGATGCATTGTTATTGTCTCTGAGGAAAAGACAATGTAACTATGTGCACCTGTTGATTACACTTTTCCCTATGGGAAGTGATTCACTGTATTTTCATGTATGATCAATGCAGGTCTACGAGACCACTGTCCCTGTAGATACCTGCATTTCCATGTACAATACAGGAATCACTGTAGATCTAGAAACCAAGTTGCTTGCACTACCTCTAAGAGTGTGCAATACCATACAGGCATGTGGGCACTGTATGCTACTCGGCACAGTGTCAGGTTTGACAAATATGTCCTGTACCTAGCTATGTACTTCTAGCCAGGGTGTTAGGTGTACTGCAGCATGTTATTACAGCCACTGTATCTTCCATGTAAATTGTTTGTGGTATGTATTTGTTTTTACGTGTTTGTGTATGGATTTTCTCTCCCTCCAGCATTCTCCCAGTCCAGGCGCTCCTGCACTGGCGCTGCTTCCCCCGGTGGTATCTCAATCTGGCCACCGCTGCCTGCCCCTGGATCTTCAGCTGCTTCTCCTGCCCTCCTGTCCTCTGGCTAAGCACCCCTACTGTTCACCAACCTTCTCCCAGTCCAGGCACTCCTACACGGGCCTTGCTTCCCCCGGTAGCATCTCGATCTGGCAGCCGCCGCCCACCCCAGGACTTTCAGCAACTTCTCCTTCCCTCCTGCCCTCTGGCTGCAGCACCCCTGCTGTTCACCAGCCTTCTCTCAGTCCAGGTGCCCCTGCATGGGAGCTGCTTCCCCTGGCAGCATCTCGATCTGGCAGCTGCTGTCCACCAAGACCTTCAGCTGCTTCTCCTGCCCTCCTGTCTTCTGGCGAAGCGCTCTTCACCAGGTACGGCTCAGCTCAGCACTGCCGCTTTGTGAAGCCACTTTGGATTCTTGGAGTGGTGATTTTTGCTTTTGAATGAACTGGTGCTCCTTCAGGCTTAAGCCTCATTGGCTGATACTCTGCTGCGCCATGTTCTGATTGGCTTTTTCTCTCCGTTAACAGGAATTTACAGATTGCCGCAAGTTTTAATTCTTCCTCACTCTGCTATATCTATTTATTTCTCTGTGGATCATTTGGGGGTCATTACAGAGTGACGGCTCAAATTTTCAGTCAGTTTAAAAGTGCATGGGCTTAGCTTTATATAGATGTTTATGGTGCTATACCCAGGGTTATTGTACTGAACTGTTTTAAGTGCTGAATTGTTGTATGCAGCTTAATATTATTTCCTGTATTGTTTCTGCCATATTTCTAACCCTCTCCCTCCCTCTGTGCGGTACTTGCTTTTTCATCTCTCTCTCCAGGCACTGACCTGCCACACCCCCCACTGCTCTCTCTCTCCTCCTGTTCCTTCTCTGTTCAACCCACCCCTGTCTCTCTAAATTACCTCCTGCTCTGGTCCCCTGGTTCACCCCTGTCTCTTCCACTGCCTGATTCCTGCCCACTGATCTGTGCCAAAATTAGCTTATTTTAATCTCTCTCTCTCTCACCCCCTCTCTCTCTCTCTTTCTCTCCCTCCAGTCTTCTCCCAGTCAAGGAGCTCCAGCACGGGCACTGCTTCCCCTAGTGGCATCTTGATCTGGCAGCCGCCCCCACCCAGGACTTTCAGCTGCTTCTCCTGCCCTCCTGTCGTCTGACTAAGTGCCCCTGCTGTTCACCAGGTACTGTTCAGCTCAGCACCGCCACTCTGTGAAGCCACCTCTGAATTTTGGAGCAGTGATTTTTTTTCTTTTGAATGAACTGGCACTCCTTCATACTTGAGCTTGATTTGCTGATGCTCTGCTGTGGCATGCTCTGATTGGCTTTTTCTCTGTTAACAAGACTTTGTGGCTTGCCACAAGATTTCATTCTTCCTCACTCTGCTCTATCTATTTATTTCTCTGAGGATCATTTGGGGATCATTACAGAGTGAGAGCTCAAATTTTCTCCCAACCCCCCACCCCATCACTTTTTAAATGGGCTTTCTGCCCAAGTGGCTCCACCCCTTCAGCCACTAACCAATTGATCAGGTAGCTAGGGTTTCCTTAAAGTGCCATTAACTCATTTGTACTGTCTGACTCATTTCATCCTGTTCATCTCTTCTCTCATAACCCTTTTACTCTCTTGCTTCACTTACAGCACTATCAATCCAATTTCCTAGCCTTTTCTATCTTATTTCTTGCAACTTCCTAATCTGTTTTTTTCTCTCCAACAACTGCCTAGTCCTTTAGCATTCTCTCAGTATTTCTTATTTCTCTTTTAAGAACAATAGTCCCTCTTTATCACGCCTGTGACCTATCTCCAGCAACTCTCTCACCTCTGCCTATTATACCACTTAAGCTGCTCTCCTTTCTGCCCACTCCATCCCACTATGCTGCTAATCCTAACTTGCACTCTCACTATTAATACCTTCTGTTAGCTCTCCTTCTTCCTCTTACCTCTCCAGTTTCTCAAACTCCTCGTTATCCCCTCCATTCCCTCTCTGACTTACTGCTCTCCTTCTTACCTACTCTTCAACCTCTGCTCCATTCCATATGTCCTGGTCTCATTTTTCATCCTTACCCTGCTCCTCTCTCCTCTTGCTGCCTAGCTCTAGTGCTATAATTCATCTGCACAAATTTTCCTTTTCCTCCTATCATTTTGGAATGAGAGGACACACTTTCAAATCATGTCCCCTATCAGTTTGTCCATGGTATAAGAGCACAATGTTTCTCTACCTTGTTATCACTCTTCTACTTCTAGCCTCTGGTGATATTAATCCTAACCCAGGTCCTCCCCCTCTTAGCCTCTCAGCTCACCCTCGAGGACTTAAAATCTGCCACCTAAATGTTAGAAGCCTTCTCTCAAAAATTGACTTGCTCCAACCACTCACAGCATATCTGGCCCCCAACGTGTTAATGCTTACTGAGTTCTGTCTCAGTGCTAAAATTCCCAACTCTGCCATTGCTATTCCAGGCTTCGTCCTTTCCAGGCAAGACTGTGCTGGTGGGGGGGAGGTGGCATGGAAATGTACATCTCCTCCGATACCCAGTTTACCACTGTCCTATCAACATCCCTCCCTTCTGCTTATGAGATGCTTAGTGTCCGTCTCTCATGCCCTTTCTCTGTACCTATCTTCGTGGTGGAGGTTTATTGCCACCCTGGCCTCTGTACTGCCCTTGCCATGGATCTTCTAAAAACTATCACCTCACTCGCCTCATCAGGTGAACTCTGTCATGGGAGACTTTAGTCTTAACTGCTTCTCCTCCTTTCTTAACAAAAACCGTAATGATATCACTGCTCTGAATCTTTCACAACTAATAAATGAGCCTACCCATTTAACTCTTAAAGGAAAACACTGGAAAAGACACAGCTTTCCTCAGACACTTCAAAAACTCTCAATTAATGCTGTCAGACAGTAACTACTTTTTAATTATTTAAAACAGCTACCCACAACTTCCACTTTCTGTTGCTGGCAGCAACCATCTCATGAGCAGCAGTGAGTGTCCTGAGCTCACTTTATGCTAATATGTCTGTTGACCTCTGCTATTGGTTGGCAGGACATATTAGCATAAAGTGAGCTAAAGAAGCTCACTGCTACTCATGAAATGGTGGCGCCAGCAATAGAAAGTGAAAGTTGAAGGCCACTGTTTAAATCACTAAAAAAGCAATTAGAAGTAATATAAAAAAATGCTATTGTCCAAAAGCACTTTTTGTAGCACCTGGGTAAAGCTGTGCCTTTTCCAGTGTTTCCCTTTAAAACCCTACAGAACTCACTCATTGACTGGGCCCTCACCACACATTCCCACAGGGTCATTCAATCAGGTCTTCTCCTTGATGCTTTAAGTGATCATCACATGATCTACTTGGTCCGTAAAATCCACAGACCTAAGGCCCCTCCCAAAATATTATATACTCGATCCTTTAAATTTCTATATCTCTCCCCCCTCCTACATGAGCTTGCATTCACTGACTTGTCTCCTATCTCTTCAGCTAATACTGTGGATGATACCCTGTCATGCTTCACCATCAACTTGCTTTGCATCTGGAACAATCATGCCCCCATCAGGAGCTCCAGGGTTCATGGTAACCACCTCCCTTGGGTCTCTCCTGAACTGGTGGCCTGCCAGCATGCTAGAGAGAAGGCCTGGAAGACCCACAAAGCTTCTCAATTACCATAACCAAGTGACTTCCAACAATACTGCATGCTTTGCAACTTATGTGTACCAAGGCCGTTAGACTAGTTAAAGCTGAGTACTTCCACTCTACTTTCCAGGCAAATATAAACAAATCATCAAAATTCCGGAAAGTAGTCCATTCTCTCTTAATCCCCCCCTTCTACTCCTTCCATCCCACTCCTTAATTTTTTTTTTTAATTCTCTGTTTTTGTCCTGTTTCCTACTGCCGGGACCATCTGCCTGGTCACAGACTCCAGCTGTGGCTACTCATATTAGCTGCCTTCCCTGAACCCCCTGGCTTGCCCCCTAGGTTGGGATCATGCTACCTCAGGTCAAAGGTTCTGCGAACACAGGAAAGGTGGGAGTCAGCCTGAGAGCCAAAGCAGCCAGAGCAGGCATCATCGAGGTGGCAGGAGCAGGTTTTTCTTCCTTTTGTACACAGGAAGAGGTGGGAAGTGCAATGATGTCCTGCGTCCACCCCACCCCCCTGAAGTTGTCAAGTGCGGTAGCTGCGGTACTCCGGTCTTCATGAGGTGCATCTGGCCTTGGGCACTGTCCCACCTCCCAGCGGAGGAAAGCAGTCCCTGGGATACTCCATCCTTCTCCCCGGCTGGCCTCCAGTGACCCTGGTCTGCTTCCCTAACCTGGGTCGCTGGCACCACAAGCGGAAATACAACCGCTGTGCCAGTGGGCCGACCCCATTCCTTAATTCTAATGGCTCTTTAATTTCGCACCCACAGCCTATAACCACAGAATTTAACACCTACTTCACTTCCTGCATGTCTATGCTACTATCAACCCTCCCTCCTCCACCCTCTCCTTTCCCCTCTTCCCAACCCCTCCCCTGTAGCAACAATGCTAAATGTGATTTCTTCTCCTTCTCTCTAGTCTCACTTACAGAATCCTTAACATCCCTCCTATTGCCCAACCCTGCCAGAGGTAGTTCTCCAGATGGGCTTGACCTGAAACTTTTATATCTGCTCCAGCTATCTCCTCTCCTCTTGCGGATCTACTCAACCTATCCTTCTTATCAGCTACAGTACCATCTGCTTGGAATTACACAATTGTTCTCCAATTACCTAAGGGTGGTGATCCCACTTCTCCTCTCTACTATTGTCCAATCTCTCCTCCCTATTCTTGCCAGTCTACAGGAGCACCTGGTCCTCTATCAACTCACTGCTTTTCTTTCAGAATCCTCTTTCTTCACACCTTTCCAATCTGGGTTGCAGAAGGATCACTCCACTACCACCTCCCTGCTTAAGTTCACCGATTCCATCTTCTCAGGCATGGATCGTGACCTAATCACTTCCATTATTGTTGTTGACCTTGCTAAGGCTTTCGACACTATCTCACCCTCTCCTTCTAAATAACCTTACTACTGCAGGTCTATCGGACTCTATTGTAAGTTGGCTCAATGCTTACCTGTCTGGAAGGCCCCAGTCAGTTAAAACAGCTGGCTCTATTTCTCCCCCACTCTCTATAAATACTCATGTACTGCAAGGATCAGTGTTAGGCCACATACTTTTCTTCATCTTCCTAAATGACCTACCTAAGGTATGCAGCTCCTCCTCTATCCATATATACGCCACCGACACTGTTGTGTTTACTTCAGGTCAGTCTCCCATTGATGTTACTACCAGACTTCAGGCTGACTTTGACAAAGTTCAACACTGGTTTAGTTCTCATAAGCTCTTTCTAAATACCAAAAAGACTGTCTCCATGACCTTTGGCACTAGGCAGAGATTCTCAAGGCTCCCCTACCTACCTCGTTTCGGCAGCCTTGCTGGGACTGCACTAGAGGACACCTCTTCTTTTCATTACTTTCATGTGTGGCTTGACCAGCACCTTAACTTTTCTGTTCATGTGGACGGCATCCTGAAAAATCTGCGTCCAAAGATAGGTGCCTTGTACAGGAACTGTAGTTGTCTATCCCTATCGGTCAGGCATGAACTTGTGAAGAAAATGATTCTCCCCATTTTTGACTACTGTGTCATAGTCTACAATGCTGCTCCCAAGACCTCCCTAACCAGATTGGACACTTTCTTCAACTCCTTCTGTCACTTTGCCCTGGATGCTCCCCTTCTCACTCACCACTGTACCTTGTATCACGCTCTAGCTTTTCCCTCTCTTAACAACCAGCGCCTCTCCCACTGCACTTTCATTTCCAAATATTGGCTTGGTAACCTCCTCCCATCTCGTGTCCCCTATTAACACACCTCCGCTTCCCGCCCAATTCCATCAGATCTTAGGACACTCGTACCCTGGTCATACCACACCACTCTACCTCAGCAGGCCAATCTTACTGTTTCTGTACACTCTGGAACCAACTGGCTCCTCAGATTAATCACTCCTCCTCCCCTCACTCATTCTCCTCCCTCCACAATTTCCTCTCTCCAAACTGCTCCTGCTTCTAGTACATATTATCCCTCAGTTCTTCTCATTTTCAGCCCACATAGGGCTGCTACTGTGTTCCCTCTGCTCTACCAATCTAATTCCTGCTCACGGTATGTTCTAGCCTATTGTCCCTCTCATTTCTGTTCATCTATGGTGCCACTGGCCCACCCCTCCCCTTTAATATGACTGTGCTCCCAGATCTGTTTTAGCGCTTTATTTTTACTGCACTTGTTACTTGTATTTCATTAGTGCATTAGTTGTCAAAACCTGACTTGTACTCATTCCATTTATTGTTGTATGGCTTATCATACATTTATTTATTTATTGAAATGTTTCACCAGGAAGGCACACTGAACAACAAGTTGCTCATCTCATGGTGCAACCTGGGGGGGAGGGTTTACATAAGGTTGTGAAGGATGATCAGTTACAATAGTATGTGGGTAGTACAAACAATGCAACACTGTAAGATTGTGCAACAGCTGGAACACAAGGTATTGTACAGTAAACAGTAGTGGAACATTGGGTAAATTACAATACATGTCCAAAATCATACAAAAGAACATATGAATGTACAAAACAGTAATAATGTGATAGAACCATTTATAGTGCATGAGTGTACCAGGAGCAGGCTCGAGGTAGTATGCAAGTGCTGTTGGAGTAAAAAGGATGGGGTTAGGCAGTGCAAACTGGTGACCCAGAAGGGCAGGAGGAGAAGAGAGGGAGGAGAGGCAAGAACTGAATATGAGGAGAAGGGGTAGCCATTTCCTGATTTCCCCCTTCAGGATGTTGAGAACCCTGTTGGGGGGGGTCATGGTAGGAAGGCAGAAACTGAGGATAGGTATTAAGGTGGGTTAAAGCAGGAACAGCTGAGGGAAAGGTAATTGTGTAGGGAAGAGGTGAGGGAGTAGTTGGAGGAGAAGTGACGTATTTCGGGGGGAGGGAATTCCAGATTTTAGGAAAACGGGCAAAACTAGTCTGACCGATGAGGGTGGAGCGGCAAGGGACCTTCAAGGTGCAGGCGTCATTTGATCTTAGAGAGTGGGTGGGGGGAGGTGGAGTGTAGAGAGAGGATGAGAGATAGGAGGGGAGTCACCTGAACCAGAATTTGGAGGTTAGTTTGGCACAGTGAGAGATGCGTCTGTGAGAGAGTGGAAGGAAGGTTAGAGAGCTATAGAGTTCACAGTGGTGGGAGCGGGAAGGGGAGTCGATCACAAAGCAGCAGAAGTAGACCCAGGAGTCAGTTGAAAAACCAATTATGATTGACTTAACACATATTGCCACTAACTTTTCCAACTAGTTTGAAATTTGTGACTTCAACTAACTAAAGAAAATACAACCAATTTGTTTAACTTTTGGCATCACTGAATTTTATTTATTAATAGTTTTACATACTTTAATCTCATATCATTTAATAAATAATTATTTGGCATATGTTACAATACAGAAATATCACTGACCTAAGAGGCAGGTTTAGATGACCTGCAATATATAGTAATCACCTCAGCAGCAAAATGTTTAAACATAATAATAGTGAGAGATTCCATTGACAGTGTCCCATTAAGGATACAGTGAAGTCTCACACATTAGCAACAGCACATACATATATAAACCTGCAAGAAATAAATTCACATTCTTTAAAGATTTATTAAAGGTGAACGGTCAGCAATAAAAAATTAATAATCAATGTACAGTGTCCACCCCCCCCACATTAGTAAACTGTTGCTCTTGATTATAAGCCATATGATCTAGGTAGCTAGCTTCTAAGAAGCCATTTGACATTGGTGCCAACTTCCAAGAAGGGCGACATATCTGAAGGAACCTCTTGTTTGTAGTCTAACCACAGTAGTAACAGGTAGTGTTTTTACCAGGGCATGGTGGGTTCAGGTGGTGAGTCTTACTGTGGCAGACAGGTTCCCTTCCTCCCAAAAAAGTGTCTGAGGAGCTTAGTTTTTTTTATTTGGCAATGGAAAAAAGAGTGGATAGTTATCGTGAATAAATGACATGTAGTTCAAACGGTATGGGGCAATGCTCGATCGTTTACCATTCAACAATAGCCCGGTGAGTGAGAACATGCATTCCACTGGCATACTGGATGCCATAACACCAAGGTAAATGTTTGCAGGCTGAGTCAGCGTAGGGTATCTATGTTCATTATTCTTCCAAAATGTAAGTGGGAAATCATCCTCCTCTGTTGTAGGCTTCACTGTCAAATATTGGTTGATTTCATCTTCCACAGCTAAGCTGTCTTCGCCAAGTTACAAGCTTTGTTTCAGCTTCTGAAGCATTTTCCTTTTCTAACTCACAGGAATACATTTATCATCCTCCTGAAAATTTGGATCATCCTCTGCCTCTCCATCACTGACGGAGATTCTTGCAAATTATGTCATAGATGGTGTGCTGCTGGCTCTTGAACTTGTTGAGAAAGCTGTTGACATAGTTCCAGACTCAGTCAGTTCTTGAACTGCATGTTTCAGTACTGCTATTTGTTCCTCCCTAGACAGCTGCAAAGCTTCTTTTGTGGATGGATCCAGAAAGCATGCCAGTTTGACTGTGTCACTTTCTGGAAATCACTTTTCTAAATTTTTCTGCACGAGTCTTTTCACCTGCTGCACAGTTGAATGATCTTTTTTAGTGATCTGTGATTTTTCCATAATCTCATTTTTTATTAGTGGTATTAGTGCCAGGTGCGGCTGATTGCTGCTGACCAGTTCAGTGAGCTCCTTAAATGGGAGAAGAAAATGTTTTAGTTCTTCAACAATATCAAACTCTTCAGCTGTGAGGCACAGCTCACTGTGTCCTGAGCATTTCAAAGCTTGCTCAGCCTCCTGGTGAAGATTTATGATGCTTTCAAACATAACAAGCACTGAATTTCATCGCATCACGACCTGCTGTTTTGAAAGTTATGTGAGAATGCCTTTTGTGTTGCATGACTCTGGAAAAAGTGGCTCCTTGACTGTTTCTTTTCTGTGCGCCTCTGATGGGATTGAGAATGGTGTTTGGTGTTGCATCATAATCATCATCATCATCACTGAGAAAGAGACCAAATTCTGAATGCATATCTTCCTCTTCTGTTCCACTTCCACCATCTTTAATTGGGTAATCAGAATCCAGTGCCAGAATGTTTTGCACATTTTCAATCTTCTCCAGGAGGCTGTCCATCACTTGCAGGTCATCACTGTTGGTAACTTCCTCTTCAATGAGGTACCCTTTGAAATGTAATGTGGTCACTATTGATTTGCATTTCTCCATCAAATCTTGAACATCACTGACACGATTCATGGAGTCAGTCATCAGCAACAGGTGCAATGCATGCACAACACAGTGATTGCACTGTTTCACCTGTAACATGCTGCTGACCTTTTCCATGTTTTCCACTCCATCATGTGTTGAGAAAAGTTTCACTGTTCTGTCGATGGCGAAATACTCAAGCTCCCTGTGGACATGCTGTGCCATGGCGTTAGGTGTTAGGCAACACTTTACATGACAATGTTACAATGCAAAAGTCACAACCCACGTTAATGTAGGCTAGGCGTATACCAAGGTAGGGACGACATTTGTGTATGTTGGTCCATCCATCAAACATAACGCAGATGGAATGCACTGTACTGGGGTCCTCCTTCACTTTGTTTTGTAATAAGCTGTATACATCATGTAGAGCTTTGCCACGTAAACTTTTCTCATTTGGTATTTTTATGCTTGGGAAATTTTCGGAGAAGAATAGTTGGAAGCCATTTTTGTTGACTGAATCGAAAGGCATCATATCCAAAGAAAACCAGACCAAAACATTGCAAACAAGTTCAAAATCTGATACAGCTGGCCGAACACTACCACTGGCTCCACCAAGGCTCATATTAATTGTACTTTGCTTAAGTTTCTATACTTTGTTACCATCATGTACATCTATGTTATGAACATGGATTAAGTGTTCTTATAGGATGTAGTAGCTGTTTGCAGGGCATAACTTTTAACTCTGCTAATGTGTGCAGAAGGCTGTCTTTTTGCATACAGTGCCTGCTATGCATCTAAGCAAAGGGAACAGAAATATCTACTGTCATCAAGCAAGACAGGAGAAACTGAACCTGGGTCACCTGAAGAGGTACCTGGGAGCTGCGTTTTAATGTACAGTGAGCCAAAGTATTTCCAAACAATGGATTTACTGTTGCCATGAGACCGCAATTTGGGGGCAACAAACAGGTTGCATATTTCTGATTTTTCACTTAGTGACAGTAGTGATATACTTACATACTTGTTCATTTTACAACGGGGAGATGCACCAGCCTTATTGACAATCAGAATACTACCCTTCTACTAATAAGTACTGGCTTTTCTGTATACACTGGTAAGAAATATTACAGAACACAAAGTCAAATCAAGACTTGGGTACCCAAGATCAGGATGCGATGTCCAGCACAGACAAGAAAGCAGATACAGCTTAGTTCTGAAAAAGTCTATTTGTTAGTGTTGTATACTCCAGGTCTTTGCCACTTCCTCACTACAGAATGACCGTCCTCAATACAAAGTGTCTTTCCAATTCAAGAAGATGAGCCTTGCTTGCTTCCACTCGATTAGTTCTCAGGCAATCTACCTTATCCTACAATACAGAAAGTTATCTTAAGGGCCAGGTATGGTTACTATATGTTGCTGTACTACATTAACAAATTGAAGAGATAGAAACAAATGCTATAATTCATGAAAAAGGGAACCGACAACTGTTGCCGACAACTGCTATTTTAGTCCATCCGACCACTAAGGTATGGAAATGGTATAAGTCAAGTGGTGTAACTGCTTATCTACCAGAATTTGGGACCGTGTCCATCTACGAAAGACTGCAAAGTAACAAGATGATAATGCTGCATGGCATCCTTATCACTGTCATTTATCACTTAAGTAATAAGTGCCACTAAAAACATGGTCTCAAATACTATAATCTGAAACACAATCTGTCTGGCTGTTGGGTTGATGCCTGGGGAGAATCCTGCTGCACTTTGCCAGCCTTGGGATGTGGGCCATGCCATTGGAGCCCTCTTCATCTCAGTAATCCACAAGGGGGGTTATTGGCTTGTGTCCAGTGAGTGCTCCCCCTCCCTCTGAGAGAGATATGCAATTACAACAAGGCGCATGGCAACTCTGTTGATGTCTGGTGTGCTTACCCTGTTACATTGTGTCAGCTGCCTTGTAGTGTCCCCGATCTCCATTGGGGGCCACTAGGATGCTGAACAGCCCTTAGCCCTCCCCCGAGGAGAGGAGATCTGTCTTCCAGGTGCTTCGTCCTCTCCCTGCCGACCCTGGCAACCAGAGTCCATATCTGAACCCGGTTCACCAGTGTAGTGAGAGGTGTAGTGTACACTGCCTCAACCTTCAGCACTACCAGGCCAGACCTCGATTGATTCTTATGTTAAGTATTCGCATTCTTTAAACAGGAAGATTGATTCTTCAACAATGTTTGAGACAGTCTTCTTAGCTTCAGCATTCTTTAAACAGGAAGATTGAGTGTTTATTGAGTTTGTCTATACCTCAGTTGAGCATTATTACATCAAACAGGAAGACTGACTCAACAACATTTACAGAGTTCACCTTATTTTAAGGAGCAGGTGTGCACTGCAATTTTCCCAGCCCTTAAACATATATGGTAGCCAACTTATTCCAGTGCTGAGAGGTAGTAAAAATACCATGTGCTTCATTAAGTTTAAGATCTGGCAGGATAATACTGAGTCAGCCAGCTCATGACTCATTAGCACGCACACGCACACTGACATCTAAGGGGGCTTTGGGTGCCTGCCTGCCAGTGGGTGTGTCAGCCTCAGCAAGTTCTGGAAGTGGTTCCATTTTTCCTCGGGTGCATATTAGTTGTCTTGTACCTTTTTCACTGGAGGACAGAAGCACAAGGTATTTTTAATACCTCTCAACACTGGAGCAGACAGCTACCCTGTATGTGTGAGGTGCTGGAACAATTACAGTGCATACCTGCTCTTTAAAGAGCAGCTGACACCTTCAGGAGAGATTTAACTAAACACAATATTTAGAAGCTCAGCATGTATTTCACACTAGTTTTATGACCCCCCTCTCTCAATTATTACTACTGTCATTCGCATGAAAACAAGATCTTTGCTCCTGAAGAGCTCATCTATTCTTCTAGAGGCAATAATGCAGTTCTTGTGATTGTGACAGTTACAAATAAATATACATAGAATGCAACCTGCACTGTGCCCAATTATTGTGTTTTAGTTTTGCCGAGTTGTCAGTAGCTCTTTAGACATTATTAGACATGATGATTGATTCATCAGCAGTGTTTGAGCTTGTCTTATGTTGAAGGGACACTGTCAACCCCCTGAGGTCTCAAAGTGGCACCTAGTTAAAAACAAATACACACACAAGAAAAAAACTTTTTGATTACCAACTTTCTGTAAAGATTGCTGATGTAGCTGATAGTTATTTTTTTACTCCAATTTTTCCTCCTTCCAGCCACATCACTCAGAGCCCCTACATGCCTCACTAACCTCAGCGTCCTGACACACAGGAGTCTGCCCCTAAACTGTTCACCCACTCAGTACTCCAAGGTATCCTGGATATCCCCCTGGGTGGGGTGAGGAGAGGTCCCCTCCTACCTTCTCTCCGCACAACAGTGGAGTGGGTGCTGCACAGCAGAGTCTTCTCCCATCTTGGTGGTTGCTGAGATGCTCAGTGAGGGGTCATCACCTAGGAGTGACTGGTCACCATTTTCCCATATTCTGTTCCCTGCAGATGTCAGCACTCTAGGAGAGCCAATGGGAGGTGTGCATGAAGAAAACTCCTCCCAGGGCTTCTCAGCTGATGCTGCCCCAATACCTTCTGTGTGCCCCAATCTGCACTGTCAACCCCAGGTACACCTGAGAGATGGCAGCTGTGCAGTGAGACTTGCATGGAACCCTTCCCAGAGAAGAAGAGCCACCGATGGGTGATCAATCCTTCTCTCCCCCTGCTGACCCCCAGTGGCCCAAGTTCATCCCTAAATCTGGGTCACTGGCATGGAGCAAGGTGTGGCTTCCAACGCCTAACCCTCAGTGCCACCAGGTCAGCCCTAGCTAGTAGTTCTACTGAACAGAGACAGACAAAACAAACAGCAACATCAATGTATTTTAGAGAAGGCAAGTAATCATAAAATGTAGGTTTTTAACTAGAAATATGATGAAACATAGGTTGACAGTGTCCGTTTAAGCATTCTGAAATCAAACAGGAAGACTGATTCATCAAAAGTACAATAACAAACAACGGGATGTGCATTGGACAGTTCTAATGCAAACGCATGGCTAGGGGGCATGGTGAGGAGGAATGAGGCTGCAGGTTGAACCCACTAGCTGTGCATTAGAACTGTCAGTGCACATCCCCATTAAGCTAACTCTGAATTGAAGCTGCTGCCAAAATACTACTTCCCCTGAGACAGAGACTGAGAATAAGACATTTACTTACTCTGTTGTTGATGACTCTGTTGATGTCCAGATTGAAGGAGGCAGGTCACTACACTGTAGTCCAGCTGCTGTTGAGGCTGTCTCCACTTCAACTCTAATACATATATTAAATACAATTGTTATATTGGTGTCTTCTTTTCAGATGTGTCACTTTCTATTGTATCATTAGTCCTAAACTCTAAAGTCACAATTACATTGCTAACAATACACATTAGAAACATTACAAAGGGGCAACAAAATATTGGCTCCTCAATAATGCGCCTGGGTACAGCTAAGGTTTGGAAGATACTAGAGGCAGAGCAGCATCACTTCTAGATAGCTGGATAACAATGTCCACCTTTGTAATGCAGTATCTCCCAAGTATACTAAGCAGGTGTTAATGAGTCCAAATCAAACTTAACCTGCCCCAATTTTTTTTTTACACTTGTCCTACAAATTCTACCAGGTGCACATAATTAGCTGCTAATGCATCTACATCTATATGAATGTTTTTCATCTGGCCTTCCCAGTACATTCTATCAGCACACAAAGAGCTGTTAATGAGCCATGAGTTGGCTGACTCAGTTGTCTGCCAGGTCTTAATAAAACTTAATGATTTGGCTTACGAGCCACACTTTTGTAAAAGTCCCATACCAGGTCTGAAAGGAGCCAGAAGAACTGTGGATCACCCTGGAAACAGGACAGCCATATGAACTGGGGTTGTCTACAGGCCTCCAGACCAAGGGGAGGACATAGGCACATTACTGTTAGAAGATATACAAAACATGACCAGAGTAGTAGCCCACGGAGGGGCTGTGGGCATGGCCTACCTAGACTTTAGCAAGGCATTTGACAGAGTCCCACACAAAAGATTAACAAATTAGCCAGTCTGGGAGTGGGTCCTAGGGTGGTAGCCTGGGTAAAACATTGGCTGGACAACAGGACATGGAAGGTAATAGAAAACTGAGTCCACTCTGAAGAAAGGGGGTTCTAGTGGGTACTGCAGGGTTCAGTACTGCATCCAGTCCTTTTTAATGTCTTTATAAGTGACATTGCAGAGGTATTGGAATGAAAAGTATGCCTCTTTGCAGATGACAAAAATCTGCAATGGGGTGATGATACACAAGGGGGGATGGGTGTGGAAAGGATGAGAAGAGACTTGACAAGTTTGGAGGCCATACAAGGAGCTACTAAAGGAGCTTAATATGTATACCCTTGGGGAAAGGAGGGAGGGAGTGACATGATAAAAACTTTTAACTACCTCAGTAGAATCAACAAAGGGGTAGCATCTTTCAGAAACTGATGTGCAAGAACAAAGGCACAGACACAAATTGAAGAGAGAGCCACCACCACCTCCCCACATAGTATAGCATCACATATTTAAACTTTCCTCTGCCAAAGTTGGCTATATTTACTTCAAGCTCCATGGGAGGAAAGGGTCCTCTTAGTTTCAGACTGTAATTCCAATTTGAGTAAGCTAAATCACCAACGTCAAGGTGGGACCCTTCGATTTAGTCCCCAACTTTCCAGTGCCTCAATGGCTACTAATTGACTCCTTTTATACTGTGCTCCCAGCAAGGATTTTACACAGGTGTTTAACATTCCAGTGCCTCAATGGCTACTAATTGACTCACTTTATACTGTGCTCCCAACAAGGGTTATACACAGGTGATTAACTTTCCAGTGCCTCAATGGGAGCATGCTAAAAAGGAGCACCACATACTCCCCAAACTCAAACAAATCCAACATTAGCATGCTCAAACCTTTTATGTTACTCCACACTGGATTTGTTTGAGTTTGGGGAATCCGTGGTGCTACTTTTAGCATGCTCCCTTTAAAACACCTGGTAATATTCTTGCTGGGAGCACAGTATAAAGTGAGTCAATTAGTAGCCATTGAGGCACTGGAAAGTTAAACACCTGTGTCCTCACATGGAGCTTGAAGTAAATATAGCCAGCTTTGACAGAGGAAAGTTTAAATATGCGATGCTATACTACGGGGTGGTGTGTGCTGGTATCTTTGGATTGTACCCTTAGATCTGCTCTGCTCTCCACTGCTTTGGTGAAGCCTTTGACATGCATTGCTACCACCTCAAGCCCCTTTTTCTGCCCCTCTGTTGCTCCTGAATAGGAAATAGCTAGGCATAATGAATACCTAATTGTGATTTTGTGTTGTCCAGGTTCCATGGGCAGAAGATCTAGCTCATCCCCAGCTACTAAGGCAACTCCTGGCTTCATCTTGTTGGTCAGGCTTGTAACATTCATGTAGAATGCCCTCTAAGTCACCCTCAGTTTCTCTCCCCTCTACCACCACTATTCCTCCTCCCCTTGCCCTTCATTATTCCTGTTTTTAATTCAGTCCTTACCTTTACCTCTGTGTACTGTTTTGGGATGAGGAGGGCCTGACAGACACCCCTGCTGTATATCAGTGTGGTATGCCCTATCACTGCCTGCCTTGTTGGGCTAGTTTGGTAAAGATTCATCTTCTGCCCCAATGTACTGGCTCAACTAAGGTTACCAAATTTCAGGGAGGGCTCAAGGGGGACATATTAACGTTTGGGGTCTGGGGGGCCACTAGACCCCCAGACGCTTTGGGGGTTTCAATGCTCTGTGGTGAGTTTTTGAAGATAAAATACACCTTTGTTACATCCTCCCCATCCCTGACTCCTGGGAACAAATATTTTCCCCTGGAGTCAGGGATGTGTGTGGAAGACTCTGGCTGGCCTTAGGGCATCTGGCTGACCAACAGTGCCTTCCACCCACCCCTAAGCATTATTGCAATGTACTGTGAAAGTTTGTTTTATGAAAGCTTGAGATCTGGGGGCCTGAAGCTCTATGGTTTGACAGACGCAATAAGGCAAGCTCTAGCTCTGCTGCTGCCTCTCAGTCTTCAGGCAGCACTCTCATGGACCACCCAGTTCACAGGTCTTCCCATGCTAACCTGGTGGCCAAGCCATCACACTGACAGACAAGATGACATCGCAACCAGCAGCATCTATTGCACCCTCATCCAGGTCCCATGCCTTGAGCCCAAGATAAAAAGCAATGCCCCAACTGCATTAACTGAATACAATTATACTGCAGGTACTGCAGAACTGTTGCATGCCAAGAACACAGCAGAACAGAAACAGAAGCCACCAAAAGAAGCCAAAGCAAAGCCAGCAAACAAAGTTACCACTGCACTACCACCACTTACTGAGCCTTTTCCTTTTTTAGTTCCACTCACCTGCCAATTTGCATTCCTGCAATAAAAGTTCAGGATGACTGACTGACTGACTCCCCAAAAAAAATCATTATAGTGCCTCCAACCCTCCAGCATGCTTAAATTAAATACATACCATTTAAAACTTGCAAGGCCCTCTGTGCTCCGGCTGATGTACTCAGCTTGCCTGGGTCCTGGGACAAGTCTGCTGCTGCTCCAGTCACCATGCTCCCGTCCTCTTAATCTGCCCCGGCC
Source organism: Neoceratodus forsteri (assembly GCA_016271365.2). Taxonomy (NCBI): domain Eukaryota; kingdom Metazoa; phylum Chordata; order Ceratodontiformes; family Ceratodontidae; genus Neoceratodus; species Neoceratodus forsteri. Next base: position 273,626,117 of record CM057453.1, on the reverse strand, counting down.
TAGACAGACATGGTTCCTTCCTACCACCCAGAAAAAAAAATGAATGCTGCGCTGCTGTTTAGCTCTTTTTTTATTTTAGCAGCAGCTGGCAGCTAGTCTTTTAGCTCTTTTCTCCACCGGTGATGGTGTGGACTAAGCGGCGGTCAGGAGTGAGTCCGAGTCGGGAGTCCAGTCCCGTCAGGAGGATTGTGAGTCGGGAAGAGTGCTGCTCTACTCTTTTGGCTGCTTTTCTCCTTCCAGCTCTGCTTTCTGGATCAGCTCGCGGTGGTCGCTTCTAGTTTCTCTCCAGCCAGCGCTCTGATTGCAACTAACTCTCCCTCCTTTCCCTTGGCTGTAATTCCCTGAGTGCTGGAGGGATTAGATTTTATGGTCCATGGTCAGACCTGACTGGGGACACAAAAGTTAAGGTCCGCATGTGGGAGGGGGTGCTAACAGCAATGGACCACAATGGAGCACTGTGATTGGATTAGAGGGTGGTTACATCAGAAGCCTCTACATCACATGCTGTGTGCATTCAAATTGGGTCGGGACATTGTGAGATGAGAGTAGCATGGGCTGCCACCATGTGGATTAAAGAAAATATTTTTTCAGACTTGGGAGGGAGAGCAGGAGATGGAGTGCAGGAGGGAGGACTAACTGGAAGAAAATCCAGACAAGTTAGGTTTGGCGATTCGGCGATTGCAACTGCTCCCTTTATGATTGCAATTTACTGCAATTGCAGCTAATTGCAACTGCAGTAAATTGTGACTGGCAATTCCAACGGCAGACGGCGGCTCAGCGGACTAGGCAGAAGGAGTTAAAGAGAGTGTCCAACTTGGTCAGGGAAGATTTTGGAGCAGCACCATAGACTACATCACAGTAGTTAAAGATGGGGAGTAACATCTTCTTGACAATTTCGTGCCTCGCAGTCAGCAGGATGCAACTACGATTCCTGTACAGAGCATCAAGCTTGGGGTGCAGTTTCTTCAGGATAGCATCGATATGCACAGAGAAGTTGAAGTGCTTGTCCAGCCAAATTCCCAGATATCAAAATCAGGAGGTGTCCTCCAAGATGGTCCCATCAAGCGTGTGGAAGGTGTGGAAGGCCGGTAGCCTAGAGAGTCACTGCCTGGTGCCAAAGGTCATTGAGATGGTCTTCTTGGCATTTAGAAAAAGCTGGTGAGAAGTAAACCAGAGCTGATCTTGGTTGAAGTCATGAGGTATGCTGGTTTGTACAGCAGCAGGGTTTTTGCCAGAACTGTACAAAACAGTATTGTCAGCGTACATGTGGATAGAAGAGGATAAGCAGGCTGTGGGAAGATCATTAAGGAAAATGGAGAAGAGTAGAGGACCAAGCACTGAGTCCTGAGGTACACCATTGTTGATGGGGAGAGGAGGGGAGATGGAATCAAGGATTCTCACCGACTGGGTCCTGCCGATGAGGTAGAATTTAAACCAGTTGGTGGCTGATAGAGCATGGCCAGCTGAGAAGAGTGAATCAAGTAGCAGGGGATGTGAAACAGTGTCAAACGCTTTGGCTAGGTCTACAAAGATGACCGAGGTGATCAGGCCATCGTCCGTCCCTGAAAGGATGGAGTCAGTAAGCCTGAGGAGGGAGGTGGTTGTTGAGTGGTTCTTCTGAAAACCAGAATGGAAGGGGGTGAAGAAGGAGGACTCAGAAAGGAAGGGGGATAGTTGAGAGATAACTAAATGTACTTGAAGTTTGCCAAGGGTAGGAAGGACAGAAATGGGGCGATAGTTGCCAGGAGTGGATGTGCCACCACCCTTGGGGAGAGGAAGGACTACAGTGTGTTTCCAGGATGAGGGTACTTGGGCAGAAATAAAGGACAGGTTAAAGATTAGGGAGATAGGATAAGCAATTTCAGGAGCAGAAAGGTAGAGAAGTTTAGGATCGAGCTCATCTGGTGAGGAGCATTTAGGGGTCAAGGGATAGGACAGCATTAAGAGCTTCATCAGGGGAGATAGTAGAAAAGGAAAATGGGGGAGGAGTAGGCACTGGCTGAGGTGAAGGGCTGAAGTTAGTAGATGGCAATGAGGAGAGGGAATTTAGAAAAGACGTGGTGTACAAGGTATAGTAAGCATTAAATTCACTGGCCACGGAGCCAGGGTTGGAAACTAGAGAGTTATTTATTTTGAGATCTGAAGGGGAAGGGGGAGAGGGGGGAGAGAATAGGGCATGAACTACCATCCAGAATTTAGATGGATAGTTGGTGTCAGTCAGGAATGAGGAGTTGAAATAATCAGTCTTAGCCAGTCTAGTAGCTTTAGTACATGAATTGCATAGCATTCTGTACTTGGCATAGTCATTTGGATGTTTAGTAGATTTGTGTTTTCTCCAGGCCCGATCATGCTCCCTGAAGCAGGCCAGGAATTTGGGGGTGATCCAGGGGAGGTGAAGCCCATGGACTCTAGTCCATCTGAAAGGAGCAAAGGCATTCCAGGTGGTAACGAATTTGTCCTTAAAATAGAAAAGTATTTGGTCAACAGAAATGGCAGTGGAGAGGGGGCCCAGTCACTGGAAGCGAGTGCAGAGCTGATTGGGGTACGGTCTAAGGATTTAAAGGACCAGACCTGTATGATTTTAGGGGGAGGTATGGGTCGATGAACCCTACAAACAATGAAAATGGGGTTGTGGTCACTAAGGGCATTGGGGAGGAGACCAGATTTAATGACGTGGTGTGGGTGGGTTGTGAGTGCCCAGTCAAGCAGGGTGTGGTTTTGTGTTTTGGGATTAGAGCGTGTGGGCTCAAGTATAAGATGAGTGAGATTTAGAGCATCAACACCATTGCGTAGCTTGTTTAACTTGGGAGACAACCAATTAAGATTCACATGACCCATTATGAATAGTTCACCAGATTGCGAGAGGGAGGTGATATTGGCAAAGAGTTCGATCGTGACCGAGGGTTGAATGCTTGGGTGGCAATAGATGCCAGCCACAAAGATTGGGATTGAGAAAGGAAGGGTAACGCAAGTGACAAGGCCTTCATAGGTAGCTGGGATAGATGTAGATAGGGTAGTAGTAAACTGCAGAGAGGACAGGATATACATGGCCACTACTCCTCCATGACCCAATCGATCTTGTCTGGAGATGGAATACCCAGGGATAGCAATGGCACTGTCAGGGGTGCTTTTTTTAAGCCATGTCTCGGTAATAATTAGGATATCAAGGGTGTGTGAAATCATAAGAGTTTGTAGGAGGTCGATTTTAGATAGCAGGCTGCAGATATTCAGGTGAAGGAGCTTCAACCAATTAGGGAGGGTTGTAGTTGGAGTGGGGTTTGGAGACATGTTATTTGGGTAAAGAGCCTGGGTAGGAGAAGAAATTGGGCCAGGGTTGGGGCGGATATTCCCTGATGAAAGAAGGAGGAGGGCAAGGATGAAATAGTGAAGTTTAGGACTTTTGCAATTGGAGTAAGAAATGCGTGAGGGAGGGAAAGAGGAAAGAAGAGGTGGAGAGAAGGAGATAAGGGAACGAAGAAATGCAGTGTGACTAGGAAGGGAAAACAGATGCTGGAGGGTAGTAGGGAAAATTGGGTCTGTTTATAAAGGGGGCTGTAGGGATGACTGACAGAATGAAGGAGGTATCTGGAAGGGAAGGGGAGAGAGAAGTGGAAATAGGTGTAGAGGGGGAGACTGGGATAAGGATAAGAACCGGGAAGAGTGTGAATAGGAAGGAGATGAAAACCATTCTGGGTAGGGTAGTAGAGGCTTTGTACAGGCTTACAGATTCAGATCACACCACTGAATGTTAGGCTGTTGATTATTTACTTTAGGTATGAATGACCCAGGACTAGAAGTATTAGGGGAGACTAGTGGGTAGAGGATTGCAACCTACATGTGTTGTTGCCCTCTAATGGCTTTACAGTATAATTTGCAAATGGAAAAGTAGACCAAAAAAAAAAAAAAAAAATCAACAAATTACTGACAGGCCAGTGCAGGTTACGCAAATGCTGCTCTGCACTGAACTGCTCACAGAAGTGTGCAACTGAGTGAATTGGCAAAGAGAAAGATCAGGACTTCTCTACACAGCTGCTAAAACGAAGAAACATCAAAGGTCAGTGTTTCTCAGCAGTCTTATGCCCTAGTCCAATGATTTCATCACTGGCTTCAGTGTTGGGCAGGAAACCAATGTCAGCGCTATGGGCCATCTGGAACCTTTCAGTTCCCACTGGGAGAAAGGCTCAAAAATCCTCTTTCCCTTGTTCAGGGTCCAGGACCAGATGTTACCTTATGGGCTAAGGAGGAGCATGGGCAGCAGGCACCTTCTCAGCCTGTCCTAGGCAGACATATTTTTGCTCTGTCATGCACTGTTTTTTTGTTCTGTTTCTTGTACCCTTCCCCTAGGGTGCACCAAACTATGGCTTGTTTTCAATCCATTTGTTGCTGTATTACTTATCGTATATGTGTTTTGATCTATTTATGCACTGCTTTGTTGCCCCCCCTTGTACCCACTTCCCCCAGGACACACCAGTAGACAAGCAATTGCAGTTCAGTGTACTTTTCATGGCAAAACGTTTCAATAAATAAATAAAATAGAAGAAATAAATAAATGTAACATGGGAGCAGGTATGCAAACGCCACATAACCCATGAGTTACAATTGTATTGCAGTGACTGAGACAATCTGGGATCTGCCATTGTGTTTGGTTACTCCTCCAGTATGATAGCCACATTTACTGTTGTGATGGTATGATTGTTGTGTTCAGTCTATGTAAGAACTTATACTACTGTACAAGCATCCAAATAAGTAATATGATCTGTACATGATGTTTGGTTGACATGTATGGGTATGTTGGAAAAGGGTGGTGAGAAAAGCAGCATGGGGCACCAAACCAGTCTTAAGTACACAGTGCTAGGTCCTAGTTACAAAATTGGTATGTAGTGCTGATGTTGTGCCCAGACTGTGGTCTCAACTGTTGGTATGCCACATCATTGCTCTACATACCTGTCTGATGGGTCCCTGCATGGTTGTGTACATCACTGCCCTGCACATGTGACTGCAGTGGCACAGTACTGGTGTACAGTCCAGTGTAGTGCTGATGTTGCATGGTAATGTACCATGTTTTCCACTGTCTGTAATTGATCACATGTCACCTATGCCCGATGTGACAGAGGAAGGTGGCCATTGAGGGAGGGGGAGCGGTGCTCCAACACACATCTATGTAAGTACCCTGCATTGTGTGGTTCACAGTCTATGCTGCATGTCTACACTATGCAGCATGTTTTTGCTGGAGGGAGAGAGGTATATGTCCATCTGTGTGTCTTAGCAGCATGTACACATGTCTATGAGGGCAGCTCCTAAGTAGTTGTGGATTTGGCCCCTCAGCTGGCCCTTGGGGCACTGTCCCATTACTGACACTTTGGTGTGGCAGGAGCTGTACTGTCTAATGATTGGATCATCATGATGACATCCCTGCTGCTCTGTGTGTGTGGAATATGCTTTGGCATGCATTATATTGAGTGGTGGTCTGTCCCCTGTGTTATAGCCTTCGTTAACCAGTGCAGTGACAATAATGCTCACTGCCCCAGGTGGTACATCTGCCATTGTTTGTCAGGTCTGTCATGCCACATGGGCTGAACAAGGTATGCATACCTGTCAGGAGGTGGTAGGCACTGGCCACTGATGTACCAACACACCCCTATAGCATACAATGTGCAGCATTCAGCATCCTTGGCAGTCTTCCTGCATCAGTGCCACACCATTGCATCTCAACAGTACTGGCCTTATGTGGGATGGGACACAGCAGAGGTAGTTATAGATGGACCTTGAAGGCACATTAACATGTAATTTTTTTGGCATTATGGTGATTTGTTAGTAATCTCTACACAGCACAGTGACATTCATTGTGTCATCATTCCACAGAACACAGAGAGTGACATGCAACATTACAACATACTGTGCATGAACATCACCAGATTGACGACCTGAACAACCTCTGTGTGGGGAGCCACTATCAGTAGGGTGGGCTGTATCCACTGGGATGCAGGGTACCTAAAGGTAGCTGTGCATCTCACACTGGTTATAACAACTTCTGTGTATTATTTTTTTTATATATTTGTGTTTAATTTTTATTATCAGCTAAACCTCATGTAAGTATTTCAGCTGAGATAAAATTGTGCAATAAATCAAAAGTTGCATGCCACTGGAGGCCAGGCCTGAGGCAATGTGGGGGGGTGTTTGGGCAAACAGTAAAGTTCCCGTCAACTGAAAGGTACTTACACTTCAAAGAGGTGAATTGCTTGCATAATCATGGTGGTCTAGTTTGAGTGTAAACATAGCTAGATCAAGGAAGCTGGAAACCCAATGGACTTTATAAGACTGTGAACACAAAAGGATGTACATTGTAATCCAAAAAAACAACATCTGGATTACAAATCAGTTTGGATCAGTTTTCCACATGGAAGGTTTCCCAGTGTTTTAGGAGACAAAGGACATGTAGAATCTGTGATGTCAGAGTGACATATTTTATGATGCATTGTGGGGGCTGGCAGCCAACGTTTTTTGAGGACTTGCCAGACCCTAGCAAATGTAGTTAGGCTGAGACTCTGAGCAGTTAACATCCAAGGTTCAAGCCTGCCCTGTATTACCAAGGTGTCCTGTGTGGCAAGCTACTGTATTCTGCTTTGCTTAATAGAGAGAAAAGAGTGTGATAGTATTTTCTGTGTGATTTTTACTGGAGCGTAATATTTTCTTTTTTTCTGTGTAGAATTACTGTTCCCCATAGTCTTAGAGTAGTATTTTGTATTATGTATGATATGTTGACTAATTCAATATTATCTCTTTATATACTTCGTGTTTCTATAACTGAGTCCTTTGAGGTACAGATAACTGGGTTATAACTGACAAAAACTGTATTCTGTCTCTAAAATGAAAACTACAGTTACCATATTAAAAGCAAAGTGATTCTCAGTTGTACAGTAAGGGTGGATTGCTTGACCTTTTGGTAGGGCACTGTACCATTTGAGCAGTGTCTCTGGTCAGATTCAGACCTAGTAATACCAAGAGTGAGGCTGCAGCTGAGGGGTGGCAGCATACCAAGGTGATGTTTTCAGGAATCTAAAGGGTTGAGAAAACTGGTAACAGTCACCAGCTGAGTCTGGGAAAGAGACCAGTGGTGTAATGGTAACAGCAATATGGTGTGCCTGGCTCTCGCTCACCTACCACACCACAGCATTCACATGTTTCCATGCCTGCTGCACATCGTGGTGCATAATGGTCCCATCCATATACAGATGTGCTCTTCATGTACCACTTGTGTGCGCCTTGCCTGAGACCCACTCCTGCTACTGCTGGTCAGTGTGGCTCCTGTATGTCTGGAGGAATAATTACAAAAACCATGGCAGGGCAGTTGAGGGGCAGGAGGGGTCACTGGACCCCAAGGAGTAGTCATTACAGTGCTAATGGGGTGATCAAGGGATAACATTTAGTGGATGAAGCCCATAAAACCTGATTCAGAGAGGCAATAAGCAGCACAGCACTAACAGCTACCTACCGCATCTCTCCAAACCTACCAGTATGCTGGCTTGTCAATATGGAAGTTGCTATAAGCAGACCTTGCATGGGTGCTCCAGCATGTTTTATGGCCACTCACAAATGAGTTAGCAGCTCCCCAACCATGCAATCTAATACAGCATTTTGTGATCCTTATTTGCTTTGGGATTCCAAAGTGCTGTTAGCGAGTCAATAAACCATTTTGTGATCACAAATGCCCTTCCAATATCCTGGCCATTGTGTTCAAACTTGCCTTGTTTATGTATTCTAACTTATATGGCAGTAGTACAGTAACAAAGGCAAATATATATTTCATAGTTCCAAAGTAAAATATATCATTATAACAACTTCATGCACTTTATTCCTACAGGACAGGAGAGTCAAAAGATATTATTGCCTGTTTGGTCAAAGAATTAACACTCTCATTTCTAGTTTTATTAGTGTTCTGTATTGTGATATCATAGGGATCTTCATTAGTTTCAAAGTTGTTGTGGATAAACTTCCAGAATTTAGAATGTCTGGTTATTTGATATCAGCCCATTCAAGGAAGAAAGAATTCTGAAAGAACTCTTAAAACTGAAGGTGGACAAAGCAATGGGGCTTGATAGGATTAATCCTAGAATTCTAAAAGAACTAAGGGTAGAGCTAGTGACACCATTGACTACCCTCTTTAACAAATCATGGGAGGATGAGTTGGTACCTGAGAACTGGAGGAGGGCAGATGTTATTTCACTTCACAAAAGTGGGAGCAGGGCAGATGTAGGAAACTACAGACCTGTTAATTTGACCTCAGAGATAGGGAAAATGATGGAATCACTTCTGAAGGAAATAATTGTTGAGTACCTAGAGGCCAGAGGGGCACAGGACCCAAGGCAGCATGGATTCACAGCAGGAAGGTCATGTTAGATGAATCTAATGGATTTCTTTGACTGGGTGACCAAAGTAGTAGATCAGGGAGGGGCTGTGGACATGGCCTACCTAGACTTTAGCAAGGCATTTGACACAGTCTCACACAAAAGATTAATATACAAATTAGCCAGCCTGGGAGTGGGTCTCAAGATGGTAGCCTGGATAAAAAAGTGGCTGGAGAACAGGACACAGAGGGTAATAGTAAACAGAGCCCACTCTAAAGAAAGGGGTTACTAGTGGGGTACCGCAGGGTTCAGTTCTAGGACCGATCCTCTTCAATGTCTTTATAAGTGACATTGAAGAAGGAGTGGAAGAAAAAGTATGTCTCTTTGTAAATGACACAAAGATCTGCAACAGGGTTGATACGCAAGGTGGGGTGGAAAAGATGAGAAGGGACTTGGCAAGGTTGGAGGAATGGTCAAATGTATGGCAGCTTAGATTCAGTGCTAAGAAGTGCAAAGTAATGCACATGGGAAACAAAAACCCAGGGGAAGAGTACACTATGGGGCATGAGATACTAACAACAACAAAAATGGAAAGGGACCTGGGGGTAGTCATATCAGATGGCCTTAAGGTGGGCAAGCAATGTGAGAGGGTAGTAAGGAGGGCCGGGGGGATACTGGGATGTATAGGAAGAGGCAACACCAGTAGAAAACAGGAAGTTGTTATCCCTCTGTACAGACAGCTGGTAAGACCCCATCTGGAGTACTAAATGCAGTTCTGGAGACCCAGTCTCCGCAAGGACATAGACAGGATTGAAGCAGTCCAGAGAAGGGCAACTAAAATGGTGCAGGGTCTGCACCAGAAGACACATGAAGAGAGACTTAAGGAGCTTAATGTGTATACTCTGAAGGAAAGCAGGGACAGGGGGGACACAATAGAAACTTTCAAGTACCTAAAAGGAATCAACAAAATCCAAGAGGGTATCATCTTTCAGAAAAAGAGGTGTACAAGAACAAGGGGGCACAATATGAAGATAGGAGGGGGACAACTCAGAGGTAATGTGAGGAAATATTTTTTCATGAAGAGGGTTGTGGATGCATGAAACAGCCTTCCTGAGGAGGTTGTGGAGTCAAAAACAGTGGGGGAATTCAAGAATGCATGGGACAGACATAAGGCAATTCTAGGGTTTGGGGGTTGGAGGAAGTAGGCTGTTGGTTGACTGGGATCTGCAGCTTATCCATTAGGTAGAGAAATGGGCAGACTGGGTGGGGCAAGTAGTCCTTATCTGCTGTCAAATTCTATGTTTCTATGTTTTGATATTAAAGTGATGTAAGTAACAATTGTATTTTTCTGGATGGGTTTTATTTGTACATACCTTCACATTACTATGAGTAGAGGCACTGTTGGCATCCCAGTCTTCTGCTTGGACATTTTTTTTTTAATGTTTCCAAAGTGAGTCATATAGTTCAAAATGTTCAATTTGATGAACAGTGCTCCAAGGTAGATGAGATCGTCTAACCCTCACCTTTTTAGAAGGTACTGTTCTTCATACTGTATCTGCTGAGGAATTCATAGGCAGCAAGCTACAGCCTCATGCTGTAAATTTAAGTATCAGAAACTGCCTGTTCCATTTAATGTTTGAAACAGATTTAGCAAAATGAGAGGAAGAACAAAATGGAAAGGATTATAGCTGAGTAATTCTGGGATGACTTTATATTTTTATTTTCCTTTTGTAATAGGTTGACTGGGTCTATCATCATGTGATTACTCAGTGTGCAGGGGACAGCGGGTAAAATGCAGTCAAGAAGGGAGTGAGTGTTTTGCTTGGGATAAGGTTGGGCAAAATCCTTAATTATTTGGCCGAGAGTCATTGAATTAATTTTGCTTTGTATTGATTGTGAGAAGCTGAAGAGTCAGTTTATACTAAAGTCACCCATTACATATAGCTCTTCGTTAGGAAATAAGGACTTAATAGCATGTCAGGAAGTTGACCCTCTCCTAATCATTACTATCTGCAGCGTTAGGGGATGATATTAACTAGTATACTGTAGTAGACTTAGATAAAAGGAGCTGCATTTCCCAAATAAAGATTTCAGTTGAGCTAGGGGTGTAGTTGCTCTCAAAGCTTTTACAATTTAATTTTTCTGATGAGTAGCAATGAGCGCCTCCACCACTATTGTTCCATGTTTCATAGTGGCTGTGTAAATGACAAGGGAAATGCTGCTCTTAAAAATATCTGAGTCATGTTTCAAATAGTATAATTGAGCTGAGTTTTATGTATTTCAGCATACAGTAATAAGGGGTAGATCCAAAGAAGGAGCCACATCGGTGGAGGAATGCCTACATGGGTTGGATGTGAGCACAGGTCCCACTCCACTTATTAGGACACTACCATGCATCGCCAGCTCTGGATGTGTGCCCTCACCACGTCTGATCTCATGTCACGTGCACTGCAATGTAACTGACCAGGTCAGGGATGGGCTAGGTGGTGGGACTTGCATGTACCCGATTCTCTGTAAGTTCCTCAGAGTGCTGAGGGCCAGCAGATAGGGCAGAGTTACTCAGCCCAAGGTGCTGCCATAGCACTTAGAGACCCACTCTGCTTGGCTGACAGACATTATTTAGGGCTTTTTGGCCCCTCTTCACTACCCCTAGCCTTCAGTGTTGGTAGGGAGTTCTGGAAATATCAGGGCACTGGTCAGTCATACCAGTAAATACATTGTCATCCCAATGGGGATATAACAGTCCTTTAAAGACTGCCATATTCCACAGTCCCTTGCTCCATATGAAACAGGGATTTCTCCATAGCAGCAACTTGTACTTCCAGTTGGATTATCTGTGTCCTGTACAGCCCAGCCCAGTGCTGCCCCATGTCCCCATCCAATGCTCCGCACCCATGGAGAGAGGTGAAAAGAGGCTGTGGATGTGGTCCAGTATGAACAAGCATGAGACTATGGAGATCTGTAGCTGGAATATGTGTGAGCTGCATATATCCCAGCCTGTCAGGCCCTAAAACTGGTTTGATTCATTGTTTCCATGTAAGATGAGTAACAGTACCAGGAAGAATTAGATGATATGGATTTTACTGTGAGTCATATAGTTTTCACAATGGTACAGGGACATTGGAGTAGGTACAGTAGAAGGGGTTTCAGAAAATATCCTACCAACTAGAGATGTGTGAATATTGGATAACTCACAAATACCATGAATAATGGGCTCTTTGTGACATGGGACTGAGAAATGAATAGTATGCCCTCTTTATGGCAGTTGTGCTTGGAAATTAAGTTTTACAAAGTTGAAACAAATCCCTCTAGCTTTTCCCCAGTGTCTTGGGAAATATGAATGCCTAATCCTTACCTCCTCAGTCATCCCCTACCACCACCATCCTCCCTAGCACATCCATATTAAAAAAAAAATTCATCATTCTGACAATTTTTACTTATGAGACATAGCTTTCTAAAATGATATCACTCCCTACCCTAACATGTCTACTAGCCCCCACAGGCTTATGGTGACAGAGAGGGGAAATAAGTTGTCATGGGACTAGCCTTGACCACCTTGAGGAGTGAGGGAAGGGTTTGTAGGGTTTGTAAATTTGTGTGGGTGCCTGTTATGGCCCAAACAATGAATAAAGAGTATGTTCAGGTCAAGAGTATGAATACTCACTAAGTTTTCATGAGAAAGTACACCTGAGGTCTTATTGCCATCCTTCAATAAGGTTAATATTGTAAAAGGCTATGCAGATTTCGATGTGGCATTATGAGGCAGTAACAAGTGATTGTTATATAGCAAATTAGATAATAATCACAGCATTTTGCATAGTGGGAGCAGTATAGTAGTCAACTATATGAGCAAAAATGTTTGTACTGAATAAAAACAACCATGTTTGAAAAAAAAATGGTCAGTCTTACAAGAATCTGATATCCAAGAGAAGAACAGAGCCAAATTACATCTAGTGGTCACTTACATAAATGTGTGATATTTTCATAGGAACTTATTTATTAGCTACATAAAGGTCTGCAACTGAATAGCACATTTCTTTCCACTAGTGTGTGGAAAGACAAATCATTTTCTGTATTTGATATTCACCATACTATTGCCAATGCTTTTATTATTTTTTAACTTCAAACTGCCTCTCTTTTCATCTTAATCTCTCTGTCTTGTTCATTATTCTGTGTTCTGTTTCTAAATTCTATGTGGAAATATCATGTTCATAATGAAAAAAAATATTTATCCTAAAATAATGTGTTGCATTTCCCGACTTATTCACCACTGGAATGGTATATGCAAGCAATAACAACACTCTGTGGTGTGGCTTATGCTCTGATAAATGAATGGCTGGGAGCGTAGTGAGCAATAAGTCCACAGGCCAAGTGCCTTGCTGCCTCTAGAAGTACATTTAGCAGAGCGTACCCACACCTCAGAATGGGTTATTGTGTACATAAAATGGGTACAGGTGGAGAAATATTAATAATATGTAACCACCCAGTCCCCTGGGGTTACTAGAATCCTATCAGTATTATTGTTAGGAAGGCAGCAGGCAGCTGGTAGGGAGCTCATTAGGGGCTCCTTACATAGTGACTTCATTGTTTACCCAGCTAGCCTGAGGGAGGAATGATTAGGTCATTTAGAACTCTCACAGCAGCATAAGCCACACTCTGTGGAAAGCTGCTCTGGGGAGTTTAGAATGCTCAAGTCTGTATGGAGAGTCCTGAGTGAAAAGAGCTGGAGTGAGGAGGTGAGAATGGCAGAAGGACTGCCAGTGGGTTCTGAGGAGAGGGCCCAGGATTTCTCACCCTAGTGGAGTGTCACTTCCAGCTTCCAGTTGAAGTGGTGGAGACAAGGCTACAGTCGGATTTCCTGATTTCTACTCCCTGTGAAGTGGAAGGAACTCTTTGTTCTCAGTGGACTCAAGGGACAATCCCCTGAATGTTCTGTGGTGTTTTCAGTTGCCTTGGATAGGACCTGAAAGAGACTATTTTGACCGGCTTCCCAGGAGAGTGTTTTCCTTTTCCTTTTTTATTGTTCCATGCCCTGTGGATGGGGCAACTTCTGTGAGTGCTGTTCTAGGAGACTAGATCTTCACATTTGGAAGGGAGTTTTATAGTCTGGGGTGTGTGTGCCCATAGATAAGGCGGGATAGCACCTGTTAGTGCCCCTAGTCTCACCCATATGAGTGAAGTAGAGTTAAACTGTGTACTCCAGTGAGTGCAGTTTATTCTTTAGTCACCCCAGATTGTGACAAGTTAAAGTGTGGGACCTCTAGCATTTTGGTGGGGAATGGGGGTTTCAATGGTGCAACCCTGAAGAATAGCTGAGACTGGCGGTTGGGGACAAGGGTGGGAGGAGAGTCATCTAAGTGCTTATAAGGCAGGGCTTCCTGGTTCATAAAGGGCACCAGTATGTTTACCTGAGCGAGGGCCAAGCTGCAGGTTAGGTGTGTGGCTGAGTTTCACATAATTGCACCTATGTTCAAGGAGAGTTCTGACTGTATGACTTAGATTCACTAAATGGCACTCTTGGGAAGAAAGATATTCATGTGCGTGGCCAGGTGTCCACTAATGCACCTTTCGGGAATTTGGGAAGAAGATTATTATGTTGTTGTTCATGAACTGCACTGCATGCAAGGAGAGTTTGTGAATTTGTACCTGTCCAGCCTGGACTGACCCTTGGGGGTCCACATCTACTTTTACTTTCCATCTGTTGAATAAAGCCATACTGCACAATCACAGTCACTGTTATGGACATTCAAATTATTGCTTCTGGTTGTGTGGATTTACTGGGACCCTTTTCAGCAGGTTAGATTTAGCATATGCCTAGCAGTCTCCACCCAGGACCTGGGTTGTGTTATTTACACTGGGTTCATGTTGTTTGTTTCTGTACCCCCACCCCTCTCTTCCTCTAGAAAATGAGCCAGGTATACATCCTAACGCCAAGGGTGGTACCTGCATTTTAATAAAGTAAATTGCTATGCCAGTATATGGGCACCAGTGTTTTCCAGATATTTAATGGGGGGTGTGCACAATAGTTAAAAAAGTGGCCTGGGGGTTACAATTAGTTCACAAAACTGTAAATAAATAATACAAAATTCATTTTTGTGCTGAATAGTCCCTCCAATTCAGTGTTGTCACTTGGGGTGCTAGGGAGCAAAAGTGAGCAAATGTTAGCACTACTGAAAGCAAACATAGCAGGTCACTAGGCTGCTGGCAAGACAGGCATGTTCTTATGGTCTTTCTGGCAGCATGTTACCATCTGCAGTAGGCAGTTTCATAAAGTTATTGGTGGTCTCCATCTCACCAGGTGTAGTGTGGGTCAGGACGGAGAACAAGAGCATGTGATTGGGCTCATAGCGACAAACCTGAAAGCAGATGCATTTTTACCTACATAAAAATGTGTTCTGCCCTTTTCTGAAGTGGTAAAGCATGATTTGTTTCAATGACTGTTACTGAGCTAGGAGACAACAAGAGTGGTAGTGGAAAAAACTAATTCTAGTCAGAGCCAAAATGGCTGCTAATACATTAATGTGACAAGGGATATAGAATTAATGTGTGGATTGGGTTGTAGTGAACAGTGACATGCGCACGAATGCACACTCACACACACACACACACATTAAGCTGCCCCTTCAGATACAGTCATGTGAGTTTCCTGAAATATCACAACATTAGTCCTCATTTTCCTGATGCGGCCTTAAGTGCTTAACATTCCAGGACATTACACATGGGTCACCAAATAGCTTTACCATTTAAAAAAATCCATGGCACCATCCAAGCCATATTGTTTAAACTGAGACTATCCTGCTGTCTTATTTTGCCTCTTTGTTTGGGATTTATCTGTTTTTTCTTCATGATCTATATGCTGATCATAATTCCTGTGTACATTGTATTCTTTATATAACATGATATTATTGTTTTTTTACCTTGTAAGATGTCTGAGCTGACATAACCCCTTTTACCCTTACCAAAGTTTCAGCATCATGCTCTGTAATTAAATATTATGCTCTCAATGATATTTATACTATTATAAAATTGGGTCAGAGAATCACACACTCTGACTAACTGGCACCTTTCTGCCATGGTAGATCCTGGCATTACACATGCAGAAGACACCAGTGAGCCACATCTGCAGTCTCCCTTTTTAAAATCACTCAGATTCCCCCAAACATCAAAGGCGAAAAACGGCCATCTTAACTCCCCCGTTAAGCCATCAGAAAACCATGACGTTGAAGTTCAAATTTCAAAATGGACTTGCTAAACGGATTCAAAAACTCAAGTTTGAAGTGGACTGCATTATTCAACTCACTGACCCTGGATCACCAGACCCACTCTACATAACACAAAATCTATTCTTTTTCTTAACTTTTCCCTCTATGACTAGCCACACGGTGAACCTGGCTCACCTCTCTCTCTCTATATGTTTTCCACTATGGACTGTGTTTCCCATTCCCCAAAACACTGTCAGTTGGCAGCTGGGAAATCCATGTATAAATGTTGATTGCCATGTGATCAGAGAGAGTCCTTAATCGTGACTCGCATAACAGCAAGTGCTAAACACCAAAAAACAAAATCAGTGATCAGCACTATGCCGAATGCAAAATCGATGACATTAAGAACCTGCTTTTAATGAGGGGGGCTATGCCCCCCATACCCCCCAACTAAAAATAATCAACTATGGGGAGGGAGACACTGTGGGAGGGAGGAAAACATGGGAGGGGGCAACCTTTGCAGGAGAACAACCAGCTGGTGGGGGAAACAGGAGGAGTATAAAAAAATATTAATGTACATTTCAACACCCAGAACTAAAAATTTAACACATGTACAGGCATTCACAAACCTGGGTCCATGTGGACCATGGGTGTTGAGCGTAACCACCACACCAGGCGGCCAGCTCAGCAGCAGTCTGCTCACTTCAGTTGCTTAACTAGCTACCTGTACACATGCTAACCTCCTAAATGTTCACTAGTATGTCCCCAGTACCTTGCTATTTAAACCCCTGGCTATCCTTTCATGGTCGCTGTTATTCCAGGTGTGAAAATTGAGTCACTCAGTTTGAGCTGCTCAATTTTCTTTGCCCTTATCACTGGATACCTAAATGCTGCAACTAACTACAGGATTAAACAAAAACATCACCCAACGAAACCAGGATATCATCCCAACCGCATTATCCAAACTGTTACCTGAACCGCTAAAGCCACTTGCTGTTTCTGTTTCCCAGACCACTGACAGAAACTATTGTAAAGCACTGACACATTGATTTAAAAAAAGAACACTGTTGTCATGATGCTTTTGCCTCTCTCTCTGTTGCTCTCATTTGTATTAAAAAAAACGCAGCTTGGTCACTCTATTTCCTAGCCCAAGCATAACAATTACGAAAAATCAGCTCCCGACTCACCATCATGGCTTATAGCAGTACACCACGCTGACAGCCAAGCTACCTGTCTCTCTCTCTCCCACCAACCTTCACACCTCACTGTCCCACTGCTTCTCTCTGGCACATACACCTTCAATATGTCTCTGTATCTCAGGTATGTCACTTATATAAAAAAAACAATAAAGTAACATTCCTGTCAACATATGTCTCAGTTGAGGAGGGGGTGTATCCTCAGTATTGTTTAATTTAATTTAATTTAATTGACTATTCAATACTCCTTAATTCCTTCTGCCACTGCATTCTAGACTGCCCCCACATACTCATCACTGTGACCTTTATTCCTTACTCTCTTTCCCTTCCTTCCATGCCAGGTACATGTTGCACATTGTTAACTTTGTTGGGAAGCTCTGGCACAGCTCTCTACCACCATATTTGTCCTCCCTCCTTGCTACCCCCCTGTCCTCCTATACCCTTCGCTCTTCCGCCCATAGAATACTCGCACTCCCATCCCGGTGAACCTCATTGGGCCACTCTGCCTTCTCATTCCCGAGATCTAGAACTCCCTCCCACTAGAAATCTGGTCAGCACAATCCCACAAATCACTGTCACTCCTCCCCTGTAAACACTCTGTTCAGGTATGCAACTGCACCTAACTATCCCCCTTTCCCACTCAACCTCCCCTTAGCCTCCTCCTTTTCTGATGGGTCTCCCCCTTGCAGGGTACTCTGCTGTCCAGAAGTGGAACATTTCCTTGCTTCCTCTTCCCCCTACCTCTTCTCCTTCTCCTGCCAGACCCTGTCCCTTTTCAGGGTTCTCAGCATCCTGGGGGTATATATCCCTGGCCACCCTTTTCCCCCTCTCCTGCCAGGCCCTGTCTCCTTGCAGGCTTCTCAGCATCCTGGGGGTGTATAGTTCTTGGCCTCCCCCCTCTATCCCTTCCCCTGTGGCTTCCTCCCTTCTTCACTCCTACCCCCACTCCCCCTCTCCCTCCCCTATTCCTCCCCGCTTCTTCTTCTTCTATTTCCACCTAGCACTTAATATCCCCTTCTCTTCTCTTTCTTCCATCAGGCCCTGTCCTCTGCAAGGTTCTCAGCATCCTGGGGGTGTATACTTCCTGGCCTCCTCCCATCTTCTCTCCCCCCAGCTTGCCCCACCCCACTTCTTTACAACCCTTACTCCCTCCATCATTCATCCACCCCTCCTTTATTTCTCTTCATCCACCTAGCACTTATTATCCTTATTGATCTATTTAGCACTTTTAATCCCCTGTGCTCAGCCTGTCACTTTTTGTTATCTATCTGGCATATTCCCCATGGGTTACCCCCACCTGGGTTGCCACTATTCAGACTATCTCTGTTTATTGTTCTGTCTACACCACTTGCCTCACCTTCAATCTCTGGTTATTACCTTCCCATCATACATTCTCTCCATACTCAATTTGTCTATTGCCTAGGATTGAGCTCAATTGTATTAGTACCTCTCTTTATGTAATTGTATGTTATTATGTTTTTGCTGGTTCTCCCCCACTATGTAACCCCTCCCTCCAGGACACTTCTGGAAATGAGCTGTTTACAGCTCATGTTGTCTTTCCTGATGAAACCTTTCAAATAAATAAATAAATAAATTTTGAGTAGCAACAAGGAACTTTATTTTGTGGTGTAAGAATTAATTAAAAGAAGTAATTGAAGCTGCCAAAAAGCTGTGTTTTCCATAATTTTTTGTTACAAAAAGATGGGGAACATTGTATAATCACAATAAACCACTCCATGGTGTGAGTTATGCTGGGCTTTATCCACTACTGGTGTGACTTGGTCACTCAGCCTGCGGCCTCATGACTAAAATATACCAGGCATGGGTAACTCCCAGCATAACTCACACCCAGTTATGGTTTATTGCTTAATTATAAAATGGGTTGTGAATTTCTTGCATTCTGATAGGTTGAAATGACTTGGAATCTAGTTCTGTAAGGAGCAAAAACCACTAGATTGGGACACCTTTTGGTATCCAGTACGCAGTGCATCGAGGTATCAATGATTGCTGAGTTCCAAATAAGAATATCAGTCAGACATTTTTGAAAAGTAAATACTTTAAAAAAAAAAGTGCCGTAAGTCATAAAATGACATAAAAATGTATATTTATAGCGTAAAAAATTCACCAGTCCACAAACAGCACAAAATGCATATGTTATCTTACTAGACTCCTTTGTACTGACCTTTTCTTAGTTTTTCCTCATAGTTTATGAATTCTAGGCCACAGCTTCAGGACATTGTAGTAAATGTAGCTGCAGCAAAATGCCCCCCGTCATGACAGATCACCAATGGACTGTTCCCCCATTCTCCTGCTCTCCCAGCAATCATCAAATGGACGGGTGCCATGGTAATTGTTGAGTCACAAAAACAGTTGGCAAAAATAAATCTAAATATTCAAACTAAAGGCACTCCGCTGACTTCCCTTAACAGGAGAGTTTCACCAAAAGATATGCACTGAGAGAGGCCTTTTGTGGAGAACTTGAAGATGCAAATAAGGAAGACTTAAATCGCCAACAGCAAAGCCACTTAGACAAGGAAATAGCAGCTCCACGAGTGCAGTGCATCTTGGTAAGCAGGGAAACAAAAGCTGAGCCTGCTTGTCAGGGAGGAGAAGAAATGCCAAGCATAACCACAGATACTGTTTTGTTTGCAACCATTTTGCATTCAGTTTTCATAGCTGCTGCAATTTTTTTTGTTCTTCCTGAACGATTAGTAAAAGTAGCAGATCCTAAATCTCAAGTTACAAAATATTAGTTCAGATGCAAAGTGACTTACTAATACTTCTGCATTGGACCCATAGCTGAGAAGTAGTTTAAGTAATGTGTGAGCTACCTCCATGGATGTGTGAGCAGACTGCAGCAAGTCCTTCATGACTGTGTGATGGTTGATGCACGATCATGAGGCTGCTGTAGATTTTCAGCTCACAGACAAGCCCATGTCAGGGGAAGATTTAAAAGCCTGTGAATGTGATTCTCTTTGGGGGGGGGGCATTGTTACTTAGTGATATTGCAATGATTACAATTCAGCAGACATATACGCATTTTGTCTACAAAATGGGCACTTCTATTACTGTGTCAGTATAAAAATAATAGCGCAGTGTTACAGGGGGTAGGACACTGATTGTGCTGAGTCAGAACAGGGACTCAGAACATGCCTACAGTTCTTTTTCAGTTGGTGGATTGTTCCACACAGAAAGCCATTCTGATCCCACAGCCTGTATTACTGACAGACAACCTACACAATTGTGTTCATCTATAAAAATCTAGGGCAATGTTTCACCTGCCAGAAGTGGATTTTTCATTATTCAATCATCCAAGAACACAGGAAATTCTAAATGACTCTGAACAAACACCAACCACCTCAACTGCCATCACAGAGGTAGACATGAAAAATGAAGCAGAACAAACAGCAGGCACCTCAGCCGCTACCACTCTTGTAGAAACACAGAATGAAAGTAAAGAGACACCAACCAGCTCCACGACCACCACTATAGCTGTTTAAGCCAAAAAAGAAGAAAAGGCAGCCTCTGTAAGTAGGCACCTCAGTCTCACAAAAGTTGAAGTGACTGCTATAGAAAAACTTAAGGATGAGTGTAACACAGTTAAATCTACAAACTGCTCACCAGATTTTTCTTAGTTGTGTGTCAAAATGAGAAATGGCAATACACCTCAAAACTATTTCAATTAAAGAGTTAACAGTGTACTTCCTAAATTTTATACTGAGGTTCATAGTGGTACTGGGGAGCAGTACTCAATTTCAGCTACCTTGGGCTCCATGCTGGACTAAACAGATTGCTTAACAGCCCTGACATTGGGTGTTGTATAAACATAATCACAAATGACTGTTTCACAATGGCAAACAATATGTTTCTTGCTGTAGTGAAGCAGTATAGTTGGGGGATAAAGACATCTCCACTCACCACCAGCCAGCAACAGATGATGTCCTGCACAAGCTGAAGACGTTTTCGATACTGTCACCATCAACAGCGGCCAGTCTCATATGAAAGATATGGGCTGATGTGCTGCTCCATATGGCTCATAGAGGGAAAGAGGGGAAGAGAGACCTACAGTATATCCAGATTCATTTAAAACAAAGACTGATGAAAATTACATTGAGCCTGAGATGTAATGAGGCAACAAAGAACCACAAAAGCCACACCGATTGCAAACAGGACCAGTACAGGGGATTCATATATGCCACACCAGATGACACACTCTTCCCTGTGAAATCCTTGAAGTTGTACCTCTCCAAACTTCCACCAGGAGTGCAAGCATTCTGCCTTCAACCACTACATGCAAACCAAGAACAACTTCATAACAATCCATTATGGTATTCTAAAGAACCCATGGGGGTGAACTACCTCTCAGGTATAATGCCCAGACTGAGTAAGGAGTGTAACCTCAGCCAAAGGTACACAAACCACTCTATTCATGCCACTGCTGTGTGTCTAGTTTCTACAGCTAGACTATAAGCATGGAAAATAATGACAGTCATGGGCCACAGATTCGAAGCTAGCTCAAGAAGCTACTGGAGTGCCTCTGCCAAAGACAGGAAACAGTGGAGGGGAAAATGTTCTACAATGTGGAAAGGTTTTTTTTTGTTGTTATTTCGACCCCCCCAAAAAATAAGCAGCGCATCACGTGACTGTAACCGATTTATTATTTTGACCATCCTAAACAGTTTAGTTAGGGACTATGTTTCCTCCTTTTTTAAAGAAATGTTCTATTCTTTTGTTAAATAAATGTTACATAATTTTGTCTGCATACTTTTTCCATAGTTATAACCCATTTTATAAGCACAATAAGGCACTCCAAGGTATGGTTGTTATGTGACAACCACACATCTAGGTGCGGAAGGACACTCGGCATGCGGTATCATGCCTTGCCACTCACCTAGGCATGTGGTTATCACATAACAATCAACATCCTGGTGTGTCTTATTGCTTACATACACATAATTTTCTATTCCCAAACCAACATCACATTATGCATTTAATTGTGTTCCCTAGTTTTTCATTCACTCATTTTCACATGTGTGAATTTCTGCTATTCAGATTAAAACTCTGTTCGATGTGCTTAAGCAACCAGATGAGATATGATATGATGCTTGTGTAACTTGATTTACTTTGAGGCTTTCTGCCTCTCTATCCGTGGGATATACTACCCTGTAGGGGTATGACGCAAGGAACCCTAGAGGAGGGTTCCCCTCAACAGGTGCAATGGGAATGATTGCGTCAGCTAAAGGTAGATTAGAAAGAAGCCCATGGGTAAGAGAGATGAGCAGCTGGAGGAGGAGGGGTGGATGGTGGGCAACAAAAAAATTAATTCTGGGAGAGTCCAGGATGAGTGACCTTTTAAGCTCGATGGGGGAGTGATGTCAATGCTCCGCACATTGAACCTCATGCTTAAAACCCTCCCATTCGATGTGCTTACATAACCAGATGAGATATGATATGATGCTTGTGTAACTTGACTTACTTTGTGGCTTTCCACCTCTCTATCCATGGGACATACTATCCTGTAGGGGTATGATGCAAGGAATCCTAGAGGAGGGTTCCACCCCACAGGTGCCGTGGGAATGATTGTGTCAGCTAAAGGTAGTTTAGGAAGAAGCCCAAAAAGAATACCCAAAGGTATTGAGCATCGAAGAGGACAGGATACTGAATGAATGAATTCTAAGAAGATAAGGGTGGACTTCCTAATGAGAGAGGGAAAAGCCAAGGGCCACCATCTGCCTCCATCCAACAGCTGAACCTAACTAAGTAACTTAAGAAAGCACCAACTAACTAATATTATGACCATTGGCACAGAGGAGAGGAAAACCCCCTTTAAGGAGGAAACCTCTGGGAATCCAAGGCCTAGGTCGCCTTCCCTCGAGGCTGACAACGTTTGATTTGAGGATGACATTTGATCAGAGGATGTATGTCAGTAAAGAAAATAATTCATTAAAGAGAAGGATATGAGTAGAGAAGATGATGATGGGATAGGGGAAAAACCTCAAGAGAAGGCATAGATTGAAGAAGGAACATTAGGCAGTGAGGAAGACTGATGATGATCACCACAAGAGGGCGGCAGGTCGATGAGGTAGCAGAAGACACAATGAGAGGAAATGCTTGATTAAGTGATGCAGTAAGTAGATGCTGAGGCTGATAGGGCATGCTTGATTATGCATTGCAAACGATGAGTCCCTGAGGTCGGAGTTGAGGAGCATAGGATTCAATGATAGGAATGCTCGAGCAAGCAATGTAAATAGATAAACCTTGAGGTAAGGAGGAGTGAATGATGACCAGAGTTATAAACTGGATACATGCATCAGGATGGCTGCAGGTCGATGAGGGGGCATAGGAGTCATGATAGGTATGCCCAAAAGAATGATAGATAGGCCATGAGTGGAGTGAATCCTGGATGGCCGGTACAGAATTGGAAGAGGAGGAGACAGAAATAAACTTGAAAATGAACTTGTATGAAGGAAGTAAAAGGAAGTAGGTCTCAAAAGGAGGGAGACTCCGAGGCTAAGAAGGCAGATCTGGAACCAGAGGCAACTCAGGTTGAGCAATCGAGGAGCAAAACTGGACGATGGATGATGAGGAGTGAGCAAAACTGGACAATGTATGATGAGGAGTGAAGCTAAGAGTGGAGTAAAGCCATGATGACTGGTACAAGAAAAGGCGCTAGGACAAGGAAGAAAAAAATAAGAAATGGATGAGGCACAATGATGGATCGAAGCCATGGGGGCTGGTACAGAAAAGCAAGGCATGAAATGACAAGGGACAGTAGGGAGGTCAATGGGGTAGCATAGGACCCAGCCGATACAGGATGAGAACGGAAATAGGATGAGCTGGATAAGGTGGAATGCAGGCCAGGTTCGATGGATGGCCAGATGGAGTCAGCCATAGAGGGCCTGATGATATGAATTGCAGAGCAAGCAAATAGATAAACTGTGACATGATGAGCGCTAGAAGCCATGACTGGAGTGAATCCCGATACAGGTGGCATGAGGGCTGTGGATTGATAAGGTGGGCATATGAGTAATGATAGTTAAGCCCAAAAAGAAATATTGAGGGCTTGAGATAGCACAGAGCCACTAGTAGATGAAGAGAGAAATGCTCCCTGGTCCTATATGGTTCAACCAAGCAGACGTTAGGGTAGTCAGATAATGTACTATGCAAGTCCTGGTGCTGCGCACCACTCCAGTCTGCTAAAGCATGCATATAGAGGCTGGCAGATGTGGGAGTGCTGAATGTGAAAGGAATCAATGGCTAACATGGATAGTGGTTGCTGCTAGGGCGTGGGAGGAGAACACAGGTGAGGAAGCAATGGTCTGCAAAGAGCAGGAGGAGGAAGGTGAGATCAGGTTCTATCATGAACTGGGGAGAAAGTATGCAAGAGAGAATCAGGCACGGGGAGCGCAGGTAGGAAACGCAACCAGAAAATATATGCAAAAGTACTTATAGGAAGGCTGGTGGAAGCTGCAGGAAGAGAGTCCCAGGGTAGCCAAGCAGTAAGACAAGCACAAAGGCAGACTAGGCTATGCAGGGTGAGCAGGAGATGAGCTATTGGGGTAGAAGGGCTGGAAGGCAGAAGGCCAGAATGAAACTGTGAAAGCAGAACGGAGACAGGACTGCTAATGAAAAACAGCTCTAGGGAGCGGGGAAAGCAGAAGAATTGAGGTACCAGACAGAGCTTTGAGGTGCGAAATTGCAGCAAGTCAGTCCCAGCAAGTAGGAGAGAAATTGGGGGCTGCGATGCAGCCGGAGAGAGGAGTGGAGAATGGAAAATACGGGTGCAGAGGGATGATACACCCAGGAAGTGCTACGGCACAGGAGCGGATGAGGTGACCCAAGACAGGCACATGGAAGGACTGCAGCCCAGAGAGATGCAGGAGCAAAATGAACCTGCAACGACATCTATCAGTGAGCCACAGCAGCATCGGGGATGCAAGACACAGCCGGGAGGCAGCAGGCAAGAGGAATGTGAGCAACAGTGGATAGAGCAAGAGGTGGCATGGAGCAAACAATCGATCTCTGGGAAGCGCACTACGCAAGCACTGGCACTGCAAGCTAGGTTCACAAGAAGCACCAGAGATAGAGTGCAGTCAACAGAAGGGGAAGAGTGGGCTGCCAAAGCAGCAGACTTGGGAGGGGTGCGGCAGGAGATCTGTCAACAGTGGTGGGAGAGAAAACAAAGGGAAACAGGAGACAGGAGGGGGACAGAACAAGTACGAGGCCATCAAGTGGCAGCAAGAGAGGGGAAAAGAAGTTGGGAGGCTGGAATCGGAGGAATAGAGGGTGATGTGCACCTGAAATCTCAGACAGATGAAGACTTACCGAAAGAAGCAGCATGACTGGCGCTGATAGAGAAGAACGAAGGGGCAATCGGAGCAACAGAGATGAGGGGAAGGCAGGAAAAAGTCTGGAGAGGCAGAGGAGAGTGGCGCCTCCAGCATCAATGAAAAAATGAGTCCTGGAAGAATCCAGGATGAGTAGCCTTTTAAGCTCGATGGGGGAGTGACGTCTTTGCTCCACTCATCGAACCTTGGGCTTAAAGCCCTCCCATTATGACACTATGCTTCTTGCCTATTCACGCTGCTTACCACTGCTATATAAGCTATACATTGGATTGTTGCAGTCTAGTAGTAAGGTTCGTAGTGCAATTAAATTACTAATTATACAATGGCACTTTTTTAAAATGAAACCAGATTGGCTAACTGGGTCTTTTATTCATGAGTAAATTCCAGGATAACACACAGATAAAGACCCAATCAGCTGATCAAAAAACAAAAACAAAATCCTTCCATGGCAGAGAAAACACAAACAAACCAATGCCATATTCTTTCCCCTGCTAAGTGTTTCACAAAACACAGCACCGAGCACATCCAAACTTGTCCTTGTACGAGTACAATTTTTCAAGCTTAACATGAGGGAAAAAAATGTGATACAATCTGACAGTGTCCTCACTATCAGAAAGTCAGTATGCTATTAAAACAAGTGTCATGCCGTCCCGGTGGTGCTGAGGGCTGAGGCGCTAGACGCCACACCTCGCGCTGCGCCGGTGACCCAGGCTTGGGAACAGACCTGGTGGCCGGGGGTCGGCAGGGGGAGGGAGGATCGAGCATCCCAACAGATGCTCTCCTCCCTCAGGGGTGGGAACCAAGAATGCTTCTGCATTCTACATCACCCTCATAGCCGGTGGAAGCACCAACAATAGAGGGGATGGAGGTGGCTCCGTCTAATGGAGTCAGGGAGAGGGGACGTTGCCGACGCATGAGTGCTCTGGCATGCGTCAGCACGCCATCATTCGGGATGTACGTCCCAAGCATTCGGCATCCCAGAGGGTAGGGGACGTAAGGGGAGAAAAACGGAAAATCCTCTCCAGCAGCCCTAGATGAAGGCCACCCTAAGTCCACCCAGACCACCTACAGGACAGACCCCACTGTGCAAGGAGAGGAGGTTGGGCACTCTAGGGGGAGATCCCTAAGGTGGGCAAGGGAGACATGAGCGGATGGAAGGAGGGGGCTCCGGAGGTAGGAAGGAGGATAAAGAAAGAAAGTAAAAAAAAAAAAAAAAACCAAGTGTCATAACATTTTTAATATAACCTTTGAAAACTGATGCTGTAACTCCAAGCATGCGTCTTACCCTCAACACTAGTTCGCATAACTGCAGTGATGACTTTAGATTTCAAACATGTCCGCTTGTCATACTCAGACCACTAGACTGCTCATCGTAGTCAGTACAGTATTACCACCTAAATTTGATTTTCTGAATATTACTTAATAAATGCAAAGTCCTAGAACCATCAGTACTTCAGCACCATTTTCTGATGGACACACTAGAGGAGCATGGGGCTGCTGATCTACTGTGACACACTATGTACTCTACAGAACCTGATGGTGGGACTCCCAACTGGAGTATCTTTAAGTAGGGGATCTTAGGAAAGACTAAACTGACTGTTCAATTATTTGTTTCTGTCCAGCCTTTTTCTATATATCTGTGCACAGAAACTGGGAAACACCTGGTTAAAAATGTACTATAAAAACTACACACTTTAGCAAGCCTGTTGGCACTGAGGGTTGAGGCGCTGGATGCTACACTTCGCACCATGTGTTGACCTAGGATCAGGAACGAGACTAGGTTGTCAAGCGTGGGTCGGGGGGAGGGAAGGAGCTGGATTGAGTGGCCATGAGGCAGCTCTCCTCTCCTGGGGAGGGATGCTGTTGCTCCCACTGCACAGCTGCCCCCAGGTGGAGGCCTTATAGCAGCACAGAATTGAGGGCGACATGAAGGGTGGGTTTTGCTGTACTGCCTCCACACGCGTACATGCAGCCACAACAGGGAACAGGGGGAAAATCAGAAAAAAATGGAGTTGGCAGGCTCCATGAAGCTCCCAATTGTGATCCCAGTGATGGGATCACTGGTTGGGGATGGATACGAGCACTAAGGTGGGGGCACAGCACATCTGCCAGTTCCAGGGGATAAAAAGAATATGAAAAAAAATCCTACACACTTCAAACTTAGTGAATTTCCTTGTTTAACTTCAGCTCTGTTGCCATGTAAACATTTGCAAAAATTGAACTTTATCTAGTACTGTATAGGTTTTATTTCATTTTTATGGAGAATGAAATAAAGACCAATAATGAGAAGGAAAACAATAATAAAAATGGGAACAAGAACATCATGTTTTCCACTTATTGGCCACATCTCAGAAAGTACAACACCCTTACTAATGAGTTTTAGTACTTGATGTTAGACTGCTAAGTTCTGCTCAAAAACACTAAAAGATTAAAACTTAAGGGCAGCAGACTATGTGGGTGAGTATTATTGAGCAGCTCAATATGTGTAACGCAACAATACCGCTCCCATGTAGAGCGAGTGGGGAAAAAGAGCTCTGAATATGTATAGCGAGTGTAGAGCTGTATGATATGCACTACACTCGCAAGACAGAGGATAAGAGAAATTATTTGGCCAAGTCATGCCATGCTGGTCATGTGGTGTAGTAGCTTGAGCCACTGCTTCTGGAGCCTGTGGTGCCGGGTTCGGATTCCGGTGGAGGCAATTGTTTTGATTCCAAGGGTAGTTTCTATTTTTCTAAGTCCACTCCCCCTGGAGTTGAGAATCCT
Source organism: Neoceratodus forsteri (assembly GCA_016271365.2). Lineage (NCBI taxonomy): Eukaryota > Metazoa > Chordata > Ceratodontiformes > Ceratodontidae > Neoceratodus > Neoceratodus forsteri. Next base: position 273,598,260 of record CM057453.1, on the reverse strand, counting down.
TATTTGGGTGGTGTAGGGGGCTTCCCCCCTGCAAAAGGGGGGTGCGGGGGGCATCGCCCCCTGTATAAAAAAAGGAGTAGTGTGTATATTTAGAGGACCATCGCTGTTTGAGGAGGTCTCTCTAACGGGAAGTCGCCCTTTTGTCATGGGTAATTCTTTCATCACTCTAATGAGTGGCGCGATAAGGGACTCACCTTTATCACATAAAACCAAACTTAAGCTGTTAGAATTGCTTTGGCCATACCCCAGGTTTCCCACCATATTCAGTTTTATAGAGATAGTCACTGTGGTCATGCTTTTGGCACCTTTTCTCTACAGTAACTTGGATGGAGTCAGTACTATGGTTTTTTGATACACTTGTTTAGAAAACAAAATAAAACACACACACACACACACACACACACACACACACACACACGCACACACACACTCTAACCAGAGTTAATTAATAGAATGCCACAAATACTTAGTGGATAGCACATACTAACTGCAGGGCAGATAGTAAATCAGTTGCTATTCATGTAGCAACTCAGGTTCTTCCAAGTAAGTCAAAGCAGTAAGACTGGAGAGTAGAAACATAATCTGCTTGCTGGAAATGCATAAATAAATGGGAAGTAAATCTGCTTCAAGTCTTTGATTTTAATCTTAATTGTAGTTTCACATCTGACAATAAGCTTTATGAACTATGAACCGGCATAATGTAGCAGTGCCTGTCTGAACTGCTTTAGTTACAGTTACTTTGCTTACAAAGGATTGTTCAATCTGTTAAATTATTTCTTATCATAAATAAATGCTTAACATTGCAAAAGTCCTTCATAGACACAGTTCAGAATAAATAACAAATAATTGCAGCATGGTGTGCATTAAATCAATTGTGATGCATACCCCAAGGGTTTTGTGAGGCATGAGACCAAAGTCCAAGTGTCCTTATGCCCCTAAGAAGTGCATCACAATTGCGTTAATATAACCCTGGAGTGTATCATTGCACTTTTAAAATGGAGGTGGTGTGATCAATAGCTGTGTTGTGTATAGAAAGGAGATCCAACACTTGACCATGCATAAGAAGTATGTTAATACATGGTCAGGTGATATAACTGAACCAATCAGGTTACTGCATTTGTTCTTCCCATTTTACAATACATTATAAATTGTGTGAATTAAGTGCTTAATAGATTGAAGGGACTGCCACTTAATTGTTTTCATGAATAATATGCCAAACCAAGGAGTTCTTAGCATGTGTAGGGGAGCGGCATGCAATTTACATTGGGGAGTGCTTGGCTTGGGATGGGGAGCAGAGGGAGAGAACGGTGCCAGTGTGCACCAGGGACTGTTTAAAACTGGGCCAGAAGAGAGAAGGAATTCAACTAAGCACAAGTAAGTGCTTATAATAGGACAGGGAGAAGGAACTGCGACAGTGTGTGGGGGGAGCTAATAATGATCTCCCAGTGTTTGACCAATCATTTTTTTGTGAGGGGCTTTCATATTAAATGTGTGGGAGGTTATCACAAAACAACTATGTGAAGATATCATTTGGGTTCACAGCCACAGCACAAAAACTCAGGTCTTCCAAAATTAGGGTCTCAGGTCTATAACCCTAAAAACAAATTTTCTCTGCAAGCAAGGTACTGCAGTAGGGTTTTACAGTTAATTGGGTAATATAAAGTTTTGATAAGGTAACTGTGGCTGCAAGAATTGGCAGAACAGATGCAGTTTAGGCTATCAACCTGATAATACCAGCTTTTGAATTTCCTGACTGTTTCGTGTTTGTCCACAAACCTTAACTTTATGTTAAGCTATTGGTTTGTGCTAGAAATATAATCAGTGTCAGGAAAGATATTGTGTATTAGATCATTACATCTTTTTCTGCTGCTGTACACTGCCTCTGGGAAGTTAGGAATTGCACCTAAACAAGGTGATCATAGTATGGAAACTTATAAATAAACAGCAATTATGAAAATGGGTTGGTTCAATAAAAAAAGACACATTTGTTCCAAAATGTTGGAGCCCCATACAACTTGCAAAATGTATTGTTCTGACTGCAAATATATTCAAAATAAGTTAATTAAATAATGATGAATGCAGCAAGACTACAGTACAGTAAGTGTGTATATACTGACTTCAGTGGCAATGTACTGGATACTGCAAATCCATTGTTTCACAGTGTATATCCATACCACTGAAAATGTATTCATTGAGAGAAACCCCCCAGGTTCTTAAGTTTAAAAATGAAATTGCAATAATGTAAAGGAGTCCTCACTCTAATTAAAATAGCCAGATCTAAATTTAAATCATTAAAATGATTTCATATTAAAATAATATACCACTAAATTATGCAGGAGGCTGCAGGCAGTTATTCTCCTAGACTTAACAGTGTGGTGCCATTTTAATTATAGTAAGCATTGCAATGGATATTGTTGCAAAATTGGAAGAAGTAATACAGTGAGTGAAGACTACAGTGGTATTCAGAAGTGAAGCCATTCAGACTTTCTATATATTTTTGTAAACAGATTAGACTTCAGCCATTCTGGTTTCTTGATGTCCAGTGAATTTCATGAATCATGTGCAGTGCTCTTGTATGAAATGGCTAGCTAGCTGAAACCACAAAATTTTTTTCAGGTTTCATCTGTGATCAGATATCAGTGGTGGTCCAAGGACTGAACACCAACACCTTATCCTCAAAACACTTGGGCCTGACATGGCCCAGGGACCAAGTCCCCGTGTGCCACCTACCAATGGGGAGATAAAATTGCTGTACCCGCAGAAATGTTGTTTTCAGCATTCCATTTGAACAGATTAGTGTTGTGCAAAATTGGAAAATTTTGACTGGCAAAATATTTTGTGGAATTTGTGCATTTCATGAAATATTTTGCTGGGTAAAATGTGAAATTTCATCCCCTGTTGCGAGTGAAATTTTGCCCTGAGCCAGCAAAATTTAGCTTGTGGGCAAAACTTCACCACCCGTGGGTGAAATTTCACAATTCAAAATATTTCAGTCCTGACCCTGGTGTCTTAATTGTGGACCCCACCCCTGTGGCTGCTCACCGGCCCATAGAATATCCCTGGTGTCTAGTGGGCCCCCTCCCATCGATCACCAGCTGGTGGCCGAATTAAAGACCCCCCCAAGTTATATTTCAATCCCCGCCTGGCCCAGCCATGACCACAATCTGTTTACAAAACACACACAAAAAAAATCCTGTCCTTCTCTTTGGTGTCTAGTGGACCCCCACCTCTCCACCATGTCACCACTGAAAGACTGACAGTGCCTACCTCGCTCCCCCCCCCAGTAACCCGATCAGACCACTGGCACAGCCCTCCACTCACCTCCACTGCCAGCAGCCTGACTGAGCACTTCAATGAATCAGCATGTGCTTGTACAAGCATGCACTCATTCATTGACATACTCAGTCAGGCAGCTGGCTGTGGAGGTGAGTGGAGGGCTGTGCCAGTGGCTCGATTGGGTTACTGGTGGGGGATAAGGGTTGGTGCTGTCAGTCTGACAATGGTGACAGGGTGGGGGGGTCCACTGGACACCAGAGAGAGGGACAGGATTGTTTCCTTTGGTATTTTGGGGATTGGAACATAACTCGGAGGGGTGGTCTTTAATTCAGCTGCCAGCCAGTGATTGGCAGGGGGGATTCTAAATGAATTCATTTGGGCTGGTGTGCAACTGGTGGGGGTGAGGGGACCACTAGACACCAGGGAAAGGGATGGGAATGTTGGCAATTGATGGGCAAAAATGCTTGGCAAAATTGCGAAATTTAGCAAAATATTTTGCACTGTGAAATTGACAATTCACTCAATTTTGCTGGCAAAATTAAATTTTGCAACATCTCTAGAATAGGTAGCAATTTCTTAGCAGTAGAAGGTGAGGAGAAATGCTGTGCCTGGTACAATGTCTGTTATCCAAAATGTTTTTTACCACTTAAGGAACGCCGCCTGGACTAAACCCCTAATTCCACCTGAGGACCTGTAGTCACTGGTGCATGGCTTTGTTACATCCAGGCTGGATTGTTGTAATGCTCTCTACTTCAGGATCAATTGAGAGGGAATCTCTGCCGACTGCAGTTGGTTCAGAATGTAGCAGCTAGGTTGCTGACAGGCCTGCCCAGGTCTTGTCACGTGACCTTGGTCCTGCAGGATCTTCACTGGCTGCATGTCAGGTGGAGGGTCATCTTCAAGGTGGGCTTGCTCACCTATATTGCCCTATATGGCTCAGGCTCTGGCTACCTGTCTAACCTCCTCACATCTGTCATTCCAATGTGTTCCCTCTGCTCCTCTACTGTGGGCCTCCTAGCAGTTCTGAGGGCCATACTGATAACCTCAGGTGACCATGCATTTGAGGTGGCTGGCCTGGTTCTCTGGAACTTGCTCCCCAGATCTCTGAAAGAGGCTTTGTAAGTGGAGGCATTTAAGAGGGGTCTGAAAAACTCTCTCTTTAAACAAGAATATTCTGATAACTGCAGTTGGTCTTAATGTCACCTATTTACTATTTATTATTATTATTATTTATTTAGGATTTAATTTATTGCATAAATTATAGACCCTGGGTCCAATATTCAAAACTTTGCCCAGGGGCAAATGTTTGCACTGTCTGATTGGCAAATATAGCCCACAGCCAATAGCACACAATATTCAGAGGAATAGCCCAGGGGCAAACACTGCTGAATATAGCGGGCAAATGAAGGTGGAAAAACATGGTTGTGAGTGCAGTGCAAAGACAGCCCAGCAAAGAAGACAGCTCTGAATATAGCAATTCACCAGTGCAAACAGCAACAGCGGCCCAGTGCACGCAAAACTGGAATCAGGCACAGGTGAACTACATGGCCTCTGTGGGTGCTAGCAAAGAAGTGATACATAACACCTGCAAACAACAGTGCAGCCAAAATACTGTAGAGCCACACTAAGGTTCAGACATGTTTGCCCACAGCACAAGTGAACTACATTGCAGAAACTAAAATAGGTCCATTTAAATCTAAGCTTTGCTCCCACCTGACAAGCCATATGATGTGCAACTGCTACCTATAGACGTATTTAGTGACTGAGGCCTTGTTCTTAACCACTCAGGCACTTATATCCTCATAAGTCCTGCTATCTGCTCTTAACCCCACCCTTTTAGCTTCTATTATCCTTCTGCCACCTTCCCCTTCATCCCTGCTCATCTACCCTCCCTCTCCACGCTGTGATCATTCCCCTTTTTTATTCCCTAACCCCTTCTCCCCTACCTATACTACCTCTTCTTCCTCCTTCCGAGACAATGGGTTATGGCTCTGCCTGTCCCCTTCTCCTTCTTACCCATGCTCCTCGTATTGTCCCTGTTACACTTAGGCATATGCTTGTTCAACTGTCACCAATTTGTTTTCTTTTGTAATTCCTCCCCTCATATATGCATTAGCCTCCTCATGTTCTCTTATTTGAATTTTCTAATATTATTTTTGTATTGTACTACTTAAACCTATTGTATATTGTATTCTCAGATGTGGAACCTCTGTAAATGAGCTCTTAGCTCAAAAGTTGTAATCTGAGACTTGAATTAATAAATAAATAAATAAGAATGCTGACGCACAAGATGCAAAGGTAATTACTGACTCCCTATTAGTGATGGGTGAAGTCAGCAATCTTCATTCCATGAAATAATTCACAAATTGCATGCAGTTCGTGAAGCGCAATTTTGCGGAGTGTGGATGAACGTGAAATGTGGAACTTCACAGGCAAAGTTCAACACTTTGCAAGGCAAAAAGTCCCTGGTATCTAGTGAATGCTCCCCCATCCCACCTGCCGATTGCCCACCCTAGTGTGAAATTACTTCTATTTTTAAGTAAATCTCTTGTGTCTAGTGCCCCTCCACCCACCAATCGCCAGCCCTAGTGTAAAAATATTTTTTTAATTTTTTTAAATCCCTGGTGTCTAGTGGTCCTTCCCCCACCCTTCGATCACTAGCCCCAGAGTAGAAATCATTTTTTATTCTTTTAAATCTCTGGTGTCTAGTGATTCCGCCTCCACTGATCATCAGCTCCAGTGTAAAAATAATTTATTCTTTTGCCCCCACCCCCCACCCTGATCACTGGCCTTAGTGTAAAATAATTTCTTATTTCCTAAATGCCTGGTCTCTAGTGGTCCCTCCCATGCCGATCGCCAGCTCCAATAAATTTTATTTATAATATCCCTTGTGTCTAGTGGACCCCCCACCGTCCCACCCCATCAAGTAGTGCCAACCACCCCGCTCCTCCCCACCCCGACCCCGAGCAGGCAACCATTACAGCACTACAATCTCCACCACAGCTGGCAGCCTGATTGAGCCGGAATGAATGAGCATGTAAACAGAAAGAACAAGTTATTTTTACACTAGGGCTGGTGATCAGCGGGGGACCAGGGGATGAAGACCACTAGACACCAGAGATTTAAAAGAATAAAAAAATAATTTTTACACTGGAGCCAGCAATCAACAGGTGGGGGGACCAGTAGACACCAGGGATGGAATTTGTTAAAATAATTTGCCATTTCTAACTTCTTCTTGCTTAAAAAAAAACAAAAGGAAGCAAAGTTACAAATGACAAATTTTTGATTAAGCGGGTCAGCTTCACGAAGTGATCTGTGAAAGCCAATTTGGCGAGGTTGCTGAAAATTTGCCAGCGAAGTAAAACTTCACCACATCTCTACTTCCTATCAGCTTTTGTTTATGGCAACAAAAGAATGCAGGACATGTTTGAAGAAGATCAGTACATCCTCTCTACTATGTTGGACCAATGTTTTAAGGACAAAATCATAAATTTCTTACCTCCTGATCATTATATGGAGACATTCTATGCCACAACTTAGAGAAGATGGCTGAGTCTGGATCAGCTGAAGATCTTGAGGGTGAGAATGAACACTGTGGATGCACAGAGGGAGAGGAAACAAATGCTGAAGAGGAGATGTGGCTTGTACCAGGGGCATTGCTGCTGGAATGCATATCTGATAAATTTCATAGAATTCTGCCAGCAGAAAAGGACCGACTGGCCCATCTAGTCTACCAGAGAAGTGGACACCCTCCCCCCTACCATCTTCTTCTCTGCCCTACCCTTCCTCTTCCATTAAGACCCATATAGCTGTTCCATGCTCTTTTGAACTTGTCCACCGTATCCACCCCTACAACCTATTCAGGTAATCTGTTCCATGGACCACCCACCACCTTCTCTGAGAAATGATGCCCCCTTACTTCCCCCTAAATCTACTCCCTTCCAGTTTGAAGCATGGCCTCTGGTGGTTGTGTTTTCACTCAGCCTTAGGATGCTGCCTCCCCTCACTTTGTTAGTTTCCTTCAGATACTTGAAGGTTTCCACCATACCCCCCTTTCTCTTCTCATTTCTAGTGTGTACAGACCTACTTCTTCCATTCTTTCCTCATATGGCCTCCCTTGCATTCCATTGACCATTTTGGTTGCCCTCTTCTGGACCCTCTCCAGCCTATCTTTGCCTCCGATACACACCCCCCACAGCAACATGTCAACAGCAACTGACACTACAGCAACAACAGTGCCAGGTCACTGTAGTGTTGGCGCTGGACCCCAACACTGTTTTCTGGGGGGTCTTGCACTCCTTCCCCTAGTCAGCTCCAACTCAAAGTTGATTAGTTTAATTGGGGGTGTGTGGGGGGGAATAGAAAACATGGGAGGCAGTGACCACCTTTATGACGACCGCAAATGCAGTCAACATAAAGGTTTCATTGTAACATCAGTTGACACATTTTTGGCCTCACTGCCATCATAGATCCTTTGCCTCCTTGCAGGTGCGGCCTCCAGAACTGCAAGCCATACTCCAGCTGTGGCCTGACAGACACTTTGTAGTGTGGCATTATCACCTCCCTCTTGAAGATTCTGAAGAAATTTGAGGTGGGCTTCAAGAAGTCTGTGGACCTTGATACTCAGCTGTAGGAGTACTTCGGGGACAGCCCAAGTTTCTCTTGTGGTCCTGATCCACTTAATTACTGGATCTGAAAGATACATGTGTGGCCTGAGCTGTTTCAGCTGAGTACTTTCAATCATGCCCATGCTGCAGTGTGTATTCAGTGTGTGTTTTCAGCACAACTGGAGCTATTGTGAGTGGCTGTTACACAAGGCTTAGCACTGGAAATGTGGAGATGCTTACATTCTTAAAAATGAATAAGGACTTTGGCCTAGGTCCTCCTCATCCATTGGTTGTGACCTTTGACACTTCATTCATAGGTAGTCCAAAGGGGGTTGGTGCTGCAGACACTGGATGTAAAGATGAAGAAGATGAGTCAGTGTGATATGAGACTGGCACCATTTGGATGTGGCACTACAGGTGGAAGTGCCATGTCATATCACCACACCAACCATGTTTCATCTTCTCCACAACACAATGTATGTCTGTCTGTTCTTGTCATACACAGGTCATGCTTGCTGATCTGAGATTACAGAAATGACGAAAGTACTTATAATGTCTGTATTCCTGTACTTTAGTGCTACCTACAGAAATTTCATCTCCTGTTTTCCACCAGACTGCTCTTCTTATGTCACTCCTGTTATCAATCCTGCAGGAGTGTCAAGTGCTACAGGTACAAGGGGCATCTCCACTCACAGTCCCTACTACTGTCACCTGTATCTGGATAAGGTCAGGCATTTTCAGTCTCACCTCCTCTGTGTTTACCTGCTTCATGCAGTGGTATGTCATTATATCTAATGCTATGTATTTTACTATTTTATGTCTACCTGATGCCCTTATATTGCATCTGAAATCGGAGTTGCATGTTGGTGTGCGCGGTGTAGTCTGCCATATGTGTGCTACATTTTATGTTTTGATGACACTGCATCATGGTACATATGTCTTTAGGTACCATTAGGTAACTGCCATAAAATAGCCACATGCCATGGTACTGAGACCAGGAAGACAAGTCATTGACTCCACCTGCAGGCCCAGCACCACTTTGTACATAAATATTGTTCATATTATAATTTGCATTCGTGTTTCATGTACTGTATGCGTGTTTCATGAGGACAGATGAAGGAAATGTTACATCCAACCCCAAAAAACACCATAACAAATTTAAAATATCTTCAAAACACCCAAAATAACATTTTTAAAAAATTGTTTTGTCATTTTTTTGTCATGTTAATGTAATATAAAATGTTGTTAATAGTACACTAGTTGTTCAGACTGTAAATAGAAAGCAACTGCAGATAGACAGGTGTCACTCTTTTATGTGTTTCCCCGAACATCCCCTTAAAGAGAACCTTTCTTGCAGTTTCTTATTACTAAAACACAGAAACAAGGAGCTCCCTTAACTCAAAGATAGCTTCTCGACAACGCTTAAAATGTTTTTCCAGTGTTCTCCAAAGGAAGGAAGGGGATATTAATTTGCTCCTGAGGGGCTGGCCACATGACCCCTTTCCAGTTCATGATAGCCAGATCCACCCCGGTGCTCTGAAGTTTTTGGCATGAGGTTGTCTTTATATCATATCAAATGAAATAAAATTTATGGCCCAGATATTCAAAAGGGTTGTGAATGGCACAACGGTGTTGCACCATGCACAACCCTCTGATGCCCCGGTGCGATATTTAAAGGGGAAAAGTGTGCGCACAAATCCTAATGCGCTGGGGTGCATCAGTAATGTATGCAGGTACAGGAAGGAGGTGCGTGCCCATGCATAAACTGCACAGCCCGATATTCAGCCCAGGCCATGCAGAGTTATGCAGGCATAACCCCTACCTGTGCCTGCAAAAAGCTGAGCCTAAAAAAAAGGAACAAGTCGAGGGCCACCCACAGGTGAGCTGCCACATTGCAGGGCGCAACACAGCAGCTGCCACCTGTGGGTGGCCATCGGCTGTTCCCGCCGCACCTGGTGGCGCCCCCCCATGCCCCGATCGTGGGCATAACAGTATTCCCCGCCGTTTAGCCCAATCGTGGGCATAGCAGTAGTCCCCCTCCCCGATCTGCCCAATCGCGGGCATAACTGTAACCCCGATCAGCCCGATCGCAAGCATAATAATTACACCTCAGTAGCCCAATTTCGGGCATCAGTATCCCCAGGTCCAATATCCCTGGTGGTCCAGTGGACCGCACAGAGCCCGATCAGGGTGGCATTCTCACCCCCAAAGTCCGAACCGGAGATCTAGGTGACCCCCACCCCACTCCACACAGCGATCCCCACCACCGGCTTCCCCTTGTCAGCCGGCAGGTGGCAGCACTTATGCCTGCCACCAGCACCGCCGACCGACAGTTGTGGCGATGCATGCTATTGGAGAGCTGAGCCAACGGGCATGCAGCTCTAGGTCGATAGACAGTCCAGATATGTGAATGAATTCATGCACATATCTGGACTGTCTAGTATGGTATGGGCTGCACACCCATTGGCTCATGCTCTGAACCAGTTGGCATGCAGCCATAATGAGCTGTCAGTCGGCAGGCAGCGGAGCGGCAGGCGGTTGGGGTGCTGCCTCACGCCAGCTGATGGTGGGGAGCAGGATGGTGGGGCTCTGTGGGCAGGTGGGGGGTCCACTAGATCACCAGGGATTTCTGACTTGGGGGGGTGAGGAATGCTGCCCGCGACTGGCTCTGTGCAGTCCACTGGACCACCAGGATATTGACTTTGGGGGATACTGATGCCCACGATCGCTACTTGGGGTGTTACAGTTATGCCTATGGATCGGGCTGACTCGGGGGTTACAGTTATGCCTGCGATTGGGCTGATGGGGATATTGTTATGTCTGCGATCGGGCTAACATGGGGGACTACTGTTATGCCCGTGATTGATTAATCATGGTCCACTGACCGCCAGGATAGGAGATATTCATTGTCCCTTATGGGACATCCTGCGATCGGGCTGCAGTGGGTATCAGTCCTCGACGGCCGCTTCGGCAGGCGCTAGGCGCAACGTCGATCGGCACACCTGCATGCTAATGGCATGCACAGCTGTAATCAGATGCAAATGGCCCCCATGCGCCTTGCATAAATTATGGCCCCATTTGGCATGTCAGCCTTTGAATATCGCAGGTGCTGTGCATGGTGCAATGGAACTTGTGCCACCGCATCTCAATGCTCCACTCTGACCACGTGCTGTGCCAGTTCCACTGCATCATGCACAATCAGAAGTGGCTGAAATATGCAAATTCAGCAGTTGCACCACAGCGCAACTCCGTTGAATATCGCCCTGGCCACACCCCTGCGCAACTATTTTGAGCGGCGCAGAGGCTTGCGCCACAAATTGGCACAGTTTGAATATCTGCGCCTATTTGTGAAAAGGTGCCTTTCCAACGATTAAGGCACCTTTACGTAAAATCAATAAAATACATCAAAACAATTAAATACAGTAGATAAAACAATCAACATATTAAAATACAAACAGTCAACAGATTTACAAACAAGATCAGAGTCCATAATAGTTAATCTTAATCTTCCTCTGGAAATGCCAGGCCTAAGAGGTAAGTTTTCAATTCTGTTTTAAAACTTTGGACTGTCATGCACTCCTTCATCCAATGAGGTAGAGAATTCCACAGGGTAGGGGCCACAAATGCAAATGAATGGGCCCCAGATGTTTGAAGTCACACACTGGGAATCTCTAGCAATCCCTTGTCAGTGGATCAGAGTGGTCAGGAAGGGCAGTAGGAAGAAAGAAGATCTTGGAGGTTGCAGGGTCCCTGATTGTGTAGGGCTTTATAGGTCAGCAAACCGACCTTGAAGGTGATACACCACTGCACTGGCAGCCAATGCAGTCCATGGAGCACAGGTGTAATATGACTGGTTCTAGGTGTACCAGTCAAAAGCCTGGAAGCCACATTCTGCACCAGCTGCAGGCAGAAGATATCAACCCCTGATAACCCTAGGTACAGGGCATTGCAGTAGTCAAGGTGAGTGGTCATGAAGGCATGGACCAGTGTCAGAAGATCCTCAGGATGGATAAGGTGTTTCACCCAGGTGATATTCCTCAGATGGTAAAAACAGGTCTTGGCAATGGTTGACACCTGTGATTTTAGGGTCAGACTGTCGTCAAAAATAACACCCAGGTTTTGTACCTGATCCGAGGTGGTGAGCTGGATACACCCAAGGCAAAGACCAGAGGGTTTTCCAGTCGGCAAGCCCACCTCCCGATGATCTGGGTCCACCACCAACATCTCAGTTTTATCCAAGTTCAACCTCAGTCAACTAGCACTCATCCAGTCCTGGATCTCAGATAGGCAGTTATTAAACACTTAGAGAACATCTCCCTGCTCGGGTACAAAAGGCATGTACAGCTCAGTATCATCTGCATAGCAGTGAAAACTCAGACTGTACCACCTAATAATGTCTCCTAAAGTCAGCATATCTACAGTGAACAACATGGGCACCAAAATGGAGCCCTGAAGTACCCCGCAGGATAGGGGGGGAAGGATCAGAGGAATAAATTCCTGAGGCCTCTCTCTGCTTCCTACCCTCGATGAAAGATCAAAACCATCTGAGGACAGTACCCGACAATCCACAGATGAACCGCAGGCACTCCAGTAGCACACCATGATCCACAGTGTCAGATGCCACAGAAAGATCAAGGAGGATCAAGATGGAATGGGTCCTCTAATCTCTTGCCATTAAGACATCATTTACCACCTGAACAAGGGCCCTCTCGGTACTGTGCCTTTTTGTAAATCTGGACTGGAGAGAGTCATACACATTGTGGGTGGATAAATGATCATCCAGCTGCAACACAACCACCTGCTCAATAACCTTACAAACAAACGGCAGGTTAGAGACAAGTCTGTAGTTTGTGAGACAGTCTGGGTCAAGGGAAAGTTTTTTCAGCAGCAGTCATACAACTGTTTCCTTCAGGGGATCTAGAAAGACCTCCCCTCCAATGACTTCCAGACTATCTCAGCCAGGACCAGGCCGATTTCCTCAATGCACCTCACAAGGAGACGTGTTGGGCCAGGGGCCAAACTGCAGCTGGTTGGCCACAAAGTCTGAATGATCCCCACAATATCCATGATGTCCGGTCGGCCAAAGTTGGACCAGGCAATTTGGGTGCTCACAACCTCCCACCAACCTGTGCAACACCCTGTAGAGAAGTCTGGGCAGATACCGGACCTGATGCTGACAATCTTATCTGCGAAAAATTGAGCAAACTCATCACACCTTTCTTGTGACAAAGCTCCACCAGATTGCAGACAAATTGGATTGCACAATCCGTCAACAGTCTGGAAGAGTTGAGCTCGTCTATTCTGCGTGGAGGCAATCATCCTGTACAGGAATTCTGCCTTCTTACAGGTGATTGTCAATTGATAGGCAGTATAATGATCCATCAATCTAAGATTGTCAACCTCCAGACCAAACTTCCGCCTAGCCTTCTCTATCCCTCAACCCACTCTCTTCAACTCCTTCAAGGTCTTATCAAACCATGGGGACCTTAGGCGAAGAGTGAGAGGCTGACCAAAAACAGGAGCAATGGAATCCAGGGCATCTGTCGCCATCTTATTATAGGCAAGAACAAGATCCCCTGGACCCATGCATTCACTTGACAAGCCCGATAGGTCTAGCACTGCCACTAGGTCCTCTGTGGTCACCCCCCTCAAAGAGCAGTACCAGGCCATCTTCGTAGAGGCAGGCCCATTGCAGATAGCCATGAAACTGAACCCTATGGTGTGATGGTCAGACCAACTGACAGGTTTCACCACCAAATCAGAGCTCTCCATCCCCAGGAGGAACACCAGATCCAATGAGTGACTACCAATATGAGTTGCAGAGGAAATGACCTGTGTGAAGCCCAGCAAAGTCATAAGCTGGAGGAGATCTTGAACAAAATATGAGAGTTCATCAACCCAGGCATTGAAATCCCCTGAATTAACCATCTGAGGATCCCAGTACGACGTTGACAATGTAGTCTGCAATTCTCTCTTATCCCTGGGTGGATGGTAGATGAGCAGTATCCTGCACCCCAAACCCGCACCAATGATACACTCCAAGGATGTGGTGGACCCCACTGCCACATCCACAAGGCCCAGATCCACTTTAAAACAAATGTCTCACCCCCACCCCTACAATCCGTCCTTGGGATGTGTATCACAGAGTACCCAGCCAGAATAGCTGAGGCCAATACAGGGCCCACATTCTTGTCCAGCCAGGTCTCAGTGACGCATGCCAGATCAGATATCCCAACAAGATCTGCTATTATGGCAGTCTTGTTTTTAATAGACCTGGTGTTACACAACATCGCCAAAGTAGGATGAGCCATTGAGGAAGACTACGCTACCTGCCTACACTCAGCAGAACCCTTGGGTATGGGAATCAGGCAGGGAGGACCCCTATTCTGGAGCCATTTTGTCCCAGGGTGTCTCCTTGTCCCCACTACCTCTATCCGAGGTTATATTATAGGTAGAGCAAGGGGACACACTCCATTCACTTTTAATGGAGCATTCTTTTCAAAAATAATTTAATGATATTAAATCTGTTATGACTGATTGATGCCAGGGTTCAAATAACAAGGCTGTTACTATTTGAACCCTGGCATCTTTCAGTCCCCAAACCCTATTTAACATTGTTGTACAGTTCAAAGGTCAAGAAAAGTTGTGACATCATTCTCATATCACATTGATACCAAAACAACTTTTTGCCTTTAAACCATGTGGTGGTATTATCGCCACATGCCACAGCCTCTAGAAACTTTCTGTGAGAGGTCTCACAGTGTCATTTGCGATCACCCTTGAACCAAACACCTAAGTACCTACTTCCACCTTGAAATTCAGGTTATCACATTGAAATCATCTGAACTGCCACTGAATAGCAATCCAACCAAGTGTGATGCAAGAAATGTCATGCGGCACACTCTGGTGGGCAGGGGTGGTGGAATCCACAATATAAATGGCATGATAGAGTACATTTTCTTATCAGCAGAAAAACACAGATGGACCCATTCTGGTAGGGGTTTTGATCACCGCAGGGGACTTGCGGCAGGGTGTTTGATGCAAGTGATGACTTACGCCAAATGGGGAATCTGCGATTCTAGAAAGCTGGCTGCTGTAAGTCCTGAACGTAGCACAGTTAGACCAGCTGCCCCCCTGATCTAACTTTGCCTCCATGAAGGTACCCTTTTTACAGGGCTTGCTGCGGTAAAGTGGAAAAACTGTTGCAGCTGTGCTAGCCTTCTAGAACTGGACTGTGCTGCATCCGAGGGCACTGGCGTAACTGCATCAAACTTTGCAATGGATGCAGGGCTTGATACAAGCCATACGTCCAGCTTCTAAAATCGGGCCCTGAGAGTCAAACCATCTAAGATACCTCCATACACACATAGAAAAGAGCCAGCAGAAAAAGAAGGCCAATTGGTCTATTTAGTTTGCTTATATTGCAGGGTCCATAACTTATGTCTCAGACCCTGCCCCTTCCTCTGTCAACCCTCCCTCCCTATTTACCCCCTCCAGGTCCCATGGGTATCCAGTGAGGATAGCAAATGAATGTGAGTGATTGTCAAAATGGCGACTCATAATCAGTGCTATCTTCATGGGCTACTCTGCAAGGGTAATGACTGTATATGAAAGCGACAGTAGGAGAGGGCAACCGGAAGGGGAGAATAGCGAGAGGAAGGGGAAAGATAGGGAAGAGGGTTTGCCAGGGGTACTGTGCCTGATGCAGCCGATCTAGCTGTGTGGTGTGGTGGTGAGGGTGACTAGCTCTGGCACAGCAGGTGCTGGGTTCGGGGCTGGGGACCAGGGGGAAATATTTTGCCACTGGCTGACACTGTTTTTTTTTGTAGCAATCCAGAGTGTCACCCCTTCCCTGATGTGCATCCCTCCTGGAGATGATAATCCTTTAACGGGGGAGTGCGGGGGGGGGGCAAAGCCCCTCCCGCATAAACACTTGAATTTTTTGCCAGATGTCTGTTCGCTGGCATGTGTATCTTGCTAATTTACTTTTTGGCCCTATATGCTCGCCACAATAGTGATCACTGTTTTCCGATCACTATTATGACATGAAACCAGTCCCATAGTGTCCCTTTATGCCTATCCCAGGCCCTCTTGAAAAAGGTAAGAAATTATTTTTACACCATTTACTGCCCATCTATCTTCCTTTCCATTCCAGTTATGTATTCTGATGTGCTTTGATGATTTTTTGATAAAAAAATAATCTAGCATTGGGGTGCCCCCAGATCTACATAGAGTTCCAATCTCCTCAACAGCTACTGCTTTTAATTTTCATATTTCTAAGACATTCTATGACATCAGTAACTCCCATTCCATGCATTTTATCTGAATGGCCTGGAATGGTGTTATTGATTTCATAGAATTTTCAGGCAGTGTGAAGAGAAAGCAGCAACTGCTAAGGAGAGAGGGATTCATGTTAGTTACAAAGACAACAAAATTAGCTTATTAATTTAACAAAAAAAAGATTAAAAACATATCAAAATATTGAGCAGCCAACAAAAGAACAACTGGAGGGCATCCATCTAGAAGTGTAAGAACTGTTTCCTATCACCTTTAAAGCTACCCACCTCTGAGACCACTTCTTCCGGTAGCATGTTACAGTTGGCTACCATCCTTTCTGTAAAGAAATGCTCTCTAACCTAAACAGAGAGTGGTGGTAAACGGTATACAGTCAGAAGAGATGCAAGTCACAAGTGGAGTACCTCAGGGATCAGTCCTGGGGCCAGTTCTCTTCAATATCTTCATCAGTGACATTGCAGATGGACTGGAGAGTAAGGTTTGTCTGTTTGCAGATGACACCAAGTTCTGCAACAGAGTAGATGATCCAGATGGGGTGGGCAGAATGAGAAGAGATCTGGATAAACTAGCAAAATGGTCAGAAGAGTGGTAACTGGGGTTTAACGCAAAGAAGTGCAAGATCATGCACATAGGGAAGAGAAACCCTGAAGCCACCTATAGGCTGGGAGAGGAGTTGCTGGCAGTCGCAAGGGAAGAAAGAGACTTGGGCATCATCATCATCGATAACCTGAAATCATCCAAGCAGACAACTAAAGCAGTAGGTAAGGCTAGGGGGATGTTGGGGTGTATTAGTAGGGGTATCACAAGTCATAAGAGGGAGGTAATAACCCCACTTTACAAGACACTGATTAGGCCCCATCTGGAGTACTGCATGCAGTACTGGAGGCCACACCTTCATAAGGATATTAACCAAATTGAGGCAGTCTAGAGAAGGGCAACCAAAATGGTGCAGGGACTGCATCAGAAAACATATGAGGACAGATTAACGGAGCTCAATATGTATACCCTAGAGCAAAGGAGGGAGAGAGGTGATATGATCGAAACATTCAAACACCTTAAGGGCATTAACAAACTGAAAGAGTCTAAAATGTTTCAATATAAGAAAAATAGCAAGAAAAGAGGAAACAGCATGAGATTAGAGGGAGGCCGATTTAGGGGTAATGTGAGGAAGTTCTTTTTCACAGAAAGGGTGGTGGATGCATGGAACCGCCTACCTCCGGAAGTGGTGGATATGAATACAGTGCAGGGCTTCAGACAGGCATGGAATAGGCATAAGGGAGCAATACAGATGAGCATGAGTAGATATGCCATTGACAGAGCAAAGGTCGATGGCACATTTCATAAGGTAGAAAAATAAATGGGCAGACTGGATGGGGCTTGCGGTCCTTATCTACTGTCAACTTCTATGTTTCTATGTTTCTGTTTTATTAATCTCCCCCTACCAACTAAACTGTGCCCCTTCTTGGATCTACTGTCTCTTAGTTTGAAGAGAGCTTCCCTATTCACCCTATTTATCCCCTTCAAGTATTTGAAGGTCTCTATCAAGTCGCCTCTTTCTCTCCTCTCCTCTCATCTCCTCCAGGGAGTACATTCTCAGGGATACCAGCCTTTCCTCGTAAAGCTTTCCCTGCTGACCTGCAATCATCTTGGTCACCCACCTCTGGACATTCTCCAGCAGGCTGTTATCCTTTTTAAGTTATTGAGCCCAGTATCTCACTCCATACTCTAGATGTGGTCTCACCAGTGGCCTATATAAGGGCAGTATAACTTCTTTCCACCTAATGCTGATTTACCTGGCGATACACCCCAGCTACTGCCTTTTTGTACTGCATGAAGTACTTCAGGTCACTAGCTATCATCACTCCCACATTCTTTTCTTTCTCTGTTGTTGCAACCTGGATCCTCCCCAGGAAATACTCAGCCCTTTGATGTTTTACTCCAATGTGCATAACTTTGCATTTCTTGGCATTGAAGCCAAGTTGCAAGATCCCTGACCATCTCTCAAGTTTTCTGAGGTCTTCCCTCAGGTCTTGTATCCCTTCCACTGTGTCCACCCTCCCACAGAGTGTAGAGTCCTCTGCAAACAGGTACATTTTGCCCTTAATGCTCTCCCCAATTTCACTGATGAAGACATTAGACAACACCGGTCCCAGCACTGAGCCCCGTGGAACCCCGCTGGTGTCTTCCCTGGTGCTGGAAAACTCTCCCTCTACCATCACTTTCTGGGTCCTGTCCCTCAGTCAACTTTCTACCCACCTTGTCATTTTCTCTCCAACCCTGAGATCTGCCAGTTTCCTGATCAACCACCTGTGGGTCACTGAGTCGAAAGCCTTACTGAAGTCCATGTAAAGTATGTCTACTGCTTGATCCGTCGACTTCCCTGGTGACCCAGTCAAGAAAGTCACTCAGGTTCATTCGGCATGATCTTCCTCTCACAAATCCATGCTGCTTCTCATCCTGGAGTCCACTGTCTTCCATGTACCTTACCAGCCTCTCTTTAAGAATGGTCTCTATTACTTTTCACATGATGAAGGCCAGACTGACTGGCCTATAGTTCCCCAGGTCATCCCTGGGTCCTCTGTTGTGGAGAGGCACCACATGTGCCATTCCCCATTCCTGCAGCACCATGCCCCACTCCAGGGAACTATTGAAGAGGCTCACCTGCAGCCCTGCAAGCTCCTCTGCCAGCTTTCTTACCACCCTTGGCTCTATGCTGTCAGGTCCTAGTGACTTGTCTACCTTTAGTACCAGCAGTCCGTACCTCACTCTATGTGCTTCTGTCACTACATCTGTGCCCCCCCCCCTTTCCCCCCAGATGGCACTGGCCCAACTTGTTCTCTATTGAAGACCGAGCAGAAATAATTGTTCAATACCTCTGCCTCCCTTGTTCCCTTCTTACTCCACCCACTCCTCCCCTTTCCCAAGCTTTCCTGTCCCTTCCCTCTTGTCAATTCTCTCGCTTATGTAGCAAAAAAAGGCCTTCTATCCCTCTTAATCCCTTCAGCTATTTGAAGTTCCTTTGGTCCCTTAGCTTGCTGCACTACCTTGCCTACAACTTTTGCCAACTTCAGGTAGTTTTCCTTGTCCGCCTCATTCACAGTCTTCCTGTATCTCCTGTAGGTCATCCTCTTGTCCCTCACCACCCTGGCAAACTCAGAGTTAAACCAGATGGGTGATTTGGCCCCCCGAGGTCTTCCCCCCTAAGCCTAATACACTCTGCTATGGCCGTTAGTATAGCCTGTTAGGTGATGGTTCATTTCTGATCCATCACCATGTCCACTCTGATGCCCTCTAGCTGTATCCTTATCACCACTCCCATCCTCTTGAAATGTACCCTCCTGAAATCTAGGACTTTGGTCTTGGTGGTGATGCCTCACCCACCCATATCCTACTTGAACCATGCTGTGCTGTGGTTGTTACTTCTCAGGGGTTCCCTGACCGTTATCTCTTGTACATGTTCCTCATTTTTGAGCACTAACTCAAGGATTGCCCCCTCTTTGGTGGGCTCAGTGATGCTAAGAGTCAGAAACCCACTCTGTATAGCATCCAGGATCACTTGGCTCCTGGCACAGGATGTGACCAGTGTACCCAAGTCCACTTTGGGCAAATTAAAATCTCCCATCACTACCACCTCCCTCTTTCTTGCAGCTTCCAGCAATTGTGAACTCAGCTTTTTTGTCTCATTTCTCCTTCTGGTTGGGTGGCTATAGACCACCCTCAGCCTCACCTTCTTCCTTTTATTGGTCTGTAGCTAAATCTGTAATGTTTCCACCCCCTCCTTTATGTCTCCTCCCTTGAGCTTGTTATCCCCTCCCTGATATGAGCCGCCACCCCCCCCATTCTCCTATCACCCTGTATCTTCTACATAGCTTGGTCCCAGTCATGGTGTGGTGTAGCCCAGGTCTCAGTAACTGCTGCTATGTCTACCTTCCCCTCCACTGAGAGCACCTGCATGTCTGCCATCTTGTTACCGAGACTACGAGCATTGAATGACATCACCCTCCACCTCAACTCTGCCACTCTTTGTCTGCCTTCCTTTTGTGCTTTTCCGCACCCCCCTCTCTTGTACTCTCCCCCTCATCCCCTATACTTACTTGCTCCCCATCATCTCCACACCCATCCTCCTGATTACTACTGCCAGTGTGGGGGAGATGTCCACTGACCTCCTTGTTCTAGAGTTCTGGGCTTACTGGTCCTTTCTTCCCCCCTTATGAGTTTAAACTCAGTTCATTGGCTATGTACTCCACCAGCTTGTTCTTGAGTACAGTTTAGCCCTTCCTACTAAAATGTAGTCTGTCTGCTGAATACAGCATCTTGTTTGAACCATGTGCCCCCTCAATCAATGATGCATCTCAGCCCTTCCTCCCTGCAGCAGCCCTTCAGCCAGCCATTAAACTCATCTCTTCTCTCATTCCTGACAGTGCTGGCTCTGAGGGCTGGTATCATTTCGAAAAGGCCAGAGAGCTCACTGTCTCCTTGCAGGCCTTTGCCACTTCCCAGAACCTACCCTGCAACACTTCCACCTCTCCCTCTGCTAAGTTGTTGGTTACAAGGTTGATTACCAAGTTAGGTTTTCCATCAACCTTCCTTATAACTTCACTGATTCTTGGTCCTCCCATCCCCGCTGTCATCCCCGGCATACAAACCACCATCCTTCCTGCCTTTGGGTTCCCCAATGGATACCAAGCTTAATTATGGAATCACTAATATTTACCACTCTTCTGTCCTGTGCAAGTGTGGTTTCCAACCTCCTATCTTCTTCTATTACACCAACTACTTTCCCACCAAATTGATCTCTCTGAGTTATCTTCTTGTGACCTCCAACACTATCCCCCATTGCTTCCTTCTTTTCCTTGCTCCCCTTTCTCCCTGGCTAGCCTTTCCCTCATTTTCCTTTATCCTGACTCCTCCATTCCCCCATCCTCCACTCCCACCTGCCTACCCCTCCTCCCTGCCTTCCCAAATTACTCATCTTTCTCCTCCCCTTACCCTCAGCCTTCGACTTTGGGTCACCTTGATCTACCAACCCACCAGCTGAGTCACCTTCCCCTAAACTGCATACCTGCTCGATAAGGGCACCCCAACATCAGATCCCACCCTTATTCTTCCTCTCCCATTTCCTCCCCTTCCAGCTACTGCTGAGCCTCTCACCCACCAAACATTTCACCTAACTACTTGCCATTCCTCCCCGCTGGTTCTCCAGGATCTTTAAGGAGATTTTAGCTGGACACTGTGGTACTCTTCCTGCTCCTGACTCATACCTGTAGTCCACCTTCCCCTGGGCTGCCCCATCTACCCCTTGCTCTACTGCTCTGTTTCCCTGTCTCCCAACCCCACACTCTCCAGCTCCCATCTAAGCATTCTTACCTCTGCCTTGAGCTGTTCCAGGCACCAGCACACCAGAGACTCCCCTTCTCTCCACATCATCACCAGAAATACTGCAGCCCCACATCCATTACAGTTTTCTATCATGTGCATTTATGAATTTCTCCACTGCTGCCCATCCCAGCTATCCTTCTCCTTCTCCTTGTACCAACTCCTATTTCCCCACATCCTCCCTTCTCAGCCTATCCCTGCCTCAGCTATGTATCTCAGCTATGACACAGTTAGCGCTGTGTTTCGTTTACAGATTACCCTCAAGTCCCCTTTTATCTGTTAGTCACTCCTGCCTCGACTCTTTTCACAAATGTAGCCTGATCCGAGTTGAGGATCAGTGATTTTTCCCCTTTTCTCCTTGCTTTGTACCCTCAAGCCCCTTCCTCGTCACCCTAATCAAAATGTAGGCTGACCCTGGTTCTGCTGTAGCTCTCTTCCCTTTTGCAGTGCATATTCTACCTACCTTGCCCCCTTATCTCAATTAATTTGAGCAGTGTGGCCTATGGCCTGTGGTCCTCCCTGTGGATGTCCTGCCAACCCCCCAGATGCCACTAGGTCAGATGCCACACTCCTGCTTCATGTCACTCACACTTTAGGGACAATTACGTTTTGGCATCGATTGGACCTCTGGGTAATATACAGGGACTACAGCCACCCTATTGGCTGGCTGTAATCACATGGTCTTTTGGGATCCCAAATAGTGCCATGTAACAGCTGCTGCTCTCCCAACCGGAGCCCACCCTTTGGTGCTTCCCCCCTCCTCCATGCACTCCCTTTACCCCCTCACCCATAGCAGACAGTAAGGAAATCACATTACTTTATACATACTTGCATAGTTGCCAGCAATTAGGCCTAATGGTCTACCTTGTCTGCCTGACCCAGCTCACTGGTAGTGTACAGTAGCTGCTGTACCTCCCCCCATTATTTCCCCCCTCCCACCCACTTCCCCTCCCTGTACACTACCAGTGATCACCATACCCTCACCCCGTACCATGCCCATGTGCCTGTCCCAACCCTTCTTGAAACCTCTCACACTTCCCAATTACACCAGATCATCTGGCACCACCACCCTGTCTGTGAAATAATGCCCCCTTGCCTCACTCTGTACCACCCCCCTGCTAACTTTAGACTATGGCCTCTCGTAGTCCCCTATGAATAATACAGGACTCAGCCCCATGAACAAAATACTACAGCAGCACTTATCTTTGCCCTGGTCTCTGCTCCTCCACTCCCGTTGGCATTCTCCAGCTGATTGTTACTCCAGCAGGCCTGCTTCTGGAAGCTATTGAGAACTATAGCTGCCCTATTGGATAACTATAGTCACATGATACCAAGACACCTCCAGTTGCATCACACAATGGCAGCTAATCTCCTGCCCTCAGCCAACCCTCTAGTGCTTCCACCTTCTACCAGTAGTCCCTTTACTGCTGTGCCCCTAGCACACAGTAAGGAAATCACATTACTTTATGAACAATGCAGAACTCAGACCCATGAAGAAAACACTGTAGCAGCACTTATCTCTGCCCTGTTCTCTGCTCATCCACTCCTGCTGGTATCCTCCTGCTGACTGTAACTCTGGCAAGCCTGCTTCTGGAAGCTATTGAGAACTACAGCTGCCCTATTGGCTGGCTGTATTCATGAGGTCTGTTGGGACTCCCAATGATGCTGTGCAACAGCCACTGATCTCCTGCCCTCAGCCCACCCTCTTGTGCTTCCCCCCTCCTCCCAGCACTTTCTTTACCCCAGCGCCCATAGCACACAGTAAGGAAATCTCAATAATTTATAAACAATAAAGGACTCAGCCCCAAGAACAAAACACTGCAGCAGCACTTATCTCTGCCCTGGTCACTGGTCCTCTGCTCCCATTGGTGTCCTCCAGCTGATTGTTACTTCATTGGCCCTTTTTGGAAGTTTTTAAGAACTACAGCTAGGTGTCTGACTGGCTGTAGTCATGAGGTCAATTGGGACCTCCAGTGGCAGTGTAGGACAGCCACCAGTCTCCTGTCCTTAGCCTGCCCTCTGGTGCTTCCCCCCACCTCCCAGCAGTTCCTTTACCTCCACACCCATTGCACTCAGTAAGAAAATCACATTAATTTATGAAGAATACATGACTCAGCCCCAAGAACAAAACACTGCAGCAACACTTATCTCTGCCCTGATCTCAGCTCCCATTGGAGTTCTCCGGCCGATTGTCCCAAACCATGTCCATATAATTGAGTCTTGTTGTGACTGTGCCAGTTATAATGTACAGCACTTTGCCATTTCTGTCTTTTAATGAATTCACAATACAGCCACTTTGGAAAACTTAATCATGCCTCTTAATATTTCTTTCGACACCAAAAGCATTGTGTGCAGAACCTTACAACATATAAATCAGTACATGGGTGACCACAATCAAGTAAGGCTGTGTTTCCATTTTGGAAATTATAACCTCATAATGACCTCTTGAACTTCACTCTTGAGGTATCTATGTTGTCGTCACTTCCCTTGATGGAAACACAGCCTTGTTGTGTATGGTCGCCCATATACTATTATCTATGTATTGTATACATATATACCATTTGATCAAATGAGAGGCAATATCTTTAATGATTGTCTCTTTGTGCCACACATCCTAAACACCTGAACTGGCCATATAGTCCAGTTGAGACAGCAAGCCACCATCCAGCCAGCCACATTCAGTAACCTGGTCACTTGAGCCAATGTAAGACCCGTGGCCAAGTAGCCACTAGCCAGTAGCCACCAGCCACCACCAGCCACCTCCAGTAACCTGGTCTCTGGCACCAGCAAGAGCCCATGTCCAAGAAGCCATCAGCAAATCTAAACCAACAAGTAGCCAGCAGCAGCTAGCAGCAGCCACTGCCAGCCACATCCAGTAAGCCTATCTCTGGCACCAGTGTAGGACCTGTGAGCAAGTAGCCAGCAGCCAGTAGCCAGCAGCCAAAGCCAACCACCAGCCAGCCATAGCCAGCAACCAGTCAGCCAAAGTCATCCTGTAACCCAGTCTCTTGGACAGCATAACAGCTGGTCAGTGCCATCTACCAGACAACCAAAGCCAGCCACCAGTCAGCTGAAGTCATCCTGTGACCCAGACTCTTGGTCCAGCATAGCAACTGGTCCGTGCTGGCCACTAGCCAGGCAAAAGCAGCCACCAGCCAGCCAAAGTCATCCTGTAACCCAGACTCTTGGGTCATCACAGCAACAGGTCAACGCCAGCTGCCAGCCAGCCAAAGAAGGTCACCAGCCAGCCAAAGCTAGCAACAAGCCAGCCAGCCAGCCAAAGCCAGCCACTAACCTGTCAAAGCAAGCCACTGGCCAGCCAAATCCAGCCACCAGCCTGCCAAATCTGGCCACCAGCCAGCCAAACTTAGCCACCAACCAGTCAAAACAAAAATAAACTTCCCTTCATCAACCTGGTCTCTTGGGCCAGTGTAAGATCGGTTGCACACAGACAGCCAGCCAAAGCCAAAATGAACTTTCCTCCAGTAGCTTGGATGTTTGTGCCAGAACAAGACTTGTTGCAAACAGACAGCACCCAAGCCTACAATGAACAGTACCAAAGCATCATCCTCCACCACTACAATGAAACTTAGCTCCTTTTTCCAACATAACAACTGGCAGAGCCATACATACATCACCAAAGTCACATCCAGAACTGAATGGTGCATTCTGAAGGTTTTCTTTGTCTACTGTGATGGTGGATGTGACAGTCACGTCACCTGCACACATTATTATTAAGGTCTGTTCCCCTCCACAGGTCCTCGGGGTGTTATTGCTCCCCCAGACTAAAATGTCCTTTTTCTGTTCCCTTGTGTCTCCCATTCTGCTGGTATAACCACTGATAGCAACAACATCAGCAAGCATCCTCCAACTCCAAAACCTCTTCCAGCACCAGGGCACGCCTGATGCATCCTTTACCTGCTGTGATGGTGTGTGTCTCAAACAGTGAGCCAGCACACTTGGCTACTAATGTACATTTTCCTCCACAGGTATGTCATGACAGTACTCCATACTGTTAATGGCCTCTGTCTAAAGCTGCCTTTTCCTGCCCCTTTGTGTCTCATTGTCCTGTAGTTTATAGCCATCTCCAGTGGGGTACCAGCACCAAGCCACCTCCAGCACCAAAAGTCTCCTCCAGCATTGCAGACCCAATCTCTTGTGCCAGCATAGTTCCAGGCACAGTCAGCCAGCCTCCTCCAGCACTAAGGTAGGGTGTATGTACACTGAAGGATACCTTCTTCTCATATGATGGGAGCGTTCAAAATAGCTATCCATTATGCTATGCTGCTGCTAATGTGGGTATAGGCACCTCCAGTGGGGCACCAGCACCAAGTCTCCTCCAGTGCCAATGCCTCATCCTCCAGCAGCACAGCCTCCTCCAACAGCACTGCAGACCTGGTCTCTTGTGCTAGCGTAGTTTCCAGCACAGCCAGCTAGCCTTCTCCAGCACTAGGGTAGGGTGTGCCTTGAAGGGAACCTTCTTCTGCTGCTGTGGTGAGTGTCTCAAACATGTGTCAGTAAGCTATGCAGCTGCTAATGTCCATTTCTTTCCACAGGTATGTCAGTATTCCATACTGCTAATAACCCCTGACTAAAACTGTATTTTTCTGTCTACTTATGTCTCCTTGTCTTGCCAGTATGGCCATCTCCAGTGGGGTGCCAACCTCAAGCCTTCTCCAGCATCAAAGCCTCCTCATTCTGCATTGCATTCCAGTCTCTGTACCAGCATAGATGCTGGCACAGTCAGACAGTCCCCTCCTGTACTAGGGTGTACCCTGAAGGCACCTTCATCTGCTGCAGTGGTGAGTGCTGCAAACAGTGAGCTACCACACTTGGCTACTAATGTACATTTCCCTCTACAGGTATGTCATGACAGTCAACCAGGCTTTTATGCCCTGACTAAAACTGTCTTTTCATTTCCCCTTGTGTTTCTTGGTTCCACCATGTCATGGTGACAAGAAAAACAGCAACGGTCATTAGGGCACAAGCACAATGCTAACGGCGAACATCATGCCCATCAATTTTGCATCCCCACTCCCAGTGCACCCAATGCCCTGGGGCACATTCTAGCTGTTTGTGGGGGGCTGTGCCCCACCCGCCAAAGCATGGGGCTTCACCCGATGCACACCCCATACTTAAATGTAATCACCTCAAGTCAGAGGTGTATGTGGAAGGTGGTGTAACACCTGGAAAGTGCTGTCCTTGCTGAGCACCACAAAATCCAGTTTGTGTGCATGATGGGAGAACTAGTTTCAGCACTCTAATTGCATTGCCTACATAACAGCTTACATTGTCTCCTTGTTCTGCAGGTAAAGCCATCTACTGTGGAGCACCAGCACTGAGCCTCCTCCAGCACAAAATACTGCTCCAGCACCAAAGACTCCTCTAAAACCAAAGCCTCTTTCTCCAACACCAAATCCTACTCCTTCAGCACTGCAACCTGCTGTCTTGTACCAGTGCAGATCCTGGCACTGCCATTGACAGTGAAAAAATGGTGAATCAACCCATCATCCTCCAGCACCATGGCCAGGCTTCATCAGTAGTAGAAAAGGAATGGCTGACATGATGCTACAGTACAATGGTTTGACTTCTTCTAAACTACTGCACCAGAATGCTATCCAACCTGAACATGACATCCAACTACTGAACATGGTATTCTGAATCTGACATGACCCCCAGTGCTGCAGCATCATCAACAAACATCACCAGCTCAATAAACATGTCAAGAAAAACAAATGGTGTTCACATTCACATACAAAGCTATAGGACGGGTGTGCTATGCCTTGAACAACAATGCTGAAGGCTATGATGACATCACAACAGAAAAAGCTTCAGATCCAAATCCAGAGGGCCTAATGGCGGTACTGGACCTATCGGGTATTTCGGACGAGAGCATGGGTCCAGGGGACATGGTTATTGCCTATAATAAGGCGGTGACCGGGGCCCTGGATCGAATTGCTTCTGTAAATGTCAGTTCACTCCACTTCAGCGCCCAAAGACTCCCCTGGTTTGATGAGTCTTTGAAGGAGCTGAGGAGAGTGGGGCGAAGGCTAGAGAGCATGGCAGAAATCCTGCCTGTATGCCAACAAACTTAGATTGATGGATCATTATGTTATCTATCAATCGACAATATCCGTAAAGTCAGAATTCCTGTCCAGGGAGATTGCTGCTGCGAGAAACCGACCGGCTCAACTCTTTCGGACTGTTGACAGATTGTGCAATCCACTCTGTCTACAGTCTGGAAGAGATTTTTCACAAATAAAGTGTGATGAGCTTGCTCGATTTTTCACTGATAAGATTGCCGGCATTAGGGCGGATTTCAGCCAGGTTCAATCTACTTGGGCTTGCAGTGGTCGGCGAGGGGAAGCAAACATCTGTGTCACCTGGTCTGACTTGGTAGGTCGGAATTATGGACATTATGAGGATTGTCCAGACTGTATGTCCAACCAGTTGTGTTTGATCCGGCCCTACGCCACTTTTATTAGGTTGGTAGATATTATCTGTCCTATCATTGCTGAAATCGCCTGAAATCTTTGAAGCAGGGGATCTTTCCTGAACCCTAAAGAGGCGGTCGTTCGACCACTCCTAAAAACCTTCACTGAATCCGGACTGTCCAGCTAACTACAGACCTATCTCTAACCTCCCTTCTTGGGTAAGGTTATTGAAAAGGTGGTTGCACTGCAACTGGACGACCATCTTATAAATCATAATGTCTATGATACTCTTCAATCGGATTTAGGAAAAGACATAGTACTGAGACTGCTCTTGTCCGGGTTCTAAATGATCTCCTGATGGCGAGGGATCAAAGGCATGCTATTCTAGTCCTTCTTGATCTCTGCAGCTTTTGACACTGTGGACCATGGTGTGCTTCTGGAACGCCGCAGTTCCATTGTGGACTGTCTAGTACGGTCCTACAGTGGTTTCAATCTTTTCTCACAGGGCGGAGACATAGGGTTATCACTGAATTTATTCCTCTGATGCCGTCTCCTTGCCTTGTGGGTTCCGTGAGGGTTCCATTTTGGCACCCATGTTGTTCGCTGTCTATATGCTGCCATTGGGAGACATTATTAGCAATGGCTTGGGTTTTCACTGCTATGGGATGACACCCAGCTATATTTGTCCTTTAGCCTCGGGCAAGAAGATGCAGTCTCTAAACTTAACAACTGTCTATCCGGGATCAGTGATTGGATGAGTGCCAGCTGGCTAAGGTTAAACCGGATAAGACTGAGGTGTTGGTAGTGGACCCAGGTGCGTGCGTGAGGTGGGTTGTAGAGGCTGGTCTTCCCTCGGGCATATGGATCGATGGGGCCCAGCCGACCTCAGACTGGAGTGCGTAACCTGGGCGTTAGTATTGGCGACCGGTTTGCGCTGAAATTCCAGGTGTCATCTGCCATCAAATCCTTTTTACCATCTGAGGAATATTGCTCGGTGAAACACCTTGTTCCTCCGGCTGACCTCCGACATTAGTCTATGCCTTTGTTACTTCTCGCCTTGACTACTGCAATGCCCTGTACCTAGGGATGCCGGGGGTTGATATCCACCGCTTGCAGCTGGTGCAGAATGCTGCAGCCAGGCTTTTGACGGGGACATCAATGAGGAATCATATTACGCCTGTGCTGCGCGAACTGCACTGGCTGCCGGTTCACTGGCGGATCACCTTTAAGGTCGGTTTACTGACCTATAAAGCCCTACATGAACAGGGACCGCGATATCTGCAAGATCTGCTTGTTCCCTACCGTCCCTCACGCTCACTCCGATCCACCGACGAGGGATTGCTAGAGGTTCCCAGGGTCCGTTTAAAAACATCTAGGGCCACGGCGTTTTCTTATGCTGCCCCTACTCTGTGGAATTCTCTACCTCGTCGGATAATGAGCTTGCCTGACCGTTGAAAGCTTTAAATCAGAACTGAAAACCTATTTATTTCAAAAGGCTTATGGGGAGTAGTTATTGCACTGAATTGAAATTATTTTTATTGTTGTTTGTTATGCTGTATGTATGTTTTATATGTATTTAATTATTGTAAAGCGCTTTGATTTCGAAAAGCGCTTAAAATAAACTCTTACTTACTTACTTACTTACAGATCATAGCACCCACCAAACAAAAAAACACAGCACACTGGCGCCTTCAGCTGCTGCCGGGGTCTGCTTCTAAATAAGACATAGGAGTTATTTCAGCTATTTGCATTATTACAAGATGAGCCCTGTCTGCAGAATAAATCATCTCATCAATATGAAGTGTACTTGTTGACTCACTTGGGCAGTGAAAACAAGGTAAGTCACTAATCTCAGAGGAAATAAGGTAAGTGCAACAATAATTATTAAAAAGGTGTTAATTCTTTGTTTGTAGGGCATACTATCATTCATAATACTAAGTAACAGGGTAACTGTATACTCCATGGTTAACTCTTCATTTGTTTTCTATAGTGCTTGTTTGGCTTTAGTTGGCTGTTTATGGTGTGGTACTGGTACTAGAGTATTTTGGTATAGGTTTAGAATTAGGCTCTTTGGGTTTTAAAATCCGATTCTGATACTGCATCCAATCAGTCCATCAGAATTGGATTGGAGTTGGATTTAGATGCATCCAAAATCCAAAACAGACCAGACAGATCAGATTTTGGTGACTCTAAGCACCCTAAATGGATCGATATAATTTCTTTTCAGTAACATTAGGAACTACAGTATTTGCAGCAAAAATGCAGATTGGAACCATTGTTGTTCTCTCTTTGCAACCTTTGCAACTCTGCCATTGGGGAGATGATCAGTTACTTAAAGGGTACCTAAACAAGCAGTTTTTTAAAACTGCAAACTCCAAAATCTGGCTTTATATGGAGGTAAAGTAAAGGCTGCTGTTTACATGTATGGTAAAATTGCATTTATGTAAATAACATAAATGCAGTTTCACAGCTTTTGAAAAATGTAAACATCAGCCTTTCACATTCAAAAAACAGCCTTGGCTTCTCACTAAGATGTCTGCCAAGTGTGTTAAGTGATGAGTCATGATGACATCATTTGAGCCAGAGACCGAGATCAATATATATTTCCATAGTGCTTACTAGTTCTTCTTTCCCTCTTTATTTTGAATTGTTGTACCAGAATGATCAACACCATGTATTACCTCATGGATTATTTTGATCAGTACACATGTTAGGCTATGATTTTGTTCATTTTGTTTACTTTAACTTGCAGAAAATGTCTTGCAATCCAGCATATTGTTTCTTTGGCAGACTGCATTACAGTACAACACTTCAAATACCTGATGATCTAGTGGTTATTATGATGCACTGAATTTTGTTTTTTGTTAACCAGGAGAGACACACTAAGCTGACGGCTTGTTTGCAGGTGTGGCCTAGGAGCACTAGGAAGTTTAATGACTTGCTCAGGGTCACACAGCAAAGTACCGGTCTTGTTCAGTTCCAAAGCTCATGCTCTCTTGTTAATCCACAAATAAGGCTTTCTTTTTCCATGTGAACCCCCTGCACCTAGCCTGCCTTCTGTTGAACACCCCACCATCCATTCCCTGTCCTTAGTACTGCCTGGGGACGCATATGACCTTACGGTCTCTTGAAGAGAATTATCACACCTCAGATTGCAATCTTGTACCTCAGAGAGTTGTGCATACCTGTACTGATATACATCATAAGCTGACACTATTAAAAAATGCCTCCCAAATCACTCTCCAGTCCACATTCTCAATGTTTGACTTCTGCTCCCACAGTAAATATTAAGTGGATCACTACACTTCAACAGTTTAGGTGCAGCCCTGTCACTCTGAGTATTTGTCATCACTGGCTACTCTCATCCACAGTCAGGTAGTGATCACAGTGCTGGCAGCCCCACATTTCAGATCTCACAGTGATCTGCTCAGCGTCCTCCTTCATGTCTTCAACTAACCTGAATATAGCTGTACCCTGCTGAATAGCCTCTTCAGTCCCTCTCCGGCATTCATTCTTCTCACCAGCTCCTCACACCAAAAACTGGTGAGTTCACTACCCTTCTGTATCATGAATGTGGTTAGTACAGTCTCCCGTGTTATATTTACATATTAATAATAAACATGATGTTCTGGTAAGCCAGCCTGATAGCAGCTTGGCAGAAGTGGAAAAATAGGCTTTCCTACTCATATAAGATCTAAGCCACCTATGATTAGGCACTATTAAATGAAGTGCATAATGATGTACACACCTGTCATTTAATAGTGCCTAGTCAAAGGCAGCCTAGATCTTTTAAGGATAGGAAAGCCCATCATTCCCCTTGTTCCCTGCTGATATGAGCCTAACTTACTGGAAATATATTTTTATATTTCATATGTCAAAATAAAATGGGAACTGTACTACTTGCATTCATTATGCAGAAGAGTGATGAGCTCACCAGTTTTCGGTGTAAGGAGGAGTAGTGAAGACTGAATACCAGAGCAGGACTGAAAAGGTCACTCTTGCAAGGTACTGCTATATACAGGGAAGGGGAAGACAGAAGCAGAGAAATATGAGCAGATTACTGTGAGAAATAAGATGTGGGGTTGCCAGCACCTTGATTACTACCTGACCCCATTATCCTGGCCAACATTCCCCTTCCTATAAAACCAGAGCATGCAATTTTCCAAGGCTGTGTGTGGATATTAATGTATGGAACAGCTGCCACTTCACGTTCACTCACTTCACTATCAGTCTAGTATTGCTTGTAAAGCACTTTGGGATACAGTGTGTATGAAAACCACTATATAAATGCTGATTCTTATTCTTATTATTATTATTATTATTTTTATTTCCCATGGAAAAAGAGGACAAGACAAGCATATATTTGAGTTTCGAGAAAGTATGAACTCTAACATTGGACTGCACAAGAACTTTGCTACAAAAAAGTGGCGGCTTAGGGGGTGGTGATGGGTGTGGCTGCAACCCCCCCCCACATAGTAATGTACTTGCTTGCAGCTGCTGCTACATTTCACTTTGTTGAAGAAGTCTGATGTATTGATTGTACAAATGTTTACATTCATACTATG
The DNA here is from genome assembly GCA_016271365.2 of Neoceratodus forsteri. NCBI lineage: Eukaryota > Metazoa > Chordata > Ceratodontiformes > Ceratodontidae > Neoceratodus > Neoceratodus forsteri. Next base: position 273,565,707 of record CM057453.1, on the reverse strand, counting down.
GATTACATTTGTAGGTTCTGTCAAAAACATACTAGAAAAGAATAATAGCAGAAAATATAAAGGTTTAATAAAAATGTTAAAAAGTGCATAGTAAGCATGCACACCACCCCAGCATGCCCACTGTAGCATCTTGGATCCACTATAACCCCTAGACCATCAGGTTATTGAAGATTTGTACTGCACTCTGGTTTGCCACAGAGAAAGTCGGTTGGATCAAAACACATTTTCAGCATGTTAAAGTAAACAAAATGAACAGAACCATAGCCTAACATGTGCATTATACAAAATAATGCACATGGTTTTGACCATTTAGGTGGAACACTACTATGCAATGGGAAAAAAGAACTAGTTAGCACTACAGAAAGCCATCTATCTCTCTGACTTTGGCTCAGATGACACACATTTGGTGGCCATTTTAGGAAGCAGGTAAGACAGTTTTTTCTAAATTGGAAGGTTGATTTTACAATTTTCAAATGCTCTGGAACCACATTTAGGTAAATTATGTAAATGTAATTTTAGCATTAATGAATACAGCAGCCTTTCCTTTAGTCACCTACGAGTCAGATTTTTGAAAAGTTTGTTGTCAAAACGTTGTTTAGGTATCCTTTAAGTAACAGCAGATCATTGAAATAATCTTCTCCATTACACCACACCAATGCAATCATAAGCTGTCAGCAGAGGGACTACTCAGAAATCTTTGCCAGCTGTGGCCACCTACATTGACATTGTCAAAGCCACCTATATAACATAGGCAGAATCAACATTCCTCCTTTCCTCAACAAAGACAAGCCTGAAGGATGTATCAAACCACCAGGAGCAGGGAGACTGGATCCTAGATCCAAAAGCAGGCAAATGGAAGAGGGAATGGCACCAGATAATGTAGCCCAAATAGGTCCAATGAAAAGAATTAGAAGACAGATTCCTCCGAATCACTGCAATGCTACTGTAAACTAGGTAACGAAATCCAGGGACAGTTCTGCACTCCCAGCACAAGCAAGAACCAAAAGACATTTGACTGAATCAAATAAAGATTTATTCCATCAGGTTCAATTTTATTGTAATAATTTTTATTGTTTTCCAAAAAATAAGAAAAATGAAGAAAAATCATAATACAGTATACAGTCACATGTTCTGTAGATACATTTAACCACCCTATGTCTATTTCATAAGTACAAAGTGCCAGTACAGTAAGCAAGGGAAAGTTTAAGGGGTAAAGGAAGGAGGGGAAAGGGGGTTCAGACATATATCATTTTATTTGTTAGATACACATTAATATACTTCCTGGTGATATGAACACTCAGGTACAGGTGACAGTGACAGCCATATAATCAAGGGGACCTACCTCAGCTCTTATTAAAGGAGTTTTCCTGCCCAAAAAACTATTATGTAGAGGCATAGTATTAGGTTCTAAGGGGGTAGACTACTGTATCCTCATCAGCTCTGAGTAACTATCATGTAAGAGTACTCACCACAACATGGTGCCAACTCAGAGCGTCAACTTTGCTGGACATAAACACCTCAAATGGTACCTTTGTATATCTGCAACCAGACATATCCCTCTTCAGGGCATCCAGAGAAAGTTGGGTAAGAGTGTGTATAGGCTCTGCAAGAGACTGGACTGATCCTGGAATAGAAACAAGTATATCCCAAGCTTAAATCTGTACACAATGGATTAAACATTATACATATCATCATATACAGTTACTTTTACGTTTACTGAAAAAGTCTCATACTTATTATCTCCAATCTGACCAAGAAAAACCTGGGCTTCCCCACAGAGATCTGTTTTGTCATAGTACCTTTATACCAGCAGAGGAGGATGGAGGTGATCACCCTATCCCTGTTGGTGATTGGACCGTACCGAGATATTTAAGATAGGGATCCCAGCAGGCTTCAAAAGAGGAAAGTTTGGACTTTTGTAAATAGGATATCTTGTCCAGTTTGGACAAGATAGATAGGGACCCCAATATTTCTGCCATTGTAGGAATCAGAAGGGTTCTCCATTTACATAGAATGGCTCTTTTTGTTTGTAAAGCCAAAAATGCTATCCACCTGTATCTTAATGGGGATAGTTTGGGTATATCAACACAAATACCCAAGAGAAAGAAGAGAGGGCTGAGGGGAATTGATTGTTGCAGAACCCTAGAGGCAATTTCTTGTATCTCTTGCCATAGGGGGCTGGATTTTTGGGCAGAACCGCAATACATGCACTAGGTCACCCCCCCCCCCCGGCTGTTGGCATCTCCATCAATTGTCCTGATCTATTAATTTAGCTTTATGAAGAATGACTGGGGTTCTGTACCAGGAGTGTGCAATTTTATTTTGAATTAGTCTAGCTTTGGCATCTGTGAACCAGGTATGTGTATCTACCCACACTTTATCCCAGGTCTCAGAGGATATATGAGTCTGCAGCATCTTCACCCATCTTTACCTTGCTTCATCTGATTGAGACGGAAGAGTATCTCTAAGAGTAGCATATATATGACCTGCAAGGCCCGTAGCACAAAGTATCCATTTAGCCAAGGGTGAAGTTTTGTCACAACTTAATATGTGGGATAGAAGGTACCAAGTTGCATCTCTGAGTTGGAGATATCTCCAAAAGTCTGATTGTGGGATACCCCATTCTTGTCTCAAAGAGTAGAATGTCTTCAGAGCTTTATGATTAGGGGTCAACAAATCACCCAATTTAGTAATACCTAACTCCACCCAGTGTTTCCATAGGATTTCAACTCCTTCTATTGTAATGGGTGGGTTTTGCCAGATAGTGCCTATAGGAGAGTGGGAGGGGGTCCAAGTTCATTTTGCGATGAGAACTGACCCAGTTGTCTGTGGATGCAGTCACTGTGGGTGAGATAAGGTCTGTATTTATTTTACTGGCCCTAGACTTTTTGGGACTGCCGCTCTGTACAACAAGCATTTGTCAATGCCAAATGTTGATTGCGTTGGTCTGTTGAGCTCACTCAGTTGCCCTCTGTCACTGGCTCACTCTGTTTGTCCCGGTGCTGCAGGCTGCTCTTTTGTAGTGGGCTGCTGCCTGCTTTGGCACCTTGTTCTGCTGAGGAAGAAATATGCAACTGTCCCGACAGAGCTCCATTGAGGTGGCTGACTCCCCCTTTCTGACTCGCTCATTCTGTTTCTCCTGGTGCTGCAGGCTGCCCTTTGGTACTGGGCCTCGCCTGTGTTGGTGGCTTTTTCTACCCACAAAGAAATCCACAGCTGTCACAACAGAGCTCCATTGAGGTGGCTCACTCCACCTGTTTCACTCACTCATTCTGGTTCTCCTGGCACTGCAGGCTGCCCTTTTGTACTGGGCTCCTGCCTCTGTTGGCACCTTTTTCTGCCCAGAAAGAAATGTGCAGCTGTCCCGACAAAGTTCCGTTGAGCTCGCTCACTCCCCTTCTCTCACTCGCTCATTCTGTTCTGCAGTGCTGCAGGCTGCCCTTTTCTACTGGGCTCCTACCTGCGTTGCTGCCTTCTTATGCCCACAAATAAATTTGTAGGAGTTACAATACAGCTCTGTTGAGCTCACTCACTTGTTCATTCTGGTTTGCCTGCCACTGCAGGCTGCCCTTTGTACTGGGCCCCTGCATAGATTGCTGATTTTTTCTGCCCACAAACAAATCTGCAGCAGTCCCAACAAAGCCCCGTTGAGCTCACTGACTCCCCCTCCCTCACTAGCTCATTTGGTGTCTCTTGGTGCTGCAGGCTGCCCTTTTGTACTGGGCTCCTGCCTTTATTGGCAGCTTTTTCTGTCCAGAAAGAAATCTGTAGTAGTCCTGACACAGTTCCACTGAGCTCGTTCACTCCCCCTCTGTCACTCTCGCATTTCTTTTCTGCCGGCGCTGCAAGCTGGCTATTTGAAATGGGCTCCTGCCTGCATTGCCGCATTTTCTGCCCACATAGAAATCTGCAGCAGTGACACTACAGCTCCGATGAGCTCGGTCACTACTGCTCTGTCACTCGCTCATTCTGTTTCTCTTGGTGCCGCAGACTGCGCTTTTATATGGGGCTCCTGGCTGTGTTGGCACCTTTGTCTGTCCACAAAGAAATCCACAGCTGTCCTGACAGAGCTCCGTTGAGATTGCACAGTCTCCCTCTCTCATCGCTCATTCTGTTTGTCCTGGCGCTGCAAGCTGCTGTTTTGTACAGGGCTCCTGCCTGCATTGGCGCCTTTTTTTGCTCAGAAAGTAATTCCAGCAGTCCTGATAGAGCTCCATTGAGCTGACTAAGTCCCCTTGTCTCACTCGCTCATACTGTTTCTCCCACCATTGCAGGCTGGCCTTTTGTACTGGGCCCCTGCCTGTATTGACACCTTTTTCTGCCTACAAAGAAATCTGCAGCAGTTCTGACAGCGCTCCGGTGAGTTCGCTCACTCCCCCTCCCTCACTCGCTCTCTCATTCTGTTTCTCCCAGTGCTGCAGGCTGCCCTTTTGTTCTGGGCTCTTGTGTTGGGACCTTTGTCTGCCCTCAAACAAATCCGCATTAGTCCTGACAGAGCTCAGTTGAGCTCGGTCACTCCCCCCTCTCACTCAGTCAATCTTAATCTGTCCCAAACACTGATTTCCCAGAGTGACCGGGCTATTGTCTGGCAGGAGTGCAAAAACATATTGTAGCCAGGACGTGAAAAATGACAGCTGTAGTGTTCCTAAGGAGTTGTGGAAAAATGCCACTGTTGAAAATGTGGCATGATAGTATTACAAATTTGCGAAGTTACAAGGGTGCATGGAAACAGTTCAATGCACGCTTGTAACACAGTCATGTTATGGCAGTCCCGACAAAGCTCCGTTGGGCTCATTCACTCTCTTTCTCTCACTCACTCATTCTGTTCTGCTGGTGCTGCAGGCTGTCCTTTTCTACTGGGCTCCTGCCTGCATTGCTGCCTTCTTATGCCCACAAAGAAATTTGTAGGAGTTACAATACAGCTCTGTTGGAGTTCACTTCACTGGTTCTTGTTTTCCTGCTACTGCAGGCTGCCCTTTTGTACTGGGCCCCTGCATGCATTGCTGCCTTTTCTGCCCTACAAACAAATCTGCAGCAGTCCCAACAAAGCTCCATTGAGCTCATTGACTCCCCTCCCTCACTCGCCTATTCTGTGTCTCCTGGTGCTGCAGGCTGCCTTGGCACTGGGCTCCTGGGTTTCATTGATGGCTTTTTCTGGCCAGAAAGAAATCTGAAGCAGTCCCGACACAGCTCCACTGTGCTCGCTCACTCCCCCTCTATCAGTCTCGCATTCCATTTCTGCTGGCGCTGCAAGCTGACCATTTGTACTGGGCTCCTGCCTGTGTTGCCACATTTTCTGCCCACAAAGAAATCTGCAGCAGTCACAGTAGAGCTCCGTTGAGCTTGCTCACTACCGCTCTGTCACTCGCTCGTTCTATTTCTCTTGGCGCCGCAGACTGCACTTTTGTATGGGGCACCTGACTGCATTGGCACCTTTGTCTGTCCACAAAGAAATCCGCAGCTGTCCCGACAGAGCTCCGTTGAGGTCACGCAGTCTCCCTCTCTTATCGCTCTTTCTGTTTGTCCTGGCAGCAAGCTGCCCTTTTGTACGGGGCTCCTGCCTGCATTGGCGCCTTTTTCTGCCCACAAAGAAACCCCAGCAGTTCTGATAGAGCTCCGTTGAGCTCACTAAGTCCCCTTGTCTCACTCGCTCATACTGTTTCTCTCACCGCTGCAGGCTGGCGTTTTGTACTGGGCCCCTGCCTGTATTGACACCTTTTTCTGCCCACAAAGAAATCCGCAGCAGTCCTGACAGCGCTTCAGTGAGTTCGCTCACTCCCCTACTCACTCTCTCGTTCTGTTTCTGCCAGTGCTGTAGGCTGCCCTTTTGTGCTGGGCTCTTGTATTGAGGCCTTTGTCTGCCCACAAACAAATCTGCAGCAGTCCCGACAGAGCTCAGTTGAGCTCGGTCACTCCCCCCTCTCACTCGGTCAATCTTAATCTGTCCCAGATACGATTTCCCAGAGTGACTGTGCTATTGTCCGGCAGGAGTGCAAAAACATATTTTAGCCAGGATGTGAAAAATGACATCTGTAGTGTTCCATAGAGTTGTGAAAATGCCACTGTTGAGAAATGTGGCGTGACAGTATTATAAATTTGTGAGGTTACAAGAGCGCGTGGAAACAGTTCCAACGATGCTTGTAACACAGTCATGCTATGGAGTTTTGTCACCAAATTTTCAACATAGGGATTTTAGGACCTCTGCTCATGAACAGTGCCACTGTCATTTTCGTAATCTGTCCCGAACACTGACTTCCCACAGTGACCACGTTATCCTGCACCGGAACTGTGAAAACACATTTCGGTCAGGATGTGAAAAATGACAGCTGTACTGCTTGTAAGGAGCTGTGAACAAATGGCACTGTTAAAAATCTGGTGTGACAATATTACAAATCTGTGAAGTTACAAGGATGCATGGAAAGTGCGCAACACACACTTGTAACACACAGTCAATTGATGGGCTATCATCACCAACTTTTAAACTTAGGCATTTTAGGACCTCTGCTCATGAACAGTATCATTGTCATTTTCTTAATCTGTCCTGGACAGTGATTTCCCACAGTGACCGCTCTAATCTGCGCTGGAAGTGCGAAAACACATTTCAGCCAGGATGGAAAAAATGACAGCTGCACTATTCATAAGAAGGTGTGGGAAAATGGCAATGTTGAAAATCTGGAGTGAAAATAATATAAATTTGTGAAGTTACGAGTGTGCGTGCCAACTGCACAACGCACACTCGTAACACAGTCATTTTATGGAGTATTGTTACCAAATTTTCAATATAGGCATTTTAGGACCTCTACTCATGAAGAGTGTCACTGTCATTTTCTTAATCTGTGCTAAACACTGATTTCCCACAGCGACTGTGCCATTCTGCACCGGAACTGCGAAAACACATTTCAGCCAGGATGTGAACAATGACAGCTGTACTGCTCACAAGGAAGTGCAACAAAATGCCAATGTTGAAAATCTGGCATGAAAATATTGTAAATTCGCGAAGCTACGAGCGTACGTAGAAATTGCGCAACGCATGCTCGTAAAAGTTATTTTTTGAATTTTTTCCACCAAATTTGCAACATAGGCTTTTTGAGAGCCCACCTCATGAACACTGGCACTGTCATTTCATTAATTGGCCCTGAAGGATGTTTCCGTGCAATGACTGCAAAACCACCTTTCGGGGCCGATTAACGCCAGGACAGTTCAAGAATTCATGAGGAGGGGTCCCAAAAACTCCATGTTGAAAATTTGGTTAAAAAATTCCCAAAAATGCCTGAGATATGCACTAAAGTTGAAAAAATCCTATTTATTACATTATACAGCTTACCGGCATTTCCTCAGTTCGCGGTCGGCTTTGAAGAGTACAGACGTATTCCCGGTCCAGCGAAGATCGTCGCACCGAGCTCCAGAGGTAAGTATGGGGTATGGAGGTGTGTGGGGAGGCAGGCTGCTCAGTGGGTGGGTGCAGGTTGTGGGGGGGGCAGGGAGACTACGAGGGTCCGTTTCCTTTTTTACAGGTTGAAACAAAAATAAGACATTGGGGGACCGTTTTCCGATTTAACAGGTGCTTTGGCACACTGGGGTGGACTCTCAACGTGTCACCTGTGTGGGTGGGTTAGCCGATGGGGGATTGGGCACCCCCACCAGCAAACAAGGCAAAGGGAAGGGGAGCTTCAGGAGCCGAGGGGGATTGGGCACCCCCTCAGCTACAGCAATGGAGGGGGGTATCATTATGCCGACAGGGATTGGGCACCCCGTTGGCAGGAACAAAATGGGGGGGTAATCATTATGCCGACAGGGATTGGGCACCCTGTTGGCAGGAACAATGGGAGGATAATCATTATGCCGATGGGGATTGGGCACCCATCGGCAGGAACAAAGGTGAGGGATAATCATTGCTGCCGACGGATTGGGTACCCACTGGCAGGAACAATGGGGGTTACAGAATGCCGATGGGAGTGGGCTCCCGTCAGCAAGTAAACATGGTGGGGGAAGGGGGTTATATTGTTTGTGAACACGGCGGCAACCCGCCGTCATGTTCACAAACAATATCAGGGATCCCACATCCCGCCCTGCAATGACGGGTCGCTCCGTCATTGCAGCAGATGGCTGACGCTGCAATGATGAGGTGGCCCCTGATTGCAGCGGCTGATTTTTTAGAAGGCTGTGGCATGCTGGCTGAACTACTTTCAGCAGCAGCATGCCATGGCATTGGGGGATGGGGGACAAGCCTTTGCAGGCTGTGGGGGCACTGGGCACAACAGTGCCATGCCTCCACAACCTGCTTGTGGAGAAAGCTGATGCAACTTGTTTCTTGCGCATGTGTGCAATCAACATAAAAAGGGAGGAGGGATGGAGCAGACCCGTAATATCTATTTCTTGTTATATCCACTGCGGTGAAAGGGGGGAGTGAGAGCATGCCCATTTGCCCATTTGAGCCAAAAGAAAGGCCCGGCGGTATCCCTCTGGCCAGGGAGAGTTCCACCCACCTTGCTTCCAATGTGACCTTAGTTTAGATCGACTGAATCTGGGTTTGGATCCCTCCCATAGAAAATCCCCAATTAGTTTATCGATAACCTGAAACCACTGTGTTGGTAAGGGAACAGACAGGTGCATCAGAAGATAGGAGAGTTTAGAGGCTGAGATCAGTGTCACCACAGCAACTTTCCCCACTAAGGTGAGTTTAAGAAATCTCCATCTATTGAAGTCTGTCTTAATGGAGGATAGAAGGGGTTGTACATCAGCTTGCCATATTGTCTGTAAGGATGGGGTCAAAAAAATACCCAGATATGTAATCCCTTCTGGTGCCCAAGGTAAGGCATCTGCGGCTATCACTTATTGTACACAGTGGGCGTTAAGAGGGAGTACTTCCGTCTTGTTCCGGTTTAGCCATAAATCTGAATACTTAAAGAAAACTTCTAGGAGAGCAAGGAGGGGGGAGATAGCAGTGTGTGCATCCTCCAAAAGGAGGAGGAGATTGTCAGCGTACATAAAAGTTGTATAGGATGTATTCCCCACTGTTAACCCTTTTATCTCTGGGTGGTTACGAATAGCCGCAGCCAGAGGTTCGACCACCAGCACAAAGAGGAGAGGGGAGAGCGGGCACCCTTTCCTCTTACCTCTGCCCAATGGGAATGGATCAGAAAGCATTGAGTTTGTGTTAACTCTGCTTAAGGGGCCTTCATATATGACTTTTATCCTGGCAAGAAATGTTTCTCCTAATCCAAAGTGGGAAAGAGTCATATATAGATAGTCCCACTCCACGGGATCAAATGCCTTTCCGAAGTCAACCGTCATAGCAGCCATGGGAGTGTGAAGGGATTAGTAAAGGAGATCATATTCAGCAGGGTTCTTAAGTGATCTGAACTGTGTCTTCCAGGTATAAATCCCACTTGTGAAGGGTGTACAAGAACAGTCAATAAGGAACTAAGTCTGGAGGCTAAAATTTTGGCATAAAGTTTACTGTCCAAATGTATAAGGGAAATCGGGCTGTAATTTCTGGGGTTGGTAAGGTCTTTGCCTTTTTAGGAATTACAACTATGGTTGCCTCCCGCATGGAAGGCGATAGGGCTCCCTTGAGTTCTATCTCCTGAAACACTTGAGTTAAAAGGGGGGAAATAGTAGATGCCAGAATCTGGTAGAAATCTGCAGTGTAACCAGCACTGCCAGGGGATTTTCCTTTTTTCAAGTCTTGGATGGCTGCGGTCACCTCTTCTCTTGAAATGGGGAGATATAGGAGTTGTGTTTGCTGCCTCTGCAGTTTAGGCAGCCCTAAGATATCTAAAAAGCCTTGTGTGGCTCTATTAGGGCCAGTGTGGGTGGAAGAGTATAGCCTTTTATAAAATGAGAACATGATCTCATTAATATCCCCAGGGGAGGTACTCAGTACCCCTTGCTTGTTTTTCAAACCAGGGATATATCTGCTAACCTGCTGTTTGTGTAGTTGATATGCAAGTATTTTACCCCTTTGCCCCCCCTTCCCAGAAGGTATGCTTGAGGCAAAGGATAGCGGATTCGGCTTTCCTGTTCAAAAGTTGGTTAATTTCAAACCGAATACCAAAAAAGGATTTACCTATGGGTGACTGAATGGAAGGACAGGGCATAGCCTTAAAAATACTTTCAGCTTCAGCTAGTCTCCGTTCAAGAGTGACCAACTGCATTTCCCTTTGCCTACATTTGGCTGCAGCAAACCCCATAATGTTACCTCACATCGTGGTTTTGAAGGCTTCCCACGTTGTACCAGCAGAGGTATAATTTATAGGGTTCTCGGCTATAAAAAGAGAAACCTCCCCGTTAATCCAAGGGATACATTCGGGGTCCTTCTCTAGAAGTGGGGTCCAATCTCCATTGTTTAGTAGGGGGAGCCACAGGGTCCCATTGTATAAGGAGCTGGATCAAGGCATGGTCGGAGATACAGCAGGGAAGAATTGAGACATCAAGAGTTTTAGTTGTCAGGATAGATGAGCCGAACCAAAAATCCAGCCAACTGTATGAAACGTTTGTTGCCGAATGAAATGTGCAGTCTCTTGTTCTGGGATGGAATAGTCTCCACAAGTCTGTAAGCTCATGATCAGAAATCATTTGTTGGAGAGCCTTCCCACTTTTAAGATGCGCCTCTTTCCCCCATCATGCCTATCAAGGAGAGGCATCAGTGTCAGATTAAAGTCCCCACCAATAAGTAGAGGGCAGTCTGGAGGGTTAAATTCAAGAATTACCTCTGCCAAATTGTGAAAGAACTGAGGAGCATCCTCATTGGGGGCATAAACATTACAGAGAGTGAGTGGACCTGTGAGCGTATTGTAAGTGGCCATTACCCATCTGCCATGATGGTCTGAAAGGGTTTGCTTTAACATCCAGGTGAGAGATTTAGTCACCAGGATAAGAACCCCATGTTTCCTGGTCTTGGCATTGGAGTGAACCTGCTGGCCAACCCAGTCTTTCCTCATATGGGTATGGTCATCCCCAGAGAGTTTGGTCTCCTGTAGGAAGGCCACTTGGGATCAAATACGCCATCAGGTTCAATTTTTTTTTTGCTATATATTTTTTCTTATCTCCTCTGCGGCTGGGGGAGGTGTTACCAATGGTTCCCCCCAGTCCAGCCCAACCAAGAGCCCCTACCTGCCCCACATCCCCAAGCTCAACCCCTTACCTCCAACCGACACAACAATCTTTTGCCATGGTAGGCATGCAACCACTGCCACGGATCCGAGGGGGTTTCAAATCAGGGGATCCCAGGTAGAAGCCGGCGGGGGCTGCTTGTCCGGCCATCAAGTAGCACACAAGGTTTCTCCTCTTTTCTCCCCATACGTCTGTGGCATGCAATGACACCTAGGGACCAGAGCACGCACGCTACCGCACGTGCCCCATCCCAGCGTCTGCCACAGCACGTTCCTCTGGTTCTGCCCATGACCTGCCATAGCCCCTAGCCACTGCTAGGAGCCGGCAGGCCACCGAGGCATCTCTCCCCCCTCCCCGGAGAAGGAGAGCAGTCTGACAGATGCTCAATCCTTCTCCTCCCCTGCCGACCCCTGACGGCCCAGGCTCATTCCTGAATCCGGGTCGCCAGCGTAGCGCGAGGTGTGGTGTCCAGCACCTCAACCCTCAGCGCCACTGGGCCGGCCGTCAGGTTCAATTTTAAAAGTGCAGCTCCTTACAAATTCAGGTGCGCCCACAATCAAACACTCTCCAGCACTTCGACCAGGGGTGTGGTCTTCCTCAGGTGGAGGAATGTGTCTGAATCATCCTCCATTTTATAGCCGGGTCAGACAGAGGTGTGATCCCACTGTTCGAAAGCAAAACAACAATTATATTTATACTTCATTCTGTCAGTGGCTTTAAGGGGATTGGAGCCTAGATATTTGTCCATACATTATATACAAAAATGATATACTAAAAACCAAAAGAACTGTACAATCCACACAGGAAACAATTTTAGGATGGTCTGTAAAAGCCATCATATAATAAACTGTAGCTGCAGCTTGAACATGCAACATAAATAAATAATCAAAAAATATACAAAACAAAAATATGTATGTTTTTCTGTTGGCCTTGTCAGCTTACGTTGTATCCCAAAATGGAGTTTATTTAATTTAACCTTACTCCATTATTCTTATTTATTACTACAATATTCAAAAATGTTACTGCAGCCTCTCGGACATAACAATATCAAAGGCATATGTTCTTGTTTTAAACATTTCTAGAACATGTCTAAGAATTCAGGTAAATTATTTACAGTCAAATAATAGCTAATCTGGCACAACTGGAATTACAATACAATTTTCATTAGATGCTATAAGGAGTTAGTTTCATCTTACTTCAGAAGGTTCATGTTCTTTAATTCATAATAGTCCAAAGAGAAGAAAATTAATTAAAGAAAGTGATCAGCCACATATTGCTTTTCATTCCATTCTTCGGGGGAGGAGGGGGTCCACCAACTCCAACATGTTTCTCCTTCTGAGAGTGCAGAACTTTCCCTGGATTTCATTTATGTGTGTTAGGGGCTAGCTAACCCTCTTTCTTGCACCTGGTTACTTTGCTGATCACACAGTGTCGGAGGTGCTGGACTGTGCAAACTAGATAAGTTGGTAGCATTTTGGATACTCAGACCATTAAATTTGTGGTGCCACAAGTTTCAATTTTGGGCCCTCTTTTTGGTCTAATTATGAACTCTGCCCCAGATTCTTGTCAAAAATCTCAAATAAACATTATACTCGGATGATGCAGCAATTTACAATACTGGTGTTCAACCCGATGATGCAATGCAGACTGTACAAAATGATTTTCGTCTATTTACAAAAGGGTTGCTGATCAGGGGCCTCATATTCAAAAGTGGCTGGCTGCATCTCACACAAGTCCATGCACTGCCCATCTTAGTTGTGCAGGTGCAAAACTTTGGTATACAGTATTCAGATGATATGCCCTAGGATGCGATTGCGCATGTCTGGCTGAATATCCCAAACATGCGCAATCATGCAGTGGGAGATGTGCAGAACAGCAGGTGTCCTGAGACCATTGTGGGGCACATGAAAATACACGGTGGGTGTACACATGCGCAACATGCAGAATTGTAATGTTCAGCCAGATATGCAAATAGCCTCATTGCACAGTCTGAGCCCAATCCCCCCATTTGCATCACATTATTGGAATGTATTCAGACTATTTGCATACCTGTGGCATGCACAGATCCAGCCTTGCAGGGCAGCCCTATCACTCAATAAAGGTGAACAAGAGGTACTACAGCCAAGCAGACTGATGTGAAGGTATATGTGTGTGGATGGACTGCAGGGGCCTGCATACAGTGCTGTTGCCCATGGCCATGTACAGTGTCTGACTAGGGTACAGGGGTCTCACCTGGACAGTGGCCATGGAAGACCACCTGGATGAGCAATAGCGGTGCCCAGGGTGACACACTCTGCCCACTATGTCACATGACTGTGATACACTAGCCCTGTATGCATCATACGTTCACCTACAGTGCCCCACATACCCCAGTTTAATGGATAAGGGATGAGAAAGGCAAGGGATGTCAGGATGTAGACAGTGACCAGGTACCCAAGTGAGTGGGGCCAACCTGGAACAGTCCTGGAATTCTGGGTGGCCACCCTAGTACTGGCCAAATATGTGCTTGTGGCAGCCACACACCCAACACTGGAAGGGTCCAGTGTCCGTAAGGCATGCCCATGCCACCTCCAGTCCACAAGTGGTGCTACTCCTGCCCTGCACTTCCCACAGTTGTGCAATGTCCACCACTGTAACACCACTGTAACACACTACCTATGGCAGTGCCCCTGTGTTGTGTCACACAGCATGGGTGGCATTGGTGTCATGTCTGTGGTTCTGGGTGGTGTGGGCCTGGAACAGGCACATGGTGTGCACCTATGGTGTATCCCATAGATGTATACCACTGGTCGGACCCTGGACCATGTCATGCTGCCAGCACTACCACCAGGCCACCTGGGCACCATTGCCGCAGACGTCACCATGGGTGCATGCCAGCACCAGGTGGTGCCCTGAAGGCCACATGGGTGCAGGCTATGACCCCAGGTACATACACTGCATTATGGCTGTCAGCACTGCCAGTGTGCCTGGGGTGTACCTGATGACACCTGCATGTGGCAGGTGAGGAGCTACGTCCCTGAGACAGTGTGGGGAGTGACTGTCTGGGTGGTGCCAAGGGCATCACAGCACCTGTGGCTTTGGGTACTGCCATCTGGGTATGCCTGCTGTGTATGGGTGCCTGGAGCACATCCTGGTGCACCTCCAAAGGCTGTCTCAGGGGTGCCTGTCTGCAGTTCCATGGCTGACTCTGGATTAATGGCTGATTTAAGCCATCCTTTTGTCAGCCTGTCTTAGCACAGCACATCTCTGGGAAGCGCAGCAGATGCACCGCACATTTTGGCTGAATATTCCCATGCACAGCACATTCATGTACCCACCCCTGCTTCTTTCCTGCATACATTATCTAAGCACGATCATGCATTCCAACATGTGCAACATATCGCTGCTGTTTGAATATGGCGACTCTGCACATTTTGTGCCACATATCTCTTTTGAATATGTGAGCCCAATATATGGTTTTAAATACTAAGAAAACCAAAACAATGATTTATAATGGACAAAGAAAGAAGAGAGAGGTCAAAGTCCCGATTGTTGATTTAAATGGTGAGGCAATTGAATTGGTCGATAGTTTCAGATACCTAGGGATAACTTTGGATTCATGCCATTCATTTGGACCTCATGTTAACAATACAACAAAAATCATATATCAAAGAATGGGATTTTTGTTCTGAGTCAAACCATATTTAATACCAGAGTCTAGAAAATTATAGACTCACAGTTTTTCCCTTAGTGTATTAGATTATTGGTTTACTGTTTATATAGCTGCTTGTGAGAGAATTTTAGCTAAGTTGAATGTAACTTATCAATCAATCAGTCAAATCAATCAAAATCTTTATTTAACCAGGCAAACACCGTTGAGCAAAGCTCATTTTCGAGGTGGACCTGGGTGGAACAAGTAAGAACTACAGGATAATACAGAACATTTACAATACAGTAATGTAAACAGCATGGGCATGAACAGCAATATAAAGAAATAATGCGGGTTATATGCACCAATATATAGAATCAGGCAGAATGTACAACAAATAGAGATGCAGGAAAAAAAAGATAATATACAACAATTACAGTACACTAGCATGAACAGCAGGGCAGTGAGCAATAGTACAGCTAGGTAGGGCAGATTCAGATAACCACAATATTGTTCAGTCAAACAAAGTGTGCAAACAAGTAGTGTTGCAGCAACTATAATGCATATGTATGGACAAGAGGTAAAGGTGAGCCTTCAGGAACCACAGGAGCAACTCAGAGGATACACTAGTGGTAGGGTAAGGATGGAAGAGGACAGGGAGGTGGGGTAGGATGAAGGGGAAGGGACAGCAGATTATGGAAAGGGATGCTCAGTGCAAGTTGTGATGTGTGGACTTCTAGGAGGAAGAATAACCAAAGAGCAGGGCATGGGTGAGAGAAACTCAAAATCGGAACTGGTCGTGCAAAGGAAAGAAGAAGGACAGAGGCAATGAAGAGGGAAGGAGGAGAGAGAGAGAGAGAGAGAGCCATGCAGAAGCTGGTCCAGCGACTAAAGGAGGCCATTTCAAAGTAAATAGTGGGCGCCGGGTGGTATGGGGAATCCGTGTTCAGGAATGGCAGACCCAGGGTTTTGTAATATAATGACCGTATAGTGTTTTGAAAAATACTAAACTGATGGCATACTTTAGTTTTAAGGTTGTTTGCAGTTTGTTCCACATTAAAGGCAGCACATGACTAATAGTTGCACAGCCAAAGCGAGATCTGGCCTTATATACCTTCAAGGAGAAGTAGGAGGTGCTTCTCAGAGCATACCTACTAAGAGTACAAAGTGGTAGGCAGTCAGAGATATAGTTAGGTAGTTTATTTAAAATTACTTTGTACAATATGTCCAGAAGGCGATGTTTCTTTGTCGCCTGTAGCTAAGGGAGGACTGCCGTGTATAACAAGCAATGGTGGGTGGAGTAGGGAAGGCCCATTATAAACCTTAGGACTTTGTGATAGAGCATGTTGAGTTTTGACAGAGCTCTGTCAGGCCCTTGATTGTACAGAAAGTCAGCGTAATCTATGAGGGAGAAAAAAGTGGTTTGGACTAGCCTCATCTTGGCTTTCCTGGAAAGGATATCTTTTATCCTGAAGAAAAGTCCAAGCCTCTGGTGAAGTTTCATTGTCAATTCCTCAATATGTACCAGGAATGAGAGTCTGTTATTGAGCCATACCCCCAAGTATTTGAATTTGGTCACATACACCAATTGCTCGCAAAGTATGGTAGTTACCAGGGGAAGGGTCCCAAACGAGGCTGGATTACGAAGGTTGGGAAAAGGTGAGAGGAACATTGCTTTTGTTTTCTTGGCATTCAAAAGCAACTTCTGGTTTATGAGCTGACACTGCAGTAGACTGAATTAATCCTGGAGGACTGGGTACGTTGTATTGGGGGAGGGTCCACTGACATAAAGCACTGTGTCATCTGCAACAAGGTGCATTTGGGCCTTTCTGATGGTGTTGTCTATCCTGTTAATGTAGATTGCGAATAGCAGGGGTCCCAAGATGGAACCTTGAGGTACTCTTCTCAGTAGGGGCTTTAAGGGAAAGACTTCACCTTCTGCTTTTACCTGCTGTAAGGTACCTATGAGGTAATTCTTGAACCATCTGGTGGATAAAGCATCAAGGCCAATGTATCGGAGGGATGTGAGGAGCAGACTGTGATCAACTGTATCAAAGGCCTTGCTTAGGTCCAAGAAAACCACACCGGCAAAGTTCGTATTGTCCAACTCACACTGTCAGTCATTAATTAGTTTGACTAAGGCCGAGATTGTGCTGTGCAATGCTCTGAAACCTTACTGTAATGGATTGAGCAAGTTCATCATTCCCAGGAAGTTCTTAAGCTGGGTTTTCACGATTTTTTCCAGCATCTTAGACAGGGATGGTAGAAGGGAGATTGGCCTGTAATTGTTCAAATCACTGGAACTACCAGATTTGAAAGAAGGAATAACATAAGCCATTTTCCAGATAGAAGGAAGGTCACACTGAGAGGGGGATAGGTTAAACAGGTGTGTAATGGGCACTGCCAGGACGCAGTAGCCTAACTTTAAGAAATAAGGTCCAATGTGATCTACTCCTGCACTTTTTCTAACTTCCAGCTAGAGCAAGAGATCTTCAACTTCCTTCAGAGTTGTAGGTTGAAGAGAAAAGGATGGATTTGGAAGTGAGCATCCTTGATCATTGAGTCCAAGCTGAGTGTGAAGTGTACTAGCTGGGGAGGTATCTAAGGCTAGCCCTGCGGTGGCAAAGTGATTGTTGAAGAAGTCAAGGATTGATTGCTTGTCGGTGAATGTAGTAGTGCCAATCAAGATTTTTGTCAGCAGGCAGACACCGGGGGAATGGCCTTCAATATCCTTGATTAGTTTTCAGAACTTGGAGGAGCAATTGGATGAAAGATCAGGTTGAGAGTGGTAGAAATTCGCCTTTGCTTCTCTAAACATTTTGGTGCACAGATTTCTCGACCTCCTGAACAGATTCCAATCATTCCCAAGTTTGGTCTTGCAGGCCTTGTTCCATAGCAGATCTGTATTATGCAAGGCATCCTTCAGCTTGCTGGAAAACCACTGACAGTTTTTTTTTTCTGACCCGGGTTTTCACTAATGGTGCATGTTTGTTGAGAGCGGCTAGAACAATGTCTTGGAAAATATTATAAGCAGTAGCCACAGACTTTGCTAGATAAAAGTCTGGCCAGTACACAGAGTGATTTAGCTCTGAGATGAATGCACAAGGGTCAAAATTGCATAAACACCTTGTAGTGGAGAATTTGGGTCCCGAAGAAGAGGTGTTATTGGACCTTATGCAGGCAATGAAACAATGATCACTAATGTCTGAGAAGAAGATACCAGCATGTGTGAATAAATGAGGTTTGTCTAACGAGGATAATGTCTAACAGGGTGCTGTTAGTGGGGTTGGTTTTATTTGGTTGTGTAATTTCATTGATGAGTTGAGACAGCCCGAGTGAGTCATAGAATGATTTTAGTAGAGAAGATGCACTGGATAGCCAGTCTAGATTGAGGTCACCTAATAATATGATCTCGATAGACCTTTGTCCTAGGATAAGGGTTAAATGGTTCAACAGCTACAACCCAGCAGACGGGGGCCTGTAACAACCTATCACACAAAGCGATGCACCAGATGCAATCTCTACCTGCAGGGAGAGACTTTACAACTCGCTTGGGACAAAGGTTGAATCTATGATAGAGACTGAGAATGTGTCCTTAACATAAATAGACACCACACCACCTCTGGACCACCTGTCAGTTCAGAAAAAGGAGTAGGAAGGGAGGTTTAATTCATTGTTGCTTATTGCCGGGTGAAGCCAAGACTCAGTGACAACCAAGATGTCAGGGGCAGTGTGACATATCCAGGCCTGGATAGATGTGATTTTTTAATAGACTGCATGCATTAACATGCATGAAGCTTAACCCTTTGAGGCTAGGTAGGTCTGCAGGAGATCCAATAGATGCTGGAGGGCCAGGGTTGAGTTCAATGTTGCCAGAGCACAACAGTAAGAGAAGCAGGATCTTCTTGATTATTTCTAAGAGGAACATTGTGAGCTTAGTCTGCACTCGCTTGCAGGGAATATGGTTATAGCAGGGAGGTTCCCTGGGGCTAATACCAAGCTGCTTTAATGTTACGTGTAACAGGACCTTGCCAGCAAGGGACAGGGTGGAGTGAGGAGGTGAAGAGACACATGTTAAGATCCATTAGAGTGGTCACATCTAGATTACCAGTATGCCGTGGTGAGTAGGAATTCAATAACATGTAGGGTGAGTTGAGGGTGCATATGAGATAATCAAGTAACTTCAAGATATCAGCATGATCAGGCACATGATTGGAACCCCAGGTCACATACATGGTGAAGAGTTTGGATATAAGGGTTAAAAGTGCAGCAGAGACAAACAAAAGAACACCCATACTCTCCACAGTAGTGGGCCTGTATCCATGGTCAAATATATGCTGGGCAGTTGACAATTGAAGCAATAGAGGCATAGTCACCTGTTAAGGGCAAGGATATAAAATTCCACCAGGAATCTAGATGTACATGAAAATAATGTCAAGAGGTTTGTAGGAAAAGAATTATTGAGAGGCTAGATCAGGTCTGTAGAGTTACAACTTGAGGAGGAGTAGCAATATGAAAGGTGGAGTGAAATATATGGACTGGGTAGCGAGCCAATGAGGAGAGGCTTAGCAAGATGGGAGAGGAGCAAGGGGCATTTAAGGTAAATGTCCTTTGTTTCATGACAAATTTACCTGTTAGAACACATCATTGTAATTTGTTAAAAATATTGAACTGCCTTTCACTGGAAAATAGAATTAACCTAATGATGGGCACCTTGCTTTTTAAAGGAACTATAGGCCTTCTTCCATATACTGTTCAGGCATTGTTTCCTAGATGTACAAACACATGGGGGATTAGATCCCAAAGTAAATTTGTTTTCAGAATACCTTCATTTAAAAAGGCAATTGGTCAAAAACCATTGCAGTATAGGTCATCTTCCTTTTACAGCTCTATTCTGCATGAGGCACCGATTTAGCCCTAAGACAGGAGGTTTTGAAGAACAGCAAGGCCAAGAGACCATGTCCAAATCATAGCATTTAGTGAATGTGTGGACAGAAATTGAAATGGTAGCAGAGCGAATGTCAGCTGTTGACACGTTATGAAAATAAGCCACAGAAGTGTCCATACCACAGGTGGTGTGGTCATGGACAGGACCTGGAAAGTCTTTACCTTGCTTCCAGTAACAAAATGAAAAACAGGATGACAACCATTTGGAAGGCAATGCTTAGAAATGGGGTCGCACACCACTCTGTAGATGAAAAACACAAAGAGCTGGGAGGATTTCCTGCAGTCTTTGGTATGGTCCAAGTAGAAGCATAAGGCAAGGTGGACATCTAATGAATGTAATAAGCCATGCATTTTGAAGCAAGGTTTTTGCTGGACAGGACATTCTAGTACTGCTGAGCATTAAATACAGAAAACCAGCTAGTTAAGCATAAAACTGCAATCTGAAGGAAAATGCCAGTACTTGTGAAATATATGCTTCATTGGCCTTTAAAATATGATGCATGCTCAGCAGACTATCTCCTCTTTGGCCTTTGACAGAAGTACAATACTTTAGCATCATCATCTGAACATGTTTTTCATCAGACTGCAGAAGAAATGTAAGAAACATTCTGCATGTTCCAGGAAGCCAAATGTTCAGTCTGGTAAATGGAAAAGGAACAGTGTTGGTGTTATTCTATTTTACTGGTGACTTTCATAGCGATTACTGCATAAGAATCTGTGCTACCCTAATATTCTGCTGCTGGTTGGTGTTTTTTAAGTTGGACATTATTTGAGACTTTTTTGTCATACTGTATATCTTTTTTTCATATCTAAAATTGTGATTCTTTTTTTACTGTTATGACTGCTGTTTATAAAAAGATTGAGTCAATTACATTGTTTAAAAACAGCACAGAAAGGAGGGCATATAATTCTGCATAATGAAAAATTAGTACATAGAAACATAGAAACATAGAATTTAACCACAGATAAGGACAGCTTGGCCCACCCAGTCTGCCCATTTCCCTACCTAATGGATAAGCTGCAGATCCTAGTTAACCAGCAGCCTACTTCTTCCTACTCCCACATCCTAGAATTGCCTTATGACTGCCCCATGCATGCTTGAATTCCACCACTGTTTTTGACTCTACAGCCTCCTCCAGAAGGTTGTTCCATGCATTCACAACCCTCTCTGTGAAAAAATACTTCCTTAAATTGCCTCTGAGCTGCCCCCCCTCTATCTTCAGATTGTGCCCCCTTGTTCTTGCACACCTCTTTGTTTGAAAGATGCTACCCTCTTGGACTTTGTTGAGTCCCTTGAGGTACTTGAAAGTTTCTATCATGTCCCCCCTCTCCCTCCTTTCCTCAAGGCTATACCTATAGCTCCTTTAGCCTCTCTTCATAAAAGGTCCGAAGAAGACAGACGTTAAAAACAATATAAAAATCAGAGACTATACAAGGAGAAAGAAAGCTTTGGTAAATAGGTAATTTATTAACTCTGTCTCATTGGCATCCTTACCTACATTATAAAGGAGCAAGGGGAGTTTACATCAGAAGGGGCTAATTATCTGTTAAATCTAATTAAGAAAATTGAGCTATGAATTGTTCAGAATGCAAAGTAGGTATGTCTATTTTTAAATTGTTCTGCTCTTCTAGTAACTGTGGAATTAAAACAATAGAAAAGATGAAAATAAAGGAGATGAAAACAAAGGAGTGATGAGAAAAGGGCAACAGATAACTCATCTTATTGTAATAGTTGGGGATATAGATCTAACATCTAGTTCTGTCTCTAAATCCTCCCAAAGCATTGAGAATGGCCAGTAGGTAATTGCATTTGATAACTTTATAAAACCCAACATTAAAAAATACAATCAGAGTCTCCATCTCAGTGGGTAGTATATCATTTGTTGGGTCAGAAAATTCTAAAAATGTGAAGACAGAGTCATCTTAAAAACAAAATTGTTAGAAAAATACTTGCAATTTGGAAAATTTAGTAGCCCAGTCTAATATAATAATTGGGAAAGAGATTGGAGAAATAAAAAGGTCAGTGCTTCAAAATAACTTCTTGTTAAAACAATTTCTGAAAACTCTGAATTATCAATGTAAACTGTGGAAGGAAAATAAAATTATATTGTAGCACCAGAGACAGAAGCTCACAGAACAATTGCTCAGCAAAAGAGAGAATTAGAACAGGAAAAGCAGCAAACTGAGTTGCTAGAAAAGGGAAGCAAAGGGAAAATTAAAATAATAAAATATATAATGGATGAAATAATATTAAAGAACAAGAGATTTACAGTGCAATTCAAGAAAATAGGAAACAACAGGAAGGAAATATGAAACAGTGCCAGAAAAGTAAGCAAATTAAAGCTATTCAGACAGTTCCTGAAAGCATTTTATCTCCAAAACAGAGGTTAAGGCATGGTGAGAAAACATTTGATACTGAATCAGATAAGTCCATATAGCAAGAACATGCAAGGGACAAAAACAGAAAGCAGTAATGGGAAAAAAAGTTAAACACTGTATGCTTTAGTGATATTCCAAAATGAAGATATGAAAATCCTTTTCTTGTAAAAAGTAACAGTGCATTATCTGTTGAAAGATGTCTTAAAACAAAAAGTTCAATGGAATGACATTTAAGCAATAATGCTTGACAGGGGCTGTGTTGTTGAGAGATTTACACATGTCTTGGGTGTGATGTGGCACAAGGCCATAGGCCAGGTGTCGTAAACCACCCAAGACATGTATAACTCTCACAATACACCTTTCTTTCATTTAGATTGATTTTCAGGATTTTGTTCATCCGCTTAGGCAAAAAATAGTCCCATAAGCACAGATACAAATGATTGCTAAAAAAATTTAATGAGTGATTATAGAAGATTTATTATATTTATTTATTTATTTATTGAATTTTGTTGACCCGGTAAGCCCACTGGGACTAGAAGTCTCTTTTTCCGGGAGACTGGGGATACAGATGGTAACCAACTGAAATTGAACCAGACCAAGCTGTTGGTGGTATTTTTAGTGAATGGGGGAAATGTGGCCAGGACACCGGGGAAATTCCCTTACTCTCCAGTAGGGGGAACCTCTGGCCATTCTGCATGATGGCCAGTTCACTGGAGACTGTGGAAGAGATGGTTGTGCTTTTGGTGGGGGAGAAGGCCTCTCCCTCTGCTGCCTCCTTACATGATCGATTCACTAACTTACCTAATGACACCATGGAATGCGTAATGTTAGATGAGCTGTTGTACATTGCCTCCCCATTGGTTTCGGTTTCTCAGCTGACCACTGATCAGCCAGGTATTTATATGCACCTGCCAGGAGTGGTTTCCAGGGACCAAGTTCTGTCTCATCTCTCCTTTTTGAAAAAGAGAAAAACAAACAGCTGCAAAAACTGCAAGACTTGGATGCAGCTCTCTATTTCTTTACTTCAGCACAGGACACTCTATCTGAGTCTCCTGTTCCGTGGAGTGTGGGGGTGACTAATCAACTGCTGATTGCTGCACACTGTAACCTGGAAGCACCGAGTATGAGCCAGCACCGGAGGCTCTCATGTGTGAGGCTGGCAGTAAAAATGGGTCAGAACCCATGTGCCCACAGCCTCTGGGGTCGGATACCTCTTCATTGCAACAGCTGCTTATTGGGCAGTGTCTTGGACTGGGAAAGCCATTGATTCTGCAAGTCATGACATTGGATGGGCTAAATTGTGCAGACCCAGCAACACGGCAACAGCATCCCTTGAGCTGGGGTGATATCATGGATTCAGACATTGGTTCAATAGACTGGACCCATGAGAAAGCTTTGAATGGTGCAGGCTGGGTATAGGCATCTTCTGGTTCTTGGACCACTGATGTACATGATCATTCCTATCAGGAAATGACTGAAACTTTTTCTTCCCCAGTGGCCACTAACTCTACGAGAGATCTGAGCTCCAACTCTCCCTGGGGTAATGACACTATTTCTGCTTTACTTAAAACCTCTAATACTGTGGAACCACAACATACAATTGTTCAGAATGTTATTACTGATTTGCCTCCTACTGCTACTCCAGATGATGTTCCTGAATTGATAGAGCCTATTAACAAGGTACCTAGACAGCCTGTTCCTAATCCTCTGTTTAAGTTGTCTGACCTCTTTTTGACCAGAGGATTGCTGGCCCATAGGCACAATGCGGTCCATCTTCTCTACAAAGGGGGCTTGGAGGATCCACCTCATAGGGTGTATATTGCCAGAGATTTATTGAAAAAATCCATGCATTATTTTTCCTCTGACATTTTTGCCCTTATTGGGTTAGGAAATGGGAATTTCAACATTAGTTTTCAACATGTTTCAAATTTGGGCTCAATATCACAACCTGAAAAACACGCCTGTTTGGATTCCATTTTGTGTGATTCCTCTTACTAAACCTTTGGTAAAAACAATTACAGTAATGTTTAAAAATGAAGAGGTACATGTACAATATATACTCCTCGGGTTGAGACAGGATTGTAAGATTCTTGGTAAGCCAACCCCAACATTAGATAGTGAACAAATCTGGGATGGGGATAGAAGATAAAGGTGAAGTTACATTCTACTAATGTGGATCCAGTGCATCTGTCCAGTACATTTTATAGGAAAAGACAGAGGTTCAACTTTTTATAGTGGGCAACCCAGGTCCTGCTTTAAATGTGGATCCAGAACATGTCTTAGTTCAGCCTGTCACACTTTGAGGTGCAGCCATTGCCTGGACTTTAGCCATATGTCCTCTGCTTGTGTGAATTTGTTTAAATGCAACTTGTGTAAGCAGATGGGGCATGCTTATGGCTGTTGTTCCTGGGCTGTGCATAATAGAGATGATTGCCCCAACCATGAAGGTCTCATTACACCAGCAAGCTACATGAGTGGCTGAAACTGGCAACAGATTATGATCTCCTGACCAACTTAAACAAGACTTGGGCCTCACCACCACTCTGGCCTCTGACCTAAGTAGGGATACAGAAAAGACCCCTACAGTGTTAGCATCTACCACAGTATCAGAGGCCTCTATCCCAGACACAATAGTTCCTCCTAGGGTTGCGGACACCATGCTTCCTCTCCCACTTCCTGGGCCTGTGGCTACCCCTTTTCAATTAGTAACCCCAAAGAAATGACCTAGACAGGGGAGAAAAGAATCACAGAAGTTTAGACAAACAGTAGTTGCGATGGGCACTGACTTCTCCTCTTGGAAAAAAGGGAATAAACATGAGGCTCTCCCGTTAGAGGAAACAGAAGGGGAGTCTGAGGATGAGGGGATGTACACCTCTTCTCTGGTCTCTAACACAGACACAAAACATGGAGGTGTGGGTTCAACTGCAAAAAGAACCAGACAATGTTGTAAGCCTCCTTAAACTGATCATTTAAGTTTATGCTTGATTCACATTGCATCCCCATGCATACACTCACTTTTAGCACTATCAGTCTTAACAGTATTAAAAGTGTGCAGAAGCGAGCAGGGGCTATGCTTTTTTTATGCAACCTTGGAAGTGATATAATTTGCTTACAGGTCACATGTCTTAAAACCTTTTTAGAACTATGGCAGGCTTCCAGGGACTGGACCCTGGGTGCATCATTTTGGTCCACGGGTAAGAATACATGTGATGGAGTAGGTGTTTTATTTTCTAATACAGACCTACGTGTGTCCAGGCTGGTGGATATTCACCCAGCTAGATCCCTTTTATTAGATATCACTTATGCTTCCATTCACTTCCGCATCATAACGCTCTATGCTCCGCAGACTAAGGCATTGAGGGTTGCTTTGTTTAAAGAAATTCAACCTTTCTTGCATACCTCTCATCTTCTTTTTTGGGCAGGAGACTTTAATTGTGGCCTCTCTAAAGCTGATAGAAGATTGCAAACAGTCAAAATATTTAGTGACTCTACCTTTTTACTAAATATTTTGCTCTCTTCAGGATTGGTGGATGCCTATAGGGCCAGGTCATCCTTTGGGAGGATACACTTTTTCCAAGGGTCCTCTCCGGACATGTATAGAATTTATTTTTGTGTCCCCAGCTTTAGAGCTTTCAGACGTAGCTTTGCAGTCTTGTGAATTTTCCAATCATATGACTATTAGATTGAAATGCACTTGGGAATCTGCACCAAGATGCATTAAAAATCAGTGGAGACTGAATGAGTCTGTGCTTTCACAGGCCTCATTGCAAAAGACATGGAGAAAGGAGTTTACAGCTAGACTTTTAGTAGCTGACTGTTTTTCAGACATACTGGAATGGTGGGAGGACACCAAACAGTCCTGGTGTGTTTTTTTCCAACAAAAAGCACATCTCCAGGTTACTGCTGATTATTTATGATATCTGCAACTACGACACCAACTACAGAGTTTAATTTCCTTGTCAGACAACACTTCATATGATTATGAGGCACAGATTAAAATTCTTAAACAACAGATGACAGCCTTACAATATGACAGAGCTAAAACATAACAGCAAGAACTTTGGTTTGGGGCTAACACTCAGAAAGGTACACTAGACCCATATAAGGGGTGTAAGCAGAGGACACAAAATAGGGTTTTAACAGCATTAGCCACAACATCTGGGCAAATAGCTAAGTCCCCCCAAGAGTTATTAGAAGTTGTAGAATCACATGTTACAGGCTTTTTTGGCACCCCCCTCAGGAACCAGATGTAAAAGATATTTTAACATCTTTGCAGCTGACTCAAGTAACAGATGAAGATGCAAAACTACTTATTGCTGAGGTTTCTTTGGCAGAAGTAGAGTTTGCAATAACTCAGCTTACAAGTAATACTGCTCCTGGGTCTGATGGCATCAGCTCAGGATTCTACAAAACTTTTATAATAGATCTGCCGCTGGTTCTAGTGGTTCTGTTTAATTATATGTTGAGCTCCACTTAATATTCCGAATCTATGTTAGATGCTATATTGATATTACTTCACAAAAAGGGTGATCGACAGGACGTTAGTAATTGGAGACCCATTAGTCTATTAAATTCTGATTTTAAAAGTTTAAGCAAAATCCTGAAGAAGATGGAAGGTTTGATACCTTTTATTGGACCAACAAGTGTCTTGTACAAAGATGGAATTATACACAAGCTCTCGGGGCCACATAAGTCCCGTCTTCATGTGAATAGCAAAACTGAGCAACAAGCAGTATTTATATCCACTGTGGAGCAATTAAAAATTAGGAAGTGAAGTAGGAAGGTGATAAAGGGGACTAGAGATGAAAGTCTAAGATGCAAAAATTAAAAACATGAGAAGAAAAGAGGAGGGGGGGCCTAGTAGGAAGAGGTCAGTAGGAGATCAAAGGAAGCTAAAGGGAAGACAAAAGCATGCAGATAGGATCTGAGATCAGAGGCTGGCTGAAAGGATAGAATGGATAGGAAATGCCTAAAGATGCAAGGAAATCAATAAATTAGGAGAAACAAAAGAACAAAGGCCTACATAAACAGAGGTGGGAAAACAAGAGGGAGTAGGTGGGACTGAGCTCAGGAGTTAATAGGAGAGGCAGGGAGGATGTGAGTTATAGATAAAAAAAACAGAACAGACAAAACTCAGAGAAAAAATATAATAGAGAGATACAGAATCAAAGTGTGATAATGGAGACATGATTTAGTACATAATAAAAAAAGAATTACAGTTTACCATAGTGGGTCATGAAACCGATGCCCCGATTCAGTCCAGAAATGTTAGATTTAAATTATTTTATATATTTCAATTCTTATGTCCTTCTGTCCTGTGTGTTTTTGAAGTTGCCTCTAAGTATCAAGACAGACAAATCCAGGAGAGTGTGATCTGTTTGTGAAAAATGGTTTCCTACTGGAGTGCTGATAATCTGGTTTACTATAGCGTGAATGGGGTGATTCATCCTGGTTTTCAGTGGTTGGCTAGTTTCCCCAATATAGCAACCATTAGTGCACTTCTTGCATTGAATTAGGTAAACCACATTGCTGGATTGACATGTGAAGGATGCATTCATTTGTATTATGTTGTTCTGGCTAATCTTAATGGTGGTGTGTGCGCATATGGGTCCAGGTCTTATATCTTGCCACGTTGCATGGTGTTGACCCTCTTATTTTCTGGTTATTTTGATCTGCTGGGAGTTTGTTATGAATCATTATGTTCAAGAGGCTAGGGATCTGGTTATAGGCAATGACAGGTGGTTCAGGGAAGATGTCTTTCAGTGTTTTATCTTTTCTCAGCATGGGATGTAGCTCTTTGATAATTTCCTGAAGGGGTTTTAGCATGGGGCTGTAAGTGACCACTAGGGGTGTGTGGTCAGTTTGATGTTTTTGACTGTATTCCAGCAGTACAAATACCACAAGACAATCTGCTGAAATACAGGCAAATACATCAAACTGACCACACCCCTAGTAATTGCAAGTGGAAAGAAAATTAAATGGGATCCAATAACTGCTGTTAAAATGGAAGCTGTCCAAGAATCTGGAGTTGTATTAAACTGTTGTTAAAAGAGGTTTTCTAAGATAGATTACTGGTCTAAAGAGGTGTGTGTAATTTTTGAGAATATTATGGTCTATTTTGGGGAGCAGCTAGCCACACATTGTAGGGAAATAAAAACAAAAAGATTTAATGAAACAAAGCATCAATGGTGTGACAACAGTTGTCTTAGTTTAAAGAAGGTGATTGGTAAGTCAGGAAGGCTGGCTAAAAAGGAAAACATTATTGAATATGGGAAATCCTTTTTAAACCTGATAAAGGAATACAGATCCTTGCTGAAGATTATTCAACTAAACTTTGAAAAACAAATATTGTGTGGTCTACAGCAGATGGTACAGGAAAAAAAGTGAAACATTTTGCTGGAGTCTGCGCATAGAGAAAACTGAAAAAACTACATGCAGAGGCCCATATTCTACAAATATATGGTATGATTGTTTTAATAAGCTATATAAATATGAGGAAATACTATCCTTTGTTACTTATAACAAGCAATTATATGTAGAGAAATGGAAACCGATTAGTGTCATGGTACCTTACATAAATACAAAAAAAAATAGTAATAATAAAGCACCAGGTTTGATGGCCTGACAGGTGAAATTTTAAAAGTAAATATTGACTGGTGGACTGAGCTCCTTGCAAAAGTTTTAACACTCATACAGTGAATAACAAATTAACAATCCTTTCTGTGTGGTAAACAGGTGGCATTGCTCTGATTCTAAACTGACCTTGTTTCATTTGTTCATTGACTGTCCCCATTGCTATAAGTTAAGAGATACATGACTGCAGCCCTATTTCAATAAGTTCTTTTAAGCTGGAATGGATGTTACTATTTACGGTGGTTAGTAATTAAGTTACATATTTCAGTACTATTTTCAGGGGAAAATTTGCACTTGCTGTAAAGTCATTATTGAAGAGATATTGTCTGTTATTTTAATGCCACGCCATGTTTTGTTTCTTAGTTTTTTTCTTCTATTTTGTCTTTATGAATGATTTTTATTATTGTGTTTTCAGAAAATGGCTATAAATACTTTTCAAAACAAAATCTGACTCTGGATGGGAATGAAAACATGAAGGAAGGTGGATATTCTAATTCAATGTGAAGTAACAGACAACCTTTGGAGAAAACAAGGATTGACCTTTACATAGACACAATTCTAGGTAAAAATAAGTAATAGAACCTCCATAGGCAGAGCTTGCAAATCTGATACATTTTGTGCTGAGGTAATAGTAACTAGGAATAGCATCCTTCAAGATGGGAAGCACATATCACATGAAACAGCAGGTTCAAATAGAGCCCCTGTAAAGGTCTCTAGAACCATGTTAAAGTCCCACACAACCAGTCTGTGGACCATGGGATGAATATATATGATACCATCCAGGAACCACTGGGATACCTCAGGTTGGACTACCAATGTACCATCTGTGAGGGCATGCAATGCCAAATAGCCAATAAGTTCACCTTCTCAGAGGAGTAGTGAAGGCCTGATTCTGATAGGGATAAGAAGAAATCCAGAATGTGTCTTATAGGACACTTAAAGAGTTATGGGAATTGCAGGCACACCAGATAGGGAAATGTTTCCACTTCTGGCAGTAGGTGAGTCAAGTGGGTGGCTTACAAGCTGCAAGTGGGACATCAGAAATCATAGGGGAGACCCAAAAGCAGAATATTTCGACATCATCAGAGCCAATCACTGAGTTACAGTGATTGGAGATCCTTTGAAATGCAGGAAACATATCACAAGAATTTGATATTTCTATGGTTTTTTAAATAACAATTTAGTTTAACTAGCTGTAGTGTGTTTTGGATGTAAGTAGGATTAAGAGAAAGTCACAAGTAAGAAAAATCTTTAAAGGTCCATTAAGTCTATTTATCTCCCTGTGGATGTGAATTGGGATTATTTACTACATACTCACTGCAAGGGATGTACTGTAGGTAACCAGATCCAAACCCCACAATGGCCAGCTTACATTTTAGAAAAAAATATCCAAGAATTACCTAAGATCATATGCCTCATATGCCTTTCTGAATTATGTGCATAGTGTAAATTAGTTATACTGTAGTCTACTTATTGTTTATATCTATTTTTCTATTATGACTACAGTTCTTGCTTTAATTATAAGGACTGCGGGTCGAATAATAACATTTTCATGGATTGCGCAGATAATTTAACCCTGCTCCTGTGATTGAAGTCTGACTTGTAGGGGAAGCAGGACAGGCTGTGCCACTGTCAGCTGCTGCAGCAGGGGAAACCAAATTTGTCTGGACCAGAACAAAGCAAAGAAATCCAGTGAGGCAAAATCTGAACAAAGCTTTGCCTCAAACCCTCTGAATCTGGGAATAGAGGAAATGCATAAAGGAACCTCACTTTCTAGCAGAGGGAAAATGTCTCATGTCAGAAAACTTTAGTGTCTGAGTGAGCAAACAAAAATGCTGCAGTTTTGCATTTAGTGGGGCACAAAAACATGTAGCTCTGGGTGACTCCATCTGTTGAAAAGATCATCCACAACAGAATCCAGAATATTCCACTTATGGGGCTGAGCTGAGGCAGCCTGAGATGGTTTACCAGAATATTTAGGGAGATGGGAAGGAGCGCAGCCATTAAAAACACATCATGAGCTATCACCCAAAGCCAAACTTTCACAGCATCTCTGCAAGGGGATATGAGTGAATGCTCCTTTGTCGGTTGATGTAATGCATCACTAAAACATTGTTCACTAAAGGAGGCCATGATAAAGAAGAGAAATTACTGGGAGTGGGCATTCCAGACTTTTACAATTCTAGGCAAACTGGACACAGAGTAACCAATGAGGAGTTCCCATGTTCAAGTATGCTAGGGGGCTGTTCATGGTGGCAGCAGCCATCAGGCCTATAAGCCCAAGAAGGCATCTTGTTGAGTGTGGACACTGGATAAGACCAGCATTGTTTGGGCGATCAGGGTAGTGGCACAGACTTCCAGAAGTAAGGCCCAAACCTACACTGTATCTAGGACAGTATCTATATATTCCAGATTGTGACATGGATTCAGGACCAATTTTGGTTCGCTGACCAAGAGGCCCAGATAGTCAAACAGCTACTGAGTACAAAATTGAGTGTGAAAGACTGCAGCTTAAGATGGGGTCTTAGAAAGTCAATCATCCTGGTAGGGAAATACATACAGACCTTCTATCAGTAGAGATGCAGCCACCACTGCTAAGCATTTGGTGAAGATCTACAGCACCTTGGACAAACCAAAGGGCAATACATGAAACTGGTAATGACAGCCCTCCATCAGAGATACTGTGATGGCTATGAAGCACTTTGATATGTAGGTAAGCATCCTTCATATCCAGCACACTAGAACTGGGGGAAGTTGCAAATTCTGCTTTCACTAAACTTTCATGAAATTTTGTAAATTTTGTGAAATTTTCTGAACATTTGCCACTGGCAAGATCGAAATCTTCCGAATGTTTGGTGGATTTTCACCTTTTCTGTGGAATTGTTTGGCTGAACTACAGAATAATACACATGAATACACATGAATTGTGGAATGACAGTTCTGAGAAATTTTATTCTGCAGTTTAATGAATTATTCCACAGAACATGTAATTATTCTGCAGTTTAGTGATCAGTACTGTGGAATTTCTTTCTTCAGTACATTTCATTAAAAGTTATTGGAATTTGCCTCCTGAGCAGTAAGAGTATATTAAACTGCCTTTTGAATGTTATTGCCAAATTGTTTGTAGTAGTGTTTATTTAACTGCAATAAAGTCATTTTTCACTTTGTCATAGTTTGCAGTCCTCATTGTCCATTCTGGCGAAAGCTTCTAATGGCTTGCCTGTAAGAAGTGTCAACAGGTGAGTCACCAGAAAAGTCCTGCCCAGTTTGAATTGCTCACAGATTCTATTGGAAGATCTTAAGAACAAACCAAGATCATCCCATTCCATATACTGTATCTGGGAAACATTTTAGAATTAATTTTGGCTTCCTGGTTCAAAACCCTCTTGTCATTACGCACAGTTTGTAATATTTTCCTCTGAAACAAACACCCCATCTGTCTCTCATTGTCACAATCTTTCACCTGGATTTCATGCTGGCACTGCCTCTCTTGCTCATCTTGCTCTTGCTGGTGCTGCCTTTCTCGCTCCTCTCACTCACTTTCTCTCTCATGCTCTCTCAGCTGGATTTCATGCTGGTGCTGCTTTTCCTGCTTCTCAACTTTCAGCTTTTTCTTCTGAAGCTCTGCCTCAGCTTTTTACTTCTCCTTCACTCGGTCCTCTGCTCCCACCTTCATCTTCAGCAGCTCTGTCTCAGCCTTTGCCTGAATCTGGCAAGCTCCAGTTTCAACTTCTGCACCTGCAAAGATACCTCAGTCCCTGATTCTGGCTCACTTTCATGCTCTCAGGCATCTGTCTCATGACTTTGATAATCAGTGACCACTTGTACGGCACATCCCTGGTCACATTTCTTGAGGATGTTTACGAGTTCTGCCCTTAATTTGCTTTCCTCATAATCTACCCCTCTACTTTTTCACAATTGTTACATGTTAAGCAAAATTAACGTATCATATGGTCCCGACATAATGTCTTTTTTCAAACTACTCTTGCTAAAAACAAAAATAACAGTAGTAGTTAACATTGTGTTCCCTTATGTAATGTCCTCTTCTTGGACTGGGTGGCCAACTAGGCTATTGACAGTCCTATTCAAATTGCAACATAGCTAGGCAGCAGGCCCCATTGATATTGGGCAAAACATATCACCTGACCGTGGATTAATTCTCAGTTAATCCATGGTTTCCCTCCAGAGCGAGTGCATATGACTCCTGTGGATATCAAGAGTGCACTCATGAGTGGTACCAGAGCAGAAACAATTGCTCCTTGCTGTGGTTTATGTTTCAATGTTATTTTCAGTATACGCTCGTTGCTTGCTGTTGCTGTGTCATACTGTAATGGAACCAATAAGAGACCTGGGGTAGTGGAGGGGTGTTAGTGCTATGTCCTGGGAACAGGGCTATCAGGAGCATATTGTACCTGGCCATGGCAACATGCAGTAGAGGTGTGCCTCTTTGTGTGTGTGTTTCTCTTTTTCTCTGTCTCACTTGGTCACTGTGTCACTCTGTATGTCTCCCTGTTGTGGAACATGAACTGCATCCTCATCATGTAGTTGTATACCGCTTCCCTCTTCTGCCCCTGAGCACCCACAAACCCAAGAGACATTCCCCCACACAGTGAGAGAGAGAGAGAGAGAAAGACTGAAAGACAGACATATGGAACAGCTTGCCCCGGCAACTGAAAGATGGCACAGCACTAATCCCCTGCTCAGTACAGCAAGAGAATGCAAGACCATAAGAGTCCACTACATGGAGCAGCACAGCAATCACAGTTACCACAAGAAGACAACACGCATTACTCCGGTCAGCTCAGCGAGAGACATCTTGTTGGCAAGACCAGCATTCTGGGATGACATCCACCATATCAAGACCTGAGTTGGACCCATGTTACAAGCTTATTAGCCATTCCAGATCATGGTTTAACTTGAAAATTAATCCATGCCTGGGTGGTTGGAGGCATGAGACTGCCCAACCCCCTCCCCCCAGTGTGGATTAATTCTCAAGGAAACCCATGCTCTGTTGTGGGTTAATTCTTAATTCTGGGACTGGATAGATAACTAGGTTATTGACAGACCTATTCAAATTCACACAACTGGCACCAGTTTATCACAACATGTCCACACTCAGGGCACAGTATGCAACAGGTTGCTGATTTTCTCAGTCTTCAGCACTCGTAAGGGCCCTCAGTAGCTACCACCAATGAGAAGTGATTCTCTTACCTGGGGACTTTCTCAGTCTGTATCCCACCAGAGCACCTGCTCACGCAGTGCAGTGCTCCTTTGGCTAACGGCAAATGGCCTTCCCTGTCACTAACTCCTGAAAAATACTTTACTTCTAGAATATGGTAACTGTAACCATCTGCTCCCCCTTCAGAGAGAAAGAGCATGGATCTGTCAATACCAACAGTTTACTATTCCTCCAAAAGATTCAGTCACAGAGGCATGAAGTATCTAAAAACATAATTTACTTTTTCACAATATCTACACAATTTACAGGATATCACAATACAAAAAGACAATGAGAACTACAGAGTTACTACAGAAATTAAAAAGACTGGGTTGCACACAGCAGAAGATTTCTTACCACACAGGATAATATAGTGAATCAGGGCAGACACAAACCTTAGATGGTAACTGCTCAGAGTTCCAACCTAACTAACCAGTCTCTTATAAAACTCTGACTTAACTTGGTTCCAAAAGACCAATGTCCTCCCACCCTCAGCACACCTCCTATGACATCACTTCCAGGATAGTTCTTTGGGTCTCCTGGGAATGGTCCTCTAGGAAATGGTCTGCTCTGGACTTCAGTGGCTGGATTTTCAAATTCCCTAGATTGCTGCAAGCCCTGGTGCACCGGCAATATGGCACATGGGGCTTGTGGTGATCTAATGGGATTTTCTATCCATGCAGCACTTGCTGCAATTTAAACCAATTTTTCCTGGTCTACCCTGCAGCACTCCTGGGGCTGTTTCTATGCAGCTTGTGCCAGATACATTTCACAAGCTGTCACAAATCATGGAAACAGTTGCAACTGCACCCAAGATTGGAAAATATGGTGCATTTGTGGTGAAAATCTTGGCACACAGCCTGACCCTAAGTGTGGTGGTGCAGGGCTGGAAACCAACCCTGTGCCAGGCTTTGAAAATCCTGCTCCAGGTGTTTGTGTATTCCAAAGGACACATCTTTTGTCCTACCCCTTGTCTTGCACGGCAGGAGTAACTACTCCATTTGTTAGTCAGATCCCCCTGCCCATGACATGAAGGGCTGTTTGACTTTGAAGTATGAGAGGGCTGTTTTGGTTTGGAAATTTTCCCATTAACAGGCTAAAGTGTCCTGTAGTCATAGGGAAAATATATTGTAATCATTCTCCGGAGGCAGCTGGCATGGCTGTGGTAATTATCTTAATCTAATTTCACCTCACAGATCCATTCAAACTTATCAATACAGCTAGTAAGGTAAGTAAGTGAGGTTTTATTTCATAAGCACCCTTTCCCTGGGGCTCAGGGCACTGTACAGAATACATGCAGATGAGAAAGGATTATAGTTAGCCTAAAAACATATAAAATCATCATCAGTAAATAAACAACTAATAAAAAGGGGAAAATACTAAACCCCAAAGGCTTCTCTAAAAAGGCATACCTTCAGACACCCACCCTTCTACTTCAGAGCTGTTCCTTAAAGAGAGGCTAGAAAGAACATCCAAAAGGTGCTTGGGAAGTCAAGATTCAGTGGGGATACACTTGACCTCAAACTTGTTTCCCTTACCCTGGATAAAATTCTGTCACCCCTCCCCCCCCGACTAAGATAATGAATCTAACCATAAGATTATCTCAATTCCCACAAGAGTGGAAATCTGCTTTGGTAACCACTGTCTACAAAATTGGTGACAGAGCACTACATGAGAACTATTAACCAATCTCCATTCTCCTCCCCCCCCTTTCTAAAGCACTCAGGTGTATAGTGGCTGATTAATTGGTTGAATATTTATTTCTTTGGGGGGTTGATTTATTCCTCCTCTGGTTCCCACCAGTCAGCTTCTATCTTTCAGCCACCCACCCAGCCCTGCACCTGACATCAGGCAGTTGTCCCCTTCTTCCCCCATGGTTTGCCCTCTGTGGCAGGATGGTGAGGGGCCCCTCACTCAAACTCACCTCAACTAGGATCCAAATTCCGAGGAAGCGTCATTCAGAGTTGGGGTCTGTGGAGGGTGTCTGCTATCAACCTGTTTGACCTGGGACCTCAGTTTCCTTGTTCATTTTTCCCCCTGGGTAGAGCGTTCAATGCTGGCAATGGCTGTGCTGTGCGCATGTCCTCCCACAGCACACCAGCCAACTGCACCACACCCCTTTCTAGTGACAGACTCATGGTGTGCCACCACCCAGCCTCCACTAGGTGTCAGGGAAGTTCTGAGCCTGTACTCTCCTCCTTCCAGGGAGAGGAGAGCAGTTCAAGAGATGCTCAATCCTCTCCCTCCCTGGCCAACCCCCGACAACCCACTCGTATCTTGAACATGGGTCACTGGCATGGCAGGAGGTAAGGCACAGATGCCTCAGCCCTCCATGCCACTGGGCTGGTGATTGGTAGAATATTTCAAAAAATATCAGATTCAATGCCCTCAGCAGCATGTGTTCAGAAAAAGGCATAGCACCACCACAGCACTACTCAAACTTGCCAGTTTCATCCACAATACTCTAGATCAAGGCCAGTTAGCTGGTGCAGCCTTCTTAGATTTATCTAAGACTTTTGATACCTTAAATCATAACCTACTAATTAAGCAACTCTATACAGAGCTCTCAGAGGACACCACTAATTGGTTCAAAAGCTACCTAGCTAATCGAACTCAGCAAGTCAAGAGTGATAAAATTTTATCCAATCACCAAGCTGTCCAATCCATTGTCCCCCAAGGGTCTATACTGGGTCCTCTTCTGTTCAACGTCTTCCTCAATGGTCTCTCTAGCTCCTGCCAAGATCAGATCCTGCTCTACATGGACAATGCTGTAATATTTAGAAGTAATCCAGATCCTATACTACTTGAAACACAGCTACAGCATAGCTTTGCATCAGTGGAGGACAAGTTTAACAAGCACAAGCTTATTTTAAACTGCAAAAAGACCAAAGTTATGCTTCTCCATACCCCCAAAACAAGCATAAATCCTCCCCCTGACTGTCAGAAATAAGGTTGGCACTCCTTTGGAACAAATTCAACACTTCAAATACCTTGGAGTTACCAGTGACAGTACCTTATCCTATTCACAGCACATTGCAAATGTTACTAAAGCAGTCAACACTTGTTTAGGACTGCTCTATAGGCACAAGGATAGCCTTACTGCAGAAGATCTTAGATTAGCAATTCACAGCTCAGTTTTCTCTATCATATATTATGGGCTCGTTGCCTATGGCTCAGCCACTGCTACATCCATTCAATGTATCAATACAGCTCTTAGCAAAGCCTGTAGGCTCCTCACAGGGCCAACATGTCTCATGCACATGTGTGATCTCTACGTCCAGTCCAGTTGGCTACAGTTAAAGGATAGAATACAGTACCAAACTGATTATTCGCTAAGAAAGTTAGCTTAGGACTCATGTCCTCTGGAGTCCAAAATATTCTAAACCCTTTCTGTAACTCTCAGAATACTTGAGGCTCACATAATCAGCTCTTTGTTGTCCCACACTGTTATACAACCCAAGGACAATGTTCATTCACTTTCAGAGCCCCACTATGGCTTAATTCACTTCACCCTGTTTCCTCAGTTACCAAGTTAGGCCCTTTCAAACATAAACTGTGACAATTCTTCATGACTAATAACAGCTGTGACTGCAATCACTAATCTCACCCACATAATGCCATTAATTATGCCAATTCTTATTGATGTGCTGTGCCTTTCAGCTCTGCTGATGCTACCTGTTAAGGAACTATCCCCTCCCTTCCCTTTCACATGAATTGTCTTCCCACACCCACTCTATGATCTACCCCCTTCTCCACTATTCCCACTCTCCCTTCTTTCATCCCATATCCCTCTTTGTTCAACTGCTCATACTCTGTACCCCTAACTCACCCTTCCCTCGCAAGTTCTGGCCTCTACCTGACAATGCCTATGTGGCAGCTATACATCCCTGCTCCTCGCTGTTTTAATTATGCTTTACAACCTGAACCTTCCCTCATCCCTCATATTCTCTTCTTCCCTCAACTCCTCATATCCCTCATCTTACTACCATACCTCACACTCGATCTTCTACCTGTGCCTGGCAAGGTCTCACTGGCTGCTACTCAGTGCCTGCCTTTAACCTAACATTATTATATACATTATACATGTTTGCCTAGCATACATTATAAAATGACATTATCTAGTATGTTGTAGCTGCTTATTTTATTTGTAACAATTTCATCTTTTGCTAAGTTCTCATTCTACGTGTAAACCTGTTGATGAGGAACCTATGTAAAAGAGCTTTTAGCTCATAGGTGTCAATCTGAGATTACAATAATTAAATAAAATTATACTGCAAGTGGCTAGAATACCAAAATCTGTAATTGGGTGGACAATAAGAAAGGGGTGGAAAGAATGCATTGGTATCTTGGAAAACTCAAGGAGTGTTCAAGAGCATGGCAGTTGGGGTTCAGTGCCAAAAAGTGCAAAATCATGCATCTAGAGCATAGGAACCCCAAAACTGGGAGGTGTTGTTAATCACTATGCAAGAAAGGGGCCTTGGTGTTTCCAAATCTGATGACCTCAAAGTGGCAGAGCACTGTGACAAAGCAGTGAGTACACCTAGTGGAATGCTTGGATTCTTAGGGAGAGGGATCTCCAGCAGGAGGTGGGATGTGGTGTTGCCATTATAATACTCAATACTAAGACCCCATCTGGAGTATTGTGTCCAGTTTTGGAAGCTGCACCTCAGAAAGAACATAGACAGGCTGGAGGCAGTCCACAGAATGGCAACTAAAATGGTGCAGGGGTTCCACCAAAAGCCATATGAGAAGAGATTGAGAGACCTCAACATGTGCAGCATGTAAGACAGGAGAGTGCAGGGTATATGATAGAGACCTACAAGTATCTGATGGAGGTGAACAGTGTTCAGGAGGGGAGTCAGTTTCAAATGAGGAATAGCACCAGAACCAGAGGACATGCAATGAAGCTGTCAGGGGTTTAGGAGGGATGTGGAGAAGTACTATTTCAATAAAAAAGTGGTGGAGATATGGAATAGACTGCCAGAGGAAGTGGCCGAATTCAAAACAGTAGGGGGCTTTAAGCATGAGTGGGCTAGAAATAGGGGAATATTAGGAAATGGGCAGGGAGAAGAGAGGTTCACCAGACACCAGATAGGGTCTTCAGAGACTGACTAGTCAGGGACCATCCAGGCAGACTGGGTGGCCACGCAGTCCTTTTCTGCCAACAAATTTCCTTTGCTGTCTTTACTTGCTGCAAATTTTATCTTGTCTTGTCTGTCTTGCCCTGCAGTTTGGGGAGGGGTGCTAATTGCCTGACCTCTGACCTCAGCTACATGATAACTGGAGGTGGGACTAAGTCAGATTTGAAGAAGCAAGTTGATTTTTGGTTTCTCAGAAGAGGCCAGAAGGGGAAGGATCCAGATTCATTTCAATGCAGTGCAGTAACTGCTCATTGCTGTTTTTGTTTTAATCTTAGATTTGTGGGCTTTTAGTGGTACTGTTATTTCTTTGTTGTCTTTACCTAGAATTGTTTTTGGGCTGCTGAAAATTTAAAATCTAGTTTGTTGTGCTTATGATGGTGCTGTTTTCCTTTGCTGTCATTACTTGCTGCAAATGTTCACCTGCTCTGCCCCCACTCTTAATTATATGCCCTATTAAACCTGATTGACAGGAGCCAAGAACAGGGAATAGCAAGGGTTGTGGAGTAGGAGGGACATAAGGAGGAGGAAGCCCACACTTGGCACAACAAGTGTTTTAACTCATTTTTTATTTTATTTTTGTTTTCCTTCTTTAAAAAAAGTATCTGAGGATTGGAGGCAGGATTTTCAGGAAAATAAATTAATAAAGAGGTAACTACAAGGAGAGCTTCAATAACAGACAAGTACTGGAATAGCAGTATAAGTGCAGTATAACATTGAAAGTGGTGCAATACAGCAGATGCGGGGCAGCTGTATTCAGTCAGACCTTTGGGATGCTGAGGTGCTGTCATATCTGCAGGCATCTCTCTGGATTGTGGGATGAGGTAGCCAGACTCAGAGTGGAAGTAAACTGGGTCAGGAGTATCTTTGCCCCTATCCAGAGACCACCCAGTCCAATGCTGTTGTCTCAAAGGATGCCAAGAACAAGGATAACTTGGATGGCAGTGGGCTCAGGGAGGGTTAGGACAGTCAGGCAGAGGCACATCCCAAATCCTGTTCCACTCCAGAACTCATATACCACACTGGCAAATGGGGACAACCAAACAGAGGTACCCAGAGAAGTGGAAGGAAAGGATGCAGAGGTCAACCAAGGAGGTGGAGGAACACAGGAGGGTAGGGTAGGAGGTAAGGTGCCTACCAGGTGCCATGGCATGGAGGGATGGGAGGAAGATCCTAGGTATCGCCAGGAAGGCAAAACGGGTTTGTGAGCTGGATGTCGTTATCCACCTAGGTACTAATGCCCTGGCAAATGGGGAGTCTAAGGAAGTTCAGAAAGAGTTTAGGAAACTGGGAAGGGGTCTCAAGCAAGTAGCAACTTCTGTCACCTTCTTGGAAGTACTACCTGTGAGAGGCATGGGAGAGCGTAGGGGTGCACACAACAGGAACTTTAATTTGTGGTTGAAGAACAGGTGCTGTGAGGAAGGGTTTGGATATTTTGGTGACTGGAGACCCACCTGAAGGGATGGGGGCTTGTTCAAGCCTGGCAGCCTGCATCCATCCTGGAGGGGACTCCAATCACTCAATGATAAGTTTAAATGATACATGGGCAAGCATTTAAACTAGCCAAGGGGGGGTGGCAAGCCAGCAAGGAGGGTACCTAATTGCCCACCCCCCACAGCTAGCAGTGGAACCAGTGAACAGGAGGAGTGGATATCTCTACAAAGCAGTGTGCAAAAGATGGAGATAAGCACCCAAGGGGGGAATAGGCAGAAAGGGGGCAACATTCAACAGAAGTGCAGACAGCAGGGAGAACCAGGGATAAAGAACAACCAGGGAGGGGGCTGGCATAGAATAACTAAACAATCCAGGGATTTCACATCATGGAAGCCATGTGCACCGATGCCAGGAGCCTTAACAACAAGAAGGAGGATCTGGAGGCTGCCATGGTGCAGTCCAACCTGGACATTGCGGCCATCACAGAGACTTGGTGTAATGATAACCATGAATTGAGGATGGCCATACCTGGCTACAACATATTCAGAAGAGACAGGGCAGGCAGAAAGGGAGGAGGAGTGGCGCTTTATGTGAAAGATATCATAAGGGCCACAGAGATCCAGAAGAGACAAAATGGGTGAGCGATACTGTGGGTTAAGCTGGAAATGAAAATGGGGACTTGCATATGTACTCCCTGGAGGACAGGAGGGAGAGAGAGGATATGATAGAGATGTGCAGGTACCTTACAGGGAGGAACAGAGTGTAGGAATACACTATTTTCCAGCAAAAAACATGTTCCAGGACTAGAGGGCATGGGATGAAGTTAGAGGGAGGGCGATTTGGAGGAAATGTGAGGAAGAATTTCTTCACAGAAAGGGTGGCAGACAAGTGGAACACCCTGCTAGAGGAAGTAGTGGGGGCTCAAACAATCAGAGGATTTAAGAATGCATGGGAAAGACATAAGGGGATTTTGGAGGTCGGGGTAAGGGGCAACAGACTTCTAGAAAAACGTTAAGAGAACTTACAAGCTCAAAAGGGCAGACTAGGTGGGCCATAGGCCCCTATCTGCTGACATTGTCTATGAATCTATGTACAGTTCTTTGAGTGAGGAAGGCATAAGGGAGTCAGAAGGGAGCACAGGAATGCACTGGCACCCACACCAGTTGGGGGCCAAGAGTCAGCATCCTAGACTAAGGGAAGAGGGGCAGGGGTACATTGAAACCCATGCCCTTTGGTATGGGAATAGCCATGGGCAGGGCAAATGAAGAGCCACAAAAAGAACCTCAATTATGAGCACAATAGGGCTTGAGGGAATGAAGGGTCATTTCAGAAGACTGCAGAAACCTCAGCATCATCTACATGTCATGGCTGAATAGTTTTTGGCCACAGAAAGGGGTTTTATTCATTTACTTCTATTTTGGTGACTGGGAAAGGAAAGCTAGCAATATATCCTTTTTCATCTTATCCAGTGTGGAGGATGCAGATATTAACTAGTAGTAGCAGTCTTCATTTGTTTCTGGCACCTTTCCCCAGAGGTCCAGGGCACCACTGCTTTATGATAGTGATAAACAAAACCATAAATACATTTAACTCAACCCCTTTAAAACCGCAAGAATAAATAACAAATAAATAACTATATATAACTTAGAGGACACAATAATCAACAGAAGACCTAAAAAGTTTAGGATGTGCTCAAGTAAAAAGTTACTAATATTCTTCAAATGCTTTATGAAATAGATACATTTTCAAGCCCCTCTTAAAGGCCTCCACTGAGGGGTCTCCCTCAAGGCTCTGGGTAGTGAATTCCAAAGGAGTGGGATGACTACCTCAAAAGCCCTGTCTTCAGAAGTCTTAATGTTGCCCTTGGAACCACTAGAAGGCCCACTCCGGTGGAGCTGAGTCGGTGAGCAGGGATGTATGGGAAGAGGAGCTCAGCCAGAACATCTGAGCCCAGCACATGTAGGGTTTTGTAGATTATCAAACCTACTTTAAATGAGATACACCACTAACTGAAACTGAACCAGATTATGATCTTGGTGGCATTTTAATGGGAAATTCCCAATCTCCTTTGGAGAAGTGCAATGGGATCTTTAATGGCAGTATAGCGTAGTGGTTAAAGGCACTGATCTGCAAGCCTGGAGACCTGGGATTGAGTCCCATCATCCCCCACTTGCATACTGTGTGACCCTGAGCAAGTCACTTAATTTCATTGTACTCCCAGGTTGCACCTGGAAATAAGTTCCTGCTTAGTTTGCCTTTCCTGGTTAGACAATCCCCCCCCCCATGTCCATCTGAACAACCACTAGAACGGCCAGACAGGACCTCGATTAAACATCTTATATGAAAGACAACACCTTAGGAAGCATAATGTCCCCCAAACACTATGCCGGGGCATCAATATGCTTATGTTTACCAAGTGAAGAGGGCCCCCTTCAGAGTTACCAGCACTACTTCTTGCAGATTCTGGTGTTCATTGGATGTCTACCATCCTATTACTGAACAAGCCAGCACTGCCCCATATTTGTAACCTGCTTTTCCCATGTTAATTGCTGTGTTAGGAACCATAGTGGTTTGGCTGAATTGCTGAAACCAAATCAAATTCATGGGCCCCAAATAAAAGCTGAACCAAGTTTGCCAATGGGCAGTTTCTATTGCCTGTAGGTGAGTACTATTGGACACCAGGGAATATTTGTTTTGGTGGCTGGTTTTGGGGGAAAGAGGGAAGGGACTGAGGACACGGGGGAGGTGGTCGGAAAATTGTACTTAAATGATGGCCAAGGCTGAGGAGCAAGAGGGTTTGGACTAAGCAGGAAGGGACATAGGATCATTTTTTTGAAAGTAGAAGTTGGGAATAGAGTCTGGAATGGATCAGGATAAAGAAAGAATGTATCAGGGATTGCTGCCAGTTGGTGGCTCTAACATTTCCTCCATGATCTGGTTAGTCACAGGAACAATAATAAGGTGATATGAAAACTACTCTCATACTAGGATGATCCCCCATCTGGTGGCACAGAAATTATTCCATGGTCAGAAGAGTCATAGATGTTGCAACTGTGCAGCTTGAGAATTTTTCATATCATAGGAAAATCATTGGAGCTGCCATTATGCAGTACAGCATTTTACTCTATGGTCAGGGAAAGATGTAAGAACTGCT
The DNA here is from genome assembly GCA_016271365.2 of Neoceratodus forsteri. Taxonomy (NCBI): domain Eukaryota; kingdom Metazoa; phylum Chordata; order Ceratodontiformes; family Ceratodontidae; genus Neoceratodus; species Neoceratodus forsteri. Next base: position 273,522,061 of record CM057453.1, on the reverse strand, counting down.
CTTATGCAGCACAGAGACTCCCTCATAGACTGTTGGAGCTGTGGTAGCAACCACTGAGTGAGCATCCCCATGTTCTGGAAGACACATGAACCACAGGAACCACCATTAGCCATCATATTAACTGCTCCAATGGCTGGGCAGACCCCCTTTTGGGAGGCACATTTATTAGGTAGGAAGCGGAGTTGTTATGTAGAAATTACATTATTTATCTTTGGGTTGGTCTACTTACTGAGTAGTGACATATTCTCAATGAATGTGTCAGAAGGGGCCGCTGTTGAGCAGTGATATGAAAAACATGTTTGTTTGGAGCACCACTGTATCTCACTGATTTGTTCATCAAAAAACTCACTTTATTCAATTTTAGTGAAATACAACTCAATTCTTGTTGTTGATGGACTCATCTGAAAATGTTACGGAAAGGTCCTTTCCCCAAAACACCACAAGTAGAGGTGTTATAGCCCAAGGCCTGTTAGCCCCCTGTGAGTGGCTGGAGCAGAAGGCTGTCCTGTGAATTGAACATGCCTGGAAAGTAGTGTGAAGCTCAAGGAACATGCAAAAGCAATGCTTGTATCTATTCAAGCCCGGCTGACAGAGTTCCAAGCCGAGGTGAGAATGTCTAACCAGAGGACTGAATTTACTTTGGCTGAAATTTCCTCATGTTGTGCAGCAATTAACATACAGGTAGCAACTACTGAGAAAGTCACAACATTAAATGAAACTGAAATTAAAGCTGTCTCAGCAAGAACTTTGACTACGGAAGTTGCTGTAAATGCAGCATTACATGAGCAGTTGGCCCAAGCTACAAGATCGGAGCATCTTGAAGACAGCAGGTCCAATTCTCAGAGCCTCCAGAATGATGCAAGGAGCATGTGTCTGAAAGAATGATGCAAGGAGCAGCTTGCAACAGGAATTGTGTTGAGAGCAATTCTCAAACACAGCCTGTGGCAATTGCAGGCTGCATGTGGTAAGGGGGTCTTTCACCATCTTTCCAGCACAAAAAGGGGTGCGGCATGGTGCAAGGAGACTTGCGCCAGGGCAATGCTGCAACATTTCCTTTTTTCAAAGTCATAAACCTGTGTAGTGCCAAGAAAACCAAACACCCCTTAGGCCAGCCAGGGCTGGTCTAAGGGTCTGTGTACCACCTGCAGAAACCTCCCTGGTTACATTAGGGAATGGAATAGATCTAGAGAAGTGCAATAATGCTTTAATACATTTACACTGCGTTAGGTCAATGATTTTAGTAATGTTAGTTTCCATAGTAGCTGGTGTACAGTTTCATATGCACCTGTTAATGTAGTTGCTGGACCTAGTGGTAGAATTGTACTGTACAATGACCTCCCACCCCAATTTCAGGCTCTTCACAGTGCTTTTGAGTATTGTGAGCATGTTAACCAGTCTGTGGCATATGGTACACTCAATAGGCTCAGTAGTACAGTTATCATACATCTTATATAAGCATGGTATTAGCATTGTATTTACTATCCTTTTCCTCTGCTAATTCTCTTTTAGGTATCAGTGCAACTACAGGAGCCCAGGGACTATTAGTTCATGGTTCGGGAGTGAAGCTGTCACTTGTCCTGACTGTAGGTCATATAATATTACTAAGTAACAGGTTAGAATGCCCAACATGGGTGCCATCACTAGGGACACTAGGCAACTGTACAATATCCAAATACTGGGTTAATATTCCCATTATCCACATTACCTCCTCTAGAACAGCTGGATTTATAATAGTTAAGTTCATCTCCACCTCTGTTCCTCTACCTGTATCTTCGGGTGCCCCCAGGGCTCAGTCCTGGGGCCACTCCTGTTCTCTATCTTACTAAATGACCAGCCCTCTGCCTGCCCACACACCTCCATTCACATGTATGCAGACGACATGGTGCTGTATTCATCCGGCCCCTCATCTACTGATGTGGCTACCACTTTGCAGCAGGACTTCAACAGTATCCAGCTTTGGTTTAGGTCCAATCAGCTTCAACTAAATGCTAAGAAGACAGTCTCCATGACCTTTGGCACTAGGCAGAGACTCTCACGGCTCCCCTCCAGACCTACCATACCCTAGATGGGACCTCATTGGAGGTCTGCACCTCCATCAGATACCTAGGGGTCTGGCTTGACCTGCACTTCGACTTTTCTGTACTCATTGATGGCATCCACAAAAAACTCCACCCCAGACTGGGTGCTCTTTAATGCAATCGTGGTTGCATCCCACTGCCAGCATGCTGTGCCATTGTACAGAAAAGACCAATTTTTGACTACGGGAGTTGTGGTCTACAGTGCTGCCCCCAAGTCCACCCTGGCCAGACTGGACACCCTTTTCCATTCCTTCTGTCGCTTCACCCTTGACTGTCCTTATTCCACCCATCACTGTACCCTCTACCAGGCCATGGGACTACCCTTCCTTCAGGATCACAGATCATCTCACAGTGCTCATCTCGCTGACAATTTCTGATTTCAGTCCCTGCCCTCCTATGTAACTTTGGTCTTGTCTTCCTATGCACCACCAGCCTACAGGCTTAGACAAATCAATTTGCTCCTACTACATATCCTCTTAAGGTCCAACTCTAAAGGACAAGCAGCTTTCATCTACTGTTTGCCCCAACTATGGAACTCACGCCCTCCAGACATTTGGCTAACCTCTTCACCCCATCTCCTAAATGGGCTTCTCTCAGCTCACTTCTCATCCACCTGCTCATGCATCTAATTCACCTCCCCAATTAGGCCTATTACCCCCTCCCACCAGACTCAGTCTGTGCTACTATTAATACATACCTATCACCTCTCTTATGATATCTTGTGCTTGTCTCACATATCTTCCCCCTAAGTTAGTGCATCATTGTTAATGCTGCGCAATTTGGTTGTATAATACCGTCAATTGTATACTGCCTTACTGTATTACTGTCATGATGTTTTACCATTTTTATACTGTTATATCTCTATTATTGTCACCATGTTTTTACCATTTCTTGTTCCATTGTATGCTTGATGTCCACCCTATTCTTGTTTACTATCCTCAGGATGCATCTGGAATCAAGCAGTACTCCACTCAGCATGCCTTCCTGGTAAAACTCTTCAATAAATAAATATGTCTGCACTGTCTGCTACATCTGTATCTGCTGTCATTGTCAGAATGCGGTATATAGATATATTACTGTTGTGCTGTAGGGTACATTTCTAGATGTGTTGCATTACAGTACATAGTGGTTCTAGCCTCACAAAGTGTTGCCATCCCACAGCTTGAAGCAAACCACTCAGGTGTGCCATCTTTGTGGCACATGGCCACATTGGCTGCAAGTTGCAGGAGTTTGCCACCAGGATGCTATCCTATAGAGAATTGAGCACAGGGTCCCTAGCGCACTGACAATTGGTGCTTGCTGCCATTAGTGAAGATTGCACTGACCTTTAAGAATTGAGCCCAATAAGTTGAGGAGAACTCTGCATCTGATAGGGTTTCCTGGAACGGTGCCTATTAATAACTTAGAAGATGTTTAAAAAGCATTGTTGGCCATATTCCTGATAGAGTCTTCTTTAATGATGAAGGCAGTCTTCAGATCTATGTCTCTTCAAAAGAAACGGAGGGTGCTACTACTATGAACATCAAGCCATCAAGCCATTTTCTAAAGAACCTCTTGGAGCAAGGTACATCATTTTAACTTTTCACAAAGTGGCTGAGAGACATAAATTTCTGCAGATGGCTCCACAACAGACAAACAAAAAACACTGTTTGTACGAAGGGTGTATAATATCCCTGTATCCTGACCTTAGCCTACATACTGTTTCTCATGGAGATGCAAAAGGTTTGTAACAATACTATCTGCATTTAAATAGGCTAGAGTGCCAGCTGTCCTACTTGCCCCAAAAGAAGCTGAAAGTCACTTTCCAAAGCAAAGATCATTATTTTGAAGATCCAGATGCAGTTAATGTTTTTTTATAATGTAACAGAACCTGAAGATATTGCATCAGATTTTGAGAATGAATATGGTGAGGTAACAGAATGTCATCCAGTCAAATGGCAAAACTGTAGCTTTCTATCCAAAATATATCAAGCTTTATGTTTCTTGAACTGGATTTCTAATGGACTTTAATTTCTTATGTTTATTGTTCCTTAGTACACTTATCTTGCAGTGGAATCCTGAGGGGCTTAATAAATAAAAAGAAGTGCTCTTCAGTATATGCAGTCTTGCATTTTATTTATTTATTTATTTTACATTGGGATGATTAAGGCTTGATGCACAAATGGCATTTAATTAGTGATTAACTAAACAAAGCTCCTGTAAACTATATATAAATAAATAGATAGATAGATGGATAGATAGATATACAATGGGGTGGGGATATTCAAAGGGGTTGTGCCTGGTGCAACAGGGCTGCACTGGTGCAACCTCCCCCCAGTGTGCCCCTCTGGGATATTGAGGAGGCTGTCTGGTGCAGTGCAACTCCTGATGTGCCGGGGCACACTGTAAGTGTGTGGGGCGCAGATGCAGGGGGAGTGCCCATGCATATGCGGCACATCCCAATATTCAGCCCGGGATGTGCGGCGCATATGCCAGTGTTCCCCTGCATTGTGCCACATAGGGGGCCCAAAGTTGAGCCCGTGTAAAAATGGAGCAACTCCTGGCCACCCACAGGCAGGCTACAATATTGCAGGGTGCAACACAGCAGCCGCCAGCTCTGGGTGGCCACCCACCCACCCAGAACACCACCCACAAGCACGCACACATCCCTGGTAGTCTTGTGGCTCCTCCTCCCTCCCATGTCCCCAATCACCTGAATACGGTCACCAAGTTATGCCCTGCTGGTCTAGTGGAACCCCCCCCCCGCCCATTGCCACGATCACAGCATGGCACCAGAACACAATTCCCTGGTGATCTAGTGGCACCCCACTCCCCCCACCACACAGCTTGCCCCACCCCCCATCATTTGGCAGTTGTCTGCAACCTGCCCTTGTCTGCCTGGCTGTAGCTGGATGACAGGTACAGTATGGGCTGCAAGCCCATTGGTCCACAGTGTGGACCAATGGGCCTGCAGGGCATACTGTACTAGACAGTCCCAAATATGTGAATGATGTCATTCACATATTTGGATCTGTCTTGAACAGTATGCCCTGCAAGCCGATTGGTCCACACTGTGGACCAATGGGCTTACAGCACATGCTGTACCTGTCATTCGACGGGTGGCCGGGTGGTATGCAAGTGGGTTGCAGCCACCTGCCTATGATGAGGGGTGGGGATGCCATTAGGTCACCAGGGAATTGTGTTCTGGTGCCATGCTGCAATCATGGTAATGGGTGGGGGGGGTTCCACCAGACTACCAAGGTATAACTTGGTGGCTGTAGTCCGGCAATCGGGGACATGGGAGGAAGGGAGAGCCACTAGACTACTAGGGAGTGTGCCTCACACATTTCTGCATTTGCGGTTACAGGTGGAGGTTGTCCAGGATCCCCGCCACACACGTCATGCCGAGCAGGGTGCCAGGCATGTCACCAGGCAGCCCTGCACAAGGCATGCAAATTGGGCCATAATGACATTCTAATGGCCCCATTTGTAACTTGCATGGATTACGGCCTCATTTGCATGCCTCTGGCGGAATATTGTGGGTGATGCACCTAGCACAACTGCACTTGCGCAGATGGATCCCTGTGCTCTCTCTCTCTGGGGCTTGCATAGGCACAATGCCACTGCTCCATGTGTTTTCTGTGCACTGCACTTGCCATATTTAATGGTGCTGAGCCATGGTGCAGCACCCTTGAAGATCGCCTGTTCCTGGCCTCGGCACAGCCCAGTTGTGCTGCACCAAGGCTTGCACCCCTGCCAGGTGCAGTCTGAATATCTGGTCCCGTATGTTTTGGGATAAATGTCAAGATAAAAACTAATATCTCAGCCAGGTCATGGAGATATCAATGATATCTTCACATGTGAGGATTTCATTGATATCTCCATGTTTCCATATGTCACCCTAATGAAACTGAAACAATTTTCTAATCCCTTCATCTGACCACCCTTAAACACCTTCTCTTTTCATGCCACCCCTCTGCAGTCCTGAGTACTATTTCCCACAAATAAAAAAGAACATCCCATAAATTTTATACGAGTCATAAACATTCCCCACTTCCTTCTGCTTGATCCTGCCAACATTTTAAAATAAATACAAAAGATATCTTATGTGGTCCATCCTACCATTTCCCCCTCAAGTTCCTGGACTAGCGACACTTTTGCTTTCTGCTGTTAATCTGTACCATGACAGAACGTTTTTAACATAGTGAACTAAGCAGCTGCTGCATATTTAAAATAAAAACTGTCTCAGGGGAAGTTAGATCTGATCTCTTTTGTAAAAATTAGTCTCTGCTTTGGTTAAAAAACAGTGCCAACAACAGAAAGAGAAGTGAAAGTGAGTCTGAGCTTCACTGAACACATCATGAGCACAAGCGACTGTTGCTACAGCAACACCCACTCGGGTTCGATATGTCTTCACTGAAGTTGTGAGTCGCTTACACTTCTCTTCCCATTCTCGCAGAATTTCTGTAACCAAACCAGACATATCTTTTAACAAAAGGCAACAGCTCTAACTTCCACTGGAACAGTGCTTATTTTAAACATGTGGCAACTCCTTAGTTTATTTTGTTAAAACTGCTCAGTCATGCCACAGATTAACACCGGCTTGCCCACTCTACAACAACCACCAAAACTGCAGCTGCTCATCGAACACAAGTGAAAAGCAGCATGATCAACCAGATAAGATTTTTTTTAATAAACATTTCTAAAAACCACATATTTCCTGAGCATATACGTAGACCATGCCACATTATAAACCTGTGTCACCACTCATGAGATATCATGATATCATTGGCTTCTCATGAAGATAAATATGATATCTTCACTCAGGCCATGTCATATCCTATATATGTGTGTGTGTGTATGTATATATATATATATATATATATATATATATATATATATAAATGCCTGCTAGGTCCTATAATCTACATATTACTCCTGATGTGCCCATTGCCTTCTGTCTCACAGATTAAAAGTTTTAATGTGCCGTGTACATATGTATATTGTTATATATTAGCACTTATGTCATTGTATTACTGTTTATGTTACCCCTGTCATTGTATTACTGTTTATGCTACCCTTGTCAATGTATTAACACTTGCACTTCTTGACCACTCAGGTCCATCTTGTAAATGAGCTATGCTCAATGATGTTTGCCTGATTAAATAAAGAGTTTGATTGATATGATATATATATATATATATATATTGTTCAATCAAGATTAAAAAATCTGATTATTACAAGCGATATTAAAATTAGTAGGCAAATGACAAAATCCAATACAATAAATACAGAGTATATACAACACAGAAACATTAACACATGACTTATTCACTATTGCACATATTTATCTTATGTTTTGCTATGGATTTAAAAAAAATGCCATTCTTATATCCTCCACAGGTGTTCTAGGATGTAACAAAATAAATACTACTTTAAACAACTCATTAGCATATATTCAGAGATGTGTCACTAATTACAGATTTCTAGGGTGAGAATAGAAAAGACAATTGACTATTAAATGTTCTAGATCTTCTTTGAAACCTTTATCACAGGGACAATGGGATCTATACAAGATCTTCCCTCCCATAGTTTTACTATAGTAAGTATATCTAGACACTATCAGCTCAAATCTAGCCCAAGTAATAATCTTCGTTGCTCCTTTGTAATTGGTAACAATAAATATTCTTCCACTGAAATACCCATTTTGTTTTCCCTAAACCATGAGGCACTCTTAGAGCTCTTTAATTTCAACATTTCCTGTTCTTCAGCTAATAAGATTACTTTTTTCTATATTAATTCATTGTAATGGTTTGAAATTATAATATATCTCTTAATGTCCTCCCATAAATGTATTATTTTCTTTTTCTTTAGTAATTTAAATAAGTAATTTAACCAATTAGATCTTAAACCCTTATTTTTCCAATTGTTTTTTTCTTCAAGACATAATTTAGGCAAAACATTTTCCTTATTATTCATAATTTTTATCCAACAGTTCATTAAATGAATTTCTTTAATATAATTAATTTTTATTTTTCCCAGTTCAGCTCTTACCATACCATTCGCTGTGGATCTTGGGACCAATAAGAGAGATTTATAAAAAAAGGAAAGGGGAAATTCCAAGCTATTTTCTGTATTTTCTTCATAACCCCAGAATTCTGCTCCATAAAGAAGAATGGGATTTACTTTTACATCCCCTGCCTCTAATGCTGGAAGCACTGTATTACCCCCGTATTGATTATTAAACTTTAATAAAGCTTTTATACAAACTTTTTTATACATTGTTCTTTTATATGTTGTAACCATGACAAATTCCTTCACAATTTCTATCAGCTGCAAATTTATAGTAATTTTGACCTTTTGTGTATCAAATGTGCTCTGGCCAAAGACCATCATCTTTGTTTTAGCTAAGTTTATTTTTAATTCGAGGTTCTTGCATTTTATTTCAACAAAATCAATTTATATACAGTATATATATATATATATATATATATATATATATATATATATATATATGTAACCACCCCTACTACTTTGCACAGTAAGCTACTCCTTGGTACCCCTGACTGGGCACACAAACATACTTCGGCAAATGGGACCATCCCTAGTTTTGGGAATGTATACCAGGCTCATTACTTCCAGAGGTCAGAAAGGGTTGGGGTGTACAAAAGCAAATACAGATTGTGACCAATCAACCCAGGTCCTGAGGACAGAACTTTTTTGCTAGGGCTATGCTAGATCTATACTTCTGGAGGTGCACCCACTAAGTCCGCAAAGGAAGCAGTAACATGAATGTCCAAACCAGGCTGGGGTTCTACAGTGTGACTTTATTCCAAAGAAGGTCTCTAAAGCAAGGGTGGATGCCCAAGGTTTACACATCGTGGCACAAGGCAATAGCAGAACAACAGAAAACTGTATTTGACCAAAATGCTATGTATTTTATATGTCATAGGACCTTGAATTCTGTTCAGTGGCAATGGTCTTAACTGAACACACATTTCTTCTAGTGCCACTGACAACAATGGAGCACACATTTCCCATATTGCTTAGGACTTTGAAACTTCGGCAAGTGGCAAGTGGCCACAGCTAAACCATTTCTTCTAGTGGCAATGGCCACAATTGTGCCCATGAGGGCTTATATTTAGCACAACTCACTCAAGAGGGTAAACTTTCTCTTCAGGTATTGGCTGCCATGTCCTGAATAACCAGGCATCTTTACAGAACCTATAGTGCTGAACTGGTCACTCCAGATGGTGGGCTGCCCACCTTTCACTTCCACATCCATACCCAGCCATTCTTTCAGAGTTACACCTCAAAACTTCTTTGTAAAAACATTTTGGAACAAATGCATCTTGGAATGACTATCACATCCAGCATTAGGAAAATCTCTACTCTTAGAGTGTAGAAAATTAAAGTCCTGAACAATGTGCATACGTCTGTCTATGGACCCCACATTTGTCAGCCAACTTTAAACTTGAGAAACAGTCTCAAACTCAGAACAGAACTGGTGTATCTTTTTCTTCTGTCAGAGAAACACCCAAGTACAGGTACTTTCTCTAAGAAGCACAAAGTCAGATTACTCCTAGTAGAAAACAAAACAGGCAACTTCAAAGTCCTGGATCAAATAGGGGATTGCCACTCAGATCCATTTCTAGTAGTCCTCTTCATCTCTGTGGATGAAAATCAGGTGCTCCTGCTGTAGACAATGGTTTCCATCACTTCTGTTGGCAGGCTGATGACTTTCAGGACTAGGGTGAGAAAATAGGCTCTCTTCTCAGAGCCCACTGCAGCTCTCACTCTTCACACTTCAACTGCTTCCACAAAACTCACTCAAGATTCCAAGACTCCCCACTCACAGCCAGCTGCCATGGCTTATGCTGCTGTGAGAGTTCTAAATGACATTATCTTTCTCGTCTCAGCTGAGACCAAGTAAACAGAGAGTGAGTAAGTGAAAACCCCATTTAAATAGCTATTCACCAGCTGCCTTCCCTAATATATATATATATATATATATATATATATATATATATATATATATAATATATATATATATATATATATATATATATATATATACAGTATATATATTATGGTAGCACAGTAGTGCTACCATAGTTAGGTTGAGGAGCCATTTCTATGTTAAACCCTCAAAATTTTGCACCTTAATAACTTTGCAACTGTTTGATGGATTTGCCTGAAATTTGGAATTTATGATCAAGAACCATAGGCCTTGGGATCTGCCAAGTTTTGTACTGATCAGATATACGCTGCGGAGTTATTAAGTGTGATCTGTGCTCACGCTTACGCTTTTCTGGAATTCTGTGGTCTGCGCTACAAGTTGTATGGTTTAGGTGACCAGCCCAAAATCTTCAGGGAACATGCAGCCAGGGTCCCCGATGTGCCTTTGAAGATTTCTGAAAAAATATTAAACGGTTCAAAAGTTATTCAAAAACAGTTTCCATTATAAGTCAAAGGGAAAAGTTAACAAAAGTTCAACACTTTCGAAATGCATTTTTATTTTCCCAAATGGGCCTGTTACTTTCGCAGAATCGGCCATTTTGTTTTCAGTTGGTGATCAGAAAAATGGTTGGCATTTAAATTTGGGACCCTCTAGCAACCTAATTTTTTTTGTATTCACCTAGTCGGGCCTTGAGGATGCTTGCCATGTCTTTATTTTGTGGTAAAACACCCCAGAAATATGTTTTTCAAATTTCTGGAAAAAGTACTTTCACAAATTACTTTCGTGCTCACGAAAGTGTCGCAAATTTTTGCGAAAGCTTTCGCAAATTCGCGACAAGCACTTTTCTAGTCTGTGGGAAAATGAAGCACCTTGGCACTGCACTGCAAAATAACTGCTGGGAGTTTTGGGCTGAAATTTGAGGGAACTGCAGCCGACATCTCACAGATGTGCCTTTCAGTGTTGTATTGAAAAATATTACAAGCGGTAAAGTTACGGCACTCAAAATTGACAGTTTTCCATAGGATAACATTACAGCCCGACACTTAACAGAAATCATTTGAGCCCTGCTGCAAAATAACGGTTTGGTCTTTTTTCCTGAAATTTGAGGAAGACAGCCAACAGCCCACAGATGTGCCTTTCAGTAGTTTGGTGAAAAAACATTACAGGGAGGCAAAGTTATGGCACTCTGAACTTTTCTTTTTTTCCCATAGGATAACATTACGGCATTCGCCGCGCCTTTCAGGGCCCGTATCTCGGAAACGGTGCAAGATATGGACTTTTCGTCGAAAAACTTTTAGCCTCCTAATGGGGCTAAGATTCAAATTAGCCAGGACAGTTGTAAATAATATGACTTTTAATTTTTTTTTCTATGTCGTACGGTTCCTGAGATATAATGTATTTAGTATTCCAAGATCTCATTTTCTGCGCCGATACTCATTATTTTGCATACATTATGTGTACTCACTGTCTTTCTCAATGCAGGTTTTGGGGAAAACCAGCCTGCACTTACATTACTGTTACTGTTGCCCTTTCCGCTATGGATCCGCACTCCATTTTCACTTACCATTGACGCCTGCGCCACCTACAAAGTATCCTTGCGTTTACTTATACGCATGCTTTCGTTATTTTTTGCCATTTCTGTCTACAGTACTGTTTATCTTACTGTTTCACTTTACATCACCATGCCCATTGACATTTCTGTTTGCAGGCACCATGTTACTATGTGACAACACATCACGTGGCAGACCATTCCTATCTACGCCACCATGTGCATTACCCTTTCTGTTCTCATTTGTGTTTGTGTTACCATGTGCGCCACTGTTAGCATTTCTGTTTGCATTGCTGTCCCTGTTAGTATGCTACAACACATCATGTGGCGGGAGCGGGGCCCTTGCATTATGGGCCTCACGGCCCCGCTGCTGCATTACATTCACTATTTCTATTATCATTCTCAAAGAAGGATTAGAGGCAAAACTCTGTTTATGAATGTTAGTTCAGGAAATTAGCGACAGTGAAAATCTTTTGATTTTCTCGCCCACCCCCCCAACCAGCATTGGGGTCGATTGGGATCGCATCCTAACTCTCACCCTATTCTCCTATACTTTGCTGCTTTACACATGTCATGGGGGAGAGTTAGGGCTGATGATCCCAATGTGCACCCCAATGCCGGGTTGGGGTGGGTGGGGGTCCAAGGGGGTTTTCAATCCAACAGCGAATTTCTCACTTTTGTCGCTGTGGAACAACCCTAACTAATGCATTAAATGGAGTTTTTGCCTCTAATATATATATATATATATATGTATATATGTATATATATACTCTATATATATATGTATATATATATATATATATATTGCAATAGCTAGTGTAATAATGATTTATTCACAAGAGCAGTTTGACCTCAGGTGACCTCATGAGTGGCATACGCCATGAGTGAGGTGACCGAGATCAAACTGCTTCAGTGCAGATAAATTATTTATTACACAAATTTTCCACTGCATATTCCATTTATGCAGTTCTTTTGTTTTGTTTTTGCTTTTGCAGGGGGCTTTTGTTAGTCAAAAATGTGAATACAAATTGAATTTTCTGCCAATTTTTGCTGATTATAGACAACCTAATAGGAATCTAGAAATTAAACACATCTCATTTTGTAGATATGTCTATGCTGAAGAACTTTTGTGCTTAAAGTAACATACTATCATTTTTGTTTTTAAGTTATTTTCATTTGTTTGATGAAAAAGTGCACAGAAATTGAATTTTCTGCTGTTTTTCGCTAATTGTGAAAAAACTAAAAAGTATCTATAAATGAAATACCACTCATTTTGTAGATATTTCTGTGCTAAATAACCTTTGAGCACACAGAACCTGCTATGACTTTGCATTTTAAAGTTATTTACATTTGTTTTCTGACAAAATGAAAACAAAATGAATTTTCTGCTGCGATTTTGCTAATTATCAAAAAATCTAAAAGGTAACAATAAATGAATCACCACTCATTTTGTAGATATTTCTGTGCTGAACAACTTTCATGCTCACAGTACCATGCTATCATTTTTTGTTTTAAAGTTATTTGCATTAGAATATGGTTAATACTGCTACCAAGGCTGAACATTCTAAATGACATAAGCACTGTATTCTTAAGTGAAATGTACGTACACAGTTACACAGATAAATGGATTTATCACACTCTGTTTATCTATACCCCTATTGAATATACATTATATATATTCATGGCAAAAAACTCCATTTAATGCATCAGTTAGGGTCATTCTACAGTGACAAAAGTGAGGAAATTCGGTGTTAGGGTTGCCACCCTTGAACCCCATGCCCACCCCGTCCCAACAGGCATTGGGGTGTATGTTGATGGTCATCACCCTAACTCTCACCCTATTCCATGTGTAAATAAGCTGAGGCAGTGCAGTATAGGAGAATGGGGTGAGAGTTAGGGCTGACAACCCCAAAGCACACCTTGGTGGGGATTTTTCAAACATGTAAACAGCATAATTCACATCTTCTGGATATCCACTCAACATCCTCCAAATTTCATGTGAAAAGACCAAACTCTTCCAGAGATATTCAATTTTTATGTTTCTGTACCGTTAAAAAAATATTCCACCACAAAACAGCGGAAATCGCGTCTGAAAATGCACTAAATGGTGGACCTGGCAGCCGAAAAATCAGTAACTGTGAAGTGGGCCAAATTTAAATGGACATAACTCTGGAACAAACACTGGCATGTCCCGTGAACAAAGGTCTTTTTACCTGCCAAGCTTCAGACCAATCAACCACACACTGGCTGTGATATGCAATGAGGAAGACAATGCAAAAAATAGCAAAAACATAATGTTTTGAACTGCACTACACAAATGCAAAAACACATATGGTAACGTTAATGAAAACAGTGATGGAAACAGTGAGGTAAAAGAAAATAGTAATGCTAACGGTAACACAAATGCAAGCACAAATGGTAATGCACATGGTGATGCAAATATAAACGATAACGCAAATGGTAGAGAAAAGCAAGCTGAAACGTAAATGAAAACAGAAATGGTAATGCAAATGGTCATTAAAACGCTAACGGCAACAGAAACACAAACTTTAACAAAAACAGTAATGCAAACGCTAATGGCAACAGAAACGCAAATACAAATGATAACAAAAATGCAAACAGTAACACAAATGCAAATAGAAATGCAAACAGTAATGGCAATGGTGACGCAGAAAAAAACAGTAATGCAATCAACAACAAAAACGCTACCAAAAATGAAAATGCCAAGGCCAACAGAAACACAAATGGTGACGAACACGCAAACAGTAAAGGTAATTGGAAAAGCAAACACTTATGGTAACAGCAACGGTGACACCAAAGGAAACATAAACACAAACAGAAGTGCGTACACAAACACAAACGGTGATACAAAAGGATACACAAACAAAAACAGTAATGGAAAAGCAAATGGTAACAGTGATGCAAACACAAATGCAAATACAAAGAGTAATGCACACGGTAACGTAAATGCTAACATAAACTTTTATAGAAAAGCAAATGGAAGGCTAACAGTAACAGTAATGCAAGCGCACACCTTTTTTTCCCCAAAAAGGTGCTTTCAAAAGTACAGTGAATACAAGGAATGTATGCATAATAATGGCCCTCGGAACAGAAAATCAGCACTTGGAATACTATTCCTTGTATCTCAAGAACCGTACAACGTAGAAAAAAATGTAAAATCGCATATTATTTATGACTTTCCAGGCTAGTTTTCTCTTAGCCCACTAGTGTGGGACTAAGCATTCTTCCGACGAAAAGTCTGTATCTCAAACTGTTTTCGAGATACGGGCCCCAAAATGTGCGGTGGATGTCGTAATGTTAGCCTATGGGAAAAATCGTCAACTTCAGAGTGCTGTAACTTTGCAGCCCTCTAATATTTTGTCACCATTCCACTAAAAGGCACATCTCTGGATCTTGGCTTTCTTCCCTCCAAATTTCAGCCCAAAGACCAAACTGTTCTTTTGCAGCAGGGTGGCAAAGATTCCCTACTGTTTTGGCCACAGTGTTGCAAAGTAGTGTCACAAATCAGGACACTTTCACAAATAAAATCAAGAAAGTGTCGAAAGTGAGACACTACTTTGTGATACTACTTTTTACAAAAATTTAAAAAATATTTCTGGGGTGTTTTACCCCCCAAAAAAGATGTGGCTAGCATCCTCAGTGCTTGACTAGGTGAACATAACAAGAATTGTGTTCCTAGAGGGTCCCAAATTTAAATGCCAAGCATTTCAATGACCACCAACTGAAAATAAAATGGCCGATTTGCCACACTAAAAGGGTAATTTGCAAAAGTAAAAAGTGCATTTGCAGTAGTTTTGCCTATTTTGTTAACTTTTCCCATTTACTATAATGGGAAACTTGTTTTTTGAATAACTTTTAAACTGTTTAATATTTGTTCATGAAATCTTCGAAATGCACATCGGGACCCTGGCTGCATGTTCCCTGAAGGTTTCAGACTGGTCACGTAAACCATGCAACCTGTAGGTGTGAGCAAAGAACACACAAAAATGCATGATCTGTACATTTTTCAGCATCCTGTAGCTCTGCAACCGTACAGCCAACCATGCCAGATTAGTATGCTAGAATTTCAGGCAATCTATGGTGGTAAAGTATTAGTTGCCACCGAGATTTAACCTTAAATGGGGTAATGCAACCACTATAATATAAATTATGGAGCACGTAGTGCTACCATAGTTAGGTTGAGGAGCCATTTACATGTTAAACCCCAAATTTTGCACCTTAATAACTTTGCAAACCATTTGACGGATTTGCCTGAAATTTGGAATACGTGATCAAGACCCATACACCTTGGGAAATGCCAGGTTTTTTACCAGTCAGATACACAGCTGCGGAATTACTAAGTGTGATCTGCGCATGCGTTTACGCTTTTTCTGGAATTCTACGGTCCCACCTACAGGTCGCAAGGTTTGCACAACTGGCCCAAAATCTTCAGGGAATATGCGGCCAGGGTCCCCAATGTGTCTTTCAAAGATTTCATGAAAAAATATTAAATGGTTCAAAAGTTATTCAAAAAACAATTTCCCATTATAAGTCAATGGGAAAAGTTAACAAAAAGTTTGACAGTGTCGCAAATGCATTTTTAGTGTCGCAAATGGTCCTCTTACTTTCAAAAATCCACCATCTTGTTTTCAGTTACTGATCAGAAAAATGCTTCCCATTTAAATTTGGGACCCTCTAGCAACCTAATTATTTTTGTATTCGCCAAGTCGGGCCCTGAGGATGCTAGCCATGTCTTTATTTTGGGAAAACATCCCAGAAATATGTTTTTCATATTTCTGGAAAAAGTACTTTCACAAAGTTCTGTCGCACACACGAAAGTGTCGCAAATTTTTGTGAAAGCTTTCGCAAATTGTGACAGTGCTTTTCTAGGCTTTGGGAAAATGACAGCAATTCTTTGGCACAGTGCTGCAAAAGAACGGTCGGGAGTTTTGGGCTGAAATTTGGAGAGAACACAGTTGACATCTCACTGATGTGCCTTTCAGTATTTCACTGAAAAAAATTACATGGTGGCAAAGTTACGGTACTCCAAATTTGATGCTTTTTCCCATAGGATAACATTACGGCATACAATGCATGCAGCAATTGTTTGGCGCCCTGCTGCAAAATAACAGTTTGGTCTTTTGGGCTGAAATTTGCAGGGAACACAGCCAAGATCCCACATATGTGCCTTTTAGTGGTTTGGTGAAAAAATATTACAGAGAGGCAACGTTATGACAGTCCAAACTTCTGTTTTTCCCATAGGATAACATTACGGGCGTCAGATAGGCACCTTTCAGGGCCTGTATCTCAAAAACGGTGTGAGATACAGACTTTTTGTTGAAAAATTCTTAGCCCCCAGGGCAATGTCCAAAACTATCCAGGAAAGTGATAATACATATGACTTTTACATTTTTTTTCTATGTCGTACGGTTACTGAGATATAAGCAATTTACTATTCCAAGTCCTCATTTTTGTGTTCCAAGAGTCATTATTTTACATGCATTCTTTCTACTCACTGTGTTTCTCTATACAGCTTTTGGGGAAAACCAGCCTGTGCGCTTACATTACTGCTACTATTACCATTTCTGCTTGCGGTTCCATACCCGTTTCCCCAACTGGAATCAGGGTGCATTGAGGTCATCGCTCCTAACTGTCACCCCATTTTCCTATTCCTCAGCTTCTTTCCACATGAGATGGGGTGACACTTGGGGCAATGACTCCTAATGCGCACTCCGATTCCAGTTGGGGGTGGGCTGAGGGTGCAAAGGGGTTTCAACCCCAACATTGAATTTCCTCACTTTTGTCGCTGTGGAACAACCCCAACTGATGCATTAAATGGAGTTGTTTGCCTCTAATATATATATACAGTATATATATATTATGGTAGCCGTAGTGCTACCATAGTTAGGGTTGAGGAACCATTTACATGTTAAACCCAAAATTTGCACCTTAATAACTTTGCAACCGTTTGACTGATTTGTCTGAAATTTGGAATACACTATCAAGACCCATACACCTTGGGATCTGCCAAGTTTTGTACTGGTCAGATACACGGCTGCGGAGTTATTACATGATCTGCACGCGCATTAAAGCTTTTCTGGAATTCTACAGTCATGTTTACAGGTCGCACAGTTCGCGGCGACTGGCCTGAAACTTAGGAACATGGCTGGGGTCCCTGATGTGCCTTTCAAAGATTTCATGAAAAGTATTAAACGGTTCAAAAGTTATTCAAAAAACAATTTCCCATTATAAGTCAATGGGAAAAATTAACAAAAAGTTTGACAGTGTCGCAAATGCACTTTTTACTGTCACAAATGGCCCTTTTACTGTCACAAATCTGACATTTTGTTTTCAGTTAGTGATCAGAAAATTGCTTGGCATTTAAAATTGAGACCCTAATTCTTTTTGTATTCACCTAGTCGGGCCCTGAGGATGCTAGCCATGTCTTTATTTTGGGTTAAAACACCCCAGAAATATGTTTTTCAGATTTCTGGAAAAAGTACTTTCACAAAGTAGTGTCACACTCATGAAAGTGTCGCAAATTTTTGCGAAAGCTTTTGCAAATCACAACACTACTTTGCGACACTATGCCCAAAATAACAGTAATCTTTGGCACCCCGCTGCAAAAGAACGGTTTGGAGTTTTGGGCTGAGATTTGGAGGAATCACAGCAGACATCTCACAGATGTTCCTTTCCATGTTTTGTTGAAAAAATATTACACAGAGGCAAAGTTATGGTACTCCAAAGTTGACACTTTTTTCCATAGGATAACATTACGGCATAGGACGCATTGCAGCAATCGTTTGGAGCCCTGCTGCAAAATAACGGTTTAGTCTTTTGGGCTGAAATTTGCAGGGAACAAAGCCAACATCCCAGATATGTGCCTTTCAGTGGTTTTGTGAAAAAATATTACAGGGAGGCAAAGTTATGGCAGTCTGAACTTCTGTTTTTCCCATAGGTTAACATTACGCGTCACGCTTTTCAGGGCCCGTATCTCGAAAACGTGCGAGATACGGATTTTGTCAAAAATGTCTTACCCCCAGAGGGGCTATGTACAAAACTAGCCAGGAAAGTGATAATTCATATGACTTAAAAAAAATTTTCTATGTCGTACGGTTACTCAGATATAAGCAATTTACTACTCCAAGTCCTCATTTTTGTGTTCCGAGAGTCATTATTTTGCATACATTCTTTGCACTCACTGTCTTTCTCTATACAGCTTTTGGGGAAAACCAGCCTGTGTGCTTACATTATTGTTACCATTACCATTTCTGCTTGCGGTTCCGAAGCTGTTTCACTTACCGTTCACGTTTACGCCACCATGTGCATTACCCTTTGCGTTTTCATTTGCGTTTGCATTTGCGTTGTTTTTAACATTTCTGTCTACAGTGCTGTTTCTCTTTCTGTTTCACTTTGCAGCACCATGCGCATTAAGATTTGTGTTTGCGGGCACAATGTTACTATGTGACAAAACATCACGGGCCCCACGCTCCCACCACTGCATTACGTGGCAGGACACTCCCACCGCTGCATTACATTGACTATTTCTCATGATCATTCTCAAAAATAAGGGAAATTAGAGGCAAAATCATTTAATGCATGGTAGTTAGGCTCACAGTGAGAAGACATTGATGTTAGCTGACCTTTCCTCCAGCACACCCCCAACTGGAATCAGGTGTGCATTGGGGTCATCGGTCCTAACTGCCACCCCATTCTCCTGTTCCTCAGTTTCTTTCCACATGCGATGGAGTGACACTTAGGGCCAATGACCCCAGTGTGCACCCCGATTCCAGTTGGGGTGGGCTGAGGGGTGCAAGGGATTTCAAACCCAACATCGAATTTTCACTTTTGTCACTGTGAACAACCCTAACTGATGCATTAAACAGAGTTTTTGCCTCTAATATACAGTATATATATATATATATATATATATATATATATATATATATACATCTATAGATATAGATGCATATATATATATATATAGATATATGCAAAAACTTACTGCATTCTTTAGGTTAGAACAAAGTAAGGAAAATAAACTTTTAGGTTGACCTTTCCTTGGACCTGCCTGATGATCCCGAGATTGACAGTTGATGGGTTGTGTCCTTGGGGTTGTGAGGCCTAAATCTCATCCCATTCCATGTGTAATCATATTCACAAGCCACAGAAAAGAAGAATGGGGTGATATTTAGGCTTCACAATCCCAAGGACACACCCAGTAAGCTGTCAATCTCGGGATGATGGGCAGGTCCAAGGGAGGGAGGGGTCATCCCTAAAAGTTTCATTCCCTTACTTTTTGTGTTTTAACCCTAAATGATGCATTAACAAAGTTTTTTGCATAGAATTTCCTTACTTTTTGAGAAAGAATATAAAAGTAATAAACAGTGGAGTTAGTGGAGCGCAGGTCCTAAATCTCAAGTGTCTCACCAACTCCAAATTCATTAAAAGGAAATATGTTAGTAACGGGCCTTCAGGCCCACACCCACCCAACTTATAAATTGCGTAAGATAAGACTACAAGTGCTGAATATCATATGTATTGCTGGGAGCGCATATAGGTGGGAGCATGGGGCCCGAAAGTTCCCACCACATTGAAAGAAAGCAAAGTCTCAGTCATCAGAGTGGCATAATTCAATACCTGTTTACACGTCAGACATGTAACCACTGGAAATTACCTCCATGACAGTAACGCTAAGCTCCCAATAAATGTGAACCCATTACCACAATACAAAATGGCATATACAAAATATACAGTGTGTCATGCAATATTTCTGCAGCAAATTAATTTTCCAACACCTAAACACCATAATTCACATGAACAGGACATCTCGTGAAGACCCTCCAAATTTCAATATAAAAGACAAAGCCATTTCTGAGATACAGCATATGAAAGTTTGAGATTTTCATTCTTTGGAATGGTAGACTTCTGCACCTGTTAAGATTTTAGACACCTAATGACTGAAAAATAGATCCATGGCAGTAAGGTTAGCTACCATGTAAATTGCAATCCAATACGAGAATGGAAAATGCTGTCCCCCAAACGTAAACTGTGTGATGCAATATCTCCGAGAAAATGTGGTGTCTGACACATAAACAACTTAATTCACATTTACAGGATATGCCGTCAACACCCTCAAAATTTCAAGTAAAAAGACCCAGCCGTTTTTGAGATATTTAAAAGTTAAAGATTGTTAAAATTAGCCTATCTTTTGCATTAAAATCTGGCCATCTAGTCCTTCCCTCACAATCAAAGATCATGATCAAAGAGTCTCATGATCAAAGAATTTGAAGGCTCATGATCAAAAAATGTGCATGCTCATGATCAAAGAATAAAAAGTGGTGAAATTCAGATTTTAGACATAAATACATGAAACCACAGGCATGGTTTGATAAAACAAAGCCCCCGAGCAAAACCCACGCTCATTTGTGTTCATAACCCACCTCTGAGCTGAGAAATTTCCTTTTTACAACTGGCCATCTTGTCCCTCCCTCACGATCAAAGATCGGGATCAAAGAATCTCACGATCAAAGAATCTGCAGGCTCATGATCAAAGTATAAAAAGTGGAGAAATTCTAATTTTAGACTTAAATAAATGAAACCACAGGCATGGTTAGATAAAATGAAGCCCCCTGAGCAAAATCCACCCTCATTTGCATTCATAACCCACCTCTGAGCTGAGAAATTTCCTTTTTTCAACTGGCCATCTTGTCCCTCCCTCACGATCAAAGATCGGGATCAAAGAATCACGCGATCAAAGAATTTTCAGGCTCACTATCAAAGATCATTAACGAGTCATGATCAAAGAATAGCAATGTGTAAAACTCTATTTTTTTAACATTTTGAAAAAAAACAAAACCATGGCTCGATAGAGTGAAGCCCCAATAGCAAAACCCATCCAAGTTTCTAAGATTGCCCTTGGTTGGTAAGTCATGCTACCTAACATTTGGCACATTTTGAATTACTGGAATTTCCTAAGCCTCAGTCTCTTGCTTCTTTTTATTGTGTAACTATGTATTATTATGTCGACCTATGTATGTATGTATGTGTGTATGTATAACCCCCATTCCTTCGACGTGGAACCTTTGTAAATGAGCAGTTGCTGCTCAAAGGTATTTGAAATCCTAGATTTCAATAAAATAAATAAAAAGTTTTACTTCAGGAGTCACTCCTGAGCCAAGATATTTGAGTTTTTCTGAGTTTTTAAAACAAGATGGCGGCCATCACGA
This sequence comes from Neoceratodus forsteri, assembly GCA_016271365.2. Taxonomy (NCBI): domain Eukaryota; kingdom Metazoa; phylum Chordata; order Ceratodontiformes; family Ceratodontidae; genus Neoceratodus; species Neoceratodus forsteri. The sequence continues at coordinate 273,500,266 of CM057453.1, read as the reverse complement.
TCAAAGAATTCTTGGGGTCAAAGATTCTTTGACCACGTGGCTGCAAATTCTTTGATCATGAGGAGGGACCAGATGTCCAAAACACCATTCTTTGTTCGCAAAACAACAATATAAATTTTCCCATTGACTTATAACAAGAACTTAAAACTGCAATAACTTTTGAATGGATAAATATATTTTCACCAAACAAAAAGTGGCATGTTCATTGACCAAAGCTCTTTCAGATGAGTGAACTCACAGAGCAATACACCACACAATGGCCATGCAGCGCCATGGACAAAATCCCCCAAACTGTCCACATTACTGTGAAAAGTGCATTATTCAGCAGTTTGGTGCGCAAAGACCGGAAGTCCAACTGTAAGGAAATTTGGCAAATCAAGAGATCTACCATGCCCCAGAGTGCATACCAAATTTCATGCAAATCCATTGAACGGGTACAAAGTTTTTAACATGCAAAATTTTGAGTTTAACATAGAAGTGGCTTCATAACCCTAAATATAGGGCACGACTGCACCTATACTATATATATATATATATATATATATATATATATATATATATATATATATATATATGTATATATATCTTATACTGGTGCAGTCATGCCAGTATAGTTAGGGTTGAGTAAGCATAGCAAACCTCAAATTTTGCATCTTAATAACTTTGCAACTGTTCAACGGATTTGCATGAAATTTGGAAAGCCCAGTCTTGCATCGTAGGTCACTTGATTTGTCAAGTTGTCATTTGGTCAGACCTGCAGTTTCTGTGCAGCAAAGCACTGAAAAGACATTTTTCACCTTTTTTGGAACTTTTTAGCTGATTTTTTACCATTGTGCTGCGGCCACACAGTTTGGAATTTTGGTCTGAAAGTTTCAGGGTAGAAAGAGGTTTTCTTAAAGTGCAATCCAGCATTGATTTGGTGAAAAAATATTAATCAGTTTCAAAGTTATTTAATTTTGAAATTTCAGGTTCTGAGCATGCACAGTCCACTCCAAGATTTATACGTATTTTTTTGTGAAAGGAGGTTTGGGCTCACAATCAAGGATTTGCTTGCTTGCAAACAGAAATTTATAAAATCCCCATTCATGAGAAAATATTCTTCATTTGTGAGTCGCCATTTTGTTTTCATTTTTTCCCCCTCAAACAAAATGCCGTAGCTTGAAATACAGGTGACTTGTTGGTGGAATAAGTGCATGGGTTTTGTTCAGGGTGATGCCCTCTGCAAGCACATGCCTTTGGTTTTGTTTGTCTTAGCAAAAAAAAATGGCCATTTTAGATTTTAAAATTCTTGGTTCGTCACTCGCTTCTGATCGTCATTCACGAGGTGACAAAATCCCCGTTAGTGAGCTGATCCCCTTTTGTGAGGTAGAAAAATCCTTGATCATGACTTAGGGACCAGATTGCCCTATCTCGTGAACAGGGATTGTCTCACAAATAGGGATTTTGTCAGCTCGCGAAAGGGTATCAGCTGACGAATGGGGATTTTGTCACTTCTGGAAAGGTGATTGGGTTTTTGAATTCCCTTTTTGGAGCTGACAAAATTCCATCGCAGTGTCAAAATCTTCATTCACAAAATATCCCATTTCACGAGCGCTAACAAAATCCTTGACCGACATTTCACGACCAGATGGCCATTCTATGTAATTAGGATTGGCTCGTGAAAGGGGATTTTGACACCTCATGGAAGGGGATCAACTGGTGAATGGGGATTTTGTCAGCTCATGAATGGGGATTCATTTTTAGATTCCACGTTGGTGAGTTGACATTATCCCTGTTCGCAAGATGGCAAAATCCCTTCTCACCAGTCGATCCCCTTTTGCAAGCTGGCAAAATCCTTGATCATGATTTCTAGACTAGATGACCAAAATCTGATGATCAAGGATTACTCACGAGTGGGGATCTTGACAGCTCATGAATGGGGAGTGACCTCAGGAATAGGGATTTTGACACCTCACAAACTAGGATTTTAAAAACTTTTCCACTGCACTGTACTGTAAATAAATGATTTGGTCTTTTAGCTTGAAATTTGCAGTGTATAAAGTGGGTTGTCCCAGAGATGTGAATTATGCTAGGTGTTAAAAAGTTAATTGGCTACAAAGATGTGCCATCATGAAGTTGAAATTTGTTTCCATAGGATAACGTTGCAGTGCCCACAGCTACTTTCAGTGCCCATATCTCAGAAACGATGCGAGATAAGTATTTTTCGTTATCCACGGCTTTGTCCACCTTTAGGTGGATTATTCATGCACAGAGCTCTTGGAGTCATAGATTACACCTGCAGTGGAATTTCTTTCTTAGGTTGTACGGTTACTGAGATATTGGCAAATTAGTGTCACAAGGGTTCCTTTTCAGGCCTATAGGGATACTGTATGGCTCTGTTGTTATGTGAAAGTGGGAGTGCAGGGAACTGATGGCCTGCACTCTCATAGGTGCATATTATTTTGTACAAATGGGCAGTATGGAGGCAGTGTAGGGCCTGGAGGGCCTGCGCTCCCACAAACACAAACTAGTTAGCCCTATAGGGTATTGTACATTTCTACTGTTATGTGTAAGTGTTAGACTGGGGCCCAGAGGACCTACACTGATACACATGCATATTGTTATGCAGAAACTGGTAGGTTAGTGGGAGTACAGGGCTTGGAGGACCTGCGCTCACACCCACACATACTAGTTAGTCCTATAGGTTATTGTATGTCACTGTTGTTATGTGTAAGTGGGGGCACGGTGCCCAAAGGGCCCACACTCCCACATATGCATATCATTATGCAGAAATTGGTATGTTATGCTGAGAGCATGCTCCCCCACACACACATATTGTTATGCAGAAATTGGTAGGTTAGTGGGAGTGCAGTGCCCAGAGGTCCTGTGCTATTACCAACACATACTGGTTAGCCCTATATGGTATTGTATGTCTCTGTTGTTAAGTGTAAGTGGGAGCGCTCGGCCAGGAGTGCCAGCACTCCCACATATGCATATTGTTATGCAGAAATAGGGAGTTTAGTGGGCCTGCACTCCCACAAATACATGCTAGTTAGCAATATAGAGTATTGCATTTCTTTGTTGTTATGTGCAAGTGAGAGCACAGGGCCCAGAGGGTCTGCACTCCCACACACATATATCATTATGCAGAAACTGGTAGGTTAGTGGGAGTGCAGGTCCTGGAGAGCCCACACTCCCATCAACACATACTAGTTAGCCCTATAGGGTGTTGCCTGTGTCTGTTGTTATGTGTAGGTGAGAATATGGGTCCCAGAGGGTCTGCACTCCCACACACAGATTTTGTTATACAGAAATTGATAGTTTAGTGGAAGCAGAGGGTCCAGAGGGCCTGTGCTCCCACCAACACACACTAGTTAGCCCTACATGGTATTGTTTGTCTCTGCTGTTATGTGTAAGTTTAAGCTCAGGCCCTGGAGGGCCCACACTTCCACACAAGTTTTTTGTTATACAGACATTTGTAGGTTAGTAGGAGTGCTTGGCCCAGAGGGTCCATGCACCCACCAACACATACTAGTTAGCCCTATAGGGTATTGCATTTCTCTGTTGTTATTTTAAGTAAGAGCACAGGGTCCAGAGGGTCTGCACTCCCACACATGTATATCATTATGCAGAAATTGGTAGGTTAGTGGGAACATGGGTCCTGGAGGGCATGCACTCCCATCAACACATACTAGTTAGCCCTATAGGGTATTGTATGTCTCTGTTGTTATGTGTTAGTGGGAGTGCAGAGCCCAGGGGGCTTGTGTTCCTACCATACATAACAGTGAGCCCAATAGGGCTATTGTGTAAAATCATTTTTATGTATAAGTGTGAGTTTGGGACCTGAAGTATGGCGATGGGGTGTTATGGTTGGACCAATGACAACTGATATTCCTACTCTGCTCCAGCCACCCTCCCCACCCCTCCCACCCCCATGACCCCCCTTCTGGTGCTTTTCCTGCCATAGCTATATCTTAACATTTAGAAAGAAGAGACGTGAGATTTTTTTGTATATTTAAAAAAGTGATTCTTTGTTTGTGAGAAAAATACATTTGATATTTGAAAATTTCTTTTGTAAAAAATACAAAACATGTAACAAAATATTTCAGTTTTTTAATAAATTAAAACGTGAAATGTGTTATTTTCACACAGGGATCAAAAAGACAAAAAAAATAGTAAAACTACTTTGTACAGATGTTTAAAATTTTCTTTTCTAAAAAATGAAAAATTGCAAAATATTTATATGTTTTTAATAAATTAAAAAGTAAAATGTGTTATTTTCACACAGGATAAAAAAGAATAAAAAAAATACACTGTAAAAAAGTAGTTCTTTGTTTTAAAAAATACATTACTCATACTTTACACAAATGTTTACAATTAAAAAATAAAATAAAACATGAAACAAAATATTTCTATATTTTGATAAATTAAAAAGTAAAAGGTGTTCTTTTCATGGGGTGGATAAAACAAACAAAAAAATAGAAAATGTTGACATTGTTTGAAAGACACCAAAAAATAAGCACACTATTTGTGACAGTGATGTGCTAGCTATCATTGTGTGATAAGGGTTCCTTGGGGGGAGCTGGAGGAAGTGGAGGAGTCCACTGGAGAACCTTGGAGGGTCAGGAGTTGGTGCCTCTCCTCTTCTGGCATTTTGGTGAGCAGGCACTTGGTGGAGGTTCCTGCTTCTGAGGAAGCAGGAGGGCTGAGTCCATCTCTTGGTACTGCTGCAGGTCCTGGCGGATCAGTTGATGTATGCTTTCTGTGGCCTCCAATTGACTCTTGGCTAGCTGCAACATGAGACCGTGGGTGATCTCTTGGACAGCAACATTGGCCTCTTCTTGTTCATGCAATTGATCGATTGCATGATAGAGGCCTTTGTTGCTGTCCTCAAGACCACAGACAACAACCATAGCTGCATGCCCAATGCAGCCTTGGTGCTGTAGCAAGTCAATTATATGGTCTTGCTTCTCCAGCATCTTTTGCTGGTTGCTTGCCAGTACTTGGCCATGCTGGGCTGCAGCATGGTTTCCCTCCTCCATGGCCTTGAGTAGCCAGCTGAGGCTCTGCTGTATGTTTTTTAACTGTTCTAGTGTTTCTGAAAGAGAAAAAAGATCATGTAAGCAAGCATAGAATAGGGCTGTTGTTTGCTTTTAGTGAACTGTGGTTTTTATAAGTGCGCATTCCTTTGCTGTTTATTACTTCTGCTGTTGAACAGTGGCAAGCTATGTGGTTCATGAAAGTCATGCTAGTGATGTTGATATGTTAAGGAGAAGCTGAAATGCAGTGCATGGGCAGCAAAGATTTTACAAAAAGCTGCGTAACTTTACAATTTACGCACACAGAATTGATTTTTTTATGCTGTATGATGGAATTTTTGTTGTTGACTGTGGTTGACAGTATAACAACAGTTTAATTGTGGGAATATAATATCAGTCTGTTGTTCTATGTTGTTGAGTATGCCATATCAATGGTATAATGAAATGAGATAGTGAAAATATGTTTGATTTTGATAAGAAATTCTGAGATATAACATAGCTACATTTGGTGTGATATAATCTTTGTTACCATGCAGTATAAAATATAATGTATGGTTATTGGCTACACAAATACACTGAAAATGCTTCTACAGGGCTTCCTGTAATTTCTGAAGATTTTGAGCTCAGTTGTTGAGCTTTACAATTATTCAGTGGTTGCCTCTTGAAGTGTTAACAGTGTGGTTATTGACCAAAGTCCATGCATGCATCCTATTTTATGTTGTTTGGAAAGTGCAGTTTGGAAGTGATATGCAGACGCATATAGCTCAAGTTGTGATTTTGGGTGGTTGGCAGGAAGCCAGAGGATATATATATATATATATATATATATATATATATATATATATATATATATATATATATATGAGCATGTTGAGATGCAAGCTGTATAGGGCATGTGATGATGCTGTGGCATAGATTATAAAAGATGATAGAGGAGAAGGTATGAGAAACAGTTGTATATGCAGGTGTGAGATTTTATCATTTAGGCTACTGTCAAGCACTGGCAACTGCTAATTCACACTAATAAACCCCTTTTTTTGTAGTGCGAGTCATATACGGCTTACTTTTTTTTTCTTAGCAGTGAGTGGCATTATGGAGAGAAAGAGCAAAAACATGGTTATGTTACTACAGTAATATGCTTTAAAGTACAGACTGTCATAGCAACATACAGTATGAAACAAGCATTTGTCAATGCCGAATGCTATCTTGCTGGCATTGGCACTGGTAGTGCAGGAGTTAGAGAGATGCATATTTACCTCCACCCTGCAGAGACTTGCACATGCAACAGTGAATATGTACAGTAGTACTCTTTTTTTTTGCATTGGTTTTCTCTCCTGTGTTGTAAGATGTGCCTTTTTTTCCTTTTTTTTTTAAAGTTGTCTGTCCCTCAGTCCCATCATCTGCTCCATCCATTCAGGCATATCCCTGCTGACATCTCAGTCACATCTGCCATTCCCTCATTCATCGAGGCTGATTGGGATCCATATGGGGCAGGACCCAAGAGAGCCAATACAGTCACTCTGGTGTGCCATTACTCCTGGTGAATTTCTTATTTATATCCCCAAACCTTGTGACGTCATACACCATGAGATTGAAGCTTGAGTAATCAATAAAATAATAGACAGCCAGTGGTACACAACATGGCCGTGTTTTCTTCAAAGGAAACCTTGTGACATCACAAACCACAAGAGCAAAGCTTGAAGCAAAATTATAAATGGTCAACGATGCACAGCTTGGCTGCATTCCCATTGATGAGAGGCTTATGACATCATAAACCATGAAAGCAAAGCTCAGGTAACCAGTAGACTAACAAATGGCCAATGGTGCACAACAATACTATGTTCCTATCGAGGGGATCCTTGTGACATTGAGAGGTCACACAGAATCAAAACACCAAGGTGACAGTACGGGCTGGTAGGGTAAAGTTGCCCAGCCAACATTTTTTATAGTGTATAGTGGCTCTTCAATAAAAAGAATTAAAAACAAATACTTGAGATTAAGAGTCAGTTTCACATTGTCAGCATTTTTAATCACTAGCTATCTATTGGTTGTCAATGAATTTAATGTGGTCCTCTGACACTTTGGAAAAAAAACGCTGCTGCCATCCTGTCAGGCAGTTTACTGTTTGACTTCTGTGATGTGCAGATGGTGGTTTTGCCTTTTGTTCAAGTGCTGGCTTGTGCGATTTCAAAAACAGCCAAGATGTTGTTGTACCACAGTATGGCAATACCGCGTTCTATGAACTTTGAACTGTGGTACAACAACATTTGGCCAGTGATGAATTTCTATGCTGAACAGCAAGACATTATACACCATAAGGCAGTATTCCTTCCAAGGAAGACCTGTGACATCATAAACCATTAAGCTCGAGTGATCAGTAAAATAATAGATGGCTGACCTTTGGGAGGGGCGGTGAATTCAAAAAGGTGGCACCCTAATGATGGACACACTTGGACCAGTGCATGGATGGCTAGAAAGGATAGATGACTAACAGTGCTCAACAAGGCTGTGTTCCCATCGAGGAGACCCTGTAACATCATAAACCACAACAGTAAAACTGAAGTGGTCTAGGATACCACAGTGTTCCCCAAGATGATAACTCAACCTGGTTGTGCATTGTTGGACTGGAGGTGGGCAAGCCAGAGCAGGCTCAAGTCTGGCTCAGGTTTTGTGCCTGACTCGGCTTGGTTTGACCTCTAAAAGCAAGTAAGAGCCAAGTCAAGCCAAGCCAGTCATGCTCAAAGTAAGCATTTTATTGTCAGGCTGAATAGTTAAGAGTTTTAAACATTTAACTCCTTTGTAGAGAACGGCCTGCAGTATACAGTGCTCAGCTCACGGTTTGACTTGTAGACTCAAGCCAGACCCCTGATTTAGCTCTGGCTTGGCTCTATGTGAAAAATTCCTGGCTTGTCCACCTCTGCGTTGGAGTATGCATTTGTTTTTATGGTTTCGGGCTAGCCACTTCTAATATAAAAAAACTGTAAGTTAAAAAAAAGTTCAGTTGCTGCAAGTGACAACTTTTAATGCTGGTGCAACCATGATCTGACATCAAGATGCTGTTGTACCATTGATCTGATACCAAAACATGGTACAACAGAATTCTGCTGTCACAGTGATGGCAAAAGACTGTAGTATCAGGATTTACCTCTGGTAAAAGTGTACAACCATACACTGGATCATGGTTTTAGACATTCCCTTCTGGAAAGTTGAACAGCTAAAGCCATTGCAAGCAGGGGTTCAAAATGGCAGCCACTTGGGGGTTACATTTTATTTATTTAAAAGTTTTACCAGGTGTGCATATTGAACAGACTACCACTCAATTCTAGATGCAACTTGGGGGGTGGGGAGCAAGGAAATCAACACAGAGTTTACATACAACAATACATAGTTACAGTTAGCAATGTGTAAGTACAGGACATATTGTGTACAGAAAATGCAGGGGAGGTTTTGATACAGATAGTAAATACATTGTTGAAATGGATATTTGGAGATACATGGAATATAGAATTGCAGAACAGCAGAATGTAAATACAACAGCAGCAGTTTAAGTTCAGAGATAATCAGGAAGTGAATCCATGCATGCAGGGGATCCACTCAATAATCCAAGCTTGGAAATCCAGGAATGGCCAGAAAACCACAGGATGAGAAATGTCCCTCAATTTATTTTTACTTAATGTCATAGAGCAACAACTGTGCTCAATTTTAAAAACATCCACAAGCCTCCCACTGTGCCTTAACTCAATTGAATATAAACAGTCTATGTGTAGAATTTTTTCTGCTTGCAGTATTTGAAGAGGAATGGGCAATAATTCCTGGCTCAGAGCAGCCAACTGTCAGATCCCTTCCATTTCCTGCTACTGATTTTCTGAAGCTCAGCCCCTGAGCTCTGAAGTTTTATGACATAGTTGTTTGAAGAGCACATGGGGAAGCTCCACTGATATTAGTGGGGGCAGGTTTTTAGCTACATTTCTATGGGTCAAATCAGATCCACTGCTCAGCTAACAAAGTTCTTGTCAGTTGAGCAGTGGTTTTGATTTGACCCCTGTGTACCTTTAAAATATACAGAAATGTAATTAAAAATTTGCCCCTCATTGATATCAATGGAATGCACCCATGTGCTTTACAAACAAGTAGGTCACAAAGCATAAGAGTGCAGTTCTGGCATGAGAGTAGGGCTCTAGAAAATTGGAACCAGGAAGGGGAAGGGATCTGGTGGCCACCTTCTCCAAACCAGAAATTAGGTAGGATTCCTTATCCTTTAAGTACTGCAAGCAAAAGCAAATTGTAAACATGCCCTGTTTAAGTCCAATTGATGTAAGGCACCAGTGTGGGGGGAGGAGGGCTAGATGTAAGCTCCAGAAATGATGCTTTTGAAATTTGCAAGTAAATGATTTTTTTCTAGGCTGATCCACTGGTGCAGTGATAGGGCTATTGCTTGCTACACCAGTGAACCCAAGTTCATGAACAAACTGGGATCAGACGGCCAGCCAGGAAAGGAAAGTTGAGCAACCCAGCCAACACTTGATCTCTTTGGGGAGTGAGGGTGCTGATTTGATGGATGATCACAGGGGAAATGCATAATAGAGGATGCATGTTGGGGAGCAGAGGATGAAATGGGTGTATAGTGTTAGCTTGTACATGATTATGTCTGATGACATCACTCTAACATCATCCTTGAGGAAGGGGAAGAAAAGAGGTAAATCCTCCTGCCACGTTCAACTACAGTCCTTGCCTGCACCAGCAGGATCCCCAAGTGTTGACTCATACAGCCTTCCTGTTCCTTAAAGTGACTGTCTAGAGGGGTTTGGGGCCACTCCAAGGATCCCACCATGGATGGCAAACCACAATAGCATCACAAGAAGAAGGTAAGCCCTGGGGGATGGAGGGGTGGTGGGCGGGGGTGCAAGGGCCACAGGGCCAGATTAGAGGATCCCCAGGGCCAGGAAGATGTAAGTGGAAAACAAACAGATTAAAAAATGCTCTTTCTAAATAAACATAATCTGGAATGGCACCACTGGGCTGTGACTGTTTCTTTTGCTTTTCAGATGAGTTTTGTGAGTTATAGCAGTCTGCGAGAGGTAACATAATGCAACTTTAATAGCAGAATTTTCTTCCAGTTAGAAATAGGCACATTAGACACCTCAGTGAAAGCAGCAGCCCATGTCAACCTGACAGTATGCTCCCATGCAGTTACTGTTATTCTACAGTGAGACTGTCTTTGTCTTACCTGTCTGCAGTCCAGAGGAGTCCCAAGATAGATGTGACTAGTTTGGTCAGTTTTTCCTGGACAGAGAGTGTTCTTCATCTGGGCCAATATCACTACAAGTGGCCTGTCAGAGGCCAGCAGTGGTTGTGATGAGAGTCATGGGGTACTCCATAGGTCCATGATGAGTTTCAGTCACTGTCTATAAATTATGTGCTCAAGGAGGTCTCTGGGCTGTCTCTCACATGCTATGAGTCAGGCCTAGGGTGTACGTGGCCACTGGTGGACTGCCACAAAGCCCTGGGATAAGTATTCATTGGCATTGTTCAGTATTCCCTCTCAGAAGGTTTTCTGCATGATGCTCTTAAAAAAGCCTCAATGAGACCACTCTTGAAGAAACTTTCACCTGCATCCAGAGGTACTAGTGAGCTACAGACCTGTTCCAATCCTTCCCTTTTTATGGAAGATTATCAACAAGGTTGAGGCGACATAGCTTGAGGCACACCTCAAGAAGTTTGACATCTACAAGTCATTACAGTCAGATTTCTAGCCTTAGCACAGTGCAGAGACTGTGCTTGTAAAGTGTTTTATGACCTGCTCCTGGTGAGGGATGGGGAAATGCTCTGTTACCATTCTTCTCGATCTCTCATCAGCAGTTGACATCATGGATAATGGGATATTGTTGGAATACTTTGCAGTATACAGAGGACTCATGAGGACAACTCTGAAATGATCTGAGTCCTTCCAGACCAGAAGATTGCAGAAGGTTGCGATGGGGACTTTCTTGCTGCAGCTAGCTGTGTTCAACTGTAGGTTCCACAAGGGTCGATTCTTTCATCCATGTTATTCACGGTGTACAAGTTACCATTGAGAGGGATCATTCGTGATACAGCATGAGCTTTCATTGCCATGCAGACAACACTGAACTGTACCTGTCTTTTACACTTGATGGGCAGTCAGCAATGTCTGTTCTGGAACAGTGCCTTCAGGGGATTGCGGACTGGATGACCTCTAGTTTGTTAAGCTTAAACCAGACCAAGAGGGACATGTTACCAGTGGAACCAGGACTTTCAGAGTCGACTGCCAGAGTGGGGGGGGCATTATATGGCCATCTTTAAACAGCAGAACTCTGGTGGCCATGGATAGGGTTAGGAATCTGGGTGTCATTGTGTATTCTGGGCTGTCAGTAGAACATCATGTGGCAGTCCACAGTGGATTTCCTTCAACTCATCCAGATCAGACCATATCTGATGCAAGAGGATCAGGTTACCCTGGTTCATCTGTTTTTAACTTGGAGGCTCAGTTACTGTAATGCTGTTTACCTAGAGCTATCAGGAGGGTTGGTGTGTTGCATACAGCTGATGCAGAATGCCACTGTCAGGCTGATCTTTGGGATCACACTTTTCAGAATACATTACATCTGTGCTGCAGCAGCTGAACTGGCTTTTAAATAGATGGTGCACCACCTTTAAGATTGCATTGTTAACTTATAAGTCCCTGCCTCATTTGGAGCTGGGCTACCTAAAACACCTCATAGCCTGGCATGCAACCAGTCATTTGCTCCACTCCTCCAAGAAGTTTCTTTTCACAAACCTGAGGGTGCATCTTAAACTTTCAGATGATAGGGCAGTCTCAGTGGTAGCCCCTTGTTTTTGAAATTCATTCTTTATGCCCCTGTGTTTCCAGTCAGTACCTCCCTCCGGTTTCACCCCTTCTGACCTATCCCACAGCCTTACCTGCTAATACTCCCTGCAGCTCCAGTTGTCCACCTGGTTGGGGAAGTGGTGGGGGAATGCACCCCCTATTGCGCTTCGTGTCAGACAGCAGCAGATGTCAGAAAGACCAATGCAAATGTACCTGACTCTTGTGAGATGCCGCACTGGGACTGAATGATTTTGCCCCATCACCTCCCTATGAGGCCATAAGCATGCTTGGGGGACTAGTGTGACTGTGCACACAATGCATGCTCAGTGTGCATCCTTGGCCTACATCCTTCCACCCACACAGTGCCCTAGCTGCATTTCTCCCTGTGGTTACTCAGGTTGCAATTTCGTAGTGAAGATGATGACCCTCACTCTCTGGAGGAGAGTGTCTACTGGGATGCTGAATCCTCCTTCTCCCAGCCAGCGCTCGATGACCCAGGCTTGATACTGAACTCAGGATGCCAGTGTCTTGAGCAGTATTGCTATCGCTGCACCAACGGGTTAACCATAGTGTTGGCACCACTTGTTTGGAACTCACTTTCTCAACATCTTAGGGCTACCCCTTCAGTGAATGCTTTTAAAAAGGGGCTGAAATGTCATCTTTTTGATTTATCAGAATAAGCCTCCATATAGTAAAGAACTGGAAGAACCCCAATCCCCCTCTACTTAAGGGCTGGTAAAACAAAATGGTTTATGTAGCTAGCAATGAAAGAATTAGTTACTTTACTGCAGGTAATCTGGAAACATCTGCAAAAATCTGATCTCCTTTTTAAAAATTCTCAGACACTGAGTCATAAATACTTTATTTCCACAAGCAGAATACTTTACAGGATAAATTATCAATGCGGCTGTTAGTAATCTGTTACTTTTTCCTGGAATCACAAACTCCTTTCTGCTTAATTTTTGTCTCTATAGTGAAATTTGTTATCAAGTTTTTTTTTTTATTTTAACCCACTAGATACAGTCTAACTTTTAGAATAACCTCACCTCTTATGTATATTCTGTATTGTAGTGTCCTTAGAAACCAATTAAAGAACTATCATAGCAAAAAAAGAATAAACCTCTATCTCAGTATTTTTAGAATGTATTTAAATGTTATTTATTTGATGTGTGTTATTTATGGGTTATGCTTTTTTGCCAAAACCATTTTTTCACCTGTGCAGCACCCTGACCTTTTATGGTAAGGTGCTATATAAAATGATTCACCTTGACATCACTACCCCACCACCCCACCAGCCTGGTAAGATGTTTAAATGTACTGCATTTGTTCCTTAGATTATAGATGATTAAAATCCCCCCCCCCCCCCCCCCCCACAGCAACACTCAGTTGTTTTGGAACACTCACAAGTTGACATTAGTGGTGGCTGAATTATATTAGTGTGCAGCTAACATTTCCTTGACCTTAACAGATGGGACACTGGTGATGTCACAGCTACCTCCAACCCACAACATCAACATCTGAACATGGTCATTTTGTAAGAGAAACTACTGTGTATGACACTCCATTTAAATGACTTCGGAAACAAAAACAAACATTTGGGATCAGCGCTGGAGTGAAGTACAGGAATAAGTTTTTAATATTGGCTTCTGCTTTTAAGTATGAAACAACATTTTCACTATAAGCACAAGCTGAAATGGGGACCAACCCACCAACCAAATGCTGGTGAACACTTGTATGGGGGCCAGTAAAACCTTCCTCTAACTAAACCGGTGAGCTTGTACTGGAAGGTGCAATATTTCAGTAAGGATACCGGCTGGGCCAGTAGAATGCCTTTGTGGCTAGTTGCTGCTAAGTTTAATCTCCTGCTATGTATTTATTTTTTAAATGTGCCTGCAAAAGAGGGGGTATCTCAGGTTGTGCACTGCCCTACTCGGGCTCTCAGTAGCTTTATATAATTAGGAGCAAACATCATGCAATCAACTTCAAAACTGAACGGAGAAAAATTGCAGGTTCCTCTCCAGTATGATTACATTTAGGTTTGAAGGTATTTCACAAGAAAACATAAGTGTTTCATTGCCCTGCCACTTTGTCAGGGAAAACTGTAATTTAGCAAATCTTTTGCTTAGTAGGTTCTTGTGGATGTCATTCCCAGGTATTTAAATATTAAGTTAGACAAGGAACGTCGATGTTTACTGTTTACCTTTTTAACATAAAAAATCATACAGAAACTGTGTTTACCTGTAGAACATTTTCCATGCAATTAGTTGTTTTACCTATAATTCCAGACATTAAATAACTTCTGGATCAGCTGCAAGTTTTTTGAGTCAGCAAACTGCTTCTGAATACCAGGTTTGGTAACAATACAATTTAACATAATGCAACTGATGTTTGATCCCAGATATTAAAGTACCAAATATCTCTTTACGCTGAAGCACTATTTACGCTAATACAATTTCTAGAAATACTTCAAGTTCAAGTACCATCAACCTTTTATTTTGGGCATTTTTATGCTTCAGATGTTACTGTACCTTTCTGTACCTTTCACTCCTGTCCAGACTGTGCATAAGCTACTAGACAGTTGCAGTGCTGGACCCATTAAAGAAGCAGCAGTACTAGTTAACAAAAATTTAAATACTTTAATTGACAGCACAAACCAGAACATCAATATATTTGATTTTCTTGTTGTTTTACTTCATTCCTGAGGTAAGACAGAGGATTCTGAAATTCTTAAGTTATTTCTCCTGTGCCTGGTCCACCATCCTGCTGATCTGGTCAGTGGTGTGCTGCTGGCCACCAGAAACATGTCCTGGCAACACCCTGACACATCTGCATTATAAATACAGTGTGTGCCATCAGTGTGTGATCTCTGGGTAGAAGATTTGTGAAAGTTGGGTTGGGCTGCCAGCTTTACTGCGGATCCACACAAATCACAACATTTATAATTAAGCAGGGTTTAAACAAGGTCTTAAAAATAGCTGATTGAATTTAAAATATGTAAAGCCACACAAATTACAAAAGTTACAGTTAACATGTTCTAAACGCAATCTTAAAAGTAGCTGACTGAATTTAAAATACCCAAATGAAGAATGCAAGATTATCAGGAATACATTATTGCTGCAGAAAAAGACCAGGAAAGCAGCTGGAAAACTGCAATCATAAAAAGCAGAGCAGGGGAGATGAAAACAAAATGCAAACTCAAGGATGTACCTAACTGCCCTGAATTCTAAGGGATGCCTCTGATTTTGCCTCAAAAATGTCCTTTGGTCCTTTGTAAATCTGGCATTTTTGTCATTGAAAAGTAGGCATTAATGCTACAGTCCTTGTTTCCTTCAGGTAATGCTTTTTTCACACTAAGCCCCACAATATAGCAAGCTTCTTGAGCATATGTGCATCCGATTTTGGTCATTTGCCCCCAATTTTTTAAGCTCCTCCCCCCGATTTGTAAGACAGAAGAGGTATGCTGAGGAAGTCGTCCTGAAAAAAAAGGTTACTTCATTCATTGATTTAGGTTAAAATACATGCCACAGAGCCCAGCCCAAAAAAGCAGTGGCTCCAATGGCGACAACATCACCGCACCTCCAAAACCTGCTTTTCCAAGCTATCGCAATATGTTGCTTGTGCATGAGCAAGACAACATAAACAAGCATTTGTCAGTGCCAAATGTTGTCTTGCTGCCATTGGCAGTGCAGGAGTTAGAGAGATGCAGCATAGGAGTGGCAGTCAAGTATTGAACTGATGCCAACCCACCCCCACCCTGCCGAGAGTGAGAGGCATTAGGGTGTCTTAGGGTGTCCCTGTGGGTGTTTGTTAGTGCAGTGTGGGAAAACATGCTGGGCAGGATGGGAAAAATGACAGCTGCACAATTCATAAGGAGATGTCATTAAATGCCAGTGCTGAAAATGTGGCATACAATTATACGGAATTTGTGGAGTTGCAAGGGTGCGTTGGAAATATGCAAGGCACGCTTGCAGCACTGCCAGTTTGAGGGCATTCAGCACCAAATTTTCAACATAGGCATTTTAGCACCTCTGCTCATGTACAGTGTCACTGTCATTTCCTCAAAGTGTCCCAAGAAGTGATTTCACACGGCGACCACGCTATTCTGCGCCAGAAGTGCGGAAACACATTTTGGGCAGGATATGTGAAGTGACAGCTGTACTGTTCATCAAGAGGTGTGTAAAAAATGGCAATGATGAAAATCCAGAGTGAAAATATCACAAATGCATGACTGTACAAGCATGCATGCAATCTGCCAACGCACGCTCGTAACACAGTCATTTTATGGAGTATCAGCTCCAAATTTTCAACATAGACATTCTAGGAGCTCTGCTCATGAACTGTGTCACTGTCATTTTCATAATCTGGCCCAAACACTGATTTCCCACAGCGACTGCGCAATTGTGCACTGGAAGTACGGAAATACATTTCGGGCAGGATGTGGAAAATGACAGCTGTACTATTCACAAGGAGGTGCACAAAAATGCCAATGCTGAAAATACAGCATTAAAATATTGGGAATGCGAGAAGTTACGAGCCTGGGTAGCAACTGCACAAAGTACGCTCGTAAAACAGGCATCTGTTGGATTTTTTCCACCAAATTTGGAACATAGGCTTTTTGAGAGGCCCACCTCATGAACTCTGGCACTGTCATTTCATTAATGGGTCCTGAAAGGTGATTTTGCGCAGTGACTGCGAAATCACCTTCCGAGGCCAATTAATGCCATGACAGTGACAGAATTCATGAGGAGGGGCCCCCAAAACCCCATGTTGAAAATCTGGTGCCAAGAAATGCCTGAGATATGCAGCAAAGTTGAAAAAACCCTATTCATTGTGATTATACAGCTTACCGGCATTTCCTCAGTTCATGGTATGCTTTGAAGAGTGCAGACGTGTTCCCGGTCCACGGAAGATCGTCATGCCGGAGTCCAGAGATAAGTATGGGGTGAGGGGGGGTGAGGAGAGGCAGGGGATGCAGTGGGTGGGTGCAGGTGGGGGGCATCTAGACTACGAGGGACGGTTTTCGTTTTGCAGGTGAAAAAAAAAAAGAAAACCATCACAGGACAGTTTTCGCATTACAGGGCATCTGGCACACTGGGGTGGGCTCACAGCATGCCACCTAAGTGGGTTTGTGGGGGTGTCAGTAGCCGATGGGGGATTGGGCACCTCGTCGGCACACAACATGGGGGGCGGGGATTGGGCACCCCACCAGCAAACAAAGAAGGGGAGGCATGAGCTGAGGGGGATTGGGCACCACCTCTGCATTCAACATTTGGGGGTGATGCTGACGGGGAGTGGCTCCCCCATTGGCGAGACAAAAGCGGGGCGTGAGCCGAGGGATTAGGTACCCCTCAGCATTCCACATTTGTGGGGATGCTGACAGGAGTTAACTCCCCATTGGCACACAAACACGGGGGTTGCCGACAGGGTTGGGCACCCGATGTTGGGAAGCGTGGCGCCCGGCAGTGACCATGGCCATAATGGCGGCGAGCATAGCAAGCAAAGGACCGCTGCTTATGACAAGCTTTGCTCGGATTGCAGTGGACCTTTGCTTTGATGTGTTCGCCCTATTATGAATGCATGGTGTGGCGGTGGCATGCAGGCTGATTGGGGAATGAGGGACGCACCTACTGATGCGTGCCCTGCATTCGCCCAACAGCAGCCGCGCCTCCAAGACCCACACTGTCACAAGATGTTGCTCGCACATGCGCGCAAGCCAACATAAAAAGGAGCTGATAAATACTACTGTTTTGCTAGTTGTGTTACAAAAACATTTTAGAGACCACTATTATGTCAGCATAAGATAGGGACAGTGTTGCTGGGACTGATATACCTCTGTATTGGGAGGTGCAGTTAGGCAATAGACCACAAGTAGAGTACCTTCAACCTCTTCATTTGATGGTATCTCAGCCATAACATCATGTACACATCTTATTGGTTACATAAAATGGATCAAAAGATAAGTTTGAAAAAATAAAAAGATTCTAACATGTTTCCAAGAGACAGCAAATAGATTGTGGTATTGAGTAGAAGGAATGCTGGCTCCTGATTGTGCAACATCAATTTTAAGTCAGGCCATTATCCCAAGACAACGGCCTAGCTAAAAGTAATATGTTAAAAAAGCAGAATGAAATGTAGTAAAAATAATCAATTTCATGCTCGCAATAAGGCACTCCAGGCGGTGTGTTATGGTGGGCTAACAACTCTTCTCAGGCAGTGGAAGCACTCAGCTACATGTTGTGCTTCAACCCACTCGAGGTGGGCTGTTACCCCACCATAACACCCCCCCAACATGCCTTGTTGCTTAACTATGACCTCAGATGTTTTTACCTAACAATGTTTTTTTTTGTTTGTCATGCTCAATTTATTGTATTCTTGTTTGCCATGGTGTGCAAGACTTTAGAACTTGTCATAATTACACCATTAAACGTCCCCCCCCAACACACACACAAAGATTCACTGTGATAATGTGTTATTTCTTAATCCTATATTTCTAACAGTTAAAGAGATATACAAATATGGTACAAACAATGAGTGACTTAAAGCTGTGGTGCAATATTACATTAGTATATGGATAGAAAGAAGAATGATGACTTTTTATCATTGAAGTACAGTTTTCACCTGCTAGTACTGTGAAGATTTTCAGCATCATCTGCTATACCTTGTACAGTAATCTCACATCCTTTCTGAGGCATTGAGAATAGTGCTGCACACAGTGCTACAATTCTGGCCTTATTTTTGATCTATATATTGACAGAATTAGCTCATTCTTTCTAGAGGTAAAGTCTCTGGCAATGTCCTGATATGTTCATGTCCCCTGTGAATATTTTTACAAGGGTGCCTTTTTTTTTCCAAAACTGTTACCTGCACTAAGTAGTAGCCAGTAGCTGGTGCTGGGAATTTTGTCTGTGATGCACATGCCCTTGCTCTGCTTATCATTAAAACACAACCTACTACTTTCTATGCCAGTCTTTGAGTTTGGCTAGGCCATATGTGAGTGCCTTGCTCCCTTCCTCATTACTCACTTCTAGATAAATGCTAATATTATCTGTGTACATGGTGATCTTACTGAATACAGCACTAAACCTTGCAGTGCCCCACTTGTTTCTGGGCTTGGCTTATGTGTCCCCACACCCAGTTTACAACTACCCTCTCTTCTCTGAGGTGCAAGCTGTGCTCAACCTATTCCACTAGTTTCTTCCCCCACCTCCATGTCCCTCAGCTTGCTCATTAATCTGCCATGTATTCTTAGGTTCATCAACATGCTTCCTCTAGGTACTGGGACTATATTAGAGTGTGTAACCATCTGGTTGTGAAGATTACTCACCTTTCCTCCCTCCTTCTCTGCCCTCTTCCACTGCCTCTCCCCCATAGAATGTGTGTACGTCCTTCCAGTACATCATCTATCCTAGGACCCTGTACATTTAGTCCCCCTGGCCAAGTGCTGTCTTCTAGCTTTTGGAATGATGGTCTATCTTGTGATGGAGGTATATCTGCCCCTCTGACACATCACCTGCACACCATCTATTCCTAGTTACCATTTAAAAGTCTGTATCTGTAGCACAAGCTGTGTGAAAAGTCTTCTCACTGTTCAGTTTTTAAAAGATGTCATTAAAGTGTGCAAAAGTGATTGTGTGAGTGCAATAATACACTCGCAGGGTGGGTGTCATTGGCTGTATAGGGCCTTACAGGAGGTATGAGGCCATGTGCCTATGCTGTTGGCTGTCATAACACCACTGCATGGCCCAGGATAGCCAGATGTTGTGCACCCTAGAGAGTATTATGGCATAAGTTAGTAACCCAGGATAATTTGACTATACAGTATTTCTTACCTTCTAGAACAGTCAAAGTTCTTGGACTTTAAGGAGTGTCCTGTTGAAATAAAAGATAAGGATTAATTTACCACTTTGTAAACAACATTATGATATGGCTTTTGGAAAAGAAATTTGCTCTACCATACAGTCTTACTGTTCATTATTTGAAAAAAGCTTGTATGATATAACCCTCCTACTCTCCCCAATTGCAACCTCTGCTTTTGAAACCCTGTCTGGTTATCATGCATTGTTATATTCTTACCTTATAGTGATGGTATGTTTTTGATTAAATAATGTATATGGTCTGTGAATTAAAATATGTAATACAGTTATAAACATTTATTGGCTTTATACTGTACCTTAGCCCTTGTCCCCCCACATGAACAACTGCACCCACCCACAACTGCTCCTCTTGCTATGGAATAGTGTATTTGATGATATTGTTATATGTATTTAACAACATATGCTGTTATTTGGTGGTATCCTTATCATGTTTTGTTATCAAGTCCTAGCTGAACAGCTGCGCTTATTGATATTTATATCTTGTGAAACAGTTGATGCAGGTAAAACAATTCTTCAGTGAAATTTGACAATCTCTTAAACTCAATAAGGTAATACTGATTTATGAATACAGCTTCCATTTCCAAGTATATAATGTATCTTAGCAGTCTGTCTTGTACATTTATTAAATGGCTCTAAAAATCAAACAACTTTAATTAGTTAAAAATGTACATATTTAGTTTTTGTTAACCGGGTACGGTGCACTAGCCATAGCAATGACTGCTTTCAGGCATGACCCGGAAGAATGCAGGAACAAAACATTTTTTACAAAAAGTCATAAACAGATCATATAGACAGTAGGTGCGTACAAATATATCAATACAGTGTAAGTAATGGGAACAAACAGATACAAAGTAGAACGACTGGTTTTGCAAAACCAAAAATATAGCAATAGTAAAAATAAAGGAGGGTGGCATAGTAACAATCATAAGCAAAACATTGTGGTAGAAAAATGAGTTAAGCTAAGATAAGTGAGCATGTCAACTGGTAGTCAAGGGAGATGGAAAGCAAAAGAAAAAGAGGGATAATCAAAGTAGGGAGGAAGTGTAAGGGGATGAAAGGAAGAAAAAAGGGGGTGAGGTAAGGGATTAAAATTAAAAGTTACATTGTAACAGGCTAGGAGACAGGATAGTACTGAAACTAGTTGGTTTAGACAAAGGAGCAGCAAAGAGGCTGATGGGTAGGGGAAATATAGTGAAAGAAAGTGCTGTGCTGGGGGGTTTGAAATGGGAACAAGAGCAAGAGACAGCAAGATGATCATGCAACAAGTGTTTGAAAGAGGCATGGGAAGATGCCTGATGGATAGGTAGAGGGAGGGAGTTCCATTTTTTTGGGGCATGGCAGGAGAAGGCGCTAGCACCTTTGGAGGAGTGGTGTCTAGGGATGACAACATGGGCTTTGGCAGCAGATCGTAGTTCATAGCTGGGCGACTGGTTAAGGAAAAATTCCACTGGGGTTTAGGCATTTGATTTCAGATGATATTGTCTATGATGGAGCAGAGTGCATAATTACGGGAGGCTGCCAGAAAAAGCCATCCTAGCTCAGAGTAGAGAGACAGTGGTGTTTTAGCCAATTTGTGGAAGATGTATATCTACAGATATTGCTATATGCAACATCCCACTTCTGAAAGCTAGTCTTACATGATGAGGCATATGCTGCCACCCCATACATGAGTGACAGCAGTAGTATGCCATGGGCTTTGGCAAGCCTAGCTAATAGAGTAAGTACATAGCTGGAGCGGTAGGCCATGCCGAGTTTCATATTAGCTAGCTTGCATGTCTGCTGGATATAAAGATCAAAGGTGAGAGTAGGATCAAGTGTGATACCCAGATACTTAAAAGAGGGTACAACCATGACGGCAGAGCCATTTTTGGTGGAGATATTGAAAGTGGGCTGGGTGAGTTTACATTTAGCGTTGGAGCCAAATTGCATGGCTTGGGTCTTGGAGACATTTAGAACAAGCCTCTTTTTTACCAACCATTCTTCTATTTATATAAAATCTTGGGAGAGTTGCAGATTGATTTTAGAGATGTTCTTTGAACTGGTGTACAAGACAATGTCGTCAGCATAAAGTAGGGAAGCAATATTCGGGAGAATTGAGGTAATATCATTTATAAAGAGGGAGAAGAGCAGGGGACCAAGGATAGAACCTTGTGGTACACCAATATTAATGGTAGCATAATCTGATAGGGTAGAATTAAATTTAACAAGTTGTTTGCGGTCTGTCAGATAGCTGTCAAACCAGACAGTCACACCCTGCGAGAAACCTAATGATCTTAGAGTACTGAGAAGAATAGGATGATCTACAAGGTTGAAAGCTTTGGTCATGTCTGTGATATAGTGTGGTACAGCATTGTTAGGGATGAAAATATATCCCTCATACAATGTTGTTATGCTGCACTAGCTACATTGGCTAGTTTCGTATGCTGCATGAGCTACGTAGTTAGTGCAACATAACAACTTGCAATGTGATCTAGACCCCTCTGATTCTTGGGGAATGCCTATGGCAGTGAGAAATAGTGCAGGAGTAAGTGCTGGCAATAAAAAAAGCAAAACAATAAGGACACCCTTCAATAGAAGTACTTACCATACACTATAAAAGATAGTGTAAGATTGCTCATTCACGCCAGGGATATTTTCAAACTGTCACAGTTACCATGGTAATAACTGTTGAACTGCGCTTTTGAGGTCTCTGTTTACCATGAAAAACTCTCAGGTGGAAAATATCTCTGTTGTGTATGAGTGATCATACACTATGCTGTATGTGACTGCAAAATATTCAAGCATAATACATGGTCATCCTGGTGCTAAAGCACATTATGCAATGAGCAAAATAATCTTCCTACAACCAGAACCATCTTCCTTCTGTACCCCTAAACCCAGTATTTATCTTCTATCACAAATATGGTTCTCACCTTCACAATGCATTAACAAATTCGACTGGGTTGTTAAAAATAAACTATTAAAAATATTATTTTTTAAAAACAAATCTTAAAGTAAAACTAGAGAGTATGCTAACACAATAATGCATGGTTTGATATAATGTTACTTATGTTGTTTAATTGGACGCCTGCCATGACCTGCAGCATCTTGGGATGGACCCAGGTGGGGATCTTCTGTTATTACGCTTTGGCCCTCAGCCACTGTTGGGGCAGTTTGTGGACCTCGGAGGGCTCAACCACCATGACCACCTCTATGTCACCCTCTGTGGCCTATTGTGCACCCCCAACAGTGCCCTCCAGCTGATCTTCCTCCTCTGAAAAATAGTACATAATATTTTTATGGTGAATTGCATATTCTCTAATAGTTCTGTTGTTGTTTAAATCATTATATGGTACATGTGCCTCTGTTCTACTTAAGGTGCAAGACTGTTTTCATCCAGAAATTTGATATATAGCACTGGTTCTGTCATTTGTTGTAGACACTGGTGGCAAGGCACTGATTTAATATTACAACATTGACAGGTTTCACATATAGTAATGAGAATAGAGTAAGGGAAGTACTGCATACAGTTATTAAACCACTTACTGCTGCAATGGTTTGAGAAATGGTGGCTTGTGATTAAGTGGCTGATGTGATTGACAATGTGCAAATTCTGCAATCACCTCATGGTAGAAGTGTAAAAAATTATTTATGGGCTTACAAGATTGTGGCTACCATGTTGTTTTCTAGCAACAGCCAAAATGGTTGGAACATTTAAAGAAAAAAATCATATAACTCTATTACAATTTTTGGTACAACATTCTGTGATTGTAATATTGTCCAACAGTTTGTGGGTGGTGGAAGGATTTCATCACATCTGGTGAGTTTTGAACACTTTTACAGTACACTACTGAGCTAATCAAACAGGGAAAAGAACAGAACATGGAGTCCTATGCAACACTGGGCTAGGGTGGGTATACATGTGTATCTGGGGTGTACCACTATGCATCCTACATGCCTATTGTGTGGGTTACAGCAAGGGGATTGTGTAGTAAGTATGTAAGTGATGCCCTTGCTGCACAGAATGGAACCCGGCATAGTATATATTGGACCACCACTCCCCAACCCCTCCCCCCACAGCCGTCCTGCAGTGACTACTCGGACACAGAGAAACTGCACATGGATGCTGCTCTCCCATTCTCATCTACTCCTTGAACAGCACTGCCTGGCCATCCACCAGCAACAACAGGATACACTGTTTCTCCCCTGCCCATCACACCACTGACTGCTATTCTTCTCTACCCTAGTTACTGTCCAGTTCTGGGATGCCATTGGAGGGCTGTTGGCAGTGTGCTATGCACAACATCACAACCACTGTCAGTCAGATGTGTGGTAAACACACTTCAAAATGTGATGCGCTGTAACTGGGATACACTGTGGGTCACACTCCATGCATTTAATTTGATGAGGTTTATGACTCTGCCCCTTTATGGGTGTCTTGTTGAGTCATGCGTAATGTGTGTGTTGGGGGGGGATGCAGACAGGTGGCTGATGGCAGTGAATGCTGCTCAGGTCACACCTGTGCGTGGGTGTACAACTACATGGGTGGGGAATGCAAGCTTTCTGTGTACTCTCCCTTGCCTATATGGTGCATAGGACCCATTAATGTTATCACAATGTCAAGTGCAGTAATGATACATTCAGGTTAACAATAAAGAAAAATAGTAACACTGTATAGTGCATTGTGGAAAGGTTAGCATGTATGGAATTACACACCTGGAATATGCTTGTTCTGCAGCAATACTGCCATCATTATGTTGTTCTGCTGTAGCAGTGATGTCACTTTCACAACACAACAATCAGAATGCTGACATATAGTTCATTTCCTGTATAAAATTGTGTGGTACAACAGCATTTTATAAGGTCTAGAGACTACAAAATTCATTTTCTTTGTGAAAGAGAGAGTAAGATAGATACAGTGTACTCATTTCACATACTACCATATACTATGAAAGATATAGAATGAGCAACTTTATGCATAACCATGGTGTTCTGCTGAGGATTCTGATTACCAAGAACTTCTCGAACTTCAGTCTTGAGTTGTCAGGGAAATCAGGACTACTCTGTGGCAGAACAAACATCTTGTGTATAGTTGACTCTCCTTTATTCTCTACATTGTATGTTGTACATTTAAGGACTATTTCTTGCAATCTACTGATGTATATATTAAATAGGTTTCCTCTGACTCAAACTACAGAATTTATATTCTCTGGTAAGTTGGTGTTAGTTACATAACTTAGTCATGGCTCTTCCACTACTGAATTATGATTCTACATTGTACAATGGCTGTTAAAATACTGGATTCTGATTGGCTGTACTGTCACATTTTACAGTGTGTGAATCATGATGTTATCTCATGGTACAAGTAGCAGCCAGTCAGGGAACCAAACTTCAATGCCACCACCCACAATATTACTTTGTTCTTGGTAACTGGAACCTGTGAAAACTAGGAAAGAAGGAGATTAACATTTCTCCTTTTCTTTTCTACTTTGTGTAATAGTAATATTTCATGACTGGGTGTGGCTGTTGGCAAGATTTATAAACTTGTGATGTGGTTTCCTGATATGACTGCGGCTTGTGAGCAAACCACACGAGACGTAGGTAAATGCTGTCACCATCCACACCCGGTCATGGTATATTGCTTAATTAGCATACTTGGAGATAAAAAAAAAATATTTGAAGTTTCAACATTGTGTATACAACTGTGTGTGTGTGGGATGGGCTGTGACTTTTACTCACCAGCAGAGTCGACCACTAGCAGCTGGCTAACTGCAGGAACCTCACGCTCCTGACCCTCTGGGACTGGCACAAGGTAGACTTTTTTTTCTGCAGCAGCAGGGAAGCTGTGTTGCTCTGTTTGTGAAATACAAAAATTAGAAAAAAAAATGTAATTCAGTGCCTTATTGTTTGTTATTGTTTTGAATATCAAAGAACAATATAAAACTACTTATGTCTAGAAAGGATGAGAAAGACTGTGGTGGATTAACACTGTGCACTCTATGTTGTTATCCTGTCACACATGGTACTACATGATACCTAAATACTTTGTGCCAGATATTCAAAGATTAACACCGGGTGCAAATCTGTTGCACTGGACTAGTGCCAAATTTGTGCCCGAATGCAATATTCACAAGGATATTTAGCACCGTCACTAGGTGTTAGCGCTGACACTAAATTGTAATGTATGCAGGGGAGGGACTGAGGGGAAGGGCCCTGAATGCCGGCACACCAGCATATTCAAAAGTA
Organism: Neoceratodus forsteri; assembly: GCA_016271365.2. Classification (NCBI taxonomy): domain Eukaryota; kingdom Metazoa; phylum Chordata; order Ceratodontiformes; family Ceratodontidae; genus Neoceratodus; species Neoceratodus forsteri. The sequence goes on along the minus strand of CM057453.1, from coordinate 273,474,302 downwards.
TAGCTTCATGCTACAGGCATTAGCGCAACATGTAGCGTGGTGCTAAATACTGCCAACAAAAAGCTGGTGATAATGCAGCAGTGCCCCCACCCCCGCATGAATCCTGACCTCCATTGACAGTAAAAAAAATAACTTTTCCCTGGTAGTCTAGTGGTCCCCCACCCCCAGTATGAATCAACCCCGTTGACCGTAAAGTAGATGACTTTTCCCTGGTAGTCTAGTGGTTCCCCCACCCAGCAGTGACTCCCCCACTCATCCCAATCAAAATCCATGAATTGAGCCGGCAACTGGCTAAGCCCTCCTCTCACCATCATGGCTGGCCACTGACTGAGGTATGAATGAGCTTAGCCTAGCACCCATTCGTACCTCAGTCGGCGGGCTGGCCATGGTGATGAGAGGAGGGCTGAGATGGTCACGGGCTCGGTTCATGGATTCATTCGCCTCTGTTGAATGCCTATTGTTTTGCAAACCTATGCTATGTAACCAAAAACACTATGTATGTCTTTAATGTGACAAAGTACCTTTGGAAACGAGCCTCTGGCTCAAAGGTTGTAAACTGATTTTACAAATAAATAAAAAATAAAAAAAAGTATTTTATTTGACATTCAATGGGAGTCGGCAGTCATGTGGTGGGGTGGGGAGACCACTAGACTACCAGGGTTTAAAGTGAATTGCGGGGCTACCAGGGGTCGGGAATCATACTGGAGGGTGGGGGACCACTAGAACACCAGGGATTTCAGTATGTTTCGGGGCTACTAGGGGTTGGGGATCATGCTGGGGGAGACACTAGCCTACCAGGGTGTAACAGGCACACAAGGGAACAGGGACCATGATGGCAGAGAAGGACTGCCTGGCCCAGCCAGTCTGCTCTGTTCCCTATCTAATGGATATGCTGCATATCCTAGAGAACCTAAAGCCTATGGCCTCCTGCCCCCCACCAGGTTTGCCTTATGCCTGTCCTGTGCATTGAGTCACCCCACTGTGTTTCACCCACTACTGCAGTAGGGTACCTGTGTTGTTGGGGGGGGTCATCCTCCAGGGCATGTATGGCCATGGGCAGTGTGACCGTGTTTAGCTATCGATCTGTATATGTATATATATATATATATATATATATATATATCCACATATACAGGTCCTGCTTGCACAGATGTATGGGCGTGTTGTATGCCCTGACTGTGCCTGCCAGCACACAGTTCCTGCTGTTTCCAGCCTGTACTTCCATTCTGACCAACAAGGGATGCTGTGGGCATGCCTTGGCCTGCAACGTCCAGCCTGTACTGCCATTCTGACCAAAAGGTGGAGCTGTGTGCACCATGCAGTAGCACCGGGCAAACTGCATGGTAATGTATGCTAAGCAGCACATAATGAGATGCAAATGTGCCTGTTTGCCCACGGATTACCCAAGTAGGCTCATTTGCATGGGAGCTTTGAATATAGCTCCCTTTTGCCCCAGGCTAACCAGTTTGCACCAGGCTAATGTGTTAGCACTGTGCAATCAGGTTAGCCCCGGGCAAACCTTACTTCAGCATAGCACAGTTCTGCAGTGTGTGGCTTGCATTGTGTGAAGTGGATGTGAGACATCTCTGTGCAATCACACACAATGTTCTCCACCTGTAACACTGGCTTGTTGCAGTTTGCACTTCCCTGTTGCTATATTCAGTGCTGTCTTATTACCTGGCTATTTTTACTCTGCACTCCCAGCCTAGTTTGCCCAGCTTCCTTCACATGCTATATTCAGCAGAATTAGCACCGGGCTATTCCTTTTGAATATGGCTGGTGCTTTGGTCTGGGCAATGTTTGCATGCTGGGCAGTGCTAATTTAGCCTCAGGGCAAAGTTTTGAATATCTGGCCCTTTGTCTGTTATACTGCTAAGAGTATTTTGTTATTGTGGCACACTAGTATAATCATAGGTTTTGTGCAATATAAGACACTTCTGTCATGGAGAAAACCATCTACTGACATTTAAAAAAACAAACTTACTAATGCTGTATGTGTTATTACATGTCATGATTTTAGATGCCTTGCATGGATAACTGTTACAGTGTCGGGGCACCATGCTAATTGTAACACATCATGCTTCTCTTAAACATTCTATCATGTAACACTGTTAAGTGAGTGGAATGCTGCAGTTGGAAATTGTTGCAGTATTGTTTACGCAGTATAGTCTTAATACATTTAAAAAATAAAGTAATAATATCAATAAGGGACTGACAGGACTTAAATTACCTGTACAGTAACTTGATTACACCCTGGGGGCAATGTGGCACTTAATAGGTAAGGTAGAGGCCTACAGGACTCCATTGGGCTTATTGGCCATGTGGAGTCTGGCATGGCCTGTGAGTTTTAATGCACTGTTGTATATTCAGTTCTCTACCAGCATTGGCTGGCTAGTCATTGATAATGCTTTTTAACCTGTTTACTGATAAGGATATTCATAACCTGCAAAGAGCTTTATTAGTGCAGTTTGTGGGGTATGCTGGAGTTGGGGGATTTTTTTTTTCTCCATTTTACTAAGCGCTGGCTAGTGCAGTCACTGAAATCTACCAGCTCGGCTGGTGGCTGTTTTGTTTCAGGGATTCATTGCGTATTGTGGGGTTTCTTTCTTTTTTTTTTGTTTCTTTCATTCATCTTTTGCCCAGCAGTAGAGTTTTGTGGGTGGAGGTTAGAACCACAAGGATAGCTCAGTGGACGCTTTCCAGGTTTTTATGAGTGCTGACAGGTGGTTGAATCAGCAGCTGGTAGCACTGCAGCCATGCAGTTTGTGACCTGGGTGGCGTGGTGAAAGCATAGGCTGCAGGGAGTGTTTTTTTCACATTTGAATCAGTGGGAAGATGCATGGCTTTGGACACATGGGATGGGTAGCAGCAGGAGTTTCAGTGGCATTTTTCTGGTTGTTTGGTGCTGGAGTGCCGAACCACGTTGTTCCATTCCTGGGAGGCCTTGGAGGGCTGGTATGTGGGATCAGAGTAGTGGGTAGGGGAGGGAAAAGGGTGGATGCATGAGGCACAGGGGTCCAAGATGGCTGTGGGAAAAGTTAAAAGTAAAAAAAAATAAAAAAAATAACTTAATAAGAAAGACAAGTGGGAAAAGAGATTGCAGGTGAACAGAAGGCGCCAGGGCTATGCGATTGCAACTGGAGCCCAAGACGTCATAGGGAATCAGATAAGAGTATGAGGAACAGCACTGCCAGCATGGGGCAGGGTGAAGGGGAGGGGAGAACCAGGGCAAGGTAGGCCCAACCGGGGACTGTGAGAAGGGTGTGCTTGGCGTGGCCGCATATGGGGCTGTGGGCCAGGTGGCCTATGCAGCTAAAGGGGCAGAAGGAGAGTGGCTGCAGGGGTGGTGCAGTGGATGTTGTTGCTGCTGGGTGGAGCAGCATGGTGAGGGGGCACAGCCAGGGTCAGGGCTCCTACTTGCATGGCTTGGTCTCGAGTCCCCCCCCTTTTTGGTGTGGTGCGAGAACCGTTTTTTAGGGCCTGCTGTTGGTATACTGGTTTTTGTGGGACTAGCATGGCACAGTTCTGGTCGGCTGGTGCTAAAATACTAATTAACAATTTAATGGCACTAAAGTACTATTTAACAATTAAAAAAAGGAAAGACAGCAATGTCAGAATGTAGCGGTAGACTTAAGTGTATAGTGACAGAGCATCTTATTCAGGTAATGGGATGAGTGGCGCGTAGCAGGGCTGCACCCTGATGGTGTGTGGACTGAAGTCATGTGGCAGTGGGGGCCAAAATGGGGGTGGTGGTTTCTGGCTACCCCGTGGCTCGATAAGCATGGAGGGGCAATGGGGCCTAGGGAATGAGGCCTAGGGAATGGGGGTCAGCTCCCCTCATGGAGGCCAGAGGCTGGGGCAAGGGACCACCAGCCACTGGGGTCTTAAACTGCAGTTGTGGAGGAGTGGGTGGCAAGGTGGACTCACTCCCATGCATGTGTGGTGGTCTAAATGAACAGGAAGAGCTACCAGGGCAGCAGCCTAATGGACCCATGAGTGAATCAGTCCCCCCAGGGTTTGGAAAGCAAGACCGGGAGTTGGGGGGAGGGGGGAGACTGCCTGGGCATGGAGAGGTGACCTGGGGGGGGTGGCCTGGAGAACGGCACCAGAGGAGGTGAGCCAGAAGTGAGGGAACCTTTGGGCTCAAAGAGAGTGACAGGTGGGCAGGGGCATGAGGCACCCAGTGTGAGGCTACTGTTGAGTGCCCAGTGGGGCACACGAGTCAAGTGGCTGGCAAAGACATGGCCAGCAGGTGGGGGGCCCTGGTATGGGGCACAGGATGCTCACAGCTGTCTTGCTTCCATATATCTTTCATTAGGGAAGATGGCACAGAAGAGAGTCTCAGTTTCCAGCACCAAGCTGAGGGAGAAAGTGTCCAAGTTGATGGACAAAATGATGGAACTCATTGAGATGGCCCAGCAATGAGAGGAGGAAGAGGACGCGATGAGGAAGAGAAAGGAGCTAGAGGAGTGGGCAAGGGATGGAAGAGGCCACGCTGAGCAGGACCCAGCCCCTCACCCATCCCGCCACTGGAATCTGCACCGGCACCAGTTGGACCAGGTCATAATGGGGGTAAGGGTAATGCAGATTTAGCGAATGAAGGTGACTTGAAGGAATACCTGAAGGGGCTACTCAGTGATATGGGAGATAAGGGGTTAGAGAAGATAGAGATGACACTCTAGGCAATAAAGAATGGGGTCCAGAAGTGAGTTGGGACCACCAAGGAGCAAAAAGGGGGGGGGAAGCTATATGAGGGATATATACCAGGTTTCACCCTAGAAAACCACATTCCCTACTCCATCAAAGAGAAGATCTGTAAGGGGGAGTACGTGGATATTTACGGGCTGGTGGATGAGGATACAGCTAAGAAGTATGAGCAGAAGGAGTCAGTGGGAAAATACGAGATGGCGGTGGTGCAGGCAGTAGCAGGGCATAAGGAAGAGGACATCAAATTTAAGGGAAAAAATCATAGACATGTGGCAGGTGGGGTTCCTGATATACAGCGCGTTGGTTCTAGAGAAACAACCAGAATTAGCAATTCCCCTACTGATGTATACAACCATCATTAGGGATGCTTGCAATGTGAAACTGGAATATGGGTGGCTAGAGTATGACAAGGCACTGTATGGCAGCAAAAGGGAACCTCAGGTGGGACTGCACTCACTCGGAGTTGTGTGTGTGTACTTTGTCAGGTCCAGCAGGAGGTTCGGTGGGGGGAACACAGCAAGAAGAATGCACCCACCCCAGTGGCTAAGACATGCTGGGGATACAACAGGGCCATGTGCACTTGGGCAAATTGTAAATTCTGACATATTTGCTCACTGTGCTCGGGCCTGCACCCAGCAGCAAGCTGCCAAGCAAGAGGGGACCGGGGTACCCAGCAAGTGGGTGGCAAGGCTAGGAGCAGTCCTTCCGGGGGTTGGGGTTGGTAGAAGGGAAGGGGGCCACAGCAGTGGAGGGTACAATTCCAACTACGGGTGGAATTGAAGGTGACAAGGGGGAAGGGCGCTGGGGTTTTTCCCTGGTGCTAACCCCTATAGTATGGGAGATGGTTGAGACCTGGACACAGGGGTACCCAGATGCAGTGAAGGCCATTTTCCTTCTATGGGATTTCAGGCAGGGAGTTCAATTGGGCTTTGGGGGGGTAAGGAAAAGCAATGAGGGCGCAAAATTTGGGATTGTTAAAAGGGAAGGAGGTTTAAGTTGGGAGGGTGGAGGGCCCTTTTGCCACCCCCCCTTGCCCCACCTTCTGGATATCTCCATTGGAGGTGGTACCAAAGAGGCAGGAAGGGGAGTTTAGGCTTATTCACCAACTCTCCTACCCGGAGGGGGCCTCAGTGAATGAAGGGATCCCTGATGACTTATGAGTGGTGTCTCATACACATTCTTGGACCAGGCTATGTTGATGATCAGGACGGTTAAGGGGACATGGTTGGTGAAGATGGACATAGATAGAATCCACCTTTCAGTTATTGCCAGTGAGACCTGAGGACTGGGATCTTCTGGGATTTCATTTGAAGGGTGGGTTATATTTTGACAAAGCCATGCCAATAGGTTGTTCTGTGGCATGTTCAACATTTGAGGTCTTTAGCTCCTGGGTACAGTGTTTTTTTTTGTGGAGATATGGACATAGGTGGGTGGCCCATCACTTGAATGATTTTCTGATCATTGGGGTGACAGGGCAGAGACAGAGGGGATGTTGGCCGATTTCAAGGAATTATGTGGAACCATAGGTATTCCACTGTCTGAGGGTAAAACTGAGGGGCCAGCTCACCAGATGGAATTCCTAGGGATAGAGGTGGATATGGTGCAAGAATGCTTCTACCTCCTGGGAGACAAGGTGTCCCGGCATAGGAGGCTACTGAACCAGGTCAGTGGGAGGAGGAGGGTGCCACTTGTATTGATACAACAGCTGCTGGGGCATCTTAATTCTGCCAGCAAGGTTATAAGCCCAGGCAGAGCTTTCACCTGGAAGTTGGTGAGAGCAATGGGGAAGGCAAAGATGCCACACCACATCACAAAAAGGATGCAGAAAGATTTGATAGTGTGTGTGGAGTTCCTGGAAAGTTACAATGGGGTCACATTCTGGCAAGAAGAATGGGCCTACAACACGGACCTCGAGCTGTACACTGATACCTTGGGGGCCCTATTGATGGGGGTCTACTTTAGTGGGGAGTGGATTTTGGAGGTCTGGCCGAGCTCTAGGGTGGAGGCAAGTTTGCTGAAGGACATTACGGTCCTGGAAATTTTACCCATCTTCATGGCCCTGAAGGTATGGGGCTATTAATAGGATGAGAGGGAAGTGCATCCTGTTCTGGTGTGACAACAAAGGAGTGGTGGAAGTGATAAATAGACAAGGGGGGTCACAGACATAGTGAGAAGAGTCATGAGGCAGCTGGTTCAGTTGGGGCTGCAGCTGAACTTGTCTTTTAAAGCACAGCATATTGAGGGCATTCAGAATGACATTGCTGACAGTCTTTCCCGCTTACAGCTGAACAGGTTCTGGGAATTGGGTCCACGAGCAGCAGTACACAGGACCAGGGTTCTGGACCAGCTGTGGGAGATTGGAGTGGAAAAGCCAGATGGCTGTACCTGAGCTCATGGTCAGGCAACACGCTGAAGGTGTACAAAGGAGCGTGGTGGGCTTTCCAGGAGTTCCAGGCCAGCGAGGGGCTAGACAGGGCAGACCTGGTCACAGAAGACCAGGTAAAACAGTATATGGTAAAGCGATGGGGGACAGGGCTGGCCCACTCCACCATGGGTGAACATTTGGCAGGGATAGGCTGGGTTTGCAAGGACAGGGGATGGCCAGACATAAACACTGGGAGGGTTGTGAGGTGAATGCTCATGGGCTGGCAGAGGGACCAAGGGGTGAGAAGGGACAAGAGAGGGCCCATAATGGAGCAGCTCCTTGCGTGGGTGATAGAACCTCTGCAGCACATATCCATATCAGCCTAAGAGGCTTGCCTGTTCCTGGCAGTCTTTGTGGTCATAGCTAAGGGGGCTTTCAGGATCAGTGAGGTACTGTAGTGGAGGAAGCCAGATCAGGATGGGGGTCTGCAAGCAGGTGAGGTCAAGATGGGGCAGGATATGGTGCTTATATGGCTGGACAGGTCAAAGAATTACCTACTAGGCAAAGGGGAGGCCATGGTGCTGCGACGGCAGGCACCTAGGAGGTTTGTGCCATTAAGGAGTTGGAGGAGTATGGGAGAACTTGGGGGCAGGGAGGGAGCACTTGTTTCTGCCCTGAGGATGGGAGCCCTGTGATGGGTTTCCAGGTTGGGGGAGTCCTTAAGAAGGCTCTAAGTTTTGTCAAGGAGGATCCAATCAGGTTTGCTCCCCACTCATTTCATGTAGGGATGCCTCAGAGGCCTCGACCCAAGGCGGGTCGGAACAGGAGGTGAAGAAGGTGGGGCAGTGGAGGTCCAGCTGTTATAAAAAATATGTAAGGTGTTGATGATAATGGCTGTCCCATTTCCACTTTTCCCAGCAGGAGCAAAGAGGAACATCTGGATGGTGGGGCACTCATTTATTTATTGGGCTGAAATGTTTGCAGTCACCAGGAGTGGTGGGAAGCAACTGCGTACAAAGGTGGAACACACAAAACTACACTGGAAAGGGATAAGGGGCATGAGATGGGCCCAGTTGATGCCACTGTTGGAGGAGCTCAGGGTCCAGTGGAGCAGGCCAGATGTGCTTATCATACATTTAGGGGGTAATGACCTGAGAGAGACCCGATGGTGGGCATTGGTGCAGGCCATAACAGCAGATTTAGAAAAGGTAAAGGGGTGGCGGCTGGGGGTGGTGATTGAGTGGTCCAAGATCGCCTCCCGTATGGTGTGGTGGCAGGTCAGAGAGATTAGGGAGGTGGAGAAGGGTTGGAAGCAGCTCAACAGGAAGGTGGCCAAGGTGGTGATTGAAATAGGGGGAGTGCATATATAACACAAGGATATCTCTTTTGATGATCCTGAGGTTTATAGGTCAGACGGGGTCCACCTATCGGAATTTGGCATGTGCCTGTTCCTAAGACCCATAATAGACCTAGTGGGGGAGATGGAGAAGAGGGGTCCTAAGTACTAGCCTGCAAGGGGGAGCCCCATCTTCCAATGCTCAGCTGGAGATGGGTCAATGGAAGGAAAGGGGTGGAGCTAGAGAGGAAAAAAAGGGGGGGTAGGCCAGAAGGGGAGGGGCAGGGCAACATGAGCTGGGGGCAAATGGCACCCAGGCATTGAATTAAAAGGGGGAGGGGGAAAGGAATAGGCTAGGGGTCAGATCTTAGTGTCCGGATCTATGATGTAGGAGGTCCTGGTAAGTTAGTACCTGGTATTGGTGATGGTGCAGGGGGTCAGATCTGATATCTGGACCCTAAAGAAAAGAAACAGAAGAGGAGGAAGAGGACCAGGAAGGAAGGAAGAGCAAGAGGATGGAAGAATGGACTGTGTTAAGAATGTACTTGGACTGAAACAGTGAAATGTCTGAATTGAAAAATGAAATGTAAATATTAACTTGATGTTTAAATAAACTGTTGACAACAAGCATCCAAGCTAGCAGGACTGGAGAGTTGTCATTCCCAGATGGGATCAGATGACAATGTACACTTGTGAAAAAATGTGTTAATTCTGGGAAACTATCATTGAAGAATGACAAGAAAAAATGTATCTCACTGAAAAGACCTGCACTAAGGTCTCATAAGGCTAGTCATGATAGCTCTGTGAAACACACAAACTGGTGTTAGTGATTCTTGTGGTGCCACCCATCACAACAGTGCTCGCTTCTTCAAAAAAATGGGGCATACTGCTAAGATTGAATGTGTTATTTATGCAGTTGTCAGGCATAAAGGGAAGAACGTTAAAAGGAAACTTTCTCTCATGAAACTACGTTTGAGAGCAAGACACTTGTGAATATGACCATGAACATACAGTCACAGCTGTGGGCTGTTCTTTTTTTTTTTTGAAATTTAATAAACTTTATTAAGTTTCCATAATATCTCTGATACAATCATAACCAAAAATATATCAAATAAAGAAGAATAAATATAACAAAAGTACAGGATCAGTGGGTGGTAGGTTCAACATTTACAGCTTAGTGTTCCCAGAGATTAATACCTTGTTAGCTTGAACTAATACCAGCATTTATGGTAATTCATATGAAATAAAATAAGCACAATAATATAACTATACCGCAGCTTAAAACTTACTAAAACAGTTACTGGTACACAGCTAACCTCCCCCCACCCTTGCCTCCCTCCCCACCTGGCACAGTACCTAGTGGTTTCTGCTGTTATAGTTTCTTAGAGAAAAGCTATTGAGGTTAAAAAAGGGTCTTTGCTAAAATGGATAGGTATGCTAGTAGAGTCCATAGGAAAGAAGGGAGAGTAGTTACACTTGATAGCATTGATGAATAAAGGAGGACTATCTACTGTCAAGTGTGCACCATGTTCCGGTAGCCCTGGCTACGGCCTTTTCAATGGCCATGGCCATTAAGAGTTCTTGGTACCACTCTGCATAGGAAGGGGTCCAGTCCCTTTTCCAGTGGCGTAGAATGAGGAGCTTTGTGACTAAGGCTATCAGGGCCATGTAGGATTCATGTTTGCCTGAAGAGACCTGGTTATAGTCTCCTAGGATACAAATCTCTGGGCTGAAAAATTGAGGTGATAGGCCAAGTGACAGAGACTTTGTTTTAACTAATTCCCAGAAGTAGTTGTGGGCTGTTCTGATGTCAGACATTGATAAACTGAGTGCCAAAACTGAAACCAAGAGAGATAGACTTGTAGCATTTGAACAGCTAAAGAGAGACAATCTTTGTTCAGTGTTTGATGGAAAGTGGATGCATTATAAACATTCTGAGGCATATTTATGGGAGGAGACATAATGTTCATGATAGTAAAGTGACTTTGACACTGGATGTCTGTGGCAAAGTTCAGAACATTTTACTTGTGTTACATGATGATAATGTCATGGATGTCAATGATGGCACTTCTGAACATATTCCCCAGAGGAAGTCACATGCTATGAAATGGCCTTGTGATGACATGTGCAATATCAGGGAAGAATCATTCCTTGTCATTGAAAAGTTCCTTTTGACATTTTTAAACACAAAGAGATGTTTAAGACACAAACTGTTTGCCATTATTAACAAGTGCGATATTAGACCTTTCACTGGTCTGATGGGACATTCACTTGCATGTTTGCAGACTGGAGCATGTGAGAGTATATTCCATTACTTTTGCATGATTGCTGCGCACAACTCTGGCATGTGAAGATTTGTGAAACAGCTGTATCACATAAGATCTGCTGTGAGAGACTTCACCTGTTTTGATTCTTTGTTAAATGATAGTGATGCTGATGGTGTAATTGGGTTTATTAAAGAATTGCAACAAAAAAAAAAGTTGAGGAAAAGTATTGATACAGATAGTAGCATGGATATCATGCAGTCTGGCACAGTGCAAGAGACACCATTGTTAAAAATGTGGCACTAAGATTGCTAAATTTAAAATTAGCAACACTCAGAAATTTTTATTTATTTAGCTTTTGTTGACCGGGTAAGTGCACTAGACAAATCCTGCCTATTTTCAGGCACGACCAGGGGGGGAGGGGGATACAGATGAATGACAACTGACCTTGAACCAGATTAAGCTGTTGGTGGTATTTTTTTTAGTGAATGAGGGAAATTTGGCCAGGACACCGGGGAAATTCCCCTACTCTTTTCGATAAGTGTCATGGGATCTTTAACATCCACCTGAACTACCACCAATCCAGACAGATGGGACCTCGGTTTAACGTCTCATCAAAGACAGCACCTCAGAAATGCAGCACCCCTCTCATGCTGCATTACAGTGTCAGTACTGGGATATTAACCCAAGTGCCAGATGTGGGAACTGAACCCACAGCCCTCTGATCTCCCGGCCTCAGAGGCGAGTGTGCTACCTACTGAGCCACTGACACTGCCAATTTGACATTGTGTGTGTCTCCTGTGAATGATTGTTTTTCAAGGAACAGTCCTTTCATGTAGACCTGTACAACATTTCACGATGGAATGAGATGTGGGGTTGGCTGGTTGTATATTTGCTACTAAGGACAGTTTAACTTAGAGGGTGCTGTATCACTATATACATACTGTCATCATAAGATTAAGTCTGACACTTTGCCTCATAGATCTCTACTAAATGGAATAGAAGTACAAAAAAAACCTGCAGTGATTGCTGGCTTGAATTTGTTTGAGAAAACTTTAATTCAGACAATGAAGCCATTTCAGACAATTCTGTGGCTGAACACCAGAATGAAAGATTTGCCGAAAAAAACAGCTGATTAAATCATTAAAAGACTCTATTATGTATCTGCTTCTACCACTGCAAAAGAATGTAAACACCATCTCTAGAGAGAATAGTGTTGTCATCCTGGTAAATGGTATGCCAACTAAAGCCAAAACAAGATGGCAACAGATTGTGAATGTTGAAAAGGTCAAGCATGCTTTGCAGTACCTCAAACAACATAATCTTTTTTTATCTGGACATTTACATAGGAACATTTGCTAATGTTCAGATGCAAGTCTACATGCATGACTGTTCAAAGGCCATGATTGAAAAGATTGAGGCTGCCACCAAAGAAAATTTGTATGAGCAATACACTATCCACCCTTTGCATGGGAAGGACCCAGTTGTGGATAATATAGATTTTTATCAGATGAAACAGATAGAGGGTAATCCTGTCAGTATCTGGGAGAGTGCACTTGAGGCACATTGCTTTCCTGATCTGTTTCCACAAGGCACAGGCAGACATCAGGATGATCATGAGGTACGGGTTCCTGGAGCTGAGTACAGAGCTTCAAGACTGCTACATTCAGATGGAAAGTTCTGCAGAAATATATCATATCTATTTCACCTTTTGTGGGAGAGTGAACTGAGTATTTTGTCTGCGAGCATTGCACACACATTGGGACTGGGTACAAAATTTCACAACTTGACAGCTGGGCAGTTGATCAAAAAACTGAAGAAGAAAGATGAGATACTGCAAGCTAATCTTTCTTCAGTTTTGGTCCGCAGCATGGCACCAAAGAGTATTAGTACAGACGGCACTCTGAGGTGATGTGAATGTTATGAGGGTTTGGGCCAGCGACATGGTTTGTCATGCTCAGTTGTGCAGAGTACTACTGGGATAAACTGGTTGACCTTCTTAAGTGGGCTAACTCAGATGTAGATGGCATACAGAGCATGACTCTTGGCACGATGTGTTCACTGGATCCAATCTCAGTGTCACAGTACTTTCAGCACCATTTTCAGGCACTGTTACAATTCATACTGCCCAAAAACAATCCACCTGTTGATACTGTTGAAGACTATTTCTGGAGAATGGAATACCAAGCATGTGGAGCACCCGTCATACACATGCTGTTGTGGGTGAAAGATGCTCCATGGATTGGTGACAGTGATGAAGCTGACATTCTAAGTTTCATAATGAGATATGTGACATGCCAGATTCCTGACAAGTGTGACAGCCCAACATTGTGGAAGTTGGTTCAGAAATTTCAGCAACACTTGTGTAGCAAATACTGCTGCAGAAAGGTTAAAAACAGAGGTAACTGGTACACTAGATGCCGATTTGAATTCCCAAGATGAGTCTGTATGAGTGCATGCCTAAATGATATTTTCTCTGCTATGTGACATCATCTGAAGTCTAAATCCACAAAACAAGTGTATGAGTTGCCCCGTATGGAGTCAGAAGTATACATCAATGACTACAACCCTGCTCTGTTGTTGATGTGGCAGGCCAGCATTGATGTTCAGTATGTTGCTGACAGCTCAGTGGCTCTGGTGAGATATGTCACTTCATACATCATCAAGCATGAGCAAATCTGTTTACAAGAACTCTGGGAAGACTTGTCTAACTGCAACAGGTCTATCTCTTCTCGACTATGGTCACTTGGATTGAAAACTCTGTCACACCATGAGTGTGGAGCATATGAGGCTAATGACTGACTTTTAGGTACCGGCTTGTATAGGAAGTCTGAGTCAATCCACAACTGGAATGTGAAATTTAAAGAGAAGAGACATCATGTGCTTAGGAGTCATGATGAGATTGAAGAGCTTGCTGCAACCAGACCAACATCAACAAACATATTAAAGAGCAACCTGATTGATAATTACTATCCACAGCACCATAGTGCAATGGATGATTTGTGTCTGTTTGAGGTCACCCAATGGTATGACTACAAATGGGGTGTCTCTTCTGACCAAGAAAAGAACATATACAAGGTGTCAGGCCTAGATGGCTCTCAGGTGAAGAAGTATAAACCGTGGTAAGTCGACCACTATAAACTCAGCTTGACAACAACAGAAAGTAAAGAGCACTACAATTTTGCTCTTCTATTTCTGTTTAAACCTTGGAGAGAGGAAATCACTTTAAAAGGTACATGTGACACTTTTGAAGAGCAGTTCAATTTGAGGTATGAGTCTTTCAAAACTGAAGTGTCAACTATATACTGTATATAAAGAGACTGGACCTTGAGAAAGAACATCTTGAAAAAGCAATGCAACAACTGGAAGACGATACTTCAGGCAACTCACAGAACATGGTTGATCCTGAGGGTGAAGGAGCACTTGATGCTCTGCTGCCTGCAAATGACTCGACTGTGTTGATGTCAGACATAGAAAGTAGTATGCAGCAAAGCATGCACTTTACTGGAAAATTGGTCAATATTGTAGATGAATTGAATGCTCATAAACAAGTTGTCTATGCTGCAGTAATGCATGCTGTTGCACATGGTGTGCGGCACCGTAAAAAGGAATGTTTGTGTGACAAACATATACCAGTTAGGATGTTTGTCAGTGGTGCTCCTGGCACCGGCAAAAGCTTTGTGATTGATGCAATAAGTGCAGGTGTTCGTAGACTTACTGACACACCATCATCTGTTATAGTATCTGCTCCAATTGGTCTAGCAGCTGACAACATAGGCAGTGCCACTCTCCATAGGCTGTTTCTGCTGCCAGTTGAGCACAGCAAGACAGGAGAGTATAGAAAGTTGCCTTTCAAAATCGTAAGTGAACTGAGGTCAATGTCTGACAAGATGGAGGTACTGATTATTGATGAAATCAGTATGGTTTCCAACATGCTTCTTACATACATTCACCTACATCTGCAGGAGATAGTAGGCAGTAATTGTGATGTGCCATTTGGTGACAAAAACATTGTTGTCTTTGGAGATCTTCTCCATCTAGCTCCTGTTAATGGACAACATGTCTTCTCTACTCTTTCAGTGAAGGAAGCTAAGAAGACCATTGGGTGCATAGGTGGAGTTAATCTCTGGCAGTTCTTCTCTTATGTTGAACTCTTCCAGAATATGTAACAGAGGTGATATCGCTTATAATGCATTACTTGATGAGGCTCGGATTGGCAATTTGTCAGTTTCTCATTTACAAGTATTAAGAGACCTTATTATCAGTGAGAAGAACAGCTCCATGCATGATGAATGCAGCCTATTTACATAGTTGCAGAACAGTGGACAGCTCATTGTATGATTGTTGCTGATACTAAAGCAGTGTGATGAGTTCAATCAGATTATGATACAAAAAGAGCAACAACCTATTGTCATGCTTACATCACTTGATGTGATTGAAGGTATTAGTCTGACGTATACAATGATGACAAAAATGGTTGATCATCTCAAAGAACCGACAGCTGATGTGTCGCGAACTACTGGCTTGGACACTATCTTAACACTATGTAAAAATGCACGTTATGCTATGGAGAACTCTTGATGTTGAAGGTGGGTTGGTAAATGAGCAATGGGGTAACATTGTGGGTTTTCAGTACAATGCACAGAGAACATTTGTTGAATTTGTCATTGTTAAATTTGACAATTGTGGCAGTCCTTTTCCCATTGACAGATGCAGTGTCAAGTTTCAAATTGTGAAGAATATCTACATAACGTATAAGCAGTTTCCACTGTGTCTTGCTTATGCTGTCTCTATTCATAAATCACAAGCACTCAGCCTTGATAGTGCAATTGTTGTTATAGGAATGGGAATCTTCAAGGATGGCATAGCGTATGTTGCTTTGTCATGAGTCAGATCTCTTTCTGGTCTGCACATACTGAACCTTGCTGAGAATAAGGTGCATGCTGATGTGAAATGTATTGTGGAATACAACTGGCTACGTACACTATACCAACTAGTGGCAACTCTTATTCCTGTGCCTAGATACATCCCTATATGAGATGTGCCAATGGATGCAACACATAAGTTGAAAAGGAAATTGAGTAAAACTTCAGTTTCTTCACCATCTGCTTTGAGCGGCAATCAGTCACTTACTGATCAAGTCAGGTCACCACCTGCAAAGAAGTGCATTGGTCTTGAGAAACTGCCTATCTTTGACAATAGCACTGAAGTGAACTGCTATGTCAATTCTGTGATGCAAGCTCAATTGCATATTTTTTTTTATTTATTTATTTCTAGGAAGTATCTTTGAGCCAAAGGCTCTTTTACAGAGGTTCCACATCATAGTAATACATGGGCATTGCATCATTTACAATGGTTACAAATACATAAGCAGATACAAGGTGGTTCCATGCCTAGAAAGACATGAGTACATCAGGTTACATAATTAAAATAACAGGGATTGCATAAGTAAAAATATACAGACACATCATTTAAAGCAGGCTAGGTTGACAGGTTGTTAAGTGAACAACTTAAGATTCTACAGGATATAGAGTGAATCAGGTAGGGAGCAGAGGATGATACAGTCTGTAAAATAATTAACTAATACTATATGCAAGGAGGTGAGAACTTGATGGGCAGCAGTTCTTTTGTCATAAGTGCTAAAGAGTGTAGTCATAAAGGAGGGCTAGGCTTACTGGGGAGGGAGTGCTGAGGCAGGGACCTGGAGCCTACTAGGGAAGTGTTAGTTAGCAAGAAAAGAGGAGAAGCAAGGGTGCAGGTTAGAATGAGGGTAGCAGGAAAGAGGAGGGGAGAGTGTGGGGGAGTTCAGGTCTCACAGTCACAGTTCCTGTTTGTGGTGAGGGCCACTTGGAGTTTATCTTTAAAGGGGCCTATTTTGTCCTCTTTTGTGATGCCTAGGTTAAGCGCATTTAGCCAAAGTGTTGCCTGGTATTTGTAGGACCATTGGCCTTGTGTGGTTCTATGGAAAGGGATGCAGAGCTGAGTTGTTTGTACCCCTAGTGCATCTGATGGAATTAGGTCAGCTAAGGAGGCTTTGCAGGCCTAGGGTGGTAAGTCCTAACATAGACTTCTTGGCGAGCATGCATACTTGATACTGGAGGTGACTGTCAAGGTTGAGCCATTTTGTTTGAATGTACAACTCGCAGGTGTGAGTGAGATGGGGTACACCTAGGACTAAATGACACACTTTATTTAGTGTTGTTTTGATACGTTTCAAAGCAGTTTGGGAGGCAGCCCCATATACTGCTAGACCATAGTCTATCACTGAGAGGACTGAGCTATTTACAGCAGTTTTGAGTGCCTCAGAAGTCAGGCCTTTTCGGTTTCTGTACAGAAATCCTAGTTTTGCATTTGACAACTTTGCGACTGCGTCTATGTGTTGGTTAAATGAGAGGGTGCAGTCCAGTGTCAATCCTAGATATTTAAATGTTTGAACCACCACCAGGGAAGTATTCTGATTGTTCTGAATGCAAAGTTGGTGAGTGTGGTGTTTGTTATGTGATGATGCGAATAACATAGTCTTAGTTGTCTTATAATTGAGGAGCAGCTTTGATTGAAGGAACCAGTGCTCAGCCGTGGTGAAATTAGCCTGCATTTGCTTTTCCAGTTTGTAGGGGTCAGAATTACATGAATATAGGACCGCATTGTCTGCATACAGTAGTAGCTGGTCATTTACCGAATGAGGGAGGTTGTTTAAGAACAGGCTGAACAGTAGAGGGCCAAGGATAGAGCCTTGAGGAACACCTGTGTTAACACTAAGGATGTCGGAGAAGGTGTCCAGGATTTTCACTTTTTGAACCCTCCAAGAGAGGTACCTTCTGAACCATGCTGCTGTTGCAGAGGAGAGGCCGGTATTGGAGAGCTGATCCAGGAGCAGATTGTGATTGACTGTGTCAAAGGCCTTGGTGAGATCAATATATGTTGCCCCCACCAAGAGCCCTCTGTCTAGAGCATTATAGATAAAGCTGGCAAACTCCACTAGAGCGGTTGTGGTACTGTGTTGTTTTCGAAATCCATGTTGTTGTTGACATTGTACATGATACTTGCCTAGATATTCCGTCAGTTGGTCACTCATGATTCATTCCAGGGCCTTCGAGAGTGGAGGAAGGATATATATTGGGTGTTAATTTGTAGAGTTGGCCCTGTCACCACTTTTGTAAACAGGGGTAACCACCGCCATCTTCCAGATCTGTAGGAATTCGCCTGATACCAAGGAGAGATTTAAGATTTTGGTGAAGGGTTTGAGAGTTATGTCCCGGGTAAGCCTAACTAGTTTTAGATCAAATTGATCAGAGCTAGTTCTGGAATTACCTAGTGCTTTTAGGATGTACTTTTTTGCTTCCATAAAGGTGATAGCTCTGAAGTAGAAAGGCGGATGGGAGTTTGATTGGGTCCCCGGGTTTCGTTCGGTGCAAGTATCTGATTGATGTTGAAGGAAGCTAGGGGGCAACACTCTACTGAGGTCAGTAAAAGCTTTGTTGAAGACATTTGCTATGTGACTGTGATCCTACGTACGTTGGCCCTCAATGTTCAGAAAGGTGGGGGGAGTTTTATTAGGTTTACCAGTTAGGGACCTGATGTTCTCCCAGAACTGTCTACTGTCATCCCATGAGTTTGTCAGCTCATTTTTAAAGTGAGTGTTTTTGGCCTTGCGAGTAATCCAGGTGTATTTATTCCATGCAGTTCTATAGTTCTGGTAGTCTATCTGGGTACCGGAATTTCTTGCTTTGTGCCACAAGTCATCTCTATTTTTCATGAGGGCTAGTAGCTGTGTCGTGATCCAGGGGCTGTCATAGTCAAGGATCTTTCTTTTGGTGTAGAGGGTGTAGACATTGCACACTTCATTGAATTTGCTTATAAAGCATTCTAGGGCAGTGTTGACATCTGTTTTGTGGTCAATAGAGCTCCAGTGTTGGAGGCTGAGGTGTGCTCTTAGAGCTCTCAACTTGTCTTTCTTCAGAAGTCTAGCAGTAATAGTCCTTGATGGTGCTTTTGGGGCCTTATTTGACAATTTACAGATTATTGGGGAGTGGTTACTGAGGGAGTCTGGGAGAACCGTGATGGAGGATATTCTTTCTGGCTGATTTGTGACCACCCAGTGGATTACTGACCCCGTGCCTGTTCTGCTGTTATACTGAGTGGGGGAGTCTACCAATTGCACCAGGTTGAGAGTGGCTAATGAGTCCTTGTAGTACACAGCTTCAGCAGAGGCCCAGTTGATATTAAAGTCTCTAACCATTATCAGCTCTGTGTTTGGTCCCCCTTCAGAGAGGTAGTTGATGACAGAATTGAAACCATTCGCTTGTTCCTTGGGATGGATATAGGCCAAGACTATTGTTAGGGTTTTCCTGTTCTTGCCAAGTATTACTTTTATGGCCATCAGTTGAGGCCGACATTTGGTGTCACATGGGTTAAGCATTTGGCCCTGAATGTGGTCTTTAACAAATATAATACAACTACCTCCTCTTTTACCGAGTCTGTCTAGTCTGAATGCAGCATACCCAGTGAGTTGTGTAGCAGAGTCTGGCACCCTAGGTGATAGCCATGCCTCTACTATCACAAGAATGTTGGGCTGGTGCTGCTGGACCCAGACTTCAAGAGTGCCCATTTTTGCTAGCAGGCTGCAGATATTTATTGATGCTATTGTTAGTCCATTCTGTTTCTTATGAACTGTTGCAGTGTAGGTCATCGGGCCTGGGTTGGGATGGATATTACCTGAGATCAGTAGGAGCAGCCATGTGATCCTTATAGCTTGCCATTTTAAATATGTTAGGGCCTGCGACTGTGTAGTGCAATGTGATTTTTTTGGCATGGTACATAGGTAGGTTAGGGGTACATCACTATCAGGTGGAGGTAGGGGATAGCCAGCCTGTCCACTGCTCATATAGACCTATGTAGTAGGGGTGTATGATGTGCCATGTTACTGACAGCTGCACATTTGTAGTTTTTGTGTTATCCAGGTGGTGATATTGTGGCACTACAGTCTGGAGGTGGAGAATTAATGTCCTCCTCATATTCTGCAATGCATCCTTGATGGAATCATATTCGTATATTGGCAAGCGTTTTGTGTGGTCCTGTTCTGTAGAGGAGGCCAGTATCAGAACTGATAGAAATAGAAAGAAGGTTCTAAGGAGGAACATATTGTGGGCTACAGCAGGGAAAGAATTCCCTAGGTGTGTTTACAGATGGTGGGAGGGCATCTGCATTTAACCCCTGTAGGTAGACTGGAGCTAGAAGCACAGGTGGTTAGATGTGAGAGTGGATGGCAGGCTTATCTAGTTTTTAAGAAGGAGAGAGAGAGAGAGAGAGAGAGAGAGAGAGAGAGAGGAGGAGAGAGAGAGAGAGAGAGAGAGAGAGACCACTAAGGAGAGAGCATTGTGATGATAAAAGAACAGAGTGTGTGATGTGCCAGATAGGATAGGAGCTCCTAATGGCAGCTGCATATAATCTACTAATAGTGAAGTAGACAAAGAAAATGTCACTACTACAAGAGAGATAAAGCCATCTAGTGGTGAGAGGATATAATCTGCTAATGGAAAAGTCAACAAAAAAAAGCTCAAAATTCACTTCTAATAACTACTCAGAATTTAAAATGACTGTAAGGATTAAACAAATTACTAAACCCTGGCACATAAATTCAACTAGAGACACAGAGGGAGATACAGTTGTTACAGATGTGTTCAGCGGGAGATAATGTGGGCCACTTGGAAATCAGCTTCCACTGGTACCAAATCCAAAAGTCTGGATATGAAAGAGTTTGTTCACCTATTAAGTGCTGCAAAGTCAGCAACTCTTTTTAATGCACTGAAAAGAGTGATAAGAGGTACTGAAGAACAAATACTGTACCTAGCTTGCAGAGTTTAACTCCTCTGTGGCTTACTCTGTCAAACTATCCTGGACTGAGGATGTTTGCTGACAATGCCCAACAGGATGAGACTGAATTTATGATGGGTGTGAAGAATAGCTTGGCTGATGATGGGATTCCATTGAGACAGCACTTTACAGTGAACTATGTGTGCAAGTACACTTGTTTGTCATCTGGAAACATCGTCACAGGTGACTAATGACATGCTATGGCTATCTGTCTATGTTCCTGAAGAAAAATCTGTTAAGTTCCATAAATTGTTTAGGAATGCTGACACTGCTTGGGATTGTCGCAGATGTGGTCGAAGTACTGTATGTTCTTTGAGGGTGACTGACTTCAGTTCATACATCATCATTGTCAGGGACCCTGGTTTTCCATTTTTACCGGTAACACCGGTAGCAATCACGGAATCCTGCTTGGTATGCGGATTTTGAATTCTTGTACTGGTGGTTCACGGAAATTGCATGTCACTGCACAGAATCTCTAAGATTTCAGCATCTTTTTAAAAAAATTATTTTCTTTCTATGTCCCCTTCTTACAGCATCAGTCTCCACTTTTCAGAGATCCCTAGGCTGGGTATCCCCTAGCTTCACCCCCAGGTAATGCTCAGGAGCTCCTGTGGACCTGCCCCTATCCTGCCTGGGCTGTACCCCCAGGTGGAAGGAGGAGGGGACCCCAGATCACCCTCCACACCCCTTAGTGTGTGTCGGTAGCCCAGTGGGTCCCTCATGGGAGCCTGGTTATGAAGTCTGGGGCACCTGGGTCCTTCTGCCAGTGGCCGGGTGGGGTGATTATTCCTGGTTTTCTGGTCTCTGTCCCTGAGGGTACCGCACTAGAGGAGATCCAAGGACGAGGTCACAGTAGAGACGTGCCACTGCTCCAGATCCTGGCTAGCGCCTCCCTCCTGATCACTCTGCAGCACATTGCACCACCACCTGTGGTCACACAGGTGGTGGTAAAGCAGCGGACCTGCAGCCCACCTTCCCCAGAGGAGGAGAGCGTCCTCAGGTGCTCTATCCTACTCCCTGGCCAGACCTCCAACAACCCAAGTTTGCTTTTGACCCTGGGTCGCTGGCATTGCAAGCAGTAGTGCTATTGCAGTGCCAGCAGGCCGAATCAGATTTCAGCATCTTAAATGAATGCTGTAGTAATCGCATTCTTTCTGCTTTGCTGCGAATAGCGTCAGTAAGGAAATCACCTGCACTGCTTTGTTGTAATCAGCCATTCAGTTTAACCACCCATGCTTCCCACCTACATCTCCATCATCTGAGGACTGCTTTCCTTCCTGAAACCACAGTTTTCTTGTAGTATGTGCCTAAGAGTCTACAAGTATCAGCACACATGGGCAGGGCCACTGGAAAATTGCAGGAAAAGTAACCTGAAATTGCAGATTTCTTTTGCAAAACTTGCTGGAAAATTGCAGGAGTTCTACTATAGATCCTGAGTGCTTCACAATAAACCTTTACTGTTTTCTACAGCATATATTAGTCAGCATAAACTACTAAATGAATACACTGACACTTGAATATGTTTTAAATATGAAGAAAGATCTTGTTTCTAACATGAATCCTAAACGGATAAGATGTGTTGCCTCTTCAATATGTAAAACATCTGCCTCATGCAGTGCCAGATTCTATTTAGTGAGCCACAGAAAATCAATATTAAATAAATCCAGAATAAACAAATGTTATCTGTTTCTGGATGTAGAATAATGAAGCCTGATCAAAAGCTATTTACAATGCTCTGTCAACTATTCACCCACTTTGGTGTAAGAAAAACTAAGCAGATGGAGTGATGAATAACTCAGTTTTAGTAAAATGTTGTAAAGTGTTTAATGTTTAGAATTTGTACTGTAGGTACTGTGCACTATTATTAAAATTATGTATTAAACATTATATATGGGTGTTATTATGGCTGGCAGTATAGCCTAGTGGTTAGAATAACAAACAGTGATTTAACTGGGTATATCCAGCAGACTTGGATTTGACTCCCACAACTCCACCTGCATACTGTGAGACTCCAAACAAGTCACTTAACCTCCCCAGTGCTTCTATGTCACCTCCTGAAAACAGGCAGTTCTGCCTAGTGGCCTTACCTGGTTTACAAAGAATATAAAATAAATAACAATAAATGTTTAGTACTACATCATAGAATAGTAGTCGTGTACCATGTAATTTACTTGAGTTTTACTTGGCTTGCAATGATTTTGTATAGGTAAAGATAAATGTTCAACTACATTTTATGTGTTTTATAAGCTTGCTTTTAGATTTTAGTCAGGTTTTATTGTATTCTTTGCATATGAGAATCTAGGTTGTAGATTGCTAAATGCAGGATCACTGTTACTAACTACCTTATTCAAGTTTATAATCAACAGGGCCAACCAAAATCCTCAGTTGTTTGAATAAAACTAGTCTGAATGAAAGTATGTTCACAAGGAAAAACTGCCTTACTACTTATGAAAAGACTTCACAGTCAGCACCCCATTTAGGGTGAATTAGATCATTTGCAATTTTCTCCCACCTGTGGTTTCAGTCTGTGACAACAAAAGTTTTGTAATACATTGCTTCAACAAAAGCAAATGTGAAGTCGTAAGTGTATTAAGTTTGGCCAGTGGATTTGAAAGCACAGTCAATGACATACAGACAGTAGGACCCTCAGGGGCTGTATGATGCGAGGGCAGAGTGGTGCTCAATTCATATCTGAGCTCAGACGGTGAAAACTGGGAGACACCTTTTCATGGACACCAAGTAAAAAAGCATCCACATGTCTGGGAGATGCATGAATCCATTTGAAGGTCCTCCACTAATCACATATGTGGATTTTTAGGTGAAGACACTTTATTTCAAAGAAGCAAATTCAAGCATTTTTTGCTCCTCTACCCCCCTGGCCATCCACTCCTTCAGGCTGCCAAGCGCCCCTACCACCACTGTTGAGTCCCGACCACCATCCACTGTCCATTACTGCTGTGCTAGCAGGTAACCCAAAGTAACCCTTTATTGAGTGGGCCCCTACTCCTGTGGGAGGCTACCAGGGGAGGAAAATTGCCCCAAAGAGCTTCCTGTGTATCCTGGGCATGGCAGGGGTCAGAACAGACACATATTTGAGGCTTACAGCTTATGGAGGGACCAGCAGCCGTACTTCAGTTGGCCAGCAGGTGTTTTCCCATTTTCTTGGGAGCGTGACAGGCACATGATGTCAAGGCACAAGCCGATGTTCATCACGCTCCCTCCTGCAGTGAGGGCTGATGTGTTGTCGTGCCTCTGGCCTCCACCAGGGGACAGAAAATGCTGAGTCGTGAACCCACCCTCCCTCCTAGGAGAAGGTGAGTGGTTGTTGGACACTCAAGCCTTCACCCAACAGCTGGCCCCCCAACACCCAAGTCTGTTCCCTAATCCTGGTCAGCGGTGTCACAGGCAGAAATCCAATTCATGCAGTTAAATTATAGATAGGAAAAACAAAGGTAGTCCACCTTAGCATTGATGGTTCACATTAATTCACATCTGAGTTCTAATAGCAAAGAGACCAAGTTATTTGTAACTTGTGCATGTGGGTTGTGGGTAGGAAGAAAGGGATCATAATGCTGTCACTACTGCCATTACCCCAGAGGGATGTGGACTGCATTGCTGCTACTGCCATCACACCCGGAAGGGTGGGGCTGTAGTGCTTCTGCCATCTGCCACTGGTGGATGGGGAGATGTAGTACTGCTGTCATCACATCTAAGGATGGTGGACACAGTGCTGCTGCTTCTGTCACACCTGAGGGAGGAGGTCATGTTGCTGCTGCCATCTCACACCAGAGGGATGGGGTCATAGTACTGTTGGTGCTGCCATCGCACCTGAGGGATGGGGAGGTAGTGCTTCCATCACATTATAGGGATGGGGGCTGTAGTGCTGCTGTTGCTATCACATCTTGTACCTAAAATAACTTTAAATTGGTACAAGGATGGAAGGATGTGCAATAGTGGAGGTCAAAATTGCTAAAATGCATGTTAGCAGAGTTAAAAATTGTTAAATAAAGTACACAGAACCAAATACCGGTAAAACCGGATTTTGGCTTAGTAGACACCAGTGACAATACCATTTTTTACAATGTGCAAAATGGAATATACCCTTTCTCAATCCCGGTAAACCAGTGTCCCTGATCATTGTGCTTCAGTGTTTCAACTCTCAAGGCATGAAAGTTAACACACCTATTACTGATTTCATTGCAGGAAGAACTATGTTCTCAGACACTCAATTTGACACACATGCTATCATTTTCCGTCATGGACCTTCTATTCAGTCAGGACATTATGTCACATGGTGTAGATTTAGAAGTGGATGGGTGGAGCGCAATGATACAGTGTGTACTATGAGAGAACGATTACCCAGAAATCTAAATTATACATATGCAATCATTCTCCATAATATAGGTAGTGTACAATGCTTTGAGGAATGATTTTTGGCTAGAAATCTCCAGAATGCTACCATATGCTCAAGATTTCTTGATGCCCTATCAATGCCACCTCTGGTAACAGACAGGCAGAATGCAAACAGGCATAATATGCAGGCTGTCATTAAATACATTTACAATGATGTTACTTTTGTGACAAATTGTCATCTGTTGTAGACTCACAACATACATTTAACTCAGTGATTGTGTGGAAGTCTTGAAGTGCTACTGTAAGACTTATGGGGAGTCCATTCCACTTGCCATTAAGCACATCATATCTGTTATCATTAGTACTATCACTGTCACAGGGCCATAAAAACAGTATGGCAATTCTGTTGTTTGTCTAGACTGTTATCAAGACCCATTTGACACTCATATGTGTCTGTAGCAAATTCATTTGCAATCTACTAACAGTTAAAACTGGTATGTCTTTTACTGTTATGTTCTACATGAGTGACCTTGATGTCTTTATTTATGTGACTGACTTGAGCACAGTCCAAGCAGACTTATGGGAGCTGGGCAGCACTCATGTGTCAGCAAGTAAGTTATATCTTGGCACATGTAGTTATAAGATGCTGAATCATTACATGTCTTTCGCTTTAAGACTGACTTGTGTTTCAGAATGATTTCTATGTTGGCACACACAAGGTGTCTGCAACTCATACAGTATGTGATGCTTTTGATGTGTCGCTGTAACACCTCTTGGGGCAAACTAAACTTGTTTTGATGCATTTCATGCTTTGTGTGAGTGGTACTGTTACAGTTAGAGGACTACCAGTGTTACACCTTTTATTGCATATCTCAGCTGTTATTGGGTGACATGGCAGATGAATATCTGCTCATGCCAAATACATTTGCAGCATGCTAACAGTTAAAACTACTATGTCTTTTCCCGTTATGCTCTACATGAGTGACCTTGATGTTTTTACTTACGAGACTGGTGTGAGCATAGCCCAAGCAGCCTTGAGGGAGCTGGACAGCACTTACATGTCAGCAAGTAAGTTATATCTTGGCACATGTAGTATATATGATTCAGAACCATTGTATGACTTTTTCTTTAGCACTGTCATAGGTCCATAACAATATGTAATGCTATAACCATCGATAGCTGTTCAATATGTTCATCAAAGGAATTTATCATTGATTCACCAGACATGACTGTGCAAACCACCAAACTGTGACTCAGTATTGTAAATATGTATATACATCTGATACTGTTTTAAGACTGGTAGCATCGTGATGCTACATTTCCTTCTATTTCTTGTTTTTTAAAAAAAAAAACTTTTGTCACTGTGCATGCTTTTTATACATATCATGTTATGTGACAATCTTTAACATTTAATGTTTTTGCATTACAGTAAATGCTATTCAGCAAAATTATGTTGGTTGTATATATATATATATATATATATATATATATACACACACACACACACATATATATGTGTGTGTGTATATATATATATATATATATATATATATATATATATGTATATGTATATACATATATACACACACATATATGTAGATATATGTGTGGATTTGCACAAATACTATATTTTTTTTTCATAGAAGGGTGCTTGTGTGCATCCATACTACAATGCAAATCATTGGTGTGTTTCTGCTCTTTTATAGAATCACCTCTACTGTGAGGTCAGATGAGGAATTTTCCAGTTCAATAAGTATTTAATAAAATTCTGCAGGATGCCATTCTGAAACCTCAGCTTGATTTTATATAAATAATGCGTGCTATAACGAGGTTATGTGCACAGTACATTTACAATAGGGTTGAACTTTGACATTTTGCAACACACACATCATACAGTGCCTGGTGTAGTGACACCACATCAATTTGTGTAACTAATGACTGAGTGCAGCAATATGTTTGTGCTCTGCTGTTTGCATTTTTGGTATATTTACAAGACATATATTGATGTGAGTATCTGTATTACATTTTAAATGTACAGAGCCTTGGTACACTGTTTGTTATGTATAAACTGATGCAGTGTACTTCAGTGAATGACATGCATTACATGTCAACTAAATTTAAGGTTAACTGTGGATTCAAAAGCCTGTCCTTTTTAAAATATAAATCTTGTTCTAAACTTTGTGCAAATAAAATAAGTGTCATAGGTTAAAGTATTGGTATGATAAATAGGCATAGCAAATTAACTTGTAAAAAAAAATTGACATATTTAGATTAATAGTATTCTCAAGTAAAAAAACAAAGTGGTATACATCACTTTAGACTGTCCATGGATCCCCACCCAGAAATAACTCAGGCCATTCAGTTATCACTTTTGGATGCTCGCTGGCAGTATTTTATTTAAAGGCACAATCATCTAATTTTTTGTACATCCCAACTTCATGTTCAACAATAAGTATTTACATCTTTTGACATAACAGTCCAATATCCCTTCTAGGACATAACAGTCCTGTCTTTCCTCTGGTGGTTCTTCAGCATGTGGTCTTCCTCTTCCACTTTTTTTCTCGGGGTCTGGACACCAGGATCCGGTGGCCCTTTTTTATCACCCTCACCCTCACCTTACCCAGACCACTACACCCCCACCAAGTGTGGACACAGTGATCCACCCCCTAGCTCTATATCCCCCCCTACCTGTTACTCCCATGCCTGGGTTCCTTTGTCCCCATCCTGTGGTATCTACCCCTCCCGCCTCCACCTACTCCCCTTTTTTCCCCTTGTTCCTGAACCCCTTCCACTGATTCACCTCCAGCTTGCAAAGGAAGATGAGGCTCCCTGCTTGTGGGTTAACCCTTAAGCCCCTTCTTATTGATCTCCCATACCAGTTCCCTGAAAGGCTGGAGGAACAAGTCCATGCCAAATTCATTCAGATGTACCTCATCCGCCCTTTACGCTGCCTCCTGCTAGTATGAAATATCTCTATGTCGTATGTGCACCCCCATTTCGATCACTGCGCTAGCCACTTTTCTGTTCTGGCAGTTGCACACCACCTCTATTGCCTTCAATCCTGTCACTTACCTCCATACCCTCTGGGATGTAATCTCGGACCAGCCGATCACCGCCTGCAGCCACCATCCCTTTACCGCCTCTAAATCTGCCAGAATGTCCCATAACAGGGACCCCCATGACACTGTCCCCAGGTTGTTACCCCCTAGATGGGACAATGATACAGTCCGGTGTGGCCCAGTGCAACAGAAGCTCTTCCAACAGGGTTAGCAGCTGCGACCAACGAATGTCTCCAAGGCCCCTCCACCGCACCTTAGTGTGCTCTACTCCAGGATGCAACTGCATCCCTATCCTCATGGTAGCTGCAAACCTCTCTGCCCAGTAGATGAAGGAGTTCCCCACAATCCAGACCTGTCTCCTGTAGCCTGCTGTGGGAAGAGAAAAGGGATATGAATTAACCATTGTCAACACCGTACATATTTTCTGTAACAGTTCGATGCCCATCTCCCCACCCTCTTGACCTCCCCTTCCCCTGCCCCTGCAGCAGCCACCTCTGAAGCTGACCCAATCTGGAAGTATGTAGCAAAATCCTTGGGGTTCTCCCCCATGAATGCCATCACCTTCTTCAGTACCACCCCCACCTGAAAACCCATCATAGGAGACCCATCCCCATGTATGAACCATGCCCTGGGCCAACAACCCCTGACCGTCCCGTAATCCACCATGGCCTGGACTGCACAGACCCCTGCCCTGCTCGAGCAATTCCACTGTGGTGCCCTTACCCTGCTGATCTGTCTTGGATCGCCGGAGCCAAATGGCCACCTTCTCGCTCTCAATCCTTACATCCTCTGCCTATAAACCTGCGGCAGCTGCTCCTTTCCTGGGCACCACCATCTCTCCATCCCAGAAAGCCCCTCTCACCATTACAGTGAAGATAGCAGAACTGCACATGTGGTCCAGTGTCCCCACCACCTTCATGGGCAGGGGCACCATCAGAGGCCATCTCCCATCCTGCCTCTCTCCCTGCCCCCTCATCCACCCAGTGACCATCCACCTGATGACCCTGCCCCTCACAGCATCCTCCCAGCCATGGTCCCAGCAAGCCCAGCTGATCCCTGCCAGCTGGACCCCCATGGTGGCATGAGCCACCCCCTTTCCCAGTTTTCCAGCACATACAGCATAACCTGCTCCTCATGGACTGGGCACTTCGTCTCCCAACCCCTCATAGCCCTAAACACCAGAAAGCTCACCCAAGCCCCCATCGTAGGCCTTCAGGGCATTGGCTGAGCATGACCCATGGTACAAAGCCTTGGCCAGCACCCTCCAATCTCCCACATCCAGTCTGGGACCCTGGTCCGAGTAGGCACAGTATGTGGTGCCAACTCACAGAACCAATCCATCTGCAAATGAGAAAGACAGTCAGACACCTCATTCCATGCCCATTCAATGTGTTGAGCCCTAAATGACAGGCTCAAATGCAACCCTAAGCACCGTGCCCATTCAATGTGTTGAGCCCTAAATGACAGGTTCAAATGCAACCTTAGCAACACCATGTGCCTTAAGACCCACCCTACGGACTCGATGTGGTGATTCTGCCTGCTGATTACCTCTAGCACACCTTTGTTGTCACACCAGAATAGGGTGCACCGACCCACCATCCGGGTGCCCCACACTTCTAGGGCCATCCATATCAGAAAGATCTCAAACAACGTAATGTCCTTGGTCCAACCCCAATCATGCCATCAGGCTGGCCATGCCTCCATGATCCACTACCCCTGAAAATGTACCCCACCCCCAAACCACCTGCTGCATAAGTATACAGCTCCACGTCCATGCTGCATGCCCACTCCTCCTGCCAGAAAGTCAACCCGTTATATGACTCCATGAAAAAAACCCAGACCTGCAGGTCCTCCTTAACCCCCCTGTTTATGTCCACCCAGTGATGGGGTTGTTTTGCCCTCCCTGTGACCCTCCCCAACCTCCTCATAAAAGCCCTGCCCAGACTTATGGCCTTGCAGGCAAAATTAAGGTGTCCCAGCAGCTGCTGAACCTGTACCAGCGTCACCCTCCACCTCCCGCCAACTAGCGCGAGCAACCCCCATAGCCATGCCACCTTGTCCCCTGGCAGCCAGAAACACTCCTCCTCCTTGGTGTCCACCTCAATCCCCAGGAACTCCAGCGTCCGTGCTGGGCCCTCAGTTTTACCTGCTGCCAGTGGGATCCCTATTTTGCCGCACATGTCCTGAAAATCAGTCAACATCCCCTGTGTCTCCTCTTGGTTGGCACTGATCAGCAGAAAGTTGTCCAGGTAATGGACCACTCTCCTGTGCCCGTACCATGCCCCAAACACCCATTGTACCCATGAACTGAAGGCTTCGAATGTGGAACATGTCACTGAGCATCCCATAGGCATTGCCTCATTGAAATAAAGCCCGCCCTCAAATTGAAAACCAAGCAAGTCCCAGTCCGCAGGGTGGAATGGTTGCAGGTGAAAGGCAGACTCTATGTCCATCTTTGCCAGCCAAGCACCCTCAGCTTCCCGGATCAATTCCACCAGCTGGTCCAGAGATGAGTACGAGACCATGCTCAGCACCTGCGAGATCCCTCCATTCACCGACCCTTCAGGGTAAGACAGGTGATGTATGAGTCAGAACTCCCCCTTCTGCTTCTTTGGTACCACCCCTAGTGGTGACACTCAAAAATGCTCGCAAGGGGGCTCCTGCATCGGTCCCTCCACTCTCCCAGCCCTGGCCTCTTTCAAAATTTTTTCCTGGACTACATCCTCCTTTCCCCTCACCGACCCCAGATTCTTCACCTGCATCTCCACCCATGCTCCCTCAAATCCCAGTGGAAAACTGCTTTTAAAACCCAACCTCAGCAGCACTGCCTTTGACCTGTCAGGGTAGCCCATTGTCCATTCTTCCACTACCCTTAACTTGATGGGGGTGTGGGCCAAAGAATAGCCTCACCTCCCCTCCTCAAGCCCTGCCCTAATTCTAACCATAGCTGGACATATGGCCCCCACTCCTGAGGCCCCACTCCCCATCCCCTGCCCTTCCCCCCCTTGAAAGGGCTGTTTATGGGCCTGCCTGTTCTGCAGCCCCACTTTTTTGTCCCCTTGCTTACAGCTCATCATTGGGTGTGACCCCCCTGCACCGTGAGCATACTGCCTAAACTTGCAGCTAGGCCATGTACACAATGCCTGGTTAAACATCCAGCAAGCCTTGGTGCCCTGAGCCAGTGCCATTCTCTTTCCCTGCTCCGTCACTGGCCCCCCCCGTGGAACCTGACAGTGTCCTCACCACAACTCTGTGTGGGTGCAGTCCCACCGGAGAGCCCCCTTCACCCCCATTCTCCTCCGGAATGCCTCATCATTCTTAAGCCAACCAAACCCCAGCTTTGCTTTGCATGTGTCTCTGATGATCGCCATATATGTCAGCAGCGGGATCGCCAGGTCAGCTGCTTCTCCAGCACCAATGCACTATAAATCAGAAAGCCTGCCTGCCATGTATCGATGCTCTTGCCCTTAAATCTGGCTTCCTCTGTTTTGTGTCCCACCACCGCCAAGGCCACTGCCATCTCTGACTTGCCCACTGACTCCCTTTGCTCGTATTTTTTTGCTGTTTCATCATCCACTAATCCGAAAATATCCATGTACTTCCCCTTCCAAATCCTTTCTTTTATCAAAACTGGCATGTGATCACCCAGCGTAAAACCAGGTGGTCCCTCGTACAGCTTCCAGGCCCCACCGGCCCCTCCTTTTTCCTGCCTGCCTTTCTCTTTGATGGCCTGCAGAGCTCACTCCATTTTACCCCCTCATCCCTCATGTCCCCTAACAAACCCTTGATGTACTCTTTCAAATCTGCATCTTTGCTCATATCTATCGCATCCTTACCTCCATCCAGCTGTGGCCCTGCTTGGGCCCCGCCCCTACCCCAGACTCCGCTGGAGGTCTGTGCGCCACCCTCCTCAGTCTCTTGTTTCCTTTCCAGACCGCTCATCTCACTTCTTCCTCTTCTTCTGGGCCTCCATCAGTTGTGTCATCTGCGTCATCAACTTTGAAGCTTCTGCCAACATGGTAGCACTGGACATTGGAGCCTTCTTGGGTGCCATCTCTACCACTGTGTCCTAGGCTACATAATAAGAACCACATGATCATACCAACGAAACTTCACTGGTTGCACCAGGCCACCCCGGCCCTGCTGTGCCAGGTTTAGAGGCAAGGCTAAGGCCCCCAACCCCCCCAGAGCAGCTGAAAACCCCTTCAAAGTGATCCATGCCATTACGCCCGGTATCCAAGTCTGGGCTGGGAGTCAAACCCCGGTCTCCAAAAGGACCAAAAGTTGTACCCCATACTGCCTCCCTTTCCCTTCTATATATATATATTTTTTAAGGCCAGCCCATATCGCCCCTGATGCTTCCATCCACTAAGCCACTTGGCTCACCTGCACACACTCACCTTCCAGGAGCCCTCCTTCCCAAAGCCAAGGTGTAGGCTGAAACCACTGGCCCCATGTGGCTACCGTGTCTACCGCGCAGTGGCCTACTGCCCTGTGACACAAAAAAAAACATACAGTTGAAATCACTCACAGCCTCTCTGCCCCTTCAGGCAAACCTCGCGGTCCCAACGTGGTGACTGCTTCATGCAAAAAATCTCCATGTCCTCAGGCCCTGCCTCCAGGCCGCCCCCTGGGCAGGCAGCAAGTGAAACCCATCCAGTTAGCCTCGGAGGGCTCACCAAAGCCATTGTCAGACTGCAGCACCCACCATCGCTACCCGGCCTTGCCATACAAAAACCCCAGGCTCCACCATGCTGTCTGCCCTGCCATGTGGTGCTGAAACCCCCAACCCCCTCACCCCCCAGGCCCCAGAAAACTGGAGACAATGTCTGCTTCCTCTGGCCCTGCCATACCAAGCCCCCAGGCTCGCCATGCCATCTGCCCTGCCATGTGGTGCTGAACCCCCACCCCCAGGCTCAAGACCATAGACAACGGCCACTTCCTGGCCT
This sequence comes from Neoceratodus forsteri, assembly GCA_016271365.2. Taxonomy (NCBI): domain Eukaryota; kingdom Metazoa; phylum Chordata; order Ceratodontiformes; family Ceratodontidae; genus Neoceratodus; species Neoceratodus forsteri. Next base: position 273,441,396 of record CM057453.1, on the reverse strand, counting down.
GTTGCTCTGCCACACCATCAGACCTGCTGGCTATATGTCCCCCTGAGGATCCATGCTGTCCACCCCACACCAAGCGGTGATGAATAACCCTGCTTTGCTGCTCCACAAGTACCCCTTTGGCCATCCTCTGGCCTTACCTTGCCATGTGGTGTCCCAACCCCCTTACCCTTACCAATTGCACTGCATGGCCCCCCCACATGTTGGCCCATAGCTCCAGGCCAAAAGACAACAATGCACCATGTCATTAACTTTTCCTGCTGTGTGGCCCCACCACAAGCTGGACCTCTGTCTCCAGGGCCCAAAGCAAAGAATTCCTTCCTCAACCTTTTGTGCCACATGGCACCACCACAATCCACTCCCCCACCAGCATTTCATGCTGCAAACCAGGCCTTCCTGCCTGCTCCCATTGCCCTTCAGCCAAGCATCCTCTCGGGGGGCCCCCCATTCACTCCTCTCCAGCTGATCAAGCTGAAACAACTCCTGTACCACTTGTGTCCCTTTGGACTACAAATGCTGCAATGCCCTTAGGCCATCCCCGCTGGCCATACCTACCACATGGTGTCCCGACCCACCACCCATGTCTCCGAGCCCAAAACAACATGTAGGCTCTCATTCGCTCCGCGTTCAGTAAAACCTCAACGTGGCACTCTACTCTGCAGTAAAACCGCTTACTTTTTTTTTTTTTTAAATACCAGCCAGGAGACAACGCCTGTCCCAAACCTTGCTGCCAGAAACTCTGTGTACCTCCACCTGGATATCCAGCACTCGGCCATCCAGCTAGCTCAAGCCCTGGCTATACTGCTTCAAACTTATCAAATTAACATGAAACCCACAATTTGAGCTTCCTAGTAGACCTCAGTGCCTTACTTTATACCACCAACAATGTGCTGTACTTCCATCTCAGAAAAATTACAGCAGAAAGAGGGCTTGCTGTGTGTTACCTGTCCGTAAGTACCCCCAGGGTCCCTTATTTTGGCCTCCCACCATGGCCAATGGCTGGCGAGCTCCCAGGCCTGGTCAGTATGACCCCCCCATGAGGTCACCCCTCCCTTTCCTGAAGCCCCCCTCCCCATCCCTTCTGTCTTTATTCCTGGCTGTGTCCCAGGACAAACTGGCCTGCCTATTAATGGCAAGCCTAATTATGTAACTGTAAGACCATGAAAAATAGTTTGTAGTTAATCAAAATACTTACCTTTCAAAAAAATCATGATTTATATATCATAATAATTCTATTTAAAACTAACATAATATAGTACTAATGTTAATGTTATATTGTAATTAGGTCAAAGCCATTACTATGTTTTAAAAGCTATAAATATGTATGTTTAGTGATTTTGATACCTTTAGAAATGCACTTAGATCATTTTAATATACTTAATGCAGCAAACTCAAATATATATGCTTTAACAAGTCTTTAATATAAAACAATAGATAGTTCGATGCTTTTAATATTGTTATAGCATTTTGTTGATAATCACAACAGAGATGTAGTTTTAAGTAAATGAATAATGACATGTTGCATTTATCTTAAAACACAAAAAGAACATTTCTTTGGAATGCAAGCTATGTGATGTGTTTCAGTACAAAACACATTTGAAGACCACAGTCTCACTAATATTTTACATGTTGTGCAAGAGAACTGCTTTTCGTCCATCCCAGGAACAACCACCCAATTCAGCAATACCTAGATTGGAATTTCTTAAATAAAATATTTTAAACTTATGCTCAGTGTCTTATGTATTATTTCTCAATCAAGTTCTGTTTAATATGTATTAGATTGTTATTACAGATCAAAGCAGTGCTCTATTTAGAGATCTATCCATTTATAAATACTGCTGTGACACAGTTCAAAGGTCATGGAAATGTGATTTAATTCCTTGAACACACAGAAGTAAATAACTGTCTGTTGAGGACAGAACCAAACAAGTTATGTTTCTAAAGAGAATCACTGCAGGGGGGGCAGTCAGCCATGTGTTGTGATAATAATGAGAAAAAACAGTACTTTGACAGTAGTCTGCATATTTTATTTTAGCATAGAACACTTTTGCTTGGTGTCCAAAAAAAAGGTTTGACGATTTTGTAGGTTCTTCTTAAAATGTAAGAAAAATTCATTGTGAAAAACTCCATTACTGCAAGAGTTAGGGTTGCTTCCAGAGTGACAAGAGTGAGGAAATTCGACATTAGGATTTTCAACCCTAACTCCAAATCCCCCCCCCCCACACACACAAACGCACATACAAGCAGGGGACAATACAAGGTAACACAACCAATCAGAAACAGACACCATAAGGTAACAGAAAGAAAATACAACTCTGTAAACATACCAAAAGAGGTACCCATCATCATGTTTCAGTAACTGTATCACTTCTGCTGCCATCCCAGTGTCTTGGGGGGGGGGCACACCCACATGCTGTGCAACTTGCGAGCAGGTGTTAAGAAGGCTATGTAGAATAGTTTAGATGAAAGTTCTTTAATATGGGATGGTTATGAATATAGTATTTCGTATTATTTTGCTACATCTGCTCATAACTTAATGAGTTGAAGTATACAGCCACATTCTACTGTATTTCCACAGATTAATACATATGACTATCTGTGGAGGGATAGAAACGCAGGGTCTAAAGCAACCCGACAGTGTGACTGTAACTTATACATACTGTTCTTCTGTGTGGATGGAGGTATGGTAGTACAGGATGTGAACTATCATGTGGCTCCACTGTTAGGTATGTACACTATTCTACTATCTGCATGTAGGGATGTGACTATATGGTGAATAACTCCACATTCCAAACCTGATCTATGCAGACTGTTGTAGTATCTAGATGGAGGAATAGTGTTCCAACATTAAATATAGACACTGTTCTATTACGTCAATGTGGGGCTGGGAGTACACTGTCTTTTAGACCATGCACTCTCATCCGTATATTGACATAGTATGTCAGAGTCCATAGAACACAGTGTTCATATGTCACCCTAGGATCCTGCCTTCCCAGTCCTACATCAAGATGGTGCAACACTATCCATATGTCACATTGTCCATATGTCATGGGGTGAGCAGAATGAGAAGAGATCTGGATAAACTAGCAAAATGGTCAGGAGAGTGGCAACTGGGTTTAGCAGAAATGCAAGATCATGGACATAGGGAAGAAAACCCTGAAGCCACCTATAGGCTGGGAGGGAGTTGCTGGCAGTCACAAGGGAAGAAAGAGACTTGGGCATCCTCATCACTGATGACCTGAAATCATCCAAGCAGACCACTAAAGCAGTAGATAGTGCTAGGGGGATGTTGGGGTGTATTAGTAGGGGTATCACAAGTCAGAAGAGGGAGATAATACTCCCTCTTTACAAGACACTGGTTAGGCCCCATCTGGAGTACTGCATGCAGTACTGGAGGCCACACCTTTGCAAGGACATTGATCAAATTGAGGCAGTCCAGAGAAGGACAACCAAAATGGTGCAGGGACTGCATCAGAAAACATATGAGGACAGATTAACAGAGCGCAATATGTATACCTTAGAACAAAGGAGAGAGAGAGAGAGAGAGAGAGGTGATATGATCTAAACATTCAAACACCTCAAGGGCATTAACAAGGTGAAAGAGTCTAACATGTTTCAATATAAGAAAAAAAAGCAGGACAAGAGGACACAGCATGAGATTAGAGGGAGGCTGATTAAGGGGTAATGTGACTATGTTTGTTTTTCCCAGAAAGGGTGGTGGATGCATGGAATGGCCTACCTCAGGAAGTGGTGGATATGAATACAATGCAGGGCTTCAGACAGGCATGGGATAGGCGTAGGGCAATACAGATGAGTATGAATAGATAGGCCATTGACAGAGCAAAGGCCTATGGCACATTCATAAGGTAGAAAAGAAATGGGCAGACTGGATGGGCATTTGTGGTCCTTATCTGCCATCAACTTCTATGTATCTATGTTTCTAGGTTTCACAGTGAAACCTTTGGACCATCACTACAATACCTCTATTGAAACAGTTCAACACAATCCATGTGTCACACTATCCATATGTTGCACTGTTCTCATTATGACATATAGGTAGTGTGACCTATGTATTGTGTTGTAGTATGACGATGAAGGAATGGGACTGCAGCATACAAAGCACCCTGTACTGTCACTGTGACATATGGCTAGTGTGACATATAGATTGTGTTGTACTTATATCTGATGGAGGGTTGGGAGTGCAGTATCTGAACAACCATGAGGTCACACTGTAACATATGGACAGAGTGTCACATAGATAGTGTTGTACTATGCTAATGCAGGGATGGGAGGGCAGGGTACATAGGACCCTGTGGTCCCACTGTGACATATGTATAATGTTGTTCTATCTCAATGGAAGGATGAAAGAACAGGGTCCAACTCACCATGCAGTCCTACCATGACTTATGGGTACTCTTGCACTATCTGCATGCAAATATACAGTTCATGCAGTGGCTATCTTACATGGTTGCTCAGCATGTGGGTGTATCCCCAAGACACTGGAATGGCAGAAGTGATACAGTTGCTGAAACATGATGATGGGTGCCTCTTGTGGTATGTTTACAGAGTTGTATGTTCTTTCTATTACCTTATGGTGTCTGTTTATGATTGGTTGTGTTGCCTTGTACCGTTCCCTGCTTGTATGTGTGCTGTGTGTGTGTGTGTGGGGGGGGGGATATATATATTTTATCCCCCAAAATAGTGCATAATTTTTTATATGCTTAATATACTGTAGTTAAGCTTAAGACTTGTCTGCTACATAAATTTGTTTTCCGAATGTTTTCACTATATGGAATGTATTGTCATACAAATTTATCTATATGAATAAAAAATATAGTTAAAAGAAAAAAGAATGAGTTGTTGAGAATACCAACATATATACAGTCAATCTTTAGATTCCCAGACATTGGCTATAACCAGGAACTGCTTTTATCATATGAAACATATCACGATGGTGTGCCTCTTTCTTGAACACAATAGTTATCTATGTTTGTGTTATCATTTCTTTGGAGTGTAATCATACTGTCTGCTTCCAGGCAGATGGAACCACTGAACTGTTAAAGATGAGAATTATCAACCTCTTGTAGCCATGGCTGGGGTGCCCATTCTGTGAAACACACATAAGGACATCAAATTCTCTGCATTCATAAGAGTTGAGTGTAGATAGATCTTTCAGGAGACCCCTCATCTTTATAGTAAAGATAAATATGAATACTTGAGGCTAGAAAGGTATCAAGTGACACGATTTAGAATATCCAGATAGATATGATACATCTCATAAAATCCCCCTTGCACTTCAATTGGATGTATGAGATAGTTCCCAATATCTATCTATCTATCTATCTATCTATCTATCTATCTATCTATCTATCTATCTATCTATCTATCTTTCATCTTGTCACTGGCTACCAGTGTAGGTGGAAGGAGAGGCAGGCAGCCAAGGAGGAGGGCATTAGAGATAAGCTGTAGTCAGGACATTTGTGCTTTGTGTAGACAAAACTCAGAGTTCTGGGCTTCTGCAATGTCTTTGCTCTCAGTGCAGAGAAAGTAGCAAACCTTAAACTTGAGCATATCTGCTGACAAGGTGGCAGAAAAGTTTCTCATGCTAGATTGCATGTTATTTTCAGAAGATTTTGAAGCTGATTGTATCATTGTAGTAATCTCTGTCAGATGGTTTGCTACATCTGTGGACTGATAGAGAAGAGAAACAAGGAACTATTTTACACTTTGAGCAAGATTTTCTAAAGGGATCTGCCAAGATGTGCCTTCTGCTATTTTCAAAGCAGAAATGCATCAAAACCTGCAAGACCATCTATTAGACAGCCTAACAGCATACAACATTTTTGTCCAAACACAGATGCAAGAGCATCCAAAATGAACCCAGCTCATAACTGCATCCGTTTTCTGCTGCAAATTATGACTTTTTGTTGGAAATAGATGTATCTTTTGAAACTAACAGCAAGGCTGCCTGGGCACAAGTGGATGGATGCAGACAGAATTGCAACATGCATATGAGCCCACATCCAACCCATTTGTAAATCCCCCAAATTTGTATTGATATGGTTAAAGAGCAATCTGCCAGTAAAGCATTTTGTGACAGTACAAAAAACTGTTGGTATTTTTCCATGTATAGCCAAGCTGTTCAATAACATTTTGAATTTTGCATCTAAATAAGCAACTATGCAAACTACAGTAGCTTTGGACACAAAGCGTAATAAATCAGAAATTTTTATGTCTTCATTGCTGCAGGCTTATAATATTTTCTTTAGAGATGAATGATCCAAGACTGATGTAATGTAATAAATTAATGAAATCAAACTTTAGAGGACGTCTCTACCCTATGACAATTATCATGAGAATGAATTAGTTCACACCATGGATGACAATAAAAATCTGTCACTGACAGTGTAATATATCTTTCTAGGAATACTGTAATAGACAAGGTACAATTCAAAGTCTCATGATGACTCCCGGCATGGCAATTTTGAAAAGAGCTGAGCTGAGGTCATATCTCAGGTGATATTAATTGATATGCAATATGTAGCACATCTCTTCTTCAACTTGTTCATTTTTCTGTTTTCTGAAGCAACACTTTTATAGACCATTCACCTTCATAGCAGTTTGTTTTCAAATCTGACAAAAAAATGGACATAAAATACTTAGAAAAACATCACACACCAGGTTTTGCAATGCCAACTATTTCTATTTGCTATTTTTCATTAAATAAGGTCATTGATTAACAAAAGACTGTTATTGTTTCACTCATTACATGAAATGGGGAAGGGCTACAGCACTTGACATAAACTTCTGAAAGTTTATGTACAGTATATACTCTCAAAATGATCTACAGATCTGTAGTTATCTTGACATTAAAAAAAATCAGATAATTTCTCACTTATTTCAGAGAACGAGAACGTGGGGATGATTTGATTCGCATTGAACATTTTTGAAAAACTGACTTCCCTAATGTACAATTTGTTTTTATTTTGTTTTAATGGCGAGCCTAATTATGTAACTGTAAGACCATGAAAAATAGTTTGTAGTTAATCAAAATACTTACCTTTCAAAAAAATCATGATTTATATTCATAATAATTCTATTTAAAACTAACATAATATAGTACTAATGTTAATGTTATATTGTAATTAGGTCAAAGCCATTACTATGTTTTAAAAGCTATAAATATGTATGTTTAGTGATTGATACCTTTAGAAATGCACTTAGATCATTTTAATATACTTAATGCAGCAAACTCAAATATATATGCTTTAACAAGTCTTTAATATAAAACAATAGATAGTTCGATGCTTTTAATATTGTTATAGCATCTTGTTGATAATCACAACAGAGATGTAGTTTTAAGTAAATGAATAATGACATGTTGCATTTATCTTAAAACACAAAAAAGAACATTTCTTTGGAATGCAAGCTATGTGATGTGTTTCAGTACAAAACACATTTGAAGACCACAGTCTCACTAATATTTTTACATGTTGTGCAAGAGAACTGCTTTTTCGTCCATCCCAGGAGCAACCACCCAATTCAGCAATACCTAGATTGGAATTTCTTAAATAAAATATTTTAAACTTATGCTCAGTGTCTTATGTATTATTTCTCAATCAAGTTCTGTTTAATATGTATTAGATTGTTATTGTACAGATCAAAGCAGTGCTCTATTTAGAGATCTATCCATTTATAAATACTGCTGTGACACAGTTCAAAGGTCATGGAAATGTGATTTAATTCCTTGAACACACAGAAGTAAATAACTGTCTGTTGAGGACAGAACCAAACAAGTTATGTTTCTAAAGAGAATCACTGCAGTGGGGGGCAGTCAGCCATGTGTTGTGATAATAATGAGAAAAAACAGTACTTTGACAGTAGTCTGCATATTTTATTTTAGCATAGAACACTTTTGCTTGGTGTCACAAAAAAAAAGGTTTGACGATTTTGTAGGTTCTTCTTAAAATGTAAGAAAAATTCATTGTGAAAAACTCCATTACTGCAAGAGTTAGGGTTGCTTCCAGAGTGACAAGAGTGAGGAAATTCGACATTAGGATTTTCAACCCTAACTCCAAATCCCCCCCCCCACACACACAAACGCACATACAAGCAGGGGACAATACAAGGTAACACAACCAATCAGAAACAGACACCATAAGGTAACAGAAAGAAAATACAACTCTGTAAACATACCAAAAGAGGTACCCATCATCATGTTTCAGTAACTGTATCACTTCTGCTGCCATCCCAGTGTCTTGGGGGCACACCCACATGCTGTGCAACTTGCGAGCAGGTGTTAAGAAGGCTATGTAGAATAGTTTAGATGAAAGTTCTTTAATATGGGATGGTTATGAATATAGTATTTCGTATTATTTTGCTACATCTGCTCATAACTTAATGAGTTGAAGTATACAGCCACATTCTACTGTATTTCCACAGATTAATACATATGACTATCTGTGGAGGGATAGAAACGCAGGGTCTAAAGCAACCGACAGTGTGACTGTAACTTATACATACTGTTCTTCTGTGTGGATGGAGGTATGGTAGTACAGGATGTGAACTATCATGTGGCTCCACTGTTAGGTATGTACACTATTCTACTATCTGCATGTAGGGATGTGACTATATGGTGAATAACTCCACATTCCAAACCTGATCTATGCAGACTGTTGTAGTATCTAGATGGAGGAATAGTGTTCCAACATTAAATATAGACACTGTTCTATTACGTCAATGTGGGGCTGGGAGTACACTGTCTTTTAGACCATGCACTCTCATCCGTATATTGACATAGTATGTCAGAGTCCATAGAACACAGTGTTCATATGTCACCCTAGGATCCTGCCTTCCCAGTCCTACATCAAGATGGTGCAACACTATCCATATGTCACATTGTCCATATGTCATGGGGTGAGCAGAATGAGAAGAGATCTGGATAAACTAGCAAAATGGTCAGGAGAGTGGCAACTGGGTTTAACGCAGAGAAGTGCAAGATCATGGACATAGGGAAGAGAAACCCTGAAGCCACCTATAGGCTGGGAGGGGAGTTGCTGGCAGTCACAAGGGAAGAAAGAGACTTGGGCATCCTCATCACTGATGACCTGAAATCATCCAAGCAGACCACTAAAGCAGTAGATAGTGCTAGGGGGATGTTGGGGTGTATTAGTAGGGGTATCACAAGTCAGAAGAGGGAGATAATACTCCCTCTTTACAAGACACTGGTTAGGCCCCATCTGGAGTACTGCATGCAGTACTGGAGGCCACACCTTTGCAAGGACATTGATCAAATTGAGGCAGTCAGAGAAGGACAACCAAATGGTGCAGGGACTGCATCAGAAAACATATGAGGACAGATTAACAGAGCGCAATATGTATACCTTAGAACAAAGAGAGAGAGAGAGAGGTGATATGATCTAAACATTCAAACACCTCAAGGGCATTAACAAGGTGAAAGAGTCTAACATGTTTCAATATAAGAAAAAAAAGCAGGACAAGAGGACACAGCATGAGATTAGAGGGAGGCTGATTAAGGGGTAATGTGACTATGTTTGTTTTTCCCAGAAAGGGTGGTGGATGCATGGAATGGCCTACCTCAGGAAGTGGTGGATATGAATACAATGCAGGGCTTCAGACAGGCATGGGATAGGCGTAAGGGAGCAATACAGATGAGTATGAATAGATAGGCCATTGACAGAGCAAAGGCCTATGGCACATTCATAAGGTAGAAAAAGAAATGGGCAGACTGGATGGGCATTGTGGTCCTTATCTGCCATCAACTTCTATGTATCTATGTTTCTAGGTTTCACAGTGAAACCTTTGGACCATCACTACAATACCTCTATTGAAACAGTTCAACACAATCCATGTGTCACACTATCCATATGTTGCACTGTTCTCATTATGACATATAGGTAGTGTGACCTATGTATTGTGTTGTAGTATGACGATGAAGGAATGGGACTGCAGCATACAAAGCACCCTGTACTGTCACTGTGACATATGGCTAGTGTGACATATAGATTGTGTTGTACTTATATCTGATGGAGGGTTGGGAGTGCAGTATCTGAACAACCATGAGGTCACACTGTAACATATGGACAGAGTGTCACATAGATAGTGTTGTACTATGCTAATGCAGGGATGGGAGGGCAGGGTACATAGGACCCTGTGGTCCCACTGTGACATATGTATAATGTTGTTCTATCTCAATGGAAGGATGAAAGAACAGGGTCCAACTCACCATGCAGTCCTACCATGACTTATGGGTACTCTTGCACTATCTGCATGCAAATATACAGTTCATGCAGTGGCTATCTTACATGGTTGCTCAGCATGTGGGTGTATCCCCCCAAGACACTGGAATGGCAGCAGAAGTGATACAGTTGCTGAAACATGATGATGGGTGCCTCTTGTGGTATGTTTACAGAGTTGTATGTTCTTTCTATTACCTTATGGTGTCTGTTTATGATTGGTTGTATTGCCTTGTACCGTTCCCTGCTTGTATGTGTGTTGTGTGTGTGTGTGTGGGGGGATATATATATTTTATCCCCCAAAATAGTGCATAATTTTTTATATGCTTAATATACTGTAGTTAAGCTTAAGACTTGTCTGCTACATAAATTTGTTTTCCGAATGTTTTCACTATATGGAATGTATTGTCATACAAATTTATCTATATGAATAAAAAATATAGTTAAAAGAAAAAAGAATGAGTTGTTGAGAATACCAACATATATACAGTCAATCTTTAGATTCCCAGACATTGGCTATAACCAGGAACTGCTTTTATCATATGAAACATATCACGATGGTGTGCCTCTTTCTTGAACACAATAGTTATCTATGTTTGTGTTATCATTTCTTTGGAGTGTAATCATACTGTCTGCTTCCAGGCAGATGGAACCACTGAACTGTTAAAGATGAAATTATCAACCTCTTGTAGCCATGGCTGGGGTGCCCATTCTGTGAAACACACATAGGACATCAAATTCTCTGCATTCATAAGAGTTGAGTGTAGATAGATCTTTCAGGAGACCCTCATCTTTATAGTAAAGATAAATATGAATACTTGAGGCTAGAAAGGTATCAAGTGACACGATTTAGAATATCCAGATAGATAAGATACATCTCATAAATCCCCTTGCACTTCAATTGGATGTATGAGATAGTTCCCAATATCTATCTATCTATCTATCTATCTATCTATCTATCTATCTATCTATCTATCTATCTTTCATCTTGTCACTGGCTACCAGTGTAGGTGGAAGGAGGCAGGCAACCAAGGAGGAGGGCATTAGAGATAAGCTGTAGTCAGGACATTTGTGCTTTGTGTAGCAAAACTCAGAGTTCTGGGCTTCTGCAATGTCTTTGCTCTCAGTGCAGAGAAAGTAGCAAACCTTAAACTTGAGCATATCTGCTGACAAGGTGGCAGAAAAGTTTCTCATGCTAGATTGCATGTTATTTTCAGAAGATTTTGAAGCTGATTGTATCATTGTAGTAATCTCTGTCAGATGGTTTGCTACATCTGTGGACTGATAGAGAAGAGAAACAAGGAACTATTTTACACTTTGAGCAAGATTTTCTAAAGGATCTGCCCAAGATGTGCCTTCTGCTATTTTCAAAGCAGAAATGCATCAAAACCTGCAAGACCATCTATTAGACAGCCTAACAGCATACAACATTTTTGTCCAAACACAGATGCAAGAGCATCCAAAAATGAACCCAGCTCATAACTGCATCCGTTTTCTGCTGCAAATTATGACTTTTTGTTGGAAATAGATGTATCTTTTGAAACTAACAGCAAGGCTGCCTGGGCACAAGTGGATGGATGCAGACAGAATTGCAACATGCATATGAGCCCACATCCAACCCATTTGTAAATCCCCCCCCCCCCAAATTTGTATTGATATGGTTAAAGAGCAATCTGCCAGTAAAGCATTTTGTGACAGTACAAAAAACTGTTGGTATTTTTCCATGTATAGCCAAGCTGTTCAATAACATTTTGAATTTTGCATCTAAATAAGCAACTATGCAAACTACAGTAGCTTTGGACACAAAGCGTAATAAATCAGAAATTTTTATGTCTTCATTGCTGCAGGCTTATAATATTTTCTTTAGAGATGAATGATCCAAGACTGATGTAATGTAATAAATTAATGAAATCAAACTTTAGAGGACGTCTCTACCCTATGACAATTATCATGAGAATGAATTAGTTCACACCATGGATGACAATAAAAATCTGTCACTGACAGTGTAATATATCTTTCTAGGAATACTGTAATAGACAAGGTACAATTCAAAGTCTCATGATGACTCCCGGCATGGCAATTTTGAAAAGAGCTGAGCTGAGGTCATATCTCAGGTGATATTAATTGATATGCAATATGTAGCACATCTCTTCTTCAACTTGTTCATTTTTCTGTTTTCTGAAGCAACACTTTTATAGACCATTCACCTTCATAGCAGTTTGTTTTCAAATCTGACAAAAAAAATGGACATAAAATACTTAGAAAAACATCACACACCAGGTTTTGCAATGCCAACTATTTCTATTTGCTATTTTTCATTAAATAAGGTCATTGATTAACAAAAGACTGTTATTGTTTCACTCATTACATGAAATGGGGAAGGGCTACAGCACTTGACATAAACTTCTGAAAGTTTATGTACAGTATATACTCTCAAAATGATCTACAGATCTGTAGTTATCTTGACATTAAAAAAAATCAGATAATTTCTCACTTATTTCAGAGAACGAGAATGTGGGGATGATTTGATTCGCATTGAACATTTTGGAAAAACTGACTTCCCTAATGTACAATTTGTTTTTATTTTGTTTTTAATTTATTTACTCAGGATTGTACAGCTGAGATGCAACCTCTTGTTTCTTGCCATTTCCCATTGTCTTAGTAGTCCCTGTACCCTTTCCACTGAAGAATATATATACATACACACAAGGTCTTGGAGAAATGGCCACAGCTGCATGTTTATTCACTGATATTACAGTACTGGAGTGACATGTGCAGCTGAGAGATCTGTGGAGACACCTCCAGCCCTAGCACCCCTTCCACTGAAGAGTCAACCCCTGGTTCAGGTTGAGGAAATGATGTACCTCCTGGGTTGGCAGCCAAGCCGCAAGAGAGGGGGAGGTCACGTGGCCAAGTTGCAAGCAACCATCTATGTCTGGAGTCACTGCAGCCACAGGGAAGCCTGATGAGGTTGGACCCCAATCCCCCATCTGGAGTCAAGGTCTTGCAATCCCTCAGACTTCACATTGACTGGAGGAAACAAGCCTTTTGGAAGAATTCAACTCATCCCCCCTTTTCCCCTGTACCATTGGTTTGCAATACTTCCAAACTGCCATGTTACATGACTGTGACAGTTGAAGGTCTATGCTATACTACTTGTTTTATCCTTTTGGAGGAGGTAAGAAACCTGGAAAAGGCTGTCTGAGGGAAAACACGCTCTCTGACCTCAAGAGTAGTCGCATTTATTCGGTTAATGGGTTCCCTGTGCTAACCAGTCCAACCCTAACTCTAGTTTTACAAAGGTGGTTTTGGTGGGTAATCTAAAGAGAGAGTCTGAAGTGAGGGTGAACTGCTGGCTTCAGCTCTTTTTAACCCCTCATTATCTGCCCCCCATATGGCCACTGCCCTGTGGGCAGCTCCAGTAGTTCCTCCTCTGAGGCTGGTGCCAGGGCTTGTCAACTTCTGCTGGGGATGGAACCCTACTTGCCTGGCTTAGGTTGAGGTGGAGGGGACATAGACAAGGGGACAACTGTTGCTATGCTTTGACAGATTCTGTATTGTCTTAATAGTCCCCATATCCCTTCCCCTAAAGCATACATACACAAGATCTTTGAGAATTGGACTCAACCACATGTTTATTCATTGAAAGTACACTATTGGAGTAGCATGCACAGTTGGGAGACCTTGACAGACACCTGTGGCACCAGATCCTCTTCCAGTGAAGGGTCAACCCCTTGTGTTGGCCAAGGAACTGATGTACCTCCTGAGTTAGTACTCAAGCCTCAAAAGTGGGAAGGTCCTGCAGCCGAGTGGTGATTGACCACCCATGTCTGTTGTTGCCACACCATCAGACAAGCCAGATGAGGTTGGACCATGACCCCCCAACCAGACTTCAGGTCTTGCAGTCCCCTGGGCCTCATGCTGACAAGAGGAGACAAGCCTTTCAGAAGAATTCAACTCATCCTCCCTTTTTCCCCTGTACTATAAGTCCCATATACTCTCAACCCACCACAGCAATGACCCAGTCCAACAAAGCAAGCAGCTCACTGTAAATGTTTCTCCAAGACCAGATATAACAAATCCAGCAACAAGACTCATCCATAATGGTGCAAATGCACACCATCCTTGGCATAAATTACTTGGTAGGAAGTGTTAATGTCTTTGTGCTAAACCACAGTTCCCTCACTAGTCTCCTTAAATGGCCACATTTCTCTACTGCTATAAATGCGTGCTTTGTCCATATCACTGAGTCAACTGCATGCTACCAATGTATTGGCTGAATGAGACCAAATGATCTTTGTCTTTGGCCACCCTTTCATTATGGACTACAAGGCTTTCTTTATCCTTAGGAGAAGAGCGATGGTTTTCTGGAGTCCCAGGTCATTGCTGCTCAGTTGACTCACTAGGTTGTCCAGAAAATTCCCTTGCTAGGCCTCCACAACTGTATTCAGTTACTTCCCACACCCCTTCACCCCAGGATGCACCAACAAGGGAACCTAGAAGAGAGCAAGACAACAAATGTTAAAGCAAATGTGGATAACATAGTGTGAAACACTTGGGTCTTCCACCACCCCATGGCCTAGATCTTGCTATCCATAAGCCCCTGGGTCCTGGTGGTCACTGCTTCCCCAAACCTGCATGATTGGGTATTGTAGTCTTTTGCATTCCAGATGGACTGCTGGAATGCCAACCATAGGATGTGTCTATACTGATAACTGCATTGGGCTTGCTGTCTGAATGTCACAGAAAACATCTTGTCCTCTACCATGTGGAGGACTTCATAGATTGGCAACTATGAATTATTACCCATGCAGACCTGGCTGGGACCTCCACTGTACACCAGCAGCCTATTCTTCAAAACATTGTTGCTTAGTCACAGTTGTACAAAGAACCCATCAAGTGTCACCATGACATCTGCATCTTCAAGGCTGTACCTGCCTAGATTAGACAGTCTTTAGCAATTTGGAGAGCCAGCACGCTCTACAGAATATCAGGCAATTGCAGTCTTAACTAAAGTAGCCTTGCAGGCCTTCCGGCAAGCCACTGGGAGCACTGACTACTCCTGCTGGAGAATCATCAGAGTGATTGTGTACTGAAATATCTAATTGCCTGGTATAGCCCTTACCCCACACTTGGAGGACCTTCTAGACCTTAAATTCATGGGAGGTCTCTGCAAAGTTGTAAAACTCAGGACTAGGTCAGCAATTTTGGCCAATCCATCTCCACTCAGACTGCATGATGCTTCACCTGTGCCAGGAGGCTGCCCTGGTCTGTGGATCAATGACATTAGCTGTGTACTCCCAGTTCTCAAGGTCATCACCTTCCCCAGAAATGACATGATCATTCATTGAATCTGCTGCTGGTAACATGTCCCTGAAATTCTGCCACTGTGATGGAGATAAAGCATTAGCAATAAGATTCTCAATGCCAGAGACATGCATATTATTAAATGGACATTTTAGAGATGTCTTCAGGACAAAACATTCCCATGGGGACACCAAGCCAGCCCTCTGTATGCATCTGCCCACGCACAATGTGGCCCACACCCATGTTATCAGCTTAAAAGATGACTTCCATGTTCTCTGGCTAGTGGCTGTCTAGCCCAAGACATTATCGATGAGCTTGGTACTTCAATTTTCCTGGTATCCCAGGGTCCAACAAAGAGGCCTTTGATGTCAATGGAAGCTCAAAGAAAGCTGACTTTTGGTGGCCAAAATACTGTAATACTGGAATCCAAGAAATGAGAAGATGCTGCAGAAAAGACATGTCAATATTGTTTTCTCAATGGTCTTACTCAATGGCCATGCTTTGTGCCTAATATGGATGCCCTAGGGGAGCTGGGCTTGTGCCTACCCCAGGCTCATTGATAGCACATTGCTGAGCCAGTTGACTTCTCAAAAGTGCTCCCCTGATTCACCCTCAATAATTACTAGCGACCCCCCCCAATACATGGTCTGTATCTGTATTTCAAACATCATAATAACTGGGTTTCCTAGTTATTACAGCATTTTGCTTTAACTCTCCCATCACCCAAAATCATCATGCTGCCTCATTGGCTCCTATTCTATGAGAGGGCAGGCTGAACAGTTCCACAAACATGGTGGCTCTGTTTGTTGCTTAGTGACAAACTCGCTACAGCAATAGATAGTTTCCCTTATTGTAAGTCTCTTCAACTTATTTTGTTTTATTGTTTTTTTTTTAGAATTTATGTGGTTAATTCTGCCTTTTAAATTAGTAAAATGTATCTGGTTAATCCTGCTGTGTGTTGGGTTTGGGAAATGGTGAGTCTGACCCCGCACAATCACCAGAGGGACTGCGCCTGACTTTTTGCAACATGACTTAAGCGCAGTTCAGCACTTTGAAGAAGAAACGGCTTTTCAAAGTTTGTCATATTTTTTCACAGTAAAGTCAATCACTTTGAAGAATGCTATTTGGAGAGGTGTGTGTGTGTGTGCATGTGTGTATGTGTGTGTGTTTGTGTGTGTGTGTGTGTGTGTGCTGTGTCTGTGTGTGTGTGTGACAATCAAAGAACTACAAGCATCAGCAATTATAACAAATAAAGGATAATCAATTGTGTTTTCATGGATGTTTTACACACCCTCAGTATGTGATGACCTTATAAACCTCTCAAGCTTCACTCTCAAGATTTATGGGTCACCGCACACCTTGGGTTTGTAAAACAAATCAATAAAACATAGTTGACTATCCATTATTCTCTATTTATCTATATACACACACACACACAGAGTGTATAT
Organism: Neoceratodus forsteri; assembly: GCA_016271365.2. Taxonomy (NCBI): domain Eukaryota; kingdom Metazoa; phylum Chordata; order Ceratodontiformes; family Ceratodontidae; genus Neoceratodus; species Neoceratodus forsteri. The sequence goes on along the minus strand of CM057453.1, from coordinate 273,424,388 downwards.
ATATATATATATATATATATATATATATATATATATATATATAAGAGCTAAAACTCCATTTAATGCATTAGTTAGGGTCGTTCCACAGTGACAAAAGTGAGGAAATTAAATGTTGGGTTTAGAAAGCCCCCTTGGACCCCTCAGCTCACCCACCAACCGGCATGGGGTGCGCATTGGGGTTATTGGCCTAACTCTCACCCCATCACATGTGTGAAGAAGCAGAGGCATAGGAGAATGGGGTGAGAGTTAGACTCGACATACCCAACACGCACCCTGATGCGGTTGTGGGGTGGCTGGGGCCAAGAGGGCTATAACCCTAGCACTGAATTTTCTCACTTTTGTTGCTGTGGAACAACCCTAACTAATGCATTAAATGGAGTTTTTTTGCCTCTAATTTCCCTTCTTTTTGAGAATGATGATGAGAAATAGTGAATGTAATGTGACGGCAGGAGTGTGGGGTCCACGTGATGTCTTGTGACATAGTAACAGGAACAGCAATGCAAACAGAAGCTCAAACTGTGGCGCACATGGTAATGCAAACATAAATGGTAAAGGAAACGTTAAAAGAAACACAAGCGTAAAGTGATGCCAAGGTGAACAGTGATGCAAATGGACATTGAAGCACGTACAAAAACACAACTGGTAACATGAACAGTGATGGCAGTGGTATGTTAAATGGAAATGTTAAGTGTCACAGCAAAAAGAATGCGAAAGAGAACAGTAACGGAAACGCGAACGCAAGCGCACATGTAAACGCAAACCGTAACTCGCACAGGCAAGGTACAGCAATTGTAAATGCAATTGCTAAAGTTAACATAAAGAATAACACCAAAGGAAAGAGAAACTGAAACAGGAAAAGCAGTGCGTATGGAAATGCAAACTGAAATGCACATGGGCACAGTACCGCAATTGTAAACACAAATGGTAATGTTAACAGCAACAATAACAGCAGAGGAAACAGAAGCACAAAAGGAAATGCAAGCACATATGGAAAAGCAAACTGTAATGTGCACGGGCACAGTAATGCAATTGCAAATGCAAATGGTAACAGTAACAGCAAGGAAGATGCAAAACAAAAGAGAAACGGAAATGCAAATGAAAGGGCTGCCGTAAACACAAATGGCAAAGAGCACGGTGATGCAAACAAAAATGCAAACAGAAATAGTAGTGGAAACACAAATGGTAGCAGTAACAAAAATGAAAGCATGAATGACAACTCAAAGGGTAATGTACACAGTGGCGTACACGGGAACGCTAACGCAAACGGGGAATAAACACAAGTGGAAACAGTAACTGTAACAGTAACAGAAGTGCATACCCTGTTTTTGCCAAACAGGTACATACAGAAACACAGTGTATACAAAGAATGTATGCATTGTAATGAGGATCGAAGCTTAAAACGAGCATTGGAAGTACTTAATTGCTAATATCTCAGCAACCGCAAGACATAGAAAAAAAATTTAAATTTTACAAAAATCTTGATTTTCCTGGCTAGGTTTTTCAACAAAACATCTGTATCGCGGTGCATCGCTTTTTGAGATACGTAGCTCTGTAGCAGCGGCGTACACCACCATGTTAGTCTATGGGAAAAAACACCAACTTTGGAGTACCATAACTTTGCAGCCATGCAATATTCTTTCACCAAACCACTAAAAGGCACATTAGTGGGATGTTGGCTTTCTTCCTTACAAATTTCAGCCCAAAAGACCAAACCATTATTTTGCAGCAGGGCGGCAAAGGATTCCTGTAATGCGGCGGACGCTGTAATGTTATCCTATGAGAAAAAGCATCAATTTTGGAGTACCGTAGCTTTGCCGCCCTGTAACATTTTATCACCAAAATACTGAAAGGCACATCTGTGAGATGTTGGCTGCGTTCTCTCCAAATTTCAGCCAAAAAGACCAAAACGTTCTTTTGCAGAAGGGTGTCAAAGAATTGCTGTCATTTTGCCATAGCCTGGAAAAGTAGTGTCGTGATTTGCGAAAGCTTTCACAAACATTAGCGACACTTTTGTGAGTGCAACTATTTTGCAACATTACTTTTTCCAGAAATTTGAAAAACATATTTCTAGGGTGTTTAATCTCAAAATAAAGACATGCCTAGCATCCTCAGGGTCCGACTAAGTAAACACAAAAAGAATTGTGTTGCTAGAGGGTCCCAAATTTAAATGCCAAGCATTTTTCTGATCACCAACTGAAAACACAATGGCAGATTTCTGAAAGTAAAAGGGCCATTTGCAAAAGTAAAAACTGCATTTGTGACACTTTCAAACTTTTTGTTAACTTGTCCCATTGACTTATAATGGGAACTTGTTTTTTGAATAACTTTTGAACCATTTAATATTTTTTCAAAAAATCTTTGACAGGCACATCGGGGAAACCGGCCGCATGTTCCCTGAAGTTTTGGAACCAGTCGCACAAACCATGCGACCTATAGGAGCGAGCAAAAATTCTCCAGAAAGCATAAACGCGCACGCAGATCATGCTTAATAACTCTGCAGCCGTATATCTGACCAGTACAAAAGTTGGCAGATCCCAAGATGTATGGTTCTTGATCATGCATTAAGTGTTAAACCTCAAATGTTGCACCTTAATAACTTTGCAACTGTTCAACGGATGTGCATGAAATTTGGAATGCACAGTTTTGTGTGGTAGCTCACTTGATTTGCCAAGTTGCATTTTGAATGGACTTGCGGTTTTTGTGCAGTTAAGAGCCAAATATGCATTTTTCTCTTTTTTTGCTCTTATTTGCTGATTTTTGCCCATCGTGCTGCAGCCACACCATTTGGTATTTTGGTCTGCAATTTTCAGTGAAGAAAGAGGTTTGGCCAAAGAACAATCCAGCATTGGTTTGGTGAAAAAAACATTAGTCCGTTCCAAAGTTATTTAATTTTTAATTATTGGGTTCTGATCATGCTCAGTTCAGTCTAAGATTTATATGTATGTTTTGCAAAAGGGGACTGGGCTCATGATCAAGGATTTTGTCACCTCACAAAAGGGGATTTATCGAATCTTTGTTCATGAGAAAAGAGTCCCCTTTCATGAGCTGCCATCTTGTTTTCATTTTTTCCTCCAAACAAAATGTTGTAACTTGCCCCAGGGTTCATTTCTTTTGCAAATGAAGCATGGGTTTTGTTCAGAGTGACACTCTCTAGAAAAGCATGCCTTTGGTTCCCTTCATTTTGGCCAAAAAACAGCCATTTTAAACTTTGAAATTCTTCCTTTGTAACTTGATTCCGATCCTCTTTCACAAGCTGATGAAATCCCCTTTCATGAGCCAATCCTCTTTAGCAAGGTAACAAAATCCTTGATCATGACTTAGGGACCAGAAGGCCCTATCGAGCTAAACAAGATTGTCTTTGCGAAGGATTTGTCAGCTCGTGAAAGGCATTGTTTTTGAACTCTTCACCAGCTGACAAAATTCTCTTCACAAGCCAATCCCATTTCATGAGCTGACAAAATCCTTGACTGTCATTTCCTGACCAGATGGCCCTTCTCACAAACAAGGATTGGATCAAGAAAGGAGATTCTGATACCTCACAAAAGGGGATCAATTCACCAAAGGGGATTTTCACAGCTCATGAAAGGAATTGTTTTTTTAATTCCTCGCTCACAAACTGACAAAATCCCCATTCGCGAGCTATCAAAATCCCCTTTCATGATCCAATCCCTTTTTGAGAGTTGACAAAATCCTTGATCGCAACTTCCAGACAAGATGGCCAAAATCTGATGATCTCCTATGCTGTACCATGTCAGCCTCTTTACACATGGAATGTAGTGAGAGTTAAGACTAATGACCACATGGCACCCCCCGATGCCTGCTGGTGTGTGTGAAGGATGGGAGGGTGGAGTGGTAGGGTGGGGTGGTTAGGGGCTCAGCCCTAACGTCTCATTTCCCTACTTTTGTCAATTCAACCCTAACTGATGCATTAACTAAGCATTTTAATGAATATATATATATATATATATATATATATATATATGATAACATGATGGACAGGAGTGAGATATGAGAGATATCTCAATCCTGCAGAGTGAGCTCTGTATTCTCATGAGTGCTGAAGGCATGAGTGAGAATGCACAGCTCACTCTGCAGGAGGGAGAATATTTCTCATATCTCAGGATATGCACATCATGTATGCTATTTCTACAAATGGGGTGAGAGCGCATGCAGTATCATGTTTTGCTGTGTCTTTTTCCTGTATCTGTGTGCTTTTTTTATTTTAGTCTTTGGTAACTAATCTTTGGTAGGCAGGTGAGTTTTTTAGAAGTACTGGGCAGTTAAGTGATTTGTTCACAGTTACACAATATGCAAGTGGAGGTTGTGAGAATCAAACCCAGGTCTGGTCTGCTGGCTGTACCAAGCTTGTTCAGAGCTCATTACTCCAAGTTCTAGGCTATACTGAAAGAATTAAATGGAGGGCAATGAGTACCAATGCCCGTAGTCTTAGAAACAAGCTTCCAGAGCTAGTAGCCCTGATGGAAGAGGAACACTTGGACATTGTGGCAGTCACAGAAACATGGAACATGGAGAACCATGACTGGGATGTCAACATACCAGGGTACACAATCTACAGAAGGGACAGGGAGGGTAAAAGAGGAGGTGGAGTAGCTCTCTACATAAGGGAAGGGATCAAAGCTACAGAACTAAAAAGTAAAGGGGGAGGACAAGAGGCACTCTGGGTCACATTGGAGACAGGGAATGGCATCACAATCCGCACAGGGTTGCATATAGACCCCCGTCTCAAGGGGAGGAAATGGACAAGAAAATGATAGACGGCATTCTCAAAATGGCTGAAAAAGGGGAGATACTGCTGATGGGGGACCTGAATATGCCATATGTTAACTGGACAACATGGACTGCAGCCACATCCAAGAGCAGGGTCATTCTTGATGTCCTACAGGGGGCATGCCTTAGACAGCTAGTGGTGGAACCCGCTCGGGAGGGAGCAATATTAGACCTGGTACTCTCAAATGGAGAGAGGATCACAAATGTTGAAGTCAGTAGACATCTGGGAACAAGCGACCACTGCACAGTGTGCTTCACAATAAACACAACCATGGAGACAAGCCATACAAAGACAAGAATACTGGACTTTAGAAGGGCTGACTTTGGCATAATGGGTGAATACCTGAGGAATGCATTAGAAAATGGCCAGAAAGGAGGGGTGGAAGAACAATGGAGAAAAATCAAAACTGCCATCATGGAGGCAACAAGCCTTTGTGTGAAACAAAGAAAACAAAGCGGAATAAAAAAACACTATGGTTCTCAAAAGAGGTGTCAGGGAAGGTTAAGGAGAAAAAGGCTGCATTCAAAAAGTATAAGGAATCACAGACGGAGCAAGACAGGGAACTGTATCAATTAAAGCAGAAAGAAGTGGGCAAGGCAGTCAGAAAAGCAAAGGCCCAAACTGAGGAAAAGATAGCTAACTCAGTTAAGAAGGGGAATAAAACCTTTTACAGGTACATTAGGGAGCATAGAAAGGTTAAGGGAGTGATAGTGAAGATTAATAAAGGAGAGGGGAGGTGGGCAGAGGGAGACAGTGAAAAGGCAGAGATACTGAATAAATACTTTTGCTCAGTATTCACAAAAGAAGAAGAGGAGGAGTTACCTAAACCAAACAGTAGAAGCACTCTGGGTAGTGGGGTTGACACCAGTCCATTTACAGAAGAAAGAGTCCTGAAAGAACTCCTAAAACTCAAGGTGGACAAAGCCATGGGGCCTGACAGGATTCAACCTAGAATCCTAAAAGAGCTAAGGGAGGACCTAGTGACACCACTAACCACACTTTTTAACAAATCATGGGAAGATGGGGCGGTACCTGAGGACTGGATGAGGGCAGATGTGATTCCCCTTCACAAAAGTGGGAGCAAGGCAGAAGCAGGAAACTACAGACCTGTTAGTTTGACCTCAGTGGTGGGGAAAATGATGGAATCACTTCTGAATGAAAGAACTGTTCAATACCTAGAGGCCAGAGGGGCACAGGACCCAAAGCAGCATGGATTCACAGCAGGAAGGTCATGTCAGACGAATCTAATCAATTTCTTTGACTGGGTGACCAAAGTAATAGACCAGGGAAGGGCTGTGGATGTGGCCTACCTAGACTTTAGCAAGGCATTTAACACAGTCCAGCACAAAATATTAATAATCAAGTTAGCCAGCCTTGGAGTGGGTCCCAGGGTGGTAGCCTGGGTAGCAAACTGACTGCACAACAGGACACAGAAGGTAACAGTGAATGGAACACATTCTGAGGAAAGGGGGGTTACTAGTGGAGTACCTCAGGACTCAGTACAGAAGGAAAGGTATGCCTCTTTGCAGATGACACACAGATCTGTAACAGAGTTGATACAAAAGGGGGGGGTAGAAAGGATGAGAAGGGACTTGACAAGGTTGGAGGAGTGGTCAGACATATGGCAACTTAGATTCAGTGCACAGAAGTGCAAAGTAATGCACCTGGGAAATAAAAATCCAGGAGAAGAGTACACAATAGCAGGGGAGGTACTAACAACAACAATAATGGAAAGGGATCTAGGTGTAGTCATATCAGATTACCTAAAGCTGGGTAAGCAATGTGAGAGGTCAGTAAGGAGAGCCAGGGGGATACTGGGATGCATAGGGAGGGGCATCACAAGTAGAAAAAGGGAAGTGGTTATCCCTCTGTACAGACAGTTGGTGAGACCCCATCTGGAGTACTGCATGCAGTTTTGGAGACCTCATCTACGCAAGCACATAGACAGGAGGGAAGCAGTCCAGAGGAGGGCAACTAAAATGGTGCATGGTCTACATCAGAAACCATATGACTAGAGACTGAGAGAGCTTAATATTTATAACCTTGATGAAAGGAGGGACGGGGGGACATGATAGAAACTTTTAAGTACCTCAGGGGAATCAACAAAGTCCAGGAGGGTAGCATCTTTCAAAAAAAGAGATGTGTAAGAACAAAGGGGCACAATTTAAAGTTGGGGGGGGTGGCTCAGGAGTAATGTGAGGAAATTCTTTTTCATGGAGAGAGTGGTGGACGCATGGAACTGCCTTCCTGGAGAGGTTGTGGGGTCTAAAACAGTGGAGGAATTCAAACATGCATGAGACAGACATAAGGCAATTATAGTGGGGGGTTGCAGGAAGTAGGCTGTTGGTTAACTAAAATCTGCAGCTTATCCAATAGGTATGGAAATGGGCAGACTGAGTGGGCCAAGTGGTCTTTATCTGCCGTCAAAGTCTATGTTTCTATGTTCTATGTTTCTATGTTTCACTGTTTGTCTGTGGTCTGAGAGTGTGGGAGTGTTTCGGAATGGGCTGGGATTTTTAGAATCACTGTGGGACACAGGTGATTGTGTTTTGCTGTGCTAATTGTGTTGGTTGTAGCTTACACTGAGAAAGAGGAACTGCTTTGTAAATGAGTTTCATTTGAATTCAGGTTGTTTTGATGCTGAGATTAGCACATAAATGAGCTAGGAGTTTTGGAAATTTTGGGACACAGGTAAATGTGTTTTGCTATGCTATTTGTGTTAGTTGCAGCTTACAGTGAGAAAGAAATTACTTTGTAAATGAGTTTCATTTGAATTCAGGTTGTTTTGAAGCTTAGATTAGCACAGAAATGGCTAGGAGTGTTGAAAACTTTGGGACACAGGTAAGTGTGTTCTGATGTGCTATTTGTGTTAGTTGCAGCTTGCACTGAGAAAGAAACCGCTTTGTAAATGAGTTTCATTTGAATTCAGGTTGTTTTGAAGCTGAGATTAACACATACATGGGCTAGGATTGTTGGAAACTTTGGGACACAGGTAAGTGTGTTTTGCAATGCTAAGTGATTTGCAGGCTTCAGTGAGACACAGAAACTGATTTTTGAAGCACTTTCATTTAGAATGCTAGCTTGAGTGAGTGAGTAAGTGATGACATCAGCAGAGTATGGATAAACAGAATATTTCTCACTCCACTGATGTCATCAGTATTTATCTCACTGCAGTGAGAATATCTCCATTTATTGCACTGGAATAGCTTCACCCCTATATATATAAATGTACATATATATATATATATATATATATATATATGTGTATATATATATATATATATATATATATATATATATATGTGTGTATAATATATATATATAAACATATATATATATATATATATATATATATATATATATATATATAATGGTGACCATCAGATAACTAATTTATTTTTATGAGTTTAAAGTAAACTCAGTAACCTCATGAGTGGTGAAGCATAGTAGAGGCATGAGTGATGATTCCCAGTTCACTCTGAACGAGTTAAAAAAATAAATGAGCTATCTGATGGCCACCCATCATATTCAAGGTATGCAATAAGCATGGATTCATGGGGGGTAAAGTGGAAATTTTAAAAGTGCTTTTGTTAGTTTCTTTATTTTAGTTTGTGTTAGGTTCTATTTGTTGTTCTTTTTTTGTATCTAAACTTGTTTGAATGGTTTTGTGGAGGTTGCAGTTTTTATGAATGGGTTGCCAGGTTGGTGGTTGCTGTGTTACTGTGTAGAACATTTCTGATTGATGGAGAGATTTTTGAAAAATTGCTGTTATTGGTCCAGGGGTGGGACTTAGTACAGAGTTGACATGGCATGCATCAGTGGTGCAGTTTGTAATCAGTATGCCATTGGACGAAGACGAGGGAGGATCTTGTGGCCTAGTTAGTGGTGGCATGCTCAGATTGTTGTGGGAAAAGGAAGAAGGCCTTCTAAAGTGTCCTATAGATGGAAGATGAAGACTGGGAGCAGAGCTATGGTGCATGAGGGAGTATGAGGCCATGGATGTGGATTTTAATGATGGAGGAGTCGAGGAGTTCCCAGGAGAGTGGTGTCATCTTTGGAGCTGGGACAAAGACGACTTTGGCAGGGTGTCTTTTCATGGATCACACAGAGAACCTGATTTTTAGCTGCAGATTTCAATTTTGATTTATCCCAGGATCAGGTGGATGGCTTGGGAAGGATTCAATTGCTTTCATCAGTATTTCTTCAGCTGGGGGTCCAGGATTGCTTCCTGGTCAAGGAAGTTTATTTGGATTATTTTATTTTTTTATTTCAGGGCTGTTCAATGCATTATTCAAAACAAGGTTATGGCTAGTCTCAGGGCTTCTGGCGTAAAGCAGTCCTTAGGCGATAAAGGAGACCAATGCGTGCATTGGTAGCAGATGTAAGGGTGTTGATGTGTGCATGGAAGGAGAAACTTTCTTATGCAGGATAAAAAACAAGTCAATGTATTTTGGAAACTTAATTTCCTGGGTGTCGGTTAAAGTATTTTATGAAATGGGCATCACAATTCCAGCTTTCTCACTGGCCAGTTCCTGTGTGATAATGTGTCTGATGCACAGGAAAAAGGTCCAGTAATGCCAGTGCGCTCTGATTCTGGTAAATCTGCCATTTAGAATGTTGGCAAAATAAAACTCAGTCATCTTGTTTTTTACCAGCTGCAAGTGAAATTTCAGCCAGCATTTTAACAATGGCAGATTTACCAGAAACTAACTTTAAAAGTAAAAACTGCCACAGTTGCAATGCCACCCACCTGCTCACTTCACCACTTAACAGCTGACCTGCTGTCTCCATGCCTCAATCGCAATCCTACCTGCCCACTCACTCCACGGCTTAACAGCCTACATGCTGTCTCCATGCCACGATCTGCTTGCCCTTTGCCATTCCCTCCCTTAACCCCTCAGCTCATAGAAATTCAATGTTTTTAATATCAGTGAAATATAAATGGAGTTTCTTTCCTGACATTGTGACTTACAGTACTGCGCTGTACATCCGCATCTGGTCCACTAGTGTGTCTTCCCAGTTGAGCCACAAAAAGCACAGCTGTGTCTTTCCCAGTGCAGCAGCATTGGAAACACATACAAATAAAGGAAACAATGTTTCATCATTAATCTTTCACATTTCAAACAGTAACAGAGTGCTACTGCTTGGGGAGGGGGGGCATGACAACCAGAGACCAAAACTACAGGTCTTTCTAGTACAAAAGTATTTCACTCAAAAAACAAACAAACCCAGGAAACTTAGGTGGAGGAACTATTTTGCTGAAAACTGACACAAACATATTTGTTTTTTCCTACTTAATATTGTGCATTTTACTTATCAAATGCATTTGCACTACAGATGGCCATTTCATAAGTGCAATAAGCCTCACTATGCCTCCTAGCCATGTGTTAATGTTTCTAACGCACACCCTGTTGTGTCTTATTGCTTACTTCTTGCACAGGTACAGATACGCACAACAAATAGGTAGCAATTTTTACAGTTCATTTATTTATTTATTTAAAATCTTGGAATTACAACCTTTGAGTCAGAGACTCATTTCCAAAGGCTCCATGTCAAAACACAACTCAGACATAGGTAAATACAATAGACAGTACGATACAATATACAATGCCAGGGCAGTTTGATGGCAAGGTTGCATCATGAAACAGTATACTGGGATGTCTAATGCAGAGTTGAGGCTGTAACCTATGGGCAACACAGTAAACAATATGATACAGGGTACACTGCCAGGGCACTTTGACTTCCAGTTACAGCATGACCATTTTACAAGGATGTCCTGACCAGTTTACAAGGATGTCTAATACATTGCTGTGGCTGTTGACAGTGCATAGGATAAATCTAACAATAAGCGGTCAGTTAGTGGCCAGAGAGTGAATCGGGGGACAGTGCACATGCCTACTACGCTTGGCTGGAGCTGAGTAAGCTGGGTAAGTTAGAGGAGGCAGGTAGTGCAAATTCTAGAGAACTCTGTCGGGAGATTTTGTCTGAGTGCCTGAGTAAGAATTGCAGGCCACTGACTGTGAAAGAGGTTGTGTGGCCATTCTGGGTGGCTGGTGAAGGCACTGGTGGTGGACTTAGAGTGTGCAGGTGCAGGTGCAGGTGGCAAGGAGGTGGGTCTTGAGTGCTTTTTTAAAGGGACCAAGTTTTTGATGGTTAGAGACTGATGGTGGGAGGGCATTAAAGTAGGAGGGAGCCCTGACCGGAAAAGACCTCTGGGTGAGTGTGGTTCTGACTCTGGGAATGGCCAGTGCAGCTTTGGTCGAGCTGCGTGTGTACACTGTGGGGGAAGAGGAGGTTGGGGAGGCAGATAGGCCTGGGGGGGTCAAGTCAAGGAGGGATTTTTTGGTCAAGAGGCAGGACTGGTAGTGGACCCTTTTGCCAACGTTCAGGATCTGGGCAATGGAATAGAGCGTGCATGTGTGTGTCATGCAGTCTGCATCAGTTAAGAGCCTGCAGGCTTTATTAATGATCACTTTTATTTTACCAATAGCTGTTGCATATGAGGCAGCATAGACCAGCAAGCCATAGTCAATCAGAGACATTACTGAGGAGGTTTTGGCTAGTCTCAGGGCTTCTGGCATAAGGCAGTCCTTTTGGTGATAAAAATGCGTGCATCGGTAGCAGATGTAAGGGTGTTGATGTGTGCATGGGAGGAGAAAAATTCTTATGCTGGATAAAAAAATGGTAATGAACATTTACCTTTTTGTACTTTGGTATTAGAATATAGTTTATAACTGCTGGGCAAATGACTGGTGACCTTTGATTCCTCTCTAATTGAGGGCCTGCTTCTATATATTGAAATATATTTAGTGTTCTTTTTGTGGCACTAATCTGCCCTTCTATAGGCAATATTAAAACCACAAAGCCCATTTTTCAGTTTTAAACAAATTTGGAAAGAAAGGGGAAAGAGAAAGGGTGGAAGAAAGCAAGGAAAAAGGAAGGGAAGGGGGAAGTGTATAAAAGAAGGGTACAGCCATAATAACTATTTCAGTAAATTCATTTATTCTGCTTCAGGCAAAGTAACACATCTATCCTATCATTTAGTCCTGTAGCAACCAAAGCTCCTAATGTATAGATCCAGTATGATTCTCTATACTTAAGTTTATCATCTAGGTTGCCTCCTCTTGGTCCTAATCTGACAACTTCCAGGCCACAAAATGTAAAAACGTGATCTTGATTCCCAGGTCTGATCCCACTACAATGAATGGCTAGAGTGCTCCTAGTGTCATTACTAGCAATGGATCTAACATGTTCTCCCATATGCAGTTTAAGTGCTCTTATAGTTTTACCAACACAGAATGCCCCAAACTGGCATGTAGCAAGATAAGCCATATTTTCTGTACTACACGTAATGAAATCCCTGATCTTATAGGACTTTTTTTTCCCCCCAATTGTTTAACCAGGTGAGACACACTAAGCTGAAAGCTTGTTTACAGGTGCAACCTGGGAGCACAGAAAAGTTAGGTGACTTGCTCGGGTCACACAGTGTGCAAGTGCAGGCTGTCGGATTTAAACCCAGGTCTCCAGATTTGCAGCTCAGAGCCTTAAACCACTGCACTATACTGCCACTACTGCAACTTGCAAAGGTGTTGCATTTAAGTACTGAACTACAAAACTTGCAATTTCCATAAATGTACTTGTCTTTAGTTAGTGGGGGCTGTTGGTACTGTCACTGTCTAAAGATGATGGTGTATAACTATGCACTAACCTGTCTCGCAGGTTGGGCCGTCTGTTATATACCATTCTGGGCCTAGATTTGGTAACTTCTGCCAACACTGGATCCCCCTGTAGGATATTCTAGTTAACATTAATAATGAGGACAATTTTGTTTGTGTGCCTGGTGTATGTCATCACAAAATTCAATGTTGGATCTTCCACTTCTCTTGTTTTTTGTTTTAATAGGTCTAGTTTCTCAGTATTGCCTGCTTCTCTAAATGCTTCCTGTACTGGATGGTAAGCATAGCCTCATTTTGAAAATGTTTTACACAGATCCATAGCATTTGTCAAGTCATCCACATCATAACTACAATTCCGTCTAACTCTCTGCATTTGGGCTCTGGGTATATTTGTCACCATATGGCATGGGTGGCTACTAGAGGCTAACAGCAGGGAATTTCTGTAGGTTTCCTTCTAATACAGGTCAGTTCCAAGAATACCATCTTACTTCTTAGTGATTCTAAGGTCAAAGAAGGAGACTGAACAGAGGTCACACTGCACAGAAAATTTTAACTTTTCATTACTTTCCTCCAAGTATGTTATGAATTTTTGTAATTCCTCAAGAGTGCCATGCCACACTATAAATACGTTGTCAATATAATGTCACCAGATGTCAATCCTATGGTAAAAAGGATTGCTCTCACTGTCATAGACAATTATTTTATCCCACTTGCCCAAGTAGAGATTGGCATAATTGGGCGCAAAAGTTGCGCCCATTGCCGTCCCTTTAATCTGTGAGAAGTATGAACTCTGAAACAGGAAATAGTTCTTAGTAAGATCCTGTTCTGCACACTCCAGAAGGAAATCCTTTCTACCATGGTTCATATTAGTATCTTGTTCCCACCAATAGTTTAATGCCTCCAGGCCCGACTCATGGGGTATATAAGTATACAATGAACTGATATCCATTGAAATGAAATACCAGTCCGCATCAATCTGCATATCCTCTAAGATTTCCAACATTTGGGCAGTGTCCCTCACATAAGATGGTAAAGCAGTAACATATTCTTTAATGTGGAAATCCACATATTTTGATAAAGGTTCGACCAAGGAAACTATACCTGCCACAATTGGACATCCTGGTGGGTTTTGCAGACTTTTACGACCCTTAGGCAGAACATATATACTTGCCCTTACAGGACACTCTACGGTCAGCTACAACAGTTCCCCATGATCAATCAAGCCGGGGGCATAAAAGTAGAATGAGGTTTCAATTTTCTTATCACTGGCACCGTTGCTATGTTTATTTCCTCAGGGTTACCTCCACCTATTTATCCCCGACACATAATTGATCGATTGAAGAATGCCTTAAGATTTAAGTTTCTGGTGAATCTATGGAAATCCAGATAAAGTTCAAATGATTTTGAATCCTGTGTAGAAACAAAGGACAATCCTTTTTGTAGGACTGAGAGCTGATTTTTGCTTAGTTCAGCATGTGAAATGTTTATCATTATGTTGGTAGATGTTATATTAGTGTCCCCTTCTTGCATCTTGTTCTTGTTCCTATGTTTCCACCCACCCCTCCTTGTGGCTTTGTTCCTGTGTGAGATGGTATTTAAGCTTGATTGTTGCTCCTCAATATTCTTTGTTCTGGTACATGTTCCCGGAATTGAACCAATCGTCATATGTCCAAATGGTTTGAGTCCACTTTGTAAAAATTCTCCAGCTCAGATTCACTTGCAGATGTATTGTAGTTAGGCGACTCACTTCTGTTCCTCAATATGGACTTTGGCTGTGTTTCACTGGTGGCCCCTCCCCTCTCCTGGTTTCTATGGCCTCCTGAATGTCTATGATTCTTATTTTGGTTTTTATTCCAGTCCCAGACTCTGTTGTGTAAATAGTTCTGTCTATCCCTCTCAAATTTTGTCAACATAGCCTTTTTTTATCTTATTTTCCTTTTTTTGTATATTCTCTTTAAGTTTCCTCTCCAAGTTAACAAAGTCAGGACTATCCTTGAATCAGGACACAATTTCCTCTTTGTTTCTAATATCTGTTGTCACTTCCTCTCTCTGGGCATCATAATCCCGAATGACAGTATGTATCAATGCATCTGTACCCAGTTGGAGTGAATTGTGCTAATCTGATATGAAGGTAGGGTTGCCACCTGTCAGGTTTTTTACCTGGTGATCAGGTTTTCAGGGTCCCTATCAGGTAATCAGGTTTTGCTCTGTGCTGGTCAGGTTTTTGAGCCATTTTGAGTGCTCACATACTTTTGAAACAGATTTTGTTGTATCATGCATTGTTTCAGCTGCATGTCCAGGTTACAAACAAGTTCTGTTGTCAGTATAGCCCATTGTTTGTGAAAGCAGTCACCCTGGGAGGTGTAAAGTATGGCCATTAACACCATTAGCACTTATTTAACCTAATCATTTCCACTGCATCTTAAAGTGGCATAGCACCAAAGCTGCCCCCACCTTTTGTAACAGTAACAGAGCCAGTTGTCTTCCACTTTCATTTGCTGGTAAACATTTTCATATCTGTAAATGAGTTTTCTTTTATCTCTGTATGTTTGTCTGGTAAACCAATGTCAATAAATAAATAAATGCATAAGTAAATAAATAATTAGGAAGAATCTAGTAAAGTAACTTTAACAGATACAGTACAGCATCTTAACACTTGTGTTGAACTGTTGCTTTAAGCCTTGTCTTTTATTGGTATAACAAATAGCTTTCTAGGAGGAACAATGCATGAGTCATGAAAAGGGGTGGGGCTAGAGGCGGAGCTTAGGATCCGGTTTTTGCTTCATTCAAAGGTGGCAACCCTATATGAAGGACACTCTATCCCAGTCGTATCCCAGTTTATTAGTAACCCTCAGGGTCCCTAGGGGAGCAGGCCACCCAGAGAAGTAGTGCCTACATCCCCTGAGAACAGCTCTCTCAAACTCTAAAAGAGCCTTTTTAGTATCTGGTACCTCTGGTGCAGTTGTAATAGTCGCACTCTCATTATGTTCTCTTTTAGAAGGTACATCTGTGTCCTCAAACAAATCAGCTTCTCCCACTGCTGCATAAGCAAAAGTTGCAAATGATCCTGTTGAATCACCTATGTGAATGTTCTCTATATTAATCTAGGTCCTTCCCAAACAGATATAGTGCCTTCAGACCAACCTCCAATCCAGATAGATGATGGGTTATCTCCGGTGGTGTAAATGCTTCTCTTCAATGCCACCCATAAGCTCTCAGTGTCATGACACTTTTGATTCTTTTAGACCGAAAGCACTCTGTGCGGTGATTCAAAGATGGCACAGTCTGCAAATCAAGACACCAAAATACTGACCCACAGTGAGCACACATGAAAAAGCCACCTAAACAAAAACACAAAAGCAGTTCCATTGCTAAGTGAGGGTTCTGAAATACAAAAGCAACAAAAGCCAGCACTCCTCAGCTTGGTATCACAAACAGGCATTTACTTAATTGAAAAGCAAATTTAAAAACAGCTGCCTATAGAAGCCAGCATCAGGATCTTGCAGTGCTAAACCCTGACCAGTTTCATACTAATGGTACATCACCAGGTCCATCATTGCTTCACACACTGCACAAATAGGGAACATTTTAAAGCAACAGTACATCAATTATAGCAGTCTGAGTGTTAAAGTGCTAATACATAAATATAAAGTGGCAATGTGCTATTCATTCCACAGTATACATATTAACACCACACAGTTACTGAGGAAACAAACATAGCAGCAGTGCCAGAGGCAAGAAAATTTAAACCTTAATCTACTTTTATGCCCCCCACAATAATGCAGTAAAAGTGTTTGAGGTGGCCTGTGAGAGATAATTTGGAACCCTCCTTGAAGAGGATATTGGCCCTGATTATGTTAATATTACAGCAGCAGAAGCTGAGGCCCTGAAATCTCTTGAAAATAACACAGACCTCTCCATCAAGCCAGCCAATAAGGGTGGATTGGTGGTGGTAATGTCTCTATCTAAGTATATTGCTGAAATAAAGAGACAGTTAAGTGATGTAACATTTTACCAACCACTGAGCTTTGACCCTACAGAACAGTTCAAATGGGACATTGATGCATTTTTGTTTGAATCTGAAAGTGAGGGCTTGATTGATCATAGGGAACTGTTGTATCTGACCGTAGAGTGTCCTATAAGGGCAAGTATATATGTTCTGCCTAAGATTCATAAAAATCTGCAAAACCTACTGAAATGTCCAATTGTGGCAGGTATAGGTTCCTTGGTGGAACCTTTTTCAAAATATGTGGCTTTCCACATTAAAGAATATGTTACTGCTTTACCATCTCATGTGAGGGATACTGCCCAAATGTTGGAAATCTTGGAGGATATGCAGATTGATGCGGACTGGTATTTAGTTTCAGTGGACTTCAGTTCATTGTATACTAATATACCCCATGAGTGGGGCCTGGAGGCACTGAACCATTGGTGGGGACAAGATATGAATATGAACCATGGTAGAAAGAATTTCCTTCTGGAGTGTGCAGAACAGGTTCTAAGAACTGTTTCCTGTTTCAGAGTTCATACTTCTTACAGATTAAAGGGACAGCAATGGGCACAACTTTTGAACCCAAATATGCTAATCTCTATTTGGGCAAATGGGAAAAAATAGTAATGTCTATAACAGTGAGAGCATTCCTTTTTACCATAGAATTGACATCTGGTGACATTATACTGAGGACATATTTATGGTGTGGCATGACATGCTTGAGGAATTACAAGAATTCACAACATACCTCGAGGAAAGTAATGAAAATCTAAAATCTTCTGTGCAGTGTGCTCTCTGTTCAGTCTCATTCCTTGATCTTAGAATCACTAAGAAGCAAGATGGTACTCTTGGAACTGACCTGTATATGAAGGAGACTGACAGAAATTCCCAGCTGTTAGCCTGTAGTTGCCTCCCATGCAATATGGTGACAAATATACTCAGAGCCCAAATACTGAGATTTAGATGTAATTGTAGTGGTGATGTGGACTACTTGCCAAATGGTATGGATCTGTGTAAAATATTTTCAGAAAGAGGTTATGCTTACCGCATGGTACAGGAAGCATTTAGAGAAGCAGGCAATACTAAGTGACTAGACTTATTAAAACAAAAAACAAGAGAAGAGGAAGGTCCTAGATTGAATTTTGTGATGACATATACCAGGCACAGAAAATAAATTGGAGACATTATTAATGCTAATTGAAATATCCTATGGGGGATCCAATGTTGGCAGACGTTACCAAGTCTAGGCCCAGAATTGTATATAAGAGAGAGCCCAACCTGCGAGACAGGTTACTGCATAGTTATACACCATCAACTTTAGATAGTGACATTATCAATAGCCCCCCACTAACTAAAGGCAAGCACATCTGTGGAAACTGCAAGTTTTGTAGTTCAGTATTTAAATGCAACACCTTTGCAAGTTGCAATAGTGGAAAGTCCTATGAGATCAGGGATTTCATTGCGTGTATTACAGAAAATGTGGTTTATCTTGTTACATGCCAGTGTGGGGCATTCTATGTTGGTAAAACTACAAGAACACTTAAATTGCATATGGGAGAACATCTTAGATCCATTGCTAGTAATGACACTAGGAGCACTCTAGACATTCATTGTAGTGGGATCAGACCTGGGAATCAAGATCATGTTTTTACATATTGTGGCCTGGAAGTTGTCAGATTAGGACCAAGAGGAGGCTACCTAGATGATAAACTTAAGTATAGAGAATCATACTGGATCTATACACTAGGAGCTTTGGTTGTCCCAGGACTAAATGATAGAAAAGATCTGTTACCTTGTCTGAAACAGAATAAATTAATGTACTGAAATATTTATTATAGCTATACCCTTCTCTTATACACTTTCCCCTTCCATTCCTTTTTTCCCTTGCTTTCTTCCACCCTTTCTCTTTCCCCCTTCTTCCCCTTCCCCTTCCCCTTCCTCCCCTTTCCTCTTCCCCCTCCTTTCTTTCCCTTTCCCCTTCTGTTCCCTCCCTTTTCTTTCTCCTCTTTTATTTTTCTGGTATTTGTAGGGCACCCTTGTTATGAGCTTTTGGATACATTTAAAAAGATAAACAAAATAGATATATGTATAAGGTATAAGTCTTGGATGTATTATACATTGTAAATTTTCCTTTTAGGTGAAAATGATGAAATTTGTCCTCTCTTGCAGGAAGCATTGAAATGCATACCTAGGATCCCAGAAGCAACACCCTAGTATAGTAAATAATATAAGATACTGTACTCATGCCTTCCATTTTATTGCTGTGTTTTTAGCACTTTACATGTAGGGTGTTTTATTTATTTATACAGTAACTGTGTGCTGTTAATATTTACATTATGGAATGAATAGCACATTGCCACTTTATATTTATGTATTAGCACTTTAACACTCAGACTGTTATAACAGATGTACTGTTGCTGTAAATGTTTCCCTATTTATGCAGTGTGTAAAGCAATGATGGACCACCCCCTGATGACATACAGTTAGAACAAAACCAGCCAGGGATTAGCATTGCAAGAGCCTGATGCTGGCTAATATAGGTGGCTGTTTTTAAATTTGTTTTTCAATAAAGTATATGCCTGTTTGCAATACTGAGGAGTGCTGGCTTTTGTTGCTTTTGTACTTGTTTCAGTCTGCACTAGTGACACATATGATGTTAATAATACAAATTAGGTTTGTTAAAAATGTACAGAATACATGAAATGTTTAACTGAGCTGGAGCACATTAACAAAAAGATGCACAGAAATAAAAGCCAAATCATACCTCAACCTGCACCACAAACTAGTATAAACAACAAAAAATGGACTAGAGAGTGTGGTATAAATTTGGATTGGTCAGAAGCTGTTGAACACTTATGTCAAATGAGTAGGGAAGCTGAATTAGATGGTCATGTGGAAGAATGGAGCCTTGTTACTTGCATATACAAAGGGCGTAAGGGCAATAAATCACACAGAACTATCTTTATCTAGTAAATGTGCTGCCCTTTCTTCTAATGAAGCTGATAAAGATTATCCTGAAGTTCCCATAGCATATAATGTACCATACAAATTATATTAGGTTGTTGCCAAAATTGATATGAAACCACATCAGAAAATAGTGATTGGTGACTCTATTGTTAGATATGCCGACACACACATTTGCAAAAGTGATACATGTAACACCACAGTTATCTGCTTCCTTGGAGCCAACATATCCAATTAAAAAAAAATAGAAAATAAATTAGAGATAAAAATTGCTAGGTTTACTATGATGAAAAGATAAAAGTAGGCAATTTGCCCATCGAGATTGCCTTTGCCCAAAAAGTGGGTAAATTATACCAAAATATGTTTTAAGTAATAATATTTGTCGAGTCCATTTTTGAATACCTTTACAGAAGTCAGATTAACAAGCTCATAAGGTAGTTTGTTCCATGATTTTGCTGCCCTTATAATAAAGTAACCATCTCTTTTGTTAGTTTTCACCCCAGGGATTATAAGCTGTTTATTGTGTGATCTTAAGTTTGTAGATCTATTACACTACTTGAACCAACAATGAGACATTAAATTAGATGGCTGGAGCAGTTTGGATAACAATAGTACATTTTTCAGTTATTTTGCATATTGGTAAAATGATGTGGGTAGGCAACATAAAAAAGATAATTGCTATGACCCTTTGTCATTAAGAAAACAAATTCAAGAAACAGACTGTAAAGTTACTGTATTCACTATTTTGCTAGTACCAAGAGCACATAGAGAAAACAATTACACCATATTATGAATTGATGCAAGGCTGTCAAACTGGTGCAAAAAGGAAAGTATATGTTTTATTGATTATTGTAGCACTTTCTTTACTAGTACTTCATTGTATTCTAAAGACAGATTACATCTGAATAAAAAAGGGGCACATGTATTAGATAATAGTCTAAACTACGCATTTGAAAATTTGACTTTTAACTGATTAATTTGGGGGAAGTGAGGGTAGCACTCGTACTCTAAAACCACTTGATATCCCCATAGCTGTGGATGCAAATAAAGATACTATATAATAATATTAAGTATTGTTTGATGAATGCAGCAAGCCTTATAATAAATGTGAGGAGCTCTTAGTGGTAGTTTCTCAACATAAACCTAATATAATAGTAATTACTGAAACTTGATGGACAGGAAATGACACATGGGGGGAATATATGTGATTAAAATTTATTCAGTCATATTAAAAACAACAAAAAGGCAGTGGAGATGCTATTTATGTAACCTCTATTTTCAATGCCATAGATATAAGCAATAAAAAAATCTGAAATTGTTTAGATACCGATATTGCATGGATACATATCTTCCCAAACTCCCCAGGCACCTTCATCACTCATTTATTTTATAGGCCTCCAGATTCCTCACTCATGGTTACTACTCACTTAATAACAGAACATGAAGTTGCCTGTGAAATGGAAGAGGCACAGTACTTTTCATGGGAGACTTAAATCTGGGAGACAAACTGGATAAAATGTACTGCAACTTCAAACTCTGCAAAACTAGTGGTATAAGTATGTGAACAATTACAAATGAGTCAATATGCAACAGAACCAACAAGAGGCATAACAATTCTTGACATTGTGTTGGGAACGTCAAACTTGAATATTTTGAATTGTAATATAACCCACCAGTACAGTATTAGTGATCACTACTTAGTTAATTTTGATGTTATCTTCTCCTATACAAGAAATACAAACAGTTCATTTTTCTATAATTACTAAAAAGCTAATGTAAACAAAACAAATGAAGTACTATCAAAAATAAAAATTGGGTCCCATTATTATTAAACAGTAATGTAGAGAAAATGAGGAGCATTATTAAATCTGTAATGTCTGACATTTGTAACACATATATTCCATTATATAAGAAAATAAAAAATGATAAAAAAGAACATCTAAATGGTTTAAGAAAAAGATTTAAAGTCTGGTTAATAAAAAAAATGTAAACCCTATAATACATATAAAAAAATAAGACTTCCTTTCTTCTGGAAAAAAAAAATAAGAATATCCAAAAAACAATGCAAACAAGAAATTAGAAAGGAAAAGAGTCAAATGGAATTTTTTTTTTTTTTTTAGCAAACAAAATGCCAATAAAAACAATGGTAAGGCCAAATATGGCTACATAAATTCTCTAAAAAAACACAATGTAAGGTGGGACCCCTGGTACAAATAACTCTATCATAAATAATACAGATGAAATGGTTAATTTATTCAATAATTATTTCTGCAATATCAGTAATAAAAAAAGATTGATTATGAATTTGGACAGTATTTCTAGCATATACATAACATTATCAGAGGAAGAGATAAATGGAGATCACGTGATGAGCTAGCAGGGTTCAGACATCTCCGAGATCGCGCTCGAGTTTCAGCAGATAAAATAAAAGATTTAAGCTCTATTTGACCCCCTAAGCTGGTTATTGCGAGGATCCCTGATGACTAGGCGAGCCCTACATAGTGGTGATTGTCTCAGGCTTAATTGTATAAGGGAACAGATCAACTTAGCAACGGCAGGCCAGGAGAGTGAAATGGCCGAAGTTAAAGTTGAAAGTTCCAGCTCGCTGCAAGAGTGCCGGGCTAAACGCTCTAAGCCCCACCCCTACCCAGATAAGGCCGAGGATCCAAAAACAGAAGCCCAAGGAGGGCACTCAACTGCAGGATATCAGTGAAATCAAACAGCTTCTACAGGGGCTAGTTGCAGATTTTACCATACTGAAACCTGCGTTACAAGCCTTAACACAAAGGGTGGGGGATGTAGAGACTAGAGTGACTTCGCAGGAGAGAAAAACGGGGGCCATAGACCTAGAAATGATCGGGCTCAAAAGGCAAGTTAAAAAACTTGAGCGTTTGGAGGACCAAGAGTCACGTAGTCGGAGAAACAATTTAATAATGGCAGGCCTACCTGAAAAAACAGAAGGCTTGGACTGTGTAACCTTTATGCAGGACTTTCTTCTGAGGCTATTTGGTCCCTCACCATTTGGTGACTCATATAACATTGAGAGGGCACACTGGTCATTGAGAGAGACACCCCCACCTGGAGCTCGACCTCGAGTTCTTATCATGAGGTTTCTAAACTATAAGGAAAAGACTCATGTGCTGAATAAAGCGAAAGCAAATAGAACCTTGCAGTGGAATGGGGCTTCAATATGGATCTTTCAAGACTTATTGCCTTCGGTGAGAGAGAAACAAAAAGAATACACGGAGATAAAAAAGAAGCTGTATCTAGTGGGTCTGAAATTCCAATTGCAATATCCACCTACACTAACAGTGAAACTTCCGAAAGGAGACAGACGCTATCTTACAGCAACTGAAGCCTTGGAAAGCCTCAGAATTGAACTACCAGAACTATTTAAGTTTATGACTTGAAGTAAAGAGGGTTTGGCAAGAGCTGGCAATGCAGCGGCGAGTGTGATCAGTAACACCGGGGAAATATTGTGAGAATGGCAGGGATAGCTAATTCCTGATCTCGACAGCTTTTGGACTGGAGAAATAGAGACTGACTGTTTTTTACTATCGTTCTACTTTCTGTGTCTGAGGCTATGCCAGTTGAAAGTGTCAAGAAGGGGTGAATCGAAGCCCTTTGGTGGTTTATTTAGTGGGTCTGTATGGCTAATTATCCCCCTTTTTTTTTTTCAGGGGTATTGTTACTCGGACAAGATACAAGAGTGAACGGTTTGGTGGGGAAAGGCTCCTTGCCTGTTACCAAGCTGGGTTATGTATTGGTGGTGGGGCTGTTAAGCTCTTTCCTTTTTGGTCATTGAGTGAAAAGCTCTAGAAGGTGATAGCTAAAGCTAAAATCTCAATGTCGGGGTTGGGAAATGTGGAGGGTCATTCAATGGATGATATGCTGGATTTGAGGGGTTCGGAGATATCTTGAGGGCTGACTCATACACATTTCATGAGGATTGAGGAGGGTGATCAAAGGATCGGGGGAGGTAGGAAGGGGGGATACTGGGGGAAAGGAGTGAGAGAGAATCCATAAAGCATGAGGTAAAGAAGATACAACATATGAGAGTGAATAGCTGGGGCTGTGACATAGAAGATGGTAACACTTAAACTTCTTTCATGGAATGTGAAAGGTCTCAGGGGGAGAAAAAAAAGATTGGTCGTACTGCAATATATAAATCAACTGGGGGTGCATATTGCTGCACTCCAAGAAACTCACTTATTGTCTGAGGAAGTAAACCTTCTTAAGAGGGGTTGGGTAGGCAAGGTAGTAGGAGTTGGGAAAAGTAAAACGTCGGGAGGAGTGGTAATATTAATCAGGAAAACGTGCCCATATGTAATTGAATGAACCCAATCAAGAGAGGATGGTAGGGGGATATTTGTGGTGGGTTCAATCTTGGGATGCCCATTTTCTTGTGCTTCAATCTATGGCCCTACTACAGCTAAGTCAGAATTCTTTGCTTCGCTGGAAATGATATTACTCACTCCCTCAGACCTCATTTATCATGGCAGGAGACTGGAATATCTGCTTTGATAATAAGAGGGACAGGAACCCTGCCTCAAATAAACCACCTACCCCCGCAGAGAGCTTTAAACAGATTCTAGAAGCAGCAGCATTAGTAGATCCATATAGAATGTACAGGAAAGGGATACAGAGATGACTTTCTACTCTGGGGTCCACAAGACACATACTAG
This sequence comes from Neoceratodus forsteri, assembly GCA_016271365.2. NCBI lineage: Eukaryota > Metazoa > Chordata > Ceratodontiformes > Ceratodontidae > Neoceratodus > Neoceratodus forsteri. The sequence continues at coordinate 273,400,283 of CM057453.1, read as the reverse complement.
GATTGATTTTTTTGTGGTTAATAGGGAAGGGTTGAGAGGTATCAAAGGCTTGAATACTTATAATAGGGTTCTATCTGATCATTCTTTGATCCAGTTGCTATGGGAACTGGATAACATTCCCCCAAGGCCATTTCGATGGCGACTAGATGAAGGGATATTTGCGGAGGACAGTATGGTGTCTAAGTTGGAGGAGGTACTTAAGGGGATCATTCAAACTCAAATCCCAACATTAGAGGACAAGAAACTAGCTTGACCAGCTTGTAAGGTATTATATGCAGGAATGGCGCTGGAATATACCTCTAGGCGGAATAAACTGAATACAGCGCGGGAAGAATTTCTAGTTGGGGCCATTAAATCATTACTACCTTTAGAAGGTTCATGCAAAGAAATGGATAAGGAATTAGGGGACTTGAGAGAACAATACAGAAGTATATTGAACCTTAGGGCAGATCGCTGGCTGGAAAGACTAAATGCTAAATATTTGTTGCAAGGGGATGTGCCTGGCCGCGTATTGGCTCATAGAATTAAGGAGTGGGAGGCGGAAAGAATGATCATGGCAGTGAATTTTGGGGGAGGGAGTATTTCAGAACTGCAGAAAATGGCTGATGCTTTTGTGGATTATTATTCAGAGATTTATCAAGAGGGGGGTACCAGTACGGAGGTAGCAATTGAAAGGTTCCTTAATGATATACCGTCACCCAAATTGGAAGTAGGGCAAGCTCGGGCATTAGCCGCACCAATCTCGGAACTAGAGATCAGGGAAGTAATTAGAGACCTTCCAAATAGTAAGGTGCCAGGGCCGGATGGCCTGTCTGCAAAATTTTATAAAGTCCACCTAGGGACAATAATCCCTTTGGTGATAGACTTATTCTCAAACATTATGAATGATGGAGTTCCCCACCCTCCCTTATACCAAGCTTACATTACCTTGATTCCTAAGCCGGATAAGCCTAGGGACCTGGCTGGTAATTATAGACCCATTGCTTTAATCAACCAAGATATTAAAATACTTACAAAGATTCTGGCTAATAGGGTTCTGAAAGTTGCACCGTTATTAATTAGTCGGGACCAAGTTGGGTTCATGCCAGGAAGGGGGGGCGCAGGACGCGTTAAGAAAGATGCACCACATTTTGCATAGGGCCTCGTACTGAAAATCTGCTATGGCCCTGATAGCACTTGACGCCAAAAAGGCATTTGATCGAGTCTCCCATAATTTTTTATTTGCTACAATGGAGAGAATGGGCTTCCTGAAGGGTTTTCTTAGAGGCCTCCAAAATCTTTACAAAGCCCTACAGCTAGAGTCTTATGTAATGGTTATTTATCTAAGGAGTTCCTTTTGCAAAATGGGACTAGGCAGGGCTGCTCCTTGTCACCAATCTTATTTAACATTTATTTGGAACCTTTATTAAGATCACTTAATATGAAGCCCAGGGTTCAGGGGATTGAGGTTCAAGGGATTGAGCTCAAATTCTCGGTATTCGCCGATGATTTTTGTTACATTTAAGCAACCCGCTGCTTAGTTTCCAAAAGCGTTGGAAGTAATTGGGAAATTTTGGAGGTATCTAACTATAAATTAAACTTAAGCAAACTCAAATTCTCCCGCTATCGCTTACACGCATAGAGCAGACTTCAACACCTGAAGATTAACTGGGCTGGGAAAAATTAAGTATCTGGGAATCTGGATCACTTCTAGATTGGAGGATGGGGTGGAGGAAAATGTGGGCAACTTGCTAGTTACAATTAAAACTGACATTTTAAGGTGGAATAAACTTCCTTTAAATTTAACTGCTAGACTGGGACGGATTAAAATGAATCTCCTACCCAGATTATTATACCCGATCTATCTCTCACCCTATAGCATCCCGAAGGGGAGGTTTAGTAGTATTCAGAGGGTAATCTCAGAATTTCTGTGGGACTCCAATCCTCCTAGGAGGAAGCACGCTGTTTTATGCCTCCCTTACTCCAAGGGTAGGATTAAGCTTCCGGACCTCTTCCTATATTATGTTGCAGGTCAGCTGGGTGCGATGGGGCGGTGGACAAGGAGTGAAGAAGTAGAGGGATACACTCCAACATGGCTTCAGCTGGAACAGCTTATGCTAAAGGACCTAAAATTCTCCCCCGCTGCAATGCTGTTTATAGACCCGGAGGTTTTGCCGGAAGGGGGAAAGCAGTCACCAATTTATAAATCAGTTAAAGCATGGTGGGATCTGCTGAACTCGATCCAGAGGAGGGTGCAGAAGGGAACCAGAAATCAGCCGGTAATAGGAAACCCTAACTTTCGCCTAGGGGACAAGTAATTAGTGGTCAAGGCCATAATTGTCTGGCCTGATCCTGTCAGACCTTATATTAGAGGATAGGGCGGAACTACCAGTGCAAGCCAGAGCATGGGATCCTTTCAAAAGGATTCAAATTACAAATCTAGTTCAGAAATTTATACGGGATAATAAGGAAAGGGGACAAACACTATTTACTTGGACCATTTGAAAGAGATAGACCTCTTACAACACCCCCTCTCAAAAGTTTATAGGGTGTTGTTGGACTTTATGAGTGTGGAAGTTAAAGCTCAGATAGGATACTGGGAGAAAACTTTATCCCCTTGAGGCCTGAATGGAAGGAAATCTGGAGAAATATTAAGATCTTGCCTATAACAAGTATAAAACCATGCAGTTTTTATTTGCTCAAATATCTGCTATACTCCTGTTAAATTATGTTCTAGAAACTCAGACAGACAGACCTGTGTTTTAGATGTGGAGCAGAATCAGGGATCTGGTGCATGTATTGTGGAGCTGCCTATAATCCAACCATTGTGGATTCAAATTGGTCAAAAAATGGATCCGTTACAATTACTCTGAGTATATCAAACCAGAGATATGCTTGTTAGGGACATGCAAGTGGTACTAAAGAACTCAGCCAAATATCATGTGTCTCTGATGTCCTCCCTGGTTAAAGCTTTTGTCCTTAGACACTGGAAAAGTGATAGTATTTATAGCTATGACCAATGGGTTGGGGACCTACTGCAAGTTTTGGACAGACTTAAAAGGCAAATGGTAACAGAAGGAAAAAGAAGGTATATGATAAAGATGGAGAATGCTAGAGGCAGTATACTCGATACAATTGAGGAGTGCCCGACACAGGTCTGTCTGTCTGAAGGAGTTTAGCTTGTTTGATGGTTTCTCTCAGGAAAATGGGAGAATGGGACAAGACTGTATGGAAATATAGGAGCTTGTATAGTGTAATTTTTGTACTAATGGAGGCACATTACTCTCAGGAGATGGTCTCTTTCTGGATTAGCATGTTTTTACTTTTGGCAGATATGGATGGATTCTCTCTCTCTCCTAGGGACACAGTTATTAGAGTTATGTCCGGAGATGATACTACCTGCCTTGAAATTTGAGAAGATACTAGTAAGACAATTAGACCGGATTAGAGCCAAATTTCAAGGAATAGTATGGAAGGTAACATAGGCAAAACTGGATCTAAGCTTATGCCCTTGATAAAATATAACTGTGATTGTAAATAGTTGTGGGGATGTATATAGTATCCATATCCAGTTTGGGGATGTGGGCCAGGAACTAACCCTGGGATATGTGTGTGTAAGTATACTGTTGGAACAAATAAAAGATTACAATAAAGAAGATTTAAAAAAAAAAGAAGAGATAAATAATAAGATTTAAAACATTAAAGTAGAATGTTCACTGGACCCAGACATGATAACAGCTAGTATGATAAAACTGATGTCCAAATATATTTCAATCCCTATTGTGCTGCAATTTAAAACAAGTCTAAGTAGTGATGAGATCCCAAAGGAATGGAGTGTGGCAAATGTACTCCTTTATTTTAAAAAAGGAGATAGACATGACATAAACAACTGCAGACCAATCAGCCTCTCATGCATCATCTGTAAAATATGTGAGGGTATTGGAGGGTATTATTAAAGATAACATTTCTTCATCAGTAGGTAACATTGATAATGACCAACACAGTTTCATAAAGGGTCCTCCTGCACCACAAAACACTTGAATTGTTATGAAAAAGTAAGTCTTTCGACTGGATAGAAAAATACATCCGTGATGTGATTGTTTGTTTTATTTTTGCAGGGCAGACCATTTTGATATTATTCCTCATGGTGCTATTGTTAAAAATTACAAGCAAGAAGGATAAATCATAGATTGATTAAATGGATATTGAACTGGCTGGAGCACAGGACATAAAGCGTGGGGATAGATGGCATTATTTCAAGTGAAGGAGTTGTTTCTAGTGGAGTTCAGCAGAGGTCAGTATTAGGTCCATTTATTTTTCACATTTTTATAGCTGACCTAACATAAGGATTGAGTAGCTGGACAGTTAAAATATGCCAATGATACAAAAATCGACAGCACATGTGCAACACAAGAAGATATGGTATGTATTCAGGAAGATCTTGGTGCCATGTAGCTAGCTGGGCTGTCTCTGGGTGAATCTGTTTTAATTTAGAGAAATGTAAAGTGATGCATCTAGATTACAATAACAGAAATTATAATTATTACCAATGCAGGAAGAAACTGGAAAAATGGTACTTGAAAAAGACCTTTGGATCTGCATGGTTTAACCTGCTCAAGACATACCAATGAGACAATAAGCAAAGCTAATAAAATATGGTGGACTATCAGAAATAATATTAAGTCCGGAGCCCTGGAAGTTCTACTTCTTCTTTACAAATCATGTCTGTCCACACCTGTACTATTGTTCACAATTATGGGTACCTACAAAAACATGACATAAATCAGGTGGAAAAGATAGAAAGAAAAATAATCACTCTAGTGAATGGACTAAATAAAATAAATGTTAAGGAAAGATTAAGCAGACTAACACTCATATCATTAAAAAGAAGGAGGTTAAGAGGTAATCTGCATCTTATATGGGACACTGTTAATGTTTCCTTTTTTTTATTTACAGAAATAGGTTTAGAGTTTATCCAAGAAAATGCAAACACCAGGAGTCATCCCCTTCAGTTGCATTGTACTGAATACAACAGTATCAGGAGGATTTTTTTTCTGCCAATGGGTGGTGAATCCATGGAATGCTCTTCCCCATGAGATAATTCTCATCAATTCTTTAAGAACAAATTGGATGCACAGATTTGGGAGAATGAGGATTTGTGTTATTATGGGATATGAAGATGGGAGCCATCTATGGGCAATTTTGCCTTCAGCTTCCTGTGTCTCCTAAGTGTGATTCTTAATAACATTAGAGAAAACATTTGGTACAGATATTTTCATAACAGTTTGCAACATTCATTTAAAATAAACTTTTGTAACATGCAACTCAGGAACAGTAACTGTTGTTTTTAGACTATTTTCTATGAAAACAGGTTTAACGTGTCTACAGTATTTGTAATGTTTTGTCCTGTTTGATAGCAAAATACTTGAGCTTCAAAGGATAGTCTGCTGGTTTTCCACTGAGTGTCTTATTTGTTTAGTCTCAGTCAGTATCTGAATCGTTGACTCTTGGCTTTTGTCATCCATATTTGTCATAGTGGTTACTTGTAAATAGAAGCAGAGAAAAAAATAGTTTACTTGTGCTTGTGGTTTTTTTGCTTGGGTAAAGGGGTTGGGGATTATTGGGGTGGGGGGTTGTTGATAATGAAGTGTTTTTTTGTACTGGACTGTTTTTTTGGGTGGGGTACTGTATTGCATTGATTCTTACCTTGCACTATGCTGAAGATTACATGTTTTGCATGTGTGTTTGGGTTGTTTAGGCAACTTCAAATGAATTCCCTGCAGTTTGTGGAGATGGTTCCTAGAGGGTATTATTTTTCTTCTGCTATTGGAGTTGGCACTGACTTTTTTCCACTTAACATGGAACTTGTTTGAAGTTGCTTTCAGTCATTCATTTGGGAGTAATCATTTATGCTTTGCCCAGATACTTGGATAATGTTTATAAGTGGTATGCCAGAGTCATTCAATTTTTGAATAAGTGTTTTTGCACTGAGTGATTGGTCAGTCTTTTATCAGTCTGTATTACTACCTTTTCAACCATATTTTTTTAACTGTTTATGCAAGTTTATTTATTCAAACTGGTTGTTTTTTGTACCAGATTCCTGACTTTTTTCTGTCTGGAACTGCTGGTTGCCGTTTTAAAAGTTGAGTTGATTTTTTAATTTTTTTAGTTCACACGATAGCAATCATTGGGAGTAGTGTTTGTCAGTCTTGCCATCATTTTGACTACTGTGTACCAGTCTCTCCTTGTGCAAAGTGTGCTTTTAACAGTGCTCGAACTGCAGTCCTGTGTGTTTCATTCTGTGGTTCATGGCAGTGCCACAGGTGCAAGGGGTGAGCTCAAGAAGCTATAAATGTGGTAGAAAACAAGGTCAGCTTTGATCCTGGAATGATAACAGTACTATGTGACTAAATCAGTGGTGATGACAGTACTGTATAGATAAATCTGTGGTCACTGACTCATTCACATAGTTGTTATGACAAACCTGTTTATCAATAAGCTTCAGAGTCCACACCTATTGCATAAATATATCTATATCTATATCTTAAAACTAGTTAATCTTACTATTTATTAATTGATTATATTATATATATATATACAGTAACTACTCCCTTTTCTACTGATACAGTAAATCATTGATCTCAGCTATGTATTACATATTTTTTATAGTGAGCCATGCATCTGTGTTGTTATATGTTTTAAATACTACTATTATTATGTCCATTGGTCTGTGCAGAAGTGTCTTCCTTAGATAGGACTTGTCCTTGCACCTCTAGCCCACTTGTCTGTCTGCTGATGAACTCTAATCTGAAGTAGTAGTACAGAAATAAATCAACTACCTGAAATAAGTTCCCATATAATCAGATAATGCCTTCTGGGTGGAGTGCTGCCAGACCTGTAAGTCCTGACCTACTGTTAAATACCTATTGACTTGTCCTGGCCTTGAGTTACTTGGCAAATTCATAGCAGCACCCTTTATGAACAATGATGTACCAAACCTCTCTTCCAAGATGGGAATTCATGGACCTAAGGTTTGCCTATAGTCAGGCTATGGAATGTTATACATTCCTGTACCCAACACCACTCTATATTTGAGAGGGTTGGGTGTGGGATTCATATGATACCACTTTGAATAGGGAAGTACTGCCTTTAATGTATTCTTATAAAGGGGTGGAAGGGGTTCCCAATAGGATGTATACTACAAAGGCCTCATCAAGCTACTGTGCATTCCTGCAGCACTTCAGAAGATGCATGTGCCTATTCTATTCAGGCTCTGCCTCAGTACCATCTATTACAGAGTTGTCCAACCTTTTTTGGGGCGGGAGCAACATTTGAAATTTAAGAACAAGGAGAGAGCAACATCACCATGTGGCACGTGCTGTTCAACATGAGTGCACCATATTAGTCCCATATTTAACATTTGTACACATATATATATATTGTTTTAAATAATAAATAATGACAGGATTAGTCAATAGTAATTTTGTAATCAGCTTGTATTAAATATTTATAAAAACACTTTTATTTAAAAAAATATGTATTGTAATACATGCAGCATTTATATGATCCCCCTCCCACCCACCACACATCAAACAAGCACTGCTGGAATGGGATATACAGCATGTTCAGTAACTGTAAATGAGCTGTGTCTACATTAATATGTGCTGACACTGTTATAGCCCCCTTTCTACCTGTCTCTCCATTAATATGTGCTGACATCGTTATATAGCCCCCCAAAAACATAGCACTGTTTAAATGAGCACCTCTTCCTTAATATGTGCTCTGCTCTTATAAAGGTAGCCCCATCATTAGAAAAAAAAAATTACTCACTGGGAGGCAGCAAAGTGGTTTCACTGAAACAGCCAGCCAGCTTTAGCAGTGTAGAGTTGTGGATTTGATACTCTGGTATCTTGGACCACAAAACCATAGTAGTGTGGCAGCAGCAACAACTAATGAACATTTTTCTCCTCAGCAAGATTCCCCGGGAACAACTGATAGTATTCGCGCAGTGAAAGGAGCAGAATAAAAACTCAGCTAACAGCCCACAGTATGTTTTCCTCACTGAGATGGCCTGCAACAAAAATGAATGAGCTCAGCAGTTAGTACACAGCAAATTGGAACACAGTTTATTGCAACAGGTTAATTAGCATGGCAGCTCTCAGTAATTAAATTAAATTAGACAATTGGTGCATACCTCAAATTGTTGAATGCAGCAGTTCAGCTGATTAAGATTCGTGTGTCGAGACAATACTATTAAAGTTCATCCTAACAGCTGATTGGAATTTCTTTATCTCTCCGTGGTCTCTTGTCATTCATTGCTGCTCCTTGTCATCTCAGGGAGAGATACAAAATATTCAAACTTTAGCAATTTGATCGAAACTTATAAACCACAGCCTTTCTATCTGTCTTTTACCAGGGCGCAGCGAGACACCAAATCGGACCACAAGTGTAAATTAATTAATGATCTATGATTTGCTGTCCATTGTTTTGCAAGACTGCTGTTTGTGATTCTAGCAGAGATAATTACTCACACTAATTAAAGCCAATCACACTATTAGAGCAATCACGGAGTCACGGAGACAAGATAGACAAAATAGACAGATGAAATGAAGTGGTGAAATTAAGCACAGAAATTAAATGTAAACGCAAATGGCAAAGTTAAAGGGACAAGCGTGAAATATGCATAAAAGCAGTATTTTTTTCCGGAGCCGTCGCGAGCCACATAAAATGGCTTGGTGAGCAACATGTTAATCATGAGCCATGCGTTGGACAGCCCTGATTTATTATCTATTATCATCTATGCTATTCTTGGCCTGGCATAACAGACCAGTCTCATCCACATGCAATTTGTGATGTGACCCCAACCAGTTTTTTTTTTTCTCTTTTTTTAGGACTGGTGTTAATCCACTGTTCAAAAGCTTCTTGTATTGTGTAACTATGTTTGCTTCTGACCACTCTCTTAATCCTACCATGTAAACAGCGACTGGTTGCTTATGATATGCTAAAGAGCTCTCAGAATTGGAGTACCCTTCCAGTTATCGCCCCTAATGGCTCGCAGCTGTGGCTGTGTTGGTTGTAGCAGCAATGCTAATGATCAGGAAACTTCAGCAGTGTGTACAGTTAAACTCTCAAACCTGGAGGTGCTGTTATGGTAACCACCCACTAATTTAGAGACAGAATAGTGATTATGAATATCACCCTCTTGGGTTGTATTATTAACATAGGCTGACTTTGAAAACAAACCAATTAGATTCATTTCTTTCTTTGATAGTTATCCTGAACTATTTCTTTGGGTTTATTTATTTATTTATTTATTTGGTTTTTGGTACCCAGCTAAGTACACTAGACAACTCTGTACACTAACTTTGTTTTTTTTTCTCTTTTAGATATTTCCTGAAGAAGACCTAAGGTCGAAACGTGGATTTTTAACTCTATTTTCTATTTTCAGTGTGCATTTAATATAACCATTTTTTCTGCTTTTAGACAATGTAATGCCTATTTTCAGGTAAGATCTGGGAGAATATATGGAAGGATTAACATTTAATATTAACACTTTAATTTTGGACTGAGTAACCTATTGTATGATTATTAGTGTGTGAGTTCACTGGCTACTGTCAGTAACCCTGCCATGCCCAGTATTGTTCGAGCTCAATAATGCTGAGCTGTTCTGCCCATAGATGATGAGCATGCACAATTGAAACAGCTAAGTATTCCATGGCAAAAACCTGCACCTCATGAAGATAGGAACTCTGGGAGCTGCTCTACAGCAGATTGAAAGATATGAGCCTAGGAATGTATTGCTTACCAACTGTTAGGATTATGTCTGACACTGAAATGTCTTCCACAAAAATATCCCATTGGGGTTATATTCATGCAGCAAGAGTGCAGCATGAGGGGAAGATTGTCTTAGGCCTCAGGAATAACTGGATCAATCTTGCGGTGGTGGTGGTTTTGGTCTTGCTGGGCACTGTCCAAAACTGTAATGACCAAACTACTGCCCTGAAGAAGAGACATGTTACTAAGGCTTTGACTTACACCCCAGGCAGATAAAGGGGAGGGGGTCTAGCCACAGCTGCCCATTTTAATACTAACGATGCCCTCAGCCAGCAAATTCTTTTTTTTTATTTAACTCCACAGGGCCAAATTATCTCAGACAGTGCAAGCAATCACATAATGAGAAAAAGTGTCAGTGTATTAACTTTTAATATGGAGGCAGCACATGCCCTACAAGACTGATGTTTTTTTTTTCCAATTGAGCAAGATGTCTTCAGACACAAAAGTCAGTCTAAGTTCTACTAAAAAGTGTTACATTATGCTGGCAAGCAATGATCATGAAATGTATTTCTGCTACCTGCTGGCAAACTTTCAGAATGCAACCACAGCTGTTAGCCTCTGTGATACATCATGAGGCAGTTTTGTAATGTACAACAAATGCTCATTAATGCACTTCATCCTAGTGGGAGGCACTGTACTTTCATAGACTGAGACAAAAGGAATGTTTCCATAACAAAGAAGATACCCCAGACATCAGAATTCACTGGAAAATAAAAATAAGTCATCTGGAAGATGCTCTACAGCATCCCCAACAAACCTAGGCCAGGTACATTCTGCATGATGTTCAAGATCAATAAACCCATGAATCCAGGGTGAGCTACAATATCTTGAAATAGTACTCTAACAAAGGAGATCTCTGATATTATAGAAACCATTTGAAAATCATTTGTCATGGAAAGGGATAGCTGTATTCAGGACAATACACATTTTTTTGCATAAACTTTCTATTTTTAGGGATGTATTTCCTAACATCATCTTAGTCACAGTGGATAAGACCTCACTGTGCACTAATAACCCACATATTGATGGCATTTTAGCCTGTCTTAAATACCTACAAGAGAAAAGACAGCACCATGAAATCCACCCAAAACTCACTGAAAGACTTATTGAATTTCTTCTGACCCCATCACTTCAGTTTCAATGGTAAACATTATGTTCAAACTCTGGGAACAGTAATGAGAACAAGGATAGCTCCCCCAGTATGCCAGCCTTTTCACAGCACATTTGGAGGAGGATTTCCTGAAGCAATGTATACACAACCCACTTGCTTATTTCTGATACATTGCTGATTTATTTCTAATTTTGACAGAAGGTACTTACACACTCAGAGAATTTCATCAGGAACTTAACATCCTCACCCATCCTTTAAACTTTCCTTGTAGTACTCTGACATCAGTGTTAATTTCTTGGACACCACCGTTACTATCAAATATGGCACTTGCAGACCTGTATTTACAGAAAACTTACAGACAGACAGAAAGTCAGAGACACTTACACAAAAACAGCAATCACCCTACACACACTAAAAAATATGTAATATACTGTACAGTCAAACCCTTCGATACCACCAAGTCTGTTTGAGTGTGGAGGACAAAGATAAACACCAGGCTGTACTGAAAAAAACATTTATTGGGCAGCAACACTTCTCTACAGAAATTGCCAGAGCTGTGGAACTTGCTACTGTTATGCCAAGAAAACGATTACTCCAATATAAAGAAAAGACCACCACAACTGGATACCCTTAGTTGTTACATACAACTCTGAACAAGGGCTCCTACATAAAGTTATTGAGGAACTCCAACCGATATTCAGTAAGGATAGCACTTTGAAATGTATATCACAAGAGTTACCGTTACTGTCTTTTCAAACAGCCACCTTATTTATTCAACCTGATTGTCAGGAGCAAACTTACACCTGTCCAAAACAATAGAACACTAGGCAGCACTACACCCTGCAATAGTCCTAAATGCAAGACATGTGAACACATTTCCACTTCAGACTTTATCAACATCTCCCAAAACAACCAAGTTGCGATACTCAGAAATTACACATGCACAGCTCAGAATGTTAATTACTTCAGCCAATGCAAGAAATGTCTACGCACATGCTATCTGGGGAACCAGACAACCCGTTTGGAACCAAATTAACTCTGAAAGGTGTGGCACTACGCCGGCTCATCGGTGTAGCAGTTTAGTTCCGTTTAGCAAGAGACCGGAGTTCAGGAATGGACTTGGGTCACTGGAGAGCTGGCTGGGAGGAGAAGACTTGAGCATCCTGTGACTGCTTGCCTTCTCTGGGGGGAGGGAGAGGACACTGCTCACTGTCTGCTGCTTCCTGGCGGTGGCCGGGGGAGCAGCAGTGCAAGTGAGCCCCATTGCACAAGGGTGTGGTGAACGTCGGCATTAGCCTAGACGTCCGTGGCACACCATGCCCCCTGGGAAGAAAAGTGGAAACTCAGCTTCCTGGTCAGCTGGATGATGGCTGCCAGCTCCTGCCGACTCGAGTGCCCTGACACTCCAGAATCCACCTCAGCAGTGCCCGGGGACTGATTGAGAGTGAGCTGGTTTCCCCTCCTGGCATCTTCCCCTTAGAGGAGAGGGATCCATCCGGTGAAGGGATATGCCGGGCAATTCCTGGAATGGCTGCAATGTGAGGTGAGTGGAAGGGGGTCAGGGCGAGAGGGTCGGGGGGTCCTTGAGCAGCCGGATGGAGAGGCAGGCCAGGGAGCAAGGAAGGACCAAAATAAGAAAAAAGAATGAAAGAAAGGTGTGGCACTAAAATGAAAAATATTTTGAAGCCAGTGGGACAACATTTCTTTCAAGCTGATCACTCCATCTCTTTCTTAAAGGACACCAGAAATACACAAGAAAAGCAGTTGGGTGAGGTCAGACTTATTTTTCTTCACTACACATGTAATGAAGAAATGAAAGTGGACCTTAGTTTCATGATCCATTACAAAATTATACTGCAACTGCCTTCTTCTTGTCTCAGGTACAGCTCGTGGACATGTCTTATGTTTGCTATAAATATTTTAATGTGCCTTTATATATTAATATGACTTTAATATATATAACTATGTCTATTGATATGCTTGTTTCATAATTTTTGGATTTATACAACCAGATGGGCTGGTTCTCAGTGCTGAGCATGCACGTGCACACATACACACACAAACACACACACACACACACAAGCACACACACTGCACACATGTGCACACGCATGCACACGTGCACACATACACACACACACATATGCGCACACACACACAAAGAGTCTGCTGTCTATTTTCAAAAAGACAATTTGTAAATTACAATTTATACAGTAGGACTTCCATTCCATCATGCGAGGAGTAGATTTGTACTATATTAGGTTTTAAGAGACTGGTTTTCTTATCTCTGTTTGTCTCTGTTTTATTCCAGTTCTGCCTCATTTGCTTGAAGTAGTTTCTTTGTATAACTGCCATTTTTATGATGAAGAACTCTGCATACGTTTAAAGGCTTAAACATTCTGTGACTCTCTTGTTGGTCCAAAAAGGTATCAAATCACCCATTTTGTTCATCTTTTTGTACAAGGACCAATATGGAAACAAACTATTCCTTTTATAAGTGGATAAGTATAAGTGAAAGATTTTGCATTTACACATATCATTGGTCTGAAAAATGGATTTATCAGCAGTTCTTTCTGTACATGCTTATGTACAGTATAATCTTGGCTGGGCCCTCCTCCCCATAAAAAAGCCAATTTATACAGTATTTTCACATGTATTAAATTTCCACATATATGATGGTAGCCTATTAGTGTATTATCATGCCAATTAGAAAATTATATTGTATTAATGTTTTACTAACACCTTAATAACATATTAATGCCTAACAAGCAATAATAAATATTACCTATGTACATTACCACTGTATTCATGTGTTGTTAACACCTTAATAACACATTACTATGTAATACACACCATTTGTATACATAATAGATAATCCACTACAGGGCATGTGGTCATGCTCTGATATATGCATGCCTTGGTGTGCATTATGACTCATGAGGCCTGTGGCCTCATGCATTCAACCAACCAAGGTGTGCTTATATCAGAGCATGACCACATGCCATGTAGTGGATTATCTGTCTTATAAAATGGCTAGAAATGTTTTTTTGTGGGTGGGCAAAAAGTAGTCCTTGTCTGGCAGAAATTAGTTTTATTTAGGTGATCTGGTTAATCCTGCCATAATTTTGACTGGCAAAACCTCATAACAAAGTTACATGGTTGATCTTGCCATTTTCATAGTCATTCAGTGTTATCACTTTCACTTTTCTCTGTCAGCATAGCATGACCAAGTGGTTGGTGTTTATTTCGGAAAAAGAATATGTTGCCAAAGGTATAGAAAGACCAATGTTTAGTCTAAGAAGTATGTCAGCTCTGTGGTTTAAAGTCAGTGAGTTTACTGAATTTTCTGTAAGAGAACCCACCAAGTGTAGCACTAGGAGAATGAATGACTCTGTGGCACCAGAAGTGTAGATGCAAGCCTGGCTATTGCAACACTTGCTCAGAACTGCATCTACACTTCTGAAGCCACTGAGTTGCTCACTCTCCTCGCTCTACACTCAGTGGCTTCTCTTACAGAAAATTAATTAAACTGACCTTAAACCCCATAGCTGACATGCTTTTTAAACACAATGTTGGTCTAGTGATACCTTTGGCAGCATATTCTTTACTGGAATGAACACTGCTCAGTCATGCTACACTGACAGAGAAAAGTGTAAGTGATTACACTGTGAATGACTACAAGAATGGCAGGATCAACCAAATACTGTATGTTATTTATGAGTGTTTAACTATAAGAATGATTACAAGATTAACCAGATAACTGTTTGCTGTGTGGGACACCTACAGTATATAGACACAGTTTCTTATGGTTACTGTAGCCTGTGTGTGCCAGGTGTGGGGTGATCTGGCTGGTGGTAAGGAGGTTCTGAGGGACAGAAAGTAGTTCAGGCGTTAAGGCATAGTGCAATGTGTGCAATTGTTGTGGTGTAATGCAGGGTCTCATGATCTGTTTTTTCCAATGAGGGAACCTGATTTTCAGTGATTTTTCATACCCATTTTATAAATAGATATATACACTACCTATATATAATACCACTTCATTAATGGGTTTTTAACATATTAATAACACATTACTATCCAATACACTACATACCACCAAAATAACATACTGTATATAACAAGCCCCTCAATAACACAAGCGGCAAGCCCCTTAATAACATATGTAACAAGCCCCTTAATAGTAGATGCAGCAGCCACCTTCAGCTTCCCCCTGCCAACGCTATGGTAAAACAAAGTACACAGCAACAAGTGTCCAGCTTAATGCATTAAAATAAACTATGGCAAAGTCTGGCATACTCATGAAATAATACCATCTCACGCTTTGTGCTCTTGTCTTTATGGCTTGCTCGACCCCAAGATGTTATTATTTCCTTGTGTACTGCAGCTTTGCCATCATTTATTCTACCTCTACACTATGTATATATCTATATCTATATCTATATCTATATCTATATCTATATCTATATCTATATCTATATCTATATCTATATCTGTATCTACAGCATATCTATATATGTATCTACTGTACAGTATCTCTCTCTCTCTCTTTCTTCTCTCTCTCTCTCTCTTATATATATATATATATATATATATATATATATATATACACAGTACATCTATAACAATATGTCTGTATCTATCTATCTATCTATCTATCTATCTGTCTGTCTGTCTGTCTGTCTAATCTGCCTGTTAAGGAAGCTGAAAGTATAGGAAGAGACACTTGCTCACTGAGCTGGCAATCAATCAGCATGTACTGGATACAGTATGCACTCCTTGACAGCTCACTCTGAAGCTGGCTGTTGTGAGAGGAGGGCTATGCCAGTCACCGGCTCAAGAATGGGATGGGTGAGCAAGGTGGTGGGATACTGCCTGCCAGGGTGGGGGGTGTTGGAGGATCCACCAGGGTACATTATTTAAATATTTCTGTGGAGATTGCGGCTAGGAAGGGAGGTCTGCTAGACCAAAAGGGAAAGTTATTTAATTATTTATGTGGACATTGGGGATAGGGAAGGGCTTCCACTAGATCACCAGGGAAGGATACATTTAAAGTATACGGGCAGACTGGGGATAGGGAGGTAGTCCACTAGATCACTTGGGATGTGATTTGTTTAGTACAAGGGGATCAGGGATGGGGAGGGACTGCTAACCACCAGGGATATTAATTCATTTTATTTGAATGGAGATCAGGGCTCGGGAGGACTGCTAGCCACCAGGGACATGAATTAATTTTATTTAAAAAGTGATCAGGTCTAGGGTGGGTGGGAACGTGGCACATTGGTGCAAGATTCTAAACTCTCCAAGAGGACATCTAAGTATCCTTAGACAATCCCTGGCTGGTCTAACAATATTTAGAAATTTGCCCTCTGGGAGGGTTTTCTGAATACTGAATTTGGGGATATGGTGGCCTCTGTCTGCCACAAACCCTCTAGTGCCATGCCACAGCCCATTTTGAGCTGCAAGAATGACACATAGAAACACAGAAGTTGACAGCAGATAAGGACCACAAGGCCCATCCAGTCTGCCCATTGCAGCAACAGCACAAGCCACCTTTGCTGCATGCAGCCTGCATTTGCCACAGACTGTGTTTGTGAATTGCTCCCAGTGCATCATTTGGTGCAAGCAGCATCTTGCACCATTCCTACTGGTGCAAGCCCCTTGCACCATTCAGGGGGGCTTTGTGAATTCAGCTCAATATATTCAAGCAGCAACAACATATGATGAATGCTATCATGGGCTTGGCATGTTCTACTGCATCTAACCAGATCTTTGTTGTCTAGTTTGGGCATAAGTGACTCCAGCCACTGAGCCCAAACTGCCATAAAAAGTTTGTAGTCATAGATTAAGATTGAAATGGGATGATAAGAGGCAGGGAGGAGAGGATCTTTATCAGATTTTAAAACAGCAGAGATGACTATGTAATTTCAGGTGGGGGGAGAGATATCTTCCATTTGCACCTCCTGAAAGGTATAGTAATAGGGACACCAAAACAACCTGGAATTTTTTATAACATTTTGCTGGGTAGTTATCTGGACCTGGGCATTTCTGGGATTTCGCATCTTTCAGTACTGCAACAATTTCTTGAATAGAGGTTGGAAGGAGTAATCATTCAGCCTCTATTGAGGATAGTTCGGGAAGAGAAAGGCGAATAAGGAAACTATTAAGGGTGTCAAGGAGGGCATTTTTCCCGATGAGTACAGAGATGGATAGTAGTCAGTCATAAAGTTCTGAATGTTGTGGGGGCACCCTGTATAGGTATGTGTCTGCAGCTTATCTAGTTGCAAAATGCACGTTTTGGCCCATCTTGCTCAGAGGTGATGGGCTAGGGTTTTAGCACCATGAGATCCTCCATCATAGTATGTATGCTTTAAGTAATGCAAAGCTTGCTTTGTACTGTCATCCAGACATTTTTGCATTTCTTGTTTTACTTGCGCTAACTGGGGTCTGAGAGAAATATCCCCTTGATGCACAACATTTTGGAGAGCTTTCTAGCTCTGTTGTAATTCCAAGTACTGTTCATTGGCCCAGATATTCAAAAGGGTTGCGCCATGTGTAACAGAGATGCCTCAGCGCAAGTCTGAAAATGCACCATTCTGCGATATTCAGCAGGAAGCAGCTGCACCCCCAAATTGCAATGCGCAAGAGCATAATGGTAATGAATGCATGTGCAACCGTAGGGGGAGGAACCATGAATAAATGGTGCAGTGCGATATTCAACAGCTTGCGCCATGCGCAATAGGGGAACAAGCGGAAGTTGCGCGATAGCAGAAATAATCCAAAATAAAAAGGAACAAGAGAGAGGTGCAAGAACACTATAGGGAAGCCAGAGGTGGGAGCAAGGTGGCAGAAACAGAAAAGAGGGTAGCAGTGATTGGGACTGGAAAGGAGCAGGACAGGGCACACCTGGGAACAAAGAGCAACAGGACAGGAGTGGGGAGCCTGTGCCACTGTGCAGTAAAGACAGGGGAAGTGCTACAGTGGACTGAGGGCAGTGGCAGTGGGCAGGACAGCCAAAGGTTGAAGGTGTACCCGGTGCAGGGGGACCATCACAAAGGACAGCAGGGGGAATGGGATAACAGCTGCCAGGGGAACACCAGCCAGGGACATGGCCAGTGTCACCTTTCAGATGGAGGCTGTAATGAGGGTGTGGAAGGCAGGCAGTGGGGGAACTGTTTGACAGTGGGCCCGTCGGTATGCCCCAACAGGTGGTAGAGCCTGCACTAGCTTCGAGCACTATAGTGACACAGAGATTGTGGGCCAGTACCGCCTGAACCGGGCAATCCTGAGGTGGCTCTGTGAGCTGTGCAGTGATGAGATGCAGGTACCCACATGACGGAGCCATGCTCTGTCAGTGGAGACAAAGGTAACAGCTGTCATGTGCCTGCTCACCATGGGCACCTTCCAGAGACCAACAGGGGACACAACAGGCATAACCCAGTCAGCCGCGTCATGCCTACTCACACAATTCCTCAGTGCACTGCTGCCACATGCTGCGGAGTAGATCCATTTCCCCAGCACACTGGTGGAGCGCACAGCACACATACAAGAGTTCCACAGGGTAGCACATATGCCTGGCGTGCTCGGGGCCATTGACTGCACCCACGTGGCCATCTGCACACCACCTGGCCTGGAAGGTGCCACTTACATCAACTGGAAGGGCTATGCCAGCATCAACTGCCAGGTGGTATGCGATGCTAGGGGGTGCATAACCAATGTCAGTGCCATGCATCCTAGGAGAGCACATGATGCCTTCATCTGGCACCAGTCTGCACTGTGCCACAGGTTTGAGAGTGGGGACATGCCCACTGGCCACCTAGTGGGTGAGTATGCAAATCATGCAGGATGACATGGATGTTGGGGGGGGCATAGTCAGAGGTGCCATGGGTACTGGCCTTGACGGCCCATGGCAGAGCAACACTGACCACCATACTAATGTCCACATTCTACACACAGGTGACAGTGGCTATCCACTCCATACCTGGCTGCTCACACCATACCGGCGGCCCGCGACCCTATTGCAGCAACGGTACAATGAGGCACATGCCACCACATGCAATGTCATAGAGTGGGTGTTCGGGATGCTGAAGGCACATTTCCATTGCCTGGACACGTCTGGCAGTGCCCTACAATACAGCCCCTCGAAGGCCTGTGGGCTATTCATGGCCTGTTGCATCGTGCACAACATGCCCAAAGACTGTGGGATAGCTGTAGAGGTCAAAGAAGGGGACAGCGATGGGGACAATGAGGACGCCGGTGCAGATGGTGATGGGCAGCCCTCCCTTGGGCAAAGGGACCCCCGCCTGATCCGGATGTCGCAGCTGCACTGGGACACCATCACAGAGAAGCACTTCAACCAACCCAGGTAAGTCATGGGGCCATGTGCAACCACCAATGGCAAGGGCACAACCCACAAACTCGCATGGACAAACCCCAGGGGCACATGGCAGCAAGGGAATTGGCTGAGCGTGGAACCACAGACGCCATCAGGGATGGGCAAGGCCTAACACGGCACGCAGTCATGCGCACACACACACACACACACACACCACAAGATATGCACAAGGGGTAGGAGGCACACCGACCCTGACCACCACCCCTAGCCACACACAGGTCCACAGATGACCACACCCAGTGCCTGTCATTGTGCATGTCTCAGACGCTGGGCACCATTGCACAGTGGCAGACAGCATAACGCAGGCATCATCATGCACACGCTACAGTGGGCAGCAGCCAGGAGGGTGAGCACATGGACCGTGTGTGTGTGTGTGTGCAGGGCCGGGTACCCAACCCGTGCATCGCACATTGAACAACACACTGCACACAGGGCAGCGTCAGACAGTAGCCATGGTGGGAGACAGGTCAGTTACACGGCACAGTGCCATGGCCACCACGGATGCGTGGGTGGCCCCGCCGAGACCTGCCAGCTGTGACAGGGGTGGCACCGATGGTCTCCCAGGGGTGAAGCTGCAGGAACGCGACTGTGCTCGAGCAGGGGTCTGCAGCTCACCGAACATGCCTGCGCCAGGCTTGCTTGGGATGCCCACAGCTGAACCCGGTGTTGGCATGGAGGGTGTCACACGACACTGGGAACGGGGGGTGGACATGACACTGTGCAGTGTCTGTGGTGCATGGGCAACAAACTGTGTGCCCAATGTGGCCATGACAGCAGTGAATGCATGTATCTGCCTGTCAATGGCAGCGGTCACATCTTCCCTCTGCCGGGCCATCTCTGCCAGGAGCAGAGCATGGTCTCTGCTGCGCCACTCCTCTGCCTGGTGCAGAACCGCACTGAGTGCGTCCACCGCCCTGACAAGCTGCGACTGCTGATCCACGGAAGCCTGGAGTAGTCGGCTGTGCTCATCAAAGAGGTCATCCACTGGATCGGCATGACGTCCCTCATGGTGTTCCTGACCCTGCTGGGCATCACCCCTTGATGATGGGCGCTGCACACCAGAGCCATGCCGGGGAATGGCCACACACGGTGCACTGACGCCACCCCATGACACTGTCCTCCCGTCGCCATTGACCGACTGGTGACACTGCCCCTCCAACCGCCACTCGCCAGGGCTCAACGGTGCCACTGCAGTGGCTGCAACAGCCCCACCGGCCTGGATGCACACCAGTGCTGCCCCACTGGTGCAGACAGGTACAGGCTGGGACTCTGATGTCACATAGGCCTCCATGGCAGCACCACCCACTGCTATGCCTGTGCTGTTACCAGCTGTGGGGCCATCCTGCGGCCCACATGTATCACTGTCCATGATGTGAGCTCCATCATAATTGGTGAGGGATCTGGCACCAGTCCAAGTCTCAGCATGCTGGCTTCCATGGATGCTGTCATGCTGGGACACGGCCAGGGCCTCCTCCGCACCAGCTCCACCAACTTCAGTCTGGACAGACAGGTGGGCACACTGTTGTCCTGACCCTTGGACACCTGTGGAGGTGGATGGGTGCTCCTCTGTGTCCAGGGTATCGTCCTCAGTGGACGAACCCACCACCAATGACCCATGTAGATGCTCAGGAGCTGTAAGAGAACACAGTAGCATTAATGTCTCTGCCCTACCCTGTGGCATTCCCCCCACCCCCCCACACAGGGACAGATCAGGACCTACCATGCAATGATGGGCTGCCACCTGTCTGGAAGCCACCACCTGGTATGCCCTCTAGGGCACAACACCGCATGATGCTAGCAACCCTCTCTTCCTGTGGCATCAGGCGTGGCACGACCGGCTGTCCACCACCAGTCACAGCACGTGCTGCCCTGATGGCAGCCACCTTATCTTTTATCCTCCTCTTGTCTGTGCCCACCTTCTTCTTGCACTCCTGCATGGACCGCTGGTGGCTGCCATGCTGGTTGATGACACATGCCACCTCATCCCATGCTGCAGCACGGGCCTGCGGTGTTCCCCACTGTCCACTGAGCAGCGGTTCCTGGTCAAGGTAGGCCTCAAACAGTGCATCTGATTCTACCCAGGTGAAGTTGGGCCTCCTCTGTCTCCCACGTCTCTTTTCCTCCTCCTACTCCACCACACGTTCGGTCATTATTGATCCTGTGGGAATGACAGTGTTACCTCTAAATGTGCAGTCCCATGCATCTCCCACACACCACAGGCCACACTGGCAAACAGCATGCAACCCACCACAATAGACTGCAATATCAGACTATGGCTTCTGCAGCCCCATGTCGCATTTATATAGTGCAACGCATGCAAATGAGGCGAGGCTCAATTTTAAGTGGATGCTAATGCAGTAGCTGCGCCATGGAATTGCTGATGAGCTGATTTGCATATGCCAGCTGAACATCGCGCTGTTGCGCCTTGAGAAATTGTGTTGAACGTGCTCAGGCAGGGGCGCAGCTCTGTGATGTGCACAGTAGACACCACACGGCACATTTCCGGGGTGCTGACACTGATGCCTGCCGCACTGCTGACATGCTGAGCATGGGAGGCAGTGCAGGGCACGTCCACCACTGTGCCAGTGGCACTAGTGCACTGTACACATGTATAGTGCCCTTGTCCTGGGGCGCCGGAGGTGCCGTGGTGCCACAGCACAGTTGGCCACTACAGGAAGTCCCACACAGGCACCCTATCACGCTACACATGGTGAGTACCAATCGCACTGTGGCGGTCTGTGCACGAGAGACCCTTGACCCTGTGCCCAACCTTTGCCCCCTAGGCACCATGCATCTGCATGGGTGCACCCCTATTGCACTGTTCAGTGACAGTGCGATGGGGAATGGCAGCGCAGTACTGCACAGCAGCCACACGTGGTGGTCGTGCACTAGGGAGCACCATTTTGATTCAGTCACGGTCCAAAGATGGCACGGCGATGAGCACTGATCTAGAGCCAGGTAGTACTGGCAAACCTAGTCGCACTAGTTGAGCCCCATGCTGGTGCTCTCTTTGGTGATGCACCCTTGTACAGGGCCAGGAGTGCCGTGTGGGAGGAGTTGGCATTGGCGCTGGAGGAGGTGACAGGGATCCAGAGAACAGCGGAGCAGTGCAGACACCAGTACGGGACCTCCAGCGGAGGGACCCGGACAGGCTTGCCCACCTGAGGGCACGTGCCAGGAGAGATGCTGTTCCATGGCCAGGTAGGTGCTCCATCCATACACTGGTTGCATCTGTACTGGTATCACGGTGGGCATGTGTCCACCACATGGGGTGGTGGTCCATCCAGTGTGGGCAGTGGTGGTGGTGGTGGTATAGGGGTGGGGGGCTAATGGTTTGGCTGTGTGGGATCACACACACCTGGGGTGGGGGGCCTTTGCTACTGGATTGTACTGATGTTCCTCTCTCCATGTTTACACCCTAGGCCCTGAGGAGTGTCGCCATGCGAGGGAGGAGAGGCAGAGGCATGAGCCACGTCCCAATGCCAGAGGTCCCATACAGGCTCAATGCCAGGACCAGCCCGATGATGGTGAGTGCCTTACATCCAAGATATTCTGTGCATGCTGTGTAACAGGGCGGGCGGTGGGGCATGGCCACCATCCATTAACACCACTGCTGTGCACGCCACATGGTACAGTCAGCACTGTCCAGTGGCACTGCATGTCTGGGAGTGCATCACTGGTGGTCCATGCATGCACCGGGTACATGGCTGTGCCACTGCCTTCGCACTGCAAAGCCATGTCACTGTACAGCCATGGTTGTTCTGTGCGGGACTTGGGCGGTGGGTGTGTGCAGCAGTCCACATGGCTGTGTGCACCTGGGCAGGCAGGTCTTGTGGACACGATCACTGTGGGTGGTCGCACACCATCACAGGGGCATGTCCCATGGCTGTATGCCATGCACAATGGGTGGGTTGCAGGGGGCTGTGCATTCATGCCTATTGACTCTGCTCCCTTGTCCTAGGTGAACGGTGGATGGTCCAGATTGAGAGGGCGCTGCAGGAGCTGCTTCAGGTGACCAGGGCCTCCCTGGCAATGCTAGAGAGGGTGGAGCAGCATGGCGTGAGTCGGGAGGCATGGCAGGAGGCGCCATAGGAGTGGGAAGCGGGGATCCCCCTGAAGAACTTCCACCCATGGACTACACCAACCCCCCTGGACCCACCCTCACACCCCTCCTTCCCTCTCCCATTTGTTCACCCCTGCCCCTTACCCACCCCCACCTGGTTTGTGGCCCTCACCCCTTTTGTTCTGTATATTTGTACATAGTTTTGTTTATACTTACAATACATTTGTTTAGTTATGCCTACTGTGGTGGTCTCTGATTTGCAGTGGGCTAATGGTGCTCAGCTGCAGTGGCGTGCATGGTGTCGGGGGTGGTGCTATCATGGGTGTTTGTGTGTGTGTCTGTAGGGGAGGCAAGTTTGGTGTGGATGTACCCTCTCTGTCACTGTCTGTAGTTTGTGTGTTGTTCCCTGTGCAGTGGATGACTGTGTGCAGTGGTACATGGTGCATACGCTATGTCCATGGCACACCTGTCAGACCATCCATGGCCTGTGCAGCTGCCACCCTTGCATGTCTGTGACCTGCACAGTCCACTGGCATGTCAGTGGTGGCTGCCCATGCCAGACAGCCACTGTACCCAGCACGATGCAGTGTTGCCTCCTGTCACTGGTGTGGTGCACATCTGCCTCGGGTGGCACTGTTGCCTCCACTGTTGTTGTCCCACCTTGATGCTGTCACTTGTGTCTGTTGCAGGGGATGTACTCCACTGTCTGCCACTTGTGCTCCAGCAGCATGCTGGTGGCATACGGCGTCGTGGTGCCTGCACAGGATTGCTTGCACACCTGTGCTGTGGAGGGGTTCTGGCCATATGTACAAGGCTGCTGTGGCCACACACCGGGGACTTGGCTGATCTGCTACTGTGTCTCTGTGTTGGTGTGCCCTTGGGTATGGATGGTTGTTTGTCTGTGCACTGTGTTGCATCCTGTGTGGTGCATGCTTCCATGCAACACTGTGGGGTGTCTGCACTGGCTGTTGTGGCCAGTGCTGGGATGGGGTGTGTCCTTGGGAGGGTGTGCAGCGTGCTGTAACACTGGTGGTGGGGTCCGGGGCATGCTCTGTCATGTGTGTGGTACCTCTTGTGCCAATGCATGGTCAGTCTCACAGCTGTACCGGGGGGGGATGTGCATGGTGGCACTGTGTATGCAGAAGTTGCTTTGCTGTCTGCTGCTGCCCACTGAAGAGTGCTCGTGGTGGGGCTGCCTTGCATGGTTCTGTGGTGCACAGGGTTGTATTGTCACAGTGGGGGTGGTGGCATGCTTGGGGTGTTCTGCACTGTCGGGTGCTACTCCTGGGCAGGGTGTATGGTGATCAGGGTGCAGGGTGTGCTCTGCATTGGTGGGATGGTGTGGCACGGGGTGGATGGGCATCCATGTGTGACGGTTCCAGCTTGCAAGGGGGTTTGCTGCGGCACCATGCCACAGCGGTGGGTTTGTTACTGGTGTTCCTGGGCCGGTGGTTCTTCCTGCTCTCCTCCGGTTGTGCGGTGCATGGGGTGTGGGGGGCGATGTCTGTTCTGATGTGTGCTCCTCTGCCTATCCCTACCATGGGAGGTGGGCCCCTGCATCCTGTCCCTGCGCATCCCTGGTTGTGCTGTTGGGCTGCTGCCCTGCCCCACTAGGCATCCATGGTTTTGCTATTGTGCATCTGACCTGCACCACTGCACATCCCTGGTTGTGCTATGGCGCAGTTGGCACAATATTCAGTCGTATGCTGCAGGCGCATCTTGACCTGCACAGTGTTTGAATATCGCGCGAGTTGTGCATGGGCACAGTGGACTTGCGCTTGCTCCTGCTATTGTGCACCTTTGCGGTGCAGTTTGAATATCTGGGCCTTTATGTTTTTAAGCTTGTGCAGATGAGTAAGCTATCAGTTCTCTGCATATTACTGTTTTTTTTTAATAATGTAAACTTTAATAAAATTCTCAAACAAATACATACAACCCAGAAAGAAGAACAAGATTTCACAATAAGCTAGATCACAGTGATGACAGGTAATCCAACATGCGAAGAAACACAAAATAAGCAAACTCTACCTCCTGCACCCTCCACCCAGTCCACCCTTCCTGATTCATACTGCCTTGCCCTACTATGCTAAGTCATAAACTGACACTAGGGTAGACAATGACAATAAGGATATGAAAAGGCTGGTACTGCTTGATGAGCCAACAGTGAATAGCTCAGTAATAATAAAAGCTTTAAGAGGCATATCTACTATATCTATGAGGAAAAGAGGGACAACAGCATAAATAGGTGTTCCCAATAGGTTTGATAATTTTGAATACAGTGCCTCAGTAAAGCAATTTGCTTTTCAACAATTAGGGTGGACAACATTTCCTGGTGCCATTTCTTGAAATGTGAAGCAGCAGAGTCCCTCCAATGTCTAAGTAGAATTAATTTAGGCATGCTACTGTCTTAAGTGTATCCCACAAAATAGGGGGAGAGATGTCATGGTATTATTGTCAACTAAGGTTTGGGGTATGCAGTTTTTCAAGTGCTGCACTGGAGTATGGTTTTTTAATATGTCTAAGTTCAATCTCCAAAAGTTAGATCAGAGACATTTTCCTGGGGATAATTTAGTGAATACTGGGGTTTGATCAGAAAGTAATGTGGCTCCAGAATATATGTCTTGAATGGAATCAAGATGTTCTGCCGTGGTGATAAGATAATCTAAGCATGCAGAAGTATTCATTCTAGGAGCATAGTGTGTATACTGCCTAACTGTGGGAAATGCATGCCTCCAAATATCAGTGAGCCGTAAGTGGGGCAGGGTAGTCTGCAGGTATTTTTGTAAAGGAGTAAGACGAAATGTTTGAGGACATGTCAAAAATACTGTATCTGTATTTATACTGATCTTATTATTTGTGTTTCGTGATTCTAAATAATAATGTTTGTATTGTGATTTTATTGTACCACACCCAAAGTCTCAGGAATTGGGCGCTTCATTAATAAAATATCTATCTATCTATCTATCTATCTATCTATCTATCTATCTATCTATCTATCTATCTATCTATCTGTCTATCTATCTATCTATCTATCTATCTATCTATCTGTCTGTCTGTCTGTCTGTCTGTCTGTCTGTCTATCTATCTATCTATCTATCTATCTATCTATCTATCTATCTATCTATCTCTATTCATCTAACTGTCTGTCTGTCCGTCTGTCTATCTATCTATCTATCTATCTATCTATCTATCTATCTATCTATCTATCTCTCTATCTATCTGTCTGTCTGTCTGTCTATCAATCTATATATCTATTTATCTATCTATCTATCTATCTATCTATCTATCTATCTATCTATCTGTCTAATCTAATGCTGGATTCAAAGTGACATTTAGGTCCTCTACAAGAATAAGTTGCCCTTGTAATATAGGGAGTAGTTTATTAAGAAAAGATTGCACAACTATTTTACTGGATCTCAGTGAAAGTAAACATTCATTTGTGAGGGGCTTTTCATATAACATACCTGTTAGTATGCTGTAATAACCATCTGGATCTATTACTTGATCTTGGAATTGAAAAGGAATTCCTTGTGGGATTAACGTGATTACTCCTCTCTGTCAACTGGCCTTGTGTGATTAGGCTATGGATATTGGAAAGCCCATGTTCAGAAATTTTTTATGTTCCGCTTTGAAAAGATGGGTTTTCTGGACCATAATAATTTTGTGGTACTCTCATCAAAAATATTGAAGCAGTTGAGACCTTTTTACTGGACTACTGATGATGTTTACATTAAAGGTAAATATTTTGGTTAAATTAGCCATTTGTAATTATGGAAGAAACCTGCCAATTCAAAAGCCGGCCCCTCTCATCCTCAGAAAAGGAAATCTGAGCTTGGGAGAGTATGCAATAGAGCAAAAGGAGTATATAGTTTTTTTCAATAAAACCAACAAAATACAGCATTCTAGGGCAAGTCCTCTACCCTGAAAAGTTCCAAAAAAATTCAAGCCATCTGGGCTGCAGGTGAGAGCAAAAAAAACTACACAAAAAAACAGATTGTTCCTCCATTTGAACTACACAGATCTCAGAATAAACACATTTAACCTGAAAAAACTTGCCAGATCAAGAGCCATTGCCTGCCCCCCCCCCCGACCATGCATGCAAACTATTGTGCAATTGCATTGAATGGGAGTGAAGCTATTAAAGTGCAAACCTTGGGGGTTCAACATTAAACTCCCTACTCAACCCTAACTATAGGTGCGCTACCATGCCCCTATAATATAGATATAGCTATCAAGACAGAGTAACACAAAGAAATGAAAATAAGAAGAGAGAAGAAAAAGACAAAAAATCAAATTGCAAAATATTCACTAAAGAAAAAATCTTAGAAAACAATGAAAATAGAAAACAAACTAGTGCTTAAAAGATAGAGACATATATAGTTGTAGCAATCAACATGGTTAGATTTTTCCTGAAATTTCTGTGATATGTCTAGATAAATTCCTTGTCTGCCTACAGTACCACTGCAGGATCAACCAAGGGAATCTGTTAAAGAACTAGTAGTGCCAAAAAAAAAAGCAGGCAGAATGTAAAAGTAGTCTTTGATTACTTTTTTAATTCAGAAGTGTTTTTCCTACACAATGTGTTCATTAAATGTTTTCTTACCTAATAGTATTAAATGTGATGTGAAAATGCTCTACCTAAAAGCAGACATATCTACAGTAGTTCTGTTCCTCACACTACATCATCTGTATAGGATGCCACTCATTGTTACATCATAAGCTCTGCTACCCGATTTGGAATGTGTCACAGTTTACCAATTAAGCAGCAGTAGATTGGCTCTTCTCTGTTGCTTGTGATGTCACAGTCAGTTAGATCACAATGCTGGTGATATGCTGTATATAGGGAAGAACAGAACTGTGTCAGCCTCCAGGTAGAGTGCTGTTACATACATCACACCTAGTACTGTGAAATAGCAAATCTTCTATTTAGCAAAACAGAAAAGAAAAACAAGTACTTCAGATATAATTAGACCTGCCACTAAAAGGCAGGCCAGGTTGTCCTGAGACCCAGCCAGGAGGAAGGCAAGGGGAAGGGGGGAGGAGAGAGAGCAGCTAAGGGAAGGGGGCTCCAGGATAGGGGGATGTACTATGACTTCACAGATGGTGTCATCCGACTGGGGTGGGTGCTTGCTGGGGATTGGCCAAGGGGAGGGGCCAGTAGGGTTCCTGACTAGGAGTCCTTAGGGGATATTTAAGGGCATGCAGCCCTCAAGGAGCTCTCTTTTCTTGCTGTATAATTCCCAGTGAAAATACAGCACATCATTGGTAGTTGAAGTAAGGCATGGAGGGCTTTGGCCCTGTAATGGCATACAGTTGCACAGCAATACTTTATTGAATGCAATTTATAGAGTTGCACAGCAATGCTTTATTATTGAATGCAGTTTATGGTACAGTGAGTGATCTAAAGGTACTTGTGTGGGGCTTTGTTGTTCTGCGCTGCTGATGGTGTTAGATAGTTATGGGCCACACAACTGGTTTATTGTGGGGAACCAGTCCATGGCATTGTGAAAGGTCTCTGGGGCCAGTTGGGGTTCCATGGGATCAGGCTAGCTGGTTTTGTTTCCATGCAGTGGTTTGGTGAAGCGTCTGACAGAGCGGGAAGCATGGAGTGTGTGGATGGGGTCTAGGACTGAACCATGGGGATGTGAACGATTTGTGCTGAAGGGGCACCAGTGGTAGTAGCAGGCCAAAAGGCTCGATGGTAGTGGTGGTTCTGGCCCAGCAATGGCCTGCGGGGGCCTAGGGTAGGCAAGGGCTGCTCTGTGGTTTCAGCAAGTGAGAATGTGGCATCCTGACTGGGGCAGTTAGCGTGTTCGGGAGAGGCAAGGCAAGGCAAATTTTATTTAAAAAGATGCCCATCCTGGAGGCTCTGGGCACCATACTTCAATCAAATACATACAGCACAGCACAATAATAATCAATTAACTACACTGCTCCAAACAAATTAAAACAAAATTTGCTACACAATTTGCTACCGTCAGCTACAGCTACATTTAGAGTCTCTAAAACTAAAGTAAACATCAAACATTTTTTAAAAACAAATATGAACTATAAAACATAGTCCGGGAATGCCTGATCGTGCAAGTATGCCTTGAGGCGGGCCTTAAATACCGCAACAGATGGGGCCTCCCTAACAACTAAAGGGAGCAAATTCCACAGGATGGGGGCAGCGACACTAAATGCTCTGTCACCAGCAGTTCTTAGCCTCATCCTGGGAATCGAGAGGAGGCCCCTAGAGGAGGAGTGGAGGGAGCAGACCGAGACAGCAGGTGTAAGAAGGTCACTCAGGTAGCCAGGGCCCAGGCTGTGTAGGGCCTTAAAGGTAAGCAAACCCACCTTAAAGAGGACCCTCCACTTAACCGGCAGCCAGTGCAGTTGATGCAGCACCAGAGTAAGATGACAGTATTTAGACTGTCCTGTCAACAACCTTGCTGCCACATCCTGCACCAGCTGCAGTCAGTGCAGGTTACCCCCAGAGACCCCGAGATAGAGTGCATTACAGTAGTCAAGCCTGGACGTCACGAAGGCATGCACCAAAGTGGGGTGGTCCAGTGGCGGAACTAAGGGCTTGATCCTGGCGATATTCCTCAGATAATAAAAGCTAGTATGGACAATGGAAGCCACCTGAAACTCAAATGTCAAACTGCTGTCAAGAATAACACACAGATCACGCACCCTAGAGGAGGCCTTCAATGGTATAGAGCCAAGGCAAAGTCCTGTCTCTGCACCAGAGGCCAACCTATCACGCCCTCTGTTCGACTCCACCACCAGTACCTCAGTCTTACTAGGGTTCAGTCACAACCAGCTGGAGGCCATCCAGTCATTGATTTCAGCAAGGCAGTTGTTAAGCACTTCTACTGCACAAGATGTTCCAGGGCCAAAGGAAAAGTACAGCTGGGTATCATCAGCATAGCAGTGAAAACCCAAGCTGTACTTCTTAATGAGCTGTCCCAGGGGTATCATGCACACGGCAAACAACATCAGTGACAAGACCGAACCCTGGGGAACCCTGCACAACAGGTGGTCAGGGGAGGAGGAGAAATTTCCCATCACTACCCTCTGCCTCCTGTTAGATAAAAAAGACTCAAACCAGCAGTTGACAGAGCCAGCGAGTCTGCAGAACTCCCTTAGGCGGTCAAGTAACACTCGATGGTCCACCGTGTCAAATGCTGAAGACAGATCGAGGAGAACAAGAATTGTCCCCTCCCCTCAATTTCTAGCCCTAAGGAGGTCATTGTGCACCCAAACTAGTGCAGTTTCTGTGCTACGCCTCACACAAAACCCAGACTGGAGCAGCTCATAAAGATTGTGGGCCACGAGATGCTCCTCAAGCTGAAGCGCCACCACCTTCTATCTAGACAATCATACCTAAAAATGGAAGATTGGAGATAGGACGGCAATTTGCCTTGACATCAGGGTCCAACGATGGTTTTTTCAGAAGGGGTCTCACCAATGCCTCCTTCAAGACATCAGGAAAGACCTCCTCTGACAAGGAACACCGGACAATCAGGCAAACACCGGGCCAATGGAGAGGTGGAGCTGCATGGCCCAGACTGTGCCAGCATTGTGAGTGTTTACATAGAAGAACAACAAAATAATTAAGTACATAGGAAAGAGGCGAGGGGGGGGCTGGCAAGCTGCGTGAGCATCCTGAGGGAGGGGGGGTTTGCGGTAAAGCCTCGTGGTGCTGGGTGCACTCAGGGTGGTGGCCTGGTTAGGCATTGGGCCCAGACAGGCAGAGGGAGCAGAGGTTTTAGCGCTGAGGGCTCTTTTGAGGGATGCATCCACCACAATAGCAAAAAAAATAAAAAATAAGAGGACAAAGCAGTTGGGGCTTTGAGTTTTGGAGCACCTGGTCAAGCGGTGGTTAAGGACAAAAGCTAGAGGTCTCCCAAGATAGACAGTGGGTAGCTCACACTAGGAGGCCTGTGAGGGATCTAGCATTGGGGGGCCTGCAGAGTTGGGCACATGATAAGCTAGGCCTGGTGCCGCATTGGAATGTGCCTGTAACATGGTGGTTGGCAGTTGGTTGTGCAGCTGGGGGTGGTACGCCAGTGTTTTGGGTGGGCCAGAAGGCTGCATAGGACCGGAGAGACCTACCATGTGGGTAGGGCACCAGCGGAACGCGAAGGTTGTTTTCCTCTAGTGGGGGGTAGCGGAGGCACAGTGGATTGCCAAAGGGATGGGGTGAGGGGTGATATGTGGGCCATGGAGGCTGAGTGAGAGGGCAAAGTGAGTACGCTACACTGCTGGGAGCAGCAGGTGGGCCCAGGGGCCAGAGAGGCCCGGCCACATGGTGTGGCCATCAATTTTACAAAAAGGATGCAAAATGGATGATTAAGGGAAGCAGGAGCATGGGGAGAATTCTCTCAGGCATATTAAAAGGAGGCAATTAGGGAACCCAGGCCCGACAGCAAGATGCTACAGGGCATACAGGGCCTGGTTAGTCCAAAGGGACAGGGGGGATTCCTGCCTTGCTGGTGCTTGTTGAGGAAGGGGCTTGTGTATGGGCAAGCATTTGTGGGACCTCAGATGGGGGTTGATACCCAGGTCCGGGGTCAAAGGGGGGCCTGATGGGGGCTGCAGGCAGCCATGGGGCAGGCAGGTGGGCCTGCAGACCTGGATGTGCCGGAGGGCTGCAGAGGCCTGTTCGTGTGGTGTGGCTGCTATCGTGCAACCACAGGGTGAGCGGGGTGACAGCAAGAAGGGGAGTGAAGCACAGGGTATAGGAAAAGGGGGGCACATTTACCAAGTAGGTGGGGCAGTGCAGTAAACCTCAGCCCATGGGGCTTGCAGCGGTGGAAAATCCAGCTGTAGCTGTACCCAGAGTTTGGGCATGGCATGGAGTTGTTCCAGCGAAGGAATGGTGACTGGGTATGAGTGCACCACCCGCTGCAGGGGATGGAGGGTGTGGGGCAGCTAATGGGTTGTAGTATGATCTTGTGGTTTTCTCGTACAGCCTAGGTCACAGCAGAAGAGATGGCACCTGGGACATCTACAGTGTCCAGCGCTACCAAGTTGGCGGAAGCCGCAAAATTGATGACACAGATGATGGAATTGGTCGAGGTGACAAAGAAGGGGGAGGCAGAGAAGGAGGCCCAGAGGAAGTGGAAAGATCTAGTTGAGTGAGCTGGTGCTGGGAAAGGAAACAAGAGGCTGAAGAGGGTGGTTTCCAGCCCTCCAGCTGCACCTGGTGCAGGTGGCGGGCCCAATCCAGCCCCGGCAGGGCCCCAGCCAGATGGGGGTGGGGACGAGGTGGATCTGAACAATGAAGCAGATTTAAAAGAGTATATTTAGGGCCTGTTGAGTAACGTGGGGGAAGAAGGGGTCTCGAAGATGGAGCGGATCCTACAGGCCATCAAGGAGAAGGGCAGGCAGAGCAAAGATGGGGCGGGTGCCTCAGGCAGGGCACGAAAAGCTGTACGAGGGGCTGCTTGGTTTCACGCTGGGTGACCACATGCCGTCCTCCATAAAGGAAAAAATATGGAAGGGGGAGTATGTGGATATCTTTGGATTAGTGGATGAGGAGACAGCCAAGAAATATGAGCAGCGGGAATTGGTAGGCAAGTCAGAGACGGTGGTAGCGTTGGTGGAGGTGGGGCACAAAGTGGAGGAAGCCCAGTTCAAAGGAAAGAGTATCAACACATGGCAAGTGGGTTTACTGATTTATAGCACACTGGTGCTGGAGAAGCAACCAGACCTGGTGATCCCGTTGCTGATGTATATGGCAATCATCAGGGACACGTATAAGGTGAGGCTGTGCTTTGGGTGGCTTAAATATGATGAGGCATTCCGGAGGAGAATGGCGGTTAAGGGTGACCTGAGGTGGGACTGCACCCATGCAGAGTTATGGGTGAGGACACTATCGGGTTCAGCGGCAGGGCAGGTGGCAGAGCAAAGGAAACAGGTTGCACCGGCCCTGGGCACCAATGCCTGCTGGGGATTTAACAGGGCATCGGGTACATGGCCTAGCTGCAAATTGAGGCATGTCTGATCGTGGTGCAGGGGGGCACACCAGGTGACAGGGTGTCGGCAAGAGGGTGAGAAAGCCAGGCAGGCAAGCGGGCAGCTACAGGAACAGCCCTTTTGGAGTGGACTGAGGGGAGCTGGAAGGGGCCCGGGAGGCCCCAGGAGAGGCCATATATGTCCAACTACAGTTGGAACTGGGGGGACCAGGGGTGGAGAGGTGGGGTTATGCCCTGGCCCTCAGCCCCATCAAGTGTGGAGTGGTAGAGGCCTGGACAGCAGGTTATCCTGACAAGGCAGGGGCAGAGCTGCTAAGGTTGGGTTTTAAGGGTGGTTTTCCACTGGGTTTTGAGGGGAAGTGGGTGGGGATGTGGGCCAAGAACATGGGTTCAGTAAGAAGGAAGGAGGACATAGTTCGAAAGAAACTTCAGAAAGAAGTCAGGGCAGGGAGGGTGGAAAGGCCGATGCTTGAGCCCCCATGCAAGCAGTTCAGGGTGTCACCCCTTGGGGTGGTACTGAAGAAACAAGCAGGGGATTTCCGGCTCATGCATCACCTGTCCTACCCTGACCAGGAGTCGGTAAACAGAGGGATCCCAGAGGCTTTGAGCATGGTCTCTTAAGCCTCCCTAGACCAAGTGGTCGAGTTGATCCGGGCAACCGGGGGGGGGGGCAGGTTGGCAAAGATGGACATCGAGTCCACTATCCGGCTGCTACCAGTACATCCCACAGATTGAGACCTTCCAATTTGAGGGCAGCTTGTGTTTTGACAAGGCTATGTCCATGGGCTGCTTGGTGTCATGTTCCACTATTGAGACGTTCAGTTCATGAGTGTAATGGGTGTATGGGCACAGGAGGGTGGTCCATTACCTGGATGATTTCCTGTTGATCGGAGCCAGCTGGGAGGAGACACAAGGGATATTGATGGATTTCCAGGACATGTGAAGCACAATAGGGATCCCACTGGCAGCAGGTAAGACTGAGGGCCCATCCTGCAAGCTAGATTTCTTGGGGATTGAGGTGGATATAGAACAGGAGTGCTTACGGCTGCCAGTGGACAAGGTGGTGTGGCTGCGGGGGCTGCTCGCACTAGTGGGGGGGGAGGCAGAGGGTGCCACTGGTACAGGTTCGACAACTCCTGGGGCACCTTAATTTTGCCTGCAAGGCCATAAAACCAGGTAGGACCTTTACAAAAAGGTTGGGGAAGGTCACAGGCAAGGCGAAACAACCCCATCACTGGGAGGATATAAATAAGGGCATTAAAAAAGACCTACAAGTATGGGAGGTGTTTCTGGAGTTGTACAATGGTGTGACGTTCTGGCTGGAAGAATGGGCCTGCAACGCAGACATGGAGTTGTACACGGATGCAGCTTGGGGTTTCGGGATGGGGACCTGTTTTCGATGGGAGTGGATTACAGAGGCATGGTCAGCCCAATGGCAGGAATGGGGGTGGACCAAGGACATCACGTAACTCGAGATCTTCCCCATATGGGTGGCCCTCGAACTATGGGGCACCCAGATGGCAGGACGGTGCATCTTATTTTGGTGCAATAACAAGTGTATAGTGGAGGTGATCAACAAGCAGAGCAGCAGTACGCAATCCGTAGGGTGGGTTTTAAGATGCATGGGGTTGCATATGAACCTGTCTTTTAGGGCACAGCACATTGAAGGTGTACAGAATGAGGTGGCTGACTGTCTTTCTTGTTTACAGATGGAGCAGTTCCAAGAGTTGGCATCGCAGGCTGCCCCTACCCAGACTGGAATCCCGGACTGGATGTGGGAGATTGGAAGGTGAAGGCCAGGGCCTTGTACAAAGGGTCTTGGTCAGCCAACACCCTGAAGGGCTACGAGGGGTGTGGGCCAGTTTCCAAGCATTTCGTGCCTGGTTGGGTTGGGAGAGAGATGAACCAGTCTGGGAGGAACAGGTCATGTGGTATGTAGTGGAGAAGTGGGAGGAAGGGGTGGCTTCTGCCACCATAGGGGTCCAGCTGGCAGGTATCAGCTGGACATGCCAGGACCAGGGATGGGTGGATGCAGTGAGAGGCCAAGCCATCAAGAGGATGGTCACGGGCTGGCAGAGGGTGCAGGGCTCCAGGCAGGATGGGATAAGACCTATTATGGGGCCCCTGCTCATGAAGGTGATAATGGTGCTAGACCATGCTTGTAGTTCAGTGAACAAGGCCTGTCTATTCAGGGCTATATTTGTGGTCATGGCAAAGGAGGCTTTTCGGGTCGGGGAGATGGTAGCACCCAGGAAGCAGGTGGCCACTGCTGGCTTGCAGGAGGAGAATGTGAGATTGGAGGAGGGGAAGGTGGTCATCTGGCTCCAGAGGTTTAAAATGGACCAGCAGGGCAAGGGATGCACCATGGTGATGCATAGGCATATGGGGGTGGGAGTATGTGCAGTCCAGGCCATGGCGGACTATAGCACGGTGCGGGGCCACAGGTCAGGGATCTGGTTCATACACGAGGATGGCTCCGTGGTGACAGGTTTTCAGGCAGGTGCAGTGCTGAAGAAGGCAGTGGCATTCATGGGGGAGAACCCCAACGATTTTGACTCACACTCCTTCAGGATTGGTGCGGCCTCAGAGTTGGCCGTGGCAGGAGCAGGGATGGGGGAGGTTAAGCGGGTGGGCAGATGGACATCAAAATGTTACAGGAGGTATGTGCGGTGTTGACATTTGCTAATTGGTGTCCCTTTTTCTCTTCCCACAGCAGGCTCCAAGAGACAGGTGTGGATCATGGGGCATTCATTCATCTACCGGGCAGAGAGGTTTGCAGGCACCACAAGGATAGGAACACAGTTGCACCTGGGAGCGGAGCACACCAAGGTGCAATGGAGAGGCCTGAGAGGCATGAGGTGGTCGCAGCTGCTACCCCTGCTGGAAGAGCATCAGG
This sequence comes from Neoceratodus forsteri, assembly GCA_016271365.2. Lineage (NCBI taxonomy): Eukaryota > Metazoa > Chordata > Ceratodontiformes > Ceratodontidae > Neoceratodus > Neoceratodus forsteri. The sequence goes on along the minus strand of CM057453.1, from coordinate 273,364,043 downwards.
TGCACTGGACTGAACCAGACTGTATCATTGTCCATCTAGGGGGTAATGACCTGGGGACAGTGCCATGGGGGTCCCTGTTTAGGGACATTCTGGCAGATATGGAGAAGGAAAAGAGCTGGTAGCCACGAGTGGTGATAGGCTGGCCTGAGATCATATCCAGGAGGGTTTGGAAGGGAATGAAAGGGCCTAAGATGGTGGAGGTGGCAAACAAATGGTTGAACAGGAAGGTGGCCAGAGCAGTGATAGAAATGGGTGGGGATCACATCCAGCATAAGGACATTTCATGTGAGCATGAGACGGTCTATCAGTCGGATGGTGTCCACATGACCGAGTTCAGCATAGGCCTGTTTCTCCGGCATTTCGGGGAGCTGTTTGGGGCATCAATAAGGAGTGGCTGACGGGTTAACCCTCAAGGGGGGAGCCCCATCTTGCATCACAAGCTGGAGATGTGTCAGTGGAAGGGGTTTGGGAACATGGCGAAGAACCACGAGAGGGAAGACAGGACTGTTATGTCCTAGAAGTGATGTGAGACTGTTATGTCTGCTGTGTAAATACTGACTGTTTAAAAACGAATTGGGATATAAATGATGTAAATACAATTGTGCCTTTAAATAAATACTGCCAGCGAGCATCCAAAAGTAAGATGGTAGGGGCCTCAGTTATTTCTGGGTGGGAATCCAGGGACAATTATTGTTTATTTCAAAACTATCACCAGGAAAGACATACTTAGCTTGTAACATTTCATTTCCAGGTGTGTCATCAGGGACAGTAGAAAGGGAGTACACAGTACATGATGCGTAAATGAAAATACATCATGTAAGGTGCAGTCATAATATCAGTACAGTACAATAAAATAAAGTAAAAATAAATAGGAGTCTGCAGTCACAATTTGCAGGCAGAATATTCAGAGCTACATAAAATAGAGATGAAATATGAAGCAAAGCAAGGTACATGTGCTATACAATGGAGGGGACAATGCTAGATAGTAGTAAATTACCACCACCCAGATGGCTAAGATGCAAGCTAACAAATTCAGTGCAGGAGGAGGGCTCACATACAAAATATTGCCACATAGAATAACTGATTTAAATGCAGTTAGCTGGGGGTGAGTAGTTGTGCACAGCTAGCGAGGGCAATGGGGGCATCAACAAATGGAATAGAGAATATAAGAGTCAGAGATCAGGAACAGTTGCAGGCAGTAGTGGCAAAATCACAAGGAACAGATCTGAGAGAAGTGAAGGATGAGACTGAGCTGTTAGATGGTGGGGAAGAAGACCAAAGCTTAGGAAAATGATACAAAAAGGCAGCTTGGCCCATGGAAATTTTCCTTTGGGGCAGGAAGAGGGAATGAGAAGCAATGTTCTAGAGGTGGTATGAGGAAGGATGGGGGAAGAAAGGAGGACAGAGAGGTAGGGGAAAGAGCCAAACAAGAATTTGGAGGTGAAGGTAGCACAGTGTATGACATACCTGGCATCAAGGGAAGGGAGGGAGAGGGAGGAGTAGAGAGACCAGTTATGTGGACAAGGAGGCTGTCCAAGGTAAAGTGACAGAAAGAGTAGAAAACAGGGGCCAATTTAGCAAGGGTTGACTTAGCAGTGGCACTATAGGCAATGTTGCCACAGTCAAAGATAGGAAGGACCCACTTTGTGACTATCTTCCTTCAAGCAGGGAGAGGGATACTGGCTTTGTTTCTATACAGAGTACCCAGTTTGGGGTGAAGCTTGTGCTGGATAGCATCAATATCCACCAAGAAGATGAGATGCCAGTTCAGCCAGACCACAAGGTACTTAACGGAGATTACATATACAAGTGCTTTGCCATTAAAGGTGTGTGTGTGGGGGGGGGGTTGGCAATCAGTATTAAAAAGAAAGGTGTGCATCACAGTCAAAGCAGCCTCATTTTAAATATACTCACAATTTTATTCACAAAACATAAAAAGCAAATACACAGCAGCAGCAGCCTCTGCTGGGAGCAAAAGGTCCAAGGAGACAGTTTCCTTGGCATTAAGGGACAAAAAAGTTTGAGCTGAACTAGCACAGAACAGTACCAAAATCCTTTTGGAGATGGACAGCAAGGTGAGCAGCAGAGGAGTCAGAAACAAATAGCACAGTGTCATCTTCATCTTTATGAGATGGACACAGAGAAACGGGCAGAGAGGAGTCATTTAAGAATATGGAGAAGAGTACGGGGCCAAGGACAGATCCTTGGGGGATTCCTGAGGAGATAGGAAGTGGAGAGGAAAGGATATTTCTTTTTCACTTTATCTTTTTATTGAGATTTTATGATGATGACAGTGAACAATCAATACAGATAATCAACAACTACCATGAGAAATAAAGCTCACATCATATACATTGTAACATTACAAAATGGTATATACAAGTTTCAAGGCAAGTCTAAGCAAAATGCAGATCTCAAACTTGACAGAATTTATGCCAATAGGAATAACTTGTTGGTGTAACAATTTAGCAGATTAATGACAAAGTGAAACCAGCATTTGTCAATTGCAAGTGTTGCTTGCTGTCATTAGCAGTGGAAGTGCAGGAGTTAGACAGATGCAGTATAGTAATGGCAGTGAAGTATTGAACTGACGCCAACTCCACCCCCACCCCGCAGAGATGGACAAGCATTGGGGTGTGCCTTTGGGTCATCACCCATAACGGTCTTGACGTTTCACCTCACCCTACCCTGCAGACACTTACAAGTGTCGAGGTGTACTTTGAAGTGTTCAGGCTTTACACTCACCTCATTCCATAAGGAAATACACTGAAATGGGTGCAGTATAGGAGAATGGGTTGAACTCTGGGGCCAAAGGGTCCAAGGTGCACCTCGATGCCTGCCACTGGCTGCAGGGTGCGGTGGAATGGCATGAGCATTACTGTTGACAATCCCAAGTCACACTTCTGATGCCTGTCAGTCCCTACAGGGTAGGGCGTTATGGTTGAAAACCCTAACACCCTGGGCATTTCTTGGTATTTTTACTCCAAGTTTTCAACATGGGCTTTTTATGATCCCACCACATGAACAGTGACAGTATCAGTTCGTTAACTGAAAGGTGATTTTGCACAGCAACTGCACCATTTGGTGCCACAGGTGCAAAAACACATTTTGAACAGGATGTAAAATGACAGCTGTACTGTTCATGAGGAGGTGTAAAAAATGGATACGTTGAAAATCTGGAGTGAAAATACAAAAAAACTGGTGAAGTCACGAGTGTGCATAGAAACTGCACAACACACACCCGTAATGTAATTAGTTTTGGCATTTTTTTACAGCAGATTTTCAACATAGGCATTTTGGGACCTCCGCTCATGAACAGTGTCACTGTGATTTTCTTAATCTATCCCGAACACTGATTTTCCACAGCGACTGTGCTGTTCTGCGCCAGAAGTGTGAAAATACGTTTTGTCAAGGGTGTGAAAAAAGATAGCTGTAGGTGGTAAGGAGGTGTGGAAAAATGCCAATGTTTAAAATCTGGACTGTAAAGATTACGAATTTGTGAACTTATGAGGGTGAGTGGAAATTGTACAATGCACGCTCATAACACAGTCATTTTATAACAGTGTCAATGTGATTTTCTTAATCTGTCGCAAACATTGATTTTGCACACTGACCATGCCACTGTGCGCTACATGTGCGAAAACACATTTCGGGTGAGATGTGAAAAATGACAGTTGAACTGTTCATAAGGAGGGGTGGTAAAATGACAATGCTGAAAATCTGGAGTGAAAATATTAAAAATGTTCATAATACAGTCATTTTGGGGAATTTTTTCACCAAGTTTTCAACATAGGGTTTTTGGGGGCCTACCTCATAAACAGTGCCACTGCAATATTCTTACTCTGTCCTGAACATTGAATTTGCACACACTGACTGTGCCATTGTGTGCTACATGTGCAAAAACACATTTCAGGTGAGATGTGAAAATGACAAATGTACTGTTCATAGGAAGGTGTGGTAAAATGGCAATGATGAAAATCTGGAGTGAAAATATTAAATGTGCAGAGTTATGAGAGTAGTAGGAACCATAGCGCACACTAACAAAACAGTCATTTTGGAATTTTTCACCAAATTTTCAATATAGGGTTTTAGTGCTACCTCATGAACTGTGACACTGTCATTTCATCAATCAGTCCTGAAAGGTGGTTCCATTCAGTGACCGCAAAATCACCTTTCAGGACCGAATAACAAAATGACAGTAACTGAGTTCATGAGGTGGGGTCCCAAGAACCCCATGTTGAAAATGTAGTGAAAAAATTCCCAAAAATGGCCAAGATATGTGCCAAAGTTGAAAAAAAAAACATTTATGCTATTACACAGCTTACCAGCATTTTTTCAGTTCATGGTTGGCTTTGAAGAGTGCAGACGTGTTTCTGGTCCACCGAAGATCATCACGCTGCGCTCTGGAGGTAAGTATGGGGTGAGATGGGGGTGTGGGGAGGTGCGCTACACAGAGGGTGGGTGCGGTTGGGAGGGGGCAAAAGAATCAATGAGGGACTTTTTTTTCTTCTAGGTGTTTTTTTTTAAAGACGACAGGGGACTTTTGCCACACTGGGGTGGGCTCCTAACATGGCACCAGGCAGTTTGTTTGGGGGGGCAGTGGAGTCAACGGGGGATTTGCCACCCCCATCAGCCATACAGTGTGCTGGGTGGGGAATGCATGAGACATCGGGGGTGTATTATGCTGATGGGGATTGGGCTACTCCGTCGGCAAATGAACTGGGGAAGGGGTCATGCAGACAGGGGGATTGGGCACACCATCTGTTTTTTTTATTTTTTATTTATTGAAATGTTTCATCAGGAAGGCACACTGAATGGCAAGTGGCAGCTTTCCATCGAGCTTCCTGGGGACTGTGAGAGGCCGATGGAGAAGCCGTCACCATGGGGACACCATGCAATCAGCTGTTTTGGTAGCTTGTGATGCACGAAAACAGCTGATTGCGTGGTGACGTGGCCGAATTTCTTGATGCATTGTGGCTTGCTCCCTAACTGCTGACTGACGCAATGTGTTTCTTGCACATGCATGCAATCAACACAAAAAGATGATAAAGGAGATGAGATTTATCTTAGAAATAAAGGCCTTGATTATATATAGCCATAGTACATACAAAGAAATGATTACTATTTATTTTACAAACAAATGTGAATGCTTGTACTGTATAATATCTGTATTGAGATCAATAAGAGAAAAGGTAAGAAGAGGAAAATAGGGGAGTAAAAAGGGAGAAAAAACGGATAAAGGAGAAAGAGAGAAATATCTGTAGAGTGGAGATTAGGATATTATATGTATAAAGAGAAAATTGGGGAAGTAATAGCTCTTATGTCACATTGTGTGTGTTGCTAGAAGTATTAATATATTTAAAATAATCCTGCCAGCATCTATCAAAAACTGTGAGTCCGTTAGAAGAAGCATGGGACAACAGAGGCATTTTGAGTGAGATTTTGAAGAATATCTGAGAAGGTAGAAACAGTGCTCGACTTCCAGTTCATAAAAATGAGATGTTTAACAAGAAGGGATAGTATATTTAACCATCTAAAGTGAGCATGGGAAGGTGTAACATTGTTAGGGGTGAGGATACTTAACAAGAAGAGTGTGTGGTCAAAGAGAATTTGTTGTCCAGTCACTTTAGTGGCAAATAGATAAACTTGTTGCCAGAGCTTGTTAATAGGAATACAAGACCAGAGAATGTGAACTAAATCACCACCGGGTATGTTACATCGCCAACAGTTATTATTGTTTATGAGTACCATACGCTGTAAGACAGAGGGGGTTCTGTACCATAGGTGTAGGACTTTATTTGGATTAAGGAACTGCGAGCATCTTTAAATGTGCTATGAGTTAGGCACCAACAGGTGTGCCATTGTATCTGGGAGATATTGTAGTTGAGAAGGGTACTCCATTTGCATTTTGCAGATAGAGATTGATCTGGTAATTTGTCTCTAATGGCTTTATATATTGTACTGTTCCATTTAGCTGAGAGTGTAACCCAGTGCGAGATATGTTGATTGTGTAGAGTGTTCTTCTTGATATAACAGGAGAGGGAGTAATAGGCAGATCTAAGTTGCAGATATTTCCAGAAGTCTTGCTTGGGAATCCCCTAGTCTGACTGCAAGTTCAAAAAAGATTTTAGATTTAAAGAGTTCTGTTCAAGAATATCACCTATGGAGAGTATACCCCTGTTTTGCCAAGTACGGCAAAATATAGGATCATTTTCCAAAGATGGAAAGGATATTTCTAATATGGACAATTTGTGACCTGCCCTCTAGGTAGGAGTGGAACCAGCTGACTGAGGAGGCAGAGAGCCCCACTGCCTAATACTTGAAAAGGAGAGGGGGTGTGACACAGTGTCGAAAGATTTGACCAAGTGGACAAGAATAGCAGAAGTAATTTTGCCCTAATCCATATCAGACAGGTGGGTGTCAGTGAGTGGGACTTCCTGAAACTGGAAGGGAGTGAAAAAAGAGGAGAGGCATCAATGAATAGGTGAGTTGTGAGTGGACAAGATGTTCCTGGCACTTGGCCATAGGGAAACGGGATGAAAGTTTCCTGGAGAAGAAAGATTACTCCTTTTGTTAGAAAGATGACAGTAGCCCATTTCCAGGCATTGGGGACAGGGGTAGAGGAGAAGGAAAGGTTAAGAAGAAGAGAAATGGAGAAAGTTATGGCCAGTGCAGAGAGGTACAGAGACTTGGGATCAAGGCCACCTGGGCTTGTACTGTAGTGAAAGTTGAGAGCAAAAGGGCCTTAAGAGAGGCTGAGGAAGTGATAGAGAAGAATATGTTGTGTAAGGGAAGAGAAGAAGGGTGAAGGAAGGAGGGACCAGGAGACAAGGCAGGGAGGAGGAAAGATAGGGAGCAGGTGAAGAGGGAGTTGAAAGAAGCACCAATGGTAGTATGGCCAGTGATGTAGAAGTTGTCAACCTTAAGGACAGTTGGAGAGGACTGAGTTGGCATTAGGGAGGAGAGGGAGTGGATAACATTTAGGAACTTTTAAGGAAGATTAAGGTTGGTTGAAATGTATATGTGAAGTAAACAGATTTTGCAAGTCTGGCGCATCTGGTGCAGGCATTGCAAAGTGTTTCATAATTTAACAGTGCGGCAGGGGATCCGGTGGTCATAGAGGATTACCAGACCAGCTCATATGTTCAAAGGCAAGCCAGCAGCTCAGTGGAGAGTCAGGAAAGGTGAGAACCTCAGACCCTGATTTTTCTTAGGACTGATTTGACAACGGTGGCTGTAGAGATGTGGGATCAGTCAGTGGCCAATAGGTCTGCATGGAGGAAGGATAAACCCAGCCACCTGAAGGACCACAGGAAGATGACTTGGGGGGGCTGGTGGATTTGAGATGATGGATCTTACACACACAGTAGAACATATGATGGTCACTGAATATATCTGAGAGTATACCTGCGTTCACAGTACAGTGGGTGTGAGAAGAGAATACGCTATCCAGTAGTGGGGTTTCAGGATTTATGATTAAGATGGGGAGGGGTTCAAAATTAGTTGGGATAGCAGGAGGGATTTAACAATCTGGCTATATTTGCACACTTAGGGGGAGAGCCAATTAGTGGTAAAATCCCCACATGCCAGCTAGTCACCAGATGAGGAGTGGAAGCAGATGTAGGAAAGGAGTTCAGTGACTGAACCAGGAGATAGGCAAGAGCAGCAGTACTCCAGCCATAAAAGTTGGGAATATGTCAGGGAGGGAGAGTTTGAGGAGTAGCAGCTCGTTGGTGGAGGAGGGCAGGACAGATAGCACAGGCACAGATTGGATGCTGGAGGAGAGGTAGATTGCAACATATCCACCTCTCTTGCTGCCATCCAGGCTAGCTATGGATTAACCATGTAGGACCACTGCAGACTCTTGGATCTTGTGGGACAATCAAGACTCTAAGATAATGAAAACATCTGGCTGGAGGCTGATCATAAGGGGCTACAATAGATCCCACTTAGGGAGAAAGCTGTGGATGTTAAGGCTGGCAACCCACAATCCTTTGGGAAGTTACACTGGTGAGATGGGGCAGGACCAGGATTAAGCTTGATGTCCCTTGTTACCAGGAGTAGCGAGATCACAAGAAGTTTAATGGAGCCACAGAGCTGATTTAAGTGAGGCATGAGGGATGGAAAGAGGGGAGTGGTATAGAGGGGGCAGGAGGTACCAGAAAGCTTCCAAGAGGAGCCAAAGGGCAGGTAAAAGGCAGCACCCAGGATGACAGGTTGAGTGGGGAAGGGAGGAATAGAAGGGATGAGGAAGGGCAGGTGGGACAGGAAGAAGAGTGGAAGGACTGGGAGAGAGGAAGGGAAGGGCTGTGGATGGAGGGAGAGAGATGAGAAGATTGAATATAGCATGGGTGTGAAGCAATGTGGTGGATGAATCTAAAAGTGTGGGAACACCAGGGTGGCAAAGAGGAGGGCTGGTCTTGCCAGATAGGGTGTCTAATCAGAACAAAGGCCTAACCAAGAAAGTAAGTCTTGCAGGTTCCTCCAAATAGTGAGGAAGCCATGATAAACCAAGTAGGTTGGCTGCAGGATTGACACAGATAGGGTGGATGCCTAAATAAACAATTTAGGTTGGATGAGGGCTTCACCCAGATAGGGTGGAAGCTAGAGCTATGCAAGAAAAACCCTTCAGCCAGTGGAATTTGCATGAAAGTCAGACTTTCACTTCTGTGATAGTTCTGAATGACAACTTTCATGGACATTCCAACCTAGAATGGCGGAATAAATGTATGTACTGCAGATTAATGCGTTAAATCGCTGAACAACATTCTGCAAAATGGGTCACTGTCAGAGGTCACTTCTGCAGAATTTCTTTTGGCAGTTTAATACATTAATCTGAAGTTCATACATTCATTCCAGTTTTGTGAGTCAGAGAACTGCAGAATAAATGTATGACATCTGTGTTATGTATCACCGCCCCCCCCTCCAGTTTATGCACGTTTCCAATCCTTGGTATCTAGTGGCTCCCCCACCTTGCGATCGCTGACCGTATAATAATTTTGGCCCTCATTTTCAAAAGGTTAGTATGGCACAAACCAGATTTGGCCACACTAACTGGAAACAGTGCCAGCCATCGGGGGTGTGGCTATATTCAAAGGCCACCTATGCATGGCACATCCCTGACAATGCCATGGCACACAATATTGTTCTGAGCATAGGCAAATGAGGAAGCCTCCATACATACACAGCACAGCACACTATTAGAAATATTTAAGACATGCTAAATGGCCTCATGTGTGGTGCAATTTAACAGTTCTGAATCCCAGCCCTTAACAGTACACAGAGGGGGTGGGTACCCCGCACAATCTACATGCACTGTCAAGGGTTGGCTACCCTGGTGGTCCAGTAGTCCCTCCCCAGCCCCAATTCCCATCCATGTTAAATCAAAATTACCCTGGTTGTCCAGGAGTTCCTCATTCCCAACCCTGACCAGCCCATATCTGACAAACCCCATCTTTGGTGGTCTAGTGGACCCCCCACCCCAGCAGATAGTGCCCTGACCACCAGGGTTATTTTGTTTTAGCATGGACAAGGATCGGGGTTATGGAGGGAACCACTGGACCAATAGGGTTATTTTGTTTTAACATGGACAGGGTAGGGGAGGGAACCTCTAGATCACCAGGGTTATTTTTTTATTTACATTGGATGGGGATCGGGATGGGGAGAGACTGCTAGAACACCAGGGTGGTTGCTTTTTTTTTTACCATGGATGGGGATTGGTGCTGGGGAGGAGGGACCTGGCCTTGTGCACACAGCTGCTGCAGCAGCATGCAGATGAGCACGTAATGGCATGCAAATGGCCCACTAGTGCCATGCTTGCCCACTGGGCTCATCTTCATGTTTGGGCTGGATATCACCCATAGGGGTCATGGCAATAACCAGTGTGTGTACCATGCTTTACTTCTATGGGTGGTTTTCAGCCTGGCACCCTGGTAGTGAGGCACAAAGTATGGCGACTGCTGGCTGTGCGCCATGCTACCATGGCTCATTATTCAAATAGATAGCATGGTCAGTTCAGATCATGCTGTCCATTTGAATATGGGTCCAGAGCCGGATGGCCCTATTTTTTCATGCAGTGACCCCGTGTGCATATGCAGACTGCCGGCTCTGAATATGGGGCCCTATTTAATGTTTCCTTGGTGTCTAGTGGCACCTCCTACCATATCACCTCCAACCCCATAAAAATGTTATATTTCCATGGTGTCTAGTGGCAGACCCCACCCTCCATTCTCCATAATAATGTAATGTTTTCCTGGTGTCTAGTGGCACCCTCAACCTCTGATCACTAACCCTCTTTTAATTTTACATTTCTGTGGTGTCTAGTGGCACCCCCCCACCCTCTGGTGTCAGTCTCAAAATAATTTAACATTTTCCAGGTGTCTAGTAGCATCCCACACCCTTCAATTACTGGATACATAAAAGTTAATGTTTCTCTGGTGTCTAGCGGCACCCTCACCTTCTAGTCACTGGCCTCATAATAATTTAATATTTCCCTGGTGTCTAGTGGCACCCCTCACCCTGCAATCACCAAACCAATATTTGCTGATGTGCCTCTGTCCTCACTGCTAACTCAAGTGCCTGTCACAAGTTCACAACTGCGCTTGCTCCTTCTTAGTCTTTACATCATGCAGTAGTCATTGAGGCAGTCTGTCTCCATGACTACTGCACAGTGTAAAGAAAAAGAAGGAGCAAGCACGCAGTTGCAAACTTGTGACAGGCACTTGGGTTAGCAGTGAGGATGGAGGCACACATCAGTAAATTCAGTGGCAACAATTGTGGGAGGTGCCACTAGACACCAGAAAAATGTTAAATTACTAGAGGGATAGCGATCAGAAGGTGTGAAGTGCCACTAGACACCAGGGAAATATTAAATTTTAAGTGGCTAGGAATTAAAGGTTGCAGGGTGTCACTAGACACCAGAAAAATGACAAATTATTATGGGCTGGCAATTGGAGAGGGGTGCCCCTAGACATCAGTGAAATATTACATTTTATGGGGTTGACAATCAGCGGGAGAGGGTGCCACTAGGAAGCAGGGAAATGATAAATTATTACAGGATGGCAATTGGATGGTGGGGGGGGCACCACAAGACACCAGGGAAGTATTACATTTTATGGGGCTGGCAATCAGAGGATGGGGGTGCCCCAAGACACCAGGGAAATGAAAAATGTTTATGGACTGGTGTCCAGAGGGTGATGGTGCCACTAGACACCAGGGAAACATTAAATTATTAGGGCTGGTGATCAGAGGGTGGGGGGAGGTGTCACCGACACCAGGTAAAGTTTTTGTTCTGTACTAGGATGGCATGGAACTGAACTGTGGAATAATTACATGAATTTTAGATTAATGTATTAGTTCCACAGTTCGTGTGTATAATTATGCAGTCAGCAAGGAAATTCTGCAGAACATGGCAAAAATTAATCAAACACATTTGGAAGACTTCCAGGTTAGCCACAGTGGAAGTACAGAAAATTCAACTCAACTTGGTAAACTTTTGTGAAAGTTCTGCTAAAGCAGAATTTACAACTTTCAGCCAGCTCTAGCTGAAGCCTAAATAAAGAGTTTGGAGGATGTGGGTTTGACCCAGATAGGTTTGAAGCCTACACAAACAATTTGGGGGGATGCCGGCATCACCCAGAAATGATGGAAGCCTACACGAACAATTTAGGGGTATACAGGCTTCACCCAGATAGGGTGGAAACTATAATAACAATTTTAGGTGTGGGATGTGGGCTTCTCCTAGACAGGGTGGAAACCAAAATAATTTTATTGGAGGATGCAGGCTTCACACAGATAGGATGGGAGCCTTATAAAACAGTTTAGGGGGATGCAGGCAACACCACGACAGAGGAATCCTAGATGGCCCAAATGGTGTGTGTGGGGGGAGGGGGGCTTGCCACTAAATGCTGTGGGTAGAACAGAGCAACAATCACAGCAGGTGGAAGGGGTACTAAAGGAATACCCCATTCATGCAGTATAGGGTGGACAGCTAAGTCTAAGCAGGTAGCAATTACAACTAGTAGTTACAATTCCTGATAAAAATCAGAAGCAACAGTTACAATGCATAGTAGTGCCTACTGAGCAGAATAGGATGAGCAATTAAAATTGGCCCCAGTTTGTGGCAGTAAATGAGAGGCATTTTCTTTTTTTGTAGGTACTTTTTGCTTCTCTGCCCCCAGCTGCCCCCTTCTGACCAACCTCCCCAGCCCCGTCACCCCAGTATCACCAGGATTTACCCCTGCCAGGTCACCGGGTGTGGAGCCTATGAGAGGTCAGTTGTCATCCGCAGCTGGAGGTGTTTTTCTGCCATTTTCTCCCTTCCCATTGCTGGGCTGCACATGCAGGACAGTGCACACAGGGCATGCATGCATCCACTGAAGTCCCGCAGCACCCTCCCTTCTTCTTGCCCCTCTGACCCGCACTACCCTCCAGTCTTCACCTGGAAGTAGTCATTCGGCAGGAGTGTCACACCACACTTCCCGGGAGAAGAGAGCTGTCCAGATTCTTGATCCTCTTCCTCACCTGCCAAACCCCAGTGGCCCGTGCTCATTCCCAAACACAGGTCACTGGCGTGGTGTGAGGTGTGGCATCCAGTGCCTCAACCCTCAGCACCACTGGGCCAGGTTCAATGAGAGGCATTTTCAGTTTCCTAACTAGTAGTAGGAGCAACACATTACAGGTTACAGTAAAGACTTATAGCATTGCAGGGTGGAAGTAGGGCAGAGTTTCCTTGCATCCTGGCATCTCTTTCTGGTAACTCCCCTCGAGAACCCCCATTCTTGCTAGGCCACTCATTCTCAAACCATTGCATGCAGGGTCCACTGGATGCATGAGGGAGTAAAAGGAGCAATGTCCCACCCTCACAGAGCCACTTCTCCATCCGATTGGCTTGGAGCAGATTCCTAGAAAGTACAGATCCTGCTGTACTTAGCTGACCTGAGGATTGGAAAATGGTGCTGGGGAGCCATGGGCAGAGGGCCCCCAAGATGGTGACTACTGGCCACGTGGCTGTTAACAACATTGGCTTCTATTTCTAAATGGAGATTCTGAGACACAGAGCAGCAAATAGCTGATCGAAATTCCAGCCCTCACTTGGCCACTCCACCTTCTGATTGTCTCAAGAACCCCCATTCTTGCTAGGCCACTCATGCTCAGACCATTGCATGCAGGGACCACTGGATGCAGGAGGGAGTAAAAGGAGCAATGTCCCACCCTCACAAAGCCATTTCTCCATCTGATTGTCTTGGAGCAGATTCTTAGAAAGCACAGCTCCTATTGTACTTAGCTGGTCTGGGGCTGGGAAAACAGTGCTGGGGAGAGCTGTGCAGGTGGGATGAGAACCTCCAAGTTTGCGACTGCTGGTTGTGTGGCTGGTAACAATACTGGCTCCTGGCTCAGACTGGAAAGCCTGAGACATGGAGCAGCAAACATCTGATCAAATGTCCTGTCCTGACTCAACTGCTTCTCCATGTGATTAGCTTTGAGCAGTTCCTTAGAAAGAACAGCACTTGCTGCACTTAGCTGATCTGTGGCTGGGAAAATGGTATTGGGAGCCCTGTCCAGGTGGGCTGACATCCCCCAAGATGGTGACTGTCTCCGTGGGACTCGAAACAATGCTGGCCCATGGCTCTGACTGGAAGGCCTGAGACATGGAGCTGGAAATTGCTGACCAAAAGTCCCATCCTCACTAGGGCACTCCTCCATCTGATTGGCTTGGAGCAGTTCTTCTGAAAGTACAGCTCCTGCTGTATGTACATAACTGATCTGAGGCTGGGAAAATAGTCCTAGGGAGTCCTGTGCACGTGGGTGGAGGACCACTGAAATGGCAACTGCTGGCTGCATGGCTAGCAACAACATGGCTCCTGGCTTTGACTGAGCTACCAACAGCTGATCAAAAGCCACTCCCCCTCTCAGCCTCTCTCCATCTAATTTACTTGGAGCAGTTTCTTAGGAAGTACAGCTCCTGCTAAACTGAGCTGGTCTGTGGCTGGGAAAACAGTGCTGGGGAGCCCTGTGCAGGTGGGCTGAGGGCCCATATGATGGCAACTGCTGGCCACATGGCTAGAAACAGTGCTGGCTCCTGCCTCTGACTGGAAAGCCTTAGACACATAGCTGCAAATAGCTGATCAAAAGTGTAGCCTTCACTTGGCCAGCTCCTCTGTCTGATTGGCTTGGAGCAGTTACTTAGAAAGTAGAGCTCCTGCTATACTTTGCTGGTCTGGGGCTGGGAAAATGATGCTGAGGAGTACTGTGCAGGTGGTTAGGGCCTCCAAGGTGGTGACTGTTAGCCACATGGCTGATAACAATGCTGTGTCCTGGCTCTGCCTGCTGGTAATGGATATCTGACCATTTCAGAAAGTTACTATTAACTTCAGCCACTACCCATAGCTGGAAACAATGCTGGCTCCTGACTCTGACTGGATAGCCCAAAACACAGAGCTGCAAACAGCTTATCAAAAGTCCAGCCCTCACTTAGCAGATTCTTCCATCTCTTTGGCTTGGAGGAGTTCCTTAGAAAATACAGCTCCTGTAGCCGGCCCGGTGGCACTGAGGGTTGAGGCGCTGGATGCCACACCTCACACCACGCTGGCGACCCGGGTTTGGGAATGATCCTAGGTCGTCGGGGTTGGCAGGGGAGGAGAAGGATTGAGCGTCCGTCAGACTGCTCTCCTTCTCTGGGGAAGGGGGTGGAATGCTCCGGTGGCCTAGTGGCCTCTAGCAATGGCTGGGGGCAACTGGAGACCATAGGCAGAGTGGGGGGATGTGCTGTGGCAGACGCCCAGGAAGAGGTGTGTGTGATAGCATATGTGCTCCTGTCCCTTGGTGTCATTGCACACCACAGACGTCCATGGGGAGAAAAACAGAAAAATATGGCCACCAGTCGCGGCGGCTTGATGGCCGTCTTTGAGAAGGACTTGCTCGGTGCCGAGGGTATGTGGCTCACTGGATCCAGTCTTGGTGTGAGAGTGTGAGGGGAGCTCTCCACCTCCCCACCACAGGGGACTAGCCGTGGGAGGTATGCCGTGGGCCTGAACATGGAGCCGGGGGGTCCTTGGGATGGTGGCCGGAAACCTTAGGAGGATGCCTGTAAGTGTGAGGTAGGCAGGCTGGTGACCAGGGGGAAAAAAGTACCAAGGAAAAAAAAAAAACAGAAAATACAGCTCCTGCTGTACTTAGCTAGTCTGGGAAAATAATTTTGGGAGCCCCGTGCAGATGGGCTGAGGACCTCCATGATGGCAACTCTTGGTTGTATGGCAGTTAACAATGATGTGTCTTGGCTCTGACTCATGTTGAGTGATAACTGACTAATTCAGAAAGTTACTGTTAATTCCAGCCAGTACAAGCTCTTTAAGAAATATTGTGAAATTGTCTGAACTTCATGGGCAAATTAAATTTTCGGAACAGCTCTGTTCTGTACCACGTGGCATTGCACATTCTGGATGGATGATATTTAGAAGATCATGTAAGCAATAACACATGACAGGGTGTGTGGTTCTAGGGTAATTTCCTCATACCTCCCCCCAAACTCCGTGGCTTGGAGGCATGAGGCAATAGCTGAGTGCCCCTCAACCATGACTGTTGTAGGGAGAAGTGCAGTAGTAAGCCAATAACTGCAAGCCCTAAAATGTGTTATTGTGTTTATAAAATGGCACCAAAATAATAAACGAAACAAAAAAGATGAGACTAAATAATTTTTTAAAATATGAATAAAAAGTCTTCATCACTGGAATATCAGTTCTCACACAAAACAACTAGGTTTGCCCCTCATATAGGTCAAATTAGCTGGCCAGTAAGTGACTCATGTTGTTAAATGAACTGTCTTTATCCCCCCAACTGTCACAGTTACTGAGAATTCTGAAGCAGTGTAGTTCCAAGTCTTGCAATGCACATCCCAGACTCATGTGGTAATTTGTCAGTGACTCCATAGGTCTGGACAGCAATTCACCAATCAGATCACTAGACCTTTTTTATAAATATAACCATCTCTGTAAAATTGTTTAACACTTTTATAAGCTGTGCTGTATTACTGAAAATGTAATGAAAATTGTTTTGTAAAAATGATGAGACAGAGACAGGTTTGCTCTCTCTATATATATATTTATAGATAGGGGATATGACATGGCCTGAGTGAAGATATCATATTTATCTTCACGAGAGGCCAATGATATCATGATATCTCACGAGTGGCGAAGCCACGAGTGAGATATCTTGATGTCATTGGCCTCGAGTGAAGATAAATATGATATCTTCACTCAGGCCATGTCATGTTCTGTTTATACTACATGTTTTGGGCCATTGAAACACAACCCCCCCCCCAGACAGAAATAACCCCATATATTGCTCACAAACTTAAGAGATGCCATGTTAAATACATTTTGTGGTTCATCCTGCTATTCAAAATGTATTTAAAGGAGGTTATGTGGTTGATCCTGCCATTATTTTAGAATAAGCAATAATGTAAAATAGTGTTTGGTTGATTCTGCCACTGTGATGTTTATTAACTGTAGGGTAATAATAATAATAATAAACTTTATTTATATTGCACCTTTCCAAAACCAAGGCGCATTCCAAAAAGATTAAATACAAACATAACAGACAATAATATAAAAACTGTTAAGGACAAATACCAAACATTAAACAAGGCCATATGCCTTATTCCATAAGAAGGATTTAAGCACCTGTTTGAAGCTTCCCACGGTCAAACACTCCCTTAACCGACGTGGTAGAGAATGCCAAAGGGTTGGTGCTGCAAACATAAAAGCCCGGGCACCAGCTGATTTCAGTGTGGCCCTAGGGATCTCTAGCAACCCCTCATCGGCTGAGCGGACCAACCTCACCGGGAGGTAAGGAGTCAGGAGATCTTTCAGGTAGTCAGAGCCCAGATCATGTAGGGCTTTAAAAGTCAGTAATCCAACTTTGAAGGTGATCTGCCACTGGACTGGTAGCCAGTGCAGATCCCACAGCACAGGAGTAATATATGATGTTCTAGGAGTACCTGTAAGTACTCAAGGCTGTGGAATTCTGCACCAACTGAAGGCGGCGGATATCAACCCCTGGAAGCCCAAGGTAAAGCGAATTGCAGTAGTCCAGGTGTGAGGTCACAAAGGCATGGATCAAAGTTGGCAGATCGCTGGACAGAATGAGGTGCTTGATTCTGGCGATGTTGCAGATCTCGCACCCATTCAGAGACCAGTAACTCAACATCCCCACAAAACACTCCAGAAGGGGAGCCAGCCACAGGACCCCCTATCCAGTGATCCGGATCCAAAACCAACACCTCACTCTTCCCAGAATTCAACTTCAACCAGCTCGACCTCATCCAATCCTGGATACTTTCATTTTCTGCGCCAACATGTAGCATGACTGAGAGGTCTGAAAATTGTACTATTATGTGCCATTATAGTCTTCCACAATGGCATTGTGTGTCATAAGTCCTGAAAACTGTGTACATTTGTACACTTTCAGTCGCTTTTGTCAAAATAAAGCTCCCGATTCTATGGAGAGAACAGCGAGCGACCCTGCAGCTTCAGAAAAGAGGTAAGCATTAGAAAGTGTTGCCATAGCAACATGCTACTTCCGATCTGAAGCTGCAGGGTCACTCGCTGTTCTCTCCGTAGAATCAGGAGCTTATTTTGACAAAAGTGAGTGAAAGCGTACAAATGTACACAGTTTTCAGGACTTGTAACACACAATGCCATTGTGGAATGCCATAACGGCGCATAATAGTGCAATTTTCAGACCGCTCGGTCATGCAACATAATAGCAGGAACAGGGTCTAAAGTGAAAGCGGTACTGAAAAGATGGCACAGATGGCAGGATCAACCAGATTAGTTTTTGCAATTATGTATAGGAATGTGGAGATAACAAATGACGTATAGGAACATGAAGATATCAATGATATCTTCACTGCCTAGCTGAGATATCACTTTTTATCTCCACATTTATGCCAAAACACATGTTGTATAAATATAGATACATATATATATATATATATATATATACATATATGCATATGAAACAGTAGTCTTGGATGAATTGCCTTGAGGAAAATTGTCTGCAGGGGAGCTTTTCAGTAGGCATACTCCAGGTACAGTAGTAGTCATAGACATGGCCAGATATTTCTAGATATTTTGCAAAATTTCTAAAGAGTTTCTCTCTGCTGCCCCTACTATGTGAGTGGAGAAAGTAGGAGATTTCTCTAGAAATATCACAGAAATTTCAGGAAATATCTGGCCATGTCTTTGGCTGTGACTGTAAAAATGGGCATAAAAATGTAATAACTAATAAACTAAAAGAAAACACGAATTAGAAACCAAAACAAACATGAAAAAACAAATGTAAAAAGGACAGACAAGAACTATTTGGGGATAAAGGCCAGTGATAGTCAAATAATTTTCTGTGAGGCTGGTTTCTTTGGGAAACCACTTGTCTCCTGTAGTTCAAACAGGTGTACCGACCGAACAAGGAAACCGCAACAGTGATGACCATGACAGCAACTGAAATCAACAGGTCACTGTAATGGTCCCTGCTGAACACCATCACTGCATCTTACAGTGTTTTGCCCCCTCCCTGAAACAACTCCGACTCAGAGTTGATTAATACAAAACTGGGGTGTGTGGTGGCCTAGCCCACCACATAGTTTGAAGTACTTCAAAGAAGACACAACGGAATACCAACAGCACAACGCCAACAATCAGCATTGTGTCTGTTGATGTGGAGGATGTTGGCAACTTCGGTGTCACTGCGGTGTTCTAGATCCATTCAAACATGTGTCTCTTTCCACTATTTATTGCAAAGTGCCAATCAGAATCTGTCAGCACAGTGGCATTTTAAAATGCAGAAAAAGCAGAAAGTGTTTCTCTGTACAGAAGAAACCAACAATGTTCTCCATTCATCTTTAGATCCTGCGCTTTATGCTTTATATACTGTATATTTATAGAACTTGACATGCGGATAACAATCTGTCTACCGCTTTTACTGGAGGGTAAGATAAACAGGTTTGGATATCCTCAGAAATTGCTTGCGTACTTTGCAAGTCATTTTCTATTATTGTGCACCATTAAAAAGTAGCCAGGAGGCATAAACAGCATAACAGTACAAAGCCTTGAATCATGCTGCTCCCATTGTCTTTCCTTTCACTGAGCTAATAGTTGCTAATGTAACACTTTTCAGTAACAGTTTCTTTATTGAGTCATGTTCTGCCTAGAGAGGCAAATAATGTGCTTATGATGCACTCTTCAAAGTTGCAAACAGAAGCATAATTTAGACTTGAAAGTTCATGAACAGCTAATTTTTAAAAAAAATATTACTTTCGGTTATAAGGGCACCCTTCCCTTTAACATCACTGGCTTTACATATTGTTCATCTCACTCTGCAAGAGCAAAGAATATGCTGGCCTAGTCTTAATGAATCTGCAAATGAAGGCATAAAAAATTGCTGAAAATGTTAAATGTCTAATTTCATGAAATTTCCATTTGTGTGACTATATTTGTCCAACTAGACAAGGCATCCATTAAGCTAGTTAAGGAGGTGGATAAGATTAGGAAACCAGACCTGGCAGCAATCATTCTTTTAACCAAATGGTCAGTTGAGGAAAGGTTTTAAGATAAAACTTTAGACCTTCAGTAACATTATTTAATTATTATATAACAGTTGCATTGAAGAAAATCACTGTCCAGGCCTGCCAAATTCTAGCTCATATATTAAGAAAGTGCATTAGCTGGGAAATGGATTTGCTTGGCTATAATATGAAGAGATCCTTACTGTATGTAGCGTGTGGAATCTTACAAAGTTGTAAGGTGGGATGCGAAGCATGTAGATTCCTGCTTGAAAACAGTGGCATATCCAGAAGCCAGCTGTCCAGGTGAGATAAGAAGAGACTAACCAGGGGGAGCAACATAGAGTGCTGTGGGCCGAGAGCACTGCTGGTCAAACAGAAGAACAAGGGGTCTTCACTAGTGTGGGGTTAAGTGTTATGCACGTATGGCGGCCTATGCACGAATGGGCAGGAAGTAAGTGTTGGAGGTGCAAATCCCGCCAGCATAGATCCACACCTGCAGACAGATGTGCACCCGGGGGGTATGCACCATGGATGCGTACTTGTCTGTGGCCCCCCAGCATGCCAGACTCTGCAGGGTGGGTGGGGCGCGGTCCCAGGCAGGCATCTAATCAGATGCCCATCATGGACTGCAAGTGGATCCCATGCACACTGTGGCACAGGTCCGGGTGAATGAATGCCTAAAGCAGGCAACCAGACCCGCGCGCCCATGCCCCACTCTGCTGCCATGTTCGCCCCCCCCCCAATGTTGGGCTCCACCACATGTTGGCTGCCCCCCTGCGCTGGTCAGTGGCAGCCCAAGAACCTCACTGTACAGGCATGTGGCGACCATCTTGGCTCGTGGTTGCCACTGGCATCTAGCCACCCAGTGCCCCCATACCTGCGGCACCAACACTGCCCCCTTCCCCTATACCTGCAGGCCAGTGCCACTCTGTGGGACAGCCAGTGGCACAGCCCTCCACTCACCTCCCTGGCCACCAGCCATCTAACATACGATTGCATGCATTGGCTGTGCGCACCTGCATGTCAAACTGTCGATGGCTATGGCATTGTGTGGAGGGATGTGCAGCTGGCTATCCCGTGATGTGGCACCAGCATGCAGGTATGGGGGCGGGAGTTGTTGTCAGGGTGGGGGGCATGGGGCATATCTGTGTTTGAGAGGGCATAAGGGTAAACAGCAGTGCAGGGGAAGCCTCACCAGTGGAAGGCGGGTGGTACTGCCATGCTGACTGAGGCAGGGGCATAGCCTGGTTGGGGGGCTGCAGATTTGCTGCCAGGATGGGGGTGGCTCAGTGTGCTGGGGGTCTGCTCTCTTGCTGCCAGGACAGAGGGTGGCTCTGTGTGTTCTGGGGTGGAACACTGTGGCTGTGCAGGCTTGGTCACATACTGCAGTTATGGTAGGATCCCCCCTGGCATAGCCGACAGTCCACTACACCCCCCTGTGTGTATACTATGTGCCACTGTGCATGGCATGGAGTGTGATGCCATGCCCCCTTCCCGACCCTGCGCATTGTGGTCCACCAGTCTGTGGGTCAGATGCATGGAGGGCTGTGTGCCCTATTTCATGCATTCTGTGTGTGGGGTGCAATGGGTGTGGAGTGGCAATGTGTTGCACTTGCCTGGTGCGTAGCCACTCCACAGGATGATGTATAGAGCTCAGTATGCGCAAAGTGTACACAATATAGCTATGCACTATAATGTATTTGAAACCATGCAATCCAGGGATAAGCAATCATTCTGTGGGTAAACACTAGGGAAATGGGGATCCTAGAAACTAAATAAGTGGGCAAGATGGTGTTTTTTCGCCTGCCAACACATTTATCAAAACCGATTTTTTTTATTAAAAATGTGTTAAATAGGTACTTCCCAATAGCATAAATACCCAGTTTTAAGGGTGACTGGGGATCTTACAAACATTTACACACTAAAATTATACAATACAGTATGCAACAAAGTATAATACAACAACATCAATAAAAATGTGTACAAACAGGTTTAATTAGACAATACTTTCCAGTTGAGATATAAAAACAAACTGAATAATACTGCAGATACTAGCAGAAACATAATTTCAACATTTTCTTGCTCAAAGAAGATATAGGGCAGGGTTCTAGTAGCTAGGCGTAAGTCGCCGCCAAAGGTGAATTGTGCCAAACACAGTTGCGACATGGACCCTGCACCCTATTCAAGAAGGGGCAGGGTCCTCGTGGCTAAGTCTTGCAACTTGCAACATATGGAGGCTATGCCAAACAAAGGGCATGCCCGAGAGGCATGTCACAAGTTGCAGCCCCCTCCAGTGAGCGCAAATGCCCCCCAAAGCCCCTCAGGGCAGCTGTGTCCCCAGCCCCTGATCCTCATCCGTAAATGCCCCCACAGGGCAGCTGTGCCCCCCAGCCCCCGATCCCTGGAACAGTGATGCCCCACAGGGCAACTCCATCCCTCCCCAGGATCCGTTCTCGACCCAAATTTAGTGCATAAACGGTAAAATAAATAACTCCAGAGATCCCTGGTAGCTGAGGCCCCCCACACGCACCCAGCAGTGCCAGTCCACTCGACATTACACTATCTCAGCCGGGCACTGGCACAGCCCACCTCTCTCCTCCATGGCCAGCCGCGACTGAGCTCTGCATGAGCATTTACTATATAGATGCGCTCAGAAATGAATGAATATTCATTCACTTCTGATTGTGTCTATACAGTAAGCGCTCCTTCAGAACTTAGTCATTGGCTGGCTGTGGTGGTGAGAGGAGGGCTGTACCAGTTGCCAGCTGGAGATGGGTCAGGGGGGTGCGGGATGTATTGGTACTGCTGGGTGGAGGGGTTGGGAGGCCACTAGACTACCAGGGAGTATGGGGTGATAATTAATTTAAAGGTTTGCGGCACTGCAGGGACTTGTGCTTCAGGGTGGGAAGCAGATCTTGGGGAGGGGGCAGAGCTTCTCTGTGGGGCTGATAGTGGTGTGGGATTCAGAGGCATGATGTGTGTGGGCTGACCTGCAGTGCATTTATGGTTTGGGGGTTCTGGGGGCTGGGGGTACGAGATGCCCAGCTAGGCACCTCTGCTATGGGGGATCGGGGGCTGGGGGGCTTGTGAGATGCCCTGTGGGATGACAACGGCGCTGTTCTGGGCATGGGGGGCACATCGTGGAGTGGGTGCAGCAGGTCTACAGAACCCCCGAAGGGTGCATGCACAGTTACGCCAGCTAAATGCTGGTGTAACTTACATTGACGGTTCTCCAGGGGTTCTTGTAGAATCCCGACATTGGGGACTTTGTGACTGCCCTACTAGAATAGGGTGCAACTGCTGCCATAAACCCCCTAGCCCCATGTCACAGGGGGTTTAGGGCATAACTCCATGTTGGCACACGTGGCTTGCAGCATGTCGCAGGCTACATTTTAGAATACCACACGTCACAACTGCTGGCGTAACTTGCTACTTGCACTATTCTGTTTGGCCCATGTGTGGTAATGCTGGGCATAACTATTCTAGAATCGAGGCCATGATGTTTGATTATTTTACAAAGATTCAAAGCTCATTCAGAAGGCAGATCATTCAATGTTACTAAAATTAAACATAGCCCACAATTTCTACAAAGAAAATACTGGCAGAAATGCAGAAAGGCATGTTCCTGTCACAGTCTTCTCTTATCAGAGAATCTGTGGATATCACAGCTGGTGCTAATACCAAAGTAAAAGCAATGATCTGTTAGGCTAATCCACCACCTTTGTTACCCAGAAGGACTGCTGTTTAATGAATACATTGACAAGGAGAACTATATGTTTGGAAACACTCCTGGTTTTAAGTGAGTTTCAGATCAGGCCATGTTTTAGGTCAGTTGGTCAATACCAGTTTGCTCCATTTTGAAGTTCATAGTACAGCTGTTGTTGGAGGGAGTGGCATAATCAACAGGAGTGACACACCTGGTAGCCTTTTTAATGGTCAACCAACACAAAGGAGAGAAGGGCTGTCCCAAGATATAGATGGTAAAGAGGATGATGCAAAGCTGGGCTAGATGGAGGAGGAAAGTACAGGATGTGAGACAGCCCAAAACAGTTCAAATACTGAAGAGGGTCATGGAGTCCCTCAGGGAGATCTGCATCAGAGAATTTTAACATATCTGTTTACAGTGACATTCAGCGTGCTATTTTTGGGGCACTTTAGATCAGTAAGAGGCCAGCAAGATGCACGGCAGACCAGGACAATGAGGACATACAGTACACAGGGATAGGACATGGAGATAGCTGAAAGTGGGATGAGACTCTGATTAGGAAAATCTAAGAATGATCAAACATGAAAGGGTGCCTGGTACAGATAGCAAGAGGAGCCGAGCAAGCACAGCTCCTTCTGACATTTGTCAAAAAGCTGATAGAAGTCAGACTGAAGACTCAAGAGATGCTGCTGATGCCCAGGGAAGAAAAACACAGTTGCTAGGTACAAGATGGTGAAGATCACAGTAATCAGTGGGTTAGAACTGAGCAACTAACATGTGCTCATTTAGCTTAAGTACAGCTTCAAAGACATGGCTATTGATATTTCTAAACAAGCATTTGTCAATGCCGAATGTTTGCTTGCTGGCACTGGCATTGGTAGTGTAGGAGCTACAGAGCTGCATAATAGGAATGGCAATGAGGTATTGAACTGAAGCCAACCCCACAACCACCCTGCAGACACTGACAGGTGTTGGGGTGTGCCTTTGGGTCTTCAAGCATAACGGCCACGCCATGTCACCACACCTTACCCTGCAGACACCGACAAGTGTCACAGGGTGCCTTGGGGTCTTTGGCCCTTATGTTCACTCCATTCCATTAGGAAATACGGTGAGATGGGTGCTGTATAGGAGAATATGGTGAACTTTGGGGCTGAAGAGTCCACGGCACACCTCGATGCCTCTCACTGGCTGCAAGGTGTGGGTGGGGGTGGGGTTGGAATGGTATGAGCATTACAGGTGACAATCCCAAGTCACACCCCTGATGCTTGTCATTCTCTACAGGGTGGGGCATTATTGTCGGAAACCCTAATGCCTGAGGCGTTCGTTGGTATTTTCACTCCAAATTTTCAACATTTTTTTTTGTGACCCCCACCTCATGAACATTGGCAATATTAGTTTGTTAGCTGAAAGCTGCTTTTGCACAATGACTACGTCATTTGGCACCACAGGTGCGAAAACACATTTCGAACAGGATGTGAAAAATGACAGCTGTACTGTTCATGGGGAGGTGTAAAAAATGACAATGTTGAAAATCTGCAGTGAAAATATTAAGAAAACTGGTGAAGTCACGAGCGTGTGTAGAAACTGTGGAATGCACACCTGTAATGTAATTAGTTTGGGGATTTTTTACAGCAGATTGTCAACACAGGCATTTTGGGACCTCCACTCATGACAGTGTCACTGTGATTTTCTGAATCTGTCCCGAACAGTGATTTCCCACAGCGACCACGCATTTCTGCGCTGGAAGTGTGAAAACACATTTCAGCCATGGTGTGAAAAATGATAGCTGTACTGTTCATAAAGAAGTGTGGAAAAATTCCAGTGGTGAAAATCTGGACTGAAAATATTACAAATTCATAAACTTACGAGGGTGCATGGAAACTGCGCAATGCTCGCTTGTAACACAGTCATTTTATGGACTTTTGTCACCAAATTTTTAACATAGCCATTTTAAGACCACTGCTCATGAACAGTGTCACTGTGATTTTCTTAATCTGTCCCAAACATTGATTTCACACGTCAACTGCACCATAGTGCACTACATGCGGGGAAACACATTTTGGGTGAGATGTGAAAAATGACAGCTGTACTGCTCATAAGGAGGTGTGGTAAAATGGTTAAATGTTGAAAACCTGGAGTGAAAATATTAAACATTTGTGAACTTATGAGCGTGCATGGGAACTGCAATGCACGCTCGCCAATCAGTCATTTTTGAATTTTTCATCAAATTCCAACATAGGGTTTTTGGGGGCCCACCATGAACTGCGACACTGTCATTTCATAAATCAGTCCTGAAAGGTGGTTCTGTGCAGTGACAGTGAAATTACCTTTCGGGACCGATTAACACCATGACAGTGCCAGAATTCAGGAGGAGGGGTCCCAAAAACCCCATGTTGAAAATGTGGTGCCAAAATTCCCAAAAATGCCTGAGATATGCATCAAAGTTGAAGAAACCATATTTATTCCATTATACAGCTTACTGACATTTCTTCAGTTCTCGGTCAGCTTTGAAGAGTGCAGACGTGTTCCTGGTCCACCGAATATCATCGTGAAGGCCTCCAGAGGTAAGTATGGGGTGAGGTGGGGGTGTGGAGAGGTGGATGCGCAGAGAGGTGGGCATGGGTTGGGGGCAAGACAATCACGAGGGACCTTTTTTTTTTTCTGGTGTTTCTTTTCTTTTTGGAGGATGACACAGGACTTGTGCCACGCTGGGTGGTCTCCAGCCTGGAAGCTGGAAGATTTTTTGGGGGCAGTGGAGCTGAGGACGATGATGCAGGACTTATGCCACGCTGTGGTGGGCTCCCTGCATGGCAGCTGGA
The DNA here is from genome assembly GCA_016271365.2 of Neoceratodus forsteri. NCBI lineage: Eukaryota > Metazoa > Chordata > Ceratodontiformes > Ceratodontidae > Neoceratodus > Neoceratodus forsteri. The sequence continues at coordinate 273,337,957 of CM057453.1, read as the reverse complement.
AGATTTTGGGGGGGCGTGGAGCCGACGGGGGATTGGGCACCCCAGTCGGTGTGCCACGCTGGGGTGGGCTACCAGCGTGGCAACTGGATATCTGTTTCTTTTGGGGGGAGGTTCATTCAGCCAATGGGGGATTTGGCACCAATGAGAAAAAGAAAGAAAAGAAAGGAAGAGAAATCAGAGACGTATACAAGCAGGATTGCTGGCAATATGCTAATCAACACTATCTTACCTCTGCTCACTGAAGTGGAGCTCTCCCTTTCAACTGTACGGCACTGCATGTTCAGCTGCTGTCATAGACAGCTGCAGTATTCATTGGTGAACTGTGGCCATGCCTGCAAACACACTGACTGGATTGGAAGATAGGGTGCCACACCTACAAAAACTCAGATGATAGCACTATGTTTCTTGCACATACATGCAAGCAAACATAAAAAGGTAGCAAAGATATCAGTGGATAGATGTCGAACCTCTTCAAATCTTCCATTAGGACTCTGTATAAACAGTGACATAATGCTTTGCATTACGGACACTGGGTGGCCTAACAGCATATGAGTATATGTATATTTGTTCATATGCAATACTTGCAGAAGAATGAGCAGAAGTGCACACACACAGATGACAATGCAGCATATGGTAGATATCAGAAGGGAAAAGGGGCTCTAGTTTGGTATAAAGGTATAAAGGTCATGACCTGGTTGAAACTGCTATTGGGGTCTATTCATGAACACGGCCACATATGTTGGAATGGAACATAGCATCTGTGGAGGAGCACAAAACGTGCAGCATTCATCAACAGCCCCATTCATGGAGGGAGAGGTAACCAGGGGTGTACTGGAGGGTGCTGAGCAGGTCATGGGAGGCTCTGTTGGGGGCAGGCATGCCCCTTGACCCCACCATAAAAGGTGATATTTGCCATAGAAGACACATGGAGTACTTATGCACACATGGAAGTACATGCAAAGTGGGAGGAATGGATACCGAGACATGCACCACATCAAGCAGCAGCCAGGGAGTGATCCCAAAAATGACACCCTAGTTCCTGTGCAGGATGCTGTGGCTACAACATCCACCAGGGCCGGAGCACAAGATCCAACATGTGGCCATCTATGTGGAAAGGGAGGCATGTGGGAGCCATCCCATTCCCGCTCATCTAACTTCAGCTCCCAACAAGTGGCCATGCTGGTGACCAAGATCAGAAGCCACTACAGCACTCTGTTTGACGCCAGCTCATTCGAGGTGTGGACCTGGATGGACATACAGGCCACTCTCAAAGCCTGAGGTCTCAAACCAAGGACCATGTCTGCCAACAAGCACAAAATGCAGAACCTACGTGGCACAGCCAAAGGTAAGATGGGCACACCATGCTGGTATAGCCAGCAGAGCAGTGGTGACCCAGTACCATCAGGACCCACAACCAACCACTCACCAATCAAGGTTATTATAGCCAAGCCTTGACAGAGGAGATGCTTGGTGGGGAGGAGGATGGCACTGACACCCTACTACGTGACAACCCCCAGACCACAGGGGCAGAGTGCCACAGCATACTCCCACATGCTGGGCATGCAGACCCAGAGTATCCACAGTATGTATCCAAACCACTGTCATCTGCTGTGAACAGAACATAGTGGTGAATGTAGGAGGTAAGGGCCGCCACTGCAGACTGTGACACATAAAAGAATGAACTGAGAATCAGCCATGCACTCTCCCGCCTCTTCTGCAGGCTCACCAGGATGTGAGGAAACACATGAGCTGCAGCATGGTATGCTCATTGTGAGGACTGGGAACAACCAGCCAATGGAACAGAAAACAGCACAGGACAGTACAGTGTCACCACACCCAGACACAGACTAGCTGGAACAGCAGGTGGTGCCAATGGAGACATGTATGGCACAAGACACACCAGGGTGGCACACACACAGGGCAGGGCCTGGCCAGTACTGCTGCACCAGCATGGCAGTCAACACTGATCTATATGATAATGGCAATCGCGGAAAGGCGATCGCTGTTAGGGTGACTATACATCGGCAAAAATACATTTCGTCGACATACTCCCGGTGCATGGCAAAACAGTGCTGTGAACTTAATTGTTTTTGTTTATGTGGGGAGCTGTGCCCCCCACACCCCCTTACTAAAGATTCTCAACTCCAGGGGGGTGCATGTGGGTGGGGGTAAAAATTAAAAAAAAAAAATTTCTCGCCGGCACAAAGATCCTGTCGCGCCCTGCACCGAATCCAGCACCCTCCCAAACATAGCCTGCCATGAACCCGCCATGCTACACGGCCAGCTGGGTAACCCACCATTGTGCTACCCCTCACCAACCCTCCCTCCCCTTCAGCGCATTGCATGGCATGCTCGCTCCCCTCCACATGCGCGTATACATATACAGTAGTGACGGGATATCACTATACCCACATTTGCTCCCCCCCCGTCCACTCGCCATGAGAACAGGCACCACTATTGAGTCACCCCTTTGGTAAGTGCTCAATAGTAATCACCTTTCTCATGGGATACCAATCAACACCCCCTGGGGTGGCAGGCATGGACACTGACACCAACACAGACATGCAATATCCACCAACATGAGACCCTGCAAGACATGCATAGAGGAGAACACAGAGCAGATAGCCCTGATTGTTGAGGAGATATGTGGTATCTGAGAAGAGCTGTGCAGTATTGGGGACATTCTCAAATGCAGGCCATGCAGCATTCCCTCTGTCACGCCCACCCACTTCAGAGGCTAGTGCACAGGCACACGTGCAGACACAGATCTCAGCTTTAAGGTTTGTGGTGGTACTGGAGGATCAGGCCACAGGTGTACAAGACTGCAAAGCACATCCTGTCCTTGCTGCCACACAGGGTGGTGGTGCATTGGCCAGTGCCAATCACCTCAACACATGCTTCTTGACCCAGAGAGAAGGAGGGAAATGTAGTGCCCTCTCTGCAGGGGTCTATTCCACCCAGGCAATGTGGGCCACTTGTGTGGAATTCTGTGAGGATGCTGGCATGTACGCTGCTCCACTCCACTCCTGTGGCAGTAACCATGTGGCAGTGACCATTTGGGGCACTGTAGATGGTGTCTGTATTGTGGATATGGAGCAAGGCATGCCCCCACTGGGCAAACTATTTAAGTAATTATGGTGTGGTAGCTGTGTAACCATCCCCATACCCTGGAGTGTGTGGGACCACTACCACTGCAGTCTCACACAGTACACATCATCACGTCACACCTGTCATGTCACCATGCACATAATCCCCCCCAAAAGGAGACATACCACTCAATACCCAGTACACATCACTGTGGCAGTCACCAGTGTCAGTCCACCATCCATGCCATGTCCACATTCCCCTTTCACACAGCTACTCTGTATACCACCCTAATTGCTGAATGCATTCTGCACCACTAGATGCTGTGTCTGCCTGCCAGACAGTCCACCATTAGGCTGCAGTGCCCTTGCTGGAGTCACATCTCATGGACCAACACCTTCACAGTCCAGCCAATCCACATTTGATAAGTCATCAGGCAGGGGAATGTAACATTGTACGTCAAATTGTGCAGCGTGATGCATGCTATAAAAATGTGACACACCTTCTCAGGTGCCAACAACATGGTATTACCCATTCAGTCCAGACAGTGGAACCACATCCTCAGTATGCCTAATGTATGCTCCACTACCGAATGAACCTGATGGTGTGCCTCATTGTAGCTCTCCTCAGCCTTAGTAGTTAGTGACAGATAGGGTGTCAGTAGATATGGCCTCAGGGGTAGCCATTGTAACCTGTGGAGGGAAACAGAACACTGTCAGGTACAGTACACACAGGCAGAGACTGCCACCTGTCAGCCTTCACACATGCACTTACTGATCAGCCATCCACAGTGCCTGTAGATGTTACTGGTCAAATATGTACACATCATGGCAGGAGCCAAGTTACTTCACAAGCACATTGGTGATGACACAGTAGGCATTGCACATCACCTGCAGATTAATGCTGTGGAAACCCTTGCTATTGCAATATGCCTCCTTATTCCATGTTGTGTATAGTAGAGACACATGTGTACTGTCTATAACCCGACCACTTTTAGGAAGCCATGCAGTACATGGAAGATCAATTTGGTGGCCTGCATGGCCTGTTTGGTGGTTGGGAATGATATGTAGCTGGCTGCATGTCTGACAAGTGCATCAGTCATCCGTTGCAGTGTATGGGACCCCATGGCCTGACTGATGCCTATCATATCCCCAGCCACCCTCTGACATGAGCCTGAGACATAGTATGCCAGGGCACACAGTACCTTCTGCTCCACAGTCAATGCACAGGACCACTCCATGGTGGATGCAGTGTCAGAACCTATCAGATGACATATATCCAGAATGGCATTGTGGTCCAGGCAGAAATGATGGATGCACTGCATACATACGAAAGTGGCTGCCTGCAGACATGGATGGTACAGCCATGGCCTATGAAGCCTTCCATGGACCTGCTTTCACTATAGTTCGTTCTCCAGCATGAGTATGTGAAGGAGGTATGAGGGGCACATCATGTTTTTTCTGGATGCATTGTCTGGCTAGTCTGCAGCACATTCTGTTGGTCTGATGCCTGGATGAATCTTCCTTATGCACCCTTGCAGTGCTGGCATGCACCATGAGCTTCCTCCCTGCCTGTCCATGTCTGGGTGTGTGCCCCACATAAGAGGTGTGGCAAATAGATGCCTAGTGGGTTGGCTTCTGTGTGGACGATAGTGGACAGGGAAAGGTGAACATGGTGAGAGTGAGCAGGGGCAATGCAGGCATGGAGTCAAAAGGAGGGAATGGGCTACTATGAGGAGAGAAGAAGTGGGCATTGGAGAAGGGTCTTCAGAAAAACATTTTGCAGTACTAGAGGAAAAGTAGGAGGAGGGAGGTGATGAAATTGGCAGAGTAACTGATAGAAGTCCAGATCAAACTGGAGTGAGGGGAAGTTCTGCTGGGGGGAATTACAACAAGGGCAGAAGGAGGAACTACTGTGCAGGAGGAAGAGGAGGAGCCGGGAGTGAGAGATGATGAAGAAGGGATGCAATCAGTTAGTAAGAGGGTGGAATCTCAGTGCTGGGGGACTCAATACTAAGAAGAGTCAGGTGGGGTAGCAAAAGGAAGCAGCATAGTCGCATTTGGTTGGAGGCCATGCCAGGAATGACAGAGGAAAGGGTGAGACAATCTGTTCTAAAATTTGCTAGCAGGGGTAGGGAGAAGCCTCATTTAATTATACATTTGGGGCCGAACGACCTGGCTGACAGGATGGTAGATATAGTCTAGAGGAGGTTTGAGGAACTAGGACAAGTATGTGAGGGGACAGGAAGATCAGTAACTTTCTCAGAGATGCTTCCAGTGCCCAGGGCAAGCACAGCAAGAAAGCTGAAAATAAATGACTTTAACAAATGGCTAAGAGCCTGGTGTCATGCTAAAGAGTATGGGCTGGTGGGGGGGGGGTGCACATGGGAGGACAGTAGTCTCTATGCCAAGGAAAGACTACTTGAGTTAGGAGGGGAACAAAGTGTTGAAACAGAGGATGGAGGAGCACATAGAGGAAGTTGGGAATTTAAACTAGGAGTGGGGGGTGGCAAGTGGGCAAGGGACATGTAGAGACCACAGGTTGGGAAGCCATATAAGCTTACCTGCCAATAACAGTGACAAAGGACAAAGGGCAAGTACTAGTGGCGATGTTAGTACAGGAGGGCAGAAGGGGAAGGGGTGGAAAGTGGTCACCCTGAATGCTAGGAGCCTTGGGAAGAAAACTGCCAAGCTGTAGACTCTCATGACAGAGAAGGAGGTGGACATTGCAGCCATCACCGAAACATGGACCACCCAATACAATGACTGGTACCTGTTGATACCAGTGTACAGGATATTTTGTAGGGATAGAGTGATTGGGAAAGGAGGGGGGTGGCACTATATGTGAGGGAAGGGCTGAAGTATGCACTGGAGGAAGGGGAGGAGGGTAGTTCGGAGTCACTGTGGATGCAAATCCAGGATTCCAAGAATAGGACTCTCAGGATGGGAGTGGCATACAGGCCAACCTCTCAGACAGAAAAGTTAGACAGAAAACTAGCAGGACAGATCAGGGAGACCTGTGTGAAGGGTAGTGTGGTGACTGTGGGGGACTTCAACATGCCAGTAGTGGATTGGAGTACCCCAACAACCAGGAACAGAAGGGAGCAGGTACCGCTGGATGCCTTCCAGGACAGCTTCCTGATGAAAATTGTCAGTGAACCAACCAGGTTAGGGAATATCCTTGACCTCATGCTGGCAAATGGGGAGTTTGTGAGGGAACTTAGGGTGGAAGAACCACTGGCAGGGAGTGACCACCACTCAGTGTGATTCATGTTTTATATGAGTAAGGAAAAAGTGGAATCCGGCACAAGGGTGCTGGACTAGAGGAAAAGGAGGAGGAGGGAGGTGATGAAATTGGAGGAGTAACTTATAGAAGTCTGGATCCATGTGGACTTCAGAACGGCTGACTTCAGGAGGATAGAGGAAGTGGTAAAAGGGTACCTGGCCAGAATTCAACCTAGTATGGGCACTAATCAGAGGTGGGAGCTCATAAAGCTGGAGATAGTGGAGGCAACCAGAACCTGCAGCAAGGCCCAGAGCAAGAAGGCTGGGGCAAAGAAACCTAGCTGGGTGAGCAGGTAGGTGATGGAAAAGATGACGAAAAGAGCTGCCTTTAGGAGGTACAAAAATACAGGGAGGAGGGAGGACAGGATTTTACAATTGCTCCTTCAAACTTTTCAGTACTGTGGATCAGAAACAGAACATGACCTGCCTGAAGGGTCACTGATTTTGACAGCAGGGGTGATGACAAGTACAACTGGAGTGGCTGAGTCAGAGGTACTCTTGTTTGGGGGGGGGGCATGGATGGCACCTTGGTGGTGAAGTACAGATGGACATGATTAGACTACTAGGGACCTATGGGATGGATTTTGGAAGTAAACTGAAAGTGCGTTGCTTGAAGATTTGCAGAACAGCTTTCATAATATAGAAGTAGATAAGAGGCAGCAGGGACACATGCAGCATTTTTTTTCTGTCCTAGGGGAATTATTTCTAATGAGCAGTAACGTGCTGTTGGTACAAAATTGTTTTTTACTTATTGGCATTTGGGACTGGGTAGATTATTGCCTTTCTGTGATCTGTTAGATTCAGATCATGTGCAAATATGAATATCACATTATGCTACTTGTGACACGAGTCATGACTGACAGACCCTCATTGTTACATCCACTTTGAAAACAGCTAACCTGCCCTGCACAGATAGAAAATAACAAGAAATGTTTTAGTAACATGACAGCACAATGCACGCACATACACACACACATACACATGCACACACACACACACCCTCTGTTGTCACTAATGCCGTGATGATACATACTACAGTAGTGAAAGACAAATAACTGAGCTAATGAAACCAGTGTTTAAAGAAGGTTAATAATAAACTATGATTGAACATATTACTTACCCTGGCACTTGTGATGGACATACCATGAAGCCATAGGGCTGGAGGATTAAATCAGGATCTAAGTACCAGCAGTAGTAGCATCCATAGAGCCTTACAGACAGATCTGAAGAAAAAAGCCTTACAGACAGATCTGAAGAAGAATCATTCCAAGAATTTCACAAACACAAAGTAAAACATGGAATCAGAAGAACTTTATGGTAACCTGAACATGCAGCCAGAACATTACATGATTTGATACAGTCATTTGTGAGCATCGTGATCCCTCCCTGAACACGAGCTAAAAACCAGACTACATTTAAGTGACAAAAAACCTGACGAACAGCTATCCAGATATGGACCATAAGAACCAGAGTAATCCTGTCTAAAACCAGACAGGTAGCAACACTACCCATGCTGAAGGAGAGTTACTCACATCCAGCATCACCCTCAGTGAAGAAATGCTGCCTGACAACTCGCATCCCTCTTAAGTTGTTACCACAATAGCCCCCAAAAAGGTGCTCCTGTAGCATTTGTTGTTCCACACATTTTATTTCAGTTGAATTTCCAGCATCCACAAATTTGTAACAAGGATTACTATCATATTTCAAGGAGGAGGCAGTATAGCGCAGTGGTCTAAGGCTCTGAGCTGCAAATCTAGCGACATCCAGCAGACCAGACCTGGGTTTGAATCTCACAGCTTCCACTTGCATACTGTATAACCCTGAGCAAGTCACTTAACCTCCTTGTGCTCCCAGGTTGCTCCTGTAAAAAAGCTTTCAGCTTAGTGTGCTATACCCGGTTAAACAATTAAATTAAAATTAATTTCCATGGTACTGTCACTGTTGACCAAACTGTGAGTACATATAATTTGCTTGAGTCAAAAACACCACACCAGGTGTGCCACAAATTGCCCCAGTGCTAGTGACACTGTTTTCAGACATTTTGGGAGGCAAAATGGTCTTAACAGACTGTGTTTGTTGATACCTCTATGGTTGTTGTTTGCCATGGTACATTTGTCAGTCTGAGTGAGACAATCCCATGACTACATATTCATGCAGTGCAAGCCACAGGTCATGTGCTCAGTGCTGAATAATGTTGGTATGAAATGTAGGAAGGGAGGTGATCCTGCCCGATGTCATGGGTGCCTCTGTGGTTATTGTATGCCATGGTGGATTGATCAGTCTTGTGACAGGCAATGACTTCATAGATCACTGGCCTTTGATAAAGGGTCTTTTGATCTGAAATGCATGAGGCAGGTCATGTCTGCATGTCCTGAATAAAATGCTTTTTAACTGACCCCAGTGTCAGTGTTCAATGGAGGTGGTGAGTGCTTGGCTTTCTTCTTGTTTGAATCTTTAACTATTGCCTGGAGCACCACCATTCCTACATGGGATTCCACCAGTTTGAATCACTGGTTTTACTCTGAACCAACGCCATGTGGTCAGCTCATCATCTGTATTACTTTGACAGTTTGTGAGGTGAATGATGCTTCTTTTGGTGGGGAGGGGCAAACAGTTGATGTCCAACTGTGGCGTTTACAGCAATTGATGTTTTTTAACACAACACATTGGCAACAAGAAAGGGAAAAGATAAAGGGCATGAAACAATAACAGACCAACTGTTTCTAGGGTGTTTCTTCTGTCTTTTGGGGTGGGGAGCCTCAGGACACACATCAGACAACTGAGGAGCGGACATATACCACATCCCATATTTTATTACCTGACAGTAGCAGAGCAGACGGATACTGGACAAGTAACAATGGCTGACCCAATTTAATGTGGGGGGTTCTTTTCTTATTTGGTGGGGGGGCCTAAACAGGGGACAAATGGCCGGGGAATGTACAGTAATTCAAATGCTGTTTTTTTAAAGAAAAAATAAGTTGCAAGAAAGATGAACAGTAAAGGACACATAACAATGTCCACACAAATTTCTTTCGGTATTTGTCTTTTTTCTTTTTGCAGAGGGGGAGCCTAAACAGTGGCCAACTGGAACAACCTGAAATACCGTACTTCTGTGTTTTCAGGGAGTAAGTCACAGAAACAGAGATGAAAAAACAATAAAGGGCAAATAACACTGTCCGCACAATATATTTTAGGTGGGTATTTGTCTTCTTTCTTTTGGGGGAGAGAGGCCTATACAGCAGCCAGCTGGGACACCTAGAATTAGTTCTGTGTTTTTCAAGAAACAAGTCGCAGAAACAGAGATGAACAAACAGTACAGGACAAATAATGTCCACACACATTTGTTTTGTTGGTATTTGTAATTTTTCTTTTTTTGGGGGTGGGTGGCTAAACAGCAGCCAAGTGGGAAATTTACAATTACTGCTATGTTTGGACAACAGAAGTCTTAGTAATCTGATGGCACATATTCTGAATCAGGATGGAATCAGAAACCCAAACCCTTCTCCAGCAGTTCAGGATGAATCTGTCACACTGACTCTTGGTGACATGCATCTTTGTTCTGCTAACTGTAGACACATGTAAGTATTACATTACATTACCACACAATTCAGCTGCACACATGACAATGGGCCCTATGCATGAATGTGCGCAGTGCCTACGTGCCACATATCTGCAGTGCAAAGCCACCCACCACGCATTGTGCCCTTGCGTGGAATGCACAAAAAGGGTGTGCATCCTGTACACATCTGATCCCCAAGAGCACAGACAGCAATGCGCCAAGGTGGGCAGGGTGTGTGCCAGCACTACTCGCCATTCACCAAGGCACATAGTACTGCCCACAGTGTTGTGGAGGATGGCACAGGTTACATCAGATGGAACCCTGCTGTAACCTACTGCTCGCCCCCATGAACCTCACCCTCCGGTCACAATGGCACTGGGAAACAACCCTCCATGCTGCCTCAGCCCACTAGGCTGATGGGGAGGGCTGGGGCAGCTGGTTGGGGGAGTGCCCTACCACAACTCGAGTGTGTCCCAGACTCCCAACCAGTCCCCCAACACATCACAGCCTCATCCCCATTGTTAACCTAGACACCCCTGCACACACACAGGTGCCCTGCAGCAAACAACCCAGACCTCTGAACCCAGTACATTAGAGGCCAGTGGCCGGTGGTCTTCCCACACACCCATGGCACTGACCCCCCCAACAACAAACCTGCCAGGCTGTGCCATGGGCATAGATGGCCAGTGGCATAGCCCTCCCCACACCTCCTCAGCCGCTGGCCATCCATCAGCTGCCGGGAGTGCGCTGCCTATTTATAGCAGCATGCTCACAGCAGCTGTTAGATGGCTGAGAGCCTAGGAGGAGTGGTGAGGGCTGTGCCACTAGCCGTTAGTGCTGTGGTTGGACCACCGTTTCAGCAGGGCTACCTGGTTTGGGCATCTAGGTTGTTTGCTGCAGGGCTGTAATGTGTTGAGGTGGGGGGGGTCTGCCTATAGAATACAGGGATGGGGCAGTGTTGTTTTGAGGGGTGGGTATGTTTTTACACAATGGAGATGAGGCACTGATGTGTTGGGAGGCATGGGTATGTTTTGCACTACTGGGGTCAGGGCAGACGTGTTAGGCAGGGGTTGTATTTGGTCTTTTGGGAAGGGGCACTATTGTTTTGGTGGGTGGGCTTACTTTGACGGGGCTCTGCTGTGTGATGAGTGAGGGGGCTCTTTCAGGACTGCTGCAAATGGGGGCATAGACACGCAGGTCTGGGTCCCTGCAGGGGCTATTCACACATCTGGACCTGCAGTCTGGGTACAAGTGATCCATTCTGGGACCCAGGATGGGCATCCGATTGGATGCCCACCTGGGTCTGTTACTCCACCCCCAGCTGCCCTGCGTGGTCCTGTGCACGGGGGGGGGGGTGGCATGGACAGGTGCCCCGTGAGTGCATGCATTTGTGAATACTGCATACCCTGCTCCTGTCTGTGGCCATGGAGCTACATGGGCAGGATATGCGCCTTTGGTGCATAATTCCCACCCTTTCATGCATAGAGCCCAATTTGAGCAGTGCACAACATGTTTTGTCTCATACTCAGGAGAACTCAAACCCCTCAGTTGTGTCTTCATCATCAGATGGCACTGGCAGACTCTCCTCTTCCTCTGAAGATTCCTGCTCCACATCACCTTCTTCAGCAGAATCATCATATCTTGCAGTCAATAATAACTTGTACTGCAGAGTGAGGAAATGTGAGTTCATTTTTATGAATGTGAGATACTCAATATTCCTGTCAGACAGACAGCTTCATTGGTTAGTCACAATGGCACCTGAAGCATTAAATACTCTTTCTGAGCTAACACTGACACAGGGGTAGGTAACATATTCAATGCCTAGAGCTGCGAGAGCAGGCCAGATTTCCAGTTTACTTCACCAATACTCCAATGTTGCATCATCTATGCTCAGTTTCTGTGGGTCATCCAGGTATGACTGAACCATATGGGTGGTAGACAGGTGCAGTCGTGTGTTGCCCTCAGTTTCTTGGTGTGTGGAAACACCAGCCTGCTGCAGTATGGCCTAAAGAGGGATTCTGCCACTGCAACTTGAGGATGAGGAAGCAGGAGCAGATGAAGTACAGGAGGGGAGGAGGAGGTTAAGGGGGATACTTTCAGAGGGGCTGTTGCTCTTTCAGATTTGTCTCCAGATACCAATTTTGCCCTTTCCACTGCATACCTTACCATCATCCAATTTTTGACTTTGCCATAAAGGATTACAACAGTGTTACAGATCAGCCTTTCCTCCTGGAAAAAATGCCGTCATACCAAATGCCATTTTGCCATGCTTGTACCATGGATCTAGCAAGGTTACCAGGATGCATGCCACAGAGGTGTTAATATGAATCACCATGGAATCATCATCAAACAGCTGCATACTCCCTCTCCCACTACTCCCACAGAGTCTGCTGATAATTCAGATTGCTCCCTGACATTAACCAGTGCCTGGTGGAGTACACACAGTGGTGGTATAATGTGACCCACACATGCATTTTCAGAGCTAACAACCTGTGTAGCATGTTTAAATGGACAGAGGTTTTGGATGACACTATCCATCAACATTCATTGGGATGGATTCCATGACATGGCTGACTGTGCTTCATTATCATGCATCTGCATGACATAGTCATTGATTGGCTTGTATTGCTCAAATAGCCTCTCAAGCATGTAGAGCATTGAGTTTCAGTGTGTCACTACATCTAGCTTTAGGCAGTGCTGTGATACTTCATTAGCCTTCTGTAGACTCCTGAGCTCTGATCTTGCCAGTGTGCAGTGACTAAAATGGGTGCAGATTTTATGACTGACAGTCAACATGCTACTGACTGCTTCATGATCGAGAAGAGTCTTCACAAACAGGTTAAGAACATGTGCAAAGCATGGGACATGATGAAAACAGCATTCAATGCTTGCTTTAATGGCATTATGTGCATTGTCACTTCCAATGAAGCTAGCATGGAATCCATGTAGCTTCAGTCAGGACATAATGGCCTCATTAATTTGGGTTAGTATTTTGGAAGATGCATGTGAGCAATACATGCTCTGCATACTCAATGTGGCATGATGACAAGGGCCACCACCAGTACTGCCACTTTTCAGAGGACAAATAGATGATAGGTATGAGTGGAAGGCATAAACGCCATGGAAATAGGCCCAGTGTACAGTAATGCACATAAAACTGATAGCAGACAATGGGCCCCTTGTACAGATATCTGTGGTAAGGTCGATGCTGGATACTGCAGAGTGAGACACTACATGTGACACAGTGCAAGGAAGGTCATTGTAAAGTGTCAGCATAGCCTTAGTGGAGAAATAAGCATGACTTGGCACTTTGTGTTTGGGTGCAACTTTTTCCCTGAGTTGTAGAAACCCAGGCTTCTCAACAAAAGAATATGGCAGCAGATCTGTTCCCAGCATCTTTGCAACAGCTGTGTCTAGCTCTTTTGACACAGGGGGCCCGATTATCAAAGCCCTTAGACTGACATAAGGTGCCTGCGTCAAACATTTCTGCTGCAAATGGCACCTAGTGTCAAAAGATGTGGCATTCCCGATTCTGAAATTTGATCTACATCAGAATGGGGAGCTGCTGTGTTAAAGTGGGTCTGTGCCACCCTTACAACCTACAGTCGGGGTGTAACAGGTTTCAAGGGGACTTCCACCATGGCAGGGCTGCAACATTTCCTTTTTCAGGATTCTAAAAGCCCCACCGTGGATGCAGCAAAAAGCAGCACTTAGACCAGCCAGGAGGTGATCTAAGTGTCTTGTGCCACTGCAGACATCACTGTACAGTTCTGTGGTCTGCTGAGTTCTGCTGATTCATCACTGGTCCCTCTTGTATTGTGTTTCTTTAGGGCTGGAAATGTACATACTGTATGGGTACTAGGCGCTGTACACTGTAGTACAGTACATGGACATGCTGGCATTTATGAAATGTATAAAACTGTACACGCACCCCACTGGGTGCCACTTTAGTAATAGGTTGTCACAGCTCTCCCCCCAACTCATCCTCTTCCACAGCCATCCCTTATGTCCCCTGCTCCTCCCTCCTGATGAGCAGTTTCAACCCCCCCAACCATCACTACCCCGCTAGTGTTGCACTGGGTGGGGGTGGATCCCTGTGGCAATTATCAAAGGTTCACCACCTGTTTGGCACAGTGGGTGACTGGTGGCAAACCTGGCGACTTTGGTGCCAGGACCCTGATTTTTACCAAATTGGGTGCAGGGTCCCAGGAGGACCCTGAGTTTGTCACATCCCTGGAGTGATGCAACTTGCATCGCTCCAGCGTATCTTTGAGAATTGGGCCCAGAATGTTTACAATGGTATTTGGTTTTCTTGGTTAAGGAAGGTTTAATAACTGGTTACTTATGCTTGGCTGTTTTCCAGAATGGACTGCCAAGGAAGGTTGCAGTAAAGCAAGAGATAAAAAGTTGAGGAACACAAATGGAGACATGGAGATCTTTATTAACAATCCACTTAATAGGGACACGGTTAATGGGGGCGTTCATTTAATTGGGATGTTTCCCCAGAAACTGATTTGTTCCCAATTGACTTCCATTATGTTCTAATCCAGTTATAAGGGACACATGGGCAGCTTAATTGGGATGTTTTACAGTAAAATTGCGACATCCTGGTGCTGTATTCATCTTGTCATCATGGCTTCCAAGCGAGTAGACCTCACACTCATGGAGTGAGTGAAAGTAATTGAAGCTTTGCAGATCCCTAAGTCTTCTCTTGCTTCTGTGGCTAAAGATTTTGGCATTTCTAAAAGCCAAGTTGGTCACATAAGCCAAAACAGAGAGGCTATCATGACAGAGTGGCAGTCGAAAGTTAACCCAGCAAGGAAACGCAAACGCGAGGGCAAGGACTGTGAAGTGGAAGATGCCCTCCTTTTATGGTATAGCAGGGCTGTCAGTCGCAGTGCCAGATTGTCCGGCCCTCTGTTAAAAAAAAAGTGAAGGAGCTTGCCACACAGCTCAAACATGAAGATTTCGAGGCTACTGATGGGTGGCTAGCGAGGTGGAAACAGAGGAACTCCATTGTTTACAAGAAGGAGCATGGCGAAAAATCAGACGCTGACACTGGTGCAACATCAGACTGGATCTCAGCCATGCTTCCCGCCCTTCTTAAAGATTACAGCCCCGGGTGTGTGTACAATGCTGATGAAACAGGACTGTTCTTCGGGGGATATCCTGATCGTCGTCATGTACTCAGACAAACAGAACTGTTTGGGGGGGAAAAAGCGAAGGACAGAATCTCTCTATTGGTATGCATCAATATGGATGGGACAGACAAGCGCACCTTGCTTGTGATTGGAAAAAGTAAAAGACCTTCCTGTTTTCCCAGAGATCTTGCTACACTGCTGGTAGCTTACTATTCTTCGTTAAATGCCTGGATGACAGGGTGGATCTTCAAAGATTGGCTGGGCATGTGGGAGCGTGAGCTGAAGCGCAAATGGCACTATGTCCTACTGTTCCTGGACAATTGCTCTGCACACCCTGCTGATGTTGTGGGGATGTACTCACACATTAAAATTGTTTTTTTTGCCACCAAACACCACCAGTCTGATCCAACCCATGGATATGGGTGTGATCAGAAATTTAAAGGGTCACTATCATGCACTGATGTCAGCACGAATCGTGGATGTGATCGAACAAGGAAGAGAACTGACTACATCTGCAATCGCTAAAGCCGTCAGTATCCTGGATGCCATCTACATGGCTGCCAAAGCTTAGCAATCTGTCTCTCCAACTACATTCGTGCACTGTTTTAGGAAGGCAGGGTTTCTGAGTAGCGTCACGGAACTGGTGGGCAAAACACATCAAACAGCAGCAGAGGATCCACTGTAGGATGTTCAGCCACCAGCTTACATTACTGCAGATGAGTTCTCTGCATTTATGGACATCGACATTGATGTCAGAACTGAGGGGGAAACTACAGATGGTGAAATTTGTGAAGCAGTCAAATGTCTGAGACTGGACGTAAGAACACAGGAAGCACAACATGAATCGGAGGCAGAGGAAGATCCAGTACCTGATCCCATTTCTAACAAGGATGCTGTTGATCACTGTAGAGCGCTTATGACATGGTGCAAGCAGCATGGTGACATTGCATCCTGGGGAGCACTGTCAGCTGTTGAGAGACGCATTTCAAATAGGCTCAGCACTGACTCAAAACAGAGTTCGATCACAAACTTTTTTTTATTGCAGTGACTGAAAACTGAACTTATACAGTTCTATTTTGTTTAACTTTATTGTGTCACTTTTGAGCACTTTTGAGCACTTGCATAGCAAACAAAACAAAAAAAAGATAATGTATGCCCAGAAATACACGAAAATAAAAGTACTTAATTGTATTTTCCTCTCTGACTCTGTTGTTTGGTTGTGAATGATGGTATGCAGTGACCTGAATGACAATTACAATATAGAAGATAGGGCACCTGTTAATTGGGACGATCGCTTAATAGGGACAATTGCTCTTTCATGGAGCCATCCCTATTAAGCGGCTTCATCTGTAGTTATTACAACACAGATCTTGAAAAACTAAAAGAATAAACTGCTCTGGCTTTGACATCTATGGAAAACATAATTCAGGATCCTTTCCCCTGAAGAAGCCTTTGAGGTGAAAAGTTGGGTATGAGGATGTCTGCTTTCTATCCCTAAAATAAATCAGCAACTATAACTGAAGAATCTATTGGAGGGGGTGGTATTATGTTTTCTGGCTAAGCTCACTCACTGGTCCCCACAATACCAGCTTTAAATCATATAAGAAGGATATCCATCCCGAACATTAGTTTTCATAAATGTTGCATCACCATGGCCCGCTCTTTCAGACTGTTACGGTACAACGTCAGAAGTGGGCATTGATGTCAATCTCTTATGCTGTGCCCAGTGAATGTCATGTTTAGGTTGCATATAGCTATGCATTCCAGTTGTCCCATAGTGTGTTCCCAGCTTACCCCTGCTAATTTTTGACTTGCATATATTGCATAAAACTACACTGTCATCAACCTCATCCACTAACAAAAAATCCCACACAAGTTACCTTCCGCTGACATGCTGAATTTTTGTGGGTGGGGTGGATGGGGCCAGGGAGTAGTGGTGGGCAAAACTGTTGACTGTTGCTGCTCCTGCTGCTGCTGCTGCTTGTCCCCATGTACCCTTTTAACTTGAGGTCTCATTCCCCTAACATCAGATTGCTCATTATGTTGGAGCGGCATAAGAGGGATTGCTTTCCCTTTACCTGTGACTACACATTCTTTAATGGGTGCTTGGGAAGGATGCCAAATAGGGTCAAGTACTGGGTCATCATAACCTCCCTCATCACTATAATCACTGATGTTTTACTCAGACATTTCTGGCACTAAGAACCAAAAAATAAGCCAGCACTCCTTAAGTTGCAATGTTCATACGAATTTAATTGAAGTTTCTGCATAAGAAGAACACAGAGCAAACTGCCCCTAGCACCTTGACCAATAAGTCTTCCAAGGGGCACTAAGGGCTGAATATCCTCCACCTCCACTTCCTCATTACCCTTCATTATCACCTTGACAGTAGCAGGATGCTTGTACTGAGGATGTTCTTCCTTCTCAGCCTCCATCTCAAGCACACTCTGCTTCAGCTCCTTCTCCTCCTCCTCCTCCTCCTCTGCCAGGACAGCTAATGGTCCTGGACCCCCTTAACATCATTCTTTCTGATACTGACTGCCATTGGATGCACACCCTCATTGCTCCTAGTCCCTAGCAGCTCCTAAGATAACTCCTGAGATCCTGTGACAGTTCCTCTACCTGAGACTCCTGGGAGAGACACAGTAGTGCCATGACATCTATGGCAGTTTTTCTTGCCAGTTTTGCATGCTGAGCAACAGCTGCTGTGGGACTACTACCCTGCAAGCCAAAGAAACTAGCAGCTTTGATGCCAACTCCAGCTGACACTGGCACAGGATGGGGCACTGCTGGAACTGCACTGCCACTGGAAGATTGAATGTTACTGACTTTGCTGTGCCCACTAGCTCCTTTCCCAGCACCCTCTGCACCTCCATGTGACACTGTTTTCAAAGATCCACCAACAATGGGACTTTTTCCACATCCTCTGTGGTTTCCCTTGCACACCATGGTGTAATGTGTTTTCTTCACTAAATACCACAATATGAAACAACACAGTACTACAGAGAATATCAGTAAGACTATTATGCAATAGTCATTCCAAGAAATTAAAAACTGCAGCAATATTTTTTGTCATAGCACTGAAAGTACAGATACTGACTCTTTTTGTTCTTGTAATCACAAGAAAACTGCAGATTCTCAGTGAAAAAGAAGAAGAAGAAGAAGAATCAGCATTTAAATAGTGCTTTCCATACACAGTGTATCCCAAAGTGCTTTACAAGCAATGCTAGACTGGTAGTGAAGTGACTGTATGTGTAGTGGCGGCCATATTGCACATCAACACCCACACACAGCCTGGACGATTGCATGAACTGGTTTATGGTAGGGGGAATGTTGGACAGGACACCAGGAATGTCCCCTACTCTTTGTGAAGAGTGCCCTGGGTTCTTTTACTTCTGCCTGGCCTCCTACCAGGACAACACCAGGATGGGTAAAAGGGACCTCGGTTTAATGTCTCATCTGATGGACAGCATACCCCAGCAGTACAGCACCCCCCCAATACTGCACTCGGATGCCAAAATTTTAGGTGCAAGTCCAATCCCGTTGTGGGATGAGAACCCATGCCCTTCTGGCACAGAGGCAGATATGCTACCAACTGAGCTACACTGAAACCTGTCACATTGGAGCAGAATGAATAGAGCTCTTTCCTCTTCTGCAATCACGTCAGAGGTAAGAAGCTACGCAACAAGAAATGTGTGCTGTCACCTGTTAGAAAATGGTCTTAAACATTCCTGGGGTCTGGTTGGCTGACAGCCCTGGCAAAGTGGGCATCTATCAGACAACAGAGCCCAGGTATTAAAAGTGCCAGTCCCCAGCCAACCTCCTCACTGTTATTAATGGGCGCTGGAATGTTCAAAACATTAACCCTGCCATATTTTTTCCTCACTTAGTGAGTGAGAGAACCTCCACCCCGATTTAAACTGGCAGTCTGAAAAGTGTACAAACGAGAAAATATTTAAGCTGTCTTTTCCATTAATGTAACACACCATTAACTGCCCTCTGCTAAAGCAAAAGAGAAATAACCTTTTTTCCTATGTTGTGCTCCTGATCATCCCATTACGCTCGCTTCAGCACCATCCTTACTACATTCCGCCCAAACTGTGACACCACAAACTGCCAAATGCAGTTTAGAAAAAGTGAAATAAACAAAAACTGCCACTGCTAAACCTAATTGAAAGAAAATCTGCTCAGTTCAGGGACTGCGCTAACAAGCCGCAAACTAAGCTGACACCCAGCACTAAAAAAACTACAACTAATTTTTAACTGATTCTGTGGCATGAGCAGCATTTCTCATACATCTCACCCACCTCCCTGCTGTGTATTTTTCCTCTTCAAAATTCTGCTCTCCTCAACATTTGTATCTTTACACTGGCACACATGCACTTACTGAGCGCTACCTCACTGCAGGATGGAACAGCTGACATAAAAAACAAAACGGTAACTGCTTCGTGCCACATTCTGTTCAGCTGTAAATCAAGCTCCAGACGGTTGGGGGGGGGGAGGATAGAACAGTCAATACAAATCAAAAGCAAATAAATCTTCTTGCTTTAGTCTGGCTTAGTTTTACCTCCTAACTCGGTCAACATCCCCATGATCTTCATGCACAGATCATCCGTCCCTCGTCAACTCCTTAGTATGATTCCTGCTTGGTACTACAGCTGAAAAAACATAATACACAATTCAAGGCAGAAAAGCACAGAAATGTACCTGTTGTTTCTGCAGTCGTACTGTTTTTTCTTCCCATCAGCAGACTTTTTTTTCATTATTTCATGATTACAGAGCCTCAAGCAGTACAAAACTCCATAACTAGAAAATAAAACTCCATTCTACTACAGGCGGAGGAACTATTTTATTGTAAATAAATGAAACTCTTAATAATTTTAACAATAAAACATATTTTTTTTTCCACACTTGCATGATGCAGTGACCCATTTTCTAAGCGCAATAACACCCTCCGGGGTGGGCAGTATTGGGCAATACTGGACCTTCCAGGGGCTATAATGCCCCTTGCCTGGGGGGCCCTCATTATGCCCCTGGGCAGTCCGCCGTATTGCCATGCCTCACCCCGCTGGGTAATATTGGTTACATACATCCTCTGCACCACATGTGACTGCAGAGCTGCAGGCTGAGTAATTTGAGTTTTCCACAGCATTACTATGCTGAACCACACAATTTAACTCACTACAGTGGAATGGAAAATGCAGTCAATCCTAGGGTTCAGCAGAATTCAAAAGAAGAAGAAACTCAAAATAAAACCAAGAATGTTGGAAAAAATGAAACAAAACAAAGAAAAGGTTGATTTGCTGACAGTGCAATAACGGTGCTCTACAAGTTGGGTGATTAGATTCACTATGGAGGCAATTCTCCATGGCACAGTATGCCCCACCTGTTGAAGTCTTCACCCGGGGACCACTGCATGGTTGACATATTCTCAGCCACCGCACAGCCCCCTTCCATGGCTCCACCCCCATGGCATGTAGGTGTGCAGGGGCATATCCGTGGATACAGGCAGGCATCCAATAGGATGCCCAGACCAGGTCTGCCATTGGATCACCTGTGCCCTGGGGTGCAATGAATGGGCGGCTGTGGTGCAGCCATGAAATCAGGGTAGGCAGGTGCCCAGTTGGCTTTCCCTGCCCACCATGTGCATCCTGTGGGCTGGGGAAGCACTTGGAGGGTCTATCCATATCCCAATATCCCCGCCACCTCTGGCGGTGGCTTTCTGTGGGGGGGCGCACACCGGCTACATCTGCCCTCGGGATGTTTAGCCTGTTTCCCCCTTATCCTGCACTCCATGCTTTCTTGAATAGCGTGGGCATGCCCCCTGGACCTCCCCCTTCATGGATCCCAGAGTGCAGGAGAGGGATCGGGTGTGTGCCAGCCCCACACCCCCTTGGAGAATCAGCTGCAGGGGCCACAGTGGCCATGGAGTGTCTATGCACCCCCAGACATGCGGCACGTAGACACATAGACACTTTGTGCATTGGAGAATAGCTGCCAATGTGATCTTAAAATTTATGATACTAAAGAAAAACAAAGATGGCCATACATTGCTGGCAGAAACAAAAAACTCACAGAATTACATTGCAAATTGTGGATAAATAAATGATCCTGCAAAATAAATGACATGAAACATTACTTCCGCAGTTCAGGGCTATAGTTCCACCATTGGTAAGTAATTATGGGAGTACTAAGTGAAAATTCACAGTAAATCTTTGGAAGTTCGAAATTTGTCACAGGTGAAAGGGCAGAAAAATTCCACAAAAGTTTAGAAATTTCGCTAAACGTCCACGAAAGTGGATATTGCAACTTTTGCCCAGATCTACAGTAAATAAAACTCAGCTCCTGATTACTAATAAAATCTTTGTAGTTATTATGTTGTCATGTCATCATGTCATGTCATCATGATATGGAAAAAGCAATGTACTGTGGCATCAATAAAAGACAATGCTTGGCATTTTGCAGTTGGCTGACGGTTTTGGAGGAAAACAAGTGTTTTCTTAGGGGGGCTTCCCCCCCCAATCCCCCCCCACACAGGGGGCTGTGCCCTGCACCCCCCACTAAGGATTCCAACTCAAGTCGGATCTGATTGGGGGTAGACCCCAATAGATAGTGTTGGTTGAGCGGTTCCCTACAGTAACATGGTGCTGCTGTTGCTGTAGGGGACCCCGCTTGTTGAAATGTTGCTGCCAGGTGTGTATACTTTTTTTAGTATAGTTGGCACTGTATAGTTTAACACTATTGGAGCTGATAAAAAGAAGACAGCAAAGATACAATATTTATTACTATACTTTAAAAAGGGCAAAGTAGAATATATAAACCTAAACACACCCAAAAAAGCAATGGGTATGCTCACAATACAGATATACTCAAATTTATAATGTGTTGTAAACAAATGTGGCCATTATTATGCAAGGTCAAAAGAAGAGTATATAAATGTTAAGTCCAAGTTGGACAAGTTTGCACATGTGCAATAATGTTATATGCAGAATGGTAGCCATTGCAATGAAAACCAAAGCCATACATATAAAAAAGGGAAGGGCAGCACAGAATCCACACTCACAATCAGGGTAACCTGTGACTCTCTCAGAAAGCAAAACACATTAAACTGGTAAGCAAGAAAGGGCAGCAAACACAACAAATTAAGCTAAAAAAATAAATGGAAAGTGAAGAAAAAAGGCTACTTGTTATTTTTATTTCTAGGCATTACCAAGACTAAGAAATAAATCTGATTAAGGGGCAAGACTCAATAAGTTGAACAGTGATCACAGCTAATATACTGTGTAATATAGTGAGTATGTTATCCTGTTTGAAACAGAGCTTGAATGTTCCTCCAAAACAGGTACCGGAATGCACATAAAACTAGAAAAGAATAGGTCTATTCTTAATAAGAACAACCACTAGCATCTTCTGGTGATTTCCAAAAATAATATTTATGTTATTTTATAATGTTTGAAATTTTTTGATTTGAGCGCTGCAACATTAGAACTGTTAGATGTAGAAATCTATGTTTTTCCCTTAAATGATGTTTGCAGTCTGATCAACATGAATATATTTAACAATACAGTACTCATGTGATACTATATGTCTATATATGTCAGTACAGGCTCCCATATTCAGAGCTGGCTGTTTGTGCCATGCACACAGAAGTGTTGCATGTGAGATAGCTCACGGCTAGCTCAGGACAAATGGTTATATGTTATAAAGGCAACTCTGAAATGGAGAGCAAAGAATCACAAAGGAAATCTGGTGAGGACACAAATGGCAACTTGTGTGTGTGTGTGGGGAAGCTTTACCCTCGCGCCTCCATATAGTCAACCAACTCTGATATTGTAGCGACTTGGGGAGGGGGGGAAAACATTTGATGCTGTTTCATCCTTGCTGTAAATCCCTCGCCAACTTTTGGTCTCACCATTTTCTTTTGCCAACATCATGGGCCACTGGGACCAATACCCAGACATCGTACTCTGACTGGATTACACCAACTGCCTGAATATAGGGCTGTGTTGATACAGTGACAATGCACTGTGCTGACACAGCCCATTACTGAAATATAGCCCACTGGAGCCAAATGGAGAAAGCATATCTCAGATGAAGGGGCCCAAGTGCTCCTGTGAACCATATTCAGTCCTGGCTTGCTAAAAAACCCACTGGCCATGCAAGGTGCTGAGGGTCATATGCATGCCCATTATGGGCTTATTAGTATGCTGCATGCATAGCACCGCCATTCAGAGCTGTGAAGAGGTATTGTATGTAGCAGTGCGTCCCCACGCAAATGCTGCCCTACCAGTAGAATGAACAATTCCTGGTGTCCAGTGTTTCCTACCACCCTCTGATCACCGCTCTTCCATGCAGTATATGCAGTTTCTGCTGTTCAGTGGTCCTCTCACCAACAGATGTTTCTACAGTAGGCACACATTAGCTCCCTGTCATTCAGATGGTGGCTGACCGAGGTGGCTGAGCAGTGGGGCTGTGCCAGTCACCATCTTTGGGGGCACATTATTGCTGTACTTGGGTAAGTGGGAACTGGGGGGTGTGGTGGAGTGTCTTGAGTGGAGGATGTGTGGAGGTTGAACCATCCGTGGGAAGGTAGGGATTGGAGTGGAGGGACACCACTGAATATCAGTGATTTTTATACTACATGAGGGAGCAGATTTGTAGGGGGTGGGGAACACTGTTTGCAGGGATATGCATAGGATTTTGTTTGCTATAACAGCACTGCAATGGCAGCTGTTTAGCATTTTCAAAACCTTTGAATATTTCACTGAGTACTGTATGCAAAGGGAATTTCTTATTTGCATGGGTGCAGCAGAGCTGTATAAGCCCACTATAAGGTCGGTGCCACAAACAAAGGGCCTTTGAATATGGTCCCCGCCATGTCCAATTATGCTATTGACAGCACGATGCTAACGTAATTATGCCCACTAACCTTTTGAATAGTATGTTATTAAAAATAACAGTACTTTAAAAATATAATGAACAATTTTATATTTTTATAAATTGAAGTATGGTAGCTGAAGCAATATGTTATATCGATACTAACTTAGCCAACTCCAAGCTTTCTTTAAAAAAACATTTCTAACTGTAATTGTTCCAAAGTTGTCCTATTTTATAGAAATTATTATCTTTTGAAAGGTCTAATTTTGGAAACGTTTGGCCTATAAATGTAATTTTTTTTAATTGAAAACTTGGAGACCAACCATTAAGAATCACCTCTGTCAATACTGTTTGCATGCATTGTCACTATAAATCACTTGACAGTTTTTTTTTTATTTTTAGCCCACAGGCACCAAATGGAGATTAGGTATTTCAAATGGTATGTCTCAAGTCCTCTAAAAAAAGTCACCAACCTGTAAGGTTAGGCTGCTAGGGAGCAGCAGCAGGGGGTTGGGATTCTTGTGTGTGCTTGAAGTGCTTTTACTTTTTTTTTTTATTTGAACATTTGAGCTTGCATTTGGGAATGATCCTGAGAGTGTGAGTTGTGGGGGCAGAGGGAGGCAGGAACTTGCAGATGACAGAACAGGAGCAATGGTGATACATAGTGGAACCACTTGCTACTGAGGACCACCCAGGTATCTGCAGCTGGTGGACTGCGTGGATGCAGCACATCTATTATAAGGGTCTGCTTGTATCTTTTTCCTCCACTTCTGGACTAGAACAGAACAGTTTTCACCAAGCTACTCACTCAGGTCAGGCTGCAAGTATGCAGCATTGAGTGGTGTAGAGGTAGGCAAGGACTTGAGGGTGAGAGGGTAGGAGCAACGGCGATGAGAAACAACATTATTGGCTAGTGAGGGCCACCCACACTGCTGCAGCCAGCAAACTGTGCAGCTGCAGCAGAGTAATTCCAATAAGGCAAGATACCCTGAAACATGAGTGACCCAAAAGCGTGGGGACCACAAAGCAGGAGAAAGGTACAGGCAGTGGCATTCATAGGGTATCAGGTCTGCAGGAAACTCTGCCAGTAAGAAAGGGGTTAGCTGAAAAGAACAGAGAACTAAACAACCACATAAAAGCAAGTGCAGGAAAAAGTGGATTGGTCCAGGTAAAGGGGATACTAGCAGACAGTCACAACTTCCTATCATGGGTAGGCTTGTCTTCAGATTAAGGGTACAGGGAAATAGCAAACTATTTTAGCACCCTATCTGGTGCAGGTATCTTGCAGGATAAGTACAGAGGGAAACAACAAATTCCTACAACATCCTATCTATGTTTGCCTGTTTGCAGGGCTGGGAGGTAGAAGAAAATAGCAAGTGGCCACAATGCACCATTAGAGGTAAAGTAGGCCTGTTTGCAAGGATAGCAGTAGAGGAAACTAAAAAATGGCCGCAACACACCTTCACATGTAGATCTGTATGCAGGGCTGGGGAGAAAGTGAAATAGCTAAATGGCTATGATACCCTCACTGAGGTAGGTCTAATAAGGGGCTACAAGTATAGTTATACCAATAAGCAGTCATTATGCCCCATCTAAGGAAGTCATCATTGGTAGGATTTGGGCAGGTTGTTAACAGAATTCATCTGCAAGAACCTAGTAAAAATATACTGGCAGCAGGGAAGGTGGCGAGGGATTGTATGCTGCAGAGGATGTGGCATGGCAGTCTTCCATACGTTGCTTAGGGAGAAAGGAGGGTGCTTTGTTTACAGGAGACTGGAACTCCTAAATGCAGAGGTTACCCACTTCATGGGTGGGTCTATCAGTCTGAGTAGAACCAATGCTCAGTGGAACCCGAGGACATTCACACCACTTCCCCAAACACCACAATGTGACCTAAGGGCAAGCTTGTGAACAGTGAGGAGCATGTGGGGAAAAGAGCAGACCCCACTTCAGTTGGTAAAAACAAGGAACAGATGCTACCTACTTGGGTCCCATGTGAGGACCATCACCCATGGGTCACAGGGTGTTGGATCAGGGCAGGCACAGGCCACAGGGATGGGAGATTCTCATTCAATGGATTCACAGAGGGGACATAATTGGTATGTAGTAGACAAACTCACAGGGGGGAGGAAGTGAAGGGACATCAGGTTGGTCACAAGAGATCAGAGAGGGATAGGGGAATGAAGAGCATCCAATTGCATCAAGAGGTGGAAGAAAATGACAATATGGGGAAGGGACTTAAGGGATTCAGAAGTAAAACTGGAAGGAACCGTTAAGAGGAGAAACCAGTCAGGCCAGGGTCAAAAGGTCAACAAAGAAGGAGGTAGAATTAGTTGGGGGTCACTGGATGGCAGAAACAAGAGTGGAAGCAAACAAAGCTAGTACATAGCACCAAGGGGAGGTAGCAGAAGAGAACCCAGGCATTTCAGGGAGACCAGATAGAGAGGGAGGAGGAGGTGATACAGATGACACTGAGAGAAGATCCAGGTGTTAGAGATAGGATGGGGAATTAACAAGATTAAATGAATCAGGCAGGGCTAGGGATGCAGTTGGATGGGGAAGGAGTGGATGGGCTTCTAAAGGAAAGAAGCAGAGTTCTTGTAATTGGGGATTTCATAGTGTGGAGAGCAGAAGTCTACTAAAGGAAAGCAAGCCACACAGAAGAAGTATGATTTGCCTTCTGAGTATGATGGCAGAGAAAATAGTACCCAAGTTCCAATCCCTGATATGGGAGGTGGAGGAAGTCACAAGTTTTGGTTCATTTGAGTATGTTGCAGGTTAGAGGTTATACATGACAGGTTTTGATTGCTGGGGGAGAAAAGCAGGACATGGGTAAAAAAAGTAGCCGTCTCAGAATACATGGCTCAAAGGGTGGTGCAAGCAGAAGGGATATGATTACATATGGGACTGGGTAGCAGCATGAGAGGACAAGGTTAACAAAGGAGGAACAGGGACCATGGGTCTGAGACTAGCTGAGTACTACAACCTAAATTTAACCTAGAAGAGATTTCAAAAGGGCACTAGGCCAGTGCTTTTTAAAGTAGGGGCCACAGGTACCTCCTGGATAATAGAATGGGGGAAGGGGCAATGATGGGGGAAAGTGCAGGAAGTGGTGAAATAAACTAAAAAACTAAAGGAAAGGGTGATAAATTAGGGAGGGGATTGGAACTTGTGTTGCAATGAGCCACAATTGTTGGGCAACACTCAGAAAAATAAAACATCTAGGCAAAGTTCAATGAAACAAAAAGTTGCTTTACTTCAGCACCAAACAATGGTAGAAAACATTGCTTTGCCAGATGAAATACAAAACAATGTACTTTTTAGCTCAATTCAGCTCTCCAGTTCACAGCAGCCCTGCTCTCTTTCTTTCTCTCTCTCTCTCTCTCAAGCCCCCAAATCCTCCTTCTTGCTCTGTCTGGTTTCCTTTAAATGCCTCCCAGGTGAGGCTCATTTGTGCCCTTCCCCTACAGGGATTTCCAAGCCTCCATACAGCCAGTGCACATGATATGTGGAAGTGTGGGTGTTGCTGAAGGACACAGCAGGCAAGAATTTAGGTAAGGGTAGGGTGGCAAGTGGGCAAGAGACATGCAGAGACAACAGGTTGGGAAACCATATGAGCTTACCCCCATAACAGTGACATAGGACAAATGGCAAGTACTGTTGGTGATGTTAGGAAAGGAGGGCAGGATGGGAGGGGTGGGAAAGGGTGGAAAATTGTTACCCATAATGCTAGGAGCCTTGGGAGGAACACTGCAGAATTACAGGTGTTCATGGCAGAGGGAGAGGTGGACATTGCAGCCATCACAGAAACATGGGCCACCCAATACAATGACTGGGACCTGTCTGTACCAAGGTACAGGTTATTTCGTAGGGACAGGGTGATTTGGAAAGGGGGGTGGAAATATAAGTGAAGGATGCACTGACGTGTGTAAGGGAGGAAGGGGAGGAGGGTAGTACGGAGTCACTTTGGATGCATATCCAAGATTCCAAGAATAGGATTCTCAGAATGGGAGTGGTGTACAGGCTGCCATCTCAGACGGAGGAGTTAGACAAGGAACTCGCGGGACAGATCAGGAGGACCTGTGAGAAGGGTAGTGTGGTGATTGTGGGGGACTTCAACATGCCAGGAGAGGACTGGAGTACCCCAACAACCAGGAACAGAAGGGAGCAGGTACTGCTGGATGGCTTCCAGGACAGCTTCCTGCTGCAAATGGTCAGTGAACCAACCAGGTTAGGGAATACACTTAACCTTGTGCTAGCAAATGGGGACTTTGTGAGAGAACTTATGGTGGAAGAACCGCTGTCAGGGAGTGATCACCACTCAGTATGGCTCACATTGGATATGGGCAAGGAAGGAGTGGAATCTGGAATGACTGCTGGACTTCAGGAGGGCCGACTTTGGGAGGATGGGGGAAGTGGTAAAAGGGTACCTGGCCAGAATTCAACCTAGTATGGACACTAACCAGAGGTGGGAGCTCATAAAGCTTGGGATAGTGGAGGCAACCAAAACCCGCTGCAAGGCTCAGAGCAAGAAGGCTAGGGCTACGAAACTGAGCTGGTTGAGCAAGGAGGTCATGGAAAATGTAAGGAGGAAAAGAGCTGCATTTAAAAGGTACAAGAAAACAGGGAGGGGAGACAGGGAGGAGTACTTGACGGAATTGAAGGAGGTGACTCCAGCAGTAAGGGGAGCCAAGGCATCTACAGAGCTTAGGCTGGCACAAGGCATTATGAAGGGGAGAAGGACTTCTTTAGGTACATCAGGGAGAAAAGGAGCTGTAAGGACCACATAGTAAGGATTAGGAAGATGGGGGTGGGTGGAAGCAGGAACGTATAAGGCAGAAGCACTAAATGATTACTTGCTGGGTATTTACTAAGGAGAAGAGGGGGGTGACACCCAAGGGGAGGAACAGCAGAAACGGGGGAGGGGTGACAGATGGGGAAATCATGGAGGGCAGAGTTTGGGAGGGTTTGAAGGCACTGAGGGTGGAGAAGGCGCCAGGCCCAGATGGCATCCACCCCAGGGTACTGAAGGAGCTGGCAGAGGTCCTTGTGGGACCTTTGGCAGACCTATTTAATGCCTCACTACACTCGGGGTGTGTACCTCAGGACTGGAGGATGGCTCATGTGGTGCCCCTCCACAAGAGTTGGCCCAAGGATGAACAGGGGAACTACAGACCTGTGAGCCTCACATCCATCGTGGGTAAGCTAATGGAGACTATCCTGAAAGAGAGGCTGGTGGCCCTCCTAGAGGCCAAAGGACTACAGGACAGCAGACAACATGGCTTCATACATGGCAGATCCTGTCAAAACAACCTGATGGAGTTCTATGACTGGGTAACTAGGCAACTGGACATGGGACATGCAGTGGATGTCCTGTATATGGACTTCAGTAAGGCATTCGACTCAGTGCCGCATGGAAGGCTGGGAAGTAAGTTAGAAGGCACAGGAGCAGGTGCAAAGCTAGTGAGATGGGTAGGGAACTGGCTTCAGGGAAGGCAACAGAGGGTGGTGGTGGGTGGGGAGCACTCACACCCAAGGGTAGTGATGAGCAGTGTTCCACAGGGCTCGGTGTTGGGACCAGTGTTGTTTGGGATATTCATTGCAGACATATCATTGGACATCAAAAGCAAGATCAGTCTGTTTGCTGATGATACCAAGGTAGGAGCGGTGGTGGATGACCTAGGGGGATGGCAGGGGTTGCAAGATGTTCTGGCAAAGCTTGAAACCTGGTCAGACACCTGGCAACTGGGGTTCAATGCCAAAAAGCACAAGGTGCTGCATTTTGGGATGAAGAACCCAAGGAGGAGTTACCACCTGTGGAAAGTGCAGCTAGCCCAGACAGAGGAGGAGAAGGATCTGGGGCTGCTCATTACAGGGTCAATGAACAACTCGGCACAATGTAGGAAGGCAGCTGCAAAGGCCAACAAAATGCTGGGTTGCATTGCAAGGGGTATATCCTCGAGGAAGGAGGAGGAGGTGATTCTGCCACTGTATAGGTCATTGGTTAGACCGCACCTGGAGTAATGCTTGCAGTACCTGTGCCCGTATCTGAAGAGGGACATTAAGTTACTGGAGGGGGTGCAGCGCAGGGTGACGAAGATGATCAAGGGGCTGGGGGACTTATCATATGAGAGGAGGCTGAGGGAATTGAACATGTACTCGCTGGAGGAGAGGAGGTATGGGAGGACATGATTGAAACCTTTAAGTACATGAAAGGAATAAATAAGACAGGTACAGAGGGGCTGTTCAAAGTAAGGGAGGGGAGGACACCAGGGGCCATGATATGAGACTGGAGGAAGGAAGGTTCAGGAGGGAGATGAGGAGACACTTTTTTACAGACAGGGTAGTGGCTGGGTGGACTGCGTTACCTGAAGAAGTGGTATCCAGTAGAACAGTGGACTGCTTCAAAAGGGGATGGGACAGGACAAGGGGAAGGGTCAATGTAGGGGAAGGGTGGAAAGGAGGGGAAGCTGCAGAATAAGGGGTGCCAGCTGCGCATTCGAGCAGACTTGATAGACCTCTAGGCCTTTATCTGCTGGCAAATTTCATATGTTCGTAAAGTCCCACAGGATGGCACAACTCACTTACTTTTGGCAGTTTTAGACACTTTAACTGATGTTAAATAAAATCAGTTGTTTCCAGGTCTGGTTACCTCAGACACTGACTTTGCATGGGCTTTCACTCTGCTGTCTCAGGCAGTGTCTCCCTTATAGTTCTATAGCTGACTGACTGAAAGCTGTTAAGAGAGCCTTTTTATAGCTCATTGAATCATATGATCTGTGAGCCAAAACAAATTTGACATTGTTAACATTCAGTGTACCAAAATCACAGAAGAAACAAGAATAATTAAATATACATCATGAAAAAAACACACAATACTATACATATTCACTAAACACAATTTGTCTTCACTTTACAAAAGAGTTTTTAGTGTATTTCACCTAATTACTAGAAATCTTCCCCTTAACTGCCACTACTGTTTGATCCTATGTTCTATAAAGCCAGCTATTTTAGTTGTGGCCAGCCCTGTAAGAAAACAACAGTGAGCTGGCTGCTGAGAATCAACCCAAGCCACTCAGTCTCCCAGTCAGATTATCTGGCTAAAGGAAATGCTTGTTGCACTGAAAAGTGCCTTTTAGATGAACTTTTAACAGTTAAAAGGTAACAGAAGCAAACAGGAAGAAAACAGTGTTTGTTCTACCTTCAAATGCTGTCTTTTAAATATTTAAACATCATGACTGTTCCTAGGTTGCTTATTTCTCCATTTTAAAATAGAACACTAGCCCTGCACATTTTTATCTGTTCATATTTATTACACAAATCTTCTCCAGTGCTATTATAGATTAGATTGTCACTTGTTTTTAGTATTTTGTGTGTGTTGGTGGGGGGCTATTCACTTCATCTGAAGCAAGTCCTGAACCCTTGGCTTTCTCTTGTTACTGGGCCACTGCTAGCCCACTAGAGCCATGTACATAAGTTCCTAGAAGTGTTTCTGCTACTATCAACAGGGAGGTGAAAAGATGCCTAAACAAGCAAAACAGGAACTGTTATAAATAATTAACCTGTCTTCACTTCCATAAATGTGGGGATGGGGGTTGGGGTTGAGTGAAAGATAAAAAGACAGACAGAAGAGACAACAAAGCTCTCTTGGGTGATCAGTCCAGAAGAGGCAGTATGTTATGCACAGGTCCCACACCCACTACTGACCCACAGGCTCACGCCAAAGACATCATCATTATCATTGTTTTATTGCTGTATTGCATCAAAGCAGCAGTGCAATGAAAAGGGGTTAAAATTTGCCCCCACCTTTTTTCTTCCTAATTGATGCAAGATGTCTTCCAGTTTATTTTGGTGGTGACATTTTCAGTTTTCATTTTCATTTAAGAATGTTATGAAAGATTTCAAGTAATTATTTCTCAAGAAAAAAAGATGGCCACCTAATTTTTGCATAGAAATAATATTGAGGACCCGAGCAGGATAAGAGTCCAGACAAAAATGTAAATGTACTGTACACAGCATAAGAAGCATCCAGAAAACCCAAATCAATAGGTCAGCCAATATTTTTTATAACCATAGCAGAAAATTAGCTTTCTGGAATAACGTTTTTCATTGCACTGCTGCTTTAACATGTAGAAATAGGTACCCACCGTACACGCGTGGATACTAAGAATTATACTTGCAATTGTATTCACAATATCATATATATATATATATATATATATATATATATATATATATTAATTTTACTTATATTTCTCATGCTTTCTTTATGCTTACTGTTACATTTACTTATTATGTGGCCTTTTATATTCTGTCATATATTCTCATTTCTACACTGTGTGCTGTTTACTCATGTCTGCTGAAGTTCATTTCATATGTATGTCTGTATATTCTGCACTTTCTTTGTTCTCGGTTTATAACTGACACTGCACTTCCTTTGTTCTGAGTTTCTACTGACTTTACATTTTCATTGTATAAGATAATGCCCTAGGGAGCCACCTTATTATTATTTCTTGGCCAATAGGGCCCACATACCGTATAACTCTTATCTGAAATATATAGCTGCTTGCACAGCCATCCCTTCAGAGAGAAAGACTAAACACCCAGGGATCGGGGAAACTAACTCCCTTGTGACTGCTTTGCTTCACTTGTATTGGTGTGAGTATTTGTAGTAAACTGCTTTTATTGCATTCTACTTGTTGTTATGTTCTTTGCACAGCATTACCATCCAAGAATCTGAGTTGTAGGCTTGTCTCGCATAACAATGGCGACCGTGTGCAAATGGTTTTGACTGGCAAAGAATAACACTCATTTTACTTTGTAAATTGAGTTCTGGGATGTGATTTTCCTCAGAGACAAGAAGCAGTAAGCTTTGGTAGCTTGGGACTCCAATGACGGTACATGGACTGCTGTTCTCCTTTGGGTTGAAACTGGCAGCTAGGGACTCCACGTTGACAGACTTCTGCTTATTGTGTTGTGGGCGCCTTCTTCACAGGAGCTTACATACACCATCCCACTGTGTGTATTTAATGGCTGTGGATGCATACTCAGCAGTAAAGCCACAGAACAGTTTAAGGTTTCCCCTTCAGTTTATAGACATGTCATTTATCTATACAGACCTGAGACTTCATGTCTCCTGTCATTTTGCTTTCTGTGGAAGCTGGATCACAGAATTCTCTGATAAAACTATGCTTTAAGTTGCTCCACAGTACTCTAAGCTGAGGCAAACAGTTAAACAGCTGTCATGGGAATTGTTTCAGGCAGAGAGTAAGCTGGGAGAGAAACTCAAGTCATTATGCAGTAACACCAGATCTCTGGCTTTCCAAGCGTGTCAAATGGCCAAGACGCAGCCTGACTTTCCAACATGGATGTTTCACATAAACTTTCATAAGTATGACTCCAAGCAACTGGAGTTCCCAAACCAAAAAAATGCATCTTTTGACTGGGGAGGAGCTCAGAGAGACACTCCAGCAAGGTGATGAACCTGCCCAAATGTTTCTTTTCAACCCTAATATCTGGTGAGTACTTTTGTTTATAATCTTTAACCATTTTTATGATTGGCCAACCACTGTTTCTGTACATGCTTTCTGATGTAATCTGCAATATTTTTAAGTGTGGTTTCTATCTACTACAAATGTTACTTGCTACTCAGTTTAGGAGGCACTAAGACTCAACAGTATAAGCAATGGTTTTGTTATCTGTTATGTAAATACCCAAGTTTACTTCCTCTGCTAGACTAAATAGCAGTGCCATGTTTCAAGGTTACCGGTTGTCTGTAAAAGAGAGGTTGCTGTGAGAGAAAATGCTTCACAAAGAAATTGTGTTGTTTTGGATACTTTCAAAGGCAGCGTGTGTTTAGCAGAGAGTATGGCATGTCGTTGATGGTCCTTGTACGTGCATGAAGGAAGAGGGTTACAGTATGTGTAAAGTAGTGGCTAAATGATAATTTTCAATGGAGAAAGACTGTGACAGTGGTAATGATTTCTGGGTTAGAATATTTAATGTGTACAGGAACTGATCAGTTCATTGTGGTTGAAGTACAGCTTAGAATGCCTTTGATGTTTGGCATTTTATATAGATGAAATATTGTTTTAATTGTTTAAGTCACAGGAACCACAGATGGCTAGAACATGTATATTCTGCTTGTCCGTAACTTGATCCCCATAACTATGCTGAAATACTGCCAAGTCCTTGTGCATCACTTCATATGCAAATAGCTTTTCTGCTGTGTAAATACCCTTTATGTTCTGGTATAAACTTTCCCAGATATGATTTACAGCTGGGACTGTTTTTATTTTTCTGTATTTTGTGTGCAATTGCAGTGTCCATATGGTGCTGTGTATCAAAGGAGCTGTCATCTCTATCACCACTTTTGATAAGCCATTCTCTTCTGCAGTGCATTTTTAATTGCCACATGTCTAATGTTAAAACATTATAACTGTGTTAATTCACAGGTTCCCTTTTGCCTTCTGTTTTTTTATAAACAGAGATATGCAACCTGGGTGAAGTTTAATGCTTCAGGGCACTGCATTTTCAAACTTAGACATCTGGTTTGACTCCCACATGCCATCATTTCCACACTGTGTGATCTTTGGCAAGTCACTTGACCACCTTGTACTTTTTGGCTATACCTATTTCCCAGCTCCAAATTGATGTGTTTTGCCCTAATTCAATACCCATTTTTAACTTAAATGCAAGTTTTGATAGGGGCACACACCAACTGTGATTTATAAAAGTTTACTATTTTTACAGTGCTTGTCTTCTGAGAACTAAGGACAGACATTTTCTTTTGGGCTTGCAGCCACAACCTTTTGCTCTGTCTAACCCTACCCATGCCTATGTATGTCTTCCTTCTTGAAGATTCATTTTTAACATGGCTTCTCTGTCCATGTACTGTATCACATGATCCCCATGCCATGCAAGGTGATCGGGAGGAGGGCTAATCACCTCCTGCATTTGTAATAAGCCATTTATTTTAACAAAGCTTGCTATACAGTATACTGCTATAAAACATTATAGCTGTTTTAGGAGATTTTAACCAACTGTGTTTAGTGATTATAACTTTTGTTACAGGCCTGAATGTTACCACCTTTTATATGTAAGATGAATGCATTCTAAAAATATATGTATGTGCATTATGCCATGAGAGACAACTATTGGTATTCATCCAGATCTTATATCAGCTCTACTGACATTGTGTTCTAATGTCAAAGACAAAAAGCTAGGGATGCCTAGTTTTTTGACTTTGGAATGTGGCTAACAGCCACAGAAACACCTACAGTACCCCAACCCACCAGGGGTAGCTGAAGGCATACATCTGTATAACCATCCTGCAGATGCATTTTTAAAGAAATCAATACTAACCTCTCACAGAGAGAACTATCTGGAAAGATGTTCCTTTGTGCTGGGTGTTTTTTTCTTTTTCTTTCTCTTAGGGAAAACAGAGTTCCCCACCTTCTAGTAATGTATGAAGCTATACTTCTTAAGCTGAGTGCAATACAATTTTGTTATTGTTTGGGAAAGTATATTTATTGGGGATGGCAATGGGGCCACCCTATTACCACCTATTCAGCATACACCTTTAAGGTGATGCTTGATCAGCAAAGAGGATTGCCAAAATATTTGTGGATACATATGCACACCACTATTGTAAAATAAGTGTTATCTAACATTTATGCAGTACTGTAACAGGTAAATTTAATAGAATTTACTATTTTATTGGCTGGCTCCAGCGTTGGTCACCCACAGCATAACCCTTCCATTTCTACAATATTCAAGTTGCCTCTTTCACCAAAAAAGGAGAATGAAGGATGAGAGGAATAGACCATGCTTCCTTCCAGTGCAACACATACAGTGGTTGCAAACAAACAAAATGTCCCTTTGGACCTGACTGAGTCACAGCTAGCAGACCCAGAAGTGAGGGAGGTATAATCAGTGTCCCTCTAATGGTGCAAATGAAAAAGGAAAATGGGTCTTTGCTAATAACCCATTTGTTGTTTACAAGTTTTGGGAAAAAAAATTGTACTTTAACATTATAAGCCATCTCAGCCCCTCTGCTTTTCCAGTGCAATCTAGCTAAACTGCACAAAACCTATTACCATGTGGTTTTATGCCAACCAGCACCAGCCTGGTGCAAGGGCCCTGGCAAACAAGTTATCAGCTGAGCTGGGGGGGGTGTATACTTTCACATATTTATTTTTGTCTTTTCAGCTGTTATCCTGTCCAGGACAATGGAAAATAATTTACCTATTGGCCACAAGGGCAACATGTGCAAATATCTGCTTGCTTGAGCACAATCAAGGTTTCCATAATTTCTCAGTTCCAAAGTATGGTGTATCCTGGAAAGGCCCTATAGAGCCTAAGTGCTATGCCTGGCTAACAAAAAACAGTCAGGCCTCTTTTTCAGGTTGACAAAAATAGAGGCACTGGCTATTCAAATAATTCTTTCAACCAAACCAAAGGACTTGAACTTTCACAAACCAAAATTGCAAACCAAGAACCCAAACTGTACCCCGCCCTCTGCAACTTATTCCACTACTGTGCTCAACACAAGTGGATTCACAATATTCCAAGAACTCTACTTTTTCATAACAATCTAAACACCCTCTGCTGGAACAAGGTCCAGCTGACTACCAAACCAACTACAAATTTTAATTCCCGGACTTTGAAAATGAACTTTCATTTAAAGTGTGGTCAATGTTTAAAATGTATTTTCTATAATACGCTCAGTATGAATATTGTTCCATTGTGACAATGTTTATGTTTTATGCTATTATGTTTTTACATATTGTTGCAGTTTATCAAGTGTAAGCTTAGAAAACTGCTCCACAATCAAGGAAGTTTTGGGTATTAGGCCCAATTGGGTAACATCTGTCAAGCCCATATGGGTGGAATACAAAGTACCAACCACTTAGACAACAAATTAGTTGTTTTCACAAGTTAAAATGTCCCAACAACACCCACATGAATGATCATTTCTTTCCTCTAGGTCATGTGCCTCCATTCTCACTCCTTAATAAAGGGGTTAGCATTGCTATCCCATTCAGATTAATTACAACACTGTAAACATGCATACCTGAACACCATAGTAGTGGCCCTGACCAAACTCACTTACAGACTGAATGGCAGAATGATAGCCATGGACAACAAATCCCTGAGGACCGCCTAGCCAAAGGCTTACTCCAAGGTAGACACAACATCAAAAAGCCACCCACTGGTACCCTGTCTATATGCCAGGCCCAAGCACATCACATAAACCAACATTTTTGTGCTCAGTTTCCATATAATACTACTACACAGTATTGTTCACCTCATCCCATTGCTATCACTGCCATGTTTCCAACTGTTGTTTCCACAACAGAGTAAAAACAAACCTTTCCCAATGTCCAGTCCAGAAACTGGGACCAATTAGTGGTCTGGTTGCCTTACCACTCCCAGGTACCCTGGCAAATAAGTGTACTCCATGCATGTCTTGTGATTTTTAAATCGTAACAACTATAACATGGCAGAATTTAAATTCTGCTCAAGAACCTATACTTCAAGGTTCCATAGTAGGCCCTTATCAGGCCCTACCCTACTCAACACTTCAGAGTATTTCACTATACAATACAATGAATGTAGACCCATTTGGGGCCCCTTTCAATTGTCACAGGTGCAATAGGCACTGTCACCAGCTGGTATAAGCCAGCTTTATATTTACCCAGTTATTACATGGTGTAACTGGTATGCTGACATAAGCTAAATGTTTAAAGTGTGTTACTGAGATAATATTACACAATTTTATAACATAGGCATAAGCTAGGCCATACTGCAACACATCGGCAGGGAAACTATGCTTTTACTGACACAACCTTTTCTGACACTTGGAAACAGGGTGTATCCCTGACATTGTCCTTGACTCTCAGATGGCCAAGTGGTATTACTTTCATTACTGGACCTTGGCCTGCACCTTTGTGTGCACGACTGATGCAATCACTTTTCTCTTTCAATTGCCAGAAATGTAGGTTATGTCACACCACACTTTCACCAAAGAAATTTCTAATAAGCTTATCATTTTTCCCGTTCAACATAGCTATGTGTGTTTCACAAACTGTGTTTATAACAGTGTTTTATATGTTTACAGGTTTCCACAGAATGAAATGTGAAAGATCTTCAAGCAACTCATTCAACTTTTCTTCACTGCTGGTGTTTTCCAAGCTTGGCTGGCACCTCATAAAAACTGATTGTTCTTTTATGGACTCAATCTTTGTGTAGGGATGTGATCAACTTCCACAACACAAATACTATGCCAATGTATTTGATTATTCCATTGAAGGACTCAATGAACCATGATCCAGTGCACCCCCCTACCAAGACCTCTTCAAATCCAGCAGTCAGCACCATGAACATTCCCTTTCTGACTGTGATGGTCTCTCATCTTCAGCCAAACATCTGCATAGCCCCATGTGCCATGTGGGGTTACAATCTTTTTGCAAATGACATTTTGCCTGTATCTGTGCTAATTTGTGCTTACTTATATGAAGATTACTCATATGTTCCTTATAAACTGGTCATATACATTCCATAATGACCTATATGATAAAGGACATTATTGACAGATTCTTCAATCAACGACAGCGTAAACGCCTCTGTCACCTGCCTTATCTACACTCTAAGTGGCATCTTCATCATCAGTTGACTTTCTTGTGTCATGCTGTTTCATGTTGCTCAATGCATTCAATACTGTTTTTATATACACGTATCAATTGTGGTGTTGACATACCTAGTTTCTGCTTTGTGTTTCACAAACTCTTGGTACATCTGTAGTTATCCCTTCCCCAGCTCCTGAATAGGACCACCTTCATAGTGACCCTGACTACCTATATGTTTTACAAATATAATTCATTTACTTTAAAAGTTTTATGTGTGTTGCAAGGCTGACATACAATTCAATTTTTTAATAATTAATGGTTCTTTCCATCTAGTTTTAACTCATGCACTGCTAATATTTTGTTTAAGGGCTTGCTATTTTACAGGCTATCTTTATTTCCTTTTTCTATTATTTGTTGCATTTACATACCCTCAGACAGCATCACACACCCACTGTCTCCTCACTTTCTAGCTTGTGTTGCCAGTTTAGCTTGCAATACACTAATACTAACACTTTGCTGTCTGCGGTGTACTCTTAAACAACATTGTGAGCAACTTAACTTCCTTTACAATGCCCGTGCCATGGGTTTGTAAATGATTCCAACTGCTTTCCTACGGTTGTGTTACCTTTTCTAAGGCAACAAGGAGGGGAATGTTATGCACAGGTCCCACACCCACTAGTGACCCACAGGCTCATGCCAAAGACATCATCATTATCATTGTTATATTGCTGTATTGCACTAACATGCAGAGATAGGTACCCACCATATAAGCGTGGATACTAAAAATTACACTTGCTATAGTATTCACAATATATTATATACATATATATATATATATATATATATAGTATATTAATTTTACTTATATTTCTTACACTTTCTTTATGCTTACTGTTACATTTACTTATTCTGTGTGCCTTTTATATTCTGTCATATATTCCAGGGTTTTAAATAATTGATTAGCACTTTTTTCTTGGGACAATATTAACTGTACAGAAAGCATTTATATAGGTTTTCTAGAAGTGTTGTGTTTATTAAACACAGTGAGGCAAGTGCTGTGCATTTTCACAGTGTTTTAGAACTTTTATGAGCAAAACACTAACCAATTTTTAG
Source organism: Neoceratodus forsteri (assembly GCA_016271365.2). NCBI lineage: Eukaryota > Metazoa > Chordata > Ceratodontiformes > Ceratodontidae > Neoceratodus > Neoceratodus forsteri. The sequence goes on along the minus strand of CM057453.1, from coordinate 273,298,269 downwards.
AGTTAAATAAAACCCTGTATTCTCATTTCTGCACTGTATGCTGTTTACTCATGTCTGCCAAATAGTGTATTTCTGTAAATTCTGCACTTTCTTTGTTCTTAGATTATAACTGACACTGCATTTCCTTTGTTCTGAGTTTCTACTGACTTTGCATTTTCATTGTATGAGATAATGCCCGTGGGAGCCACCTTATTACTATTTCTTGGCCAATAGCACCCACATACCACGTAACTGTTATCTGTAGTTTATACAGTAGCTGCTTGCACAGCCAGCCTTTTGGAGAGAAAGACTAAACACCCAAGGGTAGGGGAAACTAACTCCCTTGTGCCTGCTTTTCTTCACTTGTATTGGCATGAGTATTTGTAATAAACTGCTTTTATTACATTCTACTTGTTATGTTCTTTGCACAGCATCACCATCCAAGAACCTGAGGTGTGGGATTTTCTCACATACTATAACAAATAAGAAATACAGACAGACAGGACAGAAGTTGCACTGCTAAAAAGGTAAAGAAAAGATGTGTCTGAACTTTGCTTATTTTTCTTCAGAAAGCAGTCCTTAAACTGAAGCAATGCTTCCTATACTGACTAAGGTTCCATGTCATAACAGTGATCATGGAATAGCGATCTCCATTATGGCGAGTGTACATCGCCGAAAAATAATTTTGGTGATGCACACTGGCAGTGAGGAGAAAAAGGGCACCTGAGACCTATGGGTTTTGTTTTTAATCCACACACACACCTACTTGTGGATTCTCAACTCCAGGGGTGTGCATGTTGGTGGAGGAGGTGAAAAACATAAAAAATTGAAAGCCACCTACGAGCAAAAAAAAAATGCACCTTGCTGGACCCGAACCCTGCACCTCCCAGCTGACCACCCTCCCCACCATGCTAGCAGACCAGCTCAGAAGCTGCCTGCCATACCCACTCCAACATACCATCCATCCACTGCCTCCCCCCCATGCATGTGTGTGCATGCATATACACGAGTACTTCTCATCACTGTATGTTGCCCACCCCAGTATCTGGTCACTCCCCCCACTAGGTATCCCTGAACACAGGCACCGTAATTGAGTCGCCATTTTTGTAGGAGCCCAATTGCGGTCCCATTGTTCACTGGATACCACTGCCTAACCATCACCTTGGGGAAGGCTTTATCATGGCAGTACCATTTACAATTCCTTACTCTGGGCCCTTATTTATAAATCACAAAACAAGGGCAGGTGCCACCCTGCCACATGGCCTTTAAATGTTCAGGCCTGAAATGAGCATGGCTGGGTCTCAGTTTACCCTGTTCTTCCTGTTAGTAACTTAGTGGAAAAGGGATCCTGGGTGAAGGTTGTATAGACTCCTTCATATACCCTCCCCTCAGAGCTGTGCCCGTGACAAGCTTGGCACTGGCTACCATTCAGCTGCCCTCCAAGGAGAAAACTTTCCTGTGGCAAATCTGCCGGTCATGTCCAATCTTTATCTTATTTGCATTATGTATTGGAGCATGTTATGGGGACTATGCACCTGTTAGTCACTATCTCTTTTTCAGGATTCAGCATCCCTTGAGGTTGTTGTCCATACAGCAATTCAAAGGGCCAGAAACCTATGGAAGATTGTGGCACCTCCTGAACTGAAAATATTAAATAGGATAACAGTGCATCACATTTTTTACCTCAGCTGAAACAAATGTAGACAGCATATCCTTTAAGGATTTATTAAATCCTTTGACTAAGCCATTGGTCTGATGGTGGTACACTGATGTCTGGATGGACTTAACTTTCAGTAAACCATACACATCCCTCATGAACATTGACATAAAGTTGGTGCCCTGATAAGTTAAGATCTCATTTGGCAGCACAACTTGAGGAAAATACCTTTAACACTTATGTGGCTACTTACCAGGCTATTATATGGTTTATGGGAATAGCCTTAGGGTATCAGGTGTCATAATCCATTATCACTACAATATACTGATACCCTGCTGAACTTTCACCAGGGGTCTCACATATCAACCCCAATTGTCTCAAACAGAATATCTATTTTGGGCATAGGGATCAATTTGGACAGCTTTATACCTCTGGAAGCAACCAACTGTCAATCTGAGCAGGAAGCACAAAAATCTTCCTCTTCATTACATATACCTGGCCAGAAAAACTGGGGGGGGGATACATTTCCCAGTTTTCTATCAGACCAAGTGACCTGCAATAGGTATGGAATGAGCGGGTCTTAATCCCTCCCTTCTTGCAGACCAGGGTACCAAAAGCTGAAAGTGCACAGTTCCTGTTTGTGTTTCCTGTTACACCCTGCACATAATGCAATTTTGCAATTCAAACTATGGAAATATTTGCACTTTTTGTTTATCAGTCACATTCCATTTTTTACTACTATGTTCTCATAATCATGTTTAAGAACCTTATCATTTATTTGTTCTGAAATTATGTTGACTAGATTTTGAAACATGACTAGCCTGACCTCTAGAACTGCCTCATGACTTCCCATTGATGTGGATGCCAGTTCCTCATTGGAGTTGCTTCTTACCTTCCTTGAACCCAAGTCCTTGCAGTCCCCAACCACTACAACCTTGGACAGAGGGGTTACCATATTTTTTTTTCACTCCATTTCAGTTCCCAGGACTACTTGAGCTTCCCTTCTGGGCCAAACTAGAAAATATTTGTTCTAATCTCTCCAGATTTTCCTCCTCCTGTGATCATACACTTTCAGAATTAGTTTGTAGGTGGGCTGTAAATCCTTTCCAGTCTCTGCTACTGGCCAAGGTACATTTTTTTGAAATTCTATCTTTTATTATGCTTACCTGATTGCCTACTTTAAGCCACACTGGGGCTGCAGGATATGTGAGGATATTCACATAAACAGCAATTTGGTGGGGGGGGGAGTTCTTCCCAGTGGCTTAAACTGAATCCTACCACAGATTCTTTAACCAATGTCTGCACACAACCCAAATCCACTAGAGCCATTACTGTTTGGTCCCCACTTGCACCCTGACCATATATGGATGGTTGAAATGGGGTCCACTGTTGTGGTCTGTAGCTAAACATTCCACAAAATCACAACCCATACTGTAAAGAAACATAGATATGCCACACTTTACCACAGCAAAAACATAATGGTATTATCAGGTCATTGACCTGAGCCTCATTGCAGGGAACTGGGGACAGTGGTCTCATGACTAGTGGAATTACACAAGATCCTTGGGTCTCAACTCACCCTATTATCCTGCTAGCGTCTTAGTGGAAAGGGGTCCCTGGTGAAGGTTGTATAAAGTCCTTCACAGACCTTCAAAGAGGAGAAGGTGGAAGGGCAGATAGGTAAGCAGAAGGTGGGGCACCTGGAACAGAACACAACAAGGTAGAAACTGGCACCTGAGAAGGTCAACAGAGGCCAGGGAGGCAGCAGACATCATGGAGAATTATATGCATCAACACCAGAAACTTGGGTAACAAGATGTGTGATCTCCAAACCCTAATGACAGAGAGTCAGCTGGACTTGGTGGCAGGTATAGAGACTAGAGCATCCAAAAACCATGACTGGGACCTAAACATCTCTTGGAATACCATCTACAGAAAAGACAGACCAGAGGGAAAGGGTGGTGAGAGTGCTGCACTGTACACCAGAGAAGGGATCAAGGCCACAATGGATGAGTTGGGGGTGATTAAGTTGGAGTTACTATAGATCATGATTAAATCAAAGGCAGGCAGAAATCCTGTGGGTGATCTATAGATTGTCAGATAAGAGTGAGGAACTTGAAAATGATTTGAGGGAAAGAGCAGGTATATCACAAAACTGGGTAAAGGGGTAATCATAGGGGACTTCAATCTGCTGGAGATAGAATGAAGCATCCCATCAGGCAGCAGAAGAAGAAATCAATCTCTCCTGGAAGCATTCCAGTGTGTTTTCTTGGTGCAGGGTGTCATAGAGCTGACTAGGGAATGAGCCACCTTGGACCTAGTGCTATCTAATCACAATTACATCAAGATGATCAGTCTTGCTGAGCCCCTGAATAATGGTGACCACTTAACAGTCTGGTTTAGGACAGGACTGGGGAAAGAGCACCTGAATAATAAAATCTGGATGCTTCACTTCCAAAGTGCAGATTAAAACACAATGAGGGAAAAATTCCAGGCACACCAAGATCAACTCACAGGGGTGAAAAGGGTACAAAAGAAATGGGGTATAATAAAGAACAGCCTTCAAATCTGGATATCAACAATTCATGTCTAAAACAGGCCAACAAGAAAAAAACAACAAAGCTGACCAATTTGCTTCTTAGAAGAGATTGTGTAAGCAGTGCAAAAGAAGGCAGACACCTTCAATAAATTAGTGACAGCAAGAAGAGTGAAGATTAAGATGACTAGCTGGAAAATCTGAAGGTGTTTGGCAGGATAGTGAAGAACATCAAGGCTGGAATAGAGCAAAGAATAGCAGCTGGCATTATGGAAGGGGTCAAAGCATTCGTTCTATATGGATAAATGATAGACAAAAAAGGGCTGAGGTACATCTATAAACTGCCAAAGCATCTTTATGAAAGACTGCATCTTTTTAATTATCATCATAATTTAAATCAGTTACAATATAATGTTAATTTAAAATGGCATATTATATAAATGTTTGTCAGTATGCTGCTGCTGTATTTTCTTTATCTTTTTTTAATTTTATTGCATGTTTACTCATTATGATGTCATCACTCACAAATGTCCTTTGATGTCATATCATAGTGTTTAAACAGCAGATTATCAGTGTCAGTGTCAGTGGCTCAGAAGGTAGCACACTCGCCTCTGAGGCCGGTAGATCAGAGGGCTGTGAGTTCAGTTCCCACATCTGGCACTTGGGTTAATATCCCAGTACTGAAACTGTAGTGCAGCATGATAGGGGTGCTGCACTTCTGAGGTGCCGTCTTTCAGATGAGACGTTAAACCGAGGTCCCATCTGCCTGGATTGGTGGTAGTTCAGGTGGATGTTAAAGATCCCATGGCACTTATCGAAAAGAGTAGGGGAATTTCCCCGGTGTCCTGGCCAAATTTCCCTCATTCACTAAAAAATACCACCAACAGCTTAATCTGGTTCAAGGTCAGTTGGCATTCATCTGTATCCACCTCCCCCAGGTCGTGCCTGAAAATAGGCAGGATTTGTCTATTGCACTTACCCGGTCAACAAAAGCTAAATAAATAAATAAAGATTAGCTAGTTACTGTTGGATCTATAATGCCAGTTCAACAACTATTTTGTTGACTGACATCACAGTGATGGATTTATGTCGACCGCAAGTTGCGGTTGACATAAATCCAACAGGAGAGCCCGTTCCTTTTCTATTGGTGGACTTCACCCCTGAACCTCCCCCGAACTTATAGATTATCAACTCTGAGTCAGAGTTGATTCGGGGAGGGGGTGCAGGATCAGGGTAAAGAGTGACGGGTTCTCAGGCAGACTATTAAAGTGAACTGTCAGTGTTGTTGGTATTGTTGTGTTCACTGTGATGGTGTTGCCGTACAGAGGGCATACCATTACTGTTCACTCCTGATAAAGTGCCACTTGGGGCACACAATGTCATTGGGTGTTTTTAGTCAAGCTGTGATGGAATCGCCTATGATATATGCTTTGCATACTTTGATCATGTGAGTAGCAGAATACTGTAGGTATGATTTTATTGTATTTGATATTATTTTGAAGGCAGATCTTGCTAGTCCAGTGAGTGTGAGGTATATTTGTTTGCCACTAAGCTCATGGAAACCATACTGAAGGAAAAGCTTATGAAAACCATTTTAAAAGAAACACTAGTAGAGTTCCTCTAGGCAAATGGGCTACAGTACAACAGACAACATGGATTGGTGTTAAGAAGATCATGTCAAAATAATTTGATAGAATTGTTTGATGTGATTTATGAAGCCCAACCATAAAGAACAAGCAGTAGACATACTGTACCTGAACTTTAGCAACATATCTGTCCCCCACCGGAGAGTAATAAAGACACTACATTATCTTAGTATAGCAGTCAAAATGATGAAATGGGTGGAAAACTGGATGTGGGGGAATATGCAGAGAGTAATGGTTAAGTGAGAGTATCGGGGTATACCTTTTTGGAGATGACACCAAGCTCTGTGGCAAGTGATTGCAAGGAGAGGGATCAGGGAATTGAGGGGAGACTTGGAAAAGCTGGAGATGTGGTCCATAATCTGGCTGTAGGAATTTAATCCAAGGAAGTGCCAAGTCATGCACATTGAGAGAAAAAAACAACTGAGGGCTGAGAACAGTTTTTGGGGTTACTGTCACAATATCCGATAAAGACAAGGACCTGAGGATAGCAATCACGAACACCCTCAACCTACCTGCACATTACAGTTAAGCAGTAAGGAAAGCAAACAGAGTGTTAGGATGTATAAGCAAGGGGATTAGTAACAGGCACAAGGAAGTCATACTGCCTCTGTATAGATCCCTGGTATATCAACATATGGAGTATTGTGCCCAGTTCTGGAACCCTTATCTTAGGAAAGATGTGCAAAGATTAGAGACTGTGCAGAGGAGGGTCTCAAGGATGATACAGAGTCAGGAAGGGAACACATACAAATACACAGAGGCTAAAAAGCCTGAACATGTACAGTACTCCTTGGAGGTCAGTAGGGACAGAGTAGACATGACTGAAACCTTCAGATACTTGAAGGGTATCAACAATGTGAACATTAGTGAATTATTCAAACCCTGTGAGAAAGCAAATTCTCAGGGGATAAGCAGCAAGATAATGGGGGTAAGTTCAGGATGAATGCCCAGAGGTACTACTTCATGGAGAGGATGGCAGGGCAATGGAACAAGCTGCCAGAGTAAGTGATAAATGCAAAGGCTGTTGGGATCTTTGAGATGAGGTGAGACAAATAAAAGGAGAAGATCAAGGAGCTGTGGGGGGACTTGGACATGTAAGGGCAAGATCCTCCTTATAGAGCAAACTCCATAGACTGCAAGGCCTTTCTCTTCTTGCTTGTTTCTATGTATCTGTTTTTATGCATAATTGTAGTGATGAGTTCAGAGAAAAGGATCAGTATGAGAAGTTTTTAGTCACAGAAAAATATATTGCTATCATTAGATACCTAGATACAGAGATGTTGTTGGGGGAAATAAGGGCCTGGAGCTTATTCTGTCTGCCCTATCACTCTTTGTAATTGCAACCCCCACACCACTTTTGTCAAGTTGGCACCCCCCATTAAAAGAACTAGTACCCACATATGGCATACCATTTATGTTCTGCAGAAATACATAGACTGGTACCACTTCTAGCTGTAGAGTGTGAACTAGACTCATTATCTTAAAGGAAGGGTGTATCGGGACAATTACCAAATGAAGCTTTGTAAAAACAACCAGTTCAGGGGAGAGGATGCTAAGTGTATGCTAGACCTAACTGCTGAAGGGGCCCCAATAACTCCACACAGAAAGCAATGATCAGAATGTTCAATGCAGCAGCTGGGATTGTTCAGTATGGCTTTATTCACTGATGTTACTAAAGCACAAGTAGACCCCCAAAGGTTGGTCATGGCAAACAAGTACATTCCTTTTCCAGACACTCTTTGCTAGGCAGTACTGTTTTTCACAAGAAACACTTCTATCCATCTTTTTCAAAGTGCTTCATAGGCAAACCACATACTTGAGCTACTTTTAAACACATTTCCATTTCTCAACTTGGATGCTCATGGCAGTGACACATTCTTGAGTCATTTCCAAAACACATTTCACAGTGTAAACATTGTGACCTTAGCCACATATTAAAGTTTCATTCTGGGCATTGGCCTCTACCCAGGGGACCTTTGCACCCTTCAACAAACCAGTTAGCCCACCCTTGTAGACTCCAGATGGCATTCCTCCCAAGCTTTGCCCCAACCAACAGTCTCTGCCATTCCTTCAGGGTTACACCAAAAGAAGCCTTCAATCTCAATTGAATTGCTAAAAACTCCAAACTTAAATTAACACACTTAGGGGAACAGAGGTCCTGACTGATGTGATATAGCCTTATCTTGGGCACACACATGCCAGGCAACCTCCTAAATTGAGAACTTGTCACCAAGCTGTACTCACATATCTGTTGCTCTTTCCTTTAGGCATGGAAACAACCCAGAAAGCACCTTTTTTCCATGGTAGCTTTTCAGAAATTCTCACACAAATGTTCTTCTCAAAGGCAGCTGTACACACTCTAGGACCTTCAGGGGATTGACCCTTGTGTCCACTGAACTGGCAGTCCATCTCACTCCTCCTGGAGTGAAATCAAGGAATCCTGCTGGAAAAGGTCTCCACCACTTCACTGGCAACTGAAGATTTAATCCAAATGCGGGTGAGAAACACAGGGCTCCCTGCGACAGAGCCCCAATTGGCAGACCTCCTGCCACTCTGACTTCCAAACTCAGACTAACTGAACATTCTCAACTTCCCAGAGCAGCTAACTCAAAAATGGTTATGCTGCTGTGAGAGTTCTAAATGACAATCATCCTCACTCGGGCTAGCTGAGTAAACAATGATGTTGTTATGTAAGAAGCCTCTTATTGAGCTCCTTACCAGCTGCCTTTTCACCTGTCTGATACTAATATTAATGGGATTCTAGTAATTCCAGGGGACTGGGTGGTTACACTCACCGCAACCAGACCACTGGTTATCTGCAACCAGATTATGATCCAGTACGAGGCCATCCTGCTTCCATTCTCCCTACTGAGAGGGTTGATGAGGTCCTTCCCTACAATATGCTAGGCACAGGTAGGTAACACAAAAGGCTAGAGGCCCATTGAGGAACTTCAGCTCCTCCCTACTACTGTACTATCAATGGATTCTCAGTGGCTCCAAGAGATTTGCCTGAATCACACAGATACTATACAATCCCAAAAAGCTATTTTGTAAAAGGGGATTTTCTATAAAAGTACAAAAATAGAAAACATAAAACATTTACAAAACATTTTAGGGAAGGAAAACCATACAATGTTCGATGTTCTAAGAAGAATAATCCAGAGTTCCAAGGCACTACACATGGAGTCTCTCCTAGGTCAAAACCTGCTGAAACATAGTTCTGGGAGAGGCACAAGTCCTCCTAGCACAGCATTCCAGGTCAGGAGTGTCCTATTGGTGAACCAAAGTTCCTGTGCCATCCTCAATTGTAGGCAAAACAGTCTTATTAAAATGCAAGAAGAAAAAGATAGGCCTTACCAGATTCCAGGCAAAAATGGATGTTTCAATGTTTGTGGAATAGCACAGGGTGAGGTGCAGTGTCAGTGGCTCAGCAGATTGCACACTTGCCTCTGAGACTGGAAGATCAGAAGGCTGTGGGCTCAATCCCCACACCAGGCACTTGGGTTAATCCCAATACTGACACTGTGGTGCAGCATGAGGGGGGTGCTGTGCTCCTGAGGTGCCATTTTATGGATGACATGTTAAACCAATGTCCCATCTGCCTATTTTGGTGGTAGTTCAGGTGGATGTTAAAGATCCCATGGCACTTCTCAAAAAGAACAGGAGAATTTCCCTGGTGTCCTGGCCAAATTTCCCCCATTCACTAAAAATATCACCAACAGCCCAATCTGGTTTAATGTCAATTGGCATCTATCTGTATTCCTCTTCCCTGGGATGAGGCTGAAAATAGGCAGAATTGTCTAGTCCTCCTTTCTCGGGCAACAAAACCTAAAAAAAGTACTTTTTGTGACTTTATTCCCGCCCTTGAGTAGTATGCATGTAGGAAGTAATTTGTAGGGACTAGAAGTCCCATGAACAAGGGTGAGAAGAGCACTGGAGAAGGAGGAGGGGATGGTGGTGGATGAAAAAAACACTCCCTAAGCAAGGGAGATGTGTTAGAGGAGGGCTTAAGTAGAGGCTGTGGGAGGATCTATTCCCCACATTGAATGTTGGGCAAGCCCTCCCATTCAATGTTTGTGGACTAGCAATAGGGAAAGATGGGGTATATAGTGCTTGTGTAACTTGTAGTACTTTTTGTGGCTGTACTCTATTCCTACCCTTGAGTAGTAGGTATGTAGTTAGTAATTTATAGGGAACAGAAGGCCCAAAACCATACCTCCTCCAACTCATAGAGAGTATGACCCCCTGGCACTCAGAAGAGGAAAACCATCCAGGTGGAGGAAATCTCTGAGGACCCATGGCCAGAGGACTGCCCATCCTCTGGGCATACTAAATGAAGAAGGACCAAGGTTCTTGTAACCATAGCTAATTTGAGGTTAATGACCTGCTTGGAGAGACGATAATTCATCCTCAATCCATGGATGATGCTGATCACATGATGATCCTGAAGTTGAAGAGTAGGTCTGTTCTGAATGAGTGATAGAATCCTAAATATGAAGTAAATCTGAGTGAAGAAGGGTGAAGGAAGTGCATGTGTCCAAGATGATGAATGATGCTTTTCCAACAGAATTGCTAGGGTGTAATGGGCAGAAGGACCATGACTGGCTCGATAAGGTACTAAACTGGGACTGGTGGAAATGCAATGGTAGAAGAAGTCCAACTTGTGAAAGGTTTGACTGCAAAGGTATGGTCTGGAGGCTAGGAACTCTGCATTGAACAAGGAGTTGATAAGGAAGCATCCATAGAGTAGAAATAGTAGAAGAATCTTTGTGTGCCCTGGAGATGATGGTTTGTTCTCAATCCAAGGATGATTCAGACTGAATCACAATCCTGAGGATGAAGGGTACATCTTTTCCATAGGAATGGTACAATCCTATGTGTGATGCAGATCCAGTTAAAGAAGGGCTAATGTAGTCCATGTTTTCGAGGTGATGAAGGATGCATGTCCAAAAGGATTGTAGGGGTGTAATGAGTCAGGAGAGCATGATTTGATCGATATAAGACCAGACAGTACACTGTGGGAGTGTGATGATTTGTAAAGTTATGGGTGACTGATCCAATTCATGTAAGGTTTGATATCTGAGGTAGTCTGGAGGTAAAGAATCAATTAGTGAGTGATAAGTCGCTAGGTAAGCATCCCAGAGGAAAATGAGTAGAGGAGATTTTGAGTACCTGATGAGAATAATGCCATAAGTGATTCGTAAAGCACTAGAGGAAGATTTGCAGCACTGTCCAGATGATAGCCTAATATATATGAGGAATGATTGGAAATTTGGTATAAGGAACAGATAGCTTCTTTGGTCATGATGTTCATGACTTTATACTCAAATCCTCTGCTGGTACGCTGCCTGAAGTAAAAGTGGCTATTCCTTTGGTGTGCTCATTTAGGAGATTCACTGTGGTGGCATTGGTTGGTTAAGTTTACAAGTAACCTCAATGCTGAAGTATTTGAGAGAATCTTGTTGCAGATGAGAGGAATCTGTAGGCTGGACTGGTAGTGAGATCGATTCGTGCAGGATGCTATAGAATTTTAGTGCTACAGCTGATTAATACTGATTTGGATGCAAGGCTGAGTTGGTGAATTTGTCTTGGCTGTTACGGATTGCCAGTTAGAATTCAGGAGAGCCAGTTCTCAGTGATGGTCTTTACTGTAGAGATTAACGAAGGTATTTCAAGAAGAAGAGGCTGAAGGGTCCACTGGAAGAGTGGTTGACCTGTCTGAAGGTACTAGATGAAAAGGTACGGATAATAATATACAGAATAGCGATGTCTGGGAGTGAAATCGAGGTTTGGATGACGTGGAGTCAGTGATCAGCTAGCTGTGGAGATACCACAAGAAATATTCTGGAAGATATCTGTGCAATGCCTAAAACTAGCAATGACTGTTGGGAAGTAGGAGTCGAGTAACTTGATCATCAGAGTCAGTGTTACAATGAGAGGCGGCACAAGGTAAAATGGATGATGTCCATAGTTGAATGGGTTATCTTGCGATTCCTGGTATCTGTAGAAGCGATGTAGATTACAAAGTTGGAGTATAACATAGAAACATAGAAACATAGAATTTGATGGCAGATAAGGACCACTTGGCCCACCCAGTCTGCCCATTTCCCTACCTAATGGATAAGCTGCAGATCCTAGTTAACCAGCAGCCTACTTCTTCCTACCCCCACCCCCTAGAATTGCCTTATGACTGTCCCATGCATGCTTGAATTCCACCACTGTTTTTGACTCCACAACCTCCTCTGAAAGGCCATTCCATGCATCCACAACCCATTCTGTGAAAAAATACTTCCTTACATTACCTCTGAGCCGCCCCCCCTCTATCTTCAAATTGTGCCCCCTTGTTCTTGCACACCTCTTTTTTTCAAAAATGCTACCCTCTTGGACTTTGTTGATTCCCTTGAGGTACTTGAAAGTTTCTATTATGTCCCCCCTTTCTCTCCTTTCCTTGAGGCTATACATATTAAGCTCCTCAAGTCTCTTCTTCATATGTCTTCCGGTGCAGACCCTGCACCATTTTAGTTGCCCTCCTCTGGACAGCTTCCATCCTGTCTATGCCTTTGCGGAGACTGGGTCTCCAGAACTGCACGCAGTACTCCTGATGGGGTCTCACCAGCTGTCTGTACAGAGGGATAACAACTTCCTGTTTTATAAGTATTTTCCATGTATGAGGATAGCCAATGAGACAAGGCATACAGGGAAGTCATGGTGATTGGATGGACAGGAATCAGAGGGTATATCCGATGGTGACAGAGGAGATCTTCCTATTGTCCAGGTGAATGGGATTCCATGAATGATTGGGAAGGACTGAATGGGCAGTATAAAACTCTATGATAACATAAGAGACTGTGGGACATGTGAGCCAAGCAATGTTTGCTAACAGTAGTATTACTCAGAGTAATGAATTAATGATCCAATGAGTAGTGGGGTACTGTTAGAAGGGCTGGAGTAGAAGTAGGGGATGGATTATATGGAAGAGCAGATGACTAGGTAGGAGTACTGGTCAGAGATAGGATACAAGGCCCAAAAGAGCCACAGCAAACAGTATGAAGCCCTGAGCCAGCAAGACGAATAGGTGAAGGCAGCCATTCAAAATGGGAAGGGAGTCCAGAGTGGATCTTGAGGAACTGAAGAAATAAGCAGAGGATGTATGGGCTAGGTGAAAGCCGGATGATAACCAGAGCAGTAAGGTACAGGACTGGGTCAGTGCCATGGTGAACAGCAGTGAATTGCAGGAAAGCTGAAGCAAGACATCAGATGATGATCCACAGAAGGCCAAGGAGCCAAGCCAATCACCAAGAGCAATGGAGGCAATACACTGGAGTCCCACATCTGATGAAGACTAGAAGTGACTAGAGAAAATTATGGAAGGTGCTGGAGCAACGAAGGACGAGGTCCAAAATCTGCAAAAAAACAAGTTTATACAACAGCCAAACTGGTGACCTGCAGCAAGGAAGTCCATGAAGCAGTCGACCTGGAATGAGAGAGGGACTGAAAGAGCCAGCAGGATCCATATGATGAGGGAAAGGAGGTCAAAGGGGCTAGAAAACAAAGGTATGTGGAAGAGCAGGATGGTGAGTGGAGCCATTCAAAGCAGAAGGGTCCTGTGATTGAAGGGAGTGGCAGACTGGCAGGATGGAGGCAAACAAATTGAAGAGGTCCAGGTTTCACAGTCGAATTCACAGGCAGAAATAGGAGGTCCAAGTCCAGAAGGGTCAAGGCATTGGGTAGCAGGTGGAAATAAACAGATGCGAAGCAGCAGAATGGAAGTACGTGCATCCAGATGGGATGTTTGAGGCAAGATGATCCAGGCCGGATTCAGATAGTAAATGTAGAACAAGGAGAGATCATGGTTGAAGAAAATCCATTCCTGAATGGAAAAGGCAATCCACATCAGTGCAGATGCAAACAGCGGAGACAGTCCATGTTAGAGTCAGGCTCCTGGCCATGTAAGTTGGCAGATGGGATGAAGAGTCTAGGCTGCAGATGAGATGAGATAAGATGGAGAAGCAAGTCAGGCAAAGTCCTGTTCCTGAAGGGAGTGGCAACTGGGTATGAGGATGAGGACATGTGAGATGACGCAGTAGACTGGAGACTCAGGCAACCATCAGGCACGGCAGATGAATGGTGGTGACCTGAAGCAGCATAAGTAGAATGATGAGGGTATGCAGATGATGAGAGTTCCATTCCCAAAGGGAAGTGGCAACTGGTATAAGGCAGAGAAGTTATGGTACAAGTTTGTACACTGGAGACATAGCTCCCATCCATGGTAGCTGAGATGAGCTAACTTGCACTTGATGCTGCCAATCAGAGTTAGGGACCGAGGATGTCGAGTTGGTAAGTAGGAGGTTGTTCTGTTCCCAAAGGGAAGTGGCAAATGGTATGAGGTAGAGAAGGTATGATATGACTCAGTAGATTGTAAACATGGCACCCACCCCCAGTAGTCAGGGTGAGATAACCTTCACTAAGTGCTGTCCAGCAGAGTTAGGGATGGAGGATGTCGAGTTGTTACGTAGGAGGTAGTTCCATTCCTGAAGGGAAGCAGCAACTGGTATAAGGCAGAGAAGGTATGGTATAAGTCAGTAGAAAGTAGACATGGCTCCCATCCTTGGTGGTAGTGATTGAAATGGAATCCCATCCCTGGTAGACAGTGGAAGTCTACCTTCACTCAGCACTTCAGAAAGTGTGAGTTAGGAACAGGGTCCAGAATACTGCTGCTAAGGGCTGGCCAATGCACAACACTACTATAGAGAGAGTAGAGAAGTGGTGGAGCAGGTACGAAACAGTAACAGAAATTGTAGACAAATTGGTAGGTATAGCGTTAATGGACAAGATGGCAACATATGACCAAATGGTTTAGTATAGATAGACAATGGAGTAAATAGGGTAAAAGCTATGGATGTATTATAGAGAGAAGTTGTACATGTCATGCGGAGGTTGGATACATAAATGTGAATTATGCTTTTTAGAGTTGCTGTTCCGAATGAGCTTTCCATGCTAGGAAAGGCTTCACTTCCTGGTGGTACAGGTCTCCAGACTAAGGAACTATGAGACCTGAAAGAGGTATTTTGAGCTTGAAATGTTTCATGTAATGAAACGTAGATGAAGCGGAACCTCTTAGGAATAATTGCCCCTGAGCATCCAGCTATATTTAAGGCAGAGATGGGCATGCTGGAAGGAGAGTGCATGATCCAGGTAGCTATAATGGGCATGAATCAGTAAAATGAGTTGCAGGCATTCACTTTAGTAGTTTGCAATCATATCCGCAGCCCCCAGTGGAAATAGCAGTGACTCAATAGCAGGAGAATGCTAAGGGTAGAAAGCAGAAGCAAACTGTATAAAACCACACACTAGTGAGGGACCCTAAAAGATATTTATCCCTTGGGTTACCAGTCCAACCAGTTGTAAAATAACAGAATGTATGTAGTAAACGAGTGCCCTTATGACTATGTCCTACATAACTAGCAGACTTTTGTATTTGCAGTATTGGGTAGTAAAAACGATAACTGGCACTGGATAAAATTAATCGGATGTTGTTCGGCCTGGTGCCACTGAGGGTTGAGGTGCTGGACACCACACTTCATGCCACACCGGCGATCCAGGTTTGGGAATGAGCCCAGGCTGTCGGGGGTCGGCAGGGGAGGACTGGGATTGAGTATCCATAGAATGCACTCCTGGTCCTGGGGTGGGCTGGGGAATCTCACTGCACTGTAGTGGCCCCTGGGTATGCCTGGAGGCACTACCAGCATCGGTAGATACTAGAAGGGAGGAGCACGGTGGACATCAGCACGTTGTGCCAAGACGTCATTGCACGTCTGCACTCCATGGGCCAATTAGGAGGAAAATGGCTGGGTGTGACCATGCTGCTTGATGGCCACGCTCCGAGCCGCCTGGAGGACTCTGGTGGAGTCCTGTCAGGTAGGTTCCAGGGCTGTCCTGGCTGGCAGAGGGGAGCCCTCCAGCAGGATAGCATGATGGCCGTCCCAGATCCTCCTGGTGCAGTTTGAGCTACCCAGCTATCCGGGTGCTCGGAGCCAGCGGCTGGATGCCCCAAGCCGGAATGTGCCACAGCAGGAGAAGAAACAGAAAAAAAAATAAATAAATGATTAATTGGATGTCCACATGGTAGGGGAATGTTGAATAATGTTGAAGATACATCTGGGAATTGTAGCAAATGTACACTCATGGGCAACCATAAACTCTTGAGTAGAGAGGCATGGTGTGGCTGTGAGGCAAGCACCGAGAGAGAGGAAGGGGAGATAGAGGAATCCTGATGGCATCTGGTTAGTATCAGGTCCATGATGTTCGAAGAGGTAGAGAAGGGCGAGGTAATGCTGCAACATTACCATGATGGAGCTTGTGGAATGGCTAAGTAGGGACACTGGAAAGGCACTGAGAGCCGGGTAGATGGCAATGCAAATGCAGATGTGAACCGGGATGGAGCCGGAAGGGGAAGTAGTGCTAGAAGAGCACGTGGGATGGGAAATGAGGAGGCACTGCAAGCGCTAGGTGTGGAGAAAAGCTCAAAAAGAAAATGGGAGGAAGAGAGTGAGGAGATGAACCCATGAGAGAAAACGGCAGAAAAGAGGCAGAGGAGACCAAAACAAAGTAAGAGAACAAACACCGGGGGAGGGGAACAAACCACAGCAGCAGTGAGATGAGGGAGCAGCCAAACAAGCCATGCAGGAGCCCAGGGAAAAAACTCTCCCTAAGCAAGGGAGGTGTGTTAGAGGAGGGCTTAAGTAGAGGTTGTGGGAGGAGCTATTCCCACACTGAACCTCGGGCAAGTCCTCCCATTACATCACCTTTCTGGACCTGTGGCCTAATGATCTTCTGCTGCTGGACAGATGAAATCTTCAGATCAGATTCTTCCACTACCTCCTACTGGACCCGGATGGGAAATGTTCTCCTACTGCTGGGATGATGAGCCTGGATGCTGTTGCAGATGAACCTGGATGCTGCTGGAGTCAAACCTGGATACTGCTGCAGACGAACCTGGAACAACAGAAGAAAGATACCTCATTCCTCAGCTGCTGCTGCTTTGGTGGCAGACTGCTGAGCTGGCATTGCTGCAGTCAAACTTGGCATGTGGGTATATTCACTGATGAGTGGCACCATTCATGGGTAGTACCACTCAGGGTGTAGACTGTCTCTCCATCAGGACAAACAAAAGGAACATTGTAAAATGTTTCTTGGCCAGCATTGCCCACAATTCACACTGAATCAATTAGCAAAGTTCTCCCACACTTCTAAAACTGAAGTCTCTCATTGCATACTTTTATTCTCACAAATTTGTTGACTTTTGGGTGCCGGTTGGCATTAGCTTACATCCACAACTAAGCGTGCCTGTTCTTCTCTATTTCTTCCCTAATTTTTCGAGAGAAGAAAGGGTATATCTGTCTATATTCAGCCATGGCCTATCTTTGAATTATTCATTCTTCTTTGCTGCTTTTGATTAGGTCCAAATCAGAGGCATGGCTTGGGGGTGGACATTCCTCATTGAGCCAGCTTTGAACACACAGTGCAGAGTAAAAGCAGTCCACCTCTGCACTCGATGGCATGTTTCTGGAGCCCTCCTCCATTTCTGCCTCAGGAGGCTCCACTGAAGCCAATGCTAGTGGCGACTAATGAGGCCCAACCATAGCTATTGCAGCTTCTTCCTGTTCTACAAGCTGTGATCAGGAGCTGACATTTGTAACAGCTACTGAAATTGTCCATTCCTCACTGCAGATGGAGGCATTGGCCTCCCAGCACTGAGCTTCATTCAGCTCATCTTTGTCCACAAGGCTTGGGCTCGGGCCTTCGACCCATGGATCCACAGAAACTATATCTGCAGCGTCCAAATCCACCCTCTGTGGCATGGAAAACTCCATTTCTTCCTGCCCTTGCAAAGTATTTTCACAAACATTGTCCAAGAATTCCTTGATAAACTCAGTGGGGTCCCTTTGACTGCACCCAGCCTGCTACTGTTCTTATCCAGCAGGGTCCCCTGCCAATGTTCATGTTGGGGCTAAGTGGATGTTTTGTGCTTTTGCTACTACTGGGCCACCTGCTTCACACATACCGAATTGCTTGTGACAGTCTGTGCAATGGGGGATTAGCAGAACAACCCTCCCTGGCTTCAAGCAAACAATGCATACATTGACAGGAAAGTTTGATATAGCCTGATCAGATGGTGTTGATTCACAATTGTACAGTTGTTCAAAGTCATCTAATTCTTTTTCCTGTTGTGCAACCCACGCCTTGCCATGGAGTGGGTAATGGGGGAACGTTAATGTCATTTCCTGTAAATAAACATACAAGTCCCAAGTTACTATACTGTAATTTAACTGAGATTTGGCGTTAATCATACTGCAACAGTTCTTTAACAGACTGCCTGGATTTTGCATTTTGCTTTAGAACATTGGCTCAACCACTTGAAACTTTTCTGCATTTGAGACACTAGTTCAAGATGGTGCTGCTTTGTTTACATTTGCTAACTACACTCCAAAATGGCTGCTGTAACTTTTTCTCCATTACACACACAGTTCAAAATTGCTAGAATACTTTTCCAATCTTGCATTTAACTGTTTCACTTAAGGCACAACTTAAATTTAGCTTTTAGCATGATTTAGTACATTCATACTGTCTTTGCATTTCTCTGGACCTGTTGGATCACTACTGCCCTTGAGCTCTCTCTTGAAACAGTTACTAAGCACACAGTCCAATTTCAAATATTCACAAACTTTTTCTCTGTTACTTTGCTGCATTGCTTTACAGTTCTCTGACTTTTTGGCACCACGGTTCATTTTTCTTTACATGTGGCACTTACTCAGGCAATAGCTGATTCCCTCCACTGATGGTAAATGGCCTGCTGCTGATTTGTAAGGGCTTTCTAGTGTTCGGGCAGACAAACCCACTGATTGGTCACAAAAACACTGCAATTACTGCTACTTGTGGTCAGAAAATGGGCTGAGCCCAGGTTTTACTGTGAAAAGTTCAAAAAATGCTGTTTTAGAAATGCTTCTTTCTCTCGGCAATTCCTCCTGCTGCTGCTCGAACTAGCACACTGCTCGCTGTCCTCCTCAAATACTCCACAACACTGAGACTCATACAAAGAGTGGGGCTTGTCATAACTGAACCAATCACACAATGCTATGCAAATGATCTCTCTCTCTCTCGCGCTGTCTTTCTCAGCCGCACTCACGCACAGGATCATTGAGAAGGCAAATTTAAAAAGCAAACTGTCACTTTTTTTCTCGGCTGGCAATTTCAGTGGGGTAAAGCACTTTTAAGCCATTTTGATACAGTTCTCGGTGCTTTTTCCTTAGCAACTCCCCCAATTTCTGCTGTACACACATGAAACTTTCTGGGCACATAGAAATTGCTGTCATTAAAGTCCACAAATGTTTTTTTCTTGGAAATTTGAAACTTTTAACAGTTTCTCAAGCGCTTAAATGGCAAAGCAAGGCAATCATTGCTCAGCTCAACAGTTAATTGTTTTAGTTTAAACACACATGCAGCACATTTTTTCCACTTTCTTTCAGAGAACCACTGGCAGCAAATTATTCTCAAATGGCATTTTCCTTGCCACAGACTTTGTTTTTCTTGCAACTATCTTCTGTTTGAGTGCACCACCACCAGACAGGAAGATCCTAGCCATACCCTCAGCATTTTACCTCTCAACCAAAAACATATCCCAAGGATGAGTCCCCACATTTTTTGCAACCTCCACACCACTTTTGACAAGTTGGCACCCCCATTCAAAGAACTAGTAACCACATATTGCATACCATTTACTTTTGGCAGAAATACACAGATTGGTACCACTCCTAGCTATAGTGTATACCAGGCTCATTATCTAAATGAATGGGGTGGGGGTATAATTACCAAAAGGAACCTTTGTAAAAACAACCAGGTCCAGGGTAGAAGATGCTAGGTGTATACTAGACCTAATTGCTGAGGGGACCCCAATAACTCCACACAGAAAGCAATGATCAGAATGTCCAATGCAGCAGCTGGAATTGTGCAGTATGGCTTTATTCACTGATGTTATTAAAGCACAAGTGGACCCCCAAGGATTGGTCTTGGCAAACAAGTACATTCCTTTTCCAGACACTCTGCTAGGCAGTACAGTTTTCCACAGAAACATTTCTATCTGTCTTTTCCAAAGTGCCTATGGGCAAACCACATACTTGAGCTACTTCCAAACACATTTCCATTTCCCAACTTGGATGCTCATGGCAGTGACAAATTCTTGAGCCATTTCCAAAACACATTTCACAGTGTAAGCATCGTGACCTGAGCATAGAAACATAGAAACATCGAATTTGATGGCAGATAAGGACCGCTTGGCCCACCCAGTCTGCCCATTTCCCTACCTGATGGATAAGCTGCAGATCCTAGTTAACCAGCAGCCTACTTCTTCCTACCCCCACCCCCTAGAATTGCCTTATGACTGTCCCATGCATGCTTGAATTCCACCACTGTTTTTGACTCCACAACCTCCTCTGGAAGGCCATTCCATACATCCACAACCCTCTCTGTGAAAAAATACTTCCTTAAATTACCTCTGAGCCGCCCCTTCTATCTTCAAATTGTGCCCCCTTGTTCTTGCACACCTGTTTTTTTGAAAGATGCTACCCTCTTGGACTTTGTTGATTCCCTTGAGGTACTTGAAAGTTTCTATCATATCCCCCCTCTCCCTCCTTTCCTCGAGGCTATACATATTAAGCTCCTTAAGTCTCTCTTCATATGTCTTCAGGTGCAGACCCTGCACCATTTTGAGTTGCCCTCCTCTGGACAGCTTCCATCCTGTCTATGTCTTTGTGGAGATTGGGTCTCCAGAACTGCCGCAGTACTCAGATGGGGTCTCACCAGCTGTCTGTACAGAGGATAATAACTGCTTGTGTTCTACTGGTGATGCTCTCCCTATGCATCCCAGTATCCCCCAACCCTCCTTGCTGCCTCTCACATTGCTTGCCCACCTTTGGGTCATCTGATATGACTACCCCCAGGTCCCTTTCCATTTTGTTGTTGTTAGTATCTCACCCCCATTGTGTACTCTTCCCTGGGTTTTGATTCCCAGGTGCATTACCTGTAATTTAGCATTGAATCTAAGCTGCCATGCATTTGACCATTCCTCTAACCTTGCAAGTCCCTCTCATCCATTCCACCCCACCTTGTGCATCAACTCTGTTGCAGATCTTTGTGTCATCTGCAAAGAGACATACTTTTCCTTCCAGTCCCTCTGCAATGTAAGCATATAAAGACATTGAAGAGGACGATCTAACCCTGAACTCTGCACCCCACCACTAACCCCTGCTTTTCAGAGTGGACTCCATTTACTATTACTCTCAGTCCTATTCTCCAGCCAATTCTTTACCCAGGCTGTCATCTTGGGACCCACTCCCAGGCTGGCTAACTTGTATATTAATCTTTTGTGTGGGACTGTGTCAAATGCCTTGCTAAAGTCTAGGTAGGCCATGTCCACAGCCCCTCCTGATCAACTACTTTGGTCACCCAGTCAAGAAATCTATCAGATTTGTCTGGCATGACCTTCCACTGTGAATCCATGCTGCCTTGGGTCCTGTGCCCCTCTGGCCTCTAGATACTCAACAATTCTTTCCTTCAGAAGTGATTCCATCATTTTCCCTACCACTGAGGTTAAACTAACAGGTCTGTAGTTTCCTGCTTCTGCCTTGCTCCCACTTTTGTGATGGGGAATCACATCTGCCCTCCTCCAGTCCTTGGGTACCACCCCATCCTCCCATGATTTGTTAAGAGGGTAGTCAGTGGTGTCACTAGTTCTACCCTTAGTTCTTTTAGAATTCTGGGATGAATCCCATCAGGCCCCATTGCTTTTCCACTTTCAGTTTAAGAGTTCTTTCAAGAACCCTTTCTTCTGTAAATGGGCTGGTATCCAACTTCTGTATCCAGAGTGTTTCTACTGTTTGTTTTAGGTACCTCCCCTCTTCCTTAGTAAATACTGAGCAAAATATTTGTTTAGTATCTCTGTCTTTTCACAGTCACCTCTGCCCACCCTCCTCCCTTTATTAAGCCTCACTATCCCTCCTCTGGTCTTTCTTTGCTCCCTGATGTACCTATAAAAGGTTTTATCCCCCTTCTTAACTGAGTTGGCTATCTTTTCTTCAGTTTGGACCTTTGCTGTTCTGACTGCCTTCCCTGCTTCCTTTTGCTGCTTTAACTGATACAGTTCTCTGTCCTGTTCCTTCTGTGATTCCTTGTACTTCCTGAAGGCTTTCTTTTTCTCTTGAACCTTCACTGCCACTTCCTTTGAGAACTATAGTGGTTTCTTACCTCATTTTGTTTTGTTTATTTGCTTCACACAAAGTGACTGCAACATATTTAAGTTTCATCCTGAGCATTGGCCTCTACTAGTGGACTTTGGTGCCCTTCAATGATCCAGTTAGCCCAGCCTTGTAGACTCCAGATGGTGTTCATCCCAACAAACAGTCTCTGTCATTCCTTACACCAAAAGAAGCCTTCAATCTCAACTGAATTGCTAAAGACTCCGAACTTAAATTAACATACTTAGGGGAGTAGAGGTCCTGACTGATGTGATTTAGCCTTCTCTTGGCACTCGCACCCCAGACAACCTCCTAAATTGAGAATGTGTCACCAAGCTGTACTCACATATCTGTTGCTCCTTCCTTTAAGCATGGAAACAACCCAGAAAGCACCTTTTTCTATGGTAGCTTGTCAGAAATTCTAAAACAAATGTCCTTCTCAAAGGCAGCTGTACACACTCTAGGACCTTCAGGGGATTGACCCTTGGATCCACTGAACTTGAAATCCCTCTAACTCCCCCTGGAGTGAAATAAAGGAATCCTGCTGGAAAAGGTCTCCACCACTTCATTGGCAACTGAAGATTTAATCCAAACTAGGGTGAGAAACACAGGGCTCTTTGTGACAGAGCCCCAACTGGCAGACCTCCTACCACTCTGACTTCCAAACACAGATTAACTGAACATTCTCAACTTCCCCAGAGCAGCTGACTCAAAAAGGTTTATGTTGCTGTGAGAGTTCTAAATGACATAATCATCCTTACTCAGGCTAAATGAGTAAACAATTATGTCATTATATAAGAAGCCTCTTATTGAGCTCCTTACCAGCTGCCTTTTCACCTACCTAACACTAGTACTAATGGGACTCTAGTAACCCCAGAGGACTGGGTGGTTACATAATGCTTAAAGGGAATCCATACGTTAGCTTAGGAAATTATTTTAAAGGTACTATGACAATCCAGTATGTAAATTGCTGGGTTACATTTAGATGTTTTCACTAAGACAGAACAAATGCTTTTTAAATATGGATGTGGAGCCATCCATATTGTGGACAAGAAAGGTGTTGTGATGATGTCACTGACTCACCAGTGTTAACAGTGTGCAGTGCAGCAGGTGAGAACAGTTTGACTGTGTTGTCAGGGATTCTGTTATATCCTGAGGAACACCTATAATTTCAGTGCAAGAAAATAATCTAGTGCTTCTCTTCATAATAGAACGGGATCCATGTCTGTAGGAGAATTTTTTTTTTAACCTGCTTAACTGCATACTGTTAGAGTTGGTGAGGCAGTGACAGCATCACAGCACCCTTCTTGTACACAAAATGAATGCCTCCACATCACAAATTTATATGCATTTTTCTGTCTTACTGAAAATATTTTCTAAATATAACCTAGCAATTTACATACTGGGTCCTCATAGTAATCTTTACAATAATTTAATATGGAAACATACAGATTCTTTAAGGTACCTTATATGCTAAAACAAGTCCCCCCTTTTGACTTAACTTGATAATTCCCATGTGCCTATCCCACAAATTCTTGAATCACTGAACCATGGCCACCCCCACTACTTCCTGGGGGAGACTGCTCCTTCACTCTACTACCCATTCAATGAAGCAGAATTTACTCAAGTTCTCCCTAAGTTTTCCCCTTTTAGTCTCATGCTGAGCCCCCTTGTTTTGCTACTTCGTTTCCTGTGAAAGATGCTCATCTTTGGTAACCTGTTGATCCCCTTCAGATGCTTAAAAGTCGCTATCATGCTCCCCACCTCTCTCCTTTTCTCAAGAGAGTACATATTGAAAGCTCTGAGTCTCTCCTTATATGACTTATGCTGCATCCCGGAAACCATTTTTGGCACCCTCCTCTGTACAGTCTCCATCTTGTCTATGTCTTTTTGGAGATGAGGGCCTCCAGAACTGAAC
Organism: Neoceratodus forsteri; assembly: GCA_016271365.2. NCBI lineage: Eukaryota > Metazoa > Chordata > Ceratodontiformes > Ceratodontidae > Neoceratodus > Neoceratodus forsteri. The sequence continues at coordinate 273,274,244 of CM057453.1, read as the reverse complement.
ACAGTACTCCAGGTGAGGCCTTATTAGGGAGTTGTACAATTGTACCACCACTTCCATCCTTTTACTTGTTATTCCCCTCCCTCCATCCTCCCTCCATTATTTAATTTAGGCATGATAACCAACTAAAACTCATGGACAGAATAAGCACAGAATACATTTTTTTCCTAGACAGGACCTTGGAGAGGGGGAATGTTACTTCATCAGACTGATTCAGTGTAAATTATTCTGCAACAAAGAATACCTTCTTGGTTTTACTCTGACAGTAATTAGCTTTTTTGGCATTATTTTTTTGGTGTGTAGCTTTTTTCCTGTCTGGCTGGCTTAGGCAGGCTTTCAACCCTGTCCCCACCTCCTCTCACCAGGCAGCTCATCTCTCCCGCATCTTGGGCCTCAGACTCCCCAATGGATCAGCCCCCGTGGTGGAGCTGGGAAGGGAAGGGCCATCCTCCCCCCACCCAGAGATCACATCTAGATTAGGCCTAAGACCTGGTGTTGGCATGGGATGGAGGCAGGTGGGCAGAGCATCATGCAGCCTGAGCCAACCACTTTCTGTTTTCACCCTTTTCCCTGTTGCTGGGGCCCACACATCAGCATGCACATGTGGAGGCATGCACACATTGTGGAGTCCCACAGCACCCTCCCTTTGTTGACACACTGGTCCTGCACTACCCTCAGGCCTCCACCTGGTGGCAGTCATTCGATGGGAATGACAGTTCTCCCTCCCAGGGAGAGGAGAGCTGTCCTCCAGATGCTTGATCCTCTCCCTTCCAAGCTGACCCCCCAGCAACTATTGTTCACCACAGATCATGGGTTGCCGGTGTGGCAGGAGGTAAAGCACCAGCACCACAGCCCTCCACACCACTCAGCTGACTTGGAATTACTTTCTGAAACTCACACACCCTGCCTATTAATGAGCATACAGTATGTCCTGACACAGTAGAGGTCCTGCAGTCTAAAATTAACCACAGGAGCACCAACACTCCCTTAAAGGGCACTCTAGGAGCTTCAATCCTACCACCTCAAACACTGCCATCTTCTCTTGTTCCACATTTCATTAGATAATCAGAGGGGATCCAAAACACACATCAGTACCTTGATTTCCTCATTGTCTAAGACTGAATCCAACAGTAACTAGAACTAGTAGTTTATCATCATATCTTCTTTGCAGCACTGCTGGCATACCCAGCTGGGTAAATAAGACCCCACAATGGTACCCTGTAAGTTGTCCTCTACAGTTTCAGCTCCAGGCTGCTCGGAGTTTGGGAGACACCTACGTCATCATTGCAGTCAGTCTGCTCTGTCCAGAATGACTCAGCTAGACTCTCACTTTGTAGCCTGTTAGCTGAAATGTTTCCCTCCTTAGCCACCAGTCTCTGTGATGTCCATTATATATCTTGGAATGTTAAACACTAGCATACCATAACTCCAAGTTTGAGCAGGGAGTTGAAGTTTGAAACACATGTTTTGTGATATCCATTGGCAAAGCAAAATCAGGTATTATTCTTCTGTTTGTTTGTTTTTTTTATCTTTTATATACAGTATAAACTCCTAGTGCTATAGATTCCACTTTTCTTGATTGTCAAATGTTGGAAAGAAGCACAGGATGAAAATGTGGTTATATACAATATGTGGCTTCCTATTACAAAATACAGTGTTCATAGATTTATAGCAGTGAACAGAGTTTTGTGCATAAATGCTTTTTTTGGTAAGCAGCTATGGAAAGGCTGGCCCACGAAGAGGTAGTTGTATTTTCTTGGAAAGGGTTCACTAGTGAATGCAGTTCAGGAAATACTTACAGATGGTCTTCAAATGTGACAAACAAGAGCCAGGAAACAAAAAGCAGGATTCAGAAAAAGTAAAACATTTTCATATCCTGTTTGGATAATAGACCTTAATGACTTCCTGCAGGAACAATATAGGCAGACCAGCTGCCTTAATGGCATCTTTCCTGCCAAGGCTGATTTGATCCATAAGTACTACATTTGCACAAGGCCTGTCAATTAACTACACCTGCTCTACTCACCACCCATCCCTCTTACCCACCCCAAAACGCACATCTTTAGTGAGGTGGAATGATTTCCCAACTTGCTAAAGTCATATCTTGTATGCTAATAAACCATAGTTACAAGATAACTATGACCACTTTTGGCCTCAACAAAAGACCATTTTGATAGCCACAATACTAATGATAACATGTTTTAAGGAAAAAAAGTCTTATCATGATCTCTCAATAAATAAAAATTTCTCCATTATTTACAGTAACTGGTGTTAAATTAATGGTATTGTTAGCCAGATCTTATCCTGTGCAAATACATTTAGAATGCACATAACTATTGTATTTCACAAAGCTTCTACTTCAGACATTTAATCTTAAAAACAAACTGTAAGAATTAAACTGGACATTTAGCTAAGATTCTTGACAGACCAGTTAAATACACTATGAATTAGGAAAGAGAAAGCCTTGAAAAAATATGCATGGGCACATGTAATGAGTGACTAATGTTTTGCACTGATAAACATTTTATACAAGAAGAGAGTTTTGCATACCATCCTAAGTCCATGGAAAGTTTCAGGACTTTGGGGATTTAAACTGTTCGTATAGAGATCCAGAAAGGCATTTTTCTATTAAAATCTTCCAAAAATGAAATTTGAACAATGCATATCATACATGGATATATGTTAAGTTTCTCTTATCTAACCAATAAATTGGAAGAAATCCAAACTAATGTGTATGTAGATGCTTAATATTTGTGTTTATATTGCAGAAATGCACCCCTTTCAGTCACTAGAATTGAGCCTAATTTCCTCCCACCAAACATATTGAGTCTTACTTCATTGGGAATTCCCAAACTTTTTCCCAAGAAAATTGTTTGCTTTACCTAGACATTTAAATATTGCATATCAGTTTGACCAGTCACCTGATAACAAAAGAAAAGAAATGGAAACCACCCTTAGTCAGAAAATCAGACTTTGATTAAAAATGCACTTCCTGCACTTCTGAGAAAACAGGTATATTTTCAGAAGATACTGTATGAAATCTAAAACAGCTATATGTTACTTTTTTTCTCTCAGTCTCTGTGAGCATCTACTTCTTGTCTGGTACTGCTCACAAACTTACAGCATTCTCTTTTTACTGTTGATAGCAGGTTTTACTCATTGCAGTTTATTCATGTTTGTGTAGTGCTGTATATATCATAGGCCAAACTTAAAAAAAAAAAATGTGACAGCAGTCCCAGGATGTCTTTTAATTTTTTGTGAGATGAAGTGAGGAGGATCCTTCTGCAGGCACAATGCAGTTAGCTCATCAGAAGAAAGACAGTTCAGTTCATACTTTAAGTTTTGCACTTTCATTTATTTTTTTATCCACTAAAAATGTCACCTCCAGGTGATCAGGGAAGGCAGTTGCCCTCAAATGTATGTCAATTTAATATAAAGTCAAATAAGACTCTCTATAAATAAAAGTACCTTTTCTAATGTGCCCTCTTTACTGTACAGTAGCTCATGTGTATAAAAATACTTTGAGCCTATAAGTTGATGAACTTACAATAAATTAGTACAATATTTTTTTTAAAAATCAGGTGACCATGCCTATAGTATTCTGATAAAGTGGTGTGCCTAGCCATGAAACTTTAACAGAACATTTTTGGTGGATGAAAAATACATGAAAGTACAAAACATAAAACAGGATTTTAACCTTCCTTCTTTCTTCAAGTACATATTGTTGGTACCTTGAGTGCCTTTTGGTAGAATTGTACAATTAAAATGTACCTATTGTACTGTGTCCAACAGTGGGTCTCAGTTTCTGTCTAATATTATGTGTTTTTATATTCATTTTTACTTTTCTAAATTTAACAGTGCACCCACAATAGACAAGTTAGGAACGCAGTACAAACAATTACCGGGTCGTACCTGAAAAAAGGCAATTTTTTGTCTAGTGTACTTACCTGGTTAACAAAAGCTAAATAAATAAATCTGTTGACCTGTACAAAGTCATAAAGCCCTCTCAATTTTGCATACATTTCCTTATTCAGACATTTGCATATGGTAATATCTGAACATATTCTTTAGAGATTTCAATTTATTTTTAATTAAGTGTTACAGTTCAGTATATCCAAAGCTACAGTATGATCAAGGCTTTATTGATAGAATGCTGTGTTCATAATATATTTTAAATGCTGATTCCTCCTCTGGATCATATGCATCTTTAAGGCAGCAGTGCATGTTTCAGTGGAAATGTAGTCTTGTACAGTAAGACATTCTTTTTTCGTAGCACTTCAGTACTGACGTATATTTGAAATAATGTACCCCTTAGGCTGCCAACAAAGTTAGAACATATAGGAATTGTTGACTGATACTGTATATCAGTCAGTGGAACAGTAATGATTAAGGAGCACTCTATTTAATATGCCTATCCTTAGGTATTCATCAGCAGGGCCACTGGAAAATTGTGGAAAAAGTTACCCTAAATTGTGAATCTTTTTGCAAAATTTGCAGGGAAATTACGAAGTTCTACTACAGACCCTGAGTGCTTTACAATAAATCTTCTGCTATTTTCTGCAGCATGTATTAGTCAGTATAAACTGCTAAATGAATACACTGCATCTTGAATATGTGTTAAACAAAGAAAAGCTTATGTTCCTAAAATGAATAATAAACTGATAAGCTATTCTATGTATTGCCTATCTTCCAAAATTTAAAAACATCTGCCTCATACAGTGCTAAATTGATTCTATAAAGTGAGCCATAGCAAATGAATATTAAATAAATCCAGAATAAACACATTTTTCTGTTTGTGGGTGTAGAATAATAAAGCCTGATCAATAGCTGTTATATAGTGAACTGTCAACTATTCACCCACTTTGGTACAATAAAAAATAAGCAGATACAGTGGTGAATAATTCAGTTTTTGTAAAGAGTTTAATTTTCATAATTTGCACTGTATGTACTCTACACTATTTTTGAAATCACATATTTAAACATTAAATCTGGGGGCAATCAGGGCTTGCAGTATATCCTAGAGGTTAGAGTAACTAACTGTGAATGTGCTGGGGACATCTAGCTGACCTGGGTTTGATTCCCACAACCTTCACTTGCATATTGTGTGACTGAGCAAGTCTCTTAACCTCCCCAGCACTCTTGGGTTGCCACTGAAAACAGGTACTTGTGCTTTATGGGCCTTACCTAGTTACCAAAAAATATATAAAAAAGGTAAAATATATTTTTAATGCACCATACAGTAATCAGGGTACCCTGTAATTTACTTTTGTTTTACTCTGGCTGCAATGATTTTGTTTAAAGATAAATGTTCAAATACATTTTATGGGTGGGATATTCAGAACTGCTCCAGGCAGGGGGCAAGCCGGGCACAGCGCAATTGGGATGCGGCAGGCCATGGTCTGGGTGATATTCAACAGTGCTGCGCCATGGCTCCGTACCATTGAATATGGCACCGTGTCCACCTGCAGTGTGCATGGCACAGAGGCACTGCACCAGCGCAAGTGCCCAGAGAGGAGCAGGGGGATGCGCTAGCACAAGTGCCATTGTGCTAGGTGCAGCAACTGCGATATTCAGCGGTAGACATGCAAATAGGGCCTTAATGTATGCAAGGTGAAAATGGGTCCATTTGCATGTCATTATGGCCCCATTTGCATGCAGGTTCACTGATCTCCTGCGACTTGCACCTGTCGCCCTGCCAGGCTGCAGCTGTCGGGGACCGATGCCCCCTGCCCCTTACTGGCAACGCGCTCCATTGCCCGATCGTGGGCTGTAATATTTAATTTACTCCCTGGTGGTCCAGTGGACCAAATGCCATGCCAGATTGTGGGCTGTAATATTTAATTTACTTCCTGGTGGTCCAGTGGACCGTACTCCATGCCTGATCATGGGCTGTAATAATTAATTTACTCCCTGGTGGTCCAGTGAACCAGACTCCATGCACGATCATGGGCAGTAATGAATACTTTCCTCCCTGGTGGTCCAGTGGTACCCATATCCCCTCCCAACCACCCTCACACCCACCACCCTGCCCCCGGTCAGTGGCGGGTGGCAGCACCACCCACAAGCCGTAACAGCCCACCGACTGACAGCGTACAGTATGTCTATGCCCATTGGTTCACAGAGTGGGCCAATGGGCATGCAGACCATATTGTACATAGTCCCAAAATGTGAATGGATCCATTCACATTTTGGGACTGTGTAGTACAATACGGTTCATGCCCATTGGCCCACGCCAGGACTAATGTGGGCATACAGCTGTACTGTATGCTGTCAGTCGGTGGGCAGCCAGGCAGCTTGGCGGGTGGGTGCTGCTGCCCGCCGCTGACCGGGGAGCAGTGTTGGTGTGTGAGGGGCGGGTTGGGAGGGAGGGTACCACTGGAGCACCAGGGAGTAAAATATGCATTACACCCCACGATTGGGCATGGAGTTCAGTCCACTGGACCACCAGGGAGTAAATTAATTATTACAGCCCACGATCAGGCACGGAGTTCGGTCCACTGGACCACCAGGAAGTAAATTAATTATTACAGCCCATGATCGGGCACAGAGTTCGGTCCACTGGACCACCAGGGAGTGAAATAGATATTACAGCCCACGATCGGGCATTGGGGGCACTAAACAACCAGATGGTGCCACCAGGGCTAGGGTGGCCACCCACAGCTGGCAGCTGCTGTGTTGCACCCAGCAATATGGCAGCCGGCCTGTGGTTGGGCAGTCCTGGCTCCTGTTTTTTTTTGGGCACATCTTTGTGCCCCCCTGTGCAGCATAAGGCAGGTGTGTGCATGACATGCACTGCACATCTCTGGCTGAATATCGGGATGTGCCGCATATGCATGGGCACGCCCCCCGCACTTGCGCTGCATACATTACTGGTGCGCCCCAGCACATCGGGATTTGAGTGGAGCAAATTCCCCTTTTGAATATCACACCGGGGTGCATCAGTGGGTTGTGCATGGCACAACACTGTTGCGCCATGCACAACCCTTTTGAATATCCCACCCTATGTGTTTCATTAGCTTAGTTTCAGATTTAGGTTTTTATTGTAGTCTTTACATATGAACATCTAGGTGGTAGATTGCTGACAGCAAGATCACTGTTACCAACTAGATTATTCAGGTTTATAATCAGCAGGGCCATCCAAACTCCTCAGCTGTTTGAATCAAAACTGTCTAAATGAAAGTATGCTCACAAGGAAAAACCTTTACTACCACTTACAAAAAGGCTTCATAGTTACTGTAGCACCTCTTTTAGGTGAATGGGATAATTTGAACTTTTTCTCCCATCTTTTGTTTCAGTCTCTGTGACAATAAAGTTTTCTGATAAACTGCTTCAACACAAACCAAATGTTAAGTGTTTAAGTGCACTTATGTTTGGGCAGTGGATTTTGAAACCAAACAAGACAAGTATTCAAAAGAAAGCAGTTTCACATAAAACTCTTCCTCTACCTTGCACTACATTGTTTCAGCCAAACCCAAATCTTCATGCAAAATTGTCAATATATTCAAGAGTATTTTATTAAACATGTTAATACTTTTTACACAGTTCAATGTAAAAACTCAAAAATTGCAAGAAATTGTGTAACGTCAGTTTTTGTGAAGAATAGTGAAAATTGCAGATTCCGCAAAAAAGTTACGGGTCCAATTTTCCAGTGGCCCTGTCCATTGATATTATGAGCTGCTTTTAGTATCCATTGTGACATTACATTAGAGAGCAGTTTTTGTTGCATGCTAGTTCACCTTAGTCAGAAAACTGACATTAAATGGTGTGCTAAAATCTGGGAATAGCTACAGTATGTTGAAGAGTGTTTCTTTTAATTATTTCAAATCTAAACCAAATGCTAAAGCAAACCCAAAATGGAGCTTAGCTGCATGATATTTTTGCACATAACATTGGCCCAAGTTCATAAAATCTAGAACAGTGCAGCACAAGTTCCACATTTTTGGATTTTTTTTTTTTTGCATCACAGTTTTTTTTTTTCCAAAATGGGTGTTGGGAGATAAATGGGGCATTGCCGCGCAACAGCAACAAAATGACAAAACCCAGCACACTCACTGGAACATTGAAACTCCTTTGAAAAGTGTACCTTCCTGTGGAATCCTGCATCATGGGCCAGATCAACCGCCATTGGTTGCAGTCTAATTTCCAGCAATCTCATTTGCTCATAGTCTGGCACACCTCCATAACTTGCTGTTTCTCCTAAAGCTATATATCAATATGTTTCATTTGTATTCTGCAATCAAACATAACATTTATAACACATGATAACACAGATCACAGCAATAAAATAAGTAATATACACAACTACAGTATTTAAGAAAAAAAATATCAATCAAGGCATACAATATGTACACAATATGGAGGTTAATAAGGCTGCTGTTAAGACAGTCTGCAAAAGCAATGGACCAGCAACAGAAGCTAATTACAGTAGTTGTGTAAGTACTCTAGGGGAACACAAGTATGAGGAAGGGGAAGGAAGGGCTATTAACAGGTGCAAGAGTCAAAAGAGTGGACATGGTGCAGGGACTTGAAGGCAGAGTGGGAGGAGGAGGAGGAGGAGGAGGTACAGAGAGTGCAAGGAAGGCTCTTTTTCGTACTTCCAATCAGAACATTCAGAAAAATGTGTGATCATTACGTCGATTCCCAATTTTATTTAAAAAGTTTATTTCCTCAGGATAGTCCAGCTGAGATGCAGCCATTGGTTTAGTTGGGGCCCTGCTTCTGCACACTTGAACAGCTGTTTGAAGTAGAGAACTGAATGGTTAGGTGCCTTATGCAAGGTCACAACAAGAGTTTGTCTCCAGCAGGGCTTGAACCTATGAACTTCTGACTCCCAAGGTGGTTTTCTAACATTAAAAAGATTCATTTAAAGCATTTAACCAAGCCAAACCTCAGTGCTCAAATAATGGGGCTTGCCATTAAAAGGCAGGCCAGGTTGTCTAATGGCCCCTGCCAGAAAGAAGGGGTGATAGGAAGGGGGAGGAGACAGGTGACATCAGAGAGGGTCAAATGACCAGCGGTATGGAGAGGTTTCAATTGGCCAGGAAGGGACTAAGAGGGGGCTGGGAAGAGGCCAAGGGGGATATGTAAAGGCTTGCAACCCCCTGGACTTCCTCTTTTTGCTGGGAAAAGATTCTCAGCACTTCATTGGCAAATTGAATAGGTAAGGCACTACCCAGGGACCCTAGGCCTTGAACCATGTGGGGTCTACCTGGGTTGTTAGAAAATGCAGGATAAGAATGTTTTGGTTGAGAAAGACAAGCAGATTGGCTAGGCAGGGTATAGGTAGAAGCGGGTTTCTTGCAGGTGGTGCTTTCTTTAATAAGTCAGGATTGGTTTATAGTGGCCCTATTGTTGTTGACTTCAGTGGTAGCCTGAGGTTGGGATTAACAAGCATTTGGAGGTTGGTAATTAGGAAGTGAGCAGGGGCATCTGGCTATAGAGGTGCCCTTTAGGGGAGGGCACGTTTGGCTGGTTGCGGTGGTTGGTGGGGTAAGCACCTCAGCAGGTGATTCTTTGTTGCAGGCAGCACCAGTTTTTTCTGTGGCTGCGCAGGGGTTGGGACAATCCCAGGAGGTGGGCACCACATGGCTCGAGAGGTGCCCTCTATAAGAGGACACATTGGTGGTGTGCAGGCTTATCAGGAAGGATCTCGGTGAGTGAGCTTTTGTGGAACAGCTCCAATGTTGGACCGCGGCAGCTGGGGTGACCATGAGCAGTGTGCGCCATGTGGGTTGTGGGCCAGGCTACAACCTGGGTGTCCAGCAGGGCCTGGGGCCACATGGATCACTGCATAGGACAGGCAGGAGTAGAAAGGGAGGTGGGGGATAAGGCAAGAGTTGGTTTAAAAAATAAATAAATAAAAAATAAAGAGAGAGGAGGTTGATAACTGGAGTAGGCTCAACGGGACTCCGGTACCTCCCAGTGCCTATGCATGTCTCCGGGGGGGCATGACCACAGGCCTCCAACTTGGGGGAAGGGCAGGGTTTTTTCTTTGGGGGGAGGCAGAAAGGGCGGAGGAGCTGCAGCAGGTTATCCAGTGGCATTACACTGCCGCGTAAATTGTAGGAAGTGGCAGCATTTTCATTTGACGGTAGTCAGGGGTGATGCAGGGGAATGGGAAAGGTATTGTGGACAAGGTGGAGCACCTAGAAGAGGGCCTCGGAACAGTGATCCAGTATAGGAATGGGGGCTGCCCGGAGATAGCAGCACCTGAACGGAGGGACCTCCCACTCTGGTGGGATGAGACAGTGGGCGGGCTAGCACGGGCAGGCCAGCTGCCCACCCACTTGGCAGAGGACAACATGGATGTGGGGGGGAGGGAGTGGGTCCACGTGGAGGGGTGTTCCCATGGCACCAGCCCCAAGCATGTGTTGGGAAGGGGCTTGTGGCAGGAAGGTGCCATCCAGTGGCTGGCATGTCCAGACATGGAGCCAGCATGAGGCAAGCCAGGTAGGCATCATACAGCAGGTGCTGTATTTTCACTCGCTGGGTTTTGGGACAAAAGTCCAAAAGTATGCGGGGGGGTCCAGGTTTGAGGAAGTATGAATGTGATGCCCCATTAAAGTGGCAAAGGATGTGGTAATAAATCGGGCACATAAGGTGGCAATATTGTTCTGGGAGATCTGGAGAAAGACCAGAACATTGTGGGGAATGACTAAAGGAGGCTCGTAGCTGAAGGAGGCTTGCTAGTAACCAAAAAAAAAAGAGTCCACGAACTGCCACGGGGGGAGATTAGAGAAGGTGAGAGCACTGAAAGGGAAGGTAATTCATTTGACTTGACTATTCTGGAATAGCAGGAGGTTATAGGCCAGAAAGATTGTCAAAACTCCCCAAGGAGATCAATAGTTTCACAGGTAGGTGCTTTGACAGAGAGATTGGGGCAGTTTGGATTTCTTTCTCCAGCACGCTGTTCCTGGCTAGAATCTGTCAGCAAAGATACGGCTTATTTTATTAAGAAATCGGAGGGTGTTTATCACAAGGAGCTCGTCCATCTCGCAGTAGACATGAATCATTGTACACGTCTATTAAACATAAAAAGGCAGTCAAGCATGACATTATATTCTTAGAGAACAGGACGGTGGGGCTGTATGGATTGATTTTACCTTGACTGTGGTTTTTATGCGATTAAGATTTTTTGGGGGGGCTTGGTCATGATGGCATTAGATAAGGGTGGGAGATAACATAAGCACAGGATTAGGTAGCTGGTACTTCGAGATTGAATGCTGTGGAATTATCATTGGTAGCATCACAGGGACTAAGCCAGGGCTGATGCAGGGAGATGAATGAAGGTAGTGGTGGAACAGCTCTGGCATGGAAGTGGACAAGTAGCGAGGGAGGAGAGGCCCCAGAGGGGAGGTTGGACATCACAGCTGGCCAAGGCAGCAAAGGGAGCTTGATGGGGTGTTCCACAGAAAAGAGTGAGAGCCTCTTTGAGATGGTGGCCATTTGAGGTGCCGGCCAGGTTGGTGGAGCAGGGCTCAGTTTGGGCAGTTGTAGTGGTGGCAGGGGCCATGTGGGCTGAAGACCGGGTGCTGAGTGCAGCAACCATGGGGCCTAGGGTGCCGGACGGTGGGACGATAGCAGGTTGGTTCATCACCGGCTGGGGCATATGGGGGTCAGAGCGGGGGAGTCCCAGTCATGGAGAGACAGTCAGGCAGTGGTACAGCATATTGCATAGTGCCTGGGGGTGAGTTAAAGTGGGAGCATTTAGAGAGAACCACTCAGAAGTTTGTCCTTTACTTCACTAGGTGAGGTGGACTTGAGAGTCAGAGCCACTAACAGGACTGCAATGGGGGGGATTCACTGTCAAACAAGGTCCCGGGAGATGGAGGGAGGAAGCAGAGAGGGCATGTGAGGGTTGAAGCAGCTCAAATGGCTCAAATATAATGGGTGTGAATGCAGTGCAAGGGAATGTTTTGGTTTTCAAACTCCCGACTTCCAGGGCCGGGTGGTGTAGAGTTAAGTAAGGAGCGCTGCTTCTGGTCAGCATTGGGGTTTTTCCTGTGGAGGGTCCTGCCTCATACATAATAACCCAGGGTGGGGCTACAAAGGGGGGTGTCAAAGATAGGAACAGTTAAGGGAGGACAGGCATACCTAAACACAAGGAAGGACCTTCCTAGGTTGGGGTCAGGAGCAGTTTATTAAATAATTAAGAGTATCCAGCCAGTGTCAAGGAAAAAAAGAAAAGGGAGAGACAGTGTGGGGGGGGATGGGCATGCCCTTAAAAATAAAACCAAAAACAAAAACAACAAAAAAATCCTGTTGGAGACCAATCAGAGACGGGATGAGGTGGCCATAGTGAGGGCAGTTCTGGGACATGTCAAGGCAGGGGGGTCTTCAGCTAGAGCAGCGGGGAGGAGTTTCGTTCCCCAACTAGTGACAGAAGGAGGTGGCCTTAGGAAGTGTAGCTCTGGTATGTTGTTAATGCAAGAGACTTTGCCAGCTAGCAACAACAGGGTGAGTTGTTCCTGGACCCAATATGGAAGGTATCTGCCTTTAGGCACCAGGTAGAACTTTAGGAGAGGTATACGCATTGTGATTCAGCCCTTCCTGAACAACAAGGTCGGCATGGCCTGTGGGACACATAGGGTGGGATGACAGGAATAGACCAGTGGCCACTGTCTGGCCATGGGTTCATGAGGCTACCATATACAGGTAACATGTAAGTGGCATGGGGGTAGGTTGAGCAAGATGTTTTTTGGCCACAAGGATTGCTGGTGGGCAAGGTCCTTAGCAGAGATAATTACTTTGGGGGGGCAATAGGGAAAGGAGGTTTTGGGAGACCCAGCTACAAGACTGGTAGCTTGGACGTGGGATGCCTACGGTTCCAACCAGCATTGGTGTGCCCATTGGGCAAGGTCCTTAGTGGAGACACTCACCCGGGACCTCCCCGGCATTTTTCCCAGTTGGAAGGGGGGGTAGCAAGTGTGGAAGAGGGGCCCAGGATCCAGGGTGGCCAGAATGTTGCCTGTGTGGCACAATTGAATAGTGCATTATGGTTTTGACCTAAAGGTCGGTGGTTCTGGTCCCCTGCAGAAGCGCAAGGGCAGAGAATAGCATGCCAAGTGAAGGACAGCAGGGTGATGGTGTCACAAACTTGCTCAGCCGGTAAGCCCTCTACTCCCAAAGTGCCAACCTCTGAGCGTATGATTTGTGGACAGTGAACAGAACAAGGTAACCCTCTTGTCTGTTTTGTGGGTTCAAATCACCTTAGTCTCAAGTTCTGGAGGGATTCAAACTGATAACCTCTTGTTAGCATACCCAAATATCAGGATCAGATAATTCTGTCTTCTGGGAGCCAGATATCTTTGCCTACAGGCACCCAACCAGGTCTTTCAAATGAACCCTTAGAACTCTATGCAAGGCTTTAGAGAACTCTATCCATTTCCCAGTTGGGTATATCAGTAAGCCCATACACAGTGTTAACTGTAACCTTTAAAAGCTCCACTTAAATAAAAGAATGTCAAGGCACTCCAGGCAGTTTCGTTGTAAAACATATCTTTACTTTAAAATATCAAAACAGAACAATAAATACAGAACAAATATCCCAAACACATACAATCTTAAAAGCAAAACAGGTTTTAAAGTACAAACTAAGCTCTCTTATCCACATAATACTTATCTCCTACAGTGCTGATGTTGTCCTTCTTCTCTCAGTCAGAAATAAAATAAAATGTGTCTCTCTAAGGCTTGCTCAGTTGGATAAAAGCAGTCCTGAGCCAGCCTCCTCTCTGAGGTCATTAAACTCCACCTTGGAGTATTAAAAGTTATATTTTACAGCACAGGATGTCCCAACAAGATTAAAAAAATGATAAGTGACATACTCAATTTCCTCTCCTCAGGTTAACTGGTCAGAACTGGTTTTTGTTCTGCCACACACACACACACACACACACACACACACACACACAAACAGTTTCTGTGGTGTCCTTCCAAAGCATCCTGGGAATGTGTTTTGGACCTTTCAAATTTGTCTGGATCCTTGTTATCTACACATCAAAGGTCTTTCTGATGTAATTCAAGGGCTTCCTGAGACACCCTCCCAACACAGGTTCTTCCTGGCAACTATTGCAAGTCAAAGGATCTCCCTGAGGGCATTATAAAGTGGATACTTTGGTTCCTGCCTTCAAAGAAAATTTTACAAAGAAACTGCATTTTAAATAGCTGCAGATTTAGCTATGTCCTGTTCTTTGAACTTATCCCTGGGTTTTTTTGGATATGTCAGTTCAGCAAGACTGTGGGTCTTCTGACTGCCCTTCCCTTACATTAATTATATGTAATACAAAAAAAATTTGATACATGCATCAGAATCAGTGGTCCAAGTGTGACAGATGATACAACGGTACCAGCAAGTGGGGGTTCCCTGGACCACGGTGGGCCCAGTGGATGTGGCTGGTCACTCAAGGGGGGACAAAGACAGGTTGTTACAAAGTGGGCCCAGGGCTGGGGAGGGCATGCCTGGTGGGCGATCTCATACCCCTGGGAGGGGGCCTCACTTGAGGCCACCGTTCTTGGGTGGAGCTGGTTGGATGGGTACCCAGCTGTGCTGGGGGGGGATTTGAGCCACAGACTGAGGTGAGCTGGAAGAGTTTCTGAACAAATGGGATTCCTCCAGAAAAGGGTGGAGATGAACAAGGGGGTTCTGTGCACAGGAGGGAGGTGAGGACAGCCCACTCAGGCAGGAGGAGAGGGAGAGCCTGGAGGAGCTGGGAATGGAGATTTGGTGGGGGTAGACCAGCTGATCAGAGGCGGGCAAACCCGGGGGACTATTGGAGGTGGGTCATGAAGGCAATGACCAGCAGAAGGTATGAAGTGTGTTGCTCTGGGAGAAACTAGATGGCCACTACAGTACAGGGTGCTGGACCCACCTCCTACACCAGGTGGTTTTCCCCCTCATAGTAGTGTGGGAGGGGTGCAGGCAGCAGGGTGTGGCAAGGGTGTGCTGCTCTGAAACCCCATGTGGTATGAACTGCAGGGGCAAAACTGGGATGCACTCTGAAAATGGAGGCCCTAGCAAGAGGTTGGGAAGCAGGAGGGCAGGAGCAATAAAGAAATCTGGAGCATTGCAGACAGTTCCGAGGTATACCGTGGGGGCCACTGGAAGCCACAGGGAGAGGTAGAGGAGCATGCAGGCACATGGGATTCCAAGTAGTGTAAAGGAAAAATGGAGGACCCAGTCCGTGGCACTGGAGTTAGAGGAACTAACAAGGTATGGGTCAGGAAGGTTCACAAAATGATGTAGACAGGGTGGGGGGGCCCACCTGCCCTGTGAAGAAGGGGCTTGGGGGGGCAGCTTTGGTACATGGGGGCAGGCAAAGAAAAGTCTGGTGTCCAGAAGGCCTGGAAAGGGCAGCAATGCACATGGAGCTGTGAAGAGGGGGCTGTGGGCTGGGGGACTATGGGGGCCCCGCTGGGGGGGGCAAAGGGTGCCCAAGGAAAATGGGTGTATGCAACACATTTTGGGGTATGCTGGGGAAATGAGGGCCTGGAGTAGGCACTAGATGTGGAGAGGCACAAGGATGGAAATGACCTCGAATGGGGCCCGGCATGGGCCAGGTGTGGCTGCAGAGGGGCGGCCAGTGTCCAGGGGGCTAGGTGGAGC
Source organism: Neoceratodus forsteri (assembly GCA_016271365.2). NCBI lineage: Eukaryota > Metazoa > Chordata > Ceratodontiformes > Ceratodontidae > Neoceratodus > Neoceratodus forsteri. Next base: position 273,258,646 of record CM057453.1, on the reverse strand, counting down.
CCTGCCGGAGGCTGTCTGGGGGCTAGGTGGAGCCCTGCCGGAGGGTATCAGCCTAAAAAGGAGATGACAGAATAAGGGGAAGCGGTTTTGTTTCAGGAGCGAGGGGAAAGAGAGGAGCAGGCTCCAGCAGTCATGCAGAGGGCACCAAAGGGGGCTTTAAGCCTGGGGGGTGCTGGCTAGGCTGCAATGGCCTGGGCAGTGGTGAGTGAGGCCGGGGAGAAAGGGGGGGTCCAGGCTCATCTCAAGGGCATTGCATATGTGAAGGAGGAGGCATACAGGTCAGATGAGGCAGGTACGCTGGAGGCAGACACCCCTACGGAGGCTGGTTTGGAGTCATGGGGGAAAGTGCTAAGGGGATGGGTGGGTCCCAGGTTTGTGTCTAGCCTGCAAGGGGGGAGCCCCATCATCCTTCGCAAGTTGGAGATGGGGCAGTGGAGAAGGGGGAGCAGAAGGGAAAAAGGGGGGCAGGAGAGGGTGGAGGGGTTTAGGCAGCATGGGCTGGGGCAGAGGAACCCAGGCATGGAAGTAAGTGGGGAAGGGGATAGAAACTAGGGGTCAGATCACATGTCTGGGCCTAGTGGGGTGTGGACCAGGAACTGACCTCATGAGGGTGCGGCCCGGATAAAATGGTAGTACTGAGTGAGGGAACCTGGGTATGGTGGTGCCTAGTGGGGGTATCTGGTTCTGGTGGTACCTGGTGGGGGGTACCCAGTACTGGTGATGATGGGGGGTGCTGGATCCAGTGTGTCCAGACCCTGAAGTGATACCAGCAAGAAGAAGAAGATCAAGTTGGAAAGAAGAAGAGGATGAATCTTGGTTGTACTGAACTGTACTTTATACTGTTGAAATATGAAGTTGGGAATGTAAAATGTAATTGGTGTGCCTTAATAAATATTGCCAGCGAGCATCCAACATAAAGCAGGTATGGAGAGATTTATTTCTGGTGGGGGATCAGGGGACAATGGGGCTTGCCATTAAAAAGCAGGCCAGGTTGTCTAATGGCCCCTGCCAGAAAGAGGTGAAGGGGGGATAGGAAGGGGGAGGATACAGGTGACATCAGAGAGGGTCAAATGACCAGTGGTATGGGAGAGGTTTCAATTGGCTGGGAAGAGGCTAAGAGGGGCTGGGGATGGGCCAGGGGGGATACTTAAAGGCTTGCAACCCCCTGGACTTCCTCTTTTTGTTGGAAAAGATTTCACCCACCCACCCTGAACTTGGCAGGATGACTCAGTGTTGGCTGGCATGGACAGGAAATTGGCAGGTATAAAGCATGGACCTCGGCATGCCTTGTGAGTGGGTCAAGAAGCTTGAAAAGGGCAGCAAATGGTCCCGGGTGGGAAGGAGGCCCTGCTGGAGGGACAGGGTGCCCATGAGAAGAAAATCAGGAATAAAGAAAGGAAGGGGGAGCAGAAGAGAAAAAGGGGGGCAGGAGATGGGGGAGAGGTAGGCAGTATGGGCTGGGGCAGAGGAACCCAGGCATGGAAGTAAGTGGGGGAGGGGATAGAAACTAGAGGTAGAACCACATGTTTGGGCCTAGTGGGGTGTGGACTGGGAACTGACCCAGTGCAGGTGTGGCCTGGTAAAATGGTGGTACCGAGTGAGGGTACCTGGGTATGGTGGTGCCTAGTGGGGGTACCTGGTTCTAATGGGACCTGGTGGGGGTATCTGGTACTAGTGATGATGGGGGGCAGATCCTGTGTGTCCAGACCCTGAAGCGATACCGGCAAGAAGAAGAGGATCAAGTTGGAAGGAAGAAGTGGAATGAATTTTGGTTGTACTGTATTGTACTCTGCTGAAATATGAAGTTGGGAATGTAAAATGTAATTGATGTGCCTTAACAAATATTGCCAGTGAGCATCCAACATAAAGCAAGTGTGGAGAGATTTATTTCTGGCAGGGGATCAGGGGACAGATGTAGGTGTTTTCTAGGGATGGGTGAAATATCTCTACTATTCATGATGTACTGTAGCATTCATAACAAAGTAAAAAAAAAAAAAAACCTTTACTATCATGCATAGTATTTGCAGAGATGCAGACAGAGTTGGGCTTTGCTTAATTTTATGATAACAAAACTTCTCCAGAGAAGAGTGTTATACTTCATGAGGAGCACACCAGATAGGAAGTCAAATGACTCATTTCCTATCCAGAAGGATAATCACATGGTACACACTACAGCAGGATGTTCCCTATGGGGCCCAGAGCACAGTGTGCAACTCTGTTATTGGTAGCTGTAGCAGCAAGAGCTCTTATCTGCCAAACAAAGTCATAGTTAGTGCAGGATGTTCTAGTAAGTGCACAATTCTGTTACAAGCATCTTGTCATATGTAGACTACACACTCCCCAAGCTCTCATCCTTGCTTCCCCTTAACATACAGTACTGCATATATTTTGCACAGTTTCTACATTGTTTTTTGTCCTCCTTCTGGAAATTTAGTACTTGTACATTGCTCTTTATTGTTCATGTACATGTTCCCATTGCCTCAATATTTGCTACTGCTGTAGCACTCCCTCCTATATCCCCCTGGGTTACCCATGTAAATGAGCCCCAGCTCAGTGTGCATATTGTGGCAACCAAATATTACATCAAATAATAGAATATTATACACAAAGCATTTCTCAGTTTGAGTGCTGAGACTTTGTAAAGAAGAAATGATTTTATAAGCCTTTGTTTAGAGAGAAAGTGTTTTTTGTTGATATTTTGAAATATTTACTGTGCTTATTTTCAAAGGGCAACAGTACATCTTAGTTAAATCTGTTGAGGAGAAGCAGCATTATTTTTTAATTTCAGTGTTGTTTTGCTAAATATTTTAAACTGCTAATGATTTTTACTAGTGCAGCTTTTTATTTTAATGATGTATGCTGACCACTGATTGTGAGTTGTGACTGCTCACCATTTTTGGGATTTTGAAACAGTAGTCACTGTTCATATAGGACTGTAAAGTAAAAGTCTTATTGTGCACCTCAGTGGTCAGGAAGAGCAGATTTTTTTAAAGCAGGAAATATTATGAAAAAAATATGTAGGGCTGTATATGTCAACACCTATTAATTTGTGTAGGGATGTGCATCTCAGTGCTTAAGCAGTGAGCATTTTTGTTTGCAGAAAATAACTATTGCAGGTGAGAAAAAAGTCACTTTTGGTTGTGTGAGAAAACTGTTGTCATTTGTATTGGGCTCTGATCAGCAGTCCTGTCCCATCCTGTTGTGTAGCTCAGTGATTGCATCATTTATTTAGTGTGGATGTTGCTGGTATAAAAATGGGGGGCTATAGGAAGGATAGATGTGGGAAAATTGGACTTATTGTATCATCAGATTATCGGGATGAGGAGAAATAAAAAAACAGATGATCATCACCAGATGTGGTACATTGGTACGAGCTGTGATGCAACACAGTACCATGGCATACTGCAGTAAACAAGAAAATGTTAATAGCAGTTAATACCTTATGCCATGTAGTAACTTGTGGCACTGCATTGTATCCTGGCTGCCACCACCAGCACTCACCATTCAGCATCACAAGGTAGAAGAAGGGAGAAAGCAACTGACTTGGTTGCTATGAATCTAGAAGAGGATGTCAAGGAGAGAGACCCAGCCTACTTTCACAGTAGTTCCAACACTTAAGAGGGGGACGTAGTCAAGGAAAAGGATGCAGATGATAAGGAAAAGAGGGTGAGCCCAAAGAAACAAATGGAAAAGTAGATGACAAAGAGAGTGACAATGATAATGTAACAGATTCTGATTTTGTAACCTCAACTCCAAAAACACAAAAAAGTGTGATTCCAATGACAAATATCTTATCCTGCTACTCACCACGGGCCTACACATCTGAAATATGTAAAGGATGACTGTGGACAACACCCTGCCAGGGCAAGATGGCTGAAACATTTAAAAAGCAGGCCACTCAACCAGAGAAAGTAGTTAGGGAACAACAACCCATCACACCTGCCAAAGTGAGTTCAGACATCAGTCCCATGATCAGTTGTTTTACTATGCAAGCAAGTACCTTAGTTGTTAACTTACATCTGCCTGGTGACTTCTTTTAAAAGAAAATTTGGGTGCTGGGGGAAGGAGAGTGGGAGTTGGATGCTGACAGCGGGGGGGGCGGATATTGATGTTTTATAAGAGACTGAGAAAAGTGTTAGAGATGAGATGGCAACTGGCCATGGAGGTGGGCAGGTTGTACCAGTCACCACTGACGGAGTTTATTTTGTTTAAAATATGAAATTGTGAGTGCTGGGGAGGAGGGTGGGACTGAGATTGTAGCAAAGGGTGGGTGGATGCGGGACGTATTTTAAAAGATTGGGCTGGGGAGGAAGGTGGGGGCTGTTTCAATCTTTTTTTCCCCCATTGTTTCCCTAATAAGAATATGCATGAATAGTGCCACTTTTCATTATTCATACCAAATAATAAAAAATGCATTATTTGTGATATTCAGGAACTACTATTCCTTACTCACACACCCCTACTTTGTATGCTAGTAATATACTTTTTCCCTATACATCTTATGTTGATATATGACATGAAGGGGTAATTTGATTAATATTAAGTAGGGTTATATTTTGAAAAGTTAAACCTTCCCCTATTATTTTATTTATTTATTTTTTTATTTATGACAATTTTGGATAACACCTTTGAGCAAATAATGATCTTTTACAAAGGTTCCATGTCACGGATGATGGACAAGTACAGACAAGAACAGAAAGGTAAATAACAGTTAATACAATTACAGCATGTGAGCTGCCAGTGGTTCTGTCCAGATAAGACATGACAATAGAATTAATAACAGGTAAAACATTACAGAATGCATGAGCTGCCAAATGCTTTTGTCAGGATCAACATGGACAGAAGCAATGGAGCAGTATTGCCAGACATTATACAAAGACAGCCTGGGGTGGTTACAATTGAAATAGTGATCTGACAAGTGCATAAGAGGGCCAGAGGTAGTTGGTGAGAGGACAAGGTGGTAGGGGACAGGCAAAAACCAAGGGGGTGGGGGATTGGAGGGATAAGGTAGATGGTGAAGGAGAGGAGTATGTGGTGATGAAGGGGAGAGGAGACGGGATGGGAGATGTAAGTGGGGTTAACAGGATGGGTGGGGGGAGGAGAGAAAAGTTAGGATGGGCAAGGAAGAGAAAGAGAAAGAGATGAGAACTAGAAGGGAGTTAAGGAGGTCTAGATGAGAAAGGGGAGAGAGAAAATATGAGAGCTAGGAGGTGCTGGGGTAATATGTGAGGGAAGGGACAAAGATGTGACAGGGAATGGAGAGAGGGAGGAGTGAAATCTGGGGGGGCAAGGGGGGAGGCTGAGATAGCTGATGTGAGATATTGGGAAGAGTTAATAGGGAGGGAGTGGGATGTGGGGAGAGTAATTAAGTAATGGAGAGGCCAGGAAGGTGTGCAGGTAATTTAGGTGTAGCAGTCACAGTAGGTACTGGCCACCAAATGCTGTTGTAGTTTGTGCTTTAAAGGAGCTGAGATTAAGTGCATTGGTGATATCCACTGGGAGTGAGTTGAACCAGTTAGAGGCCCTAACTTTGTAGGAGCACTGCCCTTGGGTGGTCCAGCAGTGGGGAACTGTGAAGACTAGTGTTCCAGAACTCCTGGTAAGGTGGGTGGCACGGTGAGGGGAAAGTATAGACCGAACCCCTTTTGGAAAGAGTCCTAGCGCTGTCTTCTTAGCAAGTAAGCAGGTCTGATACTTAATTCTGCCTTGAAGTTGTAGCCAGTTAGCCTGTTCATAGAGATCATGTGTGAGAGAGTCTAGAGGCTGTGGTGAGGAGCCGGCAGGCCTTGTTTAAAGCTATGGCTATACGCTGGAGGGCAGTGTTAGTAACTGATCCATAAACTATGAGGCCACAGTCAATTAAAGAGGTGACTGAGCTCTGGCTGGCAAGTTTTAATGCTTCGTCTGTCAGACAGTGCCTATGCCTATATAGCAGGCCTATGCGTGTATTCACAAGGTTATTTATATGCGTGGAGTATGAAAGAGTGGAGTTGAAGGTCACTCCCAGGTATTGAACTGGTCTACCTGTTCCAGCACAGTGCCACCACTGTTGTAGATTAGCAGTTGTTGGAGTTTGTGTTTGTTGTGAGTACCATGAAACAGCATTGATTTGGTGTTTGAGTAGTTTAGGATGAGTTTATGTAACCTGAACCAGGTTTCAACTTCTGAGAAACTATGCTGTAGCTGTTGCTGGAGGTGATGGGGGTTGGAGTGGCTTGAGAAAATGACTGCATCTTCTGCATAGAGTAGAATTCGGTCATGGGAAGTGGCAGGGAGGTTATTCATGAAGATGCTGAAGAGTAGGGGGACAAGGATGGGCCCTTGTGGTACACCCAAACAGACAGGGAGGGGGTCAAGATGGTGTCTCCAATTCTGACCTGCTGAGAGTGGTCACTAAGGTAGCTTTGGAACCAGTGAGTGGCATCTGGTGAAAGGCCAAGATGTGATAGTTGTCCGGTTAGTAGGGAGTGGTTAACTGTGTCAAATTCCTTAGTCCGATCAATAAAGGTGGCAGCGGCCAATTGGTTGTGGTCTAGTGCCTGGTAGATGAAGGAGGTGGAGTCTAGTAGTGCAGTGGTGGTGCTGTGATCTTTTCAAAAAACATGTTTTTGGGAACATTGGAGGTTATATTTTTCCAGGTAGTCTACAAGTTGTTCAGCAACTATTCCTTTCTAAAGCCTTGGAGAGTGGGGGAAGGATGAATATAGGTCTGTAGTTGCTTGTGAGAATCCACTTTTTTTTGTGGATAGGAGTCACCACAGCAGGCTTCCATTTGCTTGGGAATTGTGAGAGCATAAGAGAGTGGTTGAGAATTTTAATAAGGGGAGGCAAAACTTCATCAAAGGTGAGGGTGATGAGTTTCAAATCAAGGGAGTCAGCATTATGCCTAGACTTCCCAATTACTTGAGTAGATGTTTTCTGGCAAGCCCTTCAGTGATAGCCTTAAAATAAAATGGGGGGGGGGTGCAGCTGGGCTGCCTGAGGGATGGTGAGATGGGTTACTGTTGGTGTAGGATCAAAGAGGTTAGGTGGGAGCACATGACTAAGGTCACAAAATGTTGAGTTGAAGGTGTTAGCAATGGTTACTTTATCCAGGGTGATAGTTCTGTCAATGTTGAGCATTACAAATGAAACTTTGTTTTTTTTTTTCAGTTACCTCAGAGAGGTTGTCACAGAACTTCCTCCCATCATTCCAGGTGTTTGCAAGGGCATCCCTATAGTAGGAGGCTTTCCCTGGTGGATAGCTCTTGTGCAAGTATTCCACGCTGATTTGTAGGCCTGAGTATTCCCTAGGGTGTTGGATGCTTTAGCATGGTACCATAGTTGATCACGGGATTTTATCCGTTCAAGGAGGTCATGAGTCAATCATGGGATTATTGATCTCCTAATCTTTCATTTCTTGTATGAAGCATGAACATTACATGTTGAGTTAAAGGTAGTGACAAAGTATTCTAGGGCTGAGTGCACGTCCTGAGCATCATCAATTGGAGACCAGTAGAGTGACTGCAGGTGCGTTTTTAATGGACCTAATCGACCAGGTAGAAGTATTCTACGGACAATGAGTTTTGGTGAGGGTTTGCTGAATTTGTTGGACTAGAGGGAAATGATTTAAGAATGGTCACTTATGGTGTCCAAGAGTACTTCAGTCTTAGTGATGAGTTCAGGTCGATTAGTGAGGACCCAGTCCAGGAGAGAGGAGGTCCCCAACCTGTAGTTTATCCTGGTGGGTGACTCTACCACTAGTGCCAGGTTGGCAGCTGCCAAGGCATCCTTATAGGTGCTTGCACAGGGGGCCAGCCAGTTGACATTGAAGTCACCAAGCAGAATCACTTGTGAGTTATGCGAATGTATTACTAGAGCAAATAATCAGAGGTATTTGATGTTTCTTCTTTTATTACTTTCAGAAAATTTTCCTCTTAATCCTGGCCCTTATCTCCAGAATGTTAGTGATCTGGCTGTAATGAATGTCAAAGTATCTACAATTATGGTTCATGTGAATGTGAGATGCCCCTTACCTAAATTTGATCTACTTGAATCTTGTGTGATGCAACATCAATTTGACATCATATCTTTTTCTGAGACTTCATTGTCTCCCAAAATTGGGGATACCACCATTTACCTGGGCCATTACTTTTCTTTCAGAAGTGATCATGTTGGTCGGGGGCAAAGTGGTTGCATGGTTTATATCCAGGATCACCTGACCACAAATAAATATGAATTTGTCCCCATTTTAAATTCTGTTGAATGTCTGGCAGTCAGACTGATCTTAGCAGGGGCTACATTTTTTGCTTTCAGTATGCTGTATGCTCCTCCTGGTTATGGTGAAGATGGGTTAAGTGGTATAGAATATTTTCATCAGCATTTAGGTAGGGCTGAGCTTGTGATTCTTAATGATTCAAACATAATTGGTTGGATCCCCAAAACTTTAAAATTTGGGACAGGATCTCTGAATGTGATCTTTTACAGATAATAGCTGAAGCCACTTAAGTTAATAACAAGACTGGAATGAGCACTTTACTGGACTGGGTAGTCACTCATCCTGGTCATATTAAGCATTTGGGTGTATTACCTGACATTTTCAGTGACCACTCCCCAGTCAACTACATTTGGAATGCTTGTAGGCCTCATCCTCTCCTGTTGTAATTGAAACTTGAACTCTCGGTGACTTTAATCTGTATGCCTTCAGAAAGGATATTTTGAATTGTGATTGGTCTTATCTAACTGAGGTACCAGATATTGGCTCAGCCTTGCATTTCATTACATGTAAATCTGCAAGAATTGTGATCTTCATATCCAGTTTAATAAAATGCATGTTAATGGTAAAAATCTAAATTCGCTTACTATGGAATTACTCCTATTAATGGCCTCAAGAGACCTGGCTTGCCAAGCATATAAACAAACAGTGATTCTAAGTTTTTGATAGCGTACAGAGAATTATGTAATTGTTGTAAGTGTGAGGTAAGGAAATGAAATGCAAGACTGAATTCTACACTGTTAAATAGATTGTCTCCTTTTTAAATCTGGGACAGTCCTGGAAATGTATTAATTCCCTACTTAATAAAAGATCACTTGCGTCTGTCAGCCTGATTGATATTCCTGAGGGACCATTGGTTGATCCTGTTGACATTTCAGCTAGATTTAATTACTATTTTGGTAACATTTCAAAATCAACATTGGCTTCTAGCCTTAGAGAAGTAGGATCTGATTAACTCCTGAATTTAAATTTTATTTGAATATCAGTTCTCGCACAACTTATGAACTTGTTGGGCTTCACACAGGTAGTTGCCTCTGCAACCCATAATCAGGGACACTCACTTGACCTGGTTTTCCTCCTGGGGATGGAGGCCTCCTATTTGGTGGCAGAACAAGTTAGATGGTCTGACCATCATATAAGGCTCAATTTCTGGGCTCCGCCCCATAGGCCTGCCCCTGTGGAGATGGTCAGATACCGCCCTTTGAGGGACATAACCTCTGATGGTCTTTTGACAGTATTAGACCTATTGGGAATGCCAGATGCAAGCAAGGGTCCAGAGAATCTGGTCCAAGCCTTTAACAAGGCTGTGGCAGGAGCTCTGGATTCTAGCGCTCCTGTCAGATTTCATCCTCTCACTCTTTGCCCTCTGTCCCCTTGGTTTGATGGGACTATGAGCGAGCTAAGATGGGTTGGATGAAGCCTAGAATGGTGTTGGCTGAGATCTGGCCTGGATGCCGACTGCCTTAGATTGATAGAACATTATCGGCACTAACAATCAGCAATCTCCCATGAGAAGGCAGAGTTCCTGTCCAGGGAGATTGCTGCAGCTCAGAATCAACCAGCTCAGCTCTTTCAAACTGTAGACAGATTGTGCAATCCAACCTGCCTACAAGTTCAAAGAGAATTTTCACAGGATAAGTGTGACAAGTTTGCTAGATTCTTTACTAATAAGGTGGCTGACATCAGGACCAATTAGCTCATTCTATGGGGGCTGTCAGTGGTTAGTGTATGGTTACTACCCCTCAGTTTTCATGGGTACACTTCGAACGGCCAGAAACCTTGGATGTTGTGTGGACTGTCCAGAACATGCGGCTGACTTGCTGTAGTTTGGACCCAGGCCCTACATGCCTCATTCTGGAGTGTGTTGATACCACTGGCCCTGTCCTGTCAGAGATACTTTGGTGCTCTCTAGAGTTGGGTGAGTTTCCGAACTCCCTGAAGGAGGCAGTGGTGACACCACTCCTTAAAAAATCTTCTCTTGACCCAAACTGCCCTGCTAGCTACAGGCCAATCTCTAACCTTCCCTTTGTAGTGAAAGTGATTGAATAAGTAGTTGTGCTGCAGCTTGAGAACCATTTGACCATCCATTACATCTATGATCCTCTCCAATCTGGTTTTTGAAAGAGGCATAGTGCTGAGGCTGCTCTGGTTCAGGTGCTCAACGATCTCCAGATTGCAAGAGATCTATGGTCCTCTCCAATCTGGTTTTCAGAAGAGGCATAGTACTAAGACTGCTGTGGTTCAGGTGCTCAGTGATCTCCAGATTGCAAGAGATCAGACGTGCTGCTCCATCTTGATCCTTCTTGACATCTCTCTTCTGCCTTTGACACTGTGGACCATGAGGGATTGCTGAAGTGCCTGAGGGATATCTGTGGCCTGTCAGGGATGGTCATCAGATGGTTTCAATCTTTCCTCACTGACAGGTCTCAGAGGGTGGTGTCCAGGATGTATTCCTCAGCCTCATTCTCTCTGCCATGTGGGGTTGCCCAGGGCTCTGTGCTGTCCCCAATGTTGTTTGTGGTGTATATGCCACCATTGGGAGACATTGTGAGACAGTATGGACTGAGGTTTCACTGCTATGCAGATGACACCCAGCTCCACCTGTCTTTTGTGCCTGACCAGGATAGTGCAGTCTTAGTTTTTAATAGTTGCCTCACAGAAATCCAGGACTGGATGAAGGCCAGAAGGTTGAAGTTGAATTCTTATAAGACTGAGGTGTTGGTGGTGGATCCAGATCACCAGATAGAGAGATCAGTGGCAGTGCTTTCCTCTGGGCTTTGGCTTGAAGGTAGCCAGCTGCTGTCCTCCAAATGGGTGCGGAATATGGGGTTGATTCTTGACAATGGGCTGACACTATGTTCACAGGTGTTGGCAGTAGTAAAGTCTTCCTTTTATCATCTGAGGAACATTGCTCGGGTTAAGCATCTTGTTCCATCTAGTGACCATCCAATGCTGATCCACACCTTTGTGATCTCGTGCCTTGACTATTGCAACTCCCTCTACCTAGGGCTTCTGGGGGTTGATATCCACCACCTGCAGTTAGTGCAGAACGCAGCAGCCTGGCTGTTGATGGGGGTCTCTTGTGTGAGTCACATTATGCCTGTGCTGCGCAAATTGCACTGGCTGCCTGTGCAGTGGTGGATCACCTTCAAGGTCAGTTTCCAGACCTATAAGACCCTACACGGAAAGGGTCTAGGCTACCTGCAAGAGCTCTTGATTCTTTACTGCCTCTCCAACCTCTCTGCTCAGCTGATGAGGGATTGCTAGAGGTTCCCAGGCTATGACTGAAAACTTCAGGGTCGCAAGCTTTTATGTACACAGCCCCTACCCTGTGGAACTCTCTACCTCATCATATTTGAGAGTGCCAGACCGTGGACAGCTTTAAGAAGGCCTTAAAGACCTATCTGTTTTAGCTTGCCTTTGGGGATTTTATGTAATATATTGCTTTAAGGTATAGAGGTGTGACATCTGAATAGCACTGTGTTTTATTGCTTTATCTTTTTAACATGTTTTATTGCTATATTTTGTACAGCGCTTTGATATCTTTTGAATTGTGCTATAGAAATAAAGATATTAATTATTATTACTAAGTCCCATTTTTATGTTTTCTTGTGCGCATGTGCAAAAAACATTTCATCACAGCTTAAGAGGGAAGCTGGGTTTTGGAGGTGTGGAACTGTGGGGGCCAATGGCCCCAGTGACTTTTGAGGCTGGGCCTGCTTTCCCCAATGCGGTGGCATGCTGCTGCTGACACTAGTTTAGCCAGTGTATCACCAACTTGAAACAAATCCACCGCTGCAATGAGGGAGTGACCTGTCATTGCAGGGCGGCACCTTGCCGTCCCCAACCCAGTTCATTTGCTGACTGGGAGACCACTCCTGTTGGCATACTGTAACCCTCTCCCCCATTTGTTGTATGCTGAGGGGGTGCCCAATCCCTCTCAGCATCATGCACCCCCAACAGTCTTTCTTTGCTGATGGGGGGCCAAATCCACATTTCCCCATCCCAGTTCAATTTGCCGATGGGGGAGCCCACTTCCCATCAGCATAATGTCTCCCTCAATTTGTTGTCTGCCGAGGGGGTGGCCAATCCCCCTCAGTTCTCCCCCCTCAGTATGTGCCAATGGGGGTGTCCAATCCCCCATTGGCTACACACAAAAAACACTCAGGTGGCATGCTGGAAGCCCACCCCAGCATGCCAAATGTTCCTGTAAACCTGTAAAACAGAAAATGGTCCTTGTTGGGTTGGTGGCCCCTCCCCAACCTGCACCCACCTCTGTGTCCTGCCTCCCCCCACACCCCTCACCCCATACTTACCTCTGGGCCCAGTGCGACAATCTTGGTGGACCGGGAACACATCTGCACTCTTCAAAGCTGACCTCGCAATGAAGAAATGCCGATATGCTGTATAATGGCATAAATAGGATTTTTTTCAACTTTGGTGCATATCTCAGGCATTTTGGGGAATTTTGGCACCAAAGTTTCAACATGGGGTTATTGGGATCCCTCCTTATGAATTCAACCATTGTCATGGCATTATTCAGTCCTGAAAGGTGATTTTATGGTCACTGCATGGAATCACCTTTGGGAACCAAGTAATGAAATGACAGTGCCAGTGTTCATGAGGTGGACTCTGAAAAAGCCTATGTTGCAAATTTGGCGAAAAAAGTCCAAAAAATTACTGGTTTATGAGTGGGCATTGCGCAGTTTCCACACATGCTTGTACCTTCACGAATTTGTAATATTTTCACTCCAGATTTTCAACATTGCCATTTTTCCACACCTCCTTATGAACAGTACAGCTGTCATTTTTCACATCCTGAATGAAATGTGTTTTCACACTTCCGATCGCAGAATAGCGCGGTCACAATGGGAAATCAATATTTGGGACACATTAAGAAAATCACAGTGACTCTGTTCATAAGCAGAGGTCCTAAAATGCCTATGTTGAAAATATGGTGACGAAAGTCCATAAAATGACTGTGTTATGAGCATGTGTTGTGCAGTTTTCACGTATGCTCATAACTCTGTGAATTTGTAACATTTTCACTCCAGATTTTCAACATTGCCATTTTTCCACACCTCCTTATGAACAGTGCAGCTGACATTTTTTATTCCTGGCCGAAATGTTCTTTTGCACTTCTAGCGCAGAATAGCGTGGTTGCTGTGAGAAATCAGTGTTCAGGACACATTAAGAAAATCATAGTGACACTGTTCATGAGCGGAGGACCTAGAATGCCTATGTTGAAAATTTGGTGACAAAAGTCCATAAAATGACTGTGTTACAAGCATGTGTTGTGCAGTTTCCACATATGCTTGGAAGTGTGCAAATTTGTAATATTTTCACTCCATATTTTCAACATTGGCATTTTGCCACACCTCCTTATTAACAGTACAGCTGTCATTTTTCATATCCTGCCTGAAATATGCATTTGCACATCTGGTGCACAATGACGCAGTCGCTGTGGGAAATTAATGTTTTGGATAGATTAAGAAAATCATCGTGACAGTGTTCATGAGCAGAGGTCACAAAATGCCTATGTTGAAAATTTGGTGAAATAATTCCACTAAATGACTGTGGTACAAGCATGTGTTGCACAGTTTCCTCGTACACTCAGAACTTCAAGTATTTTTAATATTTTCACTACAGGTTTTTAACATTGCCATCTCTTCGCATCTCCCTATGGATGGTACAGCTGTCATTCTTCACATCCTGCCTGATCTGTGTTTTTGCACATCTGGCACAGAATGGCATGGTCGCTGTAGGAACTCAAAGTTTAGGACACATTAACAAAATCACATTGCCACTGTTCATGAGAAGAGGTCCAAAATGCTTTCATGAGGTGGAGATCACAAAAAAGCCATGTTGAAAATGTGTAGTGCAAATACCACCACACGCCCGGGGTGTTAGAGTTTCCTGTACAGACTGACAGGCATCAAAGTTGTAACTTTGGATCACTGGCTGTAATGCTCATGCAATCCCACCCCCACCCTGAAGCCAGTGACAGGCATTGATGTGTGCCTTGCACTCTTCAGCCCCCAGACTTCACCCCAGTCTCCTGTACTGCACCCATTTCAGCATATGTCCTTATGAAATGGGGTGACTGTGAAGCCAAACACCCCAAGGCACACCTCAACACTTTTTGGTGTCTACAGGATAGGGTGAGGTGAAATGCCATGAGCATTATGGGCAATGACCCACAGGCACACCCCAATGCCTGTCCATCTCTTCAGGGTGGGGGTGGGATTGGCGTGAGTTCAATACTTCACTGTTACTCCTATTCTGCATCTGTCTAACTCTTGCACATCCAATGCTAATATCAGCAAAGAAAACATTCAGCATTGACAAATGCTTGCTTATTTTAAAGTCTATCTTGTTAGGAGGACTTAAAATATTTGAAATCAATTAATGTGTTTTCTTCTGTGGGACTAGATGGAATTGGTAAGTCTTTATTTCATCTCACTCTTCAAGAGTCGGTTACTCCAGTTAGAATTTTGTTAAGTGATCTCTGTTCAAAGCAGGTGCACTGGGCTTGGAAATGGGTGACCATGATTTCCATATTTAAGTCTGGGTTCCATTTTGAAGTCTCAAATTACTACCCTATTTCCCTTCTGCTTTCATTGTCAAAGGCATTAGAACACGCTATTTTTGATCAAGTTTCTGATACTTTGAAATTTTATAATTTATTAGCTCCTAAACAGTGTTGTGCGGAATGTGGAATTCCAATGGTGGAATTAGTGCGGAATGACCATTCCACCGTCGGAATTTCTGCTGAAATTTCACTTGTTTGTCTGCAGAATTCAGCCTACTGTGATCTGCAAAATAATATTCCATGGAACAGTAATTTTTCCATGGAAAATTATTTTGCAACTATTTCCGCAGAAAATATTGAGATCCTCAGAATACAATAGAGATTTTTCCACAGAAAATCATTCGGCAGCTATTTTATGCTGCAGAATTCTGCCATTCTGTTTCTGGTGGAATTCAACATAATTTCAGCAGAATTTTGAATATTCCTCAGAATTTCATTCCGTCGGAATATAAAAATTCCACACAGCACTACTCTTAAACAACATGTTTTTTGGGCTCATTATGGGATCCATACTGCTTTTTTAACTTTAACTATTTACATGGGGGAAGTGGATTCAGAAAACACTACTATTTCAAGGCTTCTTGATCTTACTAAGGTCTTTGATTTGGTGAGGCCACTTTGGTTTTCTGTCGAAGCGCTCAGCACATGACTTTTGTAGTAACACTAATGATTGGTTTGGGGACTATTAGTATGGTAGAAGTCAGTGCATACAAATAGGAAACACTATTTCAACATCAGCGATAATGAACACTGCTGTGCTTCAGTGTCCTACCCTGTGCCCACTTTTGATCAGTGTTTACCTTAATGTTTTAGTATTTGGTATTTATGGAATTGAAATGGTTTTGTGTGCAGATGACATTGTTTTGTTTTCTAGGGGCCATGGGCAGTCTATTATTCAAGATATTATTCAGAAGGTCTTTAACTGTGTTCAAAACCAGCTTTACTATCACCAGCTGATACCTAAGGAAAACTAAAGTATAGTGTGCAATGGGCAAAACAAAAGCTGCTTCAGTACCTCTATTGCTCAGAACAATCAATAGCCAGTTAATAGGGCTTGTCAAAGAATTCAGATATCTTGATTTGACATGAATTGCTCAATTACCTATGTCACCCATGTTGACAATTTAGTTAAAACAGGATACTCTAGATTTGATTTGTCATACTGAACAAAAATCTGCTTGGTCCTTGAGTCATGAAAGTTTGCTACCCTTGGATTAGTTGTCTCTTTAACTGATTGTGGCCTCCCGATCTACTGTGCGTCCACTACATCTTGTTTTCAAACAGTCTCATTGCTTGTGAACAGTGTGTGTCACTTTGTCTTGGGGCAGGCAGGCTGATGCACCACTGTTCACTGTACAGTGGTTACCCTTAGAACAGCATGATGAATATTTAGGTTTAGCTATTACACAGAATATCTTAAGGTGCAAAGGTCTCACATCCTTATAAAACTTTTTATGTCATCTCTAATCACTATATGGAACACATAGCTCTGATCAATGATTATTGGTTGTACCATTTCAAAAAAAAAACAAGAGGGTCAAAGAGATTTTTTCATACATCATATCCAAAGAATGGAACTCTTTAGCAACTAAATTTATTAAAGTTGATAATACTGCCACATTTAAACATCTTTACAAGAATAATTTGTTAACCAACAATCTAAGAACATGTTTTCTGTAGTTTTCTGGTTTGGCTTCTTCTTGTATTATTTATTCATTAGTTTTTGTCTGTATTTTGTTTGCTCTTCCCAGTCCACCTTAAAAATGGACAGTTCTTGTCATTGGGTTCTTACCCATGTTCCTAAAATCTTGAATAAATACAAATAAAGATGCATCAACAGAACCAGTATTGGTCAGATTTTGGATGTCAAATTCAAAATATTTGCATTCAGATCCATTTTTAGGATTTGTTTCCGGTATTTCTGGCCACAAACAAATGCCTAAAAAAACTCTTAGTTCAGTAAAGGACTAACCACCCTATACCTTATTCATCCTGGTGCTGGTGCTGCTGATGGGTCAGTCCTTAATTGGTTGGTCCACACCATCTAGTAGATGTGTTGCTCAAATCCCATTAGTGCCAGTATCACCAAGCTGCCTGTCAGTTCATAAAAAAATTAAAAACAAAACACCTGTGTCCTGACTCCTCACTCTAAGACTCCATAGTCCACAGAGCCATGGAAGTGTCCCCAATAGCTGTGAATCTCCCCTGCCTGTCCCAGCAAACTTTAACCTGACTCCCACTAGTATGCGATGACTCCTACATGTCCAAAGACCCCTCCAACAAAGAGAACATTATTTTTTAAGTTCAATAACTCCATGTTTAAAATCCTTTCAGCACTGTTGGTTGGAAATCCTCCTCCTTGGCATTCTCCCCTCCTGACTCTAGCTTATCATAGTAGAAAGTTACCTGAGATGACTTCCAGAAGTCCTCTTTTCTGTCCAGCTGGCCTCAGGTGGCCAATTAGCAGGAAGCCCTGGGAGTAGCACTTGCCAGAGATAATGATCATCTAGGACTGGCTAGAGCTACTCCCAAGATTGGTTCCACCTCCAAAACACACCCGTGATCTGTAATGGTCAATTAGGGTGCCAATCAGCAATGTTGCTCCATACCCCCCTACTTATAGATTCTAACTCCAGGGTGGACAGACCTCAGGGAGGGGGATGCATCACATATTTGATGCCCTGATTGCCCAGCACTTTAATACTGATGCTCTGAGTGCTGGAAGGGCCCAAGATTTCCTGTAAATGGACCACCTGCTACCAGAGGGAGTGAACAGAGGGCTTCTGGGAATCCTCTCAGGTTACTTATCATAATTGGCATAGGAGGTAGAGAATACTGAGGAGAAGGACCTCTAACAAACCCTGCAAAAAGATTTTAAACATAAAATTGCTGAATGCAAGAATAAGATCTCCTTTGCAGTGAGGGGTCATGGAACTAAGAGGAGTTGTCAAATAATAATAAGAGCTGGGCGTAGGGTGCTGGGCCAGCCAGAAGAGGTTCAGTGTTCAAGGTGGCTTTGGCTGAACAAGAGTGATACCTTGAAGGCTGGGGAATCATTTTTAATGACTGAGGACTCAGAGAGGACCTTCCTCACATAGCTGGACCTGATTACCTTAATGCTGCCTTAGCTGGCAAGACCCTAGTCAGCACCTATGGTAAGGGGTGAGCAGCAAGGGTGGGTTAGGGCTTTGGGTGTTTGTTTTTTTTGAGAGTTACTGGGTGGAGGACATTTTTGATTCAATTTGATTCGATTCTATTTTATCTATTATACTTGAAAAAACTTAATGGGCAAAACCCCTTTTTCAGAAGTGTCTAGTACATACACAACAACAACAAAAACAATACATGTATAGTAATAACAAACAATTATCTAGACACAATTACAAGTGGACTAAGAATATATAAAAAGAAGGCATACATTTTTGAAACTAAAAACTGATGTACAGCAGTTCATGTGGGTAACTTACACCAACTTGTGGCTCTATATACCAGACATCTTTGATCCAAACAGCTGTTCATATTTGAAATGTGAAAAACAAAATTTATAAAACATCTTGTATACGTATCATTAAATGATTCTATAAAAATATCTTGAATAGTTTGTGATGCTACTCCTAGAACCACTTTCTGGAGAAAAAACAATGCCAAAAATGTAATATGATTGTCCAATAAAAGATGGGAGACAGAGTTAACACATTTGTTCCCACAGATTCCATATGGTGCCAGAACCATCCATTGTTAGACCCGACCCAAAATGGCCACAAGAAGTAAATGAGTTAAGCAAAATACAATGATGTTTACAGTAAGGGTGGTTTGTTTGAAATCTACATAAGGAATTATAAGGTACCCTTACCCTAGACAGCATTGTCTCACTCGCAGAAGAATATACTAGCCGGCCATAATTGATCAACAGAACAAACAATCAGATAACATTTTTCTAGATTTAGTTGTTAAACAATGTTTAACTCTATACAGGGCACCCAATCGTTGATGACATTTTTTCATAATGTGGAATATATGGGGTTCTAATGAAAGAGAACTATCAAGAATGACTCCTAGATAACAAAATTTATTAAATATTTAAATTTGCTCACTTTTGAATCAAACAAATTGACTGAATCATGAAACTATTTACAGGGTCTAGTAAACAACATAGCCTTTGCTTTTTAGTATTCGCAACTAATTTATGCTGATTGAATCATCCCTCCAGTGAAATGAAATCTGATTGAAGGATGTGATTTATCTGATTTATGTGTTCTATGCCCTTCCCCTCCCCAAATATAATAATTTTTCTTTATGGTTAAATGGGAGTCAGATGCAGTTATAAATTCTGGTTTTGCCTCTGTTGTAGCAGCATAGCTCAGGAAGCATGGCAGACCAGGAGAAGTTATAAAATTCACCAGTAGCATTTTACTATTATTAATAGCAATAAACAATAAACAAAACATTGTCACTTCCCTTTCTGTGACCTTCCTGAAGAGTACATCTAGTCTTATCAGGTGCAACAAAGTAGAACATTCTGTTCAAGAGGTTGTTTTCTGTTGACAATTCTGGAAACAAGTTTATGGAGGTCAAAATACATCTCAAGGTCAACCCCATAGCTTTCTGCAATCATTGTATACATTTGCAAACCAAAGGATTCCCATTTCACATAAAGATTCACATATATATTTTTTAACCACAGGAAAGCAAAGGGAGAAAGAACAAATGGAAACAAGTGAAAGAAGGGAGCCTTGGGGGGAAATTGTGGGACCATCGCAGTGGCCAATTCTTAGGTGACACAAAAAGCAATTTGATTGCACAATCAGACAGGCAAGGGACAGACAAGATGCAGAAAAGAAAATTACAAAACAGATCCTTGCTTTTAACTATCTCTGCATAACAAAAGGGATACAGTCTTGCCCAACCCTATCACACTCACTTTTACTATAGCACTGTGACATTGTTCCCGTCGACATCCCCGTCAGTGATAGACACAATGCCGAGTGTCAGCATTGTTCTGTCAGGGATGTCTCTGTGTTTTCTTAGGGGGACTGCTCCTCCAATCCCCCTACTTATCCCAGTTTCTAAATATGCAACTCAGAATTGGAGCTGTCTCAGGGAGGGGGCGCAACACTGGGAGATGCACCGCCGGTGTCTGCAGTGACCAGCACAGTGACACGATGATTTCAGGTGAAATCTGCCACTGTGTTGGTCATTGTGGTCATGGAGTCAACCTACGGTTGGCATACCATCACACTCACCCCTCTTTAAGAGTGAATCTGTTTTATTTTTTGTTTTAAACTCGATTCAAAATCCTTTTTTTATTTCTCTTTTAACATACCTCATAATATTTCCAGTTCTTTGCATATGCATTATATCTTTTTTCATAATCTCTTTTACAGCAAACATTTCAGTTAAGCACACACATTTTTTTCAACCTTCTGAATTCTCAATTCCTGAGCCATATATCATGACAGAAAATCAGCACTTACATTCTCTTTTCTGCATTTGTGCATCACTTTCAATATAAATGGCTGTAGTGCCTGGTACCACCTCATGATTCTGGGATTGTTATCCCTCATTTGATAAAGCCAGCAGAAAGCACTGTAATTTGTTATAAGTACAAAGTCAGCTACTAGCAGATAAAACTTAAGCCACTTCATTGTCTATTTCACAGCAAGGAATTATTTTTCAATAATAGAATACTTTTTTCTTTCTGTTGTGCAGTTTCCTACTAATATAGAGAATGAGATGTTCCTTTCCATTTATATTCTGACCCAGGACTGCACCTACTGTAGGTATATTTCTAATGCATCTGTTTGTCCCCAAATTATTTTTCAGAGTCTGGACTTCTTAAAACTGGGGCTGAACGTAAAGCAGCCTTGATGGTCTTAAAATCCTCTTCACATTCTGGGAACCATTTCACATTATTTGGAAACTGTTATTTTTTTCATGAGTTCAGAGAGGGAAGTAGCTAACTAGGCAAAGCTGGGAATACATTTATAGTACTAACCAGTCAGACCTAAAAATTATCTGACATGTTTCTTTTGTCTATTTGTTATTTTGTTTTTTTTTTGTTAGGGACAGGACTGTTAGCTACTGCTCCCATCTTGGACATCTCTGGATTTACTACTCCATTTCCCATCATATAACTCAAATAACTGTTTTCTTGTATGCCTATTGCTCACTTGATAGGATTAATGGTCAAGCCTGCATTTTTATTAGATTGGATAACTGCTTGCAGGTGTTCCAGGTGGCTTTTCCAATCTGGACAGTACACCACAACATCCAGGTAAACAGCACAATAACCAGTGTGAGGGGCTAGAAATGAATATGTGTACTGCTGGAATGTATCAGATGTGCCATGCAAACCAAATGGCATGATGGTGAACTGACAGAATCCAATTGGAGTGGAAAATACAGTTTTGTCTCTAAATTCCTTAACTAGGGGAATTTGCCAGTAACCCTTGGTGAGATTGAGGGTACAAATGTACTTGGCACTTCCCAATCTCTCCACCAAATCATGTATCCTGAATGTGGCATAGCTGTCAGTTATGAACACTTGATTAAGTTTCCTAAAACGAAGGCAGATTCTTGCACCCCTTCTTTCTTATTTATAATCACTAATGGTGATGGCCAAGCCCTTCTCTATTCTTCAGTGATAGCCAACTCTTTAATTTTTTTGTATTTTCCTAACCACGTCTGCTCTAAACTGCTCTGGTAATCTGTATGTCTTTTGTCTCATAAAGTGACCATTGCCTGTCACTATCACATGCTCGACCCCTTTTGCTCAGCCTGGCTCTGTGATAAAAGTACTTTTAAATGTTTCTACTAAGTTATACATTTCTGCAGCTTGCTCTGTAAGTAAAGAAACATTCCTATTTACAGCATCATAAGTTACAATTTGTTCCAGTCTATTATAAGCTATACAAATATTTTTTTTATCAGTTTCTGATAATAAAACAAAGTAACCTATGATGCTTTTTCAACCCATTGCTTCAGGAGGTTAGCATGGTATATCTTGTTAGAATTGTTCCTGTCAGGGGTCTCAATCCTGCAGTTATCTGGACCAGTATGTCTACCTATGTCATAAAACTTTTTCCACTTCATTAGCAGTTTGTTTTCTGTAGTGTGTAATAGTAAAAAGACCATTTCACCTGGCTCAAAAATGTTTTCTTTTATTCCATGGTCATAATACTCCATCTGCTTTTTGGAGCTTTTTCCTGATTACTGTGGGCAGTTTCAACATATTTTTCCAGTTTCTCTCTCAGTGCATGGATATGTAGATGCATGTAAAGATGTAATATATATAAGAAATACAAAATCACACATACCCCCATAATGCAAAGCATCATAGGCTGTATTTGCAAATCACCCCCAAATATTATGCTGGTTCCACTTTAAGCAGAAATTCATGGTGCTGAAAGGCCTCTTACACAATCTGCAAAGGGTGCCAACAGAAGACACAGACATGTGTTTCATCCTACCAGGCTCATCAGTGTGCCTTGTCTGTATGACATGCCAGTGGAATGAACCAGCTACCCTAAGTTGATCTTTCTGGGTTTATGCATTTCTGCTTAAAGTTGAACCAGCATAATATTTTGTGGTGATTTGCATGTACATCCCATGATGCTTTGCATTATGGGGGTATGTGTGATTTTGTATTTCTTTGAAACCTGGCTTCCCTGCCAATGCCCTTTGGTGTAACCCTTGTCTCAGTGCTTATGTCTTTTAGCTTGCTTTTTGGTTTTTATTGGGCTCACCACAACCCATCCCAGACAGACCAACTTAGGGTATCTGGTTCATTCCACTGGGTCATCATACAGACAAGGCACACTGATGAGTTCCGGTAACAGGGTTTTAAATAATTGATTAGCAGTTTTTTTTCTTGGGACAATACTAACTGTACAGAAAGTATTTATATATATTTTCTAGAAGTGATGTGTTTGTTAAACACAGTGAGACAAGAGCTATTCATTTTCACAAAGTTTTAGCACTTTTATGAGCAAAACGCTAATCAATTTTTAGAATTAAATAAAACCCTGTGGTAGGATGAAACATGTGTCTGTGTCTTCTGTTGGCACCCTTTGCATACTATGTGAGAGGCCTTTTGGCACAATGCATTTCTGCTTAAAGTTGAAACAGCATAATATTTGGGGGTGATTTGCCTATACAGCCCATGATGCTTTGCATTATGGGGGTATGTGTGAGTTTGTATTTCTTTGAAACCTGGTTTCCTAGCCAATGCCCATTGGATTCCTTCTTTTATTTATAAAAGTTTGCTGATATTGAAGTCTGGATGGACTGGTGTATTTTGCCACTGTGAACCCCACTAGGTCACACCACAGAATAAGACAAATGTGAATACATCCCTCTATGCTTCTGAACCTGCTGACTTGCTCACTCCAGGTAATGCAGAGCAGAGGGGCATTTTTGACAGCACAGTACATAAATCTGAATAAAAATACATGGATTTCTTTTTTTTATTTTTACACAAAAAACATGATGATATTGATATCTGGATTGCTTTATTTTAGAGAATGAACATCAGTTGGTCCTGCTAACTATGGGTCAAAAGGGAAAGTACTGTAGTTAAAGTATAAACCAAAGCTGGGTCAACCACATAATTCTATTTTTTTGTTACACTATTTTAAACCAGCAAAATCATGTCAGAATCAACCAGATCATTTTATTTCTGGCATAAACAGACTACTTTTTGACTCCACCCCCCCAAAAAAAAACTGTTGTCCATTTTATAAGATAGATAATCCACTACAAGGCGTGTTGTCATGCTCTGATATACGCATGCCTTGGGTGGTTGTACACTCACTAAGGCATGCATATATCAGAGCATGACCGCACACCCTGTAGTGGATTACCTATTGCATACATACATACATATATATATATATACAAATATACATATATACACATACATACATATCTTTATCATAAGGTGCATAGTCGCATCGCTATAGTTAGAGTTGTGTAGGCACTTCAATGTTAAACTCAAAAATGTGCACTTTGATAACTTTGCAACTGTTGAACGGATTTGCATAACATGTGGTATGCTATTTCCTTCTGTGTTGATCTCTTTATCTGGCAAGTTTCATTCCAGTTAGATATGCGGTGTCTGAGTTACACAGAGGTGAAAGAACATGTTTTTACCCGTTGACTTTCCTGGGATTTTTCTTTGAACTTGCCTACAGCCCGGAGGGTTTGTTTGTTTGGAATGAAATTTTCAGGATTGAAAGGGACTCCCCCATAGATGTAGATGTGTCTTTTGCTAGTCTGGTGAGAAAAACAATAAGCCATTTTTAAGTTATTGCAATTTAAAAATTTGAAAAAATCATTTCTGAGCATGCTCAGTAGGCACTTCAATATAGCTGTATGATATGAAAGAGGAATCTTGCATTGTATGAGAAAATTCCTCTTTTGTATCACTGCCATCTTGTTTCCAGTTTGCCTGAAATTCAAACTTGGAAACCTACCAAAATGATATTGTGGGGAGGAACCAACACATGTAGTTTACTTATTGTGACCAGCAGGTGCATTCTACACTTTTCTGTTTGGAAAATGCCCTTAAAATGTGTGTTATTTAACAATTAAATTTTTTGTTCATATTGCCGTCATATGATGTAGGATCTTAGTTTTTATGATGAGATATGAACTAGGATCCTACTTCATGAGTCATATGACATAGGATCTTAGTGCGTATCTCATCATACAAAGATCGTACTTCGTATGACTCTGATACATTTTTTTTTCAAATTAAAGTTTATTGAATTTTAACAATAAAGAGAACAGATCCAGGAAAGCAATAAACAAGTAGCATGCAGTACACAATTCAATGAGTCTGTTCTCCACCCCCCCAGTTCTTCTTCCCCAAACCTCATTAATCCCCCTTCCCCTTCCCATATTTTCACATATTTCTCAGTCCTATTATTAAGGCTCACTATTGCTTTCTCTGTTCTGAGATTTGCAAAAAGTTCCTTGAGCCATTTGGAATAGGAAAAGTCTTCACAATCTTTCCAATGACATAAAAATTACTTTCTTAACAGACATGGAAATAAGGGCCATGTGATATCTTCTAATAGGTATGGAAATTTCTGTATACACACCCAATAAACATATTTCCAGTGTAAATAAATCATTCAGGTCCAACAAAGGGTCTAGTTTTTGTTGAATGTTAATCCAGAGTGGGGTAACCTTAGAACAAGTCCAAAAGATGTGGTATAGAGAGCCTTCATCTTTCAGACATCGAGTACACATGGGAGAAGGAAGAAGACCAAACTTAAATAGCTTTTGTGGGGAATAATATAAATTATGCAACATATGGAACTGGGTAAGGCGTAGCCTATCCTGGGTAATGTATTTATGACAATTTTGCCATAGGGTAATCCAATCCAGTACCTGAGTAGGAAAGAATGACGTCCAGTAAACCGACGGGGTGAAATACATTGGGTAAGCCCAATTGTATAGGAATTTGTAACATTTGGATACCGATTATAGTGAATCAACTGAGGATACTAATTCACTTTGAAAAGATGATGGACCTTGTTGGGAAGGGATGAGACCAAAAACTTTCAGAATTAAATGTCATAATTGAAGGATTTTAAAGGTGTAATTTACAGGTATATTGTAAGTGCTTAAAATTTCAGCAGAATAGAGCCAGGAATATTCTGCTGAGACAAATGAGGATCGGCACAGTTCAGTCAAAGAGGGCAACCAAGTGGTGGAAAGTACTGTAGTTTGTTGTCTATTTTAAAATTTGGATTTCCCCAGATGGGTTTTATTAGATCTTGAATATGATTATATTTAAGAAAGTTACATAGCTGTGAATGAACTTTAATGGATGTCGCGATTGGGGTTGATTTTAAACTTGCAGGAAGAGCCTTGGCTTTTATATGGAAAAGTGCCGCTGGGGTTAAACCATAAGTTTTTATGAGAGAGAGTTCAATTTTAAGCCATTGGGGATAGAAAGGAGAGGCAAGGACTTCTTCCTTGGGAATCCGCCACCAAAGATATTTAACAATGTGGCTAACCCAGTAATAAAAAGTTGGATGAGGGAGGCACAATCCTCCTTTTTCTTTGAGGGCAGCTAGCTTGAAATAGGCAGGTCTGGGTTGTTTGTTAGACCAAACGAATTTTGTAATAAGCCCATGGACCTGGTTGAACCATGAAAGAGGTAGACAGACATTAAGTAGATGAACGGGGTAGAAAAGTCTGGGAAATACGTTCATCTTAATCAAATTAACTCTTCCCCAGAGTGAAATAGGAAGTTTGGACCACCTATCTAGATCCGTACCTATAATTTTAACTAGACAGTCTAGATTCAATTTCTGGAGGAGGGCCGGATTCCTGGAGATTGTAATTCCCAAATATTTTAAAGAGTCTTGTTTCCAGTCTAGGCCCAGATCTGTAATGGATATTTTAATAACCCTGTGGTTGAGGGGGAATACAATAGTCTTATCTATATTTAATGTGTAATTAGATAATTGACTAAATTGTGCAATAAGTGACAACATAGGGGGAATAGATGTAACTGGATCAACTAATTGTAGAAGGAGGTCATTGGCATATGCAAGAAACCTTTATTACTTGGGATGAGACAGTTACATCCTGTATTTTTTCACAGTCCACTAATCTATGAATCAGGGGTTCCAGGTATAAGTTGAAAAGTAAAGGGGATAGTGGACAGCCCTGTCTAGTCCCAGATTGTAAAGGGAAGAGTGTGGATACTGCACCATTAACAGTGATACATGCCGATGGAGCATGATACATAGCTTTTATCCAATTTTGGAGCTCTAAAGGGAATTTATAAGCATTAAGAGCCCAAAAAAAACCTCCAATCCACTCTGTCAAAAGCTTTTTCAGCATCTAATGAAATCAAAACTGCTGGGAGATGAGCGTCCTGAGTCACTGATAGAACATGAGACAGTGTTCTGAGATGACCTACCGATGAGCGCCCCTTCATGAACCCAACTTGTTCAGGTCCAATAAGGTCAGATAAGATGGGGTTAATACGTTCAGCAATTAGTTTGGTCAAAATTTTGATATCCTGATTCAATAAGGATATTGGACCATAGCTAGAGGTAAGTTCCGGGTTCCTATCCAGTTTAAGCAAGAGAATGATTAAGGCTTCAAACAGAGTGGGATCAACAGAAGTACCAGATAAGATATGCTGAAATAAGGGCAATAATAGAGGGAGTAACTGTTTTTGGAATTTTTTTATAGAAGTTTGCTGATAGGCCATCTGGGCCCTGTGTTTTGTCGGAGGTTAAGCTTTGGATAATCCTAGCAACCTCAGTTTAAGAAATGGGAATTATGAGTAACTGTTGTTGAGTATCTGAGAGAAGAGGTAGTCCAGATGTGGATAAGTAAGAGTACAAGTTTTGATCAGAAGGAGGATTCGGCCTAGAGCTATACAATTTTGTATAGTAATCCTGAAATTCGGATACTATATCTACTGGAGATGTTTTCAATGTGCCATCTTTTGGGGATCTAAAGGAGGGGATATATCTGGAAGATTCCTGCTGTTTAATTTGGAGTGCTATGACTCCGATACAAAGAATTTAAATGTGGCTATCTCAGTCATTTTTTGGTATTTTCTCACCCAGTTTTCAATGTAGGCATTTTGGGACCCCACCTCATGAACACTGTCACTGTCATTTCATTACTCAGTCCCGAAAGGTGATTTCATGGTCACTGGGCGGAATCACCTTTTGGGACTGATTAATGAAATGACAGTCCCAGAGTTCATGAGGAGAGGTCCCAAAAGCCCATGTTGAAAATTTGGTGTAAAAAAAAAAATGGCTGTATTACAAGTGTGCATTGCACAGTTTCTATGCATGCTCATAACTTCACCAGTTTGTAATATTTTCACTCCAGATTTTCAACATTGCCATTTTTTCACACCTCCTCATGAACAGTACAGCTGTCATTTCTCACATCCTACCTGAAATGTGTTTTGGCACCTCTGGCACAGAATGGTGCAGTTGCTGTGCAAAATCAACTTTTTGGATGAATTAACAAAATCACAGTGCCAGTGTTCATGAGGGGATTTCCCAAAAAAGCCCATGTTGAAAATTTGGTTACAAAATTCCAAAAATGGCCATGTTACAAGCATGTGTTGTGCAGTTTCTATGCTTGCTCATAACTTCACCAGTGTTTCATATTTTCCCTACAGATTTTTAATATTACCCTTTTCCACACCTCCTCATGAACAGTATACAGCTGTCATTTTTCTCATAGTGCCTACAACATGATTTTGCACCTGTGGCATAGAATGGTGCATTCGCTGTGTGAACTCAACTTTTGGGACAGATTAATAAAATGACAGTGACACTGTTCATGAGGTGGGGTCCCTAAAATGACATATTGAAAATTGTGTGAAAACAGTCCTGAAAATAGGTGAGTTACGTGCCACTCATTGCACCTTTCAGTGCCTGTATCTCAAAAATGATTCACGATATGGATTTTTCGCTCTTTTTTTCCATAGTTGCTACAGTTACTGAGATATTGCCAGATTTGTGTTACAAGGGTTACTTGTCATGACTAAAGGGCTGCGGTATGTCTGTACATATGTGTAAGTGGGAGCACAGGGCCCAGATTGCCCACGCTTTTTATGCTTATTATTACGCAACAATGGGCAGCGTGAAGGGAGTACAGGGCCCAGGGGACCCACGCTTACACAACCACATACCAGTTACATTACACTTTTCCAAAAAGAAGGAAAACTCATTGCAAAATTCGACATTAATGCATCAGTTAGGATTTTTATTAAAGCATAAAAAGCTGGGATATTTGATGTTAGGGTTACCAACCATAACACCCCCCACTTTCCACACACCAACAGGCATCAGGGTGTGCCTTGGAGTCATTGGGCCTAACTCTCACCTCTTTCTCCTATACTGTACCATCTTATCTAGTTTGCACATGGAATGGGGTGAAAGTTGGAGCCAACCACTCCAAGGCACACCCTGTTAATTGTGTGGAATGAAGGTGAGGATATTGAGTTGGTAACCCTAACATCAATCCCAGCTTTTTGCACTTCAATAAATACCCTAACTGATGCATAAATGTAGTTTTTTGCAATTAATATATATAGACACACACACACACACACACACACGCATATCTATCTGTCTATCTATATATATCTATATCTATATCTAGGAAAAATGTCCGTTAATGCATCAGTTAGGGTTCCTGTTACAGCAACAAAAATATGAAAAGTCTGCATTACAGTTCCCAACTCT
Organism: Neoceratodus forsteri; assembly: GCA_016271365.2. NCBI lineage: Eukaryota > Metazoa > Chordata > Ceratodontiformes > Ceratodontidae > Neoceratodus > Neoceratodus forsteri. The sequence goes on along the minus strand of CM057453.1, from coordinate 273,229,557 downwards.
ACCAACTCACCCCCCATGCTCCACACACCAACAGCCATTGGGTGTGCCTTGGGGTCATTGGTCCTAAATCTCACCCCATTCCATGTGTAAACAAGCAGACATGGTACAGTACAGGAGAATGGGGTGAGAGTTAGGCCAGATGACCCCAAGGCACACCCTGATGGCTATTGATTTATGGAGGGTGGGGGGCTAGTAGGGTTGAGAACTCTAGTGCTGAATTTCCACACTTTTGTTGCTGTAACAGGAACCCCAACTGATGCATTATTGGAGAGTTTTTTTTGCAATGAATTTTCCCTTCTTTTTAAGATGGTATAATATCCCTGCACTTCAATCCCTCCGTAGATGCACATATGTATGAATGTGTGGAAGCGCAGGGCCTTCTGGGCCCTGTACTTCCATTTGTTGAACAACAGTGACCAAATTGTCAGCATAGCCATCTTCTTACCCCAACTTCATGTAACCCAGTACAGGGAAATTGTGAAATGCAAGGCAAAATGTAATTATATGCAACTGCAACACCATTCTGTGTCACAGGCACAAAAATGCATTTTGGGCAGGATGTGAAAAATGACAGCTGTACTGTTCATAAGGTGGTGTGAAAAATGGCTATGTTGAAAATTTGGCATCAAAAGATTGAAAAGTAGCAAAGTTATGTGCTTGTATAGAATAAATTCAACGGACGCATGTAACTTGGGCATTTTCAGGAATTTTTTCACCAAATTTTCAACATGTCCTTTTGGGGACTCCTCTTCATGAACATTGGCACTATCATTTCATTAATCCATCCCAAAAGTTGATTTTGCACAGCAATCGTGGCATTCAGTGCCACAGGTGTGAAAACATGTTTTGGGCAGGATGTAAAAAATGTCATCTGTACTGTTCATGAGGAGGTATGAAAAAATGCCAGTGTTGAAAATCTGGGGCAGGATTCACAAAAGAGATGTGCCAGGAACAAATGAGATGCATCATCTCAAAGAGGATGTGCCCACCAAATGCCAAGTGATCCACAAAGGGATGTGCCATGCACAACCCCACTGTGAATCGCGTGGAAAGGGTAGGGCACAAGTGGAGATGCACCAGTGCAACTGGGATGCGCATATCCACCCAGGGAAGCAACACAGTGAATATGGAGCAAGCCAACAAGGCATGTGGGAGCAACAGGGGACAAAGCAGTGGGACAAAGGAGAGAGGAACACAGGACTAATGGGACTCACCAGAAAGGCCAAGGGCTCAACAGTGGCCACAAGAAGCACAGAACTGTGAAAGGGACCAGAGAACAACACACAAAGCCCCAGGCCACAACCCACACAGGTCCATGGCAGGCACCCAGAACAGACACATTGTAGCAGGCATGGTGCCATATAACAGCATGCAGGTGCAAAGAGGAAGTGGAGGCCACTGGACATGACCAGCACCACAGGTGGCCACAACTGTGGCCATGCAGGGGGAGGGAGACACAGGGCAATACCATGATGAACAGTGGCCAGCACACTGTGCTACCACAATGCCACACAGCCAGGCCACATCCCCAACCACAGGACACCACACACAGGTCCACAAAGCAATAGTGCAGCAGTGCAATGTATGCAGGCCACAAGCAGCATGGACACAGAGACTAGGGGCAGGGACATGAGCAGCAGGCCCATGCACATGCCACAGGCAACAGTGGGGCCACACTGGGGGATTATAGCAGGGGGAAGGAGACAATGCATAGCCATGGGCACACAGAGCCATGGCAGGAAGGGTACAGGGAAGAGCCCCTGACAGCACACAAACCCAGGAATGTGGAACAATTAATGACCACAGACACCATGTCAGAGATCCAAAAGATTTACATAAAACACAGATGGAACAGTCAACAATATATACAGCAGTAACAGCAGAAACTATGTACACAGTGGAATCAAAAGGGAAGGGGCGTGAGGGACTACATACAGGTACATGTGTGCATAAAGGGAAGGGTGCAGGAACAACAACATAGGTATGGAGGGGTTGGGTAACAGCGGGCTATATACAGCACAGAAAGGCCTGCACATGGAAGGGGGCTACAGGCGTGGCTGTGTACCTCTGCACCCCAACCCCAGATGGCCACATGCCAGCAGGAGCTGGAGGATGGCCTCGATGGCCTGACTCAGGTGCCCAATCATCTGCTGTTATGGCATGAGTGACCCCTTGATGGCCCAAGCAATTCTCCCATCCAGATCCTGAAGCCGGTCCATGGCATCTCCACCTCTGGCTGCTGCAAGATGATCCCAGGGATCTACAGCAAAGACAAAGAACACATACTAAGGACCATGGCAGACACACAACCCCCCACCGAGCAGTAGCCCACCCCACCAGACATACAAAGCACACAGAAGGGTGCCACCTACCTGGTCCCAGATGGATACCTTGATGATCCCCAGCAGCAGCCCCCTGATGCGTCACCTCAGTGGCCTCCGTGGCCCACCACCTGGCCTCCAGCCCTGCAAGACACAACAGACAGATACCGCCATGAGAAGACACATCAGTGCACAAACCCACCCCAACACCAATGTTTGCATGCAGTGTAGGTGTACACAGCTGGTGCAACACTGGTGTCCGTCCATGCAGACCTGAACCCCCAAAGTGCCCTCCTGTGGATATGCACCACACAAGGTGGTCCCACCCCATGTGCAACACAGTGTACCCATCCCACACACACCACTGTGGAGTGCTCATCCATGTCACATGCAGGACAGGACACCACAGGACAGGTGCAGCTACTGCCATGTGTGCGTGGTGTGGTATACCCATGTGAGTGTGATGTTGTGATGTGACCCATCCCCACCCTGAATGCACCTGTGCTGCACACATACATGCGCAACCTACCTGGCTGTGGAAGTGCACCCCTACATGCATGACTGCACAGCTACTGAAGATAGGCCCCGTCCCTCTTGCCAAGGTCACCATAATGGTGCTTGCACTGTTCTCCGGTGCGGGGACCCCTGTGAGCTGCACCAGCTGCAAGGCAATGGTTGCCAACACCTGTGACCTGGGCAGCTGCAGGCCCTCACTGCCAAACAGCTGCCCCCCCAACACACATTACCAGGGCCATCAGGTGAAGCAGATCCAGCTCAGACCAGTTCATGGCCCTAGGCCCAGTCCTCCCTGACCTAGGCATTCCCACACAATATGCAGCCCACTGGTGCAAGCACAGTTTGCGCAGCTGAAATCCAAAATAGTGCCACATACGCCAGTAGGTCACATGCATGGCACCATGCACAGTGGTGTAAAGTGTGATTGGTCCATCAAGCGCCCATTGGTGCATACACAATGTTATGGTAGGACTGTGGGGCATGGGTCATGACCGGGTCATGAGATCGCAAATGCATATGGGGCTACCTTGTTATGAGTGGCATGTGTGATTGTCACAGCACCCTGAAGTGCGTAGCACACTATGGAGTACACTGGTATGTATTGCATGATCTGTGGCACCAGCACTGTCAGTCAGCACAATGGGCACCTGCGAGGTGGCGTGCAATGCTCAGACAGACTACACCATGCAACGGGCACCATCTGCATGTCTGCGATGCGATCCACAGTACAGCAATGCACCTGTGGTTCTGCGCAATGAATACAATGCTCAGCACATGTAGGCAGCATGCGTTGAAGTGTACAGTAAGTGCCCAATCCAGGAAGATGCTCAGAACGCAATGCACATGTGCGGTACATGTGTCATGTAGGGATGTGCCCAACTTAGCAGAAGCGCTGTGCTGATTGAGATGAGCGGAAGTCAATTATGCAATTCAGAGACAATGCTCCCTAAACAGCCTAATATCATATGCAGGGGCAACTCAGCTGTTTAGCATCTCATTAACACTGCCCCAACCTCATTTGCATGCCATAAGCCATAAATGCTCCCAACTCAGCCCACACTGAGAATAGGTGCCTGAGAGGATTCACAGCCTTGAGGGTGGTACACAACTAGTTCTACATGTAATACAGCAGGTTCTGTGGAGTGGGTATGTGCTATCGTAGACTGCTGCCAACACCCAGGTACAACCCAGGGGAAGAGGAATACAGCAGACTGCAACAGGAATGTATGATGCAGACATTCATTTGTGTACAGGCCCAATTGTGATGTAGCCAATCCACATGCTGTAGCTGGCTGAGCACAGACCATCACCAGGCTATCTTGTACAGGGACACCTGCTGGGTGACATGGTGTGCCACACTGTCCCACAGGCCACACCATTGGGGGGAAGACATGATGACCAATGTGCTTGCACCAGCAGTGTGGCCTGCATAGTGTGTGTGATATGCAGACAGCTGAATGTGTAGCTGGACATGTGGCACAGGTGGCATGGCCATGGCCTTACAGCTGTCAGTGGCATGTTAGATGTACATGCCAGATGCAGATGCAACTGCTACGGCACACCGTGCACACCCATGCATGTGCACTGCCTGCAGGCCCTTTCTGACAGGTGCTGGTGTCTCCCACTGCAAATCACTATCTGTTGGTAATGGCTGCATGGGAATCTACATGAGCATGGCTAATGTCTGTCTGTACTCTCCCACAGAAATCACGATGTCAGGAGGCAACCATGCCACCAGCAGATGGCGGCCAGACCTCACAAAAGGTGAGAAGCGGGCCTCATTGAGGCATACCATCTATGGCATGATGTACTGACAGGCAAGGGTGGCAGTTGTACGGCACGGGAGGAGGGCTAGGAGGTGGTGGTCCACCATGTCAACACCATAGGAACATTCAACAGAACCCTTCTGGAGTGCAGGAAGCATCTGAATGATGGGAAATGTAGGGTTAAGGATAAGGTGGCCCACATAGGCACAGGGTCAAAATGTCACACGGCAGAATGCCATGTAACTTAATCGTGTTGAGTGATTTCTACTTAATTTTTGTTCTGTAGGGGGCTCTGCCCCCCAAAACCCCCCCCCATAATGGGGAGCTGCACCCCTGGACCTCCCACTAAGTATTTCAACTCTGGGGTGGGGTCCAACACAGAGAGCATACAGGTCCGGGGTTCGTGCATAATGCCATACACTGTTACACATAGAGGCCTCCCTGCGGTGGACAGGGGGTGGCCTGCAGACAGATGTCTGCCTGAGCCACAATGAACAGCTACTCATGGCAACCATAGCCAGGGCTGCCATGCAGGGTGTCCCAGGTGGGGGTTCCATACCGGTGGAAGCCTGTCACAGCACTGTAAGTAGCCATGGACATGACATGTGTCTGGCCACGTGTGTGCCCTGGCTGCCATGCTTGTCCCAGTATGCTGTGCAGTGCAACTGTGTACCCAGGGGCTGTGCCATGTGTGGGGGTGGTGCATGTGTGTCCCATGCTGTGCTACACTGGGCCAGAATGCCCATGCCCATGGGGGCGCATGTGTGGTGCCACCGCTGGTCAGGCGAGTGGGTCACACACACTGTTGGGGTGCCTGTTCTACCAATGCCACACATGGTGCCATGTGGCCACAGCCTGTCACCACATAGTACCAGTCACAGCAGGAGCATGGCTGGTGTGTTGTGGTGGGCACTGCACAGCCATGCTGCAGACTGTCATGCACACCCATGGCACTACACTGTGACACACTGTACATGTCTGTCTGTCTGCATGTATGTATGCCACTGTATATTCTAGTGCACTAACCATGTTCTCCCATCTTCTTTTCACAGCTCCATCACACCTCACAGGTGCAGCCTTGGGCAATGATGCAAGCCTGTCACACAGGGCTGTGGTCACTGCAGTGGATGGTGCCATCCCTGGACTGTCCACTGCACTGGCCTCACCAGACACAACCCCAGTGGTGGTGGGCCCATCAGATCCCTCAGCCAATGCTGGCAGATTTGCTGGTGATGACAACACATGGCTGGGGTGTCTGCTGGGTTTGTCTGATGATGACCCCACAGACACAGTGAACATTGCTGATGTCCTCCTCATGCTTGCATCCAGCATGCAAGGAGCATACAGCGATGTCACTATGGATGATGACACCACACAGATTGAGGGGGATACAGCCAACAGTGGGACACACAGCACACAGGGACCTATGTGGTTGGCCCTGTATGCCATTGATGGCCCAGGTGTAAGTGGCACAGCTGCAGTGGCTGCACAGCTGCCCACATCAGTGGGTGCTGTGCACCCTGCATCTGGGTCAGGTGCAGTGGCGGGGCCATCAGGGGCATCTGGTCCAGGTGCTGCAGGGCACACACATGCACCATTGGAGCTTGATGTCACTGGCCTTGGACATGCAGTGACTGAGCATGGCCAAGGTCCACCCATACTGCAGCCTGCTGTGGTGCATCCACTGCCCATGGATGCCCCAGAGCAGGCTGTCTCACCCCCCCACTCATCGGCGATGCCACCATGATCTTTCACCCACTGAAGACATAGAGGGCTATGTCCACCTCCTGCGTGGCACCATGGAGTGGCAGGCAGCCCTCCATGCAGAGTTCAGGAGCCACAGGACAGTGATGGTCCTGGAGCATGAGTCCACAGCTGCATGAAGTGCCCAAATTTTAACCGAGTCATGCCTCCTGCAGGTGGGCATGACCACAGCATTGGAGCAGATTGCAGCTACTGTGGAGATGGAGTCTGCAGCCATTGCATGCTGTGGCCTTCAGACATCCAGTCACATACTCAGAAGTGTCTCCTGCTCACCAAGGCAGTGGCGTTAGGTGGACCCTCTGCTGCTGATGCCATCACTGCACGTCTCAATGCCCAGCATCCCCAGACCAGACATGGCTTGCAGGGCCACCACACCAATGAGCATCTGTTCACAGTCTCATTGCAGTACCCCTACAGGCATGTTGTCTACACCCCCTGTGGCTGGTGGTGCTGCAGCTGCATTCACCAGTCATGGCAGAGGCCATCCACATGCCCATGGGGGCCATGGTGCTGTACTGTGACATCCAGTGTTCCATCAGCAGCTGCACATACCACCACTGTGTCCCGCACATCTGGATGATGATGCCTGGGGCTGCATGTGTGGCAGGCACCTGCCTCAGTGCACCACCACCGTGGGCTCCCTGTGCAGTGCCATCTGTGTGTCTGTGTGCACCACTATTGTGCCGTGAGGCATGGGTGTGATGAGTGTGGTCCAATGTCTGCTGTGCCTGTGTGCCAGCTGCAGTGCTCACTGATAAATGCCATTCCAGGCACAGTCATGGTGGTACATGTGTGTTGCAAGGGGGGTGTGTGTGTGTGAGTGAGTGCCTGTGTAGGGCTGTCTGTGTACTGTCCTGTGTCCGCCATGCACTGCACGGCTCTGTGACTACCTGTTCTCAGCATTGTGCAACTCCCAGATACATACCTCCGCTACTCACCTGCAGTTCCCAAAATGCTCCTCCACCAGCCTGCTTCTGTACTGCTTAGCCCATGCTACCAGCCATGAGTCTCAGCAGCCAATTGGTGTTCTGGTGTTGGCGCTCTGTGGCACTGCTTCATCCCTCCCACCCGCCTCCTCATCCCTGGAACTGTCACCCTCACTGGCCTCAACAGATATTCCACGGTCAATGACCATGTTGTGTAGCATACACCAGGCCCAGAATATTTCACAGGCCTTCTCAGGGCTATACTGTAGGGCCCCACCCAACCTACACAGGCATGCATCTTCAACATGCCAAAGATGTACTCTATGATGGTGCTTGTAGAGATGTGTGCCTCATTGTACCACTCCTCCACCTGTGTTCTGGGTCACCAGATGGGGGTGAGGAGCCAGGGCCTCAGTGGGTATGCAGCATCACCTGTGGGGGGGAAGGTGGCTGTTAGTTCATTGATCCCATGTGTGGTGTGCCCCCATACCCTGCTCCAGTCCGCACTGGTGTGTGTACACCAAACATCCACTACTGCCAGTGCCTGTCCCTTCCCTGCATTCTTACCACCCTACCCCGGTGGCTGTTATTTGGCCTGCACTTGTTGTTGGCCCATGGCCACCAATGCTATTGGGGTCACACGTGCCACACCCACCATTGCGCTGCCAGTGTGCGTTCTGCCACTGGCTGCTATCTGCTTGTGTTGTGCATGTCCCTGCCACACATGCTCCTCCGTGGCACTGCACCACACATGCTGTGCATTGCACGTGTGCCTCCCTGTATCTACTGGTGTCTGCCTGTGTACTGTTGCACACCTCTGCTGTCCTACAGCTGCTGCACCTTATGCACATTGTGCATGTTGCTCTCTGCACACATACCCTCCTCCTGCCCTGGCATTGGTGCCCTGTCATGCGGCTGGTTGCCATGTCCCACACACCTAATAGATGGCCACTTGGTATGTCACCTGCCTGGAATCTCTGGCAGAGGGTTGACTTTTGCCATATAAAGCCATTGTTTGTGCTCCCAGGGTGTGTGGCACAGACATTGCTGATGCATCCTGTGGCATTGCACACCACCTGGCAGTTGACTGAGTGGTATCCCTTGTGGTTGACATATGTGATGGCATCATTGCCAGGTGATGTGCGGATTGCCACATGGGTGTAGTCAATGGCCTCATGACATCTGGCCTGTGTGCCACTCTGTAGAACCTCTGCATGGCTTCTGTCCACTCTGCCTATGTGCTAGAGAAATGGATGTATTCAGAAATATGTGATAGCAGTGCAGTGAGGAATTGTGTGAGGAGGCGGGAAGTGGAGGCCTGTGATACACAAGTGGTGTCCCCAGTAGGCCTCTGGAAGGTTCCCGTGGTGAGCAAGCACATTACTGTTGTCACCTTGGTCTCCAAGATGGCATGACCATGTGCAGTGGGTGCCTGCATTTCATCACGGCATAGCTCACAGAGTTGCCTCAGAATGGCCCCATTCAGGCAATATCAGCCTACTGTCTCCACATCCGTCAGCTGCTCAAATGACAGCTTGGCACCATACCAACATGGAGCAGGCCACCTACAGTGCCTTCTGCCTCCCCATATCCTCATCCTCTTTAGAACTCTGACCATTGCAAATGGTGCTGCATCCATGCTGGTGGTGGTGATGTGCTCTCTCTCTCTCTCTATCTCTCTGTCTCTCTCACTCTCTCCCTGCCACTGTGCTGGTGTTGCTGTTCTGCCTCAGACCTGCTGGTGGCTTGCACTTAAGTCTGCTTCTTTTATACTTATCTTTTCATGGCGCATTTGGTACTTGCGCCGGGTTTGCTCTCTCATTGCACCTTCGTTTTGCACTGTGAATCACTTTGCATTGTGTATGCCTGTGTACCCTTCTAGATGCACCACATAACATTATAATGCATCTCTAGCACATCCAGTTTGGCGCAATGCATCTGGGATGCACTGCCAAATCCACCATGTGTAGAAATCACTTCATGGTGCATTTTTGGTTTTCGCAGGTGCATCTCACTTGCACCTGGTGCATCTCTTTTGTGAGTCCTGCCCCTGGAGTGAAAATATTAAAAATTGGTGAAGTTGTGGTCAGATGTGTTCCGGAAGACTCCTAGAGACACCAGATGTTGTGGTGCTCCCGTGGTGATGTAGTGTATTGTTGTGTGTGTTTCTTTTAAAACAATAAAAATCTTTAACTACAAAAACATTGGTGAAGTTACAAGCATGCTTAGAAACTGCACAATGCACACTAGTAACACAGGCATTTTTCAACATTTTTGCACCACATTTTCAATATGGGCTTTTTGGGACCTTCCTTCATTAACACTGGCACTATAATTTTGTTAATTGGTCTCGAAAGGTGATTCTGCGCAGTGACTGTGAAATCACCTTACTGTCCAATTAATGAGAAGACAGTGACTGTGCTCATGAGATGGGGTCCTAAAAGCCCATTTTGAAAATTTGGTGAAAAAATGTTGAAAAATGCCCGCGATATCAACCTAAGTTCAAAACACTATAGACTGCCATTATGCGGCACTTACCTTGGTTCTTAAGTTTGCAGTTTGCCTTTGAAGAGTGCAGACATGTCCCAGTCCACAGAAGATGACAGCGCCCGACCTCCGGTGGTAAGTATGGGGTATGGGAGGTGTACGAGGAGGTGGGAGCGCAGAGGGAGGGAGGTGATGGGGGAGGGGGATGGGGAGATGACGAGGGACCGTTTCCTTTTTTCACAGGATTAAAAAAAAGATGTTGGGGGACTGTTTTCTTTGTTGCAGGTATAGAACAAAAAAATATTGTAACACTAGCGGTGGACTCCCCAATGTTACTCATTACTGGTGGCTTTGGGGGGTATAACTGGAGACACTGGGAGTGAGCTCCCCAGTGTCCCATACTGGTGTGCTGACATCTAGTATTGACATTGGGATTGGGCACCCCATGTCGGCATAAACAATTCTTTTCTGCATTTTCATGATGTGAAGTAGGATCTTAATTGGTATCTCCTCATATGAAGTAAAATCCTACTTTGTATTACGTGGATATGAATAAAGAACTGAAATAAAAATGTAATACCTTTTTAGGACATTTTTACAAGCAGTAAAGTGCAAAATGCACTTGGGGGTCACAATAAGCAAGGCACATGTGTTGGTTCTTCCCCAGAATATCATTTTGGGAGGTTTCCAAATCTGAATTGAAGGCAGAACTGTAAACAAGATGACAGCAATACAATGTAGGCATTTTTCCATACAAACCAGGATTCCTACTTTGTTTCATACAGCTATATTGAAGTGTTTACTGAACATGCTCAGAAACAATTTTTTCAACTTTTTTAATAGCAATAACTTGAAAACAGCTTATTATTTTTTCACCAGACTAGCAATAGGCACATCTGTGGGGTAATCCCTTTCTGCCCTATAAATGTCAGACCAAAAAAACCAAACCATTTGGGCTGTAGGCAAGTTCAAAGAAAAATCCCAGCAAAGCCAATGGATAAAAACATGTTTTTTTTTTTCACCTCTACGTAACTCGGAGACCACACATCTGACTGTAACATAGCTTGCCAAAACAAGAGCTGTACCCCACAGGAAGGAGCATACCAAGTGTTGTACAACTTCATTGAACAGTTGCAAAGTTATCAAAGTGCAAAATTGTGAGTTTAACATTGAAGTGCCTACTCAACCCTAACTATAGGAACAAGACTGCGCACCTTTAATATGTGTGTGTGTGTGTGTGTGTGTGTATATATATATATATATATATATATATATATATATATATATATAAAATAGTGGCACATTAGCAAAACTATACTGTAGTTAGGGTTGAGTAAGCAGTAATGTTAAACCCCAAATTTTGCATTTTAATAACTTTGCAACCATTCAATGGATTTGCACAAAAATGTAGATGCCCATCCCATGAGGTAAATATCTTAATGTGCCAAGTTTTGATTTGATTGGATGTACAGTTTCTGTACAGCGCATGATGAAAAATGTGAGTTTTTTGCTTTTTTCACCAGTTTTACTGATTTATGTCCATCGTGCTGCGCCGTACTGTTTGGAATTTTGGTCTGAGATTTTCAGGGTAGAAAGAGGTTTACCCAAAGAATAAGACAGCATTGATTTGGTGAAAAAATATTAATATGTTCCAAAGTTATTACATTTTGAAATTCTGGGTTCTGAGCATGTTCAGTTCAATCTTTTGGATAGGTGTGTGAACTGCAAACAAGGATTTGGTTCACAAACAGGAATTTTGACAGCTTGTGAACAGGGATTTATAAAATCCCTTTTCATGAAAAAAAATCCCTGTTCATAAGCCACCATCCTGTTTTCACGTTTCCTCATCAAACAAAACATTATAAGTTGATTCAGTGAAGTGTTGTGAGGAAAACCAAGCGTGGGCTTTGTTCAGGGTGACATCCTCCACAAACCCATGCCTTTGATTTACTTTAGTTCAGCCCTGAAATGTTTTTTTTTATACTTTCTTTTTAATATTTTCAAATGTTATTACAAGAATAACATTTCCATATTCAAGACATTCCAGAGTAGTACATTGATATCCTTCCCAGAGGGGCATAACCCATCCTTAATCAAAGAAGAAAATTGCATCCTGAACATTGTGATGCCTCATTGGAGGGGATAACTAATAAAATTCACTCCAAAAAAAGCACATAAACAGTATTTTAACATGAAATGGAGCCCAAAAGCAGTGTAACTAATTAGGAATTTCTAATGTCCTTCTAGTTCAAAGTCCCAAATTAGTATCCCCACACTGGGGTTGATGACATCACACTATATACCTAAAGAGTAATTAAAACCCATAAAAGTTAATGCATGCTGCAAATTTTCATATGATACCCTGCCACAACATTTGTTATACCATTGAATACTGAACTTACAGCAACATATTTAATGTATTTATTTAACTTTGAGGAGGCCCTCAAGTTAACTGCACAGAGGGACTGAAAGGCAACAAAATAACATTGAAATCCACAGTAGCTTGAAATGTCCCAAACTGATCTTAAAATAGATTATGGCCATGTGGGTCACTCTCCTTCTAAATTAGAGTACCTGGTTATAGGGAATAGTCCAAAAAATTCAGCCAGTACCCTGCTCATCTAAATTTAGCCATGAAATGTTTTTGAAATTTTAAAAATTCTTGTTCACAACTCGCTTCCAATCCTTGTTTGTGAGGTGTCAAAATCCCTGTTTATATGGGGACAACCAGATGGCCTTATCTCACGAACAGGGATTTCTCATGATCAAGGATTTTAACACCTCATGAACAGGGATCTGGCTGATGAACAGGGATTTTGACAGCTCACAAACAGGGATTCTAAAAAGGAATCCCTCTTTGTGAGGTGTCAAAATCTCTGTTTGTGAGCTGCCAAAATCCTTGTTCATGAGAAATCCTTGTTTGTGAGCTGTCAAAATCCCTGTTAATAAGACGGCAACCAGATGGCCCTAAAAATTCCTGTTCGTGAGTTATCAAAATCCTTGTTCATGAGGTGTCAAAATCCCTGTTCGTGAGTGGACGACCAGATGGTCCTACTTCACGAACAGGGATTGGCTCACAAACAGGGATTTGGACACCTCATGAAGCGGGATTAGGCTCATGAACAAGGGTTTTGACAGCTCACAAACATGGATTTTTAAAGGCTGCTGTTTCTTTGCGACTTCAACACAAATAAATGGTTAGGACTTTTGGCTTGAAATTTTCAGGGCAGAAAAGAGTTGTCCAAGAGATGTGACTTATTATGGTTTGGTGTAAAAATGTCATCAGTTACATAGTTATGGCATTCTAAATTTGAGCAATTTCCCATAGGATGACATTGTGGTAAGACGTGACTCCTTTCTGTGCCTATATCTAGAAAACAGTTCAAGAAAAATATGTTTTGCTAAATGCAGTACACCAGATGTAATAAGCATGCATGCAGGTTACCAGTCCATGATTATAACTGCAGTGGAATTTTGTCCATGGTTGCTATGGTTACTGAGATATTGCAACATTTGCAGCACATGGGTTACTTGGAATGTATCTAGGCCCTACACTTCCATATATGTATACTGTTATGCAGTAATGGGACTGCTGGGCCATCCATTATGCAATACTGGGAGCACAGTGCCCAGAAGGCCTTGTGCTTCTACAGAGAGCTGACAGTCCATTACAAAAAAACTGATACCATGGGAGCGGAGGGCTCACAAAATATATATGGGGGTTTGTATCCCTTGTTTTACTGTTCCAAAAATGTCATGCTCCAACCACCATATTCTGCCACAATTTCTACTCAGTGCCCCTGCACTATCCCCAAAATGTGTACAGATCTTTTTCACCTCTCCTACAATGGGTACCCCCACACTCATGACTCCCACAATGCGTATGTCCCCTGCACTAAAAAGTGTACCTTCTACACCACCTCCTCTTTCACAATTTCTATCCCTTGTGACAAGCTCAGATTATCTGCCCTCTAAACCACCTTCCATAAACAGCCAGCTTGTAAAACTATGTGATAAGCATATAAGTTCCCTACATAGCAAGTTGCACTAATTGCCATTGGAATACACTGTGTTCTTGAAGTATTCTGTAGCATGTCACTGTCAGCAGAGTTGTTGCATTCTGACCGACTCCACTACAGTTCCTCTACCCTTAGTAGGAATTATGGTGTAGGAGTGTGCATTTTAGTAAGGATTCAGGGTTCACATTTTGGGAGGGTTGCAAATGTTAGGAGATGGCCAAGGAAAGAGGTAAACATCTTGGAAATGGGACAAGGGGAATGTATTTTAAGAGGGATGTGGGGTTACAGGCTACGTGTTTTGAAACTATACATTTTGTGTGGGTCAGATGGTCGATGTACACAGTTTGGGAAGAAAATGATGGGAGGAATTCTAATTTCAGGATAGCTACAGAGGTTGAAGTACAAAATAGGGAATGGAGTACAAGGTGAATATTTGAGAAAGCATACAGAAGTAAAGGATTACATTTATCAGCAGTTGTGGGTTAAAAGCACAATTCTGGGAGATGTGCAGAAGATGGGGTTCACATTTGGAACAGAAGTTCAAGGACTGACGAGGAGGGTGTAAAAGTAAAAATTGATGCACACTATGAAAAAGATGACTAAATGTAAATGTCTAGCATTATGAGGGGTGCAGGATAGGATAATAAATGAAGAAGCGGTGCAAGGCAAAAGTGCATATTTTGGAAGGGTTACAAGAATATGGGTACAAATTCTGGGAGAAGGAGAACACATTACTTGGTTTACTTGGTTGGTAAAGGTAAAAGAAGGCTGGTGGCCCATTGTGATTATCTCCCACTCTGAGAGGGCTAAGAAAGTAGAACATTTCTCTTGCTCAAGAGAAAGATGTCTAATTCCATTTCAAGTGAAAGAAAGTTGATTTGCTCTACAACCATTTGGGGGAGCTCATTCCAGGTTTTAACTGTCCTCACAGTGAAATAATTAGCTGTCTTGTTTGTTGACGCTTTAGGGACAACTAGTTGCATATTATGAGACCTTAGGTCCAGATCCCTATTTACTGTAGATACTCAAGATTACTTTGTTTAAATGATTCTGGATTATGCAACATTTATAAAGTAATACCTGGCACTTGGGTTAATATCCTAATACTGCCACTGTAGTGCAGCATGAGAGGGGTGCTGCACTCCTGAGGAGCTATCTTTTGGATAAGATGTTAAACTGAGGTCCCATCTGCCTGTTCTTGTGGTAGTTCAGGTGGATGTTAAAGATCCCATGGCAATTCTCGAAAACAGTAGGGAAATTTCCCCTGTGCCCTGGCCGAATTTCCCCATATTCACTAAAAATACCACCAACAGCTTAATCTGGTTCAAGGGCAGTTGGCTTTCATCTGTATCCCCCTCCATCAGGTCGTGCCTGAAAATAGGCAGAATTTGTCTAGTGCACATACCCGGTCAACAAAAACTAAATCAAATAAAAAAAAAATTAAAAATAAGAGGTCAACCCTAGCCCTTCTTTCCACCAAACTGAACAAGCCTTTTTTGTCCAATCTCTCAGAATAACTTATGTTCCTAAGCCCAGAGATCATTTTGGTGGCCCTTCTTTGGGTTCTCTCCACCAATTCTATATATCTCTCTGGAGATAAGAGCTCCAGACATGCATGCAAAAATCTAGGTGGATAATAATGTAGGATTTGAAAATCAGTAGAATACAGTTTTTGCTGCGTGACACCAATGATCGTTGAACCGAATGTAGAATTCAGTTTGTTACTTTGGACACGTGTTTGTAGTGATCTATTGAAGATAACTCATTATTAATAATTACTTCCAGATCATCCTCCTTGTTAACAGATTTTAATAAAACATTGCCAAAAACATAATTGGAATATTGATTATTTCTCCCAAAATGAAGAATGGAGCATTTTTCAGGACTGAAATACATTTTACCCCCATATGGACCAATTATGTATCAAGTCAGATCTTTGGACAAGGCATTATATTTATCTAAGGTATCAACCTGTCCACCTATTTTGGTACCATCCACAAACCTGATAAGTTTATTGGAAACTCTATGATGCATATCATAAATAAACATATTTAATAATAAGGGTCCCGATACTAACCCCTTGGGTACACCACTCCCTACTTCACTACTGTCAGATAATACTCCATTAATTTTCACTCTTTGGTGGTGTCCTTGTAGCCATGCATTTATCAATTTAACCAAGTATTTTTAAAAACCCATCTTGAGTAGTTGTTTTACAAGAGGTTTATGGGAAACGGTATCTACCATCGACAGTGAAATGTTTACAGCAACTGTCAGTACAGCAACTACATCGCCAGATCACTGTACAGACAGCGCTAGACCCAGGCACTGTATTCAGGGGAGTTGCACCCCCTCTCCTAATCAGCTCCAACTCAGAGTTGATTATAAAAAGTGTGATGGGGTGCAGGGGGCACAGCCCCCCCACATGGGGGGTTGTGTGGGGGAAAGCCCGCTGAAGAAAGCATGTTTCAAACTTGGAAATCATCTGCTGACCAATATTTGTGGTTGACATGGCGGTTTCGCTGTCCAGTCGTCCAACAATATTTTTGTCGATGACCGGTCGTAGATCCATGGGAAACAGTATAAAATGTCTTTCCTAAATCAAGTAAAATTACATCACAGGGATGCCATTATCTAGGTTGGAGCCAACCATTTCATAAAATGAAATTAAGTTTGTTTTAAAGCCAAACTGAGTAATATTATTTAGACTAAGATCCCTTATTTCTTCTTCAATAAATACCTTAAAAAGTCTTTCCATAACTTTACTACACAATGAAGTTAAACTGATTGGATGATAGTTAGAGCAGTTAGACCTGTTACCCTTTTTAAAGACTTGAACCACAATTGCCTCTTTCTGATCCATAGGAACTATACCAGATTAATAATTTATCAAAAAGTATATTAAATGAATATGCTAAGTAAATGGCCAGTTGTTTTAAAAACCTGGAGTGAATACCTTCTGGATCCAGAGAAGTGTTTAGTTTTATTTGATTTAATGCAGATGTAATTGTTTCAACAGTTATGCCAGGTACCTTGAGGTCAGTAAGTTTTATATCAGTATGGAGTGAAGATTTGTAAATGGAAGCAAAGAAATCATCAAGTGTGGTTGCCATTTGGAGATCAGAGATTGTATCTCCATTTTGAAGTAATCAGCGAACAGATCTTGTAATGGCTCTATTATTGCTAATGTATGAATAAGAAGCTCTTTTATTACCTGAACTATGGGCTAACCTAAATTCCAAGTTTTTCTTTCCCTTCTTTATCATAGCTTTAAGTTTATTTTGCTCAGATGTATATTTTAGTCTCTTAGAAGCAGATTGCTTGCTTTTAAATGCATTATATGCTTTCTGTTTCTTCTTAATTTGGGTTTCTATAGACCTAGTGAACCAAATGGGTACTTTACCCTTGGAATTGTACTTAATTCCAGTAGGAAAAAATTGATTTTCAAGTGTGAATATTGTATTTTTAACAATATTCCAACAATCTTCTACCCCAGAGTCAGACATAATATCAACCCATTTTATGTTTGATAATACTGCTCTCATTGCAGGGATATTTGCTTTGTTATAATCTTTGAAAGCTGTAGTTTTTTTTAATTAATTCTGTACTTTGGGATACTAAAGGATATCATATTATGGTCACTTGAACCTAATGGACACAGAATTTTGGGATTGCTTACTTCCTCTAAAATATTAATAACACCAGGTCCAAAATGTTAACTCCCCGTGTAGGTTTACACACACATTGATCAAGTCCCATGGATATAATAGTCAATAAAAAAATAATTTTCAAAGTCTGATGAGCCTGAAAGATGCTCCCATGTAATACCTGGTGTATTGAAATTGCCTGCTATTACAGAGTCACCTAAAGAGGATGCTAATCTAATCTCTTACGAAAGTTCTGTGCTGTAATCTTTGTTACTAGAAGGAGGATGGTCACAGTTTCCCAATAATATTTTTGTCCTGTAACCAAATTCTAGTTTTAACCATATTGATTCCATGGTGACTTGAAAATTATCAGGGAACTGTAATTCAGAACAATTAATGTAATTTTTAACATAACAACAAACACCACCCCCTTACATGCCTTTCTATTTAAAAAAAACAAAAAAAACAATTGAAATCCATGAATTACACTCATCCCACCAAGTCTCACTGATTGTTATAATGTCATAACTATGTTTTGTTATTGCAGCTTCAAGTTCAGCCTTTTTAAATTTATTTAGACTGTGTGCATTTGCTACTTGGACTTTGCATAAATTGTTACCCATGTTATTCATCAGGCTGTTTTTGTAATGAGTGTCCACCCTTGTCCCCGGCCCTGTTAGTTTAAAGATGAGGAGATGATTTTTCCAAAACTTTTCCCTAGTTGATAAGACTCACTGAGGCTTAAATGAAGGCCGTCCCAATTGAATAGACCATTATTATTAATGAATGTTTCCCAATGTGTGACACAGTTAAAACCATTTTTTAATGTTCATTTACGTAACCGTTCATTTATGGGTTTAATTTTCTGTTGTTTTGAATAAGAGTTCTGAGGAACAGGTAGAATTTCTGAGAAATAAATCTCACTACCATACTCAGCCAGGCTTTTGCTTAGGTAAATGTACTCAGTTTTTATTTCTTCAAGGGTAGAAGTTCTTGTATTGTTTGTTCCTCCATGGAGAATAACTATAGGTTTCCTCCCCTGTGTCAGGTAAAATGATAGGAAGCATAGATGTAATAGCTTTATTTCTGGCATCATGATAGCTACTGCAGGTTCAATTTAATTTATCTGGTTTACAAACAATTGCATCACAGTACATAACAACAGAATCCCTAAGTACAATAGACTGGCGAACAAGCAAGTTGCTAGAATTAGTACTTAGATTTTCCTTAATCTGGGAACCCAAAATTGTGGAGTCCTGGTTTAACTGTATACTATTTGAGGGACTTTCTCCTATATCCATGGTACCTGATACATTCAGGTTTTCCTGCTCCATGAAGTTAATGAGCAATAGAGTATGCATATTCTCATCCTCGGAATTCAAATTTACCAAACAAACATTTGATGCTGAATCTTTAATTGGGCCAATTATATTTGGGTCAGATTCAGTGAGACTTAGGATCTCATTTATTTTATTTTTATTTATTTTAAGAAGTAATCAGAATTACAACCCCTTGAATCAGGGACTCATTTACAAAGGCTCCTCATCAGGAAGACAAATACATTAATAGCAAGTAACAGAAAACAAAGTAAATAAGGTCAAATAAAAGCAAACAGTCAAAAATAAGGGCTGGTTACAAAGGCCCCACGTCAAGGCAAATTAGCAATAATAAGCAGACATAAACAATAACATCGGCTGTAATGAGTCAAATGAAGGGCAGAGTCAAAAATAGACTGAGAGGAGTAAAGATAGGAAAAACTCAGCCAGGGCAGTCACAGCAGCAGGAGAAGAGAAGGTGGTTCTTGAGAGCAGTTTTAAAAGGCCCCAATCTTGGTAGGGAGGTGATAGCTATAGGCAAGGAATTGTACAAGTACGGGGCATGGTAACCAAATGACCTCTGTGCAAGGGAGGTCCAAACTCCGGAGTCTTGCAGAAGGGAGCAGACAGTGCTGTGGGTAGAGAGGGAGGGGATAGATAGTCTTATGATGGAAGACAGCCCAGGGGAGTCAAACCTGCAGTGATTTTTTTGGGTCAAGAAGCAAGATTGGTAGATAAGCCTTTCCTCCAGATTAAGGAAGTTAGACAGGGATTACAGTGTGCAAGTATGGGTAAGATGTGGGGAACCTGTAAGCAGCGAGCAGACCTTAATAAGGGACAGCTTAATTTTGTGCAGAGCAGTGTTGTCAGCAGCAACATAAATAAGCAGACCATAGTCCACAAGGGACAGTACTGAGGATGAGATTGCCAGCTTTAGTGCTTCAGTGGGGAGACAGTCACACTGGTGATACAGTAGACCTATACTAGAGTTGATGGCGGAGCAAAGGATGTGGATGTAGTTATGAAAGGATAGGGAGGGATCAAAGATAATGCTGAAATATTTGAGGTTTGTTCTCATTAGTGAAAATGTTAATAGTGATTTCATTGTGATTAGACAGTAAGTCATTTCTGTTTTTAATTTGAATAACAATCTTCTGTGTTTTAATTCTCTTACACTTCTTAGTTCTCCTCTCTGTTACCCATGAGTCAAGATCTAATTCATTCTGTCCATCATCATCATCATAATCATTCCTAACTCATTTCCATGTCCATGAGCCTGTATTAATCTTTGAAAATTGGGGGGCCAGGCTACTCCCAAGGATCTCCTGAGTTACAGTGCCTTCATTTCTCTGAGAATCTGGCATTTGATTTTGACTTGAATTCATGCCTTTTAAGGCTTGTACCATTTCTAATTGAGATTTTTCAAGATGATTCTACTTATTATAGGCAATCTTAATATCTTCTTCCAGAATGCTGTTATTTATGCATTTTTTCACAGATAAATAAGGGTTCTTTGGGAATATTTTGCCGTAATTTGTACATATTACAACTGGAACATTTGATTCCTACTTCTCCATTAAGTGTCATAATAGTTGTCACCATATTGCACCGTAGGTTAGAGCTCAAGATAAACACATTAACCCAATAGAAAAAAAAAGTTATTAAAACAAATCTACAGAGAAAATTGGGTGTGGCCAATATTGTAAGTTTCTCAATCAATTATTTCAGAGTGCACTTTAATAAATTACCTCAGATGTAGGGGTTAAAGGGCCTGCTTCCTGCTACCCCACTGCTTTTAGCAGTTCTACAGGCTCAGCTGTCACTAAAGATGCTGCTGCTCACTCGGGCCTCCGATTTTATTTGCTGTGATCCAGATGTAACTGGGGGGTCATGTGCACCTGTCCCAGTCACAATGTCTGGAAATAAGCTATTTATATAAAAATAACCCTCCTCAAGGTTTTAGAAAGCCTTTAGAGATATTTTAAAACTCAGGCAAGTAATATTGGAGCCTGGTTCCCAAAATGATTGAGCTCACTTCAATGTGCAGTTCCCTGACTACACCCAAGAAAAAATAAATCCCAGAGATCTTCCTGTTGTGGTTTGGGGGTAAGGCTTCAAACAGAGCTAAAAATCAATTTAAATAAAACAACTAATGAACGAAGGCAGCACAATCAGTGGCAGCACCCCTGTCCCACTGCTTTTGGCAGTCCCACAGGCTCAGCTGTCACTATAGATGTTGGGCTGGATTCACAAAGCTTTCTGAAGGTGCACAACCTTCCCTAAGTCCCCAAAACTGCCGTAGCTATGGAAACAAAGGGGGATTTGCACTGGGTGCTATTCACAAAACCCTCCACAGCTGCAGAAAACAACACTAAGGAATGTGGAAAAAAGTGCAGCTGCGGAAGTCCCCGAGAAAAAAAGGTGTGAGATAAGTAAGGAACAGCCCCTGAAAGGCTATTCACAGCCAGTTTTTTTCCGAAGCTGCGGAAACATTTTTACACACAGTGGAATGAGGTGTAATTCACCCTCAGCACACTGCAGTAGTGCCCCAGCAATTGGAATCAATTAAGGTGGAGGTGAGGCACAGGTAATAACATCCCAGATAGTATAACAGTGGCTGCTGTAACAGCAACAAAAGCACACATTGCCATGATAAGGCAACAGGCAACAACCACCAGACACAGTGTAGCCCATGACGGAGCCCCACAGGGGCTGGCCAGTCTGCAGTGAATGCTACCCCTGCAGGCAACAGAAACACCCCAGGGAGGGAGGACGAGCAGTGACAGTTGGCCACTGTGGTGCCATGGTATTGCTGGTACCTGTGGTGCTGCAGTGGTTCTAGTTAAGGGACTGGTTGCTGGTCTGTTTGTGGGAGCATTCAGCTTCATTCTATGGCAGCCTTGTTAAAATCTGCTGTTCCAGCTAATTAAGTTCACTGTTGCTGTGCCTCCTAAGCTATTTCTGCACCTGCGGAACCGCAGTTGCGGAATTTTCAGCACATGTGCAATTTCTGCAGCTGTGGGGATTTTACGAAATTCCACACCTGCTCAAAATTTCTTTAGGAATATCATGCAACTGCGTTTCCACAGTGCTGAAGGCCTTTTTCCCGCAGCTGTGGGATTTTTGGCTTTCTTTGTGAATCCTGCCCATTATCATTACCAAGCAGATGCACAAATCTTGGAAGTGTGTTAAACTTCAGCAAATGGATAAATAAAAAATAGTAACAAAAGGAGGAAGCTGCATGAAGCTGAATTAGGGCTTGTCAGGCAAATGTAAAACACATTTTATGCGACCTGATGCATTTGGACAACCCCTTTTAATGTTTAATATTGTCCCAACATTTTTCTGATCAGCTTGCGAAACTTATTAGATATTTCTCTGTAGTGCTGTATTGTTAAAAGTCAATGGAAAAACATCCCCAGGCAATTGGAAGTGAAGACAAATTTTTGCCATTTTGCAATCTGATTTATTGTGTATGTCCTGAGCCGACATGGCCTAAAGAAAAATTACATAATTCTTGCTTGAATGTCATCAGCATCCACCCACTACTGTAGCTGGTCTGAAAAAATCTGATGGCTTTTCTTTGAACTCATTAAATAAAATTAAAAAAAATCATACATAATTAATGGTGATTCTTGCATTCAATTTGTAAAAAATAAGGCTTAGTAGTTTTTTTAATTGTGGAAGGGGAGTAATTTGTAAACTATATCAATAGTTGATCTTTAAAAAAATCTGTCTTGCCCAACTGAATGTATTTACCATGATTTATTGTATTACACTTCTAGCTATAGATTTATGAAAAAAACAGCCACTGGTCCAGTTCTAGAATAGATCATGCTAGTTTTATGATATAGTACTGATAGTGAAAAAGGCACTGCTTATTTATAAATTCAAATTTACTGCATACTAAACCTCAGCTCTAAGACATGGCTGCTTAAGAAAATAATAAGTCTGTCAACGGATTACAGTAGATGCCCATTTGTTTGTGGCCCCTGCCCCAGAACCTGATGTTAGGCAAGGAACATTAGGAAAGAAGGCCCTGGCACCACCCCAGGAGCAGGAACCACAAGGGCCATCTGCAGAGCGGTAGCCATCTGAAGAGAGAAGAGAGTGAAGGGTTAAAAAGAGTTGAAGCCAGCAGCTGCCCCTCTTTTTGTCTCCCTTTGCAGATCACCCACCAACCCACCCTCCTAAGAGCAGGGTCAGAGTCAGCCAGCCCGGACATGAAACACACTGACAAAATAGAGGTGACCGCACTAGAGGTCATGGAGTGAAGTTTCAAGATTTTCCCTTTAAAAGGTGTTTTTCTGTTTTTTCACCTCCTCAAAAGGGATAGAAAGAGTTAGCAAAGAGCAAGTTTTAAATGTTGAGGTCATGTAACATGGTAGCCTGGAATCATCACAGACCAATGGTACAAAGGAAAGGGGAGATGAGTCAAATTCTCCCAAACAGCTTATTGCCTCTGATCAGGACAAGGCCCTGGGAACCACAAAACCTGGACCGTGGTTTGTGGGGAGGGTCATAGTCCAACCTCCTCAGGCTAACCAGCGGGTGCAGCAGCACCAAACAGGAGCAGTTGCTAGCCACTTAGCCACATAACCTCCCCTCTCTTGGGGTTGGGTACTAACCCAGGAGGTACATCTATTCCTTGGCCCACAGTAGGGTTGCCATCCAACATACAGGTGTCTGCAAATTCTCCCAGCTTTAGATGCCACTCCAATAATGTAACATGTTAAATAAACATATGGCTGTGGCCATTTCTGCAAGACCTAAGTCAGTGTGTTTATTCAGGGAAAGGGGCATGGAGTGTGTGGCGACAATGGTATTTATGACTAAAGTGAACACTTCATTTATTTTAAGAGTAAGACAGCAATAGTTAGCAAATATGTTTGTTAGGCAATTTATCTTGTCTGTTCTTTGAAATGTTTTAATTTTTTTAAATGTGAACAGCCCTGTGCTGTCATTTACATTCATAATTACTAAAAACTTGTCTTGGTGAAACTTTTACTAACATATGTTCTAACTCTTTTTTCAATTTGCAAGCCTACGCGTTGCATAAATGTAGGCATGCAGATTTGCCAATGGTCTCATCTGTCATCTTACTTTATTGGGTTCCAGGAGGAATGTAAAACTAACTACATTTCTATTCTCATTGAGCAATATACCACTATCTAGTGTGTCTTTTAAAGTATTATGGTTTCTAAAAAGAATTTCAGCCTTAACTTGAAGCTGGATTGCCTCATCAAAGGTTTCTGGCAGCTGTGCATTACCTCAACAGAGTTCCAAGCTGTCCCTTCTGTTTTAGAACTTGTGTTCCTCTGTCTTTCTGCTACCTTGGCAATCCTTGATTGGTTTCTGTGTGATAATAAAAAAAGGTTTTGTTGTTTCTGCTTTTGCTCAACCTAGCTGTTCCTCTGCCTTGTCTTTTTTTACATCTATTTATTGGATCAGAAGGCAAAATGTGTTTGTTAGATTGCTTGTACATAACATTGCAAATTATTACTGTCTCTCCAGTTGTGACAGTGGAGACTTTTCCACCCTCAGGAAGAGATGCCAGAGGATTCTTTCCTATCCTGCTAAAGGACATTTGAAGAAAAGTGACAGGTCACACTCTGCCTCCCTGCCACAAAGAGAGCATGCACCTGGAGGAAGGGGATTGGAGGAAAGGAAGGAGATACACTGGAAACAAATATGTGAACTTAGTTTCTGGCATCTTTTATGACACTCATGGAAGCAAGATGCCCACTGCTCTCCTCCTGAATCAAATGCACAGTATCTATAGTCTATATCAGAAAGAAGAATATGTTTCTTTCAGCACATGTGGATAATGTGGTAAATATTTGCAGTAAACACTTCCTGTCTTTCGGACAAGACTTTCCTTCTGTCTCAGTGAGGTGCAAGTTGGCCTTGACACATTTGTATAAAGAAAATTTGATGTGAAGGAATGGGCAACCCCCAGATCACCCAAATAAAACATTTGGTGAGTGTATATTCTTACAGTTTTCCAGTATCCAGGATAATTATAATATTCAAAGTAGACACAATCTTAGATTTATTTAATGTTATGTATTCATGCTCCCTGCTTCTTTATTACTCTGGTAATTTTCATGAAAATTTTATCTTTGTGATGCAAGCTATCTCATGCTCTTGCTTGTCTCCTGATTAAGCCATACTCCTCTGTGAGTTCATGCTAATTTTCACAGCAACAGATTAAGATGAAAAAGAGTATTATGGCTTCAGCTGGGACAGACGCTGGAAGACTGAATGATAAGCTCCAGTTTTGGGGATAACTATAATGATATCTTGAAATGCCCTTAGTAAAAATGAATTGGGGAGCATAAATACAGAAACTTATTTAAATATAAGGTGGATTGTATCTGAATATTTTATGTTAAAAGGTTTAGCTGAGTTCTGAAAAAATATTTAACCAAAGTTAGTTTCTACCCCTTTCACAATGGAATAGTTGAGCCCTTTGACACCAAGGAGAGGATCTTGCTGCATCACCACCCCAGTAGATGAAACCTCTGGGGTACAGTACAGCCTAGCAGGATGCAATTCAGTTTCACGGATTCCCCCATGATAAGTAGATTAACTGCAATTGAATTTGACTCATTTACTTTAGTAACTAGTCTGCATAATTCTGCAGAAATGGGTTGCATCCTGGTAGATGCACTGCACATGTTATCCAGTCTTTAGCTTTCTTTATGCATGACCCTAAGGGCCCTGCACAAATCAGTAGGCCAACTGAACACGGTATCAGAACTGCAGCTTGCATCACACTGTGCTCCATAGGTCTTACATGGAGCAGCAGATCCATCGGGCACTGGGCTGGACCTGTTGCTCTCTTTCTGCAGGGCCCTGTGGTATGCAGTTGTATGAGTATATTCAAGTTGTTGAGGTCAAGTCAAGTAAAGTTTGTTTGACGAAATGTTATTACAATCATATACAACATTGTAAAACATTAAACAGAGATGTAATATTACCAGTTTACTGTAGAAACAGGACCTGTCTTATGGATTAAAAAATGTATAAATGTATTATTAGAGATGGCAATGTGGCCATAATTCACTTTACAATTTAACTTGCAAAGTTAACAAAATTTGCAAAATGCAAAGTGCCAATTTCACAAAGTTTTCTCAAGGCAAAGTGGCCCTTTTTCTATGCAAATTGATCTAAAGCTACCTGACTTCACCTAAAAAAGTGCCACTTAGCCAGGAAAACTAATTAAAAAGTAGCACAGTAGTGAAGAAAGAATTTAGCAAAGGTGTGCAACTTTGTCGGCAAAGTCAAATATTACAATATAGTTACTTATGAAAGAACAAAGTATTTGAAAAATAGATCTTAGTAAATTTGCTGAAAATAGTTGAAAGAGCAATCAGATAAGTTAAATTGTCAGTTCAGCACCCAGTAAATTCAAGAAGGTTGGAAAGAACAGGTACGTAAGAACTTATTGTGAGAATAGATCTTCGAGGGGATCTCAGTCATCAGATAACATCGTAGAAACATTCACCACTGGTGAAGGGGAATCCACAGGGAAGATTTTCAGCAGTACAACTGGGGCTGCCCACACCATCGATGTCCACCGACATCAACAATCCTACATAGGCCTGGGTGGCCCCGTTCCCTCCTCAGTTCTTTCCCTCTGGAGATCAAAGAAGCAAGGCTCAAGCCCTGAGGAACTGAGGAGAGACAGAGGGACCGAGCTCAAAATAGAAAAGAGGATACAAAAGATAGCCAGGTCCTGAACAGGAGCCCCTAATAAGGGGGATAGTGGGAGGAAAATCCTACCTGATGACTAAGATCCCTTCAAAGATCTACTATTACTGTAAGTTCTTACATGACTGTTCTGTCTTCTTCAGGGGTATCTCAGTCATCAGATAACACCGTAGGAATCAGTACCAAGCAGTGATATATGTAAACAGACAGTCTGGGAGGCTCAATCTCCATAAACTTAAGACAGGGGTCCTTGTAGTATGGACCTGCCAAATCCTGCATGGGATCTTGAACAATGTCCAGACTGTAATACTTGGTGAAAGTGTGAACTGTACTCTGGGTGGCAGCCACACAAATATCAGTGGCAAAGACCCCTTTGAAATAAGCCACCAAGGTAGCCATGCCTCTGGTAGAATGAGCTTTGACAGCACCAGGCAATTCTTTGCCATACTTATTGTAGCAGAACACAATGCAATTTGCCAACTATCTGTGTGAACATGGTATACCCCCTATACACCGACCAACACAGTGACCTTCATCGCTGTCGATGAAATTCACAGCTCACCCACAGGTCACTGTGCTGGTGTGCTTGAGACAGGAGCATACTGTCTCCTGGTCCTGCACCCCTTCCCCAAATCAAGTCTGACTGGAGTTGATAATCTAAAGTACAGGGGGTGCAGGGGGAAGAGCCCCTGCATGGGGGGTTCGGGGGCAAAGCCTCCTGATAGAAAAACAGGACAGGGAGACATTCAGGAATTATGTCGACTGCAACTTGCGGTCAACATTATTCCCAACCCTGTGATGCCAGTCGACAAATGTGTTGTTGAACCAACATCGTACTTAGAAACTGAAGTGCACTGTCTACCTGGGGAAAAAGAAACAAACAACTGCTTTGACTTTCTGGACTCTTTAGTTCAGAGCAAATAATACTTCAAAGTTCTGCACACATCTAACATATGGAGCTGTGCTTTTTTCTAGATTGGCACACTTTGGAAAATAAACAGGAAGGTGGACAGACTGATTTAGTGTGAACTCAGAAACCACCTTGGCAAAAACTTAGGATTTGTGTGCAAAGATACCCTGTCTTTGTGAAAAATCAAATAAGGCTCATCGCACCAGAGAGCATGATGCTCTGAAATTCTTTGAGCAGAAGTAAGTGCAAATAAAAATACTGCTTTCAAAGAGAGAAAGTTCAAATCACAAGCCATGATAGGCTCAAAAGAAGACAGAGTCAACTTTTCCAAAATAAAATTCAAGTCCCAGGCCATGAAAGGAGAATGGATTGGGGGTTTCATATGCAGGATGCCCCTAAGAAAAGTACAAGAGACATCCTGTGGAGCAATCATGAGGTCACTAACGGGCTCATGAAAGGCAGAAATAGCCAAAAGCAGGACCTTGAGGGAGGAATACTGGAGGTCTGAGTCAGACAAAGAAATCAGGTAGCCCAGGATATGATTCACTGGGCAGGTGAAAGGGTTTAGGAAATGCCTGGCAGCTCAGATGACAAACCACTTCCACTTCATGGCATGAGTAACATGGATGGAAGGCTTGCAGGTGGCCACCAGGATGTCTGCCACCATGTTAGAGACCCCAAACCTTGCAATGGCTATGTCCTCAGGAGCCAGGTATGCAAATGGAAGGACCTGAGATTGGGTTGGACCAGGATCCTCTGATCCTGGGTCAGTACATTCCTGAAAAGGGGCAGAGGGACCGGAGGTTCCTCCACCAGCTGCTGAAGCAGAGAGAACCATATCTGGCAAGGCCAGAATGGTGGTACCAGAATCATGCTGGCCCCCTCCATTTGTAGCATGATCAGCACCCTCTGTATGAGGGGGAAATGGAGGGAATGTGTGCATAAATCTCCGGTTGCAAGAGAGGGACCATGCCCCTCTCACCAGAAAACTCCAGGCCCTGGATCTAGAGAACAGAAATTGGGTAGTTTTGCATTGAGTGGGGATGCAAAAAGGCCCAACATTGGATGACCCCATCTGTCAAACAGATCTTCTGCTATGGATGAGAGAAGCTCCCATTCATACATGCTGGACTGAGTTCTGCTGAGGCTGTCTACCAGGGAATTTAGAACACCTGGCACATGGACTGCAGAAAGAGACTGTGCTCTAGTGCCCAATACCACACTCTTATGGCCTTTCTGTAAAGGGGGTACAAGTGAGTCCTGCCCAGCTTGTTTATGTAATAGACAAAACTCAGATTGTCTGACTGCACTAGCAGCTGTCCTGGAGTAAGATGCTCCTGAAATGCCTGCATGGCATAGAGCACTGCTCTCATCTCCAGGACATTGATATGCAGGGAAGTTTCCCATGGGGACCAGGAGCCCTGGGTTTGAAAGGGACCCAGATGCGCTCTCCAACCTAGACCTGAAGCATCCATTTTTTGAATCTAATGCAGGGAGGAAATCTGGAAGGGAACCCCTTGAAGAAGATTCAAGAGGTCCATCCACCACTGCAGCACCTTGTGAACTGGGGAGGAGACCAGGACTTGTTGGTTCAACTCATCTGTGTGCTGGTTCCACTGCACTCTGAGGGTCCACTGAATGGTACGCATGTGAAATCTGGCCAGTGAAATGGTGGTAATGGCTGCTGTCATTAGACCCAACAAACTGAGGTACAGCCTGGCAGGAATGTATCAACTCTGAGTGACTTCCTTAGCTTGGGCCGTAAGGCACGCCTCCCAGTTTTGGGGTAGGAAGACCTTCCCCTGCTTGGAATCTAGAACTGCCCCTGTGTACTGCAGCCTTTGGCACAGTACAAGAATCAGCTTGGGCAGGTTGACAGTAATGCCCAGAGAGTGAGAGCTGAAAAGTGCACTCCAGAGTCAGCAAAAGCTATTCTCTGGATGGGGCCTTGAGAAGCCAATCACCCAGGTAGGGGAAGACATACAATCCCTCTCTTCTGAGAGTTGCTGCTACCACTGCTAAGCATATGATAAAGACACATGGCACACAGGATAAGCCAAAAGGCAGCACATTAAAATGATAATGCTCACCCTGAAAGGTAAAATGAAGAAACCTCTTGTGAGGAGTAAAGACTGAAATGTGCAGGTAAGCATCCTGCATATCCAGTGAACAGAGACAGTCCCCAGTCTTGAGGAGGGGCATGAGGCCTGGTAATGTTACCATTCAGAACATTTTGTACTGGACAAAGAGATTGAGGTCCTTGAGATCTAAAAAGGGCTTCAGTTCTCTGGTCTTTTTGGGGACCAGGAAAAACCTGGAATAAAACCCAATTTTTCTGTCGCCTTGGCAACAATTCAATTGCCTGCTTGTGCAGAATAGACTGTATTTCCTCTTGGAGAACAGACAAGTGAGTCAGGAGATTGTTGGACAGAGGAGGAGGGGTATCTGAAGGCTTCTGGATAAGCTCCAGGGTGTGACCCATCTCTATGATCTGCAAGATCCATGCATCTGAAGTTATGGTTCTCAATTGATTCGGATGGAGGGAGAACCAGTCTCTGACTGCCACCTGCTGGGTCTGGACCAAAGGAGGGGGATCTGGCAAGGATTCAAGTGGAGGTGGAACCAGCTGTAGAGGCTGGTCCATCATTTCTGGGATGCTTGGCTACCGTTCCAGCACTGGAGGGGGTGGGCAAGGAAGCTTGGGCTCTATGCTTACTCTGGGTACAGGGAGCCGAACCTGGCCTATTGACCTGTCTACTAAAGGTAGGCTATCCCTTACCTCATGGTTGAGTGTGGTAGAGAGAATTTTCAGAATTAAAGTCTGTGCCAGAGGCTTGTATATCATTTATGAGGTGCTTGACATCAGAGCCAAAGAGCTTGGTGCCATTGAAAGGGGAATTAAGCACCTTGTTTTGTACATCAGCTGCAAATCCAGAGACCCTAAGACAGGAGTGCCTATGAAGGCAAATTCCAGTGTTAACTGCAATGGCCACTGTATTGGCCATATCATAGAGGGTCCTGTGGAGATGTTTACTGACATCTTCAGCAGTTTGAAAGCACTGAAGCAATTTCTGCTTCTGGGAACCATCAGGAAGGGCCAGGTGGCAGCTTTGCCCTTTCCCCATTTGGCATTCCAGAATTTAACTATGTGTGACAAAAAATTTATAATCCTCAGGCCCAAAGTAGAGGAGGTGTAAACCCTTTTTCCCCGGAGGTCAGTCTTGTGGGATTCCTTGTCTGGGGGAAGGAAACTAATATGCTTAGGTGCCTTAGATCTGTCATGGGCTGCCTTGATGACCACAGAGTCAATTTTGGCCTGGGCAGCAAAATAAGGAAGGTCCTGAGGGGCATTAGAAAGTTTTTCTGCACTGTGTGGCATAGCTGGCACCATGTCTGGTCTGTGCCAGGCTGCCCTAGTGGCATTCATCAGTGCTGGAAGCATAGGAGGAAAGATCTTAGGGGGAGATTTGGGAACCTCCAGGAAGTCTACCAGGTCTTTCCTGGTGACATCCTCATCCAAAGTCTGGAAGCCCATAGTGATAGATAATTGCTTCATCACATTGAAAAAAGTGGCATCCTTAGGATGAGACCTTATAGTATGCTTGACAGAGTCCTCACTGATCGAAGAGGCAGTGGACTTATCTGAGATAAGGATGTCTTCCTCTTCATCCTCTAAATCATCAGGGAGGATGATGTCAGGATGATACTCCTCCTCAATGACGACCTCCTCATCTGAGTCTGGCATTTGATGAGCTTTCGGAGGCCCATGGGGAACCTCCTGGGGTCGACAAACAGGTGTCAATGACAAAGCCATCATCAACAGCACTGGAGAAGAAGGCCTATTGAAGGCACCCACCTGCTCAATGAGTACATGTGTGAATTTAGCCAGTGGTTCATTCAGGTCCATAGTGGAGGTTGATGGAGGGGGATTCAATGGCATGGGATCCAATTATCCTCCATCCTGGGAGCTGGACAAGCCATTAGCCATGGAAGGAGAAGGGGCAGATCTCAATGGAGCTGTCATTGATGACGTGCCTGTCGTTGACATAGGAGGGGCTGACGACCCAGAGGTTGACAGCCAAGTGCCCTGTGAGTCAGGCAGCGGAGCTGTCAGTACAGATCTGGAGGGAATAGAGACCTGGAAAGCTGGTCTCTAAATCGGAGCAGCCACTCCTGATGAAGAGCCCCCCCAAAGAAGGACAGGCCGACGGGGAGCGGGATCACAGCTGGTGGAAGCAGTCGCGATCCCAGTCTTTTTTGTGCCTTTTCCCCAAGGACCTGTTTCAGGCCAAGGAGGCCTGACAGCTCAAAGATCCAGTGGGTGATTAAGAAGATGGGGCCCCGGAGCTGGCTACCTGTTGTTCCATGAATTTGTTCAGAGCCTTTTTGCATCACCTAAGGGTTGTTTGATTAAACTTCTGGCAGAGCACACAGTCAGAAACTTTGTGATCAGGCCCAAGATAGCAGACACAGAGTGTTCCTCTGTAGAGGCAATCTTCTTTCTGCAGCAGCAGTGACGCAACAGAAAAGAGAAGAAGAAGGATTAACTCTCTACATAAACAAAAAGAAACAATCTCTAAGAAGAGATTTTGGTAAGGGTTAGAGGAAACAAAATGGTCATAGGCCAAAAAAAGTATGAACACTGTGATGAAGCTTCTGCAGGGACTGTGCTAGCGAAATTACGGCAGGAAAGAACTGAGGAGGAAGAGGGAACATCCACGCCTATACAGGGTTGCTGACATCAGCTGGTGTTGATGGCGTGGGCGGCCCCAGTTGTACTTCTGAAAATTGTCTGTGTGGATTCCCCTTCACTGACAGTGAAGGTTCTTATAGTGTTACGTGATGACTGTGATCCCCCTGAAAAAGATCTTCAAATACTCCTTTCCTGTTAGTGCATTGTCTGTACAGAGAGATTAAGTGTTAGCTGTTAAATTACTCTTTCTGTGTTTAGCTGTTCTGTTTAGATATGTTGACAATTTTGTTAATATGTCCTTCTCTGAGTTGAGAAGATAAGAGGATATTGTCAGCTTGTAAATATATCCCATTCAGTACTAGTCCTAGTATACCTTGTCTTGGTAAACTGTACTAAGGGCATGTCATAGTAACATTCTTTACATCTTCTAGTACCTCATGGTCACAGTAGCAACTGAGGTTTATATAGGAATCATTTCTTGTGATTCTAGTTGCAACTAACTTACTCCTGAAAATTTGGAGTCTGAAGATGGTAATCTTTTTTGATCCTCTGCATTTAAGACATCTAAAATAGGTTTGTATCTGTGTATGTTATTATTTTTTCTAGCCAATGACCAGAATTTTCTTCATGGGTCACATAAGGTTGCCTGGCTTTATGGCGAGACCTTAATTTAAGAATAGGGTTATGTTTTTGAGAAAGAACTCCCATCTTGAAATAATTCAGTTAGGTATTTAATTGCTATTGAATCTGTTATCATGTTGAATAAAGAAAACTAAGGAGCAGGATATGATGTATTCAAAAATATTGTTTTTTCTGTTAGGAAAAGCCAATGAAATCTATTATTGTTCTTATTTATAATTTTTATCCAGTAAAACAGGATTATTAGATTGGCTATATTTGTAAATTAATTCCCCTACGTTCTGCCTTTAATAATGGGGATGGAACAGGCAATGGTAAGCTTAAGATGGATTTATATAGCCTTAGAATGTTTGACTCAGGTGGGTCCATGACAATAGTTCTCAAAACCTGTGTGGTATATAATGCTATACTATTCAGTCTAGCTGTTATTCATATTCATTCATCAGACCTCTAATAGAATTGCCACATATGAGGTGTTAAAATACTGCATCCATGTGCAGTCTAATTTTATTTTTATAACTTCTAGATTTGTATTCAATTTACCACTGTTCAAGAATTTAGCACCAGTATAACCATATAAATGTAGAACTTCCCACTTAATATGGCTAACCATATATAAGCAGAATGATTGTTTCCTATCTACAGTTATCATTATTTTGGTTTTATCAATATTCATTTCAAGTTTTAAATTTAGATGTACCTTACGTAGTTTATCTAGCTTACTTTGTAATCCAATAGATGATTAAAAAAATGGCAAAATCATCTGCATATAGCAAATGGGGGCAGTTAAGATCTAAATATTTTGGTGAGAGATAATTGTTCTCCAGGTTTACAAAGAATTGATTTACAGCACTGTATCTAAAGACTAAGGAGTAGAGGGGCCAAAATGAGTCCCACCTTTACACCTCTGGTAGTAGGACATTTTCATTAGAGTTCCCCATAAATGCCATGTCTGACTTGTGACCAGTATATGGCAGTTGTAAATTCTTAATTTTGAATGTTGGGATTAAAACTTCTCTCTGTATGCTTTTTCATAGAATATTTCTATGTATGGCCCCCATTATCAAACAGTTAGCATGGCACTAACAAGGTTAGAACCAAGCTAACCATTAATAGCATCTGCAATTGTGGTAGGGGCAATATTCAGAGACCCACAGTTTGGTGCAGTAGCTGAACAGCATGAATGCACAGAATATACAATTGCACCTAGGAAAGTAAGTGATCCTTCATGCATAATGTGCACAACAGCATATTCAAAAGTTTCAGCGGCACTAAACAGACACAATTGCAGCACCATTTAATACTGCCAAAACCATGCCCTTAACATGGGGCAACGACTGTACCCCCTGACTGCCCATGCTGTTACAGTGAATTGCATTCCCTGCCTTCTAGTGGTCCTCCTGCTGTTGCTGTCTTCCATGCTAGCACAGGTTGTCCTATTCCCTTGCATCTAGTGGTTCCCACCTCATGATCACACATCTCCTGAATATCTCAATATATTCTCTGGGCTCTAGTGGTCCCCCATCCCCTAAGCAGTTGCCAGTCCCCCTTCCATACCACATGCTAGGACCCACCACCTTGCACCCACCTCAACCCAGATACCATGCAACAATGCTCCAGTCACCTTCTCAGCTGGCTGCTGTCTGACTGTCTGTGAACAATCGTGGATACAGCCTTGTGATCACTTACTGATAGTCAGATGGCATGCAGCTGATGAGGTAAGTGGATCACTGTACTGGTCCCCATCAATGTTGGTGAGTACAGACCAATGTTTGGAGTGAGGGTGTGTGGGCAGGAGGTTCTAGAGTGGGTGGGTCAGGAGTGTGTTTGGCAACTGTTCAGGGTTGGGGGATCACTAGACAAAGGAAATACACTGAGACATTCAGGGAATGGGTTTGGGGGGTTGGGGACATAAGACATCGGGGAATAGAATTAAAAGACCCAACATATATGATCACGGTTGAGGGGACCATTAGAGACTTAGGTTAACCAGTACCAGCATGATCAACTGGAGGATGGAGAGTCCAATAGATGAAAGGGAATATACAGAGACATACAGGGAATGGGTGCTCTAGGCACTGTGTGGCATGCTAATGAGCCCATAATGGGCATGCTAATGACAACTTACAACCTTGCATTTCCAATGGGCTCCTTACTATGCTAGAACTGAATATGAAAAAGAAAAAAAATGAATTTGCACAATAAGACTGGCACTGAGAAATATTTATTACAATCACAGGTTTACAAGAACTACCCCAAGCATATCTGTATCTAAGGAGGCTGGGAGTGGAGGGAAGAGAGTGGGTTCTCAGGCTACACCAGTCATAATAGTTACAGCATGTCACATAGTATAGCTACTAGCATTTTCCAAGGGACTACACAGGGGCTTTACTAAGCAGAGAAGCCAGGGACATCCATAAGCCTAAGGTGCCTCTAACTAAAATGTGTGGAATGATCCCACACAGTCCAGAGACAAAGGTTAACAATTACCTCTCAAGCTAAGTCATAAAAAAAGTTTTATGATTTTCTACATAATTTCAATGCTATTTTACCAAACAACCTCCTATTATGTAACTAACACTGGAGGCACCTCATGATCTTGGCTTTCTACCCCCCTAGGGGAGTTCCAGAAAGTAAAATAGGGTAAAGGTGGTGATATGTCAAGCCACAGTAACTTTACAAAATTCAGGTAGGAAGGTCAATCTCATTAAAAAAGAAGAAGAAAACTGGTGGTGTGACAGTGAGAAAGGAGCAGGGGGAAACACACCAGTGTGTATTCAGGTGCCTTTGGAGGGGTTGGGGGGGCAGTGGACATCATAGATATTAGTAATCAAGGTCACTATTTACTGTGAAGCTGTGAAGCTGTTGTACCAATGAAACGCAATGGTGCTTATTTTTTGCCAGTATAATAAACCTTTTTTCAGTATTGCTTGACCAGTACAACTAAATTTATCTCCTTTAACATAAACAGGGTTCACAACCCCATTAAGAGGTTAAGAATCACTCAAATTCTTCACAGAAAGAGGCAGATCTAATTTTCCTCCAGCAGACCCACCTCCCACAAAGTGAACATAGTAAATTCAAAAAGTAGAAGTTCTCTGTGCTGGATTCCTCCTCCTCTTGCCCGTTGGGGAGACAATGAGGGGTGATGATCTTGGTTCTTTTGGGCCTGCTGATTCAAATTGAGCATAGTATGCAAGATAATGAGGACTGTTCTGTTATTTTATTGGTAGTTTATATGAGGATCCATTTACCCTAGAATACATACATCTGCCTTCAGGTTCCTGTAAACAACTGGTTCAAATTTCTTTTTAATAAACTGCTTCCCTTTTCACAGGGGCAACTGCTCCTGGATGGAGATTTTAGCATCACACACCACCCTGAGCTGGACAGCTCTAACCCTTGCCCCTATTGTAATTCTCCAATTCAAAACTATCTTAGAAACATGATGAGGCACCAGGGCTTCGTAGATGCCTGGCATCACTTACATCCACAACAAGAAAAATATACATGTTACTAAGCCAGTTACCACATGTCCACAAGGCTAGCTTTTTGGCTCTTCTGGCTGAACATCTTGATGGATTCATTAGGTAATGCATGACAACGTCCAACCATTAGATGATTCTCCAGTTATAGTGGAGTTACACCAGGGAAGCCACTAGTAAATACCCATTGGAGGTTTAATTTAGATTTTGTCTGTGACAATTCCTTTTGAAGCAAATTGATTCCTGGATCTCTAGATTCCTCCAGGAGAATTCCACGCAGCCAATAGACCCCTCCCTGCTATAGGTCATGTTAAAATCAGTTCTGCAAAGAGACATAATAGCATATGCTTCTCACTAATGTAAGGTCTGAAAGGCCAGGTTATAGTATATGCATGATGTCATCCAAATTTTTCACATGCAGGGGGACCACTTAATTATTTCTCAGATCCTTCAGATTTAAAAAAAAGAGCTAGGAAAAGTTAGATTTAAAGGTGGAAGAGGTACTGTTTTATCTTAGACACACATATTATGAAGGTAGAGTGAGGGGAAGGGCAAATACACTTGCCAGGCATCTCCTACTCAGGAGGGCACAGACATGTATTACACACTTGAGAGACCCTCAAACTCACAAACTAGTACTTAAGCAGTGAGAAGTCCAGAATATTCTTTCAGCCTTCTACCAGCAACTGTATTAGCATGCCCACCACTACCCCAAAACAGATTCAAACCTCATTTTCTTCTTTAGAACTACCCACTTTATCAGGTTCTATGTGATAACGGCAACCGTCAAAGGGCAATCGCCATTATAGCCAGAGTGCCTAAAATCAGTTTTGGTGCTCTGACTCCTCAGTGCACAATAAAATGGTGCCATGGGATTGCATTTTTTACATTTATGCAGGGCGCTGCACCCCGCTACTTAAGGATTCTCAACTCCATGGTGGTGCATGTCCAGGGGGCTGGCAAAATGTAAAAATATAAAATTTGGTATGGGCGCAACAAAAATGAACCTGCACCCTGACCCAAACCCAGCACCCTAGCCACAAGCTGACCTGCTACACCACGGGTCCAGCTCAGTAGCCTACCACAACTCCACCCCTCAATTCCCCTCCCACCCCTCATCGAGCATGCTCACTCCCCCCGCACGTGTACCTGCAGTGTGCTCACTCCCACCCTCCCACACATACCTGTAGTGACTTCCTGTTGCTGCAGTCACCAACCCACCCCATCTGGTTGCTGTAGCTGCCCAGTAGCTGCTGTGCCATGTGCCACAATTGAGTCACCCATTCGGGGGTCGCTCAATCGTGATCACGCACATCACGGTATACCATTTATCACAAGTCTAGGCAGCATCACTGCTCCACCCTGTAACCACAAAGGAGCTTGAACAGGTGCTCTGTAATTCCAACACAGAAAAATGCCCAGGGCCAACAGAGGAAAATGCCTGGGCCAGATGGGTACTCAGTGGAGTTCCTTAAAAAGTTTAGTGATCCCCCCCCCGCCCAAACTTCTCCAGGCTTTCTACTCAGTTCAGCAGGGTGGGATCCATCCCCTTTCCTGGAAATACACCACCATTTCCTCACTCCCAAAGCTGGGAAAGGATTATTCCCAGCCCTCCTCATATTGGCCTATATCCACCTTAAACAAGACTACAAGATCTTCATGGCCATGTGGGCATTAAACTTGTATGATCTTCTCCCATTACTGCTGGATGGGGACCAGGCCGGTTTCATTAGACAGTGGAAAACACATGGCAATACACACTGCACATTGCTTTTGTTGAAATGTACAACATCTGGATCAATCTCCCTTGTCCTCACCAGCTTTGATGCAAAGAAGGCATTCAACAGAGTCTTCTGGCCCTTCTTGTGGAGTACCCTCTTCAGTTTTGGATTCCTAACTGAATGGGAAGCAATATTACAGGGACTGTACCATTCCCCTCAGCCATATACTAGAGTCAGTGGTAACCTGTTGGGCCCCATTCCTCTGGAACAGGGGACCCATTTGGCTGCCGTCTTTCACTACTGTTATTTGCTTTGTACATTGAACCTTTTGCAATTACCTAAAACATGGGAACTCCTGAAACTGCACAAATCCTTAGTGGGATTTAGACTCAGCACTATAAAAATGGAGGTACTTTTTATTTATTTATTTAGTTAGTTATTTGGAAAAAAACTTTGAGCACAAGCTCTTTTACAAAGGTTCCACGTCATAGATTGCAAAACATAGTACAATAGGAGAAAGCAAAGGCACATTACAATGAACGATACAGCTTGGATTCAAAACTTACAGAATTACTCAAAAACATAGGTACAAGTTAAATAACAAGAAAAAACTCTGAGGGTGGGGCGATAAGCAGCCACAAACTGCATTGTCAGTAGTTCAGAGGGACAGGGATAGCTGGCAGAGGGGTGAAGAAGGGAGGTACGAGAGAGAGAGAGGTAAGTACTGCGGAGGAGGTGAGAGGGTGGGGAAGAGGGATTATAACATACAGGGAGAAATGGTGGGGTAAGGGGAAGCTGAGCGGAGACGACATGCTAGAGTAAAATGGTGGGGTGTGAGGTGGCATGGTCAGGCAGCCAGCAGTGACTGTTTGGGAAACTCATGGGACTGTGAATTGGGGGAGGGGGATGGGGTGGCAGGGGCTGAAGGAGCATGATGCAAACTGATTGCTGGGGCAAGTCATGCGATTGGACAGAGGGAGGGGGTACCTGAGGCCTGCCTAGTGCTTGCTAGTAGGCAGAGAGAGCATGTTGGCTGGACTCAGGGGCAAGTGCACTTAGAGAGTGTTATTAGATGCTGTTTGAGGTCAGTTTTGAATTGTGCCAGACAATTGGTGGCCAAGAGGTTCCCAGGAAGTTCATTCATCCATAGGGGGGCCCTGTAGGCAAATGCACATTACCCAAGTGAGGTGTGATGGAAGGGGATCACCAAGGCCCCTCTAGTCCTCTCTCTGGTGACCTGTAACATTTAGTTGTTTAATTGTTCCCCATCACAACATTATGGAACACATTACTTTTTAGATGGACATGGAATATTATTAAATACCTAGGAGTATATGTCACAAATATCTTTGCCATCTTTAACTGTTAATCTTTGAACGACTCACAAGTGTAATGCAACAGAACTTATGGTACATCTCTGGTCTCACTTCTCCTTTGTTTTTTTTTTGTTTTTAACCAGATAGAAATAATCATCCAGAACAGTCTTCCCAGAATATTATATTATTTACAGACATTACAAATAATTCCAAATAAAACTTACTTTCAATTCTGGGATAAATATATTTCTCATTTTTTGGGGGGTCATCCCCAAGTTAAATACCAAAACATACCACATCCAGAATACAGCCACTGGATGGGGGATATAATTGCGACCTTCATAAAGCACTACCAGAAAAGACTGCTTGGGGATCTGGTGTCAGTATCAGCAGGGACACTGGTTACAGATTTCATTAAAAAATTGAACCTCAAAACAATGATGGATCTGGCTGGTGAGGCATGGGAGAATGTAAGTGCTAACACAATTGCACACTGTTGGCCTGCTATACTTGGTTCTGCATTTGCTCTGGACTTGGAAGCAGACTTGGATTCCTGAGACACAGGGCAGGATAACATCCCAGAAATTATTGCAATGGCCACAGACCTGAATCTGACAGAAGCCACAGATTGCAAGACATCAGTTGATGACTGGCTTGTTTAGGACAATTGTACCCCGACCACTGAGCAGCTCACAGATGCTAACATCGTGTCAGCTGTGCTACATGAAGAGCTACCAGATGAAGTGTTCAACCATGGAGGAGGAGGAGGAGGAGGAGGAGAAGAAGAAGAAAGAAAGAAGATGATAATGAAGATGAAGAAGAAGATTGAGTCTCCATCACCACCTCCAACTAACATTGAGGCTATCCGGGACATGGAGATTGTCTGGTGGGTTTATCAACACAAGATGTTGACCCCATTAAAATTATACAGCTGTGCCAGCTCTTCTTTGCTAAGGACGTAGCTGCTGAAAAGAAAACTAAGCAGACCACGATGAAAGATTTTTTCCAAAAAATCTACAAGAGTGACAACAGCTGAGGATCCAGTGCAGTCACACAGTTCAGTACTGTACAAAACCCTTTACAACCACCGTGAAGCACTAAGTCTTACAATTTATTTCTCTGCCTGTGCTCCTCCATCCATAAAAGCAGAGCAGCCACTGTCATCACCATGTCAGTTGGCTTGAGCTGTGTGGTTCCCCTCACCATTGCTGGCAACCTGCCAGCATACATCCATGCCTTCTTGTTAATAGACATTTCTCCTAGCTCCAATTTGTGTATTTTTCTTGGCACAGGTGTTACTGTAACAGCCAGGTGTGCTCCCAGCCAATGAGCTGACATCACGTGCATTGGCACGATCCTTGATGTGGAGCACTGTTTGCTGCATGAGTTGTGGTGTTTTTGTCTAACTTATTAGTCAGGCTAAGTCAGGTGACATCCTCAGAATGCAGGGACAGCCTTCCCAATTAGCAAGTTGGCATGCTGCTAGCAACACCTAGCTTGGAAGCTCTGCACTTTCAGGCAGCTCCAAATAAGTAAGGTGGTGTTTTTTTTTGTATTTGCTTACAGTGCTCAACTTGGGGCTTAAGGACATAGGCTTCAATCAACGACTTCCCTGTTGCTCATTATAACATTATAGAGGAGCCTTGAATATAGTTGGCATACAAATTATACCATGCTTCTTCTTTGCATTGCTTTGGTTTTTTTGCTTTTTTGTGTTTGTGTGTGTGTGGGGGGATTCTGGCTATTAGACAGTGGCACCATAGCTTATTGGAGACCTGGCATGTGTAATTTAAAAGATGTAAGACATGCAAGAAGATAATGAGACCCTCCCCTTTAAGGTTTTATTGTCCTGATTGCGTAATGCAAGAGAACATGTTTATTTCAGTCCCTGCAAGCTGAACCCCCTGAGCTAGGGAGTGCACTTGGGATACCAACTGGCAGTGGTACAGCTGAGTTGTGCAAAAACATTTTGTCATTCTTAAATGAGCTGCTGAGTTTTGATGTTCTACAGGATACCACCTCCAACACAACCAAACCCAAAGTTGACCCTTTAGGACAGGGGGTCTCTTACTGGCACATTCACTTGTGCCAGAACAGAGTGATTCTGCTAACCCAGATTTGCAGGCCACCCCTGATCTTGGCAGTATGGAAGGCCATTGAGAGGACACAGGGGGACATGATGAAAATCCTGACCTTTCGATGATATCAGATAAGAATGAAGATCCCTCCAAAGAGGAGGAGGGGGAGTGGATGTAGCTTAAGAAAAAGATTCTGATTCCTTTCCTGTTTGATAGAATGTTCCTATCCTAGCTTATAACAGAAGCTTGTTGGACATTGCAGCTAAATGAGGTGCAGGTCATGATGAGTCTCTGGAAGTGAATCTTATTCTGTACACTTCTTCATGTGCACCAAAGTGTTTTCCAAACTTTGTGCATTGTGACCAGATTAGTGAACAAGAATGTGCTAGGACAGATAACTGCTAGCGGCTCCCTATGCTGAGGGTGAGATGTTATCCATTCTTCAGGGAGAGCTCCCAGAAGTGGGAGTTCTGCCTTTGGCAGATAAGGCCATACATAATTCTGTTATGCACCTATTGAAGGTGTGGCAGCCCAAACTGACACCCATGATAAGTGGGTGGATGCCTCATGCAGAAGGGCTTTTGCCTTGAATGGAGTAAATCTTTACACATCATATGCATCTTTTATTATATCCAGAGTACTGAAGTCATGGGCATGGCCTGGGGTAGTTTCATTTCCCCAGACTCATAATGGGCAAACGTTTTGCAGCTCATGTACACGGCCTCTGAATTTCCAGGTGATGCTACAGTGGACAACTTATGGATGTCAGTACATTCTACTCATCACACTGTGACAGCTATGTGGGGTGTCTGATGGGAGTCAAAGTCAAAGCTGTTTAATCTGTCCTTTGAAGGAGGACTGTTATTTAACTCTGGATTGGATGACATCCTGAAGGATATCCAGGATATGAAGTGACAGCTTCTGGTGTCCAAACAGCAACAGAAAGCAAACTCCACATCAAGAGGGTGAGGAGGTGCATGACAGCTGCAGTCCAAAGGGCAGCTTTCATCCTTTTGGAATTTTAGAAACCAGATGAGTATGGTAAACTATATGTCTAATTCTTCATCCAATTTAACACCCCCCTCCTAGGTCACACTGGGAGATGAGAAACTTGTTTAGTGTGCCTTCCTGGTGAAACATTTCAATTAATAAATAGATAAGAGGAGCATATTCCAGATTTAAAGGCAACAGCAACTGAGGGACCTTCACTAGCAGATGTAATGGAGGTGCAGGACAAAGCAGAGGTAACTCACAATGAAGATTTATGGGCCCATCTCTGCCCCTTCTCTTACTGTAAGAGTGCAGAGGTTTTACCAGTGATGGACCCCAATAATGTCAGGTGTATGGGTACTGGAAATCCTGGCTATGGGCTACACCATAGAGTTCACAACAGCACCCATGAGAGGAAATTTCCTGCAATCCACTGTGCACCAAAACCCAGTGAAAAGGCACACAGTGGTTCAGATCTTAGATCACATGATACAGGTTGGAGCAATTGTTCCAGTTCCCCCAAGCCACAAGGGTTTGGGATTCTACTCAGTTTATTTTGTGGTTCCCAAGACATCAGGGCTTTCCAACTGATTCTGGACCTGAAACTCTTAAAACTAATTTGTCTCCACATGACTTTCAAGATGGAACCCTTACAATCAATCATTCAGGCTGTCCAACCTGGGGATTATTTAGTGTCCATAGAACTAAGCGATGCCTATCTCCACATCCCCATTTGCCAGACACACCAGAGGTTTCTGAGGTTTGAAATTCAGGAAGAGCATTTTCAGTACCAGATGCTTACCTTTGGTTTGACGACAGCACGCAGAGTATTTTCAGAGATATCAATCATGCTAGTGGTGCAACTAAGACAGGAGGAACATCACATATATCACTACCTGGGTGACTTGCTAATCTGGGCATCAACTTCTCGGATGGCAGAAAGGTCAGTGTCAAGGACCCTAAAGGTGTTGGAGACACATGGCTCTGTTGTCAATCGGGAGAAGAGCTTCCTGATTCTGTCACAGAGGTTGGAACACTTGGGGTACTGTTCCGGATGAATAAGGGGAGAGTGTTTCTCTTCATCCAGGAAGTAGACTCAAAGGTGCAAGGTTCAGTGACTTTAGAAGCCAGCCATTAGTTTCTGATCACAGACTTCTCCAGATTCTAGGTCTGATGGCTGCAGCGATAGAACTCATTCCGTGAGCACGAGTGCTTATGCAGCTCCTCAAGAATAGGATGCTGGAGGTTCTGGACCCGGCCCCAGAAGACTACCAAGCATTGATCTTGCTACTGTGGTCAGTCCTGCAGTCATCAGCTTGGTGGGAGAACCTCAGCAAGGATTCTGTCTTGGAAGTCCCAATAGAACTGATTTTGTTGACTGATGCCAGTCTATCAGGCTGAGGTACAGTTCTGGACCATGTCCTAGTCCAGGGGATCTGGAGCCTCCAGGAGCAGGAGCTAAAGATAAATATGTTGGCGATGACGGTAGTGTTTCTTGCCCTTCTTCATTTTTACAATCAGACGCAGTCCATGGACATAAAGGTAATATCAGATAATGCTATCTCTGTATCATACATAAACAATCAAGGAGGCACAGGA
The DNA here is from genome assembly GCA_016271365.2 of Neoceratodus forsteri. Taxonomy (NCBI): domain Eukaryota; kingdom Metazoa; phylum Chordata; order Ceratodontiformes; family Ceratodontidae; genus Neoceratodus; species Neoceratodus forsteri. Next base: position 273,185,648 of record CM057453.1, on the reverse strand, counting down.
AGCAAGGGAATGCTGGCAGAAGTAACCATGATGCTGCTGTGGGCAGAGGAAAAACCTTCTGACACTCTTTGTAGTTCATTTGGTAGAACAATGAATATTCAGGCTAACTGGCTGAGTCGAGAGACAGTCCATCCAGGGGAATGGATGTTGAACCCAGAGGTGTTTGAGCTTCTGTGCAGAAGAGTCAGTTGACCTCAGATTGATCTCTTTGCATTAAAGGCAAATGCTCAGGTACTGAGGTTCTTCAGCTGGCTCCAGCATCCTCAGGTGAAGATGGTGGATGCTTTATCCCAGACATGGGATTTTTTCAGAGTGTACTTGTTCCCTCCACTATTGCTTCTTCCCAAGGTAATTTTCAAGATAAGGCAGCCAAGAGGAAGCTTCCTTCTGATAGCACCAGAGTGGACAAGAAGGCCATGGTTCTCAGAACTTGTGAATCTAGTTCAGCAGCCAGCATTTCAACTCCCACTTTGGGGGGTCCTTCTCATCCAATGCCCCATTCTGCATCCAAACCCAGAGACAATGCAGCTGGCAGCCTGGCTCCTGAGAGGAGGAGATTGTTAAGGCAGAGTTTCTCGAAGAAAGTAGTGGATGCCTCATCGGCATCTAGAAAGGTGTCTACATCTGCAGCTTATGACCCTGCATGGAATACTTTTTCTTCTTGGGTCAGTGAGAGCAGTATCAGACCTCCTAAAGCTACAGTCCCACTGATATTGTATTTCATGCAGTGGTGTAGATAAAGGTCTCATGCTGAGCACCCTGAGAGGCCAGGTGTCTGCACTCAGGGCAGCCCTGTGAACCTCCATGGGCTCATCTCTGGGAACCAGTTTGGATGTTATCCATTTTCTGAGCACAGTCAGCAGAAGCAGACCATTGTTTGATCTCCAGTACCCCCATAGGACCTGAATCTGGTGCTGAATGCTCTTTGTAGGGCACCCTTTTAAACCTCTTTTGTCAGTATGGTTGAATATCTTGTCATACAGGGTCTGCTTTTTAATTGCAATCTGATCAACCAGAAGGACTGGTGAACTTCAGGCACTTTCCTATAAAAAAAAAAAAACTTACCTTATCATGAACAAGGAAAAGCTGGCACTGAGGGTGGTCTCATCCTTTGTGCTTAAGATATCTACAGCCTTTCATTTCTCCTCTTCCTCCATCTATAGTCGTCCTACCCCTCACTCATTACTACTCTAGCCTAACTCTAATTCTGGCTTTCTCTGCTTCTAGATACATCTTCCAACACCTAATCTCACTGCAAACTAGCACTTAACGTTAGTTTTAGTTTTAGTCTCAGTTTGTATAATTTTGTTTATTTACTAATTACCCTGCTTGCTAGTCCTCACCTGCCTGTTTATTTTGCACCCATTGTAACTGCCTTTTATTCCATCCTCTGTATAATTCCATTATTTTCTGCACTTACACAAGCAATTTACAAATTAAAACAAAAGTTATCAACTACCCTGCCTGCTAGTCTTCACTTGCCTGTTTATTTGTACCCAATGTACCTGTGTCTGTTACTCAATCCTCTGTATAATTTCATTTGTTTGACATGCAGCCTTTGTAAAAGACCCCTGGTTCAATGGTATTAATTCTGAGATTCAATAAACAAATAAAATAAATAAATGTAAATTAGAAAATCTGTTTATTGTCCTTCTGTCCAAAGCCAGCAAATCCAAAAGAGCATGAACCACACAAGATGGATTTGTACAGGGCAGTCAGAACTTACCCAAAAAAAAGGACAGAGTTCAGAAAGTCCAAACGTCTGTCTGTACCTTTCAAAGCAGCTAAAGAGGGTTAGAAAACCTACAAGGCCACCTTGGCTAGGTGGGTAAGGGATTGCATCACCAAGGTGTATGCAGCTGAGAAGAAGAAAGTTCCCGCTGTCATCAAAGATCACTCCACCAGGGCTCTTGCTTTATCCTGGGTAAAGAGAGGGAAGGAATCTGTGATGGAGCTGTGCAAGTGGCAACATGGTTCTCCATTCTTACATTCACTAACCACTACAGACTAGATGATCAAAGTTCCAGTGATGCAGTCTTCAGTTATAGAGTCTTATAGGCAGTGATTAGCAGATAATTATTAGACATCACCAGTGGAGTGCTACAAAAAGGAGAGATTACTTCATGCTTACAGTAATTTCCTTTTCTGTTACTCTAGCTCCAACATTGTCAATGGAGCCTCCATGAGAGCCCTGGCTGCTATTGGAGAATATTGTCTGATATTTCTAAGGACTTTGGCTTTCAGCAAAGATGTTTTTCATGTGAGTATAGCTGGTTATCCAGAATTGTCTGCTAACAATGGAAACATTTGTATTTTATTGTGCCACAAGCATGCAGATTGACAGGTTGCAATTTCTGAGCATTATGTGGTTCTTCACTGTTACAGGTTAGTGCTAAATTTGTTTTCTTCAGTTATGTTCACTGTTATGGCTGTTTAAACTTCATTGTTACAAGTGTTATCAACACCAAGCCTACCCTGTCAAAGGATCTGTGGCCAGATGTTTAACAGGCAGAACAGCAGAACTAGTTGGCAAAACTCTGTCAGCCAGCTCTCCCAAATGGGGTAGGTCATCCATTCTTCCCTCTATCCTTTTATAATGCCATGATTATTTAAATGTAGAAGTTGTTGATGTTAGGTTAACTCCTAGGATGCCAACAGAATTAGAATGCATAGTACTGTATGTAATTCTGTACTGATATATCAGTTCATGTCACAATAAGGTTAAGGAGCAGGTTTATTAATTTGGTCGACATGGAGATTACTGGTTACATACCGATGATGCATACAGGTACTGCATGGACAAATCTGAGTGGAGAATTAGTGATCTCTGAATGCTCATGTGCACAAGGTTCTTGCTGAGTGACAGCATTGGGCAGTGCCACTACCCTAGTATGGAGTTTGTTATCCATATGCATTAACTCTCTATTGACAATGTTGGAGCAAACAGAAAAGAAAATCATGATATGAAGGAATATCTGCATTTTTTGCTGGCTACTTTTATTAACTTATATGGCTGTACCATTATGCACTGCCTTCCTGTTCTGTAACTTGAAAATGGAAACTCAATAAATCTTGACTTATTAACTAAAAATTATTACCCCATTTAGCTGTGAGTTCCTATAATGCTTGATGCAAACCTTGAATAAGA